>OX465596.1:234745000-239745000 GCA_950022295.1 Bromus sterilis
TGTGGTGCGCAAACTCCAAAGCACAGCTGGCAGTTCATCAATCCATGCTCCGGGTGCTCTCTCAAGTGGCTCGACTAATCTTGGCTTGATATCTGATAAAATAAAGCCGTTTGCTCGCTCTGCTTGACCATTTGATTGCGGGTGAGCTACGGATGCCACGTCCAGCTGAATGCCTTGCTGGGATGCATACCGAGCTAATGCCCCTTTTGCAAAGTTTATACCATTATCAGTGATGATGTTGTGGCAACCCATATCTGCATGCCACATCTGTCATGAACTTGACCGCGGTCGGCCCATCTAACTTTTTGATCGGCCTTGCCTCGATCCACTTGGTAAACTTGTCCACTGCAACCAGTAGATGTGTCATGCCACCTCTGGCAGTTTTGAACGATCTGACCATATCCAGTCCCTAGACTGCAAAGGGCCATGTGATTGGGATAGTTTTGAGTGTTGAAGCTGGTTGGTGGCTCTTAGCTTTGAAGCGTTAGTAGCCGTTGCAATGCTTTACTAAGTTCTCTGCTACTCTCGCAGTCGGCCAAAAGAAACCATGGCGAAAAGCCTTGGCAACTATTGTTATGGCTGATGCATGATGACCACATTCGCCTTGATGGATATCCCGCAGCAGTTTCAGCCCCTTGTCCTTTTCAACGTAGCGCTGGAGAACTCCAGTAGCACTGCGATGCACTAACTCGTTGTTGATGATTGTGCATGCACCAGATCGGCGATGGATTTGCCGAGCTTCTACTTCGTCTTGGAGGAGAATGCCATCAACCAAGAAATCACGGAAAGGCTCCGCCCATGAAGGCGCGGTTACAACCACTAGCACAGCTGCAATCACTGGTACAAGGGCTTCGGCTTCGACTGCTGGCGGGTCGGAGGAGGTGGAGTCGACTGCATCTTGCATAACTACATCAGTCCCCGAGCTGACGACAGCAGCCCCTAGTGTGCAATCGGCAGCCCCTGGTGTAGCTGAGTGCTCCGTCGGAATCAGCTTCTTTGTTGCTTTTGCTGCTTCAATTTCTTCCATCCTCAGGTCGGACGGAATGAAGATGGACTCTGATTCTGGGGAATGCTTGATGGATGGCTTCTGGATGTGCTCCAAAGATATGCTTGTTGGTATGGAATTTCTGGTGGATCCCAGCTTGGACAATGTATCTGCTGCATCATTTTCAACTCGGGGACGTGATGGAATTCACAACTCTCAAAGAAACCACAAAGTTGCTGCACTAAAAATCTGTAGCTCGCCATGTTTGCATCCTTTGCATCTCAGGTTTCAATGCATTGCTGCACCACTAGATCGGAGTCACCGTAACACAGGATCCGCCGAATGCCAATCTCCTTTGCCAATCGGACGCCATGGACCAGTGCTTCGTATTCGGCCACATTGTTAGATGCGGCAAAATGGATTTGCAACACATATCTGAGCTGATCACCCTTTGGAGAGGTGAGAACAATGCCAGCCCCTAGTCCGGTCTTCATCTTGGAGCCGTCAAAGTGCATTTGCCAGAAATCTGAATCCGGACAGGGGGGCTCATACTGAGATTCAGCCCAATCGACGAGGAAATCTGCCAGTGCCTAGGACTTGATTGACGTGCGTGGCTCATACTTGATGCCGTGATTTGAAATTTCAATGACCCATTTTGCCACTCAGCCAGATGCATCCCGATTGCCTATGATCTCTGCTAATGGTGACGAACTGATGACTGTGATCGGATGCGCCTGAAAATAGGGCTTCAGTCTCTTGACTGCCATGTATACACCGTAACACATCTTCTGGTAGTGAGGATAGTTTTTCTTGGAGATTGAAAGCACTTCACTGACATAGTATACTGGTCTCTGGACCGACTGTTCTTTGTCCTTTTCTAGGACGCTCAACCACCATCACAATACTAATCACCTGAGTGGTGGCTGCGATGTATAACATCATTGGCACTTTCTCAATCGGCGCAGCTAGCACTGAAGCAGTGGATAGCATACGCTTTAGCTCTTTGAATGCCTCGTCCGCTTGCGGGGTCCAAGTGAACTTATTTGTCTTCTTCATCAACTGGTACAGAGGAATTGTCTTTTATCCCAGCCGAGTAAGAAATCGGTTGAGCGATGCCAAGCATCCGGTGAATTTCTGGACTTCTCTGGGGTTTCTGGGCTTCTTCATCCGCTTGATTGCTGCAATCTTTTCAGGGTTGCACTCGATGCCACGCTCAGATACAAGGAATCCGAGCAACTTGCCAGATGGAACGTCGAATACACACTTCTCCGGATTGAGCTTGATTTTGTAAGTGCGCAGATTTGCAAATGTCTCTCGGAGATCTTCCAGCAGTGGCATCCCTTGGACTGACTTGACCACCAGGTCATCTACATATACATGAATGTTTCGGCCGAGCTGAGGTCAGACGCATCTCTGTATAGTACGCTGATAAGTTGCACCGCCATTTTTCAAGCCAAAGGGCATAGTGACATAGCAATAAGCCCCCAAGGGGGTGATAAATGCAGTCTTTATTTGATCTTCCACAACAAGATTGATTGTGTGATAGCCAGCAGTGACATCCAGAAAAGATAGGAGCTGACAGCCAGCCGTAGAGTCAATGGTTTGGTCGATACGGGGCAAAGCAAAAGGATCCTTGGGGCATGCCTTATTCAGGCAAGTGTAATCTATACACATGCGCCAAGTCCCGTTCTTCTTCATAACCAGAACTGGGTTTGCTAACCAGTCCGGATAGAACACTTCCATGATGAAACCAGCTGCGAGCAACTTGGCGATCTCCTCGCCGATTGCTCTTCTCTTGTCTTCGAAAAAACGTCGAAACGGTTGCTTGATCGGCTTGGATCCCGGCCGAATGTGAAGCTTTTGCTTGGCGAGTTCCCTCGGCACCCCAGGCATGTCTGTTGTAGACCATGCAAAGATGTTCCGGTTCTCACGGAGGAACTCGACGAGCTCGCCTTCCTATTTGCTGCTCAATCCAGCTCCGACGACCACGCACTTGGCTGGATCGGAGGGGTCTAGAGCAATCCTCTTGCTGTCCTTGGCCGCTTGGAATTGGGTCTCGTCATCCGATCTCTTGGTCTTCCCTGCTTTGTTCTGAGCCTGAGCCATTGCCACAACCTTTTCGAGCTGGCGTCGCTCTGCATCAATGACCAAATAATCGGCCAGCTTGGAACCGGCAGATGAGCACTTGAGGGACTTCTTGTAGTCACCGCAGACAGTAATGATACCATTTGGCCCTGGGAGTTTCATCTTCAGGTAAGGCTGGAAGACGTTCAGCATGAATTTGGCGATTGTAGGAAGTCCGATCAGAAGATGATACGGGCTGCTCAGATCGGCCACCTGAACAAGATTGGCTCAGGACGGAAATTTTCTTCTGTGTCGAACACAACATCCAGCCGAATGCGGCCCAAAGGAGTGCATGAAAGGCCAGGCACTATACCATGGAATGTGGTCCGACTAGGCTGCAACTCACTCTCGCTGATGCCGAGCTTGATCATGGTGTCGCGGTAGAGAATGTTGATTGCGCTGCCCCCATCCACAAGGGTTCTGGTGAATCGGCATGAGTACCGTGGTGCTGACAGAACAGCATCCACCACTAGTGCATAGCTGTCTGGATTCGGCATCAGGCCTGGGTGGTCTTCCCTATCCCATGTGATGAGGTTGTCCGACCAGTGCATGTACTGAGGGACTGCTGGCATGGTAGCGTTGACTGCTTGGTCACGGGCCCTTAGACTGCCCTTGTCATCTGATTCACTGGTGAAGATCATGTATGCTGCATCCTGGCGCGGGAACTGGTTGCGAGCATTTGAAGGTGGTGGACCTAGGGTGGTGGTGGGAGGTTTCCACCTTCTTGCGACAGACGCTTCACCCAAATGCACTGTCGAGTGGTGTGCAATGCGGGCTTGCCAACTCCGCTATGCATCTTGAATGACTGGTTCATCATGTCTTCAAATGTGTATGGGGGCCAAACAGCCCCTTGCGGCCTCTCTGCGGGCTTCATCCTCCGACTGCCTCCTGCAGCCCCTGGTGCATCCTACTACTGAATTGCAGCTACCTGCCGATTGCCATACTGAGCATCCGGCTGCTCATCCTTTCTCTTGTTGAAACCGCTGTTGTTGAAGATGGGGGCGGGGTTGTTGAAGTTGTTGTTGTTGCACTGCATCTCGCGCCTCTCGCGCCTATTGGGACCTGAGCCTCCTGCCTCTGCCGATTGCTGCTGCTGCCCAGAAGATTGCCCCTGAATGAGGCCGTTGGCACTCACATAGATCGAGCGCATTGCAGAATCGAAAGCGGCGAATGAATTGGCTATCTTCCTCAGATCGGCCAATGATGTCATCTCCTTGCGCAGGAGCTTGTGCTTCAGCATTGACCCATCCAAGCAGCCGTCAGTGAAATACTGGATGGCTTGGATTTCATGAACTCCCTCGCAAGTGTTTCTGAGCTTGATCCACCGCTAAAGGTAATCGCGAAAGGGCTCGTCCTTTCCCTGTACGCACAAAACCAAGTGCCTGGGCAGACCTGGCCGCTCATATGTGCCAGTGAAATTGCGCACAAAAGCGTCATCAAAATCCGCCCAACAATTGATGTTGTTGGGTAAGCCGTTCAACCAGGACCGAGCTGAGCCTTGGAGCATCAGAGGTGCATAGCGAACTGCTACGCATCGATTGCCTCCTGCAATGCCGACCGCGGTCATATAATCGACCAGCCAATTCTACGACTTGACTGATCCATTATATTTGGGGGTGTCCCTGGGCAATGTAAAACCTTTGGGAAACTGCTCTTGCCGAATGCGCGATCCAAAACAGGCTGGGCCAACTGGTGCTTCTTCATGCTGCTGATCTTGCTGTAGCTGCTCAATGTGGTGCCTCGCGTCATTGTCCGCGATTGCGCAGGGGCCTAAGCGCAAACTGACAACGAGCCGAACTGACGCCGCCGGTTGCTCCTGCCTCCGACTGTTTACTGTTGGCTCGTCTATCCAACTGCCGCCAGCCCCTTGATTCCTCCGACTGCGAGGTGCACTCCCATGCGGCGAAGATGCCTGTCTTTGTTGCCGAAGTGGCGCATTTGGCTGCTGGTTTGCACCCGCAGTCAGCCGAACTGACTTTGATGCCACTGGCCTCTGGGGCTGCTCGGTGGCTGCCTTCTGCTACTGACTTGCTGCTGCTAGAAGATCGTGCATTCGACGCGTCCTCTCTCGCAGCTCCTCTCCCTCCAAGTTCTCCGGCTCTTGGACGATCTGCTCGGCAGCTCTCAGGTTCTTCACCGGAGAACTGTACGCAAGCTGTGGTGCGATGGTAGATGCTACTGGCTGCTGGATCCCTGCCAGCTCTTTGCCGACTGCTCCGCCTGTGATGCGGAGATCTTTCAGTACTGCGGGCAGAATTACGCACGGCACAACACCATGCGCTGCGTTGTACTCTCTGACCGTGGCTTCCATCCGACGCTTTTCAGCGTTCATCCGATCTGACTGCTTGGCCAATAACTGGTAAGCCTTCTCCAGCTCAGCGTGGGCTGCCGCTAGATCTGAGTTGAGGTCCACAGGAGTGCGGAGCACATCCTGCAGGTTGCTCGAGCCTGTCGCAGCTGTTGTTGCATCTCTCGCAGCTCGGGCTGCTGTGTTGGTTGAGCTGTGGCGACTGGATGAGGCTCCCGCCATCATAACCACCGCATGAATGCGCAGAGTCGTGCTCTCCGATTCCACAGAGCACTCACTGCGCGGCAGCGGGTCTGTGAGACCGGAGAACACCCGTATCTCCCAGGGGTATCCCTCTGAAAGGGCCACGACGAAGACGCAATGGCTGCCAAATGGCACAATGACACCGCGTGGCAAGGGCATTTCTGTCCCGAACCGCGAGGCGTTGTCAATGACGTAGTCAAATGCCCCGTACCTGGGAACCAAGCCAAAAGCAAAGCGCGCGCTCGACGCCTCGGCCTGCCCCACGGTAGGCGCCAATTGTCGTCGATATGTAACGACAGATGCCATGGGGATGGCTAAAGAGGGGGACAAACCGAGGTGAGTGTCGATGGTGACGGAATCGAGAGTGGGGACAAACACAGTGAGACACCGCGATGTACCCAGGTTCGGGGCTCTCCGTAGAGATAACACCCCTAGTCCTGCCGAGCTAGCTATAAGCAATAACTCAAGCTACAATGAATGCTCCATGAGCTGAATGAGAGAAAAGAGACGAGGGCTCTAAGCACAACTCTCTCTTTGCTCTCTGTCTGGTGGGTGAAATGAAGTAAATGTGATCGTCCCCTCACGCAGGAGGGATCCCTGGGGCTCTGATAGGCTGAGCCCAGGGCAGTACAGTAATCTCCGGTTGGTCTAGGGCCCAGCTGTAAGCCTCTGGATGGCGACTGGGTCCCGTCGACTGCGCCCTTTACGGGTGCCAGGCGGTGGAAAGTTGTAGCCCTACTTTGTCGTGGAATCTCATAGTCTAGGCCTGGAGAGCTCTATGACTAGTCTTGCGGCTTCCTCAGTGCCTTGTCTCCTCCGCCGCCCTGTCAGCTGATGTGTCGAGGGAACATCATGTGTCTGACAGGTCAGCACAGTACTGCTTCTGTCTGCCACGCGGATCTCTCGGGATCACCTATTGATGACGGGTCGGTTGCGCCCATCCGACACAAGGTCAACTCTCGTGGTTAGCTCGGATAGCTTTGCCTTTGCTTGGGCCGAATGAACTTAGGTGAGGCCGATTGCTCTCTCCCAGAGCAATCGGCTTCCGACCTAATCAGCTCGGCCTTCTAGAGATCAATCTTGTTGTGCTCGGCCTTGGTCAGATCGGCTATCTTCAGATCAGCGATCTTCAGGTCGGCCCGGATTAGCTCGGCCTTGCTTAGATCGGCGATCATCAGATTGGTGATCTTTGTCTTGAAAGGTTGTTTGCCTGAGTGACCCTACCCGGGGGTCATTTCCACAACAGGCGAGCTACCCGAGGACCAACTGGAAGCTAGGCAAATCGTTAGCTGATCTACAGCATACGCCGAGCACGACGGAGAGTTGTACAAGCATGGTGTTACTTGTGTGCTCTAGCAGTGTGTCTCTCCAGAGGAAGGCCGACAAATCTTACGGGCAATCCATTACAGCGCTTGTGGACATCATGTGGCTCCTCGGACCGGTCAGCAAGGTGTACCAACATGAATTCTTTTGATTAACAGCTCGACAAGATGCAGAAGACATCGTCAAAAATTGTTTAGGTTGCCAGCGATTCGCCGAGGTCAACCGTATGCCGACAACGGCCCTTTAGCGTGTTGTAAAACTGTCAAGTGCTTTTGTGTTGTATACTACTTTGATTATTCCTCGTACTTCATTATTCTCTCGTATATGCATGTGGGATTTTATCTCAGAGATCACTATGTAGGATGCATTGTATTATTCCTCGTATTTATTCTCTGCAATGCATGCCTCGCATTCAAAGATATATGGATGTCCTCCATAAATATAACCTGTTACGTGCATTTGCAATCCAAAGCACATATCTCTAAGAGAGTTCTTTTGGACGGCTTAAAAAATAAGATGACCTACCTTAGCTTAAAAATAAGCCGTCCTCTAAAAATTTTAAGGCTTCTAAATTACTTACCCCATAACTAGTTCATAAGTATCCATAAATAATAGAGATGGCTTATGCAAAAAGCTGGGAAGGAGGTGGATTGTTTTTTAAGCTGCTAAAAGAACTGGCCCTAATATGCACATCTTTAGGGGGAGACTTGTCTATATCTTCGGATTTTGTTCCACAAGATTGTCTTACTATTCAAATTTACTCTCTTATGAATCTTCCACTGGTTTTGTCATCAATTTTCCAAAAAGGGGGAAATTGTAGTAGGATCTAGTGCCCCCTAGAGTTTGGATATTGTTGGACAAAACAGTTCACAGACTAATGTGTTTGCGATATACACAGGTGAAAAGTCTCTCAAATGTACAGAGTATTGTTGTGCATGTGAAAGATGGCCCCTAAAAATGTTGCTGAGAAGCAATAATTTTGGTATCCCGTTTCAAGGAACAGACAACACAGAGAAGATTGTAGTTGGACTTAGAATTTAATTTCAAGGTTTCATTTCTCTCTGGTAGGAAAAACATACTATCAAGGGGGGCTTGAGTACACTTCGAGATTTAATTAGTCGCGGAATGTTCAACCCAAACCAATTCCCTCGAGAGAACCCAGAGAGAAATCTCACAGTATCTGAGAGTTTACTCTCCGAGTCCGAGATTTATTTTTCGAGACACAAGGATAGAATCACTGGCAAGTGAATCTACTTGAATTATTGCTCAAGCAAGGTCATTGAGTAGTTGGAAAATCCAACTGTTATGGTACGTGTTGATTGATCTTGAGGGGTTTGTGCCCTCATATTGGTCATTTCATCCTTCAAGGTTGTCGCGACTATAAATAGCCACCCTGCTCCAACCAGCTTCGGTTAGCTACTCCATTTGAATTGACAAGGCCTTGTGTGAACAAGCCACTGTCCAAGAGAACTGATAAAACCTAGAGAGGAAACCCCGGAGCCAAAATCTCCCAAGTAATTGAGCATCACCATGAACTGATCGATATTGTAGCTAGTTCCTATTACTCTTCAGGACAGTGCATCCAATAGACGGTTAGGAGTAGGTTCAAGAGCATCCGAGAGTAATTGTGAATCGCCAAGGATGATTTTGTGATGGCCCGGAGAACGCCTGCAAGATATAGCATGAGTAATCAATTGGGGGAGATCGAGAAGAATAAGGCGAGAGGGAATTGCTCATGTGTTAAATCACAAACCTAGTGGCCGCCGCCGAAGGAGACGCGGTCACCGAAGAGGGAGCAGGTAGGGGGGGAATGGAAGGTCGCCATGGCACGGGGGAGGGGGGGTGAGAGAGGGCTACCGGCGAGGAGTCGATGGCGGCGAGGCAAGTCGTGGTTGGGTCAGGCTAGCCTATCGGGAGAGGGGAGCGGGGCGGAGCCATCTTAAGTCAGCAAATGGTAGCAAGGTTGATTTGCATAGTCCTATAAAAGGATATGTACCCGTGCTTGTAATAGTAAGCTTGGTGCTATCGATATAAACCTACAAAGCTTCATAAGTTCCTTCGGTGCATATGTGTGTGAGAAAAACAGTGAGAGAACCTAGAAGTTCTAATAGGATCTATGGGACATTAGCAACAAGAGAGCTATAATGCTTGTTTGTGGGTATGACAAATGCATTTCATTTTGTGTTCGACCAAAAAGTCGTTGGCTCAAAGTACGGTTTCCATGATTACTTGATAAGTAGTTAGAGAAATAAAATAAATATAGGTGAGTGAATTTAGAGAGAAATTTAGTTAGTGGGTTGGAGCGCGGAGAGAAATAGGTGAGGAAATTCGGTGCGGGGATTGGAGTCGCTCTTACAACAAACACATATAATTATGATAAAAGAATAGAACACTTACACTAGTGGTCCACAAGCAAGAAGCCCTTTAGCCCACAACACAAAGTATAATGCCAGAACTCCTCCATTGATAACTGTAGGAACGACCTGAAATACGTCATGCAAAAAGAAAGAAATTGAAGTACATGAATCGTAGCAAACGACATGAGAACATATCTAGTGCTACAAGGCATATAGGTCATTCCATATTCCAGGGCAGTTTGGGCCCTTAGATGGAAACTAGATGGACAGTTTTTTGTTTGCCAACACATTCGCGACAAGAACCTGACATTTTATCAAAAGTAACCCACATTCCACCCCATTGTTCAATACGTTTGCCAAAAGAACCTGGGCAGTTTGGGCCCTCAGATGGAAACGAGATGGACAGATTTTTGTTTGCCAACACATTTGCGAAAAGAACCTGACATTTTATTAAAAGTAACCCACATTCCACCCCATTGTTCAATACGTTTGCAAAAAGAACCTTATATTTAATCAAACTCAACCCACACTCCACTTCATGGTACAACTGATGTGAAACCTTTCTTAGAACCTCCTAGGTGGAGTGCGCATTGAGTTTTTGTAAATTACAAGGTTCTGTTTCACAAATGTGTTGACAGCCAATAGACCTTGTAATATTGAGCAAACCATGGCATCACCATGTCAGAGCTTCATCACCAAGTGACAGGCGTATCATGATTACAAAGGTGAAAATGTCAAGCTTCATGCACTACCCAATGCAACCAAAAGTTTGAACCAGTAGGAAGGGCTATGCAATCCACATATACACTTCAACATCCCCTAAACGGATAGAAAGGAGTGTCTAGAGGGGGGTGGGGTGAATAGACTAAATCAAATTTTATTGGTCAATTTGGAAGTTCTTAGGTGAAAGCAAAAGTTGACACAAGCAAAGGTAATCAATCCACTCCTACACAAGCAATGCTAAGAATATGAGCAGCGGAAAGATAGCATTCAAGCAAGTGCATGAAAGTAATGAGGTAGAGTTGGAGAATCACAAACACAAATGACACGAAGGATTTTTATCCCGACGTTCTGTAACAGCCCGGGATTTTCACCCAAATTAAAAAAATTGTTTGTTGCTTTATTTTGTTGATTGCTAGAATTGTTTGCAGTATTTGCTTTGCCGATTTATTAATCGGTGAATATTCCCCCCTCCCCCCCTCATTCTCGTATCGGATGCGGGACCAAACTTTTTTCCTAAACGGAACACGACCTTTGCGACACCGGATTCACCCGAGCACCGTCGTAATTTCCGGCACAGGACCAGTCATCGCCATCAGAACGAAAAACCCCATTTAATAATTAAATAGGTTATTTTATTGGGCACCGTAAAATATTCTTGGAACGGTATCGAAGTGAGGTACGACTGACGGGCGCGTCGCGCTGAGCGCGTGGTTCGAGATTTTGTCCGAATCGGAGGTCGTATGCACTTCCGGCGATCAGAAATGTGGAGTACCGGACGCGAGGGAGAAAACCCGAGGGCTTTTGCGTAAACCTGCCACGCAGGTGGCCGCCGCCGCCATGGACGTCCGCTCCTCAGAGCTCAACCGCCGCCCGCTAGCAGGGAGCTCGCGCCACCCCGAGCCCCGACGCGGGCGACTCTCCCGGCCACCGGATCCGTCGCGCCGCCCTTGCCCCCCTGCACCGACGGCCGAAGCAGCCGCGCCTCGCGCGCGTCGTCGCCTGGACAGGGCCACCTCTCCGGAGCCAGGCCGCCGTCCACGACGCCGCTGCGGTCGGGAGCCACCCCGATCCAGCGAGCTGGGCCGCCACCACCTCCTGTAGGCCGGTGTGCCCTAAGTGGCCCATCTGCACCGCGCGGCCCGCGACCGTCCTCTCGCCCTAGGCGAGCCATTGGCTATCCAGCGCCACCGCCTACTTGGGCCGGCCCATGGTGAGGCCGCCCAGCTTTTTTTTTTCTTTTTCGTTTTCTTTTTCTTTCTGTTATTTTTCTAAGTCCGTAGAAATTGCTGTTGTTTACTGTTTCGCGATGTAGTTTGCGATAGATCTAGGCCTCAGATGAATATGCGCCCAAAAGGAAAATTGTTATGCTTGATGTGCTCTAACTTTTACCTTTAGTGAGTTAATCTTTGTGAGGTCGTCTCGATGTAGTTATTGTGTGCTGAACAAGGATTCCCGCCGTTAATTGCTGCTAAACTGCTGAAACTGTTATTTTGTGTCAACTTCGGGTGACGGTTGCGTCGCAACCGTTCATCGAAATTGAGTGATTCTTGTTGCATAATGCTAAGCATCATGTCTCCTTCAGTTATATGCTTTCACATGTCATTTGGTCTGCTGCATGTTGATTGTATCTTCACCCAAAGTAGCTACCCTGTTGTTAGTGTGCTACTGTTAACGTAAGATGCAAACTTTGCTGCCCTATATCTTTTTAACGATGCATCCTTTTGAGCATGCAATATGTCATTTTGATCTATGCCATGTCTACTTCCATTATGTGTATTGCATGATCATGTTTACATTCCTGGTCATAGTTATTTTTAGCTCCAAAGTTGCTATCCCGATGTTTTTGACAGCCACATCTGTTTTTCACGAAGTCTGTAACTTTCCGAAGCCATGTTGCACGCTTAATATCTTTTGATCTGTAATGCCTATGACCTTGATTATTTTTTATACCTGATCATCATCATGTCTAATTCATGCCCATATATTGTTATGTCATGTTGCTGCACATTTGCATATAGTCTTGCTCCTGTTTATACAGCATGAAAATAACAGTTTCTGCCATGTTTTCCTGATTTTCACAAAGTCCATGACCAGTAATGTTTTATAGCTTCTTGTGTTGCTTATAACTAGTGAACTATGATGCTTATTTGCATGATTACTTTTCTCATGCCTTGCCTGCCATGTCTACTACATTGCATATCATTTCGGTGCATGTTTGCATTCAGTAGCTAATTGTTTCATTGCTCTAAAGTGTGCTTCCAGATGTTAACAGCATGTGTGCATAACTTGTTTTCCTTATATCTTTTCAACCGTAACTCCGTTTGGAGTGTTATTTATATGTAACTTGATTAGTTTTTCATGTATTTTGTGTTTATGCTATTGTTTGTTGTTGTTAACCAACCTAAAATATGGTTTAGGGCAGAACAGTACCAAATGCTAAAATTGTCGTGGGGTACTTAGTGATATGCCATGTTTAGGTTGTGCCCCACTTAAATTGACTAGCATAGATAGTTCCTTTATGCTTCACCTCTTGTCATGTTTGTATGATATGTCATGCTTGAGTGTGATGTCATGTTAACAACCTTTGATCATGTTGTGTAGCTAAACAACTTGAACCTTTCTAAATGTGCGGTATCGTCATGTGTGACGAGTACCTCACTTAACCTGTTAGTAACCGCTCTCGACAATAGATGCGATACCGTACTGCGTTGTCTCGTGTTGCCTTCTTGTTGATGCTTGCTCGTGATTGCTTCGCAGTAATAAATGCTTACTCGTCGATTGCCTTTTTCAGTGTTTCCTTCTTGTGTGCTTCCGCGGGTACCTCTCGGAGACGATGCGAGCTTGTGATCGACTACACCTTCGGTTTCGTCTTCTCATCAGGTAAGGGGGAGTATATATCATGCTTATAACTTTCAGCTCACTCGCGCCTAGGTGTAGGATAGAACGATTGTTTGATCCTACCACTTCATATTCATGCCTCTCAAATAAACCCAAACAGCCATGTCCCCCACTTCCCAACAAACCTTGTTCGGCTATGTTACTAGTGCTCGCTGCTCAGCCACTGCTTAGTATGCATGCTAGGAATGTTATCAACTGTTATCCTGTTACTCCTTGGATTGGGCTATCACATTATTATATTATTGTGGATGATATGATTATTATAATGTTGACTATACTCGACGAAGGATGGAAGGTCTAGGCTATCCCGCCCCGACGCTTTGTTCCATTCGAGTCACCTAGGATTCGAGTTCCGGGTATTGGTTCCAAGACTGAGCGTGCCTAACCGCGTGTGGGATACTATGGGGTCCCATCTTCTTACCTGTCTAGCTTCAAACATTTCTAATGGTGGCCCAAGCTGATTTTACCATTTGTAAACTGTGTGTGTGCGAGTTGACCGGCCTCGCGGATTTCAAACAAACCGGGCCAGTGGGATGGTATATCCTGTTGGTCCACACCTGGAAGCTAGGGAGTCTGCCCGGGCGAGGGTAGGTTATCCCGACCTCGTCTAGACGGTAGAGACCGATTCGAGAGCGCGGACGGCTTTTGAGTTGGACGTCGACTCACCGGGGGCCACCCGAATTTGTGCGTTGATAGTTACAGGAAACTGTCGTTTCGGATCTCTCGGAACTAAATCATAAAATGGTTGTCTGTGATGGGTAGCAACTGAGAGAGATGGCGTGCGTGCGGAGCGTTGTAATGGGCAGTTGATACACCCCTGCAGGGTTAAATCTTTTCGAGAAGTCGTGTCCACGGTTATGGACGACTTGAGACCTACTCCTTGTTCATAGACAACAACAACTGAGATAATCTTAAACAACTTGATCAACGTGTGTGTGCCTTGACTGTTTTATCTTCGTCGGGATGCGAAAAGGAGGACAAGGATAGGATAGGTGTTATGTTCGCGTAAGTAGCTGATAGCAAGACTTGTTGGAGGCGATTCCTCATCGAATGCTTGGTTCTCATCTTACTCTAAAATAGACCGTTAGCCACTCATATATTGCTAGTGCGTCTGCAACCTCACCACTACCCCCATCTTACCCGTGAGAAGTTAGTTACAAGACTTTTGATATAGCTCACCTCCTTCTTTTCTCTTTACTCACGTTATGCAAACGACATTGGACTTCAGAGGAGCTCGACAATCCTTCTTCTGGACGCCTTCACGAAGACTCGACGACGACTAGTTAGGTGGATCCCTGCGGAGAGCCTGGACCCGTGTGGTTACGGGAATGATGTGTTTT
Organism: Bromus sterilis; assembly: GCA_950022295.1. Lineage (NCBI taxonomy): Eukaryota > Viridiplantae > Streptophyta > Magnoliopsida > Poales > Poaceae > Bromus > Bromus sterilis. The sequence continues at coordinate 234,759,302 of OX465596.1, forward strand.
ACCTTTGCCACTAGGCATTTGAATGTAGTCTGTACTCAGACATGTATCTTCCGCTGATGTAATGTATTTAAGACAGTTTTATGCCGATTGTATGAGATGTTGTATCCATGTACCTGTAATGTTGTGATATCATGTTGGAAATCCGGGGCATAGTCATATGAGTCATATGGCGTGGTGGGACCGATATGTGCTTCGTCCCCGGATCTGGATGGAAACATCGAGATCTGGAACAGTACCGCATATCTGTCCTTACAGGTTCCCATAGTTTGTGTTATGGTACATCCTCGTTGATGGAGGCTTCAATCGATTGGATCAAACGATCTCAACGATAATGGTCGCGACGGCGTACGCCCACAAAGGACTAGCCTCACTAAGGGTAGATTCTTCACAAAGTAGGCAATCTCCTTGCCCTTACAAACTCCTTGGCTTTTCACAATGTTTGAAGACTTCCAAGTGACACCCTCCAAAAGGAAAAGGTGTGATTGTTGATGATGAGTTCCTTGCCCTTGTGCTTCAAAAGATCACTCCCTCAACACTCAAATCAAGAATTTGATTTGTGGAGAACTAGTTGGTTTGGGTGGAAAGCTTTGAGGGGATGAGAGATCAAAGATTCATTGTGTAGAATGGATAGACTTTGATCTCAACACAAGGTAGGAGCTCTTCTCTTAGAAAATGAATATGTGAGGTGGTATTATAGGCTTCACCCAAAATCCAACCGTTATACAACTTTTCCACGTTTCGGTGAGATCGACCGAAATCACTCGGTGGGACCGACTTGTACAAAAAGGGTGGCACCATTGTTGTTTCGGTGAGACCGATACAAAGTCGTTCGGTGGCTCTGAGGCGTCTGTCCGAACTTGTTGTGCACTTCGGTGTGACCGACTTTACTACTCGGTAATTTCGAAATGAATATACTAGGTCACCCATGGTCACAGAGAGCATTTCAGTGAGACCGAGTGATCATTTCGGTATCTCCAAAATTAACTAAGTTGGAGACAAAAGTATCCAGTAAGCTTTTCAGTGAGACCAATCTGACTACTCAGTGAGACCGAAAGAATAGGGTTTGCCAACGGCTATATTTGAATGACTCAAGAGACCGAATAGGATTGAGTTGGTGGGACCGAGTCATAGGTTTAGGTAATGGCTATATCTGATCGGTCAATCTGAATGGGTTGGAGTTGGTGAGACCGAGTTGGACTTTTTTTTAGAAACACAAAAAGGCTTTGTGCTTCATTTCATTGAAAATGTAGGGGGATTACAGCAGTTCGGGCCTCAGGGGAGGGCAACAACAACAACAAAGCTTGTTAGTCCCAAACAATTTGGGGTAGGCTAGAGAAGAAACCCAAAAGATATCGAAACGAAGTCATGTTTCTGGCACGTGGATAGCTAACTTCCACGCACCCGTGTCCAGAGCTAGATCTTTGGTGATAACCCAATCCTTCGGATCTCTCTTCATGGACTCCTCCCAAGTCAAGTTTGGTCTCCCCCGACTTATCTTGACATTATCAGCACCCTTAACCGCCTGCTATGCACAGGCACTTCCGATCGGGCCTCTAGGGAGAGCAAATAAAAAAATTCAGATTACATCAATGAACATCCCAGGTCGTCGGGATGATGTCACGCAGCCCAACTGCTCCAGCTTTGGCCCAAAGGGCGGCTTCCTCCTTGATTGCAGCCACTAGACCATCCATAGAAGGTCGAGGGTCATCGAAGATACAGCCATTGCGATGCTTCCAGATATGCCATGGGATCGGGAGCGCGGCAGAGGCCAAGCCTTTGCGCATCGGTTTGGGTGTGGAAGCTCTTGCCTGCAACCACCAAGTGTGCAGGGAGGTGGACCCGTCAAGCGGGGGATAGGGGATGCGCAGCCAAGATAGAACATCATGCCATGTTTGGCGCGAGAATGGGCAGGCGGTGAGGAGGTGAACCATGGTCTCCTTCTCCTGGCCACATAAGAGGCATCTCGAATGACGTTGTAGCCCATGCCTTTGTAGGCGCTCCGCTGTCTTGATCTGCCAGAAGTGGAAGAATTTTACTTTGGGGAGGGGGGGGAGGGAGGCCAGTACTTCCGGATCATCTTCCAAGTATAGCTCGCAATCGTCCCATGGATGGTGGCAACGTTGCATGAGCTTGCAGAGTAGGATCCCAACGCATTCCACTTCCAAACGAGGCGATCAAGCTGGTCTGACAGCATGGTGCGCTCGATTGGATGCCATACCGGCAAACATTGCCCAATCTCATGGGTGTCAATGGTGCCGAGGATGTCGTGAGCCCAGTTGTGGGTCTAGAGTTCGGCTACAACAATCGTGAGCTTTCGGTTGTGTTTGGGAACTCGGGCATATAGTTGTGGCGTGATCTCGCGGATTGACTTGCCCAGGTTCCAGCGATCCTCCTAAAATCTCGGAGTCGCTCCATCGCAGATCACCATGGAGGTGGAGGCGAAGAAGAGCGAGCACTCAGCGGCAGGGAAGTGGAGGTTAAGATCACTCCAAGGTCGTTCACTATCAGTGCGACTCAACCATTGCCATCACAGCCGTAGTGTGAGGCCGGCACGCTCCAAGTCCTGCACGCCGAGGCCACCAAGGGACAGGGATCTGCAAACTAAAAGCCAGTTAACATGGCAGGTGCCACAGTTGGCACTGGTGCGCCCAACCCACATGAACCTACATTGGATTTTTTTTTCTATTTGTTTGATGATCTTCTTAGCGGGTGCATGAATCAGCGGTTGGTGAATCGGGATGGCGTCGAGGACAGATTTCACTAAGGCAAGTCTTCCAATTTTGTTCATAAGCTCAGCTTTCCAGTTGGGTAGTTGGCCAGCCACGCGTTCAACCACACCTTGGAGATGCGCGTTGGAGGGCTGCTTGAAGTAAGCGAGATGCTAAGGTATGTCATCGGCATCTCAGCAACTAGGCATCCCAATTCTGCAAAGATAGTCGTGGCTTCGGATGCCTTTAACTGATGAGATGTCACTGTGATTGGGGTGATTGAACATCACAACATGGTCAGCGTACAGCGACATCGACAAGATGAGGCAGCGAGGATGCAGCGGGAGTAATATTCCCAGCGAGGCTGCCTGCCTGATCAGCCGACCAAGGACATCAACGGCAAGGACAAAAAGCCGGGTGATAGTGGGTCCCCTTGGCGTAGTTCACGGCGGTGCCAAATAAGGGGGGCGGGCTCACCGTTCAGGAGCCCCCTGGTACTCGCGAAGATGAGGATGATGGCAATCCAATCCAAGCACTTGTCCCCGAAGCCATAGCAACCCAAAACCTCAAAGAGGAAAGGCCATGAAAGGGAGTCAAAGGCGCAGGCGAGATCAAGTTTGAGGACTGCCCTAACTGGTGCAGCAGGTGAGCAGATTGCCGAGCGAGCAGGAAGTTATCATGTAGACTTCGATCGAAGATGAACACGTTCTGGCTCGCACTAACAAGGTCGTGCAACTTCGGCGCAAGGTGCAGAGAGCCTTTTGGCAAATAACTTGGCCAACAAATGGATGAGGCTGATGGGCCGGTAGTCGCCAACCACGGTGGTGGCGGACCGCTTAGATAACAGAGTTAGCAGCGCCTAATTGAGGTGATGGAATCATCTTGCTTTGGTCGCGAAAAAGCTGCTAAAACGTGGTTACGAAGTCATCTTTGATCACCTGCCAGCAGGTGCGGACGAATTCACTTGTGAAGCTGTCGGGACCTCGTGCCTTTGCAAGCCGGTGTTAAGTTCATGCACTAGCCAAGCCAACGCAATCAAGAGTCTGAACTGATGGAAAGGGCTAGGTAATTCACATATACACTTCAAATCCCCCTCTCACGTGTGACTCGGAAAGTCAACAGGTGGACAATCTGAGAGGTATGGCTCAAGGGGCTCATACATGGACAAAGGGGGCGCTACAACAATCTTTAGTTATATTGCAAAATCCAGGACTTGAACTCAAGACCTTAGGCTCTCGTACCATGTTAAGCTTCATGCACTAGCCAACGCAACCAAAAGTTCGAACTGATGGAAAGGGATTAGGTAATTCACATATACTTCAACAGCCGAGAAGTGCTTGATAACGCTCTCGATTTTAGCAGAAGTGAATGGTTCCTCGAGGTCTTGTAGATAGCTAGAAGGCGTGATCAGATGCTCTAAATCCAAGTAGTGCTCGCGTGCCAGATCAGTGTCGATGAGGTCCTCAAAGTGCTCGAACGCGGTAACGGCTATGTCAGCATGGTCCGTGGCGGTGGCAGCAGGTATGGTGAGGCTGTGGATCCGATTCTTTTGTCGGCGATAAGAGCATTGCCGGTGAAAGAACGCGGTGTTGGAATCTTCGTCCTTTAGGTTAGCTATGCGAGCGCGCTGTCTCGTCACGATGCGCTTGAGTGAGGTGAAACCCAGAAAGGACATCTTCAGACTTTTGTGAAACCATGTCTCAGGGGGTGACAACAGTCGATCTTCCTGGGCTTTATCGAACCTCGGGATCAACTCACCGCAAAGGGCAAGTTTATGCTTGATATTGCCCACGGATTTGGTGCTCCAGCTAGCAAGGGCTTTAGTCGTGGCCTGCAATCTAAGCCAAACGCGCCAAAAAGGGTCCATGTCGTGGACAGAATTCCAAGCGGTGTTAACCACATCATGGAAGCCATTCAGCAAGAGCCAGTATTCATCAAAACAAAATCGACGAGAGGCCAAAGGTGTAGGCAAGCAATCGAGCAGCAGGGGGCTGTGGCTCAAGATCACCAAGGCGAGGCAACAGAGATGACATTCACCGATGAGCTCCTCCCAGTCAATGGTGCAAAACACTCGATCGAGGATGACCAGCGTTGGTGGGGTCGCTGGTTTACCATGTGTAACGTCGAACGTTCAAATAGACCTCTTTTAGGGCGAGGTATTGATGCAACGCTAGAATTTTCCCATCATGCGTTGATTTAGGATCGCGTTGTTCTTGTCTTCCCCATGGTAAATCAAGGTAAGTCACCGCATATCATCCAGGGCCCTGGGCAAACATCCCGCACAACGTGGAGTTCATCGAGGAACTCCACTTTGGCTGCAAGTCCTGTAGGTCGTATACTACCACGGACCACGGTAATCCACCACGAGGTAGTGTCGCTAATCACGACCTTGGCCATTAGCACATTCGTGGTGAACATGGGGTCTGTTATCATAACAACCCTACTCTTCCACGCGAGGAGAATACCTTTGTGGGTGCCCACATCGGGCAAGTAAACGTATTCGTCAAATTCAACGCCTAAGGTCTCATGGACAACAAACGAGCAGATTAATTCCATCTTTTTTTCCTTGAAACAGACAACCGATGCATCAATCGTGTCAAGAAGTGATCGAATTCTGCTATGGCGTTCACGCGCATTGAGGTCGTGGGGGTTCCATATGGCGATCCTGAGGTTATGCTCCTTGGTAAACAAGGTCGGCGTCGAGGCGCACAGTGCGGCTAGACCTCTACGAGGCTACCAATAGCCACAGGCGAGCATGGTGTCGAGCATGGGTCCTCGAGCAGCTCCTGATCAACGTGTGCAGCTATGGCCATCAGAACCTCGCGGGGAATTGGATCCGCGAACACGTCATCATAAGCCTTCATCTCAGACGAGGTGATTTTCTGGTCAACGTCTGCGTAGGACGTGAACCTAGTTGCGGCACTCAACGGTGGGCGGGGTGGCAGGTGGAGATGACATCATCCCGACGGACGCCGAGCGGCCACAGCGTGGTGCAAAGTTCGGTGTTGACCGTCGAGGGCGTATCCCCGGGTTGGGTAGCGTAGCGCTGAGGTGCGGGTGGCCGCGATAAGAAATTCCCCTAGGATCGATTGGTTGGGGCAAGGTTGGCAGGAGCGGCGCAGAGTGATCAGAGGCAAAGGGAATGTGCTCATCGCGTGGTGGCGCATAGGAGTACGGGCCATCGTGTTGTTGGGCTGGGGGCAGGTTCGTTGCCAACGAGGCCTGCTGGGAACCAACGTAGAGCAAGGGTTGGGTCAAGTGAGCCGGGTCGATCATGGACCAAAGTATCGATGGCAGGAGGCATTGCAGCGATTTCGACCGCCGCGGGAGATGCCTTAGATGCCAAGTTTTGAATCAGCGTTGTGGTCTGGCCATCCTCACCGTCGCGCCAAGAGCAGTGTGGTCTGCCCCGACAAGATCAAAGCATGGTTTGAGAGCCATGTGATCTATCTATCGCGGGTGTCCCACCTGGCGTCTTGGGCTGCAAGTCTAGGACCTCACTTCGAAAGCACTTTGGTCGTGCTCGGGTATTGGATCGTGACAAGGAGTGGAGCCAAGGGCTTTGGGATCAGTTGCGGCGATGCAGGCCCCAGGCAGAGTGTGGTCCTCCACGTGCATAGAAGGCGATGAGGAGCTCGCGAGCGTGATGGGCTCCCGGAGGACCAGGACGGGTGCGGCCGGGGAGGTGTGACATCCTGGCTTAGTAGGAATGAAAGACTACTCATATAAACAAGGTGCACCTTCTTTTTCGGGAGCCCAGATCCAAAGAACTCCAAAGTTAAGGGTGCTTGGCTTGGATGGGTGACCGACCGGGAAGTTGTTCCCGGGTGCGCACTAGTGAGGACAAAGTGCGCAGGAAAGACTAGTGTTTGTCTATGGGGACAGTCTAGATCCCGCCAGGCGTAACGGCCGAGAACCAGTGTATGACCGGGGCGTTACAAATGGTATCAGAGCCGACCCTTGCAGTTACACGGGCGTGTGCGGGTCAGTGCGCGAACATGGGTGAGCCATATGTCGACACTAGACGCACAGACGTGTGCCAAGAGGGAACGTTCCTGTGGGCCGACGAGGACATCGGTTCCTTTGAGTGGGTGTGTGTGACATCCTGGCTTAGTAGGAATGAAAGACTACTCACATCAACAAGGTGCACCTTCTTTTTTGGGAGCCCAGATCCAAAGAACTCCAAAGTTAACCGTGCTTAGCTTGAAGCGATTTGAGGATGGATGACTGACCGGGAAGTTGTTCCCGGGTGCGCACGAGTGAGGACAAAGTGCGCAGAAAAGACTAGTGTTGGTCTGTGGGGACAGTCTAGATCCCGCCAGGCGTAACGGCCAAGAACCGGTGTGTGACCGGGGCATTACAGGAGGGAGCCAAAGCATCGTTGCCAGCTGCCCCCAATTCGCTTCGCGCCAAGGAGGAGCCAGAGAAAGGCATCAAAGTGGTCATTGTCGTGTCAGTGTTGATAGGACCTAGGCCCACCTATCTTCTATTTTGTCCAAGACACTTTCCTCTTTGGGTTGGACGATGAGGCTTGCACGACCTCGCTTTATCAGGCCATGACGCCATCGTCCTAGCAGTTTGGGAACGTCCAGACGCGCAAAACGTCGGCGATCAGGCCAAGCACCATCTACGGTGACAACGTTAGAGCGATGTCGATGGCCTGCGGCGGTCTGGGGCAGCGCATCCACGGCCATGCCATCAGCGCTGCCCCGACGAGCACGATCGCAGCCTTGGTCGTTCAAGCGATCATGGCCGTTGCCGCTTCTGCGTCTATTGTCACCACCATCACCGTTGTCGGGACCACAACTTTTATCCTTCTTCATTTATATGCTGCAATATTCAGATTGTTTTCATCATAGTTCTTGCTTGTTCTTTGATTGCTCACAAGGACTAGATCTTCGTCGCCAGGTTGATCGTGCTCAAGTGTGATTAATAACCATCATGAGATTGGTTTAGTGATTGCTAAGGTGCGATGTTGTTGCACATTTGTAGTCGGATTGTCAAAGTCGACTCCACCAAATTCATAGTTATCTCTCATCGAAAGATCGGGACACCCTTGCCCTATCAGCGCAGGTCAGCGGCAAGTGCTTGTGGCCATCTTCACCAATTCCTCCTATACGCTCCTCCTGTGCCTTAAATCATCCAATAACCTCTTCCATTGTCATGGTTTTGAGGTCAGCTAATTGTTCGATAGTCGAAGCAATTTGGAGAAACTTGTTGGGGACGACTCAATGGAACTTTAACAGCACAAGTCTCCTAGAACTTCTCGTTGAGTGCCCTGATCTTGTTGACGTTGTCGTCAACCGGGTAGAGAAATCATCAACCGGGCAGCAAAATTATCAACCAATTCCAACTCCTGCATGCGCGAACCCTCAAACTTTGTCTTGAGTCCCTTGGCATCCTTCACACTCTCAGTACCCATGTGCATGATCTTCAAGGCCTCCCAAGTCGCCTTGGTTGTCTTCTTTTGGGACACCAAGAAGAGCATGATCTCTCGTATCCCTTGGTAAATGGCAGCCAACACCATTTGATCATTCTTCCCCTCTATGGGCACCTTAGGATCTTGTGGCTCAACAACATCCCAAACCCCTTGGGCACGCATGGACACCTTCATCTTGATGCACCATGCCAAGTAGTTGCTCTTTGTAAGCACAACATATTTAAGGGAAACAAACTCTCCTTTCTCCATATCTCATGCAAGCTAGCCCAAACTAGCTTTGATGCCAATTGTTGGTCACTAGCTCTCTAGTTGTTGCACATGACTATCTAAACAAATATGCTACACACGCAAAGAACTACTAGCTAGTGGGAAGCTTTATTAGGCCATGTACAACTCAAGTGCTAACAAGGGTGCCTAAGGAAAAAATGATTTTTTTTTCTTTTGGTACTAGCAGGTGCTTGCGGAATAAAACTGCTCAACTCTCGTGATGTACTAGTCATTGCAAGTCAACCTAAGCATCTATATGAAGCGCCTGCATTGCAAGTCAATTATTTTCGTGAGACGCCATGCTACTCTCTATCTCTCTCCCTAAGCATTGGAGCATAAGAATTACACCGTATAAGTCCTTAAATATCTTAGGTGCTACAAGCTTGCATATTACAAATGGGGTGACTTTATATACAGGTTGTAGGGGTAGCTCTACAATGATCGACCTGCTATAGTAGGCGACATTGCTACAATAGTACACCACATAGCTAGTCCATCTACTGCACAACTAATATTCGAGTAGATGACAACTCATATATAGTTAGGGATGACTATTGAGTGATAACATATGTCATGATATCATATTCTTATGGCTAAGGTTACATGATGTCCCAAAACATGCAACTCAATTTGACTTCTTCCTTCTCATGCACGCATCTCTTTGGTATATGACAAGATTAGTTCTAACGACATGTTTGGAAGACTAGGATGTTTTCTCTTTGGAGACGCCACCGAGTCTTGAGTCAAGGAGAAGAAGGAATCCCAGGTCCCCATCAAATGGAACTGCTCAGGCTAGGGCCATGTATCTTCCAATTTCGCTCCCCTTAATATGTAGGACTGTATATATTCCATCCCCACCACCTCTCTAGCATTAGTTAGAACACAAACCTAGAGTGCTTTGCTCATCTATCTCCCCAAAAGGAACTCCCTAAGGGTTCAAGGATTCCCTCTTCGGAAGAAGACTCCATTGGAGTTCAAGACCTCCCTTGTGGACAAGATTCCTCTAAGAATACAAGACTTCATGGAGATAATCTATCTTTTGGTGCCCATTTCGTTTGGTACTTCAATCAAGATGTACCTCATATGTTGACTTTTGGTTATGAGAAAAAAAATTGGGTGTGAATCTTCTCCTTGTTGAGTGTTTTCCTTTTGTTTACTTGTTTTTCCTCAGATCCATCTCTAGTACATGACGATCGGGCCACCCTTACAATTTGCCTCGTATCGTTTCCCCTTTCGATCTCTTGCATATTTGTGTGTGTTGTTTATTGGGTTTTATGCTAGGGAGGCTACACTAGTTATGTTCTTGTCCGTTGGGTTTATCTTCACATTTATCCTTCATGTTCTTTGCGTTCTTCCCTCTAATTTATACATATCGGGCCACCCTAGAGGTTCAACAGTCATATCTTGTCCATCTTTTTTCCATCCAGCGATCAATATTGTCCAGGAACCCAGTAGCACATATATGGATTGTAGTTGTAGATATGTTCTCCAAACAACATAATCTCAGGTAAAAGAATATGTACACAAACCTGTGAGTTGGGCAGAGGACGACCTTTCCAAGGCTTCTGTAAAACTAAGAAGATGACTGAAGTTGATACATGACAACTGAAGATAAATCCAACTATTGAATCCCCACTATTGGACAGGTGTCTATATAACGAATACATAGACCAAATTCTAATGAAGTTTCCAAAAATATTAATTACTTGCAATGGAGTTGATCTGCACAGGAATAACCAATCTGATTGTCTGGTCAATCAAATACCATATAGATGCCAAGCTAGAGTAAACAACTAAAATGGAAGAAACAACTATATGTCAAGTGTGCATCTTACTCTCTCGAACTAATGAATAATATTTGGTACTCCCTCCATTCATAAACATAAGATGTTTTGGATATTTCAATATGGACTACATACGAATTGAAATGAATGAACAAGCACACTAAAACGCATCTATATATATGCCCAATTCAGGAAAAAAAATAGAACATCTTATAATTGTGAACGAAGGGGGTAGTGTATAAGAAGAGCACAATATTCAGAGAACGAAATAAAGATGTTATGGTCATCTACAGGAATAACACAACTAGTCTATATTTGATATGTATTCTAATTTGTGGCCCCAACAATGCAAAGAGTTTAGCTCCCAATAATGGCTTAGAATACCCCCACAGTTCGATAGTTTGTCCTTAAGTAGAAATATAGCCTTTTCCAAGGAATATTAGAGCTAAGATATATTGCTAAATACTCCCTCTATTCACAAATAAGTGATGTGGTTTTAGTTCGTTTTAGTTTGTTTGAACTAAAACCACGTCACTAATTTGTGAACGAAGGGAGTAGTTGGAATGTTGGGCCTCTACAAGACCTAATCCAATCTATTCACAATCTTTTTCCCTCACCGCCCTGCTAGTCACCACTGCTAGCTTTAAGGCCTTCTCCTATTACGCTTCATGTAATATCTGGTATCAAAGCTTATGAACCTGATGCAAGAAAAATCTCCTAACAATGTGTAAAATAGGCTCGTGGTATAACAAATAAAAGATAGTAATCCCTCCCATCAAGATTATTTATAGTTCTAGCTTTTTCTAAGTCAAAACTTCTTTAAAGTTTGACCAAATTTATAGAAAAAAGTATTAGCATCTACAACATGAAATTAATTTCATTATATTTATACGATATGCGTTTAATGTTGTAGATATTAACATTTTTTCCGGAAATGCATATGTACCTACACAAGCGGGTACATGTCATATCCACATCATCTATTGTAGGCATTTTGCTTTGAGATTTGTACAACCATTCATCAAAGTGAGTTTTCCTAAGGAATTTTGTGCATATTAAAAACTGAAAACGGAATGACGCGACACACAAAGGGATGATATAAAGATCAAAGTGTACGTGTTTCATGCTGCAAAGTGCACACAGGTGCTAGCCGCACTAGTATACTTGGACTAAACAAGTTATACGCTGGCTGCCATCTTTTTCTACACACGCATCCTCACCTACAATACTGTTACTTCAAATCAGTAGGGGAAGCTAGCCTTTTTTTAGGGAAAAGCTAACCTTTTCTACACACAGGAGCGAGATGCACTCCACGACCTGTGTTTTTGTGTGCTTATGCATTTTTAGGTACTTATATCGGCTTATTGTTTCCAAATTAAGGACAGAAACCAAGTACAAGAGGACCACAAAGTAAAACACAGCTCGTAGAGTGCTAACTGTTTTGTCTCCGTGCGGATCTCGATGCATTATTGGACGGCGATGATATGACATGTACCCGCTTGTGTAGGTACCTAATCTGCACTCTTTTCTACATATTTGGTTAGACCTATAGAAGTTTAACTTACGATAAAACTAGAACTTCAACTAATTTGGAATGGAGGGAGTAGATAGCAAGTACCCTATTTATGTAAGCTAATGTAAATCGAATTGCTAGCTGTTGAGGTATTATGTAACACTTCATCTCCAAATAAACTTACTGAATGATCATCACAAGTCATAACACCAATGAGCTACCTTGCAAAACAAAATAAGTTCTTGTTCGGCTAAGCCACGATAAAATACATCATGATTCCTCGTTGTTACACTATTGTTTAACCAAGTAACTTACTACGGATTCAGAATATAGGCACTGCATAATGCAGAATTAAATTAACAGCAGCAAAATGACCATGTTCCCCTTCATCCGGATATCCTGTTCAAGTTATCTAGAGTTTAAGTGAATATAGCTTAACGTGCCCCCACTGATTACTCAAATGAGAGCTTCTCTCTTAAGATCTCGGCACTTTGAGCCAAAACGGAGATACATAATGAATCGTACAGACTGAAGCTAGGAAAACAAAGGGGGGAAATAAATCCGTCCCAAATTTACCGCTGATATAGCCCCACTATAAGCAAATTTCGCCTCCTGAACCTGGTTACGCTATTAAACATAGAACAACAACGCATAAACGCAAATCCAGTTGCGATATCTCGTGCTTTGCCGGTCAGGGCTGAGCAGATTGAGAAATGGGGTAGAGGTGAAGCAAAAAAAACTTGCCTCGCCGTCGGCGCGGAGCGAGAGGTTGAGGCAATCCCGCCGCCTTCCGCGGCAGCGGAGGCAAAGGGCTTCGATGACATCGTCTCGCCGAGCTCTCGGTGTTGATACTTAGTTGGAGTAAATGATCACGGTCTGTTTGGGTGTGTGAAGTTCGCTAGACTTCAAGGGTCAAGGTACCGCCGGCACGTGAGAGTCACCGGCGCCGAGGCAGAAAGGTGCAGAGGCGACCACTCAGATCTATCTTTTTTTTCCGAGACTACCCTACTAACCCTTCATGTTTACATGGACGAAGGGGAGATCACCGGAACGGCCCAACCACACATATCGGTCAGAGCCCAGCGTAAAGCAGTGCTTAGCTAGATTGTGAGCTGCATAGTTCGAGCTTCTACTCTCAAAAACTATATTACAAATAATGAAGGTATTTCTGCGTTCTATTATTTCATGTAGAATCGCACCATAGCGAGGCGCCGTCTTTCGCTGGATGTTTTCCACAACCGTTTTGCAGTCAGATGCAATGTGGGTTGAAGCTTCATAAAGATCTCCCGCTAGGTTCATCGCCTCCCTGACAGCCATAGCTTCGAGAGAGGGTGGGTCCATGATGTGATGAAACTTGATGGTCGAGGCACCAAGGAAAGTGCCATCTTCCCTTCTTCATACCACTCCCACAGTTCCGAAATTTCCTGCAATGTTAACCACGGCATCCACGTTGAGCTTCACAACGCTGGTTGGAGGTGGAATCATGTGCTGCTCCTGGGAATGCGAACACCAGAGACCCGCACAGGTTGTGCTTTGAGTGCCTTTACTTCAGCAAGATATGATCTTATGAAGGAATGAGTCGAGTGTGGGCTCTAAAAGATATCCTCGTGGATAGCTTTTCTTCTGGCCGTCCAAATTTCCCAGAGGGCCACTTTCATCAACATAAAATCATCAGTCGACATCATCTCATGCATAGCAAACATCCATTGCTTAGCATCGGGGTGCCTTGACTGGCTCATTGTCTCCTCCAAGTCGTCAGGTAGCAAGGCCCATACACAGCGCAACATGGTGCACTCGATCAGGCTATGCCTCCAGCTGTCTTCCATCCCACACAAGTTGCATGCACTCGAGGTAGCCATATTCCGGTGGTGAAGTAGATCAAAAGTAGGAATTTATTGGTGGGCAAGTCTCCACATAAAATTCTTCAGTTTGGAGGGTACAGACATATTCCAGAGGGTAGACCATCCTTCATCATGTCCCGTATTTGATGATTCAGAAGTACCATCCAGCCACCTCTCTCGGTTTCTCTTTGTTTGAGCAAACAATTTGTACGCCGACCGGACTGAGAACTGGCATGATCGTTCTTCATCCCAAGCCCAAAAGTCCTGCACATGAGACGTGCAAAAGAGGGATGCTCAGTATTGCCTCTGCATCGGTGGGTATAAATGTTGATCTAATCATGTGTTCCTTCCATAATGCATTCGATGGGTCGATCAAATCAGCTACCTTCTGAGGAGGGTTAGTGACCAGCGAGGCGGCAGGTTGCTTGAAGTTCTCCCTCGGGATCCACTGATCAGTCCAGATCGAGGTTGTCTCCCCATTCCCAACTCGCCGGATTAAACCCTGCTAGAGCATATCTCTACCATCCAATATAGAACGCTAAAGCTGTGATGGATGCTACCAAGTTCCGCTTCCAGAATGCTTGAGGTTGGGAAGTATACTGCTTTGAGCATTCGAAGCGCTCAAGGATCATACATAGATCTATCTATGTGATCTATGTATGAATAAAGGAAACGATGGTGGCCGATCGACCGGCCGAAGCTTTGGTCGGTTGGGCCAAGCCCAGGAGAGCCACTATTTCCATTTTTTTATATGTCACACCGTAAATGTTGCAACCATAGTATTAAAATGCTACTATCTACACTACTATCATACTAAAATACTACTACGTTGATCTATGTTATTTTCGCTAAATGGATTTATCTAGATGTATTTTAGTGCTAAGCACATCCATTTGATAGCATGATATAAAATGCTCCTAATAATTTATGCTACAACAAAAAACATGAAGTGTGATCGGTGATGATGTGTCTCCAATTTTGTTACAATCGGTATAAATTTTTGTTGCATCCATGTACCAAAAAAGTTGTAACCAGTGGAACGATTTTGCTGCAAAGGAATATCTAGGGATTTTTTAGTTACGCACAATGTTGCAACTGTTTAAACTTTTTGATTTCACTACTATGTTTTTTTATACTGCCGTTGAATGTTTTTGCTACAACCAAAAATGATAAATTGATTAGTGACGAAAGGTTATGATTTTTTGTTACAACCGTTATTAAAAAGGCTACCATCGGTGGTTAAATTTGCTACAATCAATTGAAGGTAAATATTGCATGCAACAATAATATCATAATTTTTGTTGCAACGATAAAATAAGAAAAAATAACACACAAACATAAAAAATATTTTTTTGTTGCAACCAGTATTTTTTTGCTGCAACAGTAGTGCATTTTTGTTGCATGGGACCGACCGGCCGAAATTTTGCCCGGTCGGCCGGCGCGGAGCAGCGGCCTATGAATAAGGGCATCTACATCCCGACGTCTCAAATCCTCGAATGTCCTGAGAGCAACTCTAACGTGGCCAGTATCTGCGATGGACCCTTATAATAATCAACAATTTAAGGGTCCGCGGCGGAAAAAACGGCCAGAACAGGGCCCGTAAAAGCCGTCGACCAGTAAAAAAAATTAAGGGCGCGGCAAATCGGCCCCCTCGACCCGTAGAAACAAGGGTCCGCGCCCCAACCCAAACGCGTCCCGTATCCATTCGCAGATTTGGCGGGAGGGACATTTCCGCTCGCTCGTTCCCGCTTCCACCTTGCCCGCCGCCGCCCTTGATTTTCCCTTCCACTCCGGCCGCGGCCCTCCTCCGCCATGGACGCCCCAGGTCGACGCTCGCCACAGTTAACGTGGCGCAGGGAGGACAGACCCTCTAGTTGGTGTCGGGAGCAGCGTCTGTGTAGGTGTCGGGAGCAGCGTCCGCGCGGTGCCGGTGCGAGGAGCCATTGCCAAAGGAGGTAGCTGTCGGCGGTGTCCAACGCAAAAGTCTTGGCAACATGGGCGGCGTGTCCGCAGCTGCAGCCGCCGCCGGCAAGACTCGTGCTCCTCCCTCGGTTCCCACCACCGTGGTGGTGGAAGAAGACGCAATGGGGAAGAAACCGAAGAAGACACCAGCGAAGCGCTAGAGGGCGGTCGGACGGTCGCAAGAGACGAGCGTCGCTACTCCAATCGGCACAAGACAAGGTGCTTCCATCGACACACCTGGCGTTTTCGACGGAATGACCCAAAGGTTAAAAAAATGCATCACCGACGCCTCCCTTCATTTTTGCGAGTGATACGTCCCAAACGTATCTATAATTTCTGCTTGCTCCATGCATGTTTTGCGTGATATTGTTATGCTTTTGATGCACTTTCATACACTTTTGATCATATTTGGACTAACCTATTAACTCAGTGCACCCTGTGCCAGTTCTTATTTTCTGCTGTTTTTGTATTTCAGATTTTTCCCATTACTTAAAGTGCCCAAAAAATTCCGGGAAAATATATAAAAATCAGCGATACGGAAGCTTCCAGCTGCCCGAAGGGGGGCCAGGGGGCCCCACTAGGGGTCCAGGCGCCCTGGTAGCGCGGCCCCACCCTAGGCCGCGTCGGGGGGGGGGGGGGCTGGACTCCTTGGTCCACCTTTGGCTGCCCCCTTCGCCTATATTTACCTCTCGTCCCGAAACCCTCGAGGACAGAACCCTTTTTCGCGATTTCCCCTCTGTTCCGCCATCGCCGCGCTTCCAAGATCGGGGCTGCCAGGAGACCCTGTCCTGGCACCCTGCCTGAGGGAGGATTGACCTCCGGGAGCTTCTGCACCACCATGGACGCCTCCCGAATGAGCTATGTGATGTCTTCTCTCCATCTTTGTTCTTCAATGGTTTGACCTTGTGAGCTTCCCTACATGATCAAGGCACGTATGTAATTTTCCTGGTGTTGCTATGTTGATTTTGCTGGGATCCGATGGATGATGAGATTATGTTCAGATTATGATGAGTAATATATTTAGTTCTTCTCCTTTTATATTTATGTTCTTGAGTAATTCTTGCATGTTCTCTGTTACTTTTTATTACTTTGGCCAAGTGATGGATCGTGACTCCAAGAGGGAGCGTTATGCATGATTGTGGGTTCATGCCCCTCAATGACTAGCTTGAGTGATAGAAACATGAGTCTAGGGAATGTGTTGTTGCCACCAGGGGGAAAACAACGATGCTTGTACTGGCGGGTGCAAGGATTATTTACTTTACGCAAAGTTCTTTTAATGCAGTTGTCTGTTGCTTTGGGTTTACACTTTGGGTGGGGCTCGCAAATTAATACCAGCGAGATGTTCTGGATAGATATCTCAAGGTGGATGATTAGTGAGTAGATGCAGATGGATTTCGGCCTACTTGTCTTGGCGTACTACCCATGCTTTTGAGCCTCTTCCTTTCTTTTGTAGCATAGTTAGCATTGCGGTGCGTTTTTAATCATGTCCATTGCCCAGCTGTAATTTGTTCACCTCGCATAGTTTCTTATCGTCTTTTGGGAGAGAGACATCACTAGTGAACTTCATGGGACCCCGGTCCATATTTCCACCACTGTTTACACCTTTACTTTATTTTCCTGTTTTTACTTTCGTTGCAATTATCACTCTCATTATCTCTTGTGTTTGATCCTTTGTAAACAGCAAGGTCGGAGAGATTGACAACCTCTCTGTACTCATTGGGAGCAAAGTAATTTGTTGTGTGTGCAGGTCCAGGTAAAGTAAGCAACCTTGAGTTGTGAATGGAGCCATTGTTCACTTTACCGCCTACTTGTCGTTGTTGGAGTCCTACTGGTCGATCTCAACCTTGGTATCTTTGCCAAGGGAAATTTTCGCTATGCTACATCTCAACCTTCCACTTGGGGTAACCAACGAGGGGCGAGAATCGCTTCCTCGCAAGCATCAGCGAGCTTGTTGGACTGTCCATTCATTTAGGGGTGGGCGATTTTGTGTAGCCTCAGAGATTACGACGAGCCAAACACATTTGCAAGCTCGTTGGATGAGAACGTCGTGGATATTGACAAGGCTCTGATACGTCCCAAATATATCTATAATTTCTGCTTTCTCCATGCATGTGTTTGGGGGATATTGCTATGCTTTTGATGCACTTTCATAAACTTTTGATCATATTTGGACTAACCTATTAACTCAGTGCACCACAGTGCAAGTTCCTGTTTTCTGTTGTTTTTGTATTTCAGGTTTCCCCCTTATTAAAAGTGCCCAAAAAATTCCGGCAAAAATATCTTAAAAAAATTAGCGTTCCAGGAGACTCTAGACGGCCGAAGGAGAGCCGGAGGGGGGCAACCTGTCACCCAGGCGGCCACCTGGTGCGACCTAGGGGGAGGTCGCGCCCACAGGCCGCCTGGGACCTCCCCTGGTGGCCCCCCTTGGCCCTTATTTTTACTCCCGACGTGAAAACCCTGATTCCATAACCCTTTTCTCCAGAAGCAATTCCGATCTCCGCCGCCATCGCCAACAAGCTTCGGGGGACAAGAATTCCTGTGTCGGCACCCTGCAGGGACGGGGAAGTGCCCCTGGATTCATCTCCATCGACGTTGCTTCCTCCCTCCATGATGCGGGAGTAGTTCCTCCTCGGGGATGAGGCCTTCTACAGTAGCTATGTGGTCAATTCTCTCTCCCATGATGTGATCTTGATTGTGATCATATGCTATGTTAATCTAGGGTGATCCCATGATGTTTCCCCTTCTTCTATGTATTGGATTTGATGTACTCACTTGTCTATATCTAGTATAATCCCCGAGACCAAGGTGACAACGACCTATTGGACATAGATTAGAAGAATATTTTCATGAGTGATTTCCTCTTTTGTGTGTGGATTGAAGATTGAAAGTCTCTTGGTGCTTGTCTTTGACTATCCTTGAGATATGTTGGGGTGATTGTGGTACTCTCTTTTGATGGCTGATACATCCCAAACGTATCTATAATTTCTGCTTGTTCCATGCATGTTTCGTGTGATATTGCTATGATTTAGATACACTTTCATACACTTTTGATCATATTTGGACTAACCTATTAACTTAGTGCACCCCAGTGCCAGTTTTTGTTTTTTTTTCTATTTTTCTATTTCAGGTTTCCCCCATATTAAAAGTGCTCCAAAAATTCCTGAAAAATCCAATAAAAAATCAGCGCAACGGAAGCTCCTGGAGCCCCGAAGGAGAGCCGAGGGGGGCCCACCCTGTGCCTAGGCGGCTAGGGGGCGCGGACCCACCCTAGGCCTCGCCAGGGGGTGCCTGCACTCCCTGGTGGCCCCCCGACTGCCCCCCTTCGCCTATATATATCTCTTGACCCGAAACCCCCGAAAAAATAACCCTTTTTCGCAATCTCACCTCTGTTCCGCCGCCGCCGCGCTTCCAAGATCGGGAGCACCAGAAGACCTCTTCCCGGCACCCTGCCAGAGGGAGGATGTAAGGCCCGATATGCGGTACTATTCCAGATCTAGGTGTTTCCACCCAGATCCGGGGACGAAGCACATATTGGTCCCACCGCAACATATGACAAAGCCATATGCCCCGGATTTCCAACATGATATCACAACATTACGGATACAAGGATACAACATCTCATACAATCTGCATACAGCTGCCTTAAATACAATACATCAGCGAAAGGTATATGTGTGAGTACAGACTACAATCAAATGCCTAGTGGCAAAGAGAAAAACATCGATCCCCATAACCACACGGGTCCAGGCCCTCCGCCGGGATCCGCCTAACTAGTGGACGTCGAGTCTCCACGTGAAACGTCCATCACCATACCTGTTGTCGATCAAGAACCCTGAAAATAGTTTGTGGGTAGTATCATGAGTACAGAAGTACTCAGCATCCAACTGTAGTGGTCATCTGACCCAGCAAGGACTTCATCAATCGTCATTATAGGACAACTAGTAGTTTACGGTAAAGATGGGGTAAGTGGTGAGGTTGCTGTCGCACTAGCATTTATGAAGTGGCTAACGATCTAGAGAGTAAGATAAGAAGCCAATCATTCGATGAGGAATCGCCTCCAACAAGTCTTGCTATCAACTACTTACGCAAACATAACACCTATCCTATCCTTGTCCTCCTCTTCGCATCCTGACGAAGAAAAAGCAGTCAAGGCACACACACACGTTGATCAAGTTATATTAAGATTATCTCAGTTGTTGTTGTCTATGAACAAGGAGTAGGTCTCAAGTCGTCCATAACCGTGGACACGGCTTCTCGAAAAGATTTAACCCTGCAGGGGTGTACCAACTGCCCATTACAAGGCTCCGCACGCACGCCCATCTCTCTTAGTTGCTACCCATCACAGGCAACCATTTTATGATTTAGTTCCAAGAGATCTGAAACGACAGATCCCTCTAGCTAACAACGAACAAATCCGGGTGGCCCCCGGTGAGTCGACACCCAACTCAAAAGCCGGCCGCGCTCTCGAATCGGTCTCTACCGTCAGTCTCGGGTTTGGATAGCCGGTTGATCACACATGGGAAACCGGGTCCTCAGCCGGACAAGGTGGACCAACAAGGAAACCATGTCCCCGCTGGCCCAGGTTGGTTTGAAAACTACTGGCGGCCGACCATCACACACACGGTTTCAAATGGTAAATCAGCTTGGGCCACCACTGGAAATGTTTGAAGCTAGGTAGGTAAGAAAAGGGGACCCCATAAAATCCCACACGCGGTTAGGCACGCTCATTCTTAAAACCAATACCCGGGACTCGGGTCCTAGGTGACTCGAATGGAACAAAGCGTCGGGGCGGGATAGCCTAGGACCTTCCATCCTTCGTCGAATATAGTCAACATTATAATAATCATATCATCAACAATAATATAATAATGTGATAGCCCAAACCAAGGAGTAACAGGGTAACATCGTAGCATCCTGAGCATGCATAATAAGCAGGGGCTGAGCAACGAGCAATAGTAACATAGCAGTACATGGTTTACTGGGAGGGGACATGGCTGTATCGGTTTGAAAGAGGCTGTAAACATGTGGTAGGGTCAAACATCGAACCTATCCTAGACTAGCATGCAAACCTCTGGTTGAAATAGAATGGATCATAAGTAATGCATAGTCCTTGCTTGTTGATAAGTTGGGTTCCGAAGGTGTAGTTGATCGCAAGCTCGCATCGTCTCCGAGAGGTACCCGCGGAAGCACACAAGAGGATAAACACTGGAAATCAATCAACGAGCAAGCATCTATTACTACGAAGCAATCACGAGCAAGCATCAACAAGAAGGCAACACGAGACATCGCACCTACCATCGAGAGTGGTTACTAACGGGTTAAGTGGAGTACTCGTCACACACGACGATACCGCACATTTGGAAAGGTTCAAGTTGTTTAGCTACATGTGATCAACAAGGGTTGTTAACATGGCATCTCACTCAAGCAAGCATGGCATAGCACACAAACATTACAAGAGGTGAAGCACAAAGTAAACTATCTATGCTAGTCAATTTAAGTGAGGCACAACCTAAACATGGCATTCCACTAAGTGCCGCACGACAATTAAAGCATTTGGTACTGTTCTGTCTTAAACCATATTTTATGTTGGTTAACAACAGCAAACAATAGCATAAACACAAAGTACATGAAAAACTAATCAAGTTACATATAAATAACACCCCAAACGGAGTTACGGTTAAAAAGATATTAAGCAAACAACATGGCATCGGAACGTTACAAACTTAGAGAAAAACAGTGGCATAGCAACTTTGGATCTCAATAACTAGATGACCAGCAAGCATATCATGACAATGCAATACATATAATGGAAGTAGACATGATGCTTAACAGTATGCAAAAATAATCAATGCAATAGGCCTCATGGGTGAGTCACAATCATCATGCAAACTTGCAACAAAATAACATCAGCAACACTTGACAGAATTTAATAGTAATTAAAAGTCTGATGCCCACTTCAACACAGATTATCAACATCAAGATGGCCTCAAATCAAAATGCTCACAAAAGATGGATTGAAGTACACACAATTCTAAACAAAATTCCTTTTGGGCGCAACGTCAACTGGGCTACGATTTATTCGCAAATTTAAGCGCAAAACTGAAACAGCAGTACAAATACTCCAGACTTAAGAAAAAAGCAGAGGGCTAGGGAAAAAAATAAAAAAGGGGCCTCACCCCTGTTGGGCTCGGCCCAAAGTGGCAGCTGGAGAGGTGGCCGGCTGGGCTGGCTGGGCCTTGGAGGCCTGGCAGGCCGAGCTGGTGGTGGGTCGCAGCTGGGCCGGCCGGCCCACGTGGCGCGGTTGGTGGCGGGTGCCCCGTCGTCGTCCTGGCCACCCGAGCCCGACAGGCAGCGGTGACCTCCTGGACGGCGGCGAGCGGCGCGGCTGCCGGTAAGGGGAGGCGCGGGCAGAGGAGGCGGGACACGGGGTCACGGCGGCGTGGATCTGGTTGGCTTGGTCCCAGGGCGGCGAGGCGCGGCTCGCGGCCGAGCTCTCTGGAGGCGGCGGTGAACTTCCATGGCGTGGCGGCGCCCGTGTCTGCGAGGAGGGGAGGAAGGAGATGAGGAAGAGGGAAGTGGAGGGAAGGCGCTGGAGAAGGCGGCCTCACCGGGCAGCGGCTCGGCTGCAGCCGGCGATGGACGGCGGCGGGAGGAGGTGCTCGAGTGGCGGCGCGACCAAGGCCTCCACGGGGTGGCGCGGTTGGTGAGGAGAGAGAGGAGAGAGGTGGGAGACAGGGGCTGACATGGCGCTTCCGTAGCCCTCCGATCGTCCGATCGGACGGCCGGGAACAACTGAGATCTAGGGTTTCGGATTTGAGGCTAAATTGGGGCAGATTTGGGGAAAAACAGGGGGGTGGCTGCAATTTTGTGGCTAGGGAAAACCCTAAGTGGGGGTGGGAGGTGGCTAGCAGTTTGCAAAAACATCCCCGGTTTTTCTCTCTCGCGCGCGGTGTTTACGTTTCTGACCGCCGGGGGTCCGCAGGACCTCCGATTCGGGTAAAAATTCGAACTGCGCGATCAGCGCGTCGAGCCGGTGGCGTTCACCTAGCGCTGGAACAATTCCGAGAACACTTTCCGGCGCGCTATAAAAATAACCCGTTTAATTATTAAACGGGGTTTTTCGTTCCGTTGGCTGCGGCTGGTCTCGTGCGGTTTTCATGACGGTGATCGGGTGAAACCCGGTGTCGCAAAGGTCGAGTGTCAGGGTGGCAAGGGTCGGTCTCCGTCCAGTGTGAGATAAGAGGGGGGGATAATAGCCGATCGATAAATCGGGGGGGGGGGGGGTGAAAACACCGCAAACAAATCTGACAATCAAACAATTCACACCGAAAACAAAAAAAATTAATTTTTGTGAAATCCGGGCTGTTACAGAGGATTGACCTCCGGGAGCCTGTCCACCACCATGGACGCTTCCCAGATGATCCGTGAGTAGTCCACCTTCGACCATGGGTCCATGATCAGTAGCTATGTGATGTTCTCATCCCCTCTTTGTTCTTCATGGATTAGACCTTGTGAGCTGCCCTACATGATCAAGGTACATATGTAATTCTTTCTACTGTTGCTATGCTAAGTTTGCTGGGATCTGATAGATTATGAGACTATGTTCAGATTGTGATTGAGTAATATATTTGGTTCTTCTCTTTTATATTTTTGTTCTTGAGTAATTCTTGCATGTTCTCCGTTGCTTTTATTGCTTTGGCCAAGTAGTAGGCAGTGACTCAAAGAGGGAGCGTTATGCTTGATTGTGGGTTCATGCCCCCTGATGACTAGCTTGAGTGACAGAAACATGAGTCTAGGGGATGTGTTGTTGCCACAAGGGGGAAAACAACGGTGCTTGTAACCGCGGTTGCAAGGATTGCTTACTTTACGCAAAGTTCTTTTGATGCAGTTGTCTGTTGCTTTGGGTTTACACTTTAACAACCCAGATTTCACAAAAATTAAAATTTTTGTTTTCGGTGTGAATTGTTTGATTGTCTGATTTGTTTGCGGTGTTTGCATCCCCGATTTATCGATCGTCGATTATTTTCCCCCGTCTTATCTCATACCGGACGGACACCGACCTTTGCCACCTTGACACTCGACCTTTGCGACACCGGGTTTCACCCAATCACCGCCGCGAAAACGCGCACAAGACCAGCCGCAGCCAACGGAACGAAAACCCCGTTTAATAATTAAACGGGATATTTTTATAGCGTGTCAGAAAATGTTCTCAGAACGGTTCCAGCGCGAGATGAACGCCACCGGCTCGACGCGCTGATCGCGCAGTTCGAAGTTTTACCCGAGTCGGAGGTCCTGCGGACCCTCGGCGGTCAGAAACGGAAACGTTGCGCGCACGAGAGAAAAACCGGTGATGTTTTTCCAAACTGCCAGCCACCTGGGCTATATAAAGACCACCACACTCCCACCCCTTTCTAGGGTTTCCCCTAAGCCAAAATTGCAGCCACCCCCTCCAAATTGCCCCATTTTCGTCCACCAACCCTAGCAGATCTGGATTTTTTTCCCCTAAGCAATCTAGACCGTTAGATCTTCTGATCTGACGGCCAGGAATCGCCCCCCATCTCCTCTCTCCTCCAGCCCGTGGAGGCGCCTCACCCGCGCGCCAGCCCTGCCGTGGAGATGCCGCCACCGCGACGCGCTCCGGTGACCAGCAGGTCGTCGCGCCCCCTCTTCTCTCCCTTTCTTCCCCTCCTCTCATCTCCCGCTCTCTTCCCGCAGGTAGACCCCGCCATGACCGACTTGAAGCCGCCGTCAGGAGCTCGCCGCTCGATCCGGCCTAGAACCTCGCTGGTGACCTCTCCCTCGTCAGATCCGGTCGCCTGGACGCCCCGCACCTCGCCTCCCTTCGGATCCGCCGCCCTGTGTTGCTCGCCCTCACCGGAGCCCTGCTGCACGCACGCCAGAGCGGTCGCCGCCGCCGCTACCTGCAGTCCCGATTGGGATCGGGATGAGAGGTCCCGTGCGCCACCGCTTGCGCCAGGTGGGCCGGCGGCCCGACTCCCTCACGCGGCGCCCCAGTCCAGCCTCCTTCAACCACCGCGTCCTGGTGGGCTAGGCGAGCAGTGCGGCCCAGATACGGCCCGCTGCTTCCCCTCGCACGTGGGCGCTCCCTGCTATCCGACGCCCACCCTCGAGCTGGGCCGAGGCCCATGGTGAGCGGCCCCTTTTCTTTTTCTTATTCCTTTTGTTTTTTTTTCTGTTGTGAGTTGGGCTCAGCCCAATAACTGTGTAGCGCCCATGAGCGTAGTTTAGTTGCTTAGCGCCCACCTCTGTTAGTTCCAACAGTAGTAGATTCGGCCCGTTAGAGTCTTTTTTCCTTTTCTAGGTTTTTAATTTGGCATATTGTATTATTTTCTTGCGGTAGCTATATCTTTTAAACCGTAGCTCGGATCGCGACGCTTTAAACATGAAAGTTGCTCCGTTTTTCACTTGGATTAATAAAATGTGCTTCTTTGCCATGTTTGACCTTGTTTACATGCTGTTTTGTTGCTAATTACGACCCTTGCCACTGTAAACTGTAATTGCCATAACTTTTTAACCGTTGCTCCGATTAAAATGTTCTTTATACGTAACTTGACTAGAATTTTGTGTAGATTGTGTTTATGATGCTCTTGTTTGCTAATAAAAATAATTAAATATGGTTTAGGGCAAAACAGTACCAAATACAATAATTATCGTGGGGTCCGTAATAGCTGCCATGTAT
This sequence comes from Bromus sterilis, assembly GCA_950022295.1. Lineage (NCBI taxonomy): Eukaryota > Viridiplantae > Streptophyta > Magnoliopsida > Poales > Poaceae > Bromus > Bromus sterilis. The sequence goes on from OX465596.1 coordinate 234,784,517, forward strand.
AGGTTTTACCCCCCACTTAAATTAACTAGCATAGATAGTTTACTTTGTGCTTCACCTCTTGCCATGTTTGTGTGATATGCCATGCGTGAGTGAGATGCCACGTTAACAACTTTTGCTCATGTTGTGTAGCTAAACAACTTGAACCTTTCTAAGTGTGCGGTGTCGTCGTGTGTGACGAGTACTCCACTTAACCTGTTAGTCACCGCTCTCGACGGTAGGTGCGATGTCTCGTGTTGCCTTCTTGTTGATGATTGCTCGTGTTTTGCTTCGTAGTAATAGATGCTTGCTCGTTGATTGCTTTCCAGTGTTTACCGTCTTTTGTGCTTCCGCGGTTACTCTCGGAGACGGTGCGAGCTTGCGATCAACTACACCTTCGGAACCCGACTTATCAACAGGAAAGGACTATGCATTACTTATGATCCATTCTATTTAAACCAGCGGTTTGCAAGCTAGTTTCGATTAGGCTCGATGTTTGATCCTACCACATGTTTACAGCCTCTCTTAAACCGATACAGCCATGTCCCCTCCTAGCAAACCATGTACTGCTATGTTACTATTGCTCGTTGCTCAGCCCCTGCTTAGTATGCATGCTTAGGATGCTACGATGTTACCCCCTGTTACTCCTTGGTTTGGGCTATCACATTATTATATTATATTGTTGTTGATGATATGATTATTATAATGTTGACTATATTCGATGAAGGATGGAAGGTCTAGGCTATCCTACCCCGACGCTTTGTTCCATTCGAGTCACCTAGGATCCGAGTTTCGGGTATTGGTTCTAAGACTGAGCGTGCCTAACCGCGTGTGGGATTTTATGGGGTCCCCTCTTCATACCTACCTAGCTTGAAACATTTCTAGTGGTGGCCCAAGCTGATTTACCATTTGAAAACCATGTGTGTGTCTGTCGGGTCGCTCCTAGCAAATATTCTTTAAAATAACTTGGGCCAGCGGAGACATGGTTTCTTTGTTGGTCCACCCCAGGGAGCTAGGGGGCTGCCCACATTTGTTTGGGTAGCTAACCCGACCTTGTCCAGACGGTAGAGGCCCATTCGAGAGCGCGGCCGACTTTTGAGTTGGATGTCGACTCACCTGGGGCCACCCGGATTTTTTCGTTGTTAGCTAGAGGGACATGTCGTTCCGGATCTCTTGGGACTAAATCATAAAATGGTTGCCTATCATGGTGAAAGGATCGGAATGTTGACTAGAGGGGGGGTGAATAGACGACTAACAATTTTTATGACTTCTTAATAAATTTAGGCTCAACAAGAAAAGTAAGTTGTCTAGATATGCAACTAGGTGAGATCCTATATGACAACTAAACAACTACAACAACAAAACAAGCAAGATATAAACAATGAAAAGTAACTTGCAAAGTAAAGGTAGAGGGAACACGGAGACAAGGATATGTTACCGGAGTTCCTTCTCTCTCGAGAAGTACGTCTCCGTTTGGAGAGGGTGTGGAGCACAATGCTCACACGAAGGCCAACGAGGGCCACCCTATTCTCCTCACGCTCTTACCAATGCAAGATGTCATGAACCACTACGCGGTGGCCTTGAAGGTGGCAACCGAACCTTTACAATACAAGGTTGGGGCAATCTCCACAACTTAATTGGAGGCTCCCAACAGACCACGGAGCTTCACCACAATGGAATGTGGCTCCGAGGTGACCTCTTCCGTCTAGGGCACCAACGCACCCAAGAGTAACACAAGGGAATAATGGGGGGAATCAAATATCCTTTGGTGGAAGTGTAGATCGGGGCCTCCTCTTCCAAACCCTAGAGAATCAACAAGTTTTGATGGCTAGGGAGGGAGATCGGGCAAGACTAAGCTTTGGGCGTCAATGGAGGAGCAGCAATAAATGAGGTACCTCTCCATGGAGAAGAAGACCCCCTTTTATAGGGGGCTCATTAAACAGCTATTGGACCCCCACCAACCACGGTACTACCGCTCTAAGAGCGGTACTACCGTGGTGCGGTACTACCGCAGTGGGTGCGGTACTACCGCGCTGCCGTAGTACCGCAGCCTAGTGCCGTACCCACTACCGCTCAGTCAGTGGGTTTGCGGTACTAGACTGCCGTACTACCGTAGAGCGGTACTACCGCGCTGGGTGCGGTACTACCGTGGTACCGTAGTACCGCACTCTAGTGTCGTGACCACTACCGCTCAGTTCGTGGGTTTGCGGTACTAGACTGCCGTACTACCGTACCGCGGTACTACCGCGCTGGGTGCGGTACTACCGTGGTACCGTAGTACCGCACTCTAGTGCTGTGACCACTACCGCTCAGTCAGTGGGTTTGCGGTACTAGACTGCCGTACTACCGTACTGCGGTACTACCGCAGATGGTGCGGTACTACCGCTCAACTACCGCCCCAGCAGACCCAGGCTGGAATGGCCTCCTATACTGACTCCTCCGAAGGCGCCAAGAAGATATGTGGGTGCAGAGAAAAGTGAAGTGTGATGATTCCACCCATCATATCACCGCGGATCCCCTCTTAATAGTACGGATTTCCTATCGACTCAACCACCAAAAAAAGAATCCGAGAGGGAAACTCCGTCTTCATGTTCCATCAACCGAGGGGATGATAACCGTCCTGTGCCATGGCTTAAGTTATCTGAAATACTCAAGGCACACGGTTAAACCGCAAATGTGTTGTCATCAATCACTAAAACCAATCATGGGGAAATATGCCCTATCACATGGGTAGCAACTGAGAGAGATGGGCGTGCGTGCGGAGCCCTGTAATGGGAAGTTGGTACACCCCTGCAGGGTTAAATCTTTTCGAGAAGCCGTGTCCATGGTTATGGACGACTTGAGACCTACTCCTTGTTCATAGACAACAACAACTGAGATAATTTTAATGTAACTTGATCAACGTGTGTGTGCCTTGACTGCTTCTTCTTCGTCGGGATGCGAAGAGGAGGACAAGGATAGGATAGGTGTTATGCTTGCGAAAGTAGGTGGATAGCAGACTTGTTAGAGGCGATTCCTCATCGAATGCTTGGCTTCTTTCCTTACTCTCTAGATCGTTAGCCACTTCATAAATGCTAGTGCGGCAGCAACCTCAAAAAGATAATAGGGAAAGAAACATATGGCATGGAGCCACAAAATATAGGCTAGCTCCCCCTAGATGTGTGCACTCTTTGAGATTAACCTTTGGATTGCATGGTGCACACATTAGAATGGACACTACCCCTATATTTTATCTACCATGCCACACAAGCTACCAACAACAATTATATGAGCAAGAATTAACACAAGCATAGCATAAGCAACATGTAAAGTACTTTAAGCAAAGGGTAGCGTATGTCTCACACCATACTTCACGAAGGTCTCACAAAGCAACCGAACAACGAAAGCAAACACACGGAGTTCACAAGTGGGAGGCAAAGGCAACACAGAAACACACTTGTGACTCGACAACCCTGAAAGAAAGCAAATCGAGGTCCTAAACTCTCTCCCCCTTTGGCATCGAGACGCCAAAAAGGCAGAGAGTAACATAACGCCCCACGGTGGTGGACTACTCCTCCGCCTGATAATCGTCATCACCATCATCAGACTCATCCGAAGATCCCTCCTCTGACTCCTCAGCAGGCTCCTCAACAGTCTCATCAGCAGGTGGAGCGGAAGCAGACGTGCCAGCAGTGTCCTCGTCAATCTCCCATGTGCTGAACTGGTAGATCCACTGATCCTCTTCAGTGATCTTCCCTTCAGATCCGGACTGCACTTCCATGCCTTGGTGCCTGTAGAACAGCTTTTGACGCTGGTGGTTTTCCTTCTCCCTATTGTGAGCCTGATACATCTTGTGCTGCATGTGAGACTGCATGCAGAACAACTTCTTCACCTTGCGAGTGAGCTTAGCCGCCCAACCCGGCTGCTCCAAGTCCTGGGAGGAAGACCTCCCACTGCCACCAAAGCTCGTACCAGAGCGAGTGCGGCGGACGCTTCCACCACCAGCCGCAGGCTCATCAGCATCACCAGCTCCACCCTCCTCATCAGCCATCTCCGCATCAGAAGCAACTGGGGAACCCTGAGCAGCAGCCTCACCACCACCCCAGTTGGCCTTAATCCGCAGCTGCACCACCTCATGCCTGGTAAGATGCCCACCCGAAGAGGATCCTCATAAGTGTCACTCCAGACCTTCTCAAACAACAGCTGAAGGTAAGGCCCATAGATAGGGATCTTGCGCTCCATAACTGCAGTGTAGAGCTCCTCATACATGATCGAGCAGATATCCAGAGTCATCGCCGTCCCCCTGTACTCCTGGCAGAGAAGAATCATGTTGACCAAGTAGCTATGGATCTTGTCCAGATCGCCAACCCGAGGGAACAGAGAGGTCCGGAAGATCCGGTGCATAATATCCAGAAACGGGGAGAGCAACAACTTGTGCTTCTCGTTGCCCTTCGCATCATAGTAGACAACAGGAGTCTGATAGGGGGCCAACTCACCCTTCTTCTTTGCAGGGGCGGAGGTGTGAGGACACAGCCCCACCGGCTCATTGGCAGTGGTGTAGGGGACCTGCAGAAGATCCATGAATACCTTCCACTTGCAGGTGAGAACATCATCATCACACATCCAGGTGATGTGCCTATCATCATCATCATTATGGAAGAAGACGGTGGCGAAGAACTGGGTCACGAGATCAGCGTCAAAAGGGTTGTTGAAGGAAATGATGTGGCGAAGTCCAAACTGATCCACCAGAGCAAGAGCATCAGCAAAGTACTCCATATGCTGCTCCATGTATGCCAGACTGACAGACTTCACATTGGGCACAAACTTGTTCTTCCTGTCAGATATGAGCAAGTAGAAGACATCACGCTGCTCCTTGTTCCAGAACTTGGACTTCATCAAGGATGGATCACGAGGCTGCCTGTAGGGATTGACCCTACGGTAGTCCCGGTACTCTGGCAGAGGGAGCTCGGCCACTGGCTTCCTCTTCGGCTTCTCTCGGTGAGCGGTCTTCTTCATTGAACTGTATGGTGCTTTGCCCTTGGCTGGAGCCTTGCGCTTCAAGTGCGAACGAGAGCCACCACCTGACCAAACCCAAAACAGACAGACACAAAAAGAGCAAGAGAATGAGATGCAAAAGTCCAGGAGATGAATAATAGAGCAGAGAAGGTGATACAGGTTGCAAGTTCTGGAGGTACGGTAGTACCATGGTTAATGAGGTACTACCGCTCCACGGTAGTACCGTAGGGTACTACGGTAGTACCGCTCGAGCGGTAGTACCGTAGTAACACTGCGGTAGTACCGTGCAGACAGCTGAGACCACGGATCTGAGATCCGGTACTACCGTGCCTCCACAAATCACAACCACACCAACAAATGTACTCTATGCCTATCTAGCAATCCTTCCATGTCCTCAAAATGCCTAGGAATAGCCAAAAACCTAGTGGATCTAAAAGCATTGCCCTCAACACAAAAGCTCAAGAACACGAACCAACACGAGGGAGAAACGGAGCAATACCGGGATCCATGGCACACGGGGGAGGTGGGGATCGATCCCACCGGAGGAGAACACGGAGAGGGAGCACGGATGCGGCACTCCGGGGAGGGCGCCGCGGGAGAGCCTTGCTGCTTCGAGAGAGGAGAGAGGGGAATTTGACTGGGGTATGGGGATAACTTCCCGTACCCCTTCGGTTTTGACTCTCCCCGAGACTGTGGTAGTACCGCACTGGGCGTGTTAGTACCGCTGGCGCGGTAGTACCGCTTCCCCGGGCGGTAGTACCGCAGGAAGCAGAAAACTCAGCCAAGGTTGCAAACAAGGAGGACTTTTGCGCGACGGCTAAAGGGGGGAAAAGGCTTAGGATGGAGACAAGACAAAACACGACTGGGAAGGGCCACTTCATGATCAAGGAGCACACGAACCAGAGAGCAATCTTGAAGTGACCAAAACGCAAAACAAAGAAAAACGGACACAAGAACACAAACACTCTCCAACGAAGAGGGACGGTGGCCGAAGCCACCATGTTTGAGCTTATTTGGTATGACACCACAAAGATGTGTCTTGGGTTCATGGCCAATGCTCTTCTTTGAAGCACCGTTATCACCTTGGGTGACCTAGAAAGGCCGCCGAAAGTGACCATAGTGAAAGAATTGTTTCTCTTTATGCATAATAGGTGGAGTGGTTGCCCATTACTTAAGCAACACTCCCCCTATGTCCATGACTACATCCAAGCTAGATACCTTGTTGAGATGGGGTGTGTGTGCCAAGTCTTCAAACCGCATTACTCGAATCAATGATATTTAGCTCATGCCTTAAATCTCGGAATCTTGCTTCATCCAATGGCTTGGTGAAAATATCCGCAAGTTGATCTCCGGTGCCCACATATGAAAGATCAATATCACCCCGCTTCACATGGTCTCGAATGAAATGATGTCGAATTTCAACATGCTTCGTCTTGCTATGTTGAACGGGGTTGTAGGCAATCTTGATAGCACTTTCATTATCACATAATAGAGGCACTTTGTCACAAGTGACACCGTAATCCTTTAAAGTTTGCCTCATCCACAATAATTGAGCACAACAACTTGCGGCAACAATATACTCGGCTTCGGTAGTTGAGAGAGATACACAATTTTGCTTCTTGGATGACCAACTCACCAAAGACCTACCAAGGAATTGACATCCCCCTGAAGTGGACTTCCTCTCCACTTTGTCTCCCGCCCAATCCGAATCCGTGTAGCCAATGAGATTGAAGCTTGAGCCCTTAGGATACCACAAGCCAAAGTTTGGGGTATGAACCAAATATCGAAAGATTCTCTTGACAGCCACCACGTGTCTCTACTTTGGTGCGGCTTGAAATCTTGCACACATACCCACACTCAACATGATATCCGGCCTAGATGCACAAAGGTAAAGCAAGGAACCGATCATGGAACGATACTCCCTTTGGTCTACCTCTTTGCCGTTCGGGTCGAGGTCAAGTTGACACTTGAGTGGCATGGGGGTCTTGGCTCCTTTAAGACCATCATACTTGAACCTCTTGAGCATGTCTTGAGTGTATTTGGCTTGGTTGATGAAGGTTCCCCTAGATAATTGCTTCACTTCAAAGCCGAGGAAGAACTCCAACACTCCCATCATGGACATCTCAAACTTGTTGGTCATGAGCTTAGCAAATTCTTCATTAAAAGATTGGTTAACCGAACCAAAGATAATGTCATCAACATATAGTTGGCATATGAACAATTGCCCACCAACCCTCTTAGTAAAAAGAGTGGGATCGATTTGCCCAATTTGAAACCCATAATCGACTAAGAACTCGGTAAGGTGATCATACCAAGCTCTTGGGGCTTGTTTTAGGCCATAGAGCGCCTTGTCGAGTTTATAGACATGATTAGGGAAATTGGGGTCCTCAAACCCCGGGGGTTGCTTGACATATACCAACTCATTAATGGGACCATTAAGAAAAGCACTCTTCACATCCATTTGATGTAGCTTGAAGTTATGATGAGAAGCATAAGCAAGAGCTATACGAATGGACTTAAGGCGAGCCACGGGGGCAAAAGTTTCACCGTAGTCAATACCTTGGACTTGGGAAAAACCTTGTGCCACCAACCTTGCCTTGTTCCTTATGACAACACCATTAGCATCTTGCTTGTTCTTGAAGATCCACTTGGTCCCAATAACATTATGATCACCTTTGGTTCTCTCCACTAATGACCACACCTTGTTGCGCTTGAAGTTGTTGAGCTCATCATGCATGGCCTCAAGCCAATCCGGGTCTTCAAGCGCCTCAAAAACCTTTTGGGGTTCAACACAAGAAACAAATGCATTATGGGCATAAAAGTTTCTCAATTGACTACGAGTTGTTACCCCTTTCTTGATACTTCCGAGCACTTGATCCACCGAGAGATCTTGAGACTTTAACCGGGATGCAATCTTGAGTGCTCGACGTGCTCTTTCTTCCTCCATGGCCTCTTGAGATGGCTCGAGAGGAACATCTTCGGAAGAGGGAGCATCAACAAGGACTTGCTCAACATCTTGAGTTTGTCCTTGAACTTGAACTCGATCTTGGTCATCATTGGGTGCGACACCCTCAACATTGATGTGATCTTGACCTTGATCTTGTTCGGTAACGAGAGGGCCTTCATCTTGTTCTTGGTTGGGTTGTTGATCTTGAGGAGTTGATGGCTCCACTTGAGTAGAGCATTGTCCTTCTCCTTCCGCCACAAGGGGTTCCTCAATGGGTAGGAAAAATCCCACACCCATTCTTCTTATGGCTTCCGGAGGAATTTCATCACCTACATCATTAAGATCACTTTGCCCCACTTGGGAGCCATTATGTTCGTCAAACTCCACGTTGCTAGATTCTTCAACAAGCCCGGAAGACTTGTTGTAGACTCTATACGCGTGAGAGTTTGAAGCATACCCAACAAATATGCCCTCAATTGCCTTAGACTCAAACTTAGACAAACGGGCACCCTTTTTAAGAATGAAACACTTACACCCGAAGACCCGGAAGTACTTGATGTTGGGCTTCTTCCCGGTAAGGATTTCATATGGAGTCTTGTTCAAGATCTTGCGGAGATAAAGACGATTGGTAGCATGACAAGCGGTGTTGATGGCTTCCGCCCAAAAGTTGTAGGGACTTTTGAGCTCCGCCATCATTTTCCTTGCCGCATCAATTAAAGTGCGATTCTTTCTCTCCGCAACACCATTTTGTTGAGGGGTATAAGCAGCGGAATATTGATGTTTGATCCCCTCATCACCAAGAAATTCATCCAAGGTATAGTTCTTGAACTCGGTGCCGTTGTCACTTCTAATAGCCAATATCTTTGAGTTATGTTGACGTTGAGCTTCATTGGCAAACTCGATGATGGTTTGTTGAGTCTCACTCTTCCTCTTGAAGAAATAAACCCATGTGTATCTTGAATAGTCATCCACAATCACCAAACAATACTTCCTTCCGCCAAGACTATCATAGGATGGAGGCCCGAAGAGATCCATGTGAAGGAGCTCCAACAGCCTCTTGGTGGAGATGATATTCTTGACGGGATGTTTCTTCTCGTGAAGCTTTCCTTCAATACAAGCCCTACAAGCATGATCTTTGGCAAAACTAACATTTGTTAGTCCCACAACATGATCACCGTTGAGGAGTGTTTGCAAAGATCTCATATTGACATGGGCTAGTCGGCGATGCCAAAGCCATCCCACATCAACTTTAGCCATTAGACACATGGCGGTTTTGGTGGGAACTTTGGAGAAGTCCACCACATACATACCGTCCTCCACGTGTCCAACAAAGGCTACTTTAAGAGTTTTGCTCCACATCAAGGTGACCATGTCTTTATCAAAGAAGGTACAAAGACCCATCATAGCAAGTTGACGAACGGAGAGTAAATTAAAGGCACAAGTCTCAACGAGTAATACTTTCTCAATGGACGAGTCCGGAGAAATTATTACTTTACCGAGACCCAATACCTTAGACGTGTTTGCATCACCAAATTGGACACGGGTGGTTCTAGATGGTCCATAGTCAATATCCACCAACATGTCCTTGCTTCCGGTCATATGACTTGTAGCCCCGCTATCAAGTATCCATGAGCCACCACCGGAAGCCGCCACCTACATGGAATCAATGCTTGGTTTTAGGTACCCATTCACGAATGGGTCCTCTCGCGTTAGTAACAAGGGTCTTAGGGACCCAAATAGACCAAGCAATATATTCATCATAATAACCAATAAATTTGGCATAGACATGCCCATCGTTAGTGCAACAAAGAGCATAAGAAGGATTAGTTGGTCCGACAAAGTCATTGGGGATGGCATCACCCCTTTTGGCAACCCCACCCTCATTGACCTTTGCCACTTTCTCTTGAGGCTTCTCCCCTTCCTTCACGAATGCTACATCTTTTGTGGGAGGGGGAGCTTTTCCTTTCTTCTTCTTGTTCTTCCTTTTCTTGTTCTTCTTTTTGGATGAACTAGCACCAAACCCAATTCCTTCCTTGCCAATCACCTCCTTATGGGAACTCAAGAGATCATTGAGATTCTTTTCTCCTTGGATGCAAGAAACAAGTCCCTTCTCTAGTTGTGCCTTCAACCTAGGGTTTTCCTCAATAAGAGGGATATGCTCACAACAAGGATTAGTGGAACTAGGTTTCTCTATCATAAGAATAGGTGAAAAAGTATTAATCTCTTTAGTGAGTTTAATGAAGGTTTCCTCATGTGCTTTCTTGAGAACCATGAGTTCGTGTTTTAAGGACTTGTGGTCCTTTTCAACTTTCTCATGATCCACAAGAAGTCTCTCATGAGCCTCCACGAGTTCATCATTTTTAGTCTTTAGGTCACAAGCAATGGCATTAGCATATTTAAGATCAACTTTGAGCTTAGAAGCATCACTAGCATATGTCTCCCCGAGAGACAACTTAAGCTCACGCTCTTCTTCAAGAGATTGAGATAGCTCTCCTATATCATCCGCATAGTCTCGACTATGACCTTGCAACTCGGTGATGGACTCCTCAAGTTCCTCAATGTGGGCATGAGCTCCACCTAATTGCTCCAAGAGAGCCACAAAGTGTCTCTTGGCCTCACCTTTGAGTTTGCTCAAGAAAAGCTCAAACTCATTTCCTTCTTGAACCTTGGGTTCCTCATTATCCTCCACACAATCCAACAAAGATGGGTTAGTGGGAGTAAATGGTTTAAGGGGAGGAGTTACCGAAGTGGTCTTCGCCATGAGACACTTGTGGATGATGTGAGGATTTTCGTTGGGGGAGTTGAGGAGCGAAGACGATGAGGGAGACTCCATGGCGATGGCGACGGTGGCGGTTGCCACAATCTCACCACCTTCTTCATCATCCTCATCCTCGGAGAAGTATTCTTCATGAGCCACCAACACACGTTGTGGCTTCTTCTTCACAAAATTCCTGTTCAACTGTGACTTGGACTTGTCCTTCCGGATGAGCTTGCCACCATGATCTTCTCTCTTCTCATATGGACAATCCGCAACGAAATGACTCACATTTCCACAATTGAAGCAAGTTCTTATTCTTTGTCCCTTGGGATTGAAGCTACTAGTGTTGGACTTGAAGTTCTTCTTGTTGCTCCAAAATTGTCTTGATGCAAGAGCCATGTGCTCATTGTAAGCATACTTGGTGTCTTCCGGACCGACATCCTCTTCATCAACCTCTTCCTCAAAATGAACTTCCTTTGCCTTCAAGGCGAGGGATTGCATCTTAGGACCTCCATGGCGTGTTATCTTCGTCTTGGCCGTGTCATTCAAAATCTCCATGGCCACAAATTCATCCAAGACTTGGTTGGAAGTCAAGTCACGGAAATCTGGTCTTTGACGAATGACTTGAGTGAGATGCTCCTTATAAAGAAGCATAGCAGAGATGAACTTCCTTTTGACCCAATCATCATCAGTGTCCTTGCTTCCGTGATCCGTCATATCATTGGCAAGAGCAACCAACCTTCGATGAACATCCTCGGAAGACTCTCCTTCATTTCTGACAAAGTTATCGGCTTGGTCTTGGACCTTGTCAAATTTGGAGCTTATAATACTTGCACTTCCCATGAGTGTCCTTTCAATAAGATCCCAACACTCCTTGGCCGTTTCACACTTTCTGACAAGATTTTCTTGCTCGGGCTTCAAACCATTCCCAATGACAACTATAGCATGACTGTTGATGAAGTTGTCACGGTGTTCTCTTGGAGTCATGTTGTGGCGATCATATGGATGAAAGCCTTCTTGGACAATTCGCCACAAATCCTCCGATGACCCCTTCAAGTGCCTCTTCATACGGTATGCCCATATAGGATACTCATCTTTGTTAAGGATAGGTATTGGTCCTTCATGTGCAAAATGAGGCTCGGGAAGAGGTAAAGGGTGATAGCTCGAGGGAGGGGCAACCGCGGAATTGACACCCGCTCCATTCCCATGAAGGGGAATGAAAGGGTTGCCATTCCTACCATCATCACGAGATTGAGAGACCGACTCTCCTCCTCCCAACGTTTGAGTGTTGGGTGTGATGACGGCGTTGCCCCCCTCGGGAGCCTTAGACAAGAGAGCTCTAAGCAATTGGGTCATTTCATTCATTTGAGCTTTTATGGCGGACATGCCGTCATTATACTCATGTCTAGAGACGGTGGTTGTGTCATCCCTCAAAGACGTGTTCGTTAGTCCCGCGGTACTTGGACTTTCCCCCAAGGAGGGATTGGCCGAAGTACCTACCAACTCACCGTCTTTGTCTTTCCCCTCCGTCGCCATCCTCTTAAGGCGGTAAAGCCCGTAATAAGAGACGAGGCTCTGATACCAATTGAAAGGATCAGAATGTCGACTAGAGGTGGGGGGGGGCTGAATAGGCGACTAACAATTTTTATGACTTCTTAATAAATTTAGGCTCAACAAGAAAAGTAAGTTGTCTAGATATGCAACTAGGTGAGATCCTATATGACAACTAAACAACTACAACAAGAAAACAAGCAAGATATAAACAATGAAAAGTAACTTGCAAAGTAAAGGTAGAGGGAACACGGAGACAAGGATATGTTACCGGAGTTCCTTCTCTCTCGAGAAGTACGTCTCCGTTTGGAGAGGGTGTGGAGCACAATGCTCACACGAAGGCCAACGAGGGCCACCCTATTCTCCTCACGCTCTTACCAATGCAAGATGCCGTGAACCACTACGCGGTGGCCTTGAAGGTGGCAACCAAACCTTTACAATACAAGGTTGGGGCAATCTCCACAACTTAATTGGAGGCTCCCAACAGACCACGGAGCTTCACCACAATGGAATGTGGCTCCGAGGTGACCTCTTCCGTCTAGGGCACCAACGCACCCAAGAGTAACAAGATCCACAAGGGAATAATGGGGGGAATCAAATATCCTTTGGTGGAAGTGTAGATCGGGGCCTCCTCTTCCAAACCCTAGAGAATCAACAAGTTTTGATGGCTAGGGAGGGAGATCGGGCAAGACTAAGCTTTCGGCGTCAATGGAGGAGCAGCAATAAATGAGGTACCTCTCCATGGAGAAGAAGACCCCCTTTTATAGGGGGCGCATTAAACAGCTGTTGGACCCCCACCAACCACGGTACTACCGCAGTGGGTGCGGTACTACCGCGCTGCCGTAGTACCGCAGCCTAGTGCCGTACCCACTACCGCTCAGTCAGTGGGTTTGCGGTACTAGACTGCCGTACTACCGTAGCGCGGTACTACCGCACTGGGTGCGGTACTACCGTGGTACCATAGTACCGCACTCTAGTGCCGTGACCACTACCGCTCAGTCAGTGGGTTTGCGGTACTAGACTGCCGTACTACCGTACCGCGGTACTACCGCGCTGGGTGCGGTACTACCGTGGTACCGTAGTACCGCACTCTAGTGCCGTGACCACTACCGCTCAGTCAGTGGGTTTGCGGTACTAGACTGCCGTACTGCGGTACTACCGCAGATGGTGCGGTACTACCGCTCAACTACCGCCCAGCAGACCCATGCTAGAATGGCCTCCTATACTGACTCCTCCGAAGGCGCCAAGAAGATATGTGGGTGCAGAGAAAAGTGAAGTGTGATGATTCCACCCATCATATCACCGCGGATCCCCTCTTAATAGTACGGATTTCCTATCGACTCAACCACCAAAAAAAGAATCCGAGAGGGAAACTCCGTCTTCACGTTCCATCAACCGAGGGGATGATAACCGTCCTGTGCCATGGCTTAAGTTATCTGAAATACTCAAGGCACACGGTTAAACCGCAAATGTGTTGTCATCAATCACTAAAACCAATCATGGGGAAATATGCCCTATCACATGGGTAGCAACTGAGAGAGATGGGCGTGCGTGCGGAGCCCTGTAATGGGCAGTTGGTACACCCCTACAGGGTTAAATCTTTTCGAGAAGCCGTGTCCATGGTTATGGATGACTTGAGACCTACTCCTTGTTCATAGACAACAACAACAACTGAGATAATTTTAATGTAACTTGATCAACGCGTGTGTGCCTTGACTGCTTCTTCTTCGTCGGGATGCGAAGAGGAGGACAAGGATAGGATAGGTGTTATGCTTGCGAAAGTAGGTGGATAGAAGACTTGTTAGAGGCGATTCCTCATTGAATGCTTGGCTTCTTACCTTACTCTCTAGATCGTTAGCCACTTCATAAATGCTAGTGCGGCATCAACCTCACCACTTACCCCATCCTTACCGTAAACTACTAGTTATCCTAGAATGACGAGTGATGAAGTCCTTGCTGGGTCAGTTGACCACTACAGTTGGATGCTGAGTACTTCTGTACTCATGATAGTACCCCCAAACTCTTTTCAGGGTTCTTGATCGACAACAGGTATGGTGATCGATGTTTCACATGGAGACTCGACGACGACTAGTTAGGCGGATCCCGGCGGAGGGCCTGGACCCGTGTGGTTATGGGGATCGATGATTTTCTCTTTGCCACTAGGCAATTGAGTGTAGTCTGTACTCAGACATGTACCTTCCGCTGATATATTGTATTTAAGGCAGTTGTATGCTGATTGTATGAGATGTTGTATCCTTGTATCTGTAATGTTGTGATATCATGTTGGAAATCCGGGGCATATGGCTATGTAATATGTCGCGGTGGGACCGATATGTGCTTCGTCCCCGGATCTGGATGGAAACATCTAGATCTGGAACAGTACCGCATATCGGGCCTGACAACTTGGTATCAGAGCCTTACCGACCGTAGGGTCCCTTTTCTGGCCGAAGTCGAGTCTAGACAAAAACTATTTTGTAGTTACTAAGTTAGTTATCGGAGAGTAGGAATCTTTTTTCTCCTTACCCATGCTCTGGTCAGGACAAGTGTCGTAAGTGTTTTTACTCTCGCCTTACCTCTTTCAAACTTTAGGATCTCGAGTGTGTGGAGTTTCAGAATAGTTACAATGCCATGCTTGCAGCGTATTGCCTCGATTCCGATCTCAGGTTGGGAAAGCCTGTAGTACCTTTAGTTCTTCCGACTCTGGTTTACATCTTGGTCATCTGTTGACTTCAGTCCTCTTTCCCAGTATCTTCACAATTCCAGTGAGAATGCTTCCCTTGATCGTCGATTTGCATTGTCATTCTTCCTCTTGACACTGATGGTTTTATTTTCCGACGCTGCCGTGTCTCTGCGGAAATTTATCTCGACAGAAGTTCGACGTCGACATGGAGCAGAGTCCCTTGTTGGTGGTGTTGAAGAACGATGTGTCTCTTTTCTCTTCCCCCCCTCCCCCGGATCGTCCTGGATCTCGGGACGAGATCCCTTGTTGGTGTTGTTGTATTGTAACAGCCTAGATTTCAGAAAAATTTAAAAATTGTTTTCGGTGTGAATTGTTTGATTTTCTGATTTGTTTGCGGTGTTTGCATCCCCGATTTATCGATCGGCGATTATTTTCCTCCCTCTTATCTCGTACCGGACGGAGACCGACCTTTGCCACCTTGACACTCGACCTTTGCGACACCGGGTTTCACCCGATCACCGCCGCGAAAACGCGCACAAGACCAGCCGCAGCCAACGGAACGAAAAACCCCGTTTAATAATTAAACGGGATATTTTTATAGCGTGCCGGTAAATGTTCTCGGAACGGTTCCAGCGCGAGGTGAACGCCACCGGCTCAACGCGCTGATCGCGCAGTTCGAAGTTTTACCCGAATCGGAGGTCCTGCGGACCCTCGGCGGTGAGAAACGGAAACGTCGCACGCGCGAGAGAAAAACCGGGGATGTTTTTGCAAACTGCCAGCCACCTGGGCTATATAAAGACCACCACACTCCCACCCCTTTCTAGGGTTTCCCCTAAGCCAAAATTGCAGCCACCCCCTCCAAATTGCCCCATTTTCGTCCACCAACCCTAGCAGATCTGGATTTTCCCCCTGAGCGATCTGGACCGTCAGATCTTCCGATCTGACGGCCAGGAATCGCCCCCCATCTCCTCTCTCCTCTAGCCCGTGGAGGCGCCTCACCCGCGCGCCGCCGTCGCCCTGCCATGGAGAAGCCGGCACCGCGCCGCGCTCCGGTGACCAGCAGGTCGTCACGCCCCCTCTTCTCTCCCTTTCTTCCCCTCCTCTCATCTCCCGCTCTCTTCCCGCAGGTAGACCCCGCCATGACCGACTTGGAGCCGCCGTCAGGAGCTCGCCGCTCGAGCCGGCCTAGAACCTCGCTGGTGACCTCTCCCTCGTCAGATCCGGCCGCCTGGATGCCCCGCACCTTGCCTCACTTCGAATCCGCAGCCCTATGTTGCTCGCCCCTCGCCGGAGCCCTGCTGCACGCACGCCGAAGCGGTCGCCGGCGCCGCTACCTGCAGTCCCATTCAGGATCGGGACAAGAGGTCCCGTGCGCCACCGCTTGCGCCAGGTGGGCCGGCGGCCCGACTCCCTCACGCGGCGCCCCAGTCCAGCCTCCTTCAACCACCGCGCCCTGGTGGGCCAGGCGAGCAGTGCAGCCCAGATCCGGCCTGCTGCTTCCCCTCGCACGTGGGCGCTCCCTGCTATCCGACGCCCACCCTCGAGCTGGGCCGAGGCCCATGGTGAGCGGCCCCTTTTCTTTTTCTTATTGCTTTTGTTTTTTTTTCTGTTGTGAGTTGGGCTCAGCCCAATAACTGTGTAGCGCCCGCGAGCGTAGTTTAGTTGCTTAGCGCCCACCTCTGTTAGGTCCCACAGTACCAGATTCGGCCCGTTAGAGTTTTTTTCCTTTTCTAGGTTTTTAATTTGGTAGATTGTATTATTTTCTTGCGGTAGCTATATCTTTTAAACCGTAGCTCGGATCGCGACGCTTTAAACACGAAAGTTTCTCCGTTTTTCACGTAGATTAATAAAATGTGCTTCTTTGCCATGTTTGACCTTGTTTACATGCTGTTTTGTTGCTAATTACAACCCTTGCCACTGTAAACTGTAATTGCCATAACTTTTTAACCGTTGCTCCCATTAAAATGTTCTTTATACGTAACTTGACTAGAATTTTGTGTAGATTGTGTTTATGACGCTCTTGATTGCTAATAAAAATAATAAAATATGGTTTAGGGCAAAACAGTACCAAATGCAATAATTATCGTGGGGTCCGTAAGAGCTGCGATGTATAGGTTTTACCCCCACTAGCATAGATAGTTTACTTTGTGCTTCACCTCTTGCCATGTTTGCGTGATATGCCATGCTTGAGTGAGATTGTAAGGCCCGATATGCGGTACTGTTCCAGATCTAGGTGTTTCCACCCAGATCCGGGGACGAAGCACATATCGGTCCCACCGCGACGTACGACAATGCCATACGCCCCGGATTTCCAACATGATATCACGACATTACAGATACAAGGATACAACATCTCATACAACCGGCATACAACTGCCTTAATACAATACAACAACGGAAGATATATGTCTGAGTACAGACTACAACAAATGCCTAGTGGCAAAGAGAAAAACCATCGATCCCCATAACCACACGGGTCCAGGCCCTCCGCCGGGGTCCTCCTAACTAGTCGTCGTCGAGTCTCCACGTGAAACGTCGATCACCATACCTGTTGTCGATCAAGAACCCTGAAAAGAGTTTGGGGGTACTATCATGAGTAGAGAGGTACTCAGCATCCAACATTAGTGGTTATCTGACCCAGCAAGGACTTCGTCACTCGTCATTCTAGGACAACTAGTAGTTTACAGTAAGGAAGGGTTAAGTGGTGAGGTTGCTGCCGCACTAGCATTTATGAAGTGGCTAACGATATAGAGATTAAGGTAAGAATCCAAGCATTCGATGAGGAATTTCCTCCAACAAGTCTGCTATCAACTACTTACATAAAGATAACACCTATCCTATCCTTGTCCTCCTCTTCGCATCCCGACGAAGAAGAAGCAGTCAAGGCACACACACACGTTGATCAAGTTATATTAAGATTATCTCAGTTGATGTTGTCTATGAACAAGGAGTAGGTCTCAAGTCGTCCATAACCGTGGACACGACTTCTCGAAAAGATTTAACCCTGCAGGGGTGTACCAACTGCCCATTACAAGGCTCCGCACGCACGCCTATCACTCTCAGTTGCTACCCATCATAGGCAACCATTTTATGATTTAGTTCTGAGAGATCCGAAACGCCAGGTCCCTCTAACTAACAACGCACAAATCCGGGTGGCCCCTGGGGAGTCGACACCCAATCCAAGAGCCGGCCGCGCCCTCCGATCGGACTCTTCCGTATGGCTAAGGTCGGGGTTAGTCACACCTATATAACAAGGGAATTTCCTAGCTCACCAGTGTGGACCAACCAGAGGAACTATGTCTCCGTTGGTCCGGGTTGTTTTAAAACTGTTGGGGGCCTAACCAAGCACACACACGGTTTCAAATGGTAAATCATCTTGGGCCACCTCTTGAAATTTTTGGAGCTAGGTAGGTAAGAAGAGGGGACCCCATAAAATCCCACACGCGGTTAGGCACGCTCATTCTTAAAACCAATACCCGGAACTCGGGTCCTAGGTGACTCGAATGGAACAAAGCGTCGGGGCGGGATAGCCTATACCTTCCATCCTTCGTCGATTATAGTCAACATTATAATAATCATATCATCCACAACAATATAATAATGTGATATCCCAAACCAAGGGGGTAACAGGGTAACATCGTAGCATCCTAAGCATGCATACTAAGCAGGGGCTGAGCAACGAGAAATAGTAACATAGCAGTACATGGTTTGCTGGGAGGGGACATGGCTGTATCGGTTTGAAAGAGGCTGTAAACATGTGGTGGGATCAAACATCAAACTTATCCTAGACTAGCATGCAAACCGCTATTTGAAATAGAATGGATCATAAGTAATGTATAGTCCTTGCCTGTTGATAAGTCGAGTTCCGAAGGTGTAGTTGATCGCAAGCTCGCATCGTCTCCGAAGGTACCCGCGGAAGCACACAAGACGATAAACACTGGAAAGCAATCAACGAGCAATCATCTATTACTACGAAGCAAACACGAGCAAGCATAAAAAAGAAGGCAACACAAGACATCGCACATACCGTCGAGAGCGGTTACTAACAGATTAAGTGGAGTACTCGTCACACACGATGATACCGCACATTTCGAAAGGTTCAAGTTGTTTAGCTACAGAAGGTGAGAAAAGGTTATTAACATGGCATCTCACTCAAGCATGGCATAGCACACAAATATGGCAATAGTTGAAGCACAAATTAAACTATCTATGCTAGTCAATTTAAGTGAGGCACAACCTAAACACGGCAGAACACTAAGTTCCCCATGAAAATTAAAAGATTTGATCTTGTTCTGCCCTAAACCATATTTTAGGTTAGTTAACAGTAGCAAACAATAGCAGCATAAACACAATCTACACAAAATTCTAGTCAAGTTACATATAAAAACCATTTTATTTGGAGCAACGGTTAAGAAGTTATTAAATAAACAATTTACAGTGGCAAGTTTGTAATTAGCAGTAAAACAACATGTAAACAAAGTCAAACATAGCAAAAGAGCACATTTTATTAATCTACACAAAATTCTAAGCAAGCTTCATATTTTACGCCTCACGATCGGAGCTACGGTTTAAAAGATACGGGCAACACAAAAAATAAAACAATCTGCAATTTTAATCTATTCGAAAAAAAACTAAACCATGCACTGGGCCGAATCTGCTACTGTTGGGCCTAACAGAGGTGGGTGCTATTTAACTAAACAGCGCACCGGGCGAGAATTACATCGTGGGCCGGCCCAACAGTGGGAAAAAAGAGAAAAAAAGGCGGAGCTGCCTCACCTTGCTGGGCCTGGGCTGGGGTCACTGGACCGGGCCGTGAGGGGGCGAGGCCGGCCCAGCTCGGGCAGCCTGCGGTTCGCTCGCCCGATCCCATCCGGATCGAGGCCGAGCCGACTGCGGCGGCGGCGTGCCTCCAACAAGCGGCGCAGGGAGGCGGCGGCGCGGGCACAGAGGGGAACGGGGGCGAACGGAGGAGGTGCGGGCGGCGGCTCGCCGGATCTGGCCGGGCCGAGAGGAGGCCGGCGGTGGGCGTCAAGAGGCAACCTGTAAGGCCCCTGATGCGGTACTAACTCTAACTAGTCGCTTTTGCGTCCGGTAGGAGTTAGAAGCGCATCAAACGCCACCGGCGCACGACACTCGCACTCGTGTCGCTGCCGGATTCTCGACAACAGGTATATAAAGCACAACTCTACAAGAGAGAAATACATATAGATATAGATAGAACAGGGCATACAACGCCACTGTCTAATAATACAACATCATCATGAGTACATCTCATCAATACATCAAGCGGAAGCATAAAAGGGACCGAGTATGGTCAAGATCCAAATTGCCCTAGAGAGGGCTACACATAAATATCCACCCACGGGAACGTCTGAACCCAACTATAAGATCCTACTAGTCGAGGTACTCTTACTCGTCGTCATCCTCCGGGGGCACCTCCACGAAGTAACGTCCGGTGCTGGGGTCGAGGTAGTAGTCCACTGCAGCGGTCGATCAGGCAAAGCGGTAAAGACAGAAATGTAAACGGGGGTGAGAACATGTTATTACGGAATAACTAACGCTACAGGAAAGATAAAGACATAGACAGGTTGCAGCCGTACTAGCATATATGGTGGCTACTCGTTCTATCAGAATAGAGATGAGATCCCAGAAGTTACGTTGACAACGTGTCATAAGTCGGCTATTCACCTACTTACGCAAACATAACACAACCTCGTTTCTCTCTCGGTCCCCCTGGACAAGAAAGACAACCAAGGCACGCACACGGTTGTCAAGTTTTTATAGCATGATTATAATTAATGTTATTTTATGAACAAGGAGTAGGTCTCAAGTAGTCCATAACCACGGACACGGCTTTTCGAAAAGATTTACCCTGCAGGGGTGTACCAACTGTCCATCATAGACGTCGCATGTACGCCCCGGTTTCCACTTGGCTAGGTAAGCGCCTGAAACTCCGGAACGTCAGAGTCCCTCTAACTAACAACACACATATCCGGGTGGCACCCGGGGAGTCGACATCCAATCTGGGAGCTGGCCACGCTCCCGGATCGGCCTCTTCCGTATCAACAGGGTTTGGGTTAGCGGTGAAGCCTCACATGGGGACCGGCCCCTCGCCGGTCAGTTTTGGGCCAGCCAAGGAACTATGCCCTCCTGGCCCTGGTTTGGTTTGGAAACAACTGGGGATCCAACCAGCACACACACGTTGCAAATGTAAATCAGCTTGGGCCACCACTAGAATGTATGAAGCTAGGTAGGTAAGACAAGGGGGCCCCATAAAACCCCACACACGATTAGGCACGCTCGTCAAGAAACACAATACCCGGAACTCGGGTCCTATGTGACTCAAATGGAACAAAGCACCAGACGGGAATAGTCCGGCCTTCCACCTTTCGTCGAATATAAATTAACATCATTTAACAATAATAAATATCAACCAACTTCTTTTATAGCATGATATCCCAACCATAAATATATAGGGTAAGCAGCAAGTTTTCTATCCATACTAAGCAATGACTGAGCAGCGGTAACTTAGCAGTACAATGGTTTGCTGCGATGTGGGGATCATGGCTGTATGGGTTTTAAACATGGCATATAAGGTAGATGGGATCAAGCAACAACGTTCTAGATCTACAGCTAGGCATGAGCAGAAAATTATAAAGTAATGACACAGATCTCCCCCTTGCCTGGTAAGGTAGTCGAAGCGGCACCCACGGTACCCCCGGGCTCGGTGTCGGACAGCTCCACGTAAGTCTCCTCGTCAGTCTCGGGTGCTAACGTAAGATACCGGCAGGGAAAACACACAAGTAAGCAACTGATGCAAACTCAAACAAGGATGGCATGTTCAAGTTTTATTTACATGATGTGACCCTGTCTAGTCAAGTTTAAATGAAGGTGATGACGACAAGTCATCACTTTCACATGCATTTTATTTATTGTAATGGCTTTGGTCTGAGCCTTAATTTAAGTGTAGGTAGCAGGAAAGCATGACATGATCAACAAGGCATTACAAGAATCTAAATAACATAAAAGTAAAACAATGATTCCGGAGACGGAGTAGTGTCGGTGAACTTGACACAAGGAAGGTGCAACAAAGGTTGGAACCCAACCACATTACATATGACAATATGTTAGGGGCTGAATTGAAGAAAAAGATGACATGAAACAAGACGGAAAAGATCAGATAATCAACATCTCAAATGCACTGAAGTTGAAATGTTACAGGCAGAAAGATCTGAATGCTTCTGGATCAGGTGGACACACTTTGAACTCATGAGTTGTACAAAACATCATGAGAACCTCACCATTGGAGTCCTTGCAGAAAAGCACCCCAAAAACATATATGATATGTCTCCATTTGAATTTGCAAGGGCAGTTGCAGATTCAACTGAAGTTCAGGGGGCTGAGTGCAAAATTGCATCACATGAATTTTGAAAAAGGTTCCAATGACTAAATCATCATCACCATGCAACTCCTTGTGCAAAACTACCCAAAAACCATATATGGCATGGGCAATTTAAAATTGAGCAAGCCTGGCAACATTCAAAGAAAATGAAAAGGGGTCTTATTTGCAAAATGACCACACTTCAAATATTAGAAGGGGTCAGATGCAAAAGTGGACCTCACCATGTTGATCAGTAGCTCAAGCTACCCCAAAAACATATAAGGCATGCCCCTAATTGCAACAGTTGCTCAAAACAGATTTGAATTTGGAGGCAAATTCAAATCTGAATTTAAACAGAAAAGAAAAATGAATAAAAATAAAAAAGAAAAGGGGAAAGGGGAGGAGCCCAGCCATCTTGGGCTGGCTTCGGCCAGCAGGCCCATCATGCTGCTTCCCGCCCCTGGGCGCGCGAGCTCGAACGGGCCCGGCCCAACGTGGAACCACGGCCACACGAAAAGAGCAAAAATTCCTGGGTAAATCGACCCCATGGGGGATCGAACCCCGCACCCCGCGGTTCCAACTCCAGGCGCGTTACCACTCGGCCACTACTCGACATCTGACAGAAGACAGCTCGCACTGAAGCTATTCTAACAGTGAGGCGATGCTGAACTGAACACGAACTGAAACTCGACTTCAGGCGGCAGCAGGTGGACGAAAGGAGGGGGCTTTGTGACGCATTGGTGCGATCCAGGACTCCAAGCACTGGCGCAGCGCTGCATCGCCTCCGTACCTGCTACGGTGCTCGTCCTCTCGCGGAATCGAAGACAGATCAAGGCGCGACCTGAAGAAAATGGCTGCTTGCTCTGCTGTCTGAAGAAATTCAGACATCGCAGCTGCCGCGCGCGTGGAACTCCGGCGTCTATCACATCTCGCACGGTACACCAGGGGCTCAACGCTCGCTCCTAGCCGTAATCGGGAGCATCCAGAACCCGTTTTGCAACAAACCTCGCCTCGCCGTGCTACCTACGGGAGCTACAACGGATCGGAAAAACGCGGCGGCAACGGCCGCTTGCGGGAGACAGGGGAGGGGATCGGCGAGTGCTCACAGCGGGGCGGCGGTTCGTGCGAGCTCGGGAGGAAGGTCGCCGGCGTTCTTGACGAAGACGCAGACGAAGACGCGCCGGAATTCATCAGGCCATGGACCTCCTGTCCATGGCGGCTTCGGACAGGACGCGGAGGGAGGAGGAGATGGGAGAAGGAGGCGGCGGCGTCCGAGGGAAGGATGCTAGGGTTGGGAGCAAGGAGAGGGGGCATAAATAGGAGAGGGGGAGAGGGAGACGTGGCTCCAGGAGGGCCTCTCCTCCACGGGCACGCCATGTGCGTGAGGGGGAGAAAAGGTGAGAGGAGGGGGATGACAAGCGGGCCCCGCTGGCTGAGAGAGGGGGAAGAAAAGGAAAAAAAAACGGTGTGCTGCCCCTGCTGGGCTGAAAACGGTCGGCCCAAGTGGCTGGAAGAGGAAAGAAGGAAGGACAGGGCCCTTGTCCATATAAGATGAGCAGCAGGGAAGAAAAAGAAAAAGGAAAAGATAGGGGGAAGTGAAAAATATTTTAAATATTTTTAAATTCCCCTGAAAAGATGCTTGATCACCCAAAATTGATTTGATCAATTTTGCATGCAGAGAAAAATCACCCAAAGTAAAACAACACCATTTTCTATTTAAAATTGAATAGAAAAGGCCTTTGGGGAGTTTTTGAGGGAA
Organism: Bromus sterilis; assembly: GCA_950022295.1. Taxonomy (NCBI): domain Eukaryota; kingdom Viridiplantae; phylum Streptophyta; class Magnoliopsida; order Poales; family Poaceae; genus Bromus; species Bromus sterilis. The sequence continues at coordinate 234,808,564 of OX465596.1, forward strand.
AGACAAAAGGTTCAAAATTCCATGAGCTTGAAATTCTTAATCCTTGCATTATTCCTCAATTTCTAAAAATGGTTTGGGCATTTTTGGCAACAACAAAAGTGTGAGCTCATTTTGAATTTCAAAATCACTTTGAACTAGAGCTTCTGTTTTTGATGAAGTCAAAAATACCTTGAGTACTCTAAAACCCTTGCAAAGGCAAAAGAAATGGCTAGGCCAAAATTGGGTTCAAGAGGTGTGAACATGCAAGAGTGAAAATTCCTCCAATCCCCTTCTTTAACCATTTTGAATGCAAAAGAAATCAATCCAACAAGGCTCCAATCCCAATGTCAATTAAGATCACCACATGAAATGACATACACATCCACCATGCCAAGTTACAAGTCCAACAGAGGAAGTAAAATACATAGTGTTTGGTAGCTTATTACATGTGGGCTGTTACAGCTCTCCCCTACCAACATAGGATCTCGTCCCGAGATCTAAGCAAGAAAAGCTCGGGATACTCAGAACGGAGATGATCTTCACGCTCCCACGTTGCCTCTTTCTCCGAGTGATGTGCCCACTGCACCTTGAGGAACTTGACGGTCTTGTTGCGAGTCTTGCGCTCGGACGAATCAAGAACACGGACTGGACGCTCTGAGTAAGAAAGATCCGCACTGAGCTGGATCTCGCCCAAGTCCACTGCCTGCTCTGGCTGCTTGAAACACTTCTTCAACTGAGACAGGTGGAACACATCATGCACCATAGCCAAGCTGTCTGGAAGCTCGAGGCGGAACGCGAGAGGTCCCCGAGTCTCTAGGATGCGGAACGGACCAACGAACCTGGGAGCCAACTTGCCCTTGATCCCAAAGCGGTGAGTGCCCCGAAGTGGAGACACTTTGAGGTATGCGAAGTAACCAACTTTGAAGTCAACACCACGGTGCTTCTTGTCATAATAGGCCTTCTGCCTTGATTGTGCTGCCTTTAGGTTCTCCCGTACAATCTTCACCCTGTATTTTTCCTCTTGTATCACATCTGGACCGAACAGCTGCCTCTCACCCGTCTCGGACCAGTTCAAAGGTGTCCTGCACTTGCGGCCATACAAGACTTCAAACGGCGCTGCTTGCAGACTTGCCTGATAGCTGTTGTTGTAAGAAAACTCAGCATACGGCAAGCACTCCTCCCACTTCATGCCAAACGAGATGACACATGCCCGAAGCATGTCCTCGAGGATTTGATTCACACGCTCAACCTGCCCACTGGTTTGAGGGTGATAACCGGTACTGAACAACACTGTCGTACCAATCGCCTTCTGGAAGGCCTGCCAGAACTTGGAGGTGAAAAGACTTCCTCGATCAGAACTGATCTTCTTGGGGATGCCATGCAAAGATACAACTCTTGCGGTGTACAAATCCGCCAACTGAGCTGCTGAAATGGAGTCCTTCACTGGGAAGAAGTGGGCAACTTTGGAGAGATTGTCTATGACGACAAAGATGGCATTGTTCTTCTTCTGTGACAGAGGAAAACCTGTGATGAAATCCATCTCAATGTGATCCCATTTCCACTCTGGAATTTCAATTGGCTGAAGTAGCCCCGCAGGCTTCTGGTGCTGTGCTTTCACTCTCCTGCACACATCACACTGGGAGACAAAACGGGCAACATCCCGCTTCATACGAGTCCACCAAAAGTTCTGCCTGAGGTCCTGATACATCTTGGTGCTACCAGGGTGGATAGACAACTTTGAGTCATGGGCTTCTTTCAAAATGACCTCTCTGAGACCTCCTTCTTTGGGAACAACAACTCTCTCCTCGAACATCACGGTGCCGTCAATTTGCACTGAAAAGCAACCGTACTTCGGAACTGAGGCGACAATACCGTGCTTGATTTTCTGAATCATCAAGCTACCAGACTGAGCTTCACGAATCTTCTCACGGATCGTGGGCTCTACCACAAGGTTGGCTAGATAGCCTGCTGGAACTAACTCGAGATTGAGCCTTCGAAAGGACTCACACAAATCAGGGTGTATCTTCTGCACCTGGACACTGTTGCAATCACCCTTACGGCTCAACGCATCAGCTATGACATTCGCCTTGCCAGGCGTATACTGAATATCCACGGATTACTCAGTAATAGTCTCGAGCCATCTCCTTTGCCTCAAGTTCAGGTTAGGCTGCGTGAACAAGTACTTTAAGCTTTTGTGATCGGTGAACACATCAACCTTCCTCCCTAAGAGGAGGTGTCGCCAAGTAACCAACGCATGAATCACTGCAGCTAGCTCAAGATCGTGGGTCAGATAGTTCCTCTCAGCCTGCTTCAACTGTCTGGAGGTGTAAGCCACAATATCTTTCTCTGCATCAACACTCCGCCAAGCCCATTCAACGAGGCGTCACAGAAAACTTGAAACGGCTGTGACTCGTCTGGCGGTGTAAGGATCGGAGCTGTGGTCAGCCTTAGCTTCAACTCATCAAAAGCTGCTTGGCAAGCCTGTGACCAAATGTACTTCTTGCCCTTGCACAACAACTCCGTCATCGGCTTTGCTATCTTGGAGAAATTCTCGACAAACTTCCTGCAATAGCTGGCAAGTCCGAGAAAACTCCTCAGCTGCTTGACATTCTTCGGCGGAGTCCAATCTTGAATCGTCCGGACTCTGTCTGGGTCAACGGCAATGCCCTCTGAGGAAATGACATGGCCAAGGAAGTTGACCTTATTGATCCAAAATTCACACTTGGAGAACTTGGCATAAAACTGGTGATCTCTCAGCTTCTGCAACACCAATCTGAGATGCTCCTCATGCTCAGCCTCTGACTTGGAAAAGACAAGGATGTCGTCGAGGTAGAGGAGTACGAACATATCTAGACATTCTTGGAACAGATAGTTCATGGCCCTCATGAACGTCGGAGGTGCGTTTGAGAAACCAAACGTCATGACCGTAAACTCGTACAGTCCATAATGAGTGCGGAAGGCTGTCTTGGGAATGTCCTCCTCACGGACACGAATCTGGTGGTACCCCATCTTTAAATCAAGCTTTGAAAACACCTTTGCTCCATGCAATTGCTCAAATAGGTCATTGATGTTGGGCAAAGGGTACTTGTTCTTAATTGTCTTCTTGTTGATACCACGGTAGTCCTGGACCAACCGACTAGTACCATCTTTCTTCTTGACAAAAAGACACGGGGCACCCCAAGGGGAAGTGCTCGGACGAATGAGCCCATCCTTCTCAAGCTTCACCAGCTGCTCTTTCAACTCAATCAGCTCTTCCGGGCACATCTTGTACGGCTGCCGAGATATCGGCTGTGTACCAGGTTCTAGCTCGATCACGAACTCAATAGCACGCACGGGTGGAATACCTGGCAACTCCTCTGGGAAGACATCTGGAAACTCTCGAAAAACTCGGACCTCCTCGATCAATAGAGCAACTCCAGCGTTCAGAGCGTACAACTGCGCTGATCCTGCTGTCGAGCCACAACTGTACCAAATCTCTGCGCCTGAATCGTGCGTCAGCAACACGGTCTTGGACGGACAATCAATCTTGGCCTTGTACTTGACAAGACAATCCATGCCCAAAATGACATCAATGTCGGAGCGGGTCAAGACTATCGCTGATGCTGAAAAGATAGCACCCTGGATAGAGATCTCCACATCTGGAACAAAAGCAGTGGAGTTTGTCTTGGAACTCGGAGAAACAATAGATAACTGCTGAGACAAACCCTACGGTTGTAGCTCGGCACGGTCAACGAAAGCTCTTGAGACAAAAGAGTGGGAAGCTCCGGAATCAAACAAAACTGTCGCTGGAACTGAACACACAAGTAACCTACCAAGCACAATCTCGGACGACTGCTGAGCCTCTGTCACAGTCACGTTGTTCACTCGGAGCGCTCGTGGCTGGGCCCGCACCATCGCGTTGCTCGGTGTAGAGCGAGGTGGAGGCGGAGGCAGCCGGGCGTAACGAGGGTCGGTGCACTGCGGAGACTTGTGGCCCGGCTTGCCACACTTGAAGCACGTGACCTCTGGCCTGGGCTGGCCCTGTGGAGCAGGCGGCCTCGCGGAGGGTGGAGTAGAGCGACGTCCGTGCTGCACTGGGACGGGAGGGCGGGCAAAAGTGCGGACAACTGCCCCCCTCTGCTGAAATTGCTGACGCTGCGGCTGAGACTGTGGCTCTGTAACCCAGGACTTGGCCTTCTTGTGGACCATCACTGCTGAACTGTGCTCTCTCTGCTTCCTCTTCTCTGCGGAACGCTCTGCCTCAGTTGACTCCTGTCTGATAGCCTGGTCGACGAACTCTGAGAACAGGCTTGGCGTGGACAAGGTGAGCGCATACTTGATGTCCGTGGCAAGACCACCGCGGAACCTGGCAATGCGCTTGGCCTCTGTCGAGACCTCCTCTGGAGCATACCTGGCGAGCCTGACGAAGGCCAGGTTATACTCCTGCACAAACCTGTCCCCCTTCCTCAGAGCTAAGAACTCCTCGCGCTTCCTCTCGATCAGTCCACTGGGAATATGAGCAGCTCTGAAATCCCTGACGAAGTCCTCCCACGTGATCTCTGCATCACCCTTGTTGGCCTTGTACGTCGAGAACCAACTGCCGGCTGCACCCTGAAGCTGGAAGGAGGCGAAGGTGACGTAGTCGACTGGTCTGACGGCGTTGGCACTGAAGTGCTTCTTGATCTCTGCGATCCAGTCATCCGCCTCCAGCGGGTCTCGAGCCTCGGAGAACCTGGGGGGGCTGATCGCGAGGAACTGCTGTAGTGTGGTGTACTGTGGTCGATCATTCCTCTGAGCACCCTGGTTCTGCAGCATCTGAAGGATCGCAGCTGTGCCCTGAGCCACTGCGGCTACAGCCTCCCCAAGGATAGGGTTCTCTGGCGGCGGCATGTTCGCTCTTGGCATCCTGTATACAGGAACACTTATGAGAACATGTTCGAATCATTGAAGTAACCAGAAGTTAAAGCAATATTGACAACAAAACTTCCTCACGAGGTATGAGAAAGCCGAAGGTTGAAATTCCACCAAGGTTAACCCGGAAAGTCGATAGCTAGGTGCCACTGGAATTCCCAAACCAAGATCATCCGAAACCAAGATAATAATCTGCTAGCGAGCACACAACAATATATACGAGCGGTTGGAAACCTGAACAATGAGACATCTGCCCTGAGCGGCCCGCCATCACGGTCGTCCATAGGGGAAAGACACCACATCCATATTACCATAGGATGCCCGCCAATCTTGTATGGACGTTTCACCTGGGGTACGCTGTAAGCGAGGTAGAGCAGTCAACCCCAAGTGGCGGCTCAGTGGTCTCAAAGACGCCAACACATCTCGTCGCTAGCAAAAAGTTATAGAGGAATCGGAGCCTCATGTAAACGAGAACCTAGATTGTTTTGAAAGGGGATAAGTTGCAGAGACAAAACATCGTTTCACTTCCTCACGGAAAAAAGGGGTGGGAGGGTGGGATAAGGAGAAAACAGAAAGAGGTCCTACTCTCCGAAATTTTTCCTATATAACTACCAAAATAGTTTCTAGACTCAACTTCGGCCAGTAAAGGGTCCTACAGTCAGTCCTGCTCTGATACCAAGTTGTAAGGCCCCTGATGCGGTACTAACTCTAACTAGTCGCTTTCGCGTCCGGTAGGAGTTAGAAGCGCATCAAACGCCACCGGCGCACGACACTCGCACTCGTGTCGCTGCCGGATTCTCGACAACAGGTATATAAAGCACAACTCTACAAGATAGAAATACATATAGATATAGATAGAACAGGGCATACAACGCCACTGTCTAATAATACAACATCATCATGAGTACATCTCATCAATACATCAAGCGGAAGCATAAAAGGGACCGAGTACGGTCAAGATCCAAATTGCCCTAGAGAGGGCTACACATAAATATCCACCCACGGGAACGTCTGAACCCAACTATAAGATCCTACTGGTCGAGGTACTCGTACTCGTCGTCATCCTCCGGGGGCACCTCCACGAAGTAACGTCCGGTGCTGGGGTCGAGGTAGTAGTCCACTGCAGCGGCCGATCGGGCAAAGCGGTAAAGACAGAAATGTAAACGGGGGTGAGAACATGTCATTACGGAATAACTAACGCTACAGGAAAGATAAAGACATAGACAGGTTGCAGCCGTACTAGCATATATGGTGGCTACTCGTTCTATCAGAATAGAGATGAGATCCCAGAAGTTACGTTGACAACGTGTCATAAGTCGGCTATTCACCTACTTACGCAAACATAACACAACCTCGTTTCTCTCTCGGTCCCCCTGGACAAGAAAGACAACCAAGGCACGCACACGGTTGTCAAGTTTTTATAGCATGATTATAATTGATGTTAATCTATGAACAAGGAGTAGGTCTCAAGTAGTCCATAACCGCGGACACGGCTTTTCGAAAAGATTTACCCTGCAGGGGTGTACCAACTGTCCATCATAGACGTCGCATGTACGCCCCGATTTCCACTTGGCTAGGTAAGCGCCTGAAACTCTAGAACGTCATAGTCCCTCTAACTAACAACACACATATCCGGGTGGCCCCCGGGGAGTCGACATCCAATCTGGGAGTTGGCCACGCTCCCGGATCGGCCTCTTCCGTATCAACAGGGTTTGGGTTACCGGTGAAGCCTCACATGGGGACCGGGCCCTCGCCGGTCAGTTTTGGGCCAGCCAAGGAACTATGCCCTCCTGGCCCTGGTTTGGTTTGGAAACAACTGGGGATCCAACCAGCACACACACGTTGCAAATGTAAATCAGCTTGGGCCACCACTAGAATGTATGAAGCCAGGTAGGTAAGACAAGGGGGCCCCATAAAACCCCACACACGATTAGGCACGCTCGTCAAGAAACACAATACCCGGAACTCGGGTCCTATGTGACTCAAATGGAACAAAGCACCAGCCGGGAATAGTCCGGCCTTCCACCTTTCGTCGAATATAAATTAACATCATTTAACAATAATAAATATCAACCAACTTCTTTTATAGCATGATATCCCAACCATAAATATATAGGGTAAGCAACAAGTTTTCTATCCATACTAAGCAATGGCTGAGCAGCGGTAACTTAGCAGTACAATGGTTTGCTGGGATGTGGGGATCATGGCTGTATGGGTTTTAAACATGGCATATAAGGTAGATGGGATCAAGCAACAACGTTCTAGATCTACAGCTAGGCATGAGCAGAAAATTATAAAGTAATGACACAGATCTCCCCCTTGCCTGGTAAGGTAGTCGAAGCAGCAACCACGGTATTCCCGGGCTCGGTGTCGGACAGCTCCACGTAAGTCTCCTCGTCAGTCTCGGGTGCTAACGTAAGATACCGGCAGGGAAAACACACAAGTAAGCAATTGATGCAAACTCAAACAAGGATGGCATGTTCAAGTTTTATTTACATGATGTGACCCTGTCTAGTCAAGTTTAAATGAAGGTGATGACGACAAGTCATCACTTTCACATGCATTTTATTTATTGTAATGGCTTTGGTCTGAGCCTTAATTTAAGTGTAGGTAGCAGGAAAGCATGACATGATCAACAAGGCATTACAAGAATCTAAATAACATAAAAGTAAAACAATGATTCCGGAGACGGAGTAGTGTCGGTGAACTTGACACAAGGAAGGTGCAACAAAGGTTGGAACCCAGCCACATTACATATGAAAATATGTTAGGGGCTGAATTGAAGAAAAAGATGACATGAAACAAGACGGAAAAGATCAGATAATCAACATCTCAAATGCACTGAAGTTGAAATGTTACAGGCAGAAAGATCTGAATGCTTCTGGATCAGGTGGACACACTTTGAACTCATGAGTTGTACAAAACATCATGAGAACCTAACCATTGGAGTCCTTGCAGAAAAGCACCCCAAAAACATATATGATATGTCTCCATTTGAATTTGCAAGGGCAGTTGCAGATTCAACTGAAGTTCAGGGGGCTGAGTGCAAAATTGCATCACATGAATTTTGAAAAAGGTTCCAATGACTAAATCATCATCACCATGCAACTCCTTGTGCAAAACTACCCAAAAACCATATATGGCATGGGCAATTTAAAATTGAGCAAGCCTGGCAACATTCAAAGAAAATGAAAAGGGGTCTTATTTGCAAAATGACCACACTTCAAATATTAGAAGGGGTCAGATGCAAAAGTGGACCTCACCATGTTGATCAGTAGCTCAAGCTACCCCAAAAACATATAAGGCATGCCCCTAATTGCAACAGTTGCTCAAAACAGATTTGAATTTGGAGGCAAATTCAAATCTGAATTTAAACAGAAAAGAAAAATGAATAAAAATAAAAAAGAAAAGGGGAAAGGGGAGGAGCCCAGCCATCTTGGGCTGGCTTCGGCCAGCAGGCCCATCATGCTGCTTCCCGCCCCTGGGCGCGCGAGCTCGAACAGGACCGGCCCAACGTGGAACCACGGCCACACGAAAAGAGCAAAAATTCCTGGGTAAATCGACCCCATGGGGGATCGAACCCCGCACCCCGCGGTTCCAACTCCAGGCGCGTTACCACTCGGCCACTACTCGACATCTGACAGAAGACAGCTCGCACTGAAGCTATTCTAACAGTGAGGCGATGCTGAACTGAACACGAACTGAAACTCGACTTCAGGCGACAGCAGGTGGACGAAAGGAGGGGGCTTTGCGACGCTTTGGTGCGATCCAGGACTTCAAGCACTGGCGCAGCGCTGCATCGCCTCCGTACCTGCTACGGTGCTCGTCCTCTCGCGGAATCGAAGACAGATCAAGGCGCGACCTGAAGAAAATGGCTGCTTGCTCTGCTGTCTGAAGAAATTCAGACATCGCAGCTGCCGCGCGCGTGGAACTCCGCCGTCTATCACATCTCGCACGGTACACCAGGGGCTCAACGATCGCTCCTAGCCGTAACCGGGAGCATCCAGAACCCGTTTTGCAACAAACCTCGCCTCGCCGTGCTACCTACGGGAGCTACAACGGATCGGAAAAACGCGGCGGCAACGGCCGCTTGCGGGAAACAGGGGAGGGGATCGGCGAGTGCTCACAGCGGGGCGGCGGTTCGTGCGAGCTCGGGAGGAAGGTCGCCGGCGTTCTTGACGAAGACGCAGACGAAGACGCGCCGGAATTCCTCAGGCCATGGACCTCCTGTCCATGGTGGCTTCGGACAGGACGCGGAGGGAGGAGGAGATGGGAGAAGGAGGCGGCGGCGTCCGAGGGAAGGATGCTAGGGTTGGGAGCAAGGAGAGGGGGCATAAATAGGAGAGGGGGAGAGGGAGACGTGGCTCCAGGAGGGCCTCTCCTCCACGGGCACGCCATGTGCGTGAGGGGGAGAAAAGGTGAGAGGAGGGGGATGACAAGCGGGCCCCGCTGGTTGAGAGAGGGGGAAGAAAAGGAAAAAAAACCGGTGCACTGCCCGTGCTGGGCTGAAAACGGTCGGCCCAAGTGGCTGGAAGAGGAAAGAAGGAAGGACAGGGCCCTTGTCCATATAAGATGAGCAGCAGGGAAGAAAAAGAAAAAGTAAAAGATAGGGGGAAGTGAAAAATATTTTAAATATTTTTAAATTCCCCTGAAAAGATGCTTGATCACCCAAAATTGATTTGATCAATTTTGCATGCAGAGAAAAATCACCCAAAGTAAAACAACACCATTTTCTATTTAAAATTGAATAGAAAAGGCCTTTGGGGAGTTTTTGAGGGAAATACAAAAGGTTCAAAATTCCATGAGCTTGAAATTCTTAATCCTTGCATTATTCCTCAATTTCTAAAAATGGTTTGGGCATTTTTGGCAACAACAAAAGTGTGAGCTCATTTTGAATTTCAAAATCACTTTGAACTAGAGCTTCTGTTTTTGATGAAGTCAAAAATACCTTGAGGACTCTAAAACCCTTGCAAAGGCAAAAGAAATGGCTAGGCCAAAATTGGGTTCAAGAGGAGTGAACATGCAAGAGTGAAAATTCCTCCAATCCCCTTCTTTAACCATTTTGAATGCAAAAGAAATCAATCCAACAAGGCTCCAATCCCAATGTCAATTAAGATCACCACATGAAATGACATACACATCCACCATGCCAAGTTACAAGTCCAACAGAGGAAGTAAAATACATAGTGTTTGGTAGCTTATTACATGTGGGCTGTTACACAACCCGAGCTCCTTCGGGGGTTCCAATGGCGAGGCCGCCATTGCTTGCAGAGAGAGAGAGAGTTAGAGGAGGAAGAGGAGGCAGGGGAAGGAGAGAGGAGGTGAGGGGGAGGCGACCTGGACGCGGTGGCTCGCCGGAGCGGCTGGTGCTTGTGGCCGACGGCGTCGGCCAGACGAGGCGGTGGCTCCACGGGCGGCGCGGTGGAGAGAGGAAGAGGAGGTGTGGTTGGTGGGGGCTAGGTGCGATCTGGGCCGTTTGATCTCCGGATCTGACGGTCTAGGATTGATCTGCCTAGGGATTTTGCAAATTGGGGCTATTAGGCAAATTTGGAGGCATATTTGAGACGGTGTTTATATTGAAGTGCTTTTTGATCTCTGCGATCCAGTCATCCGCCTCTAGCGGGTCTCGAGCCTCGGAGAACCTGGGGGGGTTGATCGCGAGGAACTGCTGCAGTGTGGTGTACTGTGGTTGATCATTCCTCTGGGCAGTCTGGTTCTGAAGCATCTGTAAGATCGCAGCTGTGCCCTGAGCCACTGCGGTCACAGCCTCCCCAAGGATAGGGTTCTCTGGCGGCGGCATGTTCGCTCTTGGCATCCTGTATACAGGAACACTTATGAGAACATGGTTGAAACATTGAAGTAACCAGAAGATAAAGCAATATTCACAACAAAACTTCCTCACGAGGTATGAGAAAGCCGAAGGCTGAAATTCCACCAAGGTTAACCCGGAAAGTCGAAAGCTAGGTGCTACTGGAATCCCCAAACCGAGATGATCCGAAACCAAGATAATAATCTGCTAGCGAGCGCACAACAATATATATACGAGCGGTTGGAAACCTGAACAATGAGACATCTGCCCTGAGCGGCCCGCCATCACGGTCGTCCATAGGGGAAAATACACCACATCCATATTACCATAGGATGCCTGCCAATCCTGTATGGATGTTTCACCTGGGGTACGCCTTAAGCGAGGTAGAGCAGTCAACCCCAAGTGGCGGCTCAGTGGTCTCAAAGACGCCAACACATCTCGTCGCTAGCAAAAATTATAGAGGAATCGGAGCCTCATGTAAACGAGAACCTAGATTTGTTTTTTGAAAGGGGATAAGTTGCAGAGAGAAAACAACGTTTCACTTCCTCACGGAAAAAGGGGTGGGAGGGTGGGGTAAGAAGAAAAAGAAAGAGTTCCTACTCTCCGTTTTTTCCTTAGTAACTACAAAATAGTTTCTAGACTCAACTTCGGCCAACAAGGGGTCCTACAGTCAGTCCTGCTCTGATACCAAGTTGTAAGGCCCCTGATGCGGTACTAACTTGAGTTAGTCGCTTTCGCGTACCGCTCAAGTTAGTAGCGCATAAAGAGCCACCGACTCACGACACTCGCACTCGTGTCGCTGCCGGATTCTCAACAACAAGTATAAGAACAAAGAACTTTAACTAAGACATAAATATATAGAGTCCAGGGCATACATCGCCACAGGATAATTATTACATCATCTCAGAGGTCCGTGGACCCAACAGTACATGATGCGACAAGCGGAAGACAAACACGACCGAGTACGGTCAAAAGCCAAATTGCCCTAGAGAGGTATGCACATAAAGAGTCCACCCACGGATCGTCGAAGCCCAACTGTAGGATCCACTGAACGAGGTCGAACTCATCGTCGTCCTCCGGGGGCACCTCCACGAAGTATCGTCCAGAGCTCGGGTCAAGAAAGTACTCCACTGCAGCGGCCGATCAGGCAAAACCGTAAAAGCACAAAAAGAAAAAAAACAGGGGTGAGATTAAATCATTACATGATAACTAACTCCCTACGGTAAAACAAGTAAAGGTAAAGGTTGCAGCCGCACTAGCATATATGGTAGCTAACATTCTATTAGAATAGAGATAAGATCAAAGAATACACGTGACATCGCGTCATAAGTCTGCTATTCACCTACTTACGTCAAACATAACACAACCTGGATCTCCTCTCGGTCCCCCTAGACGAAGAAAAGCAACCAAGGCACTCACACGGTAGGCAAGTTTTAATTATGATTCAAACTGATGTTATTCTATGAACAAGGATTAGGTCTCAAGTCGTCCATAACCACGGACACGGCTTTTCGAAAAGATTTAACCCTGCAGGGGTGTACCAACTGCCCATCATAGGCTTCGCATGTACGCCCGGTTTCCACTTGGCTAAGTAAACGCCTGAAACTCCGGAACGTCAGAGTCCCTCTAACTAACAACACACAAGTCCGGGTGGCCCCCGGGGAGTCGACATCCAATCCAAAAGCTGGCGACGCTCTCAGATCGGCCTCTTCCGTATCAACAGGGTTTGGGTTACCGCTTAAGCCTCACATGAGGACCGGGCCCTCACCAGTCAAAGGTGGGCCAGCCAAGGCACAAGTCCTCCTGGCCCAAGGTGGTTTGTAAACAACTGGGGTACCACCAGCACACACACATTGCAAATAGTAAAACAGCTTGGGCCACCACTAGAACTGTACGAAGCTAGGTAGGTAAGACATTGCTATTTATTGCTTTGGCCAAGTAGTAGGTAGTAACTCCAAGAGGGAGCGTTATGCATGATTGTGGGTTCATGCCCCCCGATGACTAGCTTGAGTGACAGAAACATGAGTCTAGGGGATGTGATGTTGCCACAAGGGGGAAAACAACTGTGCTTGTAACCACGGTTGCAATGATTGTTTACTTTACACAAAGTTCTTTTAATGCAGTTGTCTGTTGCTTTGGGTTTACACTTTGGGTGGGGCTCACAACTTAATACCAGCGTGATGTTCTGGATAGATATCTCAAGGTGGATGATTAGTAGTAGATGCAGATGGATTTTGGTCTACTTATCTTGGCGTACTGCCCATGCTTTTAGGCCTCTTCCTTTCTTTTGTAGCATAGTTAGCATTGCGGTGCATTTTTAATCCTGTCAATTGCCCAGCTGTAATTTGTTCACCTTACATAACTGTTTATCATCTCTTGGGAGAGAGACATCACTAGTGAACTTAATGGAACCCCGGTCCATATTTCCACCATTGTTTACACCCTCAATTTCCTTCCTGTTTTACTTTCTACTTGAAGTTTTCATTACCTTTTATCACTTACGTTTAACCCTTTGTAAACAACAAGGCCGGAGAGATTGACAACCTATCTGTACTCGTTGGGAGCAAAGTTATTTGTATCTGTGTGCAGGTCCACGTCAACTCTCGTGCTAGTAATTTCTAGTGTCGTTGTCACCTACTTGTCGTCGTTGGAGTACTACGAGAGAGAAACCTTGGTATCTTTGCTGAGGAAAATTACGCTATGGTACATCTCAACCTTCCACTTGGGGTAGTCAATGAGGAGCACTACTTCAGTTCCATCACACCCTAAAACGAGTGGGCAAGTTGAGCTCACAAATATGGAGATCAAGTTGATCTTACAAAAGACAGTGAACAGTTTTAGAAAGGACTGGTCCAAAAAGTTAAGAGATGCCTTGTGGGTGTATAGAACTTCTTATAAAAATCGCATGGGTATGTCTCCTTATAAGGTGGTTTATGGCAAGGATTGCCATTTTCCTTTAGCATTAGAGAACAAAGCTTTCTGGGCTGTTAGAGTGCTTAATGCCGACCCAAAACTTGCTGGTGAAAAGCGTCTCATGAACTTGACTTCTCTAGATGAGTGGAGAAGTGAAGCTTACGAGAGCGCAAGAATGTTTAAGGAAAAGGTAAAGAAGTGGAATGATAGGAGAATCTTAAAACGTGAGTTTAATGTTGGTGATTAAGTTTTGTTGTTTAGATCTCGTTTCAGGTTTTCTCCAGGTAAATTACTTTCTAGATGGGAGGACCTTCTCACATCGAAGAAGTCTACCGCTCCGGTGCAATCAAGATTAATAATTTTGAAGGCACCAAACCTCAAGTTGTAAGTGGGCAAAGATTGAAGCATTACTTGGCAGGAGAGCCTGTCAATATTGATGTGGATATGATACGCACAACCACTCATGAAGAACATGTTGCAGCCCAGATTCAGACGTCAGCAGGAGAAAAATAAGAATTGGTAGGTGATATGGTAAGAATAACTTCGCGAACATCCATTAAAGTTCCGTATTATGTGGTTTTAGAAAATTAGGAAAATTCAGAGCCGAAGTGGAGCCGGAGACGAGCTCCAGGGCCCCCAGGTGCCCTGGTGGCGCGACGTGCTCCCTGGCCTCACCAGGAGGCCTCCTGGGAGCCCCGGAGTCCGTATCCGACCCCACTTTGGCTTGTTACCTTCCTTTTGTCGCGGAAATTTTGGCTATATATTTTCCGGGATTGTCCCGACTCTGTATCTTGCAATTTTGTGCGTTCTATTTTCGATCTGTTTATTCTAGGATAAGAGGTTGTTGTTTGAGATGTCTTTGTGTGACTAAATCGAAGAGGACTACATGGGTCGTCGTCTTCGCTGTGTCTAGCAAGACGTCGACCAAGGGAAGGTAATTGGATGGGATACGAAGGAAGAAATTGCCGCAAGACAAGCGGAGATGGAGCGCTCCATGAGAGAAGAAGTCAAGATGGTCACCATCCAGCAGGAAGGAGATCCATCCAAAAGAGGATCAAGCTCCAACAACCCCGTCTTCATAGGGTTTGTCAACCCACAAATGATATTTCTCTGAACCTTTCAGGAACTGCTCCACCACTTGAAGCCCCACATGCATCATTTGCTATATCCGAAGCTCACCGAATTACTAAGAAATTCTGTGAAGACTTCCGTTTGCTTAAAGTACAGGTGGTTGTGTTGGAAGCTGAAAACCAAACCCTGCGATGCATAATAGAGGATTTGTAGAGAAACAAGGATGATGAGTAAAATCTTCATGGGTAATGGCATCACCTTAGTTTGTTCCAAGCTTGGGGGAGTGCCCGATATCTTTATGTTTATCTTTGTCGTTTGTGGTCAAGTTTAGTGCCGTATCATGTCTAGGGAAGTTATCTTATAAAATAGGTGTATGCATTGAGGTCTATCACTCCTATGTGGGGAGTTTTGAATCCGTGAGTGTGCAATGTCTATGATGGAATATTAATGAGAAGTCTATTGGTTTCTTCGCTGCACTCGGTATTCTCTTCACGCAATCGACCTTACATGATGATTCTTATGGGAGTATTGATCTTATATATCAGGTATGGCTTTGAAAACTTTATTTAATCTTGCAAAACATAGCTTTGGTCATAACAAGAAGCATGAGTTTTTCCCAGTAGCGACATAGGCAAAACCTTTATGTTCTTATGTTGAAGTGTTACGCTGACAAGGAAGACAACTTGATGTTTCCTGCCAATTCTTAATGTAGACTTTATATTGTTTTGCATCCAAGTCAACATCATTTGTCTGATTTTAAAAGCCTTTGCTAGCCAAACACTGTACTAAGCGGGAATACTGCTTGTGGAACCATACCTTGAAACCATAACCTTCCAAAGAGTCCACCATACCTTTCCTATTAATGGTATTTCACCGCCACTCCTAAAGAATATTACTCATGTGCTATCTTTAAATATTAAAAATAGTATACCCCTTGTTTTGTGCCTCTATTTTAGTTCATGAGGCAGTAGTAGGTAATTCATGATCTTCTTATGCTGGACATGTTTTATCTTGGGATTGCATGTCTAATATTCAAACCCCTAATACGAGGAGGAACTGACATGAGTGCGCCCAGCTCGTAAAAGATAATACAATAAACAAACCCTCCTTCACGCTTTGTTCATGAGATATCAGAATACTTTGGCAGTGATAAACAAAGGAGATTAAGGGGATGTGATCATCCCCACTTGGGAACCATTTCTCGAAACTTGCCCAACATGAGAAGTAATTGGGTTATCTACTAACATTCATTGAAAAATTATGCACCTCTCAAAATCTTATTTTATAATCTTTATTGATTTCAAAACCTCTCAAAGCTCTAGCACATGAGTTTTCCCTACTTCCCTCTGCGAAGGTCTAAGCCTTTACTTTTATGTTGAGTCAGTAAACCCACTTCTTTCCATCCCACAAAGAGAAGACACCTTATGTTGAAAAAATATGCATGCCTTTATATTGTTTCATTGAGAATTTCCATATCACATCTTTGTTGACATTATCATTAAGATAAACAAGTTGTTTGTTGAGACTTTCTACACCAAACATCTTCCTTTGTGTTAGCATTTTCACTTCTTGACTAATAACATGTTCTTTCAAAAGCTTCAAATGATCTCATCAAAATATAAGGGGGAGAGCAAAAGTTAAAATTTATTAGTTGTTCTTTGACCAAAGGACATGTTTGCCATGATTTGATGAGTTTTCTCGGTCCTACTTTTGATGTAATTGAAGTTACTCTTTCATAAAGGCCATATATGGTGAGGTTGCTGTTGAGGATGCTTGAGTTTAGTAGGAGGAATTATGATGCTTCTTGTCCGTATTCTTATTATCGACACTTCACTCTCTAAACTTGTGGACAGGTTTACCGAGCTCAGTATTCGCTTGGGGACAAGCGAGGTCTAAGTTTGGGGGAGTTGATACGTCCAAAACGCATCACTATTTTATATCATAATTTACCTCTATTCATTGATGTAACAGCTCATGAGCAATAATTAGAAATCATCATGAGATTGTACTTTGTCTGTTGACTTTGTAACTTGGCATGGTGCTAAAGATTATAATTTCATGTGATGATTTAATTTGCCAAGGGTTTTCGGCCCATTTGATTTGAATTTGAATTCAAACAGAAGGGCTCAAGAGAGGTGTTTGATGAATTGTTCCATTTGCAATTGTGCTCCCATAAACCTCAAACTTGGCATAGCCTTTTCTTTTCTATTGCCAAGGGTTTTACAAACCTCACATCATTTTTTCCATCACCGAAAATGGGGGTTGTAGTTCAAAGTGATTTTGAATTTCAAAATGACTCCACATTTTTATTGTTGCAAAAATTCCCAAACCTTTTTTGGAAATTGAGGAATATTGCAAGGATTATTTTGCATATTTTTGTGCATTTAAATTCCTTGTAATCTTTTCTAGAAAACTCCCCAAGACATTCTGTTTAATTTTAAATGGAAAAATGCTGCAACTGGGGGGGGGGGGTTCCTCCATCCAGGCCGTGGCCCAGCCCACCTGGCCTACCTTCCCCTGGGCTCTAGCCCACCAGCGAAGAGGTACGCGGGCGCCGTATCAGCCGTGCGATGGATCAGACGGCTCCATTTGATTGCCTTTCCACCATGGACGGGGTCCCCTCCGTCGTCTCCTCTCACCCCGGCGAGCCACGGCGACAATCCAACAACTAGCGTGTCCAGGGGCCTTCCCCTTTACAAGAAGAGGTACCAGGCCCCTCCTGGAACCCTGGCTCGAGTTCCCCCTTCCGGATTTCGCCCGCCGCCGCCTGCTTCATCTCCGCGGCCTCCCCTGCTCCGCCATGGCCGCGGGTAAAATCCACAGGAATTCGTCGCCGTTCTTCCCTCTTGTTGGCCGTGCGTTCGCGAGCACATCCTCGCGTCTGCTGTTGACCCGTTTCTTCTCACAGGTCGACAATAGCTGCTCGAGTTCGTCTCTCACCGTGGAAGACCGCCGCGGACCCCTCTTCCCCGACGACGGCCACGATCGGTTCCCTCCTCTCCGGTTGCTCGAGGTCGACTCCAGCACCCCCTAGGTGAGATACAACCTCCGCCCTTGCCCGTAGCTCGTCCTGTTCCGTCCCGCACCGTAGCACCGTAGAGTCCCTGCCGTTGAGCCACCGTGTCAGGCATCCCGTGACCGCCGTGTCCATGGCGCGCTCTGGGCCTGCTCGCGCGGGTTGTAGTCGTGCTCTGAACACGCTAGTGGCACCCAAGGTTCCTCCTTGTTTGCATTAGCTTGTAGCCACGCGCGTGTCTGAAGATGGGCTGGGCAGTGTTATGTCTGCCGTGAAGTTCAGGCAAGCGCAAGGAGGCGCCTTGTCGCCGATAAGGCCAGGTCTGGGCATCCACGGATGCGTGGTACTGCCCAGCCTAGTCCCTGAGTCGAGGTGAGCCTCACCGGAACATAGAACGGGCACGCTGCATCTGACCCCTGTAGGTGCAGTCGCCGCTGCTCTGAATCATTTGAGCCCGAGCTCCCCCTGTGCAGATCCAGTGGAGGTGCGATGCTTCTGGGCGTAGAGGGTAGTGCCGGGAGCAAGGAGCAGGTTGCAGTGTCCTCGCCGGGGCAGTGAGCGTGAGGCAATCCCCATCGCAAGGTCATGCCGGCGACGGAATTCAGACATGTCTGAATTTTCAGGAGGGGAAGCTGCTCTTCAGTGTTGGGCTGCATTTTTTTTCGAAATCAGTAGCGCAGCGCAGTGGTGCAGGACCAGCGTGGAGAGGGGCAGGTCGTGGGCTCGAGTCCCCGCTGGGGCACTGCCTTTTTTTTGCTTTTCTTCAGCAGGCTTGGGCCTGGCCCAAGTGGCCTCTGCAAGTGGGCTCGCAGGCTAGAGAGAGGGGGAAGAAGTTGGGCCAGTACGGCCGAGGCCAGCCCAAGAGGGTGAGCCCTCTTTTCTTTTTTCGTTTTCCAATTTTCTTTTCTGTTCAAATTCAAATTTGGTTTGAATTCAAATTCAAATCTGAATTTGAACTTTTTCTCTGCCCCAAACATAGCTTCCCATATATGAATTTGGGGTAGTTTCTCCCACTGAAGCTCATGGTGAGGTCCATTTTGCAATTTGATCCTTAAAATATTGAGGTGTTGGCAATTTGCTTTTAGGCCAGCTCTTTTGAATTTGCAAACTGTGTTTTGCAAATTCAACTTGGGTCTTGCCATCTTAACTCTTTTGCCTACATAAAACAGGCCTAGCATATTGTCATATGCAAGTGGTCGGAATCCTTTTCTTTTGTTGTACCTCCCCGGTGTCGATTTCACCGACACTTCTCCGTCTCCAGAATCGATAGATTTATTTCACGATGCTTATTATTGTTAAATTGTTGTTTGTTTCCTGCCATGTCATGTTGCCATGTTATTTACACCAAAATTAAGGTTATGTCCAAAGCCATAAAAATATAAGTAACTGCATATGAAGTTTTGACGTGTCGTCAACACCTCATTTAAATTTGACTAGATAGGGTCACACCATGTCTATTAAACTTGATCATCTCATCCATGCTTGAGCATTATTGGTCTCGATGTTTACTCGGTTGCTTTCCCTTGCCGGTACCTTACGTTAGCACCTGAGACTGCCGAGGAGATTTTCGTGGAGATCTCCGACACCGAGCCCGAGGACCCAGCTACGTCTGCTCCATTGACTGATTAACCAGGCAAGGGGAAGATCTATACCATTACCTTATAACTTTCTGCCTACCTGCCTAGCTGTAGTCTAGAACGTTGTTTTGATCCTATCCACTTTGCTTATGCCACAATCAAAACCAAGCAGCCATGATTCCCACATCCTAGCAAAACATTGTATTGCTAAGTTACCGCTGCTCAGCCATTGCTTAGTATGAGTAGGAAAATTTGCTACTTTACCCTATACTATGGTTGGGATATCATGTTTATAAAGACGTTGGTTGATATTTGTTATTAAATTGATGTTAATTATATTTGACGAAAGATGGAAGGCTGGGCTGTTCCCTCCAGGTACTTTGTTCCGTTTGAGTCACCTACGATCCGAGTTCCGGGTATTGGTTCTTTGTTTGAGCGTGCCTAATCGTGTGTGGGGTTCTATGGGGCCCCCTTGTCTGACCTACCTAGCTTCACACAGTTCTAGTGGTGGCCCAAGCTGATTTACTTTTGCAAACGTGTGTGTGCTTGGTTGGTATGCCAACAGTTTTCGAAACAACCCGGACCAGCGGAGACATGGTTTCTCTTGTTGGTCCACCCCAAGGAGCTAGGGGGTTGTCCACATAGTTTGGTCAACTAAACCGACCTCGTCCAGACGGTAGATGCCGATTCGAGAGCGTGGCCGACTTTGAGTTGGATGTCGACTCACCGGGGGCCACCCGGAATTGTGCGTTGTTAGTTAGAGGGACTGACGTACCGAAGTTCAAGCGTTTACCTAGCGAAGTGGAAACCGGACGTACATGCGAAGCCTATGATGGGCAATTGGTACATTGTAACAGCCCATGAGCAATAATGTAAATCATCATGAGATTGTACTTTGTCTGTTGACTTTGTAACTTGGCATAGTGCAAGAGATTATAATTTCATGTGATGATTTAATTTGCCAAGCGGTTTTGGACCCATTTGATTTGAATTTGAATTCAAACAAAGTGGTTCAAGAAGGGTTTTTGAGGATTTTTCCATGTTGCATGCATGCTCCCCTTGACCCAAAACTTGGCATAGCCATTTCTTTTCCCTTCCCAAGCTTTTCAAAAGCATTGCCCCATTTTTGCCAACTATAAAAATGTGGGCCATAGTTCAATGTGATTTTAATTTCAAGAATTCCTCACCTTTTTAGTTGCTCTAAAATTGGTCAAACTAATTTTAGAAAATGGAGATTATTCCAAGATTTCCAAAACATATTTTCATATGTTTTGCCCTGAAGAATTCATAGAATTTTCTGTTTGTTTGTAAATGGAAAATTCTCTTTCTTTTATTTTTCTGGAGGCAGAGGACCTGCCAGGCCCAGCCCATGCCACCGAAGCGGTACGCGAGGGCAACGGAGGCCGTTGGATTCAGATCGGCCGGCTCCCATCTTCGCCTTTCCACCGTGGAGAGGTCCCCTCTCCCTCCTCTCTGACAACGGCGGAGAGCATCGACGTCGATGCGGCCGACGTGGCTAGGAGGGCTCCCTCTTATTTATCCCAAGGTCCCGAGCCCCCCAGGAACCCTAGGGTTCCTTTCTTCCCAGCAGTTCCCCTCGCTGCCGCCGGGATGGGTTCCCTTCCTCTTTTCTGTTCCCCCTGAGTCCGGTGAGCTCCGGTGAAATTCGCCGCCGTCTCGTCATTTCCTTGTCCATGCGCTCATCTGCACGGTTCATGTGCTCACCACACCCCGTTTCCATGTTCAGATCGGAGCCCGGTGAAGCGAGATGACCACGCAGCGGAGCAGGCCGCCGCGGACCTCTTCGTCCCCCACGACGTCCACGACCCACTTCTTCCTCTACGTCTTGGTTGGGGCGTTCCTTGCGACCCACAAGGTGAGCTAGCGCCCGTGCCCTTGCTCGTAGTCCTGTGTAGCTGTCTGTCCCCGGTAGTAGTAGGTGTTCCGCCGTGTTTGATCGTCGCCGGCGTGGAATCCGAGCACGCCGTGCCATGGCATGTCTCGGGTGTCCCCCCGCGTGTTCCTGGGGTGTCCAGAGCGTGCCTTTGGTTGTCAAGGACCCGCCTTTCTCGCTTAGTGAAGTGACGACGCCCGCGTCTGAATCTGTCTGCAACAGAAGTGCAGCGCCGCCGCGAGTTTCAGTTGAAGGTGGCCCCCGCTTCGGCGAGGTTCAGGCCAGGGCAGGGGTAACCACGGGATCGTGGTGATGCCCTCTAGGTTTTTGAAGTGACCCCGTGGCCAGAGACGCCGTGTACACAACGCACGGGTCGACCAAAGGTGAGGTTTTTCTCCTGTCAGTCTGAAGCTCAGAGACACCTCGCCGCCGTGCTGTTCCCGTAAGCTTTTCGGTGAGGTGGAGAGGAGATGGTGACCATGGCGTGCACCCCTGTGTAGAGAAAGGTTCCCCTCGGGTTTCCTCATGGTGGAATTCCCAGAGCACGTCCGTGTGTGATGCGAGGGTCACCGGAGTTGCTCGCCGTGTCGGGTTCATGTGTCTGCAGGTGTTTGCGCGTCAGGTTCAGAGTGGAGGAGGAGTACTTGCTATCTGAGCTGGACCCCGTCTTGTAGCAATAGCAGCAGCGCAGCGCAGTGGTTTGGGCCTGCGAGGAGAAGTGCAGGTCGAGGGCTCAAGTCCCCGCCGGGGCACTCGCCCTTTTTCTTTTGTTGATGTTTTTTTTCTGGAGCAGATCTGGGCTTGGCCCAAGTGGCCACTGCCCCAGTGGGCTAGCAGGCTAGGAGAGAGGAAAGGAGGAGTTGGGCCATTCAGCCGTAGCTAGCCCAAAAGGGCTGAGCCCTCTCTTTTTCTTTTCTTTTCCTTTTTATTTTTCTGTTTAATTTCAAATTTAACTTTGATTCAAATTCAAATCTGAATTTGAACTTTTTTCCTCTCTGCCCCAAACATAGCTTCCCATATATGATTTTGGGGAAGTTTCCCCCACTGAATCCAATGGTGAGGTCCATTTTGCAGATTGACCCTTAAAAATATTGAGGTGTTGGCAATTTGCATTTAGGCCCCATAGTTCTTTTGAATTTGCAAACTGTGCTTTGCTAATTCAAATTGTGCCGTGTCATATATGTTTTTGGGGCAGCAAGATCCAAGGAATTTAATGGTGATGTCCATTATGTGTTTTGTGCAACACAAAATGGACATGATGCACAAGCACTTATAACCATTCAATTTCTTTTGCCCTCCAATGCCTTGTCTTTCTTTCAACTTATGTGCTTGTTGTTTTGTGCCTTTGAGCCTTCAACCTCTTTTACATGTCATCTTAAATCTTTGCATCCTTGAACCAGCCCTTGGAATATTGTCATATGCAAGTGGTTGGAATCCTTTTCCTTTGTTGTACCTTCCGGTGTCAATTTCACCGACAATTCTCTATCTCCGGAATCGATAGTTTTATTTCATAATGCTTATTATTGTTAAATTTTTGTTATTGTTTAATGCCATGCCATGTTGCCAAGTTATTTACACCAAAATTAAGGCTATGACCAAAGCCATAAAAATATAAGTAATTGCATATGAAGTTGTTGACGTGTCGTCAACACCTCCATTTAAATTTGACTAGATAGGGTCACAACATGTCTATTAAACTTGATCATCTCATCCATGCTTGAGAATTGTTGGTCTCGATGTTTACTTGTGTGCTTTCCTTTCCGGTACCTTACGTTAGCACCTGAGACTGCCGAGGAGAGTTTCGTGGAGATCTCCGACACCGAGCCCGAGGACCCTGCTACGTCTGCTTCGTCGACTGATTACCCAGGCAAGGGGAAGATCTATACCATTACCTTATAACTTTCTACCTACCTGCCTAGCTGTAGTCTAAAACGTTGTTTGATCCTATCCACTTTGCTTATGCCACAATCAAACCCAAACAGCCATGATACCCACATCCCAGCAAAACATTGTATTGCTAAGTTATCGCTGCTCAGCCATATCTTAGTATGAGTAGGAAAACTTGCTGCTTACCCTGTACTATGGTTGGGATATCATGTTAATAAAGAAGTTGGTTGATATTTATTATTAAATTAATGTTAATTATATTCGACGAAAGATGGAAGGCTGGGTTGTTCCCGCCTGGTGCTTTGTTCCATTTGAGTCGCCTAGGATCCGAGTTCCGGGTATTGGTTCTTTGTTTGAGCGTGCCTAATCGTGTGTGGGGTTATTTTTGGCCCCCTTGTCTTACCTACCTAGCCTCGTACTGTTCTAGTGGTGGCCCGAGCTGATTTACTATTTGCAACCGTGTGTGTGCTTGGTTGGTACCCCCAGCAGTTTTCAAAACAAACCGGGCCAGCGGGGACATGGTTCCCTTGTTGGTCCACCTGATCAGCTAGGACCCGACCTCATGTGAGAATTACGGGCAATCCGACCTGCTTCATACGGTAGAGTACGATCCGAGAGCGTGGCATGTTCTTGGGTTGCTAGTTAGAGCGTGGCATTGTCGACTCCCCGGGGGCCACCCGGAATTGTGCGTTGCTAGTTAGAGGGACTCTGACGTTCCGGAGTATCAGGCGCTTACCCAGCCAAGTGGAAACCAGGCGTAGATGGAAGCCTATGATGGGCAGTTGGTACACCCCTGCAGGGTTAAATATTTTTGAAAATCCATGTCCACGGTTATGGACGACTGAGAGCCTACGTCTTGTTCATAGAATAACATCAAATTCTCTCATAAGTAAAACTTGCCTACCTTGTGTGTGCCTTGGCTGCCTTTCTTCGTCTAGGGGGACCGAGAGAGGATCAAGGTTGTGCTATGTTTGCCGTCAATAGGTGGATATTAGACCTCTGACACGGTGTCACGTGTATTCTTGGATCTTACCTCTAATCTAATAGAACGATAGCCACCATAAATGCTAGTGCGGCTACAACCTTTTCCACTATACTGTCTTACCGTAGTAAGTTAGTTATAACTGTAATGATATAATCTCACCCCTTGTTTCCTTTCTTCTTTTATTGCTTTTCCTTCTCGGCCGCTGCAGTTGATTACTACTTGGACCCGAGCACTGGACGTTACTTCGTGGAGGTACCACCGGAGGAGGATGACGAGGAGGACTTCGCCCAGTAGATCCTATAGTTGGGTTCCAACGTTCCGTGGGTTGACTTGTTTATGTGTAGCCCTCTCTAGGGCAATTTGGATTTTGACCGTACTCGATCGCGTTTGTCTTCCGCTTGTTGCATGATGTACTGTTGGGTCTATGGACCTCTGAGATGATGTAATAAATACCAGCGGTGATGTATGCCCTGGACTCTATATTTATGTCTTAGTATAAAGTTCATTTCTCTTATATTTGTTGTCGAGAACCCGCCTCGAAACGAGTGCGAGTATCGTGCGTCGGTGGCCTTTTATGCACTTCTAACTCGAGCAGGATGCGAAAGCGACTAAGTTGAGTTAGTACCGCATCGGGGGCCTTACAACTTGGTATCAGAGCAGGACTGACTGTAGGACACCTTACTGGCCGAAGTTGTTGGGAAACGTAGTAGAAAACAAAATTTTTCGGCCTACGAATCAAGAACCCAAGATCATCCAAGAAGATTGCATACAAGGTTTTAGGTCATGGCTCACCAACCGATGTAGCGGAAGTAGAGTTGGTGAAGCTCGTGGACGTAGTGGAAGTAGATCTCGCAAGTTCTCCCACGAACAGTCCCTCGATCAATCCCACGAACAAGTCCCGCGATCTAGTCCCACGGACAAGTCCCATGAACAAGCTCCTCGAAGAAGGGTCGAAGGTACGACCCCTCCATTAGTATCCACACATCCCGTAGCAGCAATCCAGCAGCGCTCCGCCGTCCAGAGATGAACGCCACCGAGAAAACTAGAGGGAGAAAACCCTAACGGATTCCGATCTAGAACAGCGTCTAAACCGGGGTCTAATTGTGGAGCAACGGGGTTTAGAGGAGGGAGGGTGGCGCATAGGCCTTGGGGACTGATTGTGTGTCTCTCCCCCTCCCCTTGGCTCACCTTATATAGGTGGCCAGGAGGCCTAGGGAGCAGCTCAAGGAGGATTGGGAGTCCAACTTGGACTCCCAAGCCTTCCAAACCTTCCCACACCTTCCCACCGGAAACCTGCCATAATGGGTTTTGGAAATCCCACCTGGAGGGGGATTCCTTCCCCTTGGTGCGCCCCCCACCCCTTGGACGGCCAGGGAAGCCTAGGTGGCTTGCCCCCCAAGGCTAGGGGCGCAGGGGAGTGGGTGGTACAGCCCGGAACCTTCCGGAACCTTCCATGACCTTCTAGAAGCTTCCGGGACCTTCCGGGACATACCGGGACCGTTTCGGGACATTCCAGACACTTCTGGAGCACTTCCAATACCTTCCAGAACCTCTAACGAATGTTCCGGAGCCATCTAAATGGGTTTCGGAGCCATCCGGGCAAAGGTTATTATGTCCGGTGAACACAACATATTGTTTAAGCTGTCCACCGATCACCGAAACTATTCCGGTTGATCGTAAACTTTCCCATTACCATTTTCATATGTTCCGGAACCACCTGGGACTACTCCAGAGTGATCCGGACATATCCTTAAATACCCAAAACTACTTTTGGTGCCCTTATGAACTATTTCATAAATCCCCGGAACTACTTCCAGTACCCGTATGAACTATTCTGCTTTGCTTCCACTAAACCTTCTACCATTCTAGTATTCTAACAGACTACTGCTCGTTAAGTGTGTGACCCAATAGGTTCGGTATAATGCGGACATGACTCAGAACATCTTCCGGACATAGGCCAACAGCCTTTCGTCAATAGCCAATAATCAACAGCGGAGCCATGGACACCCATGTTGACTCCCGCATATACACGAAGAAACTTCGAGTGAACCATTATGTTTATTCATGTACCATTCCCTTTGCTTCGTGATATATGACAAAGTTAGAGGAGAGAAGTTTGGCACCCATGTGTAACAACTTTTGAACACAAGCCACTCGTTATCCTCTTTGCTCGTTTGTCCCTTTTCTCGTTATCGTATTCCGGTATCCCCGTGACTGAATCACAATGCGTCTGGCCAGACTATTATGGATACCGTCATACCGAGTGGGCCCGAAGTGAATATCTTCTTCATCGTGAAGGAGAAAATCCCATTCTTGAACTATCACAGTCACTAGCCACACCATCTGACATACCCAGAACTTATTTTACTACTTCCCATTTACGGGAGGATTCATCTAAGAACCAAAGCATGTCTTCCTGTGTGAAGCAACTCGATACTCTCATGGTCTAAGGAATTACGTATATGAAAACATTTCATGATATGACTTATAACGTAGTTACGATGTGATCTCTAAGTATATCATTCAATACCGGGGTCGGTTCAACATCATTGTTCTGCTAACAATATGTTCCCATTGCTACTAACATCCTTGTTACAAGAACAATGTCCATGATTAAGAAAACGTAATCATCAGTTAGCACATGAGCTGGTCTTAGAGGCTAAACCAGGAACTCTTGGTGTTTACATTTCCACACATGCAAGTGAGTTTTCTTCTGAATCTCATAGTCAGGGTCATTGCAATTATAGCACAGAAATATAAACATTAATTACGAACGTGGAAATATATATATATAATAACATTTTATTATTGCCTCTAGGGCATATTTCCAACAGTTGAGTCTAGAAACTATTTGGTAGTTAATAAGGAAAAATCGGAGAGTAGGAACTCTTTCTTTTTCTTCTTACCCCACCCTCCCACCCCTTTTTTCCGTGAGGAAGTGAAACGCTGTTTTTCTCTCTGCAACTTATCCTTTCAAAATAAATGTAGGTTCTCGTTTACATGAGACTCCGATTCCTCTATAATTTTTTGGTAGCGACGAGAAGGTTTGGCGTACGTTGAGAACACTGAGCCGCCACTTGGGGTTAACAGCTCCACCTCGCTTACGGTGTACCTTAGGTGAAACTCCTATATAGGGATGGTTGGCATCCTCCGGAATTGGTTCCTCCCCCTATAGGAGACCGCTTCGGCGGGCTGCTCAGGGCAGATGTATCAACGTTCAGGTCTTCAACCACTCGTATATATTGTTGTGTGCTCGCTAGCAGATTATTATCTTGGATTCAGATGATCTCGGTTTGGGAATTCAAGTAGCACCTAGCTGTCGACTTTCCGGGATAACCTTGGTGGATATTCAGCCTTCGGATTCCTCATACCTCGTGACGAAGTTTTGTTGTCAATATTGCTTTATCTTCTGGTTTCGTTAATGTTTCTACCATGTTCTCATAAGTGTTCCTGTGTACAGGATGCCAAGTGGGAACATGCCACCACCGGAGAACCCTCTCCTTAGGGAGGCTGTGACCGCAGTGGCTCAGGGCACAGCTGCGATCTTACATATGCTCCAGAACAAGACTGCCCAGAGGACTGTTCGGCCACAACATACGACTTTGCAGCAGTTCCTTGCTATCAACCCCCCAGGTTCTCAGAGGCTCGAGACCCACTAGAAGAGGATGATTGGATCACAGAGATCAAGAAGCACTTCAATGAAAACACCGTCAGACCAGTCGACTACGTCACCTTTGCCTCCTTCCAGCTTCAGGGTGTAGCAGCTAGCTGGTACGATACCTACAAGGCCAACAAGGGCGATGCGGTGATCACGTGGGGGGACTTCATCACAGATTTCAGAGCAGCGCATATTCCGAGTGGATTGATGGACAGGAAGCGAGAGGAGTTCTTGTCCCTGAGATAGGGTGACAGGTCAGTTCAGGAGTACAACCTAGCCTTCGTCAGGCTCGCCAGGTACGCTCCGGAGGAGGTATCCACAGAGGCCAAGCGGATTGGATTCCGTGGGGGTCTCAGCAAAGAGATCAAGTATGCGCTTACCCAGTGAAACCCTACGCTGTTCTCGCAGTTCGTGGATCAGGCTATCCGCCAGGAGTCAGCCAGAGCGAAGTGGGACGCAGACAGAAAGCGACAGAGAGAGAAAAGCTATGCAGTGATGGTCCACAAGAAGGCAAAGACTTGGGTCACAGAGGCGCCACCGCAGAGGCAGCAGTTCCAGCAGAGGGGGGCAGTTGTCCGCACTTTTGCCCACGCTCCCGTCCCAGTTCAGCAGAGGCCTCGCTCTAGACCACCACACGCGAGACCACCCAGGCCGCAGCCCCATCCCAGGTCAGGCGTGATCTGCTACAAGTGCGGCGAGCCGGGGCACACTTCGCCCAAGTGCACCGATCCACGTTTTTCACGTCTCCCACCGCCTCCACCTCGCTCTACGCCGAGCACTGCGATGGTGAGGGCACAGCCACGTGCAGTCCGGGTGAACAATGTGATGATGACAGATGCGCAGCAGTCTTCAAAGATCGTTCTTGGTAGGTTGCTTGTGTGTTCAGTTCCCGCGACAATGTTGTTCGATTCCGGAGCAACTCACTCTTTTATCTCCCAGTCTTTTGCAACAATGGTTGATCTTACAAGAGACCAGCTTCTGAAGACACTCTCAGTTGTTACTCCTGGTTCCAAATTCACTTCTTCCTGGTCAGTCCCCGATGTTGAGATCTGTATTCAGAGAGTTTCCTTTTCAGCATCCTTGATCGACTTGCCCCGTTCCGACATCGATGTCATTTTGGGCATGTATTGGATTGTCAGAACCCTCTGTTAGGTAATGTGCTAGGATCAAAGTAACCTTGCATCATGTCAAAATTTCAAAGGAAATCAACTTCAAAATCAAAATGGGAGAAGGAACCCCCCCCAGATGAATTAATTCAAAAGGCCAGATAAAAATCTTCTCCAAAAATTCATGTTAGATTTTTGGAAAGTCTTATAAATGAGTGTGATCACATATCAAGTGATGTGGGGCCCACCCCATGCTCATAGATTTTTCAAATATTCAAACAGTGCCTTGGAATTAATCAAATACCCCTATTTGATTTAAGATTCAAATTATTTGAATTTTAAAAATGTTGAAAGTTTATGAGTGGCTAGTCTATATTATTATGAGGCCACATAAAAGTTTTCAGCATTTAATAAAATGTTTAGCTATTTATTTTAGCTAAACAGAACAAATGACAGAAAGAAAAACAGAAAACAGAAAAGAAAGAAGAAACACTTACCTGGCGCCCAGGCGAGAGCAGCCCACCCAGCCCAGCCGGCCCAAAAGGGCACAGGGGTCTTCTTCCCCAGTCCCGCGCCTCCAAGCTGCTCGGTGGAATGCCACCGAGCTAGCTGGGCTCGTCGCCGCCGCTCCAGACGCCACCTTCCCCTCCCGTGCCTTCTAGCGACGCCACGGAGACGCTGGAGACGCCGTGCGTCCATTCCCCCCTCCCTAGTGCCTATCCTCCTCTCTCTCACTGAACCCCGCGAAGAACAGGACGCCACCGATCCACGTTTTTCACGTCTCCCACCACCTCCACCTCGCTCTACGCCGAGCACTGCGATGGTGAGGGCACAACCACGTGCAGTCCGGGTGAACAATGTGATGATGACAGATGCGCAGCAGTCTTCAAAGATCGTTCTTGGTAGGTTGCTTGTGTGTTCAGTTCTCGCGACAATGTTGTTCGACTCCGGAGCAACTCACTCTTTTATCTCCCAGTCTTTTGCAACAATGGTTGATCTTACAAGAGACCAGCTTCCGAAGACACTCTCAGTTGTTACTCCTGGTTCCAAATTCACTTCTTCCTGGTCAGTCCCCGATGTTGAGATCTGTATTCAGAGAGTTTCCTTTTCAGCATCCTTGATCGACTTGCCCCGTTCCGACATCGATGTCATTTTGGGCATGTATTGGATTGTCAGAACCCTCTGTTAGGTAATGTGCTAGGATCAAAGTAACCTTGCATCATGTCAAAATTTCAAAGGAAATCAACTTCAAAATCAAAATGGGAGAAGGAACCCCGCCCAGATGAATTAATTCAAAAGGCCAGATAAAAATCTTCTCCAAAAATTCATGTTAGATTTTTGGAAAGTCTTATAAATGAGTGTGATCACATATCAAGTGATGTGGGGCCCACCCCATGCTCATAAATTTTTCAAATATTCAAACAGTGCCTTGGAATTAATCAAATACCCCTATTTGATTTAAGATTCAAATTATTTGAATTTTAAAAATGTTGAAAGTTTATGAGTGGCTAGTCTATATTATTATGAGGCCACATAAAAGTTTTCAGCATTTAATAAAATGTTTAGCTATTTATTTTAGCTAAACAGAACAAATGACAGAAAGAAAAACAGAAAACAGAAAAGAAAGAAGAAACACTTACCTGGCGCCCAGGCGAGAGCAGCCCACCCAGCCCAGCCGGCCCAAAAGGGCACAGGGGTCTTCTTCCCCAGTCCCGCGCCTCCAAGCTGCTCGGTGGAATGCCACCGAGCTAGCTGGGCTCGTCGCCGCCGCTCCAGACGCCACCTTCCCCTCCCGTGCCTTCTAGCGACGCCACGGAGACGCTGGAGACGCCGTGCGTCCATTCCCCCCTCCCTAGTGCCTATCCTCCTCTCTCTCACTGAACCCCGCGAAGAACAGGACGCCGCCGTCGCCATAGCTTGAAGACCGCGTGGCCAACGTCATTCCCGAGCTGCATCGTGCTGTCCATCCTCCTCGCCATCCTCGACTTCGTCTTCGTGCAGAAGGAATCGAGCTCGGACGCTCTGTAGCCGCCGGAATCATCTCCACGTCGCCGCCGGACCCGCAAGACAACTCCGACGAATTCGTCGTCGTTGAAGCCTCTCCGTCTCCACCGCCTGTGCTGTTGCGTTCACCACCTCCTGGTGAGCAGAACCCCTAACCTCGCGGCTCCTCATTCCCCCCTAGCCGATTCCGCCATGAGAGCAGAGGAAGGTCGCCGCCATGGACGATGCCCCCTTGCTCCCGTGCCCCTTCGTCTCAGCCAGAGCGTGCGTTGTGTTCCTCTCCACCCCAGCATCTCAACGCGCTACTTCCCGTCCGTTTTGATGCACGATTTCGTCGACTGCTTCTAGACCGAGCCACGGCCGCCGCCAAAGGTCGTCGCCGGCGCAGCTCCGGTGCCCCCCAAGGTCCCCCGAGTTCACCACGAGACGCAGACGAGCTCGAGGAGCCGTCCCGTGCTCTCCCCGTGCCAAATGGTGGCCGGGAGCACCCTCCCCGTGCAGCGCCGCCGCGGTCCAGTCGCCGGCGTTTAGCCGCCGGCGAGTTAGCCAGACCTCCCACGTTGATCACCTGGCTAATGACCCCCTGGGTCACTGACCAGTGGGCCCAGTGGCTTAATTAAGCCACTGGATTAAGTTAACCCACGGGTTAATTAACCCAGTCACTGACAAGGTGACCCCACATGTCAGCCCCCCCTGACGTCAGCACTTGCGCAATAAATCATTTTATTGAATTTCCAGATATTATTTGAATTAAAAGAATTCCAGAAATTCCAGAAAATACCCCAAACTTTGGAAATTCATAGAAAATTCATATTAACTCCAAATTGGACAAATAATATATGAAAAATGATCAGGAGAAAATTATCTTTCCAAATATGCAACTTTCAACTATGTTTGAGTTGAATTTAAATTGGGACCAGTAGCATATGTCATTTGGTTTATTTGAATTTAATTCAAATTCAAATCAAATGATCTTGCTACTTGGACCATGGAATTAAGCTACAATTCAACCACACTTCAGAGGCATATCATACACATTTGAAGATAATTCAAAATGATCAAAAAATGTCATATGTAACTTGGTAAATGTTGAATTCAAATGTGGCGTTTGAATTTGCAATTCAATTTGCAATATACTCCATTTAAATGGAATGCTCAACACATCAGTACCATGAACATCACCCTTTCAATCTTATTCATGTGATTGTGCATTGTACATTATGTTGATCCTATGATTGTCATGTTGCTGATAGACGTGGAGCCGGAACCCGAGGTCACCCCCTTCGTCGAAGACCCCGAACCCGAACCTCGTCAGCAAGGCAAGCAAACCCCCATTGATCATGTCGATAAAATCCCACTTCCCTCTCATGTCTCGCTTATGCATTGTTTAGGATGATCACCATGCTACGTTTCTACCGCATAGATGAACCCATTCCTTTGCATGACCTATCTTTTTGTCACTGTAGTAAGCAAACCACAATCCTAGCAAATGTAGGAGTTGTTTGATATCATGTGGCCCCTGCAATGTTACTGTTTATTGCATGCTTAGTATGATACCATGTTGTTACTGTGATGTGAGTCGGGATGGTAGTGATCATGTTGATGTTGGTAGAAAAGTGTTGGTGAATCGACCCTAATACAAGGTGAACGATGAGAGGCTGTGTAGGAGTACACGGTGGGTTGTCTCGTTGAACACCGCCCTAGTACGAGTTCTTGTGTGGTGATCCAAGATGAAGAGTACAACCACACATTGGGCTCACGGACCCCTCTCAACTTACTAACTCATCCCTTTCGATGTCCAGATGTCGCAATAGTTCGGAGTTCTGGTAGGCTTGTGGCCTGGATGCTAAGTGAGAGAACGGCTCATCCGAGACCGGCTTATGCACCACGCACACATCACTTGGGTCCACTTCGATAACCGGCCGGGTTCACGATTGTGGTAACCAACCCAAGTAGGCGGCTTTCTCGGACTAGATCGGCTATGAGGTAACAGTTGTGGTGAGCATCCTCGCTGGCACCCCTTGAATGGTGTCGAGATCAAAGGCGGTAAATGATGATCATGTGTGTGTAGCGGTACACCCTTGCAAGGTTAACAAAACTATTCGAATAGCCGCGTCCGCGGTTATGGACTGCTTGGAAAGCTTAGCTTGATTATTAGACAACTTGAATCAGATACTTCTAAAACACACCAAGATAAGTGTGAGTGCTATGGCGTGCTTCCTTGTGGGGAAGTCGAGGAAAGCACCATAGTGGTGTAATTGGTTGGAGAAAGTAGTGGAATCGTGTACGCTTCTTACCTCAAAGTCTGGTACTCGTAGTTCAGGATTAGCCAAGTCAAAGCTGGCACTTCTGCAAGTGAACCCCACCTCCCTTTACCTTGATACATGTGCATGAGTAGTATACCTCCTATGTAAGTCTTGCTGAGTACGACTTTGTACTCACGTTTGCTTAATCTATGTTTTAGATGATGCCACTGACCCCGAAGGTGGCTTCTTCATCGAGCTGGACGACTGAAGACCAACTAGTCTAGTCCCAGTCAGACGACTGGTTCCCTCGTGGAGGGCTTGTGTTTAAATAAGGCTTCTTAAGCCATTTGTTAAACTTGTCTGTACTCAGACATAATTTGCTTCCGTTTGTGTTGTAATGTTGGATCACATGTTTGTGATCTCTGTTTGCACTCTATAAGAGTTATCAATTAAATTGTACACTTTGTAGAGAATTGCAATGGTACCTGCTGTTCATACAAGGCATGTGTGCTGCGTGTATGTTTATAACATGCATGTCTTTGTATGGGTTTTCGAGACCTTAGTTGTGTTCTGGCTGGCGGTCTTTCATACACCAAGTGGCCCTTAGATGTGCGCAGCTTGGGGCATCGCGATACGATTGTTCGAGACGTCTCGTGCACACTTTGTGGTATGATCGAGCCCGCCCTAGACCCCGACTAAGTGATCGGGCTGGAGTAAGTCTATGTAAGAGTTTTGAGATAGTCGATAGTATGGTTGAGGCGACTTGTCTTTGAATATGGGAGTTCACCACCCATATCATTAGACTTGTGTGCGGACGATGAGGACCCATCTCAGTTGATCATCCGACCTGGATGGGATGCCCCTCACGTACGATGCTTTCCGAGAACGTTCTATGCTTGGCCTTGTCTGCTTAGACAAGTGGGTACGGTTCTCGGCTCTCCATATGACTATGCCTTAACTGGACTTGCATACGCTAACCCCGGGTCCCGACATGGATTGTGCAGCACAAGGTCAACATTGATTGCCCTTGAAGATCCATGAGGTTGACACCTGATTCAGGCGCAGAAGTCTTGTACACTTGTGGCTCAATGGCAGGAGCAGCACAGTTGTACGCTCTGAACGCAGGAGTCGCACCTTTGCTCGAAGAAGTCAAAGTTGTCTGTGAGTTCCTAGACATCTTTCCAGAGGAGTTGCCAGGAATTCCCCCAGTTCGAGCTATTGAGTTCTTTATTGAGCTAGAGCCTGGTACTCAGCTGATTTCTCGGCATCCGTACAAGATGTGTTCGGAGGAGTTGATTGAGATAAAGAAGCCGTTGACAGAGTTGGGAGGCAGGCGATTTTATCCGCGCCAGCACTTCCCCTTGGGACGCACCAGCTTTGTTTGTAAGAAGAAAGATGGGACTAGCCGCTTGGTCCAGGACTACCGCGGTATCAACAAGAAGACCATCAAGAACAAAAACCCTTTACCCCGCATCAATGATCTATTCGAACAGTTGAATGGGGCAAAGGTGTTTTCCAAGCTTGACTTGAGGATGGGGTATCACCAAATCCGTGTTCGTGAAGAGGACATTCCCAAGACCGCGTTCAACACACGTTATGGGCTGTATGAGTTCACAGTCATGACTTTCGGCTTCTCAAACGCCCCTCCACCATTCATGAGAGCTATGGACTATTTGTTCCAAGAATGGCTTGATGTGTTTGTAATCCTCTACCTCGACGACATTCTTGTCTATTCCAAGTCAAAGGCTGAACATGAGGAACATCTTCGCCTGGTGCTGCAGAAGCTGAGAGAGCAGCGGTACTACGCCAACTTCTCTAAGTGTGAGTTTTGGCTTGACAAGGTCAATTTTCTTGGCCATGTTATTTCCGCTGAAGGTATTGCGGTTGATCCAGAGCGAGTTCGCACTATTCAAGAGTGGGCCCCGCCAAAGAATGTAACGCAGCTAAGGAGTTTTCTCGGCCTCGCCAGCTATTGCAGGAGGTTTGTGCAGAATTTCTCCAAAATAGCAAAGCCAATGACTGAATTGTTGTGCAAAGGCAAACGGTACACTTGGTCACCAGCTTTCCAGTCAGCCTTCGAGGAGTTGAAGAAGAAGTTGACCACAACTCCAATTCTCACGCCGCCAGATGAATCACATCCTTTTCAGGTGTTTTGTGATGCCTCCTTGCAAGGTCTAGGCGGAGTTTTGATGCAAGGCAGGAACATTGTGGCTTATACCTCACGGCAGTTGAAGACAAGTGAGAGGAATTATCCCACGCACGACTTGGAGCTTGCAGCAGTTGTGCACGCCTTGATCACTTGGCGACACCTCCTCTTAGGGAGGAAGGTGGATGTGTTCATCGACCACAAGAGTCTGAAGTACTTGTTCACTCAGCCAAATATGAACTTGAGGAAAATAAGATGGCTTGAAACTATTACTGAGTACACAGTTGATATTCAGTACACGCCTGGGAAGGCGAATGTCATAGCCGATGCGCTGAGCCGCAAGGGCGATTGTAATAATATCCAGGTACAAAAGATCCACCCTGAGTTGTGCGAGTCCTTTCGCAGGCTCAATCTCGAGCTAGTTCCATCAGGCTACCTTGCCAACCTTGTGGTAGAGCCCACTATCCATGAGAAGATCCGTGAAGCTCAGTCTGGCAGCTCAATGATACAAAAGATCAAACAGGGTATTGCCGCCTCAGTTACAAAGTACGGTTGCTTTTCAGTGCATAATGACGGCACCGTGTACTTCGAGGAGAGAGTTGTTGTTCCCAAGGAGGGAGATCTGAAAGAGGTCATCATAAAAGAGGCCCATGATTCCAAGCTATCGATTCACCCTAGCAGTACAAAGATGTATCAAGACGTCACGCAAAGCTTTTGGTGGACTCGTATGAAGCAGGATGTTGCCCATTACGTGTCTCAGTGTGATGTGTGCAGAAGAGTGAAGGCACAACACCAGAAGCATGCAGGGCTACTTCAGCCACTTGAAATTCCAGAGTGGAAGTGGGATCACATCAAAATGGACTTTGTCACCGGGTTTCCGAGGTCGCAGAAGGGCAATAATGCAATCTTCGTTGTCATTGATAACTTGTCCAAAGTTGCCCATTTTCCGGCTGTCAAAGAAACTATCTCAGCTGGATAGTTGGCGGAGTTGTACACCGGGAGAATTGTTTCACTACACGGCATTCCCAAGAAGATAAGTTCTGATCGTGGAAGCATTTTCAGCTCAAACTTCCGGAAGACCTTTCAAGAGGCATTGGGTACAAAGATTGTCTTCATTACCGCATATCACCCTCAGACCAGTGGCCAGGTCGAGCGTGTGAACCAAATCCTCGAGGACATGCTTCGAGCATGTGTCATCTCCTTTTGCATGAAGTGGGAGGAATGCTTTCCGTATGCTGAGTTCTCTTACAATAACAGCTATCAGGCAAGTCTGCAGGCAGCACCGTTTGAGGTCTTGTATGGCCGGAAGTGCAAGACACCTTTGAATTGGTCCAAAACAGGAGAAGGCAGTTGTTCGGCCCATATGTGATCCAGGAGGCAGAGGACAGAGTGAAGATTGTCCGAGAGCACCTAAAGGCAGCACAGTCTAGGCAGAAGGCCTATTATGACAAGAGGCACCGTGGGGTAGCTTTCCAAGTTGGTGATTGGGCGTACCTGAAAGTGTCTCCATTGAGGGGAACTCACCGCTTTGGCATCAAAGGAAAGCTCGCTCCAAGATATGTCGGACCTTTCCGCATCCTTGAGACTAGAGGACCTCTTCCCTTTCGGCTCGAGCTTCCAGAGAGTCTGTCCATGGTGCATGACGTGTTCCATGTGTCCCAGCTAAAGCAGTGCTTCAATCAGCCAGAGAAGGCCGTTGACTTGGGCGAGATCCAGCTGAGTGCGGACCTTTCCTACTCAGGGCGTCCAATCCGTGTTCTTGAGACGTACGAGCGAAAGACTCGCAACAAGACCGTCAAGTTCATGAAGGTCCAGTGGTCACATCATTCGGAGAAGGAAGCAACGTGGGAGCGTGAAGATCATCTCCGTTCCGAGTATCCAGAGTTGTTTCAGGCTTAGATCCCAGGACGAGATCCTGTGTTGGTGGGGGAGTGCTGTAACAGCCCATGAGCAATAATGTAAATCATCATGAGATTGTACTTTGTCTGTCGACTTTGTAACTTCGCATGGTGCTAGAGATTATAATTTCATGTGATGATTTAGTATGCCAAGTGGTTTTGGACCCATTTCATTTGAATTTGAATTCAAACAAAGTGGTTCAAGAAGGGTGTTTGAGGATTTTTCCATGTTGCATGCATGCTCCCTTTGACCCCAAACTTGGCATAGCCATTTCTTTTCCTTTCCCAAGCTTTTCAAAAGCCTTGCCCCATTTTTTCCAACTATAAAAATGTGGGCCATAGTTCAATGTGATTTTAATTTCAAGAATGCCTCACCTTTTTAGTTGCTCTAAAATTGGCCAAACCAATTTTAGAAAATGGAGATTATTCCAAGCTTTCGAAAACATATTTTCATATGTTTTTCTCCCTTGTGTTTTGCCCTGAAGAATTCATAGAGTTTTCTGTTTGTTTGTAAATGGAAAATTCTCTTTCTTTTATTTTTCTGGAGGCAAAGGACCTGCCAGGCCCAGCCCATCAGGCCTCGCCCCACTTCCCAGCAGCCCACCTGGACCATGCCACCGAAGCAGTACGCGAGGGCAACGGAGGCCGTTCGATTCAGATCGGCCGGCTCCCCTTCTTCGCCTTTCCACCGTGGAGATGTCCCCTCTCCCTCCTCTCTCACAGCCGGCGGAAAGCATCGACGTCGATGCGGCCGACGTGGCTAGGAGGGCTCCCTCCTATTTATCCCAAGCTCCCGAGCCCCCAGGATCCCTAGGGTTCCTTTCTTCCCAGCAGTTCCCCCTCGCCGCCGCCGAGATGGGTTCCCCTCCTCTTTTCTGTTCCGCCTGAGTCCGGTGAGCTCCGGTGAAATTCGCCGCCGTCTCGTCATTTCCTTGTCCATGCGCTCATCTGCACGGTTCACGTGCTCACCACACACCGTTTCCATGTTTAGATCGGAGCCCGGTGAAGCGAGACGACCCCCGCAACGGAGCAGGCCGCCGCGGACCTCTTCGTCCCCGACGACGGCCACGACCTGCTTCTTCCTCTACGGCTTGGTTGGGGCGTTCCTTGCGACCCACAAGGTGAGCTAGCGCCTGCGCCCTTGCCCGTAGTCCTGCGTAGCTGTCTGTCCCCGGTAGCAGGATGTGTTCCGCCGTGTATGATCGTCGCCAGCGTGGAATCCAAGCACGCCGTGCCATGGCATGTCTCGGGTGTCCTCCCACGTGCTCCTGGGGTGTCCAGAGCGTGCCTTTGGCGGTCAAGGACCTGCCTTTATCGCTTAGTGAAGTGACGATGCCCGCGTCTGAATCTGTCTGCAACAGAAGTGTAGTGCCGCCGGGAGTTTCAGTTGAAGGTGGCCTCCGCTTCGGCGAGGTTCAGGCCAGGGCAGGGGTACCCACGGGATCGTGGTGATGCCCTCTAGGTTTTGGAAGTGACCCCGTGGCCAGAGACGCCGTGTCCACAACACACGGGTCGACCAAAGGTGAGGTTTTTCTTCTATCAGTCTCAAGCTCAGAGACACCTCGCCGCCGTGTTGTTCCCGTAAGCTTTACGGTGAGGTGGGGAGGAGATGGTGACCATGGCGTGCACCCCCGTGTAGAGCAAGGTGCCCTCTCGGGTTTCCTCATGGTGGAATGCCCGGAGCACATCCGTGTGCGATGCGAGGGTCACCGGTGTTGCTCGCCGTGTCGGGTTCAGGTGTCTGCAGGTGTTAGCGCGTCAGGTTCAGAGAGGGGGAGTACTAGCTATCTGAGTTGGACCCCGTCTTGTTGCAATAGCAGCAGCGCAACGCAGTGGTTCGGGCCTGCGAGGAGAAGTGCAGGTCGAGGGCTCGAGTCCCTGCCGGGGCACTCGCCCTTTTTCTTTTGTTGATGTTTTTTTCTCCAGTAGATCTGGGCTTGGCCCAAGTGGCCACTGCCCCAGTGGGCTAGCAGGCTGGGAAAGAGGCAAGGAGGAGTTGGGCCATTGGGCCGTAGCCAGCCCAAAAGGGCTGAGCCTTCTCCTTTTCTTTTCTTTTCCTTTTTCTTTTTCTGTTTAATTTCAAATTTGATTTGGATTCAAATTCAAATCTGAATTTGAACTTTTTTCTTCTCTGCCCCAAACATAGCTTCCCATATATCATTTCGGGGTAATTTCCCCCACTGAATCCAATGGTAAGGTCTATTTTGCAGATTGAGCCTTAAAAATATTGAGGTGTTGGCAATTTGCATTTAGGCCCCATAGTTCTTTTGAATTTGCAAACTGTGCTTTGCTAATTCAAATTGTGTCGTGTCATATATGTTTTTGGGGATGCAAGATCCAAGGAATTTAAAGGTTATGTCCATTCTGTGTTTTGTACAACACAAAATGGACATGATGCACAAGCACTTATAACCATTCAATTTCTTTTGCCCTCCAATGCCTTGTCTTTCTTTCCACTTCTGTGCTTGTTGTTTTGTGCCTTTGAGCCTTCAAGCTCTTTTCCAGGTCATCTTAAATCTTTGCATCCTTGAACCAGCCCCTGGCATATTATCATATGCAAGTGGTTGGAATCCTTTTCCTCTGTCGTACCTTCTGGTGTCAATTTCACCGACACTTCTCCCTCTCCGGAATCGATAGTTTTAATTCACGATGCTTATTATTGTTAAATTGTTGTTATTGTTTAATGCCATTCCATATTGCCATCTTATTTACACCAAAATTAAGGCATTGACCAAAGCCATAAAAATATAAGTAATTTCATATGAAGTTGTTGACGTGTCGTCAACACCTCCATTTAAAGTTGACTAGATAGGGTCACACCATGTCTATTAAACTTGATCATCTCATCCATGCTTGGGCATTGTTGGTCTCGATGTTTACTTGTGTTCTTTCCTTGCCGGTACCTTACGTTAGCACCTGAGACTGCCGAGGAGACTTTTGTGGAGATCTCCGACACCGAGCCCGAGGACCCTGCTACGTCTGCTCCGTCGACTGATTACCCAGGCAATGGGAAGATCTATACCATTACCTTATAACTTTCTTCCTACCTGCCTAGCTGTAGTCTAAAATGTTGTTTGGTCCTATCCACTTTGATTATGCCACAATCAAACCCAAACAACCATGATCCCCACATCCCAGCAAAACATTGTATTGCTAAGTTACCGCTGCTCAACCATATCTTAGTATGAGTAGGAAAACTTGCTGCTTACCCTGTACTATGGTTGGGATATCATGTTAATAAAGAATTTGGATGATATTTATTATTAAATTTATGTTAATTATATTCGACGAAAGATGGAAGGCTAGGCTGTTCCCGCATGGTGCTTTGTTCCATTTGAGTCACCTAGGATCCGAGTTCCGGGTATTGGTTCTTTGTTTGAGCGTGCCTAATCGTGTGTGGGGTTCTATGGGGCTCCCTTGTCTTACCAACCTAGCCTCGTACAGTTCTAGTGGTGGCCCGAGCTGATTTACTATTTGCAACCGTGTGTGTGCGTTGTTGGTACCCCAGCAGTTTTCAAAACAAACCGGGCCAGCGGGACATGGTTCCCTTGTTGGTCCACCTGATCATCTAGGACCCGACCTCATGTGGGAATTACGGGCAATCCGACCTGCGTCATACGGTAGAGTCCGATTCGAGAGCGTGGCCTGTTCTTGGGTTGGGTGTCGACTCCCCGGGGGCCACCCGGAATTGTGCGTTGTTAGTTAGAGGGACTCTGACGTTCCGGAGTTTCAGGAGCTTACCCAGCCAAGTGGAAACCGGACGTACATGCGAAGCTTATGATGGGCAGTTGGTACATCCCTGCAGGGTTAAATCTTTTCGAAAAGCCGTGTCCACGGTTATGGACGACTCAGAGCCTACGTCTTGTTCATAGAATAACATCAAACTGGATCATAAGTAAAACTTGCCTACCATGTGTGTGCCTTGGCTGCCTTTCTTCGTCCAGGGGGAACGAGAGAGGATCAAGGTTGTGTTATGTTTGCCGTAAGTAGGTGGATAGCAGACCTATGACACGATGTCACGTGCATTCTTGGATCTTACCTCTAATCTAATAGAACGATAGCCACCATAAATGCTAGTGCGCGCGGCTAAAACCTTTTCCACTATACTGTCTTACCGTAGTAAGTTAGTTATAACTGTAATGATATAATCTCACCCCTTGTTTCCTTTCTTCTTTTACTGTTTTGCCTGCTCGGCCGCTGCAGTTGATTACAACTTGGACCCGAGAACTGGACGTTACTTCGTGGAGGTACCACTGGAGGAGGATGACGAGGAGGACTTCACCCAGTAGATCCTATAGTTGGGTTCCGACGTTTCGTGGGTGGACATGTTTATGTGTAGCCCTCTCTAGGCCATTTGGATTTTGACCGTACTCGGTCGCGTTTGTCTTCCGCTTGTTGCATGATGTACTGTTGGGTCTATGGACCTTTGATATGATGTAATAAATACCAGCGGCGATGTATGCCCTGGACTCTATATTTATATCTTAGTATAAAGTACATTGCTCTTATATTTGTTGTCGAGAACCCGACAGCGACACGAGTGCGAGTGTCGTGCGTCGGTGGCCTTTTATGCGCTTCTAACTCGAGCAGGACGCGAAAGCGACTAACTTGAGTTAGTACCACATCGGGGGCCTTAGATACACCCCTGCAGGGTTAAATATTTTTGAAAAGCCGTGTCCACGGTTATGGAAGACTCAGAGCCTACGTCTTGTTCATAGAATAACATCAAATTGGATCATAACTAAAACTTGCCTACCGCGTGTGTGCCTTGGCTGCCTTTCTTCGTCCAGGGGACCGAGGGAGGAACAAGGTTGTGTTATGTTTGCCGTAAGTAGGTGCATAGCAGACCTATGACACGATGTCACGTGCATTCTTGGACCTTACCTCTACTCTAATAGAAGGATAGCCACCATATATGCTAGTGCGGCTGCAACCTTTTCCACTATACTTTTCTTACCGTAGGAAGTTAGTTATAACTGTAATGATATAATCTCACCCCTTGTTTCCTTCCTGCTTTTACTATTTTGCCTGATCGGCCGCTGCAGTTGATTACTACCTCGACCCGAGAACTGGACGTTACTTCGTGGAGGTGCCACCGGAGGAGTACGATGAGGAGGACTTCGCCCAGTAGATCCTATAGTTGGGTTCCGACGTTCCGTGGGTGGACTTGTTTATGTGCAGCCCTCTCTAGGGCCGTTTGGATTTTGACCGTACTCGATCGTGTTTGTCTTCCGCTTGTTGCATGATTTACTGTTGGGTCTTTGACCCCTGAATTGATGTAATAATTACCAGCGGTGATGTATGCTCTGGACTCTATATTTATGTCTTAGTATAAAGTTCATTGTTCTTATATCTGTTGTCGAGAACCCGACAGTGACACGAGTGCGAGTATCGTGCGTTGGTGGCATTTTATGCGCTACTATCTCGAGCCGGACGCGAAAGCGACTAACTTGAGTTAGCACCGCATCGGGGGCCTTACAATTGATATATTCCATATTATGATGATGTTCTTATAGTGTTTTGGCTTGTTTTACATAGTTTGCCACTTTCCGGTGCCGAAATACCAGACACATGAATCATCGGGGAAAAGTGCACATCAAGTAGCCATATCAGGACATCTCCAAATAACCTGAAAAATCACGGGATGTAATTTCCAGAAGATATAACGAAGACTGGCCGAAGGGCACCCGAAGGGGGGCCACCAGGCTCTCAGGCGCCCTGGTGGTGCGGGCCCCCTCCTGTGGGAGGTGGGCCCCACTCCCGGGACCCCCTTTGACCTATATGTTCCTCGTGACCCTAGAACAAGAAGAGTTTCTGGAGTTCCACCGCCGCTCCGTGGCGGAAACCTACAGAGGAGAAAAGACCTTTTTGGCAGGTATATTCCGCCGGGGAGAACTCCTCCCGGAGGGGGAGATCGTCCTCATAATCATCACCATCGTCACGGGCATCATCAAGATCATCATCAACATCATCCTCACCATCAAAACCATCTCCATCTTCATCCCATCTCATCTCACCATTGCAATCCAAGTTGTACCCGTACTGTCCATCCCCTCTACTGTACCGGTGTTGATTACTCTTTGTGGTGAATGCTAGTGAGTTTTGTTGGAGAATTATTGTTATGACCTGATTGTTTATCATATATTTATCACCATTGATCATGATCTCTTTTATGTCTTGTGATTAGTTCCTTTAGTTCTTGAGGACATGGGAGAAGTCTAGTTGTTAGTAGTCATATGATGTTGAAGTAATATGTGTTGTTTGATATTTAAGTTGTGGTGTTATTCTTCTAGTGGTGCTGTGTGAACGTCGCCTACACAACACTTCGCATTTTAAGGACATAGGGGAATGCATTGTGTATAAAGTATGCTTATGGTGGGTTGCTGGAGTGAGAGAAACCTGAACCCCAGTTCGCACACTTTTGCACGAGGGATTGATGGACCCTAAAGTTTATTGCTATGCTTAGGATTTTCCTTAATTTCTCTCTTGTATTTGCGGAAGCTTGCAAGAGGTTTAATCATAAGAGTGTGCTTATCTTAGTCTAGAAAGTGCACAAGCATAGGTCCACCAAAACAACACTTATCAACACAAATAATAGTACCGATACGGAGTATGGCAAAGGCACATGACTATCTCTCCCGTGTGTCCTCAAGAACGTTTTAGCCTTTATAAGATTAGATCCTTTGGCTTATCCTTTGCACAAAAGGACTGGGCCGCCTTGCTTTTATCTCATTGTTCCTTATACTAGAAAACCCATAAAAATTTACCTTTCAGTACTTGCAGTTATTCCTATCTCAAGTTCACTTGTCAATACCTTCTGCTCCTCGTTGGGTTCGACACTCTTACTTATCGAAAAGGCTACGATAGACCCCCTAC
Organism: Bromus sterilis; assembly: GCA_950022295.1. Lineage (NCBI taxonomy): Eukaryota > Viridiplantae > Streptophyta > Magnoliopsida > Poales > Poaceae > Bromus > Bromus sterilis. The sequence goes on from OX465596.1 coordinate 234,852,519, forward strand.
ACTTGTGGTTCATCAACCTCCTGCCTGGGATCTCCGAACTACTCCTGGTCCTCGGGGAAGTCTACGTCATAGTAGGCACCTCCGAGGTACTCCTGCTCCTGGATCCAACGTCTGATTGTAGAAACCGTGTATATAGAAAACAAAGGGGTAGAAAAAAAGGATGAGTATCTAGCTTACTCAGCGAGACTTAAACCCAAGCATTCTAAGCAGTTATGCATTTGTATCAAAATGGAAGAAGAGGTTGTATAGTGGACTGCAAGAACGAAGTACCAGGGTAAGGGGGAAGAAGCTAGGCCTATCGAAGACTAGGATCTTCAAGCAATCTTTCAGCAGTAGAAGAGAATAGCCAACGGTTTATTGGGTTTCATTAAAAATGATATGTATAGTAGTAATAACAACATGTCCCGAGATCCTTTCTCGACAATCCTCCGAGAAAGCAGTCCCGGGAACAATATACCAGTTATATCATAGCAATAATGGTTCAAGTTGTAGTTGGGGATACAGATACAACACCAAGCATCCTGTTACCGTGGACATGGCTATTCGAATAGATTTCATCCCTTCAGGGGCTGCACTACTGTTACCCTACATGTTCGAACCCCCGGGTATCGTACACCTTATTCAGGCATGTCCGACCAAGGGGCACTGCTTGCCTAGAAGCTCGGTAGCAAGAGGCTGGTCATGGATGTAGTAGTCGTACTCAGCAACGGTGTCGTCGTCTATAGTCTCGGGGTCTACCGGATGATAAGGGGGGGGGGGGAGAAACAGTAAATATAAAGCAATCATATACAAACAGTTGCATGGCATGACAGATGCGATGTTGACGGTGTTCTAACGCAGTACAATGTGCTTTGCTCGGAGCGAGAATTCATCCGGGGATGAACTGCCAGCTCCGGGTGATTATCGGCAGACGATCTGGAGGGTGATGGTCTCATGTTATGTATGTTAGAGGTGTTGGATATGTGCCCTAGAGGAAAATTAATAAATATATTTGTCACATTTTTTTTTCATAATACCTTATATACTGTGCTAGAACTGTATTAAGTGGAAACATTAATACACGTGTGGTATATAACAACCTGGTCCCTAGTTAACTCATGCATACTAGCTCATTGGTAAATAGATGATCAAGGTTTCCTAATGATGAGACGTGAAAAGTCTGTTGACAAGGAGGACATATCATTAGGAGAATGATGTGATGGACACACGCCCACCTATAGTATTTGAGTGTGATCAAGTCCCATAGTTCAGCACTGAGATGGCTGAATAACATAGTGACTAAATCCTTAGACCGTGATGATCATACATAATTGCTATCTATCAGGATGCTTTGAGTGCATTAAGCATTACACTAACACATGGTAACCACAAAGGTGTATCTTGGGTAATCCGAAGTAGATATGTTGAGGAGTATGAAATAAATCAAAGCGGGATTTGTCCATTCGAGTGACGGATAGGAACTGTGGGCCCACTCAGTGATATTGCATCAATACCTTGCAAGCAAGTGACTAGGTCACAAGAGATGTAATATGCACAGATGAGTAAACATGTTTTGTCAGAGACGAGGGAGAACTAGGTATTGGATAGCGACGATCATACGTCGGACAAACATAGTACCGGAGCACAAAGGGATCAAGTCATATTGTTAAAGGTTCAACAATGATGAAGTTTATTCGATGGAAGTGCATGGGCTATCAAGGTTTATAACCAGATCCCACCTGATGGTCATTGGTTAGAGAGTGTCTCGATCATGTCTGTTGTTTCCCGGACCGTAGGGTGTCGAACTTAACGGTAATCGATGCATTAAGGACTGATTCGGGATCATCGGTGAAATAAGAGAGAACACTAGCATTGTTCCAAGAGGTTTCGGAAGCTATTCCGGATATTTTGAAAGGTTCAAAATAATGTTTAATAATGTTTTATTATTTATTTAGCAGAATTAAATATTAAAATACAATTAACTATTAATTTAAAAGTAGGAAAAGGCACATGGGAGGGGGTTCCCCCCATTTGGCCATGCGCCAAGGGAGGGGGCCACCCCCCCCCTTGGCCGACGCACTCCCCCTTGGGAGTTTAGTCCCACATGGGGGAGGGAAGGAGGATCCCACCCCTCCTTGGCCTACATAAGTAGGGGCAGGGTGCCCTTTTATTCAATCCCATTGAGTTCTATATCTCTCTCTTTCTCTCACCTTGAGCGGATTCCCCTTGTTTGGAGTCTGCACTTGGTTAGGGGTTTCTCCTCCATACGCATGCCGTCGCAGTGCCGAAATTGGGATCTGAATCCATCTTCTTTCCGCTGCTCTTCTGGTTCGGAGCCCGAAGGGACATCGATTGCGCCGTACGTGTGTAATCCCGCGAGGAACTACACTTGTGGTGCTACTTCATCGCCGAAGGTCTTCTACACGACAGAGAGGTCGTAGGATCCAAGTCTACGCCATCCACGTTCGTGGAACGTTTGTAACAACCCATGATCTCAATAGGAATGATAGACTACTCATATCAATAAGGTGCACCTTCTTTTCCGGGAGCCCGTCAGGAAAGAACTACCAGGTTAAGCGTGCTAGGCTTGGAGTAGTCATGGGATGGGTGACCGACCGGGAAGTTGATCCCGGGTGCGCACGAGTGAGGACAAAGTGTGCAGAAAAGACTAGTATTGGTTTATGAGGACATTCTGGATCCCAGGCGCACCGACCATGGAATTGGTGGTTAACCTGTTGGGAGTGGTCGGGGCGTTATAACGTTTCCCTCTTTCGGCCTTCAAAGGTATGAACACTGATTCCCCCCGTTACATACATCACCAAAGCATAAGTATTGGGTTCGGGACACGTAGGTAGGAAATTGTTTTGTTTTCTGCGCCGTTACCCAAAAAGAGAGGGGTGGTGGGTGTATGGATAGCGTATTCTTATTCATTTTATTTTTCTGATCAACTTTCATGTATAAATTATTTCATTGGAGTTACGGTTTAAAAGATATTGAATTTGAAACTTATATTCAATTTAAAAGAATTTCTGGATTTATTTTAATACTTAATTCAACATTATCAAAAATAGTATCTTTGACCTGGTCAACGTGACAGAGGTTACATACATTAGCATAGCATAGGTCTTGGGTTCGGTACACATAGGTAGGATTTTTTTGACAAATGCGAACTCGTTTAGCGTTGTAGCAATGTCGTGATGAAGCGTCCCCGACTGACCTTACGTGTTTACGTGAGACTGGTTCCACGCTTGACATATGGCTTGTACCATATAAGTGGCTTGGGGGTGTCTGTCTCTCTAACATTAGCGACGCGAAGACGTTTGCAACAGAGGGCCCCGACAGGGGTGTAATAGAGACGATTGCAGGATTGGTGTTGTGGCTTGTTTTCGCAGGATAGAAAGCGGTTCCCTCTCAAAACCCCTTAGCAGCCACGTAAAACTTGCAAAAGATAAATTAGAAGGCGTTTTAACTTTAATTTTCATGTAAGGGGGGACCATAGCATGTATGATTTATAATTTTACTTCCTGTCTTGCTAATATGCTAGATATACGACGGTAGCATGATAGGATAATCTCTCTCAATACCAAGATTGTATTCTCCCTTAGTGGGCACCGCCTAGAAGGATCTCTTTATGATAGGGACACCGTGAAGATCGTGTGTCATACATATGTTAGAGTTCACATGAGGTTGGGTTGGGCAAGCCTGACATATGCAGATATGGCCATGCTAAACAACCATACACTAAGGTCAGATTGGCGGGCTTGCCATATGTAGATATGGGCTTGGAATATGAATGAACGAAAGGTTAAGCCCGAGTCACATAATAGATGTGATTGGCATGATGACCTACCTAGGGAGATGTGTCATCGACCGTGTGACATTCGAGGACGATCATTAAACTAGGATTATGGAATCACTTAGTAAATTTTTGAGAGATGTTTAACTAAGTGGGGATTTAGAATTAACTAACATTGAACTCCATTCTCTCTGAACAAAGTCTAAATATGTGTTTTGCAAATAACCATTGTAGATGGCTGCACATCGCGCCTCATTCAACTTAGGGTCATTCGTAGAGAAAGACAAACTGAAAACTGATGGGTCAAACTTCACCAACTGGTTCCGCACTCTGAGGATTCTCCTTATTCCCCTCAAGATGGCATATGTACTAGAGGCCGCGATAGGTGATGCACCACCAGCTGACGCTAGTCAGGATGAGAACAATGACTACCTCTCCAAGTCGGATGATGATGGCGTGAAAGTGATAACGGTTCTCGCCCTTCGTTGGTTACCCCAAGTGGAAGGTGAGATTTAGGATATCAACAAATTTCCCTCAGTGAAGATACCAAGGTTTATGTCTCCAGTAGGACTCCGATAGTGATAAGTAGGTGGTTCGACAAGTGATGCACCGTCTGAAAAGAATCACTTGGTTCTCCTAGACGTGCACACGACACAAATAACTTTGCTCCCAACGAAGTTCAGAGAGGTTGTCAATCTATCCGGCCTTGTTGTTTACAAGGGATCAAACGCAAGGGATAATGATAATGGTGATAGTAGCTAGAAAGTAAAAGAAGGAAATAAATTGAGCACGTAAACAATGATGAGAATATGGACCGGGGTCCCATGATGTTCACTAGTGATGTCTCTCTCCCAAAAGACGATAAAACTGCTATGCGCGGTAAACCAATAACCGCTGGGCAATTGACAGGATTAAAAATGCACCACAATGCTAACTATGTTACATAGAAAGGACGAGGCTCAAAAGCATGGGCAGTACGCCAAAATAAGTAGACCGAAATCCAACTGCATCTACTACTAATCATCCATCTTGAGATATCTATACAAAACGTCTCGCTGATATTAAGTTGCGAGCCCCACCCAAAGTATAAACCCAAAGAAACAGACAACCGCATTAAAAGAACTTTGCGTAAAGTAAACAATTCTTGCAATCGCGGTTACAAGCACCGTTGTTTTCCTCCTTGTGGCAACAACACATTCCCTAAACTCATGTTTCTGTCACTCAAGCTAGTCATCAGGGGGCATGAACCCACAATCGAGCATAACGTTCGCTCTTGGAGTCACTACCTACTACTTGGCCAAAGAAATAAACAACAACGGAGAACATGCAAGAATTACTCAAGAACATAAATATAAAAGATAATAACCAAATATATTACTCAATCACAAACTGAACATAGTCTCATAATCCATCAGATCCCTGCAAACTCAGCATAGCAACAACAGAAAATTACATATGTGCCTCGATCATGTATGGCAGCTCACGAGGTCTAATCCATGAAGAACAAAGAGGGGAGGAGAACATCAAATAGCTACTGATCACGGACCCATGGTCCAAGTTAGACTACTCACGGATCATACGGGAAGCGTCCATGGTAGAGGAGAGGCTCCCGGAGGTCAATCCTCCCTCCGGCAGGGTGCCGAAAAGTGGTCTGCAGGCGCTCCCGATCTTGGAAGCGCGGTGGCGGTGGAACAGAGGAGACATCGCGAAATAGGGTTCTGTCCTCGGAAGAATCCCGTTAGGGGGAATAAATGGGAGAAGGGGGCAGCCAGGGGGGCCACCAGGTGTCTAGGCGCCCCCTTGCGCGACCAAGCCCTAGGCCGCGCCACCAGGGCGCCTAGACCCTTGGTGGTGGCCCTCTGGCCCCACCCAGGTGATTCCGGAAGGTTATTCAGCGCTGATTTTTATCCGATTTTTTCAGAATTTTTGGAGCACTTTTAATATGGGGGAAACCTAAAATAGAAAAACTGCAGAAAACAGGAACTGACACTGTGGTGCACTGAGTGAATAAGTTAGTACAAATATGATCAAAAGTGTATGAAAGTGTATCTAGATCATAGTAATATCACACAAAACATGCATGAAGCAAGAAGAAATAATAGATACATTTGGTACGTATCAACATCCCCAAGCTTAATTTCTACTCGTCCTCCAGTAGCTAAATGATAACAAGCATAATTTCTGTGGTGACATGCTAACAACCATATAAGAACATTGAAAGTATAGCAATCAAGGTATGTAATTCAATTCAAGTCATAACATTAAACAGTCTATATTAGCATTGAAACAAGCAACATAAGAACATAAAGGTGCAAGAGCTCTTGCTGTGCGTGACTCGAATGTCTCCAGATGGTGTTTGCGTGCAAGAAGGGGGATGGGAATAGGAGAGAAAAAAATATATTTGTTGTGAACTCAATCCACTAAAGTTTCACACTTGGTCTTCTTTGGAATCTTATCTTGACTCGTCCCCAGACCACTAGCCAGGCACAAGTCAATTTGATCCACTCCTTTTTGATATTTTGAGCACTCATGCAATGGATGAGTGTAAGCACGAGAGTTGATACTTAGGATGGAAAAGAGAGAAATATGGTGGAGGAGGAAGGCAAAAAGGGTGAGAAAGGCTCACAATAATGAGGACAATCATAGGCGAGGAAGCCAAATGATAGATACGATGTGAGGAGTAGGGATTTCCATGCAACAGATGCACATATGGCTAAGAAAAGCTCTCCAATGGAACTAGTGGGGGTGCATCCAACTTGCTCGCTCAAGAAGACCTAGATCTCATTTGAGGAGGCTCATCATTGGAATATACAAGCCAAGTTCTATAGTGTGAAGGTCCCCACATATCTATATGCATAAATGATCATCTCTATGGAGCACAAAGATATAGAGGGAGTATGAGTGTGGATCTTTCAAAAGGAATAGTAGTGTTGCCCCTTTCTCTCTTTTATTTTCTTTTTCTCATTTTTCTATTTTTTTGTGGCCTCAATGGCTCTTTCTATTGAACTCTCATTTGTCCTCTTTGAAATCTTTTAATTATGTCCTCTTTGGGATCTTTTCCTCACTTAAGGGCAACACTCTATTTTACAAGAAGGAAAAGAAGATCTTCACACTTTGCAAGGTACTCAACATAAAGAAGATGTAGCTATCATGATGTATTCAAATGTATGCCTCTGCCAGTGTAGCAGGAACATGTATGCCATCAAGATCAAGTGATGAGTAGGTGGATGTTGCATAGCAATATATCTCGGAAAGGATATGGAAATTCCTTGATAGGTAGGTATGGTGGCTGTTTTGAGGAAAGATATAAGGAGGTTTATGATGACAGAGCGTATCATGTCACCCTGTGAAAAACCGAACCTAAACCGAAAACTGAATGGAAAAAAACCGAATTGAAACCGGAATTTAGGTTTTTTCAGTTTGTGGTTTCAGTTTCAGTTTTCAAAATATGAAACCGTATTGAATTCGGTTTTTCTGTTTTAAAACCGAAATAAACCGGTTAACCGAACAAAACCGAAAGCGGTCCATTTTTCTTTTGGGGTGAAAGGTAAGGCTGAAAGTTGCCCAAGCACGAAAGCGCCCAGGCCTAGGCAGCAGGCGCCCAGCCCACCCAGGCAGCCCCCCCAGCCCAACTTCAAGTCACGCTACGCGAGTCGCAAGCAACGCAACCCTAGCCATACTCTCAATGCGGAGGGAGAGATAACGGAGGGAGAGCCAGCGGCGGCGGATCTTGCTGCGTCACGGCGGCCGTCTTCTCCGGCGCGGCGGCGTCCTCGGCACGGCACGGCTCGGCCTCGCCTCTGCGCGGCGGCGTCCTTCTTACTCGGCCCGGTCGCGTCCTCGTCGCGGAGGCATCCTGCTTCCAAGGCCTGGCGGCGTCCTTCGCCCTCGGCAGTCAGCACGGCGGCGTCCTCCTCCAAGGCAGGATGGTAATTAGATTGTCAAGTTCTTGCTCAAGTGCGTGATGTGCGTGGCTGAGTGCTTACGTCCTATGTTGTGCGTGGCTGAGTGCGTCCTCAAGTGTGTCCTGCTCTTGGGTGTGTGCGTGGCTGTGCATGCCATCTAGCCCTGTTAATTAGATTGTCATGTTCTTGCTCAAGTGCTTCTGCAGTGCTTCTTTGCAAATAGATTGTCAAGTTCTTGCTCAAGTGCTTCTGAAGTGAACTTCATATATTGTTCGTGTTCTTTTAGCTGCTGCAGTGAGCCACGATTCTTTTATGTTTCGTGTTCTTTTAGCTGCTGCAGTATGCTAGTATCTTCAGAGTTGGCCAGCGTTTGTTTGGTGTACTACTAGGAGTTTGTTAGTCATTTATAAATTCTGTACATGACTGTGAACATTTGTGTAAACTGCTACTTTGCTTAGTCAATGAATGCACACTATATTTGTCCAGACAGTTTTCTGCTCTATGAAATGCTAGCATACATTTAATTTATTTTCATGAATTATTGATGATATTGATTGCTCCCTTGGATGTTACATGTCTTTCTAGCTACGGACCTACGGTGCAGACTGGATTTTTTTGTCTCATGGTGCATATTGCTTGACCAAATCTACCAGTAACTGTCATTTTTTTGTGAGTCAGTATCATGCAGGTCATTTTCCTGCTGTTAAATTTTAGAGATTGAGGAATAGGTAGAATGTGACGTGTGTATGTTAATCTTGTTCGTTCTCTCTACCCAGGGGGGCTAACTTGGTGGTGAGGATGACTTGTAAGTCTATGCTGAAGATGATGGACCCCCAGCCACTGAGGAAGGTTGGTTTGATCATTCGGAGGGCAAGAAGACATATTGATTTTCTGTTGGCTGTTGCAATTAGTCAATCACTATGTCTCCTGTGTTGGCTTGTTGGCTGTTACAATTTGCAAACAAAATTACTATGTCTCCAAATATTTTTGTTCCAAAATATTGGCTTGTTGACTGTTGCTTGTCATGTCTCCTGTGTATCAAACCATGTATAAATGTATTGCTTGAAACTTCAAAATCACGTCAACTTTGGTTATTTTGGTTATTACCGAAACCGAACCGATAACAAGTGGTTATTAACGAAACCGAACCGTATCTATGTATAAAACCGTATAAATCGAAGTATAAAAACCATATAATCTGAAAACCGTATAAACCGAACCGAATCGAATTGAAAAAACCGAATGCACAGGCTGAGTATCATGCCAAGGGTTTGGATGCACCAGCGAGGTGGACGCCAACTCTCAGAGTGAGAAGAGGGCAATGCACGGTACCGAAGAGGCTAGAAAATATGAGGAGGTGGAAGTGTCAACTTTCAATACATACATTAGTCCGAAGAACTCATGCACTTATTATCGGTAACTCTAAATCTAATGAGGAGGTTCACAAAGAGACAAGTACCCAGAGGAGGAGTGTATGGAGGTTTGGTTAACCTTGCGCATCCTCGACTCATGGTACGTGAGTGTACTCTAATATCTGATCCCTCAAAAGATTAGTGATCCATCTAGTAGCTAGAGTTCTCAACTAGTTTTTGTAGGTTTTTAAAATAAACACGGAGTGCCCAAAATATGTCAGAACCCTCTGTTAGGTAATGTGCTAGGATCAAAGTCACTTGCATCATGTTAAAATTTTCAAAAGAAATCATTTGAAATCAAATTCAAACTCAAAAGGGAGAAGGAATCCACCCAGATGAATTAATTCAAAAGGCCAGAAATAAATCTTCTCCAAAAATTCATGTTTGATTTTTGAAAAGTCTTATAAATGAGTGTGATCACATATCAAGTGATGTGGGACCCACCCCATGCTCATGGATTTTTCAAAGATTCAAATAGTGCCCTGGAATTAATCAAATACCCCTATTTGATTTAAAATTCAAATCATTTGAATTTTAAAAAGTGCCAAACTTTATAAATGGCTAGTCTATATTATTTTGAGGCCATATAAAAATTTGGGGCATTTAAAAAAATGTCTAGCTATTTCTTTTAGCCAAGACAAAACAAATGTCAGAAAAGAAATAAGAAAAAGAAACAGAAAACTTACCTGGCTTCTGGCCTGTTGGCCCACTTACCTGGCCCAGCCCAACCCACCAGGGGCAGCAGGGTCTTCTTCCTCTCCCCACGCCTCCAAGAAAATCGCTGGAGAGGCCGAGCACGCCGTGGACGCCACCTCGACGTCCAGGGGCTTCCAGGCCGCCCCGTGCCCTCACCTCGTGCTGTGGAGACCCGCCTCGAAGCCTCCCGTCTTTTCCCCCTCCGCTGGCTCCCTCTCCTCCTCTCTCTCGTTCACGTTCAGTTTTGGCGCCACCCGAGAACCGCCGTGGATCACGCCGCCTAGAACACGCGGCCAATGCCAACGAGAAGCCTCGCCGTGGTGTCCATCTTCTCCGTCGTCGTCCCCTACGTCGAGCTGTGCACTCAATTGAAGACGAAGGCCTCTGCACGCGTCGCTAGCTTCATCTTCCCCAACTCCGACCGACGAGCTTCGTCGTGCAATTGCTTCACCGTGAGACCCTCCCCGGCATCGCCGTCACCACCAACGCATTCCTGGTGAGCTGCTACACCACCTCCAACCCTCCTCCTCGCCCCGTTAGCCCCCTAGCGAGTTTCCCCTTTGGAGCAGGAGCTCACCGCCGCCATGGTCACCGGTGGGGCTGCTCTTTTGCTCGCCTGTCCTCGCCGTGCTGTCCATCGCATAGCTGGCGTTCCCAGGAGGCCGTCCAGCTAGCGCATGGCCAAGCACGGGCTTTGCAGCGACGACTGCGTCAAGGCCGTGGCTCCGCCGCCGCTAGGGCTCGTCGCCGACGTGCCTCCGATGCCTTCCGGTGGCGCTGCTCTGCACCAATCGACGCGCAAGGGAGGGCTTCAAGATGGAGGTCGCATCGCTTCAACTGAACGCCGGAACCGTCCTCCCGTGCAGCGCCGCCGCGTCTGGTGACGCCGGCGTTTAGCCGCCGGCAGCCGACGACGTCGCCGTGTTTAGGGGCTTAACCCCACTTGGGTTAAGTGACCACTGGGTCACTGCCAGTGGGCCCTGGCCCCCCCTTAATCCCCTGGTTAGTTTAAACTAACCGGGTTATTTAACCCAGAGGCTGACAGGCCGACCCCACTAGTCAGACCCCCCCCACGCCAACATGACGCAGCAGTGACGCATTAAAGACTTTTCCAGAATAGAATAAATCCAGAAATTCCAGAAAATAAGTGAAACTTTGAAAATTCATAGAAAATTCATATTAACTCCAAATTCAACATATAATATATGAAAAATGATCAGGAGAAAATTATCTATCCAAATATACCATTTTCAACTATGTTTGAGTTGAAAATAAAAGGGGACCAGTAGCTTTTGCTATTTGGTTTAAATGGAATTAAATCAAATTCATTTCAAATGCTTTTGCAATTTGAACCATAGCAACATACCACATTATACTTGAACGGCAGAGGCATATCAAACAATGTCATATGCAACTTGGCTAAATTGGAAATCATATGTGGAGTTTAAATTTGCAAATTCAATTGCAAATACCCCATTTAAGTGGAATTGCTTCACACATCAAAGCATATACATCAAGTTTCAACCTTCAACCATGTGTTTGTGCATTGTATTTACTTTGCTACCTTGTTTGTTGTTTGTCGAGTAGAGGTGGAACCGGAACAGGAGGCAACCCCCTTCGTTGAAGACCCTGAACCCGAACCTCGTCAGCAAGGCAAGCAAACCCCCATTGATCATGTCGATAAAATCCCACTTCCCTCTCATGTCTCGCTTATGCATTGTATAGGATGATTACCATGCTACGTTTCTACCGCATAGATGAACCCATTCCTTTGCATGACCTATCATTTGTCACAGTAGTAAGCAAACCACAATCCTAGCAAATGTAGGAGTTGATTGATATCATGTGCCCCCTGCAATTGTTACTGCTTATTGCATGCTTAGAGTGATACAATGATGTTACTGTTATGTGAGTTGGGATGGTAGTGATCATGTTGATGATGGTGGAAATGTGTTGGTGAATCTACCCTAATACAAGGTGAACGATGAGAGGCTGTGTAGGAGTACACGGTGGGTTGTCTCGTTGAACACCGCCCTAAGTCCGAGTTCTTGTGTGGTGATCCAAGATGAAGAGTACAACCACACATTGGGCTCACTGACCCCTCTCAACCTATTAACTCATCCCTTTCCATGTCCAGATGTCGCAATAGTTCGGAGTTCTGGTAGGTTTGTGGCCTGGCTGCTAAGTGAGAGAACGGCTCAACCGAGACCGGCTTATGCACCATGCACACATCATCTGGGTCCACTTCGGTAAACCGGCCGGGTTCACGATAGTGGTAGCCAACCCAGGTAGGCGGCTTTCTTGGACTAGATCGGCTATGAGGTAACAGTTGTGGTGAGCATCCTCGCCGACACTTCTTGAACGGTGTCGAGTACAAAGGTGGTAACCGATGATTATGTGTGTGTAGCGGTACACCCCTGCAGGGTTAACAAAACTATTCGAATATCCGCGTTCGCGGTTAAGGACTTCTTGGAAAGCTTAGCTTGATTATTAGACAACTTGAATTGGATACTTCTAAAACACACCAAGATAAGTGTGAGTACTATGGCGTGCTTTCTCGTGGGGAAGTCAAGGAAGGCACCATAGTAGTGTAATTGGTTGGAGATGTAGTGGACTCGTGTACGCTTCTTACCTCAAGTCTGGTACTCGTAGTTCAGGACTAGCCAAGTCAAAGCTGGCACATCTGCAATTGAACCCCACCTCCCTTTACCTTGATACATGTGCATGAGTAGTATAGCTCCTACGTAAGTCTTGCTGAGTACGACTTTGTACTCACGTTTGCTTATTCTATGTTTTAGATGAACCCACTGACCCCGAAGGTAGCTTCTTCATCGAGCTCGACGACTGAAGACCAAGCTAGTGTAGTCCCAGTCAGACGACTGGTTCCCTCGTGGAGGGCTTGTGTTTAAATAAGGCTTATTAAGCCATTTGTTAAACTTGTCTGTACTCAGACCTACTTTTCTTCCGCTTGTCTGTTGTAATGTTGGATCACATGCTTGTGATCTCTGTGTGCACTCTGTGAGAGTTATCAATAAAATGTATACTTTGTAGAGAATTGCAATGATACCTGCTGTTCATACAAGGCATGTGTGCTGCGTGTATGTTTATAACATGCATGTCTTTGTATGGGTTTTCGAGACCTTAGTTGTGATCTGGCTGGCGGTCTTTCATACACCAAGTGGCCCTTAGATGTGCGCAGCTTGGGGCATCGCGATGCGATTGCTCGAGACTCCATCTCGTGCACACTTTGTGGTATGATCGAGCCTGCCCTAGACCCCGACTAAGTGATCGGGCTGGAGTAAGTCTATGTAAGAGTTATGAGATAGTCGATAGTATGGTTGAGGCGACTTGTCTTTGAATATGGGAGTTCATCACCCATATCATTAGACTTGTGTGCGGACGATGAGGACCCATCTAAGTTGATCATCCGGCCTTGATGGGATGCCCCTCACGTACGATGCTTTCCGAGAACGTTATGTGCTTGGCCTTGTCTGCTTAGACAATTGGGTACGGTTCTCGGCTCTCCATATGACTATGTCGTAGCGGGACTTGCATACGCTAACCCTGGGTCCCGACAGACTTGGTATCAGAGCAGGACTGACTGTAGGACAAGTGTAACAACCCAGTTTTTGCAGAAATCAAAAAAAATGTTTTCGGTGTGAATTGTTTGATTGTCTGATTTATTTGCGGTGTTTGCATCCCCGATTTATTGATCGGCGATTATTTTCCCCCTCTTATCTCGTATCGGACGGAGACCGACCCTTGCCACCCTGACACTCGACCTTTGCGACACCGGATTTCACCCGAGCAACGTCGCGAAAACCGCACGAGACCAGCCACAGCCAACGGAACGAAAAACCCCGTTTAATAATTAAACGGGATATTTTTATAGCGCGCCGGAAAGTGTTTTCGGAACGGTTCCAGCGCGAGGTGAACGCCTCCGGCTCGACGCACCGATCGCGCAGTTCGAAGTTTTACCCGAATCGGAGGTACTGCGGACCCCCGGCGGTCAGAAATGTGAGCACTGCGCGCGCGAGAGAAAAACCGGGGATGTTTTTGCAAACTGCCAACCACCGGGGCTATATAAAGACCACCACACTCCCACCCATTTTTAGGGTTTCCCTAGCCACAATTTTGCAGCCACCCCCCTAACAATGCCCCCAATTTCGCAGTTTGCCCAATTTTCCCCAAAATCCTAGCCCCTCTCGATCTGGACCGTCGGATCTGCGGATCCAACGGCCCAGAGGCAGCCACCTACCTCGTCTCTCTCCTTCCTCCACCTCCTGCCCGTGGGCGTAGCCAGCGCCGCCGGCCCGATGCAGCAGCCGCCGGAGCCAGCCCGGCGTCCCTCTCCTCTGCCGCGCCCCTCCTCCCTCTCTCCTTCCTCCCCCTCTTCCCGCTCTCTGACCCCGCCTCCTTCTCTTCCCTTGCAGGCCGCGCGCCATGAAAGGGGCTCCTCGAGTTCAAGACTGGTGGCCCGATCTGGAGCCTCCACGGCGGATCCGGTGGCCTCTGCACCACCACACGACGACGCGCCCCTCCTGGACCCCCTCCTCGCCGCCTCTCCCAGCCACCGGCGCCGCCTCGCCGCCGGGAGGCCGGTAGCCGCCGCCGCTGCAGTCTCCGTCGTGGAGACGGGTCGAGCCGGCCAACCGCCCCTGTGGGCCGCCACGTGGGCCACCCGAGCCAGGCCGCCCAGCTCCCCCGGCCCAGCTAGCCCCAGCGCGGCCCAGCGCCTCCACCTTCGGCATCATGGGCCAAGGCCCATGGTGAGAGCCACCTTTTTTTTCCTTGCGCCTGTATTTTTTCTAAGTCACTGATTTTTTGCTGCTGATTCGATTCCGCGTTGACGATTGCAAGCAAACCGTAGCTCCGATGGACGTGCCCCCAAAACGAAAGTTGCTCAGTTTTGCGTACTCTAGCATTCGTATGTAGAAAGTTTTTGCATTTGAGCTCATCTTGATTATGTAATTGTGTGCTGAACAGGGCATCAGGCCGTTAAACTGCTAATTTTCCTGTTAAGTGCTGCTGTTATTATTTTGTTGCAACTTTGCATGATGATTGTAACAAATCCATGAGGCCTATTGCATTGATTCCTTTTGCGTTGCGTTAAGCAATGTTTCTACTTCAGTTTCATGCATTCACATGCCATATTTGCTTGCTTCATCATGTTTATATCTTGCTCCAAAGTAGCTATCCTGATGTTATTGTGCTGCTGTTGCTGAAACTGTTATTTTGATGCAACTTCGGTCGATGAGTGTGTCGCGACCGTTTATCGGATTTGAGTGATTACAATTGCATATTGTTAAGAATCATGTCTATTTTCATTACATGTATTGCATTGTCATGATATGCTTGCTGGTCATATATTTATTTAGCTCCAAAGTTGCTATGCTGCTGTTTTTGACAGCCACCTCTGATTTTCACTAAGTCTGTTACTTTGCGATGCCACGTTGTTTGCTTAATATCTTTTGATACATGATGTCTTTTTTCATGATTCCTTTTGCCATGCCTTCCATGTCATGTCTACTTTAATCGCAAGTCATTTTTGAGCATGTTTGCATTGTTTATCCTGTTTATGCATTGCTCTAAACTGTGCTTCGTGATGTTGGCAGTTTGTGCCCGTAACTTGTTTTGCTTGTATCTTTTTAACCGTAACTCCATTTGGGGTGTTCTTTATATGTAACTTGATTAGTTTTTCGTGTACTTTGTGTTTATGCTATTGTTTTCTGTTGTTAACCAACCTAAAATATGGTTTAGGGCAGAACAGTACCAATTCTTTTTAATTGTCGTGCGGCACTTAGTGTTATGCCATGTTTAGGTTGTGCCTCACTTAAATTGACTAGCATAAATAGTTTACTTTGTGCTTCACCTTTTGTCATGTTTGTGTGCTATTCCATGCTTGCTTGAGTTGCCATGTTAATAACCGTTGGTTGATCACCTGTAGCTAAGCAACTTGAACCACCGTAAACGTGCGGTATTCGTCGTGTGTGACCGATACCCCACTTAAACTGTTAGTAACCGTTCTCGACGATAGATCCGTATCGCGTTGCCGTGCCTTGTGTTGTCTTCTTGATCTTGTATTGCTCCGTGGTAATAGTGGTGCACCGTTGATTGCTTTCCAGTGTTTACTTCTTGTGTGCTCTCGCGGATACCTCTCGGAGACGATGCGAGCTTGCGATCGACTACACCTTCGGAACCCGACTTATCAACAGGAAAGGACTATACATTACTTATGATCCATTCTATTTCAACCAGTGGTTTGCATGCTAGTATAGGTTAAGTTCGATGTTTGATCCTACCACATGTTTACAGCCTCTTTCAAACCGATACAACCATGTCCTTTCCCAGCAAACCTTGTACTGCTATGTTACTATTGCTCGTTGCTCAGCCCCTGCTTAGTATGCATGCTTAGGATGCTATGATGTTACCTCCTGTTACTCCTTGGTTTGGGATATCACATTTATTATTATATTGTTGTTGATGAAATGATTATTATAATGTTGACTATATTCGACGAAGGATGGAAGGTCTAGGCTATCCCGCCCCGACGCTTTGTTCCATTTGAGTCACCTAGGATCCGAGTTCCGGGTATTGCTTTTAAGACTGAGCGTGCCTAACCGCGTGTGGGATTTTATGGGGTCCCCTTTTCTTACCTACCTAGCTTCAAACATTTCTAGTGGTGGCCCAAGCTAATTTACCATTTGAAACCGTGTGTGTGCTGGTCAGCTGCCAGTTGTTTTCAAACCAACCCGGACCAGTGAGGACATAGTTCCCTTGCTGGCCCACTTTGTCCGGCTGAGGATCCGGTTTCCCATGTGTGATTAACCGGGTATCCAAACCTGCGACATACGGTAGAGTCCGATTCGAGAGCGTGGCCAGCTTTTGGATCGGGTGTCGACTCCCCGGGGGCCATCCGGATTTGTTCGTTGTTAGTTAGAGGGACCTGTCATTTCGGATCTCTTGGAACTAAATCATAAAATGGTTGCCTGTGATGGGTAGCAATTGAGAGAGATGGACGTGCGTGCGGAGCCTCGTAATGGGCAGTTGGTACACCCCTGCAGGGTTAAATCTTTTCGAGAAGCCGTGTCCACGGTTATGGACGACTTGAGACCTACGTCCTGTTCATAGACAACAACAACTGAGATAATCTTAATATAACTTGATCAACGTGTGTGTGTGCCTTGACTGCTTCTTCTTCGTCGGGATGCGAAGAGGAGGACAAGGATAGGATAGGTGTTATGTTTGCGTAGTAGTTGATAGCAAGACTTGTTGGAGGCAATTCGTCATCGAATGCTTGGCTTCTTACCTTACTCTCTAGATCGTTAGGCACTTCATAAATGCTAGTGCGGCAGCAACCTCACCACCTAACCCTTCCTTACCGTAAACTACTAGTTGTCCTAGAATGACGAGTGATGAAGTCCTTGCTGGGTCAGATGACCACTACAGTTGGATGCTGAGTACCTCTGTACTCATGATACTACCCCCAAACTCTTTTCAGGGTTCTGATCGACAACAGGTACGGTGATCGACGTTTCACGTGGAGACTCGACGACGACTAGTTAGGAGGATCCCGGCGGAGGGCCTGGACCCGTGTGGTTATGGGTATCGATGTTTTTCTCTTTGCCAGTAGGCATTTGATTGTAGTCTGTACTCAGACGTGTATCTTCCGCCGTTATATTGTGTTAAGGCAGTTGTATGCCGATTGTATGAGATGTTGTATCCTTGTATCTGTAATGTTGTGATATCATGTTGGAAATCCGGGGCATATGACTTCGTCATATGTCGCGGTGGGACCGATATGTGCTTCGTCCCCGGATCTGGATGGAAACATCTAGATCTGGAACAGTACCGCATATCGGGACTAACAACTAGCAACCTTGGACAAAGTCGAGTCTAGCTTGCTATAGTTACATAGTTACTCTGGGTATATAAGGGAACAACATAAGGCTTCTTTTTCTCCTTACCCTCATCGTTCTGAGTTCTGAGTCACCCTCATCTTGTTCTACGGGAAGATAGGACTAGGATCACCTCTGTCTGATTAGAACGTCTCTTTGTTTGCTTCCTTGTAGCCGTAGGAAAGTTGTGATCGGTTTGTTAGCCTTTTTGTGCTTCCTGATTTCTTACATCATATGTAAGTGCTGTTTCTACATTGCAAGAAAAGACATTTCTTACAATTACAGCCGTTATGCTGCCCGAGTCATTCCAAGTTTCTTCATAATATGATGCATTTGCAAACTCCTTCTTTCTGTTTCAGATGGCAGATCTTCCCCCTCGGCAGATTGTTCGTTTGACCAGGTGCCTCGGTGTGCGTGGCCATCCCGCCATGCTGATCGAGATGATGTCCTTCATTGGATACCGATGGTACCCTGAGTACACAGTTGAGGAGAAGTTCCTTGACTTCAACCAGATCCAGTTCCACTGCATTGTCAGGATCTACCCGCACCACAATGGAGTCACTCAGCCAATCCACTTTGGACATGGCATTGGCATGACTGAGAACATGGCTGTGCAGGATGCTGCATACTCATGTATTACTCTGTTGAGAGAGGAGCACACTATGCTGAGAGAGACCTCGTTCCGCTATATCCCTGCTGCACTTCCAGGAGAAGAGGGATATTACACCGGACTGTACACAGATCACTTTTTGGAGGATCCTTTGCTTCAGATCACTGCTCGGCACGCTTGTGATAGAGATCGTGATGCATGTGCCCTTCGTTTTGAGCTTCACGCCACCCGTGTTCGTCTGTATCGAGCGCTGACACTCTTGGCACCCTTCGTGAGTGTTGGATCAGTCGAGTACGATGCTATCTACCCAGTCAGGACGCAGATGCCTTCTCGGGTTTCTTGGCCCGAGATTGGAGGCATCTTTCCGCCCCGTGGTCCTCTGCTTCCACCCTACGCTGGACCTAGGCCCCATCCTTGCCCAAATGGATATCAGGGTCCACAGGCCTCCGTGTTTTCCGATGGTCACCTTCAGCTACCGGTTTACGCGGGTAACTTTTACGAGGACTACTATGGAGATGGAGATGAGTGAGACCGCCTGTGGTCTTACTTAGTGAGGATGTAGTAGTATCTTAGTATATTGTACGCAAGGTGTTCTAAGTTCCAGCGGCTTAGATAAATAATTTATAGGAAGTCAGAGTGCCTCTGAAGGATGTATCATCTTCATCACGTTTTTATTAGCTTGGCGCTTGTACTAAAACGATGTATGGTTTGTATGACAGCTTGTGAATATATGGCTTGTATGCTTTTATCACCATGTTGTCAAGATGATTACCTCCTTTGCTCTATAATTCTTCCAGTACCTTCAATACCTTGTTTAGACTCTTCCAATCAACTCTGTTTGACTTTGGTTTTCACCTTCAGGATGTCTCAAGGAACCCGTGGCCAGCTTGGTCGTGCCCATGGTCGTGGGAATGAACCGAAGGAAGGCAACCTTCCACCCCCACCCACGATGGCTCAGGTTCTGATGGAGGTTGAGAGGAACCTCCGAGACTCTCACCATCTGCTGGAGGTCATTTCCCGCAACACCACTCAGCAGCGCAACGAGTTGGTGTCTTTGAACGACTTCATCCGGCTTCATCCCCCGGTTTTCAGCTACTCCACCGAGCCCCTTGACGCCGATGACTGGCTTCGCAGCATCGAGAGGAAGCTCTAGGCAGGCCATGTTGCAGATGGCGACAAGGTCAGCTATGCCACCTATCACCTCGAGGGGGCATCTAGATCTTGGTGGGAGAATTTCCTGAACATGCGTCCCGTTGGACCGCCCACATCTTGGGATGAGTTCTGCACTTCCTTCCGCGAGCACCACATTCCAAAGGGTCTTATGGACCGCAAGCGTGAGGAGTTCTGCAACCTCACCCAAGGCAGAAGGACTATTGACGAGTTTAGTCGTGAGTTCAACCGACTTTCTTGTTATGCTACTGAAGAGGTCTCCACCGACTCCAAGAAGCAAGAGAGGTTCCGTCGTGGACTCAATTCCGGACTCCGTCGTGAGCTCAACCTGCATGACTTTGCCACCTTCCAGGTCTTTGTCAACAAGGCCATCAAGGCAGAGGACATGAACACCCCCAATGACTTCCGCAAACACCCTAGAGATGACGGTTCATCCATTTCAGGCTCTCAGAAGCGCAAGATTTGGATCCCCAACAGTATGTTTCGCCAGAACAACCCACCGAGGCCGTCCTATGTGGCGCCTCGTCCACCAGCTTCGTTCCACCCATCTCCACCAAACAACCCAGCTCCATGCACTGTCTTTGGAGCCTGTTACAAGTGTGGTCAGGCAGGCCACTACTCCCGCGAGTGTCCCCAGAACCAGCTGCAGAATCAGAATGCTCCACCCCGTGCCGGAGGCAACAACAATGGTCATGGCAAGCCACCCCAGAAGGTCTACACCACCAAACCCGCTCCTCCCGCCACTCGTGGACGTGTGAATCAGATTGCCGCCGAAGAGACTGATGACACCACTTACGTCATTCTTGGTCGCTCCCATTCAATTATGTTCCTACTTCCGTTCTTTTCGACCCAGGAGCATCACATTCATTCATGTCGGAAAGTTATGCACTTCGTCATGAGTTATCTTTTGTTGAATTGTCCACCCCAATGATTATTCAAACTCCAGGATCAAGATGGCAAACTAATAGAATAAGCCATGGTAATCAAATTGCAATTAAGGGTTTAGTATTCCTTGCTTCACTCATAGCCCTCAAGTCTTGGCTACCAGAAGTGACCTACTTAGGCCACGTGATTTCTGAAAAAGGCATTGCTGTGAATCCCGAGAGAGTTCAGGCCGTCCTTGACTGGACTCCACCTGAATCGGTTAAGCAAGTTAGGAGTTTTCTTGGCCTAGCCAGCTATTTCCACCGCTTCGTTGAGAACTTTTCTAAAGTTGCAAAGCCTCTAACTGAACTCCTCAAGAAAGATAAGAAATTCCTATGGACTCCCAAGTGCGAGGAAAGCTTTCAAGAGCTAAAAAGAAGATTGACTTCTGCACCCGTACTTGCACCTCCAGACACCAAAAAGGATTTCGAGACCTTTTGTGACGCATCACGGCAAGGGTTAGGATGCATACTTCTACAAGATGGACATGTGGTAGCTTATGCTTCACGCCAGTTGCGGCCACATGAAGAGAACTATCCTACTCATGACCTTGAACTCCCTGCCGTAGTTCATGCCCTAACAACTTGGCGACATTACCTCCTTGGTAATCGTTGTGAGATCTATTCCGACCACCAAAGCCTCAAATACATTTTCACCCAGCCAGATCTTAACCTCAGGAAAAGACGCTGGATTGAGTTGATAAAAGATTACGACGTAGGAATTTCTTACACCCCAGGCAAAGCCAATGTCATGGCAGATGCACTAAGTCGTAAGTCGTATTGTAACAACCTCATGTTACAACAGTATCAACCACTTCTTCATGAGGAATTTCGCAAGCTCAATCTTGAGATTGTTCCTCATGGCTATCTTTCTACCTTGGTGGCGAAACCAACTCTTGAGGATCAAATAATAGTTGCCCAAAGGCGTGCACGAGGTGTTCGCCGGATCGAGGAGAACATTGCTAGCGGAGTTGCTAAATGTTTCTCCACAGATAGAAAAGGAACGGTATTCTTTGGAAATCGTTTGGTAGTACCTAAGAATAGGGAACTAAGGCAACTCATCCTCAAGGAAGCCCATGACACACCCCTCTTGATTCATCCCGGTAGCACAAAAATGTATCGAGATCTACGCCAGAGATTTTGGTGGACTAGGATGAAGAGAGACATTGCTCGATTTGTTGCCGAATGTGATGTTTGTCATCCCATTAAGGCAGAACACCAAAGACCTGCTGGTACACTTCAACCTTTGCCTATTCTAGAGTGGAAATGGGACAAAGTCGGTATGGACTTCATCACCGGCTTTCCAAAAACCCAGAAAGGAAATGATGCCATATTCGTTGTCATAGATAGGCTTTCCAAAGTTGCTCACTTCCTTCCAGTTCGCGAGTCTATAACTACTAGCCAGTTAGCGGGCTTGTACGTCTCTAGAATTGTATCCCTTCACGGTGTTCCTTTGGAAATCAATTCTGATCGTGGTAGCCTTTTCACCTCTAGATTTTGGGGAACCTTCCAGAATGCTATGGGAACTCATCTCTCCTTTAGTATAGCTTTCCATCCTCAGTCTAGTGGTCAAGTCGAAAGGGTTAACCAGATTGTTGAAGACATGCTCAGAGCTTGTGTTATCTCATTCGGAAAGAATTGGGAGAAGTCTCTTCCATTCGCCGAATTTTCTTATAACAATAGTTTTCAATCTAGTCTGGACATGGCTCCTTTTGAACTCCTATATGTACGACGATGTCGAACACCTTTAAACTGGTCAGAAACCGGTGAGAGACAATTCTTTAGACCGGATATGATCAAGGAAGCAGAAGAGCAAGTTCGCATTGTTCGTGATCAATTGAAAGCAGCCCAGTCTCGTCAGAAAAGCTACTATGATCGTCATCATAGGCAAGAGAGCTACAATCTGGATGAGAAGGCTTACCTTCGGGTTACTCCTCTGAAGGGAACCCAACGTTTCGGTATAAGAGGCAAGTTGGCCCCACGTTACATCGGACCTTTCCGCATTCTTGCTAAACGTGGAGAAGTTTCCTACCAACTTGAACTACCCCCGCACCTTTCCCGAGTACATGATGTATTCCATGTGTCCAACCTCAGCCGTTGCTTCAAGGACCCCATCCGCAAAAGATAAAGAACACACAACAGAAGAAAGATAAGCATGAAAATCCTATGATGTGTTCTAGTTTGAAGTGGAGCATGTTTCTCTCCCACACAAAGTAAGCTGGGGTCTAACTTTCTATGAACAACAAGTAAAGATAAAGAAAACTAAAAAGGAAACCTAAGAGCGAGACACTCCAAGCATAGCACATAACGCATGAAGTGATAAAAATATAGTGACATGAAGGACGAACTGATGATTGTCGATGGAGAAGGGGATGCACGGGGGCATCCCCAAGGCTAGATGCTTGAGTCTCCTTGAATATTTATTGGGGATGCACAGGGGCATCCCCAAGCTTGAGCGTTTGACACTCCTGGATCTTCTTTCATCATCTTCCCTCGCACACTTTTATACTCCCTTCATACATAACTCATCATAAGATGATTAGAGAGGTTAGTACCCTTAATAAAATAATTTTCCTCCACTGGAAATAAAGATATTCTTGAAGAGCTACTGTTTCTCAAGATTGCCAAAAAGTTTCTGCAAAGGAAAAGAAATCTTAAGGTTTGCAAAAGTGAAGAGAGGCAAAACGCGGAAGAATTTGTGAAAAATAGAACAACAGGTAGTAAATAATTTTTTCGGGGTACTTCTGCAACTCAAATCAAAAAACTCAGAACAGACGCTCGAAAGTCAATTGTATGGAGCACGCTTTCATACAAATTCAGATCAAAAAGATGATCTGGTGATTTTAGGCTAATTGTTCCGTCCAAGGACAGAATCTGTTTTCTGGATAGCATGTTACAACTTTTGAACTTTCTTGCAATCGGAGGCTAAACTTAGCACAAAGGTTGAAAATAAAGATACAATAATGTTTCTACAGTAGTGACAATCATTAAGACCACTAAGAACAGAAATAAATAACATCTTGGGTTGCCTCCCAACAAGCGCTTTCTTTTACGCCTTTAAGCTAGGCATGAAGATTATAAAAGGTGCTCTCATAAGAATAAGAATTTGAAGCAAAAGAGAGCATCGAGAAGAAAATATGAAACACATTTAAGCCTAACCCACTTCCTTGTTGGGATACGGGACATAAAACAAAAAATTTCATACCTACGTTACCCGAACCCAAGATATATGCTATGGCGATGTGAAGTAACGGAGGGAATCGGAGTTCATACCTTTGAAGACCGAAAGAGGGAAACGTTTTTGCAAAAATGGGTGGCGTAGACTCGAAACTATGACCTCCCTGTCGTGTTGAAGACCACCGGCGATGGAGACTCCCGGTTGACCTCCGGCGATGAAGTAGCACCACAGGTGTAGCGCCTCGAAGAAATTATACACATACAATACAATCGATGTTCCCTCCGGGCCCCGAACCAGGCGAGCAGCGGAAGAAAGACGGATTCGGATCCCGTCTCCAGCAAAGCGACGGCCTGCTATGGTGGAGAACTCCAAACCAGGTGCAGACTCCAAACAAGGGGAGTCCCCTCTCTATGTAGGAGAAGGAGAGGGAGAGAGATTTGTTGTCTTGGGAAAAGGGGGGTGTACCCCTCCTTATATAGGCCAAGGGGGGGGGGTGCCATCCTCCTCCCCTCCCCGAGGTGGGACTAAAATCCCAAGGGAGGGGTGGGGGGTGCGCCGGCCAGGGAGGGGGAATGGGCCCCACCCTTGGCGCCAAGCCCAAGGGGGAAACCCCCTCCTCCCCTAATGGGCCCACATGGCCCATTAAGCCTTTTTCAATTTTTAATTAATTTAATTATATTTTAATATTTAATTCAGATAATTAAATAATAAAACATTATTAAATACAATTAAACTTTATTTTGAACCTTTCAAAATATTCGGAACAACTTCCTTTCTCCCCCGGAACTATTCCGGTGATATCTCCTATTTCAACGATGACCCCGAATCTATCCCAATGCATCGATTGCACCTTAAGTGTAAGACCCTATGGTCCGGGAAACAACCGACATGATCGAGACATTTTCATTGACCAATGACTAGTCAGCTGGACCTGGTTACAATCCTTGATAGCCCTTGCGCTTCCATCGAATGAACTCCAATCGCTTTTGGAACCCGTTAACGATACGACATAATCCCTTTGTGCTGCGGTACTTTGTTTGTCCGAGGTTTGATCGTCGGTATCCAACATACCGGGTTCATATCTCGTTCACAAAAAAAAAGTTTACTCGTCTGTGCCTATTACATCTCCTATGACCTAGTCACTTGATTGCAAGCTATTGATGCAATATCACCGAGTGGGCCCAAAGTACCTGTCCGTCACTTGGACTGACAAATCCCGCTCTTATCTATTAACATACTCATCAACCATCTATTTCGGAATACCCAAAGTGCACCGTTATAGCCAGCATATTTCAGTCAGGCGGTGGGATACAAATCAAAGTCTCCTCATAGATGACAATTACGTATGATCATTACGGTCTAAGGACTGAGCCATATGTTACAAAGTGATCGCAATGCTTAACTATGTGACTCGATCATATTACAATGCTTTAGGTGGGTGTGTGTCGATCACATCATTCCCCAATGATATGACCTCATTGTCAATGGACTTAAGTGTCGCCATGATCAGGAAACCTTGATCAATCAATTGCCCAATGAGCTAGTATACCTGAGTTAAACTAGGGACTTGTGTTTTATACTACACGTTTATTAGTGTTTCCAAGTAATACAGTTGTTAGCACAGTATAAAATGTATTATGAACAAAACGGATATGTGACAAATATCTTTTTAATTTGCCTCTAGGGCACATATCCAACAGTCTCCCACTTGCACTAGAGTACAAATTACACTAGTTTACATCAAGTATGTATCTAACGCTGGAAGGGATAAAAACTGGACACAAAGATAAAAACTGGAATATAAAATAACAATACTGAAAAGCAAAGGTAAAATATAGGGTGCAACTCCCCTATCTTGTCGCTCGGAATCCCCGGCAACGGCACCAGAAATTTGCTTGATGGCGTGGAAGTGATAACGGCGTCTCGCCCTTCGTTGGTTACCCCAAGTGGAAGGTGAGATGTAGGATAGCAGCAAATTTCCCTCAGTGAAGATACCGAGGTTTATGTCTCCAGTAGGACTCCGATAGTGATAAGTAGGTGGTTCGTCAAGTGATGCACCGTCTGAAAAGAATCACTTGCTTCTCCTGGACCTGCACACGACACAAATAAATTTGCACCCAACGAAGTTCAGAGAGGTTGTCAATCTCTCCGGCCTTGTTGTTTACAAAGGATCAAACGCAAGGGATAATGATAATGGTTATAGTAGCTAAAAAGTAAAAGCAGGAAATAAATTGAGCGCGTAAAGAGTGATGAGAATATGGACCGGGATTCTGTGATGTTCACCAGTGATGTCTCTCTCCCAAAAGACGATAAAACTACTACGCGAGGTAAACCAATCACAGCTGGGCAATTGACAGCATTAAAAACGCACCGCAATGCTAACTATGCTACAAAGAAAGGACGAGGATCAAAAGCATGGGCGGTACACCAAAATAAGTAGACCGAAATCCAACTGCATCTACTACTAATCATCTACCTTGAGATATCTATCTAGAACATCTCGCTGGTATTAAGTTGCGAGCCCCACCCAAAGTGTAAATCCAAAGCAACAGACAACTGGATTAAAAGAACTTTGCGTAAAGTAAACAATCCTTGCAACCGCGGTTACAAGCACCATTGTTTTCCCCATTGTGGCAACAAAACATCCCCAAGACTCATGTTTCTGTCACTCAAGCTAGTCATCAGGGGGCCTGAACCCACAATCGAGCATAACGTTCCCTCTTGGAGTCACTACCTACTATTTGGCCAAAGCAATAAACATCAATAGAGAACATGCAAGAATTACTCAAGAACATAAATATAAAAGATAAGAACCAAATATATTACTCAATCACAAACTGAATATAGTCTCATAATCCATCAGATCCCAGCAAACTCAGCATAGCAACAACATAAAATTACATATGTGCCTCGATCATGTAGGGAAGCTCATGAGGTCTAATCCATGAAGAACAAAGAGGGGAGTAGAACATCACATAGCTACTGATCACGGACCCAAGGTCCAAGGTAGACTACTCACGGATCATCTGGGAAGCGTCCATGGTAGAGGAGAGGCTCCCGGAGGTCCATCCTCCCTCCGGCAGGGTGCCAGGAAGAGGTCTACTAGCTCTCCCGATCTTGGAATCGTGGCGGCGGCGGAACAGAGGCGAGATCGCGGAAAAGGGTTCTATCCTCGGAAGAATCCTGTCACGGGGAATAAATAGGCAGAAGGGGGAAGCCAGGGGGGCCACCAGGTGTCCAGGCGCCCCCCTGGCGCAGCCAAGACCTAGGCTGCGCCACTAGGGCACCTGGTGGTGGCCCTCTAGCCCCACCCAGGTGATTCCGGAAAGTTCTTTTGCGCTGATTTTTTATCTGATTTTTCCCGAATTTTTGGAGCACTTTTAATATGGGGGAAACCTAAAATAGAAAAACAGCAGAAAATAGGAACTGGCACTATGGTGCATTGAGTTAATAAGTAGGCCAAAAATGATCAAAATTGTATGAAAGTGTATCTAGATCATAGAAATATCACACAAAACATGCATGGAGAAAGCAGAAATTATAGATACATTTGGGACGTATCAAATGATTACAACCTTGTTCAGAGTGGCATGCTTAACTCCATGGAGGCTGAGATGTAGAAGCGCTTTGAAAGGATGGGTGCTTATGAGATAATCACCAACCTCAAGGCCATCTTTGCACCTCAAGCCAGGGCTGAACGATATGAGGCTTTTGAAGCCCACTTCTCAGCAAAGATGGATGATCATAGAAGTGTTAGTGAGCCTGTGGTAAAAATGTCTGGCTACGTTCAACGCTTGTATGCTCTGGAATGTCAGATTCCATATGAAATTGCTGTTGATAGGGTGCTACAGTCGCTTCCCCTAGCTACAAAGGCTGTGTTTAACTACAACATGCAGGGTATGACTAAGACCCCTTCTAAGTTGTTCGCTATGCTGAAAACTTCCGAGGTTGAGATCAAGAAGGAGCATGTTGTATTCATGGTCAACAAGACCGTTCAATTCAAGAATTCTGGCAAGAGGTAGAAGGGAAAGAAGGGAAGCCCGAAGAAGGGTGACAAGCCAATTTTCACTCCTCATAAGGCACCCAAACCTGGACCCAAGCCCGACGTTGAGTGCTTCTACTACAAGGGTGATGGTCACTGGAAAAGAAACTGCGCCAAGTACCTAGAGGACAAGAAGGCTGGCAAGATTGTCAGAAGAGACAAAGGTATATTTGATATACATGTTATTGATCTTTTCTTAACAAGCTCTATGAGAAAATCCTGGATATTTGATATAGGATCTGTTGCTCACATTTCCATCTCCTCTTAGGGGCTACGGAATAGGCAACGCTTGATGAAAGATGAAGTGACCATGCATGTGGGCAACGACTGTCGATTTGAAGTGGTGGCAGTCAACACAAAGCATCATAATCTCCCTTCGGGATTAATTTTGAGTTTGAATAAGTGCTACTATGTACCCGCATTGTGTGTGAACATTGTTAGTGGTTCTTGCTTAAAGAAAGATCAGTGTTATTTGAAGTCAGATACAATTGGTTGTGTGATTTATAAGATGATGTGTTTTATGTTCACACACCGGAGAAAAATGGCTTATTCATACTTAATCTCGATTGCGAGATACTTCATTAAAATATGTATAAAACGCATGAAGAAGCGTCATTCTGATGGACTTCTAGAGTCATTGGATTTTGGATCCCTTAACACATGTGAACCATGCCTCGTGGGAAAAATGACAAGGACTCCATTCAATGGGATAATGGAGCATGCGACAAACTTATTATGGATCATACATACAGATCTATGTGGACCTATGAACGTCTCCACACACAATGGTCTTCGTTAGTTCGTAACCTTCACTGATGACTTGAGTAGATATGGATATATCTTCTTGATGAAACATGGTCTGAAACATTTGAAAATTTCAAGGAATTTTAGAATGAGGTCGAGAATCAACTCAGGAGAAAAATCAAGAACCTTCGATCCAATCAAGGTGGCGAGTATTTGAGTCACGAGTTTGGCGATAATCTAAGGACTTGTGGCATCGTACCACAACTCACGTCGGCAGGAACACCTCAGCAAAACGGTGTTCTTGAGCAACGTAATCGAACTCTATTGGATAGTGTACGATCGATGATGTCTCATACCGACTTACCAGTGTCATTCTGCTGGTATACGTTAGAAACTTCCGCTTACATTCTTAATAGGGCACCATCCAAATCCGTAAAGAGAAATCCAGTTGAGGAATGGTATGGTAAGAAACCAATTGTCTCACTTGAAGATTTGGGGTTGTGAGGCTTATGTTAGGAAACTTCAGCCTGACAAACTCGAATCAAAAGCGGATAAGTGCATCTTTGTGGGATATCCAAGGGAAGTCGTTTGATACACCTTTTACAACCAGTCCGAGGGCAAAATGCTTGTCGCCAAGACTGGACGCTTTCTTGCGAAAGAGTTTCTTTCGAAAGAATTGAGTGGGAGGAAAATAGACCTCGACGAGATGATTGACCAATCACTCCAAGTGGAAGACGTGGCAACGAAAGAAGTTGTAGAACCACTTTCCATAGTGGAAGCTGAAGAGACCGGTCATCATGATATTCATAACGATCATGACATACATGATGATCATGATGAAAGTGAAGATGATCCTATTGTACCTCGCAGGTCGTCAAGAGACCGAAATAAAACCCAGTTTTATGGACAGCTTGTTAACACAGTCATGTTAAATGAACCTGGCGAACTTGCGAACTATAAAGAAGCAATGGAAGGACCCGAGTCCGAGAAATGGCTAGAAGCCATGAAATCCTAGATAGACTCCATGTAAGTTGGTAGCAGCTACTGCCCCCAGGAGCCTCCTGCTCCAGGTTAATGGTAAGTCCAAGGGTCGTATGAGTCCTCCGGCGCGTACACCGAAGTCCTCGGGTTCTCCCATGAGGAAGGTCCCGCGTCCCAAGGAGAAGAAGACCCCTCACCCTGCTGGGTGAAGGTCTCCCCCTGGAAAGGTGGGAACTCACCATGCTCCTCCTCTTCGGGCACAACCCCATCCATGAAGTTATGCAGCTGATACTGGTCCATGAACTCATCAAACTGGACGTCATTGAAGGACCATCCGTTCCTGCGAGTGTGATCAAACAAAAGTGCTGCAGGTAGACGGATCTCTCGAGTAATGGTCTTTTCAAACCTCAAAATATAAACAAGGTTACCAAACTGGGAAGTCATGGTAACAAACTTATGCCTCTTCATAGTAGCAAGATCAAGACTTGCGTAAGAAAAGGGAACATCATCAGGATGCGGGGTGCAGTTAAGAGACTCAAGGATAAGTGTGGCTTAAACACCACCAAATAAACCACCCTTGTTACTATTCGTAACAAGGCGTCGAGCAATTAAGGCACCCACATTATAATCATTCCTATCAGAGAGGGAGTTCGCATTGATAGCGAATTCTGGTGCAGACCCGTTGCTCGAGTTGTCACAAGCCAACACCCCTCTAGCAATAAAGTACGCAAAATACCTAATGTGGGGGAATAAAATGCTGGAAACCTTTGTACGCTGAATGTCGCTCTCCTCCTGGCTACAAAGGCAGTTGAAGAGGGTCCTCAACTCGGAGGGCTGAGTGTTCATCGTCGCCGTCGGACCAGCGTTCGGCACACCTATTATTTCACAAAACTGTGCCAAAGACATGGTTATAAGATTATTATAAATTTTGAACTCGACGGTTCCAGCAGAATGGTTATAACAAAAACTGTTAACAAAGAAGGAAGTGAGCTTCTTGTATTGTATCACACGGTATAGTGCTAGCCGTGTCAAACCTGCATTGGCGCAAAGACCATAAAAATCCTCGTTAATTTCTGCAGCTTCAAGGAATTCATCGGACGGGTACAACATCGCGCATGCTTGACTTGTGTCTTCTAGCAACTCCAGGGGCACATGATCTTCATTGTAGCTCGTCCTGTCAGCTAAGGGTGAAGCTGCAGATCTAGTAACTCGATCGGAGCACTCGAACTTCTTCTTCCCAAGCCACCCCTTTGCTTTTCCTAGCAAACTCATTTATGAAATTTTTGACAATTCACAAAAACAAGGATTTAAACAAAGTGAGTTGAGGCAAACTACTCTACTCACCTACCTAAGGCATAAACTTGCATAAAACTTGGAAAATAAATTTCTACACATGCATGCAAGCTCATCTAAACAACACCAAGAACTACTAAATACTCACAAATCAAGCCACCAATCAAAAATCAAAAATCTCACCTCAAATGGTGAGCTATAGAGAGAGATCGAAAATCGCCTCCATAAACAGCA
The DNA here is from genome assembly GCA_950022295.1 of Bromus sterilis. Taxonomy (NCBI): domain Eukaryota; kingdom Viridiplantae; phylum Streptophyta; class Magnoliopsida; order Poales; family Poaceae; genus Bromus; species Bromus sterilis. The sequence continues at coordinate 234,883,380 of OX465596.1, forward strand.
AGAACGCAAGAACTGGAGCAGAAATCGTGTTTTTGGAGAGAGAGGAAGGAAGAGGAAGAAGAAATAACTGCAGGTGGGGCCTGTGGGCCCCAGGCGCCCCATGGGCGCGGCCAGGGGGCTGGCCACGCCAGCCTATTGCCTGGGCCACTGGTAGGCCCCCTGGTCAGCCCCAGGCACCTCCGGTTCACTCCTGGCATGGAAATTTTTATTCTATTTTTTCTAGAAATTTTCTGAAAACTTCACTGTTGAAAATTTTCCAGAGTTCAAAAAGCTGCGAAACTTTCTTAAAACTTGAAGCAGTGATTAGAATTGTGAAGCTTCAAAAACATATACACTTGGTACAACAAAGAGAATAAAAGCTAAAGCAAATGAAAACATAACAAGCTCTACTTTTTATCTATATAAAACATGCCCACTAGCAAGGTTGATCAAGTCTTACCAATGAACCGGCGATATATAGAACAAAAAAGTCTCACCCCTTATGAAGTGATAATTGCACCTTTACTTTAATGGACATTGTCACCACCATGATAATTTTGTATTTGTGGTGCACATGTAGATGACAATCTCATTCTCCAATCTTCACGGTCTCGATATTCTCTATTGAGTTAAGGCCATGCTTGTATCAGGTGCGATGAATTCTTCTCTATTATACTTCTTGCGTGTATCAGGTGCTTCTTCTTCTCGCACCTCGGGAGGATCATTCTTCTTCTTATCATTTTCTTTGGGCTCAGCACCGTCTTTAGTTTCAGCATCGGAGGTAGATATGCTGTTAGGATCAACAACAGGTTCTTAACTTGTAATGGGATCGTTGGAGTTGTCAGCTTCCTTGCATTTCTTCTTCTTCTTTTTCTTCTTTGGAGAGCTCACAATCTCGTCTTCTATTTGTACTTGAGAATCTTGCTCGATCCTCTTTGGATGCCCCACGGGATATAGTGGGTCCTGGGTGTGTGTTCCACCCCTGGTTTTGATGCCATAAGCTTGTATGCCCTGTTTGGCATTGTTAGCGAGCAAATATTTTTGCACATTAGAAATTTGTTCAAGATGAGTATGAACAATATGAAAATGCTTAACAAGACATTTAACATCATTAACTGTTCTTTCTAGAACACCAAGTAAACTTTTGATAGCAAGAGAATTATCATGCAACTGACTTTGTATCCTCCTATCAAAATTGTCTTGCTTAATAATAAAATTATCAAGCTCATCTAAGCATTGGTAGGGAGGCTTACCTTTAGGGATGTCACTTTCAGTAAATTCTAATAGAGAGTGTACCTCTACCAAGGGAGGGTGAGTAGTAGGCTCACACAACGTCACGATCGGCGGTAGATTCTTCACGTGTTCGGCTTTAATGCCTTTCTCCTTAATAGACTTCTTCGCTTCTTGCATATCTTCGGGGCTCAGAACAAGCATGCCCCTCTTCTTTAGTGGTGGAAGTGGTTCAGGGACGGACCAATCTTCATGGTTCTTGGCAATCTTGCCCATTAGTTCTGCGACCTCGTCCGGTGTTCTTTCCCTGAAAACACAACCAACACAACTATCCAGATAGGATCTGGGTTCATCTGTTAGACCAGCATAAAATTTATCAAGTAATTCGTTCTTTGGGACTTCATGTCCTGGTCTAGCCTTGATTAAATCACAATACCTCCCCCAAGCTTTAGGGAGCTTCTCATCCTGCAATTGTTTAAAGTTTTAGGTTTTTTGCAAAGCAGCATGTTGCATATGAGCAGGAAAATATTTATCAACAAAGAATTGAACTAACTCCTGAGGACTCTCAATGGAACCATAAGGTAGTGCATCGTACCATGATTTAGCGTCTTCCTTCAAAGAGAAAGGAAAAAGCTTGGCTACATAGAAGTTTCGTATCTTTTCATCATTAGTAAATAGGTCACCTAACTCAGCGAGTTTGGTCAGGTGTGGTATAGCATCATCATTTTCTCTTCCATAAAAAGGGCCAGCCTCGACTGTAGATATAAGTGAAGGATAAACAGATAAATCATAATCAAGATCAGTGATGCATATAGGAGATGTGGAAAATTTAGGATCATGAATAATCTTGTTCTTTATGGAGTTCTTTTCGAGCAGCTCCTTAACAGTATCAGGGTCAGAGTCGAGACACTCTCTGAGTTCCCTGAAAAAATCATCATCAAGAGTAATATAATCATCATCAAGGATCCTCTCCTTGAGTTCATCTAAGTCTGGGTAACCAAAGGTTTTGCAAGTAGGAATATAGGTAGCAGGAGTCTCAGCCTTGGATTCTGATGCAACCTTAGCAGTCTGAGTTTCAATATAGTGGCCAAGAAAACTAGTATCATCAAGAGTAGTGGAAGCATCATCAAAAGTATCGGACATAGTAAAAGACACAGTAGAAGTAGCATGTGGTGGTAGTGGTGAAGCAAACTTACTTATAACGGAAGGTGAATCAAGCGTAGCACTGGTACTTAGAACGGTACCATTTCTTGTAGTAGATCGTAAGATCAGAACCTTGGAGTCTCCTTTATTACCCATAGCGGATGAAGTGTGGCAGGAAGAATACTTCAAGTAGACTTGTAAATATTGTTATGATCCCCGACAACGACGCCAGAAAACAGTACTTGATGACCCTCAACTGTAGGGGATCGATTGTAGTGTTCTCCCGGGTAAGTTAACCCAATTTATTGATTCGACACAAGGGAGCCAAAGAGTATTTATAAGCTTTGACAGTTGGGTTGTCAATTCAACCGCACCTGAAATTTACTTTCTTGCAATAAAATATTAATAAAAACTGTGGTATGATAGTGATAGTGAAGTTGGTAGCAGCAAAAGTAAAACAACGGAAATAAACTAGTAGTAACCAGCAGGATTAAAAAACTGTAGTCTAGGGAGATGGATGGTTGGGCGCTGCATGAATAAGAGTGAACATGTAATAGATTCTAACACGGGGCAAGGCACATAGAAAAACAATGATCATCTAGGCAAATATAAAACATTAGGCATGTATCCCGTAGGTAGTTGTGCGTGCTTGCAATAAGAACTTGCACAACATCTTTTGTCATACCATCCCGCTACGAACGGGGCCAAACGGAACTTATGGAGATTAAGGTGCTCCTGTCAAATAGCACCGGAACAAACCAATAAACTCAATGGATACATGGAATCCTCAAATTATGGACCATCCCCTTTGGTGTCCCAAGCTGTCACCTTTGGGATCGCCGGTTCTGGACCATAATAGGTGCATACAACTCATAGATAGGATCACGAACATAAATACACTCATGAAAACATAAGTGGTTCAGATCTGAAAACATGGTACTCGGGCCCAAAGTGACAAGCATTAAGAGCAACAACTTGTAGCAAAGATGATAAACACCAAAGTAGATGATAGGCAACATGCCCCCAACAATCTGATGAACTATTACATCTCATCCAATCCCTACCATCGTGTTTTTGGAGAGAGAGGAAGGAAGAGGAAGAAGAAATAACTGCAGGTGGGGCCTGTGGGCCCCAGGCGCCCCGTGGGCGCGGCCAGGGGGCTGGCCACGCCAGCCGGTCGCCTGCGCCACTGGTAGGCCCCCTGGTCAGCCCCAGGCACCTCTGGTTCACTCCTGGCATGGAAATTTTTATTCTATTTTTTCTAGAAATTTTCTGAAAACTTCACTGTTGAAAATTTTCCAGAGTTCAAAAAGCTGCGAAACTTTCTTAAAACTTGAAGCAGTGATTAGAATTGTGAAGCTTCAAAAACATATACACTTGGTACAACAAAGAGAATAAAAGCTAAAGCAAATGAAAACATAACAAGCTCTACTTTTTATCTATATAAAACATGCCCACTAGCAAGGTTGATCAAGTCTTACCAATGAACCGGCGATATATAGAACAAAAAAGTCTCACCCCTTATGAAGTGATAATTGCACCTTTACTTTAATGGACATTGTCACCACCATGATAATTTTGTATTTGTGGTGCACATGTAGATGACAATCTCATTCTCCAATCTTCACGGTCTCGATATTCTCTATTGAGTTAAGGCCATGCGTGTATCAGGTGCGATGAATTCTTCTCTATTATACTTCTTGCGTGTATCAGGTGCTTCTTCTTCTCGCACCTCGGGAGGATCATTCTTCTTCTTATCATTTTCTTTGGGCTCAGCACCGTCTTTAGTTTCAGCATCGGAGGTAGATATGCTGTTAGGATCAACAACAGGTTCTTAACTTGTAATGGGATCGTTGGAGTTGTCAGCTTCCTTGCATTTCTTCTTCTTCTTTTTCTTCTTTGGAGAGCTCACAATCTCGTCTTCTATCTGTACTTGAGAATCTTTCTCGATCCTCTTTGGATGTCCCTCGGGATATAGTGGGTCCTGGGTGTGTGTTCCACCCCTGGTTTTGATGCCATAAGCTTGTATGCCCTGTTTGGCATTGTTAGCGAGCAAATATTTTTGCACATTAGAAATTTGTTCAAGATGAGTATGAACAATATGAAAATGGTTAACAAGACATTTAACATCATTAACTGTTCTTTCTAGAACACCAAGTAAACTTTTGATAGCAAGAGAATTATCATGCAACTGACTTTGTATCCTCCTATCAAAATTGTCTTGCTTAATAATAAAATTATCAAGCTCATCTAAGCATTGGTAGGGAGGCTTACCTTTAGGGATGTCACTTTCAGTAAATTCTAATAGAGAGTGTACCTCTACCAAGGGAGGGTGAGTAGTAGGCTCACACAACGTCACGATAGGCGGTAGATTCTTCACGTCTTCGGCTTTAATGCCTTTCTCCTTAATAGACTTCTTCGCTTCTTGCATATCTTCGGGGCTCAGAACAAGCATGCCCCTCTTCTTTACTGGTGGAAGTGGTTCAGGGACGGACCAATCTTCATGGTTCTTGGCAATCTTTCCCATTAGTTCTGCGACCTCGTCCGGTGTTCTTTCCCTGAAAACACAACCAGCACAACTATCCAGATAAGATCTGGGTTCATCTGTTAGACCAGCATAAAATTTATCAAGTAATTCGTTCTTTGGGACTTCATGTCCTGGTCTAGCCTTGATTAAATCACAATACCTCCCCCAAGCTTTAGGGAGCTTCTCATCCTGCAATTGTTTAAAGTTTTAGGTTTTTTGCAAAGCAGCATGTTGCATATGAGCAGGAAAATATTTATCAACAAAGAATAGAACTAACTCCTGAGGACTCTCAATGGAACCATAAGGTAGTGCATCGTACCATGATTTAGCGTCTTCCTTCAAAGAGAAAGGAAAAAGCCTGGCCACATAGAAGTTTCGTATCTTTTCATCATTAGTAAATAGGTCACCTAAATCAGCGAGTTTGGTCAGGTGTGCTATAGCATCATCATTTTCTCTTCCATAAAAAGGGCCAGCCTCGACTGTAGATATAAGTGAAGGATCAACAGATAAATCATAATCAGGATCAGAGATGCATATAGGAGATGTGGAAAATTTAGGATCATGAATAATCTTGTTCTTTATGGAGTGCTTTTCGAGCAGCTCCTTAACAGTATCAGGGTCAGAGTCGAGACACTCTCTGAGTTCCCTGAAAAAATCATCATCAAGAGTAATATAATCATCATCAAGGATCCTCTCCTTGAGTTCATCTAAGTCTGGGTAACCAAAGGTTTTGCAAGTAGGAATATAGGTAGCAGGAGTCTCGGCCTTGGATTCTGATGCAACCTTAGCAGTCTGAGTTTCCATATAGTGGCCAAGAAAACTAGTATCATCAAGAGTAGTGGAAGCATCATCAAAAGTATCGGACATAGTAAAAGACACAGTAGAAGTAGCATGTGGTGGTAGTGGTGAAGCAAACTTACTTATAACGGAAGGTGAATCAAGCGTAGCACTGGTACTTAGAACGGTACCATTTCTTGTAGTAGATGGTAAGATCAGAACCTTGGAGTCTCCTTTATTACCCATAGCGGATGAAGTGTGGCAGGAAGAATACTTCAAGTAGAATTGTAAATATTGTTATGATCCCCGGCAACGACGCCAGAAAACAGTACTTGATGACCCTCAACTGTAGGGGATCGATTGTAGTGTTCTCCCGGGTAAGTTAACCCAATTTATTGATTCGACACAAAGGAGCCAAAGAGTATTTATAAGCTTTGACAGTTGAGTTGTCAATTCAACCGCACCTGAAATTTACTTTCTTGCAATAAAATATTAATAAAAACTGTGGTATGATAGTGATAGTGAAGTTGGTAGCAGCAAAAGTAAAACAACGGAAATAAACTAGTAGTAACCAGCAGGATTAAGAAACTGTAGTCTAGGGAGATGGATGGTTGGGCGCTGCATGAATAAGAGTGAACATGTAATAGATTCTAACACGGGGCAAGGCACATAGAAAAACAATGATCATCTAGGCAAATATCAAACATTAGGCATGTATCCCGTAGGTAGTTGTGCGTGCTTGCAATAAGAACTTGCACAACATCTTTTGTCATACCATCCCGCTACGAACGGGGCCAAACGGAACTTATGGAGATTAAGGTGCTCCTGTCAAATAGCACCGGAACAAAGCAATAAAGTCAATGGATACATGGAAACCTCAAATTATGGACCATCCCCTTTGGTGTCCCAAGCTGTCACCTTTGGGATCGCCGGTTCTGGACCATAATAGGTGCATACAACTCATAGATAGGATCACGAACATAAATACACTCATGAAAACATAAGTGGTTCAGATCTGAAAACATGGTACTCGGGCCCAAAGTGACAAGCATTAAGAGCAACAACTTGTAGCAAAGATGATAAACACCAAAGTAGATGATAGGCAACATGCCCCCAACAATCTGATGAACTATTACATCTCATCCAATCCCTACCATCGTGTTTTTGGAGAGAGAGGAAGGAAGAGGAAGAAGAAATAACTGCAGGTGGGGCCTGTGGGCCCCAGGCGCCCCGTGGGCGCGGCCAGGGGGCTGGCCACACCAGCCCGTCGCCTGGGCCACTGGTAGGTCCCCTGGTCAGCCCCAGGTACCTATGGTTCACTCCTGGCATGGAAATTTTTATTCTATTTTTTCTAGAAATTTTCTGAAAACTTCACTGTTGAAAATTTTCCAGAGTTCAAAAAGCTGCGAAACTTTCTTAAAACTTGAAGCAGTGATTAGAATTGTGAAGCTTCAAAAACATATACACTTGGTACAACAAAGAGAATAAAAGCTAAAGCAAATGAAAACATAACAAGCTCTACTTTTTATCTATATAAAACATGCCCACTAGCATGGTTGATCAAGTCTTACCAATGAACCGGCGATATATAGAACAAAAAGTCTCACCACTTATGAAGTGATAATTGCACCTTTACTTTAATGGACATTGTCACCACCATGATAGTTTTGTATTTGTGGTGCACATGTAGATGACAATCTCATTCTCCAATCTTCACGGACTCGATATTCTCTATTGAGTTAAGGCCATGCGTGTATCAGGTGCGATGAATTCTTCTCTATTATACTTCTTGCGTGTATCAGGTGCTTCTTCTTCTCGCACCTCAGGAGGATCATTCTTCTTCTTATCATTTTCTTTGGGCTCAGCACCGTCTTTAGTTTCAGCATCGGAGGTAGATATGCTGTTAGGATCAACAACAGGTTCTTAACTTGTAATGGGATCGTTGGAGTTGTCAGCTTCCTTGCATTTCTTCTTCTTCTTTTTCTTCTTTGGAGAGCTCACAATCTCGTCTTCTATCTGTACTTGAGAATCTTGCTCGATCCTCTTTGGATGCCCCTCGGGATATAGTGGGTCCTGGGTGTGTGTTCCACCCCTGGTTTTGATGCCATAAGCTTGTATGCCCTGTTTGGCATTGTTAGCGAGCAAATATTTTTGGACATTAGAAATTTGTTCAAGATGAGTTTGAACAATATGAAAATGCTTAACAAGACATTTAACATCATTAACTGTTCTTTCTAGAACACCAAGTAAACTTTTGATAGCAAGAGAATTATCATGCAACTGACTTTGTATCCTCCTATCAAAATTGTCTTGCTTAATAAAAAAATTATCAAGCTCATCTAAGCATTGGTAGGGAGGCTTACCTTTAGGGATGTCACTTTCAGTAAATTCTAATAGAGAGTGTACCTCTACCAAGGGAGGGTGAGTAGTAGGCTCACACAACGTCACGATAGGCGGTAGATTCTTCACGTCTTCGGCTTTAATGCCTTTCTCCTTAATAGACTTCTTCGCTTCTTACATATCTTCGGGGCTCAGAACAAGCATGCCCCTCTTCTTTAGTGGTGGAAGTGGTTCAGGGACGGACCAATCTTCATGGTTCTTGGCAATCTTGCCCATTAGTTCTGCGACCTCATCCGGTGTTCTTTCCCTGAAAACACAACCAGCACAACTATCCAGATAGGATCTGGGTTCATCTGTTAGACCAGCATAAAATTTATCAAGTAATTCGTTCTTTGGGACTTCATGTCCTGGTCTAGCCTTGATTAAATCACAATACCTCCCCCAAGCTTTAGGGAGCTTCTCATCCGTAAATTGTTTAAAGTTTTAGGTTTTTTGCAAAGCAGCATGTTGCATATGAGCAGGAAAATATTTATCAACAAAGAATTGAACTAACTCCTGAGGACTCTCAATGGAACCATAAGGTAGTGCATCGTACCATGATTTAGCATCTTCCTTCAAAGAGAAAGGAAAAAGCCTGGCCACATAGAAGTTTCGTATCTTTTCATCATTAGTAAATAGGTCACCTAAATCAGCGAGTTTGGTCAGGTGTGCTATAGCATCATCATTTTATCTTCCATAAAAAGGGCCAGCCTCGACTGTAGATATAAGTGAAGGATCAACAGATAAATCATAATCAGGATCAGTGATGCATATAGGAGATGTGGAAAATTTAGGATCATGAATAATATTGTTCTTTATGGAGTGCTTTTCGAGCAACTCCTTAACAGTATCAGGGTCAGAGTCGACACACTCTCTGAGTTCCCTGAAAAAATCATCATCAAGAGTAATATAATCATCATCAAGGATCCTCTCCTTGAGTTCATCTAAGTCTGGGTAACCAAAGGTTTTGCAAGTAGGAATATAGGTAGCAGGAGTCTCGGCCTTGGATTCTGATGCAACCTTAGCAGTCTGATTTTCAATATAGTGGCCAAGAAAACTAGTATCATCAAGAGTAGTGGAAGCATCATCAAAAGTATCGGACATAGTAACAGACTCAGTAGAAGTAGCATGTGGTGGTAGTGGTGAAGCAAACTTACTTATAACGGAAGGTGAATCAAGCGTAGCACTGGTACTTAGAACGGTACCATTTCTTGTAGTAGATGGTAAGATCAGAACCTTGGAGTCTCCTTTATTACCCATAGCGGATGAAGTGTGGCAGGAAGAATACTTCAAGTAGACTTGTAAATATTGTTATGATCCCCGTCAACGACGCCAGAAAACAGTACTTGATGACCCTCAACTGTAGGGGATCGATTGTAGTGTTCTCCCGGGTAAGTTAACCCAATTTATTGATTCGACACAGGGGAGCCAAAGAGTATTTATAAGCTTTGACAGTTGAGTTGTCAATTCAACCGCACCTGAAATTTACTTTCTTGCAATAAAATATTAATAGAAACTGTGGTATGATAGTGATAGTGAAGTTGGTAGCAGCAAAAGTAAAATAGCGGAAATAAACTAGTAGTAACCAGCAGGATTAAAAAACTGTAGTCTAGGGAGATGGATGGTTGGGCGCTGCATGAATAAGAGTGAAAATGTAATAGATTCTAACACGGGGCAAGGCACATAGAAAAACAATGATCATCTAGGCAAATATCAAACATTAGGCATGTATCCCGTAGGTAGTTGTGCGTTCTTGCAATAAGAACTTGCACAACATCTTTTGTCATACCATCCCGCTACGAACGGGGCCAAACGGAACTTATGGAGATTAAGGTGCTCCTGTCAAATAGCACCGGAACAAAGCAATAAACTCAATGGATACATGGAATCCTCAAATTATGGACCATCCCCTTTGGTGTCCCAAGCTGTCACCTTTGGGATCGCCGGTTCTGGACCATAATAGGTGCATACAACTCATAGATAGGATCACGAACATAAATACACTCATGGAAACATAAGTGGTTCAGATCTGAAAACATGGTACTCGGGCCCAAAGTGACAAGCATTAAGAGCAACAAGTTGTAGCAAAGATGATAAACACCAAAGTAGATGATAGGCAACATTCCCCCAACAATCTGATGAACTATTACATCTCATCCAATCCCTACCATCCCAGTTTGGAACACAATCTGCCAACATCAGGTAGCACACTTTAGAGCAAAAAATTATCAAGTAAAAGGTTGCAAACATGCACAAAAATGATATGCAACTAAAGTATACATGGCAGGCAAGGCATGGAAAAAGAAATCATGCAATGAGTCATCATCGTTCACAAGTTATAAGCAACACGAAAAGCTATAAAACATTACTGGTCAAGGACTTAGTGAAAATCAGGAAACATGGCAGAAACTGTTATTTTCATGCTGTATAAATAGGTGTAAAGCTATATGCAAAAGTGCAGCAACATGACATAGAAATATATGGGCATGAATTAGACATGATGGTGATCAGGTACAAACAAGAATCAAGGTCATAGGCATAACAGATCAAAAGATATTAAGCAAGCAACATGGCATCGGAAAGTTACAGACTTAGTGAAAACAGGAGGTGGCTGTCAAAAACTGTGGCATAGAAACTTTGGAGCTAAACATAACTAGGACCAGGAATGTAAACATGACAATGCAATACATATTATGGAAGTAGACATGGCATAGATCAAAATGACATATTGCAATGCTCAATAGGATGCACGGTTAAAAAGATATAGGGCAGCAAAGTAGCAACTTTATATAAACAACAACACATGTTATCGGGGTCACCACTTTGGAGCAGTAAATAATATAGCTACAACATGCAAACATGACAAGTGAATGCATAGCATTGAAGTAGACATGATGCTTAACAGGATGCAGCAAAATCAATGCAATAGGCCTCATGGATGAGTCACAATCATCAATCAAACTTGCAATAAAATAACAGCAACAACACATGACAGAAATTAGTAGCAGTTAAACAGCCTGATGCCCACTTCAACAGAGATTAACAACATCAAGATGGCCTCAAATGAAAATTCTCACAAAATATGGACTGAAGTACACACAATTCTAAACAATTTTCCTTTTGGGCGCAACGTCATACGAGCTAAGGTTTGATCGCCAATCGCATCGCAAAACAGTACTAGCACACATAATTTCTGAGGCTTAGCAAACATTCGAGGGTCTAAGGGAAAAAAAGGAGCTCACGTTTTGGGACGGCCCAAGAGGCCGCGGAGGCGGTGGAGGGGCGGCTGGGCCGTGGCCACTGGCTGGGCCGCGCTGGCCCATGTGGCGGTCGGCCTGGCTGGCCGGTTACGGGGCCGTGGAGGAGGCAACCGGCCCGGTCGGCTCCTCCCGATCCAGCCATGGCGGTGGCGGCGACTGCCGGCAACGGCGACGTGGCGAGGGGGCGTCTAGGGCGGCGCCAGCTTGGTTAGGGCAGACGAGGAGGCTGAGGGGTGCCAGATCCCGGGAGTGGTGGAGGCCGGCAGGCAGCGCCCGAGCGGAGGACGCCGGCGGCGAGCTCGAGCTCGGCTCGGGCCTTCCATGGCGGCGACGTCAGACGTCTTCAAGCGCGCGGCGGCACGGCTACCTACGGAGGAAGAGGGAGGGGAGGTGAGGAGAGGCGGCGGAGAGATGGTGGCGAAATGCGTGCTCACCGGGCAGCGTTGCGGCCGGAGCTCGGCGGCGGCTTCTCCACGGGGAGGGGTGTCGCGGTGGTCGCCAGATGGGCCCGGACGGGCCGACGGCTGGCCCTGCGGGGGCCGGGGCACTGGATCCGCCTGGGAGGATGCTGGGGGTGACGTGGCGCCATCTGGAGCGTCGGATCTCTGATCCGACGGCTCCGGAGGACCGAGGGGCTAGGGTTTCGAGATGGAGGGGTTTGGGGGCAGAATTTTGAGGGGATTTCGGGCGTGTGGCTGACAATTGTGTTTAGGGAAACCATAGAAAGGGGAGGGGGAGCGGAGGTCTTTATATAGCCCAGGTGGCTGTCAGTTTGCAAAAACATCCCCGGTTTTTCTCTCTCGCACGCGGGGTTTACGGTTCTGGCCGCCGGGGGTCCGCAGGACCTCCGATTCGGGTAAAACTTCGAACTGCGCGATCAGCGCGTCGAGCCGGCGGCGTTCACCTAGCGCGGAAATCGTTCCGAGAACACTTTCCAGTGCGCTATAAAAATAAACCGTTTAATTATTAAACGGGGTTTTTCGTTCCGTTGGCTGCGGCTGGTCTCGTGCAGTTTTCGCGACGGTGATCGGGTGAAACCCGGTGTCGCAAGGGTCAAGTGTCAGGGTGGCAAGGTTAGGTCTCCGTCCGGTACGAGATAAGAGGGGGGGGGAATAATCGCCGATCGATACATCGAGGATGCAAACACCGCAAACAAATCAGACAACCAAACAATTCACACCGAAAACAATTTTTTTAATTTTTGTGAAATCTAGGCTGTTACAATTACTCCCACCTCGGGGAGGGAGAGAGGTTGCCCCCCTCCTCAGCCTATATAAGGAGTGGTAGGTGTGTCCTTTTATTCATCCAATCAATTCTCTCTTCCTTCCTCCTTTCCCCTTCCTCGAGTGGACTCCCTTTGTTTGGAGTCTACACTTGGTTCGGGATTTCTCCACCATACGCACGTCGTCGTGCTGCTGGAATCGGGATCCGAAACCATCTTCTTTCCGCTGCTCTTCTAGTTCGGAGCCCAGAGGGACGTCAGGTATACTGTATGTGTTGTGGTGCTACTTCATCGTCGTGGCCGTATCGCGAGATCTTCACTGACAACGTTCCGACTGGACGCAATCCGTCATCGCTCTACACGGACCGGGTGGCTTCTGGAGTCATCGTGGATATGCGCGGCATCGGGGATTGCCGGTACGACTACATCAACCACATTCACGCGGGAACGTGTCCCGCTTAACAGACTACATACTTGTATTTGACCTATTCCATCTGTTACTTACATCGCCATAGCATAGGTGTTGGGATTGGGTATCGTAGGTTATGAAAAAATTGTGTTTTCTGCCCCGAACCCCAACATGTTTTTAATCCTATCAATTTCCCAACTGTAATTTGTTCACCTCGCATAGTTGTTTATCGTCTTTTGGGATAGAGACATCACTAGTGAACTTCATGGGACCCCGGTCCATATTTCCATCATTGTTTACACCCTCAATTTACTTCTTGTTTTACTTTCTATTGGTAGCCATTATTACCTATCTCTCTTGCGTTTAATCCTTTGTAAACAGCAAGGACGGAGGGATTGACAACCCCTCTGTACTCGTTGGGAGCAAAATTACTTGTTGTGTGTGCAGGTCCACTTCAACTACGTACCATCCGACAACAATTTCTAGCGCCGTTGACACCTACTTGTATCTCTTGGAGCCCTACTGGATTGACTCTCAACCTTGGTATCTTCACCAAGTGAAATTTGCCGCTACACTACTTCTCAACCTTCCACTTGGGGTAACCAACGAGGGGCGAGAGGCTATCACTTCCTCCCTAGCATGAAGCAATTTCTGGCACCGTTGCCGGTGACTCCAGTCTACAAGATAGGGGAGCTGCACACTATCTTTTATCTTTGCTTTTTAGTCTTGTTATTTTACCTTTCACTTTTTTCTTTTGTGTCCTTTACCAAAAACACACAAAAAATAGTTACCATGCTTGCTGCTGTTATGGGTACCACTGAAAACACCAAGTTGTGTGACTTCACTAGTCACAACAACAATGAATTTATCTGCACTCCTATTGCTACACCTGCCACTTTAGCACCATCATATGAAATTAAACCTTCTTTTCTTACTCTTGTTATGAAATAAAATTCTCCGGTGCTGGATATGATCCCGCCTTACACTTGAATAATTTTGTTGAGCTTTGTGACATGCAAAAGTATATTGAAGTAGAAGGTGATATTTTTAAGCTGAAGCCTTTTCCTTTCTCCTTGAGAGGAGGAGCTAAAATTTGGTTCCAATCCTTTCCTAGGAATAGCATAGATTCTTGGGATAAGTGCAATGCTGCTTTTATTAGGAAGTACTAACCACCTGCTAAGATTCTCCAATTCAGGAGTAATATTATGAATTTTAAGCAATTGGATAATGAACACGTTGCCCAAGCTTGGGAACGTATGAAATCTCTTGTTAACAATTGCCCTAAGCATGGTTTGACTACTTGGATGGTTATCCAGAATTTTTATGCAGGCTTGAACTTTACCTCGCGGAACCTGTTAGATTCGGCCGCGGGAGGAGGAACCTTTATGTCAACAACACTTGGTGCTGCCACAAAACTACTAGATGAGATGATGACCAACTATTCCCAATGGCACACCGAAAGAGCTCCAACAGTTAGGAAGGTAAACTCTGTCGAGGATATCCCCTCCCTAAATGAAAAGGTTGACTTGATCATGTATTTGCTTACCAAGCAAGCTCCTATTGATCCTCGTGATGTTCCTTTAAATTCCTTGGTTGCTCAAGAACAATTAGATGTGAACTTTATCTCTAGAAACAACTTCAACAACAATGCCTATAGGAGTAACTTTGGTAGCAATCCTAGTCCTTTCCCACCCAACAACTATGGGAACATCAATAACAACTCCTATGGTCAAACCTCTAGGGAAAGAGATTTACCCAGCTATGAGAAACTGGTAGAGATAGAGAAGTCCACTAAGAATTTTATGCACACACAGTTTGAACGAAACAAAGCATACTCGAGACAATTAGGTGAACATTCCTCTATTTTGCAAAGCATTAGCAAGCAACTTGAGAGCCTGAATAGTGAGATTTCTAATCTCCAAACTAGACTCCCCTCCACTGAGACTTATGTTTCAAACATGTCTCACACCCAAGCTACTTTGATAAACCAGATGGCAGCGAAACCTGAAGTTATCCCCATGGAAGAAGATAGAATTAAGAGCCTTCCTACACACCATACCATTGCTACTATCAAAGTTGTTGAGGATCTCAAAACTCTTAGCACCCATCACATCCCTAGTCCACCTAATGGACCTATCAATGGTGATGCTAGTACCTCAACCATAGAAGAAGAAACTCCTATGAACATAGAGGCTTTCAAACAAGTAATCCTAAATGACATCACTACCACCTTACTTGATGGTAGTGACCTTGATTTTGATAACTGTACCCTTCCTGAAGTTATTGGTTTCCTACACAAAATGTCTAGAGACTCCCACACTAGCACACTAAATCTTGCCTTCACGGAGCATATCACCAATGCTCTCATTAAAGGTAGGGAGGAGAATCTTAGGTTAGAAGCCTCCATACCTAGAAAGCTAGAAGATGGTTGGGATCCTATGATCAAAATTAAATTGAATAACTTCTCTTGCTTTGCTCTTTGTGATGTTCGAGCTAGTACCTCCGTTATGACCAAAATAATGTATGATATGTTTGAATTGAAACCTTTTGATCCTTGTTCTTTTGGTGTTCCTCTTGTTGATTCTTATGTAAAGAAACCTTTGGGGAAGATTGATGATGTTCTTATTATTGTCATTGATAATTATGTTCCCGTTGATTTTACTATTATGGACATTGAGTCTGAACCCTCATGTCCAACTATTTTGGGACGTCCTTTTCTTCGCACCGTTGGTGCTGTCATTGATATGAAAGAGGGGAATATAAAATTCCAATTCCCTCTCAAGAAGGGTGACAAGGGGGTGACCCTACGACTCCTACGTGTGAGGCTACCTGGTGCGTATGAAGACAGAAGGCCCAGTGGGAAGCTACGACAAGCCCACGATTGGCCCAACCAAGAACCAACGTAGGATTCCACGACTAACCTGGAAGGTGCAACTTGGCGTACAAGGCAGGACTAGAATTAGGAAACTACCTATGTAACCTAGCATGGACTCCCTGAGACCCAGCCTAGTATATAAAGGCTGGGAGGGGAGACGTCTAGGTCATCTCAATACGCATCTATTCATCCTAGCCTAGCGAGAACTCGCCTTGGCCTCCACTGTAATCGCCCCCTCACGTAATAATATCGAGCAGGAAGTGCTTCTCCTGTTAGGCGACGAGTATCGTCCAACCTGTGACATCTCTATGACTAACCCAGGGTCCCTGACCATGGGATTTGCCGGGGTTGATCCCCGTCAATTGGCGCCGTCTGTGGGAACTACGCAGGTTGGAATCACGATCTCGGCGGTCCTGACCTCAGCAGACCAAGACTCGAGGACCAGAACCAGATCTAGCCCACTCGAGGAGTTCAAGATCACCACAAGCATCTCCATCACCTCTCAAGATCATCCAGCCTGCAGCGGAACCAAGTCCAGCACCTCGACGACTTCCAGATCTATCACCGACGAAAAAGAACTCGATGACCCAGAAGACAAGCACAAGGAGGCAACCCGAGAATCCCGCTCGAGGAGTCGCGTCTCATGGCCGAAGGATCGCCCACCAGTCAATGAGCTGCCGCCACCCGGACTCCCACCACACGCCAAGACGTCGACTCCGAGACCCAGTCCGGAGACTACTATGACCCAGATCGAAGGCCAGACGAATTCGCCAACTTCACCCGAAGCCAATCACTCAGTGAAGGGATAGAACTTGACCCAAGAGTCCATAGCCGAGCAGAAGACCACTCGTATACCTTCCAAGTTTCAAGGAGAAGAAGGCACGCCGGCTCCAGCAAACTCACAGTTGAAGAGCAGCTGGAAGGACCCTGTGCGATCCACTGTTTTGAAGACAGTCGAGGACATCTCCGAGCAAGCCACACCCTGGGAGATTGCCGCTTATTCGCCGAACTCTCCAACAACATCAAGGAGGAGAAGCAACGTGAAGCCAAACACACTCGAAGAAGCACGCAGTCACCCGCACCCAGTGCATATGAGCAATACCCCGCGTCCCAGGGACGACTCTGCATGATCCATGAAGGAAGACACTCAAAAGCAAAGCAAGATGCCTACACCCTACAAGCCGAAGCAGCCGAAAGTCTAAAGATAACCGGAACATACCAACTGAGCGGCGCCGAGACAAGCATCACTTTTTCGCAGAACGACCATCCGCCTGCAGCCCCAAGGCCTGGGCATGCAGCACTGGTCCTCGAAGCCCAGATCGGAGGATACGACATGGACATAATCTTCATGGACGGAGGCAGCAGTCTAAACATAATCTTCGCCAGCACTCTACGCAAGATGTTCATCCCACGATCAGTGTGGAAAAAGTCAGGAACCACAATATACGGCGTAGTCCCGGGCCAAGCAACCACCTCCATCAGAGCAATACAGCTTGTTGTGATCTTCGGCAGCAAGCGCAACTTCGCAAAGCAGGCACTCGAGTTCGAAGTGATGGACTGGTAGTCGCAGTATCACACCATACTCGGGCGACCGGCGTTCGCACAGTTCATGGCGGTTCCACACTATGCATATCTCAAGCTAAAGATGCCAGGACCTGCGGGAATCATCACAGTCAAGGGAAGCTTCATCAAATTGGACTAGTGCGACCGCGACTTCCACAAAGTCTCCGAAACATTCGGAGCCCAGCAACAGCTCCATGAAATAGCCATGGTGACGGACAAAAGCATATTTCCACTAGCAAACAGAAGCGAGACAAAGGAATTTGGTCGCGACTTCAGCGTCGCCAGCGACACGATCACACACCAAGTACACCCGACAGACCCAGAGAAGATAGTCTGTGTATATGCCCACCTTCCAGAAGAGAAAGCAACCGCCCTCATAACTTTCCTTCGTGAAGAATGGAAAATTTTCGCCTGGTGCCTAGCTGACATGCCACGAGAATTCGCGGAACATGCGCTCCACATCAAGCCAAACACGAAGCCAGTAAAACAGGCGCTGCGACGTTTCTCAGAGCCCAAACGCAGAGCAATCGGAGAAGAAGTCAATCGACTACTCGACGCACAGTTCATTAGAGAGACAAATTAAGCAACATGGATAGCAAACCCAGTCCTGGTCCCTAAAAAGGACACCGAGGTACTGAGGATGTGCGTCGACTATGGGCCTATCAACAAGCACTGCCCAAAAGGTCACTTCCCCTTGCTAAGAATCGATCAAATAATTGACTCCACAGCAGGATGCGACCTCCTATCCTTCCTCGACGCATACTCAGGGTACAATCAGATCAGGATGAAGGAAGAAGACGAAGATCACACCTCGTTCATCACCCCTATGGAGTATTCTGCTACCAAACTATGCCCTTCGGACTAAAAAATGCCGGAGCCATGTAAGAGCGGATGATGCAAGCATGCCTAAGAGACCAGATCGGAAGGAACGTCCAGGTCTATGTAGACGACATTGTCATCAAAACCTACAGCGCAAACACACTACTCGACGACCTCCGCGAGACGTTCGCGGCCCTCAACAAGTACATGATCAAGCTGAACCCCAAAAAATGCGTGTTCGGCGTCCCAGCCGGAAAGTTACTCGGGTACATGGTCTCTGCCGGAGGAATCGAAGAAAACCCTGAAAAGGTTCAAGCAATCGCCAAAATGCAAAGGCCAACCAACATCAGAGGAATACATCAGCTCACAGGAAAGCTCACAACACTGAGCCGCTTCATCAGCAGGCTAGGCCAAAGGACCCTGCCTTTCTACAAGATGCTGAGGAAAGGAGAAAAATTCGACTGGATCGAGGAAGCCAGCAATGCATTCACAGACTTGAAGAAGACCCTCTCTACCCCACCAATCTTGGCGGTGCCTAAAGAAAGGGAAAAGTTGTATCTCTACATAGCAGCACGGAGCAGCGTCGTGAGCATAATGCTTGTCGTCGAGCGTGCAGAAGAAGGCAAAGTCCAAAGGATCCAAAGACCAATTTACTACCTGAGCACGCTACTCACGAAGCCACAACAGCGGTACCCACATTACCAGAAGCTCCTGCTCGCCATCATCATGGCCTCCAGGAAAGTATCACACTACTTTGACGAACACTCCATCACAATCGTGAGCAGTGCACCGCTCGCGGACATCCTCAACAATCCCGGAGTGACCGGTCGAGTCGCTGAGTGGAACATGGATCTCAGCCCGCGAGACCTACAGTTCAAACACCCAACATCAATCAAAACCCAAGTACTCCCAGACTTCCTGGTCGAGTGGGCAGATGTCCAAACACCAGGGCCCACAGACTTGTCAAACTCATGGACGATGTACTTCGACGGATCCAAAAGACAGCAAGGAGCCGGAGCAGGCGTCGTCCTAGTCTTCCCCAAAGGAACGAAGCTCAAATACATCCTCCAGATCAACTTCAGCAACACCTCCAACAATGAAGAAGAATACGGGGCACTACTCCACGACATGCGCATGGAAAAAACTTGTGGCGCCACTCGCCTAGCGATCTACGGCGACTCCAACCTCGTCGTCCAACAGGCGATGAGAGACTATAATGCAGTCGCAGACAACATGGCAGCCTACCAAAAGCTCTACAACGCTCTAGAGGGAAGTTTCGACGGCTGTGAACTCAACTACATCCCCAGAGAAAATAACACAGAAGCCAACGAACTCGCGAACATCGGATCGACTCGAGGACCAATACCACCAGGCGTTTTCCTTGAGAGCATCAATCAGTGATCAATAAAAGTAAAGCCAACGGAGCCCAAAGCAGTCGCAGAAGAAGACGACACAAATGAGCCGGCACAGGTGGCAGCAAAGAGCACAACTGACGCTACAAACAGCCAAGCAATCAAAGTTGAAGCACCAGCGGCACTCGAAAACCTGGATTAGGCAAGACCTTTTCTTCGATTCCTAATCGAAGGCACCCTACCACAAGACGTTGCAGAAGCCCGACGCATCAGTCGACGATCCAAAGCATTCATAGTAATCAACAGGAAGCTCTACAAGCGCAGCATCTCCCAGGTCCTAAAAAAGTGCATAAACGAGGAAGACGGCAAAGCCCTACTACTAGAGGTCCACGAAGGCACCTGCGGACATCATGCCAGCAGTCGAGCACTCGTGGTAAAAGCCTTTCGGGCAGGATTCTACTAGCCGACCGCCATGAGAAATGCTGAGGATATTGTACGGCGTTGCATCGCGTGCCAAAAAATCGGCAGCAGGCCACACGCCCCAGCATCGGAACTCAAAACCATACCGTTATCATGGCCATTCGCCACATGGGGACTCGACATGGTAGGCCCACTCAAGAAATCCTGAAAAGGAGGAAGAACACACCAACTGGTCGCAGTGAACAAGTTCACCAAATGGATCGAGGAAGTACCAATCACCAGCTCAACAGCCCTCATGGCAGTCAACTTCATCAAATCAATCATCTTTAGATTCGGAGTACCACACAACATCATCACAGACAATGGTACCAACTTCACGGCAGCAGAGTTCAAAAACTTTTGTCAAGAGTTGGGCATCAAAATGAACTACGCATCAGTCGCACACCCGCAGTCTAATGGACAAGTGGAAAAAGCAAACAACTTAGTATGCGGAGGATTAAAGAAGCTACTCCTAGCACCACTCAAACAGGCTGCAGGAAACTGGATAGAGGAGCTCCCCACAGTCCTATGGAGCCTACGCACCACCCCAAACAGCTCAACCCAGTATACGACTTTCTTCTTGGTATACGGGGCAGAAGCAGTGCTACCGCACGACCTAAAATTTGGAGCACCCAGAATCTCAGGGTACGAAGAGGAAGAGGCAGAAGAAGCGCTGCATAACGACAAAGACTTAGCAGACGAAGCACGAGACACAACCCTCACAAAATCTGAAGGATACCAGGACAAGCTTCGCACCTATCAAAGCAGTCGCCTACGGACCCGATCATTCAATGAAGGAGATCTCATGCTACGACTAATACAGGAAAAAGTGCACAAACTTGCCCCTCAATGGGAAAGGCTGTTCATCATCTCGGAAGTCATAGGAGGAGGAGCATACAGATTAAAGAATCCGAAGACCAATGAGGGCGGGAAATCCATGGAACGTAGCGAACCTACGCCTGTTCTACCCATAGTCCTCCAGGCATCATCAGAAACATCGGCAACAGCACCGATTGGCAGCACGTGTAAAATTCGAAGGAATAAAATAATGTTACCCAAAGCATCTTACTTAAAAGAACTCGGGGGCTTGAGCCTAGAACTCCCTCCGAGAGACGCTATCCTCGCGAACGCGAGTTTTACTTACAAGCACTTGGGGGCTCGAGCCTAGAACTCCCCCCGAGAGACGCTATCCTCGCGAACGCGACTTTCACTTACAAGCACTCGGGGGCTCGAGCCTACAACTCCCCCCGAGAGACGCTATCTTCGCAAACGCGACTTTTATTTACAAGCACTCGGGGGCTCAAGCCTAGAACTTCCCCCGAGAGACGTTATCCTCGCGAACGCGACTTTTACTTACAAGCACTCGGGGGCTCGAGCCTAGAACTCCCCCCGAGAGACGCTATCTTCGCAAACGTGACTTTTATTTACAAGCACTCGGGGGCTCGAGCCTAGAACTCCCCCCAAGAGACGCTATCCTCGCGAACATGACTTTTACTTACAAGCACTCGGGGCTCGAGCCTAGAACTCCCCCCGGGAGACGCTATCCTCGCGAACGGGACTTTCACTTACAAGCACTCGGGGGCCCGAGCCTATAAATCCCCTCGAGAGACGCTATTTTCGCAAACGTGACTTTTACTTACAAGCACTCGGGGGCTCGAGCCTAGAACTCCCCCCGAGAGATGCTATTTTCATGAACGCGACTTTTACTTACAAGCACTCGGGGGCTCGAGCCTGACGCTATTTTCGCAAACGCGACTTTTACTTACAAGCACTCGGGGGCTCGAGCCTAGAACTCCCCCCGAGAGACGCTATTTTTGCAAGTGCGACTTTTTCTTAAAAAGACTCGGGGACTCGAGCATAAAACCTCCCCCGAAGGACGTTACCCTCGATAAAAAACGCGACTGTCGCCGAACAACAAAGCAAACATGGGAAAGTCGCATCTTTATTCTTCACCCGATCACAAGCGATCGCCTAAAGACTCGGGGGCTACTCCCATCGGGAGCGCTGACGCGCACCCGATCTAAAGCTTGGAAAAATTCAAAGACAACTACAAACCAGTGAGACAAAAATTTGTAAAGTCTGCGCTTGATGCTGCAAATCAAACGCAGCCGCGGGGGCTACTCCCATCGGGAGCGCTGACGCGCACCCAAGAAGACATTCTCATTACAAAGGAGTCGAATACGTTCTCATTACAAAGGAGTCAAAGACATTCTCATTACAAAGGAGTCGAAGACATTCTCATTACAAAGGAGTCGAAGACTTTCTCATTACAAAGAAGTCAAAATGACAGTTTGTCTCTACAGAAGGACCTGTGGAAATGCAAGACGGACTACATACAGCTTCTACATGTGTGCTCATGCTGAGATAGTTGGCACTTTCGTGCCACCGCCTGACAGGCATTACCACAGACAAAGTAGCAACTCAGCCGGTGAAGAAGAAGCTCGCCGTCCTCCAGTTCTACAAGGTCGCCGCCTTCCAGTTCTACAAGGTGCCTCGACCTATTGACGCAGCCGCTTACGACTGGTTTGACGTCCAGTTCTTCCCTAGAACTAGAAGAGCAAACACCATCGCCCGAGGGATCAGCTGAAGATGAAGAAACGAGAGAAGCAGGCAAATCACCACTCGAGCTATCAGAATCGCTGCTCGTCTTCTCACAGTATGGATCCAGACGGTTGCCCCCAGCATCAATTGCGTGGATAATAACAGTATCTTTGCCGTCAAAGTGACAACAAAGACTATCTCCGCCGCGCAGATTCAGCCGACGAGAAAACGTCCTCCAGCCAGAACAAAGAAAGATCAAGGATGAAGTATCAATTTCCAGCTCCACCCACGAAGAAGAACGAGAGCTCTCGTGAAGACGGAGCCAGAAACCCCTCAAGTTACACTCAGAAGAAATGGAAGCAAACGAAAAGGGAAGAGGAATCCGGGCAGCATCCCGGCTAAGAACACGCAAAAGAAAGTCATAGCGCCAAAAGCCCTCCTACATAGAGGAAGAGGAAGAAGGCACCAACGCAGTTCCATGACGCCCACCACGTGAGGAACGAGGCGTGCAGCCACCACGACCATGCCGGCCACGGCCTCGCCCAGCCACACCTCTACCACGTTTGGGTGCCATATGAAGAACAATAAGAAGGAAAAGATGCGAAGAATGGATGCCAAGGATGGGCAACCAAAGGAAGCATTTATAGATCAATCCAAGGGCAAATGAGGAAAAACACACAGAAGCCCAGGCGGCGCCATCATTGCATCAAAGACCAAACGGGCCAAGCGTTATGAAATCCAAAACAAAGATCCCTTCACACGGTCAGCATTATTTACACGACACGTCAAATCTCGCTTGTTTCCCATACAAAGCCTTGGAAATCTAACAGGCAAAAGGCAGCGCGACGCCCAAATCATCATTATGACAGTACAGAGGATGTGACGGATCAAACAAAAATCAAGCATCATCATATGTCATCAAACAACATGACAATGCACATCAGCACGGTACCCCAAAGGGAACGGATCAAGGTAAAAGCAGTTGGGAAAAAACAAACAAGCTATATGTCCAAATTTTCTGACGCTAAAAAAAATCGCTTACTCCCATCGGGAGTACCCTTTCGAGTTCGGGTGCTCCCTCACCCAGAAGGCAAAGATGTGCTCGAGTGATCACTCGCACCAACAGAAATAACATTTTCTCAGAGTTTGGGTGCTCCCTCACCCCAAAGGCAGAAAAGCATTCGAGTGACTACTCGCGAAAAGACTCAGCCATTCAGGAAACATTACTTACTCGCACACTCGACGACATTCCGAGTGGGTGCCTTCTTATTTTCCTCGCCTGAGTTCACTATAAACTCCGCGAGTGACGACTAAAACAGCTCACTTGATTGTTTATTCCAAGTGGGTGCATCGCTAATCAGGCTCCGTGCCTCAACAAAAAAAATTATGCCTGGACTACGACACACTGTACCCAGATGCCACGCAAGCTTAGCGTGTAGGTAAGACCCCGCTGCGAAGAACGGTCGGGCCGGGACTTGCCCCAGAGAGATTTCACTCCCGACCTTTTCCATGCGCTCGCATGTTAGAAAGAGCCGAGCGGACGCGCTCAGGCTATGTGCTTAGACTGGCAGCAATTGATCCTATAAGACCTGCAGCGGCATGACTTTGCTTGACACCAGTGTTCCAAGTTCACGTCGAGGGACGTGGGCTTGATTGGGCTACTGTGGTATTTGTCACTAGCACAATTCACCAAGGCTCGACCAGTCGACTCCTTGGGCCCTTTCAGCTTAGCAATCCCTCGAAACAGATATTGTCATGGCTCAAAACTGCCAGTGACCCGTGGAGATACCACGCTTACAAAAAATAAGGCGCAGATGAATTCGAGTCCCTGCGCGACTCTTCGAGTCCCCCAGGCACTCGGTGGCTGCTGACGAGGGGGTGACACCACGACTCCTACGTGTGAGGCTACCTGGGCGTATGAAGACAGAAGGCCCACTGGGAAGCTACGACAAGCCCACGATTGGCCGAACCAAGCACCGACGTAGGAGTCCGCGACTAACATGGAAGGTGTAACTTGGCGTACAAGGCAAGACTAGAATTAGGAAACTACCTATGTAACCTAGCACGGACTCCCCGAGACCCAGCCTAGTATATAAAGGCTGGGAGGGGAGACGTCTAGGTCATCTCAATACGCATCTATTCATCCTAGCCTTGCGAGAACTCGCCTTGGCCTCCACTATAATCGCCCCCTCACGTAATAATATCGAGCAGGAAGTGCTTCTCCTGTTAGCCGACGAGTATCGTCCAACCTGTGCCATCTCTATGACTAACCCAGGGTCCCTTACCATGGGATTTGCCGGGGTTGATCCCCGTCAAAGGGCATGGACCACTTCCCTGGAAAGAATATTAAGTTACCTTTTGAGTCCGTTACACGGGCTAGCTATTCTCTTACACTTGATAAAACTTGATCTTTTTGCTTTGTGCCTAGCTCAAAGGCGTAAAAGAAAGCGCTTGTTAGGAGGCAACCCAATTTTTTTTCCTTATGTTTTAGTGGTCTTGATGATTGTTTCCACTGTAGTACCATCATTGTATCTTCATTTTATAGCTTTGTTCCAAGTTTAGCCTCTCATTGTAAGAAAGTTCAAAAGTTTTGACGTGCTGTCCAGAAATAGATTCTGTACTCTTGACGGAAAATTCACCTAAAATCACCAGATCATCATTTTGATCTGAATTGTTTTGACAGCGTGCTCAATACAATTAGCTTTCATGCGTCTGTTCTGAGTTTTTTGATTTGATTTGCAGAAGTACCCCAAAAAAATTATTTACTACCTACTGGTCTATTTTTCACAGATTCTGCCATGTTTTGCAAACCATAAGCTTGCTTTTTCTTTGCAATTTTTTTTGGCAGTCTTGAGAAACATTAGCTCTTCAAGAATATATTTATTTCCAGTAGAGAAAAAATATTTTATTATGGGTACTAACCACTCTAATCAGCTTATGATGAATTATGTATGAAGGGAGTTTTCAAGTGTGCGAAGGAAGATGATGAAAGAAGATTCGGGAGTGTCAAGCGCTCAAGCTTGGGGATTCCCCCATGCACCCCCATGAAATATCCAAGGAGACTCAAGCATCTAAGCTTGGGGATGCCCCCGTGCATCCCCTTCTCCATCAACAATTATCATTTCGTCCTTTATCACTTCATGCGTTATGTGCTATGCTTGGAGCATCTTGCTCTTTACTTTTTAGTTTTTTTTAGCTTTGTTTGCTGTTCATAACAAGTTAGAACCCACCTTTGTTTGTGTGGGAGAGAAACACGCTCCACTTTAACCTGGAACACATCATAGGATTTTCATGCTTATCTTTGCTGTGTGTTCTTTATCTTTTCGTAGCTTCTTTCATGCTTAGCTCTTGTGCTTTCATGTTTATTTCTTTTTATGAGCTTTTGTTTAGGATGTTGCTGGAACTCTCTTGAGTTTTCATGTTTATGTTATTTAGAGAGTTGGCCTGTTGCACTGAGTTGCATGTCTTCACTTAAAGTAGGTAATTGAGGTTTCTATTCAATTATAGTAGTAACTTGCAATAGTTTTGAGGTATTGTTTTGAGTAATTTTTGAACTTTTTGTGTCAAGAGCTTTAGCCTATTAGCAATAGATGTCGTATTTTGGGCAATCCGTGTTTATTTTTGAAAAAATAAAAAAAAAATAGTTGAGAACTCTTGCTACTAGATGGATCACTAATCTTTGGAGGGATCGAATATTAGAGTACACTCACGTACCATGAGTCAAGGATGCGCAAGGACAACCAAACCCCATACACTTCTCCTCGGGGTACTTGTCTCTTTGTGAACCTCCTGATTAGATTGAGAGTTACCGATAATAAGTGCATGATTTCTTCATTCCAATGTAAGTATTCGATTGTTGATACTTCCACCACCCATATCTTTCTAGCCTCTTCAGTACCGTGCATTGCCATTTCTCACCTCGAGAGTTGGCGCATACTTCGCCGGTGCATCCAAACCCTTGGCATAATACACTCTGTCATCATAAACCTCCTTATATCTTCCTCAAAACAGCAACCATACCTACCTATCAAGGCATTTCCAAAGCCTTTTCGAGATACAATGGCATGCAACATCCATCTTCTCATGACTTGATCTTCATGTCATACATGCTTTTCCTTGATCGAGGAGCCGCATGCTAGTTGGGCCTTGCCATAATAATTGCTACATGACGCGCTAGTATCATTGCATATCCTGTGTAAGGCCCGATATGAGGTACTATTCCAGATCTAGATGTTTCCATCCATATCCGGGAACGAAGCACATATCGGTCCCACCGCGACATATGAAAAATTCATATGCCCCGGATTTCCAACATGATATCATAACATTACAGATACAAGGATACAACATCTCATACAATCGGCATACAACTGCCTTAATATAATACAACATCGGAAGATATATGTCTGAGTACAGACTACAATCAAATGCCTACTGGAAAAGAGAAAAACATCGACCCCATAACCACACGGGTCCAGGCCCTCCACCGGGATCCGCCTAACTAGTCGTCGCCGAGTCTCCACGTGAAACGTCGATCACCATACCTGTTGTCGATCAAGAACCCTGAAAAGAGTTTGGAGGTAGTATCATGAGTACAAAGGTACTCAGCATCCAACTGTAGTGGTCATCTGACCCAGCAAGGACTTCATCACTCGTCATTCTAGGACAACTAGTAGTTTACGGTAAGGAAGTGGTAAGTGGTGAGGTTCCTGCCGCACTAGTATTTATGAAGTGGCTAACGATCTAGAGAGTAAGATTAGAAGCCAAGCATTCGATGAGGAATTGCCTCCAACAAGTCTTGCTGTCAACTACTTACGCAAACATAACACCTATCCTATCCTTGTCCTCCTCTTCGCATCCCGACAAAGAAGAAGAAGTCAAGGCACACACACACACATTGATCAAGTTATATTAAGATTATCTCTGTTGTTGTTGTCTATGAACAAGGAGTAGGCCTCAAGTCGTCCATAACCGTGGACACGGCTTCTCGAAAAGATTTAACCCTGCAGGGGTGTACCAACTGCCCATTACAAGGCTCCGCACGCACGTCCATCTCTCTCAGTTTCTACCCATCACAGGCAACCATTTTATGATTTAGTTCCAAGAGATCCGAAACGACATGTCCCTCTAACTAACAACGAACAAATCCGGGTGCCCCCCGGTGAGTCGACATCCAGCTCAGGAGCCGGTCGCGCTCTCGATCTGGTCTCTACCGTCTGTCTCGGGTTTGGATAGCCGGTTAATCACACATGGGAAACCGGGTCCTCAGCCGAACAAGGTGGGCCAGCAAGGAAATTATGTCCTCACTGGTCCGGGTTGGTTTAAAAACTACTGGCAGCTGACCAGCACACACACGGTTTCAAATGGTAAATCAGCTTGGGCCACCACTAGAAATGTTTGAAGCTAGGTAGGTAAGAAAAGGGGACGCCATAAAATCCCACACGCGGTTAGGCACACTCGATGTTAAAACCAATACCCGGAACTCGGATCCTACGTGACTCGAATGGAACAAAGCGTCGGGGCGGGATAGCCTAGACCTTCCATCCTTCGTCGAATATAGTCAACATTATAATAAACATATCATCAACAACAATATAATAATGTGATATCCCAAACGAAGGAGTAACAGGGTAACATCGTAGCATCCTAAGCATGCATACTAAGCAGGGGCTGAGCAACGAGCAATAGTAACATAGCAGTACATGGTTTGCTGGGAAGGGACATGGCTGTATCGGTTTGAAAGAGGCTGTAAACATGTGGTAGGATCAAACATCGAACCTAACCTAGACTAGCATGCAAACCGCTGGTTGACATAGAATGGATCATAAGTAATGTATAGTCCTTGCCTGTTGATAAGTTGTATTTCGAAGGTGTAGTCGATCCCAAGCTCGCATCGTCTCCGAGAGGTACCCGCGGAAGCACAAAAGAGGTAAACACTTGAAAGCAATCAACGAGCAAGCACTCTATTACTACGGGGAAACACAATATCAAGAAGACAGCACACGACACGGCAACGCGATACAGATCTATAGTCGAGAACGGTTACTAACAGTTTAAGTGGGGTATCGGTCACACACGACGAATATCGCACGTTTACGGTGGTTCAAGTTTCTTAGCTACATGTGATCAACCAACGGTTATTAACATGGCAACTCAATCAAGCATGGCATAGCACACAAACATGTCAAGAGGTGAAGCATAAAATAAACTATCTATGCTAGTCAATTTAAGTGAGGCACAATCCTAAACATGGCATAAAACTAAGTGCCGCACGACAATTAAAGGATTTGGTACTGTTCTGTCCTAAACCATATTTTAGGTTGGTGAACAGCAGCAAAAAAATAGCATAAACACAAAGTACACGAAAAACTAATCAAGTTACATATAAGGCACACTCCAAACGGAGTTACGGTTAAAAAGATACAAGCAACACAAGTTACGGGCACAATCTGTCAACATCACGAAGCACACTTTTGAGCAATGCATAAACAAGATAATCAATGCAAACATGCTCACAATGGATATGGAATTAAATTAGACATGACATGGAAGGCATGGCAAAACAAATCATGCAAAAAGGCATCATAGATCAAAAGATATTAAGCAAACAACATGGCATCGTGACGTTACAGACTTGGAGAAAAACAGAGGTGGCTGTCAAAAACAGCAGCATAGCAACTTTGGAGCTAAATAACTATATGACTAGTAATGATAACATGAAGATGCAATACATGTAATGAAAGTAGACATGATGCTTAACAATATGCAATTGGAATCACTCAATTCCGACGTATGGTTGCGAAGCAACCGTCGCCCGAAGTTTCAATAAAATAATAACAACAACACTTAACAGGAAAGATTAGCAGTTAACGGCCTGATGCCCACTTCAACGCAGAATTAAACTATCTAGACGGCCTCAAACGGAAAAACTTTCTACATACGAATGCTAGAGCACGCAAAACTGAGCAACTTTCGTTTTGGGGGCACGTTCATCGGAGCTACGGATTGATCGCTATCATCGTTGCAAAATGGAACCAACAACAAAATTCTAGGGACTTGGCAAAAAAACTGACTTAACAGAAAATAAAAAGGAAAATGTAAAAAGAAAAAAAAGGTTTCGGGCCGGCTCACCATGGGCCAAGCCCATCTGGCCAGAGGAGGCCGCTTGGGCCGCTGGATGCGCCTGGGCTGGGAGGCCTCGCTTGGGCCGCCTGGCGCGGATGGGCCGTGGCCCACTGGGGCGGTTGGCCTGGCTCGGCGGTTGCTCGCCTCGTTCCCATCGGAACAGAGGCCGGCAGCGGCGGATTGTGCCGGCTGGCATCCGGCCAAGAACCAGGCGGCGAGGAGGAGGGAACGGGCGCGCCGTAGAGGGGAAGGGAGACCGGATCCGGGACTGGACGGCTGCGGCACCTCCAGGGCTGCGGCGGATGAGCTTGAGGGGCCATGGCGCGGCTCGGCCTCCATGGCTACGCGCCTGCGTGTTCCTGGGAGGGAGAGAGAGCGGAGTGAGAGGCCGAGGAGAATGGAGAGGGGAGGGAAGAGGAGGAGATGGGGGTGGCCGGGCTGCTTGCCGGCAGCCGGCGACGCGAGGCGGCAGGATGGTCGGCCGGATCGGGCGGCCGTCGGCCCAGATCAGTCCCGAGCGGGCTGGGGAGGCCCTGGGGGCCCGGTTGGCTGGAGGTGGGGGAAGGTGCGACGTGGAGGCTCCGGGAGCGTCCGATCTCGATCTGATGGCTCCTAGTTGGCCAAAATTTAGGGTTTCGAGATTTTTGGAGGGCTAGGGGGCAGATCTGGAGTTTTCAGAGGGGGGTGGCTGCAAATTTTACAAAGGGGAACCCTAATTGGCTGGTTTGGGAGGTGGGGGAGGGGGTCATTATATAGGCAGGTTGGCTGGCCAGTTTACGCAAACGCCCCCGGTACCCCTCTCGCGCGTCCGGCGATCGCGTTCGTGACCGCCGAGACTCCATACGGACTCCAATTCCGACGAAATCTCGAACCACGCGCTCAGCGCGTCGAGCCCGTCGATCATACCTCACTGCGGTGACATTCCGATAACGTTTTTCGGCGCCCCATACAATAATCCGTTTATTAAATAAACGGGGTTTTCGTTCCGGTGGCGATGGCTGGTCCTGTGCCGGTAGTGACGGTGCTCGGGTGAAATCCCGGTGTCGCAAGGTCATGTGTCGTGGTGGAAAGGGGTCGGTCACGCATCCGATACGAGAATACGGGGAGAAAAATAATCGCCGATCGATAAATCAGGGATGCAAACACCGCAAACAAATTAGGCAATCAATCAATTCACAACGAAAACAAATTTTTTAATTTTTCTGAAAACTGGGCTGTTACAATACAACACCACCAACAAGGGATCTCTTCCCGAGATCCTGGACGATCCGGGGGAGAGGGGGGGAGAAAAGAGAGACGACGATCTTCAACACCACCAACAAGGCACTCTGCTCCATGACGACGTCGAACTTCTGTCGAGATAACTTCCGCAGAGAGACGGTAACGTCGGAAAACGAAACCGTCAGTGACAAGAGGAAGAACGATCGCAAAAACCAAATCAAGGGATAGTGATTTTCGATGCAAGTCGTAAAAACACCGGGCAAAAGGAGGGAGGGCAAAGGACGACCCAGATGATATCCGAAACCGGAGAAGCTAAAGGTACTACAGGAATTCCCTCCTGAGCTCGGAATCGAGACAATACGCTGCATGCAAGGCATTGTAAAGGTTCCGATACTCCACACACTCGAGATCCTAGAGTTTTGAAGGGGAGGTAAGTCGAGAATTAAAACACTTACGACACTTGTCCTGACCAGAGCAAGGGTAAGGAGTAAAAGATTCCTACTCTCCGATAACTAACTTAATAACTACAAAATAGTTTTTGTCTAGACTCGACTTCGGCCAGAGAGGGGATCCTACGTTCGGTAAGGCTCTAATACCAAGTTGTAAGGCCCGATATGCGGTACTGTTCCAGATCTAGATGTTTCCATCCAGATCCGGGGACGAAGCACATATCGGTCCCACCGCGACATATGACAAAGTCATATGCCCCGGATTTCCAACATGATATCACAACATTACAGATACAAGGATACAACATCTCATACAATCGGCATACAACTGCCTTAATACAATACAACAACGGAAGATATATGTCTGAGTACAGACTACAATCAAATGCCTACTGGCAAAGAGAAAAACATCGACCCCATAACCACACGGGTCCAGGCCATCCGCCGGGATCCGCCTAACTAGTCGTCGCCGAGTCTCCACGTGAAACGTTGATCACCATACCTGTTGTCGATCAAGAACCCTGAAAAGAGTTTGGGGGTAGTATCATGAGTACAGAGGTACTCAGCATCCAACTGTAGTGGTCATCTGACCCAGCAAGGACTTCATCACTCGTCATTCTAGGAAAACTAGTAGTTTACGGTAAGGAAGGGGTATGTGGTGAGGTTGTTGCCGCACTAGCATTTATGAATTGGCTAACGATATAGAGAGTAAGATAAGAAGCCAAGCATTCGATGAGGAATCGCCTCCAACAAGTCTTGTTGTCAACTACTTACGCAAACATAACACCTATCCTATCCTTGTCCTCCTCTTCGCATCCCGACGAAGAAGCAGAAGAAGTCAAAGAACACACACACATTGATTAAGTTATATTAAGATTATCTCAGTTGTTGTTGTCTATGAACTAGGAGTAGGCCTCAAGTCGTCCATAACCGTGGACACGGCTTCTCGAAAAGATTTAACCCTGCAGGGGTGTACCAACTGCCCATTACAAGGCTCCCCACGCACGTCCATCTCTCTTAGTTTCTAACCATCATAGGAAAACATTTTATGATTTAGTTCCAAGATATCCGAAACGACATGTCCCTCTAACTAACAACGAACAAATCCTGGTGGCCCCCGGTGAGTCGACATCCAGCTCAGGAGCCGGCCACGCTCTCGATTCTGTCTTTACCGTCTGTCTCGGGTTTGGATAGCCGGTTAATCACACATGGGAAACCGGGTCCTCAGTCGAACAAGGTGGGCCAGCAAGGGAACTATGTCCTCACTGGTCCGGGTTGGTTTAAAAACTACTGGCAGTTGACCAGCACACACACGGTTTCAAATGGTAAATCAGCTTGGGCCACCACTAGAAATGTTTGAAGATAGGTAGGTAAGAAAAGGGGACCCCATAAAATCCCACACGCGGTTAGGCACGCTCGGTCTTAAAACCAATACCCGGAACTCGGATCCTAGTTGACTCGAATGGAACAAAGCGTCGGGGTGGGATAGCCTAGACCTTCCATCCTTCGTCGAATATAGTCAACATTATAATAAACATATCATCAACAACAATATAATAATGTGATATCCCAAATCAAGGAGTAACAGGGTAACATCGTAGCATCCTAAGCATGCATACTAAGCAGGGGTTGAGCAACGAGCCATAGTAACATAGCAGTACATGGTTTGCTGGGAAGGGACATGGCTGTATCAGTTTGAAAGAGGTTGTAAACATGTGGTAGGATCAAACATCGAACCTAGCCTAGACTATCATTTAAACCGCTGGTTGAAATAGAATGGATCATAAGTAATGTATAGTCCTTGCCTGTTGATAGTCGGATTCCGAAGGTGTAGTCGATCGCAAGCTCGCATCGTCTCCGAGAGGTACCCGCGGAAGCACACAAGAGGTAAAAACTGGAAAGTAATCAACGAGCAAGCACTCTATTACTATGGGGCAACACAAGATCAAGAAGACAGCACACGACACGGCAACGCGATACGGATCTATCGTCGAAAACGGTTACTAACAGTTTAAGTGGGGTATCGGTCACACACGACGAATACCGCACGTTTACGGTGGTTCAAGTTGCTTAGCTACAGGTGATCAACCAACGGTTATTAACATGGCAACTCAAGCAAGCATGGCATAGCACACAAACATGTCAAGAGGTGAAGCATAAAATAAACTATCTATGCTAGTCAATTTAAGGGAGGCACAATCCTAAACATGGCATAACACTAAGTGCCGCATGACAATTAAAGGATTTGGTACTGTTCTGTCCTAAACCATATTTTAGGTTGGTTTACAGCAGAAAACAATAGCATAAACACAAAGAACACGGAAAACTAATCAAGTTAGATATAAGGCACACTCCAAACGGAGTTACAGTTAAAAAGATACAAGCAACATAAGTTACGGGCACAATCTGTCAACATCACGAAGCACACTTTAGAGCAATGCATAAAGAGGATAATCAATGAAAACATGCTCACAAATGATTTGGAATTAAAGTAGACAGGACAGGGAAGGCATGGCAAAAAGAATCATGCAAAAAGGCATCATAGATCAAAAGATATTAAGCAATCAACATGGCATCGTGATGTTATAGACTTGGAGAAAAACAGAGGTGGCTGTCAAAAATAGCAGCATAGCAACTTTGGAGCTAAATAACTAGATGACCAGTAATGCTAGCAAGAAGATGCAATACATGTAATGAAATTAGACATGATGCTTAACAATATGCAATTGGAATCACTCAATTCCGACATACGGTTGCGAAGCAACCGTCGCCCGAAGTTTCAATATAATAATAACAGCAACACTTAACATAGCAGTTAACGGCCTGATGCTCACTTCAACGCAGAATTAAACTATCTAGACGGCCTCAAACGGAAAAACTTTCTACATACGAATACTAGAACACGCAAAACTGAGCAACTTTCGTTTTGGGGGCACGTTCATCGGAGCTACGGATTGATCGCTAACATCGTTGCAAAATGGAACCAGCAGCAAAATTCCAGGGACTTAGCAAACAAAACTGACTTAACAGAAAATAAAAAGGAAAACATAAAAAGAAAAAAAAAGGTTTTGGGCCGGCTCACCATGGGCCAAGCCCATCTGGCCAGAGGAGGCCGCTTGGGCCGCTGCAGGCGCCTGGGCTGGGAGGCTTGGCCTGGGCCGCCTGGCGCGGATGGGCCGTGGCCCACGGGGGCGGCTGGCCTGGCTCGGCGGTTGCTCGCCTCGTTCCCATCGGAACAGAGGCCGGCGGCGGCGGATTGTGCCGGCTGGCCTCCGGCCAAGAACCAGGTGGCGAGGAGGAGGGAACGGGCGCGGCGCAGAGGGGAAGGGAGACCGGATCCGGGACTGGACGGCGACAGCACCTCCAGGGCGGTGGCGGACGAGGTTGAGGGGCCATGGCGCGGCTCGGCCTGCATGGCTGCGCGGCTGCGTGTTCCTGGGAGGGAGAGAGAGCGGAGTGAGAGGCCGAGGAGAAGGGAGAGGGGAGTGAAGATGAGGATATGGGGGTGGCCGGGCTGCTCGCCGGCAGCCGGCGGCGCTAGGCGGCAGGGTGGTCGGCCGGATCGGGCGACCGTCGGCCCAGATCAGGCCCGAGCGGGCTGGGGAGGCCCTGGGGGGCCCGGTTGGCTGGTGGTGGGGGAAGGTGCGACGTGGAGGCTCCGGGAGCGTCCGATCTCGATCTGATGGCTCCTGGGTGACCAATATTTAGGGTTTCGGGATTTTTGGAGGGCTAGGGGTAGATCTGGAGTTTTCAGAGGGGGTGGCTGCAATTTTACAAAGGGGAACCCTAATTGGCTGGTTTGGGAGGTGCGGGCGTCATTATATAGGCAGGTTGGCTGGCCAGTTTACGCAAACGCCTCCGGTACCCCTCTCACGCATCCGGCGATCGCGTTCGTGACCTCCGAGACTCCGTACGGACTCCGATTCCGATGAAATCTCGAACCACGCGCTCAGCGCGTCGAGCCTGTCGATCGTACCTCACTGCGGTGACATTCCGACAACGTTTTTCGGCGCCCCATAAAATAATCCGTTTATTTAATAAACGGGGTTTTCGTTCCGGTGGCGATGGCTGGTCCTGTGCCGGTAGCAACGGTGCTCGGGTGAAATCCCGGTGTCGCAAGGTCGTGTGTCGTGGTGGAAAGGGGTCGGTCACGCATCCGATACGAGAATATGGGGAGAAAAATAATCGCCGATCAATAAACCGGGGATGCAAACACCGCAAAAAAATCAGGCAATCAATCAATTCACACCGAAAACAAATTTTTTAATTTTTCTGAAAACTGGGCTGTTACATCCTGCTACACTGGGAGAGGCATACATTTGCATACATCATGATAGCTTTATCTTCTTTATGCTGAGTACTTTTGTAAAGTGTGAAAGGTCTTCTATACTTCTTGTAATATATAGAGTGTTGCCCCTAAAGTGTGGAAAAGATCCCAAAGAGGACAAATTAAAAGATCCCAAAGAGGACACATGAGAGATAAATATAAAGAGCAATTGAGACCAAAAAAAAATACAAAAAAAAAATAAAAAAAGAGAAAAATAAAATAAAAAAAGATAAGGGGCACACGACTATTCCTTTTGAGAGATCCACACTCGTATTCCCTCTTATATCTTTTACTCCATAGAGATCATCATACATGCATATAGAAATGTGGGGACCCTTAAAGTATAGAACTTGGGATTGTATATTCCAATGATGAGCCTCCTCAAATAAGCTCTAGGTCTTCTTGAGAAAGCAAGTTGGATGCACCCCCACTAGTTCCATTGGAGAGCTTTCCATGGCTCATATGTGCATCTGTTGCATGGCAATCCCTACTCCTCATATCATATCTATAATTTGGATTTCTCTCGCATATGATCATCCTCATTGATGTGAGCCTTTCACACCTTTTTTGTCTTCCTCCTCCATCATTTCTCTCTTTTCCATCCTAAGTGTCAACTTTCTTGCTTACGCTCATCCATTACATGAGTGCTCAAAAAGTCGAAAGGGAGTGGATCAGTTTGACTTGTACCTGGCTAGTGGTCTCGGGATGAGTCAAGATAAGATTCCAAAGGAGACAAAGTGTGAAACTTTAGTAGATTGAATTCTCAACTAAAATAAATAGTATGTTTTTTCTCTAAATCTATCTCCCACTTCTTGCACGCAAACACCATTTGGAAACATTCGAGTCACGGAAAGCGAGAGCTCTTGCACCTTTATGTTCTTATGTTGCTTGTTTCAATGCTAATATAGACTCTTGCATTTTATGACTTGAGTTGAATTACATGCCTTGATTGCCTTACGTAAAAGTTCTTTTATGGTTGGTAGCATGTCACCACAGAAATTATACTTGTTATCATTTACCTACTCGAGGACGAGAAGGAATTAAGCTTGGGGATATTGATATGTCCCAAACGTATCTATAATTTCTGCTTGATGCATGCATGTTTTGGGTGATATTGCTATGCTTTTGATGCACTTTCATACACTTTTGATCATATTTGGACTAACTTATTAACTCAGTGCACCCCAGTGCCAATTCCTGTTTTCTGCTTTTTTTGTATTTCAGGTTGTCCCATTACTTAAAGTGCCCAAAAAATTCCGGGGAAAAATATAAAAAATAACCGATACGAAAGCTTCTAGATGTCCGAAGGGGGGCCCCACCTGGCGCCCAGGAGGTCAGGGGGCGCGGCCCCACCCTAGGCTGCGTCGGGGGGCCGCCTGGACTCCCTGTTCCACCCCTAGCTGCCCCTTCGCCTATATTTACCTCTCGTCCCGAAACCCTCGAGGACAGAAAACTTTTTGGAGATCTCCCTTTTGTTCTGCTGCTGCCACGCTTCCAAGATCGGGGCTGCCAGGAGACCCTGTCCCGGCATCCTGCCGGAGAGAGGATTTACCTCCGGGAGCCTCTCCACCAACATGGATGCCTCCCGGATGAGCCGTGTGTAGTCTACCTTCGACCATGGGTCCATGATCAATAGCTATGTGATGTATTCTCTCCTCCTTTGTTCTTCAATGCTTAGACCTTGTAAGCTGCCCTACATGATCAAGGCACATATGTAATTTTCCTGCTGTTGCTATGTTGAGTTTGCTGGGATCTGATGGATTATGAGATTACGTTCAGATTGTGATGAGTAATATATTTGATTCTTCTTCTTTTATATTTATGTTCTTGAGTAATTCTTGCTTGTTCTCCGTTGTTGTTTATTGATTTGGCCAAGTAGTAGGAAGTGACTCCAAGAGGTTGCGTTATGCATGATTGTGGGTTCATGCCCCCCGATGACTAGCTTGAGTGATAGAAACATGAGTCTAGGGGATGTGTTGTTTCCACCAGGGGGAAAACGATGGTGCTTGTACTTGCGGGTGCAAGGATTGTTTACTTTACGCAAAGTTCTTTTAATGCAGTTGTTTGTTGCTTTGGGTTTACACTTTGGGTGAGGCTCGTAACTTAATACTAGCGAGATGTTCTGGATAGATATCTTACGGTGGATGATTAGTGAGTAGATGCAGATGGATTTCGGTCTACTTGTCTTGGTGTACTGCCCATGCTTTTGAGCCTCTTCCTTTATTTGTAGCATAGTTAGCATTGCGGTGCGTTTTTAATCCTGTCAATTGCCAAGTGTAATTTTTTCACCTCGCATAGTTGTTTATCGTCTTTTGGGAGAGAGACATCACTAGTGAACTTCATGGGACCCCAGTCCATATTTCCATCATTGTTTACACCTTCAATTTACTTCCTGTTTTACTTTCTAGTTGTAGCTATTATTCCATACCTCTCTTGCATTTGATCCTTTTTAAATAGAACGGCCGGAGGGATTGACAACCCCTCTGTACTCGTTGGGAGCAAAGTTACTTGTTGTGTGTGCAGGTCCACGTCAACTTCGTACTATCCCACAACAATTTCTGGCACCGTTGACACCTACATGTATCTCTTGGAGTCCTACTGGATTGACTCTCAACCTTGGTATTTTCACCAAGGGAAATTTACCGCTATGCTACTTGGGGTAACTAATGTAAGTCCCGATATGCGGTACTGTTCCAGATCTAGATGTTTCCATCCAGATCCGGGGGCGAAGCACATATCGGTCCCACCGCGACATATGTCGAAGTCATATGCCCCTTGATTTCCAACATGATATCACAACATTACAGATACATGGATACACCATCTCATACAATCGGCATACAACTGCCTCAAATACAATACAACAGCGGAAGGTATATGTCTGAGTACAGACTACAATCAAATGTCTACTGGCAAAGAGAATAACATCGATCCCATAACCACACGGGTCCAGGCCCTCCGCCGGGATCCGCCTAACTAGTCGTCGTCGAGTCTCCACGTGAAACGTCAATCACCATACCTGTTGTCGATCAGAACCCTGAAAAGAGTTTGGGGGTAGTATCATGAGTACAGAAGTACTCAACATCCAACTGTAGTGGTCATCTGACCCAGCAAGGACTTCATCACTCGTCATTCTAGGACAACTAGTAGTTTACGGTAAGGATGGGGTAAGTGGTGAGGTTGCTTCCGCACTTGCATTTATGAAGTGGATAATGCTCTAGAGGGTAAGATAAGAAGCCAAGCATTCGATGAGGAATCACGTCCAACAAGTCTTGCTATAACCTACTTACGCAAGCATAACACCTATCCTATCCTTGTCCTCCTCTTCGCATCCCGACGAAGAAGAAGCAGTCAAGGCACACACACACGTTGATCAAGTTATATTAAGATTATCTCAGTTGTTGTTGTCAATGAACAAGGAGTAGGTCTCAAGTCGTCCATAACCGTGGACACGGCTTCTCGAAAAGATTTAACCCTGCAGGGGTGTACCAGCTGCCCATTACAAGGCTCCGCACGCACGCCCATCTCTCTCAGTTGCTACCCATCACAGGAAACCATTTTATGATTTAGTTCCAAGAGATCCTATACGACAGGTCCCTCTAACTAACAACGAACAAATCCGGGTGGCCCCCGGTGAGTCGACATCCAACTCAAAAGCCGGCCGTGCTCTCGAATCGGTCTCTACCGTCTCTCTCAGGTTTGGATAGCCGGTTAATCACACATGGGAAACCGGGTTCTCAGCCGAACAAGGTGGGCCAGCAAGGGAACTATGTCCTCACTGGTCCGGGTTGGTTGGAAAACTACTGGCGTACGACCAGCACACACACGGTTTCAAATGGTAAATCAGCTTGGGCCACCACTAGAAATGCTTGAAGCTAGGTAGGTAAGAAAAGGGGACCCCATAAAATCCCACACGCGGTTAGGCACGCTCAGACTTAAAACCAATACCCGGAACTCGGGTCCTAGGTGACTCGAATGGAACAAAGCGTCGGGGCGGGATAGCCTAGACCTTCCATCCTTCGTCGAATATAGTCAACATTATAATAATCATATCATCAACAACAATAATAATAAGGTGATATCCCAACCCAAGGGGTAACAGGGTAACATCGTAGCATCCTAAGCATGCATACTAAGGAGGGGCTGAGCAACGAGCAATAGTAACATAGCAGTACAAGGTTTGCTGGGAGGGGACATGGCTGTATCGGTTTGAAAGAGGCTGTAAATATGCGGTAGGATCAAATATCGAACCTAACCTATACTAGCATGCAAACCGCTGGTTGAAACAGAATGGATCATAAGTAATGTATAGTCCTTGCCTGTTGGTAAGTCGGGTTCCGAAGGTGTAGTTGATCGCAAGCTCGCATCGTCTCCGAGAGGTACCCGCGGAAGCACACAAGACGGTATACACTGGAAAGCAATCAATGAGCAAGCATCTATTACTACGGGGCAAACACGAGCAAGCATCAACAAGAAGCAAAACGAGACATCGCACCTACCGTCGAGAGCGATTACTAACAATTTAAGTGGAGTACTCGTCACACACGATGATACCGCACGTTTACGGTGGTTCAAGTTGTTTAGCTACAGGTTATCAACCAACGGTTATTAACACGGAAACTCAAGCAAGCATGGCATAACACACAAACATTTCAAGAGGTTAAGCATAAAATAAACTATCTATGCTAGACAATTTAAGTGAGGCACAATCCTAAACATGGCATAACACTAAGTGTCGCACGCTGATTAAAACAATTGGTACTGTTCCGTCCTCAACCATATTTTAGGTTGGTTAACAGCAGCAAAAAATAGCATAAACACAAAGTACACGAAAAACTAATCAAGTTACATATAAAGAACACTCCAAACGGAGTTACGGTTAAAAAGATATAAGCAAAACAAGTTACGGGCACAATCTGCCAACATCACGAAGCACACTTTAGAGCAATGCATAAACAGGATAATGAATGCAAACATGCTCACAAATGATATGAAACTAAACTAGACATGACATGGAAGGCATGGCAAAAAGAATCATGCAAAAAGGAATCATAGATCAAAAGATATTAAGCAAACAACATGGCATCGCAAAGTAACAGACTTTGTGAAAAACAGAGGTGGCTGTCAAAAACAGCAGCATAGCAACTTTGGAGCTAAACATCTATATGACCAGCAAGCATAATATGACAATGCAATACATGAAATGAAAGTAGACATGATGCTTAACAATATGCAATTGGAATCACTCAATTCCGATAAACGGTCGCGACACACTCGTCGACCGAAGTTGCAACAAAATAACAGTTTCAGCAACAGCAGCACATTAACATCAGGATCACCACTTTGGAGCAAGATTTAATATAGCTAAAGCACCCAAACATGACAAGTTAAAGCATGGAAATGAAGTACACATGATTCTTAACACATAGGAAAAAGAATCAATGCAATAGGCCTCATGGATGACTCACAATCATCATGCAAAGTTGCAACAAAATATAAACACCAGCACTTAACAGGAATTTGTAGCAGTTTAACGGCCTGATGCCCTGTTCAGCACACAATTACACAATCAAGATGAGCTCAAATGCAAAAACTTTCTACATACGAATGCTAGAGCACGCAAAACTGAGCAACTTTCGTTTTGGGGCACGTTCATCGGAGCTACGGATCAACGGGAAAATACGTTGCAAAATAGCTAACAGCAATACAAATAAAGGACTTAGCAAAAATTAATAAAAGGAAAGAAAAAAAACACAAAAAAATAGGGGGCTGCTCCCATGGGCTTGGCCCATCTCGGCCTGTGCTGGTGAGGAGGCCGGCCTGGGAGGCGCCTGGGCTAGGGAGGCCGAAGTGGGCCGCCTGGCTGGAGCGGGCTGGGCCCACCTGACCGACTGGTGCGTGCTGGGGCTTCGTCCTCTCTTGGACGAGCAGGGGCGGCGCCGCGCCTTTTGCCGGCCACCGGCGGGCACGGGCGGAGCTAGGAGCCCGGTCGAGGGGCGCTGGAGGCAGGGCCGGGCGGATCCCGCCGGATCCAACAGGCGCAGGCCGGCACGGACAGCTCCATGGGCAGCGGCCGAGGAGCCCCTCGAGCTTCAGCCATGACCATGGCGCTGCTGCAGCTCCGGTCTGCGATCTGCGAGGAGAGGAGACAGAGGGAGATGAGAGGAGCACGAGAAGGGAGAGGAGGAGGGAAGGCACGGCAGGGGGAGAGGTGGCGCGGCGACCGGTGCGGGCGGCCGGAGACGCAGGCGGCGGAGGCGGCCGGTGCCTCCATGGGCTGGCTGCGGTGGGAGGTGAGTGGAGGAGTTGGGGGTGACGTGGCACGCCCGGAGACCTCCGATCGCCCGATCGGACGGCCGGGAGCAACTGGAGCTAGGGTTTCAGATCTGGGGGTGTTTTGTGCGAAAATTGGAGTAGATCTAGGGGGTGTGGCTGCAATTTTGGACTAGGGAAACCCTATAAGAGGGGTGGTGGAGTGGTGCTCTTTATATAGCCCCGGTGGTTGGCAGTTTGCAAAAACATCCCCTGTTTTTCTCTCTCGCGCGCTGTGCTCACGTTTCTGACCGCCAGGGGTCCGCAGTACCTCCGATTCCAACGAATTCTCGAACCACGCGCTCAGCGCGTCGAGCCCGTCGATCGTACCTCACTGCGGTGAAATTCCAACAATATTTTCCGGCGCCCCTGAAAATAATCCGTTTATTAAATAAACGGGGTTTTTTGTTCCGTTGGCTGCGGCTGGTCTCGTGCGATTTTCGCGACGGTGATCGGGCGAAACCCGGTGTCGCAAGGTCGAGTGTCAGGGTGGCAAGGGTCGGTCTCCGTCCGGTACGAGATAAGAGGGGGAAAAATAATCGCCGATCGATAAATAGGGGATGCAAACACCGCTAACAATCAGACAATCAAACAATTCACAGCGAAAACAAAATTTTTAATTTTTGTGAAAACTGGGCTGTTACAATACAACACCACCAACAAGGGATCTCGTCCCGATATCCAGGACGATCCGGGGGAGAGGGGGGATAGAAAAGAGAGACGACGATCTTCAACACCACCAACAAGGGACTCTGCTCCATGTCGACGTCGAACTTCTGTCGAGATAATTTTTCCGCAGAGAGACGACATCGTCGGAAATACGAAACCTTCGATGTCAAGAGGAGGAACGACAACGATAACCGGATCAAAGGATAGTGTTTCCGACGCAAGTCGTAAAAACACCGGCAAAAGGACGGAGGGCAAAGGACGACCCAGATGTTATCCGAAACCGGAGAAGCTGAAGGTACTACAGGAATTCCCACCTGAGCTCGGAATCGAGACAATACGCTGCAAGCAAGACATTGTAACTATTCCGAAACTCCACACTCATCGAGATCCTAAAGTTTGAAGGGGGATAAGTCAAGAATTAAAACACTTACGTCACTT
Source organism: Bromus sterilis (assembly GCA_950022295.1). Taxonomy (NCBI): domain Eukaryota; kingdom Viridiplantae; phylum Streptophyta; class Magnoliopsida; order Poales; family Poaceae; genus Bromus; species Bromus sterilis. The sequence continues at coordinate 234,926,456 of OX465596.1, forward strand.
GTCCTAATCAGAGCATGGGTAAGGAGTAAAAAGATTCCTACTCTCCGATAACTAACTTAAAAACTACAAAATAGTTTTTGTCTAGACTCGACTTCGGCCATAAAAGGGGTCCTACGGTCGGTAAGGCTCTGATACCAAGTTGTAAGGCCCGATATGCGGTACTGTTCCAGATCTAGATGTTTCCATCCAGATCCGGGGACGAAGCACATATCGGTACCACCACGACATATGACGAAGTCATATGCCCCGGATTTCCATCATGATATCACAACATTACAGATAAAAGGATACAACATCTCATACAATCGGCATACAACTGCCTCAAATACAATACAACAGCGGAAGGTATATGTTTGAGTACAGACTACAATCAAATGCCTACTGGCAAAGAGAAAAACATCGATCCCATAACCACACGGGTCCAAGCCCTCCGCCGGGATCCGCATAACTAGTCGTCGTCGAGTCTCCACGTGAAACGTCGATCACCATACCTGTTGTCGATCAGAACCCTGAAAAGAGTTTGGGGGTAGTATCATGAGTACAGAAGTACTCAACATCCAACTGTAGTGGTCATCTGACCCAGCAAGGACTTCATCACTCGTCATTCTAGGACAACTAGTAGTTTATGGTAAGGATGGGGTAAGTGGCGAGGTTGCTGCCGCACTAGCATTTATTAAGTGGCTAACGATCTAGAGAGTAAGATAAGAAGCCAAGCATTCGATGAGGAATCACCTCCACCAAGTCTTGCTATCAACTACTTACGCAAGCATAACACCTATCCTATCCTTGTCCTCCTCTTCGCATCCCGACGAAGAAGAAGCAGTCAAGGCACACACACACGTTGATCAAGTTATATTAAGATTATCTCAGTTGTTGTTGTCTATGAACAAGGAGTAGGTCTCAAGTCGTCCATAACCGTGGAACGGCTTCTCAAAAAGATTTAACCCTGCAGGGGTGTACCAACTGCCCATTACAAGGCTCCGCACGCACGCCCATCTCTCTCAGTTGCTACCCATCACAAGCAACCATTTTATGATTTAGTTCCAAGAGATCCGAAATGACAGGTCCCTCTAACTAACAACGAACAAATCCGGGTGGCCCCCGGTGAGTCGACATCCAACTCAAAAGCCGTCCGCGCTCTCGAATCGGTCTCTACCATCTGTCTCGGGTTTGGATAGCCGGTTAATCACACATGTGAAACCGGGTCCTCAGCCGAACAAGGTGGGCCAGCAAGGGAACTATGTCCTCACTAGTCCGGGTTGGATGGAAAACTACTGGCGTACGACCAGCACACACACGGTTTCAAATGGTAAATCAGCTTGGGACACCACTAGAAATGCTTGAAGCTAGGTAGGTAAGAAAAGGGGACCCCATAAAATCCCACACGCGGTTAGGCACGCTCAGTCTTAAAACCAATACCCGGAACTCGGGTCCTAGGTGACTCGAATGGAACAAAGCGTCGGGGCGGGATAGCCTAGACCTTCCATCCTTCGTCGAATATAGTCAAAATTATAATAATCATATCATCAACAACAATAATAATAAGGTGATATCCCAACCCAAGGGGTAACAGGGTAACATCGTAGCATCCTAAGCATGCATACTAAGCAGGGGCTGAGCAACGAGCAATAGTAACATAGCAGTACAAGGTTTGCTGGGAGGGGACATGGCTGTATCGGTTTGAAAGAGGCTGTAAACATGTGGTAGGATCAAACATCGAACCTAACCTATACTAGCATGCAAACCGCTGGTTGAAATAGAATGGATCATAAGTAATGTATAGTCCTTGCATATGTTCAGTCGGGTTCTGAAGGTGTAGTTGATCGCAAGCTCGCATCGTCTCCGAGAGGTACCCGCGGAAGCACACAAGACGGTAAACACTAGAAAGCAATCAACGAGGAAGCATCTATTACTACGAGGCAAACACGAGAAAGCATCAACAAGAAGCAACAGGAGACATTTCACAAACCGTCAAGAGCGGTTACTAACAATTTAAGTGGAGTACTCGTCACACACGACGATACCGCACGTTTACGGTGGTTCAAGTTGTTTAGCTACAGGTTATCAACCAACGGGTATTAACACGGCAACTCAAGCAAGCATGGCATAACACACGAATATTTTAAGAGGTTAAGCATAAAATAAACTATCTATGCTAGACAATTTAAGTGAGGCACAATCCTAAACATGGCATAACACTAAGTGTCGCACGATTATTAAAACAATTGGTACTGTTCCGTCCTAAACCATATTTTAGGTTGGTTAACAGCAGAAAAAAATAGCATAAACACAAAGTACACGAAAAACTAATCAAGTTACATATAAAGAACACTCCAAACGGAGTTACGGTTAAAAAGATATAAGCAAAACAAGTTACGGGCACAATCTGCCAACATCACGAAGCACACTTTAGAGCTATGCATAAACAGGATAATGAATGCAAACATGCTCACAAATGATATAAAACTAAACTAGACATGACATGGAAGGCATGGAAAAAAGAATCATGCAAAAAGGCATCATAGATCAAAAGATATTAAGCAAACAACATGGCATCGCAAAGTAACAGACTTGGTGAAAAACAGAGGTGGCTGTCAAAAACAGCAGCATAGCAACTTTGGAGCTAAACATCTATATGACCAGCAAGCATAATATGACAATGCAATACATGAAATGAAAGTAGACATGATGCTTAACAATATGCAATTGGAATCACTCAATACCGATAAACGGTCGCGACACACTCGTCGACCGAAGTTGCAACAAAATAACAGTTTCAGCAACAACAGCACATTAACATCAGGGTCACCACTTTGGATCAAGATTTAATATAGCTAAAGCACCCAAACATGACAAGTTAAAGCATGTAAATTAAGTACACATGATGCTTAACACATAGGAAAAAGAATCAATGCAATAGGCCTCATGGATGACTCAAAATCATCATGCAAAGTTGCAACAAAATATAAACACCAGCACTTAACAGGAATTTGTAGCAGTTTAACGACCTGATGTCCTGTTCAGCACACAATTACACAATCAAGATGAGCTCAAATGCAAAAACTTTCTACATACGAATGCTAGAGCATGAAAAACTGAGCAACTTTTGTTTTGGGGGCACGTTCATCGGAGCTACGGATCAACGGGAAAATACGTCGCAAAACAGCTAACAGCAGTACAAATAAAGGACTTAGCAAAAATTAATAAAAGGAAAGAAAAAAAAACACACAAAAAAACAGGGGGCTGCTCACCCATGGGCTTGGCCCATCTCGGCCTGTGCTGGTGAGGAGGCCGTCCAGGGAGGCCGAAGTGGGCCGCCTGGCTGGAGCGGGCTGGGCCCACCTGGCCGACTGGTGCGTGCTGGGGCTTCGTCCTCTCCTGGACGAGCAGGGGCGGCGCCGCGGCTGTTGCCGGCAACCGGCGGGCACGGGCGGAGCTAGGAGGCCGGAGGAGGGGCGCTGGAGGCGGGGCCGGGCAGATCCCGCCGGATCCAACAGGCGCAGGCCGGCACAGGCAGCTCCAAGGGCAGCGGCCGAGGAGCCCCTCGAGCTTCAGCCATGGCTATGGCGCGGCTGCAGCTCCGGGCTGCGATCTGCGAGGAGAGGAAACAGAGGGAGATGAGAGGAGCACGAGAAGGGAGAGTGATGAGGACATCTCTACTAATGTTACACCCACATCTTCACCAACTACACATACTGGACCAGTTACTAGAGCACGCGCACGTCAACTAAATTATCAGGTACTTTCGTTTCTTGCGAATCCTTCTAATGTTCAGGAACATATGATGCTGCCTAAATTAGATACTTTTGTTTGTCTTATGAATGAAGGACCTAGCATGGATAAGAAGGATGGTCATTGGAGCGGGATCAAGCATGGAGAAGGAGGTGTGCGCGCGGGAAAGGACAATGGAGCTTCCAGTGGTGATTTTCGCACTTTGAGGCCACCATAAGGCGTGCATGAAGACTTGGACGAGAGACACAAGACGCCACATTAATATTTTCGTCCAAGGGTTATTATAGGTGCTGCGTCACCTTATTATTGGGCCAGGCCCATGTAATTTCGAAATACACTTAATAGGCTATTTTTTAGAGTCCGTATGTGTGGGGAAACCGAGTTAGGGTTGTTTTCGGACCCCTCCTCCAAGGGGCCACGAAATTCCCCTCTGTTCCCCCATATATACAGCCCTTAGGGCGTCGTTTAGACTTGGGTTTTAATTAGATTTAAGTTAGCCATAGCCGCAACTTCGAGCTCTTCGTTTGTGTCATCCGACCAGGCCAAGACCTCATTGGAACCCCAACTTTCGTAATCATTCATCTTATATTCGCAATATCCAGATTGCAATTCTTAGTTCTTGCTTGTTCTTCGATTGCTTGCAGGAATTAGACCTTCGTGGTCAGGTTGATCGTGCATCCGCAGGATCAATAACCTCTCGGAGTTGGTTTAGCGATCGCTAAGGCGCAACGTCTTCGCACGTTCGTAGTCGGATTGTGAAAGTCGTCTCCACCATAATCGATCTCCACCATCTCATCGAAAGATCGGGACACCCCGCCTCTATCAAGTGGTATCAGATTTCCAGGTTGCTCGGTGAGATTTACCAGTTTTCGTAGTCTAGATTGGTTCTGTTCTTCATACCTACAGTCCACGAAAAAGCCAACAAAAAAATTAGGGTTAGATCATCACGTCCCAAAACAGTCCGAGCCTTTGTCCAGTTTTCTTTACAGTAGTTTGCTTTGTTGAATTTGCGGTTGCATCGTTGTGTCGAGTTGCTGATCTTAGCGTCTAGTTCCCTTAGAGTTTCGAGTTCTGATCACAGTTTGTCACACCGCCGCCGCACAGTAGTACACCGCCACGTTTCCGCCAATCCGAGTCCAGATACACCACCACGTTTCGCCAAGTAGAGTCCATATACAGCACCACGACCTACCAATCCGAGTTGAGTTTCATCACCTGTTCGGTTTGTGATCTCTCCGTAGCTAGATTAGTTTTGAGTTGATTAGAGTCGGATTTCACCAATCTTTTGTCGCACGTAGAAGGAGGTGATTTCCAAAAAAAAAAAACAAAAAAAAAACAAAAAAAAAGTCTGGCACGCTTTCCAGAGCAGTTTTTAGGCCAAAAATTTCGGGGGTAAAAAATTTTCGTGCCCATACGTTCCTTATGTCCAGAAACTCATTTTGAGACGTTCGCCACCATAGTGATTTTTTCGCACTTTTTCAGCCACCGCAGTCCCGCATCGCAAAAAAAAAGAGAAAACAAAAATAATTCAGAGTGTGCTTCTCAGTTGATTACGTGTCGCGCCGTGCTTTCGTTGGTGTTTTAGGCTCGCGTCTCTAGTACGGTCTAGCCTAGGATCAGCAAAGTACCAACGTTGCGTGTTTATTCAGCTTTGCATCTCTGTTTTGATTACTGTTGAGCTTTTGCTACCATACTTGTCAGCCTTCCTACAGCTCCACATATATTCTACATCGTGCGTTTTGACACCTCCTGGCCATCGCTCTACCACATCTCTGAGAGTTTTGACTCGTTGGTTGTACATCACCACCTGCTGCTAGGTAAGAATCGGTAAGAACGAAAGAAAAGCTTGACGGATTTGTGCTTTCCACCACCCCACATCCCATTAGTAGAAGTAGGATCATATTCCTGTGTGTTTTCTATTTCTGCTCACCATGCCAGGATCACATGATGAAGTGGCGCGGGATGCAACCGATTGGGAGAACATGACAAACAAGGCGCTACATGATAAATTTTCACAAATGATGTCTGAACAGGTGAATGACATCGAGAACAGATTTACAGAGGCGATTGATGGTGTGGAGAAGATGATCGACACCAAGCTCGACGCCAAGTTTACTGAGTTGCTCGCACGCCTACCTATACAGCCTGCGGCCGCTCCAGCACAGCCACCGCCACCACGACGTGCACGACGTATTCTGTTTCCGGGCGGACAAGCTGCTGGTGCTCCTGCTGCTACTGCAGTTACTGCTGCTACTGCTGCCTCTGACGTCGGCCAGGACGACAACTACGAGGGTGATTACGAGGAGGAGGTGGAACAAGAAGCGGCCTATGAACAGCCAGCTGGACGTCCACGTCCCAACATTCGCCACGGTCGACACCAACCACCCCCTCAGGTACGCGATGATGAACATGTGCCTAAACTTAAATTGAATCTTAAGCCGTTTGAGGGTAGATATATTCCTGATGCGTATCTTACTTGGGAGTTAGAAACTGAACAACGCTTTACATGTTTACAATATCCTGAGAATAGATGTGTTACTGCTGCTGTTTGTGAATTCACGGGTTTTGCATCTATTTGGTGGTCTGAACATTGTAGATTGCATGCTAATAATATTCCAACTACTTGGGCTGCTTTAAAAGATGCTATGCGTACTCGCTGGGTTCCTCCTTATTATCAACGTGAATTGCTACAAAAATTACAGCGTTTGAGACAAGGAAAAAATTCTGTAGAGGAATATTATCAAGAATTACAAACTGGATTGATTAGATGTGGCCTAGTAGAGGATAATGAAGCTATGTTTGCACGTTTTATAGGTGGCTTAAACAGGGAGATACAAACTATTCTAGAATACAAGGACTATGCTACTATTACTCGTTTGTTTCATCTTGCTTGTAAAGCTGAACGTGAAGTGCAGGATCGACAGGCCACTACGAGACCTAACTTTTCCGCAGGACGAAATACATCATGGACATCGCGTGGACCTTCTACATCCACACGTCCTGCTGCACCACCATCTACTTCAACCGCTCATTCTTACAGGGAGCCACCAAAACAGCCAGCGCCACCATTCAAGGGTGCACAGAGTGGTCCAGCAGCGAGTTCTTCTTCATCCATGGCTTCCACAGGGCAAACACGAGATCGTGATATTAAATGTCGCAGGTGCCAAGGTGGAGGTCACTTCGCAAAAGACTGTCCCTCCAAGCGTGTGATGATTATTACGGAGGATGGTGGGTATGAGTCAGCGAGCGACTATGATGAGGAGACTTTAGTTCTCATTGCTCACGAGGAACAGGGTGCCCATGATGATGCTCATGATATAGAGTATATGGCTCCTGATGATGCAGATCAATATGCTAGTTTGGTTGCTCAACGTGTGTTAAGTGTGCAGGTATCGAAGGCCGAGCAAAACCAGAGGCATAATTTGTTCCACACAAAGGGAGTGGTGAAAGAACGTTCGGTTCGCATCATCATTGACGGAGGGAGTTGCAACAACTTGGCGAGCATGGAGTTGGTGGAGAAGCTATCTCTCACCACAAGACCACACCCCCATCCGTACTATATTCAGTGGTTTAACAATAGTGGTAAGATTAAGGTAACGCGTTCTGTTCGTGTGCACTTTAGCATTGCTGCATATGCTGATTATGTTGATTGTGATGTGGTACCCATGCAAGCATGCTCTCTTTTACTTGGTAGACCATGGAAATTTGATAGGAATGTTGTACACCATGGTAGGACAAATCAGTTTACTCTGGTTCATCAGGATAAAACTATTGCTTTACTTCCTATGTCTCCTGAACAAATTGTGAAAGATGATCTTGCTAGAGCTAGTAAAGCTAAACAGGAGAAAAATAAGAGTGAAAATGAGATAGCAGCTAAAGAATTTGAGCAACAACATAAGACTAATAGCAAATCTTCTTCTGCTGTTTCTAATGAAATTAAATTGACTAGTCCAACTTTGCTTGCTACTAAGGTTGATATTTCGGATTTGGATGTTAGTCAATATGTGTGCTATGCTTTTGTGTGCAAAGAAGCTTTGTTTTCATTTGAGGAATTGCCTCCTTCTTTGCCTCCTGTTGTCACTGACCTTTTGCAGGAGTTTATTGACGTCTTTCCACAAGACGTACCACCGGGATTACCACCTATTCGAGGGATTGAGCATCAGATTGACTTAATTCCCGGTGCTTCGCTGCCCAACCGTGCGCCATACCGTACCAATCCGGAGGAGACGAAGGAGATTCAGCGTCAAGTACAAGAGCTACTCGACAAAGGTTACATACGTGAATCCCTTAGTCCTTGTGCTGTTCCTGTTATATTAGTGCCTAAAAAGGATGGAACTTGGCGTATGTGTGTTGATTGTAGAGCCATTAATAATATTACTATTCGTTATCGTCATCCTATTCCTAGGTTAGATGATATGCTTGATGAATTAAGTGGCTCTACCATGTTTTCCAAAGTTGATTTGCGTAGTGGATACCATCAAATTCGCATGAAATTAGGGGATGAATGGAAAACGGCATTTAAAACTAAGTTTGGATTATATGAGTGGTTAGTCATGCCTTTTGGGTTAACTAATGCACCTAGCCCTTTCATGAGATTAATGAACGAGGTTTTACGTGCTTTCATTGGACGATTTGTGGTAGTCTATTTTGATGATATACTGATTTATAGCAAATCTTTGGAGGAACATTTGGATCATTTACGTGTTGTTTTTATTGCTCTACGTAATGCACGTTTGTTTGGTAACCTTGGGAAGTGCACCTTTTGCACCGACCGAGTATCGTTTCTTGGCTATGTTGTTACTCCGCAGGGAATTGAAGTTGATAAAGCCAAGATCGAGGCGACTGAGAGTTGGCCGCAGCCCAAAACCGTCACACAAGTGAGGAGTTTTCTTGGCCTCACTGGATTCTATAGGCGTTTTGTGAGAGATTTCAGCACCATTGCTGCACCTCTCAATGAGCTTACACGCAAGGATGTGCCTTTTACTTGGGGTACCGCACAGGAAGAAGCCTTCACGGTATTGAAAGATAAGTTAACACATGCTCCTTTGCTCCAACTTCCTGATTTTAATAAGACTTTTGAGCTTGAATGCGATGCTAGTGGGATTGGTTTGGGAGGTGTGTTATTACAAGATGCTAAACCTGTTGCATACTTTTCTGAAAAATTGAGTGGGCCTAGTCTGAACTATTCTACTTATGATAAGGAATTATACGCTCTTGTTCGAACATTAGAAACTTGGCAACATTATTTATGGCCCAAAGAATTTGTTATACATTCTGATCATGAATCTTTGAAACACATAAGAAGCCAAGCAAAACTTAATCGTAGACATGCTAAGTGGGTTGAATTTATTGAGACTTTCCCTTATGTCATTAAACACAAGAAGGGGAAAGATAATATTATTGCTGATGCTTTGTCTCGTCGTTATACTATGCTTTCACAACTTGACTTCAAGATATTCGGTTTAGAGACACTCAAAGATCAATATGTACATGATGCGGAATTTAAAGATGTATTGCAGAATTGTAGAGAGGGTAGAACATGGAACAAGTTTGTGCTTAATGATGGTTTTGTGTTCCGTGCTAACAATCTATGCATTCCAGCTAGCTCTATTCGTCTTTTGTTGTTGCAGGAGGCGCATGGAGGAGGATTAATGGGACACTTTGGCGTGAAGATGACGGAGGACGTACTTGCTACACATTTCTATTGGCCAAAGATGAGACGTGATGTTGAGAGTTTTGTTGCTCGCTGCACTACATGTCAAAAAGCTAAGTCACGACTCAATCCTCATGGTTTATACATGCCTTTACCTGTACCTAGTGTTCCGTGGGAGGACATATCCATGGACTTTGTTTTAGGCTTGCCTCGAACAAAGCAGGGGAGGGATAGCATATTTGTTGTCGTGGATAGATTTTCTAAGATGGCACATTTTATACCATGTCATAAAACCGATGATGCTGCTAATGTTGCTGATTTATTCTTTCGTGAGATTATTCGCTTACATGGTGTGCCCAATACTATTGTCTCGGATCGTGATACTAAGTTTCTTAGCCATTTTTGGAGATGCTTATGGGCTAAGTTGGGGACTAAACTACTTTTTAGTACTACTTGTCATCCCCAAACTGATGGACAAACTGAAGTAGTCAATAGGACTTTGTCTACTATGCTTAGGGCTGTTTTAAAGAGTAACTTGAAAATGTGGGAAGAATGTTTACCTCATATTGAATTTGCTTATAATCGTTCATTTCATTCTACCACTAAAATGTGCCCTTTTGAGATTGTTTATGGTTTTCTACCTCGTGCACCTATTGATTTGCTGCCTCTTCCATCTTCGGAGAAGGTTAATTTTGATGCTAAGCAACATGCTGAATTGATATTAAAAATGCATGAGTTAACTAAAGAAAACATTGAGAAAATGAATGCTAGATACAAGCTTGCTGGTGATAAGGGTAGAAAGCATGTTGTGTTTGAACCAGGAGATCTTGTTTGGTTACATCTACGTAAAGATAGGTTTCCTGATTTGCGCAAGTCTAAGTTAATGCCACGAGCTGATGGTCCCTTTAAGGTTTTACAGAAAATTTATGATAATGCATATAAACTTGAGCTACCTGCAGATTTTGGGGTTAGTCCCACATTTAACATTGCAGATTTGAAACCTTATTTGGGAGAAGATGATGAGCTTCCGTCGAGGACGACTTCAATTCAAGAAGGGGAGGATGATGAGGACAACTCTACTAATGTTACACCCACATCTTCACCAACTACACATACTGGACCAGTAACTAGAGCACGCGCACGTCAACTAAATTATCAGGTACTTTCGTTTCTTGCGAATCCTTCTAATGTTCAGGAACACATGATGCTGCCTAAATTAGATACTTTTGTTTGTCTTATGAATGAAGGACCTAGCATGGATAAGAAGGATGGTCATTGGAGCGGGATCAAGCATGGAGAAGGAGGTGTGCGCGCGGGAAAGGACAATGGAGCTTCCAGTGGTGATTTTCGCACTTTGAGGCCACCATAAGGCGTGCATGAAGACTTGGACGAGAGACACAAGACGCCACATTAATATTTTCGTCCAAGGGTTATTATAGGTGCTGCGTCACCTTATTATTGGGCCAGGCCCATGTAATTTCGAAATACACTTAATAGGCTATTTTTTAGAGTCCGTATGTGTGGGGAAACCGAGTTAGGGTTGTTTTCGGACCCCTCCTCCAAGGGGCCACGAAATTCCCCTCTGTTCCCCCATATATACAGCCCTTAGGGCGTCGTTTAGACTTGGGTTTTAATTAGATTTAAGTTAGCCATAGCCGCAACTTCGAGCTCTTAGTTTGTGTCATCCGACCAGGCCAAGACCTCATTGGAACCCCAACTTTCGTAATCATTCATCTTATATTCGCAATATCCAGATTGCAATTCTTAGTTCTTGCTTGTTCTTCGATTGCTTGCAGGAATTAGACCTTCGTGGTCAGGTTGATCGTGCATCCGCGGGATCAATAACCTCTCGGAGTTGGTTTAGCGATCGCTAAGGCGCAACGTCTTCGCACGTTCGTAGTCGGATTGTGAAAGTCGTCTCCACCATAATCGATCTCCACCATCTCATCGAAAGATCGAGACACCCCGCCACTATCAGAGAGGAGGAGGGAAGGCGCGACAGGGGGAGAGGTGGCGCGGCGACCGGTGCGGGCGGCCGGAGACGCAGGCGGCGGCGGCGCCCGGTGCCTCCACGGGCTGGCTGTGGTGGGAGGTGAGAGGAGGAGTTGGGGGTGACGTGGCACGCCCGGAGCCCTCCGATCGCTCGATCGGACGGCCGGGAGAAACTGGAGCTAGGGTTTCAGATCTGGAGGTGTTTTGTGCGAAAATTGGAGTAGATCTGGGGGGTGTGGTTGCAATTTTGGACTAGGGAAACCCTAGAAGAGGGGTGGGAGAGTGGTGGTCTTTATATAGCCCCGGTGGCTGGCACTTTGCAAAAACATCCCCGGTTTTTCTCACGTTTCTGACCGCCGGGGGTCCGCAGTACCTCCGATTCCGACGAATTCTCGAACCACGCGCTCAACGCGTCGAGCCCGTCGATCGTACCTCACTGCGGTGACATTCTGACAACATTTTCCGGAGCCCCTGAAAATAATCCGTTTATTAAATAAACGGGGTTTTTTGTTCCGTTGGCTGCGGCTGGTCTCGTGCGGTTTTCGCGACGGTGATCGGGCGAAACCTGGTGTCGCAAGGTCGAGTGTCAGGGTGGCAAGGGTCGGTCTCCGTCCGGTACGAGATAAGAGGGGGAAAAAATCTCCGATCGATAAATCGGGGATGCAAACACCGCTAACAATCAGACAATCAAACAATTCACAGCGAAAACAAAAAAATTTATTTTTGTGAAAACTGGGCTGTTACAACTAACGAGGGGCGAGAGGCTATCACTTCCTCGCTAGCATCAGTTTCTCTAGGAAACATTTAAAGTTTTACCATTTTTGCATTTCTATTTTATTTTGTTTTTCTGTTTATATTTTTGTTTGAGCATCAATTGAATTTTGTAAAATGTTTAAGTAATCCCAATATTCATATTATATATTTTCGACCATCTACAAAATGTTTGGAGCAGAAATAAATTTATTTGAATATTATATAAATTGCAAAGGATTTATTATGGCTCCTTGAGCTACTGTTTTGATTTGTTTAAATCATTTAAATGATTTTGTAAATCCCCAACTCTATTTTATTATGACCTAGTGGTCATTAGGTATTTTATAAAATTGGTTGCACCTTCTTTCGATTAAGTTTTATTTCGACATTGTTTTTAATTCCATCAAAAGAGGGATTTGAATGATGATTTGAATCAATGATTATTAAGACAAGTTTAATCAAAGTGCTTTGTCATTAAAACAAGGGGTTACTGTAGCATGACACTGGGGGTGTTACAAATGTCCCCCACTATAAGGATTTTTTGTCCTGAGAATTAAAAGGTAGTGTAAGGGGTAGAGTTTTGGTTTCGTATTCTAGCGATTCTTCTGGTTCTCGTTTCCCTTCTCGAGGAAGTTAATCCTTAAATATGTTGTATTCATTTCTCTGTGTCGGTGCATCTCAATGAGTTGTCATCCTTCCATTGGGGTCTTAATCATACTTACGAATAGGGTAGGAGGGGAAACTCAAGGGGTTCAGATCGGTAACACGTTAATCAGTCGGTGTTGTCTGAGAGAATGAGGTAAAAGGTATCCCTCGAGTCTTGAAATGCAGAAAATACATCAAGAGAAATAAGGGAAGGCATGAGAAGTTTCAAACAGATAGGCATGCATTCAATGTCGATAATAGATGATGAAAAGGGGTCTAGAGCATCAGGCATACGCATTGCGTCTGATATCGAACTGAATATCACAAGGTATGTGACTCATGAATTGCATAGGAGGTCAAACATGAGGAATAACCTTGGGAACAGGGATGTAAAAAAGCGTCAAGTTTCGGTCCTGTGGAACTGTAGTTAGGGTGGACCAAGAATAAGGAGGATGGTGACATATTATGCGATCACAACGCAAGGTTTGTCATAGAGTAACTTGTCAACAATGTTTGCAACAACATCGGGACCAAGGGCGAGGGACAATGAGAACCATTTTATTGCTCGTTAAAACGAGGCAGGCCAATTGGAAAAGTTCTCGTCTATAGGTGGTTACTGAAATGTCATCAACAAGAGAAATAGGTTATACTGACTGAGTAGCGCATCGAGGTGTTTTCATAAGTAGTGGATTATCACTTCTCAGATAAGTTATATCACAAGAAAGGTTAGACAGATTAAACAAACCAATGGAAAGGAAAATGTGATTATCAGATTAAACAAACCAATGGAAAGGAAAATGTGATTATCATATTAATCAGACCACTGGAAAGGAAAATGTGGTTATACACAAGCATTAGGTGTATATCCTTCCCAAGGAAAGAAGAGCACGATATACATGACATAACCTTAGGTAAATAACCATTCAGATAAGGGGTAAGCATGATATTTCTCCCAATGAATTCAATTGACACTTGGAAGAAGCCATGTAGGACCGGTTAGATAATAATACACGAAAGGATCTGGTGGACCGCAAAGAATCTGATGTGAGTATTGGCACTCAACCAGAAGAAGAAAGAATGCAAAAGCATCGGATCATAGAAACGTCTGAAAATTCGATGATTGAATACAAAGGAATTCTAATTCCGAAAATGAAGGATCGGAAGTTGATACGTCCCAAACGTATCTATAATTTCTGCTTGCTCCATGCATGTTTTGTGTGATATTGCTATGATCTAGATACACTTTCATACACTTTTGGTTATATTTGGACTAACTTATTAACTCAGTGCACCCCAGTGCAAGTTCCTGTTTTCTACTGTTTTTCTATTTCAGGTTTCCCCCATATTAAAAGTGCTCCAAAAATTCGGAAAAAATCAGATAAAAAATCAGCGCAGAGGAACCTTCCGGAATCACCTGGGTGGGGCCAGAGGGCCACCACCTGCGGCCTAGGCGCCCTGGTGGCGCTCCCTAGGGCCTGGCCGCGCCACGGGGTGCCTAGACCTCTGGTGCCCCCCCGTATGCCCCCCTTCGCCTATTTATTCTCCGTGATGTTATTCTATCGAAGGCAGAACACTTTTTCGCGATCTCGCCTCTGTTCTGCCGCCGCCGCGCTTCCAACATCGGGAGCGCCAGCAGACCTCTTCCCGCCACCCTGCCGGAGTGAGGATTGACCTCCGAGAGATTCCCCTCCACCATGGACGCTTCCCGGATGATATGTGAGTAGTCTACCTTGGACCATGTGTCGGGGGAATGACCCTCGGGTAAGGTCACCCAGGGGAAACAATTCTTCAAGGAAAAGATCACCGACCTGATGGTCGCCGATCTAATCAAGGCCGAGTTGATCAAGATTGAGAAAAAAGTGGGCCGAGTTGTCCAGGTCGGAGGCCGATTGCCCCAAAAAGCGTGCAATCAGCCTCACACGGAAGCATTCGGCCGAAGTAAACAGAGCAACCTCCGAGCAGGATCCCAGGTCGGAAACATGGTACAAGTGCATTCAATGCGCAATCCCAGAAGATCGGGACTATCAAAGGCGTGCGGTCTCCTCCAGCGCCGATCACGCGGACAGGCCGACATGCCTGAGTCTCTAGCTTCACTGTTCATTATCAAGGTCTACAGAATAGCGGCATGGTGAGCCGCAAGTCTACACCGGGTCATCCGGGAGAACACGATGTGAGGACCCTAGCTTGTCCGAGGCTGACAGCTGGGCCCTCCCCTTTGTACATTTACCTTTGTACCCCCGGCTCGGCCTATAAGAGCACCGGGTACCCCTCCTGCGTGAGGGACGACTGGCACTTATTGCAACTTCACCCACCAGAGAGAGAGATCAAGGAGAGAGTTGAGCTTAGAGCCCTCTTCTCCTTCATCTCAGACAGCTCATGGAGCATTCATTGTAGCCAGAGTTATTGCATATAGCTAGCTCGAAAGGACTAGGGGTATTATCCGTATGAAGAGCCCCGAACCTGGGTACATTGTGGTGTCTCACCGTGTGTTCCCACTCTCGATTCCGGTACCAACGACCCTAACCTCGGTTTGTCTCCCTCTTTAGCCATCCCCATGGCACCTGCAGTTACATATCGACGATAGTTGGCGCCCACCGTGGGGCAGGCCGAGGTGTCGACGGGAGTTCTGATCCAGACGAGACCATCATCTGCATCGCGAGTAAGCTTCGCCTCCGTCCTGGTCATGAGGAACGGGGCGTGGGAGTACGTCATCGACAACGCCTCGCGGTTTGGGGCAGGAATGCCTCTGCCGCACGGCGTCATCATTCCTTTCGGCGGACATTGTGTTTTTGTCGCAGCGCTTCCTGAGGTCTTTCCCAGGAAGGTACGGGTGTTTTCTGAGATCACAGATCCGTTCCCAGGCGGGCCGGATGCTGTGGAAGCAGAAAGAAAGACTGCACACATTCGTGCGGAGGTTATGATGGCGGGAGCATCTAGTCGCAACAGCTCTACTTCAGCGACTTGAGCCGCGAGGGCAGCAACAATGGCACCAGCGGGCCCAAGCAACCCACCGGAAGTGCTCTGCACTCCTGTGGATCCTCATGCCGATCCAGTTGTGGCTCATGCCGATCTGGAGAAGGTGCGTCAGGCTCTGAAGGAGCAATCAGATCGGACCGACACTGAAAAGCATCGTATGGAAACTACGGTTCGGGAGTACAATGCAGCGCACGGCATCAAGCAGCGCGTTATCCCCCCCAGTAATTGATGAGCTCCGAGCAGCAGGCCGAGATGTCGACAGAGAGCGGGGAGGGGCCCAGCAACCAGCAGCATCCACCATTGCCGCTCCGCAGATCTCATACAGTTCTCCTGTGAAGAACATGAGAGCTGCCGAGAAGATCACCGCCGAGTTGGAGCACTTGGAGGGAGAGGAGCTGCAGGAGAGGACGCGCCGAATGCACGACGTCATAACAACAGCAAACCAGCAGCAGAAGGCAGCCACCGAGCAGCAAGGGCCAGTGGCGTCAAAATCAATTCGGGCAACTACGGGCGCAAACCAGCCTAATGCTCCACCTCGGCAGCAAAGGCATGCATCTTCGCCGCATGGTAGTTTGCACCACAGTCGGAGGAATCAAGGGGCTGCGGGAGGCAGTCAGATGGATGAGCCAGCAATTAACAGAAGGCACAATGAGAAACCGGCGGCATTAGTCCGGCCAGCAATGAGTCAGCGTCTAGGTCCCCGAGCAATCGCGGACTATGATGCAAGGCACCGAATCGAGCAGTTGCAATAGGATAAGCAACCAGAAGATGATGTACTAGCGGGTCCAGCATGCTTTGGCCCGCGCATTCGGCAAGAGCAGTTCCCCAAAGGTTTCACACTACCCAGGTACACACCCAAGTACAATGGATCACTCAAGCCAGAAGATTGGCTGGTCGATTATATGACGGCAGTCGGCATCGCAGGAGGTGGTCGGCGCGTAGCTGTACGCTATGCACCGCTCATGCTTCAAGGTTCAGCTCGGTCCTGGTTAAACAGTTTGCCCAGCAATAGCATCAATTGTTGGAAGGATTTTGAGGATGCGTTTGTTCGCAACTTCACTAGAACGTATGATTGCCCAGGTATGCCTCGGCACCTGGCACTCTATGTACAAGGAAAGGACGAGCCCCTTCGCGATTACCTTCAACGGTGGATCAAGCTCAGAAACACTTGCGAGGGAGTTCATGAAATCCAAGCCATCCAGTACTTCACTGACGGTTGCTTGGACGGGTCTTTGTTGAAGCACGAGCTCCTGCCCAAGGAGATAACATCTTTGGCTGATCTGATGAGAATAGCCAATTCATTCGCCGCATCTGATGCTGCAATGCGCCCGATCAAGTTGAGTCCCAGTGGTTTCTTCCAAGGGAAATCCTTAGGGCAGCAGTAGAAGTCGGCAAAAGCAAATGAGCCGAATGGTCCCAATCGGCGCGAGAGGCGCGAGATCCAGCAGAACAACAACTTTGGCAACAACAACAACACCCCCAATTTCAACAACACCCCCGGTAACTTCAACAACAACAACAACAACACAGGCTTCAACAAGAGGAAGGAGGAGCAGCCGGATGCCCAATATGGCAATCGGCAGGTTGCAGTAGTCCAGCAGCAAGAGGAACAAGGAGCTGCGGGAAGCAGTCGGAGGAAGAAACCTGTAGAAAGGCCGCAGGGTCAGATCAGGC
The DNA here is from genome assembly GCA_950022295.1 of Bromus sterilis. Lineage (NCBI taxonomy): Eukaryota > Viridiplantae > Streptophyta > Magnoliopsida > Poales > Poaceae > Bromus > Bromus sterilis. The sequence continues at coordinate 234,943,881 of OX465596.1, forward strand.
CCCCATACACCTTTGAGGACATGATGAACCAGCCATTAAAAATGCAAAGTGGATTTGGCAAGCCCGCATCTCACACCACTCGGCAGTACATCTGGGTCGATCCTCTGGCAAAGGGAGGAGCAGGAAACCTCCCCCCCCGCCACCCCCACCCCGAGGTCCACAACCAGCAAATGCTCGGTCGCAGTTCCCACGTCAGGACGCGGCATATATGATCTTCACCAACGAATCGTATGACAAGGGCAGTCGGAGAGCCCGAGAGTAGGCAGTCAATGCCACTATGCCAGCAGTTTCTCAAAGGATGAACTGGTCGGACAATGTCATAGCATGGGGACCGGAAGACCACACGAGCGTAATTCCCAACCTTGGCAGTTATGCGCTCGTGGTGGATGCAATTGTGGCAGCACCTTTGTACTCATGCAAGTTCATCAGGACTCTCATTGATGGAGGCAGCGCAATCAACCTTTTTTACTGAGACATAATGATCAAGCTCGGCATCAGTGAGAGCGAGTTAGAACCCAGCAGGACCATCTTTCATGGGATAGTGCCCGGCCTTACATGTACTCCATTAATCCGCATTCAGCTAGAGGTAGTGTTTGGTTCGGAGGAAAATTTCCGCCGAGAGCCGATCTGGTTTGAGGTGGCCGATCTGAGCAGCCCATACCATCTTCTGCGCGGATCGCCTGCGATAGCCAAGTTCATGTTCAACATAATGCAGCCCTACCTGAAGATGAACCTCCCACGGCCGAATGGTCCAATCACTGTGTGCGGTGACTACAAGAAGTCACTAGAATGTTCGTCCGCCGGCTCTAGGCTGGCCGATTCTCTGGTCATTGATGCAGTACGGCGCCACCTCGACAAGGTCCTAGCAATGGCCCAAGCTCAGATGAAGGAACCCATGCCGAGCACGAAGGCCAAGAGATCGAATGATGAGACTGTGGTTCAATTAGCCAAGGACAGCAAGAGGATTGCCCTGGACCCCTCCGACCCGAGCAAGTGCATCATCATTGGGGCCGGGCTCAGCAGCAAATAGGAAGGCGAGCTCGTCGAGTTCCTCCGTGAGAACCGAGACATCTTTGCATGGTCCCCACATGACATGCCTGGTGTATTGACGGGGATCAACCCCGGCAAATGCCCTAGTCAGGGACCCTGGGTTAGTTATGAGAGGCACAGGTTGGACGATAGCTCGTCGACAAACAGGAAGGCACGCTCCTTCTCGATATTATTGATGGGGGAGATGCGATTACAGTGGATGCCAAGGCCGGAACGCTCAAGTCTAGGGTTACAGATGATATTGGTTGCCCTTTGGCGTCGCCCCTCCTAGCCCTTATATACTGGGCTAGGTCTCGGGGAGTTCATCTATGTTTACAGGTAAGCTTTCCTAACCCTAGCTTTCTCCGTACGGCAGGTTTTCGCACCTTCCTTGTGAGTCGCAGACTCCTACGTCGGTGCCAATTAATGGGCCGAGGCTGTATCTTCATGGGCCTTGTGTCTTCAGGGACACCAGGTAGGCTTATCCGTAGGAGTCGTGGGGTCACCCCCTCGTCAGTAGCCCCCGAGTGCCTGGGGGACTCGAAGAGTCGCGCAGGGACTCGAGTACATCCATTTGTCAGTTATTTGTATGCGCGGTACAACCGCGGGTCGCTGGCAGTCTGGTGGCCATGATAAAACCTGTTTTGAGGGATGCTAAGCTGAAAGGGCCCAAGGAGTCGACTGGTCGAGCCTTGGTGAATTGCACTAGGGAAAATACCGTAGTACCCCAATCAAACCCACGTCCCTCGACGTGAGCTTGGAACACTGGTGTCGAGCAAAAGTCCTGCCGCTTCAGGTCTTACGGTGTTCATTTGTCGGTAGTAATGTGCATAGCCTAAGGCGCGTCCGCCCGGATTTTTCTATCATGCGCAGCGCATGGAAAAGGTTGGGAGTGAAATCGCTCTTCGGCAAGTCCCAACCCAGCCGAACTTCGCAGCGGGGTCTTACCTACACGCTAATCTTGAGTGGCATCTGGGCACAGCGTATCGTGTTCCAGGAATGTGTGTTTTTGAGGCGCGGAGCCTAATAGCATTGCACCCGCTTGGAACAAAACATCAAGCGAGTTGTTCACTCATTCACCCGTGGAGCTTGTTTCGAGTGCTCAGACGGGGAGTTCTTCGCAAGTAGTCCCTCGAATGCCGTTTCGGCTCTTGAGGTGAGGGAGCACCTGAGACTCTAGCGCCGTATGATCTTGGCGAGTGAATGTTTTGTCTTGCGTTGGGTTGAGGCAGAACCTGAGACTCTCGTGAGTGCGAGTGATCACTCGAGCACATTGCTGATCTTTGGGTGAGGGAGCACCTAGGACTCTCAAGATGTGCTCTCCCGATGGGAGTAAGAAGTTTTTCTTCATCGGGAAAAAGATCTGAAAGATGGAATCTCTGAGCCTTGCTGGTGTACTCAGTACGTCTTACTGTGATATGACGTTGGCGTGGTCCTCTGGAGTTTTTGACCACTGTAACCTGCCGAAGGAAACGACTTGGCGCTGTCCCGCCGAAATTTTTGCGTCGCGCGATCATGGTCCTATTTTTGCGCGCGTTGTGGGCGGTGTTGTTACTGTGCCGGTTGGATTTTCCATACTTTTCATCTGTTTATGGGATTGTGCCACGTGCGCTGGGAGAAAATGTTGGACGGTGGCCCTTCTTGCTAGTCTCTTGAGTTAAATACCTTGCGGCTGGGTAAATTGTAGGTTTTACCCAGCCGTTGCCTTCCTCTACTTTCTCTGTTTCCTTCTTGTTCTTGAGCCTTCATCTTTTCTCCTCTGCGAGCTTCTGCGGGATCTATGACCAAGCGCCCCCGTGCTGCTAGCTGTAGAGTCTGCCAAGATGTCCGGCAAGTGGGAGCGGTCCACGTTCGGGGCCGGGGATCTGGATGCGCTGGTTGCTGACGGCGTGGTGGTGGAGGGTGATGTGCGTCTCCCCGGTGATGAGTCGATTCCGGCGCCGGCGGCGGACGAGCGGGTATGTTTCCAGGCTTTCTTCGACCATGGGTTTGCTCTTCCGCTGCATCCTTTCGTTCGCGGCTTGCTGTATTCCTATCGGCTCCAGTTGCACGACCTGACTCCCAACGGATTTTTGCACATTGCGTGTTTCATCACTCTTTGTGAGGCCTTCTTGGGGATTTATACCCATTGGGGACTTTGGAGGCGCCTTTTTAGTATAAAAAGGACGAACTCTGAGTACGCCGTGAGTCGGGTGGGTATCTCCATTGGGGATAAACATTCGTATTTTGACTTGGAGAAGATCGATTCCGTTAGCGGCTGGCGAAAAGGCTGGTATTATCGGAAGGATCGCTGCGTTGTTGGTCAGCAATTTGGTCTTGCTTCTTTCAATCCGGGAACGCGGGTGGTCAGGCAGCCTTCGTGGTCTCATTCCTTGACGGACGTGGATTCGTCCGAGCTGACTCCGTTTTTGGAGAGGATTGCTGTGTTGAAGGATAACTTGACTGGTGGTCAGCTCATCTCTGTTTTTTTGGGGAGGCGAATTCAACATTTGCAGCATCGAACTCATCCTATGTGGCAGTACGAGGGGCTCGGTGACTCGACGAGATGCTCGCCTAAAGAGCTTGAACCCGACGCCCTGCTGACTCGTATCCAACATGTGACCAAGTGCTCGAGTATTTCGGAAATGCGCCTTGTCCTTCCGTATGCTTCTGATCATTCTCCGCCGTCGGTTGGTGTCCGTTTTCATTTGTTTGTTTGTACAAGTACCTAGTTTTGCTCTGTTGTTGACATTGCTTGCCTTCCAGGGCCATGCTCCGGCGCCGTGTAATCCTCCGCAGCCGGAGGACGCCAATATTCTTGAAGAACCTGGTGCTTCCGCAGCTGATGATGCTGCGCCAACTGTTGATGCTGAAATTGTGTTGGTGGAAACTGGAGATAGTGCAGATTCCAGTCCCTTTCGCATGAAGCGGTCGCGCCCCTTGAACGCTGAAGATCATGATGCATTGGGTGATGATGTCCCACCAGCTGCTCCGTTTGCTGCGCGTTCCCCTTCGGCTGCTACTCCGGCCGTTGCTACGAAAAGGGTCAGGCTTGGGAGGCTGGGGCGCCCTCGTGCTGCGCATGTCGGGTAAGAATCTGCTGGATTTTTGCCCGTTCCCTTTTCCTTGTTCCTGCGTCTGATAATGCTTGTCTTGTAGTGCTGCGCCTGCTCCGGCTGCTTCGTGCACCAGCGCAGCTACTACTGACTTGAAGTCGACGGGCTCTGGGGCGGCAGCCAAGCATCTTGAGGACCTCTCGGCTGCTGCTGGTCAATCTAGGCCGATGGCGACTCCTGCCGTTCCGATTGCGGGTGTAGTTCCTGGTGCGCCCTCTTCTGCGGCGCCTGGTGTTGTTTCTCCTGAGTCCAAGCCAACTGAGCTTGGTCCTCCGTACTTTGGTCGGCTTGATCTGGCGATTGAAGACAAGGCTCGTGTTTTCGACCACGTCTCCAAGTTGGTGAGTTGATTCGTGCCTATGCGACTTTATCATTGGGGGCACGGCAGTGCTCCCGATGGGAGTAGCCCCCGAGGCTAGAAGTAACTTCTTGCAGTTGCTTGTAGTCTTGTCTTTCCTTGTCATCTGTTGTCTGTATTCTGCAGCCTGTTTTCCAACACTATGAGCGTTTGATGATTGATGCTGAGCGTTGGCAACGGGCCCATGATTCTGCCCAAGATGCTCTGTCTGCTATGGATGGTGAGTTTTCATTCTTGCGCTGCTGAGCTTTGGCCGCTGCGTCTTTTGTTCTGAGTATTGTCTTTCCTTGCAGACCGTCGCCAGGCTGTCGAGAAGCAAGCCGAGAAGGCGGGGAGGACGGTTTCCATTCTGAAGGCTACCCTGGCTTCCAAGGAGGCGGAGTTGCATGGTCAACACGAGGAGCTGGTTCGTCTTCTTCAGGCTGAGGACGCGCGTGCGCGGGTGGAAGCAGTCGAGGGCAAACTTCTTCGCGCCTTGGTGGACTCGCTTGTGTGTAAGTTTGGCATTCAACCATTGGTATTGCCGTTCCTACTGTCTTCCCGTGATGACGTTTCTTTGATTGGTGCAGCTGCTATAGGTGCGAAGCCGATGGAGGCTGCTGCGTCAGGGTCTGGAATTCTCTAAGGTGCTGTAGATGCTGTTGCAGATGTTGTTGCAGTGGTTGGGGACGTCTTCACCCGGGCTTACGATCTTGTGGGTCTTGCGCACGAGCACCTTATGCCGGAGGGTTCAAAGGTGCCTGATGGCCTCGGCGCTCGGGTGGCTGCATTCGGCCCCGATGGGAAGCGTATGGTGGAGCTGGTTGCGGAGAGCGTGGTGAGTGGTTATTCCACGGCCCTTGTCGTCCTTATGGGACATGGGATTTCCATTGATGATTGCTTGCTTGAGACCATCCCGGACTATTCTGATGAGCAGGACGACCGAGTCGATAAATTGGTTCGTCGCCTGCAACAGGTTGTAGATGCTCAGGATCCCCCTGCCGTAGGTGAGGGGGAGGCATAGTAGTGTTTCGTCGCTTTGAAACTTTGGTTGTAATTCATGACTCCGTTGTGATGGTTGATCTTTTGGTACCTTTGTCTGAGTGACTGCTTGGCTGTTTCCTATTGCTACTTTTTGATGTCTTTGTTTTGTTCATCCTGCGGTAGGCCACTCCGGGCGTTCTTCGTCCTTGGAATTCGCTGAAGGATGACGCTTGTGAGGGTGCCTACGAGTCCGTTTGCTTGCGACTGAAGGACGCTGGGCGGTAGATTGTTCGACTGAAGGGATCCGTGGCCGTTCAGCGTACTCGGCGCGAGCGTGCCGAGGCCGTGGTTGAGAACCTTGCTTCGTGGGTGGTGAAGTTGTCCGACCTCTTGCGGGGTGAGTTTCGCCTCTGCTTGGTTGCTCGATTCCGTTTAGGAGGTTTTTGCTGTCTTTGTCTTGATCGTGGTTTTTGACTTTGAAAATGCTGGCAGGGTGATCTCGGGACGAAGAGAGGGCCGTTCAGTCGGAGATGTCATGGCTTGATGATCCCACAGTACAGGCAAGCAATCCCTTTTGGGCGGATGGGGCTCGTGCTCGAGCGTTTGCTTTGCTTCGTCTCCGAGTTGAGCGGGTACCGGATGCTCTCCAATACTGCCAGCGGGTATTGGGTGGTATCCATGCTGAATTCTATCCGCTGGAGGTGGTTCCTTCGTCCCTTGAGAGGCTCTGTCGTGTATTTTCTCATCCTGCCTAGTTACGACGAGTGATCGATCATCAGATTCGTGCTGGAGCCCGAGCTGCTTTGGGTTTGGTCCATAGTCATTGGCCAGGGGTGGATTTTGCTCAGGTGGTGGCGGGTCCTCCGGGCGGTAGGGATCATCCGATGAATGAGCACTACATGGTTGTAGATAAACCTGCGCGGCAGGTTGTGAGGCGAGTTTGCGAAGAGAACGACCGCCATCTGGGTGCACTTATTAAGGCGAAGTTGGAGCCTAAAGATTAGGTGCTTCCCTTCGTTGTATATGCTTCTTCTTGGTTCTATGTTGTCTTTGTTGTGTCGCGGGGGGTCGTCTGCGTTGCAGTTGCGGGGGACGTTCCAGAGGGTTGCCGCGGCAAGCCCCCGAGTGTAAGAGTTTTTGTGTGTCGCGGTTGCGAAGGGCACCTCGGGGGGGGGGGGGGGGTGGCAGTTTCGACGAGCCCCCGAGTGCCAAGTTGATGTGCCGCGATTGTGGAGGACGCCTCGGGGGGTGGCTGCTTCAGCGAGCCCCCGAGTGTAAGAGTTTTTGTGCCGCGATTGCGGAGGACGCCTCGGGGGGTGGCTGCTTCGGCGAGCCCCCGAGTGCTAAGTTAATGTGCCGCGATTGCGGAGGACGCCTCGGGGGGTGGCTGCTTCGGCGAGCCCCCGAGTGCCAAGTTAATGTGCCGCGATTGCGGAGGACGCCTCGGGGGGTGGCTGCTTCGGCGAGCCCCCGAGTGCCAAGTTAATGTGCCGCGATTGCGGAGGACACCTCGGGGGGGGGGGGGTGGCTGCTTCGGCGAGCCCCCGAGTGCCAAGTTAATGTGCCGCGATTGCGTAGGACGCTTCGGGGGTGGCTGCTTCGGCAAGCCCCCGAGTGCCAAGTTAGTGTGCCGCGATGGTGGAGGACGCCTCGGGGGTTGGCTGCTTCGGCGAGCCCCCGAGTGCCAACAGATTTTGGGGAAGAATATTTATGTAATACTTTTCATGTTGTCTTTTACAAAGAGTAGGGGGGTTCTGTTAAAGACAGATCCCTTTTGCTTAGAACGATGATGTAGTGGCCTTAAAGGCATGGTAGCCTTGTCTCCGAGTGCCTGGGTTCTTTGGGCGATGTTCCTTTCCTTCTACGGGAGCGCTTCTTCTGTGAGTCCCGTGGTCCTACTGCCTTGGTGGGCTACGAAGGCTTCTGCTATCTTGTGGAATTCCTTGTCGCAGCGGTCGGATCTGACGAAACTGCCGCTGATTGTGATGACCCCGTGTGGGCCTGGCATCTTCAGCTTGAGGTAGGCGTAATGGGGTACGACCATGAAGCGAGCGAAAGATGGTCGCCCGAGGATTGCATGGTATTGCAACTTCCAGTCGACCACTTCAAAGTCCAGCATTTCCTTGCGGAAGTTTTTCGCGTTCCCGAAGACTACCTCCAGGCTTATCCTTCCGAGGGGGTAGACTGCTTTTCCTGGTACGATCCCGTGGAAGGTTGTGCCTGAGGACTTGAGTGCGTTGTTTTGGATGAGCATGTCGTCGAGTGTTCGGGTGAAGATGATGTTGATCCCACTGCCGCCGTCCATGAGTACTCGCGACATGTCTTAATTTCCGATTCTGGCCTCGAGTACTAGCGCGGCGTGCCCTGGTTGGGGAACGACTAGAGGGTGGTCGTCCCGGGAGAAGGCTATTTCTGTCTCCGACCCGCGCAGATACTCTGGTACGGCCGGGTGTGTGGAGGTTCCCAGGAAGACTTGTCTGGTGACTTGTTTCTGCTGCCTGTTGGAAGGCCTGCCTTCTTTTATCATGTAGATCCTCCCGTGGGTTTCTGGGTACTGGTCTTCCTCTTCTGGTGTCCTTTGCCGTTCCTGGATGGCGGCCACTTGTCTTGTTGGCAGAGGGGGGGCTGGTGGTGCGTCGTGGGCGACTGGCCCGACTGCTATGCTTGCGAGTGGCCGTACTGTTGCGGCAGCGGAGCCGCTTTTCTCCTCGGCCAACTCGTTGAAGCTTCTGCAATTCCTAAGGGTGTGGGACGATCTGAGCTCTCCTCGATCGTTTCTGAATCCGTGTATAGAACACGGTCCATCGAGTTGTTCTTTTGCGGAGCGGAATGAGCGAGTGCCGTCGCGTGGCTGCCTTGTCCTCCATTCTCGTTTCTGAGCCTCGGGCTCGTCTTCTGGGTTGTCTCGTCGTTGTGGTCTGTTGTCATCGCTTTGCCTGCTGTTCCGATCGTACGAGAAACCGGCGGCGACCATGTCAGGTCCTCTGTCGTCGTAGAAGTTCCGTCTGGGTCGCTTCCTTCATCTGCCGGCTTCTCTATCTCCGTTGTAGTCGTAGTCGTACTCTGATCGTGCAGTGTGGGTTTCTGTTTCATTACGAATAGAATCTTCTCCGTCCGCCCAGCTGTTGGCTAGTTCTAACAGCCGTGCGAGTGTTCGGACTTTCATCTGTCCGAGCTACTCCTTGAATTCAATGCGCTGAAGGCCTCGCCTGAACGCGTCGATCGCACTTTCATCCGAGATGTCTTCCGCTGAATTCTTGAGTATCATCCATCGCTGGATGTATGCTCGCAGGGTCTCCCTCGTTCCTTGTTTGCATGCCCACAGTTCCTCGAGTAAGGCTGGTCGCTTGTATGTGGATTTGTAGTTTTCTATGAAGCTCCTCGGAACTAGCTCCAGGAGCTGATGGATCCACGCCGGAGATTCTTTAGCCAATGTCGAGCGGAGCTCTCGAGCATGACCTGTACGTACTGCATTGCCGTGACGTTGGTTCCTCTCTGAAACTTGACTGCTGTTAGGTAGTCGTCGAGCCATGCCTTCGGCTCCTCGAGTCTGTTGTACTTTAGTGTCGTGGAGTTCAGTTTGAACCTGTTTGGCATTCCCGTCTCACGTATGGCACGTGTGAAGCAAAGTGCTCCACATGGCTCGATTTCCTCGTCGGAAGCCTCTTCATCCGAGTACTCCTCGCGTGCTGCGCGTCTTCGCCTGCTGCGGTTGACTCTGTTATGCATGATGTCATCTCGCGCATCTCGTCGAGTGCTGCGGCGCCTGTTGTTGTCGTCCCTGTCTTGCTTCTTGTACCTGTCGGAGCGCCTGTGCCTGTCGTCATTACTGTCGTCGTCATCGTCTGGTGAACTGGGGTCCCTGTCCGGTGTCCGCTCGCAAGTCTGCCATTTTGTGCTGGATTTCTTAGGCACCGAGGCATCGATGGCGTCGTTCATTATCTGCAAAGCAATGGACGTGTAGCGATCCGTCTTGCCCTTTCTGCTTTTCTGGGCACAAGACATGTAGTCCTGGGCGCTCATGAGTGCTTCTGCCGGAGTGAGGGTGTAACAGCCCGGTTTTCACAAAAATTAAAATTTTTGTTTTCGGTGTGAATTGTTTGATTGTCTGATTTTTTTGCGGTGTTTGCATCCCCGATTTATCGATCGGCGATTATTTTTCCCCCTCTTATCTCGTATCGGACGAAAACCGACCCTTTCCACCCTGACACTCGACCTTTGCGACACCGGGTTTCACCCGATCACCGTCGCGAAAACCACACGAGACCAGCCGCAGCCAACGGAACGAAAAACCCCGTTTAATAAGTAAACGGGATATTTTTATAGCGCGCCGGAAAGTGTTCTCGGTACGGTTCCAGCACTAGGTGAACGCCGCCGGCTCGACACGCTGTTCGCGCAGTTCAAAGTTTTACCCGAATCGGAGGTCCTGTGGACCCCCGGCGGTCAGAAACGTGAGCACCGCGCGCGCGAGAGAAAAACCGGGGATGTGTTTGCAAACTGCCAGCCACCGGGGCTATATAAAGACCACCACACTCCCACCCCTTTCTAGGGTTTACCTAGCCACAAAATTGCAGCCACCCCCTCCACTTTGCCAGATCTGCCCAATAGCACCTCAATTTCGGAACCCTAGATCCAAAACTGCCCCAACCATCAGATCTGGGCATCCAACGGCCCAGATCGCGCCACGTCAGCCCCGTTTTTTTCCTTCTCTCTCTCCTCTCCACCAACTGCCCACGCCCCTGGAGCCGCCGCCCGCGCCGCCATGCCTCCGGCCAGCCTCCGACCAGCCTCCGGCGAGCGCCGCCCGCTGCCAGGTCGCCCGTGCGCCCTCTCCTCTCCTCCCCATGCCTCTTCCTCCCTTCTCCTCTCACCTCCCTCTTCCTCTCCCTGTCCAGGACGCCCGAAGACCCGCCACTGCCATGGCCGGCGAGCCAGAGCTCCACCACGCTCGATCTGCCGCCAGGGAACTCGCCGGCCCCGATTGCTCGCCACCGGACCCGGTCCCGCCGCCTCCCGCCTCGGTCCCGGCCTCCCCTCGCCGGAGAACCGAGCCCAGCCGCCGGGGCACCACGCCGCAGCCGCCCTGGTCGGCCTCGTCCAGGAGGGACGACGAGCCAGCGCTCGATCCAGCGGCTGGATGCCCAGGTGGGCCACGCCCGGCATGCAGCCCCACAGTGGTGGCCCATTTTCTTACCTACCTAGCTTCAAACATTTCTAGTGGTGGCCCAAGCTGATTTACCATTTGAAACCGTGTGTGTGCTGGTCGGCCGCCAGGTGTTTACAAACCAACCTGGCCAGTGAGGACTTAGTTCCCTTGCGGGCCCACCTTGTCCGGCTGAGGACCCGGTTTCCCATGTGTGATTAACCGGCTATCCAAACCTGCGACAGCCGGTAGAGACCAGATCGAGAGAGCGGCCGGCTCCTGAGATGGATGTCGACTCACCGGGGGCCACCTGGATTTGTTCGTTGTTAGTTAGATGGACCTGTCGTTTCGAATCTCTTGGAACTAAATCATAAAATGGTTGCCTGTGATGGGTAGCAACTGAGAGAGATGGACGTGCGTGCGGAGCCTCGTAATGGGCAGTTGGTACACCCCTGCAGGGTTAAATCTTTTCGAGAAGCCGTGTCCACGGTTATGGACGACTTGAGACCTACTCCTTGTTCATAGACAACAACAATTGAGATAATCTTAATATAACTTGATCAACGTGTGTGTGCCTTGACTGCTTCTTCTTCGTCGGGATGCGAAGAGGAGGACAAGGATAGGATAGGTGTTATGTTTGCGTCAGTAGTTGATAGCAAGACTTGTTGGAGGCGATTCCTCATCGAATGCTTGGCTTCTTACCTTACTCTCTAGATCGTTAGCCACTTCATGAATGCTAGTGCGGCAGCAACCTCACCACTTACCCCTTCCTTACCGTAAACTACTAGTTGTCCTAGAATGACGAGTGATGAAGTCCTTGCTGGGTCAGATGACCACTACAGTTGGATGCTGAGTACTTCTGTACTCATGATACTACCCCAAACTGTTTTCAGGGTTATGATCGACAACAGGTATGGTGATCGACATTTCACGTGGAGACTCGACGACGACTAGTTAGGCGGATCCCGGCGGAGGGCCTGGACCCGTGTGGTTATGGGAATCGATGCTTTTCTCTTTGCCACTAGGAATTTGATTGTAGTCTGTACTCAGACATGTATCTTCCGCTGTTGTATTGTATTAAGGCAGTTGTATGCTGATTGTATGAGATGTTGTATCCTTGTATCTGTAATGTTGTGATATCATGTTGGAAATCCGGGGCATATGGCTATGTCATATGTCGCGGTGGGACCGATATGTGCTTCGTCCCCGGATCTGGGTGAAACAGCTAGATCTGTAACAGTACCGCATATCGGGCCTTACAACTTGGTATCAGAGCCTTATCGACCGTAGGATCCCTTCTCTGGCCGAAGTTGAGTCTAGACCAAAAAATATTTTGTAGTTACTAAGTTAGTTGTCGGAGAGTAGGAATCTTTTTACTCCTTACCCTTGCTCTGGTCAGGACAAGTGTCGTAAGTGTTTTAATCTCGTCTTATCCCCTTCAAAGTTTAGGATCTCGAGGTGTGGAGTTTTGGAACCGTTACAATGCCTTGCTTGCAGCGTATTGTCTCGATTCCGATCTCAGTTTTGGGAATTCCTGTAGTACCTTTAGCTTCTCCGATTTTGGGTATCATCTGGGTCATCCATTGCCATCCATCCTTTTGCCGGTGTTTTCACGACTTGCGTCGAAAAGCACTATCCCTTGATCTGGTTTTCGCGATTGTTCTTCCTCTTGTCACTGACGGTTTCGTTTTTCCGACGATGTCGTCTCTCTGCGGAAAGAATCTCGACAAAAGTTTGACGTCGACTTGGAGAAGAGTCCCTTGTTGGTGGTGTTGAAGATCGTCGTCTCCTTTTTCTCTCCCCCCTCTCCCCCGGGTCGTCCTGGATCTCAGGATGAGATCCCTTGTTGGTGGTGTTGTATTGTAACAGACCAGTTTTCACAAAAATTAAAATTTTTGTTTTCGGTTTGAATTGTTTGATTGTCTGATTTGTTTTGCGGTGTTTGCATCCCCGATTTATCGATCGGCGATTATTTTTCACCCTCTTATCTCGTACCGGACGGAGACTGACCCTTGCCACCCTGACACTCGACCTTTGCGACACCGGGTTTCACCCGATCACCGTCGCGAAAACCACACGAGACCAGCCGCAGCCAACGGAACGAAAAACCCCGTTTAATAAGTAAACGGGATATTTTTATAGCGCACCGGAAAGTGTTCTCGGAACGGTTCCAGCGCTAGGTGAACGCTGCCGGCTCGACACGCTGATCGCGCAGTTCAAAGTTTTACCCGAATCGGAGGTCCTGCGGTCCGCCGGCGGTCAGAAACGTGAGCAGCGCGCGCGCGAGAGAAAAACCGGGGATGTTTTTGCAAACTGCCAGCCACCGGGGCTATATAAAGACCACCACACTCCCACCCCTTTCTAGGGTTTCCCTAGCCACAAAATTGCAGCCACCCCCTCCACTTTGCCAGATCTGCCCAATAGCACCTCAATTTTGGAACCCTAGATCCAAAATTGCCCCAACCGTCAGATCTGGGCATCCAGCGGCCCAGATCGCGCCATGTCAGCCCCTTTTTTTTCCTTCTCTCTCTCCTCTCCACCAACTGCCCACGCCCGTGGAGCCGCCGCCCGCGCAGCCTCGCCTCCGGCCAGCCTCCGGCCAGCGCCGCCCGCTGCCAGGTCGCCCGTGCGCCCGCTCCTCTCCTCCCCGTGCCTCTTCCTCCCTTCTCCTCTCACCTCCCTCTTCCTCTCCCTGTCCAGGACGCCCGAAGACCCGCCACTGCCATGGCCGGCGAGCCAGAGCTCCACCGCGCTCGATCTGCCGCCAGGGAACTCGCCGGCCCCGATTGCTCGCCACCGGACCCGGTCCCGCCGCCTCCCGCCTCGGTCCCGGCCTCCCCTCGCCGGAGAACCGAGCCCAGCCGCCGGGGCACCACGCCGCAGCCGCCCTGGTCGGCCTCGTCCAGGAGGGACGACGAGCCAGCGCTCGATCCAGCGGCCTGATGCCCAGGTGGGCCACGCCCGGCCTGCAGCCCCACAGCCCAGCGCAGCCAGCCAGATCCAGCCCAAGCCTCTTGGGCCTCGACCCATGAGGTGAGCCCCCCCTTTTTTTTATTAGTTTTGTTTTTTTTTCTGTTGGGCCCAATAGGACTAGTTTCGGCCCGTTTAGTTTTTTCTGCTAGGTTCTTTTTATTTATTTAGGCAGATTTAGTTATAATTTTGCGAGTGCTATATCTTTTCACCGGTAGCTCCGATGGAGATGCTTTATACATGAAAGTTGCTCCGTTTTGTGAGTAGATTATTAAAATGTTGCTTGTTGCCATGTTTGAGCTTGTTTACTTGTTGTTTACCTGCTAATTACACTGTTTGCCATTGTAAATTGTAATTGCAACAACTTTTTCACCGTTGCTCTGTTTAAAATGTTCTTTATATGTAACTTGACTAGAATTGCATGTAGATTGTGTTTATGCTGTTCTTGCTTGCTAAATAAAATAATAAAATATTGTTTAGGGAAAAACAGTACCAAATGCAATATTTATCGTGGGGTCCGCAATAGTTTGCCATGTCTAGGATTTCACCCCACTTAAATTTACTAGCTTAGGTAGTTTATTTGTGCTTCACCTCTTGACATGTTTGTGTGCTATGCCATGCTTCTGTGCTTTTCCATGTTAACAACCTTTGTTGAGCACCTGTAGCTAAACAACTTGAACCTTTCTAAATGTGCGGTCTCGTCGTGTGTGAAGAATACTCCACTTAACCTGTTAGCAACCGCTCTCGACGGTAGGTGCGATGGCGTGCTTTGTCTCGTGTTACCGTCTTGATGTTTCTTGCTCCTATTTGCTTCGTAGTAATAGAGTGCTTGCTCGTTGATTGCTTTCCAGTGTTTATCGTCTTGTGTGCTTCCGCGGGTACCTCTCGGAGACGATGCGAGCTTGCGATCAACTACACCTTCGGAACCCGACTTATCAGCAGGCAAGGACTATACATTACTTATGATCCATTCTATTTCAACGAGCGGTTTGCATGCTAGTCTAGGTTAAGTTCGATGTTTGATCCTACCACATGTTTTCAGCCTCTTTCAAACCGATACAGCCATGTCCCCTCACAGCAAACCTTGTACTGCTATGTTACTGTTGCTCGTTGCTCAGCCCCTGCTTAGTATGCATGCTTAGGATGCCACGATGTTACCCTGTTACTCCTTGGTTTGGGATATCACATTATTATTATTATTGTTGTTGATGATATGATTATTAAATGTTGACTATATTCGATGAAGGATGGAAGGTCTAGGCTGTCCCGCCCCGACGCTTTGTTCCATTCGAGTCACCTAGGATCCGAGTTCCGGGTATTGGTTTTAAGACTGAGCGCGCCTAACCGCGTGTGTGATTTTATGGGGTCCCCTTTTCTTACCTACCTAGCTTCAAACATTTCTAGTGGTGGCCCAAGCTGATTTACCATTTGAAACCGTGTGTGTGCTGGTCGGCCGCCAGTTGTTTACAAACCAACCTGGACCATTGAGGACTTAGTTCCCTTGCTGGCCCACCTTGTCCGGCTGAGGACCCAGTTTCCCATGTTGCATTAACCGACTATCCAAACCTGCGACAGACGGTGGAGACCAGATCGAGAGAGAGGCCGGCTCCTGAGATGGATGTCGACTCACCGGGGGCCACCCGGATTTGTTCGTTGTTAGTTAGAGGGACCTGTCGTTTCGGATCTCTTGGAACTAAATCATAAAATGGTTGCCTGTGATGGGTAGCAACTGAGAGAGATGGACGTGCGTGCGGAGCCTCGTAATGGGCAGTTGGTACACCCCTGCAGGGTTAAATCTTTTCGAGAAGCCGTGTCCACGGTTATGGACGACTTGAGACCTACTCCTTGTTCATAGACAACAACAATTGAGATAATCTTAATATAACTTGATCAACGTGTGTGTGCCTTGACTGCTTCTTCTTCGTCGGGATGCGAAGAAGAGGACAAGGATAGGATAGGTGTTATGTTTGCATAAGTAGTTGATAGCAAGACTTGTTGGAGGCGATTCCTCATCGAATGCTTGGCTTCTTACCTTACTCTCTAGATCGTTAGCCACTTCATGAACGCTAGTGCGGCAGCAACCTCACCACTTACCCCTTCCTTACCGTAAACAACTAGTTGTCCTAGAATGACGAGTGATGAAGTCCTTGCTGGGTTAGATGACCACTACAGTTGGATGCTGAGTACTTCTGTACTCATGATACTACCCCAAACTCTTTTCAGGGTTCTGATCGACAACAGGTATGGTGATCGACGTTTCACGTGGAGACTCGACGACGACTAGTTAGGCGGATCACGGCGGAGGGCCTGGACCCGTGTGGTTATGGGAATCGATGCTTTTCTCTTTGCCACTAGGCATTTGATTGTAGTCTGTACTCAGACATGTATCTTCCGCTGTTGTATTGTATTAAGGCAGTTGTATGTCGATTGTATGAGATGTTGTATCCTTGTATGTGTAATGTTGTGATATCATGTTGGAAATCCGGGGCATATGGCTATGCCATATGTCGCGGTGGGACCGATATGTGCTTCGTCCCCGGATCTGGGTGAAACACCTAGATCTGGAACAGTACCGCATATCGGGCCTTATAGAGGGGCTCTTCTTCGTCGTCGTCTTCCTCTAATCTGAAGTCGTCTTCAAGTTTCCGCACCACTCTCACCCTTTCTGTCCGCCGCATATTGTTGAGTTTCGATCAGTTGCGCGTGGGTGAGTCGCGGCCTGGTGAGTCACTTCTGGGAGGTTTTCTGCGACTGCTTTTCTTTTCGAGTTCCGCCTTTTCTTGCTTCTCCATGGCTAGGCGCCACTGTCTCGTCTGCTGGGTTAGCTCGACCGCTAGCTCGTTGTATGCCCTTAGCTCGTCCCTTGAGGCATCCGATGGTAGTAGCCTGCCGCGGGCGACTGCTTCCTTTACCATTGCCATTGATTCCTTGGACAAGTATATTTTTTCTTTGGGTGGTTCGTCTGCCGCTGCAACCGGGGTTTGCTTCCTGCTGCGTGATGGCTGGCAGCTTTGGCCGGGTGCTTGCTGCTTGCTGCTTGGCGGTTGACTGCTTTTTTGATTTCTGGGTCCTTCTTCCACCGGGACTTTCCTTGGTATGTACCCCGGTTCTCCTAGCTGTACGACCATCTGACTGGTGTTGCCGGAACCTGCCGCCCTGCTGGTGGTTGCGGTGTCTTGACGAGTGCCCGGGTCGTCGACTCGTTTGTTGTTACCTGACGCTGGTGCGCCAACTTCTACCATGAACACCTGCGATGGGTGTCCTTGCCTCCTCCTTGCTGATACGTGTGATGGTGTTTCTACATGCTGGGGCTCCACTCGAGCGGACGCCTGTGGCGTGGAGCCTTGAGTTGGGTGGGTAGCTACGGCTGCCAGATAGGTTGGCCGTGCGGGCGTTGTCCGCCCCGGTTACTGTTGCAGGTGTTGCTTTGGGTGCGCGCGTGCTGTCGGTGAGGTGGAGAGTCCCCCAATGGTTGATGTAGATCCGATACATTCCGAAGATCAGATTGATGCCGGAGTGTAGATCGGTAAAGACTGGCTGGAGGGCCGGGAGGTGGGCCGTTAATCCGACGGACTCAAACAGATCAGATCTTGCCGGAGCCGTCGAGTCGATGAGTGCTGATGATGATGAGGCCGCCGAGATCGTGTTCCCAACCTGCGCGGTTCCCACAGACGGCGCCAATTGACGGGGATCAACCCCGGCAAATCCCATGGTCAGGGACCCTGGGTTAGTTATGAGAGGCACAGGTTGGACGATAGCTCGTCGGCAAACAGGAAGGCACGCTCATGCTCGATATTATTGATGGTGGAGATGCGATTACAGTGGATGCCAAGGCTGGAGCACTCAAGGCTAGGGTTACAGATGATATTGGTTGCCCTTTGGCGTCGCCCCTCCTAGCCCTTATATACCGGGCTAGGTCTCGGGGAGTTCATCTACGTTTACAAGTAAGCTTTCCTAACCCTAGCTTGCTCCGTACGGCAGGTTTTCGCACCTTCCTTGTGAGTCGCAGACTCCTACGTCGGTGCCAATTAACGAGCCGAGGCTGTATCTTCATGGGCCTTCTATCTTCAGGGACACCAGGTAGGCTTATCCGTAGGAGTCGTGGGGTCACCCCCTCGTCATGTACCGAGGGAAATTTCCGAGCACAAGCTTCACATCCGACCTGGATCCAAGCCGATCAAGAATCCACTTCGGCGCTTTTCAGAGGACAAGAGAAGAGCAATCGGCGACGAGATAACCAAGTTGCTCGCAGCAGGATTTATCAAAGAAGTGTTCTACCCGCACTGGTTAGCAAATCCAGTTCTGGTTCCGAAGAAGAATGGAACTTGGCGCATGTGTATAGATTACACTTGACTGAATAAGGCCTGCCCCAAGGATCCTTTTGCATTGCCCCGTATCGATCAAGTGATTGATTCTACGGCTGGCTGTCAGCTCCTGTGCTTTCTGGATGACACAGCAGGTTATCACCAGATTAAGCTTGATGTAACCGATCAAATAAAGACAACATTTATCACCCCGTTCGAGGCTTATTGCTACATCACCATGCCCTTTGGCCTAAAAAATGGCGGCGCGACTTATCAGCGTACTATGTAGCGATGCGTCCGACCTCAGTTAGGTCGGAACATTCATGTGTATGTAGATGACCTTGTGGTCAAGTCGGTGCAAGGTTCAACTCTGCTAGATGATCTCTGAGAAACATTCGCAAACTTGCGAGCCTACAAGATCAAGCTCAACCCAGAGAAATGTGTGTTCGGCGTGCCAGCTGGCAAGCTGCTCGGATTTCTGGTCTCCGAGAGAGGAATAGAGTGCCACCCTGAGAAGATTGTAGCAATCGAGAGGATGGGAAAGCCCAGAAATCTCAAAGATGTGCAGAAGTTCACCAGATGCCTAGCATCGTGTAAGGCCCGATATGGGGTACTAATCCAGATCTAGATGTTTCGATCCAGATCCGGGGACGAAGCACATATCGGTCCCACCGCGACATATGACGAAGTCATATGCCCCGGATTTCCAACATGATATCACAACATTACAGATACAGGATACAACATCTCATACAATCGGCATACAACTGCCTTAATACAACATAACAGCAGAAGAAACATGTCTGAGTACAGACTACAATCAAATGCCTACTAGCAAAGAGAAAACATCGATACCCATAACCACACGGGTCCAGGCCCTCCGCCGAGATCCGCCTAACTAGTCGTCGTCGAGTCTCCACGTGAAACGTCGATCACCATACCTGTTGTCGATCAAGAACCCTGAAAAGAGTTTGGGGTAGTATCATGAGTACAGAAGTACTCAGCATCCAACTGTAGTGGTCATCTGACCCAGCAAGGACTTCATCACTTGTCATTCTAGGACAACTAGTAGTTTACGGTAAGGAAGGGGTAAGTGGTGAGGTTGCTGCCGCACTAGCATTTATGAAGTGGCTAACGATCTAGAGAGTAAGATAAGAAGCCAAGCATCCGATGAGGAATCGCCTCCAAGAAGTCTTGCTATCAACTACTTGTGCAAACATAACACCTATCATATCCTTGTCCTCCTCTTTGCATCCCGACGAAGAAGAAGCAGTCAAGGCACACACACACACGTTAATCAAGTTATATTAAGATTATCTCAGTTGTTGTTGTCTATGAACAAGGAGTAGGTCTCAAGTCGTCCATAACCGTGGACACGGCTTCTCGAAAAGATTTAACCCTGCAGGGGTGTACCAACTGCCCATTACGAGGCGTCGCATGATCGCCCATCTCACTCAGTTGCTACCCATTATAGGCAACCATTTTATGATTTAGTTCCAAGAGATCCGAAATGGCAGGTCCTTCTAACTAACAACGAACAAATCCGGGTGGCCCCCGGGGAGTCGACACCCAATCCAAAAGCTGGCCACGCTCTCGGATCGGACTCTTCCATATGGCCAAGGTCGGGTTTAGTCTCGCCTATATAACAGGGACTTCCCTAGCTCACCAGTGTGGACCAACAAAGGAACTATGTCTCCGCTGGCCCGAGTTGTTTTAAAACCACTGGCTGCAGACCAGTTACGCACACGGTTTCAAATGGTAAATCAGCTTGGGCCACCTCTAGAAATGTTTGAAGCTAGGTAGGTAAGAAGAGGGGACCCCATAAAATCCCACACCCGATTAGGCACGCTCAGTCTTAAAACCAATACCCGGAACTCGGATCCTAGTTGACTCGAATGGAACAAATCGTCGCGGCGGGATAGCCTAGACCTTCCATCCTTCGACGAATATAGTCAACATTATAATAATCATATCATCAACAACAATATAATAATGTGATATCCCAACCCAAGGAGTAACAGGGTAACATCGTAGCATCCTAAGCATGCATACTAAGCAGGGGCTGAGCAACGAGCAATAGTAACATAGCAGTACAAGGTTTGCTGGGAGGGGACATGGCTGTATCGGTTTGAAAGAGGCTGTAAACATGTGGTAGGATCAAACATCGAACCTAACCTAGACTAGCATGTAAACCTCTGGTTGAAATAGAATGGATCATAAGTAATGTATAGTCCTTGCCTGTTGATAAGTCGGGTTCCGAAGTTGTAGTCGATCGCAAGCTCGCATCGTCTCCGAGAGTTACCCGCGGAAGCACACAAGAAGGAAACACTGTAAAGCAATCAACAGTGCACCACTATTACTACGGAGCAAACACGAGCAAGCATAAACAAGAAGGCAACACGGGACAACACACCTACCGTCGATAGCGGTTACTAACAATTTAAGTGGAGTACTCGTCACACACGACGATACCGCACATTTCCAAGGGTTCAAGTTGCTTAGCTACAGGTGATCAACCAACGGTTATTAACATGGCAACTCAAGCAAGCATGGCATAGCACACAAACATGTCAATAGGTGGAGCACAAAGTAAACTATCTATGCTAGTCAATTTAAGTGAGGCACAACCTAAACATGGCATAACACTAAGTGCCGCACGATGATTAAAACCTTTGGTACTGTTCTACCCTAAACCATATTTTAGGTTGGTTAACAACAGAAAACAATATAATAAACACAAAGTACACGAAAAACTAATCAAGTTACATATAAAGCACACTCCAAACGGAGTTACGGTTAAAAAGATACAAGCAAAACAAGTTACAGGCACAAGCTGCCAACATCACGAAGCACAGTTTAGAGCAAAGCATAAACAGGTTAATGAATGCAAAAATGCTCAGAAATGATTTTCAATTAAAGTAGACATGACATGGAAGGCATGGAAAAAAGAATCATGCAAAAAGGCATCATAGATCAAAAGATATTAAGCAAACAACATGGCATCGTAAGGTAACAGACTTAGTAAAAATCAGAGGTGGCTGTCAAAAACAGCAGCATAGCAACTTTGGAGCAGAATAACTATATGACCAGCAAGCATATCATGGCAATGCAATACATTTAATGAAAGTAGACATGATGCTTAACAATATGCAATTGGAATCACTCAATTCCGATAAACGGTCGCGACACACTCGTCGACCGAAGTTGCAATAAAATAACAGTTTTCAGCACAGCAACACAATAACATCAGGATAGCTACTTTGGAGCAAGATATAAACATGATTCAGCAAGCAAATATGGCATGTGAATGCATGAAACTGAATTATAAACATTGCTTAACGCAACGCAAAAGGAATCAATGCAATAGGCCTCATGGATTTGTTACAATCATCATGCAAAGTTGCAACAAAATAATAACAGCAGCATCTAACAGGAAAAGTACCAGTTTAACGGCCTGATGCCCACTTTAGCACACAATTACACCATCAAGATGAGCTCCAATGAAAATGCTCACAAATGATGAAAGCTAGAGCACGCAATTCTAAACAATTCGTCTTTTGGGCGAGAAGTCCTCCGGGCTACGGATCGCTTGCTATCGTCAACGCGGAATCGAATCAGCAGCACAATGCACAGGGACTTAGTCAAATTCTCATCTCTCAGGAGAAAAAAAAACAAAAAGGGGCTCACCCACTGGGCCTCGGCCCATCTGGCCGCTGGGGTGGATCTGGCTCGGACTGGGCCGCGGGGTGGCCAGCTGGGCCTCGCTGGCGCTGGGCCACGTGGGCCTGGCCAGCCCAGCTGGGGCAGAGAGCGGGCGGCTCGGGCAGCTCGTCCCTCCCGAGCGGCAGCTGCGGCGGCAGCGGCCTGTGCCCTCCGGCGAGGAGGCGGGACGAGGGGCGGCCGGGGAGGCGCGGCATCGGAGGAGGCCGCCGGATCCGGCCCGACCCTTGCCGGATCTGGGCGGCGCGGCGAGCTTCCGTGGGGGAGCGCGAGGCGAGGTGGCCGACTCGGTGAGCTCGAGGCCATGGCGTCTCGGCTCCTGACGGCGGTGACCTGGACGGCAGAGGCGGTGGGGTGAGAGGACAGGGAGAAGAGGAGGAGAGGGAAGGAGGGAGAGGGGCGGCGGCTGGCCGGCGTGCTGGCCGGGCGCGGCGGCTGCGGTGAGGTGCCTCCACGGGCATGGCACGGGAGAGGAGAGAGAGTGGAAGGCTAGACGCGATCCGGGCCGTCGAATCTCCGGATCTGACGGTCCAGAACTCATTGGGCAAAAATGCGAAATTGGGGGCATTGTTAGGGGGGTGGCTGCAAAATTTGGCTCAGGGAAACCCTAAAAATGGGTGGGAGTGTGGTGGTCTTTATATAGCCCCGGTGGTTGGCAGTTTGCAAAAACATCTCCGGTTTTTCTCTCGCACGCGCGGTGCTCACGTTTCTGACCGCCGGGGGTCCGCAGTACCTCTGATTCAGGTAAAAGTTCGAACTGCGCGATCAGCGTGTCGACCCGGCGGCGTTCACCTCGCGCTGGAACCGTTCCGAAAACACTTTCCGGCGCTATAAAAATAACCCGTTTAATTATTAAACGGGGTTTTTCGTTTCGTTGGCTGCGGCTGGTCTCGTGCGGTTTCCACGACGGTGATCGGGTAAAACCCGGTGTCGCAAAGGTCGAGTGTCAGGGTGGCAAAGGTCGGTCTCCGTCCGATACGAGCTAAGAGGGGAAAAATAATCGCCGATCGATAAATCGGGGATGCAAACACCGCAAACAAATCAGACAATCAAACAATTCACACCGAAAACAAAATTTTTAATTTTTGTGAAAACTGGGCTGTTACACATCGCTCAACCGATTCCTTAGTCGGCTGGGAGAGAAATAAATTCCGCTGTATCAGCTGATTAAGAAAACAGACAAATTCATTTGGACCCCACAGGCGGATGAAGCATTCAAGCAGCTCAAGCGCATGATGTCTACTGCTCCAGTGCTGGCAGCTCCAAAAGAGAAAGAGCCAATGATGTTATATATCGCAGCAACCACTCGGGTGATCAGTATTGTCATGGTGGTCAAGCGTCCTGAAAAGGAGAAGGCACAATCGGTCCAGAGGCCAGTCTACTATGTCAGTGAAGTGCTCTCAACCTCCAAGCAAAACTACCCCCACTACCAGAAGATGTGCTATGGTGTATACATGGCGGCACAGAAGTTGAAGCCTTACTTCCAGGCGCATCCGATCACAGATGTCAGTTCGGCACCGCTGGCAGAAATCATCGGCAATCGGGATGCATCTGGTGGGGTGGCGAAATGGGCCATAGAAATTGCAACCCATGGGATCAAGTATGAGACCCATACTACAGTCAAGTCTCAAGCTCTAGAAGATTTCTTGGCTGATTGGGCACAAACGCAGTATACGCCCCCTGTCCAAACTCTCAGTTCTTGCAAATGCACTTCGATGGCTCCAAAATGATGACCGGACTAGGGGTTGGCATTGTTCTTACTTCTCCAAAAGGTGAAAAGCTCGAGTATGTGCTGCAGATCCACTTCGCAGCATCAAACAATTTGGCTGAATATGAAGCTTTGGTACATGGTATCCGATTGGCCAAGGAGATTGGGATTCGGCGGATTTTGTGTTATGGCGATTCCGATCTGGTGGTGCAGCAATGCACTGGCACTTGGGATGCAAAGGATGAAAATATTGCGAGCTATAGATTCCTTGTGCAGTAGTTGTCTGGTTTCTTTGAAGGGTGTGAATTCCATCATGTTCCCCGAGTTGAGATTGAGGCAGTAGATGCACTATCCAAGCTGGGGTCCACCAGAAAGGAAATTGCACCAGGAGTCTCTCTAGAAAACATCCAGAAGCCATCTATCAAGCCGTCCCCAGAATCAGAGTCAATCTTTATTCCGGCCGACCTGAAGATGGCAGAGCTCGAAGCAAAGAAGTTAGCCAAGAAGAAAAAGTTGGAGAAGCAGTCGGCCGCACCAGAGGCTGCCGATTGCGAACCAGGGGCTGCTGTCGTCAGTTCAGGGACTGAGATGGACGTGCAAGATGCAATCGACTCCTCCTCCTCAGAACTGCCAGTAGCAGATGCCGAACAGCCAGAACTAGAAGCTGTTGTTGTAATGGTAATTGTTGTTGCACCATCATGGGCAGAGCCGATCAGAAACATTTTGGTGGATGGCATACTCCCACAAGATGAAGTAGAAGCTCGGCAAATCCAGCGCCGATCTGGATCATACACTATCATCAGCAACGAGCTAGTGCACCGCAGTGCAACGGGAGTCCTTCGGCGTTGTGTGGAAGAAGACAAGGGGCTGGAATTGCTCCGAGACATCCAACTAGGGAAGTGCGGTCACCATGCATCAGCTATAGCAATAGTTGCCAAGGCTTTTCGCCATGGTTTCTATTGGCCGACTGCGAAAGCAGCGGCAGAAGAACTAGTCAAGTATTGCAATGGGTGTCAAAGATTCAAAGAAAAGAGTCACTTACCAGCCTCAGCACTCAAAACCATTCTGATCACATGGCCATTCGCAGTTTAGGGTCTGGACATGGTGGGACCGTTCAAAACAGCAAGAGGCGGCATGACACACTTATTGGTGGAAGTGGACAAGTTCACCAAGGGGGTCGAGGCAAGGCCGATCAAGAAGCTAGATGGACCAACTGCGGTCAAGTTCATTGTGGACATCACAGTCAGATATGGAGTGCTGAATAGCATCATCACTGATAATGGAACAAACTTCGCAAAAGGGGCGCTAGCTCGGTATGCTTCCCAGCAGGGCATTCGGCTGGATGTAGCATCTGTAGCTCACCCCCAGTCAAATGGTCAAGCAGAGCGGGCAAATGGTCTCATCTTGTCTGGAATCAAGCCAAGATTGGTGGAGCCACTAGAGAGAGCACCTGGTGCATGGCTCGACGAGCTATCAACAGTGCTCTGGATTCTGCGTACCACGCCGAACCGTTCAACTGGATTCACTCCCTTCTTCCTAGTATATGGTGCGGAGGCAATTCTCCCCTGTGATATTGAGTTCGACTCACCTCGTCACGCCATGTACACGGAGGCAGAAGCCAAGGAAGCTCGCGAGGACGGTGTTGATCTGAGAGAAGAAGCATGTCTCCTGGCCTTGTCCAGGTCGGCAATATACCAGCAGAAGCTGCGTCACTACCACAACAAGAAGATCCGCCCCCTAGATTTTCATGAGGGTGATTTGGTGTTTCGCCGAATCCAGAAATCGGATGGCCAACAGAAGTTATTTTCTCCTTGGGAAGGTCCATTCATCGTCAGTCGGGCGCTTAAGAACAATGCATACTAACTCATTGATCTCAGAAAGCCGACCCGATATGTGAATACTTCGGGGCAAGAAACGGAGCGTCCCTGGAACGCCGAGCTGTTCTGCCCATTTTACAGTTGAGCGGTATTGTTGTATCTCCCCTTTGTGAAAATATTATCAATGCGAATAGCCGTGCATACATGATATTGCATTCGGCAGGGGTTACAAAAATTTGTGCATATATTTCTCAGTCCTAAGGTCGGAAAAAGCAGACCCGGGGACTGATCGGTTGCCCCGAAAAGGGTATACGTAAGAGGAAGAGCAAGACGAGCGATGGGTTTGTGAAAGCTAGTCTGAACCGAATGCAGACCGCAGGTCGGCTGTAATGTCGGGTGGATGTGGCCGAGCAGAACCATCAATCAGAAGTTCATACTCCAAAAGTATATTTAATTCAGAGTTAGCCGATAGCAGACCCACCGATTGTGACCAGACCGACTGGCCAACACTCGGCAGGTTGCAAATCGGCCCATCTGCGTAGTTTTACCTTTACGAATAAAACTGAGAGCCTAGAAGTACTTGTCAAAATCTCCATCAAGGCCTATTCTCTGATCTGACTACAGACCGCAGGTCAGCTATATGGTTGGTAGGAATATCAACCAAGCGAGAAAAGAGACAAAGAAAAAGGCAATCGGCTGAAAAACGCAAAGGCAGAGTAACATACGAAGAACCAAGTTCATAAGCAAGCATGTCCGATTGGCAGAATGGTGTTCATTAAATGAAAGTGGCCCTCGGCGGGCGCAGTTGGAATTTAACTAGTGTTTGTCGAGAAAAAGCAGGTAAATAAAAGCATGCCGAGCTTAAGCAGTCGGCGCATCTGGAGCAACTGGAGCAGTCGGAACCGAA
Source organism: Bromus sterilis (assembly GCA_950022295.1). Lineage (NCBI taxonomy): Eukaryota > Viridiplantae > Streptophyta > Magnoliopsida > Poales > Poaceae > Bromus > Bromus sterilis. Next base: position 234,969,895 of record OX465596.1, read on the forward strand.
GTAGTTGGGGTCGTGCTGGTGGCACCTCCCGGAGCGGAAGAAGTAGTGGTCTTGGCTTGAGTGTTCGGCGGGTCCCGAGCAGTACTCGCCGAGTGCCCTTCGGAGGAGCCTTCACCTTGCTCATCAGCATACTTCGAGGAGTGGGAGGCGTCGCTTCTGGTCGGCCGAGCAGGTCGGGACTAGGCTGCGTCTTCGCTAGTGGTGTACAGAAGGTCGCTGAGGGAGGCAACTCCAGTCGGCTGACCATTATCATCGAGATAGGGAGTAACTTCCAGGAGATCCATGCCATCTGCGAGCTCTTGGGAAATATGGCAGATTCGGGTCCAAAGTTCACCAACGTACTCGTCCGATACGGTCCGCAAGGCAGTCATCAGGTCTAGATCAACATCTGGATACCAGCTCTTCACAATAGAGAGAGCAGCTTGCACCCCAGATCGGAAGGCAGTATCGAGCATGTTTTCCAGATGGAGAGGCACGGCCTTAAGATTCCGAGCAACATCTTCCTTGGTTTCAAAAGCATATGATGAGTTATGTATGAAGGTAGTTTTCAAGTCTACGAGGGAAGATGGTGAAAGAAGATCCGGGAGTGTCAATCGCTCAAGCTTGGGGATTCCCCCATGCATCCCCAATAAATATTCAAGAGACTCAAGCATCTAAGCTTGGGGATGCCTCTGTGCATCCCCTTCTCTATAAACAATCATCAGTTCGTCCTCCGTCTCACTATATTTTTATCACTTCATGCGTTATGTGCTATGCTTGGATCGTTTCTCTCTTAGGTTTCGTTTTTAGTTTTATTTAGCTTTGCTTGCTATTGATAGAAAGTTAGAACCCAAATTTCTTTGTGTGGGACAGAAACACGCTCCACTTCAAACTAGAACACATCATAGGATTCTCATGCCTATCTTTCTTCTGTTGTGTGTTCTTTATCTTTTCATAGCTGTTGCCATGTTTAGTCTTAGTTTTCGTGTTTATCTTTTTCATGAGCTTTAGCTTTTGTATATTTTTTTGCTGGAACTCTCTTTAGTTTTCATTATCTTGTTAAGAGTGTTGGTTGTTGCATTGAGTTGTGTCCTGTCTTCAAGTGGGTAATTGAGGTTGCTATTCAATTGTGGTAGTAACTTGCAATAGTTTTGAGGTATCGTTGTGAGTAATGTTTGAACTTCTGGTGTCAATAGCTCTATCCTATTAGTGATAGGTGTAGTATTTTGGGCAATCCGTTCTTATTTTCAAAACCTACAAAAACTAGTTGAGAACTCTAGATACTAGATGGATCACTAATCTTAGGAGGAATCGGATATTAGAGTACACTAACGTACCCTGAGTCAAGGATGCGCAAGGATAACCAAGCCCCCATACACTCCTCCTCGGGGTACTTGTCTCTTTGTGAACCTCCTTATTAGATTCAGAGTTACCGATAATAAGTGCATGTGTTCTTCTGGCTAATGTAAGTATTGAAGTTGACACTTCCACCTCCTCATATTTGCTAGCCTCTTAGGTACCGCGCATTGACCTCTTCTCACTCTGAGAGTTGGCATCCACCTACGCCGGTGCATCCAAACCCTTGGCATGATACGCTCTGTCATCATAAACGTCCCTATATCTTTCCTCAAAACAGCCGCCATACCTACCTATCAAGGCATTTCCATAGCCTTTCCAAGATATATTGCCATGCAACATCCACCTTCTCATGACTTGATCTTCATGTCATACATGTTCCTGCTACACTGGCAGAGGCATACATTTGCATACATCATGATAGCTACATCTTCTTTATATTGAGTATCTTGTAAAGTGTGAAGATCTTCTATACCTTCTTGTAAAATAGAGTGTTGCCCTTAAGTGAGGAACAGATCCCAAATAGGACAAAACTAAAAGATCCCAAAGAGGAAAAATGAGAGTTAAATAGAAAGAGCCATTAAGGCCACCAAAAAAATAAAAATAAAATAGATAAAAGAGAAAAAGAAATAAAAAGAGAGAAAGGGGCAACACTACTATTGCTTTTGAAAGATCCACACTCGTACTCCCTCTTATATCTTATGCTCCATAGAGATGATCATATATGCATATAGCTATGTGGGGATCCGTCACACTATAGAACTTGGCTTGCATATTCCAAGGATGAGCCTCCTCAAATGAGCTCTATGTCTTCTTGAGCGAGCAAGTTGGATGCACCCCCACTAGTTCCATTGGAGAGATTTTCTTAGCTCATATGTGCATCTGTTACATGGAAATCCCTACTCCTCACATCATATCTATAATTTGGTCTTCTCTCGCATATGATTGTTCTCATTGATGCGATCCTTTCACACCCTTTTTGTCTTCCTCCTCCATCATATCTCTCTCTTTGTCATCCTAAGTGTCAACTCTCGTGCTTACGCTCATCCATTGCATGAGTGCTCAAAATATTGAAAAGGAGTGGATAAAATTGACTTGTACCTAGCTAGTGCTCTGGGGACAAGTCAAGATAATATTTTAAAGAAGATTAAGTGTGAAGCTTTAGTAGACTGAGTTCTCAAAAAATATATTTTTCTCTCGTATTCCCATATCCCCCTTCTTGCATGCAAACTCCATCTGCAGACATTCGAGTCACGAACAACGAGAGCTCTTGCACCTTTATTTTCTTATGTTTCTTGTTTCAATGCTAATATAGACTCTTGCCTGTTATGACTTGAATTGAATTACATGCCTTGATTGCTTTACTTTCAATGTTCTTATAGGGTTGCTAGCATGTCACCACATACATTATGCTTTTTATCATTTACCTACTCGAGGACGAGCAGGAATTAAGCTTGGCGATATTGATATGTCCCAAACGTATCTATAATTTCTGCTTGCTCCTTGCATGTTTTGTGTGATATTGCTATGATCTAGATACACTTTCATACACTTTTGATCATATTTTCACTAACTTATTAACTCAGTGCACCCCAGTGCCAGTTCCTATTTTATGCTATTTTTCTATTTCAGGTTTCCCCCGTATTAAAAGTGCTCCAAAAATTTGGGAAAAATCAGCGCAGAGGAACATTCCGGAATCACCTGGGTGGGGCCAGAGGGCCACCACCAAGGGCCTAGGCACCCTGGTGGCGCGCCCTAGGTCCTGGCCGCTAGGGGGCGCCTAGACCCCTGGTACCCCCTGGATGCCCCCCTTCGCCTATTTATTCTCTATGAAGTTATTCTTCAGAAGACCAAACCCTTTTTCGCGATCTCGCCTCTGTTCTGCTGCCGCCGCGCTTCCAAGATCAGGAGCGCCAGTAGACCTCTTCCCGCCACCCTGCCGGAGGGAGGATTGACCTTCGGGAGCTTCCCCTCCACCATGGATGCTTCTCGGATGATCCATGCGTAGTCTACCTTGGACCATGGGTCCGTGATCAGTAGCTATGTGATGTTCTCCTCCACTCTTTGTTCTTCATGGATTAGACCTTGTGATCTGCCCTACATGATCAACGCACATATGTAATTCTTTCTGCTGTTGCTATGCTCATTTTGCTGGGATCTGATGGATTATGAGACTTTGTTCAGTTTGTGATAGAGTAATATATTTGGTTCTTATCTTTTATATTTTTGTTCCTAAGTAATTCTTGCATGTTCTCCGTTGCTGTTTATTGCTTTGGCCAAGTAGTAGGTAGTGACCCCAAGAGGGAACGTGTAACACCCCCAGATCCAGTAACAGTAATCACTATAGTGATCCCCTTGGTAATGATCATCACTGTTGTTAATCAGACCATGATCACCTTGATCATAGCTCTGCCAGATTCCAACCGTGATAAAATTTTCAAATTGGGTGGATTATAACATTGCTCCAAGAACTGGGGATGCATGTTAAGCAAACTGATCATGGTTAAACCAAATCAACCTTAGTCCTTTGAAGAATCACAAGTCTATGATGATTATGAAACCAATGATGTTGGGTTATCAAAATTGTCATGGGAATAAAAATGGAAATGAAAATTCATAGCTCAACCAAAATTGTGAAACCTATTAATAAAATTCGTAGCAAACATTAGGCCATGATTAGTATAGCAAATGGATATTTTATTAAAGTGTTTAAGTAATGTTAAGAAATAGAAACAATAGCTTGGGAAATATTAAAATTTCCATGGAATTATAATAAACAAGTGGAAAATAAAGTTGATCCAAAATTTATGAAACCAGTTTTATTAAATGTCTAAAAGTCAGTAAGCCATATTAAATTAGAAGTGGTATTTTATTGCTATGTTTAAATAATAGAAATAAATAAAAACCGTAGCTAAAAGGCACCATTTAACACTTTAAAATAAATAACAAAAATTAAAATGGATTTAGTTTGTGGCCCAAACTTTTTGTAGCACTCTGATTTTGTGTCTTACTAATTATGGGAAATATTGCACATTTTATAAAATTGCTTAGGCAATTAAAACAAAACCTAAAAGAAAATACAGAAGCAAAGAAACAAAAAAGAAAACCAAAAAAATAAAAATCCCTATCCAGCGCCTAGGGCATTAGTGCCGTCGACGACGCTGCCAGGCCGAACCCTCCCTCACCTGCGCCCCCACACCCCCGCGTGGATAAGAAGCACCCCGGGCAACCCCTACAAACCCTAGATCGGATCCCCCTCGCCATCGTCTCTCCCCACCTCGTCAGAAACTGCCATGAGCGCACCCCCTTGAGCTCGCGCGGCCACCCTCGCCCCTAGACCAAACCACGATGTCCAGTGCGTTCGCCGTCGATGACTTCGTCTTCTAGCAGAAGGAGCCGAGCCCGGAGCCACCACGGCGAGCTAATCGCGGTCGTCTTCTTCCTCAGGCTGCTAGACGCGCCGAGCGATTCCGGCAGCTCCAAACCTCCATCGAGCCCATTGCCACCTTCTGCGTGATCCCAGTGAGCACCGCAACCACCGCTAAGTAGTCGCCGTCACCAGCTAAACGTGCTCCGTTCTCTACATGTGTTCGTCGTAGCTGTCGTTGCGGGCACTCCCGTCGTCTGTGTCGTTCACCAGTGGATGCGCGATGTTGCGAGCGTTTGATTCCAACCTCCCGCTCGCCAAATGGCCGCCGGAGTCGTCGTTTAGTTCGTGGTTGCCGTCGTTCCTGTGTGCTCGGCCGCCATGGCCGAGGCCTGCTCGCGGCGCTGCGGCTGTTCTGCTGCTGCGCCCGCTCGGGAATGGACGCGCCGCTGTCACGGCCCCTCACCCCTGCTAGCCGGCCTCGCCGCGCCCGCCGCGGCTCGCTGATGGCCAGGGCCGACCATGGCCGTGTGTGCGCCGTGCGACTATGTTAACCAGCGGGCCTGTCCCGCTGGCATGTGGAACCCCCTGCCTACTTACCCTGTTAGGATAATCCACCCCCCTAACCTCACTTCCAAATTGGGGCCCCATGTCCCTGATTAAAAAATAACTAAAATTAAACATATTAACCCCCTATGTGTATGACTAGTGGGGCCCCTGTTAATCAAATTGTTAGTTAAGTTAAAATAACCCTTCACCTTATGACATGTGGGCCCAGCTCACTTAACCCCATGTTAGATTAAATAAATTGGTTAATTAATACCTGAGACACTTACACCTGGGCCCCACCTGTCAGTTATTAAATAAAAAGAAATAGAAATTGCTAATAGTATATGGCATGTGGGTCCAATGAATTTAAGACTAAAAATAAGGATTTAATTAAATAACTAGAGGCTGACATGTGGGATCCACTAGTCAGTAGGTCCCACTTGTCAGGTTTGACCTGGTCAAACTACTGTTTTGGATAATGTTCTATTTTAATAATAAAAGAAATCCAGAAAATGATTTAAATGATTTAAAACTTTGAAATTCAATATCTTTTAAACCGTAAATCAGATGGAAACACTTTAACATAAAAATTGATCAGAAAAATACAAAGATTAAGAATACACTGTCCGTTTGTCTAGCACCCCCCTCTAACTTACCGAAGATCAAACCGTCCCCCTCCGGACCGTTTGTCCAATGATTTGCCCGATACCGATAAACTATCGGGATGAATTTATTATGAACACGAAAGTTATTCAGAATGGATCAACTAACACGGTTACACCTTTCACATGTTTGTCGGATGTCCACGACACCTCCGATTTGGTACCTTCCCCCTCCGGTCACCCTGTCCGGTAATTACCCGGAGTCGGTAATTCACCCCCGGATGAATTCCCGCTCCGAGCATAATACTTTGCCCTGCGTTAGAACACCGTTACCTTTACTTATGTCATGCCATGCATATGTTTGTTTATGATTGATGTGTATTTACTGTCCCCCCCCCCCCCGCCCTTATCTCCGATAGACCTCGTTGTTGTCGACTACACTACTGCTGGGTACGACTACAACGTCGACGACCCTACCTCTACTGCCGATCTTCCAGGCAAGCAGAGCCATTCTCTTCCCCAGATATCGCCTATATTTCTGTACTTTTCTTGCACTAGGCATTGTTACTGCTGCTGCTACGTTACAATCCTATTCTATTGCATAGCCTGTCTTTGTCGCCCCTTGATGTACCTTCCTTTATCCTATGATGCCTATAAATTAGTATATATTATATTCAGCAGTGAGCCCTGCACATTGTTAGCTAGGATTAGATAGCGGGCCGTGATCACTCAGAGGATTGACGCGGATACAACTTATTACAACTGCACAGGTACGGTACAATGTAGACACTGCCTCAGGCCCCCTAGCCCTGCTTTGCCGAGCCACCATCAAGTGTGAGCTATCAAGGGGAAATCATTGTACTCCACTCGTTGCTGACTCTGTATAGCCTCTCTAGGTACCTGAGCAACGGTTGTCCTTCAGGTAAGAAGTCGGGCGACCCAACGGTGCCCGCGAGTGGTATTGCGACGGGACGACAGGGAGGGTACGACCAGTGTACCGGTGTGCTTGACCTCTGATCGTTGGCCGCGAGAGTTACCAAACCACGAAAGTCGAGCTCCTCCAGGACCACACGCGAGATAAGTTAAGGAGTCGGTTCACCTTGTTGGTAACCGCAAAAACTTGGTGGGACGACAGGGCAGGCACCGATGTACTGGTGGTCCTGACTGCTGTCGTTGTCCGCGGGTCGGTTAAGTCGAGGCAACGACAACGGTTGTCCCGCAAGTTAATAAAATGGCTAATGGTTCGGTGGATGTCTTGAGTTGGCTATATGCCATGTACGTACTACCTACCCGTGGGAATTACGAGTTATGGGCTCCCCTGCTTCGTAGTCTCGTCCGAGGACTCTTCAGACGTCAGCAGTACCGCGGCCTGCGCCGGGAAGTGGTGTTGTCTTATTTGCTCATGCGGTGGTGTCTTATTTCGTTTGATTATGCTTCACCGGCCAGCCACACACCGTGAAGGAGTACGTCGGGGTTGGGTCCAAGGCCCTGCGTACTTAGGATTTAGACCGGCGGATGGCCTCTCTGTTGAGTTTGAAAGTTGGACTACGGAGTATCGGATAGCCTCGGTGGAGCGTTCCCTAACAAGGTGCCCGCCACCCTGGAGATCTGTGCGTGTAGTGTAACACAAGCGCACCCCTGCAGGGAAGATTAATCTATTCGAATAGCCGTGTCCACGGTAACAGGACTCTTTATGCTGAAGCTGGATCTTACCACTAAAAACTATTATTATTAAACTGTATGGTTCCTGATTTTCTTCCTCGCTGGGATGTCGAGCAGGTGATCTCGGAGGCATTGCTAAATACTACAACTTACTATTATACAATGCTGCAGCAACTTCTGCTGCATTGTTACTTTATGCTTTATATAATTGGTTGGCTATTCTCTTCTTGTGCTTCAAGACTCATCGGAAGATGCTAGTCTTCGATAGGCCTAGCTTCTTACCCTTATTCTGATTTCTATCTTGTAGTCCACGATATATAGCCTCCCCTTTCCATTTGATACAATGCATAATTGCTTAGTAGTGGACGTAAGACTCGCGGATATGCTAGATACTCACCTTTGCTTTATCTCCCCTTTTTGTTTTGCCTGATCGGCCGCTGCAGTTGTCGTTGGAGCCTTGGATCCCAGGAGAAGGAGATCCCTGATGCCAACCACCGCAACATGAAGATCCCCGATGCCTTCTACGGCGTCAAGATTCCCATTGACCAGGAGTAGTTTGGAGGTTCCCAGGAAGGAGGCCTCGCCTTTTCGATCGTTGTTGCTTTTGTGCTAGCCTTCTTAAGACAGATGATGTGTACCCTGTGTCTGTACTCAGATACCATTGCTTCCGCTAACTTTGTGCTTTCGAGTTGTTGTATTCGAGCCCTCGTGGCCCCTGGCTTCTATTAAACAGCTTGTATTATTTTATTTGTAGAGTTGTGTTGTGATATCTCACCGTGAGTCCCTAATCTCGGTCATGTACCTTGCGTGTATGATTACTGTACACGGATTGATTTTAGGGGCGTCACAGAACGTTATGCTCGATTTTGGGTTCATGCCCCCTGATGACACGCTTGAGTGACAGAAACATGAGTCTAGGGGATGTGCTGTTTCCACAAGGGGGAAAACAATGGTGCTTGTAACCGCGGTTGTAAGGATTGTTTACATTAAGAAAAGTTCTTTTAATGTAGTTGTCTGTTGCTTTGGGTTAACACTTTGGGTGGGGCTCGCAACTTAATACCAGCGAGATGTTCTGGATAGATATCTCAAGGTGGATGATTAGTAGTAGATGCAGTTGGATTTCGGTCTACTTATTTTGGCCTACCGCCCATGGTTTTGAGCCTCTTCCTTTTTGTGTAGCATAGTTAGCATCGCGGTGCATTTTTAATCCGGTCAATTTCCTAGCTGTGATTTGTTTACCTCGCATAGCACTTTTATCGACTTTTGGGAGAGAGACATCACTAGTGAACCTCAGGGGACCCCGGTCCATATTCTCATTACTGTTACACGCTCATTTAGTTTCTGCTCTTACTTTCCAGTTGCTATCATTATCATTATCCCTTGTGTTTGATCCTTTGTAAACAACAAGACCGGAGAGATTGACAACCTCTCTGGACTTCGATGGGAGCAAAGTTATTTTTTGTGTGTGTGCAGGTCCAGGCGAAGCAAGTGATTCTTTTCAGATGGCGCATCACTTGAAGAACAACCTACTTGTCTCTTTCGGAGTCTTACGGGAGATACTCTAAACCTTGGCATATTTTCCAAGGGAAATTTGCTGCTATCCTACATCCCACCGTCCACTTTGGGTAACCAACAAAGAGCGAGAAGCCATTATCATCTCTCGCGCATCAGAAGCAAACGCTCCAGTCAAAAGGGGAGTAAGTTGAAGGGAACTGGACGGATAATCAATCAAGGTTTGATTTACCGAGTTCCAGCTCATATCCGAAATGACATCTGAGCTGGAATAATTAATTTATGTGAAAAGGTGCTGCAGAGAAACAGGCTCAAAAGAATCCTGAAACAATGGAGGGCATTTTGGGGTATCTTTTAATAACAAGAGCCACTGGGACAGAATTGATGAACGGAAGGTGTATGTAATTATCCATACAAACTTATTGGTGGCAGGGAATTGTAAAGGCGATGAACACATAGTGTCTTTGGAATTTAACGGAGAGTATCTTCAAAATCTTCTGGTGGATCAGGTGATCATCTGTAATGAGGGGCTCTATGGGAGAAAGTAGTCACGAGAACCTAGAGTTAGTGTTAGTAAATTCTTTAACCCAAAATAGAAGAGAGATCAGAGTCCTAGAGTAAAGGTGCGGAGAAAAAGATCCTAATTCCACCCAGTTCGCGGCGTGGGCCGATAAGCCACACGACACTGTTAGTAAAGTAGTTTTGCAAAGACTAGACTCAAATTCAACCAAGGAGTGGAAAGGGGGTTTCCTACAGCTAGTCGGCTCTAATACCAACTTGTGACGCCCCTGATTTACGATCATGTACTAAACATACACGCAAGGCACATGATCGAGATCAGGGTGTCATGGTAAGAATATCAAAGTACAACACTAGACACAAATATGATAAATCTTTATGTTACAAGCCAGGGATCACGAGGATCCGAATACATAAGTCATACAAGCCAAAATATCTGAGTACAAACATAGTTAATCAAGTTTTTCCTTAAGAAGGCTAGCACAAATACGACACATATCGAAAAGGCGAGGCCATCTTCCTGGGAACCTTCGAAGTACTCCTGGTCCTCAGGGAAGTCCACATCGTAGTAGGAATCTCCGGGGTAATCCTGCTCCTGGGCTCCAACGTCTGATTGCAGCAACCGTGTATATAGAAAACAAAGGGGGTAGAAAAGAAAGGGTGAGTATATATCATACTCAGAGAGACTTAAACCCAGGCATTCTATGTTTTCATGCATTTGTATCAAAATGGAAGAAGATGTTGTATAGTGGACTGCAAGATAGAAGTACCAGGGTAAGGGGAAGAAGTTAGGCCTATCGAAGACTAGCATCTTCAAGCGATCTTGTAGCAGTAGAAGAGAATAGCCAACAGTTTATAGGGTTGCATTAATAATGATATGTATAGTAGTAATAACAACAAGTCTCGAGATCATTTCTCGATAACCCTGCGAGAAAGAAATCTCTGAACAATATAACAGTTTATATCATAGCAATAATGGTTCAAGTTTTAGTTGTGGATACGGATACAACACCGAGCGTCATGCTACCGTGGACACGGCTATTCGAATAGATTTTGTCACAACCCCAAGTTAGGTATGTGCTAGGGTTAGCTTGGGTCTTTGCATCATGTGAAAATTTCAAAATAAATTGAAATGGGGGAAAAGAAAAGCCCCAAAGGAATTTAATTTCAAATGGCCACTTTAAAAGTTCCTCCAAAAATTCCTCTAGTATTTTTGAAAAGTCCCATAAATAAGTGTGATCACATATCAATTGATGTGGATTCAAACCCATGCTCATAGATTTTTCAAAAATTCTACAAAGGGCTTGGAGTTACTTAAATACCCCTATTTGAATTTCAAAAATTCCCAAAACTTGGCAATGACTAACTACTGGTCATGCAAAGCCATATAAAAGTTTTGGGAATTTATAAAAATGCTTTGCTATTTTATTTCAAAGAAAAACAAATTAACCGAAAAACGAAAACATAAAGAAAATAGAGAAAAGAAACCAAGCCCACCTACCTAGGCCTCGGGCCCAACTTACCTCCCCTTGCCCAATCCCACCTGGACCCTTGTCGTCTACCCCAAGCAGCTCGCTATCGAGCATGCCGGGGGCGACGACCGCCACCGTGACAACGGTGAGGCGTCTAGGCCTCCCCTGGCCACGTCTCCATGCCACGGAGATGCCCATAACCCCCCCCCCCCCCCCCCCCGTGGCCATTCCCCCTCTCCTTCTTCACCATTTCGTTCTCCCTCGCTGTTTTCGCGCGCCGCCGTGTAGCAGCAGAGAGCGCCGCTGTGCGCCGTCGCGGACAACAACGACGAGCAGCCCCAACTCCTTGTCCAGTTGCTCTGCCGTCATCGACTTCGCCACCCTGCCGTCGCCTGAGAGCTGGAGCGCTCCGAAGCCATCGAATCGGACCATGACGTCCCGCCGGTCGCCGTGGAGCTCAACGACGATTGCACCACCGTCCATCCGTCTCTGACCTCTCCTTTCCCTCCGTTGGAACCGGGGTGAGCAGTTTCCTCGAACCCCTCTCTCCGCGCTCCTCCTCGTGGCCTCTGTCGCCATTTCCACCAAGGCCAGGCTACGCCCGCCGCCCGAGCACGTCGCCGGCGATGTTCCGGCAGCCCCGTGGCCTCCCTGTGTGCATATCTCGACGCGGACGAGCATGGGGTGCACTCCCGTCGTATTCCTGTGCCAAGCAGTGGCAGGGAGCACTGTTCCGGCTTGCCACCGCCGTGCCCTGTGGCACCGGCGACGAGCCACCGGCGAGCCGGGTTAATTAACCCTTAATCACCACACTAACCACCCTAAACCTCAATGACAGGTGGGACCTTCCCCTAACTAAATCATCTGTTTAAAAATAAGCAGGGATTAAATCCCACTGAGGCTGATAGGGCTGGCCCACAGGTTAGACCCCCCCCCCAAAATCACAGTGACACAAGCATGATGCAGTAAACAATTTTCTATTTAAAGAAAATCAAGAGAAATTCAGAAAATCAATTAAACTTTGGAAAATAATAGAAAACTCATCCTAACTCTAAATTAAACAAATAATATATGAAAAATTATCAGAAAAATACAAGGGTTATGAATATGCAATTTGTTTTCATGTTTGCACATTTTACAATGGGTGAACAGAAGCAAATGTGCATATGACATAATTTGAATACAACTTTGAAGTTTGAATTTGCAATTCTTTTGCAATACACTTCAATTAAATGGAATTTGCCACAAACCAGTACATCTACATCATGTGAAAACCTTATCATGTGCTTGAGCATTTTAATTTCGATGTTGTCCCCTTCATTGATGATTGTTTCGGTAACAGCGTTTCCGAAACAGAGGTCACCCCTGAAGTTGAAGATCGATAACCCATGTATCGTCAGCAAGGCAAGCAAACCCCATTGATCATGTCGATAAAAACCCATTTCCCTCTCATTGTCGCTTATGCATTGTTTAGGATTTTACCAAGATATGTTCTTCTGCATAGATGAACCCATTCCGATGCATGACCTATCATTTTGTCACAGTAGTAAGAAAAACAAAATCCTAGCAGATCTTGGAGTTGAATGTTGTTCATGTGGCGCCTGCAACTGTTACTGCTTATTGTTGCTTACTGTTACAATGAGGTTACTTTGTTGTGAGTCGGGATGGAATGATCATGTGAATGCTGGTGTTGACGTGTTGGTGAACTTGACCGAAATAAGGTGAACAATGAGAGGTTGTGTAGGAGTACACAATGGGTTGTCTCGTTGAACACCGCCTTAAGCCCGAGTTCTTGTATGGTAATCCAAGACAAAGAGTACAACCACACATTGGGCTCGCTGACCCCTCTCGGCCTATTATCTCAATTTGTGTTGATGTCCAGGAGTCATACTAGTTCGGGTTTTCTATTTGGCATATGCATAGAAAGAGAATGAATGAACGATTGCATCATATAGATATGGGTGTGGATCTGTGAGACATTAAAACCATCTTCTCAGATGGTATCTCGGTTTCCTACATTGTCCGAGTCCTTATCGTTGATCCGGATGGGCTCTCGAGTGGGACCTACCTTAGATAGTCGACTCCTGGAATAGACCGGTTGTGAGCGAAGTGTCGTGGTGAACATCCTCGCCGGCACCTAACTGATGGTCATGTGTGTTTAGTTTACACCCCTGCAGGGTTAACAAAACTATTTGAGTAGCCGCGTCTGCGGTAATGGAATACTTGGAGACCTGTGCTTGATTATTAGACAACTTCAATGGTTAATCTAAAACATGCCAAGTGTAAGGCCCGATATGTGGTACCGTTTCATCTAGATGTTTCCATCCAGATCCGGGGACGAAGAACATATCGGTAACACCGCAACATATGACAATGCCATATGCCCCGGAATTCCAACATGATATCACAACATTACAGCTACATGGATACAACATCTCATACAATCGGCATACAAATGCCTTAATACATTACATCAGCGGAAGATACATGTCTGAGTACAGACTACAATCGAATGCCTAGTGTCAAAGGTAAAACACACCATTCCCGTAACCACACGGGTTCAGGCTCTCCGCCGGGATCCGCATAACTAGTCGTCGTCGAGTCCTTGCGATGGCGTCCAGAAGAAGGGCCGTCGAGCTCATCTGAAGTCCAAGATCGTTGCATAACGTGCGTAAAAGAGAAAATAAAGAGGTGAGATATATCAAAGTCTTGTAACTAACTTCTCACGGGTAAGATTGGGGTAGTGGTGGGGTTGCAGACGCACTAGCAATATATGAGTGGCTAACGGTCTATTTTTAGAGTAAGATGAGAACCAAGCATTCGATGAGGAATCACCTCCAACAAGTCTTGCTATCAACTACTTATGTAAGCATAACACCTATCCGATCCTTGTCCTCCTCTTCGCATCCCGACGAAGAAGAAGGAGTCAAGGCACACACACAATTATCAATTTATATTAAGATTATCTCAATTGTTGTTGTCTCTGAACAAGGAGTAGGTCTCAAGTCATCCATAACCGTGGACACAGCTTCTCGAAAGGATTTAACCCTGCAGGGGTGTACCAACTGCCCATTACAAGGCTCCGCACGCCCACCCATCTCTCTCAGTTGCTACCCATCACAGGCAAACATTTTATGATTTAGTTCCGAGAGATCCGAAATGACAGGCCCCTCTAGCTAACAACGAACAAATCCGGGTGGCCCTCGGGGAGTCGACACCCAATCCAAAAACCGGCCACGCTCTCGAATCGTACTCTTCCGTCTGGCTAAAGTCGAGGTAACTGATCCCCTCACATGTGGGAAGCCGCCTAGCTCACCAGTGTGGACCAACAGAGAAACCATGTCTCCGCTGGCCCGGGTTATTTTTAAGATTATCTGCTAGGAGCGACCCGACAAACACACACACGGTTTTCAAATGGTAAAATTAGCTTGGGCCACCACTTGAAATGTTTGAAGCTAGGTAGGTAAGAAGAGGGGACCCCATTAAATCCCATACGCGGTTAGGCACGCTCGTCAAGAGACACAATACCCGGAACTCGAGTCCTAGGTGACTCGAATGGAAAAAAGCGTCGGGGCGGGATAGCCTAGACCTTCCGTCCTTTGTCGAATATAGTCAACATTATAATAATCATATCATCCACAGTAATATAATAATGTGATAGCCCAATCCAAGGAGTAACAGGATAACAGTTGATAACATCCTAGCATGCATACTAAGCAGTGGCTGAGCAGCGAGCAATAGTAACATAGTCGAACAAGGTTTGTTGGGATGTGGAGGACATGGCTGTTTGGGTTTATTTGAGAGGCATGAATATAAAGTGGTAGGATCAAGCAATCGATCTATCCTACACCTAGGCGCGAGTGAGCTGAAATTTATAATCATGATATACTCTCCCCCTTACTAGATGAGATAAAGAAACCGAAGGTGTAGTGGATCGCAAGCTCGCATCGTCTCCGAGAGGTACCCGCGGAAGCACAAAAGAAGGAAACACTGGAAAAGGCAATCGGCGAGCAATCATCTATTACTACGAAGCAATCACGATCAAGCATCAACAAGGATAAAACACGAGAAAACGCACCACGGTATCACATCTGTCGTCGAGAACGGTTACTAGCATGTTAAGTGAAGTATCGGTCACACACGACGATACCGCACATTTAAAATGGTTCAAGTTGTTTAGCTACAGAACATGAGCAAATGTTCTTGACATGGAATCTCACTCAAACATGGCATATCACACAAGCATGTCAAGAGGTGAAGCATAAGATAAACTATCTATGCTAGTCAATTTAAGTGAGGCACAACCTAAACATGGCATCCCACTAAGTGCCCCACGACAATTTATGTAATTGATACTGTTCTGCCCTAAACCATATTTTAGGTTAGTTAACAACATAAAACTACATAATAAACATAAACTACATGAAAAACTAATCAAGTTACATGTAAAGAGCACTCCAAATGGAGTTACGGTTAAAAAGATACAAGCAAAACAAGTTATGCACACAATCTGCCAACATGAGGTAGCACACTTTAGAGCAACAAATAAACAAGCAAAAGGTTACAAACATGCATAAAATGATATGCAACTAAAGTAGACATGGCAGGCATGGCATGGAATAACGAATCATGCAAATAGACATCATGAACAATTAATTATAGCCCAAGCAAAATGCAATAAAACATTACTGGTCTAGGACTTAGTGAAAAGCAGGAAAACAGGGCAGAAACTGTTATTTTCATGTTGTGTAAACAGGAGAAAAACTACATTCAAAAGTGCAGCAACATGACATAGAAATATATGAGCATGGAGTAGGCCTGATGATGATCAGGTACAAACCAGAATCAAGGTCATAAGCATCACAGATCAAAAGATATTAAGCGTGCAACATGGCATCGGAAAGTTACAGACTTGGTGAAAAACAGAGGTGGCTGTCAAAAACAACAGGATAGCAACTTTGGAGCTGAACATAACTATGACCAGGAATGTAAACATGACAATGCAATACATATAATGGAAGTAGACATGGCATAGATCAGAATGACATATTGGAATGCTCAATAGGGTGCACGGTTAAAAAGATATAGGGCAGCAAAGTAACAAATTTATATAAACATCAGCACACTAACAGAAGGGTCACCACTTTGGAGCAAGAATTAATATAGCTACATTAGTCAAACATAGCAATGGAATGCATATAACTGAAGTAGACATGATGCTTAACAGTATGCAATGAGAATTAATAGCATAGGCCTCATGGATGTGACACAATCATCAATCAAACTTGCAATAAAATAACAACAACAGCACACTAACAGAAAATAATAGCAGTTAACAGTCTGATGCCCACTTCAACACAGATTTGCACCATCAAGATGGACTCAAATCAAAATGCTCACAAAAGATGAACTGAAGTACACACAAAACTTAACAATTTTCCTTTTGGGCGCAACGTCATACCGGCTACCGATTACTCGCAAATATTACAGGGACTTAGCAGGAATAGAGAAAAAGAAAAAACAACAAAGAAAAAAAAGGGGGCCCCACCCTAATGGGCCAGGCCCAAAGTGGCGGCGGCTGGCGAGGCAGGCCGGCTGGGCCACGGAGGCCCACGTGAACGCCATGCCGAGGAGGGGCTCGCTAGGCCGGCCCAGGCCTATGGAGGCGGCTAGATCGGGCGACGGCTCGGTCCCGTGCGTCCATGTCGCCGGCGGTGGCGGCTGGCTCTCCGGCCAGCGGTGGCTCGACGCTGCGGGCGGCCAGGCGGAGAAGGGCCAAGGCGGCGCGAGGACGGACATGGCGTCCGAGCGCGACGGCGCGAGCCAAGCTCGGGCGGCTTCCACAGCCGCGGCGGAGGACTGTTCCGGCGACGAGCGAGGCTGCACCTGCGCAGAGGAGATGAGGTAAGGGGTCAGGGAGACAAGAGGGAAGGGAGGAGAAGGAAGGGCGCAGGGCGGCCTGCTGGTTGACACCGGCGACGCGGCGGCTCGCTAGAGGAAGCGGCGGCGGCGGCGGTTGGCTTGCCCGCGGACGTGGGTAGAGAGAGAGAGGAGAGGCTGGTGGAGGCCAGGGCGCATCTGGGCCGTCGGATCGGCCGATCCGACGGTCCAGATCGCAGGGAATTAGGTTTTGGGCAAATTGGGGATAAAACTGGGAAAATGGGGTATTTTTGGGGAAATTTCGAGGGGGTGGCTGCAATTTTTGGCTAGGGAAACCTTAGAAAGGGGTGGGAGAGTGGTGGTATTTATATAGCCCAGGTGGCTGGCAGTTTGCAAAAACGTCCTCGGTTTTTCTCTCATGCGCGCGGGGCTTACGTTTCTGACCGCCAGGGATCCGCAGGACCTCCGATTCGGGTAAAACTTCGAACTACGCGATCAGCGCGTCGAGCCGACGGTGTTCACCTCGCGCTGGAACCGTTTCGAGAACACTTTCCGGTGCGCTATAAAAATATCTTGTTTACTTATTAAACGAGGTTTTTTGTTCTGTTGGCTGCGGCTGGTCTCGTGCGGTTTTCGCGATGGTGATCGGGTGAAACCCATGTCGCAAAGGTCGAGTGTCAGGGTGGCAAGGGTCGGTCTCCGTCCGGTACGAGATAATGGGGGAAAATAATCGCCGATCGATAAATCGGGGATGCAAACACCGCAAACAAAGCAGGCAATCAACCAAGTCACACCAAAAACAAAATTTTATTTTTTGTGAAATCTGGGCTGTTACAATACAACACCACCAACAACGGATCACGTCCCGAGATCCAGGACGATCCGGGGGAGAGGGGGAGAGAAAATATAGTCGACAAACTTCAACACCACCAACAAGGGACTCTGCTCCATCTCGATGTCGAACTTCCGTCAAGATAAATTTCCGCAGAGAGACGGCAACGTCGGAAAACGAAACCATCGGGAGATCAAGAGGACGAACGGTAATTCAAAATAACGATCAAAGGAAGTACTCTCACTCAAGTCGTGAGGATACTAAGCAAGAGGACTGAAGTCAACGGATCACTAAGATGTAAACCAGAGTAGGATAGACTAAAGGTACTACTGGATTTCCCAACCTGACATCGGAATCGAGACAATACACTGCAAGCAATGCATTGTAACGGTTCTGATCTCCACACACTCGAAATCCTAGAGTTTGTAGGGGATAAGACGAGAATTAAAACACTTATGACACTTGTCCTGACCAGAGCATGGGTAAGGAGGAAAAAGAATCCTACTCTCCGATAACTAACTTATTAACTACAAAATAGTTTTTGTCTAGACTCAACTACGGCCAGAGAAGGGATCCTACGGTCGGTAAGGCTCTAATACCAAGTTATAAGGCCCGATATGCGGTACTGTTTCAAATCTAGATCTTTCCATAACCGAGGATGAAGCACATATCGGTCCCACCGCAACATATGACAATGTCATATGCCCCGGATTTTCAACGTGATATCACAACATTACAGCTACATGGATACAACATCTCATACAATCGGCATAGAATTTCCTTAATACATTACATCAGCGGAAGATACATGTCTGAGTACAGACTACAATCGAATGCCTAGTGGCAAAGGTAAAACACACCATTCCCATGACCACATCGGTCCAGGCTCTCCGCCGGGATCCGCCTAACTAGTCGTCGTCGAGTCTTCGCGAAGGCGTCCAGAAGAAGGGTCATCGAGCTCCTCTGATGTCCAAGATCGTTCCATAAAGTGCGTAAAAAAGAAGAGAAAGAGGTGAGCTATATCAAAGTCTTGTAACTAACTTCTCACGGGTAAGATGGGGGTAGTTGTGGGGTTGCAGACACACTAGCAATATATGAGTAGCTAACGGTCTATTTTAGAGTAAGATGAGAACCAAGCATTCAATGAGGAATCGCCTCCAGCAAGTCTTGCTATCAACTACTTACACAAGCATAACACCAATCCTATCCTATCCTTGTCCTCCTCTTCGCATCCCGACGAAGAAGAAGCAGTCAAGGCACACACACATTGATCAAGTTATATTAAGATTATCTCAAATGTTGTTGTCTATGAACAAGGAGTAGGTCTCAAGTCGTCCATAACCGTGGACACGGCTTCTCGAAAGATTTAACCCTACAGGGGTGTACCAACTTCCCATTACAAGGCTCCGCACGCACGCCCATCTCTCAGTTGCTACCCATCAAAGGAAACCATTTTATGATTTAGTTCCGAGAGATCCGAAACGACAGGTCCCTCTAGCTAACAACGAACAAATCCGGGTGGCCCCCGGGGAGTCGACACCCAATCCAAAAGGTGGCCACGCTCTCGAATCGAACTCTTCTATCTGGCTAAGGTCGAGGTAACTGATCCCCTCACATGTGGGCAGCCCCCTAGCTCACCAGTGTGGACCGACAGATAAACCATGTCTCCGCTGGCCCGGGTTATTTTTAAGAATATCTGCTAGGAGCGACCCGACAGACACACACACGGTTTTCAAATGGTAAAATCAGCTTGGGCCACCACTAGAAATGTTTGAAGCTAGGTAGGTAAGAAGAGGGGACCCCATAAAATCCCACACGCGGTTAGGCACGCTCGTCAAGAGACACAATACCCGGAACTCGGGTCCTAGGTGAATCGAATGGAACAAAGCGTCGGGGCGGGATAGCTTAGACCTTCCATCATTCGTCAAATATAATCATATCATCAACAGTAATATAATAATGTGATAGCCCAATCTAAGGAGTAACAGGATACCAGTTGATAACATCCTAGCATGCATACTAAGCAGTGGCTGAGCAGCGAGCAATAGTAACATAGCCGAACAAGGTTTGCTGGGATGTGCAGGACATGGCTGTTTGGGTTTATTTGAGAGCCATGAATATGAAGTGGTAGGATCAAGCTATTGATCTATCCTACACCTAGGCGCGAGTGAGCTGAAAGTTATAAGCATGATATATTCTCCCCCTTACCTGATGAGAAGACGAAACCGAAGGTGTAGTAGATCGCAAGCTCACATCGTCTCTGAGAGGTACCCGCGGAAGCACACAAGAAGGAAACACCGGATAAGGCAATCGACGAGCAAGAAACTATTACTATGAAGAAATCACGAGCAAGCATCAACAAGGAGACAACACGAGACAACGCACCACGGTATCGCATCTATCGTCGAGAACGGTTACTAGCATGTTAAGTGAAATATCGGTCACACACGACGATACCGCACATTTAAAATGGTTCAAGCTGTTTAGCTACACAACATGAGCAAAGGTTCTTAACCTGGCATCTCACTGAAACATGGCATATCACACAAGCATGGAAAGAGGTGAAGCATAAGATAAACTATCTATGCTAGTCAATTTAAGTGAGGCACAACCTAAACATGGCATCCCACTAAGTGCCCCATGACAATTTAAGTAATTGGTACTGTTCTGCCCTAAACCATATTTTAGGTTGGTTAACAACAACACACAACAGCATAAACACAAAGTACACGAAAAACTAATCAAGTTACATGTAAAGAACACTCCAAACGGAGTTACGGTTAAAAAGATACAAGCAAAACAAGTTATGCACACAATCTGCCAACATTAGGTAGCACACTTTAGAGCAACAAATAAACAAGCAAAATGTTACAAACATGCATAAAAATTATATGCAACTAAAGCAGACATGGCAGGCATGGCATGAAAAATGAATCATGCGAATAGGAATCATGAACAACTAATTATAGCCCAAGAAAAATGCAATAAAACATTACTGGTCTAGGACTTAATGAAAATAAGGAAAACTGGGCAGAAATTGTTATTTTCATGTTGTGTAAACATGAGCAAGACTATATGCAAAAGTGCAGAAATATGTGAGCATGGAGTAGGCATGATGATGATCAGGTACAAACAAGAATCAAGGTCATAGGCATCACAGATCAAAAGATATTAAGCGTGCAACATGGCATCGGAAAGTTACAGACTTGGTCAAAAATAGCAGGATAGCAACTTTGGAGCTGAACATAACTATGACCAGGAATGTAAACATGACAAAACAATACATATAATGGAAGGAGACATAGCATAGATCAAAATGACATATTTCAATGGTCAATAGGATGCACGGTTAACAAGATATAGGGAAGCAAAGTAGCAACTTTATATAAACAGCAGCACACTAACAGCAGGGTCACCACTTTGGAGCAAGAATTAATATAGCTACATCAGTCAAACATGACAATGGAATGCATATAACTGAAGTAGACATGATGCTTAACAGTATGCAACAACAATTAATAGCATAGGCCTCATGGATGTGACAAAATCATCAATCAAACTTGCAATAAAATAACAGCAGGAGCACACTAACAGAAAATAATAGCAGTTAACAGTCTAATGCCCACTTCAACACAAATTTTCACCATCAACATGACCTCAAATCAAAATGCCCACAAAATATGAACTGAAGTACACACAAAACTAAACAATTTTCCTTTTAGGCGCAACGTCCTATGGGCTACCGATTACTCGAAAATTACAACACACAACAGCATCAACAGTAAATATTACAGGGACTTCCCAGAAATAGAAAAAAAGAAAAAAAACAACAGAGAAAAAAAAGGGGGCCTCACCCTAATGGGCCAGGCCCAAAGAGGCGGCGGCTGGCGCGGTAGGCCGGCTTGGCCAGGGAGTCCCACATGGATGCCAGGCCGTGGAGGGGCTCGCTAGGCCGGCCCAGGCCTGTGGAGGCGGCTGGATCGGGCGCCGGATCGGTCCTGTGCGTCCAGGTCACCGGCGGTGGCGGCTGGCTCGTCGGCCAGCGGCGGCAAGACACGCCGAGCGGCCAGGCGGAGAATGGCCAAGGCGGCGCGAGGCCGGACGTGGCGTGCGGGCGCGGCGGCACGAGCCGATCTCGGGCGGCTTCCACGGCCGCGGCGGCAGACTGTTCCGGTGACGGGCGAGGCTGCACCTGTGCAGAGGAGGCGAGGTAAGGGGTTAGGGAGAGGAGAGGGAAGGGAGGAGAAGGAAGGGCACGGGGAGACTTGCTGGTCGACGCCGGCGACGCGGCGGCTCGCCGGAGGAAGCGGCGGTGGCGGCGGTTAGCTTTTCCACGGGCGTGGGTGGAGAGAGAGAGGAGAGGCTGGTGGAGGCCAGGGCGCGTCTAGGCCGTTGGATCGGCCGATCCGACAGTCCAGATCGCATGGAATTAGGTTTTGGGCAAATTGGGGATAAAACTGGGAAAATGGGGTAGTTTTGGGGCAATTTGGAGGGGGTGGCTGCTATTTTTTGCTAGGGAAACCCTAGGAAGGGGTGGGAGAGTGGTGGTCTTTATATAGCCCAGGTGGCTGGCAGTTTGCAAAAACATCCCCGGTTTTCCTCTCGCAAGCGTGGGGATTACGTTTCTGACCGCCGGGGATCCGCAGGACCTTCGATTCGGGTAAATCTTCGAACTGAGATGTGCGCAGCTTGGGGCATTGCGATGCGATTGCTCGTGACTCCGTCACATGGCACACTTCGTTGTACGATCGAGCCCGCCCGAGACCCCGACTAAGTAATGGGGCTGGAGTATGTTTATGTAAGTGTCATAATTCAATCGATAATATGGTTAAGGGGACTTGTCTATGAGTATGGGATTTCACCACCATAATAATTTAGACTTGTGAGCGGACGATGAGGACCCATTTCAGTTGATCATCCGGGCCTGGATGGGATGCCCCTCACGTTCGAGCTTTCCGAGAGTGTCTTTTTCTTGGCCTTGTCTTCTTAGACAAGTGGGTACGGCTCTCAGCTCTCCATATGATTGAGTTGTGACTGGAATTACATATGCATATTCCGTGGCCCGACATAATCGGTATCAGAGTAGAACTGTATGTTGGATTATCAAACCCTTGGTCGAAGTCGAGTCTAGCATTCTATAGTTATATAGTTACTTGGGTATAACCGAACAACATAAGAATTCTTTTTTCTCCTTACCCTCATCGATCTGAGTTTTGAGTCACCCTCATCTTGTTCTACGGGAAGATAGGACAATGCTCATCTATTTCTTACTAGAACATCTCATTGTTTGCTTCCTTATAGCCGTAGCAAAGTTGTATTCGGTAGTCTAGAGTTATAGTGCTTCCTGTTTTGAAAATTTCTATGTAAGTGCTGTCAAAATATTGTGAGAATTTTCATTTCTCTTACAATTACAGCCATTATGCTGTCCGAGTCATTCCCGGTTTCTTCAAAATCTGATGCATATGCAAAATAATCCCCTCTATTTCGGATGTCTTTCCAGAAGAATTTCTAGGTGGCATGCCTGATACTTCCATAGAGTTTGTTGTAGGTTTTACTCTAGAAACCTATATTGATGCATTTGCAGTTCTTCCTCCAACTTTAGATGTCTTCTAGCCAGAATAACCACACTAACCATTGTGTTGGGGTACTTTGCTACTCTGACATATCTGTTGTAGCTCCTAGTAAGCCATGTTCATCCTTTAGAAAACTATCCAGAGATCCAACCCCATAAATCTAGTCACCCGATAGATGTGTAGAACTCATAGTTGGTCTTATGCCAGGAACCGCCCCAATTTCCATACGCCCATACAAAATGGCCCCACGTGAGTTAGCTGAGCTTAAAATCCAACTCGAAGCTTTGTTGGCAAAAGGTTTCATCCGCCCTAGCTCATCGCCATGGGGTTGCCCTATTCTTTTCGTAATGAAGAAAGATGGAACATAAAGGATGTGCGTAGACTATCGCTCGCTAAATCTAGCGACAATAAAGAACAAGTACCCACTTCCCAGGATCAACGATCTTTATGATCAACTTGCTGGATCCTCTGTCTTCTCCAAAATGGATTTGAGATTAGGCTATCATCAAATCAAAATCCGAAATGAGGAAGTTTCCAAGACGGCTTTCACCACTGGATATGGTCTTTACGAGTTCACCGCCATGTCCTTCGGTTTAACCAATGCCCCCGCCAGATTCTCGCGCTTGATGAAATCGATCTTCATGGAGTACTTAGATAAATTTGTTGTAGTGTATCTTGATGACATTCTCATCTACTCGAAGAACGAAGAAGATCACGCAGAACATCTTAGGCTGGTATTGATGAAACATCGAGAGAATATCCTTTATGCTAAGTTCTCTAAGTGCGAATTTTGGCTACCAGAAGTGACCTACTTAAGCCAAGTGATTTCTGCCATAGACATTGCTATCAATCCCGAGAGAGTTCAGATCGTCCTTGACTGGACTCCACCTGAATCGGTTAAGCAAGTTAAAAGTTTTCTTGGCTTAGCAAGCTATTACCGCCACTTTGTTGAGAACTTCTCCAAAGTTGCATAGGCTCTAACTGAACTCCTCAAGAAAGATAAGAAATTCGAATGGACCCCGAAGTGCAAGAAAATCTTTCAGGAGCTAAAAAGAAGATTGACTTCTGCACCCGTACTTGCGCCTCCAGACACCAAAAAGGATTTCGAGATCTATTGTGACGCTTCACGGCAAGGGTTAGGGTGCATACTTATGCAAGATCGACATGTGGTAGCATATACTTCACGCCAGTTGCGCCCACATGAAGAGAACTACCCTACCATGATCTTGAACTCGCTGCCGTAGTTCATGACTTGAAGACTTGGCAACATTACCTCATTGGCAATCATTGTGAGATATATTCCGACCACCAAAGCCTCAAATACATATTCACCCAACCAGATCTTAATCTCAGGCAAAGACGTTGGATAAAGTTGATAAAAGATTATGACTTAGGAATTTCTTTCACCCCAGGCAAAGCCAATGTCATGGCTGATGCACTAAGTCGTAAGTCGTATTGTAACTACCTCATGTTACAACAGTATCAACCACTTCTTCATGAGGAATTTCGAAAGATCAATCTCGAGATTGTTCCTCATGGCTTCCTATCTACCTTGGTGGAAAAACCGACCCTTGAGAATCAAATCATAGCCGCCCAGAAACGTGATAGTGGTATTCGGGAGATCAAGAAGAACATTGCTAGCGGAGTTGCTAAATGTTTCTCCATAAATGATCAAGGTGTCGTTTTCTTTGGCACACATTTAGTGGTACCACGAAAACATAATCTTAGGAGGCTAATTCTTAAGAATCTCATAACACTCCCCTTTCGATTCATCCTAGTAGCACAAAGATGTACCGAGACCTACGCCAGAGATTTTGGTGGACTAGGATGAAACGACAAATTGCCCAGTTCATTGCTAAATGTGATGTTTGTAGTCGCATTATGGCCGAACATCAAAGAACTGCTGGGACTCTTCAACCATTGCATATTCCCGAGTGGAAATGGGACAAAGTCAGTATGGACTTCATCACTGGCTTTCCAAAAACCCAGAATGGAAATGATGCCATCTTCGATGTCATCAATCGACTTTCAAAAGTTGCTCATTTCCTTCCTGTTCGCGAGTCTATTACTGCTAGCCAGTTAGCGTACTTGTATGTCTCTAGAATTGTGTCTCTCCATGGTGTTCCTTGGAAGTCAATTGTAATCGTGGTAGCCTTTTCACCTCTAAATATTGGGAAAGTTTTCAGAATGCTATGGCAAGTCATCTCTCCTTTAGTACAACTTTCCATCCCCAGTCAAGCGGTCAGGTTGAAAGGGTTAACCAAATTCTCGAAGACATGCTCAAAGCTTGTGTGATCTCAGTCGGAAAGAATTGGGAGAAATCTCTTCCATTCGCCGAATTTTCTTATAACAATAGTTTCCAATCTAGTCTGGACATGGATCCTTTTGAACTCCTCTATGGACGAAGATGTCGAACATCCCTAAACTGGTCAGAAACCGGTGAAAGACAATTCTTTGGACCGGATATGATCAAGGAAGAAGAAGAACAAGTTTTCATTGTTCGTGATCAATTGAAAGCCGCCCAGTATCGTCAGAGAAGCTACTATAATCGTCATCATAGGCAAAAAAGCTACAATCTGGATGAGAAGGCTTACCTTCGGGTTACTCCTCTAAAGGGAACCGAACACTTCAGTATCAAAGTCAAGTTAGCCCCACGTTACATCGGACCTTTCCGCATCCTCGCTAAACATGGAGAAGTTTCCTACCAACTTGAACTACCCCCGCAACTTTCCGGAGTACATGATGTATTCCATGTGTCACAACTCAGGCGTTGCTTCAAGGACCACATCCGCGAAGTTGACCATGAAACACTTGATCTTCAAGATGACCTTTCTTATCGAGAGTACCCTGTTCGTATTCTTGATTCCGCAGAGCGTAGAACACATCATACGAAGATCAAGTTTCTGAAAGTGCAATGGTCACACCACTCTCAGAAAGAAGCTACATGGGAAAGAGAAGACCGCCTCCGTGCCAAGTACCCCACCTTCCTCCCGATGACTTCTGAATCTCTGGACGAGATTCTTTTGAGTGGGGGCAAGTTGTCACAACCCCAAGTTAGGTATGTGCTAGGGTTATCTTGGGTATTTGCATCATGTGAAAATTTGAAAAGAAATTGAAATGGGGCAACAGAAAAGCCCCAATGGAATTTAATTTCAAATGCCCACTTTAAAAGTTGCTCCAAAAATTCCTCTGGTATTTTTGAAAAGTCCCATAAATGAGTGTGATCACATATCAAGTGATGTGGATTCAAACCCATGCTCATAGATTTTTCAAAAATTAATCAAAGGGCTTGGAATTAATTAAATATCCCTATTTGAATTGAAATTCAAATAATTTGAATTTCAAAAATTCCCAAAACTTGGCAGTGACTAACTACTGGTCATGGAAAGCCATATAAAAGATTTGGGAATTTATAAAAAATCTTTGCTATTTTATTTCAAATAAAAACAAATTAAAAGAAAAAGAAAACAAAAAATAGACAAAAGAAACTGAGCCCACCTACCTAGGCCTCGGGCCCAACTTACCAACCCCCCCCCCCCCCCCCCGTGGCCATTCCCCCTCTCCTCCGTCACCATCTCGCTCTCCTCGCCGTTTTCGCGCACCGCCGTGAAGCTGCAGAGAGCACCACCGTGCGCCGTCGCGGACAATGACGACGAGAAGACCCAAATACTTGTCCATTCGCTCCGCCGTTATCGACTTCGCCACCCTGCCGCCGCCTGAGAGCTGGAGCGCCCCGAAGCCATCGAACCGGACCACGACGTCCCTCCAGTCGCCGTGGAGCTCAACGATGATTGCGCCGCCGTCCAGCCGTCTCTGACCTCTTCGTTCCCTCTGCTGGAAGCGGGGTGAGCTGCCACCTCGAACCCCTCTCTCCGCTCTCCTCCCCGTGGTCTCTGTTGCCATTTCCACCAAGGCCAGGCTACGGCCGCCGCTCGAGCACATCGCCGGCGATGTTCCGGCAGCCCCGTGGCCTCCCCGTGTGCATATCTCGACACTGACGAGCACGGGGTGCACTCTCGTGGTATTCCCGTGCCAAGTAGTGGCCAGGAGCACTGTTCTGGCGTGCCACCGCCGTGCCCGGTGGAACCGGAGACGAGCCGCCGACGAGCCAGGTTAATTAACCCTTAATCACCCCACTAACCACCATAAACCTCAATGACAGGTGGGCCTTGCCCCCTATCTAACCCCTCTGTTTAAAAAAAGCAGGGATTAAATCTCATTGAGGCTGACAGGCTGGCCCAGAGGTCATAGCCCCTCCACATCATAGTGATGGAAGCATGAGGTAGTAAACAGTTTTCTATTTACAGAAAATACTGAGAAATCCAGAAAATCAATTAAACTTTGGAAATTCATAGAAAATTCATCCTAACTCCAAATTAAACAAATAATATATGAAAAATTATCAAAAAATGCAAGGATTAGGAAAATGAAATTTGTTTTCGTGTTTGACCATTTTACAATGGGTGAACAGAAGAAAATGTGCATATGTCATAATTTGAATTCAACTTTGAACTTGAATTCGCAATTCTTTTGCAATACACTTCAATTAAATGGAATTTTCCACAACCAGTACCATATACATCATGTGACAACCTTATCATGTGCTTGAGCATTTTACTTTCGATGTTGTCCCCTTCATTTATGATTGTTTCAGTAACAGCGTTTCCGAGACGGAGGTCACCCTAAAATCAGAAGATCGATAACCTGTGTATCGTCAGCAAGGCAAGCAAACCCCAGTGATCATGTCGATAAAAACCCATTTCTCTCTCATTCTCGCTTATGCATTGTTTAGGAGTTTACCATGATACGTTCTTCCGCATAGATGAACCCATTCCGATGCATGACCTATCATTTTGTCACAGTAGTAAGCAAACCAAAATCCTAGCAGTTCTAGGAGTTGAATTTTGTTCATGTGGCCCCTGCAACTGTTACTGGCTATTGCTTCTTAGTGTTACAATGAGGTTACTTTGTTCTGAGTCGGGATGGAATGATCATGTGAATGTTGGTGTTGATATGTTGGTGAACTTGACCTAAATAAGGTGAATAATGAGAGGCTGTGTAGGAGTACACAATGGGTTGTCTCGTTGAACACCGCCTTAACCCGAGTTCTTGTATGGTAATCCAATTCAAAAAGTACAACCACACATTGGGCTCACTGACCCCTCTCGGCCTATTTTATCTCAATCCGTGCTGATGTCCAGGAGTCACACTATTTCGGGTTTTCTATTTGGCATATGCATAGAAAGAGAATGGATGAAATCTTGCATCATATAGATATGTGGGTAGATCTGTGAGACAGTGAAACCATCTTCTCAGATGGTATCACGGTTGCCTACATTGTCTGAGTCCGTATCGTTGAGCCGGCCGGTCTCTCGAGCGAGATCTACCTCAATAGTCGACTCCTGGAATAGACCGGTTGTGAGCGAAGTGTCGTGGTGAACATCCTCGCCGGCACCCCTCGAATGGTGACGATTACTTGGCGGTAACTGATAGTCATGTGTGTGTAGTTTACACGCCTGCAGGGTTAACAAAACTATTCGGATAGCCGCGTCCGCGGTAATGGACTACTTGGAGACCTGTGCTTGATTATTAGACAAATTCAATGGTTACTCTAAAACATGCCAAGATAAGTGTGAGTGCTATGGCTTGCTTTCTCGTGGGAAGTCGAGGAAGGATCCATTGTGGTGTATTGTTTGGGAGACTTGTATAGATGGACTCGTGTACGCTTCTTACCTCATTCTGGTATTTGTAGCACATGATTAGCAAAGTCAAAGCTGGAACTTCTGCATTACAAACCCCACCTCCCTTTACCTTGAAACTTGATCACGAGTAGTATAGTTCTGATGTAAGTCTGCAAGATTAAGTCTTTGTACTCACATTTGCTTATTATATGTTTTAGATGAAACCCCCTGACCCCGATGGAGGCTTCTTCGTGGATCTCGACGTTGACTAAGTCATATAGTTCCAAACAGAAGTCTGGTCCCTCGTGGAAGGGCTTGTATGTTGAACAAGGCTTCTCTAAGCCATTTGTTAAGCTTGTCTGTACTCAGACCTAATTTTCTTCCGTTGTTTGATGTAATGTTGGATCACATAATCGTGATCTCTTTGTGTACTCTATATAAGTCAATAAAGATTTACTTTGTAGAGTTCATGTAATGAGTACCTGCTGTTTAGACTAGACATGTATGCTGCGTGTATGGTTATAACATGCATGTCTTAGTGTGGGGTTCGATAGCTTGGTTGTGCTCTCGCCAGCGGTATTTATTACACCAAGTGGCCCCGAGATGTGCGCATCATGGGGCATCGCGATGCGATTGCTCGTGACTCCGTCATGTGGCACACTTCGTTGTACAATCGAGCCCGCCCGAGACCCTGACTAAGTGATCGGGTTGGAGTTTGTTTATGTAAGTGTTATAATTCAATCGATAATATGGTTGAGGCGACTTGTCTATGAGTATGGGATTTCACCACCCATAATCATTTAGACTTGTGAGCGGACGATGAGGACCCATCTCAGTTGATCATCCTTGCCTGGATGGGATGCCCCTCAAGTTCGAGCTTTCCGAGGGTGTCTTGTGCTTGGCCTTGTCTGCTTAGACAAGTGGGTACGGCTCTGAGATCTCCATATGATTGAGTTGTGACTGGAATTACATATGCATATTCCGGGTCCCGGCAGATTTCATCCCTGCAAGGGCTGCACTACTGTTACCCTACACTTTTGAACCCCCGGGTCTCGTACACCTTATTCAGGCATGTCCGACCAAGGAAATCCGACACGCTGTAGACCATTGTAGGCTCAATAGACAGGCCAACACGCCGGTCTAAATCCTAAGTACGCCGGGACTTTGGGCCTTTTCCCTTTCTACTCCTGCACGTTCTGAGGCTCGCTGGTGAAGCAGACTCACCTTTCTCAACAAGAGCACAGGAGGATCGTCCAATCCCGGCGCAGGCCGCAAAGGTAGTGATGTCGGAAGTGCTTTCGAATGATAATGTACGACGTCAAGGAGACCACACTCATTATCCCACGTGGAGGTAGCATGTATAAGCCAGTGGCCATCTCAGATCACTGACACCGATCAATGAAGCACATTATTAATATCTCGCGGAGACGAACTTTATCGTCGCTCTGACTGGGTAACACAACGGACAATGAACAGGAGCCAGGTCCACCTCTCTCTCTAGGCAGTATCCGCCTGCCCTGTCGTCCCGTCAAATCTCGCGGGTACCCTTAGGGGTAATCCCGTTTACTTTCCTTATCTTGCGAGCAACCTGGGAATCGCCCGACTTTCGTGGTTCCGGGGGTAACTCTCGGGGACTACGATCAAGGTCCAGGCACTCCGCACACCGGCAATACCCGACTACCCTATCGCCCCGTCGCAATACCTCTCATGGGCACCGTTGGGTCACCCGACTACTTACCTTTAAGGACAACCGTGGTTTCGGACCCTAGTGGCTGCACTACAGGGTCATCAACGAGTGGAGTACGAGGAATACTCCTCGATATCTCACACTTGATACGACTCAGTAGAGTCTAGCCGTGTTAGGGGCCTTTAGCGGTGTCCGCTCGAGACCGTTGAAGTTGCAGTAAAATTTATTCTATCCGCGGTCACTCCCAAGAATGACCTCGACCCGATTACTAAACCTAGCAGAGTAACAAGGGGCAGGGCCAACTGCTGAGGGTTATATATTTATGCTAGGTAGCATAGGATATGCAAGTATCAAAATAAGGCGACAATGATATGCTATGCAATTGAATAGGAATGTAACATAGCAGAAGCAATCCTACTGCAAATATAAATATAGACATATATGCGATATCTGGGAGAGGGGAAGGGGCACTGCTTGCCTGGAAGCTCGGTAGCAAGAGGTTGGTCGTCGACATAGTAGTCGTACTCAGCAATGGTGTCGTCGGGGACAGTCTCAGGGTCTACCAGAGGATAAGGGAGGGAGAAACAATAAATATAAAGCAATCATATGCGAACAGATGCATGGCATGACATATGCAATGTTAACGGTGTTGTAACGCAGTACAATATGCTTTGCTCAGAGCGGGAATTCATCTGGGGATGAATTGCCAGCTTCGGGTGATTATCGGCAGACGATCCGGAGGGAGACGATCTCGTGTTCTGTATGTTAGAGGGGGGGGGTGTACATATAACATATTATTATTCGTTGTATTTTTCTGATCAACTTTCATGTATAAGTTATTTTCATCGATGTTACGGTTTAAAAGATATTGAATTTCGAAGTTTTATTCAATTTAAAAGAATTTCTAAATTTATTTTAATATTTAATTCAACATTATCCATAATAGTAACTTTGACGTGGTCAACCTGATAGAGGGGACCCACATGTCATAGGCTGGAGCCTTTGACCTGGTCAACTAGGTCAACTAACCAGTGGGCCCCATTTGTAGGGATTAAACCGGATCGGATTCGGACGGATAATCTCTTTACCGTATCCTATTCCATATTTATTTTCGGATTAGGAAGTGGAACGAATGCAGATTCGAATACCGGATAATATGGATTCGAATACCTGATTAGGTCGATTTAGACACGGTACGACAGCGGAACGGGAACGGAAATTTACCATATTCATATATGAGATATATATAATTTCTTTAACTAAAATTATACATAAACAATGAGAAAATATAAATACTTATATACTTTAAGAACACATAAAAGAACTGTATAGTATTGAAATAAATCAACTAAATCACAATCAAGCATATGTCTTTTCTCATTATCAAAGATATTGACATGGATTCGCCTCGGCCAATCTCATGGTTAGGAACCCTGGGTTTAGATCATAGAGAGAAGGTGCAGCTTGGCGATACTCGTCGGCTAACATGAGACATGGATTTACCCAGGTTCAGGGCCCTCGATCGGTGAAACACCTACTTCTTGCTATTTTATATTATGACGGAGGCGATTACAGTGGCGATCGAGGCGAGATTTCTCGGGACTGGAGGTGTTTCTATGAGATTGGATGCCCTAGACATCCCCTCTCCCAGCCTTATATACTAGGCTGGGTCGCAAGCAGTCCATCTAGGTTTACAAAGACAGTTGCCTAAAGTAGTTTCAGTCTTGGATGCCAAGTCGCAGCCTCCATAATAGTCGAGCACTCCTACGTCGGTGCTTCGAGTGGTCCAGTCGTGGGCTGGTCGAAGATTCTAGTGGGCCTTCTCTCTTGACACGCACCAGTACCCTCATCCGCAGGAGTCGTGGGGACACCCCCTCGTCAGTAGCCCCCGAGTGCCTGGGGTACTCGAAGAGTCGCGCAGGGACTTAAGTCCATAATCATCAGTTGTGTGTGTGTCTCTTTGTTTGTGAGTCCTCGACTATTAGCCACAAAAAGGTAGTTTATTTGAGGGATGCTAAGCTGAAAGGGCCCAAGATACTCGACTGGTTGAGCCTTGCTGAGTTGCGCTAGTGGAAAATACCTCAGTAGTCCAATCAAGCCCGTGTCCCTCGACACGAACTTGGATACAACCGGTGTCTAGTAAGGTCCATGCTGCTGCAGGGATTACAGGATCAATGCCGCCGGTCTCAGCAAATACAACCTTAACGCGTCCGTTATCGGCCCAACTTTCTTCATGCATCGTGCATGGATAACATCAGGAGTGAAGTCGCGCTGTGGAAAGTCCCGGCCCGGCCGACTACGCAGCGGGGTATTTCCTACGCGCTAGCTTTCACGGCATATGTGCAGTGTGTCGTAGCCCAGGCGATGTTTTCTGTAGAGGCGCGTAGCCTAAGTATAAATGCACCCACTTGGAGAATGATCAAGTGGACTAATAGCATCCACTCGCGAAGCATTTTCGAGCTCAGGCGAGGAATTAATAAGGGGCATGCCAACTCGAGTGGTCGTCGAGTAGGCCGGTATCGTAAGAACTCACGATAAGTTCGACTGCTCGGGCGGTTTGTTCTTCTATGTGTCATTGGAAACTTGCTTCCCGGATGTGCCGTGAGTAGTCCCCTGATATGTCTCAAACGTATCCATAATTTTTGCTTGTTCCATGCTCATTTTGTGTCATTGCTACATATTTTTGCCATGCTTTTGAATCATTTATTGGACAAGTCTACTAATATAGAGCCCAGTGCCAGTTTCTATCTGTTTTTTCTTTGCAATGCAGAAAAATTCCAAAAATGAAGTTGCTCAGAAAATTCCCAAAAAATACCGAAATTATGTTACATCAGAAGAGTCCTCCAGCCGTAGGACGAAGTCAAGGGGAGGCCTACAACCCCCAGGCGCGCCCCCTGGCGCTGCCAGGGGGGACCCGCGCAATGGACCCGCCTGGGTGACCTGGGCACCGCCTTAGACTCCCCTTTGGCCCTATTTATTTCCCCCGACGCGAAAAGCCGAGATATCCAACTCCTTTTTCCAGAAGCGCTCCCGATCTCCGCTGCCATAGAAACCTAGCTTCGAGGTTGACCGGGATCCTGCTCCGGCGCCCTCCCGGAGAGGGCCTTGGCCCCCGGGGCCATCTTCATCAATTATTCTTCACCCCATGATGGATCGTGAGTTGTTCCTCCTTGGACTACGGGTTCTTGGCAGTATCTTGTTGGTATCTTCTCCCCTAGATCTTCAATACAAAGTTCTCATGAGATGTCGTAAATGATTGAGATCCATATGATGTAATTGGTGTTTTGTTTGTTGGGATCCGATGAACTGTTACCTTGTTCAGTCCTAAGAAGTTTATAAATTATTGTTGCTGCAATTTTGTTGTTTTTAATGCTTGTTACTAGTGCATGAGTAGCATGATTTCAGATCTGAGCACTTTATGGTTGCATGATTATAATTGTTGTTCTAGATCTTATCTACGGTTGTATGCACCTAATATAGTCCGGAACCGGCGATCTCAATGGGACAGCTTCGGACACCAAAGGGGATGGGCTATAGTTTGAGGATTACATGTGTTCATAGAGTATTAATGTTTTGTTCCGGTGCTCTTTGACAGGAGCACCTTAATCTCCATAAGTTCCTTTTGGCCCCATTTGTAGAGGGATGGTAGGACAAAAGATATTGTGCAAGTTCTTATTGCAAGCACTTACAACTACATACGGAACACATGCCTCCGTTTGGTTCTTAGACTAGGATGTTCTAGTTCATTCTTTGGCTAGAGTTAGTGCAATTTTGTTAATTTCCCAACTGTAATTTGTGCACCCAACACTTTTTTTTCCTGGAGAGTTACCACTAGTGAAACCTTTAACCCTAGACCATTTTTCATCTTTTTTTCCTTCGTTGTTACTATTGCTCTCGTTACTGCTGCTACTACTTTGTTACTACTTTGTGGTTTTGGTGATTGGGGAAGTCTTAAAGACTACACCCGTCAACACACCGTTGCTACTTATATCTTGTCTAGTGCTTTTTCAGGTGTGGTTGAATTGACAACTGAACTGCTAAGGCTTATAAGTATTCTTTGGCACCCCTTGTGTCGAATCAATAAATTGGGTTATACTTACCCGCGAAGACTGTTGTGATCCCCTACACTTGTGGGTTATCAAGACTATTTTTTGGCGCCATTGCCGGGGACCATAGCTTTACTTATAATTTCACTGGATAAGTACACTTTTGTTTATTACTGTATTTCCTTACAATGCTTACTTTTTATGAAACTAGATATTATTGGCAAGGTGAGTTCCCTGAGGATGAATAAAAATATTATAAGGAATACCGCCTGTCTGAAAAAGAGATATTTATATGGAAACTAATCAATCAACTTGATAGTTATGCTAGCAAGTTATGCTCTGATTATGATAAATCTTTTTGCTGTGATGAATCTTGTTGTTGCTTGATGTTTAATCACCTTCTTTTCCAATGTTGGTGTAATGATAATGCAACCTTGGTATCTTATAATAAGGGACATTATTATTTCTTTGAAGTAGCACAAATAGAAGAACTTGTTTTCTTTAAGGGTGCCTATGAAATTGCTTCCTTTATTGAGGATATTGAAGATGCCCCTTATAAATCCGAGAGTGTTGATATACTGAAATATTTCTTTGAGAATTTTAATGATAATGCTTATATTACTGATTATCTCAAAAGGATCTCTCCACAAGAGGAAGAGACTAATGCTTTACAGGACTCTACGGAAGAAGAATTTGCTGAAACTAAAACCTCCTTGGATGAAAACGAGGAGGAGAGTGACGAACAAAAG
This sequence comes from Bromus sterilis, assembly GCA_950022295.1. Classification (NCBI taxonomy): domain Eukaryota; kingdom Viridiplantae; phylum Streptophyta; class Magnoliopsida; order Poales; family Poaceae; genus Bromus; species Bromus sterilis. The sequence goes on from OX465596.1 coordinate 235,005,361, forward strand.
GAGGAAGAATGGAGTAGCAACCCATCTCTACCAACTAATGAGAGTAATTCTTTAACTCTTACTTCAGATGATTTCCCTCCATGCTTACCTAAGGAGGATGAGTGCTATATTGATTTCTATGATCCTATGGATTCTTTTGAAATATCCCTTTTTGATGAAATTGATGCTTGTGGCCATGATGCCCCTATGAATGAAACTTGCAAGGATGATTTTTCTACTGTTATTTATGATAACCCTTGCTATTTTGATAAGTCTTATGATAACACTCTATTTTTGCCTACTATGGATGTTCTTAATGATGAAGAGTTTTTCTTAGAAAGTTTATATGATTATGTGCTAGTAGATCATGAAAAGCATGCTTTATGTGATGGTTATATTGGATATTTTGTTCATGATGCTACAGAACATTATTATGAGAGAGGAAAATTTGGTTGTAGAAATTTTCATGTTGGGAAAACACCTCTCTCCGTGTTGAAAATCTTGAAGGTGCTCTTGTTTTACCTACCTATGCTTGATACTTTGTGCTTCATTGATTTATTTTCTTACAAGATGCCCATGCATAGGAAGCATGTTGATAAGTCCCAAACGTATCTATAATTTTTGCTTGCTCCATGCATGTTTTGGGTGATATTGCTATGCTTTTGATACACTTTCATACACTTTTGATCATATTTGTACTAACGTATTAACTCAGTGCACCCGAGTGCCAGTTTCTGTTTTTCGTTTTCTTTTTATTTCAGGTTTTTCCATTACGTAAAATGCCTGAAAAATTTCGAGAAAATATATAAAAAATCAGCGTACCGGAAGCTTCCAGAGTCCCGAAGGGGGTCCAGAGGGGAGCCACCAGGGGTCCAGGTGCCCTGTGGGCGCAATCTAGGGTGGGGCGCCTGGACTCCCAGGTTGCTTCCTGGCTGCCCCCTTCGCCTATATTTACCTCGTCCTTTGGAACCCCCGAGGACTTAACCCTTTTTCGCGATCTCGCCTCTATTCCGCTGCAGCCGCGCTTCCAAGATCGGGAGCGCCAGAAGACCTCTTCCTGGCACCCTGCCGGAAGGAGGGTTGACCTCCGGGAGCTTCTCCACCACCATGGACGCTTTCCGGATTATCCGTGAGTAGTCCACCTTGGACCATGGGTCCATGATCAGTAGCTATCTGATGTCCTCTCACCCTCTTTGTTCTTGATGGATTAGACCTTGTGAGCTGCCCTACATGATTAAGGCACATATGTAATTCTTCCTGCTATTGCTATGTTGAGTTTCCTGGATCTAATGGATTATGAGATTATGTTCAGATTGTGATGAGTAATATATTTGGTTCTTCTCTTTTATATTTTTTTCTTGAGTAATTCTTGCATATTCTTCGTTGTTGTTTATTGCTTTGGCCAAGTAGTAGGTAGTAACTCCAAGAGGGAGTGTTATTCATGATTGTGGGTTCATGCCCCCCCGATGACTAGCTTGAGTGACAGAAACATGAGTCTATGGTATGTGATGTTGCCACAAGGGGGAAAACAACGATGCTTGTAACCGCGGTTGCAAGGAATGTTTACTTTACGTAAAGTTCTTTTAATAAAGTTTTTTGTTGCTTTGGATTTACACTTTGGGTTGGGCTCGCAACTTAATACCAGCGATATGTTCTGGATAGATATCTCAAGGTGGATGATTATTAGTACTACCCATGCTTTTGAGCCTCTTCCTTTCTTTTGTAGCATAGTTAGCATTGGTTTGCGTCCGTAGTCCTGTCAATTGCCCAGCTGTAATTTCTTCACCTTGCATAGGTGTTTATGGTCTTTTGGGAGAGAGACATTACTAGTGAACTTCATGGGACCCCAGTCCATATTACCACCGTTGTTTACACCCTTAATTTATTTCCTGTTTTACTTTCTAGTTGTAGTTATCATGATCTTTTATCTCTTGCTTTTTACCCTTTGTACACAACAAGGCCGAAGAGATTGACAACCTCTCTAAACATTTTGGGAGAAAAGTTATTTGTATCTGTGTGCAGGTTCACGTCAACTCGTGCTAGTAATTTCTAGCGCCGTTGTCACCTTCTTTTATTTGCCGGAGTCATACTGGAGAGAAACCTTGGTACCTTCACCGAGGGAAATTACTGATGCACTACATCTCAACCTTCCACTTGGGGTAGAAAACGAGGAGTACTACTTCAGTGCCATCAAGAGTAATTTCTGGCGCCGTTGCTGGGGACTCCACTCTACAAGATAGGGGAGTTGCACTCTATCTTTTATCTTTGCTTTTTAGTCTTTTTAGTTTACCTTTCAGTTTTTGCTTTAGTGTCCTTTATCAAAAATCACAAAAAAATTGCTTGTCCTGCTTGCTGGTACTATGGGTACCACTGAAAACACCAACTTGTGTGACTTCACTAGTCATAACAACAATGATTTTATCTGCACTCCTATTGCTACACCTGCTACTTTAGCAGCCTCTTATGAAATTAAACTTGCTTTGCAGAACCTTGTTATGAGAGTTCAATTCTCCGGTGCTGGAGATGATGATGCTTTACACATAAATAATTTTGTTGAACTTTGTGATATGCAAAAGTATACAGAAGTAGAAGGTGATATTGTTAAGCTTAAGCTTTTTTTCCTTTCTCTTTGAGGGAAGGAGCTAAAATTTAATTTCAATCCTTGCCTAGGAATAGTATAGATTCTTGGGATAATGCAAGGATGCTTTTATTGGGAAGTACTACCCACCTGCTAAGATTATCCAATTGAGGAGTAATATTACGAATTTTAAGCAATTGGATAATGAACACGTTGCCCAAGCTTGGGAACGTATGAAATCTCTAGTTAAGAACCTACACATGGTTTGACTACTTCGATGGTTATCAAGAATTTTTATGCAGGCTTGAACTTTACCTCGCGAAACCTGTTAGATTCGGCCGCGGGAGGAACCTTTATGTCAACAACACTTGGTGCTGCCAAAAAACTACTAGATGAGATGATGACCAACTATTCCCAATGGCACACCGAAAGAGCTCCAACAGTTAGGAAGGTAAACTCTGTCGAGGAGATCCCCTCCCTAAATGAAAAGGTTGACTTGATCATGTCTTTGCTTACCAAGCAACCTCCTATTGATCCTCATGATGTTCCTTTAAATTCCTTGGTTGCTCAAGAACAAGTAGATGTGAACTTTATCTCTATAAACAACTTCAACAACAATGCTTATAGGAGTAAATTTAGTAGCAATCGTAGACCGTTCCCATCCAACAACTATGGGAACAACAACACTTATCCTAGCACCAAGAACTACACTTCTTAATTAGAGAGCATTCTTAAGGAATTTATCACTACCCAAAAAGTCTTCAACAAGAGTGTAGAAGAAAAAATAGACAAATTAGATAATCTCTCTTTGAAGGTAGGCAACATAGCCATCGAGGAGAGGAAGGCCACTCCTATTAATGCTATTCATGTGCAAATTAATGAAAATATTAGGATGATGGCCAAACTTAAAGAAAGATGGGCTAGAGAAAAGGAGGAAGAATATAGAATAAATAGCCTTCCTACACACCATACCATTGCTACTATCCAAGTTGTTGAGGATACCCAAACTTTGAGCACCAACCACACTCCTAGTCCCATTGGACCTATTAATGGTGATGCTATTACGTCAACCGTAGAAGAAGAAACTCCTTGAACATAGAAGCTTTCAAACAAGAGAGCCTAGATGACAACACTACCACCTTTGATAGTAGTGACATTGATTTTGATAGTTGCACCCTTTTCTGAAGTATTTAGCTTACTACACAAAATGTCTAGAGACCCCCACACTAGCACACTAAATCTTTCCTTCACGGAGCATATCACTAATGCTCTCATTAAATCTAGGGAGGAGAAGCTTAGAGTAGAAGTCTCCATACCTACAAAGGTATATGATGGTTGGGATCCTATGATAAAAATTAAAATGAATAACTTATCTTGCTATGCTTTATGTGATGTTGGAGGTAGTACCTCTGTTATGCCCAAAAGAATGTATGATATGTTTGAATTGAAACCTTTTGATCCTTGTTCTTTTGGTGTTCGTCTCGTTGATTCTTCCGTAAAGAAACCTTTGGGGAAGATAGGCGATGTTCTTAGCATTGTCAATGAAAATAATGTTCCCGTTTATTTTACTATTATGGACATTGAGTGTGAACCCTTATGTCCAATTATTTTGGGACGTCCTTTTCTTCGCACCGTTGGTGCTGTTATTGACATGAAAGAGGGGAATATAAAATTTCAATTCCCTCTTAAAAATGGGATGGAACACTTCCCTAGAAAAAATATTAAGTTACCTTTAGAGTCTTTCACGCGGGCTAGCTATTCTCTTTCACTTGATAAAACTTGATTCTTTTTTTTTGCTTTGTGCCTAGCTTAAAGGCGTAAAAGAAAGAGATTGTTGGGGGGAAACCCAAGATTTTTTTTCTTCTGTTTTTAGTGGTCTTGATGATTGTTACTACTGTAGCAACATCATTGTATCTTTATTTTCAAGTTTTGTGCCAAGTTTAGCCTCCGATTGCAAGAAAGTTCAAAAGTTTTGACATGCTGTCCAGAAAATAGATTCTGTCCTTGGACGGAGAAATTAGACTAAAATCACCCGATCATCTTTTTGATCTGAATTTTTTTGAAAGCTTGCTCTATACAATTTTCTTTCGAGCGTCTGTTTTGAGTTTTTTTGATTTGAGTTGCAGAAGTACCCCGTAAATATTATTTACTACATGTTGTTCTGTTTTTCACAAATTCAGCCACATTTTGCCTTTCCTTACTTTTTCAAACCTTAAGCTTGCTTTTTCTTTGCAATAATTTTTTGCAGATATTGAGAAACAGTAGCTTTTCAAGAATATCTTTATTTCCAATGGAGAAAAATTATTATATTAAGGGTACTAACCTCTCTAATCTGCTTATGATGAGTTATGTATGAAGGGAGTTTTCAAGTGTACGAGGGAAGATGGATAAAGAAGATCCGGGAGTGTGAAACGCTCAAGCTTGGGGATGCCCCCATGCATCCCCAATAAATATTCAACGAGACTCAAGCGTCTAAGCTTTGGGATGCCCCCGTGCATCCCCTTGTCCATCAACAATCATCAGTTTGTCCTCCGTCTCACTATATTTTTCTCACTTCATGCGTTATGTGCTATGCTTGGAGCGTCTCGCTCTTAGGTTTACTTGTTATTTTTCTTTAGCTTTGCTTTCTATTCATAACAAATTAGAACCCAACTTTCTTTGTGTGGGAGAGAAACACGCTCCACTTCAAACTAGAACATATCATAGGATTTTCATGCCTATCTTTCTTCTGTTGTGTGTTCTTTATCTTTTGTAGCTACTGCCATGTTTAGTTTTAGTTTTTTTGTCTGTATTTTGCAAGAGCTTTACCTTTTGTTTAGTTTGTTGCTGGAAATCTCTTTAGTTTTCATGTTTATCTTGTTAAGAGAGTTGATATTAGAGTACACTCATGTACCATGAGTCGAGGATGCGCGAGGATAACCAAACCCCCATACACTCCTCCTCGGGGTACTTGTCTCTTTGTGAACCTCCTTATTAGATTGAGAGTTACCGATAATAAGTGCATGAGTTCTTCGGACTAATGTAAGTATTGAAAGTTGACACTTCCACCTCCTCATATTTGCTAGCCTCTTCGGTACCACGCATTGCCCTCTTCTCACTCCGAGAGTTGGCGTCCACCTTCTCCGGTGGATCCAAACCCTTGGCATGATACGCTTTGTCATCATAAACCTCCTTATATCTTTCCTCAAAACAGCCACCATACCTACCTATCAAGGCATTTCCATAGCCTTTCCGAGATATATTGCCATGCAACATCCACCTTCTCATGGCTTGATCTTCATGTCATACATGTTCCTGCTACAATGGCAGAGGCATACTTTTGTATACATCATGATAGCTAGATATTTTTTATGTTGAGTACCTTGTAAAGTGTGAAGATCTTCTATACCTTTTTTATGTTGCGCCAGGAAGTGGTGTTGTCTTATTTTCTCACGCGGTGGTGTCTTATTTCGTTTGATTATTCTTCACCGGCCAGCCACGCACCGTGAAGGAGTACGTCGGGGTTGGGTCCAAGGCCCTGCGTACTTAGGATTTAGACCGGCGGATGGCCTCTCTGTTGAGTTTGAAAGATGGGCTACGGAGTGTCGGATAGCCTCGGTGAAGCGTTCCCTAACAAGGTGCCCGCCACCCTGGAGATTTGTGCGTGTAGTGTAACACAAGCGCACCCCTGCAGGGAAGATTAATCTATTCGAATAGCCATGTCCACGGTAACAGGACGCTTTATGCTGAATCTGGATCTTACCACTAAAAACTATTATTATTAAACTGTATGGTTCCTGATTTTCTTCCTCGCTGGGATGTCGAGGAGGTGATCTCGGAGGCATTGCTAAATACTACAACTTACTATTATACAATGCTACAGCAACTTCTGCTGCATTGTTACTTTATGCTTTATATAATTGGTTGGCTATTCTCTTCTTGTGCTTCAAGACTCATCGGAAGATGCTAGTCTTCGATAGGCCTAGCTTCTTACCCTTATTCTGATTTCTATCTTGTAGTCCACTATATATAGCCTCCCCTTTCCATTTGATACAATGCATAATTGCTTAGTAGTGGACGTAAGACTCGCGGATATGCTAGATACTCACCTTTGCTTTATTTCCCCTTTTTGTTTTGCCTGATCGGCAGCTGCAGTTGTCGTTGGAGCCTTGGAGCCCAGGAGAAGGAGATCCCTGATGCCAACCACCGCAACATGAAGATCCCCGATGCCTTCTACGGCGTCGAGATTCCCATTGACCAGGAGTAGTTTGGAGGTTCCCAGGAAGGAGGCCTCGCCTTTTCGATCGTTGTTGCTTTTGTGCTAGCCTTCTTAAGACAGATGATGTGTACCTTGTGTCTGTACTCAGATACTATTGCTTCCGCTAACTTTGTGCTTTCGAGTTGTTGTATTCGAGCCCTCGTGGCCCCTGGCTTCTATTAAACAGCTTGTATTATTTTATTTGTAGAGTTGTGTTGTGATATCTCACCGTGAGTCCCTAATCTCGGTCATGTACCTTGCGTGTATGATTACTGTACACGGATTGATTTTAGGGGCGTCACAGAACGTTATGCTCGATTGTGGGTTCATGCCCCCTGATGACACGCTTGAGTGACAGAAACATGAGTCTAGGGGATGTGTTGTTTCCACAAGGGGGAAAACAACGGTGCTTGTAACCGCGGTTGCAAGGATTGTTTACTTTAAGCAAAGTTCTTTTAATGTAGTTGTCTGTTGCTTTGGGTTAACACTTTGGGTGGGGCTCGCAACTTAATACCAGCGAGATGTTCTTGATAGATATCTCAAGGTGGATGATTAGTAGTAGATGTAGTTGGATTTCGGTCTACTTATTTTGGCCTACCGCCCATGGTTTTGAGCCTCTTCCTTTTTGTGTAGCATAGTTAGCATCGCGGTGCGTTTTTAATCCTGTCAATTTCCTAGCTGTGATTTGTTTACCTCGCATAGCACTTTTATCGACTTTTGGGAGAGAGACATCACTAGTGAACCTCAGGGGACCCCGGTCCATATTCTCATTACTGTTACACGCTCATTTAGTTTCTTCTCTTACTTTCCAGTTGCTATCATTATCATTATCCCTTGTGTTTGATCCTTTGTAAACAACAAGACCGGAGAGATTGACAACCTCTCTGGACTTCGATGGGAGCAAAGTTATTTTTTGTGTGTGTGCAGGTCCAGGCGAAGCAAGTGATTCTTTTCAGATGGCGCATCACTTGAAGAACCACCTACTTGTCTCTTTCGGAGTCTTACGGGAGATACTCTAAACCTTGGCATATTTTCCAAGGGAAATTTGCTGCTATCCTACATCCCACCTTCCACTTTGGGTAACCAACAAAGAGCGAGAAGCCATTATCATCTCTCGCGCATCAGAAGCAAACGCTCCAGTCAAAAGGGGAGTAAGTTGAAGGGAACTGGACGGATAATCAATCAAGGTTTGATTTACCGAGTTCCAGCTCATATCCGAAATGACATATGAGCTGGAAGAATTAATTTATGTGAAAAGGTGCTGCAGAGAAACAGGCTCAAAAGAATCCTGAAACAATGGAGGGCATTTTGGGGTATCTTTTAATAACAAGAGCCACTGGGACAGAATGGATGAACGGAATTGTAAATGCGATGAACACATAGAGTCTTTGGAATTTAATGGAGAGTATCTTCAGAATCTTCTGGTGGATCAAGTGATCATCTGTAATGAGGGGCTCTATGGGAGAAAGTAGTCACGAGAACCTAGAGTTAGTGTTAGTAAATTCTTTAACCCAAAATAGAAGAGAGATCAGAGTCCTAGAGTAAAGGTGCGAAGAAAAAGATCCTAATTCCACCCAGTTCGTGGCGTGGGCCGATAAGCCACACGACACTGTTAGTAAAGTAGTTTTGCAAAGACTAGACTCAAATTCAACCAAGGAGTGGAAAGGGGGTTTCCTACAGCTAGTCGGCTCTAATACCAACTTGTGACGCCCCTGATTTACGATCATGTACTGAACATACACGCAAGTCACATGATCGAGATCAGGGTGTCATGGTAAGAATATCACAGGACAACACTAGACACAAATATGATAAATCTTTATGTTACAAGCCAGGGATCACGAGGATCCGAATACATAAGTCATACAAGCCAAAATATCTGAGTACAAACATAGTTAATCAAGTTTTTCCTTAAGAAGGCTAGCACAAATACGACACATATCGAAAAGGCGAGGCCATCTTCCTGGGAACCTTCGAACTACTCCTGGTCCTCAGGGAAGTCCACATCGTAGTAGGAATCTCCGGGGTAATCCTTCTCCTGGGCTCCAACGTCCGATTGCAGCAACCGTGTATATAGAAAACAAAGGGGGTAGAAAAAGCAAGGGTGAGTATATATCATACTCAGAGAGACTTAAACCCAGGCATTCAAAGTTGTTATGCATTTGTATCAAAATGGAAGAAGATGCTGTATAGTGGACTGCAAGATAGAAGTACCAGGGTAAGGGGGAAGAAGTTAGGCCTATCGAAGACTAGCATCTTCAAGCGATCTTGTAGCAGTAGAAGAGAATAGCCAACAGTTTATAGGGTTGCATTAATAATGATATGTATAGTAGTAATAACAACAAGTCTCAAGATCATTTCTCGATAACCCTGCGAGAAAGAAATCTCGGGAACAATATAACAGTTTATATCATAGCAATAATGGTTCAAGTTTTAGTTTTGGATACGGATACAACACCGAGCGTCATGCTACCGTGGACACGGCTATTCGAATAGATTTTGTCACAACCCCAAGTTAGGTATGTGCTAGGGTTAGCTTGGGTCTTTGCATCATGTGAAAATTTCAAAATAAATTGAAATGGGGGAAAAGAAAAGCCCCAAAGGAATTTAATTTCAAATGGCCACTTTAAAAGTTGCTCCAAAAATTCCTCTAGTATTTTTGAAAAGTCCCATAAATAAGTGTGATCACATATCAAGTGATGTGGATTCAAACCCATGCTCATAGATTTTTCAAAAATTCTACAAAGGGCTTGGAGTTAATTAAATACCCCTATTTGAATTGAAATTCAAATAATTGAATTTCAAAAATTCCCAAAACTTGGAAGTGACTAACTACTGATCATGCAAAGCCATATAAAAGTTTTGGGAATTTAAAAAAATGCTTTGCTATTTTATTTCAAAGAAAAACAAATTAACCGAAAAAAGAAAAAAGAAAGAAAATAGAGAAAAGAAACCAAGCCCACCTACCTAGGCCTCGGGCCCAACTTACCTCCCCTTGCCCAATCCCACCTGGACCCTTGTCGTCTACCCCAAGCAGCTCGCTGTCGAGCATGCCGGGGGCGGCGACCGCCACCGTGACAACGGCGAGGCGTCTAGGCCTCCCCTGGCCACGTCTCCATGCCACGGAGATGCCCAGAACCCCCCCGTGGCCATTCCCCCTCTCCTCCGTCACCATTTCGTTCTCCCTCGCCGTTTTCGCGCGCCGCCGTGAAGCAGCAGAGAGCGCCGCCGTGCGCCGTCGCGGACAACAACGACGAGCAGCCCCAACTCCTTGTCCAGTTGCTCTGCCGTCATCGACTTCGCCACCCTGCCGTCGCCTGAGAACTGGAGCGCCCCGAAGCCATCGAATCGGACGATGACGTCCCGCCGGTCGCCGTGGACCTCAACGACGATTGCACCACCGTCCATCTGTCTCTGACCTCTCCGTTCCCTCCGTTGGAACCGGGGTGAGCAGCTGCCTCGAACCCCTCTCTCCGCGCTCCTTCCCGTGGCCTCTGTCGCCATTTCCACCAAGGCCAGGCTACGGCCTCCGCCCGAGCACGTCGTCGGCGACGTTCCGGCAGCCCCGTGGCCTCCCAGTGTGCATATCTCGACGCGAACGAGCATGGGGTGCACTCCCGTCGTATTCCTGTGCGAAGCAGTGGCAGGAAGCACTGTTCCGGCGTGCCACCGCCGTGCCCAGTGGCACCGGCGACGAGCCACCGGCGAGCCGGCTTAATTAACCCTTAATCACCACACTAACCACCCTAAACCTCAATGACAGGTGGGCCCTTCCCCTAACTAACCCCTCTGTTTAAAAATAAGCAGGGATTAAATCCCACTGAGGCTGATAGGGCTGGCCCACAGGTTAGATTCCCCCCCCAAATCACAGTGACACAAGCATGATGCAGTAAACAGTTTTCTATTTAAAGAAAATCAAGAGAAATTCAGAAAATCAATTAAACTTTGGAAATTAATAGAAAACTCATCCTAACTCTAAATTAAACAAATAATATATGAAAAATTATCAGAAAAATAGAAGGGTTATGAATATGCAATTTTTTTTCATGTTTGCACATTTTACAATGGGTGAACAGAAGAAAATGTGCATATGAAATAATTTGAATTCCACTTTGAAGTTTGAATTTGCAATTCTTTTGCAATACACTTCAATTAAATGGAATTTGCCACAAACCAGTACATATACATCATGTGAAAACCTTATCATGTGCTTGAGCAATTTAATTTCGATGTTGTCCCCTTCGTTGATGATTGTTTCGGTAACAGCGTTTCCGAAACAGAGGTCACCCCTGAAGCTGAAGATCGATAACCCGTGTATCGTCAGCAAGGCAAGCAAACCCCATTGATCATGTCGATAAAAACCCATTTCCCTCTCATTCTCACTTATGCATTGTTTAGGAGTTTACCAAAATATGTTCTTCCGCATAGATGAACCCATTCCGATGCATGACCTATCATTTTGTCACAGTAGTAAGCAAAACAAAATCCTAGCAGATCTTGGAGTTGAATGTTGTTCATGTGGCGCCTGCAACTGTTACTGCTTATTGTTGCTTAGTGTTACAATGAGGTTACTTTGTCGTGAGTCGGGATGGAATGATCATGTGAAAGCTGGTGTTGACGTGTTGGTGAACTTGACCGAAATAAGGTGAACAATGAGAGGTTGTGTAGGAGTACACAATGGGTTGTCTCGTTGAACACCGCCTTAAGCCCGAGTTCTTGTATGGTAATCCAAGACAAAGAGTACAACCACATATTGGGCTCGCTGACCCCTCTTGGCCTATTATCTCAATCCGTGTTGATGTCCAGGAGTCATACTAGTTCGGGTTTTCTATTTGGCATATGCATAGAAAGAGAATGAATGAAAGATTGCATCATATAGATATGTGTGTGGATCTGTGAGACAGTAAAACCGTCTTCTCAGATGGTGTCTCGGTTTCCTACATTGTCTCGTTGATCCGGATGGGCTCTCGAGTGGGACCTACCTTAGATAGTCGACTCTTGGAATAGACAAGTTGTGAGCGAAGTGTCGTGGTGAACATCCTCGCCGGCACCCCTTGAATGGTGACGAGTACTTGGCAGTAACTGATGGTCATGTGTGTTTAGTTTACACCCCTGCAGGGTTAACAAAACTATTCGAGTAGCCGCGTCTGCGGTAATGGACTACTTGGAGCCTATGCTTGATTATTAGACAACTTCAATGGTTAATATAAAACATGCCAAGTGTAAGGCCCGATATGCGGTACTGTTTCATCTAGATGTTTCCATCCAGATCTGGGGACGAAGAACATATCAGTAACACCGCAACATATGACAATACCATATGCCCTGGAATTCCAACATGATATCACAACATTACAGCTACATGGATACAACATCTCATACAATCGGCATACAAATGCCTTAATACATTACATCAGCGGAAGATACATGTCTAAGTACAGACTACAATCGAATGCCTAGTGTCAAAGGTAAAACACACCATTCCCGTAACCACACGGGTCCAGGCTCTCCGCCGGGATCCGCATAACTAGTCGTCGTCGAGTCCTCACGATGGCGTCCAGAAGAAGGGTCGTCGGGCTCCTCTGAAGTCCAAGATTGTTGCATAACGTGCGTAAAAGAGAAAAGAAAGAGGTGAGATATATCAAAGTCTTGTAACTAACTTCTCACGGGTAAGATTGGGGTAGTGGTGGGGTTGCAGACGCACTAGCAATATATGAGTGTCTAACGGTCTATTTTAGAGTAAGATGAGAACGAAGCATTCGATGAGGAATCACCTCCAACAAGTCTTGCTATCAACTACTTACGTAAGCATAACACCTATCCGATCCTTGTCCTCCTCTTCGCATCCCGACGAAGAAGAAGGAGTCAAGGCACACACAAATTTATCAAGTTATATTAAGATTATCTCAATTGTTGTTGTCTATGAACAAGGAGTAGGTCTCAAGTCGTCCATAACCGTGGACACAGCTTCTCGAAAGGATTTAACCCTGCAGGGGTGTACCAACTGCCCATTACAAGGCTCTGCACGCCCGCCCATCTCTCTCGGTTGCTACCCATCACAGGAAAACATTCTATGATTTAGTTCCGAGAGATCCGAAATGACAGGCCCCTCTAGCTAACAACGAACAAATCCGGGTGGCCCCCGGGGAGTCGACACCCAATCCAAAAGCCGGCCAAGCTCTCGAATCGTACTCTTCCGTCTAGCTAAAGTCGAGGTAACTGATCCCCTCACATGTGGGCAGCCACCTAGCTCACCAGTGTGGACCAACAGAGAAACCATGTCTCCGCTGGCCCGGGTTATTTTTAAGATTATCTGCTAGGAGCGACCCGACAAACACACACACGGTTTTCAAATGGTAAAATTAGCTTGGGCCACCACTAGAAATGTTTGAAGCTAGGTAGGTAAGAAGAGGGGACCCCATAAAATCCCACACGCGGTTAGGCACGCTCGTCAAGAGACACAATACCCGGAACTCGAGCCCTAGGTGACTCGAATGGAAAAAAGCGTCGGGGCGGGATAGCCTAGACCTTCCGTCCTTTGTCGAATATAGTCAACATTATAATAATCATATCATCCACAGTAATATAATAATGTGATAGCCCAATCCAAGGAGTAACAGGATAATAGTTGATAACATCCTAGCATGCATACTAAGCAGTGGCTGAGCAGCGAGCAATAGTAACATAGTCGAACAAGGTTTGTTGGGATGTGGAGGACATGGCTGTTTGGGTTTATTTGAGAGGCATGAATATAAAGTGGTAGGATCAAGCAATCGATCTATCCTACACCTAGGCGCGAGTGAGCTGAAATTTATAAGCATGATATATTCTCCCCCTTACTAGATGAGAAGAAGAAACCGAAGGTGTAGTCGATCGCAAGCTCGCATCGTCTCCGAGAGGTACCCGCGGAAGCACAGAAGAAGGAAACACTGGAAAAGGCAATCGGCGAGGAAGCATCTATTACTACGAAGCAATCACGATCAAGCATCAACAAGGATACAACACGAGACAACGCACCACGGTATCACATCTATCGTCGAGAACGGTTACTAGCATGTTAAGTGAAGTATCGGTCACACACGACGATACCGCACATTTAAAATGGTTCAAGTTATTTAGCTACAGAACATGAGCAAATGTTCTTGACATGGAATCTCACTCAAACATGGCATATCACACAATCATGGCAATAGGTGAAGCATAAGATAAACTATCTATGCTAGTCAATTTAAGTGAGGCACAACCTAAACATGGCATCCCACTAAGTGCCCCACGACAATTTAAGTAATTGATACTGTTCTTCCCTAAACCATATTTTAGGTTGGTTAACAACATGAAACAACATAATAAACATAAAGTACATGAAAAACTAATCAATTTACATGTAGAGAACACTACAAATGGAGTTACGGTTAAAAAGATACAAGCAAAACAAGTTATGCACACAATCTGCCAAGATCAGGTAGCACACTTTAGAGTAGCAAATAAACAAGCAAAAGGTTACAAACATGCATAAAATGATATGCAACTAAAGTAGACATGGCAGGCATGGCATGGAATAACGAATTATGCAAATAGACATCATGAACAATTAATTATAGCCCAAGCAAAATGCAATAAAACATTACTGGTCTAGGACTTAGTGAAAAGCAGGAAAACAGGGCAGAAACTGTTATTTTCATGTTGTGTAAACAGGAGCAAAACTACATTCAAAAGTGCAGCAACATGACATAGAAATATATGAGCATGGAGTAGGCCTGATGATGATCAGGTACAAACCAGAATCAAGGTCATAAGCATCACAGATCAAAAGATATTAAGCGTGCAACATGGCATCGGAAAGTTACAGACTTGGTGAAAAACAGAGGTGGCTGTCAAAAACAACAGGATAGCAACTTTGGAGCTGAACATAACTATGACCAGGAATGTAAACATGACAATGCAATACATATAATGGAAGTAGACATGGCATAGATCAAAATGACATATTGGAATGCTCAATAGGATGCACGGTTAAAAAGATATAGGGCAACAAAGTAACAAATTTATATAAACATCAGCACACTAACAAAAGGGTCACCACTTTGGAGCAAGAATTAATATAGCTACATCAGTCAAACATGACAATGGGATGCATATAACTGAAGTAGACATGATGCTTAACAGTATGCAACGAGAATTAATAGCATAGGCCTCATGGATGTGACACAATCATCAATCAAACTTGCAATTAAATAACAACAGCTGCACGCTAACAGAAAATAATAGCAGTTAACAGTCTGATGCCCACTTCAACACAGATTTGCACCATCAAGATGGACTCAAATCAAAATGCTCACAAAAGATGAACTGAAGTACACACAAAACTTAACAATTTTCCTTTTGGGCGCAACGTCATACCGGCTACCGATTACTCGCAAATTACAATGCAAAACAACATCAGCAGCAAATATTACAGGGACTTAGCAGAAATAGAGAAAAAGAAAAAACAACAGAGAAAAAAAGGGGGCCTCACCCTAATGGGCCAGGCCCAAAGCGGCGGCGGCTGGCGAGGAAGGCCGGCTGGGCCAAGGAGGCCCATGTGAACGCCATGCCGAGGAGGGGCTCGCTAGGCTGGCCCAGGCCTATGGAGGCGGCTAGATCGGGCGACGGCTCGGTCCCGTGCGTCCATTTCGCCAGCGGTGGCGGCTGGCTCTCCGGCCAGCGGCGACTCGACGCGGCGGGCGGCCAGGCGGAGAAGGGCCAAGGCGGCGCGAGGCCGGACGCGGCGTGCGAGCGCGATGACACGAGCCAAGCTCAGGCGGCTTCCACAGCCGCGGCGGAGGACTGTTCCGGCGACGACCGAGGCTGCGCCTGTGCAGAGGAGGTGAGGTAAGGGGTCAGGGAGACGAGAGGGAAGGGAGGAGAAGGAAGGGCGCATGGTGGCCTGCTGGTTGACACCGACGACGCGGCGGCTCGCTAGAGGAAGCGGCGGCGGCGGCGGTTGGCTTGCCCGCGGGCGCGGGTAGAGAGAGAGAGGAGAGGCTGGTGGAGGCCAGGGCGCATCTGGGCTGTCGGATCGGCCGATCCGACGGTCCAGATCGCAGGGAATTAGGTTTTGGGCAAATTGGGGATAAAACTGGGAAAATGGGGTATTTTTGGGGAAATTTGGAGGGGGTGGCTGCAATTTTTGGCTAGGGAAACCCTAGAAAGGGGTGGGAGAGTGGTGGTATTTATATAGCCCAGGTGGCTGGCAGTTTGCAAAAACGTCCTCGGTTTTTCTCTCACGTGCGCGGGGCTTACGTTTCTGACCGCCAGGGATCCGCAGGACCTCCGATTCGGGTAAAACTTCGAACTACGCGATCAGCGCGTCGAGCCGACGACGTTCACCTCGCGCTGGAACCGTTTCGAGAACACTTTCCGGCGCGCTATAAAAATATCCTTTTACTTATTAAACGAGGTTTTTTGTTCTGTTGGCTGCGGCTCGTCTCGTGCGGTTTTCGCGACGATGATCGGGTGAAACCCATGTCGCAAATGTCGAGTGTCAGGGTGGCAAGGGTCGGTCTCCGTCCGGTACGAGATAATGGGGGAAAATAATCGCCGATCGATAAATCGGGGATGCAAACACCGCAAACAAAGCAGGCAATCAACCAAGTCACACCAAAAACAAAATTTTATTTTTTGTGAAATCTAGGTTGTTACAATACAACACCACCAACAACGGATCACGTCCCGAGATCCAGGACGATCCGGGGGAGAGGGTGAGAGAAAAGATAGTCGACAAACTTCAACACCACCAACAAGGGACTCTGCTCCATCTCGATGTCGAACTTCCATCGAGATAAATTTCCGCAGAGAGACGGCAACGTCGGAAAACGAAACGATCGGGAGATCAAGAGGACGAACGGTAATTCAAAACAACGATCAAAGGAAGTACTCTCACTCAAGTCGTGAGGATACTAAGCAAGAGGACTGAAGTCAACGGATCACTAAGATGTAAACCAGAGTAGGATATACTAAAGGTACTACTGGATTTCCCAACCTGACATCAGAATCGAGACAATACACTGCAAGCAATGCATTGTAACGGTTCTGATACTCCACACACTCGAGATCTTAGATTTTTAGGGGATAAGACGAGAATTAAAACACTTACGACACTTGTGCTGACCAGAGCATGGGTAAGGAGGAAAAAGAATCCTACTCTCCGATAACTAACTTATTAACTACAAAATAGTTTTTGTCTAGACTCGACTACGGCCAGAGAAGGGATCCTACGGTCGGTAAGGCTCTGATACCAAGTTATAAGGCCCGATATGCGGTACTGTTTCATCTAGATGTTTCCATCCAGATCCGGGGACGAAGAACATATCGGTAACACCGCAACATATGACAATGCCATATGCCATGGAATTCCAACATGATATCACAACATTACAGCTACATGGATACAACATCTCATACAATCGGCATACAAATGCCTTAATACATTACATCAGCGGAAGATACATGTCTGAGTACAGACTACAATCGAATGCCTAGTGTCAAAGGTAAAACACACCATTCCCGTAACCACACGGGTCCAGGCTCTCCGCCGGGATCCGCATAACTAGTCGTCGTCGAGTCCTCACGATGGCGTCCAGAAGAAGGGTCGTCGAGCTCCTCTGAAGTCCAAGATCGTTGCATAACGTGCGTAAAAGAGAAAAGAAAGAGGTGAGATATATCAAAGTCTTGTAACTAACTTCTCACGGGTAAGATTGGGGTAGTGGTGGGGTTGCAGACGCACTAGCAATATATGAGTGTCTAACGGTCTATTTTAGAGTAAGATGAGAACCAAGCATTCGATGAGGAATCACCTCCAACAAGTCTTGCTATCAACTACTTACGTAAGCATAACACCTATCCGATCCTTGTCCTCCTCTTCGCATCCCGACGAAGAAGAAGGAGTCAAGGCACACACTAATTTATCAAGTTATATTAAGATTATCTCAATTGTTGTTGTCTATGAACAAGGAGTAGGTCTCAAGTCGTCCATAACCGTGGACACAGCTTCTCGAAAGGATTTAACCCTGCAGGGGTGTACCAACTGCCCATTACAAGGCTTCGCATGCCCGCCCATCTCTCTCGGTTTCTACCCATCACAGGAAAACATTCTATGATTTAGTTCCGAGATATCCGAAATGACAGGCCCCTCTAGCTAACAACGAACAAATCCGGGTGGCCCCCGGGGAGTCGACACCCAATCCAAAAGCTGGCCACGTTCTCGAATCGAACTCTTCCGTCTGGCTAAGGTCGAGGTAACTGATCCCCTCACATGTGGGCAGCCCCCTAGCTCACCTGTGTGGACCGACAGATAAACCATGTCTCCGCTGGCCCGGGTTATTTTTAAGATTATCTGCTAGGAGCGACCCGACAGACACACACACGGTTTTCAAATGGTAAAATCAGCTTGGGCCACCACTAGAAATGTTTGAAGCTAGGTAGGTAAGAAGAGGGGACCCCATAAAATACCACACGCGGTTAGGCACGCTCGTCAAGAGACACAATACCCGAAACTCGGGTCCTAGGTGAATCGAATGGAACAAATCGTCGGGGCGGGATAGCTTAGACCTTCATCATTCGTCGAATATAATCATATCATCAACAGTAATATAATAATGTGATACCAGTTGATAACATCCTAGCATGCATACTAAGAAGTGGCTGAGCAGCGAGCAATAGTAACGTAGCCGAACAAGGTTTGCTGGGATGTGCAGGACATGGCTGTTTGGGTTTATTTGAGAGGCATGAATATAAAGTGGTAGGATCAAGCTATTGATCTATCCTACACCTAGGCGTGAGTGAGCTGAAAGTTATAAGCATGATATATTTTCCCCTTACCTGATGAGAAGACGAAACCGAAGGTGTAGTCGATCGCAAGCTCGCATCGTCTCTGAGAGGTACCCGCGGAAGCACACAAGAAGGAAACACCGGATAAGGCAATCGACGAGCAAGAAACTATTACTACGAAGAAATCACGAGCAAGCATCAACAAGGAGACAACACGAGACAACGCACCACGGTATCGCATCTATCATCGAGAACGGTTACTAGCATGTTAAGTGAAATATCGGTCACACACGACGATACCGCACATTTAAAATGGTTCAAGCTGTTTAGCTACACAACATGAGCAAAGGTTATTAACCTGGCATCTCACTGAAACATGGCATATCACACAAGCATGGCAAGAGGTGAAGCATAAGATAAACTATCTATGCTAGTCAATTTAAGTGAGGCACAACCTAAACATGGCATCCCACTAAGTGCCCCATGACAATTTAAGTAATTGGTACTGTTCTGCCCTAAACCATATTTTAGGTTGGTTAACAACAACACACAACAGCATAAACACAAAGTACACGAAAAACTAATCAAGTTACATGTAAAGAACACTCCAAACGGAGTTACGGTTAAAAAGATACAAGCAAAACAAGTTATGCACACAATCTGCCAACATTAGGTAGCACACTTTAGAGCAACAAATAAACAAGCAAAATGTTACAAACATGCATAAAAATTATATGCAACTAAAGCAGACATGGAAGGCATGGCATGAAAAATGAATCATGCAAATAGGCATCGTGAACAATTAATTATAGCCCAAGCAAAATGCAATAAAACATTACTGGTCTAGGACTTAATGAAAATAAGGAAAACTGGGCAGAAATTATTATTTTCATGCTGTGTAAATAGGAGCAAAACTATATGCAAAAGTGCTGCAACATGACATAGAAATATGTGAGCATGGAGTAGGCAAGATGATGATCAGGTACAAACAAGAATCAAGGTCATAGGCATCACATGTCAAAAGATATTAAGCGTGCAACATGGCATCGGAAAGTTACAGACTTAATGAAAAACAGAGGTGGCTGTCAAAAATAGAAGGATAGCAACTTTGGAACTGAACATAACTATGACCAGGAATGTAAACATGACAAAGCAATATATATAATGGAAGTAGACATAGCATAGATCAAAATGACATATTGCAATGGTCAATAGGATGCACGGTTAACAAGATATAGGGCAGCAAAGTAGCAACTTTATATAAACAGCAGCACACTAACAGCAGGGTCACCACTTTGGAGAAAGAATTAATATAGCTACATCAGTCAAACATGACAATGGAATTCATATAACTGAAGTAGACATGATGCTTAACAGTATGCAACAAGAATTAATAGCATAGGCCTCATGGATGTGACACAATCGTCAATCAAACTTGCAATAAAATAACAGCAGGAGCACACTAACAGAAAATAATAGCAGTTAACAGTCTGATGCCCACTTCAACACAGATTTTCACCATCAAGATGACCTCAAATCAAAATGCCCACAAAATATGAACTGAAGTACACACAAAACTAAACAATTTTCCTTTTAGGCGCAACGTCCTATGGGCTACCGATTACTCGCAAATTACAACACACAACAACATCAACAGTAAATATTACAAGGACTTCCCAGAAATAGAAAAAAAGAAAAAAACAACAGAGAAAAAAAGGGGGCCTCACCCTAATGGGCCAGGCCCAAAGAGGCGGCGGCTGGCATGGTAGGCCGGCTTGGCCAGGGAGTCCCACATGGATGCCAGGCCGAGGAGGGGCTCGCTAGGCCGGCCCAGGCCTGTGGAGGCGGCTGGATCGGGCGCCGGATCGGTCCCGTGCGTCCAGGTCACCGGCGGTGGCGGCTGGCTCGCCGGCCAGCGGCGGCAAGACACGCCGGGCTGCCAGGCGGAGAAGGGCCAAGGCGGCGCGAGGCCGGACGTGGCGTGCGGGCGCGGCGGCACGAGCCGAGCTCGGGCGGCTTCCACGGCCGAGACGGCAGACTGTTCCGGCGACGGGCGAGGCTGCACCTGTGCAGAGGAGGCGAGGTAAGGGGTCAGGGAGAGGAGAGGGAAGGGAGGAGAAGGAAGGGCATGGGGCGGCTTGCTGGTCGACTCCGGCGACGCGGCGGCTCGCCGGAGGAAGCGGCGGTGGCGGTGGTTAACTTGTCCACGGGCGCGGGTGGAGAGAGAGAGGAGAGGCTGGTGGAGGCCAGGGCGCATCTGGGCCGTTGGATCGGCCGATCCGACAGTCCAGATCGCATGGAATTAGGTTTTGGGCAAATTGGGGATAAAACTGGGAAAATGGGGTAGTTTTGGGGCAATTTGGAGGGGGTGGCTGCAATTTTTTGCTAGGGAAACCCTAGGAAGGGGTGGGAGAGTGGTGGTATTTATATAGCCCAGGTGGCTGGTAGTTTGCAAAAACATCCCCGGTTTCCTCTCGCGCGCGCGGGGCTTACGTTTCTGACCGCCGGGGATCCGCAGGACCTCCGATTCGGGTAAATCTTCGAACTGAGATGTGCGCAGCTTGGGGCATTGCGATGCGATTGCTCATGACTCCATCAAATGGCACACTTCGTTGTACGATCGAGCCCGCCCGAGACCCCGACTAAGTGATGGGGCTGGAGTATGTTTATGTAAGTGTCATAATTCAATCGATAATATGGTTAAGGCGACTTGTCTATGAGTATGGGATTTCACCACCATAATCATTTAGACTTGTGAGCGGACGATGAGGACCCATTTCAGTTGATCATCCGGGCCTGGATGGGATGCCCCTCACGTTCGAGCTTTCCGAGAGTGTCTTGTTCTTGGCCTTGTCTGCTTAGACAAGTGGGTACGGCTCTCAGCTCTCCATATGATTGAGTTGTGACTGGAATTACATATGCATATTCCGAGTCCCGACAGAATTGGTATCAGAGTAGAACTGTATGTTGGATTATCAAACCCTTGGTCGAAGTAGAGTCTAGCATTCTATAGTTATATAGTTACTTGGGTATAAGCGAACAACATAAGACTTCTTTTTTCTCCTTACCCTCATCGATCTGAGTTTTGAGTCACCCTCATCTTGTTCTACGGGAAGATAGGACAAGGCTCATCTATTTCTTACTAGAACATCTCATTGTTTGCTTCCTTATAGCCATAGCAAAGTTGTATTCGGTAGTCTAGAGTTAGAGTGCTTCCTGTTTTGAAAATTTCTATGTAAGTGCTGTCAAAATATTGTGAGAATTTTCATTTCTCTTACAATTACAGCCGTTATGCTGTCAGAGTCATTCCCGGTTTCTTCATAATCTGATGCATATGCAAAATACTCCCCTCTATTTCTGATGTCTTTCCAGAAGAATTGCTAGGTGGCATGCCTGATAGTTCCATAGAGTTTGTTGTAGGTTTTACTCTAGAAACCTATATTAATGCATTTGCAGTTCTTCCTCCAACTTTAGATGTCTTCTAGCCAGAATAACCACACTAACCATTGTGTTGGGGTACTTTGCTACTCTGACATATCTGTTGTAGCTCCTAGTAAGCCATGTTCATCCTTTAGAAAACTATCCAGAGATCCAACCCCATAAATCTAGTCACCCGATAGATGTGTGGAATTCATAGTTGGTCTTATGCCAGGAACCGCCCCAATTTCCATACTCCCATACAAAATGGCCCCACGTGAGTTAGCTGAGCTTAAAATCCAACTCGAAGCTTTGTTGGCAAAAGGCTTCATCCGCCCTAGCTCATCGCCATGGGGTTGCCCCATTATTTTAGTAATGAAGAAAGATGGAACATAAAGGATGTGCGTAGACTATCGCTCGCTAAATCTAGCGACAATAAAGAACAAGTACCCACTTCTCAGGATCAACGATCTTTATGATCAAATTGCTGGATCCTCTGTCTTCTCCAAAATGGATTTGAGATTAGGCTATCATCAAATCAAAATCCGAAATGAGGACGTTTCCAAGACGGCTTTCCCCACTAGATATGGTCTTTACGAGTTCACCGCCATGTCCTTCGGTTTAACTAATGCCCCCGCCAGATTCTCGCGCTTGATGAAATCGATCTTCATGGAGTACTTAGATAAATTTGTTGTAGTGTATCTTGATGACATTCTCATCTACTCGAAGAACGAAGAAGATCACGCAGAACATCTTAGGCTGGTATTGATGAAACATCGAGAGCATCTCCTTTATGCTAAGTTCTCTAAGTGCGAATTTTGGCTACCAGAAGTGACCTACTTAGGCCACGTGATTTCTGCCAAAGACATTGCTATCAATCCCGAGAGAGTTCAGGTCGTCCTTGACTGGACTCCACCTGAATCGGTTAAGCAAGTTAAAAGTTTTCTTGGCTTAGCAAGCCATTACCGCCACTTCGTTGAGAACTTCTCCAAAGTTGCAATGGCTCTAACTGAACTCCTCAAGAAAGATAAGAAATTCGAATGGACCCCCAAGTGCGAGAAAAGCTTTCAAGAGCTAAAAAGAAGATTGACTTCTGCACCCGTACTTGCGCCTCCAGACACCAAAAAGGATTTCGAGATCTATTGTGACGCTTCACGGCAAGGGTTAGGGTGCATACTTATGCAAGATCGACATGTGGTAGCATACGCTTCACGCCAGTTGCACCCACATGAAGAGAACTACCCTACCATGATCTTGAACTCGCTGCCGTAGTTCATGCCTTGAAGACTTGGCAACATTACCTCATTGGCAATCGTTGTGAGATATATTCCGACCACCAAAGGCTCAAATACATATTCACCCAACCAGATCTTAATCTCAGGCAAAGACGCTGGATAAAGTTGATAAAAGATTATGACTTAGGAATTTCTTTCACCCGAGGCAAAGCCAATGTCATGGTTGATGCACTAAGTCGTAAGTCGTATTGTAACTACCTCATGTTACAACAGTATCAACCACTTCTTCATGAGGAATTTCGAAAGATCAATCTCGAGATTGTTCCTCATGGCTTCCTATCTACCTTGGTGAAAAAACCGACCCTTGAGAATCAAATCATAGCCGCCCAGAAACGTGATAGTGGTATTCGGGAGATCAGGAAGAACATTGCTAGCGGAGTTGCTAAATGTTTCTCCATAAATGATCAAGGTGTCGTTTTCTTTGGCACGCGTTTAGTGGTACCACGAAAACATAATCTTAGGAGGCTAATTCTTAAGGAATCTCATAACACTCCCCTTTTGATTCATCCTGGTAGCACAAAGATGTACCGAGACCTACGCCAGAGATTTTGGTGGACTAGGATGAAACGACAAATTGCTCAGTTCATTGCTAAATGTGATGTTTGTAGTCGCATTATGGCGGAACATCAAAGAACTGCTGGGACTCTTCAACCATTGCATATTCCTGAGTGGAAATGGGACAAAGTCAGTATGGACTTCATCACTGGCTTTCCAAAAACCCAGAAAGGAAATGATGCCATCTTCGTTGTCATTAATCGACTTTCAAAAGTTGCTCATTTCATTCCTGTTCGCGAGTCTATTACTGCTAGCCAGTTAGCGGACTTGTATTTCTCTAGAATTGTGTCTCTCCATGGTGTTCCTTGGAAGTCAACAGTAATCGTGGTAGCCTTTTCACCTCTAAATATTGGGAAAGTTTTCAGAATGCTATGGCAAGTCATCTCTCCTTTAGTACAACTTTCCATCCCCAGTCAAGCGGTCAGGTTGAAAGGGTTAACCAAATTCACGAAGACATGCTCAAAGCTTTAGTGATCTTAGTCGGAAAGAATTGGGAGAAATATCTTCCATTCGCCGAATTTGCTTATAACAATAGTTTCCAATCTAGTCTGGACATGGATCCTTTTGAACTCCTCTATGGACGAAGATGTCGAACATCCCTAAACTGGTCAGAAACCGGTGAAAGACAATTCTTTGGACCGGATATGATCAAGGAAGTAGAAGAACAAATTTTCATTGTTCGTGATCTCTTTGTGTACTCTATGTAAGTAAATAAAGATTTACTTTGTAGAGTTCACGTGATGAGTACATGCTGTTTACACTAGACATGTATGTTGCGTGTATGGTTATAACGTGCATGTCTTAGTGTGGGGTTCGATAGCTTGGTTGTGCTCTCGCCGGCGGCCTTTCTTACACCAACTGGCCCTGAGATGTACGCACATTGGGGCATTGGGATGCAATTTCTCGTGACTCCGTCACATGGCACACTTCATTGTACGATCGAGCCCGCCCGAGACCCCGACTAATTGATGGGGCTGGAGTATGTTTATGTAAGTGTCATAATTCAATCCATAATATGGTTAAGGCGACTTGTCTATGAGTATGGGATTTCACCACCATAATCATTTAGACTTGTGAGCGGACGATGAGGACCCATTTCAGTTGATCATCTGGGCCTGGATGGGATGCCCCTCACGTTCGAGCTTTCCGAGAGTGTCTTGTTCTTGGCCTTGTCTTCTTAGACAAGTGGGTACGGCTCTCAGCTCTCCATATGATTGAGTTGTGACTGGAATCACATATGCATATTCCGGGTCCCGACAGAATTGGTATCAGAGTAGAACTGTATGTTGGATTATCAAACCCTTGGTCGAAGTCGAGTCTAGCATTCTATAGTTACATAGTTACTTGGGTATAAGCGAACAACATAAGACTTTTTTTTCTCCTTACCCTCATCGATCTGAGTTTTGAGTCACCCTCATCTTGTTCTACAGGAAGATAGGACAAGGCTCATCTATTTCTTACTAGAACATCTCATTGTTTGCTTCATTATAGCCGTAGCAAAGTTGTATTCGGTAGTCTAGAGTTATAGTGCTTCCTGTTTTGAAAATTTCTATGTAAGTGCTGTCAAGATATTGTGAGAATTTTCATTTCTCTTACAATTACAGCCGTTATGCTGTCCGAGTCATTCCCGGTTTCTTCATAATCTGATGCATATGCAAAATACTCCCCTCTATTTCGGATGTCTTTCCAGAAGAATTGCTAGGTGGCATGCCTGATAGTTCCATAGAGTTTGTTGTAGGTTTTACTCTAGAAACCTATATTGATGCATTTGCAGTTCTTCCTACAACTTTAGATGTCTTCTAGCCAGAATAACCACACTAACCATTGTGTTGGGGTACTTTGCTACTCTGACATATCTGTTGTAGATCCTAGTAAGCCATGTTCATCCTTTAGAAAACTATCCAGAGATCCAACCCCATAAATCTAGTCATCCGATAGATGTGTAGAACTCATAGTTGGTCTTATGCCAGGAACCACCCCAATTTCCATACGCCCATACAAAATGGCCCCACGTGAGTTAGCTGAGCTGAAAATCCAATTTGAAGCTTTGTTGGCAAAAGGTTTCATCCGCCTAGCTCATCGCCATGGGGTTGCCCCATTCTTTTCGTAATGAAGAAAGATGGAACATAAAGGATGTGCGTAGACTATCGCTCGCTAAATCTAGCGACAATAAAGAACAAGTACCCACTTCCCAGGATCAACGATCTTTATGATCAACTTGCTGGATCCTCTGTCTTCTCCAAAATGGATTTGAGATTAGGCTATCATCAAATCAAAATCCGAAATGAGGACGTTTCCAAGACGGCTTTCACAACTTGATATGGTCTTTACGAGTTCACCGCCATGTCCTTCGGTTTAACCAATGCCCCGCCAGATTCTCGCGCTTGATGAAATCGATCTTCATGGAGTACTTAGAGAAATTTGTTATAGTGTATCTTGATGACATTCTCATCTACTCGAAGAACGAATAAGATCACGCAGAACATCTTAGGCTTGTATTGATGAAACATCGAGAGCATCTCCTTTATGCTAAGTTCTCTAAGTGCGAATTTTGGCTACCAGAAGTGACCTACTTAGGCCACGTGATTTCTGCCAAAGACATTGCTATTAATGCCGACAGAGTTCCAGTCGTCCTTGACTGGACTCCACCTGAATCGGTTAAGCAAGTTACAAAAATTCTTGGCTTAGCAAGCTATTACCACCACTTCGTTGAGAACTTCTCCAAAGTTGCAAAGGCTCTAACTGAACTCCTCAAGAAAGATAAGATATTCGAATGGACCCCCAAGTGCGAGAAAAGCATTCAGGAGCTAAAAAGAAGATTGACTTCTGCACCCGTACTTGCGCCTCCAGACACCAAAAAGGATTTCGAGATCTATTGTGACGCTTCACGGCAAGGGTTAGGGTGCATACTTATGCAAGATCGAAATGTGGTAGCATACACTTCACGCCAGTTGCGCCCACATGAAGAGAACTACCCTACCATGATCTTGAACTCGCTGCCGTAGTTCATGACTTGAAGACTTGGCAACATTACCTCATTGGCAATCGTTGTGAGATATATTCCGACCACCAAAGCCTCAAATACATATTCACCCAACCAGAACTTGATCTCAGGCAAAGTTGTTGGATAAAGTTGATAAAAGATTATGACTTAGGAATTTCTTTCACCCCAGGCAAAGCCAATGTCATGGCTGATGCACTAAGTCGTAAGTCGTATTGTAACTACCTCATGTTACAACAGTATCAACCACTTCTTCATGAGGAATTTCGAAAGATCAATCTCGAGATTGTTCCTCATGGCTTCCTATCTACCTTGGTGGAAAAACCGACCCTTGAGAATCAAATCATAGCCGCCCAAAAACGTGATAGTGGTATTCGGGAGATCAAGAAGAACATTGCTAGCGGAGTTGCTAAATGTTTCTCCATAAATGATCAAGGTGTCGTTTTCTTTGGCACACGTTTAGTGGTACCACGAAAACATAATATTAGGAGGCTAACTCTTAAGGAATCTCATAACACTCCCCTTTCGATTCATCCTGGTAGCACAAAGATGTACCGGGACCTACGCTAGAGATTTTGGTGGACTAGGATGAAACGGCAAATTGCTCAGTTCATTGCTAAATGAGATGTTTGTAGTCGCATTATGGCCGAACATCAAAGAACTGCTGGGACTCTTCAACCATTGCATATTCCCGAGTGGAAATGGGACAAAGTCAGAACTACAGGAATACAAAAGGAAATAATACAATGGGTCAAAATAAATAATATGGACTTCATCACTGGCTTTCCAAAAACCCAGAAAGGAAATGATGCCATCTTCGTTGTCATTAATCGACTTTCAAAAGTTGCTCATTTCCTTCCTGTTCGCGAGTCTATTACTGCTAGCCAGTTAGCGGACTTGTATGTCTCTAGAATTTTGTCTCTCCATGGTCTTCCTTGGAAGTCAATTGTAATCGTGGTAGCCTTTTCACCTCTAAATATTGGGAAAGTTTTCAGAATTCTATGGCAAGTCATCTCTCCTTTAGTACAACTTTCCATCCCCAGTCAAGCGGTCAGGTTGAAAGGGTTAACCAAATTCTCGAAGACATGCTCAAAGCTTGTGTGATCTCAGTCGGAAAGAATTGGGAGATATCTCTTCCATTCGCCGAATTTGCTTATAACAATAGTTTCCAATCTAGTCTGGACATGGATCCTTTTGAACTCCTCTATGGACGAAGATGTCGAACATCCCTAAACTTGTCAGAAACCGGTGAAAGACAATTCTTTGGACCGGATATGATCAAGGAAGCAGAAGAACAAGTTTTAATTGTTCGTGATCAATTGAAAGCCGCCCAGTATCGTCAGAGAAGCTACTATGATCGTCATCATAGGCAAAAAAGCTACAATCTGGATGAGAAGGCTTACCTTCGGGTTACTCCTCTAAAGGGAACCGAATACTTCAGTATCAAAGGCAAGTTAGCCCCACGTTACATCGGACCTTTCCGCATCCTCGCTAAACATGGAGAAGTTTCCTACCAACTTGAACTACCCCACACCTTTCCGGAGTACATGATGTATTCCATGTGTCACAACTCAGGCGTTGCTTCAAGGACCACATCCGCGAAGTTGACCATGAAACACTTGATCTTCAAGATGACCTTTCTTATCGAGAGTACCCTGTTCGTATTCTTGATTCCGCATAGCATAGAACACGTCATCAGAAGATCAAGTTTCTGAAAGTGCAATGGTCACAACACTCTGAGAAAGAATCTACATGGGAAAGAGAAGACCGCCTCCGTGCCAAGTACCCCACCTTCCTCCCGATGACTTATGAATCTCTGGACGAGATTCTTTTGAGTGGGGGCAAGTTGTCACAACCCCAAGTTAGGTATGTGCTAGGGTTAGCTTGGGTATTTTCATCATGTGAAAAATTGAAAAGAAATTGAAATGGGGCAACAGAAAAGCCCCAATGGAATTTAATTTCAAATTCCCACTTTAAAAGTTGCTCCAAAAATTCCTCTGGTATTTTTGAAAAGTCCCATAAATGAGTGTGATCACATATCAAGTGATGTGGATTCAAGCCCATGCTCATAGATTTTTCAAAAATTATACAAAGGGCTTGGAATTAATTAAATACCCCTATTTGAACTGAAATTCAAATAATTTGAATTTCAAAAACTCCCAAAATTGGCAGTGACTAACTACTGGTCATGGAAAGCCATATAAAAGATTTGGGAATTTATAAAAAATCTTTGCTATTTTATTTCAAAGAAAAACAAATTAAAAGAAAAATAAACCAACAAATTGACAAAAGAAACCGAGCCCACCTACCTAGGCCTCGGGCCCAACTTACCAACCCCCCCCCCCCCCCCCGTGGCCATTCCCCCTCTCCTCCGTCACCATCTCGCTCTCCTCGCCGTTTTCGCGCACCGCCGTGAAGCTACACAGAGCGCCACCGTGCGCCGTCGCGGACAACGACGACGAGAAGACCCAAATCCTTGTCCAGTCACTCCGCTGTCATAGACTTCGCCACCCTGCCGCGGCGTGAGAGCTGGAGCGCCCCGAAGCCATCGAACCGGACCACGACGTCCCTCCGGTCGCCGTGGAGCTCAAGGATGATTGCGCCGCCGTCCAGCCGTCTCTGACCTCTTCGTTCCCTCCGCTGGAACCGGGATGAGCAGCCGCCTCGAACCCCTCTCTCCGCTCTCCTCCCGTGGTCTCTGTCGCCATTTCCACCAAGGCCAGGCTACGGCCGCCGCTCGAGCACGTCGCCGACAATGTTCCAGCAACCCCGTGGCCTCCTCGTGTGCATATTTCGACACTGACGAGCACGGGGTGCACTCTAGTGGTATTCCCGTGCCAAGTAGTGGCCGGGAGCACTGTTCTGGTGTGCCACCGCCGTGCCCAGTGGAACCGGAGACGAGCTTCCGACGAGCCAGGTTAATTAACCCTTAATCACCCCACTAACCACCCTAAACCTCAATGACAGGTGGGCCCTGCCCCCTAACTAACCCCTCTGTTTAAAAATAAGCAGGGATTAAATCTCATTGAGGCTGACAGGCTGGCCCACAGGTCATAGCCCCTCCACGTCACAGAGAATGAAGCATGAGGTAATAAACAGTTTTCTATTTAAAGAAAATACAGAGAAATCCAGAAAATCAATTAAACTTTGGAAATTCATAGAAAATTCATCCTAACTCCAAATTAAACAAATAATATATGAAAAATTATCACAAAAATGAAAGGATTAGGAATATGCAATTTGTTTTCGTGTTTGACCATTTTACAATGGGTGAACAGAAGAAAATGTGCATATGTCATAATTTGAATTCAACTTTGAAGTTTGAATTCGCAATTCTTTTGCAATACACTTCAATTAAATGGAATTTTCCACAAAACAGTACCATATACATCATGTGACAACCTTATCATGTGCTTGAGCATTTTACTTTCGATGTTGTCCCCTTCATTTATGATTGTTTCAGTAACAGCGTTTCCGAGACGGAGGTCACCCCAAAATCAGAAGATCGATAACCTGTGTATCGTCAGCAAGGCAAGCAAACCCCATTGATCATGTCGATAAAAACCCATTTCTCTCTCATTCTCGCTTATGCATTGTTTAGGAGTTTACCATGATACGTTCTTCCGCATAGATGAACCCATTCCGATGCATGACCTATCATTTTGTCACAGTAGTAAGCAAACCAAAATCCTAGCAGTTCCAGGAGTTGAATTTTGTTCATGTGGCCCCTGCAACTGTTACTGGCTATTTCTTCTTAGTGTTACAATGAGGTTACTTTGTTGTGAGTCGGGATGGAATGATCATGTGAATGTTGGTGTTGATGTGTTGGTGAACTTGACCTAAATAAGGTGAATGATGAGAGGCTGTGTAGGAGTACACAATGGGTTGTCTCGTTGAACACCGCCTTAACCCGAGTTCTTGTATGGTAATCCAAGTCAAAAAGTACAACCACACATTGGGCTCACTGACCCCTCTCGGCCTATTATCTCAATCCATGCTGATGTCCAGGAGTCACACTAGTTCGGGTTTTCTATTTGGCATATGCATAGAAAGAGAATGGATGAAATGTTGCATCATATAGATATGTGGGTAGATCTGTGAGACAGTGAAACCATCTTCTCAGATGGCATCACGGTTGCCTACATTGTTTGAGTCTGTATCGTTGAGCCGGCCGGTCTCTCAAGTGAGATCTACCTCAGATAGTAGACTCCTGGAATAGACCGGTTGTGAGCGAAGTGTCGTGGTGAACATCATCGCCGGCACCCCTCGAATGGTGACGATTACTTGGCGGTATTTGATGGTCATGTGTGTGTAGTTTACACGCCTGCAGGGTTAACAAAACTATTCAGATAGCCGCGTCCGCGGTAATGGACTACTTGGAGACCTGTGCTTGATTATTAGACAACTTCAATGGTTACTCTAAAACATGCCAAGATAAGTGTGAGTGCTATGGCTTGCTTTCTCGTGGGAAGTCGAGGAAGGATCCATTGTGGTGTATTGTTTGGGAGACTTGTATAGATGGACTCGTGTACGCTTCTTACCTCATTCTGGTATTTGTAGCACATGATTAGCAAAGTCAAAGCTGGAACTTCTGCATTACAAACCCCACCTCCCTTTACCTTGAAACTTGATCACGAGTAGTATAGTTCTGATGTAAGTCTTCAAGATTAAGTCTTTGTACTCACATTTTCTTATTTTATGTTTTAGATGAAACCCCCCGACCCCGATGGAGGCTTCTTCATGGATCTCGACGTTGACTAAGTCATATAGTTCCAAACATTAGTCTGGTCCCTCGTGGAAGGGCTTGTATGTTGAACAAGGCTTCTCTAAGCTATTTGTTAAGCTTGTCTGTACTCAGACCTAATTTGCTTCCGTTGTTTGATGTAATGTTGGATCACATAATCGTGATCTCTTTGTGTAATCTATATAATTCAATAAAGATTTACTTTGTAGAGTTCATGTAATGAGTACCTGTTGTTTACACTAGACATGTATGCTGCGTGTATGGTTATAACGTGCATGTCTTAGTGTGGGGTTCGATAGCTTGGCTGTGCTCTCGCCAGCGGTATTTCTTACACCAAGTGGCCCCGAGATGTGTGCATCTTGGGGCATCGCGATGCGATTGCTCGTGACTCCGTCATGTGGCACACTTCGTTGTACAATCGAGCCCGCCCGAGACCCTGACTAAGTGATCGGGCTGGAGTCTGTTTATGTAAGTGTTATAATTCAATCGATAATATGGTTGAGGCGACTTGTCTATGAGTATGGGATTTCACCACCCATAATCATTTAGAGTTGTGAGCGGACGATGAGGATCCATCTCAGTTGATCATCCGGGCCTGGATGGGATGCCCCTCAAGTTCGAGATTTCCGAGGGTGTCTTGTGCTTGGCCTTGTCTGCTTAGACAAGTGGGTACGGCTCTGAGATCTCCATATGATTGAGTTGTGACTGGAATTACATATTCATATTCCGGGTCCCGACATATTTCATCCCTGCAAGGGCTGCACTACTGTTACCCTACACTTTTGAACCCCCGGGTCTCGTACACCTTATTCAGGCATGTCCGACCAAGGAAATCCGACACGCTGTAGACCATTGTAGGCTCAATAGAGAGGCCAACACACCGGTCTAAATCCTAAGTACGCCGGGACTTTGGGCCTTTACCCTTTCTACTCCTGCATGTTGTGAGGCTGGCTGGTGAAGCAGACTCACCTTTCTCAACAAGAGCACAGGAGGATCGTCCAATCCCGGTGCAGGCCGCAAAGGTAGTGATGTCTGAAGTGCTTTCGAATGATAATGTACGACGTCAAGGAGACCGCACTCATTATCCCACGTGGAGGTAGCGTGTATAAGCCAGTGGCCATCTCAGATCACTGACACCGATCAATGAATCACATTATTAATATCTCGCGGAGACGACCTTTATCGTCGCTCTGACTGGGTAACACAACGGACAATGAACAGGAGCCAGGTCCACCTCTCTCTCTAGGCAGTATCCGCCTGCCCTGTCGTCCCGTCAAATCTTGCGGGTACCCTTAGGGGTAATCCCGTTTACTTGCCTTATCTTGCGAGCAACCTGGGAATCTCCGGACTTTCGTGGTTCCAGGGGTAACTCTCGGGGACTACGATCAAGGTCCAGGCACTCCGCACACCGGAAATACCCGACTACCCTATCGCCCCGTTGCAATACCTCTCATGGGCACCGTTGGGTCACCCGACTACTTACCTTTAAGGACAACCGTGGTTTCAGACCCTAGTGGCTGCACTACAGGGTCATCAACGAGTGGAGTACGAGGAATACTCCTCGATATCTCACACTTGATACGGCTCAGTAGAGTCTAGCCGTGGTAGGGGCCTTTAGCGGTGTCCGCTCGAGACCGTTGAAGTTGCAGTAAAATTTATTCTATCCGCGGTCACTCCCAAGAATGACCTCGACCCGATTACTAAACCTAGCAGAGTAACAAGGGGCAGGGCCAACTGCTGAGGGTTATATATTTATGCTAGGCAGCATAGGATATGCAAGTATCAAAATAAGGCGACAATGATATGCTATGCAATTGAATAGGAATGTAACATAGCAGAAGCAATTCCTACTGCAAATATAAATATAGACATATATGCGATATCTGGGAGAGGGGAAGGGGCACTGCTTGCTTGGAAGCTCGGTAGCAAGAGGTTGGTCGTCGACATAGTAGTCGTACTCAGCAATGGTGTCGTCGGGGATAGTCTCAGGGTCTACCGGAGGATAAGGGAGGGAGAAACAATAAATATAAAGCAATCATATGCGAACAGATGCATGGCATGACATATGCAATGTTAACGGTGTTGTAACGCAGTACAATGTGCTTTGCTCAGAGCGGGAATTCATCTGGGGATGAATTGCCAGCTTCGGGTGATTATCGGCAGACGATCCGGAGGGAGACGATCTCGTGTTCTATATGTTAAAAGGGGGTGTACATATAACTTATTATTATTCGTTGTATTTTTCTGATCAACTTTCATGTATAAATTATTTTCATCGATGTTACGGTTTAAAAGATATTGAATTTCGAAGTTTTATTCAATTTAAAAGAATTTCTAAATTTATTTTAATATTTAATTCAACATTATCCAGAATAGTAACTTTGACGTGGTCAACCTGATAGAGGGCACCCACATGTCATAGGCTGGAGCCTTTAACCTGGTCAACTAACCAGTGGGCCCCATTTGTAGGGATGTAACCGGATCGGATTCGGACGGATAATCTCTTTACTGTATCCTATTCCATATTTATTTTCGGATTAGGAAGTGGAACGAATGCAGATTCGAATACCGGATAATATGGATTCGAATACCTGATTAGGTGGATTTAGACACGGTACGACAGCGGAACGGGAACGGAAATTTACCATATTCATATATGAGATATATATAATTGCTTTAACTAAAATTATACATAAACAATGAGCAAATATAAATACTTATATACTTTAAGAACACATAAAAGAACTGTATAGTATTGAAATAAATCAACTAAATCACAATCAAGCATATGTCTTTTCTCATTATCAAAGATATTGACATGGATTCGCCTCGGCCAATCTCATGGTTAGGAACCCTGGGTTTAGATCATAGAGAGAAGGTGCAGCTTGGCGATACTCGTCGGCTAACATGAGACATGGATTTACCCAGGTTCAGGGCCCTCGATCGGTGAAACACCTACTTCTTGCTATTTTATATTATGATGGAGGCGATTACAGTGGCGATCGAGGCGAGATTTCTCGGGACTGGAGGTGTTGCTATGAGATTGGATGCCCTAGACATCCCCTCTCCCAGCCTTTATATACTAGGCTGGGTCGCAAGCAGTCCATCTAGGTTTACAAAGACAGTTGCCTAAAGTAGTTTCAGTCTTGGATGCCAAGTCGCAGCCTCCATAATAGTCGAGCACTCCTACGTCGGTGCTTCGAGTGGTCCAGTCGTGGGCTCGTCTAAGATTCTAGTGGGCCTTCTGTCTTGACACGCACCACTACCCTCATCCGCAGGAGTCGTGGGGACACCCCCTCGTCAGTAGCCCCCGAGTGCCTGGGGTACTCGAAGAGTCACGCAGGGACTCAAGTCCATAAACATCAGTTGTGTGTGTGTCGCTTTGTTTGCGAGTCCTCGACTGTTAGCCACAAAAAGGTAGTTTTTTTGAGGGATGCTAAGCTGAAAGGGCCCAAGATTCTCGACTGGTTGAGCCTTGCTGAGTTGCGCTAGTGGAAAATACCTCAGTAGCCCAATCAAGCTCGTGTCCCTCGACACGAACTTGGATACAACCGGTGTCTAGTAAGGTCCATGCCGCTGCAGGGATTACAGGATCAATGCCGCCAATCTCAGCAAATACAACCTTAACGCGTCCGTTATCGGCCCAACTTTCTTCATGCATCGCGCATGGATAACATCAGGAGTGAAGTCGCGCTGTGGAAAGTCCCGGCCCGGCCGACTACGCAGCGGGGTATTTCCTACGCGTTAGCTTTCACGGCATATGTGTAGTGTGTCGTAGCCCAGGCGATGTTTTCTGTAGAGGCGCAGAGCCTAAGTATAAATGCACCCACTTAGAGAATGATCAAGTGGACTAATAGCAGTCACTCGCGAAGCATTTGCGAGCTCAGGCGAGGAATTAATAAGGGGCATGCCAACTCGAGTGGTCGTCGAGTAGGCCGGTATCGTAAGAACTCACGATAAGTTCGAGTGCTCGGGCGGTTTGTTCTTCTATGTGTCATTGGAAACTTGCTTCCCGGATGTGCCGTGAGTAGTCCCCTGACATGTCTCAAACGTATCCATAATTTTTGCTTGTTCCATGCTCATTTTGTGCCATTGCTACATATTTTTGCCATGCTTTTGAATCATTTATTGGAAAAGTCTACTAATATAGAGCCCAGTGCCAGTTTCTATCTGTTTTTTCTTTGCAATGCAGAAAAAGTCCAAAAATGAAGTTGCTCAGAAAATTCCCAAAAAATACCGAAATTATGTTACATCAGAAGAGTCCTCCAGCCGTAGGACGAAGTCAAGGGGAGGCCTACAACCCCCAGGCGCGCCCCCTGGCGCTGCTAGGGGGGACCCGCGCCATGGACCCGCCTGGGTGATCTGGGCACCGCCTTAGACTCCCCTTTGGCCCTATTTATTTCCCCCGACGCGAAAACCCGAGATATCCAACTCCTTTTTCCAGAAGCGCTCCCGATCTCCGCTGCCATAGAAACCTAGCTTCGAGGTTGACCGGGATCCTGCTCCGGCGCCCTCCCGGAGAGGGCCTTGGCCCCCGGGGCCATCTTCATCAACTATTCTTCACCCCATGCTGGATCGTGAGTTGTTCCTCCTTGGACTACGGGTTCTTGGCAGTATCTTGTTGGTATCTTCTCCCCTAGATCTTCAATACAAAGTTCTCATGAGATGTCGTAAATGATTGAGATCCATATGATGTAATTGGTGTTTTGTTTGTTGGGATCCGATGAACTGTTACCTTGTTCAGTCCTAAGAAGTTTATAAATTATTGTTGCTACAATTTTGTTGTTCTTAATGCTTGTTACTAGTGCACGAGTAGCATGATTTCAGATCTGAGCACATTATGGTTGCATAATTATAATTGTTGTTCTAGATCTTATCTACGGTTGTATGCACCTGTTATAGTCCGGAACCGGCGATCTCAATGGTGACTGCTTGGGACACCAAAGGGGATGGGCTATAGTTTGAGGATTGCATGTGTTCATAGAGTGTTAATGCTTTGTTCCGGTGCTCTTTGACAGGAGCACCTTAATCTCCATAAGTTCCTTTTGGCCCCATTTGTAGAGGGATGGTAGGACAAAAGATATTGTGCAAGTTCTTATTGCAAGCACCTACAACTACATACGGAACACATGCCTCCGTTTGGTTCTTAGACTAGGATGTTCTAGTTCGTTCTTTGGCTAGAGTTAGTGCAATTTTGTTAATTTCCCAACTGCAATTTGTGCACCCAACACTTTTTTTTCCTGGAGAGTTACCACTAGTGAAACCTTGAACCCTAGACCATTTTTCATCTTTTTTTCCTTCGTTGTTACTATTGCTCTCATTACTGCTGCTACTACTTTGTTACTACTTTGTGGTTTTGGTGATTGGGGAAGTCTTAAAGACTACACCCGTCAACACACCGTTGCTACTTATATCTTGTCTAGTGCTTTTTCAGGTGTGGTTGAATTGACAACTGAACTGCTAAGTCTTATAAGTATTCTTTGGCACCCCTTGTGTCGAATCAATAAATTGGGTTATACTTACCCGCGAAGACTGTTGCGATCCCCTACACTTGTGGGTTATCAAGACTATTTTTTGGCGACATTGCCGGGGACCATAACTTTACTTATAATTTCACTTGATAAGTACACTTTTGTTTATTACTGTATTTCCTTACAATGCTTACTTTTTATGAAACTAGATATTATTGGCAAGGTGGGTTCCCTGAGGATGAACAAAAATATTATAAGGAATACCGCCTGTCTGAAAAAGAGATATTTATATGGAAACTAATCAATCAACTTGATAGTTATGCTAGAAAGTTATGTTCTAATTATGATAAATCTTTTTGCTGTGATGAATATTGTTGTTGCTTGATGTTTAATCACCTTCTTTTCCAATGTTGGTGTAATGATAATGCAACCTTGGTATCTTATAATAAGGGACATTATGATTTCTTTGAAGTAGCACAAACAGAAGAACTTGTTTTCTTTAAGGGTGCCTACGAAATTGCTTCCTTTATTGAGGATATTGAAGATGCCCCTTATAAATCCGAGAGTGTTGATATACTTAAATATTGCTTTGAGAATTTTAATGATAATGCTTATATTACTGACTATCTCAAAAGGTTCTCTCCACAAGAGGAAGAGACTAATGCTTTACAGGACTCTACGGAAGAAGAATTTGCTGAAACTAAAACCTCCTTGGATTAAAACGAGGAGGAGAGTGACGAACAAAAGGAGGAAGAATGGAGTAGCAACCCATCTCTACCAACTAATGAGAGTAATTCTTTAACTCTTACTTCAGATGATTGCCCTCCATGCTTACCGAAGGAGGATGAGTGCTATATTGATTTCTATGATCCTATGGATTCTTTTGAAATATCCCTTTTTGATGAAATTGATGCTTGTGGCCATGATGCCCCTATGAATGAAACTTGCAAGGATGATTTTTCTACTGTTATTTATGATAACCCTTGCTATTTTGATAAGTCTTATGATAACACTCTATTTTTGCCTACTATGGATGTTCTTAATGATGAAGAGTTTTGCTTAGAAAGTTTATATGATTATGTGCTAGTAGATCATGAAAAGCATGCTTTATGTGATGGTTATATTGAATATTTTGTTCATGATGCTACTGAACATTATTATAAGAGAGGAAAATTTGGTCGTAGAAATTTTCATGTCCGGAAAACACCTCTCTCCATGTTGAAAATCTTGAAGGTGCTCTTGTTTTACCTACCTATGCTTGATACTTTGTGCTTCATTGATTTATTTTCTTACAAGAGGCCCATGCATAGGAAGCATGTTGATAAGTCCCAAACGTATCTATAATTTTTGCTTTCTCCATGCATGTTTTGGGTGATATTGCTATGCTTTTGATACACTTTCATACACTTTTGATCATATTTGTACTAACGTATTAACTCAGTGCACCCGAGTGCCAGTTTCTGTTTTTCGTTTTCTTTTTATTTCAGGTTTTTCCATTACGTAAAATGCCTGAAAAATTTCGAGAAAAATATATAAAAAGTCAGCGTACCGGAAGCTTCCAGAGTCCCGAAGGGGGTCCAGAGGGGACACACCAGGGGTCCAGGTGCCCTGTGGGCGCAACCTAGGGTGGGGCGCCTGGACTCCCAGGTTGCTCCCTGGCTGCCCCCTTCGCCTATATTTACCTCGTCGTTTGAAACCCCCGAGGACAGAATCCTTTTTCGCGATCTCGCCTCTGTTCCGCTGCAGCCGCGCTTCCAAAAGCGGGAGCGCCAGAAGACCTCTTCCCGGCACCCTGCCGGAAGGAGGGTTGACCTCCAGGAGCTTCTCCACCACCATGGACGCTTTCCGGATTATCCGTGAGTAGTCCACCTTGGACCATGGGTCCATGATCGGTAGCTATCTGATGTCCTCTCACACTCTTTGTTCTTGATGGATTAGACCTTGTGAGCTGCCCTACATGATTAAGGCACATATCTAATTCTTTCTGCTATTGCTATGTTGAGTTTCCTGGATCTAATGGATTATGAGATTATGTTCAGATTGTGATGAGTAATATATTTGGTTCTTCTCTTTTATATTTTTTTTCTTGAGTAATTCTTGCATGTTCTTCGTTGCTGTTTATTGCTTTGGCCAAGTAGTAGGTAGTAACTCCAAGAGGGAGCGTTATTCATGATTGTGGTTTCATGCCCCCCGATGACTAGCTTGAGTGACAGAAACATGAGTCTATGGTATGTGATGTTGCCACAAGGGGGAAAACAACGATGCTTGTAACCGCGGTTGCAAGGAATGTTTACTTTACGTAGAGTTCTTTTAATAAAGTTTTCTGTTGCTTTGGATTTACACTTTGGGTGGGGCTCGCAACTTAATACCAGCGATATGTTCTGGATAGATATCTCAAGGTGGATGATTATTAGTAGATGCAGATGGATTTCGGTCTACTTATCTTGGCGTACTACCCATGCTTTTGAGCCTCTTCCTTTCTTTTGTACCATAGTTAGCATTGGTTTGCGTCCGTAGTCCTGTCAATTGCCCAGCTGTAATTTCTTCACCTTGCATAGGTGTTTACCGTCTTTTGGGAGAGAGACATAACTAGTGAACTTCATGGGACCCCAGTCCATATTACCACCGTTGTTTACACCCTTAATTTATTTCCTGTTTTACTTTCTAGTTGTAGTTATCATGATCTTTTATCTCTTGCTTTTTACCCTTTGTACACAACAAGGCCGATGAGATTGGCAACCTCTCTGAACTTTTTGGGAGCAAAGTTATTTGTATCTGTGTGCAGGTTCACGTCAACTCGTGCTAGTAATTTCTAGCGCCGTTGTCACCTTCTTTTATTTGCCGGAGTCATACTGGAGAGAAACCTTGGTATCTTCACCGAGGGAAATTACTGATGCACTACATCTCAACCTTCCACTTGGGGTAGAAAATGAGGAGCACTACTTCAGTGCCATCAAGAGTAATTTCTGGCGCTGTTGCTGGGGACTCCGCTCTACAAGATAGGGGAGTTGCACTCTATCTTTTATCTTTGCTTTTTAGTATTTTTAGTTTACCTTTCAGTTTTTGCTTTAGTGTCCTTTATCAAAAATCACAAAAAAAATTGCTTGTCCTGCTTGCTGGTACTATGGGTACCACTGAAAACACCAACTTGTGTGACTTCACTAGTCGTAACAACAATGATTTTATCTGCACTCCTATTGCTACACCTGCTACTTTAGCAGCCTCTTATGAAATTAAACTTGCTTTGCAGAACCTTGTTATGAGAGTTCAATTCTCCGGTGCTGGAGATGATGATGCTTTACACATAAATAATTTTGTTGAACTTTGTGATATGCAAAAGTATAAAGAAGTAGAAGGTGATATTGTTAAGCTTAAGCTTTTTTTCCTTTCTCTTTGAGGGAAGGAGCTAAAATTTAATTTCAATCCTTGCCTAGGAATAGTATAGATTCTTGGGATAATGCAAGGATGCTTTTATTGGGAAGTAGTACCCACCTGCTAAGATTATCCAATTGAGGAGTAATATTACGAATTTTAAGCAATTGGATAATGAACACGTTGCCCAAGCTTGGGAACGTATGAAATCTCTAGTTAAGAACCTACACATGGTTTGACTACTTCGATGGTTATCAAGAATTTTTATGCAGGCTTGAACTTTACCTCGCGAAACCTGTTAGATTCGGCCGCGGGAGGAACCTTTATGTCAACAACACTTGGTGCTGCCAAAAAACTACTAGATGAGATGATGACCAACTATTCCCAATGGCACACCGAAAGAGCTCCAACAGTTAGGAAGGTAAACTCTGTCGAGGAGATCCCCTCCCTAAATGAAAAGGTTGACTTGATCATGTCTTTGCTTACCAAGCAACCTCCTATTGATCCTCATGATGTTCCTTTAAATTCCTTGGTTGCTCAAGAACAAGTAGATGTGAACTTTATCTCTATAAACAACTTCAACAACAATGCTTATAGGAGTAAATTTAGTAGCAATCGTAGACCGTTCCCATCCAACAACTATGGGAACAACAACACTTATCCTAGCACCAAGAACTACACTTCTTAATTAGAGAGCATTCTTAAGGAATTTATCACTACCCAAAAAGTCTTCAACAAGAGTGTAGAAGAAAAAATAGACAAATTAGATAATCTCTCTTTGAAGGTAGGCAACATAGCCATCGAGGAGAGGAAGGCCACTCCTATTAATGCTATTCATGTGAAAATTAATGAAAATATTAGGATGATGGCCAAACTTAAAGAAAGATGGGCTAGAGAAAAGGAGGAAGAATATAGAATAAATAGCCTTCCTACACACCATACCATTGCTACTATCCAAGTTGGTGAGGATACCCAAACTTTGAGCACCAACCACACTCCTAGTCCCATTGGACCTATTAATGGTGATGCTATTACGTCAACCGTAGAAGAAGAAACTCCTTGAACATAGAAGCTTTCAAACAAGAGAGCCTAGATGACAACACTACCACCTTTGATAGTAGTGACATTGATTTTGATAGTTGCACCCTTTTCTGAAGTATTTAGCTTACTACACAAAATGTCTAGAGACCCCCACACTAGCACACTAAATCTTGCCTTCATGGAGCATATCACTAATGCTCTCATTAAATCTAGGGAGGAGAAGCTTAGAGTAGAAGTCTCCATACCTACAAAGGTATATGATGGTTGGGATCCTATGATAAAAATTAAAATGAATAACTTATCTTGCTATGCTTTATGTGATGTTGGAGGTAGTACCTCTGTTATGCCCAAAAGAATGTATGATATGTTTGAATTGAAACCTTTTGATCCTTGTTCTTTTGGTGTTCGTCTCGTTGATTCTTCCGTAAAGAAACCTTTGGGGAAGATAGGCGATGTTCTTAGCATTGTCAATGAAAATAATGTTCCCGTTTATTTTACTATTATGAAAATAATGTTCCCCTTATGTCCAATTATTTTGGGACGTCCTTTTCTTCGCACCGTTGGTGCTGTTATTGACATGAAAGAGGGGAATATAAAATTTCAATTCCCTCTTAAAAATGGGATGGAACACTTCCCTAGAAAAAATATTAAGTTACCTTTAGAGTCTTTCACGCGGGCTAGCTATTCTCTTTCACTTGATAAAACTTGATTCTTTTTTTTTGCTTTGTGCCTAGCTTAAAGGCGTAAAAGAAAGAGATTGTTGGGGGGAAACCCAAGATTTTTTTTTCTTCTGTTTTTAGTGGTCTTGATGATTGTTACTACTGTAGCAACATCATTGTATCTTTATTTTCAAGTTTTGTGCCAAGTTTAGCCTCCGATTGCAAGAAAGTTCAAAAGTTTTGACATGCTGTCCAGAAAATAGATTCTGTCCTTGGACGGAGAAATTAGACTAAAATCACCCGATCATCTTTTTGATCTGAATTTTTTTGAAAGCTTGCTCTATACAATTTTCTTTCGAGCGTCTGTTTTGAGTTTTTTTGATTTGAGTTGCAGAAGTACCCCGTAAATATTATTTACTACATGTTGTTCTGTTTTTCACAGATTCAGCCACATTTTGCCTTTCCTTACTTTTTCAAACCTTAAGCTTGCTTTTTCTTTGCAATAATTTTTTGCAGATATTGAGAAACAGTAGCTTTTCAAGAATATCTTTATTTCCAATGGAGAAAAATTATTATATTAAGGGTACTAACCTCTCTAATCTGCTTATGATGAGTTATGTATGAAGGGAGTTTTCAAGTGTACGAGGGAAGATGGATAAAGAAGATCCGGGAGTGTGAAACGCTCAAGCTTGGGGATGCCCCCATGCATCCCCAATAAATATTCAACGAGACTCAAGCGTCTAAGCTTTGGGATGCCCCCGTGCATCCCCTTGTCCATCAACAATCATCAGTTTGTCCTCTGTCTCACTATATTTTTCTCACTTCATGCGTTATGTGCTATGCTTGGAGCGTCTCGCTCTTAGGTTTACTTGTTAGTTTTCTTTAGCTTTTCTTTCTATTCATAACAAATTAGAACCAACTTTCTTTGTGTGGGAGAGAAACACGCTCCACTTCAAACTAGAACATATCATAGGATTTTCATGTC
The DNA here is from genome assembly GCA_950022295.1 of Bromus sterilis. Classification (NCBI taxonomy): domain Eukaryota; kingdom Viridiplantae; phylum Streptophyta; class Magnoliopsida; order Poales; family Poaceae; genus Bromus; species Bromus sterilis. Next base: position 235,048,503 of record OX465596.1, read on the forward strand.
TATCTTTCTTCTGTTGTGTGTTCTTTATCTTTTGTAGCTGCTGCCATGTTTTGTTTTAGTTTTTTTGTCTGTATTTTGCAAGAGCTTTACCTTTTGTTTAGTTTGTTGCTGGAAATCTCTTTAGTTTTCATGTTTATCTTGTTAAGAGAGTTGATATTAGAGTACACTCATGTACCATGAGTCGAGGATGCGCAAGGATAACCAAACCCCCATACACTCCTCCTCGGGGTACTTGTCTCTTTGTGAACCTCCTTATTAGAATGAGAGTTACCGATAATAAGTGCATGAGTTCTTCGGACTATGTAAGTATTGAAAGTTGACACTTCCACCTCCTCATATTTGCTAGCCTCTTCGGTACCGCGCATTGCCCTCTTCTCACCCCGAGAGTTGGCGTCCACCTTCTCCGGTGGATCCAAACCCTTGGCATGATACGCTTTGTCATCATAAACCTCCTTATATCTTTCCTCAAAAAAGCCACCATACCTACCTATCAAGGCATTTCCATAGCCTTTCCGAGATATATTGCCATGCAACATCCACCTTCTCATGGCTTAATCTTCATGTCATACATGTTGCTGCTACAATGGCAGAGGCATACTTTTGTATACATCATGATAGCTAGATATTTTTTATGTTGAGTACCTTGTAAAGTGTGAAGATCTTCTATACCTTCTTGTAAAATAGAGTGTTGCCCTTAAGTGAGGAAAAGATCCCAAAGTGGACACAATTTAAAAGATCACAAAGAGGACAAATGAGAGTTAAATAGAAAGAGCCATTGAGGCCACCAAAAAAATACAAAAAAAGAGAAAAAAGAGAAAGAGAAATAAAAAGAGAGAAAGGGGAAACATACTATTCCTTTTGAAAGATCCACACTCGTACTCCCCCTTATATCTTGTGGTCCATAGAGATGATCATATATGCATATAGCTATGTGGGCATCCTTCACACTATAGAACTTGGCTTGCATATTCCAAGGATGAGCCTCCTCAAACGAGCTCTAGGTCTTCTTGAGCGAGAAAGTTGGATGCACCCCCACTAGTTCCATTGGAGAGCTTTTCTTAGCTCATATGTGCATCCGTTGCATGGCAATCCCTACTCCTCACGTAATACCTATCATTTGGCCTTCTCTCGCCTATGATTGTCCTCATTGATGTGAGACTGTCACACCCTTTTTGGCTTCCTCCTCCACCATATCTCTCTCTTTTCCATCCTAAGTGTAAACTCTCGTTCTTATGCTCATCCATTGCAAGAGTGCTCAAAATATCGAAAAGGAGTGGATCAAATTGACTTAAACCTGGCTAGTGGTCTGGGGACGAGTCAAGATAATATTATAAAGAAGACCAAGTGTGAAACTTTAGTAGATTGAGTTATCAACAAATATATTTTTCTCTCGTATTCCCGTCTCCCCCTTCTTGAAAGCAAACACCATCTGGAGACATTCGAGTCACGGACAGCGAGAGCTCTGGCACCTTTATGTTCTTATGTTGCTTGTTTCAATGCTAATATAAACTCTTGCCTGTTATGAATTGAATTGAATTAAATGACTTGATTGCTTTACTTTCAAATTTCTTATATGGTTGCTAGCACGTAACCAGAAATTATGCTTGTTATCATTTACCTACTCGAGGACGAGCAGGAATTAAGCTTGGGATGTTGATACGTCCCAAATGTATCTATAATTTCTCCTTGCTCCATGCATGTTTTGCGTGATATTGCTATGATGTAGATACACTTTCATACACTTTTGATCATATTTGGACTAACTTATTAACTCATTGCACCCCAGTGCCAGTTCCTGTTTTCTACTATTCTATTTTAGGTTTCCCCCATATTAAAAGTGCTCCAAAATTTCGGGAAAATGAGATAAAAAATCAGCGCACGAGAACCTTCCGGATTCACCTGGGTGGGGCCAGATGGCCACCACCAGGGGCCTAGGCGCCCTGGTGGCGCGCCCTAGGGCCTGGCCGCGCCAGGGGGGCGCCTAGACCCCTGGTGGCCCCCCTTGTTGCCCCCCTTCGCCTATTTATTGTCCGTGACGGGATTCTTCCGAAGACAGAACCCTTTTTCGCGATCTCACCTCTGTTCTGCCGCTGCTGCGCTTCCATGATCGGGAGCGCCAGGAGACCTCTTCCCGGCACCCTACCGGAGGGAGGATTGACCTCCTAGAGCTTCCCCTCCACCATGGATGTTTCTTGGATGATCCGTGAGTAGTCTACCTTGGACCATGGGTCCCTGATCAGTAGCTATGTGATGTTCTCCTCCCTTCTTTGTTCTTCATGGATTAGACCTTGTGAGCTGCCCTACATGAGAAAGGCACATATGTAATTCTTTCTGCTGTTGCTATGCTCAGTTTGCTGGGATCTGATGAATTATGAGACTATTTCAGTTTGTGATAGAGTAATGTATTTGGTTATTATATTTTATATTTTTTTCCTAAGTAATTCTTGCATGTTCTCCGTTGATGTTTATTTCTTTGGCCAAGTATTAGGTAGTGACCCCAAGAGGGAACGTTATGCTCGATTGCGGGTTCATGCCCCCTGATGACACGCTTGAGTGACAGAAACATGAGTCTAGGGGATGTGTTGTTGCCATAAGGGGGAAAACAACGGTTCTTGTAACCGCGGTTGCAAGGATTGTTTAATTTACGCAAAGTTCTTTTAATGCAATTCTCTGTTGCTTTGGGTTTACACTTTGGGTGGGGCTCGCAACTTAATACCAGCGAGATGTTCTGGATAGATATCTCAAGGTGGATTATTAGTAGTAGATGCCGTTGGATTTTGGTCTAGCTTTTTGGTGTACCGCCCATGCTTTTGAGCCTCTTCCTTTCTTTGTAACATAGTTAGCATCGCGGTGCGTTTTTAATCCTGTCAATTGCCCATCTGTGATTTGTTTACCTCGCATAGAACTTTTATCGTCTTTTGGGAGAGAGACATCACTAGTGAACATCACGGGATCCCGGTCCATATTCTCATCACTGTTTACATGCTCATTTATTTTCTGGTTTTACTTTCCAGTTTCTATCATTATCATTATCCCTTCTGTTTGATCCTTGGTAAAGAACAAGACCGAAGAGATTGACTACCTCTCTGAACTTCATTGGGAACAAAGTTATTTGTTGTGTGTATGTGCAGGTCTAGGCGAAGCAAATGATTCTATTCAGATGGCGCATCACTTGCCGAACCACCTACTTGTCGCTTTCGGATTCCTATGGGAGACCCTCTAAACCTTGGCATCTTTGACAAGGGAAATTTGCTGCTATCCTACATCTCATCTTCCACTTGGGGTAACCAACGAAGGGGGAGAAGCCATTATCATCTCTCGTGAATCAGATGCCGCCGTGCATCCCCTTCTCCATCAACAATAATCAGTTCGTCCTTCGTTTCACTATATTTTTATCACTTCATGCGTTATGTGCTATGCTTGGAGCGTCTTGCTCTTTACTTTTTTTAGGTTTTTTTAGCTTTGCTTGCTGTTCATAACAAGTTAGAACCCAACTTTCTTTGTGTGGGAGAGAAACACGCTCCACTTAAACTAGAACACATCACTAAATTTTCATGCTTATCTTTCTTTTGTTGTGCAACATCCCAAAATTCTAAATTTTGGAATGTTATAAATATTAAATAATTATGATTGTCTTGCTTGATTTATGTGTAATTGATCTGTGTGAAATAGACTAGGATTTGTAACATCCAAAAATTCTAAATTTTGGAATGTTATAAATATTAAATAATTATGATTGTCTTGCTTAATTTATGTGTAATTGATCTATGTGACATAGACTAGGATTTGAAATTTTGGAGTTGAAATGAATATTAAAATGAGAGGGAATAAATAGATTTTCCTTAATATTCATTTTTTTCTTTAAATTTATTATTTAAAACAAGTCCAACTATATAAAAAAGATTATATGACTTCTTTAATAAATAAATACAGGTTGGGAAAATGTTTTCAATAAAAATTTATTTGGATCTTATTTTGAATACTTTTGAAAAATTAATTAACTGAGGGAAGATAACATGACTTCTTCAATTTTAATGGAAAATGATTTAAAACCTTACTTGGGATTTATTTTGATTTATTGGAAAATGTTTTTTTGTATAAAAGTCATTGAAAATTGTATTTATATAATTCTAAGATTTTAGAAATTTACTTGGGAATTTTTGGAGTTGTAAATTATTTTATAAAACTCTTGGAAGTTCTCTTAAAAATAAGTTAATAAATAAATATATTTTGTTATTTTCTATTTTAAAAAATATTGCGTTATTGTTTTCCGAGTTATTTTATTATTTTAAAAATATATCTATAGTCAGTTTTTTGAAAGAAAAAAATCGTTAAAAATAATAGGCGCGCGAGCCAGGCCAGGCCAGCCGGTCCAGCCAGCTCGCCAGGCAGCAAACCAAGATGGCCGAACTGGCCCAGCAGCGCCCACACGAGCGGTACGCTCGTCTTCTCCGCCTACACGTGCAGCAGCACGAGTCCATGGCTGACATGGTCGCGGCTGCCACCGTGCTTGCGGCCTAGGGACTCCGTCCCGAGTTGCCCCTCGCCCACGAAACTTTGTCCAATAAATACCCACGACATTGACACCTCCGTTCCCTTAAAATTTTCACACCAATACCCTCGAAATCGAGCACTAGATCGCGTCGGATCTCGTTGGCCGAGCCAACTTCGTCGGTAGATCCCGTCGCCGGTGAGCATCCCCTCGCCCTCAAATTCTGAAGACCTACTTCTTTCTTCGTTGTGAATCTAATGGACATATTTTCCCCCCTATCTAAACTTGCGCAAGATTGAACTCGGAGCTTCGCGCGCATCACCAGAGTTCACCGGAGCACGCTCAGTTCATCGTATCGCGTAGCCCATACAGATGACGTTTGGGATCATCACCACCACCATCGTGACCTTTTAGCCAAGCCCTATTTCCTAGACATCGTCACCGTCCCCGGATATCGCCGGAACCATCGTCTTCGTCACGTAAAATCTAACCGTCGCGGTTAGTAAAAAAACGACGTAACTTTTTAACCGTTGCTCTGTTTGAGATGAAATCAGTGGAAAATTTGTTGTTTTTAAATCCTCTAGACATTAGGTACTATAGATCCAAGTTTTTACAAGATTAATTTATGTATGATCAAAATTTATCAAAATCATAAGAAAATTCGTTCTAGTTATACCCTTTTGACCATAGATTTGTTTTGCGTGATTCCAAAGCCCACGATTTTCGTTTGAAGCTATCTATCCACTATAACCCTAAAGAATTATTTAGTATTTTCTAAAAATCTAAATCTGGACAGATTCAAATTTGATCTTCTTTTGATCTTACCTTTTGTTTTATAATTCGGTTGTAATTGATTCTTTTTTTGAACGGAAACCCTAGTTAAACCCTAGTTTTTAGACACTTTGCAACCCACCTTGAACGTACTTATGATCTGTTTTCAAAACCTTTTTGTTTTGGTTCGTTTTGGAGTTTGCTTGATTTTGTTTTGCTATTGTCTGGAATCGTGTGTTGATTGTGAACTTTGTTTGATTGCACTAGATTTCTCGGAGTGTGACGAGTAGAATTTTCGGAATTTTGAGTGCGAATAACTTCATCAAGATTCAAGGCAAGTCATATCTTTGATCATACTCCCTATTACCTATGTTTTGAATGCATTAGTTCTTCTTCTTTAGATTGCATGATAGGATATGCTATGCTATTACACCTAGTAGTTCAATGAGGTAGGTCTGGTCCTTACATAATTTGGTGGTTCACAAAGAGTATCTCGAGGAGGAGTGTATGGGGGTTTGGTTATCCTTGCGCATCCTCGACTCATGGTACGTGATTGTACTCTAATATCCGATCCTCCAAAGATTAGTGATCCATCTAGTAGCTAGAGTTTTCAACTAGTTTTTGTAGTTTTTGAAAATAAACACGGATTGTCCAAAATACGACATCTATCAGTAATAGGCTAGAGCTCTTGACACCAAAAGTTCTAACATTACTTACAATAATACGTCAAAACTATTGCAAGTTACTACTACAATTGAATAGCAACCTTAATTACCTACTTCAAGTCAAGACACAACTCAGTGCAACAATCTAACTCTCAAAACAAGATAAACATGAAAACTCAAGAGAGTTCAAGCAACAAACTAAAAAAAAGCTCTTAAAAAGATAAGCATGAAAACTAAGAGCTAAACATGACAGCAGCTATGAAAAGATAAAGAATACACAACAAAAGAAAGATAAGCATGAAAATCCTATGGTGTGTTCTAGTTTAAAGTGGACCGTCGTTCTCTCCCACACAAAGAAAGCTGGGTTCTAACTTGTTATGAACCGCAAGAAAAGCTGAAGAAAAATAAAAAGAAAACTAAAGAGGAAGACGCTCCAAGCATAGCACATAACGCATGAAGTGATACAAATATAGTGGAACGAAGGACGAGTTGATAATTGTTGATGAAGAAGGGGATGCACGGGGGCATCCCCAAGCTTAGACTCTTGAGTCTCCTTGAATGTTTCTTGGTGGTTCATGGAGGCATCCCCAAGCTTGAGCGTTTGACACTCCCGGATCTTCTTTCATCATCTTCCTTCGCACACTTGAAAACTCCCTTCATACATAATTCATCATAAGCTGATTATAGAGGTTAGTACCCAGAATAGAACAATTTGTCGCTACTGGAAATAAAGATTTTCTTGAGATACTACTGTTTCTGAAGACCGCCAAAAAGTGGACGATCAGGAATTAAGCTTGGTGATGTTGATACGTCCCAAACGTATCTATAATTTTTGCTTGCTCCATGCATGTTTTGGGTGATATTTGTATGCTTTTGATAGACTTTCATACACTTTTGATCATATTAGGACTAACCTATTAACTCAGTGCACCCCAGTGCCAGTTTTTGTTTTCTGTTCTTTTTATTTCAAGTTTTTCCATTACGTAAAATGCCAGAAAAATTCCGGGAAAAATATATAAAAATCAGCGTACCGGAAGCTTCCAGAGTCCCGAAGGGGCCAGAGGGGACCCACCAGTGGTCCAAGCTCCATGTGGGCGCGGCCTAGGGTGGGGCCACGCCGAGGGGCCGCCTGAACTCCCTGGTGGCTCCCTGGCTGCCCCCCTTTGCCTATATTTACCTCGTCATCTGAAACCCCCGAAGACAGAACCCTTTTTCGCGATCTCGCCTCTATTCCGCCGCCGCCACGCTTCGAAGATCAGGAGCGCCAGAAGACCTCTTCGCGGCACCCTTCCGGAGGGAGGTTTGACCTCTGGGAGCTTCTCCACCATCATGGACGCTTCCCGGATGATCCGTGAGTAATCCACCTTGGACCATGTGTCCATGACCAGTAGCTATGTGGTGTCATCTCCCCCTCTTTGTTCTTCATGGATTAGACCTTGTGGGCTGCTGATACGGTGAGGAAGATAGTTCTCTCACTTCTTGTTGGTTCCCCCAAGTGGAAGGTGAGATGTAGCGTAGCAGCAAATTTCCCTTAGAGAAGATGCTAAGGTTTAAGTTCTCTCAAGTAGGACTCCAAGAGATACAAGAAGGTGGTAAACTGAACAATGGAGCCATTCACAACCTAAAGATTGCTTACTTCACCTGGACCTTCACACACAGCAAATAACTTTGGTACTAACGAGTACAGAGGAGTTGTCAATTCCTTCGGCCTTACTGTTTACAAAGGATCAACGCAAGAGATAAAAGTGCAACTCAAAGTACGAACTGAAAGTAAATTGAGGGTGTAAACAATGGTGGAAATATGGACCGGGGTCCCATGACGGTCACTAGTGATGTCTCTCTCCCAAAAGACGATAAAAGTGCTAGCGAGGTAAACAAATCACAGTTGTGCAATTAACAGGATTATAAATGCACCGCAATGCTAACTATGCTACAAAAGAAAGGAAGAGGCTCAAAAGCAATGGGCAGTACGCCAAGGTAAGTAGACCGAAATCCATCTGCATCTACTATGAATCATCCACCATGAGATATCTATCTAGAACATCTCACCGGTATTAAGTTGTGAATCCCACCCAAAGTGTAAACTCAAAGCAACAGACGACTTCTTTAAAAGAACTTTTCGTAAAGTAAACAATCCTTGCACCCGCAGGTACAAGCACCGTTGTTTTATCCCTGGTGGCAACAACACATCCCCTAGTCTCATGTTTCTGTCACTCAAGCTAGACATTAGGGGGCTGAACACACAATCAAGCATAACGCTCCCTCTTGGAGTTGCTACAAATCACTTGGCCAAAGTAAAATACGGCAACGGAGAACATGCAAGAATTAACTCAAGAACACAAATATAAAAGAGAACCAAATATATTAATCATCACAATCTGAACATATTATTATAATCCATCAGATCCCAGCAGACTCAGCATAGCAACACAGAAAATTACAAAGGTGCCTCGATCATGTGAGGCATCTCACGAGGTCTCAAAAGTGGAAGCACAAAGAGGGGAGGAGAACATCACATAGCTACTGGTCATGGACCCATGGTCCAAGGGGGACTACTCACAGCACATCCGGGAGGCGTCCATGGCGATGGATGGTCTCTCGGAGGGGGTTTCTCCTTCCGGTAGGGTGCCGGGGCAGCTTCTCCTGGCAGCCCCGATCTTGAAATGGCGGCGGCGGTATAGAGATAAGAACGGGAATAGCAGATCGATATTAGGGGTTTCCACCGCGGGCACTAAATATAGGCCAAGGGTGGCACCGAGGGGGGCCATAGGGCAGCTAGGACGCTGCCCGGCGCGCCCTAGGGGGGGCCGCGCCAAGGACCCTCCTGGGTCCCTGGTGGGTCCACTCCCTTCCATCCTTGGTTCTTCGGGAAGCTTCCGGGACGCTGACTTTTCATATATTTTTTCCGGAATTTATTTGGCACTTTTAATGGCCGGAAAACCTGAAATATAAAAACAGCAGAAAACAGGAACTGGCAACTGGGTGCACTGAGTTAATAGGATAGTCCAAATAGGATCAAAGTTGTATGAAAGTTCAAGAAAAACATGGCAAAGTCACACAAATCATGCATGGAGCAAGAAGAAATTATAGATACATTTGGGACGTATCAACATCCCCAAGCTTAATTCCTGCTCGTCGTCGAGTAGGCAAATGATAACAAGCTTAATTTCTGTGGTGACAAGCCAGACAACCATATAAGGACTTTTAAGTAAAGCAATCAAAGCATGAAATTCAATTCAAGTCTTAACAAGCAAGAGTCTATATTAGTATTGACATAAGCAACAGAAGAACAACGGGTGAAATAGCTCTCGTTGTCCGTGACTCGAATGTCTCTAGATGGTGTTTGCGTGCAAGCAGGGGACTGGGAAAAAGAGAGAAAAAAGGTTGTTGAGAAATGCTATCTACTAAAGTTTCACACTTAATCTCCTTTGGATTATTATCTTGACTCGTCCCCAGACCACTAGCCAGCTACAAGTCATACTGATCCACTCCCTTTCAATATTTTGAGCACTCATGCAATGGATGAGCGTGAGCAAGAAAGTTGACACCTAAAAGGCGAAAAAGAAAGAAGGTGGAGGAGGAGACAAAAAGGTGTGAAAGGCTCACATCAATGAGGACAATAATAGGAGAGAGAAGGCCATATGATAGATATGATGTGAGGAGCAGGGATTGCCATGCAACGGAGGCACATATGAGCTAAAAGCTCTCTAAGGGAACTAGTGGGAGTGCATCCAACTTGCTTGATCAAGAAGACCTAGAGCTCGTTTGAGGCTCATCATTGGAATATAGAAGCCAAGTTATATAGTGTGAAGGGTCCCCACATAGCTATATGCATGTTAGATGATCTCTATGGAGTAGAAGGGATAGATGATGAAGTACTAGTCTGGATCTCTCAAAAGGAATAGTAGTGTGCCCCCTTCTCTCTTTTTTTTATTTTCTCTTTTTTCTATTTTTTTCTATTTTTTGGTGGCCTCAATGGCTCTTCCTATTTAACTCTCATTTGTCCTCTTTGGGATCTTTTGATTTTGTCCTCTTTGGGATCTTTTCGTCACTTTAGGGGCAACACTCTATATTTTACAAGAATATAGGAGATCTTTCACACTTTACAAAGGTACTCACATAAAGAAGATGTAACTATCATGATGAAAATTTATGCCTCTGCCAGGATAATAGGATATGAAATGATACTAGCGCGTCATGTAGCAATGATTAGGGCAAGGCCCAACTAGCATGCGGCTCATCGATCAAGCAAGTAGCATGTATGACATGAAGATCAAGTCATGAGAAGGTGGATGTAGCATGGCAATGTATCTCGGAAAGGCTATGGAAATGCCTTGATAGGTAGGTATGGTGGCTGTTTTGAGGAAAGATATAAGGAGGCTTATGATGACAGAGCGTATCATGCGAAGGGTTTGGATGTTCCAGCGAAGGTGGACGCCAACTCTCGGAGTGAGAAGGAGGCAATGCACGGCACAGGAGAGTCTAGCAAATATGAGGAGGTGGAAGTGTCAACTTTCGAATACTCACATTAGTCCGAAGAACTCATGCACTTATTATCGGTAACTCTCAATCTAATCAGGAGGTTCACAAAGACACAAGTACCCCGAGGAGGAGTGTATGGGGGTTTGGTTATCCTTGCGCATCCTCGACTAATGGTACGTGAGTGTACTCTAATATTCGAACCCTCCAGAGGTTAGTGATCCATCTAGTAGCTAGAGTTCTCAACAGGGGTTTTGGTTTTCGAAAATCACATAGATTGCCCAAAATACGACATCTATCACTAATAGGCTAAAGCTCTTGACACCATAAGTTCAAACATTACTCTAGTCAATACCTCAAAACTATTGCAAGTTACTACTACAAAGAGAATAGAAACTTTAACTACCTACTTTCTAGTCAAGACACAACCTCAGTGCAACGGGAAAACTCCCTAAACAAGATAAACATGCAACCTATAGAAAGTTCAACCTGAGACAAAAGAAAAGCTCTAGAAGAAAACTAAAGCACTACAACTAAACAGGGCAGCAGCTAAGAGAAGAAAAAAGAACAACTCACAGCTAAGGAAATAAGCATGCAAATCCTATGTGGAGTTCTAGTTCAAGCGGAGCGTGTTTCTCTCCCACACAAAAGAAAGCTTGGGTCTAACTTGTTATTACAACAAAAAAATAAAAAACAAACCTAAGAAAAGTAAAGAGCGAGACGCTCCAAGCATAGCACATAACGCATGAAGTGATAAAAATATAGTGCAACGAGGGACGAACTGATAATTGTAGATGAAGAAGGGGATGCACAGGGGCATCCCCAAGCTTAGACTCTTAAGTCTCCTTGAATATTTATTGGGGATGCATGGGGGCATCCCCAAGCTTGAGCGTTTGACACTCCAGGATCTTCTTTCATCATCTTCCATTGCACACTTGAAAACTCCCTTCATACATAACTTATTGTAAACTGATTAGAGAGGTTAGTACATTATTAAAATAATTTTCCTCTACTGAAAATTAAGATTTTCAGGAAGGGCTACTGCATCTCAAGATTTCCAAAAAGTTTTTGCAAAGAAAAAAGCAAGCTTAAGGTTTCCAAAAGTTAGGAGAGACAAAACGTGGCAGAATCTGTGAAAAACAGAACAGCAGGTAGTAAAGAATTTTTTTGGGGTACTTCTGCAACTCAAATAAAAAAACTCAGAACATACGAAAGTTCCGTGATTGTATAGAGCATGCTGTGTAAAAAACTCAGCTCAAAAAGATGAACTCGTGATTTATTCTGATTTTTCCTGTCACGAGGACAGAATCTGTTTTCTGGACAGCATGTCACAACTTTCACTTCCCTTGTCATATCAGGCTATATTTGGCACAAAGCTTGAAAAATAAATATACAATGATGTTGCTACAGTAGTAACAATCATAAATACCACTAAAAACAAAAGTAAAAACATCTTGGGTTGCCTCCCAACAATCGCTTTGTTTTACGCCTTAAAGCTAGGCATAAGGGAAAAGATCAAGTTGTATCAATCGAACCATCATCAAGATCATCAAAAAGATCTTCAATAGTACAACTACTCTTAAGAGGTTTCTCAAATAAAGGCCGAATAAAAATGCTTCTAGGGATGAAATCAAAAGGAGGAAAATCAATTGGAGTTTCATTAAAATTAAAGATAGGTGTCTCCTCCAAAGTCTTCACTTGTTCAACTCTCTTGGCAATAGGTGTGTCAGATTTAGCTCGAGGAACCTTAGGGACGTAAATGAACTTGGGTTCCTTTCTTGCCGGAGTTTCATACTTTTTAGTTTTGATTGAGGAAAAGGTAGTTCCTAGAGTTTCAATAACTTTTTCAATCTCTTCTATCCTAGAAGACTTCTCATCAAGGGATTTGATAGTCTCCAAAGTTTTGAATTTTTTTTGCATGGAGCTATCTAGACTATTCAAATTCCCTTGAATCTTACGATCCAACTCATTTACTTTATCGATACTTTGCATCTCTAACTCTATTTTTTCAAGTTTTCCCATAATGTGAGCTAGAGTAATGTCCTCCTTAATGCTAGCAACGGGGAGACTTCCAACAAGATTTTCTAAAACATTAAGGGCTTCCCAAACTGGAGCCTCTATAAAGTTACCATTGATAGCAGTGTCAAAAACAAACCTATTCCAAGAAGTAATCCCATGTAACAGCCCAAGAGCAATTCTTGTAATCATCATGTAAATTTTGCTTTGTCATGTTTCTTCCAAACTTGACATGGTGCTAGATGTTGCAAATTCATGTGATGATTTTAAATGCCAAGAAGTTTTGAGTTCATTTGATTTGCTTTTGAATTCAAACAAGGTGGTTCAAGAAGGGTGTTTGAGGATTTTCCATGTTGCATGCATGCTCCCCTTGACCCCAAACTTGGCATAGCCAATTATTTCCCCTTCCCAAGCTTTTTAAAAGCCTTGTACCATTTTTTCCAACTCTAAGAATGTGGTCCACAGTTCAATGTGGTTTGAATTTAAAAAATGGCCCCACATTTTAGTTGCTTCAAAAACCGGCCGTAGTGCTCGTTGTCGGCAAGCAATGCGTGGCCGCCGGCCCATGGCGCATCGAGAGCGCGCCCTCGCATATTCTAGTGAGGCCAGGAGCACGTCCATGGCACTCAAAGGGCCACCTTGGGCTCGGTTTGTTCACGTGTTGGTCGCATCTGAACTTTGGCCGTCAGATGTTCAGTCATGGCGCCGCCGTGGTCTTGTCCAGTGAAAAATGAACCACCTTGGTGTCCTCCCGGCCAGATCTGGGCAGCCATGAAAACGTGGTACGACCCTCTCCCGTCTTCAAGTAGCCATCGAGCCTCAGTCGGCATAAGCTGGTCGGATCGTCACCCGAGAGAGGAGCTGGCCGTGCTCTAAAAAATTTCCCGCAGCTGTCGCCGCCGCTCTGTTCCCGTGGTGCTCACATGCTCGCCGTAGCTCCGCCGTGTCCCCTGTTTGCATCGAGGCGTAGATGGATGTGCCAGGTTTCAGTTTTGTAGAGTTGCTGCGTCGCCAGCGACATGAGCGCGATGCCATTGTCGCCGCAATACCTCGCCGTCGATGGGATGCAGAGGAAGCTGTGACTCAGTTTACAGTGAAGGTGTAGTTTACCTTGCCTGATTCCCCCTATCGTTCGGTATTCGTTCGTAGCGCAGTTGGTGATGGGGGCAGTGGAGAAGGGCACGGCTTGGGTTTGAGCCCCAGCCGGCGCAAGCCCCCCCCCCCTTTTTTGTCTTTTATTTGGAGAGGCTGACACCTGGGTCCTGCAGGTCAGTGGCTCAGGGTTGCAGCCCAAGTGAGCTTTGGCCCAGTGGCCTCTGCCACGCGTGGGCTAGTAGGCTGGGCCGAGGAGAGAAGGAAGGAGGAGATGGGCCTTTGCGCCCAAGGCCAGCCCAAGCGGCTGAGCCCTCTTTTCTTTTTCTTTTTTTCTTTTTCTTTTCTGTTTAATTCCAAATTTGATTTGAATTCAAATTCAAATCTAAATTTGAACTTTTGAACATATCTGCCTCAATCATATCATCCCATATATGAATTTGGGGTAGTTTTTCCCACTGAAGCCCATGGTGAGGTCCATTTTGTAAATTGAGCCTTAAATATATTGAGGTGCTGGCAACTTGCATTAAGGCCCTTAAGTTGTTTTGAATTGCAAACTCTGTTTTGAAAATTCAAATTGGGTCAAGTCATATATGTTTTTGGGGCAGCAAGATCCAAGGAATTTAATGGTGATATCCATTTTATGTTTTGTGCAACACAAAAATGGACATGATGCACAAGCACTTATGGCCATTCAATTTCTGTTGCCCTTCATTTTGCTTGCCTTTCAACTTCAGTGCATGTTGATCTTGTGCTTCTGATCCTTCAAGCTCTTTTCCATGTCATCTGAATCTTTGCATCCATGAACCAGCCTCTAGCATATTGTCATATGCAAGTGGCTGGGATCCTTTTTCTTCTATTGAACCTTCCTGATGTCAATTTCACTGACACTTCTCCATCTCCGGAATCGATAATTTATTTCACGATGCTTATTATTGTTAAATTGTTGTTATTGTTTCATGCCATGTCATGTTGCCATGTCACTTACACCAAAGTTAAGGCTATGACAAAACCTATAAAAAGAATTTGCTATGAAGTTGTTGACGTGTCGTCAACACCTTCATTTAAATTTGACTAGATAGGGTCACACCATGTCTATTAAACTTGATCATCTCATCCATGCTTCAACATTGTTTGTATCGATGTTTACTTGTGTGCTTTTCCTTGCCGGTACCTTATGTTAGCAGCTGAGACTTCCGAGGGGACTTTTGTGGAGATTTCCGACACCGAGGCCGAGGACCCTGCTACGTCTGCTCCGTCGACTGATTACCCAGGCAAGGGGGCTTATATATCATTCTTTATAGCTTTCAGCTTGCTTGCCTAGGTGTATCTAGAACGGTTGCTTGATCCTACCACCATATACTTTTGCCTCTCAAATTAAACCCAAACAGCCATGCCCCCACATCCTAGCAAAACCTTGTTTGGCTATGTACCTTGCTTGCTTAACTATTGCTTAGTATGTGTAGGCCCGTAACCTGCTGCTTATACCCATTGTTGTTTGGTGGTTTATCATGCTATTATCAGAAA
Source organism: Bromus sterilis (assembly GCA_950022295.1). NCBI lineage: Eukaryota > Viridiplantae > Streptophyta > Magnoliopsida > Poales > Poaceae > Bromus > Bromus sterilis. Next base: position 235,063,545 of record OX465596.1, read on the forward strand.
TTGGTTGATATTTATTATTATGATGTTAATTTATATTCGACGAAGGATGGGAGACCGGGTTGTTCCCGCCAGGTGTTTTGTTCCATTCGAGTCACTTAGGTCCCGAGTTCCGGGTATTGCATTTCTTGATGAGCGTGCCTAATCATGTGTGGGATTCTATGGGGTCCCCTTGTCTTACCTACCTAGCTTCAAACAGTTCTAGTGGTGTCCCGAGCTGATTTACTATTTGCAAACGTGTGTGTTCTTGGTTGGAACCCCAGCAGTTTTCGAAACAAACCGGACCAGCGAAGCCATAGTTCCTCTTGTAGGTCCACACTGGTGAGCTAGGGAAGTCCCCTGCTGTTCAGGTGAGGCTAAACCCGACCTTGTCCATATGGTCGAGACGGATTCGAGAGCGCGGACGGCTTTTGAGTTGGGTGTCGACTCACCGGGGACCACCCGGAATTGTGCGTTGTTAGTTAGAGGGACTCTGACGTTCCGGAGTTTCAGGCGTTTACACAGCCAAGTGGAAACCGGGCGTACATGCGAAGCCTATGATGGGCAGTTGGTACACCCCTGCAGGGTTAAATATTTTCGAAAAGCCATGTTCGCGGTTATGGACGACTTGAGACCTACTCCTTGTCCATATATAGAATAACATCAAATTAATCATGCTTTAAAAGTTGCCAACGTGTGAGTTGCCTTGATTGCTCTTCTTCGTCCGGGGCGACAAAGAGGGTACAAGGTTGTGTTATGTTTTGTGTAAGTAGGTGAATAGCAGACCTATGACACATTGTCAACGTAAATTCTTGGATCTTTCCCTTACTCTATTAGTTCGTTAGCCACTCATATATGCTATCACGGCTGCAACCTCAACCACCTACTTTTCCTTACCGTGATAAGTTAGTTATACTGCATTGATATATTCTCACCACCATCTTTTCTTTTCCTTTTATTGTTTTGCCTGATCGGCCGCTGCAGTTGATTACTACCTCGACCCGAGCACTGGACGTTACTTCGTGGAGGTGCCACTTCAGGAGGACGATGAGGAGGACTTCGCCCAGTAGATCCTATAGTTGGTTTCCGACGTTCCGTGGGTGGACTTGTTTATGTGCAACCCTCTCTAGGGCCATTTGGATTTTGACCGTACTCGGTCGTGTGTGTCTTCCACATGATGTCATGATGTACTACTGGATCTTATGATCTCTGAGATGATGTAATAATACCAGCGGCGAGTGTATGCCCTGGACTTATATATATTTATGTATTAGTTGTTCATGCTTCAATTACCTGTTGTCGAGAATCTGATAGCGGTATGAGTGTGAGTATCGTGCGTCGATGGCCACTTATGCGCTTCTATCTCAGGTGGGACGCGAAAGCGACTAACTCGACATAGTACCACATCGGGGGCCTTACATCCCAACATAAAAAAATTCTAAGCAGGATAGTAGTGGATTGCTTCTTGGTGGCCCTCTTTTGAGAATCATTAATTCTATACCAAGCATCTTTCAGACTTTCACCACCTCTCTGAGTAAAGGTAAGTACTTCTGCCTCACAAAAGGAAAAAAGGACCAGCCATAGTGGTAACTACTAGCAAAGTAACAGGTATTTTTGGTATTTTTTATAAGGGAAACAAAAGTAAAAACTGAAAGATAAACTAACAAGACTAAAAAGCAAAGATAAAAGATACTATGCAACTCCCCTATCTTGTAGACTGGAGTCCCCGGCAACGGCGCCAGAAATTAGCTTGATACCGTGAGGAAGATAGTTATCTCACTTCTTGTTGGTTACCCCAAGTGGAAGGTGAGATGTAGCGTAGCAGAAAATTTCCCCTAGCAAAGATGCTAAGGTTTAAGTTGTCTCCAGTAGGACTCCAAGAGATACAAGAAGGTGCTAAAGTGAACAATGGCGTCGTTCACAACCTAAAGATTGCTTACTTCACCTGGACCTGCAGACATAGAAAATAACTTTGCTCCCAACGAGTACAGAGTAGTTGTCAATTCCTCCGGCCTTGTTGTTTACAAAGGATCAACACAAGAGATAAACGTGCAACTGAAAGTAAGAACTGAAAGTAAATTGAGGGTGTAAACAATGATGGAAATATGGACCGGGGTCTCATGACGTTCACTAGTGATGTCTCTCTCCCAAAAGACGATAATTGTGCTAGAGAGGTAAACAAATCACAGCAGGGCAATTGACAGGATTATAAACGCACCGCAATGCTAACTATGCTACAAAATAAAGGAAGAGGCTCAAAAGCAATGGGCGGTACACCAAGGTAAGTAGACCGAAATCCATCTGCATCTACTACGAATCATCCAGCTTGAGATATCTATCCAGAACATCTCGCTGGTATTAAGTTGCGAATCTCACCCAAAGTGTAAACTCAAAGCAACAGACAACTGCATTAAAAGAACTTTGCGTAAAGTAAACAATCCTTGCATCCGCAGGTACAAGCACCGTTGTTTTATCCCTGGTGGCAACAACACATCCCTAGTCTCATGTTTCTGTCACTCAAGCTAGATATCAGGGGACTGAACTCACAATCAAGCATAACGCTCCCTCTTGGAGTTCCTACAAATCACTTGGCCAAAGTAAAATACGGCAACGGAGAACATGCAAGAATTAACTCAAGAACACAAATATAAAAGAGAACCAAATATATTAATCATCACAATCTGAACATATTATTATAATCCATCAGATCCCAGCAGACTCAGCATAGCAACACAGAAAATTACAAAGGTGCCTCGATCATGTGAGGCAGCTCACGAGGTCTCGAAAGTGGAAGCACAAAGAGGGGAGGAGAACATCACATAGCTACTGGTCATGGACCCATGGTCCAAGGGGGACTACTCACGGCACATCCGGGAGGCGTCCATGGCGATGGATGGTCTCCCTGAGGGGGTTCCTCCTTCCGGCAGGGTGCCGAGGCAGCTTCTCATGGCATCCCTGATCTTGAAACGGCGGCGGCGGCGGTACAGAGAGGAGAACGGGAATAATAGATCGATATTAGGGGTTTCCTCCGCGGGAACTAAATATAGGCCAAGGGGGCACCGAGGGGGGGCCACAGGGCAGCCAGTTGGGTGCCCGGCGCGCCCTAGGGGGGGCATGCTAGGGACCCTCCTGGGGGCCTGGTGGATCCACTCCCGTCCATCCTTGGTTCTTCGGGAAGCTTCCGGAACACTGATTTTTTATATAATTTTTCCAGAATTTATTTGGCACTTTTAATGGCCGGAAAACCTGAAATATAAAAACAGCAGAAAACAGGAACTGGCAACTGGGTGCACTGAGTTAATAGGTTAGTCCAAATATGATCAAAAGTGTATAAAAGTTCAAGCAAAACATGGAAAATTCACACAAATCATGCATGGAGCAAGCAGAAATTATAGATACGTTTGGGACGTATCAGCTGCCCTACCTGATCAAGGCACATGTGTAATTCTTTCTGTTGTTGCTATGCTCAGTTTCTAGGATCTCATGGATTATGAGATTGCGATGAGTAATATATTTGGTTCTTCTCCGTTATATATTTGTGCTTGAGTAATTCTTGCATGTTCTCCGTTGCTGTGTATTGCTTTGGCCAAGTAGTATGTAGTAACTCCATGAGGGAGCATTATGCATGATTTTGGGTTCATGTCCCCCGATGACTAGCTTGAGTGACAGAAACATGATTCTAGGGGATGTGATGTTTCCACACGGGGGAAAACAACGGTGCTTGTAACCGCGGTTGCAAGGATTGTTTACTTTACGCAGAGTTCTTTTAATACAATTGTCTATTGCTTTGGGTTTCTACTTCTGGTGGGGCTCTCAACTTAATACATGCGAGATTTTCTGGATAGATATCTCAAGGTGGATGATTAATAGTAGATGCATATGGATTTTAGTATACTTATCTTGGCGTACTGCCCATGCTTTTGAGCCTCTTCCTTTCTATTGTAGCATAGTTAGCATTGGTTTGTGTCCATAATCATGTCAATTTCCCAGCTATAATTTGGTCACCTTGCATTGATGTTTATCGTATTTTGGGAGAGAGACATCACTATTGAACTTCATGGGACCCCGGTCCTTATTGAACTTCATGACAACCTCTCTGAACTCGTTGGGAGCAAAGTTATTTGTATTTGTGTGCAGGTTCACGTCAACTCGTGCTACTAATTTCTAGCGTCGTTGTCAGTTACTTGTGGTTGTTGGAGTCCTACTAGAGACAAACCTTGGTATCTTCACCGAGGGAAATTGTTGCTACGCTACATCTCAACCTTCCACTTGGGGTAGCCAATGAGGAGAACTACTTTAGTGACATCACATGTTAGACTTAAATTGGTTTATCTTTTGTCCTTTGATGCTCTCTTTTGTGCTTCTACTTTTATTCTTTTGGAGCATCGTTACACCCATGCCTAGCTAATGGCTTTAAAGAAGCGCTTCTGGGAGGCAGCCCAAAACGGATTAGGTTTATTTTTCTTTAGTTGTGTCTTGGATGTTGTTACTACTGTATCAACACCACTTTATCTTTATTTTCAAGTTTTGTGTCAAGTTTTAGCCTCTTATGATAAGGGAAGCAAAAGTTGTGACATGTTGTCGAGAAAACAGATTATGTTTGCTTCATTGCAAAAATCAATAAAAAGCACCAATTCATCTTTTTGAGCTGATTTTTTACACAGCATGCTCTATACAATTGGTAACCTTTCATATGTTTTGAGTTTTCTTGTTTGAGCTACAGAAGTGCACCTGAAAAATCAATCTTTACAATCTGTCCTATTTTGGCAGATTATCTATTAGTGTACTTACCGCTCTAATAAGTTTATAAGAAGTTTTGTGTGAAGGAAAACCAGAGGAAAAAGCTCAAGCTTGGGGAAGCCCCGGCACCCCCAACAAGTATTCGAGGAGACTCAAGCATTTAAGATTGGGGGTGCCCCTGTGCATCTCCTTCTTCATCAAACAATTATCAGGTTGTCTCTCTCAACACTAAACTTTTATTACTTCAGATGATATGTGTTGTTCTTGGAGCGTCTGTATATTTCATTTTAGTCTTGTTTTATTTTGTTTGTTTTGTTTTCTGGTCATTACATTGTCGGACCCTAGCATGCTTGATTGGGAGAGATACACGCTCCGCTTTATCATAGAACACTCTAGAGTTATATTTGTTGAGTGTTAAATTTATCTACGTCCTGTTTTGCTAGGTCTTGTGCTTCACTTAGATCTTGTTTGAGAGCAATTTAATTTCTTTTGTAGAAAGTTTAGAACTCTCGTGTGTCACTAATATTTGTTTAGGAGTTGTTTCTGTTGCAATGGTTTATATGTCTCATGGTATGATTTATATGTGGTGTATAGGTAATCTAGATCACTTGGTCTAGCTTAGGATATCTTGCAATAGTGTTGAGGTATTGGTTGAGTAATGATGAATGTTTATGCAATTGAGCTTGCGCCCATTAGTGATAGGTGTCGTATCTTGGCTAACCGTGCCTTATTTTCGAAAACTAAAAAAATAGTTGAGAACTCTAACTACTAGAAGGATCACTAATCTTTGCGGGGTTGGAATATATAGAGTACCCTCACGTACCATGGGTCGAGGATGCGCAGGGATAACCAAGCCCCCATACACTCCTCCTTGGGGTACTTGTCTCTTTGTGAATCTCCTGACTAGATAGAGAGTTACCAATAATAAGTGCATGAGTTCTTCGGACTAATGCGAGTATTCGATTGTTAGCAATTCCACCTTCCATATTTTGCTAGCCTCTTCGGTACCGTGCATAGAGTACCCTCACGTACCATGGGTCGAGGATGCGCAAGGATAACCAAGCCCCCATACACTCCTCTTTGGGGTACTTTTCTCTTTGTAATTCTCCTGACTAGATAGAGAGTTACCGATAATAAGTGCATGAGTTCTTCGCACTAATGTGAGTATTCGATTGTTGGCACTTCCACCTTCCATACTTTGCTAGCCTCTTCGGTACCATGTATTGCCCTTTCTCATCCCGAGAGTTGGTGCAAACTTCTCCGATGCATCCAAACCCTTGGAACGATACGCTCTGTCATCATAAGCCTCATTATATCTTCCTGAAAAACAGCCACCATACCTACCTATCATGGCATTTCCATAGCCATTCCAAGATATATTGCCATGCAACATCCATCGTTCTTCATGTTCATATGAGTTATCCTTCATTGTCATATTGCCTTCCATGATCTCATATCCTGCATCTAGTTGGGCTTTTCCCTCTCCATATTTTTGTTGCATGTTGCGCTTAATCATTGCACATACTGCTACACTGGTAGAGGCACTCATATAGAGTCATTACTTTTTGATTCAGAGTTGTAAGTAAATAAAAGTGTGTCGATGCCCTTTTAGAGTTTCCCCTACAGTGAGGAAAATAATAAAAGATCCAAAAGTGGATGAAATACAAAAAAAAGATCCCAAAGAGGACGAAAAAAAGAGAGAGAATAAAGAGCCATGGAGGCGACCCAAAATCAAAAAATACAAAAAAAGTGAAAAAGAGAAAAGAAAATAAGAGAGAGAGAGAGGGGGGGCAGCACTACTATCCCTTATTCCACACTTGTGCTTCAAAGTAGCACATGTACTTCAGTTTATAGAGAGTTTTCATGTCATTCATGCATAACTATGTGGGGATCTATACACTATAGAACTTGGCTTGCATATTCCAAGGATGAGCCTCCTCAAAAGAGCTCTAGGTCTTCATGAGCAAGCAAGTTGGATGCACCCCCACTAGTTCCATTGGAGGGCTTTCATACCCTTATAGCTCTTTGTGCATCCGCATGCTGCATGCAATCCCTACTCCTCACACCATATCTATCATTTGGCTTTCTCTCGCCTATGATTGTCCTCATTGGGGTGAGCCTTTCTCACTTTTTGACTTCCTATCCCCCTCATTATTCTATTTTGCCATCCTAGGTTCCCACGTATCTGGCTCGCGCTCATCCATTGCACGAGTGCTCAAAGTCAAAAGGGAGAGGATCAGTTTGACTTGTACCTGACTAGTGGTGTGGGGACGAGTCACAATAAGATTCCAAAGAGACATGTGTGAAAATTAGTAGATTGAGTTCTCAACAACTATTCAGTATTTTTATGCTCTAAAACCTCCCCACTCTTGGCACAGGAACTCCGACTGGAGACATTCGATTCACGGACAGCAAATGCTCAATTGTCTATATGTTCTTTCATTCTTTGCTTTAATATCAACTATAGACTATTTCTTTCTATCACTTTGTCTTTGGATTATGTATCTTCATTACATTAGATTGATTGCCTTTTCTCCTAAGTAGCATGTCACATAAAAAATTATCTTGTTATCATTTACCTACTCGAGGACGAGCAGGAATTAAGCATGGGGATGCTGATACGTCTCAAACGTATTAATTTTTGCTTGTTCCATGCTCATTTTGTGTCATTGCTACATATTTTTGACATGCTTTTGAATCATTTATTGGACTAAACTACTAATATAGAGCCCAGTGCTAGTTTATGTCTGTTTTGTCTTTGCAATGCAGAAAGTCCAAAAATGAAGTTGCTCAGAAAATTCCCAAAAAAATACCAAAAATTTGTTACATCAAAAGAGTCCTCCATCCGGAGGACAAAGTGTAGGGGAGGCCCACAGCCCCCAGGCGCCCTCCTGGCACGTCTAGGGGGACCCGCGCCATGGACCCTCCCGGGTGAGCTAGGCACCGCCTTGGACCCCTCTTTGGCACTATTTATTTCCCCCGACGCGAAAACCCGAGATATCCAATTCCTTTTTCCAGAAGCGCTCCCGATCTACGCCGCCATAGAAACCTAGCTTCGGGGGTCACCAAGATCCTGTTACGGCACCCTGCCGGAGAGGGCGTTGGCCCCCGGGGCCCTCTTCATCAACTCTTCTTCACCCCATGATGGATCGTGAGTAGTTCCTCCTTGGACTACGGGTTCTTGGCAGTATCTTGTTGGTATCTTTTCCCCTAGATCTTCAATACAAAGTTCTCATGAGCTGCCCTACATGATTGAGATCGATATGATGTAATTGGTTTTGTGTTTGTTGGGATCCGATGAATTGTTACCTTGTTCATTCCTAAGAAGTTTATGAATTATTGTTGCTGCAATTTTGTTGTTCTTAATGCTTGTTACTAGTGCATGAGTAGCATCATTTCAGATCTGAGCACTTTATGGTTGCATGATTATAATTGTTGTTCTAGATCTTATCTATGGTTGTATGCACCTGTTATAGTCCGGAACCGGCGATCTCAATGGTGACAGCTTGGGACACCAAAGGGGATGGGCTATAGTTTGAGGATTACATGTGTTCATAGTGTGTTAATGCTTTGTTCCGGTGCTCTTTTATAGGAGCACCTTAATCTCCATAAGTTCCTTTTGGCCCCGTTTGTAGCGCCTTAATCTCCATATTTCGGGTGTAAACAGTATTGGAAATATGGACCGGGGTCCTATGATGTTCACTAGTGATGTCTCTCTCCCAAAAGACGGTAAAATATCCATGCGAGGTAAACAAATTACAAATGGGCAATTGAAAAGATTATGTGCGCAAACCAATGCTAATTATGCTATGAAGAAAGGAAGAGGCTCAAAAGCATGGGCGGTACGCCAAGACAAGTAGACCGAAATCCATCTACATCTACCCACTAATCATCCACCTTGAGATATCTATCCAGAACATCTCGCTGGTATTAAGTTGCGAATCCCACCCAAAGTGTAAACTCAAAGCAACGGACAACTGCATGAAAGAACTTTGCGTAAAGTAAACAATCCTTGAACCCGCAAGTACAAGCACCGTTGTTTTCCCCCTTGTGGCAACAACACATCCCCTGGACTCATGTTTCTGTCACTCAAGCTAGTCATCGGGGGGCATGAACCCACAATCATGCATAACGCTCCCTCTTGGAGTCACTACCTACTACTTGGCCAAAGCAATAAACAACAACGGAGAACATGCAAGAATTACTCAAGAACATAAATATAAAGAGGAGAATCAAATATATTACTCAAACACAATATGAACATAATCTCATAATCCATCGGATCCCGGCAAACTCAGCATAGCAACAGCAGAAATATTAGATATGTGCCTCGATCATGTAGGGAAGCTCACGAGGTCTAATCCATGAAGAACAAAGAGGGGAGGAGAACATCACATAGCTACTGATCATAGACCCATGGTCCAAGGTGGACTACTCACGGTTCATCCGGGAAGCATCCATGGTGGTGGAGAAGCTCCCGGAGGTGGTTCCTCCCTCCGGCAGGGTGCCGGGAAGAGGGCTTCTAGTGCTCCCGATCTTGGAAGCGCGGTGGCGGCAGAACAGAGGAGAGATCGCGGAAAAGGGTTCCCGTCACGGGGGTTTCTCGTCATGAGGAATATATAGGCGAAGGGGGGCAGCCAGGGGGTCCACCAGGGGTCCAGGCGGCCCCCTGGCGCGGCCCCACCCAGGGGCGCGCCAGGAGGGCGCCTGGGGCCCTGGTGGGTCCCCTCTGCCCCCCCCCCCCCTCGTTTATTCCCGAAGCTTCTTCTACACTGATTTTAATTGGATTTTCCCGAATTTTTGGAGCACTTTTAATATGGGGGAAACCTGAAATAGAAAAACAACAGAAAATAGGAACTGACACTGGGGTGCACTGAGTTAATAGGTTAGTCAAAATATGATCAAAAGTGTATGGAAGTTCATCAATATCATAGAAATATTACACAAAAGAGGCATGGAGCAAGCAGAAATTATAGATACGTTTTGGACGTATCAACATCCCCAAGCTTAATTCCTGCTCGTCCTCGAGTAGGTAAATGATAAAATCATAATTTCTGTGGTGACATGCTAACAACCATATAAGAACTTTGAAGTAAAGCAATCAAGGCATGTAATTCAATTTAAGTCATAATAGGAAAGAGTCTATATTTAGCATTGAAACAAGCAACATTAGAACATAAAGGTGCAAGAGCTCTCGTTGTCCGTGACTCGAATGTCTCCAAATGGTGTTTGCGTGCAAGAAAGGGGATAGGGATATACAAGAAAAGAATTTTTGTGTTGATAACTCAATCTACTAAAGTTTCACACTTGGTCTTCTTTGGAATCTTATCTTGACTCATCCCCAGACCACTAGCCAGGTACAAGTCAAAATGATCCACTCCTTTTCGACATTTTGAGCACTCATGCAATGGATGAGCGTAAGAAAGAAAGTTGACACTTAGGATGGCAAAGAGAGAATATGGTGGAGAGAAAGCCAAATAATAGATATGATGTGAGGAGTAGGGATTGCCATGCAACGGATGCACATGTGAATTAAGGTAAGCTCTCCAATGGAACTAGTGGGGTGCATCCAACTTGCTTGCTCAAGAAGACCTAGAGCTCATTTGAGGAGGCTCATCATTGGAATATACAAGTCAAGTTCTATAGTGTGAAGATCCCCACATAGCTATATGCATAAATGATAATCTCTATGGAGTACAAGATATAAGAGGGAGTACGAGTGTGGATCTCTCAAAAGGAATAGTAATGTGCCCCTTCTCTCTTTTTATTTCTTTTTCTCTTTTTTCTACTTTTTTCTATTTTTGTTGGTGGCCTCAATGGCTCTTTCTATTTCTCTCTTTTGTCCTCTTTGGGACATTTTAATTTTGTCCTCTTTGGGATCTTTTCCTCACTTTAGGGGCAACACTCTATATATTACAAAAAGTATAGAAGATCTTTCACACTTTACAAAGTACTCAAATCATAATGAAAATGTAACTATCATGATGTATGAAAATGTATGCCTCTGCCAGTGTAGCAGGATACGCAATGATACTAGCGCGTCATGTAGTAATGATTAGGGCAAGGCCCAACTAGCATGCGGTTCATCGATCAAGCAAGTAGCATGTATGACATGAAGATCAAGTCATGAGAAGATGGATGTTGCATGGCAATATATCTTGGAAAGTCTATGGAAATTCCTTGGTAGGTAGGTATGGTGGCTGTTTTGAGGAAGGATATAAGGAGGTTTATGATGACGGAGCGTATCGTGACAAGGGTTTGGATGTACCGGCGAAGGTGGACGCCAACTCTCAGAGTGAGAAGAAAGCAATGCACGGCACAGGAGAGGCTACAAAAATATGGGAAGGTGGAAGTGTCAACTTTCGAATACTCACATTAGTCCGAAGAACTCATGCACTTATTATCGGTAACTCTCAATCTAATAAGGAGGTTTCACAAAGAGACAAGTACCCCGAGGAGGAGTGTATGGGCGTTTGGTTATCCTTGCGCATCCTCGACTCATGGTACGTGAGTGTACTCTAATATTCGACCCCTCAGAAGAGTAGTGATCCATCTAGTAGCTAAAGTTCTCAACTAATTTTTTAAGCTTCGAAAATAAACAAGGATTGCCCAAAATACGACATCTATCACTAATAGGCTAAAGCTCTTGACACCAAAAGTCCAAACATTACTCAAAACAATACCTCAAAACTATTGCAAGTTACTACTACAACTGAATAGCAACCTCAATTACCTACTTCAAATCAAGACACAAAACTCAGTGCAACAGGCAAACTCTCTTAAACAAGATAAACATGTAAACTCAAGAGATTTCCAGCAACAAACTAAACAAAAGCTCTTTGAAAAGATAAACATGAAAACTAAGAGAAAAACATGGCAGTAGCTTTGAAAAAGATAAAGAACACACACAACAAAGATAAGCATGAAAATCCTATGTTGTGTTCTAGATTTTGGAAGTGGAGCGTGTTTCTCTCCCACACAAAGAAAGCTGGGTTCTAACTTTTTATGAACAACAAGAAAAGCTAAAGAAAACTAAAAATAAAACCTAAGAGCGAGACGCTCCAAGCATAGCACATAACGCGTGAAGTGATAAAAATATAGTGAAACAAGAGACGAACTAATAATTGTTGATGGAGAAGGGGATGCACGGGGGCATCCCCAAGCTTAGACGCTTGAGTCTCCTTGAATATTTCTTGGGGATACATGGGGGCATCCCTAAGCTTGAACGCTTGACACTCCTGAATCTTCTTTCATCATCTTCCCTCGCACACTTGAAATTCCTTCATACATAACTAATCATAATCTGATTAGCGAGGTTAGTACCCATAAAAAAATATTTTTTCTCTACTGGAAATAAAGATAATATTGAAGATCTACTGTTTCTCAAGATTGCCAAAAAGTTTTTGCAAAGAAAAAGAAAGCTTAAGGTTCGCAAAACGAAGAAAAGGCAAAACATGACAGAATCTGTGAAAAACAGACCAGCAGGTAGTAAAGAATTTGTTAGGGATACTTCTGCAACTCAAATAAAAACCCAGAACATACGAAATTTCCGTAATTTTATAGAGCATGCTGTGTAAAACATTCAGCTCAAAAAGATGAACTGGGATTTTTCCATGATTTTCTAGTCACGAGGACAGAATCTGATTTCTGGAAAGCATGTCACAACTTTCACTTCCCTTGTCATATGAGGCTATAAATGGCACAAAGCTTGAAAAATAAAGATACAATGATGTTGCTACAGTAGTAACAATCATCAAGACCACTAAAAACAGAAGAAAAAAGAAATGGAAATCCTAAATTCGTTGCGGGCTGCCTCCCGAAAGCGCTTCTTTAAAGCCATTAGCTAGGCTTAATGCAAATAGATCAAGTCTTTTCAAGAAAATAACTAGCCCGTGTGACAGACTCAAAAGGAAACTTAATCTTTTTCCTAGGGAAGTGTTCCATCCCTTTATTGAGAGGAAGTTGGAATTTTATAATCCCTTCTTTCATATCAATAACAGCACCCACGGTGCAAAGAAAAGGATGTCCCAAAATAATTGGACAAGAAGGTTCGCATTCAATGTCCATGATAGTAAAATCAACGGGAACATAATTGTCATTGACAATGATAAGAACATCATCTATCTTCCCCAAAGTTTTCTTTACGGAAGAATCGAAAAGACGAACACCAAAAGAACAAGGATCAAAAGGTTTCAATTCAAATATATCATACATTCTTTTGGGCATAACGGAGGTACTAGCTCCAACATCACATAAAGCATAACAAGAAAAGTTATTCAACTTAATTTTAATCATAGGATCCCAACCATCTTCTAGCTTTCTAGGTATGGAGTCTTCTACCCTAAGATTCTCCTCCCTAGCTTTGATGAGAGCATTAGTGATATGCTCCGTGAAGGAAAGATTAAGTGTGCTAGTGTGGGGGTCTCCAGACATCTTGTGAAGGAAACAAATAACTTCAGAAAGGGTGCAATTATCAAAATCAAGGTCACTACTATCAAGTAAAGTGGTAGTGGTGTCCTTTAGGATCAATTGTTTGGTAGCTTCTATAGTCATAGGAATTTCTTCTTCTAAGGTTGAGGTCATAGCATCACCATTAATAGGTCCTATGGGACTAGGGGTGCATTGGGTGCTAAGAGTTTGGATATCCTCAACCACTTGGATAGTAGCAATGGTATGGTGTTTAGGAAGTCTCTTAATTCTATCTTCTTCCTCCTTTTCTCTAGCCCATCTCTCTTTGAGTTTAGACATCATCCTAATGTTTTCATTAATTTGCATTTGGATAGCATTGATAGGAGTGACCTTCCTCTCCTCAAGAGGAGAAGTTCTAATTTTTAGCAATTCTACTTCATGGGCTAAATTGTCCATCTTCGACGAGAGGTTATCTAATTTGTCTAGTTTTTCCTCTACACTCTTGTTGAAGGCTTTTTGGGTAGTGATAAAGTCTTTAAGCATACTCTCTAATTCAGAAGTGGAGTTTTTGGTGCTAGGATAAGTGTTGTTGTTCCCATAGTTGGAGGGGAACAGTCTAGGATTGCTACCAAAATTACTCCTATAAGCATTGTTATTGAAGTTGTTTCTAGAGATAAAGTTCACATCTACTTGATCTTGAGCAATCACATAATTTAGAGGAACATCATGAGGATCAATAGGAGATTGCTTGGTAAGTAGAGAAACAATCAAGTCAACTTTTTCATTTAGGCAGGAGATCTCCTCGATAGAGCTTACCTTCCTACCTATTGGAGCTCTTTTGGTGTGCCATTGGGAGTAGTTGGTCATCATCTCATCGAGAAGTTTGTTGGCAGCACCAAGTGTAGTTGACATAAAGGTTCCTCCCGCGGCCGAATCTAGCAAGTTCCGCGAGGTAAAGTTCAAGCCTGCATAAAAAGTTTGGATAACCATCCAAGTAGTCAAACCATGCGTAGGGAAATTCTTAACAAGAGATTTCATGCGTTCCCAAGCTTGGGCAACGTGTTCATTATCCAATTGTTTAAAATTCATAATAAAACTCCTCAATTGGATAATCTTAGCATGGGGGTAGTACTTCCCAATAAAATCATCCTTGCACTTGTCCCAAGAGTCTATGCTATTATTATGCAAGGATTGAAACCAGATTTTAGCTTCATCTCTGAAGGAGAATGGAAAAAGCTTAAGCTTAACAATATCACCATCTACTTCTTTGTACTTTTGCATATAACAAAGCTCAATAAAATTATTTAAGTGCAAAGAAGCATCATCTCTAGCATCGATAAATTGATCTTTCATAGCAAGGTTCAACAAAGCAGGTTTAATCTCATAAGAAGGTGCTGAAGTAGCAGGTGTAGCAATAGAAGTGCAGATAAAGTCACTGTTGTTGTGACTAGTGAAGTCACACAACTTGGTGTTCTCAGAGGAACCCATAGTAGCAGCAAGCAAGATAACTATTTTTTTGATTTTCGATAAAGGACACTAAAGAAAAAACTGAAAGGTAAACTAACAAGACTAAAAAGCAAAGATAAAAGATAGTGTGCAACTCCCCTATCTTGAAGAGTGGAGTCCCCGGCAACGGCGCCAGAAATTACTTTTGATGGTACGAATTAACGCCCCCTCGTTGGTTACCCAAAGTTGAAGGTTGAGATGTAGATAGCAGCAATTTCCCTTATCGAAGATGCTAAGGTTGAGTATCGAACCAGTAGGACTCCAACAGATACAAGAAGGTGGTGAAGTGAATAATGGCGCCGTTCACAACCTAAGGTTGCTTACTTCACCTGGACCTGCACACACAGCAAATAACTTTGCTTCCCAACGAGTACAGAGGAGTTGTCAATTCCTCCGGCCTTGTTGTTTACAAAGGATAAAACGCACAGGATAATAATGGTAGTGATAGCAACTGAAAAGTAAATACGAAAAGTAAATTGATAGCGGGTGTAAGCAGTATTGGAAATATGGACCGGGGTCCTATGATGTTCACTAGTGATTTCTCTCTCCCAAAAGACGATAAAATAGCCATGCAAGGTAAACAAATTACAGTTGGGCAATTGAAAGGATTATGTGCGCAAACCAATGCTAATTATGCTATGAAGAAAGGAAGAGGCTCAAAAGCATGGGCGGTACGCCAAGACAAGTAGACCGAAATCCATCTGCATCTACCTACTAATCATCCACCTTGAGATATCTATCCAGAACATCTCGGTGGTATTAAGTTGTGAATCCCACCCAAAGTGTAAACTCAAAGCAATGGACAACAGCATAAAGAACTTTCGGTAAAGTAAACAATCCTTTCACCCGCAAGTACAAGCACCGTTCTTTTCCCCCTTGTGGCAACAACACATCCCCTAGAATCATGTTTCTGTCACTCAAGCTAGTCATCGGGGGGCAAAGCTCCCTCTTGGAGTCACTACCTACTACTTGGCCAAAGAAATAAACAACAACGGAGAACATGCAATAATTACTCAAGAACATAAATATAAAATAGGAGAATCAAATATATTACTCAAACACATTCTGAACATAATCTCATAATCCATCGGATCCCAGCAAACTCAGCATAGAAACAGCAGAAATATTACATATGTGCCTCGATCATGCAGGGCAGCTCACAAGGTCTAATCCATGAAGAACAAAGAGGGGAGGAGAACATCACATAGCTACTGATCATAGACCCATGGTCCAAGGTGGACTACTCACGGTTCATCCGGGAAGCATCCATGGTGGTGGAGAAGCTCCCGGAGGTGGTTCCTCCCTCTGGCAGGGTGGCGGGAAGAGTCTTCTGGTGCTCCTGATCTTGGAAGCGCGGCGGCAGCGGAAGAGAGGAGAGATCGCGAAAAAGGGTTCCCGTCACGAGATTTCTCGTCACGAGGAATATATAGGCGAAGGGGGGCAGCCAGGGGGTCCACCAGGGGTCCAGGTGGCCCCGTGGCGCGGTCCCACCCTGGGGCGCGCCGGGATGGTGTCTGGGGCCATGGTGGGTCCCCTCTGCCCCCCCCCCCCCCTCGGTGATTCCCTAAGCTTCTTATACGCTGATTTTTTATTGGATTTTTCCCAAATATTTGGAGCACTTTTAATATGGGGGAAACCTGAAATAGAAAAACAGCAGAAAACAGGAACTAGCACTGGGGTGCACTGAGTTAATAGGTTAGTCCAAATATGATCAAAAGTTTATGGAAGTTCATCAATATCATAGAAATATTACACAAAAGAGGCATGGAGCAAGCAGACATTATAGATATGTTTTGGACGTATCAACCGCTAAGGCTTATAAGTATTCTTTGGATCCCCTTGTGTCGAATTAATAAATTGGATTATACCTACCCGCGAAGATTGTTGCGATCCCCTATACTTGTGGGTTATCATCCCCCTTGGACCATGGGTCCATGACTAGTAGATATGTGATGTCTTCTCTCCAATCTTGTTCTTCAATGTTTAGTCCTTGTGAGATTCCTTACATGATCAAGGCACCTATGTAATTTTTCTACTGTTGTTATGCTGTTTTTGCTGGAATCCGATGGATTATGAGATTATGATCGGATCGTGATGAGTTATATATTTGGTTTACCTTTTATATTTTGTTCTTGAGTAATTATTTCATTTTCTCCATTGCTTTTTATTGCTTTGGCCAAGTAGTAGATAGTGACTCCAATAGGGAGCGTTATGCATGATTGTGGGTTCATGCCCCCCAATGTCTAGCTTGAGTGACAGAAACATGAGACTAGGGGATGTGTTGTTCCCACCAGGGAGAAAACAACGGTGCTTGTAACCGCGGTTGCAAGAATTGTTTACCTTGCACATAGATTGTTAATGCAATTGTCTGTTGCTTTGAGTTTACACTTTGGGTGGGGCTCGCAACTTAATACCAGCGAGATATTCTGGATAGATAAGGTGGATGATTAGTTAGTAGATGCAGATGGATTTCGGTCTACTTGTCTTGGCGTACTGTCCAAACTTTTGAGCCTCCTACTTTCCACTATCATAATTAGCATTGCGGTGCGTTTATAATTCTGTCAATTGCCCAACTTTAATTTGTTCACCCAGCATTAGCCCTTTTATCATCTTTTGGGAGAGAAGCATATATCACTAGTGAACATCATGGGACCCCGGTCCATATTTCCACCATTGTTTACACCTCCACTTTATTTTTTTCATTTACTTTCAGTTTCTATCACCAGTATCTTTATCCTCTTGCGTTTGATCGTTTGTAAACGACAAGGCCGGAGGGATTGACAACCCCTCTGTACTTCATTGGGAGCAAAGTTATTTGTATCTGTGTGCAGGTCCACGTCTTTTGTAAGCACCGTTGCAGTAGACACCTACTTGTCGATCCTAGGAGTCCTCCTGGATTAGATAAACCTTATAGCCTTCGCGTAAGGGAAATTTGCCGCTATCTACATCTCACCTTCCACTTGGGGTAACCAACGAAGGGCGAGCAGCCATTATCATCTCTCGTACCATCTGGGATCACACGAACTCTTAAGATGTATATGTTCCTGTTAGAGGGGGATGACTACTCCCACCCTCGGGACTTGAATCATGCTCTATTTTTTAGCAAAGATGGGGAGCTCCCGAAGGCAGTAAAAAGTTTTGTTTTGTAGCAAAAGTTTTGAAATAACCTGTTTGCTTGGCCTGTTAGCGAGGAGTGCTTTGTGGCCAAAAGATCCCTCGTGGTAGAGTGTGCTCAGTGCGTCCTATTGAGATGGGACATTGAGAGATGGCCTGGCAATTGTGACAACTGCATGCTGTGGTTAGATGTGCCATGTTGTGGTAATTTCGCCGCGTGTTATAATGGTTCCTTGTTTTTCGTGCGAAGTGGGCGGCGTGGTTACTGCGCCGGTTGAGATTTCTTTGCTGCATGAGTATCATGGGATCGCACCATGTTGATTAATATCTGACATCGACAGTGGGTAGATGGGCCACTGCCATAGGTTAAATACGGGAGGCCCAGGTAATTTATGATTACTTAGCCCTTGCCTTCCTCTGCTTCTTCTTCTTCCTCTGCCTCTTGCCATTCCTCTTCCTTGCTCTGCACGGTTGTTCCGTGAGATCTATGTCCAAGCGTGCCAAGGGTGCATCATAGGAGTCGTCGGCAAGGATGACTAGGAGGTGGGAGCGGTTATCCTTTGAAGCTGCATATCTGGATGCGCTCGTGGCGGATGGGCTCGTCGCGAAGGGCGCTGCTCGGATCCCTGGTGACGAGGATATTCCTGCACCTCGTGACGACGAGTAGGTATGCTTTCAGAGTTTTTTCCCTCGTGGATTTTCTCTTCCCGTTCATCCGTTCGCCCGGGGATTACTCTTCGCGTACCAGCTTCAGTTCCATGATTTGACACCCAATGGAATACTGCATATAGCGTGCTTCATTATGTTGTGTGAGGATTTCTTGGGAATCTATCCCCACTGGGGGCTCTGGAAGCACCTCTTCATTTGAAGAGGACAAAAATCTGAATACGCCATTGGGGGCGTTGGCATTTGAATTAAGGATAAAAATGCCTATTTTGATCTGGAAAAATTGGATTCTGTCTATACATGGCGGAAAAACTGGTTCTATCTGAAGGACCTGTGTAAGGCCCGTAATGCGGTACCATCTCGAGTTAGACGCTTTCACATTCGACTTGAGATGGGGGGGCATAACTAGCCACCTGCTCATGAAAGACGACAATCGTTCGTGGCAGGGTTCTCGACAACAGGTAACAATGCATGAACATAAACTAAATATATATAGGTCCCAAGGCATACAGTTTCCTGGGTAATTATTACATCATTCAGAGACCTCATGGTCCAATAGTACATCACATCATTCTCTCAGAATACACACACGTCCGAGTACTAACAAGATGAAAATTTCCCTACAAATAAACATGTCATCCGCCCACGGATCGTCGAAACCCAATTGTAGGATCTATTGCTCGAAGTCTCTGTCCTCCTCTGGCGGAACCTCCACGAAGTACTTGCCGGTGCTCGGGTCGAGGTAGTATTCTAAAGATCCAATCATTTTGTACATAACGTGAAAGAAAGATGTAAGGAGTGACAATATATCAATACAGTATAACTAACTTCTCACGGTAAGGAAAGGGTAGTGGTTGAGGTTGCAGCCGCACTAGCATATATGAGTGGCTAATGATCTATTAGAGTAAGGAAAGAACACAGAATCCGTTGATGATCGCATCAAGAAGGCTCTACTCACCTACTTACGCAAAACATAACACAACCTTGTCCCCTCTTTCTCTCCCTAGACATAAGAAGAGAAATCAAGGCAACTCACACGTTGGCAATTTTAATCATGATTATGTTGATGTTATTCTATGAACAAGACGTAGGTTGTGAGTCTTCCATAACTGCAGAAATGGCTTTTCAAAAGAATTTAACCCTGCAGGGGTGTACCAACTGCCCATTATAGGATTCGCATGTACGTCCGGTTTCCGCTTGGCTGTGGGAAACGCCTGAAACTCCGGTACGCCAGAGTCGCTCTAACTAACAACGCACAATTCCGGGTGGCCCTCGGTGAGTCGACAGCCAACTCAAAATCCAACCGCGCTCTCGACTCGGCCTCTACCGTCTGGACGAGGTCGGGGTAACTATCCCATCACTGTGGGCAGCCCCCTAGCTTCCAGGTGTGGAAAAACAAGGGTTCTCTATCCTTCCTGGAGAAAGTTGTTTTAAGTTCCGCTGGAGCGCTAACCAGACACACACACGGTTTCAAATGGTAAAATCAGTTCGGGCCACCACTAGAATCATTTGGAACTAGGTACATAAGACAAGGGGACCCCATAGAATCCCACACACAATTAGGCATGCTCAATCAAAGAACCAATACCCGGAACTCGGATCCTAAGTGACTCGAATGAAACCAAACACCTGGCGTGAACAACCCGGTCTTTCATACTTCATCAAATATAAGTCAACATCATATTAATAAATGTCAACCAATTTCTGATAATAGCATAATAATCCACCAAGCAGCAGTGGGTATAAGCAGCAGTTAAGGGCCTACACATGCTAAGCAATGGTTAAGCAAGCAAGGTGCATGGCCAAACAAGGTTTGCTAGCATGTGGGGATCATGGTTGTTTGTGTTTAATTGAGAGGCACGATTATATGGTGGTAGGATCAAACAACCATTCTAAATACAGTTAGGCAAGCAAACTGAGAGCTGTAAATAATGATATATTCCCCCTTGCCTGAGTAGGTAGTCGACGGATCAGACGTAGCAGGGTCCTCGGGCTCGGTCTCCAACAGCTCCATGTAAGTCTCCTCGGCAAGCTTAGGCTCTAACGTACGGTACCAACAAAGAGAAACACCACAAATAAGCATTAGGATCAAAGGATGCACAAGCATGTAACTTAGCATGTTCAGGTTTAGAAGCATGCTGTGACCCTAGCTAGTCAAGTTTAAATGAAGATCGTGATGACACTTCAACGATGCTCCATATGCAGTTTATAATTAAATGGTCTTGGTCAAGACCTTAAGTTTTAGGTGCAAGTGACATGGAATGCATGGCATGGCATAACATGATGATCAAAAGATATAAATCAACGTTAAAATGAACTAGCGTGATTCCGTAGATGGAAGGTGTTGACAAGGGTTGACACCGGAAAAAGTTTTCAACAGTGCAAAGTGTGAAGGAAAGAGATAGGGCATCACCCATCATATGACAATATAATGGGGGCTGTCCTCTTTGATGCAAGAGCAAATGGATGAAACAAGATGCAAGAGCTTGGCAACATGATGATGAAAACTATGGACATGGCATGATAAATTTAGGCATCACTAAAGTGAGGATTTAGCAAACGATTGTGTCACTTCATTTAATGCTTGCTCATATGAAAATATGAACAACACCAAATTCTTCCTCACTTTTCTGCCCCAAAACCATATACAACATGTATATCTTGGGAGTACGTGTGCACAAAAATGCTCAAGTTGGAACTTGGTACAAGATGCAAAAGATTTGAACAGAAACATGGGATTAAATGCGCCAGCTGGGACTCGAACCCACGCCAACCTGCTGTTGCGTCTGCTCGCTTGCAGCTACAGCAATGGCTCTTTACTGAACATAAAGGAGTAGCAGACAAGACGTACCAACTAATCGAGTCAACCGATTTTTTAGACAAAACTGAAAACAGAAGACGACGAGAACTTGCAGCGAGGCTGGCCTCACGCACTCGTCTTCGGTGACTCATCTGGCACTTGGGGGCGCTAGCCGGCACATCCACGCACGCCAACACGCCGGGATCAGGCCGAAGCAAGCAAAAGGGAATCCATTTTCTCGCCGAAAAGGCATGGCAGTGACGCTAAAATGCGAGCATTTGACAAAGCTTTCAGACTTGGCATAGCCGGGCAACTTCCGGCGACCGTGGCATCGGCTACGAACACCGGCGACTCACCGTCGGCGCCCCATGGCTTGCCGCGACTACCACGAACCCATTTTTGCACCGAACTTGCATCATTGGCCCAAGGCGGAAGCTTTACCTCGCTGGAAAAACCACGGCAGAGAGCAGCACTCGGGCACCTACAGGAAGACTTAAGACGGACGAATGTGGACGGCAAGGTGATCACAAGGAGGCACCTTTGCTGCCGAACGCACGTCCAGGACGTGCCTAGAGCACGCGCAAGCACGTCCGGGGCACGCCACGGTCTCGGCGGCCACGGATTGCTCGACGGCGACGACATACGCGGCGGCGACCTACTGCTACACAAGGATCGTCCTACGCGCTCAACAAGGGAAGGAAGGGAGGAGTCGTCGGTCACGTCGGGGTGGTCGACGACAAGTTCCAGCACGGAGGAGGAAGAAAGCATCCGACGTAGTCTACGTCGGGGAAGGAGTCGTTCACTGCCAGGAAGAAGACAGCGGGGAAGATCCACGACTCTTCGGGCTCCAGGACTTGCACGGTTGATGAAGACGACGACTACGTCCTTCGCTGTAAGCTCCCGGTGGAGGATGTCGGGGCACGGTGGTGAATTTGGCTACGCGGCAGCGGAACAGGGGAGGTGCTCCTCGGCCATGGAGGCGGCGGCGGAGGGAATTGGGGGAAGGGATGGGAACTTGGGTTCCGAGGGGAACTCCTGGACGCGCTTTTAAGGAGATGGGCATCTCTGGCTGGCCTCCGGGCTCCACCCGTGGCCGTGGCAGCTCGCCATGAGAGAGAGCACAAGGGGGGATCTGGACATGCTGGAAAGAAGAAGGAGGAGAGCCCTCCGATGGGAAAACAATGGCCAAGGCTGCCCCCAGCGTACCGGTTCGCCGAGCTGGGCTGCAGCCCGAAAAGGACAGGCCCAACTGGGCTGGGCTGCTTTGCAATGTTCCACAGAGAGAGAGAGAGAGAGAAGGGTTTTTCTATTTAAAAATAAGTAGTCACCCTTTTGAGATTTTACAGAGAAAAATAAAAAGGATAAAAACATAATAAAATATGTTTTGGAATCCTGAGAATATTTCTGATTTTAAAAAATTGGTTTAAACCAATTTGATCCAAGTAGAATATTTCTGATTTTACAAAATTGGTTTGAACCAATTTGATGCAAGTAAAATCTTTGGCTTTGATTTAAATTGGAATTGCATTTCAACTGCAACTCAAATTTCCAGAGAACAAAAATTCAAAGTTAACCTATGAAATTGCTTGTGAGGGATGGGGATTTGGCTATGCCACAGTTGATGCTTAGGGGAGCTCACATGCAAATGGAATAAATGCCAAAACACCCTTCTTTGAATCACAAAGATTATTTTAATTCAAATTCAAATGAGCTCCAACATGGATGGCATTCAAGATCACCACATAATTTTACATCATCTTGCATGACAACAAGCTTGATAGCCTATGCCAACGCAGGATCTCGTCTCGAGATCTAAGCATGAAACAGCTCCGGATACTCGGAACGGAGATGATCTTCATGCTGCCAAGTTGCCTCTTTCTCGGAATGATGTTACCACTGCACCTTCATGAACTTGACGGTATTGTTGCGCATTTTGCGCTCGGAAGTCTCGAGAACACAGACCGGATGCTCTGAGTACGAAATATCAACACTCAGCTAGATGTCACCCAAGTCAACGGCCTACTCTTGCTGCTTGAAACACTGCTTCAACTGAGACACGTGGAACACATGATGCACCATCGATAGGCTCTCGGGAAGCTCAAGCCGAAAGGCAAGAGGTCCCCTAGTCTCCAGAATAAGGAATGGGCCGACGAATCTGGGAGCAAGCTTTCCCTTGTTTCCAAAGCGATGAGTTCCCCTCAATAGAGACACTCTCAGGTATGCTCAATTTCCAATTTGGAAATCTACACCTCGGTGCATTTTTTCATACTAGGCCTTATGCCTTGACTGTGCGGCTTTGAGGTGCTCTCTGGCAATCTTCACTTTGTCTTCTGCCTCCTGGATCACTTCTAGACTGAACAATTGCCTCTCTCATGTCTCGGACCAGTTCAAAGGTGTCATGCACTTCCGACCATACAACACCTCAATGTGTGCTGCCTGCAAACTCGCCTCATAGTTGTTGTTTTAAGAAAACTCAGCATAAGGCAGACATTCCTCCCATTTCATGCCAAAGGAAATGACACATGCTCGAAGCATGTCCTCCAGAATTAGACTCACATGCTCAACCTGCACACTGGTCTGAGGGTGATAAGTTGTGCTAAACACAATCTTTGTGCCCAATACTTCCTGGAAAGCCTCCAGAAGTTTGATGTGAAGATACTTCCATGATCAGAGCTTACATTTCTTGGAATTCCGTGCAGGGAAACAATCCTCGCGTGGTACAACTCCGCCAACTGCACAGTGGTACGTCCCAAACGTATCTATAATTTCTGCTTGCTCCATGCATGTTTTGGATGATATTTCTATGCTTTTTATACACTTTTGATCATATTTGTACTAACCTATTAACTCAGTGCACCCTAGTGCCAGTTTCTGTTTTCTGCTGTCTTTTTATTTCAGGTTTTTCGATTACGTAAAATGCCAGAAAAATTCTGGGAAAAATATATAAAAAATCAGATCAATGGAAGCTTCCAGAGTCCCAAAGGGGGGCCCGAGAGAACCCACTAGGGCTCCAGGCGCCCTGTGCGCGCGACCTAGAGTGGGGCCGGGCCTGGGGGCCGCTTGGAACCCTGGTGGCCGCTTGGACCCCTGGTGGCCCCTGGCTACCCCCCCCTTCGCCTATATTTACCTCGTCCTCCGAAACCCTCGAGGATAGAACCCCTTTTAGCGATCTCGTCTCTGTTCCACTGGTGCCGCGCTTCCAAGATCGGGAGCACCAGAAGACCTCTTCCCGGCACCCTGCCGGAGGGAGGATCGACCTCCGGGAGCTTCTCCACCACCATGGGTGCTTCCAGGATGATCCGTGAGTAGTCCACCTTGGACCATGGGTCCATGATTAGTAGCTATGTGATGTTCTCTCCCCCTCTTTTTTCTTCATGGATTAGACCTTGTGATCTGCCCTACATGATCAAGGCACATATGTAATTCTTTGTGCTGTTGCTATGTTGAGTTTGCTGGGATCTGATGGATTATGAGACTATATTCAGATTGTTCTGAGTAATATATTTGGTTCTTCTCTTTTATATTTGTGTTCTTGAGTAATTCTTGCATGTTCTCCGTTGCTGTTTATTTCCTTGGCCAAGTAGTAGGTAGTGAATCCAAGATGGAGCGTTATGCTTTATTGTGGGTTCATGCCCCCTGATGACTAGCTTGAGTGACAGAAACATGAGTCTAGGGGACGTTCTGTTGCCACAAGGGGGAAAACAACGGTGCTCGTAACCGCGGTTGCAAGGATTGTTTAATTTACACAAAGTTCTTTTAATGTAGTTGCCTGTTGCTTTTGGTTTACACTTTAGGTGGGGCTCACAACTTAATACCAGCGAGATGTTCTGGATAGATATCTCAAGGTGGATGATTAGTAGTAGATCCAGATGGATTTCGGTCTACTTATCTTGGCGTGCCGCCCATGATTTTGAGCCTCTTCCTTTCTTTTTTAGCATAGTTAGCATTGGTTTGCGCCCGTAATCCTGTCAATTGCCCAGTTATAATTTGTTTACCTTGCATAGCTGTTTATTGTATTTTTGGAGAGAGACATCACTAGTGAACATCATGGGACCCCAGTCCATACTTCCACCACTGCTTACACCCTCAATTTACTTCTTGCTTTTACTTTCTAGTTGTAGCATCACTATCTTTTATCTCTTGTGTTTGATCCTTTGTAAACAACAAGACCAGAGAGATTGACAACCTCTATGAAGTTCGTTGGGAGCAAAGTTATTTGTTGCTGTGTGCAGGTCCACGTCTTCTGTAAGCGCCAGAGAAGAAGACACCTACTTCTCGTTGTCGGAGTCCTACTAGAGACATAAACCTCGGTATCTTCACTGAGGGAAATTTGCCGCTATCTAGATCTCACCTTCCACTTGGGGTAACCAACGAAGGGAGAGAATCCGTTATCATCTCTCGCGCATCAAGAAAATTTCTGGCGCCGTTGCCGGGGACTCCACTCTTCAAGATAGGGGACTTGCACACTATATTTTATCTTTGATTTTTAGTCTTGTTAGTTTACCTTTCAGTTTTTATCTTTGTGTTCTTTATAAAAAAACACAAAAAAATTCTTATCATGCTTGCTGCTACTATGGGTACCACTGAAAACACTAAGTTGTGTGACTTCACTAGTCACAGCAACACTGATTTTATCTGCACTCCTATTGCTACACCTGCTACTTCAGCTGTCTCTTGTGAAATTAAACCTTCGTTGTTGAACCTTGATATGAGAGATCAATTATCCGGTATGGGAGATGATGCTTCTTTACACTTAAATAATTTTTTTGAGATTTGTCATATGAAAAAGTATAAAGAAGTAGAAGGTGATATTGTTCAGCTTAAGCTTTTTCCTTTCTCCTTGAGGGAAGGAGCTAAAATTTGGTTTCAATCCTTGCCTAGGAATAGCATAGATTCTTGGGATAAGTGCACGGATGATTTTATTGGGAAGTATTACCCACCTGCGAAAAATATCCAATTGAGGAGTAATATTATGAATTTTAAGCAATTGGATAATGAACATGTTGCCCAAGCTTGGCAACGTATGAAATCTCTCATTAAGAAATGCCCTACACATGGTTTGACAACTTGGATGGTTATCCAGACTTTTTATGCAGGCTTGAACTTTACCTCGCGGAACCTGTTTGATTCGGACGCGGGAGGAACCTTTATGTCAAGAACACTTGGTGCTGCCAAAAAACTACTAGATGAGATGATGACCAACTATTCCCAATGGCACACCGAACGAGCTCCAACAGGTAGGAAGGTAAACTCTATCGAGGAGATTTCCTCCGTAAATGAAAAAGTTGACTTGATTATGTCTTTACTTACCAAGCAAGCTCCTATTGATCCTCATGATGTTCCTTTAAATTCATTGGTTCCTCAAAAACAAGTAGATGTGAACTTTATCTCTAGAAACAACTTCAACAACAATGGTTATAGGAGTAACTTTGCTAGCAATCCTAGACCGTTCCCATCCAACAACAATGGGAACAACAACACTTATCCTAGTAACAAGAACTCCATTTCTGAATTAGAGAGCATGCTTAAGGAGTTTATCACTACCAAAAATGCCTTCAACAAGAGTGTAGAGGAAAAAATAGACAAATTAGATAGTCTCTCTTTGAAGGTTGACAATTTAGCCCTTGATGTTGAGATGCTTAAAATTAGAACTTCTCCCCTTGAGGAGAGGAAGCCCACTCCTATTAATGCTATACAAATGCAAATTAATGAAAATATTAGGATGATGGCTAAACTTATTGAAAGATGGGCTAGAGAAAAGGAGGAAGAAGATAGAATGAAGAGCCTTCCTACACACCATACCGTTGCTATTATCCAAGTTGTTGAGGATACCCATACTTTTAGCACCCAACACACTCCTTGTCCCATTGGACCTATTAATGCTGATGTTATTACCTCAACCGTAGAAGAAGAAACACCTATGAACATAGAAGCTTTCAAACAAGTGAGCCTAGATGACACCTGATACGTCCAAAATGCATCATTATTTTATATCGTAATTCATCCTTATTCATTGATATATTTCACATTACGATGATGTTCTTATGTTGTTTTGGCTTGTTTTACACAGTTTGCAACTTTCCGGTGCCGAAGCAGCAGATGCAGGATTCAGCGGTAAAAAGTGGACGCTGAGTTGCTGAAGAAGAATACCTCCAAATTACCTGAAAATCGACGGAGGGTGTTTTCCCCAAGATTAACGAAGACACGCCGAAGAGGGGCCAGAAGGGGGCCACAGGGTGCCCAGGCGGCCACCCGGTGCGGCTCCACCCCTGGCCGCGCCGGGAGGGCGCCTGGGGCCCTGGGACCACCCCTGGCTCCCCCCCTCTGGCCTATATACTCTTCGTCGCCCGAAAACCCTAAAAAGATATTTTTGACGGAGTTCCGCCGCCGCTCCGTGGCGGAAACCTACAGAGAATAAAAGGGCTCTCCGGCGGGCAGATTCCACCGAGGAGATCACTGCCCGGAAGGGGAGATAAGCGCCATCGTCATCACCATCATCATGGGCATCATCGAGATCATCATCATCATCCCCAACATCGGCACCATCTCCACTACCATCCAATCTCACCTCACAAGTTTATCTTGTGTTGTAATCCGTACTATCTATCCTCTCTACTCTACCGGTGTCGATTACTACTTTGTGGTGAATGCTATTGAGTTTTGTTCGAGAAATATCATTATGTCCAGATTGTTTACCACCTATTTATCACCTCTGATCATGATCTCTTTTATTTCTTGTGAGTAGTTACATTAGTTCTTGAGGACATGGGAGAAGTCTTGGTGTTAGTAGTCATATGATGTTGAAGTAATATGTGTTGTTTGATATTTACGTTGTGTTGTTATTATCCTAGTGGTATTGTGTGAGTCGAACACTCAACACTTCGACTTATTAAGGACCTAGGGGAATACATTTTGTATAAAGAATACTTACGATGGGTTGCCGGAGTGACAGAAACCTGAACCCCAGTTTGCACACTTTTGCACAAGAGAATAATGGATCCTTGATCTTATTGTTGTGGTTAGGCTTTGCCTTAATTTCTATCTTGTATTTGTGGATGCTTGCAAGTTTTTTAATCATAAAAGTGCACTTATCTTAGTCTAGAAGGTGTGCTAGCATAGATCCACCCACTCAACACTTATCAACACTAACCACAGTATCGATTTGGAGTATGGCGAAAGCACGTGACTACCTCTCCATGTGTCCTCAAGAACGCTTTAGTCTTTATAAGTTCAGTTGCCAGGCTTATCCTTTACTGAAAATGTAAGAGCAAGTTTTGCCCCCGAAGGTTTTGGACATTGTTGGACAAAGCAGAAGTGGAACTAATATTGTTTTCAAGTATAAACAGATACTTAGGTTCCGAAAGAATGGAGTTTGCAAGTAGAAGGTCGAAGGACAACTCACTGCAGTAAAGCTGCAGTCATCTACCAAAGCCTTTGAAGGAAGACGACCCCTAAAAATGTTGTCGAAGAAGATGTCTCTCTCGAGCAAAAGCGCAACAAGGAGAAAGCTGAAGCTGGTCGAAGACTTAGTCTTTTTGCTAGTTTCTCCTTATTTCTTGAGTCGTAGGAAAAACCGTACTATTAAGAGGGGTTTGCTAGTTGAGATCTTTGTCGAAGTGAATTTTCTCTGCTCAACCAAAACCCACAAAAGCCTACCGAGAGAAATCTCACCGAGTCGAGCGAATAGCTCGAAGGCAAAGTCATTGCACTTCGTGCCTTCGAGAGAGAACTCGTTCGGTGAGTCAGCTTACTTGTTCCTCAAGTAAAGTTGCGCAGTGATTGGAATCCGACCGTTGTGGACACGCGTCAAGCGGTTGCATCTGGTCACTTCAGTCATTTTACCCATCGGGGTAGCCAACTATAAATACCCCGCACCTACCCGCCATTTCGGGTAGGCTGCCCCACTGAAGATTCTAAGACAGAAGTCTGTGAGCATCCTAAAGAGATCCATCGAGAGAAAACCTACACCCAAGTCTGAGCTGAGTTGAGCAATTCATGGAGACTTAGGTTGAGATTAGCCGATCTTTTTATCTTGGAGAACTGCAAGTCTCCTAGACGGTTAGGCGTCGCCTGTCAAGCAGTCGAAGAGTAATTGTCACTGCTGAAGGAAGTTTGTAAAGGTCTCGGAGATGTCCTGAATCATCTACCACGAGTGAAAACTGGACAAGCTCGAGGAGTTTGTTGCAGTGGAGAATAGGACGGAGAGAGTTTTGCTCCAGGTGTTCAATCACCAGTCCCTCCAACCAGACGTAGCACTTTGCAGAGTGTGAACTGGTTTACTAAACATCGCGCTGTCAGGCTCGTTTTCCTTCTAGCATTTACTTCAAGCATTTACTCGTAGCCTGTTTGCCTTCGATGTTTTCCTTCGCTCTCAATCCTTTCGAGCTATGCATTACCTTCGATACTGTATTTCCTTCGAGATGCCTTTAGTCCTCCGTTGTGTGCATGATTTCCTTCGAAGTTCCTTAGAATTTTTAGAAGTGATCATTCACCCCCTCCCCCTCTGATCATTCTTGAGCTTTCAATTGGTATCAGAGCTAGGCACTCCCTACGCTCTGTGTATTTTGGTCTAACAACCTGGAGTGTTGTCAAGAATGTTGTTTGCAGCTGTTCGCTCGGGGGAACCAATCCCTATTTTCAATGGGAAGGACTATCCCTATTGGAAGGACAAAATGAAGAGGAATATCATGGCTATCAACTCTGCCGCTTGGGAAGTTGTCAAGAATGGTGTAACTGTCAAGGACACCGATGCCATCACTCCTGAAGAGGCTAAGAAGATGTCCCTTGATGCTGAAGTCTGGGTTTTCATCACAAATCATCTGATTCCCGAAAAATATCATGAAGTCAAGAATATTCCTTCGGCCAAAGGTGTTTGGGATTATCTCGAAAAGATTGGTGAAGGTGTCTCTACTCAGAAAGATGCTCGTATTGACACCCTTCGAAGCAAGTTCTATCGTTTTAAGAGGCACGAGGGAGAAAAGGTTTGTTCCATATACAGCAGACTCACTGCGCTGTCAAATGAACTGATTTCCCTCGGTGCAGATGACATTACCAATCGGATTATTGTCAGAACTTTGCTCCGTTCTCTTGATGATTCTTTCGATCACATTGTGCTGATGATTAAGAAAAGAACTGATTTCAAGGATATGGTTGTCGCTGATATTCTTGAAAGGCTTAATACTTTCGAGATGGAAGAAGATGAGAAACGTGACGTCAATGGGAGTCGAAAGAAATCTCATGCACTCAAGGCCAGAGCTTCACATCACTCCTCTCCTGAAACCAGTTGTGAATCTGCTGGTGCCTCTGATGACCCCGAGAACATTGGAAAAGATCTGGCACTGATAATGAGAAGATTCAATCGCTTTCAGAAAAGGAACTCCTCTTCACCGAAGAAAAACTATTCTTCAAGACATTCAAGTAATTCATCTCAACATCGATCATCATCCAGAAACTCTTCAGCGAAAGATAACTGTTGCTATAAATGCAAGAAGCCAGGTCACTTCATTGCTGATTGTCCTCTCTGGGAAATTGAACATAAATCAAAGCACTCTCACAGCAGCTCTTCGAGCAAGTCTTACAGATCGAGCAAAAACCATGATTCGAAGAAATACGATTCAAGGTCTAGAAAAGACAAGAAAGATGGTTCTGATGATGACAAGAAGAAGAAGTATCACAAGCATCGAGAGGGTTCTTCCTCTAAATCACATTCCTGTTGTCGACAGAATTCACACCGAGCCAAAGCCTATCTGGGTAAAGAGATGAACTCTGAAGATGAAGCTTCCGGTTCTGAAGCAGGATCAAAGTCAAGATCTGGTTCTGGTTCTGAATCTGATGGTGTTGCTGGGATAGCATTCGCCTCGAACAAGAATTCAAGTTCATTCTTCTCCAACCAGAGCAGTGAAGATGAATCTCCCGCTTACTGCTTCATGGCCAAGGCTAAGGTATCCTCATCTAAGAAATCCTACGATACTTCTGATGGATCTGCTTATGAAAGTGACTCTAGGATAAGCTATGCTAAACTTGCTAAAATTGCTTCTATCCAACAAGATGAGCTAGATTCTCTAAGTGAAACCTTTCAAAAATCTGAGACCTTGTTGATCGATGAGATTGAGAAGGGTCAAACTTTGACAAACGAGCATGTTGCTCTGAAAGAAAAGTATGATGAGCTTTCCTCTCGGCATGATCTTCTCTCAGTGGACTACGAGAAGCTAACCTATGAATTACTTCAAGGGAAAATGGCTCTCGAGAAACTGAGAGAGGCTAATGAAGAGTTGGAAAGTGTCAATCTCACGCTCATGGCTCAACAAGGCTCAGAAACTAAAAATGAATCTACTTCACCTTGCTTAACCTGTTTGGAACGAAGTAAAATTGAGTCTATTTCTGAGAGATCGAAAGGAAAGCAACCTATTGTTATCGATGATACTAACCCCTCGAACGAGGAAACCATTACCGAGGAACTCCTCATGTTGAAGAATTTATTTGAAACAGGCATGTTCAAAAGTGTGCAGGGACACTAGTACTTATGTGATATCCTTCGAAAGGCTCTTCTTCACAGGAATCCTCGTAACGAAGGAGTTGGCTTCGAAAGGAAAATCAATCCTGATGGAACCTACTGGGAACCCGAGCAGTATCCTAAAACTGTCTGGGTTCTTGTGAAATAAAAGCCCATTGATATTGCTAACCTTTCAGGTTTCAGTTGCAAAATTGACAAAGCTATTGTTGATGAATCACTTGATTCTGACTACAAGCTTGTCAAAGATCAGGAAGGAAAGGTGTCGGCTGAGTTCGTTGGTACTCCTCCAAAGAATGGCTTTTATAAGCGACAGATTTGGGTTCGCAAATCTCTCTTAAAAAAACTGCCCCCTAACCATTCTATGTAGGGAAAATCCTCAGTGCCACCGAATCACTACTATTCTCTCGAGGATAGAAATGAACCCTTGGTGCCTGCTTCAAATGTTCCCCAAAAGGATTACTATCGTATAGATAGAAATGTTTATCGCCATCGTGACAATCGCACCAAAATTGCAATTACCCATTGTTACTCTAACCCCTCATCGAGGAATTATATTTATGGTGTGCTTGATGGTCCTGATCAACAATGCAATCCTGTTCGATATAATATTGCTGATCCATCTAGCTCTACCATGCCTTCTAAGTCACCTGCTCGTTTGTGGGTGGTTAAGAAGAACTAATTCTTCTGCAGGGCTATGTCTCCGGTGGATCCGAATGGGTCATGGATAGTGGATGTACAAATCATATGACCGGAGACAAAGAGTTGTTCGCCGAAGAAAAACTGTCTGAATCTTCACAGAAATACATTACCTTTAGTGACAACAACAAAGGAAAAGTACTTGGTTTGGGTAAGGTTGCCATATCGAAAGACAAGCATATTGATAAGGTTTTGCTTGTACAATCTCTAGGATATAATCTTATGTCTATATCAAAACTTTGTGATATGGGTATGCTTGTACTGTTTTCTGCGTCTCGTTGTGTTGTCTTTTCACAGGATGATTATTCCTTCGTGTTAGAAGGATATCGCAAGGGTGATCTTTACGTCGTTGATTTTTCTTCGGGACCTGCAGTGTCCACATGTTTAATGGCCAAAGCCACTTCTGGTTGGTTATGGCACCGAAGACTTGGTCATGTAGGGATGAAAAATCTTCAAACTCTTATCTCGAAGAAGAACATCGTTGGAATTGATAATGTGAAATTCGATAAAAATCGTCTATGCAGTGCCTGTGAAGCTGGAAAGATTGCCAAGAAACATCACTCAGCAAAAACCGTCATGACTACTACTCGTCCTCTTGAATTACTTCATATGGACTTATTCGGTCCTCAAAATTATGCTAGTCTTGGAGGTAACAAGTGTGGTCTGGTTATTGTTGATGATTTCTCTCGATATACTTGGGTTTTCTTTCTAGATGACAAGAGCAAGGTTGTTGAAATTTTCAAAACTTTCGCAAAGAGAGCTCAAACTGAATATGAATTATCTCTCAAGCATATCAGAAGTGATAATGGTACTGAATTCAAAAATACTCATATCGAAGATTTTCTTGATGAATATGGCTTTACTCATGAATTCTCGGCTGCTTATACACCGCAACAAAATGGTGTGGTCGAGAGAAAGAATCGAACACTTATTGGAATGGCCAGAACAATGCTGGCTGAATACAAGACCCCTATCAGGTTCTGGGCTGAAGCTATCAACACTGCATGTCATATCATCAACAAGGTCTATCTGCATAAATTTCTAAAGAAAACTTCACATGAACTCATCACTGGTAAAAAGCCAAATGTGTCATATCTAAGGGTTTTTGGAGCTCCATGTTATATCAGAGATATGAATCACAGCTCCAAGTTTGCCCCAAAGGCACACGAAGGTTTTCTTCTAGGTTATGGTTCAAATTCTCACACTTACAGAGTTTACAACTCACATCTTGGCAAAGTTGTAGAAACTGTAAATGTTCGATTTGATGAAACTAACGGCTCTCAAAAGGAGCAATTACCTCTTAACCTGGATGAACCACCTTTGGATGAAGTTATCAGGTACATGGCTATTGGAGATATTCGACCTGTCGAAGGAAATGCACAACAAACAAACAGGGGTGATGATGGTCCAATGTTCCCACACATAGCCCGGGGCGCTGGAGATCAACATCCTGAAGCAATTGATGCACAGGTCGAAGGAGAACGCATAAACAAAGAAAATGCTGATCCCGAAGGACAAGCTGAACCCGAAGGAAATTATCCCGAAGGACAAGCTGATCCCGAAGATCAACCTGATTGACAAGATGAAGAAACTTTTCCTCGTGTTCGAAGAAGAGTGGATGTCGACTCAATTCTCGAAGAAATTCGTTTACCAGGTCGACCCACCACTCGTTCTCGTACTCGATTAGCTAACTTCTGTGGAAATTTTTCGTTTGTATCCATACTAGAACCATCAAAATTCGATGAAGCCATGAAGGACTCAGACTGGATGACTGCCATGCTCGAAGAACTTAACCAGTTCGAGAGAAATAAAGTTTGGTCCCTTGTCGATATACCTGATTCCACCAAGCATAATATCATTGGTACAAAGTGGATCTTTCGCAACAAGCAAGATGAAGATGGCATAGTGGTAAGGAATAAAGCTCGACTGGTTGCACAAGGCTACACCCAAATCGAAGGTATTGATTTTGGTGAGACTTATGCCCCAGTTGCTCGTCTTGAATCCATTCGTGTCATGCTTGCTTTTGCCAATTACAATGGTATATTGCTATATCAAATGGATGTCAAAAGTGCATTTCTTAACGGTGAGATCGAAGAAGTGTATGTTATGCAGCCACCAGGTTTTGAAGACCCGAAGAATCCTGATAAGGTGTACAGATTGCACAAGGCCCTATATGGGTTAAAGCAAGCACCTCGTGCTTGGTATGAAACGCTGAAGGATTTTCTTCTTAAGAAGGGCTTCAAACCAGGAACAACTAATCCGACTCTTTTCACTCGTGCATACAAAAATGATCTTTTTGTGTGTCAAATTTATGTCGATGATATTATTTTTGGCTGTACTAACCCTGATATTAGCGAAGAATTTTCTCGCATGATGTCGAAGAAATATGAAATGTCAATGATGGGAGAATTGAAGTTCTTTCTCGGGCTTCAAATCCGTCAACAGAAGAATGGTACTTTCATTTCTCAAGAGAAGTATCTCAGAGATTGCCTGAAGAAGTTTGATCTTGTCGGTTGCAAAACTATCAAGACTCCCATGCCTACGAATGTTCATCTAGATGCAGATGAAAAGGGCAAACCATTCGATCAGAAGAAATATCGCTCGATGATCGGTTCGCTTCTTTACCTTTGTGCATCTAGACCTGACATTATGCTATCAGTTTGTATGTGTGCTCGTTTTCAGGCAAATCCGAAGGAATCTCATCATATTGCTGTCAAGCGAATCCTTCGATATCTGGCTCACACACCAACCTTGGGTCTTTGGTATCCCAAGGGTGCCCAGTTTGATCTCGTTGGATATTCAGATTCCGACTGGGCTGGTGATCGAGTCGACAGGAAATCTACCTCAGGCACATGTCATTTTCTTGGTAGATCTCTTGTCTGTTGGCTTCGAAGAAACAGAATTGCGTATCTATTTCTACGGCTGAAGCCAAGTATATTGCTGCCGGTTCATGCTGTACTCAGATTCTGTGGCTCAAACAAACGCTGAAAGATTATGGTATTCTTGTGAAGAAAATTCCATTGCTCTGTGATAACGAGAGTGCTATCAAAATTGCCCATAATCCAGTGCAACACTCTCGAACGAAGCATATTGATATTCGTTATCATTTTCTTCGAGATCACGTTCAGCGAGAAGATATTGTTATCAGCCATGTGCGCACCGAAGATCAATTGGCTGATATCTTTACAAAGCCCTTGGATGAAAAGAGGTTCTGTGCACTAAGGTGTGAGTTAAACATATTGGACTCACGCAATGTGCAGTAAGATCATAACTATCGGTACTATGTATTATATGTTTTATTTCTATGTTTTTTACTTACGTTTTTTTTCTATAGTGTATCTTTTTCATTTGATTTTGTTAGTTTGGTGTTGTCCTATACACTTATCACTCTGAGTTTTGTCGCTGTTTTTCCCTCGGATTGATTAAGCATCGGACCCTGTTTTCCCTCTATTCTATCCCTACCCCATCTGTGCTTTTCTCTCGTGAACATGTACATATGTACTCGATCAAGATTCCCTTCGAATGTCATTGATTCCGAAGGAAAATCTATCGAAGTTTTATCTACTTTTATACTCGATGTTCGATGAGTTTGGTCTCGGACGTGGAGCAACTATCTTTCGGTTCGTTGGGATTTCCCGCGATTACCGCCACAAAATCCATCCGTTGAATGCGGAGAGACGCGAAATCTGCGCCGTTGGATCAGATCTGACAGCTCGGTCAGACCCACCCTTATAAATATTGATCCACTCCACCGGCTTAGACATCGCTATTCCTTCGACTTCGTCTCTTCGCCTCCAGACGCTCTCTCGCGCGCCGCCGTGCTGCCTCGTCGCCGTCGACTCCCTCACCGCTTAGCTGCCGGAAGGAAGCCGCCGGAGACGTTCCCGTCGACGAAGATCATCATCCGCGTCGCCGTAGTCGCCTCACATCACCACGATAGGGTATGTGTGGCTCTGGAGTCGATTCAATCTCGTTCTGTTCATCGTTTCCAGCTTTTGTGTTGATTTTTCTCTGATTTCTTTTAGGTCTGTTTGATCCGTTTGGATCTTTGAAACTTGGGAAATCTGTTTCTAGCTTTTCTGTCGATTCCCCATCTGTCCTTGGTAAGAAATCCCTCGGATTCTCTCACTTAGGCAATTCTTACAGTATCGTTTCGATAGATTTATTCTTGTGCAATTTGTTCATACAAGTTCTTCGTTAGATTTCCACCCGATGAAAATCTAGCCTAGCACTTTCATGAAAACTTGCGATAAGACAAATCTCTCGAAAAGATTGCTGCATTCAAAATGTTTTTCCTCGAAATTGCTGGTACTTGTTCACAACTTTCCTATATTCCCTCGTACCTCTCTTTTTCGCAGGAAAATGTCTGGGAACGAAGGAAATATTAGAGCACCCAAGCGTGTGGGAGGCAGAACTAGAATCACCAACAATTCTGAAGGTTTATCAGAGGATTTGATCATTGAGAAGAACTTGAGGACACCTTCAGGATCTGAGGATGAACGTACGAGAGAAAATCGTCTGCAAGAGATACGAAGGCTTCAAGCTCTTCGGTGGTATGAGTACAAGTCTCTTATGCCACGCTGGGAGAGGCTGTTTGCTATGAAAAATCCTTGGTCTGATGTCAAATCATTAAGGCCAAAGTGGACGAATGATAATCGACCACCTCCTACTGCTGATGCTCACCCTTCAGCTCTCAAAACACCTGATGATTTTAAAGAGCTTGTTGAAGCTCGAGAAGCTCGAGCACAGAAGAGAAAAGAAGCCAAAGCACGTAAGGAAGCTGCGGCTGCTAAATCTGCTGAGGATGTTGGCCCTAGCGCCAAATCGACAGGTGGCAAGAAGTCTGCCAAGAGACAGAAAAAGGTTGTAATAGTTTCACCTCCTGATGCAAGCTCCGAAGGAGAAGCTAATTCAGATGATCAAGACCCTGGTACAGAGGCTGATGTCGAGGACATACCTCTGAAGAAAAAGCCAAGCAGTAGAGGCATAAGGATCCAGGAGCCCGCTCCACAGGCTCCTCGAGGAAATATTGACTTGACCAACTTGGTCACAGATCCGCCTATCTCATCTGCTCCACCTGTTCCTGCTCGCCAACCAAAACCTTCGGCTCCAACGAAGGGAAAGCAAGCTCAAGTTGGTGAAGATGATGAAACGCTTATTCAGCGAAAGGAAAGGCTGGCCAAGCAAAAGGAACAAGAGGAAAAAGACTTGATTAATTCTAAGCTCCTAAACTTTCACAGTCAGCTCGAGCATAAAAAGGCTCTGGTTGCTCAACAACTTGGCATTCTTCATTTGGTCAGTGAAAAATATCGACGACTGATTTCTGAAGGCACCATTCCTAGTAACCCGAAAGAAAAGGTCGTGGCCCCTAGTGCCACCGAGCAAGTTATGACTCCCACAGTCACGAAAGAAAAGGTAATAGCCCCAAGTGCTTCGAAGAAGAATGCTAAGGCCCCTAGTGCCTCAAAGGATAAAGCAGTGGTCTCAAAACCCATTGTTGCTGCCAAGGCCACCAAGGAAGCCGAAAAGAAAGCCAAGGAGGCAAGAAAGAAGGCTCAAGCTGCTCCAGTTCCTCGAGCTGCACCAGCTCCTGCCCCTGCTGCACCAGCTGTTTCCGGTCCTCGTGCCGATGAAGAGAGTTCCAATGAAGGAGAATCAAATGCCAATGCTCCTTGGGATGCTGCACATATATCTCACATTCTCTGGAAAATGGCTACTACACCAAGCAAAGTCACTTCCGAGGATGATGTTCCTGCTGAAATCCAAGAGCATGTTGCTCGATACATGATACGCTGGGAAGGCTACATCACCCAGGATCGAAAGGATAAGGAGCAAGTCAGGTTTTACACCAGGCAACTCCAAGAGGAAACCGAGGACATTGAGTCCCGAAATTTTTTCAAGTCCAAGATTGCATCTGCTGAAGCTTCCAGGAGGACTCAGAAGGAAAATTTAACTGCTGTGTTTGACAAGGTAAAACAAGTTGTGTCTGCTGTTTGCAAAGGGCATAATGATGCTCTGTTCCATAGACAATCTCGAAAGAGAAAGTCTGCTGCCCC
This sequence comes from Bromus sterilis, assembly GCA_950022295.1. Lineage (NCBI taxonomy): Eukaryota > Viridiplantae > Streptophyta > Magnoliopsida > Poales > Poaceae > Bromus > Bromus sterilis. The sequence goes on from OX465596.1 coordinate 235,102,021, forward strand.
AACCTCTGAGCGTGGGACGCCAGAGATCGAGAAGAACGCCAAGAAGGCCAAGTCCACCGAGGTCGTTGCTACCACAGAACGACAAGAAACTGAACCAATCCCCACCAAGCAACCCACTCCTCCCCGCAAGACAACTCCACCACCTCGCCAAACAACCCCACCGCCGCGACAAACAACTCCACCCCCTCGCCAAGCCACTCCTCCACCTAGACAACAAACACCTCCACCTCCACCTCCATCTCCACCCCGTCAACCCTCACCACCAAAAGCCTCACCACCACCTCCAAACCCACCATCTCCACCTCATTTCATTCCATCGACCACCCCCGCCACTGAAATCCAAGCTCATGCAGAGACCGAGCAAGTTGCTCGTGTCGAGCAAGAAACTCAAGTCCAGAAAGATTACTCTTCTGCCCGGACTATGCCTGAAGGAGAAGATGTTGATGTTGACATCACGACAGTTTCCTCTCGACAAGATCCTGTCGTAAGCAATAGTTCTGGAGATGACAGTTCAAGTGATAATTCTTCATCCTCCTCATCCAGTTCTTCGAATGAAGAAATGGTTGATGCTTTTGCTCAATTTGATGAAGATTTGGAGGCCATGGAAAATGAAGAGGCCGCACAAAATGCTCAGTCCGACGAAGGAGATGCCGTCATTGCTCAGGCCGAGGAGAATGCTTCTGCAGTCACTCCGGCTCAGGATATTGTCAACATCCCATCATCTATCACTCGACCTGCTGAACCAGAGTTCCAGATGCCAGATAACGCTGCTGAGGTTTTTCCCATTGATGAGCTGCTTCACTCAGCCCATCCGAGAGAAATGCTGCCTTTGTTCCGCTCAGATGTTCCTCGAGGAGGTCCCATCTTCAAAAGGCGCGAACACAAGCCATTTTTCTTCGGTACCAATCCCTACGAGAAGCCCAGAAGTGCTTATTCTCTTCGGTTTTGGACCCAAGAGCAAGCTATCTACTATACTTGTGTGTTGTACAACAAGGCAAGAGTTTTCCAGCATCAATATCTTGATATGCCTTCGGTGTACTCCACTACTTGTTTCGAGAACATTGCCGAGACAATTGATAGCCTGCATGCTCACAAGATGTTTGCTCTAGATTGTGGTTACAATCCCGAGCTTATCAAGCAGTTTTATGCAACACTTTATGTCTCTGGCGATCCTGAGAACTCGAAGACATGGAAATTTGACTATATGATTCAAGGCCAAGTTTTTCAAATGACTGTCGACCAATGTCTGGCTATCATCAATTTACCTCGGTTCGAAGGATTACCTCACAAACTTCATGACTTACCTGCTGCAACTCCTGCTGAATTCTCTACGCTGATGGATCCAGAAGTCGTAGGAGAACACTACCCCACTGACCCGAAGCCAAGACACTTGGTATTTGAAGCAAAGGCATGGTTTTATATTCTCTCGAAAACTTTGATGCCAATGCTTGATGTGCACGATAATTTTCCAATTCCAAATGATGTGCAACTTGCTCTGTTGAAGTTAGTCCATGATCATCCCTTCGATTTTGAAGAACTTTAGTGTCTTGTGCTGATGACCACAACTCCCACAAGCCATATGCACCTTGGCTGATGGCAATCTGCAATTACTCTCGGGACGTGCCATTCCCCGTGTCCATATTCCCGAAGATTTTCACTCCACCTGTTAGAGAAGTGTTGCAGATTGTTGCTCGACCTAACGATCCATTTGCTGAGCACACTGGCATCCGCGCCCAATTAACTGAGCGCAATATTCGCTCGAAGTTTATCAAGCCAGTGCATCATATGGAAGTTTCTCTTCGGTCCCAGCAAATGCTTCAACATCACATTGATCAAGATTTTATTCAGAAGCAAGCTATGATGGACGAGATCAATCACCTGCGAAACATTGCCATGAACAACAATCAGATGCTGCGTGAATGTCTTTGCCGTGATTGAAAAGGTCTTCGGAAGTTCAATTCCCTCGGTCAACTCCAACGATGTGGTTTCGAAGAATATCCTCCTCACCTGAAAAGAAATTGGACCAATGATGATCGAGTAGATCGACCGGATCCCAATATCCCTTGTCTGCCGAAGAACAGAGATATTCTCAGTGTTGATGATTATTATCATATCACTTTGGACACTTTCTCCTCCGACTCCGAGCAAGAAGAAGCCCCTCACCGTCATCCCAGAGTTCACTCGCCACTTCCTCGAAGCCCCAGGACCCCGCCGGAATCGCAGCTGGAATCTTCTAGAGATCAACACTCCTTCCGCACGAAGATCACTCCTCCAGGCGCTCATCCAATTCGTCGTGCTCCAACGCTCGCCGAATCTTCTCGTCGTCGCCGGAGCCAGCATCGCGAGTAGGGATTTCTTTCGACCCTATTCTCTCGACTTTTTGTACGTTGTGACAAAAAGGGGGAGATGTAGTGGCATCGAAGAAATTAGTTTGCCTACGGGGTTAAGGGTTTTGCATTCCATTCGATAAACTCTTGATTTTGAGGTTTCTGAGTAGTTTCAACAAACTTTCGATTCACATTCGATCTGGTTGTAACTAACTCTAAGTAGGACTGTGAACTGCTATTCTTTTCGTAAGATATCTATCTGCTGCTTTCTATACTTAACCATTTTGCAGGAAGTTATCTTTCATAAAAGTTCACAGGTCATTCGAGGAGATTGCATATTTCTCATTGGACACTATCTGGAATGCAATTTCTCTCGCTAAGATTTTTGATGTTTTTCCCTTGACACTACTTGTCAAATATGCACTTCACAGGAAATCTTTATCTTCCGTGCATACATCAAGGGGGAGTACTTCATCGATCTTAACACTGGTTTATCATCGAAAACTCAAATTATTTATCGATGCCTGTTTTGTCAACAATCGTCCACAAAGGGGGAGATTGTAAGAGCAAGTTTTGCCCCCGAAGGTTTTGGACATTGTTTGACAAAGCAGAAGTGGAACTAATATTGTTTTCAAGTATAAACAGATACTTAGGTTCCGAAAGAATGGAGTTTGCAAGTAGAAGGTCGAAGGACAACTCACTGCAGTAAAGATGCAGTCATCTACCAAAGCCTTTGAAGGAAGACGACCCCTAAAAATGTCGTCGAAGAAGATGTCTCTCTCGAGCAAAAGCGCAACGAGGAGAAAGCTGAAGCTGGTCGAAGACTTAGTCTTTTTGCTAGTTTCTCCTTATTTCTTGAGTCGTAGGAAAAACCGTACTATTAAGAGGGGTTTGCTAGTTGAGATCTTTGTCGAAGTGAATTTTCTGTGCTCAACCAAAACCCACAAAAGCCTACCGAGAGAAATCTCACCGAGTCGAGCGAATAGCTCGAAGGCAAAGTCATTGCACTTCGTGCCTTCGAGAGAGAACTCGTTCGGTGAGTCAGCTTACTTGTTCCTCAAGTAAAGTTGCGCAGTGATTGGAATCCGACCGTTGTGGACACGCGTCAAGCGGTTGCATCGGGTCACTTTCAGTCATTTTACCCATCGGGGTAGCCAACTATAAATACCCCGCACCTACCCGCCATTTCGGGTAGGCTGCCCCACTGAAGATTCTAAGACAGAAGTCTGTGAGCATCCCAAAGAGATCCATCGAGAGAAAACCTACACCCAAGTCTGAGCTGAGTTGAGCAATTCATGGAGACTTAGGTTGAGATTAGCCGATCTTTTTATCTTGGAGAACTGCAAGTCTCCTAGACGGTTAGGCGTCGCCTGTCAAGCAGTCGAAGAGTAATTGTCACTGCTGAAGGAAGTTTGTAAAGGTCTCGGAGAAGTCCTGAATCATCTACCACGAGTGAAAACTGGACAAGCTCGAGGAGTTTGTTGCAGTGGAGAATAGGACGGAGAGAGTTTTGCTCCAGGTGTTTAATCACCAGTCCCTCCAACCAGACGTAGCACTTTGCAGAGTGTGAACTGGTTTACCAAACATCGCTGTGTCAGGATCGTTTTCCTTCTAGCATTTACTTCAAGCATTTACTCGTAGCCTGTTTGCCTTCGATGTTTTCCTTCGCTCTCAATCCTTTCGAGCTATGCATTACCTTCGATACTGTATTTCCTTCGAGATGCCCTTAGTCCTCCGTTGTGTGCATGATTTCCTTCGAAGTTCCTTAGAATTTTTAGAAGTGATCATTCACCCCCTCCCCCTCTGATCATTCTTGATCTTTCAGAAAAGGATTGGGCCACTTGCTGCTCCTCAGCACTATTTACTTTGCTTGCTTTTATATTATTATTGCTTATACCGAAAACCCCTAAAAAGTTATCTTTTAGTGCTCAGTTATTCCTTGTCCAAAATCACTTATCAATACCTTTCGCTCCTCGTTGGGATCGACACTCTTACTTATCAAAAATGCTGCAATAGATCCCTTACGGTTGTGGGTCATCAACACCACTACCACCTTTGATAGTAGTGACATTGATTTTGATAGTTGCACCCTTTTTGAAGTTATTAGCTTACTACAAAAAATGTCTAGAGACCCCCACACTAGCACACTAAATCTTGCCTTCACGGAGCATATCACTAATGCTCTCATTAAAGCTAGGGAGCAGAAGCTTAGGGTAGAAGCCTCCATACCTAGGAAGCTAGATGATGGTTGGGATCCTATGACAAAAATTAAATTAAATAACTTCTCTTGCTATGCTTTATGTGATGTTGGAGCTAGTACCTCCGTTATTCCCAAAAGAATGTATGATATGTTTGAATTAAAACATTTTGATCCTTGTTATTTTGGTGTTCGTCTTGTTGATTCTTCCGGAAAGAAACCTTTGGGGAAGATTGACGATATTCTTATCATTGTCAATGACAATTATGTTCCCGTTGATTTTACGTCCAATTATTTTGGGACGTCCTTTTCTTTGCACCGTTGGTTCTGTCGTTGACATGAAAGATGGGAATATAAAATTTCAATTCCATATCAAAAAGGGTATGGAACACTTTCCTAGAAAGAAGATTAAATTACCTTTTGAGTCGGTTACACGGGCTAGGTATTCTCTTTCACTTGATAAAACTTGATTCTTTTCTTTGTTTTTTTCCTAGATAAAAGGCGTAAAATAAAGCGCTTGTTGGGAGGCAACCCAAGATGTTTTTACTTCTTTTTTAGTGGTCTTGATGATTGTTACTACTGTAGAAACATCATTGTATCTTTATTTTCAAGATTTGTGCCAAGTTTAGCCAACGATTGCAAGAAAGTTCAAAAGTTGTGACATGCTTTCCAAAAAATAGATTCTGTCCTTGGACGGAAAAATTCATGATAAATCACCAGATCATCTTTTTGATCTCAATTTATTTGACAGCGTTCTCTATACAATTAGCTTTCGAGCGTCTATTCTGAGTTTTTTGATTTTGGTTGCAGAAGTACCCCAAACAAATTATTTACTACCTGCTGGTCTATTTTTCATAGATTCTGTCACGTTTTGCCTTTCCTCAGTTTTGCAAGTCTTGCGCTCGCTTTTTCTTTGAAAAAACTTTTTGGCGGTCTTGAGAAACAGTAGCCCTTCAAGAAAATCTTTATTCACAGTAGAGGAAAATTATTTTATTGTGGGTACTAACCTCTCTAATAAGCTTATGATGAGTTATGTATGAAGGGAGTTTTCAAGTGTGCGAAGGAAGATGATGAAAGTAGATCCGGGAGTGTCAAACGCTCAAGCTTGGGGATGCCCCCATGCACCCCCAAGAAATATTCAAGGAGACTCAAGCGTCTAAGCTTGGGGATGCCCTAGTGCATCCCCTTCTTCATCAACAATTACCAGTTCGTCCTTCGTTCCACTATATTTTTATCACTTCATGTGTTATGTGCTAAGCTTGGAGCGTCTTGCTCTTTAGTTTTCTTTTTAGTTTTATTTAGCTTTTCTTGTTGTTCATAACAAGTTAGAACCCATCTTTCTTTGTGTGGGAGAGAAAAATGCTCCACTTAAACTAGAACACATCATAGGACTTTCATGCTTATCTTTCTTTTGTTGTGTGTTCTTTATCTTTTCATAGCTGCTGTCATGTTTAGCTCTTAGTTTTCATGCTTATCTTTTGAAGAGATTTTTGTTTAGTTTGTTGCTGGAACTCTCTTGATTTTTCATTTTTATCTTGTTTAGAGAGTTGGATTGTTGCACTGAGTTGTGTCTTGACTTGAAGTAGGTAATTAAGGTTGCTATTCAATTGTAGTAGTAACATGCAATAGTTTTGAGGTATTGTTGTGAGTACTGTTGGAACTTTTGGTGTCAATAGCTCTAGACTATTAGTGATAGATGTCGTATTTTGGGAAATCCGTGTTTATTTTCAAAAACTACAAAAACTAGTTGAGAATTCTAGGTACTAGATGGATCACTAATCTTTCGAGGGATCGAATATTAGAGTACACTCACATACCATGAGTCGAGGATGCGCAAGGATAACCAATACCCCATACACTCCTCCTCGGGGTACTTGTATCTTTGCGAACCTCCTGATTAGATTGAGAGTTACCGATAATAAGTGCATGAGTTCTTCGGACTAATGTAAGTATTCGAAAGTTGACACTTCCACCTTGGCATATTTGCTAGCCTCTTCGGTACCGTGCATTGCCCTCTTCTCACTTCGAGAGTTGCCGCCTACCTCGCCGGTGCATCCAAACCCTTGGCTTGATACGCTCTGTCATCATAAACCTCCTTATATCTTTCCTCAAAACAACCACCATACCTACCTATCAAGGCAATTCCATAGCCTTTCTGAGATATATTGCCATGCAACATCCACCTTCTCATGACTTGATCTTCATGTCATACATGTTCCTGCTACACTTGAAGAGGCATACATTTGCATGCATCATGATAGCTACATCTTCTTTATGCTGAGTACTTTTGTAAAGTGTGAATGATCTTCTATACTCCTTGTAATATAAAGTATTGCCCCTAAGTGAGGAAAATATCCCAAAGAGGACAAAATTAAAAGATCCAAAAGAGGACAAATGAGATTTAAATAGAAAGAGCCATTGAGGCCACCAAAAAAATAAAAAAATAAAAAAAAGGATAAAAAAGAAAATAAAAAGAGAGAAGGGGGAAACACTACTATTCCTTTTTAGAGATCCACACTCGTACTCCCTCTTATACCTTTTGCGCCATAGAGATGATCATATATGCATATAGCTATGTGGGGACCTTCACACTATAGAACTTGGCTTGTATATTCCAATGATGAGCCTCCTCAATGAGCTCTAGGTTTTCTTGAGCAAGCAAGTTGGATGCACCCCCACTAGTTCCATTGGAGAGCTTACCTTAGCTCATATGTGCATCCGTTGCATGGTAATCCCTAGTCCTCACATCATATCTATCATTTGGCTTTCTCTCGCCTATGATTGTCCTCATTGATGTGAGCCTTTCACACCTTTTTGTCTTCCTACTCCACCATCTCTCTCTCTCTCTCTTTGCCATACTAAGTGTCAACTTTCTTGCTTACACTCATCCATTGCATGAGTTCTCAAAATATCGAAAGGGAGTGGATAGTGTTGACTTGTACCTGGCTAGTGGTCTGGGGACGACTCAAGATAAGAGTCCGAAGAAGACTAAGTGTGAAACTTTTAGTGGATTGAGTTCTCAACAAATAAATATTTTTTTCTCTTGTATTCCCATCCCCCACTTCTTGCACGCAAACACCATTTGGAGACATTCGAGTCACGGACAGCGAGAGCTCTGGCACCTTTATGTTCTTATGTTGCTAGTTTCAATGTTAATATAGACTCTTGCCTGTTATGACTTGAATTGAATTACATGCCTTGATTGATTTACTTAAAAGTCCTTTTATGGTTGGTAGCATGTCACCACAGAAAGTATGCTTGTTATCATTTACCTACTAGAGGATGAGCAGGAATTAAGCTTGGGGATGTTGATACGTCCCAAATGTATCTATAATTTCTGCTTGATCCATGCATGTTTTGGGTGATATTGCTATGCTTTTGATACACTTTCATACACTTTTGATCATATTTGCTCTAACCTATTAATTCAGTACACCCCAGTGCCAGTTTCTGTTTTTTGCTGTCTTTTTATTGCAGGTTTTCCCATTACGTAAAATGCCAGAAAATTTCCGTGAAAAATATATAAAAAACCAGCGCAACGAAAGCTTCCAGCGTCCCGAAGGGGTCCCAGAGGGGACCAACCAGGGCTCCAGGCGCCCTGTGGGCGCGTCCTAGGGTGGGGTCGCGCCAGGGGGCCTCCTTGACCCCTTGTGTCCCCCCTGGCTGCCCCCTTCGCCTATATTTACCTCGTCCTACGAAACCCTCGAGGACAGAACCTTTTTTCATGATATCGCCTCTATTCCGCCGCCGCCGTGCTTCCAAAATCGGGAGCACCATAAGACCTCTTCCCGGCACCCTGCCGGAGGGAGGATCGACCTCCGGGAGCTTCACCACCACCATGGACGCTTCCCAGATAATCCGTCAGTAGTCCGTCTTGGACCATGGGTCAATGATCAGTAGCTATGTGATGTTCTCTCCTCCTCTTTGTTCTTCATGGATTAGACCTTGTGAGCTCCCCTACATGATCAAGGCACATATGTAATTCTTTATGCTATTGCTATGTTGAGTTTGCTGGGAGGTGATGGATTATGAGACTATGTTCAGATTTTGATGAGTAATATATTTGGTTCTTCTCTTTTATATTTGTGTTCTTGAGTAATTGTTGAATGTTCTCCGTTGTTTTTTATTGCTTTGGCCAAGTAGTAGGTAGTGACTCCAAGAGGGAGCGTTATGCTCTATTGTGGGTTCATGCCCCCTAATGACTACTTGAGTGACAAAAACATGAGTCTAGGGGATGTTCTATTTCCACAAGGGGGAAAACAACGGTGCTTGTAACCGCGGTTGCAAGCATTGTTTACTTTACGCGAAGTTCTTTTAATGCAGTTGTCTGTTGCTTTGGGTTTACACTTTGGGTGGGTCTTGCAACTTAATACCAGCGAGATTTTCTGGATAGATATTTCAAGGTGTATGATTAGTAGTAGATGCAGATGGATTTTTGTCTACTTATCTTGCCGTACCGCCCATGCTTTTGAGCCTCTTCCTTTCTTTGGTAGCATAGTTAGCAATGGTTTGCGCCCATAGTCCTCTCAATTGCCCAGCTGTAATTTTTTTACCTTGCATAGCTGTTTATTGTCTTTTGGGAGAGAGAAATCACTAGAGAACATGATGGGACCCCGGTCCATACTGCCATCACTGCTTACACCCTCAATTTACTTTTTTCTTTTACTTTCTAGTTGTAGCTATCACTATCTTTTATCTCTTGTGTTTGATCCTTTGTAAACAACAAGACTGGAGAGATTGTAAACCTCTCTGAAATTTGTTGGGAGAAAAGTTATTTGTTGTTGTGTGCAGGTCCACGTCTTCTGTAAGCGCCAGATCAGAAGACACCTACTTGTTGTTGTCAGAGTCCTACTTGAGACATAAACCTCAGTATCTTCACTGAGGGAAATTTGTCACTATCTACATCTCACCTTCCACTTGGGGTAACCAACGAAGGGAGAGAAGCCGTTATCATCTCTCGCGCATCACACAGCTGATATAGACTCTTTCACATGCAAGAAGTGGGCAACCTTGGAAAGGATATCAATGACAACGAATATTGCATTATTGCCCTTCTGTGATTTCGGAAACCCAGTCCATCTCAATGTGATCCCATTTCCACTCAGGTACCGCTAGTGGTTGGAGTAGACCTTCACTTTTATGCACACATCACATTGAGACACGAAGCAGGCAACATCACGCTCCATACGATTCCACGAAAAGCTCTGCTTTAAGTCATGGTACATCTTAGTACTGCCAGGGTGAATCGATAGCTTGGAATCATGGGATTCCTTCATGATGATCTCTTTGAGATCTCCCTCTTTGGGAACAACAACTCTCTCCTCGAACAACACGGTGCCATCATTATGCACTGAAAAGCAACCATACTTGGGCACTGAGGCGGCAATACCTTGCTTGATCTTTTGAATCATCGGGCTGCCAGACTGAGCTTCACAGATCCTCTCATGGATAGTGGGCTCTACCACAAGGTTGGCAAGGTAGCCCACTGGAACTAGCTCAAGATTGAGCTTCCGAAAAGACTCACATAGATTAGGGTAGATCTTCTGCACCTAGATATTGTTGCAATCGCCCTTGCATCTTAGCACATCAGCTATGGCATTCGCCTTCCCCGGCGTGTACTGAATATCAACTGTGTACTCAGTAATGGTTTCAAGCCACCTTCTTTGCCTCAAATTCAGATTTGGCTGAGTGAACAAGTACTTCAGACTCTTGTGGTCGGTGAACACATCCACCTTCCTCCCTAAGAGGAGGTGTCACCAAGTGATCAAGGCATGCACAAATGCTGCAAGCTCCAAGTCATGCGTGGGATAGTTCCTCCCACTCGTCTTCAACTGTCGTGAGGTATAAGCCAGAATGTTCTTGCCTTGCATCAAAACTCCGCATAGCCCCTGTAGTGAGGCATTAGAAAATACCTGAAAAGTATGTGACTCATCTGGTGGTGTGAGAATTGGAGTTGTGGTCAACTTCTTCTTCAACTCATGTAAAGCGGACTGACATGCAGGTGACCAATTGTACCGCTTACCCTTGCATAGCAACTCTGTCATCGTCTTTGCGATCTTGGAGAGATTCTGCACAAAACTCCTGCAATAGCTGGCGAGGAACGGAAAATTCATTAGCTGCTTCACATTCTTTGGCGGAGCCCATTATTGAATTGTGCGGACTCGCTCTGGATCAACCGCGATACCCTTGGCGGAAATGACATGGCCAAGAAAGTTGACCTTGTCAAGCCAAAATTCACACTTGGAGAATTTAGCATAGTACCGGTGCTCTGTCAACTTCTGCAGCACCATGCGAAGATGTTCCTCATGTTTAGCCTCTAACTTGGAATACACAAGTATATCATCGAGGTAGATGATTACAAAGACATGGCTCCCATGTTCAGCCACTCTTGGAACAAATAGTTCATGGCTCTCATGAAGGTTGGAGGGGCGTTTGAGAAGCCAAACGTCATGAATGTGAACTCATATAGTCCATAACATGTGTTGAAAGCAGTCTTGGGGATATCTTCTTCTCGAACTCGAATTTGGTGATAACCCATCCGCAAGTCAAGCTTGGAAAACACGATATTCAAAAAGGTCATTGATGCGGGGTAAAGGGTACTTGTTCTTGATGGTATTTTTATTGATGCCACGATATTCCAGGACCAAGAGGCTAGTTCCATCTTTCTTATTCATGAACAAAGATGGTGCACCCCAAGGGGAAGTGCTCGCGCAAATGAAACCGCCTGCCTCCAACTCTGTCAATTGCTTCTTCAGCTCAATCAACTCCTCCGAACACATCTTGTACGGATGCAGAGAAATCGACTGTGTACCAGGCTCTAGCTCAATAAAGAACTCAATAGCTCAAACTGGGGGAATACTTGGCAACTCTTCTGGGAAGAAGTCTGGAAACTCACAGACAACTTTGACTTCTTCAAGCAAAGGTGCGACACCTGCGCTCAGGGCATACAACTGTGCTTCCCCTATTTGTGAGCCACAAGTGTACCAGATTTCTGCACGTGAATCATGTGTCAACCTCACAGATCTTGAAGGGCAATCGATCTTGGCCTTGTGTTGCACAAGCCAATCCATGCCCAAAATGACATCGATATCGGAACGGGGAAGCAAGATCAACGAGGCGGGAAACATCCAACCCTGGATATTGATCCTCACAAATGGAGCACGAACTGCAGAGCCAAACTTGGAACCGGGACAAACGATAGACAACGGTCTAGGCAAATCCTCCAAGGTGAGGACCTGCTCATCATCGAATCTCTGAGATACAAAGGAATGGGAAGCTCCGGAATGGAACAACATGAACAGAACTAACAAGCACCTACCAATCACAATCTCTGAAGACATCTGAGCATCTACCATCATCACATTGTTGACTCGAGTTGCACATGTTTGGGCCCTCACCATCGCATACCTCGGAGTAGATCGAGGTGGGGCTGGCAAAAGTACGAACAAGTGCCCCCCTCGGCTGGAACTGGAGTCTCTGTGGTGGTGCCTCTGTGACCCAGGTCTTTGGCTTCTTATGAACCATCTGTAATGCCCCGGTTTTCACCAACCGTAATTACTTTTGGTTAATGCCAAGTTACCTTGATTAACTTGTGATGATCACCTTGATCAAAGCTTGTTCAAATTCAACCCGAATAAAAATTCGAAAACCAAGTGACAATAAATCCTTGCCCTATAATTATACAACCAAATTTATTAAATGCATAAAAGTCAGTAGGTCATGGTATTATAGCAATAAGTATTTATTAAAATATATTGATAATATAAAAAAATCAAAATAGTAGCAAAGTAGCCCCATTTAATTCTTTAATAAATAAATAATGTTCCAATAAATTTTGTTAGCCCCCAAACTTTTCATAGCAGAGATATAAAATACAAAACTATTAATGGTACAACTTTCATATTTTTCAAAATTCTATTGCTAGGCAAATAAAATTTAAACAGAGTTGGTTAATGAACATAACAACAAAAAAAGGGAAAATCCCTTATCTCTCGCACATGGCAACTCCAGCCTGGGCCCAACCCATCTCCCCCTCTCCTATCTTCGCCCTCCTACTGTTTCACCGAACGAGGCCATGGCGTCCACACCTGACCCGGCCGAAGGTCGCCGCCGAACCCACTGCCATGTCGCGTCGCTACAGGACCTCGTTGGTGGACGATAAGAACGGCACCGTGCCCATTCCCTGTAACCCTAGATCGGTCGCCCCCTCCCCCTCGCCATCTTCATCCTCGCGTCACCCGAGCAACCATGGACGCGAAGCTTCGAGCTCGCGTGGCCATTGAGCTCCCGAAGCCCCGCCACTGTGTCCTCGAGGTGCGCAGTCGACGTCCTCATCGCCAGGAGCAGCGGATCGAACTCGGGGCGCACTGCAAAAAGCAAACTGAGCCGTCCCCTTCTTCTTCACCGACGGCGAGTGCAGCCTCGATTCACCGTCACCGGACCTCTCCCGAGCCCACTTCCATCCCCATCGATCTCCCTGGTGAGCTGCTCCCCCATTCCCCCTTTTTCACTCGTGAATGGGCCATCGTAGCTTCCTCCCTCCGTCGCGCCATACTCCAGCCGCCATGGCCAGGGGCCGTGCTCGCCGCGCCCAGGCCTCCCCTTGCGGCTCCCTACGCGCCCGTAGCCGCTGTCGACCGTCGTTGTTGTAGCCGTTCCCGTTGTCGTGGTCGTGCGCGAATCTGCTGGCCGCTACTGCCTCGCCATGGCCGCGTGTTGTGGCCATGCAGTGTGCGTGCTCAGCATGTGTGGTGTGTGCCATGGCCAAGGCCAAGGCCGTGGGTGTATTCTATGTGTGTGCATCGTGTGTGTGGGGCGTGTGTGTGTGAGTCGTGTGCACAGCCACGAATGACTGTGCCGCCGTCTGGCTCCAGCCACCGGACGCGCCCGGTACGCGCGCATCCCCGCCCATGGCTACTGCAAGCTGCTGCGGCTTCTTGCTGCTGCTAATTAGCTGATGCTGCTAATTATTGTTGCTGCTGCATCTGCGACATTCTACAGCCCCAAAACAACATCAAAATCAGTCCAAAAATGGCTAAAGTTATATGGGTTTAAAGATGAGGTATCAAGTTTCAATTTGTTCCATTGGAGCAACTTCAGAAAATGCACAGATTAAATCATGTAAAAATGACAAAATGTGAATTTTTGTTAACCAAAAGATAGATATATCACCATTGCTATTTTGGAGCGGTAGATGAACACAGTACAGAGATCTTTCATGCCATTTAAGGGCATGGCATGAAAGTACACATGTTGTAATAAAAATCATCTATAGGTAGTATGTCCATTGGAGCTATAGATCTATGGCAATCGTCAAGCAAACTTGGCATCTTTTAATGATTTTTGGAATTAGCCTTGAGTAGCACTTTTCGGACCGAGTTTTAATTAAGTAAATGTGCTCTACTAAAAATGCCATCCGTACCAAATTCGAGATCACTGACAACTAATAAAGATTGGTATAGGACAGAAATTTATCGGAGGAGTGAAACCCTAAACTGTAGCTCCTCGATGACAACTAGTTGATGTTTAAACATCTTTTTCTCAGACTTAGCAATATTTCAAAAAAAAATCAAATAGACAATGACATGTGGGACCCCCCCTAGCACTGTTCATAATTTGATCAGCCAAAGATCCTTGTGTATGACATGTGGGCCCCTTTTGTTAGTTGACCTAGTCAAATATACTATTTTGGATAACGCTGCATTTCAATAATAAAAGAAATTATAGTAATTCCAAAAATCATTTAAATATTAGAAATTCAATATCTTTTAAATCGTAACTCCGGTGAAAATACTTTATACATGAGAGTCGCTCAAAAAATTACAATGAATAAGAATACACTACCCGTATACCCACCACACCTCTCTAACATACCAAACGTGGAACATTTCCCCTCCGGTTCATCTGTTTGTCAGACGACCGGACCGGATAAAAACTTCCCGGATGAAAATGTTTTGTATACGAAAGTTGCTCAGAATGGATCATCTAACACGGATACACTATCCACAAGTCTGTCAGATGTCTCTAACACTGCAGACATGGAACCTTCCCCCTCCAGATCATCGGTCCGGTAATCAACCGGTACTGATGAGTCATCCTCGGATAAATCCCTGCTCCGGGCAAATCACCGAACACCGCGTTAGAGCCCCGTTGCTTTGTATCTGCTATGTCATATTTTTGTATTGCTATTATTTCTGTGTATTTATTGTTTCTTCCCCCTTCTTATTCGATAGACCTCGATACCGCTACTGCCGCTGACGTTGCTGAGTACGACTACATCGTCGACGATCGTCCCCCTACCGTCGAGCTTTCAGGCAAGCAAAGCCATTTTCTTCCCCAGATATCGCCTATCTTTTCCGTACATTTCTTGCACTAGGAATATGCTGCTCCTACTACGTTACAATCCTATTCAATTGCATAGCCTATTTTTGGCGCCCCTTGATGTACCTTTCTTTATCATATGCTGCCTATTAAATATATATATTATATTCAGCAGTAAACCCTGCGCATTGTTAGCTAGGTTTAGAATAGCGGGCCGTGATCACTCTGGTGAGTGAACGCGGATTACAATATAACTTAAACAGGTACGGATCAATGCAGACGCCCTAGGGAACCTACAACGACGAGACTCTGCCGAGTCGCTTCGAGTTTGACTTACGAGTGGTCGAACTCGTATTTCACTCGCGTTGGCTCAGTAGCGTAGCATCACTGGGATCATACGAGGGTATTCCTCTTTAGTTCATTCCACTGGTGTCTCTGCACCACCGGGGTGATACGAGAATATTCCTCTTTAGTTCATTCCGCTGATGTCTCGGTCGAACCTCTTCAAGTGTACCATCGAGGGTGATTCCTCCTGGTTTCACTTGATGGTAGGCACTCGAATCAACTGGTGTCCTTACAAGTAAGGATTCGGGTGACCCAACGGTGCCCGCGCAGGGTATCTTAGCTGAACGACAGGTCAGGTGTATTCCACCGGTGTGCGGCGGGCCTGGTAATGTTCATGGCCGAAAGATATCCTGTTGTACGAAAGTTGAGCTCTTCGGAGCAAACGCGAGACAAGGTAAGAAGACGGTTCACCTTGTTGGTAACCGAACGAGTTGGTGGGATGTTAGGGCAGGCACCGACGTTACTGGTGGTCCTGGCTGCTATCGTTGTCCGCGACTCACCCAGAAAGTGGCAACTATAACGGTTGTCCCGACAGAAAATAATAAAATGACTAACGTTTCAGGTGGATGACTTGAGTGGGTCGACGTGCCCAATACGCACTACCTCCACGTGGGATTACCGTGTGGGCCCTCCGCGTTGTGGTCTCGTTCAAAAGCTCTGAAAGACGTCCAGTTTCAGCATTGTGGTTTGGTCGGATCGTGCTGCGGCATTGGATCCACTTGGTGCACAATGACCCTGAGTGCGAGAGGTGATGGCCCATGAAGCTCTTGCGCTTAGGACTGTAGACCGGCGGGGACCTCTCTGGTGAGCCGTAGGATGGGCCTCGGCGTGTCGGATAGCCTCGGTGGGGCATTCCCTAACAAGGTGTACGCCACCCTGGAGATCCGAGCGTGCAGGGTAACAGTAGTGCAGCCCCTGCAGGGAAGTTTGATCTATTCGAATAGCCGTGTCCACGGTAACAGGACGCTTTATGATGAAGCCAGAGCCTACTACTACAAACTACTACTATTAAACTGCTAGTTCCAATTTCTCTTCCTCGCAGGGAAGTCGAGGAGGGGATCTTGGAGGCATATATATTTGTTATCTAATTACAACTTACTATTATACAATGTTGCAGCAACTTCTGCTGCATTGTTATTGCATTCATGTTATTGAACTGTTGGTTGTTCTCTTCTTGTGCTTCAAGACTCGTCGGAAGATGCTAGTCTTTGATAGGCCTAGCTTCTCATCCTTATTCTGATTTCGGGTATGCTAGATACTCACCTTTGCTTTATTTCCCCCTTTTTGTTTTGCCTGATCGGCCGCTGCAGTCAACGTTGAAGCCTTGGAGTCCAGGAGCAGAGATCCCCGATGCCGACCACCGCAACGTGAAGATCCCCGATGCCTTCTACGACATGGAGTTCCCCTTTGACCAGGAGTAGTTTGGAGGTTCCCAGGAAGGAGGCCTCGCCTTTTCGATCGGTGTTGATTTTGTGCTAGCCTTCTTAAGGCAACCTTGTATTCTTGTGTCTCTACTCAGATACTATTGCTTCCGCTGACTTTGTGCTCTCGAGTTGTTGGATTCGTGCCCTCGTGGCCCCTGGCTTGTATTAAACAACTTGTATTATTTTATTTGTAGAGTTGTGTTGTGATATCTCACCGTGAGTCCATGATCTCGATCGTGTACCTTGCGTGTATGATTACTGTACACGGTCCGATTTTGGGGGCGTCACACCATCGCTATTGATCTGTACTCTCTCTGTCACTTCCTTTGGGCATCGTGATCTACCTTGGCTGACTCCTGTCGGATCGCTGCATCGACGAACTATGAGAACTACTCTATATTTCTGCTGAGACCCCTGCGGAACCTGGAAATACGCTTGGCCTCTATGGAGACCTCCTCCGGAGCGTACCTGGCAAGCCTGACGAAGGTCAGGTTGTACTCCTGAACTGACCTCTAATCCTGACTCAGAGCCAGAAACTCCTCTCTCTTCCTATCCATCATGCCACTTGGGATATGTGCCGCCCTGAAGTCTGTGATGAAATCCTCCCAAGTAATCACATCATCGCCTCTGTTGGCCTTCTAGGTAGAGTACCAGCTGCCTGCTGCTCCCTGGAGCTGGAAGGAGGCGAAGGTGACGTAGTCGACTGTCCTGACGGTGTTCGCGTTGAAGTGCTTCTTTATTTCTTCCATCCAATCATCCGCTTCCAGCGGGTCTCGTGCCTCTGAGAACTTGGGGGTGGGGGTTGGTGGCGAGGAACTGCTGCATGGTCGTGTGTTGCGGTCGATCGTTCCTCTAGGCGGTCTTGTTCTGGAGCAACTGCATGATCGCAGTTGTCCCCTCTGCTATTGCGTCCACAGCCTCCCCAAGGATAGGGTTCACCGGAGGCGGCATGTTCCCTCTAGTCATCCTGTATACAGGGACACTTATGATAAAATTTTGCAGCAATTGATGAAACCACAAGATAATGCAAAAAAATTACAACAAGACTTCCTCACGAGGTATAAGGAAGCCGAAAGCTTAATATCCACCAAGGCTAACGCAGAAAGTCCGAAAGCTAGGTGCTACTGGAATCCCCAAACCGAGATCATACAAATCCAAGATAATAATCTGCTAGCGAGCACACACCAATATATACGAGTGGTTGAAGACCTGAACGTTGAGACATCTGCCCTGAGCTGCCCGCTGAAGCGGTCTCCTGTAGGGGGAGGAACCACATCCAGAGGATGCCAACCATCCTTGTACAGGAGTTTCACCAGAGATACGCAGTAAGCAAGGTGGAGCTGTCAATATCAAGTGGCGGCTCAGTGTTCTCAACATACGCCAACCTTCTCATCGCTAGCACAAAATTATAGAGAAATCAGAGTCGCATGTAAACGAGAACCTAGTTCTTGTTGAATAAGATGAGTTGCAGAGAGAAAACATCGTTTCACTTCCTCACGAAAAAGGGGGTGGGAGGGTGTGGTAAGAAGAAAAAGAAAGAGTTCGTACGCTCCGATTTTTCGTTAGTAACTACAAAATAGTTTCTAGACTCGACTTCGGCCAGTAGAGGGTCCTACGGTCGGTCCTGTTCTGATACCAAGTTGTAAGGCCCGCAATGTGGTACCATCTCGAGTTAGACGCTTTCGCATCCGATTTGAGATGGGAGCGCATAACTAGCCACCTGCTCACAAAACACGGCAATCGTTCGCTACATGGTTCTCGATAACAGGTAACAATGCATGAACATAAACTATATATATATATATATCCCAAGGGATACAGTTGCCTGGGTAATTATTAAATCATTCAGAGACCTCATGGTCCAATAGTACATGACATCATCATCTCAGAAGACACACACGTCTAAGTACGAACAAGATGTAAATTGCCCTAGAGAGGGCTACAAATAAACATGTCATCCGCCCACGGATTGTCGAAACCCAACTGTAGGATCTACTGCTCGAAGTCGTCGTCCTCCTCTGGAGGAACCTCCAGGACGTAGGTTCCGAGTCGTCAATAACCGCGGACACGACTTTTTGAAAAGATTTAACCCTGCAGGGGTGTACCAACTTCCCATTATAGGCTTCGCATGTACGCCCGGTTTCTGCTTGGCTGTGTGAAATGCCTGATACTACAGTACATCAGAGTCCCTCTAACTAACAACGCACAATTCCGGGTGGCCCCCGGTGAGTCGACATCCAACTCAAAAAACGGCCGCGCTCTCGAATCTGCCTCTACCGTCCGGACGAGGTCGGGGTAACTATCCCATCACAGTGGGAAGCCCCCTAGCTTCCAAGTGTGGACCAACAAGGGATCTCTGTCCTCGCTGGCCCAAGTTGTTTTAAATTCTACCATAGCGCTAACCAGACACACACACGGTTTCAAATGGTAGAATCAGCTCGGGCCACCACTAGAATCGTTTGGAGCTAGGTAGGTAAGACAAGGGGACCCCATAGAATCCCACACACGATTAGGCACGCTCAATCAAAGAACCAATACCCAAAACTCGGATCCTAAGTGACTCGAATGAAACAAAACACCTGGCAGGAACAACCCGGTCTTTCATCCTTCGTCAAATATAAGTGAACATCATATTAATAAATGTCAACCAATTTCTGATAATAGCAGGATAATCCACCAAGCAGCAATGGGTATAAGCAGCTGGTAAGGGCCTACACATACTAAGCAATGTGTAAGCAAGGAAGGTACATGGCCAAACAAGGTTTTCTAGGATGTGGGGATCATGGATGTTTGGGTTTAATTGAGAGGCACAATTATATGGTGGTAGGATCAAACAACCGTTCTAAATACAGCTAGGCAAGAAAGCTGAGAGATATAAAGAATGATATATCCCCCCCTTGCCTGAGTAGGTAGTCGACGGATCTGATGTAGCAGGGTCCTCGGGCTTGGTCTCCGACAGCTCCACGTAAGTCTCCTCGGCAAGCTCAGGCTCTAACGTACGGTACCGACAAATAGAAACACCACAAATAAGCATCGGGATCAAAGGATGCACAAGCATGTCACTCACCATGTTCAGGTTTAAAAGCATGGTGTTACCCTAGCTAGTCAAGTTTAAATGAAGATCGTGACGACACGTCAACGATGCTCCATATGCAGTTTATAATTAAATGGTCTTGGTCAGTGTAGGAGATATGCCCTAGAGGCAATAATAAATGTTATTATTTATCTCCATGTTTGTAATTATGTTTATATTCCATGCTATAACTGCAATGGTTCTCGAGTCTGCAATAACCACGAGGCTCAGAGGAAGACTCATATGCACGTGTGGAATAATAAACGGATAAAATATATATTCCTAGTCTCGCCTCTAAGACTAGCTCAAGTGTTGCATGATGGTTCTGTTTTCCTGATCATGGGCATGACTATGCCGGAAACTTTGAGGGCACAATGTTAGAAGAACATTTGTGTTGAATCGACCCAGATTGATGTTATGCTATGAGATACATTCGTCACCAGTTAATGGATTATAACACAGAGAAAGTTGAGCGTTTGCATAATTCCTTAGACCATGAGAGTATCGAGTTCCTTCGTACTTGCTTCTTGAACTTTGGGGTTTGTTAAACGTCATCTGTAAAAGGGTGGCTATTACGGCGGCTTACGGGTTCACGGAAAAGTATGACAAGGAACTAGGTAGCTCAAGATTGGGATTTGCTCCTCCGTCGATGGAGAGATATTCTTCGGGCCCTCTCGGTGTTACGGTATCCACCATCGTCTGGCCAGACACAGTGTGATTTGATCACAGGGATGCCGGAACGCGGGAACGAGAAAAGAGAACAATACCGGAAACGAGGTAACTGGCATAGTGGACAAGTTGTTGATTCACGGGGATGCCAATAAGTCTCACCTCGGGTATTTGTAACATATCGCGAAGCAACAGGAATAGCACACGGCAACTAAAGGTTCACTCGAATATTCATTCGTATGGGTATAGGGATCAATATGGATGTCCTCGGTTCCGCTATTGATCATTGATCGGAAAGTGTTCCGGTCATGTCTATACTTCATCGAACCTACAGGGTCACACGCTTAAGGGTCATCTATCTGCTGAATTCTAGACAGGGAGTCTGAGAGAAAGTCACCGGAAAGGTTTCGGAGAAAACGGAAAAGTTCCGGAGAGAGAACACCGGAATAGTTTCGGTAAAACCGAAAAGTTGTTTCGGAGTGAACCACTAAACCGAAAAGGTTTCTGTAAGCACCTGGTACTTCTGGAGGGTGCCAGAATTGTTCTGGTAACTTCTGGAATTTTTCCGGAGAAAAAAATAAAATATTTTTTTCGGAAATGTTCGGAGCTGCCGGAAATGTTTCGGAGCTGCCGGAAATGCTTAGGTTACTTTTCGCAGATGAAAATCATTGATCCGTAAATTTTTCGGAACGCATCCGAAATTGTTTTAGGGGGTGCTGGAAATGTTCTGGGCCTACAGAAATTTTTTCGGGATTTTCGGACGCGAAAATTTGGTCTCATGAATAGTGGAACACTATTGGGAGAAAATATCTCATGAATAGTGGAAACACTATTGGGAGAAAATATCTCATGAATAGTGTGAAAATATCTGAGGGCATTTTGGTATTTTGCCATCTCTTCTCACTCTATAAATAGAGGTGGAGAGGTGCTCTCCACACACACTCAAGTCTCTCATACAAGTGCCATGCAATTATCTGGCTTCTTCTCTCCCTCCCACGAAATAGTTTCGTAGAGCCGAAAGGCTGTCTGGGTTCCGGCAGGAACTAGTTCTGGACGGCGAAGCCCTGCCGGATAGCTGACACCGTATGTGTGCAACCGCGTAGAGAGGTCGTAGTTTCGATCTTTTGCCCGAGGGGCTGTTCGAGGGTCCTCCCGAAGGGCTGTCCGAGTTACCGTTCGAGTTTCGAGGGGCCTCCCGAAGGGCTGTCCGAGTGACCGTCCGAGGTTCGGGTGCGCCTCTCGAAGGGTTGTCCGTGACACCGTCCGAGGGACTGTCCGACCGCCTCCCGGAGCGCTGTCCGAGGAGCAGACGAGGGACAACATCCTCGCGGTTGGGAGGTTGTAAATCCTAGCTGCGGGGATCTGCACCACCGATCTTCATCGACTCTACTTCCGCTGCGCTACGAGTCGGTAATGATAAGATCAAAACCTTGTATGCATCTCCATAGTGGTCCTGGGCGTGTTCGTAGTGCGGAAATTTTTGTTTTCTGCTGCGTTCCCCAACAGTGGCATCAAGAGCCAGGCTATGCGTAGATGCAGGTCACGATCTAGAATACATAGAGATGTATGGGTATTGCATTATATAATTTTGTAGTAGATGGGATCTATTGCTGAAAATTATTTATGCGGGTACCAGATGAAATCTGTTACCCGATGTTCTTGTTGCTTCCCTGGAATTTGCGTATTTCTAATCTCGATAACTGCATGGTGCAATTTCAAAGTTCTGGCAATCCGCGATCCTGATTGATCAACGAAGTGCTAACAGTTCATTGAATTCCACCATAGTTAAAGAAAGATGGAATTTCGCAGACTAAAGGGCAATGCAGATATGATATGCATGGGGGTCACGCGTATGACGAAGTTCAGTATGGGGTTCGAGATTTTATTATCCCGTGCTTCATACACCCCGCAGAGTTAATCTAGCGACTTGAATAATCATACTTGATGATAAACGTTGGTAGCTACGGTTTTTAGACAAAACCTTAGAAGCCACGTAAATGAAAATCTTGCATAAACCGATTAGAGACGTCTAACTTGGTTTTGCAGAAAGGCATGTGATGTGGTATAGCAATTCTCATGGTTAATTTGATTATGTATGAGATGACTATATAATGTAAATTCATTAACATGACCTGCGAGTCATGATTCGGCATGATGGCTGGAGCCATATGATTGTCACTTTAATGACCTGTGAGTCAACCTTATGTAATGCACTTGTTTTATTAGCTATAGAGATAGCAATATTATCTGGTGCATCGACAAGGTGGTGGAAATTTTTGCGAAGGTGAACACCGACGCGAATGCCGAAGACGAAGAAATACTAGACTTCTCCGTCAGAAAGGGCTATACCATATCATGCTATTATGAATTGCCTGAGATGTTTATCCCTTATGCTGCACCCTTTTGATTGCGCGGTAGTCGCTTTTTATTAGGGTGATCTCTCACTTAAAATATCAAAGTAGTTAGTGTTCACCCAAGTGTAGCACCGTCTGAAATTCGTATCTTTTCGGGGTGCGCCATGTACACATGAGCACGAACGAATCGAGAGGAATGAGGCGGGTGAGGTCAGACCTCGCAGCAAGATCACTTGGTTGTCTTTGACGTTCAGGCAGGAGAGTCCTGAGCTCGGAACACGCCCATCGAAAGATGAACAAGAATCACATAGAGATGTGATCGGCAAGTTGGCCTACCGATTGAAAATCACGTCATCAGTGATGAACCCGTCAATGACGTCGAATTGAAATACGGATCTTGAATCACTCACAATCAATTATGAGAGATATTGATTTGAGTGGGAGCGCACCTTAGAATAAAATTGTTTATTCTCTAGTGCAAATTAATTATGAACATTGTCTAAGTGAAATTTGCATAATAGTTGTAGAATATTGGCTCGCGTTTCCACCTTCCCTATTAAAATTGAATAACTGTTATTTATCTGGTTAAAACTTTACGATTGGTAACGTAATTTGTAGGATTGTCCTCAAGAGTGTCGAGAAGGACTTTGTCCTATTGCATGCTTTTAGTATTCTCCCGCTGATGCTATGGATGATAAGACTCGCGTCCTTCGATCCAAAAGCAAGAATTCCATCAGGGTCAAATGCAATATGCTTGCTTCCATGAAACCCGAGCTTCAAAAGTTTGGGATAGCTATGACACATTCATGGAACTGAAAATTAGTTTCAGATACAAACAAAGGCTAGAAGATATGAGATATCCAAAGCAATGTTCTGTTTGCAAATGTTAGTAAAGTGTTTACTATGCATTAGACTGAAGTAATGAAGGGATCCAGATGAACGCCAGTCATATGATGATGGTGAATAAAACAAACAACTTAAAGATAAAGGACAAGTCAGAAGGGTGTTAGTGAGACTTACACGCCTAGGAAGTCCGGGGCTTACGCCACTCTTAAAGTTGGGTGCTTCATCTGAGAGTAGGAGAAATATTTGAAGTAAAACTGTTGGAAGGATAAAGGCAAAAAGAAAGAAGACTGGAATGTCCAGCTCATGTATGAATGTCATACAAGTTATTGATGTTTGGAAGGCTGGTCAAAAAGAAATTGTTCTTGGAAATTATGATTAAACATGTTAATCACTAATTCTTGGGTATTGTGAGTTGACCACAAAGATACCCGCTTGATTGCATTCTGTTGCGACTCGATGCAAGAACTACTACGGCCTACAAGACTTGCCAGAGTGAGGTTTAGATACGCGCTGGGAACATAGTAAATGTTACTATACCTTCCATCGGTGTATTACCTTTGTATTTATTTTCATAATTCATTTTTGAGTTTTATACACTCTAGCCCATTGCATAAAGTTTGTTGCAAGAAGGTTGTTCATAAGAGAACAATTGTTGTTCGGTGTTATGAATAACATAAGGGCCATGCATCCATCATGGATGGGATGTATGTTATGAATATTGATGGTAATATGATACATCCCTAACAATGACGCTAAATGTCGAAAGACTAAAAGAGTACCACATATGTGTGCCACTGCATTTGGTCACATTGGAGAAACCCGCATGGAGAAATTCCATAATGATGGATTTTGAAGTCATTTGATTATGAATCATCTGACACTTGCAACTTTCGTCCAAAAAGTGAAGTGACTGAAATACCGTTCACACGCCATAAGGAACGAGCAACAAACTTATTCGTGATCATACATTTTGATGTGTGTAGTCCGATAAATGTTGTTACTAGTAGTGGATTTATCTATCTTCAGAAATGACTCAAGTAGATATATGGATATTTACTTGATGAGACGTAAGTCTGGATCTTTTGAAATCATTCAAAAGGTTTTCAGAATGAAGTAGAAATTATTGTGGCAAGAAAATTATGTTTCTGCAATTAGATTGTGGAAAGGAAAATTTGAGTTACAAGTTTAGTGAATGTCTGATGAGTTGTGAAAAACAGTTTCATAACTTGCACCTCCCGGAACACCACTAAAAGTGGAAAGTCCGAGAAGATGTAATCAAACCATATATGACATGGTAAGATCAAAGATGACATAAATCAATTTGCCATTATCCCTTTTAAAAGTGATGCTTTAGAGACTGCGGCTTTTAACACTGAAAGGAGCGCCATCGGATCTGTTGAAATGATGTCATGGTATGGTACGCCCAACCATGTTATGTATTTTCTTAACATTTGGAATATGGGGCTTGTGTAAAGTTTTTACAAACCTATTCCAAATCAGACAAGAACTACTTTGTAGGTTATCCCAAATTGATGGGTATTCCTCCACACTATGCCGAGGCAAAACGTTTGCCACATAAACCGGTATGATTTTTTGAAGAAAATGTTTCTTGCAAAAGGTGAGTGGGAGAACAGTGCAACTCGACGAGATAACAGTATCTTCGTTATCAGGTCAAAGGAAAGAAACCTTGGAAGTAATTCCAGAGTCTCCTACTGTGACTGATACGGAAGCCTCTACATGAGATTTATGGACTTCGGTCGAACTTGCAGCTGAACCACGTAGGCAAAACTCATGCAAACCTCTCAGGTGCGCAAACGAGATATTGTTGTTAAACAACAGTATACCTACGATAATCAAGGAAGCGATGATGGGCCCTGACTCCGGAATTGGCTAGATGCCAACACAATCCGAGATAGTTTCCCTATACATAATTCAAGATTATATCTTGATGGACCATTCGGAAGACTTAGAGTCTAGCGAATATTAATGGAACTATAAACTGATACGGATAAAAATGTTTTATTCAAAAAGCTCGACTTGTTTCTATAACAAATTCAAGGAGTTGACTACCGTGAGATTGTCTCACTGTAGCGATGCTTAAAGTCGGTTCGGGTTATACTAGCAATTAATACATATTTCAATTATGAGATATCATAAATGGATGCCAAAAAGGATTTCCACGAGTTGGAAATACAACCTAGGACTTGTATGTGATACAGTTCAAAGTATTTTGACAATCCAAGAGGATGCTAGGGGTTGTGCAAACTTCAGAGTTCCAGCAATGGACAAAGGAGAGCATAATGGAGTTGGAATCTTTGTTCTGATGAAATAGTTAAAAAGTTTGATTTCATCAGGGATAGCAAAGATGCTTGTGTTTACAAGAAAGTAAGTGGGAGCATGATAATATTTCTAAAACCTTGTGTTCTTGACACATTAGAAATAATATAAATTTCTTGACGCGAATTAAGACTTCATTGAAAATAGTTTTTCGATGAAGTGCTTGGGCTAAGTAGCCTTGATATTAGGCATAATTATCTGCGAGATAGAATTGCCTGATAGGGCTAAGCCAAAATACATATTGACAAGATCCTAAAACAGTTTAGCTTTAAAAACGCCAAGGAGTGATTCTTGCCGAAGTCACATGGAAAGAGTTTTTGCAAGACTCGGTGTCCTAAAACACTGATGAGCAAAATACATGATGGAGATTCCACACACTTTTGTGTTTGGATTAATCATGTATTCCATGGTATGTAAAACAACCAGATATGTCCAGTACTCCAAATTAGTTGCGAGTAATTTACCAAAGTGATCAAGGTATTGATCATAGGACAACAGTGAAAAATGTCATTAATTACTAAAGTGGCGTTGATGACATGTTTTCTCGTGAGCGGAGATTATGAAGAGTTCGTTGTAAACAGTTACATCGATACAGGCTCGCTGTAAGTAATTACATCGATGCAGTCTTCATCAGTACTCCAAGCGATTTTCAAATTAAATTAAGGGTTTTGTATAACAAATATGGTGGCACAGTAAGTTGGAATTGTTCCAAACAGGTTACTGTGGCGAAATTCTATAACAAATGGCTATGTATGTTGCTGCTTAAGAAGCAACAAAGAAGATGTTGAATCATATAGTTCATTCATGAACTTAGTATGGTTCCAAGATGGCTTTGGTCAATGGAACACTATTGAAGATAGTTGCTCCATAGCTCAGTCTGAGGAATCAAGGTTCGACCAGTGATTCACATATATACAAAGCCGAGTCCACACAAAACATGAATTTTGTGAAAGCGTGAAAACGCGAGGATACGCAAAGATACACACGGGCCAGAAGTTGTCAGATCCGTTGGGCAAAGACTGTACCACAAGCGAAGCATAATTTTACACCGGTATGCCATAGGTGTAAAGTATGTGAGCATTGACTTGATTATTGACTCTAGTGCAAGTGGGAGTCTGTAGGAGATATGCCCTAGAGGCAATAATAAATGTTATTATTTATCTCCATGTTTGTAATTATGTTTATATTCCATGCTATAACTGCAATGGTTCTCGAGTCTGCAATAACCACGAGGCTCAGAGGAAGACTCATATGCACGTGTGGAATAATAAACGGATAAAATATATATTCCTAGTCTCGCCTCTAAGACTAGCTCAAGTGTTGCATGATGGTTCTGTTTTCCTGATCATGGGCATGACTATGCCGGAAACTTTGAGGGCACAATGTTAGAAGAACATTTGTGTTGAATCGACCCAGATTGATGTTATGCTATGAGATACATTCGTCACCAGTTAATGGATTATAACACAGAGAAAGTTGAGCGTTTGCATAATTCCTTAGACCATGAGAGTATCGAGTTCCTTCGTACTTGCTTCTTGAACTTTGGGGTTTGTTAAACGTCATCTGTAAAAGGGTGGCTATTACGGCGGCTTACGGGTTCACGGAAAAGTATGACAAGGAACTAGGTAGCTCAAGATTGGGATTTGCTCCTCCGTCGATGGAGAGATATTCTTCGGGCCCTCTCGGTGTTACGGTATCCACCATCGTCTGGCCAGACACAGTGTGATTTGATCACAGGGATGCCGGAACGCGGGAACGAGAAAAGAGAACAATACCGGAAACGAGGTAACTGGCATAGTGGACAAGTTGTTGATTCACGGGGATGCCAATAAGTCTCACCTCGGGTATTTGTAACATATCGCGAAGCAACAGGAATAGCACACGGCAACTAAAGGTTCACTCGAATATTCATTCGTATGGGTATAGGGATCAATATGGATGTCCTCGGTTCCGCTATTGATCATTGATCGGAAAGTGTTCCGGTCATGTCTATACTTCATCGAACCTACAGGGTCACACGCTTAAGGGTCATCTATCTGCTGAATTCTAGACAGGGAGTCTGAGAGAAAGTCACCGGAAAGGTTTCGGAGAAAACGGAAAAGTTCCGGAGAGAGAACACCGGAATAGTTTCGGTAAAACCGAAAAGTTGTTTCGGAGTGAACCACTAAACCGAAAAGGTTTCTGTAAGCACCTGGTACTTCTGGAGGGTGCCAGAATTGTTCTGGTAACTTCTGGAATTTTTCCGGAGAAAAAAATAAAATATTTTTTTCGGAAATGTTCGGAGCTGCCGGAAATGTTTCGGAGCTGCCGGAAATGCTTAGGTTACTTTTCGCAGATGAAAATCATTGATCCGTAAATTTTTCGGAACGCATCCGAAATTGTTTTAGGGGGTGCTGGAAATGTTCTGGGCCTACAGAAATTTTTTCGGGATTTTCGGACGCGAAAATTTGGTCTCATGAATAGTGGAACACTATTGGGAGAAAATATCTCATGAATAGTGGAAACACTATTGGGAGAAAATATCTCATGAATAGTGTGAAAATATCTGAGGGCATTTTGGTATTTTGCCATCTCTTCTCACTCTATAAATAGAGGTGGAGAGGTGCTCTCCACACACACTCAAGTCTCTCATACAAGTGCCATGCAATTATCTGGCTTCTTCTCTCCCTCCCACGAAATAGTTTCGTAGAGCCGAAAGGCTGTCTGGGTTCCGGCAGGAACTAGTTCTGGACGGCGAAGCCCTGCCGGATAGCTGACACCGTATGTGTGCAACCGCGTAGAGAGGTCGTAGTTTCGATCTTTTGCCCGAGGGGCTGTTCGAGGGTCCTCCCGAAGGGCTGTCCGAGTTACCGTTCGAGTTTCGAGGGGCCTCCCGAAGGGCTGTCCGAGTGACCGTCCGAGGTTCGGGTGCGCCTCTCGAAGGGTTGTCCGTGACACCGTCCGAGGGACTGTCCGACCGCCTCCCGGAGCGCTGTCCGAGGAGCAGACGAGGGACAACATCCTCGCGGTTGGGAGGTTGTAAATCCTAGCTGCGGGGATCTGCACCACCGATCTTCATCGACTCTACTTCCGCTGCGCTACGAGTCGGTAATGATAAGATCAAAACCTTGTATGCATCTCCATAGTGGTCCTGGGCGTGTTCGTAGTGCGGAAATTTTTGTTTTCTGCTGCGTTCCCCAACAGTCAGGACCTAAAGTTTTAGGTAAAAGTGACATGAAATGCATGACATGGCATAATATGATGATCAAAAGATATAAAGCAACGTTAAAATAAAATAGCGTGATTCCGGAGATGGAAGGTGTCGACAAGGGTTGACACAAGAAAAAGTTTTCAACAGTGCAAAGGGTGAAGGAAAGATATAGGGCATCACCCATCATATGACAATATAATGGGGTTGTCCTCTTTCATGCAAGAGCAAAAGGATGAAACAAGATGCAAGAGCTTGGCAACATGATGAAGAAAACTATCGACATGGCATGATAAATCTAGGCATGCACTAAAGTGAGGATTTAGCAAAAGATTGTTTCACTTCATTTAATGCTTGCTCATATGAAAATATGAAAAACACCAAATTCTTCCTCTCACTTTTCTGCCCCAAAACCATATACAACATATATATCTTGGGAGTACGTGTGCACAAAAACGCTCAAGTTGGAACTTGGAACAAGATGCAAAAGATTTGAACAAAAAAAAGGAATCAAATGCTGCTGGGAC
The DNA here is from genome assembly GCA_950022295.1 of Bromus sterilis. Classification (NCBI taxonomy): domain Eukaryota; kingdom Viridiplantae; phylum Streptophyta; class Magnoliopsida; order Poales; family Poaceae; genus Bromus; species Bromus sterilis. Next base: position 235,131,627 of record OX465596.1, read on the forward strand.
TCGAACGCACGCAGAACTGTCGCTGCGTTCGCTCGCTTGCCACTACAACATTAGTTGTTCACTCAAATTAAAGGAGTAGCATGCAAAAAGTACCCACTGCTCGAGTCAACCGATTATTCAGACAAAACTGAAAACAGAAGACGGCGAGAACATGCAGCGAGGCTGACCTCACGCACTCGTCGCCGACGACTCATCTGGCACTTGGGGGCGCTAGCCGGAACATCCATGCATTCCAACACGCTGGGATCTGGCCAGAGAAAGACAAATGGAATCCCTTTTGTCGCCGGAGAGGCACGACGGTGACACTGAAATGTGAGCATCTGACAGAGCTTTCAGACATGGCGTAGCCCGACAACTTCCGGTGACCGTGGCGTCGGCTACGAACCACCGGCGACTCGCCGGCGGCGCCCCATGGCTAGCCACGACTACCACGAACCAATTTTTGCACTGAACTTGCACCATTGGCCCAAGGCGGTAGGTTTACCTCGCCGGAAAAACCACGACGGAGAGCAGCGCTCGGGCACCTACAGAAAGACTTCAGACGGACAAACGTGGCCAGCAAGGTGAGCACAAGGCGGCTCCTTTCCTGCCGAACACACGTCCAGGACGTTCCTAGAGCACGCGCAAGCATGTCCCGGGCACGCCACGGTCACGGCGACCACGGATTGCTCGACGGCGACGACATACGCGGCGGCGACCTACTGCTACACGGGAACGTCCTACGCGCTCAACGAGGGAAGTAAGGGAGGAGTCGTCGATCACCTAGGGGTGGCCGGCGACGAGTTCGAGCGCCGAGGAGGAAGAACGCAGCCGACGTAGTCGACGTCGGGGAAGGAGTCGTACACGGCGAGGAAGAAGAAGGCGGGGAAGATCTACGGCTCTTCAGGCTCCAGGACTTGCAAGTTTGATGAAGACGACGACGGCGTCCTTCCCTGCAAGCTCCCGGTCGAGGACGTTGGGGCACGGCGGTGAATTCGGCTACTCCACAACGGAATAGGGGAGGTGCTTCTCGGCCATGGACGCGGCGCCGTAGGGAGTTGGGGGAAGGGATGGGAACTAGGGTTCCCAGGGGAGCTCCTGGACCTGCTTATAAAGAGATGGGCGTCTTTGTCTGGCTTCCGGGCTCCACCCGTGGCTGTGGCAGCTCGCCGTGAGAGAGAGCTCGAGGGGGGACCTGGCCACAGTGGAAAGAAGAAGGAGGAGAGCCCTTCGATGGGAAAACAACGGCCGATGCTTCCCCAGCGTACCGGTTCGCCGAGCTGGGCTGCAGCCCGAAAAGGATAGAGCCAACTTGGCTGGGCTGCTTCGCACTGTTTCACATAGAGAGAGAGAAAAGGGGTTTTCTATTTAAAAATAAGCATTCACCCTTTTGATAATTTCCAGAGAAAAATAAAAAGGATAAAAACATAATAAAATATGTTTTGGACTCCTGAGAATATTTCTGATTTTACAAAATTGGTTTGAGCCAATTTGGTGCAAGTAAAATCTTGGGCTTTGATTTGAGATCAAAAATTCAAAGTAAACCCATTACAATGCTTGTGAGGGAGGGGGATTTGGTTATGCCATAGTTGATGCTTAGGGGAGCTCACATGCAAATGGAATAAATGCCAAAACACCCTTCTTTGAGTCACAAAGATTATTTTAATTCAAATTCAAATGAGCTCCAACATGGATAGCATTCAAGATCACCTCATCATTTTACACCATCTTGCATGACAACAAGTTTGATAGCCATTGAACAAAGTAAAATTACATCATGAATAGTAATTTCACTCCTAGGCTGTTACAACCAGCATGTTGATGGCCAGCTGTTTGGCCTTGCTCCCTTTAACCTGGTTGCGTGAGTGACTAAACAGTCATCTTGGGCGCATGTCTTGACTGCTGATGAGGTAGCTGTTGTTGAGCCCATAGTGCGAAAACTTTCTGATCTAAAGAATGGGATAACTGGTGGTCAACTCATTGTTTTGTTTACGAGGAGGCGCATCCAGCGCCTGCAGCACCGGGTGCATCCGATGTGGAGGTATAGTGGACTCCATGACCCGACGAGGTGTTCGCCCACAGATATTTTGGGTAGTGACCTCCTGTTTAGGATCCAAGAAGTTACCAAGTGTACGAGCACTGGTTTTGAGAGCTCTATATTTCCATATGGTGCAGACATGCCTTTGCCTGAGGTATTTTCTCGGGTCTTGTTCATTTGTGAAATTATCCAATATCTTGTTGTTTGCTGACGTTACTTTTTCTTGCAGAATCACGTTTCTCTGCTGAACAATCCGCCCCAGCCGGAGGATGCTGAAATGCGGGAGGAACCTGATGTGATGCTGGTGGATCATGTGCCTGCACGCAGTGATGGTGCTGGTCAGCGTTCGGTTGCTAATGCTGGCGATCCTTCGGGACCTGGTGCTGGTAGCCGACCCCCCAGTTGATGAGGATGACGAAGATGACCGGACTCCACTGCGTTTTAGGCGGATTCGATCTTCGACTGGAGTTGGGCAGGCAGCCGGTGGTGGTGAGGTATCACCTCCGGTGGTGCCAGTTGTTGCGCCTTGCCCCCCTACGGATTTTTCCCAAAAAAGGGAAATTCGGGATGCTCCTTCATGCGAGTGCTGCACCCGTTGGGTTTGTACTCCTTCCTTTATCAGATTGTCTGTATTTGCACCTTTGAATTCATATGCTGATGATTTGCATGTTGTAGTATCGTTCCAGCTCCGACTGCCTCCTCGGCGAGTGCTGTTGTTGATGTCGATCTGCAGTCTACTCATTTTGGTGTAGCCGTCGAGCAGTCGGGTCTTTCAGCGACTCTAGCAGCCTCGGGCGCTGGTACTACTCCTTTGGCTGTACCATCTGGTGGCTCCGAGGAGGCTATTGATGCTAGCGAGGCGGTAATAGCTCTCGGCCTTCGTTATTTACCCCAAGTGGAAGGTTGAGATGTAGCATAGCAGCAAATTTCCTCTAACGGATATGGTTTATGTCTCTCCAGTAGGACTCCAACGACGACAAGTAGTTGGTAAAGTGAACAATGGCGCCGTTCATAACCCAAGGTTGCTTACTTTACCTGGACCTTCACACACAACAAATAACTTTGCTCCCAACGAGTACAGAGAGGTTTTCAATCTCTTGTTGTTTACAAAGGATCGAACACAAGAGATAATGGTAGTGATAATTGCAACGAAAGTAAAAACAGTAAAATAAAGTGAGGGTGTAAAAAGTGGTGGAAATATGGACCGGGGTCCTTCACTAGTGATGTCTCTCACCCAAAAGACGATAAACAGCTATGTGAGGTGAACAAATTACAGCTGGGCAATTCACAGGATTAAAAACGCACCGCAATGCTAACTATGCTACAAAAGAAAGGAAGAGGCTCAAAAGCATGGGTAGTACGCCAAGACAAATAGACTGAAATCCATCTGCATCTACTCACTAATCATCCACCTTGAGATATCTATCCATAACATCTCGCTGGTATTAAGTTGCGAGCCCCACCCAAAGTGTAAACCCAAAGCAACAGACAACTGCATTAAAATAACTTTGCGTAAAGTAGACAATCTTTGCACCCGCAAGTACAAGCACCGTTGTTTTCCCCATGGTGGAAACAACACATCCCCTAGACTCTTGTTTCTACCACTCAAGCTAGTCATCGGGGGGCATGAACCCACAGTCATGCATAACGCTCCCTCTTGGAGTTACTATCTACTACTTGGCCAAAGCAATAAAAAGCAACGGAGAACATGCAAGAATTACTCAAGAACATAAATATAAAAGGAGAAGAACCAAATATATTACTCATAGCAATCTGAACATAATCTCATAATCCATCAGATCCCAGCAAATTCAACATAGGAGCGGCAGAAAAATTACATATGTGCCTTGATCATGTAGGACAGCTCACCAAGTCTAATCATTGAAGAACAAAGATGGAGAGAAGACATCACATAGCTACTGATCATGGACACATAGTCCAAGGGGGGCTACTCACGACTCATCCGGGACGTGTCCATGGTGGTGGAGAAGCTCCCGGAGGTCAATCCGCCCTCCGACAGGGTGCCGAGACAGGGTCTCCTGGCATCCCCGATCTTGGAAGCGCGGCGGCGACAGTACAGAGGGTAGATCGGGAAAAAGGGTTTTTTTCCATGAGGCTTTCGAAACACGGGGTAAATATAGGACGAAGGGGTGCAAGGGGTGGCCTCAAGTGTCCAGGCGGCCACCCGGCACGGCCACCAGGGGGGCGTGCCACTAGGGCGCCTGGACCCCTGGTGGCCCCCTCAGGCCCTACTTCGGGGCTCTAGAAGGTTCCTTTGCGCTGATTTTTAATATATTTTCCTGGAATTTTTTGGGCACTTTAAGTAATGGGAAAACCTGAAATACAAAAATATCAGAAAATAGGAACTAGCACTGGGGTGCACTGAGTGAATAAGTTAGTCCAAATATGAACAAAAGTGTATGAAAGTGCATCAAAACATAGCAATGTCACCCAAAACATGCATGGAGCAAGAAGAAATTATAGATACGTTTGGGACGTATCAACATCCCCAAGCTTAATTCCTGCTCGTCCTCGAGTAGGTAAATGATAACAAACATAATTTCTGTGGTAACATGCTACCAACCATATAAAACTTTTAAGTAAGGCAAGCAAGGCATGTAATTCAATTCAAGTCATAACAAGCAAGATTCTATATTAGCATTGAAAGAAGCAACATAAGAACATAAAGGTGCAAGAGCCCTCGCTGTCCGTGACTCGAATGTCTCCAAATGGTGTTTGCGTGCAAGAAGTGGGAGATGTGTTTAGAGCAAAAAACATACTATTTATTTTATTTGAGAATTCAGTCTACTAAATTTTCACACTTGGTCTCCTTTGGAATCTTATCTTGACTCGTCCCCAGACCACTAGCGAGGTACAAGTCAAATTGATCCACTCCCTTTCGACTTTTTGAGCACTCATGCAATGGATGAGCGTAAGCAAGAAAGTTGACACTTAAACGGAGAAAGAGAATAATGATGGAGGAGGAAGACAAAAAAGGTGTTAAAGGCTAACATCAATGAGGAAAATCTTAGGCGCGAGAAATCCAAATGATAGACATGATGTGAGGAGTAGGGATTGCCATGCAACGGATGCACATGTGAGCTATGGAAATCTCTCCAATGGAACTAGTGGGGGTGCATCAAACTTGCTTGCTCAACAAGACCTAGAGCTCATTTGAGGAGGCTCATCATTGGAATATACAAGCCAAGTTCTATAGTGTAAGGGTCCCCACATAGCTATATGCATGTATAATGATCTCTATGGAGTACAAGATATAAGAGGGAGTTTGAGTGTGGATCTCTCAAAAGGAATAGTAGTGTGCCCCCTTCTCTCTTTTTATTTCCTTTTTCTCCTTTTTCTATTTTTTGTATTTTTTTGTGGCCTCATGTGCTCTTTCTATGTATCTCTCATTTTTCCTCTTTGGGATGTTTAATTTTTCCTCTTTGGGATCTTTTCCTCACTTTAGGGGCAACACTCTATAAATTACAAGAAGTATAGAAGATCTTTCACACTTTACAAAAGTACTCAGCATAAAGAAGATGAAGCTATCATGATGTATGCAAATGTATGCCTATGCCAGTGTAGCAGAATATGGAATGATACTAGCGCGTCATGTAGAAATTATTAGGGCAAGGCCCAAATAGTATGCGGCTCATAGATCAAGAAAAATCATGTATGACATGAAGATCATGTCATGAGAAGATGGATGTTGCATGACAATGTATCTCGGAAAGGCTATGGAATTGCCTTGTAGGTAGGTATGGTGGCTATTTTGAGGAAGATATAAGGAGGTTTATGATGACAGAGCGTATCATGCCAAGGGTTTGGATGCACCGGAGAAGTATGCGCCAACTCTCGAGGTGAGAAAGGAAATGCATGGTACCGAAGAGGCTATCAAATATGGGAAGGTGGAAGTGTCCACTTTTGAATACTTACATTAGTCTGAAGAACCCATGCACTTATTATCGGTAACTCTCAATCTAATCAGGAGGCTCACAAAGAGACAACTACCCCGAGGAGGAGTGTATGGGGTTTTGGTTAACCTTGCGTATCCTCGACTCATGGTACGCATCCTCGACTCATAATATCTGATCCCTCCAAAGATTAGTGATGCATCTAGTAGCAAGAGTTCTCAACTAGTTTTTTTTAGATATTCGAAAATAATCACGGATTTCCCAAAATACGACATCTATCACTAATAGGCTAAAGCTCTTGACACCAAAAGTTCAAACATTACTCAAAACAATACCTCAAAACTATTGCAAGTTACTACTACAATTGAATAGCAACCTCAATTACCTACTTTAAGTCAAGACACACAACTCAATGCAACAGGCCAACTCTCTAAACAAGATAAACATGAAGACTCAAGAGAGTTCCAGAAAAAACTAATTAAAAAGCTCTTAAAAAGATAAGCATGGAAACTAAGAGCTAAACATAACAGTAGCTACGAAAAGATAAAGAACACACATAACAAAGAATGATAAGCATGAAAATCATATGATGTATTCTAGGTTAAAGTGGAGCGTGTTTCTCTCCCAAACAAAGAGAGTTGGGTTCTAACTTGTTATGAACAGAAAGCAAAGCTAAAACAAACTAAAAAAGTAAAGAGCAAGACGCTCCAAGCATAACACATAATATATGAACTGATAAAAATATAGTGGAACGAAGGACAAACTGATAATTTTTTATGGAGAAGGGGATGCACGGGGGCATCCCCAAGCTTAGATGCTTGAGTTTCCTTGGATATTTCTTGGGGTGCATGGGGGAATCCCCAAGCTTGAGCGTTCGCCACTCCCGGATCTTCTTTCATCATCTTCCTTCGCACACTTGAAAAATCCCTTCATACATAACTCATCATAAGCTGACTAGAGAGGTTACTACCCATAATAGAATTATTTTTTATCTACTGTAAATAAAGATATTCTTGAAGATCTACTGTTTCTCAAGATTGCCAAAAAGTTTTTTCAAAGAAAAAGCAGGCTTAGGTTTTGCAAAACGAAGAAAAGGCAAAACGTGGCAGAATCTGTGAGAAAACAGACCAGCAGGTAGTAAATAATTTTTTTGGGGTACTTCTGCAGCTCAAATAAAAAAACTCAGAACAGATTCACGAAAGCTAATTGTATAGATCATGCTGTCAAAAACACTCAGATAAAAAAGATGATTTGGTGATTTTAGCCAATTTTTTCGTCCAGGGGACATAATCAGTTTTCTGGGCAGCACGTCACAACTTTTGAACTTTCTTGCAATCGGAGGTTAAAACTTGGCACAAAGCTTGAAAATAAAGATACAATGATGTTGCTATAGTAGTAACAATCATCAAGACCACTAAAAACATAAGTAAAACAAATTGGGTTGCCTCCCAACAAGCGCTTTCTTTTATGCCTTTTAGCTAGGCATGAAGATTATAAAAGATGCTCTCACAAGGGAATAAGAGTTGAAGTAAAAAGAGAGCATCAAGAAGCAAATCTGAACACATTTATGCCTAATCCACTTCCTATGCTTGGGAAACTTGTAAGAAAATAAATCGTAAAAGAACAAAGTGACAAGCATAGGGAGGTAAAACAAGAACAACTTCAAATCTTCCATCATAAAGAGAGGTATTTTTGTAACATGAAAGTTACTGCAACCAAGCTTTCCTCTCTCAAAGTAATTTTTAGTAGTATCATGAACATCTTCAAGAATATAACTATCACATAAAGCATGTTGTTCATGACCTACAAGAACACGTGTATTGTTTTCAACACGGTCTTAAGGAACATAAGATAAATGCAACCCATCACATTGAGCCTTAATAAGAGCAAAATTCTCCCGAATATGAGTTGGACAATTCAAAAATATAATAGGACAATTGTGACGCCCCAAAAATAAGCCGTGTACAGTAATCATACACGCAGAGTACACGACGAAAATCAGGGTGCCACGGTGAGAATATCACAACACAACACTAGACACAAATAAGATAAATCTTTTAAGTTACAAACCAGGGATCATGAGGATCCAAATACATAAGTTATACAATCATAATATCTGAGTACAGACATAGTTAGTCAACTTTTGCCTTAAGAAGGCTAGCACAAATCACATTAGAGATATAGATCGAAAAGGAAAGACCTCCTGCCTGGGAACCTCTGAAACTACTCCTGGTCCTGGTCAGCGGGGTTATCGACGTAGTAGTATCGACCTTCGGGGTACTCCTGCTCCTGGGATCCAACGTCTGATTGCAGCAATCCGGTATATACAACAAAGGGGGGAAATAAATCAAGGGTGAGTATCTAGTACACCCGCGAGTCTTACGTCCGCTACTAAGCATTTATGCATTTCTATCAAATGGAAAGGGGAGGCTATATATGGTGGATTGCAAGGTAGAAAGTCAGAATAAGGATGAGAAGCTAGGCATATCGAAGACTAGCATCTTCCAACGAGTCTTGCAGCATGAGAAGAGAATATCCAACAGTTCATATAAAGCATAAAGTAACAATGCAGCAGAAGTTGCTGCAGCATTGTATAATAGTAAGTTTTAATAATTAAAAATTATAAATGCCTCCGAGTTCCCTGCCTCAACTCCCCGCAAGGAAGAAAACCCGGAACAAACAGTTGATAGTACTAGTTTGTAGTAGTAGGATCCGGCTTCAACATAAATCATCCTGTTACCATGGAAAGGTCTATTCGAATAGATTAAACCCCCTGCAGGGGTGCACTACTGTTCATCCTACACGCTCGGATCTCCAGGGTGGCGGGCACCTTATTAGGGAACGCTCCACCAAAGCTATCCGACACGCCGAAGCCCATCCTAGGCTCAGCAAAGAGGCCATCCACCAGACTATATCGTATGCAATCAGGGGTCTAGGACCCTCACCCTTCACGCTCCTGCACGGTGCGTGGCTAGCCGGTGAAGCAAAAGCAAATACCACACGCTCGAGCGAAGAATACACCACTAACCGGTGCAGGCCGCGGTACTGTTGACGTCTGAAGAGCTTTCGAATGAACTACGACGCAGGGGAGCCCATAACTTCTTATCCCACGTCAAGGTAGTGCGTACAGACCAACGGGCCTCTCAAGTCATCCACCAAACCATTAGTCGTTTTATTATTAGCGTGTGGACAACCGTTAACGTTGCCCGACTAATTCACACAACAGACAACGAACAGCAGCCAGGACCACCAGTACATCGGTGCCTACCCTGTCGTCCCGTCAAAGCTCTGCGGTTACCAACAAGGTGAACCGAATCCTTACCTTATCTCGCATGTGCTTCCGGAGGAGCTCAACTTTCGTGGTTTGGTCACTCTCGCAGAATACGAGCAGGGGCCAAGCACGCCAATACGTCGGTCGTACCCTCCATGTCGTTCCCGTCGCAATACCGCCCGCGGGCACCGTTGGCTTGCCTGACTTCTTACCTTTAGGTCAACCGTGGATCGGTACCCTAGGGTGGCTATAAAGAGTCAGCAACGAGTGGAGTACGAGGATTACTCCTCGATAGCTCACACTTGATGTGGCTCGGCAGAGCGGAGGTAGGGGCCTTAGGCGGAGTCTGCATTGTACCGTACATGTGCAGTTATAAATATTGTATCCGCGTTCACTCCCAGAGTGATCACGGCCCACTATCTAATCCTAGTTGACTAACAATGCGCAGGGCTCACTGCTGAAAATTATATATATATTTATAGGCAGCATAGGATAAAGGAAGGTACATCAAACAGGCGAGAAAAATAAGCTATGCAATTGAATATGATTGTAACGTAGCAGCAGCAGTAACAATGCCTAGTGCAAGAAATGTACGGAAACGATAGGTGATATCTGGGGAAGGAAAATGGCTCTGCTTGCCCGGATGATCGATGGTAGGGGTATGGTCGTCGACGAAGTAGTCGTACCCAGCATCGGTGTAGTCGACGACAGCAGCGGGGTCTACCGGAGAATAAACGGGGGAGAAACAGTAAATACAAAGCAAGCATATGCAAACGGATGCATGACATGATAGATGCAATGTTAACGGTGTTCTAACGGAGTGCAAAGTGTTATGCTCGAAGCGGGAAATCATCCGGGGATGAAATACCGGCCCCGGGTGATTATCGACAGACGGCCCGGAGGGGGAAGGTCTGGTGTTCGTTGTGTTAGAGGGGTGTGGTTGACACACGGATAGCGTATTCGTATCTGTCATATTTTTCTGATCAATTTTGATGTCTAAAATATTTTCATTGGAGTTACGGTTTAAAAGATATTGAATTTCAAAGTTAAATCAAATTTAAAATAATTTCTGAATTTATTTTATTATTTAATTAGCAACATTATCCACAACCTTATCCAAAACAGTGCTGACAAGGTGGACCCACATGTCATACATAGAAGCAATTTAAATCAATTTAATTTATTAAAAATCCAGTGGGGTCCACATGTCATACACTGGGTTTAATATTAATTCATTTTAACTAACAATCTGACAGTAGGACCCATGTGTAAGTGGCATGGTGCTAATTTAATCAATTTTATTTAAGTAAGGTCCTGGGCCCATCTGTCATATGCCCTAGGGGTTATTTTCCAGTTTTTATTTAATAAAGGGATTAACAGGGGGGTGGCCCACATGTAAGTGGCCCATAGGGGTTAATTAACCCCTAATGACAGTTCTGACCGGCGGGGTCCACCGGTCAGCCGCACGGGAGCTCGACGGCGACGATGGGAGCCATGGACGGCGGCGAGGTTGTCCATGCTGTCGATTTAGAGCGCCATTTTGGCCGTCGTTTCTTCCTACGTGACCATGGGTTCATCCCGCGTCGATTGGTGGCGATGTCATCGCCGGAGGTGCACCGGAGCAGCGACGGCGATGAGAACGGTGGCAACCAGAAAAATGCAAAGACGACGACGTAGTTCTGGGGGTTTTCCACAAGCATGAGTTAGTGTGCTCGGCTACTGCGAGCACGCGGAGCACTTTGACACGCCAAGCGCGCCAAATGCGTGCGCTAGGCCACGGCGAGTCCACGGTGACCATGCTGGCGACAGCTACAGCGCAAGGGGAACAAAAGGGGTGGTTGCTGGCGGTGCAATACCTCACCAGAGGGGCGTAGGGGAAGGCAGGCTGCTCGGGGAAGCTCGGGGCGGTCGATATCGACGGAGTTCGCCGGAGCGATGCAGTGAAAAGGGGCGGCAAGATTTCTGTTTTGTGGACGTCCTCTTGTCGATTCCCTCTGCAGCTTGATGAGGGCGAACACTTCGCACCCCATGAACAAGGTGGCTGGAGTTGGGAGGCACTGTGGCCGCGCCGGTTCACACCGGCGACGACAACAGCTCTCGGGCGAGCACGGGGAAGAAGAAGCGAGGGGGGAAAAGATCTGGGGGGTTAACCACGGGTGCGCTAGTTCGTTCTTATCCGAGAGGAGGGCTCGCACTGTAGTGGCACGGCGAGCTGTCTCGAGGGGGACGAGGTGGCTTGGTCGGGGGCCATGGCGAATGAGCGGGGGAACAGTGCAAGGTGGGAGAAGGCAGAGGTGGGCCTAGTGGGCAGGGTTTGCCCCTAGTGTAGGATAGGGTTTACTATTTTATTTATTTCTTTCACTCTTTTCTTTCTGTTTGTATTTAGTTTGACTATTGTTTCATTTTTGTAAAATGTGAATCATGTACCACAATTAGTGTTGCACTATATAACAGTGCCACAAAAAGTTTTGAGCCCAAATAAAATCATCTAGTATTTGTTTTGAATATGCAACTGACTAAAAGGGACTTTCGGTAGTTGTTTTGATTTGTTTGATTTATTTAACAACTTAATAAATCCACATATCCATATGGACATGATCCACTGATTATTTGGCATTTACAAAATTGGTTGCACAATTTTTGGACGATGTATGATTTATGAAAAAAAAAATATAAAGCAAAGGGGATTTTTGAAATGATCAAAGCAAATATGATCAAGGTATGATTAGCAACAGTAATTTTCATTAGCAAAATTATTACTGTTACATGACAGTGAGGGTGTTACAAATCTCCCCCACTACAAGAATTCTCGTCCCGAGAATCTAAGAGGTAGGGGGGAAAAGATCGGGGTATTCTTCACGAAGACGATATTCGCGTTCCCAAGTGGCCTCATTCTCAGAATGATTCGACAACTGAACTTTGAGGAACTTGATTGTCATGTTGCGGGTTCGACGTTAAGACTGATCAAGAATGCGGCTCGGATGTTCTTGATAAGTCAAGTCCCGTTGCAATTCAATCAGATCATGTTCCACTTCACGAATAGGGTCCTTGAAGCAGCAACGGAGTTGCGACACGTGGAATACATCATTAACTTGGGAGAGGTTTGACGGAAACTCCAAACGGTATGCCACCGGTCCACTTCTGGAGAGGATACGGAACGGGCCAATGTAGAGAGGAGCTAACTTGCCTTTGATTCCGAAATGATGAGTGCCCCTCATCGGAGTGACACGGAGGTAAGCTTGTTCGCCGGGTTGATAGACCATTTCCTTGTGCTTGGGGTCATAGTTGCATTCTGGCGGGACTGAGCAGCCCTCAAATGTTCACGAATAATGCGAACCTGATCTTCGGCATGCTGGATAATGTCCGGACCAATGAGGGTTCGTTCCCCAGTTTCTGACCAAATTAGAGGGGTTCGACACTTACGACCATAAAGAACTTCAAAGGGTGCCATCTGCAGACTAGCTTAATAGCTATTGTTGTACGAGAATTCAGAAAATGGAAGAGATTCCTCCCATTTCTTACCGAATGAGATGACAAAAGCTTGAAGCATGTCTTCAAGCACTTGGTTGACCTGTTTTACTTGTCCTTGAGACTGGGATGGTAAGCGGTGCTAAAGTTTAGGTGAGTGCCCACAGCTTCTTGGAAACTATCCCAAAATCTTGAGGTGAAAATGCTGCCACGGTCTGAACTGATCTCCAATGGAATACTGTGGAGGGAAACAATTCTGGAAACATACAAGTCAGCTAACTGACTAGCAGAGATCGTCTCCTTGACTGGCAGAAAGTGGGCAACCTTGGAGAATCGGTCGATGACGAAAAAGATCGCATCATGACCCTTCTGTGATCGCGGAAAACCGGTGACGGGGGAAGACTTCGGAATGATGGGGGACACACGAAATACAACTTCTTCGATTTCAACAGTGGTATTGGGTACCAACATGGTGGTTCGGCATTGGCCTATCGGGGTGCGAACAACCATCGGTGGGTTCATTTTTTCAAGCGTAAAGTTATGCGACAATGCAAATGCTTCCGACATGAATGAATGCGATGCTCCTGAATCAAATAAAATAGTAGAAGGTATTGAGTTAACGAGGAGAGTACCCATCACTGTAGCGGGCTATGCCTGAGTTTCATCAACATCAATGTGGTAAGCATGGCCACGAGTGTGAACAAAAGACCAAGTGTTATAGTTAGGGGTCCTGTTGTTGCCATGGTCATTCCGCGGCCAGTAGGGTGAGCTACCAGTTGATTCTGTCGCCGGGGGCAGTCTCTGGAAAAGTGACCTGGGAGGTGACACTTGAAACACAGTGCATCTTGAGGGCGGAGGGGTGCAGTGTTAGATGCAGCAGTCTCAGCCTTCGGCTGTCTCAACGGGGGCGGAGGCAGACGAGGTACAACAGACAACGGCCTTGGTGCAGGGGCAGGTGGAAGATACACATAGTGCGCAATCCAGATGCCTTGTTTCTGCGTTGTGCCCGAAGATGAGCCAGCGTCACGGTAGAGCTTCTGCGAACCCTTAAACTTAGACTGAGCGGTCTCAAGAGTGATAGTCTGGTTCACCATAGTGGCAAAGTCGGGGAATACATGCAAGGCCAGAGCAAGCTGGAGATCTAAGTTGAGTCCATCATGGAACTTCTCTTTCCTACTTGCATCATCTGGGAGGTCGCTTGCAGCATAGCGAGAGAGGTGGAGGAATTCCCTTTGATATGCCTCGACAGATTTACTGCCCTAAATGAGGTTGCAGAACTCGGCCTTCATACAGTTCATGACTCCTGGGGGACGTAACAACCATGGAAGGCAGTCCTGAATTCATTCCAGGTGACGACAGACCCTTCAGCTAGAGAGCTCTTGTGGGTGTCCCACCACTGAGCAGCGGGGCCACGCAGAAAATAGTTCGCGAAGGTCACGTAATCAGCAACGTACACCCTAGCGAAATCCAGTTGACGAGTGTTGTCACGAAACCAATCATCGGCATCTTGTGGTTGTTCAGGTTGGTGGAAGATAGGGGGATTGAGACACATGAAATCCCGTAGAGTAACCACAGGCGGTTGGTTCTGGTGCTAGTTCTGGTTCTGGTTTTTGTTCTGGAGCTGATCTATGACTCCTTGCATAAACACTTCGTTCATCTGAAACTTCTGCATCATCGCGGCCATGTAGTTTGGCGGCGGAGGTGGATCATTGGCACCACTACCATGACCATGACCACCACGACCAGCCATCCTGCTAAAATTTAACAGGGGTATTTCAACGATGGGAAGTAACAAGATACGGGAAACAAGCATGAGGTAATGCGACAAAGAAGAGGAGGCGCGGATATATAGGAGTAGACATATAAAATATACACATCCACGCACGGAGTCAATCAAAAATTGGGCAGTTAATCGTCGTAGAAATTAAGGAAAAAGAACACACTAGGCGGCGCGTAGACCGCGTTAAGGAATACACGAAGCGACATAGCTAACGCTATGTCGGTCACACCGCAAGAAAACTGTTGGCCACATAAATTTGTGCCAGAGAACGCGCGGCCTGCCCTGAATGAGAAAGGGGATCCGCAGTCCGGGACCTGGGTCATAACTCCCGCGACACGACTCAATAGAGGGTTAAGAAGAAGAACGTCGGGTGAAATCAACAAGCTCGTGATCCTAATGTCATAGTTAGTAAAACTTACCAGCAAGGATAAGAGAGCAGAGTCCCAGAGCATAGGTACGGAGAAAAAGAATCCTAATACCATAGATATCACAACGGGGTGATATCGATGTGGGACCGTAAGCCAAATACTAAGTTAGCAAAATAGTTTTTCAAAGACTAGACTCAACTTCGACCAAGTAGTGGTTGGGTGGCTTGCTACAGGAAGTCGGCTCTGATACCAACTTGTGACGCCCCCCAAATCAAGCCGTGTACAGTAATCATACACACAGAGTACACGACCGAAATCAGGGTGCCACGATGAGAATATCACAACACAACACTAGACACAAATAAGATAAATATTTTAAGTTTCAAACCAGGGATCACGAGGATCCAAATACATAAGTTATACAATCATAATATCTGAGAACAAACATAGTTAGTCAAGTTTTGACTTAAGAAGGCTAGCACAAATCACATCAGAGATACAGATGGAAAATCCAAGGCCTCCTGTCTGGGAACCTCCGAAACTACTCCTGGTCCTGGTAAGCGGGGGTCTCGACGTAGTAGTATCCGCCTCTGGGGTACTCCTGCTCCTGGGCTTCAACGTCTGATTGCAGCAATCCGGGTATATAACAAAGGGGGAAATAAAGAAAGGGTGAGTATCTAGCATACCCGCGAGTCTTACATCCGCTACTAAGCAATTATGCATTTGTATCAAATGGAAAGGGGAGGCTATATATGGTGGACTGCAAGGTAGAAAGTCAGAATAAGGATGAGAAGCTAGGCCAATCGAAGACTAGAATCTTCCGACGAGTCTTGCAGCATGAGAAGAGAATAGCCAACAGTTCATATAAGGCATAAAGTAACTGATGAGGACATCCCTACTAATGTTACACCCATATCCTCACCAACTACACATATTGGACCAGTTACTAGAGCTCGTGCACGTCAACTAAATTATCAGGTACTTTCGTTTCTTGCGAATCCTTCTATTGTTCATGAACATATGATACTGCCTAAATTAGATACTTTTGTTTTGCTTATGAATGAAGGACCTAGCATGGACAACAAGGATGGTCATTGGAGCGGGATCAAGCATGGAGAAGAAGGTGCGCGCGCGGGAAAGGACAGCGGAGCTTCCCGTGGTGATTATCGCACTTTGAAGCCACCATAAGGCACGCATGAAGTCTTGGACGAAATACGCGAGATGCCACTTCATTATTTTCGTCCAAGGGCAATTATAGGTGCTGCGTCACCTTAATATTGGGCTGGGCCCATGTAATTTCGAAATACCACCTTATAGGCTGTTTTTAGAGTCCGTATGTGTGGGGAAACCGAGTTAGGGTTGTTTTCGGACCCCACCTCCAAGGGGTCACGAAAATCCCCTCTGTTCCCCCATATATACAGCCCTTAGGGCGTCGTTTAGACTTGGGTTTTAATTAGATTTAAGTTAGCCATAGCCGCAACTTCGAGCTCTTCGTTTGTGTCATCCGACCAGGCCAAGACCTCATTGGAACCCCAACTTTCGTAATCATTCATCTTATATTCGCAATATCCAGATTGCAATTCTTAGTTCTTGCTTGTTCTTCGATTGCTTGCAGGAATTAGACCTTCGTGGTCAGGTTGATCGTGCATCCGCGGGATCAATAACCTCTCGGAGTTGGTTTAGCGATCGCTAAGGCGCAACGTCTTCGCACGTTCGTAGTCGGATCGTGAAAGTCGCCTCCACCATAATCGATCTCCACCATCTCATCGAAACATCGGGACACCTTCGCCTCTATCAAGTGGTATCAGATTTCCAGGTTGCTCGGTGAGATTTACCAGTTTTCATAGTCTAGATTGGTTCTGTTCTTCATGATGCTCATGATATGGAGTATATGGCTCCTGATGATGCAGATAAATATGCTAGTTTGGTTGCTCAACGTGTGTTAAGTGTGCAGGTAACGAAGGCTGAGCAAAACCAGAGGCATAATTTGTTCCACACAAAGGGAGTGGTGAAAGAACGTTCGGTTCGCATCATCATTGACGGAGGGAGTTGCAACAACTTGGCTAGCATGGAGTTGGTGAAGAAGCTATCTCTCACCACAAGACCACACCCCCATCCGTACTATATTCAGTGGTTTAACAATAGTGGTAAGATTAAGGTAACGCGTTCTGTTCGTGTGCACTTTAGCATTGCTGCATATGCTGATTATGTTGATTGTGATGTGGTACCCATGCAAGCATGCTCTCTTTTACTTGGTAGACCATGGCAATTTGATAGGAATGTTGTACACCATGGTAGGACAAATCAGTTTACTCTGGTTCATCAGGATAAAAATATTGCTTTACTTCCTATGTCTCCTGAACAAATTGTGAAAGATGATCTTGCTAGAGCTAGTAAAGCTAAACAGGAGAAAAATAAGAGTGAAAATGAGATAGCAGCCAAAGAATTTGAGCAACAACATAAGACTAATAGCAAATCTTCTTCTGCTGTGTCTAATGAAATTAAATTGACTAGTCCAACTTTGCTTGCTACTAAAGTTGATATTTCAGATTTGGATGTTAGTCAATATGTGTGCTATGCTTTTGTGTGCAAAGAAGCTTTGTTTTCATTTGAGGAATTGCCTCCTTCTTTGCCTCCTATTGTCACTGACCTTTTGCAGGAGTTTATTGACGTCTTTCCACAAGACGTACCACCGGGATTACCACCTATTCGAGGGATTGAGCATCAGATTGACTTAATTCCCGGTGCTTCACTGCCCAACCGTGCGCCATACCGTACCAATCCGGAGGAGACAAAGGAGATTCAGCGTCAAGTACAAGAGCTACTCGACAAAGGTTACATACGTGAATCCCTTAGTCCTTGTGCTGTTCCTGTTATATTAGTGCCTAAAAAGGATGGAACATGGCGTATGTGTGTTGATTGTCGAGCCATTAATAATATTACTATTCGTTATCGTCATCCTATTCCTAGGTTAGATGATATGCTTGATGAATTAAGTGGCTCTACCATGTTTTCCAAAGTTGATTTGCGTAGTGGATACCATCAAATTCGCATGAAATTAGGAGATGAATGGAAAACGGCATTTAAAACTAAGTTTGGATTATATGAGTGGTTAGTCATGCCTTTTGGGTTAACTAATGCACCTAGCACTTTCATGAGATTAATGAACGAGGTTTTACGTGCTTTCATTGGACGATTTGTGGTAGTCTATTTTGATGATATACTGATTTATAGCAAATCTTTGGAGGAACATTTGGATCATTTACGTGCTGTTTTTATTGCTCTACGTAATGCACGTTTGTTTGGTAACCTTGGGAAGTGCACCTTTTGCACCGACCGAGTATCGTTTCTTGGCTATGTTGTTACTCCGCAGGGAATTGAAGTTGATAAAGCCAAGATCGAGGCGATTGAGAGTTGGCCGCAGCCCAAAACGGTCACACAAGTGAGGAGTTTTCTTGGCCTCGCTGGATTCTATAGGCGTTTTGTGAGAGATTTCAGCACCATTGCTGCACCTCTCAATGAGCTTACACGCAAGGATGTGCCTTTTACTTGGGGTACCGCACAGGAAGAAGCCTTCACCGTATTGAAAGATACGTTAACACATGCTCCTTTGCTCCAACTTCCTGATTTTAATAAGACTTTTGAGCTTGAATGCGATGCTAGTGGGATTGGTTTGGGAGGTGTGTTATTACAAGATGCTAAACCTGTTGCTTACTTTTCTGAAAAATTGAGTGGGCCTAGTCTGAACTATTCTACTTATGATAAGGAATTATATGCTCTTGTTCGGACATTAGAAACTTGGCAACATTATTTATGGCCCAAAGAATTTGTTATACATTCTGATCATGAATCTTTGAAACACATAAGAAGTCAAGCAAAACTTAATCGTAGACATGCTAAGTGGGTTGAATTTATTGAGACTTTCCCTTATGTCATTAAACACAAGAAGGGGAAAGATAATATTATTGTTGATGCTTTGTCTCGTCGTTATACTATGCTTTCACAACTTGACTTCAAGATTTTCGGTTTAGAGACAATCAAAGATCAATACGTAAATGATGCGGAATTTAAAGATGTATTGCAGAATTGTAGAGAGGGTAGAACATGGAACAAGTTTGTGCTTAATGATGGATTTGTGTTCCATTCTAACAAGCTATGCATTCCAGCTAGCTCTATTCGTCTTTTGTTGTTGCAGGAGGCGCATGGAGGAGGATTAATGGGACACTTTGGCGTGAAGAAGACGGAGGACGTACTTGCTACACATTTCTTTTGGCCAAAGATGAGACGGGATGTTGAGCGTTTTGTTGCTCGCTGCACTACATGTCAAAAAGCTAAGTCACGACTCAATCCTCATGGTTTATACATGCCTTTACCTGTACCTAGTGTTCCGTGGGAGGACATATCCATGGACTTTGTTTTAGGCTTGCCTCGAACAAAGAATGGGAGGGATAGCATATTTGTTGTCGTGGATAGATTTTCTAAGATGGCACATTTTATACCATGTCATAAAAGCGATGATGCTGCTAATGTTGCTGATTTATTCTTTCGTGAGATTATTCGCTTACATGGTGTGCCCAATACTATTGTCTCGGATCGTGATACTAAGTTTCTTAGCCATTTTTGGAGATGCTTATGGGCTAAGTTGGGGACTAAACTACTTTTTAGTACTACATGTCATCCCCAAACTGATGGACAAACTGAAGTAGTCAATAGGACTTTGTCTACTATGCTTAGGGCTGTTTTAAAGAGTAACTTGAAACTGTGGGAAGAATGTTTACCTCATATTGAATTTGCTTATAATCGTTCATTGCATTCTACCACTAAAATGTGCCCTTTTGAGATTGTTTATGGTTTTCTACCTCGTGCACCTATTGATTTGCTACCTCTTCCATCTTCGGAGAAGGTTAATTTTGATGCTAAGCAACGTGCTGAATTGATATTAAAAATGCATGAGTTAACTAAAGAAAACATTGAGCGCATGAATGCTAGATACAAGCTTGTTGGTGATAGGGGTCGAAAGCATGTTGTGTTTGAACCCGGAGATCTTGTTTGGTTACATCTACGTAAAGATAGGTTTCCTGATTTGCGCAAGTCTAAGTTAATGCCTCGAGCTGATGGTCCCTTTAAGGTTTTGCAGAAAATTAATGATAATGCATATAAACTTGAGCTACCTACAGCCTTTGGGGTTAGTCCCACATTTAATATTGCAGATTTGAAGCCTTATTTGGGAGAAGATGATGAGCTTCCGTCGAGGACGACTTCAATTCAAGAAGGGGAGGATGATGAGGACATCCCTACTAATGTTACACCCATATCCTCACCAACTACACATATTGGACCAGTTACTAGAGCTCGTGCACGTCAACTAAATTATCAGGTACTTTCGTTTCTTGCGAATCCTTCTATTGTTCATGAACATATGATACTGCCTAAATTAGATACTTTTGTTTTGCTTATGAATGAAGGACCTAGCATGGACAAGAAGGATGGTCATTGGAGCGGGATCAAGCATGGAGAAGAAGGTGCGCGCACGGGAAAGGACAGCGGAGCTTCCCGTGGTGATTATCGCACTTTGAAGCCACCATAAGGCGCGCATGAAGTCTTGGACGAAATACGCGAGATGCCACTTCATTATTTTCGTCCAAGGGCAATTATAGGTGCTGCGTCACCTTAATATTGGGCTGGGCCCATGTAATTTCGAAATACCACCTTATAGGCTGTTTTTAGAGTCCGTATGTGTGGGGAAACCGAGTTAGGGTTGTTTTCGGACCCCACCTCCAAGGGGTCACGAAAATCCCCTCTGTTCCCCCATATATACAGCCCTTAGGGCGTCGTTTAGACTTGGGTTTTAATTAGATTTAAGTTAGCCATAGCCGCAACTTCGAGCTCTTCGTTTGTGTCATCCGACCAGGCCAAGACCTCATTGGAACCCCAACTTTCGTAATCATTCATCTTATATTCGCAATATCCAGATTGCAATTCTTAGTTCTTGCTTGATCTTCGATTGCTTGCAGGAATTAGACCTTCGTGGTCAGGTTGATCGTGCATCCGCGGGATCAATAACCTCTCGGGGTTGGTTTAGCGATCGCTAAGGCGCAACGTCTTCGCACGTTCGTAGTCGGATCGTGAAAGTCGCCTCCACCATAATCGATCTCCACCATCTCATCGAAACATCGGGACACCTTCGCCTCTATCAGTAACAATGAAGCAGAAGTTGCTGCAACATTGTATAATAGTAAGTTGTAATAATTAACAATTATAAATTCCTCCCAGTTCCCTTCCTCGACTCCCTGCAAGAAAATAATAGTAGTAGGATCCGGCTTCAGCATAAAGCGTCTTGTTACCGTCGACACGGCTATTCGAATAGATTAAACTCCCTGCAGGGGTGCACTACTGTTCAGCCTGCACGATCGGATCTCTAGGGTGGCGGGCAACTTGTTAGGGAACTCTCCACCAAAGCTATCCGACACACCGCAACCCATCCTAGGCTCAGAAGAGAGGCCATCCGTCGGACTATATCGTATGCGATCAAGGGTCTAGGACCCTCACCCTTCACGCTCCTGCACGGTGCGTGGCTGGCCGGTGAAACAAAATCAAATACCACACGCTCGAGCAAATAAGACACCACTTCCCGGCGCAGGCCACGGTACTACTGACGTCTGAAGAGATTTCGAATGAACTACGACGTAGGGGAGCCCATAAGTCCTTATCCCACGTGAAGGTAGTGCGTACAGACCAACGGGCCTCTCAAGTCATCCACCGAACCATTAGTCTATTATTAGTTCGCGGACAACCGTTATCGTTGCCCGACAAATTAACACAACGGAGAATGAACAGCAGCCAGGACCACCAGTACTTCGGTGCCTGCCCTATCGTCCAGACAAAGCTCTGCGATTACCAACAAGGAGAACCTACTCCTTACCTTATCTCGTGTGTGCTCCTGGAGGAGCTCGAATTTCGTGGTTTAGTAACTCTTGCGGGATACGAGCAGGGGCCAAGCACGCCAGTACGTCGGTCGTACCCTCCTTGTCGTTCCCGTCGTGACCCTAAGGCGGCTATACAGAGTCAGCAACGAGTGGAGTACGAGGATTACTCCTCGATAGCTCTCACTTGATGTGGGTCGACAGAGCCGAGGTAGGTGTAACAGCCCAAGAGTAATTCTTGTAATCATCATGTAATTTTGCTTTCTCATGTGACTTCCAAACTAGACATGGTGTTAGATGTTGAAAATTCATGTGATGATTTTAAATGCCAAGAAGTTTTGAGTTCATTTGATTTGCTTTTGAATTCAAACAAAAGTGGTACAAGAAGGGTGTTTGAGGATTTTTCTATGTTGCATGCATGCTCCCCTTGACCCCAAACCTGGCATAGCCAATTCTTTCCCATTCCCAAACCTTTCAAAAACCTTGCACCATTTTTTCCACCTCCAAAAATGTGGGCCACAATTCAAAGTGAGTTTGAATTTCAAAAATGGCCCCACATTTTAGTTATTCCAAAAATGGCCAAACCAATTTTATAAATTGGAGAATGTTACAAGGTTTCCAAAACATATTTTTATATGTTTTTCTTTTTCCTAGTTTGCCCTGAAGAATTCTTGGATTTCTTCTGTTTTTAGAAAATGGAAAAGTCCCTGATCTTTTTTTTTCTGCGGAGACAGACTAGCCAGGCCCAGCCCAGCTGGCCTGCCTCCACTTGAGCCCAGCCCGTTGCTGAACCGGTAAGTGGGACGACCTCCCAGCCGTAGGATCTCCATCGCGTGGCCTCCGTTCAACCTCTTTCCAGCGTGGCCGGGGGGGGACCTCGCCGGCTCCTCTCACACCGGCGGCCACGGAGGCAAGTCCGGCCGTCAACGTGGTCGGAGTGGCCCCCTATATAGCCAGAGCTCGCCCTGAGCTCGAGAACCCTAGCGGAGTCGTTTACCCCTTCCAATTTATCCTCCACCGCTCTCCTTCATCTGCTCCGTTATCCCCTGTCCCGCCATGACTCCGGTGAGCAAAGCTCAAAATTCGCAGACGCCTCGACTCGTCTTCAAGCTTGCGTCCGTGATCATCGACCCCCGTGTTGAACCTCGTCGTTTCCTCCTCGCAGGTTCGATCGAGGTGAAGCAGAGAGCCTCCTCGACGCCGACCTTTGCTGTGGAAGACTCCGACCCCGGCGACGTTTCCGTCCATCTTCCTCACCTCCGGCACGCCCGACACGTCGATGACACCCCCTAGGTGAGACGTACCAATTCCCCTGTAGTGCTCGTGCTCGTCGCCCCCTCCGAGCCACTCCGTCTCCGTCCGCGACATGCCGTGCCGTCGTGGCCACCGTGGGCCCCGCGTGCTCTAGGTGCGCGGGGCGCGCTCTGTGAACGTCCAAGACGCGTTCTTGGCAGCCAAGGCTTGGCCTTTAGGCCCCGTTTATATAGGCCAGAGGGGGAGCCGGGAGTGGCCCCAGGGCTCCAGGCGCCCTCCCGGCACGGCTAGGAGTGGGGCCGCGCCAGGTGGCAGCCTGGGGCCCCCGTGGCCCCCCTCTGGCCCCTCTTCGGTGAGTCTTCGTGAACCTCTTGGAAAATACCCCCCGTCAATTTTCAGGTAATTCGAAGGTATTCTTCTTCAGCAACTCAGCGTCCACTTTTTACCGTTGAATCCTGCGTCTTCTGGTTCGGCGCCGAAAAGTTGCAAACTGTGTAAAACAAGCCAAAACAACATAAGAACATCATCGTAATGTGAAATATATCAATGAATAAGGATGAATTAAGATATAAAATAGTGATGCATTTTGGACGTATCAGCCACCCAGCGCGGCACAAGGGGAGACGTGCCACCAGGGCACTTGGACCATTGGTGGGCCCCCTCTGGCCCTACTTCGGGACTTAGGAAGGTTCCTTTGCGCCGATTTTTTATATATTTTTCCCGGAATTTTTTGGGTACTTTATGTAATGGGAAAACCTAAATACAAAAACAGCAGAAAACAGGAACTGGCACTGGGGTGCACTGACTTAATAGGTTAGTCCAAATATGATCAAAAGTGTATGAAAGTGCATCAAAAGAATAGCAATGTCACCCAATACATGCATGGAGCAAGCAGAAATTATAGATATGTTTGGGACATATCAGCTACTAAGGGCAACTCTTCCCCATATGTGAATCCCGTGGTCCCCGAAGGATATGTCTCGGAGAAGAGGGGTCTCCCAATTGAGGAGAAAGATGCATTCTTTGACCGGATGGCCGAGAAGGTATTCTCTCTTTTGTCCTTTACATTCTTTTGGGGGTGCTTCAGCGCTCCCTATGGGAATAGCCCCCGAGGCTGCAAGAAATTACTTGTGCTTGGTTGCAGTCTTGTGTTGCTTTCCTTGGCACGTCTCTGTTTTCTGAGAGGCATTGGGGGCATGGTAGCGCTCCCGATGGGAGTAGCCCCTGAGGCTGCAAGCAATCACTTGTGATTGGTTGCAGACTTAGAACTACTCGTCATACCCTTGTTGTCTGAACTGCTATAGTCTTTGTTCCGGATGTACGAGCGTGTGCTAACTGATGCCGACCGGGCCCGGCGTTCTCACAATTCTGCACAGGAGACTCTTACCCTTACGAGGCGTAAGTTGCTTTGTGTAATTCCATGCGTCTGTTGGTCTTTTGCGCATTTTAATGATGCCTTTGCTGCAGGTTGTAAGAAAATGCTGAAAAACTGGTCTTTGTTGCGGAGAAAGAACTTGCTTTTCTCCGGGACACCTTGGCGGCGAAATAAAGGGAACTTCAGGCGCAACTTGGTGAGGTTGATTGGCTTCGACAGGAAGAGGGCTAGTCCCGACGAGTTGAGGCGGCTAAGAGGTGATCGCCTGGGCGTCTTGGCGATTGCTTTGACAGGTAGAGGATTTTTCTCCGACGCTTCTTCTTTGTAGTGTTGATTCTTGACTTTAATTGCTGATCATTGTTGTTTCCTGATGATGCAGACTCCGTAGGTGTTGAGATTGCTATGCCTGGTCCTGCGGACTCGAGCACTTTCCGTGGTGCTGTGGACGCCGTGTTGAGCGTTGCGGGCGTCGTTAAGGACGTCTCTGGTCGGGCTTCAACCCTCCTGAAGCTTTTGCATGCGCACATGTATCTGGAGGAGGAGGATCGACTCGAAGGCCTTGATATGCAGTCGCTGCCTTTGGACCGGACAGTAGCCTCTTAGAAGGCTTGGTCCACAAAACTGTGGTGAGTGGACCTGCCATGTCCTTTGTTGTTCTCTTAGGGCGGGGCGGACCAATTGAACATGCCATGGTGGATAGCGTGCCCGACTATACGGAGGATCACAGAAGGCAGGCCACTGACCTGGGCCGCCGGCTACAGGTAGTTGTTGAGGCCGAAGTTCGCAAGTCCCAGGGTGCAGAGTAGATGACAGATAAACTTTGTTTGTCTTTATGCTCGAGTGACTCCTTTAGTTTTGTAATAAGTCCACTTTGGAGCGGGGGATGTTTATGTTTGTTTGCTGTGCTTTTCTGCTGCGTTTGACTCCTTTTTTCTTCTTGCGGTAGGCCGTCCCGAGCGTCTCTCGGACTTGGAATTTATTGAAGGAGGATGCTCACGAGGGTTCTTACGAGTCCCTATGTTTGAGGCTTAGAGATGATGAGCGCGAGATTGTTCGACTCAAGGGTGTTGTTTCAGTCCATCGCTCGAAACAGGAGCGCGCCGAGGTTGGATTGGATGACTTGGTTGCTTGGGTGCCAAAGTTGTCCGATATGCTGAAGGGTGAGTTATCACATTTTGACTGATCGGCTGTTTGAGTACTTCTTCTTATGTTCTGACTGATCCTTGTTCTGTGCTTGCTTTAGAATAAAGTGTTGTCCGGTCGGTCTCGTGAGGAGGAGGAGGAGGCTGTGCAGTCAGAGTTGTCGCGCCTTGATGACCCCGCCGTGCGGGCTGAGAATCTAGTTTGGATGGACAGGTGATGACCCACAAGTGTAGGGGATCTATCGTAGCCTTTTCGATAATTAAGAGTGTCGAATCCAACAAGGAGTAGAAGGTATTGACAAGTGATCTTGAGATAGGAATAACTGCAAGTACTAAAACGTAGCTTTTTATGGTTTTTCTAGTATGAGCAAAAAGGTAATAAATGCAAGGCAGATAAATAATGATAAGGCGCAACAAGTGTCCCAACAAAGGATAATCCGAAGGATCAAACTTATAAAATCTAAAACGTTCTTGAGGACACACGGGAGAGGTAGTCATGTGTTTTTGCCATACTCCGTCTAGTACTATGTTTTGTGTTGATAAGTGTTCTCTAGGTGAACCTATGCTAGGGAACTTTCTAGACTAAGATAATTACACTCTTATGATTAAACCTCTTGCAAGCATACGCAAATACAAGAGAGAAATTAAGGCAAGGCCTAACCATAGCAATAAACTTTAGGATCCAACAATCCCTCGTGCAAAAGTGTGCGAACTGGGGTTCAGGTTTCTGTCACTCCGGCAACCCACTATAAGCATACTTTATACACAATGCATTCTCCTAGGTCCTTAAAAAGGCGAAGTGTTATGTAGTCAACGTTCACACTACACCACGAGAATAATAAGACCACAACTTAAATATCAAACAACACATGTTACTTCAACATCATATGACTACTAACAACTAGACTTCTCCCATGTCCTCAAGAACTAAAGGAACTACTCACAAGACATAAAAGAGATCATGATCAGAGGTGATAAATATATGATAAACAATCTGGTCATAACAATAATTCTCCAACAAAACTCAATAGGATTCACTACAAGGAATAATCAACACCGGTAGAGTAGAGGGGATGGATAGTGCATGTTACAACTTGGATTGCAATGGTGAGATGAGATGGATGAAGATGAAGATGGTGCTGGTGATGGGGATGATGTTGATGATGATATTGATGATGCCCGTGACCATGGTGATGACGATGAGGACGATCTCCCCCTCCGGGAGGAGTTCTTCTCGGCGGAATCTTCCTGCCAGAATGGTCTTTTCTTCTCCGTAGGTTTCCGCCTCGGGGCGGCGGTGGAACTCCTGAAACTCTTCTCGTTCCGGGGTTTTTAGGTCACGACGATGATATAGGCCAAAGGGGAGCACCTAGAGTGGGCCCCACCTCCCAGGAGGCAACCTGGCGCGGCCTGAGGGGGGCCGCACCACGAGGGCTCCTGGGAGCCTGGTGGCCCCCTCCGGGTCCCCTTCGGCTGGTCTCCGTCAATTCTTCAGAAAACTACACCTGTGAATTTCAGGTCATTTGGAGATGTGCTTATATGGCCACTTGATGTCCACTTTCCCCACTAATTCCTGTGTCTGTTGTTTCGGCACCGGGAATTTGCAAACTATGTAAAACAAGCTAAACCACTATAAGAACATCATAATAATATGAAATATATCAATGAATAGAGGTAAATCATGATATAAAATAGTGATGCATTTTGGGCGTATCAACTCCCCCAATCTTAGACCTCGCTTGTCCCCAAGCGAATACTAAGGTCGGTAAACCTGTCCACAAGTTTAGAGACTGAAGTGTCGATAATAAGAATACGGTAAAGAAGCATCATAATTCCTCCTACTAAGCTCAAGCATCCTCAACGGCAACCTCACCTTATATGGCCCTTATGAAAGAGTACCTTCAATTACAATCAAAAGTAGGACCGAGGAAACTCATCAATCATGCCAAACATGTCCTTTGGTCAAAGAACAACTAATAACTTTTAACTTTTGCTCTTTCCTTCATATTTTGATGAGATCAATTGAACCTTTTGAAAGAACATGTTATTAGTCAAGAAGTGAAAATGCTAAAACAAAGGAAGATGTTTGATATAGCAAAGCTCAACAAACAGCTTGTTTATCTTAATGATAATTTCAACAAAGATGTGATATGGAAATTCTCAATGAAACAATATAAAGGCATGCATCTTTGTCAACATAAGGTGTCTGCTCTTTGTGGGATAGAAGAAGTGGGTTTACTGACTCAACATAAAAGTAAAGGCTTAGCCCTTCATAGAGGGAATTAGGGAAAACTCATGTGCTAGAGCTTTGGTGGTTTTGAAATCAATAAGATTTATAAAATAAAAGTTTGGGAGGTGCATAATTCGTCAACGAATGCTAGTAGATAACGTAATTACTTCTCATGCTGGACAAGTTTCGAGGAACGGCTCCCAAGGTGGAAACCATCACATCCCCTTAATCTCCTTTATTTATCACTACCAAAGTTTAATGATTTCCATGAAAAAAGTGTGAAGGATGGTTTGTTTGTTGCTATTATCTTTTGTGAGCTGGGCGCACTCATGCCAGTTCCTCCTCGTATTAGGGGTTTGCAGATTAGACATGCAATCTTGGGATAAAATATGTCCAGCATAAGAAGATCATGAATTACCTACTACTTCATCATGAGCTAAAACAGAGGCACAAAACAAGGAATATACTATTTTGAAGTTTTAAAGATAGCACATGAATAATATACTTTAGGAGTGGCAGTGAAATACCACGAATAGGAAAGGTATAGTGGACTCTTTGGAAGGTGGAGGTTTCAAGGTATGGGTGCACGAGTAGTATTCCCGCTTAGTACAAGGTTTCTCTAGCAAAGGCTTTTTAAAGAGCAGACAAATGATGTTGACTTGGATGCAAAACAATATAAAGTCTACATTAAGAATTGGCATGAAACATCAAGTTGTCTTCCTTCTGAGCATAACACTTCAAGCATAAGAACATAAAGGTTTTGGCTATGTCGCTACTACTCATGCTTGTTTTTATGACCAAAGCTATGTTTGCAAAGATTAAATAAAGTTTCAAATCCATACCTGATATATAAGATCAATACTCCAATAAGAATCAGCATATAAGGTTGTTTGCGTGAAGAGAATACCAAGTGCAGTGAAGAAACAAATAGACTTCTCATTAATATTCCATCATAGACACTGCACACTCACGGATACAAGACTCTCCACAAAAGGAGCGATAGACCTTAATGCAAACACCTATCTTATAAGATAACTTCCCTAGACATGATACGACACTACTTGACCACAAAAGACAAAGATAAAGATAAAGATACTGGGCACTCCCCCAAGCTTGGAACAAGCTAAGGGGATGCCATTACCCAATGAAGATTTAACTCATCATCCTTGTTCTTGTTCCTCAGGTAATCGTTGGCGAAGAGCCTCCATGGTAAAGGCCCTCCTTACATACATGATTCTTCAGTCTCCGGGATCCTGCAGCCGACAGCTAGGCCCATGAGCAAAAACTTTAGTTCATACTCATAGTTTGGTTTTGTAGGTCACAAATGTGTACATGGAGCTCGAACACTTTGGTATCCAGTGCGGATATTCTTGAATGCACTTCTTTCATCTCCTCCTCATGTTGCTTCTTCAACTCGGTGAAGATATCGAAGTTGGCCTCGACACCACGCTCGATCATCAACATGTACTTGAAAACTTCTTGCTCCACTTCTTCCAGCCTGGCCTTGGTGATCCCCTCCTTATCCGGTCCCTTTAGATCTTCTTGGTGAAGGGCACCATCCTCCACCAAAAGTGTTTGAGGATGCCTCTTCACCTCTACGATGTAAGGGTTGATGACGTTGACGAGGAACTTGTCCTTGGGGAAACTTGGGGAAGCCATGGCACCTAGGTTTTGCTGAAAGTTTCCTGGCAGCAATAGATCGAAAAGAGAACAAACAAAATCGCAAGATACAAAGCCGGGACGATCCAGGCAAATATATAGCAAAAATTTCTGCAACAAAAGGAATGTAACAAGCCAAAGTGGGGTCAGAGGCGGACTCCGGGTGGCCCAAGCGGCCTCCTGGCGAGTCCAGGAAGCAGGCCGCGCCACCAGGGCGCCTGGAGCCCCTGGAGGTCGTTTCCGGCTCCACTTCGGCTCTGAATTGTCCTATTTTTTCAAAAACACGTAATACGGGACCTTTATGGATGTTCGCGAAGTTTTCGTACTGTATTACATACCTATTCTTATTTTTCTTCTGCTGGCGTCTAAATCCAGGTTGCAACATGTTCTTCATGAGTGGTTGTGTGTATTGTATCCACATCAACATTGACATGATCTCCTACAAGGTAATGCTTCAATCTTTGTCCATTCACAACTTGGGGTTTGGTGGCCTCGAAATTGTTAATCTTAATTGCACTGGAGTGGTAGGCTTCTTCAATGTGAAAAGGCCCTTCTCATCTAGAAAGTAATTTACCTAGAGAAAACCTGAAACTAGATCTAAACAACAAAACAACATTAAATTCACATTTCAAAATTCTCTTGTCATGCCACTTCTTAACCTTTTCCTTAAACATTCTCGCGCTCTCATAAGCTTCACTTCTCCACACATCTAGAGAAGTCAAGTTCATGAGACGCTTTTCACCAGCAAGATTTGTGTCAGCATTAAGCTCTCTAACAGCCCAGAAAGCTTTCTGCTCTAATTCTAAAGGCAAATGGCAAGCCTTGCCATATACCATCTTATAGGGAGACATGCCCATGGGATTTTTGTAAGTAGTTCTATACGCCCACAAAGCATCTCCTAATTTCTTTGACCAGTCCTTTCTACAACTCTTCACGGTCTTTTGAAGATCAACTTGATCTCCCTATTTGTGAGCTCAACTTACACACTCGTTTGAGGATGGTAAGATGAAGCAATCCTATGGTTGACATCATACTTTGCTAAAGCTTTTCTGAATGCACCATGTGTAAAATGTGATCATCCGTCGGTCATGAGGTACCTTAGTACTCCAAACCTAGAAAAGATCACATCTTTAAGCATTTTAAAATATGTCTTGTGATCAGCACTCTCAGTGGGGATTGCCTCAACCCACTTGGTTACATAATCAACAGCTCATAAAATGTGAGTGTACTTGTCCGAAGGAGGAAAATGACCCATAAAATCAAAACCTCAGCAATCATGAAACTCAATAACTAGAGAATAATTCATAGGCCTCTCATTTCTCCTACTAATATTACCAACTCTCTGACACTAATCACAAGATAAAACATATTTTCTAGCATCTTTAAAGAGAGTAGGCCAATAAAAACCTGATTGGAGAACCTTATGTGCGGTCCTCTCACCGGCATGATGTCCTCCATAGGGACTATCGTGAGAATCCTTCTCCTCATGATTCGGTATGCACCTTCTCACGATTCCATCCGTGCATTCTCTCAAAAGGTATGGATCATCCCAAAAGTAATACCTCAAATCGTGGAAGAACTACTTCCTTTGCTGAAATGTTAAACCTGGAGGTTAAAACTTGGTAACAATAAAGTTAGCATAATCCACAAACCAGGGGTCAGAAATGGATTGTACCCTCAAAATAGCTAAATGCTCATTAGGAAATCTATCATTAACAGGAATAGGATCGTGTGGTATGTTCTCTATCCTGGAGTGGTTGTCCGCTACGGGATTGTCCGCTCCTTTCCTATCAACAATCTGCAAATAAAATTCTTGAAGAAGAACAACACATATGATAAGTCTAGGTTTGGCATCCTTCTTCTCCATAAGATTCTTAATAGCAGCATGTTCAGTATGAATAATGAATTTAGAATCAACAATATAAGGTCTAAATTTATCACAAGCAAACAATACTGCCAAAAATTATTTTTCAGTAGTAGCATAATTCTTTTGATCACTATCAAGGGTCTTGCTAGCATAATGTATAAAATTTAGTTTCTTATCAACCCTTTGTCCTAACACAACTCCAACAACAAAGTCACTAGCACCACACATGATTTCAAAAGGTAAATTCCAATCAGGTGGTTGGACTATAGGAGCGGTTACCAAAGCTTTCTGAAGAACTTCGAAGGCTTCGTTACAATCTTCATCAAAAACAAAAGGAATATCCTTCTGGAGAAGATTAGTGAGGGGTCTCGAAGTCTTAGAAACGTCTTTGATAAATCTTCTATAGAAACCAGCATGACCGAGAAAACTACGAATACCTTTCATGTCCCTTGGATAGGCCATCCTCTCAATTGCTTTGATCTTGGCCCTGTCCACCTCGATTCCCCATTTGGAAATCTTGTGGCCAAGAACAATTCCCTCGTTTACCATGAAGTGGCACTTCTCCTAGTTGAGCACAAAATTGTCTCTTCACATCTTTGCAAAACTTTATTAAGGTTGTGGAGACAATGGTCAAAAGAGGTTCCATAGACAGAGAAATCGTCCATGAACACCTCCACAATTTCTTCACAAAAACGATGAAAGATAGCAGACATACAACTTTGAAAAGTAGCAAGGGAATTGCATAAACCAAAAGGCATACGTCTATAAGCATAAGTACCAAAAGGACAAGTAAAAGTGGTCTTCTCTTGATCGGCAGTATTAACGTGAATTTGATAGAAGTCAAAATATCAATCAAGATAACAAAAGTGGGTGTTTTTGGATAACCTTTTAAGCATTTGGTCGGTGAACGACAACGGACAGTGGTCCTTCCTTGTCGCCTTGTTCATCTTCCTATAATCAATACACATTCTATATCCAATAATAATTCTCTGAGGGATTAGTTCATTCTTATCATGAGGAACAGCAGTTGTGCCTCCCTTCTTAGGAACACAATGTACTGGACTTGCCCACTTACTATCAGCTATAGGATAGATAATACCTACGGCTAGGAGCTTGAGGATCTCGGTCCTCACAACATCCTTCATCTTTGGGTTCAACCGTCGTTGGTGATCAACAGTCGGTTTAGCATCGGGCTCAAGGTTGATAGTATGTTGACAAATAGATGGACTAATTCCCTTTAGATCATCAAGGGTATATCCAATAGCTCCTCGGTGTCTATGAAGGGTTTCCAATATTCGCTCTTCTTCATATCCTGAAAGGTTAGAATTGATAATAACATGATGTACTTTATTTTCATGTAAATAAGCATACTTGAGCGTATTGGGAAGAGGCTTGAGATCGAACACCGGGTCTTATTTTGGTTGTGATAGGATTCCTAAAGGTTCGACCGGAAGGTTGTACATCAGGATAGCAGGTTGTCTCAAGAAGGTTTCATCAATTTCATTTCTTTCCTGCATATGAATATCATTCTCGTGGTCCTCCATGTATTGATGCAAAGGATTGTTAGGAGGAATAGCAATAGAGTCAATATTTCAATAATTTTATCATTACTAGGAAAATCAGTACCACGAGTTTGTTTGGAAAATCTAGAAAAATTAAACTCATATGACTCACCATTGAATTCAACATATAATTTCCCTTTCCTGCAATCTATTATAGCTCCACAAGTCTTGAGAAAAGGTCTACCAAATATAATAGGACAAAATTTATCCCGCACTGAACCAAGTGCTAAAAAGTCGGTAGGATATTTTACCTATCCATATAGGACTTCAACTTCTCTCACAATTCCAATAGGAGAGATAGTTGCTCTGTTTGCAAGATGAATAGTAACATCAACTTCTTCAAGTTCACAAGGTGAAATCTCACTCATAATGTCCTGACAAAGTGAATAAGGAATAGCACTAGCACTGGATCCCAAATCGTATAGCCCATAATAATTGTGATCTCCTATTTTAACAGATACTATTGGAGTAGCTGAAATTGGGCCTTTATTCTTGGCTGCAACAAGGTTAGTAGAAACGGCACAAAGAATTATTTTGGAATCTATAATATCACTAGTAACAAGATCTTTAACCAATGCAACTTGAGGATCGACCTTGATCTGGTCCACAAGCTCATCAGCTCTTCTCTCACTTTTATTTAATATGCTTGTCACAAAAGAATGCTCCCCAATCCTTGCGGGGAAAGGGGGCTTTTCATGTATAACTGCAGGCAAAATAGGGTCAGCAACATGAATATCAACAGGTAATTCCTTAAAGGGCTTATGATGCTGATCCTCCTTCTTTTTAGAGGAATCAATATGAGAGGCAATGTCTTTACAAAAATCAATAAGAAGTTGGGAATCAAGACCAATCTTAGCACAAAAGGTATTGAAGTAACCAGTTTTCACATAGCTCTCGATGTAATCATGCGCATAATTTATAACAGGGTCAATACCTTTATCAATCTCCCAATCTTCGGTGTTCTTATGGATCCTTTCAGTAAGATCCCACCTTTCTTCAACGCTTCTATTTGGAAATACCCCACTAGAGGAGGCATCGATCATCTCTCTATCTTGACGAGAAAGTCTTCAATAAAAAATAAGAATAATTTCCTTGGGGAGCTCATGATTGCGGAATTTGAGCATTAGGGACTTCCGCCTCCCCCAAGCTTGGGTGATGCTTTCTCCGTCATGAGACCAAAATTTATAAATATAGTTCCTGTCTCGATGTATTTCACAAAGAGTCTAAAACTTTTCATAGAAGAGAGGCATAAGTTCTTGCCAATTTAGTAAATGAGAGTTATCAAGAATCCTATACCAATCCTAAACCTTATCTTTTAATGATAGAGAGAATAGTTTTCTCATAACAAAGTCCATCGATATGCCTGCAAGCTTAAATACGGAGCATTGTGGTGAAAGATATATTAAGTTTTCGCCCGGGTGTCTATCTCCTGCATATCGATTAGCTATAACACAATCAATAATACAAGTTGGTATTTTGAAGGGCCCAATTTCAGTAGGTGGCAGAGCCTTCTCCACCACAGTAATTGTGGGGAAGTTCCCCGCAAGCAAAGAACCAAGAGCAGAGTGGTTCATAAGGACAAAAAGTAACAACGGCAAAATAAAAACAACACGTGCAATAAAAAGGTTTCCTTACCAATAGGGCTACGCTCCTGGCAACGGTGCCAGAAAATGGTCTTGATGACCCACAAGTGTAGGGGATCTATCGTAGCCTTTTCAATAAGTAAGAGTGTCAAACCCAACGAGGAGCAGAAGGTAATGACAAGTGATCTTGAGATAGGATTAACGACAAGTACTGAAAGGTAGCTTTTTATGGGTTTTCTCGTATGAGCAACAAGGTAATAAATGCAAGGAAGCTAAATAATGATAAGGCGCAGCAAGTGGTCCAATCCTTTTGAACACAAAGGATAAGCCGAAGGATCAAACTTATAAAATCTAAAATGTTCTTGAGGACACACGGGAC
Source organism: Bromus sterilis (assembly GCA_950022295.1). Lineage (NCBI taxonomy): Eukaryota > Viridiplantae > Streptophyta > Magnoliopsida > Poales > Poaceae > Bromus > Bromus sterilis. Next base: position 235,166,419 of record OX465596.1, read on the forward strand.
TTGAGGACACACGGGAGGATCATCCTCTCGCTCCTCACTCCTCCCGCTCCTGCCGCCGGCCACTCCGGCCGCGGCGTTCACCTCCCTGCGCCGGCCGCCACTCCGGCTCCGCCGGCCACCCCTCTTCCCTCCACTCTGCTTCCCTGATGGCAACGGGAGATTCCAGCCCTGACTCGGTCTCGTCGGCGTACCCACGGCTGTGACCGGTGGTCTCGGGGTTGGGGATCTCGGAGTCCTCCGGTTCGGGCTCGGCGCGCTCCTCGTCGGTGGATGGCGCAGTGGCTGCTCTGGCGCCGGGCGAGGCGCCGGCGGGTCTCCCATCGGTCTGGTCCAACCCCCTCCCTTCCAGGAAAGCGAAGTGGCGCCGGCGACGTGCCTTGCGGCGCCAGCAGGAGGCTTGCCCGTCTCGGCCCTCCCGGACCCCCTCTCCGACCTCCTCGCAAGAAAGGCACCAGTTTCCCGTGGAGATGCACGGCCTCTGCTTCCACTTCTTTCGGGATGACGGCCACCGCAAGAAAGATTGCCCGTTTCCTCTGATGTGCTTCCGCTGCGGTCTTGAAGGTCACGTTTCTTCCAAGTCCTAGAAGCCGCGCAGCCCAGAGCCTGAGGCTGAGCTGCGTAAGGCGGCGTTGGCCAAGAGGGCGCGTTGGGACCAGCCGCTGGTTGCGGCCCACCGGGTGGGAGCCTCGCCGGAGCCTCGACAAGTCGTGCCTCTGGTGCGTGCTATGTCAGTTGCGCCCGAGATCCCTCCGGTGACGCCCTATCCGGCCGGCGCGCGAGGCGATGCTGAGATCTGCATCCTCCCCCGCTCTGCCGAGGTGGAGAGTTTGGAGGCCAGGCTCCTCTTGGCGGTGGTGGACTATGTGGGTGGCGCTCGTCCCAAGGTCTCGTGTGCGCATGCGGCGGAGGTGATCGCTGCTAGGCTGGATATCCTCCGGCATACATTCTCGGTTCACAAGTACCACCCTGAAGACTTCCTCTTGGTGTTCGCCTCGCCGGAGTGGCACAACCGTGTCCTCGCCGCCAATGATCTTGTTGTGGAAGGCACCTAGCTGGTCTGCAAGCCCTGGCTCAGGCAACCCCATGCCTACTCGAAGCTAATGCGGGTCTTGGTCGACTTGATGATTGAAGGCATCCCTCCTCATGCGTGGTCGGGTGCTACGACGGAGGAAATTCTGGGCTCCTCCTGCCTCATTGAGAGGTTGGCGCTGGAGACGGCCAGCCGGGAAGATCTGTCTCTGTTCAAAGTTAAGGCGTGGTGTGTGGATGATGACCTCGTGCCAGTGGCGCGTCTATATGGATCCCGGAGCCGCAAGAGGTGGCCGAGTACGACGGCCGTGGCACTCCCCGTTTCTGCCAATTTCTCGAGTACAACACCTTGATTCACATCGGCCGCCGGTGGGACTTTACGGCGCTGGACAACTAGAGGCGGCCAGAAGACTCAGGTGGCAGTGACCGCAGCGGTCTCCCCGACAGCTCCGATTGTGGGGAGGTTGGTGGCGTGTTAGAGGTGATCCCGTGGTCGCATGGTATTCCTGATGGTCGCGGCGCGCCGGCGAGAGGCGGCGGAGTGGGGCGGTCGTACCGGCAGGCGCTCTTGGGCCGGGTGGGGCCCTCGACCTGGCGCATCCTTCCAATGGATGAGGCTCCCGGTCCCAGTTTGGGTCAAAGGCCTGCTGCGCTCCTGCAAGTCGCGGATCCTCCCTCCCACCACGGATCCTAATTTGTCGGATATTAGCAATACCATATCCTATAGTATATCCTATCAATCGGATACGGTTTTGGATCGGATTTTTGTCGAATGTAAAAAAAATCTATTATCGTACCCTATAAAAACGGATTCGGAAATAGTTTCGGTCGGAAATTATCCTAACTACTTTCACCCTTACCCATGTGTCATAGACACCTTCACATTTATAAATCATTTTATTTATCTAATTATCCAGTGGGGCCCAGCTGTCATAGGGACATATTTACTTAAACATTTTAATTGTTCAGGGATTAGTTTAATGGCCTATGGCCCACATGTCAGTGACAAAAAGGGGTTATCCCATTTATTTAAGTCAACAGTTTAATTAGGGGGGCCTGGCCCATAATCAGTGGCTGGGAGGGTGAATTTGCCAGTTTCTAATTACAACCACATCGGCACAGTACACTCCGACGAGGCAGTGGTGCCGGCGGCGACCGTGTGCACTCCACGGGTCATGGGAGGAGCTGGGGTTGTGTGGGCACCCCGAACTATATGTCTGAAGCGGCCAGTTGTGTATACTGTCATGCTCCCATGATCAGTGTTGCATGACACACAACTCGACAATGGATATCACAGTCACAAGTTCATACAATACCGAATACAAAGTCGTACAACAATAATGTCTTACATGGCCTCATCGGGCTCAAATAGCAGCGGAATAAGAAAAAGAAGGATAAGTAGTAGCGGCACAATCCACAGGGTAGTTCAGAGCATAGCACGTCCTAGTAATTTTCAGTTGCATCATCGTCAAATACCTGCTCGTCCAAGCCTGGCCGATTGAATAACCAGGGACAAAGTCATGAGTACATACAAAGTACTCGCAAACCACCTAAAGAAAGAAAAAAGATTTTTGCATAGGAAAAATAATGGGATGGCTATATGGTGAAGTTTATCATGGGGGAGCCTAGCTACCTAGTATTAGTTAAGTTGGCAATATTTTATTTTTGGCAAATTTTTAATCCCACAATTATATTCGATTTAATCATGTCCAACCCTTTTTCATAATATCAACATCATCATCGTGAACCATAATCTCAGTACTAGAATTTCTCATCTATTTCCCATAAGGTGTGGCCTCACTAGTTGTCCATGACCCTGGACTCCGGCTACTCGAATAGTTTTCACTCTGTAGAGGTTGTCGACTTTACCGACAACATTTGATACATCCGCCGTGTCATCCACGATTCGTCATATCTCAATATGCGATGTTCGGATAATCAGCCGTAGACTTCCACTTTCCTACCCTAGTACATGTGATCTACCCGATGCCCACAACCTGAACTGTCCATGTGCAAGGTCATGCTCCTCTTTGACCCATGCCTTCACCGTAGTATAGGTGTGGCAAAGTTCCGTACCGACACTGATACAATCCAGCGTATTACACCCCCGACGCATCGGCATGATTCTGGCTTCTAGGTACAGTCATGTACCTCACTCATATAGTTATAAGATCCTCGTAATAAGATAAGCAAGCTTCCAACTAGCCCTCTCCCATACCAGAGTATTGTGGTTGTACTGTAAGGCTAGGTTTTGGTGGCACTTATAGAGATTCCCTCCAGACTTTGAATATGTTCAATGATGTTTTCAAGAACCACAATCTTGGCCATCACATCTTCTTAGATGTATGCCATCACATTATGGTGGAGCAAAATAAACCAAATTATTATGTTGTCATTAGTTCTTTAGCAAGGCTAGGGATAGTACATCAAGATGATTGAGTTTAATTCGTTCTTCCCAAATAGGTAAGGTATAAGGTATGTGATAGTTCACCTAATAAAACTAATACAATCCCAACCCAAAATGCTATAATAATAGCATGAGATATAATATGGTACAAAGATAGTAAAAATGTAGGACAAGCGTTATGTTTTTTAAGATGGATTGCCTTCCTCGACGGTGTCTCCTGGCACGGCTTCTTCGGCTTGGGAGGAGTCTTCACTTGCAACCTCAAGCGTCTCGTCTGCACGTCGCGAAAAAATAGCACACCATTACCAGATGGAAAACAATTCACACAATCAAGCAGACATAGCACACAATTTAACACAAGAACAAGCAAGCAAATGGATAACACAAACAAGTTTATCATAGTATCATATGCAAATGTTTGAATGTTGTTTTAATAAGTTGATTAAGCAATTTTTTCACATTTAATGTTGTTTTACACAAGTCATTTTTATTGTCTTGGGTCCTGTTTTTATTACTAAATTTAATGTAATTAATAATACCACAATTAGCTAATGTCCAGAGCAAAACCTAACCAAATTTAAACATATTTAGTTTGTTATCAGAGAATAAAATAAAATTATCCTAAACAAGGAATATTAGCAATATTAATAACTTGGTCCTTAATTTCATTTATGCAAACAACCATTCGAGTGATGCAGAAAACTAAGAAAAAATCAAAGGATTACAATAAAATTTATTTCACAATTTTTTAATGTGTAGTTATTTCTATAAAAGTATTTTAGTCCTGGATAAAATTAATAAAGACAAACCGCTCCGCCACGGCCAAGGATAATATTTCGCCAAGGGCGAAATTCCTCTTGCGTGACTGGCCTGGATCTGTTAATTATTTTATATAGCAGTTTTTTATTCATTATATTTTATTTATATAATTACACAATGATTGCTTCTGCACAGAAACATTATTGTTGAAATTATATATAATTTGTTTTTATATCATAGATCTAATTAAAATTATTCCAAGCAGTACCATGTGCAACTATTAATAAATTTATTATTGTCTATATATATATATGTATATTAACTAAACAATAATTTAGCCATTAACAGAGAACACATTAACAAAATTTTCCAAGTGAAAATTTATAACCAGAGATTTCACTAATGTTTATCTAGGCAGCAAAGTGATACAATTAATAATAAATCAGCACATTTTTATTTAAGTAAATATTACTTTAAAACCTACAGAATAATAAAGTATATCGACAGGATCATGATAAAATTTACGGTATATTTTTCTGAGGCTTAATGATTTTTATATGAATATTTCTGTTATGACAATTTGGTAAAAGAAAAGAAGGAAAGGGGTCCAGCCCTGTCTATATCTCGCCCAAGGGAGATTCATGTCTGCGGGCCGGTCCTGTGTGTGGTGCGGTGGATCTTTGTTATATTTTTTTTTAAAATAAAATGACGAAGCGGTAAGTGGCTTGCTGAGCCGTTGGATGCCCACCCGACCAGACGGACGTGGGACATCTTTCCCATGAGCTCGATCAAGTTCGAGCCGGTCCTGGCCATGGCGCACAGGGGCTAGGGCTTACCGGGGGGCGGCGTTCCAGGCGGCGGACGTTGACGGAGAAGGGCGGCGGCCGCTAGGGCTCGGCGTGGGGAACCCGTTTTTGAGGTCCCGGGCGGCAATCGGCCACGTCGAGGTATAGCGGGCGGCGGCTTGGTGCAGGGCATCGGCTCGGGGCGCGTCTCCTCCTAGGCTTCATCTCGACGGGCGTCTCCGGCGTCTCCTCCTGGCGCTGACTCTCCGGGCGTCGCAAGAGGGAGAGGGGCGGGCGCGTCGGCCTACCCTTCCTTCTTGTCTCTTCCTTCTCCTCCTTCCTTCTCTTTCTTACTCCTCCTTCTTATTGAGTATATGGATTATACTAGGAAACATAGATAGCGTAGGACTCTTCTACCTTGACTTGTACTTCAAGTAGATCTTTGTACTCCTATATATATGCCTCCAAGGCTCAAGCAATAAACATCGATTCCACCAAAACTCTCTTCATTCGTCTAAAGGTATCAGCCTAAACACGATCTAAACCCTAGCCACCGTCGTCGCTTCGGCCCGCGCCACCCCCGGGGCCGATCCATGATCACCGGCGCCGGGGGTCGCGCCGCCCGTACCTAGGGTTCGTCCGCCGGTTCTATGGACCGGCTGCCATAGAGAGTCTTTTTCCCGATCTCTTGATCCGGGTTTCTCTCTTCCGTCGGTCGTCTTGATCGGCGTCCTTTTTGTTTTTCCGATCTAAGATCAGTTTGCGTCGCCCACCGTCGCCGTCGATCCTCACGCGCCTCTACTCCGACACCGGCGTGACTACCGGCTTCATCACCGACAAGGAGGCTTCGCGCGCCGCCTCGCCGGCTTCGCGCGACGTGGCGACCTGTGGTCTCCTTCCGCGCGTCAGCCTGCCCGTCGCCCTCGCCGAACATCGTCGTCTTCGCTTCAGATCGGGAGTACTCCACCACCATCATCGCCCTAGTACCACGCCGGCTGGAGTCGCGTCGGCTGGCCCCGCGCCGGCTGACTCGCGTCGACTCGCCCGCTCTGAGCCCACGCTGTCCAGTTATGCTCGGTTCCCATCACGCCGAGCAGCGCCCCTCCACCTCGCGGGCGATCGGATTGATCACCCGCCCGCCCGCGATCGGCCCCATCCGCGCCGCATAGACGATCCGTACAGTCGTCCGCGTGCGCCTCCGCAGGATCCCGCTAAGAACGTCTCCGAGTACAAGCGCCTATCCACCGATCGAGCATCGAGCGACCGCGGCGCCGCCCCCGTGGTTCTCCCGGTGGCTGCCCCGACTTCTTCGCCGCCGCTGCGTCGCCCCCACGGGCCGCAGAGCGGCAGCGCGCAGTCCACGCCGCCACCCCGAGGCCGTCCCCGCGGTTGCACCAACCCGCTCGCTGCCGCTGCATTGCCCCTTCGGGTCGTAGTGTCGCAGCCCGCGGTCACCGCCGCCTCGAGGCCGTCCGCTCCAGGTCGTCCCCGAGGCTGCACCGACCCTCGCGCTGCCGCTGCGTCGCAGCATTGGGCCGTAGCGAGCGTGGCACGCGGTCCCTGCAACCGCCCCGAGGTCTTCCCTGTCGTCGCCCCGACAAGAGTGTCGCCGCTGCGTCGCCCCTTCGGGTCGTAGCACCGCGGCACGCGGTCCGCTCCCCGTCTGCGCGCGTTGACGCCCCCATGGCACGCGTCGCGCCACCTCTCTTGGCGTGGGAACGGCATCGTCCAAGCCTGGTCTTCGTCATGCTTTCGGATCATCTTCGCCTACTTCGAGCACCGCCGTCGCCGCGCCACCTGCGCTGCTGCCGCTCACCCGAGCCCGGCGGACACCTTGTTCGCCGCTGCCGCTCACCTGAGCCACGCCGCCTCTGCCGATGACCGACGCGCCCCCCCCCCCCCCACGGGCTGCCTCTGGTTCTGCCGACTTCATCGTCGTCCATCCTCTTCGTCTTCGTCCAGCACCAGCTCATCGTCAGCGTCGTCGTCATCTTCCTCGACCACTTCATCTAGCTCCGGCAACCGCGACGACTCCACCCTCGGCACCTTCTACCCCCCGCCGAGTTGCGTCGCAACCGTCGTCGAGCCCTTCCCTGCTGGTCCCTCCGACATGGCGTCCAGCTCCTACTGGTCCCCGTCTCCGCATGCCCGGTACTGGCAACACCGGTGTGTGCCTTCATCTACGACGTGTTCCCGGGCCTGGCAAGCCTGGTGCGGCGCTTCGTCGACATCGTTTTCGTCTGTCTACGCATGCCTGGTGCTGGCAACACCGACGCGTGCCTTCGTCTACGACGTGTCACCGGGATTGGCAAACCCGACGCGATGCTTCGTCAACCCCGTCTCCTTCTGGACATCACCACCATCTTCTTTGCGACGTCTCGTGCTACGACTGACGACCGCCCGCCAGTGCCGCTCTTTCTGAGCCGCGCTGCGCTCCTGAATTCCTTGCACCCGCGGCTCCTCGGCGACTACCTCGACATCGGCTACCCCGACTCAACATCGACCACGACATTTCTTGCACGGCTACCTCGACTACGGCTTCACCACCCTACGCTCTCAGCTACTTCGACAACGACACAAAGGGCTACCGCCTGCTTGGGAACCTCGTTGGCTTCCACTGCATCCACAAACTCCGCGATGCGTCGACCGTTAAGACTGTGGTGGGGATGTTCGTCGGCTCCGCCTTCGGATTCTTCTCCATTTTTACCGTTTGCGTCGCTACGTTGTGACTGCGAGGGGATATTGAGTATATGGATTATACTAGGAAACATAGATAGCGTAGGACTCTTCTACCTTGACTTGTACTCCAAGTAGATCATTGTACTCCTATATATGTGCCTCCAAGGCTCAAGAAATAAACATCGATTCCACCAAACCTCTCTTCATCCTTCTACACTTCTTTCTCCTTCTTCTGCTTGCTTCTTTCTCTCTTGGGCTGGAGCCTGGTGGCTAAGATGTGGTGGCTAGGGGCGAGGTGGGATGCTAAGGGAGAGTAGGGAGAGCGAGGCGGATCGGAGATCAGGGTATGGATCACCTCTTCTCGGCCGAGGTTGTCGTGCTCGGGCTCGAGCTTCTCCTGGACGGGCAGAGAGATGGAAAGGTAGGTCTTCGCCCCTTGAGCTAGCTACTGCGGGGAAGTGGAGGAGTAGAATGGTGCGGTTTGGGGAGGGCCTAGGGGGCTTCTTTTATAGGGCAAGGGCGGAGCACCATGGACGCAGGCCATGGTGGCCATGGCGGGGAAAACCAGGGAATCTAGGGAAATTCGTGGGCACAAAACGTGAGGCGGGGACGCGAGAAAGCTTCTGGTGCTAGCTGCAAGAGAGGAGGAGGTTAGGATGGGAGGCTCGGGTGGTTTTCTCCAGTGGTATTCACTGTTTGCATGTTCGGATGTCTGTTTTTCGGGGTTGGCAACGAGATAGTGGCGTGGACAGGGCTGGTGTCCAGTGGGAGAACACGGTGGCCATCCGTGGCCTCACCACGGACTGGGTGAGCTGGGCGGTGCGGGACGTTGTGAGGGAGGTGTGGCCTGGGCGTTGATGACCCACAACCGTAAGGGATCTATTGCAGTGTTTTTGATAAGTATGAGTGTCGAACCCAACGAGGAGCGAAAGTTATATATAAGTGATTTTGGACAAGGAATAACTGCAAGCAGTGAAAGATAACTTTTTAGGGTTTTCGGTATAAGCAATAATAAGATAAAAGCAAGCAAAGTAAATAGTGCTGAGGAGCAGCAAGTGGCCCAATCCTTTTTAGTAAAGGATAAGCCTGGCAACTGAACTTATAAAGACTAAATCGTTCTTGAGGACACATTGAGAGGTAGTCACGTGCTTTCGTCATACTCTGAATCGGTACTGTGTGTAGTGTTGATAAGTGTTGAGTGGGTGGATCTATGCTAGCACACCTTCTAGACTAAGATAAGTGAACTCTTATGATTAAACAACTTGCAATCATCCGCAAATACAAGATAGAAATTAAGGCAAAGCCTAACCACAGCAATAAGATCAAGGGTCCATTATTCCCTTGTCTAAAAGTGTGCAAACTGGGGTTCAGGTTTCTGTCACTCCGGCAACCCACCGTAAGCATTCTTTATACACAATGTATTCCCCTAGGTCCTTAATAAGGCGAAGTGTTGAGTGTTCGACTCACACAACACCACTAGGAAAATAACAACACAACTTAAATATCAAACAACACATATTACTTCAACATCATATGACTACTAACAACAAGACTTCTCCCATGTCCTCAAGAACTAAAGTAACTACTTACAAGACATAAAACAGAACATGATCAGAGGTGATAAATAGGTGGTAAACAATCTGTACATAATGATATTTCTCCAACAAAACTCAATAGCATTCACCACAAAGTAGTAATCAACACTGGTAGAGTAGAGAGGATAGATGGTACGGATTACAACACAAGATAAACTTGTGAGGTGAGATTGGATGGTGGTGGAGATGGTGCTGATGTTGGGGATGATGTTGATGATGATCTCGATGATGCCCGTGACGATGGTGATGACGATGGCGATGACCTCCCCTTCCAGGAGGTGATCTCCTCAGCGAAATCTGCCCGCCGGAGAGCCCTTTTCTTATCTGTAGGTTTCCGCCACGGAGCGGCGGCGGAAATCCGTCAAAACTCTTATTTTTAGGGTTTTCGGGCGACGAAGAGTATATAGGCCAGAGGGGGGAGCCGGGGGTGGTCCCAGGGCCCCAGGCGCCCTCCCGGCACGGCCAGGGGTGGGACCGCGTCGGGTGGCCGCCTGGGCACCCTGTGGCCCCCCTCTGGCCCCATCTTCGGCACAACTTTGAATTGACAACACATGATTGAATTTCTACCACCGTCACTGATTACGGAAGTGTGCTCTCCTTCTAGATGTACAAATATCACCAAAGTCACTAATCAAATTAAGCTACTTCTCTATCTTAAATCAGCATCTATATGTTGCGTTGTGAGTCGTTGAAGACTCAGAGCAGATTCACTTTGTCAAAGCTTGTCCGCCCATGTTGCTGAGTAGTCACCATGTCACTTTTTCTTTTCTTCGACAATTATTATTGGCGAAAGAAAAAAAAATGTTTTCCTGGTATGTCCGAAAGTTTGTTCATGTTTCCCTTTGTTCTATTTACTTCTTATAAGCATATCAGTTTATATATATTAATATTTTCAACTAGAATGCTCACGATAGTTTAAATTTTGTAATATTATAAATCTAAATCTTTTGCCAACATCCGAGTATATATAATGGACCCAATGGCATGTTAAAAAATCACAAATTATATTATAACTTCTTTTGCTCTAGATGTTCTTCTATGCTTTGCTAACTTGGAAAGAACGTGACAGCTCTGCATGGGTGTTTTGATGTTCCAACTCAGAATTTTTAAGACTTTGTGGTTTTGGTGTTAGAACTCCAAGCCAACTTGGAGTCGCTAAATTTAAATAGGTTTTGTTTTAAGTGTAATCAATAAACCAAGAACAGAGATCTGTTACCAAAATTATATGATTTATGCACATGTATCTTGTATTTATTTACTCAATCCTTACCATAACCTTTGACCTGCAGTTCTTTGCGCGAGTAGCTAATAATTTCAACCCATCATTAAATGTACTGGTGGAAAAATGATTCGTGTGTCTGAGAAAGCTACCAAGGTATGATCTAGGGCATGAGAAGTTTCTGACTTAGATGGCCATTTGATATTTTTTTTACCCATTGCATATTCCCTCACGTACGCATTCATGATTGTTAATGGAGTAAAAAATCATATTGATAAATAACTTTTCCTGGATTCAGTGGTCTATTCCATCTTCAATTCAAGGGGGAGTTCTCTAAATAGCAGCCCAATTTTTTTATCGCATCGTAAGGCTACACCAGTAAATAAATTGGTTTGTTTACTAAGTTTAACAAGACAATATTCGTTGCCATATATTTGTATTAATCTCTAACATTACAAAGCAAAAATAGACGGGCGCGGCAACGCGCCCCATTAATGATCTAGTTATAGATACGTTTGGGACGTATCAACACTCCAGTAGATTGTGTCACTCGAGAGGCCGTCGACTTCCTCAAGACTGCGATCATACAGCATGTTCAATACTCACAAGGGGCCCCATATATACAAGGAACTCCATATCGAAGTGTGAGTCGGCAAGCCGAGTCACCAGCTCCTGCAGCCTCAGGAAGCCATCGCCACCACAGAGTACCTCCAAGCCCTCAGGGGGCATTGAGGATTATGGACCTACCGGCTCCTAACACCAACCACCGTGTAGAGTCGGCGGCCCAACTTCCCCCACAGGAACCAAACACAAAGTTCGTGAATCGATCCGTGGGTAACCGATGTCTAGTGTCGGCTTTAAGGAACAGACGCCTGCCCCCAGATTTCAAGGGACCACGTAAAATCCAAAACAACATAGCTGACATGGACCCAGCGGCCTAGATCGAAAGCTACGATCTCGCCATGGATATGTTGCACGCCAACGAAGAAGTCTACGCCCGTTACTTCACGATGATGTTAGAGGGGCCGGCTTCAAAAACCTTCCAGGGAATTCCATCACCTCTTGGACGGATCTCAGAGAGAAGTTCATCAAGAATTTCCAGGGCACCTGCCGGCGAGCCACAACAATAGTCGACTTGGAGCACTGTGTCCAGAAAGAATGAGAGTCGGCCGTAAGCTGGGCACGACGAGTCGCAGATATAATCCATTCCTCGGACACTATTACTGCACAGACAGCGGTGATCGTCCTAGAAATAAACTGCAAGTTCGAGCCTCTAGTACACAAGCTTGGCTGACCCAAGAAGACGGTCAGCAACATAGGAGAACTCATGAACGCGGTCATCAAGTATGCCGAGTCTGACAAAACCAAGGATGCTAATCCGGAAGAGGACAAAGCTTCCCAGAACAAGAAGAATAACAACAAGGGGTCTTAGAGCCAGAACCAATAGACCAAGTGATGACTCGGTCAGAATACTTCCGACTTGGAAGCCAACACAGCAAGCCCGGCCGTCCAGCCAGTCACACTTGGGAAGACTGCAACTTCATGAAAGAGTTCGCACATCGTGGAGGTCAGAGCCCCCCTGGTTCAAGTGGCGGAGCCAGTCAAAACAACAACAACCAAAACTTTGGCGACCAGGGAGCTAGCGCACCACCGCAATATCAAGGACCCCAGGGAGCAGGATAGCAAAACCAATCGGGACTCGCCGGATTCCAACCAAACCCAAAGCATCTCCAAGACCACTCAGCTTATCATGTCTTCACCACCAGCGGTTGTCGGAGGGACATGAAGTTGCAGCAGAGAGCCTCCATGTATGTGGCCATGGAGCCGGCTTTTCCTAGGTGGCTTAACTGGTCTGAATAGCCGATCACTTGGACGAGGGATGACCACCCACCAGTGGAAGAAAACCCGGGTTCTCTAGCCCTGGTAGTTTCCCCACATATCGGGTGCTACACAATCGACAAGGTACTCATAGATGGAGGAAGCAGTATCAACATCCTCTACTACGAGACGTTCCGAAGGATGGGATTGAGCCACAAACAGCTGCAAACCTCCAACACTGTGTTCCATGGAATAGTCCCAGGGAAGTCGGCACGCCCAATAGGAAAAATCTATCTAGAGACTACTTTTGGAACTGTTGAAAACTTTCGCTCTGAGATCATACCCTATGAGGTAGTAAAACTCGAGAGCCCATATCATGCCATCTTAGGCAGACCGGCTTACGCCAGGTTCATGGCTCGGCCGTGCTACGTTTACCTGAAGCTAAAAATGTCGGGTCCCTTCGGCCCAATCATGGTAGATGGAAGCCGGTCCAGGGCTACAGAATGTGATGAGCAACACGTCAAAATTCGCCGACTCGGCGTGCGCTAAGGAGGACCTATCTGCATACCAGGAGAAAGTATATCCAACCGACTCTACCATCCCGATGAAACCGACTCCTGACAACAACCCCAAGTTCGAACCGGCTCAGGACACAAAGAAAGTCGACTTTGTCCCTAGTGACGCTTCTAAGCAGTTCATCATTGGGACAGAACTATCTGACAAATAGGAAAGCGCGCTCATCGAGTTCCTCCGTGAGAATCGGGAAATTTTTGCATGGAAACCTTCTGACATGACAGGTGTCCCGAGGGAACTCGCTGATCACCACCTAAATATCGACTAAAAACTGAAGCCGGTCAAACAATTCCTTGGTCGTTTCAATGATGAAAGGAGGAACGCAATTGGGGAAGAGATAGCTCGTCTCCTTGCCGCCGGGTTCATCATGGAAGTTTTTTATCTGGAGTGGCTTGCAAACCCGGTCCTCGCTCTGAAAAAGAACGGGACTTGGCGTATGTGCATTGACTACACCGACTTAAACAAAGCCTGCCCAAAGGATCCATTCGCACTACCTCGCATTGATCAAATCATCGACTCTACTGCAGGATGTGAGCTCCCGTGTTTTCTCGACACCTACTCAGGTTATCACCAAATCAAGATGGCCCTCGAGGACCAGGAGAAAACGGCTTTCATGACTCCCTTTGGGATATACTGCTTCACTTCTATGCCTTTCGGCTTGAAGAATGCAGGGGCTACATACCATCGAACGGTGCATAATTGCCTCAAGGAGCAAATTAGGAGCAATGTACACGCTTATGTGGATGACATAGTCATCAAGTCTCAGGTCGCCGACTCACTCATCAGTGACCTCCAGGAAACCTTCAAGAATCTGCGCAAGTACCAGATGAACCTAAACCCGACCAAGTGCACCTTCGTTGTCCCTGCAGGAAAACTCCTCGGATACATAGTGTCAGAGAGAGGAATTGAGGCAAACCCGGAGAAAATCAATGTTATTATGGCTCTCCAGAAGCCGGCCTTGGTGAAAGGAGTCCAATGGCTCACTTGGTGAGTAGCTGCTCTGAGTCGGTTCATAAACCGACTTGGAGAAAAAGCGATCCCACTATACTGACTCTTGCGAAAGTTGGAGAAATTCATATGGGACGATGAAGCTGATCAAGCCCTGGAAGTTTTGAAGAAAAAATTGTCCCAAGCTCCAATCCTGGCGGCTCCCAAGCCAAAAGAGTCGATGCTACTCTATATTTCTTCCAACAACCGAGCGGTCAGCGCTGTGGTTGTGGTTGAACGTATAGAATCCGGTAAAGAACAGCCTTTGCAGTGGCCAGTCTATTATGTTAGTGAGGTCTTGACTTCGTCAAAGCAACGCTACCCTCACTGGCAGAAGCTGGTCCTTGGTGTATTCATGGCGAGTCAGAAGCTCAAGCATTACTTCCAGGAGCACCCCATAACTGTAGTCAGCTCAGCACCGCTTGCAGATATCATCCAGAACCGGGAGGCCAACAGAAGGATTGGAAAGTGGGCTATAGATTTGGGGGCTTATCACATCAAGTATGAACCACGCACGGCCATCAATGATTGTACAGAAATCCAAGCACCCCCAGAAAATACGGTTACTAAATACTGGACAATGCACTTTGATGGAAGTCGACAGCTCCAAGGGTTAGGAGCCGTCATGGTCCTCACCTCTCCCAAAGGAGAGGAATTTTTCTATGTCTTGCAGCTACAATTCACTTGCACCAACAACAAAGCAGAATATAAGGCCCTACTCCATGGGCTGCGGTTGGCTCTCGAGATGAAAATAAGTAGGATCCGATGCTATGGCGATTCCGACCTTGTTTCTCAGCAAGTGTCAGAAAGGTGGAACTCCAAAGATGCCACCATGGCAGCCTATCAGCGAGAAGTAGAAAAGCAAGCCGGTTTCTTTGTTGGATACCAAGTGGACTACGTGGAGCGCAAGCTAAACGAAGCCGCAGACGCTTTATCCCGGCTCGGCTCTCAGTGAAAGCCGGTTCCACCAAATGTGTTCCTCGACGTCCTAACAAAGCCATCCGTGCAAATACCAACGGAGCAAGACATAGCAGAGTCGGATCCTGAACCGGCTCTGGTGGCTGCAATACATGCTACTTGTTGGGGTTCGGGGCAGAAAACACAAATTTTTCACAACCTACGAGACCCATACCCAAGACCTATGCTATGATGATGCAAGTAACGGACAGAAATAGATCACATACCAGTATGTAGTCCGTTAAGCGGGAAACGTTCCCGCATGAACGTGGTTGGTGTAGTCGTACCGGCAATCCCCGATGCCGCGCAGATCCACGATGACTCCCGTAGCCACCCGATCCTTGTAGACCGATGGCGGGATTACGTCCCCGTCGGAACGTTGTCGATGAAGACCTCGCGATACAGCCACGACGATGAAGTAGCACCACAAGTGTAGTGCCTCGCGGGATTATACACATACAGTATACCCGACGTCCCTCCGCGCTCCGAACCAGTAGAGCAGCGGAAAGAAGATGGATTCGGATCCCGATTCCAGCAGCACGAAGGCGTGCGTATAGTGGAGAAATTCCCAACCAAGTGTAGACTCCAAACAAGGGGAGTCCACTCGAGGAAGAAGAAAGGAGGGAGAGAGAGAGATGAGAACTTATCTCAAAAAATTGATGATTAAAAGGGCACCTCTACCCCTCCTTATATAGGCCAAGGAGGGGTGCCACCCCCCCCCCTCCACTTCCGGGGTGGGACTAATCCCAAGGGAGGGGGGTGGTGCACCAAATAAAGGGGGTGGGCCCCCTCATGGCGGCATGTCCCATGGGGGAGGACTCCCTCTCCCCCTAATGGGCCCTATGAGGCCCATATGCCTTTTAATTCATTTTTAATTATCTTTAAATACATTTTAATATTTAATTCAGATAATTAAATAATAAAACATATATTAAACATTATTAAATATATTTTGAACCTTTCAAAATACCCGGAACAACTTCCGGCCTTCATCGGAACAATTCTGGTCATCACCGGAACAATTCCGGTGTTCTCTCCAATTTCTCCGGTGATCCCGAATCAATCCTTACTGCGTCGAGTACCCTTAAGTGTAACACCCTACGGTCCGGGAAACAGCAGACATGATCGAGAAAATTCTCATTGATCAATGACTAATCAATTGGACCTGGTTACAATACTTGATAGCCCCTGCGCTTCCATCGAATGAACTTCAATCGCTGTTGGATCCGTTAACCGTGTGCCTGTTCCCTTTGTCCTATGGTACTTTGCTTGTCCGAGGTTTGATCATCGGTATCCATTATACCTAGTTCATCCTCGTTCTCAACAAACAAGTTTACTCGTTCCCGTGATATTACAACTCCGTGACCTAGTCACACATTTGCAAACTTTATGATGTAACATCACCGAGTGGGCCCAGAGTACCTATCCGTCACACGGATGGACAAATCCCGCTTTGATCTATTTGCATACTCATCAACCATCTATTTCGGAATACCCAAAGTGCACCATTATGGCCAGCATATTTCAGTCAGGCGGTGGGATACAAATCAGAGTCTCCTCATAGATGACAATTATGTATGATCATTACGGTCAAAGGATCTGGTCACTACGTTATAGTTATCGCAATGTTGAACTATGTGACTTGATCACATCGCAACACTTCTGGTGGGTGTATGTCCATCATATCATTATCCAATGATACGACTCCATTGTCAACAGACGCCATTGTCTCATGATCAGGAAACCTTGATCATCAATCGCCCAATGGACTAGTATACTAGGGTTGACTAGGGACCTGGTTGTTTGTATACCACACCTGTATTAATGTTTCCGCTTAATACAGTTATAGCATAGTATCAAACGTATTATGAACTAATGGAATATGCTCGATAAAAACATATTTTATTTGCCTCTAGGGCACATTCCCAACAGTCTCCCACTTGCACTAGAGTACAAATAGTCTAGTTGCATTTTCTCTGGATCATAACTCCTTATTGATCATGCTTGCCCGTGGAAGAGGTTGTATCAACGGTCTGGGTACCATTCAGAACCGTATGTCCTTTTGCAAATCATAATGTCACCTAATTTTACATTCCTTCATTATCCACTATAATGATGAGGTATATATATTTGGCGGTGAAGTGAGACTTCGTTTGCTGTGTCATAGCAATGACATCCGGTGGGTCACGCGGACTTTCCCATAGTCATGCACACTTGAAACTCACTCAATCAGAAGTCGAACTTCTTAAGCCATAATATAACTCCTGCTACTTCAAAAGCAGCCACATCAATGTAGATTCAATCCTTAGTGCTTTGTATGCAACTTTGATGTCTAACCATGTTTCTTTCAACTTAGGCATTCATTAGTATGATATCTCAATTTTCTAGGTTAGTGCCAAAACTTGAACCATCATAACATTTATGGTCAAGTCCACTATCCTTTACAAATTTGAGATGTATCCTCAGTTCTTCAGACACTAAAGGATAAACTTAACTCTTTGTTCAATGATTTACTCATAAATCATATCACAACATGTTCTTACTACTAAGAACTTGGGTCACATTACGTCGAGTACATAACTCTGGTTTTATATGAAAGAACCTATGACAAAGCATAGAGGATCCAACACATCCATTTCTTTCATTAACCATTAACCATTGTTCTTGTACTAAGATTAACTCAACACTTCTCTTGGATATACAAGTAAGGACCACTTCTTGACTTGTCCCATTCTGAACTCCTTCAGAATCTTATCCAGGAAAGTATTACGACTCAATGTTATTAAACACATATCTATCTTAATAGATCTTCAATGCTTAATACTTATTCATCTTCATTTATGAAAGGTTCAAATAATCATTAACACCAACTACACCATTCATAATATGTTATCCATATATGAGAATGTTATCATGCTCCCACTCAAATATGTCATGCACATATTAAGTTATAGGATAAGACTCATATTGCTCCCACTCAAATATGTCGGCCACATATAAGACAAGGATAACATCCACATGGCTCCCACTTAGATATGTCAGACATATATTAAGTTCAGGATACTAACCACATGGCTCCTACTCAAATATGTCATTTACATATAAGTCTAGGATAATACTCCCATAGCTCCTACTCAAAATATGTCGTCTACATATTAAGTTTCAGGAAACTATTCAGCTCCCACTCAGTTTCATGCAAATGCATGTTTCCTCGATATTTTGGTTAAGTCCAAAATCCTTTGATCATCCATCAAAATGAGAATTCAGTTTACGAGACACTAGCATCCATATGTTTTTCCAAAACCTTCTTGTTGTACCAATTACAACACTTCTTGAAATACAGGATTTGAGGAAGTCACAGTATTGATAACAATCCTGGATCAATCGTAGTGAATATCCCTTTGACTCAAGAATTGCTACACATTGTAGTCAACCCATTGAATTTGTCAGAAACAATCTTTGTGACAAACCAATCTTGACGTCCCTTTGATGTTCACATTTATTCCTCATAACTCTGAAGTTATTTTGAATATCAAGTAACCTCCTTACTTGGTAAGATTCAAGCAATCTTAAATGTAACTCAACATAGGATTTCATGACTCGTAGTCATATCTCGTACTTAGGTCAACCATTGCTTCTTTGTAGTCCGTAGGAATGTCTTGTTCCATTAACATGACAAGTGAATCATGAATATCATTTTGCACCAGGGGCAAAATATATTCTTCAATCCTACCTTTCTCAGTAAAAGCTCCCATCAGAAGATCATGATCATTATCATTAGTTTCTCCTCTTATTGTAGAGCTTTGCTTCCAGAGCATATTCCGTTGCACTACTCTGACATTTGGAGGCAAGGTCAATTACCTTGGTTGAACTTTCACTTTTATTCCATTACCACATTTATCAAGAACAATTCTTGACAAACACCAAACATAGCAATACAAGTTTTGCTCCCTTTTGGTTCTAGATGTGGAAGATGCATCCATAGTTGTCTAAGGATACACTACAAAGATAATTTATCTTACATAAATCAAGCTTCCTAGAAACCACAACACACCAATGACATATATAGTGTTGGTTTCCACGAACTCAGATGGTTCCCTATGCTGAAGTGAGTGTTTGCATATTAAATTAATAACTCTAAACAATAATAACGTAACTTGGTAAGAGATAACTTAGACCATACACTTTTCGATAGAATATGATCACAATGTTCAAGCACGTCAATCATATTGAAGTGTCTCAAGACATTGCAATTTGTGGAACAACTTTCACACAAGTCTTTATGCCCAAGACTAACTCAAAACATTTGTCACTTTGATCAAATCGTAGAGACTTGTCTTTCTTGTTAATTTAATATCCATCTTTACTCTGAAATCCTTTTTGATCATATCAAATTATTTCAGACTCATGTTTCATTAGTGAATACAAATATTCATCTAAGTCCACATACGAAGTTCACGAAATAATGAAATTCACCACATGCTGACATACGATACATCACAATGTATGATACTCAACAATCAGTACACATTCCGTTTACCAGAATGCGAGGTTTTAGTCATCTCACCTAAAAGGCATGGTTTGTATGTGTCAAGAGATCAAGTATCTTAAGACATCATCATACCATTCATGACTTAAACTGTAGTGTCATTATTAAGCCTGGATATTTCTTGGCATTACAATATTTCTTATAAATGATCAAACAACTATCATCAATATAAGAATAACTCATTCATAATCGTAATGTTACCATAAGAGATATCATTCATAAAAGGAGAACAACTGACTTGTTTCTCACTAGTATGAATAATTGTCTTCGCGAGATGCAAGACACACTAATAAAGTCCTCATTCAAACGATCATAAAATTCATTCATATATTAATCAATTGATAGATGTAGAGGGAGAGTGTTGTCGACCATCAACTATCTTGATTGCCGTCAGCACACATTTTCACCTCATCCCTTCCAAGCCACTCTCAAGCAGTAAGTTCAAGCATCGAATACTTAATCAACCGCAATTAGTGTTTCGTGGGAAAGACATTTATAACTCGTATATCAAATATACCTTCTCCGTCAATGACCATTCCTGCATTGGTTCTACTCTTAAAGTTCTTGACTTTAACCATGACCTCATGACAGGTGAACGATTCTCCTTCATGAAATAGTCCAGACATGGTCTTTGTAACTGGGAGGAAGCGGATGCAACTCCCCAGTTATCGCAAAGTAACCAGTCATTCAGTAGTCCAAGTTATACACAAGGTGTTCCATGTATCTCATACATTTTCCAAGTGAATTTCTCAGCAGGTTGTTCCTTCCACCATAGTTGAAAGAAACCCCGCCCATATACTCATATTCCATTACTCTGATTTGTGACCAAGTGCTTTCAAGTTCACCTAGCACGTCATACGTGTTGTTTAACATGCATTCACAATTCAGATTCCATAGAATGAATTATGGTGTATTGGACAGTCATTCATAAGTGACGGTGAGTGTGATACTCATCATCATCTTCCTTGATTACGGAGTTGTCAGGTGTACCTCCTAGCAGTTCTTCGTATTATGTTTAGCAAGTCATTACTAATGAGTATGTCTCTAATGGTGTTGGTACACATCAATGAAGTAAGAACCATTTACCTTAAGTTCTATCATACTAAAAGAGCCATAGTTCTAAACATTGGTATGACGTTATCTACAATGATATTTGCTAAGACATGAAGATTAAGTTCATAATATGGAGTTCATGTTTCAAAAACAATTCTGGAACTCCCACTCAGACAAACATCCCTCATAGTTTATTCTAAGTGATTACACGATCCTTGAACACCATACCTCCCCCGATCGTCACGGCCATCAGTATGTTGTTCAAGGTAGGCCATCATGCCAATCACATCGTCCATGTGACTCATGCTCGACCTTTCGGTCTCTTGTGTCCCGAGGCCATATCATATACATATGCCAGGCTCGCCATCACACCCTATGTGATTTGTTGCTGTGTCATGCAAGGCCATATCATATACATATGTCAGGCTTGCTACACCCACCTCATGTGAACGAAAAAATGTTTGACACACGTGTGACACGTGGTGCCTCCATAATGTAGAACTTTCCAGGTGGTGCTCACTAGGGTAAGGACACTATGTTGGTTTTGGTGAGGGATCATCCTATTATGCTACCGTCGTATATCTAACATATTAGCAAAACAGGATGCAACATAAATCATACATGCTATGATTCCCCCCGACATGCAAATTAAAGTTGAAAACGCCTTTCTACTTTATCTTTTGCAAGTTTTACGTGGCTGCTAGGGGTTTCGAGAAAAGAACTGTTTCTATCCTACGAAAACAAGCCACAACACCAATCCCGCAATTGTCTCTATTACACCCCTGTCGGGGCCCTCCGTTGCAAACATCTTCGCATCGCTAATGCAGAGAGACAGACACCCTCCCAGCCACTTTATATGGTACAAGCCATATGTCAAGCGTGGAACCAGTCTCGCGTAAACGCGTAAGGTCGGTCGGGGGCCACTTCATCAAACATTGCCACAACGCTAAATGAGTACACGTGAGAGGGTAACAATTGGAGAATTGATGCCCAAATACTAGATGTGTTCTATCCGTACAATACATCTACGCATAGCCTTGCTCATGATACCACTGTTGGGGTTCGGGGCAGAAAACACAAATTTTTCACAACCTACGAGACCCATACCCAAGACCTATGCTATGATGATGCAAGTAACGGACAAAAATAGATCACATACCAGTATGTAGTCCGTTAAGCGGGAAACGTTCCCGCATGAACGTGGTTGGTGTAGTCGTACCGGCAATCCCCGGTGCCGCGCAGATCCACGATGACTCCCGTAGCCACCCGATCCTTGTAGACCGATGGCGGGATTACGTCCCCGTCGGAACGTTGTCGATGAAGACCTCGCGATACGGCCACGACGATGAAGTAGCACCACAAGTGTAGTGCCTCGCGGGATTATACACATACAGTATACCCGACGTCCCTCCGCGCTCCGAACCAGTAGAGCAGCGGAAAGAAGATGGATTCGGATCCCGATTCCAGCAGCACGAAGGCGTGCGTATAGTGGAGAAATTCCCAACCAAGTGTAGACTCCAAACAAGGGGAGTCCACTCGAGGAAGAAGAAAGGAGGGAGAGAGAGAGATGAGAACTTATCTCAAAAAATTGATGATTAAAAGGGCACCTCTACCCCTCCTTATATAGGCCAAGGAGGGGTGCCACCCCCCCCCCCTCCACTTCCGGGGTGGGACTAATCCCAAGGGAGGGGGGTGGCGCACGAAATAAAGGGGGTGGGCCCCCTCATGGCGCCATGGCCCATGGGGGAGGACTCCCTCTCCCCCTAATGGGCCCTTTGAGGCCCATATGCCTTTTAATTCATTTTTAATTATCTTTAAATACATTTTAATATTTAATTCAGATAATTAAATAATAAAACATATATTAAACATTATTAAATATATTTTGAACCTGTCAAAATACCCGGAACAACTTCCGGCCTTCATCGGAACAATTCTGGTCATCACCGGAACAATTCCGGTGTTCTCTCCAATTTCTCCGGTGATCCCGAATCAATCCTTACTGCGTCGAGTACCCTTAAGTGTAACACCCTACGGTCCGGGAAACAGCAGACATGATCGAGAAAATTCTCATTGATCAATGACTAATCAATTGGACCTGGTTACAATACTTGATAGCCCCTGCGCTTCCATCGAATGAACTTCAATCGCTGTTGGATCCGTTAACCGTGTGCCTGTTCCCTTTGTCCTATGGTACTTTGCTTGTCCGAGGTTTGATCATCGGTATCCATTATACCTAGTTCATCCTCGTTCTCAACAAACAAGTTTACTCGTTCCCGTGATATTACAACTCCGTGACCTAGTCACACATTTGCAAACTTTATGATGTAACATCACCGAGTGGGCCCAGAGTACCTATCCGTCACACGGATGGACAAATCCCGCTTTGATCTATTTGCATACTCATCAACCATCTATTTCGGAATACCCAAAGTGCACCATTATGGCCAGCATATTTCAGTCAGGCGGTGGGATACAAATCAGAGTCTCCTCATAGATGACAATTATGTATGATCATTACGGTCAAAGGATCTGGTCACTACGTTATAGTTATCGCAATGTTGAACTATGTGACTTGATCACATCGCAACACTTCTGGTGGGTGTATGTCCATCATATCATTATCCAATGATACGACTCCATTGTCAACAGACGCCATTGTCTCATGATCAGGAAACCTTGATCATCAATCGCCCAATGGACTAGTATACTAGGGTTGACTAGGGACCTGGTTGTTTGTATACCACACCTGTATTAATGTTTCCGCTTAATACAGTTATAGCATAGTATCAAACGTATTATGAACTAATGGAATATGCTCGATAAAAACATATTTTATTTGCCTCTAGGGCACATTCCCAACACTATTCCCTTATGGGTTGTGCCTTACTTGGATTACAAGACCCAGGGGATCCTACCTGCTGATGAGGTAGAGGCCAGACAAATCATCAGAAGAAGCAAATCCTTCGTACTCATCAACGGTGAGGTACATCGGCGGAGCCCTGCATACGTCTTTCAGAGATGTGTATCATCAGAAGAAGGCAAACAGATCCTCAATGAGATACACTCATGATATTATGGGCATCATGCTAGCTCTCGTTCTTTCGTGGCTAACCTATAGATACAGATTTTACTGGCCCACAACACATGCGGATGCAGATGATATAGTCAAGAAGTGCGATGGATGCCAGCGTTATGCCAAGCAAGCTCATGTGCCGGCTTAAGAGCTCAGGATGATCCCTATCACTTGGCCCTTTCCAGTGTGGAGGCTTGATATGGTAGGACCTTTCAAAAGGTCCGCCAACAAGAATACACACTTATTGGTGGCGGTCGATAATTTCACCAAGTGGGTCGAAGCAGAGCCGGTCAGCAAATGTGATGCAGCAACGACGCTGAAGTTCCTGAAAAAGATAATATACAGATTCAGCTACCCTCACAGCATCATCACTGATAATGGGTCTAACCTATCAGAGGGGGTTATGCAACGAATTTGTCAAAACGAGCACATCTGACTCGACCTTGTGTCAGTGGCTCACCCACAGACCAATGGACAAGCCGAGAGAGCTAACCGAGAGTTGCTCAGAGGCATCAAACACCGACTCTTTGTTCCTTTGGAAAGTACGACGGGATGCTGGGAGGAAGAATTGTCCTCAGTATTGTGGAGTATCAGGACAACTCCTAACAGGTCGACAGGCTACACACCCTTCTTCCTGGTCTATGGAGCAGAAGCCGTTCTCCCAAGTGACATCCGTCACGACTAGCGAAGGGTCACAGCAAATGTGGAAGCCGACAACGAAAGAGCAAGGCAGGATGCCTTGGATGTTCTCGATGAAAAACAAGAAATAACAGCAACTTAGTCGGCTATCTATCAACAAGATCTGCGATGATATCATAGTCGTTGTATCAGAAGTCGGACTTTCCAGGAAGGTGACTTAGTGCTCCGCCTCATAGAGAAAAAGGATGGAATGCGCAAGCTATCCTCTCCATGGGAAGGACCGTTTGTGGTCAGCAACAACCTCTACAATGGATCCTACTACCTGGTTGATATTTGAGAGAAGGCAAAGTCACGCACATCCATGGAGGAGACTCCCAGGCCGTGGAACATCGCACAACTCCGTCCATATTATACTTAGGTAGCACAGGAACACTATTGTACAAAGTCGACACTCGTCGCACCGGCTTTCTCCATATATATATATATATATATATATATATATATAAGTTGACATTTGTCGCAACGGCTATCGCCGCATAATAAAGTCGATTACATCGCAATTTAGGCTATCGCCATAATTAACATATAAAGTTGACTTTCGTCGCAAAAAGGCTATCGTCGTATTTAAACACCAAGTCAATTTTTATCGCAAATAGGCTATCGCCAAAAAGTAGATTTATATCGCAAACAGGCTATTGCCAAAAAGTCGATTTTCATCGCACCAGGCTTTCGCCACATCTCAAAGTCGACTTCGTCGCACCGGCTCTCGCCACACTTATGCATAAAGCTGACTTTCATATTACATCATATTGGCATCATATTGCATCATATTACATCAATTACATATTTTTACATTTTTCTCAGAGACCTGGGGCTTGATCAACCCTCTATCGGCTCTGAGCATGTATATTGCTTCGATAAGGCAAATCGGGGAGCTCAATGATAATCATCGACTCTTAAAACAGAGAAGTCATCATATATATGTAAAACTTCACATGTGTCTGCTTCGATAAGGGACAATAGGAGAGTTTGATGGCTCCATAGACTCTTAACTGAAGAAATCCCGGCATATACATGAATTGGCCACCCACGCCGCTCGGCCTGTACAAGCTCAGAGCTTACATAACTAATGTGCAACCGGTTGGTCTAGACTTCGGGGTTTACATAAAATACCTATCGAATTTAGTCCTAAGAACCGGGCACGCTAGTCATTGAAAAGCCGGCTCTACAGAGATGTTTCGACTCTTGAACCAACAAACTCTCTTAAACGCGAGAATATGAAGTCTAAGTCGATTTCTACTAGCCTTTGCATTTCATCCTTGCATATAAAGCGTCATGCTCAATTAATAAAAACAATTTTTCCTCACAGATAAAAGTTAGACCTATGTGATTCGGCACAAGCACACAGATGCATATACCAACTCATGGAGATTACACTTCAAAATCTTCTCAGAGACCCGACACGACGCAACGATGTTCGTGCCGACTCTTGGGGACTACATTTCAAAAATTCTTCTCAAGCAAAGACTCGGTACAGCACCAAGATGCATACACCGACTCTTGGGGAGTAACACTTCAAAATTTTCTTATTCAAAAATTTGGCACGACGCCACAATGCTCATACCAACTCTTGGGGAGTATGACTTCAAAAACTTATATGACCTGCTACAACACACAACGTGACCAAACCAACTCATGGAGGCTACAAGTCGATCTATCCTATGAGTCGATCACTGATATACAGCTATTATGAATCGACTTAGGGGTCTACAGATACAGACAGATTCAGAGATCATCAAAACTATCGTCTCTCATGCATTGTGCAAAAAATATTCAAAGTCAGGAGTAAAAACCGACTTATAGACTCGATGGGAATTTATAATTTTCATTCATCAACAACCGAGTCTTACATCAAAAGGAGAAGCCTTAAATTTCAGGAAATTAAAGTCCAAAGTCGGCAAAATACTACTAAAATAAATACTACAGCTTCATTCATCGTCTTCAGAGTCGGCTTTATCTTTATGGGAAGAGGTTTCGATTTCTTCTTCATTGTTGTTGTAGAATTCTTCATCATTACTACTGGAACTCTCCATCCAGCAGTCGACTCGGTCACCATACGAGTCAAAAATTCTAGCCCACATGGTGTCACCACCATCATAACTAAAAAAATGGTGTCCCCCTTGAGATATTCCTGGAACGAAGAAAAGTTTTCCAACCTTTCTCCAAGAACATGGAATTGTGGCTACAAAATCTAGTAGTCACCCAAACAGGTCCATGAGGACATCCCTCGGAGCGGAGCCAAAGACCCGAAGGCCTTGAATCGATCACAAGTTGAGTGAAAGACTCAGGGAGTTTGATCTAGCGACGAATCGTCTGGATATGTATCAAGAACTCACCCCTCTCAGGAGAAGAAGGGGGAGATTCAGATGGAGAAGCAACGCGAGCACTTCTTCCCCTACCTCTTCCACGGCCACGACCTCGCCCACGGCTACGACCGCGGCCACGACCCCGACCACGAGTGCCTGCACTGGAACCAGGATCATGGTCCGTCGAAGGAACACGAGCACCTAGATTAGGAGCCATGGAGAAAGTGGCAAGAGAGAGGAAGAAGAAGATGCGAGCACTTGAAGGATAAGCTACCCAATGGCTATTTATAGCAGTTCCATGGAGAGGATCAATCAATGCCATAATGACATGGGTGAACTACCCATGGTAGGTGACATTTATGGAAAGACTCCTCGATTCCCATCACAATATCAATGCCTCCAGGCGTTTCGGGTAGTGAAATCATAAATACGATACCGGATCTTTGACTAAAAAATTCAAAAGAAATTTTCTGGTTGGAAGATGAAGCGAAGAGACAAAAGAAATTGGCACCGACTCCTTGAAAATTGTTGGCGCTGCCTCCTCACAACACCTCTCTTCTTCCACCTTGGAACTCCCTCTCTGATGGTTTCTCTCACACAAGAACACACTAGTGTAAAGAACTCAACACAAACACACACACGCACCCTCACCAAGGAAGAAGCCAGCTAGCTTTGCAATGAGTCATTCTCTCCCTGGTGTACTACAATGACTACATTGTTTTTGCCTCAGCCCTCACGGCCTTAGTTTTTCTCATTGATACAAAGGATATATATACACAGGATTCACACACGTACTAGCCGGCCACCTCCTTCGGCAACCAACCCCACTAACCCATGCATGCACTAACACACGAACTAACATGCCTTATCCTACTCCTTCAATCGCTCCAACAGCCACGACTCGGCCATACTAACAAACTCACCCGGCTACTTCCCCCATCAACTGAAGTACATGCATGCAATAGCTAATTACCTATGAAACGTATCAACATGACCAGTTAGTGATGCTCCAGCCTCCATCGCGCCTTGCCACATCTCACGGCGTTGTCGTATCGCACGACACCATTGGCATCTCACCATGCTCGCCGCATCGCACGGTAGCCCGGCATATCGCCTCCTTCGCGCACTGAACCGAAGCATCATCGAACAAAAAATACTGGACTACGCTACATGTAAAACTCAAACATGCGGACACATGAAAAATCAAGATTATGGCTAACATTCACCCCCCCCCCCTAATCTTGATTCTCCAATCTTCAACGTGGATCACCCGCAAACACTTGGCATGGACGACACCGTCGCAGCGCCGATCGCCATGCGCCATCTCGCCATGGATGACGTCATCGCAGCGCCGTTCACCACGACATCTTGCCGCACGCAGCGGACACCTCTTGACGTGAACGCAACCTTCGCGGAGCCGATCACCACGCCATCTCTTCCTCCTAGTGGCCTCGCGCCGCAACTAGCCACCGGCGACATCGCGCCGCCAATAGCCTCCACCTCTCGCCGTCGTCCTCCACCTCACATGGAGTCCGCCGTGCGGATGCCGTCATGCCGACGATGGTCATCATTCCATGGCTGTCATGCCATGACCACCGCGGCCTTCATGCCGCCGTGCAACGCCGTCGCGCTCGCCGCGGCCTCCATGCCGCCGTGCAGCGCCGCCACGCTCGCCGCGGTGACACGCACCTCTGTATGCCGACACGCGGCCCAGATTTTCATCACGCGGTCGCCGGCGAACCCCACCACCACCGGCACGCCTCCGGCAAGGATGCCCGAAGACAACCAAGCTCTGATACCAAGGATATATACACAGGATTCACACACGTACTAGCCGGCCACCTCCTTCGGCAACCAACCCCACTAACCCATGCATGCACTAACATACGAACTAACATGCCTTATCCTACTCCTTGAATCGCTCCAACAGCCACGACTCGGCCATACTAACAAACTCACCCGGCTACTGCCCCCATCAACTGAAGTACATGCATGCAATAGCTAATTACCTATGCAACGTATCAACATGACCAGTTAGTGACGCTCCAGCCTCCATCGCGCCTTGCCGCATCTCACGGCGTTGTCGTATCGCACGACACTATTGGCATCTCACCATGCTCGCCGCATCGCACGGTAGCCCGGCATATCGCCTCCTTCCCGCACTGAACCGAAGCTTCATCGAACAAAAAAGACTGGACTACGCTACATGTAAAACTCAAACATGCGGACACATGCAAAATCAAGATTATGGCTAACAAAAATCTCAGAGAGGTTGAGAGTCGGCCTCTCCAATTAAGAAGTCGGCAACCACGGTGGTAACAAGAATATTTTTGCGAATACTAAAGCATCCCACCAATCCTAGGGGCTAATGTCGGGGGGGATGGATCAAGCCCACGACCCGGCATTATAACTATGGGCCGAATCATCCACGGAAGGCCCACAAAAGAAGACCCGGCCACGGGCCGGCTGCGCTAAGGAAAGAAGATCGAAGCCGTAGAAAGAATTCGACTTACCTTGTATAGCACGTAGCATATTTGTAAAGTAGAATAGGACTCCACCTCGTGTCAGATTCGGACCCGCGGAATCCCGGGACACGTGCCTTTATAAGGCGAGGTCCATGGGATCTAGGGCCAGGAACAATCTCAATCCAAGATAGGACTAGACACTTGTCGGTGTAACCTAGATCACCTCGAGATCAAGGTTGTGAACCGAATCTCTTGTAATTGATCAATCGACTCTTCTTTCAAGAGTCGGAACCCATAATAATAAGAAGCAGGAGTAGACTTTTACCTCGAGACAAAGAGGGGATGAAACCGAGGTAAATCGCCAAGTCTCTTGTCCATGTCGACTCTCTCCACGAAATCGCCTCGCAGCAAAGGTCCCATGTGAAGTTCGACTCTTCGGACATCTGCCGTGACTTTCCCACGACAAGATCGTCAGGTGAAACAAATCTTTTGTGATCCACAAGGACGAGTTGGACCGACTCAGTCCTACCAGTATCTTCCAACTATCCATCTCTGTAAGCCCGATATGCGGTACTGTTCCAGATCTAGATGTTTCCATCCAGATCCGGGGACGAAGCACATATCGGTCCCACCGCGACATATGACGAAGTCATATGTCCCGGATTTCCAACATTACAGATACATGAGTACAGAGGTACTGAGCATCCAACTGTAGTGGTCATCTGACCTAGCAAGGACTTCATCACTCGTCATTCTAGGACAACTAGTAGTTTACGGTAAGGAAGGGGTAAGTGATGAGGTTGCTGCCGCACTAGCATTTATGAAGTGGCTAACGATCTAGAGAGTAAGATAAGAAGCCAAGCATTCGATGAGGAATCGCCTCCAACAAGTCTTGCTATCAACTACTACGCAAACATAACACCTATCCTATCCTTGTCCTCCTCTTCGCATCCCGACGAAGAAGAAGCAGTCAAGGGGCACACACGTTGATCAAGTTATATTAAAATTATTTCAGCTATTGTTGTCTATGAACAAGGAGTAGGTCTCAAGTCGTCCATAACCGTGGACACGGCTTCTCGAAAAGATTTAACCCTGCAGGGGTGTACCAACTCCCCATTACGAGGCTCCGCACACACGTCCATCTCTCTCAGTTGCTACCCATCACAGGAAACCATTTTATGATTTAGTTCCGAGAGATCCGAAACGACACGTCCCTCTAACTAACAACGAAAAAATCCGGGTGGCCCCCGGGGAGTCGACACCCAATCCAAAAGCCGGCCACGCTCTCGGATCGGACTCTTCCGTATGGCTAAGGTCGGGGTTGGCCTCACCTATATAACAGGGGACTTCCCTAGCTCACCAGTGTGGACCAACAAAGGAACCCTGTGTCTGCTGGCCCGAGTTGTTTTAAAACCACTGGCTGCAGACCAGTTACGCACATGGTTTCAAATGGTAAATCAGCTTGGGCCACCTCTAGAAATGTTTGAAGCTAGGTAGGTAAGAAAAGGGGACCCCATAGCATCCCACACGCGGTTAGGCACGCTCAGTCTTAAAACCAACACCCGAAACTCGGATCCTAGGTGACTCGAATGGAACAAAGCGTCGGGGGGGGATAGCCTAGACCTTCCATCCTTCGTCGAGTATAGACAACATTATAATAATCATATCATCACAACAATATAATAATGTGATATCCCAAACCAAGGAGTAACAGGGTAACATCGTAGCATCCTAAGCATGCATACTAAGCAGGGGGCTGAGAAACGAGCAATAGTAACATAGTAGTACAAGGTTTGCTGGGAAGGGACATGGTTTTATCGGTTTAAGAGAGGTTGTAAACATGTGCTAGGATCAAGCATCGAACCTATCCTAGACTAGCATGCAAACCGCTGGTTGAAATAGAATGGATCATAAGTAATGTATAGCCCTTGCCTTTTGGTAAGTAGGGTTCCGAAGGTGTAGTTGATCGCAAGCTCGCATCGTCTCCGAAAGGTACCCGCGGAAGCACACAAGACGGTAAACACTGGAAAGCAATCAACGAGAAAGCATCTATTACTGCGAAGCAAACACGAGAAAGCATAAACAAGAAGGAAACACGAGACATCGCACCTACCGTCGAGAGCGGTTACTAACATGTTAAGTGGAACAGGACGATACCGCACGTTTACGGTGGTTCAAGTTGTTTAGCTACACAAGATGAGAAAAGGTTGTTAACATGGCATATCACTCAAGCATGGCGTAGCACACAAACATGGAAAAGGTGAAGCACAAAGTAAACTATCTAGCTAGTCAATTTAAGTGGGGGGTAAAACCTATACATGCCAACTATTATGGACCCCACGATAATTATAATGTTTGGTATTGTTTTTCCCTAAACAATATTTTATTATTTTTATTAGCAAGCAAGAACAGCATAAACACAATCTACATGCAATTCTAGTCAAGTTACATATAAGAAACATTTTAATCGGAGCAACGGTTAAAAAGCTATTAAAGAAACAATTTTACGGTGGCATGCGATGTAATTAGCAATAAACAACATGTAAACAAAGTCAAACATGGCAACAAGCATCATTTTATTAATCTACGCGCAAAACAGAGCAACTTTCATGTAGAAAGCGTCTCCATCGGAGCTACCGCTGAAAAGATACGAGCACCGGAAAAAAAATAACAATAATCTGCCAATTACAATAAAAAAAACCTAGCAGAAAAAACTAAACGGGCCGAAAGCTGTGCCACTCCTATACTGGGCCGAGCCCAACAAAGAATCAGAAAAAAAAAGGAGGCTGGGGCGCTCACCCAATCGGGCCTGGCCCAAGTGGCCGAGGCAGCGATGCAGGCCAGCTGGGAGTGGGCTGTGGCGCGCCTGCTGGGCCGCAGCGCTGGGAGGCGGCCCACCTGGCGGGGCGAGCGGCTCAGCTGGGCGTCCTATTCCTCGTCCCGACCTGGACAGAGGAACTAGCGGAGGCGGGACGCAGGCGAGGGTGGCCGGAACGGGGAGATGAAGGGGCGCGGCGGCCAGATCTGGTGACTAGGGCCGTCGCCGGTGAGGTCTCTGGGGTGGCACGGCTCGGACTCTCGAAGCTTCCGTCCATGGAGGCCTGTTCTGTTACGGGGGAAGAGGGAGGAGGGGGTGAGATAGGAAGGAGGAGGGAAGGAAAGGAGGAGAGGGCGCGGAGGGGACGACCTGCGGGGTGCCGGCGGCGGCTGGGGCTCGCTGGCCGGAGGTGCCGCGCAGCGACGGGTGCAGGCGCTCGGGAGGCGGGGACGAGGTGCTCGGGGAGAACTCTCCACAGGGCTGGGAGGCATCCGGTGACGTGGCAGCGCACAGGCCGCCCGATCTGGATCCAGCGGCTCAGATCGAGTGGAACAGACTAGATCGGGAGGGGATTGGCTAGCTGCTAAATTCGAGGTGGGGTGGCGGCGGTGGAGTGGCTGGCTGCGGAAATTGAGGTGGCTTTCTAGGGTTTGTCCAGATTTGGTAGGTAGCATTGCTATAAATAGCAAGTGGGTGTTTAGGGGTGTTTTCGGGCCACGAAATGGCCCGTTTCGGGTCCGGTTTTTCGGGTGGCTAGAATCCGAAGATAAAAGGGGTATTTGGGGGTCCAGCTAACAGCTCATACGATATTTTATAAATACGGCATCGGAATTACACCGGCTACTATGCCTGGCTAATCCAATCGTTCACCTACCCGACGAAGTCGGAACCGCACGAAAATTAAAACACCGCCTCAAAGCACCGAACTGACGTCGTCTACAACGTTTAACGCCAAAAGAGAACGTCGAACACCTCACGATAAAATAACCCATTTAAATATAAACGGGGGTTTTGCCGCACCGTTGGTGATGGTTGGTCTCGTGCGGTTTTCGCGACGGTGATCGGGTGAAACCCGGTGCCGCAAAGGTCGAGTGTCAGGGTGGCAAGGGTCGGTCTCCGTCCGGTACGAGATAAGAGGGTAAAAAATAATCGCCGATCAATAAATCGGGGATGCAAACACCGCAAACAAATCAGACAATCAAACAATTCACACCGAAAACAAAATTTTTTAATTTTTGTGAAATCTGGGTTGTTACAATCTCCCCAACAGAAGGACGAGAAATCCTGAATGAGATACACTCGGGTGACTGCGGTCATCACGCCGGCTCTCTTTCCTTGGTAGCCAAAGCCTATAGACACGGTTTCTATTGGCACACGGCTCACGTCGATGAAGAAGAGATAGTGAAGAAATGTGATGGTTGTCAATGCTACGCTCGACAGGACGACAAACCAACTCAAGAGCTCAGGATGATCCCCATAACCTGGCCTTTCGCGGTATGGGGGCTAGATATGGTAGGGCCCTTCAAGACTTCCAAAAACACAAAAACTCACCTCTTGGTGGTAGTCGACAAATTCACCAAATGGGTCGAGGTGGAGCTAGTCAGCAAATGCGACGCAAAGACGACACTTAAGTTCCTGAAGAAAATCATCTTTCGATTCGGGTACCCACACAGTATAATAACCGTCAATGGAAGAAACTTGTCGGAAGGAGTCATGGAACGTTCTGCCAACAAGAACACATCCGAATGTATCTGGCCTCGGTAGCACACCCACAATCAAACAGACAGGCCGAACGCGCAAATTAGGAACTCCTCTGAGGAATCAAACCTCGACTCCTTGTTCCCCTAGAACAGTCCTCGGGTTGCTGGGAATACGAACTTCCCTCTGTGTTATGGAGTATCAGAACATCTCCAAACTGATCGACCGGGTATACACCTTTCTTTCTTGTCTACGGAGCCGAATTGATTTTTCCAAGCAATATAAGACATGAATCACCCCGAGTCATGGCGTACGTCGAAGCCGACAATGAGAAAGCGCGACAAGACTCCCTCCATCTCCTCGACGGAGAACACGATCTTGCCGCGGCCAAGTCCGCAATTTACCAACAGGACTTACGGTGATACCACAGCCGAAGAATTAGAACCCGAACTTTCCAAGAAGGTGACTTAGTGCTACGCCTCATATAGAAAAAGGGGGACATGCACAAATTATCTTCACCATGACAAGGACAGTTTATGGTAAGTAAAAACCTACACAATGGGTGATAATATCTGGTGGACATACGAGAGCCTTCCAAATCAAAAACATCGGGGGGGGGGGATGCCTCGACCATGGAACATCGCCCAACAAGTACCAACGGTAAATTCGTCACACGACCTCTCCCTATCCCTCCCTCTCTTCTTGTACAATAAGTATGAAGTCAATCCTCTAAGAGACGACTCTGCTTATTCCTTCCTCATATAACAAAAGTCAAGTTATTGTACTTTTTTCTCTTTTGGAAGTATATTTTTATTTCTCGATCTATCATGACCCAATATCGCATGTAAGCTTGATGCATAACCACACCTATATGACCTGGTGGTATCGGATTTCGATTCACTCAACAACAGCTCTACGTGACGCCAAGTTGACCTTGAATCTAAGTCAGCATAACACCAGAATAAGTCATGCGACGCCGACCTACAGAGAAGCTTGACCAACGCACAATCCATGACCATTTAATTCCTTTTCATAAGGTAATCGGAAGCATTCGATCGTGGAGCCGGACGACCCTGAACTTACTCGATCAAGGATAATGCCCAGTCACGCGCACAACCGACTTCTATATGAGCTATTTACTTTCTAGCACTAAAACTCTTTTACATATTTGCATCAGCAAGTTATTGTCAAAATTATTTAGTTCTTACGCGCAAAAAAAGAGAGAGATGCTACATGCAAAACTATCCTTTCAAAGCCTCTTATTGAAGGAGCCAACAGGTCCACCAGTGGCATCTGAAAGCCACCTGGCCTCAAATCCATAGGATTTGGAGCCGGCCTATGCCGTTTCTAACCCTGTTCATCGTAACCAGGCACAAACCTCTCCACATTGATGTCAATCGCTATAATGGACGCATCCACGCAAGTCGCCTTTACAACCTTGTAATAGTCTTCCCTCTCGAACAGTCGACCATCAGCTCTTCTTGCTGGAAGACCCTCCACTAGCCTCATCGGCTCGAAGAAAGGATAGTATACCTTACATAAAGCGAGAGCTCGCATGGCTCACTGCCGACAAGCCGACCTCTTGGACTCATGGATCCAAAGAGGCACTTTCTACAGCTCAAAAGTAATTGACCGGCACCAATTGCCCTTAATTTATACGCCGGTGACCCAGCCAATAGTGGGTCTTCTGAACCTACAGAACACATAACAATATATCAAAATGACAAACAAAAAGAACTATATTTTCTGATAGATGGCTCGTTACTTACCAAAAACAGCCTTGAATACTCTTGTAGCACTCTGTGCCAGAGTAGCCTCTTTATCATCCCTATGTTTCAATCTGGTGTCCAACTTCTTTATACATTCATATTTTTTTCGAAGAGCCAACTTGAGAAGTTTTTAACAGACCCGTCATCTTTTTATGATGGTCAATCAGCAAGGATATCCGCCTCTAAGCTTCTTTAAGCTGACAAGCTTGATGGATAAACTGTTTCTTCAAAGTCGCAACAACACCTCTAGAATTATTGGACATATCATGTAAACACAAGTCTAAGAAACTATCATTTTATGACTCGGCCCAATGACTTATATATTATTATCCAGACTCATGAGGGCTACAGTACTCACAATACGGTACAAGAATTACCTCATACTTCCTCTTCTTCAAGCCAGGGACTCCCCGTTGGCGATCCATCTGGCTCACAAGACTATTATACAGCTCAGGGAAAGCCGACTCCTCCTCTAATGGAGTCGACCTCTGGATAAACCCCGGCTTGTCCTCCTCAAAATGACGAGTCCTAGTTACCGAAGGACCCGGAAGATCCTGATGGTCAACATGTACCCTGAAAAACAGATAAACGTCACATATCACTCCTCAGTTAGGAAACATGAGGAAAATATGTAACTTACCTTTTAGTTGTTTGACAATCCGAAGAGTCATCATCTGACAAATCAATAATGGGAGCCGACTCAAGTCGACTCACATTAACCAAAATAGAAAGTAAACCGAGTAAAGTTATCTCATCCGGATGATCTAAATCTTCAGAGTCGAAAGACTCAATTCTTCGTCTTTTTACCGACTCTTCCCACTTGAAGAACAAGATGCGGTTAAACAAATTTAAAAGGGATTGGGACAAAACTAAGAAGGATATAAAATAATACCCCTTCTTCAAATGAGTCTTCCATTTCTTCGTCATGACTAACATGTTGATCAAAATCAAACTCATCATCGTCATAGCCCACTGCTATAAAAGGGGCATTTGCCAAAGTCCATGGATCAGGCTCCTACATGAATAACACATTCGATCAGGCTAAGGTTGACTCTGTTGTTTGACAAAAATAAAAAAAGACAAAGGCATTTCATAAAGAAGAATCGGTCTAGAGATTCATTTCATAAAGTGAAGGCGTTGCTTTTTTTACATGAGGCGATTAGCCCAATATTCCTAGAAGGCATCATCACAGACAAAGGAAAATAAAACCCTAAGTCTACTTGTGAGCACGCCTAGGGATCGGCTTGACGTCTCTGACATCTCGCTCATAGCAGGAGTAACTATCACCACTTCCACGGCCTTGAACTCCTTCATCCGGCGACGAGTCGGAGTAGCCAGAGCTAGTGATGATCCTGCCACTCTGGTTACTTGTGGCAGGAGAGTTGTGAGAGTCGTCTTCTTCCTCTGAGTTGGCTTCGCTAGTGCTCTCCGCACAACATTCCAAGCGATCGCCATGGGCATTAAAGGGTCTCGCCAATAGGAAGTTCTTCCCATCGAACCTGCAACAGAGGCAGTCACCCCTGCGCAAATCATACCAACGAGCAAAGGTTTTCCACCCTTTCCCCGGGAACCGAGGATTCCTCCTCAAAATATGTTTCCACCCAGATGGGGCCATATGGGCACCCATCAAAGCTCAAGAACAAGCCTGGAGGCTTGAGGTCCTCCATGGAAATGGCGAAGGAAAGAGGAAGCTCGATGCGACAACGAATGAGGGAGCGGATGTTTACCAAGAAATTATGGTTGGAGACGCCTTCGTGAACGGTCGGATCACAGGGACCAACTCGGTTTCTTCACGTTCGTTGCAGCCACGACCAGCTCGGCCGCCACAACCTCGACCGCGACCACGACGGCCCCGGCCCCTGGCGCCATGGCTCATGCTAGGGCTTGTCTCTTCGATTTCACGGAGCCGAAGCTTGGGATCCATGAAAGTGGGTGTAGGGAATGATGGAGAAGATGTAAAAGGAAGGAGATGAGTGAATGAATCACGCCTACGTCCTAGTTTAAATAGCCTAAGTTGGGGGTAAAACAGTAAATTCATCTACAATAGCGGTAAAGATTCCCACGTCAGCCTTAAAGGCACGTAACTCATCGGTTCCCCATACGATGGGAGGTAACGGCGACGCCTCAATAACTAAAGAATCAGGGACTGTGTTCACATCTTGATGTGATTTATTTAAACTATACATCTTCTACGTTGACCGAAGCAAAAGACGCATAGGGCACAAACTTTGTGGGCTTCCGCGTCTTGTGATAAAGTTTTTATTTGAAGATGATTGCCCTAGATCCGTCCCCGTGCCAATCTTGGGGGCTGCTGTCGGGGGGATGATTCAGAGATCCGGCAGTATTAGCAAGAAGGCCTCCATATTCAATATGAAGAGAGTCGGACTGTGGGTCGGCTCATTGAAGAGAAGGCCCAGAAGAAGGTTCAGCCTATAAACCGACTGACTTACAAGATGAAGACCGATGCGAAAGGAAGGAGTCCAAGCCGCCTTGGAGGACAAGAAAGTCATTAAAGAGATAAAATAGGACTCCACCTCGTGTCATGGTCAGACTCATTGTAAAACCCTACAACTCGGCGTTTATATAAGGCGAGGCCTTGGGACATCCTAGAGGCGAATTAACTTAGATTAGTTCTTGAGACATCGGCGACTTCTAGCGCCCTTGTAATCGAGATCTCCCACATATAATAGAAGAAAGGCAGGAAGTAGGTCTTTACCTCATCGAGGGGACAAACCTGGGTAAATCCCTGTGTCTCTCTTGTGCCGACTCCTCGTTGTCGACTCCCCGCTGATCGACTCTCCCTCCTGGAAATCAGTCATAGAAAAGGCCTCGCTTTAAGTTCTCTATGAGGACATCTGGCGTGTTTTTCCCACGACAGTGAGACCGATATGTGCTTCGTCCCCGGATCTGAATGAAAACATCCAGATCTGGAATAGTACCGCATATCGGGTTTTACAACTTGGTATCAGATCCTTACCGACCATAGAATACCTTTTCTGGTCGAAGTCGAGTCTAGAAAGAAAAAACTATTTTGTAGTTACTATGTAAGTTATTAGAGAGTAGGATTCTTTTTACTCCTTATCCCCTCCCTCTGGTAAGGAAGTGTGGCGGTATGTTTTCTCCTTCAACTTATCCTCTTCAAAACCAAATCTAGGTTCTCGTTTAGGAGATTTCAGTTGGACCAATACTTTATAAGTAGCGGGTTGGTCAGCGTACTTCGAGCTGGCTGAGCATGGATCCTGGGCTTGTCGCTCTACATCGACAAATGCATGGCCAACGTGAAACAACGAACCAGGTTGTGTGGTTATTATCCAACTAATGGATTCTGAACCACCCGCTTTGGTTGTCCCCCTTTGTCCATTGGAGTCAGCATTGTGTGTAGATCCTCCTCTGTCCCGTCTCGTCGTTCAGGCTTTCGCACCTTCCTGAGTGATGTTATTATAGAAATGCAGGTATGGTATTTTTTCAATTTGGATTCTCATGTTTCGTGGCATCCAGTAGCACCTAGGTAATCTTATACCGGAAACCTTGAGTTTCTTTCCCGGGTGGATTCAATTTTGTTGTGATATCCCCTCATTTGATCCGAGCTTGCTCTCGATTAGTTTCCAGCACCTTCAGAAGTATTCTTCTCCGATATCGGCATCTCAAGTAAGGTTGGATCCTGACGGAGCAAACATCGTTTTCACGATGAGAAAAGTCTTTATTGGTGGTGTCGGTAAGTTTCACCTCTCATTCGATCTTCCTTCTTGCAACTTCTCGGCCCCTTCCCCCTGGGTTATGCCGGATCTCGGGACGATATCCTTTGTTGGTGGTGGCGAGTTGTAACAGCCCAAAACTGACAAAATCCAGACAAAAAATGCGCTTTCATTTTGTCCCCTTTGGGTGAAACTTTGCGCGAATCTTCTCTGCAAGAATCCATATGACAGAAAAATGCCCAACCATTTTTTTGATTATTTGAAAGGATTATTTCCATTTCTTTCATCTTCCCCTTTTTTGGCCTTTGCCATTTTTCCCAAGCTTTATAGCCTTTCCCCTAAGCAAGATCTTTTGGGTTTCATCATGGTTTGCAATTATAAAGGCCTCTGCAAATTCCCATGATTTTATCTCTTCCAGAAAATGGGGTTGTAGTTCAATGGTATTTGAAATAATTTAAATACCATTTGAATTGCTTAAATATTTTAGACCTAATTCATTTTCTATAAATCCTATAGATGAGGATTGTAAATCATATTTTGATAGGATTTTATATTTTCTTCTCTATTTTATTTATTCCATTTCTCTGCTCTCATTTTATTAAATGTATAAATGCAGAGAATGATTCAGAGGTCCTCGGGCCTTTTCCTTTTCTCCAGCCCATATCCGCAACCCACTCCACCGGGACCCACCTGTCATCCTCCTCCTCCTCTCTTCTTCTCCCTCACCTTTTCCTTCTCGACAGAAAAGCAGAGAGGAGCTTGCCGGTGGAGCCCTCCCATAGCCTCCCCTGCTCTCCCCCTTATAGCCTCATCCCTACCCCTCCAGGAACCCTAGTTCGCTTCTCCCCCTCCCAAGCCGCCACCACCATCTTCCCCTCTTTTCCTCTCCTTTGTTTTTCCCTGCTAGAATTCCATGGACAGGAGATCGTCCATGGGCTCGAGCTCGTCCTTCCCCGCTCCCGATCGTCGACGCCGTGGTTTCAGGAGTCGTCCATGTTGAGGCCATCGTCTTAATCCTCATCCACGAGTCGATCGTCTCTTCCCAGGTTCGTTGCGTCGTCGTCCTGGAGAAGCTGATCGACGACTCCAAGTCTTCCTTTGTGAGAAGTCCTCCGCCTCCTCCACTTCCATGTTTCCCGCGTTAGGAAGCCATTGACTTTTCCTGTGCGTGATCGCTTTGCTACCATGTGTCGTCGCCGGTGTTGTCGTGCGTCCCGTGCACGACCAACGCGAGTCCAGAACGCTCCTAGCTTGTGCCAGTGGTCACCCGTGCATGTCGAGTGCTTCGCCGACGTGCTTCATGTAGCTTCTCCTGCTGTAATCTTTTGTTGCCGCCATGTCCGCCATGACCCACTCGTGATCCCTTCGAGCTTTGGGCGCAAGCTGCGCATACGATGGGCGGCCAAGGTGTGCCTTTGAAGCCTTCCGTGTGTGCCTCTAGAGGCCGGAGCACGGTCCGTGCGTCCCGCTCGCAGCACCTGCCTCTGCTCCGTGCGCTAAGTCTGAAGATTTTCTTCAGTTTTGTCAGGTGTTCAGCTTCTTCAGATTTCAGATATCCCATGCCAAGAGACTTGGCTATCCTGCGACTTGTTTCTTGCAGATATTTTGTAGTAGCGTAGCTTGTAGTGCATCGTGGGTTTCTTCTGGGAGCTCTCTCGTTCGACCCCCCTTGGAATGAATTAAAGCCCTCCTTTTCCGTTGCTAGCTATTGAAAGCTGATGATATGCATATAATGACAAAGTACATACTTGGTTGAGGTTGATATATACAGTGATAACTTACATACTTTAGAAAGCCTCTAAGATTAAAAGCAGCAACATATATATAGGAGTAGCCCAAATACTTCACAAAATCACTTAGGGGATAGTTTTTGCACGGGAGGTCGATGGTAGCTGTGGTTATGAATATGTTAGCTATGTTTAGCCCTATAGGGCATAAATAGTAAGATGGAGGCCAGCTGCTAGAGATTTGAAGGCGAAGGCGTAGAGGTTCCCTTCGATCATTTCTGTG
Source organism: Bromus sterilis (assembly GCA_950022295.1). Lineage (NCBI taxonomy): Eukaryota > Viridiplantae > Streptophyta > Magnoliopsida > Poales > Poaceae > Bromus > Bromus sterilis. Next base: position 235,207,365 of record OX465596.1, read on the forward strand.
TGGGTGATGAAAACCTTCCAGCCTCGTAGAAGGCTAGCAGACGGCGGCAGAGCTCATATACAGACGTCAACGAAGGCATAGATGCTTCCTTGCATCATCTCTGTGTGGGTGATTAAGACCTTCCAGCTTGCCGCTACAACATAAAACAAACACGCATATAGGTAGATGAATTACTTCACAAAGCTATGTCATGGATGAGAATAAGAATGACTGCAAGTGCTCATGCCGCATACCTATGTCTTTAGTGGTATCTTTTCATTCTGTCCTAACTGCAAAAAACAAAGCATGTTATATACTCTACCTGAAAAAAGAACAAACATAATGACTATTTTTAGAAAATGACAAGGGGAATGTTGCCCTCAAACAAAGCATAGTAACAAAAACCATGTAGTTGCGGAGCTATAGTAGGATCTAATTGCACTAACGCTGCAATGCTGTGATAGCACGTGGAGATGAATCCATCTTGAAGTTTGCTAATATTGAATTAATAAGCTGCATAATAATATTTTTTAGTACAATATTTGTGCCTATGCTTGGATAAATCCAGCAAAACATGCCAGGTTGTGGTATGACCCAATCAGACCAAAATATTCTCTTCTACTATAACCTAATGGACAAAGCATGTGATTCCATCAAGTATTGAACATGCAGGCACCATTTTCTTCAAACTATGTCCTCTCCATAATTTAGTGCGTACTATAGATATAGTTGACTAAAAAGTAAATAAGAAAATGTTTGTGGAAGAAGTCTAGCATAGGAAACAAAATAATATAACTTTTGAGATGATAACGTCATCGATGATTGGTTTTTGTCTTTCTTCTAACATGCTACTACAAATGAAAAAAATATAGGAATATCTAATTCAGACTCAGCTCTCCCAGGCCCTGCCCCCAGCCTCTTTTTTATTATCTAAAGGTATAATAATGTATGAAGATCTAATTAAACCCTGCAAAATAGAACATGAGCTAGCTCCAAAGCGTTATAATTTTTAAAGAAATTTCCAGACACATATATGATTTTAAAACAATGCTCCAAAACATTGTTGTATTTTTAAATATATATTATATCAAAAAAAGAAATGAGATAACCCAAGAAAATTTCAGCCACCAAGAAATTTAGATTACCAGGAGAAAGGAAATTAAAATACACCTATGATCTAACAAAGCAAGGGTATACAATTTACTTGTCCATTCTTCTTAAACAAAATCGTTTTCACAATCGCAAACGCCACATGAGTACCTGAACATATTATTGAGCAAGCGATTGCGCAACTTTGGCCAATGTATCAGCCTATTGATGATGGCATCAAGAGATGACAGTAATAAAAGTATACTCACAACAGGTTTGAAGCAATATTTAATTGGGGCAGGAAAAATTAACCTAAATGAGGTGTACAAATACGCAAGAAAGTCTCCAATACTGGACACACCTAAATCCAAATCATGGTCATGCTTGACACCCAAAAAATACAGATACAACTTTCAATTGTAATATAAACTAGGCACTTCTTTATCTAAAGCTTCCTATGTTGACTTGCCTCTCGAGGATTTGTGTATTACTATGTGCTTCTTTAGAGCTGATCATCTCCTCAACTATTAAGGATCAATTCTGCAACCTATATATCCGCACAAGGGGAAAACATGGCACATTATCATTGAGGTGACATCATATGGCATTGGCATCACACGATGCTTCAACAACCATTCAGAATCCTATTACCAATAAAATAAATCAATTACCACACAAAAGACAAGCAATAATCATCCTGACGACCACTAAGGAAATAGTTGAATGTTCTATTAAAATCAGTATGATCATCATCAATGTCGTACAAATAAATTACATGGGTATTTCTAACCACTATAATATGGTATCCAAAATTGACATAGGATGGATCTGACACCACTCTATTAGCTCAACCTCATAGCTGGAGCCACCCCAACAAGAACCATTAGGACCCCACACATCTGATAGATGGTTCGCCCTAAAAAACTATGTAGATCAGAATGAAAAAAAAAATCTCCGAGGTAGTATGATATGAAGGTTGCTCGACCAGTCAAATCACTCTAGAAAATACCCAAACATAGAACCGCTAATCCTTATTTATTCTATAATCTAGGTCGTTTGATTTGGTTATCGTGTTTCAAAGGCCCCTAGTGGTAGAACAAGCAGGTTGATAGAGGCGAGAAGTGTGGTGATTTCCAATTCATATTCGGAAAAAAAAGCTTATATGATTTTCCTGGCGTTTTGGCGGAGAACCTCACTACTAGGAAAAGCTCTTTTAGTGGCGTCCTTTTTATCCTTTAGTGACGCATTATGGATGCGTCACTAAGGACAAGTCACTAATAAGGGCTTAAGGGTGACGCATTCTGAATGCGCCACCCCTAAACCTAAGGATCCTTATGGGTGACGCATTCCAGGTGCGCCACTAAGTTAATTTGAAATGTGCCACTAACAATATTAGAGAAAACAAAAAAAAGAATTACAGAAAACAGAAAAGCACTACAAAATTACACACATTACAGATTTTTTTAATCATATTACAGAAATTGAAAACAGAATATTATATTATGCCCAACAAACATTGATACAAAAGAATTGTATTATAATTCTTATTACAAAGATTCACAATATTACATTAATTGAATTCTAAACTAAACCTAGCTACATTCCTCATCATCTCTTCTTTGATCTTCAACCTGCACAAAACCAAGTTTTAGAGGTCACATCCATATGAATTCATAGAAAATGATAGCAATAAAATATAGCATCTATTCTTATCAACAACATGGTGCCCAACAATATATACTAGCCAAAGCAAAGCAATGTCCAGGAGCATGCACATATGCATAAAAATGCATATGCAGTAACCTTTATACACAAAGAGCACCAGGAGTATTTGACACTACCATCTACTACAAAAAGAGTACATCAAATTTCATGTAGGGCACACATTCATCAAACGACAGCCATATAACATAAATTGTTCACTTGTTATGACTCGGCTCAGGGAATGGGCGGAAGCCTTCTTTCATCATGAAAGCCCTCGTGTCACACAAGGCCTTTAGGTGGAATTCAAAATGCGCCACTATTAACTCCTTAGGGGTGGCGCATTTCTAAAATGCGCCACCCCTAAGGTCTTAACAGTGGCGCATAAAATGCGCCACCACTAAGATATTTAGGGGCCACGTATAAGATGATCCAGGCTGGCCCACTCTTAGAGGTGGCGCATTGAGCAATAATGCGACACTATTAAGACCTAAGGGGTGGCGCATTTTCACCAGTGCGGCACCCCTTACAGATGGTGGCGCATTGCTTACAAGATGCGCCACTAGTAGAGATTCCATATATAGCCTTTTCTCTAGTAGTGTTATTTGTACCGTGCATGTGTTAAGCCCAGGTCCAATTTGATGAAATCATACCAGGCCCTCCATATGGGTATGGTTTCAGCCCTAAAACATTTCCAAAGAAACTCTCAAGTCCTTTTTTTCTCTCCCTAGGAGATTGCAAAGAGTTTCCCGTCCTGCTTCTATACGGAGATTCTGGGGAAAAGGGAAAGGAAAGTCAATGAGAATCTAGTCTCATTGTTGTAGAGCATAAGATTGCATATCTTATTGACCATAGTGGCCATACCTTCAAGTCACTTCCTGAATATCCTCTCTCTATTTAACGCATCAGGAAGGTTCACCATTAATATGCCAACACCAATCATCGCCTAATATGAGCTAATGAGCAAACCTAGATCATTTGTCAAGTTTAGGGAAATGTAGATGATACCTGCGAGGTAACCTTCGAATCACTGCATCATCAAGATCATAAGGCATGTTTGTGGCTGCAATAACCACTACACGTTCGTTCTCTTTCGTACGCAACTCGTACCAATTCACCATAAATTTGTTCTTCATCTTGCGCATGGTTTCACCCTCTCCTCGACTTTCTCTCTTTCCTAACATACTGTCAACCTGTAAAAGAAAAATACAGAAATGTGAGAACATTAAACCATACAATTAAGAATGAGTGAAAAATATTATAGACTTCACTGCCTGCTTGCTCACCTCGTCAATTGATATTATAGCAGGACTTAGTTTACTGGCCAAAGAGAAAATGGCCTTTACATATTTATCTCCTGCCACAAGCCACTGAAAAAATGCACCAGCTTTAACATGAGAGGAAACAACAGAGAAGAAGAGCACATCACGCAATTGTCGTTTTGATTGAACATACTGATGACATGATGCTTGACATGGATATGTTCATAAAGTTTGCACCTGATTCAGTAGCTATTGCTTTTGCCAGCATTGTTTTACCTGTGCCGGGAGCTCCAAAGAGCAATATTCCCTTCACATGCTGCCGACATAAAATGGATTGGTGACTTATCAACCTTCAGAATTTTCCTTTCCATGTAAATTATCTATCTGTACATATACTTACTTTATCTCCCCATAACCCAGTATAGAAAATTGCAAGCAAAGTTCGAATATTTTTTAAAATCCAACAGCATCAGGATCCTGAGTCTTTACATCAACCCATCTAATTGCTAGTTACTGCAGTTATATTGGTTAGCAAATAATTAAAATTTTGCATATCTTGTTTTGGCCAGTGAAGTAACCACATGCATTAATCATATCGGAAGGTAACTGAATTTTTAATTGTAAAATTGTTATACGGCCTCTCAGAGAGATGAAGGAGGAGCACAAAGGTGATATATATCAAGACCAAATTGCCTCACTGAATTGAATGTAGATGAGTACCTTTGATAGATTGCTTTCGCTGAACAATTCAGGCCTTTGTAGAGGAGTCATAATCAGTTCACATAATGTGAATTTTACATGCTCCAGGGCTCCAATATCGTCAAGGGTTACACCAATTTCATGGGGTGGAATAACATCTGGCAGAAGTTTTCTCTCAAAATCAATCTCTGTGACGACGTTATGAAAAAAACTTTGATAAATTTAAGCAGCAGAGACTTTTAAATAGCTAGACAAAGGGGAAGAGGACAGCTTCAGTGTTTTCTTTGAGATACCATTGGCCCTGCTCTTGCTCTGTATTCGGCTAAGTCCATAATAGTGTGCTAGGAGTCCTCACCATCCTATCGGACTTCTCCTTCTTCAAAATCTCCTCCAGTGAGTCGCACCGTGTTTTCATCTGCAAGTTTGCAGCTTTCAACAATTCAAGCGCACAACTGAGCTGAGCCTCTGCAGAGATAATCTAGGAAAAAAAATCAAATTCTGAGAACATGGCACTATCTATAGTACTGTACATTATTCATGGTTGAACACAAGCCCACTTTTACTCTGAAATATCAAACAGACACAAAAGATGAAGCAGAATCACTATAATGCAGTATTGAACAAGTCACTGGTTGGACACCACCAGATGATAAAATGATGATCAAAAGAGTAAGAAATGCGCTAAAAACATATCTCACTTTTACTCTGAAAGACAAAACAGACACAAAAGTGAAGTAGGAGCATTATAATGCAGTACTGAACAAGGCCACATGTTCGACACCACCCCGTGATAGATTGATCAGAAAAGTGTACCCAAGTGCTGTAATAAATGAGTCCCTTGTAGTACTACCCTCAACAGGATCAAACAGACAGTCACGGGAGGAGTAATGGGCATTATAAATTATTAGAATTCCTTACCGAACTCAGCATGCCTTGCATTCTCTGAATTAATCTGGCCCCAAAGCTTCTCCTGCTCGGCCAAGTAGCCATGTTCCACGAATTATAAGTATTCCACGACCACTGGATGTAGGCCCTGAGCTGCTTGATGTACTCGCTCATCTGCTCTGTCCGCCCCTGCACAAATCCAACTGATTCAAAGGGGAAATATTCAAAAAAATCGACCCGGGGACATAAAAGAAACCAAACGGGAACAAGGAGGAGCCGCACCTTGTAGTCGTTCTTGGGCTTCATCAAACATACACAAACCTTCTCTTCTTCGACCGATCTAACCTAATAAAGATAGTAAATAAGTATGAAGACATTACACACTTATGTAGAAGAATTAACCCGGGAAAACCATAAAAAATAAGTACAATATATACATGACGGTAAGATAATTTAATTAGATGATGCCACTGTGATGTAATTAAAACAATGTAGGTTTGTGTAGGATAGTAAACCACCTGTTATGATGCCAAACAGATCTTGATGGTAAAAGTACTATTAATTGCATACACAATATATCTTTACTACTGTACTGCATTTCTAAACCAAGGAGCTAATATACAGAGAGAGAGAGAGAGAGAGCAAATGGTTTGAGATCAATATGAATGTCAAATGGTATTAGAGTAATCATGATTATTCATGTAAAAGGTAGGTTAGTATATCCCTTGATTTGGACGTGTTGTATATGATTAAAACCAAATCCAAAAAAGCTGAGGGCTGAAACTGATCGAACAATAATTTAGACAGGTTGTTGTTGTGCATGTTGTAGTGTGCTTTAAATGATATATATCATCTGACATATCCATGCCTAAAATCTTGCTCAAAGGTTGTTTTTGAAGAAGTGGTATATAATACACAATATTTATCTCAACGTGCAAAGCTGAAAACCCAATGACACCTAATCGATCATGCATACCTCGTATATTAAAATCTGAAGATTCAAAGTATCCAAAAACTTATAAGATGTCATGTAAAAGAAAGGGGCTTCACAAATTAATTTTTCAGACACTACAAATTTCACACTCTAAATCTAATCAAAGCTAAAAACCATATAGCATATGGATAGATGCCAGCATTAAAAATCACATATTTGTTCTTCATCTTTTCTTTCTCAAATCTACACATGGCATGTTCAGAAAAATAACGAATTAGGGGCCAATAACATGAGTAAGAGAGGGGGGAAGAGAGGAAAACCCTTGAAGACCTCGAGCTGCTGCTCTCTTCTTCCTCTGTTTCGCCCCCATCTCCAGAGCCGCCGGTGCCATGGGAGGGATCCTCGGCTCGGGTGGAACAACTCCACCACCTCCTGTCTTCGTCATGGAAAGGGGAGGAGCGGTGAGGCGAGCTTGGGACGGGCCAACTGGTGGCGGGGCTCATCTGCGGTGGGGAGAGATGGGTTTGAGGGAGTAGGGGGAGAAGAGGAGAGAGGGCGGTGGCGCAGGGCGGAGGTGGGTGTGTGGTGGAGTAGTAGAGGGTGGGTGGTGGTGGCTAGGGTTGAGAGGGAAGAGACGAGAGAGAGAGAGAGGGCAGGGGAGGAGGCAAGAGAGAGGAGAGGGAGTAGGCGCTACAATATTTTCTTTTTTCACCCAGCAACCAACCTTTTTCACCGCATTTGCACAGCAAGCACATCGCAGGCCACCAGGCAGCAGCCCATCCATTAATCCCTGCGGTAAAAATTTACTAACGCTAGATTAACCAGCTAGCAGGGTAGTTAGCACTGTTTGGACCCTAATCTAATGGCTGGAGTCGATATGAGCCCTCAAACCATCTCGGGATCCGAGTAGAGTAGCTCCTTTTATAGTAGCAATGCTCCCCCTTTTGTTGATTATTGCTCTCCAGCACGTGTAATGGGCTTGGCCCAGTGCTATTTCTCGTCCGTGGGGGAGCTCAATAAAGCAGCACCGCGAGGGTTTGGGCCGATTTGGCCGAACCAGATCAGTGGAGGTTTCGCTTTATTGGTATTTTTCTGTTTTATTCTTTTCTATCTTTTTTTTTCTTTGCTTGCCAAATATCCTTGCTTCAAATAAATCATGTCATACATGATTTTAGGGTAGAAATATGAGGAACAAGATGGTGTTGTTCATATGTCCATTTGAGCTAGCATTATTTGGTGATGGTGCATCTTGCACATAACCCTTCATATGTTGCATGTGGTGCAATCTTTCTTTCTTTCCCTTGTTGTTGCGATCCGATGACTGTAGTTGCCGGTAGCGTAGTTTCGTTCTCCTTTATTTGCTTGCAATAGAATGCATTTGGTGCATCATATTATGCCATGCCATTTGCATCTATTTAAGTTGCGGAGCCCCGTCTCGAGGTCTATCTTTGTGAGTGGACAATTCTTGTTCATGCCATGTTCATGCATTATAACAATAATAACATAAGGATCCTTCAGATCCTTAATTCACCAACATAATGCATATGAAGGTTGTTGGAAGCATTGCACACTTGCCTCCCGAGCCTCATTTAAACTTGCTTGCAATTACGTTCTTGCCATGCTATTAAATTGAAATCCATCATACTTGACCATGCTTGCTTCCTTGTTTGTCTGTGGTTACTTCGTAGTGATAAATGCATCTGTGTTGATTGCTTTCCAGTGTTTCCTTCTTGTGTGCTCCCGCGGATACTCTCGGAGACGTTGCGAGCTTGCGATCGCCTATCCCTTCGGCCTCGTCTTCTCAACAGGTAAGAGGGGCATACATCATGCTTTATAGCTTTCAGCTTGCATTGCCTAGGTATAGGATAGAACGATTGCTTGATCCTACCACCTCATATTCATGTCTCCCAGATAAACACAAACAACCATGTTCCCCACATCCCAGCAATCCTTTGTTTGGCCATGTACCTTGCTTGCTTAACAACTTCTTAGTATGGATGCTTAAGCTGCTACCTTGTTCCCCTGTTACTCCTTGGATTGGGCTATCACACTGTTATATTATTGTGGATGATATGGTTATTATGATGTTGACTATATTCGATGAAGGATGGAAGGTCAGGATATCCCTCCTCGATGCTTCGTTCAATGTGAGTCAACTAGGATCCGAGTTCTATGTATTGTGTCTCTTGACGAGCGTGCCTAATCGTGTATGGGATGCTATGGGGTCCCCTCTTCTTACCTACCTAGCTCCAAACATTTCTAGTGGTGGCCCAAGCTGATTTATCATTTGAAACCAGTGTGTGTGCAAGGTTGGATCCCCTCGTAGGTTTTAAGCAAAGCGGACCAGTGGGGGTAGTGTTTCCTATTGGTCCACCCTTGGCCGGCGAGGGCCCAGGCCTCAGTGAAGTTCCCCAGGAACCCAAACACAGTTGAGACGGAAGAATCCGACCCGAGAGCGCGGCAGGCTTTTGGATTGGGTGTCGACTCCTCGAGGGGGACCTGGATTTGTGTGTTGTTAGTTAGAGGGACTATGTCGTTTCGGATCTCTCGGGACTAAATCATAAAATGGTTGCTTGTGATGGTAGAAACTGAGAGAGATGGGCGTGCGTGCGAAGCCTTGTAATGGGCAGTTGGTACACCCTTGCAGGGTTAAATCTTTTCGAGAAGCCGTGTGCACGGTTATGGACGACTTGAGACCTACTCCTTGTTCATAGATAACATCAACTGGATCATAACTAGAACTTGATCAACGTGTGTGTGCCTTGACCGCTTCTACTTCATCGGGTGATGAAGAGGAGGAAAAGGACATGACATGTGTTATGTTTGAGTAAGTAAATGGTTAGCATACTTGTTCGAGGTGATTCCTCATCGAATGCTTGGCTTCTCATCTTACTCTAAATAGATCGTTCACCACTTCATATATTGCTAGTGCGGATGCAACCTCAACCACTACCCCCATCCAAAGTTGTTAGAATCGAGATTCTGAATCGGAACTTAATTTCGTTCGTATGATCGTGAATCGTAGAATCTTAACTACTAGAATCGTAGAATCTAAGATTCTATGAGCAAAATCGTAGGATCGGAGGGGCTAATTTGGATCGTAAGGTCGTAAGATTCTAAGACTTGAATCGCGATTCTGACAACTTTGCCCCCATCTTACCGTGAGAAGATAATTATACTGATTTTGATATAGCTCACCCCCTTCTTCTTTCTTTTATGTACCCCGTGCAAACGATCTTGGATTAGTGAGGTGCTTGACGACATTTCTTTCGGACGTCTTCGTGGAGACTCGACGACGAGGCGGATCCCGGTGGGGAGCTTGGACCCGTGTGGTTATGGGATCAATATTTCTTCTTTGCCACTAGGCATTTGATTGTAGTTTGTAGTCAGACATATATCTTCCATGGATGTATTGTATTAAGGCAGTTGTATGCCAATTGTATGAGATGTGTTATCCTTGTAGCTGTAATTTTGTGATATCATGTTGAAATCCGGGGCATATGGCAGTGTCATTTGTCGCGGTGGGACCGATATGTGCTTCGTCCCTGGATCTCAATGGAAACATCCAGATCTCGAATAGTACCGCATATCGGGTCTTATGGAAATAACGAAGGACATTCATGCCAGAATACTGAGCAAAGCACACTTGTCAAGGCACACAGCAATCCAGCCTCCGTCCAATCACCAACGATTGAACGAAGCCTCGGGGGCTACTCCCATCGGGAGGGCTGTCATGCACCCAATAGATCAAAGACTCCCTCAGAAGAAAAATACAGTGCAATCAAGTTCAAAAGACTTCTAATATATTGACTACATAAAGGCTTACAAGGAGGAATATTTACATCAAAAGGACCACTCAACATTACCCGAGCATCATCACAGACAAAGGAAAATATAAACCCTAAATCTACATGAAAAAGCCTGCTCGAGGACACGCTTGATAGCCTTGTCCTACTGGCGCGCCCTCTTGGCTGATGGCTTGACATCATCGTCTCTCTCAAAACTGGAGTAGATGTCACCACCACCAGGAGACGAGGACCTGAAAGAGTGAGAATTAGCAGGGGAGCCACGAGCAGAAGAAAAAATGGAAGCATCACCCGCGCCTCCAGAGTCGCCGTCGCTCGAACTCTCCCAGCATGGCTCCAGTCGATTATCGTCTACGTCAAAGGCCCTAATGGAGAGAGTTTCTTCCCCATCGAACTGGAAGCAGAGGTTGTCACCCTTGCGCGGATTAAACTGGCGAGCAAACACCCTCCAACCAGATTCCAAGAAAACCAAGGATGAACTCTCAACCCGGATCATCACCCACAACGGGCAATATGGATAGCCTTGAAGGCGCATCCAAACCATCTAAATCCAGTGAAGAGATAAGAGCGGAAAAATAAGAAGGAAGAATAATTCGGCCACCAATGCGGCTACGAATATAAAGAACAAAGTCATGTGCACGGACGCCCTCTTCCACAGCTGCAGCAGAGAAGTTCCTCAAGGAACCACCGCATCCCCGGCGGCAACGCTCCGCGCGGGGAGCACGCACACCACAACCTTGATGACCGTGGCCAGCGGGGCCACGCATAGCAGTACGAGCAGCTCCACAAGCGCGACGCTTTGGGGCCATGAGTGGAAACCAGAGAACAGATGGGGAAGGGGAAGAAGATAGATTGCAAAGTGCAAAGCAATCACCCATATATATACACCCCCTCAAGGGTACAAGGGTCTTTCAAACTAAATGAAGGAAGGGAAACGACGCAAGACAAAAATTAAAGACGAGAAAAGGGAACGCTGCATATTCCAAGGCAGAAGCGTTTCTTCGTATACACAAACCATTAAAACATAGCAGTAAATTGCACGTTTCCACACGGGTTTGGAAACCCAACAGGCAAAATAAGCGCAGCAACTCAATCCACACGCACACCGAAGCGTCATTATAACCACAGACGGAAGTGACAACTCACAGCAGACTGCTATCATCTTGAATGCGTCATCAGTATCAAACAAGCATCATTATGCAGAACAGACGGGACAACTCAACACCACTGCAGACGCACTAAACAAGAAGAGATGCCCTCGATCACTTATATTTTATTTTTTATTCTGATTTGATTTCATCAAAATAAACTCCCATTGGGAGCGCATTGTTACTCTCAGCAGAGCAAAGGATACATGAAGCACCTTACAAGGGTTCGAGTGATTACTCCCCTCAGCGTATTTGGCAAAAACACCTCATTAAGGCTTGAGTGCTTACTCGCCTCTAAAATAAATGCTTGAGTGCTTACTCGCAATATTACACAAGAAAAAAAGCGCTTGAGTGCTTACTCGTAATATTATACAAGAACAAAATGCTTCAGTGATCACTCGCAAGAAGATACAAGGGGAAACTGCAAGTAACAAGCAATTGCCTCATCGAGCGGGCACCCGAAACCTCGTCGGGTTCTCATACTATAAGTGCACTCGATTGTTTTCCAAGTGGGTGCATTCTATATTGGCAACTCGCCCCTACTAAGAATTGGGCTACGATAAACTACACCCCAGAAGCCACACAAGCTTGCGTGTAGGTAAGACCCCGCCGATCTGTCAGTCGACCGGGACTTGCCATAGCGCGACTTCACTCTCGACTGTTCCATTCCCAGGTGTATGATAGGGATAACCACTAACGGACGCGTTAGGGTCGTATACAACAGTTTAACTAGCGGCATTTATCTTGTAAGTCCTCCGCGGCCTGGACCTTGCCAAACACCAGTCGTTCCCAAGTTCATGTCGAGGGACTCGAGCTTGATTGGGCTTCCGCGGTATTTGTCGCGAGCACAATTTACTGAGGCTCGATCCGTCGAGTGCCTCAGACCCTTTTTCTTAGCATCCCTGTCAAAAATTACAAAATCATATCTCACGAACAAGTTTACAACTCGCAAAAGCGACACACTACAACTAACACAGATTGGAGTCCCTGCGCGACTCTTCGAGTCCCCCAGGCACTCGGGGGCTACTGACAAGGGGATACCCCCATGATTCGTCTATATGAGGGTACCTGGTGCATGTCAAGACTGATAGCCCAATGGAAGCTTCGGCAGGCCTAAGATCAACCCACCCGAAGCATAGACGGTTGCACTGACATGGAGTCCAAAGCGTGGCCGCCAAGACTAGCTAGTTTAGGAAACTCTCTGTGGAAACCTAAACAAACTCATCGAGACCTGCCCTAGTATATAAAGGATGGGAGAGGGGACATCTAGGGGGTCACGAATCACCTCGCGATACTTTCGGACAGAGCTATCTCACCGGAACCTCCATTGTAATCGCCATCCACCACATAATACATCGAGCATGAAGTAGGTGTTTTACCGATCGAGGACCGTGGAACTGGGTAAATGTAACACCCCAGTGTCATGCTACTGTAATCCCTTGTGTTAATGAGTAATTACTTTGCTTAAACATACCTTAATAATCATTGATGCAAATCATCATTCAAATCCCTCTTTTGATGGAATTAAAAAAAAGTGGAAATAAAACTTAATCCAAAAATGGTGCAACCAATTTTATAAAATACCTAATAACCAGTAGGTCATAATAAAATAGAGCTGGGGATTTATAAAATTATTTAAATGATTGAAACAAATCAAAATAGTAGCTAAAGGAGCCATAATAAATCCTTTACAATTTATATAATATTCAAATGAATTTATTTCTGCTCCAAACTTTTTGTAGATGGTCAATAATATATAATGTGAATATTGGGATCACTTACAAATTTTACAAAATTCAATTGATGGTCAAACAAAAATATAAACTAAAAAAGAAAAGAAAACATAAATGCAAAAATGGTAAAACTTTAAATGTTGCCTAGGGCAACCACCAACCAGGCCCAACTACCTGCCCAGCCCATCCTGGCGCCCTCATCTTTTACCCTGTTGACGGGCGTGCGTGGCGGCCATCCCTCGACCAGACCATGGCCTAGTTGCTCTGGGGGCCATCCGGCGACCACCAAAAAAAAATAAGACCACACCACGTCCCCCTTTCCCTCCCCTAAACCCTAGATCGCAGATTGTCACACCCTAATTAAGTATGCTTGGTATTAGCAAGTAGCAATGCATCATGTTTAAATTTCTTTGGTTTAATAATTGAAGATTTGGAAATGCCTCAAACATAATTTAAATAAAAGGCCAGAGAAAAATCTTTTTCCAAAATTCTTCTGATGATTTTTAAAATCTCTATAAATGGGCATGATCACATTTCAAGTGTTGTGGGTCCAACCACATGCCCACGAATTTTCAAAAATACAAACAAAGGCTTGGAAATTAATTTTAAATGATATTTGAATTGAAATTCAAATTTTTTGAATTTCAAAAATCTTCAAATCTTGGGAGTGACTAGCTATATGTCACCGAAGCCCAAATAAGTTATTGTGGAATTTTATAAAAAAGTTTTGCTATTGTTTTTTTTGCAAAACAAAACAAATAAAAACAAAAGTAAAAAAGAAAAAGAAGAAAAGGGCAGTGCCCCACTTACCTTCTGGCCCACCTGGCCCAACTGGCAGCAGAAGACAGGCCCAGCCCAAAGGGGCAGGGTCGTCTTCTTCGCTAGCCAGGCAGGCGAGCACCTGCGTGGCGAGCATGCCGTCGTCGGTAGCCCGCCCACTGCGCCCCTGTCCTTATCTCCTCGTCGTGGAGCTTCCCCGTGCACCCTCCTCCATTTCCCCCTTCTCCTGGCCACTCTCCCTCTCTCCCTCTCGTGCTTCCGCCGCCACCAGAGGAGAACCGAAGTTCACCGACGTGCGCCACCGCGGCCAACGGCCACTAATTGCCCCGCCGTCTTGTCCAGGACGCCCGCCGCACCCGTCTTCGTCATCGTGGCCCTTCAATTCGAGCCGAGGAGCTCCAAGGGCGACGCCCGCATCGATCTTCTTTGCCGCGGCCGAATCTCTCCGGCGAGCTATTCCGCCATCGTCGCTGCCGCTCTGGCCTCTTCGTCGACGTCGTCGCAATCAGGGTGAGCGTGCGCTCGTTTTCCCCCTAACCCCGCTCGCTATAGCGCTCTATGTCACCCGCTCCGTCGAACCCGAGCACGGCCGCCGCCCGAGCTCGACGCCGGCAAGGCTACGACGCCCCCCATGCCTCCCCGTGGGCACCAGAAGACGCGGACGTGCACGAGGAGCGTTCTGGTGGTCTCCCCGTGCCTCCCCGTGGCCGGATCCGCCATCTCCAGTGAGCGCCGTCGCGCGGTTTGGTCGCCGGCGAACTCACTCCGGCGAGGCCGACGTGGCACTTAATTAGGGGGCTAATCCCCTGGTCATTTGACCCAGGGTCAATGACATGTGGGACCAGCCCCCCTCTAATCCACTGTTTAGTTAATTTAAACAGCAACTTAAACATGTGCCACTGGCAAAGAGACCCCACATGTCAGCCCTCCTCTGTGTCAGCTTGACACAAGCATGACGCGATAATTCAGTTGTCCAATTTATAAATAATCAGAAAATTCCAGAAAATAGCTAAATCTTGTAAATTGAATAACTTTTAAACCACAACTCCAAATCAAACAAATAATATATGAAAAATTATCAGAAAAATGCAAGGAATCAAAATATGCAACTTTCAAGCAAGACAAAATAGTTTAGAAAGATCAAACAGTAGCAAATGCAATTTGGACAAAATTGAATAATCATTTGGAGTTTGAATTTGATTTTCTTATTCAAATCAACTTCAATTAACATGTTGTAACTTGAACATAGAGCACATCAGTGCCATGCCATGCTATGTTTTACATCTTGATTGCGCATTGCAATGTGATGTTTACATTGTTGTTGTCTCGGTGTTTGCCTCTTCTCGATAGATTCATCGCCGGACGTAGTTTCCGACTGCCCTGAAGAGTGACACCTCGTGATCGTCAACAAGGCAAGCAAACCCCATTGATCATGTCAATATAAACCCATTTCCCTTTTGTTCTCTTATGCATGATTAGGTGATTCACATGTTACCGTTCTATCGCTAGTTGAACCCATCCTTTGCATGACCTATCATTGCTGCCATAGTATTAAGCAAACCTCAACCTAGCAAATACAAGATTGTTTGTGTTCATCATGTGGCCCTTCATCCATGTTATGCTATGCTAGAGTTGTATGCAATGAAGATGATCCATCTGGGTGATGTATCGGGATGGTAGATAACAATGCAATGTAATGGTAATGTGTTGGTGAAGTCATCCTAACAAAGGTGAACAATGAGAGGTTGTATAGGAGTACACAGTGGGTCGTCTCATTTACACTGCCCTAGGCCCCGAGTTCTTGTGTTGTGATCCAAGACACAGATTACTACCACATGTTGGGCTCATTAACCCCTCTCGACCTATTAACTCACCCCGACTATGGTCCAGGATTCACATGGGTTATTGTTTCTTCGATTTGATTTCATATTATAGCACGGTTTTAGGCAAGCACAATACCATCCGTCGAGGTGGGCTTGTAGGACCGTCCATACATCGTATGGGTCCTGAACGGAAACCCCGGCCGGATTCCCGATTGGGGTACATACTCAGATAGGCGATCCCCTGAACTAGAGTTGGAGCCGTGAGGTAAGTGTCGTGGTACTATCCTCGCCGACACCGCTTGAAGGTGTCGAGTTCTAGGCGGTAAGTGGTAGCTACGTATGTGAAGAAGTACACCCATGCAGGGTTAATGAACTATTTGAATAGCCGTGTCCGCGGTTATGGACTACTTGGAGATCTTTACTTGATTATTAGACAACTCGAACAGATACTCTAAAATTGCCAAGATAAGTGTGAGTGCTTTGGGTTGCTTCCTCGTGGGGAAGTCGAGGAGGAATCCATGGTGGTGTATTAACGTGGTGATCAAGATTGGATGGACTCGTGTGCGGCTCTCATCTCAACTCTATGTAGTCGTAGTATAGGATAGCCAAGTCAAAGCTTTCTGCATTACAACCCCACTTGCCTTTACCTTGATACCTGTGCATGGGTAGTGTAGATCTGATGTAAGTCTTGCTGAGTACGAATTTTTACTCACGTTTGCTTAATTTATGTTTTAGAGACGATACCACTGACCCTGATGGTGGCCTCCCCCTCAAGCTCGATGCCGGCGAAGTCATGTAGTTCCAGACAGCAGCCGGTCCCTCTGGAGGGTCGTTGTGTTTTCTTAAAGGCTTCTTAAGCCATTTGTTAACCTTGTCTTTACTAAGACATAATTTTCTTCCGTTATTGTTTGATGTAATGTTGGGTCACAGTCATGTGATCTCTGCTTGTAACACTACTATATCTGCTCTGTTTAGCAGATGCAATAAAACTATGAGTTTGTAGAGTTCATGTTCTGTTGCCTGCTGTTTACATTAGACATGTATGATGTGTGTATGATTATAACGTGCATGTCTTAATGTGGGGTTCGATAGCTTAGTAGAGTTCTTGCCGGCGGTCTTTTATACACCAAGTGGCCCTTAGATGTGCGCAGCTTGGGGCATCGCGATGCGATTGCTCGTGACTCTGTCACGTGGCACACTTTGTGGTATGATCGAGCCCGCCCGAGACCTCGACTAGGTGGTCGGGCTGGAGTCTGTTTATGTAAGTGTTATAATTCAATCGATAATGTGGTTGAGGCGACTTGTCTATGAGTATGGGATTTCACCACCCATAATCATTTAGACTTGTGAGCGGACGAATAGGACCCATCTCAGTTGATCATCCGGCCTGGATGGGATGCCCCTCACGTTCGATGCTTTCCGAGAGTGTTCTGTGCTTGGCCTTGGCTGCTTAGACAAGTGGGTACGGCTCTCGGCTCTCCATATGATTGTGTTGTAATAGGAATTACATACTGTAACAACCCAGATTTCACAAAAAATAAAAAAATTTGTTTTCGGTGTGAATTGTTTGATTCTCTGATTTGTTTGCAGTGTTTGCATCCCCGATTTATCGATCGGCGATTATTTCCCCCCCCTCATATCTCGTATCGGACGGAGACCGACCCTTTCCACCCTGACACTAGACCTTTGCGACATCGGGTTTCATCCGATCACCGTCGCGAAAACCGCACGAGACCAGTCGCAGCCAACGGAACGAAAAACTCCGTTTAATAATTAAACGAGACATTTTTATAGCGCGCCGGAAAGTGTTCTCAGAACGGTTCCAGCGCGAGGTGAAAGCCGCCGGCTCGATGCGCTCATCGCGCAGTTCGAAGTTTTACCCGAAGCGGAGGTCCTGCGGAACCCCGGCGGTCAGAAACGTAAACGCCGCGCGCGAGAGAAAAACCGGGGATGTTTTTGCAAACTGCCAGCCACCTGGGCTATATAAATACCACCACACTCCCACCCCTTTCTAGGGTTTCCCTAGTCCAAAATTGCAGCCACCCCCTCAGATCTGCCTCCAAATTTGCCCGATAGCCCCATTTTCGTCCAAACCCTAGCCCCCTCTGATCTGGACCGTCTGATCCGGAGATCGGACGCCCCAGATTGTGCCCTGGCTTCCCCCTAACCTCTCTCCTCTCTCTTCTCACGCAGCAGCCGCGCCGCCGCGCGCCCCAGGTCGCCGGTCCTCCCTCTTCCTCCGTGCCTCTCTCCTCCTCTCACCTTCTCCCTTTCCCTCCTTGCAGCGCCCTCACAGGAGCCGCCCGCCATGGATGGCTGCCCGTGGAGGTTTGAGCTCGCCGCCGGCCCGAGCTCAAGGCCGCTGCATCCCGCAGCACGCCGACACCGCCGCCTGGATCCGCCCAGTCCTGCTCGTCCTCGCGCCGCCTTGCCGCCGGCGGGAACAGCGGCCGCCGCCAGCCCACAGCTGTCCGTCGTGGAGACGAGGAGGAGCAGCCAGGCTCCAGCGCCATAGGTGGGCCAGCAGCGCGGCCCAGCAGCCAGGCCGGCCTGCCTCTCCAGCCCAGCCGGGCCCCTGTCCAGCCAGTGGGCCGAACCCACTTGGTGAGCTCGCCCCCCTTTTTTTCTTTTGTTTTTATTTATTTCTTGCTGTTGGGCTAGCCCAATAACTGTTGTAGCTCTTTTTTATTTATTTATTTAGGCAGATTGTATTAGTATTTTTGCGGTGCCCGTAACTTTTCAACCGTAGCTCGGATCGCGACGCATTAAACATGAAAGTTGCTTAGTTTTTCATGTAGTTTAATAAAATGCTGCCCTTTGCCATGTTTGACTTTGTTTACCTGCTAATTACAACTGCTTGCCACTGAAAACTGTAATTGCCATAACTTTTTAACCGTTGCTCTGTTTAAAATGTTTCTTATATGTAACCTGACTAGAATTGCATGTAGATTGTGTTTATGCTGCTCTTGCTTGCTAATAAAAATAATGAAATATTGTTTAGAGCAAAACTGTACTAAATGCAATAAATATCGTGGGTCCGTAATAGTTGGCATGCGTAGGTTTTACCCCCACTTAAATTGACTAGCTTAGGTAGTTTATTTATGCTTCACCTCTTGCCATGTTTGTGTGATATGCCATGCTTGAGTGAGATGCCATGTTAACAACCTTTGTTGATCACCTGTAGCTAAACAACTTGAACCTTTCTAAATGTGCGGTATCGTCGTGTGTGATGAGTACTCCACTTAACCTGTTAGTAACCGCTCTCGACGGTAGGTGCGATGTCTCGTGTTGCCCTCTTTTTGATGCTTGCTCGTGTTTGCTTCGTAGTAATAGAGTGCTTTCTCGTTGATTGCTTTCCAGTCTTTCCTTCTTGTGTGCTTCCGCGGGTACCTCTCGGAGACGATGCGAGCTTGCGATCAACTACACCTTCGGAATCCGACTTATCAACAGGCAAGGACTATGCATTACTTATGATCCATTCTATTTCAACCAGCGGTTTGCATGCTAGTCTAGGATAGGTTCAATGTTCGATCCTACCACATGTTTACAGCCTCTTTCAAACCGATACAGCCATGTCCCCTCCCAGCAAACCATGTACTGCTATGTTACTATTGCTCGTTGCTCAGCCCCTGCTTAGTATGCATGCTTAGGATGCTACGATGTTACCCTGTTACTCCTTGGTTTGGATATCACATTATTATATTGTTGTTGATGATATGATTATTATAAATGTTGACTATATTCGACGAAGGATGGAAAGTCTAGGCTATCCCGCCCCAATGCTTTGTTCCATTCGAGTCACCTAGGATCCGAGTTCCGGGTATTGGTTTTAAGACTGAGCGTGCCTAACCGCGTGTGGAATTTTATGGGGTCCCCTCTTCTTACCTACCTAGCTTCATACATTTCTAGTGGTGGCCCAAGCTGATTTACAATTTGAAACCGTGTGTGTGCTAGTCGGCCGCCAGTAGTTTTCCAACCAATCTGGACCAGTGAGGACATAGTTCCCTTGCTGGACCACTTTGTTCGGCTGAGGACCCGGTTTCCCATGTGTGATTAACCGACTATCCAAACCTGCGACAGACGGTAGAGACCAGATCGAGAGCGCGGCCGGCTCCTGAGCTGGATGTCGACTCACCGGGGGCCACCCGGATTTGTTCGTTGTTAGTTAGAGGGACCTGTCCTTTCGGATCTCTTGGAACTAAATCATAAAATGGTTGCCTGTGATGGGTAGCAACTGAGAGAGATGGGCGTGCGTGCGGAGCCTTGTAATGGGCAGTTGGTACACCCCTGCAGGGTTAAATCTTTTCGAGAAGCCGTGTCCACGGTTATGGACGACTTGAGACCTACTCCTTGTTCATAGACAACAACAACTGAGTTAATCTTAATTATAACCTGATCAACGTGTGTGTGCCTTGACTGCTTCTTCTTCGTCGGGATGCGAAGAGGAGGACAAGGATAGGATAGGTGTTATGTTTGCGTAAGTAGTTGATAACAAGACTTGTTGGAGGCGATTCCTCATCGAATGCTTGGCTTCTTATCTTACCCTCTAGATCGTTAGCCACTTCATAAATGCTAGTGCGGCAGCAACCTCACCACTTACCCCATCCTTACCGTAAACTACTAGTTGTCCTAGAATGACGAGTGATGAAGTCCTTGCTGGGTCAGTTGACCACTACGGTTGGATGCTGAGTACTTCTGTACTCATGATACTACCCCCAAACTCTTTTCAGGGTTCTTGATCGACAACAGGTATGGTGATCGACGTTTCACGTGGAGACTCGACGACGACTAGTTAAACGGATCCCGGCGTTGGGCCTGGACCCGTGTGGTTATGGGGATCGATGTTTTTCTCTTTGCCACTAGGCATTTGCTTGTAGTCTGTACCCAGACATATACCTTCTGCTGATGTATTGTATTTGAGGTAGTTGTGTGCCGATTGTATGAAATGTTGTATCCTTGTATCTGTAATGTTGTGATATCATGTTGGAAATCCGGGGCATATGGCTTTGTCATATGTCGCGGTGGGACCGATATGTGCTTCGTCCCCGGATCTGGATGGAAACATCTAGATCTGGAACAATACCGCATATCGGGCCTTACACATACGCAAACCCCGGGTCCCGACAGACTTGGTATCAGAGGAGGAATGCCTGTAGGATTACTAAACCTTGGCCGAAGTCGAGTCTAGCATTCTATAGTCTAGCATTCTATAGGAACAACGTAAGACTTCATTTTTTTCTCCTTACCCTCATCGATCTGAGTTCTGAGTCACCCTCATCTTTTCTACGGGAAGATAGGACTAGGCTCTTCTATGTCTATACTATAACATCTCGTTGTTTGCTTCTAAGTAGCTGTACGAATGTTTTGGTTGTCTAGAGTCACCATTCCATCGAGCCTTTTGAGAAGGTTCTGATCATTCTTGCAGATTGATTCATTTTTTCACCCCGGTACAACCATTATGCTGTCCGATTTGTCCCGTGTTTCCAGTGATTCCAATGCTTTTGCATTGCAATCTTGTCCTCTCTTAAATTATGTCATCTTTGCTTTGATTCCATCATAAATCCTACTCTGATTGTTGATTTTTATCACACAGAATGTCAGGTGGGACTAGATGTGTTGAATCTGGTCACAGTAATCAAAGTGGTGATGATGATCCTCCTTCACCGCCTTCTGCAGGGGAAATCATGAAGGAGGCTGAGCGAAATCGACGTGATCAAACACGCCTTTTGGAGCTCATTGAGAAGAATACTTCTCTTCAGCGAGATGCGGTAATATCTATCCAGGATTTCATCCTCTTGAACCCTCCAGTTTTCCGATGTTCATCTGAGCCCCTTGATGCGGATGATTGGCTCCGTTCCATCGAGTGTAAGCTTGAGATGGCGCATGTTTCTCCAGATGACCGTGTGATGTTTGCGGCATACTTTATGGAAGGTGCTACTGGTGAATGGCGGGAAAGTTTTCTTGCAATGCAGCCTGATGGTCATGTAGTGACTTGGCAGGAGTTCCGTGATGCCTTCCAAGGGTACCACATTCTGGATGAGCTGATGGAAAGAAAGAGGGAAGAGTTCTGCAACCTATCTCATGGAAATATGACTGTTCATCAGTACAGGACTGAGTTCAATCGAATTTCTGTAAAAGCAAGTTTTGCCCCCAAAGGTTTTGGACATTGTTGGACAAAGCAGAAGTGGAACTAATATTGTTTTCGAGTATAAACATATACTTAGGTTCCGAAAGAATGGAGTTTGCAAGTAGAAGGTCGAAGGACAACTCACTGCAGCGAAGCTGCAGTCATCTACCGAAACCTTTGAAGGAAGACGACCCCTAAAAATGTCGTCGAAGAAAAAGACTCTCTCGAGTAAAAGCGCAACGAGGAGAAAGCTGAAGCTGGTCGAAGACTTAGTCTTTTTACTAGTTTCTCTTTATTTTCTTGAGTCGTAGGAAAAACCGTACTATTAAGAGGGGTTTGCTAGTTGAGATCTTTGTCGAAGTGAATTTGCTCTGCTCAACCTAAACCCACGAAAGCCTAACGAGAGAAATCTTACTGAGTCGAGTGAATAGATCGAAGGCAACTTCATCGCACTTCGTGCATTCTAGAGAGAACTCGTTCGGTAAGTCAGCTTACTTGTTCCTCAAGTAAAGTTGCGCAGTGATTGGAATCCGACCGTTGTGGACACGCGTCAAGCGGTCGCATCGGGTCACTTCAGTCATTTTACCCATCGGGATCGCCAACTATAAATACCCCGCACCTACCCGCCATTTCGGGTGGGCTGCTCCACTGAAGATTCTAAGACAGAAGTCTGTGAGCATCCCAAGAGATATCCATCGAGAGAAAACTAAAACCCAAGTTGAGCTGAGTTGAGCAATTCACAGAGACTTAGGTTGAGATTAGCTGATCTTTTTTATCTTGGAGAACTGCAAGTCTCCTAGACGGTTAGGCGTCGCCTGTCAAGCAGTTGAAGAGTTATTGTCGCTGCTGAAGGAAGTTTGTAAAGGTCTTGGAGATGTCCTGAATCATCTACCACGAGTGAAAACTTGACAAGCTCGAGGAGTTTGTTGCAGTGGAGAATAGGACGGAGAGAGTTTTGCTCCAGGTGTTCAATCACCAGTCCCTCCAACCAGGCGTAGCACTTTGCAGAGTGTGAACTAGTTTACCAAACATCGTCGTGTCAGGCTCGTTTTCCTTCTAGCATTTACATTAAGTATTTACTCGTTGCCTGTTTGTCTTCGATGTTTTCCTTTGCTCCCAATCCCCTCGAGCCATGCATTACCTTCGATATTGTATTTCCTTCGAGATGGTGTTAGTCCTTCGCAGTTTGCATAAATTCCTTCTAAGTTCCTTAGAATTTTTAGAAGTGATCATTCACCCCCTCCCCCTCTGATCATTCTTGAGCTTTCAATTGGTATCAGATCCAGGCACTCCCTACGCTCTGCGTTTTTGGTCTAACAACCTGGAGTGTTGTCAAGAATGTCGTTTGCAGCTGTTCGCTCAGGGGAACCGATTCCTATCTACAATGGGAAGGACTATCCCTATTGGAAGGACAACATGAAGAGGAATATCATGGCTATCAACTTTGCCGCTTGGGAAGTTGTCAAGAATGGTGTAACTGTCAAAGACAAAAATGCTATCACTCCTGAAGAGGCAAGGAAGATAGAGCTAGATGCTGAAGTCTGGGTCTTCATTACAAATCATCTGATTCCAGAGAAATATCATGATGTCAAGAATATTTCTTCGGCCAAAGGTGTTTGGGACTATCTCGAGAAGATTGGTGAAGGTGTCTCTACTCAAAAAGATGCTTGTATTGACACCCTTCGAAGAAAGTTCTATCATTTAAAGAGGCACGAGGGATAAAAAGTTAGCTCCATATACAGCAGACTCACTGCGCTGTCAAATGAACTGATTTCCCTCGGTGCCGAAGACATTACCAATCGGATTATTGTCAGAACTTTGCTCCGTTCCCTTAATGATTCCTTCGATCACATTGTGCTGATGATTAAGGAAAGGACTGATTTCAAGGATCTAGTTGCCGCTGATATTCTTGAGAGACTCAATACCTTCGAGATGGAAGAAGATGAAAAACGAGATGTTAATGGGACTCAAAGAAAATCTCATGCATTAAAGGCCAGAGCTTCACATCACTCCTCTCCTGAAGCCAGTTTTGAATCTGGTGGTGCCACTGATGACCCCGAGAATATTGGAAAAGATCTGGCACTGATAATGAGAAGATTCAACCGCTTTCAGAGAAGGAACTCCTCTTCACCAAAGAAAAACTACTCTTCAAGACATTCGAGCAATTCATCACAGCATCGATCATCATCCAGAAACTCTTCAGCGAAAGATAACTGTTGCTACAAGTGCAAGAATCCAGGTCACTTCATTGCTGATTGTCCTCTCTGGGAAATTGAACATAGATCAAAGCATCCTCACAGCAACTCTTCGAGCAAGTCACACAGATCGAGCAAAAACTATGATTCAAAGAGATATGATTCAAAGTCCAGAAAAGACAAGAAAGATGGTTCTGATGATGACAAGAATAAGTATCACAAGCATCGAGAGAATTCTTCCTCGAAATCACTCGACGCAAGAATTCTCACCGTGCCAAAGCCTATTTGGGTAAAGAGATGAACTCTGAAGATGATGCATCCAGTTCCGAAGCTGAATCAAACTCAAGATCTGGTTCTGGTTCTGAATCTGATGGTGTTGCTAGACTAGCATTTGCTTCGAACAAGAATTCAAGTTCATTCTTCTCCAACCAAAGCAGTGAAGAAGAATCTCCAGCTTACTACTTCATGGCCAAGGCTAAGGTATCCTCATCTAAGAATTCCTACGATACTTCTGATGGATCTGCTTATGAAAGTAACTCTAGGATAAGCTATGCTAAACTTGCTAGAATTGCTTCTATCCAACAAGATGAACTAGATTCTCTAAGTGAAACTATTAAAAAATCTGAGACTTTGTTGATCGATGAGATTGAGAAAGGTCAAACTTTGACAAACGAGCATGCTGCTCTGAAGGAAAAGTATGATGAACTTTCCTCTCGTCATGATCTTCTCTCAGTGGACTACGAGAAGCTAACCTATGAATTCCTTCAAAGGAAAATGGCTCTCGAGAAACTAAGAGAGGCTAATGAAGAGTTGGAAAGTATCAATCTCACGCTCATGGATCAACAAGGCTCAGAAGCTAAAAATGAATCTACTTCACCTTGCTTAACTTGTTTGGAACGAAGTAAAATTGAGTCTATTTCTGAGAGATCGAAAGGAAAGCAACCTATTGTTATTAATGATACTAACCCCTCGAACGAGGAAACCATTACCGAGGAACTCCTCAGGTTGAGAAATTTATTTGAAACAGGCATGTTCAAAAGTGTGCAGGGACACCAGTACCTATGTGATATCCTACGAAAGGCTCTCCTTCACAGGAATCCACGAAACGGAGGAGTTGGCTTCGAAAGGAAAATCAACCCTGATGGAACCTACTGGGAACCCGAGCAGTATCCTAAAACTGTCTGGGTTCTTGCGAAAGAAAAGCCCATTGACATTGCTAATCTTTCAGGTTTCAGTTGCAAAATTGATAAAGCTATTGTTGATGAATCACTTGATTCTGACTACAAGCTTGTCAAAGATCAGGAAGGAAAGGTGTCGGCTGAATTCGTTGGTACTCCTCCAAAGAATGGTTTCTATAAGCGACAGATTTGGGTTCGCAAATCTCTCGTAGAAAAACTGCCCCTAACCATTCTATGCAGGGAAAATCCTCGGTGCCACCGAATCACTACTATTCTCTCGAGGATAGAAAATAACCCTTGGTGCCTGCTTCAAATGTTCCCCAGAAGGAATACTATCGAGTTGATAGAAATATTTATCGTCATCGTGACAATTATACCAAAACTGCTATTACATACCAGTACTCTAACCCCTCGTCGAGGAATTATATTTATGGTGCGCTTGATGGTCCAGATCGACAATGCAACCCTGTTCGCTATAATATCGCTGCTCCATCTAGATCTTCCATGCCTTATAAGTCACCTGCTCGTTTGTGGGTGGTTAAGAAGAACTAATTCTTCTGCAGGGCTATGTCTCCGGTGGATCCGAATGGGTCATGGATAGTGGATGTACAAATCATATGACTGGAGACAAAGATTTGTTCACCGAAGACAAACTCACTGAATCTTCACAGAGATACATTACCTTCGGTGACAACAACAAAGGAAAAGTACTTGGTTTGGGTAAGGTTGCTATATCGAAGGATAAGCATATAGATAAGGTTATGCTTGTTCAATCACTAGGATATAATCTTATGTCTATCTCAAAACTATGTGATATGGGTATGCTTGTTCTGTTTTCTGCTTCTCGTTGTGTTGTCTTTTCATAGGATGATTATTCCTTCGTGTTCGAAGGATATCGCAAAGGTGATCTTTATATCGTTGATTTTTCTTCGGGACCTACAGTGTCCACATGTTTAATGGCCAAAGCCACTTATGGTTGGTTATGGCACCGAAGAATCCGTCATGCAGGAATGAAAAATCTTCAAACTCTTATCTCGAAGAAGAACATCGTTGGAATTGATAATGTGAAATTCGATAAAGATCGTCTATGCAGTGCATGTGAAGCAGGAAAGATTGCCAAGAAACATCATTCAGCAAAAACTATAATGACTACTACTCGTTCTCTTGAATTACTTCATATGGATTTATTCGGTCCTGAAAATTATGCTAGTCTTGGATGTAACAAGTATGGTCTGGTTATTGTTGATGATTTCTCTATCGATATACTTGGGTTTTCTTTCTAGAAGACAAAAGCAAGGTTGTTGAAATTTTCATAACTTTCGCAAAGAGAGCTCAGACTGAATATGAATTATCCCTCAAGCATATCAGAAGTGATAATGGTACAAAATTCAAATACTCATATCGAAGAATTTCTTGATGGAAATGGCTTTACTCATGAATTCTCGGCTGCTTATACACCGCAACAAAATGGTGTGGTCGAGAGAAAGAATCGAACACTTATTGAAATGGCCAGAACAATGCTTGCTGAATACAAGACTCCTATCAGGTTCTGGGCCGAAGCTATAAATACTGCATGTCATATCATCAACAAGGTTTATCTGCACAAATTTCTGAAGAAAACTTCACATGAACTCATCACTGGTAAAAAGCCGAATGTTTCATATCTCAGGGTTTTTGGTGCTCCAAGTTATATCAGAGATATGAATCACAACTCCAAGTTTGCCCCAAAGGCTCACGAAGGTTTTCTCCTAGGTTATGGTTCGAATTCTCACACTTACAGAGTTTACAACTCTCATCTTGGCAAAGTTGTAGAAACTGTAAATGTTCAATTTGATGAAACTAACAGCTCTCAAAAGGAGCAATTACCTCTTAACCTGGATGAACCACCTTTGGATGAAGTTATCAGGTACATGGCTATTGGAGATATTCGAGCTGTCGAAGGAAATGCACGTCAAGCCAACAAGGATGTTGATGGTCCAATGTTCCCACACATAGCCCGGGGTGCTGGAGATCAACATCCTGAAGCAAATGATGTACAGGTCAAAGGAGAACGCATAAACGAAGAAAATTTCCAACCCGAAGGAGAAGCTGAAACCGAAGGAAATGATCCCGAAGGACAAGCTGATCCCGAAGGTCAAGCTGATCCCGAAGAACAACCGGATCCACAAGATGATGAAGGAGTTTTACCTCGTGTTCGAAGAATAGTGGACGTCGACTCAATTCTCGAAGAGATTCGTTTACCAGGTCGTCCCACCACTCGTTCTCGTACTCGATTAGCTAACTTATGTGGAAATTTTTCATTTGTATCCATGCTAGAACCATCGAAATTTGATGAAGCCATGAAGGACTCAGACTGGATGACTGCAATGCTCTAAGAACTTAATCAGTTCGAGAGAAATAAAGTCTGGTCCCTTGTCGATAGACCTGATCCAAAGAAGCATAATATCATTGGTACGAAGTGGATTTTTCGCCACAAGCAAGATGAAGATGGCATTGTGGTAAGGAATAAAGCTCGACTGGTTGCACAAGGCTACACCCAAATCGAAGGTATTGATTTCGGTGAGACTTATGCTCCAGTTGATCGACTTGAATCCATTCGTGTCATGCTTTCTTTTGCCAATTACAATGGTATATTGCTATATCAAATGGATGTCAAAAGTGCATTTCTTAACGGTGAAATCGAAGAAGAAGTATATGTTATGCAACCACCAGGTTTTGAAGACCCGAAGAATCCTGACAAGGTGTACCGGTTGCACAAGGCCCTATATGGGTTAAAGCAAGCACCTCGTGCTTGGTATGAAACACTGAAGGATTTTCTTCTGAAGAAGGGCTTCAAACCAGGAACAACTAATCCGACTCTTTTTACTCGTGCATACAAAAATGATCTTTTTGTGTGTCAAATTTATGTCGATGATATTATTTTTGGATGTACTAACCCTGATATTAGCGAAGAATTTGCACGTATGATGTCAAAGAAATATGAAATGTCTATGATGGGTGAATTGAAGTTCTTTCTCGGGCTTCAAATTCGTCAACAGAAGAATGGGAATTTCATTTCTCAAGAGAAATACCTCAGAGATTGCCTGAAGAAGTTTGATCTTGTCAGTTGTAAAACTATCAAGACTCCAATGCCTACTAATGTTCATCTAGATGCAGATGAGAAGCGCAGACCTTTCGATCAGAAGAAATATCGCTCGATGATTGGTTCGCTTCTTTATCTTTGTGCATCTAGACCTGACATTATGCTATCAGTTTGTATGTGTGCTCGTTTTCAGGCAAACCCGAAAGAATCACATCGTATTGCTGTCAAGCGAATTCTTCGATATCTGGCTCATACACCAACTTTGGGACTTTGGTATCCCAAGGGTGCCCAGTTTGATCTCGTTGGATATTCTGATTCTGACTGGGCTGGTGATCGAGTCGACAGGAAATCTACCTCAGGCACATGTCATTTTCTTGGTAGATCTCTTGTCTGTTGGGCTTCGAAGAAACATAATTGCGTATCTATTTCTACGGCTGAAGCCGAGTATATTGCTGCTGGTTCATGCTGCACTCAAATTCTGTGGCTCAAGCAAACGCTGAAAGATTATGGTATTCTTGTGAAGAAAATTCCATTGCTATGTGATAACGAGAGTGCTATCAAAATTGCCCATAATCCAGTGCAACACTCTCGAACGAAGCATATTGACAGTCGTCATCATTTTCTTCGAGATCACGTTCAGCGAGAAGATATTGTTATCAGCCATGTACGCACCGAAGATCAATTGGCTGATATCTTTACGAAGCCCTTGGATGAGAAGAGGTTCTGTGCACTAAGGTGTGAGTTGAACATATTGGACTCACGCAATGTGCAGTAAGATCATAACTATCGGTACTATGTATTATACGTTTTCTTTCTATGTTGTTTACTTACGTTATTTTTCTATCGTGTTTCTTTTTCGTTTGTTTTCGTTCGTTTGGTGTTGCCCTATACACTTATCACTCCGAGTTTTATCGTTGTTTTTCCCTCGGATTGATTAAGCATCGGACCCTGTTTTCCCTCTATTCTATCCCTACCCCATATATGCTTTTTTCTCTCGTGAACATGTATATTTGTACTCGATCAAGATTCCCTTCGAATGTCATTGATTCCGAAGGAAAATCTATCGAACGTTTATCTACTTTTATACTCGATGTTCGATGAGTTTGGTCTTGGACGTGGAGCAACTTTCTTTCGGTTCATTGGGATTTCCCCGCGATCACCGCCACAAAATCCGTCCGTTGAATCTGCGCCGTTGGATCAGATCTGACAGTTATGTCAGACCCCTCCCTTATAAATACCGATCCACCCCACCGGCACAGCCCTCGCAATTCCCTTGACCTCATCTCTCCGCTCCCGAAGTTCTCTCTCGCGCGCCGCCGTGCTGCTCGTCGCCGCCGACTCCCTCGCCGCTTTGCTGCCGGAAGGAAGTCGCCGGAGACCTTCCCGTCGACGAGGATCTTCATCCGCGCCGCCGTAGTCGCCGTACTTCACCGAGTTAGGGTATGCACGGCTCTAAGACTCGATTCCAATCTCTTCCGTTCATCGAGCCCTATATTTGTTCTTAATTTTCTCTCAATTTATTAGGTCTGTTTGATCCTTTTGAATCATTGAATCTTGGGAAATCTGTTTCTAGCGTTTTCTGTCGATTCCCCATCTGAGCTAGGTAAGAAATCCCTCGGATTCTCTCACTTAGACATTTTCCTTAGAAGCGTATCGATGTATTTGCACTTGTGCACTTATTTCATTCAAGTTCTTCGTTAGATTTACACTTGATGAAAATCTAGCCTAGCACTTTCTTGAAAAACTTGCTACAAGACAAGTTTATCGATATGTTTACTGCATTCAAAATGTATTTCCTCTAAAACCGGTGGTACTTGTTCACAACTTTCCTATATTCCCTCGTACCTATCCTTTTCGCAGGAAAATGTCTGGAAACGAAGGAAATGTCAAAGCTCCCAAGCGTGTGGGAGGCCGAACAAGAATCACCAACAACTCTGAAGGATTATCAGAGGATTTGATCATAGAAAATGAAGTTGAGAACGCCTGAAGGTTCTGAAGATGAACGCATGAGAGAAAACCGTCTGCAAGAGATTCGAAGGCTTCAAGCACTTCGTTGGTATGAATACAAGTCTCTTATGCCTCGCTGGGAGAGGTTGTTTGCTTTGAAAAATCCTTGGTCGGATGTCAAATCTTTAAGGCCCAAGTGGACGAAAGATAATCGACCACCTCCTCCAGCTGATGCTCATCCATCCTCTCTGAAAACACCTGCCGACTTTCAAGAGCTGGTTGATGTTCGGGAAGCACGAGCACAAAAACGCAAAGAGGCTAAAGCAAGAAAGGAGGCTGCTGCTGCTGAGGGTGCCGAGGAGGTTGGCCCAAGTGCCAAACCGAAAGCTGGCAAGAAATCAGCCAAGCGAAAGAAAAAGGTGGTAATTGTCTCGCCACCAGATGCGAGCTCCGAAGAAGAAGCTAATTTTGATGATCAAGACCCTGGCATGGAGGCTGATGTCGAGGACATTCCTCAGAAGAAGAAGCCGAGCAGTAAAGGCATCAGGATCCAGGAACCAGCTTCCCAGGCTCCTCGAGCAACAATTGACATGACCGATTTGGTCACTGATCCGCCCATTTCATCTGCTCCACCAGTTCAAGCTCGCAGGGCAAAACCTTCGGCCAAATCGAAGGGAAAGCAAGCTCAAGTGGCCGAGGACGATGAAACGCTTATCCAGCGTAAGGAAAGGCTGGCAAAGCAAAAAGAGCAAGAAGATAAAGACTTGAAAAATTCCAAGCTCTTAAACTTCCACAGTCAGCCCGAGCATAAAAAGGCTCAGGTTGCCAAACAGTTAGGCATTTTACATCTGGTCAGTGAAAAGTATCGACGACAAATTGCTGAAGGCACAATTCCTAGTGCCCCGAAGGAAAAGGCTGTGGACCCTAGCGCCACCGAACAAGTAGTGACTCCCACAGTCACGAAGGAAAATGATGCAACTGCAAGTGCTGCGAAGAAAATCGCTGAGGCGCCAAGTGCCTCGAAGGATAAAGCTGCGGCCCCTAGTACCGTAACAAAATCCATTGCTGCTGCCAAGGCCACCAAGGAGGCCGAGAAGAAAGCCAAAGCGGCTAGACAGAAGGCTCAGGCTGTTCTAGTTCCTCGAGCCGCACCAGCTCCTGCACATGCCCCTGCTGCACCTGTTGTTTCCGGCCCTCGTGCCGATGAAGAGAGCTCCAACGAAGGAGATTCTGGTGCCCATGCTCCTTGGGATGTTGCTAATATTTCACATATCCTCTGGAAGATGGCTACCACACCGAGCAAAGTCACTGCCGAGGATGATGTCCCTGCTGAGATCCAAGAGCATGTTGCTCGATACATGATTCGTTGGGAAGGGTATCTCACCCAGGATCGCAAGGACAAGGAGCAAGTGAGATTTTACTCCAGGCAACTTCAAGAAGAAACCGAGGACCTTGAGTCCCGTAAGTTTTTCAAATCCAAGATTGCCACCCTTGAAGCATCCAGAAGGGCACAGAAGGAAAACCTGACCGCTGTGAATGAAAAGGTTCGACAAATTGTGTCTGCCATATGCAAAGAGCATAATGATGCCCTGTATAAAAGACAATCTCGAAAGAGAAAGTCTTTTGCCCCAACCTCTGAGCGTGGGACGCCAGAGATCGCGAAGAATGCCAAGAAGTCCAAGCCAACCGAGGTCGTTGCTGCCACAGCACGACAGGAAACTGCTCCAACCCCCTCCAAGCAACCCACTCCTCCTCGTGAGAAAACTCCACCTCCTCGCCAAAAAACTCCACCCCGTCGCCAAGCCACACCTCCACCTCGTCAACCATCTCCACCAAAAGCCTCGTCGCCACCACCAAACCCACCATCACCACCTCACATCATTCCCTCGACCACCCAAGCCATCGAGACCCAAGCACAAGCAGAGACCGAGCAACCTGCTCAGGTCGAGCAATAAAATCAAGCCCCCATCTCCTCTGCTCAGAAATATTACTCCTCTGCCTAGACTCTGCATGAAGGAGAATACGCTGATGTTGATATCACAACAGTTTCTTCTCGTCAAGATACTGTCGAAGGAAATAGTTCTGGAGATGACAATTCTAGTGACAGTTCTTCCTCCTCCTCATCAAATTACTCGAACGAAGAAATGGTTGATGATTTCGCACAACTGGACGAAGATTTGGAGGCCATGGAGACTGAAGAAGCCGCTCAAATTGCTAATGCCGACGAAGGAGTTGCCGTCGAAGCACAGGCCGAGGAGAATGCCCCTGCAGCCATCCCAGCTCAGGATATTATAAATGTTCCTTCTTCAATTCCTCGTCCTGCTGTGCCAGTTTTCCAGATACCGGATAATGCTGCCGAGGTTTTTCCTGTTGATGAGCTGCTCCATTCTGCTCATCCGAGAGAAATGTTGCCCCTGTTCCGCTCAGATGTTCCTCGAGGAGGCCCCGTCTTCAAAAGGCGTGAACACAAGCCATTTTTCTTCGGGACCAATCCCTACGAGAAGCCCAGAAGTGCATATTTTCTTCGATTTTGGACCCTAGAGCAAGCCATATACTACACCCGTGTGCTGTACAACAAGGCAAGAGTTTTCCAACATCAATACCTTGATATGCCTTCGGTGTACTCCACTTCATGTTTCGAGAATGTTGCCGAAACAATTGATGGTCTTCATGCTCACAAGATGTTTTCTCTCGATTGTGGGTACAATCCCGAGCTTATCAAGCAATTTTATGCAACGCTCTATGTCACCGGTGATCCCGAGAACTCGAAGACGTGGAAATTTGATTATATGATCTAAGGCCAAGTATTCCATATGACTGTCGACCAATTTCTGGCCATCATCAATTTACCTGGTCCGAAGGATTACCACACAAGCTTCATGACTTACCTGCTTCAACTCCTGCTGAATTTTCTACGCTCATGAATCCAGATGTCGTAGGAGATAACTACCCGGCTGAGCCCAAGCCAAGATATTTCGTATTTGAAGCAAAGGCATGGTTTTATATTCTTTCGAAGACCTTGATGCCAATGCTCGATGTGCACTATGATTTTCCCATTCCCACTGATGTGCAACTTGCTCTGTTGAAGTTAGTACACAGTCATCCTTTCAATTTTGAAGACTACTTCATCAGAACTTTGGTGTCTTGTGCTGATGATCACAATTCCCAGAAGTCGTATGCACCATGGCTGATGGCTATCTGCAATTACTCTCGGGACGTGCCATTCCTCGTGTCAATTTTCCCGAAGATTTTCACTCCACCAGTTAGGGAAGTATTGCAGATTGTTGCTCGACCCAACGATCAATATGCTGAGCACACTGGCATCCGCGCCCACTTAACAGAGCGTAATGTTCGCTCGAAGTTTATCAAGCCAGTGCATCACATGGAAGTTTCTCTTCGGTCCCAGCAAATGCTTCAACATCACATCGACCAAGAATTCATTCAGAAGAAAGCAATGATGGACGAGATAAATCATTTGCGCAATATTGCCATGAACAATAATCAGATGATGCGTGAATGTCTTCGCCGTGATTGGAAAGTACTGCGGAAATTCAATTCCCTCGGTCAACTTCAACGGTGCGGTTTTGAAGAATATCCTCCCCATCTGAACAGGAATTGGACTAATGATGATCGAGTAGATCGCCCGGATCCCAATATCCCTCGGCTGCCGAAGAACAAAGATGTGCTCAGTGTCGATGATTATTATCACATCACTATGAACACCTTCTCCTCCGACTCCGAGAAAGATGAAGCCCCTCAACGCCAACCGAGAGTTTACACTCCACATCCTCGAAGCCCCAGGACCCCACCGGAATCGCAGCTGGAATCTTCTGGAGATCACCACTCCTTCCGCACGAAGATCACTCCTCCAGGCGCTCGCCCAATTCGTCGTGCTCCAACACTCGCCGAATCCTCTCGTCGTCGCCGGAGCCATCCAAGAGAGTAGACATTTCTTTCGACCCTATTCTCTCGACTTTTTGTACGTTGTGACAAAAAGGGGGAGATGTAGTGGCATCAAAGAAATTAGTTTGCCTTCGGGGTTAAGGGCTTTGCTTTTCGTTCGATAAACTTTTGAACCTTGAGGTTTTTGAGTAGTTTCAACAAACTTTCGATTCACATTCGATCTGGTTGTAACTAACTCTAAGTAGGTCTGTGAACTGCTATCCTTTTCGTAAGATATCTATCTGCTGCTTGCGATACTTAACATTTTGCAGGAAGTTATCTTTCATATAAGTTCACAGGTCATTCGTGGAGATTGAATATTTCTTATTGGATATCATCTGGAATGCAATTTCACTCGCTAAGATTATTGATGTTTTTCCCTCGACTCTACTTGTCAAATATGCACTTCACAGGAAACTCCTATCTTCTGTGCATACATCAAGGGGGAGAATTTCATCGATCTTAGCACTGGTTTATCATCGAAAACTCAAAACTTTCAATTTTACTTATCGTGCCTGTTTTGTCAACAATCGTCCAAAAAGGGGGAGATTGTAAGAGCAAGTTTTGCCCCCGAAGGTTTTGGACATTGTTGGACAAAGCAGAAGTGGAACTAATATTGTTTTCGAGTATAAACAGATACTTAGGTTCCGAAAGAATGGATTTTTCAAGTAGAAGGTCGAAGGACAACTCACTGCAGCGAAGCTGCAGTCATCTACCGAAACCTTTGAAGGAAGACGACCCCTAAAAATGTCGTCGAAGAAAAAGACGCTCTCGAGTAAAAGCGCAACGAGGAGAAAGCTAAAGCTGGTCGAAGACTTAGTCTTTTTACTAGTTTCTCTTTATTTTCTTGAGTCGTAGGAAAAACCGTACTATTAAGAGGGGTTTGCTAGTTGAGATCTTTGTCGAAGTGAATTTGCTCTGCTCAACCTAAACCCACGAAAGGTTACCGAGAGAAATCTTACTGAGTCGAGTGAATAGCTCGAAGGCAAAGTCATCGCACTTCGTGCCTTCGAGAGAGAACTCGTTCGATAAGTCAGCTTACTTGTTCCTCAAGTAAAGTTGCGCAGTGATTGGAATCCGACCGTTGTGGACACGCGTCAAGCGGTCGCATCGGGTCACTTCAGTCATTTTACCCATCGGGATCGCCAACTATAAATACCCCGCACCTACCCGCCATTTCGGGTGGGCTGCTCCACTGAAGATTCTAAGACAGAAGTCTGTGAGCATCCCAAGAGAGATCCATCGAGAGAAAACCAAAACCCAAGTTGAGCTGAGTTGAGAAATTCACAGAAACTTAGGTTGAGATTAGCCGATCTTTTTTATCTTGGAGAACTGCAAGTCTCCTAGACGGTTAGGCGTCGCCTGTCAAGCAGTCGAAGAGTTATTGTCGCTGCTGAAGGAAGTTTGTAAAGGTCTTGGAGATGTCCTGAATCATCTACCACGAGTGAAAACTGGACAAGCTCGAGGAGTTTGTTGAAGTGGAGATAGGACGGAGAGAGTTTTGCTCCAGGTGTTCAATCACCAGTCCCTCCAACCAGACGTAGCACTTTGCAGAGTGTGAACTGGTTTACCAAACATCGTCGTGTCAGGCTTGTTTTCCTTCTAGCATTTACATTAAGTATTTACTCGTTGCCTGTTTGTCTTCGATGTTTTCCTTCGCTCCCAATCCCCTCGAGCCATGCATTACCTTCGATATTGTATTTCCTTCGAGATGGTGTTAGTCCTTCGCAGTTTGCATAAATTCCTTCTAAGTTCCTTAGAATTTTTAGAAGTGATCATTCACCCCCTCCCCCTCTGATCATTCTTGAGCTTTCACTTTCTCGTTATGCCCCTGAGAAGATTTCAACCGATGCCAAGAAGCAGGCAAGGTTCCGCAAGGGACTTAGCCCTATCCTTCTTTATAATCTCAATCTCCTTGAATTTGTCAACTTCGAGGATTTGGTCAATAGATCATTCAAAGATGAGCATGGAAATGAGGTCTTTGAAGAGTCTCGCAAGTGTGATTGTGATCTTGCTTCATCTTCTAGTTTGGGTTCTCAGAAACGACCTATTTGGATCCCAACTAGTGCCATCCCTTCACACTTGATTTCAAGACCATCTCCACAAAGCAAGAAAACCCAGAAATATAGTAGAGAGCATGACATACAAACTCCACAACCTAACACCCGGTTGTGCTACAAGTGTGGTAATCCTGGCCACATTGCACGACAGTGTTCATTGCATGAGAATGTTCCTCCTCGTCCAAAACATAAAGCCAAAGCTAAGCCACCAAAGTCTTCCAAAGCCAAGTCCGCTATTGTTGAATACGGACGTGTGAACCATGCCACCATCAAAGAAGCCCAAGAGGATACTAAGGTTGTACTTGGTGCACTTCCTATTAACTCCAAACCTGCTTCTGTTCTGTTTGATTCTGGAGCTTCTCATTCCTTTTTGTCTGAAAAGTTCGCACTCCTGCATGACATTTCATTCGAGGAGTTGCCTACTTCTTTCATGATTAAAACTCCAGGTTCCACATGGAGTACCAGTAGGGTAAGTCATGACAATGAAATTGTTGTTGAGGATGTTGTATTCCTTGCTTCTCCCATAGCCCTCCACCTTCGCCAACTAGTCACCTCCACACGATTAGGCCGTAGACATTTCCCCCTTTGCGCGTTCTTCGACCGCCGTCATGGATGGCCGTAGTCGTGCTCCCGTGTCGTTCTGACCGCGCCGGTTGCATTGGCGTGCTTTCCATGAGCTTGTGGTTCGATTCATCCCTTTGGCACGCTCGAATCCCTCTAATTTCGCCGTTTTCCATTGACGTCGTACGTCGACCGCCGCAGGCGTCGTCCGTTAGCTCGTCTCCGGCCACCTCTGGCCATTCTACGACTACCAATCGATGCGAGTGACTGTGCTCATTCGATTAAGCCCAACCTGTCACACCCCAAAACTTATAGCATGTGATATAAGCCACTAGTGGATGAGAAAAATGAGGCCGAGCAAAAACTTTTACCTTGTAGCAGTGTAATGTTTGAATGAATGTCTGATTGTGTGGGCCTAGTGTTGATCATGATTTTGCGTGTAGTTCAAGGAGGAACTTGTGTGATGATCATGTGTTGTAGATTTACATGTGTGAATAGTATATGGCACAATCACACTGCCTTGTTGATCATCTTAACATGATAATAAGCAAGATCACGCTAAAGCCCTGCCATCTACATCGCTAAAACCCTCACATCATCTAGCACTTTTTCATTCTATAACTATCTTCACTTGTAGTTTATATTGCCATTCTTTTCTACTGCTTGTTAGGAAAATATAGAAGGAAGATATAACCTCATATATTTTCTAGAATATAATTTATATCAATGATAATGCTAAC
Source organism: Bromus sterilis (assembly GCA_950022295.1). Classification (NCBI taxonomy): domain Eukaryota; kingdom Viridiplantae; phylum Streptophyta; class Magnoliopsida; order Poales; family Poaceae; genus Bromus; species Bromus sterilis. Next base: position 235,245,036 of record OX465596.1, read on the forward strand.
CACCGAAAAACCCTAATTCATTTATTTGTGCATAATAGAAAGAGATAAAGTAAGGTTGCATTTAAACATTATAAATACAATGACTTACCACACAAACTTACATGACATGATCAACTCCAACCTATGAGAACTATTTCAGAAAAATACGAATTCGAGATTTAAAATGTCCTTGAGGCATTTTGTACAAACAGCGTGAGTGCAACAATTGTATTAATTTGTATTCGAGCAAATGAAATCATTTTAACTAAATCTAAACAACACCTAAACTATCCTAGCTAACCAGCCCTAGCCCTCTTACCAAGGATCTGGAGAGGGTCGGAGCTGAAGCCATCTCTCCCCCCTCTCTCTCAGTAGATCCCTCTCAGCCTCTCCCTTGGATCCCTCTCTAGCCCGATTTCCCCTAGTCTACGCCCTGCATGCGCACGCTCCCGAGGACCTCGCTGCATGCCTGACAGCACCAGCCAGCGCCCTCTATCTTCCCTCTCTTCTCCCTCACGCCACTGCCATTGAGAACCTAGGAGACGACAAAAACCTGTGCCCCCTTGTGCCTCTGGTCGTCCGCGCCCAGGCCACACCTCCCTCTCAACGACCCGCACCGCCCAGCTCACCGAGTCCGTGGCGATGCCATGGATTGCCACCGTGTTCTCCCGCTGCACACCAGCCCTGTACACGCCACCCTCTCGTTGCCATCCCGAAAAAACAACCATCCGAGCCTGCGAACAGTGAATACCACCGGAGAAAACCTCCCCGAGCCTCCCATCCGAACCTCCTCCTCTCTTACAGCCAGCAACAGAAGCTTTCTCGCATCCCCGCCTCCGGCTTTGTGCCCACAGATTTCCCAAGCCTCCCTGGTTTACCCCGCCATGGCCACCATGGACTGTGTCCACGGTGCTCCGCCCTTGCCCTATAAAAGCAGCCCCCTAGGCCCTCCCCAAACCGCACCACTCCACTCCTCCACTTCCCCGCAGTAGCTAGCTTAAGGGGCAAAGACCTACCCTTCCTCTCTCTGCCCATCCAGGAGAAGCAAGCCCGAGCGCGGCAACCTCGGCCGAGCAGAGGTGATCCATACCCTGATCTCCGCTCCGCCTCGCCCTCTCTGCACTCACTTAGCATCCCACCTCGCCCCTATCCACCCCATCTTAGCCACCAGGCTCCAGACCGAGAGAGAAAGAAGCAAGCAGAAGAAGGAGAAAGAAGGAGGAGGAAGAAAGAGAAGGAAGGAGGAGGAGAAGGAAGAGGCAGGAAGGGAGGGTAGGCCGGCGCGCCCGCCCCTTTTCCTCTCGCGACGCCCATATAGGCGGCGCCAGGAGGAGTCGCCGGAGGCGCCCGGCGAGACGAAACCTAGGAGGAGACGCGCCCCGAGCCGACGCCCTGCACCAAGCCGCCGCCCGCTGTACCTCGCCGTCGCAGATTGCCGCCCGGGACCCGAAAAACAGGTTCCCCACACCATCCCGAACGCCCGCCGCCATTCTCCGTCGAATTCCTCCGCCTGGAACGCCGCCCCCGGTAAGACCTATCACCTGTGCGCCATGGCCAGGACCGGCCCGAACTGGATCGAGCTCGTTGGGAAGATGCCCCACGGCCGTCCGATCGGGTGGGCATCCAACGGCTCAGCAAGCCACTTACCCCTTCGCCATTTTATTTAATATATATATATACAAAGATCCACCGCACCACACACAGGCCCGACCCACAGACAGGAATCGCCCTCGGGAGAGATATAGAGTGGGCTGGACCCATGTACTTCTTTTCTTTTACGAAATTGTCATAACAGAAATATTCATATAAAAATCATTAAGCCTCAGAAAAATACGCCGTAAATTTTATTATGCTCCTGTCGATATGCTTTATTATTCTGACGGTTCTAAAGTAATATTTACTTAAATAAAAATGTGTAGATTTATTACTAATTATATTACTTTGCTTCCTAGGTAAACATTAGTGAAATCTCTGGTTATAAATTTTCACTTGGAAAATTTTGTTAATATCTTCTCTGTTAATGGCCTAATTATTGTTTATTTTTAAAAAATAGACAATAATAAATTTATTAATAGTTGCACATGGTACTGCTTGGAATTATTTTATTGAGATCTATGATATAAAAACAAATTATATATAATATCAAGAATAATGTTTCTGATCAGATGCTAATCATTGTCTGATTATATAAGGAAATATAATGAATAAGAAACTGCTATAGAAAATAATTAACAGTACCGGGCCAGTCACACTAGAGAAATTTCGCCCTTGGCGAAATATTATCCTTGGCCGTAGCGGAGCGGTTTGTCTTTATTCATTTTATCCAGGACAAAAAATACTTTTATGGAAATAAATACACATCAGAAAAATGTGAAATAAATTTTATTGTAATCCCTTGATTTTTTCTTAGTTTTCTGCATGACTCGAATTGTTGTTTGCATAAATAAAATTACGGACCAATTTATTAATATTGTTAATATTCTCTGTTTAGGATAATTTTATTTTATTATCTGATAACAAACTAAATATGTTGAAATTTGGTTAGGTTTTCCTCTAGACATTAGCTAATTTTGGTATTATTAATTACATTAAATTTAGTAAATAAAAACAGGACCCAGGACAATAAAAGTGACTTGTGTAAAACAACATTAAATGTGAAAAAGGATCACTACCCGTTGCCGTTCATCGGCCAAATGCTTGAAAGGTTATCCAAAAATACTCACTTTTGTTATCTTGATGGTTATTCTGGCTTCTCTCAAATTCATGTTAACACTGCTGATCAAGAGAAGACAACTTTTACTTGTCCCTATGGTACTTATGCTTATAGGCGTATGCCTTTTGGTTTATGTAATGCCCCTGCTACTTTTCAAAGGTGTATGTCTGCTATCTTTCATGGTTTTTGTGAAGAAATTGTGGAGGTATTCATGGACGATTTCTCCGTCTATGGATCATCTTTTGACCATTGTCTCCACAACCTTAATAAAGTTTTGCAGAGATGTGAGGAGACAAATTTGGTGCTTAACTGGGAGAAGTGCCACTTTATGGTCAACGAGGGAATTGTTCTTGGCTACAAGATTTCCACGAGGGGAATTGAGGTACACAGGGCCAAGATCGAAGCAATTGAAAGGATGCCCTATCCAAGGGACATCAAAGGTATTCGTAGTTTTCTTGGTCATGTTGGTTTCTATAGAAGATTTATTAAAGACTTTTCTAAGACTTCAAGACCCCTCACTAATCTTCTCCAGAAGGATGTTCCTTTTGTTTTTGATGAAGACTGTAAGGAAGCCTTTGTAGTTCTTAAGAAAGCTTTAATAACCGCTCCTATAGTACAACCACCTGATTGGAATTTACCTTTTGAAATTATGTGTGATGCTAGTGATTTTGCTGTTGGAGCTGTTTTAGGGCAAAGGGTTGATAAGAAGTTGAATGTTATATATTATGCTAGTAAAACCCTTGATAGTGCTCAAAAGAATTATGCTACTACTGAGAAGGAATTCTTAGCAGTAGTGTTTGCTGGTGATAAGTTTAGGCAGTATATTGTTGATTCTAAGATTATTATTCATACTGACCATGCTGCCATTAAGTATCTTATGGAGAAGAAGTATGCCAAACCAAGACTCATCCGATGGGTACTCCTTATTCAAGAATTTGATTTGCAGATTGTCGATAGGAAAGGAGCAGAAAATCCGGTGGCGTACAATCTTTTAAGGATGGAAGATACACCGCATGATCCCATTCCAGTCAACGATGGTTTTCCAGACGAACAACTAGCTTTTGTTAAAGTACAATCTCTCTCCGATCCTTGGTTTGCAGATTATGCTAACTTTATCGTTGCAAAGTTTTTGCCTCCAGGTTTAACATTTCAGCAAAGGAAGAAGTTCTTCCATGATTTGAGGCATTATTTTTGGGATGACCCACATCTTTTCAAAGAAGGTCCAGATGGGATCATGTGGAGATGCATACCAGAACACGAGCAGAAGGACATTCTCAAACAATGTCACGATAGTCCATTTGGAGGACATCATGCCGGTGAGAGGACCGCACATAAAGTTCTTCAATCAGATTTTTATTGGCCTACTCTCTTTAAGGATGCTAGAAATTATATCTTATCCTGTGATAAGTGTCAGAGAGTTGGTAATATTAGTATAAGGAATGAGATGCCTATGAATTACTCTCTAGTGATTGAGCCTTTTGATTGCTGAGGTTTGGATTTTATGGGTCCTTTTCCTCCCTCGCACAAGTACACTCACATTTTAGTTGTTGTGGATTATGTAACCAAGTGGGTAGAAGCAATCCCCACTGATAGTGCTGATCACCAGACATATTTGAAAATGCTCAAGGATGTAATTTTTCCTAGGTTTGGAGTACCCAGGTACCTCATGACTGACGGGGGTTCACACTTTACGCATGGAGCTTTTAGAAAAGCTTTAGCCAAGTACGATGTCAATCATAGAATTGCTTCACCGTACCACCCTCAAACTAGTGGGAAAGTTGAGCTCACCAATAGAGAGATCAAGTTGATCTTACAGAAGACAGTTAGTAGAAATAGAAAGGATTGGTCGAATAAGTTAGGAGATGCTTTCTGGGCGTATAGAACTTCTTACAAAAACCCCATGGGCATGTCTCCCTATAAGATGGTCTATGGTAAGGCTTGCCATCTACCATTAGAACTAAAACATAAAGCTTTCTGGGCCATTACAGAGCTTAATGCTGACCCAAAATTAGCTGGTGAAAAGCATCTCATGAATTGAGTTCTCTAGATGAGTGGAGAAGTGAAGCTTACGAGAGCGCTAAAATGTTCAAGGAAAAGGTAAAGAAGTGGCACGATAGGAGGATTCTGAAACGCGAATTTAATGTTGGCGATAAAGTTTTATTGGTTAGATCCTGTTTCAGGTTTTCTCCAGGTAAGCTACTTTCCAGGTGGGAAGGGACATTTCATATTGAAGAAGTCTACCGCTCGGGTGCAATCAAGATTAACAATTTCGAAGGCACCAAACCTCAAGTTGTGAATGGGCAAAGGCTTAAGCATTACATAGCAGGTGACCCTGTCAATGTTGATGTGGATTTGGTATACACAAAAACTCATGAAGAACATGTTGCAGCCCTGTTTCAGACATCAGCAGAAGCAGAATAAGGAAAGGTATGTATTACGGTAAGGAAACATCGCGAACCGCCATAAAAATCCCGTATTATGAGTTTTTGTAAAATTAGGAAAATTTGAGGCGTAAGTGGAGCCGGAGACAAGCTCCAGGGGGCCCAGGCGCCCCCCTGACGCGGCCTACCCCCTGGCCACGCCGGGAGGCCGCCTGGGCACCCAGGAGTCCATCTCCGACCCCACTTTGGCTCGTTACCTTCCTTCTGTTACAGAAATTTTTGCTATATATTTTCCCGGATTGTTCCGGCAACGTATCTCGCGATTTCGTGTGTTTTCTTTTCGAGCTGTTTCTGCCAGGACTAAAAGTTGAGTAGTAGAGATGTCTTCTTGTGGCTCGAGCGGAGAGGACTTCTTGGGATGGCGTCTACATCAAGTCCAGAAGGACCTTAGTCAAGGGAAGCACGTTGATTGGGCTACCGAAGAAGAAACTGCCGCAAGACAAGCGGAGATGGAGCGCTCCGTGAGAGAGGAAGTCAAGACTATCACTGCCCAACAACAAGGAGGGCCCTCCACTTCACTTGAAGATCAACGCATGGTTTCCACCATCTCCGAGGCCTACCGCATCACCAACCAACTATGTGAAGATTTCCGTGTACTGAAAGTGCAAGTGGAAATCCTGGAAGCTGAAAACCAAACACTTCGCCGTATCATCAGGGATCTGAAGAAACAACCACACAAATAATGAGGAGTAAATATCTTTGGGTAATGGCATTCCCTTAGCTTGTTCCAAGCTTGGGGGAGTGCTCGGTATCTTTATCTTTATCTCTGTCTTTTAGAGTCAAGTAGAGTCGTATCATGTCTAGGGAAGTTATCTCATATAATAGGTGTTTGCATTGAGGTCTATCACTCCTTTTTGGAGAGTTATGTATTCGTGAGTGTGGAGTCATCTATGATGGAATGTTAATGAGAAGTCTATTGATCCCTTCGCTGCACTCGGTATTCTCTTTAGACAATCGACCTTATGATGATTCTTATGGGGAGTATTGACCTTATATCAGGTATGGCTTTGAAAACTTTATTTAATCTTGGCAAACATAGCTTTGGTCACAACAACAAGCATGAGTTCCTCAAAGTAGCGACATAGCCAAACCCTTTATGTTATTATGCTTGAAGTGTTATGTTGACAAGGAAGACAACTTGATGTGCTATGCTTATTTTTAATGTTTATTCTTTTTATTGCTTTGCATCTAAGTCATCATCAATTGTCTGTTCTCTCAAAGCCTTTGCTAGCCAAACCTCTGTACTAAGCGGAATTCTGCTTGTGCATCCTTACCCTGAAACCAGTATCTCCCGTATGAGTCCACCATACCTTCCTGTTCGTGGTATTCCACTACCACTCCTAAAGTATAGAATTTTTGTGTTATCCTTAAATGTTCAATATCTTCTATTTTGTGCCCCTGTTTTAGATCATGAGGAAGTAGTAGTTAATTCATGATCTTCTTAATTTGGACAAGTTTTATCCCGAGATTGCATGTCTATCTGCAAACCCCTAATAGGAGGAGGAATTGGCATGAGTGCGCCCAGCTCACAAAAGATAATACAACAAACAAACCCTTCTTCACGCTTTGTTCATGAGAAATCAGAAAACTTTGGCAGTGATAAACAAAGGAGATTGCGGGGATGTGATCGTCCCCGTGTGGGAGCTGCTCCTCGAAACTTGTCCAATCTGAGGAGTAATTGGGTCATCTATTAGCATTCGTTGACGAATCATGCACCTCTCAAAACTTGTTTTCATTCTGTTTGATTTAAGGATAACACTTGAGTTTTCCCTACTTCCCTAGAGCAAGGCCTATCTTTTAGTTTTAAGTTGAGTCAGTTTTCCTACTTATTTCTATTCTTAAAGAGAGCAGACACTTGATGTGACAAGGATTCATGCATATAAAGCTGCATTAAGATCTGTCATACCGCATCCTTGTTGACATTATCATTTGATAAGTAAGTTGTTTGTTAAGCCTGGCTGAAGAAAACATCTTCCTTTGTGTTAAATTTTTCACTTAGTGCCTAACATCATGTTCTTTCAAAAGCTTCAATTGATCTCATCAAAATATAAAAAGAAAGTGGAAAAGTAAAGCTTTTAGTTGTTCTTTGACCAAAGGACATGTTTGCCATGATTTGATGAGTTTCCTTAGCCCTACTTTTGATTATAATTGTTATTACTCTTTCATAAGGGCATTATGAGTTGAAGGTTGTTGTTGAGGATGTATGAATTTTGTGAAGAAATCATGATGCTTCTTGTCCGTATTCTATTTATCGACACTTCACTCTCTAAACTTGTGGACAGGTTTACCGAGCTACGTTTTCTCTTGGGGACAAGCGAGGTCTAAGCTTGGGGGAGTTGATACGTCCAAAATGCATCACTATTTTATATCGTAATTCATCCTTATTCATTGATATATTTTACATTACGATGATGTTCTTATGTTGTTTTGGCTTGTTTTACACAATTTGGAACTTTCCGGTGCCGAAGCAGTAGATGCAGGATTCAACGGTAAAAGGTGGACGCTGAGTTACTGAAGAAGAGTACCTCCAAATTACCTGAAAATCGACGGAGGGTATTTTCCAGAAGATTAACGAAGACAGCAGTCAAATGTATGTATTAATAATTTCTTCTTCTTGTTTGAATTTTTTTGCATTTTTTTTATAAACCGTTTACACTGTTTATGTTTGGCTTTCGAAATTGTCGGCAATGGTTCAGACTATTCAGATTTGGCAAGTGGGGCATTGAACGTGCCCTGAGAGTTAAGTGTATCCTTCTTTGCCGTGGACAAAAAATGGCATTGCCACTAATAATCCTGAACAGATATCCTATTACAAGATCTACCTGTGGTATCACAACCTGTTGAGAGTCTGCATCCCATTTTTCACTAAATTTGTCTAGGGAAAAAAACTATTTTGCTCACTCTATTGCGCCAGTTTAATTTCCTACACCTCTAAACTTCAAAACTGACAAAAATAAGGTTGCAACACGTGAGCATAAAATGCATAGAATATATCAGGCTTCAGAGTTCAAAGCCTAAACACCCCAAGAGTCAACTTAATCTATTCATATGGATAGCAAAGGCTAACGAAACTGCTGTACATAGTACGTTTCGTGATACGATACGATCCATGTCAGATGGAAGATCCATTGGTGTTCTTTATTTACGTCCATCCAAAGAAATATTTGATGTGCTTTGTTGGAAGAAAATCGTGCATAAAGAATAATATACATAGCAGGACTCTTAAGAAAAAAATGCATCCACCTATTTCGAAGAAAACAAAATTAATGCATAACTCATGTACTACAACATCAAGATTTCTGTGAGCTATCAATATTGAGTAAATTAGCATTTCATTGAGAAAAAGAACACGAAAAACACTCAATTTTTGTAATTAACGCTCAACAAAACCACCTGAACACTGAACACTGGTGGGTGTGTGACATGATCCTAAATAAAACAATACCTTTTCAAATAGAATCACATTCTCCAAGCATACAAGAATTTGTGTATCATCAAACATCAAAGTTTAGAGCTGCTAGTTGAAACTTGAGAAGCCTCTAACTGTCAAACTGTGTACCGTAGCATATCCGGCACTCTAGCACTTTATCATATCCGGAGCGCTAGCACAGTAGCACTGTAGAAATCCGGCACATATATTTGCCTTAGTAGTATGCGATTATTGTAATATCCTAATCTCTCTGTATTCTGGAGGAACTTTGAAGATGACAAAACTTATTTCCCAGAAAAATTCTACCGTACAACACATCATCTGATTATTTATGACTATTTTCAACTTAGCCATATGAAGTGTTTCCTAATTACTGTGAGACACTCCAAAACCACAAATTCTTTACAATTTCCAAGTTGAAACCTAAAACAAACCATGTAGTTGTCACATTATTTCCAAGTTAGCATTGTATAGGAAGAACATTTAGAGCAAATCAAGTTATAATATAATTGGTGAAATTAAACCATCATGAGCATTGTTCTTGACGATATTAATTAGGGCTGGATTAACGAGCTGCTTGGCTCGTTAAGCTCGTACTCGTTAAGCTCGTGCTCGTTAAGGCTCGGCTCGCTAAGCTCGTTAAGCTTAACGAGCTAAAAACCTTGTTCGACTCGGTTCGTTAAAAGCTCGTTAAGCTCGCGAGCGCTAGTTAGCAGATCAGGATGTGTCATTGTCTACTGTATGAGAGTATGATTGTAATTTGTACAAAGCCGTATGGTGCCTAATGGAGGAGGTTCACTACTACTCTACCACTTATGGATTTCGAGGGGGGAAGTAAATTAAGTAAATGAATTTAACTGTCACAGAGTGTTGGCACATAAGATAAAAATATGTATCATGATGTACTAACGAGCTTAACGAGCTGTTCATGAAACTCGTTAGCTCGCTCGTTAAGCTCGTTAAGATAACGAGCTAAAATCAGTGATTGGCTCTGTTCATTAAGGAGCAATCTACGAGCTTAACGAGTCGAGTTATCGAGTTCTCGTTAAGCTCATGAGCTACGAGCTTTTGGTCCATCCCTAATATTAATACATATAAACTAATATGCAAGTAAATAGAACAAAGGGACTTACGGAGACATGACCAAACTTTAGGACATACCAGGAGAACATTGTTTCTTTTGCCAATAACAATTTTCGGAGAAGTGCAAATGTGACAGATCCATTCTAGATGTTCATGAAGAGAAAAAAAAGATGAATTTGTGACATGTAAACACTGGTTATACAATTTTCTGCGAGCAATACTTCGTGGTTTGCAATGTGTGTGAATAAGTAAAGGAGTAAATAAAAAAACAAAATGAATGTGAGGGCCTGCAAAGCAGTGGACTAGTCAGAATATTAAGCGGGGGAGAAAATAAGTGATAAGTTAGCATGAACAAAATAAGTTTGTAAGGAAAAGTAAATAGAGAGCTAAGCACTCTTAAAATAAAAGGATGAGTAAATATGGACACTAAAAATTAAAAGCCATCACCTTACTTTGTTGACTTTATAGGAAAATATAAATCAATATATCTATCGACAATAGTAAGTGGCCATTCCATAATACTCCCTCCGTCTCATAATGTAGTAGCGTTTTTTAAGCTAGACTAGCTCAAAAAACGTTACTATATTATGGGACGGAGGGAGTAACTGACAAGAATACGAAAAAATATCCTCTTTATATACTACAATCTCTTCAACGAAAAATATCATCCTTCAACATAACTCAAGATATATGAACCAATCCAGTGTAATAATTGGACATAATATGTTTCCTGTAAATAAAACACACTCTGATTACAGAAATTATAAATAGTAAAATATATGCAGCAATTGAAATTTTAAATAGTAAAATCTCCATGTGATATATTATGTAACATATATATGATCAACTTTCAACAAAAAGTAAGGATTGCATTGTATAAAACGGAAAATAAATGCAAAGCTCACTCATGGGCAGTGATACATAGATTAACATGTATAAGATTTTTTAGTAAAGAAAACTGTCGGTGGTAACTTCCTGATTGTAGTGGAATACTAACCTTAGGCATGTGGAAAGTACAGATCGATCGATTTGAGCATCCAAGATAAAGAGAAGGGAGTGGTCAATCAGGGGGAAGTAGGCCTGGACCCTTTTCTCTTGCCGAGACCTTCGAAAACCTAGGACGCAGCGAATGGATCACATCTGACATCTCTCAGTCATGAAGTGGAGACCATCTCCGCTGCAGCAAAGTTCCTCTCTACTGCACCCGTCTGAGAGTGGACCACTTCACCACCACCGGTCGGAGTGTGGAGGCGCTCCCTACTGCACCTTCAGAGTAAGGGGAGCTAGCCGGGAGGAGTGGCAGGATTCATCGCTCGCGGTACAGGATTCGTCAGGTACAGGCGTATAGCCGTAAGAGAGGGCGGAACCGTGGAAAAGGAGTTCGTCCACCGTCCTTGTTACCATCACCTTCTCCCTCGTTGCAGCGGCGAGGTTAGATCGTGTCGGCGGCGGTGGTAGGTTGGGCCACAATCGTGTCGGCGGCGGCGGAAGGTTAGGGCACGATCGTGTCGGCGGCGGCGACCCAAGGAGAAATCACGGAGAGGAGAGACCGTGTCGTGGAATGCCATGAAAGAAGAGGGAAGGCCGAGCAAGGTTGTTAGTTGTTACTTGGGCTTTGGGATTAGTGCAATCGAAAGCCCAATTAACCACAGAGAGCTTCGATTTTTTTATGGGAGAAACATCCCTCAAGGACAGCTTTGCCTCATTTGCTCAATCGGACGGACAGAAACGAGCAAACGACGTGATCAAACAACCTAAAATGCCAGAGACGTGAGAGGGCTGGAAAGTAGTCCGGTTTTATCGTCCTTAATTTCTGCTTTCATACACTTGGTGTATGCAGGTCCAGGTGAAGTAGCAACCTCGGCGCCATTGTTCACTTTACCACATTCTTGTATCTTTGCGAGTCCTACGGGAGACAAACCCTATCCTCTACAAGATAGGGGAAATTTGCTGCTACGCTACATCTCACCTTCCACTTGGGGTAACCAACGAGAAGCGAGAGAATTATATTCCTTGCTAGCATCAAGCAATTTCTGACGCCGTTGCCGGGGACTCCAGTCTACAAGACAGGGGAGTTGCACACTATCTTTTATCTTTGCTTTTTAGCCTTGTTAGTTTATCTTTCAGTTTTTACTTTTGTGTCCCTTACCAAAAATACCAAAAATACCTGCTGCTACTATGGGTTCCAATGAAAACACCAAGTTGTGTGACTTCACTAGTCACAACAACAGTGACTTTATCTGCACTCCTATTGCTCAACCTGCCACTTCAGCACCTTCTTATGAAATTAAACCTGCTTTGCTGAATATTGTTATGAAAAATCAATTCTCAGGTGCTGGAGAGGATGCTGCCTTGCACTTAAATAATTTTGTTGAGCTTTGTGATATGCAAAAGTACAAGGAAGTAGATGGAGACATCGTCAAGCCGAAGCTTTTTTCCTTTCTCCTTGAGAGGAAGAGCCAAGGAGTGGCTGCAATCCTTACCTAAGAATAGCATTGATTCTTGGGACAAGTGTAAGGATGCTTTTATTGGGAAGTACTATCCCCTGCTAGAATTATCCAGTTAAGAAGTAACATTATGAATTTTAGGCAATTGGATAATGAACATGTTGACCAAGATTGGGAACGTATGAAATCTCTTGTTAAGAACTGCCCTACACATGGTTTGACTACTTGGATGGTTATCTAGACTTTTTATGCAGGCTTAAACTTTACCTCGCAGAAACTGCTAGACTCGGCCGCAGGAGGAACTTTTATGTCAACCACACTTGGTGCTTCCAAGAAGCTACTTGATGAGATGATGCTGAACTACTCTCAGTGGCACACCGAACGATATCCAACTGGTAAGAAGGTAAATTCTGTCGAGGAGATCTCCTCTCTTAATGAAAAGGTTGACTTGATCATGTCTCTACTTACCAAGCAAGCTCCTATTGATCCTCAGGATGTTCCTTTAAATTACTTGGTTGCTCAAGAACAAGTAGATGTGAACTTTATCTCTATAAACAACTTCAACAATAATGCTTATATGAGTAATTTTGGTAGCAACAATCCTAGACCTTTCCCATCCAACAACTATGGGAACAACAACACTTACCCTAGCACCAAAAACTCCACTTATGAACTAGAGAGTATGATGAAAGACTTTATCACTACCCAAAAAGCCTTCAACAAGAGTGTAGAAGAGAAATTAGAAAAAATAGACATCCTCTCTTCGAAGGTAGACAACATAGCTCATGATGTTCTGATGCTTAAGATTAGAACTTCTCCCCCCCGAGGAGAGGCAAACCACTCTTATGAATGCTATCCAAGTGCAAATTAATGAAAAATATTAGGATGTTGGCAAACTTAAAGAGAGATGGGCTAGAGAAAAGGAGGAAGAAGAGAGAGTTAAGAGCCTTCCTACCTACCACACCGTAGCTACTATCCAAGTTGTTGAGGATGTTCAAACTATTAGCACCCATCACACCCCTAGTCCACATCGACCTATCAATGGTGATGCTACCACCTCAACCATAGATGAAGAAACCTCTATGAACATAGAGGCTTTCAAACAAGTGAGCCTTAATGATATCACTACCTCCTTGATAGATAGTAGTGATCTAGACTTTGGCAACTGCACCTTACCTGAAGTTATTGGTTTCCTACACAAGATGTCTAGAAACCCCCATACTAGCACACTTCATCTTGCCTTCACAGAGCATATCACCAATGCTCTAACCAAAGGTAGGGAGGATATGCTTAGACTAGAAGCCTCCATACCTAGGAAGCTAGAAGATGATTGGGATCCTATGATAAAAATCAAATTGAATAACTTCTCTTGCTTTGCTCTTTGTGATGTTGGAGCTAGTACCTCTGTTATGCCCAAAGGAATGTATGATATGCTTGAATTGAAACCTTTTGATCCTTGTTCTTTTGGTGTTCGTCTTTTCTATTCTTCTGTAAAGAAACCTTTGGGGAAGATCGATGCTGTTCTTATCATTGTCAATGACAATTATGTTCCCGTTGATTTTACTATTATGGACATTGAGTGTGAGCCTTCTTGTCCAATTATTTTGTGACGTCCTTTTATTCGCACCGTTGGTGCTGTTATTGACATGAAAGAGGGGAATATCGAATTCCAATTCCCTCCCAAGAAAGGGATGGAACACTTCCCTAGGAAAAAGATTAAGTTGCATTTTGAGTCCGTTACACGGGCTAGTTATTTTCTTGATAAAACTTGATCTTTTTCTTTGTGCCTAGCTCAAAGGCGTAAAAGAAAGCGCTTGTTGGGAGGCAACACAAGATGTTTTTTCTTCTGTTTTTAGTGGTCTTGATGATTTTTACTACTTTAGCAACATCATTGTATCTTTATTTTTCAAGCTTTGTGCCAAATATAGCCTCATATGATAAGGGAAGTGAAAGTTGTGACATGCTGTCCAGAAAACAGATTTTGTTCTCGTGACGGGAAAAATCATAGAAAATTACCAGTTCATCTTTTTGAGCTGAATTTTTTCACAGCGTGCTCTATACAATCACGGAACTTTCGTACGTTCTGAGTTTTTTTATTTGAGTTGCAGAAGTATCCCTAAAAAATTCTTTACTACCCGCTATTCTGTTTTTCACAGATTCTGCCACGTTTTGTCTCTCCTAACTTTTGCAAACCTTAAGCTTGCTTTTTCTCTGCAAAAACTTTTTGGAAATCTTGAGAAACAGTAGCTCTTCAAGAATATATTTATTTTCAGTAGAGGAAAAAATATTTTAATAGGGTACTAACCTCTCTGGAAACAGCCTCTTGCAGAAATGTAGGGAAAGGTTACGTACAATAGACCCAAAGTGGTCAGACCCTTCCCCGGACCCTGCGCAAGCAGGATCTACATGCACGGGGCTGTCCCCTTTTTTTAGGGTACTAACCTCTCTAATCAGCTTATGATGAGTTGTTTATGAAGGGAGTTTTCAAGTGTGCGATGGAACATGATGAAAGAAGATCCTGGAGTGTCAAACGCTCAAGCTTGGCGATTCCCCCATGGATCCCCAATTAATATTCAAGGAGACTCAAGCATCTAAGCTTGGGGATGCCCCCGTCCATCCCCTTCTTCATCAACAATTATCAGTTCGTCCCTCGTCGCACTATATTTTTATCACTTCATGCGTTATGTGCTATGCTTGGAGCGTCTCACTCTTTACTTTTCTTAGGTTTGTTTTTGATTTATTTGCTGTAGTAACAAGTTAGACCCCAGATTTCTTTTGTGTGGGAGAGAAACACGCTCCTCTTGAACTAGAACTCCTCATAGGATTTGCATGCTTATTTCCTTAGGTGTGAGTTGTTCTTTTTCTTTTCTTAGCTGCTGCCCTGTTTAGTTGAAGTGCTTTAGTTTTCTTCTAGAGATTTTCTTTGTCTTAGGTTGAACTTTCTATAGGTTGCATGTTTTATCTTGTTTAGAGAGTTTTCCTGTTGCACTGAGTTTTGTGTCTTGACTAGAAAGTAGGTAGTTGAAGTTGCTATTCTCTTTGTAGTAGTAACTTGCAATAGTTTTGAGGTATTGATTAGAGTAATGTTTGAACTTATGGTGTCAAGAGCTTTATCCTATTAGTGATAGATGTCGTATTTTGGGCAATCCGTGTGATTTTTGAAAACCAAAACCCCTATTGAGAACTCTAGCTACTAGATGGATCACTAACCTCTAGAGGGTTCGAATATTAGAGTACACTCACGTACCATGAGTCGAGGATGCGCAAGGATAACCAAACCCCCATACACTCCTCCTCGGGGTACTTGTCTCTTTGTGAACCTCCTTATTAGATTGAGAGTTACGGATAATAAGTGCATGAGTTCTTCGCACTAATGTGAGTATTGGAAAGTTGACACTTCCACCTTCCCATATTTTTCTAGCCTTTCCTGTGCCGTGCATTGCCTTCTTCTCACTCCGAGAGTTGGCGTCCACCTTCGCCGGTACATCCAAACGCTTGGCATGATACACTCTGTCATCATAAACCTCCTTATATCTTTCCTCAAAACAACCACCATACCTACCTATCAAGGCATTTCCATAGCCTTTCTGAGATACATTGCCATGCAACATCCACCTTCTCATGAGTTGATCTTCATGTCATACATGCTACTTGCTTGATCGATGAGCCACATTCTAGTTGGGCCTTTCCCTAATCATTGCTACATGACGCGCTAGTATCATTGCATATCCTGCTATCCTGGCATAGGCATACATTTGCATCATGATAGTTACATTTTCTTTATGTGAGTACCCTTGTAAAGTGTGAAAGATCTCCTATATTCTTGTAAAATATAGAGTGTTGCCCCTAAAGTGAGGAAAAGATCCCAAAGACGACAAAATCAAAAGATCCCAAAGAGGACAAATGAGAGAAATAGAAAGAGCCATTGAGGCCACCAAAAAATACAAAAAAAATAGAAAATAGAAAAAGAAAAAAAAGAGAGAAGGGGGCACACTACTATTCCTTTTGAGAGATCCACACTAGTACTTCATCCTATATCCCTTGTACTCCATAGAGATAATCATACATGCATATAGCTATGTGGGGACCCTGCACACTATAGAACTTGTCTTGTATATTCCAATGATGAGCCTCCTCAAACGAGCTCTAGGTCTTCTTGAGCAAGCTAGTTGGATGCACCCCCACTAGTTCCCTTGGAGAGATTTTAGCTCACATGTGCATCCGTTGCATGGCAATCCCTACTCCTCACATCATATCTATCATATGGCCTTCTCTCGCCTATGATTGTCCTCATTGATGTGAGCCTTTCACACCTCTTTTGTCTTCCTCCTCCATCTTCTTTCCGTTTCGCCTTTTAGGTGTCAACTTTCTTGCTCATGCTCATCCATTGCATGAGTGCTCAAAATATCGAGAAGGAGTGGATCAGTTTGACTTGTACCTGACTAGTGGTCTGGGGACGAGTCAAGATAAGAATCCAAAGGAGACCAAGTGTGGAACTTTTGTAGATTGAGTTCTGAACAAAAATATATTTTTTATCTCGTATTCCCATATCCCCCTTCTTGCACGCAAACACCATCTGGAGACATTCGAGTCACGGGCAGCGAGGGCTCTTGCACCCTTTGTTCTTTTGTTACTTGTGTCAATGCTAATATAGACTCTTGCTTGTTAAGACTTGAATTGAATTGCATGCTTTGATTGCTTTACTTAAAAATTCCTTATATGGTTGTGTGGCATGTCGCCACAGAAATTATGCTTGTTATCATTTCCCTACTCGAGGACGAGCATGAATTAAGCTTGAGGATGTTGATACATCCCAAACATATCTATACTTTTTTCTTGCTCCATGCATGATTTGTGTGACTTTGCCATGTTTTGCTTGAACTTTCATACACTTTTTATCATATTTGTACTAACGTATTAACTCAGTGCACCGAGTTGCCAGTTCCTGTTTTCTGCTGTTTTTGTATTTCAGGTTTTCCGGCCATTAAAAGTGCCAAATAAATCCCGGAAAAATTATATAAAAAATCAGCGACCCAAAAGCTTCCCGAATAGCCAAAGATGGAAGTGGGTGGACCCACCAGGCCCCCAGGAGGGTCCCTGGCGCGGCCCCACCCTAGGGCGCGCTAGGAGGCCTCCTGGCTGCCTTGTGGCCCCTCTCGGTGCCCCCTTTGGCCTATATTTAGCCCCCACGGAGGAAACCCCTAATATCGATCTGCTATTCCCGTTATCCTCTCTGTACCGCCGCCGCCGTTTCAAGATCGGGTCTGCCAGGAGAAGCTGCCGCGGCACCCTGCCAGAAGGATAAATCCCCTCCAAGAGACCATCCATCGCCATGGACGCCTCCCGGATGTCTTGTGAGTAGTCCCCCTTGGACCATGGGTCCATGAACAGTAGCTATGTGATGTTCTCCTCCCCTCTTTGTGCTTCCCCTTTCGAGACCTCGTGAGCTGCCTCACATGATCGAGGCACCTTTGTAATTTCTGTGTTGCTATGCTGAGTTTGCTGGGATCTGATGGATTATGTTCAGATTATGATGAGTAATATATTTGTTTCTATTTTATATTTGTGTTCTTTAGTTAATTCTTGCATGATCTCTGTTGCCGTATTTTGCTTTGCCAAGTGATTTGTTGCAACTCCAAGAGGGAGCGTTATTCTTGATTGTGGGTTCAGCCCCCTGATGTCTAGCTTGAGTGACAGAAACATGAGACTAGGGGATGTGCTGTTGCCACCAGCACTACTAGAGAAATAGCTATACATGGAAAGCTTATTAGTGGCGCATTTTATATGTAATGCGCCACTATGTTGTAAGGGGTGGCGCACTGGTAAAAAATGCGCCACCCATAAGCTCTTATAGGTGGCGCATTTTCCAAAATGCGCCACCCCTAAGAGTGGGCCAGCCCTGGATCCCCTTATACGTGGCACATTTGGAGAAATGCGTCACCCCTAAGAACCTTATAGGTGGCGCATTTTGGAAATGCGCCACCCCTAAGAGCTTATGGGTTGCGCATTCTGGAAATGCGCCACCCCTAAGGAATTATTAGTGGTGCATCCAGAATGCGCCACCCATAAGATCTTAGGGGTGGCGCATCTTGCATATGCGCCACTACTAAGGAAAAACTATGCGGGAAAATTCCCAAATACACCCCTTGTGGACCGCCTTTTCAATTTGAAAAAAAATAAAAGAAAATTATAGAAATGTCAAAAAAATAAAATAAAATAAGTTTCCCATATGATATTGGTCTAGTTGTTAGGAAAATTTACAAATATGAATTTCGACCTTTTTTTGCAAAATCTCTCGAGAATTATGTAAAATGGGCTTCACTTTTGCATACGACCTCCGATGAAAAAGTTTTTTATATGAAAAATCATCTAATCCAAAAGTTATACCCAAATTCAATCGGGTGTAACCCGTTGAACATTTTTAGAATCCTCAAAAACCTAAAAAAAAGTTACGGGCGTTTGAAGATCTGGAGGCCAAAAAAATGAAAAAAAATTGAATTTTATTTGAACTTAGTAGTGGGGCATTTTGTATGAAATGCGGCACTAGTAACAGAAAAAAATTGAATTTTTTTTAAAATATTTTTTTTTTTTAAAATTCAAAATAGGATAGAGGACCGATCGGGAAGTTTCAAAAAAAAGTTGAAATTTTTAGCTAGTAACATTAAAAAAATGGAAAAAAATAAAATTTTTAATTTCAATTTTTTTTAAAAGTTTAAAATATGTTAATGGTCCCATCGAGAAAGTTTAAAAAAATATTGAAAATTTTAGCACACCCATGAACATCAAAAAGGTCCTAGACATCAACATGGTTCAATAGGATTTATATGATAGATATATCAACAAGTGCCTGCTAGGTGAGCCGGAGTGGGAGTTGAATAGAACCGAGAAATTAAGCGTGCTGGGGCTGGAGTAGTGCTAGGATGTGTGACCGTGGGGGAAGTTTGACCTGAGATTAAGCATAGTGACCGAGCATTAAGCATACTAACCTGAGACTAAGACAAAAAAATAAAAAAATAAAAAATAAAAAAATATTTTCCAGATCCAGATTCAAAATTCAAAATTTTAAAAAAATAATAGTGGCGCATTTTTAGAATGCGCCACCCCTAAGACTCTTATGGGTGGTGCATTTGGGCTTATAGGTGGCGCATTTCGAAATGCGCCACGCATAAGAGTTTTAGCGGTGGCGCATTTGAAATGCGCCACTATTAAGGCCTTATTAGTGGCTTGTCCTTAGTGGAGCATTTGAAATGCGCCACTAAAGGCCAAAAAAGGACGCCACTATAAAGCCTTTTCCTAGTAGTACAGGGATAAAACAATCGTGCTTGTACTTGCGGGTGCAAGGATTGTTTACTTTATGCATAGTTCTTTTAATGCAGTTTTCTGTTGCTTTGAGTTTACACTTTGGGTGGGATTCACAAATTAATAACAGCGAGATGTTCTGGATAGATATCTCAAGGTGGATGATTTGTAGTAGATGCAAATGGATTTTGGTCTACTTACCTTGGCGTACTGCCCATTGATTTTGAGCCTCTTCCTTTCTTTTATAGCATAGTTAGCATTGCGGTGCGTTTATAATCCTGTTAATTGCCCAGCTGTGATTTGTCTACCTCGCTAGCACTTTTATCGTCTTTTGGGAGAGAGACATCACTAGTGAACGTCATGGGACCCCGGTCCATATTTCCACCATTGTTTACACCTTCAATTTACTTTCAGTTTTTTACTTTCCATTGTCACTATTATTATCTCTTGCATTGATCCTTTGTAAACAGCAAGGCCGGAGGAATTGACAACTCCTCTGTACTCGTTGGGAGGAAAGTTATTTGTTGTGTGTGCAGGTCCAGGTGAAGTAGCAACCTCAGCGCCATTGTTCACTTTACCACCGTCTTGTATCTCTGCGAGTCCTACGGGAGACAAACCCTATCCTCTACAAGATAGGGGAAATTTGCTGCTACGCTACATCTCACCTTCCACTTGTGGTAACCAATGAGAAGCGAGAGAATTATATTCCTTGCTAGCATCAAGTGTCTCCCTGAATTGGTGCGTTGGTGAGGTAGCGGGTAGCCTCCATGACGTTTTCCATGGGGTTATCAAAGTGGTGAGGGGTCGTATGGAAACGATCTGGGCGTGGCGGAGGAGCCGGTTGGCTGGGTGGCGTGAATCCTGGAGGATGCTGATCAGGGCTGTTGAACAGTTTTCGACCCTGATAACCAGGGGGAGCCGACTCCGTGCCCTGAGTCCGTTGACCCTCATCTACCAAGCCTCCACGTTTTTAGCTGTTACCGTCATAGCCAATGTTTCATCAAGGGTGCTTAATGCGTCAGTGAGGGCTTCCACTCCAGTGGGGACTTGTTCTGATGCGCAGGCTGCCGGGTCCCCATTTGTGTCAGGAGCCGCGGAGGCCGCCGACTCTGCGACTTGGTTCTGAGCCGGCTAACTTCCCGGTCCTCCAGTGTCGGCCATGAACACTATGGCGCAATATGGAGGTTCAACGTAGGGGTAATTCGGGTCGTATTCTGGCACACCTGTGCCGAGTCTGTTGTTTCGCACGGATCGGATGGACCCCTCATCTGAAAAACTCCCTTCACTTGAGTATGAGTCGGCTTCAGTTAGTTCTTCCGAGGCGTCGTACATCGGGGACTCGACACAAAGTGCTTTTGGAGTCGGTGTGTCACCGACTTGAAGTTTCGACGGGAACTTCGGGATTTGGCTCTGGCTCAGATCCGTCCGTTTGACCGATGAAGATGTGGATAGACCCGATCGGGACCCGATATCCTGATTCGACGGAATCGGTTTCGGGGCCCCAAGTTGACTCGTCGATGCAGAGCTTCCCGCATCGTCTTTTGGTGATCCGTCCAGCGATGAATCCCTCCATGCCTTGCAGAGCTCTCTCCAGAATCTCAACACCTGCAAGCGCAGGCCCCACGATGGGCGCCAACAATCATGGGAAAGTCACGACAGATGTCCGAAGAGTCAAACTTAACATGGGACCTTTGCTACAAGGCGATTTCGTGGAGAGAGTCGACATGGACAAGAGACTCGGCGATCTACCCAGGTTTCAGCCCCTCTTTGTCTCGAGGTAAAAGACTACTCCTTCTTCTTATTATTATGGGTTCCGACTCTCGAAAGAAGAGTCGGTTGATCGATTACAGGAGAGTCGGTTCGCAACCTTGATCTCGAGGTCATCTAGGTTAGGCCGACAAGTGTCTAGTCCTATCTTGGATTGAGATTTTTCCTGTCCCTGGATCCCATGGACCTCGGCTTATAAAGGCACCGGGTCCCGGGATTCTGCGAGTCCGACTCCGACACGAGGTGGAGTCCTATTATACTTTACAAATATGCTACGTGATATAACCCGGGACTCGACCTCGTGTCGGAGTCGGACTCGTGGAATCTCGGGACCCAGTGCCTTTATATGCCGAGGTCCATGGGATCCAGGGCAAGAGAACAATCTCAACCTAAGATAGGACTAGACACTTGTCGGCGTAACCTAGATCACCTCGAGATCAAGGCTGCGAACCGAATCTCCTGTAATCAAACAACCGATACTTCTTTTGAGAGCCGGAACACATAATAATAAGAAGCAGAAGTAGGCTTTTACCTCGAGACAAAGAGGGTTGGAAACCTGGGTAAATCGCCGAGTCTCTTCTCCATGTCGACTCTCTCCACGAAATCGCCTCGCAGCAAAGGTCCCATGTCAAGTTCGACTCTTCGGACATGTGCTGTGACTTTCCCACGACAGTTGGCGCCCACCATGGGGCCTTCGCTCGCAGGTGTTGAGATCCCAGAGGGAGCTCTGCACGGCATGGAGGTATTCTTCGCTGGACGGATCACCAGAAGCCGGCTAGGGAAGCTCTGCATCGACGACTCAACCTGGGGCCCTGAAGCTGATTCCATCGAATCAGGATATCGGGTCCCGATCGGGTCTTTCCACATGTTCATCGGCAGGACGGACGGATCTGAGCCAAAGCTAGATCCTGAAGTTCCCATCGAAACTTCAAGTCGGCGACACGCGGCTCCAAAAGCACTTTCGTCGGATTCATTGGTGAGACTCCAGAGTTGGAATGCTCTGTCGAGTCCCCAATGTACGACGCCTTGGAAGAACTAACTAAGGTCGACTTATATCCAAGTGAAAGAAGCTTCTCAGATGAGGGGTCCATCCGTTCCGTGGGGAACAACAGACTCAACACTGGTGTGCCAGAGTATAACCGAGATTTCCCTCAATTTGAACCTCCATATTGTGCCACGGTGTTCATGGCCGACATTGCAGGACTGGAGAGTTCGGCAGCCCAACACGAAGGCGCAGAGTCGTCGGCCGCTGCGGTTCCTAATGCAAATAGGGACCCGGAAGCCCGCTCAAAAGAACAAGTTCCCACTGGGGCCGAAGCCCTCGCAGATGCCCTAGCCACCCTTGATGAGGCTTTAGCTGTGACGGTAACAACGGAGAATCAGGGCCTGGAGGACAAGGGTCAATGGACTCAAGATACGGGTAGCAAGCCTACGGAGGTAAGTCAACACCGAGAAAGAGCAGATGGCTGAGAGAGAATCTCGGCTCGTTCAAGAAGCCGCGCACCTCCGGGGAGAGTCGAATCTGATAGACGCTCAGTGACTGAGTCTCGCTCATATGCGCTCGCAGGGATATACGAGTCAGTTCCCCCTTGGTTACCAAGGACGAGCGCTTTTCCAGAGCCTTGACCAGTCGACTCCCCCAGGATTCGAGCCTCCCAGACAACCGGCTCCTTCACCCCGCCAAGATCGCTTCCACACACCTCCTCACCACTTCGATAACCCCATGGCTAACGTCATGGCAGGGACCCGCTACCTCACCAATGCGCCAATTCAGGGAGACACTGCAGCAGATTGTGCCGCTGGAGAGGCCGTCGACTTCCTCAATACTTTGATCATAGAACAGGGCCAATACTCACAAGGGGCCTCATATATACATAGAACTCTATATCGAAGTGTGACTCGGCAAGCCGAGTCACCATCTCCTGCAGCCTCAGGCAGCCATCACCACCACAGAGTACCTCCAAGCCCTCGGGGGGCATTGAGGATTATGGACCTACCGGCTGCTAACACTAACCACCGCGTAGAGCCGGCAACCCAACTTCCCCCACATGAACCAACCACCGAGTTCGTCAGCCGATCCGTGGGTAAATGATGTCTAGTGTCGGCTTTAAGTAACACAGGCCTGCCCCCAGATTTCAAGGGACCACGTAAAATCCCAAACTACACGGCTAACATGGACCCAGCGGCTTGGATCGAAAGCTATGATCTCGCCATGGATATGTTGCACGCTAGCGAAGAAGTCTGCGCCCGTTACTTCACGATGATGTTATAGGGGCCGGGTCGCACATGGTTCAAGAATCTTCCAGAGAATTCCATCACCTCTTGGACGGATCTCAGAGATAAGTTCATCAAGAATTTCTAGGGAACTTGCCGGCGAGCCACAACAATAGTCGACTTGGAGCACTATGTCCAGAAAGAAGGAGAGTTGGACCTAAGCTGGGCACGAAGAGTCACAGATATAATCCATTCCTCGGACACTATTACTGCACAGACAACAGTGATCATCCTGGAAAGAAACTGCAAGTTCGAGCACCTAGTACAGAAACTTGGCCAGCTCAAGAGGACGGTCAGCAACATACCAGAGCTCATGAACGCGGTCATCAAGTATGCCGAGTCTGACAAAACCAAGGATGCTGATCCGAAAGAGGGCAAAGTTGCACAGAACAAAAAGAACAACGACAAGGGATCTCAAAGCCAGAGCCTACAGACCAAGCGCCGACTCGATCAGAATACTTCCGACTTGGTAGCCAACACAATGTAAGCTCCAAAAGGCAGAAGCAGGGGGGCAACAACTACCGCAAGCCGGAACGAAGTTTCCAACCCCCAGTCACCTTTGAAGAAGCCGTGAAAAGACCTTGCCCAATGCATAGCAAACCCGGCCGTCCAGCCAGCCACACTTAGGAAGTCTGCAACTTCATGAAAGAGTTCGCATGTCGTGGAGGTCAGGACCCCCTGGGTCAGGTAGCGGAGCCAGCCAAAACAACAATAGCCAAAACCAAAAGTTTGGCCACCAGGGAGCCGACGCAGCACCGCAATACCAATGACCCCAGGGAGGAGGACAACACAACCAATCGGGACTCGCCGGATTCCAATCAAACCCAAAGCAGCTTCAAGACCACTCAGCTTATCATGTCTTCCCCACCAGCAGCTGTCAGAGGGACAGGAAGTTGCATAAAAGAGCCGCCATGTCTATGCCACGGAACTGGCTATCCCTGGTGGCTTAACTGGTCTGAACAGCCGATCACTTGGATGAGGGATGACCACCCACCAGTGGTAGAAAACCCGAGTTCTCTATCCCTGGTAGTTTCTCCACAAATCGGGTGCTACACACTCGACAAGCTACTCATGGATGGAGGAAGTAGTATCAACATCCTCTACTACGAGACGTTCCGAAGGATGGGATTGACTAACAAACAGTTGCAAATCTCCAACACCCAATAGTCCCAGGGAAATCGTCACGCCCAATAGGCAAAATCTACCTGGAGACAACTTTTGGAACTGCTGAGAAATTTCGGTCTGAAATCATAACCTATGAGGTGGTGAAGCTCGACAGCCCATATCATGCCATCCTAGGTAGACCGGCTTACGCCAGGTTCATGGCTCGGCCGTGCTACGTTAACATGAAGCTAAAGATGCCGTGTCCCATTGACCCAATCGTGGTAGACGGGAGTCGGTCCAGAGCTACGGAATGCGACGAGCAACACGTCAAATTTGCCGACTCGGCATGTGCAAAGGAGGACCTGTCTGCATACCAGGAGAAGGTAGATCCAACCGACTCTACCATCTTGAAGAAACCGAATCCTGACAACAACCCCAAGTTCCAACCAGCTCAGGACACTGACGAGGGGGTGACCCCACGACTCCTAGGATGAGCCTACCCGGTGTACCCGAAGATAGGAGGCCCACAGAGATGCCGCCTGGGCCCAGCCTTGGCCCACTAGTGGCACCGACGTAGGAGTCCGCGACTCATAAGGAAGGTGTAAACTTGCCGTACGGTACATGATTAGAGTTAGGAAACCTCATCTGTAATCCCAGACGGACTCCCCGAGACCTAGCCTAGTATATAAAGCCTAGGAGGGGAGACGTCGAGATCAAGCAATACACAATCTGTAAACCCTAGCCTTGGCTCCCCTGTAATCGCCATCTCCAATCAATAACATCGAGCAGGAACGTACCCTCCTGTTAGTCGACGAGATATCTTCCAACCTGTGCCTCTCATGACTAACCCAAGGTCCTTGACCATGGGATTTGCCGGGGTACATCACCGTCAATTGGAGCCGTCTGTGGGAACTGTTGGGAATGTGCCCTAGAGGCAAATAAAATACGTTTATTGGTATATTACATTAGTTCATAATGAGTTTTATACTGTGCTATAACTGTATTAAGCGGAAGCTTTAATACACGTGTGGTATGCAAACAACCAGGTCCCTAGTTAACTCTAGTATACTAGTCTATTGGGAAATTGATGATTAAGGTTTCCAGATCATGAGATGTGAATAGTCTATTGACAATGGGGTCATTTATTTGGGAGAATGACATGATGAACACACACCCACCAGAACTGTTGCAATGTGATCCAGTCACACAGTTCAACATTGCGATAACTATAAACGTAGTGACCCGATCCTTAAGACCGTGATGATCATACATAATTGCTATCTACCAGGATGCTTTGAGTGCATTAATCGTTACACAGAAACATGGTAACCATAAAGCTGTATCTTGGGTTTTCCGAAGTAGATATGAGTATGCAAATAGATCAAAACGGGATTTTTCCATCCGAGTGACGGATAGGTACTCTGGGCCCACTCGGTGATATTGCATCATAAAGTTTGCGCAAACGTGTGACTAGGTCACGGGGTTGCAATATCACAGGAACGAGTAAGTATGTTTGTCGGCAACGAGGATGAACTAGGTATTGGATACCGACGATCAAACCTCAGACCAACAAAGTACCGTATGACAAAGGGATCATGACTCAACGTTAACGGTTCAACGATGAAGTTAATTCGATGGAAGCGCAGGGGCCATCTAGGATTGTAACCAGGTCTGATCGATGGTCATTGATCAAGAGAGTGTCTTGACCATGTCTGCTGTTTTCCGGACAGTAGGGTGTCACACTTAAGGGTATTCGACGCAATAAGGATTGATTCGGGATCGCCGGAGAAATAAGAGAGAACTCGGAAATCGTTTCGGAGGGGAGACGGAAGAAGTTCCGAATTGTTCGAAAAGTTATTTGAATATGTTTTATTATTTAATTAAATAAATTAAATATTAAAATATAATTTAAATAATTAAAAGGAATAATGCTTCTTTTATTTTTCTTTAAAAGAAAGGAAAATAAAAAGAAAAGAAAAAGAAAAAGAAAAAAAAGGGGCTAGGCGCCCATGGGCCAAGTGTCCCATGTGGCCAAGTGGCCTAAGCCACCACGCATTGGCCCTTGTGGCCGGCGGCCACATGCGTGGTGCATGTGCACACCACGACTAGCAATTGTGGTTTAGTACCACATTGCTAGTTGTTGGTACTGCGCGCCCCTTTTGCCCCTATATATAGATGTGGAGGGTGCCTTTTTTTCAACACAGAAAATTCCATAAAAATACAGATAAATTCTGTTGATCTCTCTCTCTCTCTAATTTCTCCTTCCTTGAGCGGACTCCCCTTGTTTGGAGGTTGCACTGAGTTGGAGGTTTTTCTACTATACGCACGCCGTCGTGCTGCAGGGATCCGAATCCATCTTCTTTCCGCTGCTCGCCTGGTTCGGAGCCCGGAGGGACGTCGGGTACACCGTATGTGTGTAATCCCGCAAGGCGCTACACTTGTGGTGCTTCTTCATCGTCGTGGCCGTATCTCAACGTCTTCACCGACAACGTTCCGACGGGGACGTAATCCCGTCATCGGTCTACAAGGACCGGGTGGCTTTTGGATTTGTCGAGGATCTCTGCCGCATCGAGAATCGGCGGGTACGACTACATCAACCACGTTCACGCGGGAACGTTTCCCGCTTAACGGACTACATACTGATATGTGACCTATTTCCATCCGTCACTTGCATCGCCATAGCATAGGTCTTGGGTTCGGGACGTGTAGGTTATGAAAAATTATTGTTTTCTGCCCCGTTCCCCAACAGTGGTATCATGAACAAGGCTATGCATAGATGTATTGTACGGATAGAACACATCTAGTAATCACTTAGAATAAACTATGAGGGATGTTTATCTGAGTGGGAGTTCCAGAATTGTTTTAAAAAACATGAACTCATATTATGAACTTAATCTTCATGTCTTAGCAAATATCATTGTAGATAATGTCATACCCAATGTTTATAACTATGGCTCTTTTATGCGTGATGAAGAACTTAAGGTGACGGGTCCTACTTCATTGATTGGTACCAACACCATTAGAGACATACTCATTAATAATGACTTGATAAACGTAATATGAGAACTTCTAGGAGATGGACCAGATAACTCCGTAATTAAGGAAGATGATGATGAGTATCGTACTCACCGTCACTTATGAATGACTGTCCAATACACCATACTTCATTCTATGAAATCTGAATTATGAATGCATGTTAACGACACCAACACGTATGACGTGCTAGGTGTACTTAAAAGCACTAAGTCGCAAATCAGAGTAATGAAGAATGAGTATATGGACGGGGTTTCTTTCAACCATGGTGGAACGAAAAACCTGCTGAGAAAGTCACATGGAAAATGTATAAGATACACGAACACCTTGTGTATAACTTGGACTACTGAATGACCGGTTCTTTTGCGATAACTGGGGAGTTGCATCCGCTTCCTCCCAGCTACAAAAACCGTGTCTAGACTATGTCATGAAGGATAATCGTTCACCTGTCATGAGGTCATGGTTAAAGTTGGGAACTTTAAAGGTAGAACCAATGCAGGAATAGTCATCGACGGAGAAAGTATATTTGATATACGGGTTTATAAATGTCTTTCTCCACAAAACACTAATTGCGGATGATTAAGTATTCGATACTTGAACTTACTTCTTAAAGAGTGGCTTGGAAGGGATGAGGTGACAATGTGTGCTGACGATAATCAAGATAGTTGATGGTCGACAACACTCTCCCTCTACATCTATCATTTGATTAATATATGAATAAATTTATGATCGTTTGAGTGTGGACTTTATTAGTGTGTCTTGCATCTCGCGAAGACAATTATTCATATTAGTGAGAAACAAGTACAATTATTCATATTAGTGAGAAACAAGTCAGTTGTTCTTCTTTTATGAATGATATCTTTTATGGTCACATTATGATTATGAATGAGTTATTCTTATATTGATGATAGTAATTGATCATTTATAAGAAATATTGCAATGCCAAGAATTATCCACACCTAATAATGACACTACCGTTTAAGTCATGATTGGTTTGATGAAGTCTTGAGATACTTGATCCCTTGACACATGCAAACCATGCCTCTTTAGGTGAGATGACTGAAACTCCGCATTCTGGTAAAACAGAGTTTGCGCTGATTGTTGAATATCATACATAATGATGTATCATATTTCAGCATGTAGTGAATTTCATTATTTCGTGAACTTCATATGGGGACTTAGATGAATATGTGTATTCACTAATGAAACATGAGACTGAAATAGTTTGATGTGATCAAAGGGATTTTAGAATGAAGACGGATATTGTATTAACAATAAAAACTAGTCTTTACGATTTGATCAAAGTGACAAATGTTTTGAGTTAACCTTGGGCATATGGAGTTGTGTGAAAGTTGTTCCACAAATCACAATGCTTAAGACACATCAATATTGTTGATGTGCATGAACATTATAATCATACTCTATTGAATAGTGTATGGTATAAGTTATCTCCTACCGAGTTATGTTATTATAGTTTAGAGTTATTAATTTAATATGAAAACACTCACTTCAGAATAGGAAACCATCTGAGTTCATGGAAACCAACACCATATGAGCCATGGTGAATCGTGGTTTCTAGGAAAATGATTTATGTGATAAATTATCTTTGTAGTGTATCCTTAGTCAATTATGGACACATCTTCCACAACTAGAACCAAAGAGCAAAACTTGTGCTGCTAAGTTTGGTGTTTGTGAAAAGTGTTCTTGATAAATTTGTTAATGGAAGAAATTGAAAGTTCAACCAAGGTAATTGACCTTGCCTCCATATGTCAGAGTAGCGCAATGGAATGTGTTCTGGAACCAAAGCTCTACAGTTAGAGGAGAAAATGATGATAATCATCATGGTGTTTTGCTTGAAACTTTTACTAAATAAAGTAGGATTCAAGAGTACATGTTTTCCCCTTGTGCAAAGTAATATTCATGATTCACTTGTAATGTTGATGTAACAAGACATACCTACGGACTACGAAGAAGCGATGGTGGACCTGAGTACGAGAAATGACTATGAGTCATGAAATCCTATATTGAGTTACATTTAAGATTACTTGAATCTTATAGAGTAAAAAGGTTACTTGATATTCTCAACAACTTCAAGGTTATAAGGCCGAAATGTGAACATCAAAGGAAGACATCAAGATCGATTTGTCATGAAGGATGTTTCTGAAAAATTCAAAAAGGTTGACTACAATATGTAGCGATGCTCGAGTCAATGGGATATTCACTATGATTGATCCAAATTATTATCAATACAGTGACTTCCTCAAATCCTGTATTTGAAGAAGTGTTGTAATTGGTACAACAAGAAGGTTTTAGAAAACATATGGATGCTAGTGTCTCGTAACC
Organism: Bromus sterilis; assembly: GCA_950022295.1. Classification (NCBI taxonomy): domain Eukaryota; kingdom Viridiplantae; phylum Streptophyta; class Magnoliopsida; order Poales; family Poaceae; genus Bromus; species Bromus sterilis. Next base: position 235,274,949 of record OX465596.1, read on the forward strand.
GTAATTCTCAATTTGATGGATGATCAAAGTGATTTTGGACTTAGCCAAAATATTGAGAAACATGCATTTGCATGAAACTGAGTGGGAGCTGAATAGTTTCCTAAACTTAATATGTGGACGACATATTTTGAGTGGGAGCTATGGGAGTGTTATCCTAGTCTTATATGTGGCTGACATATTTGAGTGGGAGCGTGACAACATTCTCATATATTGTGAACGGTGTAGTTGGTATTAATGATTATTGATATCTTTCATGAATGAAGTTAAGCATTGAAAATCTATTAACATAGTTTAATACGTTTAATAACATTGAGTCGGAATACTTTCCTGGATAAGATTCTGAAGAAGTTCAGAATGTGACAAGTCAAGAAGGTAGTTCTTGTATATCCAAGAGAAGTATCGAGTTAATCTCAGTACAAGAACAATGGTTAAATGATGGTTAAATGAAAAAAATGGATGTGCTACATCCTTTATGCCCCTGTCATAGGTTCTTTCATATAAAACCAAAGTTTTGTACTCGACGTAATGTGACCCAAGTTCTTAGTAAGAAGAACATGTTGTGATATGATTTATGAGTAAATCATGGAACAAAGAGTTAAGTTTATCCTTCAGTGTCTAGAGAGAACTGAGGATACATCTCTAATTTGTAAAGGATAGTGAACTTGACCATAAAAGTTATGATGGTTCAAGTTCTGACACTAACCTAGAAAATTGAGACATCATGCTAATAAATGCCTAAGTTGAAAGAAACATGGTTAGACATCAAAGTTGCATACAATGCACTAAGGATTAAATCTACAATGATATGGCTGCTTTATAAGTGGCAAGAGGTATATTCTGGCTTAAGAAGTTTGACTTCTGATTGAGTGAGTTTTAGTGTGCATGACTAAGGGAAAGTCCGCGTGACCCAACGGATGTCATTGCGGAAACACAACAAACGAAGTCTCACTGTACCGCCAAATATATACCTCATCATTATAATGGATAATGAAAGTAATGTCAAACTAGGTGACATTAATGATTTGCAAAAGACATACGGATCTGAATGGTACCCATACCGTTGAGACAACCTTTTCCACAAGCAAGCAATATCTATAACCATATAGATGATATGGAGTTATGATCCACAGAAAAGTGCAACTAGATTATTTGTACTCTAGTGCAAGTGGGAGACTGTTGGGAATGTGCCCTAGAGGAAAATAAAATATGTTTATTGGTATATTCCATTAGTTCATAATAAGTTTTATACTGTGCTATAACTGTATTAAGAGGAAACTTTAATACACGTGTGGTATGCAAACAACCAGGTCCCTAGTTAACTCTAGTATACTAGTCTATTGGGCAATTGATGATCAAGGTTTCCTGATCATGAGATGTGAACAGTCTATTGACAATGGGGTCATGTCATTGGGAGAATGACATGATGGACACACACCCACCGGAAGTGTCGCAATGTGATCCAGTCACATAGTTGAACATTGCGATGACTATAAACGTAGTGACCCGATCCTTAAGACCATGATGATCATACATAATTGCTATCTACCAGGATGCTTTGAGTGCATTAACCGTTACACTGAAACATGGTAACCATAAAGGTGTATCTTGGGTATTCCGAAGTAGATATGTTGATGAGTATGCAAATAGATCAAAACGGGATTTGTCCATCCGAGTGACGGATAGGTACTCTGGGCCCACTCGGTGATATTTCATCATAAAGTTTGCGCAAACGTGTGACTAGGTCACGGGGTTGCAATGTCACAGGAACGAGTAAATATGTTTGTTGCCAACGAGGATGAACTAGGTATTGGATACCGACGATCAAACCTCGGACAAACAAAGTACCGTATGACAAATGGATCAGGACTCAACGTTAACGGTTCAACGATGAAGTTAATTCGATGGAAGCGCAGGGGCCATCTAGGATTGTAACCAGGTCTGATCGATGGTCATTGATCAAGAGAGTGTCTTGATCATGTCTGCTGTTTTCCGGACCGTAGGGTGTCACACTTAAGGGTATTCGATGCAATAAGGATTGATTCGGGATCGCCAGAGAAATAAGAGAGAACTCCGAAATCTCTTGAGGCACCATTCAAGACCACATCTTGTTCCATGGACCGTTGGTTTTCCTCTACATTGTTAGTACAATAACTAGAGGAAATAGAGGCATTCTTATCATGGCAACAAGATATAGCAAGCATATCATCATGAGATTTATTTAAGTAATTCCTACATGATATGCAAGGACTATCAACACAAGCATGTAAGGCATTTGTGGTTCTCGACGTGTTGAGGTCCAACAAGGAGGCATTGCGATAAGATAGAGATAAAGGGTTATGAACAATAGGTTCACTATCATCATTGCAATGACTCACACTACTCACCATTTCATTACCTTGTGGAAAACCACATGTTGGTGAAGTAGAAGAAGTTGAGAATGCATCGCGACCGGAGGTGGAGGGAGAACAATCATCCCCACAAATCTTGGACACACCATATTTATCTTGAAGCTTTGTCCACAAGTCATGAGCATCCCGAAACGACATGAGTTGAAATATGTCTACATTACTCAAAGCATAAACAAGCACATTAGAAGATTGAGCATTGAGATAAGAGTTTTTCTCATCCTCTAAGGATAGGTGAGTATCCTTTGGAGGAGAAAAACCCATATCTACAATTCGCTCCATACACGGGTCAATGTGCCGGAAATAATTAAGCAAGCGAATTTTCCAAGCATCATAATTTGTGCCATCGAAACTAAGAGTGTCAATGAATCCTAAACCCCTAGTCGACATATTTACTCTCAAGGCGGTGAAGCCCTATTAAGAGAGACGAGGCTCTGATACCAATTGAAAGGACGTGGATGTCGCCTAGAGGGGGGGGGGGTGAATAGGCGCTTAAAATAATTACGGTTTCGGCTTGAACAAATGCGGAATAAAACTTAACGTTTAATTTGCCAAGCAAGAAACCTAAATAAGCTAGGCTCAACTATGTGCACCAACAACTTATACTAAGCAAGATAAACAACTATGTGATAGCAAGAAATATGACAAGAGCACTATGGCTATCACAAAGTAGGTGCACAAGTAAATAGGTTGACTAGAAGAACAACCCATGGGACAAGCAATGTACAATAATATGAGCAAGCACAATATAAACAATGTAATAAGCTTTCTCAAAGTAAAGGTAGAGATAACCGCAAGTGGAGCCGATGGAGACAAGGATTTGTTACCGAAGTTCCTTCTCTTGCGAGAAGTACGTCTCCGTTTGGAGAGGGTGAGGAGCACAATGCTCACATGAAGCCAACGAGGGCCACCCTATTTCTCCTCATGCTCTTACCAATGCAAGATGCCGTGATTCCACTATTAGGACACTTGAGGGCGGTCACCGAACCCGTACAAATGGAAACCCTTGGGGGCGGTCACCGAACCCGTACAAATTCTCGGGGCAATCTCCACAACCGAATTGGAGGCTCCCGTAGCGTCCCGAAGCTTTCCACCACAATGATAGAGATCCACAACAACAAGCCTCTAGGTGCCAACGCACCCACGAGGTACAAGCTCTAGAGTGCCAATGCACTCAAGAGTAGCTATCTTCTCAACTTCACTTACTACAATGAATCCTCGGAGAGAACTCAAACCGATGCACCAAATGCAATGGCAAGAGCACACGAAGTGCTCAAGTCCCCAACTCTCAAATCCGACCAAAGCAAAAAAAGCTATGGAGGAATATGAGAGGAAGAAAAAGGAGAACACAAAGAACTCCAAGATCTAGATCCACAAGGTTCCCCTCACGTAGAGGAGAGATGCTTGGTGGAGAATATGGATCTAGACCTCCTCTCTCTTTTCCCTCAAAAAAGGAGCAAGAATCATAGGAGGGGAAGAGAGTAAGAAAGCTCAAAGAGGTCAACAATGGGGAGAAGAACTTGCACAAAACGGGTGAAGACAAAGGGAGAAGAAGACCCCCTTTTATAGGTCCCCACGAATCCAACCGTTGGAAGCCCACCAACCACGGTACTACCGCACAACGAGCGGTACTACCGTGGAGCGGTACTACCTCAATTGGAGCGGTACTACTGCCCTACGGTACTACCGGGCTCAGTACCGTGCCCCACTACCGCCCTATCCAGTAGGAATACGGTAGTGGATGCGGTACTAACCACGGTAGTACCGCTGGAGCGGTACTACCGCTCGGGCGGTACTACCTCAACTCCGGGCGGTACTACCTCACAGGAAAAAACAGCACGTCCAAAACAAGCATAACTTTTCCATACGAACTCCGATTTTGATGATCTTGGGCTTGTTTGAAAGCTATGGAAAAGCTCTAGATCCTCACATAGAGAACCACCCAAGATCAACAAAAATAAATGATGATAATCATGGAAATGTTAGAATGCCAACAAGGTAGAAGGTGAAACCTTCACAAGATAAGAGCCGAAAAAAACACCAACATCGAAAACACAAAAGTAGATGTATATGAAATCCGTTTTCGATGAAGAAGGGCTTGTAATGAATACGAACTCAAGCTCCAACACTCACAAAGAGAAAAACCAAACAAGAACCAATAAAGATGATGCCAAGGATGCAAAAGTTTGAGCTCTCCACGAACGATGCGGCCTAGCCTATAACCCGGTCTCCTAACTACCACCATGAGACCGGTAAACTAGAAACCTATAAAGGTCAAACCTTTGTCTTGCACATAATCCGCTTGAGCTTGATGATGATGATCATGTCCGCCTCAAGTTGGAACACCTTTCTTGGTTGCGCTAGCTCGATGAAGACTAGTAAATTGCTCCCCCATACTCCATTATGGGTGAGCCTCTTTTAGGCATATCTTCACAAAACCATTATCACCAAATGGTCGGCAAGCTCCAAGCATATGATATCTTCGTGATGCCCCTCTTGACCTTGCACACATCAACTTGACCAATCTTTGGATAGCTCCATGAAGAACACCTTGGTCAACACATAATCTTAATCTTATAACCTTGAAGCCACCATATGATCTTCAAGCGTTGCCTATGGACAAACCTTAAAGTATAACTCAAGGAAACCATTAGTCCATAAAGATTGTCATCAATTACCAAAACCAAACATAAGGGCACATTCCATTTCACCTACCTTAAGCTAAAGATGACAGGCCCTCATGGGGTAATCACAATCAGCGTCAGTTTCGTCAGGTCCGACCGATGCGACAAGGAATTCCACAAGATATCAGAGGCCTTCGGAGCCCACCAAGCCAGCGAGACCACGGGACCCGCAGAAGAAGCGCTCCCATAAAAGAAGCTACCACCCGGAGGACCCGAGCACTCGGAGAAGAAGCCATCTAGCCCTTAAGGCTACCACGCCGCCATTTTTAAAGGGGAACGTCCTCATCAAAACCCCCCCATTCTTACTAAATGTAAAAAACACCAGGAAGAATATTGAATTTTTTTTTCCAAAAATTGATTCATTGGAACTCGGGGGCTCGCCGAAGCAGCCACCCCCGAGGCGTTCTTCGCAATCGCGACTTAAACAAAATTGGCACTCGGGGGCTCGCCGAAGCAGCCACCCCCCGAGGCGTTCTTCGCAATCACGACTTAAACAAAATTGGCACTCGGGGGCTCGCCGAAGCAGCCACCCCCCGATGCGTTCTTCGCAATCGCGACTTAAACAAAATTGGCACTCGGGGGCTCGCCGAAGCAGCCTCCCCTCGAGGCGTTCTTCGCAATCGCCACTTAAACAAAATTAGCACTCGGGGGCTCGCCGCAGCAGCCACCCCCCGAGGCGTTCTTCGCAATCGCGACCTAACAAAATTGGCACTCGGGGGCTCGCCACAGCATCCACCCCCCGAGGCGTTCTTCGCAATCGCGACCTAACAAAATTGGCACTCGGGGGCTCGCCACAGCAGCCACCCCCCGAGGCGTTCTTCGCAATTGCGACCTAACAAAATTGGCACTCAGGGGCTTGCCGCAGCAGCCACCCCCCGAGGCGTTCTTCGCAATCGTGACCTAACAAAATTGGCACTCGGGGGCTTGCCGCAGCAGCCAACCCCCGAGGAGTTCTTCGCAATCACGACAAAACTGGCACTCGGGGGCTCGCTGCAGCAGTCACCCCCCGAGGCGTCCTTCGTAATCGCAACACACAAGGGCTCGCCACAGCATCACAACCCTTTACTGCAAAGGAATACAACACACCAAGAAGAAGCATATACAAAGAAAGGAAGCATCTAACCCCCAGGATCTATCTTCGCCTTAATAAGGGCACCCAGATAACGATCGTTCTCTTCACAAACTCGCTCCACGTGCCCAGAAAGGATTGCTCGCCTGCACATCAGGATCATCCAGCCGAGACAGCTCCGACTGGATGGCCTTCTCTTCATCCCGGGACCTCCCCGCCAGCACTTCGAAAAACAGAATCAAAATCAAAGACAACGACAGGAAAGCTACAAAGCACAGTCGAGCAATCAAGCAACAGCAAGACTCACCTCGCAGGAGGTCAGACAACTTCACCACCCACGAAGCAAGACTATCCAGCACGGCCTCAGCACGCTCGCGTTTGGAACGATGGACTGCTGCAGTGTTGGGTATCGCAGCAGAAAACAATAATTTTTCTAACTAGCGTCGCCCTTAACCGAAGATCTATCTAGCTGTAATGTCATAACGGAAAGACTTGCGGAAACATACCTCGGGGTGTAGTCCGTTGCGCCGGAAACGTTTCTGCAAACGTGGTTGATGAAGCCGTAAACCTTTCACAGCCCCCTGGCTGTGTTAGCACCCTGATGGGGTGATAGTGCCGCATGTGCAGCACCTCGTAGTACTCGCACACGTACGGACTCGATGACGACCTCCGTTCTCTGATCCTGCGAAGGTGGCGGAAGTAGACCTCCCGGAACCGGAGTTTCGGCAGCACGACGACGTTCGCGTAGCAGAGAAGCCTCAATCCCAGCACAGGTTCCAGACAAGGGGACCCCGGCTTGAGAGAGATGAGAGACGGGAGAAGACCGGTGAAAACCGATCTCAATTCGGAGTAATATTGAATTCTCTGCAAATTTTTCTGTGTTGAAGAAGTGCACCCCTGCCCATCTTTATATAGGCAGACGGAAGGAGTCAACCCCCCTTCCCTTGGCAACATGGGACTAATCCCTTGCCAAGGGGGGAGGGTGCGGCTAGGAGGAGGGGGGGAAGTGGGGCGCCACCCACATGGGCCCCAAGGCCCATGGCGCCCCCTTTTTTTCTTCTTTTCCTTTTCCCTTTTTTCCTCCTTCCCCTAATGGGCTTCTTTCACAAATAAGGCCCATTGCACTTTTTAATCTGAAATAAATTATTATTAATTATTAATTCACTTAATTAATAAATAATACATATTATTTCATCTCCCGATGATCCGGAACTCCTTCCAGCTCACTCCGAACGTCCTTCGGACCAACACGGAACTTTTCCGGTACGTCTTTCTCTCTTCTCCGGTAACTCCGATAGTTCCGATAAGGTCTCCGATATTCATCGAGCTCTTAAGTGTGTTACCCTACGGTCCGAGAACACTCCAGTCATGACCGTGACAAAAGCTACGGCCAATGATCAATAGCGGGACCTGGATGCCCATAATGACCCCTGTGCATTCCGGAAGTAACCGATTGAACCGTACACGTTGTATACCATTCCCTTTGTCATGCGATACTTGATTAGTCCAAGATTCGAACAACTGCATCCAATGCATTAGTTCTATCTTGTTATCAACAAATCATATTCACTCGTTCCGTGATATTCATCCTTGTGACCTAGTCACACGCTGCGCAGCTTTATGGATGCAACCTCACCGAGTTGGCCATGAAGTATCTTTCCATTATATGGATTGACAAATCCCACTCTTGAATCAACACTCCTCAACATATCCCATCGGGTAGCTCCCAACATTATCTAAACTTGCCACCATGACCACACTTGTATCATTGTTTCACTGTACAGTTCCAGCACAGTATGAAACCGGTCATGAACTTATTTAGATATATTGGAATAATCATATATTATTTGCCTCTGGAGCATATATCCAACAGTCTCCCACTTGCACTAGATAGAAAATAATCTAGCTGCATATTTTCTCGATCATAATCATCTTATCATATAAGCGTTTATTGATCATGCTTGCTCATGGAAGAGGTTTCGTCAACGATCTGTACCCGTTCAGATTCGTATGTTCCTTTGCAATAGGTATTGGTCAAGTTGCTTGATGTACCCTTCATTATCTAATAATGCTTGAATTATAAGTTTGGCGGGAGAGTGAGACTTCTTATTTTACAGTATTCTCTAATGACAAAATGGTTTTAGTCCTTAGGACTCCCATAGGCATGTATACTGAAAAATACACTCAGCCAGAAGTCTAAACTTCTTACGCTAAATTTTATTCAACCTTCTACTTCCTTAAGTAGATATTTATATTTTGTAGAGTTTTGGTTCGTGAAGTTATAGCTCACGTTTCCTTTCTATTCCTTTTGGTGATATCTCTAATTCATATAGACCCATAATAAGGCTTGCAATTGTAATCCAGTATTACATTCAAGTATATTATCTTTTCTATCATTTAGAGTATTGTCCTCAGTTTCTCTTCAGATACTGAATGCTTGGACTTTGCTCAGGTTTTGTGTTTTGCCAACCAAGCACATCGGAACCTGTTCTTCTTCTAAGAACCTTTGAGTCATTCTGTTATTGGATTCACAACTTCCGTTTTATGGTAGAATCATATGTCAAAGGTCATATAGGATCACATGTCAAAGTGCATCCCTATTCTTCCATTAAAACATTATTTTGTGATATTAAGGTTTTACATCCTTTATATAATTCCTAGCCACAAGAACCTTTTCTTGTTTAGGATATCATTCCAATCCTTTTGATGTTCATTACACGTGTCCTAATCTATCCTTATTGATTTTAGTGTGTGACACATCTGTATTTCGTTCATATAAGATTCTCATAATCCTTTCATCTTATTAGCCTTAATCTCCATGTATATCAACGTATATATATGAGATTGTTTTCACATATATCATCGTATATATATGAAATTGACATTGTGCCCCCATTCAAATATATCGGACATATATCTGTAAGTAAGCTTTTATTAAGTTTCTATTCTAATTATGTCAGACATAATAATATTGCTCCCAAAGCTCCCACTCAGAAAATGCTCTCTGCATTCCAAGTTTTCAGGAAGTCTCTAAAGCTCCCTCTCAGTTTCATGAAATTGAAGTCCATCTCAATATTTTGATTACTTCAAAATCACTTGATCAAATCAAGGTTGAGAGTTTCTGCCTTGAGGTACTATGGTCCATCTTATCGAAAAATTCTTTCGTTATGCCATTTGCTACTTCTCTTCAAATTCCACAACTTGAATGTGATGCAATTTCAAGCTATGGTCCCTTCATAGTGTTCGTGAATGAAATACCCATATTGATTTAGCATTACTACGCTTCCGTAGTCAATCATTATTGAATTTAGCCATAACATCTTTTATGTGCCAAATCATGCCTTTATGTGTTGCATCATTCTTAATAACTTCCTGGTTATTCGGAATGTGAAATAACTACTTTATTTCATAGGATGTGAGCCATCCCATATGCAACTCAATATGATTTCATTTCTCCTCGTTTCCTAGGTAACCATCAATCCTTCGTAATTTATGAGCAGTGTCCCTTTTGTTTCACTAAAGAAGACTCATGATTATTGTTCTGTACAGAACGTATTCATGCCAATCTTCTTATTTTTAAACTAAGGCTTTAACTTATATACCATGATCATCATCAATAGCATATTTCCTCTTTTCATGGAGTCATTGCAGCTTCATTAAATTCAGAATGGTTTCCTTATTTCATGAAGTGGGTGTTTTAACTTAATAAATTATAACAACTTTGCTCATTCAAAATAGCATTAGCGTAAGGGGAATGTATTTAGACCATACTACATTTTAGTATGACTACGAATGGTTCAGGTGCTTGAGAACTTTAAACTTCCATCGTAATTTGTGGTATTACTTCCACAAGTCTCCCATTTATGTCAACTATAATACTTATCACTTTGATCACATCATGGTGATTCGTTTTCTTATATTTTACTTCACTGTGATTCCGTAATCTCAGATTTATGATCTCAATTGAATCCTTGTTCAATTAATCATGCGAAACATCTTTAATGATTATTCATGCGCTTGGTTAATACATCATTTATGTACAATGTTTGGCGCAAGTTCTACTTTGCTAGAACTTCGTCATTAGTCATCTTGGTTGATAATAAATTCATGAGTTAATAGATCGAGTATCTAATGAGTTCATCATTTATGAATTCATCTCATGCATTTAATCTAGTTATGCCTTTGACCTTATTGTTATTCATAATAACTTAATCATTAAACATTGAATATCACTTGCCAATTATGGTGTTTTATAAATGCTTCTATCATATTATAAACTCAATTGCAATCATAGTATAAACACACTTTATTCATCAAACTGGAACAACTGACTTGTCTCAAAAGATGAATAACTTTGTCTCGCGAGATGCAAGACATACCACTAAGTGTTCATATTCGATTGATTACAAAAGATTTATCTAATACTCTAAGTATAATCCTATGATAGATGTCTTGGTGAAATCTTGGTGGCCATCAACTGTCTTGGTTGCCATCAATCCTGGATCACACCTCTTCCCGTCCATGCAACGGCAGGCCCTGTTTTCATAAAACAGAACAAGTATCAAATACTTATTAAACTGCAAATGTTGTATAAGGGAACAAACATTTATAACGAGTATATCAAATATATACCTTCTCCATCAACAATTTCTCCTTCAATGGGTTCAACCTCTAAATCTCGGAGGTTGACCATGAACTCAAAGAACTGAAGGCTTTCACCTCTTCCGACATAGTCATGGACAAAGTATGGGTAACTCGGTGGAAGCGAGTGTAGCACCGTGTTTATAGCAGGCTCCTCTATGGTCCAATAGTCAAAGTCCTCCACGAGTTTCAGATGTATCCCATGCATCTTGGCTACGTGAGTTTTTAGACAAATGTTCTCTTCCATCTTTGTAGTAAGAAACTCATTTTCTAACTCAAATCTGGCCACTCTGAACTGATGTATAAACAATGACTTCATCATGTCAATTTTGTCAAACGTGTCCATATCCGCATATTGTTCACGTAAATCTTGCGGAAAGCTAGTTTCTATGACACTTTTAACCATGGCGTAAGTCCTTCGAGGATTATGGTAATCAAGCATTACTTTTTCATCCATGTTGTCTACTGGAGGGTCTCCCATACGCTCTTGTATCACGAACAAGAGGTTAGCTCTCTTGAGCACAGTCCAAAGGTATAAGTACCAATCAACGAAATTTGACCCATCATCTTTAAGTCTTTCACCACGTAAGAAAGTAACCAATCCATGATACTGATTCATGTCCATTTTAATTTTCTACAAAATATTTGCAAGGAAAACAATTAAGACTAGTTCATAATGATGAGTTCATAATAATCATATTATAGATGAGCTCACACTAAAACAATCATCCCTAAGAAGTTTTAGTGATTACATGATCCAGATTCACTATCTGTCCTCGAATATCACAACGGCCGACGGATTAGTTTCAAAGGTAGACAGCTAGTTTGTGCAATCACATCCTATATGTGACTCATGCTCGATTCGATCTCTAGTATTCCGAGGCCATATCTACATATGCTAGGCTCGCCAAATGGACCTTAGTGTTATATGCTGCTTAGCAAGGCCATATCGACATATGCTAGGCTTGCTCCTCATGCGAACTCTAATGTATGTATGACACCCGATCTTCACGGCCTGCCTATCATAAAGAGAACCTTCCAGGTGGTGCACACTTCGGTAGAATACTTATGTTTCGCCTTTTATAAGGGATCATATTATTTAATGCTACCGTCGTGTATCCTATACTAGCAATTTTTAAGATGTATGATCATGGTGGGACTAAGTCTACAGTGTCTCTATTTAAGTTTGTTTCATCATGATGAACGTTTACTACTTTCTAGTAACACATAGCAAAGCTATCACTACATCAAGATTAAGCAAACAACAATAGCCCCCTATGCAATATAAAGTTAGACACCTCTATATTTGTATATTGCATGTTTTACATGGTTGCTAGGGCTTTTCATAGATCAACCGTTTCTACGAACATTGAACCACAACACTGATTATAGATTGTCTCTATTACACCCCGTACGGGGCCCTCCATTGCAAATGCCATATCCGCTAAAGTAAGAGAGACAGACACCCCCCAGAGCCACTTTATACGGTACAAGCCGTATGTCAAGCGTGGAACCAGTATCGCGTAAGCGTACGCGTAAGGTCGGTCAGGGGACGCTTCATCAAACAATGCCACAGATATAACAAGTACACGTGAGAGGGTAACAATCATAGAATCAACGCCCACATCCCCGATGTGTTCTAACCGTACAGCAATACGAAGCATAGATCTAGCTCTGATACCACTGTTGGGTCTCGTAGTAGAAAACAATAATTTTTCTAACTAGCGTCGCCCTTAACCCAAGATCTATCTAGCTGTAATGCAGTAACGGAAAGACTTGCGGAAACATACCTCGGGGTGTAGTCCGTTGCGTGGGAAACTTTCCCGCAAACGTGGTTGATGATGTCGTAAACCTTTCACAGCCCCCTGGCTGTGTTAGCACCCTGATGGGGTGATAGTGCCGCATGCGCAACACCTCGTAGTACTCGCACACGTACGGACTCGATGACGACCTCCGTTCTCCGATCCAGCGAAGGTGGCGGAAGTAGACCTCCCGGAACCGGAGTTTCGGCAGCACGACGGCGTCTGCGTAGCAGAGAAGCCTCAATCCCAGCACATGTTCTAGACAAGGGGACCACGGCTTGAGAGAGACGATATAGGGGAGAAGACCGGTGAAAACTGATCTTAATTCGAAGTAATATTGAATTCTATGCGAATTTTTCTGTGTTCAAGAAGTGCATCCCTGCTCATCTTTATATAGGCAGACGGAAGGAGTCAACCCCCCCTTCCCTTGGAAATGTGGGACTAATCCCTTGCCAAGGGGGGAGGGTGTGGCTAGGAGGAGGGGGGGGGGGAAGTGTGGCGCCACTCACATGGGCCCCAAGGCCCATGGCGCCCCCTTTTTTTCTTTTCCTTTTCCCTTTTATTTTCCTCCTTCCCCTAATGGGCTTCTTTCACAAATAAGGCCCATTGCACTTTTTATTCTGAAATAATTTTTTATTAATTATTAATTCACTTAATTAATAAATAATGCATATTATTTCATCTCCCGATGATCCGGAACTCCTTCCAGCTCACTCCGAACGTCCTTCGGACCAACATGGAACTTTTCCGGTACGTCTTTCTCTCTTCTCCGGTAACTCCGATAGTTCCGAAAAGGTCTCCGATATTCATCGAGCCCTTAAGTGTGTTACCCTACGGTCCGAGAACACTCCAGTCATGACCGAGACAAAGGCTACGGCCAATGATCAATAGTGGGACCTGGATGCCCATAATGACCCCTGTGCATTCCGGAAGTAACCGATTGAACCGTACACGTTGTATACCATTCCCTTTGTCATGCGATAATAGATTAGTCCAAGATTCGATCAACTGCATCCAATGCATTAGTTCTATCTTGTTACCGACAAATATTATTCACTTGTTCCGTGATATTCATCCTTGTGACCTAGGCACACGCTACACAGCTTTATGGATGCAATCTCACAGAGTTGGCCATGAAGTATCTTTCCATTATATGGATTGACAAATCCCGCTCTTGAATCAACACTCCTCAACATATCCCATCGGATAGCCCAAGATACACCTTTATGGTCACCATGTTTCAGTGTGATGGTTAATGCACTCAAAGCATCCTCAGAAGATAGCAATTATGCGTGATCTCACGGTCAAAGGAACAGGCTACTACGTTCTGTAATTACAACACTGAACTTTTACGATTTGATCATGTTGCAATGCTTGCATTAGGTAATGTTCATCACGTCATTCATTCAATGAGGTGACCTTACCGTCAATTGACTTGATTGTCCATGATCGTGAAACCACAATTATCAGTTGACGATAAACCAGTCATCATGAGAGGCTGACTAGGAACTCTGGTTGTTTCTATACCACACCTATATCATTGTTTCACTGATACAGTTCCAGCACAGTATGAAACTGGTCATGAACTTATTTAGATATATTGGAATAATCATATATTATTTGCCTCTAGAGCATATATCCAACATGCAGCCCCCTTCAAGAGAACAACCTCCCGCTCAGCGTCTCTCAGCCTCAAGCACACGGACTCATACACGACCTCGCGGGCGTCCTCCTTCAAAGAACTCCAAGACCGAAGCACGCCCGGGGCGGCCTACCGCAAAACGAACAAAAAGAAATGAGAATCAAGCACAACAGCCGGAACGGCCAAGCAGTTATTCCAATGAAGGTAGCACAAATTCACCACCACAAAGGAGGCATATTACAACCAGAAAGTTTCAGACGACACGACATGGCTACGATCCCCCCTTGCCTACAGAAGAGGGACACTGAGCATCCACAACTTCTAGCAGGCGACGAGCCAGAACAGTGGCTCGTGCGCTCTGCTCGTTAGTATAACCAGGGACAGTCTCAACCAGAGAGTCATCAATGGCAACTCTGTGCCCCGTAAGAACAACAAGGGACGTGGAAAGACCACTCACCACATTCTCCCCAACCAGCTCCTCCAAGAGATCCCCGCCATTACCAAATGCAGCAACGCGGGCGTCCAGACCAGCAGGTACCTTCGTGCCCTCCGGCATTAGGTTCTCATGAACAAGACCCACAAGAGTGGAAGCCTGGGCACAGACCCCCTTGGCAACATCAACAGCGGCAGACATGGAATCCACGGCCCCTCGAAGAACCCTAGATTCCGACGCAACAATTTCCGTCGCACTCACACCAGTGGAGGCTGCACCAGGCAACAAAAATCAATACAGGAGGATAAGGAGACAAAGCACCCAGCAACGAAACAACAACTTACACACAAGCGAGTCCGCCAAGACCCAAAGACGCTCGCACTCGACAGCCTCCGCCTGCACAAGCGCATCCTCAGCCCGATGCAGGCGCACCAGTTCCTCGTGCTGATCGTGCATCTCCTTCTACTTGGAAGCCAAAGCAGCCTTAAGGTTGGAAACCGTTCTTTCTACCTTCTCGGCCCGCTTATCGGCAGTTTGACGACGGTCTAAAAAACAAAACAACACTCAGAATCGAAGACCCAGCAGTTCAAGCACGGCAGCACAGGAAGAAATACTCAGTACTCATGGCAGACAAGGCATCCTGGGCAGAATTGTGGGCCCGCTGCCAACGCTCATCCTCGACCACCAGACGCCCACAGTGTTGGAACACCGACTACACGAAGAAATCAAGTATTAAAGCCAGAACCAAAGCAAGAGTACTACCAATCGCAAGCGCTTGCTTGCAGCCTCGGGGGCTACTCCCATCGGGAGCACTGGCCGTGCTCCCAATGACGACACAAAGGAAAAACAGAGCCAAAGAAAGACTGCAAGCAACCGCAAGCACTTGCCTGCAGCCTCGGGGGATACTCCCATCGGGAGCACTGCCGTGCCCCCGATGACAAAAACTGCACAAGCAAACATGAAACAAACTCACCAGCCCAGCTATGCGGTCGAAAAAGCGGACTTTATCTTCAACACCAAGATCAAGACGGCCCAAGTAAGAATGATCTGGAGCAGCAGGCTCGGCATCAGGAGCAACAACACCAGATGCCACAGGCGGAGCGGCAACAGGAATCTCACCCACAACCGGGACAGCAGAAGTCACCAACGATACGAGAGGACCAACGGCAACCGACGAATCCCCAGTATGCTTGGCAGCTGCTCCGGAGTCAGTCGATTGCAGGTCGACATCAGCCGCACTAGAGGAGGAAGCAGCCGGAGCAGTCGCAGCGCTGCAAGATAAAAGCCATCAGACAAAAGAACAGAGGAAAACCAGCCTCAGCAAAGACAAGAATATGCTTACCCGCCACACGTAGAACGAGCGCACAATAACCTCCCAAACCTGGGCCTTTTGCACTCAGTGACAGAAGGAGACGGCTCAGCAGACGGTATAGACGGCGGAACAGCACCACTCGTCGTGTCAAGATCCTCGGCGCCCGAAGGACGTGACCGCTTGACACGAAAGGGCCTCGATTCCTCACTATCTCCGGTCCCCGGCAGCTCGACCCCCATGGACTCGTCAGCACCAATGGCACCCGCGAGCACGCTGGCACCAGCACTCGGCGCAGCATCGTCAGCAACGGAAGCATCCGGCTCCTCGCGAATATCAGCATCCTCCGGCTGCGGAGGGTTGCACAACACAGGAACATGATCCTACACAAGCAATTAGCATCATCAGCAAGCAGTCAAACAAGCATCTCAAGTCATACGGTAAATTCAAAAACGCGAACCTGTGGCAGCGCGTGATCAGAAGAATAAGGGATGACGAAACCCATCTCGGAAACGCTCGAGCATTTGGTCACATACTGGATCCGGGCCAGAAGGCCATCGGCATCAAGCTCTTGGAGGGAGCATCTCGTCGAGTCCTCGAGTCCCTCATATTTCCACATGGGACGGGCTCGAGACTGCAATGGTTGAACGCGCCTCCCAATAAAAACAGAGATGAGCTGCCCACCGGTCAAGTGTCCTTCACTAGAGCAACCCTCTCCAAGAATAGAGCCACTTCAGATGACTCTTTCGCAGACAAAGAATGGGACCATGAAGCCTGCTTGACTACTCGCGCTTCAGAATTAAAGGGAGCAAGCCCAAATCGCTGCCCAACAATGTGTTGATCCTTGAGATAGAACCAACTCTTCCGCCAAGCACTGACGGAGTCAAGCATCTCCAAATCAAAGTATGATTTGGAGTCCCTAATGGATATACCCACCTGCCCCACAACATACTCAGAGTTTGTCCTCTTTATACAAAAGAGGTGCTTCCAGAGCCCCCAATGGGGATAGATCCCCAAGAAAGCCTCACAAAGGGTAATAAAGCAAGCAATGTGCAAAATCCCATTGGGAGTCAAATTGTGGAGCTGAAGCCGATAAGTGTACAACAAACCACGAACAAAAGGGTGAATCGGAAGGGCAAACCAGTGAAGGAAGAACGCCTGAAAGGACACCCTCTCATCTACCGCAGGAGCGGGAACAGGTTCATCTCCTGGAATCCGTACGGCATCTCCAACTACCAAGCCATCTGCAATCAGCGAGCCGAGATCTGCATCCCCAAAGGTTGAGCGCTCCCATTTGCCAGACATCTTGGGAGCACGGGAGCGCGTTGTCATCTATCCCCCAGCAAGCAGCAAAAGGAGGAAGGAGAAGGCTTAAGAACATGGGAAATATAGAAGCGAGAGGAGAAGGAAATGACTGGGTAAAACCTAAAATTTACTCATCCGCTCGGTATTTAACCACCAGCCAAGCGAGCAGGGGCACCGTTCAATCCCAGCATCCAGTAAACGTGGCACGATCCCACGGCAGGCCAAAAACATGGAAAATCCAATCGGCGCAGTAACATCACCGCCCACTACGCGAGCAAAAAGAGGACCATCATCACACGAAGCAAAAATTTCGGCGGGACAGTGCCAAGTCATTTCCTTTGACAGACTACAATGGTCAGAGATACCAGAAAAACCAAGCCAGCGTCACATCCCCACAAGACGTATCGAGTACGTTTGCCAGCCTCAGAATTTCAACCTTTTTCTTTTTCCGATGGGCAAAACATTTTACTCCCATCGGGAGCATCTCCATGAGAGTTTCGGGTGCTCCCTCACCTAAAGATTAATTATGTGCTCGAGTGATTACTCGCACCCATGAAGAGTTTCGGGTGCTCCCTCACCTAAAATAAAAGACGTGCTCGAGTAATTACTCGCACACATGAAGAGTTTCGGGTGCTCCCTCACCACGACAGAAGATAACGGACTTGTACTCGCCAGATCGAGCGATCCCAGAGTATCGGGTGCTCCCTCACCTCGAGAGCGAAAGTAATACTCGAGTAATTACTCGCAAACTCTACATACTCGAACACTCGACGACCTCCCGAGCAAATATTCCTCTACATTTACTCCTTGCTCGAGCACTCAGCAAAGCTCCACGAAGGACTGCTAAAACAGCTCACTTGATTGTTTATTCCAAGTGGGTGCATTATCATCTAGGCTCCGCGCCTCAATAAAAATACATATTCCTGGAACACGATACACTGTGCCCAGATGCCACGCAAGCTTAGCGTGTAGGTAAGACCCCGCTGCGTAGATCGGCCGGGCTGGGACTTGCCGCAGAGCGATTTGACTCCCAATCTTTCCCATGCGCTTGCATGATAGAAAAAGCCGGGCGGACGCGCCTAGGCTACGAAATTTACTAGAGGCAACTGATCATTGTAAGACCTGCAGCGGCTTGACTTTTGCTCGACACCAGTGTTCCAAGCTCATGTCGAGGGACATGGGTTTGATTCGGCTACTGCAGTTTTTCCCACTAGTGCAATTCACCAAGGCTCGACCAGTCGACTCCTTGGGCACTTTCAGCTTAGCATCCCTCGGAAAAGGTTTTGTCATGGCCCCAAACTTCCATCGACCCACGGTTGAACCATGCACACATCAAAACGACGCAAGAATGGACTCATGTCCCTGCACGCCTCTTCGAGTCCCCCAGGCACTCGGGGGCCACTAACGAGGGGGTGACCCCACGACTCCTATGGATGAGCCTACCCGGTGTACCCGAAGACAGGAGGCCCACAGATATGCCGCCTGGGCCCAGCCTTGGCCCACTAGTGGCACCGACGTAGGAGTCCGTGACTCATAAGGAAGGTGTAAACTTGTCGTACGGTACAGGATTAGAGTTAGGAAACCTCATCTGTAATCCCAGACGGACTCCCCGAGACCTAGCCTAGTATATAAAGGCTAGGAGGGGAGACGTCGAGATCAAGCAATACGAATCTGTAAACCCTAGCCTTGTGCGCACTAGCGTTGGCTCCCCTGTAATCGCCATATCCAATCAATAACATCGAGCAGGAACGTATCCTCCCGTTAGCCGACGAGCTATCGTCCAACCTGTGCCTCTCATGACTAACCCAGGGTCCCTGGCCATGGCATTTTCCGGGGTACATCCCCGTCAGACACGAAGAAAGTCGACTTTGTCCCTGGTCACGCTTCCAACCAATTCATCATTGGGACGGAGCTATCTGACAAATAGGAAAGCGCGCTCATCGAGTTACTCCGTGAGAATCGGGACATTTTTGCACGGAAACCTTCTGACATGCCAGGTGTCCCGAGGGAACTCGCTGAGCACCACCTAAATATCCACCCTAAACTTAAGCTGGTCAAACAATTCCTTCGTCGTTTCAACGACAAAATGAGGAACACCATTGGAGAAGAAATAGCCCGACTCCTTGCCGTCGGGTTCATCATGGAAGTTTTCTATCCGGAGTGGCTTGCAAACCCGATCCTCGTTCTAGAGAAGAATTACACTTGCCGTATGTGCATTGTCTACACCGACTTAAACAAGGCCTGCCCAAATGATCCCTTCGCACTACCTTGCATTGATCAAATCATCTACTCTACTGCAGGATGCGAGCTCCCGTGTTTTCTCGATGCTTACTCAGGTTATCACCAAATCAAGATGACCCTCGAGGACCAGGAGAAAACGGCTTTCATTACTCCCTTTGGGATATACTTCTACACTTCTATGCCTTTCGGCTTGAAGAATGCAGGGGCAACATACCAGCGAATGGTGCAGAACTGCCTCAAGGAGAAAATTGGGTGCAATGTGCATGCTTACGTGGATGACATAGTCATCAAGTCTCACGTCTCCGACTCACTCATAAGTGACCTCCAGGAAACCTTCAAGAATATGCGCAAGTACCAGATGAAGCTAAACCCGGCCAAGTGCTCCTTTGGGTCCCTGTAGGAAAACTCCTCGGATACATAGTGTGAGACAGAGGAATTGAGGCAAACCCAGATAAAATCAATGCTATTATGGCTCTCCAAAATCCGGCCTCGGTGAAGGGAGTCCAACGGATCACTTGGTGCGTAGCTGCTCTAAGTCGGTTCATAAGCCGACTTTGAGAAAAATCGATCCCTCTATACTGACTCTTATGAAAGTCGGAGAAATTCGTATGGGACGGTGAAGCTGATCATGCTCTGGAAGCTTTGAAGAAAAAATTGTCCCAGGCTCGAGTCCTGGAGGCTCCCAAGCCAAAAGAGCCAATGATACTCTATATTTCTTCCAACAACCGAGCGGTCAACGATGTGGTTGTTGTTGAACGTATGGAAGCCAGTAAAGAGCACCCTTTGCAGAGGTCAGTGTATTACGTTAGTGAGGTCTTGACGTCATCAAAGAAACGCTACCCTCACTGGCAGAAGCGGGTCCTTGCTGTATTCATGGCGAGTCGGAAGCTCAAGCATTACTTCCAGGAGCACCCCATAACTGTAGTTAGCTTAGCACCGCTTGCAGATATCATCCAGAACCGGGAGTCCACCGGAAGGATTGCAAAGTGGGCTATAGAGTTGGGGCTTATCACATCAAGTATGAACCACGCACGGCCATCAAATCTCAGGCGCTCGTCAACTTCATCAATGACTGGACAGAGTTCCAAGCACCCCCAGTAAATCCGGTTACAAAATACTGGACAATGCACTTTGATGGGAGTCGGAAGCTCCAAGGGTTGGGAGCCGGCGTGGTGCTCACTTCTCCCAAAGGAGATCAATTTTCCTATGTCTTGCAGCTACAGTTCACTTGCACCAACAACGCAGCAGAATATGAGGCCCTACTCCATGGGATGCAGATGGATCGCGAGATGAACATAAGCCGAATCCGATGCTATGGAGATTCTGACCTTGTTTCTCAGGAAGTGTAGGGAAGGTGGAACTCCAAAGATGCCACAATGGTAGCCTATCGGTAGGAGGTAAAAAAACAAGACGGTTTCTTTTTTGGGTGCCAAGTGGACTACATGGAGCGGAAGCTAAACAAAGTCGCATATGCTTTATCCCGGCTCGGCTCTCAACGAAAGTCGGTTCCACCAAACGAGTTCCTAGACGTCTGTGGGCTAGTAGAATCCATGTCTATAGGCTTTAGCAACTAGCGAACGAGAGCCGACATGATGCCCACAGTCTCCTGACTGTTACTCATTGACGAATGGACAAGCCGACTGTGGGTGAGCCACTGACGCAAGGTCAAGTCGGATGTTCTCAATGGTGAGTTACATAGGCGGAGCCCTGCAGACGTCTTTCAGAGATGTGTATCACCAGAAGGTCAAGTCGGATACACATCTCTGAAAGACGTCTGCAGGGCTCCGCCTATGTAACTCACCATTGAGAACATCCGACTTGACCTTGCGTCAGTGGCTCACCCACAGACCAATGGACAAGCCGAGAGAGCTAACCAAGAGTTGATCCGAGGTATCAAACCCCGACTCTTTGTTCCTTTGGAGAGGATGCCGGGTTGCTTGGAGGATGAATTTCCCTCAGTATTATGGAGCATCAGGACGACTCCTAATAGGTCGACAGGCTACACACCCTTCTTCCTGGTCTATGGAGCAGAAGACGTTCTCCCAAGTGACACCCGTCACGACTCGCCAAGAGTAATAGCTTATGTGGAATCCGACAATGAAAGAGCAAGGCAAGATGTCTTGGATGTTCTCAATGAAAAACAAGAACTCATAGCAGCTCAGTCGGCTATCTATCAACAAGATTTGCGACGATATCATAGTCACCGTATCAGAAGTCGGACTTTCCGGGAAGGGAACTTAGTGCTCTGCCTCATACAGAAAAAGGATGGAATGCACAAGCTATCTTCTCCATGGGAAGGACCGTTCGTGGTCAGCAAGAACCTCTACAATGGATCCTACTACCTGGTTGATATACGCGAGAAGGCAAAGTCACGCACATTTATGGGGGAGACTCCTAGGACGTGGAACATCGCACAACTCCGTCCATATTATACTTAGGTAGCACAAGAACACTATTGTACAAAGTCGACACTCGTCGGACCGACTTTCGCTATATATATATATAAGTCGATATTTGTCGCACCACCTATCGCGGCATAATAAAGTCGATTTACATCGCAACCGAGTTTCATCACAGTCAAATTAATAAAGTCGATCTTAATCGCATTTAGGCTATCGCCATAATTAACATATAAAGTCGACTTTCGTCGCAAACAGGCCTTCGCCATTTCTCAAAGTCGACTTCGTCGCACCGGCTCTCTCCACACTTATGCATAAAATCAACTTTCATATTGCATAGTCTTTTATACATATTGCATCACATTGCATCATAAATTACATATTTTACACTTTTCTCAGAGACCTGGGGGCTTGATCAACCTTCTATCGGCTTTGAGCATGTATATTGCATTGATAAGGCAAAGCGGGGGGGGGGGCTTGATGATACACATCGACTCCTACTAGAAAAGCCGACATATATATGTAATACTTCACATGTGTTTGATTAGATAAGGGGAAGTAGGGGAGTTCGATGGCTCCCATCAACTCTTAAAACCAAAGAAACCCCGACATACATATGAACTGGCCACCCACGCCGCCCGGCCTGTACAACTCAGAGCTTACATAACAAACGCGCAACCGGTTGGTCTAAACTTCGGGGTTTACATAAAATGCCCATCGAATTTAGTCCTAAAAGAGCGAGGCACGCTAGTCATTGAAAAGCCGGATATACAGAGAAAATTCGAATCTTGAACCAATAATCTTTCTCAACATGAGAATATGAGGTCTAGGTCAGCTTCTACTAGCCCTTGCATATTCATTCTTTGCATCATCCTGCATCTTACAACCATTTACAACAATTTTCTGCAGTTTAGACCTATGTGACTCCGCACAAGCACCCAGATGAATATACCGACTCATGGGGACTACACTTTAAAGTTTCTTCTCCAGCACAGACTCGGTACAGCACCAAGACGCACACACCGACTCTTGGGGAGTAACACTTAAATTTTTTATTTATAATTTTTTTGGCACGACGCCACAATGATTATACCAACTCTTATATACATGACCTGGTACGGCACACAAATGTGACCACACCAACTCATGGGGGCTACAAGTCGATCTATCGTATGAGTCGATCACTGATACACATATATTCTGAATAGAATCAGGGGGCTACAGATACAGACATTATCAAAAAATATTGGCTCTCATGCATTGGTGCAAAAAATATTCAAAGTCAGGAATAAAAACCGACTTATAGACTCGATGGGAATTTATAATTTTCATTCATCAACAAGCCGAGTCTTACATCAAAAGGAGGAGCCTTACATTGCAGGAAATTAAAGGCCAAAGTCGGAAATGTACTATTAAAATAAAAAAACTACAGCTTCAGTCGTCGTCTTCAGAGTCAGCTTCATCTTTAGGGGAAGAGGTTTCGACGGCGTCTTCATTGTTGTTGTAGAACTCTTCATCACTGCTACTGGAACTCTCCATGCAGCAGCCTGTTCGGTCACCATCTGAGTCAAAGATTCTAGCCCACAGGGTGTCACCACCATCATATCTAAAAACAATGGTGCCCCCCTTGAGATATTCCTAGAATGAAGAAAAGTTTTCCAACCTTTCTCAAAGAACATGGAGTGGTGGCTAGAAAAGTTGGTACCCACCAAAACAGGTCACGAACCGTCTGGATATGTATCAAGAACTCACCCCTCTCAGGAGACGAAGGGGGAGATTCAGATGGAGAAGCGGCGCGAGCCCTTCTTCCCCTACCTCTGCCACGGCCACGACCATTCCCACGGCCACGACCGCAGCTACGGCCTCGACCACGAGTGCCTGCCCTGGAACCGGGCTCATCGGCCGTCAAAGGAACATGAGCACCTAGCTTGGGAGCCATGGAAAGAGAGAAGAGGAAGAAGAAGATGCGGGCACTTGAAGGATAAGCTACCCAATGGCTATTTATAGCAGTTTCGAGGAAAGGCTCAATCAATTACATAATGACATGGGAGAACCACCCATGGTAGGTAACATTTATGGAAAGACTCCTCGATTCCCACTACAACATCAATGCCTCCAACCGGCATTTCGAGTAGTGCAATCATAAATACAATACCGGATCTTTGACTGAAGAAGTCAAAAGAAATTTTTTGGTTGGAAGATGAAGCGAAGAGACAAGGGAAATTGGCACCGACTCCTTTCAAATCTCAGAGAAACTGGGACTCGTTTTGTCTAAATCAAGGAGTCGGCAACCACGACAGTGACAAGAAGATTGCTGCGAACACTAAAGCATCCCACCAATCCTGGGGGCTAATGTCGAGGGATGGACCAAGCCCATAACCCGACATTAGGCCTAAAGGGCCAACTCACCTGCGGAAGGCCCACAAAGAAGACCCGGCCATGGGCCGGCTACGCTAAGGAAAGAAGATCGAAGGTGTAGAAAGAATTCGACTTACCTTATATAGCACATAGCATATTTTTAAAGTAGAATAGGACTCCACCTAGTGACAGAGTCGGACTCGCGGAATTCCGGGACCCGGTGCCTTTATAAGCCGAGGTCCATCGGATCCAGGGCCAAAGAACAATCTCAACCTAAGATAGGACTAGACACTTGTCGGCGTAACCTAGATCACCTCGAGATCAAGGCTACGAACCGACTCTATTGTACTCGATCAACCGACTCTTCTTTCGAGAGTCGCAACCCATAATAATAAGAAGGAGGAGTAGTCTTTGACCTCGACACAAAGAGGGGCTGAAACCTGGGTAAATCGCCGGTTCTCCTGTCCATGTCGACTCTCTCCACGAAATCGCCTCGCAGCAAAGGTCCCATGTCAAGTTCGACTCTTCCGCCATCTGCCGTGACTTTCCCACGACGGGCCTTCCGTGGATGAGTCGGCCCATAGATCTAATGCTGGGTCATGGGCTTGATCCATCCCCCCGACAGATCTGTCGAGCCAAGAACTCATCTTATGGTAATATCCCTCGTGTTTTGTATTCCAATTACGGTGTGACCCATTCGGGGGTTGCATGGAGTGCTTCCACCGAGGCTAGTTCCAGTTTTGGTACCACTATTTCCTCTTTGTTTGGGAGCCGAACTGAGGGGTGTTCTAGGATGTTGAGGAAGACATTGGGAGGTACCGGCTTCTGCTGTGATCCCAATCGTTATAAGGCGTTGTCTGCTTCGTTGAGTTTCCTCTCTATGTGATCGACCTGGTATCCTGTGAAGAAACCAACCTTCCTTGATACCTCTCGACGGTAATCCTCCATAATCGGGTCCCTGGAGTCCCATGTTCCTGAAACTTGCTGGGAGACTAAGTCGGAATCCCCTAGGCAATGTATCCTGGTTATGTTCATCTCACTGGCTAGTCGCAGGCCGTGCAACAGTGCTTCATACTCGGCCGCATTGTTGGTGCAAGGGAATTGTAGTTGGAGGACCTAGCAGAGTTTTTATCCCTTAGGAGAGGTGATGACCACCCCGGCTCTGGATCCTTGTAATTGTCGACTTCCATCGAAGTGCATAGTCCAGGATTTGGTAGTTGGTTTTTCGGGTGGTATCTATAATTCTGTCCATTTGTTGATGAAGTCGACTAGGGCTTGTGATTTAATGGCCGTGCGGGATTCATACTTTATATCATAAGCCCCTAGTTCTATGGCCCATTTTTCTATCCGCCCTGTCGCTTCTCTATTTTGTATGATGTCTCATAGGGGTGCTGAGCTGACAACCGTGATCGGGTGTTCTTGGAAGTAGTGCTTCAACTTTCGACTTGACATGAAGACGCCTAGGACCAGTTTTTGCCAATGAAAGAGTAGGAGGGTCATTGAATTAATTGGTCTTTTCCTTATTCCTTTCGTTTGACCACTACGGTTGCACTGATGGTTTTGCTGTTTGCGGCAAAATAGAGTACCATAGGTTCCTTTGGTCTTGGCGCCGCCAAGATTGGTGCTTGGGATAATTGGAGCTTCAGGGCTTCTAGGGCTTCATCGACGTCCTTATTCCAGACGAATGTGTTTGTTATCTTTAAGAGTCTATAAAGTGGAATGGCCTTTCCGCCGAGTCGGCTTATGAACCTGATAAGGGCGGCGATGCATCCGGTGTTTTTCTAGACACCCCAGATGGAGGTCGGCTTTGACAGAGACATGATGGCATTTATTTTTTCTAGATTTTCCTTGATGCCCCTTTCTGATATGATATATCCCAAATGTTTCCCGGTCGGTACTTTGAAAATGCATTTGGCCGGGTTCAGCTTCATTTGGTAAGTGCGGAGATTCGCAAAGTTTTCCTCCTAGTCCTTGATCAGTGAGTGGGCCTTCTCGGTTTTGATCACAATTTCATCGACGTACGCGTGTACATTGCGCCAAATCTGATCCCTTAGGCAGTTCTGGACTGTGTGTTGGTACGTGGCTCCTGTGTTTTTTAGGCCGAACGGCATCGACGTGCAATAAATAACTCCAAAGGGTGTGATAAATGATGTCTTCTCCTGATCGTCGACGGCCATCTTTATATTGTGCCAGAATATGCGTCCAGGAAATACAGAAGTTCGCATACCGCTGTAGAGTCGGTAATCTGGTCTATCCGAGGTAGGGTGAATGGTTTTTGGGGCATGCCTTATTGAGGTCGGCATAGTCGACACACATGCGCTAGGTTCCATTTTTCTTGAGAACAAGGACTGGATTAGCCAGCCAATCTGCATGGAATACCTCTATGATGAACCCGGCAGCTAGGAGCCAGGCTATTTCTTCTCTCATGGCTTCTCTCCTCTCGTCGTTAAAACGTTAGATAAATTGCTTGATTGTTTCATCTTTGGGTCAGTATTAAGTTGGTTCTCAGCGAGTTCTCTAGGGACGCCTGGCATGTCTGAAGCACTACTAGGGAAAGGCCTTATAGTGGCGTAATTTTATTTTTCCTTTAGTGGTGCATTATAGATGCGCCACTCACGACAAGCCACTAATGAGGGCTTAATAGTGGCACATTTAAAATGCACCACCCCTAAGACTCTTAGGCGTGGCGCATTCTGAAATGCGCCACTATTAAGCCCTTATTAGTGGCGCATTCTGAAAATGTGCCATTACGGGATTCTTATTAGTGGCACATTTTGTACATGCGCCACCATTAACATTTTTTGGATTTTGAATCTTGATCTGGATCATGATTTTTTTAAAATTATTTTTTTTCAATTTTTTTAATCTCAGGTCACTATGTTCCTATCCGTGGCCAAACTTCCCCAACGATCACCCATCCTAACACTATTCTAGCCCCAGCACACTTAACTTCTCGATTCCATTCAACTCCAATCCCAGCTCGCTTAACAGATACTCGTTGATATATGTATCATATCAATCCTATTAAACCTTGTTGATGTCCATGGGTGTGATGAGAATTTTAAATTTTTTGAAACTTCCTAGTCGGTCACCTATCATATTTTGAACATTTAAAAAAATCGATTTTTTATTTTATTTTTCTGATACTAGTGACACACCTAGCCAATAGTGCGCTACTACTAAGTTTGAATTTTTTTCAAAAAATTTGGCCTCCAAATCTTAAAGGGCCAATTATGTTTCCCCCCTAATCTTGCCCCAGTCTCAGCTTTACCTCTAAAAAAACATGTGCTCAACTTTGCCCCTCTTCCGTTAGTGGTGGTCACTAAAATACCTCTCCGTACAGTTTCCGTCTGGTCAAAGGCCTTTGATCGTCTATGAGACATTGTTTTGACATTTTTACCCTTATTCTCTCTCACCTCCTTACATGTGGGACATCCTCAGTTTCAGTTAGCAAGTTAATATGAAATGGGCCCACTTGTCTATGGTTGTGGGGTAGGTTTGGGGTGCTGGTTAGTGGATAATTAGGGATACGCCCATTCGGTTAATAATCTGAAAGGGGACCACTTGTTAGTTCGTTGCCGGATCTGGAAAAACCTCCGGCAGAGAAGAGATCACCGGCGCGGCACGGCTGGAGACCAGGGAAGGCCATGTTGAGCGCGAGAGCAGGCCATGGCCAGCACGGGCACGGACCACGGCCAGTGCGGGTGACAGGGATCAACCCCGGCAAATCCCATGGTCAGGGACCCTGGGTTAATCATGAGAGGCACAGGTTGGACGATAGCTTATCGGCTAACAGGAGGAGACGTTCCTGCTCGATATTATTGCTTGGAGATGCGATTACAGGGAAGGCCAAGGCTAGTGCGCACAAGGCTAGGGTTACATATTGTGTATTGGATGATCTCGACGTCTCCCCTCCCAGCCCTTATATATTAGGCTAGGTCTCGGGGAACCCTTCTTGGATTACAGATGAGGTTTCCTAACCCTAATCTTGTACCGCACGATAGGTTTGCACCTTCCTTACGAGTCGCGGACTCCTACGTCGGTGTCACTAGTGGGCCAAGGCTAGGCCCAGGCGGTATCCTTGCGGGCCGTCTGTCTTTAGGTACACCGGGTAGGCCCATCCGTAGGAGTCGTGGGGCCACCCCCTCGTCAGTAGCCCCCGAGTGCCTGGGGGATTCGAAGAGTCGCACAGGGACTCGATTTCATCCTTGCGTCGATTGTATGCACGGTATAACTGCGGGTCGTTGGAAGTCTAGGGCCATGACAAAACCTGTTTCGAGGGAATGCTAAGATGAAAGGGCCCAAGGAGTCGACTGGTCGAGCCTTGGTGAATTGCGCTAGTGGCAAATACCGCAGTAGCCCAATCAAACTCACGTCCCTCGACATGAGCTTGGAACACTGGTGTCGAGCAAAAGTCATGCCGCTGCAGGTCTTACAGTGATCAATTGCCGCCAGTAAAGTTCGAAGCCTAGTATCATGCAATCGCATGGAAAAGATTGGGAGTGAAATCGCTCTGCGGCAAGTCCCAGCCCGGCCGATCTGCGTAGCAGGGTCTTACCTACGTGCTAATCTTGCGCAGCATCTGGGCACAGTGTATCGTGTTCCAGGAATATGTATTTTTTATCGAGGCACGGAGCCTAATTAGTAATGCACCCACTTGGAATAAACAATCAAGTGAGTTGTTTTAGCGGTCACTCGCGGAGCTTTTTCGAGCGCTCGGGCGAGGAGTAATGTAGAGGAGTACTTGCTCGGGAGGTCTTCGAGTGCTCGGGTACTTAGAGTTCTGCGAGTAATCACTCGAGTATCGCCTTCGCTCTTGGGGTGAGGAAGCACCCGACACTCTGAGACCGTACGATCTGGCGAGTGCATGCTTGCTTGTCTTGTGTCGTAGTGAGGGAGCACCCGAAAACTCTCATGGGTGCGAGTAATCACTCGAGCACGTCTTTTTTCTTCTAGGTGATGGAGCACCTGAGACTCTCATGGGTGCGAGTAATCACTCGAGCACGTCTTTTCTTCTAGGTGAGGGAGCACCTGAGACTCGATCTTGAGTGGATACGCTCCCGATGGGAGTTAAATATATTTTGAAAAATGTATTTGAATCAGTAAAAACGGTGCTTGCAGGCTGCGTTTTCTTTTGCGCTGCCACTTTAATTTACCTCTTCTTGGTAAGGATAACGATCTCCTTGCTGGAGGACCGTCAAAGATGCTCTGTCTACGAACCGTCATGTCTTCATGACCGGTCCTAATGATGGCCTTTGTGGCGTGCTGCAGCCGCCTGTTGAGTTACTGATGCACGTATTGAAAACGTGCGAGATTTGACGCGTCCAGCGCAAAGTGCCGCCCGTGTGAAAGCATCTTTGTCTCGGAATTCGAATCGCCCAGCACGCTCGGTCTTTGAATTAATTTCTCCCGTCGTCTGGGCTTCTGCGTGCTCTTGGGTTTGTGCTATAAATAGACCCCTCTTTTTCATCTAGCAGCAATGTTCGTCCTCTTCCCATCTTGCTCCTCTTTTTCATCTTCCTTTTTTTCTTTCCCTTCTCATGGGGCTAAAACGAGGTGCAGGTATGACTAGCCGCAGCCGGGTTCGCCGTGGCCGCGGTGGTCGTACTCCGCGCTCTTCTCACGGTGGCCGTCGTGGTGCAGCGCTGATGCCTTCCTCCTCTTCCTCAGAGGAGGGTTTTTGGCGCTACGACTTTCTCCTACGCGTATGTGGCCGGAACGCTGCTCGCATTCTTCTTCCTCCTGCCTTTGCTGCCATTGTTTCTGAGCGTGGCCTGGATGGCCTGCTTCTTCGTCTTCAGGGGTGCTCTCGGCCACTTTCTTATGTTGAATTGGAGACCGACAGTTACCGCTTGATTTTTCTTGGTTTTGGCTGGAAGTCGTTTTCTCGATGTTTGAACTTGCGTGATGGTGATACTCTTTGTTGCCGTTTTGATGGCGAAAATACTCTTACCATCTGGGCTTTTGACCCGAGCGGCAGTCGCATGGATCCGTACTGGCAGGAGACAAGCAGCGACAATTCCGGCAGGTCGGGGAGTCCCATGCCTATGTCTTCAAAAGCTTCATCCTCTGGCGACTCCTCGGGTGGTGATGTTGTGCCCTCCAGCTCTGGAGAGGACCTCGACGTCAAGCCACCGATCAAGAGGGCACACCCGACGACCTTGTAGAACTGGAGGCCGCGGCGTCGTCTTCGCCGGCAGCTCGGGTGGAGCTGGAGAAGAAGCTGTGCAGCTGGAGAAGAAGCTGGTGGAGCATCGGCTTCGGTGCTCCGCAAATAAGTCGAGCTTCACCTTTTGTTATGTCATTGACGTGATGAGCTGGCTGCTTCGACTCCTCCTTTTTCTGTGATGCCCGTCGCATTACCGCCAATTACCCCAGCATGGGCACACATGTAAAAGTCGTAATTCCTTGGGTGATTTGTGTTGTAGTCTTGTCGACTGCTTGTGTCTTTGTAACTAGGTTAGTTCTCCATGTAATGAGGATTGTCTTCGAGTAATGAGAGCTTCCTTCTATCCAATGTACTCGAGTCTTTTGTACTGAGAATGATCTTCGAGTCCTTCTAATGCGAACTGTGTTTGAGTCCTTGTAATGCGAAATGTGATCTATCTTTAAGTCTTTCAACGAGAGTTGTCTTCGAGTCCATCAAGTCCTTGTACTGTGGATTCTATCGGGTGCGCGACAACGCTCCCGATGGGAGTAGCCCCCGAGGCTACGTTCGAGTTGTAGAGTCGAACGTAGGCTGAGATTTGTTTCCTTTGTCGTTCTTTTGTTAACTGTCGTTTTTTATCGGGTGCGCGACAGCGCTCCCGATGGGAGTAGCCCCCAAGTCTTTAGGTGATCGTTGGCGATCAGGTGAAGACTAAAGGATTGTCTGTGTCCTGTGCTCCATCCATATTTCTCCAAAGTACTTGGTGTTCCACCTGGTTGTAGTCGTGTCCTCCCTTTGATTCCAAACGGTTTTCAGCAAGTGGCGCCTATCGGGGGTTTTTGCTTGGACCCTTATTTTTAAGTTACGGGCTGCGCGGGAGATGATAGCGTTTCTCCGAGGGAGATGTGCTCGAGCCCCCGAGCGTTTTTTAGATAAAGATCGTGTGAGCGATGATAGCGTCTCTCGGGGGGAGCTGGTACTCGAGCCCCCGAGTGCTTTAAGTAAAGATCGCGTGAGCGACGATAGCGTCTCTTGGGGGGAGTCTGTACTCGAGCCCCCGAGTGCTTTGGGTAAAGATCGCGTGGGCGACGATAGCGTCACTCGGGTGGAGTCTGTACTCGAGCCCCTGAGTGCTTTGGGTAAAGATCACGTGAGCGACGATAGCGTCTCTCGGGGGGAGTCTGTACTCGAGCCCCCGAGTGCTTTGGTGAAAGATCGCGTGAGCGACGATAGCGTCTCTCGGGGGGAGTCTGTACTCGAGCCCCCCGAGTGCTTTGGTGAAAGATCGCGTGAGCGACGATAGCGTCTCTCGGGGGGAGTCTGTACTCGAGCCCCTGAGTGCTTTGGTGAAAGATCGCGTGAGCGACGATAGTGTCTCTCGGGGGGAGTCTATGCTCGAGCCCCCGAGTGCTTTGGTGAAAGATCGCGTGAGCGACGATAGCGTCTCTCGGGGGGAGTCTGTACTCGAGCCCCCGAGTGCTTTAGGTAAAGATCGCGTGAGCGACGATAGCGTCTCTCGGGGAGAGTTTGTACTCGAGCCCCCGAGTGCTTTGAGGTGGTAGCATTTGGGAAACACCATTTTATTGCGTCGAACGGTTACATGAGTTGCTAGTCGAGCATAGCTGGTGGAGACTATGGGTAGAACAGGCGTAGGTTCGCTACGTTCCATGGGTTTCCCACGTCCTCGTGAGTCTTTGGGTTCTTCAGCCTGTAGGCGCCTCCTCCTATGACTTCTGAGACTATGAACTGTCCTCCCCATCGGGGGACAAGCTTGTGGACTTTCTCTTGAATCAGTCGCAGGACGAGGTCTCCTTTGTTGAATGTTCTGGTGCGCAGGCGGCTGCTTTGGTAAGTGCGTAGCTTGTCCTGGTACCCCTCTGACCTTGTTAGGGTTGTGTTTCTTGCTTCGTCTGCTGTGTCCTTGTCCTCTTGTAGTGCTTCTTCTGCTTCCTCTTCTTCATACCCCGAGATCCGGGGTGCCCCAAATTTGAGGTCATGTGGTAGTACTACCTCCGCCCCGTACACCATGAAGAAGGTTGTGTACTGGTTCGCAGTATTTGGGGTGGTGCGCAGGCTCCATAATACTGCAGGGAGTTCTTCTACCCAATTGCCTGAGGCCTGCTCGAGTGGTGCAAGGAGCCGTTTTTTTATTCCTCCGCATACTAGGTGACGAGGATAAACCCCGGCAAATCCCATGGTCAGGGACCCTGGGTTAGTCATGAGAGGCGCAGGTTGGACGATAGCTCGTCGGCAAACAAGCAGGCTCGCTCCTGCTCGATATTATTGATTAGGGAGATGCGATTACAGAGGAAGCCGAGGCTGGAGCGCTCAGGGCTAGGGTTACAGGTGAGATTGGATATCTTTGGCGTCGCCCCTCCTAGCCCTTATATACCGGGCTAGGTCTCGGGGAATTCATCTACGTGTACAGGTAAACTTTCCTAACCCTAGCTTGCTCCTTACGGCAGGTCTTCGCACCTTCCCTGTGAGTCGAGGACTTCGACGTCGGTGCCATCTAGTGGGCCGGGGCCGTATCTTCATGGGCCTTCTGCCTTCATGGACACCAGGTGGGCTCATCCGTAGGAGTCGTGGGGTCACCCCCTTGTCAGTAGCCCCCGAGTGTCTGGGGGACTCAAAGAGTCGCGCAGGGACTCGAGTACATTTATATGTCGTTCATTGATATGCACGGTTCATCCGTGGGTCGCTGGCAGTTTGGTGGCCATGACTAAACCTGTTTCGAGGGATGCTAAGCTGAAAGGGCCCAAGGAGTCGACGAATCGAGCCTTGGTGAATTGCACTAGGGCAAATACCACAGTAGCCCAATCAAACCCACGTCCCTCGACGTGAGCTTGGAACACTGGTGTCGAGCAAAAGTCCGGCCGCTTCAGGTCTTATGGTGTTCATTTGCCGCCAGTAATGTGTGTTGCCTAAGGCGCGTCCGCCCGCCTTATCTATCATGCTCTGCGCATGGGAAAGGTTGGGAGTGAAATCGCTCTTCGGCAAGTCCCAGCCCGGCCGTACTTCGCAGCGGGGTCTTACCTACACGCTAATCTTGCGTGGCATCTGGGCACAGTGTATTGTGTTCCAGGAAAGTGTGTTTTTGAGGCGCGGAGCCTTATAGCATTGCACCCGCTTGGAACAAAACATCAAGCGAGCTGTTCACTCATTCACTCGAGGAGCTTTGTTTTTGAGTGCTCAGTCGGGGGGTTTTTCGCGAGTAGTCACTCGAATGCCGGTTTTCGGCTCTTCGGGTGAGGGAGCACCCAGGACTCTTAGCGCCGTATGGTCTTGGCGAATGTTTGTTTGTCTTTCGTCGAGTTGAGGGAGCACCCGAGACTCTTATACGTGCGAGTGTTCACTCGAGCACGTGGATAACCTTTAGATGAGGGAGCACCCGGGACTCTTATGATGTACGCTCCCGATGGGAGTAAGATGTTTTTCTTCCTTGGGGGAAAAGATCTGAAAGATGGAATCTTTTGGCCTTGATGTCTTTTTGGTTTTTCCTTTGCTGTTTGTGAGGGGCATTGATGCCTCTGTTTGATGGCTGGCAGTGATGCTCTGCCATTAAACCGTCACATCTTCAGGACCAGTCATAATGATGGCCGCTGTGGCGTGCGGCAGGCGCTGGTTGGGTTTCCCACATTGACGCGTCTTGCGTACAGTGCGTCCCGTGAGAGAGCATCTTCGTCTTGGAGTTCGAGACGGCTGGGACGATTGGTCATTGAATTAATTTCTGCTATCGTTTTGGCTTCTCTATGCCTTGATGGTAGTTTGTTCTATAAATAGGCCTTTCTCTTTCACGCTTCTATCCAACTCGCTGCTTCGCCTCTTTCTCCGTCTCTTCTTCCGCTCATGGTTCCTGGGCGAGGTGTTGGTCGTGGCCGTGGTCGTCGTAGCCATGGTGGCCGCACACCACGTTCATGCCGTGGTGGTCGCCGTGGTGCGGTGCCAGTGCCTACCTTCTCTCCCTTGGAGGAGGGATTCTGACGCTACGATTTTAGTTTGCGTGTTCGTGGACAAAGTGCCAATCGCATCCTGCTTCCCTCTGCTTTTTCTGCCATTGTCTCTGAACGTGGCTTGGATGGTTTGCTTCTGCACTTTCAAGGGAGCTGTCGATCTCCTTCTTATGTTGATTTGGAGGTTGATAGCTCTCGCTTGATTTTTCTTGGCTCTGGTTGGAGTTTATTTGCACGGCGGTTGAATTTGCGGGATGGTGATATGCTCAGCTGTCGTTTTGATGGTGAGAGCACTGTTGCTGTCCGCGCATTCGATCCGAGTGGTAATAGCATGGATCCGTATGGGCAGGAGTCGAGCAGCGTCAGCTCCATAAAGTCGAGGAGTCATTCGCCTGCGTCTTCGACTGCTTCGTCCTCCGGGGACTCTTCTGGTGGTGGTGGCGAGCCGTCTTCGACTGCTTCCTCCTCTGCCTCTGAAGAAGATCCTGATGTCAAGCCACCGGTTAAACGAGCGCGGCAGACGACCTTGTAGAACTGGAGGTGGCGGCGTCATCTTCGCCGGCAGTTTGGGAGGAGCTTGAGAAGAAGCTAGAGGAGAAGGAGAAGAAGCTGGTGGAGCAGCGTCCCCAATGGCTCCCCAAATAAGTCGAGCTTCACCTTTTGTTATGTCATTGACATCATGAGCCTGCTGCTTCCACCCCTACTTTGTCTGTGATGATGCTCTTGTACTAGAGTAGGTTACCCCTCATGGGCACACATGTAGAAGTCATAATTCCTTGGTTGATTTTCTCTTGTAACAGGAGATGCCTTCTATCCAAATGTAGTTGAGTCTTTTCGTACTGAAGATGATATCTATGATGGAAACTGTGTTTTATCCTTTGTAGTGGAATTTATACTTGAGCCTTTTATGCCACCGAAAATTGTGTCTTGACCATCAGGAGCTATCTTCGAATCCTTTTGTAACTGAGAGTCTTTTACTGCTGGGGACTGTCTTCGAGTCCATCCTATACTTGGTACTGTTGGTTCTATCGGGTGTGCGACAGCGCTCCCGATGGGAGTAGCCCCCGAGGCTACGCTTGAGTCGAAGGGTCAGGCGTAGGCTAAAATTTTGTTTCCTTTGTTGTCTTTTTATCGGGTGCGCGGCAGCGCTCCCGATGGGAGTAGCCCCCGAGTCTTTAGGTGATTGTTGGCGATCAGGTGAAGACTAGATGAGCTTGTGCTTCCTCCAAAGTGTTTTCAAAAGTCCCTGGATGTCATGGGAGTGTTTATGCTCGTCTCTTGGGTGGGTTTTGTGCTCGAGACCCCGAGTGCTTCATGAAGAAGATCGCGTAAGTGGTATAATTTCTCGGGGGGGGGGGGGGTTGCTTCTCAAGCCCCCGAGTGCTTCAATTAAGATCGCATGTGCGATAGCAGTTTTATCGGGGGGGGGGGGGATTTTCTCTTAAGCCCCCGAGTACTTCGGTTGAGATCGCGTAGGCGATAGAGTTGCTCGGGGGGGGGGAGTTTTTTCTCTTAAGCCCCCGAGTACTGAGGTTGAGATCGCGTAGGCGATAGAGTTGCTCAGGGGGGAGTTTTTTCTCTTAAGCCCCCGAGTACTTCGGTTGAGATCGCGTAGGCGATAGAGTTGCTCGGGGGGGGGGGAGTTTTTCTCTTAAGCCCCCGAGTACTTCGGTTGAGATCGCGTAGGTGATAGAGTTGCTCGGGGGGGGGATTTTTTTCTCTTAAGCCCCCGAGTACTTCGGTTGAGATCGCGTAGGCGATAGAGTTGCTCGGGGGGGAGTTTTTTTCTCTTAATTCCCCGAGTACTTCGGTTGAGATCGCGTAGGTGATAGAGTTGCTCGGGGCGGAGTTTTTTCTCTTAAGCCCCCGAGTACTTCGGTTGAGATCGCGTAGGCGATAGAGTTTCTTGTGGGGGAGTTTCCTCTTCAGCCCCCGAGTGCTTTGAGATGGCAGTATTTGGGCGACATTTATTTTATTGCGGTCAATCGATTTACATGAGTTGCCAGTCATGTCCGACCGATAGGGGCTATGGATAGAATAGTCGCAAGTTTGCTACGTTCCATGGGTTGCCCACGTCCTCGTCTGTCTTTGGGTTCTTCAGCCTGTAGGCGCCACCTCCGATGACTTCGGAGATTATGAATGGTCCTTCCCATTGGGGGGAAAGTTTGTGGACCTTCTCTTGTATTAGTCATAGGACTAGATCACCTTTGTTGAAGGTTCTAGTGCGCAGTCGACTGCTTTGGTAGGTACGCAGTTTGTCTTGGTGCCCTTCTGATTTTGCCAGGGCTGTGTCTCTTGCTTCTTCAGCCGTATCTTTGTCATTTTGTAATGCTTCTTCTGCTTCTTCTTCCTCGTATCCGGTGACCCGGGGTGCTCCGAACTTGAGGTCATGTGGCAGGACTGCCTCTGCTCCGTACACCATGAAGAAGGGTGTGTATTGGGTTGCAGTGTTTGGCGTGGTTCGTAAGCTCCACAGGACCGCGGGGAGTTTTTCTATCCAGTTACCGGCGGCTTGCTCGAGTGGTGTGAGGAGTCATTTCTTGATTCCTCCACAGACAAGGCCGTTTTCTTTTTCCACCTGGCCGTTGGACTGTGGGTGCGCGACTGATGCGTAATTGATTTTGATGCCCAGTTCTTTGCAGAAGTTCTGAAATTCTGCGGCCGTGAAGTTCGTGCCATTGTCCGTGATGATGTTGTGTGGTACTCCGAATATGAAGATAATCGACTTGATGAAGTTGACAGCCATGAGAGCTGTGGAGCTGGTGATGGGCACTGCTTCGATCCACTTTGTGAACTTGTCGACTGCGACGAGCAAGTGTGTCCTTCCGCCCTTTGATGATTTTTTTAGTGGGCCTACCTAGTCGAGTCCCCAGGTGGCCAACGTCCAGGATAGTGGTATGGTCTTGAGTTCTGATGCGGGAGTGTGTGGCCTGTTGGCGAATTTTTGGCAGGCGACGCAACGTCGCACGATTTCCTCTGCGTTTTTCATTGTTGTGGGCCAGTAGAACCCAGCTCGAAATGCTTTGGACACGAGCACTCGACTGCTCGCGTGGTGTCCGCAGGTGCCTTCGTGGATTTCGAGCAAAAGGGCTTTGCCGTCCTCTTCGTCAATGCACTTTTGGAGTATCTGGATGATGCTGCGCTTATATAGTTGTCTGTTTATCACCGTGAATGCCTTGGATCGTCGGCTGATGCGTCATGCTTCGGCCACGTCTTGTGGTAGCGTGCCTTCGATTAAGAATCGGAGGAACAGTTTTGTCCAGACGGGTCCTTCGAACTCTGTCGGGGCTGTGCTGTCGGATGTGCTAGTGCATGTGCCTTCTGATAGGGTTGCTGCTGCCACCTGCGCTATTTCTGTTGCGTCTTCGCCGTCCGCGACTGCTTCAGATGTTGCTGCCTGCACCTTGATGGAACTCTGGTTGATGCTTTCGAGAAAAACGCCTGGTGGTACGGGCGCCCTGGTCGAACCGATGTTCGCGAGCTCGTCGGCTTCTGAGTTGTTATCCCTGGTGATGTAGTTGAGCTCGCAACCGTCGAAATTTCCTTCGAGTTCATTGTAGAGCTTTTGGTATGCCGCCATGTTGTCGGCTATTGCGTTGCAGTTTCTCATCGTCTGCTGGACGACGAGGTTGGAGTCCCCGTAAATTATGAGGCGAGTGGCTCCACACGTTTTGGCCATGCGCATGCCATGGAGGAGTGCCTCGTATTATGCTTCGTTGTTGGAGGCGTGACTGAAGTTGATCTGGAGGATGTATTTCAGCTTTGTTCCTTTGGGGGAGATGAGTACAACTCCTGCCCCAGCTCCTTGTTGTCTCTTGGACCCATCGAAGAACATTGACCATGAGCTTGATAGGTCTGGGGGTCCTGGTGTTTGAACCTCCATCCACTCGACCAGGAAATCTGGGAGTATTTGGGCTTTGATAGCTGTTGGGTGGTTGAACTGCAGGTCCCGTGGGCTGAGCTCGATGTTCCACTCGGCGACTCGCCCGGTTGCTCCAGGGTTATTGAGTATGTCGGCGAGTGGTGCGCTGCTCACGATTGTGATAGGGTGCTCGTCGAAGTATTGGGACACCTTTCTTGAGGTTACGATGATGGCTAGTAGTAGCTTCTGATAGTGCGGGTACCGCTGCTGGGATTTGGTCAGGAGCGTGCTGAGGTAGTAGATTAGTCTCTGGATGCTCTGAACTTTTTCTTCTTCTGCGCGTTCGACAACGAGCGCTGTGCTTACCACACTGCTGCGTGCTGCCACATAGAGGTATAGCTTCTCTCGCTCCTTGGGTACCGCCAGGATTGGTGGGGTCGAAAGCGTCTTTTTCAGGTCCATGAATGCTTGGCGGGGTTCCTCCGTCCAGTCGAATTTCTCTCCTTTCCTGAGCAGCTGGTAGAAAGGCAGCGTGCGTTCTCCCAGCCTGCTGATGAAGCGTCTTAGGGCTGCGAGTTTTCCAGTGAGCTGTTGTACTCCTTTGACGTCGGTTGGTTCTTGCATGCGGGTGATGGCTTGTACTTTCTCGAGGTTTGCTTCGATCCCGCGGGCAGAGACCATGTAGCCGAGCAACTTTCCTGCCGGTACGCCGAATGCGCACTTCTTTGGGTTGAGTTTGATTATGTATTTGTTGAGTGCCGCGAAGGTTTCGCGCAGGTCGTCGAGTAGTGTCGCTGCTTTATAGGTCTTGATGACGATGTCGTCTACGTAGACTTGTATGTTTCATCCGATTTTCTCCTTCAGGTAGGCCTGCATCATTCGTTGGTAAGTGGCGCCTGCGTTTTTGAGCCCGAAGGGCATGGTCTTGTAGCAGAATACTCCGTAGGGGGTGATGAACGATGTGTGTTCTTCGTCGTCTTCCTTCATTCTGATCTGGTTGTATCCTGAGTAAGCGTCAAGAAAGGAGAGTAGATCGCACCCTGCTATTGAGTCGATTATCTGATCGATTCTAGGCAGGGGGAAGTGGTCTTTCGGGAAATGTTTGTTCACTGGTCCGTAGTCGACACACATGCGTAGTACGGTCGTGTCTTTCTTGGGCACCAGCACTGGGTTGGCTATCCAGGTGGCTTTCTTCGTTTCTCGGATGAACTGGGCGTCGAGTAACCGGTTGACTTCCTCTCCGATTGATTTGCGCTTGGGCTCCGAGAATCGTCTCAACGCTTGCTTCACTGGCCTCGTGTTTGGCTTGATGCGTAGGGCGTGTTCCGCGAATTCGCGTGGTATCCCAGGCATGTCAGTTGGGCACCAGGCGAATATTTCCCATTCGTCTCGAAGGAAAGCGACGAGAGCCTCTGCCTGCTCCTCTGGTAGGTGGGTGTACACGCGGACTGTTTTGTCTGGGTCCGTCGGGTGTACTTGGTGAGTGACTGTGTCACCGTCGATACTGAAGTCGCGTCCGTACTCCCTAGATTCGCTTCGGTTCGTCAATGGGAAGGTACTCTTGTCCGTCACCTTGGATATTTCTCTGAGTTCTTGTTTGGATCCGAATGTGTCGGTGATTCTGTGGAAGTCACGATCACATTGATCTGATTTGATGAAACTTCCGTTGATCGTGAGGACTCCTGATGATCCTGGCATCTTGAGCTTGAGGTAGGCATAGTGTGGGACCGCCATGAATTGCGCGAATGCTGGTCGTCCCAGTATGGCGTGATACTGCAATTGCCAGTCGAGTACCTCAAACTCGAGGACGTGCTTTGTGAAGTTACACCGGTTGCCAAAGACGACTTCGAGTTCGACGACTCCGAGGGATGTGGCTGCTTCTCCTGGGACTACCCCGTGCAACTCGGTGCTTGATTTTCTCCACACTGATCGTGGGATCAGCATCTTTTGCAGGGTGCTGGCGAAGATGATGTTCATGCTGCTGCCTCCGTCCATGAAGACCCGGTCCATGTCGTATCCTCCGATTTGTGCATCGAGCACTAGGGGTGCATGCCCCGGTCTTGGGACTGCGAGTGGATGGTCGTCCTATGAGAACGTGATGCTGGTCTCCGTGTCATGAAATTGGTGGACTTCGACTATGTTTATGCTCTCGGCTACTCTGGCCTGCATGGTTTGGGCGTCGCGTTGTGCTTGTGGTAGTCTTCCTTCTTGGATCATGAGCACCTGTGCTTGCGACGGGCTGTGACGTCCTTCTGGGTTTGAGGTCGGTGATTTCTCGGGTCGTTGGTTGCGTCTGTCGTCTTTCTGCTTCTCCTTCTTGAGGTCGTCGGCTAGCTCGTTGAACAGACGGCATTCTCTCAAAGTGTGCCCTGACCTGACGCGTCCCCAGTCATCCTCGAAGTTGTGGATCGTGCAGGGTCCTGCTAGCTGCTCTCTGGCCGTGAGTTTGCTAGATCCGGCATGCCTCTTCCTTCTTGAGATTCTGAAGATCTGCTCGTGATCTTCCGGGTGCACGTGGAAGCGGGGATCGATTTCGATTCCTCGACTCATGTCTTGGTTCCTGATGAGGTTGGAGAATTCATCCGGCCTTTTATCTGGGTTGTAGTACTCGCCAACAGGTGTCTCGGAGTCGCTGTCTTGGTTGACGGCAGATGCTCGTGCAGCGGGATGTCGTCGAGTGGTCGTCGGTTGCGCGACTGCGCGATGTGGCTCGTTCATTGGGGATCTACCGTAGTTATCCCATGCGCGCCTTTTGGGTCGTCGATTCCTTCTGCCTTGGCGGTGATTCTGCTGATCGCTGGGTTCGATCTCGTAGTCATTGTCTTGATGTGCGGCGGGTGCCCGGGCGGTGGTGGGTTGTCGGAAGATTTGTGAGTCCTCCGCTGCGCGTTGCAGTTCGTCGAGTGGGATCTCTTCGTAGAGGCCCCTCGTCGTTCTTCTGGGTCGTCGACTCCTACGGCGCTAGCGCTGTGCTTGGTTGCCATCGTAATATTGGTCCTGGCATGACTGTAGCTCGAGTGTAATTGATGGGGCGGCGGAGATGTCCGCCGTGATCCTGAATCCTTCGAGTGGGCTAAGTCTGGGTCTTGCCCTTGAGTTGTAGCTTGCTGAAGATGGGACCGCCGAGATCGTGATCCCAACCTGCGTGGTCCCCACAGACGGGGATCAACCCCGGCAAATCCCATGGTCAGGGACCCTGGGTTAGTCATGAGAGGCGCAGGTTGGACGATAGCTCGTCGGCAAACAGGGAGGCTCGCTCCTGCTCGATATTATTGATTAGGGAGATGCGATTACAGAGGAAGCCGAGGCTGGAGCGCTCAGGGCTAGGGTTACAGGTGAGATTGGATATCTTTGGCGTCGCCCCTCCTAGCCCTTATATACCGGGCTAGGTCTCGGGGAATTCATCTACGTGTACAGGTAAACTTTCCTAACCCTAGCTTGCTCCTTACGGAAGGTCATCGCACCTTCCCTGTGAGTCGAGGACTTCTACGTCGGTGCCATCTAGTGGGCCGGGGCCGTATCTTCATGGGCCTTCTGCCTTCATGGACACCAGGTGGGCTCATCCGTAGGAGTCGTGGGGTCACCCCCTCGTCACTAGGCCATTTGCTTTTTCCACCTGGCAGTTGGATTGCGGGTGCGCGACTGATGCGTAGTTGATTTTGATGCCCAGTTCTTCGCAAAAGTTCTGGAATTCTGCCGCTGTGAAGTTTGTACCGTTGTCCGTGATGATGTTGTGTGGTACCCCGAACCTGAAGATGATTGATTTGATAAAATTCACTGCAGTGAGGGCTGTGGAGCTGGTGATGGGCACTGCTTCGATCCACTTGGTGAACTTGTCGACTGCTACTAGCAGGTGTGTTCTTCCTCCCTTTGAAGATTTCTTGAGCGGGCCCACCATGTCGAGTCCCAAGGTGGCGAACGGCCATGATAGTGGTATGGTCTTGAGTTCTGAGGCTGGAGCGTGCGGTCTGCTGGTGAATTTTTGACAGGCGATGCAGCGCCGCACGATGTCTTCTGCGTTTTTCATGGCAGTGGGCCAATAAAACCCTGCTCGGAATGCTTTGGACACAAGCACTCGACTTCTCACGTGGTGCCCGCAGGTACCCTCGTGGATTTCGAGCAGTAGGGCTTTGCCGTCTTCTTCGTCGATGCACTTTTGGAGTATCTGGGTGATACTGCGCTTGTATAACTGTCTGTTGATCAATGTGAATGCCTTGGATCGACGACTGATGCGCCGAGCTTCTGTGACGTCTTGTGGTAGCGTGCCTTCGATTAGGAATCGGAGGAACGGTTTCGTCCACGCTGGTCCTTCGAGTGCTGTTGGATCTGTAGATTCGACCGCTTCGCTGCTGTTGCCTTCGGATGGACTCGCTGATGCCACCTGTGCTGGCTCGGTGGTGTCGTCATCTACAGCTGCCTCGGGTGCTGCTGTTTTTACTTTGATGGATCTCTGGCTGATGCTTTCGAGGAAGACGCCGGGTGGTACTGGTCCTCGAGTCGAGTCGATGTTTGCGAGTTCGTCGGCTTCTGTGTTGTTTGTTCTAGAGATATAATTGAGCTCGCAACCGTCGAAACTTCCTTCGAGCGTGTTGTAGAGCTTATGATAGGTCGTCTTGTTGTCGGCTACTGCATTGCAGTATTTCATCGCCTGCTGGACGACGAGGTTGGAGTCTCCGTAGATTGCGAGGCGGGTGGCACCGCATGTTTTGGCCATGCGCGTGCCATGGAGTAGTGCCTCGTATTCGGCTTCGTTGTTGGAGGCGTGGCTGAAGTTGATTTGGAGGACTTATTTGAGCTTCGTTCCTTTGGGGGAGACCAGAACGACTCCTGCTCCGGCTCCTTGCTATCTTTTGGACCCGTCGAAGAACATTGTCCATGAGTTCGACAGGTCCGGGGGGCCTGGTGTCTGGACCTCTGTCCACTCGACCAGAAAATCTGGGAGTACTTGGGCCTTGATTGCTGTTGGGTGTTTGAACTGCAGTTCCCGCGGGCTGATCTCAATGTTCCACTCAGCGACTCGCCCAGTCGCTCCGGGGTTGTTGAGGATGTCCGCGAGTGGTGCGCTGCTCACGATTGTGATAGAATGTTCGTCGAAGTAGTGCGACACCTTTCTTAAGGTCATGATGATGGCCAGTAGTAGCTTCTGGTAGTGCAGGTACCTCTGCTGGGATTTTGTCAAGAGCATGCTGAGGTAGTAGATCGGCCTTTGTGTGCTATGGACCTTGCCTTCTTCTATGCACTCGACGACGAGTGTTGTGCTTACCACGCTGTTGCGTGCTGCCACATAGAGGTACCGCTTTTCTCGTTCTTTGGGTACCGCCAAGATCGGTGGGGTCGAGAGTGTCTTCTTCAGGTCCGCGAATGCTTTGCGGGCTTCTTCAGTCCACTCGAATTTCTCCCCTTTTCTGAGCAGCTGGTAGAATGGCAGTGTGTGCTCTCCCAATCTACTGATGAAGCGACTCAGGGCTGCGAGTCTTCCGGTGAGCTGCTGCACACCTTTGATGTCGGTTGGCTCCTGCATCCTGGCGATTGCTTGAACTTTCTCGGGGTTCGCTTCGATTCCTCGGGCGGAGACCATGTACCCGAGAAACTTCCCGGCCGGGACGCCAAATGCGCACTTCTTCGGGTTGAGCTTGACTTTGTACTTGTTGAGTGCTGCGAAGGTCTCGCGCAGGTCGTCGAGTAGCGTGTTTGCACTGTAAGTTTTGATGACGAATTTTTCCACGTAGACTTGCATGTTTCTTCCAATTTTTTGTTTCAAGCAGGCTTGCATCATCCGGTGGTATGTGGCACCGGCGTTCTTGAGTCCTAAGGGCATTGTCATGTAGCAAAATACGCCGTAAGGGGTGATGAATGATGTATGCTCTTCGTCTTCTTCCTTCATCCTCATCTGATCGTATCCTGAGTATGCGTCGAGGAACGATAGTAGATCGCATCCTGCTGTTGAGTCGATTATTTGATCGATTCTTGGCAGGGGAAAGTGATCCTTTGGGAAGAATTTGTTGACTGGCCCGTAGTCGACGCACATCCGCAGCACATCTGTGTCTTTCTTGGGGACCAGCACAGGGTTGGTGATCCAAGTGGCTTTCTTCGTCTCTCGGATGAATTGAGCGTCGAGTAATCGGTTGACCTCCTCCTCGATTGCTCTGCGCTTGGGTTCTGAGATTCTCTGTAGTGTCTGTTTCACTGGCTTGGTGTTTGGCTTGATGCGCAGCGCGTGTTCCGCGAACTCGCGCGGTATTCCTGGCATGTCGGCTGGGCACCAGGCAAAGATTTCCCATT
Source organism: Bromus sterilis (assembly GCA_950022295.1). NCBI lineage: Eukaryota > Viridiplantae > Streptophyta > Magnoliopsida > Poales > Poaceae > Bromus > Bromus sterilis. The sequence goes on from OX465596.1 coordinate 235,319,482, forward strand.
CTTCACGGAGGAAAGCGATGAGGGCAGTCGCTTGCTCTTCCGGGAGGTGGGCGTACACGCGGACTGTTTTTTCTGGGTCCTTCGGGTGCACTTGGTGGGTGACCGTGTCGCTGTCGATGATGAAGTCCCGCCCATACTCTTTTGACTCGCTTCGACTTGCTAGCGGAAAGATACTTTTGTCTGTTTCCATGCCTAGTTCTGTGAGTTCTTGCTCGGCTCCAAAGGTGTCAGAAACTTTGTGGAAATCGCGATCACGTTGGTCTGATTTGGTGAAGCTCCCGTTGACTGTAATGACGCCCGCGGATCCTGGCATCTTGAGTTTGAGGTAGGCATAGTGCGGAATCGCCATGAATTGTTCGAATGCTGGACGCCCCAGTATGGCGTGGTACTGCGACTGCCAGTCGAGTACTTTGAACTCGAGGGTGTGTCTTGCGAAATTGCGTCTGCTGCCAAAGACAACTTTGAGCTTGATTATTCCAAGGGAAGTAGCCGCTTCTCCTGGGACTACTCCGTATAACACGGTGCTTGATTTTTTCCATACTGATACCACTTGATAGAGGCGAAGGTGTCCTGATGTTTCGATGAGATGATGGAGATCGATTATGGTGGAGACGACTTTCACGACCCGACTACGAATGTGCGAAGACGTTGCGCCTTAGCGATCACTAAACCAACTCCGAGAGGTTATTGATCCCGCGGATGCACGATCAACCTGACCACGAAGGTCTAATTCCTGCAAGAAATGGAAAGAACAAGCAAGAACTAAGAATTGCAATCTGGATATTGCGAAAATAAGATGAATGATTGACGAAAGTTGGGGTTCCAATGCGGTCTTGGCCTGGTCGGACGACACAAACGAAGAACTCAAAGTTGCTGCTATGGCTAACTTAAATCTAATTAAAACCCAAGTCTAAATGACGCCCTAGGGCTGTATATATGGGGAATAGAGGGGATTTTTGTGACCCCTTGGAGGTGGGGTCTGAAAACAACCCTAACCCGGTTTCCCCACACATACAGACTTTAAAAACAGCCTATAAAGTAGTATTTCGAAATTACATGGGCCCAGCCCAATATTAAGATGACGCAACACCTATAATTGCCCATGACGAAAATAATGAAGTGGCATCTCGTGTATTTCGTCCAAGCCTTCATGCACGCCTTATGGTGGCTTCAAAGTGCGAAAATCACCACTGGAAACTCCATTGTCCTTTCCCGCGCGCGCACCTTCTTCTCCATGCTTGATCCCGCTCCAATGACCGTCCTTCTTGTCCATGCTAGGTCCTTCATTCATAAGCAAAACAAAAGTATCTAATTTAGGCAGCATCATATGTTCATGAACATTAGAAGGATTCGCAAGAAACCAAAGTACCTGGTAATTTAGTTGACGTGCGCGTGCTCTAGTAACTGGTCCAATATGTGTAGTTGGTGAGGATGTGGGTGTAAAATTAGTAGGGATGTCCTCATCATCCTCCCCTTCTTGAATTGAAGTCGTCCTCGACGGAAGCTCATCATCTTCTCCCAAATAAGACTTCAAATCTGCAATATTAAAAGTGGGACTAACCCCAAAATCTGCTGGTAGCTTAGGTTTATATGCATTATCATTAATTTTTTGCAAAACCTTAAAGGGACCATCGGCTCGTGGCATTAACTTAGACTTGCAAAAATCAGGAAACCTATCTTTTTGTAGATGTAACCAAACAAGATCTCCGGGTTCAAACACAACATGCTTTCGACCCTTATCACCAGCAAGTTGTATCTAGCATTCATTCGCTCAATGTTTTCTTTAGTTAACTCATGCATTTTTAATATCAATTCAGCACGTTGCTTAGCATCAAAATTAACCTTCTCCGAAGATGGAAGAGGCAGCAAATCAATAGGTGCACGAGGTAGAAAACCATAAACAATCTTAAAAGTGCACATTTTAGTGGTAGAATGCAAATAACGATTATAAGAAAATTCAATATGAGGTAAACATTTTCCCACATTTTCAAGTTACTCTTTAAAACAACCCTAAGCATAGTAGACAAAGTCCTATTGACTACTTCAGTTTGTCCATCAGTTTTGGAATGACATGTCGTACTAAAAAGTAGTTTAGTCCCCAACTTAGCCCATAAGCATCTCCAAAAATTGCTAAGAAACTTAGTATCATGATCCGGGACAATAGTATTGGGCACACCATGTAAGCGAATAATCTCACGAAAGAATAAATCAGCAACATTAGCAGCATCATCGCTTTTATGACATGGTATAAAGTGTGCCATCTTAGAAAATCTATCCACGACAACAAAAATTCTATCCCTCCCCTTATTTGTTCGAGGCAAGCCTAAAACAAAGTCCATGGATATGTCCTCCCACGGAACACTAGGTACAGGTAAAGGCATGTATAAACCATGAGGATTGAGTCGTGACTTAGCTTTTTGACATGTAGTGCAGCGAGCAACAAAACGCTCAACATCCCGTCTCATTTTTGGCCAAAAGAAATGTGTAGCAAGTACGTCCTCCGTCTTCTTCACGCCAAAGTGTCCCATTAATCCTCCTCCATGCGCCTCCTGCAACAACAAAAGACGAATAGAGCTAGCTGGAATACATAGCTTGTTAGAACGGAACACGAATCCATCATTAAGCACAAACTTTTTCCATGTTCTACCTTCTCTACAATTCTGCAATACATCTCTAAATTCCGCATCATGTACACATTGATCTTTGATTGTCTCTAAACCGAATATCTTAAAGTCAAGTTGTGAAAGCATAGTATAACGACGAGACAATGCATCGGCAATAATATTATCTTTCCCCTTCTTGTGTTTAATGACATAAGGGAAAGTCTCAATAAATTCAACCCACTTAGCATGTCTACTATTAAGTTTTGCTTGATTTCTTATGTGTTTCAAGGATTCATGATTAGAATGTATAACAAATTCTTTGGGCCATAAATAATGTTGCCAAGTTTCTAATGTCCGAACAAGAGCATATAATTCCTTATCATAAGTAGAATAGTTCAGACTAGGCCCACTCAATTTTTCAGAAAAGTATGCAACAGGTTTAGCATCTTGTAATAACACACCTCCCAAACCAATTCCACTAGCATCACATTCAAGCTCAAAAGTCTTATTAAAATCAGGAAGTTGGAGTAAAGGAGCATGTGTTAACTTATCTTTCAATACCGTGAAGGCTTCTTCCTGTGCGGTACCCCAAGTAAAAGACACATCCTTGCGTGTAAGCTCAGTGAGAGGTGCAGCAATGGTCCTGAAATCTCTCACAAAACGCCTATAGAATCCAGCGAGGCCAAGAAAACTCCTCACTTGTGTGACCGTTTTGGGCTGCAGCCAACTCTCAATCGCCTCGATCTTGGCTTTATCAACTTCAATTCCCTGCGGAGTAACAACATAGCCAAGAAACGATACTCGGTCGGTGCAAAAGGTGCACTTCCCAAGGTTACCAAACAAACGTGCATTACGTAGAGCAATAAAAAAAGCACGTAAATGATCCAAATGTTCCTCCAAAGATTTGCTATAAATCAGTATATCATTAAAACAGACTACCACAAATTGTCCAAGGAAAGCACGTAAAACCTTGTTCATTAATCTCATGAAAGTGCTAGGTGCATTAGTTAACCCAAAAGGCATGACTGACCACTCATATAATCCGAACTTAGTTTTAAATGTCGTTTTCCATTCATCTCCTAATTTCATGCGAATTTGATGGTATCCACTACGCAAATCAACATTGGAAAACATGGTAGAGCCACTTAATTCATCAAGCATATCATCTAACCTAGGAATAGGATGCCGATAAAGAATAGTAATATTATTAATGGCTCGACAATCAACACACATACGCCATGTTCCATCCTTTTTTGGCACTAATATAACTGGAACAACACAAGGACTAAGGGATTTGCGTATATAACCTTTGTCGAGTAGCTCTTGCACTTGACACTGAATCTCCTTCGTCTCCTCAGGATTGGTACGGTATGGTGCACGGTTGAACAGCGAAGCACCGGGAATTAAGTCAATCTGATGCTCAATCCCTCGAATAGGTGGTAATCCCGGTGGTACGTCTTGGGGAAAGACGTCTGTAAACTCCTTCAAAAGGTCAGTGACAACAGGAGGCAAAGAAGGAGGAAATTCCTCAAATGAAAACAAAGCTTATTTGCACACAAAAGCATAGCACACATATTGACTAACATCCAAGTCCGAAATACCAACCTTAGTAGCAAGCAAAGTTGGACTAGTCAATTTAATTTCATTAGAAACAGCAGAAGAAGATTTGCTATTAGGCTTATGTTGTTGCTCAAATTCTTTAGCTGCTATCTCATTTTCACTCTTATTTTCTCATGTTTAGCTTTACTAGCTCTTGCAAGATAATCTTTCACAATTTGTTCAAGAGACATAGGAAGTAAAGCAATATTTTTACCCTGATGAACCAGAGTAAACTGATTTGTCCTACCATGGTGTACAACATTCCTATCAAATTGCCATGGTCTACCAAGTAAAAGAGCGCATGCTTGCATGGGTACCACATCACAATCAACATAATCAGCATATGCAGCAATGCTAAAGTGCACACGAACAGAACGCGTTACCTTAATCTTACCACTATTGTTAAACCACTGAATATAGTACGGGTGAGGGTGTGGTCTTGTGGTGAGAGATAGCTTCTCCACCATATCCATGCTAGCCAAGTTGTTGCAACTCCCTCCGTCAATAATGATGCGAACCGAACGTTCTTTCACCACTCCCTTTGTGGGGAACAAATTATGCCTCTGGTTTTGCTCGGCCTTCGTGACCTGCACACTTAACACACGTTGAGCAACCAAACTAGCATATTTATCCGCATCATCAGGATCCATATACTTTATATCATGAGCATCATCATGGGCACCCTGTTCCTCATGAGCAATGAGAACTAAAGTCTCCTCATCATAGTCACTCGCTGACTCATACCCACCACCCGCCGTAATAGTCATCACACGCTTGGAGGGACAGTCTTTTGCGAAGTGACCTCCACCTTGGCACCTGCGACATTTAATATCACGATCTCATGTTTGCCCTGTGGAAGCCATGGATGAAGAAGAACTCGCCGCTGGACCACTCTGTGCACCCTTGAATGGTGGCGCCAGCTGTTTTGGTGGCTCCCTGTAAGAATGAGCGGCTGAAGTAGATCGTGGTGCAGCAGGACGTGTGGATGTAGAAGGTCCACGCGATGTCCATGATGTAGTTCGTCCTGCAGAAAAGTTAGGTCTGGGAGCGGCCTGTCGATCCTGCACTTCACGTTCAACTTTACAAGCAAGATGAAACAAATGAGTGATAGTAGCATAGTCCTTGTATTCTAGAATAGTTTGTATCTCCTTGTTTAATCCACTCATAAAACGTGCAAGCATAGCTTCATTATCCTCTACTAGTCCACATCTAATCAATCCAGTTTGTAATTCCTGATAATATTCCTCTACAAAAAAAAATCCCTGTCTCAAATGCTGTAATTTTTGTAGCAATTCACGTTGATAATAAGGAGGAACCCAACGATTACGCATAGCATCTATTAAAGCATCCCAAGTAGTTGGAATATTATTAGCATGCAATCTACAATGTTCAGACCACCAAATAGATGCAAACCCCGTGAATTCACAAACAGCAGCCGTAACACGTCTATTCTCAGGATATTGTAAACATGTAAAGCGTTGTTCAGTTTCTAACTCCCAAGTAAGATAAGCATCAGGAATATATCTACAATCAAAAGGTTTAAGATCCAGTTTGAGTTTAGGCACATGTTCATCATCGCGTACTTGAGGGTGTGGCGGGTGTCGACCTTGTCGAATGTTGGGATGTGGACGTCCAGCTTGTTGTTCATAGGGCGCTGCCTGTTCCACCTCATCCTCGTAATCACCCTCGTAGTCGTCATATTAGCCGACGTCAGAAGCAGCATCATCAGCAACTGCAGCGGCAGGAGCACCAATACCAGCAGCTTGTCCGCTCGGAAACAGAATACGTCGTGCACATCGTGGTGGCGGTGTCTGTGCCGGAGCGGCAGCAGGCTGTGTAGGTAGGCGTGCGATCAACTCAGTAAACTTGGCGTCAAGCTTGGTGTCGATCATCTTCTCCACGCCATCAATCTCCTCTGTAAATCTGTTCTCGATGTCATTCACCTGTTCAGACATCATTTGTGCAAATTTATCATGTAGCTCCTTGTTTGTCATGTTCTCCCAACCGGGAGCATCCCGCGCCACTTCATCATGTGATCCTGGTATGGTTAGCAGAAATAGAAAACACACAGAAATATGATCCTGCTTCTACTAATGGGATGTGGGGTGGTGGAAAGCACAAATCTGTCAAGCTTTTCTTTCGTTCTTACCAATTCTTACCTAGCAGCAGGTGGTGATGTACAACCAACGGGTCAAAACTCTCAGAGATGTGGTAGAGCGATGGCCAGGAGGTGTCAAAACGCACGATGTAGAATATATGTGGAGCTGTAGGAAGGCTGACAAGTATGGTAGAAAAATCTCAACAGTAATCAAGACAGAGATGCAAAGCTGAATAAACACTCAACGTCGGTACTGTGCTGATCCTAGGCTAGACCGTACTAGAGACGTGAGTCTAAAACACCAACGAAAGCACAGCGCGACACGTAAACAACTGAGAAGCACACTCTGATTTTTTTGGTGGCGGTTCGGGACTGCGATGGCTGAAAAAGTGCGAAAAAATCACTATGGTAGCGAACGTCTCAAAATGCGTTTCTAGGCCTAAGGAAGGTATGGGCACGGAATTTTTTCACCCCTGATTTTTTTGGCCTAAAATCTGCTCTGGAAAGCGTGCCAGACTCTTTTTTATTGGAAATCACCCCCTTATACGTACGACGAAAGATTGGTGAAATCCGACTCTAATCAACTCAATACTAATCTGGCTACGGAGAGATCACAAACCGTAGGTCGTGGTGGCGTGTATGGACTCGGCTTGGCGGAACGTGGTGGTGTATCTGGACTCGGATTGGTGGCAGCGGACGGATGGAACTGTGTGGCAGCGGCGTGACAAACTGAGATCAGAACTCGAAACTCTAAGGGAACTAGACGCTAAGATCAGCAACTCGACACAACGGTGCAACCGCAAATTCAAGAAAGCAAACTACTGTAAAGAAAACTGGAAAAAAGGCTCGGACTGTCTTGGGACGTGATGATCTAACCCTAATTTTTTTTGGCTTTTTCGTGGACTGTAGGTATGAAAAACAGAAGTAATCTAGACTACGAAAAACTGGTAAATCTCACCGAGCAACCTGGAAATCTGATACCACTTGATAGAGGCGAAGGTGTCCCGATGTTTCGATGAGATGATGGAGATCGATTATGGTGGAGACGTCTTTCACGACCCGACTATGAACGTGCGAAGACGTAGCGCCTTAGCGATCGCTAAACCAACTCCGAGAGGTTACTGATCCCGCGGATGCACGATCAACCTGACCACGAAGGTCTAATTCCTGCAAGCAATCGAAAGAACAAGAAAGAACTAAGAATTGCAATCTGGATATTGCGAATATAAGATGAATGATTGACGAAAGTTGGGGTTCCAATGCGGTCTTGGCCTGGTCGGATGACACAAATGAAGAACACGAAGTTGCTGCTATGGCTAACTTAAATCTAATTAAAAGACAAGTCTAAACGACGCCCTAAGGGCTATATATATGGGGAATAGAGGGGATTTTCGTGACCCCTTGGAGGTGGGGTCCGAAAACAACCCTAACTCGGTTTCCCCACACATACGAACTCTAAAAACAGCCTATAAAGTAGTATTTCAAAATTACATGGGACCAACCCAATATTAAGGTGACGCAACACCTATAATTTCCCTTGGACAAAAATAATGAAGTGGCATCTCGTGTATTTCGTCCAAGCCTTCATGCACGCCTTATGGTCGCTTCAAAGTGCGAAAATCACCACTGGAAACTCCATTGTCCTTTCCCGCGCGCGCACCTTCTTATCTATGCTTGATCCCGCTCCAATGACCGTCCTTCTTGTCCATGCTAGGTCCTTCATTCATAAGCAAAACAAAAGTAACTAATTTAGGCAGCATCATATGTTCATGAACATTAGAATGATTCGCAAGAAACGAAAGTACCTGATAATTTAGTTGACGTGCGCGTGCTCTAGTAACTGGTCCAATATGTGTAGTTGGTGAGGATGTCGGTGTAACATTAGTAGGGATGTCCTCATCAAACGTGATACTAGTTTCTGCGTCGTGTAGCTGATAGACTTCGACTGTGTTTAGGTTCTCGGCTGCTTGGCTTGCAGGGTGTAGGCGTCCTGTTCAACTTGCGATACCCTACCTTCTTGGATCGTGTACACCTGTCCTTGAGGCGGGTTGTCTCGTCTTTCTGGACTTGGAGTCGGCGACTGCTCGGTTCGTCGGGTGCGCTTGGCTTCTCGCTGTTTTTCCTCCTTGAGGCTGTCGGCGAGTTCGTTGACAGGCGGCAGTCTCACAGAGTGTGACCCGATCTGATGTATCCCCAGTCGTCTTCAAAGCAGTGGATCGTGCAGGGTCCTTCTAGGTGTTCCCTGACCGTGAGTTTGCTTGATCCGGCGTGCCGTCTCCTCCTTGAGATTCGGAAGATCTGCGCGTGATCCGTTGGGTGCTCGTGGACTCGCGGGTCAATTTCGATCCCCTCGCTCAGATTCTGGTTCTTTATAAGGTTGGCGAATTCGTCTTGTCTTCGATCTGGGTCGTAGTATTCGCCGGTCTGAGTCTCGGAGTCGCTGTCCTGGCGGGCTACAGCTGTCCGCACGGCGGCGGGTCGTCGAGTGGTCGGCGAGCGCGTAGCTATATAGTGCGACTCGTCGAGTGGGGTCTCTTCGTAGGATCCCCGTGCCTGTCCTCTAGGTCGTCGATTTCTTCTTCGTTGGCGATGATCTTGATGATCCCTGATCTCGAGTTCGGAGTCAGCGTCTTGTTGTGCGGCGGGTGCCTGGGTGGCGGTGGGTCGATGAGTGGTCGGTAGGTCCTCTGCTTCGTGTTGTAGTTCGTCGATCGGGATCTTTGCGTAGAACCCTCGCGCCTTTCTTTTGGGTCGTCGATTTCTCCTTCGCTGGCGGTGGACTCAGTTGCCTCCATAGTATTGGTCTTGGCACAGCTGTAGGCCGAGCGATCTCGATGGGGCGGCAGAGATGTTTGCCGTGATCTTGAATTCTTCGGGTGGATTGGATCTGGTTCTTACTCTTGAGTTGTGGCTTGCTGAAGACGAAACCGCCGAGATCGTTATTCCAACCTGTGTAGTTCCCACAGACGGCGCCAATTGACGGGGATCAACCCCGGCAAATCCCATGGTCAGGGACCCTGGGTTAATCATGAGAGGCACAGGTTGGACGATAGCTCGTCGGCTAACAGGAGGAGACGTTCCTGCTCGATATTATTGCTTGGAGATGCGATTACAGGGAAGGCCAAGGCTAGTGCGCACAAGGATAGGGTCAAAGATTGTGTATTGGATGATCTCGACGTCTCCCCTCCCAGCCCTTATATATTAGGCTAGGTCTCGGGGAACCCGTCTTGGATTACAGATGAGGTTTCCTAACCCTAATCTTGTACCGCACGGCAGGTTTGCACCTTCCTTACGAGTCGCAGACTCCTACGTCGGTGTCACTAGTGGGCCAAGGCTGGGCCCAGGCGGTATCCTTGCGGGCCTTCTGTCTTCGGGTACACCGGTTAGGCCCATCCGTAGGAGTCGTGGGGCCACCCCCTCGTCAGCGGGCACGGGCCACAGCTACCGTAGGCCACGACAAGCGCGGGCACGGGCCACGGCCAGCGTGGGCACGGGCCACGGCCAGCGTGGGCACGGGCCACGGCATGTGCAGGCCACGGGGAGCGCATGCGCGGGGAGGAGCTCCGAAAGGAGGGGCCTACTGCTACGGCTTGGAGGGAGGCGGGTCGGAGGAGCTCGCAGACGCATGCGTGGCTGAGCGGCGGCGCGAGGCTGGCGAAGGCGGGGAAACGGGCGGCGACGGCGGAACCAAACAGGTTGGGGCGGCGCGGCTCGAGCTTCGTGGTGGCACTCCCATGGCGGCGGCGGTACTAACCAGGAGAGGGAAGGAGATGAGGGAAAGAAGGGGGAGAGGAGAGGCTACACGAGTGTCGGCCTCGCGCCGCCGGGCCGCCTCTCGCCGGAGCCAACACGCAGCCGCCTGGCCCAGTGCGTCTCAGACTGCGACGGATAGAGAAGAAAGGAGGGAGAGAGAAGAAAGAAGAAAGAGAGGGAGAGGATAAGAGAGAGAGAGAGAGAGTTTTTTTTCCAAGGGTAGGTCCCACATGTCAATGGCATATGCACACAAGGGTAACCACGGTCCAGATATTATTCCTTTAACGGTCAAAGACCTTTGACTGGACGGAGACAGTGATTAGGGGTATTTCTGTGAACACCACTAATGGAAGAGGGGTAAAGTTGAGCACATTTTTTAGGGTAAAGCTGAGACCGGGGCCAGATTAGACGAAAAAATGTAAATGACCGAATATTAAAAGCATCATAACTTTTTCCGGCTAGGTTTTTGAGGATTCTAAAAATCTTCAACGAGGTTCCTCATATCACATGGGCATCTCATTTTCTTTTATTTTTTGGACATTTCGATCATTTTTTTAAAAACTGAAATAGCGGTCCACGGTGGAGGGGGTGTATTTGTGTGTTGGGAATTTTGACACCTCACAGTTTTTAGGTTAGTAGTGGCGCATATGCAAGATGCGCCACTAATAATTCCTTAGGGGTGGCGCATTTCAAAATGTGCAACTAATAATTCCTTAGCGGTGGCGCAATTCCAAAATGCGCCAGCCATAAGTTCTTATTAGTGGCGCATTTTGAAAAATGCGCCACCCCTAAGATAATTAATAGTGGCTCATTTTGCATTATGCGCCACTAATAAGAGGATCTAGGCTGGACCACTCTTAAGGGTGGCGCGTTTTTAACCAGTGCGCCACCCCTTACAGGCACTACTGGAAAATATGACATTAATGGGGCATATCCGATGCGCCATTACTAGCACGCCATTACTATGACAGCTAAAAGTTGCGCACTTCAGGTTCTCCACTACTAACAATTTGTTTTCAAAAAATTCCAATTTTTTTTCAAATTTTTTTCCATTTTTTAGTTTTTTAGTTATTTTTTGAAAAATTTCTTAATCTCAGGTCGTTATGCTTAATCTCAAGTCAAATTGACCTACGTGGTCAAACTTCCCGAAGGTTCACCCATACTAACACAACTCCAACCCCAACACGCTTAACTTCTTAGTTCTATCCAACTTCAACACCAGCACGCTTAACAAGCACTTGTTGATATATGTATCATATCAATCCTGTTAAACCTTATTGATGTCCAGCACCTTATTGATGTTCATGGCTGTGATCAAATTTTTAATATTTTTTTCAAACTTCCCGGTCGCACTACTGGAATTCACCAATTTGCCATGTGACTGGCACTTTGTCGTCTATATTTTGTCGGGGCAGATGGCAAAGAGGTGGTATTCCGTCTGCTACCCTAATTGCAGACGGCAAAACACTACCATACGGCAAACTGGTTCGATGCCATCTGCAAAACCCAAGGCAGACGGCAAAGTTCCTTTGTCGTCCTCTAGCAGACGGCGAAGGCAGTTGCTGGGCCCGCCTTGACCATCCCGCGTACGAGCGTTGACGGACCCATCACCGTGCCGTCTACTAGTAGACGGCAAAGCCTCAGCATGTCGTTAACCCTCCGCATGGTCTCTCTCTCTACTCTCTCTTTCCCAAACCCTCCGCGCGCTCTCTCCCGACCCGCCGACCCGTCGCCCGGCCACCGCACCATCGCCGCCCCGCCGCCGGCGCCGCCGCCAGTGAGGCCCCGCCCTCCTCTCCTCCTCTCCTCTCCTCTCCTATCCTCCTCTCTTATCCTCTTCTCTGACCGCCGCCGCTGCAGGTCTCGCCGCTGTCGGCGCCACCTCCCCCCACCGCAACCACCTCCACACCCCTTGGTATGCCTCCTCCCCTTTTTTCTACATTTTTCTGTTAATTACATGTAGTAATTTTTATTAGTGTAGTTAGTTTAGGTGTTATTAGTTCTAGTTTAGTTAGTTTTTTCATATGTGTTAGTTTTTTTATTAGTTAGTTAGTTTAAGTTGTGTTAGAAGTTTTCTCTTTTTAGGTATAATTAGATACTAGTTAGATTTTAGTTTATTTAGTTTAGTTATAAGAAATAAAAAAATAAGAGGAGAAAAAATAGGAGTAAAAGTACAATAGGAAAATAAGAAGAGAAAAAAGAAAAGAAAGGAAATAAAAGAAGAAGAGTGAGTTAAAGGTGAATAAAAAGAAGAATTTGGAGGTGAAGAAGAAGAAGGAGGAGAAGGAGGATAAGAAGGTGGTGGAGATAAGAAGAAAGAAGAGATAGAAGGAGGAGGAGGAAGAGAGAAGAAAGAAGAGAAGGTAAAGGAAAAATGAGATAATCTATAAAAGAAAAAGAACGAGGAGGAGAGAAGGTGGAGGCCGGAGGAGGAGGCTAGGAGGAGAGAAGGTGGAGCCCGGATGTAAGGCCCGATATGCGGTACTGTTCCAGATCTAGGTGTTTCCACCTAGATCCGGGGACGAAGCACATTTTGGTCCCACCGCGACATATGAAGTGGCTAACGATCTAGAGAGTAAGGTAAGAAGCCAAGCATTCGATGAGGAATCACCTCCAACAAGTCTTGCTATCAACTACTTACGCAATCATAACACTTATCCTATCCCTGTCCTCCTCTTCGCATCCCGACGAAGAAGAAGCAGTCAAGGCACACACACGTGGATCAAGTTATATTAAGATTATCTCAGTTGTTGTTTTCTATGAACAATGAGTAGGTCTCAAGCCGTCCATAACCGTGGACACGGCTTCTCGAAAAGATTTAACCCTGCAGGGGTGTACCAACTGCCCATTACAAGGCTCCGCACGCACGCCCATCTCTCTCACTTGCTACCCATGATAGGCAACCATTTTATGATTTAGTCCCAAGAGATCCGGAACGACAGGTCCCTCTAACTAACAACGAACAAATCTGGGTGGCCCCCGGGGAGTCGACACCCAATGCAAAAGCCGGCCACGCTCTCGGATCGGACTCTTCCGTATGGCCAAGGTAAGGGTTAGCCTCACCAATATAACAGGGGACTTCCCTAGCTAACCAGTGTGGACCAACAAAGGAACTCTGTCTCTGCTGGCCCGAGTTGTTTTTAAATACACTGGCTGCAAACCAGTTACGCACACGGTTTCAAATGGTAAATAAGCTTGGGCCACCTCTAGAAATGTTTGAAGCTAGGTAGGTAAGAAAAGGGGACCCCATAGCATCCCACACGCGGTTAGGCACGCTCAGTCTTAAAACCAATACCCGAAACTCGGATCCTAGGTGACTCGAATGGAACAAAGCGTCGAGGCGGGATAACCTAGACCTTCCATCCTTCGTCGAGTATACTCAACATTTATAATAATCATATCATCAAAAACAATAATAATAATGTGATATCCCAAACCAAGGAGTAACAAGGTAACATTGTAGCATCCTAAGCATTCATACTAAGCAGGGGCTAAGCAACGAGCAATAGTAACATAGCAGTACATGGTTTGCTGGGAGGGGACATGGCTGTATCGGTTTGAAAGAGGCTGTAAACATGTGGTAGGATCAAACATCGAACCTATCCTAGACTAGCATGCAAACCGCTGGTTGAAATAGAATGGATCATAAGTAATGTATAGTCCTTGCCTGTTGATAAGTCGGGTTCCGAAGGTGTAGTTGATTGTAAGCTCGCTTCGTCTCCGAGAGATCCGCGGGAGCACACAAGAAGTAAACACTGGAAAGCAATTAACGAAAATACCACTATCACTACGGAGCAATCACGAGCAAGCAATAAATAAGCAAGCAAGATCAAGTATGATGCATGTCATTTTAATATCATGGCACGAACATAAGAATAGGCATGTTTAAATGAAGCATCAGGAAGCAAGGGTGCAATGCTACCGACAACCTTCATACGCATTATGTAGGTGAATTACGGATCCGAAGGATCCTTATGTTGTATTTGTTATAATGCATGATCATGGAAAGAGCAAGGAATGTAGAACATGACATGAACAAGAATTGCCCACTCACGAAGATGGACGTCGAGATGGGGTTCCTTAAATTAATTATATATGCAAATGACATGGCATGGTATGATGCGCCTAATGCAATCTATTGCAAGCAACGAAATAAAGAGCGAGACTACACTACCGGAATCTACGGTCATCAGATCGCAACAACAAAGATAAGGAAAGGAAAGAATAGCACCATGTGCAACATCGTGAGAGGTTACGTTTAAAATGCACCATCGACAAGATAATTCTAGCTCATATGAACAAATAAACAACACTATCTTGTTTCTCACGGAATTCTACCCCAAAACCATGTGTTACATGATTTATTTGGAGCAAGAACGAACAAATGGCAAGCAACGCAAAACATGGCAGATTTGGTTCAATTCAAAGCATTGTTGAATTTATTCCAAAAGAAAAAAGGAGAAAACTCTCCACTGGGCTGATCTCGGCCGAAGTGGCCCAAACCCTCGCGGGTCTATCTATTTGACGCCCACGGGCGAGAGGAGCAAGCTGGGCCGAACCCAACTAGAGCAGCAAAAGAAAAAGAAAAAATGGTGGTAGCCTCCACTAGAGGAAAATAAAGCAAAACGAGCTCTATATGGTTGTTGGGATTTGATCCCTGGATCTCGCCGATGGAGCCTGAGAGTCCCAACCACTGCAACGCTGCCTAAACTCGTGAAAAAGGAGAGGATCCTCGGAATATGAGTTATACACACGAGATAACTACATCAAGATGAAGCAAAAACAGAGAAAAAATGGGTGCCTCGCGCAGCTCCTAGGATTTGATCCCAAGACTTCTTGGTTGCAATACCAGGCGCCCAACCACTGCACTAGTGCTACGATTCGTGTCAAAGGCGAAGACTAAAATCATAAGAAATGACGGGAGGCGCTAACTGAACCCAACACTGAAGAAAATTACAGTGTTCATGTTCTCTGTCGAAACTGAAGGTCATACTTCAGTGCGCCGCGACATCGACGAGTTGCAGCGAGGAGGAGAAGCACGAGAACACACATGGTACCGGTGAGGCCTGGGTGGCCTAGGGCGCGAGCTGGGGTTGCCGGCCATGCACGGGCGGACAGCTAGTACGCGTGCTGCTCACGATTCCTGGACGGACGGGTCGCGCGGCGAGCACAGCGACGTGCAGCGACTACAGGGAACGCAGATGGCGGAGAAAACAGGGCATGAGGCAACAACGAGAGGGACAGGTAGGAAGGGGAGGCTCACAGAGGGGGCTCGGGTTTCTTCATTCTGCTCGGAAAGACGACGAACTGTGCGGAAGCAGAGGCGGTCGTCGACTACGGGGATGACAGCAAGGTTGAAGACGACGCGGGGAAGACGGGGAAGAAGGCCTCGGCTCCGGATTCCCTTCATGAATTGGAGCACGGGGACGACGGGGAGATCGGGGACGACGCCTACATCCTCTAGGGCGACGATCGGACCTCGCTGATCAAGAAAAAATCAGAGCTTGAGCTCCCTGTCCATGGCATCAACATGAGAGGAAAAAGACAAGAGAGAGGAGAGGGAGATGGCGGCGGCTAGGAGGGAGAAGGGGGCGCGGCTAGGTTTCCAAGAGGGGGTTGGGAGGAGGCTATAAGGGGGGGAGAGAGAGGCTGCCACGGGGCTCCACTCATGTGCTCTCGGCCATGGCTTCACCGTGAGGGAGAGGGGAAAAAGGTGAGGGGGAGGGAATATGACAGGTGGGGCTGCGGTTTTAGGTGGGCTGGAGATTGGGCTGGGCTGAGGAAAGAAAAGGAGAGAGGTCCAACTGGCTCTCCACAATTTTCCTGCATTTAATCATTTAATAAATGAGTGCAAGAGAAAATCGATAAAAGAAATAGCAGAGGACATATAAAATCATATAACAATATGATTATGAGTCCTAAGCAATTATAAGATTTTTAGGAAAAGAAATGGGTCCAAAATATTTAAGTAATTCACAGGGCATTTAAATCAATTTAAATGCTAGTTGAAATACAACCCAATTTTCCGGGCATGAATAAATCATGGAATTTTACATGGACCTTTATCATGGAAAAACATGATGGAGTCCAAAAGACCTTGCTTGGATGATCGAAGGTGATCACGGGAGAAAATGGCCAAGGCTAGCAAGGAAGAAAAGATAGAATTAAAGATAATCCTTTTACATAACATTAAAAATGCTTGGGCATTTTTCTGTCACATGGATTATAGCAAAGAATAATTGTGAAAAATTTCATCCCCAATGGGAAAATAAAGATGCAAAATTTTCTACCTTTTGCTAGTTTTGGGTTGTTACAGACGACCTCCCCTTGTGTTCGACGATCTCCCCCTGCACTCGAGGGTGAGCAGAACATGTCCTATCCTCCTGATTCCCCTTCCTTTGCTCTGTTCTGGTCTTTGTGCCGATGACACTAGCTAGTTATAGGTAGATTCAATATACAGTCGCGTAACCAGTATGCGTCTCCCGTTCGAAAGGATTACAGTATAAATATGCATTCATATGTATATTTGTTGTTTAGTAGCTAGCTAGTGACAAGATGAGTGATGATCGTGCCTGGATGTACACCGGTCGCCCTAATCAGAAAGAGATCAGCACTGAATGGGCAATGAAAACCAAGGACTTTCTGAGAGAAGCGTTTGCAAATGGTCAGAGAAAAACCTCGTGCCCCTGTGTTAGGTGCGACAACTATAAACAGGCGACAGAGGTGGATATGGGTAAACACTTGCAGAAGTGGGGTTTTAAGCCTGATTATACGGTGTGTACTTTCCATGGAGAGTCTACCGGACGCAGGAGAGAGGTGGTTGTCCGCCAGCGCACGGACGAGTACGGAACCGGGATCGAAGACATGGTGCAGGACTTTGACGATGCGCGGGATGAGGACGATGAGATGGAGGAAACTGCGAAGGCCTTCTATGAGATGTTGGAGTCCTCAAAACGTCCTCTCCACGCTCACACTGAGCTTTGTCAGCTCGATGCCATCGCACAAGTGATGGCTCTGAAGGCACAATTCAACTTGGGCACAGAATGCTACAATGCAATCATGACCCTATTTGGGCGGTTTCTACCAAAAGATCATGTTATTCTTGCAAACCTGTACCAATCGGATAAGATCCTCAAGGTACTTAAGATGCCCTATGAGCAGATACATGCTTGTGAGAATGGATGTGCTTTATTTAGGAAAGAGTATGCGCAGGAAGACTATTGTCCCAAATGCAAGTCATACAGGTATGTTGTGGTAGACAATGGTCAAGGTGAGAAGACGCAGACCAAAATACTCGTAAATGTTCTTCGGTATCTTCCAGTGATACCAAGAATTCAACGCCTTTACATGATGGAAGAGACAGCCAGACAGATGACATGGCACAAATATGGGAAGAGAATGGAATTTGATGCAGATGGGAAGCCGATGTTGACTCACCCATCAGATGGTTTAGCATGGAAGCACTTCGATGAAAAACATGTGCAAAAAGCTAAGGAGCCAAAGCATTGCCGAATCGCCGTCGGCACGGATGGGTTCAATCCTTTCGGTCTGATGGAAGCCTCATATAGTTGTTGGCCTGTATTTGTCATGCCACTCAATCTTCCCCCCTCAGAGATTATGAAAAGGAAGAACATTTTCCTGACATTGATAATACCAGGGCCCAAATATCCGGGGAAGAATATGGATGTGTACATGCAACCGCTTAAGGAGGAATTGCAACAAGCTTGGGATGAAGGGTTCAAGACATACGATGCAGCTAGCAAAAAGACCTTCATAATGCATGTGTGGTATCAGTACTCGATGCATGACCTGCCGGCGTATGCACTTTTCTCTGGCATGTGTGTTCATGGAAGGTTCGCATGCCCAACATGCAAGGCTGCTCTTTAGTTTCATTGGCTGAAGGCGGGTGGCAAGTATTCCTGCTTCGACTTGCATAGACAGTTTCTGCCTCCTAAGCATCCTTTCAGAAGAGACAGGAAGAACTTCATCAAAGGAAAAGCTGTCAAAAACCTGGCAGCACCTATGATGACGGGTGAACAGGTCCTGGCTCAGTTGAACTCTCTCGAGCCTGATCCAGAACGTCCCGGGTATTTCAAGGGATATAATTCGGAACACGCATGGACTCACAAGACATGCTTCTGGGATCTCCCCTACTTCAAAGACATCAACCTTCCACACAACATTGATGTGATGCACACTGAAAAGAATATCGGTGAGGCCATATTTGGTACATTTTTTGGCATAGATGGGAAGTCAAAGGATAATCGTAAAGCTAGAGTCGACCAAAAGACTCTATGTGATAGACCTTTACAGAACATGCGACAGCCGAAAGGAAGGAAGAATTGGTCGAAGACAAGGGCCTTGTTCAATCTTTAAAGGGGGCATATGAGGGAAATTATCTTGTGGGTGCAAAACCGTTTGATGTTCCCCGATGGGTATGCAGCGAATCTGAGGAGGGAGATACTCCAGAAAAATTGAAAATATTTGGGCTCAAGAGTCATGATTGGCACATATGGCTTGAGCGGGTAATGCCGGTGATGTTGTGCGGCTATATCCCCGAGGAAGAATGGCTAGTACTGGCAGAACTGAGCTATTTCTTTCGTGTTCTTTGTGCTAAATAACTATCCGATGGCGTGCTAGAAGACATGGAAGAGACGGCGGAGGATTTGCTCTGCAAGTTAAAAAAGATCTTTCCACCAGGTTTTTTTAATCCGATGCAGCATTTGATATTGCATCTCCCGACCGAGGCAAGATTGGGTGGCCCTGTGCAAAACTGTTGGTGCTATTCAACCGAGAGAATGCAGAAGACGCTTCGAGCAAAATGTAAAAATAAACGTAGAATTGAAGCATCCATGGCCGAGGCATTCATTACCGAGGAGGCAGCAAACTTCGTGACAGCACACTATGAAGCCAAAAATCACCATTTGCATAATCCAAAGCCTCGATACAATACAGGCGACCCCGAACGACGTCAATCCAACCTCAGCCTATTCAAAGGGAAGCTTGGATCTGTTGGTGCTTCGAGAAATATGATTTTGGATCTCGAAGAATGGAGGACCCTTACGTTGTATATCTTTACCAACCTAACAGAAGTGCGTCCGTACATCGAGTAAGTGCTCGGTACGTAAAATGTTTTGCAACTTCTGATAATTCTGGTGTCTTATTCACATCAATTGGTATAGTCGATACGTCGCCCAATACTCGAATGGAGCGGTTATTGAAAGGGATTCCATCGCAGAGTATGAGCTTCTCGCCAAACATGGACACGGCAATCCCAGTTTCATCTCTTGGTTCAAACCAACGGTAACTACCATTCATAAAGGATTTCATTTGTTGTTCATATTTCCGACTAATGTACCAATCTTTTCCTATTAAACTTATAGGAAAATTCACCTGACGAGCCTATAGACGCCGAATTGAGACAAGTCGCTAATGGTTTTGACTTTAAGGTCCGTACATTTGAGAAATACGATATCAACAGGTATCGCTTTCGTACCGTTGGTAAAGAACAAATAATGCCCAATCGAACATCTGCAAATTCGGGTGTGTCGGCTGTTGGCGAAGGAGGTATCGAATATTATGGAAGAGTTGAAGCAATATACAAACTTCTATTCTATGGTGAAAATCCTCCGAACGTCGTTGTCTTCAAATGTCATTGGTTTCTTCCGTCAGAGACTATACGGAATCATAAACATGTAGGTATAGTCGAAATTCGACAAGACACACATTTCAATATCCACGATGTCTATATTACGGCTCAACAGGCCACCCAGGTTTTCTATCTATCATACCCCTGCCAAACGGTTGAAAACCTGAAAGGTTGGGATGTCGTTTATGATGTGCCGCCACATCTTAGACCACCTCCCCCCAATGAAGATGATTATGAGCCTCACATTAACCCGGAGACATATGAAGGAGAATTCTTCCAAGAAACCCGGAGCCTGAAAAAACGTTTCCGAAACCGCTCTACACAACACGAGAACATGGAACAAGGAAATGAGAGTGAACCCGATACCGATGATGAGGAAGAAGCCCATACCAATGATGTGCAAGAGCCTCCTGAAGAAGAAGAGGTTACTGCTCCAGATGACTTGTCAATGCTTGACCGTTTACAGAAAGGCCTTCCAAATGTTGGTTTTGTTGAACCCGATGATGCCGTCATTTACGACGACACGCGTGATAGTGATGATGATCCATCAATTGATGCCGGAGAAGAGACGGATGATCCCGACTATTGTTAGTTGTATGAATCCCAACTTTAAATATATTTATATATATTCTCATTATAGTATTTTTTTTCTTTTGTAGTAGTATTATTTCTTTTCTCATTTGTACTAATTTCTTTTACTATGCTTCTGGCAGGTTCGTGACAGATATGGAGGGCGAGACTTCCGCGGGTGGTTCTTCGTCACGAGGTAGGGGCCGGGGTACTACGCTCGCACCAGGGACTCTACGGAAGTCTCTGCTTGCCATTATGTCCTCGCCTCCTACTTCTGAGGTGCTCAAGGGGAGAGGAGGTCGAACGAAGAGGGGCGGGAGAGGAGGCAGAGCAGGTGGTGGCCGCACGAGAGGGAGGCAGATAGTTGCGCCTTCCTCGCCACCACCTCCGGCTGATTCACCATAGCACAGGGTGCTTCCCTCCCCGGAGAGTCCCGTGGTGGAGGAGGAGGCTACATCCGGGCGCACGTCCTGGGGTCCGTGGCCTGAGGTGGAGACGCCCGAGGGGGAGGTTCGTGAAGAGAGGCAGGTTGTTGAAGAGGAGGCGGTTCACACTGATGATGAGGCTGAGGGTGCTGAGGATAACACCGTGTACCAGTGTGGGGGTACATGGCTCCCGGCTGAGCCGGTGACTCCCGCCCATAGGTCGTTGATTACGCCTGATGGAGAGACATAAGTGCACTTAATTACTTTGTTTCAGTACGCCGAGGTTTATGCAAATATCTGATGGCTTTTTTACTTTTTTGTATTGCAGGGGTTGGGCATACGCCTCGGGTGTCCGCAATCCCAACGGCATCCTTGGTGTGCTCATCAGGCAGAATTTCCCGGGGTTGGTTCAGTTTCCCGATGATGATTCGCCTCCGCAGCCTGGACTCTTTTGGGAGCACTATATAGCTGCCCAGGCCCCGTAAAATACGACCGTCAACGGGGTCGAATGCCACACCAGAGCGGACACGGTGTTGAACGGCTTTTGGGTAATTTATCTTTCACACAATGAGAACTTGAGAATAGCTAGGTAGTTGGTGCACTCATCAGTGTTGTCTCGTGCTTTTAATATCAGGTCTATTACAAGGTCGAAGAGTCCATGGAGGAGGAGGCGGGAAAGGTGCTCATCCAAGAGTGCAGGTGCCTCTTGCAGAACACAAGGCACGAGATGCGAGTGTAGGCGGTCCGTGACTACTACGCCAAGCGTGGCCTTAAGTGTAGCAAGTCGGAATGCCGAAAGAAGTATCTTTCGAGGGACCAATACATGATGGTAACCCCTTCTTGCATTTTTTAGTTTCGTTGATTTCATTCCTAGCTAGCTAGTCCTATATAATTGCTAATCTTCATGTTTACTAACTTAGGCGCCACCGATATGGTGTGCGGATAAGATGGATTGTTGGGAGGTCATTGTGGACCAGTGGTGCTCAGAAGCCTAGTTGTCCGCCCACAACAATGCCAAGGACCGGCACGCCCAGATGGTTGGTGTGCCACACCATCAAGGCAGCCGCAACTTAGCTGGTTACGGGCAAAAATGGGTATGTGTGTTTTGCTAATATTGTCTTTTATGCACCGACAACTTAGCAGTTTACTAATATTGTGCTTTGCTTTGTCTTTTAGGCGGAGCATAATAAAACAGAGCCGCTTGGTGTGTTCGACAATTATGGCATGGCCCATATAGCGTCGTACAAGAAGGCCAAGGCACTCTCAGAGTCGGATATTTCCACTCCGTCGACTTTCACCAACGTTGCCGCCTACGGTAAGATGAAGGCTTATACCGAGGTGGCGAAGGAGAAGCACGGGCAGGATTATACCCCGGTTGGGAAGCCTATAGACCCGGAGCTGGTGATGATCTCTGGTGGCGGAAGGCGCCATGGCGCCATGGCCATTGGAGATAAGTTGATTCGGTGCAATAGGACTCTTCCTGAGATCAAGGCGCGCCAAAGGACTCGTGCGCGGCCAGTCGATCTCGCTATCGAGGTTAGCCATAAGGACTCTTGCATTCTTGTGTTCTCTCATCGAATGTTACAGTGATAACTACAGGAGTGGGGTTGCAGGAAGCTCTTTAGAGAGAGCGACAGAATACCCAGCGGCTACTCGAGGAGAAGGAGCGGTTGGCGGAGGAGAAGGCAACAGAGAGAGAGAGAGCGGTTGGCGGAGGAGAGGACGATGAAGGCTCTTGAGGAGGCCGCGGCACACCACGATGCGTCGAACCGGGCCTTGTACGAGCTCATCGTGGTAAGTCACTTGTTCATATTCACCCAAAGAACGCATGTTATAATGTTCGCTTATATTAGGAACTATTATGATTGACTCATGGAAAACAAATGTGTAGACTATGTGCGAGAAGACTGGCCAGGCCGCTCCACCGATGCCGATCGTCTCTCCTGTGGGGACGGTGAGTATCTTTCAATGATCATCCATACCTTATTGAGTGGTGTTATGCTAACCGCTAGTTGACCTTTTCGTGCAGCATAACTCTCGGGCTGCATCCCATGACCCTTCTCCCCCGTCAACCTCGGGCAACCCGACTGATGCTTCTCAGCCACCTCAGCCTTGAGGGATACACTTCGGTAAGTTTTCTTCCATACTTACCTTCAGAATTCCTATATTTATCCGAAAATGTCATCCTTTGCTTATTTTGCACCAAAAGGGCATAATTAGCTTGTTACTTCAAAAACTGACATAGTCAACTTAGTTATACATAGTTATCTCAAAACATATCATAGTTAGCTTATTTATCTCAAAAAATGACATAGTTAGCTCAACAAATGGTATAATTAGCAAGTCGGCTAAAAAATGACATTATTAGCTAAGTTAGCTAAAAAATAATATAATTAGCTAAGTTAGCTCAAAAATGGAGGCTATTTCTTCATCATCTTCACCATGCATCATCTTCTCTTATGCTTCCTCTCCTTTCTTCTCTTCTTTCTTCTTATTCTTCCTCTCTTTCTTTTCTTCTTCTTCTTCTTCTAACTTTCTTTTCTTTCATTTTGCAGAGTAGCTTCACGAGAGTCATGCATTCATGGAGTGGTGCTTCTTCACTTGTATAATATTTGTTTATTTTGAGACTCGTGTTTGATGGAGTGATGTATGCGTTTGACACTTGTGTGCACTATGTATATAGATCACTTGATGTTCATTATGTATTTGGAGACTATATAGATCACTTGATGTTTATTATGTGTTTGGATCACTTGATGAGATGTGATTTGTGCTTCTGGTACTGCTTGTATATATGTATGTATATTTTGTTTTGTCAAATGCAGGGAATTATAAGAAAACAAAAAAACAGTGGTTATGCAGCCTCTTTGCCGTCTGCTTGCAGTCGGCAAACCCTTTTGCCGTCTACTTTGGTCGGCAAAGGTGACACATGGCACCCAGCTGTGCAATCTGGGAACAGACTGTGTGCCATTTGGTCTGTATGCCGTCTGCATATGCATGGCAGACGGCAAAGAACATTACTATGTCGTCTGCCCGGCAGACGGCAAAGATCTGATGAGAGGTGACATCTTGATGACGTCATCAAATCTTTGCCGTCTGTCGGTAGACGGCACACCCCTCCGTTAACGGTTGAAGGAGGGCTTGTAACCTTTTTGTCGTCAGGCTGTTGTTGCCGTCCACTTGCCAGTATGCTGTCGGAAAAGGGCTTTGCCGTCCGTCGATTATGTGCAGACGGCAAAGCACCTCTTTGCCAAAGAAACTGTTGACAGGAGTTGTGCCGTCCGGGAGCAGACGACAAAGCTCTTTGCCGACAGCTAAAGGTGTGTTTGCCGTCTGCCAAGGCAGACGGCAAACAAGAGAATTCCAGTAGTGTCGGTCATCTACCACATTTTGAACATCTTTTTTATTTTTTTGATTTTTTCAAAATAAATAAAAAGTAAAAAAATTAAAATAAAGTTAGTAATGGCGCACTATTCACAAGGTGTGTCATTACTAACTTTTTTTGTTTGGATTTTGAAGGCGGGAAAATAAAAATAAAAAAAATAAGAAAATGTTAGTAGTGGCGCACTATTCACAATGTGCGCCATTACTAACCTTATTTATTCCAAATTTTGAAGGCGAAAAAAAAGTTAGTAGTGGCGCACTATTAATAATGTGCGCCATTAGTAAATGTTTTTTATTTTTCTGAATTTTGAAGGTGTGAAAAAAAAGTTAGTAGTGGCGCACTATTAACAATTTGCGACATTAGTAATTTTTTTTTATTTTTTTTGAATTTTGAAGGCAGGGAAATAAATAACAAAAAAAATCAAAAAATTTAGTAATGGCGCACCTATGCAAAGTGCGCCATTGCTACCCTAAGTTACTAATGGCGCACCTATAAGTGCGATATTGCTATGTCCAGAAATGGGTCAAACATTGGTCAAACATAGTAATGGCGCATTATGTAAAGGTGTGTCATTGCTACCTTAAGTTACTAATGGCGCACCTATACAAAGTGCGCAATTACTATGTCCAGGAATGGGTCAAACCTTGGTCAAACATAGTAATGACCCACTTTTCACCTAGTGCACCATTACTATTTAGGTTACTAATGGCGCACTGTGCGTCGTTAGTGTACATATTATCTATAGCCTGTTTTCCAGTAGTGAAGTAGTGGGGCGTTACATACCAAATGCACCACTAATAAGGAATCCTACTATAGCCTTTTCTCTAGTAGTGAAGGTTTTCATGCGAAGATGTCCCGATTATCACGGATCAACCAGATGAGCGCCCTTTCCTATTTGTCGGGTAGCCCTGTTCCAATGATGAATTGCTTGGAGGAGTCGGCTGGGACAAAATCGACTTTCTTTGTGTGTTTTGCCTGCTGAAACTTGGGGTTGGAGTCAAGAGTCAGCTTTTTGAGAAGTGTTGGATCGACCGGTTCTACCCTTTCCTTGTAAACTTTGAGCCCCAATTGAGCGCATGCTCGTTCCGCGTATGTGGCGTCTTATTTTTCGCAGGCCGTCGTGACTTCTTGGCTTCCATCAATGGTGATTATGCCACAAGGACCGGGCATCTTGAGTTTGAGATATACGTTGCATGGGCGTGCCATGAATTTAGGGTAGGTCGGCCTTCCGAACAATGCATGATAGGGGTTTCTTAAGTCTACAACCTCAAAGGGCAGTATTTCTGATCTGAAGTTGGAGGTGCTTCCGAAAGCTAGCTCTAGATATATTTTTCCCAGCGGGTGAGCCGATTTTCGGGGACAATTCCATGAAAAACTGTGGAGGAAGGTTGTAGTTGTTTCCGAGTCAGTCTCATCTCCTGCAATGTTTTGAAGTAGAGTTTGTTTATGCTGCTCCCTCCGTCTACGAGCACCTTTTCTACGGTGTAGCCGTTGACCAGGGGTGCCTCCACGAGGGCTAGGGTTCCTGGAGAGTCGACTCATGGTGGATGGTCGTTCCTACTCCAGGTTATTATTTTCTCGGACCACTTGAGCCATCTGGGAACCGTCGGTGTGTGGGAGACCGAGAGGGTTGCGGCGTGCTGCGCGCTCTTCCTGTCCCTTCGGCAACTGCTGGTGGTGAATACATGATACGAGGCGACACACGTGAGTTCTTTGGGGTGTTCTTGGTAGCCGCGGTCGGAAGAGGTCCCTTCATGGTGACTTGAGTCGGTGATGAAGAGGTATTGTAGATTGGTTTCGCGTTGGATCTCGGTCGGATCTTCCGATCCGGGAGTTCCTTGGGCGAAGTCAATTAGAACATAGGTAATGTTGTTTGAAGGTCGATCCTCGTGGTCGATCGCGCAGGCTTGAGCCGGTGCTGATGCAAATCCATCATTTTGGATGATAGAAAGGAGGACCGATCCGACAGGGAGCTCGTAGACGAGGTTTGTTCTTGAGTTTTCGGCAGCGATGTTGGTGTAGAGCTGGCTACACCGGTTTCTGGTCTCCCGGCCGGCGGTGATCTCCTCTGTATCGTGTCGAATTTCCTCCTAGATCTCAACACCCTTGCGCATAGGCCTTATGATGGGTGCCAACTATCATGGGAATAACACGCCAGATGTCCTCATAAAGAATTTAAAGCGGGGCCCTTTCTATGAGTGATTTCGAGGAGGGAGAGTCGATCGGCGGGGAGTCGGCAACAATGAATCGACACAAGAGAGACACATGGATTTACCCAGGTTCGTTCCCTCGATGAGGTAAATACCTACTTCCTGCCTTTCTTGTGTTATATGTGGGAGATCTCAATTACAAGAGCGCTAGAATTAGCCGGTGTCTCAAGAACTAATCTAAGTTGTGTCGCCTCTAGGACGTCCCAAGGCCTCGGCTTATATACACGCCGAGTCCTAGGGTTTTACAATGGGTCTGACTATGATACGAGGTGGAGACCTATTCTCTTTAATGACTTTATTGTCCTCCAAGGCGGCTTGGGCTGCTTCCTTTGGCGTCGGTCTTCATCTTGTAAGTCGGTCGGTTTATAGGCCGATCCTTCTTCTAGGCCTTCTCTTCATTGAGTCGGCCTACAGTCCGAATCTTTCATCTTGAATATGGAGGCCTTCTTGCTAATACTTCCAGGTCTTTGAATCATCGCCCCGACACCCACCGCGACATATGACACTGCCATATGCCCCGGATTTCAACATGATATCACAACATTACAACTACAAGGATACAACATCTCATACAATCGGCATACAACTTCCTTAATACAATACATCTGTGGAAGATATATGTCTGAGTACAGACTACAATCAAATGCCTAGTGGCAAAGAAGAAACATCGATCCCATAACAACACGGGTACAAGCTCCCCGCCGGGATTCGCCTAACTGGTCGTCGTCGAGTCTCCACGAAGGTGTCCGAAAGAAATGTCGTCAAGCACCTCTATAGTCCAAGATTGTTTGCATGGGGTACATAAAAGAGAGAAGAAGGTGGTGAGCTATATCAAAATCAGTATAACTAACTTCTCACGGTAAGATGGGGTAGTGGTTGAGGTTGCAATCGCACTAGCAATATATGAAGTGGCTAACCATCTATTTAGAGTAAGATGAGAAGCCAAGCATTCGATGAGGAATCGCCTCCAACAAGTCTGCTAAACATTTACTTACGCAAACACAACACCTGTCCTATCCTTGTCCTCGTCTTCATCACCCGATGAAGAAGTAGCGGTCAAGGGACCCACACATTGATCAAGTTCTAGTTATGATGCAATTGATGTTAGCTATGAACAAGGAGTAGGTCTCAAGTCGTCCATAACCGTGGACACGGCTTCTCAAATTTTTTTAACCTTGCAGGGGTGTACCAAATTCCCATTACGAGGCTCCGCACGCACGCCCATCTCTCTCAATTTCTACCCATCATAGACAACCATTTTATGATTTAGTCCCGAGAGATCCGAAATGACATAGTCCAACTAACAACGCACAAATCCGGGTGGCCCCCGGGGAGTTGAAACTTAATCGAAAGCCAGCCTCGCACTCGGATCGGACTCTTCCGTCTCAACTGGGTTTCGGTTGCCGAGGCACTTCACTAAGGCTCGGGCCCTCGCCGGCCAAGGGTGGACCAATAGGACACACGACCCCCACTGGCCTAGTTTGTTTAAAATCTGCGAGGGGATTCAACCTTGCAGACACACATGTTTCAAATGATATACCAGCTTGGGCCACCACTAGAAATGTTTGGAGCTAGGTAGGTAAGGAGAGGGGATCCCATCACATCCCACATGCGGTTAGGCACGCTCGTCAAGAGACACAATACCCAAAACTCGGATCCTAGGTGACTCGAAATGAACGAAGCATCGAGGCGGGATAGCCTGACCTTCCATCCTTCGTCGAATATAGTCAACATCATAATAACCATATCATCCACAATAATATAACAGTGTGATAGCCCAATCCAAGGAGTAACAGGGGAACAAGGTAGCAGCCTAAGCATGCATACTAAGCAGTGGTTAAGCAAGCAAGGTACATCGCCAAACAAAGGTTAGTTCGGATGCGGGGAACATGGTTTTTTGGGTTTATCTGGGAGGCATGAATATAAGGTGGTAGGATTAAGCAATCGTTCTATCCTACTAGATGACCCGTTGCGCCAAATGGCGTAGAGTCCCAATTGAAACCATGTACTCATAGAAACAACTTGCATTTTTAGAACCCAATAATTTTTGTAGGTATACCCATTCAAATGTGGAATTAACAACCAAACCAACAAATGATCAAGCTAAATCATGAACTGCAAGTGGAAAGGGAGTCTAGCAAATCCATCAATTTCCAAGGTATATAACCAAGCATTGTATTAAATGCAATCCATGAACCATAGAACACAATACATACTATATATGGATGAACAACCAACATAATGATTTACCAAGACGACAATCCTAAATGCATGATTCCAAATGGCGCAAAATCCTATCATGTGATGGCCAATCATGTTTTCGAAGAAAAATCTTACATTTTTAGAAACCAATCATGATGTTAATTATGCCCATGCAAATGTGAAAGTGGCAACCAAACCAGCAAATTAACAAGCTAAGAGGTAATATCACTGGTGGTGTCTTAACTTGACACGAATGTTCAGTTTAGTGTTTGAACTTAAAAAATGCATCAAATATGTGCTAAAACTTGGCACTTTGGTTCAAATACGATGCCAAACACGTACTGTACCCTCACCATCATGCGATGCCTTAACTTGGCGCAAAAGAGATACCATGGACAATCACCACTGCAGACAGCTACAATTTTTACTATATAAGAATAGATATAGTGAGGAAGATATTTCTTTTGTGCTCTAACCATCTTCATTTAACTTTTGCTTTTACAATATATATGGTAGCAGAATGTTTGGATAGTGTTCAACAACACTATATTCACTACTGTATTTAAGAAACTCTTCTCTTTCAGTCCATTGAATATCAAACCATTTATCTAAAATTTAGCAGTATCCCTTCTTCTTTTATATACTTTAGAAGTCGGCTACTTTAAGATCCAATTGATTAATCTTCCTCATTTTGTTGGTTTCGAGCACAAGCATCAGATGCATACTGTGCTTCTCCTTTTTATCGTCTAGAGAAATAACTGCACTAATATAAATAAATTGCAGTCTATTTTGTATATAATGAAAGCATATATGCTAGAAATAAATGTATAATTGTATAGTTTGTCACAAAAAAGTGAGAAAATAGTAGGAAGTCCTAGCTTTTTCATTGTGCTCCCTTCTTTAGCAATAAAATTTAACTGGACCTGTAGTGAAGAGCAAGTGTTGCACGCTATTTTCAAAGAGTGAACAATGTGAGAGAATCCCTAGGAAAATAAAATTGAAGAGCTTCTTTGGCGGCTGCGTATCGATTCCCTATAGTATTGCCATATGCAGTGCATTCAGATAGCAAAAGACCAACAAGCTCGATTTGGAATTTATCTCCCACCATGCACGGGTACAAATATGAAGATATATTCAAAGTCATTCACGAGGGTGCCGCGCGTCTTCGGCGCTAGTTTATTTAGAATTGCTAGTCGCTTGGTCATGTACATATCTCAATCAAAAAATATCAGCCGAGAAAAGGAAAAGATTCATTACTGTTGTAAACTGAATTCGTAGTCCTACTGACAAAATATTCAGCAAACTTATTGTCTATAATTCAGTTAAGCTACTGTCGAAATATTCAGATAATCTTCTATCAAAAATTTCAGCAAACCTACTGCTGTTTCAGTTAACCCCATCCTTCTAACACAATAAAATCTAATGTAATGTACGACACATTCCCCCAGCTTAGTCCATCAACCAATGCCATACAAATCGTAATTTTCCAATGCCACAAAATCAACCTAAACCCTACAGAGACCGATGGATGGTTCTCACCGTACAGAGGGGTTGCATCGCCTGGAGCCTATCAATGGGGCTTCGCCATCCTCGTCGGTGATGACCAATGCCGTCACCACGATCCACTGGGGCGACGTCGTCGCACGATCAAACGAGGAGAAGGATAGCGGTAACACAGGCACACCCCTTTCCAGTGGCTGACAGGGAGCCCACACCACATTGTCATACCCAATCAGTAGCGCAGAACATATTTGGCACTGTATTTGAACCGAAGTGCAACCGAAGTGCCAAGTTTTAGCACGTATTTGATGTATTTTTAAGGTTCAAGTTAAGGCACCACCAGTGATATTAACTCAATTATCAACTGCAAGTGGAAAGGCAATGTAGCAAGTCCAGTTAGCTAACACTTATGCTACTATGTTCTTATAAGTGTGCCAAATGAACAATTCGGTATATAGTCAAGCACTATATCAAATAAAATCCATGGACCATATAACACAACACATAATATATTTGTTCAAAAGCAAACACAATGATTTATCAAGATGCAAGTATTTACACGCATGATTCATTTATTCCAAAAGCAAATCACATTAGTTTCCCACCATAGCAGCCTTATATGGTTCCAACATAATGACCAAACATAAAAAAAGAGGACATGCGAACTGGCATAGCATAATAACTAAGACGTTCCAGTGTGATCTTCTCGTCTTATTCCCGTGTTGCATTGAAAGATCTATCAAGAAACATTCCCTCCCGGGCGGCCGCCCTCGTCATCTTCCTCGCATGCACATGACGGGAGGAGCACGACCATCCTCTGTCGTGCATGTTGTTGCCTCCCTCCCCTCGACCAGTGGTCGTGGAATTCGGATCGCCCGCGCTCGAGACACAGCTGCAGCGGCGCTGCTCCTCCTCCTTGCGATAGGTGGCGACTCGATCCCTCTACACCGACCATGTTATTGTCGTCACCGACCTGTTCTCCACCAGCACCAGGGCAAAGCAGTTGTGGCCAACCCATGTCCTCGACTCCAACAACGCTCAACGATATCCTCCCCAGCCTACTCCTAGACCAGGTGCTCCTCTCCTCCCGATCTAAAGTAATACATCTTCAGGAGGTGCTCAACCAAGAACAAACTAATCCATCTTCTCCACTGGCGGGTTTAGAATAGAAGTATCAAGCTGAAAAATGCAAGTTTTCAGTTAGTTTTATTTACTATGTCCATGCATAGAAATTCAGATCACAAGGTCAAGCTAGCCGCTCCAACAACAAATGAATAGCATAATGCGCACTCAGTGGTGGATCATATGGCATAAAAGAAACAAAATCTTTGTATTAATTCACAAGAGTATCAACCAGCATTTCACCTCGTTGAGTATAGAGTTTAATGACAAAGCTATTATTGGGAAAATGACCTCCACATTTTGCACATATGATACCCTGAGCAATGTTTCCACTCTTTTGAAACGGTCAATAATGTAAATGCTTGATTTCTTATACTAACATTTCTTGTGAAGATTAAGCTAAAAAATATTTCATGAAGATGGCAATTTTGTACAGGCACCGTTTTTCTCAAATGATCAACCAACAACAAATGTGTTTTTGTTTGGCGAGTAAGAAGAAAATTGTACTTTGTAACATTGGAACTAACTGTAGAGTTGTGTATGAGCATGTTGTGCCGCCCTTAGTTATTGATACAGTGGTGAATTACCACGATGCTTGCAAACTGGGATAACCCTCGCACTGATCATTTCGTTCAAACCCGACTCACCGAGGTATTCAAAATGCATGCTAAATAAATCACCAAAGGAATTTCAAAAGAAACCCAAATGCAAGAGGGTGATGATCTTGCTACTGTCATGATAGTTGCTGCCTGATGTTAACATACATACAATCAGCACCAATGGAGACACTTTTCCACCAAGCTTGCCCGCATTATTAATCAATGGGTATCATTCTAAGAAAAAGTTGCGATGAATATTATTTAGGTTTTGAATATTATGAAATAAAAAATAGGATATATTCATGCACAATTATGTGTAGGAAATAAATAAATCTCTAGTTTGGTATGTTGGTTTGGTAAATATTCAACCTGTTTATGCACAAGTATACTCTACAACTATAGAATATTTCATAAAAATCTGCTATAGAATATTTCAGAAAAATCCGCTCGGCGGTATCAAGTGAACCAGAAAAGAATTACTTTTATTTTCAGAAAATAAAGGAGGCATGCTAAATAATACGAGTCGGTATAACATACTCTTCATGAACAAATATTGCAAAGTAAAAAGTACCTTTTGAAAATGGCTATACCTCATGACACTCGAAAGCATTATCTTGCAATAAAAAGATCACCAACAGTCATCATGTATGGCAACTCCCTGAACCTGCATGTAAACCACCATAAAACTGGTAAGACAAATGTTTCAGATAGGAGTGTCCGATGGAAAAAAAATTAGGAAACACAACAGGACAGACCAATGCGGTTACTTAATTGAGAAGGATCTAGTCAGTTGGTATAGCTTAATCGATAGGAAGATTAAATAGGAGAATGGTCTGCTTGTATTAAACATAGCAAATGAACAAAATATGGATGAAGCCCGGGTGGCAGGCCGCCAGCTCCTGGACGGCTTCCTCTTTCGTGTGAAGCCTGGGGCCGGATAGAGGAGGCAGGGCTCGAGGTGGAAAGTGGGGTCGCTGGCCTGCTGGGCGACCACCATGAGTGCCAGCAGGGCCACCATGAGCGCCTAAAGGATCTTCTCTTCTTCCTCCCTCACCCACTCCCTATTACCACCCCGTCTCCCTCTCTGCCTCCTCCTAATTAATGAGCATTTCATCCTCCGCGCATGGATATATATAAACATAAGCATAATTGAGATCAATAATATATATTCATGAGAAGATACTGATCTGACTTTCAGATGAAGTCTTAGCATGCAGACTTCAAACTTGCTATCCTACCCAGTAATGCATTAGATTTTTTTAATATGATGCACTGAAACAAGATACTATGAGGTGCAACAAGGAAATAAGGGTGCCGTCTAACTTCTCAGATATGTAATCGTGCAAAAGATTTATTTGTGTTGTATGTACTTGCCCTTTCATTAGATCTTCCAAGGTGCTTTAACCTCAACTAACAACATATCATATTGCTGCCTTCAAAAGCAAGATTCGAGAAAGGTAAATATTTAATCCAAAATCCCAATTACTGCACACAGAATTAAGATTTAGGAAAATTAAACCCAAATTACACATGAAGGTTTCAGTTGTTCAGACTGAAAATTGAATTCATACCTGATAATTAAGTTGTTCATTTGCATAAAAAATGCAAAAATTTCTGGATCTAAGTTGGATTAAAGTCACTGAAACCAAACCAAATTGTTCATCATTATGATTTTCGGTAGAGAACAATAGAAATTCAGCAAACATAACCATCTGACTGTATTTTTTGGTTTGCCTGTCCACATGAACAACCTCAAATGCATATAGGACACAAATGAAAGTTAGGGTTAGTTTATATACACTTTTAGGTGTTTACGTATATACTCTCCATTCTGCACGTATGGTGTGAGAATCTACAAGGAATAAAACCTCCTGTCTGAGCTCTTCATTGCAACATCAAAATGAACTTTAGCGCTGACAAAAATCCCAACCAAACCTACACAACCACAATTTTACTACACTGACCCACAGTTTTGCGTAGACCTACAGAACCAACAGTATGGAACGCGGGTTAAAAATGCTACTTAGCTGGGCTTCAAATTTTTTGGTACTCATATAAAAAGAAGTAACTTCTAATTTCAGAACACAAGTATGTATCAGAGTACAACTTTTTGTACTCAAACTAAAAGTAACTAACTTTTAGTTTCAAGAAACAACTGAATATTAGAGCACCACTTGTGAGAATCACTATACTGACTAATAGCCCTGGGTAGGCTTGAAAAACACAACCACCATTATGATATGCAGGATGAAATGATATACAGCTGTCATTCAGTCAATTTGTATACTAACTTAAAAGTCATTGACTTGTAATTTCAGGGAAAATCTGAATATCAAAGTACCACTTTGAGCAACACGAATGAAATAAAATAAATCATATGCATCACCCAGATTATCCAAATAAGCAATCACACTAACTAACATATACATCAAATCAACCAGGATACTACAAAAAATTACTGCCACGAACAAAACTTTTCATGTCTAATTGTTGTTGCCCCCGCATGGATAAGCTCACATTAACCCGCCAATTTTGGATCCTATTCGGGATTTTTCTTGTGAAGTTCAGGAAGAAAGACTAACAAGGGTGTGCAACTCTTGTATGTATGATCAACACAAAGAACTGGACACAGCCACTTCCATGCAAGCAAGACCTGAAAAAATAGGAAGTATATATATGGATTAAAATTCTCTCAAAAAACATATATATTAAATAATTGATCAACATTGTATCGTCTGGTCCAACACACAGTAAGATGTAGGAGCACTGCATGCAAACAAACACTTCACATCCCAACTGGCATACTCATGTGTTTGGAAAAATCAACCAAACATGTTGGGCACCAAACAGACCAAGCAAGGCACCAAAAATTTCCTAGAAATCCAGGCAGATCAGGACACCTCCTAGAAATACAATATCTACCTTGAACAACGCCTGGTTCCAGTAACCAGCACATATTTTACCCAGTCCACAGTGTTAACTAATAGAGTTTGAGCTCAAGATGCATTGTATTCCTCCTCTGTGGGATGACTGAATATATAAAGAGTTACATCAGGGAGAGGTAGCGGGAATACACACACACGCACACACTAACTACCGATCCTGTATATGCGGATGGATCAGCTACGTGCATGCGCCATGCAAGGGATGAGGCACCATGCAGGGGATAAGGCCTGCTGACCAGGTTGGAGGCGGTTGCTCCAGCTGACCAGGTCGAGTAGTCTAACAGCCCCCCGCAGTCTCAGCGTGGACTTGCCGAACGTTGAGACTGGACCGGAACTGAGTGAAAGTAACAGTAGGCAATCCCTTGGTGAAGATATCCGCATACTGAGAAGTGGTAGGAACATGAAGCACTCGTACTTCGCCCAAGGAGACCTTGTCACGCACGAAATGAATGTCGATCTCAATATGCTTCGTTCGCCGATGTTGTACCGGATTAGCAGACATGTAGACAGCAGACACATTATCACAATACACCACAGTGGACTTGGCGATAGGCTGATGAAGCTCCTGCAACAACTGACGCAGCCAAGCCGTCTCGGCGACGACATGGGCAACGGCTCGGTACTCCGCTTCAGCGCTTGACCTGGAAACAGTAAGCTGTCGCTTCGACGACCAAGATATCAAATTATCCCCAAGAAAAACGCAAAAACCGGATGTAGAACGGCGAGTGTCGGGACAACCGGCCCAGTCCGCGTCGGAATATGCTAATAGAGTGGTCGGCGAGGACGGATAGATGTGAAGACCAAGATCGAGAGTACCCTTGAGATAACGAATGATGCGCTTGACAAGGTTATAATGGGAAGAGCGTGGGGCATGCATGAAGAGACATGCTTGCTGCACGGCGTAAGATAAATCGGGACGTGTGATCGTGAGGTACTGGAGGGCACCGGTCAGGCTGCGATAGAGAGTGGGGTTATCGAGGAGGTCACCATCGGAAACGGAAAGTTTAGCACCGGAGTCGATGGGTGTGCGCATGGGGTGGCAGTCAGTCATACCTGCGCGCGCAATGATATCCAAAGCATATTGCCGCTGAGAAAGGTGGAGACCCGAAGGCGAGTGAGTGACTGCGATGCCAAGGAAATGAGAAAGGGTGCCTAGGTCGGTCATGGAGAATTCACGACTAAGGAGAGAAATGATATACGTGAGGAAGGTAGATGACGAAGCTGTGAGGATGATATCGTCGACGTAGAGAAGAAGGTAGGCTGTGTGAGACGTCGACTTGTAAATGAAAAGGGACGTATCACATTTAGAAGAAACGAAACCGATGGAGGCGGCAAACGCGGCAAAACGGGTGAACCACGCGCGTGGTGCCTGCTCGAGACCGTAGAGGGATTTCTTAAGGAGACAAACATGAGAAGGGGAAATGGGATCTTCGAAACCTAAGGGCTGCTGGCAGTAAACAATCTCGTTGAGATGGCCGTGAAGGAATGCGTTCTTCACATCCAACTGGTGAATGGGCCAGGAGTGGGAGGTGGCGAGAGAGAGAACAACGCGGATGGTGCTAGGTTTGACTACGAGAGAGAAGGTCTCATTGTAGTCGATGCCCTCGGTTTGACTGAAGCCGCGAACGACCCAACGTGCCTTATAGCGAGCGAGAGTGCCGTCGGAGTTATACTTGCGGCGAAAGACCCACTTCCCGCTGATCACCAGAGCGGTTGAGGGACGAGGGACGAGAGCCCAGGTCTCGTTTTGAAGGAGAGCTTGGTATTCGTCACTCATGGCACTGGCCCAACGAGGGTCGGCTAGAGCAGCGCGATAGGAGTGGGGAAGGGGGGCATCGCCATGGACTTCAGCGAGGAAGGCAAGGCGACGCGTCGGCAATTGGAAACCGGACTTGGCACGAGTGCGCATGGTGTGGGGGTTAGCCGGCGGTGCAACTGCGACGGCGTTAGGCGGGAGGGGCCGAGAGGTAGGAGAGCTGCTGGAAGGGGGAGATGCAGAACTATCAGACGACGAGCTAGCAACAGGGGAAGCCGAGCTAGGGGGTGTGACGACGCTACGAGCAGGACTAACCGGAGTGCTCGCAATACTGCGTGAGTCCGCTGGCGCTAGGGGCGGAGTAGCACAGACCGGGGTGTGCACGACCGCCGGAGGAGGGACGGCTGGTGGAGGTACCGTTGGTGGAGGTGCAGCTGCAGAAGGAAGGTGCGGTGCTGTGGAGGCATCGGCCAGGAAGGGCGCTAGGACAGCGGGAGCTGGCAGATGCAAGGGCTGACCTGGTTCAGCAGGCGGTGTGAGATCGGAGTGATCGACCGCGGGAGAGCTAGCCGAGGTGCGGGAGAAGGGAAACACAAACTCATCGAAGGTGACGTGCCGGGAGGTGTAGACGCCCTGGGAAGAGACGTCGAGGCAACGGTACCCCTTGTGGTCAGGGGGATAGCCGATAAAAACACAGGCGACGGACCGGGTGGCGAGTTTGTGCGGCGTGGTGGCCTCCGTGTTGGGATAGCAAAGGCATCCAAAAACACGCAGGTGGGAGTACGTTGGTGGGGTTTTGTGGAGTTTTTCGTGCGGTGTGGCGAGGGCTATGGTTTTGGTGGGACGGAGGTTGAGGAGCAAAGTGGCCGTGGTGAGAGCGTCTGCCCAGTATCGCGGCGGCATAGAAGCTTGGAGCAAGAGTGTGCGAACTACGTCGTTAGTGGATCGAATGGCACACTCTGCTTTCCCGTTTTGCGAAGAAGTATATGGGCATGAAAAACGCATGACCGTCCCAAGGGGAAGAAGGAAGTCTCGGTTTTGCGCGCTGTCGAACTCACGACCGTTGTCGCATTGGAGGGTTCGAATAGTGCGGCCGAAGTGAGTACGTACATAAGCATGAAAGTTGCGAAAAACAGCGGGAACGTCGGATTTGAGTTTGAGAGGGAAGGTCCAGCGGTAGCGGGAAAAATCATCAATAATCAACAGATAATACTTGTTTCCCGAGACACTAGATAAAGGTGCAGTCCAGAGATCACAATGCAACAAATCAAAGGGAGCAGTGGTGAAACTACTGGCGGCGGAAAAAGGGAGGCGTACATGTTTGCCTATCTGACAAGCATGACAGAGTCTACCATCTACTGCAGATTTATTACAATGATCAAAAAATTTGTTGTGACGAAAGGGGGTGTTGCCGGGATGGCCTAAACGTCGGTGCCAAAGATCGGTGAGGCGTGAGATGGTAACGGTGAGGGCGGTGGGCATGGCCGGCGGGAAGATGTCGTAGAGCTCGCCCTCACTGTTGCATCGGAGCAGCTCCGCCTTGGTTGCATAATCCTTCACAGAAAGGCCATAAGGATCAAATTCGACGGAACAATGATTATCAGTGGTTAAACGACGAATAGACAACAGATTTTTGATCAAGTTGGGAGCTACGAGGACGTGGTTGAGGTGTAGTGGTCGATGAGCAGTGGGAAGATTAGCAGAACCAACGTGGCTAATGGGCATAGTGCTACCGTTTCCGACGTATACTGGGGGATAATTCAATACTGGAGAGCTTACCGGGATCCGCTGCAAGGTGAGTGGAGGCGCCGGAGTCCGCAACCCAGCCACCCGCCGGTGACTGCAAGGAGAGGTTGTGCAGTGCGCCCATCAGCGCCGCGTGGTCGACGGCGTGGTAGTCCGGCTGCTGCTGCTGGTACGGCGCCGGCTGCTGCTGGTACGATTGAGGCGACGAATGGTACATCAGCGCCGGCTGCTGCTGGTACTGCTGAGGAGGCGACGGAGCGCCGTAATACGGCGCCGCATACGTGGTGTAGGCGTACGCCGGGCGCGCGCCAAGGATGCCGCCGAGCGGGGCTGTGGAGGCAGGGCCATTGGGTAGGCGTAGGCGTGCCCAGTCCACGGCGGCTGCGAGGCAGCAGCGCCCTGGTAGCCGCCATTGTTGGTGAAGCGGCGACGCTTGTTGTTCCCCTGATTAGGGGACGGCGAGCCGGGCTTGCCGACGCCGTAAGGTGGAGCAGGCGCGCGGAACTGGCCACCCCCGTTGCCCTGAGCGGGAGCCGGCGGCGGCGCCTTATGGTTGACGGCGAGCGCGGTGTTGGACGACGAGCTGGCGCCGGTTGGGATCTCATCCTGGAGGAACATGCCAACAGCAACGTCAAAGGGAATAGGAACTTGAGATTTCTCAATGATCTTAGCCGTGACTTTGTGCTCGGGGCTGATGCTGCGAAGAAGCTGGGCGACGAGCTCGTCGTCGTCCAACACCTTGCCGGCGTTGCGCATGTCGTCGGAGAGGGCTTTGAGGCGAGCGCAGAACACGGCGAGGGACCCCTCGCCCTGCTTGATCGTGGGGAGCTCCGCCGTGAGCTGGAACCGCCGAGACCGGCGATTGTTGACGAAGAGCGCCTCGATGGACGACCAGAGCTCGGCGGCCGTGGCCTCCCGGTTGAGGACGAAGCTGGTGAGCTCGGTGACCATCGCGCCGTAGAACCAGCGCTTGACAGCCTTGTTGACGATGTTCCAGCATACGTCGCCGCGATGGTTGGTGAAGTCCGGCGAGATCCACGCGGCGACGTCGTATTGATCGACGACCTCGAGCATGAGGCCGCGCCACGTCGAGTAGTTGCCGCCCTTCATGTCGAGCTTGCAGCCGAGGTTGATGTGGGCGCCCTCGACACGCATGGCATGGGCGTAGGCCGCAGACAGGAAACCGACAGGCGGCGGCGCGGTTTGGAGAGGGAGAGGGGTGGAGGTCGCGGGCGTAGAGGGAGCCGGCGGCGTGGAAGAGCCCAGCGGCGGGGAGGAACCCGGCGGCTGAGAGGAGGTGGCCGACGAGGCAGCCGCGGCGGCGGCGTCGTCCGCCATAGCGGAAGCGTAGGGAGGTGGATCAATCTGATACCATGTTAACTAATAGAGTTTGAGCTCAAGATGCATTGTATTCCTCCTCTGTGGGATGACTGAATATATAAAGAGTTACATCAGGGAGAGGTAGAGGGAATACACACACACGCACACACTAACTACCGATCCTGTATATGCGGATGGATCAGCTACGTGCATGCGCCATGCAAGGGATGAGGCACCATGCAGGGGATAAGGCCTGCTGACCAGGTTGGAGGCGGTTGCTCCAGCTGACCAGGTCGAGTAGTCTAACACACAGTCACATTGCTTGACCTCTCTCCCACTCCCGGAGGGTCACAAAACCACTCCGGAAAATCTTCCTCTTCACCTAAACCGTCGTTAACATCTGCAAAAATTATGCATGTTGGATTGAATTATGTCACCTGGATGAACAAAAAACAAATCAATGATAAGAGACAAGACAGGTGTGTGTGAGAGAGAGGGGGGAGAGCAGAAGAAGAAAAGAAGGGGATGAGGGGGTTCATACCTTTTCAAGATCTTGGAGGCGCGGACGTTCGCATGCTCCTCGTTTGCTTGCTGGCCCGTGGCGAGCTCGGCGGTGGCGCAAAGGAGGAGCTCGATGCGGCGGTCAGGGCCGCCATCCTCCCCTTCCTTCTTCCCATCCCTCTCGTCTTCTCTCTGTCCAGGGGGCGCCGAAGCCACCACGCGAGGGGATGAGGCAGGAGGTGCGGCGGCTGGGGCGAGGAGAGGAGGCAGGGGGTGCGGCTGGGGCGAGGAGAGGAGGTAGGGCGTGAAGCGGATGGGGCGAGGATAGGATGGAGGGGGTGCGGCGGCTGGGAGCGATCAGAGGGGGAGGGATGAGGCAGACGAGCGAGGGAGGAGTGGATCGGCGCGGCCGCGCGGGCTAGGTTTTACCGTGCCTGGGCAAGGGAAAATATATATGACCATGTAATATACCTATTTAACCCTCGGCCAAACCTTCGAATTGCCCACCAATGCCATCCGTCAAGTTTCACCAAAGCAGATTTCACCTAGACAATAGATAGCATTGCAGACCCACACGTCATAGACTCGTAAAAAAACAAGAAGTAACAAAACTCATCTCATGGTCAACCGATCCAACGAACCACGGCGAGAGTCAACATAGATCAAACGGCTCACAGAGGTTGCCCCCGGAGGAGCTCCTTGGAGGGGGGTTGGCTAGCATCCTTTATAAGTTAAATACCTAGGAAATGCAAGCTGAAAGCTATAAAGCATTGATACGTCCCAAACGTATCAACTTTTCCAAACATTTTTGCTATTGTTTTGCCCTTATTCTTGCATGATATGAACTAAACTAACTCGGACTTACGCTGTTTTCAGCAGAGCTGCCTGTATGGTTTTATTGTGTGCAAGAAAATGGATTTTTGGACATCTCAGAAGATTCCCAGTAAAACACAAAAAATCCACGCACCCGGAGGGACCCAGGAC
Organism: Bromus sterilis; assembly: GCA_950022295.1. Taxonomy (NCBI): domain Eukaryota; kingdom Viridiplantae; phylum Streptophyta; class Magnoliopsida; order Poales; family Poaceae; genus Bromus; species Bromus sterilis. The sequence goes on from OX465596.1 coordinate 235,360,449, forward strand.
TAGAAGGTGGGCCAGAGGGGAGCCAAGGGGGCCCCAAGCGCCCAACTGGCGCGGCCAGCCCCCTGGCTACGCCGGGAGGCCGCCTGGGTGAGTCCCACCCCCTATGGTGACCTACCTTGGCCCCTATTTATTCTCGTGACGAGGAAACTCCAAAACAGAAGTTGCTTTCCCAGAATCCGTTGCGGAGACGCCGCCACCCTCTGTTCTTCCTTGGGAGGGCTAATCTGGAGGCTGGTTTGGTCTCCGGACAGGGGAGATCATCGCCATCGTCATCTTCATCACCAATCCATCCTCCCTCCATGACTTATCTTCACATGTGTGAGTAATTCCCTGCTGTAGGCAAAGGGGATGGTAGGGATTGGATGAGTTTGATGATGTAATAGTTCGTTTGATTGTTGGGGGCATGTTGCCTATCATCTACTTTGGTGTTTATTTTATTTGATACAACTTGTTGCTCCTAATGCTTGTCACTTTGGGCCCGAGTGCCATGTTTTCAGATCTGAACCACTTATGTTTTCATGAGTATATTTATGTTTGAGATCCTATCTATGAGTTGTATGCACCTATAATGGTGATAGCTTGGGACACCAAAGGGGATGGTCCATAATTTGAGGATTCCGTGTATCCATTGATTTTATTGCTTTGTTCCGGTGTTCTTTGACAGGAACACCTTAATCTCCATAAGTTCCCTTTGGCCCCGTTCGTAGCGGGATGGTAGGACAAAAGATGTTCTGCAAGTTCTTATTGCAAGCACGCACAACTACTTACGGGATACATGCCTGATGTTTGATATTTGCCTAGATGATCATTGAATTTCTATGTGCCTTTCCCCGTGTTAGAATCTATTACATGTTCACTCTTATTCATGCAGCGCCCAACCATCCATCTCCCTAGCCTACATTATTTTCAATCCTGCTGGTTACTACTAGTTTACTTCTGCTGTTTTACTTTTCCCGTTATCACCATCGCTGCCACTATCATACCACAGTTGTTATTGATATTTTGTTGCAAGCAAGTATATTTCACGTGCGGTTGAATTGACAACTCAACGTTCAAATCTTATAGATATTCTTTGGCTCCCCTTGTGTGAAATCAATAAATTGGGTTAACTTACCCGCGAGAACACTACAAGCGACCCCCTACAGTTGAGGGTCATCAAGTACTGTTTTCTGGCGCCGTTGCCGGGGAGCATAGCAATATTTACAAGTCTACTTGAAGTATCCTGTTTTCCACACTTCATCCGCTATGGGTAAGAAGGGAGACCCCAATGTTCCGATCCTACCATCCACTACAAGAAAAGGTACCGTTCTGAGTACCAGTGCTACGCTTGATTCACCTTCCCTCATACGTAAGTTTGCTTCACCACTAGCACCACATGCCACTTCTACTGAGTCTGTTACTATGTCCGATACTTTTGATGATGCTTCCACTACTATTGATGATACTAGTTTTCTTGGTCACTATATTGAAACTCAAACTGCTAAGGTTGCAGCAGAATCCGAGACCAAGACTCCGATTACCTATATTCCTACTTGAAAAACTTTTGGTTACCCAGACTTAGATGAACTCAAGGAGAGGATCCTTGATGATGATTATATTACTATTGATGATGATTTTTTCGGGGAGCTCAAAGAGTGTGTCGAATCTGACCCTGGTGCTGTTAACGAGCTGCTGGAAAAGCACTCTATGAAGAAATTTTTTATTCCTGACTTAAATTTGCCACATCTCCTATATGCATCACTGATCCTAATTTCTCTGTTGATCTTTAACTTATATCTAAAGTCGAAGCTGACCAATTTTATGGCAGAGAAAATGATGATGCTATAGCACACCTGACCGAACTCGCTGAGTTAGGTGGCTTATTTACTACTGATGAAAAGATACGAATCTTCTATGTGCCCAAGCTTTTTCCTTTTTCCTTGAAGGAAGACGCTAAATCATGGTACGATGCATTACCCTATGGTTCCATTGAGAGTCCTCAGGACTTAGTTCAATTCTTTGTTGATAAATATTTTCCTGCTCATATACAACATATTTCTTTGCAAAGAATCTATAACTTTACACAATTGCATGGGGTACAAAAAAGAGAGAAGAAGGTGGTGAGCTATATCAAAATCAGTATAACTAACTTCTCACGGTAAGATGGGGGTAGTGGTTTGTAAGGCTCGATATGCGGTACGGTTCCAGATCTAGGTGTTTCCACCCAGATCCGGGGACGAAGCACATATCGGTCCCACCGCGACATATGACAAAGCCATATGCCTCGGATTTCCAACATGATATCACAACATTACAGATACAGGATACAACATCTCATACAATTGGCATACAACTGCCTCAAATACAATACAACAGCGGAAGGTACATGTCTGGGTACAAACTACAAGAAAATGCCTACTCGCAAAGAGAAAAGCATCGATCCCACAACCACACGGGTCCAGGCCCTCTGCCAGGATCCGCCTAACTAGTCGTCGTCGAGTCTCAAGTCGTCCATAACCGTGGACACGGCTTCTCGAAAAGATTTAACCCTGCAGGGGTGTACCAACTGCCCATTACAAGGCTCCGCACGCACGTCCATCACTCTCAGTTGCTACCCATCACAGGCAACCATCTTATGATTTAGTTCCAAGAGATACGAAAGGACAAGTCCCTCTAGCTAACGACGAACAAATCCGGGTGGCCCCCGGGGAGTCGACACCCAATCCAAAAGCTGGCCACGCTCTCGGATCGGACTCTTCCGTCTCAACAGGGTTTGGGTTACCGAGACGCCTCACGTGAGGTCTCGGGCCCTCGCCGGTCAAAGGTGGACCAACAGGGAAACCATGTCTCCGCTGGTCCAAGTTGTTTTAAAAGATATCTGCTAGGAGCGACCCGACAAGATATATATGCATGTTTTCAAATGGTAAATCAGCTTGGGCCACCACTAGAAATGTTTGAAGCTAGATAGGTAAGAAAAGGGGACCCCATAAAATCCCACACGCGGTTAGGCACGCTCAGTCTTAAAACCAATACCCGGAACTCGGATCCTAGGTGACTCGAATGGAACAAAGCGTCGGGGCGGGATAGCCTAGACCTTCCATCCTTGGTCGAATATAGTCAACATTATAGTAATCATATCATCAACAACAATATAATAATGTGATATCCCAAACCCAAGGGTAACAGGTAACATCGTAGCATCCTAAGCATGCATACTAAGCAGGGGCTGAGCAACGAGCAATAGTAACATAGCAGTACAAGGTTTGCTGGGAGAGGACATGGCTGTATCGGTTTAAAAGATGCTGTAAACATGTGGTAGGATCAAACATCGAACCTATCCTAGACTAGCATGCAAACCGCAGGTTGAAATAGATGGATCATAAGTAATGTATAGTCCTTGCCTGTTGATAAGTCGGGTTCCGAAGGTGTAGTTGATCGCAAGCTCGCATCGTCTCCGAGAGGTACCCGCGGAAGCACACAAGAGGGTAAACACTGGAAAGCAATCAACGGTGCACCACTATTACTACGGAGCAATACAAGAGAAAGCATCAACAAGAAGTAACACGAGACATCGCACCTACCGTCGAGAGCGGTTACTAACGATTTAAGTGGAGTACTCGTCACACACGACGATACCGCACATTTACGGTGGTTCAAGTTTCTTAGCTACAGGTGATCAACCAACGGTTATTAACATGGCAACTCAAGCAAGCATGGCATAGCACAAAAAACGGCAAGAGGTGAAGCACAAATAAACTACCTAAGCTAGTTAATTTAAGTGGGGTGAAATCCTAGACATGCAAACTATTGCGGACCCCACGATAAAACTGGAATTTGGTACTGTTTTGCCCTAAACAATATTTTATATTGTTTATAAAGAACATTTTAAACAGAGCAACAGATAAAAAGTTATAGCAGTTACAGTTATAGTGGCAAGCAGTGTAATTAGCAAATAAACAACAAGTAAACAAAGTCAAACATGGCAACAAGCAACAAATTATTAAACTAGACACAATTCTAAGCAAGTTTCATATTTTACGCGTCGCAATCGGAGCTACGGTTAAAAAGTTACGGGCACTGCAAAAATCCTAATACAAACTGCCTAAATAAACAAACAAACTTAGCAAAAAAAACTATACGGACCGAAACTAGGCTATTTGGGCCCAACATAAAAAAAACGGATCTAATAATAAAAAAAAAGAAAAAGGGGGCAGCCTCACTGTTGGGCTCGACCCATCTGGAGGGGCTGGCTGGCTCGGCCTGGGGCAGCTGGGCCACGCGGGGGCGTCGCAGGGCGCGGACGCCGGCGGTTGCAGGAGAGGAGGCGCAGGGCTGCGATGAAGGACCTAGGGGCGGCGGCGGCGGATCCGTGGCTGCTCGGGCCATGGTCTTCCATGGCCGGGGGTGGAACCTGCAGGGACAAGGCGGGGTGAGAGAGGACGGGAGGAAGGGGAGGAGAGGAAGGAGGAGGGGCGCCGACGGGGAGAAGGAAGGGCGCGGCGGCCTGCTCCGGCTGCCGGCGGCGTATGGCTCGGTCTCCACGGCTGGCTGCAGTTCGGAGGAGAGAGGAGACTCCAGGGCGACGTGGCACGTTTCTGGCCGTCAGATCGGCCGATCTGACGGTCCAGATCCATTGGGCTGGATCCAGATCTGGGAGGCTAGGTTTTGCTGCGAAAATTGGGGTATTTGGGGCCAGATCTGGGGCTGGTAGCTGCCTAAGGAAACCCTAGGTGGGTGGGAGTGTGGTGGTCTTTATATAGCCCCGGTGGCTGGCAGTTTGCAAAAACATCATCTGTTTTTAGCTCGCGCGCACGGTGCTCACGTTTCTGACCGCCGGGGGTCCGCAGTACCTCCGATTCGGGTAAAACTTCGAACTGCGCGATCAGTGCGTCGACCCGGAGGCGTTCACCTCGCGTTGGAACCGTTCTGAGAACACTTTCCGGTGCGCTATAAAAATATCCCGTTTAATTATTAAACGGGTTTTTCGTTCCGTTGGCTGCGGCTGGTCTCGTGCGGCTTTCGCGACGGTGATCGGGCGAAACCCGGTGTCGCAAATGTCGAGTGTCAGGGTGGCAAGGGTCGGTCTCCGTACGATACGAGATAAGAGGGGGGAAAATAATCGCCGATCGATAAATCGGGGATGCAAACACCGCAAACAAATCAGACAATCAATCAATTCACAGCAAAACAAATTTTTAATTTTTTGTGAAAACTAGGCTGTTACAATACAACACCACCAACAAGGGATCTCGTCCCGAGATCCAGGACGATCCGGGGGAGAGGGGGGGGAAGAGAAAAAAGGGTCGACGATCTTCAACACCACCAACAAGGGACTCTGCTCCATGTCGACGTCGAACTTCGGTTGAGATAGATTTCCGCAGAGAGACGACATCGTCAAAAAACGAAACCATCAGGTGTCAAAAGGAAGAATGACAGCGAAAACCTGGTCAAAGGGATAGTGCTTTTCGACACAAGTCGTGAAAACACCGAGGAAAAGGATGGAGGGCAAAGGACGACCCAGATGATACCCAAAATCGGATAAGCTAAAGGTACTACAGGAATTCCCACCTGAGCTCGGAATCGAGACAATATGCTGCAAGAAAGGCATTGTAACGGTTCCGAACTCCACACACTCGAGATCCTAGAGTTTGAAGGGGATAAGATAAGAATTTAAACACTTACGGCACTTGTCCTGACCAGAGCAAGGGTAAGGAGTAAAAAGATTCCTACTCTCCGATAACTAACTTAGTAACTACAAAATAGTTTTTTCTAGACTCGACTTCGGCCAGAGAGGGGATCCTACGGTCGGTAAGGCTCTGATACCAAGTTGTAAGGCCCGATATGCGGTACTATTCCAGATCTAGGTGTTTCCACCCAGATCGGGGACGAAGCACATATCGATCCCACCGCGACATATGACAAAGCCATATGCCCCGGATTTCCAACATGATATCACAACATTACAGATACAGGATACAACATCTCATAAAATTGGCATACAACTACCTCAAATACAATACAACAGCGGAAGGTACATGTCTGGGTACAGACTACAAGCAAATGCCTACTGGCAAAGAGAAAAGCATCGATCCCACAACCACACGGGTCCAGGCCCTCCGCCGGGATCCACCTAACTAGTCGTCGTCGAGTCTCCACGTGAAACGTCGATCACCATACCTGTTGTCGATCAAGAACCCTGAAAAGAGTTTGGGGGTAGTATCATGAGTACAGAGGTACTCAGCATCCAACTTTAGTGGTCATCTGACCCAGCAAGGACTTCATCACTCGTCATTCTAGGACAACTAGTAGTTTACGGTAAGGAAGGGGTAAGTGGTGAGGTTGCTGCCGCACTAGCATTTATGAAGTGGCTAACGATCTAGAGAGTAAGATAAGAAGCCAAGCATTCGATGAGGAATCGCCTCCAACAAGTCTTCTATCAACTACTTACGCAAACATAACACCTATCCTATCCTTGTCCTCCTCTTCGCATCCCGACGAAGAAGAAGCAGTCAAGGCACACGCACACGTTGATCAAGTTATATTAAGATTATCTCAGTTGTTGTTGTTTATGAACATGACGTAGGTCTCAAGTCGTCCATAACCGTGGACACGGCTTCTCGAAAAGATTTAACCCTGCAGGGGTGTACCAACTGCCCATTACAAGGCTCCGCACGCACGTCCATCACTCTCAGTTGCTACCCATCACAGGCAACCATTTTATGATTTAGTTCCAAGAGATCCGAAACGACAAGTGCCTCTAGCTAACAACGAACAAATCCGGGTGGCCCCCGGGGAGTCGACACCCAATCCAAAAGCTGGCCACGCTCTCGGATCGGACTCTTCCATCTCAACAGGGTTTGGGTTACCGAGACGCCTCACGTGAGGTCTCGGGCCCTCGCCGGTCAAAGGTGGACCAACAGGGAAACCATGTCTCCGCTGGTCCAAGTTGTTTTAAAAGATATCTGCTAGGAGCGACCCGACAAGATATATATGCATGTTTTCAAATGGTAAATCAGCTTGGGCCACCACTAGAAATGTTTGAAGCTAGATAGGTAAGAAAAGGGGACCCCATAAAATCCCACACGCGGTTAGGCACGCTCAGTCTTAAAACCAATACCCGGAACTCGGATCCTAGGTGACTCGAATGGAACAAAGCGTCGGGGCGGGATAGCCTAGACCTTCCATCCTTCGTCGAATATAGTCAACATTATAATAATCATATCATCAACAACAATATAAGAATGTGATATCCCAAACCCAAGGGTAACAGGTAACATCGTAGCATCCTAAGCATGCATACTAAGCAGGGGCTGAGCAACGAGCAATAGTAACATAGCAGTACAAGATTTGCTGGGAGAGGACATGGCTGTATCGGTTTAAAAGAGGTTGTAAACATGTGGTAGGATCAAACATCAAACCTATCCTAGACTAGCATGCAAACCGCTGGTTGAAATAGAATGGATCATAAGTAATGTATAGTCCTTGCCTGTTGATAAGTCGGGTTCCGAAGGTGTAGTTGATCGCAAGCTCGCATTGTCTCCGAGAGGTACCCGCGGAAGCACACAAGAGGGTAAACACTGGAAAGCAATCAATGGTGCACCACTATTACTACGGAGCAATACAAGAGAAAGCATCAACAAGAAGTAACACGAGACATCGCACCTACTGTCGAGAGCGGTTACTAACGATTTAAGTGGAGTACTCGTCACACACGACGATACCGCACATTTACGGTGGTTCAAGTTGCTTAGCTACAGGTGATCAACCAACGGTTATTAACATGGCAACTCAAGCAAGCATGGCATAGCACACAAACATGGCAAGAGGTGAAGCACAAATAAACTACCTAAGCTAGTCAATTTAAGTGGGGTGAAATCCTAGACATGCAAACTATTGCGGACCCCACGATAAAACTGGAAGTTGGTACTGTTTTTCCCTAAACAATATTTTATATTTGTTATTAGCAAGCAACAGCAGCAAAAACACAACCTACATGCAATTCTAGTCAAGTTACATATAAAGAACATTTTAAACAGAGCAACAGATAAAAAGTTATAGCAGTTACAGTTACAGTGGCAAGCAGTGTAGTTAGCAGATAAACAACAAGTAAACAAAGTCAAACATGGCAAAAAGCAACAAATTATTAAACTAGACACAATTCTAAGCAAGTTTCATATTTTACGCGTCACAATCGGAGCTACGGTTAAAAAGTTACGGGCACTGCAAAAATCCTAATACAAACTGCCTAAATAAACAAATAAACTTAGCAAAAAAAACTATACGGACCGAAACTAGGCTATTTGGGCCCAACAGAAAAAAAACGGATCTAATAATAAAAAAAAAGAAAAAGGGGGCAGCCTCACTGTTGGGCTCGGCCCATCTGGAGGGGCTGGCTGGCTCGGCCTGGGGCAGCTGGGCCGCGCGGGGGCGTCGCAGGGCGCGGACGCCGGCGGTTGCAGGAGAGGAGGCGCAGGGCTGCGATGGAGGACCTAGGGTGGCGGTGCCGGATCTGTGGCTGCTCGGGCCATGGTCTTCCATGGCCGCCGGCGGAACCTGCAGGGACAAGGCGGGGTGAGAGAGGACGGGAGGAAGAGGAGGAGAGGAAGGAGGAGGGGCGCCGGCGGGGAGAAGGAAGGGCGCGACGGCCTGCTCCGGCTGCCGGCGGCGCACGGCTCGGTCTCCACGGCTGGCTGCAGTTCGGAGGAGAGAGGAGACTCCAGGGCGACATGGCACGTTTCTGGCCGTCAGATCGGCCGATCTGACGGTCCAGATCCATTGGGCTGGATCCAGATCTGGGAGGCTAGGTTTTGCTGCGAAAATTGGGGTATTTGGGGCCAGATCTGGGGCTGGTGGATGCCTAAGGAAACCCTAGGTGGGTGGGAGTGTGGTGGTCTTTATATAGCCCCGGTGGCTGGTAGTTTGCAAAAACATCATCTGTTTTTAGCTCGCGCGCACGGTGCTCACGTTTCTGACCGCCGGGGGTCCGCAGTACCTCCGATTCGGGTAAAACTTCGAACTGCGCGATCAGTGCGTCGAGCCGGAGGCGTTCACCTCGCGTTGGAACCGTTCCGAGAACACTTTCCGGCGCGCTATAAAAATATCCCGTTTAATTATTAAACGGGTTTTTCGTTCCGTTGGCTGCGGCTGGTCTCGTGCGGCTTTCGCGACGGTGATCGGGCGAAACCCGGTGTCGCAAAGGTCGAGTGTCAGGGTGGCAAGGGTCGGTCTCCGTCCGATACGAGATAAGAGGGGGGAAAATAATCGCCGATTGATAAATCGGGGATGCAAACACCGCAAGCAAATCAGACAATCAATCAATTCACACCGGAATTTTTTTTTTAATTTTTTTGTGAAAACTAGGCTGTTACATGGTTGAGGTTGCAACCGCACTAGCAATATATGAAGTGGCTAACCATATATTTAGAGTAAGATGAGAAGCCAAGCATTCGATGAGGAATCGGCTCCAACAAGTCTACTTAACTTTTACTTACGCAAACACAACACCTGTCCTATCCTTGTCCTCCTCTTCATCACCCGATGAAGAAGAAGCGGTCAAGGGACACACACGTTGATCAAGTTTTAGTTATGATGAAATTGATATTATCTATGAACAAGGAGTAGGTCTCAAGTCGTCCATAACCGTGGACACGGCTTCTCAATTTATTTTAACCTTGCAGGGGTGTACCAACTGCCCATTACGAGGAACCGCACGCACGCCTATCTCTCTCAGTTGCTACCCATCACAGGCAACCATTTTATGATTTAATCCCAAGAGATCCGAAATGACATAGTCCAACTAACAACGCACAAATCCAGGTGGCCCCCGGGGAGTTGAAACCCAATCGAAAGCCAGCCGCGCACTCCGATCGGACTCTTCCGTCTCAACTGGGTTTCGGTTGCCGAGGCACTTCACTAAGGCTCGGGCCCTCGTCCGCCAAGGGTGGACCAATAGGACACACGGCCCCCACTGGCCTAGTTTGTTTAAAATCTGCGAGGGGATCCAACGTTGCAGACACACGGGTTTCAAATGATAAACCATCTTGGGCCACCACTAGAAATGTTTGGAGCTAGGTAGGGAAGGAGAGGGGATCCCATCACATCCCACATGCGGTTAGGCACGCTCGTCAAGAGACACAATACCCGAAAGTCAGATCCTAGGTGACTCGAAATGAACGAAGCATCGAGGCGGGATAGCCTGACCTTCCATCCTTCGTCGAATATAGTCAACATCATAATAACCATAAAATCCACAATAATAACAGTGTGATAGCCCAATCCAAGGAGTAACAGGGGAACAAGGTAGCAGCCTAAGCATGCATACTAAGCAGTGGTTAAGCAAGCAAGGTACATCGCCAAACAAAGGTTAGCTCGGATGCGGGGAACATGGTTGTTTGGGTTTATCTGGGAGGCATGAATATAAGGTGGTAGGATCAAGCAATCGTTCTATCCTATACCTAGGCAATGCAAGCTGAAAGCTATAAAGCATTGATACGTCCCAAATGTATCTACTTTTCTAAACACTTTTGCTATTGTTTTTCCCTCATTCTTGCATGATTCGAACTAAACTAACCCAGACTTATGCTGTTTTTAGCAGAGCTGCCTATATGGTTTTATTGTGTGCAGGAAAATGGATTTTTGGACATCTCAAAAGATTCCCAGAAAAACACAGAAAATCCACGCACCCGGAGGGACCCAGGGAAGGTGGGCCAGAGGGGAGCCAGGGGGGCCCAGGAGCCCAGGTGGCGTGGCCACCCCCTTGTCGGGACCCGGGGTTAGCGTATGCAAGTCCCGCTACGACATAGTCATATGGAAAGCCGAGAACTGTACCCACTTGTCTAAGCAGACAAGGCCAAGCAAAGAACATTCTCGGAAAGCATCGTACGTGAGGGGCATCCCATCTAGGCCAGATGATCAACTGAGATGGGTCCTCATCGTCCGCACACAAGTCTAAATGATATGGGTGATGAACTCCCATATTCACACACAAGTCGCCTCAACCATACTATCGACTATCTCATAACTCTTACATAGACTTACTCCAGCCCGATCACTTAGTCGGGGTCTAGGGCGGGCTCGATCATACAACAAAGTGTGCACGAGACAGAGTCTCGAGCAATCGCATCGCGATGCCCCAAGCTGCGCACATCTAAGGGCCACTTGGTGTATAAAAGACCGCCAGCCAGATCACAATTAAGGTCTCAAAAATCCATACAAAGACATGCGTGTTATCAACATACACGCAGCAAACATGCCTTGTATGAACAGCAGGTATCATTGCAATTCTCTACAAAGTATACAATTTATTGATAACTCTCACAGAGTGCACACAGAGATCACAAGCATGTGATCCAACATTACAACATTCAACGGAAGCAGAGTAGGTCTGAGTACATACAAACTTAACAAATGGCTTAAGAAGCCTTATTTAAACACAAAGCCCTCCACGAGGGAACCAGTCTGCTGACTGGGACTACACTAGCTTCGTCTTCAGTCGTCGAGCTCGAGGAAGAATCCACCTTCGGGGTCAGTGGGTTCATCTAAAACATAGAATAAGCAAACGTGAGTACAAAGTCATACTCAGCAAGACTTACGTAGGAACTATACTACTCATGCACATGTATCAAGGTAAAGGGAGGTGGGGTTCAATTGCAGAAGTGCCAGCTTGACTTGGCTAGTCCTGAACTACGAGTACCAGACTTGAGGTAAGAAGCATACACGATTCCACTACATATCTCCAACCAATTACACCACTATGTTGCCTTCCTCGACTTCCCCACGAGAAAGCACGACATAGCACTCACGCTTATCTGGGCAAGTTTTATAAGTATCCAGTTCAAGTTGTATAATAATCAAGCTAAGATTTCCAAGAAGTCCCTTACCGCGGACGCGGTTATTCGAATAGTTTTGTTAACCCTGCAGGGGTGTACCGCTACACACACATAACCATCAGTTACCGCCTTTGATCTCGACACCATTCAAGGGGTGTCAGTGAGGATGCTCACCACAACTGTTACCTCATAGCCGATCTAGTCCAAGAAAGCCGCCTACCTGGGTTGGCTACCACTATCGTGAACCCTGTCCGGTTTACCGAAGTGGACCCAGATGATGTGTGCGTGGTGCATAAGCCGGTCTCGGTTGAGCCGTTCTCTCACTTAGCAGCTAGGCCACAAATCTACCAGAACTCCGAACTACTGCGACATCTGGACATCGAAAGGGATGAGTTAGTAGGTTCAGAGGTTTCGGTTAGCCCAATGTGTGGTTGTACTCTTCATCTCGGATCACCACACAAGAAATCGGAATTAGGGCGGTGTTCAACGAGACAACCCACTGTGTACTCCTACACAGCCTCTCATCGTTCACCTTGTATTAGGGTAGATTCACCATCACATTTCCACCATCATCAACATGATCACTACCATCCCGACTCACATAACAGTATCAACATTGTATCACTCTAAGCATGCAATAAGCAGTAACAAATGCAGGGGCCACATGATAACAACCAACTCGTACATTTGCTAGGATTGTGGTTTGCTTACTACTGTGACAAATGATAGGTCATGCAAAGGAATGGATTCATCTATGCGGTAGAAACGTAGCATGGTATTCATCCTATACAATGCATAAGCGAGACATGAGAGGGAAGTGGGATTTTATCGACATGATCAATGGGGGTTTGCTTGCCTTGCTAACGAGGTTCAGTATCGGGGTCTTCAACGAAGGGGGCAGCCTCCTGTTCCGGTTCCACTTCTATCGACAAACAACAATCAAGGGGGGAACCATAAGTACAATGCACAAACACTTGGTTGAAGGTTGAAACTTGATGTACATGCTTCTGATGTGTGAGGCAATTCCATTTAAATGGAGTATATTGCAAGTGAATTGCAAATTCAAACTCCAATTTGAATTTAAATGAATTTCATATGCATTTTTCTCTCCGTTCACCCAAGTTAACTTGTTCAAACATGAAAACAATTTGCATATTCAGAATCCTTGAATTTTTCTGATAATTTTAGACATATTATTTTCTATATTTGGAGTTAGGATGAATTTTCTATGAATTTCCAAAGTTTAGCATATTTTCTGCCATTTTCTGAATTGATTTAATTAGAAAATCATTTACTGCATCAGCATGACCTCATGCTGGCGTCAGGGGGCCACTGACCAGGGGGTCCCACCTGTAAGTGTCTGTTTGTTTAATTAAACGGTTTTAATTCGAATTAGCTTAACAGACAGATTAACCAGGGGGCTGGGCCCACATGTCAGTCTCACAGGGGGGATTATTGGCTAAACCACCTGCCCACGTGGACCTCGTCGCCGGCGTGTCTCCGGCGACCACCCGAGACGGCGGCGTCCACGGGGAGGGCGTTTTCGGACAGCAAACGATGCGCTGCGACCACTGAGACGTAGCTCTTGCCGTCACGCATCGATTGGGACAAGTTGGGGTGGCTGGGGTGCTCGGGAGGCTTGGCGGCGACGAGTTTGGCGGCGGTAGTGGCTCAGCTGCGAGCGGGATCTCGCTAGGAGGTGCTACTTGGAGCTGGTTTATGTGGGATCGAACTAGAGGAGCACGGCGGTGACAACGGACAAGGTGGCGAGGACGATTGCTTAGCGCAGGCTCGTCGACAACGAGCACGGCGGCTCTGTACTCCGGAAACCATGGCAGATCGAGCTAGAGGAGGGGAAGGGAGCCGCAGTTTGAGGGGAAACGCTCACCAGAACTCAGGGAGCACGACGAGGCAAACGGGAGAGGCGGCGAGGCTTCAACGGCGGCGAATCGAAGACGGCGAGCTCGCTGGTCCGGCGACGTCTCGGTGAAGAATCCGGCGACTAGAAGGCGTTGCGGCTCCTGATCCTTTGCACAGAGACGAAGTCGACGTCGAGGAGTTCGATGGACAAGGTCTTGGCAGCTAGGGTTGGCTCGGGCTGCGAGTTTCCATCGCCATGGCCTGCGGCTGCTCTCGGGGAAGCTCACGGGAGGGAAGGAGAGGGATGGATAGGCACTGGGAGGAGGGGGAATGGATCGGGGAGGCTTCGGGGCGTTTCCAGGACACCTAGATGGAGGCGGGGAAGCAGCTGCGTGGCCAGGGCGTCGCGGTGGCGTCGGCGGCCTCGGCATGGCCGGCACGCAGCAGTGTGCCCGCTTGCCTGGGGAAGACGACAAGTTTGGGAGGTGGGCTTGGGCCGGGGGCGATGAGTTGGGCCACTTCACAGGTAGGCCTTTTCCTCTTTTCATTTTGTTTTTCTTTTCTGCCTTTTTGTTTTGCTGTGCTAAATAAATAGCTAGGCATTTTATTAAATGCTGAAACTTTTTATATGGCCTCAAAATATAATAGGCTAGCCACTTGTAAAGTTTGAACAATTTTAAAATTCAAATTATTTGAACTTTAAATCAAATAGGTTTTTTTTGATTAATTCCAAGGTCCTATTTGAATATTTGAAAAATCCATGAGCATGGGGTTGGTCCCACATCACTTGATATGTGATCACACTCATTTATGAGAGTTTTCAAAAATACAAAAGGAATTTTTGGAGCAACTTTATTTCTGGCCATTTGAATTAATTCATCTAGGGGGTGTTTCTTCTCCCATTTGAGTTTGAATTTGAATTCCATTTGATTTTATTTGATGAATGCAAGGTGGGACTTGACCCTAGCACATACCTAACAGAGGGTTCTGACAACTCGCCACCACTCAACAGAATCTCGTCCTGAGATTCAGAAGTCTGCGGGAGGAAGGTGGGGTACTCGGCACGGAGACAGTCTTCTCTTTCCCACGTGGCTTCTCTCTCAGAGTGGTGTAATCATTGCACTTTCAGAAACTTAATATTCTGACGACGAGTGACACGCTCTGCGGAATCAAGAATACGAACGGGGTATTCTCGATAAGAAAGGTCATCTTGGAGATGAAGCGATTCATGGTCAACTTCGCAGATGGGGTCCTTGAAGCAACGCCTGAGTTGTGACACATGGAATACATCATGTACTCGGGGAAGGTGCGGGGGTAGTTCAAGTTGGTAGGCAACTTCTCTACGTTTAGCAAGAATGCGGAAAGGTCCGACGTAACGTGGGGCCAACTTGCCTTTGATACCGAAGCGTTGGGTTCCCTTCAGAGGAGTAACCCGAAGTAAGCCTTCTCATCCAGATTGTAGCTCTCTTGCCTATGATGACGATCATAGTAGCTTTTCTGACGAGACTGGGCTGCTTTCAATTGATCACGAACAATGAGAACTTGCTCTTCTGCTTCCATGATCATGTCCGGTCCAAAGAATTGTCTTTCACCGATTTCTGACCAGTTAAGTGGTGTTCGACATCGTCGTCCATAGAGGAGTTCAAAAGGAGCCATGTTCAGACTAGATTGGAAACTATTGTTATAAGCAAATTCGGAGAATGGAAGAGACTTCTCCCAATTCTTTCCGAATGAGATAACACAAGCTCTGAGCATGTCCTCGAGAATTTGGTTAACCATTTCGACTTAACCGCTAGACTGAGGATGGAAAGCTATACTAAAGGACAGATGAGTTCCCATAGCATTTCGAAAGCTCCCCCAAAATCTAGAGGTGAAAAGGCTACCACAATCAGAATTCATTTCCAAAAGAACACCGTGAAGGGACACAATTCTAGAGACGCACAAGTCCGCTAACTGGCTAGCAGTTATAGACTCGCGAACGGGCAGGAAGTGAGCAACTTTGGAAATCCTTTCTATGACAACGAAGATGGCATCATTTCCTTTCTGGGTTTTTGGAAAGCCAGTGATGAAATCCATACTGACTTTGTCCCATTTCCACTCTGGAATAGGAAAAGGTTGAAGTGTACCAGCAGGTCTTTGATGTTCTGCCTTAATGCGACGGCAAACATCAGATTCGGCAACAAATCGAGCAATGTCTCTCTTCAACCTAGTCCACCAAAATCTCTGGCGTAGATCTCGGTACATTTTTGTGCTACCGGGATGAATCGAGAGGGGTGTGTCATGGGCTTCTTTGAGGATGAGTTGCCTTAGTTCCCTATTCTTAGGTACTACCAAACGATTTCCAAAGAATACCGTTCCTTTACTATCTGTGGAGAAACATTTAGCAACTCCGCTAACAATGTTTTCCTTGATCCGGCGAACACCTCGTGCACGCTTTTGGGCAACTATGATTTGATCCTCAAGGGTTGGTTTCGCCACCAAGGTAGAAAGATAACCATGAGGAACAATCTCAAGATTGAGCTTGCGAAATTCCTCATGAAGAAGTGGTTGATACTGTTGCAACATGAGGTTGTTGCAATACGACTTACGACTTAGTGCATCAGCCATGACATTGGCTTTGCCTGGGGTGTAAGAAATTCCTACGTCGTAATCTTTTATCAACAAAATCGAGCGTCTTTTCCTGAGATCAAGATCTGGCTGGGTGAAAATGTATTTGAGGCTTTGGTGGTCAGAATAGATCTCACAACGATTACCAAGGAGGTAATGTCGCCAAGTTGTCAGGGCATGAACTACGGCAGCGAGTTCAAGATCATGGGTAGGATAGTTCTCTTCATGTGGATGCAACTGGCGTGAAGCATAAGCTACCACATGTCTATCTTGCATAAGTATGCATCCTAACCCTTGCCGTGAGGCGTCACAAAAGATCTCGAAGTCCTTTTTGGTGTCTGGAGGCGCAAGTATGGGTGTAGAAGTCAATCTTCTTTTTAGCTCTTGAAAGCTTTCCTCGCACTTGGGAGTCCATTGGAATTTCTTATCTTTCTTGAGGAGTTCAGTTAGAGGCTTTGAAACTTTAGAAAAGTTCTCGACAAAGCGACGGCATTAGTTGGCCAAGAAAACTCCTAACTTTCTTAACCGATTCAGGTGGAGTCCATTCAAGGACGGCCTGAACTCTCTCGGGATTCACAGCAATGCCTTTTGCAGAAATCACGTGGCCTAAGTAGGTCACTTCTTGTAGCCAAAATTCACACTTGGAGAATTTAGCATACATGCGATGCTCTCTAAGTTTCATCAATACCAGTCTTAGATGTTCGGCATGTGCTTCTTCGTTCTTCGAGTAGATGAGAATGTCATCAAGATAAACTACAACAAATTTATCTAGGTACACCATGAAGATCGAATTCATCATGCGTGAGAAAGTGGCGGGGGCATTGGTTAAACCGAAGGACATGACGGTGTACTCGTAAAGACCATAACGAGTAGTGAAAGCCGTTTTTGGAATGTCCTCGTTTCTGATTTTGATTTGATTATAACCTAATCTCAAATCCATCTTGGAGAAGACAGAGGATCCAACAAGTTTATCATAAAGATCATTGATCCTGGGCAGTGGGTACTTGTTCTTTATCGTCGCTAGATTTAGCGGGCGATAGTCTACGCACATCCTTTCTGTTCCATCTTTCTTCATTACGAACAGAACAGGGCAACCCCATGGTGATGAGCTAGGGCGGATGAAGCCTTTTGCCAACAAAGCTTCAAGTTGGACTTTAAGCTCAGCTAACTCACGTGGGGCCATTTTGTATGGGCGTCTGGAAATTGGTGCGGTTCCGGGCATAAGATCCACTATGAACTCTACACATCTGTCAGGTGGCATGCTCGGCAACTCTTCAGGAAAGACATCCGGGAAGTCACGAACCACCGGAATATCTTCAAGGTCGGGAAGGGGAAGCACATTCAAAGAATGCACCTGGGTTCTCGTTCTGGGTGAGGTGTAGTTAACTGTCTTGCCTGAAGGGTGGGTTAGTTTCACTGATTTGCCTTTGCAATGAAGGTAGGCATTCTGCCTTGATAGCCAATCCATGCCAAGGATTATATCAATGTCTGAAGACTTGAGGGCTATGAGTGAAGCAAGGAATACTAAACCCTCAATTGCAATTTGATTACCATGGCTTACTCTATTAGTTTGCCATCTTGACCCTGGAGTTTGAATAATAATTGGGGTAGACAATTCAACAAAGGATCACTCATGACGAAGTGCATAACTTTCCGACATGAATGAATGAGATGCTCGTGGGTTGAAAAGAACGGAAGTAGGAACATAATTGACTGGGAGCGTACCAAGAATGACGTCAGTGGTGTCGTCAGTCTCTTCGGCGGCAATCTGATTCACACGTCCACGAGTGGCGGGAGGAGCGGGTTTGGTGGTGTAGACATTCGGGGGTGGCTTGCCACGACCATTGTTGTTACCTCCGGCACGGGGTGGAGCATTCTGATTCTGGAGCTGATTCTGGGGACACTCGCGGGAGTAGTGGCCTGCCTAACCACACTTGTAGGAGGCTCCAAAGACAGTGCGTGGAGCTGGGTTGTTCGGTGGAGCTGGGTGGAACGAAGCTGGTGGACGAGGCGCCACATAGGATGGCCTCAGTGGGTTGTCCTGACGAAACATGCTGTTGGGGATCCAGATCTTGCGCTTCTGAGAGCCTGAGCTGGATGAACCATCGTCTCTAGGGTGTTTGCGGAAGTCATTGGGGGTGTTCATGTCCTCTGCCTTGATGGCCTTGTTGACAAGGACCTGGAAGGTGGCAAATTCATGTAGGTTGAGCTCACGACGGAGTCCGGTATTCAGTCCACGACGGAACCTCTCTTGCTTCTTGGCGTCGGTGGAGACCTCTTCTGTAGCATAACAAGCCAGTCGGTTGAACTCACGACTAAACTCGTCAACAGTCCTCCTGCCTTGGGTGAGGTTGCAAAACTCCTCACGCTTGCAGTCCATAAGACCCTTTGGAATGTGGTGGTGCTCACGGAATGAAGTGCAAAACTCATCCCAAGTTGTGGGCGGTCCAACGGGACGCATGTTCAGAAAATTCTCCCACCAAGAGCTAGCTGCACCCTTGAGGTGGTAAGTGGCATAGCTGACCCTGTCACCATCTGCAACATGGCCTGCCTGGAGCTTCCTCTCGATGCTGCGAAGCCAGTCATCGGCGTCAAGGGGCTCGCTGGAGTAGCTGAAAACCGGGGGATGAAGCCGGATGAAGTCATTCAAAGACACCAACTCATTATGCTGCTGAGTGGTGTTGCGGGCAATGACCTCCAGCAACTGGTGGGAGTCTCGGCGGTTCCTCTCAACCTCCATCAGAACCTGAGCCATCCTAGGTGGGGGTGGAAGATTTCCTTCCTCCGGATCATTCCCACGACCATGGGCACGACCAAGCTGGCCACGGGTTCCTTGAGACATCCTGATGGTGAAAACCAAAGTCAAACAGAGTTGATTGGAAGATTCTAAACAAGGTATTGAAGGTACTGGAAGAATCACAGAGCACAAGAAGTAATCATCTCAACAACATGGTGATAAAAGCATACAAGCCATATATTCACAAGCTGTCATACAAACCATACATCATTTTAGTACAAGCGCCAAGCTAATACAAACGTGATGAAGATGATACATCCTTCAGAGGCACTCTGACTTCCTATACATTATTTATCTAAGCCTCTGGATCTTAGAACACCTTGCGTACAATATACAAGGATACTACTACATCCTCACTAAAGTAAGACCACAGGCGGTCTCACTCATCTCCATCTCCATAGTAGTCCTCGTAAAAGTTACCCGCGTAACCCGGTAGCTGAAGGTGACCATCGGAAAACACGGAGGAATGTGGACCCTGATATCCATTTGGGCAAGGATGGGGCCTAGGTCCAGCGTAGGGTGGAAGCAGAGGGCCACGGGGTGGAAAAATGCCTCCAATCTCGGGCCAAGCAACTCGAGAAGGCATCTGTGTCTTGGCTGGGTAGATATCATCGTATTCCACTGATCCAACACTCACAAAAGGAGCCAGGAGGGTAAGTGCTCGATACAGACGGACACGGGTGGCGTGGATCTCAAAGCGAAGGGCACGTGCATCACGATCTCTATCACAAGCGTGCCGAGCAGTGATCTGAAGCAAAGTATCCTCCAGGGAGTGATCTGTGTACAATCCGGTGTAATATCCCTCTTCTCCTGGAAGTGCAGCAGGGATATAGCGGAAAGGTGATCCTGCAACAGGGCATGCTCCTCTCTCAGCAGGGTAATACAGGAGTATGCAGCATCCTGCACAGCCATGTTCTCGGTCACACCAATGCCATGTCCAAAGAGGACAGGCTGAGAGACTCCAATGTGGTCCGGGTAGATCCTGACAGTGCAGTGGAACCGAGTCTGGTTGAAATCAAGGAACTGCTCCTCAACGGTGTACTCAGGATACCATCGATAGCCAATGAAGGACATCATCTCGGTGAGCATGGCTGGATGCCCACGCACACCGAGGCACCTAGTCAGACGAACAATCTGCCGGGGGGAAGATCCGCCATCTGAAACAGAAAGAAGGAATTTCAAATGCATCAGATTATGCAGAAACTTGGAATGACTCGGGGAGCATAACGACTGTAATTGCAAGGAAAGACAATTTCTTACAACATGAAAACAACACTTACATACGATGTAAGAAATCATGAAGCATAACAACTATAGCAAACCGAACACAACTTTCCTACGGCTATAAGGAAGCAAACAGCGAGATGTTCTAGCAAGACATAGATGATCCTAGTCCTATCTTCCCGTAGAACAAGATGAGGGTGACTCAGAACTCAGAACGATGAGGTTAAGGAGAAAAAAGAAGCCTTACGTTGTTCCCTTATATACCCAGAGTAACTATATAACTATAGCAAGCTAGACTCGACTTCGGCCAAGGCTGATAATCCTACAGTTAGTCCTGCTCTGATACCAAATCTGTCGGGACCCGGGGTTAGCGTATGCAAGTACCGCTACGACATATTCATATGGAGAGCCGAGAACCGTACCCACTTGTATAAGAATACAAGGCCAAGCACAGAACGTTCTTGGAAAGCATCGTACGTGAGGGGCATCCCATCCAGGCCGGATGATCAACTGAGATGGGTCCTCATCATCCGCACACAAGTCTAAATGATATGGGTGATGAACTCCCATATTCACAGACAAGTCGCCTCAACCATACTATCGACTATCTTATAACTCTTACATAGACTTACTCCAGCCCGATCACTTAGTCGGGGTCTAGGGCGGGCTCGATCATACAACAAAGTGTGCACGAGACAGAGTCTCGAGCAATCGCATCGCGATGCCCCAAGCTGCGCACATCTAAGGGACACTTGGTGTATAAAGGACCGCCAGCCAGATCACAACTAAGGTCTCAAAAACCCATACAAAGACATGAATGTTATCAACATACACGCAGCACACATGCCTTGTATGAACAGCAGGTATCATTGCAATTCTCTACAAAGTATACATTTTATTGATAACTCTCACAGAGTGCACACAGAGATCACAAGCATGTGATCCAACATTACAACATTCAACGGAAGCAGAGTAGGTCTGAGTACAGACAAACTTAACAAATGGCTTAAGAAGCCTTATTTAAACACAAAGCCCTCCACGAGGGAACCAGTCTGCTGACTGGGACTACATTAGCTTGGTCTTCAGTCGTCGAGCTCGAGGAAGAATCCACCTTCGGGGTCAGTGGGTTCATCTAAAACATAGAATAAGAAAACGTGAGTACAAAGTCGTACTCAGCAAGACTTACGTAGGAACTATACTACTCATGCACATGTATCAAGGTAAAGGGAGGTGGGGTTCAATTGCAGAAGTGCCAGCTTTGACTTGGCTAGTCCTGAACTACGAGTACCAGGCTTGAGGTAAGAAGCTGTTAGACCAAGTATGTGATCAGAGGGGGAGGGGGTGAATGATCACTTCAAAATTTTGCATAAAACTATGAAGTGAAGCATAACTCAGCAACCGAAGAGATTCAATAGAAAGGTAAACATTGAAGTAGAACATGATTGAAGCATAACATAGCGAATCAAAAGCATCGAATCAATTGCATTGAAGCATATCACTGAAGCAATTGATAAACTGAATGTAAGTGCGGAAAGTAAAACGAACTCTTGACTCGGCGATGTTTGTTCGACCAGTTCACACTCTGCAAAGTGCTACGTCTGGTTGGAGGGACTTGTGATTGAACACAGGAGCTAACCTCTCTCCGTCCGTTTCTCCACTGCACCAATCTCCTTGAGCTTGGTCAGTTCTTCACTCGTGGTTGATTATTGAGGAAATCACCGAAACCTTTGACAAACTGGACTTCGAGGCGACAATAACTCTTCGCTCTCTGAAGAACAACTCTCTAACCGTCTAGGAGAATTGCAGTTCTCCAAGATAAAAAGGCTAGCAAACTTCTTCCTAAGTCATAATGAATCAACTCAGATCAATAGGACTTATGCTTCAGTGGTTTGGTTTTTGGTTTGCTTCGGTGGGGTTTCTCTCTCTCTCCTCTGTAAGGAATCAATCTTGGAGCAGCCACCCGCCAATGAGGGCGGGGGTGGCGTATTTATAGGTGGCAATCCCTCGGTGCGAAATGACTGAAGTGACCCGATGTGACAGCTTGACACATGTCTCCAACGGTCATATTTCCAATCAAAGGCGCAACTTTACTTGCGGTCCAAGTAAAGCTGACTCACGGACTTGGTTCTGCTTCAGGAGCCGAAAGAACTAAGTCTTCGCTGGTGAAGCATTACCTAGCGCACATGAGATTTCTTCAACTCTGGTTTCTCACTGGTTTGGCTTCGATCTGAGTCTTTTCATCAAAACCTTCGGAGTACTTTTACTAAACCCCTCTTGATAGTACGGTTTTTCCTATGACTCAAAGAAGTAAAAAGAACTACGCAAAAACAACTAAGTCTTGCGCCATCTTGATCATCTTCTTCGATGAGGCGTGCTTCAGGATTCCTTATCTTTTTAGGGGTCGACATCCGTGATGAGCTTCACTCCAGAGGATATGCTTCAGTAAAAGTGTAAATCTTCGTTGAAGCTTTATCACCAACCTATTGCTTCAGGAACCTAACCATATGTTTCACACTAGAAAACTTGTTAGTTCCTCTACTGTTTTGATCAACAATATCCAAAACTCATGGGGTTATAACTTTGCTCTTACAATCTCCCCCTTTTTGGACTATTGTTGACAAAACAGGCATCGATAAAAGATGTGGAATTTAAGTTGAGTTGAGAGAAAACTCTAAGATATGAAGCTTATGACTCCCCCTGAATGCAAGCATGAAGATTTGTATAATCGAAGTGAATGCTTGTTGAAGAATATCATCAATGGGAAGCCTAACACATATCTTAGTGAATCAATTGCATACAAAGATAATTTGTCTTGAAGAATATGCAATCATCCAATGACCTGTGAACTTAAGGATAATAACCACCTGCAAGATAAAATATAGAAAAGCAACTTGCAAGCACGGGGTTATTAACATATATGATGAAACAGTTCACAGCCGAAGTAAAACGTTAAGATACAACCCAATCGAAGTGAATGGAATGTTTTGTCGGGACCCGGGGTTAGCGTATGCAAGTCCAGTTAAGACATAGTCATATGGAGAGCCGAGAACCGCACCCACTTGTCTAAGCAGACAAGGCCAAGCACTGAACATTCTCGGAAAGCATCGTACGTGAAGGGCATCCCATCCAGGCCGGATGATCAACTGAGATGGGTCCTCATCGTCCGCACACAAGTCTAATGATATGGGTGGTGAACTCCCATATTCAAAGACAAGTCGCCTCAACCATACTATCGACTATCTCAAAACTCTTACATAGACTTACTCCAGCCCGATCACTTAGTCGGGGTCTAGGGCGGGCTCGATCATACCACAAAGTGTGCACGAGACGGAGTCTCGAACAATCGCATCGCGATGCCCCAAGCTGCGCACATCTAAGGGCCACTTGGTGTATGAAAGACCGCCAGCCAGAACACAACTAAGGTCTCGAAAACCCATACAAAGACATGCATGTTATAAACATACACGCAGCACACATGCCTTGTATGAACAACAGGTACCATTGCAATTCTCTACAAAGTGTACATATTTATTGATAACTCTTATAGAGTGCACACAGAGATCACATACATGTGATCCAACATTACATTACAAGCGGAAGCAAATTATGTCTGAGTACAGACAAGTTTAACAAATGGCTTAAGAAGCCTTATTTAAACACAAAGCCCTCCACGAGGGAACCAGTCGTCTGACTGGGACTAGACTAGTTGGTCTTCAGTCGTCCAGCTCGATGAAGAAGCCACCTTCGGGGTCAGTGGCATCATCTAAAACATAGATTAAGCAAACGTGAGTACAAAGTCGTACTCAGCAAGACTTACATAAGAGCTATACTACTCATGCACATGTATCAAGGTAAAGGGAGGTGGGGTTCACTTGCAGAAGTGCCAGCTTTGACTTGGCTAATCCTGAACTACGAGTACCAGACTTTGTGGTAAGAAGCGTACACGAGTCCACTACTTTCTCCAACCAATACACCACTATGGTACCTTCCTCGACTTCCCCACGAGGAAGCACGCCATAGCACTCACACTTATCTTGGTGTGTTTTAGAAGTATCCGGTTCAAGTTATCTAATAATCAAGCTAAGCTTTCCAAGCAGTCCATAACCGCGGACGCGGCTATTCGAATAGTTTTGTTAACCTTGCAAGGGTGTACCGCTACACACACATGACCATCATTTACCGCCTTTGATCTCGACACCATTCAAGGGGTGCCAGCGAGGATGCTCACCACAACTGTTACCTCATAGCCGATCTAGTCCGAGAAAGCCGCCTACTTGGGTTGGTTACCACAATCGTGAACCCGGCTGGTTTACCGAAGTGGACCCAAGTGATGTGTGCGTGGTGCATAAGCCGGTCTCGGATGAGCCGTTCTCTCACTTAGCAACCAGGACACAGACCTACCAGAACTCCAAACTATTGCGACATCTCGACATCGAAAGGGATGAGTTAGTAAGTCGAGAGGGGTCAGTGAGCCCAATGTGTGGTTGTACTCTTCATCTTGGATCACCACACAAGAACTCGTACTAGGACGGTGTTCAACGAGACAACCCACTGTGTACTCCTACACAGCCTCTCATCGTTCACCTTGTATTAGGGTCGATTCACCAACACTTTTCTACCATCATCAACATGATCATTCCCATCCCGACTCACATCACACTAACAACATGGTATCATACTAAGCATGCAATAAGCAGTAACATTGCAGGGGCCACATGATATCAAACAACTCCTACATTTGCTAGGATTGTGGTTTGCTTACTACTTTGACAAAATGATAGGTCATGCAAAGGAATGGGTTCATCTATGCGGTAGAAACGTAGCATGGTGATCATCCTAAACAATGCATAAGCGAGACATGAGAGGGAAGTGGGATTTTATCGACATGATCAATGGGGGTTTGCTTGCCTTGCTGACGAGATTCGGGTTCGGGGTCTTCAACGAAGGTTGCAACCTCTTGCTCCGGTTCCACCTCTACTCGACAAACAAAGCACGAAGTAGCAATCAATATGAATGCAATGCTCAAACACATGAATGAATGTTGAAACTTGAAGTATAAGTTTTTATGTGTGAGGCAATTCCATTTAAGTGGAGTATATTGCATTTGAAATGCAAATTCAAACTCCACATTTGAATTCAAATTAACCAAGTTGTATATGACATGGTTTGATCATTTTGAATTGTCTTCAATTGTATAAGATATGCCTCTGATGTGTGATTGAAATGTAGCATGTTGCCATGGTTCAAGTTGCAAAAATATTTGATTTGAATTTGATTTAATTCCATTTAAGTCAAATAGCAAATGCTACTGATCACATTTTAAATTCAACTCAAACAGAGTTGAAAGTTGCATATTTGGAAAGATAATTTTCTCCTGATCATTTTTCATATATTATTTGTCCAATTTGGAGTTAATATGAATTTTCTATGAATTTCCAAAGTTTGGGGTATTTTCTGGAATTTCTGGAATTTTTTAATTCAAATAATCTCTGGAAATTCATTTAATTGATTTATTGCGCAAGTGCTGACGTCGGGGGGGGGGCTGACATGTGGGGTCACCTTGTCAGTGACTGGGTTAAATTAACCCGTGGGTTAAATTAATCCAGTGGCTTAATTAAGCCACTGGGCCCACTGGTCAGTGACCCAGGGGGTCATTTGCCAGGTGATTAACGGGGGGGGGGGGGGGGGGTCTGGCTAACTCTCCGGCGGCTAAACGCCGGCGACTGGAGCCACGGCGGCGCTGCACGGGAAAGCGCTAGGGGCCACGGGAGGCCACGGGGAGGGCACCAATGGATGCAACAGCTTCGTCCGCGTCTTCTGGAGGCAACAGGGGGTCACGGGGTGGTCGGGAGCGACGACGGCGACGACTCCGGCGGCAACAGAACGGCGGCGAGGTCGTAGTTGACGTTGTAGTGCACGGTTTGGGCTGAGCTCGCGTGCGTTCGAAAGCTAGAGTCACTGGGAGTCAAACGCGCGCGCTGGACGCGATGATGGGGCATAGGGGCGACCTCATCGTCGTCCATGGCGGCGACGTGCTTCGGCATCCATGGTGAAAACGGATAGAGGGGTCGCGGGGTGCTGGAAGCTTAGGGGAAACACTCAGTAGCTCACCGCGGTTCGAACAGAAGCAACGGCAAGCTTGGGGAGGCTTCAACGGCGGCGAATCGACGGCGGCGAGCTCGCGGGTCCAGCGAGAGGTTGAAGACGATGGCGTCGGCTCGGGGAGGAACTAGGGCTCCAGCTTCTGCTTGAAGACGAAGTCGAGGACGAGGAGCACGGTGGACTTGCTGGCTTGAGCTCTAGGGCACGGTGGCCACGTCGTCCACGGCGGTGCGCTCCGGTGAGGCTTCGGGCGGCGACGGATTCGAGCACGGGAGGAGGAGGAGGAAGCTCTGGAGGGGGGGAATGGAGCGAGGCGGCTGCGAGGAGTCTCCAGACGCGAGAAGAGGCCACGGGGAGGCCTGGAAGCTCTCGGCGGCGACGTGGCGTCCCGGGCTAGCTCGGTGGCATTCCACCGAGCAGCTTGGAGGCGCGGGAGGGGGAAGAAGATGTCGCTGCCCCTGTGGGCCAGCTGGGCTGGGGTGGGCCGGCTTCGCCTGGGCGCCAGGTAAGGATTTTTCTTTCTTTTCTGTTTTTCTTTTCTGCTATTTGTTTTGCTGTGCTAAAATAATTAGCTAGGCATTTTATTAAATGTTGAAAATTTTTATGTGGCTTCATAATAATATAGACTAGCCACTTATAAACTTTCAACATTTTTAAAATTCAAATAATTTGAATCTTAATTCAAATAGGGTTATTTCTTTAATTCCAAGGCACTGTTTGAATATTTGAAAAATCTATGAGCATGGGATGGGTCCCACATCACATGATATGTGATCACACTCATTTATAAGACTTTTCAAAAATCTAACATGAATTTTTGGAGAAGATTTTTATCTGGCCTTTTGAATTAATTCATCTGGGGGGTGTTCCTTCTCCCATTTGGATTTTGAAGTTGAATTTCCTTTGAGATTTTGACATGATGCAAGGTTACTTTGATCCTAGCACATTACCTAATAGAGGGTTCTGACAACTCGCCCCCACTCAACAGAATCTCGTCCCGAGATTCAGAAGTCTGCGGGAGGAAGGAGGGGTACTCGACACTGAGACGGTCTTCTCTTTCCCACGTAGCTTCTCTTTCAGAGTGGTGTGACCATTGCACTTTCAGAAACCTAATCTTCTGACGACGAGTGACACGCTCTGTGGAATCGAGAATACTAACGGGGTATTCTCGATAAGAAAGGTCATCTTGGAGATCAAGCGTTTCATGGTCGACTTCGCGGATGGGGTCCTTGAATCAACGCCTGAGTTGGGACACTTGGAATACATCATGTACTCGGGAGAGGTGCGGAGGTAGTTCAAGTTGGTAGGAAACTTCTCCACGTTTAGCAATAATGCGGAAAGGTCCGATGTAACGTGGGGCCAACTTGCCTTTGATACCGAAACGTTGGGTTCCCTTCAGAGGAGTAACCTGAAGGTAAGCCTTCTCATCCAGATTGTAGCTCTCTTGCCTATGATGAAGATCATAGTAGCTTTTCTGACGAGACTGGGCTGCTTTCAATTGATCACGAACAATGCGAAGTTGCTCTTCTGCTTCCTTGATCATATCCGGTCCAAAGAATTGTCTTTCACCGGTTTCTGACAAGTTTAAAGGTGTTCGACATCGTCGTCCATAAAGGAGTTCAAAAGGAGCCTTGTTCAGACTAGATTGAAAACTATTGTTATAAGCAAATTCGGCAAATGGAAGAGACTTCTCCCAATTCTTTCCGAATGAGATAACACAAGCTCTGAGCATGTCTTCAAGAATTTGGTTAACCCTTTCGACTTGACCGCTAGACTGAGGATGGAAAGCCGTACTAAAGGAGAGATGAGTTCCCATAGCATTCTGAAAGCTTCCCCAAAATCTAGAGGTGAAAAGGCTACCACGATCAGAATTGATTTCCAAAGGAACACCATGAAGTGATACAATTCTAGAGATGTACAAGTCTGCTAACTGGCTAGCAGTTATAGACTCGCGAACCGGAAGGAAATGAGCAACTTTGGAAAGCCTATCTATGACAACAAAGATGGCATTGTTTCCTTTCTGGGTTTTTGGAAAGCCGGTGATGAAGTCCATACTGACTTTGTCCCATTTCCACTCGGGGATAGACAAAGGTTGAAGTGTACCAGCAGGTCTTTGATGTTCTGCCTTGATGCGACGACAAACATCACATTCGGCAACAAATTGAGCAATGTCTCTCTTCATCCTAGTCCACCAAAATCTCTGGCGTAGATCTCGGTACATTTTTGTGCTACCGGGATGAATTGAGAGGGGTGTGTCATGGGCTTCCTTGAGGATGAGTTGCCTTAGTTCCTTATTCTTAGGTACTACCAAACGATTTTCAAAGAATACCGTTCCTTTGCTATCTATGGAGAAACATTTAGCAACTCCGCTAGCAATGTTCTCCTTGTTCCGGCGAACACCTCGTGCACGCCTTTGGGCAACTATGATTTGATCCTCAAGAGTTGGTTTCGCCACCAAGGTAGAAAGATAGCCATGAGGAATGATCTCAAGATTGAGCTTGCGAAAGTCCTCATGAAGAAGTGGTTGATACTGTTGTAACATGAGGTTGTTACAATACGACTTACGACTTAGTGCATCAGCCATGACATTGGCTTTGCCTGGGGTGTAAGAAATTACTACGTCGTAATCTTTTATCAACTGAATCCAGCGTCTTTGCCTGAGATTAAGATCTGGCTGGGTGAAAATATATTTGAGGCTTTGGTGGTCGGAATAAATCTCGCAACGGTTACCAAGGAGGTAATGTCGCCAAGTTGTTAGGGCATGAACTACGGCAGCGAGTTCAAGGTCATGGGTAGGATAGTTCTCTTCATGTGGCCGCAACTGGCGTGAAGCATAAGCTACCACATGTCGATCTTGCAGAAGTATGCATCCTAACCCTTGCCGTGATGCATCACAATAGATCTCGAAATCCTTTTTGGTGTCTGGAGGTGCAAGTACAGGTGCAGAAGTCAATCTCCTTTTTAGCTCTTGAAAGCTTTCCTCGCACTTGGGAGTCCATAAGAATTTCTTATCTTTCTTGAGGAGTTCAGTTAGAGGCTTTGCAACTTTAGAAAAGTTCTCGACGAAGCGACGGCAATAGCTGGCTAGGCCAAGAAAACTTCTAACTTGCTTAACCGATTCAGGTGGAGTCCAGTCAAGGACGGCCTGAACTCTCTCGGGATTCACAGCAATGCCTTTTGCAGAAATCATGTGGCCTAAGTAGGTCACTTCTGGTAGCCAGAATTCACACTTGGAGAATTTAGCATACAGGTGATGCTCTCTAAGTTTCATCAATACCAGCCTTAAGTGTTCGGCATGTTCTTCTTCGTTCTTCGAGTATATAAGGATGTCATCGAGGTAAACCACGACGAACTGGTCCAAATACTCCATGAAGATCGAATTAATCATGCGTGAGAAAGTGGCGGGGGCATTGGTTAAACCAAAGGACATGCCGGTGTACTCGTAAAGACCATAACGAGTAGTAAAAGCCGTTTTAGGAATGTCCTCGTTTCGGATCTTGATTTGATGATAACCTAATCTCAAATCCATCTTAGAGAAGACAGAGGATCCTGCAAGTTGATCATAAAGATCATTGATCCTGGGTAGTGGGTACTTGTTCTTTATCGTCGCTAAATTTAGCGGGCGATAGTCTACGCACATCCTTTCTGTTCCATCTTTCTTCGTTACGAACAGAACGGGGCAACCCCATGGCGATGAGGTAGGGCGGATGAAGCCTTTCTCCAACAAAGCTTCCAGTTGGGTTTTAAGCTCAGCTAACTCACGTGGGGCCATTTTGTAGGGACGTCTAGAAATTGGTGCGGTTCCTGGGGCAAGATCCACTATAAACTCTACACATCTGTCGGGTGGCATGCCCGGCAGCTCTTCAGGAAAGACATCCGGGAAGTCACGAACCACCGGAATATCTTCGAGTTCGGGAAGGGGAAGTACATTCAAAGAATGCACTTGGATTCTTGTTCTGGGTGAGGTATAGTTGACGGGTTTGCCTGAAGGGTGGGTGAGTTTCACGGATTTGCCTTTGCAATCCAGGTAGGCATTCTGTCTTGATAGCCAATCCATGCCAAGGATGACATCAATGTCTGAAGACTTGAGGGCTATGAGTGAAGCAAGGAATACTAAACCCTCAATTGCAATTTGATTACCATGGCTTACTCTATTAGTTTGCCATCTTGACCCTGGAGTTTGAATAATCATTGGAGTGGACAATTCAACAAAAGATAACTCATGACGAAGTGCATAACTGTTCGACATGAATGAATGAGATGCTCCTGGGTCGAAAAGAACGGAAGTAGGAACAAAATTGACTGGGAGCGTACCAAGAATGACGTCAGTGGTGTCGTCAGTCTCTTCGGCGGCGATCTGGTTCACACGTCCACGAGTGGCGGAAGGAGCGGGTTTGGCGGTGTAGACCTTCTGGGGTTGCTTGCCACGACCATTGTTGTTGTTGTTGCCTCCGGCACGTGGTGGAGCATTCTGATGCTTGATCTGGTTCTGGGGACACTCGCGAGAGTAGTGGCCTGCCTGACCACACTTGTAACAGACTCCATAGACAGTGCGTGGAGCTGGGTTGTTTGGTGGAGCTGGGTGGAACTGGGTTGGTGGACGAGGCGCCACATAGGATGGCCTCGGGGGGTTGTTCTGGCGGAACATGCTGTTTGGGATCCAGATCTTGCGCTTCTGGGAGCCAGAACTGGATGAACCATCATCTCTGGGGTGTTTGCGAAAGTCGTTGGGGGTGTTCATGTCCTCTGCCTTGATGGCCTTGTTGACAAGGACCTGGAAGGTGGCAAAGTCATGAAGATTGAGCTCACGACGAAGTCCAGTGTTGAGGCCACGACGGAACCTCTCTTGTTTCTTGGAGTCGGTGGAGACTTCTTCGGTAGCATAACGAGCCAGTCGGTTGAACTCACGACTAAACTCATCAACGGTCCTTCTGCCTTGAGTGAGGTTGCAGAACTCCTCACGCTTGCGGTCCATAAGACCTTTGGGAATGTGGTGCTCGCGGAAGGACGTGCAGAACTCCTCCCAAGATGCAGGCGGTCCAACGGGACGCATATTCAGAAAGTTCTCCCACCAAGAACTAGCTGCACCTTCGAGGTGATAGGTGGCATAGCTGACCTTGTCGCCATTTGCAACACGGCCTGCTTGGAGCTTCCTTTCGATGCTGCGAAGCCAGTCATCGGCGTCAAGGGGCTCGGTGGAGTAACTGAAAACTGGGGGATGAAGTTGGATGAAGTCGTTCAGGGACACCAACTCATTGCGCTGCTGAGTGGTGTTGCGAGCAATGACTTCCAACAGGTGGTGAGAGTCTCGGCGGTTCCTCTCGACTTCCATCAGAACCTGTGCCATCGTGGGTGGGGGCGGAAGGTTGCCTTCCTCCTGGTCATTCCCACGACCTTGGTTACGACCAACCTGGCCACGGGTTCCTTGAGACATCTTGAAGGTGAAAAACCAAAGTCAAACAGAGTTGATTTGAAGAGTCTAATCAAGGTATTGAAGTACTGGAAGGATTACAGAGCAAAGGAAGTAATCATCTTGACAACATGGTGATAAAGCATACAAGCCATATATTCACAAGCTGTCATACAAACCATACATCGTTTTAGTACAAGCACTAAGCTAATACAAACGTGATGAAGATGATACACCCTTTAGAGGCACTCTGACTTCCTATACATTATTTATCTAAGCCTTTGGAACTTAGACACCTTGCATACAATATACTAAGATACTACTACATCTTCACTAAGTAAGACCACAGGCGGTCTCACTCATCTCCATCTCCATAGTAGTCCTCATAAAAGTTACCCGCGTATCCCGGTAGCTGGAGGTGACCATCGGAAAACACGGAGGCTTGTGGACCCTGATATCCATTTGGGCAAGGATGGGGCCTGGGTCCAGCGTAGGGTGGAAGCAAAGGACCACTGGGTGGAAAAATGCCTCCAATCTCGGGCCAAGAAACTCGAGAAGGCATCTGAGTCCTCACTGGGTAGATCGCATCATGCTCAACTGATCCAACGCTCACAAAGGGAGCCAAAAGCGTCAGTGCTCGGTACAGACGAACACGAGTAGCGTGGAGCTCAAAACGGAGAGCGCGTGCATCACGATCTCTGTCACTAGCAAACCTAGCAGTCATCTGAAGGACGGGATCCTCTGCAGAGTGATCTGAGTAGAGTCCGGTGTAATATCCCTCTTCTCCTGGAAGTGCAGCAGGGATATAGCGGAAAGAGGTCTCTCTCAGCAAAGTGTGCTCCTCTCTCAGAAGTGTCATACATGAGTATGCAGCATCCTGCACAGCCATGTTCTCGGTAACGCCAATGCCATGTCCAAGGTGGATAGGCTAGGTGACTCCAACGTGGTGCGGATAGATCCAGACAATGCAGTGGAACCGCGTCTGGTTGAAGTCGTGGAACTGCTCCTCGATGGTGTACTCAGGGTACCACCGATATCCCACGTAGGACATCATCTCGATCAACGTGGCGGGATGGCCACGCACACCGAGGCACCTGGTCAAACGAACAATCTGCCGAGGGGGAAGATCCGCCATCTGAAACAGAAAGGAGTTTGCAAATGCATCAGATTATGAGATAAACTTGGAATGACTCGGACAGCATAACGGCTGTAATTGCAAGAAAAAGACAATTTCTTACAACATGGAAACAACACTTACATACGATGTAACAAAACAGGGAGCATAACCATTCTAACAAATCGATCACAACGTTCCTACGGCTATGAGGAAGCAAACAATGAGATGTTCTAATCAGACAGAGGAGAGCCTAGTCCTATCTTCCCGTAGAATAAGATGAGGGTGACTCAGAACTCAGAACGAAGGGGGTAAGGAGAAAAAAGAAGTCTTACGTTGTTCCCTTATATACCCAGAGTAACTATATAACTATAGCAAGCTAGACTCAACTTCGGCCAAGGCTACTAGTCCTACAGTCAGTCCTGCTCTGATACCAAGTCTGTCGGGACCCGGGGTAAGCGTATGCAAGTCCAGTTAAGACATAGTCATATGGAGAGCCGAGAACCGCACCCACTTGTCTAAGCAGACAAGGCCAAGCACTGAAAATTCTCGGAAAGCATCGTACGTGAAGGGCATCCCATCCAGGCCGGATGATCAACTGAGATGGGTCCTCATCGTCCGCACACAAGTCTAATGATATGGGTGGTGAACTCCCATATTCAAAGACAAGTCGCCTCAACCATACTATCGACTATCTCAAAACTCTTACATAGACTTACTCCAGCCCGATCACTTAGTCGGGGTCTAGGGCGGGCTCGATCATACCACAAAGTGTGCACGAGACGGAGTCTCGAACAATCGCATCGCGATGCCCCAAGCTGCGCACATCTAAGGGCCACTTGGTGTATGAAAGACCGCCAGCCAGAACACAACTAAGGTCTCGAAAACCCATACAAAGACATGCATGTTATAAACATACACGCAGCACACATGCCTTGTATGAACAGCAGGTACCATTGCAATTCTCTACAAAGTGTACATATTTATTGATAACTCTTATAGAGTGCACACAGAGATCACATACATGTGATCCAACATTACATTACAAGCGGAAGCAAATTATGTCTGAGTACAGACAAGTTTAACAAATGGCTTAAGAAGCCTTATTTAAACACAAAGCCCTCCACGAGGGAACCAGTCGTCTGACTGGGACTAGACTAGTTGGTCTTCAGTCGTCCAGCTCGATGAAGAAGCCACCTTCGGGGTCAGTGGCATCATCTAAAACATAGATTAAGCAAACGTGAGTACAAAGTCGTAATCAGCAAGACTTACATAGGAGCTATACTACTCATGCACATGTATCAAGGTAAAGGGAGGTGGGGTTCACTTGCAGAAGTGCCAGCTTTGACTTGGCTAATCCTAAACTACGAGTACCAGACTTTGAGGTAAGAAGCGTACACGAGTCCACTACTTTCTCCAACCAATACACCACTATGGTACCTTTCTCGACTTCCCCACGAGGAAGCACGCCATAGCACTCACACTTATCTTGGTGTGTTTTTGAAGTATCCGGTTCAAGTTATCTAATAATCAAGCTAAGCTTTCCAAGCAGTCCATAACCGCGGACGCGGCTATTCGAATAGTTTTGTTAACCTTGCAAGGGTGTACCGCTACACACACATGACCATCATTTACCGCCTTTAATCTCGACACCATTCAAGGGGTGCCTGCGAGGATGCTCACCACAACTGTTACCTCATAGCCTATCTAGTCCGAGAAAGCCGCCTACTTGGGTTGGTTACCACAATCGTGAACCCGGCCGGTTTACCGAAGTGGACCCAAGTGATGTGTGCGTGGTGCATAAGCCGGTCTCGGATGAGTCGTTCTCTCACTTAGCAACCAGGCCACAGACCTACCAGAACTCCGAACTATTGCGACATCTGGACATCGAAAGGGATGAGTTAGTAAGTCGAGAGGGGTCAGTGAGCCCAATGTGTGGTTGTACTCTTCATCTTGGATCACCACACAAGAACTCGTACTAGGATGGTGTTCAACGAGACAACCCACTGTGTACTCCTACACAGCCTCTCATCGTTCACCTTGTATTAGGGTCGATTCACCAACACTTTTCTACCATCATCAACATGATCATTCCCATCCCGACTCACATCACAGTAACAACATGGTATCATACTAAGAATGCAATAAGCAGTAACATTGCAGGGGCCACATGATATCAAACAACTCCTACATTTGCTAGGATTGTGGTTTGCTTACTACTGTGACAAAATGATAGGTCATGCAAAGGAATGGGTTCATCTATGCGGTAGAAACGTAGCATGGTGATCATCCTAAACAATGCATAAGCGAGACATGAGAGGGAAGTGGAATTTTATCGACATGATCAATGGGGGTTTGCTTGCCTTGCTGACGAGATTCGGGTTCGGGGTCTTCAACGAAGGTTGCAACCTCTTGCTCCAGTTCCACCTCTACTCGACAAACAAAGCACGAAGTAGCAATCAATATGAATGCAATGCTCAAGCACATGAATGAATGTTGAAACTTGAAGTATAAGTTTTGATGTGTGAGGCAATTCCATTTAAGTGGAGTATATTGCATTTGAAATGCAAATTCAAACTCCACATTTGAATTCAAATTAACCAAGTTGTATATGACATGGTTTGATCATTTTGAATTATCTTCAATTGTATAAGATATGCCTCTGATGTGTGATTGAAATGTTTCATGTTGCCATGGTTCAAGTTGCAAAAATATTTGATTTGAATTTGATTTAATTCCATTTAAATCAAATAGCAAATGCTACTGATCACATTTTAAATTCAACTCAAACAGAGTTGGAAGTTGCATATTTGGAAAGATAATTTTCTCCTGATCATTTTTCATATATTATTTGTCCAATTTGGAGTTAATATGAATTTTCTATGAATTTCCAAAGTTTGGGGTATTTTCTGGAATTTCTGGAATTTCTTTAATTCAAATAATCTCTGGAAATTCATTTAATTGATTTATTGCGCAAGTGCTGACGTCAGGGGGGGGGGGGGCTGACATGTGGGGTCACCTTGTCAGTGACTGGGTTAAATTAACCCGTGGGTTAAATTAATCCAGTGGCTTAATTAAGCCAGTGGGCCCACTGGTCAGTGACCCAGGGGGTCATTTGCCAGGTGATTAACGGGGGGGGGGGGGGGGGGGGTTGCTAACTCGCCGGCGGCTAAACGCCGGCGACTGGAGCCACGGCGGCGCTGCACGGGAAAGGGCTAGGGGCCACGGGAGGCCACAGGGAGGGCACCAATGGATGCAGCAACTTCGTCCGCGTCTTCTGGAGGCAACAGGGGGTCACGGGGTGGTCGGGAGCGACGACGGCGACGACTCCGGCGGCAACAGAACGGCGGCGAGGTCGTAGTTGACGTTGTAGTGCACAGTTTGGGCTGAGCTCGCGTGCGTTCGAAAGCTAGAGTCACTGGGAGTCAAACTCGCGCGCTGGACGCGATGATGGGGCACAGGGGCGACCTCATCGTCGTCCATGGCGGCGACGTGCTTCGGCATCCATGGTAAAAACGGATAGAGGGGTCGCGGGGTGCTGGAAGCTTAGGGCAAACACTCAGTAGCTCACCGCGGTTCGAACAGAAGCAACGACAAGCTTGGGGAGGCTTCAACGGCGGCGAATCGACGGCGGCGAGCTCGGGGAGGAACTAGGGCTCCAGCTTCTGCTTGAAGACGAAGTCGAGGACGAGGAGCACGGTGGACTTGCTGGCTTGAGCTCTAGGGCACGGTGGCCACATCGTCCACGGCGGTGTGCTCCAGTCAGGCTTCGGGCGGCGACGGATTCGAGCACGGGAGGAGGAGGAGGAAGCTCTGGAGGGGTGTAATGGAGCGAGGCGGCTGCGAGGAGTCTCCAGACGCGAGTAGAGGCCACGGGGAGGCCTGGAAGCTCTCGGCGGCGACGTGGCGTCCCCGGCTAGCTCGGTGGCATTCCACCAAGCAGCTTGGAGGCGCGGGAGGGGGAAGAAGACGTCGCTGCCCCTGTGGGCCGGCTGGGCTGGGGTGGGCCGGCTTCGCCTGGGCGCCAGGTAAGGATTTGTCTTTCTTTTCTGTTTTTCTTTTCTGCTATTTGTTTTGCTGTGCTAAAATAATTAGCTAGGCATTTTATTAAATGCTGAAAATTTTTATGTGGCTTCATAATAATATAGACTAGCCACTTATAAACTTTCAACATTTTTAAAATTCAAATAATTTGAATCTTAATTCAAATAGGGTTATTTCTTTAATTCCAAGGCACTGTTTGAATATTTGAAAAATCTATGAGCATGGGATGGGTCCCACATCACTTGATATGTGATCACACTCATTTATAAGACTTTTCAAAAATCTAACATGAATTTTTGGAGAAGATTTTTATCTGGCCTTTTGAATTAATTCATCTGGGGGGTGTTCCTTCTCCCATTTGGATTTTGAAGTTGAATTTCCTTTGAGATTTTGACATGATGCAAGGTTACTTTGATCCTAGCACATTACCTAACAGAGGGTTTTGACATGTTTGTCGTAACTTAACACATGCAAAAGATATCGAATCAAAACCCTAAACCCCGCAGCGAATCTAAACTCAATCGATGCTACTGTCTCCCCCTTTTTGTCAAGAATTGGACAAAAGGTTGAGAGGTAGAACGAGAGCATTTACGCGTCAGCTGCAACCCTGGGACCCTGCACATTGTCTTCGCCTGAAGAAGATGCATCGCCTGAAGTATCGCCTTCGGTCGAAGCAGGTGATTCTTCCTCGTCGAAGTCCATCGGCGCTTGAAGCAAATCAAGGTCGCTGTCATCGAGGGGATCGTCTTCGTGCTTCGATGTGTGAGAGTCTTCATCTGAGAAAGTGTCGGGGCGAATCTGTTCAGCAGGGTTGACAAAGAGGACTTCGTCAATCTTGTCCAGCAAAGGGATCTTGGGGTTGGGGCGGTCAACCGTATCATCTCGGGAGAAGTAACGTTGAAGATGTGGATACTCCTTGAAAATCCGATCGGCTTCAAGTTTCTTCACGGAATTGAATTTCCTTAGGCCTTTCCAAGAATGAAGTTTCAACACCTTCAAGTACT
Organism: Bromus sterilis; assembly: GCA_950022295.1. Classification (NCBI taxonomy): domain Eukaryota; kingdom Viridiplantae; phylum Streptophyta; class Magnoliopsida; order Poales; family Poaceae; genus Bromus; species Bromus sterilis. The sequence continues at coordinate 235,398,418 of OX465596.1, forward strand.
GGTTGTTGTTCAGGGCAATGTTTCCAACTCTATTAATCTCATCTGACAGATGTTGCATCTGGCGTTGATTTCCTTCAATAAAGTTTTAGAGCAGCTGTTGGTTTCGAATTGCAACTTCAAAGTGGTACAGTTCTTTCTGGAAACGCTTCGACATATTGCGTTCATTAATATGCTGTCTGACCCCTACATATGTTGCAAAAGGGTCATTTGGCCGCCTGAAGATATTCATTGTGTCGCGGACAGGGGGGCAGAACAGCTTCGGGTGATGCTTCGCAGTGTAATCTTCGCTGCGTCCATGGTTGCAAATGGCTTGCAGCCAAGGAGCATATGGCTTCAGTTGATGACCAATTCAGCAGCTTGTACCATGTATCGAAGAAAACAATTCTCGAAGTCAAACACATGTCCATGGGTGAGCTTCAATAGAGCATGACGAGTAGGATATAGAATGTTGGATTCTTCATTCGCAGTACTGAGAGGCATCAGAGAGTTTGACAAGATATAAAACCAAGTCTTCGAAATGAACACCAGATGCTTCGGGCGAATGTTTTCTGGCATGTGATCTCCAGTGACTTCGGGATCCAGTAGAGATGCAAATTCAGCTTCAGTGGGATCTGGTAACATGTGAACTTTTGCAATTTCTCCTGTGTGTCTAGGGATGTTCACTATTTCCATGAATTCATCTAAGTGCATCCTGAACACTTTCCCTTGAATCATCCATTCAAGAATCCATGTGCTAGTATCATCTGGGATTCCATAGACATACAGTGTGGCATATAATTGCTTCACTAGCTCTGAGTTGAAGGGATTTTCCATAGCAAACAATCCAGTTAAGTTCTGTGCTTCGATAGTTTCCATGATATTTTGGAAGCACGTTGCAGATGATAGGCTGTGCATATCCAGATACTTGTGTCTGAAGAGTACACCTTTCTGGCAGTAAAGCTTCGTGTACAAGATTTGCTGTTCAACTGTCCAGAATCGAAGATCATCAGCAGTTCTTGGTGAGTCATATGGACTAGTGCCAAAGAATCGAAGCTTCTTGCGATGAACTTCAATGTCAAATTCAGGACCATGTCTTGAAGAAGTTCCTTCTCCCAAGAATATGGGAAAAGTCTTTCTGGGATAAACGGAGTCTAGCTGTGTGTCTTGAGCAGGAATACGATGCCTTCGGGCATCTGTGATTCGCCTTGGCGGTTGAGTGACGATGGCCAACTCATTTGCTTCGGCTTCAGCTTCAACTTCTGCATCTGCATTGGCTTCAGCATTAAAAGCTTGATCTTGGGCTTCGCCTTGTTTGTCTTCAGACTCCTCAGCAGAGTGAGCTGAAGAGTAATCCTTTTCAGGAATGGCTTGAGGGGGTGGAGAAGGTTCTGGCGCAAAATTGTCTTGGGCGGATGGTTGTGGAGCGGGTTGAGTCGGAGGTGGAGTTGGAGCACGGGGTGGAACGACTTCGGGGGCGGATGGCTTCGATGTGGGTTTGCCAAGCTTGATGATTTTGCATCGAGGGGGCGATGCCTTTCTTGAGGCCTTCTTCGCCGGATGAGAGCTCACCTCATCAGCTTCTTCAGTGTCAACAATAAGTCGTCTCTTCCTTGGTTGCAACTGGGGAAGAGGTGAAGCTAATTGCTTGACCATAGCTTCGCGCTTCTTGGAGACAAGAGCCATGACTGAAGCATTGTGGGTCTTGCAACATTCTTCAATGGCAGACTTAATCTTGCCAAGATAGACTTGAATATTTTGCTTCGTTTGTTCATTAACAACAACAATCTTTTTCGAAGCAGCAATGGCTTCACTCTTGAAATCCTCATCAGACTCATCATCTGCTTTCTTCTTGAATTTCAGAATCTTAGCAGTTTCTGATCTGTCCCTTGAATGCAAATCCCTCAGCTGAGTGTATAAAGTTTCGAGCATGGCTGAAAGATTTGGAGAAATATAGATATCCCCAATGTCCACAGCTTGAGGATTTACAGCTTCAGCAAGCTTGCAGTATGCCTGGTTCAGGCCTAAACAGTCCCATAGTTCACCTTCTCTAGCATCTGGAAAATTGTGTTCACTATGCTCAGCTTCAACATGGGCTTCGGGGACAGGAGCTGCGACTGGCTTTGGGGGAATTTCCTTCGGTGCCATGTCCACAGCGGCTTCCTTTTGAGCGGCCCTTGCAGCTTTCTCAGCTTTCTTCGTGCGAAGAACATCCAGCTGAGCTTGGCGTTTGGCTTCAGCTTCACTGAGCTGTTTGGCTTCGGCGGCAGCCTTGGCCTCTTGAGCTTTAGCTTCAGCTAGCTTGCGCTTCGCTTCAGCTTGCTGGTTAGACTCAGCCAGCGCTTTTCTTTGCTTCTCCAGCTCAGCAGCTTCTCTATCAGCTTTCTCTTTTTCTTTGGCTTCTTTCTCAGCCTTGGCTTTGGCTTGAGCTTCGTCATGCAGACGTTCAGCTTCCATGCGGTCTCTCTTCCGCAATTCAGCTTCTGACAGCTTCTTTGTGCCAACCTGGGCATAAGTCTGACCAGGCTTAGCCACAGTTGTCTTCGGCTTTGGAGCTTTAACATGCTCAGGAGCTTTGGCTTCGGGCACAACAGAAGGCTTAGCCACCGGCTTTGCCTTCGGGTCATGCCGTTCCTTGGTCCTCTGCTCGGTTGGAACTGGACGGCGGGGAGGCTTGGAGGACAGGGGAGCCTCGACCACCAAGTTCGTCAAATCTATGTTTCTCTTGGGAGCAGGAGGTTCAGTTGGTTCTTGAAACTTAACACCTTTCGGAGCAGTCGGCTTCGCTCCAGCCTTCTTCTTTAGTGACTTCTTAATCAGTTTCTTCTTAGGACTTGGGGGGATGGGTGAGTGCTCTGACTCGTCATCTGCTTCATCAGCAGGATCTTCATCGATCGAGTCTTCAAGCTGAGCAGCTGCTTCAGCTTCGTCATCTGCTTCGTGTTCAGCCTCCTCGTCTGAAGCAGGAGGGGGTGAATCACTCAGCTTCCGAAGCTTTCGCCTCTTCTTAGGCTTCGATGGTTCAGCATCATCAAGCCCTGCAGCAGCAAGAGCTTTTGCTTTCTTCTCTTCTCGGATTCTCTTCTTTTCAGCCAAAATAGCGAGTCTTATCTGCTCATCCGGATAATCATCCGGAGTCTTGAGTGAATTTGGGTGTGGAACAGCTGGTGGCTTCGGATAGAATTTCTTCCTGTTTGCTTCAGTGTATTGGGCACACATGGCAGTGGTGTACCTATAAGGTGGACTGAATGCAAATTGCATTGCCCACTTCCAGGTTGGGATGCTCTTGTACTTATACCACAGGATAGCCCAATATCTTCGAATTCTTTGCAGTCTCATCTTCCTATCGTGATCTGTTTCTTCTGGAGGAGTGTCATAGCCCATCTTGATGCAAATTGCTTCAGGAATGCCTCGGGCATTATTCACTTCCTTTGTTTTTCCTCCTTTTCCCTTCGGCTTCGGTGGCTCAGGGTAATTTTCGAGCCCATCAACAATTGGAGACTCATTCCCCATAGCAGCCTCTTCGTCAGACATCCTGTGATCAGAAGTATAGACAAGAGGGAAACAAGGAAAGGGAATGAATAAGCACAGGAAAAGGTTTCGATAAAAACAAATCAATTTTGACAGGAACCCAGATCAATCTCAGATTGGATGCAACTCTCTGTATGAATTTGGCTAGAACCAGTTCGAAAACAAGACCTAACCTAAGCCAAATCAGAGAATGAAACGAATCTTAACCACTGACCTGAGAAGATGGGATTGCTTTGATGCTAAGAACAGCTTTCCCAAGAAGCAAGAATCAACACGGATCAAACAGTCCTATAGAAGAAATCAAAACCCTAACAAAACTTAGATCCAAACCCTAGATGAAGAACACGGAGAACACTATTGGATCCAAGAGGCTGTGCGTACCCTAACTTGGTGACGCAAGGCGGCTACGGCGACGAAGTGCGGAGAAGTGCTCTGCATCAACGGGGAATGTCCACGGCGGCGGCGTTCCGGCAGTGAAGCGGCGACGGCGACGACGGGGACGAGAGCTCTGCGGTTGCTCGAGGTGGGAGACAGAGAAGTCAGAGAGAATGAGCGTGGGGTGAACCGTTTCGGTGGGGGGACGCCTTAAATAGGCCTGACCTGGAGCGGTTACCAGATCAAATCGAACGGTGTCGAGCGACTGACTCTTCCGATTCAACGGCTCAGATGAAGTGGCGTATCGCGAGCGAATCTCAACGACCCGAAAAAGACGGGGACTCAACGGTCGAAGAATAAGTCCTGACCGAGAACAAAAACTTCGATAAAGTTGGAAGCATTTGATTCGGAACTCAATGATGTTCGAAGCAATATGCATTCCGTTTCAATTGTGCTTAACATTCAAGATATAAAAGATTGGGAGCGAATCAAAATGGAGAGGTAGGGTCCGAAACTTATCACTTCGAAGAATAACAACGAAGCTAAAAGTGATAAGCATAGAGGACAAAAAAAAATGAATAAATAAAACAAACTAAGAACAGAACAGAAAGCAAATGGAAAACGAAGCTAAACTTGGATGAAGAAAAACTCAAGCGAAACTAAACAAATAAATACACAGCGAAGGTGAATATATACAGTGAAAAGTTTCGATCTTACTGAACATTGTGTGAGTCTAAGATGTTTAGCTCACATCTCAATGCACAGAACCTTTTCTCGTCCAATGGCTTCGTGAATATGTCTGCCAATTGATCTTCAGTTCTTACATGGCTAATCTCAATGTCTTCGCGCTGAACATGATCTCGAAGAAAATGATGACGAATATCAATATGCTTCGTTCGAGAGTGTTGCACAGGATTGTGAGCAATCTTGATGGCACTCTCATTGTCACAAAGCAGAGGGATTTGCTTCACAAAAATACCATAATCCTTCAGCGTCTGCTTAAGCCAAAGTATTTGAGTGCAGCATGAGCCAGCAGCAATGTATTCAGCTTCAGAAGTAGATATTGAGACACAGTTCTGTTTCTTTGAAGCCCAACACACAAGAGATCTACCAAGAAAATGACAAGTGCCTGAGGTAGATTTCCTGTCAACCCTATCACCAGCCCAGTCTGAATCAGAATATCCAATCAAATCAAACTGAGTACCTTTGGGATACCAAAGTCCCAAAGATATCGAAGAATTCACTTCACAGCTATATGATGTGATTCCTTCGGATTTGCCTGAAAACGAGCACAAATACAAACTGATAGCATGATGTCAGGTCTAGATGCACATAAGTATAAGAGTGAACCTATCATCGATCGAAACTTTTTCTGATCGAAGGGTTTCCCTTTCTCATCCGCATCAAGAAAACCATTAGTAGGCATGGGAGTTCTAATGGTCTTGCATTCAGCAAGATCAAACTTCTTCAGGAAATCCTTCAAGTATTTTTCTTGTGAAATAAAGGTGCCATTCTTCTGTTGTCGAATCTGAAGTCCAAGGAAAAACTTCAACTCTCCCATCATAGACATCTCATATTTCTTCGACATCATCCTTGCAAATTCTTCGCTAATTTCAGTGTTAGTATAGCCAAAAATAATATCATCTACATAAATCTGACACACAAATAGATCATTGTTATATGATCGAGTGAAAAGAGTGGGGTCAGTTGTTCCTGGTTTGAAGCCTTTCTTCAGGAGGAAATCCTTCAATGTTTCATACCAAGCACGAGGTGCTTGCTTCAGTCCATACATAGCTTTGTGAAGCCTGTACACCATATCAGGATTCTTCGAGTCTTCAAAACCTGGAGGCTGCATAACATACACTTCTTCTTCTATTTCACCATTAAGAAAAGCACTCTTGACATCCATTTGATACAGCAATATATTTTTGTGGTTAGCAAAAGCAAGCATGACACGAATGGATTCGAGACGGGCTACTGGAGCATAGGTTTCACCAAAGTCAATGCCTTCGATTTGGGTGTAACCTTGTGCTACCAGTCTAGCCTTATTTCTTACCACAATACCGTCTTCATCTTGCTTGTTACAAAATATCCACTGGTTCCAATAACATTGTGCTTCGTGGGATATGGCCTTTCAACAAGTGACCAGACCTTGTTCCTTTCAAATTGGTGAAGTTCTTCCATCATAGCCAATAACCAATCAGGGTCCTTCATGGCTTCATCATATTTTGAAGGCTCTAGCATGGAGACAAAGGAAAAATTTCCACAGAAGTTAGCCAAGCGAGTGCGAGATCGAGTAGTGGGACGACCTGGTTGATTGATATCTTTGAGGATCGAATCCACATCTACTCTTCTTCGAACTCGAGATAACGCATTATCATTTTCTTCAGGCTCAGCTTCTGCTTCAGGATCTGCATCAGCTTCGGGTTCAGCTTCAGCATTTCCTTCGTTCCCTTGACCTTCTTCGTCCTATTCATCATTTGCTTCAGGATGGCGATCTCCAGCGCCCCGGGCTATGTGTGGGAACATTGGACCATCATCATCCCTTACATCTTGACGTTGATTGGCTTCAACAGGGCGAATCTCACCAATAGCCATGGACCTTATCACTTCATCAAGTGGAGGTTCATCTAGATCATGAGGCAAATGCTCCTTTTGAGAGCCATTAGTTTCATCAAACCTTACATTTACAGTTTCCATAACTTTCCCAAAGTGAGAATTATAGATTCTGTAAGTGTGAGAGTTTGAGCCATAACCTAAAAGAAAACCTTCATGTGCCTTAGGGGCAAATTTGGAGCTATGATTCATATCTCTAATAAAACATGGAGCACCAAATACCCTAAGATATGAGACATTTGGTTTGTTACCAGTGATAAGCTCATGTGAAGTCTTCTTCAAGAATTTGTGAAGGTAAACCTTGTTGATGATGTGACATGCAGTATTGATTGCTTCGGCCCAGAACCTAATAGGAGTCTTGTATTCAGCAAGCATAGTTCTGGCCATCTCAATAAGAGTTCTATTCTTCCTTTCAACTACACCATTCTGTTGAGGTGTATAAACAGCAGAGAACTCATGAGTAAAACCATGATCATCAAGAAAATCTTCAATATTTGTATTTTTGAATTCAGTTCCATTATCACTTCGGATATGCTTCAGAGATAATTCATATTCGGTTTGAGCTCTCTTAGCGAATGACTTGAAGATGTCAACCACTTTGCTCTTGTCATCCAAAAAGAAAACCCAAGTATAACGAGAAAAGTCATCAACAATAACTAGACCATATTTGTTTCCTCCCAGACTTGCATAATTTTGAGGACCAAAAAGATCCATATGAAGCAATTCAAGAGGACGAGTGGTAGTCATGATGGTCTTCGCTGAATGATGTTTCTTCGTAATTTTACCAGCTTCGCAAGCACTGCAGAGACGATCCTTATCGAATTTTACTTCGGTAAGACCAATAACATGATTCTTCTTCACTAGGTTATGAAGATTTCTCATCCCTGCATGACCAAGTCTTCGATGCCATAACCATCCAGATGAAGCTTTTGCCATTAAGCAAGTGGATACAGCAGGGCCCGAAGAAAAATCAACAATGTATAGATCTCCCTTTCGGTATCCCTCGAAGACAAACGTATAGTCATCCTGTGAAAAGACAACACAACGCGAAGCAGAAAACAGAACAAGCATACCCATATCGCATAACTTTGAGATAGACATAAGATTATATCCAAGAGATTGGACTAGCATAACCTTGTCAATGTGCTTATCCTTCGATATGGCAATCTTACCCAAACCTAACACTTTACCTTTGTTGTTATCACCAAAGGTAATGTACTTCAGAGAAGATTGAGATAGTTTTTCTTCGGTGAATAATTCCTTGTCTCCGGTCATATGATTTGTACAACCACTATCCATGACCCATTCGGATCCACCGGAGACATAGCCCTGCAGAAGAATTAGTTCTTCTTAACCACCCACAAACGAGCAGGTGACTGAGAAGATGTTGAAGCACTGGTCGAAGCAATATTAAATCGAACAGGAGTGTATTGCTTCGGTGTACCATCAAGCACACCACAAATGTAAGTCCTCTGCGAATGGTTAGCATAAGTATGAGCATATGCAATCTTAGAATGATTATTATGAGGACGATACGTATGGCTACCAGTACGATAGTATTGCTTCTGCGGAACATTTGATTCGGTTACCAATGGATCATTTCTTGTCTCAAGAGAGTAGAAATGATTCGGTGGTACCGAAGGCTTTCCCTGCATAGAATGGTTAGCAGGCAATTTTTCCACAAGTGCTTTCTGCACCCATATCTGCCTCTTGTAAAATCCATTCTTTGGTGGAGTACCTACATACTCAGCTGAAACTTTTCCCTGTTCATCTTTCATGAGTTTGTAGTCTGAATCAAGTGATTCATCCACAATGACTTTGTTCATTTTGCAGTCGAAACCTGAAAGGTTAGCAATATCAATGGGTTTCTCCTTCGCTAGAACCCAAACAGTCTTAGGATACTGCTCAGGCTCCCAATATGTGCCATCAGGATTTATCTTCCTTTCGAAACCAACACCTTCATTTCTGGGATTCCTGTGAAGGAGAGCCTTCCTCAGGATATCACAGAGATATTGATGTCCTTGGACACTTTTGAACATGCCTGAATCAAATAAGTTTTTCAACCTGAGGAGTTCCTCGGTAACAGAAGGATTTTCCTCATCGGAGGCATTAGTAACATCAATAACAATAGGAGCTTTCCCTTTGGAATCAGCTTTGCTTCGTTCCAAACAATCCAAACAAGGTGATTCAGTTTTATCAATTGCTTCAGAACCTTGTTGAGCCATGAGAGAGAGATTAACATTTTCCAATTCTTCATGAGCCTCTTTCAGTTTTTCGAGAGCCACTTTCCTCTGAAGAGCTTCATAGGTGAGCTTCTCATAATCAACTGAAAGAAGATCATGCCGAGAGGATAATTCTTCAAACTTCTCCTTCAGAGCAGCATGCTCATTAGTTAAAGTTTGACCTTTCTCAATCTCATCGATCAACAATGTTTCTGATTTCTGAATGGTTTTGCTTAGTGAATCAAGTTCATCTTGTTGAATTGAAGCAATTTTAGCAAGTTTAGCATAGCTTATTTTTGAGTCACTTTCACATGAGGAATAATCAGAAGTATCATAGTTTGATTTGGATGAAGATACCTTTTCCTTGGCCATGAAGCAATATGCAGGAGTTTCATCTTCACTACTGTTGTTGGTGAAGAATGAGCTCGAAGCATTGACTGAAGCATCTGCCGAAGCAAAGGCCAAACCAGCAACACCATCTGATTCGGACCCTGAAGCAGACCTTGAGTCTTGTTCAGCTTCGGAACCAGAGGCTTCATCCTCTGAGTTCATCTCCTTTCCCAAATAGGCCTTGGCACGGTGAGAGCTGCTTCGACGAGACGAGTGAGTCTTCGATGAAGAACCCTCACGCTTCTTATGATACTTCTTCCTCTTATCATCATCAGAATCTTTCTTCTTTTCCCTTCTTGAACTGGAATCATGTTTCTTTGACTCTTGGCTTCTGGAGGATCTGTAAGGATTCGATGAAGAGTCTCTGAGTGAATGCTTCGATTTGTTCTCAGCTTCCCACAGAGGGCAATCAACAATGTAGTGTCCTGATTTCTTGCACTTGTAGCAGCAATTGTCCTTTGATGGAGAGCTTCTTGAGGATGAATGGTGAGAAGAATGACTTGAGCTTCTTGAAGGATAACTTTTCTTGGGTGAAGAAAAGCCTTTTATCTGAAAGCGATTGAAGCGTCTCATGATCAGTGCTAAATCCTTTCCAGTGCTTGTGGGATCATCTGATTCGACACCTGAAGCAGAACTGACTTCGGGTGAAGAATGGCGCGAAGCTTTTGCTTTCAAAGCATGAGATCTCCTTCGAGAACCATTTATGTCACGTTTCTCATCTTCTTCCATTTCAAAGGTAGTGAGTCTCTCAAGAACATCAGCAGCAACAAGACGTCTGTAATCAGTCCTTTCCTTGATCATCAGCACAATGTGATCAAATGAGTCATCTAACGAGCGAAGCAGAGTTCTGACAACTGAGTGAGGAGTTATGTCATCAGCACCGAGGGAGATCAACTCATTTGCAAGAGCTGTGAGTCTGCTGTAAATTGAGTGGACTTTTTCACCCTCGAGTCTTTTGAAGCGATAGAATTTGCTTCGGAGTGTGTCAATTCTGGCATCTCTCTGGGTAGAAACACCTTCACCAATCTTTTCAAGATAGTCCCAGACACCTTTGGCCGAAGGAATATTCTTCACTTCATGATACTTTTCTGGTGTCAAGTGATTTGTGATGAACACCCAGACAACAGAATCAAGATCAATCAGTTGAGCTTCTTCATGAGTGATAGCATTCTTGTCTGCAACAGTAACACCATGTAGGACAACTTGCCATGCAGTGGAATTGATAGCCATAATATTCCTCTTCATCTTGTCCTTACAGTAAAGTAGTCCTTCCCATTGAATATAGGAATAGGTTTGCCAGAGCGAACGGCTACGAAAGACATACTTGCAAAACACTCTAGGAGGTTAATCCAAATAAAGAGTGCCTAGCTCTGATACCAATTGTTAGACCAAGTATGTGATCAGAGGGGGAGGGGGTGAATGATCACTTCAAAATTTTGCATAAAACTATGAAGTGAAGCATAACTCAGCAACCGAAGAGATTCAACAGAAAGGTAAACATTGAAGTAGAACATGATTGAAGCATAACATAGCGAATCAAAAGCATCGAATCAATTGCATTGAAGCATATCACTGAAGCAATTGAGAAACTGAATGTAAGTGCGGAAAGTAAAACGAACTCTTGACTCGGCGATGTTTGTTCGACCAGTTCACACTCTGCAAAGTCCAACGTATGGTTGGAGGGACTTGTGATTGAACACAGGAGCTAAACTCTCTCCGTCCGTTTCTCCACTGCACCAATCTCCTTGAGCTTGGTCAGTTCTTCACTCGTGGTTGATTATTGAGGAAATCACCGAAACCTTTGACAAACTGGACTTCGAGGCGACAATAACTCTTCGCTCTCTGAAGAACAATTCTCTAACCGTCTAGGAGAATTGCAGTTCTCCAAGATAAAAAGGCTAGCAAACTTCTTCCTAAGTCATAATGAATCAACTCAGATCAATAGGACTTATGCTTCAGTGGTTTGGTTTTTGGTTTGCTTCGGTGGGGTTGCTCTCTCTCTCTCCTCTGTAAGGAATCAATCTTGGAGCAGCCACCCGCCAATGAGGGCGGGGGTGGCGTATTTATAGGTGGCAATCCCTAGGCGCGAAATGACTGAAGTGACCCGATGTGACAGCTTGACACCTGTCTCCAACGGTCATATTTCCAATCAAAGGCGCAACTTTACTTGCGGTCCAAGTAAAGCTGACTCACGGACTTGGTTCTGCTTCAGGAGCCGAAAGAACTAAGTCTTCGCTGGTGAAGCATTACCTAGCGCACATGAGATTTCTTCAACTCTGGTTTCTCACTGGTTTGGCTTCGATCTGAGTCTTTTCATCAAAACCTTCGGAGTACTTTTACTAAACCCCTCTTGATAGTACGGTTTTTCCTATGACTCAAAGAAGTAAAAAGAACTACGCAAAAACAACTAAGTCTTGCGCCATCTTGATCATCTTCTTCGATGAGGCGTGCTTCAGGATTCCTTATCTTTTTAGGGGTCGACATCCGTGATGAGCTTCACTCCAGAGGATATGCTTCAGTAAAAGTGTAAATCTTCGTTGAAGCTTTATCACCAACCTATTGCTTCAGGAACCTAACCATATGTTTCACACTAGAAAACTTGTTAGTTCCTCTACTGTTTTGATCAACAATATCCAAAACTCATGGGGTTATAACTTTGCTCTTACAGAAGCGTACACGAGTCCACTACATATCTCCAACCAATTACACCACTATGGTGCCTTCCTCGACTTCCCCACGAGAAAGCACACCATAGCACTCACGCTTATCTGGGCAATTTTTATAAGTATCCAGTTCAAGTTGTCTAATAATCAAGCTAAGCTTTCCAAGCAGTCCCTTACCGCGGACGCGGCTATTCGAATAGTTTTGTTAACACTGCAGGGGTGTACCGCTACACACACATGACCATCAGTTACCACCTTTGATCTCGACACCATTCAAGGGGTGTCAACGAGGATGCTCACCACAACTGTTACCTCATAGCCGATCTAGTCCAAGAAAGCCGCCTACCTGGGTTGGCTACCGCGTGAACCCGGCCGGTTTACCGAAGTGGACCCAGATGATGTGTGCGTGGTGCATAAGCCATCTCAGTTGAGCCGTTCTCCCACTTAGCAGCCAGTCCACAAACCTACCAGAACTCCGAACTACTGCGACATCTGGACATCGAAAGGGATGAGTTAGTAGGTTGAGAGGGGTCGGTGAGCCCAATGTGTGGTTATAGACCCAGAGTAACTATATAACTATAGAAGGCTAGACTCGACTTCGGCCAAGGCTGATAATCCTACAGTCAGTCCTGCTCTGATACCAAGTCTGTCGGGACCCGAGGTTAGCGTATGCAAGCCTCGCTACAACACAATCATATGGAGAGCCGAGAACCGTACCCACTTGTCTAAGCAGACAAGGCCAAGCACAGAACGTTCTCGGAAAGCATCGAACGTGAGGGGCATCCCATCCTGGCCGGATGATCAACTGAAATGGGTCCTCATCGTCCGCACACAAGTCTAAATGATATGGGTGATAAAATCCCATACTCATAGACAAGTCGCCTCAACCATACTATCGATTGTATTATAACCCTTACATAGACTTACTCCAGCCCGATCACTTAGTCGGGGTCTAGGGCGGGCTCGATCATACATCAAAGTGTGCACGAGACAGAGTCTCGAACAATCGCATCGCGATGCCCCAAGCTGCGCACATCTAAGGGCCACTTGGTGTATAAAAGACCGCCAGCCAGCTCACAACTAAGCTCTCGAAAACCCATACAAAGACATGCATGTTATAAACATACACGCAGCACACATGCCTTGTATGAACAGCAGGTATCATTGCAATTCTCTACAAAGTATATATCTTTATTAATAACTCTTACAGAGTGCACACAAAGATCACAAGCATGTGATCCAACATTACAACAGACAAGCGGAAGCAAGTAGGTCTGAGTACAGACAAGTTTAACAAATGGCTTAGAGAAGCCTTATCTAAAAACAAGCCCTCCACGAGGGAACCAGTCGTCTGACTGGGACTACACTAGCCTGGTCTTGGTCTGAGACTTCATTCTTCGAGCTTCGGTTATAAGCCACCATCGGGGTCGGTGGTTCATCTAAAACATAGATTAAGAAAACGTGAGTACAAAATCGTACTCAGCAAGACTTACATAGGAGCTATACTACTCATGCACATGTATCAAGGTAAAGGGAGGTGGGGTTTCACTTGCAGAAGTGCCAGCTTTGACTTGGCTAGTCCTGAACTACGAGTACCAGACTTTGAGGTAAGAAGCGTACACGAGTCCACTACATCTCTTCAACCAATTACACCACTATGGTTACTTCCTCGACTTCCCCACGAGAAGCATACCATAGCACTCACGCTTATCTTGCGAGTTTTAGAAGTATCCAGTTCAAGTTGTCTAATAATCGAGAACAGCTCTCCAAGCAGTCCATAACCGCGGACGCGGCTATTCGAATAGTTTTGTTAACCCTGCAGGGGTGTACCGCTACACACACGTGTCATCATTTACCGCCTTTTGCGTGTCACCGTTCAAGAGATGACAGCGAGGATGCCACCACAACACTTCACCCACAACTCCGTTCTAGTCCAGAGAGTCGCCTATCTGAGGGGGATCCGTATGGAAGTCCGGCCGAGGTTCCAATACAGCCTCAAACGATGTGTGCAGGGTCCCAAGCCGGTCTTGAAAAGCCGTTCATCCACTTCGCAGACCGTGCCACAGCCCTACCAGAACTCTGAACTACTGCGACTCTTGGGGTTCGAACGGGGTGAGGTACTAGGATGAGAGGGGTCAGTGAGCCCAATGTGTGGTTGTACTCTTCTTCTTGGATCACCACACAAGAACTCGGACTTAAGGCGATGTTCAACGAGACAACCCACTATGTACTCCTACACAACCTCTCATCGTTCACCTTGTATTAGGGTAGATTCACCAACACATTTCACTTTCATCAACACCATGTTTATCATCACGACTCACATCATAAGCAACCTCATTGTACCACTAAGCATGCAATAAGCAGTAACAGTTGCAGGGGCCACATGATATCAACCAACTCCTACATCTGCTAGGATTGTGGTTTGCTTACTACTGTGACAAGATGATAGGTCATGCAAAGGATATGGGTTCAACTATGTGATAGAAACGTTATCATGGTGATCATCCTAAACAATGCATAAGCGAGACATGAGAGGGAAGTGGGATTTTATCGACATGATCAATGGGGGTTTGCTTGCCTTGCTGACGAGGTTTCGATAACGGAGTCTTCAACGAAGGGGGTGACCTCGAGTTCCGGATCCACTTCTATCCGAGAAAACAATATAAACAAAGCATAAATAAGTTGCAATGCTCAAGCACATGATTATGTTGTCAAATGATGTGAATTGTATTGGTGTGATCTAGGTTTCATTTGCAACAAGTTAATTGAAGTTGATTTGAAAGTGAATTCAAATTAAAACTCCAAATGTATTTAAATTGGTCCAAGTTGCATTTGCTAGCATTTGTATTTTTTAATCCAAAAGATCATGTGTGTGATAAGCTTCTGAAGTGTAGGTGAAATGTAGCATAATTCCATGGTCCAAGTTGCAAAAGCATTCGATTTGAATTTGACTTAATTTCAAATAAATCAAATGACATATGCTACTGGTCCCATTTTAAAATCAACTCAAACAAAGTTGAAAGTTGCATATTTGGAAAGACAATTTTCTCCTGATCATTTTTCATATATTATTTGTCCAATTTGGAGTTAATATGAATTAATTATGAATTTCCAAAGTTTATTGCATTTTCTGGAATTTCTCTGATTTATTTAATTATTTTAATTTCTGGAAACTGTTTATTGCGTCAGCATGATGCCAGGGTGACGTCAGGGGGCTGCTGACGCGTGGGTCCGGGCTGTCAGTGGCAGTGGGTATTAACCCGGTTTAACTTAATTAAACAGGGTCATTAGGGGGGGGGCAGGGCCCACCTGTCATGGACTCGGGGGGGGGGGATTAGGGGGCTAATTAGCTCGGCCCGCCGGCGGTTAGCCGGCGGTGACCTCTGGCACGGCGGAGTGGTCGCCGGAGTGACCAAACGGCCAAGGGAGAGCACGGGGGAGGCGCCAAATCGATCCCCACGTGCCCCCTTAACCATCTGTGCTATCCGGGGGTCTCCAGAGGGGCTGTGTCGACGACGGCTTCAAGAACGACGGCGGCTGGGCTCGGGCTCCGGCGAGAAATAGCTACGGGCAGTGGGGCAAAGCGCGGATAGAGGCAAAATGACCGCGAGCTCACCAGCAACGCGTTGGTGAAGGCGCCGGAGTCGAAGGGGCTACGGTGGTGACGAATTCCTCGTCGGAGTCGAAGGCGGCCGGCGGCAACTCGTCGTCGAATCCGGTGGTTACAGAGGCTCCGGCCTTGATTCCTTTGGCACGGCGATGAAGACATCAGAGGCTCGCACGGGGGACAGCTCTAAGGGTCTTGATAAGGCCGTTGGCCACGACTGGGCGGCGGCGTCGCTCTGCGGGGTGCTCGGGTTTTCGTCGCCGGAGGGGAAGGAGAGGGGCTGGGGTGAGCTGGAGGTGCAGGGGGGGGGGGGGCTTGTGGCGACGCAGAGGTGAGAGAGAGAGGAAGGGGGAGGACTAGAAGGGCCAGGGCGTCGTCGCCGCGCTCTGCCCTCCAACGAGGTGCTTGGAGGGGCGGGGAGGAAGAAGACAAGGTGGCTCGGTAGGCTGGGCCGGGGCCAAGGAGGGAGGTGGGCCTCGCCTGGTGCGAGAGGTAAGCTCTCTGCTTTCTCTTTTCTTTTTATTTAATTCTGTTCTATTTGTTCTGCCTAGGAAAAAAATACCTAGGCATTTTATTAAATGCCCCAAATTTTTATGTGGCCTCATAAAATAGAGAGCTAGCCACTCATAACTTTTGGGCATTTTTGAAATTCAAATAATTTGAATTTCAAGTCAAATAGGGTTTTATTTAATTTCCAAAGCCATTGTTTGAATATTAGAAAATTCCATGAGCATGGGATTGCTCCCAAACCATTTTTAAAATGATCAGCACCATTTATAGGAATTTTCCAAATGTTCAAATGATTTTTGGAAAAAGATTTTTATCTGGCCATTTGAATTAATTTCTCAGGGCTTTCTTTTCCCCATTTTTGAATTGCAATTTGAAATTTTTGCATGAATGCAAGGTACCTCTGATCCTAGCACATACCTAACTTGGGTTTGTGACAACTCGCCCCCACTCAAAAGAATCTCGTCCCGAGATTCAGAAGTCTGCGGGAGGAAGGAGGGGTACTCGGCACTGAGACGGTCTTCTCTTTCGCACGTGGCTTCTTTCTCTGAGTGGTGTGACCACTGAACTTTCAGAAACTTGATCTTCTTTCGGCGAGTGACACGCTCTGCTGAATCAAGAATACGAACAGGGTATTCTCGATAAGAAAGGTCATCTTGTAGATCAAGCGTTTCATGGTCGACTTCGCGGATGGGGTCCTTGAAGCAACGCCTGAGTTGTGACACATGGAATACATCATGTACTCGGGAAAGGTGCGGGGGTAGTTCAAGTTGTTAGGCAACTTCTCCACGTTTAGCAATAATGCGGAAAGGTCCGATGTAACGTGGGGCCAACTTGCCTTTGATACCGAAACGTTGGGTTCCCTTCAGAGGAGTAACCCGAAGGTAAGCCTTCTCATCCAGATTGTAGCTCTCCTGCCTATGATGACGATCATAGTAGCTTTTCTGACGAGACTGTGCGGCTTTCAATTGATCACGAACAATGCGAACTTGCTCTTCTGCTTCCTTGATCATGTTCGGTCCAAAGAATTGTCTTTCACCGGTTTCTGACCAGTTAAGGGGTGTTCGACATCGTCGTCCATATAGGAGTTCAAAAGTAGCCATGTTCAGACTAGATTGAAAACTATTGTTATAAGCAAATTCGGCAAATGGAAGAGACTTCTCCCAATTCTTTCCGAAAGATATAACACAAGCTCTGAGCATGTCTTCAAGAATTTGGTTAACCCTTTCGACTTGACCACTAGACTGAGGATGGAAAGCTGTACTAATGGAGAGATGAGTTCCCATAGCACGTTGGAAGCTTCCCCAAAATCTAGAGGTGAAAAGGCTACCACGATCAGAATTGATTTCCAAAGGAACACCATGAAGGGATGCAATTCTAGAGACATACAAGTCCGCTAACTGGCTAGCAGTTATAGACTCGCGAACTGGAAGGAAGTGAGCAACTTTGGAAAGCCTGTCAATGACCACGAAGATGGCATCATTTCCTTTCTGGGTTTTTGGAAAGCCGGTGATGAAGTCCATACCGACTTTGTCCCATTTCCACTCTGGAATAGGCAAAGGTTGCAGTGTGCCAGCAGGTCTTTGATGTTCTGCCTTAATGCGACGACAAACATCACATTCGGCAACAAATTGAGCAATGTCTCTCTTCATCCTAGTCCACCAAAATCTCTGGCGTAGATCTCGGTACATTTTTGTGCTACCGGGGTGAATTGAGAGGGGTGTGTCATGGGCTTCTTTGAGGATGAGTTGCCTTAATTCCCTATTCTTAGGTACTACCAAACGATTTTCAAAGAATACCGTTCCCTTGCTATCTGTGGAGAAACATTTAGCAACTCCGCTAGCAATGTTCTCCTTGATCCGGCGTACACCTCGTGCACGTCTTTGGGCAACTATGATTTGATCCTCAAGGGTTGGTTTCGCCGCCAAGTTGAAAAGAGATCCACGAGGAACAATCTCGAGATTAAGCTTTCGAAATTCCTCATGAAGAAGTGGTTGATACTGTTGTAACATGAGGTTGTTACAATACGACTTACGACTTAGTGCATCAGCCATGACATTGGCTTTTCCTGGGGTGTAAGAAATTACTACGTCGTAATATTTTATCAACTCAATCCAGCGTCTTTGCCTGAGATTAAGATCTGGCTGGGTGAAAATATATTTGAGGCTTTGGTGGTCGGAATAGATCTCGCAACGGTTACCAAGGAGGTAATGTCGCCAAGTTGTTAAGGCATGAACTACGGCAGCGAGTTCAAGATCGTGGGTAGGATAGTTCTCTTCATGTGGCCGCAACTGGCGTGAAGCATAAGCTACCACATGTCGATCTTGCAGAAGTATGCATCCTAACCCTTGCCGTGATGCATCACAATAGATTTAGAAATCCTTTTTGGTGTCTGGAGGTGCAAGTACGGGTGCAGAAGTCAATCTTCTTTTTAGCTGTTGAAAGCTTTCCTCGCACTTGGGAGTCCATAGGAATTTCTTATCTTTCTTGAGGAGTTCAGTCAGAGGCTTTGCAACTTTAGAAAAGTTCTCGACGAAGCGACGACAATAGCTGGCTAGGCCAAGAAAACTCCTAACTTGCTTAACCGATTCAGGTGGAGTCCAGTCAAGGACGACCTGAACTCTCTCGGGATTCACAGCAATGCCTTTTGCAGAAATCACGTGGCCTAATTAGGTCACTTCTGGTAGCCAAAATTCACACTTGGAGAATTTAGCATACAGGCGATGCTCTCTAAGTTTCATCAATACCAGCCTTAGGTGTTCGGCATGTTCTTCTTCGTTCTTCGAGTATATAAGGATGTCATCGAGGTAAACCACGACGAACTGGTCCAAATACTCCATGAAGATCGAGTTCATCATGCGTGAGAAAGCGGCGGGGGCATTGGTTAAACCAAAGGACATGACGGTGTACTCGTAAAGACCATAACGAGTAGTAAAAGCCGTTTTTGGAATGTCATCGCTTCGGATCTTGATTTGATGATAACCTAATCTCAAATCCATCTTGGAGAAGACAGAGGATCCAGCAAGTTGATCATAAAGATCATTGATCCTGGGCAGTGGATACTTGTTCTTTATCGTCGCTAAATTTAGCGGGCGATAGTCTACGCACATCCTTTCTGTTCCATCTTTCTTCGTTACGAACAGAACGGGGCAACCCCATGGCGATGAGCTAGGGCGGATGAAGCCTTTTTCCAACAAAGCTTCCAGTTGGGTTTTAAGCTCAGCTAACTCACGTGGGGCCATTTTGTATGGGCGTCTAGAAATTGGTGCGGTTCCTGGGGCAAGATCCACTGTGAACTCTACACACCTGTCAGGTGGCATGCCCAACAGCTCTTCAGGAAAGACATCCGGAAAGTCACGAACCACCGGAACATCTTCAAGGTCAGGAAGGGGAAGCACATTCAAAGATTGTACTTGGTGTCTTGTTCTGGGTGAGGTGTAAATTATTGTCTGGCCCGAAGGGTGTGTAAGTCTACTGGACTTGGCTTTACAATCAAGAAAATCATGTTGTCTTGATAACCAATCCATACCAAGGATGACATCAATGTCTGAAGACTTGAGGGCTATGAGTGAAGCAAGGAATACTAAACCCTCAATTGCAATTTGATTACCATGGCTTACTCTATTAGTTTGCCATTTTGAACCAGGAGTTTGAATGATCATAGGGGTGAACATTTCTTCAAAGGATACATCATGTCGAAGTGCATAACTTTCCGACATGAATGAGTGAGAAGCTCCTGGATCGAAAAGAACAGAAGTGGGAACAAAATTGACTGGGAGCGTGCCAAGAATGACGTCAGAAGTACCATCAGTTTCCTCAGCTGAGATTTGGTTCACACGTCCAAGATTTTCTGAGGTGGATGGCTTGGAAGTGGAAACCTTCGGGGGTGGTTTGGCACGAATAGTGGGTTTTCCTTTGGCATGGGGTGGAGCATTTTGGTTGACGGGGCACTCACGAGAATAGTGACCAGGCTGGCCACATCTAAAGCAGGCTCCAAAGATAGTGCGGGGAGCGGGGTTGTTTGGTGGAGCTGGTGGACGAGGCGGCACAAGGGATGGCCTCGGTGGGTTGTTTTGGTGGATCAAACTGTTAGGAATCCAGATCATACGCTTCTGAGGGCGTGAACTGGAAGAAGGGGCAAGATCAAGAGCATGCTTGCGAGACTTATCGAAAACTTCATTGCCATGCTCAGCTCTGAAGGATCTGTTGACTAAATCCTCAAAGGTGGCAAATTCGATGAGGTTGAGATCATGACGGAGGATGGGGCTAAGTCGCTTGAGGAACCTTTCCTGCTTTCTGGCATCGGTGGTGATCTCATCTTGGGCATACCGAGCAAGACGGTTGAATTCCCTCACATACTCATGAATGGACATCTCTCCTTGATTCAGATTGCAGAACTCTTCCTTCTTGCGCTCCATCAACTCACCCAGAATGTGGTACCCTCGAAAGGCAACACAGAACTCCTGCCAAGTCACTACGTGACCATCTGGCTGCATTGCAACATAGTTCTCCCACCATTGAAGAGCAGCACCTTCCAAGAAGTATACCGTGAAAATAACTCGGTCATCGGGAGCAACATGTGCAGTTTCAAGCTTACGCTCGATGGAACGGAGCCAATCATCAGCTTCAAGGGGCTCAGAAGAGCATCGGAATACCGGTGGCTTGAGGAGGATGAAGTCCTGAATGCTGACCACCACATTGCGATGGTGGGCGGTATTCTGCTCAATGAGCTCCAGAAGGCGTGTTTGATCACGTCTATTCCGCTCAGCTTCCATCATGATCTCCGCCGCAGAAGGCGGTGGTGGAAGTTCATCATCATTTCGATTCCGATCACGGTCTCGATTCCGAAGAACAGCACTACGAGTTCCACCTGACATCCTGTGTGATAAAAATCAACAATCAGAACAGGTTGTACGATGGAGGCAAGGATAAAAGGATATGATTTCAGAAGGAGAAGACTATAATGCAAAGGAAATGATTCAAAGAAACACGAAACAAATCCGGCAGCATAACGGCTACACTGGGATGGAAATTGAAACAACCTCGAAGAAATTGGACAGAACTTCTTCAAGGAACTCAAAACACGGAGACTCTGGACAACCACAACCATCCTACGGCTATAAGGAGGCAATCAACGAGATGTTCTAGTATAGACATAGAAGAGCCTAGTCCTATCTTCCCGTAGAACAAGATGAGGTTGACTCAGAACTCAGATCGATAAGGGTAAGGAGAAAAATGAAGCCTTACGTTGTTCCCTTATATACCCAGAGTAACTATATAACTATAGAAGGCTAGACTCGACTTCGGCCAAGGCTGATAATCCTACAGTCAGTCCTGCTCTGATACCAAGTCTGTCGGGACCCAGGGTTAGCGTATGCAAGCCTCGCTACAACACAATCATATGGAGAGCCGAGAACCGTACCCACTTGTCTAAGCAGACAAGGCCAAGCACAGAACGTTCTCGGAAAGCATCGAACGTGAGGGGCATCCCATCCAGGCCGGATGATCAACTGAAATGGGTCCTCATCGTCCGCACACAAGTCTAAATGATATGGGTGATGAACTCCCATACTCATAGACAAGTTGCCTCAACCATACTATCGATTGTATTATAACCCTTACATAGACTTACTCTAGCCCGATCACTTAGTCGGGGTCTAGGGCGGGCTCGATCAGACATCAAAGTGTGCACGAGACAGAGTCTCGAACAATCGCATCGCGATGCCCCAAGCTGCGCACATCTAAGGGCCACTTGGTGTATAAAAGACCGCCAGCCAGATCACAACTAAGGTCTCGAAAACCCATACAAAGACATGCATGTTATAAACATACACGCAGCACACATGCCTTGTATGAACAACAGGTATCATTGCAATTCTCTACAAAGTATATATCTTTATTAATAACTCTTACAGAGTGCACACAGAGATCACAAGCATGTGATCCAACATTACAACAGACAAGCGGAAGCAAGTAGGTCTGAGTACAGACAAGTTTAACAAATGGCTTAGAGAAGCCTTATCTAAAAACAAGCCCTCCACGAGGGAACCAGTCGTCTGACTGGGACTACACTAGCTTGGTCTTGGTCTGAGTCTTCATTCTACGAGCTTCGGTTATAAGCCACCATCGGGGTCGGTGGTTCATCTAAAACATAGATTAAGCACACGTGAGTACA
The DNA here is from genome assembly GCA_950022295.1 of Bromus sterilis. Taxonomy (NCBI): domain Eukaryota; kingdom Viridiplantae; phylum Streptophyta; class Magnoliopsida; order Poales; family Poaceae; genus Bromus; species Bromus sterilis. The sequence continues at coordinate 235,420,483 of OX465596.1, forward strand.
AAATCGTACTCAGCAAGACTTACATAGGAGCTATACTACTCATGCACATGTATCAAGTTAAAGGGAGGTGGGCTTTCACTTGCAGATGTGCCAACTTTGACTTGGCTAGTCCTGAACTACGAGTACCAGACTTTGAGGTAAGAAGCTTACACGAGTCCACTACATCTCCTCAACCAATTACACCACTATGGTTACTTCCTCAACTTCCCCACGAGAAGCACACCATAGCACTCACGCTTATCTTGCGAGTTTTAGAAGTATCCAGTTCAAGTTGTCTAATAATCGAGCACAACTCTCCAAGCAGTCCATAACCGCGGACGTGGCTATTCGAATAGTTTTGTTAACCTTGCAGGGGTGTACCGCTACACACACGTGTCATCATTTACCGCCTTTTGCGTGTCACCGTTCAAGAGATGACAGCGAGGATGCCACCACAACACTTCGCTCACAGCTCCGTTCTAGTCCAGAGAGTCGCCTATCTGAGGGGGATCCGTATGGAAGTCCGGCCGAGGTTCCAGTACAACCTCAAACGATGTGTGCAGGGTCCCAAGCCGGTCTTGAAAAGCCGTTCATCCACTTCGCAGACCGTGCCACAGCCCTACCAGAACTCTGAACTACTGCGACTCTTGGGGTTCGAACGGGGTGAGGTACTAGGATGAGAGGGGTCAGTGAACCCAATGTGTGGTTGTACTCTTCTTCTTGGATCACCACACAAGAACTCGGACTTAAGGCGATGTTCAACGAGACAACCCACTGTGTACTCCTACACAGCCTCTCATCGTTCACCTTGTATTAGGGTAGATTCACCAACACATTTCACTTTCATCAACACCATGTTTATCATCACGACTCACATCATAAGCAACCTCATTGTACCACTAAGCATGCAATAAGCAGTAACAGTTGCAGGGGCCACATGATATCAACCAACTCCTACATCTGCTAGGATTGTGGTTTGCTTACTACTGTGACAAGATGATAGGTCATGCAATGGATATGGGTTCAACTATGTGATAGAAACGTTATCATGGTGATCATCCTAAACAATGCATAAGCGAGACATGAGAGGGAAGTGGGATTTTATCGACATGATCAATGGGGGTTTGCTTGCCTTGCTGACGAGGTTTCGATAACGGAGTCTTCAACGAAGGGGGTGACCTCGAGTTCCGGATCCACTTCTATCCGAGCAAACAATATAAACAAAGCATAAATAAGTTGCAATGCTCAAGCACATGATTATGTTGTCAAATGATGTGAATTGTATTGGTGTGATCTAGGTTTCATTTGCAACAAGTTAATTGAAGTTGATTTGAAAGTGAATTCAAATTAAAACTCCAAATGTATTTAAATTGGTCCAAGTTGCATTTTCTAGCATTTGTATTTTTTAATCCAAAAGATCATGTGTGTGATAAGCTTCTGAAGTGTAGGTGAAATGTAGCATAATTCCATGGTCCAAGTTGCAAAAGCATTTGATTTGAATTTGAATTAATTTCAAATAAATCAAATGACATATGCTACTGGTCCCATTTTAAAATCAACTCAAACAAAGTTGAAAGTTACATATTTGGAAAGACAATTTTCTCCTGATCATTTTTCATATATTATTTGTCCAATTTGGAGTTAATATGAATTAATTATGAATTTCCAAAGTTTATTGCATTTTTTGGAATTTCTCTGATTTATTTAATTATTTTAATTTCTGGAAACTGTTTATTGCGTCAACATGATGCCAGGGTGACGTCAGGGGGCTGCTGACGCGTGGGTCCGGGCTGTCAGTGGCAGTGGGTGTTAACCCGGTTTAACTTAATTAAACAGAGTCATTAGGGGGGGGGGCAGGGCCCACCTGTCATGGACTCGGGGGGGGGGGGGGGATTAGGGGGCTAATTAGCTCGGCCCGCCGGCGGTTAGCCGGTGGTGACCTCTGGCACGGCGGAGTGGTCGCCGGAGTGACCAAACGGCCACGGGAGAGCACGGGGGAGGCGCCAAATCGATCCCCACGTGCCCCCGTATCCATCTGTGCTATCCGGGGGTCTCCAGAGGGGCTGTGTCGACGACGGCTTCAAGAACGGCGGCGGCTGGGCTCGGGCTCCGGCGAGAAATAGCTACGGGCAGTGGGGCAAAGCGCGGATAGAGGCAAAATGACCGCGAGCTCACCGGCAACGCGTTGGTGAAGGCGCCGGAGTCGAAGGGGCTACGGTGGTGACGAATTCCTCGTCGGAGTCGAAGGCGGCCGGCGGCAACTCGTCGTCGAATCCGGTGGTTACAGAGGCTCCGGCCTCGATTCCTTTGGCACGACGATGAAGACGTCAGAGGCTCGCACGGGGAACAGCTCTAAGGGTCTTGATAAGGCCGTTGGCCACGACTGGGCGGCGGCGTCGCTCTGCGGGGTGCTCGGGTTTTCGTCGCCGGAGGGGAAGGAGAGGGGATGGGGTGAGCTGGAGGTGCGGGGGGGGGGGGGGGGTTGTGGCGACGCAGAGGCGAGAGAGAGAGGAAGGGGGAGGCCTAGAAGGGCTAGGGCGTCGTCGTGGCGTCGTCGCCGCGCTCTGCCCTCCAGCGAGGTGCTTGGAGGGGCGGGGAGGAAAAAGACAAGGTGGCTCGGTGGGCTAGGCCGGGGCCAAGGAGGTGGGCCTCGCCTGGTGCGAGAGGTAAGCTCTCTGCTTTCTCTTTTCTTTTTATTTAATTCTGTTCTATTTGTTCTGCCTAGGAAAAAAAATACCTAGGCATTTTATTAAATGCCCCAAATTTTTATGTGGCCTCATAAAATAGAGAGCTAGCCACTCATAACTTTTGGGCATTTTGTAAATTCAAATAATTTGAATTTGAAGTCAAATAGGGTTTTATTTAATTTCCAAAGCCACTGTTTGAATATTAGAAAATTCCATGAGCATGGGATTGCTCCCAAACCATTTTTAAAATGATCAGCACCATTTATAGGAATTTTCCAAATGTTCAAATGATTTTTGGAAAAAGATTTTTATCTGGCCATTTGAATTAATTTCTGAGGGCTTTCTTTTCCCCATTTTTGAATTGCAATTTGAAATTTTTGCATGAATGCAAGGTACCTCTGATCCTAGCACATACCTAACTTGGGGTTGTGACACACTCCAAGCATGCAATAAGAAGTAACAAATTCAGGGGCCACATGGTAACAACCAACTCCTACATTTGCTAGGATTGTGGTTTGCTTACTACTGTGACAAATGATAGGTCATGCAAAGGAATGGGTTCATCTATGCGGTAAAAATGTAGCATGGTATTCATCCTATACAATGCATAAGCGAGACATGAGAGGGAAGTGGGATTTTATCGACATGATGAATGTGGGTTTGCTTGCCTTGCTAACGAGGTTTAGTATCGGGGTCTTCAACGAAGGGGGAAGCCTCCTGTTCTGGTTCCACTTCTATGGACAAACAACAATCAAGGGGGGAACCATAAGTACAATGCACAAACACATGTTTGAAGGTTGAAACTTGATGTACATGCTTCTGATGTGTTAGGCAATTCCATTTAAATTTAGTATATGGCAAGTGAATTGCAAATTCAAACTCCAATTTGAATTTAAATGAATTCCATATGCATTGTTCTCTCTGTTCACCCAAGTTAACTTGCTCAAACATGAAAACAATTTGCATATTCAGAATCCTTGAATTTTTCTGATAATTTTAGACATATTGTTTGCTATATTTGGAGTTAGGATGAATTTTCTATGAATTTCCAAAGTTTAGCATATTTTCTTCCATTTTCTGAATTGATTTAATTAGAAAACCATTTACTGCATCAGCATGACCTCATGCTGGCGTCAGGGGGCCATTGACCAGGGGGTCCCACCTATAAGTGTCTGTTTGTTTAATTAAACTGTTTTAATTCGAATTAGCTTAACAGAGAGATTAACCAGGGGGCTGGGCCCACAGGTCAGTCTCACAGGGGGGGATTAGTGGCTAAACCACCTTCCCACGTGGACCTCGCAGCCGTGTCTCCGACGACCACCCGAGACGGCGGCGTGCACGGGGAGGGCGTTTTTGGGCACCAAACGATGCGTTGTGACCACTGAGACGTAGTTCTTGGCGCCGCGCATCAATTGGGCCAAGTTGGGGTGGCTGGGGTTCTCGGGAGGCTTGCCGGCGACGAGTTTGGTGGCGGCAGTGGCTCGGCTGCGGGCGGGATCTCGCTAGGAGGCGCTACTTGGAGCTGGTTTAGGCGGGATCGAACCAGAGGAGCACGGTGGTGACAACGGACAAGGTGGCGAGGACGATTGCTTAGCGCAGGCTCGTCGACAACGAGCACGGTGGCTCTGTTCTCCGGCGACCATGGCAGATCGAGCTAGAGGAGGGGAAGGGAGCCGCGGCTTGAGGGGAAACGCTCACCAGAACTCAGGGATAACGACGAGGCAAATGGGAGAGGCGGGGATGCTTCAACGGCGGCGAATCGAAGACGGCGAGCTCGCGGGTCCGGCGGTGTCTCGGTGAAGAATCCGACGTCTAGAAGGCGTTGCGGCTCCTGATCCTTTGCACAGAGACGAAGTCAACGTCGAGGAGTTCGATGGACAAGGTCTTAGCAGCTAGGATTGGCTCGGGCTGCGAGTTTCCATCACCATGGCATGCGGCTGCTCTCGGGGAAGCTCACGGGAGGGAAGGAGAGGGATGGATAGGCACTGGGAGGAGGGGGAATGGATCGGGGAGGCTTCGGGGCGTCTCTAGGACACCTATATTGAGGCGGGGAAGCAGCTGCGTGACCAGGGCATCGCGGTGGCGTCGGAGGCCTTGGCATGGCCGGCACGCAGCAGCGTGCCCGCTTGCCCGGGGAAGACGACAAGTTTGGGAGGTGGGCTTGGGCCGGGGGCGATGAGTTGGGCCACTTCACAGGTAGGCCTTTTCCTCTTTTCCTTTTGTTTTTCTTTTCTGCCATTTTTTTGCTGTGCTAAATAAATAGCTAGGCATTTTATTAAATGCTGAAACTTTTTATATGGCTTCACAATATAATAGGCTAGCCACTTGTAAAGTTTGAACAATTTTAAAATTCAAATTATTTGAACTTTAAATCAAATAGGGGTTTTTTGATTAATTCCAAGGTCCTATTTGAATATTTGAAAAATCCATGAGCATGGGGTTGGTCCCACATCACTTGATATGTGATCACACTCATTTATGAGAGTTTTCAAAAATACAAAAGGAATTTTTGGAGCAACTTTATTTCTGGCCATTTGAATTAATTCATCTGGGGGGTGTTCCTTCTCCCATTTGAGTTTGAATTTGAATTCCATTTGATTTTCTTTGATGAATGCAAGGTGAGACTTGACCCTAGCACCTACCTAACAGAGGGTTCTGACACCCCTGGCCGCGCCGGGAGGCCGCCTGGATGAGTCCCACCCCCTCTGGTGACCTACGTTGGCCCCTATTTATTCTCGTGACGAGGAAACTCCGAAACAGAAGTTTCTTTTGCAGAACCCGTCGCGGAGCCGCCGCCACCCTCTGTTCCTCCTCGGGAGGGCTAATCTGCAGGCTGATTTGGCCTCCGGACAGGGGAGATCATCGCCATCGTCATCTTCATCACCAATCCATCCTCCTTCCATGACTTCTCTTCACATGTGTGAGTAATTCCCTGCTGTAGGCAAAGGGGATGGTAGGGATTGGATGAGTTTGATGATGTAATAGTTCGTCAGATTGTTGGGGGCATGTTGCCTATCATCTACTTTGGTGTTTATTTTTTTTGCTACAACTTTTTGCTCTTAATTCTTGTCACTTTGGGGCCGAGTGCCATGTTTTCAGATCTGAACCACTTATGTTTTCATGAGTATATTTATGTTTGAGATCCTATCTATGAGTTGTATGCACCTATTATGGTCTGGAACTAGCGATCCCAAAGGTGACAGCTTGGGACACCAAAGGGAATGGTCCATAATTTGAGGATTCTGTGTATCCATTGAGTTTATTGCTTTGTTCCGGTGTTCTTTTACAGGAACACCTTAATCTCCATAAGTTCCCTTTGGCCCCGTTCGTAGCGGGGTGGTAGGACAAAAGATGTTGTGCAAGTTCTTATTGCAAGCACGCGCAACTACCTACGGGTTACATGCCTGATGTTTGATATTTGCCTAGATGATCATTGCTTTTATATGTGCTTGCCCCGTGTTAGAATCTATTACATGTTCACTCTTATTCATGCAACGCCCAACCATCAATCTCCCTAGCCTACAGTATTTTCAATCCTGCTGGTTACTACTAGTTTACTTCTGCTGTTTTACTTTTGCCGTTATCAGCATCGCTACCACTATCATACCACAGTTGCTATTGATATTTTGTTGCAAGCAAGTATATTTCAGGTGCGGTTGAATTGACAACTCAACTGTCAAATCAATAAATTGGGTGAACTTACCCGCGAGAACATTACAATCGATGCCCTACAGTTGAGGGTCATCAAGTACTGTTTTCTGGCGCCGTTGCCGGGGAGGATATCAATATTTACAAGTCTATTTGAAGTATCCTACCTGCCACACTTCATCCGCTATGGGTATGAAAGGAGACCCCAAGGTTCCAATCCTACCATCCACTACAAGAAAAGGTACCGTTCTGAGTAATAGTGCTACGCTTGATTCTCCTTCCGTTATAAGTAAGTTTGCTTCACCACTACCACCACATGCTACTTCTACTAAGTCTGTTACTATGTCCAATACTTTTGATGATGCTTCCACTACTATTGATGATACTACTTTTCTTGGTCACTATATTGAAACTCAAACTGCTAAGGTTGCAGATGAATCCGAGACCGAGACTCCTGTTACCTATATTCCTACTTGCAAAACCTTTGGTTACCCAGACTTAGATGAACTCAAGGAGAGGATCCTTGATGATGATTATATTACTCTTGATGATGATTTTTTTTCAGGGAACTCAAAGAGTGTGTCGACTTTGACCCTGGTGCTGTTAACGAGCTGCTCGAAAAGCACTCCATGAAGAAAAATTTTATTCCTGATCATAAATTTGCCACATCTCCTATATGCATCACTGATCCTGATTATGATTTCTCTGTTGATCTTTCACTTATATCTACAGTCGAGGCTGACCATTTTTATGTTAGAGAAAATGATGATGCTATAGCACACCTGACCAAACTCGCAGAGTTAGGTGGCTTATTTACTACTGATGAAAACATACAAATCTTCTATGTGGCCAAGCTTTTTCCTTTTTCCTTGAAGGAAGACGCTTAATCATGGTACGATGCATTACCCTATGGTTCCATTGAGAGTCCTCGGGACTTAGTTCAATTCTTTGTTGGTAAATATTTTCATGCTCATATACAACATGTTGCTTTGCAAAGAATCTATAACTTTACACAATTGCAGGATGAGCACCTCCCTAAAGCTTGGGGGATGTATTGTGATTTAATCAAGGCTAGACCGGGACATGACGTTCCAAAGAATAAATTACCTGATATATTTTGTGGTGGTTTAACCGATGAATCCAGGTCCTATCTGGATAGTTGTGCTAGTTGTGTTTTCAGGGAAAGAAAACCGGACGATGCTGAAGAATTAATGGGCAATATTGCCAAGAACAACGAATATTGGTCTGTCCCTGAACCACCTCCACCACCAAAGAATAGGGGCATGCTTGTCCTGATCCCAGAAGATGTGCAAGAAGAAAATAAGTCTATAAAGCAAAAAGGCATTATAGCCGAAGACGTGAAGAAGCTACCTCCTATTGACAAGTTGTGTGAGCCTATTACTCACCCTCCCTTGGTAGAGGTACACTCTCTATTAGATTTTACTGAAAGTGAAATCCCTAAAGGTAAGCCTCCCGACCAATGCTTATAGAGCTTGATAATTTTATTAGATCTCCAAAGAAGAAAAAGAAGAAGAAGAAACGCAAGGAAGCTGACAACTCCGATGATCCTATTACAAGTGAAGAACCTGCAGTTGATCCTAACAGCATATCTACCTCCGATGCTGAAACAGAAGACGGTGCCGAGCCCGAAGAAAAGGATAAGGAGAAGGATGATCCTCCAGAGGTTCGAGAAGAAGAAGCACCCGATACACGCAAGAAGTATACTAGAGAAGACTTCATCGCAAGAAGACACGGGAAGGAAAGATAACCATGGGTACAGAAACCCATGCCCTTTCCAGGTAAGTCTCTCAAAACTAAAGAAGAAGAGCATTATAATAAATTTTTGGAATGGATGAAACCTCTTTTTCTGCAAATTCCCTTGACCGATGCTATTAAGTTACCTCCTTACTCCAAATACATGAAATATATTGTTACTAATAAAAGAAAAGTTCCTAATGATGCAATATCTACTATGCTTGCTAACTACTCTTTAAGTGGAAAGATTCCTAAGAAGCTTGGTGATCCAGGTATACCCACCATTCCTTGCTCCATAAAAAATAATTATGTAAAAACTGTCTTATGTGATCTCGGAGCAGGGGTGAGTGTTATGCATTTTTCTCTTTATAAAGTCTTTGTTTAGATAATCTAACCCTACAGATATCTCTCTTCAGATGGCTGACAAGTCAACAGCCGTCCCGATAGGTATTTGTGAGGATGTTCCCGTTGAATTTGCTAATTGTTTGATTTATATAGACTTTCTTGTGCTTGACATGCCCGGGGATGGGAGCATGTCCATTATTCTTGGTAGAACTTTTCTCAACACCGAAGGTGCCATTATTGATTGCAATAAAGGAAAGGTCACCTTAAACGTAGATGATAAAGAACAAACGGTTTATTTTCCGAAGAAGATCGACAAAAGGCATGGCCTTATTTCTATAAAGCATATCGAGACCGTGAAGATCGGCGAATGGGATTGTCCTCTACACGTGCACCACAAATACAAAACCATTATGGTTGGGACGATGTTCATTAAAGTAAAGGTGCAACGATCACTTCATAAGAGGTGAGACTTTTTGTTCTATATATTGTCGGTTTGTTTGTAAGACTTGATCAACCTTGCTAGCTAACATGTTTTATATAGGTAAAAAGTGGGGCTTGCTATGTTTTCATTTTCCTTAAATTTTATTCTATTTGTTGTACCAATTTTATATGATTTTCAAGCTTCACCATTCTAATCACTGCTTCAAGATTTCAGAAAGTTTCGCAGATTTTTCAACTCCGAATTTTTTTCAACAGTGAAGTTTTCAGAAAAATTCCAGAAAATTTAGAATAAAAATTTCCACGACAATAGTGACCCAGAAGCACCTGGGGCTGACTAGGAAGGGCCACCAGTGGCCCAGGCGGCCAGCTGGCGCGGCCTGCCCCTTGGCCGCACCCACAGGGCGCCAGGGGCCCAAAGGCCCCACCTCCAGGTATGTCTTCTTCCTCCGCTTCCTCTCTCTCCAAAAACACGAGTTATGCACTTCTTCTTGCGTTCTTGCTGTTCTTGGTGGCCATTTTCGATCTCTCTCTACAACCCACCTTTTGAGATGATATTTTGAGCAAATACTCCCTGGTATGCAACTCCTTCACCACTCCAATTAGATATTTTATTGGTGGCTTCATTTGTGAGTATTTAGTAGTTCTTGGCGCTGTTTATATGAGCTTGCATGCATGTGTATAAGTTTATTTTCCAAGTTTTGATGCAAGTTTATACCTTAGGTAAGTGAGTAGAGTAGTTTTCCTCAACTAACTTTGTTTAAATCCTTGTTTTGTGAATTGTCAAAAATTTCATAAATGAGTTTGCTAGGAAAAGCAAAGGGGTAGCTTGGGAAGAAGAATCCCGAGCGCTCCGATCGAGTTACTAGAGCTGCAGCTTCACCCTCAGCTGCTAGGGTGAGCTACAATGAAGATCATGTGCCCCTAGAGTTGTTGGAAGCCACGAGTCCAGCATGCGCAATGATGTATCCATGCGACGAATTTCTTGAAGCTGCAGGAATTAAGGAGGATTTATATGGCCTTTGCGCCAATGCAGGTTCGACATGGCTAGCACTATGCCGTGTGGTACAATACAAGAGGCTCACCTCCTGCTTTGTTAACAACTTTTGTTACAACGATACTGCTGGAACCATCGAGTTCAAACTTTATAATAATCTTATAACCATGTATTTGGCACAATTTTGTGATATAATAGGTGTGTCAAACGCTGGTCAGACGGCGAGGATGAACACTCAGCCTTCTGAGTTGAGGACCCTCTTCAACTACTAGCCAGGAGGAGAGCGACATTCGATGTACAAAGATTTGTAGCATATTATTCCCCCACATCAGGTATTTCGCATACTTTATTGCTAGAGGGGTGTTGGCTCGTGACAACTCGAGCAATGATTCTGCACCAGATTTAGCTATCTATGCGAACGCCCTCTCTGATAGGAATGATTATAATGTGGGTGCCTTAATTGCTCGATGCCTTGTTACGAACAGTAACAAGGGTGATTTATTTGGTGGTGTTTACGCCACGCTTATCCTTGAGTCTCTTAACGGCACCCCACATCCTGATGATGTTCCCTTTTTTTACGCAAGTCTTGATCTTGCTGCTATGAAGAGGCATAAGTTTGTTACCATGACTTCCCAGTTTGGTAACCTTGTTTATATTTTGAGGTTTGAAAAGACCATTACTCGTGAGATCCGTCTATCTGCACCACTTTTGTTTGATCACACTCGCAGGAACGGATGGTCCTTCAATGATGTCCAGTTTGATGAGTTCATGGACCTGTATCAGCTGCATAACCCCATGGAGGAGGTTGTGCCCGAAGAGGAGGAGCATGGTGAGTTCCCACATTTCTAGGGGGAGACCTTCAACCAGCAGGGTCAGGGGCCTTCTTCTGCTTGGAGCACAGGACCTTCCTCATGTGATGAGGACATCCCTACTAATGTTACACCCATATCCTCACCAACTACACATATTGGACCAGTTACTAGAGCTCGTGCACGTCAACTAAATTATCAGGTACTTTCGTTTCTTGCGAATCCTTCTATTGTTCATGAACATATGATACTGCCTAAATTAGATACTTTTGTTTTGCTTATGAATGAAGGACCTAGCATGGACAAGAAGGATGGTCATTGGAGCGGGATCAAGCATGGAGAAGAAGGTGCGCGCGCGGGAAAGGACAGCGGAGCTTCCCGTGGTGATTATCGCACTTTGAAGCCACCATAAGGCGCGCATGAAGTCTTGGACGAAATACGCGAGATGCCACTTCATTATTTTCGTCCAAGGGCAATTATAGGTGCTGCGTCACCTTAATATTGGGCTGGGCCCATGTAATTTCGAAATACCACCTTATAGGCTGTTTTTAGAGTCCGTATGTGTGGGGAAACCGAGTTAGGGTTGTTTTCGGACCCCACCTCCAAGGGGTCACGAAAATCCCCTCTGTTCCCCCATATATACAGCCCTTAGGGCGTCGTTTAGACTTGGGTTTTAATTAGATTTAAGTTAGCCATAGCCGCAACTTCGAGCTCTTCGTTTGTGTCATCCGACCAGGCCAAGACCTCATTGGAACCCCAACTTTCGTAATCATTCATCTTATATTCGCAATATCCACATTGCAATTCTTAGTTCTTGCTTGTTTTCGATTGCTTGCAGGAATTAGACCTTCGTGGTCAGATTGATCGTGCATCCGCGGGATCAATAACCTCTCGGAGTTGGTTTAGCGATCGCTAAGGCGCAACGTCTTCGCACGTTCGTAGTCGGATCGTGAAAGTCGCCTCCACCATAATCGATCTCCACCATCTCATCGAAACATCGGGACACCTTCGCCTCTATCATCATGGGAGGACCCAAGGACTTCGGTGTACACACCGGAGGGCTCATATGACCCTTGGACTTACCATCACCCCGGAGGAGGAGGCTCCTGGGGGCAGTAGCTGCTACCAACTTCGGCCAAAAGCCTAAGCTTGGGGGATTACGTGCCCTTCTCACTTTTCCATTGTATTATCCATTTTTATTTTGTTCGCTTTGATATTTTCGAAGTTTTTGCCCGTTCTTCTTTGTTCTTTTAATTTGCAAAAACAAAAAAAAGATTTATCTTTTCTTTTTCTTTCGTTAAACCTTAAAAAAACAAAAAAATTCCCTTTCTCTCTTTAGGTTGCTTTGTTTTTAGAGCTCAGCTCGAGTCCGTGATGACATTTGATTATATATTTCCCATGTTCGGTCGTGCAAGTGACAAGACAGTAATGGCGAAGATCGACGGAAGGGAAGCAACAAGGAAAACCGGTATGAACTCTCTTTGTTTCTACTTTTGTAGATATGCATGTACTCTCTTTTACAATGCTTTCCTAGTGTTCATGCTTTCTTTGTGGCTGATTACATGTATTGCATTGTTCATGGTTTGGCATATTGAAGTGGTATTTCCCTTCGGAGAATTCTTGGATTGACTTGGCACATGTTCACACATGTTTATGACTAAAATGTCTATCATGCCTTGATGACCTTTTTATTTCAGAATAGTTATATCACTTTCATGCCCGATTCAATGTTTCTTTGTTGCTCTGCATGATTATGACAATTATTGCTCTCTAGTTTGTTGCTTCCCAGTCTTTTGCTAGCCTTTGCTCGCACTAAGCGGAATTCTGCTTGTGTATCCAAACTCCTTTTCAAACCAGTTATTCCACTTGAGTCCACAATACCTTCCTATATGTGGTATTTACCGGCCACTCCTAACTTTGACTCTCTTGTGCCATCTCGAAATTTATTCAAAACCTTCCCTTTTGTAACCATACAAGCTCATGTGCGGTGAGGGAAAATCCTTATCTACCATGGCAAAAATATTTTGACGAAAGTTTTAACTAGTCAAATACAAAAAAAAGAGAGAGTTACACCTCCCCCATACTTGATGATGGAATGAAATGGACCAAATGCTGCTAATGATAGATGGAACGACATCCTCCTTCCATACTTGAGGCAAAATAAAAGGTTCCATACACCGTCAAACGATGGATGGATAAGGGAAAAAAGTGTAAGCAAAAAGCATGAATATGGCTGGCATGGGAGATATTGAGAGACCTTTACCATTCACCGTTGACTGGAAAGTTGCACTCCTCAAAAGAAATTTTGTCTCTGTTTTCAAAACTAAGAGCTCTAGCACATGTTTATTCTTTGCTTCCAACCACGGGTTTTCAACCTTGCCATCAAAAAGCCACGGTTCGAGAGTCTTCCCTTCTTTCTTCAAAGCACCAACTATTGAGAGAAAAATTGTCATTCTTAGTGTAACATGCATTGTCCCAAAGTATTACATTGTCTTCTTCATGCTTGTGATATTGCTAGTCTGAAATTCTTAGTTCTAGTCTCCTTCAAAACTCCGGAGGAGTTTCTGCATTTATTTTTTTGCTTCACTCATGGAGGCTAGTGAGATACCACTCTAGTATGTGCATGCCATGAGCATTGTGATCTTGTCTTGATTTTTGGCAGCATATTGTTTACTTTTGGTTGTTTCTGATTGATCACTTGAAAGAAGGATTGCTTCGTGCATTTTCCTCATAGCATTGTTTTGATACTTGCTAAACTCTTTTCGTAGTATCGGCTTATATACATCTTATGAAGCAAAAGAGTTTTTCAAAGTTTTCTTTGTCGCATCCAGTTCGTTGAACTGAATTGCTTGAGGACAAGCAATAGGCTAAGCTTGGGGGAGTTGATACGTCCCAAATGTATCTACTTTTCCAAACACTTTTTCTATTATTTTTCCCTCATTCTTGTATCATTTGAACTAACCGACCCGGACTGACGCTGTTTTCAGCAAAGCTGCCTGTATGGTTTTATTGTGTGCAGGAAAATGAATTTTTGGACATCTCAGAAAATTCCTAGAAAAAACACAGAAAATCCACGCACCTGGAGGGACCCAGGACCAGAAGGTGGGCCAGAGGGGAGCCAGGGGGCCCCAGGCGCCCAGCTGGCGCGGCCACACCCTGGGCCGCGCCGGGAGGCCGCCTGGGTGGGTCCCACCCCCTGTGGTGACCTACCTTGGCCCCTATTTATTCTCGTGACGAGGAAACTCTGAAAAAGAAGTTGTTTTTCCAGAACCCGTCGTGGAGCCACCGCTACCCTCTATTCTTCCTCGGGAGGGATAATCTGGAGGCTGATTTGGCCTCCGGAGAGGGGAGATCATCGCCATCATCATCGCCATCACCAATCCATCCTCCTTCCATGACTTCTCTTCACATGTGTGAGTAATTCACTGCTGTAGGCAAAGGGGATGTTAGGGATTGGATGAGTGTGATCGTGTAATAGTTCGTCAGATTGTTGGGGGAATGTCGCCTATCATCTACTTTGGTGTTTATCATCTTTGCTAAAACTTGTTGCTCTTAATGCTTGTAACTTTGGGCCCGAGTGCCATGTTTTCAGATATGAACCACTTATGTTTTCATGAGTATATTTATGTTTGAGATCCTATCTATGAGTTGTATGCACCTATTATGGTCCAGATCCGGCGATCCCAAAGGTGACAGCTTGGGACACCAAAGGGGATGGTCCATAATTTGAGGATTCTGTGTATCCATTGAGTTTATTGTTTTTTCCGGTGTTCTTTGACAGAAACACCTTAATCTCCATAAGTTCCCTTTGTCCCCGTTCGTAGCAGGATGGTAGGACAAAAGATGTTGTGCAAGTTCTTATTGCAAGCACGCACAACTACCTACGGGATACATGCCTGATGTTTGATATTTGCCTAGATGATCATTGCTTTTCTGTTTGCCTTGCCCCGTGTTAGAATATATTACATGTTCACTCTTATTCATGCAGCACCCAACCATCCATCTCCCTAGACTATAGTATTTTCAGTCTTGCTGGTTACTACTAGTTTACTTTTGCTGTTTTACTTTTGTCGTTATCACCATCGCTACCACTATCATACCACAGTTGCTATTAATATTTTGTTGCAAGCAAGTATATTTCAGGTGCGGTTGAATTGACAACTCAACTGTCAAAGCTTATAAATACCCTTTGGCTCCCCTTGTGTTGAATCAATAAATTGGGTTAACTTACCCACGAGAACACTACAATCGATCCCCTACAGTTGAGGGTCATCAAGCATGATATATGCCCCCCTTACCTGTTGAGAAGACGAGGCCGAAGGTGTAGGCGATTGCAAGCTTGCAATGTCTCCAAGACTAACCGCGGGAGCACACAAGAAAAAAACACTGGAAAGAAATCAACGGAGATTCATATATTACTACGAACAAACCACATGAAAATAAAGAAGCAAGCATGGTCAAGTATGATGCATGTCAGTTTAATAGCATGGCAAGAACATAATTGCAAGCAAGTTTAAATGAGGCTCGGGAGGCAAGTGTGCAATGCTTCCAACAACCTTCATATGCATTATCTAGGTGAATTACAGATCCGAACGATCCTTATGTTATTATTTTTATAATGCATGAACATTGCATGAACAAGAATTGCCCACTGATGAAGATAGACCTCGGGACGGGGTTCCTCAACTTAAATAGATGCAAATGGCATGGCATAATATGATGCATCTAATGCATTCTATTGCAAGCAAAGAAAGGAGAAATGAACTACGCTACCGACAACTACAGTAATCGGATCGCAATAGCAAGGGAAAGAAAGAAAGATTGCACCAAATGAAACATATGATAGGTTATGTGCAAGATGCACCATCACCAAATAATGCTAGATCAAATGGACATAAAACAACACCATCTTGTTCCTCATATTTTTGTACCCCAAAATCCTGTATGACATGATTTATTTGGAGAAAGGATGCACATTTGGCAAGCAAAGAAAAAAGAGATAGAAAAGAATAAAATAGAAAAATACCAATAAAGGGAAACCTCTACTAGTGTGGCTTAGGCCAAATCGGACCGAACTCTTGCGGTGCTCCTCTATTGGGCGCCCCCACGGGCGAGAAATAGCACTGGGCCAAGCCTATTACATGCGCTGCAGAGAAATAATCAACAAAAAGGGGGAGCTATAATAAACAAAAGGAGGGCTTTAATTCATTCCAAAGGGGGATCTAATCAAAGAGCTCCCAGAAGAAAACCACGGTGCGCTACCAGCTACGCTACTAATCCCTCCGTAGATAAATAAAAAACATTATAGATCACTAAAGTAGTTATCTAAGACATCTTATATTAGTTTACAGAGGGAGTACTGAAGGGAATATGCCCGAGAGGCAATAATAAAGTGGTTATTATCTTATTCCATGTTTATGATAAATGTTTATTTTCATGCTATAATTGTGTTAACCGGAAACGTTAATACATGTGTGTTTAATAAACAAAGAAAAGGTTCCTAGTAATGTCTCTCTTTATACTAGCTTGTTGATTAACGGATGATCAAGGTTTCCTGATCATTGACATTGGATGTCTTTAATAACAAGGTCATATCATTGGAGAATGATGTGATGAACATACACCCACAGTAGTTATAGCAATACGATCATGTCATCAAAGTTTCTATTGCTGTATCAAACTTTCACGAAGTAACCCTAATCCTTAGACCATGAGATCACGTCAATCACTGACACCGGAAGAGTACTTTGATTCCATCAAACGTCACACCGTAACAGGGTGATTATAAAGGTGTCGTTGGGTACTTGGAAAGTGTTAGTTGAGGCTCGTGGATCAAGAGTGGGATTTGTCCATCCAGATGACGGAGAGATATACTCTGGGCCCTCTCGGTGATATCACATTGACATCGCTTGCAAGCACGTGACTGGCTCACGAGGATTTTATATCACGGAACGAGTAAATAGTACTTGTCGGTAACGAGATTGAACTAGGTATGGATGATACCAAATGATCGGATCACGGACAAGTAAAATATTGCGAGACAAAAGGAATTGGTTAAGGAGTTTTGGTTCACACGATCACTAGTTCATCGTTGAGTAAGTGGGAGTCATCATGGATCTCCAGATCCCGCTGATGATTATTGATCAGAGAAGAGTCTCTGTCATGTCCATTTTATTCACGAACCGTAGGGTGACACACTTAAGGATTCGTTGACGCGTTTGAGTGGATACGGAACGCCGGAGAATATACAGGACAGCACATGGACTGTTTTGATAAAACTGCTGGAATAGTTTTGGTATATCAAAATAGTGCAAGGGGATAATTGTTAATGCGTTCATTGAATGAAGTGTTCATCAATGAAGTACTCATTGAATGAAGTGTTCATTAATTTGAGTGACATTAAAAAAGATAATTAAAAGTGTTTTAATGTGATAAAACTCTTGGAATTTTGAGTGGAGAATTATGGAAGTTATGGGAATAATGTGTGACCCTTTGTTTTTGTGAGTGGAGAGTCCACCCACATGATGAGGGGAGAGGTGGGGGCACCTCTTGGGGCGTGCTACCCCTTGGGGGCTGCCTCCCCCTCCTATATATAGATGGGTGGAGGTCCTCACACAACTCATTCCATCGCTTTCTCATATGCCCTTTGGTTGGCATCTTCCTCCCCTTGCTAGCTGATCCAGTTTCACGAGTACGGTGCTTAGGCGAAGCCCTGCTCAAGATCTTCTCTACCACCACCACCACTATGTTGTAGTGCTGCTGGAGTTCCCGAGGATCCACTACTTCCGCTGCCCAACTGGAGCAAGGGGCGGAGGTCGTCACTGATCTGTACGTGTGACCGACTACGGAGATGCTGCCCGTTCGTGGCGTCAAGTCTTCATCACGACCTTGAGGTCGGCGAGTGTTCGACTACATCACCCACGAGAATAGTTCTCGTTAAAGCTTTTGGTCTTCGAGGGTGAGTCCTTCTCAAACCGTTACAAGTTATCTCCTAGATGTGATCTTGGCAGTTGCAATCGTAGAAAAAATTTGTTTTCTATGCAACGAACCCTTCAGTGGTATCAGAGCCTCGTCTATGCGTAGATGCTTTGTACGGTTAGAACACATAGAGATGTGGGCGTTGATCCTCTAGTTGTTACCCTCTTTTGTGCACTTGTTCATATTGCGGCAATGTTGGATTGAAGCGGCCCTAAGCGCAGATTGCGTGTCACGCTTGACATACGGCTTGTACCGTATAAAGTGGCTTTGGGGGTGTCAGTTTCTCTAACATTAGTGATATGGCATTTGCAATGGAGGGCCCTGGAAAGGGATGAAAAGAAACAACTAGCGAATCAACGTTGTGGTTCTTGTCCGTAGGTAAGATCGGTTCTTTCCTAGGAAGCCCAAAACCACGTAAAATTTGCAAAGATAATTTAGAAGCGTCTAACTTGTTTTTGCAGGGCATGTGATGTGATATGGTCATTGTTACAAAATTGTTGTATGAAATGAGATTTATTGTAAACAACCGGCAGGAGCCATATGGTTGTGGTTTTTCCTTTTTAAGGCCTGCGTGCTATAGATATATCCATGAGATATATTGTAATGGAGAAGGACGACCATGGTGGTGGCGCCATGGACCTTGGTGCCGTGCCGGTGGCATGATGCAGATCATACCAAGACGCACAAAGATGGAGATCTATTGCGAGAAGGACCATATCATATCACATTATCCATGCATGTGATGTTTATCCTTTTATGCATCTTATTTTGCTTAGTTACGATCATGATCGCTGCGGTAGCATTATAAGATGATCCCTCTCACTTAATATCAAGATAATTATATGTTCTTCCTTAGTATGCACCGTTAAGAAAGTTCGTCGTTTCGAGACACCACGTGATGATCGGGTGTGATAGACTCTACGTTCGCATACAACGGGTGTTTTCAAGCCTAGCATGTACAGACATGGCCTTGAAACACATGCAAATACTAAGGTTCTACTTGGCGAGCCTAGCATGTACAGACATGGCCTCGGAACATGGACCGAAAGGTTAAGCACGAGTCATATGGATGATATGATGAACCATATTGAGATGCTCGCCATTGCAGCTACACTGCCTCACGTGATGATCGGTCGTGGTGTAGTGAATTTGGTTCGTGTAATCACCAAAGACCACTCGAGGGATGTTGTTTTTGAGTGGGAGTTAGATGAACTCATTTTATCATGAACTAAATCAAAGTGAATTTGCATAGTTCGTTGTAGTCATTGGCATTTGTTTACTACCTTTGCGCTTAGCTATAATTGAGATAATAGAACTATAGAATTCTGGATATTTAACTTTACGGACTGGTACCGTATTGTTTGAGTGTCAATCTAAAGTTTAAAGTCTTATTGCAAACTTTAGCAAACCTTGCTTGCTCCATGAAGTTTAATAATGTGTATTAAATCGAGAGTAACAATTCCAATGTTAGTGTCTAAGTATCACACTTGCCTCCATGATCCTTGATATTCAAATGTTGTTTGTTATTATCAAGGTTATCTAGGAGCTGAAAGGATTGTTTCAGAAACTATCATGTGTGGAAGATATAGCGATATCTGAAACAATGTTTAGTTGCAATGTGATAGAGTAAAATTTAGTGAGAAACATGTTCTCATATTGTATGAAAATTTGTGAAGGTTGGAGACACTATGTGTCCTAATCTCTCAAAAAGGTTTTGGGAACTAATATTGTACTCACAGTTTGTCCCTATGAGCTATGGTAGTTTTGTCATGAAAGTTGTCATGATAGGATGAATGGAAGATGTAGGTAAAATGTTTACTACACTATAAGATTACTAAAGAATGGAATTTGGAAGAACACCAAACATTTGATGACGGTGATCTACATCAAAGTGAGAATCAAAGGGTGTTAGTATTTGACTAACACACTTTGGATTATGTGTCATTTGAATGGTGCCACAAGTGATGTTGATAAATTCTTCTAAAAAGGAAAGGAATTGCTGAAAGAGGATCTGAAAAATATTTTGGCAAAAAGAAAAAGGAAAAGACTGGAAATGTCCAGCTTGGGTATATAGATGATATACATGTTATGGGTATATTCATTGCTTGTTAAACAGTGTGATTCTTGAGTATTGGATACTGATTGGTTGGTATGAAGTGTCATACAGAACAACGCAATACAAGAGTTGCAATGGCCTGAGTAACTAGCAAATGAATATGGGATGATTCTCATCAAAAACAAAATAAAGTGTTATTATGTTTATCGTTGGAATTAAACCTAGCCTTCAAGATTTATTTGAATAATTGTTATTCTGTTCTGGTGTTATACGAACAATAGTTGTTCAAATTATCACCATATTCATAGAAGATGGATGAACTCTATAAATCTTGTTGGAGAAATCACATCCATAATAACTGATGCTAAACATGTCGCAAGACAAATGATTAGAAGATCACTTATTAGTGACACCACCGTTTGAATCATATTGGAAAGAAACACATGAAGAAACTCCATGTTGATGGAATTTTTGAGTCTTTTGATTTTGAATCAACTGACGCTTGTAAGAATTTCCTAGAAATAATTGAAACTCCGTTCATAGGCAAAGAAGGACGGACGACTAACTTATTGGACATTATACATGTTGATGTGTATAGTTCATTATGTGTAGCCGTGTGTGGTGGGTCTTATAACTTCATATACTTTAACCGAGGTTTTGAGTGGATATATGTATATATTTACTTGATAAGGAAGAAGTATGAAATGTTTGAAAATGTTCAAATAAATTTCAAGATGAAGTGAAAATCATTGTAACGAGAAAATAAGAGTTTATGATTGGATCATAAAAGAAGATTTTGAGTTAAAAGTTTAGCAAATGCCTGAGAGTTTAGGAATCGTTCCAAAACTTGCATTTCCCGAAACACCATAGGAGTATGGAGTGTTCGAGAGATGTAATCAAACCTTGTTTGACATGGTAAGGATCAAAGGTGTTATTTATAAAATTGCCATTATATTTTAAGGATTAAGCTTTAGAGACTACCGCTTTACACTGAAAAGAGCGCCATCGAGATCCGTTGAAATGACACCATATGAGTTATGGAATGGGATAAAACCCAATTTGTCTTTTCTTAAATTTTGGTATGCAAGGAATATGTAAAATGTTTACAACCAAAGTCGGATAAAGTACGTTTTTGTAGGTTATCCCAATGTAACCGTTGGGTATTCCTCCATAAAGACAAAAGTGTTTTGTGGCTAAGTGCATCAAGTTTCTTGAGAAGGAATTTTTTGCGAAAAGTTAAGTGGGAGGACAGTAGAACTTCGATTAGGTTGTTGAACCTAAGCTTTATGTGCTAAGTGGCGCAGCGCCGGAAAGTGTCCCGGAAGCGGCCGCAATGCTCTTGGCTCCCGTGTCCCAAAGGTTGTGGTCACGGCGATCTAAGTTCCTATTGAACTGCGTAGTTCGAATAATCGATCAAATAGTAAGATTTGAGATTGAATCATTGTTATTTGATAATAATGGACCGACTACATGCAAAGAAGCAATGATGGGCCCTGACTCCGTCAAAATGGCTAGAAGCTATAAAATCCGTGATAGTTCCATACACGAGAAACCAAGTTTCTGAACTTGGAAGACCCTCTAGATACCGTGTTTGGATCTATAAAGAAACAGACATGGATGTTCTCACATCTATGAAATATTCGACATATCGTTAAAATGGTTTACGATTATGTTCAAAGAGTTGGCTATGACAAGATTTGATCTTTCATAACGATATTTAGTCTGGATGGATTATTGTAGCAACCACTACATATGCTAGTTTAGGTATATGGTAGTTGAACAAATGGAACAACGTTCTTCTAATAGAATGGTTACCTAGGACGTGTACAGGACACGGTCCAAAGGGTTCTGTTAATTCAAAGGATGCTAAAATAGCATGCAAATTTCAATGGTTGAAATAAGCATTTGCGGAGTTGGAATCTTCATCATGATGAAATTGTTAAAACGTTTAGTTTCATCAGAGACGGTGAAGATGCTTGCTTTTGCAAGAAATTAAGTGGGAGCGCTGAGACATATTTCTAATACATTATGTAGAAGACATATTGTTGATTGGAAATGATGTATCTTTTATTGACACGGGTGAAGTTTCATTGAAAATTTGATTTTAATGGAAGATTTGGGCAAAACCAGTATATTGGGCTAATATGGTCTATATAGATAGATTGAGGTGCTAATATGGTTGGGCTGAAGTACATATATGAAATATTGAATAAGTTCAATATGGAAACGACGAGAAAGGTTCTTGCCGCATGGAAAAGGTTGAAGCGAGATTCAAGTGTTTTGACACTTGGTGAGTAAAATCACATGAATGATTTGATCAATCATGTACACCATGATATGTACAATTCCAGAATGTCCTATGCTCTAAATGTTATGAGCATATACCAGAATGATTCATAAGATGATCATTGGACAATAGTAAAGATATCCTTACGTGCTTTGGAAGGACTAAGAATATATATTATGTATGTTGGACAATAGTTCATTGTAAAGTGTTACATTGATACTAGTTTTGTCGCAAGATACAATCTAAATTTATCTCAATTTTGGCGGTATGTTAAGGTGGCAAAATGTAATGGAAGAAAGTTCCATGATAGATTTGGAATAGTTTCAAATGGATTTGGATGAGTTCCAAAGTTAAGGCATTATAACGAATACTACAACGAAAGGCTAAGTATATGACTGCTCTAGCAGCAGCAAAGGAGGGCATTTGTGTCAAGAAGTTTGTTTGACAAACTAGGTGTAGTGCAAAACGGGCTAATACTATGAAGATCTATTGTATGACAATAGATTCAACATGTTTTGAGCTCAAGGGACTAAGGTCTCACGGGAGGACCAAATTTATGCAATGCCATCTCATTAGTGAATGAGTGATGCGTAGAGACGCAAAGAAATGCAAATACACACGGACCTGAAGTGTCAGATCTGGAGATTAGGTTTACCACTAGCAATGCGTATGGATAACAACTGAATGCCATAGGTGTTGGATGCGCAAGTACCAAACTAGATTATTGACTCTAGTGCAAGTGGGAGACTGAAGGGAATATGCCCGAGAGGCAATAATAAAGTGGTTATTATCTTATTCCATGTTTATGATAAATGTTTATTTTCATGCTATAATTGTGTTAACCGGAAACGTTAATACATGTGTGTTTAATAAACAAAGAAAAGGTTCCTAGTAATGTCTCTCTTTATACTAGCTTGTTGATTAACGGATGATCAAGGTTTCCTGATCATTGACATTAGATGTCGTTAATAACAAGGTCATATCATTGGAGAATGATGTGATGAACATACACCCACAGTAGTTATAGCAATACGATCATGTCATCAAAGTTTCTATTGCTGTATCAAACTTTCACGAAGTAACCCTAATCCTTAGACCATGAGATCACGTCAATCACTGACACCGGAAGAGTACTTTGATTCCATCAAACGTCACACCGTAACAGGGTGATTATAAAGGTGTCGTTGGGTACTTGGAAAGTGTTAGTTGAGGCTCGTGGATCAAGAGTGGGATTTGTCCATCCAGATGACGGAGAGATATACTCTGGGCCCTCTCGGTGATATCACATTGACATCGCTTGCAAGCACGTGACTGGCTCACGAGGATGTTATATCACGGAACGAGTAAAGAGTACTTGTCGGTAACGAGATCGAACTAGGTATGGATGATACCAAATGATCGGATCACGGACAAGTAAAATATCGCGAGACAAAAGGAATTGGTTATGGAGTTTTGGTTCACACGATCACTAGTTCATCGTTGAGTAAGTGGGAGTCATCATGGATCTCCAGATCCCGCTGATGATTATTGATCAGAGAAGAGTCTCTGTCATGTCCATTTTATTCACGAACCGTAGGGTGACACACTTAAGGATTCGTTGACGCGTTTGAGTGGATACGGAACGCCGGAGAATATACAGGACAGCACATGGACTGTTTTGATAAAACTGCTGGAATAGTTTTGGTATATCAAAATAGTGCAAGGGGATAATTGTTAATGTGTTCATTGAATGAAGTGTTCATCAATGAAGTACTCATTGAATGAAGTGTTCATTAATTTGAGTGACATTAAACAAGATAATTAAAAGTGTTTTAATGTGATAAAACTCTTGGAATTTTGAGTGGAGAATTATGGAAGTTATGGGAATAATGTGTGACCCTTTGTTTTTGTGAGTGGAGAGTCCACCCACATGATGAGGGGAGAGGTGGGGGCACCTCTTGGGGCGTGCTACCCCTTGGGGGCTGCCTCCCCCTCCTATATATAGATGGGTGGAGGTCCTCACACAACTCATTCCATCGCTTTCTCATATGCCCTTTGGTTGGCATCTTCCTCCCCTTGCTAGCTGATCCAGTTTCACGAGTACGGTGCTTAGGCGAAGCCCTGCTCAAGATCTTCTCTACCACCACCACCACTATGTTATAGTGCTGCTGGAGTTCCCGAGGATCCACTACTTCCGCTGCCCAACTGGAGCAAGGGGCGGAGGTCGTCACTGATCTGTACGTGTGACCGACTACGGAGATGCTGCCCGTTCGTGGCGTCAAGTCTTCATCACGACCTTGAGGTCGGCAAGTGTTCGACAACATCACCCACGAGAATAGTTCTCATTAAAGCTTTTGGTCTTCGAGGGTGAGTCCTTCTCAAACCGTTCCAAGTTATCTCCTAGATGTGATCTTGGCAGTTGCAATCGTAGAAAAAAATTTGTTTTCTATGCAACGAACCCTTCAAGTACGACACATCTGCAAGAAACCAAGTTGCAGTCTATCTAAGTCATCTTGGCACGGGATCTCTGAAATCTGAAGAAGCTGAACACTTGACGAAACTGAAGAAAATCTTTAGAATTAGCGCACGGAGCAGAGGCATGTGGGTCGAGCAACACGCAAGGACCGTGCTCCGCCGGCCAGAGGCACGCACGGGAGGCTCCAAAAGCACATGACCTTGGCAGCCCATCGTATGTTCAGCTTGCACCCAAATCTCGAAGGAAGCATGGCTGGGTCATGGTGGGCACGCCCGCAGCAAAAGATTACAACGGATGAAGCTACAGGAAGGACGGCGGCGGGGAACTCAATACTCAAGGGTGGCCACTGGCACAAGCTGGACGCGTGCTGGACTCGCACTAGTCATGCACGGGACGCACAGCAACATCGGCGACATACATGACGCAAGCACGGCAGATAACCGGATTACAGGAACTACGTCCATGGCAACACGGCAACGACGCACGACAGCAAAGCGATCATGCACAGGAAAATTCTACGGCTTCCTAACGCGGGAAACAAGGAAGGGGCGGAGGAGGAGGACTGCTCGCAGACGGAGGCTTGGAGTCGTCGATCAAATTCTGTAGGACGACGACGCGGCGGCTCGTGGAAGAGGCGATCCTAGCCTTTACTGAGTAGCTGGTAGAACGGTAAGGTCGTTTCTCCAAGCCTACTTATGAAGCGGCTCAAGGCGGCGAGTCGTCCTATGAGTTGCTGCACAACTTTTATGTTGACGGGTTATTGCATTGTGGCGAGTGCTTGAACTTTCTTTGGGTTGGCTTCAAATCCCCAGGCAGACACCATGTAACCTAGTAATTTGCCGGCTGGTACGCCGAACATGCACTTCTTGGAGTTGAGCTTATCCTGTAGTGGTTGAGTGCTCCAAAAGTTTCTCGTAGGTCTTCAAGTAGTGTGTTTGTCTTGTAGGTTTTGATGACGATGTCATCTACGTAGACTTGGATGTTCCTTCCTATTTGGTCCTTTAAACACGCCTGCATCATCCTCTGATAGGTCGCTCCGGTGTTGTTTATCCCGAAAGGCATTGTGATGTAACAAAATATGCCATATGGGGTGATGAATGACGTACGTTCTTCGTCTTCTTCCTTCATCCTTATCTGGTTGTATCGAGAGTACGCATCAAAGAACGAGAGGAGATTGCATCTTGCGGTGGAGTCGATTATCTGGTCGATCCTGGGTAGGGGAAAGTGATCCTTCGGGAAATGCCTATTGACAGCTGTCGTCGACGCATATGCGTAGTAAGTTAGTGTCGTTTTTGAGTACCAGCACGGGGTTTGCGACCCAAATGGCCTTCTTTGTTTCACGGATGAATTTTGCCTCGAGCATCCTATTTACTTACTCGCCGATGGCTCTGCGCTTTGGTCCGGATAATCATCGCAGTGCTTGCTTCACTAGCTTGGTGTTTTGGTATATCTGTAATGCATGCTCGGCAAACTCTCGCGGGATTCATGGCATGTCGGTTGGGCACCAGGCGAAGATGCTCCATTCTTCACGGAGAAATTTAATGAGGGCACTCGACTCTTCCTGGGTCTGTTGGGTGCACATGGTGGGTTCTTGTGTCGCTATCGACGCTGAAGTCTCGAGTGATCTCCTTGATTTCGCTTCGACTGGCGAGTAGGAGGACGCTTCTGTCTACCACCATGAGTATTTATTTAAGTTCCTACTGTGCTCCGAGGGTGTCGGAGACTTGGTGGAAGTCATGGTCGCATTTTTCTGATCTGTGGAAGCATCTGTTGACCGTGATGACTCCTGCGGGTCCTGGCATCTAGAGGTTGAGGTACGCGTAGTGTGGGATGGCCATGAATTGGACGAAAGCTGGTCGACCAAGTATAGCATGGTATTGCGATTGCCAATCTGCCACTTTGAATTCGAGGGTCTCTCTTCTGAAGTTGTTTCTGGTCCCGAAGATGACGTCGAGGTTGATCCTTCCTAAAGATGAGGCTGCTTTTCCTGGCTCGACACCGTAGATGTTGATATCTGAACTTTTTAGCGCGGAGAGCGGGATTAACATCTTGCGCAGGGTGTTGGGGAAAATGACTTTCATGATGCTTCCACCGTCCATGAATACTTGCGACACGTTGTAGCCTCTTATCTGCGCCTCGAGAACTTTTTCGGCAGCCTGGGCCTCCCTTTTATAGATAAAGGGGCCACCACAATGGCACTTCCAGGCGGGACTCCTCATGTGGTGGCTAGCAGGAGTCGATGCAGATCCATTTCCGGGAAGGACGCGTGGCAAGAGGTCGCCACTCTTGTCGCGCTGTCGCGCGGGCTCCTGGCACGTACGAGGAACGAAGGGGATGGAAGGCGCCGCTGTATCTGCCGCCCCTTTGACAAGGGGACAGTGCATTAAATGCTCCTTGGAACATTCCGTAGGTGGTGGGGCCGCGCCTGTCCCCCTCCGCTTAAGGAAAGCGGTGGCCAGGCTCCTTTCCGGGAAGCGTTGTAGTGGGGATTTTCTGGACGAGTTGAAGGTGTCTGATGCGAGACTTTTTCTGAATGGGCGCAGAGGCTTTCCAGGTTGATGGAGCGAGCTCCGATCCCCAGACACTGTATTTACGAGAGTGGCCTGTTGCTTCTCGACGGGTGGCATGTCAGACACCAGGAGTCGCCGCCTCGTCGGCTGCATGATCAATAGAGATTTCAGAGTTGAATTCTGGCGCCTTCACTGATGTTGGCCTTGATTTCGTGAGTGTTGTTTGAGCCTGGCTTGTGGATGGCGAGTGGTTCGCCGCTTTATGTAGTTTTGAAAACCTCCAAAGGCTTAGATCATATTTTTGCGTGCCGATCGGGTGTGTTCGATCGTAAGATCGGAAAGCACACAGTGAGGCTGATTGTTCGAACCAGGTCAGTTTTTGCTTGGATCGTCGCTGACATCTCGGGGGTGCCGACTTTTGGTGGTGGGACCGCTGAGATCGTGACTCCAACCTGCGTCTTCCCCACGGAAGACGCCAATTAACGAGGATTAGCCTCGGCAAATCCCATGGTTAGGAACCCTGGGTTTGATCGTAAGAGAAGGAGTGCAAGGTTGGCGATCTCGTCGCTAACATGAGACATGGATTTACCCAGGTTCAGGGCCCTCGATCAGTAAAACCCCTACTTCCTGCTCGATGTATTATATGGTGGATGGCGATTACAGTGGAGGTTCCGGCGAGATAGCTCTAGAGGAAAGTATTGCGAGGATATTCTTGAACCCCCTAGACGTCCCCTTTCCCAGCCTTTAGATACTAGGCTAGGTCTCAAGGAGTCTGTCTAGGTTTACATAGAGAGCTGGCTAATCTAGCTAGTCTTGGCGGCCACCTTTTGGACTCCATGTCGGTTCTGACTCCATGTTGGTGCAGCCGTCTATGCTTTGGGTGGACTGACTTGGGCCTCCCGAAGCTTCCAGTGGGCCGTCAGTCTTGACACGCACCAGGTACCCTCATATAGAGGAGTCGTGGGGGTATCCCCTCGTCAGGTCAGTCAACAAGCACTGCCCGAAGGACCACTTCCCCTTACCCAGGATTGACCAGATATATCGACTCCACCGCGTGATGTGACCTCCTCTTGTTCCTTGACGCATACTCAGGATATAACCAAATAAGGATGAAGGCAGAAGACAAAGAGCATGCGTCGTTCATCACCCCGTATGGTGTGTTCTGCTTCATGACAATGCATTTTGGACTCGAGAAAGCCGGAGCAACCTACCAGCGGATGATGCAGGCGTGCCAAAAATACCAGATAGGTAGAAATGTCCAAGTCTACGTAGATGACATTGTCATCCAAACTTACCTGGAAAGCACACTCCTCAAAGACCTACAGGAAACATTTGGTGCAGTCAACCACTACCGGATCCTAGGTCAACCACAAGAAGTGCGTTTTCGGCATACCTGTCGGCAAGCTACTAGGATACATGGTTTCCGCACGAGGATTCGAAGCCAACCTAGGAAAAGTTCAAGAACTCGCCACAATGCAAGAACCCGTCAACATAAAAGGAGTACAACAACTCAAAGGACGACTCGCCTCTCTAAGCTGCTTCATCAGCAGGCTTGGGAAAAGAATCCTGCCTTACTACCAGCTACTTAGGAACGGTGGAAAATTCGAGAGGATAGAGGAAGAGCGAAATGCATTCTCAGACCTCAAAAAAACCTTATCAATCCCGCTAATCCTCGCATTCCCCAAGGGGCGAGAATCCCTATACCTCTACATCGCCGCTCGGAGCAGCGTAGTAAGCACCATACTCATCGTCGACTGCACCGAAGAAGGAAAAGTATAATGCATTCAGAGACAATTCTACTACCTCAGCGAAGTTCCCACACGCTCCCAGCAGAGATACCCGCACTATTAGAAACTTGTCTATGTCGTCATTATGACCTCCAGCAAGTATCTCACTACTTTGACGAGCACCCAATAACAGTGGTCAGCAGTGCACCACTCTCAGATATCCTCAACAACCTGGGCGCCACAGGACGAGTCGCTCAGTGGAACATCGTGCTCAGACCTCGTGAACTACGCTTCTAGCACCAAACAGTAATTAAGGCACAAGTCCTCCCCAATTTCGTCGTCTAGTGGATGCAAGTCCAGACACCTGGCCCCCCGGATCTCTCCAACTCATGGAAAATGTTCCTCGATGGATCAACGAGAAAGCAAGGAGCTAGAGTAGGCGTCGTACTAATCTCCCCCAAATGAGATAAACTAAAATACATACTCTAGATTAACTTTGAAAAAGCATCCAACAATGAAGCAGAGTATGAAGCCCTTCTCCACGACATCCGTAAGGCAAAAGACTGTGGTGCCACTCGCCTGCTCATCTATGGCGACTACAACCTCGTCGTCCAATAAAAATGAAATATTGAAAAGCAGTTGCAGATAACATGTCAGCATACCAGAAGCTCTACAATACTCTTGAAGGTGACTTTGACGGATGCGAGCTTAACTACGTCTCAAGAGCGAACAACACTAACGCTGACGAACTTGCGAATATTGGATCCACTCGTGGACCAATACCACATGGAATCTTCGTAGAAAGCATAAGACACCAATCCATCAAGCCCGTAAAGGAACCTGGACCAGCGCGACAATTGACATTAACTACACAAGCACAACAGCCGACGAGGTTACTGGACTCGAGCAGGTGACAGTCGCAGACCCGGTTGACCAGGACAAAGCCGGCAATGCGGATGCAGAACAAGAGCCATCACAACTCGAAGGACCAGCATGGACAAGACCTTTCCTCAACCACTTAATACACAACATCCTGCCACAAGACATTACAGAGGCACGTCGCGTCACAAGACGATCCAAATCCTTCACCATGATATGGCAAACGCTTCATCTCCCAGGTGCTTCAGAGATGCATCGAGGAGGAATATGGCAAAGCACTGTTACTCGAGAATCACGAGGGAATCTATGGGCACCATGATAGCAGTCGGGCCCTAGTAGCCAAGGCATTCTGAGCAGGTTTCGTTTGGCCTACTACCATGCAAAACACGGAGGACATTTGATGGCTTCTCGCCCTTCGTTGGTTACCCCAAGTGGAAGGTTTGAGATGTAGTGCAGCAGCAGTTTTCCCTCAGTGAAGATACCAAGGTTTGTCTCCAGTAGGACTCCAGAGATGATAAGTAGGTGTCAGCGGCGCAACTGACGCGGACCTGCACACAGACACAGATAACTTTGTTCCCAACGAAGTTCAGAGAGGTTGTCAATCTCTCCGGTCTTGTTGGTCACAAAGGATAAAACGCAAGGGATAATGATAGCAAGTAAAAGCAGTAAAGTAAAGATAGCGTGGAAATAGTAATAAGGATATGGACCGGGATACGTGATGTTCACTAGTGATGTCTCTCTCCCAAAAGACGATAAAACTGCTATGCGAGGTAAACAAATTACAGAAGGGCAATTCACAGGATTATGAACGCACCGCAATGCTAACTATGCTACAAAAGAAAGGAAGAGGCTCAAAAGCACGGGCAGTACGCCAAAATAAGTAGACCGAAATCCATCTGCATCTACTACTAATCATCCACCTTGAGATATCTATCCAGAACATCTCGCTGGTATTAAGTTGCGAGCCCCACCCAAAGTGTAAACCCAAAGCAACAGACAACTGCATTAAAAAGAACTTTGTGTAAGGTAAACAATCCTTTTAACCGCGGTTACAAGCACCGTTGTTTTCCCCCTTGTGGCAACAACACATCCCCTAGACTCATGTTTCTGTCACTCAAGCGTGTCATCGGGGGGCATGAACCCACAATCTAGCACAACGTTCCCTCTTGGAGTCACTACCTACTACTTGGCCAAAGCAATAAACAGCAACGGAGAACATGCAAGAATTACTTAGGAACAAAAATATAAGAGATAAAAACCAAATATATTACTCTATCACAATCTGAACATAATCTCATAATCCATCAGATCCCTCCAAACTCAGCATAGCAACAACATAAATATTACAAAGGTGCCTCGATCATGTAGGGCAGATCACGAGGTCTAAACAATGAAGATCAAAGAGGTGAGGAGAACATCACATAGCTACTGATCACGGACCCATGGTCCAAGGAAAACTACTCACGAGACATCCGGGGAGCATCCATGGTGAAGAGCAGACTCCCGGAGGTCAATGCTCCCTCCAGCAGTGTGCTGGGAAGAGGTCTTCTGGTGCTCCCGATCTCGGAAGCGCGGCGGCGGTGGAACAGAGGCGAGTTTGCAGAATAGGGTTCCTCTTCTGGAGTTTTCCCGTGACGGAGAATAAGTAGGCGAAGGGGGGCAGCCAGAGGTGGACCAGGGGCCCTAGGCGCCCCCCCCTGGCGCGGCTAGGTGTGGGGCCGTGCTGGGTGGCCGCCTAGGGCCCCCCTGGCTCCCCTCTGGCCCCTCCCGGGCTCTTCTCGAAGCTTCCTGTACGCTGATTTTTCCTGTATTTTTCCCGGAATTTTTCTGACACTTTTTATATGGGGGAAAACCGAAATAGAAAAACAGCAGAAAACAGGAACTGGCACTGGGGTGCACTGAGTTAATAGGTTAGTCCAAATATGATCAAAAGTGTATGAAAGTGTATCTAGATCAGAGCAATATCACACAGAACATGCATGGAGCAAGCAGAAATTATAGATACGTTTTGGACGTATCAACATCCCCAAGCTTAATTCCTGCTCGTCCTCGAGTAGGTAAATGATAACAACATAATTTCTGTGGTGACATGCTAGCAACCATAAAAGAACTTTGAAAAGTAAAGCAATCAAGGTTAGAGATTCAATTGAAGTCATAACATGCAAGAGTCTATATTAGCATTGAAACAAGTAACAAAAGAACCATAGGTGCAAGAGCTCTCGCTGTCCGTGACTCGAATGTCTCCAAATGGTGTTTGCGTGCAAGAAGGGGGATAAGGAATACGAGAAAAAGTAATTTTTGTGTTGATAACTCAATCTACTAAAGTTTCACACTTGGTCTTCTTTGGAATCTTATCTTGACTCGTCTCCAGACCACTAGCCAGGTACAAGTCAATTTGATCCACTCCTTTTCGATATTTTGAGCACTCATGCAATGGATGAGCGTAAGCACTAGAGTTGACACTTAGGATGGCAAAGAGAGAAATATGGTGGAGGAGGAAGACAAAAAGGATGAGAAAGGCTCACATCAATGAGGACAATCATAGGCAAGAAATGCCAAATGATAGATATGATGTGAGGAGTAGGGATTGCCATGCAACGGATGCACATACGAGCTAAGAAGCTCTCCAAAGGAACTAGTGGGGGTGCATCTAACTTGCTCGCTCATGAAGACCTAGAGCTCGTTTGAGGAGCCTCATCCTTGGAATATGCAAGCCAAGTTCTATAGTGTGAAGGTCCCCACATAGCTATATGCATAATGATCATCTCTATGGAGTACAAGGATATAGAGGGAGTACTAGTGTGGATCTCTCAAAAGGATAGTAGTGTTGCCCCTTTCTCTCTTTTTATGTCAGAACCCTAATTAGGTTTGTGTTTAACCTAGCTTGCATTTTTGCATCATGAAAAAAATTGCAAAAGAAAAGGAAATGGGAAAAAGAAAAGCCTAAGTAAATTAAATAAAAAGGCCAGAAATAAATCTTTTTCCAAAATTCTTATGGATGTGTTGAAAAATCCTAAAAATGAGTGTGATCATTTGAAAAGTGATTTGGGATTAATCCCATGCTCATAGATTTTTCAAAAATCCAAATAGTGGCTTCGAAATTAAATCAATTGCCTATTTGAATTGAAATTCAAATAATTTGAATTTCAAAAATTCCTAGAACTTGGGGTTAACTTCTATAGAGTCACCTAGGTTTTATAAAAATAATTGGGGTTTTTTATAAAGTGCCGTAGTATTTATTTTAAATGGGCAAACAAATAACAGAATCAATAAAGAAAGAAAAACAGAAGGAAAGGAAACTTACCTTACCTGAGGCCCACCTGGCCTTTGGCTTGGCCCAGCCCATCCGCACCCCCTTGTGTTCTTCCTCCTTGCCAGAAGGAGCGCTGGGCGCGCCGTGCACTGCGCAAGGACACCAACTCCTGCTCTTGGCCAGCGCAGAGGCCTCCTCTGCCTTATCTCCTCGCCGTGGTCGCTCTGGAGAAGCCCTCTCCAGTTTCCCTCTCTCTCTAGCCCGTTTCCCCTCCGTTTCCGCGCTCACCCGCAGCACACCGCCGGCCACCGTAGTGCGCAGTGGACAACGACGACGAAGGGCTCCTCCTTCGTGTCCAAACGCTCCGCAGACCTCGTCCTCGTCGAGCCCCGAGCGGAATCGAGCCCCGGAGCACAGGAGACGTCGCCCCCTTCTCCAGTTCGCCGCCGTCCACCATGGACGTCATCGACGAATTCGCCGCCCCCAGCTCCTCCCCGGCTTCCTCGAGTGCACCATCGCCTTCAGGTGAGCACGGCGCTCCGTTTCCCCCTATCCAAGGCTTGTCCCATGCTCTCTGTGCCGTTTCGCCATGGCAAGTGACTCCGGCGGCCGCCTCCGTCGACGAAGCCGTGGCCCCGAGCGCCCCCTTGAACCCTGCCTAGCCCCAGCAGCTGCGCGACAACGAGAGCAACCTCCCCGCACTCTTCTCTCCTCTTCCCGTGCCCGGAATCCCTCTCCGGCGAGAGCTCCGACGAGCTCCAGTGGTTCCGGCGACCCGCGCCATTAGAGGCCCTAATGGCCCAGCTAATCACCCCTCCCCTCTTTCGCTGACTGTGGGCCCAAGGCCTTAATCAAATTGGTTTAAATTAAATCAGCAGTTTAACTAACCCAGTGGGGCTGACAGGTGGGGCCGCCCTGTCAGTTGAGTGGTCAAACCCCCTGACGTCAGCATGATGCGGTGCTGATGCATTAAAGAATAAATCAATTTAATTCAGAAATTCCAGAAAATACCCTAAACTTTGAAATTGAATATCTTTTAAACCATACCTCCAAATTCAAAGTGTAATATATGAAAAATTATCAGGAGAAAATCCTTTATCCAAATTTCTAACTTTCACCTATGTTGGAGTTGATCTTAAAAAGGGATCAGTAGCATTTTCCTATTTGGCTCTTTTGTATTAAATCAAATAAATTACTATAATCATTCTAACTTGAACCAATGCATTGCAATACAAATCACCTACACTTCAGAAGCATTTCACATACATGAACACTTGGGTTACAATGAACAAACTTTAGAAAATGCAACTTGGACCAATTTGAATACATTTGGAGTTTGAATTCGAATTCACTTTTCAAATCAACTTCAATTAACATGTGGCAATTTAAACATAGGTCACAGCATCACCTTGCCATGCTATGTTTTGCATTTTGAATGTGCATTGTATTATCTTGAATGTGCTTTACTTTCAGTGCTTCGGTGATTGCATCTTCTCGGTAGAGTTGATCTCGGAGACGAGTTCAACCCCATGTCAGAAGTACAGTACCTCATGATCGTCAGCAAGGCAAGCACCCCCTCTTTGATCATGTCGATAAAATCCCAGTTCCCTCTCATTCTCACAAATGCATGTTTAGGATGTCACCATGGTACGTTCTACCACTAGTTGAACCCATTCCTTTGCATGACCTATCATTTTGTCACAGTAGTAAGCAAACCACAATCCTAGCAGATATAGGAGTTGACTGTTATCTTGTGGCCCCTGCAACTGTTAGAGCTTATTGCATGCTTAGAGTTGTTACCTGAGGCTACTTTGTTGTGATTCGGGATGGTAGTGACCATCTGAATGATGGAGGTAATGTGTTGGTGAATCTACCCTAAACAAAGGTGAACGATGAGAGGCTGTGTAGGAGTACACAGTGGGTTGTCTCATTGAACATCGCCTTAAGCCCGAGTTCTTGTGTTGATATCCAAGACTAAGAGTACGACCACACATTGGGCTCACTGACCCCTCTCGGCCTAGTACCTCACCCCGGACCAGTCCAGGAGTCGCAAGTAGTTCGCCCTTTAACGATCTCAAGCAGGTGGAACCAAGGTAAGTGGTTGGCATAGGTTGTGGGCACGTTGAATCAAGTGATCATGATCGAGTTGAGCTTGATAGCGGTCACACAACGTTTGAGTCCGCATCGGAAAAATCGGCCGGATTCCGATTGTGGTCCCAACTCAAATAGGCGACTCCCTAGGACTAGAGATGGTGCCATGAGTGAAGTGTCGTGGCAATATCCTCGCCAGTACTCACTTGAAGGGTCCATCCCCAGGCGGTAACTGATTTGGCGTGTGTGTAGTAGTACACCCCTGCAGGGTTAATGAACTATTCGAATAGACGTGTCCGCGGTTATGGACTACTTGGAGACCTTTACTTGATCATAGACAACTTGAATGGCTACTCTTAAAAGTTACCAAGATAAGTGTGAGTGCTATGGCGTGCTTCCTCGTGGGGAAGTCGAGGAAGTAACCATAGTGGTGTATTGGTTGGAGACTTGTTACTTGGACTCGTGTACGCTACTTACCTCTTTCTGGTATTCGTAGTACAGGACTAGCCAAGTCAAAGCTGGCACTTCTGCAAGTGAAACCCCACCTCCCTTTCCCTTGATACATCTGCATGAGTAGTATAGTTCCTATGTAAGTCTTGCTGAGTACGACTTTGTAGTCACGTTTGCTTATTCTATGTTTTAGAGACGAGACCACTGACCCTGATGGTGGCCTCTACCTCGGGATCGACGTGGACCAGGTCGTATAGTTCCAGACAGCAGCCTGTGCCCTTTGGAGGGTCGTTGTATTTTTCTATCAGGCTTCTTAAGCCATTTGTTAACCTTGTCTTTACTACGACATAATTTGCTTCCGTTGATGCTTGATGTAAAGTTGGATCACATCCATGTGATCTCTGCTTGTAATACAACTACTATGTCTGCTCTGTTTAGCAGAAGTTATAAAGACTATGAGTTTGTAGAGTTCATGTTGTGATTACCATCTGTTTATACTAGACATGTGTGCTGCGTGTATTATTATAACATGCATGTCTTAGTATGGGTTTTCGTGACCTTAGTTGTGATCTGGCTGGCGGTCTTTTATACACCAAGTGGCCCTTAGATGTGCGCATCTTGTGGCATCGCGATGCGATTGCTCGTGACTCTGTCACATGCACACTTTGTTGTATGATCGAGCCCGCCCTAGACCCCGACTAAGTGATCGGGCTGGAGTAAGTCTATGTAAGGGTTATGATTCAATCGATAACATGGTTGAGGCGACTTGTCTATGAGTATGGGATTCACCACCCATAAGCATTTATACTTGTGAGCGGATGATGAGGACCCATCTCAGTTGATCATCCGGCCTGGATGGGATGCCCCTCACGTTCGATGCTTACCGAGAGTGATCTGTGCTTGGCCTTGTCTGCTTAGACAAGTGGGTACGACTCTCGGCTCTCAATGTGATTGCATTGTGACCGGAATTACATACGCTAACCCCGGGTCCCGACAGACTTGGTATCAGAGCAGGACTGCCTGTAGGATTATCTAACCTTGGCGGATGTCGAGTCTAGCATTCTATTGTTATATAGTTACATTGGGTATAAGGGAACAACGTAAGACTTCTTTTTTCTCCTTACCCCATCGATCTGAGTTCTGAGTCAACCTCATCTTATTCTACGGGAAGATAGGACTAAGCTCATCTATGTCTTTACTAGGACATCTCGTTGATTGCTTCTTTGTAGCTGTAGGAGTGTTGTGGTCTTCCAGAGTCATCATTCCTTAGTGTTCTTAAGGAAGTGATGTCCATTTTCTTGCTGGTTGTCTCATTTTCCATCCCGGTACAGCCGTTATGCTGTTGCATTATAGTCTTGTTGTCTTAGCATAGAATTGTGTCCTAAATCCTATTCTGTTTGTTGATTCTTATCACACAGAATGTCAGGTGCAAATCAAGGTGTTGACCCCAGTTCCGGTAACATAGACGATGAAGAACCTCCATCACCAACCTCAACGGCAGAAATCATGTTGGAGGCTGAGCAGAATCGTCGTGATCAAACACGTCTTCTCGAGCGTATTGAACAGAACACTTCTCGTCAGCATCATAGTGTTGTTACCATCCAGGACTTCATTCTCCTAGACCCGCCAGTATTCCGAAGTTCTTCTGAGCCCCTTGATGCCGATGATTGGCTTCGTCCCCTCCAGCGTAAGCTTGAGACAGCCCATGTTGCTCCAAGTGATCGTGTGCTATTCGCGGCATACTTTCTGGAAGGTGCTGCTCTTCAATGGTGGGAGAACGTCTTAGCAATACAACCAGCTGGTCACGTGGT
This sequence comes from Bromus sterilis, assembly GCA_950022295.1. Lineage (NCBI taxonomy): Eukaryota > Viridiplantae > Streptophyta > Magnoliopsida > Poales > Poaceae > Bromus > Bromus sterilis. The sequence continues at coordinate 235,457,638 of OX465596.1, forward strand.
GACTTGGCAAGAGTTCTGTGATGATTTACGAGGATATCATATTCCGGATCAGCTGATGGAGCGCAAGAGAGAAGAATTTTGCAATCTGACCCAAGGAAAGATGACTGTTCATGAGAATAGGACTGAGTTCACTCGTCTAGCACGTTATGCCTAAGAAGAAGTATCCACCGACGCCAAGAAACAAGCAAGGTTCCGCAAGGGACTTAGCCCTGTCCTTCGTCATGACCTGAATCTTCACGAGTTCGTCAACTTCAGGGACTTGGTCGACAAATCCTTCAAGGCTACGTATGGAAATGAGTTATATGAAGAGTCTCGTAAGCGTGATCGTGAGTTTGCACAATCTTCTGGTCCAGTTTCTCAGAAACGTTGTGTATGGATTCCCTTCAGTGACGTCAGTCATGCTGTAAGTGCTTCTAGACCCCCAACCACCATATATCGTCCACCTCAACCCAAACTTCCTCCTTGGAATTTGGTTGGACAATCAAGTGCTCATGTTCCTTTCATTCCACGTGGTGTTTGTTTCCAATGTGGACAATCCGGCCACAATGTTCGAGAGTGTCCTCAAAATCATGTGGCCACCACACCTAATCCAAAGCTAGTTTTTCGTCGTGGTAAGACACCACCCAAGACTTCCAATGTCAAGCCTCATGTTTATGAACATGGTTATGTGAATCATGTATCCATTCTAGATTCCCACAAGTCAACCGTTGTTGTACTCGGAACCCTTCCCGTCAATTCCACCCCAGCTTCGGTTCTTTTCGACCCAGGAGCATCTCATTCATTCATATCCCAGGACTTTGCACTGTCACATGACATCTCTTTTTCGATGTTATCCACCCCCTTATTTGTGCAAGCCCCTGGATCCAGATGGCACACCACCATGGTGAGTCATGAGAATGAAGTTGCAATTGACGGTTTAGTATTCCTTGCCTCACTTATAGCCCTCAAGTCTTCAGACATTGATGTGATCTTAGGTATGGATTGGTTATCAAGACAGAATTCTGTCCTTGATTGTAAAGCCAAGTCAGTCAAACTATCCCATCCATCAGGCCAGACAATCAAGTACACGTCACCAAGCTCTAAAATCGAAGGCCCGATATGCGGTACTGTTCCAGATCTAGATGTTTCCATCCAGATCCGGGGACGAAGCACATATCGGTCCCACCGCGACATATGACAAAGCCATATGCCCCGGATTTCCAACATGATATCACAACATTACAGATACAGGATACAACATCTCATACAATCGGCATACAACTGCCTTAATACAATATAACAGCGGAAGATACATGTCTGAGTACAGACTACAAAAAAATGCCTAGTGGCAAAGAGAAAAACATCGATCCCATAACCACACGGGTCCAGGCCCTCCGCTGGGATCCGCCTAACTAGTCGTCGTCGAGTCTCCACGTGAAACGTCGATCACCATACCTGTTGTCGATCAAGAACCCTGAAAAGAGTTTGGGGGTAGTATCATGAGTACAGAGGTACTCAGCATCCAACTGTAGTGGTCATCTGACCCAGCAAGGACTTCATCACTCGTCATTCTAGGACAACTAGTAGTTTACGGTAAGGAAGGGGTAAGTGGTGAGGTTGCTGCCGCACTAGCATTTATGAAGTAGCTAACGATCTAGAGAGTAAGATAAGAAGCCAAGCATTCGATGAGGAATCGCCTCCAACAAGTCTTGCTATCAACTACTTACGCAAACATAACACCTATCCTATCCTTGTCCTCCTCTTCGCATCCCGACGAAGAAGAAGCAGTCAAGGCACACGCACACGTTGATCAAGTTATATTAAGATTATCTCAGTTGTTGTTGTCTATGAACAGGACGTAGGTCTCAAGTCGTCCATAACCGTGGACACGGCTTCTCGAAAAGATTTAACCCTGCAGGGGTGTACCAACTGCCCATTACAAGGCTCCGCACGCACGCTCATCACTCTCAGTTGCTACCCATCACAGGCAACCATTTTATGATTTAGTTCCAAGAGATCCGAAACGACAGGTCCCTCTAACTAACAACGAACAAATCCGGGTGGCCCCCGGGGAGTCAACACCCAATCCAAAAGCTGGCCACGCTCTCGGATCGGACTCTTCCGTCTCAACAGGGTTTGGGTTACCGAGACGCCTCACGTGAGGTCTCGGGCCCTCGCCGGTCAAAGGTGGACCAACAGGGAAACCATGTCTCCGCTGGTCCAAATTGTTTTAAAAGATATCTGCTAGGAGCGACCCGACAAGATATATATGCATGTTTTCAAATGGTAAATCAGCTTGGGCCACCTCTAGAAATTTTTGAAGCTAGATAGGTAAGAAAAGGGGACCCCATAAAATCCCACACGCGGTTAGGCACGCTCAGTCTTAAAACCAATACCCGGAACTCGGATCCTAGGTGACTCGGATGGAACAAAGCGTCGGGGAGGGATAGCCTAGACCTTCCATCCTTCGTGAAATATAGTCAACATTATAATAATCATATCATCAACAATAATATAATAATCTGGTGATATCCCAACCCAAAGAGTAATAGGGTAACATCGTAGCATCCTAAGCATGCATACTAAGCAGGGCCTGAGCAACGAGCAATAGTAACATAGCAGTACAAGGTTTGCTGGGAGAGGACATGGCTGTATCGGTTTAAAAGAGGCTGTAAACATGTGGTAGGATCAAACATCGAACCTATCCTGGACTAGCATGCAAACCTCTGGTTGAAATAGAATGGATCATAAGTAATGCAAAGTCCTTGCCTGTTGATAAGTCGGGTTCCGAAGGTGTAGTTGATCGCAAGCTCGCACCTTCTCCGAGAGGTACCCGCGGGAGCACACAAGAAGTAAACACTGGAAAGCAATCAACGGTGCACCACTATTACTACGGAGCAAACACGAGCAAGCATCAAAAAGAAGCAACACGAGACATCGCACCTACTGTCGAGAGCGGTTACTAACAATTTAAGTGAAGTACTCGTCACACACGACGAATACCGCACGTTTACGGTGTTTCAGGTTGTTTAGCTACAGGTGATCAACCAACGGTTATTAACATGGAAACTCAAGCAATCATGGCATAGCACACAAACATGGCAAGAGGTGAAGCATAAATAAACTACCTAAGCTAGTTAATTTAAGTGGGGTGAAATCCTAGACATGCAAACTATTGCGGACCCCACGATAAAAATGGAATTTGGTACAGTTTTGCCCTAAACAATATTTTATATTTGTTATTAGCAAGCAACAGCAGCAAAAACACAACCTACATGCAATTCTAGTGAAGTTACATATAAAGAACATTTTAAACAGAGCAACAGATAAAAAGTTATAGCAGTTACAGTTTACAGTGGCAAGCAGTGTAATTAGCAGATAAACAACAAGTAAAAAAAGTCAAACATGGCAACAAGCAACAAATTATTAAACTAGACACAATTCTAAGCAAGTTTCATACTTTACGCGTCGCAATCGCAGCTACGGTTAAAAAGTTACGGGCACTGCAAAAATCCTAATACAAACTGCCTAAATTAAATAAAAAAACCTAGCAGAGACAAAAAAAACTTAAACGGGCCGAATCTACTGGCCCAACAGAAAAAAAACAAAACAACAATCAAAAAATAAAAAAAAAGAGGGCTGGGGCGCCTCACCCATGGGCTGAGGCCCAGCTGGCTGGCGGGCTGAGGAGAGAGAGAGAGGTGGGAGCTGGCTAGAGCGCATCTGGAGCGTCGATCTCCAGATCCAACGGCTGAGATCGCCTGGATGGCTAGGGTTTCGAACTAGGGGGTGTTTTTGGGCAGATCTGAGACAGATCAGGGGGGTGGCTGAAAAATTGTGCTAGGGAAACCCTCAAAATGGGTGGGAGTGTGGTGGTGTTTATATAGCCCCGGTGGCTGGCAGTTTGCAAAAACATCATCTGTTTTTCTCTCGGGCGCGCGGTGCTCACGTTTCTGACCGCCGGGGGTCCGCAGTACCTCCGATTCGGGTAAAACTTCGAACTGCGCGATATGTGCGTCGAGACGGAGGCATTCACCTCGCGCTGGAACCGTTCCGAAAACACTTTCCGGCGCGCTATAAAAATATCCCGTTTAATTATTAAACGGGTTTTTCGTTTCGTTGGCTGCGGCTGGTCTCGTGCGGCTTTCGCGACAGTGATCGGGCGAAACCCGGTGTCGCAAAGGTCGAGTGTCAGGGTGGCAAGGGTCGGTCTCCGTCCGATACGAGATAAGAGGGGGGGAAATAATAGCCGATCGATAAATCGAGGATGCAAACACCGCAAACAAATCAGACAATCAAACAATTCACACCGAAAACAAAAATTTTAATTTTTGCAAAAACTGGGATGTTACAAAAACCCAGGTGCATTCTTTGAATGTGCTTCCTCTTCCAGACCTTGAAGATATTCCGGTGTTTCGTGACTTCCCGGATGTCTTTCCAGAAGAGCTGCCAGGCATACCACCTGACAGATCTGTAGAGTTTGTGGTAGATCTTATCCCAGGAACCGCCCTAATATCCAGACGCCCATATAGAATGGCCCTACGTGAGTTAGCTGAGCTAAAAATCCAACTTGTAGCTTCGTTGGCGAAAGGCTTCATCCGCCCTAGCTCATCGCCATGGGGTTGCCCCGTTCTGTTCGTAACGAAGAAAGATGGAATAGAAAGGATGTGCGTAGACTATCGCCCGCTAAATCTAGCGACGATAAAGAACAAGTACCCACTTCCCAGGATCAATGATCTTTATGATCAACTTGCTGGATCTTCTGTCTTCTCCAAAATGGATTTGAGATTAGGCTATCATCAAATCAAAATCAGAAACGAGGACATTCCCAAAAAGGCTTTCACTGCTCGTTATGGTCTTTATGAGTACACCGTCATGTCCTTCGGTTTAACCAATGCCCCCGCCACATTCTCACGCTTGATGAATTCGATCTTCATGGAGTACCTAGATAAATTTGTTGTATTTTATCTTGATGACATTCTCATCTACTCGAAGAACGAAGAAGAGCACGCAGAACATCTTAGGATGGTATTGATGAAACTTAGAGAGCATCGCCTATACGCCAAATTCTCAAAGTGTGAATTCTGGCTACCAGAAGTGACCTATTTAGGCCACGTTATTTCTGCCAAAGGCATTGCTGTCAATCCCGAGAGAGTTCAGGCCGTCCTTGAGTGGACTCCACCTGAATCGGTTAAGCAAGTTAGGAGTTTTCTTGGCTTAACAAGCTATTGCCGCCGCTTCGTCGAGAACTTTTCTAAAGTTGCAAAGCCTCTTACTGAAGTCCTCAAGAAAGAGAAGAAATTCGAATGGACCCCCAAGTGCGAGGAAAGCTTTCAAGAGCTAAAAAGAAGATTGACTTCTGCACCCGTACTTGCGCCTCCTGACACCAAAAAGGATTTCGAGATCTATTGTGATGCTTCACGGCAAGGGTTAGGATGCATACTTATGCAAGATAGACATCTGGTAGCTTATGATTCACGCCAGTTGTGTCCACATGAAGAGAACTATCCTACCCATGATCTTGAACTCGCTGCCGTAGTTCATGCCCTGAAAACTTGGCGACATTACCTCCTTGGTAATCGTTGTGAAATCTATTCCGACCACCAAAGCCTCAAATACACATTCACCCAGCCAGATCTTAATCTCAGGCAAAGACGCTGGATTGAGTTGATAAAAGATTATGACTTAGGAATTTCTTACACCCCGGGCAAAGCCAATGTCATGGCTGATGCACTAAGTCGTAAGTCATATTGTAACAACCTCATGTTACAACAGTATCAACCACTTCTTCATGAGGAATTTCGAAAGCTCAACCTCGAGATTGTTCCTCGTGGATCTCTTTTCAACTTGGTGGCGAAACCAACCCTTGAGGATAAAATCATAGTTTCCCAAAGGCGTGCACGAGGTGTTCGCCGGATCAAGGAGAACATTGCTAGCGGAATTGCTAAATGCTTCTCCACAGATAGTAAGGGAACGGTATTCTTTGAAAATTGTTTGGTAGTACCTAAGAATAGGGAACTAAGGCAACTCATCCTCAAAGAAGCCCATGACACACCCCTTTCGATTCATCCCGGTAGCACAAAAATGTACCGAGATCTACGCCAGAGATTTTGGTGGACTAGGATGAAGAGAAATTTCCCAGTTCATTGCTGAATGTGATGTTTGTCGTCCCGTTAAGGCAGAACATCAAAGACCTGCTGGTACTCTTAGACCTTTGCCTATCCCCGAGTGGAAATGGGATAAAGTCAGTATGGACTTCATCACTGGCTTTCCAAAAACCCAGAAAGGAAATGATGACATCTTCGTTGTCAATTACCGACTTTCCAAAGTTGCTCATTTCCTTTCCGTTCGTGAGTCTATAACTGCTAGCCAGTTAGCAGACTTGTATGTCTCCCGAATCGTTTCACTTCACGATGTTCCTTTGGAAATCAATTCAGACTGTGGTAGTCTTTTCACTTCTCAATTTTTGGAAAGTTTCCAGAATGCTATGGGAACCCACCTCTCCTTTAGCACCGCCTATCACCCGCAGTCCAGTGGTCAAGTAGAAAGGGTCAATCAAATTTTCGAAGACATGCTCAGAGCTTGTGTTATCTCTTTCGGAAAGAAATGGGAGAATTCTCTTCCTTTTGCCGAATTTGCGTATAACAATAGCTTCCAATCTAGCTTGGGCATGGCTCCTTTTGAATTTCTCCATGGACGGAAATGTCGAACACCCCTAAACTGGCCAGAAACCGGTGAAAGACAATTCTTTGGACCGGATATGATTCAGGATGCAGAAGAGCAGGTTCGCATTGTTCGTGAGAAATTGAAGACAACCCAGTCTCGTCAGAAAAGCTATTATGATCGTCATCATAGGAAAGAAAGCTATAATCTGGATGAGAAGGCTTACCTTCGGGTTACTCCTCTGAAGGGTACCCATCGCTTCGGTATCAAAGGCAAGTTGGCCCCACGTTACATCGGTCCCTTTCGCATTATCTCTAAACGTGGAGAAGTTGCCTACCAATTGGAACTACCCCCTCACCTCTCCCAGGTTTATTATGTCTTCCACGTCTCTCAACTCAGGCGTTGCTTCAAGGACCCCATCCGCGAAGTAGACGACTAAACGCTTGATCTCCAAGATAACCTTTCGTATCGAGAGTACCCTATTCGTATTCTTGATGAAGCCGAGCGTAGCACCAGACGTCAGAAGATCAGATTCTTCAAAGTGCAGTGGCCACATCATTCAGAGAAAGAAGCTACTTGGGAACGAGAGGGTCGTCTACGAGCTGAGTACCCCACCTTCCTCCCGACGACTTCTGAATCTCGGGACGAGATTCTTTTGAGTAGGGGTGAGTTGTCAGAACCCTAATTAGGTTTGTGTTTAACCTAGCTTGCATTTTTGCATCATGAAAAAAATTGCAAAAGAAAAGGAAATGGGAAAAAGAAAAGCCCTAAGTAAATTAAATAAAAAGGCCAGAAATAAATATTTTTCCAAAATTCTTTTGGATGTGTTGAGAAATCCTAAAAATGAGTGTGATCATTTTAAAAGTGATTTGGGATTAATCCCATGCTCATAGATTTTTCAAAAATCCAAATAGTGGCTTGGAAATTAAATCAATTGCCTATTTGAATTGAAATTCAAAAAATTTGAATTTCAAAAATTCCCAAAACTTGGGGTTAACTTCTATAGAGTCACCTAGGTTTTATAAAAATAATTGGTGGTTTTTATAAAATGCCCTAGTATTTATTTTAAATGGGCAAACAAATAACAAAATCAATAAAAAAAGAAAAACTAAAGGAAAGGAAACTTACCTTACCTGAGGCCCACCTGGCCTTTGGCTTGGCCCAGCCCAGCCGCACCCCTCCTTGTCTTCTTCCTCCTTGCCAGAAGGAGCGCTGGGCCCGTTTCCCCTCCGTTTCCGCGCTCATCCGCAGCACACCGCCGGCCACCGTAGTGCGCAGCCGTGGCCAACGGCGACGAAGGGCTCCTCCTTCGTGTCCAAACGCTCCGCGAACGTCGTCCTCGTCGAGCCCCGAGAGGAATCGAGCCCCGGAGCACAGGAGACGTCGCCCCCTTCTCCAGTTCGCCGCCGGCCACCTTGGACGTCCTCGACGAATTCGCCGCCCCCAGCTCCTCCCCGGCTTCCTCGAGTGCGCCATCGCCTTCAGGTGAGCACGGCGCTCCGTTTCCCCCCATTAATGGCTCTTCCCGTGCTCTCTGTGCCGTTTCGCCAAGGCCAGTGACTCCGACGGCCGCCTCCGTCGACGAAGCCGTGGCCCCGAGCGCCCCCTTGGCCCCTGCCTAGCCCCAGCAGCTATGCGACAACGAGAGCAACCTCCCCGCACTCTTCTCTCCTCTTCACGTGCCCGGAATCCCTCTCTGGCGAGAGCTCCGACGAGCTCCAGTGGTTCCGGCGACCCGCGCCATTAGAGGCCCTAATGGCCCAGCTAATCACCCCTCCCCTCTCTCGCTGACTGTGGGCCCAAGGCCTTACTCAAATTGGTTTAAATTAAATCAGCAGTTTAACTAACCTAGTGGGGCTGACAGGTGGGGCCGCCCTATCAGTTGACTGGTCAAACCCCCTGACGTCAGCATGATGCAGTGCTTATGCATTAAAGAATAAATCAATTTAATTCAGAAATTCCAGAAAATACCCTAAACTTTGAAATTGAATATCTTTTAAACCATAACTCCAAATTCAAAGTGTAATATATGAAAAATTATCAGGAGAAAATCCTCTATCCAAATTTTCAACTTTCAGCTATGTTGGAGTTGATCTTAAAAAGGGATCAGTAGCATTTTGCTATTTGGCTCTTTTGTATTAAATCAAATAAATTACTATAATCATTCTAACTTGAACCAATGCATTGCAATACACATCACCTACACTTCAGAAGCATTTCACATACATGAACACTTGGGTTACAATGAAAAAACTTTAGCAAATGCAACTTGGGCCAATTTGAATACATTTGGAGTTTGAATTTGAATTCACTTTTCAAATCAACTTCAATTAACATGTGGCAATTTAAACATAGGTCACATCATCACCTTGACATGCTATGTTTTGCATTTTGAATGTGCATTGTATTATCTTGAATGTGCTTTACTTTCAGTGCTTCGGTGATTGCATCTTCTCGGTAGAGTTGATCTCGGAGACGAGTTCAACCCCACGTCAGAAGTACAGTACCTCGTGATCGTCAGCAAGGCAAGCACCCCCTCTTTGATCATGTCGATAAAATCCCAGTTCCCTCTCATTCTCGCAAATGCATGTTTAGGATGTCACCATGATACGTTCTACCTCTAGTTGAACCCATTCCTTTGCATGACCTATCATTTTGTCACAGTAGTAAGCAAACCACAATCCTAGCAGATATAGGAGTTGACTGTTATCTTGTGGCCCCTGCAACTGTTACAGCTTATTGCATGCTTAGAGTTGTCACCTGAGGATACTTTGTTGTGAGTCGGGATGGTAGTGATCATGTGAATGATGGCGGTAATGTGTTGGTGAATCTACCCTAAACAAAGGTGAACAATGAGAGGCTGTGTAGGAGTACACAGTGGGTTGTCTCATTGAACATCCCCTTAAGCCCGAGTTCTTGTGTTGATATCCAAGACTAAGAGTACGACCACACATTGGGCTCACTGACCCCTCTCGGCCTAGTACCTCACCACAGACCAGTCCAGGAGTCGCAAGTAGTTCGCCCTTTAAAGATCTCAAAAAGGTGGAACCAAGGTAAGTGGTTGGCGTAGGTTGTGGGAACGTTGAATCAAGTGATCATGATCGAGTAGCTTGATGGCGGTCACACAACGTTTGAGTCCGCATCGGAAAAATCGGCCGGATTCCGATTGTGGTCCCAACTCAAATAGGAGACTCCCTAGGACTAGAGATGGTGCCGTGAGTGAAGTGTCGTGGCAACATCCTCGCCGGTACTCACTTGAAGGATCCATCCCCAGGCGGTAACTAATGAGACGTGTGTGTAGAAGTACACCCCTGCAGGGTTAATGAACTATTCGAATAGTCGTGTCCGCGGTTATGGACTACTTGGAGACCTTTACTTAATCATAGACAAGTTGAATGGTTACTCTTAAAACTTACCAAGATAAGTGTGAGTGCTATGGCGTGCTTCCTCGTGGGGAAGTCGAGGAAGTAACCATAGTGGTGTATTGGTTGGAGACTTGTTACTTGGACTCGTGTACGCTACCTACCTCTTTCTGGTACTCGTAGTACAGGACTAGCCAAGTCTAAGCTGGCACTTCTGCAAGTGACACCCCACCTCCCTTTGCCTTGATACATGTGCATGAGTAGTATAGTTCCTATGTAAGTCATGCTGAGTACGACTTTGTACTCACGTTTTCTTATTCTATGTTTTAGAGACGAGACCACTGACCCTGATGGTGGCCTCTACCTCGGGCTCAACTTGGACCAGGTCGTATAGTTCCAGACAGCAGCCTGTGCCCTTTGGAGGGTCGTTGTATTTTTCTTTCAGGCTTCTTAAGCCATTTGTTAACCTTGTCTTTACTAAGACATAATTTTCTTCCGTTGATGCTTGCTGTAATGTTGGATCACATCCATGTGATTTCTGCTTGTAATACAACTACTATGTCTGCTCTGTTCAGCAGAAGTTATAAAGACTATGAGTTTGTAGAGTTCATGTTGTGATTACCATCTGTTTATACTAGATATGTTTGCTGCGTGTATGATTATAACATGCATGTCTTAGTATGGGTTTTCGTGACTATAGTTGTGATCTGGCTGGCGGTCTTTTATACACCAAGTGGCCCTTAGATGTGCGCAGCTTGGGGCATCGTGATGCGATTGCTCGTGACTCTGTCACGTGCACACTTTGTTGTATGATCGAGCCCGCCCTAGACCCCGACTAAGTGATCGGGCTGGAGTAAGTCTATGTAAGGGTTATGATTCAATCGATAACATGGTTGAGGCGACTTGTCTATGAGTATGGGATTCAACACCCATAAGAATTTAGACTTGTGAGCTGGCGATGAGGACCCATCTCAGTTGATCATCCGGCCTGGATGGGATGCCCCACACGTTCGATGCTTACCGAGAGTGATTTGTGCTTGGCCTTGTCTGCTTAGAAAAGTGGGTACGGCTCTCGGCTCTCCATGTGATTGCATTGTGACCGGAATTACATACGCTAACCCCGGGTCCCGACATTTTATTTCTTTTTCTCATTTTCTATTTTTTTGTATTTTTTGTGGCCTCAATGGCTCTTTCTATTTAACTCTCATTTGTCCTCTTTGGAATCTTTTAATGTGTCCACTTTGGGATCTATTCCTCACTTAAGGGCAACACTCTATTTTACAAGAAGGTAAAGGAGATCTTTCACACTGTACAAGGTACTCAAAACATAAAGAAGATGTAACTATCATGATGTATGCAATGTATGCCGCTGCCAGTGTAGCAGGAACATGTATGACATGAAGATCAAGTCATGAAGAGGTGGAAGTTGCATGGCAATATAACTCGGAAAGGCTATGGAAATGCCTTGATAGGTAGGTATGGTGGATGTTTTGAGGGAAGATATAAGGAGGCTTATGATGACAGAGCGTATCATGCCAAGGGTTTGGATGTACCGGCGAAGGTGGACACCAACTCTCGGAGTGAGAAGAAGGCAATGCACGGCACGGGAGAGGCTAGCAAAATATGGGAAGGTGGAAGTGTCAACTTTCAATACTTACATTAGTCCGAAGAACTCATGCACTTATTATCGGTAACTCTCAATCTAATAAGGAGGTTCACAAAGAGACAAGTAACCTGAGGAGGAGTGTATGGGGGTTTGGTTATCCTTGCGCATCCTCGACTCATGGTACGTGAGTGTTCTCTGATATTCGACCCCTCAGAAGAGTAGTGATCCATCTAGTAGCTAGAGTTCTCAACTAGTTTTGTAGGTTTTGAAAATACACACGGATTGCCCAAAATACGACACCTATCACTAATAGGCAAGAGCTCTTGACATCAAAAGTTCAAACATTACTCACAACAATACCTCAAAACTATTGCAAGTTACTACTAAAATTAAATAGCAACCTCAATTACCTACTCTCAAGGCAAGACACAACTCAGTGCAACAACCATCTCTCTTTAACAAGATAAACATGAAAACTAAAAAGAGTTCCAGCAACAAACTAAACAAAAGCCAAGGCTCTTGCTAAAGACAAACTAAGACTAAAACTAAACATGGCAGTAGCTATGAAAAGATAAAGAACACACAACAGCAAAAAGATAAGCAGGAAAAATCCTATGATGTGTTCTAAATTTTGAAAGTGGAGCGTGTTTCTCTCCCACACAAATTAAGACGGGATCTAACTTGTTATGAACAGCAAGCAAAGCTAAAAAAACTAAAGACAAAACCTAAGAGCGAGACGCTCCAAGCATAGCACATAACGCATGAAGTGAAAAATATAGTGAGACGAAGGACGAACTGATGATTGTTGATGGAGAAGGGGATGCACGGGGGCATCCCCAAGCTTAGATGCTTGAGTCTCCTTGAATATTTGTTGGGGATGCATGGGGGCATCCCCAAGCTTGAGCGCTTGACACTCCAGGATCTTCTTTCATCATCTTCCATCACACACTTGAAAACTCCCTTCATACATAACTCATCATAAGCTGATTAGAGAGGTTAGTACCCTTAATAAATAATTTTTCCCGCTAGATATAAAGATATTCTTGAAGAGATACTGTTTCTCAAGAGTGCAAAAAAGTTTTTGCAAAGAAAAAGCAAGCTTAAGGTTTGCAAAAGTTAGGAGAGACAAAACGTGGAAGAATCTGTGAAAACAGAACAACAGATAGTAAAGAATTTTTTAGGGGCACTTCTGCAACTCAAATAAAAAAACTCAGAACATACTGAAGTTTCGTAATTGTATAGATCATACTGTGTAAAAATTTCAGCTCAAAAAGATGAACTGGTATTTTTCTGGAATTTTTCTGGTCACGAGGACAGAATCTGTTTTCTTTACAGCATGTCACAACTTTTACTTCCCTTGCCGTAAGAGGCTATAACTTGGCACAAAGCTGAAAAATAAAGATACAATGATGTTGCTACAGAAGTAACAATCATCAAAACACAACAAAAGCAAAAAAGAAAACACCTAAATTCATTGCGGTCTGCCTCCCGAAAGCGCTTCTTTAAAGCCATTAGCTAGGCTTAATGCAAAAGATCAAGTTGTATCAATCGAATCATTATCAAGATCATCAAAAAGCTCTTCAATTGTACAACTAGTCTTAAGAGGTCTTTTAAAAAAAGGCCTAATGAAGATACTTCTAGGGAGAAAACCAAAAGGCGGAAAATCAATGGAAGATTCATTTATTAAATTATCAAAGAGAGGTATTTCTTCCAAAGTTTTCACGGTTTCAACTTCTTTGGCAATAGGTGGTTTATTTTTAGGTCGGGGAACCTTAGGGACATAAATGAACTTAGGTTCCCTTCTTGCCGTAGTCTCTACCTTTTTTGGTTTGATTGAGTAAAAAGTAGTTCCTAGGGTATTAATGATTTCCTCAATCTTATCTATCCTAGAAAGATCCGTATCACGGGATTTGATGACCTCCAAAGTTTTAATAATTTTAAGCATGGAGCTATCAAACCTATTCAAATTCCCTTGAATCTTGCGATCCAACTCATTTATCCTAGTTATACTTGGTATTTCTAACTCTAACTTTTCGAGTTTCTTCATAATGTGAGATAGAGTTATATCTTCTTGCATGCTAGCAATAGGGAGATTTCCAACAAGATTTTCAATAAAATTAAGAGACTCCCAAGTCGGGGCTTCTAGAAAATTCCCATTGATAGCAGTATCTAATATGAACCTATTCCAAGGAGTAATCCCGACATAAAAAATTCTAAGCAGGATAGTAGTGGATTGCTTCTTGGTGGCTCTTTTTTGAGAATCATTAATTCTATACCAAGCATCTTTTAATTTTTCTCCACCTTTTTTGTTTAAAGGTGAGAACCTCTGTCTCAACAAAGGCAAAAGGGACAGACATCATGACAACCAGCAAGATAAATAATTTTTTTGTAAATTTTGATAAAAGACACAAAGATAAAAACTGAAAGATAAACTAACAAGACTAAAAAACAAAGGTAAAGGGTAGTGTGCAACTCCCCTATCTTAGCACTCGGAGTCCCCGACAACGTCGCCAGTAAACCTGCTTGATTACTTCTCGCCCTTCTTTGGTTACCCCAAGTGGAAGGTTTGAGATGTAGTGCAGCAGCAGTTTTCCCTCGGTGAAGATACCAAGGTTTGTCTCCAGTAGGACTCCAGAGATGATAAGTAGGTGTCAACGGCGCAACTGACGTGGACCTGCACACAGACACAGATAACTTTGTTCCCAACGAAGTTCAGAGAGGTTGTCAATCTCTCCGGTCTTGTTGTTCACAAAGGATAAAACGCAAGGGATAATGATAGCAAGTAAAAGAAGTAAAGTAAAGATAGCATGGAAATAGTAATAAGGATATGGACCAGGATACGTGATGTTCACTAGTGATGTCTCTCTCCCAAAAGATGATAAAACTGCTATGCGAGGATTATGAACCCACCGCAATGCTAACTATGCTACAAAAGAAAGGAAGAGGCTCAAAAGCACGGGCAGTACGCCAAAATAAGTAGACCGGAATCCATCTGCATCTACTACTAATCATCCACCTTGAGATATCTATCCAGAACATCTCGCTGGTATTAAGTTGCGAGCCCCACCCAAAGTGTAAACCCAAAGCAACAGACAACTGCATTAAAAAGAACTTTGCGTAAAGTAAACAATCCTTGTAACCGCGGTTACAAGCACCGTTGTTTTCCCCCTTGTGGCAACAACACATCCCCTAGACGTGTCATCGGGGGGCATGAACCCACAATCTAGCACAACGTTCCCTCTTGGATTCACTACCTACTACTTGGCCAAAGCAATAAACAGCAACAGAGGACATGCAAGAATTACTTAGGAACAAAAATATAAGAGATAAAAACCAAATATATTACTCTATCACAATCTGAACATAATCTCATAATCCATCCGATCCCTCCAAACTCAGCATAGCAACAGTAGAAATATTACAAAGGTGCCTCGATCATGTAGGGCAGCTCACGAGGTCTAAACAATGAAGATCAAAGAGGGGAGGAGAACATCACATAACTACTGATCACGGACCCATGGTCCAAGGAAAACTACTCATGAGACATCCGAGGAGCATCCATGGTGGAGAGGAGACTCCCGGAGGTCAATCCTCCCTCCGGCAGGGTGCCGGCAAGAGGTCTTCTGGTGCTCCCGATCTCGGAAGAACGGCGACGGCGGAACAGAGGCGAGATTGCGGAATAGGGTTCCTCTTCTGGATTTTTCCCGTGATGGAGAATAAATAGGAGAAGGGGGGCAGCCAGAGGTGGACCAGGGGCCCCAGGCGCCCCCCTGGTGCGGCCAGGGGTGGGGCTGCGCCGGGTGGCCGCCCGGGCCCCCTGGCTCCCCTCTGGCTCCTCCCGGGCTCTTCTCGAAGCTTCCTGTACGCTGATTTTTCCTGTATTTTTCCCGGAATTTTTCTGGCACTTTTTATATGGGGGAAAACTAAAATAGAAAAACAGCAGAAAACAGGAACTGGCACTGGGGTGCACTGAGTTAATAGGTTAGTCCAAATATGATCAAAAGTGTATGAAAGTGTATCTAGATCATAGCAATATCACACAAAACATGCATGGAGCAAGCAGAAATTATAGATACATTTTGGACGTATCAACATTGTATGACGCTGCGTCGCATGCCAAAAGTTTGCTAACAAACCACACGCTCCCACATCAGAACTAAATACAATACCACTGGTGTGGCCCTTCGCAACCTGGGGACTCTAAAGAAATCCTCCAAAGGTTGCCGCACCCACCTCCTCGTCGTAGTCAACAAATTCCCAAATTGGATCGAAGTAGTACCCATCGCCAGTTCGACCGCTCTGATGGCCGTAAATTTTATCAAGTCCATCAACTTCTGCTTCGGAGTCCCAGACAACGTCATCACCGATAGCGACACAAATTTCATAGCCGACGAATTTCAGGATTTCTGCAAGGATCTGGGAATCAAAATCAACTATGCATAAGTCGCACACCCACAATCTAACAGACATGTAGAGAAAGTTAACGACATGGTCTATGGTGGCATCAAGAAATGGCTCCTCGCACCACTCGAGAAAGCCGTGGGTAATTGGGTCGAAGAACTACTGGCTGTGGTATGGAGTTTAGGCACCACAACCAACACTTCAACCCACTACACTCCTTTCTTCATGGTGTACGGTGTCGAAGCGGTACTCCCACATGATCAAAGATTCGGCGTGTCAGGGGTGCTTTCCAGGCCCTCCTTCTAGCCCCACATGTTGGGGGATTCCATCCACACAAAACCAGACGTTGGGATCCCGGTGCTCCGCCCGGAAGGGCCGCTTATGGGAAGGCGTGGCCTCCAGGAACCGCGCAAGACGCAAGGAACGCCCCCTGCGTCCCTCGAGGCCCCTCTTTTCTTGGTGATAATGGAGGTTTTTGTGGGGTCGACACAACAATGATGTCTTCAATGGGACGCGAGCAAACATGGGTGTTTACCCAGGTTCGGGACATCCGGAGACTAAAAGCCCTAATCCTGCATATCTGATCTTCCGTAATGGTGATGGAGTAGAATACAGTACAACGTGATCTTCAGGGAGAAGATACCATATGCTACACTCCGCGGCAATCTACTCTTTGGTGGAAACTAGCTACCCTCTCAAGGGGGATCCTTGTGAGGCCTCCCGAGAAGCCCAAGGGATGAACTCCTCTTCTTGCTAGCTATGGATTCTTCTGATCATGGCTCCCTTCTCTTGTTTAGCTCTTCCTTCTTCTCTTACTTCTTCTCTCCTTTCTCTGCCTCCCTCTTACTCTTCTTCTCCTTCGCCGCCCCCTCACTAATGTGGTCGACGTATCCCTTTTATAGAGCAAGGGGATCGCCGCAGGACCACGTATAGCTACAGTAAGGGTGGTTATATTATGCTTTTGGACGCGAGGATTTCCGCAGTCTTCCGGGAAGTTCCCGTGGCGTCGCGGGGATGGTTGGTGCATGCGCGGGCTGAGTAGGCGCGAGGGAGCTCGCCAAGTATTGGCTGCCCCCAGTCAGTGGTGCATGCTTGTCTTCTAGCGCATTGAATGCGACGTGCTCTTTGTCGGGCGGTGGGAACCAGCTGGAGGGTTCCACTGTTCCAGAAGTGATGCGGAGCACTTCTCCCCTGTGTCTTGTGAAGTGTTCCCGGGACCTCCATGCCGGAATCCTCTCGGGCCATTCTTCGCTGGGAAGCAATGTCTCCTGGGTTCTTATCGATTCGTCTGAGAGGAGAATTTGGAACCTAGGGAAACAGGGTACCCCAGTATCCGATTACCGACAGTAGTCCCCGGGCTCTGCTTCTGATGAAGGCATCCCAGAATCAAAGTCGAGTCGTCCGGGATGGTCTAGTAGTCTGTGCGTCGGCTGTCACATCACGGGGACATATAAGTTCATGCCACGTTGTGCGCCTTCCAGTCATATTTGACGGGTGATGATGATAATGCCCTTCAAAATATGGCAAGACTCGAGGTAATGGAGTGGTAGGGCCCATGGTAATTTAATTCTTCACACGATAGTGTAGAAAATTATTCCCATGTGGGTGTCCATTGAGTATTTAAGTGGATGGGTGGCAAACGGAGGGAGCCATTCCCATTCTCCGTCTTCCACTTCTCCGCTTTCGGCTTCGCTTCCCATGGCGCCCTCGACGTCCCCCACACTCTCGATGTGGCGCCTCAGGTGATCTTGGGAGTGTGAAGCGACGGCTTGGGTCGAGGCGGCACAACGATCCGATACGGCCGTGGTCGTGGCCATGGTTGGGCGTCGTCTTCGGCTCTGACGAGGGCGCACACGGGGGTCCCGGCCCACGAGTTATTCGTGGCGGCTGCTGACCCTTCGTGCGGTTGGCTTCGACTGCCAGAGCCATTTGCGCAGGCAATGGATGGGCGCAAGCCTCAGGGCTTGTACTTCCGGGTGGAGGGTTTCCCTCATGGCTCCGCATGGGTGGCCACGGTTTTCGGCGGTGACAACGCCATGTACCTGGAACAAGGATGGGTGGCAATCGTCCGCTTGAGGAACATCCAGCAGTTCCAGGCCATCGTCTTCCGCTTCGATGGATAGGACACCTTGTGGTTAAAGATCTTCATTCCATGTTGAATCCACGCGGAATGATGTGCGGAAGTTGGTGACGGCGGCTCCTGGGAGCTGAGCCCACCTCCGAACACTGAGGAGGCGGGACACCGCCGAAAAGATTCGGACGAGGACTGGAGCTCCAATCCAACGGTTCACCCTCTGTAAAGCTCTCTCATTTTGTCCCTGCACTTTTGTGCTTAGAAATAGATGGAACATGGTAGTGGTGTAACCACTCCGTCCGGTTAGCGCAAGATGTAAATATCGATCCGGAAATCCCAAGTAGTACTTTGGCTCCGAGAAATCCCCTGCGGGGCAGTAGTAATGGTGTAGTACTTTTAGAGAATTCGGTTCACTCGCACCTGATGGGTACCTTGTGGGTTTGTCGGCATTTGGGACAAAACATCCGACAAACATATTCCGGTAGATGTAGCTTGACCTTTTGCACAGCTTATCGGAGGAGCACTACAGCATTCTCCTTTGCATGTGGTAGGAGAAGTTGGTGAGAAAACGGATGGTGAGCTGGGCAGCAGGTGCTCATCCCCATCAGTTATCCCACTTAGATAGTGGACCCGATGTAAGGCCCCGGATGCGGCACTAACTCTAACTAGTCGCTTTCGCGTCCGGTCGGAGTTAGAAGCGCATCAAACGCCACCGGCGCACGACACTCGCACTCGTGTCGCTGCCGGATTCTCGACAACAGGTATCTGAACATAACTCTATAAGAAAGGAAATACATATAGATAGATACATAAAGCAAGGCATACAACGCCACTGTCTACTAATATAACATCATCAAGAGTACATCTCATCAATACATCAATACATCAAGCGGAAGCATAGTAGGGACCGAGTACGGTCAAGACCCAAATTGCCCTAGACAGGGCTACACATAATATCCGCCCGCGAGAACGTCTGAACCCAACTATAAGATCCTACTGGTCGGGGTACTCGTACTCGTCGTCATCCTCCGGGGGCACCTCCACAAAGTAACGTCCGGTGCTGGGGTCGAGGTAGTAGTCCACTGCAGCGGCCGATCAGGCAAAGCGGTAAAGACAGAAATGTAAACGGGGGTGAGAACATATCATTACGGAATAACTAACGCTACAGGTAAGGTAAAGACATAGACAGGTTGTAGCCGTACTAGCATATATGGTGGCTACTCGTTCTATCAGAATAGGGATGAGAACCAAGAAGTACGTTGACAACGTGGCATAAGTCGGCTATCCACCTACTTACGCAAACATAACACAACCTCTTTTCCTTCTCGGTCCCCCTGGACGAAGAAAGTCAACCAAGGCACGCACACGGTTGTCAAGTTTTTATAGCATGAGTATATTGATGTTGTTCTATGAACAAGGAGTAGGTCTCA
Source organism: Bromus sterilis (assembly GCA_950022295.1). NCBI lineage: Eukaryota > Viridiplantae > Streptophyta > Magnoliopsida > Poales > Poaceae > Bromus > Bromus sterilis. The sequence goes on from OX465596.1 coordinate 235,477,153, forward strand.
AGTAGTCCATAACCGCGGACACGGCTTTTCGAAAAGATTTACCCTGCAGGGGTGTAGCAACTGTCCATTATAGACGTCGCATGTACGCCCGGTTTCCACTTGGCTAGGTAAGCGCCTGAAACTCCGGAACGTCAGAGTCCCTCTAACTAACAACGCACAATTCCGGGTGGGCCCCGGTGAGTCGACACCCAACTCAAAAGATGGCCACGCTCTCGAATCGGTCTCTACCGTCTGGCTAAGGTCGGTAAGTCACACCTGGATATTTAGGGGACCCCTAGCTCGCCAAGTGTGGACCAACGAGAGAAACCATGTCTCCGCTGGCCCGGGTTGTTTCGAAAACAGCTGGGGTACCTACCAACACACACGCAGTTGCAAAATGTAAATCAGCTCGGGCCACCACTAGAATTGTACGAAGCTAGGTAGGTAAGACAAGGGGGCCCCATAAAACCCCACACACGATTAGGCACGCTCGTCAAGAAACACAATACCCGGAACTCGGGTCCTAGGTGACTCAAATGGAACAAAGCACCAGACGGGAACAGTCCAGCCTTCCACATTTTGTCAAATATAAATTAACATCTTTTAACAACAATAAATATCAACCAACTTCTTATATAGCATGATATCCCAACCATAAACATGGGGTAAGCAGCAAGTTTTCTATCCATACTACGCAATGGCTGAGCAGCGGTAACTTAGCAGTACAACGGTTTGCTGGGATGTGGGGATCATGGCTGTATGGGTTTAAAATATGGCATATAAGGTAGATAGGATCAAGCAACAACGTTCTAGATCTACAGCTAGGCATGAGCAGAAAGTTATAAAGTAATGACACAGATCTCCCCTTGCCTGGTAAGGTAGTTGAAGCAACACCCACGGTACCCTCGGGCTCGGTGTCGGACAGCTCCACGTAAGTCTCCTCGTCAGTCTCGGGTGCTAACGTAAAGATACTGGCAAGGAAAACACACAAGTAAGCAACTGATGCAACTCAAACAAGGATGGCATGTTCAAGTTTCATTTACATGGTATGACCCTGTCTAGTCAAGTTTAAATGAAGGTGATGGCGACAAGTCATCAACTTCATATGCATTTATTTACATTGTAATGGCTTTGGTCTAAGCCTTAATTTAGGTGTAAGTAGCATGATAGCATGACATGATCAATCAAAGCATTACAAGGATTTAAATAACATAAGAGTAAAACAATGATTCCGGAGACGGAGTAGTGCCGGTGAACTTGACACAAGGAAGGAGCAACAAAGGTTGGAGGCCAGCCACTAGGCATATGACAATATGCTAGGGGCTGACTTGAAGAAAGAAGATGACTTGGAACAGACTTGAAAAGATCAGATGGACAACATTTCAAATGCACTGAAGTTGAAATGTTGCAAGCAGAAAATCTGAATGCTTCTGGATCAGGTGATCACACCTAGATTTCATGAGTTGCTCAAAACATCATGAAAACATCACTGCTGAAATCCTTCGAGAAAAGCACCCCCAAAAACATATATGATATGTCTCCATTTGAATTTGCAAGGACAGTTGCAAATTCAACTGAAGTTCAGGGGGCTGAGTGCAAAATTGCACTACAAGAACTTTGAAAAAGGTTCAAATGACTTCATCATCATCACCATGCAACTCCTTGTGTAAAACTACCCAAAAACCATATATGGCATGGGAAATTTTAGAGTTTGAACCACCTGACAAAAACAAAGAAAGAAAAAGGGCTATTTGCAAAATGGCCACACTTCAATTCTTGGAAGGGGTCAAATGCAAAAATGAACCTCACCAAGTGGTTCAGTAGCTCAAGCTACCCCAGAAACATATAAGGCATGCCCATGAATGCAAAAGATGTTCAAAAACAGATTTGAATTTGGAGGCAATTCAAATTTGAATTTAAACAGAAAAGAAATCAAAGAAAAAAGAAAAGAAACAAAAAAAGAAAAAGAATCAGCCTCCATGGGCTGCTCTCGGGCGAAACCGGCCCAACCAACCTCTCTGGCCCGCAATGGGCTCAGCCCACGCGGCCTGGGTCGCTGACAAGCGGGTCCCAGTCGTCAGCCTCAGATGAAAAATAAAAAATGGGGTGGCTCCGGCTGGTATCGAACTCACGACGCGCTTCTCGCTCCACTGCTCGCTACCACTGCGCCACGAAGCGTTTTCTGAACATATACGCTACGCAGGCTAGGTAAGGTTCAGTATCCAGCTTCTCTGAACTTCGAACACCTGCAAGCTCTGAACCGTGACGGCGACGCTCTACTGCGGCGAACCGCGCGTCGTGTACAGGCAAGCTCCAGCCACCCCGCCATGGAACGAACCCGAGAGGGGACCTAGCTCTACACAACGATGCGCCCCACGGCTTCTAGCTCCATCTCTACTGCTCGCTATCTTCACCGGAACAACACTGCTGCGGCGGCTCTAAACTGCAGCTTCAGACCACCCTGCTATGCAACCTTCAGGCGAACCGTGCGTAAAGCACACGACGCCTCTGGCCATGGGATTGCTTGCAATCGCGAGAGGGGAGTACCCCGATCATGTGGATGCCCTGGCCCAGTTCTGGATCTCACCGGAGGGGATGCTACGCTCGTCTGAATCCAAGGCAGATCCGACTGACAGAGGCGCGCAGAGTTCAGACGCGGCGAAGACCAGAGAAGCTACGCGGAAAGGGGGCTCCTTTGACGCCAACGACGCGCACTGGGCACTCCCAGAGCACGCGTGAGGTCGTTTGAGACGCACCACGGGCACGGTGATCACAAATTCCTTGCCGGCGACGAGCTACGTGGCAGACGACCTACCGCTACCGTGGACGGGCTGCTACGCAATGCTACGGGCGAAGGCGTGGTTGGTAGCTCACCTTGTGGGTCGCATCGTGCGTCCCGGCCTAGCCGTAGAGGAGGGAGAGGTCTGCGGACGTCGTCGGGGACGAAGGGGGTCCGCGGCGGCTTGCTACTGCTGCGGAGGCGTCTCGCTGCTCCTTGCTTCGACCTGGCCACAGAAACGAAGCAAGTCATGCTCAAGGACCGTGCAGACGAGCGCTTGCTCAAGGACGACGCAGAACGTCGGCAAATCGCGTTCGGCTCCGGCGGAACAGGGGAGGTCCTGGAGACGAACCCGATGGCGGCGGCGAAAATCTGGAGGGAGGAACGGGACCTAGGGTTCGCGAGGGGGCTGCTGGTGCCCTCTTTAAAAAGGGGGAGGCTCCCTGGCCACGTCGACGGGCGTCGACGTCGACGTCGGAGTCGGCTGTGAGAGGAACTCCGGCGGGGACCTCTCCAGCGTGGAAAGGCGACGACGGAGGGACGCGCGATCAAGATCCGACGGCCAGGAAAGACCCCGCGTACCGCTTCGCTGGAAAGGCCTCCAGCCGGACTGCGGCGCTGTGGGTTGCTGGGCTGGGCCTCCAGCAAGACTTGGAGAAGAAAAGGAAAAAAAACCGCTGGATCCCTTTTCCATTTATAAAAACAGAAAAGAGATACAGGATTAATCTGGATTAAATACAAGTGTAAAAATCACATAAAAATATGTAAAATTATCCTTGCATTATTCCTCAATTTCTAAAAATGGTCTGGGTATTTTTGGCAACAACAAAAGTGTGAGCTCATTTGAATTTCAAATTCACTTTGAACAAGAGCTTCTGTTTTTGATGAAGTCAAAAATACCTTGAGGATTCCAAAACTCTCGCAAAGGCAAAAGAAATGGCTAGGCCAAAATTGGGATCAAGAAGAGTGAGCATGCAACAGGGAAAATTCCATCAATGCCCTTCTTGAACCACTTTGGATGCAAAAGAAAACAACCAATCATGACTCCAATCTCCAAGCCAATTTAAATCATCACATGGAATGGCATACACATCCACCATGCCAAGTTACAAGTCCAACAGAGGAAGTAAATTACATGGTGTTTGCTAACTTGTTACATGTGGGCTGTTACAGCTCTCCCCTACCAACATAGGATCTCGTCCCGAGATCTAAGCAAGAAAAAGCTCGGGATACTCAGAATGGAGATGATCTTCACGCTCCCACATTGCCTCCTTCTCCGAGTGATGTGCCCACTGCACTTTGAGGAACTTGACGGTCTTGTTGCGAGTCTTGCGCTCGGACGAATCAAGGACACGGACTGGACGCTCTGAGTAAGAAAGATCCGCACTGAGATGGATCTCGCCCAAGTCCACTGCCTGCTCTGGCTACTTGAAACACTTCTTCAACTGAGACTGGTGGAACACATCATGCACCATAGCCAAGCTGTCTGGAAGCTCGAGGCGGAACGCGAGAGGTCCCCGAGTCTCGAGGATGCGGAACGGACCAACGAACCTGGGAGCCAAGTTGCCTTTGATCCCAAAGCGGTGAGTGCCCCTAAGTGGAGACACTTTTAGGTAAGCGAAGTCACCAACTTTGAAGTCAACACCACGGTGCTTCTTATCATAATAGGCCTTCTGCCTAGACTGTGCTGCCTTTAGGTTCTCTCGGACAATCTTCACTCTGTCCTCTGCCTCTTGGATCACATCTGGACCGAACAGCTGCCTCTCGCCTGTCTCGGACCAGTTCAAAGGTGTCCTGCACTTGCGACCATACAATACCTCAAACGGCGCTGCCTGCAGACTTGCCTGATAGCTGTTGTTGTAAGAGAACTCAGCATACGGGAAGCACTCTTCCCAATTCATGCCAAACGAGATGACACATGCCCTCAACATGTCCTCGAGAATTTGATTCACACGCTCAACCTGCCCACTGGTATGAGGGTGATACGCGGTACTGAACAAAACTGTCGTACCAATCGCCTTCTGGAAGGCCTGCCAGAACTTGGAGGTGAAAAGACTTCCTCGATCAGAACTGATCTTCTTGGGGATGCCATGCAAAGATACAACTCTTGCGGTGTACAAATCCGCCAACTGAGCTGCTGAAATGGAGTCCTTCACTGGGAAGAAGTGGGCAACTTTGGAGAGATTGTCAATGACAACAAAGATGGTGTTGTTCTTCTTCTGCGACAATGGGAAACCCGTGATGAAATCCATCTCAATGTGATCCCATTTCCACTCTGGAATTTCAATTGGCTGAAGTAGTCCTGCAGGCTTCTGATGCTGTGCTTTCACTCTCCAGCACACATCACACTGGGAGACAAAACGGGCAACATCCCGCTTCATACGAGTCCACCAAAAGTTCTGCTTGAGGTCCTGATACATCTTGGTGCTACCAGGGTGGATAGACAGCTTTTAGTCATGGGCTTCTTTCAAGATGACCTCTCTGAGACCTCCATCTTTGGGAACAACAACTCTCTCCTCGAACATCACGGTGCCGTCATTATGCACTGAAAAGCAACCGTACTTCGGAACTGAGGCGGCAATACCCTGCTTGACTTTCTGAATCATCAAACTACCAGCCTGAGCTTCACGAATCTTCTCACGGATAGTGGGCTCTACCACAAGGTTGGCTAGATAGCCTGCTGGAACTAGCTCGAGATTGAGCCTTCGAAAGGACTCACACAAATCAGGGTGTATCTTCTGCACCTGGACACTGTTGCAATCACCCTTGCGGCTCAACGCATCAGCTATGACATTCGCCTTGCCAGGCGTATACTGAATATCCACGAAGTACTCAGTAATAGTCTCGAGCCATCTCCTTTGCCTCAAGTTCAGGTTAGGCTGCGTGAACAAGTACTTTAAGCTTTTGTGATCGGTGAACACATCAACCTGCCTCCCTAGGAGGAGGTGTCGCCAAGTAACCAACGCATGGATCACTGCAGCCAGCTCAAGATCGTGGGTCGGATAATTCTTCTCAGCCTGCTTCAAATGTCTGGAGGTGTATGCCACAATACTCTTTCCCTGCATCAACACTCCGCCAAGGCCATGCAACGAGGCATCACAGAAGACTTGAAACGGCTGTGACTCGTCTGGCGGTGTAAGGATCGGAGCTGTGGTCAGTCTTAGCTTCAACTCATCAAAAGATGCCTGGCAAGCCTGTGACCAAATGTACTTCTTGCCCTTGCACAACAACTCCGTCATCGGCTTTGCTATCTTGGAGAAATTCTCGACAAACTTCCTGCAATAGCTGGCAAGTCCGAGAAAACTCCTCAGCTTCTTGACATTTTTCGGTGGAGTCCAATCTTGAATCGTCCGGACTCTGTCTGGGTCAACGGCAATGCCCTCTGAGGAAATGACATGGCCAAGGAAGTTGACCTTATTCATCCAGAACTCGCACTTTGAGAACTTGGCATAAAACTGATGATCTCTCAACTTATGCAACACCAATCTGAGATGTTCCTCATGCTCTGCCTATGACTTGGAAAAGACAAGGATGTCGTCGAGGTAGAGGAGTACGAATACGTCTAGCCATTCTTGGAACAGATAGTTCATGGCCCTCATGAACGTCGGAGGTGCGTTAGAAAAGCCAAACGTCATGACCGTAAACTCGTACAGTCCATAACGAGTGCGGAAGGCTGTCTTGGGAATGTCCTCCTCACGGACACGAATCTGGTGGTACCCCATCTTTAGATCAAGCTTTGAAAACACCTTTGCCCCATGCAATTGCTCAAATAGGTCATTGATGTTGGGCAAAGGGTCTTGGTTTTAATCGTCTTCTTGTTGATACCACGGTAGTCTTGAACCAACCGGCTAGTACCATCTTTCTTCTTCACAAAAAGACACGGGTCACCCCAAGGGGAAGTGCTCGGGCGAATGAGCCCATCCTTCTCAAGCTTCACCAGCTGCTCTTTCAACTCAATCAGCTCTTCTGGACACATCTTGTACGGCTGCCGAGATATCGGCTGTGTACCAGGTTCTAGCTCGATCACGAACTCAATAGCACACACGGGTGGAATACCTGGCAACTCCTCCGGAAAGACATCCGGGAACTCTCGAACAACTCTGACCTCCTCGATCAATGGAGCAACTCCAGCATTCAGAGCGTACAATTGTGCTGCTCCTGCTGCCGAGCGACAACTGTACCAAATCTCTGCGCCTGAATCGTGCGTCAGCAACACGGTCTTGGACGGACAATCAATCTTGGCCTTGTACTTGACAAGCCAATCCATGCCCAAAATGACATCAATGTCGGAACTTGGAAGCAAGATCAAAGATGCTGAGAAAAGAAGACCCTGAATCTGAATCTGCACATCAGGAACTCTGACAGCTGAGCTCATCTTGGAACCCGGTGCAGAGATAGCCAAAGGTGAAGGCATGACCTCTGACTGAAAGTCAAATCTCTGAGCAAAGGACTTGGACATGAAGGAATGAGAAGCTCCGGAATCAAACAAAACTGTCGCTGGAACTGAACACACAAGTAACCTACCAAGCACAATCTCGGACGACTGCTGAGCCTCTGTCACAGTCACGTTGTTCACACGGAGCGCTCGTGGCTGGGCCCGCACCATCGCGTTGCTCGGTGTAGAGCGAGGTGGAGGCGGAGGCAGTCGGGCGTAACGAGGGTCAGTGCACTGCGGAGACTTGTGGCCCGGCTTGCCACACTTGAAGCACGTGATCTCTGACCTGGGCTGGCCCTGTGGAGCAGGCGGCCTCGCGTGGGGTGGAGTAGAGCGAGGTCCGTGCTGCACAGGGACGGGAGGGCGGGCAAAAGTGCGGACAACTGCCCCCTCGGCTGGAACTGCTGACGCTGCGGCTGAGTCTGTGGCTCTACAACCCAGGACTTGGCCTTCTTGTGGATCATCACTGCTGAACTGTGCTCTCTCTGCTTCCTCTTCTCTGCGGAACGCTCTGCCTCAGCTGACTCCTGTCTGATAGCCTGGTCGACGAACTCTGAGAACAGGCTTGGCGTGGACAAGGTGAGCGCATACTTGATGTCTGGGGCAAGACCGCCGCGGAACCTGGCAATGAGCTTGGCCTCTGACGAGACCTCCTCTGGAGCGTACCTGGCCAGCCTGACGAAGGCCAAGTTATACTCCTGCACAGACCTGTCCCCCTGCCTCAGAGCTAAGAACTCCTCGCGCTTCCTCTCGATCAGTCCACTGGGAATATGAGCAGCTCTGAAATCCCTGACGAAGTCCTCCCATGTGATCTCTGCATCACCCTTGTTGGCGTTGTACGTCGAGAACCAACTGCCTGCGGCACCCTGAAGCTGGAAGGAGGCGAAGGTGACGTAGTCGACGGTTCTGACGGCGTTGGCACTGAAGTGCTTCTTGATCTCAGCGATCCAGTCATCCGCCTCCAGCGGGTCTCAAGCCTCGGAGAACCTGGGGGGGCTGATCGCGAGGAACTGCTGCAGTGTGGTGTACTGTGGACGATCATTCCTCTGAGCACCCTGGTTCTGCAGCATCTGAAGGATCGCAGCTGTGCCCTGAGCCACTGCGGCTACAACCTCCCCAAGGATAGGGTTCTCTGGCGGCGGCATGTTCGCTCTTGGCATCCTGTATACAGGAACACTTATGAGAACATGATCGAATCATGAAGTAACCAGAAGTTAAAGCAATATTGGCAACAAAAACTTCCTCACGAGGTATGAGAAAGCTGAAAGCTGAAATTCGACCAAGGTTAACCCGGAAAGTCGACAGCTAGGTGCTACTGGAATTCCCAAACCAAGAACATCCGAATCCCAGATAATAATCTGCTAGCGAGCACACAACAATATATACGAGCGGTTGGAAACCTGACAATGAGACATCTGCCCTGAGCGGCCCGCCATCACAGTCGTCCATAGGGGAAAGACACCACATCCATATTACCATAGGATGCCCGCCAATCCTGTATGGAAGTTTCACGTGGGGTACACCGTAAGCGAGGTAGAGGAGTCAACCCCAAGTAGCGGCTCAGTGGTCTCAAAGACGCCAACACATCTCATCGCTAGCAAAAAATTATAGAGGAATCGGAGCCTCATGTAAACGAGAACCTAGATTGTTTTGAAGGGGGATAAGTTGCAGAGACAAAACATCGTTTCACTTCCTCACGGAAAAAGGGCCACCACTAGAATTGTACGAAGCTAGGTAGGTAAGACAAGGGGGCCCCATAAAACCCCACACACGATTAGGCACGCTCGTCAAGAAACACAATACCCGGAACTCGGGTCCTAGGTGACTCAAATGGAACAAAGCACCAGACGGGAACAGTCCAGCCTTCCACCTTTTGTCAAATATAAATTAACATCATTTAACAACAATAAATATCAACCAACTTCTTATATAGCATGATATCCCAACCATAAAACATGGGGTAAGCAGCAAGTTTTCTATCCATACTACGCAATGGCTGAGCAGCGGTAACTTAGCAGTACAACGGTTTGCTGGGATGTGGGGATCATGGCTGTATGGGTTTAAAATATGGCATATAAGGTAGATAGGATCAAGCAACAACGTTCTAGATCTACAGCTAGGCATGAGCAGAAAGTTATAAAGTAATGACACAGATCTCCCCTTGCCTGGTAAGGTAGTCGAAGCAACACCCACGGTACCCTCGGGCTCGGTGTCGGACAGCTCCACGTAAGTCTCCTCGTCAGTCTCGAGTGCTAACGTAAAGATACCGGCAAGGAAAACACACAAGTAAGCAACTGATGCAACTCAAACAAGGATGGCATGTTCAAGTTTCATTTACATGGTATGACCCTGTCTAGTCAAGTTTAAATGAAGGTGATGGCGACAAGTCATCAACTTCATATGCATTTATTTACATTGTAATGGCTTTGGTCTAAGCCTTAATTTAGGTGTAAGTAGCATGATAGCATGACATGATCAATCAAAGAATTACAAGGATTTAAATAACATAAGAGTAAAACAATGATTCCGAAGACGGAGTAGTGCCGGTGAACTTGACACAAGGAAGGAGCAACAAAGGTTGGAGGCCAGCCACTAGGCATATGACAATATGCTAGGGGCTGACTTGAAGAAAGAAGATGACTCGGAACAGACTTGAAAAGATCAGATGGACAACATTTCAAATGCACTGAAGTTGAAATGTTGCAAGCAGAAAATCTGAATGCTTCTGGATCAGGTGATCACACCTAGCTTTCATGAGTTGCTGAAAACATCATGAAAACATCACTGCTGAAATCCTTGCAGAAAAGCACCCCCAAAAACATATATGATATGTCTCCATTTGAATTTGCAAGGACAGTTGCAAATTCAACTGAAGTTCAGGGGGCTGAGTGCAAAATTGCACTACATGAACTTTGAAAAAGGTTCAAATGACTTCATCATCATCACCATGCAACTCCTTGTGTAAAACTACCCAAAAACCATATATGGCATGGGAAATTTTAGAGTTTGAACCACCTGACAAAAACAAAGAAAGAAAAAGGGCTATTTGCAAAATGGCCACACTTCAATTCTTGGAAGGGGTCAAATGCAAAAATGGACCTCACCATGTGGTTCAGTAGCTCAAGCTACCCCAGAAACATATAAGGCATGCCCATGAATGCAAAAGATGTTCAAAAACAGATTTGAATTTGGAGGCAATTCAAATTTGAATTTAAACAGAAAATAAATCAAAGAAAAAAGAAAAGAAACAAAAAAATAAAAAGAATCAGCCTCCATGGGCTGCTCTCGGGCGAAACCGGCCCAACCAACCTCTTTGGCCCGCAATGGGCTCAGCCCACGCGGCCTGGGTCGCTGACAAGCGGGTCCCAGTCGTCAGCCTCAGATGAAAAATCAAAAATGGGGTGGCTCCGGCTGGACTCGAACTCGCGACGCGCTGCTCGCTCCACTGCTCGCTACCACTGCGCCACGAAGCGTTTTCTGAACATATACGCTACGCAGGCTAGGTAAGGTTCAGTATCCAGCTTCTCTGAACTTCGAACACCTGCAAGCTCTGAACCGTGACAGCGACGCTCTACTGCGGCGAACCGCGCGTCGTGTACAGGCAAGCTCCAGCCACCCCGCCATGGAACGAACCCGAGAGGGGACCTAGCTCTACACAACGACGCGCCCCACGGCTTCTAGCTCCATCTCTACTGCTCGCTATCTTCACCAGAACAGCACTGCTGCGGCGGCTCTGAACTGCAGCTTCAGACCACCCTGCTATGCAACCTTCAGGCGAACCGTGCGTCAAGCACACGACGCCTCTGGCCATGGGATTGCTTGCAATCGCGAGAGGGGAGTACCCCGATCATGTGGATGCCCTGGCCCAGTCCTGGATCTCACCGGAGGGGATGCTACGCTCGTCTGAATCCAAGGCGGATCCGACTGACAGAGACGCGCAGAGTTCAGACGCGGCGAAGACCAGAGCAACTACGCGGAAAGGGGGCTCCTTTGACGCCAACGACGCGCACTGGGCACTCCCAGAGCACGCATGAGGTTGTTCGAGAAGCACCACGGGCACGGTGATCACAAATTCCTCGCCGGCGACGAGCTACGCGACAGACGGCCTACGGCTACCGTGGACGGGCTGCTACGCAATGCTACGGGCGAAGGCGTGGTTGGTAGCTCACCTTGTGGGTCGCATCGTGCGTCCCGGCCTAGCCGTAGAGGAGGGAGAGGTCTGCGGACGTCGTCGGGGACGAAGGGGGTCCGCGGCGGCTTGCTACTGCTGCGGAGGCGTCTCGCTGCTCCTTTCTTCGACCTGGCCACAGAAACGAAGCAAGTCATGCTCAAGGACCGTGCAGACGAGCGCTTTCTCAAGGACGACGCAGAACGGCGGCGAATCGCGTTCGGCTCCGGCGGAACAGGGGAGGTCCTGGAGACGAACCCGATGGCGGCGGCGGAAATCTGGAGGGAGGAACGGGACCTAGGGTTCGTGAGGGGGCTGCTGGTGCCCTCTTTAAAAAGGGGGAGGCTCCCTGGCCACGTCTACCGGCGTCGACATCGACGCCGGCGTCGGCTGTGAGAGGAACTCCAGCGGGGACCTCTCCAGCCTAGAAAGGCGACGACGGAGGGACGCGCGATCAAGATCCGACGGCCAGGAAAGACCCCGCGTACCGCTTCGCTGGAAAGGCCTCCAGCCGGGCTGCGGCGCTGCGGGTTGCTGGGCTGGGCCTCCAGCAAGACTTGGAGAAGAAAAGGAAAAAAAACCCGCTGGATCCCTTTTCCATTTATAAAAACAGAAAAGAGATACATGATTAATCTGGATTAAATACAAGTGTAAAAATCACATAAAAATATGTAAAATTATCCTTGCATTATTCCTCAATTTATAAAAATGGTCTGGGTATTTTTGGCAACAACAAAAGTGTGAGCTCATTTGAATTTCAATTTCACTTTGAACTAGAGCTTCTGTTTTTGATGAAGTCAAAAATACCTCGAGGATTCCAAAACTCTCGCAAAGGCAAAAGATATGGCTAGGCCAAAATTGGGATCAAGAAGAGTGAGCATGCAACAGGGAAAATTCCATCAATGCCCTTCTCGAACCACTTTGGATGCAAAAGAAAACAACCAATCATGACTCCAATCTCCAAGCCAATTTAAATCATCACATGGAATGGCATACACATCCACCATGCCAAGTTACAAGTCCAACAGAGGAAGTAAATTACATGGTGTTTGCTAACTTGTTACATGTGGGCTGTTACACCCGAGAACCAAGAAATCCAGGGGAGCGCAATGCGATCGAGTTTCTGAGGTGATGCATCGGCATGGGGTCCGAGTTGTGAGATTCGTACCGGCAGGTCTTTCCAGGATACTTGTACGTCCGCCTGCACGGATGCTTGACGGGAACTCCAGCCCGATCTCTTCTGGATGACCATCCAGTAGAATCTTATCCTGGGCACTTACGGATCCTCCATAGGCTACTCGGAACGGAGCTTTACCTGGCGGACCGATAGTGCTAGCTCAAACTATCCGCATGGAGCAGGGCCAACCGTTCCAGGTAAAGTTCCTCTCACGGAGGACCGACATCAACAGAGTGTGGGCAAGGTAGAGTGTGGGCAAGTCCTCGTGCGCTCTTTGCCGTGGGTAGCAAGTGTTTTTGGGAATTATCATCCGGAAATAGAAAACCATCCGGCAGAAACGTCCGGGAATGCGAGATGGCCAACCCGTGGTGACCAAGAGGCTGCCAAGGGAAGGTGTCCAGTAATCTTTCGAGAATATCCGGCATGAGAACACAATCTGGGATACATTTCCCGAGAACCTAGGGGTGAGAGTACTCGAAGTGCCGAGAAGCCCCCGAGCGTGAAAAACACACAACCACCGTGAGTGGCGAGGCGAGTCATGGCCCGTGCCAATACTCATTCCAATGGAGCTTGCTGGGATGTGATAAGAACAAGAAGAAATTTCGAAACCTGCACAGAGAAACAAACGTTATGGCCTACGTGACCTCTGGCCTTCCTTCTAGGGCCATATGTCGGGGGGTGCTTTCAAGGCCCTCTTTCTAGCACCACATGTCGGGAGACGCCCTCCACACAACGCCAGACGTTGGGATCCCAGTGCTGCTCCCGGAAGGGCTGCTTACGGGAAGGCGTGGCCTCCAAGAACCGCGTGAGATTGGAGGAACACCCCCGGCGTCCCTTGATGCCCCTCTTTTCTTGGTGATAATGGAGGTTGCTTTGGGGTCGAAACGAAAATGATATCGTCAATGGGATGCGAGCAAACACGGGTGTTTACCCAGGTTCGGGCCGTCCGGAGACTAAAAGCCCTACTCCTACATGTCTGATCTTCCTTGCTGGTGATGGATTAGAATACAGTACAAGGTGATCTTCAGAGAGAAGATACCCTATGCTACACTTTACCGCAATGTACTCTTTTGTGGAAACTAGCTACCCTCTCAAGGGGGATCCTTGAGAGGCCTCCCGAGAAGCCCAAGGTATGAACTCCTCTTCTTGCTAGCTATGGATTCTTCTGACATGGCTCCCTTCTCTTGTTTAGCTCTTCCTTATTCTCTTCCTTCTTCTCTCCTTTCTTTGCCTCCCTCTTACTCTTCTTCTCCTGGACACCCCCTCACTGATGTGGTCGACATCTCCCTTTTATAGATGAAGGGGTTCTCCACAGGACCACTAATAGCTACAGTAAGGGTGGTTATCTTATGCTTGTGGACGCGAGGCATTCTGCAGTCTTCTGGGAAGTTCCTGTGGCATCGCGGGAACGGTTGGTGCATGCACAGGCGTAGTAGGCGCGACGGAGCTCGCTAGGTGTTGGTTGCCTCCTGTTAGCGGTGCATGCTTGTCTTCTAGCGCATTGAATGCGCTATGCTCTTTGTCGGGCGGTGGGAACCAGCTGGAGGGTTCCACCGTTCCGCAGGTGATGCAGAGCACTTCTCCCGCGTGTCTTGTGAAGTATTCCCGATACTCCATGCAGGAATCCTCTGGGGCCATTCTTCGCCGGGGAGCAATGTCTCCTGGGTTCTTCTCGGTTCGTCCGAGAGGCACAGTTAGAACCTAGGGAAACGGGGTATCCCAGTATCCGGTTACTGACACGGCACCCCACCCTACATAATATATGAAGTAATAGGCGGCGGAGCCTACAGGTTGAAGAATCCGAAGACCAACGAAGACGTGGGAAACCTGTGGAACATGGCGAACATAGACCTTTTTTACCCATAGATTAGTTGTCTCAACACCCCCTTCCCATACTTTACATCCATCACACCGATGTAAACAAGCAAGGCAGCAATAAAACACGAAGTCTGGTTCACTTCATTTGGCACCCGTGGGCTTGTGCAACTTATCCACCCCTAAGGCATTACTCAGACTCGCGACAATACATCCTGAGGCACTCGGGGGCTCATGCAAGTAAGCTGCCCCTGAGGCATTATTCGCACTCGCGGCAATACATACTAAGGCACTGAGGAGCTTGCGCAACTTCTCCGCCCCTAAGGAGTTATGTGCACTTGCGACAATCCATCCTCAGCCACTCGGGGCCTCGGGTATGCTTAATCTTGATGCATTCTATAACAAAATAATAGTTTGAGATTATTTAAACAAATACAAACATTGTGTGCGTCACATGCATATGCATTAGTTGGTTTCAATTTACTTTGTTGTTTCTACTGTACGATGTTCATGTGTGATAGGATATTCCTCACATACTTTAGGTGATCCCCAAACAGGATTGCGGCGCACGATCATTTTGTGGTGTTCAACTTACCATCTACAAGGTCTCCATGCATGTAAAGGGATGAATTGAAGTTCGTTCGTGTGTCATCGCTTGTCACGACATACTTTGACACAAGTACCCCCTATGTACTTTTACATGCGGGAATATCTTTTCCACCATATATATCAAGGCTGGATTCACTATACTTGTAGGCCCGATAAGTGGTACTGTTCCAGATCTAGACGTTTCCATTTAGATCCGTGGACGAAGCACATATCGGTCCCACCGCGACATATGACACTGCCTTAAATACATTATAGCTACAAGGATACAACATCTCATACAATCGGCAAACAACTGCCTAAAATACATTACATCGGCGGAATATATATGTCTGAGTATAGACTACAAGAAAATGCCTAATGGAAAAGGTAAAACACACCATTCCTATAACCACACGGGTCCAGGATCTCCGCCGGGATCCGCCTAACTAGTCGTCGTCGAGTCTCCATGAAGGCGTCCAGAAGAAGGGTCGTCGAGCTCCTCTGAAGTCCAAGATCGTTTGCATAACGTCCGTAAAATAGGGAAGAAAGGGGTGAGCTATATCAACAAGTCTTGTAACTAACTTCTCACGGTATCATGGGGGTAGTGGTTGAGGTTGCAGCCGCACTAGCAATATTTTAGGTCGCTAACGATCTACTTAGAGTAAGATGAGAACCAAGCAGTCGATGAGGAATCGTCTCCAACAAGTCTTGCTATCAGATACTTACGCAAACATAACACCTATCCTTTTCCTCCTCTTCGCATCCAGACGAAGAAGAAGAGGTGAAGGCACACACACACATTGATCAACTTATTAAGATTATCTCAGTTGTTGTTGTCTACGAACAAGGAGTAGGTCTCAACTCGTCCATAAGCGTGGACACGGCTTCTCGAAAAGATTTTACCCTACAGGGGTGTACCAACTTCCCATTATAAGCTCTGCATGTACGCCAGCTCTCTCAGTCGGGCCCGTTAAAGACACTCATTGAAGTGTTGTTCCGAGAGATCCGGATGTCATAATCCCTCTAACTAACAACGAACAAATCTGAGTGGTCCCCGGGGAGTCGACATCTAGTTCAGGAGCCGGCCGCGCTCTCGTCCTGGTCTGTTCCGTCTCAATTTGGTTTGGGTTACCGTGCCATATATCATGCCCGGGCCCTCGCCGGCCAAGTGTGGATCAATAGGGTATACCACCCCACTGGTCCGGTTTGTTTTTAAATCCACTGGCTGCAGACTAGTTATGCATGCGGTTTCAATTGGTAAATCAGCTTGGGCCACTACTAGAAATGTTTGAAGCTAGGTAGGTAAGAAGAGGGGACCCCATAGAATCCCACACACGGTTAGGCACGCTCGTCAAGAGACACAATACCCGGAACTCGGGTCCTAGGTGACTCGAATGGAAAAAAGCGTCGGGGCTGGATAGCCTAGACCTTCCATCCTTCGTCGAGTATAGTCAACATTATAATAATCACATCATCCACCAAAATATAATAGTGTGATAGCCCAATCCTAAACATTACTATGTAGCAATCACGAGTACCCACGGGAGCACACAAGAAGTAACCACTGGAAAGACAATCGACGAACATGCATCTATTACTATGAAGCAATCACGAGCAGGCAACAACAAGAAGGCAACACGAGGCAACACACTTCGACATTGGATCTACCGTCGAGAGTGATTACTAACAGGTTAAGTGGAGTATCCGTCACACACGACGGTACTTCACGTTTTACGACGGTTAAAGTTGTTTAGATACACAACATGAGATATGTTGTTAACATGGCATCTCAAACAAGCATGGCATGTCACACAAACATGGCAAGAGGTGAAACATAAATAAACTACCTAAGCTAGTCAATTTAAATGGGGTGAAATCCTAAACATGCATATCACTATTTACCCCACGATAATTATATCATTTGGTACTGTTTTTCCCTAAGCATATTTTATTATTTTTATTAGCAAGCAAGAACAACATATTCAATATCTACAGCAATTCTAGTCAAGTTACATATAAGGAACATTTTTATCGGAGCAACGGTTAAAAAGTTATTAGCTAAAACGTTTACGGTGGAATGCAGTGTAAATAGCAGGTAAAAAACATGTAGGCAAGGTCAAACATGGCAAAGGAGCACTTTTTTTATTCTAGAAGCAAAAAGGAGCAAGTTTGATGTTGGAACCATCGCAATCCGAGCTACGAGCAATAAGATACGGGTTCCGGCCGAAAGCACTACTACTAGGCCTAGGCAGTTGGGCGCGGGATACTAAATAGCGCACAGGCGTAGAACAATACACAGGTCGGCCCAACAATCAACAGGAAAAAAGGAAAGGGGAGGCTTACCTAGCGGGCCGAGCCCATGAGCAGGCGTGGGCGGCGGATTCCTCTCGTCGCTCGAGGCGAGAGGAGGCAGGCGGCTGAGGCGCATGGTGCTGGGCTGGGGGCACTGGGCCGCGTTGCTGTGCCGACTTAGCCCACACGCGAGCAGGTGCAGGTGGACGGGCGCGACTGCCTCGTCCCGATCCGCTCGAGATGGTTGGCGGCAGCGGACGCCGGCGAGCGGCGAGGTGCCGGCCGAAGGGCGCGAGGCGAGCGCGGAATCGCCGGATCCGGCGACGCGGGGACCAGGAGGCGGCGCGGTGACGTCTAGGGGGGCGGTGGCGACGGAGCTCCGAGATCAGTTGGCGGCGAGTTCCTCGTCCAGGCCTCGGCCAAGGCGGGCTCGGGCAGCGGCACTACTGCCCTGCGGGAGGAGGAGAGGAGCGAGGCAAGGAGGGAGGAGGGACATGAGAAGTGATAGGGAGGAGCGACAAATGAGACCTACGGGCGGCTGCTGGCGATGGCGGCCGGTCGGAGGCGAGCCGCGGCTCCGATCTCTCGCGAGCGCGGCGGGCGGCGCAGCCCGGTTCGGGTCCGAGGTGGGCCTGGCGGCGCAGAGGGGCCCTGCGGGCCCCGGTTTCCCTGGGGTGGCCGGCTGGGGCTACATGGAGCGCTCTCAGCCCCAGATCTTGAGATCTGGCAGCTAGAATGGAAGGGCTAGCTAGGGCTTGGGGGAGAGGGGCTATTGGGGGCTGATCTGGAAATTCAGAGGGGGTGGATGCAATTTTTAATAGAGGGAAATTCTAGAAGGGCTAGGAGAGAGTGGTGGTGTATTTATAGGCAGGCCTGGATGGCAGGATACACAAACGCCCCCGGTTTCTCCCTCTCTCATTCGGTGATCGCGTTTCTGACCGCCGGGAGTCCATACGACCTCCGATTCAGATGAAATATCGAACCACGCGCTCAGCGTGGCGAGCCGGTGGATTCTACCTCACTTCGATACCGTTCCAAGAACATTTTACAAGGCCCAATAGAATATTACGTTTATGAAATAAACGGGATTTTCGTTCCGATGGCGATGGCTGGACTTGTGCCGGAAGCTGCGACGTTGCTCGGGTGAACCCGGTATCGCAAAGGTCGTGTGTCGTTGGGAAAAGGGGTTCGGTCACGCATCCTATACGAGAAAGAGGGGGGGGGGAATAATCACCGATTAATAAACCGGCGAAGAAAACACGGCAAACAATACGGGCAAACAACAAAGTAATGCAACAAACAAAAAATTTAAATTAGGGTGGAATTATCGGCTGTTACAATACAACACCACCAACAAGGGATCTCATCCCGAGATCCTGGATGATCCGGGGGAGAGGAGGGAAGAGAAAAGAGAGTCGACGTTCGTCAACACCACCAACAAGGGACTCTGCTCTATGTCGACGACGAACTTCCGTCGAGAAACTTTCCGCAGACAAACAGTAACGTCGAAGAACGAAACCATCGAAAGATCAAGAGTAAGAACGATAGTTCAAGGCGACGATCAAGAGAGGATTTCTCAATCCAATCGTGAGGATGCTAGGACAAAGGAGTGAAAGCAACGGACGACCACGATGTTAACCAGAGTCAAGGAGGTACTACAGGATTTCCCAACCTGAGAGCGGAATCGAGACAATACGCTGTAAACAAGGCATTGTAACGGTTCTGAAACTCCACTTACTTGAGATCCTAGAGGTTGAAGGGGATAAGGAGAGAATAAAACACTTACATCACTTGTCCTGAACAGAGCAAAGGTAAGGAGTAAAAATATTCTTATTCTCCGATAACTAACAGAGTAACTAATAAATAATTTTTTTGTCTAGACTCGACTTCGGCCAGAGAAGGGATCCTACGGTCGGTAAGGCTCTGATACCAAGTTGTAAGGCCCGATATGCGGTACTATTCCAGATCTAGAGGTTTCCATCCAGATCCGGGGACGAAGCACATATCGCTTGCACCGCAACATATGACACTGCCATATTCCCTAGATTTCCAAAATGATATCACAACATTACAGCTACAAGGATACAACATCTCATACAATCAACATAAAACTGCCTTAAATACATTACATCAGCGGAAGATATATGTCTGAGTACATACTACAAGCAAATACATAATGGCAAAGGTAAAACACACCATTCCCGTAACCACACGGGTCCAGGCTCTCCGTCGAGATTCGCCTAACTAGTCGTCGTGAAGTCTCCATGAAGGCATCCAGAAGAAGGGTCGTCGAGCTCCTCTGAAGTCCAAGATCGTTTGCATAACGTGTGTAAAAGATAGAAGAAAGGGGTGAGTTATATCAATAAGTCTTGTAACTAACTTCTCACGGTAAGATGGGGGTAGTGGTTGAGGTTGCAGCCGCACTAGAAATATGTGAGGTCGCTAACGATCTACTTCGAGTAAGATGAGAACCAACCAGTCGATGAGGAACCATCTCCAACAAGTCTTGTTATCATCTACTTATGCAAACATAACACCTATCCTATCCTTGTCCTCCCCTTCGCATCCCGACGAAGAAGAAGCAGTCAAGGCACACACACATTGATCAAGTTATTATGATTATCTCAGTTGTTGTTGTCTATGAACAAGGAGAAGGTCTCAAGTCGTCCATAACCGTGGACACGGCTTCTCGAAAAGATTTTACCTTGTAGGGGCGTACTAATTTCCCATTGTAAGCTCCGCATGTACGCCGGCTCTCTCAGTCGGGCCCGTTAAAGACACTCATTGAAGAGTTGTTCCGAGAGATCCGAACGTCATAATCCCTCTAACTAACAACGAACAAATCCGGGTGGCCCCCGGGGAGTCGACATCCACTTCAAGAGCCGTCCATGCTCTCGTCCTAGTCTCTTCCTGTCGGGACCCGGGGTTAGCGTATGTAATTCTAGTCGCGATGCAATCACATGGAGGGCCGAGAGCCGTACCCACTCGTCTAAGCAGACAAGGCCAAGCACAGAACACTCTCGGAAAGCATCGAACGTGAGGGGCATCCCATCCAGGCCGGATGATCAATTGAAATGGGTCCTCATTGTCCGCTCACAATTCTAAATGCTTATGGGTGGTGAATCCCATACTCATAGACAAGTCGCCTCAACCATGTTATCGATTGAATCCTAACTCTTACATGGACTTACTCCAGCCCGATCACTTAGTCGGGGTCTAGGGCGGGCTCGATCATACAACAAAGTGGGCACGTGACAGAGTCAAGAGCAATCGCATCGCGATGCCCCAAGTTGCACACATCTAAGGGCCACTTGCTGTATAAAAGAGCGCCAGCCAGATCACAACTAAGGTCTCGAAAACCCATACTAAGACATGCATGTTATAAACATACACGCATCACACATGCCTAGTATGAACAGCAGGTATCATCACATAACTCTACAAAGTACTTCTTTATTGACTTACACATAGAGCATACAAAGATCACATATCTGTGACCAACATTACATCATACAACGGAAGAAAATTAGGTCTGAGTACAAACAAGTTTAACAAATGGCTTAGAGAAGCCTTGTAAACATACATGCCCTTCCACGAGGGACCAGACTGCTGTCTGGAACTATGCTACCAAGGTCAACGTCGAGCTTCACGAAGGTGACTCCATCGGGGTCCGGGTTCTCATCTAAAACATAGAATAAGCAAACGTGAGTACAAAGTCGTACTCAGCAAGACTTACATCAGAACTACACTACTCATGCTCAAGTTTCAAGGTAAAAGTGGTGGGGTTCAACATGCAGAAGTGCCAGCTTTGACTTGGCTAGTCCTGAACTACGAGTACCAGACTTGAGGTAAGAAGCGTACACGAGTCCACTACCAAGTCTCCAACCAATACACCAATATGTATACTTCCTCGACTTCCCCACGAGGAAGCACGCGATAGCACTCACGCTTATCTTGCGAATTTTATAAGTATCCATTCAAGTTGTCTATGGTCAAGTAGAGGTTTCCCAGTAGTCCATAACCGCGGACACGGCTATTCGAATAGTTCATTAACCCTGCAGGGGTGTACATCTTCACACGCGTGTCATCACTTATCGCCTCGTTCTTGTCACCCTTCAAGCGGGTGTCAGACATGGATGACACCAAGGCACTACACTCACATCACCTTCTCTAATCCAGGAGTCGAGTACCTGAGTTTTTCACCGCTCGAGAGTCCGGCCGGTTCCACGAAACGGACTCAGATACTGCAAGGGACCGAGACAACACCTTTGACAGATGGTTTCACTGCCTCACAGGTCCACCCACATATCTATGGTTAGGTCAAATGAAAATCCCAAATCTAGTGTGACTCCTGGACCGGATCGGGTACGTAAACAGGCCAAACGGGGCTCCCATAAAACCCTACATGTGGTCATACTCTTTGTCTTGGATCAGAAAGAAGGAACTCGGGGCCTAGGGCAGTGTTCAACGAGACAACCCACTGTGTACTCCTACACAGCCTCTCATCGTTCACCTTTGTTTAGGGTGGATTCACCAACACGTTATCATCAACATCACTATGTTCATTCCATCCCGACTCACAATCATAACATCCTCATTGTATCACTAAGCAGCAATAAG
Organism: Bromus sterilis; assembly: GCA_950022295.1. Classification (NCBI taxonomy): domain Eukaryota; kingdom Viridiplantae; phylum Streptophyta; class Magnoliopsida; order Poales; family Poaceae; genus Bromus; species Bromus sterilis. The sequence goes on from OX465596.1 coordinate 235,499,006, forward strand.
CAGTAACAGTTGCAGGGGCCACATGCTCAACATTCAACTCCTAAATTTGCTAGGATTGTGGTTTGCTTAATACGGTGACAAAATGATAGGTCATGCATCGGAATGGGTTCAACTATGCGAAAGAACGTGTCTCGGTGATCTCCTAAATATGCATAAGAGAGACTGAGAGGGAAGTAGAATTTTATAGACATGATCAATGGGGTTTGCTTGCCTTGCTGACGATACACGGGTCTTAACGGTGGTCTTCTTCTTCGGGGTGATCACCGTCTCGGAACGTCTGTCATCGGAGGCAATCATCAACAAGGGGGGACAACTTCAGAAGTAAAATGCACATACACATGATAAGGTTGTCCATGATGTGAGTGGTACTGGTTTGTAGCATATTCATCTTAATTGAAGTATATTGCATTTGGAATGCAAATTCAAACTTCAAATTCAAATTCAAATTATGCCATATGCATGTTTGCTACTGTTCACCCATTTTAAAATGGTCAAACATAAAAACAAATTGCATATTCATAATCCTTGCATTTTTCTGATAATTTTTCATATATTATATTTCCAATTTGGAGTTAGTATGAGTTTTCTATGAATTTCCAAAGTTTAATTCATTTTCTGGATTTTTCTCTGTTTTCTTTAATTCTTTTAATTTGTTTTTTCTGTTTATTGCGTCATGGTGACGTGGGGGTGATGTCACAGGGGGGCTGACAACAGGGGCCCACCTGTAAGCCTCAGTGGGGGTTAATCCCCTCTCTGTTAACTTAACAGAGGGGTTATTAGGGCTGGGGGCCCCACCTGTCATGGGCTTTGGGAGGGGTTAGGGGGTGATTAGCTCAAGGTTTAGGGGGGGCCTAATGGTGGACGTCGCCGGAGTGCAGCCGGAACTTCGCCGGACTTGGGATTTGGGCACGGGGAGTGGCGTGGGTGGCATGGGCGTGTAGCTCTCGACGCCGCGCGTCTTCTGGGGCTACTAGGGGTTCACGGGGGGGGGGGGGGGGGCTTGAGGCCACGGCTAGGACGAAGAGGGCGGCGGCCGGAGCCTCTGACCATGGAGAATGGCAACAGAGGGGACGGGGAGAGGTGCTAGGAGGGGGGAAAAGGTCGGGAGCTCACGGCGGTTGCGAAGGCGAGCTCCGGGCGGCCGGGGAGGAGCTGGGGGCGCCGGATTTGAGCTCGGAGATGTCGACGGCCGACGGCGAGTTCTTGAGGATGGAGCCGTGCTCGTGGGCGAAGACCTCGAATTCAAGGCGCCGCTAGACGCAGTTGTCTCCGGTGGACCTGCTAGACAACCTGGCAACGACGGAGACAGCCTCTGGCCATGGCTGCGCGGCGAGGTGCTCCAGCGGGCGCTCGGGAACGTGCGGAACACGGCGAGCTAGCGGGAGGGAAGAACTGCGAGTGGAGGGGAAGAATGGAGGAGGCTTCCAGGGCCTTCTCCAGGCGAGGAGATGAGGACGGGGGAAGCAGGAGGTGGACGTGGGCGTCGCCAGCATGCATGCCACGCAATGCCGTGCTCGGTTGTCCAGGGAAGAAGACGAGGCTGCCCTTTTGGGCTGGGCCGAAATGGCCACTGGGTCCAGGTGAGTGGGCTCTGTTCTCTTTTTCTTTTTCTCTGTTTCTGCTTTCCGTTTTCTATTTTTCTTTGCTTTGTTTTGCTCCAAATAAATAGCAGAGCATTTTTATTAAATGCCCAAATATTTTTATTAACCAAAGGTGACCAGTAGCTAGTCACATTTAGGATTTGGGTATTTTTGAAATTCAACTTATTTGAATTTCAAAACAAATAGGGTTCTTTTAATTTTCCAAGGCACTGTTTGAATTTTAGAAAATTCCATGGGCATGGGAATGAACCCAAACCACTTTTAAAATGATCACCATCATTTATAGGAATTTTCCAAATATTCAAATGATTTTTGGAAAAAGATTTTTATCTGGCCATTTGAATTAATTTCTCAAGGCTTTCTGCTTCCCCATTTTTGAATTTCTTTTGAATTTTTGCATGATGGAAAGGGATCAAGCAACCCTAGCACTTACCTAAACTTGGGTTGTGACACTTCCGTCTCAACTGGGTTTGGGTTACCGTGGCATATACCATGCCCGACCCCTCGACGGCCAAGTGTGGACCAATAGGGTATACCACCCCACTGGTCCGATTTGTTTTTAAATCCACTGGCTGCAGACGAGTTATGCATGCGGTTTCAATTGGTAAATCAGCTTGGGACATCACTAGAAATGTTTGAAGCTAGGTAGGTAAGAAGAGGAGACCCCATAGAATCCCACACGCGGTTAGGCACGCTCGTCAAGAGACACAATACCCGGAACTCGGGTCCTAGGTGACTCGAATGGAACAAAGCGTCAGGGCTGGATTGCCTAGACCTTCCATCCTTCGTCGAGTATAGTCAACATTATAATAATCATATCATCCACAAAAATATAATAGTGTGATAGCCCAATCCAAGGAGTAACAGGATAATATAAGTAGCATCCTAAGCAAGCATACTAAGAAGTGGTTAAGAAAGGTACATAGACAAACAAAGGTTTGCTGGGATGTGGGGGACATGGCTGTTTGGGTTTACTTGATAGGCATAAATATGAGGTGGTAGGATCAATAAATATTTCTATCATATACCTAGGCACAAGTTAGCTGAAACTTATAAGCATGATATATGCTCCCCCTTACCTTATGAGAAGGCGAAGCCGAAGGTGTAGTCGATCGCAAACTCGCAACATCTCCGAGAGTACCCGCGGGAGCACACAAGAAGTAAACACTGGAAATACAATCGATGAACATGCGTCTATTACTACAAATAAATCACGAGAAAGCAACAACAAGAAGGCAACAAGAGGCAACGCACTTCGATATTGGATCTACCGTCGAGAGAGATTACTAACAGGTTAAGTGGAGTATCCGTCACACACGATGGTACTACACGTTTTACGATGGTTAAAGTTGGTTAGCTAAACAACATGAGCAAGGTTGTTAACATGGCATCTCACACAATCATGACATGTCACACAAACATGACAAGAGGTGAAACATAAATAAACTACCTAAGCTAGTCAATTTAAATGGGGTGAAATCCTAAACATGCATATCACTATTTACCCCACGATAATTATATCATTTGGTACTGTTTTTCCCAAAGAATATTTTATTATTTTTATTAGCAAGTAAGAATAGCATATTCAAGATCTACACGCAATTCTAGTCAAGATACATATAAGGAACATTTTTATCGGAGCAACGGTTAAAAAGTTATTAGCTACGGTGGCATGCAAAGTAAATAGCAGGTAAACAACATGTAGACAAGTTTAAACATGGAAAAGGAGCACATTCTTTTAATCTACACGCAAAACGGAGCAAGTTTGATGTTGGAACCATCGCAATCTGAGCTACGAGCAAAAAGATACGGGAATAGCTAAATTGCAACCAAATCTGCCAATTAATTAATACCCAGAAAATATAATCATCTCGGGCCGAAAGTACTACTACCAGGCCTAGGCAGTTGGGCGCAGGATACTAAATAGCGCACAAGCGAAGAACAATACACTGGCCGGCCCAACTATCATCACGAAAAAAAGGAAAGGGGAAGCTTACCTAGTGGGTCAAGCCCATGAGCAGGCATGGCGGCAGATAGCCTCTCGTCGCTCGAGGCGAGAGGAGGCAGGCGGCTGAGGTGCATGGTGCTGCGCTGGGGGCACTGGGCCGCGGTACTGGGTCGGCTTAGCCCACACGCGAACATGTGTAGGTGGACGGGCACGACTTCCTTGTCCTGATCCGCTCGAGATGGCTGGCGGCGGTGGACGCTGGCGAGCGGTGAGGTGCCAGCCGAAGGACGCGAGGCGAGCGCGGCATCGCCGTATCCGGCAACGGCGGGGACCAGGAAGCGGCACGGTGAGGTCTAGGGGGTCGACGGCGACGGAGCACCGAGATCGGGCAGCGGCGAGTTCCTCCTCGAGGCCTCAGCCAAGGCGTGCTCGAGGGGCGGCTCAGCTGCCCTGCGGGAGGTGGAGAGGAGCGAGGGGATTAGGGAGGAGGGACAAGAGAAGAGAGAGGGAGGCGCGACGGAGGAGACCTGCGGGCGGCTGCTGCCGGAGGCGGCTAGTCGGAGGCTAGGCGCGGCTCCGGCCTCCGGTGAGTGCGGCGGGCAGCGCGGCCCGGTTCAGGCCCAAGGCGGGCTTGTCAGCGCAGAGCGCCCCTCCAGGGCCCGGTTTCCTTGGGGTGGCCGGCTGGGGCTACATGGAATGCTCTCAGCCCCAGATCTTGAGATCTGACAGCTGGAATGGAAGGGCTAGCTAGGGTTTCCGGGAGAGGGGCTATTGGGGGCTGATCTGAAATATCAGAGGGGGTGGATGAAATTTTTACTAGAGGGAAATCCTAGAAGGGCTAGGACAGAGTGATGGTCTATTTATAGGCTGGCTTGGATGACAGGTTACAGAAACGCCCCCGGTTTCTCTCTCTCGCGTTCGGTGGTCGCGTTTCTGACCGCCGAGAGTCGATACGACCTTCGATTGAGACGAAATCTCGAACCACACGCTCAGTGTGGCGAGCTGGTGGATTCTACATCACTTCGATACTGTTTCGAGAACATTTTCCGATGCCCAATAAAATAATCCGTTTATTAAATAAACGGGGTTCTCATTCCGATGGTGATGGCTGGACTTGTGCCGGAAGCTGCGAAGCTGCTCGGGTGAACCCAGTGTTGCAAAGGTCGTGTGCTGAATCCTCAAATTATGGACCATCCCCTTTGGTGTCCCAAGTTGTCACCTTTGGGATCTCCGGTTCTGGACCATAATCGGTGCATATAACTCATAGATAGGATCTCGAACATAGATAAACTCATGAAAACATAAGTGGTTCAGATCTAAAAACATGGCACTCGGGCCCAAAGTGACAAGCATTAAGAACAAGAAGTTGTAGCAATGATGATAAACACCAAAGTATATGTTAGGCAACATGCCCCCAACAATCTGATGAACTATTACATGATCAATCTCATCCAATCCTTACCATCCCCTTTGCTTACAACAAGGAATTACGCACACATGTGAAGATAAGTCATGGAGGGATGATGGAGTGGTGATGGTGATGACGATGGCGACGATCTCCCCTCTCCAGAGCAAAATCAGCCTCAAGATTAGCCCTCCCAAGGAAGAACAGAGGTTGGCGGAGGCTCCACGACGGGTTCTGGAAAAGTGACTTCTATTTCGGAGTTTCCCCATCACAGGAATAAATAGGAGTCGAAGTAGGGCACCAGGGGAGGGGGGAGTCGCTCAGGCGGCCAGTTGGCGCGGCCCCACCCCTGGCCACGCCAGCAGGGTGCCTGGGCCACCAGGATGCCCTATGGCCCCCTTCTGGCTCCAGGCTCCTTCGGGTGTGTGGATTATTTTGTATTTTTCTGGGAATTTTCTGAGATGTCCAAAAATCCTATTTCCTGCGCAAATAAAACCATACAAACAGCTCTGCTGAAAACAACGTCAGTCAGAGTTAGTTTAGCTCAAATCATGCAAGAATGAGGGCAAAACAATAGCAAAAGAGTTTGTAAAAGTAGATACGTTTGAGACGTATCAAATCCGCAGCGCTGCAGCTGACGAGGGAATTGAATTTCCGCAGTCCTTTCCATTCCCTGCTAAGACATTCACGAAGAAGTTGGTTATTGTTCATGGTGATTTTGCGCAGGTGGTTGATTTCAGTCATCATCTTCTGTTTTTGTACGAAATCTTGGTCGATGTGGTGCTGAAGCATCTGGTGAGAGCGAAGAGAAACTTCCATGTGGCGCACTGGATTGATGAATATCGAGCGAATATTGCGTTTAGTCATATGTGCTCGGATGCCATTGTGCTCAGCAAAACGGTCGTTGGGACGAGCAATAATCTGCAACACTTCTCTCTGTAACTGGTGGAGTAAAGATCTTCAGGTAGATTGACACAGGGAATGGTACGTCCCGAAAGTATTTGCAGATAGCCATGAGCAAAGGTGCATAAGGTTTGTGGGCATTGTGATCATCAGCACATGAAACAATTGTACGAATGAAGTAGTCCTCAAAATCGAAAGGATGACCATGGACTAACTTCATAAGTGCGAGCTGCACATCGTTGGGAATGGGGAAATCGTTGTGCACATCGAGCATTGGCAACAAAGTCTTTGACAGAATATAAAACCAAGATTTGGCTTCGAAGACTAAGTGCTTGGGCTACGGCTCATCGGGGTAGTGATCTCCTACAACATCCGGATTCATCAGTGTGGCGAATTCAGCTAGAGTTGGGGCAGGCAAATCATGCAACTTGTGTGGTATTCCTTTGAAACGAGGCAAATTGATTACTGCCAGAAATTCATCGACAGTCATGTGAAACACTTGGCCTTGAATCATGTAATCAAACTTCCAAGTCTTCGAATCTTCAGGATCACCAGTGACATAGAGTGTAGCATAGAACTTCTTGATGAGCTCAGGATTATATCCATTGTTGAGAGAAAACATCTTATGAGCATGAAGACCATCAATTGTCTCGGCTACATTCTCGAAGCATGTTGTGGCATAAACCGAAGGCAAATCAAGATATTGATGTTAGAAAATTCTGGCCTTGTTGTATAGCACACGAGTGTAATATATGGCTTGCTCCTGGGTCCAAAACCAAAGAGAATATGCATTCCTTGGTTGCTCGTAGGGATTTGGACCAAAGAAATACGGCTTATGTTCTCGCCTCTTGAAGATAGGGCCTCCACGAGGGACATCTGGGCGGAACAGAGGCAATATTTCTCTCGGATGAGAAGAATGAAGCAGCTCATCGACAGGAAATACTTCACCAACATTATCTGGCGTTTGCAGGATGGGCTTAGCAGCACGAGGTTGTGAAGATGGATCATTTACAATGTCATGAGCTGGAATAGCAGCAGGAGCATTTTCCTCGGGTTGCTCATCGACGACATCTCCTTCGTCGGCATTTTGATTTTGCTTGGCCTCTTCAGATTCCATGGCATCAAGATAAGCATCAATCATTTCTTCGTTCAAAGAATTTGAGGAGGATGAGGAGTTATCATCAGAACTTTCATCATCAGAACTTTCTTCTTCGGCAGCGGCCTCATCAGTTGCAGGCGGTGCCTCTTGGCGACAGGAAATGGTGGTCACATCCACGGCTTCTTCTTCTCCTTCGTGAAGGGTTTGGGAGGAGGAGTAATGCTTCTGCACTGATGGAACTGGGGATGGTACTTCTTGCTCGACCTGAGCACTCTTCTCGGTCTCAACATGAGCCCGGGGTTCGGCAGCTGGAGTGGTAGATGGAATAGTTTGTCGAGGTGGTGAAGTTGCGGGTGGTAGCGATGGAGCTTTTCGTGGAGTTTGTTGGCGAGGTGGAGGAGTGAATTGGTGAGGTGGTGGTGTTTTTACTCGGGGGGGGGGAGTGGGTTGTTTGGTGGCAGGGGAAGTTTCTTGTCGTGCTATTGCAGCAACGACTTCGGCATACTTCTTCTTGGACTTATTTTCGAACTCTGGCGTCCCACGCTCAGAGGATGGGGTAGTGGACTTTCTCTTTCGATATTTTCTCTTGATGAGGGCATCATTGTGCTCTTTCCACATATCTGTCACAATCTGTCGGACCTTGTCATTGATAGAAGAGATATTTTCCTTCTGAGCTCTCCTTGATTCAACAAGTGTTGCGATCTTGGATTTGAAAAACTGTCAGGACTCTATGTCCTCAGTTTCTTCTCGACGGTGATTTGTCTACAATATTTCTTGCTTGCGGTCCTTGCGGTCTTGGGTAAGATAACCATCCCATCGAATCATGTAGCGAGCAACTCGGTCTTGAATCTCTGCTGGAACATCATCCTCTCGAGTCACTTTGCTGGGAGTGGTGGAAATTCGCCAAAGAATATTCGAGATTTTTACTACATCCCATGCAGCAGTGTTGGTGAAATATCATTTGATGGAGCTTTCTTCATCGGGAAGATGGCCGGACACAGCAGGTGCGGCAGGGGGAGCAGGTACCAGACCAGAACGAGGAGCTGGAGCTGCCTGTGACTTCAGTCTGGCCTCCTTGGCTTTTCTTTCGGCCTCCTTGGTGGCCTTGGCAGCAAAAACTGGTTTTGTTATGGCACTAGGGGCCGCATCTTTCTCCTTCGAGGCTCCAGCAACCTCAGCATTCTTCTTTTCAGCACTAGCGGCTGCATCTTTTTCATTCTTGACTATGGGAGTCACAACTTTCTCGGTGGCACTAGGGGCCACAACCTTTTCTTTCGGGGAACTTGGGGCCAGAATTTCCTCGAGCTGGCGTCTGTACCTGTCATTAAACAGATGAAGTATGCCCAGTTGCTTTGCAATCAAGGCTTTCGGTTCCTCGGGCTGAGTGTGAAAGTTTAGCAATTTTGACTTGTCTAGTTCTTTGGCCTCCAGTTCCTGTTGCTTGGCCAACCTTTCCTTCCACTTGATCAAAGTTTCATTATATTCTTCCACAGCCGCTTGCTTGCTCTTGGACCTTGTCGAGGGTTTTCTTTGATGAGCGGGAGCAATGGAAATCGGTGGATCCATAACCAAATTGGTCATATCAATTGGTGCGCGAGGAGCCGCCGCAGCTGGCTCCTGGATCCTGATGCCCTTGTTGCTTGATTTATTTTTCAGCGCAGGAGGAGGAATATCCTCGACATCAGCCTCAGTACCTGTATATTGTTGCTCGGTACTGGCTTCTTCTTCGTCAGAAGTTGCTCCCGGTGGAGAAACAACAACGACCTTTTTCTGGCGTTTAGCAAATTTCTTGCCAGCCTTCGACTTGGTAATGGGACCAACATCCTCGGCAACCTCTTCGTTTCCAACCTTTCGGGCCTTTGCTTCCTTTCTCTTTTCTGGTTGTTCTGCTCGAGCAGCAACCAACTGTTGAAAATCTGTAGGAGTCTTTGTGGTGGATGGATCAACATTTTCTGGAGGAGGGGGTCTGTCGGCTTTGGTCCACTTGGGCCTCAAGGCCTTGACATCTGACCATGGATTCTTGAGAGAGAACAACCTCTCCCAACGAGGAATTATATCCTTGTATTCATACCAACGAAGTGCTTGAAGCCTTCGAATTTTTTGCAGCCTATTTTCTCTCGTTCGAGCATCTTCAACTGAGCCTTCAGGGGTTCTCAGATTTTTCTCTATGATCAAATCCTCAGACATGCCTTCTGAATTGTTGGTGATTTTTGTTCGGCCTCCCACACGCTTGGGTTCTCTGAAATTTCCAGCATTCTCAGACATTTTCCTGCGAAATAGATAGGTACAAGGGAAAAATAGACAAGATGTGAACATGTAAACAAACATTTTCGAGGAAAGTCATTTTGAACGCAGAAAACATATAGAGGGATTGGTCTTTGATACAAATTTTCATACAAGTGCTAGGCACTACAGGAAACAGGGGTTTTGCCGTTAGCCTAAGCTGACAGCAAACATACGAAAAGCGGACGACAAAGCCTTTGCCGTCAGCTCCCTGACGGCAACACGTTTTTTAGCTGCTTAGTCGGCATCCAAAAATTGATTGACGGCAACGACTTTGCCGTCAGCCATTACAGCCAAGCTGACGGAAATGCAGCATGTACGGCCAGCCGCTGACTTAACCCCGTAAAGTGGTTAACGACACGCTTTGCCGTCAGCCTCGGGGACAGCTGACGACAAAGATTACGCTCTGGGTGCCACATGTTAGGTTTTTCCGTCAGCCTTGGGAGAAGGTGATGGCAAAGCGGTAGCTCTGGGCCTGTGTGTTTGGCCTAGCTTTGTCGTCAGCTAGACTGGTGGCCGACGGCAGAGCCGTTTGCCGTGAGCTCGTGGGGTGGCTGACGGCAAAGTCGTGACCATATGGTCACTCCCACAACTCCAGAAAGCACAGGTGGTCTCCACGTGTCCGCTTTCACGTCAGCTTGCGGACGACAACGGCTGCAAAGTCCCATGTTTCTTTCTTTTTTGTTTGTTTTCTGTTAATTTCCTACAGTTAAACAATAACATCAATATATATATATATATATATATATATCTCCAATGCATCTAAACCAAACAAAGCCGACATGGTGCATCACAACGAATCATATAACAAGTGCACCAACCACATCTCAAACAAAACAAGTACATCAACCATATCTCAAACAAAACAAGTACATCAAGAACCAAAACTAGTACAAGTTCAACATGACAACAGTACGTACACACTTCAAAGGAAAGTATCCATCCGACAAAGAGTAACATCCTATATCTACAACACACTCCAAAGGAAGCATTCATCCAAGCATTTAGACAAATCGGCAACATGAAAACATAATCATGTTAGTTACGACAAAGAGGAAATCCAAAAAGAATAAGAATAAAAGGATAACAAGGAGAAGGATAAGGAGAAAGAGGAAGAAGATAGAGAAAAAGAAAAAAGAGAAAAAGTAAGAATAAGAAGATATTTCTTCTTCTTCTTCTTCTTTCTTTTTCACCTCTTTATTCTTCTCTTCTTTCTTTTCCTCCTCTCCTTCTTCTTCTTCTTCTACTACTACTTCTTATTCTTAGACCTTAAGAGCTAAATATATCTCATTTTAGATCTAACTAAGCTATTAATTCATTTTTTAGCTTTATATGCGAAGTATAAGTCATTTTTAAGGAGAAGAAGAAGAATAAGGAGAAGAATAGGAAGAAGATGGAGAAAAAGAAAGAAGATAAAAAGGAAGAGTAAGAAGAAATTTTCTTCTTCCTCTTTCTTTTTCACCTCTTTCTTCTTCTCTTCTTTCCTTTCCTCCTCTCCTTCTTCTTCTTATACGTCATTTTTAGGTTTGTAAGATAATAAAGTCATTTTAGATCTAACTAAGATATGGCAAGTATAAGTCATTTTTGAGGTTCATAGGCTACTAAAGTCATTTTTATCTAACTAAGCTAGTAAATCCATTTTTTAGCTTTTATAAGGCAAGTACAAGTCATTGTTGACTTTAATATGCTACTAAATTATTTTGAGAGCTTTATAAGCTTATAAAGCCAAGTTTAAGCTTTATAAGCTTATAAAGTCATTTCTTAGCTTTTATAAACCAAGTATAAGTCAATATTTATGTAACTAATCTATTAACATCATTATTGAGATTTGTGAGCTTGTAAAGTCATTGAGGAGCTTTTATAAGCCAAATATATGCCATTTCTTACATTTACAAGCTTCTAAAGCCAAGTTTGCGCTTTATAAGCTTATAAAGTGATTTCTATGAGGTAACTATGCCTTACGTATCTAACTAAGAATTTTATAAACTAAATATGCAATTTTTAATCTAATGAAGCTAAATAGTACATAAGATACTTACCGGAGTCCACCTCAAGGCTGAGAAGCGCCGCCATGTGGGTTGCTCGGGGATTCACTAGGAGATTCTTGTGGGTTGTGAGATGCATCTCCAGAATTACGATGTAGGAAAGGATGAGTTGCAATGTGGTAAGCATGACGACACTCGATGGTATAAGACCGGGCTATATTGATCATTGAAAGAAACTCACCGTTCCAGGAGGAGAAACGATATGCGTCGGCATCGGTGGAGGGGTAATACCTTGCTTCTCCCACATACTCTGCAAGTTAGTTTATGAGGACTCAAGCATATTAGCAAGTGAACCAAACATATGAATATGCATTCTTGGAGGATATATATGAAGAAGTAATAACTTACCAAGAAAAGGTTGTAGATGGCCTTCGTCAGGGCATTATTGCGTGCCCTCTCCTCCTCAAGTATTATCTGCGTCCTCTCCTCCAACAATCTCTGGGTCCTCTCCTCCGCCAGCCGGTCCCTCTCTGCAAACTGCTCCAAAAATATCTCTTGTTTCTCCTGTCTCTCCCTCTGAATGGCGTCCTGCAAGCTCTCCGCAATATAGAAAATAATGTCTTGATCGCTACACAATGTAAAGAACGGAAGGAAAAATTGAGACAAAGTTATACCTGGATATCAATGTCAACTGGTCGCGGGCGATATCGTACAGTAGGAGCGGAGCTCGTTTGCCTCGCCTTGATCTGAGGTAGAGTATCCGAGAAATGTACAAAGCCATTGCACATGGAGGTATTGCCATGATGCTTACCGCCACCAGAAATCATCAAGGCCTCCGGATCCATATCCTCCTCACTCGGGTAAAAATGAGGACCGCGTAGCTCTTTCTCCACCTCAGAATAGGCCACCATCTTTTTGTAGGCTGCAACGCTGGTGTATGCCTCAACCCTATCGCCCTTGGAATATGCCTTCACCGTTTTTTACTTTCCCTTATGGGCCATGGAAAATGAGCGAAATCCCTTAGACACAGGCTGATTATGGTATTTCGGCTACAATGAAAAGCAAAGTATGTAATCAATACAATAAAAACCATGAACAAATCAATTGACTAATGATGAAATGACATGAAACTGAAAACAAGGAACATACCCATTTTTTGGCGTACTCGTTGACGTTGAGATTTCCTTGGTGGTGTGCCACACCTACCATTTGTGCACGCCTAGCCTTGGTGCTTTTGTGGGTGGACAACCAGGCATCACTGAGCCATTTGTCCACTATCACCTCAAAGCAATCCATCTTATTTGCACACCATCTCGGGGGCGCCTATCAATTAATAAGCTTATAAAGTCACTTAGGAGCTTTTATAAGCCAAGTATAAGTCAAGTTTTATCTAACTAAGCTATTATCATCATTTTTGAGTTTTACAAGCTTATAATTAAATCCAAGTTTGACCTTTATAAGCTTATAAAGCCAAGTTTGAGATTCATAAGCTTATAAAGGAAAGTTTGACCTTCATAAGCTTATAAGTATAGGTATTTGATTTAGTTAGTAATTTACCTCCAAGTATTGATCCTTCTTAAGGAAAAAAATTCTACACTTCTTCTCGACCTTCTTCACGCCCTTCTTGGCTTACCAATCTCGAACACACAAACACGCATCTCGTGCCTCGTGCTCGTGAGTAACCTCATTATCTCCTTCTTGAGATTCTTCTAGGCCTCCTGCTCCATCCCCTCCTCAACCCTATAGTAGCACTGAAATTGCATCGAACACATGCTTAGATGAGTGAAATGATTCCAACGCTAATAAATGATTCCAATGCTAAGAATACTTACCCAAAAAGTAGCCACCACCATGTCGGATTTGGTAAGAAATTCAACGTTGTTGACGCGTTCATCTGGCGGGGCCGGGGCGGATTTGTAGTGCAGCCAAGTGAGGCCGAGCTCAGGAACCCTACCCTCACTAGGAAACTGGACTAGCCTAGGGAACTCTTCCTTAAACACGGCACCAAGGAGGCAGTTACGGGTAAGTCCACGCCCTGCAAAATAAGAACACAAATAAATTAGTTGTTGTTGGAACATATGTACATGTATGACATATAGAAAGAACACAAAAAATCATCAAATTACTTATCCCCATCTGCCGCAACCAACGACCTCTGTGCGGGGTTCGGTCGTGGTGGGAGCCGTGTCATACCACGCTGGTACACCGACTTCTTGGAAGAGGAGATCCCCTCACCCCCCTCAGCCCCCTCAGCCCCATCATCAATATCATCATTGCTATCCTCAGCATCACCATCATCATCATCAGTGCGAGCACGCTCATCCCAATGATCATCCCAACGAGGCTCCTCCGACTGCCTCAGTGCCTCCGGTGTCTCCTTCACTAGTCGCTCCTGAACCGGTGTCTCCTGCACCTGTGTCTCCTCCACCAGTCGCTCCTGCACTAGTGGCTCCTCCACCGGTCGCTCCTGAAGCGGTGACTCCTCCACCAGTGAGACTGTCCTGTGAGAGGGTGACTCAGCTAGGGGTAGTGGTGAGTCTCTTCTATAAGCCGCCCTGATCGCTTTTGTGCGACCACCTCCTCGACCACCAGAGGGTTTAGCTCTCTTTTGCCCTTTTGCCCGGCCTCTCCCACGAGGCTTCTCAGCACGCGCCGACGGCGAGGTGGCTACCATATCCGCCAGCAACCCTCTCCCTAGAGGGAGAGGTGGTCGAGACTCCAATGGTGGGTCACTCGCCCTACGACCCGCCATGTGTCAACACCTGTTACAGAGTAAAGATGAATTAGTACAGTTAATAAATAAATAATAAAAATTCATATAAACAAAAAAAATATAATATATGCAACAACAAAAGAAAGTTGGGATGCATACAACTAATGATAGTCGAGATCATCTATCGGGACCCGGGGTTTGCGTATGTAATTCCTGTTACAACACAATCATATGGAGAGCCGAGAGCCATACCCACTTGTCTAAGCAGACAAGGCCAAGCACAGAACACTCTCGGAAAGCATCGAACGTGAGGGGCATCCCATCCAGGTGTCGGGACCCGGGGTTTGCATATGTAATTCCAGTCACAATTCAATCATATGGAGAGCCGAGAGCCATACCCACTTGTCTAAGCAGACAAGGCCAAGTACAAGACACTCTCGGAAAGCTCGAACGTGAGGGGCATCCCATCCAGGCCCGGATGATCAACTGAGATGGCTCCTCATCGTCCGCTCTCAAGTCTAAATGATTATGGGTGGTGAAATCCCATACTCATAGACAAGTCGCCTCAACCATATTATCGATTGAATCATAACACTTACATAAACAGACTCCATCCCGATCTCTTAGTCGGGGTCTCGGGCGGGCTCAATCATACAACAAAGTGTGCCACGTGACAGAGTCACGAGCAATCGCATCGTGATGCCCCATGCTGCGCACATCTAAGGGCCACTTGGTGTATAAAAGACCGCCAGCGAGAGCACAACTAAGGTATCGAACCCCACACATGACATGCACGATATAAACATACACGCAACATGCATGCCAAGTGTATAATAGCAGGTAACACAACATGAACTCTACAAACTCATAGCTGTATTGCATCTGCTAAACAGAGCAGATATAGTAGTTTTGCAAGAAGAGATCACATCACTGTGATCAAACATTACATCATACAACAACGGAAGCAAATTATGTCTTAGTAAAGACAAGGTTAACAAATGGCTTAAGAAGCCTTTAATAAAACACAACGACCCTCCAGAGGGACCAGGCTGCTGTCTGGGACTACATTACTTCGTCGACGTCGAGCTTGAGGGGGAGGCCACCATCAGGGTCAGTGGTCTCGTCTCTAAAACATAGAATAAGAAAACGTGAGTACAAAGTCGTACTCAGCAAGACTTACGTCAGAACTATACTACTCATGCTCAGATATCAAGGTAAGGCAAGTGGGGTTGTAATGCAGAAAGCTTTGACTTGGCTATCCTGTACTACGACTACATAGAGTTGAGATGAGAGGCGCACACGAGTCCATCTAATCTTGATCACCACTTCAATACACAACCATGGATCCTTCCTCGACTTCCCCACGAGGAAGAAACCCAAAGCACTCACACTTATCTTGCGACTTTTAGAGTATCCATTTGAGTTGTCTAATAATCAAGTAAAGATCTCCAAGTAGTCCATAACCGCGGACACGGCTATTCGAATAGTTCATTAACCCTGCAGGGGTGTACTTCTTCACATACGTAACTACCACTTATCGCCTAGAACTCTTCACCTTTAAGCGGTGTCGGCGAGGATAGTACCACGACACTTACCTCACGGCTCCAACTCTAGTCCAGGGGATCGCCTATCTGAGTATGTACCCCAATCGGGAATCCGGCCGGGGTTTCCGTTCAGGACCCAGACGATGTATGGACGGTCTGACAAGCCCACCTCGATGGATGGTGCTGCGCTTGCCTAAAACCGTGCTACGTTATGAAAGCAAATAGAATAAAATTAACCCATGCGAATCCTGGACCAAAGTCGGGGTGAGTTAATAGGTCGAGAGGGGTCAATGAGCCCAACATGTGGTAGTAATCTATGTCTTGGATCACAACACAAGAACTCGGGGCTTAGGGCATTGTAAATGAGACAACCCACTGTGTACTCCTACACATCCTCTCATTGTTCACTTATATTAGGGTGACTTCATCAACACGTTACCACCTTGTTGCATGTGTTCACTACCATCCCGATACATCACCCAGATGGATCAACTTTATTGCAAGCAACTCTAGGATGGCATAGCATATCATGGATGAAGGGCCACATGATGAACACAAACAATCTTGTATCTGCTAGGTTGAGGTTTGCTTAATACTGTGGCAGCAATGATAGGTCATGCAAAGGATGGGTTCAACTAGCGGTAGAACGGTAACATGTGAATCACCTAATCATGCATAAGAGAACAAGAGGGAAACTGGGTTTTTACAGATATGATCAAAGGGGGTTTGTTTGCCTTATTGTGGAGACTCGGGGGGTGCCACTCTTCGAAGAAACAGGAACTACGTCCGGCGATGGATCTATCGAGAAGAAGCAAACACCGAGACAACAAAAGTATAAACATCACATTGCAATGCACATTCAAGAAATGAATCATGGCATGGTACTGATGTGATCTAGGTTCAATTTGCAACAAGTTAATTGAAGTTGATTTGAATAAGAAATTCAAATTCAAACTCCAAATGTTGTTCAAATTAGCCAAAGTTGCATTTGCTAATGTTTGGATATGGTAAACCATGTTGTCATGTGTATGATATGCCTCTGATGTTCATGTGATAAGGTTGGCATTGCAAAGATTTAATTTGAAATGATTTGAACATTTATTTTGAATTATTCCAAATAACCCAAATAGCTAAATGCTACTGGTCCATCATCATAGATGTGTTTTTCATCTATGAAAGTATGATATTTGGAATCTTTGAATTTTTCTGATGATTTTTCATATAAAAATTATTTGATTTGGAGTTATGGTTTAAAAGTTATTGAATTTCAAAGATTTAATCATTTTCTGGAATTTTTAATAAACAGATAAGAATTACTGCGTCAGCATGACATCCGGATGACGTCATGGGGGCGCTGACCAGTCAACCTGACACGCAGGTCCCATCTGTCATTGTCTCTGGGGTTAACCCCGTTTAATTAAACTGACAAGGGGGTTTAAGGGGGCCAGGGCCCCACCTGTCATTGGCTTGGGGCCAAATAACCAGGGGGTTAGCCCCTCATGACCACCCGGCCGCCGGCTAGCCGGCGGTAGCCACGGGACACGGCGGCGCTGACTGGAGAGGGTGGCTCCGAGCACGGGAGGCCATGGCAAGGGCACCAGAGCGTGCCCCTTGCACGTGCGCACCCAGGGGAGGCGTCGCGCGCACTGGAGGGGGCTGGAGGCCATGGCAGGGTCGAGCTCCCGCGGCGGCGCTGCTCAGGATCCGCTGAGCTAGGCGACAGAGTGGTTCTGGAGGAGAACGGGGAGGCTGGGAGGGAAGAAGAGCTCACCAGGAGCAGGTCTGGGTGGTCGGGGAGCTCGGGGAGGCGCCGGAGGCGGCGAATTTGACAGGGGGAACCACGGCGGCCGGAGCTTCTTGGGGAGGCTGGAGTCGTCTTCACTACCCTCCTAGCTCGATTGCGGGTGCGGCTAGACGAAGTCGAGGCTGGGCTTCATCCTGGATATCATGGCGAGGGCAGAGGAGCTCGGTGGCCGTGACTTCTCGCAGGGGATGGCCGGCGGTGAGCTTCGGTTCGCAGGGGAACGACGAGAGAGAGAACAGAGGGAGGGGGGAAAGGATGGGGATGAACACGGGGCCTCCACGACGAAGAGATGAGGACGGGGGGGGGGGGGGGAGGCAGCTCCGTGGCAAGCAGGAGGTGGCGCCCGGGCTCGGTATGCCCTCCACGGCGACGACCTCCTGGCGCCAGGAAGAAGACGACAAGAGCCCATGGGCTGGGCTGGGTCAGGACTGGTGGCTCCAGGTAAGCTGGGCCTCTTTTTCTTTCTCTATTTTTCTTTTCTTTGTTTCTGTTTCTTTTGTTTTGTTTTGTTTTTATAACAAAACAATTTTATAAAACCCTGATATTTTTATTGGGGCTATATGTGACTAATATAAAGCCACATCCAAGTTTTCAGGATTTTTGGAGTTCAAATAATTTGAATCCAATTCAAATATGAATAAAATTTAATTTCCAAGCCTCTGATTGAATATTTGAAAAATCCATGAGCATGGGTTAGACTCCAAATCATTTTTAAAATGATCATACTCATTTATAGGACTTTTCAAAATTGTTTGGAGGAATTTTGGAAAAACTTTTTATCTGGCCTTTTATTTAAATTCTTTTTTTTGAGGCTTTTCCAAATCCCTAATTCTTAAACCATAGAATTTAAACATGATGCATTTATTTCTAGTAATAAAAGCACATACCAAAACTAGGGTTGCGACAACTCGCCCCCACTCAAAAGAATCTCGTCCCGAGATTCAGAAGTAGTCGGGAAGAGGGTGGGGTACTCAACTCGGAGACGATCTTCTCGTTCCCATGTGGCTTCCTTCTCAGAATGATTGGACCAATGCACTTTAAGGAACTAGATCTTCTGACGTCTGGTGGTGCGCTCAGCTTCATCGAGGATACGGACATGATACTCTCGATATGACAGGTTTTCTTGGAGATCAAGCGTTTCGTGGTCTACTTCGCGGATGGGGTCCTTGAAGCAACGCCTGAGTTGAGATACGTGGAAGACATCGTGAACCTAAGAAAGATGCGGCGGCAGTTCAAGTTGGTAGGCAACTTCTCCACGTTTAGCTAGAATGCGAAAGGGGCCTATGTAACGTGGGGCCAATTTGCCTTTGATACCGAAGCGATGGGTTCCCTTCAGAGGAGTAACCCGGAGGTAAGCCTTCTCGTCCAACTCGTAGCTTTCTGGCCTATGATGACGATCATAATAGCTTTTCTGACGAGACTGGGCTGTTTTCAATTGCTCCCGAACAATGCGAACCTTCTCTTCTGCTTCCTGGATCATATCCAGTCCAAAGAATTGTCTTTCACCGGTTTCTGACCAGTTCAATGGTGTTCGACATTTTCTTCCATAGAGAAATTCAAAGGGTGCCATGCCCAAGCTAGATTGGAAGCTGTTGTTATAAGCAAACTCGGCGAATGGAAGAGATTTCTCCCAACTCTTTCCGAATGAGATAACACAGGCTCTGAGCATGTCTTCGAGAATTTGATTGACTCTTTCTACTTGACCACTTGACTGGGGATGAAAGGCGGTGCTAAAGGAGAGATGGGTTCCCATAGCATTTTGAAAACTTTCCCAAAATCGAGAGGTGAAAAGACTTCCACGGTCTGAATTGATTTCCAGAGGAACACCATGGAGAGAAACGATCCGGGAGACATATAAATCCGCTAACTGGCTAGCAGTTATACTCTCGCGAACAGGAAGGAAATGAGCAACTTTGGAAAGACGATCAATGAGCACGAAGATGGCATTGTTTCCCTTCTGAGATTTTGGAAAGCCAGTGATGAAATCCATACTGACTTTATCCCATTTCCACTCAAGAATGGCCAAAGGTTGAAGAGTACCAGCAGGTCTTTGATGCTCTGCTTTCACACGACGACAAACATCGCACTCAGCAACAAATTGAGTGATTTCTCGCTTCATCCTAGTCCACCAAAATCTCTGGCGCAGATCTTGATACATCTTAGTACTACCAGGATGAATCGAGAGAGGGGTGTCATGAGCTTCCTTAAGGATCTGCTGCCTTAGATTCCTATTCTTCGGAACTACCATCCTATTCTCGAAGTACACAGTACCTTCATGGTCTAGGGTATAACATTTTTCCTTTCCGCTAGCAATGTTCTGTTTGATATACCGGATACCTCGAGCACGTTGTTGAACAGCTTTGATTTGATCCTCAAGGGTTGGTTTCACAATCAAGGTGGAAAGGAATCCATGAGGAACAATCTCGAGATTCATCTTTCGAAATTCCTCATAGAAAAGTGGTTGATACTGTTGTAACATAAGGTTGTTACAATACGACTTACGACTTAGTGCATCAGCCATGACATTGGATTTGCCTAGAGTGTAAGAGATACTCAAGTCATAATCTTTTATCAACTCTATCCAGCGTCTTTGCCTGAGGTAAGATCTGGCTGGGTGAATTCCAAATTCAAACTCCAAATGATTATTCAAATTTGTCCAAATTGCATTTGCTACTGTTTGACCATTTTAAACTATTTTTTCATGCAATAAAGTTGCATATTTGGATTCCTTGCATTTTTCTGATAATTTTTCATATGTTATTTGTTTGATTTGGAGTTGTGGTTTAAAAGTTATTCAATTTCAAAGATTTAATACTTTTCTGGAATTTAAATAAACAGATAAATATGTTTATTGCGTTAGCATGGCACAGTGCTAATTTCTGTTTAGTTTAAATTTAATTAGGCCATTAGGGGGGACCAGGGCCCACTTGTCATAGGGATTAGGGGGGGTCAGTGGGCTGATTAGGCCATAATGGCCAAACCGGCCGGGGTCTAACCGGCGGCAGCCACGGGACGCGGCGGAGGCACGCCGGAGTGGCGATTCCGGCCATGGGAAGGCACCAAAGTGCTCCCCGTGGCCTCGCTCACCCACTGGTGCAGGCCAGCGACCTCGAGGCGGCCTGGAGCCATGCCGGCAATGAGGGGGCACGGCGGTCGGAGTGCTGCCTCGCGGGGAACGGCGAATGGGGCGCGGGGTGGAGAACTGGGAGGGGAAAAGAACCGGGGCCTCACCGTGATCACGATGGGGTGGTCGGGGTGGGCCAAAGAACGGCGGCGACGACGAATTACGGCGATGAACTGTCAGAACCCTCTGTTAGGTATGTGCTAGGGTTAGCTTGAAACTCTGCATCATGTTAAATTTTTTCAAAAGAAATTTAAATGGGAGAGAGAACACCCCCCAGATGAATTTAATTCAAATGGCCAGAATAAAAGTTGCTCCAAAAATTCCTTTTTTTATTTTTGAAAAGTCTCATAAATGAGTGTGATCACATATCAAGTGATGTGGGACCAAGCCCATGCTCAAGGATTTTTTAAATATTCAAACAGGACCTTGGAATTAATCAAATAGCCCTATTTGAATTTGAATTCAAATATTTTGAATTTCAGAAATGTTCGAAAGTTGGGAATGAATAGCTACTGGTCATGTAAGTCCAAATATAAATTTTGAGCATTTATAAAAATTCCTAACTATTTTATTTATTTGGGAAAACAAATTACAGAAAAGAAAATAAAGAAAGGAAAGATTAAACAGAAGAATAAAAATAGAAAATCTTACCTCTCGCCTGGGCGAAGCCCAGCTCAGCCGGCCCAGCCAGCCCACCAGGGGCACAGGGGTCTTCTTCCCCACCCCGCGTCCCCAAGCTGCTCGGTGGAATGCCACCGAGCTAGCCGAGCACGGCGACGTCGCTACGGTCCCCACCTGCCCCTCCTGAAGCCTCTAGTCGCGCCACGTAGCTCCTAGACGAGCCGTGCTTCCATTCCGCCCCTCTGGAGAAGCTCTCGCTCTCTCTCTCGCCAAGCCCGACGACAACCCGAGCGCCGCCGTTGCCATGACGTGAAGCACCCGTAGCCACCGTCATCCCCGAGCCGTGCCATTGTGTCCATCATCTCCGCCACCGTCGCCTTCGTCCTCCTACAGAAGTCGGCGAGCTAATTTGGCCTCGAGCCCACGCGAGCTTCACCGAGACGTCGCCCGACCCGCAGATCGCCGTCGTCAAATTCTCCGGCCACACAGCCTCCCCGGCCTCGCCGTCTTCGACGTTAGCTTCAGGGTGAGCTCCTTCACTTTTCCCCTAAGCTCGCAGCGCCTCTTTTCCTCTGTAGCAAAATCCTCCATGAGACCCGAGCAAGCTCGCCGCCTCGGTCGAGCCAGAGCTCGTTCTCGTGCCCCTGTTTCCCAAGAGTTGGCTCAAGCCGTGCACTAGAACCCCGAACCCGACCTCGCGGTGCTTCTGTCGCCGCCAAGTTCGTCGCCGGCAATGCTCTGGTGCCTCCCAGTGGCCCTGCCTGCACCATTCGATGCGGACGACCTCCAGGAGCACGCCCGTGCTCTCCAAGCCCCCTCCTGTGCCCTAAATCGAAATCCCGACGAGTCTTCGGCGACAACAGTGACGCCGACGACGACCCCCCCTCCATTAGAGCTCTAACCCCCGTGCTTAACCACCTAGCCCCACCTGTAGAGGGACAGACATGTGGGCCAGCCCACCTGCTAATCCCCCTATTAAGTTTAAATCAAATTTAATCAATGTAATTAAACAATAGTCACTTACATGTGGGACCCATTGGTCAGAGGCCCGCTGACGCCAGCATGACCTCATGCTTGCGCAATAACTGGTTTTTCCAATTTAAAAATATTCCAGAAATTCTAGAAAATGAATTAAACTTTGGAAATTCATAACTAATTCATTTTAACTCAAAATTAAACATATAATATATGTAAAATTATCAGAAAAATGCAAGCATTCTGAATATGCACTTTTTTCATGTTTGACCATTTTTAAACGGGGGAACAGAAGCAAACATGCATATGAACCCTTTTAAATTCATATATGGAGTTTGAATTTGCAACTGAAATGCAATACACTCCATATAAATGGAATTGGAAACACATCAGCACCCCTTGCACCTTGTTATAACACTTGAACATGTGATTGTGCATTGTCTTTATATTGATCACTTTGTTTGCATTGTTTGCTATCGAATAGAGGTGGAGTCGGAACCCGAGATCACCCCCTTCGTTGAAGACCGCGATACTGAACCTCGTCAGCAAGGCAAGCAAACCCCCATTGATCATGTCGATAAAATCCCACTTCTCTCTCAGTCTCGCTTATGCATTGTTTAGGATGATTACCATGCTACGTTTCTACCTCATAGATGAACCCATTCCTTTGAATGACCTATCATTTGTCACAATAGTAAGAAAACCACAATCCTAGCAAATGTAGGAGTTTTTTGTTATCATGTGGCCCCTGCAACTGTTACTGCTTATTGCATCCTTAGAGTGATACAATGTTGATACTGTTATGTGAGTCGGGATGGTAGCAATCATGTTGATGATGGTGGAAATGTGTTGGTGCATCTACCATAATACAAGGTGAACGATGAGAGGCTGTGTCGGAGTACACAGTGGGTTGTCTCGTTGAACACCGCCTTAAGCCGGAGTTCTTGTGTGGTGATCCAAGATGAAGAGTACTACCACATGTTGGGCAAACGGATCCCCGCTCGACCTACTAACTCACCCCTTCTCATTTCAATGAGTCGCAGTAGTTCGGAGTTCTGGTAGGTTTGTGGCATGGCTGCAAGGTGAGAGAACGGCTCAACCGAGACCGGCTTATGCACCACGCACACATCTTCTGGGACCACTTCGGTAAACCGGCCGGGTTACGAATGTGGAAACCATCCCAGATAGGCGTCTTCATTGAACTTGAGTTGGCTGTGAGGTAAAAGTTGTGGAGATTATCCTCGCCGACACCCGCTTGAAGGGTGACGAGATCCCGGCGGTAACTGATAGTTTCATGTGTGTAGCAGTACACCCCTGCAGGGTTAATAAACTATTCGAATAGACGCGTCCACAGTAAGGGACTACTTGGAAAGTTGTGCCTGATTATTAGACAACTTGAATTGGATACTTATAAAACTTGCCAAGATAAGCGTGAGTGCTTTGGCGTGCTTTCTCGTGGGGAAGTCGAGGAAGGCACCATAGTGGTGTAATTGGTTGGAGACATGTAGTGGACTCGTGTACGCTTCTTACCTCAAGTCTGGTACTCGTAGTTCAGGACTAGCCAAGTCAAAGCTGGCACTTCTGCTTTGAAACCCCACCTCCCTATACCTTGATACATTTGCATGAGTAGTATAGATCCTACGTAAGTCTTGCTGAGTACGACTTTGTACTAATGTTTGCTTATTCTATGTTTTAGATGAAACCACTGACCCCGAAGGTGGATTCTTCCTCGAGCTCAATGATTGAAGACCAAGCTAGTGTAGTCCCAGTCAGCAGACTGGTTCCCTCGTGAAGGGATTTGTTTATAAATAAGGCTTCTCTAAGCCATTTGTTAAACTTGTCTGTACTCAGACCTACTTGGCTTCCGCATGCTTGTTGTAATGTTGGTTCACGGTCTCGTGATCTCTGTGTGCACTCTGTAAGAGTTATCAATAAAGATGTAAACTTTGTAGAGAATTGCAATGATACCTGCTGTTCATACTAGACATGTGTGCTACATGTATGATTATATCATGCATGTCTTAGTATGGGTTCTCGAGACCTTAGTTGTGATCTGGCTGGCGGTCTTTTATACACCAAGTGGCCCTTAGATGTGTGCAGCTTGGGGCATCGCGATGCGATTGTTCGTGACTCCGTCACGTGCACACTTTGATATATGATCGAGCCCGCCCTAGAGCCCGACTAAGTGATCGGGCTGGAGTAAGTCTATGTAAGGGTTATAATACAATCGATAGTATGGTTGAGGTGACTTGTCTATGAGTATGGGTGTCAGAACCATCTGTTAGGTAATGTGCTAGGATCAAAGTCACCTTGCATTCATCAAAGAAAATCAAATGGAATTCAAATTCAAACTCAAATGGGAGAAGGAACACCCCCCCTAGATGAATTAATTCAAAAGGACAGAAATAAATATTCTCCAAAAATTCATGTTTGGCTTTTGAAAAGTCTCATAAATGAGTGTGATCACGTATCAAGTGATGTGGGACAAACCCCATGCTCATGGATTTGTCAAATATTCAAATAGGACCTTGGAATTAATCAAAAACCCCTATTTGATTTAAAGTTCAAATAATTTGAATTTTAAATTTGTTCAAACTTTACAAGTGGCTAGCCTAGTACATTTGGAAGCCATATAAAAAGTTTCAACATTTAATAAAATGCCTAGATATTTATTTAGCACAGCAAGAAAAAAAGGCAGAAAAGAAAACAGAAAGAAATAAAGAAAAGAGGCTCACCTGGATCTGGCCCAACTTATCGCCCCCGGGCCAAGCTCACCTGGAGAGCTTGTAGTCTTCCCTAGGTAAGCGAGCACGCTGCTGCGTGCCCGCCATGCCGAGGCCGCCGACGCCACCGCGAATCCTTGGCCACACAGCTGCTTCCCCGCCGCCTTCTACGTGTCCTGGAGACGCCCAAAAGCCTCCCCGATCCATTCCCCCTCCTCCCAGTGCCTATCCACCCCTCTCCTTCCCTCCAGCGAGCTTCCCCGAGAGCAGCCGCAGGCCATGGCCATGGCGAGTCGTAGCCCGAGCCCGAGATAGCCTCCAAGAACGTGTCCATCCTCTTCGCCGTCGTCGACTTCGTCTCTGTGCAAAGGATTAGGAGCTGCAACGCCTTCTAGTCGCTGGATTCTTCACCGAGGCGCCGCCGGACCCGCGAGCTCGCCGTCTTCGATTCGCCGCCGTTGAAGCCTCCCCGCCTCTCCCGTTTTCCTCGTCATGCTCCCTGAGTTCTGGTGAGTGTTTCCCCTCACCTCGCAGCCCCCCGCTCCTCCTCTAGCCGGATCCTCCATGAGAGCTGAGAAAGCTCGCCGCCTCGGTTGAGCTAGCGCTCGCTCTCGTGCCCCTGGCGTTGCACCCGTGCGTACGTTTGGCTCCTGGGTGTGCCAGCAATCGAACTCGCCCAATATCACCTCAAGCCATGCACTAAAACCCCGAGCCCGTCCTCGCCGTGGTTCTGCTTCCGCCGGAGTCGTCGCCACCGTCGCTCCAGTCCCTCCCTCGAGCCCCAGCTGCCTCCGTTCAACGCGCGACAACCCCAACAACACGCTAGTTCCCTCCCCTTGCCCTCCCGTGCCCTAAAATGCCGCCCCGTTCAACTCCGGCGAGGCACAGTGCTCGCCGCCGGCGAGCACCTCCATTAGCCCCCTAACCACAGAGCTTAATCACTTGGCCCCACCCCCAGTGAGACTTACATGTGGGCCCTAGGCCCTAATTAACCCCTGGGTTAATCTAAATCTAAATTAAACTTGTTTAATTAACAGAACAGACACTGACATGTGGGTCCAAGTGGTCAGAGGCCCCATGACGTCATCATGACCTCATGCTGATGCAGTAAATGATTTTCTATTTAAAATATTCCAGAAATTCTAGAAAATTAATTAAACTTTGGAAATTCATAACTAATTCCATTTAACTCCAAACTAAACATATAATATATGTAAAATTATCAGAAAAATGCAAGGATTCTGAATATCTACTTTGTTTTCTTGTTTGATCCTTTTAAAATGGGGGAACAGAAGAAAACATGCATATGGAATTCATTTAAATTCAAATTGGAGTTTGAATTGGCAATTCATTTGCAATACACTCCTTTTGAATGGAATTCCCTCACACATCAGAAGCATGTACATCAAGTTTCAACCTTCAACCATGTGTTTGTGCATTGTATTTATATTGCTTCCTTCTTTGTTGTTTGTCGAGTAGAAGTGGAACTTGAACAGGAGGCTGCCCCCTTCGTTGAAGACCCCGATATCGAACCTCGTCAGCAAGGCAAGCAAACCCCCATTGATCATGTTGATAAAATCCCAAATTCCATCTCAGTCTCGCTTATGCATTGTTTAGGATGATTACCATGCTACGTTTCTACCGCATAGATAAACCCATTCCTTTGCATGACCTTTCTTTTGTCACAGTAGTAAGAAAACCACAATCCTAGCAAATGTAGGAGTTGGTTGATATCATGTGGCCCCTGCAATTGTTACTGCTTATTGCATGCTTAGGGTGATACAATGTTGATACTGTTATGTGAGTCAGGATGGTAGTGATCATGTTGATGATGGTGGAAATGTGTTGGTGAATCTACCCTAATACAAGGTGAACGATGAGAGGTTGTGTAGGAGTACACGGTGGGTTGTCTCGTTGAACACCGCCCTAAGTCCGAGTTCTTGTGTGGTGATCCAAGATGAACAGTACAACCACACATTGGGCTCACTGACCCCTCTCAACCTACTAACTCATCCCTTTCGATGTCCAGATGTCGCAGTAGTTCGGAGTTCTGGTAGGTTTGTGGCCTGGCTGCTAAGTGAGAGAACGGCTCAACCGAGACCGGCTTATGCACCACGCACACATCAGCTGGGTCCACTTCGGTAAACCAGCCGGGTTCACGATAGTGGTAGCCAACCTAGGTAGGCGGCTTTCTTGGACTAGATCGGCTATGAGGTAACAGTTGTGGTGTGCATCCTCGCCGACACTTCTTGAACGGTGTCGAGTAAAAAGGCGGTAACTGATGGTCATGTGTGTGTGTAGAGGTACACCCCTGCAGGGTTAACAAAACTATTCGAATACCCACGTCCGCGGTAAGGGACTTCTTGGAAAGCTTAGCTTGATTATTAGAAAACTTGAAGTGGATACCTATAAAATTTACCAAGATAAGCGTGAGTGCTATGGCGTGCTTTCTCGTGGGGAAGTCGAGGAAGGCACCATAGTGGTGTAATTGGTTGGAGATGTAGTGGACTCGTGTACGCTTCTTACCTCAAGTCTGGTATTCGTAGTTCAGGACTAGCCAAGTCAAAGCTGGCACTTCTGCAATTGAAACCCACCCCCCTTTACCTTGATACATGTCCATGAGTAGTATAGCTCCTACGTAAGTCTTGCTAAGTACGACTTTGTACTCACATTTGCTTATTCTATGTTTTAGATGAACCCACTGACCCCGAAGGTGGATTATTCCTCGAGCTCGACGACTAAAGACCAAGCTAGTGTAGTCCCAGTCAGCAGACTGGTTCCCTCGTGGAGGGATTCTTCCTCACGAGTACAGACAAACTTAACAAATGGCTTAAGAAGCCTTATTTAAACACAAAGCCCTCCACGCGGGAACCAGTCTGCTGACTGGGACTACACTATCTTGGTCTTCAGTCGTCGAGCTCGAGGAAGAATCCACCTTCGGGGTAAGTGGGTTCATCTAAAACATAGAATAAGCAAACGTGAGTACAAAGTCGTACTCAGCAATACTTACGAAGGAACTATACTACTCATGCACATGTATCAAGGTAAAGGGGGGGTGGGGTTCAAAAGCAGAAGTGCCAGCTTTGACTTGGCTAGTCCTGAACTACGAG
Source organism: Bromus sterilis (assembly GCA_950022295.1). NCBI lineage: Eukaryota > Viridiplantae > Streptophyta > Magnoliopsida > Poales > Poaceae > Bromus > Bromus sterilis. The sequence continues at coordinate 235,526,844 of OX465596.1, forward strand.
TACCAGACTTGAGGTAAGAAGCGTACACGAGTCCACTACATCTCCAACCAATTACACCACTATGGTGCCTTCCTCGACTTCCCCACGAGAAAGCACGCCATCGCACTCACGCTTATCTTGGTAAATTTTATAAGTATCCAGTTCAAGTTTTCTAATAATCAAGCTAAGCTTTCCAAGAAGTCCCTTACCGCGGACGTGGGTATTCGAATAGTTTTGTTAACCCTGCAGGGGTGTACCGCTAAACACAAACATGACCATCAGTTACCGCCTTTGTACTCGACACCGTTCAAGAAGTGTCGGCGAGGATGCTCACCACAACTGTTACCTCATAGCCGATCTAGTCCAAGAAAGCCGCCTACCTGGGTTGGCTACCACTATCGTGAACCCGGCCGATTTACCGAAGTGGACCAAGATGATGTGTGCGTGGTGCATAAGCCAGTCTCGGTTGACCGTTCTCTCACTTAACAGCCAGGCCACAAACCTACCAGACTCCGAACTACTGCGACATATGGACATCGAAGGGGATGAGTTAATAGGCTGAGAGGGGTTAGTGAGCCCAATGTGTGGTTGTACTCTTCATCTTGGATCCCCACACAAGAACTCGGACTTGGGGCGGTGTTCAAAGAGACAACCCACTGTGTACTCCTACACAGCCTCTCATCGTTCACCTTGTATTAGGGTAGATTCACCAACACATTCCACCATCATCCACATGATTGCTACCATCCCGACTCACATAACAGTAACAACATTGTATCACTCTAAGCATGCAATAATAAGTAACAATTGCAGGGGCCACATGATATCAACCAATTCCTACATTTGCTAGGATTGTGGTTTGCTTACTACTGTGACAAATGATAGGTCATGCAAAGGAATGGGTTCATCTATGCGGTAGAAACGTAGCATGGTAATCATCCTATGCAATGCATAAGCGAGACATGAGAGGGAAGTGGGATTTTATCGACATGATCAATGGGGTTTTGCTTGCCATGCTGACGAGGTTCAGTCTTGGGATCTTCAACGAAGGGGGCAGCCTCCTGTTCCGGTTCAACTTCTACTCGACAAACAACAAACAAGGTAGCAAAGTAAATACAATGCACAAGCACATGGTTGAAGGTTGAAACTTGGTTTGCATGCTTCTGATGTGTGAGGCAATTCAATTTAAATGGAGTATATTGCAAATGAATTGAAAATTCAAACTCCAATTCGAATTCAATTTAACCAAGTTGCAAATGCTATTGTTTTATCAATATAACTCATCTTGATATGTGTATGATATGCCTCTGATGTTCAAGTGAAATGTGGCATGTTGCTAAGGTTCAAATTGCAAAAGCATTTGAATTTAATTTGATTAAATTCCAATTAAACCAAATTTCAAATGCTAATGGTCCCATTTCAAATTCAACTCAAACATAGTTGAAAGTTGTATATTTGGAAAGATTATTTTCTCCTGATCATTTTTCATATATTATATGTTAAATTTGGAGTTAATATGAATTTTCTATGAATTTTCAAAGTTTGGAATAATTTCTGCCAATTTCTGAATTGAATTAAATAGAAAAGGTATTACTGCATCAGCATGAACTCATGCTGGCGTCAGGGGGCCTCAGACCACTGGGATCCACATGTCATTCTCTGTTCTATTAATTAAAATGATTTGAATTAACTTGAGTTAACAGAGGGGATTAATTAGGGGCTGGGCCCACATGTCAGTGACTGCTGGGGGGGATTAGTGGTCAAACTCGCTGGACACGTCAGCCTCGCCGGCGGCTAGTCGCCGGAGACTCGCAGAGGCGGCGGCGTCCACGGAATCGGTGTTCCCGTGGCCCAAATCGAGCGCTGGAACCACTGAGACGTAGCTCTTGGTGTCGCGCGTCGAATGGGACCAAGAACAGGGGCTGGGGTGCCCTGTAGGCTCACCGGCGACGAGCTTTGCGGCGACAGTGGACCGGCGAGGTCAAAAGTGGGGCTAGAGGACACGGCTTGAAGCTAGGATGGTTGCGTTCGAATGCTAGGGCACCTTGGAGTCAAACGGGCGCGCTGGACGAGACGATGGGGCACAGGGGCGACATCGTCGTCGTCCACGGCGGCGAAGTGCTTCGGCAACCATGGCGGCCGTGGCTAGAGACCAAGAAAGGGGGCGCCAGGTTGGGGGAAACAAGCAGGAGCTCACCATGAACTCGATGGCGTGGTCAGCTGGCTCGGGGAGGGCCTGGTGGCGGCGAATCGACGAGGTAGTTCTCCGGCGACTGGCGGCGATTCGGTGAAGCTTGTGTCTCCTCTGGATCAAATCAAGGCGCCGTTTTCTGCGAGGCGATGAAGTCGACGACGACGAACGCGCGGGACAAGATGGCTTGAGCTCTAGGCCATGGTGGCCACGTCTTCCACGGCGGTGCGCTCCGGCGAGGCTTCGGGCGGTGGCGAAAACGCGCACGGGGGGAAGGGAAGAAGCACTGGAGGGGGGTGGAATGGATCGGGACGTCTCCCAGACGTCTCCAGGCGAGGGGATAAGCCCTGGGCAGGCAGGCAGCTGCCTGGCGCGCCCACGGCGCTCGCCGGTGACCTGCGTGCCTGCCTGGCCGCGGTTGAAGACGCATGTGTCCCTGTGGGCTGGGCTGGGCCAGGCTGTGTGACGCTCCCAAAATCAGACCATGTACAGTAATCATACACACAGGGTACACGACTGAAATTAGGGTGCCACGGTGATAATATCACAGCACAACACTAAACACAAAAGGATAAACAAATATGTTACAATAGAGGGGGTCACGCGGACCCGAATACATAAGTCATACAAGCCATAATATCTGAGTACAGACATAGTTAGTCAAGTTTTGCCTTAAGAAGGCTAGCACAAATCACATCAGAGATACAGATCGAAAAGGCGAGGCCTCCTGCCTGGGATCCACCGAACTACTCCTGGTCAATGGGGAACTCGACGTCGTAGTAGGCGCCCTCGGGGTACTCCTGCTCCTGGGCTCCAACATCGGCTGCAGCGGCCGATCAGGCAAACACAGTAAAGGAAATAAAGCAGGTGAGTATCTAGTATACCCGCGAGTCTTACATCCGCTACTAAGCATTATGCATTGTATCAACGGAAAGAAGAGGCTGTATATAGTGGGCTGAAAGACAGAAATCCAGAGCAAGGGTAAGAAGATAGGCCTAACGAAGACTAGCATCTTCCGACGATGTCTTGCAGCATGAGGTAAGAATCAGCCAACAATTTATATAAAGCATAAAGTAACAATGCAGCAGAAGTTGCTGCAGCATTGTATAATAATAAGTTATAAAAATTAGCAATGCCTCCGAGTTCACCTCCTCGACATCGCCGCGAGGAAGAGAACCCGGAACCATACAGTTTAATAATAATAGTTTCTAGTGGTAAGATCCAGCTTCAGCATAAAGCGTCCTGTTACCGTGGACACGGCTATTCGAATAGATTAATCTTCCCTGCAGGGGTGCACTTGTGTTACGCTACACGCACGGATCTCCAGGGTGGCGGGAACCTTGTTAGGGAACGCTCCACCGAGGCTATCCGACACTTCATAGCCCATCTTTCAAACTCAACAGAGAGGTCATCCGCCGGACTATATCCTATGTACGCGGTTCTTTGGACCCTAACCCCGACGTACTCCTGCACGGTGCGAGGCTGGCCGGTGAAGTTAAATCAAAGCAAATACAAACCACACTTCCGCGGTAAATAAGACAACACCACTTCCCGGCGCAGGCCGCGGTACTGCTGACGTCTGAAGAGTCCTCGGACGACACTACGAAGCAGAGGAGCCCATAACTCGTAGTTCCCACGGGTAGGTAGTGCGTACATGGCATATAGCCAAATCAAGACATTCACTTAACCATTTAGCATTTTAATTAACCTGCGTGACAACCGTTATCGTTGCCTCGACTTAACTGACCCGCGGACAACGACAGCAGCCAGGACCACCAGTACCTCGGTGCCTGCCCTGTTGTCCCACCAAGTCACTGCGGTTACCAACAAGGTGAACCGTCTCCTTACCTTGTCTCGCGTGTGCTCCTGGGGGAGCTCGACTTTCGTGGTTTGGTAACTCCCGCGGCCAACGATCAGGGGCCAAGCACACCGGTACACTGGTCGTACCCTCCCTGTCGTCTCGTCGCAATACCTCTCGCGGGCACCGCTGGGTCGCCCGACTTCTTACCTGAAGGAAAATCGCCGTTCAGGACCCTATGGCGGTAAGACAAAGTCAGCCTCGATTGGAGTACAAGGATTACTCCTTGATAGCTCACACTTGAGGTGACTAGGCATAACCCAGATAGGGGCCTTAGACGGTGTCTGCATTGTACCGTACCTGTGCAGTTATAATATTTGTATCCGCGTTCACTCCCCTGAGTGATCACGACCCTCTATCTAATCCTAGCTAACAATGCGCAGGGCTCACTGCTGAGTAATGCATAATAATAATAGGCAGCATAGGATAAAGGAAGGCACATCAAGGGGCGACAAAATCAGGCTATGCAATTGAATAGGATTGTAATCGTAGCAGCAGCAGTAACAATGCCTAGTGCAAGAAATGTACGGAAAGATAGGCGATATCTGGGGAAGAGAATGGCTCTGCTTGCCTGGTAGCTCGACGGTAGTAGTAGGGTCGTCGACGAAGTAGTCGTACTCAGCAGCAGTGTAGTCGACGGCAGCAGCGGGGTCTACCGGAGATTAAGGGGGGGAAGAAACAGTAAATACACAGCAAGCATATACAAACAGATGCATGACATGACAGATGAGATGTTAACGGTATTCTAACGCAATGCAATGCACGTTGCTCGGAACGGAAATTCATCTGAGGATGAACTACCGGCTCCGGATGATTACCGGACAGGGTGTCCGGAGGGGGAAGGATCAAGCCGGGGGTGTCGTGGGTACCGGAAAAACATAAGGGGGTGTATCCGTGCTATTTGATCTATTCCGAACAACTTTCGTGTTCAGAATAAATTCATCCGGGCACTCTAACAGTACCGGACAGTTTATCGGACAGACGGTCCGAAGGGGGACGGTTCGATGTTCGTTGTTATATAGGGGTGTGATAGACATACAGATAGCGTATTCGTATTCGTTATATTTTTCTGATCAATTTTCATGTATAAAGTTTTTGAATCCGAGTTACGGTTTAAAAGTTATTGAATTTCAAAGTTTTAAATCATTTAAATGATTTTCTGAATTTCTTTTATTATTTATTAAACATTATCCAGAACATTATCCAAAACAGTGCTGACATGTGGGCTCCACATGTCAGCCACACATTTTAATAATTCAATTAATTAAATCTAAAATAATCAGTGGGACCTACATGTCATTGACACACAGGTTATAATTAACAGATTAATTAATCTATAGGTTATTTAAATGGACTGGGTCCACATGTAAGTCTCACTAGGGTTATTCCATTTAGGTTAAAACAAAAGATTAATTAAAAGGGGGTCGGGCCCACTTGTCAGTGGTAGTGGAGGGGGTTATCTTTTATTTAATTTAACAAGGGGTTAACCCCTCTAATTAATCCCGGGCCGGCCCCACCTGGCAGTTGAACCAGGCCACAACACGAGAGGCTATGGCCGTGGCCACGCCGGCTCACGGCGGCGCGGCGAGGCCGGCCGATGAGGGGGGCGCGGAGGGGTGTGCAGCTGGGAGGGGCAACGGCGACCGACGTGCGGTGGGCGGCAGAGGCGCACCGGCGACGTACAGAAGGCGGGGGTGGTCGGTGCTCGCTGGGTCCGAGCTCGCGGCGGGGGCCGAAGTATGGGCGTGGCCAGAGCGCTCGGAGCACGCGGAAGCAGGCACGCGAGCGCGGCCGTGGCCGCCAGAGCACGCGCGGGTGCGTCCACGCACCATAGGGTACGCAGACGGGGAGCACGGGGCCTAGCCGAGCTTGAACTCGCGGCCATGGCGGCGACCCGTGTAGAGCAAAAAGGGGAAAACGCCCACGGGCAAATCGGGAGGCGGCTGGGAGTTGGCGACGGACGGGGAGCTCACCGTGAGCGCAGCAAAGGTGGCAGTGGGCTCGGAGAGGTCCTGGGGCGGCCGGAATCGAAGATGTACGCCGGCGGCAGTCGAGGGAAGACGAACTCAATTTGCGCCACTTGCTGCACCTCGGCTCGAGCTGGTCCTCGGGATCGAAGGAGTCGACGAAGGTGGACCTCCTCGGCTTCATGGAGCAGAGAACGGCGGCCCGTGGCCTCACCGGCAATGGAGCCGTGCGGCCTGCGCGCGGGCAGAGGAGAGGGATGAGGATGGAGGAGGGGGCGCTGCAGGGGTGGTTGGGTCCTCCTTATCCTCCACGCGAGCACAGGAGGAGGAGGGGGGCCGGCTCGGCAGCTCCCGTCCATGGTGAGCTCGCCACGGCGCCAGGGCAGGTGAGGGAGGTGATGGGGGCAGGTGGGGATGAAGGGGGCCCGGGTGGGCCGGCTGGGCCAATGGGGGGGGGGTTAGCGCCTATAGGCGATCTTTAGATTTATATATATATTTTTTTTCTTTCAATTCTTTCTTTTCTGTTTCGTTTGTTTTTGTTACTTTTACATTTTTGTAAAGTGTTTAACATATCTTATAATCAGCATTGTGTAACATTAGAGTGCTACAAAAAGTTTGGGGCCAAAAGAAATATATTTAATGTTCCTTTTAAATATTTGAATGACAATTGGTGCTGTTTTGGCTGGTGTTTGAATTGTTTGAATTTTTTAGAGGCATAATAAAATACCATAACCACATGGGCATGACCCACTGATTATTTGTGATTTAATAAAAGTGGTTGTACAATTTTTGGGCAAGTTTTATTTGCAACATTATTTTTAATATCAACAAAAAGGCATTTTGGAATATGATCAAAAGGAAGTGGATCATGGCAAGGTTTGCATAGTGATTGGCAACAGTGATTAGTCCACAGTAAAAGTGATTACTGTTACAAGCAACTGAGGGTGTTACAGGCTGGGGGATGAGTTGGGCCACTTTACACGTGAGCCCTATCCTTTTTATTGTTTATTTTCTGTTTTTCTTTTCTGTTAATTTGTTTTGCTGTGCTAAATAAATAGCTAGGAATTTTATTAAATGATGAAACTTCTTATATGGCCTTATAATATATTAGGCTAGCCACTTGTAAAGTTTGAACATTTTAAAATTCAAATTATTTGAATTTTAATTCAAATAGGGGTTTTTGATTAATTCCAAGGTCCTATTTGAATATTTTAAAAATCCATGAGCATGGGGTTGGTCCCACATCACTTGATATGTGATCACACTCATTTATAAGACTTTTCAAAAATCCAACATGAATTTTTGGAGAAGATTTATTTCTGGCCTTTTGAATTAATTCATCTGGGGGGGGTTCCTTCTCCCATTTTGCATTTGAATTTGAATTCCATTTGATTTTCTTTGATGAATGCAAGGTGACTTTGATCCTAGCACATTACCTAACAGAGGGTTCTGACAACTCGCCCCCACTCAACAGAATCTCGTCCCGAGATTCAGAAGTCTGCGGGAGGAAGGTGGGGTACTCGGCACGGAGACGGTCTTTTCTTTCCCACGTGGCTTCTCTCTCAGACTGGTGTGACCATTGCACTTTCATAAAATTAATCTTCTGACGACGAGTGACACGCTCTGCGGAATCAAGAATAAGAACGGGATATTCTCGATAAGAAAGGTCATCTTGGAGATCAAGAGTTTCATGGTCGACTTCGCGGATGGGGTCCTTGAAGCAACGCCTGAGTTGTGACACATGGAATACATCATGTACTCGGGAAAGGTGCGGGGGTAGTTCAAGTTGGTAGGAAAATTCTCCACGTTTAGCAAGAATGCGGAAAGGTCCGATGTAACGTGTGGCCAAGTTGCCTTTGATACCGAAACGTTGGGTTCCCTTCAGAGGAGTAACCCGAAGGTAAGCCTTTTCATCCAGATTGTAGCTCTCTTGCCTATGATGAAGATCATAGTATCTTTTCTGACGAGACTGGGCTGCTTTCAATTGATCACGAACAATGCGAACTTGCTCTTCTGCTTCCTTGATCATATCTGGTCCAAAGAATTGTCTTTCACCGGTTTCTGACCAGTTTAGGGGTGTTCGACATCGTCTTCCATATAGGAGTTCCAAAGGAGCCATGTTCAGACTAGGTTGGAAACTATTGTTATAAGCAAATTCGGCGAATGGAAGAGACTTCTCCCAATTCTTTCCAAATGAGATAACACAAGCTCTGAGCATGTCCACGAGAATTTGGTTAACCCTTTCGACATGACCACTAGACTGAGGATGGAAAGCTGTACTAAAGGAGAGATGAGTTCCCATAGCATTCTGAAAGCTCCCCAAAAATCTAGAGGTGAAAAGGCTACCACGATCAAAATTGATTTCCAAAGGAACACCATGAAGAGACACAATTCTAGAGACATAAAAGTCCGCTAACTGGCTAGCAGTTATAAACTCGCGAACGGGAAGGAAATGAGCAACTTTGGAAAGCCTATCTATGACAACGAAGATGGCATCAGTTCCTTTCTTGGTGTTTGGAAAGCCGGTGATGAAGTCCATACCGCCTTTGTCCCATTTACACTCTGGAATAGTCAAAGGTTGAAGTGTACCAGCAGGTCTTTGATGTTCTGCCTTAATGCGACGACAAACATCACATTCGGCAACAAATCGAGCAATGTCTCTCTTCATCCTAGTCCACCAAAATCTCTGGCGTAGATCTCGGTACATTTTTGTGTTACTGGGATGAATCGAGAGGGGTGTTTCATGGGCTTCCTTGAGGATGAGTTGCCTTAGTTCCCTATTCTTAGGTACTACCAAATGATTTCCAAAAAATACCATCCCTTTACTATCTGTGGAGAAACATCTAGCAACTCCGCTAGCAATGTTCTCCTTGATCCGGCGAACACCTCGTGCACGCCTTTGGGCAACTATGATTTGATCCTCAAGAGTTGGTTTCGCCACCAAGGTAGAAAGATAGCCATGAGGAACAATCTCAAGATTGAGCTTGCAAAATTCCTCATGAAGAAGTTGTTGACACTGTTGTAACATGAGGTTGTTACAATACGACTTACGACTTAGTGCATCAGCCATGACATTGGCTTTGCCTGGGGTGTATGAAATTCCTACGTCGTAATCTTTTATCAACGCAATCCAACGTCTTTGCCTGAGATTAAGATCTAGCTGGGTGAAAATGTATTTGAGGCTTTGGTGGTCGGAATAAATCTCACAACGATTACCAAGGACGTAATGTCGCCAAGTTATCAGGGCATGAACTACGGCAGCGAGTTCAAGACCATGGGTAGGATAGTTCTCTTCATGTGGACGCAACTGGCGTGAAGCATAAGCTACCACATGTCTATCTTGCATAAGTATGCATCCTAAACCTTGCCGTGATGCGTCACAAAAGATCTCGAAATCCTTTTTGGGGTCTGGAGGGCAAGTACGGGTGAAGAAGTCAATCTTCTTTTTAGCTCTTGAAAGCTTTCCTCGCACTTGGGAGTCCATTGGAATTTCTTATCTTTCTTGAGGAGTTCAGTTAGAGGCTTTGAAACTTTAGAAAAGTTCTCGACGAAGCGGCGACAATAGCTTGCTAAGCCAAGAAAGCTTCAAGTAGGATTTTAAGCTCAGCTAAATCATGTGGGGCCATTCTATATGGGCATCTGGAAATCGGGGCGGTTCCTGGGATAAGATCTACAACGAATTCTACACATCTATCAGGAGGCATTCCTGGAAGCTCTTCTGGAAAGACATCCGGAAAGTCACAAACTGTCGGAATATCTTCAAGGTTGGGAAGGGGATGTTCATTAAACGAATTTAGCTGGGTTTCTGAACCTTGAGATTCGAAATGGACTAACTTGCCGGAAGGATGAGTGAGTTGGACTGATTTTGTGGCACAATCAATCTTAGAACGGTGTTTTGACAACCAATCCATACCTAAGATGATATCGATATCTGAAGATTTGAGGGCTATGATAGAAGCAAGGAATACAACATCCTCAACAACAATTTCATTGTCATGACTTACCCTACTGGTACGCCATGTGGATCCTGGAGTTTTAATCATGAAATAGGTAGGAAACTCCTCGAATGAAATGTCATGCAGGAGTGCGAACTTTTCAGACAAAAAGGAATGAGAAGCTCCAGAATCAAACAGAGCAGAAGAAGGTTTGGAGTTAACAGGAAGTGTACCGAGTACAACCTTCGTATCCTCTTGGGCTTCTTTGATGGTGGCATGGTTCACACGTCCGTATTCAACAATAGCGGACTTTGCTTTGGAAGAGTTTGGTGGTTTGGCTTTGGCTTTATGTGTTGGACGAGGAGGAACATTCTCATGCATTGAACACTGTCGTGCAATATGGCCAGGATTACCACACTTGTAGATCACTCGGGTATTAGGTTGTGGGGTTTGTATGGCATGCTCTCTACTATATTTCTGGGTTTTCTTGCTTTCTGGAGATGGTCTTGGAATCAAGTGCGAAGGAAGGGCACTAGTTTGGATCCAAATTCGACTTTTCTGAGAAACCAAACTAGAAGAGGAAGCAAGATCACGATCACGCTTGCGAGACTCTTCAAAGACCTCATTTCCATGCTCGGCTCTGAATGATCTATTGACTAAATCCTCGAAGTTAACAAATTCAAGGAGATTGAGATCATGACGAAGGATAGGGATAAGTCCCTTGTGGAACCTTGCCTGCTTCTTGGCATCGGTTGAAATCTTCTCAGGGGCATAACAAGAAAGACGATTGAACTCAGTCCTATACTGATGAACAGTCATATTTCCCTAAGATAGATTGCAGAACTCTTCCCTCTTTCTTTCCATCAGCTCATCCAGAATGTGGTACCCTTGGAAGGCATCACGAAATTTCTGCCAAGTCACTACGTGACCATCAGGCTACATTGCAACAAAACTCTCCCACCATTAACCAGCAACACCTTCCAGAAAGTATGCCGCAAACATCACATGATCATCTGGAGAAACATGCGCCGTATCAAGCTTACGCTCGATGGAACGGAGAATATCATCGGCATCAAGGGGCTCAGATAAACATCGGAAAACTGGTGGGTTCAAAAGGATAAAATCCTGGATGGATATTACCGCATCCCGCTGAAGAGAGGTATTCTTCTCAATGAGCTCCAAAAGGCGTGTTTGATCTCGTCGATTTCGCTCAGCCTCCATCATGATTTCCGCTGCAGAAGGCGGTGAAGGAGGATCATCGTCACCACTTTCATTAGCGTGACCAGATTCAACACATCTAGTCCCACCTGACATTCTGTGTGATAGAAATCAACAATCAGAGTAGGATTTATGATGGAATCAAAGCAAAGATGACATAATTTAAGAGCGGACAAGATTGTAATGCAAAAGCATTGGAATCACCTGAATCACGGGACAAATCGGACAGCATAACGGCTATACCGGGGTAAAAAAATGAATCAAACTGCAAGAATGATCAGAACTTTCTCAAAAGGCTTGATGGAATGGTGACTCTAGACAACCAAAACATTCCTACAACTATGGAGAGTCAAACAATGAGATGTTCTAGTATAGACATAGATGAGCCTATTTCTATCTTCCCGTAAAAAAGATGAGGGTGACTCAGAACTCAGATCGATGAGGGTAAGGAGAAAAATGAAGCCTTACGTTGTTCCCATATACCCAAGTAATTATATAACTATAGAATGCTAGACTCGACTTCAACCAAGGTTTAGTAATCCTACAGACAGTCCTTCTTTGATACCAAGTTTGTCGGGACCCGGGGTTTGCGTATGTAATTCCTGTTACAAAACAATCATATGGAGAGCCGAGAGCCGTACCCACTTGTCTAAGCAGACAAGGCCAAGCACAGAACACTCTTGGAAAGCATCGAACGTGAGGGGCATCCCATCCAGGCCAGATGATCAACTGAGATGGGTCCTCATCGTCCGCTCACAAGTCTAAATGATTATGGGTGGCGAAATCCCATACTCATAGACAAGTCGCCTCAACCACATTATCGATTTAATTATAACACTTACATAAACAGACTCCACCCCGATCACCTAGTCGAGATCTCGGGCGGGCTCAATCATACAACAAAGTGTGCCACGTGACAGAGTCACGAGAAATCGCATCGCGATGCCCCAAGCTGCGCACATCTAATGGCAACTTGGTGTATGAAAGACCGCCGGCGAGAACTCAACTAAGCTATCGAATCCCACATTAAGACATGCACGTTATAATCATACACGCAGCATACATGTCTAGTGTAAATAGAGGGTAACACAACATGAACTCTACAAACTCATAGTTTTATTGCATCTGCTAAACAGAGCAGATATAGTGGTGTTACAAGCAGAGATCAAATAACTGTGACCCAACATTACATCATACAACAACGGAAGAAAATTATGTCTTAGTAAAGACAAGGTTAACAAATGGCTTAAGAAGCCTTTAAGAAAACACAACGACCCTTCAGAGGGACCAGGCTGTTGTCTAGGACTACATTACTTCGTCGGTGTCAAACTTGAGGGGGAGGCCACCATCAGGTTCAGTGGTCTCGTCTCTAAAACATAGATTAAGCAAATGTGAGTACAAAGTCGTACTCAGCAAGACTTACATCAGAACTATACTACTTATGCTCAGGTATCAAGGTAAAGGCAAGTGGGGTTGTAAGGTAGAAAGCTTTGACTTGGCTATCCTGTACTACGACTACATAGAGTTGAGATGAGAGGCGCACACGAGTCCATCTAATCTTGATCACCCCGTCAATACACCACCATGGATTCCTCCTCGACTTCCCCACGAGGAAGCAACCAATAGCACTCACACTTATCTTGGAAATTTTAGAGTATCCATTCAGGTTGTCTAATAATCAAGTAAAGGTCTCCAAGTAGTCCATAACCGCGGACACGGCTATTCGAATAGTTCATTAACCCTGCAGGGGTGTGCTTCTTCACATATGTAGCTACCACTTACCGCCTAGATATCGTCACCTTCAAACGGTGTCGGCGAGGATAGTACCACGACACTTACATCACGGCTCCAACTCTAGTCCAGGGGATCGCCTATCTGAGTATGTACCCCAATCGAGAATCCGGCCGGGGTTTCCGTTCAGGACCCAGACGATGTATGGACGGTCCGACAAGCCCACCTTGACGGATGGTGTTGTGCTTGCCTAAAACCGTGCTACGTTATAAAATCAAATAGAAGAACAAGTAACCCATGCGAATCCTGGACCATAGTCGGGATGAGACAATAGGTCGAGAGGGGTCAATGAGCCCAACATGTGGTAGTAATTTGTGTTTTGGATCACAACACAAGAACTCAAGGCCAAGGGAAGTGTAAATGAGACAACCCACTGTGTACTCCTACACAGCCTCTCATTGTTCACCTTTGTTAGGATGACTTCACCAACACATTGCCATTACATTGCATTGTTCTCTTCCATCCCGATACATCACCCATATGGCTCATCTTCATTGCATACAACTATAGCATGGCATAGCATAACATGGATGAAGGGACACATGATGAACACAAACAATCTTGTATCTACTAGGTTGAGGTTTCCTTAATACTGTGGCAGCAATGATAGGTCATGCACAAGATGGGTTCAACTAGCGGTAGAACGGTAACAAGTGAAGCACCTAATCATGCATAAGAGAACAAGAGGGAAATGGGCTTATATAGATATGATCAACGAGGTTTTCTTGCCTTGTTGATGATCACGAGGTGTCACTCTTCATGGCAGTCGGAAACTACGTCCGGCGATGAATCTATCGATAAGAGGCAAACACCAAGACAACAACAATGTAAACATCACATTGCAATGCACAATCAAGATGCATAATATATCATGGCATGGTACTGATGTGCTATATGTTTAAGTTTCAATAGGTTAATTGAAGTATATTTGGAAAAGAAATCCAAATTCAAACTCCAAATGATTATTCAAATTTGTCCAAATTGCATTTGCTACTGTTTGATCATTGTAAACTATTTTGTCATGCAAGAAAGTTGCATATTTGGATTTCTTTCATTTTTATGATTGTTTTTCATATATTATTTGTTTGATTTGGAGTTGTGATTTAAAAGTTACTCAATTTCAAAGATTTAATCATTTTCTGGAATTTCTGGAATTTAAATAAACAGAGAAATCTTTTTATTGCGTCAGCATGACGCAATGCTGATTTCTGTTTAGTTTAAATTTAATTAGGCCTTTAGGGGGAACCAGCGCCCACTTGTCATAGGGATTAGGGGGGGTCAGTAGGGTGATTAGGCCCTAATGGACAAACCGGCCGGCGGTTAACCGGCGGCAGCCACGGGACGCGGCGGAGGTACGCCGGAGTGGAGATTACGGCCACGGGAAGGCACGGGGGAGGCACCAAAGTTCTCCCCGTGGCCTCGCTCACCCACTGGTGCAGGCCAACGACCTCGAGGCGTCCTGGAGCCATGCAGGCGACGAGGGGGCGCCGCGGCCGGAGTGCTACCTCGCGGGGAACAGCGAATGGGGCGCCGGGTGGAGAATGGGGAGGGGGAAAAGAACCGGGGCCTCACCGTGAGCACGACGGGGTGGTCGGGGTGGGCAAAAGAGCGGCGGCGGCAACGAATTCCGGCAATTAACTTGGTAGCCGTAGCGGAGGAGATTGATGCGGCCGTCGTCCACGGGGTCTCCTCGGTCCAATTGGTTGCGCAGGGTGATGAAGACGGCGGAGGCGGAGCTCCTGGACAGCTTGGATCGGCGAGGGGGGCATGGTGGTCATGTGTGCGCGAGACGGCGGACAGTGGCGAGCTTCGGGCACGCGTGAAAATGGCGAGAAAAGGAGGGGAACGACCTGGGAGCGGAGGGTGAAAGGATGCGGATGCTCTAGGCGTCTCCACGACGCGGATATGGACGAGGGAGCAGCCAGGCAGCTGCTTGGCGGCCATGCCGGGCTCACCGGCAAGCTGCCTGCCTGCCTGCCTGGCAAGTGGAGAAGACAACCCTGCCCTTTTGGGATGGGCTGCCTCTGCTGGGCCAGGTGGGCCAGGTAGGTGGTCTTTTCTTTTATTTTTCTACTTTTGTGTTTTATTTGTTTTTTATTGGATAAAATACCCAAACATTTTTATAAAATCTCAAAATATTTTATTTGGACTTATGTGACATATAGCTAGTAACTCCAAAGATTTGAAGATTTTTGAAATTCAAAACATTTGAATTTCAATTCAAATATGATTTAAATTTAATTTCCAAGCTCCTGGTTAAATTTTTGAAAATTCCTTGAGCATGAGGTTGGACCCACAACACATGAAATGTGATGATGCCCATTTATAGAGATTTTCTAAAACTTCAGAAGATTTTTGGAAAAAGATTTTTCTCTGGCCTTTTATTTAAATTATTTTTGAGGCTTCTCCAAATCCCCAATTCCTAAACCAAAGAATTTAAACATGATGCAATTATTCTAGTAATAAAAGCACATACCAAAACTAGGGTTGTGACATCATCTGTATCTTCTCCGGGATCAATAAAAACATCATTGGCAGTCTCACGCGTGTCGTCATGAATGAACTCTTCTCTGGGATCGGGTTCAGCGGAAACCACATTTTGAAAGCCTTTTCGTAGCCGGTCAAGCAATGATAGGTCATCCGGATCAGTAGCCTCTTCGTGTTCCACTTCTTCCTCATCATCATCGGTAACATGTTCGTGTTCGACTTCTTCCTCCTCCTCATCATCGGTTTCATTGTCATTCTCTACTTCCATGTTTTGACCAAACGTAGAGGTGTTTCCGAAATGTTTTTTTCCCACACGTGTTTCTTGGAAAAAAATCTCCTTCATGGAAGACCCATGGAAGATAGAAAATTTGTGTGGCCTGTTGAGCGACAATATAATCATCGGCAACATTTAAACGATTCTTCTGTTTAATTTCAACTAGCCCAACATGCTCATGAGTTTGTGTAGGGTCCTTCGGATCGAACCAATGACATTTGAAGACAACAGCGTTCGGAGGATTTTCACCATAATATAGTAGTTCGTATATTTCGTGAACTATTCCATAATACTCGATACCTCCATCTATAGCAGACACACTGAAATTTGTTTTTTTCTGATCGGGCATAGTTTGCTCTTTCCTACCAGTAAGAAAGCGACACCCATTGATGTTGTATTTTTCATATGTATGGACCTTAAAGTCAAAACCATTTGCGATTTGTCTCAATTCAGCGTCCATCGACTCTGAATTAGCCTACAAGTTGAAATGGAAAGGCTTGTTGTATTAGTCAGAACTGAGTCGACAAAGAAATAAAAATGGCATGTATATTATATAAGAAGCACCGTTTGTGTATACCAAGAGATGAAACCGGATTGCCGCCTCCCCGCTTCTCAAAAAGATTGATCTCTTCGATGGAGTCTTTTTCGATCGCCAATCCATTCGAGAATTGCGCAACGAATCGACTATATCAAATAATTAAGAGAAGTTAGACACAAAACTCTTCAGGAAGTTGCGGAACAATTAATATGTACCGAGCACTTACTCGATGTACGGCCGCACTTCTGGCAAGTTGGTCAAGATATACAATGTAATGATGCCCCATTCCTTAAAGGTCAACGTCTTTGTTTGCATAACCCCACATGGTGCGAGGCTCCCTTTAAAGAGTTTGAACTTGGATCCACGTCGCTCGGGGACGCCAGTATTGTACCGAGGCTTTGGATTATGCAAACTTTGATTAGTGGAAGCATAGTGTGTTGTCACGAAGTTTGCTGCTTCCTCGAAAACGAATGCCTAAGCCATTGATGCTTCAATTCTCCGTTTATTTTTACATTTTGCTCGAAGCGTCTTCTGCATTCTCTAAGTTGCATAGCACCAACGGTTTTGCATAGAGCCACCCAATCTTGCCTCCATCGGTAGATGCAAAATCATATGTTGCATAGGATTAAAGAAACCTGGTTGAAAGATCTTCTCTAACTTGCATATCAACTCCGGTGCCAGTTTTTTCATCTCTTCTATTACAATAGGCGATAGTTCTTTAGCACAAAGAGCACAGAAGAAATAGCTCAGCTCTGCCATTACTAGCCATTCCTTCTCGGGGATGTAGCCGCGCAACATCACTGGCATTATCCGCTCAAGGCATATGTGTCAATTGTGACTCTTCAGCCCAAAGATTTTCAACTTTTCAAGACTTGCTCCCCTTGCTAGATTCGCTGCATACCCATCGGGGAACATCAATTTTTTAACCCACATGAGGATTTCCCTAATGCGTTCCCTTTTAAGATTGAACCAGGCCTTTGGCTTATCCCAATTATTCTTCCCTTTCGGTTGTTGCATGTTCAGTGACTTTCTATTACACAGACTCTCCTGATCGACTCTAGCCTTAAAATTATATTTCCCCTTATCAGTGCCGAACAATGTACCAAAAAGTGCATCACCCATATTTTTTTCAATGTGCATCACTTCAATGTTGTGTGTAAGAGCCAGGTCTTTGAAATAGGGCAGATCCCAGAAGCATGGCTTGTGGGTCCGGGCGTGTTCCGTATTATATCCCAAGAAATACCCTGGACGGTCCGGATCAGGCTCCAGCGAGTTCAACTGATCTAGAATTTGTGCGCCCGTCATCATAGGTGGTGCCTCGTGCTCGACAACTTTACCTTTGTTGAAATGCTTCTTGTCTTTTCTTAAGTCATGGTCCAGAGGCAGGAATTGTCTATGCAAGTCGAAGAAAGAATACTTGCGACCCTCCGGCAGCCAATGAAACTTAAGAGCAGCCTTGCATTGCAGGCATGGGAACCTTCCGTGCACACACCATGCAACAAAAAGTGCAAACGTTGGCATGTCCTGCATCGAGTACATCAACCAAGCATGCATTCGGAAGTTTGTTTTGCTAGCTGCGTCCTATGTTCAGAACCCATTGTCCCAGGCTTCTTTGAAGTCATCCATCAGTGGTTGCAAGTACACATTCAATGTCAAGAAGATGTGATTTCTTTGCATAAGGACTCCAGGGGGAAGATTGAGGGGCATGATGAATACGGGCTAACAACTATACTGGGTTGCCGTCATACCGAAAGGATTGAACCGATCAAGGCCAATGGCGAGTGCCACATTCCTTGGGTCTTTGGCTTTACCTTCTTTATGTATTTCATTGAACATCTTCCACGCTTCACCATCAGAGGGGTGGGTCAACATCAAATTCCCGTATTCATCTGTAGCACATCTAATTGCATCTCTGTGCCATGTCATCTGTTTTGCTGTTTTCTTCAAGCATGTAAAGCTGTTGAAGTCTTGGTAAGATCGGTAGGTAACGAAGAATGTTTACGGGTATTTTTCTCTGCGTCTTCTCATCAAGACCATTGTCTACGAGAATATACCTGGAGGACTTGCAGCATGTACAATAATTTTCATCCTCATACTCATGCCTAAATAATACGCATCCTTTCTCACAAGCATGTATCCACTCGATCGGCATCTTCAGTGCACCGAGTATTTTGTCTGAGTGGTATAGGTTTGCAGGCACAATATGACCGTCGGGTAGAAAGCGCCCGAATAAGGTCATCATCACATTGTAGCACTCTCTGCCCAAGTTGAATTGGGTCTTAAGAGCCATTGTTTGTGCGATGGCATCTAGTTGACAAAGTTTGGTGTGCGCATGTAGTGGGAGTTTTGAAGACTCCAACATGGCATAAAAGGCCTTGGCAGTTTCCTCTGGTTCTTCGTCCTAATGACGAGCGTTGTTGTAGTCATTAATCATGTCTTCGATCCCTGTACCACAATCCTCGATGCGCTGACGCAGTAACTCATGTCTGTCACGTTGGGCCGACTCGCCATGAAATGACCACAACGTATAATCAGGCATGAAACCACACATTTGTAGTTGTTTACCCATTACATCATTTGTCTGCTGTGAATAGTTCTTACATCTAGTGTAGGGGCACCATGTTCTTGGTTGGCCAGCACTAAATGCAACCTCTAGGAACTCCTTGGTCTTGGTCAACCATTCCTCAGTCATATCTTTCTGACTAGGGTGACCGGTGTACATCCACGCACGATCATTCATTCTGGCTAGCTACCTAGTACAAATTAACACAAGAAGTCATATAATTAATTACGGTGATACGACATATGCACCTACTAGCTAATAGGTAAAGATAGGTCCTAATCCCACCCGATTATGTGCATATTGGATTCATTTCCCCATGCTCTCCTCCGGATCCGACGCAAAATTTCGACAACACCTCCCCACCGTTCTCTTGATACACGTCTCGGCATAAACCGAGAGGATGTGTACACGGAGAACAACAAGGTGGCGCTGACAAAATCCTGCGTCCGATCTGGAGGAGAGCATATCCTGGGAAATGAACCCAATCTACACATACTCGGGCTGTCCATGGATAACATTGGACAATTCGAAAGAATCCAATTATAAATATGCATATGAATGCATATTTATAAATGGAATCTTTCGAACGGGAGACGCATATGGGTTACGCAATGGAACCTTACATCTAAATTTTAATTATTAAATCTACCTATTTAGCAAGTGTGTCGTCGAACGCACGGGGAGGAGAGTTGTGCTCACCCTCGAACGCAAGGCCAGGGAGATTAGAAGAAATGGAAAGGAGGAGAGGGTGCAGTGGCAGATGGAGCTCCTCTTCGTCTTTTTTCCAATGGTTGGAAATCCTCCTCCTCGACAACAGGCTGGTGAGCCTCTCCTCCTCTACCCCTCTTCTTCCTCTTCCCTACTTTTCTTTTCATTAATTTCACTTTACTAACAAATTGTTTTACTTACTAATACATTCTTTTTTTCTTTCCCTTTACTTTGATTCTAACCTAATTAAACTTACTAACTAACTAAATAACAATATCTCTATCAACTAACAAATTCTTTCTTTCTTTCCCTTTACTATGATTCTAAACTAATTAAACTTACTAACTAAATAAAAAACATAGCTATAACAACTAACAATAACAAAAAGAACTTCTATATATATCCAACCTTAACTAACCTAACAACTAACAATAACTAAAATTTCTACTAACAATAACCTAAAACCTAACAATAACCTAAGAACTAACAATAACCTACACTAAGCTAACTAAAATCTAATTAAAAAATATAAAAAATGGGCAAGGGTTGGCCGTGAGCTCACCGGAGAGCGGCGGCGGCCCGGACGTATTGCGGCGCAGGGGGAGCAGCCTCTCCGGTGGCAGCGTCGGCGGCGGCCCAGACGAAGCGGTGGCGGGGTGGACCTGTAGAGGAGGAGAGGACGAGCGGGCGTGAGAGAGAGAGAGAATGGGGAGCGGGGGATGGGGCGACCAGGGTGGCGGCGGCGGTGCGTTCGAGGGTTGAGAGCGGGCTCGAGCGGGGTGAGAGAGAGAGAGATGTGCCGGTTAGGTCTGGCCCGGGCCGAGATAACGGCCCGCCGCTTGGCCGTCAGCCAGCTGACGACATCTCGGCTTTTCCGTCAGCTAGCTGACGGCCAAGCAGCGGGCCGTTATCCCATAGCCGAGTGGTGGGGTCAGGGCAAACGTTGGCCTCAGTGTGGCTTTGCCGTCATCCATTCTACGCGTTGCCGTCAGCTAACGGACGACGTTGAATAGGCTGACGGCTAAATGCTTTTTTGCCTACAACTGTTTCTTTGCCATCAGCATTTCTACTAGCTGACGGCAAAGCAAGGTTTGCCCTTACCCCGATGAAAGGCTGACGGCAAAGCACAAAGATGATGGAAAAACTCCTGTTTCCAGTAGTGTAGGCTAGATTTCAATCGGGTGCAAGTCTAACGAAGAACTGGTATGAAGAAATTGCTCGAAGTGTAAATTTATCGATATGAATCTGAGAGATGTGCCTAAGTGATAAATTCCACGGGACGAGGGATTTCTTACCTAGATCAGATGAGCATTCGATAGGAAACACTAGAAATAGATTTCCCAAAGTGCAATGATCCAAACGGATCAAACAGACCTACTAAAACAGACGAAAATCAAGAACAAATCTAGGGCCCGATGAACAGATCGAAGAGGAATCGAGTCTAGCCTCGCACGTACCTTAACTTGGTGACGTGTGAGATCTACGGAGGCGCGGATGAAGATCCTCGTCGACGAGATGGCGTCCGGCGACTTCCTTCTGGCAGTGAAGCGGCGAGGAAATCGATGGCGACGGAAATAGCACGGTGGCGCGCAAGAGCTCGGGTGCGAGGGGGAGAGACGAAGTCGAGGAAGTGGAGGAACTGTGCCGGTGGGGGTGGATTAGTATTTATATGGTAGGGGTCTGACGTAACCGTCAAATCTGATCCAACGGCGCAGATCTCGCATCTCTCCGAATTCAACGGACGGATTTTGAGGTGGTAATCGCGGAGAATTCCAACGAACCGAAAGAAAGTTGCTCCACGTCCGAGAACAAACTCATCGAAAATCGAGTAATAAATTAGATAAAAGTTAGATAGATACTCCTTCAGAATCAATGACATTCGAAGGGAATCTCAATCGAGTACAAATATGCATGTTCACGAGAGAAAAGCAAGGATGGGGTGAGGATAGAATACTTGTTGCCTCCAAGACTAGCAAAATTTTGAGGACCGAATAAATCCATATGAAGTAATTCAAGGGGACGAGTAGTAGTCATCATAGTCTTTGCTGAGTGATGTTTCTTGGCAATCTTTCCGGCTTCACAGGCACTGCATAGACGATGTTTATCGAATTTCACATTTTCAATACCAACTATATTCTTCTTCAAGATCAGAGTTTCAAGATTTTTCAGCCCTGCATGACCAAGTCTTCGATGCCATAACCAACCAGATGTGGCTTTAGCCATTAAGCATGTGGAAACTGCAGGTCCCGAAGATAAATCGACAATATAAAGATGACCTTTGCGATATCCTTCGAACACGAATGAATAATCATCCTGTGAAAAGACTACACAACGAGAAGCTGAGAACCATACAAGCATACCCATATCACAAAGTTTTCAGATAGACATAAGATTATATCCTAGAGATTGAACAAGCATAACTTTGTCAATATTCTTATCCTTCGATATAGCAACCTTACCCAAACCAAGTACTTTTCCTTTGTTGTGGTCACCGAAAGTAATATATCTCTGAGAAGATTCAATAAGTTTGTCTACGGTGAACAAATCTCTGTCTCCGGTCATATGATTTGTGCAACCACTATCCATGACCCATTCGGATCCACGGGAGACATAGCCCTGAAGAAGAATTAGTTCTTCTTGACCACCCACAAACGAGCAGTTGAATGAGAAGTCATGGAAGTGTTAGATGAAGCAGCGGTATTATAGAGAATAAGATCATATTGGCGAGGGGGGGCCATCAAGCACACCATAAACATAATTACTCGGTGAGGGGTTAGAGTACTGGTAGGTAAAAGAAATTTTGTCTTTGTTGTCACGATGACGATAAATATTTATATCTACTCGATAGTATTCCTTCTGGGGAACATTTGAAGCAGGAACCAGAGGTTCGTTTCTATCCTCGAGAGAATAGAAGTGTTTCGGTGGTACCGAAGATTTTCATTTCATAGAATGGTTAGGGGGTGGTTTTTCTACGAGAGATTTGCGGACCCAAATCTGTCGCTTATAGAAACCATTCTTCGGAGGAGTACCAACGAATTCAGCAGACACTTTTCCTTCGTGATCTTTGATAAGCTTGTAGTCAGAATCAAGTGATTCATCAACAATAGCTTTATCAATTTTGCAGTTGAAACCTGAAAGGTTAGCAATATCAATGGGATTTTCTTTCGCTAGAACCCAAACAGTTTTAGGATACTGCTCGGTCTCCCAGTAGGTGCCATCAGGGTTGAGTTTCCTCTCGAAGACAACTCCTTCCTTTCGAGGATTCCTATGAAGAAGAGCATTCTTTAGGATATCACATAGGTACTGGTGTCGCTAAACACTTTTGAACATGACTGTATAAAATAAATCTTTCAACCTGAGGAGTTCCTCGGTAACAGTTTCCTCATTTGAGGGGTTAGCATCATCAATGACAATAGGTTCTTTTCCTTTCGATTTCTTAGTGATGGACTCCGTTTTTCCTCGTTCCAAACAAGTTAAGCAAGGTGAAGTAGATTCATTCTTAGTTTCTGAGCCCTGTTGAGCAATGACCGTGAGATTGACATTCTCCAACTCTTCATGAGCCTCTCTCAGTTTCTCGAGAGCCATTTTCCTTTGAATGAATTCGTAGGTTAGCTTCTCGTAGTCCGCTGAGAGAAGATCATGCCGAGAGGAAAGTTCATCATACTTTTCTTTCAGAGAAACATGCTCATTCGTTAAAGTTTGACCTTTCTCAATCTCGTCGATCAACAAAGTCTCAGTTTTTTGAATAGTTTCACTTAGAGAATCTAGTTCATCTTGTTGGATAGAAGCAACCTTAGCAAGTTTGGCATAGCTTATCCTAGAGTCACTTTCATAAGAAGATCCATCAGAAGTATCGTAGGAATTCTTAGAAGAGGATACCTTAGCCTTGGCCATGAAGCAGTAAGCTGGTGATTCATCTTCACTTCTTTAGTGGTGAAGAATGAACTCGATGTCTTGTTCGAAGCAAAATCTAGACTGGCAACACCATCAGACTTAGAACCAGAACCAGATCTTGAGTTTGATTCAGCTTTGGTCCCAGAAGCTTCATCTTCAGAGTTCATATCTTTAACCAGATAGGCCCTGGCATGGTGAGAATTCTTGCATCGAGAGGAATGTGATTTCAAGGAAGAACTCTCTCTATGCTTGTGATACTTCTTCTTATTGTCATCATCAAAATCATCTTTCTTGTATTTTCTGGACTTTGAATCATATCTCTTTGACTCATAGTTTTTGCTCGATCTGTGTGACTTGCTCGAAGAGTTGCTGTGTGAATGCTTGGATCTATCTTCAATTTCCCAGAGAGTACAATCATCGATAAAGTGACCTGGCATCTTACACTTGTAGCAGCAATTATCTTTCGATGAAGAGTTTCTGGATGATGATCGATGCTGTGATGAATTGGTTGAATGTCTGGAGGAGTAGTTTTTCTTCAGTGAAGAGTAATTCCTTCTCTGGAAGCAGTTGAATCTTTTCATTATCAGTGCCAAATATTTTCCAATATTATCGGGGTCATCTGAGGCACCTCCAGATTGAGAACTAGCTTCCGGAGAAGAATGATGTGAAGCTTTGGCTTTGAGAGCATGAGATTTTCTTCGAGTTCCATTGACATCACATTTTTATTCTTCTTCCATCTCAAATGTGTTGAGTCTCTAGAGAATATCAGCAGCAACCAGATCTTTGAAATCAGTACTTTCCTTGATCATCAGCACAATGTGATCGAAGGAATCATCAAGAGAACGGAGAAAATTTCTGACAACTATCCGAGTGGTGATATCTTCAGCACCGAGGGAAATCAGCACGTTTGATAAAGAAGTGGGTCTACTATAGATGGAGTTAACTTTTTCACCTTCATGCCTCTTGAACCGATAGAATTTGCTTCGGAGAGTGTCAATACGAGCATCTTTCTAAGTAGAGACACCTTCACCAATCTTCTCGAGATAGTCCCAAACAACTTTGGCCGTAGGAATATTCTTGACCTCATGATATTTTTCTGGAATCAAATGGTTTGTGATGAATACCTGTAGGGGGAATGATACCCGGGTAGGGTCACCTGTAACAGCCCAGATTTCACAAAAATTAAAATTTTTGTTTTCGGTATGAATTGTTTGATTGTCTCATTTGTTTGCGGTGTTTGCATCCCCGATTTATCGATCGGCGATTAGTTTTCCCCCTCTTATCTCATACCGGACGGAGACTGACCCTTGCCACCCAGACACTCGACCTTTGCGACACCGGGTTTCACCCCATCACCGTCGCGAAACCGCACGAGACCAGCCGCAGCCAACGGAACGAAAACCCAGTTTAACAATTAAACGGGTTATTTTTATAGCGCGCTGGAGAATGTTCTCGGAATGGTTCCGATGCGAGGTGAACGCCGCCGGCTCGACGCGCTGGTCGCGCAGTTTGAAGTTTTACCCGAATCGGAGATCATGCGGACCCCCGGCGGTCAGAAACATAAACACCGCGCGCGAGAGAGAAAAACCGGGGACGTTTTTAGAAATTGCCAGCCACCTGGGCTATATAAAGACCACCACACTCCCACCCCTTTCTAGGGTTTCCCTAGGCACAAAATTGCAGCCAGCCCTCAAACATAGCCCCAATTTTCGCAATTAGCCCATTTTTGTCAAAAATCTAGCCTCCCTGCGATCTGGACCGTTGGATCGGCCGATCCAACTGTCGGGACCCGGGGTTAGCATATGTAATTCCATTCACGATACAATCACATGGAGAGCCGAGAACCGTACCCACTTGTCTAAGCAGACAAGGCCAAGCACAGAACGTTCTCGGTAAGCATCGAACGTGAGGGGCATCCCATTCAGGCCGGATGATCAACTGAGATGGGTCCTCATCGTCCGCTCACAAGTCTAAATGCTTATGGGTGGTCAATCCCATACTCATAGGCAAGTCGCCTCAACCATGTTATCGATTGGATCCTAACTCTTACATAGACTTACTCCAGCCCGATCACTTAGTCGGGGTCTAGGGCGGGCTCGATCATACAACAAAGTGTGCACGTGACAGAGTCCCGAGCAATCGCATCGCGATGCCCCAAGCTGCGCACATCTAAGGGCCACTTGGTGTATAAAAGACCGCCAGCAAAATCAAAACTAAGGCCTCGAAAACCCATACTAAGACACGCATGTTATAAACATACACGCATCACACATGCCTAGTATGAACAGCAGGTATCATCACATAACTTTACAAAGTATTCTTTATTGATATACACATAGAGCATACAAAGATCACATGTCTGTGATCAACATTACATCATACAACGGAAGCAAATTAGGTCTGAGTACAGACAAGTTTAACAAATGGCTTAGAGAAGCCTTGTAAACAAACATGTCCTTCCACGAGGGACCAGACTGCTGTCTGGGACTATGCTAACTTAGCCAATGTCGAGCTTCACGAAGGTGACTCCATCGGGGTCCGGTTCTTATCTAAAACATAGAATAAGCAAACGTGAGTACAAAGTCGTACTCAGCAAGACTTACATCAGATCTATACTACTCATGCTCAAGTATCAAGGTAAAGGGAGGTGGGGTTTCATCATGCAGAAGTGCCAGCTTTGACTTGGCTAATCCTGAACTACGATGTACCAGACTTAAGATAAGAAGCGTACACGAGTCCACTACATCTCCAACCAATACACCACTATGGTTACTTCCTCGACTTCCCCACGAGGAGGCACACCATAGCACTCACGCTTATCTTGCGAGTTTTATAAGTATCCATTCAAGTTGTCTAATAATCAGGTACAGGTTCCATGTAGTCCTTAACCGCGGACGCGGCTATTTGAATAGTTTTGTTAACCTTGCAAGGGTGTAAACTACACACATATGACCATCGGTTACCGCCAGGTCTCACCACCGCTCAAGAGGTGACAGCGAGGATGTTCACCACGACACTTCGCTCACAACCGGTCTATTCCAGGAGTCTACTATCTGAGTTTGCCTCCGCTCGAGAGCCCGGCCGGATCAACGAAACGGACTCAGACAATGTAAGTGACCGAGACGCCACCTCTGGCAGATGGTTTTCCTGCCTCACAGGTGCACCCACATATCTATATGATGCAACCATTCCTTCATTCTTTTTCTATGCAGATGCCAAATGGAAAGCCCGAACTAATGTGACTCCTGGACGTCGACACGGATCAAGGTACTAGGCCGAGAGGGGTCAGTGAGCCCAATGTGTGGTTGTACTCTTTGTCTTGGATTACCATACAAGAACTCGATGCCTAAGGCAGTGTTCAACGAGACAACCCACTGTGTACTCCTACACAGCCTCTCATCGTTCACCTTGTATTTGGGTGGATTCACCGACACAGTTTCACTTTCATCAACACCTGTTCATCATCATCCCGACTCACATCAAAAGCAACCTCATTTAACACTAAGCATGCAATAAGCTGTAACAGTTGCAGGGGCTTCATGATATCAATCAACTCCTATGTCAGCTAGGATTGTGGTTTGGTTACTACTATGAGAAGATGATAGGTCATGCATCGGATATGGGTTCAACTATGCGGTAGAATCGATACAAAGTGATCTCCTAAACATGCATAAGCGAGACTGAGAGGGAATTGGGATTTTATAGACATGATCAATGGGGTTTGCTTGCCTTGCAGACGAGGTTCGATATCGAGGTCTTCAACGAAGGGGGTGGCTTCCGGTTCCGGTTGCACGTCTATCGAGCAAACAATCAAACAAGGCATAAATTTATTTGCAATGCATAAACACATGATCAATATTGAAATGGTGATGTTCTTGGTCACAATGTGGGTACAATTCCATTTAAAAGAAGTCAAATGCAAAGTCATTTGCAAATGTGCTTCAAATTTGAATTTGAAAAAAAGCCATATGGATGTTTTGCACTGTTCACCCATTTTAAAATGGTCAAACATGAAAACAGACTCGTATTCATAAACCTTGGACTTTTCTGATATTTTTAGACATATTATTTGCTATATTTGGAGTTCATATGAATTAGTTATGAATTTCCCAAGTTTAAACAATTTTCTGGAATTTTCTGGATTAAATTAATTCATTTCTATTTTCTAAAAAAAGACTTTACTGCGTCAGCATGACGTAGTGCTGACATCAGGGGGTGCTGGCTGGTGGGGCCTGCTTGTCAGTCTCTTAGGGGTTAATCCCCGTTTAACTAAAGTTAACAGGGTCATTAGGGGGGGGGCTGGCCCACATGTCATAGGCTGTTTTGGAAGGGGGTTAGCTTAAGCTAACCGTGCCACGTTGGCACGCCGGCGGCATGTCGCCGGTGGCCACCCGAGACGGCGGCGCACACGGAAACGCTGCTCCCGGCCACCATTTGGCACGGGGAGGACATGGGAATGCCCCCCAGACTCGTCCACATCGCGTGGTGCACACAGGAGACCCTGGGGTTCACTAGAGCCTCGCCGGCGACGACGTGCGGCGGTGGCCGTGGCGTGGTTAAGATGGGGACGGTGGTACGAAGTGCCAGAAGACGCCGGGCTGGTGGATTACACTCCGGGGAGCGTCGCATGTCCACTGGACGTGGCTAGGGTGGAGTAGGAGGTTCGTGTGCTCGACGGCGAGAACACCAGCGGCGAGGAGTCACGGCTTCCATGGCGGCCGTTTCCAGAGGGAGAAAAGGAAGGGGAAAACAAGGGTAGAACATGCGCCTTCTCACCGTGATTGCAAAGGACGAAACAGAGAGGTCGATGGTTCTTTGACAGCGACGAATTTGTCGATGAACTCCGGTGGCCGGAGTCGAAGAAGACGACCCGATTCGGCAGTTCCAGGGGTCCTTAGCTCGCAATCGTCTGCTCGGGGACAAAGTCGACGACGAGGAACCTCGTGGACACGACGGCTTGAGCTCGGGATGGCAGGGGGCACGCCTGCGCACGGTGGCGCTCTGCGGCGCCGCTCGGTTGTCGACGTGCACGGCGAGAGAGGGCGAGGGAGAGACGCGCTGGAGGGGGAAATGGAGCGGGGGGCTCCCAGACGCCTCCAGGTGTGAAGAGATGGCCTCGGGAAGCTGCTGCGTGGCCGCGGCTCGTCGGCGGCGTCGGTGGAGTGTTGCATGCATTCCACCGAGCACCTTCGGGGCGCGGGGAGGAAGAGACAAGCGGGGGAGGTGGGTTGGGCCGCCTGCTGGGCTGGGGGGGGGAAGAGTTGGGCCGGATGGACAGGGGGCTTCTTCCTTTTCTTAAAATTCTTCTGTTTTTTTTTCTGTTATTTGTTTTGCCCCAAATAAAATAGCAGAGCATTTTTAAAAATCATGAAAACTTTTATGTGGGCTTATAACATATATAGCTAGCCACTCATAAGTTTTGGTGATTTTTGAAAATCAAACAATTTGAATTTAAATTCAAATTGGAGTTTAATTTAATTTCCAAGCCACTTTTTGAATTATTGAAAAATCTATGAGCATGGGTTTAATCGCAAATCACTTTTAAAATGATCACACTCATTTTTAGGATTTTTCAATACATTCAAAAGAATTTTGGAAAAAGATTTATTTCTGGCCTTTTTATTTAATTTCTCAGGGCTTTTCTTTTCCCTATTTTTGATTTTCCTTTTGAAATTTTCATGATGAAAAGGGACAAGCAAACCCTAGCACTTACCCTAGTTGGGGTTCTGACAACTCGCCCCCACTCAAAAGAATCTCGTCCCGAGATTCAGAAGTCGTCGGGAGGAAGGTGGGGTACTCGGCACGGAGGCGGTCTTCTCTTTCCCAGGTTGTTTCTTTCTCGGAGTGATGTGACCATTGCACTTTGAGGAACTTGATCTTCTGACGACGAGTGACACGCTCTGCTGAATCAAGAATACGAACAGGGTACTCTCGATAAGAAAGGTCATCTTGGAGATCAAGCGTTTCATGGTCGACTTCGCGGATGGGGTCCTTGAAGCAACGCCTGAGTTGTGACACATGGAATACATCATGTACTCGGGAAAGGTGAGGGGGTAGTTCAAGTTGGTAGGCAACTTCTCCACGTTTAGCTAGAATGCGGAAAGGTCCGATGTAACGTGGGGCCAACTTGCCTTTGATACCGAATCTTTGGGTTCCCTTCAGAGGAGTAACCCGAAGGTAAGCCTTCTCATCCAGATTGTAGCTCTCCTTTCTATGATGACGATCATAGTAGCTTTTCTGACGAGATTGAGCGGCTTTCAAACGATCACGAACAATGCGAACTTGCTCTTCTGCTTCCTTGATCATATCCGGTCCAAAGAATTGTCTTTCACCGGTTTCTGACCAGTTTAAAGGTGTTCGACATCATCGTCCATATAGGAGTTCAAAAGGAGCCATGTTCAGACTAGATTGAAAACTATTGTTATAAGCAAATTCGGCGAATGGAAGAGATTTCTCCCAATTCTTTCCGAATGAGAGAACACAAGCTCTGAGCATGTCTTCCAAGATTTCATTAACCCTTTCAACTTGACCGCTAGACTGAGGATGGAAAGCCGTACTAAAGGATAGATGAGTTCCCATAGCATTCTGAAAGCTTCCCCAGAATCTAGAGGTGAATAGGCTACCACGATCAGAATTGATCACCAAAGGAACACCGTGAAGAGACACAATTCTAGAGATATACAAGTCCGCTAACTGGCTTGCAGTTATGGACTCGCGAACTGGAAGGAAGTGAGCAACTTTGGAAAGTCTATCAATGACCACGAAGATGGCATCGTTTCCTTTCTGGGTTTTTGGAAAGCCGGTGATGAAGTCCATACCGACTTTGTCCCATTTCCACTCGGGAATAGGCAAAGGTTGAAGTGTACCAGCAGGTCTTTGGTGTTCTGCCTTAATGCGATGACAAACATCACATTCAGCAACAAATCAAGCAATGTCTCTCTTCATCCGGGTCCACCAAAATCTCTGGCGTAGATCTCGGTACATTTTTGTGCTACCAGGATGAATTGAGAGGGGTGTGTCATGGGCTTCTTTGAGGATGAGTTGCCGTAGATCCTTATTCTTAGGTACTACCAAACGATTTTCAAAGAATACCGTTCCTCTACTATCTGTGGAGAAACATTTAGCAACTCCGCTAGCAATGTTCTCCTTGATCCGGCGAACACTTCGTGCACGCCTCTGGGCAACTCTGATTTGATCCTCAAGGGTTGGTTTCGCCACCAAGTTGAAAAGAGATCCACGAGGAACAATCTCGAGATTGAGCTTTCAAAATTCCTCATGAAGAAGTGGTTGATACTGTTGTAACATGAGGTTGTTACAATACGACTTACGACTTAGTACATCAGCCATGACATTGGCCTTGCCTGGGGTGTAAGAAATGCCTAAGTCATAATCTTTTATCAACTCTATCCAGCGTCTTTGCCTGAGATTAAGATCTGGCTGGGTGAAAATGTATTTGAGGCTTTGGTGGTCGGAATATATCTCACAACGATTACCAAGGAGGTAATGTCGCCAAGTCTTCAGGGCATGAACTACGGCAGCGAGTTCAAGATCATGGGTAGGATAGTTCTCTTCATGTGGCCGCAACTAGCGTGAAGCATAAGCTACCACATGTCGATCTTGCATAAGTATGCATCCTAACCCTTGCCGTGAAGCATCACAATAGATCTCGACATCCCTTGTGGTGTCTGGAGGTGCAAGTACGGGTGCAGAAGTCAATCTTCTTTTTAGCTCTTGAAAGCTTTCCTCGCACTTGGGGTTCCATTGGAATTTCTTAACTTTCTTGAGGAGTTCAGTAAGAGGCTTTGCAACTTTAGAAAAGTTCTCGAGGAAGCGGCGGCAATAGCTTGCTAGGCCAAGAAAACTCCTAACTTGCTTAACTGATTCAGGTGGAGTCCAGTCATGGACGGCCTGAACTCTCTCGGGATTGACTGCAACACCTTTTGCAGAAATCACGTGGTCTAAGTAGGTCACTTCTGGTAGCCAAAATTTACACTTGGAGAACTTGGCATAAAGGCGGTGCTCTCTAAGTTTCATCAATACCAGCCTAAGATGTTCTGCGTGCTCTTCTTCGTTCTTCGAGTAGATGAGAATGTCATCAAGATAAACCACAACAAATTTATCTAAGTACTCCATGAAGATCGAATTCATCAAGCGCGAGAATGTGGCGGGGGCATTGGTTAAACCAAAGGACATGACGGTGTACTCGTAAAGACCATAACGAGTAGTAAAAGCCGTTTTTGAATGTCCTCGTTTCGGATTTTGATTTGATGATAGCCTAATCTCAAATCCATCTTGGAGAAGACAGAGGATCCTGCAAGTTGATCATAAAGATCATTGATCCTGGGCAGTGGGTACTTGTTCTTTATCGTCGCTAGATTTAGCGGGCGATAGTCTACGCACATCCTTTCTGTTCCATCTTTCTTCGTTACGAACAGAACGGGGCAACCCCATGGCGATGAGCTAGGGCGGATGAAGCCTTTTGCCAACGAAGCATCAAGTTGGGTTTTTAGCTCAGCTAACTCATGTGGGGCCATTCTATATGGGCGTCTCGAAATTGGGGCTGTGCCTGGTATAAGATCCACTATGAATTCTACACACCTGTCGGGTGGCATTCCCGGCAGTTCTTCAGGAAAGACATCCGGGAAGTCCCGAACCACCGGAACATCTTCAAGGTCTGGAAGGGGAAGCACATTCAAAGTATGCATCTGGATTCTAGAGATGGGTGATGTGTAGTCAATGGTCTGGCCTGAAGGGTGGGTGAGTTTGACTGATTTGGTTTTACAATCAAGGAAAGCATTTTTCCTTGATAACCAATCCATTCCTAGGATGACATCAATGTCTGAAGACTTGAGGGCTATAAGAGAAGTAAGGAATACTAAACCCTCAATTGCAATTTGATTGCCATGGCTTACTCTATTAGTTTGCCACTTTGAACCAGGAGTTTGAATGATCATTGGAGAAAACATTTCTTCAAAAGGAAACTCATGACAAAGTGCATAACTCTCCGACATGAATGAATGAGAAGCTCCTGGATCGAAAAGAACGGAGGCGGGGACATGATTGACTGGGAGTGTACCAAGAATGACGTCAGAAGCATCAGTGGTTTCCTCCACTGAGATTTGGTTCACACAACCACTACTAGTGGATGAAGGCTTTGCTGGAAAAGCTTTGGTGGTTGGTTTCTTTGGAGGTTTGGGTCGAGAATGACGTGGTGCCATCAAGACCTGAGGGCATTGACGATAGTAATGGCCTGGAAGACCACACTTAAAGCATACCCTGTCTGAAATGTTGGGAGTGGGATTACTTGGTTGCACACCATCATCCCGGGGTGGAATAATGTGTTGGGGTGGATGGCATATATTTGGTGATGGCCTCTGGAGAAGGTTTTGAGGTATGGCTCTGGTTGGAATCCAAATTCGGCGTTTCTGAGGGGCTGAACTTGAATAAGGAGCAAGCTCAAGAGCATGCTTACGGGACTCCTCGAAAATTTCATTGCCATGCTCAGCTCTGAAGGATCTGTTGACTAAATCCTCAAAGGTGGCAAATTCGATGAGGTTGAAATCATGACGAAGGATGGGGCTAAGTCCCTTACGGAACCTTGCCTGTTTTCTGGCATCGGTGGTGATCTCATCTTGGGCATACCGGGCAAGACGGTTGAACTCTCTCACATACTCATGCATGGACATCTCTCCTTGAGTGAGATTGCAGAACTCTTCCTTCTTGCGCTCCATCAACTCATCCAGAAGGTGGTACCCTCGAAAGGCAACACAGAACTCCTGCCAAGTCACTACGTGACCATCTGGCTGCATAGCAACATAGTTCTCCCACCATTCAGCGGCAACACCTTCCAGAAAGTATGCCGCGAATATAACTCGATCATCGGGAGCAACATGTGCAGTATCAAGCTTACGCTCGATGGAACG
Source organism: Bromus sterilis (assembly GCA_950022295.1). Classification (NCBI taxonomy): domain Eukaryota; kingdom Viridiplantae; phylum Streptophyta; class Magnoliopsida; order Poales; family Poaceae; genus Bromus; species Bromus sterilis. The sequence continues at coordinate 235,560,170 of OX465596.1, forward strand.
GAGCCAATCATCAGCTTCAAGGGGCTCAGAAGAACATCGGAATACCGGTGGCTTGAGGAGGATAAAGTCCTGAATGCTCACAACCACATTACGATGACGTGACGTATTCTGCTCGATGAGCTCCAGAAGGCGTGTTTGATCACGTTGATTCTTCTCAGCTTCCATCATGATTTCCGCCGCAGAAGGCGGTGGTAGGGGTTCATCATCATTTCGATTCCGAACACGGTCTCGATTCCGACGAACAGCACTACGAGTTCCACCTGACATCCTGTGTGATAAAAATCAATAATCAGAACAGGTTGAATGATGGATTCAAGGATAACAAGACATGATGAAGGCAAAAATATTATAATGCGAAGGCAATGATTCATAGAAACTTGGAACAAATCCGGCAGCATAACGGCTACACCGGGATGGAAAATGAAACAACCTCGAAGAATTTGGACAGAACTTCTTCAAGGAACTCAACAGAACGATGAGTGTGGACGACCACAACTGTCCTACGGCTACAAGGAGGAAAACAACGAGATGTTCTAGTAAAGACATAGATGAGCCTAGTCCTATCATCCCGTAGAAAGGATAAGGTGACCCAGAACTCAGATCGATGAGGATAAGGAGAAAAAGAAGCCTTACGTTATTCCCTTATACCCAGAGTAACTATATAACTATAGAATGCTAGACTCGACTTCGACCAAGGGTTTGATAAGCCTACAGACAGTCCTCCTCTGATACCAAGTCTGTCGGGACCCAGGGTTAGCGTATGTAATTCCATTCACGATACAATCACATGGAGAGTCGAGAACCGTACCCACTTGTCTAAGCAGACAAGGCCAAGCACATAACGTTCTCGGTAAGCATCGAACGTGAGGGGCATCCCATTCAGGCCGGATGATCAACTGAGATGGGTCCTCATCGTCCGCTCACAAGTCTAAATGCTTATGGGTGGTCAATCCCATACTCATAGACAAGTCGCCTCAACCATGTTATCGATTGGATCCTAACTCTTACATAGACTTACTCCAGCCCGATCACTTAGTCGGGGTCTAGGGCGGGCTCGATCATACAACAAAGTGTGCACGTGACAGAGTCCCGAGCAATCGCATCGCGATGCCCCAAGCTGCGCACATCTAAGGGCCACTTGGTGTATAAAAGACTGCCAGCCAGATCACAACTAAGGCCTCGAAAACCCATACTAAGACATGCATGTTATAAACATACACGCAGCACACATGCCTAGTATGAACAGCAGGTATGATCACATAACTCTACAAAGTATTCTTTATTGATATACACATAGAGCATACAAAGATCACAAGTCTGTGATCAACATTACATCATACAACGGAAGCAAATTAGGTCTGAGTACAGACAAGTTTAACAAATGGCTTAGAGAAGCCTTGTAAACAAACATGTCCTTCCACGAGGGACCAGACTGCTGTCTGGGACTATGCTAACTTAGCCAACGTCGAGCTTCACGAAGGTGACTCCATCGGGGTCCTGTTCTTATCTAAAACATAGAATAAGCAAACGTGAGTACATAGTCGTACTCAGCAAGACTTACATCAGATCTATACTACTCATGCTCAAGTATCAAGGTAAAGGGAGGTGGGGTTTCATCATGCAGAAGTGCCAGCTTTGAATTGGCTAATCCTGAACTACGATGTACCAGACTTAAGATAAGAAGCGTACACGAGTCCACTACATCTCCAACCAATACACCACTATGGTTACTTCCTCGACTTCCCCACGAGGAGGCACACTATAGAACTCACGCTTATCTTGCGAGTTTTATAAGTGTCCATTCAAGTTTTCTAATAATCAGGTACAGGTTCCAAGTAGTCCTTAACCGCGGACGCGGCTATTCGAATAGTTTTGTTAACCTTGCAAGGGTGTAAACTACACACATATGACCATCGGTTACCGCCAGGTCTCGCCACCGCTCAAGAGGTGACAGTGAGGATTTTCACCACGACACTTCGCTCACAACCGGTTTATTCCAGGAGTCGACTATCTGAGTTTGCCTCCGCTCGAGAGCCCGGCCGGATCAACGAAACGGACTCAGACAATGTAAGTGACCGAGACGCCACCTCTGGCAGATGGTTTTCCTGCCTCACAGGTGCACCCACATATCTATATGATGCAACCATTCCTTCATTATTTTTCTATGCAGATGCCAAATGGAAAGCCCGAACTAATGTGATTCCTGGACGTCGACACGGATCAAGGTACTAGGCCGAGAGGGGTCAGTGAGCCCAATGTGTGGTTGTACTCTTTGTCTTGGATTACCATACAAGAATTCGATGCCTAAGGCAGTGTTCAACGAGACAACCCACTGTGTACTCCTACACAGCCTCTCATCGTTCACCTTGTATTTGGGTGGATTCACCGACACAGTTTCACTTTCATCAACACCATGTTCATCATCATCCCGACTCACATCAAAAGCAACCTCATGTAACACTAAGCATGCAATAAGCTGTAACAGTTGCAGGGGCTTCATGATATCAATCAGCTCCTATGTCATCTAGGATTGTGGTTTGCTTACTACTGTGACAAGATGATAGGTCATGCATCGGATATGGGTTCAACTATGCGGTAGAATCGATACAAAGTGATCTCCTAAACATGCATAAGCGAGACTGAGAGGGAATTGGGATTTTATAGACATGATCAATGGGGTTTGCTTGCCTTGCAGACGAGGTTCGATATCGAGGTCTTCAACGAAGGGGGTGGCTTCCGGTTCCGGTTGCACGTCTATCGAGCAAACAATCAAACAAGGCATAAATTTATTTGCAATGCATAAACACATGATCAATATTGAAATGGTGATGTTTTTGGTCACAATGTGGGTACAATTCCATTTAAAAGAAGTCAAATGCAAAGTCATTTGCAAATGTGCTTCAAATTTGAATTTGAAAAAAAGCCATATGGATGTTTTGCACTGTTCACCCATTTTAAAATGGTCAAACATGAAAACAGAACCCGTATTCATAAACCTTGGACTTTTCTGATATTTTTAGACATATTATTTGCTATATTTGGAGTTCATATAAATTAGTTATGAATTTCCCAAGTTTAAACAATTTTCTGGAATTTTCTGGATTAAATTAATTCATTTCTATTTTCTAAAAAAAGACTTTACTGCGTCAGCATGACGCAGTGCTGACATCAGGGGGGTGCTGGCTGGTGGGGCCTGCTTGTCAGTCTCTCAGGGGTTAATCCCCGTTTAACTAAAGTTAACAGGGTCATTAGGGGGGGGGGCTGGCCCACATGTCATATGTTGTTTAGGAAGGGGGGTTAGCTTAAGCTAACCGTGCCACGTTGGCACGCCGGTGGCATGTGGCCGGTGGCCACCCGAGACGGCGGCGCACACGGAAACGCTGCTCCCCGCCACCATTTGGCACGGGGAGGACATGGGAATGCCCCCCAGACTCATCCGCATCGCGTGGTGCACACAGGAGACCCTGGGGTTCACCACAGCCTCGCCGGCGACGACGTGCGGCGGTGGCCGTGGCGTGGTTAAGACGGGGACGATGGTACGAAGTGCCAGAAGACGCCGGGCTGGTGGATTACACTCCGGGGAGCGTCGCACGTCCACTGGACGTGGCTAGGGTGGAGTAGGAGGTTCGTGTGCTCGACGGCGAGAACACCGGCGGCGAGGAGCCACGGCTTCCATGGCGGCCGTTTCCAGAGGGAGAAAAGGAAGGGGAAAACAAGGGTAGAACATGCGCCTTCTAACCGTGATTGCAAAGGACGAAACGGAGAGGTCGATGGTGCTTTGACAGCGAAGAATTTGTCGATGAACTCCGGTGGCCGGAGTCGAAGAAGACGACCCGATTCGGCAGTTCCAGGGGTCCTTAGCTCGCAATCGTCTGCTCGGGGACGAAGTCGACGACGAGGAACCTCGTGGACACGACGGCTTGAGCTCGGGATGGCAGGGGGCACGCCTGCGCACGGTGCCGCTCAGCGGCGCCGCTCTGTTGTCGACGTGCACGGCGAGAGAGGGCGAGGGAGAGACGCGCTGGAGGGGGAAATGGAGAGGGGGGCTCCCAGACGCCTCCAGGTGCGAAGAGATGGCCTCGGGAAGCTGCTGCGTGGCCGCGGCTCGTCGGCGGCGTCGGTGGAGTGCTGCATGCATTCCACCGAGCACCTTCGGGGCGCGGGGAGGAAGAGACAAGCGGGGGAGGTGGGTTGGGCCGCCTGCTGGGCTGGGGGGGGAAGAGTTGGGCCGGATGGACAGGGGGCTTCTTCCTTTTCTTAAAATTCTTCTGTTTTTGTTTTTCCGTTATTTGTTTTTCCCCAAATAAAATAGCAGAGCATTTTTAAAAATCATGAAAACTTTTATGTGGGCTTATAACATATATAGCTAGCCACTCATAAGTTTTGGTGATTTTTGAAAATCAAACAATTTGAATTTAAATTCAAATTGGAGTTTAATTTAATTTCCAAGCCACTTTTTGAATTATTGAAAAATCTATGAGCATGGGTTTAATCCCAAATCACTTTTAAAATGATCACACTCATTTTTAGGATTTTTCAATACATTCAAAAGAATTTTGGAAAAAGATTTATTTCTGGCCTTTTTATTTAATTTCTCAGGGCTTTTCTTTTCCCTATTTTTGATTTTCCTTTTGAAATTTTCATGATGCAAAGGGACAAGCAAACCCTAGCACTTACCCTAGTTGGGGTTCTAACACCAACGGCCCAGGGAGCTCCCACCTCCACCTTCTCTCTCCTGCCAGCTCCATCCCGTGGACATGGCGCCAGCGTAGTCGCCGCCCGTGGGCTCGCCGCCGCTCGCCTCCGGCCGGAGCAGCCGCGCCAGCCGCCTCTCCTGCGTGCCCTCCCTCTCTCCTTCCTCCTTCTTTTCTACCTCGACCTCACCTCCCTCTCTCCTCTGTCCACAGGTCGCCCGCGACCCCTCCGCCATGGGAGCCGGCTCGTGAAGCCCGTGGCCACCCGAGGACTCCGCCTCGCCGGATCCGGCCCGGTCTGGGGCCGCACCGCGTCCTCCCTCAACCGCTGCCGCGCCACCCCCTCGGCCCTGTTGCGCCGCCTCCCAGCACCGGTCGGGCATGGGGACGAGCCGGCCAGCCGCCCCCGTCCAACCGCCTGGTGGGCCACGGCCTGGCTCCAGCGGCCTGGTCCACCAGCCTCCTCCCGGCCCATCTCCAACCGCAGCCACCAGCGTCCAGTGGGCTGAGCCCACTAGGGGGTGAGGCCCCTTCTTTTTTTTCCTTTAATGCTTTTCTTTTTCTGCTAAGTGTTTAATTGTGCTGCTGATCCCATTTTGCAAATCGATTTCCCGTTGACTCGTAGCTCCGAATGAAGTGATTCTTTTTGTTTTGTTTGGTTGTGCTTTGTGTGCTCTAGAGTTCATCTTTAGGAAGTTATTTATTTTGAGGTCATCTTGAATATGTATTTGTGTGTTGAACAGGGCACCAGATCGTTAAGTTGCTAATCTGCTGTTAACTACTGCTGCTGTTATTTTCTTCAAACTTTGGGTGATGCTTGTGTCAAATCCATGTGGCCTATTGCATTGATTCTTTTTCTATGTGTTAAGCATCATGTGTACTTCATTCCCATGCTTTAACTTGTCATATTTGGGTGCTTTAGATATATTAAATCGTGCTCCAAAGTGGTGACCTTGTTGTTAATGTGCTGCTGTGCTGAAACTGTTAATTTGTTGCAACTTCGGGTGACGGTTGCGTCGCAACCGTTTATCGGAATTGAGTGATTCCAATTGCATATTGTTAAGCACCATGTCTAATTCCATTATATGTATTGCATTGTCATGATATTCGTTCTGGTCATATATATTTTTAGCTCCAAAGTTGCTATGCTGCTATTGTTGACAGCCACCGCTGTTTATAAGTCTGTAACGTTCCGATGCCATGTTGCATGCTTAATGTCTTTTGATCTATGATGCCTATGACCTTGATTCTTGTTTGTAACTGATCATCATCATGTCTACTTCATGCCCATATATTGCTATGTCATGTTTCTGCACTTGTGCATATAGCTTTGATCATGTTTATACAACATAAAAATAACAGTTTATGCCCTGTTTTCTTGATTTTCACTAAGTCCTAGACCAGTAATGTTTTATTGCATTTTGCATGAGCTATAATTAGTTGTTCATGATGCCTATTTGCATGATTCATTTTGCCATGCCTTCCTTGTCATTTCTACTTTAGTTGCATATCATTTGTGAGCATTTTTGCATTCATTATCATGTTTATGCATTGCTCTAAAGTGTGCTTCGTGATGTTGGCAGATTGTGTTCCAAACTTGTTTTGCTTGTATCTTTTTAACCGTTACACCGTTTGGAGTGTTCTTTATATGTAACTTGATTAGTTTTTTGTGTACTTTGTGTTTATGCTATTTTTTTCTGCTGTTAACAAATATAAAATATGGTTTAGGACAGAACAGTACCAAATCCTTTAATTGTTGTGCGGCACTTAGTGTTATGCCATGTTTAGGTTGTGCCTCACTTATATTGACTAGCATAGATAGTTTATCTTATGCTTCACCTCTTGACATGTTTGTGTGCTATGCCATGCTTGAGTGAGATTCCATGTTAACAAACTTTGTTGCTCACCTTGTGTAGCTAAACAACTTGAACCTTTCTAAATGTGCGGTATCATCGTGTGTGACGAGTACTCCACTTAACATGTTAGTAACCGCTCTCGACGGTAGGTGCGATTTGTCGTGTTTCCTTATTGTTTATGCTTGCTCGTGTTTGCTTCGTAGTAATAGATGCTTGCTCGTTGATTGCTTTCTAGTGTTTATCCTCTTGTGTGCTTCCACGGGTACCTCTCGGAGACGATGCGATCTTGCGATCAACTACACCTTCGGAACCCGACTTATCAACAGGCAAGGACTATAAATTACATATGATCCATTCTATTTCAACCAACGGTTTCATGCTAGTCTAGGTTAGGTTCGATGTTTGATCCTACCACATGTTTACAACCTCTTTCAAACCGATACAGCCATGTCCCCTTCCAGCAAACCTTGTACTGCTATGTTACTATTGCTCGTTGCTCAGCCCCTGCTTAGTATGCATTCTTAGGATGCTACAATGTTACCTCCTGTTACTCCTTGGTTTGGGCTATCACATTATAATGTTTTTGTTGATCATATGATTATTATAAGTGTTGACTATATTCGACGAAGGATGGAAGGTCTAGGCTATCCCGCCCCGACGCTTTGTTCCATTCGAGTTACCTAGGATCCGAGTTCCGGGTATTGGTTTTTAGACTGAGCGTGCCTAACCGCGTGTGGGATTTTATGGCGTCCTCTCTTCTTACCTACCTATCTTCAAACATTTCTAGTGGTGTCCCAAGCTGATTTACCATTTGAAACGTGTGTGTGACTGGTCCGCGGCCGGCTGATTTCAAACAACTTGGGCCAGCGGAGACATGGTTTCTCTTGTTGGTCCACCCCAGGGGGTTGTCCACATCTGTTTGGGCAACTAACCCGACCTCGTCCAGACGGTAGAGGCCGATTCGAGAGCACAGCCGGCTTTTGAGTTGGATGTCGACTCACCGGGGGCCACCCGGATTTGTGCGTTGTTAGTTAGAGGGACCTGTCGTTCTGGATCTCTTGGGACTAAATCATAAAATGGTTGCCTATCATGGGTAGAAACTGAGAGAGACGGGCGTGCGTGCGGAGCCTTGTAATGGGAAGTTGGTACACCCTTGCAGGCTTAAATCTTTTCGAGAAGTCGTGTCCACGTTTATGGACGACTTGAGATCTACGTCATGTTCATAGACAACAACAATTGAGATAATCTTAATATAAAATGATCAACGTGTGTATGTGCCTTGACTGCTTCTTCTTCGTCGGGATGCGAAGAGGAGGACAAGGATAGGATAGGTGTTATGATTGCGTAAGTAGTTGATAGCAAGACTTGTTGGAGGCGATTCCTCATCGAATGCTTGGCTTCTTATCTTACTCTCTAGTTCGTTAGCCACTTCATAAATGCTAGTGCGGCAGCAACCTCACCACTTACCCCATCCTTACCGTAAACTACTAGTTGTCCTAGATTGACGAGTGATGAAGTCCTTGCTGGGTCAGTTGACCACTACAGTTGGATGCTGAGTATTTCTGTACTCATGATACTACCCCAACCTCTTTTCAGGGTTCTTGATCGACAACTGGTATGGTGATCGACGTTTCACGAGGAGACTCGACGACGACTAGTTAGGCGGATCCCGTGTGGTTATGGGGATCGATGATTTTCTCTTTGCCACTAGGCATTTGCTTGTAGTCTGTAGCCAGACATGTATCTTTCGCTGTTGTATTGTATTAAGGCAGTTGTATGCCAATTGTATGAGATGTTGTACCTGTATCTGTAATGTTGTGATATCATGTTGGAAATCCGGGGCATATGACTTCGTCATATGTTGCGGTGGGACCGATATGTGCTTCGTCCCCGGATCTGGATGGAAATATCTAGATCTGGAACAGTACCGCATATCGGGCCTTACATCACCCAGATGAAAGCAATCTTTCAAGACAAGGTTGGGGCCGGTTGGGCTGCAGCTGGGCCGAGCTAGGCAGTCGCATGGACGATTCCCTGCAAGCAATCGACCATGCCGAATGCAAGAAGTTGGCCCAGGCGTAATCGGCTCACCCTTCAACCGGCTCAAGAGTTGACCTTGTCCAGGTGGGAGCTCCTGGTACAAGGTCATAAATGCATGATCGCGAGAGATCCGGGTGGCAGCAAGCCAAGTCACTTCGCCGATCTGTCACAGGAGAGTTGTCACTCTTTCCTCTGAATCCGCAGACAGGACGACAAGACCAGAGTTCGTAGGAACAATGTCCATTCATCATAACCTACAAGCTACAGCATGGGCAGCCGCTTGACAGTTCCGGATAAACCGGAGAGTTGCAGTCGGTGGACCCCAACCGACGAGAGGATGACAGTTGGGGCCAGTACTCGACTTAAATGACCATATTACCCCGAGCTCACACTATAAGAGCCCGGGGTACCCCTCTTGCGAGAGGGACGCCCCCATTCGCATTTACTTCACACAGTAGTTCTCGTAGAGAAGCAGGAGAGAACCATGCCAATGGCAGGTCTCTTCTTCTTCTAAAAAGCTCCAGGAGTATTGATTGTAGTTCGTGAGATCATTTATATCAAGTAGACAAGCGGTAGTAGGGGTGTTATCTCTTCGAAGAGCCCCGAACCTGGGTACCGTCGGGGATATAATCCTGACAATAGAGAGGGGAGTATGGAAGGAGCTAAATGAATCTGTACGTAGAGTGGTTGACGCAGGGGAATTATACAGGTTAGGCATCTCCGTAGAGATAAAAACCTTAGTCCTGTCCCAGGCTGACTGGGGTGTTCTTTGCTCGAAGGCTGAGAAAAATAGTGTTGCGCGTGCCCAAACTGGAGGAGGGGGGAGGCTTATATAGAGTGCGCCTCTGCCCCCTTAATGCCTCAGCTTAATGGGTCTTTAATTATGGGGTTGAATGCATACTAAATACAAGAAACGGTATGCCCATTACTGCTAATAAAGGAGGAGGAATACCCGCGGTGTTGAATGCTTCCCCTCCGTTGCGTTTCCATCCTTCGAGTGATGAATGGCTCGCCGATCCTTTTTTCCGAGTACTGATCTACTCGGATCTTACTGGTCCTCCGAGTGACTACGTACTCGGAAGTGGTTCCTGTTTCCCGAGTAACGTGTTACTCGGAGAGCCACTGGGAATTGCGCCTCTAAGATTGTTAAGGCTCCATGTTCTTTACTGATCCTATTTCTCCGGGTGTGTTGGAGAAACAAGGGCTTGAGGGTACCCCTTGGTTTCCCTTGCCTAGGGGTATACCTTTAGTATGACCACGACAGTAGCCCCCAAGCGCTTTTGGGTGCTCGCAATTGAGACAACTGACATTTTTTCACATTTTCTAAGGTATGTGAAGACTGAACTCAGTAAGAGGCCCGGAAGGGCTTTATTGATATTTGAACTTTTCCCTCGAGCGTGGGTTGGGCAGGTTGAAGGAAAAATCTGGCGACACTCAAACGTCTCTCGGAAGAGGTGGACTGAGGCCTCGGAAGGCGTGTCTCAGAGTAAAAGGCCTTAAACTCCATATAAACCAAATTTGTAAAGTTCAATATCCTAGGACATCGTAACGAGTCCTAGGCCATGTCACGTGGGATATTGATTCTTTACCCCCTACGCCGGGTCTTACTAGTGGCCTGGCGTTCTTCGTCAGAGACGGGCCACCAGTGAGTCAACTACTCGGATTTTCACTTGAGCAGTTGGTGGGTGCAAGATTTTCCATTTGCACTGAGCTCCAGGGACGTGGTTACTAGCGTCAAGTAGTTGTCCCTATTGTTTCTCCGAGTGACAGCTGACGCGGTTGTCTTAAGAGCTCCGTAGTTTCTTCCCAGTGGTGACTTACTCGGAGAATTTTGTTAGTTGGCTCGGTGTTCCGTGCCTTCCGAGTAGTTGGAGCGATCTTAATCTTCGAATCCAAATCTGATTCAGTTAAAAACAGAAAAGATCTTGTCTTGTCAGAGAATCTTCTTATCAAGGCAAGTGGGCGCACTGTTGGGCCTGTCTCCTCGATTCCCGCGGCGGTCTTATAGGATAATAATTAACCGCTCGTGGGAAAGTGGGAGGGATTATGGGGAAGTAGAGCAGTTTTATGGGAAAGGCAACAGGCACCTGTAATGGGGCGCGGATCTGACACATGGCGGTTGACATATTGAGCTATAAAACCGTCTCCTCTTTCGGCTTGAGACAGATATGCGTCCACTTTCCCCGCGCGTCCGCTCCCATTTTCTCTCTCGCTCTATCTCTCTCTCTCTTTCTCTCTCTTTCTCTCGCGCGCACTTGCCTCCGCCGCTGGGAAACTTTTGCCGGCTGCTCCCGCTTCACCCTGGGTGGCCGCCACTCGCGCTGTTCCTCCCCCGCCGCCGAGAACATGTCTGCGGGGGAGTGGATCCCATCGATCGTGATGGAGGATATGCTTCTGGGGTACCAGGACGCCGGCCTGGTTCCCCGCGAGGGCTGTCGCCTTCCTGCGCCTGGAGAAGACGATCCTACTCCGCGGGAGGGTGAGAGGGTCATTCTTCTTTCGCATGTGGATCGCGGGTTTTCTCTTCCTCCGCATCCCTTCTTCTTGGATTTCCAAGCTTTTACGGGTGCTCAACTTCATCATATCGTCCCCAATGCCATTACTCTCCTCTCTAGCTTCTTCACCCTCTGCGAGGGCTTCTTGGCCATAGAGCCCCACTGGCATCTTTTCCGTACCATATATGCTATCAAGCCTCAGAAGGCGAAGAAGTCTGGACAGGGTGGTGGCGTGGAGTTCAACCACTTATGCGGCGGTCTCTTCTTAGCTAGGAAGCAGGGGGTGCAATATTTTTCCTCTAGCCTGCCAGATTCTGTTAAGAATTGGCAAAATAGGTTGTTTTATTGCAAGGTGGCCGAGGAGCCGAGAGTACGTACCTTGCCTCCTTACTCGGACGTGAGACTGACTTCCTTCCAGGGATAGAATCCCTGACTTACCAATGTTGAGAAGGAGCAGGTGCTCCCCTTGATGTGTGAGGTCATCAGGCTGAAGAAAAATGGTTTGGACGCCATGGATCTGATAGCCACCTTTGTGATTCGGAAGATTCAGACTCTTCAAGCCAGGGCTCGGGGGATGTGGGCGTACTCCGAATTGCAGGATGACACCCGCTATAGCAACACCGAGATGACCCTGGACGAATTTGATCTCCAGTTGAAAATAAGTACCAGCGTGACTCAGGGTCTTCAGCCGACTGGCCGAGTGAGACCTCTCAGCAGCGAGAATCCTCCAACCTTGGTATGCCATTTTGTATCATATGTGTCTTGAATGTGTATCTCCTGTTGGTTCTAACTCAGACTCCTCTTTTCTTGCTAGGATTTTTCTCAGTTCCATTCTCCTATTCCTCTGGTTCTGCAACATCCTGCCGAGGAGGATGAAGATAGTACTGCTGGTGCAGGGGCCGGAGTTGAGGTGGGGGAGGAGCTGGAATCTGAGGTGGCTCGGATTCAGGCGGCGTCCGAGCGGCGCTCAAAGATCAACCAGGACCGCGAGGCGGCGCGAGAAGGCCTTACTCGGACTCGTAAGAGGGCCCATACTCCGAGTGGTGAAGAGGGCAGTGGAAAACTTCCTCCCTTGAGCCTCAGCTCTGGGAAGATTGCGCCCATGAAGAATAAGAAGCTTGTCACGCTTGGTGGACGGGAGGCTAACCCCTCGGGGGGTGCTGCTGTCGAGAAGGCCAAGGGGATTTGAGTTGGTCCGGCCAAAGTTGCTCCCCCGAGGCGTAATTTGAAGACTGTCCACAAGTAATGTCGTTAGTTCTCTTGAGGCTTGGTGCTTTTTTGATTTCCCAGGCTTTTCCTTAACTATTTTGTTTTGAAGTGTTCGGCCGAGTGGTTCTGAGTCGTTGCCCGGGGTTGAGGATCTTGGTGTTGACGCTTTCGAGGATGTCAGTACCTGCGGGGTGACTGACTTTCCTGTCATGGACACTATTCTAGAAGATGTTGTAGCTGTCGGTGAGGATTCCTCATTACCTTTGTTGAGGCTTTTACTACTTCCATCTTTCTATTTTTAGTTGTTTGCCGTCTCTATCGCAGATTTGGATATTGACTCCTCTGCTTGTCCGACTCAGATTGTAACTGAGCCGGCTGTTGCTGGGGTCGCCCCTCCTGAAGTGATTGTCCCTAGGAAGCAGTATCCTCTGGATCTGGTCACCAGGCTGCCGGTGGCTTGTCTGCCTCTTCTTCCAGACCTGAAGCTCCTGCTAAGGAGCCTGTTAAGGAGACTCCTACCGCCCCGGCTACTGCTCAAGGGGATGGGCCTGCGGCCTCGGTATCCAGTCTAGTCAGTTCGCCGGTTGAGAGTGCCATTATTGGCGGTCTGAAGGAGTCCTTGGTGAAGGCGACTCAATTTGAGCTGCGGCTGCGTCAGCTGGCTTCCGAGGCCGAGTTGGTGAAGTCCAACATGCACGTAAATACTTATGTAAGTTTTCTACCCAGTGGGTGTCGGAGTGACCATTGGGTGAATTGTTGTTATTCTGCAGGTTTGAAATCTCCGTTGGGGGAACTTTTTAGTGCACCCAGTGGGTGTAGCCCCCAAGGCTCCGAGTAACTCTTTGAAGTTGTTTGGAGTCTTTTGATAGGAGGTTTTTATTTTGATGGACTTCCAGTGGGAGCAATTCTTAGTGTACCCAGTGGGTGTAGCCCCCAAGGCTCCGAGTAACTTCGTGAAGTTATTCGGAGTCTTTTGATAGGAGGTTTTTATTTTGATGAACTTCCAGTGGGAGCACTTCTTAGTGCACCCAGTGGGGGTAGCCCCAAGGCTCCGAGTAACTTCGTGAACTTATTCGAAGTCTTTTGATAGGAGGTTTTTGTTTTGATGAACTTCTAGTGGGGGCACTTCTTAGTGCACCCACTGGGTGTAGCCCCCAAGGCTCCGAGTAACTTTGTGAAGTTATTCGGAGACTTTTGATAGGAAGTTTTTGTTTATAACTTGGTGTTTCTTTTTTCTTCGTAGGAGGCTTGCAAACTTGGATCGGCCTTCGTGAAGTTGCAAGAGGAAAACACTGATGCCAAGAGTGGGTATGAGACACTTCTTGAAGAACATAACAATCTTAAGAAGCAACATGCTGAGGACAATGGTAAGGACTCTGGCACTCCAGCGTTGGTATCTTTCATCCTCCTATTCATCTGTTTGAAATGTTGTTTGCAGAAGCGGCCAAGAAGGCTTTTGATGCCAAGATCAGAGAGAGTGATGATTTTTTGGCGAAAATGAAGAAGGAAATATACCAAGCCGACAAGAGGACCATGGAGAAGAAAGCTTTAGAAACGAGTCTGTACCACTACAAACAGGCGGTGAAGGAGAACGAAGCTTGCATCCCGAAGTTGGAGTCCGACTTGGAGAAGCTATCCGAGCTGCGTGCTAAAGATGAAGAGAAACATCGAACCGAACTGGCCGAATTTGCCGAGATGATGAAGAGGGATAACTATACACCGGTGACGACGGAGTTTGCTCTAGCTCGGGGCCTACTGACCATGAGGTGTGCCCAGGCGAAGAAATTTTCCGAAGAGGTCATGGGCGCTAACCTAGATTTGAAGAACAAGCTGTCTCCTGATTAGGGAAGTAGGGTGAGGATGGACACTGTTGTTCCCATCCTCCAAGAGGCCCCTCAGCAGGTGGCGCGCTGGAAGCGTTCCGCGGCACGGAGCGGCGCGAACTATGCGTTGGCCTTGACCAAAGCACATTTTCCGGAGCGGGTCCATAATCTTGAGCGGGTTGGTGGTGGTGATCCAAAAGAGGGTCAGAGCTGCACCGCCTTCCTTTCGCGATATTCCGAGACTGCCAGCGGGGTTGCTCTGATGCCTGATCTAGACTTCTTCGTGGAGTCGACTGGCGTAACGAGTGAGTCAAATGAGGCGGGCGAGGACTGAGTGGGTCCGATTGGATTGGAGTATCTGAAAAACACTTGTGTTAAATTTGCCTCGGAATGCCGAGTGGATCTGTAATAAGCTGCACTGTTTGATGGTGTGATTTGGGTACTGGGAACTCCTTTGTTTTAGTGTTATCTATGAATTCATATCCTGTTTCTTAGTGGGAAATGAATTTATCTGCCGATGCTTGGTTTTATCTTTGTATGAATTTTCTAAGTTCTCCTCCAAGCTGCGCACAGTTCGGAAGAAAACCTGATTTTGTGACTTTAAGCAGCCCCCAAGTCTCCTGAGACTTGAGGAGTACTTTGAAAATTTTCTATTGATGATCTTGTGGACAAGATCCTCAATGCCGATGATGTTGTGCTTCCCCAAGCCTCTTGGCTTTTGGTAAGCACTTAGAATATGTTTTTCTAAGTTCTCGTCCGAGCTGCACACAGCTCGGATGAAAACCTGATTGTGAGTTCTCGTCCGAGCTGGGCACAGCTCGGAAGAAAACCAGACTTATGACTTTAAACAACCCCCAAGTTTCCTGAGACTTGAGGAGTACTTAGAAAATTTTCTATTGATGATCTTGTGGACAAGATCCACAATGCATATGATGTTGTGCTTCCCCAAGCCTCTTGGGTTTTGGTAAGCACTTATAATATATTTTTTCTAAGTTCTGGTCCGAGCTTCGCACAGCTCGGATGAAAACCTGATTGTGAGTTCTCGTCCGAGATGGGCACAGCTCGGAAGAAAACCTGATTTTATGACTTTAAGCAGCCCCCAAGTCTCCTGAGACTTGAGGAGTACTTAGAAAAATTTCTATTGATGATCTTGTGGACAAGATCCTCAATGCAGGTGATGTTGTGCTTCCCCAAGCCTTTTGGGTTTTGGTTAGCACTTAGAATATGTTTTTCTATGTTCTCGTACAATCTGCGCATAGCTCGGATGAAAACCTGATTGTGAGTTCTCGTCCGAGCTAGGCACAACTCGGAAGAAAACCTGATTTTATGACTTTAAGCAGCCCCCAAGTCTCCTGAGACTTGAGGAGTACTTAGAAAATTTTCTATTTATGATCTTGTGGACAAGATCCTCAATGGAGATGATGTTGTGCTTTCCCAAGCCTCTTGGGTTTTGGTAAGCACTTAGAATATGTTTTTCTAAGTTCTCGTCCGAGCTGCGCACAGCTCAGATGAAAACCTGATAGTGAGTTCTCGTCCGAGCTGGGCACAACTCGGAAGAAAACCTGATTTTAGAACAATAATGTAATGGTATAAAGATTAAGAAAGGCACGTTGTTTGTGATAAATAATACTTTATTCAGGTCTTACAAACATGCTCATGCATAGAAACGTCACAATAACTGGGCGTTCCATGCATGAGGCTCTTCTATATTATTATTTACATCGTACAAGCGATACGCCCCATTGTGCAGTACCCTGGAGATGACATATGGTCCTTCCCATGGGGGCGCTAATTTGTGGTCTGAAGTCTGCTTGATGCGAAGTACCATGTCACCTTGTTGAAATGAGTGAGTTCGGACATGCCGGTCGTGGTATCGGCGAAGATCTTGCTGATAGAATGCCGAACGGGTGAGAGCTAGGTTCTGCTACTCTTCTAAGAGATCGACACCATCTTGTCGTGCAGCTTCGGCTTCAGCTTCCGTGTACTGGCTTACACGGGGGGCATTGTGCTTAAGATCACTCGGGAGAACTGCTTCTGAACTGTAAAGGAGGAAGAAAGGGGTTGACCTAGTGGAGCGATTGGGAGTTGTCCGCAATCCCCATAGGACCGAAGGAAGTTCATCGACCCAGGCTCCAGCTACTTCCTTCAGTTCCCGAAGCAGACGAGGTTTGATTCCTTTGAGTATTAATCCATTTGCTCGCTCGACCTGGCCATTGGACTATGGGTGTGCAACTGAGGCTAAGTCGACCTGAATGCCATTGCTCCAACAGAATTTCTTGAATTCTTCCGAGTTGAAATTTGACCCATTATCAGTGATGATGTCGTGTGGTACGCCTAAACGATGTATGATGCCTTGCATAAAGATGACTGCTATGGAAGAATCGAGGGCTTTGATGGGTTTTGCTTCTATCCATTTGGTGAACTTGTCCACTGCGACAAAGATGTGGGTGAAACCATATTTGCCTGTTCTCAGTGGTCCGATCATGTCCAGTCCTCAGACTGCGAATGGCCAAGCTAGAGGGATTGTTTTCAGCTCAGAGACCGGTTTGCGTGGTCGGTTGGCATAAAACTGACAGCCTTCCCAATGGTCTACGATGTACCGAGCAACGCTGAGGGCTTGAGGCTAGAAGAAACCAGCTCGGAAAGCTTTTGCCACCAACGTCCGACTTGAGGCATGGTGGCCACAATCACCCGCATGGATGGCTTGTAGGATACAGCGGCCTTCTTCCTCGGAGATGCATCGTTGGGGGAGCTGAGTAATGCTGTTTTTGTATAACTCTCCATTGATCACCGAGTAAGACTTTGATTTGCAGACAACTTGCTTACCTTCTTTCTCTTCATCAGGCAACTCTTGTTTTTGCAAATAAGCTAGGATTGGGAGTGTCCACTCGGGAGGAATGACCTCCACGTCAAACACCATGTCGACTACTGCAGGTATATCTTCCTTGTTATGTATGTTTTTTTCAGGCAGCATGTCTGGATCGGCTTCTAGGAGAGGATCTTCCTTGACTGTTGGAGAGTGCAAGTGCTCCAAATAAATTCCTGACGGGATCTGACCCCGAGTAGAGCCTAACTTGGCTAGGTCGTCTGCTGCCTGATTTTGAACCCTTGGAATGTGATGGAGCTCTAGTCCATCAAAAAAATTCTCCAATTTTCTTACTGCTACGCAGTAAATCATCATTGGTGGACTCCGAATGTCCCACTCTTTCATTACTTGATTTATCACCAGGTCTGAATCTCCGAATACCATGAGCCTCCTGATTCCGAGTGAAATGGCCATTCTCCGGCCGTACAGAAGGGCTTCGTATTCGGCTTCATTATTTGTTGCTAGGAAATGTATTTGGAGGACGTATCTCATCTCGTCTTTCCTTGGTGAAACCAGTACCACCCCTGCCCCTGCTCCATTCAGCATCTTGGATCCATAAAAAAACATTGTCCAATGATCTGGTGTTAGTTGTGGAGGATGTTGGACCTCAATCCACTCGGCCAAGAAATCCACCAATGCTTGCGACTTGATTGCTTTTTGGGGTTGGTAGTTGAGGTCAAAAGGCAGTAAGTCCAAACTCCATTTTGCAATTCTTCCCGTTGAGTATCTGTTGTTCATGATTTCTGCCAGGGGAGCTTCAGATACCACTGTGATGGAGTGATCTTGGAAATAATGTGCAAGTTTATGTGATGCCAAGTAAATTCCCATTGCCAGCTTCTGATAGTGGGGATATCGCTACATGGATGGTGTGAGGACCTCGCAGATGAAGTACACCGGTCTTTGTACCTTTTGTGACTTTCCTTCTTCTTCTCTTTCCACCACTATAGCTACGTTGACAACTCGGCTTGTGGCTGCAATATATAATAAGAGCGGTTCTTTTTCTTGAGATGCTTCCAGGACTGGCCGAGTTGACAATTGCTTCTTTAGCTCTTCAAATGCCATTTGAGCTTCTTTCGTCCAAACGAAATTTGGAGATTTTTTCATCACCTGGTAGAGAGGTAGGGCTTTCTCTCCCAGTCTGGAAATGAACCGACTGAGTGATGCGAGACAGCCTGTCAACTTTTGGACGTCTCGGAGCTTCTTAGGTGGCTTCATGTTTTGGATTGCTGCAATTTTTCCGGGTTAGCTTCTATCCCACGCTCGGAGACCATGAATCCGAGTAGCTTCCCTGCTGGCACGCCAAAAACACACTTTTCAGGGTTAAGCTTGATGCTATAGGCTCAGAGGCTCTGAAAGGTTTCAGCTAAGTCGGCTAGCAAACTACTTCCTTTAACCAACTTGATCACAATGTCATCCATGTAGACCTCCACATTTCTGCCAATTTGCTAGATCAGGAAATTCTGCATCATGCGTTGGTACGTAGCACCTGCATTTTTTAGTCCGAATGGCATCGTGACATAACAAAAATATCCGAATGGGGTTATGAATGCTATTTTAAGATCCTCTCGTTCATATAGTCGGATTTGATGATAACCCGAGTACGCATCTAGGAAACATAATCTCTCGCAACCCGATGTGGAATCCACAATCTGGTCAATGCGAGGAAGAGGGAAATGTCCTTTTGGACAAACTTTATTGATATGATGGAATCAACACAAGTTCTCCAAGATTTATCTTTCTTCGAAACCATTACATCATTCGCTAACCACTCGGAGTGGAAGATTTCCCTAATGAATCCGGATGATAGTAATCTAGATATTTCTTGTCCAATGGCCTTCCTTTTCTCGGAGGAAAAATGTCGAAGGGACTCCTTCACCGGTCTTGCTTTCGGATTGACGTGTAATTTGTGCTCGGCCAACCCCCTTGGGACTCCAGGCATATGAGCAGGCTTCCATGCGAAGATATCCCAATTCTCACGGAGGAAGTTGACGAGCTCGAGTTCCTATTGGGGATCCAAATCGGTCGCAATATTGGTGTATTTGTCTTTATTCGTGGGATGTATCTGTACCCTCTTGGTCTCTCCAGCTGACTGAAATGAAGATGTCTTCTTTGGTCACAGCAACTCGGATGAGTCAGCGACTTTTTTGTACTCAACCATTTGCTGGTCGGCTATCAAAGATCCCTTCTGTAATAGTTCTTCGGCTTGTTTGTAATCTCCCGAGATAGTGATCACGCCGTGCGGGCCAGACATCTTTAGTTTCAGATAGACGTAACACGGGATGGCCTTGAATTTTGCATAAGCTGGTCTTCCGAGTAGAGCATGATATGCACTCAGAAAATCCACCACCTCAAAGGTGATCTTTTCTTTCCGGAAGTTACTCGGAGTACCAAAGACTAGATTGAGGATCAGCTGTCTAAGGTTCTTGTTCTTCGGTACTACTATCCTATTCTCGAAGTATACAATATCTTCATTGTCTAGGGTAAAACATTTAGCCTTACCACTAGCAATGTTTTATTTGATGTATCGGATACCTCGAGCACGTTTCTGTAGAGCTTTTATTTGATCCTCAAGAGTTGGTTTCACTACCAAGGAGGAAAGGAATCCATAAGGAACAATCTCAAGATTAAGCTTTCGAAGTTCCTCATAGAGAAGTGGTTGATAATGTTGTAACATGAGGTTGTTACAATACGACTTACGACTTAGTGCATCAGCCATGACATTGGCTTTGCCTGGGGTATAAGAAATTCCTAAGTCATAATCTTTTATCAACTCAATCCAGCGTCTTTGCCTGAGATTAATATCTGGCTGGGTGAATATGTATTTGGGGCTTTGGTGATCGGAATAGATCTCACAACGATTACCAAGGAGGTAATGTCGCCAAGTTTTCAGGGCATGAACTACAGCAGCGAGTTCAAGATCATGGGTAGGATAGTTCTCTTCATGTGGCGTGAAGCTTATGCTACCACATGTCGATCTTGCATAAGTATGCATCCCAACCCTTGCCGTGAAGAATCACAATAGATCTCACAACGATTACCAAGGAGGTAATGTCGTCAAGACTTCAAGGCATGAACTAGGGCAGCGAGTTCAAGATCATGGGTAGGGTAATTGTGTTCATGTGGACGCAATTGGCAGGAAGCGTATGCTACCACATGTCGATCCTGCATAAGAATGCATCCTAACCCTTGCCATGAAGCATCACAATAGATCTCGAAATTCTTTTTGGTGTCTGGAGACGCAAGTACGGGTGCAGAAGTCAATCTTCTTTTTAGCTCTTGAAAGCTTTCCTCGCACTTGGGGGTCCATTCGAATTTCTTATCTTTCTTGAGGAGTTCAGTTAGAGGATTTGCAACTTTGGAGAAGTTCTCAACGAAGCGGCGACAATAGCTTGCTAGGCCAAGAAAACTCCTAACTTGCTTAAGTGATTCAGGTGGAGTCCACTCAAGGACGGCCTGAACTCTCTCGGGATTGACAGCAATGCCTTCGGCAGAAATCACGTGGCCTATATAGGTCACTTTTGGTAGCCATAATTCACACTTGTATAATTTGGCATATAGGCGATGCTCTCAAAGTTTCATCAATACCAACCTAAGATGCTCAGCATGTTCTTCTTCGCTCTTCGAGTATATAAGGATGTCATCGAGGTAAACTACGACAAACTTGTCCAAATACTCCATGAAGATCGAATTCATCAAGCACGAAAAAGTGGCTGGGGCATTGGTTAAACCGAAGGACATAATGGTGTACTCATAAATACCATAACGAGTAGGGAAAGACGTTTTGGGAATGTCCTCGTTTCTGCTTTTGATTTGATGATAGCCTAATCTCAAATCCATCTTGGAGAAGACAGAGGATCCAGCAAGTTGATCGTAAAGATCATTGATCCTGGGAAGTGGGTACTTGTTCTTTATCATCTCTAGATTTAGCGGGGCGATAGTCTACGCACATCCTTTCTGTTCCATCTTTCTTCGTTACGAACAGAACGGGGAAACCCATGGCTATGAGCTAGGGTGGATGAAGCCTTTTGCCAATGAAGCTTCAAGTTGGATTTTGAGCTCAGCTAACTCACATGGGGACATTCTATATGGGCGTCTGGATATTGGGGTGGTTCCTGGGATAAGATCTACCACAAACTCTACAGATCTGTCAGGTGGTATGCTTAGCAGCTCTTCTGGAATGACATCTAGGAAGTCAAGAACCACCGGAATATCTTCAATGTCAGGAATGGGAAGCACATTCAAAGAATGAAGCTGGGTTCTAGATCTTGGTGAAGTGTAGTCAATTGTCTGGCCTGAAGGATGGGTGAGTTTAACTGACTTGGCTTTACAATCAAGCACAACATTTTTTCTTGATAACCAATGCATTCCTAGGATGACATCAATGTCTGGAGACTTGAGGGCTATAAGAGAAGCAAGGAATACTAAACCCTCAATTGCAACTTCATTTTCATGACTCACCATGGTGGTGTGCTATCTAGATCCAGGGGCTTGCACAACTAAGGGTGTGGATAACATTGAATATGAGATGTCATGTGACAGTGCAAAATCCTGGGATATGAATGAATGAGATGCTCCTGGATCATAAAGAACAAAAGCTGGGATGTAATTGACTGGAAGGGTTCCTAGTACAACATTAGTTGACTTATGGGAATCTATAATGGATACATGATTCACATGACCATATTCATAAGCAGGAGGCTTGACATTGGAAGATTTGGGTAGTGGCTTACCACGACGAAAGGCTTGCTTTGGATTAGGTGTGGTGGATACATGATTTTGGGGACACTCTCAAACATTGTGGCCTGATTGTCCACATTGGAAGCAAACACCATGTGGAATGAAAGGTACATGAGCACTTGATTGTCACGTAAAATTCCAAGGAGGATAATTGGGTTGAGGTGGACGATATATGGTGGTTGATGGTCTAGAAGCACTTACAGCATGAATGATGTCACTGAAGGGAATCCACACACAGCGTCTCCGAGAACCTGAGCTAGAAGATGGTGTAAACTCACGATCACGCATACGAGACTCTTCATACAACTCATTTCCATACTTGGCCTTGAATGATTTGTTTACTAAATCCTAGAAGTTGACAAACTCATGAAGATTGAGGTCATGACGAAGGATGGGGCTTAGTCCCTTGCGGAACCTTGCCTCCTTCTTGGCATCGGTGGATATTTCCTCTTGGGCATAACGTGCTAAACGAGTGAACTCAGTCCTATACTCATGAACAGACATCTTTCCTTGGGTCAGATTACAAAATTCTTCTCTCTTGCGCTCCATCAGCTGATCCGGAATATGATACCCTCGGAATTCATCACAGAACTCTTGCCAATTCACCACGTGACCTATAGGCTGCATTGCTATAAAATTCTCCCACCACTGAAGAGCAGCACCTTCCAGAAAGTATGCCGCGAATAGCACACGATCACCGAAAGCAACATGGGATGTGTCAAGCTTACGCTCGAGGGAACAAAGCCAATAATCGGCATCAAGGGGCTCAGAAGAACATCGAAATACTGGCGGGTTGAGGAGGATGAAGTCCTGGATGGTAACAACACTATTACGCTGACGAGAAGTGTTCTGCTCAATACGCTCGAGAAGACGTGTCTGATCACGACGATTCTGTTCATCCTCCATCATGATTTCCTCTGCAGAAGGCGGTGGTGGAGGATCTTCATCATCTCTATTACCAAGATTGAAATCAACACAACGATTTCCACCTGACATTTTGTGTGATAAGAATCAACAATCAGAATAGGATTTATGATACACTTCTAAGCTAAGACAACAAGGCTATAATGCAACAGCATGAAAGTCACAGTCGGATAGAATGACAGTTGTATCAGTATGGAAAATGAGACAACCAACAAGATAACAAACATCACTTCCTAAGAAGACTATGGAATGATGACTCTGGAAGACTACAACACTCCTACAGCTACAAAGAAGGAATCAATGAGATGTCCTAGTAAAGACATAGATGAGCCTAGTCCTATCTTCCCGTAGAACAAGATGAGGGTGACTCAGAACTCAGATTGATGAGGGTAAGGAGAAAAAAGAAGTCTTACGTTGTTCCCTTATACCCAAAGTAACTATATAACTATAGAATGCTATACTCGACATCGACCAAGGGTTTGATAATCCTATAGACAGTCCTGCTCTGATACCAAGTCTGTCGGGACCCGGGGTTTGCGTATGAAATTCCTATTACAACACAATCATATGGAGAGCCGAGAGCTGTACCCACTTGCCTAAGCAGACAAGGCCAAGCACAAAATACTCTCGGAAAGAATCGAACGTGAGGGGTGTCCCATCCAGGCCGGATGATCAACTCAGATGGGTCCTCATCATCCCCTCACAAGTCTAAATGATTATGGGTGGTGAAATCCCATACTCATAGACAAGTCGCCTCAACCATATTCTTGACTTAGTTATAACACTTACATAAAAAGACTCCAGCCCGATCACTTAGTCGGGGTCTCGGGCGGGCTCAATCATACAACAAAGTGTGCCACGTGACAGAGTCACGAGCAATCGCATCGCGATGCCCCAAGCTACGCACATCTAAGGGCCACTTGGTGTATAAAAGACCGCCGGCAAGATCACAACTAAGCTATGGAAACCCACACTGGGACATGCACATTATAATCATACACGCAGCATACATGTCCAGTGTAAACAACAGGTAATCACAACATGAACTCTACAAACTCATAGTCTTTATAACATCTGCTAAACAGAGCAGACATAGTGTTTGTATTACAAGCAGAGATCACATGACTGTGATCCAACATTACATCAAACTTCAACGTAAGCAAATTATGTCTTAGTAAAGACAAGTTTAACAAATGGCTTAAGAAGCCTGAAAGAAAATACAACGACCCTCCAAAGGGCACATGCTTCTATTTGGAACTATGCGACTTAGTCCACGTCGAGCTCGAGGTAGAGGCCACCATCAGGTCAGTAGTCTCGTCTCTAAAACATAGAATAAGAAAACGTGAGTACAAATACGTACTCAGCAAGACTTACATCAGATCTATGCTACTCATGCTCAAGTATCAAGGCAAAGGGAGGTGGGGTTTCAATGCAGAAGTGTCAGCTTTGACTTGGCTAGTCCTGTACTACGAATACCAGAATGAGGTAAGGAGCGTACATGAGTCCAAGTATCAAGTCTCCAACAAATACACCACTATGGATACTTCCCCGACTTCCCAAAGAGGAAGACGCCATAGCACTCACACTTATCTTGGAAATTTTAAGAGTAACTGTTTAAGTTGTCTATGATCAAGTAAAGGTCTCCAAGTAGTCCATAACCACGGACACGGCTATTAGAATAGTTCATTAACCCTGCAGGGGTGTACTGCTACACACACACACTCATCAGTTACCGCCTTGAAGTGGACCCTTCAAGCGAGTACCGGCGAGGATGTTGCCACGACACTTCACTCACAACACCATGTCTAGTCCTAGGGAGTCGCCTATTTGAGTTGGGACCACGATCGGAATCCGGCCGATTTTTCCGATGCGGACTCAAACGTTGTGTGTCCAGCCATCAAGCTCAACTCGATCATAATCACTTGATTCAACTAGGCCACAACCTATGTCCACCACTTACCTTGATTCAACTAGGATCGTTTAAAGTTCTAACTACTTGCGACTCCTTGACTTGGTCCGGGGTGAGGTACTAGGCCGAGAGGGGTCAGTGAGCCCAATGTGTGGTCGTACTCTTAGTCTTGGATAAAAACACATGAACTCGGTCTTAGGGCGGTGATCAACGAGACAACCCACTGTGTACTCCTACACAGCCTCTCATCGTTCACCTTGTTTAGGTAAAATTCACCAACACGTTACCACCATCATTTACATGATCACTACCATCCCGACTCACAACAAAGTAGCCTCATTGTAAACTCTAAATATGCAACAAGCTGTAACAGTTGCAGGGGCCACATGATATCAAACAACTCCTAGATCTGCTAGGATTGTGGTTTGCTTACTACTGCGACAAGATGATAGGTCATGCAAAGGAATGGGTTCAACTAGCGGTAGAACGTATCATGGTGACATCCTAAACATGCATAAGCGAGAATGAGAGGGAACTAGGATTTTATCGACATGATCAAAGAGGGGGTGCTTGCCTTGCTGACGATCATGATGTAACACTCTTCTGGCGTGAGGTTGAACTCGTCTCCGAGATCAACTCCTACCGAGAAGAAGCAATCACCGAAGAACTGAAAGTAAAACACACATTCAATAAATTCTAATGCACAACCAAGATGGCATGATATGATGATGTACATGGGCGTGTTGTTCTTCTTATGTCCATGTGAAGTGTATTGCATTGCAATGGTTCAAGTTAGAATGATCATAGCATTTAAGTTGAATTAATTACATTTAAGCCAAATAGAAAAAGCTACTGGTCCCATTTTATAATCAACCCAAACATAGTTGAAAGTTGGTTACTTGGATAGAGAACTTTCTCCTGATCATTTTTCATACATAAATCTTTTCAATTGGATTTATGGTTTAAAAGATATTAATATTCAAAGTTTTGGATAATTTCTTCCTTTTCTGATTTAATTAAAGAATTTAGGCTTTACTGCATCATGCTAGCGTCAGCATGACGTGGGGGCAGCCCTTACAGGGGGGCCCCACTGGTCAGTGACTAGGGGGTTATTTAGCTTCTGTTTAAATTAAACTCTGTTTAATTAGGGCTAGGGGGCACTGTGAGCCTCTGTAGTGGGGGTTAATGGGGGTGGTTAAGCCCCTAATAGGCCTGCGGCTTGACGCCGGTGGCTCGGGCCACGGCGGCGCTCGCCGGACTTGGGCTGCAGTCCACGGGGAGGGGAACGGAGGTCATCAACGCGTAGTCCGTGCTCATCTGCATCGGGTGGTTAAAATGGGGGGGGTCAGGGGGAGGCTCTAGGCCACGACGGCGATGAAGCCCGCGGCGGCCGGAGCCACTGTTTCAGAGAAAATGGTGAAGCACGGCTCGGGGAGGAACACTGGGAGGGGGAGAATGACCGCAAAGCTCACCTGAGCGCGAGTCTGAGCACGGAGATGCCGGGGAGGGGTTGTCGGAGGAGAAATTGCTCGTTGGATTCACGGCGGCCGGCGGCGAAGTGGTGAAGCAGGCGACGTCTCCGGGTTTGGTTGGATCGATTCGGCGGCATGGGGTGATGAAGACAGGCACGGGGAGTCGCCTGGACACAGTTTCTCGGCGGCGGGAGCACGGTGGGCACGCAGGTCACAGCGGCGTGCTCCGATGGGTCTCGGGTTGCCGCGGGAACTCGTCGGGGAAGAGAGAAGGGGAGAATGGAGAGGGCGACTAGGGGGCTTCCAGGCGCGGGATAAGGACGCGGGGGGGGGGGGGGGGGAAGCAGACAGCTCGCCCCGGTGACGACGATGGCATGCCGGGAACGCAGCTGCCTGGCTGCGTGAGGAAGAAGATAAAGATGACAGGTGGGCTGGGCCGGCTGGGCCAAGTGGGCCTTGCCCCAGGTAACCTCTTTTCTCTATTTTTCTTTTTGTTTCATTTTCTGTAATTTGTTTTGATTGATTTCCATATCAAATCATTTTATAAAATTCCAAAAACTTTTATGTGAGCTTAGGAGGCATATATAACTCCACACATAAAGTTTTAGAACTATTGAAATTATATTTAAATAATTTCAATTGAAAATACAGTAATTATTTAATTTCCGAAGGGAATTTTGGACTTTTTGAGAATTCCATGGGCATGGAGTGGGACCCACTTCACTTGAAATGTGATCATGCCCATTTATGAGACTTTTCAAAAAGTTCAAATCATTTTTGGAAAATATTTTTGTGTGGCCTGTTATTAAAATTATTTTGGGGCTTTTTGCTTCCCCAATTCTTTATCTTTTCCAAAAAATTTCATGATGCAAAAATGCAAGCTTAGCAAAGAACAAACCTAAATTAGGGTTCTGACAACAACAACAAAAACCAGCAACACAGTGGAAAGTGGAAGGATGAGCAGCCAGATGCTCAGTACGGCAGTAGGCAGGTGGCCGCTGTCCAGGACCAAGAGGAACAAGGTGCTCCAGGAGGAAGTCGGAAGATGAAGCCGAATGCAAAGCCGCAGTGGCCAATGAAGCCCAAGTACACATTTGAGGACATGCTGGACAAGCCATGCAAAATGCACAGCAGTCCAGGCAAGCCAGCGACACATACCACTCGGCAGTGTGACTTTGTCAAGCGCATCGCGAAGAGAGAAGCATTACCACCTCCACCCCCACCACCACCCCAGAATAGAGCACCACGTCAGGCGCAGAACCAGTGTCCGCATCAAGACGCCGCATACATGATCTTTACCAGTGAATCAAGTGACAAGGGCAGTCGGAGAGCCCGAGCTCAAGAGGTTAATGCCACCATTCCTCCGATTCACCAATACATGCACTGGTGGGATTGCAAGATTACCTTGTGGCAGGGAAGATCACCTAAGTGTCATGCCGAATCCGGGCACCTATCCTCTCGTGGTGGATGCCCTGTTTGCGGCTCCCAAGTTTTCATGTCTGTTTTTCCGAGTGCTCATTGATCCAGGGAGCACAATAAAAATTCATTACAGAGATACAATGGTCAAATTGGGTCTCACGGAGAGGGACCTGGAGCGCAGTCGGACGACTTTCCATGGGATTGTCCCTGGTCTGTCATGCACCCCTATGGGTCGCATTCGGCTAGATGTGATTTTTGGCACCGAGGAGAACTTCAGGAGAGAGCCGATCTGGTTCGAGGTCGCATATGAGCCCTACCTGAAGATGAAGCTCCCAGGGCCAAATGGCATCATCACTGTCACCGGGGACTTCAGGAAGTCCCTCGAGTGCTTGTCAGCTGGCGCACATTTGGCCGATTCATTGGTGGTCGTCGAAGAGAAGCGTCAGCTCGACAAGGTGGTAGCAATGGCCCAAGCTCAAAGCAAGGTTCCCCTTCCAGTCGGCCCAACCAAGAGAGCAGATGAAGAGACAGCTTTTCAGGCGGCCAAGGATAGCAAGAAGGTTGCTCTAGATCCCTCCGACCCAACCAAGTTTGTTGTGGTCGGAGCAGGACTCAGCAACAAATAGGAAAGCGAGCTCGTCGAGTTCCTTCCTGAGAACCGGGCATCTTTGCATGGTCTCCACAAGACATGCCTGGAGTGCCGAGGGAACTCGCCGAGCACAAGCTCCAAATTCGGCAAGGTTCTAAATCGGTCAAGAAACCCCTTCGACGTTTTTCTAAAGACAAGAGAAGAGCAATCGGCGAAGAAGTCGCCAAGCTCAAAGCTGCAGGCTTCATCATGGAGGTGTTCTACCCCGAATGTCTGGCAAAACCAGTCCTCTTGATGAAGAAGAACAAGACCTGGCGCATGTGTATCGATTACACTTTCCTGAACAAGGCATTCCCCAAGGATCCGTTTGCTCTGCCCCATATAGATCAAGTCATTGACTCTACGGCCGGCTGCGAGCTTTTGTCATTTCTGGATGCCACGACTGCCTATCACCAGATCAAACTTGCTGTGGAAGATAAAAAAAACTGCCTTTATAACCCCCTTTTGGGCTTATTGCTATATCACCATGCCTTTTGGTCTGAAGAATGGAGGCGCTACCTATCAGCGCACAATTCAACGATGCACGCATTCTCAGCTCGGCAGAAACTTGCATGTGTATGTAGATGATTTGATAGTGAAGACAGTCAAAGGAGTCACATTCCTGGACGACCTCAAGGAGACATTTGCCAATATACGTACCTACCACATCAAGCCGAATCTAGAGAAGTGCGTATTCGGTGTTCCAGCCGGCAAACTCTTGGGATTTCTCGTTTCTGAAAGATGAATCGAATGCAATCCCAAGAAGATAGCCGCAATCGAACGGATGGACCAGCCCAAGAATCTGAAGCAAGTTCAGAACTTCACCTGTTACTTGGCATCACTCAGTCGATTTCTCAGTCGGCTGGGAGAGAAAGCAATCCCACTATATCAGCTCATGAAGAAGACGAAGAAGTTCACATGGACCCCGCAAGCAGATGAAGCATTTAAGGAGCTGAAGCGCATGCTCTCCACCGCGCCGATTCTGGCTGCTCCGATTGAGAAGGAGACGATGATGTTATATATCGCGGCGACCAATCGGGTGATCAGTGCAGTAATGGTGGTAGAGCGTCCTGAGAAGGACAAAGCGCAACAGATTCAGCGGACAGTATATTACATGAGCGAGCTGCTCTCAATATCCAAGCAAAACTATCCTCATTACCAGAAAATGTGCTATGGAGTTTACATGGCAGCCAAAAGATTGAAGCCTTATTTCCATGCTCATCCGATTACGGTGGTCAGCTCGGCTCCCCTGGCTGACATCATCGGCAGCAGAGATGCAACCGGCAGAGTAGCCAAATGGGAAATTGAGATCACCTCTCACGGCATCCAGTACGAGCCAAGAACAACAATCAAATATCAAGCATTGGCTGATTTCCTGGTGGACTGGGCTGAAACTCAGTACATGCCGCCCGCTCCAGGATCGGATCGTTGGAGGATGCTCTTTGATGGATCCAAGATGAAGAATGGCCTAGGGGCTGGCATCGTCCTCATATCACCAAAAGGAGACCGATTTCACTATGTGCTGCAAATCCACTTCGCAGTGTCAAACAATGTTGCCGAGTATGAGGTTCTTGTGCATGGCATCAAGCTGGCCAAGGAGATCGGCATTCGGAACATAGAGTGTTTTGGCAACTCCGACCTGGTGGTGCAACAGTGTACAGGCAATTGGGACACAAAGGATGCAAACATGGCAAGCTATCGGTTCTTGGAGCAGCAACTCAGTGGATATTTTGAGGCTTGTGAATTTCATCACGTACCTAGAGCAAACAATGAAGCGGCATATGCACTATCCAAGCTCGGCTCCACTAGGCAAAGTATTCTGCCAGGGATATCGCTGGAGCATATCAAGATGCCATCCATCACGCCATCACCCGAATCCGAATCCATTTTCATATCGGAAACTGACCTAGAGGCTTTGAGGCAAGCGAAGTTGGTCCAGCCGATGAAGATCCCAACTCTGAAGAAGCAACCAGGGGCTGTGGTCTCAGTAGAGCCGGCAGATCAATTGGTTTCCGATTGCAATCAAGGGGCTTCGAATTGCAGCAAAAAGAAGAAATCCAAGGCAAAAGTAGCAGCAGCACCAGGTGTCACGGGCTCATCCGAGCCAATGATACCAGGGGCTGCCGATTGCGATTCAGAAAAGCCGATTCCAAGAGAAGAACCAGTAGATCCTGAGGCCTCAGCCTCAACAGCGCAAGCAACACCAGGGGCTGCCGATTGCAAGCCAGGCGCTGCAGTCGTCAGGTCGGAGGTTGAGCCTGAGATGACAGAAGCACAAGAGGCTGAGATGGAAGAAGCAGTCGCACCGCATCAGGCAATGGTCATGGTCGTTGTCACCGCTCCAACCTGGGCATAGCCGATCAGAGATTTCCTAGTCGACGGGACTCTTCCCCCAGATGAAGTTGAAGCTAGGAAAATCCAGCACCGATCTGGTGCGTACACCATCATCAACAATGACCTGATGCATAGAAGCGCAACTGGAGTTCTCCAGCGATGTGTAGAAGAGGACAGGGGTTTGGAGCTGCTCCGGGAAATTCATCAAGGTGAATGCGGTCACCATGCATCAACAACAGCAATCGTAGCCAAGGCTTTTCTCCATGGTTTTTATCGGCAAACTGCACGAGTAGCAGCAGAGCATCTAGTGAAGCATTGCAACGGTTGTCAGCGATTCAGAGCTAAGAGTCAGCTCCCGGTGTCAGCACTCAAAACAATCCCAATAACATGGTCGTTTGCGGTATGGGGATTGGACATGGTCGGGCCTTTCAAGCGAGCAAGGGGTGGTTTGACCCACCTACTAGTAGCAGTCGATAAATTCACCAAGTGGATTGAGGCACGTCCTATCAAGAAGTTGGATGGTCTGACAGCAGTCAGATTCATCGCTGACATCGCAAGAAGATACTGAGTCCCCAATAGAATCATCACTGACAATGGCACAAAATTTGTAAAGGGAGCATTGGCTCGGTATGCATCCGAGTAAGGCATTCGGCTTGATGTGGCATCCGTGGCACACCCCCAGTCAAATGGACAAGCAGAAAGAGGAAACGGCCTTATCTTGGCGGGCATCAAGCCCCGATTGGTTGAGCTGCTTGAAAGAGCATTTGGATGATGCCTTCGCCGATGTTGGCTGAGGAATTAAAGCTTTGGAAGCAGCAGCAGTCGAGGGAGGCGCCGAAGTCGCCGATGGGGAAGTAACGCTCAGAGTCGGCGCAGTTGTTGGAGGAAGAGACACCGTAACAATCGGCGGGTGGTCATGGCGACGACACGATGGATCTGATCGGAGTACCGCGGCGGGGATGGAGAAATTGGAGGATCCGATTGCAGCCCCTTGGCATCGGTGGCTTCCAGGTCGACGATATCCTTAGGAGCCATAGAAACTTTGGGCAGAGGCTTGCTTGGAAGCTTCCTCGGAGGTTGGCGAGGTCAGCACTGGCTTTCTTGGCTTTGTGCTCGTCTTCCTTTGTTGAAAGAGGAGCAATCAGCGGCCATTTTCTAGTGCCATAGGCATGGACGGAGGTGGCAGAGGGAATCGGGCCAGTGAAAGCAGGAACCTCGCGATCGATATCATCCATGTCAATAGCAGCCCTGAGAAGAAAAAGAGATAAGCAACAAAGAGAGAAGAAGAATGTGAAGGACGATTCGGAAGGATATATCATTACCCAATGGACATCGGAGCTCCTCGTGGCATCCGGAAGCACAGGGGAGGAATGTCCAGAGGGGCATCCTGCAGAGCTGGGCCGACCTTGGGCTTGACACCGGGAGCTTTCCCAGTCTGAGCCCGAGTGCGCCCAGTTTGAGGGGCTTTCCCTTTTGGAACAGCCACCGTAGCCTTTGCACCTCTGCCGGTTGCAGTGCCAGAAGTCAAGCCATGAGCTCGGGGGTGTTTGAGCGGCGCTTTCTTGGGTTCGGGATCCGAATCTGCACCGGAATCTCCAAACTTTGAGACGCTGTCATCATCACTCCATTCATCCAGAAAGTGTTCGAAAGAGGGATCGCGCATACCCCCTCGATCTGCCGCATCGGCGTCGGCAGGGTCGTCCTCGGCGTCGGACTCGGAAGTAGGGGAGCCATCATACGCCACGTCGGTTGGGTCCTCCTCGGAGCGGTCTGGGACGAAGGAGCCGACAACCTGGACATCTTGCATCACGGCAGTCGAAATGAAGTACTAGAAGGAAATACAAAAGATATCAGAAAAACTTGTGATCGGCCGAGCAATCGGAAAAAGCAATCAGAGCATTCCTCTGGAGGGGGGAGTCCGCGGTGAAGGCATTTCAGGCCGAACTTGAAGGGTTTCGGCGTCGGGTGCTGGTGAGTGCTTTCACTCGGTGGCGCATCGCCTTACTGCTCAGTTTCTTGGTGCAGATCCGAGTTGGATCCCTCCAGGTAGCCATGTCGCAGATCCAATAGACTCGGCGCTGAAGCTGGAGCACTCGGACCTGAAGCCATGAGAGAATGAGGTCGTACGCCTGCAGAACGTCCTTCTCGAGCTGTAACATCCCAAAATTTTCCGAATTTTGGAATGTTAATAAAATTAAATAGATAATGATTGTTTGCTTGATGGGTTTGATTTTCTCTGGGATTTAAAACTTTTTGGAGTTTATTGAATATTAAAAAGAGAGGGAATAATAGGACTTTCCCTAATATTCATAATTGGTGTTTTTGGAAATTATTATTTAAAACAAAGCCATCAAAACAAAATGAGAGAAGGTAACATGACTCCTTCAACATATTAAAAGATTGGGAAATTTTTTAATCATTATTGGAATTCTTCTGAATATTCAAAACATTTTTCAACTCAAGG
Source organism: Bromus sterilis (assembly GCA_950022295.1). Taxonomy (NCBI): domain Eukaryota; kingdom Viridiplantae; phylum Streptophyta; class Magnoliopsida; order Poales; family Poaceae; genus Bromus; species Bromus sterilis. Next base: position 235,593,040 of record OX465596.1, read on the forward strand.
AAATTCATTTGAGAGGATATAAAATGACGTATCCCCTTTTTAATAAAGTTGGAAAATATTTAGACTATTACTTTAAAGTTTTTAAAATTTATTATGAGTATTTTAAATAAATCTAAAATTATTTTAGGGATTTTATAATGCTAAGAGAGTTTTTATTTCATTGAAATGATTTATTAAATATTTTAAAAGAGTTGAAAAAGTATTCCAATGGGATATATTTTTTTTACCAAATTATTTATTGGTGAGACAATTTTAAAAGTTATATTTTATTATTTAGAAATGGTTTGTCAATACTTTTGACCGAATAAAAATATTTTTAATAATTTATTGGATTTTATTTGATTTATGAAAAGCATTTTATATTTAAATAAAGTATTTAGAACATATTTTGATTTTTATTTTCCTTTTTGGAAAATTTATTCATTAATTAAATTTCTTTGTATTATTTGATGAATTGAGAAATTTATTTCATATTTTTCTAACGTGTATTTATTTTTGTAATATTGCTTGAAGTTTCGGATTTTAAATTAAAAGAAAAACTCGTAGATAGTCGGCCCAGTAGCGTTTTCCGCTCGACGCGCAATTAGAACTCGGGCCGGTTTCGAAATTGTTTTTTTTTCTTTCTTTTTCCTTAGCCTATATAAGTTTTTCTATTTTGTTTTATTTTCTTAAAAAAACCCTAGCTAGTGGGGCCCGTTTCACCGCGCCGCCGCCGCCGACTTCCGCCGCCGGAGTTGCGTCGCCGTCCCCACCGCCTCGCCACCGCCGTCGCGCCGGACTGCCGCCACTGCGGCAACCATGCCTGCCCCGACCCGTGCGTCGCCCGACGCTGCCACCCCGCGCCGGAGCCCCACCGGCTGCGCCGCCTCGCCGGCCGAGCCGTGCCGCACCGGAGCGCCGCCCGCGCCGCCTCGCCGGCCGAGCTGCCGGGCGCCCCCCACGCAGCCTCCCCCGACCGCCGCTCGCCGGACCGCCCCGAGCGCCGCCCAGCCGTTCCGCCCCGCTGCCCTAGACCACCGCCTCCTCTGCGCATCGCCGGAGCCAAGCGGGCTCGCCGGAGAACCCCTCACCGGAGTCAACTCCGGCCAGATCTGTCCCGGGGACCCGATTACTTTTTCTGAAAAAAAAGATAATTGCGGATAGGTCCTTTTGGCAGAAAAGACCTCGACGCCGTACCCGCAATATCTTCTACACCGTAAGTCGGAATCGGGTGAAACTTTTTCCTATGCGTTCATGTTGTTCTGTACTTTAGCATGGAATAAACTTTTCAAATATTTGCACACTTTTGAATTTGTATTTATTTCAAATTCAAATTCAAATTCTAGAGGTTGTATCTTTTCAACCGTTAATCCAAATGGAGTGATTCTTTTTGCGTTGGAGCACTCGTTCCATGTACTTTCTGTCTATATCATGTGTACACAAAAAATTCAAATGTTTCTTGATCTTTTTAAATTCAAATTCAATTCAATTTTGCACTTGCTATGACCTGCGTTGTAGTATTCCGTTTCACGTGATTCTTTTTGCATATCGGATCATTTGAGACATGTTATCGGTAAGGTTCACGCACTTTTCATGTGGGCATTATATTCACCTTGATTTCATAAATGTCCATGATCACAATTCCTTACCGATGAATCTATATCTGTTGACTCTCTCGAGAGCACTTCCACTTATCACCTTCGAGCACATCGACACCTTTGCACTTCAAAGATTTTTTGTTTTGTTGCTAAAACCTTTGTGTTTGTTTGTTGATCTTTTGTTTGCTTTGTGATGTGATTTCTTATTTGAGTTCATTCCGTTGCGATAGATTTCTCGGAGTGTGATGAGTAGAGTTGACTGGACCGTGAGAGCGAAGAAGTTCACCGAATGGAAAAGGAAAGTTACACTTTGACCATACCTCAACCTATATTTTCTATTATGCATGTAGCAAATTATCACTCTATGCATGTGTAGGATTATATATTAGTTATGATTTAAACCTAGTAGGATAGCCATATGTTCTGACTTAATATTTTCATTGTCGCCCTAGGATCGTGGTTGTTATATACTGCTATGCTTTGTAGACGGGGATTGGGTTGAGTATATCATTGAGCTTTGTGAGGATTGATGAATTGACTAGCAAACTTAAATAGAAATCACCTCTGGTCGGGCAGGGAATGCATCCTGGGGCTCGTTCCTTGTCTAAGAAGGGACCAGGGCTAAATGTTTCCCGAATGGTTGTTTTGGTGGTGAACCGGGTGCATCATGGTGTCTACCCTCTAAACGCAGTGGGCGCCGTCCAGGCTCAAAAAGATCGGCCAGACAGTGTGACTAGTAGCTTCCATGTACAACCACTGGCTATATGGGCTCTGGATTAGATGAGTAAGTTGTGGGGAAAGTGTACAAACCTCTGCAAAGTGTAAAAACTGAACATGATTAGCCGTGTCCACGGTTACGGACAACTTTGAGCAACTGGGCATTATTATTGTTGGATGGTCTTGAGAGATAATTCACCTTAATAAGAATTTGAGTGGGAACTTTTAATAAAGGGATGGTTGGAGTTGGTGTAGCCCGATTCAACCATACTTAGGACTAGCAAGATAAATTAAAATTTGACATAGTTGTAGTATGTGAGGGAAAAATTGGCTTTCTGCAAAACAAACCATAAGCTTTCCTTTGACTTATCCTGCATGTAGAAGTAGGTCTGTCATATATCATTTTCCGTGTGACTTGTCATACAAATCAGATGTACTGACCCGTTTTCGGGCTGTAACCTTCGGTGTTGCATGATTGTATACGATGAGTGAGTGATGCGATGTAGGGTTACGTTGTCTATACTCAACTTGCCGGTGGAGTTGATGGACGCCACGAAGCTCTTTATTGTTTTTCCGCTGTATTTTATTTGTAAGCTAGCCTTGAGCTATGCAGGTATGTTTTATTGTAATACTGGGTCTTCGATGTAATATTTATGACATGTGGATTATTCTTGGTATTACATCTTGTACTATGTGTGCTAGCTATTGATCCAGGGACTAGCACAGAATGCACAGAGACATGGATTCTTTAGCGAATCGGGTTGTTATAGATGGTATCAGAGCCCATGTTGACTGTAGGCCGTGGCCCTAGAAAATGGATAGGAAAATCCATAGAACAAAAGTATTCTATCACTCTTTGATTACTTACTCTCTTCACTAGTATTTCTCATCTATTATTCATCTTCTAAAACCCCTCATCTTGTTTTACTGTAAATACCCCTCTGAGTTGCTTAGCCCTGAAGACAAGACATTTGAGAGGTGCATCATCAACCTCGTGGATCAATTGAAGTTATGACCACAAGAACGAGAAGAATACCCTATGAGGATAAATAACTTTTGACACTACGAGAGGAATCTTTAAGATCAGCTTAGCTGAGAAGGATGAAGCTTAGAATCAGACCACCACCTTTTAGGTGAAGTTTGATGAACGAATTTCGCGTAGTATGATGAGATCGTATGTCTTGCACATACGACCATACTCTAGGTGTTGTTTGTGTGTTTTGAATTTTGTGACTGTATTGTTTCTTGTTATGTTTTGCTGTTGAACATAGGTGTTTTTTTTTCTCTTTCTTGTTTGAGTGCATATATTTGGTGTTATCTTTAGTTGTTGTCTTGTCGGTGTTATAGTTTTGCCCTAACCCTTGTCGTATGGGTTCAATAGATGGAGTATGAAGTAGGACTCGCCTTTCTGGGGTGATTTCGAGACTAAAGGTGGAGCAATGGATTCGTAGTATGGAGGACCACATGAAGATAAACAAGGTTGGAAGTGAGGACATGGTCCCCTATGCTGTTAAGTACTTGGTAGAAGAGGCTGCTACTTGGTGGAGAATGCACCAAGCGATTTACGAATCACGAAGTAAGATTACTTGGAATGAATTTACAAGGATTTTGTTGGGACCTCGTCTCGTCACCCCGATGCACAGGACGGTAACCCGTAAGAGGCCTCGTGCCTGCAATTTTTTTGGTGAAGCAGGACACTCCTATGAAGGACACCAAGATGGATGCCCCTATGGTGAAGAAATTCACTGGGGTGAGGAATGTCCCACTACTCAAGTCACATGTTTTATGTGTGAAGGAACTGATCATTACCCCGCTCAGTGTCAATTTTTCATCGTGACACAACAAGTGGTTCAACATCAAAAGGAAGGAATGAAGAAAGTTATCCAAGAATTGAAGGAAGCACCCGTGAAGAAGAAAAAGAAGGACATTAGCCAAATTCAGTGTTTTCGGTGCAGGAATATGGGACATTACGCCAACATGTGTACAGAATTGAAGGGAAAGAAGAGGTTCTGAACGCGGAAGCAAGAATGCTGACTCGAAGAAGCTTATGTTGGCAATTGGAGGACAGACGTTCGTACGTGTGCACTAAGTGTACGTTGTTACCTTTTCATTGTTAGCTGGAGTTGTGGTTCGCATCATGTTCCGCTGGTTGAACTCGATGTTTTATGTCATGATTGTTTTGTTAAGTTTTGTCTTGTACCCTGTGGCCCTGATATGTATTTGATTGATGTCGTGTGTTGTCCTTTGTGTTTCTTCTATGCGAGTAGAATAAGTTTACGTTTCATTAGACCCCTCATCTATTTAGTATGCTTCAAGAATGAAGAAGACACATCAACAGGGAGAATAACTCGACAAGTGACAACAGTATATGAAGATTTCTTCGACAATGCGAAACTGAAGCTACCGTCATTGAAGACTTGAAGACTTGGAAGATTCAAGATTCCTATCGTTAGGTCATTTTTGTGAGCTGTGATTTCTTGGTTTTACCGACAGCTACACATCAAAACTTATTTACAAAACTAGTGTGATGTTTGTATGGGTATCTCTCTCTCTACATTCTATTCCCCCTCATCCTCATCCTACACTGAAGAAGCTACTACAATGGCTGCCAATGTCAAGGCTGGAATAAAGATGGATGAAACCAATGATGAGCTCAAAGTTAACCCCGTGAGCAAGGATCTTACAACAAGCAAGCACAATCTTGCTGAAGGAAGGACCATGGAGCAAGTTGTAGTTCACCAGTACACGTTTTGTAGTAGTTTGCGTAAACCTGAGAGTTGTGAAGTAACGATAGATGTTTTGTTTGGCTTGTAGAACCAATGGATTTATCTGAACCCAGTTCATGAACAAGAGGAACTTTCTGCAATGCTTGTGAGGATGACCGAGTGTTAGATTGTGAGATACTCTAAACCATATACAAGGTACTGATTTGGGTGCGGAATGGATTGGCCCCCATGACGACTACTCTTATTATTCGCTCTTGCTATGCGGGTTAGTAAATCTTGAGTGACTTACCTATAGTAGAGAGGCGATGATGTTAAGCCTGAACCATAGAATGGTATAATGTTTTACCCCTATAAGATATTGTCGTTAATAATAGTAGGTTATACGGTGAGTATAGACTAAGACCATTTTCTGCAGATATTGCATAGAAGTATTCTTGATGACCACCATGAGGGAACCGATAGTTGCCTAGTATTGGCGCCTGACCTGTCAGCCATGAAGGTTCGGTATATGGAAGACTACTCTTTTACTAAGGATTCAAGACTTCAAAGGAGTTGGTGAAATCTCTATGAAGGATGTGATCAGTGGAGCAAGACTCATCAAGACTATGTCGTATTCCTTTTAAGGGTGGTATCACCCTAGCTCATCGGAGGATCGGTGGATCGTCATTAAGGCCCAAACCCTAACCTTTTCTTTCTAGCCTTTTCGAATCTCGGGGACAAGATTCCATTTAAGGGTGGTAGTGTGTAACATCCCAAAATTTTCGGAATTTTGGAATGTTAATAAAATTAAATATATAATGATTGTTTGCTTGATGGGTTTGATTTTCTCTGGGATTTAAATCTTTTTGGAGTTTATTGAATATTAAAAAGAGAAGGAATAAAAGGACTTTCCCTAATATTCATAATAGGTGTTTTTGGAATTTATTATTTAAAACAAAACCAACAAAACAAAATGAGAGAAGGTAATATGACTCCTTCAACATATTAAAAGGTTGGGAAATGTTTTAAATCTTTATTGGAATTCTTCTGAATATTCATAACATTTTTCAACTGAAGGAAATTCATTTGAGAGGATATAAAATGACTTATCCCCTTTTTAATAAAGTTGGAAAATATTTAGAATATTACTTTAAAGTTTTTAAAATTTATTAGGGATTTTATAATGCTAAGAGAGTTTTTATTTCATTGAAATGATTTATTAAATATTTTAAAAGAGTTGAAAAAGTATTCCAATGGGATATTTTTATTTTACCAAATTATTTATTGGTGTGACAATTTTAAAAGTTATATTTTATTATTTAGAAATGGATTGTGAATGCTTTTGACCAAATAAAAATATTTTTAATAATTTATTGGATTTTTTTTGATTTATGAAAATTATTTTATATTTAAATAAAGTATTTAGAAAATGTTTTTATTTTTATTTTCCTTTTTGTAAAATGTATTCATTAAATAAATTTCTTTGTATTATTTGATGAATTTAGAAATTTATTTCATATTTTTCTGACGTGTATTTATTTTTGTAATATTGTTTGAAATTTCGGATTTTAAATAAAAAGAAAAACTCGTAGCTAGTCGGCCCAGTAGCGTTTTCCGCTCAACGCGCAATTAGAACTCGGGCCGGTTTTGGAATTGTTTTTTTTTCTTTCTTTTTCCTCAGCCTATATTAGTTTTTCTTTTTTATTATTTTCTTAAAAAAAACCTAGCTAGCGGGGCCAGTTTCGTCGCGCCGGCGCCGCCGACTTCCGCCGTCGGAGTTGCGTCGCCGTCCCCGCCGCCTCGCCACCGTCGTCGCGCCGAACCGCCGCTACTGCGGCGACCATGCCGGCCCCGACCCGTGCGCCGCCCAACGCCGCCACCCCGCGCCGGAGCCCCACCGGCTGCGACGCCTCGCTGGCCGAGCCGCGCCGTGCCGGAGCGCCGCGCGCCCCCCACGCCGCCTCCGCCGGCCGCTGCTCGCCGGACCGCCCCGAGCGCCGCCCGACCGTTCCGCCCCGCTGCCCTGGACCGCCGCCTCCTCTGCGCATCGCCGGAGCCGAGCGGGCTCGCCGGAGAAGCCCTCACCGGAGTCAACTCCGGCCAGATCTGACCTAGGGACCCGATTGCTTTTCTGAAAAAAAGATAATCGCGGATAGGTCCTTTTGGTAGGAAAGACCCCGGCGCCGTACCCGCAATATCTTCTACACCGTAAGTCGGAATCGGGTGAAACTTTTTCCTACGCATTCATGTTGTTCTGTACTTTAGCATGGAATCAACTTTTCAAATTTTTGCATACTTTTGAATTTGAATTTATTTCAAATTAAAATTAAAATTCTGGAGGTCGTATCTTTTCAACCGTTGAACCAAATGGAGTGATTCTTTTTGCGTTGGATCACTCGTTCCATGTACTTTCTGCCTATATCATGTGTACACAAAAAATTCAAATGTTTCTTGATCTGTTTAAATTCAAATTCAATTCAATTTTGCACTTGCTATGACGTGCGCTGTAGTATTCCGTTTCACGTGATTCTTTTTGCATATCGGATCATTTGAGACATGTTATAGGTAAGGTTCACACACTTTTCATGTGGGCATGATATTCACCTTGAATTCATAAATGTCCATAATCACAATTCCTTACCGATGAAACTGTATCTGTTGACTCTCTCGAGATCACTTCCATTGATCACCTTCGAGCACATCGACGCCTTTGCACTTCAAAGCTCTTTGTTTTGTTGCTAAAACCTTTGTGTTTGTTTGTTGATCTTTTGTTTGCCTTGTGATGTGATTTCTTATTTGAGTTCCTTCCGTTGCGATAGATTTCTCTGAGTGTGACGAGTAGAGTTGACTGGACCGTGAGAGCGAAGAACTTCACCGAATGGAAAAGGCAAGTTACACTTTGACCATACCTCAACCTATATTTTCTATTATGCATGTAGAAAATTATCACTCTATGCATGTGTAGGATTATATATTAGTTATGATTTAAACCTAGTAGGATAGCCATATGTTGTGACCTTGTATTTTCATTGTCGCCCTAGGTTCGTGGTTGTTATATACTGCTAGGCTTTGTAGACGGGGATTGGGTTGAGTATATCATTGAGCTTTGTGAGGATTAATGACTTGACTAGCAAACTTAAATAGAAATCACCTCTGGACGGGAAGGGAAGGCATCCTGGGGCTCGTGCCTTGTCTAAGGAGGGACCAGGGCTACCCTCTAAACGCAGTGGGCGCCGTCTAGGCTCAAAAAGATCGGACAGACATTGTGACTAGTAGCTTCCATGTACAACCACTGGCTATGTGGGCTCTGGCTTAGATGAGTAAGTTGTGGGGAAAGTGTACAAACCTCTGCAGAGGGTAAAAACTGATCATGATTAGTCGTGTCCACGGTTACAGACAACTTTGAGCAACTGGGCATTATTGTTGTTGGATGGTCTTGACAGATAATTCACCTTAATAAGAATTTGAGTGGGAACTTTTAATAAAGGGATGGTTGGAGTTGGTGTAGCCCGATTCCACCATACTTAGGACTAGCAAGAGAAATTAAAATTTGACATAGTTGTAGTATGTGAGGGAAAAATTGGATTTCTACAAAACAAACCATAAGCTTTCCTTTGACTTATCCTGCATGTAGAAGTAGGTTTGTCACATATACTTTTTCGTGTGACTTGCCGTACAAATCAGATGTACTGACCGTTGTCGGGCTGTAACCTTCGGTGTTGCAGGATTGGATACGATGAGTAAGTGATGCGATGTAGGGTTACGATGTCTATACTCAACTTGCCGGTGGAGTTCATGGATGCCATGAAGCTCTTTATTATTTTTCCGCTGTATATTATTTGTAAGCTAGCCTTGAGCTATGCAGGTATGTTTTATTGTAATACTGGATCTTCGATGTAATATTTATGACATGTGGATTATTATTGATATTACATGTTGTACTGTGTGTGCTAGCTATTGATCCAGGGACTAGCACAGAATGCACAGAGACTTGGATTCTTTAGAAAATGGGGTCGTTACCCTAGCTGAGCAATCCGAGCTACTTGGGCATCAATATCGCAATCGCCGACTCCGAGCTTGCTCGACCATTGATATTTCTTAATCGGTGGGGCGAGCTGCAATTCAGGCAGATTGATGAGCTCGGGGCCGACATCGGGAGAACATACGTAGAAGAAAGTTGTTTGCTAGTCTTTGCATGACTGGATGATGGCAGAAGACTCATAGCCCTGCTTGCTGGAGTAGAGGATGCATCCGCCGCAATCGGTCATGGCGGTCTCATAGATAGGCGGTTTACCTTCCCCTTCTGGATTCGGCAGCATGTTTCCGGTCCGGGCCATATGACCTCGGATGTGGAAGACGCGCTTCCACAGCTCGATGCTCGGCCGGATGCCGAGGTAGCCCTCACGGAGATTGACAAAACCCGACATCACCATGATGAAGTTGGCGGCGAGATGATGCGGTTGCAGTCGGTGGAAGTCGAGAAACTCCCGGAAGAATGTGCTCACCGGTAGCCCGAAGCTACGCTCGAAGTGCGCGGAGAGGACCACACGCTCACCGGTGCGCGGCTCTGCCACAATCTCCTCGCTGGGAGCACGCCATTGGATGCCGGCCGGCATCTTGCGTGAGTGGATTACTTGGCGGATCTCGCCCTCGTTGACCGTGGAACCCTTCCACCGGCCACGACTGGCGGCGGATTTCTCATCCGCGGCGTCCATGGCGTCCTCCAGGACGACGGCAAGAGAAACCGAAAAGAAGGAGAAGGAGACGGTGGCAGAAAGTGCAGGGCGACGGCGTCACGAGCGCGCAAGACGGATATCGCCGGAGCAATAAAACCGCGGCGGCGCAAGGAGGAGAGCAAGGGAAAGTAAGAAAGAAGAAGTGGGAGAGATGAGCCCGAGGAGCCACCCCCCCCCCCCCCGTGACTTATATGGGCGGTGGGGATGAGTGGGATCGTGGGTGCGAACCGTGTGGCCTGGTGTGGCCGCGTGTATCAAGAGGTGGAGATGCGGTTTAGGCGCAGAAGATCGTGGCGCAGAAGGCGAGGCGTGCGCAGTAACGTCCCGTCGCACGTGGGTCATGGGGCCCAGAGCATTAACTGCCCCGAGGAATCGAAAGCGACGTGCGAGGTGGGTTGTTCAGAGTTTCGGTCAAAATTAACCGTTGGAGAAGCAATCGGCCGCGCTTGATTTCAGCTCGGCAAAGTTTGGCCAGATTTTTTTTTTGAAAAACACGAAAGCAGTCGGCAAGGTCGTGGTTTAGACCAAAGAGAAGATTTCGAAGAAGCACAGGTCTGGTCGGCCGGGAGTGATCTCCGAGTTGAGAATTCAGCTCGGAATGAGGAACCTGATGAGGCCAGAACAATCAAAGCGCTAAGAAAAGAAAAGAAAAACTGCAAAGGCCCCGCAGTCAAGCAACCGCGGGACTTTTACAGCTTTAGGGGCTAGTGTCGGGGGAATGATACCCGGGTAGGGTCACCCAGACGAAAGCAATCTTTCAAGATAAGGTTGGGGCCGATTGGGATGCAGCTGGGCCGTGCTAGGCAGTCGCATGGCCGATTTCCCACAAGCAATCGACCATGCCGAATGCAAGCAGTCGGCCCAGGCGCAATCGGCTCAACCTTCAATCGGCTCAAGAGTTGACCTTGTCCAGGTCGGAGATCCTCGTACAAGGTCATAAATGCATGATCCCGAGAGATCCGGGTGGCAGCAAGCCAAGTCACTTCAGCGATCTGTCAGAGGAGAGTTGTCACCCTTTCCTCTGAAACCGCAGACAAGACGACAAGACCAGAGATCGTAGCTCCATTGTTCATTCATCATAACCTACAAGCTACAGCATGAGCAGCCGATTGACAGGTCGGGATCAACCGTAGAGTTGCAGTCGATGTACCCCAGCCGATGAGAGGATGACAGCTGGGGACAGTACTCGACTGAAATGACCGTAGTACCCCGAGCTCACACTGTAAGAGCCCGGGGACCCGTCCTGCGAGAGAGACACCCCCATTCGCATTTACTTCACACAGTAGTTCCCGTAGAGAAGCAGGAAAGAACCATGCCCACGGTAGGTCTCTTCTTCCTCTGAACAGCTCCAGGAGCATTGATTGTAGTTCGTGAGATCATTTATATCAAGCACTCAAGTAGGAGTAGGGGTGTTATCTCTCCGGAGAGCCCCGAACCTGGGTACATGATGGTGTCCTTCACCGTGCTTGTGCCCAACCCGATTCCGGCACCATCTACATAGTTCTCCCTCGAGTCTTCCCCTCTCTTTAGCCATACCTATGGGATCTGTTGTTATGATGTGACGACAATACCCAAACTTCAGTATCAAGATCCATGTTCTTTGCCTCAGCAGGGGTGATGGCATCCTTGTCCTTGACTGTAACACCATTCTTTACAACTTCCCAAGCAGCAGAGTTGATGGCCATGATGTTCCTCTCCATGTTGACCTTCCAATAAGGATAGTCCTTCCCATTGAAGATAGGAATCGGCTCGCCCGAGCGAACAGCTAAAAATGACATTCTTGACAACACCCCAGGTGGTTAGACCAAAATACGCAGAGCGTAGGGAGTGCCTAGCTCTGATACCAATTGAAAGCTCAAGAATGATCAAAGGGGGAGGGGGTGAATGATCACTTCTAAAAATTCTAACGAACTTAGAAGGAATTCATGCAAACTATGAAGGACGAATAGAAACTCGAAGGAATTGCAGTATCGAAAGTCATGCTTACATTGTAAGTATTGGGACGAGGGGAAACATCGAAGGAAAACATGCAAAAGAGTAAATAAAGAAAGTAAATACTAGAAATAAAAAGAGCCTGACATGGCGATGTTTCGTAAACTAGTTCACACTCTGCAAATCTTTACGTCTGGTTGGAGGGACTGGTGATTGAACACCTGGAGCAAAACTCTCTCCGTCCTATTCTCCACTGCAACAAACTCCTCGAGCTTGTCCAGTTTTCACTTGGGGTAATGATTCAGAACATATTAGAAACCTTTACAGACTTCCTTCAACAGTGAAAATTACTCTTCGACTTCTTGACAGGCAATGCCTAACCGTCTAGGAGACTTACAGTTCTCCAAGATATAAAGATTGGCTAATGTCAACCTAAGTCTTAGTGAATTGCTCAACTCAGTTCGGACTTGGGTTTTGGGTTTCTCTCGAATTCTCTCTCGGGATGCTCACAGTACTTCTGTCTTAGAATATTAAGTGGAGCATCCCACCCGAATGGTGGGTAGGTGCGGGGTATTTATAGGTGGTGATCCCGATGGGTGAAATGACTGAAGTGACCCGATGCAACCGCTTGACGCATGTCCACAACGGTCGGATTTTCAATCGCTGCGCAACTTTACTTGTGGAGCAAGTAAGCTGACTCACCGAACGAGTTCTCTCTGGAAGGCACAAAGTGCGATGACTTTCCCTTCGAGCCATTACTCGACTCAGTGAGATTTCTCTCGGTAGGCTTTTTGTGGGTTTAGGTTGAGCAGAGAAAATTCACTACGACAAAGATCCCAACTAGAAAACCCCTCTTGATAGTACGGTTTTTCCTACGACTCAAGAAAATAAAGATAAACTAGCAAAGAGACTACGTCTTCGTCCAGCTTCAGCTTCCTCCTCGTTGCGCTTTTACTTGAGAGCATCTTATTTATCGACGACATTTTTGGGGGTCGTCTTCCTTCAAAGGCTTCGGTAATGATCTGTAGCTTCGCTGCAGTGAGTTGACCTTCGACCTTCTACTTGCAAACTCCATTCTTTGGGAACCTAAGTATCTGTTTATACTCGAAAACAATATTAGTTCCACTACTGCTTTCTCCAAAAATCTTCAAAACCTTTTGGGGCAAAACTTTCTCTTACAATTTGTTTCACCAATTTATTGATTGGTGAATTATATTTCCCCTTCTTCTTGTACCGCCATGCTTGATCGAACCTTTCCACGATGGCACACGACCTGTTGCGACACCGGGATTTCATCCGATCACCGTCGCAGCTTCTGGCACGAACCAGCCATCACCAATAGAATGGAAAATGCCATGCATTAAATAAATGGATTATTTCATTGGGCGCCAGAAAACGACCTCAGAACATGTACGAAGTGTGGTATACGCCACTGGCTCATTTCACGGAGAGCGTGGTTCAAGGTTTCGCCCGAATCGGAGGTCGGACGGGCCCTGTGCGGTCATAAACGTGTAAAGGAGAAGCCAGCAACTAACACGAGGGTATTTTCGTCATCTGCCATCACACGTACCCATTGGCTATAAATAGCAACACCACCCCACCATTTTGGGCAGCCCAACCTAAACCAATTAGGGTTTCCTTGAGGCAAAATTGCAGCCACCCCCTCCAAAATAGCAGATCTCCCTCCCCAAATTCCCCCACCACCGAAACCCTAGCCCAATTAGATCCCAGCCGTCAGATCTGTGGATCGGAGAGCCAGAGCGAGCCACTTCGTCCTCTAGCCAGCCTCCTCCCTCCTCCAGCAAGATCGCGGCTCCGCAGGGCATGATCCGGGCTGCCGCGGCCCACGGCCGGGCCCGATCTGGGCTGCGGCAGCTCGCCGCTCGTGGAGCTCCTACGCCTCCCGAGCTCGTCTGAACCCGCCGCCGCCTCATCGTCCGACGAATGACCACTACATCCCACCGCACCAGAAGCTCCGGTAAGCTCCTCTAGCGCCTCCTTCCGCTCCCTCCGCCCTCGCCGCCTCACATCTCTCTCTCCCGCAGGCTCTGCCGCCATGGCAATGGCCTCCCCAAGCTCAAAGCTCATCGTCGGCCGTCGCCTCCTCCTAGACACAGGATCCGGTGGGATCCATGCGAACTGCGCCGCCGCGACCCCCTCATAGTCCATCATCGTCGCCCCGCGCCGCCGGAGGCCGCCTGTCGTCACTGAAATTCTTCTAAAGTCTGTAGTATGTTTTAGCTGTCTTGCATGCCTATTATATATTCATCCATGGCTCTTCCGATCATATGTGCTATGTATGGACTGATTAACATCATGTATAATCCATGTTCATGTATTGCATTTTCATGTTAGTGTAGTGTTGCTATCACTTTTGCAACTGTTTAGAGAGCATGAATATAACAGTTTGTAGCTTGAAGTAGCTCTCTTGCATTCTTGATATCTATTAGTCCATGGCTCTTTTGGTCACAAGTATAATATATGGACTTGTGTTCATCGTGTAATCTAGCTCTTGATGTATTCCATTGTCAATTTTGAGTTAGTTTCATATTGCTTTACCTGCTGTTTAGAGAGCATATTATTAACCCTGTACCCGGTTGTCCTGAATATCACTAAGTCCTAAACCTGTAGTATGGCTTATATCTATTTAACCATGATGCCTTTGAACATGAAATATTTATGTCATGTCTTGTTTGTCATGTCTACTGTTAATGCATACCATCTTTGTGCATTTGTGCAATCTGTAGCATGTTGTTTCCTTGCTCTTAATTGTGCTACCTGATGTTGGCAGATTATGTTCATAACTTGCGTTGCTTGTATCTTTTTAACCGTAACTCCGTTTGAGATGTTTTTTATATGTAACTTGATTAGAATTTGATGTAGATTATTATTGTGCTATTTTTTTCTATTGTTAACAAGCGTAAAATATGGTTTAGGACAGAACAGTACCAACTGCATAAATTGTTGTGGGGGTACTTAGTGATATGCCATGTTTAGGATTTTACCGCACTTAAATTGACTAGAATAGATAGTTTACATATGCTTCATCCCTTACCATGATTGTATGACATACCAAGCTTGTGAGGGATGCCATGTTAACAACCTTTGCTCATGTTGTATAGCTAAATAACTTGACCCATCATAAATGTGCAGATCGTGGTGTGTGACAGACACTTCACTTGACGCTTTTGTAAGCGCTCTCGATGGTCGGTCCGTATTGTATTGTCGTGTCTCGTGTTGCATTCTTGGTCTTTGCTTGTTTGTGATTGCTTCATCATAATATATGCAAGTTCGTTTAATGCCTTTCAAGTTTTTATTTCTTGTGTGCTCCCGCGAATACTCTCGGTGATGATGCGAGCTTGCGATCTCCTACACCTTTGGAATCGTCTTCTCAATAGGTAAGGGGGCATATATTATGCTTTATAGCTTTCAGCTTACATTGTCGAGGTATAATATAGAACGATTGCTTGATCCTACCACCTCATATTCATGCCTCTCAAATAAACCCAAACAGTCATGTTCCCCATATCCCAACAAACCTTTGTTTGGCCATGTACCTTGCTTTCTTAACCACTTCTTCGTATGCATGCTTAGGATGCTATCTATCTTACCTTGTTACTCCTTGGATTGGGATATCACACTATTACATGTTTGTGTATGATATGATTATTATGATGTTGACTATATTCGACAAATGGTGGAGGGTCAGGCTATCTCGCCTCGATGCTTTGTTCCATTCGAGTCACCTAGGATCCGAGTTCTGGGTATTGGTTCTAAGACTGAGCATGTCTAACTGCGCGTGGGATTCAATGGGGTCCACTTGTATTATCTACCTAGATCCAAAAAATTCTAGTGGTGGGCCAAGATGATTGACCATTTGAAATCGTGTGTGTGCTTGGTTCCCCCCAGCAGATTTAAAACAAACTGGACCAGCGGGGGCAGTGTTTCCTGTTGGTCCAATTTGGCTGTTGGAGGACCCGGGCACAGTGATGTTACGGTAATCCAAACCTGAGTCAGATGGTAGAGACCCATTCGACAGCGTGGCTGGATTTTGAGTTGGATGACGACTCACCGGAGGCCACCCAGAATTGTGCGTTGTTAGTTAGAGGGGCTATGACGTTCGGATCTCTCGGAGGAACTCTTCAAGGAGTGTCTTTAATGGGCTCGACTGAGAGAGCCGGCATGCGTGCGGAGCCTTGTAATGGGTAGTTAGTACACCCCTGTAGAGTTAAATCTATTCGATAAGCCGTGTCCACGATTATTAATGACTTGGGACCTACGTCTTGTGCATAGATAACATCAACCGAATCATAACTAAAACTTGATAAACGTGTGTGTGCCTTGACTTCTTCTTCTTCGTCAGGATCCGAGGAGGAGGACCAGGATAGGACATGTGTTATGACTGCGTAAGTAGATGGATATCGGACTTGTTGGAGGCGATTCCTCATCGAATTCTTGGATTCTCATCAATCAAAATATATTGTTAGCCACTTCATATATTGCTAGTGCATTTGCAACCTCCACCACTACCGCATATTGCTTTGGGAAGTTAGTTATACTAATTTTGATATAGCTCACTCCCTTATTTTCTCTTTTATGTACTCCATATGAACGATCTTAGACTATAGAGGTGCTTTCCGACCCTTCTTCTTGACGCTTCGTGGAGACTCGGTGACGACTAGTTAGGCAGATCCCAGTGGAGATCCTGGACTCGTGTTGTTATGGGAACAGTGTGTTTTACCTTTGCCATTAGGAATTTGATTGTAGTCTGTACTCAGACATATATCTTCCACTAATGTATTGTATTAAGGTAGTTGTATGCCAATTGTATGAGATGTTGTATCCTTGTAGTTGTAATGTTGTGATATCATGTTGAAATCCAGGACATATGGCTTCGTCATATGGCATGGTGGGTCTGATATGTGCTTTGTCCTTTGAATTGGACGGAAACGTCCAAATCTGAAACAATACCGCAGATCGGGTCTTACAGATTGGATGACATTTATCATGTAATACTTCGTCATATTATTGGGCGCATGTTGCATATCATCTACTATTGTGCGGGCACCCCGGACTATATGTCTGAAGTGGCCAGCTGTGTATACTGTCATGCTCCCATGATCAGTGTCGCATGACACACAACTCGACATAGATATCATAGTCTCAATGTTCATACCATACCAAATACAAGCCTTACAAATAGCATAGTCTTACATTTCCTCATCGGGCTCAAGTGGCAGCGGAATAAGAAAAAACATGAAAGGTAGTAGAGGCACAATCCACAGGGTAGATCAGAGCATAGCACGTCCTAGTAATGATTGGTAGCATCACCGTCATATACCTGCTCCTCCAAGCCTGGCCGATGGAATAACCAGGGACAAAGCCATGAGTACATACAAAGTACTCGCAAACCACCTAAAGAAATAAACAAAATTTTGTATACGAAATTAATGGGATGGCTATATGGTGGAGTTTTTCATAGGAATTTCCTATCTACTCAAGATTATTATTAAATTGGCAAAGTTTTAAACTTGGCAAATTTTATTTACCAAAAATGAATTTGGATAATTCAAGTCCAACCCTTTTCCAACAATATCAACATCATCATCGCGAACCATAAACTCAGTACCGGGATTTCTCATCTATTCCCCACAAAGTGTGGCCTCACTAGATGTCCATGACCGTGGACTCCGCCTACTCGAATAGTTTTCACTCTACAGAGGTTGTACAATTTACCCACCAAATTCGATATATCCGCCGTGTGTCCCCACGGATCGTCATACCTCAGTATGCGGGTCTCGGATAATCGACCATAGTCTTCCCCTTGCCTACACTAGTACAGGTGATCTACCCGATGCCCACATCCTGAACTGTCCGCGTGTAAGGTCATGATCCTCTTGGACACATACCTTCACCGTAGTAGAGGTGCGACAAAGTTCCGTGCCACCGCTGCCTCGGCAGCGACCTCACCTCCGACACATCGGTAGGCTTACAGGTTTCTATGTATTATGTAGTTAGAAGATCCCTGTACTAAGATATGCAAGCTTCCAACTAGCCCTGTCCCATACCAGAGTATAGTGGTTGTACTATAAGGCTAGGTTTTGGCGGCACTAATAGAGAGTCCCTCCGGACTTTGTCCATGTCCGACGATGTTCCACTATTCTGGCCATAGCACCTTCTTAGGTGTATGCCGTAACATATAAGGTGAAGTATGACCTTCCATGTTATTAAGTTGTGCTAATTAACAGAGCTAGATGATGGTCTCGACAGGAGGTCGGGATCACCGGGGTTCTATTTTGTTCTCCCAAATAGGTAGGCTATTGGGCGGTGTGGAGTTTTTCTAATATAACTAATACAATCCCAAACCATATGAATATAATACTAGCACGATACAATTTAAGTGATACAAGAAAGTAAAAAGGGTAATGCGGGGTTTTGATTTTTGACGGTGGCTTACCTTCGTCGGCGGTGGTCTCCTGGTCAGTCTCGGGGGCAGCTTGGAGGTAGTCTTGTCCTGCAGGGTCAATCGTCTCGTCTACACGGTTTTACATTTGTTAAGATTTAAATCTTATATCACCTCAATAGGGTTAAAATTTATAACAAGTCATTAGAATAATTTTGGTGAATTTATTAACATCAATATTAAATAAAACAACTTTAAATAAAAGCAATGTTTCTAACCCATTTCATTCACTAACAACTTTTAAATTTACTTTATTTTTATTAAAGAAATGCATATCAATTTGCTACTCACTAGAGGCAAATTTAATAATAATATAACAAATTAATACTAGTAACATAAATTCTATAAAAAATTAAACTAGCAATGGAAATAATAATAAAGGCTTACAATTTTATCTAAGAAAAACAATATTATACACATGCAGAAAAATAAATCATAATTCTATGAACATCACAAAAATTATTTCATATTTTTCTGAGCTAAAAATATGTTTCTAATATTCTCAAGGTTTGGAAGAATTTAGAAAAAGAAAAGGGATCAGCAGGCCCGCCTGGGCTAACCGGCACCCACAAGCGCTTTCCTCCAATGGGCCGAGCCCGCGCAGCGGCTGCTGTGTTTTTTTCCTTTTTTTTAATAAGCGAAGGGGTACGGACCTTTCCTGGCCGTTGGATCAAGTATGATCTGACGGCCAGGGGACGTCTTCTTCCCTAGCTCGGCCACGAGCGTGGCTCCATAGCCATGGCGAACAGGGGCTGCAGGGCCTCACCGGAGGTGCTCCCGGCGGCGAGGGGCGGCGGGAATTGCTGGCGGAGGTGCGGCTCGGAGATGGGGCCCCATTTTTGCAGAAAACGGGGACGGGGGCGCCGGGGTTTTGGTCGGTCTCGGGGTAGACAGGAGCTCGAGCTCGGCTACGTGAAGTTCGCCGGCGTCTCCGTCTACCGGGGCCGAGGAGAGGGGCGGATCGCCGGCCTCCTCCTCCTTCTTCCCTTCTTCCTGCTGCTTCTTCCTCCCGGTTCCTCCTTTTTCTCCCTTCTCCTTTTTCCTCCCCGTTCCTCCTTTCTTCTCCTCGGGACAGTGGGGTAGGTGGCTACAGGCTAAGATGTTGTGGGGTGAACTGAGCAGAGGGGGGCGTTGGGGCTCCACTTTTATAGCGATGGGGAGGGGCGCGAGGGCAGGAAGGAGCAAGCCGGCTCAGGCGGGAGCGCGCGTAGACGCCAACAGCGATATGTGGCCTCAACCACGGTTGGAGACGATGGGCGGTGCGAGGGCCGGCGTCAGCATGCATGCGTCAGCAGGAGACCCATGGCTGACGTTAGGGTGGGGGTGAGAGGCTGAAATGCGGGTTCGGGGTGTAAGAGACTGGGAGGGAGAGACATGGGTGTGGGTTAGGCTAGGTTGGAATGGGCTGCGGCCCAGAGGGGTTTCTCTGGGTTTTTTTAACGAATTTTACTGATTTTTCCAAAAGTTATACCTCTGCTTTGGTTTAAATTAGAAACAAAATTTCAAACTCAAACCTCTAAAATACTTTAAAAACTCCAGGGTTATTATCCTAATTTCTTTAGAATTTTTAAGAAATTTCTAATTGGGTTAATAATATTATTACTATTGTATTAATAGCAAATAATTATTTAGTACTTTTCAAATATTTCAATTAAACACTTTCTGCTATAGAGGTATTTTTAATTATTTAATTAATGAATTTCTGTGAAGTGAAATATTTTATTTAGAACATATTTTATTGTTTCTTATTTCCTATGGTGGTAAAAGTGTGGCTATTATAATATATGTGGAGTGCTAAACAGTTTTTATTGGTTTATTATTTTTGGCAAGGCATAAGATAAAACAAAACACTCAAGAGCATGGCAAGGTAAGGCATAACAATCAAAACAAAGCATATGCAAGCATGGCATGGAAATACTAGTGCTATCACATCACAACTTAGCAAGGTTTTTGTTTACCCCTAATTTTTGCTACTCAAATAACAGGATAATTAAAGTTGGGATGTGACAGACTTTCCCCCCTTAAAAATAATCTCGTCCCCGAGATTCACAAGCTAGTGAAGAGATGCGGGAACTCGCGCTTGAGGTAGTCCTCCCGTTCCCAGGTGGCTTGCTCCTCTGTGTGGTTTTTCAACTGGACCTTCTGGAACTTGATCGCGCGCTTACGGGTCACTCAAGTGGCTTCTTCCAGGATACGAAGTGGTGTCTCGCGGTATGTGAGATCCTGGTTGATGTCCACCGTGCGGTGATTGATGTTCTTGAAAACATCGGGCTTGTCCAGCACCTCCAGACACTTCCGGAGCTGCGAGATGTGGAAGACATCGTGAACATCGCATAGCCCTACTGGCAGTCTCAACAGATAAGAAACTTGGCCTCGTCTGGCTATCACCTCAAAGGGTCCAATGTAACGAGGTGCTAGCTTTCCCTTCACATGGAATCGCTGCATTCCCTTCAGTGGGGTGACTCGGAGATACACAAAGTCTCCAACTGCAAAAGTCACCTCTCGATGCTTGGGGTCGGCATAGCTCTTCTGACGAGACTGAGCGGTCTTGAGAAGCTCACGAATCAACTGGACCTGCTCTTCGGCCTCCTTCAGAACATCTGGTCCGAAAATCTTCCCTTCTCCGGTTTGAGACCAGTTCAGGGGCGTGCGGCACTTCCGTCCATACAAAGCTTCAAATGGAGCCATCTACAAACTCGACTGATAGTTGTTGTTGTAGGAGAATTCTCCATAGGGCAAGCAGTCCTCCCACTTGGAACCATAGGCTAGAGCACATGCGTGGAGCATATCCTCTATTATCTGGTTCACTCGCTCGGTCTGGCCTCCAGTCTGCGGGTGATAGGTTGTGCTGAATGTGAGCTTGGTGCCTAGTGCCTCCTAGACTTGCTTCCAGAACCTCGAGGTAAACTGGGTACCTCGGTCAGACACAATCTCCTTCGGGACTTCGTGCAAGCATACGATCCTTGACATGTACAAGTCTGCCAGATGATCTCCTCGATAGGTGGTTCGCACAGAAATGAAGTGCGCTACCTTGGTGAGTCGGTCGACAATGACGGAGATAGAGTCATGGCCTTGCTCGACCTCGGTAGTCCTGTGATGAAGTCCATGCCTATTTGTTCCCACTTCCATTCAGGAACTCAGAGCGGTTGCAGCAATCCTGCAGGTCTTTGGTTCTCTGCTTTAACTCTCTGGCAGATGTCGCACTCGGCAACATACAAGGCAATTTCACGCTTCATACCGTGCCACCAGAACAAGTCTTTCAGGTCTTGATACATCTTAGTCCCTCCAGGGTGCATGGAGTAAGGTGTATCGTGAGATTCCTTTAGGATAGTGAGCTTCAACTCCTCTACATCGGGCACACACAATCGGCCATCAAACCAAACAACTCCTTCATCATCTATCGTGAACTTTGGGGCCTTTCCGAGGGGCATCTTATTCTTGATTCCCTCGATACTATCGTGTCCCTTCTGTGTTTCCTTGATCTGATCAAATAGAGTCGGAGTCAGCTCGAGGTGAGCAAGATAACCGGGTGTAACAAGCTCCAAACCCAGCTTCTCGAACTCCTCGTGCAGAGCTGGCTGCGTCTCTCTGATCATTGCATTAAGTGTGCCGGGATTGCGGCTGAGGGCATCTTCTACCACGTTGGCCTTGCTAGGTAGTGGATTTCGTGATCGTAGTCTTTGATCAACTTGATCCATCTCCTCTGCCTCATGTTCAGCTCCTTCTGCGAGAAAATGTACTTCAGACTCTTATGGTCTGTGTAGATGTCACAACGGTGACCCATCAGGTAATGTCGCCATCTCTTGAGAGAAAGCACAACTTGGGCTAGCTCCAAGTCATGGGTGGGGTAGTTCAATTCGTACAGCTTCAAATGTCGTGACAGGTACTTGATCACCTTGCCCACTTGCATCAGGACACAACCCAAACCAATCTTTGATGCGTCGCAGTACACATCAAAGCTCTTGGTCAATTCAGGCATCGTCAAAACTGGGGCAGATACCAATCTCCTCTTCAGCTCTTTGAAACTGGCTTCACACTTCTCTATCCACACAAACTTCTGATCCTTCTTCAGCAGTTGGTTCATGGGTCGGGCAATGCTGGAGAAGCCTTCCACGAACTTGCGGTAGTGTCAGAGCCCCAACTAGGGTAAGTGCTAGGGTTTGTTTGTGCCCTTTGCATCATGCAAAAATTCAAATGAAATTCAAAAATGGGGAAGTAGAAAGCCCTGAGAAATTAATTCAAATGGCCAAATAAAAATCTTTTTCCAAAAATCATTTGAATAGTTGAAAAATTCCTATAAATGATGATGATCATTTCAAAAGTGGTTTGGGTTCATTCCCACACTCAAGGAATTTTCTATAATTCAAACAGTTCCTTGGAGAATTAAAATAACCCGTATTTTAATTGAGATTCAAATTTATTGAATTTCAAAAATTCCCAAAATTCATAAGTGGTTTGCTACTGACCACCTAGGGTTTTTAAAATTATTTGGGCATTTTATTAAATTGCCTAGGTATTTATTTATCAAGGCACCACAAAATTACAGAAAGAAAAGAACAAAGAAATAGAAAAGGGGACCCCTGGCCATCTGGCCCAACTAAACCCCCTCCAGCCCACCAGCTCGGCCCAGCCCACCCCGATTTGTCTTCTTCCCCAAGCTGCTCGGTGGCAGCCTGGGAGCGAGCCGGTGCCACCTCGACGCCGTTGAGGGTCTTCTAGGCCTCCCCTGCCTCTCCTCTCTCGCCACGCAGACTCCCGCAAGGCTCCTCTTCCTTCCCCCCTAGCCCGTGGTCCTCTCCTCTCTGCGTCGCCATTGCCAGGCAGCCCGAGAGCTCGCCGAAACACAGCAACTCGCACACCGTGGCCACCGGCCGACCCAAGAATTGCGACCGTGTCCCTGACGTCCGCCGTGGAGCTCCACTTCACCTCGGCCCTCCAATTCAAGCATAGCGGCTTCGGAGACGACGGCCGCCTCAAGAACTCGCCGCCGGCCGCCGAACACATCTCCGACGAATTCGCCGCAATCCGAGCACCCCGGCCTCTCCGACTCCATCTTCGTGCTCCGGTGAGCTTCAGGCTTCGAATCCCCCTTCTCCCGCTTTTTTCCCATGCCCCCGTGCATGAGTCCCTCGTCTCCAGTGCGCCGGCCGCCGCCTTTGCCGTCGTTGCCGAGCACCAGGGCCTCCCCTTGACGCCCCCATGGCACCATTGGATGCGGGAGCCTGCAAGGAGCACGCCCGTGCCCTCAGTTCTTCTCCCCGTGGCCTCTATCGCCGTTTCCACCTGAGCCCGAGCCCGGCCGCCGCGCTCCTCGTCGCCGGCATGGCTCTAGGCCGCCCGGAGGTCCCTGGCCTGCACCACTGGGTGCGCGAGACCACGGGCAGCCGATTGGTGCCCCTCGCGAGCCCCCTGGTGCCTTGGAGCGCCATTCCGGCGAGGCGCTTCCGCCTCCCGTGGCCACCGGCGGCTAACCGCCGGCCAACCCAGTTAATTAGGGCTAACCCCCTGTTAATTGACCCCTAGGTCAATGACAGGTGGGCCCCAAACCCCCCCTAACCCCCTGTTAGTCTAAACAGAGAGGGATTAACCCCCTCTCCCACTGACACAGTGACCCCACCCGTCAAAGCCCCCATGATGTCATCCACATGTCACTGCTGACGCAGTAAATAGAAAAACAATTAAAATAATTACAGAAAAGGCTGAAAAATTGAATAAACTGCCAAAAATCATAGAAAATTCATATTAACTCCAAATTTAAGAAATAATATATGAAAGTTATCAGAAAAATGAAAGGATTAATAATATGCACTTTGTTTCTATGTTTGACCATTTTAAAATGGGTGAACATTAGCAAACATGCATATGGAGTTCTTTTGAATTCAAATTTGGAGTGAATTTGCAAATGATTTTGCATTCCACTTCTTTTAAATGGAATTGTACCCACATTGCAACCATGAACATCACCATTGCAATCTTATTCATGTGATTATGCATTGTAAATCATTTTGATCCTATGATTGTCATGTTGCTAATAGAAGTGGAACCGGAACCGGAGGCCACCCCCCTTCGTTGAAGACCACCGTTAAGACCCGTGTATCGTCAGCAAGGAAAGCAAACCCCATTGATCATGTCTATAAAATCCTATTTCCCTCTCAGTCTCGCTTATGCATGTTTAGGAGATCACCGAGACACGTTCTTTCGCATAGTTGAACCCATTCCGATGCATGACCTATCATTTTGTCACCGTATTAAGCAAACCACAATCCTAGCAGATTTAGGAGTTGAATGATGAGCATGTGGCCCCTGCAACTGTTACTGATTTTTCTGCTTAGTGATACAATGAGGATGTTATGTTTGTGAGTCGGGATGGAATGAACACAGTGGTGCTGATGTTAACGTGTTGGTGAATCCATCCTAAACAAAGGTGAATGATGAGAGACTGTGTAGGAGTACACAGTGGGTTGTCTCGTTGAACACTGCCCTAGGCCCCGAGTTCATGTTTTGTGATCCAAGACAAAGAGTATGACCACATGTAGGGTTTTATGGGATCCCCGTTTGGCCACTTTACGTACCCTATCCGGTCCAGGAGTCACACTAGATTCGGGCTTTCCATTTGATTTATGTATAGATATATGGGTGGACCTGTGAGGCAGTGAAACCATCTGTCAAAGGTGGCGTCTCGGTCCTTACATTATCTGAGTCCGTTTCGTGGAACCGGCCGGACTCTCGAGCGGTGACAAACTCAGGTAGTCGACTCCTGGATTGGAGAAGGTGATGTGAGGGTAGTGCCTTGGTTTCATCCACGTCCGACACCCGCTTGAAGGGTGACAACAACGAGACGATAAGTGATGACACGCGTGTGAAGATGTACACCACTGCAGGGTTAATGAACTATTCGAATAGCCGTGTCCGCGGTTATGGACTACTTGGAGACCTCTACTTGATCATAGACAACTTGAACGAATACTTATAAAAATCGCAAGATAAGCGTGAGTGCTATGGCGTGCCTCCTCGTGGGGAAGTCGAGGAAGTAACCATAGTGGTCTATTGATTGGAGACTTGGTAGTGGACTCGTGTACGCTTCTTACCTCAAGTCTGGTAATCGTAGTACAGGACTAGCCAAGTCAAAGCTGGCACTTCTACATGTTGAACCCCACCTCCTTTACCTTGAAACTTGAGCATGAGTAGTATAGATCTGATGTAAGTCTTGCTTAGTACGACTTTGTACTCACGTTTGCTTATTCTATGTTTTAGATGAGAACCCGGACCCCGATGGAGTCACCTTCCTGAAGCTCGACGTTGACCTTGGTAGTATAGTTCCAGACAGCAGTCTGGTCCCTCGTGGAAGGGCATGTATGTTTACAAGGCTTCTCTAAGCCATTTGTTAAACTTGTCTGTACTCAGACCTAATTTGATTCCGTTGTATGATGTAATGTTGATCACAGACATGTGATCTTTGTATGCTCTATGTATAAGTCAATAAAGAAGTACTTTGTAGAGTTATGTGATGATACTTGCTGTTCATACTAGCCATGTGTGCTGCGTGTATGGTTATAACATGCATGTCTTAGTATGGGTTTTCGAGACCTTAGTTGTGATCTGGCTGGCTGTCTTTTATACACCAAGTGGACCTTAGATGTGCGCAGCTTGGGGCATCGCGATGCGATTTCTCGTGACTCTGTCACGTGCACACTTTGTTGTATGATCGAGCCCGCCCTAGACCCCAACTAAGTGATCGGGCTGGAGTAAGTCTATGTAAGAGTTAGGATCCAATCGACAACATGGTTGAGGCGACTTGTCTATGAATATGGGATTCACCAACCATAAGCATTTAGACTTGTGAGCGGACGTTGAGGACCCATCTCAGTTGATCATCCGGCCTGGATGGGATGCCCCTCACGTTTGATGCTTTCCGAGAGCGTTCTGTCCTTGGCCTTGTCTGCTTAGACAAGTGGGTACGGCTCTCGGCTCTCCATGTGATTGTGTCGTGACTGGAATTACATACGCTAACCCCGGGTCCCGACAGGTAGTATCCCGCTAGTCCGAGGAATCCTCTAACTTCGGTCTGAGTGGTCGGGGCTGTCCAGTCTATGATGGACTGAATCTTCGCTGGGTCGATAGATATTCCTCCTTCTAACAATACATGTCCCAAAAATCCGACTTCCTTGAGCCAGAATTCGCACATGCTAAACTTGGCGTACGGCTGGTGCTCTCGAAAAGTCTCGAGGACTAAGCGCAGATGCTCGGCATGCTCTTCCTCGGTCTTGGAGTATATCAGGATATCATCAATGAAAACCACGACAAACTTGCCGAGGTACTTCATGAAGATCTTGTTCATGAGGTTCATGAAATAGGCCGGGGCATTGGTAAGTCCGAAGGACATCACAGTGTACTCGAACAAAACATAGCGGGTTGTGAAAGCTGTCTTGGGGATGTCCGACTCATGGATCTTCAGCTGGTGATATCCGGTCCTTAGATCGATCTTGGAGAAGATTCGGGCTCCGTTCAACTGGTCGAACAGATCCTCGATATTAGGGACCGGATACTTGTTCTTGATGGTGACCTCATTCAGCTTAAGCTAGTCCACACACATGCGTATGGTGCCATCTCTCTTTTCCACAAAGAGATTTGGCGAACCCCAGGGTGAAGCACTGGGTCGAATCAGTCCCTTCTGGAGCATGTCACACAACTTCTTCTTAAATTCAACCAGCTCTTCGGCATTCATCCGGTAGGGTCACTGTGCAATTGGGGCTTTCCCAGCCACTAACTTGATGATGAACTCGATATCCCGATCAGGCGGCATACCGGGTAACTCCTCCGGAAAGACATCCGGAAATTCATATACAATCTTCACCTCCTGAAGTAATGGCACCGAGACACTCTGATGACAGAAGGCTCGGGTAGTGGCTTCCTTGTCGGTGTACTCTGTCTGAACTCCATCGGCACTCGTGAGGTTGACTGTCCTCCCTGTGCAATCTATCCGACCTCAATACCTGGACAATCAGTTCATGCCAAGTATCACCTCTATCCCTTTTGTTCCCAGCACAATCAATTTGTCCGGAAACGTGACTCCATAGATATCTATAGGCACATCAAGACAGGTGCGGTGTGCCGTTACCATAGATCCGGGAATTTGCGCGCTCATGACCCGTGTCAAGAGCTTGGCCTTCATCCCACTTCTATTCACAAATGACTCCCTGACAAACTAGTGTGATGCACCCGAATAAAACAAAACTTAGGCAGGTACCGAATTAACTGAGAACGTACCCAAGATGACGTCTCCTGCCTCTTGGGCTTCCTCGGCTTGCACATGATGTAGACGTCCCTTGGCGGCGTGGGATGCACCGCGCTGGGCATTGTTGCGGCCGGGGTTCCCTCTGGCTAGTGCTGGAGCATTGGGGAATGGAGCAGTATTCTTCTTGTTGGGACACTCTGTCGACTAGTGGCCCTTCTGACCACATCCGAAACAGATCACTCTAGGGTTGCGGGGAACTCCGCCTGCTGGACGCGGAACTCCAACAGGGCGGGCAGGAGCACTAGGGCGTGGAGCTGGGTAAGGGCTCCTCTGAGGCTGGGGTGCTGGCCTTGGTGGCTGTGTCAGGCGCAGTCAGGGGTTGCTAGATCCACCCTGCTGCTTCTTGCGGCGCTTGTAGTTCTCAGAGGCCATCTTGAGCTTGCCCTCCATCATGATAGCAGCATCGGCAAGAGACTCAAGATCGGGGAACTGCATGGCCACCAGGACAACCTTCATCTCATCGTGCAGTTGATGTCTATGCATGCTTCTATTCTTGTAGACTATGTTGGGCCTCCAAGCGCAGAGTTTGTAGGACAGCAGCAATTTCCCTCAAGTGGATGACCTAAGGTTTATCGAACTCAGGGAAGTAGAGGTTGAAGATGGTCTCTCTCAAGCAACCCTGCAATTAAGATACAAGAAGTCTCTTGTGTCCCCAACACAACTAATACAACTAGGAATTGTATAGGTGCACTAGTTCAGCGAAGAGATAGTAAAATATGGGTGATAGGTGTGGCAAAGTAAGGTAATATAAATCTGTAATAAAAAGTGCAGCAAGCAAAGAAGTTGTAAACGTGAGCGCAAACGGTATTGCATTGGTGGAAACAAGGCCTAGGCTTCATACTTTCACTAGTGGCAACTCCCAACAACATTATCATAGTCTAATCACATGATATTCCACATAAAACATGCAATGGAGACGTACTCGGAGGTCATTCCTTTGTGGTCAAGAGAGGACGAGAATTGTGTAGGGCTACAAAAGCACACCTCGGAGTTCGTAGTTCTCATCTATGGATTTCCCAATGTCACCGCGCCCATCCAAAGAGAGGACCACAATCACCACAACATATCTAAAGGATAGTCAAAGACAAGCACTAAGAGACTCTCAATCTTCAATCCACACACAAAAGAGGAAATCAGTCATGAAAATATTCTTCTAACCCATGTCCAATAGACCGCTGTCACCATGGTCTCGGGGATTGTACTAGATAAGATCAAGATGGTACATCAATCCAATACAAAGAAGAAGGGGAAACATCATGGGATCATCCTAGATTAACATAGCCTATGATCACAATCAAGATCACATCATGGGAGAGAGAGAAGACCACATAGGTGGCTTCTCTGAGAATATTCCTGAGAGAGAGATTGAAGAGAGCACCCCAAGAACGCCACCGAAGCAAAACCCAAAAGCCAGACCACTGAATCCTAAGTTCCATTGATTTGAGTAGGTTCGCTATGACTTAGGTGAAAACTTGCTAGTCTTTTTATCTTGGAGAACTGCCATTATCCTAGACGGTCAGAGTGTCGTCTTCAGAGAGCGAAGAGTAATTGTCGCCTCGAAGATCAAGTCTGTCAAAGGTTTCGGAGATTTCCTTGATAATCTACCACGATTCAAAACTGGCCAAGCTCGAGGAGATTGGTGTAGTGGAGCAACGGACGGAGAGAGTTTTGCTCCCGGTGTTCAATCACCAGTCCCTCCAACTAGACATAGCGCTTCCAAGAGCGTGAACTGGTCGAACAAACATCACCGAGTCAAAAGTTCATTTTACTTCAAGCATTTACTTTCCGCATTGCATTTGCTTCTCTTAAAGCTTCAACGTGATTTGATTCGCTGAGTTTAGTTTCGGTACTGCTTTTGGTTCCTACTTACCTATTTTTGTTATCCTTTTCTTTTGAGTTCATGCTTCACTTCAAAGCTTCACTCGAAAATTTGAAGTGATCATTCACCCCCTCCGCCTCTGATCACATACTTGTACTTTCAATTGGTATCAGAGCTAGTCACTCCCTACACTCTGTGTGTTTTGGATTAACCTCCTGGAGTGCTTTCAAGTATGTCACTTGCAGCTATTCGCTCCGGCAAACCTATTCTTGTTTTCAATGGGAAGGACTACATGTACTGGAAGCACAAGATGATGAGGAATATCATTGCCATCAATTATGCTTCCTGGGAAGTTGTCAAAAAATGGAGTTCAACTCAAGGACAAGGATAATCCCACAGCTGATGAAATCAACGGTCTAGCACTTGATTCTAAGGTCTGGGTATTCATCACCAATCATGTGTCTCTAGATAAATATCATGAAGTGAAGAATATCCCATCTTTCAAAGGCGTCTAGAAATATCTTGAAAAAGATTGGAGAAGGAGTTTCCACTCAAGAAGATGCCAGAGTAAACACTCTTCGAAGCAAATTCTACCGATTCAAGAGACATGAATGTCATAACCCTCTGTTAGGTATGTGCTAGGATCAAGACTCAACTTGCGTCATGCCAAAATTTTCAATAGAAATTGAATTGGGGAAAGAAAAAGCCCCAAATGAATCTAATTCAAATGGCCAAACAAAAATCTTTTTCCTAGAATCTTCTGAAGTTTTTGAAAAGTCCTATAAAAGAGCATGATCACATATCAAGTGAAGTGGGTCCCACTGCATGCTCCAAGAGTTTTCAAAAATCAAGAAAGGCCTTGGAAATTAAATTTAACCCTATTTGAATTGAAATTCAAATTATTTGAATTTCAAAAATTCTCAAAACTTGGGAGTGGCTACTAGTATGTCACATAATGCCATAATAAAGTTTTGGGATTTTTTTAAAATGTTTTGGTATTTAATTTATCAAAACAAAAAAATGTCAAAAAAGAAACAGAAAGAAATAAAAAGGAAAGAGGCCTTACCTGGCTCGGGCCTAACTAGCAGAAGCCAGGCCCAGCCCACCTCGACCCGTCGTCTTCCTCTCGTGGCACCAAGCTCCTCGGTGGCGAGCATGCCACGGCCTCCACGCCACCTGCCTGCCTAGCCTGCCCCTCGCCCCTACCTGTAGCCGTGGACGTCTAGAGCACACCCCTGCCACTCTTCCCCCTCTCCCCACTCGATTCCTCACCTCTGCGTCCCTCTTCCGAGCCATCCCGAGAGCTCGCCGAAGCACACCACTGTGTCCGCGCGGCCAACGACGACAAGCCACCGCACCGCCGTGTCCCTCTTCTCCACCACCCTCGTCTTCGTCTCTGTGCTGGCTCTCGCAAGCTGGGAACCCTCCGAGCCAACGAATCGTGTCGTCCTCATCACCGGCAGCCCAATGTAGTGAGGATTGGACCAATTACAAGAGCTCGTGCCAGGTTATTAGAACAACATGTGAACTCACTCATATTTGAATATGATGTTTGTGATTATTAAAATTTTATACTACGTAAATCCTTGCACTTGTGTATGATCAGGTTTATTAATAACAAAAACATTGGAGGAGGGCAAGAGGAGCCGCAGGAGATGGAGAACAAGAGCCACAAGTGCGCGAGGGAGGAGAGGGAGGCAGGCTGTAAGAGCAAAGTTTTGCCCCCATGTGTTTTGGATATTGTTGGACAAGACGGTAGTGGAACTAACAATGTTTTCTAGTGTAAATAGTTGAATAGGTTCCTAAAGTACAAGTTAGGTGATAAATCTTCAAGGAAGGTTTTCAAGCTATCGAAACAATACCCCTTGAGCGAACTTAATCACAGATGATGAACCCCAAAAATGAAAGTGTCCTGAAGCTCAACTCATCAAAGGAAATGAAGAAGACGCCGCAAGACTTAGATGTTTTTGAGTAGTTATTTTTTCGTCCTTTGAGTCATAGGACAAACCGTACTATCAAGAGGGGTTTTAGTTTGCGGACACCAAAGTTATTGAGAAAATGCTTAGATAAAATCTAAACCAATTGAGAAGACAGAGTGAAGAAATCTCATGTGCACTAAGTTAAGTTTCGGTATCAAAGACTTCGTTCTTCAGCTTCCAAAGCAGAACTAAGTCTGTGAGTCAGCTTTACTTGTTCTCCAAGTAAAGTTGCGCATTAATTAAAACTTCGACCGTTGTGGCCACGTGTAACGCCCCGGCCACACCCACCGGTTCCCGGCGTACGCCTAGCGGGATCTAGACTGTCCCCACAGACCAACACTAGTCTTTCCTGCGCACTTTTTCCTCACTCGTGCGCACCCGAGAACAACTTCCCGGTCGGTCACCCATCCTCAAATCGCTCCAAGCCAAGAACGCTTAACTTTGGAGTTCTTTGGATCTAGGCTCCCAGAAAAGAAGGTGCACCTTGTTGATATGAGTAATCTATCATTCCTATTCAGCCAGGATGTCACACACACCCACTCAAAGGAACCGACGTCCTCGTCGTCCCACATGAACGTTCCCTCTTGGCATACGTTTGTGCGTCCAGTGCCGACACACGCCACACCCATGTTCGCGCACTGACCCGCACACACCCGTATAGCTGCGAGGGTCGGCTCTGATACCATTTGTAACGCCCCGGCCACACCTACCGGTTCTCGGCGTACGCCTAGAGGGATCTAGACTGTCCCCATAGACCAACACTAGTCTTTCCTGCCCACTTTGTCCTCACTCGTGCGCACCCGGGAACAACTTCCCGGTCGGTCACCCATCCTCAAATCGCTCCAAGCCAAGCACGCTTAACTTTGGAGTTCTTTGGATCTAGGCTACCAGAAAAGAAGGGGCACCTTGTTGATATGAGTAGTCTATCATTCCTATTAAGCCAGGATGTCACAACACGCGTCAAGCTGTCGCTTCGGGTCAAATAGGTCATTTCTCACCTTGGGATCGCCGACTATAAATACGCAGCCCCCGCCTCCATTTGCGGGTGGCTGCTCTGAGAATATTCCTGAGAGAGAGATTGAAGAGAGCACCCCAAGAACGCCACCGAAGCAAAACCCAAATGCCAGACCACTGAATCCTAACTCCCATTGATCTAAGTAGATTCGCTATGACTTAGGTGAAAACTTGATAGCCTTTTTTATCTTGGAGAACTGCAATTCTCCTAGACGGTTAGAGTATCGTCTTCAGAGAGCGAAGAGTATTTGTCGCCTCGAAGTTCAAGTCTGTCAAAGGTTTCGGATATTTCCTTGATAATCTACCCCGAGTCAAAACTGGCCAAGCTCATGGAGATTGGTGCAGTGGAGCAATGGACGGAGAGAGTTTTGCTCCAGGTTTTCAATCACCTGTCCCTCGAACCAGACGTAGCGCTTTGGAGAGCGTGAACTGGTCGGACAAACGTCGCCGAGTCAAGAGTTCATTTTACTTCAAGCATTTACTTTCAACATTGCATTTGCTTCAATCTTCAACGTGTTTTCATTCGCTGAGTTTAGTTTCGGTACTGGTTTTGGTTCCTACTTACCTATTTTTGTTATCCTTTTCTTTTGAGTTCATGCTTCACTTCAAAGCTTCACTCGAAAATTTGAAGTGATCATTCACCCCCTCCGCCTCTGATCACATACTTGTACATTCAATTGGTATCAGAGCTAGTCACTCCCTACACTCTGTGTGTTTTGGATTAACCTCTTGCAGTGCTTTCAAGTATGTCATTTTCAGCAATTCGCTCCGGCGAACCTATTCATGTTTTTAATAGGAAGGACTACCCGTACTGGAAGGACAAGATGATGAGGAATATAATTGCCATCAATTCTGCTTCCTGGGAAGTTGTCAAGAATGGAGTTCAGCTCAAGGACAAGAATGATCCCACAGCTGATGAAATCAAAGGTCTAGCACTTGATTCTAAGGTAGGGGTATTCATCACCAATCATGTGACTCCAGATAAATATCATGAAGTGAAGAATATCCCATCTGCCAAAGGTGTCTAGGAATATCTTGAAAAATATTGGAGAAGGAGTTTTCACTCAGAAAGATGCCAGAGTAGACAGCCTTCCAAGAAAATTCAACCGATTCAAAAGACATGAATGTCACAACCCTCTATTAGTTATGTGCTAGGATCAAGACTCAACTTGCATCATGTCAAAATTTTCAAAATAAATTGAATTGGGGAAAGCAAACTCCCCAAATGAATTAAATTCAAATGGCCAGAAAAAAATCTTTTTCCAAAAATCTTCTACATTTTTTGAGAAGTCCTATAAATGAGCATGATCACATATCAAGTGAAGTGGGTCCCACTACATTCTCCAAGAGTTTTCAAAAAACAAGAAAGGCCTTGGAAATTAAATGTAACACAATTTGAATTTCAAAAATTCTCAAAACTTGGGAGTGGCTACTAGTATGTCACATAATGCCATAATAAAGATTTGGGACTTTTATGAAAAGTTTTGGTATTTATGTTATCAAAACAAATTTTTTTTTAAAAAAGAAACAGAAAGAAATAAAAAGGAAAGAGGCCTTACCTGGCTGGGGCCCAACTAGCAGAAGCCAGGCCGAGCCCACCTCGACCCCTTGTCGTCTTCCTCCCGTGGCACCAAGCTCCTCGGTGGCGAGCATGCCACGGCCGCCACGCCACCTGCCAACCTTGCCTGCCCCTCGCCCCTACGTGTAGCCGTGGACATCTGGAGCACGCCCCTGTCACTCTTCCCCATCTCTCCGCTCGATTCCTCACCTCTGCGTCGCTCTTCCGAGCCACCGTGTCCGTGCGGCCAATGATGAAAAGTCGCCGCACCGCCATGTCCCTCGTCTCCACCACCCTCGTCTTCGTCTCTGTGCTGGCTCTCGCAAGCTGGGAACCCTCGAAGCCAACGAATCGCGTCGTCCTCATCACCGGCAGCCGCCGCACCCCGGCAAGGATTCCGTCGCCTCCGGAGAACCTGAAAGTGCAATATATCGACCAGAGGGGGGGTGAATGGGAGATTTTGAAATTTACTACAGGATTTTGTTTTTCTTCAGGACTGAAGCAATCATGAAGCTGAAGAAGTAACCAAAATCATGAAGAAATAAAACTTTGCAGAATGTAATCATTAGGGCAGCACATCATAATGCAACAGAAATAAATCAATTCAGATAAGCAGAAGTGCTTCAGATCCATAGTATGAAGACAATTAGCAGAGGGAGAGCTGAAGCACAGGAAGTCACCATAGATACTGAAGACATAATACTGAAGCTTAAGAGATTGAAGAGATGTCACCAGTAAGTGAAGACATTGGTTTGGTAGACCAGTTCAAGTTGCTGTGACAACTCTACGTCTGGTTGGAGAGGCTGAGATTCAACTCAGAAGACATAGTGTTCACCTTCTTCTCCTTGAACTAAAGTCCTCAGACTCCGTCCAATAACTCAGGTGAGTCTTCAAGGTAGACTCCCGAAACCTTCACAAACTCAGTCACTCCGTGAAGTCACAATTGCATCTTGACTTCCTCAGACTGAAGACTACTACACCGGCTGGAAGATCACAGTCTTCAAGAGTAAAAAGCTTCGGATCACTCGAACCGACTTCCTCAGAAATGCTCAACTACTCAGGCTGGTGATTTTCCTCACAAAGGTTCTTCAGTTTCCTCAGAGGTGGGTTGCTCTCAAATGACAAGTGTCAGTTTTCCTCTAGGAGCAGCCAACCCACAAATGGGGCTGGGGGTGGCTATATATAGCCGCGGAGCAACCTGAGGTGAATGGACATAAATGCCCATGCATGCAATTACTCTCATGCCCTCGGAACAGACCGTTGCTAGACAGGTTCTAGCCTCTCACCACGCAACACGTGGCACGGTGAAAGTATTCTCTCTCCAGACTCCTCAACCGAAGTTAGTTACCTCAGTGTCCTGAAGAACAACGTCTCAGACACCCGAGGAACTGAACTTCTACTGCAGGAGATAACTCTCTTCAGGAGAACTGCACTCGCAGTCTCCAGACTCCTCAACCGAAGACAGATTCCTCAGTGTCCTGAAGAACAACGTCTCAGACACCCGAGGAACTGAACTTCTACTGCAGGAGATTTCCTCAAGGTTTTTCTACAGGATTCCTAACTGAGCACTTCCTCAGACCTTCGGAAATCGTTTTTTTCAACCCCTCCAACAGTGCGGTGTTTTCCTATGACTCAAGAAGTGTAAAAAGTCTTAGCGAAGACTACGCTTCAGCTTCGTCTTCAGCGCGAACTTCCTCAGGATCGTCTTCAGCTTCAGCTTCAACCAAACGCTTCAGGATCCTATTTCCTCAGGATTTTGCGCGACTTCATTCTTCAGGAAACGCACCGTTTTCTCCAATATTCCTCAACATTTTTGGGGGTCGACATTGGTGGTTAAACACCTCATCAGGGACTGTTCTCCTGTGTATACTCACAAACACATCAGTCCCTTAACCGTTTTGTCATCAAACTCCAAAACCTCAAAGGGAGGGCACTTGATGCACTTACAATCTCCCCCTTTTTGGTGATTTGATGACAATCAGGTTAAGCTTCAATGGGGATAAAATTATGAGTTTGAAGAATAAAAACTTTGAAGAACATTTTTATCGTTAAACTGAATATAGTAAAGCTCCCCCTGAGGATATACATATAAGTAGAAGAATGTTTAAAATCAAAAGCATTTTGAGGTATATGAGGAGCTCCCCCTATATCCAGGTATTTTTGTATCAGTGCATGTTCTGAAATGTTTGAGGATTTAACCACCGCACTGATATAGATGTTTGCAGAGACAATCACATGCATATATGATAAATGTGAGAAAATAGCATGAGATAACTGAGAAAAAGTATCAGGCAAACACCAAAATAACAGTTTACAACTCATTACAAAAATGTCTGAAGAACGAGAGTTGTAACTGAAGAACCCCATAACTAAGACCCGCTTGAAGACTAACAAACTTCTCCCCCTTTGTCATATAATGAACAAAAAGGGAAAAACTGAAGCTAACGCCCGTTGGTAGTTGCTTCAAGGCTGAGGTGAGTCACGCCTGAGGCAGTCCGTTGCGGTATGAGGGCAGGCAGCTGTGTCTTCAGCTTCTTCAGCAGTCATCTCCTGGTTTGAGGAATAAGAATCCATGGCCGGAGGAGGAGTCGTGCAGCGTCTGAATTGCCTCGGTGGTTTGATTGCTGGAATCGGAGGCTTTTGAAGATCCAACTGTGCAATGTCTTCAGGAGTGAGTACTTCTTTCATCAAGGCATCAAGATGTTGATATGTATGATGAGTATACTGATGTACTTTCTTCACTGAAGAATGTGTCTGAGCCATATAGCTGAGGATCTCAGAAAACTGACGCTTTACCCAGTCATGATTTCTGTCAACTTTCTGATGAAGGCTAATCAGAAGCTCTCGATCAGTCATCACTCGAGCCTGAGTTGTATCCTCAGTTGAAGCATGAGTGCGGGTTTCATCAGTTGTGCGAGACTGAGGATGACGAATATTTCCAGCGAGGGAATTGGTCGGGAGAACTTCTTCATAAAAGAGGCCTTTGCCTTTGTCATTTGTGGCAATTGTATGCTGAAGCACTTCGACAGGGGGCAGATAGGTCCTGTGATTCGAGTGATCAGGTTGATACTCAATTCTTGTGACTGCGCGGATGAGCTTCATGATCCATGGCGCGTATGGCTTCAGGATGTGTGGATTCTATGCAGCATCAGCAAGAGTTCTGAAGAAGAAGTCATGGACGTTGATTGGCCCAGACATGCAGAGGTTGTGAAGGATGTTCTTCATGACGCCAACAACTTCTTCAGCTGAGGATTCATAGCCTTTGATGGGGCAGAAGGTTTTCTCCAGAATCCGATACAATGTACTTGGCAGATACTGAAGCTCAGAGACAGGAAACGTCGTGCGAGCTGGGGCTTCAGGGGCCTGAGGCTTCATGAGCATGTTCATCAGGTCATCGCGAAGAATCTGAGACCC
Organism: Bromus sterilis; assembly: GCA_950022295.1. NCBI lineage: Eukaryota > Viridiplantae > Streptophyta > Magnoliopsida > Poales > Poaceae > Bromus > Bromus sterilis. Next base: position 235,630,249 of record OX465596.1, read on the forward strand.
ATAGGTGCAGGCCGCAGAGGGAAGTGCACTGAGGCAACTCAAGTATCTCAATTGCGTCAGGAACAGTGATGGTGTAGTGATGATGCTCAGTCATCCACTCGAGGGTCCAGGTGTTGATATCGAGAGGATTTCCTGAAACATACAAAGTGGCATAAAACTGAAGCACAAGCTCTTCATTCCAGTGTATGCATTCAGAGCAGAATTGAAGCAGCTTGGCATGATGCAGATCCTGAAGCACATTGTTGAAGCAGGGAAGAGCTTCCATGTCCATCAGAGGAATGTGCTTGTGAGGAAACAGTTTGTTTTGCTTGTAGAGCACTGAAGCATAGTAGTTCTTCTGAGTGGCAGTCCAGAACCTCAGCAGCTTTCGAGGTGGAGCAGAGTGATACGGATTTTGAATCCCCTCTTGAAAGAAACTCATGGCGTTGAAGAAATCAGTAGCATCAAAGCTTGGAGTATCATCAGCTTCAAGGTCACGGAAGAATGGTCGCTTCTGCTTTGGACACAGGGACCGAGCTTGAACAGGGCCTTGAGGTGGGGAAGGCACTTGAGGCACTTCAATCTGAAGAGTAGCTTGAGGCGGAGTCGCTGCAGATGCATCAGGCACAGATGTGTTAATGTCCTTGGGGAGACGAGGTGATGTGGCCTGTTTGTCTTCAGAGCCATCCTTCGAGGCTTCAGCATTTGTACTGGTTTCTGCTTCAGGAGGGGCAGTTGGGTCTGGCTGAGGATCAGCAGTTGTAGTGTCAGCTGCATCAGTATTAGCAGCAGAATTTGTTGGAGCACAAGAGGCTTCGGGGTTATCAGCATCAGACGCTGAGGACGATGCACCAACAGAGGCTTCAGACTGCAGAGAAGTGTCAGGAAGCACCTCGGTCACTGTGTCGGAGTGAGGTTCAGGTGAGAAGACAGTATGAGTGGGTGAGTTTGTCAGCCCATAGTCCTCATCATAGATGCGAGGAGTTCCATCATCCATGATATCAACGTCCATGTCTTCAACCTCAGTGATAACTGGTGGCGGTGGGGACGGTGGAGTTGGAACAAAGGGTGTTGCAGCAGGGGGTGGAGTGAAGACTATTAAGCTGCGCTGAGCATTTTGAGGTGGAGTTGAGGCAGCAGTGATATGAGTGGTGGTATCAGCGGGCTGTGTTGTGGGAGGAGCTGAGGAAAGAGGTGTAGCATCAATGGGATCCTCAACAGCAGGCTTCTTTGCAGCAGGTGGTGTTGAGGGTTGTGCTTCAGGCGTGCGCTTGAGGCTTTTGGCAGAGTCATCAGCAGGCTGTCGAAGCTTCATCAACTTGGTCAGCTGTTGTGAGATCCGTTCCTTGGATTGACCAATATAAGCACGATTGGCAGCGAACTCAATGTTGAGACGTTGAACTTCGCATTGATGCTCAGTAAACTCCTGAGGAGTAACTTCAGTGATAGGTTTCTTCTTGAAGTCACTGTGGACTTTCTTCAGTTTGGCCTTCAATTGTTTCTGAAGATCACGTTGATGAATCTCATTTATGAGAAACTGTTGAACATAGAACTTGATGTCTTTCGGAATGTCCAAATCATCAAGCGGAGTGTCAGGCTTAACAGACCAAATTTCAATGTACTCCAAGATCTTCTTGGGATCAAGGAGAAGCGGGATTTCTGAACCCGTTGCTTCAGCTTTGCGTCTGGCCGCAGCACGCACGTATTCAATCTTATCAGCTTCAGTGGCGACGAAGCCGGCCAGATCCTCAAATTCATCTTCATCATCAGAAGATTGAGGAGTATGATGAATGGCGCCACGCATAGCAGTTTTCTTTGGTGAAGGACGAGGGCCCCGTTGAAGCACAGTTTTGGTCTTCAGGTGATGCTGAGGCATTGTGGTTGAGGCCTCAGGAGCACCAGATTCATCAGTACGTATTCTTGAAGAGGGGGCAGCACCATCTGTTCGTTGACATGAGGAGCCAACAACTTGAGGGTTAGTTGAGGTCTTAGAGAAAGGTTTCATGCCCGGAGCCTTTTTGCGGTGCTGAGGCGGAGGTTGTTGTCTAGGTTGAGACTGATCTTGAGACGGAATTTGTATTGAAGCAGTCATGTCACGGACTAAATTTTTGACACGGCTGCGAGAGCGTTTGAGGTAAAGCTCATATGCCGCAGGAAAGTCTTCAGGTCTGCGCAGTGTGGTTGGATCAGGAACAACACCAGGAGCTGGTGAGGTCGAGCCTTGATACCCAAGGTCTTCAGGGGCGGATTGACTGCGAACATTTCCTCACGTTGAGGATTCAGCCATTGGTAGGCCACCCAACGCTTGGCCCATTCTCTTGTAATTTTCTGAACCCGTTTCTTACGTTGTTCACCGGTTTCTCTTTCGGGAGTCTTCAGCTTTTCATATAGCTTGAGGGGCAGGTCTTTTGCGGTATCAGTGATTTTACGTCGAGGAGCCATTTTCTTCAGCTGAGGAGACTGAGGAATTGTACGTTCGAGCTGAGCTGCAAATGAAGTGAGACTATGAGAACCATGCGATTCTTCAGCAGACATGTACCTGTGACAGAATTAAGTTGCGAGGGAAGTGGGGTACGGTTATATGCGTTCATGAGGAATAGGTTGAGGAAAACAAAGGATTGAGGCATAGGTACAGGTTTCAGTGAGCTAGCAGCACAGTGGAGGATGAACAGTACTGAGGAATGTTGTGCTGAGGAATAAACCACTGAGGAATAAGCATACCAGACTTGAGGCGAATGCTGAGGAACAATGTGTCTTCGTCCCCGGCGACGGCGAACGCCGGCGATGTTAGCGCTCGAGCGTGAGGAGCTCAAGGGGCGGCAATGCGAGAGTGAGGGAGGCGTTGGGGGGTAAATGACCGGGGGGGGAGGTAAGAGACATATTTATAGAGGGGTGGGAGCTGAAGAGGTGGCGAAATTTGTGGACGAGAGAGCCCCTGATTGTTGGGATCCTCAGTGAATATCGTGATAGTGGATAATTACGACGTGCGGTAAAATCGCAACAAATTGAAGGCAGTTGTAACAGAAAATCCGTGATTTGAGGACATTGAGGATAATGGCTGAAGACAAAGACAAATGATCTCAGGCAAATGATGATGACAGGTCTCATGCCAGAGGAATATAATCTCCTGATGAACGCATATGAGATAGACAGATTAGATAAGTGAGCACAGAGAGATGGGTCCGATCACGTTCACCTAGTTGAAGAAGCAAAAAAAAATTGAAGATCAATAACTATAGGTGAACGCTGTTGAGGACAAACACTATAATCATCAGAAATGAAGACTTCGAATCTTGAGGAAGATTATATAAAAAAAACATCAACTCCTGAGGTAGTTGAGGATCACCCAATCCTGAGGTGTTTGGGCGGTGGCGCTACCCACCTTATAGGGAATGAGACACTTGATACCATACAATTGTCGTATGGATCTTGAGTCAATTCCACGTTAATTTCTTCACACATAGCAAGGTAGTTCCTCATGAGTTGAGGAGTACGACGCATCGTGTGTTGTGCATCAGGATTCTTCACTATTGTTTAAGCGTTAGGATGTGTGTCCATTCACTGGACGTTTGAGGAATCTAAGATATTTAGGTCACACCTCAGAGTGCTAAATCGCTTCTCATCCAAAGGCTTAGTGAATATATCAACAAGTTGATCTTCAGTCTTCACGTGGCTGATGTCGATATCTTCCTTCAAGACATGATCCCGAAGAAAGTGATACCGTATCTCAATATGCTTCGTCCTCGAGTGCTGTACTGGGTTCTGAGAGATCTTGATGGCGCTCTCATTGTCACATAGTAGTGGTACTTTCTTCAGGTTGATGCCGTAGTCCTTCAGGGTTTGCTTCATCCAAAGAAGCTGTGAGCAGCTTGCACCAGCAGCAATGTATTCAGCTTCAGCGGTGGAGAGGGAGATGCAGTTCTGCTTCTTCGATGACCAGCATACAAGAGAACGTCCGAGGAAGTGACATGTTCCTGAGGTAGACTTCCGATCCACTCGATCTCCAGCATAATCTGAGTCTGAGTACCCGACGAGATCCAGCTGTGTGCCTTTTGGATACCATAAGCCAAGCGACGGGGTGTGAGCCAAATATCGAAGAATTCGTTTCACCGCTTGGTGATGCGATTCCTTTGGTGCCGCTTGGAATCGGGCACACATGCAAACGCTCAACATTATATCAGGCCTGGATGCACATAGATATAGCAGTGAACCTATCATGGAGCGGTATACCTTTTGATCGTACTCCTTGCCATTTTCATCGGGGCCAAGTTGTCCGTTTGTAGGCATCGGTGTCTTGATGCCCTTGTAGTCTTGCATCCCGAATTTCCTCAGGCACTCCTTGAGGTACTTCTCCTGAGAGATGAAGATGCCGTTGCGTTGTTGATGAATTTGGAGTCCTAAGAAGAACTTCAGTTCGCCCATCATTGACATCTGATACTGTTCACTCATCAAGAATGCAAACTCTTCACTGTATTTCTTGTTAGTGCATCCAAATATTATGTCATCAACATAAATTTGACATATGAATAATGCATCATCATATCGTTTTGTGAAGAGAGTTGGATCGAGGGAACCAGATTTGAAGCCCTTGCTGATGAGGAAGTCCCTTAGTGTGTCATACCAAGCCCGAGGGGCTTGCTTCAGTCCATAGAGAGCTTTCTTCAATCTGTACACCATATCAGGCTTCTTGGCGTCTTCGAAACCTGGAGGTTGAGCAACATATACTTCTTCCTCGATATTACCATTGAGGAAGGCACTTTTCACATCCATTTGATATAACTTGATATTATGATGATTAGCGAATGCAAGCATAATACGAATAGACTCAAGTCTAGCTACAGGAGCGAAGGTTTCACCGAAGTCGATTCCCTCAACTTGAGTATATCCTTGAGCTATGAGACGAGCTTTGTTCCTGATGACTTGTCCATCTTCATCAAGTTTGTTGCGGTAGATCCACTTCGTGCCGATGACGTTGTGAACTCTAGGATCAGGACGTTTGACTAGTTCCCAAACATCATTCAGTTTGAACTGAAGAAGTTCGTCTTGCATTGCCTGAATCCATTCCGCTTCACGGAATGCCTCGGAGACTTTGGTGGGCTGTGAAATTGACACAAACGAGAAATGCCCACAAAAGTTAGCTATACGATTAGCTCTTGCACGAGTAAGAGGACCTGGTAGGTTGATGTCAGCGAGGATTTTGTCCACTTGAACTTCATTTGCCACACGAGGAAGTCGAGGTGGATGATCTTGAGGTGCATCTTCGTCACTGCAATCAGATTTGTTTGCATCAGCTTCAGGTGCTTCAGGAACTTCAGGCGTGTCTGGTGCCTCAGGATCTGGATCATCATCAGAGTTATTCGCTTCAGGATTTGGGTGTTCTTCAGGAGCAGGAGGTACGAGGATTTCTTTAGGATGATCCACAGGAATGATGTCACCAGCGCCCATCTTCTTGATCTGTTCTTCAGGTGGTGCTTCACCTAAATCATGTGGCAGGTGCTCTCTTTGGGAGCCATCAGACTCATCAAAACGCACGTCTACAGTTTCAACAATTTTATAATGACTAATGTTGAAGACTCTGTAGGTGTGCGAGTTGATACCATAACCAAGCATGAAACCCTCACATGCTTTGGGTGCAAATTTGGATTCGTGGTGAGGATCACGTATCCAACAAGGTGCACCGAATACTTTGAAGTAACTTACATTGGGTTTCTTACCGATCATTAACTTGATTGATGATGTGGCATGCGGTGTTGATTGCTTCAGCCCACCACTTGAGTGGAGTATTGTACTCAGCCAGCATCGTGCGAGCCATCTCGATGAGGGTTCGATTCTTTCTCTCAACAACACCATTTTGCTGAGGAGTGTATGGCGCTGAGAATTCATGAGTAATTCCCAAGTCATCGAGGAATTCTTCCACACCAAAGTTCTTGAACTCAGTGCCGTTGTCGCTTCGAATGTGCTTGATCTTCAGGTTGTAGTTGTTCATGACTCGCTGAGCGGAGCACTTAAGAATTGCTGGAGTTCCTGACTTATAGAGAAGAAAATGCACCCAAGTGTATCGTGAGAAGTCATCAACAATAACAAGACCATACATATTACCTCCAAAGCTCAAATACTTTGGAGGACCAAATAGATCCATGTGAAGTAATTCCAGTGGTCTCGTAGTGGTCATGATGGTCTTCGCTTGGTGGTTGGCCTTGGTCATCTTTCCAGCTTCGCAGGCTCCACAGACCAGTCCTTTGTGAATCTGATTTCCTCAATCCCGAGGACATGTTTCTTCAGTACTAGCTTCTGAATATTTCTCATTCCAGCGTGGCCGAGTGTTTGATGCCATAGCCAACACTCTAAGGCTCGAGCCATGAGACATGTAGCAACCTGAGGACCTTCAGAGAAATCTACAATATACATGTCACCTTTCCTAATCCCACTGAAGACAGTGGATTTATCACTAACCATGAAGACAATACAACCATGTTTTCCGAAGAGAACAGTGAGATCAAGATCACACAGCACAGATATAGACATCAAGTTGTACCCAAGAGATTCAACAAGCATGACTTTATCAATGTGTTGGTCTCGAGAGATAGCCACTCTGTCGAGACCCAATACCTTACTTTTACCTTTATCAGCGAAGGTGATGGTTTTCTTTGAAGAAGGACTTAGTGATGATTCCATAAGAAGACTTCTGTCACCAGTCATGTGATTTGTGCATCCACTATCCATCACCCATTCAGTCTTTTCCTGCAAATGAATTAGTATCTCATACAGCAAGTTATGAGCCAGTTTCAGTTTGAGGAGTTTAAGATTCATCAGAATTAATTCCTCAGGATGTTCCTCAGGATTGATTCTATGAAATCAAACAATATAATTATCCTTCAACTGACTCATTAGTTATTGTCCTGGGCATTTGATCTGCATAAATTGTAATTGCCTCAGGACATGTCCCTGCACGGATGATTAGTTCTTAACCACCCACATCTTTATGGGTGGTCTTGAGGCACATGAGGATTGATGAGGATAATGAGACTTAATGGGGTGTGTGATGACAGTATCAGGATAAACAAATGAATAAGCATTCTTATGAGGAGCTTCCCTGTGAACAAAATGGTTAGCAGATACATGATTATAATCATTTCCTTTTGAGGTATCGTCCTCAGATGATATCCTTAGCTCATTTGCATCTGCATTCACAGGAAGGTTAGTGATGAGGTCCTTGGGCACCCAGATCTGCTTGACTGGAGGACCGTTCCTGCAGTTAGTTCCAATGTATCTGGCAAATACCTCACCATTACAATTTTTAAACAGTTTATAGTTTGAGTCAAATGACTCAATCATCATATCTGAAGAAGCAGCATCATAACCAGATAAGGCATAGGGGTCAGGCGGAGGCATCATTGCTCGAACCCAGATGGTCTCAGGATATTGTTCAGGTTTCCAGTAAGACCCATCAGGGTTGAGTCTCCGAGTGAATGCAATGCCTTCTTTCCTCGGGTTTCTGTTGAGGATCTGTTTCTTGAGAATATCACAGAGAGTCTGATGTCCTTTCAGACTCTTGAACATGCCTGTTTCCAGTAGATTCTTCAACCTAGCATTTTCTTTAGCAATGTCTATGGTGTCCTCAGATGAGGGGTTAGGTACCACAGAAGTAATAGAGATAACAGAGTCTGAAGACATTGAAGAACTAGACACAGAAATGACTTGATCACGTTCAATGCATTTTAAACAGGGAGGATTGAATCCTTCTTGTGGCATGATGATCTGTTGCGAGAGGAGTGACTCATTTTCTTTCCTCAGACCGTCATGAGACATCCTTACACGTTCAATTTCTTGTTTCCTCATGAGGAACTCATGAGATAGTTTTTCATGATCGGTAAGGAGTGTCTCATGGCGATTGAACAAGTCATCAAACTTTGACTGAAGAATTTTTGATTCATCAGTCAATTTTGAGTCTTCGTCATTTCCTCAACCAACATATCATCAGTTTTGTTTAATGAGATCTGAGTCTTTTCAAGTGCACGTTGTTGCTTAGACGCAAGTTTAGCAAGTTTAGCATAGTTTTCATCAGGTTCTTCATCAGAGGGTTCATCTGATGATGAGTAGGAAGATACCTTAGAGGACTTGGCCATGAAGCAGAAGGAAGGAGTTGTGTCTTCAGCTTCATTAGCAGCATGTGATGGGCCAGAGTCCTCAGTGCTGAAGATTGACTTTGAGACAAGTGTCGTGACAAGAGCCAAACCAGCCACACCCTCAGATTCTTCAGATTCTTCTTCCTCAGCATCAGGGTTGGAACCAGATTCTTCCGAGTCCAATTCTTTCCCGAGATAAGCGCGAGCCTTACGTGAGCTACTGTTCCGGTATCCAGTAGACTTTGAAGATCTTGAGGATTTCTTCTTTGTCTTTTCGTCAGAACTTTCATCTTTCCCTTTCTTCTTCTTCTTCAGTTTAGCTTCTTTTTCCCATTGAGGACAATCAGCGATGTAATGCCCAGGTTTATTGCACTTGTGACAAACTCTCTTTCTAGCTTCGGCAGAGTCATCATCTTTTCTTTTTCTTGATAACGATCTTGAGGAGTTTCCGAAGCGATTCTTCTTCGTGAACCTTTGAAACTTCCTGGTAAGGAGAGCATGTTCACGGCTGAGAGTCTCAGGATTATCAGTATCAGCCTCAGACTCTTCATCAGAGGACACTCTTCGTGCTCTAGCTTTTAGCGCGCGGACCTTAGGCGTGGAGCTGTATAAGTCTCGTTTTTCAGAGAGCTTCAGTTCATGAGCATTGAGGCGCTCGAGAATATCCGCAGGGTCCAAAGTCTTGAAGTCTGGCCTTTCTTGAATCATCAGTGATAGGAACTCAAATGAGTCATCCAGTGACCTCAGCAGTTTCTTCACAACTTCATGATCTGTGATATCAACAGCACCAAGAGCCTGAAGTTCATTGGATATGTCAGTGAGTCTGTCAAAGGTTTGTTGTATGTGCTCATTATCTAGCCTCTTGAACCGATTGAAGAGACTGCGGAGTGTATCAATTCGTGAGTCTCGCTGAGCTGAGACTCCTTCATTAACTTTGGACAGTCTTGTCCATATTTTCTTTGCAGTATCCAGACCACTGATACGGTTGAACTGAGCCTTATTGAGATGACCACCAATGATGCTTCGAGCTTTTGCATCAAGCTGCCAGTTTTTCTTGACTACATCAGGTGTAGTCATCAGATTTGCTTCAGGTATGCCTTCTTCAACAATGTCCCACAGATCCTTGTCAATGGCTTCAAGATGCATCCTCATCTTGTTCTTCCAGTATGGGTAGTCTGTTCCATCGAAGATGGGGCAGTTTGAGGCAACGCTCATTGTACCTGAGGTCGACATAACTAAAACTCTAGGTGGTTAAACCGAATCACACAGAACAAGGGAGTACCTTGCTCTGATACCAATTGAAAGTGCAATATATCGACCAGAGGGGGGTGAATGGGAGATTTTCAAATTTATTACAGGATTTTGTTTTTCTTCAGGACTGAAGCAATCATGAAGCTGAAGAAGTAACCAAAATCATGAAGAAATAAAACTTTGCAGAATGTAATCATTTGGGCAGCACATCATAATGCAACAGAAATAAATCAATTCAAATAAGCAGAAGTGCTTCGGATCCATAGTATGAAGACAATTAGCAGAGGGAGAGCTGAAGCACAGGAAGTCACCATAGATACTGAAGACATAATACTGAAGCTTAAGAGATTGAAGAGATGTCACCAGTAATTGAAGACATTGGTTTGGTAGACCAGTTCAAGTTGCTGTGACAACTCTACGTCTGGTTGGAGAGGCTGAGATTCAACTCAGAAGACATAGTCTTCACCTTCTTCTCCTTGAACTAAAGTCCTCAGACTCCGTCCAATAACTCAGGTGAGTCTTCAAGGTAGACTCCCGAAACCTTCACAGACTCAGTCACTCCGGGAAGTCACAATTGCATCTTCACTTCCTCAGACTGAAGACTACTACACCGGCTGGAAGATCACAGTCTTCAAGAGTAAAAAGCTTCGGATCACTCAAACCGACTTCCTCAGAAATGCTCAACTACTCAGGCTGGTGATTTTCCTCACAAAGGTTCTTCAGTTTCCTCAGAGGTGGGTTGCTCTCAAATGACAATTGTCAGTTTTCCTCTAGGAGCAGCCAACCCACAAATGGGGCTGGGGGTGGCTATTTATAGCCGCGGAGCAACCTGAGGTGAATGGACATAAATGCCCATGCATGGAATTACTCTCATGCCCTCGGAACAGACCGTTGCTAGATAGGTTCTAGCCTCTCACCACGCAACACGTGGCACGGTCAAAGTATTCTCTCTCCAGACTCCTCAACCGAAGTTAGTTACCTCAGTGTCCTGAAGAACAACGTCTCAGACACCCGAGGAACTGAACTTCTACTGCAGGAGATAACTCTCTTCAGGAGAACTGCACTCGCAGTCTCCAGACTCCTCAACCGACGACAGATTCTGATAGAGGCGAAGGTGTCCCGATGTTTCGATGAGATGGTGGAGATCGATTATGGTGGAGGCAACTTTCACGATCCGACTACGAACGTGCGAAGACGTTGCGCCTTAGCGATCGCTAAACCAACTCCGAGAGGTTATTGATCCCGCGGATGCACGATCAACCTGACCACGAAGGTCTAATTCCTGCAAGCAATCGAAGAACAAGCAAGAACTAAGAATTGCAATCTGGATATTGCGAATATAAGATGAATGATTACGAAAGTTGGGGTTCCAATGAGGTCTTGGCCTGGTCGGATGACACAAATGAATAGCTCGAAGTTGCGGCTATGGCTAACTTAAATCTAATTAAAACCCAAGTCTAAACGACGCCCTAAGGGCTGTATATATGGCGGAACAGAGGGGATTTTCGTGACCCCTTGGAGGTGGGGTCCGAAAACAACCCTAACTCGGTTTCCCCACACATACGGACTCTAAAAACAGCCTATAAGGTGGTATTTCGAAATTACATGGGCCCAGCCCAATATTAAGGTGACGCAGCACCTATAATTGCCCTTGGACGAAAATAATGAAGTGGCATCTCGCGTATTTCGTCCAAGACTTCATGCGCGCCTTATGGTGGCTTCAAAGTGCGATAATCACCACGGGAAGCTCCGCTGTCCTTTCCCGCGCGCGCACCTTCTTCTCCATGCTTGATCCCGCTCCAATGACCATCCTTCTTGTCCATGCTAGGTCCTTCATTCATAAGCAAAACAAAAGTATCTAATTTAGGCAGTATCATATGTTCATGAACAATAGAAGGATTCGCAAGAAACGAAAGTACCTGATAATTTAGTTGACGTGCACGAGCTCTAGTAACTGGTCCAATATGTGTAGTTGGTGAGGATATGGGTGTAACATTAGTAGGGATGTCCTCATCATCCTCCCCTTCTTGAATTGAAGTCGTCCTCGACGGAAGCTCATCATCTTCTCCCAAATAAGGCTTCAAATCTGCAATATTAAATGTGGGACTAACCCCAAAGGGTGCAGGTAGCTCAAGTTTATATGCATTATAATTAATTTTCTGCAAAACCTTAAAGGGACCATCAGCTCGAGGCATTAACTTAGACTTGCGCAAATCAGGAAACCTATCTTTACGTAGATGTAACCAAACAAGATCTCCGGGTTCAAACACAACATGCTTTCGACCCCTATCACCAGCAAGCTTGTATCTAGCATTCATGCGCTCAATGTTTTCTTTAGTTAACTCATGCATTTTTAATATCAATTCAGCACGTTGCTTAGCATCAAAATTAACCTTCTCCGAAGATGGAAGAGGTAGCAAATCAATAGGTGCACGAGGTAGAAAACCATAAACAATCTCAAAAGGGCACATTTTAGTGGTAGAATGCAATGAACGATTATAAGCAAATTCAATATGAGGTAAACATTCTTCCCACAGTTTCAAGTTACTCTTTAAAACAGCCCTAAGCATAGTAGACAAAGTCCTATTGACTACTTCAGTTTGTCCATCAGTTTGGGGATGACATGTAGTACTAAAAAGTAGTTTAGTCCCCAACTTAGCCCATAAGCATCTCCAAAAATGGCTAAGAAACTTAGTATCACGATCCGAGACAATAGTATTGGGCACACCATGTAAGCGAATAATCTCACGAAAGAATAAATCAGCAACATTAGCAGCATAATCGCTTTTATGACATGGTATAAAATGTGCCATCTTAGAAAATCTATCCACGACAACAAATATGCTATCCCTCCCATTCTTTGTTCGAGGCAAGCCTAAAACAAAGTCCATGGATATGTCCTCCCACGGAACACTAGGTACAGGTAAAGGCATGTATAAACCATGAGGATTGAGTCGTGACTTAGCTTTTTGACATGTAGTGCAGCGAGCAACAAAACGCTCAACATCCCGTCTCATCTTTGGCCAAAAGAAATGTGTAGCAAGTACGTCCTCCGTCTTCTTCACGCCAAAGTGTCCCATTAATCCTCCTCCATGCGCCTCCTGCAACAACAAAAGACGAATAGAGCTAGCTGGAATGCATAGCTTGTTAGAACGGAACACAAATCCATCATTAAGCACAAACTTGTTCCATGTTCTACCCTCTCTACAATTCTGCAATACATCTTTAAATTCCGCATCATTTACGTATTGATCTTTGATTGTCTCTAAACCGAAAATCTTGAAGTCAAGTTGTGAAAGCATAGTATAACGACGAGACAAAGCATCAGCAATAATATTATCTTTCCCCTTCTTGTGTTTAATGACATAAGGGAAAGTCTCAATAAATTCAACCCACTTAGCATGTCTACGATTAAGTTTTGCTTGACTTCTTATGTGTTTCAAAGATTCATGATCAGAATGTATAACAAATTCTTTGGGCCATAAATAATGTTGCCAAGTTTCTAATGTCCGAACAAGAGCATATAATTCCTTATCATAAGTAGAATAGTTCAGACTAGGCCCACTCAATTTTTCAGAAAAGTAAGCAACAGGTTTAGCATCTTGTAATAACACACCTCCCAAACCAATCCCACTAGCATCGCATTCAAGCTCAAAAGTCTTATTAAAATCAGGAAGTTGGAGCAAAGGAGCATGTGTTAACTTATCTTTCAATACGGTGAAGGCTTCTTCCTGTGCGGTACCCCAAGTAAAAGGCACATCCTTGCGTGTAAGCTCATTGAGAGGTGCAGCAATGGTGCTGAAATCTCTCACAAAACGCCTATAGAATCCAGCGAGGCCAAGAAAACTCCTCACTTGTGTGACCGTTTTGGGCTGCGGCCAACTCTCAATCGCCTCGATCTTGGCTTTATCAACTTCAATTCCCTGCGGAGTAACAACATAGCCAAGAAACGATACTCGGTCGGTGCAAAAGGTGCACTTCCCAAGGTTACCAAACAAACGTGCATTACGTAGAGCAATAAAAACAGCACGTAAATGATCCAAATGTTCCTCCAAAGATTTGCTATAAATCAGTATATCATCAAAATAGACTACCACAAATCGTCCAATGAAAGCACGTAAAACCTCGTTCATTAATCTCATGAAAGTGCTAGGTGCATTAGTTAACCCAAAAGGCATGACTAACCACTCATATAATCCAAACTTAGTTTTAAATGCCGTTTTCCATTCATCTCCTAATTTCATGCGAATTTGATGGTATCCACTACGCAAATCAACGTTGGAAAACATGGTAGAGCCACTTAATTCATCAAGCATATCATCTAACCTAGGAATAGGATGACGATAACGAATAGTAATATTATTAATGGCTCGACAATCAACACACATACGCCATGTTCCATCCTTTTTAGGCACTAATATAACAGGAACAGCACAAGGACTAAGGGATTCACGTATGTAACCTTTGTCGAGTAGCTCTTGTACTTGACGCTGAATCTCCTTTGTCTCCTCCGGATTGGTACGGTATGGCGCACGGTTGGGCAGTGAAGCACCGGGAATTAAGTCAATCTGATGCTCAATCCCTCGAATAGGTGGTAATCCCGGTGGTACGTCTTGTGGAAAGACGTCAATAAACTCCTGCAAAAGGTCAGTGACAACAGGAGGCAAAGAAGGAGGCAATTCCTCAAATGAAAACAAAGCTTCTTTGCACACAAAAGCATAGCACACATATTGACTAACATCCAAATCTGAAATATCAACTTTAGTAGCAAGCAAAGTTGGACTAGTCAATTTAATTTCATTAGACACATCAGAAGAAGATTTGCTATTAGTCTTATGTTGTTGCTCAAATTCTTTGGCTGCTATCTCATTTTCACTCTTATTTTTCTCCTGTTTAGCTTTACTAGCTCTAGCAAGATCATCTTTCACAATTTGTTCAGGAGACATAGGAAGTAAAGCAATATTTTTATCCTGATGAACCAGAGTAAACTGATTTGTCCTACCATGGTGTACAACATTCCTATCAAATTGCCATGGTCTACCAAGTAAAAGAGAGCATGCTTGCATGGGTACCACATTACAATCAACATAATCAGCATATGCAGCAATGCTAAAGTGCACACGAACAGAACGCGTTACCTTAATCTTACCACTATTGTTAAACCACTGAATATAGTACGGATGGGGGTGTGGTCTTGTGGTGAGAGATAGCTTCTCCACCAACTCCATGCTAGCCAAGTTGTTGCAACTCCCTCCGTCAATGATGATGCGAACCGAACGTTCTTTCACCACTCCCTTTGTGTGGAACAAATTATGCCTCTGGTTTTGCTCAGCCTTCGTTACCTGCACACTTAACACACGTTGAGCAACCAAACTAGCATATTTATCTGCATCATCAGGAGCCATATACTCCATATCATGAGCATCATCATGGGCACCCTGTTCCTCATGAGCAATGAGAACTAAAGTCTCCTCATCATAGTCACTCGCTGACTCATACCCACCATCCGCCGTAATAATCATCACACGCTTGGAGGGACAGTCTTTTGCGAAGTGACCTCCACCTTGGCACCTGCGACATTTAATATCACGATCTCGTGTTTGCCCTGTGGAAGCCATGGGTGAAGAAGAACTCGCCGCTGGACCACTCTGTGCACCCTTGAATGGTGGCGCTGACTGTTTTGGTGGCTCCCTGTAAGAATGAGCGGCTGAAGTAGAGGGTGGAGCAGCAGGACGTGTGGATGTAGAAGGTCCACGCGATGTCCATGATGTATTTCGTCCTGCAGAAAAGTTAGGTCTCGTAGCGGCCTGTCGATCCTGCACTTCACGTTCAGCTTTACAAGCAAGATGAAACAAACGAGTAATAGTAGCATAGTCCTTGTATTCTAGAATAGTTTGTATCTCCCTGTTTAAGCCACCTATGAAACGTGCAAACATAGCTTCATTATCCTCTACTAGGCCACATCTAATCAATCCAGTTTGTAATTCTTGATAATATTCCTCTACAGAATTTTTTCCTTGTCTCAAACGCTATAATTTTTGTAGCAATTCACGTTGATAATAAGGAGGAACCCAGCGAGTACGCATAGCATCTTTTAAAGCAGCCCAAGTAGCTGGAATATTATTAGCATGCAATCTACAATGTTCAGACCACCAAATAGATGCAAAACCCGTGAATTCACAAACAGCAGCAGTAACACGTCTATTCTCAGGATATTGTAAACATGTAAAGCGTTGTTCAGTTTCTAACTCCCAAGTAAGATAAGCATCAGGAATATATCTACCCTCAAACGGCTTAAGATTCAATTTAAGTTTAGGCACATGTTCATCATCGCGTACCTGAGGGGGTGGTTGGTGTCGACCGTGGCGAATGTTGGGACGTGGACGTCCAGCTGGCTGTTCATAGGCCGCTTCTTGTTCCACCTCCTCCTCGTAATCACCCTCGTAGTTGTCGTCCTGGCCGACGTCAGAGGCAGCCGCAGCAGTAACTGCAGCAGCAGCAGGAGCACTAGCAGCTTGTCCGCCCGGAAACAGAATACGTCGTGCACGTCGTGGTGGCGGTGGCTGTGCTGGAGCGGCCGCAGGCTGTATAGGTAAGCGTGCGAGCAACTCAGTAAACTTGGCGTCGAGCTTGGTGTCGATCATCTTCTCCACACCATCAATCGCCTCTGTAAATCTGTTCTCGATGTCATTCACCTGTTCAGACATCATTTGTGCAAATTTATCATGTAATGCTTTGTTTGTCATATTCTCCCAATCAGGTGCATCCCGCGCCACTTCATCATGGGATCCTGGCATGATTAGCAGAAATAGAAAACACACAGAAGTATGATCCTACTTCGACTAATGGGATGTGGGGTGGTGGAAAGCACAAATCCGTCAAGCTTTTCTTCAGTTCTTACCGATTCTTACCTAGCAGCAGGTGGTGATGTACAACCAACGGGTCAAAACTCTCAGAGATGTGGTAGAGCGATGGCCAGGAGGTGTCAACCGCACGAAGTAGAATATATGTGGAGCTGTAGGTAGGTTTGACAAATATGGTAGCAAAAAGCTCAACAGTAATCAAAACAGAGATGCAAAGTTGAATAAACACTCAACGTCGGTACTGTGCTGATCCTAGGCTAGACCGTACTAGAGACGCGAGCGTAAAACACCAACGAAAGCACGGCGCGGCACGTAATCAACTGAGAAGCACACTCTGAAAAAAAAATTTCTCTCTTTTTTTTTTTTTTTTTTTTGCTTTTTTTTTTTTTTTTTTGCGATGCGGGACTGCGGTGGCTGAAAAAAGTGCGAAAAAATCACTATGGTGGCGAACGTCTCAAATGAGTTTCTGGACCTAAGGAACGTATGGGCACGAAAAATTTTCACCCCTGAAATTTTTGGCCTAAAAACTGCTCTGAAAAGCGTGCCAGACTCTTTTTTTTTTTTTTTTTTTTTTTGTTGGAAATCACCCCCCTTCTCTGGACGGAAAAAGTTTGGTGAAATCCGACTCTAACAACTCAAAACTAATCTGGCTACAGAGAGATCAGGATCCTTACTGATGGTGGAACTCAACTCGGACTCGTGAGACGTGGTGGTGTATATGGACTCTGCTTGGCGGAACGTGGTGGTGTATCTGCACTTGGATTGGCGGAACGTGGTAGGATGACTACTGTGCGGCGGCGACGTGGCAAACTGTGATCAGAACTCGAAACTCTAAGGGAACTAGACGCTAAGATCAGCAACTTGACACAACGATGCAACCGTAAATTCAACAAGGCAAGCTACTGTAAAGAAAACTGGATAAGGGCTCGGACTATTTTGGAACGTGATGATCTAACCCTAATTTTGTTTTTGGCTTTTTCGTGGACTGTAGGTATGAAGAACAGAACCAATCTAGACTATGAAAACTGGTAAATCTCACCGAGCAACCTGGAAATCTGATACCACTTGATAGAGGCGAAGGTGTCCCGATGTTTCGATGAGATGGTGGAGATCGATTATGGTGGAGGCGACTTTCACGATCCGACTACGAACGTGCGAAGACGTTGCGCCTTAGCGATCGCTAAACCAACTCCGAGAGGTTATTGATCCCGCGGATGCACGATCAACCTGACCACGAAGGTCTAATTCCTGCAAGCAATCGAAGAACAAGCAAGAACTAAGAATTGCAATCTGGATATTGCGAATATAAGATGAATGATTACGAAAGTTGGGGTTCCAATGAGGTCTTGGCCTGGTCGGATGACACAAACGAAGAGCTCGAAGTTGCGGCTATGGCTAACTTATATCTAATTAAAACCCAAGTCTAAACGACGCCCTAAGGGCTGTATATATGGGGGAACAGAGGGGATTTTCGTGACCCCTTGGAGGTGGGGTCCGAAAACAACCCTAACTCGGTT
Organism: Bromus sterilis; assembly: GCA_950022295.1. Classification (NCBI taxonomy): domain Eukaryota; kingdom Viridiplantae; phylum Streptophyta; class Magnoliopsida; order Poales; family Poaceae; genus Bromus; species Bromus sterilis. The sequence continues at coordinate 235,647,985 of OX465596.1, forward strand.
TCCCCACACATACGGACTCTAAAAACAGCCTATAAGGTGGTATTTCGAAATTACATGGGCCCAGCCCAATATTAAGGTGACGCAGCACCTATAATTGCCCTTGGACGAAAATAATGAAGTGGCATCTCGCGTATTTCGTCCAAGACTTCATGCGCGCCTTATGGTGGCTTCAAAGTGCGATAATCACCACGGGAAGCTCCGCTGTCCTTTCCCGCGCGCGCACCTTCTTCTCCATGCTTGATCCCGCTCGAATGACCATCCTTCTTGTCCATGCTAGGTCCTTCATTCATAAGAAAAACAAAAGTATCTAATTTAGGCAGTATCATATGTTCATGAACAATAGAAGGATTCGCAAGAAACGAAAGTACCTGATAATTTAGTTGACGTGCACGAGCTCTAGTAACTGGTCCAATATGTGTAGTTGGTGAGGATATGGGTGTAACATTAGTAGGGATGTCCTCATCAGATTCCTCAGTGTCCTGAAGAACAACGTCTCAGACACCCGAGGAACTGAACTTCTACTGCAGGAGATTTCCTCAGGGTTTTTCTACAGGATTCCTAACTGAGCACTTCCTCAGACCTTCGGAACTCGTTTTCTTCAACCCCTCCAACAGTGCGGTGTTTTCCTATGAATCAAGAAGTGTAAAAAGTCTTAGCGAAGACTACGCTTCAACTTCGTCTTCAGCGCGAACTTCCTCAGGATCGTCTTCAGCTTCAGCTTCAACCGAACGCTTCAGGATCCTATTTCCTCAGGATTTCGCGCGACTTCATTCTTCAGGAAACGCACCGTTTTCTCCAATGTTCCTCAACATTTTTGGGGGTCGACATTGGTGGTTAAACACCTCATGAGGGACTGTTCTCCTGTGTATACTCACAAACACATCAGTCCCTTAACCGTTTTGTCATCAAACTCCAAAACCTCAAAGGGAGGGCACTTGATGCACTTACAGAATCTACGACCTTGCCGTCTTCTCCGTTAGCACCGGGGTGAGCTCGCGCTTCGTTTCCCTCATCCCGCTCTCGAATCCAAGGCCCCAATCTCCGTTTTCTTCTCGGCCGAGCTCCGGCCGCCGCCGGTCAGGTCCCCGCAGTTATGTCGGGCCTCCCCATGGTCGCTCGATTCGTCTGGGGTGACGCGCGCGTGCGAGGGCTGCTCTCCAGTGCCCTCAGCTTCGCGTTTGGTGGCCGGAGCCGCCATCCCCAAGGACGTCGCGTCTGCGTGTCGCCGGCGTTGAGCTGCCGGTGAGGTGACGTGGGCGCCATCAGTTTAGGTGCTATTCACCCCTTAACCGCACCCTAAGTCAATGACAACTGGGGCCAAGCCCCCTAATAACCCCCTCTGTCTAATTAGCAGAGGTAATTAACCCACTGCGGCTGACAAGCCTGGCCCACATGTCAGCTCCCATTGACGTCACTATGACGCAGGCATGATGCAGTAAATGGTTTTAATTTAAAAGAAATCCAGAAAAAGCCAGAAATAGTTTAAACTTTGGAAAATCATAGAAAATTCATACTAACTCCAAATTGGACAAATAATATATGAAAAATTATCAGAAAAATACCAGGATTATGAATATGAAATTTTTTATACGTTTTACCATTATAAAATGGGGCAACAGTAGCAAATGTGCATATGTCAAAATCTGAATTTGAATTTGGAGTTTGAATTTGCAAATCCTATGCAATACACTTCAATTAAATTGAATTTTCCATAAACCAGTATCCTTTACATCATGTCACAACTTATCATGTGCTTGTGAATTTACTTTCGATTTTGCCCCCCACCTTTTGTTGATGATTGCTTCGGTAACAGCGTATGCGAGACAGAGGTCACCCCTTAAGTAGAATATAGATAACTAGTGTATCGTCAGCAAGGCAAGCAAACCCCATTGATCATGTCTATAAAAACCCATTTCCCTCTCAGTCTCTCTTATGCATGTTTAGGAGTTCACCATGATACGTTAACCGCTAGTTGAACCCATTCCTTTGCATGACCTATCATTTCTACCACAGTATTAAGAAAACCTCAACCTAGTAGATCTAGGATTTGTTTGTGATCATCATGTGGCCATTCATCCATTTTATGCTTATGCTATGCTTAGATATGTGGAAGCATTGGTCCATCTTGGGTGATGAATTGATGATGGTAGTAATCATGTTCATGTTACTTGTGATGAAAAAGGGTGTGGTGAATTTTACCTAAACAAGGTGAAAGATGAGAGGTTGTGTAGGAGTACACACTGGGTTGTCTCGTTGAACACTGGCCTAGGCCCCGATCTCTTGTGTTGTGATCCAAGACAAAGATTACTACCACATGTAGGGTTTATGGGAGCCATGTTTGGCCTATTAACTCACCCCAGATCAAGTCCAGGAGTCACACTAGTTCGGGCTTTCCATTTGCATATGCATAGAAAAAGAGTGAGTGAAAGGTTGCATCATTTAGATATGTGGGTGGACCTGTGAGACAGTAAAACCATCTTCCAGGGTGGCGTCTCGTTCGCCTGCATTTTCTGGGTCCGTATCGTGAACCGTCCAAACTCTCGAGCGGTAACCACTCAGATAGTCGACTCCTGGATTAGAGAAGGTGATGAGAGGTAAGTGCCTTGGTGATTATCCTTGTCCGACATCCTCTTGAAGGATGACGATTCCTAGGAGGTAAGTGATGACACGCATGTGAAGAAATACACCCCTGCAGGGTTAACAAAACTATTCGAATAGCTGCGTCCGCGGTCATGGACTACTTGGAGACCTATGCTTGATTATTAGACAACTTCAACGGAAAATCTAAAACATGCCAAGATAAGTGTGAGTGCTATGTCGTGCTTTCTCGTGGGAAGTCGAGGAAGGCTCCATAGTGGTGTATTAATTGGGAGACTTGGATAGTGGACTCGTGTACGCTTCTTACCTGATTCTGGTATTCGTAGTACAGGACTAGCCAAGTCAAATATGGCTCTTCTGCATTGAAACCCCACCTCCCCTTACCTTGAAACTTGAGCATGAATAGTATAGTTCTGATGTAAGTCTTGCTGAGTACAACTTTGTACTCAAGTTTGCTTATTCTATGTTTTAGATGAGAACCCGGACCCCCGATGGAGACACCTTCCTGAAGCTCGACGTTGACTTAGTTAGTATAGTTCCAGACAACATTTTGCTCCCTCGTGGAAAGGCATGTATGTTGAACAAGGCTTCTCTAAGCCATTTGTTAATCTTGTCTTAAATTAGACCTAATTTTCTTCTATTGTTTGATGTAATGATGGACCATAGTCATATGATCTTTGTGTACTCTATGTGTAAGTCAATAAAGATATACTTTGTAGAGTTCATGCAATGTGTACCTGCTATTTACACTAGACATGTATGCTGCGTGTATGATTATAACATGCATGTCTTAATGTGATGTTCGATAGCTTAGTTGTGTTCTTGTCGGCGGTCTTTTATACACCAAGTGTCCCTGTGATGTCCGCAGCTTGGGGTATCGCGATGCAATTGCTCGTGACTCCGTCACGTGGCACACTTCGTTGTACGATCGAGCCCGCCCGAGACCCCGACTAAGTGATCGGGCTGGAGTCTGTTTATGTAAGTGTTATGATTCAATCGATAATACGGTTGAGGAGACTTGTCTATGAGTATGGGATTTCACCACCCATTAGCATTTAGACTTGTGAGCGGATGATGAGGAACCATCTCAGTTGATCATCCGGGCCTGGATGGGATTCCCCTCACGTTCGAGCTTTCCGAGAGTGTCTTGTGCTTGGCCTTGTCTTCTTACACAAGTGGGTATGCCTCTCGTCTCTCCATATGATTGAGTTGTGACTTGAATTACATATGCATATTCCGGGTCCCGACAGACTTGGTATCAGAGCAGGACTGTCTGTAGGATTATCAGCCTTGGTCAAAGTCGAGTCTAGCCTTCTATAGTTATATAGTTACTTTGGGTATATAAGGGAACAACGTAAGGCTTCTTTTTCTCCTTACCCTCATCGATCTGAGTTCTGAGTCACCCTCATCTTGTTCTACAGGAAGATAGGACTAGGCTCATCTATGTCTTATGTAAGGCCCGATATGCGGTACTGTTCCAGATCTAGATGTTTCCATCCAGATCCGGGGACGAAGCACATATCAGTCCCACCGCGACATATGACATATCCATATGCCCCGGATTTCCAACATGATATCACAATATTACAGATACAAGGATACAACATCTCATACAATCGGCATACAACTTCCTTAATACAATACATCAGCGGAAGATATATGTCTGAGTACAGACTACAAACAAATGCCTAGTGGCAAAGAGAAAAACATCGATACCATAACCACACGGGTCCAGGCCCTCCGCCGGGATCCGCCTAACTAGTCGTCGTCGAGTCTCCACGTGAAACGTCGATCACCATACCTATTGTCGATCAAGAACCCTGAAAAGAATTTGGGGGTAGTATCATGAGTACAGAGGTACTCAGCATCCAACTGTAGTGGTCATCTGACCCAGCAAGGACTTCATCACTCGTCATTCTAGGACAACTAGTAGTTTACGGTAAGGATGGGGTAAGTGGTGAGGTTTCTGCCGCACTAGCATTTATGAAGTGGCTACCGATCTAGAGATCACGTGGAATGTAAGGTTCCCATTTATGGCCCGTATCTTCAGGTCCTCTTCGAGATCACGTGGGGAGCCACCTTTGCTGTTGAGCGCCTTCCTGTTGGGCCTCTGACTGCTCACGAGGAGGTTCAGCTGCGCATCAAAGACAACTGGGCTGGCGGTCATGGTCCTGCGCATGGTTCCCCTTCACCTGCCGGGTCTGATGAGGAGATTCAGGAGGAGCAGGCGGCTGGTGGAGGCAGTGTTCCCCGCACACGCTCTGGTGCGAGTTTTGGTGCTGGTGGTTCGTCTTCTGCACAGGGTCCTGCAGGGGTGTACCAACTGCCCATTACAAGGCTCCGCACGCACGCCCATCTCTCTCAGTTGCTACCCATGATAGGCAACCATTTTATGATTTAGTCCCAAGATATCCGGAACGACAGGCCCCTCTAACTAACAACGCACAAATCCGGGTGGCCCCCGGTGAGTCGACATCCAACTCAAAAGCCAGCCGCGCTCTCGAATCAGCCTCTACCATGTGGACGAGGTCGGGTTAGCTACCCAAACAGATGTGGGCAGCCCCCTAGCTTCCAAGTGTGGACCAACAAGAGAAACAATGTCTCCGCTGGCCCAAGTTGTTTTAAAATACTATCTGCCAGGAGCTACCCGACAGACACACACACGGTTTTCAAATGGTAAATCAGCTTGGGCCACCAGTAGAAATGTTTGAAGCTAGGTAGGTAAGAAAAGGGGACCCCATAAAATCCCACACGCGGTTAGGCACGCTCACTCTTAAAACCAATACCCGGAACTCGGATCCTAGGTGACTCGAATGGAACAAAGCGTCGGGGCGGGATAGCCTAGACCTTCCATCCTTTGTCGAATATAGTCAACATTTATAATAATCATATCATCAACAACAATATAATAATGTGATATCCCAAACCACGGAGTAACAGGTTAACATCGTAGCATCCTAAGCATGCATACTAAGCAGGGGCTGAGCAACGAGCAATAGTAACATAGCAGTACATGGTTTGCTGGGAGGGGACATGGCTGTATCGGTTTAAGAGAGGCTATAAACGTGTGGTAGGATCAAACATCGAACCTATCCTAGACTAGCATACAAACCGCTGGTTGAAATAGAATGGATCATAAGTAATGTATAGTCCTTGCCTGTTGATAAGTCGGATTCCGAAGGTGTAATTGATCGCAAACTCGCATCGTCTCCGAGAGGTACCCGCGGAAGCACACAGGAAGGAAACACTGGAAAACAATCAGCGAGCAAGCATCTATTACTACGAAGCAAACACGAGCAAGCATCAACAAGAAGGCAACACGAGACATCGCACCTACCGTCGAGAGCGGTTACTAACATGTTAAGTGGAGTACTCGTCACACACGACGATACCGCACATTTATGATGGTTCGAGTTGTTTAGCTACAGATGATCAACAAAGGTTGTTAACATGGCAACTCAAGCAAGCATGGCATAGCACACAAACATGGAAAGAGGTGAATCATAAGGTAAACTATCTAATCTAGTCACTTTAAGTGGGGGGTAAAACCTATACATGGAAACTATTACGGACCCCACGATAATTATAATATTTGGTACTGTTTTTCCCTAAACAATATTTTATTATTTTTATGAGCAAGCAAGAGCAGCATAAACACAATATACATGCAATTCTAGTCAAGTTACATATAAAGAATATTTTAATCAGAGCAACAGTTAAAAAGTTATTCCAATTACAGTTTACAGTGGCAAGTAGTTACAATTAGCAGGTAAATAGCATGTAAAAAAAGTCAAACATGGAAAAAGAGCACATTTTATTAAACTACACGAAAAACTAAGCAAGTTTCAAGTAAAAAGCGTTGCTATCCGAGCTACGGTTGAAAAGATATGGGCATCGCAAAATGCTAACAATAATCTGCAAAAATTAATAAATACAGAAAAAAAGCTAAAACTTCTACCGGGCCGAAATCTACTGGTAGTGGGCTGAACAGTGGCGAGCGCAATATAACTTAACAGTGCACCAGGGCGAGATTTACTCATCGGGCCGGCCCAACAGCAGCACAACAACAAACAAATAAAAAAAATAAAAAATGCGGGGACCTCACCTCTGGGTCGTGGCCCATGGCGCGGCGTGGGCGGCGGATAGCGGTCTCCCGCCCGGGGCGGAACGGAGGCGCGGGCTGGGCGCTGTTGCAGGAGGGCCGTGGTCGCTGGGCCAGCTGGAGGTGCGTGTGGCCGGCCCAGACGGTCACACAGGCGAGCGGGCACGGGGTCTTCGTCCTCTCCACGAGCAAAGCGGCGCCGACGGGATTCTAGCGAGGGGTGCAGGTTCGGCGAGGTGGAACAGGTGGAGCGGCTCGGGCGCTCGCCGGCGCGAGGGGCAGACGGATCTCGCCGGCAGCCGCCGGGATCTTGGCTGGAGATGGTGGTGCAGGGTCGAGCCGGCGGTGCAGGGAGCTTCGAAGCTCCATGGCCATGGTGGCTTGGCCTCGTAGGAAACAAAGAGAAAAGGTGAGGGAGAGAGAGAGAGAGAGGGAGGAGAGAAGGAGGAGCCGGCTGTGATGACCTCACTGGAGGGGAGGCGCGGCGGCCAAGGCTCATCGGAGGCGGGGCGTCCGGAGGCAACTCCACGGAGCACGAGGCGGCGTGCCCACGGGCTGGAGGAGAGAGGAGGCAGGGGGATGACGTGGCACAATCCTGGCCCTCGGATCGCGAAATCCGGCGGCCGAAATTATTTGGGATCTAGGTCTGACGAATTTGGGGCTAAAACTGGATCTGGGGGGCAATTGTGAGGGGGTGGCTGCAAAATTTAGGCTAGGGAAACCCTAGAGAGGGGTGGGAGAGTGGTGGTCTTTATATAGCCCAGGTGGCTGGATGTTTGCGAAAAACTTCCCCGGTTTTTCTCTCGCGCGCGCGGTGTTTACATTTCTGACCGCTGGTGGTCCGCAGGACCTCCGATTTGGCTAATCTTTGAACTGCGCGATCACCTCGCGCTGGAACCGTTCCGAGAACACTTTTCGGCGCGCTATAAAAATATCCCGTTTCCCATTTAATTATTAAACGGGGTTTTCGTTCCGTTGGCTATGGCTGGTCTCGTGCTGTTTCGCGACGGTGATCGGGTGAAACCCGTTGTCGCAAGGTCGAGTGTCAGGGTGGCAAGGGTCGGTCTTTGTCCGGTACGAGATAAGAGGGGAATATAATCGCCGATTGATAAATCGGGGATGCAAACACCGCAAACAAACCAGACAATCAAACAATTCACGCAAAAACAATTTTTTTTAATTTTTGTGAAATCTGGGCTGTTACATCTTACTAGAACATCTCGTTGATTGCTTCCTTATAGCCGTAGGAAAGTTGTGTTTGGTTTTCTAGAGTCGTTGTGCTTCCTATTTTGAGACTTCCTATGTAAGTGTTGTTGTTATGTTGTGAGGATTTCCATTTCTCTTGCAATTACAGCCGTTATGTTGTCCGAGTCATTCCAGGTTTCTTCATAATCTGATGCATTTGCAAAATCCTTCGCTCTTTTTCGGTTGTCCTTCCATAAGATTTGTTAGGTAGCATACCCGAAAGCTTCATAGTGTTTGTTGTAGGTTTTCTTCTATAAACATATATTGATGCATTTGCAGTGCTTCCTCCCAGTTTAGATGTTTCCTAGCCAGAATAACCGCACTGACCATCGTGTTGGGGTACTTTGCTACTCTGACATATCTGTTGTAGCCCCTAGTAAGCCATGGTCATCCTCTAGGAAAACTACCCAGTAACCCAACTTCTTAAACCTAGTCACCCGACAGATGTGTAGAATTCATAGTTGACCTTATGTGAGGCACAACGCCAATTTCCAGACGCCCATATATAATGGCCCCACATGAGCTAGCTGAGCTAAAAAGCCAACTCGAAGCTTTGTTGGCAAAATGCTTCAACCGCCCTAGATCATCTCCATGGGGTTTCCCCGTTCTGTTCGTAACGAAGAAAGATGGAACAGAAAGGATGTGCGTAGAGTATCGGACCGCTCAATCTAGCGACGATAAATAACAAGTACCCACTTCCCAGGATCAATGATCTTTATGATCAACTTGCTGGATCCTGTGTCTTCTCCAAGATGGATTTGAGAATAGGCTATCATCAAATCAAAATCCGAAACGAGGACGTTCCCAAGACGGATTTCACTACTTGTTATGGTCTTTACGAGTTCACTGTCATGTCCTTTGGTTTAACCAATGCCCCCGCCACTTTCTCGCGCATGATGAATTCGATCTTCATGGAGTATTTGGAAAATTTCATCGTTGTTTACCTTGATGACATCCTTATATACTCGATGAACGAAGAAGAACATGCCGAATATCTTAGGTTGCTATTGATGAAACTTTGAGAGCATCGCCTTTATGCCAAATTCTCTAAGTGCGAATTTTGGCTACCAGAAGTGACCTACTTAGGCCACGTAATGTCTGCAAAAGGAATTGCTGTGAATCCCGAGAGAGTTCAGGCCGTCCTTGACTGGACTCCACCTGAATCGGTTAAGCAAGGTTGGAGTTTTCTAGGCTTAGCCAGCTGTTGCCGCCGCTTCGTTGAGAACTTCTCCAAAGTTGCAAAGCCTCTAACTGAACTCCTCAAGAAAGATAGGAAATTCGAATGTACTCCCAAGTGCGAGGAAAGCTTTCAAGAGCTGAAAAGAAGATTGACTTCTACAACCGTACTTGCGCCTCCAAACACCAAAAATGATTTCGAGATCTATTGTGATGCTTCACGGCAAGGGTTAGGGTGCATACTTATGCAAGATCGACATGTGATAGCATACGCTTCACGCCAGCTGCGTCCAAATGAAGAGAACTACCCTACCCATGATCTTGAACTCGCTGCCGTAGTTCATGCCCTGAAAACTTGGCGACATTACCTCCTTGGTAACCATTGCCAGATCTATTCTAACCACCAAAGCCTCAAATACATATTCACCCCAGGAAAAAACGCTGGATAGAGTTGATAAAAGATTACTACGTAGGAATCTCATACACCCCAGGCAAAGCCAATGTCATGGCTGATGCACTAAGTCGTAAGTCGTATTGTAACAACCTCATGTTACAATAGTATCAACCACTTCATGAGGAATTTCGAAAGCTCAATCTCGAGATTGTTCCTCATGGCTATCTTTGTACCTTGGTGAAGAAACCAACCCTTGAGGATCAAATCATAGCCGCCCAGAAACGTGATAGTGGTATTCGAGAGATCAAGAAGAACATTGCTAGCGGAGTTGCTAAATGTTTCTCCACAGATAGCAAATGAATGTTATTTTTTGAAAATCGTTTGGTAGAACCTAAGAATAGGAATATGCGGCATCAGATCCTTAAGGAAGCTCATGACACTCCCCTCTCAATTCATCCCAATAGCACAAAAATATACCGAGATCTACGCCAGAAATTTTGGTGGACTAGGATGAAGAGAGAAATCGCACAGTTCATTACCGAGTGTGATGTTTGTCGACACGTTAAGGAAGAACACAAAAGACCTGCTAGTACTCTTAAACCTGTGCCTATTCCCGAGTTGAAACGGGACAAAGTCAGTATGGACTTCATCACTGGCTTTCCAAAAACCCAGAAAGGAAATGATGCCATGTTCGTTTTCATTGACCGACTTTCCAAAGTTGCTCACTTCCTTCCCGTTCGCCAGTCCATAACTGCGAGAAAGTTAGCGGACTTGTATGTCTCTAGAATTGTGTCTATTCATGGTGTTCCTATGGAAATCAATTCCGATCGTGGTAGCCTTTTCACCTCTAGATTTTGGGGAAGCTTTCAGAATGCTATGGGAACTCATCTCTCCTTTAGTACATATTTCCATCCTCAGTCTAGCGGTCAAGTTAATGGGGTTAACCAAATTATGGAAGACATGCTCAGAGCTTGTGTTATCTCATTCAGAAAGAATTGGGAGAAGTCTCTTCCATTCGACGAATTTTTTTATAACAATAGTTTCCAATCTAGTCTGAACATGGCTCCTTTTGAACTCCTCTATGGACGACGATGTCGAACACCCCTAAACTGGCCAGAAACTGGTGAAAGACAATTATTTGGACCGGATATGATCAAGGAAGTAGAAGAGCAATTTTGCATTGTTCATGATCAATTGAAAGCAGCCCAGTCTCGTCAGGAAAGCTACTATGATCGTCATCATAGGCAAGAAAGCTACAATCTGGAAGAGAACGCTTACCTTCGGGTTACACCTCTAAACGGAACCCAACGCTTCGGTATCAAAGGCAAGTTGGCCCCACGTTACATTGGAATTTTCCGCATTCTTGCTAAACGTGGAGAAGTTGCCTACCATCACACCTTTCCCGAGTACATGATGTATTCCATGTGTCACAACTCAGGCGTTGCTTCAAGGACCCCATCCGCGAAGTCGACCATGAAACGCTTGATCTCCAAGATGACCTTTCTTATCGAGAGTACCCTGTTCGTATTCTTGATTCAGAAGAGCGTGTCACTCGTTATCAGTAGATTAAGTTTCTGAAAGTGCAATGGTCACACCACTTTGAGAAAGAAGCCACGTGGGAAAGAGAAGACCATCTCCGTGCCGAGTACCCCACCTTCCTCCTGATGATTTCTGAATCTCGGGACGTCTAGGACATCCAATCTTGCATAGCTCCACCCTCAACGAGAGCACTCTCGTCGAGACCTCCACTGTAATCGCCTCCGCCATATATAATACATCAAGCAAGAAGTAGGGATTTTACCGATCAAGGGCCCTGAACTTGGGTAAATCCCTGTCTCCTGTTAGCCGACGAGCATGGCCAACTTGCACTCCTCTCTCTATGATCTAAACCCAAGGTTCCTAACCATGGGATTTGCCGAGGCCGATCCTCCTCAATTGGCACCGCCCGTGGGGAAGACACATGTTGGAATCACGATCTCAGCGGTCCTGCCATCAGCAAGTGACAACTCGGCGACTTCAGTAGTGACTCAAGCAAGAACCGACCCACTCATAAACATCAAAATAATCGCAAGCTTTCTGATCGCGCGATATGGCGCAATTGGGCCGCGCACGAGTCAATCTCAAGCTTTTAGCGGGTTTCAAGGCTACGTACGGCGGTGAAGAAACCGATGATCCACAAAACAAGTGTCACAACCCAGTTTAGGTATGTGCTAGGATTCAAGTGTTTCATTGCATTATATAAAGATTTCAAAAAAGAAATTGAAATGGGGAAAGATAAAGCCCCAAATGAATTTAATTCAAATGGCCAGACTCTTGAAAAGTCCCATAAATAAACCTTGGGAAACGTCCATTAAATGAGTGTGATCACATATCCCATAAATCTTTCTGAACTTCTTGAAAAGTCCCATAAATGAGTGTGATCACATATCAAGTGAAGTGGATCACACTCCATGTTCTCTGATTTTTCAAAAAGTCCATTAGTGCTTTGGAAATTAAATAAACCCCCTATTTGAATTTGAATTCAAATATTTTGAATTTCAAAAATCACCAAAACTTGGGAGTGGCTATATATCTGCCATGTAAAGCCATATAAAAGTTTTTGGGATTTTATAAAATATTTTGGTATTTATTTTACCAGAGCAAACAGAGGACAAACATGTTAAAAATAGTAATAAAAGGAAAGAGGAAATGAAGCCCAACTTACCCTTTAGCCACCAGAACTGACCCAGCCCTGACCACCTATCCTTGTCGTCTAACCCAAGCAGCTCGCTATCGAGCATGCCGAGGCGACGACCGCCACCACCCCTCCTCGCCTCCAGGCACGCCACGAGGACGCCCTGGACCCCCCCACTCTCTCCCCCTCTCGATGCTCGCCTCCCCTGCCTCCCCTCATCGTTCTCGTCGCTGCTCGAGCGCCGCCGCAGAGCACATCCCTGTGCCCGCATGGACAACATCATCGCGGAGCCAAGCTATCACGTACAGGAGCGTCTAATTCGACTAAATCGTCCCCGCACAGGATATCACAAGCCCGAAGGCCCCATAGCCGTTGCATTCATCGTCGTCTTCTCCGCCGGCCGCCATGCATCGCAGAAGAAATTCGTCGCCGTCAGCCCTCTTCTGCCTCCCTCGACCACGCCTTCGCGCTCATGGTGAGCATACTCTTCGAACCCCACTCCCCATGCTCAAAACGGTGTCCCAAATCGCCTTCTTCCTCTCGACTGTGCGCGCGTCGTCTCCGGCCATGCTCCGGTGCCTCCCGTGGTCGCCGGATTGCACTACTCGACGAGCGCAAGTGCAAGGCGCCGTTTTCCCAATGTTTTGGCTGCTCTCGTGGCCGCTACTGCGGAATCCTCCGTGATCCGTGGTCGCCGGCGTTGAGCCTCCGGCCAGCCAATGTGGACGACTTAATTAAGCCTTAATCCCCTTGCTATTTATCTCCATAGACACAAGCACGTGGGCCCTAGCCCCTTAATCTCTCTGTTAGTTTAATGTAAACAAAAGGATTAAATCTGTGCCACTGACATGCAGGAACCACGAGCCAGTTTGACTCTGGTCAGCCCTGCATCACCCTGACGCTAGCATGACGCAATAAACCCTTTTTCAATTCAGAAATAATTCCAGAAAAGCTGAGAATGGAAATTGCTATAACCTTTTAACCATTTAACCATCAATCCAAATTAAACATATAATATATGAAACATTATCAAAAAAATGCAAGGATTATGAATATGATTTTTTTTTCATGAAAAACCACTTTAAAGTGGAGGACCAGAGGAAAATGCATATTTCATTCGTATGGAAATCAAATGTGGAGTTTGAGTTTGCAATTCTTTTGCAATACACTCCACTTAAATGGAATAATCTAACATATCAGCACCTTAACATCATATTATACCACTTGATCATGTGTTTGTGCATTGTTTATTCTTATTGATTGTTACTTCCCGCTTTGTTTGCTATTGAATAGAAGTGGAACCGGAACCCAAGTTCATCCCCGAAGTTGAAGAATATCAGTACGATCCCCGTCAGCAAGGCAAGCAAACCCGAGTTCATGTCTATAAAAACTCATTTCCCTCTCATTCTCGCTTATGCATGATTAGGATGTCACCATGATATGTTCTACCGCTTAGTTGAACCCATTCCTTTGCATGACCTATCATTTTGTTACAGTAGTAAGCAAACCACAATCCTAGAAGATCTAGGAGTTGAATGTTGCTCATGTGAACTGTAACAGCCCAAAAGTAGAAAATTACATATAAATTTGCATTTTTATTTTTCCCATTGGGAGGAAAATTTGCACATTTAATCTTTGCCATTATACATGTGACATAGAAATGCCAAAGCATTTTCCATGTTATGTAAAAGGATTATTTCTATTCTTTCCTTTCTTCCTTTTCTAGCCTATGCCTATTATCTGCTCTCATTTTGTTAAATGAATAAAATGCAGAAATAAGTAGTGGGTGCCTGTCGGGCCTCATTCTCTCCTCCCCTTAGACATCCAGCCCACCTAGCCTCAGCCCAAAATCCAGCCCAACCGAGCCCCTTCTTTTTCCCCCTCTACTCACCCCCTGGCCCCACCTGTCATCTCCTCATTTCTCACCTTTTCCTCCTCACGCACATGGCGTGGCCGTGGAGGAGAGGAGCTCCTTGCTCCACGTCGCCTCTCCTCTCCCCCTTTATATCCTCCCCAAATCCCCCCTCTTCTTCACCTCTAGGGTTTCCCTCTGTCACCGCCAACCTCCCTAACTCTTCTCTTTTCTCCTCTCCCTCGTCCCTCCTGATGTCCTCTCGGTGGCTGCCATGATCAGGGGAGATGGAGGTCAAAATCTCCACCACCGTGAGCCTTCTTCTGCGATCATCAACGCAGCCGTCCTCCACGACGACGTCCTCGTCCTCAAGCACGCCCCAGAGAGCCAGAGCCGAGGCCGGCGTGCCCTCGTTCATCGTCATCGTCTTCTTCCTGCGCACTGGCGACTTTATCTTCCTCGTCGAGCCCGGCGTCGTCTCCAACTCGTCGCCGTCTTCCCCGAGCGCCTCCCGGAGAAGGTCATCGTCCTCATAACCCCCTGTGAGCCTCCCCCTCTTTCCCCTGGTCCTCTCGCCGGTAGCTGTAGGCCTTAGCCTCGCCGCTCTCTTGTTTTGTTCATCGTTCGTCGTGGCCTCCGCGAATCCGACTCGCACCGTGCTATCCCGTGGCACACGCTTCCGTGCCCAACACACTGCAGATCGCTCGTGTGGTTGTCGTGAGATCGTTCAGCGCCCGAGCCGTCGTGCTCTGTGTTTCTTTGAGGACGTGCTTCTCCGCTGCTTCTTTGCTATAGTTCTGCCATGGTTGTCGTGCTCTGTGCGTCGTTCGTCGCCGTGAGCCGTGTGTGCCCAAGCGCGTGCGCGTCCCGTCCAGTGCGCACCCTTGGATAGCAGGTGCACGCCCGCGTCTTGATGCTCCTCCCAGCCTCCTGAGTCGCCGTTGTGCACCTCCCGCGTCAGAGTTTGGCCACTGAAGATTTATTCAGTTTGGTTTGGTTATCTCGCCTTCTACTAGTTTGGGTAGCTTCGACTTGTACTTTGTTTAAAACTTGGCCTGTATCACAGTGGTAGATCATCCTTGGTTTGAACTGACAGGCCATGGGATCAAATTCCAACGGAGGCAAGGCTCCCCCTTCTTCTGTTTTGCGCGCACAACCTCTGTTCTTAAGGTTTAGTTGAAGTGTAGTTTTATTTCAGTTGGCATCTGTAGATGCTTCTTAAGGCTCCAGGTTTGTTTCTTGTCGCAAGTTCCATAGCTATCGCAGTGGTAGAGAAAATTGGGTATCATCCCGTATGTCTCTGGTTCGATCACCCGTAGGAGCGAATTAAACCTCCCCTTTTTTGCCTTGTTTTGCTCCAGCGTGAGTTGGGCTCGGTCCAGTTGTATTCTTCACCCATGGGCGCTCCATAGAGAGCTGCACCGCAAGGGTTTGGGCCAAATCGGCAAAAGCCAGCCCGTGGAGGCTTTTTCCCCTTTTTTCCTGTTTGATTATTTCAAATCAATTGAATCTAGTAAAATATGCCCCTTTTTGCATTGCTTGTGCTATGTGCATTCTTGCCCCAAATACATCATGTCATCTATTGTTTTGGGGTAGAAAAATATGAGGAATGTGATGATGATCTTCATTTTGTCAAATGGGCATGCCTTATTGGGTGATGGTGTAATTTTGCACGTAAGAACCTGATACGTCCTAAACGTATCTACTTTTCCAAACACTTTTGCTATTGTTTTGCCTTCATTCTTGCATGATTTGAATGAAACTAACCCGGACTGACGCTGTTTTCAGCAGAGCTACCAGTGCTGTTTTCTTTTGTGCAGGTTTATGGATATTTAGGTACGCTGGAAAAATCCCAAAAAAATATATAAAAAATCAGCGTTCCGGAAGCTACCACCAGGCCAAAGGGAGGCCACAGGGCAGCCAGGGGGCAGCCAGGAGGGTTCCTGGCGCGGCCCAGCCCCTGGCCGCGCCACCTGCCCTCCTGGCTAAGTCCCACACCCCCTGGTGACCTACCTTGGCCCCTATTTATTCTCCCGACGCAGAAACCCCGAAACAGAAGTCGCTTTTCCAATCTACGTCGTGGAGAGCTAATCTGGAGGCTGAATTGGCCTCCGGTGAGGGGGAAATCATCGCCATCGTCATCATCATCGCCTCTCCATCACCCGTCCATGACTTCTCCTCTCATGTGTGAGTAATTCCCTGCTGTAGGCAAAGGGGATGGTAGGGATTGGATGAGTTAGATCATGTAATAGTTCAATCATATTGTTGGGGCATGTTGCCTATCATCTACTTGGTGTTTATCATCTCTTTTACAACTTGTTGCTCTTAATGTTTGCCACTTTGGGCCCGAGTGCCATGATTTCAGATCTGATCACCCTTTTGTTTCTTGAGTTTGTGGTGTTCTTGATCCTATCTATGAGTTGTATGCACCTATTATAGTCCGGAACCGGCGATCCCAATGGTGACAGCTTGGAACACCAAAGGGGATGGACTATAATTTGAGGATTCCGTGTATCCATGAATTGTTAATGCTTTGTTCTGGTGCTTGTTTACAGGAGTACCTTAATATCCCTAAGTTCCTTTTGGCCCCGTTTGTAGCGGGAGGGTAGGACAAAAGATGTTGTGCAAAGTTCTTATTGCAAGCACGTACAACTACCTTGGGATACATGCCTGATGTTTGATATTTTCCTAGATGATCCTTTGTTTTCTGTGAGCCTTGCCCAAGTTAGATTTTTTTACATGTTCGTTCTCATCCAAGCAGCGCCCAACCATCCGTCTCCCTAGCCTAAGTGTTTTCCTTCTGCTGGTTACTAGTTGTTTAGCTTTGCTATTCCACTATCACTATCACCACTATTATCATTACCACCACTACCATATCACAGTTGCAACTAATACCTTTGTGCAAGCAAGTGTTTATTTCAGGTGTGGTTGAATTGACAACTCAATTGTCAAAGCCTGTACATATTCTTTGTGTCCCCAAGTGTCGAATCAATAAATTGGGTTATCTTGCCTGCGAAGACTATCTCGATCCCCTACAGTTGAGGGTTATCAAGTACTGTTTTCTGGCGCCGTTGCCGGGGACCATAGCTTTATTTACAGGTCTACTCGAAGTATCCTACTGTAACAGCCCATGTGCAACAAATAGAAAACATCATGAGATTGTACCTTGTCTGTTGACATTGTAACTTGGCATGATGCTTAAGATTGTAATTTCATGTGGTGATTTAAATTTTCATTGGGTTTGGATCCTATCTGGTTTGTTTGAGTTTGCTTCCAAAGTGGTTCAAGAAGGGTGTTTGAAGATTTTTCATTGTTGCATGCATGCTCTCCTTGACCCCAGACTTGGCCTAGCCATTCCCTTTGCTATGACAAGGGTTTTAAAAACCTCAAATCATTTTTGCCATCATCAAAATATGGGCTCTAGTTCAAAGTGATTTTGAATTCAAAAATGAGCTCACAATTTTGTTGTTGCCAAAAATGCCCAAACCATTTTTGGAAATTGAGGAATAATGCAAGGTTAATTATACATATTTTTATGTATTTTTCCCACTTGTGTTTAATCCAGAAAAACCCTGAATCCTTTCTGTTTTATTTTAAATAGAAAATGGATCAGCAGCAGGTTTTATTTTCTTTTCCAATTCCCTGTTGGAAGCCCAACCCATCAAACCTCCTCCCCGCAACCCATTGGAGCCTGTCCAGCAAAGCGGTACGCAGGATGGCACGAGAGCCATCGGATAGCGATCCAAGCGCCCTCCTCCATCTTCTTTCCAGTGTGGCCGAGGTCCCCCCGAGCTCCCCTCTCACAGACGATGCCGGCATCGACGTCGACGCCCGCCGACGTGGCTAGGAGTCCTCCCCTCCATATATTCCGAACCCCAGAGCCCTCCTGGAGCCCTAGGGATCCACTCCTCCCTCCAATTTCCGCCGCCGCCGCCGGATTCGACCCCGAGGTCCTCCCCTGTTCCTCCATGGCCGCCGCCCGATTTCATCCAATTCCTCGCTGTCTTTCGCATTCCTTGACCGTGCGTTTGAATGCACCCTTCCCTGCGTGTGCTTCACCCGTTCCTGGTCGCAGGAACCAGAAGGAGGCGCGGGTTCGCAGCAGAGCCGTGGACGCCGCCGAGAACCCGCATCGCCTCGTGGTCGCCATGGTCGTCTTCTTCCTCTCCGTTTGCTCGAGTTCGACCACGACACCCCCAAGGTGATCCTCGTGATGCCTTTCTTCCTCCCGTAGCGCGTAGCTTAGTATCTCGCACGTTAGGCCGTCTGTTTCCTCAGCGCATCATCGTCGCCGACGAGCCACCGTGGCCTCCTTGTCTATGGCGTGCCCGAGGTGCGCTCGTGCGTGCCTAGGCATGCTCTGGCCACGCATATGGACTCAAAGGAGCCCCTTGGCGCAAGATTTGGCCGTAGCCACGCCCGTGTCTGAAGCTCTGCGTGTTGGTCAGTGGCGCCGCCGTGTTTTCCGTTGAGCCTCGCGTCGCCGTCGTGAAGCGTAGGGCCGAGCTCGAGGTGCATATGTGAAGAGGGATGTCCCAGCTACGTGTAGAGGACCGTGGCCTGGGCGCCGTCGAGCTGTACGCCCCGCTATGCTCGCCGGAGTTTGCCTCCGTGTTCGGGCTCTGAACGAGTTGCAGAGGTGTCGCCGCCGTGCTGTTCCCGTGTAGATGCCGACGAGGTGAAGAGCAGTTGGGGGCCGTGGTGTGCATCCCTGTGTTGAGCTGAGTACCCTCTCGGGTTCCCCCATGGTGGAGTGGCCGGAGGTGGCCGGAGTGTGAGCCAGTGATCGCCGAAACCTCGCTGCAGTAGTGCCTGTCGGTGCGTTTTCAGTTCAGTTAACCGAGAGGGGTTAACTTAACTCGTCAGCTGCACGTTTCATTTCATATAACGATTCGTAGTGCAGTGGCGAGGGCTGTGGAGATAAGCGGCGCGTCTCGAGTTCGAGTCCCAGCCCGACGTCCCCATTTTTGGGTTTTTTGCAAAGGCTGACACCTGGGTCCCGCATGTCAGCGACCCAGGCTGTCCAGAGCCGAGTGGGCTGAGCATAGTGGGGGCATGAGAAGCAAATGGGCCAGATTCGCCCGAGATCAGCCCAGAGAGGCTGAGTCCTTTTCTTTTTTCCTTTTTTCTTTTGTTTTTCTTTTCTGTTTAAATTCCAAATTTGATTTGAATTCAAATTCAAATCTGAATCTGGACTTTTGAACTTGCCACCCCAAACATATCATGCCATAAATGTTTGTGGGGTAGCTTGACCGACTGATAATCATGGTGAGGTCCATTTTTGCACTTTGCCCCTCTAAATAATTGGAGTGTGGCAATTTTGCAATTAAGCCCTCCATTTCTTTTGTTTTTTCAAGTTTTTCCCAATTTCAAAAAGGGGCCATGCCATATATGAACCTTGGGTAGTTTCTCCCTAGGAGTTGCATGGTGATAATGGTTTAACCATTTGAGCCTTTTCCAAAATGCATCTAGTGCAATTTTGCACTCAGCCCCCTGAACTTCTTTTGAATTGCAACTGTGATTGCAAATCCAGAGGGTACCATATCATATATGGTTTTGGGGTAGAATTCTGCAAGGATTGCAATGATGATGTCCTCATGATGTTTTGTGCAACTCATTTGGACAGGGTGTGACCTCCTTATCGGGGATCAATCTGTCTCTTCCATTCTTTTGCATCCTTCCAATTTTAGTGCATGTTGGAAATGATGTTCATTTGATCCTTTCAAGTTCTGTTTCATGTCACCTCCAAATCTTTTCTTCAAACCAGCACCAAACATATTGTCATATGCAGTGTGGCTGGATTCCAACTTTTGTTGCACCTTCCTTGTGTCAAATTCACCGACACTACTCCGTCTCCGGAATCGATGATTACTTTTCACATTGTTTTTGTTTCTGTTAAATGCATTGTTGATCATGTCATGTTGCCATGCTACTTACACCGAAAATAAGGCTAAGACCAAAGCCATTTTTCGTAAATAAATTGCATATGAAGTTGTTGACGTGTCGTCACCACCTTCATTTAAATCTGACTAGATAGGGTCACATCATGTCAATTAAACTTGATCATACCATCTTTGCCTGTGCATTGCACCCATTGCTTACTTGTGTGCCTTTTCCTTGCTGGTACCTTACGTTAGCACCTGAGACCGCCGAGGAGACTTACGTGGAGATTTGCGACACCGAGCCCGAGGACCCTGCTGCGTCTGCTTCGACGACCGATTACCCAGGCAAGGGGAAGATTTATACCATTACTTGATACCTTTCTGCCTACCTGCCTAGCTATAGCCTAGAACGTTTGTTTGATCCTATCCACTTTGAATATGCCACCTTCAAAACCCAAACAGCCATGATCCCCACATCCCAGCATACCTTTGCATTGATATGTTACCGCTGCTCAGCCATTGCTTAGTATGAGTAGGAAAACTTGCTGCTTGCCCTATGCTATGGTTTGGGATATCATGTTATTTAAAGAAGTCGGTTGATATTTATTATTATTATGATGTTAACTTATACTTGACGAAAGATGGGAGACCAGGCTGTTTCCGAGTTCCGGGTATTGTGTTTCTTGACGAGCGTGCCTAATCGTGTGTGGGGTTCTATGGGGTCCCCTTGTCTTACCTTCCTAGCTTCATACAATTCTAGTGGTGGCCCGAGCTGATTTACTATTTGCAATGTGTGTGTACGGGTGGTACCCCAGTTGTTTACAAACCACCTTGGGCCAGGAGGACTTGTGCCTTGGCTGGCCCACTTTGTCCTGCTGAGGACCCGGTGTCCCATGTGTGATTAACCGGGTATCCAAACCTGCGACAGACGGTAGAGGTCGATTCGAGAGCGCGTCCGGCTTTTGAGTTGGGTGTCGACTCACCGGGGGCCACCCGGAGTTGTGCGTTTTTAGTTAGAGGGACTCTGACGTTCCGGAGTTGCAGGCGCTTACCTAGCCAAGTGGAAACCGGGCGTACATGCGAAGCCAATGATGGGAAGTTGGTACACCCCTGCAGGGTTAAATCTTTTCGAAAAGCCGTGTCCGCGGTTATGGACGACTTGAGACCTACTCCTTGTTCATAGAATAACATCAAATTCAATCATTATTAAAACTTTCCTACCGTGTGAGTGCTTGGTTGCTTTTCTTCGTCTAGGGGGACCGAGAGAAGATCCAGGTTGTGTTATGTTTGGCGTAAGTAGGTGGATAGCAGACTTATGACGCGATGTCACGTGTATTCTTGGATTTTACCTCTACTCTATTTGTACGATAGCCACCATATATGCTAGTGCGGCTGCAACCTTTACCTTTACCTTGTCTTACCGTAGGGAGTTAGTTATCATGTAATGTTATAATCTCACCCCTGTTTTCCTTTATGCTTTTACTGTTTTTCCTGATCGGCCGCTGCAGTGGATTACTACCTTGGCCTGAGCACTGGATGATACTTCATGGAGGTGCCCCCGGAGGATGACGATGAGGACGACCTCGTTCAGTAGATCCTACATTTGGGCTTCGACGATCCGTGGGTGGACTCTTTATGTGCAACCCTCTCTAGGGCAATTTGGATTTTGACCGTACTCGGTGGTGTTTGACTTCCGCTTGTTGCATGATATTCTGTTGGGTCCACGGACCTCTGAGATGTTGTAATAAATACCAGTGGCGATGTATGCCCTGGACTCTATATATTTATGTCTTAGTTTAAGTTCTTTGTTCATATACCAGTTGTCGAGAATCCGGTAGTGACACGAGTGCGAGTGTCGTGAGTCGGTGGCTCTTTATGCTCTACTAACTTGAGCGGGGCGCAAAGGCGACTAACTCGAGTTAGCACCGCATCGGGGGCCTTACAACTTGGTATCAGAGAAGGACTGACTGTAGGACCCCTTACTGGCCGAA
Source organism: Bromus sterilis (assembly GCA_950022295.1). Taxonomy (NCBI): domain Eukaryota; kingdom Viridiplantae; phylum Streptophyta; class Magnoliopsida; order Poales; family Poaceae; genus Bromus; species Bromus sterilis. Next base: position 235,669,899 of record OX465596.1, read on the forward strand.
GTTGAGTCTAGAAACTATTTTGTAGTTACTAAGGAAAAATCGGAGAGTAGGAACTCTTTCTTTTTCTTCTTACCCCACCCTCCCACCCCTTTTTCCGTGAGGAAGTGAAACGTTGTTTTCTCTCTACAACTTATCCCCTTTCAAAAACAAATCTAGGTTCTCGTTTACATGAGGCTCCGATTCCTCTATAATTTTTTGCTAGCGACGAGATGTGTTGGCGTCTTTGAGACCACTGATCCGCCACTTGGGGTTGACTACTCTACCTCGCTTACGGCGTACCCCAGGTGAAACGTCCATACAGGATTGGCGGGCATCCTATGGTAGTATGGATGTGGTGTCTTTCCCCAATGGACGACCGAGATGGCGGGCCGCTCAGGGCAGATGTCTCATTGTTTAGGTGTTCAACCACTCGTATATATTGTTGTGTGCTCGCTAGCAGATTATTATCTTGGATTCGGATGATCTTGGTTTGGGGATTCCAGTAGCACCTAGACTTCGACTTCCGGGTTAACCTTGGTGGAATTTCAGCCTTTGGCTTTCTCATACCTCGTGAGGATGTTTTGTTTTCAATATTGCTTTATCTTCTGGTTTCGTCAATGTTTCAACATAATTCTCATAAGTGTTCCTGTATACAGGATGCCAAGAGCGAACATGCCGCCGCCAGAGAACCCTCTCCTTGGGGAGGCTGTGACCGCAGTGGCTCAGTGCATAGCTGCGATCTTACAGATGCTGCAGAATCAGACTGCCCATAGGAATGATCGACCACAGTACACCACACTGCAGCAGTTCCTCGCGATCAACCCCCCCCCTCCCCGCCAGGTTCTCCGAGGCAAGAGACCCGCTGGAGGCGGATGACTGGATCGCAGAGATCAAGAAGAACTTCAATGCAAACACCGTCAGACCCGTCGACTACGTCACCTTCGCCTCCTTCCAGCTTCAGGGTGCAGCAGCCAGCTGGTACGATACCTACAAGGCCAACAAGGGCGATGCTATCATCGCATGGGCAGCTTTCGTCGCAGACTTCAGAGCATCGCATATTCCGAGTGGCCTGATGGACAGGAAGCGTGAGGAGTTCTTGGCTCTGAGACAGGGTGACAGGTCAGTTCAGGAGTACAACCTGGCCTTCGTCAGGCTCGCCAGGTACGCTCCAGAGGAGGTCATCACAGATGCTAAGAAGATCGCCAGGTTCCGTGGAGGTCTTAGCACAGAGATCAAGTACGCGCTCACTCAGTGCAGTCCCACGCTGTTCTCACAGTTCGTGGATCAGGCTATCCGCCAGGAGTCAGCCAGAGCAGAGTGGGATGCAGACAGGAAGCGCTAGAGGGAGCACAGTTCCGCGCTGATGGTTCACAAGAAGGCAAAGACGTGGGTTAGAGAGAGCACCACCACAGAGGCAGCAGTACCAGCAGAGGGGGGCAGTTGTCCGCACTTTTGCCCGCCCTCCCGTCCCAGTTCAGCAGGGGCCTCGCTCTACACCACCACATGCGAGGCCACCCAGGCCGCAGCAGCAGCCCAGGCCGGGAGTGATCTGCTACAAGTGTAGAGAGACAGGGCACACGTCTCCCAAATTCACCGATCCGCGCTTTGCTCGGCTCCCACCGCCTCCACCTCGCTCTACTCCGAGCACCGCGATGGTGAAGGCACAGCCACGTGCAGTTCGGGTGAACAACGTGATGCTCACAGATGCTCAGCAGTCTTCAGAGATCGTTCTTGGTAGGTTTCTTGTGTGTTCAGTTCCGCGACAGTTCTATTCGATTTCGGAGCTTCCCATTCGTTCATATCCAATGCCTTTGCTATGTCACTTGACCTTCTGAGAGAGCAGTTGCCTAAACCTCTCTCAGTTTGTTCTCCGGGCTCTAGAGTGGAGTCTTCCAGGCTTGTTCCAGATGTGGAGATCCGTATTCAGGGCGTTGTTTTCACAGCATCTCTGATTGTCTTGCCTCTTTTAGACATTGATGTCATTTTGGGCATGGATTGGCTTGTGCAACACAAGGCCAATATTGATTGTCCGACCAGATCAGTGAAGTTGACTCATGATTCAGGTGCAGAAGTCTTGTACACTGTGGCTCTATGACAGGACCAACACAGTTGTACGCGTTGACCGCACGAGTTGCGCCTTTGCTCGAAGAGGTCAGAGTTGTCTGTGAGTTCCCATACGTCTTTCCGGAGGAGTTGCCAGGAATTCCCCCAGTTCGAGCTATTGAGTTCGTTATTGAGCTAGAGCCTAGTACCCAGCCGATTTCTCGGCATCCGTAGAAGATGTGTTCGAAGGAGTTGATCGAGCTCAAGAAGCAGTTGACAGAGTTGGAGGCAGGCGGTTTTATTGGCGCGAACACTTCCCCTTGGGGTGCACCAGCTTTGTTTGTCCAGAAGAAGGATGGGACTAGCCACTTGGTCCAGGACTATCGTTGTATCAACAAGAAGACCATCAAGAACAAGTACCCTTTGCCCTGCATCAATGATCTGTTCGAACAGTTGAATGGGGCTAAGGTGTTTTCCAAGCTTGACTTGAGGATGGGTTATCATCAGATCCATGTTCGTGAAGAGGATATTCCCAAGACCGCGTTCAGCACACGTTATGGGTTGTATGAGTTCATAGTCATGACTTTTGGGTTCTCAAATGCCCCTCCAACTTTCATGAGAGCTATGAACTATTTGTTCCAAGAATGGCTTGATGTGTTCGTGATCCTCTACCTCGACGACATTCTTCTCTATTCCAAGTCAGACGCTGAACATGAGGAACATTTGCGCTTGGTGCTGCAGAAGTAAAGAGAGCACCGGTACTACGCCAAGTTCTCCAAGTGTGATTTTTGGCTGGACAAGGTCAATTTTCTGGGCCATGTCATCTCCGCGGAGGGAATTGCGGTTGACCCAGAGAGAGTCCGCACTATTCAGGAGTGGGCTACGCCGAAGAATGTGAAGCAGCTAAGGAGTTTTCTCGGCCTCGCCAGTTATTGCAGGAGGTTTGTGCAGAATTTCTGCAAAATAGTGAAGCCAATGACTGAATTGTTGTGCAAGGACAAGCGGTACACTTGGTCACCAGCTTTCCAGTCAGCCTTCGAGGAGTTGAAAGAGAAGTTGACCACAGCTCCAATTCTCACGCCGCCAGATGAGTCACAGCCTTTTCAGGTGTTTTGTGATGCCTCCTTGCAAGGTCTGGGCGGATTTTTGATGCAGGGAAGGAATATTGTGGCGTATACCTCACGGCAGTTGAAGACAAGTGAGAGGAATTATCCCACGCACGACTTGGAGCTTGCAGCAGTTGTGCACGCTTTGGGCACTTGGAGACACCTCCTCTTAGGGAGGAAGGTTGATGTGTTCACCGACCACAAGAGTCTGAAGTACTTTTTCACTCAGCCAAATCTGAACTTGAGGCAAAGAAGATGGCTTGAAACCATTACTGAGTACACAGTTGATATTCAGTACACACCTGGGAAGGCGAATGTCATAGCTGATGCGCTGAGCCGCAAGGGCGATTGCAAGGTGGGTTGTCGAAGGATTTTCGAGTCCTCCGCTGCGCGTCGCGGTTCGTCGAGTGGAATTCCTTCGTAGAGGCTTCTCGCCGTTCTTCTGGGTCGTCGATTCCTTCGCTGTTGATGCTGCACTTGGCCGTTACCGTAGTATCGGTCCTGGCGCAGCTGTAGCCCGAGCGATCTTGATGGGGTGGCAGAGATGTTCGCCGTGATCTGGAATCTTTCAAGTGGGCTAGATCTGGTCCTTGCCCTTGTGTTGTGGTTTGCTGGAGACGGGACCGCCGAGATCGTGATCCCAACCTGTGTAGTTCCCACAGATGGCGCCAATTGACGGGGATCAGCCCCGGCAAATCCCATGGTCAGGACCCTGGGTTAGTCATGAGAAGCACAGGTTGGACGATAGCTCGTCGGCAAACAGGAGGACACGTTCCTGCTCGATATTATTGATGAGGGAGATACGATTACAGTGGATGCAGAGGCCGGAGCACTCAAGGCTAGGTTACAGATGATATTGGATGCCTTTGGCGTTGCCCCTCTTGGCCTTATATACTGGGCTAGGTCTCGGGGAGTTTATCTACGTTTACAGGTAAGATTTCCTAACCGTAGCTTGGTCCGTACGACAGGTTTTCGCACCTTCCTTGTGAGTCGCAGACTCCTATGTCGGTGCCAATTAGCGGGCCAAGGCGGGTCCAGGCGGGTCTTCATGGGCCTTCTATCTTCAGGGACACCGGGTAGGCCTATCCGTCGGAGTCGTGGGGTCACCCCCTTGTCACTCCCCAAAGAAGAAGAAGAAGAAAAAGAAACACAAGGAAGCTGACAATTCCAATGATCCTATAGAAGAAGAAGAACAAGCTGTGGATCCAAACAGCATATCTACATCCGATGCTGAGACTGAAGACGGTGCTGAACCTGAAAAACATACTGAAAAGAATGATCCACCCGAGGTTCGTGAAGAAGAAGCACCCGATAAGCGCAAGAAGTATACTAGAGAAGACTTCCTTGCAAGGAGACACGGGAAGGAACGAGAACCATGGGTACAGAAACCCATGCCTTTCCCAAGAAAGTCCGTCAAATCCAAAGAAGAAGATCACTATAATAAGTTTTGTGAGCGGATGAAACCTCTTTTTCTTCAAATTCCTTTGACTGATGCTATTAAATTACCTCCTTACTCAAAATATATGAAATATATTGTTACTAATAAAAGAAAAGTCCCCAATGAGGCAATATCTACTATGCTTGCTAACTACTCTTTTAGTGGAAAGATTCCTGAGAAGCTCGGTGATCCAGGTATACCCACCATTCCTTGCTCCATAAAGAATAATTATGTTAGAACTGCCTTATGTGATCTTGGTGCAGGAGTGAGTGTTATGCCATTTTCTCTCTACAAAAGGCTTTGTTTACAGAAACTAATTCCTACAGATATTTCTCTTCAGATGGCCGACAAGTCCACGGCCGTCCCGATTGGTATTTGTGAGGATGTTCCTGTTGAAGTTGCCAATTGCTTAATACTTACTGATTTTTTTGTGCTTGACATGCCCGAAGATGGGAGCATGTCCATTATCCTTGGTAGACCTTTTCTTAACACCGCAGGTGCCGTTATTGATTGCAATAAAGGGAAGGTTACCTTCAACGTAAATGACAAAGAACACACGGTGTATTTTCCGAAGAAAATCGACAAAAGGCATGGCCTTAACTCCATTGAGAATATCGAGACCGTGAAGATTGGAGAATGGGATTGTCCACTACATGTATACCACAAATACAAAACAATTATGGTGGGGACCATGTCCATTAAAGTGAGAGTGCAATGATCACTTCATAAGAGGTGAGACTTTCTACGCTATATATCACCGATGTGTTAGTAAGACTTGATCAACCTTGCTAACTAGCAAGTTTTATATAAGTAAAACGTTGAGCTTGTTATGTTTTCATTTCCTTTAGGTTTTATTCTCCTAGCTCTACCCAAGTTTTTGTTTAAAACTTCACTTGTTCTAACTTTTGTCTCAAGTTCATGAATTTTTTTGCAGCTTTTTGAACTTTGAAAAATTCTCTACAGTGAAGTTGCCCAGAAAATTCCAGAAAATTCAAAATAAAAATTTCTAGGTAAAAAGCCATCGGGGAGTACCTGTGGCTGACCAGGGGGGTCCACCCCTGGCCCAGGAGGCCAGGTGGCGCGGCCCAGCTCCTAGCCGCGCCACCCACCCTCCTGGGGCCCACAGGCACCCCCTGCTGGCATCTCTTCTTCCACTCTCTCTCTTTCACCCCGAAAACTCGTATTCTTGCTCTGGTTTCTTGTTCTTGCTGTTCTTGACCACGGAACTTCGATCTCCCTCTACAACCACTCATTTGAGCTGAAATTTGGGAGAAATATTCTCTGGTATGTGACTCCCTCACCCCTCCAATTAGTTTTCTAGTTGGTGGCTTCATTAGTGAGTATTTAGTGGTTCTTGGTGTTGTTTAGTTGAGCTTAAATGTTTGTGTAGAAATTTATTTTTCAAGTTTTTTTGCTAGTTTGAGCCTTAGTAAAGTAAGTAGAATGTTTTTCCCAAACTAGTTTTGCTTAAATCCTCGTTTTTGTGAATTGTTAAAAAATTCAGAAATGGAGAGGATAGGAAAGTGGCTTGGGAAGAGGAAGCCCGAGCGCTCTAGCCGTGTTACGCGTTCCGCAGCTTCACCTTCGGCCACGAGGGTGAGCTATAATGAAGATATCGTACCCATGGAGATGTTGGACGCGTCACCCGCAAGAGCTATGGCATTTCCATGCGAAGAATTCATGGAGGATTCCGGCATACGAGAAGAGATCTATGCTCTGTGTGCCCATGCAGGTTTCACACGGCTCGTTACGAGCCGTGTACCACAGTATGAGACACTCACCGCTATTTTTGTTAACAGTTTTAGGTTTTATCCTGACAATGATACTGTGGTGTTTAGACTTTATGAAAGGTTGCTGACCACGGCTATGAGTACATTTTGTGAAGCTTTAGGTTTGCCAGGCTTGGTCGAGAAGAAGAAGAGGAAAATGTCCAAACTGTTGCACTCAACACCCTCCTAGACTTGTTCTGTAACACTGAAGTGAGGGCATCCAACTGTCAGAAGATTTCCAACATTATGTTCCCTCACCTCAGATATTTCACCTATTATATTGCTAGAGGAGTGTTGGCTCGAGACAACACGAGCAGCACTTCTACGCCTGATACTGCTATCATGGCGAATGCCCTCTCAGGGAATCACGAGTATAATGTGGGTTCGCTTATCGCGAAACGCCTTGCTACTAATAGTAACAAGGGGGACCTCTTTGGTGGCGTCTATGCCACACTTCTTTTGCAGTTTCTCCAAGGAGAACCGCGCCCAGATGATACAGTCTTTCCTTTTGTTAGCCTTGACTTGGCTGCCATGAAGAGGCATTTCTTTGTTACTAAGGCCTCTGACCGCTATGCACTTGATTATGTTTTGCGGTTTAGAGACGGTGTGGAATGCGCTGTCCGTCTACCTGCACCACTTGTGTTCGATTTTTCTCGCAGGAACGGATTTCGTTTTTCAGTGGCCCAGTTTGATGAGATCACGGGGAGATACCAGTTTCACGACCCCACGGAGGGGGTCGAGCCAGACGAGGAGGAGCACGTGGTATATCCACCAGTTCAGGAGGAGACCGTCACCCCCTGGGGTGAAGGGTCTTCCTCTGGATGGGGGGCGGGACCTTCCTCTTCCACGTGGGAGGATCCGAGGACTTCAGTGTACGCACCGGAGGGCTCATACAACCCGTGGGATTACCATTACCCCGGAGCAGGAAGCTCCGCGGGAGCACAGTAGAAGAGCCTAACTTAGGCCAAAGCCTAAGCTTGGGGGAGTACGTGCTCTCCTCCCCTTTCCTTTGTATCTACCATTGGTTCGCTTTTATATTTTTGCAAGTTTTTTCTTGTTCTTCTTTGTTCTTCTAGTTTGCAAATTCTCCTTTCTTTTGCTTTTGTTAAACTTTAAAAAACCCAAAAATATGTTTCCTTTGCTCTTTAGTTTGCTTTGTTTTCAGAGTTCAGCTCGAGTCCGTGATGATTATAATTTCCTACGTTCGATCGTGCAAGTGACAAGGTAGTAATGACGAAGATCGGCGGAAGGGATGCAACAAGGAAAGCAGGTATGAACTCTTTTTGTTTCTACTTTTGTACATATGCCTATACTTATGATTAGAGACCAGCTTGTAGCGACATAGTGGTATGTTTACAATGCTTTCCCAGTGGTTCATGCTTTATTTGTGGTTAGTCTCAAACAGCTAGAGTTTATAATGTGTTGCTTGAGATGATTGACATGCATTGCATTGTTGATGGTGTGGCATATTGAAGTGGTATTTCCCTCCGGGGGATTATTGGATTGAGCACATGTTCACGCATGTTAAGACTAAAAAGTCTGTTCCGCCTTGATGATCTTTTTACTGCAGGGTGAGTTATATCACTTTCATGCCCGATTTAATGTTGCTTTGTCTCTCTGCATGATTATGACTGTTAGGCTCTCTTGTTGGTCGCCTCCCCGTCTTTTTCTATCCTTCCTCCAGCACCAAGCGGAATTCTGCTTGTGCTTCCACAATCATCTTTCTAAACCCAGTTGTTCCATGTGAGTCCACCATACCTACCTATATGTGGTATTTACCGTCCACTCCTAACTTAGACTTTCTGGTGCCATCTAGAAATTTATTCAAAAGCTTCCCCTTTGAGACCGTACAAGCTCATGGTGCGGTGAGGGAAAATCGGTATCTTTCATGCCAAATATATTTTGAAGGAAGTTTTAACTAGTCAATATAAAAAAATACGAGAGTTACACCTCCCCCATACTTGATGATGGAGTGAAATGGACCAAATGCTGCTTATGATAGATGGAACGATATCCTCCTTCCATCCTTGAGGCAAAATAAAAGGTTCCGTAGACCATCAAAGGATTTATGGATAAGGGAATATGTGTAAGCAAAAGGCATTAATATGGTTGGCATGGGAGATATGGAGAGACCTTTACCATTCACCGTTGACTGGAAAGTTGCACCTCTCAAAAGAGTTTTATCTCTGTTTTCAAAACCAGGAGCTCTGGCACATGTTTAGTCTTTGCTTCCTTTCACGGGTTTTCAACCTTGCCATCAAAATCCACGGTTCGAGAGTCTCCACCTTCCTTTCTCCGAAGCACCAACTATGAGAGCATAATTGTCATTCTTAGTATAACATGTATTGTCCCAAAGTACCACATTGTCTTCTGCATGCTTGTGATGTTTCTTACTTTGTGTTCTAAATTCTAGTCTCCTTTAAAACTCCGGAGGAGTTTCTGCATTTATGTTTTGCTTCATTCATGGAGGCTAGCGAGATACCACTCTGATATGTTCATGCTATGTGCATTGTGATCTTAGATTGTTTTTTAGCAGCATATTGTTTACTTTTTGTTTGTTTGTGACTGATTACATGACAGAAGTATTGCTTCGTTCATTGTCCTTGTAGCATGGTGTCAAAACATGCTAAACTCTTTCGCAGTACATGCTTATATATATCTAATGAAGCAAAAGAGTTTGTCAAAGTTTTCTTTGTCGCGTCCAGTTCGTTGAACTGAATTGCTTGAGGACAAGCAATAGCTAAGCTTGGGGGAGTTGATACATCCTAAACGTATCTACTTTTCCAAACACTTTTGCTATTGTTTTGCCTTCATTCTTGCATGATTAGAACGAAACTAACCCGGACTGACGCTATTTTCAGCAGAGCTACCAGTGCTTTTTTCTTTTGTGTAGGTTTCTGGATATTTAGGTACGCTGGAAAAATCCCAAAAATATATAAAAAAAATCAGAGTTCCGGAAGCTTCCACCAGGCCAAAGGGGGGCCACAGGGCAGCCAAGGGGCAGCCAGGAGGGTGCCTGGAGCGGCCCAGCCCCTAGCCGTGCCACCTGCCCTCCTGGCTGGGTCCCACACCCCCTGGTGACCTACCTTGGCCCCTATTTATTCTCCCAACGCAGAAACCCCGAAACAAAAGTCGCTTTTCCAATCGACGTCGCGGAGCCGCCGCAACCCTCTGTTCTTCCTCGGAGAGCTAACCTGGAGGCTGAATTGGCCTCCGGTGAGGGGGAAATCATCGCCATCGTCATCATCATCGCCTCTCCATCACCCCTCCATGACTTCTCCTCTCATGTGTGAGTTATTCCCTGCTATAGGCAAAGGGGATGGTAGGGATTGGATGAGTTAGATCATGTAATAGTTCAATCATATTGTTGGGGGCATGTTGCCTATCATCTACTTGGTGTTTATCATCTCTGTTATGTAACATTCCAATTTTCTAAATTCGGATGTTAATAGATCATCATATGCATCTCATGCTGCTTCCGCATTTTTCTGGAGTTTTAAAATATTTTTAAACATTTTTCAACACATGGCAGTTCGCTGGAGAGGATATCAAAGGACTTATCCCCATTTTTAATTTGTTGAAAAATAGTTTAAAATATTTTTGGGAGACTTTTTAATTTTACTTTGGAGTAATAAATATTGTCTAAAATTATTTTGGGAATTTATTTATGCTCAGGAAAAGTTTTTAAATCAATTTTTGGAGTTTTCGGTATTTTTAAAATGCCAGAAAAGTATTTTTAAATATTTAAAAACAAGTTGAAAAGTTTTTATTTTTATTTAATATTTTGGTCAAGCCAAAAATTCAATTTTCTTATTTTAAAAATATTGGCGAAGACGGAATTTTAAAATAAATTTCCGTGTTTTTTCTAATATTGTTTTGGGCCTAATGGGCCTGGTCTGTTTTTTTTCCGCAGCCCGATTTTGTGTTTATCTCGGATTTATAAAAAAAAAGATTAGGGGCTGGCTATAAATAGCCCCGATTAGGGCTAAATTATTTTTTGCTTAGCGTTTTAGGGATAGCCTAAACTAATAAGCGGGACCCGCCGCCGCCGATATCATCACGACGTCATCGCCGGAGTTCGCCGGAATTTTCGCCGGAGCATCGCCGGAGTTGCATTTTTTCGTCGTTTCGAGGTGAGCTCGCCGCCTGCGCCGACCCCGCACGCCCTAGTCGTGCCTCACCGGAGCCGCGCCGCCGCCCTAGCGCCGCCGCCGCCGCCTGGCCACCGCCGGAGCTCGCCGCCACCACGGGCCGCCGCGCCCTTGCCGCCCGCGCGCCCGCGCCTGGCCACCCCACCCCGCCGCCCCTCCCTCCTGTCGGGACCCGAGGTTAGCGTATGCAAGTCCAGTTAAGACATAGTCATATGGAGAGCCGAGAACCGTACCCACTTGTCTAAGCAGACAACGCCAACCACAGAACGTTCTCGGAAAGCATCGTACGTGAGGGGCATCCCATCCAGGCCGGATGATCAACTGAGATGGGTCCTCATCGTTCGCACACAAATCTAATTATATGGGTGGTGAACTCCCATATTCAAAGACAAGTCGCCTCAACCATACTATCGACTATCTCATAACTCTTACATAGACTTACTCCAGCCCGATCACTTAGTCGGGGTCTAGGGCGGGCTCGATCATACCAGAAAGTGTGCACGAGACAGAGTCTCGAACAATCGCATCGCGATGCCCCAAGCTGCGCACATCTAAGGTCCACTTGGTGTATGAAAGACCGCTAGCCAGATCACAACTAAGGTCTCAAAAACCCATATAAAGACATGCATGTTATAAACATACACGCAGCACACATGCCTTGTATGAACAGTAGGTATCATTGCAATTCTCTACAAAGTATACATTTTTATTGATAACTCTTATAGAGTGCAAACAGAGATCACAAACATGTGATCCAACATTACAACACAAGCGGAAGCAAATTATGTCTGAGTACAGACAAGTTTAACAAATGGCTTAAGAAGCCTTATTTAAACACAAGCCCTCCACGAGGGAACCAGTCGTCTGACTGGGACTAGACTAGTTGATCTTCAGTCGTCCAGCTCGATGAAGAAGCCACCTTCGGGGTCAGTGGCATCATCTAAAACATAGATTAAGCAAACGTGAGTACAAAGTCGTACTCAGCAAGACTTACATAGGAGCTATACTACTCATGCACATGTATCAAGGTAAATGGAGGTGGGGTTCACGTGCAGAAGTGCCAGCTTTGACTTGGCTAATCCTGAACTACCAGTACCAGACTTTGAGGTAAGAAGCGTACACGAGTCCACTACATTCTCCAACAAATTACACCACTATGGTGCCTTCCTCGACTTCCCCACGAGGAAGCACGCCATAGCACTCACACTTATCTTGATGTGTTTTAGAAGTATCCAGTTCAAGTTGTATAATAATCAAGCTAAGCTTTCCAAGCAGTCCATAACTGCGGACGCGGCTATTCGAATAGTTTTGTTAACCCTGCAGGGGTGTACCGCTACACACACATGATCATCATTTATCGCCTTTGTACTCGACACCGTTCAAGAAGTGTCGGCGAGGATGCTCACCACAACTGTTACCTCATAGCCGATCTAGTCCGAGAAAGCCTCCTACTTGGGTAGGCTACCACTATCGTGAACCCGGCCGGTTTACCGAAGTGGACCCAAGTGATGTGTGCGTGGTGCATAAGACGGTCTCGGATGAGCCGTTCTCTCACTTAGCATCCAGGCCACAAGCCTACCAGACCTCCGAACTATTGCGACATCTGGACATCGAAAGGGACGAGTTAGTAAGTTGAGAGGGGTCAGTGAGCCCAATGTGTGGTTGTACTCTTAATCTTGGATAACCACACAAGAACTCGGACTTAGGGCGGTGTTCAACGAGACAACCCACCGTGTACTCCTACACAGCCTCTCATCGTTCACCTTGTATTAGGGTAGATTCACCAAATCTTTTCTTCCAACACCAACATGATCACTACCATCCGACTCACATCACAGTAACATCATGGTATCATACTAAGCATGCAATAAGCGACAAACATTTGCAGGGGCCACATGATATCAACAAACTCCTACATTTCCTAGGATTGTGGTTTGCTTACTACTGTGACAAAATGATAGGTCATGCAAAGGAATGGGTTCATCTATGCGGTAGAAACGAATCATGATCATCCTAAACAATGCATAAGCGAGACATGAGGGGGAACTGGGATTTTATCGACATGATCAATGGGGGTTTGCTTGCCTTGCTGACGAGGTTTGGGTTCGGGGTCTTCAATGAAGGGGGCAGCCTCCTGCTGCGGTTCCACCTCTACTCGACAAACAACAAGCAAAGTAGCAAAGTAAATACAATGCACAATCACATGATGAAAGGTTGGAACTTGATGTAAATGCTTTGATGTGTGAAGCAATTCCATTTAAATGGAGTATATTGCAAATTGAATTGCAAATTCAAACTCCAATTTGAATTCAAACTTAGTCAAGTTATATGTGACATGGTTTGATCAATTTGAAACATCTTCAAATGTGTATGATATGCCTCTGATGTGTGGTTGAAATGTATCATAATTCCATGGTCCAAGTTGCAAAAGCATTTGATTTGAATTTGAATTAATTCCAAATAATTAAAATGACATATGCTACTGGTCCCATTTTAAACTCAACTCAAACATAGTTGAAAGTTGCATATTTGGAAAGATAATTTTCTCCTGATCATTTTTCATATATTATTTGTCCAATTTGGAGTAAATATGAATTTTCTATGAATTTCCAAAGTTTGGGGTATTTTCTGGAATTTCTGAAATTCTTTAAATTAATTTGATTTCTGGAAATTCATTTAATCGATTTATTGCGCCAGGCTGACGTCAGGGGGGGGGCTGACAAGGGGGTCCTTCCTGTCAGTGGCTGGGTTAATTAACCCGGCTGGTTAATCTAACCAGTGGCTTAATTAAGCCACTGGGCCCACTGGTCAGTGACCCAGGGTGGGGTTAGGAGGTGGATTAGGGCTAACCCACCGGCGGCTAAACGCCGGCGACCTGGACACGGCGGCGCACTCGCCGGAATGGGCTAGGGGCCACGGGAGGCTACGGGGAGGACAGCATCGGGTGCAGCATCGTCGTCCACGTCATCTGGAAGCAACAGGGGGTCACGGGGAGGTCGGGATGGACGGCGGCGACCACTCCGGCGGAAACAGAGAACCGGCGAGGTCGTAGTCGAGGCTAGGGGGCACGGATTTAGCTGGGACTTGGTGCATTCGAACGCTAGTGCACGCAGGAGCCAAACGCGCGCACTAGGGCATCAATAGAGGCACGAGAGCGAGCTCTAGCTCGACCATGGCGGCGAGCTTGCTCGGCTCCCATGGTGGATCCGGCTAGAGGGAGCAATCAAGGGGGAAAAGTTAGGGGTTTTGATCCCGAGCTCACCCTGAGTCTAACTGAAGCGACGGCTTGCTCGGGGAGGCTCCAACGGCGGCGAATCGACGACGGCGAGCTCGCGGGTCCGGCGAGAGGTTGAAGACGATGGCGTCGGCTCGGGGAGGAATTAGGGATCCAGCTTCTGCGTGAAGACGAAGTCGATGACGAGGAGCACGGTGGACTTGCTGGCTTGATCTCTAGGGCATGGTGGCCACGTTGTCCACGGCGGTGCGCTCCGGTGAAGCTTCGGGCGACGACGAATTCGAGCGTAGGAGGAGGCGAAGAAGCTCTGGAGGGGGGAAACGGACGTGGCGTGTTCCAGGGATTCTCCAGGCGCGAGAAGAGGGCACGGGGAGGCCTGGAAGGTCCTCGCGGCGACGTGGTGTCCACGGCTGGCTCGGTGGCATTCCACCGAGCAGCTTGGAGGCGCGGGGCGGGGAAGAAGACCCCTGTGCCCTTTTGGTCCGGCTGGGCTGGATGCGCCGGCTTCGCCTAGGCGACAGGTAAGGGTTTCTGTTTTCCTTTTCTGTTTTTCTTTTCTGACATTTTTTTGCTGAGCTAAATTAAATAGCTAGGCATTTTATTAAATTCTGAAAAAATTTATATGGCCTCATAATAATATAGACTAGCCACTTATAAAATTTCAACATTTTTAAAATTCAAAGAATTTGAATCTGAACTCAAATAGGGTTATTTGATTAATTCCAAGGCACTGTTTGAATATTTGAAAAATCTATGAGCATGGGATGGGTCCCACATCACTTGATATGTGATCACACTCATTTATAAGACTTTTCAAAAACCTAACATGAATTTTTGGAGGAGATTTTTATCTGGCCTTTTGAATTAATTCATCTGGGGGGGTTTCCTTCTCCCATTTTTCTTTTGATTTTGATTTCAAAGATTTCTTTTGAACTTTTGACATGATGCAAGTGAAATGCTAACCCTAGCACATTACTTAACAGAGGGTTCTGACAACTCGCCCCCACTCAACAGAATCTCGTCCCGAGATTCAGAAGTCTGCGGGAGGAAGGTGGGGTACTCGGCATTGAGACGGTCTTCTCTTTCCCACGTAGCTTCTCTTTCAGAGTGGTGTGACCATTGCACTTTCATAAACCTAATCTTCTAACGACGAGTGACACGCTCTGCGGAATCAAGAATACGAACGGGGTATTCTCGATAAGAAAGGTCATCTTGGAGATCAAGCGTTTCATGGTCGACTTCGCGGATGGGGTCCTTGAAGCAACGCCTGAGTTGGGACACGTGGAATACATCATGTACTCGGGAAAGGTGCGGGGGTAGTTCAAGTTGGTAGGCAACTTCTCCACGTTTGGCAAGAATGCGGAAAGGTCCGATGTAACGTGGGGCCAACTTGCCTTTGATACCGAAACGTTGGGTTCCTTTCAGAGGAGTAACCCGAAGGTAAGCCTTCTCATCCAGATTGTAGCTTTCTTGCCTATGATGACGATCATAGTAGCTTTTCTGACGAGACTGGGCTGCTTTCAATTGATCACGAACAATGCGAACTTGCTCTTCTGCTTCCTTGATCATATCCGGTCCAAAGAATTGTCTTTCACCGGTTTCTGACCAGTTTAAAGGTGTTCGACATCATCGTCCATATAGGAGTTCAAAAGGAGCCATGTTCAGACTAGATTGAAAACTATTGTTATAAGAAAATTCGGCGAATGGAAGTGACTTCTCCCAATTCTTTCCGAATGAGATAACACAAGCTCTGAGCATGTCTTCGAGAATTTGGTTAACCCTTTCGACTTGACCGCTAGACTGAGGATGGAAAGCCGTACTAAAGGAGAGATGAGTTCCCATAGCATTCTGAAAGCTTCCCCAAAATCTAGAGGTGAAAAGGCTACCGTGATCAGAATTGATTTCCAAAGGAACACCGTGAAGGGATACAATTCTAGAGACGTAAAAGTCCGCTAACTGGCTAGCAGTTATAGACTCGTGAACCGGAATGAAGTGAGCAACTTTGGAAAGCCTATCTATGACAACGAAGATGGCATTGCTTCCTTTCTGGGTTCTTGGAAAGACGGTGATGAAGTCCATACCGACTTTGTCCCATTTCCACTCCGGAATAGACAAAGGTTGAAGTGTACCAGCAGGTATTTGATGTTCTGCCTTAATGCGACGACAAACATCACATTCGGCAACAAATTGAGCAATGTCTCTCTTCATCCTAGTCCACCAAAATCTCTGGCGTAGATCTCGGTACATTTTTGTGCTACCGGGATGAATCGAGAGGGGTGTGTCATGGGCTTCCTTGAGGATGAGTTGCCTTAGTTCCCTATTCTTAGGTACTACCAAACGATTTCCAAAGAATACCGTTCCCTTGCTATCTGTGGAGAAACACTTAGCAACTTCGCTAACAATGTTCTCCTTGATCCGGCGAACACCTCGTGCACGCCTTTGGGCAACTATGATTTGATACTCAAGAGTTGGTTTCGCCACCAAGGTAGAAAGATAGCCATGAGGAACAATTTCAAGGTTGAGCTTGCGAAGGTCCTCATGAAGAAGTGGTTGATACTGTTGCAACATGAGGTTGTTACAATACGACTTACGACTTAGTGCATCAGCCATGACATTGGCTTTGCCTGGGGTGTAAGAAATTACTACGTCGTAATCTTTTATCAACTCAATCCAGCGTCTTTTCCTGAGATTAAGATCTGGCTGGGTGAAAATGTATTTGAGGCTTTGGTGGTCGGAATAAATCTCACAACGATTACCAAGGAGGTAATGTCGCCAAGTTGTTAGGGCATGAACTACGGCAGCGAGTTCAAGGTCATGGGTAGGATAGTTCTCTTCATGTGGCCGCAATTGGCGTGAAGCATAAGCTACCACATGTCGATCTTGCAGAAGTATGCATCCTAACCCTTGCCGTGATGCGTCACAATAGATCTCGAAATCCTTTTTGGTGTCTGGAGGTGCAAGTACAGGTGCAGAAGTCAATCTTCTTTTTAGCTCTTGAAAGCTTTCCTCGCACTTGGGAGTCCATAAGAATTTCTTATCTTTCTTGAGGAGTTCAGTTAGAGGTTTTTCAACTTTAGAAAAGTTCTCGACGAAGCGACGACAATAGCTGGCTAGGCCAAGAAAACTCCTAACTTGCTTAACCGATTCAGGTGGAGTCCAGTCAAGGACGGCCTGCACTCTCTCGGGATTCACAGCAATGCCTTTTGCAGAAATCACGTGGCCTAAGTAGGTCACTTCTGGTAGCCAAAATTCACACTTGGAGAATTTAGCATACATGCGATGCTCTCTAAGTTTCATCAATACCAGCCTTAGGTGTTCGGCATGTTCTTCTTCGTTCTTCGAGTATATAAGGATGTCATCGAGGTAAACCACGACGAACTGGTCCAAATACTCCATGAAGATTGAGTTCATCATGCGTGAGAAAGTGGCGGGGGCATTGGTTAAACCAAAGGACATGACGGTGTACTCGTAAAGACCATAACGAGTAGTAAAAGCCGTTTTGGGAATGTCCTCATTTCGGATCTTGATTTGATGATAACCTAATCTCAAATCCATCTTGGAGAAGACAGAGGATCCTGCAAGTTGATCATAAAGATCATTGATCCTGGGCAGTGGGTATTTGTTCTTTATCGTCGCTAAATTTAGCGGGCGATAGTCTACGCACATCCTTTCTGTTCCATCTTTCTTCGTTACGAACAGAACGGGGCAACCCCATGGCGATGAGCCAGGGCGGATGAAGCCTTTCTCCAACAAAGCTTCCAGTTGGGTTTTAAGCTCAGCTAACTCACGTGGGGCCATTTTGTATGGGCGTCTAGAAATTGGTGCGGTTCCTGTGGCAAGATCCACTATAAACTCTACACATCTGTCGGGTGGCATGCCCGGCAACTCTTCAGGAAAGACATCCGGGAAGTCACGGACCACCGGAATATCTTCAAGTTCGGAAAGGCGAAGTACATTCAAGGAATGCACTTGGGTTCTTGTTCTGGGTGAGGTATAGTTGACTGTTTTTCCTGAAGGGTGGGTGAGTTTCACGGATTTGCCTTTGCAATCCAGGTAGGCATTCTGTCTTGATAGCCAATCCATGCAAAGGATGACATCAGTGTCTGAAGACTTGAGGGATATGAGTGAAGCAAGGAATACTAAACCCTCAATCGAAATCTGATTACCATGGCTTACTCTATTAGTTTGCCATCTTGACCCTGGAGTTTGAATAATCATTGGAGTGGACAGTTGAACAAAAGATAACTCATGACGAAGTGCATAACTTTCCGACATGAATGAATGAGATGCTCCTGGGTCGAAAAGAACGGAAGTAGGAACATAATTGACTGGGAGCGTACCAAGAATGACGTCAGTGGTGTCGTCAGTCTCTTCGGCGGCGATCTGGTTCACACGTCCACGAGTGGCGGGAGGAGCGGGTTTGGCGGTGTAGACCTTCTGGGGTGGCTTGCCACGACCATTGTTGTTGTTGCCTCCGGCACGGGGTGGAGCATTCTGATTCTGGATCTGGTTCTAGGGACACTCACGAGAATAGTGCCCTGCCTGACCACACTTGTAACAGGCTCCGAAAACAGTGCGTGGAGCTGGGTGGAACTGGGTTGTTGGACGAGGCGCCACATAGGATGGCCTCGGTGGGTTGTTCTGGCGGAACATACTGTTTGGGATCCAGATCTTGCGCTTCTGGGAGCCGGAACTGGATGAACTGTCATCTCTAGGGTGTTTGCGAAAGTCGTTGGGAGTGTTCATGTCCTCTGCCTTGATGGCCTTGTTGACAAGGACATGGCATGAGGCAAAGTCATGTAGGTTGAGCTCACGACGGAGTCCAGTGTTGAGTCCGCGACGGAACCTCTCTTGCTTCTTGGAGTCGGTGGAGACTTCTTCGGTAGCATAACGAGCAAGTCGGTTGAACTCACGACTAAACTCGTCAACGGTCCTTCTGCCTTGAGTGAGGTTGCAGAACTCCTCACGCTTGCGGTCCATAAGAACCTTGGGAATGTGGTGCTCGCGGAAGGACGTGCAGAATTCCGCCCAAGATGTAGGCGGTCCAACGGGACGCATGTTCAGAAAGTTCTCCCACCAAGAGCTAGCTGCGCCTTCAAGGTGATAGGTGGCATAGCTGACCTTGTCGCCATTTGCAACATGGCCTGCTTGGAGCTTCCTCTCGATGTTGCGAAGCCATTCATCGGCGTCAAGGGGCTCGGTGGAGTAACTGAAAACCGGGGGATGAAGTCGGATGAAGTCGTTCAGGGACACCAACTCGTTGCGCTGCTGAGTGGTGTTTCGAGCAATGACTTCCAACAGATGGTGAGAGTCTCGGCGGTTCCTCTCAACCTCCATCAGAACCTGAGCCATCGTGGGTGGGGGTGGAAGGTTGCCTTCCTCCTGGTCGTTCCCACGACCTTGGTTACGACCAACCTAGCCACGGGTTCCTTGAGACATCCTGAAGGTGAAAACCAAAGTCAAACAGAGTTGATTTGAAGAGTCTAATCAAGGTACTGAAGTACTGGAAGGATTACAGAGCAAAGGAAGTAATCATCTTGACAACATGGTGATAAAGCATACAAGCCATATATTCACAAGCTGTCATACAAACCATACATCGTTTTAGTACAAGCACCAAGCTAATACAAACGTGATGAAGATGATACATCCTTCAGAGGCACTCTGACTTCCTATACATTATTTATTTAAGCCTCTGGAACTTAGACACCTTGCTTACAATATACTAAGATACTACTACATCAACACTAAGTAAGACCACAGGCGGTCTCACTCATCTCCATCTCTATAGTAGTCCTCATAAAAGTTACCCGCGTATCCCGGTAGCTGGGGGTGACCATCGGAAAACACGGAGGCCTGTGGACCCTGATATCCATTTGGGGAAGGATGGGGCCTAGGTCCAGCGTAGGGTGGAAGTAAAGGACCACGGGGTGGAAAAATGCCTCCAATCTCGGGCCAAGCAACTCGAGAAGGCATCTGAGTCCTCACTGGATAGATAGCATCATGCTCAACTGATCCAACGCTCACAAAGGGTGCCAGGAGTGTCAGTGCTCGATACAGACGAACACGGGTGGCGTGGAGCTCGAAACGGAGAGCGCGTGCATCACGATCTCGATCACTAGCAAATCTAGCAGTCATCTGAAGTGTTGGATCCTCTGCAGAGTGATCTGAGTAGAGTCCGGTGTAATATCCCTCTTCTCCTGGAAGTGCAGCAGGGATATAGCGGAATGAGGTCTCTCTCAGCATAGTGTGTTCCTCTCTCAGTAGGGTCATACATGAGTATGCAGCATCCTGCACAGCCATGTTCTCGGTAATGCCAATGCCATGTCCAAAGTGGATAGGCTGAGTGACTCCAACGTGGTGCGGGTAGATCCGAACAATGCAGTGGAACTGCGTCTGGTTGAAGTCGTGAAACTGCTCTTCGACGGTGTACTCAGGGTACCATCGATATCCCACATAGGACATCATCTCGATCAACGTGGCGGGGTGGCCACGCACACCGAGGCACCTGGTCAAACGAACAATCTGCCGAGGGGGAAGATCTGCCATCTGAAACAGAAAGGAGTTTGCAAATGCATAAGATTATGGGATAAACCTGGAATGACTCGGACAACATAACGGCTGTAATTGTAAGAAATGACAATTTCTTCCAATCATGAAAACAACACTTACATACGATGTAATAAAACAGGGAGCATAACCACTCTAACAAACCGATCACAACTTTCCTACGGCTACAAGGAAGCAAACAACGAGATGTTCTAATCAGACAGAGGAGAGCCTAGTCCTATCTTCCCGTAGAATAAGATGAGGGTGACTCAGAACTCAGAACGAAGGGGGTAAGGAGAAAAAAGAAGCCTTACGTTGTTCCCTTATATGCCCAGAGTAACTATATAACTATAGCAAGCTAGACTCAACTTCGGCCAAGGCTACTAGTCCTACAGTCAGTCCTGCTCTGATACCAAGTCTGTCGGGACCCGGGGTTAGCGTATGCAAGTCCAGTTAAGACATAGTCATATGGAGAGCCGAGAAACGTACCCACTTGTCTAAGCAGACAAGGCCAAGCACAGAACGTTGTCGGAAAGCATCGTACGTGAGGGGCATCCCATCCAGGCCGGATGATCAACTGAGATGGGTCCTCATCGTTCGCACACAAGTCTAATGATATGGGTGGTGAACTCCCATATTCAAAGACAAGTCGCCTCAACCATACTATCGAATATCTCATAACTCTTACATAGACTTACTCCAGCCCGATCACTTAGTCGGGGTCTAGGGCGGGCTCGATCATACCACAAAGTGTGCACGAGACAGAGTCTCGAACAATCGCATCGCGATTCCCCAAGCTGCGCACATCTAAGGGCCACTTGGTGTATGAAAGACCGCCAGCCAGATCACAACTAAGGTCTCGAAAAACCATACAAAGACATGCATGTTATAAACATACACGCAGCACACATGCCTTGTATGAACAGTAGGTATCATTGCAATTCTCTACAAAGTATGCATTTTCATTGATAACTCTTATAGAGTGCAAACAAAGATCAAAAACATGTGATCCAACATTACAACACAAGCGGAAGCAAATTATGTCTGAGTACAGACAAGTTTCACAAATGGCTTAAGAAGCCTTATTTAAACACAAGCCCTCCACGAGGGAACCAGTCGTCTGACTGGGACTAGACTAGTTGATCTTCAGTCGTCCAGCTCGATGAAGAAGCCACCTTCGGGGTCAGTGGCATCATCTAAAACATAGATTAAGCAAATGTGAGTACAAAGTCGTACTCAGCAAGACTTACATAGGAGCTATACTACTCATGCACATGTATCAAGGTAAATGGAGGTGGGGTTCACTTGCAGAAGTGCCAGCTTTGACTTGGCTAATCCTGAACTACCAGTACCAGACTTTGAGGTAAGAAGCGTACACGAGTCCACTACATTCTCCAACCAATTACACCACTATGGTGCCTTCCTCGACTTCCCCACGAGTAAGCACGCCATTGCACTCACACTTATCTTGATGTGTTTTAGAAGTATCCAGTTCAAGTTTTCTAATAATCAAGCTAAGTTTTCCAAGAAGTCCATAACCGCGTACGTGGCTATTCGAATAGTTTTGTTAACCCTGCAGGGGTGTACCGCTACACACACATGATCATCATTTATCGCCTTTGTACTCGACACTGTTCAAGAAGTGTCGGCGAGGATGCTCACCACAACTGTTACCTCATAGCCGATCTAGTCCGAGAAAGCCGCCTACTTGGGTAGGCTACCACTATCGTGAACCCGGCCGGTTTACCGAAGTGGACCCAAGTGATGTGTGCGTGGTGCATAAGCCGGTCTCGGATGCGCCGTTCTCTCACTTAGCATCCAGGCCACAAGCCTACCAGAACTCCGAACTATTGCGACATCTGGCCATCGAAAGGGATGAGTTAGTAAGATGAGAGGGGTCAGTGAGCCCAATGTGTGGTTGTACTCTTCATCTTGGATGACCACACAAGAACTCGGACTTAGGGCGGTGTTCAACGAGACAACCCACCGTGTACTCCTACACAACCTCTCATCGTTCACCTTGTATTAGGGTAGATTAACCAACACTTTTCAATCAACACCAACATGATCACTACCATCCCGACTCACATCTCAGTAACATCATGGTATCATACTAAGCATGCAATAAGCGACAAACATTTGCAGGGGCCACATGATATCAACCAACTCCTACATTTGCTAGGATTGTGGTTTTCTTACTACTGTGACAAAATGATAGGTCATGCAAAGGAATGGGTTCATCTATGCGGTAGAAACGAATCATGGTGATCATCCTAAACAATGCATAAGCGAGACATGAGAGGGAAGTGGGATTTTATCGACATGATCAATGGGGGTTTGCTTGCCTTGCTGACGAGGTTCGGGTTCGGGGTCTTCAACGAAGGGGGCAGCCTCCTGCTCCGGTTCCACCTCTACTCGACAAACAACAAGCAAAGTAGCAAAGTAAATACAATGCACAATCACATGATGAAAGGTTGGAACTTGATGTAAATGCTTTGATGTGTGAAGAAATTCCATTTAAATGGAGTATATTGCAAATTGAATTGCAAATTCAAACTCCAATTTGAATTCAAACTTAGTCAAGTTATATGTGACATGGTTTGATCAATTTGAAAAATCTTCAAATGTGTATGATATGCCTCTGATGCGTGGTTGAAATGTATCATAATTCAATGGTCCAAGTTGCAAAAGCATTTGATTTGAATTTGAATTAATTCCAAATAATTCAAATGATATATGCTACTGGTCCCATTTTAAACTCAACTCAAACATAGTTTAAATTTGCATATTTGGAAAGATAATTTTCTCCTGATCATTTTTCATATATTATTTGTCCAATTTTGAGTTAATATGAATTTTCTATGAATTTCCAAAGTTTGGGATATTTTCTGGAATTTCTGAAATTCTTTAAATCAATTTGATTTCTGGAAATTCATTTAATCGATTTATTGCGCCAGGCTGACGTCAGGGGGGGGGGGGCTGACAAGGGGGTCCCACCTGTCAGTGACTAGGTTAATTAACCCGGCTGGTTAATCTAACCAGTGGCTTAATTAAGCCACTGGGCCCACTGGTCAGTGACCAAGGGTGGGGTTAGGAGGTGGATTAGGGCTAACCCACCGGCGGCTAAACGCCGGCGACCTGGCCACGCCGGCGCACTCGCCGGAATGGGCTAGGGGCCACGGGAGGCTACGGGGAGGACACCATCGGGTGCAGCATCGTCGTCCGCGTCGTCGGGAAGCAACAGGGGGTCACTGGGAGGTCGGGATGGACGGCGGCGACCACTCCGGCGGAAACAGAGAACCGGCGAGGTCGTAGTCGAGGCTAGGGGGCACGGATTTATCCGGGACTTGGCGCATTCGAACGCTAGTGCACGCAGGAGCCAAACGCGCGCACTAGGGCATCAACAGAGGCACGAGAGCGAGCTCCAGCTCGACCATGGCGGCGAGCTTCCTCGGCTCCCATGGTGGATCCGGCTAGAGGGAGAAATCAAGGGGGAAAAGTTAGGGGTTTTGATCCCGAGCTCACCCTGAGTCTAACTGAAGCGACGACTTGCTCGGGGAGGCTCCAACGGCGGTGAATCGACAATGGCGAGCTCGCGGGTCCGGCGAGAGGTTGAAGACGATGGCGTCAGCTCGGGGAGGAATTAGGGATCCAGCTTCTGCGTGAAGACGAAGTCGATGACGAGGAGCACGGTGGACTTGCTGGATTGATCTCTAGGGCACGGTGGCCACGTCATCAACGGCGGCGCGCTCCGGTGAAGCTTCGGGCGACGACGAATTCGAGCGTAGGAGGAGGGGAAGAAGCTCTGGAGGGGGGAAACGGACATGGCGTGTTCCAGGGAGTCTCCAGGCGCGAGAAGAGGGCACGGGGAGGCCTGGAAGGTCCTCGGCGGCGAAGTGGTGTCCACGGATGGCTCGGTGGCATTCCACCGAGCAGCTTGGAGGCGCGGGGCGGGGAAGAAGACCCCTGTGCCCTTTTGGGCCGGTTGGGCTGGATGGCCCGGCTTCGCCTAGGCGACAGGTAAGGGTTTCTGTTTTCCTTTTCTGTTTTTCTTTTCTGACATTTGTTTTGCTGAGATAAATTAAATAGCTAGGCATTTTATTAAATGCTGAAAAAATTTATATGCCCTCATAATAATATAGACTAGCCACTTATAAAATTTCAACATTTTTAAAATTCAAATAATTTGAATCTTAACTCAAATAGGGTTATTTGATTAATTCCAAGGCACTGTTTGAATATTTGAAAAATCTATGAGCATGGGATGGGTCCCACATCACTTGATATGTGATCACACTCATTTATAAGACTTTTCAAAAATCTAACATGAATTTTTGGAGGAGATTTTTATCTGGCCTTTTGAATTAATTCATCTGGGGGGGTTTCCTTCTCCCATTTTTCTTTTGATTTTTATTTCAAAGATTTCTTTTGAACTTTTGACATGATGCAAGTGAAATGCTAACCCTAGCACATTACCTAACAGAGGGTTCTGACACCGCCCTCAATGGCGCTCGCCGGCCAGAGAGCCCAGGCCGAGCCAAGCCATGGCCATGGCCTCTGTGTCCCTGGCCGCGTGAGGAAGAAAGAGATTAGAGGAAAAAAAAGAAGTAAAATGCATTTTAGAATTATTTTTTTTCAGATCTGGATCGAAACCGCCCGGGGACCCGATCGCGTTTTTTCAGAAAATTTTATTTACGTACGGGTCCTTTTTACAGTAGAGCACCCCGGTAGCCCCCGGTGTCACCCCGATACAGTTTTCGCGACTACTTTTTGACCGTAATTCGGAATTGGGCGATTCTAGTTGCATTGCGACCGTGGTGAAATTTCCTATCCAGTAGACCAAGTGTTATAGAGGTTTGAAGTTTTTAAATTTGGATCCCTAGCTGATCCAAATTTGAACTTCCGGCAGCCGTAACTTTTTACCGGTGCGCCCGTTTGTGCCGTTTCTTTTTGCGTTAGTTTTATTTTAACAAGTACTTTAAGTTTAGCTACTGTTAGGCAAATTTTTATACTGTTCTTTGAATGTTTATTATTGTTTGAGCATATTTGTATTGAATATATGATTGATTGGTTCTATGTTTGCTCGTATAGATTGTCCGGAGTGTGCCGCCTCGTTTTGTGAGGTTTGTGACCGTCAGGACCAGCAAGAAGGCAAATGATGCTTTGACCATACTCCTACCTATATTTTCTATATGCATTATGTTAAGGAATATCACCCTATTGCATGATAGGTAGTTTATTTTACTGTTGCTGCAAAACCAGTTAGGATAGCCACATGTCTTGACTTGTCTACCTTAGAACAACCTAGCCGTGTTGTTGCTTTGTTGCTATGCTTTGTAGACGTGGTTTTGGTTGTGTAAATTCATGGAGTGCTTGTGAGCTACTTAATAATTGGTGTAGCAACTGTTTAATAAATAGAAATCACCTCTGGACGGGCAGGGAGTGCTTCCTGGGGTCTCGTTCCTTATCTAAGGTCGAGACCAGGTTGTACCCCTAATGGTTAGTTTGGTGGTTGACAATACGTCATGGCGAGTACCGTCTGACGTAAGTGGGCGCCGTCCAGGCTCAAAAAGATCAGACATACTTGGTGACTAGAAGCTTACTTGTACAGCCGCTGGCCATATGGGCTCTGGCTTAGTTGAGTATGGTGTAGGAAGCCTCTCCCGTGCAAAGCTAGCAGATGTAGATGTGATAGGTGTTACCGGCTTGCCGTTGGGTGTAGGTGACCTCTTCTGAAAGACTTCGTCTCAATCTTGGGGTTGAGTCCAGCGGGGAAAGTGTTCTAACCTCTGCAGAGTAAAAACTAATCATGATTAGCCGTGTCCCCGGTTATGGACATCCTTGAGCTACTAGACATTACTGTTACTGGAGGATCTTGACATATGAATCACCTTACTAATTTGAGTGGGCAAGATTAAATAAGGGTGTGGAGTTGGAACTGGTGTGCCAGTTTGTTCTTAAGTAGTAAGTTCAACTTAAAATTTTGACTAGCTTAGTTCAGGAGAAAATTGGCTTTCTGCAA
Source organism: Bromus sterilis (assembly GCA_950022295.1). Lineage (NCBI taxonomy): Eukaryota > Viridiplantae > Streptophyta > Magnoliopsida > Poales > Poaceae > Bromus > Bromus sterilis. Next base: position 235,696,191 of record OX465596.1, read on the forward strand.
AACTAAACCATAAGCCTTTCCTTTGACTTACCTTGCATGTAGTTCTAGGTCCTTTATATAAACTTTTCCGTGTCACTTGCCGTACAAATCAGATGTACTGACCCGTTGTCGGGCTGTAACCTTCGGTGATGCAGGTTTTTCAGACGATCAGTAAGGTGCGTTAGGGGTTGCGAGTCTACACTCAGCATGTTCGCATCTTGCTGTTGATGGACTCCACGTTACTTTCTTTTGCTTCCGCTATATTTATATTGAATAAGCTAGCCTTGAGCTATGCAACTTGTTATTTATTTTACTCTGGATCATACGTTGTAATAATGATGCACTTGTACTTTGATATACATCTATCATACTGTGTGTGCCAGCGAGTTCGATCCAGGGACTGGCACTTGAGCACAGAGACTTCAATTCTGTGTGAATTGGGTCGCTACAGATGGTATCAGAGAAGTGTGTTGACTGTAGGACGTGACCCTAGAAAATGGACTAGAAAAGCCATAGGAATCAAAATATTAATTTATATCACTCTGTCTTGTACTTACTTATCACCTCTATCTCGTATTCATACCTGTTCTAATCTTGCCTTAGCTCTCTTTGATTATGGATGACCACTATTTCATACCGCGCTATGGTGTTTGGACCTGAGCTCAGGGGGATTTTCCACTTCCTGAACATCTACGCGCCAGTCTTTCAGCCGGACATCGTGGAGACAAGGGGAGCTGATGACTACTGGCAAGTGGAGACTTTCATCCTTGGAAGCATGGAGAATGAAGAACGGGTGATTACAGAATCCTTCGAGGTGCATGCCCAGGAGAAGGAGTGGTGTGTGCGCATGGCCGCTCACATAGCTCTTGGACGCATTGTGGAGACGTATTCCGCCCGACTAAAGGGTACGGTGTACGCGGAGATGGCCAAGGTTCTCCCATCGGGGAACATAATACCAAAAAGGTTCAGGTATGTGCCTGGGGCCATTTGGCCAGGTACAACCAGCTACATCATCCAAAGCCTGGAGAAGCACATTCATTGCCTGGAGAAGTGCACTCAGTGAGACCTCTACACCATTACTGAGTTGCAGGAGAGGAACACCAGGCTCAAGAGGGACAACAACAAGCTGAAGAAGGAGAAGTTGGAGCTGCAAGAAGAGATGACAAGACTGAAGGAGAAGATGAAGGCCAATGGAATAGAAGAACCAGAAGAGGAGCCAGAAGTAGACACCTCGGCAGAAGAAAGGGAGCCGAGTCCCAAAAGGCGCAACCGCATTAGCGGGCGCGATTACCGCATGCTGTTTAGCAAACACAACATTAAGAATTATTTCGTCGAGAATTAGTGCTCTACCGTTATCGTGTTAGCGTATTTGACCAGGTCGACTTATTCGGTGTGGCAATACTAGGTTGCTTGATATACTCTTATGTTATTCGTGATTGTGTTGAGGATCTTATATCAGTTATAAGATATTTTTAAACTATATGGTTTGATATGTGATGGTTTTCCGTATGAGTGTATTGGTTGATGATTGTTATATGTTTGATGCTATGGTGATATTTATTGGTGAAGGTTATTGGTGATATATGTATTGTATATATAATGCTTGTCATGATCATCATAAGCATATGGGTAGGAGTATATTTCCCTAGCTACTTTCTGTCTAAATCTTACCTATTCTTACCCAACAGATGCCACCGAGCATGAGGTACCTACCGTAGTTCTTAAGTCATCTATGCTCATAAGTTCACCGGGAGCGGAGATGTCAGCTAGTTTGGGATGCTATCAGTTGAGCCTAGCCATAGGGAAGCATGTTTTCCTACAGATTTGATTGTGTTGAAGTCACAAGGTTTGGATATTATTTTGGGCATGGATTGGTTAGCCAAATACCAAGGTTTTATTGATTGTGCCAGTCGGTCTATCACTCTCAGTACACTGAGTGGATAGAAGATCAGATATGTGTCCAAGTATAAGCATCAGCACGCGCAGGTGAATTCTCTTAAGGGGGGTAGCCTGGATGATGTGCGTGTTGTGAGGGATTATCCGGATGTGTTTCCGGAGGAGTTGCCAGGTATGCAACCGGATAGGGAGATTGAGTTCCTTATTGATTTAATACCAGGCACTGGGCCTATTGCTAAGAGACCGTATAGGATGCCCGCTAATGAACTTGCAGAGTTGAAGGAACAGATCAGAGAGTTGCAAGAAAAGGGGTTCATTCGCCCAAGCTCGTCACCTTGGGGATCTCCAGTGTGGTTTGTTGAGAAGAAGGATGGAACCCAGAGGATGTGTGTTGATTACTGTTCTCTGAATGATGTTACTATCAAGCACAAGTATCCTCTACCTGTGATTAATGATCTATTTGACCAGTTGGAGGGAGCTTGTGTATTCTCTAAGATTGATCTTCGTTCTGGATATCATCAAGTGAAGATTCGGGAGAAGGATATTCCGAAGACTGCTTTTACTACAAGGTATGGGTTGTATGAGTATACTGTTATGTCATTTGGATTGACTAATGCTCCTGCATACTTCATGAATATGATGAACAAGGTGTTTATGGAGTTCTTGGATAAATTCGTTGTGGTGTTCATGGATGATATATTGGTGTATTCAAAGAATGAGCAAGAGCATGAGGCACATTTGCGTTTGGTATTGGAGAAGCTCAGGGAGAACAAGTTGTATGCCAAGTTCAGCAAGTGTGAGTTTTGGTTGAAGGAGTTCGGATTCAGTGGACATGTTGTGTCAGGAGAAGGAGTAACTGTGGACCCATCCAAGGTTTCAACAGTTACAGAATGGGAGACACCCACGTCAGTTGGAGACATTCGCAGTTTCTTGGGTCTTGCAGGATATTATAGGAGGTTCATTGATAATTTCTCCAAGCTTGCGAAACCAATGACTGAGCTGTTGAAGAAAGATAATAAATTTGTTTGGAGTGAAGCATGTGAAGCCAGCTTTCAGGAGTTGAAAAAACGGTTAGTAACTGCACCTGTTTTATGTTTGCCTGATATACATAAGGATTTCCAAGTATATTGTGATGCATCTCATCGAGGAATTGGTTGTGTTTTTATGCAAGGAAGTAGAGTTGTTTCTTATGCTTCTCGTCAGCTTAAGAACCATGAGAAGAACTATCCTACACATGATTTGGAGTTAGCCGCAGTTGTTCATGCATTGAAAACTTGGAGGCAATATCTTGTTGGTAATCATTGTGATGTTTTTACTGATCATAAGAGTTTGAAGTATATTTTTACTCAGAAGGATTTGAATCTCAGGCAGAGTAGATGGCTGGAGCTTATTAACGATTATGATTTGAATGTGCAGTATCATCCTGGTAAAGCGAATGTGGTTGCTGATGCACTGAGCCGTAAGAGTCATATCAATGTTGCTAATGTTGAGGATATGCCACGTGAGTTATGTGAGTAGTTCAAGAATCTCAGGTTGGAGATAGTTCCTAAGGGATATGTGGGAACATTGGAAGTGAAGCCAAATCTGTTGGAAAGGATCAGAGAAGCCCAGAAGGGTGATGCAGAAATTGATGAGATCAAAGTGAATATGACCAAAGGGAAAGAAGAGGGTTTCCGTGAGGATGAACACGGAGCCATTTGGTTTGAGAAGCGCATTTGTGTACCGCAGGATGCAGAGATCAGGAAGTTGATTCTTCAGGAGGTACATGATTCACCTTATTCTATTCACCCGGGGAATACCAAGATGTATTTGGATTTGAGGGAGAGATTTTGGTGGCCTAGCCTGAAGCGAGAGATAGCTCAGTTTATTGCTGTGTGTGATGTTTTCCAGAGAGTCAAGGCTGAGCATCAGAAGCCAGCGGGTTTGTTGCAGCCTTTGCCTATACCAGATTGGAAGTGGGATCAGATAGGTATGGACTTTATTACTAGTTTACCCAGGACTCGGTCAGGATATGATTCTATTTGGGTGATTATTGATCGTTTGACCAAGGTTGCTCACTTCATTCCAGTAAAGACAACTTATAACAGTGCCAAGCTAGCCAAGATTTATATGTCCAGGATCGTGTGTTTGCATGGAGTTCCAAGCAAGGTTGTGTCTGATAGAGGTACTCAGCTTACTTCGAAGTTTTGGCGTCAGTTGCATGAGAACTTGGGCACTAGGCTGGGGTTCAGTACAACATTCCATCCTCAGACAGATGGGCAGACCGAGAGAGTCAATCAGATCTTGGAGGATATGTTGAGGGCTTGTGCGTTGGATTATGGTTCGAGTTGGAATGACAACTTACCGTATGCAGAGTTCTCATATAACAACAGTTACCAGGCTAGTCTTCAGATGGCACCATTCGAGTTACTGTACGGCAGGAAGTGCAGGAATCCGTTGATGTGGGATGAGGTAGGAGAACGTCAGTTGTTTGGACCTGACCTGATCAGAGATGCTGAGGAGAAAGTCATGTTGATCCGTGATAGACTGAAGATAGCACAGTCCAGGAAGAAGAGTTATGCAGATCCTAAGCGCAAGGATGTAACCTATGTGGTTGGAGACCGTGCGTATCTCAGAGTTTCACCAATTCACGGAATCAAGAGGTTTGGAATCAAGGGCAAGTTATTACCACGTTTTGTGGGGCCTTACAAGATCTTGGAGCACAGAGGAGAGGTAGCTTATCAGTTGGAGTAGCCAGAAGCTTTGTCAGGAGTTCATGATGTGTTTCACGTATCCCAGCTGAAGAAGTGTCATGCAGAGATGGCAGATATTCCTTTGAGAGATACAGTGCCACTTGAGGCAATTCAGTTTGAGAGTGACCTGACTTATGAGGAGAAACCTGTGAAGATTCAGGAGGCTGCAGAAAGAGTTACCCGCACCAAGACGATCAGGCTATGCAAGGTTCAGTGGGATCATCATACCGAAGAGGAAGCAACTTGGGAGCGTGAAGAAGATCTGAAGCAAGACCACCCGCATCTCTTTGCTAGCCAGCCCGAATCTCGAGGACAAGATTCATCTTAAGGGGGTTAGGTTTGTAACATCCCAATTTTCTAAATTCGGATATTAATAGATCATCATATGCATCTCATGCTGCTTCCGCATTTTTCTGGAGTTTTAAAATATTTTTAAACATTTTTCAACACATGGCAGTTCGTTGGAGAGGATATAAAAGGACTTATCCCCATTTTTAATTTGTTGAAAAATAGTTTAAAATATTTTTGGGAGACTTTTTAATTTTACTTTGGAGTTATAAATATTTTCTAAATTTATTTTGGGAATTTATTTATGCTCCGGAAAAGTTTTTAAATCAATTTTCGGAGTTTTCGGTATTTTTAAAAGGCCAGAAAAGTATTTTTAAATATTTAAAAATAAGTTGCAAAGTTTTTATTTTTATTTAATATTTTGGAAAAGCCAAAAACTCAATTTTATTATTATAAAAATATTGGCGAAGACGGAATTTTAAAATGAATTTCCGTGTTTTTTCTAATATTGTTTTGGGCCTAATGGGCCTGGTTTGTTTTTTTTTCCGCAGCCCGATTTTGTATTTATCTCGGATTTAAAAAAAAGATTAGGGGCTGGCTATAAATAGCCCCGATTAGGGCTAAATTATTTTTCTCTTAGCGTTTTAGGGTTAGCCTAAACTAATCCGCGGGACCCGCCGCCGCCGACATCATCGCGACGTCATCGCAGGAGTTCGCCGGAATTTTCGTTGGAGCATCGCCGGAATTGCGTTTTTTCGCCGTTTCGAGGTGAGCTCGCCGCCTTCGCCGACCCCGCACGCCCTAGCCGTGCCTCACCGGAGCCGCGCCGCCGCCCTAGCGCCGCCGCCGCCGCCTGGCCACCGCCGGAGCTCGCCGCCACCACGGGCCGCCGCCCCGCGCCATGGCCGCCGCCGCCCGCGCCTGGCCGCCCCACCCCGCCGCCCCTGCCGCCCTCGCCGACGCTCGCCGGCCGGAGAGCCTAGGCCGAGCCAAGCCATGGCCATGGCCTCTGTGTCCCTGGCCGCGTGAGGAAGAAAGAGATTAGAGGGAAAAAAAAGAAGTCAAACGCGTTTTAGAAAAAAAAAGAATTTTTTTTCAGATCTGGATCCAAATCGCCCGGGGACCCGATCGCGTTTTTTCAGAAAATTTTATTTACGTACGGGTCCTTTTTACAGTAGAGCACCCCGGTAGCCCCCGGTGTCACCCCGATACCGTTTTCGCGACTACTTTTTAACCGTAACTCGGAATTGGGCGATTCCAGTTGCGTTCCGACCGTGGTGAAATTTACTAGCCAGTAGATCAAGTGTTACAGAGGTTTGAATTTTTTAAATTTGGATCCCAAGCTGATCCAAATTTGAACTTCCGACAGCCGTAACTTTTTACCGGTGCGCCCGTTTGCGCCGTTTCTCTTTGGGTTAGTTTTATTTTAACAAGTACTTTAAGTTTAGCTACTGTTAGGAAAGTTTTTCTACTGTTCTTTGAATGTTTATTATTGTTTGAGCATATTTGTATTGAATATATGATTGATTGGTGCTATGTTTGCTCGCATAGATTGTCCGGAGTGTGCCGCCTCGTTTTGTGAGGTTTGTGACCGTCAGGACCAGCAAGAAGGAAAGTGATGTTTGACCATACTCCTACCTATATTTTCTATATGCATTATGTTAAGGAATATCACCCTATTGCATGATATGTAGTTTATTTTACTGTTGCTGCAAAACCAGTTAGGATAGCCACATGTCTTGACTTGTCTACCGTAGATCAACCTAGCCGTGTTGTTTCTTTTTTTCTATGCTCTGTAGACGTGGTTTGGGTTGTGTAAATTCATGGAGTGCTTCTGAGCTATTTAATAATTGGTGTAGCAACTGTTTAATAAATAGAAATCACCTCTGGACGGGCAGGGAGTGCTTCCTGGGGGCTCATTCCTTATCTAAGGTCGAGACCAGGTTTGTACCCCTAATGGTTGGTTTGGTGGTTGACAATACGTCATGGTGAGTACCCTCTGACGTAAGTGGGCGCCGTCCAGGCTCAAAAAGATCAGACATACTTGGTGACTAGAAGCTTACATGTACAGCCGCTGGCCATATGGGCTCTGGCTTAGTTGAGTATGGTGTAGGAAGCCTCTCCCGTGCAAAGCTAGCAGATGTAGATGTGATAGGTGGTACCGGCTTGCCGTTGGGTGTAGGTGACCTCTTCTGAAAGACTTCGTCTCAATCTTCGGGTTGAGTCCAGCGGGGAAAGTGTACTAACCTCTGCAGAGTAAAAACTAATCATGATTAGCCGTGTCCCCGGTTATGGACATCCTTGAGCTACTAGACATTACTATTACTGGAGGATCTTGACATATGAATCACCTTAATAATATGAGTGGGCAGGATTAAATAAGGGTGTGGAGTTGGAACTGGTGTGCCAGTTTGTTCTTAAGTAGTAAGTTCAACTTAAAATTTTGACTAGCTTAGTTCAGGAGAAAATTGGCTTTCTGCAAAACTAAACCATAAGCCTTTCCTTTGACTTACCTTGCATGTAGTTGTAGGTCCTTTATATAAACTTTTATGTGTCACTTGCCGTAAAAATCAGATGTACTGACCCGTTGTCGGGCTGTGACCTTCGGTGTTGCAGGTTTTTCAGACGATCAGTAAGGTGCGTTAGGGGTTGCGAGTCTACACTCAGCATGTTCGCATGTGGCTGTTGATGGACTCCACGTTACTTGCTTTTTCTTCCGCTATATTTATATTGAATAAGCTAGCCTTGAGCTATGCAACTTGTTATTTATTTTACTCTGGATCGTACGTTGTAATAATGATGCACTTGTACTTTGATATACATCTATCATACTGTGTGTGCCAGCGAGTTCGATCCAGGGACTGGCACTTGAGCACAGAGACTTCAATTCTGTGTGAATTGGGTCGCTACATGTTACAACTTGTTGCTCTTAATGCTTGCCACTTTGGGCTGGAGTGCCATGATTTCAGATCTGATCACCCTTTTGTTTCTTGAGTTTGTGGTGTTCTTGATCCTATCTATGAGTTCTTTGCACCTATTATAGTCCGGAACCGGCAATCCCAATGGTGACAGCTTGGGACACCAAAGGGGATGGACTATAATTTGAGGATTCCGTGTATCCATGAATTGTTAATGCTTTGTTCCGGTGCTCTTTGACAGGAGTACCTTAATCTCCCTAAGTTCCTTTTGGCCCCGTTTGTAGCGGGAGGGTAGGACAAAAGATGTTGTGCAAATATCTTATTGCAAGCACGTAGAACTACCTTGGGATACATGCCTAATGTTTGATATTTGCCTAGATGATCATTTGTTTTCTGTGAGCCTTGCCCAAGTTAGAATTTGTTACATGTTCGTTCTCATCCAAGCTGCGCCCAACCATCCATCTCCCTAGCCTATAGTGTTTTCCTTCTGCTGGTTACTAGTTGTTTACCTTTGCTGTTCCACTATCACTATCACCACTATTATCATTACCACAACTACCATATCACAGTTGCTACTAATACCTTTGTGCAAGCAAGTGTTTATTTCAGGTGCGGTTGAATTGACAACTCAATTGTCAAAGCCTGTACGTATTCTTGTGTCCCCAAGTGTCGAATCAATAAATTGGGTTATCTTTCCCTTGAAGACTATCTCGATCCCCTACAATTGAGGGTTATCAGACCCTCACATGTTGCACTTGGCTTCGCGTGTTTCGATCGCCGTAGTTCCACGATGACCTTAGTGTAGGAGATATGCCCTAGAGGCAGTAATAATAGTTATTTTGTATCTCCAAGTTTGTAATTAAAGTTTATGTTCCATGCTATAACTGCAATGATTCTCGAGTCTTCCATAACCACGAAGCTTAGAGGGAAACTCATTTGCACGTGTGGTATATTAAGCAGTAAAATGTGTTCCTAGTCATGCCTCTATGACTGGCTTAAGTGTTGCATGATGGTCCTGTTTTCCTGATCATGGGCATGAGTATGTCGGCAACTTTATGGGCACAATGTTAGAAGAACACTTGTGTTGAATCGACCCGAATTGATGTTATGCTATGAGATACATTCGTCACAAGTAAATGGTTAATAACACAAAGAAAGATAATGTGTGCATAATTCCTTAGACCATGAGAGCATCGAGTTCCTTCATTCTTGCTTCGTGAACTTTGGGGTTTGTTAAACGTCATCCGTAACTGGGTGGCTATTACGGCGGCTTACGGGTTCACGGAAAAGTATGACAAGGAACGAGATAGCTCAAGATTGGGATTTGCTCATCCGACGATGGATAGATATTCTTTGGGCCCTCTCGATGTTACGGTATCCATCATCGTCTGGCCAGACACAATGTGATTTGATCACAGGGATGCCGTAACACGGAAACGAGAAAAGAGAACAAAACTGGTAACGAGGTAACTGGCATAGTGGACAAGATTGTTGATTCACGGGGATGCTGATAAGTCTCACCTCGGGTATTTGTAACATATCGTGAAGCAACAAGAATAGCACACGGCAACTACAGGTTCACTCGAATATTCATTCGTATGGGTATAGGGATCAATATGGATGTCCACGGTTCCGCTATTGATCATTGATCGGAAAGTGTTCTGGGTCATGTCTATACTTCATCGAACCTACAGGGTCACACGCTTAAGGGTCATCTATCTGTTGAATACTAGATAGGGAGTCTGAGATAAAGTCACAGAAAAAGTTTCGAAGACGGCGGAAAAGTTCCGAGAGAGAGAAAGCCGAAAAGTTGTTTCGGAGCTGCCGGAAATGCGTTGGTTACTTTTCGCTGATGAAAATCCTTGATCCGGAAATGTTTCGGAACACGTCCAAAATTATTCTGGGGGGTGCTGGAAATGTTCTGGGCCTAAAGAAATTTTTTCGGGTTTTTCGGACGCGAAAATAATTGGTTTCATGAATAGTGGAAACACTATTTGGTTGCTTTTTGGAAAGCCACCTTTTGGGGCTTTTCCCAAAAGATCTAGGAGATGACATGGAAGGGTGGGAACCCCTTTTTTGGGGGTCCCACAAGGGGTGGCCGGCCAAGGAGAGCTCCTCCATGGAGCTCCACTTACCTCCCCATTTTGCCCTTTATGTGAGACATAAAGCTTGGACATTTTGGGTTTTTCAAGTGGCACCCTACCCCTTGCCTTTTCCTATAAATAGAGGTGGAGAGGGGCTCTCCACACTAGATCTAACTCTCATAAAATGCCATGCATGATCTGGCTTTCTTATCTCCCTCCCACGAAATAGTTTCGTAGAGCCGAAAGGCTGTCTGGGTTCCGGCAGGAACTAGTTCTGGACGGCGAAGCCCTGCCGGATAGCTGACACCGTATGTGTGCAACCTGGTAGAGAGGTCGTAGTTTCGATCTTAGTTCAGGTGTGCCTCCCGAAGGGCTGTCCGAGTGATTGTCCAAGATTCTGAGTGTGCCTCCCGAAGGGCTGTCCGTGACACCGTCCGAGGGACTGTCCGACCGCCTCCCGGAGGGCTGTCCGGGGAGCATTCGGAGGGGAACATCCTCGCGGTTGGGAGGTTGTAAATCCTAGCTGCGGGGGTCTGCACCGCCGATCTTCATCGACTCTACTTCCGCTGCGCTACGAGTCGGTAATGATCAGATCAAAAACCTTGTATGCATCTCCATAGTGATCCTGGGCGTGTTCGTAGTGCGGAAAATTTTCGTTTTCTGTCTCGTTACCCAACAGTGGCATCAAGAGCCGTGCTATGCGTAGATGCAGGTCACGATCTAGAATACATAAGAGATGTATGGGTATTGCCTAATATAATTTTGTAGTAGATGAGATCTATTGCTAATAATTATTTATGCGAGTAGCAGATGAAATCTGTTACCCGATGTTCTTGTTGCTTCCCTGGAATTTGCGTATTTCTGATCTTGATTAACGGCATGGTGTAGTTTCAAAGTTCTGGCAATCCGCGATCCTGATTGATCAACGAAGTGCTATCAGTTCATTGAATTCCACCATAGTTAAAGAAAGATGAAATTTCACAGACTAAAGGGCAATGCAGATATGATCTGCACGGGGGTCACGCGTATGACGAAGTTCAGTATGAGGTTCGAGATTTTATTATCTCGTTCTTCATACACCCCGCAAAGTTAATCTAGCGACTTGAATAATCATACTTGAAAATAAACGTTGGTATCTGCAGTTTAAGACAAACCTTAGAAGCCACGTAAAATAAAATCTTGCATAAACCGATTAGAGGCGTCTAACTTGGTTTTGCAGGATGGCATGTGATGTGGTATAGCAGTTCTCATATTAATTTGATTATGTATGAGATGACTATATAATGTAAATTAATTAACATGACCTGCGTGTCATGATTCAGCATGATGGCTGGAGCCATATGATTGCCATTTTAATGACCTGCGTGTCAACCTTGTATAATGCACTAATTTTATTAGCTATAGAGATAGCAATATTATCTGGTACATCGACAAGGTGGTGGAAATCTTCGGAAGGTGAACACCGACACAAATGCTGAAGACGAAGAAATAAAAGAATTCTCCGTCAGAAAGGGCTATACCATATCATGCTATTATGAATTGCCTGAGTTGTTTATCCCTTATGATGCACCCTTTTTGATTGCGCGGTAGTCGCTATTTATCAGGGTGATCTCTCACTTAAAAATATCAAGTAGTTTGTGTTCTCCCAAGTGTAGCACCGTCTACAACACGTATCTTTTCGGGGTACGCCATGTACACATGAGCACGAACGATTTGAGAGGTGTAAGGCGGGTGAAGGTCAGACCTCACTGCAAGATCACTTGGTTGACTTGACGTTCAGGCAGGACAGTCCTGAGCTCGGAACACATGCATCGAAAGATGGACAAAAGTCACATAGAGATGTGATTGGCAAGTTGGCCTACCGATTGAAAATGACGTCATCAGTGATGAACCCGTCAATGACGTCAAATTGAAATACGGATCTTGAATCACTCACAATCAATTATGAGAGATATTGATTTGAGTGGGAGCGCACCTTAGAATAAAATTGTTTATTCTCTAGTGCAAATTAATTATGAACAAAATCTAAATGAAACTTGTGTTTACCGTTGTAGATCTCATGGCTCGCAACACACCGTTCAGCTTAGGCCCAATGTTAGAGAAAGAGAAGTTAGCTGCAAATGGAAACAACTATGCGGACTGGGTCCGTACCCTGAGGATTGTCCTCAGGAGCGCTAAGAAAGTGTATGTGCTTGACACGACTCTTCCAGCTAAACCGGTGGAGACTGCCCCGGAAGATGAACAAAATGTCTGGGCCACTAAGGAAGATGACTACAACTTAGTGCAGTGCCTCATGCTAGCTTGCATGAGTCCAGGGCTTCAAAAACGTTTTGAATTCCATGACGCCCGTAATATGATCCGGGAATTGGATGCTCTGTACAAGCAAAATGCACGGTCTGAACGTTATGATATAACAAAGACCATGATGGATTGCAAGATGGCTGAGGGCAGTTCAGTTGGCGAACACGTGGTCAATATGATTGGCTACGCTGAAAGGCTTAAAACCCTGGAATTTCCAATTCCACCAGCCCATATGATGGACATGTTGCTTGCTTCACTCCCCCCGTCTTACGACGGTTTTATCATGAACTACAACATGAATGGGATGGAGAAGACACCGAATGAGGTGCTCGCCATGCTGAAAACTGCGGAAGGAGGACTGCGGAAAAATCGCAAGCAAGTGTTGCTTGTGAATAAAACCGCCAGTTTCAAAAAGAAAGGCAAGTCCAAGAAGGGCAAGGGCGCCGGTAAGACCGTCTCCCAAAGCAACTCTAAGGGCGGAGCCAAGACTGAAACTGAGTGCTTCTACTGCAAGGGCACAGGACACTGGAAGAGAAACTGCAAGAAGTACCTGGCAGATAAGAAGTCCGGAAACACCGGAAAAGGTATAACTGTAATACATGTTAATGTCATTGACGTTTTGCTTGCTAGCGAAAATTCTAAGTCTTGGGTATTTGATACCGGATCGGTTGCTCACATTTGCAACTCGATACAGGGGCTTCAGAAGGTCCGCAAGCTAGCAAAGAATGAAGTCATCATGCGCGTCGGCAACGGCGCTGGGATCGCAGCTCAAGCCGTCGGCATGATGCCTCTACGTCTCCCTTCAGGATTTATCTTAGAACTAAGTAACTGTTATTTTGTTCCGGCATTGTTTAGAAACATTATCTCTGGATCATGTTTGGTACACGATGGGTATTCCTACAAGTCTGAGAACAATGGTTGTTCACTTTATTGTATGGATATGTTTTATGGATTTGCACCCATTGTTGGGGGCCTTTTCATACTAAATCTTGAATGTGGAAAAGATGTCTTTAACGTAAATGCTAAACGCCTTAAGAAGGCTGAAACCACCACCACTTATTTGTGGCACTGTCGTCTTGGCCACATCGGAAAGAAACGCATGCAAAGACTCCACAAAGATGGAGTTTTACCATCATTTGATTTTGAATCATTTGACACATGTGAGGCTTGCTTAATGGGGAAAATGACCAAGACGCCGTTCATGGGTCATCCTGAACGGGCGAATGAATTGTTGGAAATAATACATAGTGATGTATGTGGTCCAATGAGCACAACCGCACGGGGTGGGTATTTCTACTTCGTGACTTTTACTGACGATTTAAGTAGGTATGGATATATCTACTTGATGAAGCATAAGTCAGAAACCTTTGAAAAGTTCAAAGAATTTCAGAATGAGGTAGAAAATCATCGTAACAAAAGGATTAAGTTTCTGCGATCAGATCGTGGGGGCGAATACCTTAGTCATGAGTTTAGCCAACATCTGAGTGACCGTGGAATCGTTTCACAGCTTACGCCTCCCGGAACTCCACAGCGAAATGGAGTGTCGGAACGACGTAACCGAACCCTGTTAGACATGGTAAGGTCGATGATGTCTCTTACAGATCTGCCGATATCCTTTTGGGGTCACGCACTAGAAACTGCCGCTTACACATTAAATAGAGCACCGTCTAAGTCTGTTGAGACGACACCATACGAGTTATGGCACGGGAAGAAACCCGGTTTGTCGCATCTCAAGATTTGGGGTTGTGAGGTATACGTGAAACGTTTACAACCTACCAAACTCGATCCCAGATCAGACAAATGTTACTTTGTAAGTTATCCAATAAAAACAATTGGGTATTCCTTCTACCACCCGTCCGATAACAAAGTGTTTGTTGCCAGAAATGGACAATTTCTTGAAAAAGAGTTTCTCACTAAAGAGGTGAGTGGAAGGACAGTACTACTTGATGAGATTATTGAATCTTCGGCAACCGTTAATATGGCCAAGGAACCGGAAGAAATTCCGCAAATTATCCATACAACCGAGCCGGCAGTTGTTGCATGTGATGCGGAAACTTCAGACAAGTATGTGACTGAACCGCGCAGATCAGGTAGGACCATCGTGCCACCTGAGTGGTTTCATAACGAAATCTTCATCCTTGAAGACGATGAACCTGTGCACTACAAGGAAGCAATGGCGGGGCCCAACTCGAGGGAATGGCATAAAGCCATGAAATCCGAAATGGAATCCATGTACGAAAATCAAGTTTGGAACTTGGTAGAACTTCCAGAAGGCGTGAAGCCCATTGGTTGTAAATGGATTTTCAAAAGAAAGTCAGACGCGGATGGTAACATTACTATCCATAAAGCTAGACTTGTCGCGAAAGGATTCACGCAAGTTCCAGGAGTGGACTATGACGAGACTTTCTCGCCCGTAGCTATGCTTAAGTCTGTACGGATATTACTAGCAATTGCTGCTTATTTCGATTATGAAATATGGCAGATGGATGTCAAAACGGCTTTCCTAAATGGAAATCTCAAAGAAGATGTATACATGATACAGCCTGAAGGTTTTGTCATTTCTAAGGATGCTGGAAAGGTATGCAAACTTCAGAAGGCCATTTATGGTCTGAAGCAAGCATCAAGGAGTTGGAACATTCGTTTTGATGAAGTGGTCAAAGAGTTTGGCTTCATCAGGAATGATGAAGAATCTTGTGTTTACAAGAAGTTTAGTGGGAGCGCAAAAGCATTTCTAATCTTATATGTGGATGACATATTGTTGATTGGAAATAACGTGAATTTCCTTAGCGAAATAAAAGACTCATTGAAGAAGAGTTTTTCAATGAAAGACTTAGGCGAAGCAGCATACGTATTGGGCATCAGAATCTATAGAGATAGATCAAAACGCCTAATAGCGCTTAGCCAAAGCACATACATTGACAAGGTGTTGAAAAGGTTCAACATGGAGAACTCCAAGAAAGGCCTACTCCCCATGTCACCTGGCACAGTACTGAGCAAGAATCAGTGTCCTCGGACTCTCGATGAGCGAGTACAAATGAATGATGTTCCATATGCTTCGGCAGTTGGTTCAATTATGTATGCCATGCTATGTACAAGACCAGATGTTTCCTATGCGCTAAGTGTTAGCAGCAGGTACCAAAGTGATCCAGGATTGGAACACTGGGCCGCAGTCAAAAATATTCTTAAGTACCTCAGAAGGACCAAGGACTTGCTCCTTGTGTACGGAGGTGATGAAGAGCTCATTGTAAGTGGTTACACTGATGCTGGCTTCATGACTGACCCAGATGACTTCAAATCTCAATCAGGCTATGTTTTCATATTGAACGGTGGCGCAGTTGACTGGAAAAGTTCCAAACAAAAGACTGTGGCGGATTCTACGACAGAGGCGGAATATGTTGCAGCTTCAGAAGCCTCCAAGGAGGCGGTATGGATCAAGCAGTTTCTTGAAGACCTTGGTGTGGTTCCAAGTGCTCTGGACCCGGTGGAAATCTATTGTGATAATAGTGGCGCCGTGGCTCAGGCAAGGGAGCCATGTTCTCACCATAAGACAAGACATATTGAACGCAAATATAAACTCATTCGATATCATGTCGAAGAGGGTTTAGTGAAAGTACGCAAAGTTCACACGGATCTGAATGTGTCAGACCCGATGACAAAGCCTCTACCACGAGCAAAGCATGAGCAACACCGAATAGCCATTGGTGTTAGGGAAGCCATGTAACTAGATTATGACTCTAGTGCAAGTGGGAGTCTGTAGGAGATATGCCCTAGAGGCAGTAATAATAGTTATTTTGTATCTCCAAGTTTGTAATTAAAGTTTATGTTCCATGCTATAACTGCAATGATTCTCGAGTCTTCCATAACCACGAAGCTTAGAGGGAAACTCATTTGCACGTGTGGTATATTAAGCAGTAAAATGTGTTCCTAGTCATGCCTCTATGACTGGCTTAAGTGTTGCATGATGGTCCTGTTTTCCTGATCATGGGCATGAGTATGTCGGCAACTTTATGGGCACAATGTTAGAAGAACACTTGTGTTGAATCGACCCGAATTGATGTTATGCTATGAGATACATTCGTCACAAGTAAATGGTTAATAACACAAAGAAAGATAATGTGTGCATAATTCCTTAGACCATGAGAGCATCGAGTTCCTTCATTCTTGCTTCGTGAACTTTGGGGTTTGTTAAACGTCATCCGTAACTGGGTGGCTATTACGGCGGCTTACGGGTTCACGGAAAAGTATGACAAGGAACGAGATAGCTCAAGATTGGGATTTGCTCATCCGACGATGGATAGATATTCTTTGGGCCCTCTCGATGTTACGGTATCCATCATCGTCTGGCCAGACACAATGTGATTTGATCACAGGGATGCCGTAACACGGAAACGAGAAAAGAGAACAAAACTGGTAACGAGGTAACTGGCATAGTGGACAAGATTGTTGATTCACGGGGATGCTGATAAGTCTCACCTCGGGTATTTGTAACATATCGTGAAGCAACAAGAATAGCACACGGCAACTACAGGTTCACTCGAATATTCATTCGTATGGGTATAGGGATCAATATGGATGTCCACGGTTCCGCTATTGATCATTGATCGGAAAGTGTTCTGGGTCATGTCTATACTTCATCGAACCTACAGGGTCACACGCTTAAGGGTCATCTATCTGTTGAATACTAGATAGGGAGTCTGAGATAAAGTCACAGAAAAAGTTTCGAAGACGGCGGAAAAGTTCCGAGAGAGAGAAAGCCGAAAAGTTGTTTCGGAGCTGCCGGAAATGCGTTGGTTACTTTTCGCTGATGAAAATCCTTGATCCGGAAATGTTTCGGAACACGTCCAAAATTATTCTGGGGGGTGCTGGAAATGTTCTGGGCCTAAAGAAATTTTTTCGGGTTTTTCGGACGCGAAAATAATTGGTTTCATGAATAGTGGAAACACTATTTGGTTGCTTTTTGGAAAGCCACCTTTTGGGGCTTTTCCCAAAAGATCTAGGAGATGACATGGAAGGGTGGGAACCCCTTTTTTGGGGGTCCCACAAGGGGTGGCCGGCCAAGGAGAGCTCCTCCATGGAGCTCCACTTACCTCCCCATTTTGCCCTTTATGTGAGACATAAAGCTTGGACATTTTGGGTTTTTCAAGTGGCACCCTACCCCTTGCCTTTTCCTATAAATAGAGGTGGAGAGGGGCTCTCCACACTAGATCTAACTCTCATAAAATGCCATGCATGATCTGGCTTTCTTATCTCCCTCCCACGAAATAGTTTCGTAGAGCCGAAAGGCTGTCTGGGTTCCGGCAGGAACTAGTTCTGGACGGCGAAGCCCTGCCGGATAGCTGACACCGTATGTGTGCAACCTGGTAGAGAGGTCGTAGTTTCGATCTTAGTTCAGGTGTGCCTCCCGAAGGGCTGTCCGAGTGATTGTCCAAGATTCTGAGTGTGCCTCCCGAAGGGCTGTCCGTGACACCGTCCGAGGGACTGTCCGACCGCCTCCCGGAGGGCTGTCCGGGGAGCATTCGGAGGGGAACATCCTCGCGGTTGGGAGGTTGTAAATCCTAGCTGCGGGGGTCTGCACCGCCGATCTTCATCGACTCTACTTCCGCTGCGCTACGAGTCGGTAATGATCAGATCAAAAACCTTGTATGCATCTCCATAGTGATCCTGGGCGTGTTCGTAGTGCGGAAAATTTTCGTTTTCTGTCTCGTTACCCAACACTTAGTTGCCGGTAGCGTTGTCTTGCTCTTTATTTCAATGCTTGCAATAGAAATCATTAATTATGTGCATCATACCATGCCATGCCATTTGCATATATTTAATTTAAGGAATTCCATCTCGAGGTTTATCTTCGTGAGTGAGAAATTCTTGTTCATCTCATGTTCTACATTCCTTGTTCTTGCCATGATCATGCATCGTAACAATTATAACATAAGGATCCTTCGGATCCGTAATTCACCTACTTAATGCATAAGAAGGTTGTCGGGAGCATTGCAACCCATGCTACCCAAGCTTTGTTAACCTTGTTTATTCTTATATTCATGCCATGATATTAAAATGACATACATCATACTTGACCATACTTATTTTTTCATTGCTTGCTTGTGTTGCTCCGTAGTGATAGTGGTATCTTTGTTGATTGCTTTCCAGTGTTTACTTCTTGTGTGCTCCCGTGGATACATTCGGAGACGATGCGAGCTTGTGATCAACTACACCTTCGGAACCCGACTTATCAACAGGAAAGTACTATACATTACTTATGATCCATTCTATTATAACAGCGGTTTGCATTCTAATCTAGGTTAGGTTTGATGTTTGATCCTACAACATGTTTACAGCCTCTCTTAAACCGATACAGCCATGTACCCTCGCAGCAAACCATGTACTGCTATGTTACCATTGCTCGTTTCTCAGCCCATGCTTAGTATGCATTCTTAGGATGCTACGAATGTTACCCCCTGTTACTCCTTGGATTGGGATATCACATTATTATATTGTCGTGTATGATATGATTATTATAATATTGACTATATTCGACGAAGGATGGCAGGTCTAGGCTATCCCGCCTCAATGCTTTGTTCCATTCGAGTTCCGGGTATTGTGTCTCTTGGTGAGGGTGCCTAACCGTGTGTGGGATTCTATGGGGTCCCCTCTTCTTACCTACCTAGCTCCAGAAATTTCTAGTGGTGTACCAAGATGATTTACCATTTGAAATCGTGTGTGTGACTGGTGAGCTCCCAGCAGATTTTAAACAACTCGGGCCACTGGAGACATGGTTTGTCTTGTTGGTCCACACTGGTAAGCTAGGGGGCTACCCACATGTGAGGGGATCAGTTACCTCGACCTTGGCCTACGGAAGAGTCCGATCCGAGAGTGTGGCCGACTTTTGGATTGGGTGTCGACTCCCCGAGGGCCATCCAGATTTGTGCGTTGTTAGTTAGGGGGATTATGACGTCCGGATCTCTCAGAACTACTCTTCAATGAGTGTCTTTAACGGGCCCTCCTGAGAGAGCCGACATACATGCAGAGCTTATAATGGGTAGTTGGTACAACCCTGTAGGGTTAAATCTTTTCGAGAATCCGTGTCCATGGTTATGGACGACTTGAGACCTACTCCTTGTTCATAGATAAAATCAATTGAATCATAATTAAAACTTGATCAACGTGTGTGTGCCTTGACTGCTTCTTCTTCGTTGGGATGCGAAGATGAGGAGAAGGATTGGATAGGTGTTATGATTTTGTAAGTAGGTAGATAGCAGACTTGTTGGAGGCGATTCCTCATCGAATGCTTGGCTTCTCATCTTACTCTCTAGATCGTTAGCCACTCCATAAATGTTAGTGCAGCAGCAACCTTACCACTTACCCCATCCTTACCGTAAACTACTAGTTATCCTAAAATGAAGAGTGATGAGGTCCTTGTTGGGTCAGTTGACCACTACAGTTGGATGCTGAGTACTTTTGTACTCATGATGCTACCCCCAAACTCTTTTCATGGTTCTTCATCGACAATAGGCATGGTGATCGAAGTTCCTCGTGGACACTCGACGACGACTAGTTAGGCGGATCCCATGTGGTTATGGGGTCGGAGTGTTTTATCTTTGCCATTAGGCATTTGATTGTAGTCTGTACTCAGACAATATACTCTGCTATTGTATTGTATTAAAGCAGTTGTATGCCGATTGTATGAGATGTTGTATCCGTGTAGCTGTAATGTTGTGATATCATGTTGAAATCCGAGACATATGGCTTTGTCATATGTAGCGGTGGGTCCGATATGTGCTTCATCCTTGAGTTTGGACGGAAACGTCCAGATGTGAAACAGTAATTCATATCGGGTCTTACAACTTGGTATCAGAGCCTTACTTTAAGGCCCAATATGCTGTACTATTCCGGGGACAAAGCACATATCGGTCCCGCCGCGACATATGACAATGCCATATGCCCGGTTTCCAACATGATATCACAACATTACAACTACAAGGATATAACATCTCATACATTCGGCATACAACTGCCTCAAATACATTACATCATCGGAAGATACATGTCCGAGTACAGACTACAATCAAATGTCTACTAGCAAAGGTAAAACACACCATTCCCATAACCACGCGGGTCCAGGCTCTCCATCGGGTTCCACCTAACTAGTCGTCGTCGAGTCTCCGCGAAGGCGTCCAAAAGAAGGATCGTTGAGCTACTCTGTAGTCCAAGTTCGTTCGCATAACGTGCGTAAAAAAGAAAAGAAGGGTGATCTATATCAACAAGTCTTGTAACTAACTTCTCACGGTAAGATGGGGGTAGTTGTTGAGGTTGCAGCCGCACTAGCATTATAAAAGTGGCTAACGATCTATTTAGAGAAAGATCGATGAGAACCAAGCATTCGATGAGGAATCACCTCCAACAAGTCTGCTATCAGCTACTTACGCAAACATAACACCTATCCTATCCTTTTCCTCCCCTTCGCATCCCGACGAAGAAGAAGTAGTCAAGGCACATACACATTGATCAACTTATTAAAATTATCTCAGTTGTTGTTGTCTATGAACAAGGAGTAGGTCTCAAGTCGTCCATGACCATGGACACGATTTCTCGAAAAGATTTAACCCTGTAGGGGTGTACCAACTGCCCATTATAAGCTCTGCACGTACGCCGGCTCTGTTAGTCGGGCCCGTTAAAGAAACTCATTGAAGAGTTGTTCCAAGAGATCCGGACGTCGTAATCCCTCTAGGTAACAACGAACAAATCCAGGTTCCCCCTTGGGAGTCGACACCCAATCCAAAAGCCGCCCGCACTCTCGGATCAGACTCTTTCGGCTGGACGGGGTCGGGGGAACTGATCCTCTCACATGTGGTCAGCCCTCTAGCTTCGAGGTGTGGACCAACAAGGGAAACCATGTCTCCGCTAGCCCAAGTTGTTTTAAAGGATATCTTCTAGGAGCGACTGACATACATATATGCATGGTTATCAAATGGTAAATCAACTTGGGCTACCTCTAGAAATGTTTGGAGCTAGGTAGGTAAGAAAAGGGGACCCCATAGTATCCCACACGCGGTTGACACGCTCATCAAGAGACACAATACCTGGAACTCGGGTCCTAGTTGACTCGAATGGAACAAAGCATCGGGGCTAGATAGCCTAGACCTTCCATCCTTCGTCGAGTATAGTCAACATTATAATAATCATATCATCCAAGAGAATTTAATAATGTGATAGCCCCATCCATGGAGTAACAGGATAACAGGATAGCTTCCTGGCATGCATACTAAGAAGTGGTTAAGCAAGCAAGGTACATGGCCAAACAATGGTTTGCTAGGATGTGGGGACATGGCGTTTGGGTTTTAATATGGAGTCTTAAATGTAAGGTGGTAGGATCAAGTAATCGTTCTATCCTATACCTAGGAAAAAGTGAGCTGAAAGTTATAAGCATGATATATGCTCCCCCTTAACTGATGAGAAGACGAAACCGAAGGTGTACTCGAACGCAAACTCGCAACGTCTCTAAGAGTACCCGCGGGAGCACACAAGAAGTAAACACTGGAAAGATAATCAACGGATATGAATCTATTACTACGCATCAATCATGAGCAAGCATCAACAAGAAGGCAACACAAGACACGGCAATACGACACAGATCTACCGTCGAGAGCGTTTACTAACAGGTTAAGTGAAGTATCGGTCACACACGACGATACCGCACATTTATCATCGGTTCAAGTTGTTTAGCTACAAAACATGAGCAAAGGTTGTTAACATGGCATCTCACTCAAGCATGGCATGTCACGCAAGCATGGAAAGAGGTCAAGCATAAATAAACTATCTATAGTAGTAATTTTAGGCGGGGTAATTCCTACAAAATGCATATCACTAGTTACCCCACGAAAATATAAAGTTTGGTACTTTTTTTCCCTAAACAATATTTTACCATTTTTATTAGCAAGCAAGAGTAGCATATTCATGATCTACATGAAATTCTCGTCAAGTTACATGTACGGAACATTTTTATCGCAGCGACGGTTAAAGTAATGACAAATTACATTTACAGTGGCATGCGGTGGTAATTTGCAGTGAAAAGAATGTAGACAAATGCAAACATAGAAAATGACCATATTTTATTAATCAACACGAAATTCTAAGCAAGTTTGATATTGGAACCGTCGCAATACAAGCTACGGTTGAAAAGATATAAGCGTCGCAAAAATACAACAATATTCTACCAAAATATAAATATAGAAAATTAATAAAACACTATCGGGCCGAAAGCTACTGTGATAGTTCTAACAGGCGAGCGATAACAACTAAACTACGCCTATGGGCGCAACACAGAAGAAAACCGAACTAGGCCAAGCCCATCTAACATAACAGAAAAATAAAATAAAAATAAAAGAAAGGGCAGCCTCACCATGGGTCGAGGCCCAGCTGGGGGAGGGCGCGAGAGAGCGTGTCGCTTGCACGTGGGCGAAGGGGTGCTGCGGGTCGAGGTGCTCGCACGGGCCGGCCCAAATGGTGGCGGGCGAGGCCCACGTGCAGCATGCCAGCCCACGTGACACGATGGTTGGTGGCCGAATCGGGCTCCTCCCGATCCCGCACGGGGAGGACGCCGACGCCGGCGGTGGCGCGCTCCGGCGAGGCGTGGTGGCCGGACTCCAGCGACGGGGCTAGGCGGCGTAGGTCGTTCCCGATTCAGAGAGGGGCGTCGGCTGGACTCCGGCGAGCCTCCAGCGAGGGGCATGGATGCAGGAAGGACGAGGAGAGCCGGATGGGTGCGTGAAGGCTGGGACGGGCGTGGAGACGGTGGATCCGACCGTCGGTCTCCGGATCCGGCCGGTGCCGGTGCGGTTGGCGACGTCCTCGAGCTCGGGCTCGAGATCCATGGCGGGGACATCCTCCTAGCTCAAGACAGAGAAAGAGGGAGGTGAGGGGAGACGATGGGAGGAGGAGGAGGAAAGGGATTTGACGCGGGATCTGCGGGCGGCGAGGTGGTCGCCGGCGGTGGTGGCCGTCCGGAGGCGAGGCCATGGGGTTGCTCTGGAGGAGCTCCTCGGGATGGGGAGAGCATCTATGAGAGGTTGGCATCTGGTGACATGGCTCCTTCTGAGCCATCCTATCCAGATCGGACGGTCCAGAGCGTCTGATCCAGATCTGGGGTGGACGTTGGCTAGGTGACGGCGGTAGGAGAGGCTTAACACGGAAATTAAGGGATTAGGGGCTAGGGTTTGTCCAAAATGGGTAGGTGGCTTGTCCATATATAGTAGATGCTTAGGGAGGCTAACTAGGTTACAAAATGGATTGGTTAGAGGGCGTTTTGGGCCTGGTTTTGGATGGGCTAGGGTTAATAGATAAGAGAGAAATATCTCGTTGGTCGGTTGGCTGCACGCGGGACATTTTATAAATACGTCTCCAGAGATATTGCGGCTACTATGCCTGGCACATCCGAACGTTCACCTACCCAACGAAGTCAGAATCACGCAAAATTCGAAACACCGCATTGGTGCAGTAGACTGACGCCGTCTACATCGTTTAACGCCAAAAGAGAACGTCGAGCACCTCCCGATAAAATAACCCATTTAAATATAAATGGGGATTTTCGCACAGAGGTTGAAGGTTGGTCTTGTGCCGGAAGTAGCAACGGTGATCGGGTAAACACCCGGTGTCGCAAAAGGTCGTGTGATGTGCTGGAAAGGTTCGATCACGCATCCGATACAAGAAAGAGAGGGGGAGAAATATTCACCAATTAATAAATCGTAGAAGAAATTACTACGAAAAATTCTAGCAATCAACAAAATAATGCAACAAACAATTTTTTTAATTTGGGTGAAAATCCCGGGCTGTTACAATACAACACCACCGACAAGGGATCTCTCCCCGAGATCCTGGACGATCTGGGGGAGAGGGAGGGGAGAGAAAAGAGAGTCAACATCCTCCAACACCACCAACAAGGGACTCTTATCCATGTCGATGTCAAACTTCCATCGAGATAATTTCCGCAGAGAGATGGCAACGTTGGAGAACGGAACCATCAGGAAATCAAGAGGAAGAACAATAGCGAGAAACGACGTTCAACCGAAACATACTCACTCAATTGTGAGGATACTAGGAAAGAGGATGGAGGAAAAGGAGTGACCAAGATGTTATCCGGAGTCGGAGAAACTAAAGGTACTACAGGATTTTCCCAAACCTAAGATCGAAATCGAGAAAATACGTTGCAAGCAAAGCATTGTAACGGTTCCGAACTCCACACTCTCGAGATCCTAAAGTTTGAAGGGGGATAAGGCGAGAGTAAAACACTTAAGACACTTGTCCTGACCAGAGCAAGGGTCAGTCGGACAAAGAATCCTTCTATCTGATAACTATCTTAGTAACTACAAAATAGTTTTTGTCTAGACTCGACTTCGTCCAGAGAAGGGATCCTATGGTCGGTAAGGCTCTAATACCAAGTTGTAAGGCCCGATATGTGGTACTGTTCCAGATCTAGATGTTTCCATCCAGATCCGGGGACGAAGCACATATTGGTCCTACCATGAAATATGACAATTCCATATGCCCCGGATTTCCAACATGATGTCAGATCCCTCTGTTAGGTATGTGCTAGGGATAGCTAGTTCCTTTGCATCATATCAAAATTTCAAAAGAAATCTTTGAAATCCAAAATCAAAAGCAAATGGGAGAAGGAACACTCCCCAGATGAATTAATTCAAAAGGCCAGATAAAAATATTTTCCAAAAATCCATGTTAGAGTTTTGAAAAGTCTTATAAATGAGTGTGATCACATATCAAGTGATGTGGGACCCACCCCATGCTCATAGATTTTTTCAAATATTCAAACAGTACCTTGGAATTAAAGAAATACCCCTTTTTGATTTAAAATTCAAATCATTTGAATTTTAAAAATGTTGAAAGTTTATGAGTGGCTAGTTTATATTTTTATGAGGCCACATAAAAGTTTTCAGCATTTAATAAAATGGTTTGGTATTTTTATCAGAGCCAAAACAAATTACAGAAAAAGAAAGGAAAGTTTAAACAGAGAGAAAAAGAAAAAGGCTGAAAGCCACATACCTGGCCCACCTGGCCCAGCAGAGGCGGCCCAGCCCAAAGGGGCAGGGTCGTCTTCTCCACAGCCCAGGCAGGCAGGCAGCTCGCCGCCGGCCGCGGCATGGCTGCCAGGCAGCTGCCTGGCTGCTCCCCGGCCGTCTTCTAGCGTCGTGGAGACCCCCCCGTGCTCATCCACTTCTTTCCCCCCCTCTGGAACCCTCTTCCTCCTCTCTCCCGTGCGAAACCCGCGAAGCAGCCGTGACCGAGCCGGTGCACCGACGAGCCCCAACGCGGCGACAGAAGTCCTCAAGCTCCGCCACCGTGTCCAATCGAACCAGCGTCGACGACTTCGTCTTTCCCCAGATCAATCGAAGCCCAGGAGCACTCCAAGTGACGCCAGCTTTAAGGAATCGCCGCCGGCCGCCGACGAGTCCAATCTCAAATTCGTCCACGCCAAGCACTCCCCGGCCTCCCCGAGCCCTTCATCGCGATCAGGGTGAGCTTGCCGTTATTTTGCCTCCATCCACGCATCCTCCCGTGCCCGTTTGCATGATTTCGACAAGGTCCGAGACCAAACGCCGCCGCTCGTCGTCGAGGACATGCACCATAGCACCCGTTTGACCCCTGGATGGCTCCACTAGTTCCGCACACACCCCAGCTTCGTTTCTATACTCTCGGTTTCAAAATCCGTGCACAAAATGAAGAACCCGACAAGTCCAGTGCCCGACTTCCGCCGCCGCTCGTCGCCGATGATGTTCCGGTGATCCCCGTGGCCCCCTCATAACACCACTCGATGCGGACGACCCCAAGGAGCAAGTCCATGCCCTCTAGGTCCCTCCCCGCGCCCTAGAACCCAACTCCGGCTAGTCTCTGGCAGGATTCCGGCTGCTCCCCGGCGAGCCACCATTAGCCCCCCCCCCCCCCTAATGACCCTTTTAAACCTAACCCAGTGGCTGACAAGTGGGGCCAGCCACAAATTAACCCGTCGGGTTAATTTTAAGCAGGGGATTAACCCCCACTGTGGATGACAGGTGGGGCCCCTTGTCAGTTTGACTCGAGTCACACCCCCCTGACGCCAGCATGACATCACAGTGACGAAGTAAATGAATTTCCAGAAAAGAAAAATAGTTTAATAAATCCAGAAATTCCAGAAAATACCCCAAACTTTGGAAATTCATAGAAAATTCATATTAACTCCAAATTGGACAAATAATATATGAAAAATGATCAGGAGAAAATTATCTTTCCAAATATGCAACTTCCAACTCTGTTTGAGTTGAATTTAAAATGTGATCAGTAGCATTTGCTATTTGATTTAAATGGAATTAAATCAAATTCAATTCAAATATTTTTGCAACTTGAACCATGGCAACATGCTACATTTCACTTACACATCAGAGGCATATCATACACATTTGAAGATGATTCAAAATGATCAAACTATATCACATATAACTTGGTTAATGTTGAATTCAATTGTGGAGTTTGAATTTGCATTTTAAATGCAATATATTCCACTTAAATGGAATTGCCTCACACATCAAAACTTGTACTTCAAGCTTTAACATTCAATCATGTGCTTGAGCATTGCATTCATATTGATTGCTACTTCATGCTTTGTTTGTCGAGTAGAGGTGGAACCGGAGCAGGAGGTCACCCCCTTCGCTGAAGATCCAGAACCCGAACCTCGTCAGCAAGGCAAGCAAAACCCCTTTGATCATGTCGATAAAATCCCACTTCCCTCTCATGTCTCGCTTATGCATTGTATAGGATGATCACCATGTTACGATTCTACCGCATAGATGAACCCATTCCTTTGCATGACCTATCATTTTGTCACAGTAGTAAGAAAACCACAATCCTAGCAACTGTAGGAGTTGTTTGATATCATGTGGCCCCTGCAATGTTATCGCTTATTGCATGCTTAGTATGATACCATGTTGTTACTGTGATGTGAGTCGGGATGGGAATGATCATGTCGATGATGGTAGGAAAGTGTTGGTGAATCGACCCTAATACAAGGTGAACGATGAGAGGATGTGTAGGAGTACACGGTGGGTTGTCTCGTTGAACACCGCCCTAAGTCCGAGTTCTTGTGTGGTGATCCAAGATGAAGAGTACAACCACACATTGGGCTCACTGACCCCTCTCAACTTATTAACTCATCCCTTTCGATGTCCAGATGTCGCAGTAGTTCGGAGTTCTGGTAGGCTTGTGGCCTGGATGCTAAGTGAGAGAACGGCTCACCCGAGACCGGCTTATGCACCACGCACACATTGCTTGGGTCCACTTCGGTAAACCGGCCGGGTTCACGATAGTGGTAGCCAATCCAAGTAGGCGGCTTTCTTGGACTAGATAGGCTATGAGGTAACAGTTGTGGTGAGCATCCTCGCTGGCACCCCTTGAATGGTGTCGAGATCAAAGGTGGTAAATGATGATCATGTGTGTGTAGCGGTCCACCCTTGCAAGGTTAACAAAACTATTCGAATAGCCGCGTCTGCGGTTATGGACTACTTGGAAAGCTTAGCTTGATTATTAGATAACTTGAACCGGATACTTCTAAAACACACCAAGATAAGTGTGAGTGCTATGGCGTGCTTTCTCGTGGGGAAGTCGAGGAAGGTACCATAGTGGTGTAATTGGTTGGTGAAAGTAGTGGACTCGTGTACGCTTCTTACCTCAAGTCTGGTACTCGTAGTTCAGGATTAGCCAAGTCAAAGCTGGCATTTCTGCAAGTGAACCCCACCTCCCTTTACCTTGATACATGTGCATGAGTAGTATAGCTCCTACGTAAGTCTTGCTGAGTACGCCTTTGTACTCACGTTTGCTTAATCTATGTTTTAGATGACGCCACTGACCCCGAAGGTGGCTTCTTCATCGAGCTGGACGATTGAAGTTAAGCTAGTCTAGTCCCAGTCAGCAGACTGGTTCCCTCGTGGAGGGCTTTATGTTTGAATAAGGCTTCTTAAGCCAATTTGTTAAAATTGTCTGTACTCAGACATAATTTACTTCCGCTTTATGTTGTAATGTTGGATCACATGTATGTGATCTCTGTGTGTACTCTATAAGCGTTATAAATAAAATGTACACTTTGTAGAGAATTGCAATGGTACCTGCTGTTCATACAAGGCATGTGTGTTGTGTGTATGTTTATAACATGCATGTCTTTGTATGGGTTTTCGAGACCTTAGTTGTGTTCTGGCTGGCGGTTTTTCATACACCAAGTGGCCCTTAGATGTGCGCAGCTTGGGGCATCGCGATGCGATTGCTCGAGACTCCGTCTCGTGCACACTTGGTGGTATGATCGAGCCCGCCCTAGACCCCGACTAAGTGATCGGGCTGGAGTAAGTCTATGTAAGAGTTTTGAGATAGTCGATAGTATGGTTGAGGCGACTTGTCTTTGAATATGGGAGTTCACCACCCATATCATTTGACTTGTGTGCGTACGATGAGGACCCATCTCAGTTGATCATCCGGCCTGGATGGGATGCCCCTCACGTACGATGCTTTCCGAGAATGTTCAGTGCTTGGCCTTGTCTGCTTAGACAAGTGGGTGCGGTTCTCGGCTCTCCATATGACTATGTCTTAACTGGACTTGCATACGCTAACCTCGGGTCCCGACAGACTTGGTATCAGAGCAGGACTGACTGTAGGACTAGTAGCCTTGGCCGAAGTTGAGTCTAGCTTGCTATAGTTATATAGTTACTCTGGGTATATATGGGAACAACGTAAGGCTTCTTTTTTCTCCTTACCCCCTTCGTTCTGAGTTCTGAGTCACCATCATCTTGTTCTACGGGAAGATAGGACTAGGCTCTCCTCTGTCTGTTTAGCACATCTCGTTGATTGCTTCCTTATAGCCGTAGGAAAGTTGTGTCAGGTTTTCCTAGCATTGTTATAATGCTGATTTCTTACATCTTATTATGTAAGTGCTGTTTTCATGATTGAAAGAAATTGTCATTTCTTACAATTACAGCCGTTATGCTGTCCGAGTCATTCCAGGTTTATCTCATAATCTAATGCATTTGCAAACTCCTTTCTGTTTCAGATGGCAGATCTTCCCCCTCGGCAGATTGTTCGTTTGACCAGGTGCCTCGGTGTGCGTGGCCATCCCGCCACGTCGATCGAGATGATGTCCTATGTGGGATATCGATGGTACCCTGAGTACACCATCGAGGAGCAGTTCCACGACTTCAACCAGACGCAGTTCCACTGCATTGTCCGGATCTACCCGCACCACGTTGGAGTCACCCAGCCTATCCACTTTGGACATGGCATCGGCGTTACCGAGAACATGGCTGTGCAGGATGCTGCATATTCATGTATTACACTGCAGAGAGAGGAGCACACCATGCTGAGAGAGACTTCATTCCGCTATATCCCTGCTGCACTTCCAGGAGAAGAGGGATATTACACCGGACTCTACTCAGATCACTCTGCAGAGGATCCAGCACTTCAGGTGACTGCTAGGTTTGCTAGTGACAGAGATCGTGATGCACGCGCTCTCCGTTTTGAGCTCCACGCTACTCGTGTTCGTCTGTACCGAGCACTGACGCTCTTGGCACCCTTTGTGAGCGTGGGATCAGTTGAGTATGATGCGATCTATCCAGTAAGGACCCAGATGCCTTCTCGAGTTGCTTGGCCCGAGATTGGAGGAATTTTTCCACCCCGTGGTCCTTTGCTTCCACCCTACACTGGACCTAGGCCCCATCCTTGCCCAAATGGATATCAGGGTCCACAAGCCTCCGTGTTTTCCGATGGTCACCTCCAGCTACCAGGATACGCGGGTAACTTTTACGAGGATTACTATGGAGATGGAGATGAGTGAGACCGCCTGTGGTCTTACTTAGTGAGGATGTAGTAGTATCTTAGGTATTGTATGCAAGGTGTCTAAGTTCCAGAGGCTTAGATAAATAATGTATAGGAAGTCAGAGTGCCTCTGAAGGATGTATCATCTTCATCACGTTTGTATTAGCTTAGTGCTTGTACTAAAACGATGTATGGTTTGTATGACAGCTTGTGAATATATGGCTTGTATGCTTTATCACCATGTTGTCAAGATGATTACTTCCTTTGCTCTGTAATCCTTCCAGTACTTCAATACCTTGATTAGACTCTTGAAATCAACTCCGTTTGACTTTGATTTTTCACCTTCAGGATGTCTCAAGGAACACGTGGCCAGGTTGGTCGTAACCAAGGTCGTGGGAACAACCAGGAGGAAGACAACCTTCCACCCCCACCCACGATGGCCCAAGTTCTGATGGAGGTCGAGAGGAACCGCCGTGACTCTCATCACCTGCTAGAAGTCATCGCACGCAACACCACTCAGCAGCGCAATGAGCTGGTGTCTCTGAACGACTTCATCCGGCTTCATCCCCCGGTTTTCAGTTACTCCACCGAGCCCCTTGACGCCGATGACTGGCTTCGCAGCATCGAGAGGAAGCTCCAAGCCGGCCATGTTGCAGATGGCGACAAGGTTAACTACGGCACCTATCACCTCAAAGGTGCAGCTAGCTCTTGGTGGGAGAACTTTCTAAATATGCGCCCCGTTGGACCACCTGCATCTTGGGAGGAATTCTGCACGTCTTTCCGCGAGCACCACATCCCCAAGGGTCTTATGGACCGCAAGCGTGAGGAGTTCTGTAACCTCACTCAAGGCAGAAGAACCGTGGACGAGTTTAGTCGTAAGTTCAACCGACTTGCTCGTTATGCAACTGAAGAAGTCTCCACCGACTCCAAGAAACAAGAGAGGTTCCGTCGTGGCCTCAACAATGGACTCCATCGCGAGCTCAACCTCCATGACTTTGCCACATTCCAGGTCCTTGTCAACAAGGCCATCAAGGCAGAGGACATGAACACCCCCAATGATTTCCGCAAACATCCTAGAGATGACGGATCATCCAGTTCTGGCTCCCAGAAGCGCAAGATCTGGATCCCACACAGTATGTTCCGCCAGAACAACCCACCGAGGCCATCCTATGTGGCGCCTCGTCCACCCACCCAGTTCCACCCAGCTCCACCAAACCACCCAGCTCCACGCACTGTTTTCGGAGCTTGTTACAAGTGTGGTCAGGCAGGCCACTATTCTCGCGAGTGTCCCCAGAACCAGCTCCAACACCAGAATGCTCCACCACGTGCCGGAGGCAACAACAACAACAACAATGGCCGTGGCAAGCCACCCCAGAAGGTCTTCACCGCCAAACCCGCTCCTCCCGCCACTCGTGGACGTCTGAACCAGGTTGCCGCTGAAGAGACTGTCGACACCACTGACGTCATTCTTGGTATGCTCCCAGTAAATTTTGTTCCTACTTCCGTTCTTTTCGACCCAGGAGCATCTCATTCATTCATGTCGGAGAGTTATGCACTTCGTCATGAGTTACCCTTTGTTGAATTTTCCACCCCGATGGTTATTCAAACTCCAGGGTCAAGATGGCAAACTAATAGAGTGAGCGATGGTAATCAAATTGCAATTGAGGGTTTAGTATTCCTTGCTTCACTCATAGCCCTCAAGTCTTCAGACATTGATGTCATCCTTGGCATGGATTGGCTATCAAGACAAAATGCCTATCAAGATTGCAAAGGCAAATCCGTGAAACTCACCCACCCTTCAGGCCAAACCGTCAACTATACCTCACCCAGAACAAGAACCCAAGTGCATTCCTTGAATGTACTTCCCCTTCCCGAACTTGAAGATATTCTGGTGGTTCGTGACTTCCCGGATGTCTTTCCTGAAGAGCTGCCGGGCATGCCACCCGACAGATGTGTAGAATTTATAGTGGATCTTGTTCCAGGAACCGCACCAATTTCCAAACGCCCATATAAAATGGCCCCACATGAGTTAGCTGAGCTAAAAACCCAACTTGATGCTTCGTTGGCAAAAGGCTTCATCCGCCCTAGCTCATCGCCATGGGGTTGCCCCGTTCTGTTCGTAAAGAAGAAAGATGGAACAGAAAGGATGTGCGTAGATTATCGCCCGCTAAATTTAGCGACGATAAAGAACAAATACCCACTGCCCAGGATCAATGATCTTTATGATCAACTTGCAGGATCCGCTGTCTTTTCTAAGATGGATTTAAGATTAGGTTATCATCAGATCAGAATCCGAAACGAGGACATTCCCAAAACGGCTTTTACTACTCGTTATGGTCTTTACGAGTACACCGTCATGTCCTTTGGTTTAACCAATGCCCCCGCCACATTCTCACGCTTGATGAATTCGATCTTCATGGAGTACCTAGATAAATTTGTTGTGGTTTATCTCGATGACATTCTCATCCACTCGAAGAACGAAGGAGATCATGCCGAACACTTAAGGCTGGTATTGATGAAACTTAGAGAGCATCGCCTGTACGCTAAATTCTCCAAGTGTGAATTTTGGCTACCAGAAGTGACCTACTTAGGCCACGTAATTTCTGCAAAAGGCATTTCTGTGAATCCCGAGAGAGTTCAGGCTGTCCTTGACTGGACTCCACCTGAATCGGTTAAGCAAGTTAGAAGTTTTCTTGGCCTAGCCAGCTATTGCCGTCGCTTCGTCGAGAACTTTTCTAAAGTTGCAAAGCCTCTAACTTAACTCCTCAAGAAAGATAAGAAATTCTTATGGACTCCCAAGTGCGAGGAAAGCTTTCAAGAGCTAAAAAGAAGGTTGACTTCTGCACCCGTACTTGCACCTCCAGACACCAAAAGGGATTTCGAAATCTATTGTGATGCATCACGGCAAGGGTTAGGATGCATACTTCTGCAAGATCGACATGTGGTAGCTTATGCTTCACGCCAATTGCGGCCACATGAAGAGAACTACCCTACCCATGACATTGAACTCGCTGCCCTAGTTCATGCTCTAACAACTTGGCGACATTACCTCCTTGGTAATCGTTGTGAGATTTATTCCGACCACCAAAGCCTCAAATATATTTTCACCCAGCCAGATCTTAATCTCAGGCAAAGACGCTGGATTGAGTTGATCAAAGATTACGACGTAGAAGTTTCTTACACCCCAGGCAAAACCAATGTCATGGCTGATGCACTAAGTCGTAAGTCGTACTGTAACAACCTCATGTTATGGCAGTATCAACCACTTCTTCATGAGAACTTTCGCAAGCTCAACCTTGAAATTGTTCCTCATGGCTATCTTTCTACCTTGGTGGCGAAACCAACTCTTGAGGATCAAATTATAGTTGCCCAAAGGCGTGCACGAGGTGTTCGCCGGATCAAAGAGAACATTGCTGGCGGAGTTGCTAAATGTTTCTCCACAGATAGCAAAGGAACGGTATTCTTTGAAAATCGTTTAGTAGTACCTAAGAATAGGGAACTAAGGCAACTCATCCTCAAGGAAGCCCATGACACACCCCTCTCAATTCATCCCGGTAGCACAAAAATGTACCGAGATCTACGCCAGAGATTTTGGTGGACTAGGATGAAGAGAGACATTGCTCAATTTGTTGCCGAATGTGATGTTTGTCGTCGCATTAAGGCAGAACATCAAAGACCTGCTGGTACACTTCAACCTTTGTCTATTCCCGAGTGGAAATGGGACAAAGTCGGTATGGACTTCATCACCGGCTTTCCAAGAACCCAGAAAGGAAACAATGCCATCTTCGTTGTCATAGACAGGCTTTCCAAAGTTGCTCACTTCCTTCCGGTTCGCGAGTCTATAACTGCTAGTCAGTTAGCGGACTTGTACATCTCTAGAATTGTGTCTCTTCACGGTGTTCCTTTGGAAATCAATTCTGATCGCGGTAGCCTTTTCACCTCTAGATTTTGGGGAAGCTTCCAACGTGCTATGGGAACTCATCTCTCCTTTAGTACAACTTTTCATCCTCAGTCTAGCGGTCAAGTCGAAAGGGTTAACCAAATTCTTGAAGACATGCTCAGAGCTTGTGTTATCTCATTCGGAAAGAATTGGGAGAATTCTCTTCCATTTGCCGAATTTTCTTATAACAATAGTTTTCAATCTAGTCTGAACATGGCTCCTTTTGAACTCCTTTATGGACGACGATGTCGAACACCACTAAACTGGTCTGAAACCGGTGAAAGACAATTCTTTGGACCGGATATGATCAAGGAAGCAGAAGAGCAAGTTCGCATTGTTCGTGATCAATTGAAAGCAGCCCAGTCTCGTCAGAAAAGCTACTATGATCGTCATCATAGGCAAGAGAGCTACAATCTGGATGAGAAGGCTTACCTTCGGGTTACTCCTCTGAAGCGAACCCAACGTTTCGGTATCAAAGGCAAGTTGGCCCCACGTTACATCGGACCTTTCCGCATTATTGCTAAACGTGGAGAAGTTGCCTACCAACTTGAACTACCCCCGCACCTCTCCCGAGTACACGATGTATTCCATGTGTCCCAACTCAGGCGTTGCTTCAAGGACCCCATCCGCGAAGTCGACCATGAAATGCTTGTTCTCCAAGATGACCTTTCTTATCGAGAATACCCCGTTCGTATTCTTGATTCCGCGGAGCGTGTCACTCGTCGTCAGAAGATTAGGTTTCTGAAAGTGCAATGGTCACACCACTCTGAAAGAGAAGCTACGTGGGAAAGAGAAGACCGTCTCCTTACCGAGTACCCCTCCTTCCTCCCGCAGACTTCTGAATCTCGGGACGAGATTCTTTTGAGTGGGGGCGAGTTGTCAGATCCCTCTGTTAGGTATGTGCTAGGGATAGCTAGTGCCTTTGCATCATATCAAAATTTCAAAAGAAATCTTTGAAATCCAAAATCAAAAGCAAATGGGAGAAGGAACACCCCCCAGATGAATTAATTCAAAAGGCCAGATAAAAATATTTTCCAAAAATTCATGTTAGAGTTTTGAAAAGTCTTATAAATGAGTGTGATCACATATCAAGTGATGTGGGACCCACCCCATGCTCATAGATTTTTTCAAATATTCAAACAGTACCTTGGAATTAAAGAAATACCCCTTTTTGATTTAAAATTCAAATCATTTGAATTTTAAAAATGTTGAAAGTTTATGAGTGGCTAGTTTATATTTTTATGAGGCCACATAAAAGTTTTCAGCATTTAATAAAATGGTTTGGTATTTTTATCAGAGCCAAAACAAATTACAGAAAAAGAAAGGAAAGTTTAAACAGAGAGAAAAAGAAAAAGGCTGAAAGCCACTTACCTGGCCCACCTGGCCCAGCAGAGGCGGCCCAGCCCAAAGGGGCAGGGTCGTCTTCTCCACAGGCCAGGCAGGCAGGCAGCTCGCCGCCGGCCGCGGCATGGCTGCCAGGCAGCTGCCTGGCTGCTCCCCGGCCGTCTTCTAGCGTCGTGGAGACCCCCCGTGCTCATCCACTTCTTTCCCCCCCTCTGGAACCCTCTTCCTCCTCTCTCCCGTGCGAAACCCGCGAAGCAGCCATGACCGAGCCGGTGCACCGACGAGCCCCGACGCGGCGACAGAAGTCCTCAAGCTCCGCCACCGTGTCCAATCGAACCAGCGTCGACGACTTCGTCTTTCCCCCAGATCAATCGAAGCCCAGGAGCACTCCAAGTGACGTCAGCTTTAAGGAATCGCCGCCGGCCGCCGACGAGTCCAACCTCAAATTCGTCCACGCCAAGCACTCCCCGGCCTCCCCGAGCCCTTCATCGCGATCAGGGTGAGCTTTCCGTTCTTTTGCCTCCATCCACGCATCCTCCCGTGCCCGTTTGCATGATTTCGACGAGGTCCGAGACCAAACGCCGCCGCTCGTCGTCGAGGACATGCACCAAAGCACCCGTTTGACCCCTGGATGGCTCCACTAGTTCCGCACACACCCCAGCTTCGTTTCTATACTCTCGTTTTCCAAATCCGTGCACAAAATGAAGAACCCGACAAGTCCAGTGCCCGACTTCCGCCGCCGCTCGTCGCCGATGATGTTTCGGTGATCTCTGTGGCCCCCTGATGACACCACTCGATGCGGACGACCCCAAGGAGCAAGTCCATGCCCTCCAGGTCCCTCCCCGCGCCCTAGAACCCAACTCCGGCGAGTCTCCGGCAGGATTCCGGCGGCTCCCCGGCGAGCCACCATTAGCCCCCCCCCCTAATGACCCTTTTAAACCTAACCCAGTGGCTGACAAGTGGGGCCAGCCACAAATTAACCCCTCGGGTTAATTTTAAGCAGGGGATTAACCCCCACTGTGGATGAGTCAAGCCCCCCTGACGCCAGCATGACATCACAGTGACGCAGTAAATGAATTTCCAGAAAAGAAAAATAGTTTAATAAATCCAGAAATTCCAGAAAATACCCCAAATTTTGGAAATTCATAGAAAATTCATATTTACTCCAAATTGGACCAATAATATATGAAAAATGATCAGGAGAAAATTATCTTTCCAAATATGCAACTTCCAACTCTGTTTGAGTTGAATTTGAAATGTGATCAGTAGCATTTGCTATTTGATTTAAATGGAATGAAATCAAATTCAATTCAAATATTTTTGCAACTTGAACCATGGCAACATGCTACATTTCACTTACACATCAGAGGCATATCATACACATTTGAAGATGATTCAAAATGATCAAACTATATCACATATAACTTGGTTAATGTTGAATTCAATCGTGGAGTTTGAATTTGCATTTTAAATGCAATATATTCCACTTAAATGGAATTGCCTCACACATCAAAACTTGTACTTCAAGCTTTAACATTCAATCATGTGCTTGAGCATTGCATTCATATTGATTGCTACTTCATGCTTTGTTTGTCGAGTAGAGGTGGACCGGAGCAAGAGGTCACCCCCTTCGCTGAAGATCCAGAACTCGAACCTCGTCAGTAAGGCAAGCAAAACCCCTTTGATCATGTCGATAAAATCCCACTTCCCTCTCATGTCTCGCTTATGCATTGTATAGGATGATCACCATGTTACGATTCTACCACATAGATGAACCCATTCCTTTGCATGATCTATCATTTTGTCACAGTAGTAAGAAAACCACAATCCTAGCAACTGTAGGAGTTGTTTGATATCATGTGGCCCCTGCAATGTTATCGCTTATTGCATGCTTAGTATGATACCATGTTGTTACTGTGATGTGAGTCGGGATGGGAATGATCATGTCGATGATGGTAGGAAAGTGTTGGTGAATCGACCCTAATACAAGGTGAACGATGAGAGGATGTGTAGGAGTACACGGTGGGTTGTCTCGTTGAACACCGCCCTAAGTCCGAGTTCTTGTGTGGTGATCCAAGATGAAGAGTACAACCACACATTGGGCTCACTGACCCCTCTCAACTTATTAACTCATCCCTTTCGATGTCCAGATGTCGCAGTAGTTCGGAGTTCTGGTAGGCTTGTGGCCTGGATGCTAAGTGAGAGAACGGCTCACCCGAGACCGGCTTATGCACCACGCACACATCGCTTGGGTCCACTTCGGTAAACCGGCCGGGTTCACGATAGTGGTAGCCAATCCAAGTAGGCGGCTTTCTTGGACTAGATAGGCTATGAGGTAACAGTTGTGGTGAGCATCCTCGCTGGCACCCCTTGAATGGTGTCGAGATCAAAGGAGGTAAATGATGATCATGTGTGTGTAGCGGTGCACCCTTGCAAGGTTAACAAAACTATTCGAATAGCCGCGTCCGCGGTTATGGACTACTTGGAAAGCTTAGCTTGATTATTAGATAACTTGAACCGGATACTTCTAAAACACACCAAGATAAGTGTGAGTGCTATGGCGTGCTTTCTCGTGGGGAAGTCGAGGAAGGTACCATAGTGGTGTAATTGGTTGGTGAAAGTAGTGGACTCGTGTACGCTTCTTACCTCAAGTCTGGTACTCGTAGTTCAGGATTAGCCAAGTCAAAGCTGGCATTTCTGCAAGTGAACCCCACCTCCCTTTACCTTGATACATGTGCATGAGTAGTATAGCTCCTACGTAAGTCTTGCTGAGTACGCCTTTGTACTCACGTTTGCTTAATCTATGTTTTAGATGACGCCACTGACCCCGAAGGTGGCTTCTTCATCGAGCTGGACGATTGAAGTTAAGCTAGTCTAGTCCCAGTCAGCAGACTGGTTCCCTCGTGGAGGGCTTTATGTTTGAATAAGGCTTCTTAAGCCAATTTGTTAAACTTGTCTGTACTCAGACATAATTTTCTTCCGCTTTATGTTGTAATGTTGGATCACATGTATGTGATCTCTGTGTGTACTCTATAAGAGTTATAAATAAAATGTACACTTTGTAGAGAATTGCAATGGTACCTGCTGTTCATACAAGGCATGTGTGTTGTGTGTATGTTTATAACATGCATGTCTTTGTATGGGTTTTCGAGACCTTAGTTGTGTTCTGGCTGGCGGTTTTTCATACACCAAGTGGCCCTTAGATGTGCGCAGCTTGGGGCATCGCGATGCAATTGCTCGAGACTCTGTCTCTTGCATACTTTGTGGTATGATCGAGCCCGCCCTAGACCCCGACTAAGTGATCGGGCTGGAGTAAGTCTATGTAAGAGTTTTGAGATAGTCGATAGTATGGTTGAGGCGACTTGTCTTTGAATATGGGAGTTCATGATGAGGACATCCCTACTAATGTTACACCCATACCCTCACCAATTACACATACTGGACCAGTTACTAGAGGACGTGCACGTCAACTAAATTATCAGGTACTTTCGTTTCTTGCGAATCCTTCTATTGTTCATGAACATATGATGCTGCCTAAATTAGATACTTTTGTTTTTCTTATGAATGAAGGACCTAGCATGGACAAGAAGGACGGTCATTGGAGCGGGATCAAGAATGGAGAAGAAGGTGCGCGCAGGGGAAAGTACAGTGGAGCTTCAAGTGGGGATTTCCGCACGTTGAAGCCACCATAAGGCATGCATGAAGGCTTGGACGGAATACACGAGATGCCACTTCATTATTTTCGTCCAAGAGCAATTATAGGTGCTGCGTCACCTTAATATTGGGCTGGGCCCATGTAATTTCGAAATACCACATTATAGGCTGTTTTTAGAGTCTGTATGTGTGGGGAAACCGAGTTAGGGTTATTTTCGGACCCCACCTCCAAGGGGTCACGAAAATCCCCTCTGTTCCCCCATATATACAGCCCTTAGGGCGTCGTTTAGACTTGGGTTTTAATTAGATTTAAGTTAGCCATAGCCGCAACTTCGAGTTCTTCGTTTGTGTCGTCCGACCAGGCCAAGACCGCATTGGAACCCCAACTTCTGTTAATCTTTCATCTTATATTCGCAATATCCAGATTGCAATTCTTAGTTCTTGCTTGTTCTTCGATTGCTTGCAGGAATTGACCTTCGTGGTCAGGTTGATCGTGCATCCGCGAGATCAATAACCTCTCGGAGTTGGTTTAGCGATTGCTAAGGCGCAACGTCTTCGCACGTTCGTAGTCGGGTCGTGAAAGTCTACTCCACCAAAATCGATCTCCACCATCTCATCGAAACATCGGGACACCTTCGCCTCTATCAAGTGGTATCAGATTTCCAGGTTGCTCGGTGAGATTTACCAGTTTTCATAGTCTAGATTGGTTCTGTTCTTCATACCTACAGTCCACGAAAAAAAAAAAAAAAAAAAAAAGAGTCTGGCACGCTTTCCAGAGCAGTTTTTAGGCCAAAATTTTCAGGGGTAAAAAAAATTTCGTGCCCATACGTTCCTTAGGTCCAGAAACTCGTTTTGAGACGTTCGCCACCATAGTGATTTTTTCGCACTTTTTCAGCCCCCGCAGTCCCGCATCGCAAAAAAAAAAAAAATTCAGAGTGTGCTTCACAGTTGTTACGTGCCGCGCCGTGCTTTCGTTGGTGTTTTAGGCTCGCGTCTCTAGTACGGTCTAGCCTAGGATCAGCACAGTACCGACGTTGAGTGTTTATTCAGCTTTGCATCTCTGTTTTGATTACTGTTGATCTTTTTGCTACCATATTTGTCAAGCCTACCTACAGCTCCACATATTTTCTACATCGTGCGTTTTGACACCTCCTGGCCATCGCTCTACCATATCTCTGAGAGTTTTGACCCGTTGGTTGTACATCACCACCTGCTGCTAGGTAAGAATCGGTAAGAACGTAAGAAAAGCTTGACGGATTTGTGCTGTCCACCACCCCACATCCATCCCATTAGTAGAAGTAGGATCATATTCCTGTGTGTTTTCTATTTCTGCTAACCATGCCAGGATCACATGTTGAAGTGGCGCGGGATGCACCCGATTGGGAGAACATGACAAACAAGGAGCTACATGATAAATTTGCACGTATGATGTCTCAACAGGTGCAGGACATCGAGACCAGATTTACAGAGGCGATTGATGGCGTGGAGAAGATGATCGACACCAAGCTCGACGCCAAGTTTACTGAGTTGATCGCACGCCTACCTTCAGCACAGCCACAGCCACCGCCACTACCACGTGCACGACGTATTCTGTTTCCGAGAGGACAAGCTGCTGGTATTGGTGCTCCTCCTGCTACTGCAGTTGCCGCTACTGCTGCTGCTGCTGCTTCTGACGTCAGCCAGGACGACAACTACGAGGGTGATTACGAGGAGGAGGTGGAACAGGAAGCGGCCTATGAGCAGCCAGCTGGACGTCCACGTCCCAACATTCGCCACGGTCGACACCAACCACCCCCTCAGGTACGCGATGATGAACATGTGCCTAAACTTAAATTGAATCCTAAGCCATTTGAGGGTAGATATATTCCTGATGCTTATCTTACTTGGGAGTTAGAAACTGAACAACGTTTTACATGTTTACAATATCCTGAGAATAGACGTGTTACTGCTACTGTTTGTGAATTCACGGGCTTTGCATCTATTTGGTGGTCTGAACATTTTAGATTGCATGCTAATAATATTCCAACTACTTGGGCTGCTTTAAAAGATGCTATGCGTACTCGCTGGGTTCCTCCTTATTATCAACGTGAATTGTTACAAAAATTACAGTGTTTGAGACAAGGAAAAAATTCTGTAGAGGAATATTATCAAGAATTACAAACTGGATTGATTAGATGTGGCCTAGTAGAGGATAATGAAGCTATGCTTGCACGTTTTATGGGTGGCTTAAACAGGGAGATACAAACTATTCTAGAATACAAGGACTTTGCTACTATCACTCGTTTGTTTCATCTTGCTTGTAAAGCTGAACGTGAAGTGCAGGATCGACAGGCCGCTACGAGACCTAACTTTTCTGCAGGACGAAATACATCATGGACATCGCGTGGAGCTTCTACATCCACACGTCCTGCTGCGCCACCATCTACTTCAGCTGCTCATTCTTACAGGGAGCCACCAAAACAGCCAGCGCCACCATTCAAGGGTGCACAGAGTGGTCCAGCGGCGAGTTCTTCTTCATCCATGGCGTCCACAGGGCAAACACGAGATCGTGATATTAAATGTCGCAGGTGCCAAGGTGGAGGTCACTTCGCAAAAGACTGTCCCTCCAAGCGTGTGATGACTATTACGGCGGATGGTGGGTATGAGTCAGCGAGCGACTATGATGAGGAGACTCTAGTTCTCATTGCTCATGAGGAACAGGGTGCCCATGATGATGCTCATGATATAGAGTATATGACTCCTGATGATGCAGATAAATATGCTAGTTTGGTTGCTCAACGTGTATTAAGTGTGCAGGTAACGAAGGCCGAGCAAAACCAGAGGCATAATTTGTTCCACACAAAGGGAGTGGTGAAAGAACGTTCGGTTCGCATCATCATTGACGGAGGGAGTTGCAACAACTTGGCTAGCATGGAGTTGGTGGAGAAGCTATCTCTCACCACAAGACCACACCCCCATCCGTACTATATTCAGTGGTTTAACAATAGTGGTAAGATTAAGGTAACGCGTTCTGTTCGTGTGCACTTTAGCATTGCTGCATATGCTGATTATGTTGATTGTGATGTGGTACCCATGCAAGCATGCTCTCTTTTACTTGGTAGACCATGGAAATTTGATAGGAATGTTGTACACCATGGTAGGACAAATCAGTTTACTCTGGTTCATCAGGATAAAAATATTGCTTTACTTCCTATGTCTCCTGAACAAATTGTGAAAGATGATCTTGCTCGAGCTAGTAAAGCAAAACAGGAGAAAAATAAGAGTGAGAATGAGATAGCAGCCAAAGAATTTGAGCAACAACATAAGACTAATAGCAAATCTTCTTCTGCTGTTTCTAATGAAATTAAATTGACTAGTCCAACTTTGCTTGCTACTAAGGTTGATATTTCAGATTTGGATGTTAGTCAATATGTGTGCTATGCTTTTGTGTGCAAAGAAGCTTTGTTTTCATTTGAGGAATTGCCTCCTTCTTTGCCTCCTGTTGTCACTGACCTTTTGCAGGAGTTTATTGACGTCTTTCCACAAGACGTACCACCGGGATTACCACCTATTCGAGGGATTGAGCATCAGATTGACTTAATTCCTGGTGCTTCGTTGCCCAACCGTGCGCCATACCGTACCAATCCGGAGGAGACGAAGGAGATTCAGCGTCAAGTACAAGAGCTACTCGACAAAGGTTACATACGTGAGTCCCTTAGTCCTTGTGCTGTTCCTGTTATATTAGTGCCTAAAAAGGATGGAACATGGCGTATGTGTGTTGATTGTCGAGCCATTAATAATATTACTATTCGTTATCGTCATCCTATTCCTAGGTTAGATGATATGCTTGATGAATTAAGTGGCTCTACCATGTTTTCCAAAGTTGATTTGCGTAGTGGATACCATCAAATTCGCATGAAATTAGGAGATGAATGGAAAACGGCTTTTAAAACTAAGTTTGGATTATATGAGTGGTTAGTCATGCCTTTTGGGTTAACTAATGCACCTAGCACTTTCATGAGATTAATGAACGAGGTTTTACGTGCTTTCATTGGACGATTTGTGGTAGTCTATTTTGATGATATACTGATTTATAGCAAATCTTTGGAGGAACATTTGGATCATTTACGTGCTGTTTTTATTGCTCTACGTAATGCACGTTTATTTGGTAACCTTGGGAAGTGCACCTTTTGCACCGACCGAGTATCGTTTCTTGGCTATGTTGTTACTCCACAGGGTATTGAAGTTGATAAAGCCAAGATCGAGGCGATTGAGAGTTGGCCGCAGCCCAAAACGGTCACACAAGTGAGGAGTTTTCTTGGCCTCGCTGGATTCTATAGGCGTTTTGTGAGAGATTTCAGCACCATTGCTGCCCCTCTCAATGAGCTTACACGCAAGGATGTGCCTTTTACTTGGGGTACCGCACAGGAAGAAGCTTTCACGGTATTGAAAGATAAGTTAACACATGCTCCTTTGCTCCAACTTCCTGATTTTAATAAGACTTTTGAGCTTGAATGCGATGCTAGTGGGATTGGTTTGGGAGGTGTGTTATTACAAGATGCTAAACCTGTTGCATACTTTTCTGAAAAATTGAGTGGGCCTAGTCTGAACTATTCTACTTATGATAAGGAATTATATGCTCTTGTTCGGACATTAGAAACTTGGCAACATTATTTATGGCCCAAAGAATTTGTTATACATTCTGATCATGAATCTTTGAAACACATAAGAAGTCAAGCAAAACTTAATCGTAGACATGCTAAGTGGGTTGAATTTATTGAGACTTTCCCTTATGTCATTAAACACAAGAAGGGGAAAGATAATATTATTGCTGATGCTTTGTCTCGTCGTTATACTATGCTTTCACAACTTGACTTCAAGATATTCGGTTTAGAGACAATCAAAGAACAATATGCAAATGATGTGGAATTTAAAGATGTATTGCAGAATTGTAGAGAGGGTAGAACATGGAACAAGTTTGTGCTTAATGATGGATTTGTGTTCCGTTCTAACAAGCTATGCATTCCAGCTAGCTCTATTCGTCTTTTGTTGTTGCAGGAGGCGCATGGAGGAGGATTAATGGGACATTTTGGCGTGAAAAAGACGGAGGATGTACTTGCTACACATTTCTTTTGGCCAAAGATGAGACGGGATGTTGAGCGTTTTGTTGCTCGCTGCACTACATGTCAAAAAGCTAAGTCACGACTCAATCCTCATGGTTTATACATGCCTTTACCTGTACCTAGTGTTCCGTGGGAGGACATATCCATGGACTTTGTTTTAGGCTTGCCTCGAACAAAGAAGGGGAGGGA
This sequence comes from Bromus sterilis, assembly GCA_950022295.1. Lineage (NCBI taxonomy): Eukaryota > Viridiplantae > Streptophyta > Magnoliopsida > Poales > Poaceae > Bromus > Bromus sterilis. The sequence continues at coordinate 235,740,447 of OX465596.1, forward strand.
TAGCATATTTGTTGTCGTGGATAGATTTTCTAAGATGGCACATTTTATACCATGTCATAAAAGCGATGATGCTGCTAATGTTGCTGATTTATTCTTTGGAGAGATTATTCGTTTACATGGTGTGCCCAATACTATTGTCTCGGATCGTGATACTAAGTTTCTTAGCCATTTTTGGAGATGCTTATGGGCTAAGTTGGGGACTAAACTACTTTTTAGTACTACTTGTCATCCCCAAACTGATGGACAAACTGAAGTAGTCAATAGGACTTTGTCTACTATTCTTAGGGCTGTTTTAAAGAGTAACTTGAAAATGTGGGAAGAATGTTTACCTCATATTGAATTTGCTTATAATCGTTCATTTCATTCTACCACTAAAATGTGGCCTTTTGAGATTGTTTATGGTTTTCTACCTCGTGCACCTATTGATTTGCTGCCTCTTCCATCTTCGGAGCAGGTTAATTTTGATGCTAAGCAACGTGCTGAATTGATATTAAAAATGCATGAGTTAACTAAAGAAAACATTGAGAAAATGAATGCTAGATACAAGCTTGCTGGTGATAAGGGTAGAAAGCATGTTGTGTTTGAACCAGGAGATCTTGTTTGGTTACATCTACGTAAAGATAGGTTTCCTGATTTGCGCAAGTCTAAGTTAATGCCACGAGCTGATGGTCCCTTTAAGGTTTTACAGAAAATTAATGATAATGCATATAAACTTGAGCTACCTGCAGATTTTGGGGTTAGTCCCACATTTAACATTGCAGATTTGAAACCTTATTTGGGAGAAGATGATGAGCTTCCGTCGAGGACGACTTCAATTCAAGAAGGGGAGGATGATGAGGACATCTCTACTAATGTTACACCCACATCTTCACCAACTACACATACTGGACCAGTTACTAGAGCACGCGCACGTCAACTAAATTATCAGGTACTTTCTTTTCTTGCGAATCCTTCTATTGTTCATGAACATATGATGCTGCCTAAATTAGATACTTTTGTTTTGCTTATGAATGAAGGACCTAGCATGGACAAGAAGGATGGTCATTGGAGCGGGATCAAGCATGGAGAAGAAGGTGCGCGCGCGGGAAAGGACAATGGAGCTTCCAGTGGTGATTATCGCACTTTGAAGCCACCATAAGTTGCGCATGAAGTCTTGGACGAAATACGCGAGATGCCACTTCATTATTTTCGTCCAAGGGCAATTATAGGTGCTGCGTCACCTTAAAATTGGGCTGGGCCCATGTAATTTCGAAATACCACATTATAGGCTGTTTTTAGAGTCCGTATGTGTGGGGAAACCGAGTTAGGGTTGTTTTCGGACCCCACCTCCAAGGGGTCACGAAAATCCCCTCTGTTCCCCCATATATACAGCCCTTAGGGCGTCGTTTAGACTTGGGTTTTAATTAGATTTAAGTTAGCCATAACCGCAACTTCGAGCTCTTCGTTTGTGTCATCCGACCAGGCCAAGACCTCATTGGAACCCCAACTTTCCTAATCATTCATCTTATATTCGCAATATCCAGATTGCAATTCTTAGTTCTTGCTTGTTCTTCGATTGCTTGCAGGAATTAGACCTTCGTGGTCAGGTTGATCGTGCATCCGCGGGATCAATAACCTCTCGGAGTTGGTTTAGCGATCGCTAAGGCGCAACGTATTCGCACGTTCGTAGTCGGATCGTGAAAGTCGTCTCCACCATAATCGATCTCCACCATCTCATCGAAACATCGGGACACCTTCGCCTCTATCACAGCCTCCCCTCCGTCCTTACCCCCTCGCCGTGGAGACGCCTAGGGCGTCCTCTTCCTTTCCCCTCCTCTCATGACTGCGTTCCCTCCTCCTCCTCGTCCTTTCCACCGCCGCCAACGCCTCCGCAGAGGGCCACTACGCACAACCGTTCACAGGACCATCTTGTCTAGGAGGTTCCCCGAGTGCAAAGTGGACGACGCATGCGACTTCTTCCTCTGACACGGTCGCCTCTCACCGTCGCCAAATCCTCCAACGCTATCGCTCCTTCGCCCTCCCTAACCTCACATGCGTGCTCAGGGTGAGCCCCGCCGTGTTTCCCCTCTCCCCGCGTCCGTTTTGGTGCTCTGTATCGCCGTACTCGCCTCGGCTGAGCACAGCCGCCGCCTGAGCTCGTCATCGGCGACGCTCCGGCAGCCCCCTTGCCCACCCGTGCGCACAGGTCAACCCGAACGACCACGAGGAGCATTTAGTTTCTCTCTCCATGCCAAACCATGGCCGGGAACCCATTCCGGCGAGGCTGACGTGGTCTCGGCTATTAACACTGATTCGCCGCACTAACAGTCACTGACGGTGGGCCCAACGCCCTAATTAATTAACCCCCCTCTATTTAAATTAAACCAGGATTAAACCTACAACCACTGACAGCCCAGCCCCACTAGTAGGGTTGACTGGTCAGCCCCCCCCCCCAAGTCATAGTGACATCATGCTGACGCAGTAAATGATTTCTAATTCAGAAATAATCCAGAAAATTGAATAAATTTTGAAATTCAATAACTTTTAAACCACAACTCCAAATTAAATAAATAATATATGAAAAATTATCAAAAAAATGCAAGGAATGTGAATATGCAATTTTTTTTCATGTTCAACTATTTTAAAATTGGATAACAGTAGCAAATGTGCATATGGCATATTTTGAATTTAAATATGGAGTTTGAATTTGCAAACATTTTGCAAAACACTTCATTTAAATAGAATGACCAACACATCAACACCCTTTACATCATGTTACACCACTTGATCATGTGCTTGAGCATTGCATTCATATTGATTGTTCCTTTTCCGCTGTGTTTGCTATCGATATAGGTGGAACTGGAACCGGAGGTCATTCCTAAAGCAGAAGACTGTCAGTACGATCCCCGTTAGCAAGGCAAGCAAACCCTCATTGATCATGTCTATAAAAACCCATTTCCCTCTCATTCTCGCTTATGCAGGAATAGGAGTTCACCATGATACATTCTACTGCTAGTTGAACCCATTCCTTTGCATGACCTATCATTTCTGCGACAGTATTAAACAAACCTCAACCTAGCAGATCTAGGAATTGTTTGTGATCATCATGTGGCCATTCATCCATGTTATGATTATGCTATGCTTAGAGTTTTGGAAGCATTGGTCCATCTTGGGTGATTAATTGATGATGGTAGCAATCATGTTCATGTTACTTGTGATTAAAAGGGTGTGGTAAATTTTACCTAAACAAGGTGAATGATGAGAGGTTGTGTAGGAGGACACAATGGTTTGTCTCCTTGAACACTACCCTAGGCCCCGAGTTCTTGTGTTGTGATCTAAGACAAAGATTACTACCACATGTAGGGTTTATGAGAGCCCCGTTTGTCCTACTAACTCACCCCCCATCAAGTTCAGGGGTCACACTAATTCAGGATTTCCATTTGGCATATGCATAGAAAAAAGAAAGAATGAAAGGTTACCTCCCTTTGCCTTTATACCTGAGCATGAGTAGTATAATTCTGATGTAAGTCTTGCTGAGTACGACTTTGTACTCACGTTTTCTTATTTATGTTTATAGATGAAACCCCCTGACCCCGATGGAGGCTTCTTCGTGGACCTCGGCGTGGACTAAGCTAGTATAGTTCCAGACATCAGTCTGGCCCCTCGTGGAAGGGCTTGTATTTTGAATAAGGCTTCTCTAAGGAATTTCTTAAACTTGTCTATACTCAGACCTAATTTGCTTCCGTTGTTTGATGTAATGTTGGATCATAGTCATATGATCTTTGTGTGCACTTTATCTATGTCTGCTCTGTTTAGTAGATGCAATAAAGATGTATACTTTGTATAGTTCATGTGATGAGTACCTGCTGTTTACACTAGACATGTATGTTGCGTGTATGGTTATAACGTGCATGTCTTAGTGTGGGGTTCGATAGCTTAGTTGTGCTCTCGCCGGTGGTCTTTATTACACTAAGTGGCCCTGAGATGTGCGCAGCTTGGGGCATCGTGATGCGATTGTTCGTGACTCCGTCATGTGTCACACTTTGTTGTACGACCGAGCCAGCCCGAGACCCCGACTAGGTGAATCAGGCTGGAGTCTGTTTATGTAAATATTATGGTTCAATCGATACTATGGTTGAGGCGACTTGTCTATGAGTATGGGATTTCACCAACATAAGCATTTAGACTTGTGGGAGGACGATGAGGACCCATTTTAGTTGATCATCCGGACCTGAATGGGATGCCCGTCACGTTCGAGCTTTCCGAGAGTGTCTTGTACTTGTTCTTGTCTGCTTAGACAAGTGGGTATGGCTCTCGGCTCTAAATATGATTGAATTGTGGCTAGAATTACATATGCATATTTCGGGTCACGAAATACTTGGTATCAGAGCAGGACTATCTGTAGGATTATCAAACTCTTGGTCGAAGTCGAGTCTAGCACTCTATAGTTATATAGTTACTTGGGTATATGGGAACAACGTAAGGCTTCTTTTTCTCCTTACCCTCATCGATCTTAGCTCTGAGTCACCCTCATCTCTTTTCTACGGGAAGATAGGACTAGGCTCATCTATGTATTATTAGAACATCTCGTTGATTGCTTCTTTGTAGCCGTAGGACTGTTGTGGTCTTCCATGTCATCATTGCTTAGTGTTTCTTAGGAAGTGATGTCCGTTATCTTGGAGGTTGTCTCATTTTTCACCCCGGTGTAGCCGTTATGCTGCCCGAGTTATTCCGTGTTCCTCAATGCTTTGCGTTATAATCCTTTCAGCCTAAATCATGTCTCTTTGATCTGATTCCATCGTAAAACCTGTTATGATTGTTGATTGTTATCACACAGGATGTCAGGTGGAACTCGTAGTGTTGTTCGTCGCAATCGAGACCGTGATCGTAATCGAAATGATGATGAACCTCCACCACTGCCTTCTATGGCGGAAATCATGATGGAAGTTGAGCGGAATCGACGAAATAAAACACTCCTTTTGGAGCTCATCGAGCAGAATACCTCACATAATCGTCGTGTGGTTGTCAGAATTTAGGAGTTCATCCTCCTCAAACCACCGGTATTCCAATGTTCTTCTGAGCCCCTTGAAGCTGATGATTGGCTCCGTTCCATCGAGCATAAGCTTGATACGACGCATATTTCCCCCAATGATCAAGTTATATTTGTGACATACTTTCTGGAAGATGCTGCTGCTGAATGGTGGGAGAATTATGTTGAGATGCAGCCTGATGGTCACTTAGTAACTTGGCAAGAGTTACGTGATGCCTTTCGAGGGTACCACATCTTGGATGAGTTAATGGAGCGCTAGAAGGAAGAGTTCTGCAATCTGAATCTAGGAGATATGTCCATTCATGAGTATGTGAGAGAGTTCAACCATCTTGCTCGGTATGCCCAAGATGAGATCACAACCGATTCCAGAAAGCAAGCAAGGTTCCGTAAGGGACTTAGCCCTATCCTTCGTCATGATATTAACCTCCGTGTATTTTTCAACTTCGAGGATTTAGTCAATAGATCCTTCCGAGATGAGCATGGAAATGAAGTGTTCGAAGAGTCTCGCAAGCATGCTCGTGAGTTTGCTCCATCTTCTAGTTCTGCCCCTCAAAAACGACGAATATGGATTCCAACTAGCGCCATACCTCAAAACCTTCTCCAGGGGCCACCATCTAATATATGTACTCCACCTCAACACATGGTTCCTCCAAGGAATGATTCTGTGCAATCATGTAATCCGGCTTCCAGCAATTCAGGAGGGATGTGTTTTAAGTGTGGTCTGCCAGGCCATTTCTTCGTCAATGCCCTCAGGTGTTGATGGCACCATGTCGTTGTCGACGTAATTCTTCATAGAAATCAACCTCCAAATCTTTGCAATCAAAGTCCCTAGCAATTATTAGTGGTTGTGTGAATCAAATATCAGTTGAGGAAGCTATTGATACTTCTGACATCATCCTTGGTACGCTCCCAGTCAATCATGTTCCATCCTCCATTCTTTTCGATCTAGGAGCATCTCATTCATTCATGTCGGAGAGTTATGAACTTCAGCATGTGTTCCCTATTGAATTCAAACTCCTGGTTCAAAGTGGCAAACTAATAGAGTAAGCCATGGCAATCAAATTGCAATTGAGGGTTTAGTATTCCTTTCTTCTCTTATAGCCCTTAAGTCTTCAGACATTGATGTCATCTTAGAAATGGATTGGTTGTCGAGACAGAATGTTCTTCTTGATTGTAAAACCAAGACAATTAAGCTTAACCACCCGTCAGGCCAGATAATCAATTCCACCTCATCCAGCTCTAGAACCCAGATGCATACGTTGAATGTGCTTCCCCTTCCTGACCAAGAAGATATTCCGGTAGTTCGTGAATTCCCGGATGTCTTTCGTGAAGAACTGCCAGGAATGCCACCTGACAGATGTGTAGAACTCATTGTAGATCTTATGCAAGGAACTGCCCCAATTTCTAGGCGCCCACACAAAATGGCCCCACGTGAATTAGCTGAGCTGAAAATCCAACTTGAAGCTGTGTTGGCAAAAGGATTCATCCGCCCTAGCTCATCGCCATGGGGTTGCCCCATTCTGTTCGTAACAAAGAAAGATGGAACAAAAAGGACATGCGTAGATTATCGCCCGCTTAATCTAGCGACGATAAAGAACAAGTACCCACTTCCCAGGATCAATGATCTCTATGATCAACTTGCTGGATCCTCTGTCTTCTCCAAAATGGATTTCAGATTAGGCTATCATCAAATCAAAATCAGAAACAAGGACATTCCCAAAACGGCTTTCACTATCGTTATGGTCTTTACGAGTACACCGTCATGTCCTTCGGTTTAACCAATGCCCCGCCACTTTCTCGCGCATGATGAATTCGATCTTCATGGAGTACATGGATAAATTTATTGTAGTTTATCTTGATGACATTCTCATCTACTCAAAGAACGAAGAAGAGCATGCAGAACATCTTAGGCTGGTATTGATGAAACTTCGAGAGCATCGCCTTTATGCCAAGTTCTCTAAGTGCGAATTTTGGCTACTAGAAGTGATCTACTTAGGCCACGTGATTTCTGCCAAAGGCATTGCTATCAATCCCGAGAGAGTTTCGGCAATCCTTGATTGGACTCCACCTGAATCGATTAAGCAAGTTAGGAGTTTTCTTGGCTTAGCAAGCTATTGTCGCCGCTTCATTGAGAACATTCCAAAGTTGCAAAGCCTCTCACTAACCTCCTCAAGAATGATAAGAAATACGAATGGACCCCCAAGTGCGAGGAAAGCCTTCAAGAGCTAAAAAGATGGTTAACTTCTGCACCCGTACTTGTGCCTCTAGACACCAAAAGGGATTTCGAGATCTATTGTGACGCTTCACGACAAGGGTTAGGGTGCATACTTATGCAAGATCGACACGTGGTATCATACGCTTCACACAAGTTGCATCCACATGAAGAGAACTACCCTACCCACGATCTTGAAATCGCTACCGTAGTTCATGCCTTGAAAACTTGGTGACATTACCTCCTTGGTAATCGTTCTGGGATCTATTCCGACCACCAAAGCCTGAAATACATATTCACCCAGCCAGATCTTAATCTCGGGAAAATATGCTGGATAGAGTTGATAAAATATTATGATTTAGGAATATCATTCACCCCAGGAAAAGCCAATGTCATGGCTAATGCACTAAGTTGTAAGTCGTATTGTAACAACCTCATGTAACAACAGTATCAACCACTTCTTCCCGAGGAATTTCGAAAGCTCAATCTCGAGATTGTTCCTCATGGCTTCCTATCTACCTTGGTGGCGAAACCAACCCTTGAGGATCAAATCATAGCCGCCCAGAAACGTGATAGTTGTATTCGGGAGATCAAGAAGAACATAGCTAGCGGAGTTTCTAAATTTTTCTCTTTAGATGATCAAGGATAAGTAATCTTTTTGAACCGTTTAGTGGTGCCTGAGAATCAGGAGCTAAGGCAGATAATCCTTAAGGAAGCCCATGACACTCCCCTCTCGATTCATCTCGGTAGCACAAAAATTTACCGAGATATACGCCAGAGATTTTGGTGGACTAGGATGAAGCGAGACATTGCCCAATATGTTTCTGAATGTGATGTTTGTCGTCGCATTAAGGCCGAACATCAAAGACCTTCTTGCACTCTTCAACCATTGCCTATTCCTGAGTGGAAATGGGACAAAGTTAGTATGGACATCATCACTGGCTTTCCAAAAACCCAGAAAGGAAATGATGCCATCTTCTTTGTCATTGATAGACTTTCCAAAGTTTCTCACTTCCTTCCCGTTCGCGAGTCTATTAGTGCTAGCCAGTTAGCAAACTTGTATGTCTCTAGGATTGTGTCTCTTCATGGTGTTCCTTTGGAAATCAATTCTGATCGTGCTAGCCTTTGCACCTCTAGATTCTGAGAAAGTTTTCAGAATGCTATGGGAACTCATATCTCCTTTAGTACAACTTTCCATCCCCAGTCTAGCGGTCAAGTTGAAAGGGTTAACCAAATTCTTGAAGACATGCTCAGAGCTTGTGTTATCTCTTTCGGAAAGAATTGGGAGAAGCCTCTTCCATTCGCCAAATTTTCTTATAACAGTAGTTTCCAATCTAGTCTGAACATGTCTCCTTTTAACTTCCTCTATGGATGAAGATCTCGAACACATTTAAACTGGTGAAAAACCGTTGAAAGAAAATTCTTTGGACCGGATATGATCAAGGAAGCAAAAGAGCAAGTTCGCATTGTTCGTGATCAATTGAAAGCCGCCCAATCTCGTCAGAAAAGCTACTATGATCGTCATCATAGGCAGGAAAGCTCCAATCTGGATGAGAAGGCTTACCTTCGGGTTACTCCTCTGAAGGGAACCCAACGATTCGGTATCAAAGGCAAGTTAGCCCCACGTTATATTGGACCTTTCTGCATTCTTGATAAACGTGAAGAAGTTTCCTACCAACTTGAACTACCCCCGCACGTACCTTTCCCGAGTACATGATGTATTCCATGTGTAAACTCAGGCGTTGCTTCAAGGACCCCATTCGCGAAGTCGACCATGAAACGCTTGATCTCGAAGATGACCTTTCTTATCGAGAGTACCCCATTCGTATTCTTGATTCAGCATAGCATAGCACTCGTTGCCAGAATATCAAGTTTCTGAAAGTGCAATGGTCACACCACTCCGAGAAAGAAGCCACATGGGAAAGAGAAGACCGTCTCCGTGCCGAGTACCCCACCTTCCTCCCGATGACTTCTGAATCTCGGGACGAGATTCTTTTGAGTGGGGCCGAGTTTATCAAAACCCCAAGTTAGGTATGTGGTAGGGTTAGCTTCTATCTTGCATCATGTAAAAAAATAAAAAATGAAATTGAAATGGGGAAAGAAGAAAGCCCCAAATGAATTTAATTCAAATGGCCAGACAAAAATCTTTTTCCAAAAATCGTCTGAAGTTTTTGAAAAGTCCTACAAATGAGCATGATCACATATCAAGTGAAGTGGGTCCCACTGCATGCTCGAGGATTTTTTTAAAAATCCAGAAAGGGCTTGGAAATTAAATAAAAACCCTATTTGAATTGAAATTCAAACATTTTTTAATTTCAAAAATCATTAAAACTTGGGAGTGGCTATCTATATGCCATGTAAGGCCATATAAATGTTTTGGGATTTTTATAAAATGTTTTGGTATTTAATTTACCAAAACAGAACAAATTTCAGAAATAATAACAGGAAGGAAAATAAAAAAAGGAAACTGAGCCCACTTACACAGGCCTCAGGCCCAACTTATCTGGCCGGCCCAAGCCCACCCCTTTTCTTGTCTTCTACCTCGCCTGGCCCCAATGCTGCTCACTGGAGAGCATGCAGCCGCCACGCCACCTCCTGTTTCGCCGTGGTAGCCTCCCCTCCGTCCTTACCTCCTCGTCGTGGAGATGCCTAGGGCATCCTCTTCATTTCCCCTCCTCTCCTTGCTACGTTAACTCCTCCTCCTAGTCATTTCCACCGCCGCGAACGCCACCGCAGAGCGCCGCTACGCACATCCGTGGCCAACAACTACCGTTCGCCGCGCCATCTTGTCCAAGAGGTTCCTGGAGCACGGATTCATCAACCTGCAGCCGGAATTTAACCAGAGCGCAACGTGGACAACGCCTGCGACTTCTTCCTCCGCCACGGCCACTGCTCGCCGTCGCCAAATCGTCCACCGCCGTCTCTCCTTCGGCCTTCCTGACCTCACTTGCGTGCTCAGGGTGAGCCCCGCCGTGTTTCCCCTCTCCCCGCTTCTGTTTTGGTGCTCCGCATCGCTTATCCCTTGTGTTTTGATCCTTTGTAAACAACAAGACCGAAGAGATTGAAAACCTCTCTGAACTTCGTTGGGAGAAAATTTATTTGTGTCTATGTGCCGGTTCACGTCAGTTGCGCCGTTGACACCTACTTATCATCTCTGTAGTCCTACTGGAGACAAACCTCGGTATCTTCACCGAGGGAAACTTGCCGCTACGCTGCATCTCGTCTTCCACTTGGGGCAACCTAGGAAGGGCGAGAAGCAATTATCATCTCTCGCTTATCAACTACTCGCACAAAGATACAAGACATAAAGGACGAGCAACGGGCTCCCCGCTCGAGCACTCGGACGCTCCGCGGGTGCTCATACTATAAGTCCACTAGATCGTTTTTCGAGTGGGTGCACTCTTTGCTAATTCCCCGCCTGAGCACTCGAACGCTCCGTGTGTGCTTATACTATAAGTCCACTCGATCATTTTCTGAGTGGGTGCACTTTAATCTGGCACTGTGTCTTACTAAATGACCTGGGCTACAATACACTGCACCCCAGATGCCACGCGAGCTAGCTTGTAGGTAAGAACCGTCTGATTTGTTGGCCGAGCCAGGACTTTCCAAAGCGCGACTTCACTCCCGACAGTTCCATGCTCCGTGCATGATGAAATTTAACCACCAATGGACGGGTTAGGGTCGTATTCCATATGGAAAACTGGCGGAATTGATCCTATAAGCCCTCCAAGGGATGAACCTTGCTTGACACCAGTCGTTTGCAAGCTGGTGTCGAGGAACTCGAGCTTGATTGGGCTACTGTGGTATTTGTCGCTAGAGCAATTCACCAAGGCTTGACCAATCCATTACCTTGGGCCCTTTAAGATTAGCATCCCCCACAAATCTGTTTCTCGTGAACAACTTGTGTGGCTTACGGCTCGCCAACCGACACACACTACTACGTCTATTGCGGGTTCGAGTCCCTGCAAGACTCTTCGAGTCCCCCAGGGACTCGCGGGCTTCTGATGAGGGGACACCCCCACGGCTCCTCAACATTTGGGTACCTGGTGCGTGTCCAAACAGAAGGCCCACTGAAAGCTTCGACTGTCCCAAGGTCAGCCCACCCATAGCACCAACGGTTGCGCCTACATGGAGTTCAAGGAGGTTCGGAGTCCAAGCCGTGCCCGCCAAGACTGGCAAGATTAGGCAATCTCCTCTGTAACCCTAGACTGACTCCTTTTGACCAGCCTAGTATAAAAAGGCTTGGAGAGGGGACGTATAGGACATCCAATCTCGCATAGCTCCACCCTCGACGAGAGCACACTCGCCGAGACCTGCACTATAATCGCCTCCGCCATATAATACGTCAAGCAGGAAGTAGGGGTTTTATAGATCGAGGGCCCTTAACCTGGGTAAATCTCTGTCTCATGTTAGCCGACGAGCATCACCAACCTGCAATCCTCTCTCTACGATCTAAACTCAAGGTTCCTAACCATGAGATTTGCTGAGGATGATCCTCGTCAGCGTCCATGGTTGTGGATGTGGTGATACCTACTCCATCTACGAAGAGGATGCCGAAGACATCAAGCCGATCCCAAGATGTGCTCGCAAGTAGACCTAGGATTTATTTTCCTTTGTCTATGATAATGCCTCTAAGGGGTATAGGGCAAACCGACTTATGTAAAAAGCCAAATCCTTTAATTAAGAAATGAATCATCTGTGGACTCTACTTTCATTATTAATCGAGTCTCCTGGATGTTCTGACACACTTGTTTCGCCGATAAAGTCGTCCATTGCTTCACCAACTATACCCTTTGCATAGGAGCCGGATCCGTGGACCTTTGCGAACGTGCCCTTCATAGCCGTGGGTTATGATGATGAGAGTGATCAAACCGTCGACACTGATGAGTATGACTACGACGTGGATTATGAAAAAGATTAGAAGATTCCCTAGAATACGAGGTATCTTTTGTACTTCTCTTGTTATTTTGATACTTTCCAGACTTTTTGGTCATTCCTATATTTCCGCAAGAGGAGTCGATAAAGAGGCGAAGAATCGAATTGTCCGACTCTGAGGCCTTAACCTTGTGCTTGATAAAATAACTGAAACAATGATCAATTAAATTTCTGTAAATACTACAAATCATAATAAAATGATTGCATGATCTTCATAAACCATCTTATAGAAACAAATATAAAAAATTTCAATTTAAATTTATTTTACTCATTTCGACAAACACCTTGGGTGCACTCTTTATAATATCTTGGAATTTGTTAGAAAAATCATTTAAAAGAGCCTAACTTCCCCACTAATATCTTAACCTCCCGTAACCTCCCCCACGTAGAGAGATACCTCTCTCTCGTTCTCTCTCTCATGAAGAGAGTACCCTCTCTCATATATCTCTCTCCTGATTTCCTCTCTTGCCTGCCTGGTCCCTCTATCAACCCCTCTCACTCTCTATTGCTCCAGACATATGAGCACGCTGATACATCCCAAACGTATCTATAATTTCTTCTTTATCCATGAATGTTTTGGGTGATATTGCTATGCTTTTGATGCACTTTCATACACTTTTGATCATATTTGCACTAACCTATTAACTCAGTATACCCCAGTGCCACTGATTCTTTTCTGCTGTTTTTGTATTTTAGGTTTTCCCATTACTTAACATTCCCAAAAAAAATCCGGGAAAAAGATAAAAAAAAGTCAGCGATGCGGAAGCTTCCAGATGCCCGAAGGGGGGAAGGGGGCGCGGCCCCCACCCTAGGTCGCGCCGAGGGGCCGCCTGGACTCCCTAGTGCCTAGTGGCCCCCTGGCTGGCACCCTTCGCCTAGATTTACCTCTCGTCCCAAAACCCCCGAGGACATGACCCTTTTCTTCAATCTCCCTTCTGTTGCACCGCCGCCGCGCTTCCATGATCGGGGCTGCCAGGAGACCCTGTCCTGGCACCCTGCTGGAGGGAGGATTGACCTCCGGGAGCTCCTCCACCACCATGGACGCTTCCCGAATGAGACGTGAGTAGTCCACCTTGGACCATGGGTCCATGATCAGTAGCTATGTGATGTCTTCTCCACACCTTTTCTTTTCATTGCTTAGACCTTGTGAGCTGCCCTACATGATCAAGGCACTTATGTAATTTTCCTGTTGTTGCTATGTTGAGTTTGCTGGGATCTGATGGATTATGAGATTATGCTCAAATTTTGATGAGTAATATATTTGGTTCTTCTCCATTTATATTTATGTTCTTGAGTAATTCTTGCATGTTCTCCGTTGCTTTTAATTACTTTGGCTAAGTGATGGGTAGTAACTCCAAGACGGAGCGTTATGCATGATTGTGGGTTCATGCCCCCCAATGACTAGCTTGAGTGAGAGATACATGAGTCTAGGGTGTGTAATGTTGCCAGAAGGGGGAAAACAACGGTGCTTGTACTTGAGGGTGCAAGGATTGTTTACTTTATGCAAAGTTCTTTTAATGCAGGTGGGGCTCGCAACTTAATACCAGCGAGATGTTCTGGTTAGATATCTCAAGGTGGATGATTAGTGAGTAGATGCAGGTGGATTTCGGTGTACTTGTCTTGGGGTACTGCCCATGCTTTTGAGCATCTTCCTTTCTTTTGTGGCATAGTTAGCATTGCGGTGCGTTTTTAATCCTGTAAATTGCCCAATTGTGATTTGTTCACCTCGCATAGTTGTTTATCGTCTTTTGGGAGAGAGATATCCCTAGTGAACTTCATGGGACCCCAGTCCATGTTTCCTTCACTGTTTACACCCTCAATTTACTTCCTGTTTTACTTTCTAATCGCAGTTATCATTACTTTTATCTCTTGCATTTGACCCTTTGTAAATGAAAAGGCCAGAGAGATTGACAACCACTCTATACTCGTTGGGAGAAAAGTTTTTTGTATTTGTGTGTAGGTCCAGGAAAAGCAAGTGATTATGATAAACAGCGCCTCACTTGCCGAACCACCTACTTGTTATCATTGGAGTCCTACTGGAGATATAAACCCTATCATCTACGTTAGGGGAAATTTGCTGCAGTGCTAAATCTCAACCTTCCACTTGGGGTAGCCAACGAGGAGCACTACTTCAGTGCCATCAAGCTAAATTTTCGGCGCTGTTGCTCGGGACTCCACTCTTCACTATAGGGGAGTTGCACGCTTTCTTTTATCTGTTCTTTTTACCTTTGTCTCCTTTATCCAAAACACCAAAATAATTAGTTACCTTTCTATTAGTTATCATTATGTATGGTCCTTTTACCTTTGGTGAGGCAGAAGTGCTCACCTATAAACAAAAAGGTGGTGAAAGTTTGAAAGATGCTTACTATAGATTTAATTATTCTCAACAAAGATCCACCAAGGAGAAATCCACTACTATCCTGCTTAGAAACTTTTATGTTGGAATTAATTCTTGGAATATATTTATTGTAGATACTGCTATCAATGGGAATTTCCTAGAAGTCCCAGTTTGGGAAGGTCTTAATGGTATGGAAACTCTTGTTGGAAATCTCCCCATTGCTAGCATTCAAGAGGACATTACTCTAGCTCACATTATGAAAAAACTTAAAAAGTTAGAGATAAAATCCATAACAAGGGGGAAAACTTGAAAAAACTATGGAGGCCATCAAATCCCATGATTTGGATCCTTCTAGGATAGATAAGATTGAGGAAATCATTGACACTTTAGGAACCACTTTCTCCTCAATCAAAACAAAAAAGGTAGAAACTCTGGGAAAGAAGGAACCTAGGTTCTTTTACGTTCCTAAGGTTACTCGACCCAAAAACAATCCACTTATTGCCAAAGGAGTTGAAACTGTGAAGACCTTGGAAGAGATACCTCTCTTGAATAAAATTAGAAATGAAGCTTCAAGTGATCCTTCACCTTTTTATTTTATCCCTAGAAGTATCTTCATTAGACCTTTATTTGAAAGTCCTCTTAAGACTAGTTGTACAATTAAAGAGATTTTTGATGATCTTGATGATGGTTCAGTTGATACAACTTGATCTTTCTGCTTTGTGACTGGCTCAAAGGCGTAAAATAAAGCGCTTGTTGGGAGGCAACCCGGTCTTGATGATTTTTACTACTGTAGCAACATCATTGTATTTTTATTTCCAAGCTTTGTGCCAAGTTTAGCCTCCGATTGCAAGAAAGTTTAAAAGTTGTGACATGCTTTCAAGAAAACTGATTTTGTCCCTTGACAGAAAAATTCGTCTAAAATCACCAGATCATCGTTTTGATCTGAATTTTTTATGAAAGCATGCTCTATACAATTATCTTTCGTGCATCTGTTCTAAGTTTTTTGGTTTGAGTTGCAGAACTACCCCAAAAAATTATTTACTACATGCTGATCTGTTTTTCACAGATTCTGCCCTATTTTTTGTTTTCCCATTTTTGCAAATCTCCTGCCTGTAGATGACGAGGCTACGGATCACGTTCTTCCCATACCCCGTTCTTTAACGTTTGATACCAGACACGTCCGATCCTTCCCGCGCCCTCGCCTCTTCTCGCTCGCTCGTTTGCCGCCAGGACGCCCTCCGCGCGGCTATATAAGAGGTAGCTCGTGCCATTTCCTCACCACACACACTCCACACCAGCAGTTCACCCAGCCTAACACCACCCACCTCAGCACGAGCAGAACAGAAGGAGGAGGAAACGAGAAGAAGGAGGAGTGTAGAAGGATAGGAGGAGAAGGTGGAGGAAGGAAGGGAGAGGAAGAAGAAGATAGGGGACAGGCTGACACGCCTCCGCCCCCACATCGGAGCTACGTCCGCGAGCGGCCGCCGGCGAGGAGAGAAAGGAGGAGCCGATACCTACCCCAGCAATGCCCGTCTACACTGAGCTGTTCCCAACCCGGACGTCCCACGCCACCATTTCCTCCAAAAATGGAACCCTGCCGGCCTCCTCTACGTCTGCCGCCCCTTGTCGGTGACCGCTACCGCTTGGAAAGCCGCCCACGGTGAGCCCCTGCCTCCCAACCGCCATGTCCTAGGCACTCCCCGTGTTCGTGTTGAGACCATGGAGAAGAAGGCATGCGACCGTCCGATCTGATATGATCCAACAGACTGCAGCGCCTCATACCCCGTCGGTTTTAACTACCCTACGACCCATGGGGCCCGTCCATCAATTTTCTTAAAAAAACAGTAGCGCAGCCGTACTAGGCTGAAATGCCCCGGCCCATTTACCCTTTGCGCGACCAGACACATTTTACTCACTGGGACGCATAATTTATATTTTTTATTTATATCGCCAACATTAGAACAATTATAGAAAAAGAAAAACTCCTTAGAAAAATACGAAATAAATTTTGTTGTAATGCTAAAAAAAAAATTTCGTGCATATATAAAAATATTTTGAAAGAAATTAAATATTTGGCCATTTTATTATAATTATTCATTCTTCTTTAATTTCACTTAAATTCCTATACACCTAAAAATACAATATTAATTTTTGCATGCTCCTGATAAAATGCTTAATTTTAATTGTGGATATTTTATTAATGATCGTATTAGATGGCCGGCTAGATTAACTTTAATATAAAATTATGTTGATGAAATTAAATCTATGTTATTTTATTTGCAATGCCTCTGGTAATTACCTAATTGAGTTATAACTATTTTCTCTCTCTCTAAAGAAATGGTGTTAGCATAAAAAAATGTTTTGTAACGAACTTCTAGGTGCTTAATTATTCTTAAGCTTGTCAATTGCACCACATGTTAATAATCATTTTAACCGCCCTTAAAGAATTAAGTATTATTATGGTGTTTTATGTGTTAACCTCTAAGTGAAGATAAATCCTACAAAATTGATATCTCCCTTTATGCTTGCTTATGTGTTGTGATGAAATTGTTGGAATGCTTATGTTTGTATGTTTGAATTGGTTGATGTGATTTTAATGGTGTGATTTATTTTTCACGATGCGTAGAAGCAGCGCTTGACGTTGCAGGTGAAGACTCCTCCCAAGCCGAAGAAGCCATACCAGGAGACACCACTGAGGAAGGAAAGCCATCTTCCTCAAACCCATGCCCTACATTTTCTACTTTCTTTTGTATCATGTTATTGTATCACCTGTCACTACTTCATTTTGGGATGGGATCATAGTATTTCTATTAGGACAACCACCACATACCTTTATACCCTACCAATTTGGGAAAATGAAAATAGAACCCCGATGATTTCGATGCACTATGAACACCATCAGTTAGCCTTGGTAATTAATTAAGTGCAACTTAATAATTGGTTAAGAAGTGAGCCTAGCTCACTTGGCAAGTCGAGTGGATGTACAACCCAGCCACCCAGGTTCAATCCCTCACGGGCGCGAATTTGGGTTCTTATTATTTGAAAAAAAAACCGTTGTGGGGGCTTCCCTCACCTCTTTCCTTTAAAAAACTTAATTATTGGTTAATCTTCCACCACCCTAATGTGATGGCATACATCTAAAAGATGTGATGGCAAAGTCTTGAAGGACTCTGTATAAGTGCCGTCAAAACCTAGCCCTACAGTACAACCACATGATATATGGGCACTGGCTTGGTTATTTTGTTATTTCACCCTTATTGTTGTCTATGATGTACCGCAGAAGGGATATTCGCCTTGAGAGGTGTATCCTTGACACAAAAGGGGGCGGGGGTCCGGACTATGAACTAAGGTTCGTTCCGTGTTAAAACTTAGTGGGCATGACACAATAAGTGTGATCTAATGGATGATCTTGTCACAATCCCCCTGCCGGTATACCAAAGTGTCTATTATGCTAGCGGCCACTGGTGGCAACAAGATGAGATTGTGTCATGTGGGTAAAGTGTACAACCTCTCCAGAGTGAAAACTATTCGAGTAGCCGGGGTCCAAGGTCATGGACAACTAGTGAGGCCACACTTTGTGGGGAATAGATGAGAAATTCTAAGTACATAGATTATGGTTCACGGTGATGTTGTTGATGTTGATGTTGAAAGTGATAGAGTTGGACATGATTAACTCAATGCTACTTGTGGGAATAAAATTTGCTCAACACAAAATATTTGCCAACTTAATTAAGATGAGTAGCTAGGTACCTCCTATGACAAACTCCACCATATGGCTATCCTAATAATATTTGTTTCCTATGCAAAAATCTTTGTTGTGTTATTTAGATGGTTTACGAGTAATTTGTATGTACTCACAGCTTTGTCCCTGGTTATTCAAACGGCCAGGCTTGGAGGAGCAGGTAATGGATGATGATTGGATTGACGTTTACTAGGACGTGCTATGCTCTGGACTTTCTTGTTGGTTATGCCCCTCTGCCATGTCAGGAGCATTTTGGATTCCGTTGCATTTGTGCCTGAGGAGGCAGTGTAAGACTATGTTGTTCGGCATGTTATATGAACATGTGATTTGTTTTACCTATCGAGTTGCACCTCATGTATCACTAATCATGGGAACGTGACAGGTGCGCAGCTGGCCGCTCCAGGGATATAATCCGGGGTGCCCACACCTCGTCGTGCTCCTGTGCTCACCGCCGGCGCGAGTTGGTTGTCACCAGTGGGGTGGCCCACTCGCAGATGGGCCATGCCCCTATTAGGTTAAGGGGCTAATCCCCATTAGAAAATAACCCGCCGCTCTTAAAAAAATGAGCCCATGACAAGTGGGCCCTGGGCCATTGATTTAAGTTAAAAGAATAATGTTCGTTAATTGTCCCTGTTAGTATGACAGATGGGCCCCGGTGCTAAGAGATTAAATAAAATGAATTTTATAATTTTCAAGATGATGACATGTGGGCCCATGTACTATTTAATTAAACTAAATGATTTTATTAATATCCAGAGGCTGACTAGTGGGACCCACTGGTCAGGTTTGACCATTCAACTGGCACTGTTATGGATAATATTGAATTTTTTAATAAAATAAATCTAGTAAATGATTAAATATGAATAAAACTTTGAAATTGAATATCTTTTAAACCGTAACTCCGATGAAAATAATTTATATGTCAAAGTTTCTCAAAAAAACACAACAAATAAGAATACACTATCCCTATACCGACCAGCCACCTCTAACATGCCGAACTTGGAACCTCCCCTCCGGTTCTTCTGCCGATAATCACCCAAAGCTGGCAGTTCATCCCCGGATGAATTCCCACTCTGAGCAAAGCACATTGTACTGCGTTAGAACACAGCCAACACGGCGTTTGCCATGTGTTGTATTTGTATTGCTATTATTGGCGTGTATTTATTGTTTGTCCACCCCTCTTATTCTCTGGTAGACCCCGAGACTGCCACTGCCGACATTGTTGGGTACGACTATTACGTCGACGACCGTACCCCTACTACCGAGCTTCTAGGAAAGAAGTTCCCCATGCCCTCTCCCATATATCACCTATCTATCTATATTTATCTTTTCACTAGGCATTGTTGCTGGTACGGTCAATTCCTATTCAATTGCATAGCCTGACTTTGTCGCCCCTTGATGTACCTCCTTTATCCGTTGTTGCCTATTATAATTATGCAATATTCAGTAGTTGGCCCTGCGCATTGTTAGTCAACTAGGTTTAGATAGCGGGCCGTGATCACTCTGGGAGTGAACGAGGGAATTATTAATATTTCAATTATTATTACTATAACTAAAACATCATCGAGCAGACACCGCAAAGGCCCGTGCAACGGACAGACTCTACCGAGTCGCCCTCAAGTGTTTTCTACGAAGGGGATGGCCTCGTAGTTCACCCTCATTGTCGCCTCTGTTGTGTAGCACATCGGGGTGTTACACTTTAGTTCATTCCTGATGATGTCTCTGTCGAACCGTCTATCAAGTGTGACCATCGAGAGTGACTCCTCCTAGTTTCACTTGATGGTAGGGACCTAAACCCTGGATGTCCAACAGGTAAGAGAATCTCCAGCCGTTCGCCCCCCAAAGCATTTTGCGACGCTATTTTTATCGCCGCTTGGGGGCGCTCGGCGCGGCGGTAGGTCTTGGGGCGAGTTCCCCCCCAGCCGCGCCCCCAAGGTCGAACCCAAGAAAACAACGACATGTGCACAGATTCGAATAGTTTTCTTCCCGCCTCAAAGAAGAACAAAGTTCGGCGAAACATGCCATGGTTCGGCGATCAAGCATGCCACAGACGGCGTGATCTACGCGGGGAACAAAAAGTAGGCTGGCTGACTGCTCAAAGCGGGCCGTCCAGGTCGACCGCCGAAGCCGTTGGCTCGCCGAATGTCTCAACCGGCGTGGACGGCGTGTCCGGTGTCGTCGGCGTGTCCGCCGTGGGCGAGGCAGGCACGCCCAGCACAGACGGGGCTGTGGGGGGCGTGACAACGGGCGGCGCCATTTGGGGCAAGATCTTTTCGCGCTCGGAGACAACCCAGGCTCTCATCTGCGCGTCCACCGTTCCCAAATCCATCGTAGCCATTGTCGACAGGAAGGCAAGATCAGTGTTCCTCTTCTTGGCGGCGGCGGTGTTCCTCGGGAGGTCTAGCTTGGCGTCCTGCTTGCCCAAAAGCTCGGTCCACCTTGCCCTAGACGCCTCCTCCATGATCGCGGCGTTGCTCGCGGCGTCGGCGATGCATTTCTCGATGGCCGACTGCAGCCGCTCGGCAGCCGGCGCGGCGGCCTTCGACGCCTTGGCTTTCTTGTTACCCTCGGCCGGGCGCCCTTCGGACGCCGGCGCGTCTGGGTCGTAGACGCCGTTCTTGGTCTTGGCGAGAACATGCGGCATTCCGCCCATTTGTCGCACATCTCGATCAGCGGGAAGACGTGGATGAACTTGAATTCGGTGCCGGTGTCTTCTCGGTACATGCTGAACATGCGTGCATACTACCAAACGAATGTCAGTACAAGTGTGCGAACAGCGGGCGAGATTGCGGCGAGTTCGCGTCGAGATCATACCTTTTGGTCGGCCCTGGCGCCGCTTTCCGGCCGAGCGTTTACCTCCTCTTGGATGTCGTGCCACTTGTTGCACGCCGTCTGCACTGCCGCCCAGTGGTTTGACATGGCTTTCGCACCGCGCTCCATGTAGACCTCCTTGAATTTGGGGTCGACCATCTTGCGCTCGTCGAAAGCCGCCTTGATCCTCTTCCAGTATGTGTCGCCGTTTTGGTTGGAGCCGGTGATGGGCTCCGAGCTCACCATATTCCATGACTCGCCGAGGCACTCGTCCTCCTTGGCCGTACACTTGTAGCGGTTCAAGGCCGGCTCGCCGCTCTTCCTCTTCTTCTTCCCTTTGCCGGCCAACTCCTCCGGCGTTTCTTCTTCGTCGTCGTCCACCTCAAAGTCTTGCGTGTCCTCGTCGGCGCGCTGGGCGAAGTCGGTGTCGTCGGCGAAGAAGGCCTCTGAACCGACGACGACGTGTGCCTCGGACCCCGTGGCAATGATGTCCTCCATCTCCGTGGAGAACGGGATGGATTCTCGACGCAACAAGGACGGGGATGTAGTCGTGTAGGCCTGCGTCGAAGTCGAGAAGTG
Source organism: Bromus sterilis (assembly GCA_950022295.1). Taxonomy (NCBI): domain Eukaryota; kingdom Viridiplantae; phylum Streptophyta; class Magnoliopsida; order Poales; family Poaceae; genus Bromus; species Bromus sterilis. The sequence continues at coordinate 235,762,093 of OX465596.1, forward strand.
GGGTTGAAGCCGCTGTGGTCAGGCGACGCCGCCCATGCCGCCGGCGTAGAAGGAGAGAAGTTGCCGGCGGGGGAGGTGATGCTCTGCTGAGTTGGGAGAGGGAACAACACCCCACCGGAGCGGAGAGCCGCCGCCGCCGCAGTTGCCTCCTTGGCCTCCGCAGTCTGCGCGAGCGTGTCCTGGAGCTCACGCCTCGCCGCGGCCGCCGCGGCCTCCGTCGCCTCCAGCTTCTTCGCCGCCGCATCCTGCGTGGCCTTCATGATCTCCTGGGACTTCTGTCTCAAGAGGCGGTTGCGCCGGTCGGTCGTGGAAAACGAGCGGCGCTGTTCGTCGGCGAGCCACTAGGCGTCCGTAAAGCGCTCAGACTTTGGTGGCGGCGCTCTCGGCTTTCTGGGCTTCTTGGCCGGCGAAAGTTGTGCGCCATCAGCGCGGCGAGGGGGCTCGTATTTCTTCTTCGGCACCATGGGGGGAGATCTGGAGAAAATGGCGGGAGACGGGGGCAAATGGCGGGGGGGGGGGAGGGGGAAAATGGCGGGAGGGTAGGGCCTATCACGCCGACAGAGCGGTCCCATGCGTCGTTCCGTTTCATCCGGCGCCCCCAAGAGACCCCCAGGGCGCTGGGTTTGGCTTGGGATCTCCGGATCCACTTTTGGCCCAATCCGGCGCTAAACGGCCTCTTGGAGGTGTGGCTGGGCGAATTTCGTCCGCCCGGCGCGGAAAAAGTCGTCTTGGGGGCCTCTTGGGGGCGCGGCTGGAGATGCTCTAAGGAGTCTGGTGACCCTATGGTGCCCGCGAGAGGTATTGCGATGGGACGATAGGACAGTCGGGTACTGCCTAGAGAGAGAGGTGGTCTGACTGCTAATCCTTGTCCGCGAGAGTTACCAAACAACGAAAGTCAAGCTCCTCCAAGAGCACACGCGAGATAAGGTAAGGAGACATGTCTCCTTGTTGGTACCCGCGAGGTGTTACGGAGCGACATGACAGTCGGTTACCGCATGGAGAGAGGAGGGCCTGGCTACTATTCGTTGTTCGCACGTTACATAGTCGGAGAAACGATAACGGTTGTCCCGCGAGATAAAAATCAAATGCCCAATGGGTCGGGTGAATGACTTGAGTTGGCCACTGGCGTATAGGCGCTACCTCCACGCGGGATAATGGGTGTGGGCCCCTCGGCTGTTACAATCTGGCGAATGGTCTGAAATACCTCCAGTTCAGCATTGTAGCACGGCGAATCGGTCCACCCATGATAGAGGTGGTGCATGGTCACAACCCTGCGCACAACGACCCAGAGTGCAAGGGGAGACGGCCCAAGACCCCCTTGCCCTTAGGATGTTGACTAGCGGGCACCTCTTTGATGAACCTAGGTAAGACTATGTCGTGTTGGATAACCTCGGTGGGGCATTCCCTAACAAGGTGTGCTCCATCCTGGATATTCGAGCGTGTAGGGTAACAGTAGTGCAGCCGCTGCAGGGATGAAATCTATTCGAATAGTTGTGTCCATGGTAACAGGACGCTTGGTGTTGTATCTGGATCCTATACTATGAACTATTACAAGTACAAGTTAAACTGTTGTACCCGGTATGTTTTCGTCGCTGGGAAGTCGAGGAAGGGATCTCGATTCATTGATAATATATACAACTTATTATTATTCATTATTGCATCAACTTATGCTGCATTGATATTACTTTCATTCTATTATAACTGTTCGCTATTCTCTTCTCGTGCTGCAAGAATCGCGTGAAGATGCTAGTCTGTGATAGGCTAGGTCTTCCCCCTTACCCTGGTACTTCTGTCTTGCAGTCCACTATGTAGAATCTTCTTCAATTTTGTTACCAATGCATAAATGCTTAGATGCCTCGGTTTAAGTCTCGCTGAGTATGCTAGATACTGACCTTTTCTTTTCTACCCCATTTTACCTTCCTTTTACACGATTTCTGCGATCAGACGTTGGAGCCATGGAGTCCAGGAGCGGAAGACCCTTGGTGCTTGCTACGTTGTCGATACCACCGATGTCCAGGAGTAGTTTGGAGGGTCCCAGGAAGGAGACCTCGCCTTTTCGATGGTTGATTAGTGGCTGTGCTAGCCTTCTTAAGGCAAACTTGTATTCATGTCTCTGTACTCAGATACTTTTGATTCCGCTAACTTTGTGCTCTCGCACAGTTGTATTCGGGCCCTCGCGGCCCTTGCCTTGTATTATACAGCTTGTATTATTTTATTATTAGAGTTGTGTTGTGATATCATGCCGTGAGTCCTTGATCTCGGCCGTGTACCTTGCTTCTATGATTACTGTCACTACAAAATCAACGATATCAGTTGGCGGGCCATTTGTGTCATGGTAAAGAATTTTTCATCAATAATGATACGCTAACGACGGGTTGCCTCCGTCAATCGACCCGTCACTGATGCTTCGTCAAAAAAATAAAAATAACGATGGTACCACATTTTTCGTCGACTAAGATCGTTTTTAGGTGACATTACCCAGTTCGTCAACAATGTTAATATTTGATGACGGGGTTAATCAGTCACGTAATAAAAACAACTTGTCACCTATATGCGTCTTCGTTGTTGATAATCCCGTCGATAGAAATTATTTTCTACTAGTTTGACTAGTCAGCTTGCCGACAAGTGGGCCCCATTTGCTCACGTGGCTTCTTCCATGTGGGCCCGAATGTGCTTTAACCACCTTAAGTGTCTGTCACTAATAAACTGTTCCTTAGTTTTGACTAGTCAATAGTCCTGACATATGGGCCCAAGAAATGCTGACGTGGAGCCTTACAAGCGGGCCCAGGCGGTACTTACATGGGAGCTTACGTGTAGGTTCACGTACTTGGTGACGGTCCTATAATTGTCACATCGCTGTATCATATATTACAGTTTGAAAATTGAATAAATTATGAAAATGAGACCAATATAACTCTCATTAACGCTCAAACAAACATGCATTACATAATTGTATAATAGATAATGATCATCCAAATGAGAAAACACAGTACCATCTATGAAAACCATAATATGAAAATGACCCTCAAAAGAAATCATAACAAGAAAACCTAAGTTCCAGGACGAAGAACACAATCAGGGTTGCGACGTGTGCTGCAACATGGGCTGCGACATGGTCTCCAATGTGGACTGTGGCATGGGCTCATTGGAATTGTACTGGATAGTGATACGGCCTAAACGTATCGATAACTTCTGCTCACTCCATGCATGTTTTGTGTGATATTGCTATGATCTAGATACACTTTCATACACTTTTGATCATATTTTGACTAACCTATTAACTCAGTGCACCCCAGTGCCAGTTTCTGTTTTTTGTTGTTTTTCTATTTCAGTTTTCCCCCAAATCCGGGAAAAATCAGATAAAAAATCAGCGTACCGGAAGCTTCCCTAGACTCGAAGGAGGTCCAGGGGGCCACCACCAGGTGCCCAGGCGGCCACCTGGAGCGGACAGGGGCCTGGCACCGCCAGGGGGTTCCTGGACTCCTGGCTGCCCCCCTTCGCCTATTTAATCTCCGTCACGGGAAACCTCCGAAGACAGAACCTTTTTTGTGACCACGCCTCTGTTCCGCCGCCGCAGCGTTTCCAAGATCTAGATCACCGTCAGGACACTTCCCGGCACCCTGCCAGAGGGAGGATCGACCTCCAGGAGCTTCTCCTCCACCATGGGCGCTTCCCGGATGTGCCGTGAGTAGTTTCCTTTGTACCATCGGTCCGTGATCAGTAGCTATGTGATGTTCTCCTCCCCTCTTTGTTCTTCATGGTTTAGACCTCCTGAGCTGCCCTACATGATCGAGGCACATATGTAATCTTTCTGCTTTTGCTATGCTGAGTTTGATGGAATCTGATGGATTATGAGATTATGTTCAGATTGTGATAGAGTAATATAATTGGTTCTTATCTTTTGTATTTTTGTTCCGAAGTAATTCTTGCATTTTCTCCGTTTCTGTTTATTGCTTTGGCCAAGTGGTAGGTAGTAACTCCAAGAGGGAATGTTATGCTCGATTGTGGGTACATGCCCCCTGATGACACGCTTGAGTCATAGAAACATGAGTCTAGAGGATGGGCTGTGGCCACAAGTGGGAAAACAACGGTGCTTGAAACCGCAGTTGCAAGGATTGTTTACTTTACGCAAAGTTCTTTTTAATGCAATTGTCTGTTGCTTTGGGTTTACACATTGGGTGGGCCTCGCAACTTAATACCAGTGAGATGTTCTGGATAGATATCTCAAGGTGGATGATTAGTAGTAGATGTAGATGGATTTCGGTCTACTTATTTTGGCGTACTGCCTATGCTTTTGAGCCTCTTCCTTTCTTTTGTAGCATAGTTAGCATTGCGGTGCGTTTATAATCCTGTCAATTGCCCATCTGTAATTTGTTTACCTTGCATAGCAGTCTTATCGTCTTTTGGGAGAGAGACATCACTAGTGAACATCATGGGACCCCGGTTCATATTCTCATCATTGTTTACAAGCTTATTTCCTTTTCAGTATTTACTTTCAGTTGCTATTATCATTATCATTATCCCTTGTGTTTGATCCTTTGTAAAAAATAAGACCGGAGAGATTGACAACCTATCTGAACTTCGTTGGGAGAAAAGTTAATTGTGTTGTGTGCAGGTCCGCGTCAGGTGCGCCGCTGACACCTACTTATCATTGCCGGACTCCTACGGGAGACAAACCCTATCCTCTACATAGGGGAATTTATTTGCTATCCTACATCTCACCTTCCACTTGGGGTAACCAACGAAGGGCGAGAAGCCATTACCACTTCAACGCCATCAAGCCAATTTCTAGCGCCATTATCGGGGACTCCGAGTGATAAGATAGGAGTTGCCCACTACCTTTTATCTTTACTTTTTAGTCTTGTTAGTTTACCTTTCAGTTTTTATCTTTGTGTCTTATATAAAAATCACACAAAAAATATTTATCTTGCTAGTAGCTGTCATTATGTCTGGTCCTTTTGCCTTTGTTGAGACAGATGTTCTCACATTTAAACAAAAAGGTGGTGAAAGTTTAAAAGATGCTTGGTATAGAATTAATGATTCTCAAAAAAGAGCCACCAAGAAGCAATGCACTACTATCCTGCTTAGAAATTTTATGTTGGGATTACCCCTTGGAATAGCTTCATATTAGATACTGATATCAATGGGAATTTCCTAGAAGCCCCAATTTGGGAGTCTCTTAATGTTATTGAAAATCTTGTTGGAAACCTCCCTATTTCTAGCATACAAGAAGATATAACTCTAGATCACATTATGAAGAAACTTGAAAAGATAGAGTTAGACATACCAAGTATAACTAGGATAAATGAGTTGGATCGCAAGATTCAAGGTAGTTGAATAGACTCGATAGCTCCATGCATAAAATTATTAAAACTTTGGAGACCATCAAATTCCATCATATGGATCCTTCTAGGATTGATAAGATTGAGGAAATCATTAATACTCTAGGAACCACTTTCTCCTCAATCAAACCCAAAAGGGTAGAGACTCCGGCAAGGAAGGAACCTAAGTTCAACTATGTACCTAAGGTTCCCCGACCCTAAAATAAACCACCCATTGCCAAGGAAGTTGAAACCATGAAAACATTGGAAGAAATACCTCTTTTTGAAAATTTTATAAATGAAACTTCCACCGATTTTCCGCCTTTTGGTTTTCTCCCTGGAAGTATCTTTATTAGGCCTTTATTTGAAAGACCTCTTAAGACTAGTTGTACAATTGAAGAGCTTTTTGATGATCTTGATGATGAATCGATTTTACGACTTGATTTTTTGCCTAATGCCTAGCTTAAAGGAATAAAAGAAAGCGCTTGTTGGGAGGAAACCCAAGATGTTTTTCTTCTGTTTTTAGTGGTCTTATTGATTTTTAATACTGTAGCAACATCATTGCATCTTTATTTTAAATCCTTGTGCCAAGTTATAGCCTCATATGGCAAGTGAAGCGAAAGTTGTGACATCCTGTCCAGAAAACATATTCCGTCCTTGTGACGGGAAAAATCGTATCAAATCACCAGTTCATCTTTTTGAGCTGAAATTTTCACACAACATGCTCTATACAATCGCGGAACTTTCGTATGTTCTGAGTTTTTTCATTTGAGTTGCAGAAGTACCCCAAAAAATATCTCTACTACCTGCTGTTCTGTTTTTCACGGATTCTGCCACGTTTTGTCTCTCCTTACTTTTGCAAACTTTAAGCTTGCTTTTTTTTGCAAAAACTTTTGGCAATCTTGACAAACAGTAGCTCTTCAAGAATATCCTCATATCCAGTGGGGAAAAATTATTTTATTAAGGGTACAAACCTCTCTAATCAGCTTATGATGAGTTATGTATGAAAGAAGATTCGAGAGTGTCAAGCGCTCAAGCTTGGGGATGCCCCCATGCATCCCCAACAAATATTCAAGGAGACTCAGGCTTCTAAGCTTGGGGATGCCCCCGTGCATCCCGTTCTCCATCAATAATCATCAGTTCGTCCTTCGTCTCACTATATTTTTATCACTTCATGCGTTATGGGCTATGCTTGGAGCGTCTCGCTCTTATGTTTTACCTTTAGTTTTATTTAGCTTTGCTTGATGTTCATAAAAAGATAGACCCCATCTTACTTTGTGTGGGAGAGAAACACGATCCACTTTCAAAATCTAGATCACATCATAGGATTTTTCATGACTGTCTTTTTGCTGTTGTGTGTTCTTTATCTTTTCGTAGCTACTTCCATGTTTAGTTTTATTTTTAGTTTGTCTTTAGAAAGAGCCTTGGCTTTTGTTTAGTTTGTTGCTGGAACTCTCTTTAGTTTTCATGTTTATCTTGTTAAGAGAATTGGTTGTTGCACTGAGTTGTGTCTTGTCTTGAGAGTAGGTAATTGAGGTTGCTATTTAATTTTAGTAGTAACTTGCATTGTTTTGAGGTATTGATGTGACTAATGTTTGAAATTTTTGTGTCAAGAGCTCTAGCCTATTAGTGATAGGTGTTGTATTTTGGGAAATCCGTGGTTATTTTCAAAACCTACCAAACTAGTTGAGAACTCTATCTACTAGATGGATCACTAATCGTTCGAGGGATCGAATATTAGAGTACACTGGCGTACCATGAGTCAAGGATGCGCAAGGATAACCAAACCCCCATACACTCCTCCTCGGGGTACTTGTATCTTTTTGAACCTTCATATTAGATTGAGAGTTACCGATAATAAGTGCATGAGTTCTTCGGACTAATGTAGGTATTGAAAGTTGACACCTCCACCTCCTCATATTTGCTAGCCTCTCCTGTGCCATGCATTGCCTCCTTCTCACTCCGAGAGTGCGCGTCCACCTTGCTGGAATTATGCCCTAGAGGCAATAATAAAATGTATTATTATTATTCCAGGTTCATTATTAATGTTTATATGTCTACGCTATAACTGCAATGGCCTATGCGGAGGTTTGCCAAGTGCATATTAACTTCCTTCGGAGGAAAACCCATATGCAGGTGTGGAGTATAAACACAAAGTGTTCTTAGTATGCCTCTAGGACTAACCTGTGTATTATGGATGTCATTTTTTCCTGACATAGGGCATTGAATATGCCGGTAATACATGGGAGCACATTGTTACCAGAACAAGGGTGCTGAACCGACCAAATTGTATGATTCGCTTTGAGATTTCATCATCATTGTATTATGAGTTAAATCATCAGATGAGTTGACATTTGCATGTATCCTTATAGACCATGAGAATGTTAAGTACCTACATACCGGAGGGTTGGTTTTGAATCTGTCCTAACACCACCCGTAACAGGCGTGGCAATAACGGCTTTGCTCACTTACACTCGAAAGTATGTCTAGGGACTTGATGATTCAAGTTGGGATTTTCTCCTCATTCTTAGGAGAGATATTCTTTGGGCCCTCTCGGTATTATGTATCCACGAACATCCGACAGGATACTTTGTGAATAGATCACATGGGATACGGAATACGTGAACGAGAAAAAAGAACAAAACCGATATGAGGATAATTGGTATAATGATTAATGAGTTCATCATGCGGATACCTATATAATCTCACCTCATTTTTTGTAAAGTATCGCGAAACAAAGGGATTGGCATGTCAACCAGAGGTTCACTCGAATTCATATTCGTGTAGGTGCGGGAACCATTATGGTTATCCATGGCTCCGCTATTGGTTATTGATCCGAAGAAAGTCAGTTTCCGGTTCATGTCCGTATTCTACCGAACCTATGGGGTCACAGACTTAAGGGTGGTAGATTTGTTGAGTACTAGAGTGATAGGAGCACGAGTATAACACACCGGAAAAGTTTCGGAGTGATTGAGATTTAATCGGAGAGAAAACCGGAATCGTTTCGGGGCACCGGTAAAGTACCGGGAAGAGTTTCGAGAAACCGGGTAAAACCGGAGGGCCGGAAAAGTTCCGGGATGGTCTAAATATGTTTAATATTTATTTATTGTGAATTCTAGAAAATTTAGAATTAATAAAAGGGATTAAATATCAATGGGCCCCCTCTAACTTGGAAGGCCCAAGTGGGGAGGGAGCACATGGGTCAAAGGAGCCCAAGAGGGGGAGGCGCCTAGGAGGAAGCTTCCTCCACTTGGCGCCCCACCAAGGAGGGGGGGGGGAAACCCTAGGGCGCCACCCCTAGGGCTGTCCCCTCCTCCAAGGTGGCCTCCCCTCCCCTCCCACTATAAATAGATGAGGAGGGGGGCACCCCCAAGAGACACACAGAATTTGTTCTTTTGCCTCAGGGCTGCCCCTCCTCTCTCCTCTCTTGTAGATCTGATCTCCACAATATCTCGAAGTGCTGATCCTCCCTCCTCTCTACTTCGGAGGCTCTGAGCTCTAGACGGCGGAGCCCTGCCGGATCTACTACAGCGTACGTGTGGATCAACCGTAGAGAGATTGTAAGTTCGATCTTCGTTCGAGGGACTTCTAGATCTGTTCATGGGGCGTCACACTGATCTGATCTGTTCGAGGGATTGCACCGCGTCAATCTTCCCCAACTATCCATCAACTTCTTCCGCTGCGAGAGAACTACCGTTTGAACGGTTGTTAAGGTAACAAGATCACTAACTGTGTTTTCATCTATCTAGATCTCTTCTTGGGACTTGGTTTCGTAGTGCCGAAATTTTTTGTTTTCTACTCCGAATCCCACAGCAGTATCATGAGCTAGTTCTAGTAATAGATGCAGGTTCGATCTAGAGTTGATAGTGATGAACGGGTATTGCACAAATTTTTCATTGTTCGCGGTTTTTTGATAATAGATCTAAAGTGAATCTTCTAGTTTCTTCCCCTCTAATTGGACAAGTTGATCCCTCCTGTATTGCTTGATTTTGTTACAAACATCTTGCCCCTCGGGGTCCTTCTATGCTGCTCCTGAGTATGCTGGTCGCGCAAAGATGATTTGGGTCTTGCTTTTGGTGTGGAGAAATTGTGTAACAAAAGGGGCATGTTAGATTGCTGATCTAGCACGAGGATCACGCGTATTGACGATTGTTCAGTAGGGGTCATGAGACTAAATTGTAGTCTCATGGTTGATACGCCCCGAGTGTTAATCTAGCAACTTGAAGATTGTGCTTTATGTGGTTACGTAGCTAGCAAAACTTTTTTCCATGCAAACCCTAGTGGCCACGTAAAAGATGCAAAGAACGAGTGGAAGAACGTCTAACTTGTTTATGCAGGAACATGTGATGTGGTATAGTCTTCGTCATGATAAAAGTTGTATGAGATGATTATACTTTGTACATGTTAAATTTACATGAATTGCATGTCATGGTACGGCATGATGGCTGGAGCCATATGATTGTCATTTATTTGGCCTGCATGCCAAACTTCTTGTAATTTTCTTTTAGTAGAATAGATGCTAGCAATAGTTGTAGTATCTACATGAAGATGATGATCATACGTCGTGGTGCTTGACGACATGTCGTGCGTGGAGGTGGTGCTCTCGCCAAAAGAAGATGAAGAAAGAAAAGCATGGTGCTTGGAGCTTCTTGAAGAATAGGGCTATACCATATCACATACATTAAATTGCCTGTGATGTTAATCCTTTTCATTGCCTGTTTGAATGAGCAAGTAGTCGAGTTATAATAGGTAGATCTCTCTTAAAATATCAAGAAGTTCGTGCTCTCCCAACCGTGCAACCGTCTGTAATAAGAGCCACCCGCGGTGATTCGTGTCACACGAGTACCAACGGAAAGGTAACAAAGAGACGGGTGGATTGAGTTGTCTCCACAGCAATAGCGCTTGGTTGTCTTGACGTTCTAGCTTATCAGATCTGAGCTCGGAGCACAAGTGTCGAAAGACTAATACAAGAGTCATAAAATGGTTATGATTGGTTTTGTTAGACCTACCGGGTTGATCTCCTCCATGGTTGTGTGTTACACCGGTGGCAGGTGTATTGATCCGGATCTTGATTACCCTAAGATAAATTTTGAGAGATATTGGTTTTAGTGGGAGCATTAGGTTAAACTTATTAAGATTAATTCAATTAATTTTGAACCATGTCTAAATCAATCTGTTTATATCGGTGTAGAGAGATGGCCCGCAACAACAATGTTTTTAGCTTAGGACCGATGCTTGAAAAAGAAATACTTGCTGCAAATAGAGGCGAACATGTGGACTGGTTCCGCAATTTGGATTTGTCCTCAAAGTTGCTTAAAAAGGACTATGTTCTCATAGCATCTCTTCCAGCAACTCCCATAGAGGATGCATAGTAGGATGATAAGAACGTCTATGTCACTAAAGTGGATGACCACACCGCAGTACAATGCTTGATGCTGACATGCATGGATACTGAGCTTCAGAAACGTTTTGAGAAACTTCCCATTTTTGAAATGGTGACAAAACTGAACGCTCTGTATCTGAAGCAAGCTAGGACTGAACATTACGAGATAATGAAGCAGTCGTGGGAATGCAAGATAGCAGAAGGTGGCTCATTAAGTGAGCACGTGATCAAACTTGTTGGTTACGCACAGAGGCTAAGTGCTATTGGATTTGTGATCCCTATGACACTCGGCACTGACGTTCTCCTTGCGTCACGCCCCCCGTATTACAACGGTTTTATCATGAATAATAAAATGAATGGGCTTGGCATGACCAAAGACGAAATGTTTGCTATGCTTAAGACTGCGGAAGCATCTATACAAAAGGATCCAGACCATATGATGGTGGTAATCAGGGACACTGGAAGAGAACTGTAAGAAGTATCTGGGAGATATGAAGAATGGTCTAATCACCGTATGTCTAAATAAGTTATACGAACTTAATAGACAATTTCATTATTTCACCTTCATAGGTATATCTGATACCATATCGATTGCACTTGTTTTGCAACTCGATACAGCGAATTATCAGAATTCGAAGGAGAAGAGTGAATGAAGTGCAAGTCCGCGTCGAAAGTGGTGCGCAACTCACCCAAGGTCGTCGGCGTTCGTCTATCAAGATTTATCTTAGAGTTAATAAATGTTATTTGATTCAGAGGTTGTGTAAAACATTAATATTGTGTTGTGTTGTCTACACGGTGGATGTGTTATCCATGTTTTGAATAATGGTTGTTCGAAAATTATTACTCTCTGAATGTCACCCTACATGGTGAATTATTTAAGTTGAAATATTGATGTTATGTCTATTTTCTTTGTTGCTAAATAAATTAAGTTATGTGATGACAATGCCATTATTGTAATAGCATAAATGACTTAGTCGCATTAGAACAAAGCGCATACGGAAGCTTCATATCGATGAAGTCATTCAATCTCTTGACTTTGAGTCATTTGACACATGCAATGTTTTTCTAATAGACAAAATCATTTGTTCAAGTGTTTAGTAAACTTTTGGTAATAACACATAACGATGTGTGGAGAACCAATAAACAGTACTTTACATAAAACTTTGTGATAATGACTTGTATAGATATACCGATATTTAGACAAGACATAATATCTGAAATTTTGAATAAGTTAAAAAACTGTTTCAACACAAAGAGAATAATCATCACACATAGATGAAATATTTGACGATATGTTTGTAAAATAAATGAGTTAAAGAATTTAGCAAACATCATCGAGTGTATGAAGTCAGTTCATAAACTAGCGTCACATGAAACCCCGTATAGCTACGGAGTATCTTGACGCATAACAAAGCCCTATATGACATATTGGAATTAAAATTGTTTTCTACCATGAATTCCAGCATGACATGGTGAGGTCGGTGATGAACTTAAACCACACTCCCATCTACTTTACTGCTTAATGCTTTTGAGAAACCACTTACGAACTAAATAGAGCGTCGTCATATGTTTGTTGAAACAATGCCTATAAGAATACGACATGGATAAGAACTCCAATTTTTGTTTCATAATTTCGGAGATGTATTTAGAATATACTCGATCCCGAATATAAGTATTGTAGAAACATCATGTTACGAACAACACTTCCACTACTATACCCGGGAAAAATGTTTATCACGGGACATGTGATTTTTCCTGAGAAAATTGCTCTGTTGAAACAATTAAGTGGGAGTACTAATAGCTTGATAATGATTACATTGAATCATTTGGTTCTACAGAATGAAACTCAGAAACTCGTTCTAGAGATAAACTATGTGACCAATCCAGAAATTCTTACATTTGATGAAAAGGAATGATGAAACTCTGAAATGTGTTCAAGAGATGAAATGATCAAGTCTTATGATGTATCACATAGCTTTGTAACTTCACGTTGGACCAAGGTGGTTCTATAGTGTCATAAACCTGTGAACTACAAGAAACCATGACGAGCACTAACTCCACTCTATGTCTTAAAAACCATAAAACTATATGAAAGCCATCCATCTAAATCAAGTTGAGAACTTGGTAAAACCCTCCTAAGGATACCTGATCACTAGATTGGATTTGACTTTCATAGATATGAACATAGACGATAGCTTAATTGTTGATATTGCTCAACTTATCGTAAAATAAGTTTTTCGATAGAGTTCAAAACATTGACTACAATATGTGTAGTGATGCAAATGTTCATATGGAAAATTACTGATAATCTCGACATACTTATGAAGTATGACATATGGGTTTTTCTTCTGAGAAAATTAAACCAAGGTTGTATGCATGATACAACCTGAAAGGATTTAATGATCTATACGATATTAGTAAAAGTGAGAATTCTTCAAAGATCAGTCCATAGTTGAAGCAAATATCACAGAGCTGGAGTAATAGTTTTTTGATGAAGTTATAAAAGTTATTATTTCATCAATAATCATATAAGATATGGAATTAAGTGGGAGCACGATTCTAATCATATATGTGAATAACATATGAGTGATTGAGAATAAATATTTTAGAAAAATAAAGCACTAAGGTATTAGATATCCTGGAAGTGCAACAAGCACCAAATTAATCTAAATAGTAGATTAGTTCTCTTGAAGTACCTCAGATGGAGAAAGGTTCTACGAGGAAAACTAAAGAGTTCATTACAAATAGATGAAATAAAGTTTCATAATGATTTGTAGTATTTTTCCTTTTTCGGTCTATAGCTAAGTAGCAAAATAGGATGTTGAAAAATTATTTTTCAAGCTAAGGCACATAGCGGAATTTCTACAACGTAGACGTGAAACATGGCAACTCTAGTAGTTTCATAGGAGGGTATTTGGATCAGGAACACCATCATAGTGATTGGCATAGTTCCGAACGCTTGATCTACAAAACCATATTTTGATATGAGCATCATGATCAAAGCAAAGTAAGCTAAGAGATCACTGTAGTCCAGACATGTTTAGCGATAGTACCCTATCTTTAAATACTTCATAAAGGATGAAGGGGTACATTAAGATAAGCAGGATTGAGACGAGCCTAAAAGCATTAAGATCTGTGACGAAGTCTATACCACAAGCGAGCATGAAGACCAAAATGCCATCTGTCTGAGTAAACCATGCAACTAGATTATTGTCTCTAGTGCAAGTGGGAGACTGTTGGAATTATTCCCTAGATGCAATAATAAAATGTATTATTATAATTCCAGGTTCATTATTAATGTTTATATGTCTGTGCTATAACTGCAATGGCCGATGCGGAGGTTTGCCAACTGCATATTAAATGCCTTCAGAGGAAAACCCATATGCAGGTGTGGAGTATAAACACAAAGTGTTCTTAGTCTACCTCTAGGACTAACATGTGTATTATGGATGTCATGTTTTCCTGACATAGGGCATTGAATATTCCGGTAATACATGGGAGCACATTGTTACCAGAACAAGGGTGCTGAACCGACCTAATTGTATGATTCTCTTTGAGATTTCATCATCATTGTATTATGAGTTAAATCATCAGATGAGTTGACATTTGCATGTATCCTTATAGACCATGAGAATGTTAAGTACCTACATACCGGAGGGTGGGTTTTGACTCTGTCCTAACACCACCTGTAACAGGCGTGGCTATAACGGCTTTGCTCACTCACACTCGAAAGTATGTCTAGGGACTTGATGATTCAAGTTGGGATTTGCTCCTCCTTCTCAGGAGAGATATTCTTTGGGCCCTCTCGGTATTACGTATCCACCAACATCTGGCAGGATACTTTGTGAATAGATCACATGGGATACGGAATACGTGAACGAGAAAAAAGAACAAAACCGATATGAGGATAATTGGTATAATGATTAATGAGTTGATCATGCGGATACCTATATAATCTCACCTCATGTTTTCTAAAGTATCGCGAAGAAAAGGGATTGGCATGTCAACCAGAGGTTCACTTGAATTCATATTCGTGTAGGTGCGGGAACCATTATGGTTGTCCATGGCTCCGCTATTGGTTATTGATCCGAAGAAAGTCAGGTTCCGGTTCATGTCCGTATTCTACCGAACCTATGGGGTAACACACATAAGGGTGGTAGATTTGTTCAGTACTAGAGTGATAGGAGCACGAGTATAACACACCGGAAAAGTTTCGGAGTGACTGAGATTTAATCGGAGAGAAATCCGGAATCGTTTCGGGGCACCGGTAGAGTACCGGGAAGAGTTTTGAGAAAACCGGGTAAAACCGGAGGGCCGGAAAAGTTCCGGGATGGTCTAAATATGTTGAATATTTATTTATTGTGAATTCTAGAATTGTTTTAGAATTAATAAAAGGGATTAAATATCAATGGGCCCCCTCTCACTTGGAAGGCCCAAGTGGGGAGGGAGCACATGGGCCAAAGGTACCCAAGAGGGGGAGGCGCCTAGGAGGAAGCTTCCTCCCCAGGAGGAAGCTTCCTCCCCCCTTCCTTAGCGCCACACCAAGGGGGAGGGAAACCTAGGGAGCCACCCCTAGGGCTTCCCCCTCCTCCAAGGTGGCCTCCCCTCCCCTCCCACTATAAATAGATGAGGAGGGGGGCACCCCCAAGAGAAACACATAATTTGTTCTTTTGCCTCAGGGCTGCCCCTCCTCTCTCCTCTCTTGTAGATCTGATCTCCACCATATCTCGAAGTGCTGCTCCTCCCTCCTCTCTACTCCGGAGGCGCCGAGCTCTGGACGGCGGAGCCCTGCCGAATCTACTACACCGTACGTGTGGATCAACCGTAGAGAGATCGTATGTTCAATCTTCGTTCGAGGGACTTCTAGATCTGTTCGTGGGGCGTCACACGGATCAGATCTGTTCGAGGGATTGCACCGCGTCAATCTTCCCCAACTCTCGATCAACTTCTTCCGCTGCGAGAGAACTACCGTTTGAACGGTTGTTAAGGTAACAAGATCACTAACTGTGTTTGCATCTATCTAGATCTGTTCTTGGGACTTGGTTTCGTAGTGCCGAAATTTTTTGTTTTCTACACATCATAGGATTTTTCATGACTGTTTTTTTGCTGTTGTGTGTTCTTTATCTTTTCGTAGCTACTACCATGTTTAGTTTTATTTTTAGTTTGTCTTTAGAAAGAGACTTGGCTTTTGTTTAGTTTGTTGCTGGAACTCTCTTTAGTTTTCATGTTTATCTTGTTAAGAGAATTGGTTGTTGCACTGAGTTGTGTCTTGTCTTGAGAGTTGGTAATTGAGATTGCTATTTAATTTTATTAGTAACTTGCATAGTTTTGTGGTATTGATGTGAGTAATGTTTGAACTTTTTGTGTCAAGAGCTCTAACCTATTAGCGATAGGTGTCGTATTTTGGGCAATCCGTGTTTATTTTCAAAACCTACAAAACTAGTTGAGAACTCTATCTACTAGATGGATCACTAATCGTTCGAGGGATCGAATATTAGAGTACGCTCACGTACCATGAGTCAAGGATGCGCAAGGATAACCAAACCCCCATACACTCCTCCTCGGGGTACTTGTATCTTTTTGAACCTCCTTATTGGATTGAGAGTTACCGATAATAAGTGCATGAGTTCTTCAGACTAATGTAAGTATTGAAAGTTTACACCTCCAACTCCTCATATTTGCTAGCCTCTCGTGTGCCGTGCATTGCCTCCTTCTCACTCCGAGAGTTGGCATCCACCTTCGCCGGTACATCGAAATCCTTGGCATGATACGCTCTGTCATCATAAACCTCCTTATATATTTCCTCAAAAACAGCCACCATACCTACCTATTAAGGCATTTCCATAGCCTTTCCGAGATATACTGCCATGCAACATCCACCTCTTCATGACTTGATCTTCATGTCATACATGTTCCTGCTACACTGGCAGCGGCATACATTGCATACATCATGATAGCTACATCTTATTTATGATTTGAGTACCTTGTAAAGTGTCAAAGATCTTCTCTACCCTCTTGTAAATTAGAGTGTTGCCCTTAAGTGAGGAAAAGATCCCAAAGTGGACAAAATAAAACATCCCAAAGAGGACAAATGAGAGTTAAATATAAAGAGCCATTGAGGCCACCAAAAAAAAATAAAGAGAAAAAGAAACATAAAGAGAGAGAAAGGGGCAACACTACTATCCTTTTGAAAGATCCACACTAGTACTCCCTCTTAGCCTTGTACTCCATAGAGATGATCATTCATGCATATAGCTATGTGGGGACCTTCACACTATAGAACTTGGCTTGCATATTGCAAGGATGAGCCTCTTCAAAAGAGCTCTAAGTCTTCATGAGCGAGCAAGTTAGATACACCCCCACTAGTTCCATTAGAGAGTTTTTTAGCTCATATGTGCATCCGTTGCATGGAAATCCCTACTCCTCACATCATATCTATCATTTGGCCTTCTCGCCTATGATTGTCCTCATTGATGTGAGCCATTATCACCCTTTTTGTCTTCCTCCTCCACCATATTTCTCTCTTTGCCATCCGAAGTGTCAACTCTCGTGCTTACGCTCATCCATTGCATGAGTGCTCAAAATATCGAAAAGGAGTGGATCAAATGGACTTGTACCTGGCTAGTGGTCTGGGGAGGAGTGAAGATAAGATTTGAAAGAAGACCAAGTGTGAAACTTTAGTAGATTGAGTTCTCAACAAAAATACTTTTTTCTCGTATTCCCTATCCCTCTTCTTGCACGGAAACACCATTTGTAGACATTCCAGTCACGGACAGTGAGAGCTCTTGCAACTAATGTTCTGTTTTCTGCTATTTTTCTATTTCAGTTTTCCCCCATATAAAAAGTGCTCCAAAAATCTGGGAAAAATCAGATAAAAAATCAGCGTACCGAAAGATTCCCGAACCCCGAAGGAGGGCCAGGGGGCCACCACTAGGTTCCTAGGCGGCCACCTGGGGCGGCCAGGGGCCTGGCCGCGCCAGGGGGGCGCTTGGACTCCTGGTGGCCCCCCTAGATTCCCCCCTTCGCCTATTTAATCTCCGTCACGACAAACCTCCGAAGACAGAACCCTTTTTTGCAATATCGCCTATGTTCCGCCGCCGCCACGCTTCCAAGATCGGGAGCACCGTCAGGACCCTTCCTGGCACCCTGCCGGAGGGAGGATCAACCTCAGGGAGCTTCTCCTCCACCATGGACGCTTCCCGGGTGTGCCGTGAGTAGTTTCCTTTGGACCATGGGTCCGTGATCAGTAGCTATGTGATGTTCTCCTCCCCTCTTTTTTCTTCATGGGGAGCACCGTCAGGACCCTTCCTGGCACCCTGCCGGAGGGAGGATCAACCTCAGGGAGCTTCTCCTCCACCATGGACGCTTCCCGGGTGTGCCGTGAGTAGTTTCCTTTGGACCATGGGTCCGTGATCAGTAGCTATGTGATGTTCTCCTCCCCTCTTTTTTCTTCATGGTTTAGACCTCCTGAGCTACCCTACATGATCGAGGCACATATGTTCTTCATGGTTTAGACCTCCTGAGCTACCCTCCCCTCTTCTTTCTGCTTTTGCTATGCTGAGTTTGACGGGATCTGATGGATTATGAGATTATGTTCATATTGTGATAGAGTAATATAATCTGTTCTTATCTTTTGTACTTTTGTTCCCAAGTAATTCTTGCATGTTCTCCGTTGTTGTTTATTGCTTTGGCCAAGTAGTAGGTAGTAACTCCAAGAGGGAATGTTTTGCTCGATTGTGGGTACATGCCCCCTGATGACACGCTTGAGTGACAGAACCATGAGTCTAGAGGATGTGATGTGGCCAAAAGTGGGAAAACAACGGTGCTTGTAACCGCGGTTGCAAGGATTGTTTAATTTACGCAAAGTTATTTGTAATGCAGTTGTCTATTGCTTTGGGTTTACACTTTGGGTGGGGCTTGCAACTTAATATCAGCGAGATGTTCTGGATAGATATCTCAAGGTGGATGATTAGTAGTATATGCAGATGGATTTCGGTCTACTTATTTTGGCGTACTGCCCATGCTTTTGAGCCTCTTCCTTTCTTTTGTAGCATAGTTAGCATTGCAGTGCGTTTATAATCCTGTCAATTGCCCATCTGTAATTTTTTACCTCGCATAGCATTTTTATCGTCTTTTGGGAGAGAGACATAACTAGTGAACATCACGGGACCCCGGTCCATATTCTCATCATTGTTTACAAGATTATTTCCTTTTCAGTTGCTATTATCATTATCATTATCCCTTGTGTTTGATCCTTTGTAAACAAAAAGACCGGAGAGATTGACAGCCTCTCTGAACTTCGTTTAGAGCAAAGTTAATTGTGTTTTGTGCAGGTCCGCGTCAGGTGCGCCGCTGACACCTACTTATCATTGCCGGAGTCCTACGGGAGACAAACCCTATCCTCTACATAGGGGAAATTTTCTGCTATCCTACATCTCACCTTCCACTTGGGATAACCAACAAAGGGCGAGAAGCCATTACCAGTTCCACGCCATCACATAGCATGAACTTCATCATTGATTGCAGTTGGTTTTTCCTGGCCACCACATTTGCACTTTGTTGCGCTTGTTACCTCTTGATAGCTGCAATTTCTTCGTCCTGCTTCATTTTGAGGTCATGTAGTTCATGTCGCTGCGATTCCAATATTGCATTCATCTCTTCTTGATACCTATCAGTTGCCGATCTAGCTTCTAGCTTTTAAGTCTGAAGCCTTTGTTCAAGAACTTTGATGTGTTGATGAGATGTTGATTTCTTCCTTGAGCGAGATGACTCTCCTATGCTTGCAAGGAATGTACTTGACTTTCTCTTCTCTTAGAGAACCTCGGCAACAATCTCCATATTTGTTTTTTCCTTCTGCACCGTCTTCCTGAGCTGCCTTTTGCTTGTCTTGAATTTCTTTCTGCAATATGATTGAAACATTATTAGTAATTTTTACTATTGCAACATGTGAATTTCAAACATTACATAATGCTTACCAGTGCTATCTCTACTTCTGCACTCATCATTGCGTCCTTTTTCCTCGTGTGGGTTGACTTATAAAAATCATTGAGACATGGCTTTTCCTACATGATAAAAAGGACATGATAAACATCAGTGCCACATGCCATATACTTATAAACAAATAAATTTTGAATGTTGGTTTGAGTGCTTACCTCCTTTTTGTAAAAGTGTGCAATAAAGGATCTAGAACGAGTGGTTTGGTGCTGCTTCACACCACTTCGGTTTAATTTATTATTTGCACATATCTGCTACGAATTGCGGCTAAAATTAGATTCCTATGATATAACAATCTACAAGTACAATCTGAAGTATTAGGTATGAATTACCTGGAACTAATCATCAGTCCACTGTTGCAGCAGTTCTTTTCAACTACCTTCGTTAACAGTGGGTGGCTTCAGCTTCATCGCATGCTCCATGTTAAGGTTCTTAACCTTAGTGTAATATTGCTTCTTAAGACGGTGCCTATGTGACCGAAAGGATTTCTGGAGGATTGATTTGGTCACTTCGAAGTACAATGTATCATCTCCAATATCGAACCTTTGATGCACACATCAATGAAACAATTCATGTCACAACAGTTGCAGGGCTAATTTAGAAAGACGCGCTATGGGAAAATTGGAAAAATAATAATTTGGTGGCTCACCTTTACTCTCATGGCAGCTTCAGGAATAATATGCTCATTCTCCTTTAAACTGTAATCCTTCCCTTGGTTTTCAACGTCATATGTGTTCTCACGTGAATACCAATCTCCGAGCTAAGTTTCGCAGCTTGCAAACAGTTTGTAGGTTTTCTTAGACCTGGAAGCAAGTCAATCTTCATCTTGCAGCCTTCCCTTCTGGTAATAACGTCTAAGTGACGCCCCAATGTAGGTCCGCGCTCACCTCTCTTCTTCTTCCTCTATGAATAGTGTGCGTCTTGTTCTGAATGTTGTTGTGAAATGATGTTCCTATCAATGGTATGATTCTCAAGATGTAACACCCTCGGAGTCAAGCTACAGTGATCACCTGTTGTAAATGATGAGTCACAATGATTAATATTACCTTGATCATATTCAAATCAAATAATATTAAAACCCCTTTGGATGGACTTGAAAAAAAAGTGGAAATAAAAGTACAAATGGTATTTTATTACAATGTTTAAATATTTTAAACAAATCAAATGGTAGCTTAAATAGAACACTTTAATCATTTATTAATTAAATCAAATTCAAATGATTTTATTAATGCCTCAAACCTTTTGTGGCAGTGTCAAACATTGCAACAATTTTATTGGTACTGATTGCATAGTTTTATAAATTCATTTGATACTCAAAATAAAATATAAATGAAAAGAAAAACAATAGAGAAAAAAACAAATACTATTCTATGCACAGGGCGAGGCCCAACTGGCCATACCGCACCTCTCCTTCTTCCTTCCCCTATACTTCTCCCCTCCCCCTGCTGACAACGCCATGGCCGTCCCGGCATGGATTGCCACGCGTCGGCCATCCCGCGGCTCCCCATGTGGATAAGGCCGACCCCCTCCCCTAGAACCCTAGCCGTCGGATCCTTCCCTCCTTCTCGCTCGCCCCTTCTCCCTCCCAAACGGGCATGGACAGGCCCGTGACCACATCGCCGGCCGCCGTGAGCCCGCGCAGCCAAAGGCCTCCTCCCGCAGGATGAAGCTGTCCAACCGGCTCCCCACTATCGACTCCTTCACCTCGAGCTTTCCATCGACTCCGGGGAGCTTTGTGTGCGTGGGATCGAGGTCGTCTTCAACCTCGGGCCACCGCGGCCATTGTCGTCGTGCCGCTGCTCCGGCAAACCCACAACCTCTACAAGACCTCCCCGCCTTCACTGTGAGATACCCTTATTAGTCAACACAACGTCGCCGCCACTCTTCTTCTAGACGAAGCCACCTCCGCTCCCACCCCAATCTCCAAATCCGATGCCCGCCAATGATTCTAGTCCATTAGTGCCGCCACATGCTCCCACTAACATTCCCGCAGAAGTTCTCCATGGCGGTCATCGACCAGATCGCCATCGCGTACAGCCATTGTCGCCGCTGTCGACCTCTAGGAAACCCGAGGAAGGCAAAATCTTCCTGACAAAATGGAGGTAAATCCTTATTCCAGACTATTCGTTTCCCGCTGAAATGTAGTTCGACTACTAAATTTGTTCTCAATCGATGGTTTGGATTCACAATGCCCAAGGTGTTAGGACACCAGGAGGTTGTGCGAAAATTGATGCGTAATGCATGCCAAGCACTTCTACATCAGACTTCCAGTTGGCTTTCTAGACAGGACAACATGTTAATTACAATGGCTATCACTTAATTCATCGCTATGAAGCATTTCACTATATAGGAAGGTGGCACATAGCACATAGTTGTAAATTAGAAAAGATTATTGATCTGTCCTTAGTCCTGTATTATAATTATGAATCTTTTGCTATGACGGAGGGTGCCACATACAACATATTTTTTAAATTCCTAACTTGTCATATTCACTTCTTCCATATCTATCTTGTTTGTTTTCTGAAAGAGAATTGTTTACAACATATAATACTAAATATTGTTCTCCTCTTCCACAGTTCATCCCGTTCTTTACAAGAAAATAATACCTCAAGAATTTGGGTGTTATTTCTGTTCAAAATACCACTGCTAAACCAAATCTTAAAACAAAACATGGATTTCTCTTCCATTGTTCTCTTGTAAACTGTAAAGGAAAAAACATTTTTAGTAGATCAACTTATGGAGAATCACCAAAGTATACAAATTCGAAGTTGGTATGAAGCTACACTTCGATATTAGCATGCATGGTCCGATAATCAAAGTTGATTTGGAAAATGACCCAATCGTGCATCCATGTGGGTCTTTTAAAACACACTCTCTTCCTTGTTTGTCTGTAGACTTGCATTTAACTGTCTGTTTAAAATAATCGTGCTTATGTAAATCTGCACATGTTATTAATCATGTGTACATGTTTACATGTCAGCTTACTATGCTATGTCAGAAAAAACACAAGAGATAATTGACAACATTGAACTTACTGCTGGAACCATATGTACGTGGAAAGATACACGGTTTGTCATCAGATTTGCAAACAGTACTAACTTGCTTGTGGGCAAATACGCATCTGAACCAAGTTCTGGACCGTACAAGCTAGTTATCCACACTCTGAAAAAGACCAACATTAAGAAGAAACTATTGGTACTAATTTATTTGTTCTATTGTTCATATTAAAATCATTGGTATTTAATCTTCTTGTAAAAACTGTCAATTGGGGACAGGATGTTATTACTGATCCGCCATGGAGGTGATGAGGTTCTTCTCTTTATCATACAAATGCCTGCTGGAACTGAATATTCTGTAAAACCTGATGAAGAGTAGTTCGATCCTTCTTCCGTCGAGTTGGTGCTACATCACTCCATCTATTGAGATTGTCGACCATACTTGATCAGATTAGTTCCAAAGTAAACGTTTGTGTTTTTTATTTTTAGTCTTACAAAAATGTACCAACAATAGATGAGTAGTAGCGTATTGGTAATTATCTGACGCCACCGCGAGAAATTTGTTGTTCCTCGGTTCAAATCTCGCACACAACATATTTTATAGTACTATTTATTTTCCATCTTCATCCCGACCAATATATCTTTTTTCCTACAATGTGATCATGACGCTTTATCCATATCCCGTGACACATGAATCATCGTAGAAATTATATGCGCGAAGTGACGGCAAAAATATGTCGTCTAAGATCAGGCGGACTATCACCAAAGTTTCCAGGAGCGATGTGATGAAAGGGATTTTTCGTGGTGACGTTCTTCGCCAATAAAGAACAACCTTCGATGACGTTTTCTCCTCCGTCACGCGTGTTTTTGTCAACAAATATCGCCGATTTTGTAGTGTGTACACGGTCCGATTTCGGGGGTGTCACAATGAGGTAAAGACCTACTTTCTGGCTTTCTTGTATTATATGTGGGAGATTTATATTACAAGGGTGCTAGAAGTCACTGGTTCCTCGAGAACTCGACTAAGTTGATTCTCCCTTTAGACATCCCAGGACCTTGCCTTATATACATGCTGGGTCCTAGGGTTTTTCAATGAGTCACTTAGTAACACGAGTTCGAGTCCTATTCTATCTCCTTGGCGGTTATCTTACCCCTCAAGGCGGTTTGGCTCCGTCCTTGTGTATTGGTCTTCATCTTGTCATATGACTGGTTTGCAGGCCGAATATCCTCAGGTCTTCTCTTGAATGAACCAACCCACATGCCGACTCCCTTCATGTTGAGCAATAAGTCCTCCTTGTTATTTATGTCGAGTCCCTGAATTATCCCCCGACACTACTCCTCATGAACAACAAGTTACATTTGTGCGTGAAGGGCACAATTAGAAGCAAAAAGGAAAGGTGGAGGTTGGAAAGGGAGTCGTCACTAATGAGATGGTTCCCTCCCCTAATTTTGCCGGCATGAACAATCCAGTTTATGTGATTTTGAGAAGGGATGATGGCTATACTTTTGCTAAATTTCTCGATACTAATTATGATGATTATGCATTGACTATTTGGGTAACTGAAATCAAAGCTTGATCCTTGCAGGACTATACCTCCAGTGGCACTCGATATGTCCCAAACGTATCTATAATTTCTTCTTGCTCCATGCATGTTGTGTGTGATATTGCTATGTTTTAGATACACTTTCATACACTTTTGATCATATTTGGACTAACCTATTCACTCAGTGCTATTTTTGTTCTTGACAAATTCTTGCATGTTCTCCATTGTTGTTTGTTGCTTTCTGCTATTTTTCTATTTCAATTTTCCCCATATTAAAAGTGCTCCAAAATTCAGGAAAAATCCAATAAAAAATCAGCGTACCAGAGGCTTCCGGAAGAGAGAAAGTGGGTCCAGAGGGCCACCAGCAGGCGCCCAGACGCCCTCCCGACGCGCCCTAGGTTGGGGCCGCGCCAGGGGGCCGCCTGGACCCCTGGTGACCCCCCTGGCTGCCCCCTTTGCCTATATATTTTCCGTGACGGGAAATTTCCGAAGACAGAACCCTTTTTTCACGATCTTGGCTCTGTTCCGTCGCCGAAACGCTTCCAAGATCGGGATTGTCAGCAGACCTCTTCCCGGCACCCTGCCGAAGGGAGGATTGACCTCCGGGAGCTTCTCCTCCACCATGGACGCTTCCCGGATGATCCATGAGTAGTCTACCTTGGACCATGGGTCCATGATCAGTAGCTATGTGCAGTTCTCCGCCCCTCTTGGTTCTTCATGGATTAGACCTAGTGAGCTGCCCTACATGATCAAGGCACATATGTAATTCTTTCTGCTAGTGCTATGCTGATTTTGCTGGGAGCTGATGGATTATGAGACTATGTGCAGTTTGTGATTGAGTAATATATTTGGTTCGTATCTTTTATATTTTTTTTCTTGACAAATTCTTGCATGTTCTCCATTGTTGTTTGTTGCTTTGGCAAAGTAGTAGGTAGTGAATCCAAGAGGAAATGTTATGCTCTATTGTGGGTTCATTCCCCCTGATGACTAGCTTGAGTGACAGAAACATGAGTCTAGGGAATGTGATGTTGCCACAAGGGGGAAAGCAATGGTGCTTGTAACCGCGGTTGCAAGGATTGTTTACTTTATGCAAAGTTCTTTTAATGCAGTTGTCTGTTGCTTTGGGTTTACACTTTGGGTGCGGCTCGCAACTTAATACCAGCAAGATGTTCTGGATAGATATCTCAAGGTGGATGATTAGTAGTAGATGAAGTTGGATTTCGGTCTACTTATTTTTGCGAACCGCCCATCCTTTTGAGCCTCTTCCTTTCGTTGTAGCATAGTTAGCATTGCGGTGCGTTTTTAATCATGTCAATTGCCCAGCTATGATTTGTTTACCTCGCATAGCACTTTTATCGTATTTTGGGAGAGAGACATCACTAGTGAACATCATGGGACCCCGGTCCATATTCTCATCACTGTTGACACGCTCAATTTATTTCCTACTTTTACTTTCCAGTTGCAATAACTACCATCCTTTATCCCTTGTGTTTGATCCTTTGTAAACAACAAGGCCGGAGACATTGGCAACCTCTCTAAACTTCGTTGGAAGCAAAGTTATTTGTGTCTGTGTGCAGGTCCACGTCAACCTCCTAATTTCTAGCACCGTTGTCACCTACTTGTCGCTTTCGGAGTCTTATGGGACACAAACCCTATCCTCTACGTTAGGGAAATTTTCTACTATCCTACATCTCACCTTCCACTTGGGGTAACCAACCAATGCCGAGAAGCCATTATCATCTCTCGCACATCAGCACTCAATGGGTGATTGATGGTGGTTGCACCAATCATATGACTGGAGAGAAGGATATGCTCATCGATCTCGTTCACTCGCTCAAGTCATCCTCGGACATCTCCTTTGGTGATAATAGTAAAGGAAAGGTAATGGGATTGGCAAAGTTTGTCATCTCGAGTGATATCTCACTCAAAAATGTCATGCTTGTCCAATCCCTTCACTACAATCTACTTTCCACTATCCAATTGGCACGTGCCGGTTATGACTCACTCTTTAGTGAATTTCATGTGTCTGTCTCAAAGTGGTCTGTGTTGGGCATGTTGAAGACAACCTTTATGTGGTTGATTTCTCGAAAGAGAGCACTCATCTTAAAACATGAATATGTCTAAGGCCGACGTGGGATGGCTATGGCATTGTAGGCGTACCCACGTTGGTATGATAAATTTACAATCTCTTTTATAGGGGGAGAACATTGTTGGACTAAGAGAATCGCCAAAGTATACAAATTCGAAGTTGGTATGAAGCTACACTTCGATATTAGCATGCATGGTCCGATAATCAAAGTGGATTTGGACAATGACCCAATCGTGCATCCATGTGGGTGTTTTAAAACACACTCTCTTCCTTGTTTGTGTGTAGACTTGCATTTAATTGTCTGTTTAAAATAATCGTGCTTATGTAAATCTGCACATGTTATTAATCATGTGTACATGTTTACATGTCAGCTTACTATGCTATGTCAGAAAAAACACAAGAGATAATTGACAACATTGAACTTACTGCTAGAACCATATGTACGTGGAAAGATACATGGTTTGTCATCAGATTTGCTAACAGTACTAACTTGCTTGTGGGCAAATACGCATCTGAACCAAGTTCTGGACCGTACAAGCTAGTTATCCACACTCTGACAAAGACCAACATTAAGAAGAAACTATTGGTAATAATTTATTTGTTCTATTGTTCATATTCAAATCATTGGTATTTAATCTTCTTGTAAAAACTGTCAATTGGGGACTGGATGTTATTACTGATCCGCCATGGAGGTGATGAGGTTCTTCTCTTTATCATACAAATGCCTGCTGGAACTGAATATTCTGTAAAACCTGATGAAGAGTAGTTCGATCCTTCTTCCGTCGAGTTGGTTCTACATCACTCCATCTATTGATATTAGATATTGTTGGTAATGACATGTTGATATACCAAGTGTTTGTTGTACGTCTGAATTAAATCTGCAGTGTTAACAGATGCTATGGAACATCATCTTCGTGTGTTGTACTTGTATAATAAAAAAATACTCCTAATTCAGTATCCTTCTGCCATTACATTGGGGTAAAGTGCCAAGCATCATAGGTAATGGTATATTAACGAATTTTTCTTTCTCTTTATCAACGAAGTTAGTACTTTCTTCAAGAAATGAAATCGTTATACACAAATGTTAAATAATATTCGCAAAGCAGTATGATTTGAAGTCATAGCACGGTAATCACGTAGAAATTTGAGATTGTCGACCATACTTGATCAGATTAGTTCCAAAGTAAACATTTGTGTTTTTTATTTTTAGTCTTACAAAAATGTAACAACAATATATGAGTTGTAGCGTATTGGTAACTATCTGACGCCACCGTGAGAAATTTGTTGTTCCTCGGTTCAAATCTCGCACACAACATCTTTTATAGTACTATTTATTTTCCATCTTCAACCCGACCAATATACCTTTTTCCTACAATGTGATCATGACGCTTTATCCATATCCCGTGACACATGAATCGTCGTAGAAATTATATGCGCGAAGTGACGGCAAAAATATGTCGTCTAAGATCGGACTATCACAAAAGTTTCCAGGAGCGATGTGATGAAAGGGATTTTTCGTGGTGACGTTCTTCGCCAATAAAGAACAACCTTCGATGACTTTTTGTCCTCCGTCACGCGGGTTTTTGTCAACAAATATCGCCGATTTTGTAGTGTGTACACGGTCCGATTTTGGGGGTGTCACAATGAGGTAAAGACCTACTTTCTGGCTTTCTTGTATTATATGTGGGAGATTTATATTACAAGGGTGCTAGAAGTCGCTGGTTCCTCGAGAACTCGACTAAGTTGATTCTCCCTTTAGACATCCCAGGACCTTGCCTTATATACATGCCGGGTCCTAGGGTTTTTCAATGAGTCACTTAGTAACACGATTCCGAGTCCTATTCTATCTCCTTGGCGGTTATCTTACCCCTCAAGGCGGTTTGGCTCTGTCCTTGTGTATTGGTCTTCATCTTGTCATATGACTGGTTTGCAGGCCGAATCTCCTCAGGTCTTCTATTCAATGAACCAACCCACATGCCGACTCCCTTCATGTTGAGCAATAAGTCCTCCTTGTTATTTATGTCGAGTCCCTGAATTATCCCCCGACACTACTCCTCATGAACAACAAGTTACATTTGTGCGTGAAGGGCACAATTAGAAGCAAAAAGGAAAGGTGGAGGTTGGAAAGGGAGTCGTCACCAATGAGATGGTTCCCTCCCCTAATTTTGCCGTCATGAACAATCCAGTTTATGTGCTTTTGAGAAGGGATGATGGCTATACTTTTGCTAAATTTGTCGATACTAATTATGATGATTATGCATGGACTATTTGGGTAACTGAAATCAAAGCTTGATCCTTGCAGGACTATACCTCCAGTGGCACTCGATATGTCCCAAACGTATCTATAATTTCTTCTTGCTCCATGCATGTTGTGTGTGATATTGCTATGTTTTAGATACACTTTCATACACTTTTGATCATATTTGGACTAACCTATTAACTCAGTGCTATTTTTGTTCTTGACAAATTCTTGCATGTTCTCCATTGTTGTTTGTTGATTTCTGCTATTTTTCTATTTTCTGCTATTTTTCTATTTCCATTTTCCCCATATTAAAAGTGCTCCAAAATTCAGGAAAAATCCAATAAAAAATCAGCGTACCAGAGGCTTCCGGAAGAGAGAAAGTGGGTCCAGAGGGCCACCAGCAGGCGCCCAGACGCCCTCCCGACGCGCCCTAGGTTGGGGCCGCGCCAGGGGGCCGCCTGGACCCCTGGTGTCCCCCCTGGCTGCCCCCTTCGCCTATATATTCTCCGTGACGGGAAACTTCCGAAGATAGAACCCTTTTTTCACGATCTCGGCTCTGTTCCGTCGCCGAAACGCTTCCAAGATCGGGATTGTCAGCAGACCTCTTCCCGGCACCCTGCCGAAGGGAGGATTGACCTCCGGGAGCTTCTCCTCCACCATGGACGCTTCCCGGATGATCCATGAGTAGTCTACCTTGGACCATGGGTCCATGATAAGTAGCTATGTGATGTTCTCCACCCCTCTTTGTTCTTCATGGATTAGACCTAGTGAGCTGCCCTACATGATCATGGCACATATGTAATTCTTTCTGCTGGTGCTATGCTGAGTTTGCTGGGAGCTGATGGATTATGAGACTATGTTCAGTTTGTGATTGAGTAATATATTTGGTTCGTATCTTTTATATTTTTGTTCTTGACAAATTCTTGCATGTTCTCCATTGTTGTTTGTTGCTTTGGCAAAGTAGTAGGTAGTGACTCCAAGAGGAAATGTTATGCTCTATTGTGGGTTCATTCCCCCTGATGACTAGCTTGAGTGATAGAAACATGAGTCTAGGGAATGTGATGTTGCCACAAGGGGGAAAACAATGGTGCTTGTAACCGCGGTTGCAAGGATTCTTTACTTTATGCAAAGTTCTTTTAATGCAGTTGTCTGTTGCTTTGGGTTTACACTTTGGGTGCGGCTCGCAACTTAATACCAGCAAGATGTTCTGGATAGATATCTCAAGGTGGATGATTAGTAGTAGATGAAGTTGGATTTCAGTCTACTTATTTTTCCGTACCGCCCATCCTTTTGAGCCTCTTCCTTTCGTTGTAGCATAGTTAGCATTGCGGTGCGTTTTTAATCATGTCAATTGCCCAGCTATGATTTGTTTACCTCGCATAGCACTTTTATCGTATTTTGGGAGAGAGACATCACTAGTGAACATCTTGGGACCCCGGTCCATATTCTCATCACTGTTGACACGCTCAATTTATTTCCTACTTTTACTTTCCAGTTGCAATAACTACCATCCTTTATCCCTTGCGTTTGATCCTTTGTAAACAACAAGGACGGAGACATTGACAACGTCTCTAAACTTCGTTGGAAGCAAAGTTATTTGTGTCTGTGTGCAGGTCCACGTCAACCTCCTAATTTCTAGCACTGTTGTCACCTACTTGTCGCTTTCGGAGTCTTACGGGAGACAAACCCTATCCTCTACGTCAGGGGAAATTTTCTACTATCCTACATCTCACCTTCCACTTGGGGTAACCAACGAATGCCGAGAAGCCATTATCATCTCTCGCACATCAGCACTCAATGGGTGATTGATGGTGGTTGCACCAATCATATGACTGGAGAGAAGGATATGCTCATCGATCTCGTTCACTCGCTCAAGTCATCCTCGGACATCTCCTTTGGTGATAATAGTAAAGGAAAGGTAATGGGATTGGCAAAGTTTGTCATCTCGAGTGATATCTCACTCAAAAATGTCATGCTTGTCCAATCCCTTCACTACAATCTACTTTCCACTATCCAATTGGCACGTGCCGGTTATGACTCACTCTTTAGTGAATTTCATGTGTCCCTCTCAAAGTGGTCTGTGTTGGGCATGTTGAAGACAACCTTTATGTGGTTGATTTCTCGAAAGAGAGCACTCATATTAAAACATGACTAATGTCTAAGGCCGACGTGGGATGGCTATGGCATTGTAGGCGTACCCACGTTGGTATGATAAATTTACAATCTCTTTTATAGGGGGAGAACATTGTTGGACTAAGAGAATCGCCAAAGTATACAAATTCGAAGTTGGTATGAAGCTACACTTCGATATTAGCATGCATGGTCCGATAATCAAAGTGGATTTGGACAATGACCCAATCGTGCATCCATGTGGGTGTTTTAAAACACACTCTCTTCCTTGTTTGTCTGTAGACTTGCATTTAATTTTCTGTTTAAAATAATCGTGCTTATGTAAATCTGCACATGTTATTAATCATGTGTACATGTTTACATGTCAGCTTACTATGCTATGTCAGAAAAAACACAAGAGATAATTGACAACATTAAACTTACTGCTGGAACCATATGTACGTGGAAAGATACATGGTTTGTCATCAGATTTGCTAACAGTACTAACTTGCTTGTGGGCAAATACGCATCTGAACCAAGTTCTGGACCGTACAAGCTAGTTATCCACACTCTGACAAAGACCAACATTAAGAAGAAACTGTTGGTAATAATTTATTTGTTCTATTGTTCATATTAAAATCATTGGTATTAATCGGCTTGTAAAAACTGTCAATTGGGGACTGGATGTTATTACTGATCCGCCATGGAGGTGATGAGGTTCTTCTCTTTATCATACAAATGCCTGCTGGAACTGAATATTCTGTAAAACCTGATGAAGAGTAGTTCGATCCTTCTTCCGTCGAGTTGGTGCTACATCACTTCAGCTATTGATATTAGATATTGTTGGTAATGACATGTTGATATACCAAGTGTTTGTTGTACGTCTGAATTAAATATGCAGTGTTAACAGATGCTATGGAACATCATCTTCGTGTGTTGTACTTGTATAATAAAAAAATACTCCTAATTCAGTATCCTTCTGCCATTACATTGGGGTAAAGTGCCAAGCATCATATGTAATGGTATATTAACGAATTTTTCTTTCTCTTTATCAACGAAGTTAGTACTTTCTTCAAGAAATGAAATCGTTATACACAAATGTTAAATAATATTCGTAAAGCAGTATGATTTGAAGTCATAGCATGGTAATCACGTAGAAATTTGAGATTGTCGACCATACTTGATCAGATTAGTTCCAAAGTAAACGTTTGTGTTTTTTATTTTTAGTCTTACAAAAATGTACCAACAATAGATGAGTTGTAGCGTATTGGTAACTATCTGACGCCACCGCGAGAAATTTGTTGTTCCTCGGTTCAAATCTCGCACACAACATCTTTTATAGTACTATTTATTTTCCATCTTCAACCCGACCAATATACCTTTTTTCCTACAATGTGATCATGACGCTTTATCCATATCCCGTGACACATGAATCGTCGTAGAAATTATATGCGCGAAGTGACGGCAAAAATATGTCGTCTAAGATCAGGCGGACTATCACAAAAGTTTCCAGGAGTGATGTGATGAAACGGATTTTTCGTGGTGACGTTCTTCGCCAATAAAGAACAACCTTCGATGACGTTTTCTCCTCCGTCACGCGGGTTTTTGTCAACAAATATCGCCGATTTTGTAGTGTGTACACGGTCCGATTTCGGGGGTGTCACAATGAGGTAAAGACCTACTTTCTGGCTTTCTTGTATTATATGTGGGAGATTTATATTACAAGGGTGCTAGAAGTCGCTGGTTCCTCGAGAACTCGACTAAGTTGATTCTCCCTTTAGACATCCCAGGACCTTGCATTATATACATGCCGGGTCCTAGGGTTTTTCAATGAGTCACTTAGTAACACGAGTTCGAGTCCTATTCTATCTCCTTGGCGGTTATCTTACCCCTCAAGGCGGTTTGGCTCTGTCCTTGTGTATTGGTCTTCATCTTGTCATATGACTGGTTTGCAGGACGAATCTCCTCAGGTCTTCTCTTCAATGAACCAACCCACATGCCGACTCCCTTCATGTTGAGCAATAAGTCCTCCTTGTTATTTATGTCGAGTCCCTGAATTATCCCCCGACACTACTCCTCATGAACAACAAGTTACATTTGTGCGTGAAGGGCACAATTAGAAGCAAAAAGGAAAGGTGGAGGTTGGAAAGGGAGTCGTCACCAATGAGATGGTTCCCTCCCCTAATTTTTCCGGCATGAACAATCCAGTTTATGTGCTGTTGAGAAGGGATAATGGCTATACTTTTGCTAAATTTGTCGATACTAATTATGATGATTATGGATGGACTATTTGGGTAACTGAAATCAAAGCTTGATCCTTGCAGGACTATACCTCCAGTGGCACTCGATATGTCCCAAACGTATCTATAATTTCTTCTTGCTCCATGCATGTTGTGTGTGATATTGCTATGTTTTAGATACACTTTCATACACTTTTGATCATATTTGCACTAACCTATTAACTCAGTGCTATTTTTGTTCTTGACAAATTCTTGCATGTTCTCCATTGTTGTTTGTTGATTTCTGCTATTTTTCTATTTTCTGCTATTTTTCTATTTCAATTTTCCCCATATTAAAAGTTCTCCAAAATTCAGGAAAAATCCAATAAAAAATCAGCGTACCAGAGGCTTCCGGAAGAGAGAAAGTGGGTCCAGAGGGCCACCAGCAGGCGCCCAGACGCCCTCCCGACGCGCCCTAGGTTGGGGCCGCGCCAGGGGGCCGCTTGGACCCCTGGTGTCCCCCTGGCTGCCCCCTTCGCCTATATATTCTTCGTGACGGGAAAATTCTGAAGACACAACCCTTTTTTCACGATCTCGGCTCTGTTCCGTCGCCGAAACGCTTCCAAGATCGGGATTGTCAGCAGACCTCTTCCCGGCACCCTGCCGAAGGGAGGATTGACCTCCGGGAGCTTCTCCTCCACCATGGACGCTTCCCGGATGAGCCATGAGTAGTCTACCTTGGACCATGGGTCCATGATCAGTAGCTATGTGATGTTCTCCGCCCCTCTTGGTTCTTCATGGATTAGACCTAGTGAGCTGCCCTACATGATCAAGGCACATATGTAATTCTTTCTGCTGGTGCTATGCTGAGTTTGCTGGGAGCTGATGGATTATGAGACTATTTTCAGTTTGTGATTGAGTAATATATTTGGTTCGTATCTTTTATATTTTTTTTCTTGACAAATTCTTGCATGTTCTCCATTGTTGTTTGTTGCTTTGGCAAAGTAGTAGGTAGTGAATCCAAGAGGAAATGTTATGCTCTATTGTGGGTTCATTCCCCCTGATGACTAGCTTGAGTGACAGAAACATGAGTCTAGGGAATGTGATGTTGCCACAAGGGGGAAAACAATGGTGCTTGTAACCGCGGTTGCAAGGATTGTTTACTTTATGCAAAGTTCTTTTAATGAAGTTGTCTGTTGCTTTGGGTTTACACTTTGGGTGCGGCTCGCAACTTAATACCAGCAAGATGTTCTGGATAGATATCTCAAGGTGGATGATTAGTAGTAGATGAAGTTGGATTTCGTCCTACTTATTTTTGCGTACCGCCCATCCTTTTGAGGCTCTTCCTTTCGTTGTAGCATAGTTAGCATTGCGGTGCGTTTTTAATCATGTCAATTGCCCAGCTATGATTTGTTTACCTCGCATAGCACTTTTATCGTATTTTGGGAGAGAGACATCACTAGTGAACATCATGGGACCCCGGTCCATATTCTCATCACTGTTGACACGCTCAATTTATTTCCTACTTTTACTTTCCAGTTGCAATAACTACCATCCTTTATCCCTTGCGTTTGATCCTTTGTAAACAACAAGGCCGGAGACATTGACAACCTCTCTAAACTTCGTTGGAAGCAAAGTTATTTGTGTCTGTGTGCAGGTCCACGTCAACCTCCTAATTTCTAGCACCGTTGTCACCTACTTGTCGCTTTCGGAGTCTTACGGGAGACAAACCCTATCCTCTACGTTAGGGGAAATTTTCTACAATCCTACATCTCACCTTCCACTTGGGGTAACCAACGAATGCCGAGAAGCCATTATCATCTCTGGCACATCAGCACTCAATGGGTGATTGATGGTGGTTGCTCCAATCATATGACTGGAGAGATGGATATGCTCATCGATCTCGTTCACTCGCTCAAGTCATCCTCGGACATCTCCTTTGGTGATAATAGTAAAGGAAAGGTAATGGGATTGGCAAAGTTTGTCATCTCGAGTGATATCTCACTCAAAAATGTCATGCTTGTCCAATCCCTTCACTACAATCTACTTTCCACTATCCAATTGGCACGTGCCGGTTATGACTCACTCTTTAGTGAATTTCATGTGTCCGTCTCAAAGTGGTCTGTGTTGGGCATGTTGAAGACAACCTTTATGTGGTTGATTTCTCGAAAGAGAGCACTCATATTAAAACATGACTAATGTCTAAGGCCAACGTGGGATGGCTATGGCATTGTAGGCGTACCCACATTTGTATGATAAATTTACAATCTCTTTTATAGGGGGAGAACATTGTTGGACTAAGAGATTTATCTTCTACCAAAGATCGTGTTTGTAGTGCTTGCATTGTGGGAAAGCTAAATGAGAAGCAACACAAGGTGAGGACTATCATCACAACGACGAGGCCTCTTGAGCTCCTTCATTTGGATCTTTTTGGTCCTCCATACTATGAATCAATATTATGTGGCCTATTCATACGTCCCAAAAATATCTATAATTTTTCCTTGTTCCATGCTTGTTTTGGTGACTTTGCGATATGTTTTGATGCACTTTCATGTCATTTACAATATATTTTAGACTAACCTACTAACCTAGTGCCCAGTGCCAGTTTTTGTCTGTTTTTGTCAGCGCAATGCAGTAAATGTGAAAAATAAAAGTGCTTGGACAATTACGAAAAAATAAATACCAAACTTCTTATTCAACAGAAGAAACTTCTAGCCGAAGGATGTGCCCTGGGGATGGCCCACACCCCCAGGAGCCTGTGCCAGGGGTTCCACCTTTCGCTCTTATTTATTCTCCTGACGCGAAAACCCTAAAACTGGAACCTTTTCTCCAGAAGCAATTCCGATCTCCGCCACCATCAACAACAAGCTTCGGGGGACCACAATTTCCTTCTCCGGCACCCTACCGCGACGGGGAAGTACCCCTTTATTCATCTCCATCGATGCTGCTTCCTCCTCATGATGATGCGGGAGTAGTTCCTCCTCGGGGCTGAGGTTTCTACCAGTAGCTATGTGGTTAATTGTCTCTCCCATGATGTGATCTTGATTGTGATCACTGGCTATGTTAACATAGTTGTCTCCCATGATGTTTTCCGTTCTTCTATGTATTCGATTGATGTACTCCTTTGGTGATATTTTCGGAGTCCATGGTAACGCATAGGAATCCATTATTATGGTGATATTGATCATGAGATCATGGCTTTGAGAGTTTTTTATGCTTTTCTTGAGTATAGTTTTCATAGTGCTTCGGTAACAGGATGGGTGCTTTGTCAATTTAGAAAGAGACTACTCTCAAGATATGTTGTGGTGTTTGCTAGTCCTATCTTTGGATGCTCTTAGTGACAACGTGGGTGTCCATAGATGTGGAATGAAAACTCTAAGGTGTCATTTTGTAGCCCTACACAACTCTCATCCTCTTTTGATCCACAAAAAGAATGATCTCCGAGTTACGTCTTTGTTTCATTTTTTGGTGGAAATATCATGTGTTTCAATTATGTTAATTTTGTTGGGATTTGCCACTAGTCCAAGTATGACGCCTAGGGCTTGTTTCCACCATCGCAATATCGTATGTCCTCACGCTTACTAATTGTTTACTTGCTGTAATTTTTATTACAGATTTATATTACTGCGCTTTTCCATCCATATCGCTCGTATTTTACCATCTCTTCGCCGAACTAGTGCACCCATACAATTTACCATTATATTAGGTGTGTTGGGGACACAAGGGACTTCTTGTTTCTTAATTGCAAGGTTTCTTGAGAGAGACCATCTGCAACCGCTACTTTCCTTAGTTCAATAACCCTTAGGTCATCCACTTGAGGGAAATTACTGCTGTCCTACATAGCTTTGCTCTTGGAGGCCCAACATAGTCTACAAGAATGCAAGCGTGTGTATACATAACCTATACTCCTCAACAAAATGGTGTTGTGTAGAGAAGGAATAGGACACTTAATTAGATGGCAAGGACAATGCTTTATGAGTACAAGTCTCATACAAGATTTGGGCCGAAGCCATCAACAGCGCGGGTCATGCCTCTAATAGGCTATATGTCCGCAAGCTCAAGAACAAGACTCCTTATGAACTCATGACTGGGAAGAAGCAAGGTGTCAGGTAATTCTGTGTATTCGGTTGTAAGTGTTTCATACTCAATAAGAAAACCCGATTAGCTAAAGTTGAGCCTAAAACCTATGAGGGCATATTTGTTGGATATGCATGAAACTCTCATGCTTATCAGGTTCTCAATAAATCCATGTGAAGTATTAAGGAATCGATGGATGTGGAATTTGAAGAGGATAACGTATCCCTAGACAAGAAAATTGTTCCAGGTGTTGAAGGCCATGGGGATAGGCCACATTCTTCCACAAGAAACACCCCAAGTCTAAGTGAGTGAATAAGGAGTAAGATTCCTTATCCACAAGGGAAGAGATCATCCCCACCAAAAGTGCAAGATGATTCGGAAGCAGAAGAACCTATCCAAGAATAAGATGAAGCCGCTCATGTTACC
Organism: Bromus sterilis; assembly: GCA_950022295.1. Classification (NCBI taxonomy): domain Eukaryota; kingdom Viridiplantae; phylum Streptophyta; class Magnoliopsida; order Poales; family Poaceae; genus Bromus; species Bromus sterilis. The sequence goes on from OX465596.1 coordinate 235,799,493, forward strand.
GAGCAAGATCAAGGGCAAGCTCAACAAAATAGTGATGAGCCAATTCTTGAGGCCAAGGATCAAGCTCAAGAAAGTGGTCAAGATCAAGTGCAAGAAATTTCCACACCTAAAGCTAAGCAAGTTCGAGATTCTCCATGAAGAATTCAACCAACCGAAGAAGAAATTGAGAAGAAAAGTTAAAAAGCGGCTTCGAGGCATCAAATGCTAGAACACTTGATATTCCCAAACGAATATATAATTTTTGTGACATATTTGGGACTAACCTATTAACCTAGTTCCTATTGCCAGTTTATGTCTGTTTTTGTCCGTGCAATGCAGAAAATAGCAGAAAAATCAAAGTGCTCGGAAAAATCTAGAAAAACTGTAGACATTATTTTAAAACGGAAGACTCCAGAAGCCCGAAGCTGAGCCAGAAGAGGTCCACCCCCTGGTTGCCTGGCTAGGTGGCCCCACCTTTGGCGTCCCCCTTTGACATATATTTACCCAAGTTTTAGAAAACCCTCGGGGAGAGGACTTGAAAGTACAAGTATGTGATCAGAGGGGGAGGGGGTGAATGATCACTTCAAAATTTTCGACTGAAACTTTTGAAGTGAAGCATAAGTAGTGCGGAATAGCGAAGTAAAATAGGAAGCAAAACTAAATGCAGTGAATCAAAACCCATTGAAGCATAACAGTGAAGCAAATGCAATACTGAAGGTAAATTCTTGAAGTAAAACGAACTGGGACTCGGCGATGTTTGTTCGACCAGTTCACGCTTTGCAAAGCGCTACGTCTGGTTGGAGGGACTGGTGATTGAACACCTGGAGAAAATCTCTCTCCGTCCGTTGCTCCACTGCACCAAACTCCTTGAGCTTGGTCAGTTCTTCACTCGTGGTTGATTATTGAGGAAATCACCGAAACCTTTGACAAACTGAACTTCGAGGCGACAATTCCTCTTCGCTCTCTGAAGAACAACACTCTAAACGTCTAGGATAATTGCATTTCTCCAAGATAAAAAGGCTAGTAAGCTTTCACCTATGTCATCTCAAATCTACTCAGATCAATGGGACTTAGGCTTCAGTATTCTGGATTTTGGGTTTTGCTTCGGTGGCGTTTTTGGGGTTGCTCTCTTCAGTCTCTCTTGGAATGATCTCAGAGAAGCCACCCGTAAATGGAGGAGGGGGCAGCGTATTTATAGTTGGCGATCCCGAGGTGCGGAATGACCAAACTGACCCGAGGTGATAGCTTGACACGTGTCCACAACAGTCGGATTTGTCATCAATGCGCAACTTTACTTGAGGAACAAGTAAAGCTGACTCACTGACTTAGTTCTGCTTCAGTTGCCGAAGAACGAGGTCTTTGCTACCGAAACTTAACTTAGTGCACATGAGATTTCTTCACTCAGGCTTCTCACTAGGTTTGGATTTGATCTGAGCATTTCTCAATGACTTCGGTATCCACAAACTAAATACCCCTCTTGATAGTACGTTTGTCCTATGACTCAAGGAATGAAAAAGAACTACACAAAAACATCTAAATCTTGCGCCGTCTTCTTCATTTCCTTCAATGAGTAGAGCTTCAGGACACCTTCATTTTTGGGGGTCAACCTTCGTGATTAAGCTTCGCTCCGTGGGTAATGCTTCGATAACTTGAAGACCTTCCCTGAAGCTTTATCACATAGCTTGTCCTTTAGGAACCTATGCAACTGTTTATACTAGAAAACATTGTTAGTTCCTCTACTGTTTTGTCCAAAAATATCCAAAACACACGGGGGCAAAACTTTGCTCTTACAATCTCCCCCTTTTTGGACTATTGTTGACAAAACAGGCATCGATAAAAGATATTGAAGTTTTTGTGAAGTGATGGGACAAACTCTAAGATATGAAGTTTTAGGCTCCCCCTGAATACAAGCATCGAAGATTTATATAATGAAGTTAATGCTTGAGATAATTTTCTTCGGTGGAGAGCAAAACAAAATCTCTTAGCGAATACAATTGCATTGAAGTTATATATCCAGGAATTTATGCAATAGCTTCCAATAACCTGTGACTTAGAAAATAATAACCACCTGCAAGATAGAAGATATGAAGCAATACTTGCAAGCAAAGGGGGTTATTAAAACTTTAAGTGTAGCACATGAGTAGCATGACCGAAATAAAACTTAAGTTACAACCCAATCGAAAGGAATGGAATGTTTGTCGTAACTTAACGAAACGAAGCAAAAACAGATAGCAAGAACCCTTTCCCCGATGCAAAACTAACTCATCGATGCCCTCATTCTCCCCCTTTTTGTCAATGATTGGACAAAAGGTTGAGAAGACGTTCGAGAGATCTATTACGCAACATCAGCACCCTGAGAACCCGACAAAGCAGTGCTTGACGAAGACTCATCCGACGAAGACTGATCTCCTGACGATTCTTCTTCGGAAGAAGACAAAGGAATAGCTTCGTGGCGTGTCTGAGTGATGAGGTTGATGTCGAGGTCGCTGTCGTCGAGGCCGTCATCTTCCTTTGAATTGATGGAGTCATTCTCGGAGACGGTATCTGGCCAGATGGGTTCAGGTTCGTTGACGAAGAATACTTCATCAAACTTGTGCAGGGGAGGGATCTTCTGATTCGGGCGGTCCACTGAGTCATCACAAGAAAAGTTTCACTTGATGTGCGGATACTCTTTGTAGATGCGATCTTTACGAAGACCTTTCACAGAGTTGAATTTCCGGAGTCCCTTCCAGGAATGACGCTTGAGCACACGCAAATACTGATTGTTGTTAAGTGCAATGTTGCCAACTCGGTTGATCTCATCAGCAAGAAACTGCATCTGGCGCTGATTTGCTTCTATGTAGTTTTCAAGCATTTGCTGCGATCGAAGGTTAACTTCAAAGTGATGGCAGTCTTTCTGGAACTTCTTTGATAAGTTTCTCTCATTGACTTCATGGCGTACACCAAGATATGTGGAAAATGGATCATTGGGTTTCCTCAGCAATCCCAAAGAGTCACGCACTGGTGGTGAGAAAAGCTTCGGGTGATGGCGAGCCACAAAGTCTTCGTTCCTTCCATAGTCACAAATAACTTGCAGCCAATGAGCATAGGGTTTCAGTGTGAAAGGTAGCTCCGCTGCATGAACCAAATTCCTAAGGAAGCAGTCTTCAAAGTCAAAGAGAAGACCATGAGTGAGCTTCATAATAGCATGCCTTGTCTCAGGATAAAGATTCGATTCTTCCGAAGCTGTACTCAAAGGAATCAATGAGTTGGACAAGATGTAGAACCAAGTCCTTGAGATGAAATTCAAATGCTTCGGGCGAATGTTTTGAGGAATATAGTTTGCAGTGACTTCAGGATCCAACAGAGTAGCAAATTCTTCTTCAGTCAGATCTGGCTCAATATGAATCTTTTCATGGACTCCAGAATGCTTTGTATCATCCATTCCAGCGTCCATGAGCTGGGTTCATTGGCTTCACCAGAAACGTAAAGAGTTGCATATAATTGCTTGATGAGCTCAGAGTTGAAAGGAGTGCTCAACGCAAACAACCGAGTCAAATTCTGATTTTCAATAGTTTCGAGGACGTTCTGAAAGCAAGAGGCTGTGGAAAGACTTCGCATGTCCAGAAACTTGTGCCTAAACAGAACTCCTTGCTGACAGAAGACTTTGGTGTATAAGATTTGTTGTTCAGCAGTCCAAAATCGAAGATCGTCAGCTGTGCGGTCTGAAGCATACGGACAAACACCAAAGAATCGATGGCGCTTTCGATGCTGTTCCAGGTTGAAATCCGGGCCATGCCTTGAAGTATAACCAGCACCCTTGAATATAGGAAAATTTTCATGAGGGTAATTGGAGTCAAGCTGGGTATCTTGGTAGGGGCGCGAACGCTCACGAATTCTTTGCAGAGGAGCAATTTGATTGGCTCTTGAAGGGCCAGCAAATTGAGCGACTATGAGCGCTTGCTCTTGCGAAATATTCAGAATTTGTACTTGTTCGTCTTCGTCTTCATGTGCTTCGGTATCGGGCACATGTGCTTCAGAATCTTGAACTGTTCTTGCGGGGGAAAAGTCTCGGGATACATGGGTTCTGGAGTGGGTTGGTGATGGAGCATTAGCTTCACGGGGAGGTGATGGAGGTGGTGCGGGAGCAACTGGTGGAGTGGGAATCCTTTGTGGTTCGGGGGTTGGAGCACGGATGGGTGTGGGAACTCGAGGTGGTATGGGTGTGGGGTTGCGTGCAGGCGTTGGAGTGGGGTTAGGAGCTCTTTGTGGTGGAGTTTGCTTGGGGGTGGTTCTGGTAGGAGGAGGTGTGGGAGTTTTGGTGGGTGGAGCTGAAGGCTTTGGTGTGGGCTGGGATGGCTTTGGCTTCGGTGCAGGAGTGGGAACTGCTTCAGGAGTTTGCTGTGGCTGTTCATCACTTGTATCCATGTCTGCGGCGGAGGCCAAAGTAACCTTGCGCTTCTTGGTGGTTCTCTTCTTGGGTGAGGGTCCAGTTGCCTTTGATGCAGGCTTGGGAGATGGTGGTGCAACGGCACGTTCAACTTCGGGCGAAGCCTTGCGTTTCTGCGATTCTCTTCCATAATATATGCATTATGGGTCTTCACCATCTCATCCACAACAGCCATGATTTTTCCTTTGAAGATTTTGATGTTGTCCTTGGTGGTGGAATTGACATTTGTCACTTGTTGAAGCAACTTCAGGGCGTGCTGTTTGAATTCTTCATCAGGTTCTGATTCAGCTCACCTCTGATAGTTGTGAATCTTTTTGTTTTCAGCCCTATCTCTTGAGTGCAAATCCTTCAGCTGACTTATCATAGTGGAGATCATAGCTTCGATAGACCTGGAGATGTAAACTTCTCCAATGTCAACAGCATCAGGATCTTCAGCAGCACACTTCTCCCAAAGGGCTTCAGTGATGCCCAACTGATCCCAGAGTTCGCCTTCACGTGAGTCAGGGAATGGATGGTCACTCTGACGATCAGCTTCAGCTTGAGCTTCAGGCAAAGATATGCCTTTCTGCTTCGATGGAATAGCTGAGGGAGTCATATCAACTACGGGCTTCTTCTGACTTGCCCTAGCAGCTTTCTCAGCTTTCTTCGTCCTGAGACCTTCTAAAGAGGCCTTGCGTTTAGCTTCATGTTCAGCAAGCTGTTTAGCTTCAGCAGCAGCTTTTTCTTCGTTCTTTGCGGCTTCGGCGAGCTTGCGCTTCGTCTCAGCCTTCTCTGCAGCCATCTTTGCAGAGTCCAACTCCTTTTTCTGTCTGGCAGCATCCTCATCTGCCTTCTTCTGATCAGCTGAGCTTCTGGCAAGGATGTTGCGCTCAAGTGTCTCTTTGAGGTCTTTCTGTCTCAATTCTTCTTCAGTGAGCGTGTGCTTCGCTGAAGGGTTTGTTGCAGCAGACTGCTTGGGCTTCGTTGGTGCTGAAGCCTTTGCAGGTTGTTTCATGGCGGGGTCGTGCTTCTGCTTCGAACGCCTCTCAGTGGTGAGGGCATCAGCCGGTGGCTTGGAGGCCAAGGGCTTCGCAACCACCAAGTTGGAGAGATCAATGGTGGGGAGAGCAGAAGGGTTGATCTTGGGGTCTTGAAACTTAATCCCCTTAGCATCAGGTTTCTCTCCTGGCTTCTTCTTCAGTGGGATCTGAAGTCTTTGCTTCTTGGGGGGAGCAGGATCATCAGATTCATCATCTGCTTCGAATTCTGATTCGTCGTCAGCAACATTTGATTCGTCCATGATTGAATCTTCCAGAGCAGCTTGCTCTAGCCTGACCTGCTCTTCATCTTCTGTGGTAGCATGGGGAGGAGAAGCATATTTCTTCTTCAGCTTCTTCTTCTTCTTTGAGCTTGGCCCAGCACCTTGGGCTTCTGCTTCAGCGAACTTGGTTGCCTTCTTCTCTTCTTTCAGCCTCTTGGCTTCAACAGCGATTCTCAATCGTTCTTTTTCTTCTGGGTAATCATCTGGTGTCTTGAGGGTGTTGGGGTGAGGAAGCTTCGGTGGAACTGGGTAGTACAGGTGGCAATTCTCTTCGGTGTACTGACTGCACATGGCCGAAGTATACTGATAGGGTGGACTGAAGGCAAACTGCATAGTCCACTTCCAGGTAGGGATGCTCTTGTACTTGTACCGTCAAACAGCCCAGTACCGGAGAATATTTTCCAAGCGATTCTTGCGCTGCTCCTTGGTTTCTTCAGGGGGCGTGTCATATCCTAGAGCAATGCGAATGGATTCAGGGATGCCTCTGGCGTTGTTGGTTTCCTTCGTTCTGCCTCCTTTCTTCTTCGGAGCAGACCGTTCTGCTTCGTTGATGTGATCAAGGTTTGGTGACTCATTACCGAAGCCTAACTCAGCAGACATCCTGTGAAAAGCATAGAAGTTGCGAGGGAAAAAGGCAACTATGGAATGAGCACCAGCAAAAGTTTCGGTCCAAAAACAAGAGTTTTGACAAGAGATTCAGTGAAGAATTTGGGTAGAGATTTTGGTCTGTTCTGAGCTAGACTTAGTCTCACACAAGTTGAGCTGAAACCCTAACACAGAACAGATGGATTCTAACCCTAATTTCTAACCTGAATCGAGATGGAAACCTTTGACTAGCAGAAACAGATTTCCCAACAGAGCAACGATCCAACGGATCAAAGAAACCTAAGGAATTCATCCAAAATCAAACAGACTAAGAACTTGGATCCAATCGGGAAACTGACGAACAGAGGGATGGAGATTGGATCAAGGCTCAGCGTACCCTAACTCGGTGGCGTCGAGCTTCTATGGCGGCGATGAGCGAAGAAGATGTGCTCGTCGACGGCGTGAAGTCCACGGCGACGCTCTTCCGACAGTGAAGCGGCGAGAACGGCGACGGGGACGAGGAGCTCGGTGGCGCTCGGGAGAGAGAGGGTTCCGGGGAGATGCGAATGAGGTGGGATGGATTCGCTGGGGTGAACTGCCTTATATAGGCCGGTCTGACAGGAGCTGTCCGATCAGATCGAATGGCCCCCAGCGTCTGTCTCTCCGGATTCTACGGCAAGGATTTCGTGGCGAATCGCGAGAAAATTTCAACGACCCGGATATGACCGGATCTCAACGACCGAAGAATAAGTCCTCGACTTGAGTAAAACTTCGATGAGAATTGGAAGCATTTGATTCAGAACTCAATGATGTTCGAAGAAAATGTTTTCCTTTTCAATTGTGCTCAACCATATTGGACAGACATAATAAGACATAAAAGGGATAGAAAGGGTAGGGTCCGAAACTTATCACCTCGAAGAAAAATCAAACGAAGCAAAAGGTGATAAGCATAGAGGAATAAAATCAGGAGAAATAAAAATAAACTAAACGAAGCAAAAACAAACAATGAAACTAAATAGGTAAGCAACGAAGTAAATGAATATATGCAGAAGTAAAAAGGTTCGGTCTTACAGTACATGTCGTGAGTCCAATATATTGAGCTCACACCTTAATGTACAGAACCTTTTCTCATCCAATGGTTTCAAGAAAATGTCTGCCAGTTGATCTTCAGTTCTGACATGACTAATAACAATATCTTCACGCTGAACATGATCACGAAGAAAATGATGGCGAATGTCAATATGCTTCGTGCGAGAGTGCTGCACAGGATTGTGAGAAATTTTGATTGCACTCTCATTATCACATAGGAGTGGAATTTTCTTCACATGAATACCATAATCCTTCAGCGTTTGCTTCAGCCATAGAATCTGAGTACAGCATGACCCAGCAGCAATGTATTCGGCTTCAGCAGTAGATATTGAAACACAGTTTTGCTTCTTTGAAGCCCAACACACAAGTGATCTTCCAAGGAAATGACAAGTCCCTGAAGTTGATTTCCTATCCACACGATCACTAGCCCAGTCTGAATCAGAATAGCCAATAAGATCAAACTGTGCTCCCTTGGGATACCACAAGCCCAAGATAGGTGTGTGAGCAAGATAACGAAGAATTCGCTTTACAGCAGTGTGATGTGATTCCTTTGGATTTTCCTGAAAACGAGCACAAATACATACTGAAAGCATAATGTTAGGTCTAGATGCACAAAGATATAAAAGGGATCCAATCATAGACCAGTATTTCTTCTGGTCGAAAGCTTTTCCCTTCTCATCTTCATCTAAGAAACCATTGGTAGGCATAGGCGTCTTCATGGTTTTGCATTCAGTAAGACCAAACTTCTTCAGGAAATCCTTGAGATATTTCTCTTGAGAAATAAAGGTTCCATTCTTCTGTTGACGGATTTGAAGTCCAAGGAAAAACTTCAATTCACCCATCATAGACATCTCATATTTCTTCGACATCATTTTGGAAAATTCTTCGCTGATTTCAGTGTTAGTGCATCCAAAAATGATATCATCTACATATATTTGACATACAAACAAATCACCATTATAAGATCAAGTGAAAAGCGTTGGGTCAGTTGTTCCTGGTTTGAAGCCTTTCTTCAGAAGGAAATCCTTCAATGTGTCGTACCAAGCACGAGGTGCTTGCTTCAACCCATAGAGGGCCTTGTGTAACCTGTACACCATGTCGGGTTTCTTCGGGTCTTCAAAACCTGGAGGCTGCATAACATACACTTCTTCCTTGATTTCTCCGTTAAGAAAATCACTTTTCACATCCATTTGATAAAGTAGAATACCATTGAAATTTGCAAAAGCAAGCATAACACGAATGGATTCGCGACGAGCAACTGGAGCATAAGTTTCGCAAAAAATCGATACCTTCGATTTGGGTGTAACCTTGTGCTACCAGACGTGCTTTGTTCCTTACCACTATACCATCTTCATCTTGCTTATTGCGAAAAATCCACTTTGTACCAATGACGTTGTGCTTGGTGGGATCAGGTCTATCAACTAAGGACCAGACTTTGTTTCGCTCGAACTGGTTAAGTTCTTCGAGCATGGAAGTTAACCAATCTGGATCCTTCATGGCTTCATCAAACTTTGAAGGTTCTAGCATGGAGACAAACGAAAAGTTTCCACAGAAGTTAGCCAAACGAGTATGAGAGCGAGTTGTGGGACGACCTGGTTGTTGAATTTCTTCAAGGATCGAATCCACATCAACTCGTCTTCGGACTCGTGATAAAGTTGAATCATTAGCTTCAGGCTCAGCTTCTGCTTCAGGATCTGCTTCAGCTTTAGGATCACCTTCACCTTCAGCTTCAGCATTTCCTTCGGGATTAGCATTTCCTTCATTCTTTTGTTCTTCTTCGTCCTGTACATCATTAGCTTCAGGATGTTGATCTCCAGCGCCCCGAGCTATGTGTGGGAACATTGGACCATCATCAACCCTATTAGCTTGACGAGCATTGGCTTCAACAGGGCGAATCTCTCCAATAGCCATGGACCTGATTACTTCATCAAGAGGAAGTTCATCTAGATCATGAGGCAAATGCTCTTTTTGAGATCCATTAGTTTCATCAAACCTCACATTCACAGTTTCCATAACTTTCCCAAAGTGAGAGTTATAGACTCTGTAGGTGTGAGAGTTTGATCCATAACCTAAAAGAAAACCTTCATGTGCCTTAGGGGAAAATTTGGAGCTATGATTCATATCTCTAATAAAGCATGGAGCACCAAATACCCTAAGGTACGAAACATTTGGTTTGTTACCAGTGATAAGCTCATGTGAAGTCTTCTTCAGAAATTTGTGAAGCTAAACCTTGTTGATGATATGACAAACTGTGTTAATTGCTTCGGCCCAGAACCTAATAGGAGTCTTGTATTCAGCAAGCATAGTTCTGGCCATCTCAATGAGAGTTCTATTCTTCCTTTCAACAACACCATTCTGTTGAGGTGTATAAGCAGCAGAGAACTCATGAGTAAAACCATGATCATCAAGAAAATCTTCAATATGAGTATTTTTGAAGTCAGTTCCATTATCACTTCGGATATGCTTCAGAAATAATTCATATTCTGTTTGAGCTCTCTTGGCGAGTGACTTGAAGATTTCAACAACTTTGCTCTTGTCATCCAAAAAGAAAACCCAAGTATAACGAGAGAAGTCATCAACAATAACTAGACCATATTTGTTTCCTCCCAGGCTTGCATAATTTTGAGGACCAAAAAGATCCATATGAAGCAATTCAAGAGGACGAGTGGTAGTCATGATAGTCTTCGCTGAATGATGTTTCTTCGTAATTTTACCAGCTTCACAAGCACTGCAGAGACGATCCTTGTCGAATTTAACTTCGCTAAGGCCAATAATATGATTCTTCTTCACTAAGTTATGAAGATTTCTCATCCCTGCATGACCAAGTCTTCGATGCCATAACCACCCAGATGAAGCTTTTGCCATTAAGCATGTGGATACAGCAGGGCCCGAAGAAAAATCAACAATGTATAAGTCTCCTTTTCGGTAACCCTCGAAGACAAACGCATAGTCATCCTGTGAAAAGACAACACAACGCGAAGCAGAAAATAGAACAAGCATACCCATATCGCATAACTTCGAAATACACATAATATTATATCCAAGGGATTGGACTAACATAACCTTGTCAATGTGCTTATCTTTTGATATCGCAACTTTACCCAAACCTAAAACTTTACCCTTGTTGTTATCACCGAAGGTAATGTACTTCTTAGAAGAGTGATATAATTTTTCTTCGGTGAATAACTCCTTGTCTCCGGTCATATGATTTGTGCAACCACTATCCATGACCCATTCGGATCCACCGGAGACATAGCCCTGCAGAAGAATTAGTTCTTCTTAACCACCCACAAACGAGCAGGTGACTGAGAAGATGTTGAAGCACTGGTTGAAGCAATATTAAATCGAACAGGAGTGTATTGCTTCGGTGTACCATCAAGCACACCATCAATGTAAGTCCTCTGCGAATGGTTAGCATAAGAATGAGCATATGCAATCTTAGTATGATTATTATGAGGACGATAAGTATGACGACCAGTGCGATAGTATTGCTTCTGCGGAACATTTGATTCGGTCACCAGAGGATCATTTCTCGTTTCAAGAGAATAGAAATGATCCGGTGGTACCGAAGAATTTCCCTGCATGGTATGGTTAGCAGGCAGTTTTTCCACAAGTGCTTTCTGCATCCATATTTGCCTCTTATAGAAGCCATTCTTAGGAGGAGTACCAACTTACTCAGCTGTAACCTTTCCCTGTTCATCTTTGATGAGCTTGTAGTCAGAATCAAGTGATTCGTCTACAATATCTTTGTTCATCTTGCAATCAAAACCTGAAAGGTTAGCTATGTCAATGGGGTTCCCCTTCGCAAGGACCCAAACAGTCTTAGGATACTGCTCAGGTTCCCAATAGGTGCCATCAGGGTTTATCTTTCTTTCGAAACCAACACCTTCATTCCTGGGATTCCTGTGAAGGAGAGCCTTCCTTAGGATATCACAGAGATACTGGTGACCTTGCACACTGTTGAACATGCCTGTTTCAAATAAGTTTTTCAACCTGAGGAGTTCCTCGGTAACAGCAGGGTTTTCCTCATCAGAGGCATCAATATCATCAATAAGAATAGGAGCTTTGCCTTTGGAATCAATTTTGCTTCGTTCCAAACAATCCAAACAAGGTTATTCAGTTTTATGATTTGCTTCAGAACCTTGTTGAGCCATGAGAGAGAGATTGACATTTTCCAACTCTTGTAAGAGCAAAGTTTTGCCCCCGTGTGTTTTGGATATTATTGGACAAAACAGTAGAGGAACTAACAATGTTTTCTAGTATAATCAGTTGCATAGGTTCCTGAAGGACAAGCCATGTGATAAAGCTTCAGGGAAGGTCTTCATGTTATCGAAGCATTACCCTCGGAGCGAAGCTTAATCACGAAGGATGACCCCCAAAAATGAAGGTGTCCTGAAGCTCTACTCATTGAAGGAAATGACGGAGACGGCGCAAGACTTAGATGTTTTTGTGTAGTTCTTTTTCTGTTCCTTGAGTCATAGGACAAACCGTACTATCAAGAGGTGTATTTAGTTTGTGGACATCGAAGTCATTGAGAAATGCTCAGATCAAATCCAGACCAAGTGAGAAGCCTGAGTGAAGAAATCTCATGTGCACTAAGTTAAGCTTCGGTAGCAAAGACTTCGTTCTTTGGCTTCTGAAGCAGAACTAAGTCCGTGAGTCAGCTTTACTTGTTCCTCAAGTAAAGTTGCGCATTGATGACAAATCCGACCGTTGTGGACACGTGTCAAGCTGTCACCTCGGGTCAGTTTGGTCATTCCACATCTCGGGATCGCCAACTATAAATACGCCACCCCCTCCTCCATTTGCGGGTGGCTGCTCTGAGATCATTCCAAGAGAGACTGAAGAGAGAACCCCAAAACCCCACCGAAGCAAAACCCAAAATCCAGATACTTTAACCTAAGTCCCATTGATCTGAGTAGATTCGAAATGACTTAGGTGAAAGCTTGCTAGCCTTTTTATCTTGGAGAACTGCAATTCTCCTAGACGGTTAGAGAGTTGTTCTTCAGAGAGCGAAGAGTAATTGTCGCCTCGAAGTCCAGTTTGTCAAAGGTTTCGGTGATTTCCTCAATAATCAACCACGAGTGAAGAACTGATCAATCTCAAGGAGTTTGATGCAGTGGAGCAACGGACGGAGAGAGATTTGCTCCAGGTGTTCAATCACCAGTCCCTCCAACCAGACGTAGCGCTTTGCAGAGCGTTTACTGGTCGAACAAACATCGCCGAGTCCCAGTTCGTTTTACTTCAAACATTTACCTTCAGTATTGCAGTTTCTTCACTGTTATGCTTCAATGTGTTTTGATTCACTGCATTTTGTTTCGCTTCTAGTTATTCTTCGCTATTCCGCATTGTTTATGCTTCACTTCAATAGTTTCAGTAGAAAATTTTGAAGTGATCATTCACCCCCTCCCCCTTTGATCACATACTTGGACTTTCAATTGGTATCAGAGCTAGTCACTCCCTACACTCTGTGTGTTTTGGATTAACCTCCTGGAGTGTCTTCAAGTATGTCTTCTAGTATGTCTTTCGCAGCTATTCTCTCTGGCGAACCTATTCCTATTTTTAATGGGAAGGATTACTCGTACTGGAAGGACAAGATGAAAAGAAATATCATGGCTATCAACTCAACTGCCTGGAAAGTTGTCTTGTATGGAGTCACTGACGCCGATGAGAAGGCCATCACCCCTGAAGAAGCAACACTGATTGATCTTGATTCTGTAGTTTGGTTTTCATCACCAATCACTTGACACCTGAAAAGTATCATGAAGTGAAGAATATTCCAACTGCCAAAGGTGTCTGGGACTATCTTGAAAAAATTGGTGAAGGTGTTTCTACCCAGAAAGATGCCAGAATTGACACTCTCCGAAGCAAATTCTATCGCTTCAAGAGAAACGAGGGTGAAAAAGTCAGCTCCATTTACAGCAGACTCACAACTCTTGCTAATGAGTTGATTTCCCTCGGTGCTGATGACATTACTCCTCACTCTGTTGTGAGAACTTTGCTTCGCTCATTGGATGACTCGTTTGATCACATTGTGCTAATGATCAAGGAAAGGACTGATTTCAGACGTCTTGTTGCCGCTGATATTCTTGAGAGACTCACTACCTTTGAAATGGAAGAAGATGAGAAACGTGACATAAATGGTTCACGAAGAAAAAGTCATGCTTTGAAAGCAAAAGCTTCACGTCATTCTTCACCCGAAGTCAGTTCTGCTTCAGGTGTCGAATCAGATGATCCTGCAAGTATTGGGAAGGATTTGGCATTGATCATGAGACGCTTCAATCGCTTCCAAAGAAAAGGTTTTTCTTCGCCGAGAAAGAGTTATTCTTCAAGAAGCTCCACTCACTCATCTCACCGTTCATCCTCAAGAAGCTCTCCATCAAAAGACAACTGTTGCTACAAATGCAAGAAACCAGGTCACTGCATTGCTGATTGCCCTTTGTGGGAAGCTGAGAAAAAAGCAAAGCATTCGCTCAGAGACTCCTCTTCCAAGTCCCACCGATCTTCCAGAAGCTATGAATCCAAGAGACATGATTCCAATTCGAGAAGAGATAAGAAGAAAGATTATGATGATGACAAGAAGAAGAAGTATCACAAGAAGTGTGAGGGTTCTTCATCGAAGACTCACTCGTCTCGCCGAAGAAGCTCTCACCGAGCCAAGGCCTATCTGGGAAAGGAGATGAACTCCGAAGACGAAGCCTCTGGGTCCGAAGCTCATTCAGGCTCAAAGGTCTGGGTCTGGATCCGAATCAGATGGTGTTGCTGGTTTGGCATTCGCTTCAGCAGATGCTTCAGCAAAAGCTTCAAGCTCATTCTTCACCAACAATAGTAGTGAAGATGAATCTCCTGCATATTGCTTCATGGCCAAGGCGAATGTATCTTCATCGAAATCTAACTATGATACTTCTGATTGTTCTTCATATGACAGTGATTCAAAGATAAGCTATGCTAAACTTGCTAAAATTGCTTCAATCCAACAAGATGAACTTGATTCACTAAGCAAAACCATTAAGAAATCAGAAACTCTGTTGATCGATGAGATAGAGAAAGGTCAGATTTTAACTAATGAGCATGAAGCTCTGAAAGAAAAGTTTGAAGAATTCTCCTCTCGGCATGATCTTCTTTCAGTTGATTATGAGAACCTCACCTATGAATTTCTTCAAAGGAAAATGGCTCTTGAAAAACTGAAAGAGGCTCATGAAGAGTTGGAAAATGTCAATCTCTCTCTCATGGCTCAACAAGGTTCTGAAGCAAATCATGAAACTGAATCACCTTGTTTGGATTGTTTGGAACGAAGCAAAATTGATTCCAAAGGCAAAGCTCCTATTGTTATTGATGATACTAATGCCTCTGATGAGGAAAATCCTGCTGTTACCGAGGAACTCCTCAGGTTGAAAAACTTATTTGACTCAGGGATGTTCAAAAGTGTGCAAGGTCACCAGTATCTCTGTGATATCCTGAGGAAGGCTCTCCTTCAGAGGAATCCCAAGAATGAAGGTGTTGGTTTCGAGAGAAAGATAAACCCTGATGGCACCTATTGGGAACCTGAGCAGTATCCTAAAACTGTTTGGGTCCTTGCGAAGGGGAACCCCATTGATATAGCTAACCTTTCAGGTTTTGATTGCAAGATGAACAAAGCTATTGTAGACGAATCACTTGATTCTGACTACAAGCTCATCAAGGACGAACAGGGAAAGGTTACAGCTGAGAATGTTGGTACTCCTCCTAAGAATGGCTTCTATAAGAGGCAGACATGGGTGCGGAAAGCACTTGTGGAAAAATTGCCTGCTAACCATACTATGCAGGGAAAGTCTTCGGTACCACCGAATCATTTCTATTCTCTTGAAACAAGAAATGATCCTCTGGTTCCCGAATCAAATGTTTCGCAGAAGCAATACTATCGCACTGGTCGTCATACTTATCGTCCTCATAATAATCATACTAAGATTGCATATGCTCATTCTTATGCTAACCATTCGCAGAGGACTTACATTTATGGTGTGCTTGATGGTACACCGAAGCAATACACTCCTGTTCGATTTAATATTGCTTCAACCAGTGCTTCAACATCTTCTTAGTCACCTGCTCGTTTGTGGGTGGTTAAGAAGAACTTATTCTTCTGCAGGGCTATGTCTCCGGTGGATCCGAATGGGTCATGGATAGTGGTTGCACAAATCATATGACCGGAGACAAGGAGTTATTCACCGAAGAAAAATTATCTCACTCTTCTCAAAAGTACATTACCTTCGGTGATAACAACAAGGGTAAAGTTTTAGGTTTGGGTAAGGTTGCCATATCGAAAGATAAGCACATTGACAAGGTTATGCTAGTCCAATCACTTGGATATAATCTTATGTCTATTTCGAAGTTATGCGATATGGGTATGCTTGTTCTATTTTCTGCTTCACGTTGTGTTGTGTTTTCACAGGATGACTATGCGTTTTTCTTCGAGGGTTACCGAAAAGGAGACTTATACATTGTTGATTTTTCTTCGGGCCCTGCTGTATCCACATGCTTGATGGCAAAAGCTTCATCTGGTTGGTTATGGCATCGAAGACTTGGTCATGCAGGGATGAGAAATCTTCATAACTTAGTGAAGAATAATCATATTATTGGCCTTAGCGAAGTTAAATTCGACAAGGATCGTCTCTGCAGTGCTTGTGAAGCTGGTGAAATTACGAAGAAACATCATTCAGCGAAGACTATCATCACTACCACTCGTCCTCTTGAATTGCTTCATATGGATCTTTTTGGTCCTCAAAATTATGCAAGCCTGGGAGGAAATAAATATGGTCTAGTTATTGTTGATGACTTCCCTCGTTATACTTGGGTTTTCTTTTTGGATGACAAGAGCAAAGTTGTTGAAATCTTCAAGTCATTCGCCAAGAGAGCTCAAACAGAATATGAATTGTCTCTGAAGCCTATCCGAAGTGATAATGGAACTGAATTCAAAAATACTCATATTGAAGATTTTCTTGATGATCATGGTTTTACTCATGAGTTCTCTGCTGCTTATACACCTCAACAGAATGGTGTTGTTGAAAGGAAAAATAGAACTCTCATTGAGATGGCCAGAACTATGCTTGCTGAATACAAGACTCCTATTAGGTTCTGGGCCGAAGCAATTAACACAGCTTGTCATATCATCAACAAGGTTTACCTTCGCAAATTTCTGAAGAAGACTTCACATGAGCTTATCACTGGTAACAAACCAAATGTTTCGTACCTTAGGGTGTTTGGTGCTCCATGCTTTATTAGAGATATGAATCATAGCTCCAAATTTGCCCCTAAGGCACATGAAGGTTTTCTTTTAGGTTATGGCTCAAACTCTCACACCTACAGAGTCTATAACTCTCACTTTGGGAAAGTTATGGAAACTGTGAATGTGAGGTTTGATGAAACTAATGGCTCTCAAAAAGAGCATTTGCCTCATGATCTAGTTGAACCTCCTCTAGATGAAGTGATCAGGTCCATGGCTATTGGAGAGATTCGCCCTGTTGAAGCCAATACTAGTCAAGCAAATAGGGATGATGATGGTCCAATGTTCCCACACATAGCCCGGGGCGCTGGAGATCAACATCCTGAAGCTAATGATGAACAGGACGAAGAAGAACAAAGGAATGAAGGAAATGCTAATCTCGAAGGAAATGCTGAAGCTGAAGGTGAAGCAGATCCTAAAGCTGAAGCAGATCCTGAAGCAGAAGCTGAGCCTGAAGCTAATGATTCAACCCTATCAGAAGTTCGTAGAAGAGTTGATGTTGACTCGATTCTTGAAGAAATTCATCAACCAGGTCGTCCTACAACTCGTTCTCGTACTCGTTTGGCTAACTTATGTGGAAATTTTTTGTTTGTCTCCATGTTAGAACCGTCGAAGTTTGATGAAGCCATGAAGGATCCAGATTTTTTAACTGCCATGCTCGAAGAACTTAACCAGTTCGAGCGAAACAAAGTCTGGTCCTTAGTTGATAGACCTGATCCCACGAAGCACAACATCATTGGTACAATGTGGATTTTTCGCAACAGCAAGATGAAGATGGTATAGTGGTAAGAAACAAAGCACGACTGGTAGCACAAGGTTACACGCAAATTGAAGGTATCGATTTTGGCGAAACTTATGCTCCAGTTGCTCGTCTCGAATCCATTCGTGTTATGCTTGCTTTTGCAAAATTCAATGGTATTATGCTTTATCAAATGGATGTGAAAAGTGCTTTCCTTAACGGAGAAATAGAGGAAGAAGTGTATGTCATGCAGCCTCCAGGTTTTGAAGACCCGAAGAAACCCGACATGGTGTACAGGTTACACAAGGCCCTCTATGGGTTGAAGCAAGCACCTCGTGCTTGGTATGACACATTGAAGGACTTCCTTCTGAAGAAAGGCTTCAAACCAGGAACCACTGACCCAACACTTTTCACTCGATCTTATAATGGTGATTTGTTTGTATGTCAAATCTATGTAGATGATATCATTTTTGGATGCACTAACACTGATATCAGCGAAGAATTTGCCAAGATGATGTCGAAGAAATATGAGATGTCTATGATGGGTGAGTTGAAGTTCTTCCTTGGACTTCAAATCCGTCAACAGAAGAATGGCACCTTTATTTCTCAAGAAAAATATCTCAAGGATTGCCTGAAGAAGTTTGGTCTCACTGAATGCAAAACAATTAAGACACCTATGCCTACCAATGGATTCTTAGATGCAGATGAGAAGGGCAAAGACTTCGACCAGAAGAAATATCGGTCTATGATTGGATCCCTTTTATATCTTTGTGCACCTAGACCTGACATTATGCTTTCTGTATGTATTTGTGCTCGTTTTCAGGCAAATCCAAAGGAATCACATCACACTGAAGTAAAGAGAATTCTTCGTTATCTTGCTGACACTCCTACCTTGGGTTTGTGGTATCCCAAGGGAGCTCAGTTTGATCTCATTGGGTATTCTGACTCAGACTGGGTTGGTGATCGTGTGGATAGGAAATCAACTTACGGGACTTGTCATTTCCTTGGAAGATCACTTGTGTGTTGGGCTTCAAAGAAGCAAAACTGTGTTTCAATATCTACTGCTGAAGCCAAATACATTGCTGCTGGGTCATGCTGTACTCAGATTCTATGGCTGAAGCAAACGCTGAAGGACTATGGTATTCATGTGAAGAAAATTCCGCTCCTATGTGATAAGGAGAGTGCAATCAAAATTGCCCACAATCCTGTACAACACTCTCGCACGGAGCATATTGACATTCGCCATCATTTTCTTCGTGATCATGTTCAGCGTGAAGATATTGTTATTAGTCATGTCAGAACTGAAGATCAACTGGCAGACATTTTCACGAAACCATTGGATGAGAAAAGATTATGTACATTAAGGTGTGAGCTCAATATATTGGACTCACGACACGTACTGTAAGATCGAAACCTTTTTACTTCTGTATATACTCAGTTACTTTGTTGCTTACTTATTTAGTTTCGTTGTGTGTTTTTGCTTCGTTTAGTTTATTTTTCGTTTGGATTTAGTCCTCTATGCTTATCACCTTTTGCTTCGCTTGGTTTTTCTTCGAGGTGATAAGTTTCGGACCCTACCCCTTCTGTTTCTTTTTCTTTCTAACTCTATATGTCCATTTTCGGTGAGCACAATTGAAACGGGAAGTATTTTGTGTCGGGACCCGGGGTTAGCGTATGCAAGTACAGTTAAGACATAGTCATATGGAGAGCCGAGAACCGCACCCACTTGTCTAAGAAGACAAGGCCAAGCACTGAACATTCTCGGAAAGCATCGTACGTGAGGGGCATCCCATCCAGGCCGGATGATCAACTGAGATGGGTCCTCATCGTCCCAACACAAGTCAAATCATATGGGTGGTGAACTCCCATATTCAAAGACAAGTCGCCTCAACCATACTACCGACTATCTCAAAACTCTTACATAGACTTACTCCAGCCCGATCACTTAGTCGGGGTCTAGGGCGGGCTCGATCATACCACAAAGTGTGCATGAGACAGAGTCTCGAGCAATCGCATCGCGATGCCCCAAGCTGCGCACATCTAAGGGCCACTTGGTGTATGAAAGACCGCCAGCCAGAACACAACTAAGGTCTCGAAAACCCATACAAAGACATGCATGTTATAAACATACACGCAGCACACATGCCATGTATGAACAGTAGGTACCATTGCAATTCTCTACAAAGTGTACATTTTATTTATAACTCTTATAGAGTACACACAGAGATCACATACATGTGATCCAACATTACAACACAGGCGGAAGCAAATTATGTCTGAGTACAGACAAGTTTAACAAATGGCTTAAGAAGCCTTATTTAAACACAAAGCCCTCCACGAGGGAACCAGTCTGCTGACTGGGACTAGACTAGCTTAACTTCAGTCGTCCAGCTCGATGAAGAAGCCACCTTCGGGGTCAGTGGCGTCATCTAAAACATAGATTAAGCAAATGTGAGTACAAAGGCGTACTCAGCAAGACTTACATAGGAGCTATACTACTCATGCACATGTATCAAGGTAAAGGGAGGTGGGGTTTCACTTGCAGAAGTGCCAGCTTTGACTTGGCTAATCCTGAACTACGAGTACCAGACTTTGAGGTAAGAAACGTACACGAGTCCACTACTTCCTCCAACCAATACACCACTATGGTGCCTTCCTCGACTTCCCCACGAGGAAGCACGTCATAGCACTCACACTTATCGTGGTGTGTTTTAGAAGTATCCGGTTCAAGTTGTCTAATAATCAAGCTAAACTTTCCAAGCAGTCCATAACCGCGGACGCGGCTATTCGAATAGTTTTGTTAACCTTGCAAGGGTGTACCGCTACACACACATGACCATCATTTACCGCCTTTGATCTCGACACCATTCAAGGGGTGCCAGCGAGGATGCTCACCACAACTGTTACCTCATAGCCGATCTAGTCCGAGAAAGCCGCCTACTTGGGTTGGTTACCACTATCGTGAACCCGGCCGGTTTACCGAAGTGGACCCAAGCGATGTGTGCGTGGTGCATAAGCCGGTCTCGGTTGAGCCGTTCTCTCATTTAGCATCCAGGCCACAAGCCTACCAGAACTCCGAACTACTGCGACATCTGGACATCGAAAGGGATGAGTTAGTAAGTTGAGAGGGGTTAGTGAGCCCAATGTGTGGTTGTACTCTTCATCTTGGATCACCACACAAGAACTCGTACTAGGGCGGTGTTCAACGAGACAACCCACTGTGTACTCCTACACAGCCTCTCATCGTTCACCTTGTATTAGGGTCGATTCACCAACACTTTTCTACCATCATCAACATGATCATTCCCATCCCGACTCACATCACAGTAACAACATGGTATCATACTAAGCATGCAATAAGAAGTAACATTGCAGGGGCCACATGATATCAAACAACTCCTACATTTGCTAGGATTGTGGTTTGCTTACTACTGTGACAAAAGATAGGTCATGCAAAGGAATGGGTTCATCTATGCGGTAGAAACGAAGCATGGTGATCATCCTAAACAATGCATAAGCGAGACATGAGAGGGAAGTGGGATTTTATCGACATGATCAATGGGGGTTTGCTTGCCTTGCTGACGAGGTTCGGGTTCTGGATCTTCAGCGAAGGGGGTAGCCTCCTGCTCCGGTTCCACCTCTACTCGACAAACAAAGCACGAAGTAGCAATCAATATGAATGCAATGCTCAAGCACATGAATGAATGTTGAAACTTGAAGTATAAGTTTTGATGTGTGTGAGACAATTCCATTTAAGTGGAATATATTGCATTTAAAATGCAAATTCAAATTCCACATTTGAATTCAAATTAACCAAGTTGTATGTGACATAGTTTGATCATTTTGAATTATCTTCAAATGTATAAGATATGCCTCTGATGTGTGATTGAATTGTAACATGTTGCCATGGTTCAAGTTGAGAAATTATTTGATTTGAATTTGATTTAATTCCATTTAAATCAAATAGCAAATGCTACTGATCACATTTTAAATTCAACTCAAACAGAGTTGAAAGTTGCATATTTGGAATGATAATTTTCTCCTGATCATTTTTCATATATTATTTGTCCAATTTGGAGTTAATATGAAATTTCTATGAATTTCCAAAGTTTGGGGTATTTTCTGGAATTTCTGGAATTATTTTAATTCAAATAATCTCTGGAAATTCATTTAAATGATTTACTGCGTCAGACTGACGTCAAGCTGGCGTCAGGGGGGGGGGCTGACGTGTGGGGCCAGCCTGTCAGTGGCTGGTTAACTTAACCCGTGGGTTAACTTAATCCAGTGGCTTAATTAAGCCACTAGGCCCACTGGTCAGTGACCTAGGGGTCACTAATTAGGTGATTAACCGGGGGGGGTTAGCACTGACACGCCGGCGGCTTGACGACGGCGACTGGACCACGGCGGCGCTGCACGGGGAGGACGATTCCGGCCACGGGAGGGGAAACGGAGGGCACCAACTTGCTCCTAGAGGTCTCCCTCGTCTTCTGGAGGCATCAGGGGTTCACGGGGAGGTCGGAAGCGACGACGGCGACGACTCCGGCGGCAACAGAACGGCGGCGAGGTCGTAGTCGACGTTACCGTGCACGGTTCGGGCTGATCTCGCTCGCGTTCGAAAGCTAGCATGACCATGAGCTAAACGCGCGCGCTGGCTGAGTCGAAGGGGCACAGGGGCGACCTCGAGCTCATCCATGGCGGCGACGTGCTTCGGCATCCATGGCGGATCCGGATAGAGAACGAGAGGGAGGGTGCTAGGTTAGGGAAAACGGTGAGAAGCTCACCACGAACGCTTGGACACCTTGGTTCGGCTCCTCGACGTCAGTGGCCATGAGTTCTTGCGACGGCGAGCGGCGGCGCTCTCGGTTGGCGACGGAAACAAGCACGGGAGGAGGAGGAGGAAGTTCTGGAGGGGGGAAATGGATGCGTCGTTCTCCAGGGCGCGTCCAGGTGCGAGAAGGGCCACGGGGAGGGCTGGAACCTCCTCGGCGACGACGTGGCATCACCAGCTAGCTCGGTGGCATTCCACCGAGCAGCTTGCAGGCGCGGGGTGGGGAAGAAGACTCCCCTGCCCTTGTGGGCCGGCTGGGCTGGGTGGGCCTGCTTCGCCTGGGCGCCAGGTAACGTTTTCTAATTTCTTCTGTTTAATCTTTCCTTTCTTTTTCTGTAATTTGTTTTGGCTCTGATAAAAATACCAAACCATTTTATTAAATGCTGAAAACTTTTATGTGGCCTCATAATAATATAAACTAGCCACTCATAAACTTTCAACATTTTTAAAATTCAAATGATTTGAATTTTAAATCAAAAAGGGGTATTTCTTTAATTCCAAGGTACTGTTTGAATATTTGAAAAATCTATGAGCATGGGGTGGGTCCCACATCACTTGATATGTGATCACACTCATTTATAAGACTTTTCAAAACTCTAACATGAATTTTTGGAAAAGATTTTTATCTGGCCTTTTGAATTAATTCATCTGGGGGGTGTTCCTTCTCCCATTTGGATTTTGAATTTGATTTCCTTTGAAATTTTGACATGATGCAAAGGCACTAGCTACCCCTAGCACATACCTAACAGAGGGTTCTGACAACTCGCCCCCACTCAAAAGAATGTCGTCCCGAGATTCAGAAGTCGGCGGGAGGAAGGTGGGGTACTCGAAAGTGAGACGGTCTTCTCTTTCCCACGTAGCTTCTCTTTCAGAGTGGTGTGACCATTGCACTTTCAGAAATCTAATCTTCTGACGACGAGTGACACACTCTGTGGAATCAAGAATACGAACGGGGTATTCTCGATAAGAAAGGTCATCTTGGAGATCAAGCGTTTCATGGTCGACTTCGCGGATGGGGTCCTTGAAGCAACGCTTGAGTTGGGACACATGGAATACATCATGTACTCGGGAGAGGTGCGGAGGTAGTTCAAGTTGGTAGGCAACTTCTCCATGTTTAGCAATAATGCGGAAAGGTCTGATGTAACGTGGGGCCAATTTGCCTTTGATACCGAAACGTTGGGTTCCCTTCAGAGGAGTAACCCGAAGGTAAGCCTTCTCATCCAGATTGTAGCTCTCTTGCCTATGATGACGATCATAGTAGCTTTTCTGACGAGACTGGGCTGCTTTCAATTGATCACGAACAATGCGAACTTGCTCTTCTGCTTCCTTGATCATATCCGGTCCAAAGAATTGTCTTTCACCGGTTTCTGACCAGTTTAGTGGTGTTCGACATCGTCGTCCATATAGGAGATCAAAAGGAGCCATGTTCAGACTAGATTGAAAACTATTGTTATAAGCAAATTCGGCAAATGGAAGAGAATTCTCCCAATTCTTTCCGAATGAGATAACACAAGCTCTGAGCATGTCTTCAAGAATTTGGTTAACCCTTTCGACTTGACCGCTAGACTGAGGATGGAAAGCCGTACAAAGGAGAGATGAGTTCCCATAGCATTTTGAAAGCTTCCCCAAAATCTAGAGGTAAAAAGGCTACCGCGATCAGAATTGATTTCCAAAGGAACACCGTGAAGGGATACAATTCTGGAGATGTACAAGTCCGCTAACTGACTAGCAGTTATAGACTCGCGAACTGGAAGGAAGTGAGCAGCTTTGGAAAGCCTATCTATGACAACGAAGATGGCATTGTTTCCTTTCTGGGTTTTTGGAAAGCCGGTGATGAAATCCATACCGACTTTGTCCCATTTCCACTCAGGAATAGACAAAGGTTGAAGTGTACCAGCAGGTCTTTGATGTTCTGCCTTAATGCGACGACAAACATCACATTCGGCAACAAATTGAGCAATGTCTCTCTTCATCCTAGTCCACCAAAATCTCTGGCGTAGATCTCAGTACATTTTTGTGCTACCAGGATGAATTGAGAGGGGTGTGTCATGGGCTTCTTTGAGGATGAGTTGCCTTAGTTCCTTATTCTTAGGTACTACCAAACGATTTTCAAAGAATACCGTTCCCTTGCTATCTGTGGAGAAACATTTAGCAACTCCGCTAGCAATGTTCTCCTTGATCCGGCGAACACCTCGTGCACGCCTTTGGGCAACTATGATTTGATCCTCAAGAGTTGGTTTCGCCACCAAGGTTGAAAGATAGCCATGAGGAACAATCTCAAGGTTGAGCTTGCGAAATTCCTCATGAAGAAGTGGTTGATACTGTTGTAACATGAGGTTGTTACAATACGACTTACGACTTAGTGCATCAGCCATGACATTGGCTTTGCCTGGGGTGTAAGAAATTACTACGTCGTAATCTTTTATCAACTCAATCCAGCGTCTTTGCCTGAGATTAAGATCTGGCTGGGTGAAAATATATTTGAGGCTTTGGTGGTCGGAATAAATCTC
The DNA here is from genome assembly GCA_950022295.1 of Bromus sterilis. NCBI lineage: Eukaryota > Viridiplantae > Streptophyta > Magnoliopsida > Poales > Poaceae > Bromus > Bromus sterilis. The sequence goes on from OX465596.1 coordinate 235,824,211, forward strand.
ACAACGATTACCAAGGAGGTAATGTCGCCAAGTTGTTAGGGCATGAACTACGGCAGCGAGTTCAAGGTCATGGGTAGGATAGTTCTCTTCATGTGGCCGCAACTGGCGTGAAGCATAAGCTACCACATGTCGATCTTGCAGAAGTATGCATCCTAACCCTTGCCGTGAGGCATCACAATAGATCTCGAAATCTCTTTTGGTGTCTGGAGGTGCAAGTACGGGTGCAGAAGTCAATCTTCTTTTTAGCTCTTGAAAGCTTTCCTCGCACTTGGGAGTCCATAAGAATTTCTTATCTTTCTTGAGGAGTTCAGTTAGAGGCTTTGCAACTTTAGAAAAGTTCTCGACGAAGCGACGGCAATAGCTGGCTAGGCCAAGAAAACTCCTAACTTGCTTAACCGATTCAGGTGGAGTCCAGTCAAGGACGGCCTGAACTCTCTCGGGATTCACAGCAATGCCTTTTGCAGAAATCACGTGGCCTAAGTAGGTCACTTCTGGTAGCCAGAATTCACACTTGGAGAATTTAGCGTACAGGCGATACTCTCTAAGCTTCATCAATACCAGCCTTAAGTGTTCGGCATGATCTTCTTCGTTCTTCGAGTAGATGAGAATATCATCAAGATAAACCACAACAAATTTATCTAGGTACTCCATGAAGATCGAATTCATCAAGCGTGAGAATGTGGCGGGGGCATTGGTTAAACCAAAGGACATGACGGTGTACTCGTAAAGACCATAACGAGTAGTAAAAGCCGTTTTGGGAATGTCCTCGTTTCGGATTCTGAGCTGATGATAACCTAATCTCAAATCCATCTTGGAGAAGACGGAGGATCCTGCAAGTTGATCATAAAGATCATTGATCCTGGGCAGTGGGTATTTGTTCTTTATCGTCGCTAAATTTAGCGGGCGATAGTCTACACACATCCTTTCTGTTCCATCTTTCTTCTTTATGAACAGAACGGGGCAACCCCATGGCGATGAGCTAGGGCGGATGAAGCCTTTTGCCAACGAAGCATCAAGTTGGGTTTTTAGCTCAGCTAACTCATGTGGGGCCATTTTATATGGGCATTGGGAAATTGGTGCGGTTCCGGGAACAAGATCCACTATAAACTCTACACACCTGTCGGGTGGCATGCCCGGCAGCTCTTCAGGAAAGACATCCGGGAAGTCACGAACCACCGGAATATCTTCAAGTTCGGGAAGGGGAAGTACATTCAAGGAATGCACTTGGTTTCTTGTTCTGGTTGAGGTATAGTTGACGGTTTTGCCTGAAGGGTGGGTGAGTTTCACGGATTTGCCTCTGCAATCCAGGTAGGCATTCTGTCTTGATAGCCAATCCATGCCAAGGATGACATCAATGTCTGAAGACTTGAGGGCTATGAGTGAAGCAAGGAATACTGGACCCTCAATTGAAATTTGATTACCATGGCTCACTCTATTAGTTGGCCATCTTGACCCTGGAGTTTGAATAACCATCGGGGTGGACAATTCAACAAAGGGTAACTCATGACGAAGTGCATAACTTTCCGACATTAATGAATGAGATGCTCCTGGGTCGAAAAGAACGGAAGTAGGAACAAAATTTACTGGGAGCGTACCAAGAATGACGTCAGTGGTGTCCTCAGTCTCTTCGGCGGCAATCTGGTTCACACGTCCACGAGTGGCGGGAGGAGCGGGTTTGGCGGTGTAGACCTTCTGGGGTGGCTTGCCACGGCCATTGTTGTTCTTGTTGTTGCCTCCGGCACGTGGTGGAGCATTCTGGTGTTGGAGCTGGTTCTGGGGACATTCGCAAGAATAATGGCCTGCCTGACCACATTTGTAGCAAGCTCCGAAAACAATGCGTGGAGCTGGGTTGTTTGGTGGAGTTGGGTGGAACTGGGTGGGTGGACGAGGCGCCACATAGGATGGCCTCGGTGGGTTGTTCTGGCGGAACATGCTATTTGGAATCCAGATCTTGCGCTTCTGGGAGCCAGAACTGGATGAACTATCATCTCTAGGGTGTTTGCGAAAGTCGTTGGGGGTGTTCATGTCCTCTGCTTTGATGGCCTTGTTGACAAGGACCTGGAATGTGGCAAAGTCATGAAGGTTGAGCTCACGACGGAGTCCACTGTTGAGGCCACGACGGAACCTCTCTTGTTTCTTGGAGTCGGTGGAGACTTCTTCAGTTGCATAACGAGCAAGTCGGTTGAACTCACGACTGAACTCGTCAACGGTCCTCCTGCCTTGAGTGAGGTTGCAGAACTCCTCATGCTTGCGGTCCATAAGACCCTTGGGAATGTGGTGCTCGCGGAAGGACGTGCAGAATTCCTCCCAAGATGCAGGTGGTCCAACGGGGCGCATATTCAGAAAATTCTCCCACCAAGAACTAGCTGCACCTTCGAGGTGATAGGTGGCATAGCTGACCTTGTCACCAGTTGCAACACGGCCTGCTTGGAGCTTCCTTTCGATGCTGCGGAGCCAGTCATCGGCGTCAAGGGGCTCGGTGGAGTAACTGAAAACCGGGGGATGAAGCCGGATGAAGTCGTTCAGGGAGACCAGCTCATTGCGCTGCTGAGTGGTGTTGCGTGCAATAACTTCCAACAGGTGGTGAGAGTCTCGGCGGTTCCTCTCCACTTCCATCAGAACTTGTGCCATCGTGGGTGGGGGTGGAAGGTTGTCTTCCTCCTGGTCATTTCCACAACCTTGGTTACGACCAACCTGGCCACGGGTTCCTTGAGACATCCTGAAGGTGAAATCAAAGTCAAACAGAGTTGAGTTGAAGAGTCTAAACAAGGTATTGAAGTACTGGAAGGATAACAGAGCAAAGGAAGTAATCATCTTGACAACATGGTGATAAAATCATACAAGCCATATATTCACAAGCTGTCATACAAACCATACATCATTTAAGTACAAGCACCAAGCTAATACAAACGTGATGAAGATGATACATCCTTCAGAGGCACTCTGACTTCCTATACATTATTTATCTAAGACTCTGGAACTTAGACACCTTGCTTACAATATACTAGGATACTACTACATCCTCACTAAGTAAGACCACAGGCGGTCTCACTCATCTCCATCTCCATATTAGTCCTCATAAAATTTACCCGCGTATCCCGGTAGCTGGAGGTGACCATCGGAAAACACGGAGGCTTGTGGACCCTGATATCCATTTGGGAAAGGATGGGGCCTAGGTCCAGTGTAGGGTGGAAGCAAAGGACCACGGGGTGGAAAAATGCCTCCAATCTCGGGTCAAGAAACTCGAGAAGGCATCTGACTCCTCACTGGGTAGATCGCATCAAACTCAACTGATCCAACGCTCACAAAGGGTGCCAAAAGTGTCAGTGCTCGATACAGACGAACACGGGTGGCGTGGAGCTCGAAACGGAGAGCGCGTGCATCACGATCTCTGTCACTAGCAAACCTAGCAGTCACCTGGAGTGCTGGATCCTCTGCAGAGTGATCTGAGTAGAGTCCGGTGTAATATCCCTCTTCTCCTGGGAGTGCAGCAGGGATATAGCGGAATGAAGTCTCTCTCAGCATGGTGTGCTCCTCTCTTAGCAGGGTAATACATGAATATGCAGCATCCTGCACAGCCATGTTCTCGGTAACGCCTATGCCATGTCCAAAGTGGATAGGCTGAGTGACTCCAATGTGGTGCGGATAGATCCGGACAATGCAGTGGAACTGGGTTTGGTTGAAGTCGTGAAACTGCTCCTCGATGGTGTACTCAGGGTACCACCGATATCCCACATAGGACATCATCTCGATCAACGTGGCGGGATGGCCACGCACACCGAGGCACCTAGTCAAACGAACAATCTGCCGAGGGGGAAGATCTGCCATCTGAAACAGAAAGGAGTTTGCAAATGCATCAGATTATGAGATAAACCTGGAATGACTCGGACAGCATAACGACTGTAATTGTAAGAAATGACAATTTCTTTCAATCATGAAAACAGCACTTACATAATATGATGTAAGAAATCAGCATTATAACAATGCTAGGAAAACCTGACACAACTTTCCTACGGCTATAAGGAAGCAATCAACGAGATGTTCTAATCAGACAGAGGAGAGCCTAGTCCTATCTTCCCGTAGAATAAGATAAGGGTGACCCAGAACTTAGAACGAAGGGGGTAAGGAGAAAAAAGAAGCCTTACGTTGTTCCCTTATATACCCAGAGTAACTATATAACTATAGAAAGCTAGACTCGACTTCGGCCAAGGCTACTAGTCCTACAGTCAGTCCTGCTCTGATACCAAGTCTGTCGGGACCCGGGGTTAGCGTATGCAAGTACAGTTAAGACATAGTCATATGGAGAGCCGAGAACCGCACCCACTTGTCTAAGAAGACAAGGCCAAGCACTGAACATTCTCGGAAAGCATCGTACGTGAGGGGCATCCCATCCAGGCCGGATGATCAACTAAGATGGGTCCTCATCGTCCGCACACAAGTCAAATGATATGGGTGGTGAACTCCCATATTCAAAGACAAGTCGCCTCAAACATACTACCGACTATCTCAAAACTCTTACATAGACTTACTCCAGCCCGATCACTTAGTCGGGGTCTAGGGCGGGCTCGATCATACCACAAAGTGTGCATGAGACAGAGTCTCGAGCAATCGCATCGCGATGCCCCAAGCTGCGCACATCTAAGGGCCACTTGGTGTATGAAAGACCGCCAGCCAGAACACAACTAAGGTCTCGAAAACCCATACAAAGACATGCATGTTATAAACATACACGCAGCACACATGCCTTGTATGAACAGTAGGTACCATTGCAATTCTCTACAAAGTGTACATTTTATTTATAACTCTTATAGAGTACACACAGAGATTACATACATGTGATCCAACATTACAACACAGGCGGAAGCAAATTATGTCTGAGTACAGACAAGTTTAACAAATGGCTTAAGAAGCCTTATTTAAACACAAAGCCCTCCACGAGGGAACCAGTCTGCTGACTGGGACTAGACTAGCTTAACTTCAGTCGTCCAGCTTGATGAAGAAGCCACCTTCGGGGTCAGTGGCGTCATCTAAAACATAGATTAAGCAAATGTGAGTACAAAGGCGTACTCAGCAAGACTTACATAGGAGCTATACTACTCATGCACATGTATCAAGGTAAAGGGAGGTGGGGTTTCACTTGCAGAAGTGCCAGCTTTGACTTGGCTAATCCTGAACTACGAGTACCAGACTTTGAGGTAAGAAACGTACACGAGTCCACTACTTCCTCCAACCAATACACCACTATGGTGCCTTCCTCGACTTCCCCACGAGGAAGCACGCCATAGCACTCACACTTATCTTGGTGTGTTTTAGAAGTATCCGGTTCAAGTTGTCTAATAATCAAGCTAAGCTTTCCAAGCAGTCCATAACCGCGGACGCGGCTATTCGAATAGTTTTGTTAACCTTGCAAGGGTGTACCGCTACACACACATGACCATCATTTACCGCCTTTGATCTCGACACCATTCAAGGGGTGCCAGCGAGGATGCTCACCACAACTGTTACCTCATAGCCGATCTAGTCCGAGAAAGCCGCCTACTTGGGTTGGTTACCACTATCGTGAACCCGGCCGGTTTACCGAAGTGGACCCAAGCGATGTGTGCGTGGTGCATAAGCCGGTCTCGGTTGAGCCGTTCTCTCACTTAGCATCCAGGCCACAAGCCTACCAGAACTCCGAACTACTGCGACATCTGGACATCGAAAGGGATGAGTTAGTCAGTTGAGAGGGGTTAGTGAGCCCAATGTGTGGTTGTACTCTTCATCTTGGATCACCACACAAGAACTCGTACTAGGGCGGTGTTCAACGAGACAACCCACTGTGTAGTCCTACACAGCCTCTCATCGTTCACCTTGTATTAGGGTCGATTCACCAACACTTTTCTACCATCATCAACATGATCATTCCCATCCCGACTCACATCACAGTAACAACATGGTATCATACTAAGCATGCAATAAGCAGTAACATTGCAGGGGCCACATGATATCAAACAACTCCTACATTTGCTAGGATTGTGGTTTGCTTACTACTGTGACAAAAGATAGGTCATGCAAAGGAATGGGTTCATCTATGCGGTAGAAACGAAGCTTGGTGATCATCCTAAACAATGCATAAGCGAGACATGAGAGGGAAGTGGGATTTTATCGACATGATCAATGGGGGTTTGCTTGCCTTGCTGACGAGGTTCGGGTTCTGGATCTTCAGCGAAGGGGGTAGCCTCCTGCTCCGGTTCCACCTCTACTCGACAAACAAAGCACGAAGTAGCAATCAATATGAATGCAATGCTCAAGCACATGAATGAATGTTGAAACTTGAAGCATAAGTTTTGATGTGTGTGAGACAATTCCATTTAAGTGGAATATATTGCATTTAAAATGCAAATTCAAATTCCACATTTGAATTCAAATTAACCAAGTTGTATGTGACATAGTTTGATCATTTTGAATTATCTTCAAATGTATAAGATATGCCTCTGATGTGTGATTGAATTGTAACATGTTGCCATGGTTCAAGTTGCAAAATTATTTGATTTGAATTTGATTTAATTCCATTTAAATCAAATAGCAAATGCTACTGATCACATTTTAAATTCAACTCAAACAGAGTTGAAAGTTGCATATTTGGAAAGATAATTTTCTCTTGATCATTTTTCATATATTATTTGTCCAATTTGGAGTTAATATGAAATTTCTATGAATTTCCAAAGTTTGGGGTAGTTTCTGGAATTTCTGGAATTATTTTAATTCAAATAATCTCTGGAAATTCATTTAAATGATTTACTGCGTCAGGCTGACGTCAAGCTGGCGTCAGGGGGGGGGCTGACATGTGGGGCCACCCTGTCAGTGACTGGTTAACTTAACCCGTGGGTTAACTTAATCCAGTGGCTTAATTAAGCCACTAGGGCCACTGGTCAGTGACCCAGGGGTCACTAATTATGTGATTAACCGGGGGAGGGGGGGGGGGTTAGCACTGACACGCCGGCGGCTTGACGCCGGCGACTGGACCACGGCGGCGCTGCACGGGGAGGACGATTCCGGCCATGGGAGGGGAAACAGAGGGCACCAACTTGCTCCTGGAGGTCTCCCGCGTCTTCTGGAGGCATCGGGGGTTCACGGGGAGGTCGGAAGCGACGACGGCGACGACTCCGGCGGCAACAGAACGGCGGCGAGGTCGTAGTCGACGTTACCGTGCACGGTTTGGGCTGATCTCTCTCGCGTTCGAAAGCTAGCATGACCAGGAGCTAAACGCGCGCGCTGGCTGAGTCGAAGGGGCACAGGGGCGACCTCGAGCTCATCCATGGCGGCGACGTGCTTCGGCATCCATGGCGGATCCGGATAGAGAACGAGAGGGAGGGTGCTAGGTTAGGGAAAACGGTGAGAAGCTCACCACGAACGCGACGGGATGGCTAGTGGGCTCGGGGAAGCTCGGAGCTGGCCGGAATTCGAAGTCGATCCGTGGCGGCCGGCGATGAAGACGATGATGCTAGCGAGCTCGTGGAGGCATTCGGCTTCGATTCCTTTCGCAGGTCGATGAAGACTACGACGGCGAAGCGCTTGGACACCTTGGTTCGGCTCCTCGACGTCAGTGGCCACGAGTTCTTGTGACGGCGAGCGGCGGCACTCTCGGTTGGCGACGAAAACGAGCACGGGAGGAGGAGGAGGAACTTCTGGAGGGGGGAAATGGATGCGTCGTTCTCCAGGGCGCGTCCAGGTGCGAGAAGGGCCACGGGGAGGGCTGGAAGCTCCTCGGCGACGACGTGCTGTCACCAGCTAGCTCGGTGGCATTCCGAATCATTGAGTTCCGAATCAAATGCTTCCAATTCTTATCAAAGTTTTACTCATGTCGAGGACTTATTCTTCGGTCGTTGAGATCCCGTCAAATCCGGGTCGTTGAGATTTTCTTGCGATTCGCCACGAAATCCTCGCCGTAGAATCCGGAGAGACAGACGCTGGGGGCCGTTCGATCTGATCTCACAACTCCTGTCAGACCGACCTCTATAAGGCATCCCACCCCAGCGAAGCCATCCCACCTCTTCATTCACATCTCCCCGGAACCCTATCTCCCGAGCGCCGCTAAGCTCTTCGTCTCCGTCGCCGCTCTCGCCGCTTCACTGCCGGAAGAGCGTCGCCGTGGACTTCACGCCGTCGACGAGCACATCCTCTCCGCTCTTCGCCGCCGTAGTTGCTTGACGCCACCGAGTTAGGGTAGGCCAAGCCTCGGTCCAATCTCCATCTCTGTTCTTCATTTTCAGATTGGATCCGTGTTCTTAGTCCTTTTTGCTGATTTCTCTAGGTTTCTTTGATCCGTTGGATCGTTTCACCGTTGCGAAACCTGTTTCTGCTGGTCAAGGTTTCCTCCTCGATTCAGGTTAGTAGTTAGGGTTAGTTTCTATCTGTTCTCTGTTAGGGTTTCTGATCATCATTGTGTGAGGTTAAGTCTAGCTCAGAACAGACCAGGATATATACCCAAAACTCTTCACTGAATCTCTTGTCAAAATTGTTTTTGGATCGAAACTTTTGCTGGTGCTCATTCGATACTCGCCTTTTTCCCTTGCTACCTTTGTGCTGTTCACAGGATGTCTGGAGAGTTTGACTTCGGTAATGAGTCTACAAATCTTGATCACATTAACGAAGCAGAACGTACTGCTCCGAAGAAGAAAGGAGGAAGAACGAAGGAAACCAACAACGCCAGAGGCATCCCCGAATCAATTCGTATTGCTCTGGGTTATGACACACCTCCTGAAGAGACCAAGGAGCAGCGCAAGAACCGCTTGCAAAACATTCGCAGGTACTGGGCTGTTCGCTGGTACAAGTACAAGAGCATCCCTACCTGGAAGTGGACTATGCAGTTTGCCTTTAGTCCACCCTATCGGTACACTTCAACCATGTGCAGTCAGTACACTGAAGAGAATCGTCACCTGTACTACCCAGTTCCACCAAAGCTTCCTCACCCCAACACCCTCAAGACACCAGATGATTACCCAGAAGAACAAGAACGCTTGCGAATTGCAGCTGAAGCCAAGAGGCTGAAAGAAGAGAAAAAGGCAGCCAAGTTGGCTGAAGCTGAAGCCCAAGGTGAAGGGCCTAGCACGAAGAAGAAGAAGCTGAAGAAGAAGTCTGCTTCTCCACCCCATGCTACAACAGAAGATGAAGAACATTCCAGACTAGAGCAAGCTGCTCTGGAAGATTCCATCATGGATGAATCCAATGCAGCTGATGATGAAACTGAATTCGAAGCAGATGACGAATCAGATGATCCTGCTCCCCCCAAGAAGCAAAAACTTCAGATCCCACTGAAGAAAAAGCCAGGAGAGAAACCTGAGGCTAAGATCAAGCCTTCTGCTCGTCCCACTATTGATCTCTCCAACTTGGTTGTCACGAAGCCCTTGGCCTCCAAGCCACCGGCTGATGCCCCCGACTCTGAAAGGCGATCAAAGCAGAAGCACGACCCCGCCAAGAGACAACCTGCAAAGGCTTCAGCACCAACGAAGCCCAAGCAGTCTGTTGCTACAAACCCTTCAGCGAAGCACAAGCTCACTGAAGAAGTATTGAGACAGAAAGACCTCGAAGAGGCACTTGAGCGCAACATCCTTGCCAGAAGCGTAGTTGACAAAAAGAAGGCAGATGAGGATGCTGCCAGACAGAAAAAGGAATTGGACTCAGCCAAGATGGCTGCAGAGAAGGCTGAGACGAAGCACAAGCTCGCCGAATCCGCAAAGAATGAAGAGAAAGCAGCTGCTGAAGCTAAAATGCTTGCTGAACATGAAGCTAAACACAAGGCTTCATTAGAGAGCCTCAGAACGAAGAAAGCTGAGAAAGCTGCTAGGGGAAGTCAGAAGAATCCCGTAGTTGATATGACTCCCTCAGCTATTCCATCGAAGCAGAAAGGCATATCTTTGTCTGAAGCTCAAGCTGAAGCTGATCATCAGAGTGTCCATAAAGTCCCTGACTCTCGTGAAGGCGAACTCTGGGATCAGTTGGGCATCACTGAAACCCTTTGGGAGAAGTGTGCAGCTGAAGATCCTGATGCTGTTGATCTTGGAGAAGTGTACATTTCAAGATCTATCGAAGCTATGATCTCTACTATGATCAGTCAGCTAAAGGATTTGCATTCAAGAGACAGGGCTGAAATGAAAAAGATTCACAACTATCAGAAACGAGCTGAATCAGAACCTGATGAAGAATTCAAACAACACGCCCTGCAACTGCTTCAACGAGTGACAGAAGTCAATTCCACCACCAAGGACAATATCAAAATCTACAAAGGAAAAGTAAAGGCCGCTGTAGATGACATGGTGAAGAACCATAATGCTTCCATTATGGAAAGGGATTCGAGGAAACGTAAGGCTTCCCCCCAAGCTGAACGAGTTGTGGCACCGGCTCAATCTCCTAAGCCTGCTCCATCAAAGGTAACAGAACCCTCACCGAAGAAGAAAACCACCAAGAGGCGCAAGATTACTTTGGCCTCAGCCGCAGACATGGATACAAGTGATGAACAGCCCCCGGAATCTCCTGAAGCCGTTCCCACTCCTGCTCTGAAGCCAAAGCCATCCAAGCCCGCATCAAAGCCTTCAGATCCACCCACCAAGACTCCCACACCTCCTCCTACCAGAACCACCCCCAAGCAAACTCCACCCCCGAAAGCTCCTACCCCCACTCCAACGCCGGCACGAAACCCCTCACCTATACCACCTCGAGTTCCCACACCCATCCGTGCTGCAACCCCCGAACCACAAAGAATTCCCACTCCACCAGTTGCTCCCGCACCACCTCCATCACCTCACCGTGAAGCTAATGCTCCATCACCAACTCACTCCAGAACCCATGTATCCCGAGATTTTTCCCCCGCCAGAACAGTTCAAGAGTCTGAAGCACATGTGCCCGACACCGAAGCACATGATGACGAAGACGAACAAGTAAAAATTCTGAACCCGTCGCAAGAGCAAGCGCTTGTAGTCGCTCAATCTGCTGGCCCTTCAAGAGCCAATCAATTTGCTCCTCTGCAAAGAATTCGTGAGCGTTCGCGCCCCTGCCAAGATACCCATCTTGACTCCAATTACCCGCGTGGAACTTTTCCTATATTCAAGGGTGCTGGTTATTCTTCAAGGCATGGCCCGGAATTCAACCTGGAACAACATAGAAAGCGCCATCGATTCTTTGGTGATACTCCTTATGCTTCTGACCGCACAGCGGATGATCTTCGTTTTTGGACTGCTGAACAACAAGTCTTATACACCAAAGTCTTCTGCCAGCAAGGAGTTCTATTTAGGCACAAGTTTCTGGACTTGCGAAGTCTTTCCACTGCATCATGCTTTCAGAACGTCCTCGAAACTATTGAAAATCAGAATTTGACTCGGTTGTTTGCGTTGAGCACTCCTTTCAACTCAGAGTTCATCAAGCAATTCTATGCAACCCTTTATGTGTCTGGTGATGCAAATGAACCCAGCTCTTGGACGCTTGAATGGATGATTCAAGGCAAAGTCTTCAGGATGTCCTCTGCCGAATTCATGGAAATTGTAAACATCCCAAGGCATTCTGGAGTCCACGAAAAGATTCATATTGCGCCTGATTTGTCTGAAGAAGAATTTGCAACTCTGTTGGATCCTGAAGCCACTGATAACCAAATACCTCAAAACATTCGCCCGAAGCATTTGAATTTCATATCAAGAACTTGGTTCTTCGTCCTGTCAAACTCATTGATTCCTTTGAGTACTGCTTCGGAAGAATCGAATCTTTATCCTAAGACAAGGCATGCAATTATGAAGCTCATACATGGTCTCATATTTGACTTTGAGGATTGCTTCATTAGGAATTTGGTTCATGCAGCAGAGCTACCTTTCACACTGAAACCCTATGCTCCCTGGCTGCAAGTAGTTTGTAACTATGGTTGGACCGAAGACTTTGTGGCACGCCATCATCCGAAGCTTTTCCCCCCACCAGTGCATGACTCTTTGGAACTGCTGAGGAAGCCCAATGATCCTTTTGCCACATATGTTGGTGTGCGCCATGAAGTCAATGAGCGAAACTTATCAAAGAAGTTCCAGAAATACTGGCATCATTTTGAAGTTAATCTTCGCTCGCAGCAAATGCTTGACAACTTAATTGAAGCACTTCAACGCCAGATGCTGTTTCTTGCTGATGAGATCAACCGTGTTGGCAATATAGCACTCAACAACAATCAGTATTTGCGTGTGCTCAAGCGTCATTCCTGGAAAGGTCTCCGGAAAAAAGAGTATCCGTACCTCGAGCGACACTTTTCATGTGATGACTCAGTGGACCGCCCGAATCAGAAGATCCCTCCCCTGCACAAGATTGATGAAGTGTTCTTCGTCAACGAGCCTGAACCCATCCGGCCAGATACCGTCTCCGAGAATGACTCCATCACCTCCAAGGACGACGACGGCCTTAACAACAGCGACCTCGACATCAACCTCATCACACAAACACGCCACGAAGCTCTTCCTACATCATCTTCCGAAGAAGAATCCTCAGGCGATCAATCTTCGTCGGATGAGTCTTCGTCGAGCACTGCTTCGTCGGGTTCTCAGGGTGCTGATGCTGCGTAATAGTTCTCTCGAACCTCTTCTCAACCTTTTTTCCAATCATTGACAAAAATGGGGAGAATGAGGGCATCGATGAGTTAGTTTTGCATCGGGGAAAGGGTTCTTGCTTTTTGCTATTTGCTTCATTTGGTTAAGTTACAACAAACATTCCGTTTTCTTCGATTGGGTTGTAACTTAAGTTTTACTTCAGTCATGCTACTCCTGTGCTACACTTAAATTTTTAATAACCCCATTTGCCTGCAAGTATTGCTTCGTATCTTCTATCTTGCAGGTGGTTATTATTTTTCACAGGTCTTGGAAGCAATTGCATACTTTCCTGGATATATATCTTCAATGCAATTGTACTCGCTAAGATATTTTGTTTTTCTCTCCACCGAAGAAAAATATCTCAAGCTTTAACTTCGATTGTATAAATCTTCGATACTTGTATTCAGGGGGAGCCAAAAACTTCATTTCTTAGAGATTGTCCCATCCTTCACAAAAACTTCAATATCTTTTATCGATGCCTGTTTTGTCAACAATAGTCCAAAAAGGGGGAGATTGTAAGAGAAAAGTTTTGCCCCCGTGTGTTTTGGATATTGTTGGAAAAAACAGTAGAGGAACTAACAATGTTTTCTAGTATAATCAGTTGCATAGGTTCCTGAAGGACAAGCCATGTGATAAAGCTTCAGGGAAGGTCTTCATGTTATCGAAGCATTACCCTCGGAGCGAAGCTTAATCACGAAGGATGACCCCCAAAAATGAAGGTGTCCTGAAGCTCTACTCATTGAAGGAAATGAAGAAGACGACACAAGACTTAGATGTTTTTGTGTAGTTCTTTTTCTGTTCCTTGAGTCATAGGACAAACCGTACTATCAAGAGGGGTATTTAGTTTGTGGACATCGAATTCATTGAGAAATGCTCAGATCAAATCTAGACCAAGTGAGAAGCCTGAGTGAAGAAATCTCATGTGCACTAAGTTAAGCTTCGGTAGCAAAGACTTCGTTCTTTGGCTTCTGAAGCAGAACTAAGTCCGTGAGTCATCTTTACTTGTTCCTCAAGTAAAGTTGCGCATTGATGACAAATCCGACCGTTGTGGACACGTGTCAAGCTGTCACCTCGATTCAGTTTGGTCATTCCGCACCTCAGGATCGCCAACTATAAATACGCCGCCCCCTCCTCCATTTGCGGGTGGCTGCTCTGAGATCATTCCAAGACACACTGAAGAGAGCACCCCACAACCCCACCGAAGCAAAACCCAAAATCCAGATACTTTAACCTAAGTCCCATTGATCTGAGTAGATTCGAAATGACTTAGGTGAAAGCTTGCTAGCCTTTTTATCTTGGAGAACTTCAATTCTCCTAGACGGTTAGAGAGTTGTTCTTCTGAGAGCGAAGAGTAGTTGTCGCCTCGAAGTCCAGTTTGTCAAAGGTTTCGGTGATTTCCTCAATAATCAACCACGAGTGAAGGACTGATCAAGCTCAAGGAGTTTGATGCAGTGGAGCAACGGACGGAGAGAGATTTGCTCCAGGTGTTCAATCACCAGTCCCTCCAACCAGACGTAGCGTTTTGCAGAGCGTGAACTGGTCGAACAAACATCTCCGAGTCCCAGTTCGTTTTACTTCAAACATTTACCTTCAGTATTGCATTTGCTTCACTGTTATGCTTCATTGTGTTTTGATTCACTGCATTTAGTTTCGCTTCCAGTTATTCTTCGCTATTCCGCACTGTTTATGCTTCACTTCAATAGTTTCAGTAGAAAATTTTGAAGTGATCATTCACCCCCTCCCCCTTTGATCACATACTTGGACTTTCAACTCTTCATGAGCCTATTTCAGTTTTTCGAGAGCCATTTTCCTCTGAAGAAATTCATAGGTGAGCTTCTCATAATCAACTGAAAGAAGATCATGCCGAGAGTATAATTCTTCAAACTTTTCTTTCAGACCTTCATGCTCATTAGTTAAAGTTTGACCTTTCTCTATCTCATCGATCAACAAAGTTTCCGATTTCTTAATGGTTTTGCTTAGTGAATCAAGTTCATCTTGTTGGATTGAAGCAATTTTAGAAAGTTTAGCATAGCTTATCTTTGAATCACTATCATAAGAAGAACAATCAGAGGTATCATAGTTAGATTTCGATGAAGATACCTTCGCTTTGGCCATGAAGCAATATGCAGGAGATTCATCTTCACTATTGTTGTTTGTGAAGAATGAGCTCGAAGCATTTGCCGAAGCATCTGCTGAAGCGAATGCCAAACCAGCAACACCATCTAATTCGGACCCAGACCCAGACCTTGAGCCTGATTGAGCTTCGGACCCAGAGGCTTCGTCTTCAGAGTTCATCTCCTTTCCCAGATAAGCCTTGGCACAGTGAGAGCTGCTTCAACGAGACGAGTAAGTCTTCGATGAAGAACCCTCACGCTTCTTGTGATACTTCTTTCTCTTGTCATCATCAGAATCTTTATTCTTATCTCTTCTAGATCTGGAATAATTTCTCTTGGATTTATAGCTTCTGGAAGATCTGTGGGACTTGGTTGAGGAGTCTCTGAGCGAATGCTTTGCTTTGTTCTCAGCTTCCCACAGAGGGCAATCAGCAATGTAGTGACCTGGCTTGTTGCACTTGTAGCAGCAGTTGTCCTTCGATGGAGAGCTTCTTGAGGATGAGCGGTGAGATGAGTGAGTTGAGCTTCTTGAATAATAACTCTTCTTTGGTGAAGAAAAACCTTTTCTCTGGAAGCGGTTGAAGCGTCTCATGATCAGTGCTAAATCTTTTCCAATGCTTGCAGGATCATCTGATTCGACACCTGAAGCAGAACTGACTTCGGGTGAAGAATGACGCGAAGCTTTTGCTTTCAAGGCATGAGATTTTCTTCGAGAGCCATTTATGTCACATTTCTCATCTTCTTCCATTTCAAAGGCATTGAGTCTCTCAAGAATATCAGCGGCAACAAGACGTCTGAAATCAGTCCTTTCCTTGATCATCAGCACAATGTGATCAAACGAGTCATCCAATGAGCGAAGCAAAGTTCTCACATTAGAGTGAGGAGTAATGTCATCAGCACCGAGGGAAATCAACTCATTAGCAAGAGCTGTGAGTCTGCTGTAAATGGAGCTGACTTTTTCACCCTCGTTTCTCTTGAAGCGATAGAATTTGCTTCGGAGTGTGTCAATTCTGGCATCTTTCTGGGTGGAAACACCTTCACCAATCTTTTCAAGATAATCCCAGACACCTTTGCCAGCTGGAATGTTCTTCACTTCATGATACTTTTCTGGTGTCAGGTGATTGGTGATGATAACCCAAACTTCAGAATCAAGATCAATCAGTTTTGCTTCTTCAGGGGTGATGGCCTTCTCATCGGCAACAGTGACTCCATACAAGACAACTTGCCAGGCAGTTGAATTGATTGCCATGATGTTTCTTTTCATCTTGTCCTTCCAGTAAGGGTAGTCCTTCCCATTGAAAACATGAATAGGTTCGCCGGAGCGAATAGCTGATAAAGACATACTTGAAGACACTCCAGGAGGTTAATCCAAAACACACAGAGTGTAGGGAGTGACTAGCTCTGATACCAATTGAAAGTCCAAGTATGTGATCAGAGGGGGAGGGGGTGAATGATCACTTCAAAATTTTCGACTGAAACTTTTGAAGTGAAGCATAAGTAGTGTGGAATAGCGAAGTAAAACTGGAAGGGAAACTAAATGCAGTGAATCAAAACCCATTGAAGCATAACAGTGAAGCAAATGCAATACTGAAGGTAAATGCTTGAAGTAAAACGAACTGGGACTCGGCGATGCTTGTTTGACCAGTTCACGCTCTGCAAACCACTACGTCTGGTTGGAGGGACTGGTGATTGAACACCTGGAGCAAATCTCTCTCTGTCCGTTTCTCCACTGCACCAAACTCCTTGAGCTTGGTCAGTTCTTCACTCGTGGTTGATTATTGAGGAAATCACTGAAACCTTTGACAAACTGAACTTCGAGGCGACAATTACTCTTCGCTCCCTGAAGAACAACACTCTAAACGTCTAGGAGAATTGCAGTTCTCCAAGATAAAGAGGCTAATAAGCTTTCACCTACGTCATCTCAAATCTACTCAGATCAATGGGACTTAGGCTTCAGTATTCTGGATTATGGGTTTTGCTTCGGTGGCGTTTTGGGGTTGCTCTCTTCAGTCTCGCTTGGAATGATCTCAGAGCAGCCACCCGCAAATGGAGGAGGGGGCGGCATACTTATAGTTGGCGATCCCGAGGTGCGGAATGACCAAACTGACCCAAGGTGACAGCTTGACACGTGTCCACAACGGTCGGATTTGTCATCAATGCGCAACTTTACTTGAGGAACAAGTAAAGCTGACTCACGGACTTAGTTCTGCTTCAGTTGCCAAAGAACGAATTCTTTTCTACCGAAACTTAACTTAGTGCACATGAGATTTCTTCACTCAGGCTTCTCACTAGGTTTGGATTTGATCTGAGCATTTCTCAATGACTTCGGTATCCACAAACTAAATACCCCTCTTGATAGTACGGTTTGTCCTATGACTCAAGGAACCAAAAAAGAACTACACAAAAACATCTAAGTCTTGCGCCGTCTTCTTCGTTTCCTTCAATGAGTAGAGCTTCAGGACACCTTCATTTTTGGGGGTCAACCTTCGTGATTAAGCTTCGCTCCGTGGGTAATGCTTCGATAACTTGAAGACCTTCCCTAAAGCTTTATCACATAGCTTGTCCTTCAGGAACCTATGCAACTGTTTATACTAGAAAACATTGTTAGTTCCTCTACTGTTTTTTCCAACAATATCCAAAACACACGGGGGCTAAACTTTGCTCTTACAGGACCCCTTTTCGCGATTTACGCCACTTTTCCACCATGGACGCGATTCCAAGATTGGGATTAGCAGAAGTTCCTATCCCTGCATCCTGTTGGAGGGGGGGGGGTTGATCTCTAGAGGACCCTCCATCACCATGATTGCCTTCGAGACGCGTCGTGAGTAGTCACTCGTTGGACCATGGGTCATGGTAGCAAGCTAGTTGATGTATTCTCTCCAATCTTGTGCTTCATTGTATAGACCTTGTGAGGTGCCTATCATGATCAAGGCATATCTATTATATAATTAAAACAAGAGACAAACAAGCCACCACATTCATCCACATAGCTTAAATTATGTTGACCATTGATTAGAAATTAAAGGCTGAGATTTAAAGATATCAGTGTTACATACAAACAATACTAGTATGTACACATGCCTCAATATGTCACGTACAAATAGATGAACCAGGGCTAAACACAATTGAAAAGGAAAACAAGGGAGTGTTTCCTTTGTCACACGTAGATAGAATATTATTTTGAAGGGACGCACATGAAAAGGAAATAAAGAAACGACCTTATAGAAAGAATACGATGGAAAGTTTGGTTTGCATGTGTAGATCGGACCGTGTGAACAAATGACTAATAAGTTGGGACGGACACTATTACCAACGCAAGGCACAAGAAGAAAGAAGAGTAGAAAAAAAGTTTGGATAATGTGTTGGGCTTTAAGAGTTTGGGCTAGCGGGTGGCCGCTCTGCTGTTCTCATCAACACGTTGAGAATAAAACACAAAAGTATTTTTAAGGTATCTTTCCAAATTATGCATGTTGAGAAGTAAATAGATTTAGGTATTTTTGTGAATGGAAGCATATTTCAACGACGTTACGAAAATGTAGTAATTTTTTTTACAAAAGGCAAGGAAATCACATATTTTTACTGTGTTATTAAAAATTTGAAGAAAAACAAAAATATTTAAGAGTATTTCCAATGAGCTAACGGAATAGTTTAGTGATAAAAAACATAGATAATTTATGTTATGGGATATTCGAAAAAAATATAGTACCCCGCAAATAAATTACTATAGGCACCCTATATATTAATATATTATGAAACGAATGTCAAATAATACGATCAAACATCAAATAAGCTTTCAACTTTGAACAATTTTAATCCATGATCATCAACCGCAGAAATTTTGATATACATAAGAAAAAATATATTCTTGAGACTCAATGTTCAAATGCAAGAAAAATAATTCTAACTCCATCAACTGCAAAAGGAAGGTACATAAGGGTAATGTTATTTTCCTAAGAGAATCCATCACAGGCTCACAGTATCCTACATGTATTCTACTGCCCCGATGAATGGGCTGATTTCTTCAAAAAGAAAAAGTAGAGCTGCAAATAAGAAAATATATGTGTTGAATGATATTTGCATAGGTACATTGGAAGAATAATTATAGAAAATTCATCTAGAACTAACAGTATGTAATAAATTTGGAAAATAAATTCTATATATATGAGAAAATTTTAAACGAGTGCAAGATATGCAAATATTATGCAACTTTAAGCGAACTATGCATTTAGACTTTGCTTAATATTATTAAATATTATTTGTATATAAGGAAATACGTGTCATTAAGTATCAATGCAACAATAGTATATATTCTACAAATAAAATAGTATTTAGTGCATTTTAAATGCATGCGATATTTATGTCCTTTGACAACACCATTGAAATATACCCGTCAAGGATTGCTGGATAAATATGTACATGTAATGGTTTCAACTAAGATTCATTTTTATAAATAAACTCTAAATATATTTCTATAAAATAATGGAGTAACACCGACTGAATAAAATAATCCAACATGTTCACAAGAGTACATATTTCTTAAAATTGAGGTATTGTTCAACGTATAGATCATGATATTTCTTAAAAAAACATAGGTCATCATCAATACGAAATTATTTAGTTTTCTATAACAATTTAGAAAATGGATACGACCTCAAGGCAAACAAAATGTCAATACAAAATAGTCATAATGTAAAAGTATGTAGATTGCTAAAGTAAAATATTGTCAAAGTTATGTATTGGAGACTATATGATAACCTAAAATGACATGTATAATAATATAATAATGTATCTAGCCGCGCAATTGCGTGGGGAACTCCGCTAGTTTGTTGTAGTTTTCATGTTTTTATGTAGTGTTTGTTGGAATCTGATGAATTATGAGATTATGTTCAATTTGTGGAATTAATATATGTTTCTCTTTTATATTTGTGTTCTTGAGTAGTCATGTATGTTCTCATACAGTCTGTTGCTTTGGCCAAATAATAAGTTGTAACTCCAAGAGAGATCTTTATGCTACATAATGGGTTCATGCCTCTCGATGTCTGTCTTGAGTGGGAGAAACATGATTGCTTACATTACGCATATATAGAGTGTTAAGGAAGTTGTCCGTTTCTTTGAGTTCTCATCATTAGTTGTGGCTCGCAACTTAATACCAGCGAAATGTTCTGTATAGATATCTCAAGGTGGATGATTAGTAAGTAGATGCTGATGAATAAACAATCTACTTTGTCTTGGTGTAATGTCCATACGATTGAGCCTTTTATTTTCTATAGCATAATTAACATTGCGATCTGTTTATAATTCTGTTAATTGCCTAGATGTAATTTTTTCACCGAGCATAAATGTTCACCGTATTTTGGGAGAGAGACATCACTAGTAAGCACCATGGTACGCCGGTCCATATTGTCATCATTGGTTGACACCACTACTATTTACTGCTTTTTTTCCTTTAAGTTGCACTACTAATTTCCCTTTGCGTTTAACCTTTGTAAACAGCAAGCCCGGAGAGATTGAAAACTTATCTATACTCTTGGGAGCAAAGATTCTTGTGTCCTGTGTGCAGGTCCAGGCTAACAAGTAATTTCGACGCTGTTTCTTGTTCGCCACCTACGTGTTGTCTCCGGAATCCTATGGGAGATAAACCTTACACTCTCATGTGTGAGGGAAATTGACGCTATCTGCATCATAACCTTCCACTTGGGGTAACCAATGAGGGGGTGTTATCTGCACCTGTCGGCCCAATAGGAACCGAGGTACCTTGGGGCGTGTTACTGGGCCAAACTGGGCCAAGGATTGCTACAATGTCGCCCCCTTCGTGAACGGCGCCTCTCGTGAAGGGCCATAACCTCCCGAAGACAATTATCTCCCTCAAGATGCCACTCAAGAAGCCAGTCATCAACTAGCTCTTTGCGGTACTCTAAAATGGTTTCCTGGCTAACGAAAACTCCACTTCAAGAGGAGGGTAGTACCAAAAACAACAACCACCCTATCCGCGCCAGCTTGTCAGGAACATGTAGCATTAGTTAGGATAATGACAGATATGTCCCCACCTTGATTGGCCTGATGTGGCATCTCTTTCCTCTGAGCTGTGGAGGAAGATGACCAAGGCTCCCATTTTATAAGTGCTAGAAAGAGCACTTTAGAGAGGGTCGGCCATTCCGAACCTAAAACTTGTAGCTCACCGTGATCATCTCCACGAGAGAAATCCCAGGCATGCGAGAGTAGGGTTTTACACCACCATGGTGGACGGAACCTGGGAAGCTCCTTGTGTCCCTTGTGTGCATGCTTGCTTGACTTAGCTGTAGATCTGATGAGCCTCAACTGTAGGGGATCGTTTTTAGCATTTTATATAAATAAGAGTGTCGAACCCAACGAGGAGCAGAAGGTATTGGTAAGTGACTTTGGGAAGGAAATAGCTGCAGGAACTGAAAGATGACTTTTTAGGGGTTTTCAATATAAGCAACAAAAAGGTAAAAGTAAGCAAAGTGAAGAGCACTTGAGGAGTAACATGTGGCCCAATCCTTCTGAGCAAAGGATAGGCCTATCAAATGAACTTGTAAAGGCTAAAGCGTTCTTGAGGACACATGGGAGAAATAGTCATGTGCTTTCCCCATATTCTGTATCGGTACTATGTGTTGTGCTGATAAGTGTTGAGTGGGTGGATCTATGCTAGTGCACCCTCTAGACTAAGATAAGTGCACTCTTATGATTAAACACCTTGCAAGCATCCGCAAATACAAGATATTAATTAAGGCAAAAGCCTAACCATAGCAATACGATCGATGATCCATTGTTCCCTTGTGCAAAAGCGTGCGAACTGGGGTTCAGGTTTCTATCACTCCGGGAACCCACCATAAGCAATCTTTATACACAATGCATTCCCCTTGGTCCTTAATAAGGCGAAGTGTTGAGTGTTCGACTCACATAACACCACTAGGAAAATAACAACACTACTTAAATATCAAAGAACACATATTACTTCAACATCATATGACTACTAACAACTAGACTTCTCCCATGTCCTCAAGAACTAAAGTAAGTACTCACAAGACATAAAAGAGATCATGATCAGAGGGGATAAATAGATGATAAAAAAATCTGGACACAATGATATTTCTCCGACAAAATTCAATAGCATTCATCACATGGTAGTAATCAACACAGGTAGAGTAGAGAGGATAGATAGTACGGATTACAACACAAGTTGAACTTCTGAGGTGAGATTGGATGAAGATGAATATGGTGCTGATGTTGGGGATGATGTTGATAATGATCTCGATGATGCCCGTGACGATGGTGATGACGATGGCGATGATCTCCCCTTCCGGGAGGTGTTCTCCCCGGCGAAATTTTCCCGCCGGAGATGTCTTTTCTCCTCTGCAGGTTTCCTCCATGAAACGGCGGCGGAACTCCGAGCACTCTCTCCTTGTTATGGTTTTTAGCTGACTAGGAATAAATAGGCCGGAGGGGGAGCGGGGAGTGGCCGCAGGGATCCAGGTGCCCTCCCGGCGCGGCCAGGGTGGGGGTCGCGCCAGGTGGCCCCCTGGGCACCCTGTGGCCCCCCTCTGTCTCCTCTTCGGCGTGTCTTCGTTATTCGTCTGAAAAATGCCCTCCGTCGATTTTCAGGTAATTTGGAGGTATTCTTCTTCAGCAACTCAGTGTCCACTTTTTACCGCTGAATCCTGCGTCAGCTTCTTCTCCACCGCAAAGTTCCAAACTGTGTAAATTAAGCTAAAACAACATAAGAACAACATCTTATCATGAAATATATCAATGAATAAGAAAGAATTACTATATAAATAGTGATGCATTTTGGACGTAACAACTCCCCCAAGCTTAGATCTCGCTTGTCCCCAAGAGGATACTGAGCTTGGTAAACCTGTCCACATGTTTAGAGAGTGAAGTGTCGATAAATAGAATACGGACAAGAAGCATCAAAGTGTCTCCATCAAACTCAAGCATCCTCAACAGCAAACTCAACTCATAAGGTCCTTATGAGAAAGTAATAACAATTATAATCAAAACTAGGGATGAGAAAACTCATCAAATTATGGCAAACATATCCTGGGTCAAAGAACAACTAACAACTTTTACTTTGGCCCTTTCTAATTATAATAAAACAAATTGAAGATTTGAAAGAACATGTTATTAGTCATGAAGTGCAAATGCTAACACAAAGGAAATGTTTGCCTATCAAAAGCTTTCGCAAAACAACTTACTCATCAGAAAGATAATGTCAACAATGATGTGGCATGGCAAAACTTAACGCAGCATTATATGAATGAATCCTCATCGACATCAAGTGTTTGTTCTCTTTGGGGAAAGAAAGAAGTAGGATAACTGACTCAACTTAAAAATAAAGGAAAGGCCTTGTTAAAGGAAAGCAGAGAAAACTTATGTTATATCCTTAAATCAAACAGAATGAAAAAAAAATTTGGGAGGTGCATAGTTTGTCAACGAATGCTAATAGATAGATCAATTACTTCTCAAGATGGACAAGTTTCGAGGAACGGCTCCCAAGTGAGGACGATTAAAAACCTGATTGGAGAACCTTATGTGTGGCCCTCTCGCCGGCATGATGTCCTCCATAGGACTGTCGTGACATTGCTTCAGAATATCCTTCTGCTCATGTTCCGGTATGCATTTTCTCACGATCCCGTCCGGACCTTCTTTGAAAAGATGAGGGTCATCCCAAAAGTAGTGCCTCAAATCATGGAAGAATTTCTTCCTTTGATGAAATGTTAAACCTGAAGGAAAATACTTTGCAACGAGAAAATTAGCATAATCTGCAAACCAAGGATCAGAGAGAGATTGTACTTGTACAACGGCAAGTTGTTCGTCTGGAAAACTGTCGTTGACTGGGATGGGGTCATGCGGTATATCTTCCATCGTTGAAAGATTGTCCGCCACCGGATTGTCTGCTCCTTTTCTATCAACAATCTGTAAATCGAATTCTTGAACGAGTACCCACCTGATGAGTCTTCGTTTGGCATCCTTCTTCGCCATAAGGTACTTAAGAGCAGCATGGTCAGTATGAATAATAACTTTTGAATCAACAATATAAGGCCTAAATTTATCAAAAGCAAACACTACTGCTAATAATTCCTTCTCAGTAGTAGCATAATTATTCTAAGAACTATCAAGGGTTTTGCTAGCATAATGTATAACATTCAATTTCTTATCAACCCTTTGTCCTAAAAAAACTCCAACAGCAAAATCACTAGCATCACACGTAATTTCAAAGGGAAAATTCCAGTCAGGTGGTTGTACTATAGGAGCAGTTATCAAAGCTCTCTTTAGAACTTCGAAAGCCTCCTTACAATCTTCATCAAATAAAAAAGGAACATCCTTCTGGAGAAGATTAGTGAGGGGTCTCGAGGTCCTAGAAAAGTCTTTGATAAATCTTCTATAGAAACCAACATGACCGAGAAAACTACGAATACCTTTAATATCCCTTGGATAGGGCATCCTTTCAATAGCTTCAATCTTTGCCTTGTCCACTTCAAGTCCCCTCTCGGAAATCTTGTTACCAAGCACGATCCCTTCGTTAACCAAGAAGTGACATTTTCCCCAGTTTAGAACTAAGTTGGTATCCTCGCATCTTTGCAAAACCTTATTAAGATTGTGGAGACAGTGCTCAAAGTAAGTTCCATAGATAGAGAAATCGTCCATGAAGACTTCCACAATCTCCTCACAGAAACCTTGAAAAATAGCACACATACATCCCTGAAAAGTAGCAGGTGCATTACATAAACCAAAAGGCATCCGCCTGTAAGCATAAGTACCGTAAGGACACGTGAAAGTGGTCTTCTCTTGATCGGAAGTGTTGACATGAATTTGAGAGAAGCCAGAGTACCCATCAAGATAGCAAAAGTGGGTGTTTTTAGACAACCTCTCTAGCATCTAATCAATAAAGGGCTGCGGGTAGTGGTCCTTCATGGTCACTTTGTTCAACTTCCTGTAATCAATACACATTCTTTATCCAATAACAACTCTTTGAGGTATTAGTTCATTTTTATCATTAGGAACAACAGTCATACCTCCTTTCTTGGGAACACAATGAACTGGACTTACCCACCTACTATCAGCTATAGGATAGATGATACCTGCGGCTAGAAGCTTGAGAATATCCGTCCTAACCACGTCCTTCATATTTGGGTTCAGCCGTCGTTGATGATCAACAACTCGCTTAGCATCGGGCTCGAGATTGATAGTGTGTTGGCAAATCGACGGACTAATCCCCTTAAGGTCATCAAGGTTATAGCCCAAGGCACCACGGTGTGTGCGAAGTGTCTCCAATAATCGCTCTTCTTCAAATCCTGAAAGGTTAGCATTGATAATGACAGGATATATTTTCTTTTCATCTAAATAGGCATACTTGAGCGTATCGGCCAATGGTTTGAGGTCAAACACCGGGTCTTATTTTGGTTGTGCTAGGACCCCCAAAGGCTCAACTGGAAGGTTGTGCTTCAGGATAGCAGCTTGTCTTGCAAATATTTGGTCTAACTCATTTCTTTCCTGCATATGCATATCATTCTCGTGGTCTTCCATATATTGCTGCAAAGGATCATTAGGAGGAATAGCAACAGAAGCAATATTTTCAATAATTTTATCATCACTAGGTAAATCAGTACCACGAGGTTGCTTGGAAATTTTAGAAAAGTTAAATTCATATGGCTCACCATTGAATTCAATAGAAACTTTACCTTTTTTACAATCTATAATAGAACCACAAGTGCTGAGGAAAGGTCTACCAAAGATAATAGGGCAAAAACTATCTTGCACTGAACCAAGTACGAGAAAGTCGGTAGGATACTTTACCTTTCCACATAGGACTTCAACATCTCTCACACTGACACTGTGGTGAACTAAGTTAATAAGTTAGTCCAAATATGATCAAAAGTGTATGAAAGTGTATCTAGATCATAGCGATATCACACAAAACATGCATGGAGCAAGAAGAAATTATAGATACGTTTGGGACGTATCAACATCCCCAAGCTTAATTCATTCTCGTCCTCCAGTAGGTAAATGATAACAAGAATAATTTATGTGGTGACATGCTAGCAACCATATAAGAAATTTGAAAAGTAAAGAAATAAAAGTATGTGGTTCAATTCAAGTCATACCATGCAAGAGTCTATATTAGCATTGAAACAAGGAACAAAAGAACATTAGGTGAAAGAGCTCTCGCTGTCCGTGACTCGAATGTCTCCAAATGGTGTTTGCGTGCAAGGAGGGGATAGGGAGTACGAGAAAAAAGTATTTTTGTTGAGAACTCAATCTACTGAAGATTCACACTTGGTCTTCTTTGGAATCTTATCTTGACTCGTCCCCAGACCCCTAGCCAGGTACAAGTCAATTCGATCCACTACTTTTTGATATTTTGAGCACTCATGCAATGGATGAGCATAAGCACAAAAGTTGACACTTGGGATGGCAAAGAGAGAAATATGGTGGAGGAGGAAGACAAAAAGGTGAGAAAGGATCACATCAATGAAGACAATCATAGGTGAGAAGTCCAAATGATAGATATGATGTGAAGAGTAGGGATTGCCATGCAACAGATGCACATATGAGCTAAGAAAATCTCTCCAAAGGAACGAGTGGGGGTGCATCAAACTTGCTCGCTCATGAAGACCTAGAGCATGTTTGAGGAGGCTCATCCTTGGAATATGCAAGCCAAGTTCTATAGTGTGAAGGTCCCCACATAGCTATATGCATAAATGATCATCTCTATGGAGTACAAGGATAAGAGGGAGTACTAGTGTGGATCTTACAAAAGGATAGTAGTGTTGCCCCTTTCTCTCTTTTTATTTCTTTTTCTAATTTTTCTATTTTTTTGTATTTTTGTGGCCTCAATGGCTCTTTCAACTTAACTCTATTTGTCCTCTTTGGGATCTTTTATTTTGTCCACTTTGGGATCTTTTCCTCACTTAAGGGCAACACTCTATTTTACAAGAGGCTATAGAAGATCTTCACACTTTACAAGGTACTCAAACATAAAGAAGATCAAGTCAGTGTATGCCTCTGCCAGTGTATGCAATGTATGCCTCTGCTAGTGTAGCAGGAACATGTATGACATGAAGATCAAGTCATGAAGAGTTGGATGTTGCATGGCAATATATCTCGGAAAGGCTATGGAAATTCCTTGATAGGTAGGTATGGTGGCTGTTCTGAGGAAAGATATAGAGATGTTTATGATGAAAAAGCGTATCGTGCCAAGGGTTTGGATGCACCGGCAAGGTGGACGCCAACTCTCGGTGTGAGAAGAGGGCAATGCACGGTACGGAAGAGGCTAGCAAATATGAGGACGTGGAAGTATCAACTTTCAATACTTACATTAGTCCGAAGAACTCATGAACTTATTATCGGTAACTCTCAATCTAATGAGGAGGTTCACAAAGAGACAAGTACCCCGAGGAGGAGTGTATGGGGGTTTGGTTATACTTGCGCATCCTCGACTCATGGTACGTGAGTGTACTCTAATATCCGATCCCTCAAAAGATTAGCGATCCATCTAGTAGCTAGAGTTCTCTACTAGTTTTGTAGATTTTGAAAATAAACATAGATTTCCCAAAATACGACACCTATCACTAATAGGCTAGAGCTCTTGACACCAAAATCTCAAACATTACTCACAACAATACCTCAAAACTGTCGAAAGTTACTACTAAAATTAAATAGCAACCTCAATTACCTACTTTCAAGATAAGACACAACTCAGTGCAACAACCAACCCTCTTAACAAGATAAACATGAAACTAAAGAGAGTTCCAGCAACAAACTAAATAAAAGCCAAGGCTCTTGCTAAAGACAAACTAAAACTAAAACTAAACATGGCAGTAGCTACGAAAAGATAAAGAACACACAACAGCAGAAAGATAAGCATGAAAAAATCCTATGAAGTGTTCTAGATTGAAGTGGAGCTTGTTTATCTCCAACACAAAGTAAGCTGGGGTATAACTTGTTATGAACAGGAAGCAAAGCTAAAGAAAACTAAAAAGTAAACCTAAGAGCGAGACGCTCCAAGCATAGCACATAACGCATGAAGTGATAAAAATATAGTGAGACTAAGGACGAACGGATGATTGTTGATGGAGAAGGGAATGCACGGGGTCATCCCCAAGCTTAGACGCGTGAGTCTTCTTGAATATTTATTGGGGATGAATGGGGGCATCCTCAAGCTTGAGCGCTTGACACTCCCGGATCTTCTTTCATCATCTTCCCTCACACACTTGAAAACTCCCTTCATACATAACTCATCAAAAGATGATTAGAGAGGTTAGTAACCTTAATAAAATAATTTTCCCCATTGGATATAAAGATAATCTTGAAGAGCTACTGTTTCTCTAGATTGGCAAAAAGATTTTGCAAAGAAAAAGCAAGCTTCAGGTTTGCAAAAGTAAGGAAAGGCAAAACGTGGCAGAATGTGTGAAAAACAGTACAACAGGTAGTAAATAATTTTTTGGGGGTACTTCTGCAACTCAAATCAAAAAATCAGAACATATGAAAGTTTCAAAATTGTATAGAGCACGCTGTGTAAAAATTTCTTCTCAAAAAGATGAACTGGTGATTTTTTCCGATTTTTTCCGTCAAGCAGACATAATCTATTTTCTGGACAGCATGTCACAACTTTTTCTTCCCTCATCATAAGAGGCTATAACTTGGCACAAAGCTTGAAAATAAAGATACAATGATGTTGCTAAAGTAGTAAAAATCATCAAGATCACTAAAAACAGAAGTAGAAACATCTTGGGTTGCCTCCCAACAAGCGCTTTCTTTTACGCCTTTAAGCTAGGCATAAGGCAAAAGAAGAATAAAGTTTTATCAAGAGAAAGAGAATAGCTAGCCCATGTAACAAACTCAAATGGTAACTTGATTTTGTTTCTAGGGAAGTGTTCCATCCCATTTTTTAGAGGGAATTGAAATTTATATTCCCCTCTTTCATGTCAATAACAGCACCAACAGTGCGAAGAACAGGACGTCCCAAAATAATTGGACATAAAGGTTCACACTCTATGTCCATAATAATAAAATCAACGGGAACATAATTTTCATTGACAATGATAAGAACATCGTCGATCTTCCCCAAAGGTTTATTTACGGAAGAATCAACGAGACAAACACCAAAAGAACAAGAATCAAAAGGTTTTTAATCAAGCATGTCATACATTCTTTTGGGCATGACGGAGGTACTAGCTCCAACGTCACATAAAGCATAGCAAGAGAATTTATTTAATTTAATTTTTATCATAGGGTCCCAACCATCTTCTAGCTTCCTAGGTATGGATTCTTCTATTCTAAGCTTCTCCTCCCTAGCTTTGATGAGAGAATTAGTGATATGCTCCGTGAAGGCAAGATTAAGTGTGCTAGTGTGGGGGTCTGTAGACATTTTGTGTATTAAGCTAACAACTTCTGAGAGGGTGCAACTATCAAAATCAATATCACTACTATCAAATGTGGTAGTAGTGTCATCTAGGCTCACTTGTTTCAAACCCTCTATGTTCATAGGAGTTTCTTCTTCGACGGTTGAGGTATTAGAATCACCATTAATAGGTCCAATGGGACTAGGAGTGTGTTGGGTTGTCGGGACCCGGGGTTAGCGTATGCAAGTCCCGCTACGACATAGTCATATGGAGAGCCGAGAACCGTACCCACTTGTCTAAGAAGACAAGGCCAAGCACAGAACGTTCTCGGAAAGCATCATACGTGAGGGGCATCCCATCCAGGCCGGATGATCAACTGAGATGGATCCTCAACGTCCGCACACAAGTCTAAATGATATGGGTGATGAACACCCATATTCACAGACAAGTCGCCTCAACCATACTATCGACTATCTCATAACTCTTACATAGACTTACTACAGCCCGATCACTTAGTCGGGGTCTAGGGCGGGCTCGATCATACATCAAAGTTTGCACGAGACAGAGTCTCGAGAAATCGCATCGCGATGCCCCAAGCTGCGCACATCTAAGGGCCACTTGATGTATAAAACACCGCCAGCCAGATCACAACTAAGGTCTCGAAAACCCATACAAAAACATGCATATTATAAACATACACGCAGCACACATGCCTCGTATGAACAGCAGGTATCATTGCAATTCTCTACAAAGTATACATTTTATTGATAACTCTCATAGAGTGCACACAGAGATCACAAGCATGTGATCTAACATTTCAACAGACAAGCGGAAGCAAAGTAGGTCTGAGTACAGACAAGTTTAACAAATGGCTTAAGAAGCCTTATTGAAACACAAGCCCCCCACGAGGGAAGCAGTCGTCTGACTGGGACTACACTAGCTTGGTCTTCAGTCGTCGAGCTCGATGAAGAATCCACCTTCGGGGTCAGTGGGTTCATCTAAAACATAGAATAAGAAAACTTGACTAGAAAGTCGTACTCAGCAAGACTTATGTAGGAACTATACTACTTATGCACATGTATCAACGTAAAGGGAGGTGGGGTTCAAATGCAGAAGTGCCAGCTTTGACTTGGCTAGTCCTGAACTACGAGTACCAGACATTGAGGTAAGAAGCGTACACGAGTCCACTACATCTCCAACCAATTACACCACTATGGTGGCTTCCTCGAGTTCCCCACGAGAAATCACGCCATAGTACTCACGCTAATCTTGGAAAGTTTTAGAAGTATCCTGTTCAAGTTATCTAATAATCAAGCTAAGTTTTCCAAGCAGTCCTTCACCGCGGACGCGACTATTCGAATAGTTTTGTTAACCCTGCAGGGGTGTACCTCTACACACACATGATCATCATTTACCGCCTTTGATCTCGACACAAGGGGTGTCAGCGAGGATGCTCACCACAACTGTTACCTCATAGCCGATCTAGTCCAAGAAAGCCGCCTACCTGGGTTGGCTACCACTATCGTGAACCCGACCGGTTTACCAAAGTGGACCCAGATGATGTGTGCGTGGTGCATAAGCCGGTCTCGGTTGAGCCGTTCTCTCACTTAGCAGCCAGGCCACAAACCTACCAGAACTCCGAACTATTCCGACATCTGGACATCGAAAGGGATGAGTTAATAGGTTGAGAGGGGTCAGTGAGCCCAATGTGTTGTTGTACTCTTCATCTTGGATCACCACACAAGAACTCAGACTTAGGGCGGTGTTCAACGAGACAACCCACCGTGTACTCTACACAGCCTTTCATCGTTCACCTTGTATTAGGGTAGATTCACCAACACATTTCCACCATCATCAACATGATCACTACCATCCCGACTCACATAACAGTAACATCATTGTATCACTCTAAGCATGCAATAAGCAGTAACAAGTGCAGGGGCCACATGAATCAATCAACTCCTATATTTTCTAGGATTGTGGTTTGCTTACTACTGTGAAAAAAGATAGGTCATGCAAAGGAATGGGTTCATCTATGCGGCAGAAATGTAGCATGGTAATCATCCTATACAATGCATAAGCAAGACATGAGAGGGAAGTGGGATTTTATCGACATGATCAATGGGGGTTTTTCGGTATCGGGGTCTTCAACGAAGGGGGAAGCCTCCTGTTCCGGTTCCACCTCTACTCGACAAACAACAAGCAATGGAGCACAATAAGTACAATGCACAATGACATGGTTGAAGGATGAAACTTGATGTATGTTTCTGATGTGTGAGGCAAGTCCATTTAAATGGAGTATATTGCAAATGAAATTGCAAATTCAAACTCCAATTGTAATTCATTTTAGTCAAGTTACAAATGCTATTGTTTGATCAAATTAATTCATCTTGAAATGTGTATGATATGCCTCTGATGTTCAAGTGAATTGGGGTATGTTGTTAAGATTCAAATTGCAAAAGCATTTGAATTTAATTCGATTAAATTCCAATTAAACCAAATAGCAAATGCTAATGGTCCCATTTTAAATTCAACTCAAACATAGTAGAAAGTTGGATATTTGAATAGATTATTTTCTCCTGATCATTTTTCATATATTATAAGTTAAATTTGGAGTTAATATGAATTT
Organism: Bromus sterilis; assembly: GCA_950022295.1. Lineage (NCBI taxonomy): Eukaryota > Viridiplantae > Streptophyta > Magnoliopsida > Poales > Poaceae > Bromus > Bromus sterilis. The sequence goes on from OX465596.1 coordinate 235,855,910, forward strand.
TCTATGAATTTCCAAAGTTTCAGCCTTTTTATGGATTTTCTAGAATTGATTTAATTAGAAAAACTGATTTACTGCATCAGCATGAGCTCATGCTGGCGTCAGGGGGGGTTCTGACGTGTGGGGCCACTTGGTCAGTTGCTGGTTTAGAAAACTCGGTTAGTTTAAACTAACCAGGGGTTAATTAGTGGCCAGGGGGGGCACTGTCATGGCTAGGGGGGTCATTAGAGGGGTGGTTAAGGTCTAATGACCGTGGCCACGTCACCTCGCCGGCGATGAGTCGGCGGCGACTCGCAAACGCGACGGTGTCCACGGATTCGGTGCTCCCGGCCACCACTTCGCACGCCGAGACCACCAGAAGGTAGACCTCGATCGTGCGCTTCACCTAGGCGAGTCGGGCGACCACGGGGAGGCCCGACGTGACGGCGGCAACCTGAACGGCGGCGGCAGAGGCTCGGTTGAGAACGGGATTAAGCTAGGGGGCTCTTCATGGAGCGGGGCTAGTCGGGGTCGAACCAGAAGAGCTCGGCGAAGATGATGGACATGGTTTCGGGTTAAAAAACTTCATGGATGCTCGTCGACATGAACCGCGGCGGCGCTGTGCTCCGGTGTCCATGGCAGCTAGGTCTAGAAGAACAGCGGGGCACCAAAAGTTTGGGGGAAAAACTCAGGAGCTCACCGCGAGGACGATGAGACGGTCAGTGGGCTCGGGGATGCTCTGTTGGCGGCGAATCGAAGACATGGATCTCCGGTGGCCGGCGGAGATCCGATGAAGCTTGCATGTTCTCGGAACCAAATCAGGTCGCCAGCTTCTGCAGGGTGACGAAGTCATCGATGAGGAGCACGGGGGACACGCTGGTTCGAGCTCTAGGACACGGTGGCCGCGTCTGCCATGGCGGTGTGCTCTGGTGTTCTTCTCGGGCGTCGGTGGAATTGCACTTGAAGGGAGGGGAAAGCGAGCCGAGGTGGGGAAAGTGGAGGAGGGAGTCGAGGGCGTCTCCGTGGCACGCTTTGGAGTCCTGGGGAGGCCTGGAAGCTCGAAGGCGTCGAGGTGGCGTCCACGGCGTGCTCGACCTCCAGCGAGCTGCTTTGGGGGCAGGGGAGGTAGACGACAGAGGACTCTGGGTGGGCTTGGTCGGCCAGAAGGAGTTGTGCCTTCGCCCAGGCGACAGGTAAGAGTTTCTGCTTTCCCTTTTCTTTTCTGTTTTCTTTTCTGTAATTTTGTTTTGCTGTGCTAAATAAATAGCTAGGCATTTTATAGACTCGCGAACTAGAAGGAAGTGAGCAGCTTTGGAAAGCCTATCTATGACAACGAAGATGACATTGTTTCCTTTCTGGGTTTTTGGAAAGCCGGTGATGAAATCCATACCGACTTTGTCCCATTTCCACTCAGGAATAGACAAAGGTTGAAGTGTACCAGCAGGTCTTTGATGTTCTGCCTTAATGCGACGACAAACATCACATTCGGCAACAAATTGAGCAATGTCTCTCTTCATCCTAGTCCACCAAAATCTCTGGCGTAGATCTCAGTACATTTTTGTGCTACCAGGATGAATTGAGAGGGGTGTGTCATGGGCTTCTTTGAGGATGAGTTGCCTTAGTTCCTTATTCTTAGGTACTACCAAACGATTTTCAAAGAATACCGTTCCCTTGCTATCTGTGGAGAAACATTTAGCAACTCCGCTAGCAATGTTCTCCTTGATTCGGCGAACACCTCGTGCACGCCTTTGGGCAACTATGATTTGATCCTCAAGAGTTGGTTTTTCCACCAAGGTAGAAAGATAGCCATGAGGAACAATATCAAGATTGAGCTTGCAAAATTCCTCATGAAGAAGTGGTTGATACTTTTGTAACATGAGGTTGTTACAATACGACTTACGACTTAGTGCATCAGCCATGACATTGGCTTTGCCTGGGGTGTAAGAAATTCCTACGTCGTAATCTTTTATCAACTCAATCCAGCGTCTTTATCTGAGATTAAGATCTGGCTGGGTGAAAATGTATTTGAGGCTTTGGTGGTCGGAAAAGATCTCACAACGATTACCAAGGAGGTAATGTCGCCAAGTTGTTAGGGCATGAACTACGGCAGCGAGTTCAAGGTCATGGGTAGGATAGTTCTCTTCATGTGGCCGCAACTGGCGTGAAGCATAAGCTACCACATGTCTATCTTGCAGAAGTATGCATCCTACCCCTTGCCGTGAGGCGTCACAAAAGATCTCGAAATCCTTTTTGGTGTCTGGAGGCGCAAGTACGGGTGCAGAAGTCAATCTCCTTTTTAGCTCTTGAAAGCTTTCCTGGCACTTGGGAGTCCATAGGAATTTCTTATCTTTCTTGAGGAGTTCAGTTAGAGGCTTTGCAACTTTAGAAAAGTTCTCGACGAAGCGGCGACAATAGCTGGCTAGGCCAAGAAAACTGCTAACTTGCTTAACCGATTCAGGTGGAGTCCAGTCAAGGACGGCCTAAACTCTCTCGGGATTCAGAACAATGCCTTTTGCAGAAATCAAGTGGCCTAAGTAGGTCACTTCTGGTAGCCAAAATTCACATTTGGAGAATTTAGCATACAGGCGATGCTCTCTAAGTTTCATCAATACGAGCCTTAGGTGTACGGCATGTTCTTCTTCGTTCTTCGAGTAGATGAGGATGTCATCGAGATAAACTAAAATTTTTTATCTAGGTACTCCATGAAGATCGAATTCATCATGGGTGAGAAAGTGGCGGTGGCATTGGTTAAACCAAAGGACATGACGGTGTACTCGTAAAGACCATAACGAGTAGTAAAAGCCGTTTTGGGAATGTCCTCGTTTCAGATTTTGATTTGATGATAACCTAATCTTAAGTCCATCTTGGAGAAGACAAAGGATCCAGCAAGGATATCATAAAGATCATTGATCCTGGGCAATGGGTACTTGTTGTTTATGAGCTAGGGCGGATGAAGCCTTTTTCCAACAAAGCTTCAAGTTGGGTTTTAAGATCAGCTAACTCACGTGGGGCCATTTTGTATGGGCGTCTGGAAATTGGTGCGGCTCCTGGCATAAGATCTACTATGAACTCTACACATCTGTCGGGTGGCATGCCCGACAGCTCTTCAGGAAAGACATCCGGGACGTCACGAACCACCGGAATATCTTCAAGGTCGGGAAGGGAAAGTACATTCAAAGAATGCACCTGGGTTCTTGTTCTGGGTGCGGTGTAGTTGACGGTCTTGCCTGAAGGGTGGGTGAGTTTCACGGATTTCCCTTTGCAATCCAGGTAGGCATTCTGTCTTGAAAGCCAATCCATGCCAAGGATTACATCGATGTCCGAAGACTTGAGGGCTATGAGTGAAGCAAGGAATACTAAACCCTCAATTCCAATTTGATTACCATGGCTTACTCTATTAGTTTTCCATCTTGACTCTAGAGTGTGAATAATCATATGGGTGGACAATTCAACAAGGATAACTCATGACGTAGTGCATAACTTTCCGACATGAATGAATGAGATGCTCCTGGGTCGAAAAGAACGGAAGTAGTAACATAATTGACTGGGAGCGTACCAAGAATGACGTCAGTGGTGTCGTCAGTCTCTTCGGCAGCAATCTGATTCATACGTCCACGAGTGGCGGGAGGAGCGGGTTTGGTGGTGTAGACTGTAGGAGATATGCCCTAGAGGCAATAATAAATGTTATTATTTATCTCCATGTTTGTAATTATGTTTATATTCCATGCTATAACTGCAATGGTTCTCGAGTCTGCAATAACCACGAGGCTCGGAGGAAGACTCATATGCACGTGTGGAATAATAAACGGATACAATATATATTCCTAGTCTCGCCTCTAAGACTAGCTCAAGTGTTGCATGATGGTTCTGTTTTCCTGATCATGGGCATTACTATGCCGGCAACTTTGAGGGCACAATGTTAGAAGAACATTTGTGTTGAATCGACCCAGATTGATGTTATGCTATGCGATACATTCGTCACCAGTTAATGGATTATAACACAGATAAAGTTGAGCGTTTGCATAATTCCTTAGACCATGAGAGTATCGAGTTCCTTCGTACTTGCTTCGTGAACTTTGGGGTTTGTTAAACGTCATCTGTAAAAGGGTGGCTATTACGGCGGCTTACGGGTTCACGGAAAAGTATGACCAGGAACTAGGTAGCTCAAGATTGGGATTTGCTCCTCCGTCGATGGAGAGATATTCTTCGGGCCCTCTCGGTGTTACAGTATCCACCATCATCTGGCCAGACACAGTGTGATTTGATCACAGGGATGCCGGAACACGGGAACGAGAAAAGAGAACAATACCGGAAACGAGGTAACTGGCATAGTGGACAAGTTGTTGATTCACGGGGATGCCGATAAGTCTCACCTCGGGTGTTTGTAACATATCGCTAAGCAACAGGAATAGCACACGGCAACTGGAGGTTCACTCGAATATTTATTCGTGTGGGTATAGGGGTCAATATGGGTGTCCACGGCTCCGATGTTGACCATTGATCGGAAAGCGTTCTGGGTCATGTCTATACTTCACCGAACCTATAGGGTCACACGCTTAAGGGTCATCTATCTGCTGAATACTAGACAGGGAGTCTGAGAGAAAGTCACCGAAAAGGTTTCGAAGAAAACGGAAAAGTTCCGGAGAGAGAACACCGGAATAGTTTCGGTAAAACCGAAAAGTTGTTTCGGAGTGAACCACTAAGCCGAAAAGGTTTCGGTAAGCACCTGGTACTTTTGGAGGGTGCCAGAATTGTTCTGGTAACTTCTGGAATTTTTCTCGAGAAAAGAATAAAATATTTTTTTCGGAAATATTTCGGAGCTGCCGGAAATGCTTAGGTTCCTTTTCGCAGATGAAAATCACTAATCCGAAATTGTTTCGGAACGCGCCCAAAATCATTTTAGTGGGTATTGGAATTATTCTAAGACCCACAGAAATATTTTCGGATTTTTCGGACGCGAAAAAGTGGTGCTATGAATAGTAAAAAGTACTACTTGGGATATTTTTGGAAAGCCTTCTAGAAGGACTTGGGAGCCAAGAAAGCCCCCTTCGGTTTCCTATAAATAGAGGTGTGAGGGCAGCCCCATATCCTTGATCCAAGCTCTCCCTTGAGTTCTATACAAATGCCATGCATGATCTGGCTTTCTCTCTCCCTCCCAGCGAAATAGTTTCGTAGAGCCGAAAGGCTGTCTAGGTTCCGGTAGGAACTAGTTCTGGACGGCGAAGCCCTGTCGGATAGCTGACACCGTATGTGTGCAACCCCGTAGAGAGGTCGTAGTTTCGATCTTTTTCCCGAAGGGCTGTCCAAATTATCGTTCGAGTTTGAAGGGTCCTCCCGAAGGGCTGTCCGAGTTACCGATCGAGTTTCGAGGGGCCTCCCGAAGGGCTGTCCGTGACACCGTCCGAGGGACTGTCCGACCGCCTCCTGCAGCGCTGTTCGAGGATCAGACGAGGGAGAACATCCTCGCGGTTGGGAGGTTGTAAATCCTAGCTGCGGGGATCTGCATCGCCGATCTACATCGACTCTACTTCCGCTGCGCTACGAGTCGGTAACGATCAGATCAAAACCTTGTATGCAGTCTCCATAGTGGTCCTGGGCGTGTTCGTAGTGCGGAAATTTTTGTTTTCTGTTGCGTTCCCCTACAGTGGTATCAGAGCCGTGCTATGTGTAGATGCATGTTGCGATCTAGAATACATAGAGATGTATGGGTATTGCATAATATAATTTTGGAGTAGATTAGATCTATTGCTGAACATTATTTATGCGGGTGGCAGATGAAATCTGTTACTCGATGTTCTTGTTGCTTCCCTAGAATTTGCATATTTCTGATGTCGATAACAGTATGGTGGAGTTTCAAAGTTCTGGCAATCTGCGATCCTGATTGATCAAAGAAGTGCTAACAGTTCGTTGAATTCCACCGTAGTTAGAGAAAGAAGAAATTTCGCAGACTAAAGGGCAATGCTGATATGATCTGCACGGGGATCACGCGTGTGAAGAAGTTCAGTATGGGGTTCGAGACTTTATTATCTCGTGCTTCATACACCCCGCGATGTTAATCTAGCGACTTGAATAATCATACTTGATGATAAAACGTTGGTAGCTGCGGTTTGGTTGAAACCTTAGAAGCCACGTAAAATAAAAAAATTCCTAAACCGATTAGAGGCGTCTAACTTGGTTTTGCAGGATGTGCATGTGATGTGGTATAGCAAAGCTCATATTAATTTGATTATGTATGAGATGACTATATAATGTAAATTTATTAACATGACCTGCGTGTCATGATTCGGCATGATGGCTGGAGCCATATGATTGTCACTTTAATGACCTGCGAGTCAACCTTATGTAATGCACTTATTTTATTAGCTATAGAGATAGCAATATTATTTGGTGCATCGACAAGGTGGTGGCAAACTTCGCGAAGGTGAACTCCGACGCAAATGCCAAAGACGAAGAAAATACTTGACTTCTCCGTCAGAAGGGGCTATACCATATCATGAAATTATGAATTACCTGAGATGGTTATCCCTTAAGTTGCACCCTTCTTGATTGCGCGGTAGTCGCTTTTTATTAGGGTGATCTCTCACTTAAAATATCAAGTAGTTAGTGTTCTCCCAAATGTAGCACCGTCACAGCATCTATCCTTTCGGGGTGCGCCATGGATGCATGGGTACGAACGACTGGAGAAATGTAAGGCGGGTGAGGTCAGACCTCGCAGCAAGATCACTTGGTTGTCTTGACGTTCATGGCAGGATCGTCCTGAGCTCGGAACACACGCATCGAAAGATGAACAAGAGTCACATAGAGATGTGATCGGCAAGTTGGCCTACCAAATCAAAATCCTCGTCATGAGATGATGATTCTATGGCGTTGTATTGATATTTGGATCTTGAATCACTCATAATCAATTTTGAGAGATATTGATTTGAGTGGGAGCGCATTTTAGAATTAACTTGTTTAATTCTGAGTGCAATTAATTATGAACATTGTCTAAGTATAATTTGCATAATAGTTGTAGAATAATGGCTCGTGTTTCCACCTTCCCTATTAAATTTGAATAAGCTGTTAAATATCTGGTCAAAACTTTACGGTTGGTAACGTAATGTGAGGATTGTCCTCAAGAGTGCCGAGAAGGATTTTTTCCTATCGCATGCTTTCGGTGTCCTCCCGCTAATGCTATGGATGATGTGACTCTCATCCTTCGATCCAAAAGCTAGAATTCCATTGTGGTCAAGTGCAATACGTTTGCTTCCATAAAACCCGAACTTCACAAGTTTTGGGATAGTTATGTAATATTCATGGAACTGAAAATTGTTTTCAGATACAGACAAAGGCTAAAAGATATGAGATATCCAAAGCAACATTTGTTTGCAAAGTATTAGTAAAGTGTTTACTGGGCATTTGACTGATAAGAGAGGGATCCAGAAGAATGCCTGTCATATGATGAAGGTGAATAAAACAAACAACTTAAAGAGAAAGGAAATGTCCCAAGGGTGTTAGTATGACTCACACGCCTAGGAAGTCCGGGGCTAACGCCACTCTTAAAGTTGGGTGCTTCTTCTGAGAGTAGGAGAAATATATTGAAAGTTAAACTGTTAAAAGTATAAGGGCAAAAAGAAAGAAGACTGGAATGTCCAGCTCATGTATAAAAGTCATGAAAGTTATTGATGTATGGAAGGCTGATCAAAAATAAATAGTTCTTGGGAATTGTGATTAAACAGTTAGTCCATAATTCTTGGGTATTATGATTAAAAGTTGATCACAAGAATACCCGCTCGATTGCATTCTGTTGCAACTCGATGCAAGAACCACTACGGCCTAAAAGACTTGCCAGTAATGAGGTTTAGATACGCGTTGGGAACATAGTAAAAGTTACTATACCTTCCATTGGTGTATCACCATCTGTATTTATTTTCATAATTTGTTTTAGAGTTTTATACACTCTAGCCCATTGCATAAAGTATGTTGCAAGAAGGTTGTTCATAAAAGAACAATTGTTGTTCAGTTATATGAATAACATAAAGGGCCATGCTTCCATCGGGGATGGGATGCATGTTACGAATATTGATGGTAATATGATACATCCATAACAATGACGCTAAATGTCGAAAGACTAAAATAATACCACATATGTGTGGCACTGCATTTGGTCACATTGGAGAAACCCGCATGGAGAAATTCCATAATGATGGATTTTGAAGTCATTTGATTATGAATCATCTCACACTTGCAACTTTCGTCCGAAAAGTTAAGTGACTGAAATACCGCTCACAGGCCATGAGGAACGAACAACAAACTTATTGGTGATCATACATTTGATGTGTGTAGTCCGATAAATGTTGTTAGTAGTGGATTTATCTATCTTCAGAAAAGACTCAAGTAGATATATGGATATTTACTTGATAAGACGTAAGTCTGGATCTTTTGAAATCATTCGAAAGGTTTTCAAAAATGAAGTGAAAGTTATTGTGACAAGAAAATTATGTTTCTACAATTCGATTGCAAAAAGGAATTTTTGAGTTACAAGTTTAGCCAATGTCTGATGAGTTGTGAAAAAAGTTTTCATAACTTGCACCTCCCGGAACACCACTGCAAGTGGAATGTCCTTGAAGATGTAATCAAACCATTTATGACATGGTAAGATCAAAGATGACATAAATCAATTTGCCATTATCCCTTTTAATGTAATGCTTTAGAGACTGCGGCTTTTACACTGAAAGGAGCGCCATCAGGTCTGTTGAAATGACGCCATGGTATGGTACGCCCAACCATGTTTTATCTTTTCTTAACATTTAAATATGGGGCTTGTGTAAACTGTTTACAAACCTATTCCAAATCAGACAAGTGCTACTTTGTAGGTTATCCCAAATTATTGGGAATTCCTCCACCACTATACCGAGGCAAAAGGTTTTGCCACAAAGAACGGTATGCTTTTAAAGAGAATGGTTCTTGCAAAAAGGTGAGTCGGAGGACAGTGCAACTCGACGAGATAACAGTATCTTCGTCATCAGATCAAAGGAAAGGAACCTTGGAAGTGATTCCAGAGTTTCCTACTACGACTGATACGGAAGCCTCTACATGAGATGTATGGACTTCGGTCAAACTTGCAACTGAGCCACGTAGGCAAAACTCGTGCAAACCTCTCAGGTGCGCAAACGAGATATTGTTGTTAGACAACAACATACCTACGATAATCAAGCAAGCGATGATGGGCCCTGACTCCGGAATTGGCTAAATGCCAATACAAATCCGAGATAGTTTCCATATACGTAATTCAAGATTGTATCTTGATGGACCATTCGGAAGACTTAGATTCTAACGAATATTAATGGAACTATAAACTGATACGGATAAAAATGTTTTATCCATAAAGCTCGACTTGTTGCTTATAACAATTTCAAGGAATTAACTACGGCGACATTGTCTCTCCGTAGCGATGCTTAAAGTCGGTTCGGGTTAAACTAGCAATTAATACGTATTTCATTCATGAGATATGAAACATGGATGACAAAAGGATTTCCATGAGATGGAAATACTGCCTTGGAGATACAGTCCAAGGTATTTTGTCAGTCCAGAGGATGCTAGTAAGTATGCAAACTTCAGAGTTCTTGCGATGGACAAAAGAGAGCATAATGGAGTTGGAATCTTCGTTTTTGATGAAATAATCAAAAGAGTTTGATTTCATCGATGGATAACGAAGATGATTGTGGCTACAAGAAAGTAAGTGGGAGCATAATAATATTTCTAAAAACCTTGTGTGCCTAACACATTGTTAATTGGAAATAATATAAATTTCTTGACACAAATTAAGACTTCATTGAAAATAGTTTTTCGACGAAGTGCTTGGGCTAAGTAGTCGGCATAATTATCTACGAGATATTATTGCCTAATAGGGCTAAGCCAAAATACATATTGACAAGATGCTAAAACAGTTTAGCGTTAAAAACGCCAAGGAGAGATTCTTGCCGAAGTCACATGGAAAGAGTTTTTGCAAGACTCGGTGTCCTAAAACACTGATGAGAAAAATACATGATGGATATTCCATACAACTTTGTGTTTGTATTAATCATGTAGTCCATGGTATATAAAACAACCAGATATGTCCAGTACTCCCAAGTTGTTGCGAGTATAGATACCAAAGTGATCAAAGTACTGATCATGGGACAAAAGTGAAAAATGTCATTGAGTACTAAAGTAACACTGATGACATGTTTTCTCGCAAGAAGAGATTATGAAATGTTTGTTGTAAGTAATTACATCAATATAGTCTTCATCAATGCTCCATGCGATTTTCGATCTAAGTTAAGGGTTTTTGTTTGATACACGATATGGTGGCACAGTAAGTTGGAATTGTTCCAAACAGGTTACTGTGGCAAATTCTATAACAAAGGCTGAGTATGATGACGCTTTAGAAGCGACAAAGAAGATGTTGAATCATATAGTTCATTCATGAACTTAGTATGGTTCCAAGATGGCTTTGGTCAATGGAACACTATCGAAGATAGTTGCTCCATAGCTCAGTCTGAGGAATCAAGGTTCGACCAGTGATGACGATCATAGTTGCTTTTCTGACGAGACTGGGCTGCTTTCAATTGATTACGAACAATGCGAACTTGCTCTTCTGCTTCCTTGATCATATCCGGTCCAAAGAATTATCTCTCACCGGTTTCTGACCAGTTTAAAGGTGTTCGACATCGTCGTCCCTATAGGAGTTCAAAAGGATCCATAGTCAGACTAGATTGAAAACTATTGTTATAAGAAAATTCGGCGAATGGCAGAGACTTCTACCAATTCTTTCCGAATGAGATAACACAAGCACTGAGCATGTCCTCGAGAATTTGGTTAACCTTTTCGACTTGACTGCTAGACTGAGGATGGAAAGCTGTACTAAAGGAGAGATGAGTTCCCATAGCATTCTGAAAGCTTCCCCAGAATCTAGAGGTGAAAAGGCTACCACGATTAGAATTGATTTCCAAAGGAACACCGTGAAGGGATACAATTATAGAGACGTCCAAGTCCGCTAACTGGCTAGCAGTTATAGACTCGCGAACTGGAAGGAAGTGAGCAACTTTAGAAAGCCTATCTATGACAACGAAGATGGCATCGTTTCCTTTCTGGGTTTTTGGAAAGCCGGTGATGAAGTCCATACCAACTTTGTCCCATTTCCACTCTGGAATAGGCAAAGGTTGAAGTGTACCAGCCGGTCTTTGATGTTCTGCCTTAATGCGACGAAAAACATCACATTCGGCAACAAATCGAGCAATGTCTCTCTTCATCCTGGTCCACCAAAATCTCTGGCGTAGATCTCGGTTCAATTTTGTGCTACCGGGATGAATCGAGAGGGGTGTGTCATGGGATTCCTTGAGGATGAGATGCCTTAGTTCCCTATTCTTCAGTACTACCAAACGATTTCCAAAGAATACCGTTCCCCTGCTATCTGTGGAGAAACATTTAGCAACTCCGCTAGAAATGTTATCCTCGATCCAGCGAACACCTCGTGCACGCCTTTGGGCAACTATGATTTGATCTTCAAGAGTTGGTTTTTCCACCAAGGTAGAAAGATAGCCATGAGGAACAATATCAAGATTGAGCTTGCAAAATTCCTCATGAAGAAGTGGTTGATACTTTTGTAACATGAGGTTGTTACAATACGACTTACGACTTAGTGCATCAGCCATGACATTGGCTTTGCCTGGGGTGTAAGAAATTCCTACGTCGTAATCTTTTATCAACTCAATCCAGCGTCTTTATCTGAGATTAAGATCTGGCTGGGTGAAAATGTATTTGAGGCTTTGGTGGTCGGAAAAGATCTCACAACGATTACCAAGGAGGTAATGTCGCCAAGTTGTTAGGGCATGAACTACGGCAGCGAGTTCAAGGTCATGGGTAGGATAGTTCTCTTCATGTGGCCGCAACTGGCGTGAAGCATAAGCTACCACATGTCTATCTTGCAGAAGTATGCATCCTACCCCTTGCCGTGAGGCGTCACAAAAGATCTCGAAATCCTTTTTGGTGTCTGGAGGCGCAAGTACGGGTGCAGAAGTCAATCTCCTTTTTAGCTCTTGAAAGCTTTCCTGGCACTTGGGAGTCCATAGGAATTTCTTATCTTTCTTGAGGAGTTCAGTTAGAGGCTTTGCAACTTTAGAAAAGTTCTCGACGAAGCGGCGACAATAGCTGGCTAGGCCAAGAAAACTGCTAACTTGCTTAACCGATTCAGGTGGAGTCCAGTCAAGGACGGCCTAAACTCTCTCGGGATTCAGAACAATGCCTTTTGCAGAAATCAAGTGGCCTAAGTAGGTCACTTCTGGTAGCCAAAATTCACACTTGGAGAATTTAGCATACAGGCGATGCTCTCTAAGTTTCATCAATACCAGCCTTTGGTGTACGGCATGTTCTTCTTCGTTCTTCGAGTAGATGAGGATGTCATCGAGATAAACTAATTTTTTTATCTAGGTACTCCATGAAGATCGAATTCATCATGGGTGAGAAAGTGGCGGTGGCATTGGTTAAACCAAAGGACATGACGGTGTACTCGTAAAGACCATAACGAGTAGTAAAAGCCGTTTTGGGAATGTCCTCGTTTCAGATTTTGATTTGATGATAACCTAATCTTAAGTCCATCTTGGAGAAGATAGAGGATCCAGCAAGGATATCATAAAGATCATTGATCCTGGGCAATGGGTACTTGTTGTTTATCGTCGCTAATTTTAGCGGGCGATAGTCTACGCACATCGTTTCTGTTCCATCTTTCTTCATTACGAACAGAACGGGGCTACCCCATGGCGATGAGCTAGGGCGGATGAAGCCTTTTTCCAACAAAGCTTCAAGTTGGGTTTTAAGATCAGCTAACTCACGTGGGGCCATTTTATATGGGCGTCTGGAAATTGGTGCGGTTCCTGGCATAAGATCTACTATGAACTCTACACATCTGTCGGGTGGCATGCCCGACAGCTCTTCAGGAAAGACATCCGGGACGTCACGAACCACCGGAATATCTTAAAGGTCGGGAAGGGAAAGTACATTCAAAGAATGCACCTGGGTTCTTGTTCTGGGTGCGGTGTAGTTGACGGTCTTGCGTGAAGGGTGGGTGAGTTTCACGGATTTCCCTTTGCAATCCAGGTAGGCATTCTGTCTTGAAAGCCAATCCATGCCAAGGATTACATCGATGTCCGAAGACTTGAGGGCTATGAGTGAAGCAAGGAATACTAAACCCTCAATTCCAATTTGATTACCATGGCTTACTCTATTAGTTTTCCATCTTGACTCTATAGTTTGAATAATCATATGGGTGGACAATTCAACAAGGATAACTCATGACGAAGTGCATAACTTTCCGACATGAATGAATGAGATGCTCCTGGGTCGAAAAGAACGGAAGTAGTAACATAATTGACTGGGAGCGTACCAAGAATGACGTTAGTGGTGTCGTCAGTCTCTTCGGCGGCAATCTGATTCATACGTCCACGAGTGGCGGGAGGAGCGGGTTTGGTGGTGTAGACTGTAGGAGATATGCCCTAGAGGCAATAATAAATGTTATTATTTGTCTCCATGTTTGTAATTATGTTTATATTCCATGCTATAACTGCAATGGTTCTCGAGTCTGCAATAACCACGAGGCTCGGAGGAAGACTCATATGCACGTGTGGAATAATAAACGGATAAAATATATATTCCTAGTCTCGCCTCTAAGACTAGCTCAAGTGTTGCATGATGGTTCTGTTTTCCTGATCATGGGCATTACTATGCCGGCAACTTTGAGGGCACAATGTTAGAAGAACATTTGTGTTGAATCGACCCAGATTGATGTTATGCTATGAGATACATTCGTCACCAGTTAATGGATTATAACACAGAGAAAGTTGAGCGTTTGCATAATTCCTTAGACCATGAGAGTATCGAGTTCCTTCATACTTGCTTCGTGAACTTTGGGGTTTGTTAAACGTCATCTGTAAAAGGGTGGCTATTACGGCGGCTTACGGGTTCACGGAAAAGTATGACCAGGAACTAGGTAGCTCAAGATTGGGATTTGCTCCTCCGTCGATGGAGAGATATTCTTCGGGCCCTCTCGGTGTTACAGTATCCACCATCATCTGGCCAGACACAGTGTGATTTGATCACAGGGATGCCGGAACACGGGAACGAGAAAAGAGAACAATACCGGAAACGAGGTAACTGGCATAGTGGACAAGTTGTTGATTCACGGGGATGCCGATAAGTCTCACCTCGGGTGTTTGTAACATATCGCTAAGCAACAGGAATAGCACACGGCAACTGGAGGTTCACTCGAATATTTATTCGTGTGGGTATAGGGGTCAATATGGGTGTCCACGGCTCCGATGTTGACCATTGATCGGAAAGCGTTCTGGGTCATGTCTATACTTCAGCGAACCTATAGGGTCACACGCTTAAGGGTCATCTATCTGCTGAATACTAGACAGGGAGTCTGAGAGAAAGTCACCGAAAAGGTTTCGGAGAAAACGGAAAAGTTCCGGAGAGAGAACACCGGAATAGTTTCGGTAAAACCGAAAAGTTGTTTCGGAGTGAACCACTAAGCCGAAAAGGTTTCGGTAAGCACCTGGTACTTTTGGAGGGTGCCAGAATTGTTCTGGTAACTTCTGGAATTTTTCTGGAGAAAAGAATAAAATATTTTTTTCGGAAATATTTCGGAGCTGCCGGAAATGTTCCGGAGCTGCCGGAAATGCTTAGGTTCCTTTTCGCAGATGAAAATCACTAATCCGAAATTGTTTCGGAACGCGCCCAAAATCATTTTAGTGGGTATTGGAATTATTCTAAGACCCACAGAAATATTTTCGGATTTTTCGGACGCGAAAAAGTGGTGCTATGAATAGTAAAAAGTACTACTTGGGATATTTTTGGAAAGCCTTCTAGAAGGACTTGGGAGCCAAGAAAGCCCCCTTGGGTTTCCTATAAATAGAGGTGTGAGGGCAGCCCCATATCCTTGATCCAAGCTCTCCCTTGAGTTCTATACAAATGCCATGCATGATCTGGCTTTCTCTCTCCCTCCCAGCGAAATAGTTTCGTAGAGCCGAAAGGCTGTCTAGGTTCCGGCAGGAACTAGTTCTGGACGGCGAAGCCCTATCGGATAGCTGACACCGTATGTGTGCAACCCCGTAGAGAGGTCGTAGTTTCGATCTTTTTCCCGAAGGGCTGTCCAAATTATCGTTCGAGTTTGAAGGGTCCTCCCGAAGGGCTGTCCGAGTTACCGATCGAGTTTCGAGGGGCCTCCCGAAGGGCTGTCCGTGACACCGTCCGAGGGACTGTCCGACCGCCTCCTGCAGCGCTGTTCGAGGATCAGACGAGGGAGAACATCCTCGCGGTTGGGAGGTTGTAAATCCTAGCTGCGGGGATCTGCATCGACGATCTACATCGACTCTACTTCCGCTGCGCTACGAGTCGGTAACGATCAGATCAAAACCTTGTATGCAGTCTCCATAGTGGTCCTGGGCGTGTTCGTAGTGCGGAAATTTTTGTTTTCTGTTGCGTTCCCCTACAGTGGTATCAGAGCCGTGCTATGTGTAGATGCATGTTGCGATCTAGAATACATACTGATGTATGGGTATTGCATAATATAATTTTGGAGTAGATTAGATCTATTGCTGAAAATTATTTATGCGGGTGGCAGATGAAATCTGTTACTCGATGTTCTTGTTGCTTCCCTAGAATTTGCATATTTCTGATGTCGATAACAGTATGGTGGAGTTTCAAAGTTCTGGCAATCTGCGATCCTGATTGATCAAAGAAGTGCTAACAGTTCGTTGAATTCCACCGTAGTTAGAGAAAGAAGAAATTTCGCAGACTAAAGGGCAATGCAGATATGATCTGCACGGGGATCACGCGTGTGAAGAAGTTCAGTATGGGGTTCGAGACTTTATTATCTCGTGCTTCATACACCCCGCGATGTTAATCTAGCGACTTGAATAATCATACTTGATGATAAAACGTTGGTAGCTGCGGTTTGGTTGAAACCTTAGAAGCCACGTAAAATAAAAAAATTCCTAAACCGATTAGAGGCGTCTAACTTGGTTTTGCAGGATGTGCATGTGATGTGGTATAGCAAAGCTCATATTAATTTGATTATGTATGAGATGACTATATAATGTAAATTTATTAACATGACCTGCGTGTCATGATTCGGCATGATGGCTGGAGCCATATGATTGTCACTTTAATGACCTGCGAGTCAACCTTATGTAATGCACTTATTTTATTAGCTATAAAGATAGCAATATTATTTGGTGCATCGACAAGGTGGTGGCAAACTTCGCGAAGGTGAACTCCGACGCAAATGCCAAAGACGAAGAAAATACTTGACTTCTCCGTCAGAAGGGGCTATACCATATCATGCAATTATGAATTACCTGAGATGGTTATCCCTTAAGTTGCACCCTTCTTGATTGCGCGGTAGTCGCTTTTTATTAGGGTGATCTCTCACTTAAAATATCAAGTAGTTAGTGTTCTCCCAAATGTAGCACCGTCACAGCATCTATCCTTTCGGGGTGCGCCATGGATGCATGGGTACGAACGACTGGAGAAATGTAAGGCGGGTGAGGTCAGACCTCACAGCAAGATCACTTGGTTGTCTTGACGTTCATGGCAGGATCGTCCTGAGCTCGGAACACACGCATCGAAAGATGAACAAGAGTCACATAGAGATGTGATCGGCAAGTTGGCCTACCAAATCAAAATCCTCGTCATGAGATGATGATTCTATGGCGTTGTATTGATATTTGGCTCTTGAATCACTCATAATCAATTTTGAGAGATATTGATTTGAGTGGGAGCGCATTTTAGAATTAACTTGTTTAATTCTAAGTGCAATTAATTATGAACATTGTCTAAGTATAATTTGCATAATAGTTGTAGAATAATGGCTCGTGTTTCCACCTTCCCTATTAAATTTCAATAAGCTGTTAAATATCTGGTCAAAACTTTACGGTTGGTAACGTCATGTGAGGATTGTCCTCAAGAGTGCCGAGAAGGATTTTGTCCTATCGCATGCTTTCGGTGTCCTCCCGCTAATGCTATGGATGATGTGACTCTCATCCTTCGATCCAAAAGCTAGAATTCCATTGTGGTCAAGTGCAATACGTTTGCTTCCATAAAACCCGAACTTCACAAGTTTTGGGATAGTTATGTAATATTCATGGAACTGAAAATTGTTTTCAGATACAGACAAAGGCTAAAAGATATGAGATATCCAAAGCAACATTTGTTTGCAAAGTATTAGTAAAGTGTTTACTGGGCATTTGACTGATAAGAGAGGGATCCAGAAGAATGCCTGTCATATGATGAAGGTGAATAAAACAAACAACTTAAAGAGAAAGGAAATGTCCCAAGGGTGTTAGTATGACTCACACGCCTAGGAAGTCCGGGGCTAACGCCACTCTTAAAGTTGGGTGCTTCTTCTGAGAGTAGGAGAAATATATTGAAAGTTAAACTGTTAAAAGTATAAGGGCAAAAAGAAAGAAGACTGGAATGTCCAGCTCATGTATAAAAGTCATGAAAGTTATTGATGTATGGAAGGCTGATCAAAAATAAATAGTTCTTGGGAATTGTGATTAAACAGTTAGTCCATAATTCTTGGGTATTATGATTAAAAGTTGATCACAAGAATACCCGCTCGATTGCATTCTGTTGCAACTCGATGCAAGAACCACTATGGCCTAAAAGACTTGCCAGTAATGAGGTTTAGATACGCGTTGGGAACATAGTAAAAGTTACTATACCTTCCATTGGTGTATCACCATCTGTATTTATTTTCATAATTTGTTTTAGAGTTTTATACACTCTAGCCCATTGCATAAAGTATGTTGCAAGAAGGTTGTTCATAAAAGAACAATTGTTGTTCAGTATTATGAATAACATAAAGGGCCATGCTTCCATCGGGGATGGGATGCATGTTACGAATATTGATGGTAATATGATACATCCATAACAATGACGCTAAATGTCGAAAGACTAAAATAATACCACATATGTGTGGCACTGCATTTGGTCACATTGGAGAAACCCGCATGGAGAAATTCCATAATGATGGATTTTGAAGTCATTTGATTATGAATCATCTCACACTTGCAACTTTCGTCCGAAAAGTTAAGTGACTGAAATACCGTTCACAGGCCATGAGGAACGAACAACAAACTTATTGGTGATCATACATTTGATGTGTGTAGTCCGATAAATGTTGTTAGTAGTGGATTTATCTATCTTCAGAAAAGACTCAAGTAGATATATGGATATTTACTTGATAAGACGTAAGTCTGGATCTTTTGAAATCATTCGAAAGGTTTTCAAAAATGAAGTGAAAGTTATTGTGACAAGAAAATTATGTTTCTACAATTCGATTGCAGAAAGGAATTTTTGAGTTACAAGTTTAGCCAATGTCTGATGAGTTGTGAAAAAAGTTTTCATAACTTGCACCTCCCGGAACACCACTGCAAGTGGAATGTCCTTGAAGATGTAATCAAACCATTTATGACATGGTAAGATCAAAGATGACATAAATCAATTTGCCATTATCCCTTTTAATGTAATGCTTTAGAGACTGCGGCTTTTACACTGAAAGGAGCGCCATCAGGTCTGTTGAAATGACGCCATGGTATGGTACGCCCAACCATGTTTTATCTTTTCTTAACATTTGAATATGGGGCTTGTGTAAACTGTTTAAAAACCTATTCCAAATCAGACAAGTGCTACTTTGTAGGTTATCCCAAATTATTGGGAATTCCTCCACCACTATACCGAGGCAAAAGGTTTTGCCACAAAGAACGGTATGCTTTTAAAGAGAATGGTTCTTGCAAAAAGGTGAGTCGGAGGACAGTGCAACTCGACGAGATAACAGTATCTTCGTCATCAGATCAAAGGAAAGGAACCTTGGAAGTGATTCCAGAGTTTCCTACTACGACTGATACGGAAGCCTCTACATGAGATGTATGGACTTCGGTCAAACTTGCAACTGAGCCACGTAGGCAAAACTCGTGCAAACCTCTCAGGTGCGCAAACGAGATATTGTTGTTAGACAACAACATACCTACGATAATCAAGCAAGCGATGATGGGCCCTGACTCCGGAATTGGCTAAATGCCAATACAAATCCGAGATAGTTTCCATATACGTAATTCAAGATTGTATCTTGATGGACCATTCGGAAGACTTAGATTCTAACGAATATTAATGAAACTATAAACTGATACGGATAAAAATGTTTTATCCATAAAGCTCGACTTGTTGCTTATAACAATTTCAAGGAATTCACTACGGCGAAATTGTCTCTCCGTAGCGATGCTTAAAGTCGGTTCGGGTTAAACTAGCAATTAATACGTATTTCATTCATGAGATATGAAACATGGATGACAAAAGGATTTCCATGAGATGGAAATACTGCCTTGGAGATACAGTCCAAGGTATTTTGTCAGTCAAGAGGATGCTAGTAAGTATGCAAACTTCAGAGTTCCTGCGATGGACAAAAGAGAGCATAATGGAGTTGGAATCTTCGTTTTTGATGAAATAATCAAAAGAGTTTGATTTCATCGATGGATAACGAAGATGATTGTGGCTACAATAAAGTAAGTGGGAGCATAATAATATTTCTAAAAACCTTGTGTGCCTAACACATTGTTAATTGGAAATAATATAAATTTCTTGACACAAATTAAGACTTCATTGAAAATAGTTTTTCGACGAAGTGCTTGGGCTAAGTAGTCGGCATAATTATCTACGAGATATTATTGCCTAATAGGGTTAAGCCAAAATACATATTGACAAGATGCTAAAATAGTTTAGCGTTAAAAACGCCAAGGAGAGATTCTTGCCGAAGTCACATGGAAAGAGTTTTTGCAAGACTCGGTGTCCTAAAACACTGATGAGAAAAATACATGATGGATATTCCATACAACTTTGTTTTTGGATTAATCATGTATTCCATGGTATATAAAACAACCAGATATGTCCAGTACTCCCAAGTTGTTGCGAGTATAGATACCAAAGTGATCAAAGTACTGATCATGGGACAAAAGTGAAAAATGTCATTGAGTACTAAAGTAGCACTGATGACATGTTTTCTTGCAAGAAGAGATTATGAAGTGTTTGTTGTAAGTAATTACATCAATATAGTCTTCATCAATGCTCCATGCGATTTTCGATCTAAGTTAAGGGTTTTTGTTTGATACACGATATGGTGGCACAGTAAGTTGGAATTGTTCCAAACAGGTTACTGTGGCAAATTCTATAACAAAGGCTGAGTATGATGACGCTTTAGAAGCGACAAAGAAGATGTTGAATCATATAGTTCATTCATGAACTTAGTATGGTTCCAAGATGGCTTTGGTCAATGGAACACTATCGAAGATAGTTGCTCCATAGCTCAGTCTGAGGAATCAAGGTTCGACCAGTGATGACGATCATAGTTGCTTTTCTGACGAGACTGGGCTGCTTTCAATTGATTACGAACAATGCGAACTTGCTCTTCTGCTTCCTTGATCATATCCGGTCCAAAGAATTATCTCTCACCGGTTTCTGACCAGTTTAAAGGTGTTCGACATCGTCGTCCCT
This sequence comes from Bromus sterilis, assembly GCA_950022295.1. Taxonomy (NCBI): domain Eukaryota; kingdom Viridiplantae; phylum Streptophyta; class Magnoliopsida; order Poales; family Poaceae; genus Bromus; species Bromus sterilis. The sequence continues at coordinate 235,876,454 of OX465596.1, forward strand.
ATAGGAGTTCAAAAGGATCCATAGTCAGACTAGATTGAAAACTATTGTTATAAGAAAATTCGGCGAATGGCAGAGACTTCTACCAATTCTTTCCGAATGAGATAACACAAGCACTGAGCATGTCCTCGAGAATTTGGTTAACCTTTTCGACTTGACTGCTAGACTGAGGATGGAAAGCTGTACTAAAGGAGAGATGAGTTCCCATAGCATTCTGAAAGCTTCCCCAGAATCTAGAGGTGAAAAGGCTACCACGATTAGAATTGATTTCCAAAGGAACACCGTGAAGGGATACAATTATAGAGACGTACAAGTCCGCTAACTGGCTAGCAGTTATAGACTCGCGAACTGGAAGGAAGTGAGCAACTTTAGAAAGCCTATCTATGACAACGAAGATGGCATCGTTTCCTTTCTGGGGTTTTGGAAAGCCGGTGATGAAGTCCATACCAACTTTGTCCCATTTCCACTCTGGAATAGGCAAAGGTTGAAGTGTACCAGCCGGTCTTTGATGTTCTGCCTTAATGCGACGAAAAATATCACATTCGGCAACAAATCGAGCAATGTCTCTCTTCATCCTGGTCCACCAAAATCTCTGGCGTAGATCTCGGTTCAATTTTGTGCTACCGGGATGAATCGAGAGGGGTGTGTCATGGGCTTCCTTGAGGATGAGATGCCTTAGTTCCCTATTCTTCAGTACTACCAAACGATTTCCAAAGAATACCGTTCCCCTGCTATCTGTGGAGAAACATTTAGCAACTCCGCTAGAAATGTTATCCTCGATCCAGCGAACACCTCGTGCACGCCTTTGGGCAACTATGATTTGAACTTCAAGAGTTGGTTTTTCCACCAAGGTAGAAAGATAGCCATGAGGAACAATATCAAGATTGAGCTTGAAAAATTCCTCATGAAGAAGTGGTTGATACTTTTGTAACATGAGGTTGTTACAATACGACTTACGACTTAGTGCATCAGCCATGACATTGGCTTTGCCTGGGGTGTAAGAAATTCCTACGTCGTAATCTTTTATCAACTCAATCCAGCGTCTTTATCTGAGATTAAGATCTGGCTGGGTGAAAATGTATTTGAGGCTTTGGTGGTCGGAAAAGATCTCACAACGATTACCAAGGAGGTAATGTCGCCAAGTTGTTAGGGCATGAACTACGGCAGCGAGTTCAAGGTCATGGGTAGGATAGTTCTCTTCATGTGGCCGCAACTGGCGTGAAGCATAAGCTACCACATGTCTATCTTGCAGAAGTATGCATCCTACCCCTTGCCGTGAGGCATCACAAAAGATCTCGAAATCCTTTTTGGTGTCTGGAGGCGCAAGTACGGGTGCAGAAGTCAATCTCCTTTTTAGCTCTTGAAAGCTTTCCTGGCACTTGGGAGTCCATAGGAATTTCTTATCTTTCTTGAGGAGTTCAGTTAGAGGCTTTGCAACTTTAGAAAAGTTCTCGACGAAGCGGCGACAATAGCTGGCTAGGCCAAGAAAACTGCTAACTTGCTTAACCGATTCAGGTGGAGTCCAGTCAAGGACGGCCTAAACTCTCTCGGGATTCAGAACAATGCCTTTTGCAGAAATCAAGTGGCCTAAGTAGGTCACTTCTGGTAGCCAAAATTCACACTTGGAGAATTTAGCATACAGGCGATGCTCTCTAAGTTTCATCAATACCAGCCTTAGGTGTACGGCATGTTCTTCTTCGTTCTTCGAGTAGATGAGGATGTCATCGAGATAAACTAAATTTTTTTATCTAGGTACTCCATGAAGATCGAATTCATCATGGGTGAGAAAGTGGCGGTGGCATTGGTTAAACCAAAGGACATGACGGTGTACTCGTAAAGACCATAACGAGTAGTAAAAGCCGTTTTGGGAATGTCCTCGTTTCAGATTTTGATTTGATGATAACCTAATCTTAAGTCCATCTTGGAGAAGACAGAGGATCCAGCAAGGATATCATAAAGATCATTGATCCTGGGCAATGGGTACTTGTTGTTTATCGTCGCTAATTTTAGCGGGCGATAGTCTACGCACATCCTTTCTGTTCCATCTTTCTTCATTACGAACAGAACGGGGCAACCCCATGGCGATGAGCTAGGGCGGATGAAGCCTTTTTCCAACAAAGCTTCAAGTTGGGTTTTAAGATCAGCTAACTCACGTGGGGCCATTTTGTATGGGCGTCTGGAAATTGGTGCGGTTCCTGGCATAAGATCTACTATGAACTCTACACATCTGTCGGGTGGCATGCCCGACAGCTCTTCAGGAAAGACATCCGGGACGTCACGAACCACCGGAATATCTTCAAGGTCGGGAAGGGAAAGTACATTCAAAGAATGCACCTGGGTTCTTGTTCTGGGTGCGGTGTAGTTGACGGTCTTGCCTGAAGGGTGGGTGAGTTTCACGGATTTCCCTTTGCAATCCAGGTAGGCATTCTGTCTTGAAAGCCAATCCATGCCAAGGATTACATCGATGTCCGAAGACTTGAGGGCTATGAGTGAAGCAAGGAATACTAAACCCTCAATTCCAATTTGATTACCATGGCTTACTCTATTAGTTTTCCATCTTGACTCTAGAGTTTGAATAATCATATGGGTGGACAATTCAACAAGGATAACTCATGACGAAGTGCATAACTTTCCGACATGAATGAATGAGATGCTCCTGGGTCGAAAAGAACGGAAGTAGTAACATAATTGACTGGGAGCGTACCAAGAATGACGTCAGTGGTGTCGTCAGTCTCTTCGGCGGCAATCTGATTCATACGTCCACGAGTGGCGGGAGGAGCGGGTTTGGTGGTGTAGACTGTAGGAGATATGCCCTAGAGGCAATAATAAATGTTATTATTTATCTCCATGTTTGTAATTATGTTTATATTCCATGCTATAACTGCAATGGTTCTCGAGTCTGCAATAACCACGAGGCTCGGAGGAAGACTCATATGCACGTGTGGAATAATAAACGGATAAAATATATATTCCTAGTCTCGCCTCTAAGACTAGCTCAAGTGTTGCATGATGGTTCTGTTTTCCTGATCATGGGCATTACTATGCCGGCAACTTTGAGGGCACAATGTTAGAAGAACATTTGTGTTGAATCGACCCAGATTGATGTTATGCTATGCGATACATTCGTCACCAGTTAATGGATTATAACACAGAGAAAGTTGAGCGTTTGCATAATTCCTTAGACCATGAGAGTATCGAGTTCCTTCGTACTTGCTTCGTGAACTTTGGGGTTTGTTAAACGTCATCTGTAAAAGGGTGGCTATTACGGCGGCTTACGGGTTCACGGAAAAGTATGACCAGGAACTAGGTAGCTGAAGATTGGGATTTGCTCCTCCGTCGATGGAGAGATATTCTTCGGGCCCTCTCGGTGTTACAGTATCCACCATCATCTGGCCAGACACAGTGTGATTTGATCACAGGGATGCCGGAACACGGGAACGAGAAAAGAGAACAATACCGGAAACGAGGTAACTGGCATAGTGGACAAGTTGTTGATTCACGGGGATGCCGATAAGTCTCACCTCGGGTGTTTGTAACATATCGCTAAGCAACAGGAATAGCACACGGCAACTGGAGGTTCACTCGAATATTTATTCGTGTGGGTATAGGGGTCAATATGGGTGTCCACGGCTCCGATGTTGACCATTGATCGGAAAGCGTTCTGGGTCATGTCTATACTTCACCGAACCTATAGGGTCACACGCTTAAGGGTCATCTATCTGCTGAATACTAGACAGGGAGTCTGAGAGAAAGTCACCGAAAAGGTTTCGGAGAAAACGGAAAAGTTCCGGAGAGAGAACACCGGAATAGTTTCGGTAAAACCGAAAAGTTGTTTCGGAGTGAACCACTAAGCCGAAAAGGTTTCGGTAAGCACCTGGTACTTTTGGAGGGTGCCAGAATTGTTCTGGTAACTTCTGGAATTTTTCTGGAGAAAATAATAAAATATTTTTTTCGGAAATATTTCGGAGCTGCCGGAAATGTTCCGGAGCTGCCGGAAATGCTTAGGTTCCTTTTCGCAGATGAAAATCACTAATCCGAAATTGTTTCGGAACGCGCCCAAAATCATTTTAGTGGGCATTGGAATTATTCTAAGACCCACAGAAATATTTTCGGATTTTTCGGACGCGAAAAAGTGGTGCTATGAATAGTAAAAAGTACTACTTGGGATATTTTTGGAAAGCCTTCTAGAAGGACTTGGGAGCCAAGAAAGCCCCCTTGGGTTTCCTATAAATAGAGGTGTGAGGGCAGCCCCATATCCTTGATCCAAGCTCTCCCTTGAGTTCTATACAAATGCCATGCATGATCTGGCTTTCTCTCTCCCTCCCAGCGAAATAGTTTCGTAGAGCCGAAAGGCTGTCTAGGTTCCGGCAGGAACTAGTTCTGGACGGCGAAGCCCTGTCGGATAGCTGACACCGTATGTGTGCAACCCCGTAGAGAGGTCGTAGTTTCGATCTTTTTCCCGAAGGGCTGTCCAAATTATCGTTCGAGTTTGAAGGGTCCTCCCGAAGGGCTGTCCGAGTTACCGATCGAGTTTCGAGGGGCCTCCCGAAGGGCTGTCCGTGACACCGTCCGAGGGACTGTCCGACCGCCTCCTGCAGCGCTGTTCGAGGATCAGACGAGGGAGAACATCCTCGCGGTTGGGAGGTTGTAAATCCTAGCTGCGGGGATCTGCATCGACGATCTACATCGACTCTACTTCCGCTGCGCTACGAGTCGGTAACGATCAGATCAAAACCTTGTATGCAGTCTCCATAGTGGTCCTGGGCGTGTTCGTAGTGCGGAAATTTTTGTTTTCTGTTGCGTTCCCCTACAGTGGTATCAGAGCCGTGCTATGTGTAGATGCATGTTGCGATCTAGAATACATAGAGATGTATGGGTATTGCATAATATAATTTTGGAGTAGATTAGATCTATTGCTGAAAATTATTTATGCGGGTGGCAGATGAAATCTGCTACTCGATGTTCTTGTTGCTTCCCTAGAATTTGCATATTTCTGATGTCGATAACAGTATGGTGCAGTTTCAAAGTTCTGGCAATCTGCGATCCTGATTGATCAAAGAAGTGCTAACAGTTCGTTGAATTCCACCGTAGTTAGAGAAAGAAGAAATTTCGCAGACTAAAGGGCAATGCAGATATGATCTGCACGGGGATCACGCGTGTGAAGAAGTTCAGTATGGGGTTCGAGACTTTATTATCTCGTGCTTCATACACCCCGCGATGTTAATCTAGCGACTTGAATAATCATACTTGATGATAAAACGTTGGTAGCTGCGGTTTGGTTGAAACCTTAGAAGCCACGTAAAATAAAAAATTTCCTAAACCGATTAGAGGCGTCTAACTTGGTTTTGCAGGATGTGCATGTGATGTGGTATAGCAAAGCTCATATTAATTTGATTATGTATGAGATGACTATATAATGTAAATTTATTAACATGACCTGCGTGTCATGATTCGGCATGATGGCTGGAGCCATATGATTGTCACTTTAATGACCTGCGAGTCAACCTTATGTAATGCACTTATTTTATTAGCTATAGAGATAGCAATATTATTTGGTGCATCGACAAGGTGGTGGCAAACTTCGCGAAGGTGAACTCCGACGCAAATGCCAAAGACGAAGAAAATACTTGACTTCTCCGTCAGAAGGGGCTATACCATATCATGCAATTATGAATTACCTGAGATGGTTATCCCTTAAGTTGCACCCTTCTTGATTGGGCGGTAGTCGCTTTTTATTAGGGTGATCTCTCACTTAAAATATCAAGTAGTTAGTGTTCTCCCAAATGTAGCACCGTCACAGCATCTATCCTTTCAGGGTGCGCCATGGATGCATGGGTACGAACGACTGGAGAAATGTAAGGCGGGTGAGGTCAGACCTCGCAGCAAGATCACTTGGTTGTCTTGACGTTCATGGCAGGATCGTCCTGAGCTCGGAACACACGCATCGAAAGATGAACAAGAGTCACATAGAGATGTGATCGGCAAGTTGGCCTACCAAATCAAAATCCTCGTCATGAGATGATGATTCTATGGCGTTGTATTGATATTTGGATCTTGAATCACTCATAATCAATTTTGAGAGATATTGATTTGAGTGGGAGCGCATTTTAGAATTAACTTGTTTAATTCTGAGTGCAATTAATTATGAACATTGTCTAAGTATAATTTGCATAATAGTTGTAGAATAATGGCTCGTGTTTCCACCTTCCCTATTAAATTTGAATAAGCTGTTAAATATCTGGTCAAAACTTTACGGTTGGTAACGTAATGTGAGGATTGTCCTCAAGAGTGCCGAGAAGGATTTTGTCCTATCGCATGCTTTCGGTGTCCTCCCTCTAATGCTATGGATGATGTGACTCTCATCCTTCGATCCAAAAGCTAGAATTCCATTGTGGTCAAGTGCAATACGTTTGCTTCCATAAAACCCGAACTTCACAAGTTTTGGGATAGTTATGTAATATTCATGGAACTGAAAATTGTTTTCCGATACAGACAAAGGCTAAAAGATATGAGATATCCAAAGCAACATTTGTTTGCAAAGTATTAGTAAAGTGTTTACTGGGCATTTGACTGATAAGAGAGGGATCCAGAAGAATGCCTGTCATATGATGAAGGTGAATAAAACAAACAACTTAAAGAGAAAGGAAATGTCCCAAGGGTGTTAGTATGACTCACACGCCTAGGAAGTCCGGGGCTAACGCCACTCTTAAAGTTGGGTGCTTCTTCTGTGAGTAGGAGAAATATATTGAAAGTTAAACTGTTAAAAGTATAAGGGCAAAAAGAAAGAAGACTGGAATGTCCAGCTCATGTATAAAAGTCATGAAAGTTATTGATGTATGGAAGGCTGATCAAAAATAAATAGTTCTTGGGAATTGTGATTAAACAGTTAGTCCATAATTCTTGGGTATTATGATTAAAAGTTGATCACAAGAATACCCGCTCGATTGCATTCTGTTGCAACTCGATGCAAGAACCACTACGGCCTAAAAGACATGCCAGTAATGAGGTTTAGATACGCGTTGGGAACATAGTAAAAGTTACTATACCTTCCATTGGTGTATCACCATCTGTATTTATTTTCATAATTTGTTTTAAAGTTTTATACACTCTAGCCCATTGCATAAAGTATGTTGCAAGAAGGTTGTTCATAAAAGAACAATTGTTGTTCAGTATTATGAATAACATAAAGGGCCATGCTTCCATCGGGGATGGGATGCATGTTACGAATATTGATGGTAATATGATACATCCATAACAATGACGCTAAATGTCGAAAGACTAAAATAATACCACATATGTGTGGCACTGCATTTGGTCACATTGGAGAAACCCGCATGGAGAAATTCCATAATGATGGATTTTGAAGTCATTTGATTATGAATCATCTCACACTTGCAACTTTCGTCCGAAAAGTTAAGTGACTGAAATACCGTTCACAGGCCATGAGGAACGAACAACAAACTTATTGGTGATCATACATTTGATGTGTGTAGTCCGATAAATGTTGTTAGTAGTGGATTTATCTATCTTCAGAAAAGACTCAAGTAGATATATGGATATTTACTTGATAAGACGTAAGTCTGGATCTTTTGAAATCATTCGAAAGGTTTTCAAAAATGAAGTGAAACTTATTGTGACAAGAAAATTATGTTTCTACAATTCGATTGCAGAAAGGAATTTTTGAGTTACAAGTTTAGCCAATGTCTGATGAGTTGTGAAAAAAGTTTTCATAACTTGCACCTCCCGGAACACCACTGCAAGTGGAATGTCCTTGAAGATGTAATCAAACCATTTATGACATGGTAAGATCAAAGATGACATAAATCAATTTGCCATTATCCCTTTTAATGTAACGCTTTAGAGACTGCGGCTTTTACACTGAAAGGAGCGCCATCAGGTCTGTTGAAATGACGCCATGGTATGGTACGCCCAACCATGTTTTATCTTTTCTTAACATTTGAATATGGGGCTTGTGTAAACTGTTTACAAACCTATTCCAAATCAGACAAGTGCTACTTTGTAGGTTATCCCAAATTATTGGGAATTCCTCCACCACTATACCGAGGCAAAAGGTTTTGCCACAAAGAACGGTATGCTTTTAAAGAGAATGGTTCTTGCAAAAAGGTGAGTCGGAGGACAGTGCAACTCGACGACATAACAGTATCTTCGTCATCAGATCAAAGGAAAGGAACCTTGGAAGTGATTCCAGAGTTTCCTACTACGACTGATACGGAAGCCTCTACATGAGATGTATGGACTTCGGTCAAACTTGCAACTGAGCCACGTAGGCAAAACTCGTGCAAACCTCTCAGGTGCGCAAACGAGATATTGTTGTTAGACAACAACATACCTACGATAATCAAGCAAGCGATGATGGGCCCTGACTCCGGAATTGGCTAAATGCCAATACAAATCCGAGATAGTTTCCATATACGTAATTCAAGATTGTATCTTGATGGACCATTCGGAAGACTTAGATTCTAACGAATATTAATGGAACTATAAACTGATACGGATAAAAATGTTTTATCCATAAAGCTCGACTTGTTGCTTATAACAATTTCAAGGAATTAACTACGGCGAGATTGTCTCTCCGTAGCGATACTTAAAGTCGGTTCGGGTTAAACTAGCAATTAATACGTATTTCATTCATGAGATATGAAACATGGATGACAAAAGGATTTCCATGAGATGGAAATACTGCCTTGGAGATACAGTCCAAGGTATTTTGTCAGTCCAGAGGATGCTAGTAAGTATGCAAATTTCAGAGTTCCTGCGATGGACAAAAGAGAGCATAATGGAGTTGGAATGTTCGTTTTTGATGAAATAATCAAAAGAGTTTGATTTCATCGATGGATAACGAAGATGATTGTGGCTACAAGAAAGTAAGTGGGAGCATAATAATATTTCTAAAAACCTTGTGTGCCTAACACATTGTTAATTGGAAATAATATAAATTTCTTGACACAAATTAAGACTTCATTGAAAATAGTTTTTCGACGAAGTGCTTGGGCTAAGTAGTCGGCATAATTATCTACGAGATATTATTGCCTAATAGGGCTAAGCCAAAATACATATTGACAAGATGCTAAAATAGTTTAGCGTTAAAAACGCCAAGGAGAGATTCTTGCCGAAGTCACATGGAAAGAGTTTTTGCAAGACTCGGTGTCCTAAAACACTGATGAGAAAAATACATGATGGATATTCCATACAACTTTGTTTTTGGATTAATCATGTATTCCATGGTATATAAAACAACCAGATATGTCCAGTACTCCCAAGTTGTTGCGAGTATAGATACCAAAGTGATCAAAGTACTGATCATGGGACAAAAGTGAAAAATGTCATTGAGTACTAAAGTAGCACTGATGACATGTTTTCTCGCAAGAAGAGATTATGAAGTGTTTGTTGTAAGTAATTACATCAATATAGTCTTCATCAATGCTCCATGCGATTTTCGATCTAAGTTAAGGGTTTTTGTTTGATACACGATATGGTGGCACAGTAAGTTGGAATTGTTCCAAACAGGTTACTGTGGCAAATTCTATAACAAAGGCTGAGTATGATGACGCTTTAGAAGCGACAAAGAAGATGTTGAATCATATAGTTCATTCATGAACTTAGTATGGTTCCAAGATGGCTTTGGTCAATGGAACACTATCGAAGATAGTTGCTCCATAGCTCAGTCTGAGGAATCAAGGTTCGACCAGTGATGACGATCATAGTTGCTTTTCTGACGAGACTGGGCTGCTTTCAATTGATTACGAACAATGCGAACTTGCTCTTCTGCTTCCTTGATCATATCCGGTCCAAAGAATTATCTCTCACCGGTTTCTGACCAGTTTAAAGGTGTTCGACATCGTCGTCCCTATAGGAGTTCAAAAGGATCCATAGTCAGACTAGATTGAAAACTATTGTTATAAGAAAATTCGGCGAATGGCAGAGACTTCTACCAATTCTTTCCGAATGAGATAACACAAGCACTGAGCATGTCCTCGAGAATTTGGTTAACCTTTTCGACTTGACTGCTAGACTGAGGATGGAAAGCTGTACTAAAGGAGAGATGAGTTCCCATAGCATTCTGAAAGCTTCCCCAGAATCTAGAGGTGAAAAGGCTACCACGATTAGAATTGATTTCCAAAGGAACACCGTGAAGGGATACAATTATAGAGACGTACAAGTCCGCTAACTGGCTAGCAGTTATAGACTCGCGAACTGGAAGGAAGTGAGCAACTTTAGAAAGCCTATCTATGACAACGAAGATGGCATCGTTTCCTTTCTGGGTTTTTGGAAAGCCGGTGATGAAGTCCATACCAACTTTGTCCCATTTCCACTCTGGAATAGGCAAAGGTTGAAGTGTACCAGCCGGTCTTTGATGTTCTGCCTTAATGCGACGAAAAACATCACATTCGGCAACAAATCGAGCAATGTCTCTCTTCATCCTGGTCCACCAAAATCTCTGGCGTAGATCTCGGTTCAATTTTGTGCTACCGGGATGAATCGAGAGGGGTGTGTCATGGGCTTCCTTGAGGATGAGATGCCTTAGTTCCCTATTCTTCAGTACTACCAAACGATTTCCAAAGAATACCGTTCCCCTGCTATCTGTGGAGAAACATTTAGCAACTCCGCTAGAAATGTTATCCTCGATCCAGCGAACACCTCGTGCACGCCTTTGGGCAACTATGATTTGATCTTCAAGAGTTGGTTTTTCCACCAAGGTAGAAAGATAGCCATGAGGAACAATATCAAGATTGAGCTTGCAAAATTCCTCATGAAGAAGTGGTTGATACTTTTGTAACATGAGGTTGTTACAATACGACTTACGACTTAGTGCATCAGCCATGACATTGGCTTTGCCTGGGGTGTAAGAAATTCCTACGTCGTAATCTTTTATCAACTCAATCCAGCGTCTTTATCTGAGATTAAGATCTGGCTGGGTGAAAATGTATTTGAGGCTTTGGTGGTCGGAAAAGATCTCACAACGATTACCAAGGAGGTAATGTCGCCAAGTTGTTAGGGCATGAACTACGGCAGCGAGTTCAAGGTCATGGGTAGGATAGTTCTCTTCATGTGGCCGCAACTGGCGTGAAGCATAAGCTACCACATGTCTATCTTGCAGAAGTATGCATCCTACCCCTTGCCGTGAGGCATCACAAAAGATCTCGAAATCCTTTTTGGTGTCTGGAGGCGCAAGTACGGGTGCAGAAGTCAATCTCCTTTTTAGCTCTTGAAAGCTTTCCTGGCACTTGGGAGTCCATAGGAATTTCTTATCTTTCTTGAGGAGTTCAGTTAGAGGCTTTGCAACTTTAGAAAAGTTCTCGACGACGCGGCGACAATAGCTGGCTAGGCCAAGAAAACTCCTAACTTGCTTAACCGATTCAGGTGGAGTCCAGTCAAGGACGGCCTAAACTCTCTCGGGATTCAGAACAATGCCTTTTGCAGAAATCAAGTGTCCTAAGTAGGTCACTTCTGGTAGCCAAAATTCACACTTGGAGAATTTAGCATACAGGCGATGCTCTCTAAGTTTCATCAATACCAGCCTTAGGTGTTCGGCATGTTCTTCTTCGTTCTTCGAGTAGATGAGGATGTCATCGAGATAAACTAAAAAAAACTATCTAGGTACTCCATGAAGATCGAATTCATCATGGGTGAGAAAGTGGCGGTGGCATTGGTTAAACCAAAGGACATGACGGTGTACTCGTAAAGACCATAACGAGTAGTAAAAGCCGTTTTGGGAATGTCCTCGTTTCAGATTTTGATTTGATGATAACCTAATCTTAAGTCCATCTTGGAGAAGACAGAGGATCCAGCAAGGATATCATAAAGCTCATTGATCCTGGGCAATGGATACTTGTTGTTTATCGTCGCTAATTTTAGTGGGCGATAGTCTACGCACATCCTTTCTGTTCCATCTTTCTTCATTACGAACAGAACGGGGCAACCCCATGGCGATGAGCTAGGGCGGATGAAGCATTTTTCCAACAAAGCTTCAAGTTGGGTTTTAAGATCAGCTAACTCACGTGGGGCCATTTTCTATGGGCGTCTGGAAATTGGTGCGGTTCCTGGCATAAGATCTACTATGAACTCTACACATCTGTCGGGTGGCATGCCCGACAGCTCTTCAGGAAAGACATCCGGGAAGTCACGAACCACCGGAATATCTTCAAGGTCGAGAAGGGAAAGTACATTCAAAGAATGCACCTGGGTTCTTGTTCTGGGTGCGGTGTAGTTGACGGTCTTGCCTGAAGGGTGGGTGAGTTTCACGGATTTCCCTTTGCAATCCAGGTAGGCATTCTGTCTTGAAAGCCAATCCATGCCAAGGATTACATCGATGTCCGAAGACTTGAGGGCTATGAGTGAAGCAAGGAATACTAAACCCTCAATTGCAATTTGATTACCATGGCTTACTCTATTAGTTTTCCATCTTGACTCTAGAGTTTGAATAATCATATGGGTGGACAATTCAACAAAGGATAACTCATGACGAAGTGCATAACTTTCCGACATGAATGAATGAGATGCTCCTGGGTCGAAAGGAACGGAAGTAGTAACATAATTGAATGGGAGCGTACCAAGAATGACGTCAGTGGTGTCGTCAGTCTCTTCGGCGGCAATCTGATTCATACGTCCACGAGTGGCGGGAGGAGCGGGTTTGGTGGTGTAGACCTTCTGGGGTGGCTTGCCACGACCATTGTTGTTCCCTCCGGCACGGGTGGAGCATTGTGATTCTGGAGCTGGTTCTGGGGACACTCGCGGGAGTAGTGGCCTGCCTAACCACACTTGTAGCAGGATCCAAAGACAGTGCGTGGAGCTGGTTTGTTCGGTGGAGCTGGATGGAACGAAGATGGTGGACGAGGCACCACATACGATGGCCTCGGTGGGTTGTTCTGGCGAATCCAGATCTTGCGCTTCTGAGAGCCTGAAATGGAGGAACCATCATCTCTAGGGTGTTTGCGGAAGTCATTGGGGGTGTTCATGTCCTCCGCCTTGATGGCCTTGTTGACAAGGACCTAGAAGGTGGCGAAGTCATGCAGGTTGAGCTCACGACGTAGTCCGGAATTGAGTCCACGACGGAACCTCTCTTGCTTCTTGGCGTCGTAGGAGACCTCTTCAGTAGCATAACAAGCCAGTCGGTTGAACTCACGACTAAACTCATCAACAGTCCTTCTGCCTTTGGTGAGGTTGCTGAACTCCTCACGCTTGCGGTCCATAAGACCCTTTGGAATGTGGTGCTCACGGAAGGAAGTGCAGAACTCATCCCAAGATGTGGGCGGTCCACTGGGACGCATGTTCAGGAAATTCTCCCACCAAGAGCTAGCTGCACCCTCGAGGTGATAGGTGGCATAGCTGACCTTGTCGCCATCTGCAACATGACCTGCCTAGAGCTTCCTCTCGATGCTGCGAAGCCAGTCATCGGCGTCAAGGGGCTCGGTGGAGTAGCTGAAAACCGGGGGATGAAGCCGGATGAAAATGTACGAGAGAGGGAGGTCGCCAATGGCGGCGTCTAGGGTTTACAGGGGGAAGAGGGCGTGGGGGAGGTCTTGTGTTCGCTGGCGGCCGCCGGACGGCCGCCATGGCGACCACAGTGGCCATGGCGGGCGTGGATGGCCTCCACGCACTGACTCCTCCTGTAGCGAGGAAGGAGAAGGCATAGGTGGGCTGGGCCCGGTTGGGCTTGGCCAAGTGCGTGGAATAGCCCATTTTAATTTTAGGTCTTTTCTTTTATTCTTTTGCTTTCTATTTTATTTGTTTAGCTAACTCCTGATTTTTTTAATATGTAAAACTAGTTCAAATAATAGTGTTACATGATATTAAAGTGCCACAAAAAGTTTGGTGGCATAAGAAAATCATTTGGGTTTTTTGTTATATTTAATAGGATTAAACATGGAGGTTTCTTTACTGATTTGAATTGTTTCAAATAGTTAAATAGCATATTAAATTCCCATTATTTTTTTAATATGACCTACTGATTATTTTTCATTTAATAAAATTGATTGCATAATTTTTGGGCAGGGCTTTATTTCCACTTTTGTTTTTAATTTCATTTGAATCCCTACAGGGTTTGAATTTGAACTGGGCATGATACAGACTTGTTAATCACAGGTAATTACTTTGACTTGACAGTAGAACAGGGTGATTACTGTAGCAAGACACTGGGGTGTTACAATGGAGTTCTTTCTCCATCCAGTACCTTGGAACTTGTCCCACATGGAACTCAAGACTGTTCTTGATGAGGACATCCCTACTAATGTTACACCCATACCCTCACCAACTACACATACTGGACCAGTTACTAGAGCACGTGCACGTCAACTAAATTATCAGGTACTTTCGTTTCTTGCGAATCCTTCTATTGTTCATGAACATATGATGCTGCCTAAATTAGATACTTTTGTTTTTCTTATGAATGAAGGACCTAGCATGGACAAGAAGGACGGTCATTGGAGCGGGATCAAGAATGGAGAAGAAGGTGCGCGCAGGGGAAAGTACAGTGGAGCTTCCAGTGGGGATTTCCGCACGTTGAAGCCACCATAAGGCATGCATGAAGGCTTGGACGGAATACACGAGATGCCACTTCATTATTTTCGTCCAAGAGCAATTATAGGTGCTGCGTCACCTTAATATTGGGCTGGGCCCATGTAATTTCGAAATACCACATTATAGGCTGTTTTTAGAGTCCGTATGTGTGGGGAAACCGAGTTAGGGTTATTTTCGGACCCCACCTCCAAGGGGTCACGAAAATCCCCTCTGTTCCCCCATATATACAGCCCTTAGGGCGTCGTTTAGACTTGGGTTTTAATTAGATTTAAGTTAGCCATAGCCGCAACTTCGAGTTCTTCGTTTGTGTCGTCCGACCAGGCCAAGACCGCATTGGAACCCCAACTTCTGTTAATCTTTCATCTTATATTCGCAATATCCAGATTGCAATTCTTAGTTCTTGCTTGTTCTTCGATTGCTTGCAGGAATTGACCTTCGTGGTCAGGTTGATCGTGCATCCGCGGGATCAATAACCTCTCGGAGTTGGTTTAGCGATTGCTAAGGCGCAACGTCTTCGCACGTTCGTAGTCGGGTCGTGAAAGTCTACTCCACCAAAAATCGATCTCCACCATCTCATCGAAACATCGGGACACCTTCGCCTCTATCAAGTGGTATCAGATTTCCAGGTTGCTCGGTGAGATTTACCAGTTTTCATAGTCTAGATTGGTTCTGTTCTTCATACCTACAGTCCACGAAAAAGCCAACAAAAAAAATTAGGGTTAGATCATCACGTCCCAAGACAGTCCTAGCCTTTTTCCAGTTTTCTTTTCAGTACTTGCTTTGTTGAATTTACGGTTGCATCGTTGTGTCAAGTTGCTGATCTTAGCGTCTAGTTCCCTTAGAGTTTCGAGTTCTGATCACAGTTTGCCACGTCGCCGCCGCACCAGTAGTCATCCTACCACGTTCCGCCAATCCGAGTCCAGATACACCACCACGTTCCGCCAAGCAGAGTCCATATACACCACCACTTCTCACGAGTCCGAGTTGAGTTCCACCATCAGTACGGTTCCTGATATCCCCGTAGCCAGAATAGTTTTGAGTTGATTAGAGTCGGATTTCACCAATCTTTTGTCGTACGTAGAAAAAAAAAAGTCTGGCACGCTTTCCAGAGCAGTTTTTAGGCGAAAATTTTCAGGGGTAAAAAAATTTCGTGCCCATACGTTCCTTAGGTCCAGAAACTCGTTTTGAGACGTTCGCCACCATAGTGATTTTTTCGCACTTTTTCAGCCCCCGCAGTCCCGCATCGCCAAAAAAAAAAAAAAAAAAAAAGAGAACAAAAAATTCTGAGTGTGCTTCACAGTTGTTACGTGCCGCGCCGTGCTTTCGTTGGTGTTTTAGGCTCGCGTCTCTAGTACGGTCTAGCCTAGGATCAGCACAGTACCGACGTTGAGTGTTTATTCAGCTTCGCATCTCTGTTTTGATTACTGTTGATCTTTTTGCTACCATATTTGTCAAGCCTACCTACAGCTCCACATATTTTCTACATTGTGCGTTTTGACACCTCCTGGACATCGCTCTACCATATCTCTGAGAGTTTTGACCCGTTGGTTGTACATCACCACCTGCTGCTAGGTAAGAATCGGTAAGAATGTAAGAAAAGCTTGACGGATTTGTGCTGTCCACCACCCCACATCCATCCCATTAGTAGAAGTAGGATCATATTCCTGTGTGTTTTCTATTTCTGCTAACCATGCCAGGATCACATGTTGAAGTGGCGCGGGATGCACCCGATTGGGAGAACATGACAAACAAGGAGCTACATGATAAATTTGCACGTATGATGTCTCAACAGGTGCAGGACATCGAGACCAGATTTACAAAGGCGATTGATGGCGTGGAGAAGATGATCGACACCAAGCTCGACGCCAAGTTTACTGAGTTGATCGCACGCCTACCTTCAGCACAGCCACAGCCACCGCCACTACCACGTGCACGACGTATTCTGTTTCCGCGAGGACAAGCTGCTGGTATTGGTGCTCCTCCTGCTGCTGCAGTTGCCGCTACTGCTGCTGCTGCTGCTTCTGACGTCAGCCAGGACGACAACTAAGAGGGTGATTACGAGGAGGAGGTGGAACAGGAAGCGGCCTATGAGCAGCCAGCTGGACTTCCACGTCCCAACATTCGCCACGGTCGACACCAACCACCCCCTCAGGTACGCGATGATGAACATGTGCCTAAACTTAAATTGAATCTTAAGCCGTTTGAGGGTAGATATATTCCTGATGCTTATCTTACTTGGGAGTTAGAAACTGAACAACGTTTTACATGTTTACAATATCCTGAGAATAGACGTGTTACTGCTGCTGTTTGTGAATTCACGGGCTTTGCATCTATTTGGTGGTCTGAACATTGTAGATTGCATGCTAATAATATTCCAACTACTTGGGCTGCTTTAAAAGATGCTATGCGTACTCGCTGGGTTCCTCCTTATTATCAACGTGAATTGTTACAAAAATTACAGCGTTTGAGACAAGGAAAAAATTCTGTAGAGGAATATTATCAAGAATTACAAACTGGATTGATTAGATGTGGCCTAGTAGAGGATAATGAAGCTATGCTTGCACGTTTTATGGGTGGCTTAAACAGGGAGATACAAACTATTCTAGAATACAAGGACTTTGCTACTATCACTCGTTTGTTTCATCTTGCTTGTAAAGCTGAACGTGAAGTGCAGGATCGACAGGCCGCTACGAGACCTAACTTTTCTGCAGGACGAAATACATCATGGACATCGCGTGGAGCTTCTACATCCACACGTCCTGCTGCGCCACCATCTACTTCAGCCGCTCATTCTTACAGGGAGCCACCAAAACAGCCAGCGCCACCATTCAAGGGTGCACAGAGTGGTCCAGCGGCGAGTTCTTCTTCATCCATGGCGTCCACAGGGCAAACACGAGATCGTGATATTAAATGTCGCAGGTGCCAAGGTGGAGGTCACTTCGCAAAAGACTGTCCCTCCAAGCGTGTGATGACTATTACGGCGGATGGTGGGTATGAGTCAGCGAGCGACTATGATGAGGAGACTCTAGTTCTCATTGCTCATGAGGAACAGGGTGCCCATGATGATGCTCATGATATAGAGTATATGACTCCTGATGATGCAGATAAATATGCTAGTTTGGTTGCTCAACGTGTATTAAGTGTGCAGGTAACGAAGGCCGAGCAAAACCAGAGGCATAATTTGTTCCACACAAAGGGAGTGGTGAAAGAACGTTCGGTTCGCATCATCATTGACGGAGGGAGTTGCAACAACTTGGCTAGCATGGAGTTGGTGGAGAATCTATCTCTCACCACAAGACCACACCCCCATCCGTACTATATTCAGTGGTTTAACAATAGTGGTAAGATTAAGGTAACGCGTTCTGTTCGTGTGCACTTTAGCATTGTTGCATATGCTGATTATGTTGATTGTGATGTGGTACCCATGCAAGCATGCTCTCTTTTACTTGGTAGACCATGGCAATTTGATAGGAATGTTGTACACCATGGTAGGACAAATCAGTTTACTTTAGTTCATCAGGATAAAAATATTGCTTTACTTCCTATGTCTCCTGAACAAATTGTGAAAGATGATCTTGCTCGAGCTAGTAAAGCAAAACAGGAGAAAAATAAGAGTGAGAATGAAATAGCAGCCAAAGAATTTGAGCAACAACATAAGACTAATAGCAAATCTTCTTCTGCTATTTCTAATGAAATTAAATTGACTAGTCCAACTTTGCTTGCTACTAAGGTTGATATTTCAGATTTGGATGTTAGTCAATATGTGTGCTATGCTTTTGTGTGCAAAGAAGCTTTGTTTTCATTTGAGGAATTGCCTCCTTCTTTGCCTCCTGTTGCCACTGACCATTTGCAGGAGTTTATTGACGTCTTTCCACAAGACGTACCACCGGGATTACCACCTATTCGAGGGATTGAGCATCAGATTGACTTAATTCCCGGTGCTTCGTTGCCCAACCGTGCGCCATACCGTACCAATCCGGAGGAGACGAAGGAGATTCAGCGTCAAGTACAAGAGCTACTCGACAAAGGTTACATACGTGAGTCCCTTAGTCCTTGTGCTGTTCCTGTTATATTAGTGCCTAAAAAGGATGGAACATGGCGTATGTGTGTTGATTGTCGAGCCATTAATAATATTACTATTCGTTATCGTCATCCTATTCCTAGGTTAGATGATATGCTTGATGAATTAAGTGGCTCTACCATGTTTTCCAAAGTTGATTTGCGTAGTGGATACCATCAAATTCGCATGAAATTAGGAGATGAATGGAAAACGGCTTTTAAAACTAAGTTTGGATTATATGAGTGGTTAGTCATGCCTTTTGGGTTAACTAATGCACCTAGCACTTTCATGAGATTAATGAACGAGGTTTTACGTGCTTTCATTGGACGATTTGTGGTAGTCTATTTTGATGATATACTGATTTATAGCAAATCTTTGGAGGAACATTTGGATCATTTACGTGTTGTTTTTATTGCTCTACGTAATGCACGTTTATTTGGTAACCTTGGGAAGTGCACCTTTTGCACCGACCGAGTATCGTTTCTTGGCTATGTTGTTACTCCACAGGGTATTGAAGTTGATAAAGCCAAGATCGAGGCGATTGAGAGTTGGCCGCAGCCCAAAACGGTCACACAAGTGAGGAGTTTTCTTGGCCTCGCTGGATTCTATAGGCGTTTTGTGAGAGATTTCAGCACCATTGCTGCCCCTCTCAATGAGCTTACACGCAAGGATGTGCCTTTTACTTGGGGTACCGCACAGGAAGAAGCTTTCACGGTATTGAAAGATAAGTTAACACATGCTCCTTTGCTCCAACTTCCTGATTTTAATAAGACTTTTGAGCTTGAATGCGATGCTAGTGGGATTGGTTTGGGAGGTGTGTTATTACAAGATGCTAAACCTGTTGCATACTTTTCTGAAAAATTGAGTGGGCCTAGTCTGAACTATTCTACTTATGATAAGGAATTATATGCTCTTGTTCGGACATTAGAAACTTGGCAACATTATTTATGGCCCAAAGAATTTGTTATACATTCTGATCATGAATCTTTGAAACACATAAGAAGTCAAGCAAAACTTAATCGTAGACATGCTAAGTGGGTTGAATTTATTGAGACTTTCCCTTATGTCATTAAACACAAGAAGGGGAAAGATAATATTATTGCTGATGCTTTGTCTCGTCGTTATACTATGCTTTCACAACTTGACTTCAAGATATTCAGTTTAGAGACAATCAAAGAACAATATGCAAATGATGTGGAATTTAAAGATGTATTGCAGAATTGTAGAGAGGGTAGAACATGGAACAAGTTTGTGCTTAATGATGGATTTGTGTTCCGTTCTAACAAGCTATGCATTCCAGCTAGCTCTATTCGTCTTTTGTTGTTGCAGGAGGCGCATGGAGGAGGATTAATGGGACATTTTGGCGTGAAAAAGACGGAGGATGTACTTGCTACACATTTCTTTTGGCCAAAGATGAGACGGGATGTTGAGCGTTTTGTTGCTCGCTGCACTACATGTCAAAAAGCTAAGTCACGACTCAATCCTCATGGTTTATACATGCCTTTACCTGTACCTAGTGTTCCGTGGGAGGACATATCCATGGACTTTGTTTTAGGCTTGCCTCGAACAAAGAAGGGGAGGGATAGCATATTTGTTGTCGTGGATAGATTTTCTAAGATGGCACATTTTATTCCATGTCATAAAAGCGATGATGCTGCTAATGTTGCTGATTTATTCTTTGGAGAGATTATTCGTTTACATGGTGTGCCCAATACTATTGTCTCGGATCGTGATACTAAGTTTCTTAGCCATTTTTGGAGATGCTTATGGGCTAAGTTGGGGACTAAACTACTCTTTAGTACTACCTGTCATCCCCAAACTGATGGACAAACTGAAGTGGTCAATAGGACTTTGTCTACTATGCTTAGGGCTGTTTTAAAAACTAACTTGAAACTGTGGGAAGAATGTTTACCTCATATTGAATTTGCTTATAATCGTTCAGTGCATTCTACCACTAAAATGTGCCCTTTTGAGATTGTTTATGGTTTTCTACCTCGTGCACCTATTGATTTGCTGCCTCTTCCATCTTCGGAGAAGGTGAATTTTGATGCTAAGCAACGTGCTGAATTGATATTAAAAATGCATGAGTTAACTAAAGAAAACATTGAGCGCATGAATGCTAGATACAAGCTTGCTGGTGATAGGGGTCGAAAGCATGTTGTATTTGAACCAGGAGATCTTGTTTGGTTACATCTACGAAAAGATAGGTTTCCTGATTTGCGCAAGTCTAAGTTAATGCCACGAGCTGATGGTCCCTTTAAGGTTTTACAGAAAATTAATGATAATGCATATAAACCTGAGCTACCTGCAGATTTTGGGGTTAGTCCCACATTTAACATTGCAGATTTGAAACCTTATTTGGGAGAAGATGATGAGCTTCCGTCGAGGACGACTTCAATTCAAGAAGGGGAGGATGATGAGGACATCCCTACTAATGTTACACCCATACCCTCACCAACTACACATACTGGACCAGTTACTAGAGCACGTGCACGTCAACTAAATTATCAGGTACTTTCGTTTCTTTCGAATCCTTCTATTGTTCATGAACATATGATGCTGCCTAAATTAGATACTTTTGTTTTTCTTATGAATGAAGGACCTAGCATGGACAAGAAGGACGGTCATTGGAGCGGGATCAAGAATGGAGAAGAAGGTGCGCGCAGGGGAAAGTACAGTGGAGCTTCCAGTGGGGATTTCCGCACGTTGAAGCCACCATAAGGCATGCATGAAGGCTTGGACGGAATACACGAGATGCCACTTCATTATTTTCGTCCAAGAGCAATTATAGGTGCTGCGTCACCTTAATATTGGGCTGGGCCCATGTAATTTCGAAATACCACATTATAGGCTGTTTTTAGAGTCCGTATGTGTGGGGAAACCGAGTTAGGGTTATTTTCGGACCCCACCTCCAAGGGGTCACGAAAATCCCCTCTGTTCCCCCATATATACAGCCCTTAGGGCGTCGTTTAGACTTGGGTTTTAATTAGATTTAAGTTAGCCATAGCCGCAACTTCGAGTTCTTCGTTTGTGTCGTCCGACCAGGCCAAGACCGCATTGGAACCCCAACTTCTGTTAATCTTTCATCTTATATTCGCAATATCCAGATTGCAATTCTTAGTTCTTGCTTGTTCTTCGATTGCTTGCAGGAATTGACCTTCGTGGTCAGGTTGATCGTGCATCCGCGGGATCAATAACCTCTCGGAGTTGGTTTAGCGATTGCTAAGGCGCAACGTCTTCGCACGTTCGTAGTCGGGTCGTGAAAGTCTACTCCACCAAAAATCGATCTCCACCATCTCATCGAAACATCGGGACACCTTCGCCTCTATCAGTTCTACCACGTGCCTCCCTTACAGTATCACCTGACATGCTTCGCAAGCCATGCCTTGGGTAGCCCCGTGTCCTCCGGACACACCTGCCATCGCATGACAAACAACATTGTCCCAAACGGGGACGGGCCCATATCAACAAACCGTATTTCAAGGCTATCGCTGCTTACCTGGTCAGGGTAGCCGCACACGCATAGACTTCCCACCTTAGTGATACGCATAAGAGAGCCCACCGATAGACCGAGCCAAGGCCTTCCCATACAGGCACCTGACCAACTTGGCACAAAGCGTATGTCTAAATGCATACACATCAAACATCTTGTGCAACATGAAAATCTATAGTTCAGGTCATAGCAATGCATGCTGGCAATCCAAGGTACGGTCACGGTTATATTATAATCAAAGCATCATTAGTTGATTAACTTAGTCATGTCAAGATGATGAAGATATTAACATAAAACATAGCAAGATCATGAATGTTACTAGGGTATGATGCAAACAAGCATAACATGGGAATGGTCGTATTAACGTAATTCAAGCACATCAATAAAGGTCATCAAATTATCCGAAAGTAAAGAAAGATATAAACGACGTCAAAGATTTACATAGCTGCAAAAGAAATTGTGGCTTGCCTTTCACCAGAGGAGTGTGAAATACTCCTGGTCTTAACACAAGTCAAGCCTTGCAAAATATATTTTAAAATGGCAAAACAAATTGTCTCATAAAAGGTTTTCCTTTGAACAGCAAAGGTAAACAGAGCAACATGGCATGAAACCTATGCCAAAATGAAGAGGGGATCAAGACAAAACTAATGCAAAAAGTTTCAACTCATTTGGACTTATGGATTAAAAGTTATAGGTGGTCAAAGATTCGTCACAAAAATGATTTAAAAATGATTTTAAATCATTTTTTGAAATTGCTAGGGCGTGACGTCGAAAGCAAATTTCTGGAATATGTTTCCACTTAAGTACCCCTTCGGGCGTGGGTTGAGTCTATGGAAGGTGGGGCCAGGGTGTCACGTGAGAGGGGGAAACAAAGAGGGCAGGGGCACGGCGGCTCACCCACTACTAGGGAATACCCTTATAGTGGCGTCCTTTTTTTGCATTTAGTGGTGCATTATGGATGCGCCACTAACCACAAGCCACTAATAACGGCTTAGAGGTGGCGCATTCTGGATGCACCACCCCTATGGCCCTTAGGCGTGGCGCATTTCAGTATTCGGCAACTATAAGCTCATAGGGGTGGCGCATTCTGAAATGCGCCACGCCTATGGGTCCTTAGGGGTGGCGCATTCCTAGTGCGCCACTAAATCCAGACATAATGCGCCACTAAATTGGTTACAGAAAACAAAAGAAATAATTATAGATAGGAATAAAACAGTAAAAAATTACAAACATTACAAATATTTTTACCATATTACAAATATTCGAAAGGAAATATTACAATGAGCCCAACAATTATTGATACAAAAGAATTGCATTATAATTCTTATTACAAAGATTTACAAGAGATTACATCCATCATCTTCTAAGGTTTAGAGGCCAACAAGATTCACAAGATTACATACATCACAATATTCCAATGAGCCCAACAATTATTGAAAACAGAAAGCTACTTTCTTCATCATCTCTTGTTTGCTCTTCAACCTGCACAAAACAAATATTTAGAGGTCACATCCATATGAATTCATATCAAAGGACAACAATGCAATATAGCATCTATTATTATCAACAACATAAAGCAAGTCGATCAATGGCCAGGAGCATGCACATATGCATAAAAATGCATATGCAGTGACCTTAATACACAAAGAGCACCAAGAGAATTTGACACTACCATCGTCTACTACACAAAGAGTACATCCAAATTACATGTAGGGCACACATTCATCAAATGACTGCCATATATAACATAAATTTGTCACTTGTTTTGACTCGGCTCGGGGAATGGGGACATCCTTATTTCGTCAAGAAAGGCCTTGTGTCACGCAAGGCCTTTAGGCGGAATTCTATCTCCCCATGGGATTGTGCAATGTTGGAATGGAAGATCGTTCCCCTCATTTGTACTTCATGACGGATGATAGTAGCTATCTGCGCTTGGATGTGAAAGAAATCCTCCTTAAGATTTCCACCGGAAATTTCCGCCTTCCTTTCGGCCCACGCTTTGAGATGACTTCGCAGCGTAAGGTTGCGTTGTTCCTGTACAATCGCCCTCTTTTGATGAAGGGCGTAGTAAGCATCCCTCACACTGCCAGCCGTCTGCTTGACGCACGGGAACTGCGTTACGTGGTTGAGGACGCTCACTCAAGGATGATTCTTCCGGAACTTGTGCTTGACCATCTTGCCTCTAGCTTTTATGTAGCCGGCGAGAGCATCATCCAAAACTCTCATGATATACTTTTAATCTTTCTTCTTCACACTCCCCGAGTCTATATACACGACATGCGAGTGTTGCGGTGAAAATAAGATGAGCACGCAGTCTTGATCCTCACTGCATAATTAAAACAATCCAAAAGGAATGTTGGAAGAGGACAAAGGAAAGCTAAGAAAGCATATATGCTACGGCGGCGAGCGAATGACTTACTTGGTAGAGTAGGTCATAAGAAATGAATCCTTGCCGGCGTTCTTGTCGTGGAAAAGTCACGGAAGATGTCTGTAAAGTCGGACTTGATTATGGGGCCTTTGTTACGAGTGTACGAGGAAGAAGAACATCACAGGGAGAGAAACGCGATTTTATACAGCTTCAGGCCCCGGGAAACATCGTCCGGTAAAGACCCTACATGCTGTTTGTGGCAAGGTCTTATTCCTTTGCTCACGGGGAGTCGATGGCATGTCGCCGACTCTCTTACAATTGTATTTAGGCGAAAGCCTACTTTGGCGGAAGACTACTTTGGCGGAAGCCTACTCTGGCGAAAGCCTACTCTCATGTCGAGAGCCTACTCTCATGGAGAAAGCCTACTCTTATGGCGAAATCCTACTCTGGGGGCGAAAGCCTACTCTGCGGAACTTGGCCTCTATGGGCTCCCTACCCCTCCTTATATAGGTGGAAGGGGAGGCTTACATGTAGAGTCCTATTCTGATACAAACTAGTCTCATCTTGTATTACAAGTCGGATATCAATCCGAGTCCTACTCTAAGTCTTGTAGCTTTTCGTATCTTCCAAGTTAGGTGGACTCCATATTGATTCCTTCATCCGGCTGACTCCTGTGAAGGAGAGTCCCCTGTCTGGACGACTCCTATAGAGGAGAGTCCCCTGTCTGGCCGACTCCTGTAGAGGAGAGTCCCCTGCCTGGCCGACTCATGGAGGTGATTCATGTCAGCCAACTCATGGAGGTGACTTATGTCAGCCGACTCATGGAGGTGACTCATCTCAGTCGACTCATGGAGGTGACTCATGTCAGCCAACTCTAGTCTCCAGGACCTTTCTTCTGGCTGAGTCTTCCTTTTGGGTGCTATCTTCTGGCCGGGTCTTAGCTGTGAGTAAACCCCCCGACAGTAGCCCCCAAGTTTAGCTTGGACGCAATCTTGGCGTTGGCTTCATTTTTTCTCTGCCTTTTCATGGCAATGAGATTGTCGTAGGAGAGAACGCTGGGTGCGCGTCCATGGTAAACTTCCAGTATAATTCATAGTTAGGATAAAGACCGGGTCTAGAGGCCAAACCATTAATCCGGCTTCCTCCACTGATTCATGTCAATGAACCCGATATGATTCAATTTTGAACTCTTCCACGTTTGGGTTCAATGTTGCTTTTTGCTCTTCCGTGTCTTGTCAAAAGGACTCGGGAAATTTTTTACGGGCAATTTTATGTACATAAAACTTTTAGCCCCCAAGCTCTGAGTTTATCATCTCGTGATGACTTGGAGTTCTATATATAAAATAGCCTTGTTGGGGTAGCCCCCAAGTGCCGGGTTGTCTTGCTTGCAGCAGCCTGGGATTTGTATTTGTGAATTTTTCTTCGAAGTAGTGTAGCCCCCATGTGCTGGGTTGTCTTGCCTGCAGCAACCTGGGACTTACAATTTCTTGCTTGAAGTCGGCAAGTATTATATGCCAAAGGCCAGCAATTTTTGTTGAAGCCGGCAAATGTTTGCTTGCTGATAAAAACCGATGAATGCGATTTTGCTGAATCCGGTAGATATGATATGATGGGTTGTGTTCCCAGCTTCTAAATAGAGTGGCACTTCGAGTGCTGGAATATGTTTCCGTCAGCAACCCGGAATAGTGTGTGCCAACTCTTAAGTCGGTATGACAGCTAGTTCGGCGAGATCCGGTGCGATGAAAGTCGACTTATATATTTTATATGGAGAGAGCCAGTGCGGCGAGGGTCGTCTTATACATATGTCGAGAGCCAGTGCAACGAGTGTCGACTTATACATATGGCGAGAGCCAGTGCGACATAAGTCTACTTGATATTTATGGCAAGAGCCATTGCGACCGAAATCGACTTTATGTATGGCGAGAGCCGTTGCGACTGATGTCGACTTTATTTATGGCGAGAGCCGTTGCGATCGAAGGCGACTTTATATATGGAGAGAGCCGTTGCAACCGAAGTCGACTTGATTTTTATGGCGAGAGACATTGCGACCGAAGTCGACTTTATATTTATGGCGAGATCCATTGCGACCGAAGTCGACTTGATATTTATGGCGAGAGCCATTGCGACCGAAGTCGACTTGATATTTATGGCCAGATCCATTGCGAACAAAGTCGACTTTAAGAATGCAGAAGATGCAATGCAAAAGGTATAGCCCCAATGAGTCGGTATGTGTGTATTGACACATTACCGAGTCGCATAGGTTTTAACTCTGCATCCTGCAATGATTTTGTATATATGCCAAGAAAAAATATGCCTATGATTATGTATGCAAAAAGGATAAATTACAAATTTCTCATATAGAAGTCGGCTCTGGATTTATCGTTTCCTCATTTTCTCATTTTTTGAGAAGAGTTTTGGGTTATCCAGGAGTCGGAACTTCTCTGTATGCCGTCTCATATTGATCAGCGTTTTCCCGTTTTTTGCTTTTAAAACTCTCTTCAGAGTCTTTAGCCGGGTTTCGCGTTTTTTAGATCGTATGAGCATCAAACATTCAGGCAGTTATAAGGCGTGGAGTTCCACATGTATATGCCGAATTTTATTAGTTAAGAGTCGATGAGTATAGTCGAGCCCCCAAGATTTCCCTGAAATAAGCTATATACACGTAATTACACATATGTGCCGGGTTTTCTCAGTTAAAGGTTGATGAGTTTCATCAAGCCCCCTGAACTTTCCCTGAAATAAACACATAAGTGCCCAAATAACAGTTGAGAGTTGATCAAGCCCCCAAGTTTCTGTGATAATAATAATGCAAAGTATGATATATCATGCAAATAACAGTAAGTAAATGAATGTAATGCATACGATGTTTTGATTTTGAAGGGGTTTGTTGCAACCAAAGTCGGCTTTTTGTTTGTGTGGCGATAGCCTGGTGTGATTAAGATCGACTTATGGCGAAGGCCTGGTGCGATGAAGATTGACTTATGGATGCATAAGATGTAATGCATCATGATATGAAAAGATGCAATGCATAAGGTGAAAATTTTTGGGTTCCAGAAGTGTCGAGTCTTACCAAGATTTCTTGTGAAGACGGTAATTTGTAATGATTCTGGATCCATAAAGAAGCCAGAATTTCCGGTGAACCGGAACTCATCGAGGAGCCGGGATTTTACCATCGAAATCAATAGACCAAAATTTGTGATGGTCAATTATAATCCATCGTTGCAACATCATATATCTCAATCTCCGATGGATCCTATACGAGGCGTAGCCCCCGAATCTTGAGTTGACTCGAGGAGTCGGCTGGGGACTCCACGTATCTGGCTTGATAAATAAACAAGCATTGATCTGATGATGCAGAGGAACCCGGAAAACCATGGAAGGCAACCATGGTGAGATTGTGGCTGAGCTTCGTAGGAGTCAGCGGTTGATAGTTCGTCCAATATGTCAAGCCGGCAATAGCGAGAGGCAAGCGGTTGTAAGCCGGCGCATATGTGTCTATTAAGCACGATGTTTGGAGGACGACGTGTATGTTGACGTCCACTGTGGCGTTGTGAGCCGGCATGAAACGAGGAAAACCGGCGTGGCCACAGAAAATAATATTTTTCCTGAACCTGCGTGCACAAGATTGCGCAAACAGATAATAAAATTCTTGATAAAATAAATTTGTAGAGAAATGGTGTAGGAGAGATATCACCTGATGACTTGCTCAAAAGGTAGTTGTACAATGTTCGAAGTGCGGACCGGTGATAAGTTGAGACAAATTCGCGATTGGAATTCGCGATCTCGCGTAGATCAGAAAACGTGTTGTAGTGCGGGAATCGGACATGGACTCATCTAATTTGGTGAGTCAGAATTTTTCCGTAGACTCATCTCTTTGGTGAGTCGGAATTTTGTAGACTCTTCTCTTCGGAGAGTCGGAATTTTGTAGACTCTTCTCTTCGAGAGTCGGAATTTTGTAGACTCTTCTCTTCGGAGAGTCGGAATTTGGTATACTTTTCTCTTCGGAGAGTTGGAATTTTGTAGAATCTTCTCTTCGGGGAGTCGGAATTTTGTAGACTCTTTTCTTTGGAGAGTCGGAATTTTGTAGACTCTTTTCTTCGGAGAGTCAGAATTTTGTAGACTCTTCTCTTCGGAGAGTCGGAATTTTGTAGACTCTACAACACACACGTTCTTATCCTGCAGGCTGTGCGTGAGGGTCATTGTTGAAGACGAGTTTCGAGTCGCACGCTTGGATTTTTTCTTGTTTTCTCCATGAGCTTGATGTAGATCTTAATGCAGATGTTGAGGAAACAGAGGCTGCAGTGCACCCGAGTCGGATTGAGTCCTGCTAGAGTCATCGGACCGTCGATTTATTGATTTAGATTCGTTCGTGCCGGTTCTTCTTCGTCCGGACGATCACGAGTTTCTCGATCCCTGTGAGTACTTCCTCCAAGATGACAACACCCTTGTTCGTAGGCCCCATGGTGGGCGCCAACTATCGTTGAAAAGTCACGACAGATGTCCATAAAGTTGGACTTGATTATGGGGCCTTTGCTATGGGTGTACGAGGAATAAGAACATCACATAGAGAGAAACGCGATTTTATACAGCTTTGGGCCCCGGGAAACATCGTCCGGTAAAGACCCTACATGCTGTTTGTGGCTAGGTCTTATTCCTTTGCTCACGGGGAGTCGATGGCATGTCGCCGACTCTCTTACAATTGTATTCAGGCGAAAGCCTACTTTGGCGAAAGCCTACTTTGGCGGAAGCCTCCTTTGGCGGAAGCCTACTCTAGCGAAAGCCTACTCTCATGTCGAGAGCCTACTCTCATGGCGAAAGCCTACTCTTATGGCGAAATCCTACTCTCGTGGCAAAAGCCTACTCTGCGGAACTTGGCCTCTATGGGCGCCCTACCCCTCCTTATATAGGTGGAAGGGGAGGCTTACATGTAGAGTCCTATTCTGATATGAACTAATATCATCTTGTATTACAAGTCGGATATCAATCCGAGTCCTTCTCTAAGTCTTGTAGCTTTTCGTATCTTCCAAGTTAGGTGGACTCCATATTGATTCCTTCGTCCGGTTGACTCCTGTGGAGGAGAGTCCCCTGTCTGGCAGACTCCTGTAGAGGAGAGTTCCCTGTCTGGCCGAATCCTGTAGAGGAGAGTCCCCTATCTGGCCGACTCATGGAGGTGACTCATGTCAGCCAACTCATGGAGGTGACTCATGTCAGCCGACTCATGGAGGTGACTCATGTCATCCGACTCTAGTCTCCAGGACCTGTCTTCTGGCTGAGTCTTCCTTTTGGGTGCTATATTCTGGCCGGGTCTTAGCTGTGAGTAATCCCCCCGATAGTTGTCTAGCATGAAGTCTCTGATGTATCCCGCCGTGAGAGCCGCATCCTCGTCATCCATTAGGATGCTTTCACGCATGTAGAAGGGGTCCAATATCGTGACACTCGGGGATTTATCTCTCCTGATACTCATAGAAAGTCTGAGAGAGAACTGACTGATAAGGCTATGGTCTAGCCGCTTGAGATGGTACAAATTGAAGATCTCCGAAAAACGCAGGATTATCATATCTGCAGGGATAGTGTTGATGAAGCCCATGTTGAGTGGAACCTTGGTGATGAAAATCGGGTAGGAGGGATTCTCTTCTTGAAGAAGAATCTTCTCTAATGCACACTCTGTATATCCTTAGGTAGCATCTCCCTACCCGCCACATGGATCTCAAACGAGAGATCCTTGGGTCTTGGTGGCCCGTCTTGGTCCCGGATCGGCATCGAAGGTTGTCTCCTCGAAGTGATGCTCTTCTTTATTTTCTGATTTCGAGTAGTCACCAGCTTTATATGCTAAGTGGCCGCCTTATGGAGTGGACGGTCAGAGAATAGATCTCCTTGTGGCATCTTCTTGAGGCTTGATGAAGGCGCAAGCTACTGGAGACATCTCCTGGGAAGCAGCAAAGAGACGCGTGGAGCAAGTAGGTTTCTCCGCAGGATCAGCTAGACCGCGAGCTTCCTCGTCATGCTGGTAGGCTCGTTCAACAGGAGGCATGAATAAGTCATCACCATCAAACGAAGTGTTGATGAACTGGTCGGCGTTGATATCAGCATCATCAAGATCATGTTCTTCTTGTTGTGCGCCGATGGGATCATGTGGCGCCGACACGATGACTACCGGTGTTGTCCTAGGTGTGGTGCCCCTTTCCCCCGTCATTAAACGCATTTGGGTCTTCGGCCATAGGAATATTTGGCTGAAACAGTCACGGAGGACTGCCGACTCGTCCTCATCGTATCCGGGGGTTGAATGGGAGGTTCGACTCTCTCGTAGCCCGAAATCACGAGAGAGATTTCAACCCTATGCATCTCCGGTGCCATCGGCATATTGTGCATGATTCGATTTTGTGGTTGAAGGATTTTACCTTTGGCAACATCCTTCAACTCGCCGTCCACGACTTGTAATAGAATGCATGGAGTGTCTTGCGAAAGAGATATATGTATGTAGGGCATCAGTGAGATTCCACTAAAATAAGTCAAGGAGATGAAGTCCTCATTTGAGTTGCAGACGCTTATAGTTACCTTGAGGGCGTCGAGGTCGGCCAATGAATAGACCCCGCCGATGACGGAGGGCATGCAAGAGACGGAGGGTGCGCTGCCTCCTGTGGTGTCGGTCGCCCTATTTGCGCTGCCGTCGGGTGCATTATTGTTATGCCCCGGTTGCTCGATCGTGGCTGGAGGAGTTACCATCACGTCCAGCGCCGCCACCGCGGTTTTGGCGTCCGGAGTCACCAATAAGCCGGGAGTCGGTGTGAGAGCCACCGATACGGTGGGAGTCGGGACAGCAGGCGCCGCGGTGCCCGAGTTGATGCCGACCATGCTGGGGACCGGTATGGGCCCTTGTCCACCACACTCTTGCCAATTCGCGACTGACTGCATCATATCTGGAAGGAGGGAATTCATCGTCTTCTCCACTTCATCCTGGAAAAGATGAATAAGCATGTTCATCTTCTCCTCTACTCCACGAACGTAAGTGGCGTCTTCTTCGGTCCTTCTCGCCTTGCGCCCCCTCGAACCGGACTACTTCGCCGGTTTTCCATAATATTCGGACCAATTTAGGTCCGCACCCAAGCCGACCACACGGTCGGCTGACGATGGCTTCGCCGTCATGTCGTCAACCTTCTTGACCTTGTTCAACGTCCTGTTAAAGGCGTTGTCCCATGGGCTGGCCGGCTTAACCGACGACTCCTGCGATGAGGCGATTTACATTTTCGCTTGCTGCAGAAAGAATGTGAAACATTAAGAAATTGTCAGCTTCACTAGAGAATTCAATCGACAAGGTCGCGTGGTAAACTACTTACCACGGCAGCCGTAAACTCCTGAATCTTAGGATCGACAACTATTTTCGAGATTGCTTTGTCCTTATAGCTCCGGGCTCTCACAAAGAATTCGGTCTGCGGATCACCTTTGTATTGCTCGAAGGGGTTAGGTATGCCCGCATCGGCGTACTCAGCATCCTCCTTGTCCCATTTAGGCTTGGAACTTCTGTAACCACCAGCTTCGATATGGTGTTTACCTATGACATGCGACCGCATGGCCTTGCCCTTTGCACTCGCGGCCTTGGCTGGCTCGGACACACACCTAGCCTTGAAAAGGTTGTAGGTAGCTTCGTCGATCAATGACTCTTTCTCCTTGAGCTCCTCCCAGGTTTTGTTCTTTTCAATAATTGCCTCCTTCACCCGGGTTTTACAACTGGACAAGGCTTTGCTTATCTTCCTGAGGGCTCATGTGTTTACTTTGTTCCCTTTGACTTTGGTGTTATCGTACGGCTCCGGGAACTTGTATCGTCCGTGCAGCTTGTTGATAAGAAGCTGACAATAATGAATATTCTCATGACTCCTGAGATAAATCGTGGTGATCGGAACGGTGTTGCGGAGGATTGCCGCAACTTGACGGCCGTACCCTTCCGAAAAACGTTCGGCTGTTAAGGAATCCCAATGGCGGTCACGATAGTAAACTCTTTCCTGATGGTGCCGACCTTGGTCGGTTTCCGATTCCGCTTCTTCGACTGGGTACCATCTGTGTTGGAGCCACTGGTCCCATCATCCTCGCTAGTGTGCCTCTCGTCGTCTGTCGTACCAGCCTCATCCATATCATCATCCGATGAGTCGGACTCCGACTCTATCTCCTCCTCATACTCCTCCTCGCCCAGACGTACTTCCTCTTCTCTGTGCTCATCGACCTCCTCCTGGGAGTATTCCCAAAATTGCTTCCTTTTTTTTCTCGGCTGAGAAGAAGGACCGGCGTCGGCTCCGGTCGACATGTTTGCACTAGTACACTATTAAGAAATGAAACTACTTAATTAATTAACACAATAAATAAATGCAACTACTCTCATGTTAAGAAAAATAGCAAAGGTCATGCATGAATTCACAGAAAAATTCGGCATGACCTTTGCTATTTTTCTTAACATGAGAGTTCCCATTCTCAACCGAAACGGAAGTTAATCAACATTTCGGGAGAAACGGGATAATGATTTGTACCTGCACAAAAAAAAAGGCCTACATGTAGGCACAACCAGCATATATATAGATATTGAAACAGTATTAAAAAACATAATAGTCAATAAGAAATCTATTAACACCATAATATTCCAAAGATAACTGAAAACTGAAAATTGCTAGTACTCAACAAACAGCAGGCACTTCTCACACTAAAGATAAAGACTAATTATCATATTTATGCTAGCCTCAAACAACAAGTTTGTCAAGCAAGGTAAAAACATTAATCACATAAACAGTTTGGCACCCACATCACATAACATAGGCAACCATCTTATCACGTCAAGTTCTGCTGGCAGATTAATGCATTGAAAATTCTGTATACTTGCAAGTTGTACTTTGCAACACCTAAAAACAAAAAATTTGGACCTAGGGCACTGTCAAGAACTCAGAAAATTCAGACAACTTGTGTTTTTTCAGCAGGGGAGGGGGAGCAGGGCACCATTGCTATTTTTCAACTACTACCTCTATTGCTACCACTACAAACCTAATACAGAGTACTACTAGAACGAATTTTTACTTTTGAAATTAGAAGAACAGGGAGCCTCCACTTCATTTAATTGCCAATTCTCTATGTTCTTTATGTTAAAACTTTTATAGTGGTCAAGTACACACTTGCAGCACAGGCTCACACACCTAAACATTGGGGCCTAGATACTAAACTCAACCGGTGTATCCAACTACCGATGTTTGACGCACAAGTGCTGGATCAATATTCATCCATATTCTACCGATCAAATGCCAAATACAAGACCAGTGAAGACACCAAACTTAAACCAAATGCCAAACCCTAGGTTCATAAAAAATTCCCCAAAAACATGATTTCAAGTTCAATAACCTTAGTATAATTTTCTAAGTGTTGTCTAAGAGTGGTTCATAAGACAACCTATTTTGGATTTCATCATCGAATAATATGGAACCTTGAACAAGTTGTTAGGTTCAAATCTTAAACTAAATTTATAAAATTCAGTTTCTTTGCACAAAGGGATTTGAACATATGTGGAGAAAAGTTAAATGTACAGGATGACATAGAGAAAAAATAATATTGGAGCACATAACCAAGCAATTATTCACTACTATTCCACACAAACTACAATGATCCCAACAACTAGCAGATGAGGACATTGTGTCATCCTGATGAACTCCAAGAACAGGGGATTTTTGTTGGGAGGCGGGCATGGCGGAGGGCATGGAGGGGAGGAAGAAGGGGAGGTTGGGGGTGGGGAAGAAGGGGTGGTCGGGGGAGCGGAGAGCTGCTGGTGAGGGGCGTCGTCGATGGGGCGCGCGG
Source organism: Bromus sterilis (assembly GCA_950022295.1). Classification (NCBI taxonomy): domain Eukaryota; kingdom Viridiplantae; phylum Streptophyta; class Magnoliopsida; order Poales; family Poaceae; genus Bromus; species Bromus sterilis. The sequence continues at coordinate 235,910,732 of OX465596.1, forward strand.
CTAGGGTTATGGCACGGGCCCGGGCTCCTCCATGGTGGTAGCTCTGCTGGCGTCGAGGGGCGGCTCCGGTGCCGGCGAGGGGCAGCGTCGAGGGGGCGCACGGCTAGGGCTCCAATGCGGCGGCCGGCGGCTGAGAAACGTCGAAGGGAGTGCAAGGGTGGTGAATGGGAACTGTTACGGGAAAGGGGGATGGGGCCGATATGTTAACTCTTAGGGGTGGCGCATTTTGCCAAAATGCGCCACCAAGTGGATCCTTATGCGCGGCGCATTTCTACAGAATGCGCCACGCATAAGGATCCACTTGGTGGCACATTTTCGCAAAATGCACAACCCCTAAGCATCCTTACTATCGCATTTCAGTTGAATGCGCGACCCCTAAGCACTATTTCATTTTTTTAATTCGAGTTTAACCATTTTATTTTATTTGCGGGCTGACCACTTCATCTTTTTTGCGGGCTAACCGATCCATGCATTCTAGTGGAATGGAATCATGACACTCAATGCATTACGTGAACCAAATACCCCCTAAGATAGATAAAGAGCAAAGAATCATTTTTGAGGAGTTAGGCATGGTGCTTCGATCGTGTATCGTCGATGTTCATACACTTCAAACTATGATCCAAACTTAAGAATGTGATCATATCGATCCATTTACCATGCCTTAACTGTGTCGTCGCCGAACCAAGATCCACAAACACAAGGTGTAGCGGCATTTGGAAACATAAAATCTGATCATCAATTACAAAGTGCAGATTAAATCCATGCATACACAAAGTGATCATGAATTACAAAATATTTTTCTTAAATTTGGAGCTAGCTATCTAGCTATCGTTTCCTCACGATCTTCTTCTTGCCCTTCTTTGTCCTGGTTGAATAATTTAGGCCCGGGACGCCATCACTTTTCCTCTTGAACGGGACACTTTTCTTCGGTAGGGTTGTGGTGTATGTATCATGAGCGGCGTAGTCATCTTCCATCTTTGGGTCACCGTACTTGTCAAAGTCTTGCTCGTTGGCGACTCCATCCATTCCGACGATGTTTCTTTTGCCTCTCCTCACTACAACGCGGCTCGGCTTTGATGGGTCGGTAATGTAGAAGCATTGGTCCACTTGGCTAGCCAGTACCCATGGCTCATTTTTCGCGGTGACGTTTGCGCCCCCATACTTGGATTTTTTTCGGGTATAACCATGGTGGTGAAGTATCGGTCTTCTTTTACAACGCTCTTGGCCCATCTCACACGGAACATCGACACCTTCTCTCCACAGTAGTCGAGCTCCCATATGTCCTCGATCCTTCCGTAGAATCTTTCCTCGACGTCATCGGTGTAGAATATTCCCATTACCCCTGAGTTCTGGTAATCGCAGTTATTATCCTTTTTCCTTCGTGTAGACTGTGTAGTCGTTGATATCATACGCTTGATAGGTCATCAGATTTCATGCGGCACCCTGTGCCAAGGTGAATATCATCTTTTTGTCCTCGGAAGCGTTCCTTCGCGGGGGATTAGCACGAAGCTCGTCCCTGAACCAAGTCATGAAACTTGAGTTGTGCTCTTTGATTAGCCGTGTATCTCGGTCCGTTATCTGCAGGCCCTGGTCACTATACTTCTTCATGTTTACATCCTTATGCTTTACTATCCAAGGATCCACCAGCTGGATGTGTTGTAGCGCGACTAGGCTTTATCTTTCAAAGTCGATGTCTCGACCCTCAAAGTTGACGTGCATTGCGCGGCTTCCCACGTGGTGACGACACCCATCGGTCCTGCAAAGTGCTTGTTGAAGGCCAGACCAACGGGGTTCTCGGTGTTGAGATAATTCGTGCAAAAAGAATGCACTCTTCGGTTAGAAAGCCCTTCGCTATGCTTGCATCTGGACGGGACCTGTTACGAACGTATTTTTTGATGTGTCCATTCATCCTTTCGAAAGGCATCGTGCTGTGCAGAAACGCGGGCCCGAGTTGGATGATATCCTCCACGACATGGATCAACAGATGCACCATAATATCGAAGAATGCGGGCGGGAAATAGATCTCAAGCTCGCATAGTATGATCATGATCTCCTCCTGTAGCCTTGTGAGTGGCGTAGCGCAAATCGACTTCCGGGAGATGACGTCAAAAAAGTTGCAAAGGCCAATGAACTTTTTACGGACATGCTCGTCCATTATCCCTCGAATCGCAATCAGGAGAATCTGCGTCATCAGCACGGCACAGTCGTGAGATTTCATCCCGCTGAAACGTTGCTTCGCCTCGTCTAGGTATCTTCTTATCTTTCCCGCGTAGCCGTTTGTAAATTTTACTGCTATTAGGAAATAGATAAACCGCTTGATCTCCTCCTCGCACAGAGTGAAGCATGTCGGGGGGGCAGTGATCAATACCGGTCTTTTTCTTGGTCGCCCTTTTTTGTTTGCGAGAGTTTTGTGTTTCCGTATCCTCATCCTCCTCCAGCTCATCATCGTCGTTACTAGGGGGCTGAAGTTCCCTCCTGATGCCCATAAATTTCAAGTCATTCCTTAATTTTGGCCCTTCCTTGGTCTTCTCTGGCATGTTGAGCAGCGTGCCAAACAAGCTCTCGCACACGTTCTTTGTGATATGCATGACATCAAGACTATGAGGACTGCGGAGGAGACTCCAGTATTCCAAATCCCAGAAAACAGACCTCACTTTCCATACCCTCATCAACGGCTGAGTCTTATTTTTTTCTTTCCCGGTGCGGGGCACTCTTTCCAAGTTTTCAACAAGTTGTTGATTTCTTTGCCGCTCCTTCGAGCTGGAGGTGCTCGGAGCTCCTCGCTGCCATCGAACGGATGTCCCTGTTTTCTCCACGCGTGTTTCTTGGGAAGCCACCTCCGAGACCCCTGGAACACGGTTTTTGAAGATCCGGGATCTTTCGCTAGCTGGCGGTACGTTGTATTATCCATGCACCTAACGCATGCATAGAATCCTTGGACCACCTTCCCAGAGAAATATCCGTATCCGAGATAGTCGTGCACCGTCGTGATCACCGCGACTTTCATTGGAAAATATTCTTTTGCGGCGGCGTCCCACGTATTGACTCCATCTTTCCATAATGTTTCTATCTCCTCTTTCAACAGCTGGAGATACAAATTGAGGTCCGTACCTAGTTGTTTCGCCCCATGAACTAGAAGACACATTGGTATGTACTTTTTCTTCATGCACTTTCAGGGGGAAGGTTGTATATGCATACAAACACGGGACAGGTACTGTATGTGCTGCTCTTTCCGCCAAACGGATTGACTCCAACTGCACTCACACCAATCGTAAGGTTCCTAGGTTCTTCCCCAAAATCTAGGTATTCGAGGTCCAACGCAGTCCATTGGCTACCATCTGAAGGGTATCTCAGCATGTCCTCCTTTTCCGGATCCGGGTTGGGGTCATCCTCTTTTAGCTTCTTTCTATCCGCGTGCGAGGTCATGAGCTTTGCTTCCTCGGGATCTACGAAATACCTCTACAGACGAGGAGTGATCGCAATGTACCATACCACTTTTCTAGGAACTTTCTTCCCTCTCTTGTATCGACTAACACCGCACACCGAGCATGTGGTTTTCTCTTCGTCCTCACCCCGATAGATCATGCAATCATTTATGCATACTTCAAATTCAATATGCGGAAGATCGAGAGGGCACATGACTTTCTTGGCCTCAGCGATACTAGTTGGGCACGTGTCGCCCTTCGGAAGACGATCGTGCCAGAATGACATGTTATCATCGAAGCTTTCGTTGGTGCATTTGTGTTTTCCCTTCATCTACATAGCCCAAAGTGTTACATTAAAGTGGGTATCCCCGTCGTTGCATCCTTCATACAACTTCGTAACCGCGACTTTCTCGAGTTTCGCCATCTTGGCTTTCTCTCTAGCTGCACCCTTGCGTTCAACGCCTCTTTGACAACAAGCTCTTGAACATGAGTGCCCCACACCCAGCTTGAATCCTCATGTCTGACATCTTGATCTTCATGTCCGGCATCTTGATCTACATGATCTGCTTCGCCATTTCTTCATGATCATGTACGGGATGCTCTTCGTCTTCTCGCCCGCCGTTGTTGTGTGGTTGCCCTTCCTCATTTACTGGCGCCCCACCATTGACGTCCTCCTCCTCACCAGCTTCATCACTTATCCACCGTGTGTAGCCATCCATCAAAACATTACACTTCAGTTGTCTTTGCAATATTCCGGAATCAGGCTCGGTCACGCACAGCAATTTGCATCTCTGACACGGACATCTTATATCCGACATATTATTCCGTAGCATGTCATTTGTCGCACATTGCATCCACCTAGCCACGATGATATGGCTTTGCATCTCGCGGACCATGATCGCCTGCGTGCACAGGGAGAGAAACACAATTATATATCACAGTCGTCGCTGGAAAAATTCGGCATGACCTTCCCTAATAATGCATGGCAGCATGCAGAGATTGCGCCAGAAATTTGCCGAAACGGAAATGAATCGACATTTCGGCACAACATTGGCAACTCAAGATTCACATATACATCAAACCACCATATGCTTCACTTATACATCAAACCACCACAAGGTTCACATATATATCAAACCAACACAAGCTTCACATATACACTTCACATATACATCAAACCACCACAAGCTTCACATATACATCAAACCCAAGCTTCACATATACATCAAACCCAAGCTTCACATATACAACAAACCCCAAGCTAATAAAGGCAAGTATATGGGTGATAAATGGAAGAAAAGAGTTGCGGAGGAGGTACACTTACTTTAATATGAAATAAAGTAGATTTAATTCCAAGTATGGATGGATAAATGGAAGAAATGAGGTGGGGAGGAGGAGAAAACCGAATATATCTAGGGTGAGAAGATGGATCTAGTTTGAGAAGTGTGTGGAGTGAATGAGAGGTGGTAGGTGGGGTGGAGTAGATAAGGGCAGCTCCAGGTATTTAGTGGCGCATATTGGAAGTCAGTGGCACATTCTGGAAATGCTCCACCCCTAAGGTCTTAGGGGTGGCGCATATTGAGATCAAGTGCAAGGCCATTACAACTGTGCGGTGGCGCTAGTGGCCGACGGCGGGGAAGAACGGCTCCCGCGGATCGATTGCTTGCACTGGGGTGCGATTGGGAGGTCGTGGAGGAGGCTGGTGGAGAGAACGAGCTGGGGAGACCTCCTTTTATAGGGGGGAGGTGACATGCCCGGTCGGATGCCGCCGATGGGAAGCTGCCATAGCGAGGGGCATGCTGGCGAGCTCGGGTGGGTTCTAGGGGGTTCGGGGAGCTCACAGGGATGCAGTGGAGCATGCGGGATAGAGGGGGAAAGGAAGGGCGATGGGGACGGGTCAGGGCGACTGTGCTCGTCGGGTTGCGCACGACAGCGAGCAACCGGCGTGATTCCGGCGAGGAAAAGAGGGGGAGAGGGGGCACGCATGCTTGGCAAAGCCGTGCGGCGCGGCTGGAGAACGACAAGGCAATGCGGGCGGCCTGCAGCGCGTGGTTTACGTGTTCAGTGGCATCGGGGCACGTCCAGAGCGCGCCAGTGGCACGCCATAGGCGTGGCCACCACGTCACTGGTGCATGCAGTGCGTTTTCTTCGTGGCCAAGCTTTTCTAGCAGGTTCTCCACTTATTTCTGATCAGTGAGGTGCATGTGGATGATCAAGGGGAGCCAAAGAATATTTATAAGCTTTGAAAGTTGAGTTGTCAATTCTACCGCACGTGAAATATACTGCTTGCAACAAAATATTAATAGCAACGGTGATATGATAGTGGTAGTGGCGACAACGAAAGTAAAACATCAAAAGAAAAATACTAGTAACCAGAAGGATTAAAAACACTGTAGGCTAGGGAGAAGGATCGTTGGGCACTGCTTGGACACGAGTGAACATGCAATAGATTTTAACACGAGGCAAGGCACACAGAAAAGAAAGGATCATCTTGCAATAAGAACTTGCACACCATCTTTTGTCCTACCATCCCGCTATGAACGGGGCCAAAAGGAACTTATTGAGATTAAGGTGCTCCTGTCAAAGAGCACCGGAACAAAGCATTAACAATCAACGGATACAAGAAATCCTCAAATTATAATCCATCCCCTTTGGTTTCCCAAGCTGTAAACTTTGGGATCACCGGTTCCGGACCATAATATGTGCAAAAAACTAATAGATAGGATCAAGAACATAAATATACTCAGGAAAACACAAGTGGTTCAGATCTGAAAACATGGCACTCGGGACCAAAGTGAAAAGCATTAAGAGCCACAAGTTGTAGCAAAGATGATAAAAACGAAAGTAGATGATAGGCAACATGCCCCCAACAATATGACGAAGTATTACATGATCTAACTCATCCAATCCCTACCATCCCCTTTGCCTACAGCAGGGAATTACTCACACATGTGAAGAGAAGTCATGGAGGGAGGATGGAGTGGTGATGATGATGACGATGATCTCCCCTCACCGGAGGCCAAAACAGCCTCCAGATTAGCCCTCCCGGAGAAGAAAAAAGGGTGGCGGCGGCTCCGGGATTGAAACTGGGAAGACGACTTCTGTTCTGGGGTTTTCACATCACAGGATTAAATGGGATCCAAGGTAGGGCACCAGAGGAGGTGGGAGACCCCTAGGAGGCACCCCGGCGATGCCAGGGGTGGGGCCGCGCCAGCAGGGCGCCTGGGGCCCCTCTGCCCCCCTCTGGCCCCAATTCTGGCTCCGGACTCCTTCGGGTCGTGGATTTTTCATGAATTCTCCAGGAATTTTCTGAGGTACCTAAAAGTCCAGTTTCCTGCACACAATAAAACCATACAGGCAGCTCTGCTGAAAACAGCGTTAGTCTGGGTTAGTTTCGTTCAAATAATGCAAGGATGAGAGAAAAAAAAGAGCAAAAGTGTTTGGAAAAGTATATACGTTTGAGACGTATCAACTCCCCCAAGCTTAGCATATTGCTTGTCCTCAATCAATTCAGTTCAACGAAATGGACGCGACAAAGAAAACTTTGAAAAGCTCTTTTTCTTCATAAGATGTATATAAGTAACTAATATATTGAAACAATGCTATGAGAACAATGCACGAAGCAATTCTTATTTCAAGTGATCAATCAAAAACAACCAAAAGTAAATAATATGCTGCCGAAAGTCAAGACAAGATCACAATGCACATAGCTTGAACATACTAGAGTGGTATCTCGCTAGCCTCCATGAGTGAAACAAAACATAAATGTAGAAACTCCTCCGGAGTTTTAAAGGAGGCTATAAATAAGAATTTCAGAACAAGCTATATCACAATCATGCAGAAGACAATGTGGTACTTTGGGAAAATACATGTTACACTAAGAATGACAATTATTCTCTCAATAGTTGGTGCTTTGAAGCAAGAAGGGGAGACTCTCGAACCATGGCTTTTTGATTGCGTTGTTGAAAACCCGTGGTTGGAAGCAAAGACCAACAAGTACGAGATCTCTTGGTTTTGAAAACAGAGATAAAATTATTTTTGGGAAGTGCAACTTTCCAGTCAATGGTGAACGGTTAAGGTCTCTCGATATCTCCCATGCCAACAATATTATTGCTTTATGCTTACAATTTTTTCCCTTTTCCATACATCATTTGACTCTCTATGGTGCCTTTTATTTTGCCTCAAGTATGGAAGGAAGTTTTCTCATTCCATCTATCATTAGCAGCATTGGGTCCATTTCATTCCATCATCAAGTATGGGGGAGGCGTAACTCTTTCTTTTTAAATTGACTAGTTAAAACTTCCGTCAAAATATTTTTGGCATGGTAGATACTAATTTTCCCTCACCGCACCATGAGCTTGTACGATTACAAAAGGGAAGCTTTTGAATGAATTTTGATATGGGACAAGAAATTCTAAATTAGGGGTCGCCGGTAAATACCACATATAGGAAGGTATGGTGGACTCAAGTGGAATAACTGGTTTGAAAAGGACTTTGGATGAAGAAGCAGAATTCCGCTTAGTGCGAGTGAAGGCTAGCAAAAGAGTGGGAAGCGACCAACTAGAGAGAAATAATTGTCATAATCATGGAGAGCGACAAAGCAACATTGAATCGGGCATGAAAGTGATATAACTATTCTGAAACAAAAAGATCATCAAGGCATGATAGACTTTTTAGTCATAAACATGTGTGAACATGTGCCAAGTCAATCCAAGAATTCTCCGAAGGGAAATACCACTTCAATATGCCAAACCATGAAAAATGCAATGCATGTAAATCATTCCAACAACACATTATGCACTCTACCTATTTTAGATCAGCCACAAAGAAAGCATGAACACTGGGAAAGCATTGTAAACATAACACTATGTCGCTACAAGCTAGTCTCTAGATCATAAGTACAGGCATATGTACAAAATTAGAAACAAGAAGAGTTCATACCGGTTTCCCTTGTTGCTTCCCTTCTGCCGATCTTCGTCATTACTGCCTTGTCACTTGCACGATCGAACGTGGGAAATATAATCAAATGCCATCACAGACTCGAGCTAAACTCTGAAAAAAAGCAAACTAAAGAGAGAAAGGAAATCTTTTGGGTTTTTTCCAAGGCTAAAGAAAGCAAGAGAAATATTTTTGTTGTTTTTGCAAGTTAAAGAGCAAAGAAGAACGGGAAAAAACTTCGAAAAGATCAAAGCGAACAAAAGAAAATAGGATAATACAATGGAAATGGGAGAACGACAAGTACTCCCCCAAGCGTAGGCTTTTGGCCTAAGTTGGTAACAGCTACTTCCACCGGGTGAGTCCAAGGGTCGTATGAGGCTTCTGGCGCGTACACCGAAGTCCTCGGATCCTCCCACGAAGTAGGATCCGCGCTCGAAGAAGAGGAACACCTTTCACCAAACTGTGTGACGGTCTCCCCCTGGAAAGGTGGGAACTCACCGCGCTCCTCCTCGTCGGGCACAACCCCCTCCATGGGTTTAGGAAACCATTAATGGACCATGAACTCATCAAACTAGATAGCATCAAAGGAATATCCGTTCCTGCAAGAAAAATCAAACAAATGCGGTGCAGGTAGACGGATCTTGAGTTTCGCGGAAGATCCGAAAAGCAAGATATAAACGAGGTTACCAAACTCGGAAGTCATGGTAAAAAAATTATGCCTCTTCATTGCAGCAAGATCAAAGATTAAATAAGGAAAAGGCTTATTATCAGGGTGTGGGGTGCCATTAAGAGACTGAAGGATAAGTGTGGCGTAAATGCCACCAAATAAATCTCCTTGTTACCATTCATAGCAAGGCGTCGAGAAATTAAGGCACCCACATTATAATCATTCCTCCCTGAGAGGGCGTTTGCCAGGATAGCAATATCCGGCGCAGAACTGCTTCTCTTGATGTCACGAGCTAACACCCCTCTAGGAATAAAATACTCAAAATACCTGAGGTGGGGGAATAAGATGGCAGAAATCTTCGAATGATGAATATCCCTCGTCTCCTGGCTGTAGAGAGAGTTGAAGACGGTTTTCAGCTCGGAAGGCTGAGGGTTCATCTTTCCCATCTGTTCAACGTTCGGCATACCTATTATATCACAAAATCTTTCCAAAGACATGGTCAAAAGATTATTGTAAATTTTAAACTCAATAATTCCAGCATCATGATTATATCTGAAACTATTAATGAAACAGGAGGTGAGTATTTCATACTGAGCAACAGGGCATGTTGCTAGCCGTGTCAAACTAGCATTGGCACAAAGGCCGTAGAATCCCTCCTTAATTATTGCAGCTTTGAGGAAAGCATCGCATGGATACGTCATTGCGCGTGCTGAACTCGTATCTCCCAACAACTATAGGGGCACATGATCTTCATTGTTGCTCACCCTAGCAGCCGAGGGTGAAGTTGCAGCTCTAGTAACTCGATCGGAGCGCTCGAGCTTCTTCTTCCCAAGCCACCCTTTTCCTTTCCTAGAAAACTCATTTATGAAATTTTTGACAATTCACAAAAACAAGGATTTAAACAAAGTGAGTTGAGGCAATCTACTCTACTCACTTACCTAAGGCATAAACTTGCATCAAAACTTGGAAAATAAATTTCTACACATGCATGCAAGCTTATATGAACAACACCAATAACCACTAAATACTCACAAACAAAGCCACCAATCAAAAAATCTAATTGGAGGGGTGGAGGAGTTACATACCAGGGAGTATTTGCTCAAAATTTCAGCTCAAATGATGGGTTGTAGAGAGAGATATAAAATGGCCTCCAAGAACAGCAAGATTGCAAGAAAAAGAGTAGAACTCATGTTTTGGAAGAGAAATAGAGAGAGGAAGAGGAAATACCTCGCTGGCCGACCTGTGGGCCCCAGGCGCCCTGTGGGAGCGGCTAGGCGGCAGGCCATGCCAGCTGGCCGCCTGGGCCACTGGTCGCCCCCCCCTAGTCAGCCTCAGGTGCCACTGGGTCAATTTTGACGTGGAAATTTTTATTTTTATTTTTATGGAATTTTTCTGAAAACTTCACTTTTCAAACTTTTTCGAAGTTCAAAAAGCTGCGACACTTTCTGAAAACTTGAAACAGTGGTTAGAACGTAAAGCTTCAAAAACATATAAACTTGGTACAACAAGGAGAACAAAATCTAAAGCAAATGAAAACATAACAAGCTCCACTTTTTACCTATATAAAACATGCTAGCTAGCAAGGTTGATCAAGTTTTACCAACAAACCAGCGATATATAGAGCAAAAAGTTTCACCTCTTATGAAGTGATCATTGCACATTTACTTCAATGGACATTGTCCCCACCATAATGGTTTTGTATTTTTGGTGCACATGTAGAGGACAATCCCATTCTCCAATCTTCACGGTCTCGATATTCTCTATAGAGATAAGGCCATGCCTTTTGCAAATTTTCTTTGGAAAATACATCGTGTGTTCTTTATCATCAATGTTGAAGGTAACCTTTCCTTTATTGCAATCAATAATAGCACCTGTGGTGTTCATAAAAGATCTACCAAGAATAATGGACATGCTCCCATCCTCGGGCATGTCAAGCACAACAAAATTCGTAAGGATTAAGCAATTAGCAACTTCAAATGGAACATCCTCACAAATACCAATCGGGACGGCTGTTGACTTTTCATCCATCTGTAGAGAGATATCTGTAGGGATTAGTTTTTCTAAACATAGCCTCTTATAAAGAGAAAAAGGCATGACACTCACTCCTCCTCCGAGATCACATAAAGCAGTTTTGACATAATTATTCTTTATGGAGCGAGGAATGGTGGGTATACCTGCATCACCAAGCTTCTCGGGAATCTTTCCACTGAAATAGTAGTTAGCAAACATAGTAGATATTTCCTCATTAGGGACTTTTATTTTATTACTGACAATATATTTCATATATTTGGAATAAGGAGGTAACTTGATAGCATCAGTCAAAGGAATTTGTATAAAAAGAGGTTTCGTCCATTCACAAAATTTATTATAATGCTCTTCTTCTTTGGTTTTTAGAGACTTACCTGGAGAGGGCATGGGTTTCTGTACCCATGGTTCTCTTTCCTTCCCATGTCTTCTTGCGATGAAGTCTTATCTAGTATACTTCTTACTTTTATCGAGTGCTTCTTCTTCTCGCACCGCAGGAGGGTCATCCTTCTCCTTATCTTTTTCGGGTTCAGTACCGTCTTCAGTTTCAGCATCGGAGGTATATGTGCTGTTAGGGTCAATAGTGGGTTCTTCACTTGTAATAGGATCATTGGAGTTGTCAGCTTCCTTGTGTTTCTCCTTCTTATTTTTCTTCTTTGGAGAGCTAACAATCTCGTCTTCTATATGCACTTGAGAATCTTTCTCGATCCTCTTCGGATGCCCCTCTGGATAGAGAGGGTCCTGGGTGTGTAGCACCCCTGGTCTTTATACCATAAGTCGGTATATCCTGTTTGGCATTATTAGCAAGCAAATATTTTTTCACATTAGAAATTTGTTCAAGCTGAGTTAGAACCATATGAAAATTCTTAACAAGACATTTAACATCATTAATTGTTCTATCTAGAACATCAAGTAAACTTTTGATAGCAAGGGAATTATCATGCAACTGATTTTGTATCCTCTCATTAAAATGGTCTTGCTTAATAATAAAATTATAAATCTCATCTAAACGTTGGTCAGGAGGCTTACCTTTAGGAATGTCACTTTCATTGAAATCTAAAAGAGATTGTACCTCTACCAAGGGAGGGTCAGTAGTAGGCTCACACAACTTCTCTATAGGAGGTAGATTCTTCACGTCTTTGGATTTAATGCCTTTATCCTTTATAGACTTCTTTGCTTCTTGCATATCTTCGGGGCTGATGACAAGCATGCCCCTCTTCTTTGGTGGTGGAGGTGGTTCAGGAACGGACCAATCTTCGTGGTTCTTGGCAATCTTGCCCATTAATTCTTCAGCATCGTCCGGTGTCCTTTCCCTGAAAACACAACCAGCACAATTATCCAGATAGGATCTAGAGTCGTCGGTTAGACCAGCATAAAATATATCAAGTAATTCATCCTTAGGGACGTTATGTCCTGGTCTAGCCTTAATTAAACTGCAATACCTCCGCCTAGATTTAGGGAGATGCTCATCCTGCAAATGTTTAAAGTTATAAATCCTGTGTAAAGTAGCATGTTGCATATGAGCAGGAAAGTATTTATCAACAAAATATTGGCCTAAGTCCTGAGGACTTTTAATGGAACCATAGGGTAGTGCATCATAGCATTCTTTAGCGTCTCTCTTCAAAGAAAAAGGAAAAAGCTTAGCCACATAAAAATTTTGTATCCTCTCATCAGTAGTAAATAAGCCACCCAACTAGGTGAGTTTGGTCAGGTGTGCTATAGCATCATCATTTTCTCTGCCATAAAAGGGGTCAGCTTGAACTATAGATGTAAGTGAAAGATCAACAGAGAAATCATAATCAGGATCAGTGATGCATATAGGAGATGTAGCAAATTCAGGACCAGGAATGATCTTGTTCTTCATTGAGTGCTTTTCAAGCAGCTTCTTAACAACACCAGGGTCAGAGTTAGCACACTCTATAAGTTCCCTGTAGAAATCATCATCAAGGATCATATAATCATCCTCAAGGATTCTCTCCTTGAGTTTATCTAAGTCTGCGTAACCAAAGACTTTGCTCGAAGGAAAATAGGTAGAAGGAGTCTCGGTCTCGGACTGTGCTGCAACCTTAGCAATTTGAGTTTCAAGATAGTGACCAAGAAAACTAGTTTCATCAAGAGTAGTGGAAGCATCATCAAAAGTATCGGACATAGTGATAGACTCGGTAGAAGTAGCATGTGGTGGTGGTGGTGAAGCGAACTTACTTATAACGGAAGGTAAATCAAGCCGAGCACTAGTGCTCAGAACAGTACCTTTTCTTGTAGTGGATGGTAATATCAGAACCTTGGGGTCTCCTTTCTTACCAATAGAGGATAAAGTGTGGCAGGCAGAATACTTGAAGTAGACTTGTAAATAAAGCTATGCTCCCTGGCAACGGTGCCAGAAAACAATACTTGATGACCCTAAATTGTAGGGGATCTAGATAGTCTTCGCGGGAAAGATAACCCAATTTATTGATTCGACACAACGGGAGCCAAAAAATATTTATAAGCTTTTACAGTTGAGTAGTCAATTCAACCGCACCTGAAATATACTTTCTTGCAACAAAATATTAATAGCAACGGTGATATGATAGTGGTAGTGGCGATAGAGAAAGTAAAAGAGCAAAAGCAAACTACTAGTAACCAGCAGGATTTAAAACACTGTAGGCAGGATGGTTGGGCGTTGCTTGGATGAGAGTGAACATGAAATAGATTTTAACATGGGGCAAGGCACACATAAAAGAAAGGATCATCTAGGCAAATATCAAACATTAGGCATGTGTCCCGTAGGTAGTTGTGCGTGCTTGCAATAAGAACTTGCCCAACATCTTTTGTCCTACCATCCCGCTACGAACGGGGCCAACATGAACTTATGGATATTAAGGTGCTCCTGTCAAAGAGCACCGGAACAAAACATTAACAATCAATGGATACGTTAAATCCTCAAATTATAATCCATCCCCTTTGGTGTCCCAAGCTGTCACCTTTGGGATCGCCAGTTCCGGACCATAATAGGTGCAAACAACTCATATATAGGATCAAGAACATAAATATACACATGAAAACACAAGTGGTTCTGATCTAAAAACATGTTGTAGAAAAGATGATAAACACCAAAGTAGATGATAGGCAAGATGCCCCAACAAGCTGACGACATATTACATGATCTAACTCAGCCAATCCCTACCATCCCCTTTGCGTACAGCAGGAAATTACTCACACATGTGAAGAGAAGTCATGGAGGGAGGATGGAGTGGTGATGATGATGACGATGGCGATGATCTACCGTCACCGGAGGCCAAAACAGCCTCCAGATTAGCCCTCCCGGAGAACAACAGAGGGTGGCGGAGGCTCCGCGACGGAAACTGGGAAAACAACTTCTATTTTAGGGTTTTTGTACACGGGAATAAATAGGAGCCAAGGTAGGGCACCAGAGGAGGTGGGAGACCCCCTGGCGGCTCCCCAGTGCGACCAGGGGTGGGGCCGCGCCAGCAGGGTGCCTGGGGGCCCTCTGGCCCCACTTCTGGCTCCGGGCTCCTTCAAGAGCGTGGATTTTTCGTGAATTTTCCTAGAATTTTCTGAGGTACCTAAAAATCCATTTTCTTGCACACAATAAAACCTTACACGCAGCTCTGCTAAAAACAGCGTTAGTCTGGGTTAGGTTCGTTCACATCATGCAAGAATGAGGGCAAAACAAGAGCTAAAGTGTTTGGAAAAGTAGATACGTTTGAGACGTATCAGGGTGGATGGCATGTTGTCCAAGGGCTTTGGGATTGGAGGGACTAGCATTCTGGAATGTTTGAACTCAATTTGCCAAAGGAATAATGTACTTCCTTTGTAAAGCACCAAATTTACCAGGAATGCATTGTTGAAGATGGCATCCTCTAGGCTTCATGGAATTGGCTGAAAATTTGTGTAGAGTAGTTATTGGGTGGTGTGCATGGGTGTGCTAATTTAAGGGTTAGGGAAAACTTCTAGCTAGTACTTTCTTCACAAGGTATTATGCTAGCCAGAAACTTGATCCTGATGTTGCCCTCACATGGGTTGCTGGATTTGGGTAAAACTTGTACTAGTAGAGTCATTTGGGTGTGGCCACATGTGCAAAAAGTTTCAAGACAAATGGATACTGCTATCATGCACTTGCTTCACAATGTTCCCTTGCTGCATACCAACTTTGGGAATTTTGGTATGGAGGTTGGCATGTCCCCTAAGGCTGAAATTGTGCATAGGCTCATGATATGCTCACAACAGAATGCACAAAAAGTTTCACCAGCAATAGATAAGGATAAATAACACTTCTTTCACAAAGTGCTATTCTGCCCCCACAGACAAATGAATTTCTCTGGAGGAAAAATCCACTTGGGCCATGCAGTGATTTTGGAGATTTTAGCACGAAATGATGTCAAGGACATGTGGGAATTAATTGGGGATTTATGCAGCAATATAAATAGGGGTTGCTTCACAGTCCTCAATTAAAAGGGAATATTCCTTTTTTTGGAAAAGGAATATATGGCATGAATAAAAAGGTGGCTTGGATGGGATGGATCAAGGGATGATCATTGGGAAAGGTTTTGGGAATCATGGGATACTTGAGAAAGGAAAGAAAATATGCTCAAGTTTCAAGTCCAAAGAGTTTCTCAAAATCAAACCAATAGGCAAATCTTGAAATAAAATCAGAAATTTTTTTGGAAAAAGAAAGTTCCAAAATCCAGGGTGTCACAAACCTAACCCATTAGAAAAATCTCGTCCTCAAGATTTGCTTGCTCAGGGAACCATTGAACACATACCATCTTAAGGAAAAATATTTCTCCTCGGGTTTCCTTTTTAACGCTTAGTGTTCCCTCGGTAGCATCCAAGATGTTTTGGCTCAAGGGGGTTTACTTTACCCAATCCATATGTCTGATAGGTATTTTCCCTTTATATATCCGATCGCTTTCCTCCTGACTTCCATCCTCACGTCGGTTGACTTGTGATATCTTGCCACAAGTTGAATGCTGACAATATCCGTACTATCCTCGGGGTATCTCGTGCCTTATCTGCGGAACAGTCGGGAATCCTTTGTGTCGGCCTCTTCGATAATAGACTTAGTTTCCATGGGTATCCGGTAAACTCAGAATGCTCATCATTGTGACATCTCATTGTGCGGAACTTGGATTGTCTGCTCATGGTGTTGCATCATTTTGCTTTTGGCTCATCCATCTTGAGCATTAATTCTGATCAGGGGGCACCAACTTGGAAGTTTTACTGACGCTGAGATTTACTCGACATGTTGTCATATCCGTTGGGCCGTGTTATGCTTCCACATTGTCCTTATATTCAAAATGCCAAGTTGTGTGGGGGAGCTTAGCGGAGCAGACTTGAGTATCCCAACAGTTACTAACAATACCAAACACGTGTCACTTCACAAGCTGACTGTCTTGGTACTCAATATTTTCCCATCTGAAATGAAATCCCTTAGGTAAAGGTTTCCATGGTGATCCGTATGGAAGCATGGTTTCAACTGATCGGGGTCAATTTGGCCATGCAGTCCATATAATTTCCCTTTTTGCCTTTCATGTCGGCGTGCATAGTTTCGGCAGCCAATGGATGTCGTGCTAACTCTTGCCTTTCGTGTCAGCGCGCAATTTGGCCATGTCTGTCTGCCTTGGTCCTTGCTACGGCGAAAATCACCGTTCTATACTTCTCGTATACTGGCTTTCCTTTTGTTGGATTCCTTTCTCTGAAATAGCTATGCTGCCTTCATTCTTTGTCTCTTGGCAAGTCATGATGATTGTTATTTAATAAATGAGGCCTCACGATTATCCTTCTTCGGGACCTTGTCAGATGTGAGAAGCTAAACGTCGTGGCTGGGGTCAAGACACGATTGCTTTATCATTCCCTTTCCTTAGGGTGTCCCTTCATAACTTGTAAATCTTTATACCCAGCTGAGATGCGGATTGGATTCTTTTGCTTGCTTTCCTCGCGGAAGTTGCGGTCCATACCGCTTTCCATGGGTATCACTCACTTGAGTA
Organism: Bromus sterilis; assembly: GCA_950022295.1. Classification (NCBI taxonomy): domain Eukaryota; kingdom Viridiplantae; phylum Streptophyta; class Magnoliopsida; order Poales; family Poaceae; genus Bromus; species Bromus sterilis. Next base: position 235,927,777 of record OX465596.1, read on the forward strand.
CGAGCATGGTTGTATCCATACGGGAGTAGCTCGCATAACTTTGGAAGTATGCTCATGTAATGTGCAGATCCATATGCAATTGACTATGTTCAAATCTTCCTTGCAACATTGTGGCAGGAACGGTGGCGTATCGGAAAAGACTGGGTAGCTTAGCCTCGAAGCTTTGCTAGGGTAGCGTGCTGAAGAAGGCTGGGTACCGTGACGAGGATTGACCTCGGCAAATCCTAGGGTTAGGCAACCTAGGTTTAGATCGTGGAGGGAGAAGTGCGACGTGGCCGCGCGTTGGAGGATTCGGACCGTGGACAACCGACACATGGGGCACGATTTTCCCAGCTCCAGGACCCCGGAGGGAAAACCCTACATGCTGCTTGTCTGATCTTGTATTGATGATGATGTACAGTTGTGCCGTGAGGGCTTTGGTGGAGATCGAGTTGTCTAGTTCTTTGCGTGGGGATCGAGTTCTCTAGAGAGGTTCCCCTGCCTCGCTTTATATAGATAGCCAGGTGTAACAGCCCAGTTTTCACAAAAATTAAAATTTTTGTTTTCCGTGTGAATTGTTTGATTGTCTGACTAGTTTGTAGTGTTTGCTTCACCGAAATAATAATCGGTGAATATTTCTCCCCCCTATTCTCGTATCGGATGCGTGACCGACCCCTTTCCACCATGGCACACGTCTTTGCGACACCGGGATTTCACCCTAGCACCGTCGCGACCGGCACAAGCCTAGCCATCGCCACCGGAACGAAATCCCCGTTTATTTAATAAACGGATTATTTTATCGGGGCGCCGAAAACTGTTGTCTGAATGTCACCGCAGTGAGGTACGATCGAAGGGCTCGACGTGCTGAGCGCGTGGTTCGAGATTTGGTCGAAATCGGAGTCCGTATGGAGTCTCGGCGGTCACGAACGCGATCACCAGACGCGAGAGAGGGGGTACCGAGGGCGTTTGCGTAAACTGGCCACCTAGCCTTCCCTATATATAGACCACCACACTCCCCTAGGCCTTCTAGGGTTTCCCCCATGTAAAATATGCAGCCACCCCCCTTCAAATTTTCCCCAAATTACGACCCTAGCCCTCCAAATCCCGAAACCCTAATCCCAAGCGTTTTTGGTCGTCAGATCGCGAGATCTCGGGCTCTCAGCGCAGCCACGTGGCCCCCAACCGCCCCCATCCAGCTGCAGCCGCCGCCGGGCCGCGCCCGGGCCCGATTCGGGCCAAGATGCCCGCTGGCGTGCTCCTCTCGAGCCAGACCTCCGTCCCCGCAGCCGTCTCCGGCGAGCTCGCCAGCCACCGCGCGCCCTAGGTCCTCCACGCGTCCCGGCTCCATCCCCTTCCTCTCCTACCTCACCTCCATCTCCCCTCCCTCGCAGATCCGTTGCGACGGCTGAGCCGCAGCCGCCATGGCCGTGGGAGGCGAGCTCGAGCTCGCCATGGCCAAGATCCGGCCGCCACGGCTCAGATCTGGTCGCCCCCGAGTTCCTCTGGCCACCCTCCGCCGTTCCCGACCTCCCCTGCGCCTCTCCGGCCTCTCCTCAGGCATCCACGGCCAACCACCAGCCCTCCATGGATAGCCACTGCCCGAGCTCGACCCTCTGTAATTTTCCAAGTCCCAGGATTTTTACTGCAAGTGTCTACCTTGCAGCGCGTTTTCCCGTTAGCTCGTAGATCCGATTGACATGATTCTTTTTTTGGATGGTTGTGCTCTGTGTGCTCTAGCATCCATATTTTGGGAGTAGTTACATTTGAGATCATCTTGATTGTGTTATTGTTGGTCAAACATGGCACCAGATCGTTAAAATGAAACTGCTGTTAAGTCTGTCCTAAAACTTTTGCTTGATTGAAACTTCGGGCGACGGTTGCTGCGCAACCGTACGTCTGAATGGAGTGATTCCTTTTGCGTTGCGATAAGCATTGTTTCTACTTCAGTTTCATGCATTTACATGCCATAATTTCCTGCTGCATCCTGATTGTATCTTGCTCCAAAGTAGCTACCCTTCTGTTAGTGTGTTGTTGTTTATATTTTGTTGCAACTTCGGTCGACGAGTGTGTCACGACCGTTTATCGGAATTGAGTGATTCCAATTTCATATTGTTAAGCAGCATGTCTACTTCCATTATATGTATTTCATTGCCATGATATGCTTGCTGGTCACATAGTTATCCTGCTCCAAAGTTGCTATCCCGCTGTTTTTGACAGCCACCTCTGTTTTTCTCTAAGTCTGTAACGTTCCGATGCAATGTTGTTTGCTTAATATCTTTTGATCTATGATGTCTATTTGCATGATTCTTTTTGCCATGCCTTCCTTGCAATGTCTACTTTAATTTCAAATCATTTTTGAGCATGTTTGCATTGATTAACCTGTTTATGCATTGCTCTAAAGTGTGCTTCGTGATGTTGATAGATTGTGCCCGTAACTTGTTTTGCTTGTATCTTTTTAACCGTAACTCCGTTTGGGGTGTTGTTTTTATGTAACTTGATTAGTTTTTCGTGTACTTTGTGTTTATGCTATTGTTTGCTGCTGTTAACCAACCTAAAATATGGTTTAGGTCAGAACAGTACCAAATCCTTTAATTGTCGTGCGACACTTAGTGTATGCCATGTTTAGGTTGTGCCTCACTTAAATTGACTAGCATAGATAGTTTCCTTTATGCTTCACCTCTTTCCCTGTTTGTGTGCTATGACATGCTTGCTTGAGTTGCCATGTTAATAACCGTTGGTTGATCACCTGTAGCTAAGCAACTTGAACCACCGTAAACGTGCGGTATTCGTCGTGTGTGACCGATACCCCACTTAAATTGTTAGTAACCGTTCTCGACGATAGATCCGTATCGCGTTGTCGTGCCCTATGTTGTCTTGTTGATCTTGTGTTGCCCCGTAGTAATAGAGTGCTTTCTCGTTGATTGCTTTTCAGTGTTTATCGTCTTGTGTGCTTCCGCGGGTACCTTCGGAGACGATGCGAGCGTGCGATCAACTACATCTTCGGAACCCGACTTATCAACAGGAAAGGACTATACATTAATTATGATCCATTCTATTTCAACCAGCGGTTTGCATGCTAGTATAGGTTAGGTGCGATGCTTGATCCTACCACATGTTTACAACCTCTTTCAAACCGATACAGCCATGTTCCCTCCCAGCAAACCATGTACTGTTATGTTACTATTGCTCGTTGCTCAGCCCCTTCTTAGTATGCATGCTTAGGATGCTACGATGTTACCCTGTTACTCCTTGGTTTGGGATATCACATTATTATTATTGTTGTTGATGATATGATTATTATAATGTTGACTATATTCGATGAAGGATGGAAGGTCTAGGCTATCCCGCCCCGACGCTTTGTTCCATTCGAGTCACCTAGGATCCGAGTTCCGGGTATTGTTTTTAAGACTGAGCATGCCTAACCGCGTGTGGGATTTTATGGGGTCCCCTTTTCTTACCTACCTAGCTTCAAGCATTTCTAGTGGTGGCCCAAGCTCATTTACCATTTGAAACCGTGTGTGTGCTGGTCAGCTGCCAGTAGTTTTTAAACCAACCCGGACCAGTGAGGACATAGTTCCCTTGCTGGCCCATTATGACCGGCTGAGGACCCGGTTTCCCACGTGTGATTAACCGGCAATCCAAACCTGGAGTCATACAGTAGAGACCAGATCGAGAGCGCGGCCGGCTCCTGAGCTGGATGTCGACTCACCGGGGGCCACCGGGGACCTGTCGTTTCGGATCTCTTGGAACTAAATCATAAAATGGTTGCCTGTGATGGGTAGCAACCGAGAGAGATGGACGTGCGTGCGGAGCCTTGTAATGGGCAGTTGGTACACCCCTGCAGGGTTAAATCTTTTCGAGAAGCCGTGTCCACGGTTATGGACGACTTGAGACCTACTCTTTGTTCATAGAAAACAACAACTGAAATAATCTTAATATAACTTGACCAATGTGTGTGTGTGCCTTGACTTCTTCTTCTTCGTTGGGATGCGAAGAGGAGGACAAGGATAGGATAGGTGTTATGTTTGCGTAAGTAGCTGATAGAAAGACTTGTTGGAGGCGATTCCTCATCGAATGCTTGGCTTCTTATCTTACTCTCTAGATCTTTAGCCACTTCATAAATGCTACTGCGGCAGCAACCTCACCACTTACCCCTTCCTTACTGTAAACTACTAGTTGTCCTAAAATGACGAGTGATGAAGTCCTTGCTGGGTCAGATGACCACTACAGTTGGATGCTGAGTACCTCTGTACTCATGATACTACCCCCAAACTCTTTTCAGGGTTCTGATCGACAACATGTATGGTGATCGGCGTTTCACGTGGAGACTCGACGACGCCTAGTTAGGAGGATCCCGGCGGAGGGCCTGGACCCGTGTGGTTATGGGATCGATGTTTTTCTCTTTGCCACTAGGCATTTTCTTGTAGTCTGTACTCAGACATGTATCTTCCGCTGTTGTATTATATTAAGGAAGTTGTATGCCGATTGTATGAGATGTTGTATCCTTGTATTTGTATTGTTGTGCTATCATGTTGGAAATCCGGGGCATATGGCTTTGTCATATTTCGCGGTGTGACCGATATGTGCTTCGTCCCCGGATCTGGGTGGAAACACCTAGATCTGGAACAGTACCGCATATCGGGCCTTACACCAGGTAGGGGTTTACATGAGTCCTAGTCGACTAAAAGTAGGATTCCTAGTCTTAGTCCTAGTCCTCAAGGATTCTCTCCTTTAGTTTATCTAAGTCTGGTTAACCAAAGGCTTTGCACGTAGGAAATTAGGTAGGAGGAGTCTCGGTCTCGAACTGTGGTGCAACCTTAGCAATTTGAGTTTCAAGATACTGCAAAGAAAACTAGTTTCATCAAGTGTAGTGGAAGAATCATCAAAAGTATCGGACATAGTGATAGACTCAGTAGAAGTATTATGTGGTGGTGGTGGTGAAGCGAAATTACTTTTAACGGAAGGTGAAGCAAGCATAGCACTAGTGCTCAGAACAGTACCTTTTCTTGTAGTGGATGGTAAGATCGGAACCTTGGGGTCTCCTTTCATACCCGTAGAGGATAAAGTGCAGCAGGCAGAATACTTGAAGTAGAATTTTAAATAAAGCTATGATCCCCGGAAACGGTGAAAGAAAATAATACTTGATGACCCTAAACTGTAGGGGATCGAGATAGTCTTCGCGGGCAAGATAACCCAATTTATTGATTAGACACAAGGGAGCCAAAAAATATTTATAAACTTTGAAGTTGAGTAGTCAATTCAACCGACCCTGAAATAGACTTGCTTGCAACAAAATATTGATAGAAACGTGATATGATAGTGGTCGTGGCGACAGCGAAAGTAAAACAGAAAAATAAAACTACTAGTAACCAGCAAGATTAAAAACACTGTAGGCTGGATGGTTGGGCGTTGCTTGGATGAGAGTGAACATGCAATATATTTTAACATGGGGCAAGGCACACATAAAAGAAAGGATCATCTAGGAAAATATCAAACATTAGGCATGTATCCTGTAAGGTAGTTGTCCGTGCTTGCAATAAGAACTTGCACAACATATTTTGTCCTACCATCCCGCTACGAACGGGGCCAAAAGGAACTTATGGAGATTAAGGTGCTCCAGTCAAAGAGCACTTGAACAAAACATTAACAATCAATGGATACATGAAATTCTTAAATTATAATCCATTCCCTTTGGTGTCCCAAGCTTTCAACTTTGGGATCGCCGGTTCCGGACCATAATAGGTGCAAACAACTCATATATAGGATCAAGAACTTAAATATACACATGAAAACACAAGTGGTTCTGATTTGAAAACATGGCACTTGGGATCAAAGTGACAAGAATTAAGAGCAACAAGTTGTAGCAAGATGATAAACACCAAAGTAGATGATAGGAAAGATGCCCCCAACAATCTGACGAACTATTACATGATCTAACTCATCAAATATCTACCATCCCCTTTGCCTACAGCAGGAAATTACTCACACATGTGAAGAGAAGTCATGGGGGGGAGGATGCAGTGGTGATGATGATGACGATGGCTATGATCTCCCCTCACCGGAGGCCAAAACAGCCTCCAGATTAGGCCTCCCGGAGAAGAACAGAGGGTGGCGGCGGGTCCGCGACGGAAATTGGGAAAACGACTTCTGTTTTAGGGTTTTCTCTTCACGGGAATAAATAGGAGCCAAGGTAGGGCACCAGAGGAGGTTAGAGACCCCGAGGCGGCTCCCCGGTGCGGCCAGGGGTGGGGCCGCGCCAGCAGCGTACCTGGGGCCCTTACGGCCCCAGTCTGTCCCCACTTATGGCTCCGGGTTCCTTCAGGTGCGTGGATATTCCGTGAATTTTCCTAGAATTTTCTGAGGTACCTAAAAATTCATTTTCCTGCACACAATAAAACCATACACGCAGCTCTGCTAAAAACAGCGTTAGTCCGGGTTAGTTTCGTTCAAATCATGCAATAATGAGGGAAAAAGTCTTTGTAAAAGTAGATATGTTTGAGACGTATCAGGGTGGATGGCATGTTGTCCAAGGGCTTTGGGATTGGAGGGACTAGCATTCTGGAAAGTTTGAGCTCAATTTGCCAAAGGAATAATGTACTTCCTTTGTAAAGCACCAAATTGACCAGAAATGCATTGTTGACGATGGCATCCTCTAGGCTTGATGCAATTGGCTGAAATTTTGTGTAGAGTAGTTATTGGGTGATGTGCATGGGTGTGCCAATTTAAGGGTTAGGGAAAACTTCTAGCTAGTACTTTCTTCACAAGGTATTGTGCTGGCCAGAAACTTGATCCTGATGTTCCCCATGGGTATCCGGTATACTCAGAATGCTCATCATTGTTACATCTCATTATGTGGAACTTGGACTGTCTGCTCATGGTGTTGCATCATTTTGCTTTTGGCTCCTCCATCTTGAGCATTAATTCTGAGCAGGGGGCACCAACTTGGAAGTTTTACTGATGCTGAGATTTACTCGACATGCTGGCATATCCGTTGGGCCGTGTTATGCTTCCACACTGTCCTTCTAGTCAAAATGCCAAGCAAGGTGGGGGAGCTTAGCGGAGAAGACTTGAGTATAGAAACAGTTACTAACAATACCAAACATGTGTCACTTCACAAGCTGACTGTCTTGGTACTCGATCTTTTCCCATCTGAAATGAAATCCCTTAGGTTCAGGTTTCCATGGTGATCCGTATGGAAGCATGGTTTCAACTGATCGGGGTAAATTTGGCCATGCAGTCCATATAATTTCCCTTTTTTCCTTTCGTGTCGGCGCACAAGGGTTGCATAGTTTTGGCAGTATATGGATGTCGTGCTAACTCTTGTCGCATATACCGTAGCAAGATTCACACTCCATGTCTTCCTGCCTTGGTCGTTGCTACGACGAAAATCACTCTTTTATACTTCTCGTATACTGACTTTCCTTTTGTCGGATTTCCTTCTCTGAACTAGTTGTTCTGCCTTCATTCTTTGTCTCTTGGAAATTCATGATGATTGTTGTTTAATAAATGGGGCCTCATGATTATCCTTCTTCGGGAACCCGTTAGATGTGAGAAGCTGAACCTCGTGGCTGGGGTCAACACACGATTTCTTTATCATTCCCTTTACTTACGGTGTCCCTTCATAACTTGTAAATCTTTATACCTAGCTGAGATGCGGATTGGCTTATTTTTCTTGCTTTCCTCGCGGAAGTTGCAGTCCGTACTGCTTTCCATGGGTATCACTCACTTGAGTACGAGCATTGTTGTAACTTGGGAGTTTCTCGCGTAACTTGGGAAGTATGCTCGTGTAATGTGCAGATCCATATGCAACTGACTATGTTCAAATCTTCCTTGCTTTTGAACAGTCTGGTTCCTGACAACATTGTGGCAGGAACGATGGCGTATCCGAAAAGACTTGGTAGCTTAGCCTCGAAGCTTTGCTAGGGTAGCTTGCTGAAGAAGGATGGGTACCGTGACGAGGATTGACCTCGGCAAATCCTAGGGTTAGGCACCCTAGGTTTAGATCGTGGAGGGAGAAGTGTGACGTGGCCGCGCGTTGGAGGATTAGGATGGTGGACAACCGACACATGGGGCACGATTTTCCCAGCTTCAGGCCCCCGGAGGGAAAACCCTACATGCTGCTTGTCTGATCTTGTATTGATGATGATGTACAGGGTTGCCGCGAGGGCTTTGGTGGAGATCGAGTTTTCTAGTTCTATGCATGGGGATTGAGTTCTCTAGAGATGTTCCCCCTGCCTCGCTTTATATATATAGCCAGGTAGGGGTTTACATGAGTCCTAGTCGACTACAAGTAGGAGTCCTTGTATTGTGCCTCAAGTCTTGGGCTTCATGTCGGTTCGTGAGTCTTCTAGTGGCCTGCCGGTCTTGACACGCACCAGGTACCCTCACGGTGAGGAGTCGTGGGGTTACCCCCTCGTCAGTAGATCCCGAGTGCACGAGGGACTCGAAGAGTCGCGCAGAGACTCAAATCTGCGTTAGCTGTCGTCGTGCGTGTCGCTTTGTCGAGTGAGCAACCGAACCTTTTGGGACCGTCTGTTCAGGATCAATACATCATTTTCTGATGAGCTGTCGAAGTTGTCGTGAGTATGCTCCCGATGGGAGTATTCGAATGAAGCATTAAAATTGCAGTTGAATTCGTTTTCTTGTAGGATGTGTGAGCAACGGTCATCGGGTGCGCGTCAGCACTCCGATTGGGAGTAACCCCAAGGATATGTGCGACTCGTAGAGCCAGGCATAGGCTCAATTTATTGTTAAGCTAACCCCGTTGTTCTTGTCGGATGCGTGAGTAGTGCTCGTCGGGTACGCGTCAGCGCTCCCGATGGGAGTAGCCTCTGAGGCTATGTTCGACTGCTTGTAATGGAGCATGGACTGAAGACATTTTCGTTGTCGAGTAATTGTCATCCGAGGAAGTGCTCGACTCGGGTCTGGCGTCGTCGGCGTGAGTTGTTGTAGGGACCGGTCTTGGACGAGGAGGTGGCATAGCTGCGTCATGAGGGCGCCCAGCCCCTAGCACCTGTTGAGAAGGAGAAAGAGGTGCAACTACATTAAGGTGTACTTGCATGATATACAAAACAATTGTAAGGTACGTGATTTGTACACATTGCACTTTTGTTGAGTAGACAATGTAGCAACATATAAGGTTTATGCGTGTCTGTTCATGAGTAGGTAGACCTCTGGCAGCATACTCTTGTCGGGTAATAGGGACGCGATGCCAGACTTGTTGAATCCGGAAACAAGAGAGACCTTTTGGTACCCAGCCTCACTTATTTGACGATCACAAATAAACAATAGATAAAACTGAGCATGATCCAAAGGATAGTTTTGAAGCCCTCGAGATGGTTCTACACGACTGCTGTAAGGCCCGATATGCGGTACTGTTCCAGATCTAGATGTTTCCATCCAGATCCGGGGACGAAGCACATATCGGTCCCACCGCGACATATGACGAAGTCATATGCCCCGGATTTCCAACATGATATCACAACATTACAAATACAAAGATACAACATCTCATACAATCGTCATAAAACTGCCTTAAATACAATACATCAGCGGAAGGTATATGTCTGAGTACAGACTACAATGAAATGACTACTGGCAAAGAGAAAAACATTGATCCCATAACCACACAGGTCCAGACCCTCCGCCGGGATCCGCCTAACTAGTCGTCGTCGAGTCTCCACGTGAAACGTCGATCACCGTACCTGTTGTCGATGAAGAACCCTGAAATGAGTTTGGGGATAGTATCATGAGTACAGAAGTACTCAACATCCAACTTTAGTGGTCAACTGACCCAGCAAGGACTTCATCACTCATCATTCTAGGAAAACTAGTAGTTTACGATAAGGATGGGGTAAGTGTTGAGGTTGCTGCCGCACTAGCATTTCTGATGTGGCTATCGATCTAGAGAGTAGGATAAGAAGCCAAGCATTCGATAAGGAATCGCCTCCAACAAGTCTGCTATCCACCTACTTACGCAGGCATAACACCTATCCTATCCTTTTCCTCCTCTTCGCATCCCGACGAAGAATAAGAAGTCAAGGCACAAACACGTTGATCAAGTTATATTAAGATTATCTCAGTTGTTGTTGTCTATGAACAAGGAGTAGGTCTCAAGTCGTCCATAACCGTGGACACGACTTCTCGAAAAGATTTAACCCTGCAGGGGTGTACCAACTGCCCATTACAAGGCTCCGCACGCACGCCCATCTATCTTAGTCAGGCCCGTTAAAGACACTCATTGAAGATATGTTCCGAGAGATCCGGTACGACAGGTCCCTCTAACTAACAACGCACAAATCAGGGTGGCCCCCGGTGAGTCGACATCCAACTCAAAAGCCGGTCGCACTCTCGAATCGGTCTCTACCGTCTGGACAAGGTCGGGATAACCTACCCTCGCCCGGGCAGACTCCCTAGCTACCAATAGGATATACCATCCCACTGGCCCGGTTTATTTTAAATCCAATGGCTGCAGACCAGTTACGCACACGGTTTCTCAAATGGTAAAATCATCTTGGGCCACCACTATAAATGTTTGAAGCTATGTAGGTAAGAAGAGGGGACCCCATAGAATCCCACACGCGGTTAGGCATGCTCAGTCTTAAAACCAATACCCGGAACTCGGATCCTAGGTGACTCGAATGGAACAAAGCGTCGGGGCGTGATAGCCTAGACTTTCCATCCTTCGTCGAGTATAGTCAACATTATAATAATCATATCATCAAAAACAATACAATAATGTGATGGCCCAAACCAAGAAGTAATAGGGTAACATCGTAGCATCCTAAGCATGCATACTAAGCAGGGGCTGAGCAATGAGCAGTAGTAACATAGCAGTACAAGGTTTGCTGGGAGGGGACATGGCTGTATCGGTTTGAAAGAGGCTTTAAACATGTGGTAGGATCAAACATCGAACCTAACCTAGACTAGCATGCAAATCGCTGGTTGAAATAGAATGGATCATAAGTAATGTATAGTCCTTGCCTGTTGATAACTCGGGTTCCGAAGGCGTAGTTGATCGCAAGCTCGCAGCGTCTCCGAAGGTACCCACGGGAGCACACAAGATGGTAAACACTGGAAAGCAATCAACAAGCAAGAATCTATTACTACGAAGCAAACACGAGCAAGCATCAACAAGAAGGCAACACGAGACATCGCACCTACTGTCAAGAGCGGGTACTAACAGGTTAAGTGAGGTACTCGTCACACATGACGATACCGCACATTTACAAAGGTTCAAGTTCTTTAGCTACACTAGATGAGCAAAGGTTGTTAACATGGCATATCACACAAGAATGGCATATCACACAAACATGGCAAGAGGTGAAGCATAAATAAACTATCTAATCTAGTCACTTTAAGTGGGGGGGGGGGTAAAACCTATGCATGGCAACTATTACGGACCCCACGATATTTATTGAATTTGGTAATTTTTTGCCCCTAAACATATTTTATTATTTTTATTAGCAAGAAAGAGCCGCATAAACACAATCTACATGCAATTCTAGTCAAGTTACATGGAAAGAACATTTTAATCGGAGCAACGGTTAAAAAGTTATTAAATAAACAATTAACAGTGGCAAGGTTGTAATTAGCAGTCAAACAGCATGTAAACAAAGTCAAACATAGCAAAGGAGCACATTTTATTAATCTACACGAAAAACGGAGCAACTTTCATGTTAAACTCGTCGCGATCCCAGCTACGGGGAAAAAGATATACGCATCGCAAAAATACAATACAATCTTCCAATAAAACTAATGAAAAAGGTAAAAAAGCCTACTGGGCCGAGCCCACTAACGGAGCAGGGAAAAAAAGAAAAATAAATAAAAAAAGGGTTGCTCACCACTGGGCCGAGCCCAACTTGAGGTGGGCGGCAGATAGCCTGTAGGCGCCCACGGGCGGAGGAGGGGCACGGGCCAAGGGCGTGCTGGGCCGAGGAGGGAGTCGGGCCGCTGGGCTGCTGGTGGCCGCCGGCTCAGCTAGGAGCACGAGCGGGCGGTCCAGCAGGGGAGCGGGGCGCTCGGTCGCTGGATCCCCTTGATCCAGGCAGCGGCGGCAGCCCTGGCTGGCTTCCGACGAGGGGAGGCAGGAGGCGCGGCGAGGACGTGAGGGCGGCCGGATCCGGTGAGCTGCGGGGTGCAAGGGCATGAGGAGGCCACCGGCGAGAAGATCGGGGGCGGGCGTGGGGCGAGCTCCGGGTCGGCCTCCATGGCGGTCGCGGCTGCTTCCACCGATGGCGGCCGGTTCACCTATGGGAGAGGAAGGGGAGGAAGGTGAGAGGAAGAGAGAGCAGGGAGAGGAAGAGGGTGCGGGAAGAGGGAGGTCGGACATGGGGGCGGCGGCTGCTGGCCGGCAGCTCGCCGGCGACGGGCGTGGAGGTGCTCGGGGACGAGGCGGCTCGGGCGTGGAGGTTTCCAGGCGTGGGGATGCAAGTGGTGACGTGGCGCATCCTGGGTGGTCCTATCCTGATCGGACGATCCAGATTGCTGGATCGGGATCTGAGGTGGGGGTTGATGGGAGGCTACGAGGTGGCGGCGGGGCAGTGGGCAGGCACGTAAAGAGAGGAGGAGTAGGGCTAGGGTTTCCAAAATAGGTTGTGGTAGCCTACTATATATAGTAGGTGGGTGTTTAGGAGGGGTTTCGGGCCAAAAAAATGGCCCGTTTCGGGTCCGATTTTTCGGGTGGGCTAGAATCCGAAGAGAAGCGGGGAATCGGGGGTCCAGCTAAAGGCACGCGCGACATTTTGTAAATACGCGGACTTATACCGGCTACTATGCCTGGCACATCCAAACGTTCACCTACCTGACGAAGTCGGAACCGCATGAAATTCGAAACACCGCCCGATAAAATAATAACCCATTTAAATATAAATGGGGTTTTCCGCGCCGTTGGTGATGGCTGGTCTTGTGCCGGTTTTCGCGACGGTGATCGGGTGAAACCCGGTGTCGCAAAGGTCGAGTGTAAGGGTGGAAAGGGTCGGTCTCCGTCCAATACGAGTTAAGAGGGGGGGAAATAATCGCCGATCGATAAATCGGGGATGCAAACATCGCAAACAAATCAGACAATCAAATAATTCACACCAAAAACAATTTTTTTTATTTTTTGTGAAAACTGGGCTGTTACAACTGTGTAGTCGGCGGAATGATTTTATAGCCCTGATATGTTTATGTACAACTGCATAGCTGGCATGATGCTTTTGAAGCCCTCAGATGTTTTTGCACGACTGCGTAGCCGGCAGGATGATTTTGTAGCCCTCAGATTGTTGTGTGCGACTGTGTAGTCGTCTTTGGAAACTGATCGAGAATGCATATAGGTTTTGGAATAATAGCATATAAGAGTGTAAAGAAAACTTATCTATAGGATGTGGAGGGTGTCGAAGATGAGCAGTCGAAGACGAGTAGTCGGTGTGGCGAAACATAGTCGGTGCGATGGTGACTGCGACGTTTAGCCCCCGAGTCCGCGAGCCCCTGAGTGTTGAGGCAGCGGAGTTGCGCAGCAAAGTCGTCGTGATGAATTTATCCGGTGAGTGATGATATGACTCGACATGGTGATTCCTTCGCGATGGAGCTCGGTACGGGAGAGCCCATACAAAGGAGCTCGACGCAGGATGATTTGTGTGCTTGGAGTCGACGGTATGGCGACTGACCGAGAAGGAGTCGACATGCCGGGCGGGATCCGTCGATTGTTCGTTGGAGATTTCGAAAATTAAATTTGTCATCTTTCCACCGAAGAGATCGGCAATATGAGTTCCGAGTCGCCGTCGCAAGTGTCCGCAGGACAGAAGTTTTACTTTCCTATAGGCTGCGCCTGACCATTTTTGTTGAGGTCAATCTTCGAGTGACGCGCTTAATAAAAATTCTTGTTTTCTCCGTGAGCTTAATGTAGATCTTGATGTAGCTATTGAAGAAGCAGAAGATTGCGATGAACCCAACTTGAATAGGATCCTTCCGAAGTCGATGGATCTTCGAATGTCGATGTAGATTGGAGCCGCCGAGTCCATGATTCCAACGCGCGTGTCCTTCCCACAGACGGCGCCAATTGATGAGGATTGACCTCGGAAGATCTTAGGGTTAGGTACCCTAGGTTTAGATCGTGGAGGGAGAAGTGAGACGTGGCCGCGCGTTGGAGGATTCTGACGGTGGACCCAGCTTCAGGCCCCTGGAAGGAAAACCCTACATGTTGCTTGTCTGATCGTGTATTGGTGATGATGTACAGAGGTGTCGCGAGGGCTTTGGTGGAGATCGAGTTTTCTAGTTCTACGCGTGAGGATTTAGTTCTCTAGAGAGGTGCCACTGCCTCACTTTATATAGATAGCCAGGTAGGGGTTTACATGGGTCCAAGTCGACTACAAGTAGGATTCCTTGTCTTGCGCCTCAATTCTTGGGCTACATGTCGGTTCATGAGTCTTCTAGTGGGCCGCCGGTCTTGACACGCACCAGGTACCCTCACGGTGAGGAGTCGTGGGGGTACCCCCTCTTCATACCGTGTCTCAGAAGCTTTCTCCGGTGGCGTAACGAGGAAGGCTGGGTGTCGTAATCGGGAAGCTTTTCTGATAGTTTACTGATGAAGATTGGATGTTTTGCCTCATAAGTTTTCCCTTGGTACTCTGGATGAACTGGTTCCTTGTGCTGGAAGCTTCGTCGACAACTTACTGTAGACGGTTGTGTAGCTTCTGCTGGAATCCATCCATGTGGTGTACCGAGCAAGATGAGCGCCTTGCACCGTAAGCTTCTCTCGGTAGCTTGTAGTAGAAGGCTAAGTGCCTTACCCAACAAGCTAACCAGATAGCGTGCCGGGAAGGTTGATGCGCTGTACATGTCGGCTGCGTCCGATATCTTACCAAGGAAGGCTGGGGTTCCTTATTTCTGATGGTTTCCCACGGATGTGTGTGGACAAAACTGATTATCGTGCCAGTCATTCACGGATTCATTTACTGCTGACTCACGGATTCATTTCTTGGCCGCGTACTTCACACATTCTAACTTTCTTCCGAAGTATCCGTAACCCAACAAGTTGCGTATAAACGGGGTAGCAACTTGTGTATGCCATGCCTTTGATGCAGACGGTCATGGCTTACCTTTTCCCTTGATTGAATCTTCACTGCTGTACCGGAGGATGCTGACTTGATTCAACCGATTCATCTTGGTAGAGTTCATACTTGAGCCAAATATTTCCCGTGCAATCCGGGTAAATTCTTCCTGACATTGCTGATACTCTCAAATGTATCGATAATTTATGCGCGCTCCATGCATGTTTTGTGTGATATTGCTATGATCTAGATACACAGTCATATACTTTTGATCATATTTGGACTAACCTACTAACTTAGTGCACCCCAGTGCAAGTTTCTGTTTTCTGCTGTTTTTCTCTTCCAGGTTTCCCCCATATTAAAAGTTCTCCAAAAATTCGGGAAAATCGGATAAAAAATCAGCGTAACAGAGTCTTCCAGAAGCACCCAAGTTGGGCCAAAGGGCCACCACCAGGGCCCCAGGCGGCCACCTGGCGCGGCCAAGGGCTTGGCCGCTCTAGGGGGGCGCCTGGGCCCCTGGTGGGCCCCCCTGGCTGTCCCGCTTCGCCTATTTATTCCTCCTTCATGGGAAACTCCGACGACATAAACCTATTTTCCAATCTCGCCTCTGTTCCTCAGCCGCCGGGCTTCCAAGATTGGGAGCACCGTCAGGACCCTTCCCAGCACCCTGCCGGAGGGAGGATCGACCTCCGGGAGCTTCTCCTCCACCATGGACGCTTCCCGGATATGCCGTGAGTAGTCTACCTTGGACCATGGGTCCGTGATCAGTAGCTATGTGATGTTCTCCTCCCCTCTTTGTTCTTCATGGTTTAGACCTCGTGAGCTGCCCTACATGATCGAGGCACATATGTAATTCTTCTGCTTTTGCTATGTTGAGTTTGATGGGATCCGACGGATTATGAGATTATGTTCAGATCGTGATAGAGTAATATATTTGGTTTTGATCTCTTATATTTTTGTTCCTAAGTATTTCTAGCATGTTCTCCTTTGTTGTCTATTGGTTTGGCCAAGATGTCGGGACCCGAGATTTGCGTATGTAATTCCTGCTACAACTCAATCATATGAAGAGCCGAGAGTCGTACCCACTTGTCTAAGCAGACAAGGCCAAGCACAGAACACTCTCGGAAAGCATCGAACGTGAGGGGCATCCCATCCAAGCCGGATGATCAACTGAGATGGGTCCTCATCGCCCGCTCACAAGTCTAATTGATTATGGGTGGTGAAATCCCATACTCATAGATAAGTCGCCTCAACCATATTATCGACTGAATTATAACACTTACATAGACAGACTCCAGCCCGATCTCTTAGTCGAGATCTCGGGCGGGCTCAATCATACAACAAAGTGTTCCACCTGACAGAGTCACGAGCAATCGCATCGCGATGCCCCAAGCTGCACATATCTAAGGGTCACTTGGTGTATAAAAGACCGTCGGGAAGAACTCAACTAAGCTATCGAATCCCACACTAAGACATGCACGTTATAATCATACACGCAGCATACATGTCTAGTGTAAACAGCATGTAACACAAAATGAACTCTACAAACTCATAGTTTTATTGCATCTGCTATACAGAGCAGATATACTAGGCTTACAAGCAGAGATCACATAATTGTGACTCAACATTACATCATACAACAACGGCAGCAAATTATGTCTTAGTAAAGACAAGGTTAACAAATGGCTTAAGAAGCCTTTAAGGAAACACAATGACCCTCCAGAGGGACCAGGCTACTGTCTGGGACTACATTACTTCGTCGGCGTAGAGGTTGAAGGGGAGGCCACCATCAGGGTCAGTGGTCTCGTCTCTAAAACATAGAATAAGAAAACGTGAGTACAAAGTCGTACTCAGCAAGACTTACATAAGAACTATACTACTCATGCTCAGATATCAAGGCAAAGGCAAGTGGGGTTGTAATGCAGAAAGCTTTGACTTGGCTATCCTGTACTACGACTACATAGAGTTGAGATGAGAGGCGCACACGAGTCCATCTAATCTTGATCACCACATCAATACACAACCATGGATCCTTCCTCGACTTCCCCACGAGGAAGCAACCCAAAGCACTCACACTTATCTTGATATTTTTAGAGTATCCATTTGAGTTGTCTAATAATCAGGCAAAGATCTCCAAGTAGTCCATAACCGCGGACACGGCTATTCGAATAGTTCATTAACCCTGCAGGGGTGTACTTCTTCACATACGTAGCTACCAGTTACCGCCTAGAACTCGTCACCTTCAAGCGGCGTCGGCGAGGATAGTACCACGACACTTACCTCACGGCTCCAACTCTAGTCCAGGGGATCGCCTATCTGAGTTGTACCCCAATCGGGAATCCAGCCGGGGTTTCCGTTCAGGACCCAGACGATGTATGGACGGTCCGACAAGCCCACCTCGACGGATGATGCTGCGCTTTCCTAGAACCGTGCTACGTTATGAAATCAACTAGAAGAAAATTAACCAATGCGAATCCTGGACCATATTCGGGGTGAGGTAATAGGTCGAGAGGGGTCAATGAGCCCAACATGTGGTAGTAATCTGTATCTTGGATCACAACACAAGAACTCGGGGCCTAGGGCAGTGTAAATGAGACAACCCACTGTGTACTCCTACAAAGCCTCTCATTGTTCACGTATATTAGGGTGACTTGATCAACACGTTACCACCTTGTTGCATGTGTTCACTACCATCCCGATACATCACCCAGATGGATCAACTCCATTGCAAACAAATCTAGCATGGCATAGCATAACATGGATGAAAGGCCACATGATGAACACAAACAATCTTGTATCTCCGAGGTTGAGGTTTTCCTAATACTGTGGAAACAATGATAGGTCATGCAAAGGATGGGTTCAACTAGCGGTAGAACGGTAACATGTGAATCACCTAATCATGCATAAGATAACAAGAGGCAAAATGGGTTTATATAGATATGGTCAAAGGGGTTTTGCTTGCCTTGTTGACGATCACGAGGTGTCACTCTTTAGGGCAGTCGGAAACTACGTCCGGCGATGAATCTATCGAGAAGAAGCAAACACCGAGACAACGATAATGTTTTTCAAATTATCCCAAGTTGCATTTGCTAATGTTTGTTCTTTGTAAACTATGTTGTCATGTGTATGATATGCCTCTGATGTTCATGTGATAAGGTTGGCATTGCAAAGATTTAATTTGGAATGATTTAAACATTTATTTTGAATTATTCCAAATAACCCAAATAGCTAAATTCTACTGGTCAATCATCATAGATGTGTTTTTCATCTATGAAAATGTGATAGTTGGAATCCTAGCATTTTTCTGATGATTTTTCATACATTACACTTTTGATTTGGAGTTATGGTTCAAAAGTTATTGAATTTCAAAGATTTAATCAATTTCTGGAATTTTCTGGATTATTTGTAAAAAGAAAAAGGCTTTACTGTGTCATGCCTATGTCATGCTGACCCAGGGAGGGGCTGACATGTGGGCTAGCACTGTCAGTGGTCTGGGGTTAATCCCCGTTTAATTTAAAACTGTCAGGGGATTAAGGGGGGGCTAGGGCCCACCTTTCAGTGGCTGAGGGCCAACTAACCAGGTGTTAGCCCCCTAATGACCGTGCCACGTCGGCACGGCCGGCGTTTATCCGCTGGTGGCCAAACCGCGCGGCGGCGCTCACTCGAGAGGGGCCCTCC
Source organism: Bromus sterilis (assembly GCA_950022295.1). NCBI lineage: Eukaryota > Viridiplantae > Streptophyta > Magnoliopsida > Poales > Poaceae > Bromus > Bromus sterilis. The sequence goes on from OX465596.1 coordinate 235,946,463, forward strand.
GGCCACCAGGGGGCTCGCGAGGGGCACCAATCGGCTTCCCGTGGCCTCGTGCACACACTTGTGCAGGCCAGGGAACTCGGGGTGGCCTAGAGCCCTGCCGGCGACGAGGGAGCACGGACGCCATGCTCGGGTCCGACGGGAACGGTGACTGGGGCACGGGAAGGAGCGCGAGACGAGGTAAAAGCACGGGGAGCTCACCCTGAGCGTGCGGGCGCAGACCGGAGAGGCGGAGAAGCGAAGGGGACGGCGAATTCGGCAGCAAAGACCCGGCGGCTGGGGATGGAAACGACGACGACGGCGTGGCCTTGAGAGCGTCCAGGCTCAAATTAGACGGGCCCGGTGGCGTAGATGGGCACGACGGGCGTCCTAGACAAGACGGCGGGGCAAGTAGTGCCCGGTGGCCGTGGTGGCGCACGGCGGTGAGCTGCATAGCGCTCGGAATCCTTGCGGTTCTCGCCGGAGACGAAGGGTTACGGGTCCAGACGAGGGGGAAAATGGAGGAGGAAGAGCGCAAGGGCTCCACGGCGCTAGAAGGCGGCAGGGGAGCAGCCAGGCAGCTGCCTGGCGCCCATGCCGTGGACGGCGGCGATCTGCCAGCCTGGCCTGGGAGGAAGACGACCCTGCCCTTTTGGGCTAGGCCTCCTCTGCTGGGCCAGGTGGGCCAAGTAGGCCGAAGGGGTAAGTGGCCTTTGGCCCTTTTTGTTTCTTTTTCTTTTTCTTTTACTTTCTGTTTTATTTGTTTTGCTCTGAAAAAAATACCAAAGCATTTTTAGAAAATCCCCAAATATTTTATTTGGACTTATGTGACATATAGCTAGTCACTCGCAAGTTTTGGAGATTTTTGAAATTCAAAACATTTGAATTTAAATTCAAATAACATTTAAATTTAATTTCCAAGCCTCTGTTTGAATATTTGAAAAATCCATGAGCATGGGTTTGACTCCAAATAATTTTTAAAATGATCACACTCATTTATAGGACTTTTCAAAATTGTTTGGAGGAATTTTGGAAAAACTTTTTATCTGGCCTTTTTCTTTAATTTCATTTTGAGGCTTTTCCAAATCCCCAATTCTTAAACCATAGAATTTAAACATGATGCAATTATTTATAGTAATAAAAGCACATACCAAAACTAGGGTTGTGACAACTCGCCCCCACTCAAAAGAATCTCTTCCCGAGATTCAGAAGTAGTCGGGAAGAGGGTGGGCTATTCAACTCGGAGATGATCTTCTTGTTCCCATGTGGCTTCCTTCTCAGAATGGTTGGACCACTACACTTTAAGGAACTTGATCTTCCGACGTCGGGTGGTACGCTCAACTTCATCAAGGATACGGACAGGATACTCTCGATAAGACAGGTTTTCTTGGAGATCAAGCGTTTCGGGGTCTACTTTGCGGATGGGGTCCTTGAAGCAACGCCTGAGTTGAGATACGTGGAAGACATCGTGAACTTGAGAAAGATGCGGGGGTAGTTCAAGTTGGTAGGCAACTTCTCCACGTTTAGCTAGAATGCGAAAGGGGCCTATGTAACGTGGGGCCAATTTGCCTTTGATACCGAAGCGATGGGTTCCCTTCAGAGGAGTAACCCGGAGGTAAGCCTTCTCGTCCAGCTTGTAGCTTTCTGGCCTATGATGACGATCATAGAAGCTTTTCTGATGAGACTGGGCTGTTTTCAATTGTTCACGAACAACGCGAACCTTCTCTTCTGCTTCCTGGATCATATCCGGTCCAAAGAATTGTCTTTCACCGGTTTCTGACCAGTTCAATGGTGTTCGACATTTTCATCCATAGAGAAATTCAAAGGGTGCCATGCCCAAGCTAGATTGGAAGCTGTTGTTATAAGAAAACTCGGCGAATGGAAGAGATTTCTCCCAACCCTTTCCGAATGAGATAACACAGGCTCTGAGCATGTCTTCGAGAACTTGATTGACTCTTTCTACTTGACCACTTGACTGGGGATGAAAGGCGGTGCTAAAGGAGAGATGGGTTCCCATAACACTTTTAAAACTTTCCCAAAATCGAGAGGTGAAAAGACTTCCACGGTCTGAATTGATTTCCAAAGGAACACCATGGAGAGAAATGATCCGGGAGACATATAAATCCGCTAACTGGCTAGCAGTTATACTCTCGCGAATAGGAAGGAAATGAGCAACTTTGGAAAGACGGTCAATGACCACGAAGATGGCATTGTTTCCCTTCTGAGACTTTGGAAAGCCAGTGATGAAATCCATTCCGAATTTATCCCATTTCCACTAAGGAATGGCTAAAGGTTGAAGAGTACCAGCAGGTCTTTGATGCTCTGCTTTCACACGACGACAAACATCGCAGTCAGCAACATATCGAGCGATTTCTCGCTTCATCCTAGTCCACCAAAATCTCTGGCATAGATCTTGATACATCTTAGTACTACCAGGATGAATGGAGAGAGGGGTGTCATGAGCTTCCTTAAGGATCTGCTGCCTTAGATTCCTATTCTTCGGAACTACCATCCTATTCTCGAAGTACACAGTACCCTCATTGTCTAGGGTAAAACATTTTGCCTTACCGGATACCTCGAGCATGTTGTTGAACAGCTTTGATTTGATCCTCAAGGGTTGGTTTCACAATCAAGGTGGAAAGGAATCCATGAGGAACAATCTCGAGATTAAGCTTTCGAAATTCCTCATAGAGAAGTGGTTGATACTGTTGTAACATGAGGTTGTTACAATACAACTTACGAATTAGTGCATCAGCCATGACATTGGCTTTGCCTGGGGTGTAAGAGATACTTAAGTCATAATCTTTTATCAACTCAATCTAGCGTCTTTGCCTGAGGTTAAGATCTGGCTGGGTGAATATGTATTTGAGGCTTTGGTGATCGGTATAGATTTCACAACGATTACCAAGGAGGTAATGTCGCCAAGTCCTCAGGGCATGAACTACGGCAGCGAGTTCAAGATCATAGATAGGATAGTTCTCTTCATGTGGACGCAACTGGCGTGAAGCATAAGCTACCACATGTCTATCTTGCATAAGTATGCATCCTAACCCTTGCCGTGAAGCATCACAATAGATTTCGAAATCCTTTTTGGTGTTTGGAAGCGCAAGTACGGGTGCAGAAGTCAATCTTCTTTTCAGCTCTTGAAAGCTTTCCTTGCACTTGGGGGTCCATTCAAATTTCCTATCTTTCTTGAGGAGTTCAGTTAGAGGCTTTGCAACTTTGGAGAAGTTCTCAATGAAGCGGCGACAATAGCTTGCTAGGCCAAGAAAACTCCTCACTTGCTTAACCGATTCAGGTGGAGTCCAGTCAAGGACGGCCTGAACTCTCTCGGGATTCACAGCAATGCCTTTTGCAGAAATCACGTGGCCTAAATAGGTCACTTCTGGTAGCCAAAATTCACACTTGGAGAATTTAGCATACAGGCGATGCTCTCTAAGTTTCATCAATACCAACCTAAGATGTTATGCGTGCTCTTATGCGTGCTCGCTTCGGATTTGGATTTGATGATAACCTAATCTCAAATCCATCTTGGAGAAGACAGAGGATCCTGCAAGTTGATCATAAAGATCATTGATCCTGGGCAGTGGGTACTTGTTCTTTATCGTCGCTAGATTTAGCGGGCGATAGTCTACGCACATCCTTTTTGTTCCATCTTTCTTCGTTACGAACAGAACGGGGCAACCCCATGGCGATGAGCTAGGGCGGATGAAGCCTTTTGCCAACGATGCTTCAAGTTGGATTTTAAGTTCAGCTAACTCATGTGGGGCCATTCTATATGGGCGTTTGGAAATTGGGGCGGTTCCTGGGATAAGATCTACAATGAATTCTACACACCTGTCGGGTGGCGTTCCCTGCAGCTCTTCTGGAAAGACATCCGGAAAATCACAGATTATCGGAATATCTTCATGGTTAGGAAGGGGATGTTCATTCAACGAATATAGCTGGGTTTCTGAACCTTGAGATGTGAAATGGACTATCTTGCCGGAAGGATGAGTGAGTTGAACTGATTTAGTGGCGCAATCAATCTTGGCACGGTGTTTAGAAAACCAATCCATGCCTAAGATGATATCGATATCTGAAGATTTGAGGGCTATGAGAGAAGCAAGGAATACAACATCCTCAACAGCAATCTCATTTTCATGACTTACCCTACTGGTACGCCATGTGGATCCTTGAGTTTTAATCATGAAAGGGGTAGGCAACTCCTCAAATGAAATGTCATGCAGGAGTGCGAACTTTTCAGACAAAAAGGAATGAGAATCTCCAGAATCAAATAGAACAGAAGCTGGTTTGGAGTTAACAGGAAGTGTACCGAATACAACCTTAGTATCCTCTTGGGCTTCTTTGATGGTGGCATGGTTCACACGTCCGTATTCAACAATAGCGGACTTGGCTTTGGAAGGCCTTGGTGGCTTAGCTTTGGCTTTATGTTTTTGACGAGGAGGAACATTCTCATGCAATGAACACTGTCGTGCAATGTGGCCAGGATTACCACACTTGTAGCACAAACGGGTGTTAGGTTGTGGAGTTTGGGTGGCAAGCTCTCTACTATATTTCTGGGTTTTCTTGCTTTGTGGAGATGGTCTTGAAATCAAGTGCGAAGGAAGGGCACTAGTTGGGATCCAAATTCGACGTTTCTCAGAACCCGAACTAGAAGAGGAAGCAAGATCACGATCACGCTTGCGAGACTCTTCAAAGACCTCATTTCCATGCTCAGCTCTGAATGATCTATTGACTAAATCCTCGAAGTTGACAAATTCAAGGAGATTGAGATGATGACGAAGGATAGGGCTAAGTCCCTTGCGGAACCTTGACTGCTTCTTGGCATCGGTTGATATCTTCTCAGGGGCATAACGAGAAAGTCGATTGAACTCAGTCTGGTACTGATGAACAGTCATATTTCCTTGAGATAGGTTGCAGAACTTTTCCCTATTTCTTTCCATCAACTCATCTAGAATGTGATACCCTTGGAAGGCATCAAGGAACTCCTGCCAAGTTACTACGTGACCATCCGGCTTCATTGCAACAAAACTTTCCCACCATTCACCAGCAACACCTTCCAGGAAGTGTGCCGCGAACATCACACGATCATCTAGAGAAACATGCGCCGTATCAAGCTTACACTCGATGGAACGGAGCCAATCATCGGCATCAAGGGGCTCAGATGAACATCGGAAAACTGGCGGGTTCAAAAGGATAAAATCCTGGATGGATATTACCGCATCTCGCTGAAGAGAAGTATTCTTCTCAATGATCTCCAAAAGGCGTGTTTGATCATGTCAATTTCGCTCAGCCTCCATCATGATTTCCGCCGCAGAAGGCGGTGAAGGAGGATCAACATCACCACTTTGATTACCGTGACCAGATTCAACACATCTAGTCCCGCCTGACATTCTTTGTGATAAAAATCAACAATCAGATTAGGATCTATGATGGAATCAAAGCAAAGATGACATAATTTAAGAGCGGACAAGATTTTAATGCAAAAGCATTGGAATCACTGGAAACACGGGACAAATCGGACAGCATAACGGCTGTACCGGGGTGAAAAATGAATCAACCTGCAAGAATGATCAGAACCTTCTCAAAAGGCTTGATGGAATGGTGACTCTAGACAACCAAAACATTCCTACAGCTAATGAGAAGCAAACAACGAGATGTTCTAGTATAGACATAGAAGAGCCTAGTCCTATCTTCCCGTAGAAAAGATGAGGTGACTCAGAACTCAGATCGATGAGGGTAAGAAGAAAAATGAAGCCTTACGTTGTTCCCTTATACCCAAAGTAGCTATATAACTATAGAATGCTAGACTTGACTTCGGCCAAGGTTTAGTAATCCTACAGTCAGTCCTGCTCTGATACCAAGTCTGTCGGGACCCGGGGTTTGCGTATGTAATTCCTGCTACAACTCAATCATATGAAGAGCCGAGAGTCGTACCCACTTGTCTAAGCAGACAAGGCCAAGCACAGAACACTCTCGGAAAGCATCGAACGTGAGGGGCATCCCATCCAGGCCGGATAATCAACTGAGATGGCTCCTCATCACCCGCTCACAAGTCTAATTGATTATGGGTGGTGAAATCCCATACTCATAGACAAGTCGCCTCAACCATATTATCGACTTAATTATAACAGTTACATAAAAATACTCCAGCCCGATCTCTTAGTCGGGGTCTCGGGCGGGCTCAATCATACAACAAAGTGTGCCACGTGACAGAGTCACGAGCAACCGCATCGCGATGCCCCAAGCTGCGCACATCGAAGGGCCACTTGACGTATAAAAGACCGCCGGGAAGAACTCAACTAAGCTATCGAATCCCACACTAAGACATGCACATTATAATCATACACGCAACATACATGTCTAGTGTAAACAGCAGGTGTCAGAACCTTCTGTTAGGTAATGTGCTAGGGTTAGCCAGTACTCTTGCATCATCTCAAAAGTTCAAAAGAAATCTTTGAAATCAAAATCAAAAGCAAAATGGGAGAAGTAACCCCCCCCCCCCAAGATGAATTAATTCAAAAGGCCAGATAAAAATCTTCTCCAAAAATTCATATTAGATTTTTGAAAAGTCTTATAAATGAGTGTGATCACATATCAAGTGATGTGGGACCCACCCCATGCTCATGGATTTTTCAAATATTCAAACAGTGCCATGGAATTATTCAAAAACCCCTATTTGAGTTAAGATTCAAATTATTTGAATTTAAAAAATGTTGAAACTTTATAAGTGGCTAGTCTATATTGTTATGAAGCCATATAAAATTTTTCAGCATTTAATAAAATGCCTAGCTATTTATTTAGCTAAGGAAAAAAGAAATGTTAGAAAAGAAAACAGACAAGAAAAGAAAAAAAAGGACTTACCTCGTTTTTGGCCCAACTAGTTCCCCAGCCGGCCCAGCCCACCTCCCGGGCTGTCGTCTTCCTCAGGCAGCCAAGCAGCTGCGTGCCCGGCATGCCATGGCCGCCACGCCACCTGCTTGCCTGGCGCCTCCCGAGCCCTCTAGGCACGTCCTGGAGACGCCTCACAGCCGTCCCAATCCATTCCCCCCCTCCTTATCGTCTTCCCCCTCCTCCTGCGCCCGATTTCATCACCGCCAGTGAGCATCCGTGGAGCACGCCGCCGTCTTCACGCGGCCACCGTCGACGAGAGGCCGCTACGCCAAATCCAACCGCTCCGCCGTCGTCTACAACCCCACCGTGCAGAAGGAATCGGAGCCAGATGCCTCCACGAGCTCGCTAGCTTCGTCGTCTTCATCTCCGGCCGCCGCGGATCGACCTTGAATTCCGGCAGCACCAGAGCCTCCCCGAGCAAGCCTTCGCTTCAGTTAGACTCAGGGTGAGCTCGGGATCAAAACCCCTAACTTTTCCCCCTTGATTTCTCCCTCTTGCCGGATCCGCAATGAGAACCCGAGCTCCTCGACGCCATGGTCGTCGCCCTCCTCGCTCCAGTGCCCGTCATGAAGCTCCAGTGCACGCGTTTGACTCCTGCGTGTACTAGCGTTCGAACGCGCCACAAATCAGCTCAATCCGTGCACTGCAGCAACAACTAAGATCTTTCCGCCGTTCTGTTGCCGCCGAAGACGTCGCCGCCGTCGATTCCGAGCTCCCCGTGACCCCCTGTTGCTTCCAGACGACGCGGACGACGATGCTGCACCTGTTGGTGTCCTCCCCATAGCCTCCTGTGGCCCCTAGCCCATTCCGGCGAGTGCGCCGCCGTGGCCAGGCCGCCGGCGTTTAGCCGCCGTTGGGTTAGACACTAATCCCCCTCCTAAACCCACCCTGGGCCACTGACCAGTGGGCCCAGTGGCTTAATTAAGCCACTAGATTAATTAACCAGCCGGGTTAATTAACCAGTGACACTGACACCCTTGGCCCACACGTCAGCCCCCTCCCTGACGCCAGCATGAAGTCAGCATGACGCAATAATTTCCAGAAATTAAATTGAATTAAAGAAATTCCAGAAAATCCAGAAAATACCCCAAACTCTGGAAATTATTAGAAAATTCATATCAACTCCAAATTGGACAAATAATATATGAAAAAAGATCAGGAGAAAATAAGCTATCCAAAAACCCAACTTTCAACTATGTTTGAGTGGATTTTAAAATGGTAGCAGTAGCATATGTCATTTGATTTATTTGGAATTAATTCAAATTCAATTCAAATGATTTTGCAACTTGAACCATGGAATTATGCTATATTTCAACCACACTTCAGAGGCATATCATACACAATTCAAAATGATTCAAATTGATCAAAAAATGTCACATGCAACTTGGTTAAGTTTGAATTCAAATTCGAGTTTGAATTTGCAATTCAATTTGCAATATACTCCATTTAAATGGAATTGCTTCACACATCAAAGCATATACTTCAAGTTTCAACCTTCCATCATGTGATTGTGCATTGTATTTACTTTGCTACTTTGCTTGTTGTTTGTCGAGTAGAGGTGGAACCGGAGCAGGAGGCTGCCCCCTTCGCTGAAGACCCAGAACCCGAACCTTGTCAGCAAGGCAATCAAACCCCCATTGATCATGTCGATAAAATCCCACTTCCCTCTCATGTCTCGCTTATGCATTGTTTAGGATGATCACCATGATTCGTTTCTACCGCATAGATGAACCCATTCCTTTGCATGACCTATCATTTTGTCACAGTAGTAAGAAAACCACAATCCTAGCAAATGTAGGAGTTGGTTGATATCATGTGGCCCCTGCAAATGATTATCGCTTATTGCATGCTTAGTATGATACCATGATGTTACTGTGATATGAGTCGGGATGGTAGTGATCATGTTGATGTTGGTAGAAAAGTTTTGGTGAATCGACCCTAATACAAGGTGAACGATGAGAGGCTGTGTAGGAGTACACGGTGGGTTATCGCGTTGAACACCGCCCTAAGTCCGAGTTCTTGTGTGGTGATCCAAGATGAAGAGTACAACCACACATTGGGCTCACTGACCCCTCTCAACTTACTAACTCATCCCTTTCGATGTCCAGATGTCGCAATAGTTCGGAGTTCTGGTAGGCTTGTGGCTTGGATGCTAAGTGAGAGAACGGCTCATCCAGGACCGGCTTATGCACCACACACACATCACTTGGGTCCACTTCGGTAAACCGGCCGGGTTCACGATTGTGGTAGCCAACCCAAGTAGGCGGCTTCCTTGGACTAGATAGGCTATGAGGTAACAGTTGTGGTGAGCATCCTCGCCGACACTTCTTGAACGGTGTCGAGTACAAAGGAGGTAAATGATGATCATGTGTGTGTAGCGGTACACCCCTGCAGGGTTAACAAAACTATTCGAATAGCCGCGTCCGCGGTTATGGACTGCTTGGAAAGCTTAGCTTGATTATTAGATAACTTGAACTGGATACTTCTAAAATACACCAAGATAAGTGTGAGTGCTATGGCGTGATTTCTCATGGGGAAGTCGAGGAAGGAACCATAGTGGTGTAATTGGTTGGAGAAAGTAGTGGACTCGTGTACGCTTCTTACCTCAAGTCTGGTACTCGTAGTTCAGGACTAGCCAAGTCAAAGCTGGCAATTCTGTAAGTGAAACCCCACCCCCTTTACCTTGATACATGTGCATGAGTAGTATAGCTCCTATGTAAGTCTTGCTGAGTACGACTTTGTACTCATGTTTGCTTAATCTATGTTTTAGATGATACCACTGACCCCGAAGGTGGCTTCTTCATCGAGCTGGACGATTGAAGATCAACTAGTCTAGTCCCAGTCAGACGACTGGTTCCCTCGTGGAGCGCTTGTGTTTAAATAAGGCTTCTTAAGCCATTTGTTAAACCTGTCTGTACTCAGACATAATTTGCTTCTGCTTGTGTTGTAATGTCGGATCACATGTTTGTGATCTCTGTTTGCACTCTATAAGAGTTATCAATAATTGCAATGATACCTACTGTTCATACAAGGCATGTGTGCTGCGTTTATGTTTATAACATGCATGTCTTTGCATGGGTTTTCGAGACCTTAGTTGTGATCTGGCTGGCGGTCTTTCATACACCAAGTGGCCCTTAGATGTGCGCAGCTTGGGGCATCGCGATGCGATTGTTCGAGACTCGGTCTCGGGCACACTTTTTGGTATGATCGAGCCCGCCCTAGACCCCGACTAAGTGATCGGGCTGGAGTAAGTCTATGTAAGAGTTATGAGATAGTCGATAGTATGGTTGAGGCGACTTGTCTTTGAATATGGGAGTTCACCACCCATATCATTAGACTTGTGTGCGGACGATGAGGACCCATCTCAGTTGATCATCCAGCCTGGATGGGATGCCCCTCACGTAGGATGCTTTCCGAGGACGTTCTGTGCTTGACCTTGTCTGCTTAGACAAGTGGGTACGGTTCTCGGCTCTCCATATGACTATGTCTTAGCTGGACTTGCATACGCTAACCCCGGGTCCCGACAGACTTGGTATCAGAGCAGGACTGACTATAGGACTAGTAGCCTTGGCCGAAGTTGAGTCTAGCTTGCTATAGTTATATAGTTACTCTGGGTATATAAGGGAACAACGAAAGGCTTATTTTTTCTCCTTACCCCCTTCATTCTGAGTTCTGAGTCACCCTTATCTTATTCTACGGGAAGATAGGACTAGGCTCTCCTCTGTCTGATTAGAACATCTCGCTGTTTGCTTCCTTGTAGCCGTAGGAAAGTTGTGATCGGTTTGATAGAGTGGTTATGCTTCCTGATTTATTACATCGTATGTAAGTGTTGTTTCCATGTTGTAAGAAATTATCTTTTTCTTGCAATTACAACCGTTATGCTGTCCGAGTCATTCCAGGTTTATCTCATAATCTGAAGCATTTGCAAACTTCTTTCTGTTTCAGATGGCAGATCTTCCCCCTCGGCAGATTGTTCGTTTGACTAGGTGCCTCGGTGTGCGTGGCCATCCCGCCACGTTGATCGAGATGATGTCCTATGTGGGATATCGATGGTACCCTGAGTACACCGTCGAGGAGCAGTTCCACGACTTCAAACAGACGCAGTTCCACTGCATCGTCAGGATCACCCGCACCACGTTGGAGTCACCCAGCCTATCCACTTTGGACATGGCATTGGCATTACCGAGAACATGGCTGTGCAGGATGTTGCATACTCATGTATTACACTGCTGAGAGAGGAGCACACTATGCTGAGAGAGACTTATTTCCGCTATATCCCTGCTGCACTTCCAGGAGAAGAGGGATATTACACCGGACTCTACTCAGATCACTCTGCAGAGGATCCAGCACTCCAGGTGACTGCTAGGTTTGCTAGTGACAGAGATCGTGATGCACGCGCTCTCCATTTCGAGCTTCACGCCACTCGTGTTCGTCTGTATCGAGCACTGACACTCTTGGCACCCTTTGTGAGCGTGGGATCAGTTGAGCATGATGCTATCTACCCAGTGAGGACTCAGATGCCTTCTCGAGTTGCTTGGCCCGAGATTGGAGGCATTTTTCCACCCCGTGGTCCTTTGCTTCCACCCTACGCTGGACCTAGGCCCCATCCTTGCCCAAATGGATATAAGGGTCCACAGGCCTCCGTGTTTTCCGATGGTCACCTCCAGCTACCGGGATACGCGGGTAACTTTTATGAGGACTACTATGGAGATGGAGATGAGTGAGACCGCCAGTGGTCTTACTTAGTGAGGATGTAGTAGTATCTTAGTGTATTGTATGCAAGGGTCTAAGTTCCAGAGGCTTAGATAAATAATGTATAGGAAGTCAGAGTGCCTCTGAAGGATGTATCATCTTCAGCACGTTTGTATTGGCTTGGTGCTTGTACTAAAACGATGTATGGTTTGTATGACAGCTTGTGAATATATGGCTTGTATGCTTTATCACCATGTTGTCAAGATGATTACTTCCTTTGCTCTGTAATCCTTCCAGTACTTCAATACCTTGTTTAGACTCTCCCAATCAACTCTGTTTGACTTTGGTTTTTACCTTCAGGATGTCTCAAGGAACCCGTGGCCAGGTTGGTCGTAACCAGGGTCGTGGGAATGACCAGGAGAAAGGCAACCTTCCACCCCCACCCACGATGGCTCAGGTTCTGATGGATGTCGAGAGGAACCGCCGAGACTCTCACCATCTGTTGGAAGTCATTGTTCGCAACACCACTCAGCAGCGCAATGAGTTGGTGTCCCTGAACGACTTCATCCGGCTTCATCCCCTAGTTTTCAGTTACTCCACCGAGCCCCTTGACGCCGATGACTGGCTTCGCAGCATCGAGAGGAAGCTCCAGGCAGGCCATGTTGCATATGGCGACAAGGTCAGCTATGCCACCTATCACCTCGAAGGTGCAGCTAGCTCTTGGTGGGAGAACTTCCTGAACATGCGTCCCGTTGGACCGCCTGCATCTTGGGAGGAATTCTGCACTTCCTTCCGTGAGCACCACATTCCCAAGGGTCTTATGGACCGCAAACGTGAGGAGTTCTGCAACCTCACCCAAGGCAGAAGGGTTGTTGACGAGTTTAGTCGTGAGTTCAACCGACTTGCTCGTTATGCTACCGAAGAAGTCTCCACCGACTCCAAGAAACAAGAGAGGTTCCGTCGTGGCCTAAACTCTGGACTCCGTCGTGAGCTCAACCTTCATGACTTTGCCACCTTCCAGGTCCTTGTCAACAAGGCCATCAAGGCAGAGGACATGAACACCCCAACGATTTCCGCAAACACCCTAGAGACGACAGTTCATCCTGTTCTGGCTCCCAGAAGCGCAAGATCTGGATCCCAAACAGTATGTTCCGCCAGAACAACCCACCGAGGCCATCCTATGTGGCGCCTCGTCCACCAACCCAGTTCCACCCATCCCCACCAAACGACCCAGCTCCACGTACTGTTTTCGGAGCCTGTTACAAGTGTGGTCAGGAAGGCCACTATTCTCTTGAGTGTCCCCAGAACCAGATCCAGAACCAGAATGCTCCACCCCGTGCCGGAGGAAACAACAACAATGGTCGTGGCAAGCCACCCCAGAAGGTCTACACCACCAAACCCGCTCCTCCCGCCACTCGTGGACGTGTGAACCAGATTGCCGCCGAAGAGACTGACATCATTCTTGGTACGCTCCCAGTCAATTATGTTCCTACTTCCGTTCTTTTCGACCCAGGAGCATCTCATTCATTCATGTCGGAAAGTTATGCACTTCGTCATGAGTTATCTTTTGTTGAATTGTCCACCCCAATGATTATTCAAACTCCAGGGACAAGATGGCAAACTAATAGAGTAAGCCATGGTAATCAGATTGCAATTGAGGGTTTAGTATTCCTTGCTTCACTCATAGCCCTCAAGTCTTCAGATATTGATGTCATCCTTGGCATGGATTGGCTATCAAGACAGAATGCCTACCTGGATTGCAAAGGCAAATCCGTGAAACTCACCCACCCTTCAGGCAAAACCGTCAACTACACCTTGCCCAGAACAAGAACTGTAAGGCCCGATATGCGGTACTGTTCCAGATCGAGATTTTTCCATCCAGATCCGGGGACGAAGCACATATCGGTCCCACCGCGACATATGACGAAGTCATATGCCCCAGATTTCCAACATGATATCACAACATTACAGATACAAGGATACAACATCTCATACAACCGGCATACAACTGCCTCAAATACAATACAACAGCGGAAGATACATGTCTGAGTACAGACTACAAGTAAATTCCTACTGGCAAAGAGAAAAACATCGATCCCATAACCACACGGGTCCAGGCCCTCCGCCGGGATCCGCCTAACTAGTCGTCGTCGAGTCTCCACGTGACACGTCGATCACCATACCTGTTGTCGATCGAGAACCCTGAAAAGAGTTTGGGGGTAGTATCATGAGTACAGAGGTACTCAGCATCCAACTTTAGTGGTCATCTGACCCAGCAAGGACTTCATCACTCGTCATTCTAGGACAACTAGTAGTTTACGGAAAGGAAGGGGTAAGTGGTGAGGTTGCTGCCGCACTAGCATTTATGAAGTGGCTAACGATCTAGAGAGTAAGATAAGAAGCCAAGCATTCGATGAGGAATCGCCTCCAACAAGTCTTGCTATCAACTACCACGCAAACATAACACCTATCCTATCCTTGTCCTCCTCTTCGCATCCCGACGAAGAAGAAGCAGTCAAGGCACACGCACACGTTGATCAAGTTATATTAATATTATCTCAGTTGTTGTTGTCTATGAACAAGGAGTAGGTCTCAAGTCGTCCATAACCGTGGACACGGCTTCTCGAAAAGATTTAACCCTGCAGGGCTGTACCAACTGCCCATTACGAGGCTCCGCACGCACTTCCATCTCTCTTAGTTGCTACCCATCAGAGGCAACCATTTTATGATTTAGTTCCAAGAGATCTGAAACGACAAGTCCCTCTAGCTAACCACGAACAAATCCGGGTGGCCCCGGGGAGTCGACACCCAATCCAAAAGCTGGCCACGCTCTCGGATCGGACTCTTCCGTATGACGCAGCTCGGATTGCCGGTAATTACACATGGGAAACCGGGTCCTAGCTGATCGGGTGGACCAACAGAGAAACAAAGTCTCCACTGGCCCAAGTTATTTTAAAACAGCTGGGGGCCCAACCAAGCACACACACGTTTTCAAATGGTAAATCAGCTTGGGCCACCACTAGAAATGTTTGAAGCTAGATAGGTAAGAAAAGGGGAGCCCATAAAATCCCACACGCGGTTAGGCACGCTCAGTCTTAAAACCAATACCCGGAACTCGGGTCCTAGGTGACTCGAATGGAACAAAGCGTCGGGGCGGGATAGCCTAGACCTTCCATCCTTCGTCGAATATAGTCAACATTATAATAATCATATCATCAACAACAATATAATAATGTGATATCCCAACCCAAAGAGTAACAGGGTAACATCGTAGCATCCTAAGCATGCATACTAAGAAGGGGCTGAGCAACGAGCAATAGTAAGATAGCAGTACAAGGTTTGCTGGGAAGGGACATGGCTGTATCGGTTTGAAAGAGGCTGTAAACATGTGGTAGGATCAAACATCGAACCTAGCCTAGACTAGCATGCAAACCGCTGGTTGAAATAGAATGGATCATAAGTAATGCATAGTCCTTGCCTGTTGATAAGTCGGATTCCGAAGGTGTAGTTGATCGAAAGCTCTCGCAACGTCTCCGAGAGGTACCCGCGGAAGCACACAAGAAGGAAACACTGGAAAGCAATCAACGGTGCACCACTATTACTACGAAGCAATACAAGATCAAAGAGGCAACACAAGGCACGGCAAGGCGATCCGGATCTATCGTCGAGAACGGTTACTAACAGTTTAAGTGGGGTATCGGTCACACACGACGAATACCGCACGTTTACGGTGGTTCAAGTTGCTTAGCTACAGGTGATCAACCAACGGTTGTTAACATGGCAACTCAAGCAAGCATGGCATAGCACACAAAAATGTCAAGAGGTGAAGCATAATTAAACTACCTGGGCTAGTCAATTTAAGTGGGGTGAAATCCTAGACATGGCAAACTATTACGGACCCCACGATAAATGTTGCATTTGGTACTGTTTTTCCCTAAACAATATTTTATTATTTTTATTAGCAAGAAAAACAGCAAAAACACAATCTACATGCAATTCTAGTCAAGTTACATATAAGAAACATTTTAAACAGAGCAATAGATAAAAAGTTATAGCAGTTACAGTTAAAGTGGCAAGCAGTGTCATTAGCAGTCAAACAACATGTAAACAAAGTCAAACATGGCAACAAACAACATTTTAATAATATACGCGCAAAATGGAGCAACTTTCATATAGAAAGCGTCTCCATCGAAGCTACTAGTGAAAAGTTACGGGCACCGCAATAAAACAACTAAAACTGCCTAAATAAACAAATAAAACCTAGCAAAAAAAACTATACGGGCCGAAACTAGGCTATTTGGGCCCAACAAAAAAAAACAGAGCTAAATAAAAAAAATAAAAAAAAGAGGGGGGGGGGCGCTCATTCCATGGGCTGTGGCCCATCTGGCCTGGAGGGGGCTGCGGCCTGGCTGGAAGGCTGGGCCTTGTGGGCCGCAGTGGGCGCACCGGCCCACCACGGTGGCAGCGGCGGCTGCGTGCTCGTCCTCTGGTTCTCCAGACTGAGAGGGGACGGCGGCGCTGGAGGCTGCCGGCGAGGGGCAGCAGCCCTCCGACGACGAGCCGGGGCCAGGGGAGCGCAAGGACACGGGGGCGGCCGGATCCGCCCGATCCAGTCGCCGGCAGGGGCCAGGGGGCGGCGCAGCGAGGTCCCCCGTACGTGGCTAGAGGTCGGCTCGCCATGGCTGCGGCGGCGGCTGTCACGGCCGACGGCGACCTGCAGGGGGAGAGGGGTGGTGAGATCCCAGGCGAGGTGAGGGGGAAGGGGTGCGGGAGGAAGAGGAGGTGGTTGGCCGAGGCACACGGCGGCGCGGCTGACGGAGCGAGGCGGTGAGGCGTCCACGGCAGGAGGTGGGAGGTGGAGAGGAGAGAGAAGAGGCTGGGTGCTCCCTGGGCCGTTGGATCCGCAGATCCGACGGTCCGTATCGAGAGGGGCTACAATTTGGGATTAAAATGTGCGAACATGGGGTAAAATATCTCAGATCTGGGGGCTGGGTAGGGAAACCCTAAGTGGTGGGGTGGTCTATTTGTAGCCCAGGTGGCTGGCAGTTTGCAAAAACATCTCCGGTTTCTCTCTCGGGCGCGCGGGGCTCACGTTTCTGACCGCCGGGGGTCCGAAGTACCTCCGATTCGGGTAAAACTTCGAACTACGCGATCAGCGCGTCGAGCCAGAGGCGTTCACCTCGCGCTGGAACCGTTCCGAAAACACTTTCCGGCGCGCTATAAAAATATCCCGTTTAATTATCAAATGGGGTTTTCGTTCCGTTGGCTGCAGTTGGTCTCGTGCAGTTTTCGCGACGGTGATCGGGCGAAACCCAGTGTCGCAAAGGTCGAGTGTCAAGGTGGCAAGGGTCGGTCTCCGTCCGATATGAGATAAGAGGGGATAAAATAATCGACGATTGATAAATCGGGGATGCAAACACCGCAAACAAATCAGACAATCAAACAATTCACACCGAAAACAAAAATTTTAATTTTTGCAAAAAAATGGGTTGTTACAAGAACCCAAGTGCATTCTGTGAATGTACTTCCCCTTACCGAACTTGAAGATATTCCGGTGGTTCGTGACTTCCCGGATGTCTTTCCTGAAGAGCTGCCGAGCATGCCACCCGACAGATGTGTAGAGTTTATAGGGGATCTTGTGCCAGGAACCGCACCAATTTCTAGATGCCCATACAAAATGACCCCACATGAGTTAGGTGAGCTAAAAATCCAACTTGATGTTTCGTTGGCAAAAGGCTTCATCCGCCCTAGCTCATCGCCATGGGGTTGCCCCGTTCTGTTCGTAAAGAAGAAAGATGGAAAAGAAAGGATGTGCGTAGACTATCGCCCGCTAAATTTAGCGACGATAAAGAACAAGTACCCACTGCCCAGGATCAATGATCTTTATGATCAACTTGCAGGATCCTCTGTCTTCTCCAAGATGGATTTGAGATTAGGTTATCATCAAATCAAAATCCGAAGCGAGGACATTCCCAAAACGGCTTTTACTACTCGTTATGGTCTTTACGAGTACACCGTCATGTCCTTTGGTTTAACCAATGCCCCCGCCACATTCTCGCGTGTGATGAATTCGATCTTCATGGAGTACCTAGATAAATTTGTTGTAGTTTATCTTGATGACATTCTCATCTACTCGAAGAACGAATAAGAGCATGCAGAACATCTTAGGTTGGTATTGATGAAACTTAGAGAGCATCGCCTGTATGCTAAATTCTCCAAGTGTGAATTTTGGCTACCAGAAGTGACCTATTTAGGCCACGTGATTTCTGCAAAAGGCATTGCTGTGAATCCCGAGAGAGTTCAGGCCGTCCTTGACTGGACTCCACCTGAATCGGTTAAGCAAGTTAGGAGTTTTCTTGGCCTCGCCAGCTATTGCCGACGCTTCGTCGAGAACTTTTCTAAAGTTGCAAAGCCTCTAACTGAACTCCTCAAGAAAGATAAGAAATTCTTATGGACTCCCAAGTGCGAGGAAAGCTTTCAAGAGCTAAAAAGAAGATTGACTTCTGCACCTGTACTTGCACCTCCAGACACCAAAAAGGATTTCGAGATCTATTGTGACGCATCACGGCAAGGGTTAGGATGCATACTTCTGCAAGATCGACATGTGGTAGCTTATGCTTCACGCCAGTTGCGACCACATGAAGAGAACTATCCTACCCATGACCTTGAACTCGTTGCCGTAGTTCATGCCCTAACAACTTGGCGACATTACCTCCTTGGTAACCGTTGCGAGATATATTCCGACCACCAAAGCCTCAAATATATTTTCACCCAGCCAGATCTTAATCTGAGCAAAGACGCTGGATTGAGTTGATAAAAGATTACGACGTAGGAATTTCTTACACCCCAGGCAAAGCCAATGTCATGGCTGATGCACTAAGTCGTAAGTCGTATTGTAACAACCTCATGTTACAACAGTATCAACCACTTCTTCATGAGGAATTTCGCAAGCTCAATCTTGAGATTGTTCCTCATGGCTATCTTTCTACCTTGGTGGCGAAACCAACTCTTGAGGATCAAATCATAGTTGCCCAAAGGCGTGCACGAGGTGTTCGCCGGATCAAGGAGAACATCGCTAGCGGAGTTGCTAAGTGTTTCTCCACAGATAGCAAGGGAACGATATTCTATGAAAATCGTTTGGTAGTACCTAAGAATAGGGAATTAAGGAAACTCATCCTCAAAGAAGCCCATGACACACCCCTCTCGATTCATCCCGGTAGCACAAAAATGTACCGAGATCTACGCCGGAGATTTTGGTGGACTAGGATGAAGAGAGACATTGCTCAATTTGTTGCCGAATGTGATGTTTGTCGTCGCATTAAGGCAGAACATCAAAGACCAGCTGGTACACTTCAACCTTTGTCTATTCCCGAGTGGAAATGGGACAAAGTCGGTATGTACTTCATCACCGAATTTCCAAAAACCAAGAAAGGAAACAATGCCATCTTCGTTGTCATAGATAGGCTTTCCAAAGTTGCTCACTTCCTTCCGGTTCGCGAGTCTATAACTGCTAGCCAGTTAGCGGACTTGTACATCTCTAGAATTGTATCCCTTCATGGTGTTCCTTTGGAAATCAATTTTGATCGCGGTAGCCTTTTCACGTCTAGATTTTGGGGAAGCTTTCAGAAGGCTATGGGAACTCATCTCTCATTTAGTACAGCTTTCCATCCTCAGTCTAGCGGTCAAGTCGAAAGGGTTAACCAAATTCTCGAAGACATGCTCAGAGCTTGTGTTATCTCATTCGGAAAGAATTGCGAGAAGTCTCTTCCATTTGCAGAATTTTCTTATAACAATAGTTTTCAATCTAGTCTGAACATGGCTCCTTTTAAACTCCTTTATGGAAGACGATGTCGAACACCACTGAACTGGTCAGAAACCGGTGAAAGACAATTCTTTGGACCGGATATGATCAAGGAAGCAGAAGAGCAAGTTCGCATTGTTTGTGATCAATTGAAAGCAGCCCAGTCTCGTCAGAAAAGCTACTATGATTGTCATCATAGGCAAGAAAGCTACAATCTGGATGAGAAGGCTTACCTTCGGGTTACTCCTCTGAAGGGAACCCAACGTTTCAGTATCAAAGGCAAGTTTGCCCCACGTTACATAGGACCTTTCCACATTCTTGCCAAACGTGGAGAAGTTGCCTACCCACTTGAACTACCCCCGCACCTTTCCCGAGTACATGATGTATTCCATGTGTCCCAACTCAGGCGTTGCTTCAAGGACCCCATCCGCGAAGTCGACCATGAAACGCTTGATCTCCAAGATGACCTTTCTTATCGAGAATACCCCGTTTGTATTCTTGATTCCGCAGAGCGTGTCACTCGTCGTCAGAAGATTAGGTTTCTGAAAGTGCAATGGTCACACCACTCTGAAAGAGAAGCTACGTGGGAAAGAGAAGACCGTCTCAGTGCCGATTATCCCTCCTTCCTCCCGCAGACTTCTGAATCTCAGGATGAGATTCTGTTGAGTGGGGGCGAGTTGTCAGAACCCTCTGTTAGGTAATGTGCTAGGGTTAGCCAGTACTCTTGCATCATATCAAAAGTTCAAAAGAAATCTTTGAAATCAAAATCAAAAGCAAAATGGGAGAAGGAACCCCCCTAGATGAATTAATTCAAAAGGCCAGATAAAAATCTTCTCCAAAAATTCATGTTAGATTTTTGAAAAGTCTTATAAATGAGTGTGATCACATATCAAGTGATGTGGGACCCACCCCATGCTCATGGATTTTTCAAATATTCAAATAGTGCCTTGGAATTATTCAAAAACCCCTATTTGAGTTAAGATTCAAATTATTTGAATTTTAAAAATGTTGAAACTTTATAAGTGACTAGTCTATATTGTTATGAAGCCATATAAATTTTTTCAGCATTTAATAAAATGCCTAGCTATTTATTTACCTAAGACAAAACAAATGTCAGAAAAGAAACAGACAAGAAAAGAAAAAACAGGACTTACCTCGTTTTCGGCCCAACTAGTTCCCCAGCCGGCCCAGCCCACCTCCCGGGCTGTCGTCTTCCTTAGGCAGCCAGGCATCTGCGTGCCCGGCATGCCATGGCCGCCACGCCACCTGCTTGCCTGGCGCCTCCCGAGCCCTCTAGGCACGTCCTGGAGACGCCTCTCAGCCGTCCCAATCCATTCCCCCCCCCCCTCCTTATCGTCTTCCCCCTCCTCCTGCGCCCGATTTCATCGCCGCCAGTGAGCATCCGTGGAGCACGCTGCCATCTTCACGCGGCCACCTCCGACGAGAGGCCGCTACGCCAAATCCAACCGCTCCGCCGTCGTCTACAACCCCACCGTGCAGAAGGAATCGGAGCCAGACGCCTCCACGAGCTCGCTAGCTTCGTCGTCTTCGTCTCCGGCCGCCGCGGATCGACCTTGAGTTCCGGCAGCACCAGAGCCTCCCCGAGCAAGCCGTCGCTTCAGTTAGACTCAGGGTGAGCTCGGGATCAAAACCCCTAACTTTTCCCCCTTGATTGCTCCCTCTAGCCGGATCCGCCATGAGAACCCGAGCTCCTCGACGCCATGGTCGTCGCCCTCCTCGCTCTAGTGCCCGTCGTGAAGCTCAAGTGCACGCGTTTGACTCCTGCGTGTACTAGCGTTCAAAAGTGCCACAAATCAGCTCAATTCGTGCACTGCAGCGACAACTACGATCTTGCCGCCGTTCTGTTGCCGCCGAAGAAGTCGCCGCCGTCGATTCCGAGCTCTCCGTGACCCCCTGTTGCTTCCAAACGACGCGGACGACGATGCTGCACCCATTGGTGTCCTCCCCGTAGCCTCCCGTGGCCCCTAGCCCATTCCGGCGAGTGCGCCGCCGTGGCCAGGCCGCTGGCGTTTAGCTGCCGGTGGGTTAGACACTAATCCCCCTCCTAAACCCACCCTGGGCCACTGACCAGTGGGCCCAGTGGCTTAATTAAGCCACTGGATTAATTAACCAGCCGGGTTAATTAACCAGTGACACTGACACCCTTGGCCCACACGTCAGCCCCCTTCCTGACGCCAGCATGAAGTCAGCATGACGCAATAATGAATTTCCAGAAATTAAATTGAATTAAAGAAATTCCACAAAATCCAGAAAATACCCCAAACTTTGGAAATTCATAGAAAATTCATATCAACTCCAAATCGGACAAATAATATATGAAAAATGGTCAGGAGAAAATAAGCTATCCAAAAACCCAACTTTCAACTATGTTTGAGTGGATTTTAAAATGGTAGCAGTAGCATATGTCATTTGATTTATTTGGAATTAATTCAAATTCAATTCAAATGATTTTGCAACTTGAACCATGGAATTATGCTATATTTCAACCACACTTCAGAGGCATATAATACACAATTCAAAATAATTCAAATTGATCAAACAATGTCACATGCAACTTGGTTAAGTTTGAATTCAATTTGGAGTTTGAATTTGCAATTCAATTTGCAATATACTCCATTTAAATGGAATTGCTTCACACATCAAAGCATATACATCAATTTTCAACCTTCCATCATGTGATTGTGCATTGTATTTACTTTCCTATTTTGCTTGTTGTTTGTCGAGTAGATGTGGAACCGGAGCAGGAGGCTGCCCCCTTCGCTGAAGACCCAGAACCCGAACCTCGTCAGCAAGGCAAGCAAACCCCCATTGATCATGTTGATAAAATCCCACTTCCCTCTCATGTCTCGCTTATGCATTGTTTAGGATGATCACCATGATTCGTTCCTACCGCATAGATGAACCCATTCCTTTGCATGACCTATCATTTTGTCACAGTAGTAAGCAAACCACAATCCTAGCAAATGTAGGAGTTGGTTGATATCATGTGGCCCCTGCAAATGATTATCGCTTATTGCATGCTTAGTATGATACCATGATGTTACTGTGATATGAGTCGGGATGGTAGTGATCATGTTGATGTTGGTAGAAAAGTGTTGGTGAATCGACCCTAATACAAGGTGAACGATGAGAGGTTGTGTAGGAGTACACGGTGGGTTGTCTCGTTGAACACCGCCCTAAGTCCGAGTTCTTGTGTGGTGATCCAAGATGAAGAGTACAACCACACATTGGGCTCACTGACCCCTCTCAACTTACTAACTCATCCCTTTCGATGTCCAGATGTCGCAATAGTTCGGAGTTCTGGTAGGCTTGTGGCCTGGATGCTAAGTGAGAGAACGGCTCATCCGAGACCGGCTTATGCACCACGCACACATCATTGGGTCCACTTCGGTAAACCGGCCGGGTTCACGATTGTGGTAGCCAACCCAAGTAGGCGGCTTTCTTGGAGTAGATAGGCTATGAGGTAATAGTTGTGGTGAGCATCCTCGCCGACACTTCTTGAACGGTGTCGAGTACAAAGGCGGTAAATGATGATCATGTGTGTGTAGCGGTACACCCCTGCAGGGTTAACAAAACTATTCGAATAGCAGCGTCCGCGGTTATGGACTGCTTGGAAAGCTTAGCTTGATTATTAGATAACTTGAACTGGATACTTCTAAAATACACCAAGATAAGTGTGAGTGCTATGGCGTACTTTCTCGTGGGGAAGTCGAGGAAGGCACCATAGTGGTGTAATTGGTTGGAGAAAGTAGTGGACTCGTGTACTCTTCTTACCTCAAGTCTGGTACTCGTAGTTCAGGACTAGCCAAGTCAAAGCTGGCAATTCTGCAAGTGAAACCCCACCCCCTTTACCTTGATACATGTGCATGAGTAGTATAGCTCCTATGTAAGTCTTGCTGAGTACGACTTTGTACTCATGTTTGCTTAATCTATGTTTTAGATGATACCACTTACCCCGAAGGTGGCTTCTTCATCGAGCTGGACGACTGAAGATCAACTAGTCTAGTCCCAGTCAGACGACTGGTTCCCTCGTGGAGGGCTTGTGTTTAAATAAGGCTTCTTAAGCCATTTGTTAAACTTGTCTGTACTCAGACATAATTTCCTTCCGCTTGTGTTGTAATGTTGGATCACATGTTTGTGATCTCTGTTTGCACTCTATAAGAGTTATCAATAAAAATGTATACTTTGTAGAGAATTGCAATGATACCTACTGTTCATACAAGGCATGTGTGCTGCGTGTATGTTTATAACATGCATGTATTTGTATGGGTTTTCGAGACCTTAGTTGTGATCTGGCTGGCGGTCTTTCATACACCAAGTGGCCCTTAGATGTGCGCAGCTTGGTGCATCGCGATGCGATTGTTCGAGACTCGGTCTCGGGCACACTTTGTGGTATGATCGAGCCCGCCCTAGACCCCGACTAAGTGATCGGGCTGGAGTAAGTCTATGTAAGAGTTATGAGATAGTCGATAGTATGGTTGAGGCGACTTGTCTTTGAATATGGGAGTTCACCACCCATATCATTAGACTTGTGTGCGGACGATGAGGACCCATCTCAGTTGATCATCCGGCCTAGATGGGATGCCCCTCACGTACGGTGCTTTCCGAGGACGTTCTGTGCTTGGCCTTGTCTGCTTAGACAAGTGGGTACGGTTCTCGGCTCTCCATATGACTATGTCTTAGCTGGACTTGCAGACGCTAACCCCGGGTCCCGACAGCAGGTAACACAACATGAACTCTACAAACTCATAGTTTTATTGCATCTGCTATACAGAGCAGATATACTAGTGTTACAAGCAGAGATCACATAATTGTGACCCAACATTACATCATACAACAACGGAAGCAAATTATGTCTTAGTAAATACAAGGTTAACAAATGGCTTAAGAAGCCTTTAAGAAAACACAACGACCGTCCAGAGGGACCAGGCTGCTGTCTGGGACTACATTACTTCCTCGGCGTCGAGCTTGATGGGGAGGCCACCATCTGGGCCAGTGGTCTCGTCTCTAAAACATAGAATAAGCAAACGTGAGTACAAAGTCGTACTCAGCAAGACTTACGTCAGAACTATACTACTCCTGCTCAGATATCAAGGTAAAGGCAAGTGGGGTTGTAATGCAGAAAGCTTTGACTTGGCTATCCTTTACTACGACTACATAGAGTTGAGATGAGAGGCGCACACGAGTCCATCTAATCTTGATCACCACATCAATACACAACCATGGATCCTTCCTCGACTTCCCCACGAGGAAGCAACCCAAAGCACTCACACTTATCTTGATATTTTTAGAGTATCCATTTGAGTTGTCTAATAATCAAGCAAAGATCTCCAAGTAGTCCATAACCGCGGACACGGCTATTCGAATAGTTCATTAACCCTGCAGGGGTGTACTTCTTTACATACGTAGCTACCAGTTACCGCCTAGAACTCGTCACCTTCAAGCGGCGTCGGCGAGGATAGTACCACGACACTTACCTCACGGCTCCAACTCTAGTCCAGGGGATCGCCTATCTGAGTTGTACCCCAATCGGGAATCCAGCCGGGGTTTCCGTTCAGGACCCAGACGATGTATGGACGGTCCGACAAGCCCACCTCGACGGATGATGCTGCGCTTGCCTAGAACCGTGCTACGTTATGAAATCAACTAGAAGAAAATTAACCAATGCGAATCCTGGACCATATTCGGGGTGAGGTAATAGGTCGAGAGGGGTCAATGAGCCCAACATGTGGTAGTAATCTGTATCTTGGATCACAACACAAGAACTCGGGGCCTAGGGCAGTGTAAATGAGACAACCCACTGTGTACTCCTACACATCCTCTCATTGTTCACTTATATTAGGGTGACTTTATCAACACGTTACCACCTTGTTGCAAGAGCATAAATAAATTCCAAAGAAGAATTTTAGAAAATATTAATAACTCCCAAGTAAAATTAAAAAGTCTCCCAATAATAATTTAAACTATTTTCCAACGAATTAAAAATGGGGATAAGTCCTTTTATATCCTCTCGAGCAAACTGCCATGTGTTGAAAAATGTTTAAAAATATTTTAAAAGAATTCCAATAAAGTTTTAAAACATTTCTCAAACTTCAATATGTTGAAGGAGTCATATTACCTTCTCTCATTTTATTTTGTTGGTTTTGTTTTTAAATAATAAATTCCAAAACACCAACGGTGAATATTAGGGAAAGTCATTTTATTCCCTCTCTCTTTAATATTCATTTCAACACCAAAAGTTTTAAATTCCAGAGAAAATCGAACACATCAAGCAAACAATCATTATCTATTTAATTTTATTAACATTCCAAAATTCAGAAAATTTGGGATGTCACACACTACCACCCTTAAAAGGAATCTCGTCCTCGAGATTCGAAAAGGCTAGAAAGAAAGGTTAGGGTTCGGTCTTCATGACAGTCAATCGATCCTCCGACTGTCCAGGGTGCTACCACCCTTAAAAGGAAAGCGACTTAGTCTTCAAAAGCTTGTTCCCTCAGCGAGCTCCTCCATTCTAAGAATCCACTGTTCCACCTTCAGTCGCGACATCGCCCCAGAAAAGGCGAGTCCTACTTCATACTCCATCTATTAAGCCCATACGACAGGGTTAGGGAAAAACTATAACACCGACAAGAAAACCAACTAAGGTAACACCAAGCATATGCACTCAACAAGGAAGCGGCAAAACACCTACATTCGACAGTAACACTCAACAACAAACAATACAGTCACAACAGTCAAAACACCCAAACAACACCTAGAGTAAGGTCATATGTATAAGACATACGATCTCATCATACTACGCGAAAATTCGTTCATCTAACTTCACCTAAAAGGTGGTGGTCTGATTCTAAGGTTCATCCTTCTCAGCTAAGATGATTTTAAAGGTTCCTCTCACACTGTCAAACTTATTGACCACCATAGGTTATTCCATCTAGTCCCGATAATCATAACTCCAATTGATCCCCGAGGGTGATGATGTTCTTCTCAAATGTCTTGTCTTCCAAGGTATAAACAACTCAAGGGTATTCATAGTAAAACAAGATGAGAAGTTTTAGAAGGTGAATAATATATGGGAAATACTAGTGAGAGAGTAAGAAATCAAAGAGTGATAAAATATTTTTTGTTCCTATGGCTTTTCTATCCATTTTCTAGGGTCACCAACCTACAGTCAACACACGGCTCTGATACCATCTGTAACGACCCAATTCACACGGAATTGAAGTCTCTGTGCTCAAGTACCAGTCCCTGGATCGAACTCGCTGGCCCACACAGTATTATAGATGTATATCAAAGTACAAGTGCATCATTATTACAATGTATGATCCAGAGTAAATAAATAACAAGTTGCATAGCTCAAGGCTAGCTTATTCAACATAAATATAGCGGAAGCAAAAGCAAACAACGTGGAGTCCATCAACAGCCACATGCGAACATGCTGAGTGTAGACTCGTAACCCTATCATAACACACTAATCTTCTGAGAAACCTGCAACACGAAGGTTACAGCCCGAACACGGGTCAGTACATGTGATTTGTACGGCAAGTAACACAAGTGATAAAGCAATCCTACAACTAAATTCAAAACAAGAATGAGAATCAAGCTTGGTTTGTTGTACATAAAGTTTGTACTCATCTACTTCTACTTACTACTCAACATTTTTATCAACTCAAGTTAATATCGACCCACAACGCGCAACAGCTAACTAGCCGCCTATGAGAGCCCTCGGGATCATAGGATTTCTAATGGCAGCCATGAGAGCCCTCGGGATCATGGTTTCGTGAGTATTGTAGAGCCCTCAGGATACAATCGCACACGTACCCCCTATTCGTGGACATCATAGAGCCCTCAGGATACGATGCCACTACAAACACATTCGTGACTGTTACAGAGCCCTCAGGATGCAACATCACCAAATCGTGAACACTGTAGAGCCCTCAGGATACAGTGCCACTACCTAGACACCAAGTGAACATTGCAGAGCCCTCAGGGTGCAATGCCACACAAACAATCGTAAGTGAATATCACAGAGCCCTCAGGATGTAATACCACTCTACAGTACCTCAATCACAAGTTACCAATTTACTGACAATAATGTTTTCACAACACTTGAATAACACAACAATCCCTCCCATGGTTATCATTGCAACAGTAAGCATAAATCACATAGCACAAGAAATACTAAAACATAACAACGTTGGATACATTGATCAACCAAAACACGTGCCTATCCTACCAGGTTTCAGCATAAACATAACGACCTTCACATGCATGGAAACATAGTATATGCATAATCAAAAGTGAAGCTTAACCAAAAGTGAAACTTGCCTTGAACGGTGTTGAAGCAATCTAACACTTATTTCTGATCCTTTCTGCACTCCGGACAATCTACACAGTCAAACAATGAAGCATTCAACACACCATAACACATAAACAATGCAACAACAAAAGAACCAAATGAACAGCAAGAAAAACAACTAAACAATAGCTAAACTTAAAGTACTTGTCAAATAAAAACCAACGCAAAAAGAAACGGCGCAAACGGCGCACCGGTAAAAAGTTACGGCTGCCGGAAGTTCAAATTTGGATCAGCTTGGGATCCAAATTTAAATACTTCAAACTTCTGTAACACTAGGTCTACTGGCTAGAAAATTTCCACACGGTCGCAACGCAACTGGAATCACTCGATTCCGAGTTACGGTTAAATAGTACTCGCGAAAACGGTTTCGGGTGAAAAACGGGGGTACCGGGGGGTTCTACTGTAAAAAGGACTGATACATAAATAAATATTTTACAAAAGACGCGATCGGATCCCTGGGCGGTTTTGGATCCAGATCTGGGAAAAAAAAATTCGAAACGTTTTCTAATTTTTTTTTCAAGTCTTCTTCCTCCACGGGACGCACGAGGCAGCACAGGGCCATGACTGCGGCTTGGAGCTCGGGGGCTCCGGCTCGGCTAGGCCGGCGAGGACAGCGCCGGCGGGCGCGGCCGGCGGCTGGGGGCGGCGCGCGGCTGCGGAGGCGCGCAGCCAGGCGCGGGCACAGGCGCGAGCGGCCAGCGGGCGCGCAGGCGCCGGGCGCACGGCCATGGCGGCTCGGGCTCCGGCCGGCCGGCCGTGGCGGCGGCCGCGGCGGCCAGTGGGCGGCGGCGCGGCGGCGGGGTCAGGCACAGGCGGCGGCGTAGGCGTCGGGGTACTCCGGCGGCACGGCTAGGCGCAAAATCCGGCGATCCGCACAAAATTTTACCTCGAAGAAAATGCGAAAACGCACTCCGGCGATGCTCCGGCGAAAAGTCCGGTGAACTCCGGCGAGATTCCGGCGATGACGTCGGCGGCGGCGGGTCCCGCGGATTAGATTAGTCTAACCCTAAAACGCTGAGCGAAAATAAACTTAGCCCTAA
This sequence comes from Bromus sterilis, assembly GCA_950022295.1. Classification (NCBI taxonomy): domain Eukaryota; kingdom Viridiplantae; phylum Streptophyta; class Magnoliopsida; order Poales; family Poaceae; genus Bromus; species Bromus sterilis. The sequence goes on from OX465596.1 coordinate 235,975,246, forward strand.
TCGGGGCTATTTATAGCCAGCCCCTAATCCCTTTTTTTTTGTAAATCCGAAATAAAAGAAATTCAAACATAACAACCTCTACTTTTTACTCATATAAAACTCATTTAATAGCAAGGTTGATCAAGTACTACTACCAAACTAGTAATACATAAAGTAAAAAGTTTCACTTACTATGAAGCATTCATGGTACCTTTATTTTAAAGGATATTGTCCCCACCATAATAGTTTCGTATTTGTGGTGCACATGTAGAGGACAATCCCAATCACCAATCTTCACGGTCTCGATATTATTTATAGACTTGAGGCCATGCCTCTTGTCAATCTTCTTTGGAAAATACACCGTGTGTTCTTTATCATTCACATTGAAAGTAACCTTTCCTTTATTGCAATCAATAATAGCACCTGCGGTGTTAAGAAAAGGTCTACCAAGAATAACAGACATGCTCCCATCCTCAGGCATGTCAAGCACAACAAATCAGTAAGGATTAAACAATTAGCAACTTCAACGGGAACATCCTCACAAATACCTATGGGAAGGGTTGTTGACTTGTCAGCCATCTGAAGAGAGATATCTGTAGGGATTAGTTTTTCTAAACATAGTCTTTTGTAAAGAGAAAAAGGCATAACACTCACTCCTGCTCCAAGATCACATAAAGCAGTCCTGACATAATTATTCTTTATAGAGCAAGGAATGGTGGGTATACTTGGATCACCAAGCTTCTCAGGAATCTTGCCACTAAAATAGTAGTTAGCAAGCATAGTAGATATTGCTTCATTAGGAAGTTTTCTTTTATTAGTAACAATATCTTTCATATATCTCGAATAAGGAGGTAACTTAATAGCATCAGTCAAAGGAATTTGAAGAAAAAGAGGTTTCATCCACTCACAAAACTTATTGTAATGCTCTTCTTCTTTAGTTTTGAGAGACTTACCTGGAAAGGCATGGGTTTCTGTACCCATGTATCTCTTTCCTTCCCATGTCTTCTTGCGATAAAGTATTCTCTAGTTTATTTTTTGCATTTATCGGGTGCTTCTTCTTCTCGAACTTCGGGTGGATCATTCTTTTCACCATCCTTTTTAGGCTCAGCACCGTCTTCAGTCTCAGCATCAGAGGTAGATATACTATTTGGATCATTGGAATTGTCAGCTTCTTTGTGCTTCTTCTTCTTCTACGGAGAGCTAACAATTTCTTCTTCCTGTATTTTAGAATCTTGCTCGATCCTCTTCGGATGCCCCTCCGGATAGAGAGGGTCTTGAGTGCTAGTTCCTCCTCCGGTTTTAATCCCGAAGGCCCTTATATCCTGTTTGGAATTATTAGCAAGCAAATCTTTTTGCACATTAGAAATTTGCTCAAGCTGAGTTTGAATCATATGAAAATGCTTCACAAGACATTTAACATCATTAACTGTTCTTCCTAGAACATCAAGCAAACTTTTGATAGCAAGGGAATTATCATGCAACTGACTTTGTATCCTCTCATTAAATTGATTTTGCTTCATAACAAAATTATCAAGCTCATCTAAACATTGATCAGGAGGCTTACCATGAGGAATGTCACTTGCATTGAAATATAAAAGAGTGTACCTCTACCATTGGAGGGTGAGTGGTACGCTCACACAACTTCTCAATTGGGGGTAGATTCTTCATGTCTTCAGTTTTAATACCCTTCTCTTTAATAGAGTTCTTTGCTTCTTGCATATCTTCGGGGCTTAGGACACGCATGCCCCTTTTCTTTGGTGGTGGAGGTGGTTCAGGGACGGACCAATCTTTGTGGCTCTTGGTAATCTTGCCAATTAATTCTTCTACATCGTCCGGTGTTCTTTTCCTGAAAACACACCCAGCCCAACTATCCAAATAGGATCTAGATTCATCAGTTAGACCAGCATAAAATATATCAATCAATTCATTCTTAGGGACTCCATGTCAGAACCCTCTGTTAGGTAATGTGCTAGGATCAAGTAACCTTGCATCATGTCAAAATTTCAAAGGAAATCAACTTCAAAATCAAAATGGGAGAAGGAAACCCCCTCAGATGAATTAATTCAAAAGGCCAGATAAAAATTTTCTCCAAAAATTCATGTTAGATTTTTGAAAAGTCTTATAAATGAGTGTGATCACATATCAAGTGATGTGCGACCCATCCCATGCTCATAGATTTTTCAAATATTCAAACAGTGCCTTGGAATTAAAGAAATACCCCTATTTGATTTAAAATTCAAATCATTTGAATTTTAAAAAATGTTGAAACTTTATGAGTGGCTGGTCTATATTATTATGAGGGCACATAAAATTTTTCAGCATTTAATAAAATGCCTAGCTATTTATTTTAGCTCAGGAAAACAAATGTCAGAAAAGAAAAACAGAAAAGAAAGAAGAAACGCTTACCTGGCGCCCAGGCGAGAGCAACCCATCCAGCCCACCCGGCCCAGAGGGGCAGCAGGGTCTTCTTCCCCACCCCACGCCTCCAAGCTGCTCGGTGGAATGCCACCGAGCCAGCCGTGGACGCCACGTCGCCGCCGAGCGCCTTCCAGGCCTCCCCGTGCCCCCTTCTCGCGCCTGGAGACGCCTCTCTCCCGTCCTGATCCATCCCCCCCCCCTCCAGAGCTTCCTCCTCCTCCTCCCGTGCTCGAATCCGTCGCCGCCCGAAGCCTCACCGGAGCGCACCGCCGTGGACGACGTGGCCACCGTGCCCTAGAGCTCAAGCCAGCAAGTCCACCGTGCTCCTCGTCCTCGACTTCGTCTTCAAGAAGAAGCTGGAGCCCTAATTCCTCCCCGAGCCGACGCCATCGTCTTCAACCTCTCGCTGGACCCGCGAGCTCGCCGCCGTCGATTCGCCGCCATTGAAGCCTCCCCAAGCTTGCCGTTGCTTCCGTTCGAACCGCGGTGAGCTACTGAGTGTTTCCCCTAAGCTTCCAGCACCCCGCGACCCCTCTATCCGTTTTCGCCATGGATGCCGAAGCACGTCGCCGCCATGGACGACGATGAGGTCGCCCCTGTGCCCCATCATCGCGTCCAGCGCGCGCGTTTGACTCCCAGTGACTCTAGCTTTCGAACGCACGCGATTTCAGCCCAAACCGTGCACTACAACGTCAACTACGACCTCGCCGCCGTTCTGTTGCCGCCGGAGTCGTCGCCGTCGTCGCTCCCGACCACCCCGTGACCCCCTGTTGCCTCCAGAAGACGCGGACGAAGCTGCTGAGCAAGATGGTGCCCTCCCGGTGGCCTCCCGTGGCCTCTAGCAGATTCCGGCGAGTCGCCGCCGCGGCTCCAATCGCCGGCGGTTAACCGCCGTTGGTTTAGCCCTTAAGCACCTAGCTAATGACCCCCTGGGTCACTGACCAGTGGGCCCAGTGGCTTAATTAAGCCACTGGATTAATTTAACCCACGGGTTAATTAATCCAGTCACTGACACCCTGGACCCACATGTTAAATCATTTTATGAATTTCCAGAAAATCAAAATGAATTAAAGAATTCCAGAAATTCCAGAAAATACCCCAAACTTTGGAAATTCGTAGAAAATTCCTATTAACTCCAAATTGGACAAATAATATATGAAAAATGATCAGGAGAAAATTATCTTTCCAAATATGCAACTTTCAACTATGTTTGAGTTGAATTTAAATTGGGACCAGTAGCATATGTCATTTGGTTTATTTGAATTTAATTCAAATTCAAATCAAATGATCTTGCTACTTGGACCATGGAATTAAGCTACAATTCAACCACACTTCAGAGGCATATCATACACATTTGAAGATGATTCAAAATGATCAAACCATGTCACATGTAACTTGGTAAATGTTGAATTCAAATGTGGAGTTTGAATTTGCAATTCAAATTGCAATATACTCCATTTAAATGGAATGCTCAACACATCAGTTCCATGAACATCACCATTTCAAACTTATTCATGTGATTGTGCATTGTACATTATGTTGATCCTATGATTGTCATGTTGCTGATAGACGTGGAGCCGGAACCCGAGGTCACCCCCTTCGTTGAAGACCCTGAACCCGAACCTCGTCAGCAAGGCAAGCAAACCCCCATTGATCATGTCGATAAAATCCCACTTCCCTCTCATGTCTCTCTTATGCATTGTTTAGGATGATCACCATGATTCGTTTCTACCGCATAGATGAACCCATTCCTTTGCATGACCTATCATTTTGTCACAGTAGTGAGCAAACCACAATCCTAGCAAATGTAGGAGTTGACTGATATCCTGTGGCCCCTGCAATGTTACTGCTTATTGCATGCTTAGTATGATACCATGTTGTTACTGTGATGCGAGTCGGGATGGGAATGATCATGTTGATGATGGTAGAAAAGTGTTGGTGAATCGACCCTAATACAAGGTGAACGATGAGAGGCTGTGTAGGAGTACACAGTGGATTGTCTCGTTGAACACCTCCCTAGTACGAGTTCTTGTGTGGTCATCCAAGATGAAGAGTACAACCACACATTGGGCTCACTGACCCCTCTCAACTTACTAACTCATCCCTTTCGATGTCCAGAAGTCGCAATAGTTCGGAGTTCTGGTAGGCTTGTGGCCTGGATGCTAAGTGAGAGAACGGCTCATCCGAGACCGGCTTATGCACCACGCACACATCACTTGGGTCCACTTCGGTAAACCGACCGGGTTCACGATTGTGGTAACCAACCCAAGTAGGCAGCTTTCTCGGACTAGATCGGCTATGAGGTAACAGTTGTGGTGAGCATCCTCGCTGGCACCCCTTGAATGGTGTCGAGTTCAAAGGCGGTAAATGATGATCATGTGTGTGTAGCGGTACACCCTTGCAAGGTTAACAAAACTATTCGAATAGCCGCGTCCGCGGTTATGGACTGCTTGGAAAGCTTAGCTTGATTATTAGATAACTTGAACCGGATACTTCTAAAACAAACCAAGATAAGTGTGAGTGCTATGGCGTGCTTCCTCGTGGGGAAGTCGAGGAAGGCACCATAGTGGTGTATTGATTGGAGAAAGTAGTGGACTCGTGTACGCTTCTTACCTCAAAGTCTGGTACTCGTAGTTCAGGATTTAGCCAAGTCAAAGCTGGCATTTCTGCAAGTGAACCCCACCTCCCTTTACCTTGATACATGTGCATGATTAGTATAGCTCCTATGTAAGTCTTGCTGAGTACGACTTTGTACTCACGTTTGCTTAATCTATGTTTTAAATGATGCCACTGACCCCGAAGGTGGCTTCTTCATCGAGCTGGACGACTGAAGACCAACTAGTCTAGTCCCAGTCAGACAACTGGTTCCCTCGTGGAGGGCTTGTGTTTAAATAAGGCTTCTTAAGCCATTTGTTAAACTTGTCTGTACTCAGACATAATTTGCTTCCGTTTGTGTTGTAATGTTGGATCACATGTTTGTGATCTCTGTTTGCACTCTATAAGAGTTATCAATAAAAATGTACACTTTGTAGAGAATTGCAATGGTACCTACTGTTCATACAAGGCATGTGTGCTGCGTGTATGTTTATAACATGCATGTCTTTGTATGGGTTTTCGAGACCTTAGTTGTGTTCTGGCTGGCGGTCCTTCATACACCAAGTGACCCTTAGATGTGCGCAGCTTGGGGCATCGCGATGCGATTGTTCGAGACTCCGTCTCGTGCACACTTTGTGGTATGATCGAGCCCGCCCTAGACCACGACTAAGTGATCGGGCTGGAGTAAGTCTATGTAAGAGTTTTGAGATAGTCGATAGTATGGTTGAGGCGACGTGTCTTTGAATATGGGAGTTCACCACCCATATCATTAGACTTGTGTGCGGACGATGAGGACCCATCTCAGTTGATCATCCGGCCTAGATGGAATGCCCCTCACGTACGATGCTTTCCGAGAACGTTCTGTGCTTGGCCTTGTCTGCTTAGACAAGTGGGTACGGTTCTCGGCTCTACATATGACTATGTCTTAGCTGTACCTGCATACGCTAACCCCGGGTCCCGACAGACTTGGTATCAGAGCAGGACTGACTGTAGGACTCGTAGCCTTGGCCAAAGTCGAGTCTACCTTTCTATAGTTATATAGTTACTCTGGGTATATAAGGGAACAACGTAAGGCTTCTTTTTTCTCCTTACCCCTTCGTTCTGAGTTCTGAGTCACCCTCCTCTTATTCTACGGGAAGATAGGACTAGGCTCTCCTCTGTCTGATTATAACATCTCGTTGTTTGCTTCCTTGTAGCCGTAGGAAAGTTGTGATCGGTTTGTTAGAGTGGTTATGCTCCCTGTTTTATTACATCGTATGTAAGTGTTGTTTCCATGTTGTAAGAAATTGTCTTTTCTTGCAATTACAACCGTTATGCTGTCCGAGTCATTCCAGGTTTATCTCATAATCTGATGCATTTGCAAACTCCTTTCTGTTTCAGATGGCAGATCTTCCCCCTCGGCAAATTGTTCGTTTGACTAGGTGCCTCGGTGTGCGTGGCCATCCCGCCACGTTGATCGAGATGATGTCCTATGTGGGATATCGGTGGTACCCTGAGTACACCGTCGAGGAGCAGTTCCACGACTTCAACCAGACGCAGTTCCACTGCATAGTTCGGATCTACCCGCACCACGTTGGAGTCACTCAGCCTATCCACTTTGGACATGGCATTGGCGTTACCGAGAACATGGCTATGCAGGATGCTGCATATTCATGTATGACACTGCTGAGAGAGGAGCACACTTTACTGAGAGAGACCTCTTTCCGCTATATCCCTGCTGCACTTCCAGGAGAAGAGGGATATTACACCGGAATCTACTCAGATCACTCTGCAGAAGATCCCACACTTCAGATGACTGCTAGGTTTGCTAGTGACAGAGATCGTGATGCACGCGCTCTCCGTTTCGAGCTTCACGCCACCCGTGTTCGTCTGTATCGAGCACTGACCCTTTTGGCACCCTTTGTGAGCGTGGGATCAGTTGAGTTTGATGCGATCTACCCAGTGAGGACTCAGATGCCTTCTCGAGTTGCTTGGCCCGAGATTGGAGGCATTTTTCCACCCCGTGGTCCTTTGCTTCCACCCTACGCTGGACCTAGGCCCCATCCTTGCCCAAATGGATATCAGGGTCCACAAGCCTCCGTGTTTTCCGATGGTCACCTCCATCTACCGGGATACGCGGGTAACTTTTATGAGGACTACTATGGAAATAGAGATGAGTGAGACCGCCTGTGGTCTTACTTAGTGATGATGTAGTAGTATCTTAGTGTATTGTATGCAAGGTGTCTAAGTTCCAGAGGCTTAGATAAATAATGTATAGGAAGTCAGAGTGCCTCTGAAGGATATATCATCTTCATCATGTTTGTATTAGCTTGGTGCTTGTACTAAAACGATGTATGGTTTGTATGACAGCTTGTGAATATATGGCTTGTATGCTTTATCACCATGTTGTCAAGATGATTACTTCCTTTGCTATGTAATCCTTCCAGTACTTCAATACCTTGATTAGACTCTTCAAATCAACTCTGTTTGACTTTGGTTTTTCACCTTCAGGATGTCTCAAGGAACCCGTGGCCAGGTTGGTCGTAACCAAGGTCGTGGGAATGACCAGGAGGAAGGCAACCTTCCACCCCCAACCACGATGGCACAGGTTCTAATGGAAGTTGAGAGGAACCGCCGAGACTCTCACCATCTGTTGGAAATCATTGCACGCAACACCACTCAGCAGCGCAATGAGTTGGTGTCCCTGAACGACTTCATCCGACTTCATCCCCCAGTTTTTAGTTACTCCACTGAGCCCCTTGACGCCGATGACTGGCTTCGCAGCATCGAAAGGAAGCTCCAAGCAGGTCGTGTTGCAACTTGTGACAAGGTCAACTATGCCACCTATCACCTTGAAGGTGCAGCTAGTTCTTGGTGGGAGAACTTTCTGAATATGCATCCTGATGGACCACCTGCATCTTTGGAGGAATTCTGCACGTCCTTCCGCGAGCACCACATTCCCAAGGGTCTTATGGACCGCAAGCATGAGGACTTCTGCAACCTCACTCAAGGCAGAAGGACCATTGATGAGTTTAGTCGTGAGTTCAACCGACTTGCTCGTTATGCCACCGAAGAAGTCTCCACCGACTCCAAGAAACAAGAGAGGTTCCGTCGTGGCCTCAACACTGGACTCCGTCGTGAGCTCAATCTTCATGACTTTGCCACCTTCCAGGTCCTTGTCAACAAGGCCATCAAAGCAGAGGACATGAACACCCCCAACGATTTCCGGAAACACCCTAGAGATGACAGTTCATCCAGTTCTGGCTCCCAGAAGTGAAAGATCTGGATCCCAAACAACATGTTCCGCCAGAACAACCCACCGAGGCCATCCTATGTGGCGCCTCGTCCACCAACCCAGTTCCACCCAGCTCCACCAAACAACCCAGCTCCACGCACTGTTTTCGGAGCCTGTTACAAGTGTGGTCAGGCAGGCCACTATTCTCGCGAGTGTCCCCAGAACCAGCTCCAACATCAGAATGCTCCACCCCATGCCGGAGGCAACAACAACAACAATGGTCGTGGCAAGCCACCCCGGAAGGTCTACACCGCCAAACCCGCTCCTCCCGCCACTCGTGGACGTGTGAACCAGATTGCCGCTAAAGAGACTGACGACACCACTGACGTCATTCTTGGTATGCTCCCAGTCAATTATGTTCCTACTTCCGTTCTTTTGGACCCAGGAGCATCTCATTCATTCATGTCGGAAAGTTATGCACTTCGTCATGAGTTACCCTTTGTTGAATTGTCCACCCCAATGATTATTCAAACTCCAGGGTCAAGATGGCAAACTAATAGAGTAAGCCATGGTAATCAAATTTCAATTGAGGGTTTAGTATTCCTTGCTTCACTCATAGCCCTCAAGTCTTCAGACATTGATGTCATCCTTGGCATGGATTGGCTATCAAGACAGAATGCCTACCTGGATTGCAAAGGCAAATCCGTGAAACTCACCCACCCTTCTGGCAAAACAGTCAACTATACCTCACCCAGAACAAGAACCCAAGTGCATTCCTTGAATGTACTTCCCCTTCCCGAACTTGAAGATATTCCGGTGGTTCGTGACTTCCCGGATGTCTTTCCTGAAGATCTGCCGGGCATGCCACCCGACAGATGTGTAGAGTTTATAGTGGATCTTGCCCCAGGAACCGCACCAATTTCTAGACGCCCATACAAAATGGCCCCACGTGAGTTAGCTGAGCTTAAAACCCAACTGGAAGCTTTGTTGGAGAAAGGCTTCATCCGCCCTAGCTCATCTCCATGGGGTTGCCCCGTTCTGTTCGTAACGAAGAAAGATGGAACAGAAAGGATGTGCGTAGAATATCGCCCGCTAAATTTAGCGACGATCAAGAACAAGTACCCACTGCCCAGGATCAATGATCTTTATGATCAACTTGCAGGATCCTCTGTCTTTTCCAAGATGGATTTGAGATTAGGTTATCATCAAATCAAAATCCGAAACGAGGACATTCCCAAAACGGCTTTTACTACTCGTTATGGTCTTTACGAGTATACCGTCATGTCCTTTGGTTTAACCAATGCCCCCGCCACTTTCTCACGCATGATGAATTCGATCTTCATGGAGTATTTGGACCAGTTCGTCGTGGTTTACCTCGATGACATCCTTATATAGTCGAAGAACGAAGAAGAACATGTCGAACACTTAAGGCTGGTATTGATGAAACTTAGAGAGCATCGCCTGTATGCTAAATTCTCCAAGTGTGAATTCTGGCTACCAGAAGTGACCTACTTAGGCCACGTGATTTCTGCAAAAGGCATTGCTGTGAACCCCGAGAGAGTTCAGGTCGTCCTTGACTGGACTCCACCTGAATCGGTTAAGAAACTTAGGAGTTTTCTTGGCCTAGCCGGCTATTGCCGTCGCTTCGTCGAGAACTTTTCTAAAGTTGCAAAGCCTCTAACTGAACTCCTCAAGAAAGATAAGAGATTCCTATGGACTCCCAAGTGCGAGGAAAGCTTTCAAGAGCTAAAAAGAAGATTGACTTCTGCACCTGTACTTGCACCTCCAGACACTAAAAAGGATTTCGAGATCTATTGTGACGCATCACGGCAAGGGTTAGGATGCATACTTCTGCAAGATCGACATGTGGTAGCTTATGCTTCACGCCAGTTGCGGCCACATGAAGAGAACTATCCTACCCATGACCTTGAACTCGCTGCCGTAGTTCATGCCCTAACAACTTGGCGACATTACCTCCTTGGTAACCGTTGCGAGATTTATTCTGACCACCAAAGCCTCAAATATATTTTCACCCAGCCAGATCTTAATCTCAGGCAAAGACGCTGGATTGAGTTGATAAAAGATTACGACGTAGTAATTTCTTACACCCCAGGCAAAGCCAATGTCATGGCTGATGCACTAAGTCGTAAGTCATATTGTAACAACCTCATGTTACAACAGTATCAACCACTTCTTCATGAGGACTTTCGCAAGCTCAATCTTGAGATTGTTCCTCATGGCTATCTTTGTACCTTGGTGGCGAAACCAACTCTTCAGGATCAAATCATAGTTGCCCAAAGGCGTGCACGAGGTGTTCGCCGGATCAAGGAGAACATTGCTAGCGGAGTTGCTAAATGTTTCTCCACAGATAGCAAAGGAACGGTATTCGTTGAAAATCGTTTGGTAGTACCTAAGAATAGGGAACTAAGGCAACTCATCCTCAAGGAAGCCCATGACACACCCCTCTCAGTTCATCCCGGTAGCACAAAAATGTACCGAGATCTACGCCAGAGATTTTGGTGGACTAGGATGAAGAGAGACATTGCTCAATTTGTTGCCGAATGTGATGTTTGTCGTCGCATTAAGGCAGAACATCAAAGACCTGCTGGTACACTTCAACCTTTGTCTATTCCCGAGTGGAAATGGGACAAAGTCGGTATGGACTTCATCACCGGCTTTCCAAAAACCCAGAAAGGAAACAATGCCATCTTCGTTGTCATAGATAGGCTTTCCAAAGTTGCTCACTTCCTTCCGGTTCGCGAGTCTATAACTGCTAGCCAATTAGCGGACTTGTACATCTCTAGAATTGTATCACTTCATGGTGTTCCTTTGGAAATCAATTTTGATCGTGGTAGCCTTTTCACCTCTAGATTTTGGGGAAGCTTTCAGAATGCTATGGGAACTCATCTCTCCTTTAGTACAGCTTTCCATCCTCAGTCTAGTGGTCAAGTCGAAAGGGTTAACCAAATTCTTGAAGACATGCTCAGAGCTTGTGTTATCTCATTCGGAAAGAATTGGGAGAAGTCTCTTCCATTTGCCGAATTTGCTTATAACAATAGTTTTCAATCTAGTCTGAACATGGCTCCTTTTGAACTCCTTTATGGACGACGATGTCGAACACCTTTAAACTGGTCAGAAACCGGTGAAAGACAATTCTTTGGACCGGACTTGATCAAGGAAGCAGAAGAGCAAGTTCGCATTGTTCGTAATCAATTGAAAGCAGCCCAGTCTCGTCAGAAAAGCTACTATGATCGTCATCATAGGCAAGAGAGCTACAATCTGGATGAGAAGGCTTACCTTCGGGTTACTCCTCTGAAGGGAACCCAACGTTTCGGTATCAAAGGCAAGTTGGCCCCACGTTACATCGGACCTTTCCGCATTATTTCTAAACGTGGAGAAGTTGCCTACCAACTTGAACTACCTCCGCACCTCTCCCGAGTACATGATGTATTCCATGTGTCCCAACTCAGGCGTTGCTTCAAGGACCCCATCCGCGAAGTCGACCATGAAACGCTTGATCTCCAAGATGACCTTTCTTATCGAGAATACCCCGTTCGTATTCTTGATTCCGCAGAGCGTGTCACTCGTCGTCAGAAGATTAGGTTTCTGAAAGTGCAATGGTCACACCACTCCGAAAGAGAAGCTACGTGGGAGAGAGAAGACCGTCTCAATGATGAGTACCCCACCTTCCTCCCGCAGACTTCTGAATCTCGGGACAAGATTCTGTTGAGTGGGGGCGAGTTGTCAGAACCCTCTGTTAGGTAATGTGCTAGGATCAAGTAACCTTGCATCATGTCAAAATTTCAAAGGAAATCAACTTCAAAATCAAAATGGGAGAAGGAAACCCCCCTAGATGAATTAATTCAAAAGGCCAGATAAAAAATTTCTCCAAAAATTCATGTTAGATTTTTGAAAAGTCTTATAAATGAGTGTGATCACATATCAAGTGATGTGGGACCCATCCCATGCTCATAGATTTTTCAAATATTCAAACAGTGCCTTGGAATTAAAGAAATACCCCTATTTGATTTAAAATTCAAATCATTTGAATTTTAAAAATGTTGAAACTTTATGAGTGGCTGGTCTATATTATTATGAGGCCACATAAAAAATTTCAGCATTTAATAAAATGCCTAGCTATTTATTTTAGCTCAGCAAAACAAATGTCAGAAAAGAAAAACAGAAAAGAAAGAAGAAACGCTTACCTGGCGCCCAGGCGAGAGCAGCCCATCCAGCCCACCCGGCCCAGAGGGGCAGCAGGGTCTTCTTCCCCACCCCGCGCCTCCAAGCTGCTCGGTGGAATGCCACCGAGCCAGCCGTGGACGCCACGTCGCCGCCGAGCGCCTTCCAGGCCTCCCCATGCCCCCTTCTCGCGCCTGTAGACGCCTCTCTCCCGTCCTGATCCATTCCCCCCCTCCAGAGCTTCCTCCTCCTCCTCCCGTGCTCGAATCCGTCGCCGCCCGAAGCCTCACCGGAGCGCTCCGCCGTGGACAACGTGGCCACTGTGCCCTAGAGCTCAAGCCAGCAAGTCCACCGTGCTCCTCGTCCTCGACTTCGTCTTCAAGCAGAAGCTGGAGCCCTAATTCCTCCCCGAGCCGACGCCATCGTCTTCAACCTCTCGCTGGACCCGCGAGCTCGCCGCCGTCGATTCGCCGCCATTGAAGCCTCCCCAAGCTTGCCGTTGCTTCCGTTCGAACCGCGGTGAGCTACTGAGTGTTTCCCCTAAGCTTCCAACACCCCGCGACCCCTCTATCCGTTTTCGCCATGGATGCCGAAGCACGTCGCCGCCATGGACGACGATGAGGTCGCCCCTGTGCCCCATCATCGCGTCCAGCGCGCGCGTTTGACTCCCAGTGACTCTAGCTTTCGAACGCACGTGAGCTCAGCTCAAACCATGCACTACAACGTCAACTACGACCTCGCCGCCGTTCTGTTGCCGCCGGAGTCGTCGCCGTCATCGCTCCCGACCACCCCGTGACCCCATGTTGCCTCCAGAAGACGCGGACGAAGTTGCTGAGCAAGATGGTGCCCTCCCCGTGGCCTCCCATGGCCTCTAGAAGATTCCGGCGAGTCGCCGCCGCGGCTCCAGTCGCCGGCGGTTAACCGCCGGTGGATTAGCCCTTAAGCACCTGACTAATGACCCCCTGGGTCACTGACAAGTGGGCCAAGTGGCTTAATTAAGCCACTGGATTAATTTAACCCACGGGTTAATTAATCCAGTCACTGACACCCTGGACCCACATGTCAGCTGACGCAATAAATCATTTTATGAATTTCCAGAAAATCAAAATGAATTAAAGAATTCCAGAAATTCCAGAAAATACCCCAAACTTTGGAAATTCATAGAAAATTCATATTAACTCCAAATTGGACAAATAATATATGAAAAATGATCAGGAGAAAATTATATTTCCAAATATGTAACTTTCAACTATGTTTGAGTTGAATTTAAATTGGGACCAGTAGCATATGTCATTTGGTTTATTTGAATTTAATTCAAATTCAAATCAAATGATCTTGCTACTTGGACCATGGAATTAAGCTACAATTCAACCACACTTCAGAGGTATATCATACACATTTGAAGATGATTCAAAATGATCAAACCATGTCACATGTAACTTGGTAAATGTTGAATTCAAATGTGGAGTTTGAATTTGCAATTCAAATTGAAATATACTCCACTTAAATGGAATGCTCAACACATCAGTGCCATGAACATCACCATTTCAATCTTATTCATGTGATTGTGCATTGTACATTATGTTGATCCTATAATTGTCATGTTGCTGATAGACGTGGAGACGGAACCCGAGGTCACCCCCTTCGTTGAAGACCCCGAACTCGAACCTCGTCAGCAAGGCAAGCAAACCCCCATTGATCATGTCGATAAAATCCCACTTCCCTCTCATGTCTCGCTTATGCATTGTTTAGGATGATCACCATGATTCGTTTCTACCGCATAGATGAACCCATTCCTTTGCATGACCTATCATTTTGTCACAGTAGTAAGCAAACCACAATCCTAGCAAATGTAGGAGTTGACTGATATCCTGTGGCCCCTGCAATGTTACTGCTTATTGCATGCTTAGTATGATACCATGTTGTTACTGTGGTGCGAGTCGGGATGGGAATGATCATGTTGATGATGGTAGAAAAGTGTTGGTGAATCGACCCTAATACAAGGTGAACGATGAGAGGTTGTGTAGGAGTACACAGTGGGTTGTCTCGTTGAACACCGCCCTAGTACGAGTTCTTGTGTGGTGATCCAAGATGAAGAGTACAACCACACATTGGGCTCACTGACCCCTCTCAACTTACTAACTCATCCCTTTCGACGTCCAGATGTCGCAATAGTTCGGAATTCTGGTAGGCTTGTGGCCTGGATGCTAAGTGAGAGAACGGCTCATCCGAGACCGGCTTATGCACCACGCACACATCACTTGGGTCCACTTCGGTAAACCGGCCGGGTTCACGATTGTGGTAACCAACCCAAGTAGGCGGCTTTCTCGGACTAGATCGGCTATGAGGTAACAGTTGTGGTGAGCATCCTCGCTGGCACCCCTTGAATGGTGTCGAGTTCAAAGGCGGTAAATGATGATCATGTGTGTGTAGCGGTACACCCTTGCAAGGTTAACAAAACTATTCGAATAGCCGCGTCCGCGGTTATGGACTGCTTGGAAAGCTTAGCTTGATTATTAGATAACTTGAACCGGATACTTCTAAAACAAACCAAGATAAGTGTGAGTGCTATGGCGTGCTTCCTCGTGGGGAAGTCGAGGAAGGCACCATAGTGGTGTATTGGTAGGAGAAAGTAGTGGACTCGTGTACGCTTCTTACCTCAAAGTCTGGTACTCGTAGTTCAGGATTTAGCCAAGTCAAAGCTGGCATTTCTGCAAGTGAACCCCACCTCCCTTTACCTTGATACATGTGCACGAGTAGTATAGCTCCTATGTAAGTCTTGCTGAGTACGACTTTGTACTCACGTTTGCTTAATCTATGTTTTAGATGATGCCACTGACCCCGAAGGTGGCTTCTTCATCGAGCTGGACGACTGAAGACCAACTAGTGTAGTCCCAGTCAGACGACTGGTTCCCTCGTGGAGGGCTTGTGTTTAAATAAGGCTTCTTAAGCCATTTGTTAAACTTGTCTGTACTCAGACATAATTTTCTTCCGTTTGTGTTGTAATGTTGGATCACATGTTTGTGATCTCTGTTTGCACTCTATAAGAGTTATCAATAAAAATGTACACTTTGTAGAGAATTTCAATGGTACCTACTGTTCATACAAGGCATGTGTGCTGCGTGTATGTTTATAACATGCATGTCTTTGTATGGGTTTTCGAGACCTTAGTTGTGTTCTGGCTGGCGGTCTTTCATACACCAAGTGGCCCTTAGATGTGCGCAGCTTGGGGCATCGCGATGCGATTGTTCGAGACTCCGTCTCGTGCACACTTTGTGGTATGATCGAGCCCGCCCTAGACCACGACTAAGTGATCGGGCTGGAGTAAGTCTATGTAAGAGTTTTGAGATAGTCGATAGTATGGTTGAGGCGACTTGTCTTTGAATATGGGAGTTCACCACCCATATCATTAGACTTGTGTGCGGACGATGAGGACCCATCTCAGTTGATCATCCGGCCTGGATGGGATGCCCCTCACGTACGATGCTTTCCGAGAACGTTCTGTGCTTGGCCTTGTCTGCTTAGACAAGTGGGTACGGTTCTCGGCTCTCCATATGACTATGTCTTAGCTGTACTTGCATACGCTAACCCCGGGTCCCGACACTCCATGTCCCGGTCTAGCCTGGATCAGACTGCAATACCTCCCCCAAGCTTTAGGGAGGTTCTCATCCTGCAATTGTTAAAAGTTATAAGTTCTTAGTAAAGCAGCATGTTGCATATGAGCAGGAAAGTACTGATCAACAAAAGAGTGAGATATGTCTTGAGGACTCCTAATGGAACCACATGGTAGTCCATCGTACCACGCTTTAGCACCTTCCTTTAAAGAGAAAGGAAGAAGAATAGTAACATAGAAGTTTCGTATCTTTTCATCTGTAGTAAACAAGCCACCCAACTCAGTGATTTTGGTCAGGTGTGCAATAGCATCGTCATTTTCTCTGCCATAAAAGGGGTCAGCTTCAACCATAGATATAAGTGAAAGATCAACAAAGAAATTATAATCAGGATCATTGATGCAAATAGGAAATGTAGCAAATTTAGGATCAGGAACGGTCTTGTTCTTCAGAGAGTGTTTTTTGAGAAGCTTCTTAATAGCATCAGGGTCAGAGTCGACAAACTCTGTTAGCTCCCTGCATAAATCATCATCAAGTATAATATAATCATCATGGATGAGTCTCTTCTTGAGTTTACTCAAATCAGGATAAGTGTAAGTTCCATCAAAAGGATAGCAAGTATCAGGAATTTCAATTCCAGAATTTTTTTGCAGCAACGATCTGTTTCTCAAGAGCGTGACTAAGTGAACCAATATCATCAAGAGTATTAGAAGCATCATCAAAAGTATCAGACGTAGTAACAGATTCATTAGAAGCATCATGTGGTGGAGGTGAAGCAAACTTACTCATAACTGAGGGTGAATCAAGTGTAGCACTAGTGTTCAGAACAATACCTTTTGTCGTACGGGATGGTAAGATCGGGACCTTGGGGTCTTCTTTCTTACCCATAGCAGATAAATTGCAGCAGGTCAAATACTTCAAGTAGACTTGTGAATAAAGCTATGGTCCCCGGCAACGGCGCCAGAAAACAGGATTGATAACCCACAACTGCAGCGGATCGAGATAGTCTTCGCGGGTAAGATAACCCAATTTATAGATTCGACTCAAGTGGAGCTAAATAATATCCACAAGCTTTGATAGTGGAGTTGTCAATTCCACCGCACCTGAGATACACTTACTTGCAACAAGATATTAGTAGTAACTGCGATATGGAAGTGATGATAGCAACGAAAATAGTGGTGGTGAAATAGCGACAATAAAATAGCAAAAGAAAACAACTATTAACCAGCAGAATTAACAACACTGTAGGCTAGGGAGATGGATGGTTGGGCGCTGCATGGATAGGGCACATCATGTATTTAACTTGGGGAAAGGCACACAGAAAAGCAATGATCATCTAGGCATAAATCAAACATCAGGCATGTACCCCATAGGTAGTTGTACGTGCTTGTAATAAGAACTTGCACAACATCTTTTTTGCTACCATCCCGTTACGAACGGGGCCAAAAGGAATTAAGGTGATCATGTCAAAGAGCACCGGAACAGAGCATTAACAATCAATGGATACACGGAGTCCTCAAATTATAGTCCATCCCCTTTGGTATCCCAAGATGTTACCTTTGGGATCGCTGGTTCCGGAGTATAACAGGTGCATAGAACTCATAGATAGGATCAATAACATAAATATATTAATGCAAACACATAAGGTTCAGATCTGAAATCATGGCACTCGGGCCCAAAGTGACAAGCACTAAGAGCAACAAGTTGAAGAAAAGATGATAGACAATAATCTAGATGATAGGAAACATGCCCCCCAACAATCTGATAATTTATTACATGATATAACTCATCCAATCCCTACCATCCCCTTTGCCTACAGCAGGGAATTACTCACACATGGATGGAGAAGTCATGGAGGGAGGATGGAGTGGTGATGATGACGACGATGGCGATGATCTCCCCTCACCGGAGGCCAAAACAGCCTCCAGATTAGCCCTCCCGGAGAAGAACAGAGGGTGGCGGCGGCTCCGCGATGAGAATTGGGAAAACGACTTCTGTTTCGAGGTTTCTCCATCACGGGAATCAATAGGAGCCTCGGTAGGGCACCAGAGGAGGGGGGGGAGGCCCCCAGGCGGCCAGAGGGCGCATCCCCACCCCTGGACGTGCCAGGGGGGTGCCTGGAGCCCCCTTGGCTGCCCTCTTGTCCCACTTATGGCACAATGGCCCCTCGGGTGCGTGGATTTTCTGTGTTTTTTCTAGGAATTTTCTGATACGTCCAAAAATCCATTTTCCTACGCACAATAAAACCATACAGGCATCTCTGCTGAAAACAACGTTAGTCCGGGTTAGTTTCGTCCAAATCATGCAAGAATGAGGGAAAAACAATAGCAAATGTGTTTGGAAAAGTAGATACGTTTGAGACGTATCAGTTGCTCAGGAACAAGTAGATGTGAACTTCATTTCTAGATTTTTTTTTAATAATAATGCTTATAGGGGCAAATTTGCTAGTAATCCTAGACCGTTTCCATCCGGGAACAACAACACCTACCCTAGCAACAAGAACCCCACCTCTAACTAGAGAGTATGCTTAGAGACTTTATCACTACCGAAAGAGCCTTCAACAAGAATGTGGAAGAAAAACTAGCTAAATGAGATAATCTTTGTTTGAAGGTAGACAGCTTAGCCCTTGATGTTGAGATGTTAAAAATTAGAACCTCTCCCGTTGAGGAGATCAAGGCCACTCCTATTAATGCTATCCAGTTACAAATTAATGAAAATATTAGGATGATGGCTAAACTCGAAGAAAGATGGTATAGACAAAAAGAGGAAGAGGATAGAATTAAGAGCCTTCCTACACACCACACTATTGCAAGTATTAGCACCCGATGCACTCCTGGTCCCATTGGACCTATTAATGGTGATGCTAATACCTCAACCGTAGAAGAAGAAACTCCTATGAACACAGAGGGTTTCAAACAAGTCAACTTAGATGACAATAGTACCACCTGTGATAGTAGTGATATTGATTTTGATAGTTGCACCCTCTCATAGCTTATCATCTTATTACACTAAATGTCTAGAGACCCCCACACTAGCACACTTAATCTTGCCTTCACGAAGCATATAAAAATGCTCTTATCAAAGCTAGGGAGGAGAAGCTTAGGATAGAAGCCTCCATACCTCGGAAGCTAGATGATGGTTGGGACCCTAGGATAAAAATCAAATTAAAAAACTTCTCTTGCTATGCTTTATGTGACGTTGGAGCTAGTACCTCCGTCATGCCCAAAAGAATGTATGATATGTTTGAATTGAAACATTTTGATTCATGTTATTTTGGTGCTCACCTTGTCGATTCTTCCGTAAAGAAACCTTTGGGGAAGATCGATGATGTTCTTATCATTGTCAATGACAATTATGTTCCCGTTGATTTTATTATTATGGATATAGAGTGTGAACCTTTATGTCCAATTATTTTGGAACATCCTTTTCTCTGCACCATTGATGCTATCATTGGCATGAAAGAGGGGAATATAAAATTTCAATTCCCTCTCAAAAAGTGGATGGAACACTTCCCTAGAAAGAAAGTCAAGTTACCTTTTGAGTCCGTTACACAGGCTAGCTATTCTCTTTCTCTTGACAAAACTTGATTCTTCTTTTTGCTTATGCCTAGCTTAAAGGCGTAAAAGAAAGCGCTTGTTAGGAGGTAACCTAAGATGTTTTTACTTCTGCTTTTAGTGGTCTTGATGATTGTTACTACTGTAGCAACATCATTGTATCTTTATTTTACAAGCTTTGTGCCAAGTATAGCCTCATATGACAAGGAAGTGAAAGTTGTGACATGTTGTCCAGAAAACAAATTCTATCCTCGTGAAGGAAAAATTCGAAACAAATCACCAGTTCATCTTTTTGAGCTATATTTTTTACACAACATGCTCTATACAATCACGGAACTTTCGTATGGTTTGAGTTTTTTTATTCGAGTTGCAGAAGTACCCCTAAAAAATTCTTTGCTGCCTATTGTTCTGTTTTTCACAGATTCTGCCTCGTTTTGTCTGTCCTAACTTTTGCAAACTTTAAGCTTGCTTTTTCTTTGCAAAGACCTTTTGGAAATCTTGAGAAACAGTAGATATACAATAATATCTTTATATCCAGTGGGGAAAAATTATTTATTAAGGGTACTAACCTCTCTAATCAGCTTATGATGAGTTGTGTATGAAGGGAGTTTTCAAGTGTGCGATGGAAGATGATGAAAGAAGATTCAGGAGTGTCAAGCGCTCAAGCTTGGGGATGCCCCCATGCATCCCCAATAAATATTCAAGGAGACTCAAGCGTCTAATCTTGGGGATGCCCCCGTGCATCCCCTTCTCCATCAACAATCATCAGTTCATCCTTCGTCTCACTATATTTTTATCACTTCATGCGTTATGTGCTATGCTTGGAGCGTCTCGCTCTTAGGTTTTATTTTTAGTTTTCTTTAGCTTTGTTTTCTGTTCATAACAATTTACATCCCGTCTTACTTTGTGTGGGAGAGAAACACGCTCCACTTTCAAAATATAGAACACATAATAGGATTCTTCATGTCTATCTTTTTGCTCTTGTGTGTTCTTTATCTTTTCGAAGCTACTGCCCTGTCTAGTTTTAGCCTTAATTTGTCTTAGCAAGAGCCTTGGCTTTTGTTTAGTTTGTCACTGGAACTCTCTTTAGTTTTCATGTTTATCTTGTTAAGAGAGTTGGTTGTTGCGCTGAGTTATGTCTTGTTTTTGAGAAGTAGGTAATTGAGGTTGCCATTTAATTTCAGTAGTAACCTGCAATAGTTTTGAGGTATTGATGTGAGTAATGTTTGAACTTTTGGTGTCAAGAGCTCTAGCCTATTAGTGATAGGTGTCGTATTTGGGAAATCCGTGTGTTATTTTCAAAAACTTACAAAACTAGTTGAGAACTCTAGCTACTAGATTGATCACTACTCTTTTGAGGGGTCGGATATTAGAGTACACTCACATACCATGAGTCGAGGATGCGCAAGTATAACCAAACCTCCATACACTCCTCCTCGGGGTACTTGTCTCTTTGTGAACCTCCTTATTAGATTGAGAGTTACCGATAATAAGTGCATGAGTTCTACGGACTAATGTAAGTATTGGAAGTTGACACTTCCACCTCCTCATATTTGCTAGCCTCTCCTGTGCCGTGCATTGCCTCCTTCTCACTCCGAGAGTTGGCGTCCACCTTCGCCGGTACATCCAAACCCTTGGCATGATACGCTCTGTCATCATAAACCTCCTTATATCTTTCCTCAAAACAGCCACCATACCTACCTATCAAGGGATTTCCATAGCCTTTCCGAGATATATTTCCATGCAACTTCCACCTCTTCATGAATTGCTCTTCATGTCATACATGTTCCTGCTACACTGGCAGCGGCATACATTGCATACATCAGGATAGCTACATCTTATTTATAATTTGAGTACCTTGTAAAGTGTGAAAGATCTTCTATACCCTCTTGTAAATTAGAGT
Organism: Bromus sterilis; assembly: GCA_950022295.1. Lineage (NCBI taxonomy): Eukaryota > Viridiplantae > Streptophyta > Magnoliopsida > Poales > Poaceae > Bromus > Bromus sterilis. The sequence continues at coordinate 235,996,702 of OX465596.1, forward strand.
CTTGCCATTAAAGTGAGGAAAAGATCCCAAGGTGGACAAAATAAAAAATCCCAAATAGGACAAATGAGAGTTAAATAGAAAGACCCATTGAGGCCACCAAAAAATACAAAAAAATAAAAAAGAGAAAAAAAGAAATGAAAAGACAGAAAGGGGCAACACTACTATCCTTTTGAAAGATCCACACCTAACTCCCTCTTATCCTTGTACTCCATAGAGATGATCATGCATATAGCTATGCGGGGACCTTCACACTATATAACTTGGCATGCATAATCCAAGGATGAGCCTCCTCAAAAGATCTCTAGGTCTTCATGAGCGAGCAAGTTAGATGCACCCCCACTAGTTCCATTGAAGAGCTTTTCAGCTCATATGTGCATCCGTTGCATGCCAATCCCTACTCCTCACATCATATCTATCATTTGGGCTTCTCGCCTATGATTTTCCTCATTGATGTGAGCCTTTCTCATCCTTTTTGTCTTCCTCCTCCACCATATTCTCTCTTTGCCATCCTAAGTGTCAACTCTCGTGATTACGCTCATCCATTGCATGAGTGCTCAAATGTCAAAAAGGAGTAGATCAAATTGACTTGTACCTGGCTAGTGGCCTGGGGACGAGTCAAGATAAGATTGCAAAGAAGACCAAGTGTGAAACTTTAGTAGACTGAGTTCTCAACAATATACTTTTTTCTCGTATTACCTATCCCCCTTCTTGCACGCAAACACCATCTGGAGACATTCGAGTCATGGACAGCGAGAGCTCTGGCACCTAGTGTTCTTTCGTTGCCTTCTTCAATGCTAATATAGGCTCTTGCATGTTATGACTTGAATTGAATTACATATCTTAATTGATTTACTTTTGATAGTTCCTATATGGTTGCTAGCATGTCACCACAGAAATTATGCATGTTATCATTTACCTACTCGAGGACATGAAGGAATTAAGCTTGGGGATGTTTATACGTCTCAAACGTATCGATAATTTTTGCTCGCTCCATGCATGTTTTGTGTGATATTTCTATGATCTAGATACACTTTCATATACTTTTGATCATATTTGGACTAACCTACTAACTCAGTGCAACCCAGTGCCAGTTCCTTTTTTCTGCTGTTTTTCTATTCCAGGTATCCCCCATATTAAAAGTGCTCCAAAAATTGGGGAAAAATCAGATAAAAAATCAGAGTAACGGAGTCTTCTAGAAGAACTTAAGTGGGGCCAGAGGGCCACCACCAGGCCCTAGGCGGCCACCTGGCGCGGCCAGGGGCTTGGCCGCGCCAGGGGGGCGCCTGGGCCCCTGGTGGCCCCGCTGGCTGCCCCCTTCGCCTATTTATTCCTCCGTCACGGGAGACTCCGAAGATAGAACCCTATTTTCCAATCTCTCCTCTCTTCCGCCGCCGCCCGGCTTCCAAGATCGGGAGCACCGTCAGGACCCTTCCCGGCACGCTGCCGGAGGGAGGATCGACCTCCGTGAGCTTCTCCTCCACCATGGACGCTTCCCGGATGTGCCGTGAGTAGTCTACCTTGGACCATGGGACCGTGATCATTAGCTATGTGATGTTCTCCTCCCCTCTTTGTTCTTCATGGTTTAGACCTCGTGAGCTGCCCTACATGATCGAGGCACATATGTAATTATTCTGCTTTTGCTATGTTGAGTTTGATGGGATTCGACGGATTATGAGATTATTGTCAGATGGTGATAGAGTAATATATTTGGTTTTGATCTCTTATATTTTTGTTCCTAAGTAATTCTTGCATGTTCTCCATTGTTGTTTATTGCTTTGGCCAAGTAGTGGATAGTAACTTCAAGAGGGAAAGTTGTGCTCGATTGTGGGTACATGCCCCCTGATGACACGCTTGAGTGACAGAAACATGAGTCTAGGGGATGTGCTGTGGCCACAAGGGGGAAACAACGGTGCTTGTAACCGCGGTTGCAAGGATTGTTTAGTTTACGCAAAGTTCTTTTAATGCAATTGTCTGTTGCTTTGGGTTACACTTTCGCTGGGACTCGCAAGTTAATACCAGAGAGATGTTCTGGATAGATATCTCAAGGTGGATGATTAGTAGTAGATGTAGATGGATTTCAGTCTAATTTTTTTGGCGTACTGCCCATGCTTACGAGCCTCTTCCTTTGTTTTGTAGCATAGTTAGCATTACGGTGCGTTCATAATCCTGTCAATTTCCCATCTGTAATTTGTTTACCTCGCATAGCAGTATTATCGTCTTTTGGGAGAGAGACACCACTAGTGAACATCACGGGACCCCGGTCCATATTCTCATCACTGTTTACAAGCCTGTTTCCTTTTTAGTATTTACATTCAGTTGCTACCATTATCATTATCAATATCCCTTGTGTGTTTGACCCTTTGTAAACAACAAGATCGGAGAGATTGACTGTCAGATCCCTCTGTTAGGTATGTGCTAGGGTTAGCTAGTGCCTTTGCATCATGTCAAAATTTCAAAAAGAAATCTTGGAAATCAAATTCAAAATCCAAATGGGAGAAGGAACACCCCCCAGATGAATTAATTCAAAAGGCCAGATAAAAATCTTTTCCAAAAATTCATGTTAGAGTTTTGAAAAGTCTTATAAATGAGTGTGATCACATATCAAGTGATGTGGGACCCACCCCATGCTCAGAGATTTTTCAAATATTCAAACAGTACCTTGGAATTAAAGAAATACCCCTTTTTGATTTAAAATTCAAATCATTTGAATTTTAAAAATGTTGAAAGTTTATGAGTGGCTTGTCCATATTATTATGAGGCCATGTAAAAGTTTTCAGCATTTAATAAAATGGTTTGGTATTTTTATCAGAGCCAAAACAAATTACAGAAAAAGAAAGGAAAGATTAAACAGAGAGAAAAAGAAAAGGCTTACCTGTTGCCTCAGGCGAGGCCCACCTCTCCAGCCGGCCCAGCCCACCCGAACTCCCCTGTCGTCTTCCACCCCGCGCTGCCAAGAAGCTCGGTGGCGCGGCGTCGACGCCGTGGACGCCACCTCGACGCCCAGGACGTTCCAGGCCGCCCCGTGCCATCTTCTCGTGTCCTGGAGAACCGCCGTGAAGCCGTGAATCATTTCCCCCTCCTCTCTCGTGCTCTCCCTTCCTCTCCTCGTTTTCCCCTTCTTCTCCGAGAGCAGCCGCTGCTCGCCGTCGCAAGAACTCGCGGCCACCATGCCCTAGAGCTTGAACCAAGGTGTCCCAGCGCTTCGTCGTCGTCGACTTCGTCGAACTGCAGAAGGAATCGAGCCCGGAGCCCGCGTAGACGCCGGAATCTTCCTCGAGCTCCTGCCGGCCGCCGTGGAGGACTTCGTCGTTTACGCCGCCGTTGAGCCACCCCAGACCTCGCCACCACTTCTGATGGATTCAGGGTGAGCTTACGAGTGAAACCCCTCATTTCTCCCCCTCGATTGCTTCCTCTAGCCGGATCCGCCATGGGAACCCGAGCACCTCGCCGCCATGGTCGTCGTCCTCCTTGCTCCAGTGCTTGTCGTGAACCCCCAGTGCACGCGTTTGACTTCTGCGTGTGCCAGCACTCGAACGCGCCACAAATCAGCCCGAACCATGCACCACAACGATGACTGCGACCTCGCCGTGGTTCTGCTGCCGCCGAAGTCGTCGCCGTCGTCGTTATAGAGCTTCCCGTGGACCCCCGAGGCCTCCAGAAGACGCGGACGACCTCCAGGAGCAATCCGGTGCCCTCCGTTTCCCCTCCCGTGGCCGGAATCGTGTTCCCGTGCTGCGCCGCCGTGGCCAGGCCGCCGGCGTTTAGCCGCCGGCGAGTCAGTGCTAAGCCCCCCCTTGTTTTCACCAATTAAGTGACCCCTGGGTCACTGACCAGTGGGCCCAGTGGCTTAATTAAGCCACTGGATTAATTTAACCCACGGGTTAAATTAACCCAGCCACTGACAGGGTGGCCCCACATGTCAGCCCCCCCCCCTGACGCCAGCCTGACGTCAGCCTGACGCCGTAAATCATTTAATTGAATTTCCAGAAAAGCAAAATGGTTTAAATAATTCCAGAAAATCCAGAAAATACCCCACACTTTGGAAATTCATAGAAAATTCATATTAACTCCAAATTGGACAAATAATATATGAAAAATGATCAGGAGAAAATTATCTTTCCAAATATGCAACTTTCAACTCTGTTTGAGTTGAATTTAAAATGTGATCAGTAGCATTTGCTATTTGATTTAAATGGAATTAAATCAAATTCAATTCAAATATTTTTGCAACTTGAACCATGGCAACATGCTACATTTCACTTACACATCAGAGGCATATCATACACATTTGAAGATGATTCAAAATGATGAAACTATATCACATATAACTTGGTTAATGTTGAATTCAAATGTGGAGTTTGAATTTGCATTCTAAATGCAATATATTCCACTTAAATGGAATTGCCTCACACATCCAAACTTATACTTCAAGCTTTAACATTCAATCATGTGCTTGAGCATTGCATTCATATTGATTGCTACTTCGTGCTTTGTTTGTCGAGTAGAGGTGGAACCGGAGCAAGAGGTCACCCCCTTCGCTGAAGATCCAGAACCCGAACCTCGTCAGCAAGGCAAGCAAAACCCCATTGATCATGTCGATAAAATCCCACTTCCCTCTCATGTCTCGCTTATGCATTGTTTAGGATGATCACCATGCTTCGTTTCTACCGCATAGATGAACCCATTCCTTTGCATGACCTATCATTTTGTCACAGTAGTAAGCAAACCACAATCCTAGCAACTGTAGGAGTTGACTGATATCATGTGGCCCCTGCAATGTTACTGCTTATTGCATGCTTAGTATGATACCATGTTGTTACTGTGATGTGAGTCGGGATGGGAGTGATCATGTTGATGATGGTAGAAAAGTGTTGGTGAATCGACCCTAATACAAGGTGAACGATGAGAGGCTGTGTAGGAGTACACGGTGGGTTGTCTCGTTGAACACCGCCCTAAGTCCGAGTTCTTGTGTGGTGATCCAAGATGAAGAGTACAACCACACATTGGGCTCACTGACCCCTCTCAACCTATTAACTCATCCCTTTCGATGTCCAGATGTCGCAGTAGTTCGGAGTTCTGGTAGGCTTGTGGCCTGGATGCTAAGTGAGAGAACGGCTCAACCGAGACCGGCTTATGCACCACGCACACATCGCTTGGGTCCACTTCGGTAAACCGGCCGAGTTCACGATTGTGGTAACCAACCCAAGTAGGCGGCTTTCTTGGACTAGATAGGCTATGAGGCAACAGTTGTGGTGAGCATCCTCGCTGGCACCCCTTGAATGGTGTCGAGATCAAAGGCGGTAAATGATGATCATGTGTGTGTAGCGGTACACCCTTGCAAGGTTAACAAACCTATTCGAATAGCCGCGTCCGCGGTTATGGACTACTTGGAAAGCTTAGCTTGATTATTAGATAACTTGAACCGGATACTTCTAAAATAAACCAAGATAAGTGTGAGTGCTATGGCGTGCTTTCTCGTGGGGAAGTCGAGGAAGGCACCATAGTGGTGTATTGGTTGGAGATAGTAGTGGACTCGTGTACGCTTCTTACCTCAAGTCTGGTACTCGTAGTTCAGGATTAGCCAAGTCAAAGCTGGCATTTTCTGCAAGTGAACCCCACCTCCTTTTACCTTGACACATCTGCATGAGTAGTATAGCTCCTATGTAAGTCTTGCTGAGTACGCCTTTGTACTCACGTTTTCTTAATCTATGTTTTAGATGATGCCACTGACCCCGAAGGTGGCTTCTTCATCAAGCTGGACGACTGAAGTTAAGCTAGTCTAGTTCCAGTCAGCAGACTGGTTCCCTCGTGGAGGGCTTTATGTTTGAATAAGGCTTCTTAAGCCAATTTGTTAAACTTGTCTGTACTCAGACATAATTTGCTTCCGCTTTATGTTGTAATGTTGGATCACATGTATGTGATCTCTGTGTGTACTCTATAAGAGTTATAAATAAAATGTACACTTCGTAGAGAATTGCAATGGTACCTGCTGTTCATACAAGGCATGTGTGCTGCGTGTATGTTTATAACATGCATGTCTTTGTATGGGTTTTCGAGACCTTAGTTGTGTTCTGGCTGGCGGTCTTTCATACACCAAGTGGCCCTTAGATGTGCGCAGCTTGGGGCATCGCGATGCGATTGTCCGAGACTCCGTCTCGTGCACACTTTGTGGTATGATCGAGCCCGCCCTAGACCCCGACTATGTGATCGGGCTGGAGTAAGTCTATGTAAGAGTTTTGAGATAGTCGATAGTATGGTTGAGGCGACTTGTCTTTGAATATGGGAGTTCACCACCCATATCATTAGACGTGTGTGCGGACGATGAGGACCCATCACAGTTGATCATCCGGCCTGGATGGGATGCCCCTCACGTACGATGCTTTCCGAGAATGTTCAGTGCTTGGCCTTGCCTGCTTAGACAAGTGGGTGCGGTTCTCGGCTCTCCATATGACTATGTCTTAACTGTACTTGCATACGCTAAACCCGGGTCGCGACAGACTTGGTATCAGAGCAGGACTGACTGTAGGACTAGTAGCCTTGGCCGAAGTTGAGTCTAGCTTGCTATAGTTATATAGTTACTCTGGGTATATATGGGAACAACGTAAGGCTTCATTTTTCTCCTTACCCCCTTCGTTCTGAGTTCTGAGTCACCCTCATCTTGTTCTACGGGAAGATAGGACTAGGCTCTCCTCTGTCTGTTTAGCACATCTCGTTGATTGCTTCCTTATAGCCGTAGGAAAGTTGTGTCAGGTTTTCCTAGCATTGTTATAATGCTGATTTCTTACATCGTATTATGTAAGTGCTGTTTTTCATGATTGAAAGAAATTGTCATTTCTTAAAATTACAGCCGTTATGCTGTCTGAGTCATTCCCGGTTTATCTCATAATCTGATGCATTTGCAAACTCCTTTCTGTTTCAGATGGCAGATCTTCCCCCTCGGCAGATTGTTCGTTTGACCAGGTGCCTCGGTGTGCGTGGCCATCTCGCCACGTTGATCGAGATGATGTCCTACGTGGGATATCGATGGTACCCTCAGTACACCATCGAGGAGCAGTTCCACGACTTCAACCAGACGCAGTTCCACTGCATTGTCCGGATCTACCCGCACCACGTTGGAGTCACCCAGCCTATCCACTTTGGACATGGCATCGGCGTTACCGAGAACATGGCTGTGCAGGATGCTGCATACTCATGTATCACACTGCTGAGAGAGGAGCACACCCTGCTGAGAGAGACTTCATTCCGCTATATCCCTGCTGCACTTCCAGGAGAAGAGGGATATTACACCGGACTCTACTCAGATCACTCTGCAGAGGATCCAGCACTTCAGGTGACTGCTAGGTTTGCTAGTGACAGAGATCGTGATGCACGTGCTCTCCGTTTTAAGCTCCACGCTACTCGTGTTCGTCTGTACCGAGCACTGACGCTCTTGGCACCCTTTGTGAGCGTGGGATCAGTTGAGTATGATGCGATCTATCCAGTGAGGACCCAGATGCCTTCTCGAGTTGCTTGGCCCGAGATTGGAGGAATTTTTCCACCTCGTGGTCCTTTGCTTCCACCCTACACTTGATCTAGGCCCCATCCTTGCCCAAATGGATATAAGGGTCCACAAGCCTCCGTGTTTTCCGATGGTCACCTCCAGCTACCGGGATACGCGGGTAACTTTTACGAGGATTACTATGGAGATGGAGATGAGTGAGACCGCCTGTGGTCTTACTTAGTGAGGATGTAGTAGTATCTTAAGTATTGTATGCAAGGTGTCTAAGTTCCAGAGGCTTAGATAAATAATGTATAGGAAGTCAGAGTGCCTCTGAAGGATGTATCATCTTCATCACGTTTGTATTAGCTTAGTGCTTGTACTAAAACGATGTATGGTTTGTATGACAGCTTGTGAATATATGGCTTGTATGCTTTTATCACCTTGTTGTCAAGATGATTACTTCCTTTGCTATGTAATCCTTCCAGTACTTCAATACCTTGATTAGACTCTTGAAATCAACTCTGTTTGACTTTGGATTTTTCACCTTCAGGATGTCTCAAGGTACACGTGGCCAGATTGGTCGTAACCAAGGTCGTGGGAACAACCAGGAGGAAGACAACCTTCCACCCCCACCCACGATGGCCCAAGTTTTGATGGAGGTCGAGAGGAACCGCCGTGACTCTCACCACCTGCTGGAAGTCATCGCATGCAACACCACTCAGCAGCGCAATGAGCTGGTGTCTCTGAACGACTTCATCCGGCTTCATCCCCCGGTTTTCAGTTACTCCACCGAGCCCCTTGACGCCGATGACTGGCTCCGCAGCATCGAGAGGAAGCTCCAAGTAGGCCATGTTGCAGATGGCGACAAGGTCAATTATGCCACCTATCACCTTGAAGGTGCAGCAAGCTCTTGGTGGGAGAATTTTCTGAATATGCGTCCCGTTGGACCACCTGCATCTTGGGAGGAGTTCTGCACGTCCTTCCGCGAGCACCACATCCCCAAGGGTCTTATGGACCGCAAACATGAGGAATTCTGTAACCTCACTCAAGGCAGAAGAACCGTGGACGAGTTTAGTTGTGAGTTCAACCGACTTGCTCGTTATGCAACCGAAGAAGTCTCCACCGACTCCAAGAAACAAGAGAGGTTCCGTCGTGGCCTCAACAGTGGACTCCGTCGCGAGCTCAACCTTCATGACTTTGCCACATTCCAGGTCCTTGTCAACAAGGCCATCAAGGCAGAGGACATGAACACCCCCAACGATTTCCGCAAACACCCTAGAGATGATAGTTCATCCAGTTCTGGCTCCCAGAAGCGCAAGATTTGGATCCCCAATAGCATGTTCCGCCAGAACAACCCCCCGAGGCCATCCTATGTGGCGCCTCTTCCACCCACCCAGTTCCACCCAGCTCCACCAAACCACCCAGCTCCACGCACTGTTTTCAGAGCTTGCTACAAGTGTGGTCAGGCAGGCCACTACTCTCGCGAGTGCCCCCAGAACCAGATCCAGCACCAGAATGCTCCACCACGTGCCGGAGGCAACAACAACAACAATGGTCGTGGCAAGCCACCCCAGAAGGTCTACACCGCCAAACCCGCTCCTCCCGCCACTCGTGGACGTCTGAACCAGGTTGCCGCTGAAGAGACTGACGACACCACTGACGTCATTCTTGGTACGCTCCCAGTCAATTTTGTTCCTACTTCCGTTCTTTTCGACCCAGGAGCATCTCATTCATTCATGTCGGAAAGTTATGCACTTCGTCATGAGTTACCCTTTGTTGAATTGTCCACCCCGATAGTTATTCAAACTCCAGGGTCAAGATGGCAAACTAATAGAGTAAGCCATGGTAACCAAATTGCAATTGAGGGTTTAGTATTCCTTGCTTCACTCATAGCCCTCAAGTCTTCAGACAGTGATGTCATCCTTGGCATGGATTGGCTATCAAGGCAGAATGCCTATCTGGATTGCAAAGGCAAATCCGTGAAACTCACCCACCCTTCAGGCACAACCGTTAACTATACCTCACCCAGAACAAGAAACCAAGTGCATTCTTTGAATGTACTCCCCCTTCCCGAACTTGAAGATATTCCGGTGGTTCCTGACTTCCCGGATGTCTTTCTTGAAGAACTGCCGGGCATGCCACCCGACAGATGTGTAGAATTTATAGTGGATCTTGTTCCAGGAACCGCACCAATTTCCAAACGCCCATATAAAATGGCCCCACATGAGTTAGCTGAGCTAAAAACCCAACTTGATGCTTCGTTGGCAAAAGGCTTCATCCGCCCTAGCTCATCGCCATGGGGTTGCCCCGTTCTGTTCGTAAAGAAGAAAGATGGAACAGAAAGGATGTGCGTAGATTATCGCCCGCTAAATTTAGCGACGATAAAGAACAAATACCCACTGCCCAGGATCAATGATCTTTATGATCAACTTGCAGGATCCTCCGTCTTCTCTAAGATGGATTTGAGATTAGGTTATCATCAGATCCGAATCCGAAACGAGGACATTCCCAAAACGGCTTTTACTACTCGTTATGGTCTTTACGAGTACACCGTCATGTCCTTTGGTTTAACCAATGCCCCCGCCACATTCTCACGCTTGATGAATTCGATCTTCATGGAGTACCTAGATAAATTTGTTGTGGTTTATCTCGATGATATTCTCATCTACTCGAAGAACGAAGAAGATCATGCCAAACACTTAAGGCTGGTATTGATGAAACTTAGAGAGCATCGCCTGTACACTAAATTCTCCAAGTGTGAATTCTGGCTACCATAAGTGACCTATTTAGGCCACGTGATTTCTGCAAAAGGCATTGCTGTGAATCCCGAGAGAGTTCAGGCCGTCCTTGACTGGACTCCACCTGAATTGGTTAAGCAAGTTAGGAGTTTTCTTGGCCTAGCCAGCTATTGCCGTCGCTTCGTCGAGAACTTTTCTAAAGTTGCAAAGCCTCTAACTGAACTCCTCAAGAAAGATAAGAAATTCTAATGGACTTCCAAGTGCGAGGAAAGCTTTCAAGAGCTAAAAAGAAGATTGACTTCCGCACCCGTACTTGCACCTCCAGACACCAAAAGGGATTTCGAGATCTATTGTGATGCATCACGGCAAGGGTTAGGATGCATACTTCTGCAAGATCGACATGTGGTAGCTTATGCTTCATGCCAATTGCGGCCACATGAAGAGAACTATCCTACCCATGACCTTGAACTCACTGCCGTAGTTCATGCCCTAACAACTTGGCGACATTACCTCCTTGGTAATCGTTGTGAGATTTATTCCGACCACCAAAGCCTCAAGTATATTTTCACCCAGCCAGATCTTAATCTCAGGCAAAGACGCTGGATTGAGTTGATAAAAGATTACGACGTAGCAATTTCTTACACCCCAGGCAAGGCCAATGTCATGGCTGATGCACTAAGTCGTAAGTCATACTGTAACAACCTCATGTTACAGCAGTATCAACCACTTCTTCATGAGGACTTTCGCAAGCTCAACCTTGAAATTGTTCCTCATGGCTATCTTTCAACCTTGGTGGCGAAACCAACTCTTGAGGATCAAATCATAGTTGCCCAAAGCCGTGCACGAGGTGTTCGCCGGATCAAGGAGAACATTGCTAGCGGAGTTGCTAAATGTTTGTCCACAGATAGCAAAGGAACGGTATTCTTTGAAAATCGTTTAGTAGTACCTAAGAATAGGGAACTAAGGAAACTCATCCTGAAGGAAGCCCATGACACACCCCTCTCAATTCATCCTGGTAGCACGGAAATGTACCGAGATCTACGCCAGAGATTTTGGTGGACTAGGATGAAGAGAGACATTGCTCAATTTGTTGCCAGAATGTGATGTTTGTCGTCGCATTAAGGCAGAACATCAAAGACCTGCTGGTACACTTCAACCTTTGTCCATTCCTGAGTGGAAATGGGACAAAGTCCGTATGGACTTCATCACCGGCTTTCCAAGAACCCAGAAAGGAAACAATGCCATCTTCGTTGTCATAGATAGGCTTTCCAAAGTTGCTCACTTCCTTCCGGTTCGCGAGTCTATAACTGCTAGTCAGTTAGCAGACTTGTACATCTCCAGAATTGTATCACTTCACGGTGTTCCGTTGGAAACCAATTCTGATCGCGGTAGCCTTTTCACCTCTAGATTTTGGGGAAGCTTCCAACGTGCTTTGGGAACTCATCTCTCCTTTAGTACGGCTTTCCATCCTCAGTCTAGTGGTCAAGTCGAAAGGGTTAACCAAATTCTTGAAGACATGCTCAGAGCTTGTGTTATCTCATTCGGAAAGAATTGGGAGAATTCTCTTCCATTTGCCGAATTTTCTTATAACAATAGTTTTCAATCTAGTCTGAACATGGCTCCTTTTGAACTCCTATATGGACGACGATGTCGAACACCACTAAACTGGTCTGAAACCGGTGAAAGACAATTCTTTGGACCGGACATGATCAAGGAAGCAGAAGAGCAAGTTCGCATTGTTCGTGATCAATTGAAAGCAGCCCAGTCTCGTCAGAAAAGCTACTATGATCGTCATCATAGGCAAGAAAGCTACAATCTGGATGAGAAGACTTACCTCCGGGTTACTCCTCTGAAGGGAACCCAACGTTTCGGTATCAAAGGCAAGTTGGCCCCACGTTACATCAGACCTTTCCGCATTCTAGCTAAACGTGGAGAAGTTGCCTACCAACTTGAACTACCCCCGCACCTTTCCCGAGTACACGATGTATTCCATGTGTCCCAACCCAGGCGTTGCTTCAAGGATCCCATCCGCGAAGTCGACCATGAAACACTTGATCTCCAAGATGACCTTTCTTATCGAGAATACCCCGTTCGTGTTCTTGATTCCGCAGAGCGTGTCACTCTTCGTCAGAAGATTAGGTTTCTGAAAGTGCAATGGTCACACCACTCTGAAAGAGAAGCCACGTGGGAAAGAGAAGACCGTCTCCTTACCGAGTACCCCTCCTTCCTCCCGCAGACTTCTGAATCTCGGGACGAGATTCTTTTGAGTGGGGGCGAGTTGTCAGATCCCTCTGTTAGGTATGTGCTAGGGTTAGCTAGTGCCTTTGCATCATGTCAAAATTTCAAAAAGAAATCTTGGAAATCAAATTCAAAATCCAAATGGGAGAAGGAACACGCCCCAGATGAATTAATTCAAAAGGCCAGATAAAAATCTTTTCCAAAAATTCATGTTAGAGTTTTGAAAAGTCTTATAAATGAGTGTGATCACATATCAAGTGATGTGGGACCCACCCCATGCTCAAAGATTTTTCAAATATTCAAACAGTACCTTGGAATTAAAGAAATACCCCTTTTTGATTTAAAATTCAAATCATTTGAATTTTAAAAATGTTGAAAGTTTATGAGTGGCTTGTCCATATTATTATGAGGCCATGTAAAAGTTTTCAGCATTTAATAAAATGGTTTGGTATTTTTATCAGAGCCAAAACAAATTACAGAAAAAGAAAGGAAAGATTAAACAGAGAGAAAAAGAAAAGGCTTACCTGTTGCCTCAGGCGAGGCCCACCTCTCCAGCCGGCCCAGCCCACCCGAACTCCCCTGTCGTCTTCCACCCCGCGCTGCCAAGCAGCTCGGTGGCGCGGCGTCGACGCCGTGGACGCCACCTCGACGCCCAGGACGTTCCAGGCCGCCCCGTGCCATCTTCTCGTGTCCTGGAGAACCGCCGTGAAGCCGTGAATCATTTCCCCCTCCTCTCTCGTGCTCTCCCTTCCTCATCTCGTTTTCCCCTGCTTCTCCGAGAGCAGCCGCTGCTCGCCGTCGCAAGAACTCGCGGCCACCGTGCCCTAGAGCTTGAACCAAGGTGTCCCAGCGCTTCGTCGTCGTCGACTTCGTCGAACTTTAGAAGGAATCGAGCCCGGAGCCCGCGTAGACGCCGGAATCTTCCGCGAGCTCCCGCCGGCCGCCGTGGAGGACTTCGTCGTTTACGCCGCCGTTGAGCCACCCCAGACCTCGCCACCACCTCTGCTGGATTCAGGGTGAGCTTACGAGTGAAACCCCTCATTTCTCCCCCTCGATTGCTTCCTCTAGCCAGATCCGCCATGGGAACCCGAGCACCTCGCCGCCATGGTCGTCGTCCTCCTCGCTCCAGTGCTTGTCGTGAACCCCCAGTGCACGCGTTTGACTTCCACGTGTGCCAGCACTCGAACGCTCCACAAATCAGCCCGAACCATGCACCACAACGATGACTGCGACCTCGCCGTGGTTCTGCTGCCGCCGGAGTGGTCGCCGTCGTCGTTACAGAGCTTCCCGTGGACCCCCGAGGCCTCCAGAAGACGCGGACGACCTCCAGGAGCAATCCTGTGCTCTCCGTTTCCCCTCCCGTGGCCGGAATCGTGTTCCCGTGCTGCGCCGCCGTGGCCAGGCCGCCGGCGTTTAGCCGCCGGCGAGTCAGTGCTAAGCCCCCCCTGTTTTCACCAATTAAGTGACCCCTGGGTCACTGACCAGTGGGCCCAGTGGCTTAATTAAGCCACTGGATTAATTTAACCCACGGTTTAAGTTAACCCAGCCACTGAAAGGGTGGCCCCACATGTCAGCCCCCCTCCCCTGACGCCAGCCTGACGTCAGCCTGACGCAGTAAATCATTTAATTGAATTTCCAGAAAAGCAAAATGGTTTAAATAATTCCAGAAAATCCAGAAAATACCCCAAACTTTGGAAATTCATAGAAAATTCATATTAACTCCAAATTGGACAAATAATATATGAAAAATGATCAGGAAAAAATTATCTTTCCAAATATGCAACTTTCAACTCTGTTTGAGTTGAATTTAAAATGTGATCAGTAGCATTTGCTATTTGATTTAAATGGAATTAAATCAAATTCAATTCAAATATTTTTGCAACTTGAACCATGGCAACATGCTACATTTCACTTACACATCAGAGGCATATCATACACATTTGAAGATGATTCAAAATGATGAAACTATATCACATAAGTTGGTTAATGTTGAATTCAAATGTGGAGTTTGAATTTGCATTCTAAATGCAATATATTCCACTTAAATGGAATTGCCTCACACATCCAAACTTATACTTCAAGCTTTAACATTCAATCATGTGCTTGAGCATTGCGTTCATATTGATTGCTACTTCGTGCTTTGTTTGTCGAGTAGAGGTGGAACCGGAGCAAGAGGTCACCCCCTTCGCTGAAGATCCAGAACCCGAACCTCGTCAGCAAGGAAAGCAAAACCCCATTGATCATGTCGATAAAATCCCACTTCCCTCTCATGTCTCGGTTATGCATTGTTTAGGATGATCACCATGCTTCGTTTCTACCGCATAGATGAACCCATTCCTTTGCATGACCTATCATTTTGTCACAGTAGTAAGCAAACCACAATCCTAGCAACTGTAGGAGTTGACTGATATCATGTGGCCCCTGCAATGTTACTGCTTATTGCATGCTTAGTATGATACCATGTTGTTACTGTGATGTGAGTCGGGATGGGAGTGATCATGTTGATGATGGTAGAAAAGTGTTGGTGAATCGACCCTAATACAAGGTGAACGATGAGAGGCTGTGTAGGAGTACCCGGTGGGTTGTCTCGTTGAACACCGCCCTAAGTCCGAGTTCTTGTGTGGTGATCCAAGATGAAGAGTACAACCACACATTGGGCTCACTGACCCCTCTCAACCTATTAACTCATCCCTTTCGATGTCCAGATGTCGCAGTAGTTCGGAGTTCTGGTAGGCTTGTGGCCTGGATGCTAAGTGAGAGAACGGCTCAACCGAGACCGGCTTATGCACCACGCACACATCGCTTGGGTCCACTTCGGTAAACCGGCCGGGTTCACGATTGTGGTAACCAACCCAAGTAGGCGGCTTTCTTGGACTAGATAGGCTATGAGGCAACAGTTGTGGTGAGCATCCTCGCTGGCACCCCTTGAATGGTGTCGAGATCAAAGGCGGTAAATGATGATCATGTGTGTGTAGCGGTACACCCTTGCAAGGTTAACAAAACTATTCGAATAGCCGCGTCTGCGGTTATGGACTACTTGGAAAGCTTAGCTTGATTATTAGATAACTTGAACCGGATACTTCTAAAATACACCAAGATAAGTGTGAGTGCTATGGCTTGCTTTCTCGTGGGGAAGTCGAGGAAGGCACCATAGTGGTGTATTGGTTGGAGATAGTAGTGGACTCGTGTACGCTTTTTACCTCAAGTCTGGTACTCGTAGTTCAGGATTAGCCAAGTCAAAGCTGGCATTTTCTGCAAGTGAACCCCACCTCCTTTTACCTTGACACATGTGCATGAGTAGTATAGCTCCTATGTAAGTCTTGCTGAGTACGCCTTTGTACTCACGTTTGCTTAATCTATGTTTTAGATGACGCCACTGACCCCGAAGGTGGCTTCTTCATCGAGCTGGACGACTGATGTTAAGCTAGTCTAGTCCCAGTCAGCAGACTGGTTCCCTCGTGGAGGGCTTTATGTTTGAATAAGGCTTCTTAAGCCAATTTGTTAAACTTGTCTGTACTCAGACATAATTTTCTTCCGCTTTATGTTGTAATGTTGGATCACATGTATGTGATCTCTGTGTGTACTCTATAAGAGTTATAAATAAAACGTACACTTTGTAGAGAATTGCAATGGTACCTGCTGTTCATACAAGGCATGTGTGCTGTGTGTATGTTTATAACATGCATGTCTTTGTATGGGTTTTCGAGACCTTAGTTGTGTTCTGGCTGGCGGTCTTTCATACACCAAGTGGCCCTTAGATGTGCGCAGCTTGGGGCATCGCGATGCGATTGTCCGAGACTCCGTCTCGTGCACACTTTGTGGTATGATCGAGCCCGCCCTAGACCCCGACTAAGTGATCGGGCTGGAGTAAGTCTATGTAAGAGTTTTGAGATAGTCGATAGTATGGTTGAGGCGACTTGTCTTTGAATATGGGAGTTCACCACCCATATCATTAGACTTGTGTGCGGACGATGAGGACCCATCACAGTTGATCATCCGGCCTGGATGGGATGCCCCTCACGTACGATGCTTTCCGAGAATGTTCAGTGCTTGGCCTTGCCTGCTTAGACAAGTGGGTGCGGTTCTCGACTCTCCATATGACTATGTCTTAACTGTACTTGCATACGCTAACCCCGGGTCCCGACATTGACAACCTCTCTGAACTTAGTTGGGAGCAAAGTTAATTGTATCGTGTGCAGGTCCAGGTGAAGTAAGCAACCCTGAGGTTGTGAACGACGCCATTGTTCACTTCACCACCTACTTATCATTGTCGGAGTCCTACTGGTCGATCTCAACCTCGCTATCTTCACCGAGGTAAGTTTGTCGTCACACTTCATCTCACCTTCCACTTGGGATAACCAACGAAGGGAGAGAAGCCATTATCACTTCTACGCCATCAATTGCTGACCTTCCAACTCATTGCGGTATTTCACTGATTCTTCGCGGTATGCGGTGGGTTGATAAGCAACTTTCCATAAGGGAGAAAATATGGCGACACCCAAGAACAAAATGAAGAATCAACGAAGAAATCCCACAAAGCGACAATAAATAGCAAACGATAGAAATTTCAACACTTCACAAGTTTTAGCGGTAGTCGATGACCATCTGAAATCCTTGCATAAAACCAGCAAATAACCCAGTAGCACCAAGAACGGTTTTTACAATTCTGATCTGGTACGTTTACTGGAATAACTCAACCACTTCTCAAGACGGCCGACCAAGAATCAGCTCAGAACATGAGACATCGTTGATAAAAAGAATGCCGACGTCCCCTAAGACGGCCGAGAAAACAACTCACAACGTTGGGTCGTCACTGCAAAAACTAACCCAACAACTGCCGGAGAAGGAAGAGAAAACATCTCAGAACACGGGCCGACTGTTGAAAAGAGAAATATAGAGTAGGCATCCACCCCGGACGGTCGAAAACAAATCAGCTCAGAAGAAGGCGTGGTGCCGTTATCCAAAAGAAAAGCGATCAAGGGTCTGTCAGAGTCATATACTACCTGCAAAAACATATTCATTAAACGCCGAGGAACAAAATGATGAATCGACGAGGGAATTCAATAGAGCAAAGATCAATATCACTATAAATGCATCGAGATCACACACGAACAAGATCACATCTTATTACTACGCACAACAACATGCAACAAGCAACATCGAATACTACTACTCATGCAACATGAACTACGCGCAAATTTAGACGCTACGGTCCATCGACAGATCGCCGTATGCGGAGGGAGCTAGCAGAAGAGTTGCCGAAGCCAAGGCTGTAGAAAGAGCTCTTAGCGTCTGCCTTGCATCACGGACGAGCTCGACGATGAGGGCATACTCAGCGATCATGTAGCAAGACATGCCAATCACCGTTGTGACAGTCTCTCAAGACGACGAGGAAACCTTAAACGTTGCGGAGTACCGGCCTAGATGGGATAGAAGTGGAAGGCACGATTTTGAGGCATAGTGCTTTTCTGCTGGCGAAGACCTGCGATGCCTGCCAACGCAGCAAGTTGGACAACACGATCTTCGGTAGAGGCGGGTGCGGCCTGAAAGTTGTAGGTATGCATGCCGATGGGGAGGTGAACTGCATGACCACTTTGGCACGATACTCAAGTATCTGCCCTCCAAGCAGTGTATGGTAAACATGGTCCATCGGCATTCCACCATTTGGGGAGAGGCAATGCCAAACATCGACAAGAAGATAGGCAAAGCTGACCGGTGAAAGGTCTGTTTGGTAGCCCTCCGGCTACTCTGCCATCTACACTCATCAGACTAATTTATTAGCAAATATAATTCCCCGATGCTTTGTTCCATTTGAGTCACCTAGGATCCGATTTCCGGGTATTGGTTTTAAGACTGAGCGTGTCTAATCGTGTGTGGGATGCTATGGGGTCCCTTCTTCTTACCTAGCTAGCTTCAAACATTTCTAGTGGTGGCCCAAGCTGATTTACCATTTGAAACTGTGTGTGTGCTGGTCAGCGGCCAGTAGTTTTCAAACAACTCGGGCCAGCAGAGACAGAGATCCTCTGTTGGTCCACACTTGGTGAGCTAGGGGTCCCCTGATGTCAGGTGTGATTTCCCGACCTTAGCCATACGGAAGAGTCCGATCCGAGAGCATGGCCGGCTTTTGGATTGGGTGTCGACTCCCCGGGGGCCACCCGGATTTGTGCGTTGTTAGATAGAGGGACCTGTCATTTCAGATCTCTCAGAACTAAATCATAAAATGGTTTCCTCTAATGGGTACCAACTGAGAGAGATGGGCGAGCATGCGACGACTCGTAATGGGAAGTTGGTACACCCCTGCAGGGTTAAATCTTTTTGAGAAGCCGTGTCCGCGGTTTTGGACGACTTGAGACCTACTCCTTGTTCATTGAAAACTACAACTGAGATTGTCATAAATAAAACTTGATCACCGTGTGCGTGCCTTGACTGCTTTTTCATCATCTGGTGATGATGGGGAGGACAAGGATAGGATAGGTGTTATGCTTGCGTAAGTAGTTGATAGCAAGACTTGTTGGAGGCGATTCCTCATCGAATGCTTGGCTTCTGACCTTACTAAAAGAATCGGAATGTCGACTAGAGGGGGGGGGTGAATAGGCGAATAACACTTTTTAATCTTTTCTTAACAAATTAAGCTCAACAAGGAATATAGGTTGTCTAGATATGCAACTATGTGAGCAACCTATATGACAAAAACTAAAGAATGACAAGCAAGCAATAAATAAGCAAGGAAAGTAACTTGCACAAAGTAAAGGTAAAGGGGAACACGGGAGACAAGGATATGTTTCCGAAGTTCCTTCTCTTTCGAGAAGTACGTCTCCGTTTGGAGAGGGTGAGGAGCACAATGCTCACACGAAGCCAACGAGGGCCACCCTATTTCTCCTCACGCTCTTACCGATGTAAGATGCCGTGATCCACTACGAGGCGGCCTTGAAGGTGGCAACCAAACCTTTACAAACAAGGTTGGGGTAAACTCCACAACTGAATTGGAGGCTCCCAACGAAACCACGAAACTTCACCACAATGGAATGTGGCTTCGAGGTGACCTCTTCCATCTAGGGCACCAAAGCACCCAAGAGTAACAAGATCCACATGGGATTAGTGGGGGAATCAAATATCCTTTGGTGGAAGTGTAGATCGGGGCCTCCTCTTCCAAACCCTAGAGAATCAACAAGTTTTGATGGCTAGGGAGGGAGATCGGGCAAGAATGGACCTTGGGCGTCAATGGAGGTGAGAGCAATAATTGAGGTGAGTCGCAATGGGGAAGAAGACCCCCTTTTATAGGTGCCCTTAAATGCAACCGTTGGCTGCCCACCAACCACGGTAGTACCGCTTCAGAAGCGGTACTACCGCGCTGCGGTACTACCGGACCGAGAGTGGTACTACCGCTCCACGGTACTACCGAGCCCCAGTGCCGCCCCCACTACCGCAGAGTCCAGTGGGAATCCGGTAGTGGATGCGGTACTGGTGCACGGTACTACCGCTCCTGGGGCGGTACTACCGCTCCACGGTACTACCGAGACCCAGTGCCGCCTCCACTACCGCAAAGTCCAGTGGGAATCCGGTAGTGGATGCGGTACTGGTGCACGGTACTACCGCTCTGGGGACGGTACTACCGCTCCACGGTACTACCGAGCTCCAGTGCCGCCTCCACTACCGCAAAGTCCAGTGGGAACCCGGTAGTTGATGCGGTACTGGTCCACGGTACTACCGTGGAGCGGTACTACCGCTCCTAGAGCGGTACTACCGCCCTGGCAGAACCAGGGAACCACATCCAAGAGTCCCCACACCTCCACGACGCAACCAAAACAAGTGGGTGCACAATGTGAGACCGTGTGATGATTCCACCCACCATTTCAGAAGCGGATCCCCTCTTCATAGTACGGTTTTCCTACGACTCAATTAACACAAAAGGAGATCGAAAGATAAACTCCGTCTTCACATTTTGTACACCGAGGGGATAAAAACCGTCTTGTGCCAATAATGTCGTTATCTGAAATGCTCATTGCACCCGGTTAGTCCGCAAATGCATTGTCATCAATCACTAAAACCAATCAATGGAAAACATGCCATATCAATCTCCCCCTTTTTGGTGTATTGATGACAACACAAGATTTGCACAATAAAAATAGGAAAATATAAAACAACCTGCCATTAGTTTATAAACACATAAGAAGGACACTCCCCCTATATTTTATAAACTAGGCCATGCTAAGCTAGACAAAACAAGTATGTGAGCATAAGGATAACATGTCATAACATAGCACCACATAAACAAGACAATAAGAGTACGAACATAAGATAGCATATGTCTCACACCATATATCACGGAAGTCTCACAAGACGGACTAAAAACCAAAGCAAATAAATGGAGTTCACAAGCGGAGCAGATGAGACAAATAAAACACGATTGTGACTCGCCCACCCCTGAGAAAATGCAAATCGTAATCCTAGACCTCTCTCCCCCTTTGGCTTCGAGACGCCAAAAATGAAGAGAATGACCTAGCGTCCCAAGGTGATGAACTACTCGTCGTCCTAGTCGTAGTCCTCGTCATCGTCAGACTCCTCGGACGCCACTGCTGCCTCTGTGTCATCAGTAGCAGGCTGCTGAGTAGTGGACGAAGGGCCAGGCATGTCATCGGTGAGGTCCCATGCGCTGAACTGGGAGATCCACTTGTCCTCGGGAGTGATGCTCCGCTCGGATCCACTCGAGACGTGCATGCCCTATTATCTGTAGAAAGCCTTCTGCAGTCTCCTGTTCTTCCTCTCCCTCTCGTGAGCCTCATACAGGCGGTGCTGAACATCAGTCTAAAGGCAGAAAAGCTGCTTCACCTTCCTGGTGAGCTTGGCCGCCCAACCGGGCTGCTTCGGACCCTGTGCAGAAGACGAACCGCCAGCACCAAAACTCGCACCAGAGCGTGTGCGGGGAACACTGCCTCCACCATCCGCCGGCTCCTCCTGAATCTCCTCATCAGACCCGACAGGTGAAGGGGAACCATGCGCAGGACCATGACCGCCAGCCTAGTTGTCCTTGATGCGCAGCTGAACCTCCTCGTGAGCAGTCAGAGGCCCAACAGGAAGGCGCTTAACAACAAAGGTGGCTCCCCACGTGATCTCAAAGAGGACCTGAAGATACGGGCCGTAAATGGGAACCTTACATTCCACGTGATCTCTAGATCGTTAGCCACTTCATAAATGCTAGTGCGGCAGCAACCTCACCACTTACCCCATCCTTACCGTAAACTACTAGTTGTCCTAGAATGACGAGTGATGAAGTCCTTACTGGGTCAGTTGACCACTACAGTTGGATGCTGAGTACTTCTGTACTCATGATACTACTCCCAAAATATTTTCAGGTTTCATGATCGACGACGAATAGTTAGGTGGATCCCGGCGGAGGGCCTGGACCCGTGTGGTTATGGGATCAATGTTTTCTCTTTTCCAGTAGGCATTTGATTGTAGTCTGTACCCAGACATGTATGTTCCGTTGTTGTTTTGTATTTAAGGCAATTGTATGCCGATTGTATGACATGTTGTATCCTTGTATCTGTAATGTTGTGATATCATGTTGGAAATCCCGGGCATATGACTTCGTCATATGGCGCGGTGGGACCGATATGAGCTTCATCCCCAGATCTGGATGGAAACATCTAGATCTGGAACAGTACCACATATCGGGCCTTACACCCCTCTTCTTACCTACCTAGCTTCAAAAATTTCTACAGGTGGCCCGAGCTGATTTACCATTTGAAACTTTGTGTCTGCTTGGTTGGAACCCCAGCAGATTTAAAAAAAACTCGGGCCAGAGGAGACAGAGTTCCTCTATTGGTCCACACTAGTGAGATAGGGAAGCCCCTGAGTTCAGTTGAGGCTAACCACGACCTTGGCCATACGGAAGAGTCCGATCCGAGGGCGCGACCGGCTCTAGGATTGGGGGTCGACACCACGGGGGCCACCCGGATTTGTGCGTTGTTAGTTAGAGGGACCTATCATTCCGGATCTCTTGGGACTAAATCATAAAATGGCTGCCTATGGTGGGTAGAATCTGAGAGAGATGGGCATGCGTGCGGAGCCTTGTAATGGGAAGTTGGTACACCCCTGGAGGGTTAAATCTTGTCGAGAAGCCGTGTCCACGGTTATGGACGACTTGAGACCTACTCCTTGTTCATAAACAACGACAACTGAGATAATCTTAATAACATGATCAATGTGTGTGTTCCTTGACTGCTTCTTCTTCGTCGGGATGCGAAGGGGAGGACAAGGATAGGATAGGTGTTATGTTTGCGTAAGTAGCTGATAGCAAGACTTGTTGGAGGCGATTCTTCATCGAATGTTTGGTTCTCATCTTACTCTAAAATTACATCATTAGCCACTTCATATATTGCTAGTGCGACTGCAACCTCAACCACTAACCCATCTTATCGTGAGAAGTTAGTTAAAAGACTTGTTGATATAGGTCACCCCTTTCTTCTCTCTTTTATGCATGTTATGCAAACGATATTGGACTACAGAGGAACTCGACGACCCTTCTTCTGGACGCCTTCGCGGAGACTTGACGACAACTAGTTAGGTGGATCCTGGCGGAGAGCCTGGAGCCGTGTGGTTACGAGAATAGTGTGTTTTACCTTTGCCACTAGGCATTTGATTTTACTCTGTACTCAGACATGTATTTTCCGCTGATGTATTGTATTATGGCAGTTGTATGCTGATTGTATGAGATGTTGTATCCTTGTATCTGTAATGTTGTGATATCATGTTGGAAATCCGGGGCATATGGCATTGTCATATGTCGCGGTGGGAACGATATGTTCTTCGTCCCCGGATCTGGATGGAAACATCTAGATCTGGAGCAGTACCGCATATCGGGCCTTACAACTTGGAATCAGAGCCTTACCGTCCTTAGGATCCCTTTTCTGGATGAAGTCGAGTCTAGACAAAAACTATTTTGTAGTTACTAAGATAGTTATCAGAGAGTAGGATTCTTTGTCCTGCTTACCCATTCTCTGGACAGGACAAGTGTCGTAAGTGTTTTTAACTCTCTTCTTATCCCCTTCAAAATCTAGGATCTCGAGAGAGTGGATTTTCGGAATAGATACAATGCCTTGCTTGCAGCGTATTGTCTCGATTCCGGTCTCAGGTTGGGAAATCCCGTAGTACCTTTAGTCTAGTTGACTCTGGTTTACATCTTGGTCATTCATTTCCATTCATTCCTCTTGCCCAGTGTCCTCACGATTTGAGTGAGAATGCTTCCCTTGATCATCGCTTTGAACTGTCGCTCTTCCTCTTGACACCTGATGGTTTCGTTTTTCGACGTTGCCGTCCTCTCTGCGGAAAGGTTCTCGATGGAAGTTTGTCATTTGACATGGAGAAGAGTCCCTTGTTGGTGGAGTTGAAGATTGTCGACTCTCTTTTCTTTCCCCCTCTCCCCCAGGTCGTCAAGGATCTCGGGACGAGATCCCTTGTTGGTGGTGTTGTATTGTAACAGCCCGGAATTTCCACCCTAATTAAAACATTTTGTTTGTTGCTTTATTTTGTTGATTGATAGAATTTTTTGCAGTATTTGCTTCGCTGATTTATTAATCGCTGAATATTGTCCCCTCTTTCTCATACCGGTATGCGTGACTAAACCATTTTCCCAAACGGCACACGACCTTTGCGACACCGTGTTTCGCCCGAGCACCGTCATGACTTCCGGCACAAGACCAACCATCGCCATCGGAACAGAAAACCCCATTTAATAATTAAATGGATTATTTTATTGGGTGCCCGAAAATATTGTCTGAACGGTATCAAAGTGAGGTACGATTAACGCGCTCGACGTGCTGAGCGCGTGGTTCGAGATTTCGTCTGAACCGGAAGTCGTATACACTCCCGGCGGTCAGAAACATGGAGTACCGGACGCGCGCGAGAGACACCGGGGGCATCTGCGTAAACTTGCCATCCAGGCCAGCCTATATAAAGACCACCACTCTCCCTAGCCCTTCTATGGTTTCCCCTAACACAAATTTGCACCCACCCCCCCTCCAAATACCAAGTTTTTGCCCTCTAGATACCCAGATCCGAAACCCTAGCCAAATCCGTTTCTGGCCCTCTGATCTGACCAACAGAGGGTCCAGATTGAGCCAGGTGGCTAATCTCCCTCCTCCGGCCACTCCCAGCCGCATTCGGGCCCCGCGGGCCCGCTCCACCGCTGCCTCAGCCCGCCACGGGCTGGATCTGGGCCGGACGGTCGCCTCCACTTGCCGTTGTGGGCCGGCCCAGGCAGCGCCGCTAGTGGCCCACGTCCCAGCCTCCCACCGCTGCCTTTGGGGTGAGGCCCACCTGGGTGAGATTCAGCCCGAGTGCCCCTCCCTCAGTTTTTCTTTTTGCTTTTAACCTTACACCCTCTCTGTTTCCCCCCTCACACCCGACACCCTGGCCCCACCTGCCATAGACTCAGCCCCTGGCCCCACCTGCCATAGACCGAAGGGGTACTTAAGAGGAAACTTATTCCAGAAATACGCTTTCGACGTCACCCCCTGGAAATTTCCAAAAATGAGTTAAAATCATTTTTAAATCATTTTATTTACCAATCTTTAACCATCTATAACTTTTAATCCATAACTCCAAATGAGTTCAAACTTTTTTGCATTAGTTTTGTCTTGAGCCCCTTTTCATTTTGGCATAGGTTTCATGCCATGTTGCTTTGTTTACCTTTGATATTCAAAATAAAACAATTTATGTGACAATTTCTTTTGCCCATTTAAAATATATTTTGCAGGGCTTGACTTGTGTGAAGACCAGGAGTATTTCACAATGCTTTGGTGAATACCAAGCCACAATTTCTTTTGCACCTTCATAAATCTTTGACGTGGTTTATATCTTGCCTTCCTTTCGGATAATGTGATGACCTTTATTGATATGCTCGAATTACTTTAAACATGCCATTCCCATGTTATGCTTGTTTGCATCATACCCTAATACTATTCATGATCTTGCTATGTTGCATGTTAATATCTTGATCACCTTGACATGACTAAGTTAATCAACTAACGATGCTTTGATTATAACATAAGCGTGACCGTACCTTGGATCGTCTGCATGCATTGCTATGACATGGACTATAGATTTTCATGTTGCACATCATGCTTGATGTGTATGCATTTAGACATACGCTTTGTGCCAAGTTGGTCATGTGCCACCGAACCGAACTTATCAGCGCAGCCACACTTGTCTGTATGTGAAGGCCTTGGCTCGGTCTATGGGTGAGCTCTCTTATTTGTATCACAAAAGGTGGGAAGGCTATGCGTGCGTGGTTACCTAGATCAGGTAGCGTCCATAGCCTTGATAGCCGGTTTGTTGATCTGCGCCCATCCCCGTTTGGGACAATATTGTTTGCCAAGCGATGGAATGTGTGTCTAGAGGACACGGGGCTACCCAAGGCATGGCTTGTGAAGCTTGTCGGGTGATACAGTAAGGGAGGCACGCGGTAGAAAAGTCTCGTTGGAGAACTCCTAGTCCACTCCTATGGTACGAGTTCGGAGGTTCCTGTGGGAGAAGTTCCAAGGTACTGGATGGAGGAAGAACTCCATAGCGTGGGTAAAGTGCACAACCTCTGTAGAGTGTTACAAATCTATTCGAATAGCCGAGTCCACGGTATTGGACACAGTTCATACTAGGTCAGACCATGATTCAACATCAACCCGGTTTGGTGATCGTGCTGAGTTGTTGGTCATGCGATGACCGTATTTGGTTGGGTGGTAACGCGATGACACCTAACCCGTTGAATGGTCATGCGACGACCCGTATGAGTTGTTGGTGTGATGACCGGATTGTTTGGGTGGTAACGTAATGACTCCTAACCCGTTGAATGGTCGTGCGACGACCCGTGCAAGTTGATGGGTTATGAGATGACCCGGTGCTTGAGTCTGTAATGACTCCCAGGTAAGCCGTATGATCATGCGATGATCATACGGGGTCTTGTGACCTTAAACGATGGTTGTTCATGCATTAGTTATAATCTTGGTAATATGCTAGATTCACCATGATAGCATTGCTTTAAATATTACTGCTATGTTATTGTTTTTCCTTGGTGCCTTGGATGTTGTCATCTTGCAAGTACATTGAATGTACTGACCTGATTTGTCATGCCAGACTTCCAGGCAATGCCGTGATTGCGTACGACGACGTTCCCAATGCTTGTGAGCTAGGAGGTGTCCCAGTTATTGTCCCTGTGGAATGGATTTTATCACCGTCGCCATTGTTCCTCTGCTAAGCATTATTCCGCTGCTATAGAGTTATCCAGCTGCCTGGTGTAAATATGTGGCTAGAAGTAGGAGCAAGTTGTTCGCTTCCTCTCTCCACTAGCGTTGCAATAGACCCCCTTGTACACATTTCATCAGTAATAAAAGTGGTTTAGTTCTATATCAAGCAGTGTCGTGGTGCAGAAGACATGATCTCTGGGCTGGAGCACGGGGGCGTTCCGGTATTCTGAGCCAGGGTGCCACAACGCTTGGTATTAGAGCCGGACTACTATACGACACCCTAGTTAGCGCGGACGTTAGAATCACGTTAGGGCTAGATTATATAGCTTGTTTATGTGATGCATTTGTTTGCTGCATAGCATGCATATATGTGGGATAGCCTAGACCTTCCATCCTTCGTCCAATATAGTCAACATTATAATAATCATATCATCCACCACAATATAATAATGTGATATCCCAAAAACAAGGAGTAACAGGGTAACATCGTAGCATCCTAAGCCTGCATACTAAGCAGGGGCTGAGCAACAAGCAATAGTAACATAGCAGTAACAGGGCCGGCGAGCTCGAGCTCCATGGCGCCATGGCCATGGTGGTTCCAGCACGGGAAGAGAAAGGGGAAGGTGAGAGGAGGAGGGAGGAGGAAGGAGAGGGGAGAGGAGGAGAGGATGAGGAAGCAAACACTGCAAACAATACAGACAATCATCACCGCAACGCAACAAACAAAAATTTTAAATGGGGTGAAATTTCCGGGCTGTTACAAGGGGACCCCATAAAATCCCACACGTGGTTAGGAACGCTCGTCAAGAGACACAATACCCGAAACTCGGGTCCTAGGTGACACGAATGGAACAAAGCGTCGGGGCGGGATAGCCTAGACCTTCCATCCTTCGTCGAGTATAGTCAAAATTATAGTAACCATATCATCCACAACAATATAATAATGTTATGGCCCAATCCAAGGAGTAACAGGAGGTAACAGTAGATAACATCCTAGCATGCATACTAAGCAGTGGCTGAGCAGCGAGCAATAGTAACATAGCCAAACAAGGTTTGCTGGGATGTGGAGGACATGGCTGTTTGCGTTTATTTGAGAGGCATGAATATGAAGTGGTAGGATCAAGCAACCGTTCTATCCTACACCTAGGCCGAGTGAGCTGAAAGTTATAAGCATGATATATGCTCCCCCTTACCTGATGAGAAGGTGAGACCGAAGGTGTAGTCGATCGCAAGCTCGCATCGTCTCCGAGAGGTACCCGCGGAAGCACACAAGAAGGAAACATTGGAAAAGTCAATCGACGAGCAAGCATGTATATCTAAGAAGCATTCAGGAGAAGGCAACATCAAGAAGGGAACACGATACAACAAACTACGGTATCTCATCGATGGTCAAAAGCGGTTACTAACAGGTTAAGTGGAGTATTCGTCACACACGACGATACCGCACATTTAGAATGGTTCAAGTTTTTTAGCTACACAAGATGATAAAAGGTTGTTAACATTGCATCTCACTCAAGCATGGCATGTCACACAAACATGGAAAGAGGTGAAGCATAAGGTAAACTATCTATGCTAGTCAATTTAAGTGAGGCACAACCTAAACATGGCATCTCACTAAGTACCCCACAACAAATAAAGCAATTGGTACTGTTCTTCCCTAAACAATATTTTAGGTTGGTTAACAACAGAAAAAAATAGCACAAACACAAAGTACATGAAATTCTAGTCAAGTTACATATAAAGAACACTCCAAACAGAGTTACGGTTAAAAAGATACAAGCATCACAAGTTACAGGTACATGCTGCCAACATCTCGTAGCACACTTTAGAGCAACAAATAAACAAGCCAAAGTTTGCAAACATGCACAAAAATGATATTCAACTAAAGTATACATGGCAGGAAAGGCATGGCAAAAATATTCATGCAAATAGGCATCATGGTTCACTAGTTATAAGCAACACAAAAAGCTATAAAACATTAATGGTCAAGGACTTTGTGAAAAATCAGGAAAATAGGGTGGAAACTATTAATAGCAAGCTGTATAAATAGGGGTAAAACTATATGCAAAAGTGCAGCAACATGACATATCAATATGTGGTCATGAAGTAGACTTGATGGTGATCAGGTAAAACAAGAATCAAGGTTATAGGCATCACAGATCAAAAGATATTAAGCGTGCAACATGGCTTCGGAAAGTTACAGACTTAGTGAAAAACTGAGGTGGCTGTCAAAACAGCGGGATAGCAACTTTGGAGCTGAATATAACTATGACCAAGAATGTAAACATGACCATGCAATACATATAATTGAAGTAGACATGGCATAGATCAAAAAGACATATTGCAATGCTCAATAGGATGCATGGTTAAAAAGATATAGGGCAGCACAGTTTGCATCTTACGTTAACAGCAGCACACTAACAGCAGGGTAGCTACTTTGGGTGAAGATTCAATCAACATGCAGCAGGCCAACATGACAAGTAAAAGCATATAACTGAAGTAGACATGATGCTTAACAGTATGCAACAAGAATCACTCAATTCCGATAAACGATCGCGACGCACTCGTCGACCGAAGTCGGCTCAAAATAACAGTTTCAGAAGCTTAGCGGCAGTTAACAACGGGAAGCCCTGTTCAGCACACAATAACCACATCTAAACAACCTCAAATCAAACAACTCACAAAAGATGAAAGTTAGAGCACACAAAACTGCGCACTTTTCATTTTGGGGGCAACGACATCTGACCTACGGTTTAATCGCAAACGATACCGCAAAACAGAACCACCAGCGGAAAATTACAGACTTAGAAAAATTACAGACAGGGTTAAAAGAAAAAGAAAAATAGGGGGAGGGGCACTCAGGCCGAATCTCACCCAGGTGGGCCTCGGCCCAAAGGCAGCGGTGGGAGGCGGGGACGTGGGCCGCTGGCGGCGATGGCTGGGCCAGCCCACAACGGAAAGTGGAGGCGACCGGCCGTCCCAGAGCCAGCCCGTGGCGGGCCGCAGCGGCGGTGGAAGGCCCTGCGGGGCCCGAACGCGGCTGGGAGTGACTGAAGGAGGGAGATGAGCCACGTGGCTCAATCTGGACCCTCCGTGTGGTCAGATCTGAGGGCCAGAAATGGATCTAGTTAGGGTTTCGGATCTACGGGTCTAGAGGGCAAAACAGGGTATTTGGAGAGGGGTGGCTGCAAATTTGTGTTAGGGGAAACCCTAGAAGGCTAGGTAGAGTGGTGGTCTTTATATAGGCTGGCCTGGATGGAAAGTTTACGCAAATTCCCTCGGTCTCTCTCTCGCGCGTCCAGTACTCCACGTTTCTGACCGCCGGGAGTGGATACGATCTCCGATTGGAACGAAATCTCGAACCACGCGCTGAGCGCGTCGACCCCGTTAATCGTACCTCACTTCAATACCGTTCCGAGTATATTTTCCGGCACCCAATAAATAATCCATTTAATTATTAAATGGGGTTTTCGTTCTGATGGCGATGGCTGGTCTTCTGCTAGAACTCATGACGGTGCTCGGGCCAAACCCGTTGTCGGAAAGGTCGTGTGCCGTTTGAGAAAATGGTTTAGTCAAGCATACCGTTACGAGAAAGAGGGGGAGAATATTCACCAATTAATAAATCGGCGCAGCAAATACTGCAAACAATTCTAGCAATCAACAAAATAAAGCAACAAATTTTTTTTAATTAGGGTGGAAATTCCGGGCTGTTATAGAGGGCAGGGGCACGAAGGCTCACCAGCAGCGTAGCTCCGGCGAGGAGCATCGGCTGAGAGCGGCGAGTGGAGAAACGGGATGGGGAGATCTGGGCGAACTGGCCCGTACCCGTGGCACGCCGACAGGCGACCGAACGTCTCCGTGCGCTTCTTCTCCGCGGCGGTGGCCTACGGCTTCGACGACGACGATGGTCTCGGCGAGGATTCCGGCAAGGAATGGGCCGAGCGGCGTTTGGGGAAGCACCACGGGGAAGAGGGGAGTTCAATGGTGGGGTTATCTCGGCTAGGGGGGCACGGTAGCAAGCGCAAGTCCACTGCTACTGCGCGGCGGCGCTAGAGGCCGAAGGCTGGGAAGAAAGGCCGGATGCCGCCGACGGGAAGCTTGCACAGCGAGGGGCGTGCTGGCGAGCTCGGGTGGGTTTTAGGGGGTTCGGGGAGCTCATGGGGAAGCACTGGAGCATGCAGTGCAGAGGGGAAAAAGGAAGGGCGATGGGGAAGCGTCAGGGTCACTATGCTCGTCGGGTTTCGCACGGCGGTGAGCAGCCGACGCAATTCCGGCGAGGGAAACAGAGGAAAGGGGCACGCATTCTTGGCAAAACCGTGCGGCATGGCTGGACAACGTCAAGGCGATGTGGGCGGCCTACGGCGCGTGGTTGACGTGTTCCGTGGCATCGGGGCACGGCCAGGGCGCACCAATGGCGAGCCATGGGCGTGGCCACCACGGCAGTAGTTCATGCAGGTGGTTTTCTTCGTGGCCAAGCTTGTATAGCAGGTTCACCACTCATTGCTGATCATTTTGGTGCATGTGGATGGTCAAGGGGATCATTGTGGTGGTCATAGCCTCACTGCAAAGTTTGAAGGAGCAAACTTGCGGAAGAAGCAGTGGTCAAATGGTGAACAGGGGGTGGATGGCATGTTGCCCAAGGGATTTGGGGTTGGCGGGACTAGCATTCTGGAAAGTTTGAGCTCAATTTTCCAAAGGAATAATGTACTTCCTTTGTAAAGCACCAAATTGACCAGAAATACATTGATGAAGCTGGCATTCTCTAGGCTTGATGGAATTGGCTGAAATTTATGGTAGAGTAGTTATTTGGTGGTGTGCATGGGTGTGCACAGTTTCAGGGTTAGGGGAAACTTCTAGCTAGTACTTCCTTCACAAGGTATTGTGCTGGGCAGAAACAAGAGCAGGACTCAACGTACTGTCTGTGGAGACCTATGAGAAGCTCCATCTGCCTTACGAGCACCTGAATCCCACAAGGCCCTTCTCAGTGGTGACTGAAGGCACGACATTGCCCCTGGGGCAGATCACACTTTGTGTCACCTTCGGGACCCGCGATAACCATCGGAAAAAGTCCTCTTCAGAGTGGCCTTCATCGGCCTTCCCTACTACGCCATCCTTGGCCACCCATCCATCTCCAAGTTCATGGCCGTGACTCATCACGCCTACAACACTTTCAAGCTTCTAGGATGCAGCGGTAGCATCACCATCTACTGTGTCGAGAACGACGCCCTCCAGTCCCTGGAATAAGATTACAAGGCCACCACAGCCGCACACCCTATGGATGAAGACGTTGCGGAACCTCCTGAGGCCCCTCCCTTTAAGAAGAAGACCGGCTCACGGACGCTCAAAGAAGAGGGAAAGACAAACTGCACGACACGACACCTCCTGAGGCAATTATGCCTCTCGCATGGTGAAGACCTCGCTCGAAGAGCATCGTGGCGCAAACCTCAGCCTCCAGGGGTCTTCTAAGATAGACTCCAGCGACCTTCTGCAGCGTCGGCAGCTTCTACCGCATCTTTCACTGGTAACCTCTTGGAGGAGCTTCCGCCACCACCTCTCATGGGAGGCCCGGACTGCGGTTTCCGTTTCGGCGCCTGCTTGGATATGGTAGCTGAACCCCAAGAAAACTGGTGGGAAATTTAAATGCAGGCCTATCGCGAGCACAAGACTCTTCATGAAGATGACGCGGTAGCCGAGCACATAGCCCGCCAGTGCGACCTGTATAAGATTCGCTAAGGCAACCTGTACCGTACACACGCTTCTATTTTTGTAGAATATGTTGGGCCTCCAAGCGCAAAGGTTTGTTGGACAACAGCAATTTCCCTCAAGTGGATGACCTAAGGTTTATTAAACTCAGGGAAGTAGAGGTCAAAGATAGTCTCTCTCAAGCAACCCTACAGTTAAGAAACAAGAAGTCTCTTGTGTCCCCAACACACCCAATACAATCTGTGAGGATGTTCCTGTCGAAGTTGCTAATTGCTTGATCCTTACTGATTTTGTGGTGCTTGACATGCCCGAGGATGGGAGCATGTCTATTATTCTTGGAGGACCTTTTCTTAACACTGGAGGTCCTATTATTCATTGCAAGGCATGGCAAAAGGCATGGCCTTTATTCTATCGAGAATATTGAGACCATGAAGATTGGAAGATGGCATTGTCCTTTACATGTGCACCACATATACAAAACCATTATGGTGGGGAAAATGTCCGTTAAAATAAAGGTACCATTATTGCTTTGCAAGAAGTGAAACATTTTTATTTATATACAACTTGCTTGGTAGTAAGAGTTGATCAACCTTACTAACAATTGTTTTATATAAGTTAAAAAGGAAGCTTATTATGTTTTCATTTTCCTTTGCTTTCATACTCCTTTCCGTACCTAAGTTTTATGTTTTTGAAGCTTCATAAGTATAACAACTGTTTCGAGCCTTCCGAAAGTTTCTGCAGCTTTCGCTACCTCGAAATTTTTTCAAAAGTGAAGTTGTCCGAAAAATTCCAGAAAAATTAAAATAAATATTTTTTCAGAAGTGTGATGTGGAGGGACCGGACCCCCCTGGTCCAGGCGGCCAGTGGGCGCGGCCCCTAGCCGTGCGAGGGGTCCACTAGGCCCACCAGGCCCCATTTTCAGGTATATCTTCTTCCTCTCGCTCTCTCTATCTCTCGTCCCAAAAATCGCGAGTTTGCTACTGGAACCCGAGTTCTTTGTGTTCTTAGCTGAAAATTTGATCTCCTTCTATAGCCCATCATTTCTGCTGAGATTTTGAGCATTTGCTCCTTGGTATGTGACTCATCCACTCCTCCAAATAGAATTTTGATTGGCGAACAGGTTCCTTACTATGGTGTCATTTATGACACGCTTATTGTTGAGAACTTTCACCGATCTATACATGCAGATAATCACCCACTTCCAATGTCACATTTTGATCTTGATGCTATGAAGAGGCATGAATTTGTTGCTAGGAATTCGGATCTTGATAACCTTCTTTATGTGATGAGGTACATAGAAACCATTACTCGTGAAATCCGTATACCTGCACCTCTTTTGTTTGATTTTACTAGAAGGAACGATGGTCCTTCACTTCAAATCAGCTGGACGAGTTGTTGGTTCAGAAGAAGTTCCATAACCCCATGGAGGGGGATGCTCCATAGTAAGAGGAGCAAGAGCAGTTTCCACCTCTGCAGGAAGTGTCCGTTGCCCGATGGGACGAGGGTCTTCTTCTTGGAGTGTGGGACCTTCCACCCGGGAGGACGCCAGGATGTCGTTCTCCGTACCTGGTGACCGGTACGATACCTAGAGCTATCCCGGAGCCGGAGGAAGCTCCTGGGGCCCGTAGTAGACGAGCCCGACTTAGGCCAAAAGCCTAAGCTTGGGGGAGTATGTACCCTTCTACCCTTTTCATTGTATCATCCATGGTGTTCGCTTTGATATGTTTAGAGTTTTTCTTGTTTTCCTTTGATCTTTCTTAAGTTGCAAAAACAACAAAAAGATTTCCCCTTTGTTTTTCTTTCGATTAACCTTTGAAAAACTGAAAAAGATTTCCTTTCTCTCTTTAGTATGCTTTGTTTGCAGAGTTGAGCTCACGTCCATGGTTGTAATTGAACTTGATTAAATCTTTAGACGTTCGATCATGCAAGTGACGAGGCACTAATGATTAAGATCGACGGGAAGGATGCAACAAGGAAAGCCGGTATGAACTCTATTTATTTCTACTTTTTTACATATGCCTGTACTTATGATCTAGAGACCATCTTGTAGCGATATAGTGCTATGTTTACAATGATTTCCCAGTAGTTCATGCTTTCTTTGTGACTAGTCTCAAATAGCAGGAGTGCATAATGTGTTATTGAAACGATTTGCATGCATTGCATTGTTCGTGATTTGGCTTATTGAAGTGGTATTTACCTTCTAAGAACTTTTGGATTGACTTGGCACATGCTTACACATGTTTATGATTAGAAGGCTATAAAGCCTTGATGATCTTTTTATTTCAGAGTAGTCATATCACTTTCATGCCCGATTCAATGTACTTTGTCCCTCTGCATGATTATGAACGTTATTGCTCTCCAGTTGGTTGATTCCCCGTCTTTTGCTAGCCTTCACATGTACTAAGCAGACTGACTGGTTGTGCATCCAAAATCCTTGAAACCATTGCGCCATATGAGTCCACTATGCCTTCTTTTATATGGTATTTACCGGCCATCCTAATGAAGACTTTCTTGTACCACCTCAAAACTATTCAAATGCACTTCTCTTTTTGTATCCGTACAAGCTCATGGAGCATTAGGGGCAATCAATATCATCTGTGTTAAAAATGTTTTACTTCTTGAAAAAAGTTTAACCTAGTCAAATTTATGAGGCACAGGCCGGTCTGCAGAATGCCCAGTTCTCACTTGTTTCACAATTTATAAAAACTTGCACTTTCCCTCCATACTTGATGACAGAATGAAATGGTACTTATGTTGGCCAAAGACTGTTAATGATTGGTGGAAGGAGAGTTCCAATCTTCCCTTCCATATTAGAGGCAGGATGAATTGCACCACACAATCTTTGCTGGCCATAGACCGTCTATGATTGATGGCTAGGGAACACAAGTGTAGGAATAAAGCATGGGAACCGACTTTAATCTGGTTGGTATGGAAGATATTCAAAACCTTTACTGTTTACCGATGACTGGAAATTTACACTCCCAAAAGCATTTTATCTTGGTTTTAAAAACCACGATCTCTCGTTCTTGTTTAGTTTTTGCTTCCAGCCACGGGTTTTCAACCTTGACATCAAAATCCATTGTTCGAGAGTCTCCACCTTCTCCTTCAAAGCACCAACTATTGAGAACATAATTTTTATTCCGAGTGTAATGTGCATTGTCCCAAACTATCACATTATTTTCTGCACGATTGTGATATTGCTCATTATGAAATATTTCTTTGTAGTCTATTTTGAAACTCCGAAGGTGCTTCTTCATTTATTTTTTTCTTTAGTCATGGTGGAAAGCGAGATACCACTTTTCTGTGTTCAAGTCATGTGCATTGTGATCGTGTCATAATTTTTAGTTATATATTATTTATTCTTAGTTGTTTGAGAGATTTTCATAAGAATGAAGGATTTCTTTGTGCATTGTTTTTGTATCATTTTTCCAACAATGGCTACACTTGTCATGCTTATATACATCTCATGAAGCAAAAGAGTGTGTCAAAGTTTTCTTTGTCGCGTTCAGTTCGTTGAACTGAATTGATTGAGGACAAGCAATATGCTAAGATTGGGGGAGTTGATATGTCTCAAACGTATCTACTTTTCCAAACATTTTTTCTATTGTTTTAGCCTCATTCTTGCATGATTTGAATGAAACTAACCCGGACTGACGCTGTTTTTAGCAGAGCTGCCTCTATGGTTTTCTCATCTGTAGGAAAAAGGAATTTTAGGTACCTGAAAAATATCCAGGAAAAAATACAGAAAATCCATGCAACCGGAGGGACCTGGAGCCGGAAGATGGGCCAGAGGGAGCCCACCCCTTGCCCAGGCGGCCAGGTGGCGCGGCCAAGCCCCTGGCCGCGCCAGGAGGATGCCTGGAGGGGGTCTACCTCCCCTGGTTCCCTACTTTGGCTCCTATTTTTACCCGTGGCGAGAAAATCCCAGAAAAGAAGTCGCTATCCCAACTCTCGTTGCGGAGCCGCCGCCCCCTCTATTCTTCTATGAGAGAGCTAATTGAGAGGCTGCTTTGGCCTCCGGTGAGGGGAAATCGTCGCCATCGGCATGGCATCGCCAATGAACCATCCTTCCATGACTTCCCCTTTCATGTGTGACTAATTCCCTGCTGTAAGCGAAGGGGATGGTGGGGATTGGATGAGTTAGATCATGTAATAGTTCGTCATATTGCTGGGGGCATGTTGCCTATCATCTACTATGGTGTTTATCATCTTTGATACTACTTGTTGTTCTTCATGCTTGTCACTTTGGGCCTGAGTGCCATTATTTCAGATCTGAACCACTTATGTTTTCATGAGTATATTTGTGTTCTTGATCCTATATATGATTTGTATGCACCTATTATAGTCCGGAACTGGCGATCCCTATGGTGACAGCTTGGGACACCAAAGGGGATGGACTATAATTTGAGGATTCCATGTATCCATTGATTGTTAACGCTTTGTTCTGGTGCTCTTTGACAGGAGCACCTTAATCTCCACAAGTTCCTTTTGGCCCCGTTGGTAGCGGGATGGTAGGACAAAAGATGTTGTGCAAAGTTCATATTGCAAGCACGCACAACTACCTTGGGATACATGCCTAATGTTTGATATTTTCCTAGATGATCATTACTTTTCTGTGTGCCTTTCCCCAAGTCAATTACATGTTATCACTCATCCATGCAGCGCCCAACCATCCATTCCCCTAGCCTACAGTGTTTTAATCCTGCTGGTTACAAGTTTCTTTAATTTTGCTATTTTACTTTCATTGTTTTGCCTCCACTATTTAAGTTTCCATCATCACCTCCATATTACCATTACTACTAATAAATTGTTGCCAAGCAAGTATCTTTCAGGTGCGGTTGAATTGACAACTCAACTGTTAAATCTTATAAATATTCTTTTTCTCCCCATGTGTCGAATAAATAAATTGGGTTATCTTACCCGCGAAGACTGTTGCGATCCCCTACACTTGTGGGTCATCAAGCATTAAGGTTCTCAATGAGGTAAGACAGAAAAGATCATCAATTTTGATGCACCCGAAGAGTATATACTGTTGAGAAACTGAAACAATGGAGAGATGAAATCATAGAAAAAATATTCTGAACACCATCATCCATTCAACAACATGTGTTTATCAACCTTGGGGAGCCCAAAAATGATATCAAAAGCTTAACAATCACACATAAGTATTCGAGATACTTAATGCCTAGTTATTTTTTGTGTCCTCATGTAATTGTATTGGAGAAAATAAGGAGTTGAGGATTACTTCCTTCCAATGAAAGGGAGTGACATAATAAGGATCTTGGCTAATTATTAATTTTTACTCCATAAAAATGTTTGTTGGAAGGAACCACTGAGTCGAACAAAACATCATGTTGATATAAATAATAAGTTAGCAAAGTTGAACACTAATTTTTTATATATCATGAAAACTTTTCAATATGAATTGGTATTTCCCACTTTTCTTTTGTGTGAAAACCATCTAGAATCTAGGATGAATCCTTTTCAAGAGATGGGAGATGATGAGGACATCACAATCATCGACACAACACCAAGCATCTCTACACAAATTGCAAGATGAGACAAAAATACATTATGAGATGCAACACAATTCTAAGGTGAAAGATACAATTGAAGATTGCACTTTGATTTTGCCTAGACATTATATACTGCCCTTCTATTTATCTCTTGCATATCAAAGAGAGTCAATGACGAATCTTCATCAAGGGAGAGAGGATGATGAGCACATGTATATAACATACATGGCATTTCAACGAAGGGCGCAATTTAATTGGAAATAGTCGAATCAAGAAAGCACATGCCCAAGTGAACACTAACTTATGTTTATCTTATAAACTTGAAGAAATGGTTGTGATTTCATTTCAATTGTTTTTAGTTGAACTCAGGTACACACTGAAGGAATCCAACAACATATGAGCTCATGAAGAAACAAGTTGAAGAAATAAAATTGAAGAAAACAAGTTTTGATTGAATCAGTTTTCTTCAGATTTTTCCTATGATCTTTGGTGAGCCACACCCATACAGAGCATTTACGGGCCTTTTTGGGTATATGACGAGAAGCTACTTCAAATTTACTTTTCAATGCAAAAAACCCTACATCATTTGGAGTTGTGAGTCAAAATTACTAGCCACTCTCATGGAAGGTGTTCAGGCTGTCAAAGCTTCGCGAATTTTTGAGGAGCTCTCCAATAACTCCAAAACTTGACTACTCTCCACCCAAGGAAAGCATGGGAATTCTGGACGGTTTTGAACCCTTTTCACATCTAGCTAAGGGGGGTTGTCCCTGCTATAAAACCCCATCTCCCCCATCCTTTTACAAAACTTTGTCAAACTATTGAGCTAAAAGCTTATGCAGCAAGACTGCTAGAGAGATCCAACAGAGCTGTCATGGATATAATCCTGACAATAAGTATAGGGGTATGAAAGGAGCTATGTAGATCTTTACGCAAAGTGGTTGACGCAGGGAAAGTATACAGGTTAGGCTTCTCCATACAGATAAGAACCTCAATCATGTCTCAGGCTTACTAGGGTGTTCTTCTTTGGTGTTTTTGGATAAAGAGTGTGTAAGCCTATCCTGGGTGAGGGGATCGCTTATATAGAGTGCGCCTCAGTCCCTTCAATATCCCGGTAATGGGTTTTAATTATAGGTCTAAACGCCTATATTTATTACATGAAACTGCCTACCCACTATGTCTAATTAAGGAGGAGTAATGCTTCTCGCTTGAATGTCCTTACGTCTTTTGATCTTCCCTCCTTCCAAGTAGAAGGTAGATCGCCAGTCCCTTCTTCCGAGTAACGGGTTAGTCGGAGACAGTCCATTCCTCCGAATAACAGATTACTCGGAGGTGGTCTTCTTTTCCGACTAACAAACAGTTCAGAGGTAACACACATTGAGTACCTATAATTTTCATGCTATTAATAACTTTGTAATTATGTTTTCGATTTTTCCTCTGTTCCTAAATGTTAATAAGTTATCATTCAGTTAAGGGTACCCTATGATATGCGGTACTTAAGGGTATGCCTTAGGTATGACCAGAACAGTAGTCGCTAAGTGCTTCTGGGTAATCGCAATTGAGATAGGTGATATCATCAAACAAGAGTACTCTTTCTATTGATGGCAAATTTATAAGGTATGTGAAGATTAAACTCAATAAGAGGACTGGAAGGACTTTACTGAAGTTTAAACTTTTCCCTTGTAAATGGGTCAGGCAAGTTAAAGAAAAAAACGGGTAACACTCAAGCATCTCTCGGAGAGGTGGACTAAGGCCCCGGAAGGTATGTCTTGGAGTAAAAGGCCCTAAACTCCATATAAACCGGATTTGTAAAGTTTCATATCGTAAAGAATCAAAGAAAGAGCTTTAGGTCATACCATGTGGGATATCGGTTCTTTAACCCATGCGCCTTATTATACTAGTAATCTAGCAATCTTCGTCAGAGACGGATTTCCAGCGAATTAACTACTCGGAACTTTCCTCGAATAATTAATGAATAGAAGATTTTCCGTTTGTTGCGTATTTCAAAGTGTGGTCGCTTTCAAGCTCAGTACTTAGTCTCGGGTGGAATGCCATCCTGGTATTGTTTTGAGCCTTGAGTAATGTCCGTCTTTTAAAATACTTAGAGTGATAACTTACTCGGTTTGCTTGATGAAAACTTCTCCGAGTAATGACTTACTTAGAAAGGATTCTGAGTGTGACAGAAGCTTCCGAATAACGATGTCTTTTGTTTCATAAGACAAGTTTTTGTCTGTTCCGTGTATTGATTGAAAATTTGGGTTTCTCGTCGAATCCATCTTGTCTCGGGAGAAACAGGATTTTGTGTCAGAAAAAGAGAATCTAGCTGTCAAACGCAGTGATATATTTGTCAGATCTGTCACCTCGATTCCCGTGCTGGTCACTTATAATATCATTAACTATTCACTATTAAATAGGCTGGATTATGGGGAGCCGTAACGGCGCCCCCATTATGACCCGCTGAATTTATGCGTGTCAAGTAGTCCTCTCCACTATATAAGCCTCCACCGAAGTTAAAAAGAATCTAAACGTAACAATTGGTCGCCTTGGTTGCTTTCCTTCTTCCTCCCATGCGCCCGCTCTTCAATCCCTAGTGGCGCTCTATCATTCCTTGTCGATGAAGGCTTGTGATTTTCCCTCGCCTTTGCTGCTCCAGCCGCGGCTCTTTGTGGGAGCCATGTCTGCCGGAGAGTGGCTGCCATCAATCATCACGGAGGAGATGCTCCAAGGATATCTGGATTCCTCTATGCTTTCTCACCATGGCTGACGTGTTCTGTTTCATCCTGGGATTTTCACCCAAATTAAAAAAAAATTGTTGCTTTATTTTGTTGCTTGTTAGAATTGTTTGTAGTATTTGCTTTGCTGATTTATTAATCGGTGATTCTATTTCCCCCTCCTTCTCATACCGTCATGCGTGACTAAACCTTTTTCCCAAACGACACATGACTATTGCGACACGGGGCTCACCCGAGCACCATCGCAACTTCCGGCACAAGACCAGCAATCGCAATCGGAACGAAAAATCCTGTTTATTTAATAAACGAATTATTTTGTTGGGCATCAGAAAATGCTCTCGGAAAGGTATCAAAGTGAAGTAGGACTGACGTGCTCGCCGCGCTGAGCGCATGGTTCGAGATTTCTTCCGAATCGGAGGTCGTATGGCCTCCCGGCGATCAGAAATGTATTCACTGGACGCGAGAGAGAAAACTCGAGGGCATTTGCGTAAACCTGCCATCCAAGCCAGCCTTTAAATTGACCACCACTCTCGCCTAGCCCTTCTATGATTTACCTATTGTAAAATTTGCAGCCACCCCAAATTTGAAACCCTAACTCCCAGGGCATCCAGAACCGTTAGATCTGAGATCCGACGGCCCTGGAGGCCGCCACGTAGCCCCAACCACCCATCCAGCCAGATCCGCGCCGCCGGGCCACGTCCGGGCCCCACGGGCCCGAGAGCGCAGCCGCCGGGCTGACCCGGGTAGAGCCGCTCGTGAACACCTCGCCGTGGCGCCATGGCTGCCTGAGCGCCGCCGCCGCTCCGCCTCCATCCACGCTCCGCGAGGCCGCGCCGCCGCCGACGGTGACCTCCTCCCCGCGCCCTTCCTCTTCTTCCTCTCCTCCTTGTCACGCCCCTCTCTCTTGTAGAAGAAGCAGGCCTCCATGGACATGGCGCCATGGAGCTCGGAGCTCGTGGCCCCGGCCGCCATGGACGCCGTCGGCCCCGATCCACCCCGGATCCCGCGAGATCCAGCCCTCCTCCGCCGACTCCGGCCGTTCCTAGCCTCCCTGAACCCTTCCTGGCCGTCTAGGAGCTCGCCGGCGAAGCCACGACCACCCACCAGTCCGCCATTGTTAAGTCCAGCCCGAGCTCCCCCTCCCTGTAATTTTTCGAAGTCACTGGTGACAGTTATTTTTGTTCTATGTTGCGATGATATTTGCGAGAGATCCGTAGGTCGTATGGAGTTGCACCCGAAATAAAATTTGTTGCTGGTGATGTTCTCTAACTTTTTGTTTTAGTGAGTTAATCCATTTGAGGTCATCTTGATGGTGTAAATCTGTGTTGAAGTGTGCACCAGAATGTTTACTGATGTTGTTTTTATTTTTATCAAAGTTTGGTTGATGCTTGTGTCACATCCATGATGTCTATGCCAGTAATTATTTCTTGTATGTGTTAAGTATCATGTTTACTTCAATTATATGCATCCCTTTTCCATGTTTACCTGGTGTAGCTATTTTATTTCTTGCTCCAAAATGGTGACTCTGCTAATATATGCTGCTATTTGTATAAAGTTTCTACTTTGATGCCTTATGGTTAGTGACCCATGCCTCATATGCTTTAGCTCCAATGTAATTAATTGCTCCTTGTCATGTATATTTTGATGACTTGTATTGCTATGCCATGATATGGTTGTTGTTCATATAGTTATCAAGCTCCCAATGTGCAATCCTGCTGTTTGTTGTCACATGCCCTAGACCAGTAGTATATTCTTGCATTTTGCAGGAGCTACAATTAATTGTCCTTGATGCTCATATACATGAAACTTTGTTTCCATTCCTTCCTTGTCATGTCTACTGTTGATCCACATCATTTTGTTTCATGTTTGCAACCTGTAGCATGCTGGTTCATTGCTCTCAAGTGTGCTACCTGAT
This sequence comes from Bromus sterilis, assembly GCA_950022295.1. Lineage (NCBI taxonomy): Eukaryota > Viridiplantae > Streptophyta > Magnoliopsida > Poales > Poaceae > Bromus > Bromus sterilis. The sequence goes on from OX465596.1 coordinate 236,039,261, forward strand.
GTTGGCAGTTTGTGATCGTAACTTGTGTTGCTTGTATCTTTCTAACCGTAACTCCGTTTGGAGTGTTATTTATATGTAACTTGACTAGAATTTCATGTAGATTGTGATTGGGCTATTGTTTTCTATTGATAACCAATCTAAAATATGGTTTAGGGCTGAACAGTACCAAATGCTTTAATTGTCGTGGGGCCCATAGTATTATGCCATGTTTAGGATTGTGCTTCACTTAAATTGACTAGCATAGATAGTTTACTTTCTGTTTCACCTCTTTACATGATCGTGTGATATTCCATGTTAAAAGCCTTTGCTCATGTTGTGTAGCTAAACAACTTGAACCATTCTAAATGTGCGGTATCGTCATGTGTGACGAATACTCCACTTAACCTGTTAGAAACCGCTCTCGACAATAGATGCCATACCGTAGCGTGTGTCTTGTGTTGCATTCTTGTTGATTCTTTCTCGTGATTGCTTCATAGTAAGATATTCTTTCTCGTCGGTTGCCTTTTCAAGTGTTTCCTTCTTGTGTGCTTCCGCGTTTACTCTGAGAGACAATGCGAACTTGCAATCGACTACACCTTCGGTTTCGTCTTCTCATCGGGTAAGGGGGAGCATATATCATGCTTATAACTTTCAGCTCACTTGTGCCTACTTATAGGATATAACGATTGCTTGATCCTACCACTTCATATTTATGCTTTCTCAATTAAACCCAAACAACCATGTCCCCCACATCCTAGAAAAAAATTGTTTGGCCATGTATTTTGCTTGCTTAACCACTTCTTAGTAGGCATGCTTAGGATGCTATCAACTGTTATCCTATTACTCCTTGGATTGGGCTATCACATTATTATATTGTTGTGGATGATATGATTATTATATTTTTGACTACACTCGACAAAGGTTGGAAGGTTTAGGCTATCCCGCCGCGACGCTTTGTTCCATTCGAGTCACCTAAGATCCGACTTCCGGGTATTGGTTCTAAGACTGAACGTGCCTAACTGCGTGTGGAATTTTATGGGCTCCCCTTTTCTTACCTACCTAGCTTCAAACATTTCTAGTGGTGGCCCAAGATGATTTACCATTTGAAAATCGTTTGTGTGTCTGTCGGGTCGCGCCTAGCAGATGTTCTTTAAAACAACCTGGGCTAGCGGGGACATGGTTTCCTTGTTGGTCCACCCTTGGCCGGCGAGGGCCCGAGACCTCACGTGAGGTGTCCTGGTAACCTAAACCCTATTGAGACGGAAGAGGCCGATCCAGGAGCGCATCCGACTTTTGGATTGGGTGTCGCCTCCCCGAGGGCCACCCGGATTTGTTCATTGTTAGCTAGAGGGACCTGTCGTTTCGGATCTCTCGGAACTAAATCATAAAATGGTTGCCCGTGATGGGTAGAAAATGCGAGAGATGGACATGCGTGCGGAACCTTGTAATGGGAAGTTGGTACACCCCTTTAGGGTTAAATCTTTTCGAGAAGCCGTGTCCACGGTTATGGACGACTTGAGACCTACTCCTTGTTCATAGACAACAACAATTGTGATAATCTTAATAAATCGATCAACGTGTGAGTGCCTTGACTACTTCTTCTTCGTTGGGATGCGAAGGGGAGGACAAGGATAGGATAGGTGATATGTTTGCGTAAGTAGCTGATAGCCGACTTTTTGGAGGCGATTACTCACGAATGCTTGGTTATCATCTTACTCTAAATAGATCGTTCGCCACCTCATATATTGCTAGTGCGGCTGCAACTTCAGCACTATCCCCATATTACCCTGAGAAGTTAGTTACAAGACTTGTTGATATAGCTCACCCCTTTCTTCTCTCTTTTACGCACGTTATGCAATGATCTTTGACTTCAGTGGAGCTCGATGACCCTTCTTATGGACGCCTTCGCGGAGACTCGATGAAGACTAGTTAGGTGGATCCCGGTGGAGAGCCTGGACCCGTGTGGACGTGGGAATGGCGTGTTTTACCTTTGCCACTAGGCATTTGATTGTAGTCTATACTCAGACATGTATCTTCCGCTGATGTATTGTATTAAGGCAGTTATACGCCGATTGTATGAAATGTTGTATTCTTGTAGCTATAATGTTGTGATATCATGTTGGAAATGCGGGGCATATGCCGTTGTCATATGTCGCGGTGGGACCGATATGTGCTTCGTCCCCGGATCTGGACGGAAACATCTAGATCTGGAACAGTACCGCATATCGGTCCTTACATGTTCCTCCTCCTGGGGAAGAAGAGCCCCTTCCTCAAGATGGAGAACGCGTTCTACGTCTTTCGCACGTGGATCGCGGGTTTTATCTTACTCCACACCCGTTCTTATTGGATTTCCTATGTTTTAGCGGTTCTCAACTACACCATCTCGTTACCAATGCCATCACCTTGCTAGCCAGCTTCTTTACTCTATGCGAGGGTTTCATAGGCATAGAGCCCCATTGGCATATTTTCTGCACTATTTACTCTATTAATCCCAAAAAAGTGAAGAGATCTGGGGAGGGCGGTGGTATGGAGATTAATCACTTGTGTGGAGCTTTGTTTCTTGATCGGAAATAGGAGGCCTTGTACTTTCCTTCTATCCTGCCATATTCTGTTAAGAACATGAAAAACAGTTGGTTTTATTGTAATGTATAAGAGGGACCTGGAGTTCGAACACTGCCCTCCTATTCGGATGTGAAGCTGACTGATTCCCAAGGTTGAAATCCCCGACTAACCAATGTTGAAAAAGAACAAGTGCTCCATTTGATGCGCGTGATTGTGAGGCTGAGGAAAAAGGTCTGGACACCATGGATCAGATTTCTGCATTTGTGACTCATAGGATTCAACCTCTCCAAGCTAGAGCTCTGGGGATGTGTACATACAATGGGCTTGAGGATGACACTCGGTATAGCAATGCCGAGATGCAAATGGAAGAATTCGAGCCTCGAATGAAAACCGTTACCAGAATAACTCATGTTGTGCAGATGGTGGGTCGAGTGAGGCCTTTTCACAGCCTCTATCCTCCCACTCTGGTGAGTTTACTAATTTTTTATGCCTTCATGCCTTGGTCATTCTTATGAATTTTATACTGACTCGAGACTTCTATCTTTTTGTAGAAAGACGTCGAACTATTTCATTCTTCAATTCCCTTGGCCCCTCAACACCCTGCTAAGGAAGATAATGATTGCAACATAGGTGCCGGGGCTGGGGTCGAGGGTGGAGATGAAGTGGAGTCTGATGTAGCTCCTTCTCAGGTGGTCCTAGAGGTGTGATCCAAGAGGAACCAAGACTGTGACTCAGCACGGGAGGGGCTTACTCGGAGCCGCAAACACTCTCTTCCTACCAGTAGTGGAGAGAGCAGGAGCAAGCTCCCCGCCCTATCCCCGTTTCATGGGAATGTTGCCCCTGAAACCCAAGAAAACATTGACTACTCTCAGAGGTAGGAGGGCTAATACTTCAGGGGGCTCTTCGGATGATACCAAATCCATCCCTGCAAAAGATTCTACAGGTGTTGTTTCTCCACCCAGGCGTGCCCTGAAAACAGTTCGCAAGTAATTTTCTCACTCCTTTCTTTAAATTGTTGTTTCCCGTCTTTGATTTTCTCAGCAGTATTAGTCCGAGCGGTTCTGAGTCGCTCCCCGGAGTCGAGGTCCGGGATGCGGAAACTTACGAAGATGTCAACAACTATGGGGTGACTGATTTTTCCATGATGGACACCATTCCTGAACATACTTCTGTCGAAAGTAAGAAATATCCTTTGATTCTGTTTAGATGAATGAAGTAGTATGCCTTTTAGTTTTTCCTTATAATTTTCTTTGATCATTTTTCTCAGTGGACGTGGATGTTGACGCCTGTGTTGACAACACTCCGACAATTGGTGGCCAGACTGCTCCTGAACCGACTGCTCCTGAACCAACTTCTCCTTCTAAGGATTCTTGCCCGAGCCAGCTCGTCCCATTATTGATGATTCATCTACGCCTCCTATTCCACCGGAAGTTCTTTCCCAATATATTATCCATGAGACTGCTCCAGCTTCCTCCTCTCCAATCCCTGTTGTTACTCCCATTGAGAATGTTATAGTTAGTGGGTTGAAGGATTCCCTGTTGTAGGCTTCTCAATTTGAGGTGCACTTGCACGAGTTGGTCACTAAGGTAGATTCCATGAAGGCGGCCATGCACATAAGTACTTACGTAAGTTTCACACCCACTTGGGCTTCGAGTACCTTGTGAGAGTTTTTGAAGTTTTATTGACCTGTAACTGTTTCAATGGGAGCACTTCTTAGTTCACCCACTAGGTGTAGCCCCCAAGGCTCCGAGTACCTTCTTGAAGGGTTACTTGGAGTTTTTTGATTGGAGAGTTTTATTTGAATCTTCCAGTGGGAGCACTTCTTAGTGCACCCACTGGCTGTATCCCCCAAGGCTCCGAGTAACTTCTTGAAGGGTTACTTGGAGTTTTTTCATTGGATACTTTTATTTGAACCTTTTAGTGGGAGCACTTCTTAGTGTACATATTATGCTAACCGGATCAGCGCGTCACTGGTTCAAAAGCCTGCAGCGCGGATCCATCAGCAACTGGCGACGATTCCGATCATCCTTCATTGAAAATAGTCAATATATAAGCACCCAGCCTCACTCAAAGAGCTACGAGCTTGCAAGCAAGGATCCCGCAAGTCACTATTGAACTACATTTATGAGGATTAGCCTTGGAAAATCCCATGGTTAGTAACCCTGGGTTTGATCAAATAATAAGTAGTGCAAGGTTGGTGATCTCGTCGGCTAACAGGAGACATGGATTTACCTAGGTTCAGGGCCCTCAATCGTTAAAACCCCTACTTCCTGCTCGATGTATTATATGGTGGAGGCGATTACCGTGGAGGCTCCGGAGAGATTGTCCTAGCCAGAGGTATTGCAAGGAGAAGTTGATTTCCCTAAACTTCGCCTCTCCTAGCCTTTATATACTAGGGTAGGTTTCAAGGAGTCCGTCTAGGGTTACATAGAGAGTTGCATAATATAGCTAGTCTTGGCGGCCACGTCTTGGACTCCATGTTGGCTTGGACTCCATGTTGGTGCAGAGGGTGAGCTGATCCTGGGCCTTCCAAACCTTCTAGTGGGCCACCTGTCTTGACACGCACCAGGTACCCTCACGTAGAGAAGTCCTGGGGTATCCCCACGTCAGTAGCCCCTGAGTTCCTGGGGGACTGGAAGAGCCGCGCAAGGTCTCCAATCTGTGTTATTTATTGTAGGGCATGTCATTTTTATGAGTTGCAAGATAGTCATAATATATGGTTTGTAAGTTTTTGAGAGGGATGCTAGTCTAAAGGGACAAAGGCACTTGACGGGTCAAGCCTCAGTGAATTGCGCTCGCGGCAAATACCATAGTAGTCCAATCAAGCTCGAGTCCCCCGACATAAACTTAGCAAGACTAGTGTCAAGTAAGGTCTAGGATGCTGAGAGCTGACAGGATCAATACCGCCAGTTAAAATACTATATACGACCCTAACGCGGCCGTTAGTGCTATTTCTATCATGCCATTGGGCACAGAATCAATCGGGAGTGAATTCGCGTTGTGGCAAGTCCTGGCCTGGCCGACGGATTAGCGGGGTCTTATCTGCACGCAAGCTTTCATGGATTCTAGGGTGCAGTTTATTGCAGCCCAGGTCTCAGTAGGGGCGAGTTGCCATTATAGAGTGCACCCACTCGGAAAATAATCAAGTTAACTTATAGTATGAGCACCTGATGAGGTTTAAGGTGCTCATTCGATGAGCTAGTTGTTGGATATGTACCCTAGAGACAAATTAATAAAGATATTTGTCACATATCCGTTTTGTTCATAATACATTTTATACTGTGCTATAACTGTATTACTTGGAAATACTAATACAGGTGTAGTATAAAACATGGTCCGTAGTTTAACTCGGGTAAACTATCTCATTGGGCAATTGATTGATCAAGCTTTCCTGATCATGGCGACACTTAAGTCCATTGACAATGAGGTCATATCATTAAGGGGAATGATGTGATGGACGTACACCCACCTAAAGTATTGCAATGTGATCGAGTCACATAGTTCAGCGTTGCTATGACTTTGTAACGTATGGCTTAGTCCTTAGACCGTAGTGATCATACGTAATCACGATCTATGAGGAGACTTTGATTTGTATCCCACCGCCTGACTGAAATATGCTGGCTATAACGGAGCACTTTGGGTATTCCGAAATAGATGGTTGATGAGTATGTTAATAGATCAGAGAAGGATTTGTCAGTCCTTGTGACAGGATAGGTACTCTGGGCCCACTCGGTGATATTGCATCAACACCTTGCAAGGACGTGACTAGGTCACAAGAGATGCAATGATCATGGACGAGAGAAGTTATTTGTTGTGAACGAGATGTGAACACGGTATGTGGGATACCGACGATCAAACCTCGGACAAACAAAGTACCGCAGCACAAAGGGATTACGTCGTATCGTTAACGGTTTCCAAAAGCGATCGAAGTTCATTCGATGGAAGCGCAGGGGCTGTCAAGGATTGTAACCAGGTCCAACTGACTAGTCATTGGTCAATGAGAAGAGTCTCGACCATGTCTGTTGTTTCCCGAACTGTTAGGGTGTTACACTTAAGGGCAATCGATGCATAGGACAGTTACGGGATCAATCGGTGAAATAGGAGAAATCACCGAAATAGTTCCGGAGGAGGACGGAATGGTTTCCGGACATTTTGAATAGTTCAAAATAAAGTTTAATTGTTTTAATAATGTTTTTATTATTTAATTATCTGAATTAAATATTTAAAACATATTAAAAAAATTAAAAAAATGGGAAAAAGGCTATATTGGCCCAGGGGGGCCATTAGGGGAGGAAGGGGTTTCCCCCCTTGGGCTTGGCGCCAAGGGTGGGGCCCATCCCCCCCTATGGCCGGCGCACCTCCCCCCCCCCTTGGGGGTTTAGTCCCACATGGGGGAGGGGAGGAGGATCACACCCCCCCTTGGCCTATATAAGGAGGGGTAGACCCCCCTTTTTCCCAACACACCAAATCTCCTTCTTTCTTCCTTCTCCTTCCCGGAAGTGGACTCCCCTTATTTGGAGTCTGCACCAGGACTGGAGTTCTCCACCATAAGGCAGGCCGTCGCTCTGCTGGAGTCGGGATCCGTAGCCATCTTTCTTCCGCTGCTCGCCTGGTTCGGGGCCCGGGAGGAACATCTATTGTACCGTACGTGTATAATCTCTTCGAGGCACTACACCTGTGGTGCTACTTCGTCGCTGGAGGTTTACCGGGAGTCATCCTCGCCGGTGGTGGTCTTCTACACGACAGGGAGGTCGTAGTTCTGTATCTACGTCAACCTCGTTCGCAAGAACGTTTCCCTCTTTCGGTCTTCAAAGGTATGAACACCGATTCCCTCCGTTACTTTACATCGCCATAGCATAGATCTTGGGTTCGGGTACCGTAGGTGTGAAAAATTTGTGTTTTCTGCCCCGCATCCCAACAGTGGTATCAGAGCTAGCTATGCGTAGATGTTTTGTACGGATAGAACACATCTAGGATGTGGGCATCGAATCTTCATTCGTTACCCTCCCACGTGTACTCATTTAGCGTTGCGGCAATGTTTGATGAAGCGGCCCCCAACCGTCCTTACGCGTTTACGCGAGACTGGTTCCACGCTTGACATATGGCTTGTACCATATAAAGTGGCTGGGGGTTGTCTGTCTCTCTGCATTAGCGATGCGAAGATGTTTGCAACGGAGGGCCCCGATAGGGGTGTAATAGAGACGGATGGGAGACGGTGTTGTGGCATGTTTTTCGCAGGATAGAAACGGTTCTCTCTCTCGAAACCCCTAGCAGCCACGTAAAACTTGCACAAGCTAAAGTAGAAAGGCGTTTAACTTTGCTTTGCATGAAGGGGGATCATAGGTTGTATGATTTACAGTTTTACTTCCTGCTTTATGCTAGTATGCTAGATATATCGACGGTAGCACGAAACAGGACCATCTCTCACAATACCAACATTGTGTTCTCCCTTGGTGGGCACCGCCTGGAAGGTTCTCCCATATGGCTTGATGCTCCGTACATACCGGAGTTGTCCTACATATTAAACGGAGTTCGCAAGAGGTTGGGTACGGCAAGCCTGGCATATGCAGATATGGCCTTGCTGAACAGCTAACATCAAGGTCTGATTGGCAGGCTTGACGTATGTAGATGCGGGCCTGGAACACAGAAGACCGAAAGGTCGAGCACGAGTCACATGCCTGATGTGATTGGCTTAGAGGCCTACCTGGTTCGCATACTGATGGCCGTAACAATCGGGGGAGGTATGGGGGCTGGGATTGTGTAATCACTTAGTTAAATTGAGAGGTGTTTATCTAAGTGGGAGCTTTCTAGAATTTTGAGATTAAATTGAAACTCCACATTATGAACAAAAGTCTAAATATGTATCCTTGTGAATCAACCTTGTAGATGGCAGCACCTCGCCCCTCGTTCAACTTAGGATCATTCCTAGAGAAAGATAAACTAAAAACAGATGGGACAAACTTCACCAACTGGTTCCGCACCCTAAGGATTCTCCTCGTTCCCCTCAAAATGGCATACGTACTAGAGAACGCGTTAGGTGACGCACCAGCAGATGATGCCAGTGAAGACGAGAAGAATGTCTATCTCTCCAGGACTGATGATTACAACCTTGTCCAGAGTGGCATGCTCTACTCCATGGAGGCTGAGCTGCAGAAACGCTTTGAGAGGATGGGTGCATATGAGATTATCACCGACCTCAAGGAGGTCTTCGCACCTCAAGCCAGGGCTGAACGGTACGAGGCTTCTGAAGGCTTCTTCTCAGCAAAGATGGACGAGCACGGCAGCGTGAGTCAGCACGTAGTCAAAATGTCTGGCTACGTTCAGCACTTGAATGCTCTGGAATGCCAGATTCCAGATGAACATGCTGTTGATAGGGTGTTGCAGTCGCTTCCCCCTAGCTACAAAGGCTTTGTGCTGAACTACAACATGCAGAGGATGACCAAAACCCATTCTGAGTTGTTCGCCATGCTGAAGAGCGCCGAGGTTGAGATCAAGAAGGAGCACGCCGTCTTCATGGTCAACAAGACCATTGACTTCAAGAAGTCAAGTAGGCGGGAGAAGGCCAAGAGAGGTGGCCCCAAGAGGGATGGCAAGTCAGTTGCCGCTCCTCCCAAGGCACCCAAGCCTAAACTCGGAGTGGAGTGATTCTACTGCAAGGGTGAAGGTCACTGGAAACGCAACTATCCCAAGTACCTAAAGGACAAGAAGGCTGGCAAGGTCGCCAAGAGAGACGAAGGTATATTTGATATACATATTGTTGATCTTCTCTTGACAAGCGCTGGGAACACATCCTGGATATTTGATACAGGATCTTTCGCTCATATTTCTAATTCCATTCAGGGAGTAAGGAATAGGAGAAGCTTGCTCAAAGATGAAGTGACGATGCGCGTGGGGAATGGCTGTCGGATTGAGGTCTTGGCGGTCGGCACGAAGCATCTTAGTCTCCCTTCGGGATTGGTTTTAGTTCTGAATAATTGCTACTATGTACCCGTGTTGAGTGTGAACATCGTTAGTGGCTCTTGCTTGAAGCGAGACCACTATTCTTTTAAGTCTGATACAATTGGTTGTTCAATTTATAAGGATGAAATGTTTTATGTTCACGCACCGGAGTTGCATGGTTTATTCGTACTTAATCTCGATGGTAACGTGTGTCACATTAAAAATATTGAGGCCAAAAGATTGAAGAATGATGAAGATCACATGATGATGTGGCATTGCCGACTTGGTCATATTGGTATAAAACGCATGGAGAAGCTCCATAAGGATGGACTTCTTGAGTCATTGGATTTTGGATCCCTTGATACATGTGAACAATGCCTCATGGGCAAAATGACAAGGACTCCATTCAATGGCGTAATGGAGCGTGCGGATGTCTTATTGGGGATCATACACTCGGATGTATGTGGACCCATGAACGTCCCCACTCGCAATGGTCTTCGTTACTTCGTGAACTTTACTGATGATTTGAGTAGATATGGGTATATTTACTTGATGAAGCACAAGTCTGAAACCTTTGAAAAGTTCAAGGAATTTCAGAATGAGGTCAAAAATCAACTCGGAAGAAAAATCAAGCACCTTCGATCGGATCGAGGTGGCGAGTATTTGAGTCACGAGTTTGGCAATCATCTGAAGTCTTGTGGCATAGTACCACAGCTTACGCCGGCAGGCACACCTCAGATAAACGGTGTGGCTGAGCGACGTAATCGAACCCTATTGGATAGTGTACGATCGATGATGTCTCATACTGATTTGCCTGTGTCATTCTGGGGGTATGCATTAGAAACTGCCGTTCATATTCCTAATAGGGAACCATCCAAATCCGTAAAGACAACACCATTTGAAGAATGGCATGGCACAAAACCTGAGTTGTCTCACCTGAAGATTTGGGGTTCTGAGGCTTATGTTAGGAAAGTACAGCCTGACAAACTTGAATCCAAGGCGGATAAGTGCATCTTTGTGGGCTATCCCAAGGAAACTTGTGGATACACCTTCTACAACAAGTCTGACAGCAAAACGTTTGTTGCCAAGACGGGACACTTTGTTGAGAAGGAGTTTCTCGCGAAAGAGTTGAGTGGGAGGAAAATAGACCTCGATGAAGTGACTGACCAATCACTCCAATTGGAAGAAACGGCTACGGAAATTGTTCTGGAACCATCTTCCACAGTGGGAGCTGAAGAGAATGGACAGAACGACATGCATAATGATCATGACATTAATGATGATCATGATGAGAATGAAGAGGAAACTTTTATGCCCCGTAGGTCATCAAGAGTCCGTCAACCTACTGAGTTTTACGGACAGCTTGTGAATGCAATCTCGGCCGATGAGTCGGATGAACCTACAAGTTACAAAGAAGCAATGGAGGGACCCGAGTCCGAGAAATGGCTTGAAGCCATGAAATCCAAAATAGACTCCATGTACACCAACAAAGTATGGACTTTGGTGGATATTCCCGAGGACCGCAAGGCCGTCGAGAATAAATGGATTTTCAAGAAAAAGACTGACGCAGACGGAAACGTATCTGTCTATAAAGCTCGACTTGTCGCGAAGGGTTTCCGACAAATTCAAGGAGTTGACTACGAGGAGACGTTCTCTCCTGTAGCGATGATAAAGTCTATTCGGATCCTAATAGCAATAGCTGCATATCATGATTACGAGATATGGCAGATGGATGTAAAAACTGCATTCCTAAATGGCAACATTGAGGAAGAGTTGTATATGATGCAACCAGAGGGGTTTGTCGATCCAAGGAACGCTGGTAAGGTTTGCAAGCTTCAACGGTCCATCTATGGGTTGAAGCAAGCATCTCGGAGCTGGAATCTTTGATTTGATGAGGTCATTAAAGCTTTTGGATTTTTCCAAAACGTCGAAGAGTTCTGCGTCTATAAGAAACTGAGTGGGAGCTCTGTAGCATTCCTTGTGTTATATGTAGATGACATATTACTAATAGGGAACGATAAGAAATTCTTAGAGGAAGTGAAAGAATATATGAATGGACAATTTTCCATGAAGGACCTAGGTGAAGCTGTGTACATATTGGGGATTAAGATCTATAGAGATAGACCTAATCGACGGTTGGCCTTGAGTCAGAACACTTATATTGACAAGATATTGAAAAGGTTCAAAATGGATTACTCCAAGAGAGGTTTCTTGCCAGTTATAAAAGGTGTCAAATTAAGCGTGACTCAATGCCCAACCACAGCAAAAGAGAAACAGGAGATGTCCTCAAAGCCCTATGCCTCAGCCATAGGTATGACTAATCGCTACCAGAGTAACCCGGGAATGGCTCACTGGACAGCAGTAAAGAACATCCTTAAGTACTTAAGAAGAACCACGAATCTTTTTCTCGTTTATGGAGGAGTTGATGAGGAGCTCACCGTAAAAGGTTACATTGACGCAAGCCTCGGCTCAGATCTAGATGACTCGAAATCCCAAACGGGATATGTTTTCATGTTGAACGGTGGCGCAATTAGCTGGAGGAGCGGCAAACAGTCAGTCGTCGCCCAATCTTCAATGGAGTCGGAGTATATTGCCGCTTGCGAAGCGTCAATTGAGGCGCTGTGGCTAAAGAAGTTCGTGATCGAGCTTTGCGTCTTTCCCAGTTGCACTGACCCCGTGGGGATCTTCTGCGATAACACGGGTGCCATTGCTAACGCGAAGGAGCCAAGAACTCACTCTACAGCCAAGCACATCCTCCGAAAGTTCCATGTGATGCGAGACTACGTCAGGGATGGACACACTAGGATTCACAAGATACATACGGATCTGAACGCAACAGACCCGACGACTAAACCTCTTCCACAGGGCAATTTTGAAGAACACCGAGATACCATTGCTGTTAGATACATACCTGATGTAAACTAGTGTAATTTGTACTCTAGTGCAAGTGGGAGACTGTTGATATGTGCCCTAGAGACAAATTAATAAAGATATTTGTCACATATCCGTTTTGTTCATAATACTTTTTATACTGTGCTATAACTGTATTACTTGGAAATACTAATACAGGTGTAGTATAAAACATGGTCCGTAGTTTAACTCGGGTAAACCATCTCATTGGGCAATTGATTGATCAAGCTTTCCTGATCATGGCGACACTTAAGTCCATTGACAATGAGGTCATATCATTAAGGGGAATGATGTGATGGACGTACACCCACCTAAAGTATTGCAATGTGATCGAGTCACATAGTTCAGCGTTGCTATGACTTTGTAACGTATGGCTTAGTCCTTAGACCGTAATGATCATACGTAATCACGATCTATGAGGAGACTTTGATTTGTATCCCACCGCCTGACTGAAATATGCTGGCTATAACGGAGCACTTTGGGTATTCCGAAATAGATGGTTGATGAGTATGTTAATAGATCAGAGAGGGATTTGTCAGTCCTTGTGACAGGACAGGTACTCTGGGCCCACTCGGTGATATTGCATCAACACCTTGCAAGGACGTGACTAGGTCACAAGAGATGCAATGATCATGGACGAGAGAAGTTGTTTGTTGTGAACGAGATGTGAACACGGTATGTGGGATACCGATGATCAAACCTCGGACAAACAAAGTACCGCAGCACAAAGGGATTACGTCGTATCGTTAACAGTTTCCAAAAGCGATCGAAGTTCATTCGATGGAAGCGCAGGGGCTGTCAAGGATTGTAACCAGGTCCAACTTACTAGTCATTGGTCAATGAGAAGAGTCTCGACCATGTCTGTTGTTTCCCGGACCGTTAGGGTGTTACACTTATGGGCAATCGATGCATAGGACAGTTACGGGATCAATCGGTGAAATAGGAGAAATCACCGGAATAGTTCTGGAGGAGGACGGAATGGTTTCCAGACATTTTGAATAGTTCAAAATAAAGTTTAATTGTTTTAATAATGTTTTTATTATTTAATTATCTGAATTAAATATTTAAAACGTATTAAATAAATTAAAAAATGGGAAAAAGGCTATATGGGCCCATGGGCCCCATTAGGGGAGGAAGGGGTTTCCCCCCTTGGGCTTGGCGCCAAGGGTGGGGCCCATCCCCCCCTATGGCCGGCGCACCTCCCCCCCCCCCCTTGGGGGTTTAGTCCCACATGGGGGAGGGGAGGAGGATCACACCCCCCCTTGGCCTATATAAGGAGGGGTAGACCCCCCTTTTTCCCAACACACCAAATCTCCTTCTTTCTTCCTTCTCCTTCCCGGAAGTGGACTCCCCTTGTTTGGAGTCTGCACCAGGACTGGAGTTCTCCACCATAAGGCAGGCCGTCGCTCTGCTGGAGTCAGGATCCGTAGCCATCTTTCTTCCGCTGCTCGCCTGGTTCGGGGCCCGGGAGGAACATCGATTGTACCGTACGTGTATAATCTCTTCGAGGCACTACACCTGTGGTGCTACTTCGTTGCTGGAGGTTTACCGGGAGTTATCCTCACCGGTGGTGGTCTTCTACACGACAGGGAGGTCGTAGTTCTGAGTCTACGCCAACCACGTTCGCAAGAACGTTTCCCTCTTTCGGTCTTCAAAGGTATGAACACCGATTCCCTCCGTTACTTTACATCGCCATAGCATAGATCTTGGGTTCGGGTACCGTAGGTGTGAAAATTTTGTGTTTTCTGCCCCGTATCCCAACACTAGTTTCTTGATTTTCGTAGTTTTATCCTTGTGTCATCTTGCGAGTGAGCACTCCAGCGCTTGTTTTCATATTTCATCTTGCGAGTAAGCACTCAAGCGTTCATGTTCTTATGTAATCTTGCGATTAAGCACTCAAGCGTAATTAGGAATAGCGCTAGCCCTTGATCCCAGATCGCAGAGCCCGTAATAGTTGTGATCTCCTATCTTGACAGATACAACTGATTTACCTTAAATTGGACTCTTATTCTTGGTTGTGACAGTGTTAGTTGAAATGGGACAAGAATTTATCTTCGAATCTGAAATATCATTAGTGACTAAATCCTTAATCACCGCAACTTGAGGATCGACCTTGATCAGGTCCTCAGGTTAGTCAGTTCTTCTCCCACTCTTATTCATTATGCCTGTCACAAAAGAGTGATCCCTCATCCTTGTAGGAAAAGGGGGCTTTTCATAGAAAACTATGGGCAGGATAGGGCCAGCAACAGTTATATCAACTGGTAATTCTTTAAAAGGTTTATGATACTGAGCCTTCTTTTCTTTCGAAGAGTCAATGTGAGAGGAAAATTTCTTACAGAAATCAATCATAAGCTGGGAATCAAGACCAATCTGGCCAGAAACTAAATGTGAAGATTTTGATCTTCGTCTGGTCAGAAAATTTTGTCCTCGTAGATTTGATAACTTTGCATTCTCCCCTCCAGTGGGAGCTTCTGGTGGCCTTATTGTGGTCTGGAGTTCATCCATGTTCCATGGAACCCTGGTGGAGTCTAATCGTTTTGGTATTACAATATCCTTCACCTTTGTCCATAGTGCTGAAGTTTGGACTTTGGTCTCTGTCTATGGACCTTGTCAGGGTCCATTGAGGGAGGAATTTGTGCAATGGTTATATGATCTTAACATCCCGGATGGTGATAATTGGTTATTGTTAGGTGATTTCAATTTCATCAGATCTCTAGAGAACAGAAACAGGCCTGGTGGTGATCTTAATGACATCCTTTTGTTCAATGAGATAATTGGCCACCTTGGGATTCTTGAGTTGCCACTTAAAGGTAGAGCTTTTACCTGGTTTAACATGCAGGATGAGCCATTGCTGGAACTATTCGATTGGTGTTCTACTTCTAGTTCTTGGATCTCTGTTTATCCAAACACAATTTTTCTTCCCATGGCCAAGACCTCATCTAATCATATGCCTTGTATTGTGTCCATTGACACAGATATCCCAAAAAGTAATCGTTTCAGGTGTGCACAACTCTTGGAATGCTCCTATTGATGCTGATTCTGCTGCTTCCATTCTGTCTAAGAAATTTAAAAGGCTCATATATGATCTCAAGAAGTGGTCTTTCAATATGGCATCTCTTAAGAAACTCATCCTCAAGTGCTCACAGGTGGTGTTAGCCTTTGATTTTTTGGAGGAATTAAGACCCCTAACTAGACCTGAGTTCAATTTCAGACAAATTGTGAAATCTCACCATGAACATCTTCTCAGATTACAATATTTATATTGGAGACAGAGGTGTACTATCAGGGACATTAAAGTAGGAGAGGAAAATTCAAAATTCTTTCATGTTATGGCTTCTGAAAGAATGAGGAAGAATTCCATTTCCTCTTTACATGCTCCTGATGGGGCTATTCTCTCTGATCATGAGAAGATGGCCAACTTGTTGTGGAGCTCTTACAGAGAGAGAATGGGGGTTTCCCAAGGTATCCAAATGGAGTTCAATCTCCCTGATTTAATCCACCCAGTGGAGGGTTTACAGGATTTGACCACTCCCTTCTCTCAGTCTGAGATTAATGAGGTTCTCAAAGATCTCCCTGTAGAAAGAGCCCCTGGGCCATATGGTTTCAATGGTTTATTCCTTAAGAAATGTTGGCCCATCATTCAATCTGATTTTATGAATCTGATTTCTCAGTTTGCTTATGGCTCTCTCAAGTTGGAATGTCTAAATGGTTCTTTAATCACCTTGATTCCAAAAATGCTAGCTCCTGTTTACCCTAATGATTTTAGTCCTATATCACTGACTAACACTTGCCTGAAATTTCTCACAAAGTTGCTTGCTAATAGACTCTAGAAGGTTATACTACAATGCATTCACTTGAATCAATATGGCTTTCTTCAGTCTAGATTTATTCAGGATTGCTTAGCATGGGCTTTTGAGTACATCCACCAATGCAAACAGTCTAAAAATCCCCTTCTTATTCTGAAGTTAGACTTTGCAAAAGCTTTCGATACTATTGAGCATGAGGCTGTCCTTCAGGTTTTGGAACACAAGGGGTTTTGTCAGAAATGGATCAGTTGGATTAGAGAGATTTTAGGCTCTGGATCTTCATCCATCTTGTTGAATGGAGTGCCTGGTAAACAGTTTTATTGCAAGAGAGGGGTTAGACAAGGAGATCCTCTGTCTCCTTTGTTGTTTGTATTGGCTGCTGATCTGTTACAATCAGTAGTTAATAAAATGCTCCATGATCAAATCCTGGCACTGCCTATTGATTCTCATGATCCAAATTACCCCATCATTCAGTATGCTGATGACACTATAATGATAATTCATGCTGATGAATCTTAGTTGTTGGCTATCAAGGATATTCTTATCAGGTTCCATGCTTCCACTGGTCTCAAAGTGAATTTCAATAAATCCTCTTTAATCCCCCTGAATGTTGATGAGGCTATGACTGCTCACCTTGCTGAAGTTTTTGAGTGCTCCATTGGACAAATGCCCTTCACTTACCTTGGTTTACCACTGGGTACTACCCGGCCTAAAATTCAGGATTTGATGCCTTTAGTAGATAGGGTGGAAAGAAGACTCTCTGCTAGTTGTTCTATGCTGAACCAAGGGGCCAGGCTACAGTTACTAAATTCAGTACTATCCTCCATGCCTATTTATCATCTTTGCAGTCTTGCTATCCCTCAGGGCATTTTCAAACAGCTAGAGAGAATTCAGAGACAATGCCTCTGCAGAGGAAACTCTGATACCCCAAGACAATCTCTTACTGCTTGGGATCTTGTTTGGATGCCTAAAAAGAAAGGTGGTCTGGGTATTTTCAACTTGCAAATACAGAACAAAGCTCTACTCCTGAAGCACTTGCATAAGTTTTATAATAAGGAGAATGTTCCTTGGGTTTCTCTTATTTGGAACACTTATTATAATGGCAATGTCCCACATGCAACTATGCTTTGTGGAACTTTTTGGTGGAAGGATATCGTCCAACTAAGTGACCTATGTAGACCTGTGACCTCTGTCATGATCAATGTTGGGGATTCTTCACTTTTTTGGTCAGATGGGTGGCGCATCAATGGCTCATGTAGACCTCTGCGAGATAGGTTGCCTCATCTTTTCTCTTTTGTGAGAGATGACAAGCTATCTGTTAATGATTTTTTGAGCTTGGAGGATGAACAGATTTTGTTTCACTTGCCACTCACACAACAAGCTGCTGATGAATACTTCTGTCTTAAGGACTGGATTCTAGATCTTCAGAGAGATCCTCAAGCTGCTGATTCTTGGCACTGGCCTGGTAAATATTGTTATACTGCAAAAGGGTTCTACAATCTTATGCATTCTCACATGCCATCTGATCATTCTTGTGCCTGGATATGGAGGAGTAAGTGCACCATGAAGATCAAAGTTTTTGGCTGGCTTCTGATGTTTGACAGATTAAACACTAAAGATCTTCTTGTTAGGACACATTGGAGACCACCCACCGAGGATAATTCTTGTGTGATGTGTCACTCAAATTCTCTAGAAGACAGACTGCATCTGTTCTTCTCTTGCAACTTTAGTTGCAGAGTTTGGAACTATCTGCAAATTACATGGGGAGCCAATGGATCCTTGCATTCCTGTTTACAACAGGCCAAAGATTCATTTGGTCAGTCTTTCTTCATGGAAGTCATGCTTACTGCCTCTTGGTGTATCTGGATAGTCAGAAATGGGAAGACCTTCAGGAATGAGAGACCTTCTTTTCATTCCTGGAGAAGGCACTTTGTGCATGATATCACCTTGCTTTCACATAGATTGCAGGGAGATCCTAAAAACAGATTGCTTTCTTGGATCAATTCACTGCAATAGTATAGGTAGGATTAGATTATTTCCTTTACTTTCTTGTTCTGCTTTATTATTTCCTTGTAATATTCTTTGACTACCTTTGGTTCTCCCATGAAATAAAATACTGTGGAGCTCATGCTTCACAGTCTTAAAATTCAAAAAAAATCAAGACCAATCTTAGAACAAAACTTATTAAAGTAATCAGTTTTCACATAGCTCTCAATGTAATCATACTCATAATTTATAGCGGGTTCCATACCTTTATCGATTTCCCAGTCTTCAGTATTCTTCTGGATCCTCTCGATGAGATCCCACCTGTCTTCAATGCTTTTTGTTTGGAATACCCCGCTAGAGGAGGCATCTAACATCTCCTTATCTTGACGAGAGAGCCTGGCATAAAAAAATTTAATTATAATTTCTCTGGGGAATTCATGGATAGGACATTTGAACATTATGGATTTAAGTCTCCCCCAAGCTTGAGCGATGCTCTCTCCGTCGCGAGACCAAAAGTTGTAGATGTAGTTCCTGTCTCGATGAATTTCATGAAGAGGGTAAAATTTGTATAAACGAGAGACACAAGCTCTACCCAATTAAGTAGATGTGAGTTATGAAGGAGCTTATACCAATCTGAAGCCTTACCTATAAGTGATACGGAGAATAATTTCTTCATGACGAACTCCAATGACACACCTGCAAGCTTGAATAATGAACATAGTTGTGATAAATGTAGCAAGTGTTCACCTGGATATATATCTCCTGCATAACGATTAGCTAAGACATGATCGATAATACCAGACGGTATTTTGTAAGGCACAATTTCAGTAGGGGTAGGAGTGACCACCACAGTCGTGGGGCATTTCTCCATAAACAACGATCCAAGAGTAGAGGTGTCCATAAGGACAAAAGTAGAAACGGCAACATAAAAACAGAAATAAAAGACTTCCTTACCAGCTTCACATACTAATAGCGCTACGCTCCCCGGCAACAGCGCCAGAATACAGTACTTGATGACCCTCAACTGTAGGGGATTGTTTGTAGAATTTTTGATAAATAAGAGTGTCGAACCCAACGAGGAGCAGAAGGTATTGGTAAGTGACTTTGGTAAAGAAGTAGCTGCAGGAACTAAAAGATAACTTTTTAGGGGTTTTCGAGTATTTTTTTTCGAGGGTACGCTAAAGGCGTACTAAGCTTTATAGAAGGTAGAGAATATGTACAAGAAGTTTACAACATCCTCTAGCGATCACAGATGATCCGAGCAAAAACACCACTCCAACTCACTATCGGCTTCTACTCGTCGTGTATAGCTCCGAAAGCTCCCGCCTTCACCCAGATTCCAATCTCCTGGAAAATGTGCTCCACTGTGTCGCCAACATTGAGAGTCGCACTCCGCCCAAACACCCAGGCATTCCTCTGCTTCCACAGGCACCAGCAGACAAGCATCACGAAGGAATCAAAGCTCTTCCTTTTCCTTTTAGTGCATCGCTTCCTCTCCATCGCCCACCAATCCTCAATCCGGTCTTGCACCTGCGGCCATATGGCTAATTCCATCCCCAACTTGGTTAGACAGCGATACCAGACTTCCCGAGCAAAAACACACTAGAACAGAATATGATCAACCGTGTCCTCCTCCTGATCACACAGATAGCAGGGAGAGCTATGCTTCTGCAGGCCATGTTGGGTCCTCCTGTCTGAAGTCCATAGGCGATATTGCACCGCCAGCCACGTGAATATCTTGCAAGTCAACGGTGCCCAGCATCTCCAGATGGCCGTATAAGACTGAAATCTGACCCCTCCAGTGCATAGCATCTTGTAGGCCGAGGAAGATGTGTAGACACCGGAAGCACTCCAAGCCCAAATCTGCCGATCCTTAGTCTCCGGTTCCAGCTGTAAATTTATGAGTCTCTACAAGAGGTGAATAAACTGCGCAAGACCATAGGTGCAGAGCTCTCCCACAATGTCATGCGTCCAAGAATGGCTAATCAATGCATCCTTGACAAGCCTCTTATTGGTAACCTGTGTTTTGACATTAGCAGACACCAAAGGCGCAATCTCCCGTATAGTAGCCCGTTGACCCATCTATCTTTCCAAAATAGGGCCTTTGTACCAGTCCCAACTTGCCACTTGACCAGGCTGCTGAAGGCCGCTATCATCTTCCTATCCGCAATCAAATTGAGGCCCTGACAAGGTCTTGAGTCATCAGTTCTATGAAGCCACTCCCACCTTAGCCTGAGAGCAATACCATGCTTCAACAGGTCCAGTATACCTAGCCCACCGAGTTGTTTCGGGCGACAGACTCGTTTCCATGAGACCACACATTTGCCACCATGAACCTCCTCGGACCCAGCCCAAAAGAATGCCCGACAACCCTTATCCACCCGCTCCAAAGCCCACTTCGGGGCATCTGCTGTCATGAGGTGGTGAGTGGCCCTAGCCCTCATAACCTGGTTCACGAGTATCAATCTCCCAAGCCTTGTAATAAAACCACGCTGCCAGCCAGGTAGCAACCATAGCGCCGCATCAACCACCGGTTGCCACTCTGATCTTTTTAGTTGAAAGATGCCCAGTTGCAGCCCTAGATATTTGCATGGAAAGGAATCAATCTTCCATGGCAAGGCGTTTCTAACCAACACCAGGTCCGCCTCCTCAGCCCGTATCAAAATCACCGAGGACTTTAGATAATTCACCCTCAAACCTGAGGCCGCACCAAACATGGTGAGCATCTCCCTAATCAACTACAGGTCCGTCCACGTCGGTTTTATAAAGAGAACCACATCATCTGCGTAAAGTGATAGCCGTTGCATCGGTGAGCAGCCGCGCATGCTACTGAGAACATGTGCATCGTGTTCCTTGATGACCATAGCAGTGAGAACATCCATAGCTAGAACGAAAAGCAAGGGGGTGATTGGGTCCCCCAGGCTTAGTCCTTTGGCGTGCATAAACTTGGGGCTGGGACACCCATTCACCACCACCCTCGATCTCGCCAAAGAAAGTAAAATGGCAATCCAAGAAATCCATCTCTCTGAGAAACCCTTAGCACGTAGGACCTCAAATAGGAAGGGCCATGAAATGGAATCAAAGGCTCTCGAGATATCCAATTTAAGCAGCACACCTTTGGCCTTCCTTTGATGCAATCTGCGGGCCATCTGCCTGACCAACAGGAAGTTGTCATGTAGGCTCCTCCATTTAATAAATGCTGATTGATTGACATGCACCAACTCTCCCATGAGAGGTCGCAACCTACTAGCCAAAAGTGTAGAGGCAATCTTAGGCATGCTATGCACAAGGCTAATAGGCCGGAAATCATTCACTGAGGAAGCCTCCGATTATTTAGGGATGAGCGTGATCAAGGCCTGATCAAGCTTTCCTGATCATGGCGACACTTAAGTCCATTGACAATGATGTCATATCATTAAGGGGAATGATGTGATGGATGTACACCCACCTAAAGTATTGCAATGTGATCGAGTCACCTAGTTCAGCGTTGCTATGACTTTGTAACGTATGGCTTAGTCCGTAGACCGTAATGATCATACGTAATCACGATCTATGAGGAGACTTTGATTTGTATCCCACCGCCTGACTGAAATATGCTGGCTATAACGGAGCACTTTGGGTATTCCGAAATAGATGGTTGATGAGTATGTTAATAGATCAGAGAGGGATTTGTCAGTCCTTGTGTCAGGACAGGTACTCTGGGCCCACTCGCTGATATTGCATCAACACCTTGCAAGGACGTGACTAGGTCACAAGAGATGCAATGATCATGGACGAGAGAAGTTGTTTGTTGTGAACGAGATGTGAACACGGTATGTGGGATACCGACGATCAAACCTCGGACAAACAAAGTACCGCAGCACAAAGGGATTACGTCGTATCGTTAACAGTTTCCAAAAGCGATCGAAGTTCATTCGATGGAAGCGCAGGGGCTGTCATGGATTGTAACCAGGTCCAACTGACTAGTCATTGGTCAATGAGAAGAGTCTCGACCATGTCTGCTGTTTCCCGGACCGTTAGGGTGTTACACTTAAGGGCAATCGATACATAGGACAGTTACGGGATCAATCGGTGAAATAGGAGAAATCACCGGAATAGTTCCGGAGGAGGACGGAATGGTTTCCGGAAATTTTGAATAGTTCAAAATAAAGTTTAATTGTTTTAATAATGTTTTTATTATTTATTTATCTGAATTAAATATTTAAAACATATTAAAAAAATAAAAAAATTGGAAAAAGGCTATATGGGCCCAGGGGGCCCATTAGGGGAGGAAGGGGTTTCCCCCCTTGGGCTTGGCGCCAAGGGTGGGGCACATCCCCCCCTATGGCCAGCGCACCTCCCCCCCTTGGGGGTTTAGTCCCACATGGGGGAGGGGAGGAGGATCACACCCCCCCTTGGCCTATATAAGGAGGGGTAGACCCCCCTTTTTCCCAACACACCAAATCTCCTTCTTTCTTCCTTCTCCTTCCCGGAAGTGGACTCCCCTTGTTTGGAGTCTGCACCAGGACTGGATTTCTCCACCATAAGGCAGGCCGTCGCCATGTCGAACGACGAACTCCGTCGAGATACTTTCCGCAGAGAGACGACAACGTCGGAAAACGAAACCATCGGGAGATCAAGAGGAAGAATGACAATTCAAAACGACGATCAAGAGAAGCACTCTCACTGTAATCGTGAGGATACTGGGCAAGAGGAATGTGGTCAATGGACGGCCAAGATGTTTAACCAGAATCGGAAGAACTAAAGGTACTACAAGATTTCCCAAACCTGAGATCGGAATCGAGACAATACGCTGCAAGCAAGGCATTGTAACTATTCCGAAACTCCACACACTCGAGATCCTAGAGTTTGAAGGGGATAAGGCAAGAATTTAAAACACTTAAGACACTTGTCCTGGCCAGAACAAAGGTAAGGAGTAAAAAGAATCCTACTCTCTGATAACTATCTTATTAACTACAAAATAGTTTTTGTCTAGACTCGACTTCGGCCAGAGAATGGATCCAACGGTCGGTAAGGCTCTGATACCAAGTTGTAAGGCCCGATATGCGGTACTGTTCTAGATCTAGATGTTTCCATCCAGATCCAGGGACGAAGCACATATCGGTCCCACCGCGACATATGTCAATGCCATATGCCCCGGATTTCCAACATGATATCAAAACATTACAGCTACAAGGATACAACATCTCATACAATCGGCATACAACTGCCTTAATACAATACAACAGCGGAAGATACATGTCTGAGTACAGACTACAATCAAATGCCTAGTGGCAAAGAGAAAAATCATCGATCCCCATAACCACATGGGTCCAGGCCCTCCGCCGGGATCCGCCTAACTAGTCGTCGTCGACTCTCCACGTGAAACGTCGATCACCATACCTGTTGTCTATCAAGAACCCTGAAAAGATTTTGGGGGTAGTATCATGAGTACAGAAGTACTCAGCATCCAACTGTAGTGGTCAACTGACCCACCAAGGACTTCATCACTCGGCATTCTAGGACAACTAGTAGTTTACGGTAAGGATGGGGTAAGTGGTGAGGTTGCTGCCGCATTAGCATTTATGAAGTGGCTAACAATCTAGAGAGTAAGATAACAAGCCAAGCATTCGATGAGGAATCTCCTCCAACAAGTCTTGTTATCAACTACTTACGCAAGAATAACCCCTATCCTATCCTTGTCCTCCTCTTCGCATCCCGACGAAGAAGAAGCAGTCAAGGCACACACACGTTGATCAAGTTATAATAAGATTATCTCAGTTATTGTTGTCTATGAACAAGGAGTAGGTCTCAAGTCGTCCATAACCGTGGACACGGCTTCTCGAAAAGATTTAACCCTGCAGGGGTGTACCAACTGTCCAATACAAGGCTCCGCACGCACGCCCATCTCTCTCATTTGCTACCCATCACAGGCAACCATTTTATGATTTAGTTCCAAGAGATATGAAACGACTGGTCCCTCTAGCTAACAACGAACAAATCCGGGTGGCCCCCGTGGAGTCGACATCCAATCCAAAAGCCGGCCGCGCCCTCGGATCGGCCTCTTCCGTCTCAACAGGGTTTGGGTTACCGGGACACCTCACGTGAGGTCCCAGGCCCTCGCCGGCCAAGGGTGGACTAACTGGGAAACCAAGTCTCCGCTGGTCCGGGTTAGTTTAAAGGATATCTGCTAGGAGTGACCCGACAGACATATATGCATTGTTTCAAATGGTAAATCAGCTTGGGCCACCACTAGAAATGTTTGAAGCTAGGTAGGTAAGAAAAGGGGACCCCATAAAATCCCACACGCGGTTAGGCACGCTCAGTCTTAAAACCAATACCCGGAACTCGCATCCTAGGTGACTCGAATGGAACAAAGCGTCGGGGCGGGATAACCTAGACCTTCCATCCTTCGTCGAGTATAGTCAACATTATTATAATCATATCATCCATAACAATATAATAATGTGATATCCCAAACCAAGGAGTAACAGGGTAACATCGTAGCATCCTAAGCATGCATACTAAGGAGGGCTGAGCAACGAGCAATAGTAACATAGCAGTACATGGTTTGCTGGGAGGGGACATGGTTGTATCGGTTTGAAAGAGGCTGTAAGCATGTGGTAGCATCAAACATCGAACCTATCCTAGACTAGCATGCAAACCGCTGGTTGAAATAGAATGGATCATTAGTAATGTATAGTCCTTGCCTGTTGATAAGTTGGGTTCCGAAGGTGTAGTTGATCGCAAGCTCGCATCGTCTCCGAAGGTACCCGCGGAAGCACACAAGACGGTAAACACTGGAAAGAAATCAACGAGCAAGCATCTATTACTACGAAGCAAACACGAGCAGGCATCAACAAGAAGGCAACACGAGACATCGCACCCACCGTCGAGAGCGGTTACTAACAAGTTCAGTGGAGTACTCGTCACACACGACGATATCGCACATTCAGAAAGGTTCAAGTTGTTTAGCTAATCAAGGTGAGCAAAGGTTGTAAACATGGCATGTAACCCAAGCATGGCATAGCACACAAACATGTCAAGAGGTGAAGCATAAAGGAAACTATCTATGCTAGTAAATTTAAGTGAGGCACAACCTAAACATGGCATTACACTAAGTGCCTCACGATGATTAAAGCATTTGGTACTGTTCTGCCCTAAACCATATTTTAGGTTGGTTATCAACAGCTAAAAATAGCATAAACACAAAGTACATGAAAAACTAATCAATTTACATATAAAGAACGGTCCAAAAGGAGTTACGGTTAAAAAGATACAAACAAAACAAGTTTGGAACACAATCTGCCAACATCAGGAAGCACACTTTAGGTCAATGCATAAACAGGATAATGAATGCAAACATGCTCACAAATGATTTGAAACTAAATTAGACATGGCAGGGTAGGCATGGCAAAAGGAATCATGCAAAAGGCATCATGAACAACTAATTATACACTACTGGAATTCGCCTGTTTGCCGTCTGCCCTGGCGGACGGCAAACACCTGTATGGCCGACGGCAAAGACCTTTGCCGTCTGCCCCCGCACGGCAAAGCACCCGTCAGCTATTTCACCGGCAAAGAGGTGCTTTGCCGTCTGCTGGAAATCGACGGACGGCAAATGTCTTTGTCGTCTGCTAGACGTGGAAACAGACGGCAGCACAGCTTGACGGCGAAGCTTTGCCAGCCGGCTCCGTCAGGCCGTTAACGGCGGGGTTGCCGTCTACTGACAGACGGCAAAGAACGGTGACGTCATCGGGTAAGTTAATGACGTCACCCCCCCCCCCCCCCGTCATATGTTTGCCGTCCAGCAGCAGACGGCAAAGTCTTCTACTTTGTCGTCTGTCTTGCCTGGGGCAGACGGCATAATGACCATATGGTCACCCAGCTGTTGCCAGATTGCACAGCTGGGCGCCACGTGTCCGCTTTGCCAACTGCAAGCAGACGGCAAAGGCCTTTGCCGACAGCTTGCAGATGGCAAAGAGGCTGTATAGCCTCTGTTTTTTCTGTTTCCTTTTAAATCCCTGCATTTGACAAAAATATAGCAATATATATACATATACATCTTCTCCAACAGCAGTTTAAGCACCCACACATGTTGATCAACCAAACCTATATGCATTTATATATATACTCTCAAACACACAAGTGATCAAACACATGTTCTCCAAACACAAAGTATATACATAGTACATAGTGACTAAGCTACAAGTGACCAAAACAGTTCATAAAACTAAGCTACAAGTCCAAATGCACCATTCCATCATAGCATGACTCCCTTGAAGCAAATCTGCAAAATGAAGCTAAGAAAGTTATAAGAAGAATAAGGAGAAGAAGAAGAAGAAGGAGAAGAGAAGAAAAAGAAGAAGAAGAAGAAGAAAGAGAAGAAGAAGAGAAGAAGAATAAGAAGAAGAGAAGAAGAAGAAGAACTCTTCTTCTTATTCTTCTTCTCTTCTTCTTCTCTTTCTTCTTCTTCTTCTTATTGAGGAAATAAAGAAGCAATTGTAATCAAATTGAGATAACTTTAGCATATTTTGAGGAAATGAAGCTAACTTAGCATTTTTTGAGCCAATTAAGCTAACTTTAGCAATTTTGATCAAATGAAGCCAACTTTATCATATTTTCAGTAAATTAAGCTCACTTTAGGAAAAAAATTAGGTAATTATGCTAACTTTACCATTTTTGAGCAATTTAAGCTAACTTTAGCAATTTTGATCAAATGAAGCCAACTTTTTCATATTTTCAGTAAATTATGCTCACTTTAGCATTT
The DNA here is from genome assembly GCA_950022295.1 of Bromus sterilis. NCBI lineage: Eukaryota > Viridiplantae > Streptophyta > Magnoliopsida > Poales > Poaceae > Bromus > Bromus sterilis. Next base: position 236,066,192 of record OX465596.1, read on the forward strand.
TTTGAGGTAATTAAGCTAACTTTACCATTTTTTGAGCCAATTAAGCTAACTTAGCATATTTTTAGGGAATCAAACTAACTTTACCATTTTGTGAGCAAATCAAGCTAACTAAGCATTAATAAAGCAAAATAGAAGACAACTTACCGTAGTGGAGACCTCAAGGCTGAGGTGGCTGAGAAGCACTGGGCGGGTTGGCCGAGCTTGACGGGGGAGAAGGGTCGTGAGAAGCAGCACGAGAGTTATGCTGCACGAAAAGATCAATTGCAATGATGCTTGTTAGCACGACGACACGTAATGGTATTGATGATCATTGAAAGAAAACTCACCGTCCCCACAGGAGAAACGATCGGCATCGGTGGTGCGGGTTGACCAGTCTTCTCGCACATACTCTGTTACATGCATTTCCACGAGTCAATCATATTAGTTACTAATATAAACAAACATTATTACATGCATTTTTTGGGTAAATATGAAAAGGTGACTTACCACGAAGAGCTCGTACAAGGCCCTGTTCGACGCAGCGTGGCGTGCCTCGGCCTCCTCAATAGCCTTCGTTGTCCTCTCCTCGGCCAACCGCTCTCTATCTGTTGCCTTCTCCTCCGCCAATCGCTCCTTCTCCTCGAGTAGCCGCTGGGTATTTTGTCGCTCTCTCTCAAGAGCTTCCTGCAACCCCACTCCTGTAGTTAGCACTTTAATATTCGATGAGAGAACAAAAGAATGGAAGAGTCCTTATGGCTAACCTCGATAGCGAGATCGACTGGCCGCGGATGAGGCCTTATAGCAGGAGAAGAGCTCGTTTGGCGCGCCTTGATCTCAGGAAGAGTCTTATCGCACCTGATCAACTTATCTCCAATGGCCATGGCGCCATGGCGCCTTTTTTCAGTGTGCATCACGTCAATATTGTGTGGAAGTTCGAGGTCTTGGAAGTAGGGGAGATCCCAGAAGCATTTCTTGTGAGTCCAAGCGTGTTCCGAATTATATCCCTTAAAATACCCGGGACGTTCTGGATCAGGCTCGAGAGAGTTCAACTATGCCAAGACATGTTCGCCCGCCATCGTAGGTGCTGCCAGGTTTTTGACAACTTTGCCTTTGATGAAGTTCTTCTTGTCTTTTCTAAAAGGATGCTTAGGAGGCAGAAACTGTCTATGCAAGTCAAAGCAGGAATACTTGCCACCCGCCTTCAGCCAATGAAACTGAAGAGCAGCCTTGCATGTTGGGCACCCGAACTTTCCATGAACACAGAAGCCAGCGAAAAGCGCATACGCCGGCAAGTCATGCATCGAGTACTGGTACCAAACATGCATTTTGAAGGTCTTTTTGCTAGCTGCATCGTATGTCTTGAACCCTTCGTCCCAAGCTTGTTGCAATTCCTCCTTAAGCGGTTGCATGTACACATCCATATTCTTCCCCGGATATTTGGGCCCTGGTATTATCAACGTCAGGAAAATGTTCTTCCTTTTCATAATCTCTGAGGGGGGGGGGGAGATTGAGTGGCATGACAAATACAGGCCAACAACTGTATGGGGCTGCCATCAGACTGAAAGGATTGAATCCATCTGTGCCGACGGCGATTCGGCAATGCCTTGGCTCCTTAGCTTTTTCCGAATGTTTTTCATCAAAGTGCTTCCATGCTGAACCATCCGATGGGTGAGTCAACATCGGCTTCCCATCTACATCAAATTCTGTTCTCTTCCCATGTTTGTGCCATGTCATCTGTCTGGCTGTCTCTTCCATCATGTAAAGGCGTTGAATTCTTGGTATCACTGGAAGATACCTAAGAACATTTACGGGTATTTTGGTCTGCGTCTTCTCACCTTGACCATTGTCTACCACAACATACCTGGATGACTTGCATTTGGGACAATAGTCTTCGTCCGCATACTCTTTCCTAAATAAAGCACATCCATTTTCACAAGCATGTATCTGCTCATAGGGCATCTTAAGTACCTTGAGGATTTTATCCGATTGGTACAGGTTTGCAGGCATAACATGATCTTTTGGTAGAAACCGCCCAATTAGGGTCGTGATCGCATTGTAACAATCTGTGCCCAAGTTGAATTGTGCCTTCAAAGCCATCAACTGTGCGATGGCATCGAGCTGACAAAGCTCAGTGTGAGCGTGCAGCGGACGTTTCGAATACTCCAACATATCATAGAAGGCCTTCGCAGATTCCTCCATCTCATCGTCCTCATCCGGCGCATCGTCAAAGTCCTGCACCATGTCTTCGATCCCGGTTCCGTACTCATCCGTGTGCTGATGTACCACCTCCTCTCTCCGTCGTCCGCCAGACTCGCCATGGAAGGTCCACACCGTATAACCAGGCTTATAACCCCACTTCTGCAAGTGTTTACCCATATCCACCTCTGTCGCCTGTTTATAATTGTCGCACCTAACGCAGGGGCACCAGGTTTTTCTCTGCCCATTTGCAAACGCCGCTCTCAGAAACTCCTTGGTTTTCATTGCCCATTCATTCGTGATCTCTTTTTGATTAGGGCGACCAGTGTACATCCACACACGATCATCGCTCATCTTGTCGCTACAGCTAGCTACTAAACAACAAATATACCATTTTATTACGTCCACTTTTTATTGCTTTTATCATACATAGCTACGGCATATGCAATTAACCTACACACTAATAGGTAAAGATAGGTCCTAATCCCACCCGAGTATGTGTAGATTGGGTCGGTTTCCCATGCTTTGGTCCCGATCCGACGCGGTATTTCGGCAGCACCTCCCCGCTGTTCTCCTAATACACGTCTCGACAACAAGCCGAGAGGTTGTGTATCCGGAGAACAACAGGGAGGCGCTGACGAAATACCGCGTCGGATCGGGACCAAAGCATGGGAAACCGACTCAATCTACACATACTCGGGCTGTCCATGGATAACGTTGGACAATTCGAAAGAATCACTATTATAAATATGCAAATGAATGCATATTTATAATTGTAACCCTTTCGAACGGGAGATGCATACTGGTTACGCGACTGCATATTGAAACTATATAGCTAGCTAGTTTCATCGGCACAAAGGCCGGAACAGAGCAAAGGAAGGGGGGTCAGGAGGATAGGACGTGTTTTGCATACCCCTCGAGTGCAGGGGAGATCGTTGAACACAGGGATAGGTCGTTGAACACCATACTTGCGACGGCTCGAGGTGAAGGGGAACAACTGCATATTAAAAACCAATAAGCTATTCTGCGGTGTGCTAGAGATATTTTTTGGTTTCAGGTTATGCTAGAGATGCTCTTCGGTCAAGATTAATTGGTACTTCTCTACTTTCTACTCTTCTCCTCCTCCAGACTCATCCTTCTCCATTTCTCATCCTCCTTATTCTACTTTCTACTCTTCTCCTCCTCTGACCTCCACCTTCTCTCCTCCCGGCCTCCTCCTCCGGCCTTCACCTTCTCTCCTCCCAGCCTCCTCCTCCGGCCTCCACCTTCTCTTCTCCCGGCCTCCTCCTCCGGCCTCCACCTTCTCTCCTCCTCTTTCTTCTTATTTTACATATTATTTCTTTTTTCCTTTACACATCTTCTTTTATTTACATTTACTCTTTATTATCATTTAAATTTTCTGCATATTGTAATTATGCATCTTATCATTTAAATTTTTTGCATATTGCAATTAACAGAAAAAATAAAAATAAATCGTACTAAAAATATAGAACCTAAAACCTAATATCTACAATTACTAACTAAATCCTAACACTAACTAATTACTAACTAAATCCTAACACTAACTAATTACTAACTAAAATCGTAACACTAACTAATTACTAACTAAAATCCTACAACTATAGAAATTACAGAGAAAAAAAAAGAGGAGGAGCGGGCTCACCGGAGTAGGGGGCAGAGTAGGAGGCCGGGAGGTGGGCGGCGGAGGGCGGGGAGGGATCCGGCGGGCGGCGGAGGGCGACCGGGAGGTGGGGGGCGGCGGAGGCCGGGAGGTGGGGGGCGGAGGGCGGCCGGGGAGGGATCCGGCGGGGGCGGAGAGCGGGGAGGTGGAGGACGGGGAGGTGGAGGACGGGGAGGGACGGAGAGGCGGCGGCGGCGTGACGGCTCGGCGGCGGCGTGTGGGAGGGTTGCGAGTGGGAGTGGGAGTGGGAGAGGGACCGTGCGGGGGGTTAACGGCCCACCGCTTTGCCGTCTGCCGACAGACGGCAATGGCAGGTATGCCGTCTGTCGGCAGACGGCAAAGCGGTGGGCCGTTAGCCAGGACGCGTGCCTCGCTTGGGTGGGCCCATCTGAGGGTTTGCCGTCTGTCGACTGACGGCAAAGATGTCTTTGCCGTCTGCCTGCAACCAGGCAGACGGCAAACATGTGGTTTAACGTATGTCCACGTTTTACCGTCTGTACTTAGGGCAGCAGACGGCATACCCCTGCTTTGCCGTCCGCCCCGATGAAATGCAGACGACAAAGCCACTGGCCCATGGCAAACTGGTGAATTCCGGTAGTGATAGCTCATGAAAAATGCAATAAAACATTAATGGTCTAGGACTTAGTGAAAATCAGGAAAACATGGCAGAAACTGTTATCATCATGCTGTATAAACAGGAGCAAAACTATATGCAAATCTGCAGCAACATGACATAGCAATATATGACCATAAACTATACATGATGATGATCATGTACAAACAAGAATCAAGGTCATAGGCATAACAGATCAAAAGGTATTAAGCATGCAACATAGCATCATTAAGTTACAGACTTAGAGAAAAACAGAGGTGGCTGTCAAAAACAGTGGCATAGCAACTTTGGAGCTAAACATATCTATGACCAGAAATGTAAACATGGCAATGCAATACATATAATGGAAGTAGACATGATGCTTAACAGTATGCAACAAGAATCAATGCAATAGGCCTCATGGATGTGTCACAATCATAATGCAAACTTGCACTAAAATAATAACAACAACACTTAATAGGAAGTAGCAGCAGTTAACAGCCTGATGCCCAATTGAACAGTGATTAACAACATCAAGATGGCCTCAAATCAAAATGCTCGCAAAATATGGAATGAAGTACGCACAATTCTAAACAAATTTCCTTTTGGGCGCAATGCGTTTCGAGCTACGGTTTGATCACAAATCTACTCGCAAAAACGCAACAGCAACGATTATACACAGGACTTAGAAAAATACAGGGTGCCAGAAAATAAAAAAACGGACGGGCCCTCACCATGGTCCTCGAGGCCCGTCTGGCCGGTGGCGTCGGACTGGTCCGCGGCTGCTGGTCGGCTATAGGGGCGTCGGTCCTATGGCGGTTGGAGGCCAGCCGTGGCTGGCGGCTTCCATTGGCTCTGGCCGTCGCTCCGGTGGCCGGCGGTGGGGGCGAGGTGTGCAGGACTCCAGGGGCGCGGCGAGGTCGCCGGATCCAGGCCAGACCTCACCGGATCTGTCCTGCGGCGAGGGGCTGGAGGCACAACGTGGCGGCTCGGCGGGGCACGAGCTCTTTCGGGCTCCCTTGGCGGCACAGGGAGAGGTCCTGGAGGTGGCAGCTCAGAGCTCCTCGAGCTCGTCGGCGGTGGAAGCTGCGGGGCGTGGCACGACGACGTGCAGCGGCCGGCTGGCAGCGGCGCGCGGCGGCGGCGTCCTCTACGGGTGGCGGCTGCGCTGTGGAGAGGAGAGAGAAGAGAGAAGGTGGCTAGGGCGCGATCTGGGCCGTTGGATCGCCAGATCTGACGGTCCAGATCGCCTGGGGGCTAGGGTTGCGAAAAAAGGCTAAATTACGAAAATTGGGGCTATGTTTAAGGGGATGGCTGCAATTTTTTGCTAGGGGGAAACCCTAAAAAGGGGTGGTAGAGTGGTGGTCTTTACATAGCCCAGGTGGCTGGCAGTTTGCAAAAACATCCCCGGTTTTCTCTCGCGTGCGTGGTGTTTACGTTTCTGACCGCCGGGGGTCCGCAGGACCTCCGATTCGGGTAAAACTTTGATTTGCGCGATCACCACGTCGAGCCGGCGGCGTTCACCTCGCGCTGGAACCGTTTCGAGAACACTTTACGGCACGCTATAAAAATAACCCGTTTGATTATTAAACGTGGTTTTTCGTTCCGTTGTCTGCGGCTGGTCTCGTGCGGGTTTTTGCGACGGTGATCGGGTGAAACTGCTGTCGCAAAGGTCGAGTGTCAGTGTGGAAAGGGTCGGTCTCCCTAATGTACGTGATAAGAGGGGGAAAATAATCGCCGATCGATAAATCGGGGATGCAAACACCGCAAACAAATCAGACAATCAAACAATTCACACCAAAAACATTTTTTTTTATTTTTGTGAAATCTGGGCTGTTATAGATCATTACGTGCACTATCTCACAAGAAGTCCAAGTTTGAACGCACACTCGTTGGAGAACGTCTTGTAATTTCATCCATTTGACAATCAGCTGACCAACCAGATAAACCCAAGGGCAAAAAATCACGAGACTTCTTGTACAGATTCAAGTGACACACAAAGTCTGGCCAAATCCGATCTTTCAGGTGATAGATGAAGTGACCCACTTGATTGGACGCTACTGATAACCAGTACTTCCGATCACCCAAATGCATCACATTGAAACCCGAAGCTAATCCTCCGAAGCAACATTGGAGAGAAAGGGCCACCGAAGAACAAGAGAGGGGGAAGGAAGCAGAGGAGAAGGACACAACCAAAAATAATTCTTGGGTGCCATTGTTGGGGGAGAAATGGAACGTAGAACGAAAGCGAGGATGAACCTGACCCTCAACCACAAGGCTGGGGTTGAAACCCCAATGCAGGAGACCCTCCATGGCACCTTAGAGCACTCCATGGCCGGCGGCAAGGAAATCTTGGCTGGTTGGTGGCGTGGTGGTGGTGGTGGTGGTGGTGGTGGTGGAGGAGAGAGGTGGGAGAGCCATGTTTGTATCCATTTCAAGAAGCTGAGGCATTCCAAGAAGCAGAATGGATTCAGGTAATGCAAGACAAACTTCTTCAGTTCAAACTGAAATATGTCTGGGAACTGGTCAAACGGCCTAATCCTCGAGTTCACAATATCATCGGAACGAAGTGGATCTACCACAACAAAATCGATGAAGATGGCCAAGTCATCAGGAACAAAGCTCATCTTGTAGCGCAAGGATACACTCAAGTTGAGGGTATCGACTTCGGTGAAACCTTTTCTCCTGTTGGTACGCTTGAATCCATTCGCATCATGCTTGCATTTTCTAAGCATCATAATATCAAGTTATATCAAATGGATGTGAAAAGTGCAATCCTCAATGGTAATATCGAGGAAGAAGTATATGTTGCTCAACCTCCATGTTTTGAAGACACAAACAATCCTGACATGGTGTATAGATTGAAGAAAGCTCTTTACGGACTGAAGCAAGCCCCTGGTGCTTGGTACGACACACTAAGAGATTTCCTCATCAGCAAAGGCTTCAAACCTGGTTCCCTCGAACCAACTCTTTTCACCAAACGCTATGATGATGCCTTATTCATATGTAAAATCTATGTTGATGACATTATATTTGGATGCACTAACAAGAAATACTATGAAGAATTTGCCTTCTTGATGAGTGAACAGTATCAGATGTCCATGATGGGGGAACTAAAGTTCTTCTTAGGGCTTCAAATTCGTCAGCAACGCAATGGCATCTTCATATCTCAGGAGAAGTACCTCAAGGAATGCCTAAGGAAATTCGGGATGCAAGACTGCAAAGGTATCAAGACACTGATGCCTACAAATGGACAACTCAGTCTTGAAAATGGCAAGGACTATGATCAGAAGGTATACCGCTCCATGATAGGTTCTCTGCTATATCTATGTGCATCTAGGCCTGATATAATGTTGAGCGTTTTCATGTGTGCCCGATTCCAAGCGGGACAAAAGGAATCGCATAACCAAGCGGTGAAACGAATTCTTTGATATTTGGCTCACACCCCGTCGCTAGGCCTATGGTATCCAGAAGGCGCTGATACGTCTCAAACGTATCTACTTTTCCAAACACTTTTGCTATTGTTTTTCCCTCATTCTTGCATGATTTGGACGAAACTAACACAGACTAATGTTGTTTTCAGCAGAGCTTCCTGTATGGTTTTATTGTGTGCAGGAAAATGGATTTTTAGACATCCCGGAAAATTCCCAGAAAAATACCAGAAAATCCACGCACCCGATGGAACCAGGAGCCATAAGTGGGACCAGAGGGGAGCCCTGGGGGCCCCAGGCGCCCCCCTGGCGCGGCCAGGGGTGAGGTCGCGCCCTCAGGCCGCTTGGGCTGCTGCCCCCTCCTCTGGTGCCCTACCGAAGCTCCTATTTATCCCCGTGACGAGAAAACCCGAGAACAGAAGTCGTTTTCCCAGTTTCCATCGCGGAGCCGCCGCCACCCTCTGTTCTTCTTCGGGAGGGCTAATCTGGAGGCTGATTTGGCCTCCGGAGAGGGGAGATCGTCGCCATCGTCATCACCATCGCCACTCCATCCATCCTCCATGAATTATCTTCACATGTGTGAGTAATTCCCTGTTGTAGGCAAAGGGGATGGTAGGGATTGGATGAGTTTAATCATGTAATAGTTCGTCAGATTGTTTGGGGCATGTTGCCTATCATCTAGATTGGTGTTTATCTTCTTTGCTACAACTTGTTGTTCTTAATGCTTGTCACTTTGGGCCCGGGTGCCATGTTTTCAGATCTGAACCTTTGTGTTTTCATGAATATATTTGTGTTCTAGATCCTATCTATGAGTTGTATGCACCTATTATGGTCCGGAACCGGCGATCCCAAAGGTGACAGCTTGGGACACCAAAGGGGATGGTCCATGATTTGAGGATTCCATGTATCCATTGAGTTTATTGCTTTGTTCCGGTGCTCTTTGACAGGAGCACCTTAATCTCCATAAGTTCCTTTTGGCCCCGTTCGTAGCGGGATGGTAGGACAAAAGATGTTGTGCAAGTTCTTATTGCAAGCACGCACAACTACCTACGGGATACATTCCTACTGTTTCATATTTGCCTGGATTATCATTGTTTCTTCTGTGTGCCTTGCCCCGTATTAGAATCTATTATATGTTTACTCTCATCCATGCAGCGCCCGACCATCCATCTCCCTAGCCTACAGTGTTTAAAATCCTGTTGGTTATTAGTTGTTACTTTTTGCTATTTACTTTTGCTGTTGCTATCATCACTATCATATCACCATTACCACTTATCTATTGTTGCAAGCAAGTATATTTCAGGTGCGGTTGAATTGACAATTCAACTGTCAAAGCTTATAAATACTCTTTGGCTCCCCGTGTGTCGAATCAATAAATTGGGTTAGCTTACCCGCGAAGACTATCTCGATCCCTTACGCCTGTGGCGCATCAAGCAGCGTTTTCTGGCGCCGTTGCCGAGGAGCATAGCAATATTTACAAGTCTACTTGAAGTATCCTGCCTGCTGCATATCATCCGCTATGGGTAAGAAAGGAGACCCCAAGGTTCCGATCTTACCATCCCGTACAAGAAAAGGTACTGTTCTGAACACTAGTGCTATACTTGATTCACCTTCCGTTATGAGTAAGTTTACTTCACCACCACTACATGATGCTTCTATTGAATCTGTTACTATGCCCGATACTTTTGATGATGCTTCCACTACTCTTGATGATGCTACTTTTCTTGGTCGCCATATTGAAACTCAGACTGCTAAGGCTGCAGCAAAATCCAAGACCGAGACCCCTACTACCTATATTCCTACCTGCAAAACCTTTGGTTACCCGATCTTAGATGAACTTAGGGAGATAATCCTTGATGATGATTATGTTACTCTTGATGATGATTTTTGCAGGGAACTCAGAGAGTGTGTCGACTCTGAGCCTGGACCTGTTAAGGAGTTGCTCAAAAAGCACTCCATGAAGAACAAAGTTATTCCTGATCCTCAATTTGCCACATCTCCTATATGCATCACTGATCCCGATTATGATTTCTCTGTTGATCTTTCACTTATATCTACAGTCGAGGCTGACCCCTTTTATGGCAGAGAAAATGATGATGCTATAGCACACTTGACCAAACTCGCTGAGTTAAGCAATCTATTCACTACTGATGAGAAGATACGAAACTTCTATGTGGCCAAGCTTTTCCCTTTTTCTTTGAAGGAGGACGCTAAATAAGGTACAATACACAACCCTATGGTTCCATTAAAAGTCCTCAGGACTTAGTCAAATTCTTTGTTGATAAATATTTCCCAGCTCATCTGCATCATGCTGCTTTGCAAAGAATCTATAACTTTAAACAATTACAGGATGAGCACCTCCCTAAAGCTTGGGGGAGGTTTTGTGATTTACTTAAGGTTATGCCAGGACATGGGATCCCCAAGAATGAACTGCTTGATATATTTTACGCTAGTTTAACCGATGAATCCAGAACCTATCTGGATAGTTGTGCTAGTTGTGTTTTCAGGGAAAGAACGTCGGACGATGCAGAAGAATTAATGTGCAAAATTGCCAAGAACTATGAAGACTGGTCCGTTCCTGAGCCACTTCTACCACCGAAAAAGAGGGGCATGCTTGTTTTGAACCCCGAAGATATGCAAGAAGCAAAGAAGTCTATAAAGGATAAAGGTATTAAAGCCGAAGACGTGAAGAATTTACCGCCTATTGAGAAGTTGTGTGAGCCTACTACTCACCCTCCCTTGGTAGAGGTACACTCTCTATTAGACTTTACTGAAAGTGACATCCCTAGAGGTAAGCCTCCCGACCAATGCTTAGATGAGCTTGATAATTTTATTGTTAAGAAAGACCATTTTAATAGGAAGTTACAAAGTCAGTTGCATGATAATTCTCTTGCTATCAAAAGTTTATGTGATGTTCTAGAGAGAACAGTTAATGATGTTAAATGTCTTGTTAAGCATTTTCATATGGTTCAAACTCAGCTTGAACAAATTTCTAATGTGCAAAAAGATTTTCTTGCTAATAAAGCCAAACAGGACATACAAGCTTATGGAATTAAAATAAGGGGTGGAACACACACCCAGGACCCATTTTATCCTGAAGGGCACCCACAGAGGATCGAGCAAGATTCTCAAGTACAAGAAGAAGACGAGGCTGTTAGCTCTCCAAAGAAGAAAAAGAAGAAGAAGAAACACAAGGAGGCTGACAATCCCGATGATCCTATTACAAGTGAAAAGCCAGCTGTTGATCCTAACAGCATATCTACCTCTGATGCGGAAACAGAAGAAGATGCCGAGCCTGAAGAAAAAGACGCCGAGGAAGATGATCCACCCAAGGTAAGAGAAGAATAAGCACCCGATAAACGCAAGAGGTACTCTAAAGAAGACTCCGTTGCAAGAAGACATGGGAAGGAAAGAGAACCATGGATACAGAAACCCATGCCCTTTCCAGGTAAGTCCCTCAAATCTAAAGAAGAAGAGCATTATAATAAAAAATTTGAATGGATGAAGCCTCTTTTTCTTCAAATTCCTTTGACTGATGCTATTAAGTTACCTCCTTATTCGAAATATATGAAAGATATTGTCAGTAATAAAAGAAAAGTTCCTAATGAGGCTATATCTACTATGCTTGCTAACTGCTCTTTTAGTGGAAAGATTCCTAAAAAGCTCGGTGATCCAGGTATACCCACCATTCCTTGCTCCATAAAGAATAATTACGTCAGAACTGCTTTATGTGACCTTGGTGCAGGAGTGAGTGGTATGCCTTTCTCTCTTTAAAAAAGGCTTTGTTTAGAGAAACTAATCCCTACAGATATCTCCCTTCAGATGGATGACAAATCAACAGCTGTCCCAATAGGTATTTGTGAGGATGTACCCGTTGAAGTTGTTAACTGTTTGATCCTTACAGATTTTGTTGTGCTTGACATTCCCGAGGATGGGAGCATGTCCATTATTCTTGGTATACCTTTTTTTAACACTGTAGGTGCTATCATTGATTGCAATAAAGGAAAGGTCACCATCAACGTTGATGACAAAGAACACACGGTGTATTTTCCAAAGAAGATCGACAAAAGGCATGGCCTTAACTCTATAGAGAATATCGAGACCGTGAAGATTGGATAATGGGACTGTCCACTACATGTGCACCACAAATACAAAACCATTATGGTGGGGACAATGTCCATCAAAGTAAAGGTGCAATGATCACTTCATAAGAGGGGAGACTTCTTGTTCTATATATCGCCGGTTTGTTGGTAAGACTTGATCAACCTTACTAGTGAGCTTGTTTTATATAGGTAAAAAGTTAAGCTTGTTATGTTTTCATTTGCTTTAGCTTTCATTCTTTTTGCTGTACCAAGTTTTTGTGTTTTTGAAGCTTCACCATACTAATCACCGCTTTAAGTTTTCAGAAAGTTTTGCAGCTTTTTGAACTCCGAGAAATTTTCAACAGTGAAGTCTTCAGAAAAATTCCAGAAAAAAAAATTCCATGCCGGGAGTGACCCAGAGGCACCTGGGGCTGACCAGGGGGGCCACCAGTGGCCCAGGCGGCCATCTGGCGCGGCCTGCCCCCTGGCCGCGCCCACAGGGCGCCTGGGGGCCACAGGCCCCACTTCCAGGTATGTCTTCTTCCTCCTCTTTCTTCTCTCTCCAAAAACACGAGTTCTGCATTTGGTTCTTGCGTTCTTGCTGTTCTTGGAGGCGATTTTCGATCTCTCTCTACAGCCCACCATTCAAGCTGAATTTTTGAGAAAATACTCCCTGGTATGTAACTCCTTCACCCCTCTAATTAGATTTTTGATTGGTGGCTTCATTTGTGAGTATTTAGTAGCTCTTGGTGCTGTTTATATGAGCTTGCATGCATGTGTAGAATTTTATTTTCCAAGTTTTCATGCAAGTTTATGCCTTAGGTAAGTGAATTGAGTAGTTTGCCTTAACTCACTTTGTTTAAATACTTGTTTTTGTAATTTGTCAAAAGTTTCAGAAATGATTTTGCTAGGAAGAGCAAAGGGGTGGCTTGGGAAGAAGAGGCCCGAGCGCTCCGATCGAGTTACAAGAGCTGGAGCTTCACCCTCGACTGCTAGGGTGAGCTACAACGAAGATCATGTGCCCTTGGAGTTGTTGGAGAACACAGATCAATCACGTGCAATGACTTTCCCGTGCGATGTATTCCTTGAAGCTGCAGAAATTAGCGAGGAGTTCTATAATCTTTGTGCTAATGCAGGTTTGACGCGGCTCGCAACGTGCCGTGTTACTCAGTATCAAAAACTCACCTCCTGTTTTATTAACAGTTTTAGATATAACCTTGATGCTGGTTCTATTGAGTTTAAAATTTACAATGATCTTTTGACCATGCCGTTGGAAAGGTTTTGTGAAATAATAGGTGTGCCGAACGTGGGACAGACGGCGAAGATGAGCTCTCAACCCTCCGAGCTGAGAACCGTCTTCAACTCGCTCTGTAGCATGGATACGAGGGATATTCATCGATCAAAGATTTTCAGCATCTTATTCCCACACCTCAGGTATTTTGCGTATTTTATTGCTAGAGGGGTGTTAGCTCGTGACAACACGAGAAACATATCTGCGCCGGATATTGCTATCCTGGCAACCGCCCTCTCAGGGAGGTTTGATTATAATGTGGGTGCCTTAATTGCTCGACGCCTTGCTATGGACGGTAACAAGGGAGACTTATTTGGTGGCTTTTACGCCACACTTATCCTAGAGTCTCTTAATGGCACCCCACACCCCGATGATAAGCCTTTTACTTATTTAAGTTTTGATCTTGCTGCTATGAAAAGGCATAAGTTTGTTACCATGACTTCCGAGTTTGGTAACCTTGATTATATCTTGCGTTTCGGAGCCACCACGGAACGCAAGATCCGTCTACCTGCACCTCTTTTGTTTGATTATCTCGCAGGAACGGATGGTCCTTTGATGTTACCCAGTTCGATGAGTTCGTGGTCCAGCATCAGTTTCATAACCCCATGGAGGGGGTTGTGCCCGACGAGGAGTAGCATGGTGAGTTCCCACCTTTCCAGGGGGATACTGTCACCCAGTTGGGTGAAGGGTCTTCCTCTGCTTGGAGCGCGGATCCTTCTTCGTGGGAGGATCCGAGGACTTCGGTGTACGCGCCGGAAGCCTCATACGACCCTTGGACTCACCAGTACTACCCTGGAGCAGGAGGCTCCTGGGGACATTAGCTACTACCAACTTAGGACAAAAGCCTAAGCTTGGGGGAGTACGTGCCCTTCTCACTTTTCCATTGTATTATCCATTTTATTCGCTTTTATCCTTTTCGAAGCTTTTGCCCGTTTTTTCTTTCTTTCTTTCTTTGCAAAAACAACAAAAAGATTTCCTTTCTCTCTTTAGTTTGCTTTGTTTCCAGAGATCATCTCGTGTCCGTGATGGCATTTGATTATATTTCCTACGTTCGATCATGCAAGTGACCAGACAGTAATGACGAAGATTGACGGAAGGGAAGCAACAAGGAAAACCGGTATGAACTCTTCTTGTTTCTACTTCTGTACATATGCCTGTACTTATGATCTAGAGACCAGCTTGTAGCGACATAGTGTTATGTTTACAATTCTTTCCCAGTGTTCATGCTTTCCTTGTGGCTAGTCTCAAACAGCTAGAGTACATAATGTGTTGTTGAAATGATTTACATGCATTGCATTGTTCATGGTTCGGCATACTGAAGTGGTATTTCCCTTCGGAGAATTTTTGGATTGACTTGGCACATGTTCACACATGCTTATGACTAAAAAGTCTACTTTTGCCTTGATGATCTTTTTGTTTCAGATTAGTTATACCACTTTCATACCCGATTCAATGTTGCTTTGTCGCTCTGCATGATTATGACAGTTATTGCTCTCTAGTTGGTCGCTTCCCAGTCTTTTGCTAGCCTTCGCTCGCACCAAGCGGATTTCTGCTTGTGCTTCCAAACTCCTTTTTCAAACCCAGTTGTTCCATTTGAGTCCACCATACCTACCTATATGTGGTATTTACCGGCCACTCCTAACTTAGACTTTCTTGTGCCACCTCGAAATTTATTCAAAACTTTCCCTTTTTGTAACCATACAAGCTCATGGTGCGGTGAGGGGAAATCAGTATCTTTCATGCCAAAAATATTTTGACGGAAGTTTTAACTAGTCAAACAGAAAAAAAAATATGAGAGTTACACCTCCCCCATACTTGATGATGGAGTGAAATGGACCAAATGCTGCTTATGATAGGTGGAACGATACCCTCCTTCCATCCTTGAGGCAAAATAAAAGGTTCCGTAGACCATCAAAGGATTTAGGGATAAGGGAATATGTGTAAGCAAAAGGCATTATATATGGTTGGCATGGGAGATATTGAGAGACCTTTACCGTTTACCGTTGACTGGAAAGTTACTCCTCTCAAAAGAGTTTTATCTCCGTTTTCAAAACCAAGAGCTCTGGCACTTGCTTAGTCTTTGCTTCCTTTCACGGGTTTTCAACCTTGCCATCAAAAGCCACGGTTCGAGAGTCTCCCCTTATTTCTTCAAAGCACCAACTATGAGAGCATAATTGTCATTCTTAGTGTAACATGCATTGTCCCAAAGTATTACATTGTCTTCTGCATGCTTGTGTTATTGCTAGTCTTAAATACTGAGTTCTAGTCACCTTTAAAACTCCGGAGGACTTTCTGCATTTATGTTTTGCTTCACTCATTGAGGCTAGCGAAATGCCACCCAAGTATGTTCAAGTTATGTGCATTGTGATCCTGTCTTGATTTTCAGTAGCTTATTATTTACTTTTAGTTGTTTGTGACTGATCACATGAAAGAAGAATTGCTTCGTGCATTGTCCCTATAGCATTGTTTCATTACTTGCTAAACTCTTTTCGTAGTACATGCTTATATACATCTAATGAAGCAAAAGAGTTTGTCAAAGTTTTCTTTGTTGCGTCCAGTTCGTTGAACTGAATTGCTTGAGGACAAGCAATATGCTAAGCTTGGGGGAGTTGATACGTCTCAAACGTATCTACTTTTCCAAACACTTTTTCTATTGTTTTGCCCTCATTCTTGCATGATTTGGACGAAACTAACCCGGACTAACGCTGTTTTCAGCAGAGCTGCCTGTATGGTTTTATCGTGTGCAGGAAAATGGATTTTTGGACATCCCGGAAAATTCCCAGAAAAATACCAGAAAATCCACGCACCCGATGGAGCCAGGAGCCAGAAGTGGGACCAGAAAAATACCAGGCGCCCCCCTGGCGCGGCTAGGGGTGGGGCCGCGCCCTCAGGCCGCCTGGGCTTCTCCCCCCTCCTCTAGTGCCCTACCGAAGCTCCTATTTATCCCCGTGACGAGAAAACCCCAGAACAGAAGTCATTTTCCCAGTTTCCGTCGCGGAGCCGCCGCCACCCTCTGTTCTTCTTCGGGAGGGCTAATCTGGAGGCTGATTTGGCCTCCGGAGAGGGGAGATCGTCGCCATCGTCATCACCATCCCCACTCCATCCATCCTCCATGACTTCTCTTCACATGTGTGAGTAATTCCCTGTTGTATGCAAAGGGGATGGTAGGGATTGGATGAGTTTAATCATGTAATAGTTCGTCAGATTGTTGGGGGCATGTTGCCTATCATCTAGATTGGTGTTTATCTTCTTTTCTACAACTTGTTGTTCTTAATGCTTGTCACTTTGGGCCAGGGTGCCATGTTTTCAGATCTGAACCTTTGTGTTTTCATGAATATATTTGTGTTCTAGATCCTATCTATGAGTTGTATGCACCTATTATGGTCCGGAACCGGCGATCCCAAAGGTGACAGCTTGGGACACCAAAGGGGATGGTCCATGATTTGAGGATTCCATGTATCCATTGAGTTTATTGCTTTGTTCCGGTGCTCTTTGACAGGAGCACCTTAATCTCCATAAGTTCCTTTTGGCCCCGTTCGTAGCGGGATGGTAGGACAAAAGATGTTGTGCAAGTTCTTATTGCAAGCACGCACAACTACCTACGGGATACATTCCTACTGTTTCATATTTGCCTGGATGATCATTGTTTCTTCTGTGTGCCTTGCCCCGTATTAGAATCTATTATATGTTTACTCTCATCCATGCAGCGCCCGACCATCCATCTCCCTAGCCTACAGTGTTTTCAATCCTACTGGTTATTAGTTGTTTCTTTTTGCTATTTACTTTTGTTGTTGCTATCATCACTATCATATCACCATTACCACTTATCTATTGTTGCAAGCAAGTATATTTCAGGTGCGGTTGAATTGACAACTCAACTGTCAAAGCTTATAAATACCCTTTGGCTCCCCGTGTGTCGAATTAATAAATTGGGTTAGCTTACCCGCGAAGACTATCTCGATCCCTTACGCCTGTGGGGCATCAGGCGCGCAGCTGGATCTTGTTGCGTACTCAGAATCAGATTATGCTGGAGATCGCGTGGATAGGAAGTCTACCTCAGGAACATGTCACTTCCTCGGACGCTCACTGGTGTGCTGGTCATCGAAGAACCACGATTGTGTCTCCCTCTCCACTGCCTAAGTTGAATACATCGCCGCTGGTGCAAGCTGCTCACAACTTCTATTGATGAAGCAAACTCTCATAAACTACAACATCAACCTGAAAAAAGTACCACTCCTATGTGACAATGATATTGCCATCAAGATATCTCAGAACCCAGTCCAGTAGTCGAGGACGAAGCATATTGAGATTCGGTATCACTTTCTTCGGGATCATGTGTTGAAGGAAGACATCGTGAAGACTGAAGACCAACTTGCTGATATATTCACTAATCCTTTGGTGAGAAGCATTGTAGCACTCTGAGGTGTGAGCTAAATATCTTAGATTCCTCAAATTTCCAGTGAATGGGCACACATCCTAACGGTTAAACACTATTGAAGAATCCTTATGTACAACACACGATGCGTCGTACTCCTCAAATCATGAGGAACTACCTTGCTTAGAGTGAAGAAATTAACGTGGAATTGTATGGTATCATGTGTCTTATTCCCTGTAAGGTGGGTAGCGCCACCTCCCAAATTCCTCTGGAATCATTTGTCCTCAGTTTCCTCATTTGTGTCTTCATCCTGATGCTTACAGTTTTGT
This sequence comes from Bromus sterilis, assembly GCA_950022295.1. Lineage (NCBI taxonomy): Eukaryota > Viridiplantae > Streptophyta > Magnoliopsida > Poales > Poaceae > Bromus > Bromus sterilis. The sequence continues at coordinate 236,084,148 of OX465596.1, forward strand.
CCTCAATAGCATTCACCTATGGTTTTTTGTCTACAATTTTTTTTCATCTAGGTGAATGTGATCATGTTCTACAAAAATGTCTAAGCAGTTAAATAAAATACAAACAGTAAAGAAAAGAAAAAGAAAAAGAAACAAATAAAAATAAACCCTATCTACTGCCCTGGGCGAAGCCCACCTAACCGGGCCAAGCGCACCTCCTTCCCGGCCCACCCCCCTCTCCCACTTGTCTCCCTCCTCCACTGCTCACCCCACGCACGTGGAGGCCATCCAGGCTGGCCACGCCGCGGCCGTCTCCGTGGCACCAATCCCGCGGCTCGCCGGCGGGATAAGAGCCCCGAGCCCCTAGCGCAAACCTAGCCGTCCCACTTCTCCTCTCCCCCCTCGAGTCGCCGCCCCCTTTTCCCTCGCCCGTGCTCTCCTATGGTGCCGCACCGCCGCCTGTTCATCGCCACGGCCGGTGGCCACTCGCGGCCAACGGCGGCGAGAAGCCTCGGTACCATAGCCTGTCATTGTCTCCCCTTGATGTACCTTCCTTTATCCTATGCTTCCTATAAATATATATATATATATGTATCTTATTCAGCAGTGAACCCTGCGCATTGTTAGCTAGGATTAGATAGCGGGTCGTGATCACTCGGTGAGTGTCGCGGATACAATTTATTATAACTGTAACAGGTACGGTACAATGCAGACACCGCCTAAGGTCCCCTAGCTCGGCTTTGCCGAGCCATCATCAAGAGTGAGCTATCGAGGAGTAATCCTCGTAGCTCCACTCGTTGCTGACTCTGTATAGCCGCTCTAGGGTCCTGAGCACCGGTTGTCCTTAAGGTAAGAAGTCGGGCGACCCAACGGTGCCCGCGAGCGGTATTGCGTCGGGAACTACAGGGAGGGTACGACCGACGTTACTGGCGTGCTTGGCCCCTGCTCGTATCTTGCGAGAGTTACCAAACCACGAAAGTCGAGCTCTACCAAGATCACGCGCGAGATAAGGTAAGGAGTCGGTTCACCTTGTTGGTAACCGCGGAGACTTGGTGGGACGACAGGGCAGGCACCGATGTACTGGTGGCCCTGACTGTTGTCGTTGTCCGCGGGTCAGTTAAGTCGAGGCAAGGATAACGGTTGTCACGCAGGTTAATTAAAATGCTAAAAGATTCAGCGGATGTCTTGAATAGCCTTTTGGCTTGTACGCACTAACTACACGTGGGAGGAGGAGTGTGGGCTCCCCTGCATCGTAGTCTCGTTCGAGGGTCTTCAGACGTCAGCAGTATCTCGGGCTGAGTGCCGGGAAGTGGTGTTGTCTTATCTTGCTCGAGCGGTGTATTTTTATTTTCTTTTATTTTTCTTCACCGGCCAGTCACGCACAGTGCAGGAGTACGTTCGGGTTAGGGTCCAAATCCCGGCGTACATAGGATATAGTCCGGCGGATGACCTCTCTATTGATTGCTGAAGGATGGGATACTTTTTGTCAGATATCTTCGGTAGGGTGTTCCCTAACAAGGTGTACACCACCCTGGAGATCCGAGCGTCGTAGAGTCACGCCAGTGCACCCATGCAGGGAAGATTAATCTATTCGAATAGTCGTGTCCACGGTAACAGGACGCTTTATGTTGAAGTTGGATCTTACCACTACAAACTACTACTATTAAACTGTATGGTTCCGGGTTTTCTTCCTCGCAGGGAGTCGAGGAAGGGAACTCGGAGGCATTGTTATTATTAATTATTAGAACTTACTATTATACAATGCTGCAGCAACTTCTGCTGCAATGTTATTACATTCATGTTATTGAACTGTTGTTGTTCTCTTCCCATGCTACAAGACTCGTCGGAAGATGCTAGTCTTCGATAGGCCTAGCTTCTTACCCTTATTCTGAATTCTACCTTGCAGTCCACTATATACAGCCTCCCCTTTCCATTTGATACAAATGCATAAATGCTTAGTAGTGGACGTAAGACTCGCGGGTATGCTAGATACTCACCCTTGGTTTATTTCCCCCTTTATGTTTTGCCTGATCGGCCGCTGCAGTCGACGTTGGAGCCTTGGAGTCCAGGAGTAGGAGATCCCTGATGCCGACCACCGCAACATGAAGATCCCCGATGCCTTCTACGACGTCGAGTTCCCGTTGACCAGGAGTAGTTTGGAGGTTCCCAAGCAGGAGGCCTCGCCTTTTTGATCTGTTGTTTTTGTGCTAGCCTTCTTAAGGCAACCTTGTATCCTTGTGTATGTACTCAGATACTATTGCTTCCGCTAACTTTGTGCTTTCAAGCTGTTGTATTCGAGCTCTCGTGGCCCCTGGCTTGTATTAAAACAGCTTGTGTTATTTTTACTTGTAGATTTGTGTTGTGATATCTTACCATGAGTCCCTGATCTCGATCGTGTACCTTGCATGTAAGATTACTGTACACGATCTGATTTTGGGGGCGTCACAAGTTGGTATCAGAGCGATACAAGGTTAGAATGCGAACCAAGAAACAAGAAGACTCGTTAGCTGCGAAACCAAAACCTTACCCCTTGCCCTACTTTTCAATTCTCGGGACGAGAACTCTTTGTAGTGGGGGAGATTTGTAACACCCCGGGTGTCACACTACAGTAATCACTTTTACTGTTGCCAAGTCACCATGATTAGGCAGGTGATGATCACTCTTGATCATGACTAATTCAGATTCAACCCGAATAAAAATTCCCCGAATAAAAATTCCATAACAATGTGGAAATCAAACTTTTAAAGGTGATAAATCTGAAGGTACATAACCTTGCAAATAACCAACATGCTATTACAGAATTTAAATCAATATGTTAGCATTACTAAATTGTCCCGACAAAATTAAATAAAACTAATGTATAAAAGTTGCAGGAAAATTGATGGAAAAATATTTATCAAATATTTAATAATCAATGGGTCATGACAAAATAGGAAAAATAATTTATTCAAATGTTTTACTAATTTAATCCAATAAAAATTGTGTCAAAACAATGGCATTTAATCCCTTTTGAATAATACCAAAATGCACATGAATTTATTTGGGCACAAATTTTTTTGTTGCACCTCAGTAATATGCAACAATAATATTAGGACCAGCACCACATTTTGAAAAAAGGTAAAACCTAATAAAACAATTGCAAACAAAAAAAGACAGAAAACAAAAAAATAAAAAGAAAATGGAGATGCCTATCTACCGCACAGGGCGCAGCCCAACTCCACCACCCCCCCCCCCAGCCCCCTCCCTACCTTCTCCCTCCCCTGTTCACGGGCATGGAGTGGCGCCCATCCCCCGGCTGGCCACGCCGAGGGCGCCATGGCAGCCATCCCCCGGCTAGCCGCAGGGGATAAAGCCCCCGCACCCCGCGCCGGCCGAAACCCTAGGTCGAGCCCGCCCTCTTTCCCCGCCTTGCCCTCGCCTGTTCCACCTTGCCCGAGCCCGACCGTGGTCGCTGTCTCGCACCGCCGCGGCCAACGACGACGCCAAGCTCTGCCGCCGTATCTAGAGGGCGCCCCGTGGTCGTCTTCACAACCTCCATGAAGGAATCGACTTGAGAAGCCCCGTGGACCGCCGCCCCTCTTTCTTCCCCGCCGCTGGCCGTCTCCTACCTCGCCAAAATTCGCGCCGCTCGAGCCCTCCCCGCGCCTGCTGCCAGCCTCTACGCGCTCGCGGTTAGCATCTCAACCGCCGCCAACTATCCCCGGACCTCCCCCCTCGCTCTGGACACCATTGCCATGGAAGCCGAGCTCGGGCCGCCATGAACGTCGGTGTGCTTCTCCCGTGTGGCGTAGCTCATGCCAGTGACACAAGTGTCCTCCTGGTGTGTGGTAGGTCACCTCTAGATAGCTCGCGCTCGAGCTTTGTACACGGGGCCCAACTCCCCTTTGTTCCGAACCGCACCGCCGCCTGCCGCCGTCGTGGCGGTGGACTCCGGCCACCTCCAGCCGCGCGGCGACCAACAAGCGACGCGGCAAGCTCCCAGCTCACGAAAGATCGCACCCACGTGTGCTCATGTCGTCGGTGGCGAGCGCGCGGTCGCCGGGCTCCTCCTCGCCGGCGTGGTGTGGATGATTTGGCACCATTATGGTTAAGCTAATCCCCTCTGTGTCACTAGTGCGTGGGCCCAAGTCCAGTTGGTTAAGTTAAATCACTGTTAAGCTATTTACCCCCCCCCCAGTGTCAATGACCAGTGGGCCCTCCCCTTGCTTAAATTAATTGATTTAAATTATATTAACTCTAAAGCAATGACATGTGGGTCCACTAGGTTATTAGAATTAATTAAACCATTTTTAATAAAACAGAGGCTGACCAGTCCCACTGGTCAGGTTTGAGTAGGTCAATGCTACTGTTTTGGATAATGTTTTACTTAATTAATAAAAGAAATTCCAATAATCCTTTATAAATTGATTTAAAACTTTGAAATTTAATATCTTTTAAACCGTAACTCGGATCGAAAAACTTTATACATCAAAATTGATCAGAAAAATATAACGAATAAGAATACCTCACCCGTATAGCCACCACACCCCTCTAACATACCGAACCCGAGACTTTCCCCCTCCGGATCGTTTGTCCGGTAATTACCCGGTACCGGTAAAACTTTCCGGATGAAAATGTTTTGAACATAAAAGTTGTTCGGAATGCATCAACGATCACGGATACACTATCCACATGTATGTCAGATGTCTCTAACACTGCAGACATGGAACCTTCCCCTTCGGATCATCTGTTCGGTAATCAACCGATACTGATGAGTCAACTCCGGATAAATTCCTGCTCCGGGAAAAATCACCGAACACTGCGTTAAAGCCTCGTTGCTTTGTATCTTCTAGGTGATACATTTGTATTGCTATTATTGTTGTGTATTTACTATTTCTCCCCCCCCCCTTATTCTCCGATAGACCCCATTGCTGCCAATGAGGACACCGTTGCCGAGTACGACTACTTAGTCGACGACCCTACCACTATAGTCGAGCTTCTAGGAAAACAGAGCCATTCTCTTCCCCAGATATCACCTATCTTTTCCATACATTTCTTGCACTAGGCATTGTTACTCCTGCTGCTACGATTACAATCCTATTCAATTGCATAGCCTGTCATTGTCGCCCCTTGATGTACCTTCCTTTATCCTATGCTCAGTAGTGAGCCCTGCGCATTGTTAGCTAGGATTAGATAGCGGGTCGTGATCACTCTGGTGAGTGTCGCAGATACAATTTATTATAAGTGTAACAGCTACGGTACAATGCAGACACCCCCTAAGGTCCCCTAGCTCAGCTCTGCCGAGCCATCATCAAGTGTGAGCTATCGAGGAGTAATCCTCGTAGCTCCACTCGTTGCTGACTCTGTATAGCCGCTCTAGGGTCCTGAGCACCGGTTGTCCTTAAGGTAAGAAGTCGGGCGACCCAACGGTGCCCGCGAGCGGTATTGCGTCGGGAACGACAGGGAGGGTACGACCGACGTTACTAGCGTGCTTGGCCCCTTCTCGTATCTTGCGAGATTTACCAAACCACGAAAGTCGAGCTCTACCAAGAGCACACGTGAGATAAGGTAAGGAGTCGGTTCACCTTGTTCGAAACCGCAGAGACTTGGTGGGACGACAGGGCAGGCACCGATGTACTGGTGGTCCTGACTGCTGTCATTGTCCGCGGGTCAGTTAAGTCGAGGAAACGATAACGGTTGTCACGAAGGTTAAGTAATATGCTAAATGGTTCGGCGGATGTCTTGAGTAGCCTTTTGGATTGTACGCACTACCTACACATGGCATGAGGAGTGTGGGCTCCCATGCATCGTAGTCTCGTTCGAGGCTCTTCAGACGTCAGCAGTATCGCGGGCTGATTGCCGGGAAGTGGTGTTGTCTTCTCCTTCTCGAGCGGTGTATTTCTATTTTCTTTGATTTTTCTTCACCGGCAAGTCACGCACCGTGCAGGAGTACGTTCGGGTTAGGGTCCAAAGCCCGGCGTACATAGGATATAATCCGGCGGATGACCTCTCTGTTGATTGCTGAAGGATGGGATACTTTGTGTCAGATAGCTTCGATGGGGTGTTCCCTAACAAGGTGTACGCCACCCTGGAGATCCGAGCGTCGTAGAGTCACGCCAGTGCACCCCTGCAGGGAAGATTAATCTATTCGAATAGCCGTGTCCACGGTAACAGGATGCTTTATGCTGAAGCTGGATCTTACCACTACAAACTACTACTATTAAACTGTATGGTTCTGGGTTTTCTTCCTCGCAGGGAGCCGAGGAAGGGAACTCGGAGGAATTATTATTATTAATTATTACAACTTACTATTATACAATGCTGCAGCAACTTCTGCTGCATTGTTATTACATTCATGTTATTGAACTGTTGGATGTTTGGTACGTCCAAAACGTATCTATAATTTATGCTTGCTCCATGCATGTTTTGTTTGATATTTCTATGTTCTAGATACACTTTCATACATTTTTGATCATATTTGGACTAACCTATTAACTCAGTGCACCCCAGTGCCAGTTCCTGTTTTCTGCTGTTTTTCTATTTCAGTTTTCCCCCATATAAAAAGTGCCAGAAAAATTCGGGAAAATTCAGATAAAAAATCAGCGTGGAGGAAGCTTCGCGAAGAGCCCGGGAGGGGCCAGAGGGGAGCTAGGGGGGCCCAGGAGGCCACCCGGCGCGGCCCCACCCCTGGCCGCGCCAGGGGGGCGCCTGGGGTCCCTGGTCCACCTCTTGCTGCCCCCTTCGCCTATTTATTCTCCTTCACCGAAAAACTCCAAAAGAGGAACCCTATTCCACGAACTCGCCTCTGTTCCGCCGCCGCTGCGCTTTCGAAGATCGGGAGCACCAGAAGACCTCTTCTCGGCACCCTGCCGGAGGGAGGATTGACCTCCGGGAGTCTCCTTTCCACCATGGATGCTCCCCGGATGTCTCGTGAGTAGTTTTCCTTGGACCATGGGTCTGTGCTCAGTAGCTATGTGATGTTCTCCTCCCCTCTTTGATCTTCATTGTTTAGACCTCGTGAGCTGCCCTACATGATCGAGGCATCTTTGTAATATTTCTGCTATTGCTATGTTGAGATTTATAGGATCTGATGGATTATGAGATTATGTTCAGATTGTGATAGAGTAATATATTTGGTTTTTATTTCTTATATTTTTGTTCCTAAGTAATTCTTGCATGTTCTCCGTTGTTGTTTATTGCTTTGGCCAAGTAGTAGGTAGTGACTTCAAGAGGTAACGTTGTGCTAGATTGTGGGTTCATGCCCCCCGATGACACGCTTGAGTGACAGAAACATGAGTCTAGGGGATGTGTTGTTGCCACAAGGGGGAAAACAACGGTGCTTGTGACCGCGGTCACAAGGATTGTTTACTTTACGCAGAGTTCTTTTTAATGCAGTTGTCTGTTGCTTTGGGTTTACACTTTGGGTGGGGCTCGCAACTTAATACCAGCGAGATGTTCTGGATAGATATCTCAAGGTCGATTATTAGTAGTAGATGCAGATGGATTTCGGTCTACTTATCTTGGCGTACTGCCTGTGCTTTTGAACCTGGTCCTTTCTTTTGTAGCATAGTTAGCATTGCGGTGCGTTCATAATCCTGTCAATTGCCTTTCTGTAATTTGTTTACCTCGTATAGCAACTTTATCGTCTTTTGGGAGAGAGACATCACTAGCGAACATCACGTATCCCGGTCCATATCCTCATTATTGTTTCCATGCTATATTTACTTTACTGCTTTTACTTGCTATCATTATCCCTTGCATTTTATCCTTGTGAACAACAAGACCGGAGAGATTGACAACCTCTCTGAACTTCGTTGGGAACAAAGTTATCTGTGACTGTGTGCAGGTCCGCGTCAGTTGCGCCGCTGACACCTACTTATCATCTCTGGAGTCCTGCTGGAGACAAACCTTGGTATCTTCACCAAGGGAAAACTGCTGCTGCACTACATCTCAACCTTCCACTTGGGGTAACCAACGAAGGGGCGAGAAGCCATCAAGCAAGTTTTCTGGCGCCGTTGCCGGGGACTACGAGTGCTAAGATAGGGGATTTGCACACTACCCTTTACCTTTGTATTTTAGTTTTGTTAGTTTACCTTTCTATTTGTATCTTAGTGTCCTTTATGAAAGCCACAAAAATAGTTGCTACCTTTTGCCTTTGTCTTGCTTTGCCTATTTATGCTATCCTCACCATGGGTGATGAACCACCCAAATATGGTAGGATGGACATGTTTCACCTGGATCATCTTCGATCTATTTGTGCTCGCGCTAAACCCAACCGACTTGGTTGAGTGAAAATCATTGGATGAGCATGCTCATTATACGCGGCACCGCCTATCTCAAAAAGGGAAACACTTATGGGATCAAATACATGTTTCTTATTGCCATGCTAAACTTTTGTGCCACATTTATGATTTTACTTGGTGTTCTAATATAGAACATAAACACCTTCCTTTGCAATGTGAGTTTAATGAAAATGAGATCTTATCTTCTTATGCTAAAGGTGTTTATGATTACTTTGATGTTGAAAAGATTGAAGAGTTTGTTGCTTTTAAAGGTGCCTATGAGATTGCTTCTTTGATTGAAAAGTATCACGGTACTATTTTCGAGTCTGAAAACTTTTCTGTTCTTGCTTATTGCTTCGAGAATTATACTTCTAATTCTTATATTGAGGATTTTAAAAATAGAATGCTTGTTGCCCAAGAAGAGGCTAATGATTGCTATGAAGAGGAATCTTATGATTCTGAGGACTCACTTGATACTTCCCTTTCTGACGATTCTGATACTTGCTTTGTTGATGGCCATGATGCCACTATGGATGATGCCTACGAAGATGAACTTGCTATAGTTCCTTATGTTAAGCATGAAATTATTGTTGTTGCACCCACACTTGATTTCCCTATTATCCTTTTGAAATCTCCAACTATTTCGGAGAATTTTGCTCTTATCAAGGCTCAATGTGATGGGTTGCATCTATCTTATCATCCTAAAAACCGTGTTGAAAATAATACACGTGTGCTTGTAGGTCATGAACAACATGATTTATGTGATAGTTATATTCTTGATGTTGTTCATGATGCTACTGAAAATTACTTTGAGAGAGGAAAGTTTGGTTGTAGAAACTTCCATGTTACAAGAACACCTCTCTTCATGTTGAAAGTTTTGAAGTTGTTCTTGTTCTACCTTCCTATGCATGTCAATTTGTGCTTCTTTGATTTATTTTCTTACAAGATGCATATGCATAGGAAGTGGGTTAGGCTTAAAATTTTCACATTTGCTTCTTGATGCTCTTTTTTTGCTTCAATCCTTTTCTCTTGTGAGCATCTTTCATAATCTTTAAGCCTAGCTAATGGCTCTATAGAAGCGCTTTCGGGAGGCAGCCCGCAACGAATTTATGTGTTTCTTTTTGCTTTTGTTGTGTCTTGATGATTGTTACTTATGTAGCAACATCATTGTATCTTTATTTTTCAGATTTGTGCCAAGTTATAGCCTCTTACGGCAAGGGAAGTAAAAGTTGTGACATGATGTCCAGAAAACAGATTCTGTCCTCGTGACCAGAAAAATTCCAAAAAATCCCAGTTCATCTTTTTGAGCTGAAATATTTACACAGTATGCTCTATAAAATTACGAAACTTCCGTATGTTCTGAGTTTTTTGATTTGAGTTGCATAAGTGCCCCTAAAAAATTCTTTACTATCTGCTGTTCTGTTTTTCACAGATTCTGCCACGTTTTGTCTCTCCTTGCTTTTGCAAACCTTAAGCTTGCTTTTTCTTTGCAAAAACCTTTTGGCACTCTTGAGAAACAGTAGCTCTTCAAGATTATCTATATATCCAGTGGGGAAAAAAATTATTAAGGGTACTAACCTCTCTAATCAGCTTATGATGAGTTATGTATGAAGGGGGTTTTCAAGTGTGCGATGGAAGATGATGACAGAAGATCCAGGAGTGTCAAGCGCTCAAGCTTGGGGATGCCCCCATGCATCCCCAATAAATATTCAAGGAGACTCAAGTGTCTAAGCTTGGGGATGCCCCCGTGCATCCCCTTCTCCATCAACAATCATCAGTTCGTCATTCGTCTCACTATATTTTTATCACTTCATGCGTTATGTGCTATGCTTGGAGCGTCTCGCTCTTAGGTTTTGTTTATAGTTTTCTTTAGCTTTGCTTGCTGTTCATAACAAGTTAGATCCTTTCTTACTTTGTGTGGGAGAGAAACACGCTCCACTTTCAAAATTTAGAACACATCATAGGATTTTTCCGGCCTATCTTTTTGCTGTTGTGTGTTCTTTATCTTTTCATAGCTACTGCCTTGTTTAGTTTTAGTTTTAGTTTGTCTTTAGGAAGAGCCTTGGCTTTTGTTTAGTTTGTTGCTGCAACTCTTTTTAGTTTTCATGTTTATCTTGTTAAGAGAGTTGGTTGTCGCACTGAGTTGTGTCTTGTCTTGAAAGTAGGTAATTGAGGTTGCTATTTAATTTTAGTAGAAGCTTGCAATAGTTTTGAGTTATTGATGTGAGTAATGTTTGAACTTTTGGTGTCAAGAGCTCTAGCCTATTAGTGATAGGTGTCGTATTTTGGGCAATCCATGTGTATTTTCAAAACCTAAAAAACTAGTTGAGAACTCTAGCAACTAGATGGATCACTACTCTTCTGAGGGGTCGAATATCAGAGAACACTCACGTACCATGAGTCAAGGATGCGCAAGGATAACCAAACCCCCATACACTCCTCCTCGGGGTACTTGTCTCTTTGTGAACCTCCTCATTAGATTGAGAGTTACAGATAATAAGTGCATGAGTTCTTCGGACTAATGTAAGTATTTAAAGTTGACACTTCCACCTTCCCATATTTTGCTAGCCTCTCATGTGCCGTGCATTGCCTTCTTCTCACTCAGAGAGTTGGTGTCCACCTTCGCCGGTACACCCAAACCCTTGGCATGATACGCTCTGTCATCATAAGCCTCCTTATATCTTTTCTCAAAACATCCACCATACCTACCTATCAAGGCATTTCCAGAGCCTTTCCGAGTTATATTGACATGCAACATCCACCTCTTCATGACTTGATCTCCATGTTATACATGTTCCTGCTACACTGGCAGCGACATACATTGCATACATCATGTAGTTACTTCTTCTTTATGATTTTGAGTACCTTGTAAAGTGTGAAAGATTTCCTTTACCTTCTTGTAAAATAGAGTGTTGCCCTTAAGTGAGGAAAATATCCCAAAGTGGACACAATAAAAGATCCCAAAGAGGACAAATGAGAGTTAAATAGAAAGAGCCATCGAGGCCACCAAAAAAATAAAAAATAAATAGAAAAAAAAGAGAAAAAGAAATAAAAAGAGAGAAAGGGGCAACACTACTATCCTTTTGAGAGATCCACACTAGTACTCCCTTTATATCCTTGTACTCCATAGAGATGATCTTTTTGCATATAGATCCATTGGAGAGCTTCCTAGCTCGTATGTGCATCCGTTGCATGGCAATCCCTACTCCTCACATCATATCTATCATTTGGCATCTCTTTCCTATGATTGTCCTCATTGATGTGAGCCTTTCTCTTCCTTTTTTTCTTCCTCCTCCACCATATTTCTCTCTTTTCCATCCTAAGTGTCAACTCTCGTGCTTACGCTCATCCATTGCATGAGTGCTCAAAATATTGAAAAAGGAGTGGATCTAATTGACTTGTACCTGGCTAGTGGTCTGGGGACGAGTCAAGATAAGATTCCAAAGAGGACCAAGTGTGAAACTTTAGTAGATTGAGTTCTCAACACAAAAATACTTTTTTCTCGTATTCCCTATCCCCCTTCTTGCACGCAAACACCATTTGGAGACATTCGAGTCACGGGCAGCGAGAGCTCTTGCACCTAATGTTCTTTTGTTACTTGTTTCAATGCTAATATAATCTTGCATGTTATGACTTGAATTGAATCTCTAACCTTGATTGCTTTACTTATCAAAGTTCTTTTATGGTTGCTAGCATGTCACCACAGAAATTATGCTGTTATCATTTACCTACTCGAGGACGAGCAGGAATTAAGCTTGGGGATGTTGATACGTCCAAAACGTATCTATAATTTCTTCTTGCTCCATGCATGTTTTGTGTGATATTGCTATGTTCTAGATACACTTTCATACATTTTTGATCATATTTGGACTAACCTATTAACTCAGTGCACCCCGGTGCCAGTTCCTGTTTTCTGCTGTTTTTCTATTTCAGTTTTCCCCCATATAAAAAGTGCCAGAAAAATTCGGGAAAATTCAGATAAAAAATCAGCGTGGAGGAAGCTTCGCGAAGAGCCTGGGAGGGGCCAGAGGGGATCCAGGGGGCCCAGGCGGCCACCCCGCGCGGCCCCACCCCTAGCCGCGCTAGGGGGCGTCTGGGGCCTCTGGTCCACCTCTGGCTGCCCCCCTTCGCCTATTTATTCTCCGTCACGGGAAAACTCCAAAATAGGAACCCTATTCCATGAACTCGCCTCTGTTCCGCCGCCGCACGCTTCCGAAGATCGGGAGCACCAGAAGACCTCTTCCCGGCACCCTTCCGGAGGGAGGATTGCCCTCCGGGAGTCTCCTCTCCACCATGGATGCTCCCCGGATGTCTCGTGGGTAGTTTTCCTTGGACCATGGGTCCGTGATCAGTAGCTATGTGATGTTCTCCTCCCCTCTTTGATCTTCATTGTTTAGACCTCGTGAGCTGCCCTACATGGTCGAGGCATCTTTGTAATATTTCTGTTATTTCTATGTTGAGTTTTATAGGATCTGATGGATTATGAGATTATGTTCAGATTGTGATAGAGTAATATATTTGGTTTTTATCTCTTATATTTTTGTTCCTAAGTAATTCTTGCATGTTCGCCGATGATGTTTATTGCTTTGGCCAAGTAGTAGGTAGTGACTTCAAGAGGGAACGTTGTGCTAGATTGTGGTTCATGCCCCCCGATGACACGCTTGAGTGACAGAAACATGAGTCTAGGGGATGTGTTGTTACCACAAGGGGGAAAACAACGGTGCTTGTGACCGCGGTCACAAGGATTGTTTACTTTACGCAGAGTTCTTTTTAATGCAGTTGTCTGTTGCTTTGGGTTTACACTTTGGGTGGGGCTCGCAACTTAATACCAGCGAGATGTTCTGGATAGATATCTCAAGGTGGATGATTAGTAGTAGATGCAGATGGATTTCGGTCTACTTATCTTGGCGTACTGCCTGTGCTTTTGAACCTGGTCCTTTCTTTTGTAGCATAGTTAGCATTGCGGTGCGTTCATAATCTTGTCAATTGCCTTTCTGTAATTTGTTTACCTCGTATAGCAACTTTATCGTCTTTTGGGAGAGAGACATCACTAGCGAACATCACGTATCCCGGTCCATATCCTCATTATTTTTTCCATGCTATATTTACTTTACTTCTTTTACTTGCTATCATTATCCCTTGCATTTTATCCTTGTGAACAACAACACCAGAGAGATTGACAACCTCTCTGAACTTCGTTGGGAACAAAGTTATCTGTGTCTGTGTGTAGGTCCGCGTCAGTTGCGCCGCTGACACCTACTTATCATCTCTGGAGTCCTGCTGGAGACAAACCTTGGTATCTTCACCGAGGGAAAACTGCTGCTGCACTACATCTCAACCTTCCACTTGGGGTAACCAACAAAGGGGCGAGAAGCCATCACTGTTCTCTTCCCATGCTGCAAGACTCGTCGGAAGATGCTAGTCTTCGATGGGCCTAGGTTCTTACCCTTATTATGAATTCTACCTTGCAGTCCACTATATACAGCCTCCCCTTTCCATTTGATACAAATGCATAAATTCTTAGTAGCGGACGTAAGACTCGCGGGTATGCTAGATACTCACCCTTGCTTTATTTCCCCCTTTATGTTTTGCCTGATCGGCCGCTGCAGTCGACTTTGGAGCCTTGGAGTCCAGGAGCAGGAGATCCCCGATGCCGACCACCGCAACATGAACATCCCCGATGCCTTCTACGACGTCGATTTCCCCGTTGACTAGGAGTAGTTTGGAGGTTCCCGGGCAGGAGGCCTCGCTTTTTCGATCTGTTGTTTTTGTGCTAGCCTTCTTAAGGCAACCTTGTATCCTTCTGTCTGTACTCAGATACTATTGCTTCCGCTAACTTTGTGCTTTCGAGCTGGTGTATTCGAGCCCTCGTGGCCCCTGGCTTGTATTAAAACAGCTTGTATTATTTTTATTTGTAGAGTTGTGTTGTGATATCTTACCGTGAGTCCCTGATCTCGATCGTGTACCTTGCGTGTATTATTACTGTACACGATCTGATTTTGGGGGCGTCACATTTTGCTTCACTTGACTCGGCATATCTGGTGACGGCATCCACGAGTCCCTTTAGGTCCTCGGCTATCTCCTTTATGCGTCTTAGCACTTTCGTTATTGGTGTAAGTCGGCGGCCTGTCGGCTCTTGAGCCCTATCACACCGTATCTCCTGTGAAAGTCGATCTTGCGCTTCTGTGATACTTTTATGTTCCCAGGCCTTTCTCTGGTTTTATTCTAATTCTTCGTCAGAGTCGGCTCTGTTCCGACTCGGTCGCTGCCACACGTTGGTGATTCATAGTTCTGATCCATTTTCGTTTTTTGATGGATTTTGGGTGGTGTCATGCGTCTCATGAGCTGAATTGTTGAAGTAGGGAGCATCAGGGTCGTATTATTCTAGATCGGATTCGAGTCTGCCTTCCCCGATGGATCGAATTGATCTGTTATCTGAGTATTTGTCTTCCTCTCGATATGAATCGGCGCCGAAGAAACCATCCTTATCGTGGTTTGGGGTTCCGTCAGGGTGCTCCTGTTCTGGGAGCTCGCCAATTAACCCGACGAAAGTGTGATGGAGGGCCGTATCAGGCCGACTTGTCTTTTTGAAAGGAATTTGTAGGTCACCGTTAAGTGAGTCGGTTAACAGGGATTCGAATACGTCGTCCCCAGAAGTATGCACGTTCTGACTTATCTTCTTCTCTAAGTAGCTCTGCTCTACCTGCTGATAGGTGGCTGCTGCGTTTTTCAGGCCGTAAAGCCTGATTGGTGGTTGCATCTGCGTTTCCATATGGACTTTGTCTTGTTCAGGGGGAATTGCAGGCTCATCACCCATCGAGGTTTCGACAGAGCATGTCAACTTCGAGGGTTCGTTGACAAATCCGACGAAGGCGCGATCGGCAAGTCACCGACTTGCTGCTTCGGTAGGAGCATAATGATCCGGCTCCGGCTCCAACCCGTTCAATCCGCTGATGAAGAGGTGGATGGAGCCGACTGGGACCTGATAGCCTAACTCAATGAAATCAGCTTCGGGCCCCGAGGTCGCGTCGTCAATGCAGAGCATTCCGCTTCGGCTTCTGGTGATTCGTCCAGTAACAAATCCTTCCATACCTTGCAGAGCTCCCTCCAGAATCTCAATACCTACGAGCGCAGGCCCCACGGTGGGCGCCAACTGTCGTGGGAAAGTCACGGCAGATGTCCGTAGAGTTGGACTTATCATGGGACCTTTGCTGCGAGGCGAATTCGAGGAGAGAGTCGACATAGTTTCAGGACTCGGCGATATACCCAGGTTTGGCCCCGTCGATGCGGTAAAGATCTACTCCTTGTGACGCCCCAAAATCAGACCGTGTACAGTAATCATACACGCAAGGTACACGATCGAGATCAGGGACTCACGGTAAGATATCACAACACAACTCTACAAATAAAATAATACAAGTTGTTTAATACAAGCCAGGGGCCACGAGGGCTCAAATACAACAGCTCGAAAGCACAAAGTTAGCGTAAGCAATAGTATCTGAGTACAGACACAAGAATACAAGGTTGCCTTAAGAAGGCTAGCACAAAAATGAACAACGATCGAAAAGGCGAGGCATCCTGCCTGGGAACCTCCAAACTACTCCTGGTCAACGAGGAACTCGACGTCGTAGAAGGCATCGGGGATCTTCACGTGGCGGTGGTCGGCATCGGGGATCTCCTGCTCCTGGACTCCAAGGATCCAACGTCGACTGGCCGATCAGGCAAAACAAAAGGGGGGGAATAAAGCAAAGGTGAGTATCTAGCATACCCGCGAGTCTTACGTCCGCTACTAAGCATTTATGTATTTGTATCAAATGGAAAGGGGAGGCTGTATATAGTGGACTGCAAGATAGAAATCAGAATAAGGGTAAGAAGCTAGGCCTATCGAAGACTAGCATCTTCTGACGATTCTTGCAGCACAAGATGACAACAGCCAACAGTTCATATAAAGCATAAAGTGACAATGAAGCAGAAGTTGTTGCAGCATTGTATAATAGTAAGTTGTAATAATTAATAATAATAATGCCTCCGAGTTCCCCTCCTCGACTTCCCTGCGAGGAAGAAAAACCCGAAACCATACAGTTTAATAGTAGTAGTTTGTAGTGGTAAGGTCCATCTTCAACATAAAGCGTCATGTTACCGTGGACACGGCTATTCGAATAGATTAAACTCCCTGCAGGGGTGCACTACTGTTCAGCATGCACGCTCGGATCTCCAGGGTGGCGTACACCTTGTTAGGGAATGCCCCACCGAGGCTATCCGACACATCGCAGTTCATCCTAGGCTCAGCAGAGAGGCCATTCGCCGGACTATACCCTATGCGCCAAGGGGTCTAGGTCCCTCACCCTTGCACGCTAGCTCCTGCACGGTGCGAGTCTGGCCGGTGAAGAAAAAGCAAATCCAAACACACCTTCTGAAGCAAATAAGACAACACCGCTTCCCGGCGACCAGGCCGCAGTACTGCTGACGTCTGAAGAGCTTTCGGACGAACTACAACGCGGAGGGCCCACACCGTAATCCCACGTGTAGGTAGTGCGTACAGACCAACGGGTCTCTCAAGTCATCCGCCGAACCATTTAGCATTTTAATTAACCTGCGTAACAACCGTTATCGTTGCCTCGACTTAACTGACCCGCGGACAACGACAGCAGTAAGGACCACCAGTACATCGGTGCCTGCCCTGTCGTCCCACCAAGTCTTTGCGGTTACCAAAAAGGTGAACCGTCTCCTTACCTTGTCTCGTGTGTGCTCCTGGAGGAGCTCGACTTTCTGGGTTTTGTAACTCTCACGGCCAACGATCAGGGGCCAAGCACACCGGTACACTGGTCGTACCCTCCCTGTCGTCCCGTCGCAATACTACTCGCGGGCACCGTTGGGTCCCCCGACTTCTTACCTTTAAGGACAACCGTGTTCAGGTCCCTAGGGCGGCTGTACAGAGTCAGCAATGAGTGGAGTACGAGGATTACTCCTCGATAGCTCCACTTGATGTGGCTCGGCAGAGCCGAGGTAGGGGCCTTAGGCGGTTTCTGCATTGTACCGTACCTGTGCAATTATAATCATCGTATCCTCGTTCACTCCCCGGAGTGATCACGGCCCTCTATCTAATCCTAGCTAACAATGCGCAGGGCTCACTGCTGAATATAATATACATAATAGGAAGCATAGGATAAAGAAAGGTACATCAAGGGGCAACAAAAACAGGCTATGCAATTGAATAGGATTGTAACGTAGCAGCAGCAGTAACAATGCCTAGTGCAAGAAAGTACGGAAAGGTAGGCGATATCTGGGGAAGAGAATGGCTCTGCTTGCCTAGAAGCTCGACAGTAGGGGTAGGGTCGTCGAAGAAGTACTCGTACTCAGCAGCGGTGTAGTCGACGGCAGCAGCGGGGTCTACCGGAGATTAAGGGGGGAAGAAACAGTAAATACAAAGCAATCATATACAAACAGATGCATGACATGACAGATGCAATGCTAACGGTGTTCTAACACAGTGCAATGCACGTTGCTCGGAGCGGGAATTCATCCGGGGATGAACTGCCAGCTTCGGGTGATTATCGGACAGGGTGTCCGGAGGGGGAAGGTACCATGCCAGAGGTGTCGTGGACATCCGGCAAACATGTGAAAGGTGTATCCGTGTTAGTTGATCCATTCTGAACAACTTTCATGTTCAGAATAAATTCATCCGGATAGTTTATTGCTATCGGGCAATCATCGGACAGTCGGTCCGAAGGGAGGGATGTCTCGTGTTCAGTATGTTAGAGGGGTGAGGTGGGTGTACGGGTAGTGTATTCTTATTCGTTGTATTTTTCTGATCAACTTTGATGTATAAAGTTTTTGAATCTGACTTACGATTTAAAAGATATTTAATTTCCAAATTTAAATCGTTTTATAATATTTTCTGAATTTCTTTTATTATCTAAATTCAACATTATCCACAACAGTGGGGTTGACTAGTCAAACCTGACCAGTGGGTCCCACTGGTCAGCCTCACAGTAAATAAAATAGTTTATTAAATTTAAATAACAAAGGGGGTCCCACATGTCATACACTGCTAGTTTTAATTAATTTTCTATTTTAATAAACTGACAGTGGGGCCTAAATGTCATGGATGGTAAGTTAAACTAAACATTTTAATTAACCCAATGATTTAATTAAAGGGATGGGCCCACTAGTCATAGACAGGGGTTTATTTTATATAGTTTTATTTTCTTAGCATTTTATTTAGGGGGATATTAGGGCATATGGCCCACACGTCATAGACATATTGGGGAGGGGGTTAGTTTAACATGGGGGGGTTAGCACGCCGGCGACGAGCAACAGAGCACGCCGGTGAGGGGAGCAACGGCGAGCGGCCGGGGCGCGGCGGCAGACTGACAGTAGGTGTGGGGGGGCGTGGACACAGCGACAGGCGGCGGCGGACCGAGGCGCGCGGCGCGGCGAGCAGCCCTGCTCCGGCATGAGCAGCAGCCGCAGCTGCAGGGCACGGGAGGGGGGGCTCGGGCGCGGCTGGCCACGACCAGCGCGTGGCGAGGCGCGGCCGCACTAGGGCATGGCCAAGGAGGTCACAGTGCGCCCAGTGGGCTCGGGCGGGGCCAACCCCAGCCATGGCGGTCGTGGCAACGGCATCGACGGGAAGGACCCATGACGGCCATTGCGGGAAGGGAAAAATGGGGGGGGAGGTGGAAGAGGAGCTCACCGGGGAGCTCGTGGGTGGGCCAGGGGGCGCGGGGTGCCCGGGGTGTCGCCAATTCCGGCGAAGTCGATGGCGGCCGTGGCGGAGGAAGAAGACAGTGGCTTCGGTTGTAGTGCCCCAGAGCTCGATTCCTCCCGGACGGTGATGAAGACGTCCTCCACCCAGCTTCTGGACAACTTGGTTCGTCTTGGGAGCGAGGTTGGCCGCGCGCGCTCGTGAAGCCATGGTCATGGCGGCTACGGGCGTGAGGTTGGAGATGACTAGGGCGAGAGGGGAACCGAACTGGGCCTCGATCTAGGGTTCCAGGGAGGGTGTGGGGTCGTCCTTATCTTCGAGGGGGAGCAGGTGAGGCAGGTGAGGGGGAGGGAGGCACTGGCGCGACGTGCGCGCCCCTGTCCATGGCGCAGTGCGAGGTGGGGGAGGGGAACAGGGAGCAGGGGAGAGAGAGATGAGGGAGGGGGCTGGGCCTGGGTGGGCCTCGCCCCAGGCGTAGGATAGTTTTTTTATTTCCTTTATTTATTCTTTTCTATTTCTATTTTATTTAAGTGCCATGTGAATTTTGTGATCTATGAAAAAAAAATTGTGTTAAACATTATAGAGAGGCCACAAAAAGTTTGGCTCAAGTATAAAATCATTAGAATTTTTGTTTTATTCAAATGGGATTAAATGCCACTGATTTGACACTATTTTGATTTGATTAAATTAGTAAAGCATTTTGTAAACTCCTATTTCATTTTTAATAAGACCTATTGATTATTATGCATTTTATAAAAGTGGTTGCAATATTTTTGGATTAAGTTTTATTTTTACATTATTTTTAATATCAACCAAAAGGAATTTTGGATTTGTTTTGATTCCAAGTGATGAAGCAAGACTAGTAGCAGTGATTAGCAATAGTAATAGTCAACAGTCAAAGTGATTACTGTTACAGACACTAAGGGTGTTACACTCCTGCTTTTTGACTATAGGGGGATCGAGTCCTCAATAGGAAGAGTCGATCGTATCGACTACAGTGATGATATTTCGCAACCTTAGTCTCGGGGAGATCTAGGTTATAGCGCGAGTTGTCTAATCCTGGCTTGAGGTAAGTTCTAGCTCTGGCTCCCGTGGACATCGGCTTATAAAGGTGCCGGGTCCCGGGATTCCTAGAGTCCGACTCCTACACGATGTGGAGTTCTATTCTACTTTACAAGTTCGTTACGTGCTATACAAGGTAAGTCGAATTCCTTCTAGGGCTTCAATCTTCACGCTTGGCACGTCAGACTCCTGGTCGGGTCTTCTTTGTGGGCCTTCATATATAAGCCGGCCTAGAGGTTTCTAATCCCGGGTCTATGGGCCTGATCCATCCCCCCGACAGTACTTCCCATTGCTTTTGAGCCTCTTCCTTTCTTTTGTAGCATAGTTAGCATTGCGGTGCGTTTATAATCCTGTCAATTGCCCAGCTGTGATTTGTTTACCTCGCTAGCACTTTTATCGTCTTTTGGGAGAGAGACATCACTAGTGAACATCATGGGACTCCAGTCCATATTCACACCATTGTTTACACCTTCAATTTACTTTCAGTTCTTACTTTCCGTTATCATTATCATTATCTCTTGCGTTGATCCTTTGTAAACAGCAAGGCCGGAGGAATTGACAACTCCTCTGTACTCGTTGGGAGCAAAGTTATTTGCTGTGTGTGCAGGTCCAGGCGAAGTTAGCAACCTCGGCGTCATTGTTAACTTTACCACCTTCTTGTATCTCTGTGAGTCCTACGGGAGACAAACCATATCCTCTACATAGGGGAAATTTTGCTGCTACGCTACATCTCACCTTCCACTTGGGGTAACCAACGAGGAGCGAGAGAAGTATCTTCCTTGCTAGCATCAGGGACCTGTCATTTCGGATCTCTCGGAACTAAATCATAAAATAGTTGCCTATGATGGGTAGCAACTGAGAGAGATGGGCATGCGTCCGGAGCCTTGTAATGGGCAGTTGGTACACCCCTGCAGGGTTAAATCTTTTCGAGAAGCCGTGTCCACGGTTATGGGCCACTTAAGAGCTACTCCTTGTTCATATACAACAACAACTAAGATAATCTTAATAATTTGATCAATGTGTGTGTGCCTTGACTGCTTCTTCTCCGTCGGGATGCGAAGGGCAGGACAAGGATAGGATAGGTGTTATGTCTGCGTAAGTAGCTGATAGCAAGATTTGTTGGAGGCCATTCCTCATCGAATGTTTGGTTCTCATCTTTCTCTAAATATATCGTTAGCCACTTCATATATTTCTAGTGCGGCTGCAACCTCAACCACTATCCCCATCTTACCGTGAGAAGTTAGTTACAAGACATGTTGATATAGCTCACCCCTTTCTTCTCTCTTTTACGCATGTTATGCAAACGATCTTGGACTACATAGGAGCTCGATGACCCTTCTTCTGGACGCCTTCGCGGAGACTCTACGACGACTAGTTAGGCAGATCCCGGCGGAGATCCTGGACCTGTGCGGTTACAGGAATCGTGTGTTTTATCTTTGCCATTACGCATTTGATTGTAGTCTGTACTCAGACATGTATATTTATCTGATGTATTGTATTAAGACAGTTGTATGCCGATTGTATGAGATGTTGTATCCTTGTAGCTGTAATGTTGTGATATCATGTTGGAAATCCATGGCATATGGCATTGTCATATGTCGCGGTGGGACCGATATGTTCTTTGTCCCCGGATCTGGATGGAAACATCTAGATCTGGAGCAGTACCGCATATCAGGCCATACAACTTGGTATCAGAGCCTTACCGAATGAAGGATCCCTTTACTGGTCAAAGTTGAGTCTAGAAAAAAACTATTTTGTAGTTACTAAGTTAGTTATCGGAGAGTAGTATTCTTTTTACTCCTTATCCCCTCCCTCTGGTAAGGAAGTGCGACGTAATGTTTTCTCCTTCAACTTATCCTCTTCAAAACCAAATCTAGGTTCTCGTTTAGGAGATTTCAGTCGGACCAATAATTTATCAGCAGCGGGTTGGTCGGCGTACTCCGGACTGGCTGAGCATGGCTCGTGGCCTTGTCACTCTACATCGACAAATGTGCGGCCCGCATGAAGCAGTGAACCGGGTTGCCTAGTTATTATCGAAATAATGGATTCTGAACGTCCCGCTTCGACTGTCCCCCTTTGTCCTCTATATCGGCACTTTGTGTGGATCCTCCTCTGTCCCGTCTCGTTGTCCAGGTTTTCGCACCTTCCTGAGTGATGTTATTGTAGAGATGATGGTATGGTATTGTTTTGATTCAGATTCTCATGTTCGCGCTTCTAGTAGCACCTAGGTAATATTATTTCGGAAACATTTAGTTTCTTTTCTCGAGTGGATCAGTTTTGTTGTGATATCCCCTTGTTGAATCTGAGCTTGCTCTCGATCAGTTTCACGCACCTTCGGAAGTTTTCTTCTTCGATATCGGCAACTCCAGTCAGGTTGGATCCTGACGGAGGAAAACATCGTTGAGCAAAGCCTTTGTTGGTGGTGTCCGTTCAATCGATCTCTCTTCTTGCAAGTTCTCGGTCCCTTCCCCCGGGTTAGGCCGGATCTCGGGACGAGATCCTCTGCCGGCGGTGGCGACTTGTAACATCTCAAAACTAGCAAATTCCATATAAATTTACAATTTTATTTTTCCCATTGGGGTTAAAAATTTGAAACTTTATTCTTTGCAATAATCCATGTGACAGAAAAATGACCAAACATTTTTCTGATTATGTAAAAGGATTATTTTTCATTTCTTCCTTTTCTTCATTTATGGCCTTTTCCATTTTTCCCAAGCCTCCTCACTTCTCCCTAATCAAACCCTTCTGCATATCTTCATGATTTGCCATGCCAAAGCCCCTTGAAAAATTCTAAGATTTTAGCCCTCTTAGAAAATGGGTTGTAGTTCAAACCATTTGGATTTCATTCAATAAGATTTGAATTTACTTAAATATTTTGGACATATTCCAGTTTCTAAAATAGCTATAAATCATGTGGGTTCCACATCATATTTTGTATGAGTTTTGGATCTCCATAGCTATTTTAGTTCATGCTTTCTCTGCTCTAATTTTGTTAATGAATAAACGCAAGAATTTTCCCTCAGACCTTGGGTCCAAACCTTTTTTCTCCCCAGCCCATCACCTCTCCAACCCAGCCCATCTCCCATCCTCTCTCCCTAGCCCAACCGACCCCCCCCTCCTTTTCACCTCACGTGGAGGACCCCTCCTCCCTCTCTCACAACGCCATGGCGTGGAGAGGAGGTGGAGCCCTCCTGCAGCCTCTCTCCTCTGACCTTTTAGCCAACCCCTCTCACGCCCTCTCCCGAACCATAGCTTCAATTCTCTCCCAGCTTCCACCGCCATCTCTTTTCCCCCCTTCTTTCTTCTCGGTGCAGCCCACCATGGACAGGAGGTCCATGGAATCAACTTTTCAAGGCCTCGATCGTCCTCCTCGTCGAAATCAGCGTCGTTCTCCGTCCATGTGCGCGTCTTCAAATGCAGGAACTTGAGGCCGGCGTGCCCCAGGTTCCCTCGGGCGCCTCCATATTCTTCCCCACGCACGGCGTCCCCGAGGTCGACGGCCTCCCTTGCTTTTTCTTCCTCCTCACCGTGCCGATCGTCATCTCCAAGCCCGCGTCTTCCCCGAGCCCGATTGCCTCCAACAACACCCCCCCTCGTGAGCCTTGCCTTCCCATTCCCCTCCTTGTTGTTCGCTCATGTTAGATGTAGTTAGCCTCGTCCGCCGTCGTTCGCCGGTTCCTCGCTTTCATGTAGGTCGTCGTGATCTCCCCAAGTTGTTGTACGTGCTCTCTCCCGTGAGCCCAGGTCGTGTCCGGTGCGTGCCCCGCACTTCCTCTATTCCGCGTCGGCTCTGAAGATCATCTTCAGTTCCGTCAGAGCATCCGCTGCGAAGTTTCAGTTTTGGTTAAGTTAATGCCTCATAGTAGATTCATGTAGGTTCTGTTTCGCTTTAGTTCGTCAATCGGTTAGTGGCGCAGTGGCTTGGGCCCCTTGTTTGTATCCTGGAGGTCTTGGGATCAAACCCCATTCAGTGCAAGGTGCCCCTTTTTTGGTTTCTTTTAGTTTTAGTTTTCTCGCGCGCATGTTGGAGGTTCAGTTTCGTCAGAAATCTTTTTTCTCCAGGTTCAGATAGCGCGTCCCTTGTTACTTGTTTATTCAGTCTTCCTTTCTGACGTGCAATTGCATCTAGCGCAATGGTAGAGCACTGTGGGTTCTATTTGGGAAGTCCCTGGTTCAACTTCCCTTGGAGACGGATTTACCCCCTGTTTGCCTCTTTTTCTCTGTTTGCAGCAGCTGCAAATGGGCTCGGTGGCCCAATGGTTTGTCTCGCCTGTGGGCGCTCAATAGAGCAGCACCGCGAGTGAATGGGGCCAGATTTGTCCGAAGAAGGCCCAAGGGAGGTTTCCCTCCTTTTTTTGGAGTTTGCTTCAAATTCTTTCAAATCTGCCATGTTTTGCATTTGCTTGTGCCATGTGCATCCTAGCTCCAAATAATTCATGTCATACATGAATTTGGGGTAGAAAAACATGAGGTGTGTTATGGTGTTGTTCATTTTTCTATATGGGCATGCATCATTTAGGTCATGGTGCGTTTTGCACATGAACCCCTCGTGTGTTGTGTGTGGTGCAAAACTTCCAATCTTTCTCCTTCTTCGGAGCGTCGTAATTCTTCCGATGAGCGTAGTTGCCGGTAGCGTAGTCTTGTGTTGTATTTCATTTCCTAAAATAGATTGCATTATGTTGCATCATATTATGCCATGCCATTTTTGCATCTCTTAATTTAAAGAATCCCAGCATGAGGTCCGTCTTCATGGTGGGCAATTCTTGTTCACATTATGTTCTAGTCTTTTGCATATGCCATGAACATGCATCATAACAATTATAACATAAGGATCCTTAATGTAATGAATATGAAGGTTGTCGGTAGCATTTCATCCTTGCTTCCCGATGCTTCATTTAAACTTGCTCGTTCTTACGTTCATGCCATGATATTAAAATAACATGCATCATACTTGAACCATGCTTGTTTGTTCATTGCTTTCTTGTGTTGTTCCGTAGTGATAGTGGTATCCTTGTTGATTGCTTTCCAGTGTTTACTTCTTGTGAGCTTCCGCGGATACTCTTGGAGACGATGCGATCTTGCGATCGACTACACCTTCGGTTTCGTCTTCTCATCAGATAAGGGGGAGCATATATCATGCTTATAACTTTCAGCTCACTTGCGCCTAGGTATAGGATAGAACAATTGCTTGATCCAACCACTTCATATTCATGCCTCTCAAATAAACCCAAACAACAATGTCCTCCACTTCCCAGAAAACCTTGTTCGGCTATGTTACTATTACTCGCTGCTCGGCCACTGCTTAGTATGCGTGCTAGGATGCAATCAACTCTTATCCTGTTACTCCTTGGATTGGGCTATCACATTATTATATTGTTGTGGATGATATGATTATTATAATGTTGACTATACTCGAGGAAGGATGGAAGGTCTAGGCTATCCCGCCCCGACGCTTTGTTCCATTCGAGTCACCTAGGACCCGAGTTCCGGGTATTGTGTCTCTTGACGAGCGTGCCTAACCGCGTGTGGGATGCTATGGGGTCCTCCTTTTCTTACCTACCTAGCTGCAAACATTTCTAGTGGTGGCCCAAGCTTATTTACCATTTGAAACCGTGTGTGGGTCTATCGGGTCGCTCCTAGCAGATATTCTTTAAAACAACCTGGGCCAGCGGGGACATGGTTTCCTTGTTGGTCCAACCTGTCCGGCTGAGGACCCGGCCTCATGTGAGAATTTACCGGCAATCCAAACCCGAGGCATACGGTAGAGACCAGATCGAGGGCGTGGTCGGCTCCTGAACTGGATGTCGACTCACCGGGGGCCACCCGGATTTGTTCGTTGTTAGCTAGAGGGACCTGTCGTTTCGGATCTCTCAGAACTAAATCATAAAATGGTTGCCTGTTATGGGTACCAACTGAGAGAGATGGGCGTGCGTGCGGACCCTTGTAATGTGCAGTTGGTACATCCCTGCAGGGTTAAATCTTTTCGAGAAGCCGTGTCCATGGTTATGGACGACTTCAGAGCTACTCCTTGTTCATAGACAACAACAACAACTGAGATAATATTAATAATTTGATTAATCTGTGTGTGCCCTGAATGCTTCTTCTTCGTCGGGATGCGAAGGGGAGGACAAGGATAGGATAGGTGTTATGTTTCCATAAGTATTTGATAGCAAGACTTGTTGGGGGCCATTCCTCATCGAATGTTTGGTTCTCATCTTTCTCTAAATAGATCGTTAGCCACTTCATATATTACTAGTGTGGCTGAAACCTCAACCACTACCCCCATCTTACCGTGAGAAGTTAGTTACAAGACTTATTGATATAGCTCACCCCTTTCTTCTCTCTTTTACGCACATTATGCAAACGATCTTGGACTACAGAGGAGCTCGACGACCCTTCTTCTGGACACCTTCGCGGAGACTCGACGACGACTAGTTAGGCGGATCCCGGAGGAGAGCCTGGACCCGTGCGGTTACAGGAATGGTGTGTTTTATCTTTTCCATTAGGCATTTGATTATTGTCTGTACTCAGACATGTATCTTCCGCTCATGTATTGTATTAAGACAGTTGTATGCATATTGTATGAGATGTTGTGTCCTTGTAGCTGTAATGTTGTGATATCATATTGGAAATCCGGGGCATATGGCATTGTCATATGTCGCGGAGGGACCGATATTTGCTTCATTCCGAATCTGGAGGGAAACATCTAGATCTGGAACAGTACCGCATATCGGGCCTTACATGGGAGACTGTTGGATATATGCTCTAGAGGCAAATAATATATGATTATTCCAATATATTGAAGCAATTTCATAACCATTTTCATACCGTATTAGAACTGTATCAGTGAAACAATGGTACACGTGTGGTATAGAAACACCCAACGTTCCTAGTTAGCCTCTATATCAAGAACTAATTCATGGTCAACATGATGATCATTGTTTCGCGATCATGGACAATTAAGTCAATTGACTATGAGGTCACCTCATTGTATGAATGACGTGATGAACATTACCCAATGTAAGCATTACATCATGATCAAACTTATGAAGGTTAAGTGTTGTAATTATAGAACGTTGTAGACCGTTCCTTTGACCGTGAATACTTGTATAATTGCGATCTTCTCGGATGCTTTGACCTACAACCCACCGCCTGACTAAAATATGCTGGCCATAACGGTTGTATCTTGGGTATTCCGTTGAGATATGTTGAGGAGTATTGTTATAAAAGCAGGATTTTTCAATCCACGTGATGGAAAGATACTCAGGGTCCACTCGGTGAGATTCCATCCATAAAGCTATGCAGCGTGTGACTAGGTCATGGGCATGAATATCACAGAACGAGTGAATAAGGATTTGTCAGTAACAAGGTTAAACCAGACATAGGATGTCATTGATCGAATCTCGGACTAATCTAGTATCGATGACAAAGGGAATGCTATACGACGTAAGGTCCAATTGGTTTAGATATCCTAAATGCACATGGGTCATTATGGGCATCCAGGTCCCGCTGATGATCATTGACCGTAGACTCATCTCGGTCATGACTGGAGTGTTCTCGGACCGTAGGGTAACACACTTAAGGTCTCGATGAAATCGGAGACCTTTTCGGAACTATTGGAGTTACTGAAGAATAAACGAAGCAGCACCGTAAAAGTTCTGTGTTGACCCGAAGGAGTTTTCGAGTGAGCCGAAAGTGTTCCAGATCACCGTAGAAGGAATAATATGTTTTGGTTATTAATTAATTGAATTAATAATTAAAAACATTTTATTTATTATTAAAAAGTGCAATGGGCCTTATTTATGAAAAAGGCCCATTAGGGGAATAAAGGGAAAAAAGAAGTAAAATAAAATAAAAGAAAAAGGAGGGGGGAGGCGCCATGGGCCCTAGGGATCATGAGTGTGGCGCACCCCTCCCCCCATGGCCGGCCACCTCCCCCTAGCAGGGGACTTTATGATGTATTTGGTTTGGGGGATGATCTAGGGTGGTTGTGGGTATCCCCAACCAGCTGGTTAGGGTTAGCCCTTTTTTGTTTGGTTGGAAGGATTGGTTAGCCCTTTTTTTGTTTGGTTAGAAAGGCTATACCCACTCCTTCTCTTCTTCGGCCAGCCTCACAACGCCGCCCTCCCGCTTCTTCTCCTCCATCCCAGCCTCCTCCTCATCCTCTAGCCCTCCCTCCTCCTCTGGCCCGCCCTCCCTCCTCCTCTGGCCCGCCCTCCTCCTACTCCTCTGACCAGCCTCCCCAGCCCAGCCACCCTCCTCCTTCTCCTCTGGCCCGCCCTCCTCCTTCTCATCTAGCCCGCCCCTCCTCCTCCTCCGGCCAGCCGCGAGCCCCATCCTCCTCCTTCGCCGGGCAGCTGTGAGCCCCGCCCTCCTCCTCCTCCGGCTAGCCGTGAGCCCCGCCCTCCTCCTCCTCCGGCCAGCCGTGAGCCCTTCCCTCCTCCTCCTCCGGAGAGCCTCCCCATCAGCTAGCCCCGCCCTCCTCCTCCTCCGGTCAGCCTCCCCAGTGGCTTCCCCATCTCTTCTCGTCGCGCGCAGGACCCAGGAGGGATGCCACGACCCGGTCGTTTTTTGCGGTTGGGGCTATCCCTTTTTTTGAAGCATATTCCAAGCATATGGTTGACCCTATCCCCCTTTGCCTCAGATCCAAACAGGTGGTAACTACTTTAAAAAAGGGCTATCCCTGTCCCTGAGAGGATAGCCCTCAAACCAAACACATCCTTAGTCCCACCTTGCTAGGGGATAGGGGTTGACTCCCTCCCCTTTGCCTATATATAGATGGTCAGGGTGCACATATTTAAGACATAGAAATTCATGAAAAAATAAATACAACTCCGAATTGAGATCGGTTTTCTCCAGTCTTCTCCCCTTCCTCGTCTCTTCCACGGTGTGCTCCCCTTGTTTGGAGCCTATAGTGGGATTTAGGCACCTCTGCTACACGGAGGTCGTCGTGCTGTCGAATTCCGGTTCTGGAGGTCTACTTCCGCCACCTTCGCTGGATCGGAGATCGAAGGTCATCGTCAAGTTCTGTATGTGTTCGAGTACTACGAGGTGCTACACGTGTGGCACTCCACCCGACACGGTGCTAACACAACTAGGGGGATGTGAACTTCGATCAACTAAATCAACCACATCTGCGGGAACGTTTCCCGCGCAACGGACTACATCCTGAGGTATGTTATTCCGCAACCCTCTCCGTTACAGTAATACGGCTAGCTAGATCTTGGTTTATGGGAAACTCTAGTCAGAAAAAGTTTGTGTTTTCCGCTGCGAACCCCAACAGTTTCTTATTCTACGGTTGAGGTAATAACATCACCATTGATGAGTCCATTAGGTGTACTAGGGGTGTGATGGGTGCTAAGAGTTTTGAGATCCTCAACAACTTGGATAGAAGCAATGGTATGGTTCAAGCCTGCATAAAAAGTCTGGATAACCATCCAAGTAATCAAACCATGTGTAGGGCAGTTTTTTACAAAAGATTTCATACGTTACCAAGTTTGGGCAACGTGTTCATTATCCAATTGCTTAAAATTCATAATATTACTCCTCAATTGGATAATTTTAGCAGGTAGGTAGTACTTCCTAATAAAAGCATCCTTGCACTTATCCCAAGAATCTATGTTATTCCTAGGCAAGGATTGAAACCAGATTTTACCTCCTCCTCTCAAGGAGAAAGGAAAAAGCTTAAGCTTAACAATATCACCTTTTACTTCTTTATACTTTTGCATATCACAAAGCTCAACAAAATGATTCAAGTGTAAAGCAGCAGCATCTCCAGCACCAGAGATTTGTTCTTTCATAACAAGAGTAAGCAAAGAAGGTTTAATGTCATCATAAGATGCTGAAGTGGCAGGTGTAGCAATAGGAGTGCAGATAAATTCATTGTTTCTGTGACTAGTGAAGACACACAACTTGGTGTTTTCAGTGGTACCCATAATAGCAGTAGTAAGCAAGACAAGCAATTTTTGTGATTTTTTATAAAGGACACAAAGATAAAAACTGAAAGGTAAACTAAAAAGACTAAAAAGAAAAGATAAAAGATAGTGTGCAACTCTCCTATCTTGTAGACTGGAGTCCCCAACAAGGGCGCCAGAAATTGCTTGATGCTACCCCAAGTGATTCTCGCCCCTCATTGGTTACCCCAAGTGAAAGGTTTAGATGTAGCGTAGAGGCAAATTTCCCTTGGCAAAGATACCAAGGTTGAGATCGATCAGTAGGACTCAAACGACGACAAGTAGGTGGTAAAGATAACAATGGTGTCGTTCACAACTCAAGGTTTCTTACTTTACCTGGACCTGCACACACAACAAATAACTTTGATCCCATCGAGTACAGAGAGGTTGTCAATCTCTCTGGCCTTGCTGTTTACAAAGGATCAAACGCAAGAGATAGTGATAGTGATAATTGCAACGAAAGTAAAAATAGGAAAATAAAGTAAAGGTGTAAACAGTAGTGGAAATATGGACCGGGGTCCCATGAAGTTCACTAGTGATGTATCTCTCCCAAAAGACGATAAACAACTATGCGAGGTGAATAAATTACAACTGGGCAATTGACAGGATTAAAAACACACCACAACGCTAACAATGCTACAAAAGAAAGGAAGAGGCTCAAAAGCATGGGTAGTACGCCAAGACAAGTAGACCGAAATCTATCCAGAACATCTACTCACTAATTATCCACCTTGAGATATCTATCCAGAACATCCCGCTGGTATTAAGTTGCGAGCCCCACCCAAAGTGTAAACACAAAGCAACAGACAACTGCATTAAAATAACTTCACGTAAAGTAAACAATCCTTGCGCCCGCAAGTACAAGAACCGTTGTTTTCCCCCTGGTGGCAACAACACATCCCCTAGACTCATGTTTCTGTCACTCAAGGTAGTCATTGGAGGCATGAACCCACAATCATGCATAACGCTCCCTCTTGGAGTCACGATCCATCACTTGGCCAAAGTAATAAAAAGTAATGGAGAACATGCAAGAATTACTCAAGAACATAAATATAGAAGGAGAAGAACCAAATATATTACTCATCGCAATCTGAACATATTTTCATAATTCATCGGATCCCAGCAAACTCAACATAGCAATAGCAGGAAAATTACATATGTGCATTGATCATGTAGGGCAGCTCACAAGGTCTTATCATTGAAGAACAAAGCTGGAGAGAAGACATCACATAGCTACTGATCATAGACATCAATCCTCCCTCCGGCAGGGTGACGGGACAGGGTCTCTTGGCAGCCCCGATCTTGGAAGCGCGGCGGCGGCGGAACAGAGGGGAGATCGCGAAAAAGGTTTCTGTCCTCGAGGTTTTCGGGACGAGAGGTAAATACAGGCGAAGGAGGGCAGCCAGAGGTGAACCAGGGAGTCCAGGTGGCTCCCCGGCGCGGCCTAGGGTGGGTCCTCGCCACCAGGGCGCCTGGACCCCTGGTGGGCCCCCCTGGCCCCTTCGGACATCTGGAAGCTTCCGTATCGCTGATTTTTTATATATTTTTCTCAGATATTTTTGTGCACTTTAAGTATTGGGAAACCTAAAATACAAAAACAGCAGAAAACAGAAACTGACACTGTGCACTAAGTTAATATATTAGTCTAAATATAATAAAAATGTATAAAAGTGCATCAAAATCATAGAAATATCACCCAAAACATGCATAAAGCGAACAAAAATATTAGACGTATCACTTGTCACCACTGGCAACGCGCCGCACCCAAATTATAGACGTATCACTTGTCACCACTGGCAAGGCGCCGCACCCAGCCTCCCACCTCGGGCGACTCGCCGTGCTCGGCCCGGATCGAGACGCCGCTCGGTACACCGACCGCCGCCGCAACGTCCCCCAACCTGCTCAGGCGCCGCCTGCCGCTCGCCGGCCCAACCCTCGGAGGCTGCTGCTCGTCCACTAGCGGGGCTCTGTCAGATCCTGCCGACGGCGACCACGAACGCGAGCATCCCGTATCCGGTGGGATTAGCGACAAAATGAAGGCCAACAATGAACACTGCTGCCGGTCCTCACCTCCACCTCGCCGGAGTTCGCTATCTTGTTTTGTTGGAGTTCGTTGTCTAAAACAAAAACGACCACTTACAGTTGCTGGTGGTCGCCTTGGACGCCCTCGGCCAAGAGCTTGCCCACGATTGATGGCAGCCGTCCAAATCGAGCGCCGGTGACATTCCAAGTTTAACCGTGGCTACAAGCTTCATCCAGCGTTGCAATCACTAAGCACACACACACAAGTGAGAACACCATCTGCTGTGAATTTTCTTAGCACATCCTTCCCGGTTGCCAGTTTTAAATTTTCTGACTCTTGTTGTTGACCGCTAGGGAGAGACGAGGGATGCCGGAGGCGTTTGAGGTGTACCGGTTGGTTGTGGGCAAGGCTCTGATGGACACGCTGAACTACATGGTGCGCCTGACGCGCTCAACCGCAACCTGGCCAGCACTGTCCTCCTCCCGGTCTACAAGGTCCTCTCCCTTTCCATCCCACGCTTCATTCTTTTGTGAATGAAACCCATGATTAACATGGCTGCCTGCTGCTAGGTGTTTTGATCTTGTGCTCTTATTGTTTTCAGTCCATGAGACACGCCCGGTCAGTGCTCCTGTTATAGAGGATTTGTATTTGGGGGTAGAGGTTGTGAGCCCATTGGAGGTCTCACCGTAACTACATGATTATTTATGTCGTTAGCCTTTTTTGTTGTTGTAGATCTTGTCCCTTATCTAAGGATCTAAAGCATCATAACTCAATTTAAAAAATGAAGTTGTTCTTGCTAGCTACCCTCATTCTCTAAAGTTCTGTTGTGATTCCCATGTCAAGCATAGTCAGTATGCATTTTATAAACTTTTTGGTTGTAGGCTTGCCAGTTAAGTTGGTCTTAAGTACACAGACATGTGACTATCATGCGGATTTTAATAAGTTCACAGGGAATAAGGTTTTGCAAAACAGCTCGAACTCTGAGAGCTTGTAAGTTCTAAATAATCAGTGTTATACATACTCAGGACTAGAACTCTTGGATGATTACATTAGATGAGTTATTTAATGATGTTTTCCAATTCTGTGTTATTTTCATTTTTCATCAGATTGTGGTGATAGCTTGTGGTGATAGCTGCCTGCTCATATAGTAATTACATACAGATGCAAGTTTAAAATTAGATACAGTTTTTTGTCTGAAGGTGTATATAGTACTACTTCTAGTACCCGATCTCAGTTTAGGGAAATTAGGGACAGTATGGGGAGAGCGGAAGTAATAGATAGGGCTCGCTGTTGCGGGGAAGAGAAAAGCAGTCGGCGCAAACTAACAGTTAAGACTTGAGATCTCTCCGTCCTCGTGTTCTTGTATAATACGAGCTCTCAATTCGTTCCATGGGCATTTAAAAATAACTCATGGGCCTCTGCTCCAGCTCCTCGTTCGGTCTTAGCATTGCGCATCTGCAGTTCGATGTGATTTGGTTGGGTAGGATTCAGTGCGTGATTCAACGAAAAGACCATCAGTTCAATTACTAAATTTACTTCAATTCAACTCTTGTTAATTTTTCCTCCACTTCCTCCACGAAGATATTGATTTAGACTTTGTTTTTGAAACAATCACGGGACCGTCTCAGTTCAACTAGTTAAATTGTATCGGTTCAACAATAACAACTCTTCCAAGAACAGTTAATATTAGTTAATCCTATCAATCAGTTGGTTGTCTCAGTTCAAATAGTAAAATCATCCCAGTTCAAGTATAATGACTGCCAAAAATTGTGATTTTTTATTTCTATTGTTATAAGTTCAATGGTCATTTGCTATAAGCTAGCATGTCATTTTCCAAATAGTTCAAGTGATCATTGTTATCTTTTGTTTGTGTGTATGTCTAAGAAAGGAACTAAAAAATGGAATTCAACCTTGCTACATTTTTAGGGGATGAATACTGAATTTTTAGCAGTTCCAGTGCATATGTTAGAAGAGTTCATTGACAAAATGAAAATCATCAGTTCAACTACAAGAGCTATTCAGTGCATATGTCATATATATTTACAACAGTTCGGTAACAGAAACAACAATAGTTCCAAGGCAATTAGTACAAAAAAAGTGTAGTATTTCAAACATTTAATGATGTTCATGGTTCTATTCTCTGTTTGATTATTAAATATGCAAAGAAATAGTTCAGTTTTATATATCAATAGAAAAAAAGAACATGTTTGCTATAGGAGAAAATCAAAAACATTATTAGCAACTCAATATATACTATACCATCAGTTCAGATAGAAACAAAAAATAGTCCGGTGTGTGTAAGAGAGAGGGTTCAGTATCTCATTATTTTCACTTGCCTAGGAAAAAAATGTTTTGTTGCAAATTAGAAACATTGAATATAATGTTTTTTAAAAGAAAGAACTCATAAGTCCATAAGTTCAAAAGACAATGCACCAAAAGTTCAAACAGAAGCTCTCTCCACTTTCCTGTCTGTTTCTTAATTATTATAGGACATTTCAATCATTGAGCAAAAGGGATTAGTAAAACTTCCAGAAGTAGTTGTAGTATGCTTAAGTTCTTTAGACTTTATTTTCTCTGATTCTTCATTTACTGAAGTAGTTCTTAGTTTTCATGCTTTATAGATTCAGAAACTGTTTTATTAGTTTGTACATCTTAACTGCGAAAAATGGTTGAACACCTAGATGTATTACATTCAATGATAAATGTCAAAATGTGCAACGTTCCTACTGAATTTTTAAAACATGGCTTACACAAAATAAGAATACCATATTCATTTTGAAAAAACAATCTTTGCAATTTACTGACATGTGAATTACCCATTTACTAATGTTTCTTTAATTCCTGCAGTCTACATAAATTCATTCTTGCTACTGAATGTTGGTGCCCCTAGCTTCCTTGCTGATGTTGTATGTGCAATGGCGGAGGCCTCCTTCCCACGCATTTGAGATGATGTTGAACTGGTCATGTTTTACTATATGAACCACAGAAGATGTGTAGCCTGTACCAAAAAGAGGAGGATCTTGAGGTGATGATGCTACTCATTTTTTATGCTTTATAGATTTTCATGACCCATGTACCACCCCCCTAAATTACTTTTTTCTTGTGCTACCCAGTAGCTCCGTTAAATTATTGTTATCCTCACCTGATGTACAAAAATAGGGGAATTGGCATAATATAATTACTAGAGCTATCAATTCCATCATATCTGAAAAGTTAGCATGATGCAACTACTGATCCCCTACACTTTTTGAGTATGTTGTTTATGTTTCATTGTCTCGGTTCAACCAGTTAAATCGTCTAAGTTCAACTATATTGGCAGTGCCAAGAACAATCAATATTAGTTAATTCTTCCTCCACAAGAAATATATTTAGACTCTTTCTTGCATTCAATCACTTCACTGTCTCAGTTCGACTAGTTAAATTGTCTCAGTTCAACTAGAGGTACTATCACTTGAATTTTATTCATGCAGCTTTGGCTAGGCTAACATAATCGTACCCTGCAGCGAGGTGGTACATCTTGAGCTTCTCGCCTTGTGGCATCGCCCACAAGTTGCTCTGTGATGAGTAGGTTCATCCAATGAGACCTTTTTCACAATCATAATGTATGTGCGATGGTTAGTATTTCAGTCATCCAGTATTGGTGTAGAATATTCTGACCCTAGCCGACAGAACTATGCCAATTACTCACACATCTCCTTGTCAGGAACTAGACTGCATCTTCTGAAGAAACTCGACACTTGTCATCCTGTTAACTTCAGGAATGGACACCCAGCAGATGGCGCCAAACAGGCTCATCATCGACCACTTGATCTTTATCTAACGGCAACTTACCGCTTCGTCCGGAGCTATGACATGCCCCCACCCTTCATCGCGCATCCAGTGGCTCTGAAAACTGGAACTCTCACTATTTGAATTATTTTCTGTGGGAGGGTTGGCGTTTTTGTCATTCAATATTAGTATCCCTCAACAAAATATTTGGACTGGCTGGCAGAACCATACCAAGTATATGTGACATGGAATGGAAGGTACTTGTCTGGTAGCTAAATGCTAAGCTTGTTCTTCGCAACAAAGGAATGTTGCCCATTTTATCTGGGACGCTTCAAGTCCTGGACTTTAGTTGTATCCTTGAAATCCTATTCCGTGCGGCTCCTTACTGGATCACATGGCTTTGATCATCATCAAATCAGTGCAATTATTGTTGTAACAGTTAATTATGTTTGCATCTTAACAAACAGTATGGTTGCATCTTATGGTAGTGAGTTTGTGTTTTATATGCCAGTGCAATACCCAAAAAATGTGTAGCAGTTCAAAAATAATCGTTTGCAATAGTTCATACTATTAAGTGACGCTCGACTCGGCTTGAAGCTAACATCGATGGGGCAATCAATTCAAACATGGCCACACTGCAGTATGACCATGACGGGCAGTGCGGTGTTCGTTATTGTGTTTAGCCCCTCTTGAACCCTCGTGTCTTGCGTGGACTCCAGCTCAGCCTCGAGGCTCGCACTAAATCGACGGGTGTAATCAGTTCAAACATGATCGAGTCATCGATGATTATGTCGTGTTGTGTTGTGCTGGTTCACTTCTGTTGTTCCCCCTTAACAAGTTCAAACACGCTCGCGCCATCAGTAAGACTATGACATGTGGTATGATGCTCGTCAAGTTCAGTACAACCAAAATAGTACTGAAAAACCAGAGTAAAGTTCAGACTGACAAACTCCACAGTTCAAACCCGTAGATCACTTAGTTCGACTACTCTGTTTTTCACATGGAAAAACAACATGATTTGTTTTGTCGCGTTCCAAATTACTCTTAAACCTTTGAGAAATTGTGAAAACATTCAACATAAACGGTTTCACATTTTTTGCTATCTTTCCAACGATATATTATTTGCCCTATTCCGACAAACTTGTAAAAAAATTCGTATTCAAAATCAGATTTTACCGTATACCAATTTGTTTTAAAACCGTAAAGAATTAGAAAAAGCTTTCTATACAAAAAAGTTTTGCATTTCCAATAGCTTTCCAACACCATATCATTTGTGTCAATCCGAGAAACGGTTTCTAAAAAACAGGGAAAATACAATTGGGCAAGAATTTTACCGTATTTGAAATTACTTTTAAACCGTAAGAAATTAGAAAAAACTTTATATACGTAGAAGTAGCGTAATTTCATAAGCTTTCCAACGCCATATCATTTGCTCAATTCCGAAAAACTGCGTAAAAAATATGATTCACGTTTTTGAATTTGAAAAAAAATGTATTTTCAAAATTGCTCAAAAACCGTGAGGATTTTGCAAAAAAGTTATGTATTAATGATAATGGCGCTTTGCAGGGCTTTCCAACGGTATATTACACACCCCGTTCCGATGAAAAAATATTCATAAGTTTTGTTTTGAACTAGAGCGATGCACAGTTCCACTTTTTGCGTGCGTCAGTTCAAACCCGTACACTGGTCAGTTCTAAATTTGTAACAGAATAATATTCTGCTACTGGTAACAAAATAGCTCGTATATATATATATATATATATATATATATATATATTGTTACAGAAAGTTTGATCAACACCAAACATTCATATATGTTGTGGTACGTCTTGCATCACATGAACCGTGTTGAGAATCGAACCTTTTCAAAATAATCAAACACCAACCAAAGAGTTGAATTGCCATTGGTTTGCGAGGATTGTTTGCGCATCTATAATACACCCATAGTAAAACGTACCACTCAAGAAAATACACCTTTATTTGGACTAAATTTGTGTTCGATCCATTTTCTTCAATGAAAATTGCATAGAAAACCCAAATGGTGAACACATAAATTTCTTATAACTAAGTTGGACCAGTTCCAAATTGACTTTCCCTCCCTAATTTTTGGTTTTCCACTGTTTTTTCCCTCCACTGATTTTAAACACCGCGCTCAATTTTTAAACCTCCTCCGAAATACCCCCGCCCCACCCCCCACTAGCCAAGGACTTCTCAAGCATCCCTCTCTTCTCCCCCAGATCCGGCCCGATCCTACACGTCGGTGGTTCCATTTCCTTGCAGATCCTACACGTCGGTGGTTCCATATCCGATGTACGTCATGTACAACATCGACGGTAATGCGAAAGTACGCATACCAGGTCAAAAATTTCTCCCCTGATAACCCCACCCCAACCCAATCTAAGATTAGGACTTGCATCTAGATTTATATTTGGGTTTCATCTTGGCTCTTGATGTGCTCACATACATGCATCCTTGTATATCATCTCCATTTTAGGGTTTGTATTAGGGAACGTACCGCTGTTAATTGTATCTAGGTTTCTAGTTTACTACAGATGTTCTTGTTAAAAATAGGTACCTTACACTGGATTAACCATTTAAAAAAATGAAAGTGTATTTATTCACATAACATATTCGTATTTATAGAAATATCTTAGTACATCTCGTTCTATTTTGGGCAAATCGTGATTATATACTGGTAACATTGTATTTGAGGAATATAAGTATGAGCGTCAACGAGGAACTTGCACGTTAACAATTGGTCTTCCTTTCGCAGCTATTTCCAGCAAATCAGAACAACTATTCGAGAAAGTTCTGGTAGAAACAGTGAATGACATAGTGTTCGGATATAAGCACACATGTAGAAACACTGTGTTGGTACCATTGGTCCACCAGATTTCGCCTGTATAGCACATTATTTTGTGCATGGTGATTCTAAAATAGATAATTTGCTGCAGCCAGATGAAGTCTACGATGTTGACATGGATGAAGATGTACCTCCATCTATAGTTGCAAAAAATAATCAAGTGATCCCAGCTATTTACAAAGTAAACTTTTTTTGCCTGTCTTAAAATTCATCTATATTAGGCAATTCTGGCATACCACTTTCATTGATAGGTGCAATACACATGTTCTAACATTCATGGATACCTGATTTCTTTAGAGAATGCTCGGTATTGACTTGATAAAACATTTTGCCGAAGAATTTTGCTCTGCTATTTTGCAAAAATCTGCTAAACAACATAAATATAGCTTTATGGTAAGAATTTAAATAACATAATAGATCCATACGTGTGACTGATAGATGGTTTCCAACACTGATGTGTTTATTCTTCTTCCTTAAGGCTAAAGATGACAACAACAAAGCTTACACTGTTGTGCTTCAAGTACAACGACAACATACAGAAAAATCCTAGTATGAGACAGAGTGCAAAGGAAAGATCCGTATGTAGTTTCTAATTTTTGGACTTCAATTGTACTGTTCGAGCCATCATATTGTAAAATACTAACAGTAACCGATGAATGCTTTCAATAATGATGCAGATTGAAACACTTACCGAAAAGAGGAAACCTACTGAACAAGCTGTGCCGTAAGAACCTGACTTGCAGATTACAAAGGAAAATAGCTCGCCATTGACAATACTTTCAAGCATGGGTGTCTCATCGCAGAATTCATCCTCTGAACAATGTATTCGAGACTTAGAGGGGAAGATTACAGAACAAGGGTTAGACGCAGAAGCGTCAAACCGGAAGCATAAAAAAGAGATGGTTATATTAATTGTTGCACAAAAGCAAGAAATTGAAGAGCCCAAAAGGAAGCAGCAGGAAGAAATTCAAACCATCAAGGATTATAATAAAAAAAGGATGCTATTAGGATAAAGCAACATCAGATGGAGGCAATTCTTACTTATCTCTTGATGAAGTCGACGCAGTTTTCCCAGGAGACTGTCTCACAACCCACCAAGTAGTGATGGTGCATTATTGTTCGTCAGGATACTTTCTCTAGAGTCTTAT
This sequence comes from Bromus sterilis, assembly GCA_950022295.1. Lineage (NCBI taxonomy): Eukaryota > Viridiplantae > Streptophyta > Magnoliopsida > Poales > Poaceae > Bromus > Bromus sterilis. The sequence goes on from OX465596.1 coordinate 236,123,913, forward strand.
TATAGGACTATAATATGTCCTTTAGATGCTTATTGTAATATTTGGCACAGTGGTTTGACAATTATAAATTATCTTTGATAATTAAATCTATGATGGCACTGTTTGATTTCATAAAAAACAACAATTCCGTTTTGAATCTGCATACGAATTCAAAACGGGCACGATTTTGTGACAACCGAAATCAATGAAGAGGTTTACGATGAGAATTCGAACCGTCACCACTATCAGGGCCCACATGTAAGCGCGCACACTGACATACTTCGGGAACACGCGTAAGCCTCCACGTAAGCATTTATTGGGCCCATATGTCAGGACTGTTGTCTAGTCAAAACTAAGGGACAGTTTATTAGCGACAGGCTCTTAAGGAGGTTAAAGCAAATCCGATCCCACATGGAAGAAGCCACGTCAGCAAAAGTGGTCACACTTGTTGGAAAGCTGACTAGTTAAACCAGCAGAAAACAATTTCTAGCGACGGGATTATCATCAACGAAGACGCATATAGGTGACAAGTTGTGCTTATTAGGCGAATGATTAACCCCATCATCAAAGATTAAAATTGCTGACTAACTAGGTAACGTCACCTAAAAACAATCTTAGACGACGAAAAAAGTGATACCATCATTATTTTTGTTTTTTTACGCTGCGTCAGTGACAGGTCGATTGATGGAGGCAATCCGTCGTTACCGTATCATTATTGACGAAAAATGATTTACCATGGCACAAATGGCTCGTGAACTGAAATCGTTGATTTTTTAGTGTATGAGTTATTCTTTGTGTTTGTCAGTCCATCTTCTTTCCTTTCCTTTATCTCCCACTTCCCGCGCATGGCTCCTAAGCGTCGTGCCCGTGGAGGTGTTGGTGTCTTGCCTATGCGCGGTGCTGCTGGTCGTGGTCGTCGGGGCTGTGGTGCACGCACTCCTCGTGTGACCCGGTGTCGCCGAGGACGCGGCGGTTCTTTAGAGGGTTCCTTGGTCGGGGTTGTGGACGAGGATGTTTGTGCCCATGATTTCGTTCTTCACATCCGCAGTCGTGTTTCCCATTGAACTGTTCTTCCTTCTTCCTTCCCTCTTCTTGTTTCTGGGCTGGATTTGGAAGGACTTTGGCTTCGTCTTCAACGCTATCTGTATTTCCCTTTGTGGGTCAAAACTCGTGTCGATAGTTCCACTTTGGTGTTTCTGGAGACTGGCTGGAAGATTTTTGCTCGCCAGTTCAATCTAAGCCAAGGCGATAGCCCGTGCTGTCGTTTAGGCGAGGATACCCTTTCCATTAGGGCTTTCGATCCAGACGGAAATCGACTGGAACCTTGCTGGGAGAGTTCGAGCGACGACGACTCTGGAGGCGCTGGTGGTGCTTCCATTTCTTCTTCTATTGGCGGGTCAACTGGCCAAGGTGGTATCGCCTTGAACTCCTCCGACCGCTCTCTTGGTGGAGGCGATGGCGATAGCGACTGCAGTTCTGATGAAGGAGCTGAAGACATCAAGCCGCCACTCAAGCGGGCTCGTTGATTGGACAAGGATATCAAGCATGTCCTCAGGCGAGCTTTTCCTTATAGACTTAGGGTTGAAAATTCTCCTTTGTCTGTGATGATGCTCGACAAAATGTTGGGTGGACTTTTTTAATGTAAATAATCCTTTTATAAGTCTGTGTGTGAATCAATATATGAAAGCTCTTCAAGGTTGAACTGACTGGGGTGCTCTTGTCCTTGTCTTCTTCTTTCTTCTTTATGTTCTTTGAACTATCGGGTGCGGGACAATGCTCCTGATGGGAGTAACCCCTGAGGGTTTGGTCAATCGTTGACGATTGGCCGGAGGCTTTGATCCAACGAGTGTCTCTAAATTATGCCGAGTTTTTTCGTGATAGAAAAATATCTTAAGTCCTTTAACCTTTTATAGTTGTGTGCGGACTCATTGATTGTATCCCCCATGAGATGAATCTTCTACTAATGGTGTTTCTTCCGGCTGATTGTGAGGCACTTGTATTTTTGCGGGCTTGCTGATGGAATAGCTCATACTTATTTGGAGGTTACGAGTGTGTAGATTCGGGGATATTTTCTAGTGCTATTGATGCTTCAAGGGAAGTGACGGAGCCCCCCGGTGTCTAAGGTTAGGTTGATGCGGGTGCGAATAACGCCTCAGGATGAGCGGTGTGGTAGCACGATGGATCCCCCGAGTGCCTGAGGATGGATTGTCGCGAGTACGAATAACGCCTCGGGGGTGGCTAAGTTGCGCAAGCACCTGAGTGCCCGAGGATGAATTTTCGTGAGTGCGAATAACGCCTTCGGGGTGGCTAAGTTGCGCGAGCCCCTGAGTGCCTGAGGATGGTTTTCCGTGAGTGCGAATAACGCCTCGGGGGTGGCTAAGATGGCAAGCCCATTAGTGCCAAATGTCATGAGTCGAACTTGTGTCTTATTTCTGCCTTGTTTGCTTACATAGTTAGAAGAGGCGTAGATTCGGCATGTTCCATGGGTTTCCCATGTCTTCGTTGGTCTTCGGGTTCTTCAACCTATAGGCACCACCGCCTATTACTTCAAATATTATGTATGGGCATTCCCATTGTGGGGTGATTTTGTGCACCTTCTCCTATTTTAATCGGAGCACAAGGTCGCCTACGTTGAACACCCTGGTGCGTAGCCGACCGCTTTTATAGGTGCTTAGTTTTTTCTGCTAGCCTTCGGAGCGCCTCATCTGATGTGTCTTTGTCGTCTTCGAGTGCCTCCTCTTCTTCTTCTTATTCGTATCCGGTGATCCGTGGGGCACCAAATCTTATGTCATGTCATACTACAGCTTCTGCGTCATACACCATGAAGAAATGCGTGTACTGTGTCGCGATGTTGGGCGTGGTCCGCATGCTCTATAATACGGCTGGTAACTCCTCGTCCCAATTACCCGCAGCTTGCTTGAGTGGTGCGATAAGGCGCTTCTTGATGTCACCGTATACCATACCATTAACTTTCTCGACCTAACCGTTAGACTGTGGGTACGCGACGTATGAGTAGTTTATTTTCATGCCTAGGTCTTTGCAGAAACTTTGAAATTCTTCCACCGTGAAATTTTTACCGTTGTCGGCGATAATGTTGTGCGGGACTCCGAAGCGGAAGATGATGGACTTGATGACTGTCAGTAAACCAGGACCGGGGAGTCCCGTTTCCCGTATGCCACCTTCACCTCTCGGGATAACAAGGATGCGCTCGCGGCAGGCACGACCAAGAAGGGGGTCCCATGCTGACCGCCCATATGATCCTGGTATGCTAATACCGCTGGGCGAGGAGGAAGGAGACGCCAAGACCTCGACCGAAGTGTTCCGGCAACGGGGTACCGTGGGTGCCACCCATCGATACAACGGACCGGGAAGCCTTTGCCCGGTCCAAAAGATGGTTGGGGCCTTGGTCAAGTCCCACCGACCTACCAAGCAACCAGCGCAATAAATGCGCAAGATGAAAAGCATGCACCACATGACAAGAGGACATCGACACCTGGCATGTGCCCTTGCAAGTACTCATCTCGTGCATGAGCCAGCTGCCTCCGTAGCGCCACTAGACCTTCCCGGAAGGCATCGAGGCTATTCATGTACGCACAAGGGGAATAAAGGATAGCTATCATCATTGTAGCCATCAGTGGGTCTGTGATGACCCCCTTAAGCTATAAAATGGAAGCGTATTCCACCAAGAGAGGGGAGGCCACCCGCCGGCCATAGAAGCAGAGAAAGGAAATGAAGAAGAGAGGGAAGTTCCTCCCGAGAATTCTCGGTAGATAGGTAGCTATGGATCCCTACCATGGGGCTCTGTGTGGCATCCACCAAAACAGTGGAGTAGAGGGGAGAATGGTAGTTTCTTCCACTGGGACCCTTCCGGAAAAACGTTGTATCCTTTTCAGCTACCCTCAAGAAGGATCAGACAAGCAGGAGTAGGTCTTTTAGTCTCCGGACGGCCCGAACCTGGGTAAACCCTGTGTTTACTCGCACCCTCCCCAACTACGCATGCCGTTTCGACGCCGCAGCAACCTTCATCCTCATCGAGATTGCAGGAACCTGACGTGTTCCCCGTTCCGCACGGTCCCCAGGTCATGCCCAGCCGGAAGCAGCCCTTCCGGAAGGATCTTTCTGGTGGGTGTCGCCGCTGGTGCTGGGAGGAGGTTAGGATATGCAACCCCCGACATATGGCGCTAGAAGGAGGGCCGACGGTCACGTCAGCCGGATCATGTGTTTTCTTCTTATTATTACCAGGTACCTCTAGCGATTCTGCCATGCTGACGCAAGCACGCTTCGACGACTAATCTCGAGGGAGGTGGCACTCTACCACTACGTTCCTCATTCCCAGCTGCTCCACGACACCCCCATGCAGCTGCCACTTCGTCGTGAATTCCCGGAGGGAAGACCCGGATCGTTTTCATAATCGGGATGATTATTCCCAGAAGGTTACTGGACGCCCTTCCCGGAGGTTCCGGGATTGGCCATCTTATTATTCCCGGATGCTAAATTTCAAGATGGTTCTCATCTTCTCAGATACCTATTCCCGAAAAACCATGCCGCTCTAAGAAAGTAGGGGAGAGCGATGCCCGTCCTCCCCCTACTTTAGCGGAAATTCCCGGGGGATCGTACCGTCCAATGATGCTAGCTGCCCGGGAGAGATCGTCTCTCAAGCGACCGACCTTGCTTCGTGCAGCTGGTATGCTTAACTTGTTGGCCCGACCAACAAGCCCCGTTTGAGTAGCCCGTGGATGCCCCGTGCCTGCCAAGAGGGAAAAAACCAGAGACAGGTCCCACCTATCAGGATCCCGCTATCCTGTGAAGGCCGAGCTGGAGTTCCTGTCGATCATCTGTGCAGGAGGATGTACTAGTCTCCCGGAAAGACCTTCGCGGGTGGCTCGCACAACTCAGACATTATTACGAGGTATCATGTTTGGGGGACAACTTCGCTTCGCCATCTGATGGCTTCTCGCCCCTCGTTGGTTACCCCAAGTGGAAGGTTTGAGATGTAGCGCAGCAGCAAGTTTCCCTCGGTGAAGATACCAAGGTTTGTCTCCCGTAGGACACCGGATATGATAAGTAGGTGTCAGCGGCGCAACTGACGTGGACCTGCACACAGACACAGATAACTTTGTTCCCAACGAAGTTCAGAGAGGTTGTCAAGCTCTCCGGTCTTGTTGTTCACAAAGGGTAAAACCCAAGGTATAATGATAGCAATTGAAAGTAAAAGCAGAAAAGTAAAGATAGCGTGGAAACAGTAATAAGGATATGGACCGGGATACGTGATGTTCGCTAGTGATGTCTCTCTCCCAAAAGACGATAAAACTGCTATGCGAGGTAAACAAATTACAGAAGGGAAATTGACAGGATTATGAACGCACCGCAATGCTAACTATGCTACAAAAGAAAGGAAGAGGCTCAAAAGCACGGGCAGTACGCCAAAATAAGTAGAACGAAATCAAACTGCATCTACTACTAATCATCCACCTTGAGATATCTATCCAGAACATCTCGCTGGTATTAAGTTGCGAGCCCCATCCAAAGTGTAAACCCAAAGCAACAAACAACTGCATTAAAAAGCACTTTGCGTAAAGTAAACAATCCTTGCAACCGCGGTTACAAGCACCGTTGTTTTCCCCCTTGTGGCAACATCACATCCCCTAGACTCATGTTTCTGTCACTCAAGCGTGTCATCGGGGGGCATGAACCCACAATCGAGCATAACGTTCCCTCTTGGAGTCACTACCTACTACTTTGCCAAAGCAATAAACAGCAATGGAGAACATGCAAGAATTACTTAGGAACAAAAATATAAGAGATAAAAACCAAATATATTACTCTATCACAATCTGAACATAATCTCATAATCCATCAGATCCCATCAAACTCAGCATAGCAATAGCAGAAAGATTACAAAAGTGCCTCGATCATGTAGGGAAGCTCACGAGGTCTAAACCATGAAGAACAAAGAGGGGAGGAGAACATCACATAGCTACTGATCACGGACCCATGGTCCAAGGAAAACTACTCACGAGACATCCGGGGAGCATCCATGGTGGAGAGGAGACTCCCGGAGATCGGCCCTCCCTCCGGCAGGGTGCCGGGAAGAGGTCTTCTGGTGCTCCCGATCTCGGAAGCGCGGCGGAGGAGGAACAGAGGAGAGATCGCAAAAAAGGGTTATGTCTTCGGAGTTTCCCCGTGACGGAGAATAAATAGACGAAGGGGGGCAGCCAGAGGTGGACTAGGGGCCCCAGGCGCCCCCCTGGCGCGGCCAGGGGTGGGACCGCGCCGGGTGGCCGGCTGGGCCCCCCTGGCTCCCCTCTGGCCCCACTCGGGCTCTTCGCGAAGCTTCCTGTACGCTGATTTTTCCTGTATTTTTCCTGGAATTTTTCTGGCACTTTTTATATGGGGGAAAACTGAAATAGAAAAACAGCAGAAAACAGGAACTGGCACTGGGGTGCACCGAGTTAATAGGTTAGTCCAAATATGATCAAAAGTGTATGAAAGTGTATCTAGATCATAGCAATATCACACAAAACATGCATGGAGCAAGCAGAAATTATAGATACGTTTTGGACGTATCAACATCCTCAAGCTTAATTCCTGCTCGTCCTCAAGTAGGTAAATGATAACAGCATAATTTCTGTGGTGAAATGCTAGCAACCATAAAAAGAACTTTGAAAAGTAAAGCAATCAAGGTTAGAGATTCAATTCAAGTCATAACAGGCAAGAGTCTATATTAGCATTGAAACAAGTAACAAAAGAACATTAGATGCAAGAGCTCTCGTTGTCCGTGACTCGAATGTCTCCAAATGGTGTTTGCGTGCAAGAAGGGGGATAGGGAATACGAGAAAAAGTATTTTTGTGTTGAGAACTCAATCTACTAAAGTTTCATACTTGGTCCTCTTTGGAATCTTATCTTGACTCATCCCCAGACCACTAGCCAGGTACAAGTCAATTTGATCCACTCCTTTTCGATATTTTGAGCACTCATGCAATGGATGAGCGTAAGCACGAGAGTTGGCACTTAGGATGGCAAAGAGAGAAGTATGGAGGAGGAAAACAAAAAGGAATGAGAAAGGCTCACATCAATGAGGACAATCATAGGCAAGAGATGCTAAATGATAGATATGATGTCAGGAGTAGGGATTTCCATGCAACGGATGCACATACGAGCTAAGAAGCTCTCTAAGGAACTAGTGGGGGTGCATCTAACTTGCTCGCTCATGAAGACCTAGAGCTCGTTTGAGGAGGCTCATCCTTGGAATATGCAAGCCAAGTTCCATAGTGTGAAGGTCCCCACATAGCTATATGCATAATGATCATCTCTATGGAGTACAAGGATATAAAGGGAGTACTAGTGTGGATCTCTCAAAAGGATAGTAGTGTTGCTCCTTTCTCTCTTTTTATTTCTTTTTCTCTTTTTTCTATTTTTTTCTATTTTTTTGTGGCCTCAATGGCTCTTTCTATTTAACTATCATTTGTCCTCTTCGGGATCTTTTATTGTGTCCACTTTGGGATCTTTTCCTCACATAAGGGCAACACTCTATTTTACAAGAAGGTAAAGGAAATCTTTCACACTTTACAAGGTACTCAAAATCATAAAGAAGATGTAACTAACATGATGTATGCAATGTATGTCGCTGCCAGTGTAGCAGGAACATGTATGACATGAAGATCAAGTCATGAAGAGGTGGATGTTGCATGGCAATATATCTCGGAAAGGCTATGGAAATGCCTTGATATGTAGGTATGGTGGCTATTTTGAGGAAAGATATAAGGAGGCTTATGATTACAGAGCGTATCATGCCAAGGGTTTGGATGTACCGGCGAAGGTGGACACCAACTCTCGGAATGAGAAGAAGGCAATGCACGACACGGGAGAGGCTAGCAAAATATGGGAAGGTGGAAGTGTCAACTTTCAATACTTACATTAGTCCGAAGAACTCATGCACTTATTATCGGTAACTCTCAACCTAATAAGGAGGTTCACAAAGAGACAAGTACCCCGAGGAGGAGTGTATGGGGGTTTGGTTATCCTTGCGCATCCTCGACTCATGGTACGTGAGTGTTCTCTGATATTCGATCCCTCCAAAGATTAGTGATCCATCTAGTAACTAGAGTTCTCAACTAGTTTTGTAGGTTTTGAAAATACACACGGATTGCCCAAAATACGACACCTATCACTAATAGGCTAGATCTCTTGACACCAAAAGTTCAAACATTACTCACATCAATACCTCAAAACTATTGCAAGTTACTACTAGAAGAAAATAGCAACCTCAATTACCTACTTTCAAGACAAGACACAACTCAGTGCAACAACCAAGTCTCTTTAACAAGATAAAAAACTAAAAAGAGTTCCAGCAACAAACTAAACAAAACCCAAGGCTCTTGCTAAAGACAAACTAAGACTAAGACTAAACATGGCAGTAGCTATGAAAAGGTAAAGAACACACAACAGCAAAAAGATAAACAGGAAAAATCCTATGATGTGTTCTAAATTTTGAAAGTGGAGCGTGTTTCTCTCCCACACAAAGTAAGACGGGATCTAACTTGTTATGAACAGAAAGCATAGCTAAAGAAAACTAAAAATAAAACCTAAGAGCGAGACGCTCCAAGCATAGCACATAACGCATGAAGTGATAAAAATATAGTGAGACGAAGGACGAACTGATGATTGTTGATGGAGAAGGGGATGCACGGGGGTATCCCCAAGTTTAGACGCTTGAGTCTCCTTGAATATTCGTTGTGGATTCATGGGGGCATCCCCAAGCTTGAGCGCTTGACACTCCTGGATATTCTTTCATCATCTTCCATCGCACACTTGAAAACTCCCTTCATACATAACTCATCATAAGCTGATTAGAGAGGTTAGTACCCTTAATAAAGTAATTTTTCCCCACTGGATATAAATATATTCTTGAAGATCTACTGTTTCTCAAGAGTGCCAAAAAGTTTTTGAAAAAAAAAGCAAGCTTAAGGTTTGCAAAAGTTAGGAGACAAAACGTGGCAGAATCTGTGAAAAACAGAACAGCAGGTAGTAAAGAATTTTTTAGGGGCACTTCTGCAACTCAAATAAAAAAACTCAGAACATACAGAAGTTTCGTAATTGTATAGAGCATGCTGTGTAAAAATTTCAGCTCAAAAAGATGAACTGGGATTTTTCTGGAATTTTTCTGGTCACGAGGACAGAATCTGTTTTCTGGACAGCATGTCACAACTTTTACTTCCCTTGCCGTAAGAGGCTATAACTTGGCACAAAGCTGAAAAATAAAGATACAATGATGTTGCTACAGTAGTAAAAATCATCAAGACACAACAAAAGCAAAAATAAAAACCTAAATTCGTTGCGGGCTGCCTCCCGAAAGCGCTTTCTTTTATGCCTTTAGCTAGGCTTAAAGATTATAAAAGATGCTCTCACAAGAGAATGGGAATTTTAGCAAAAGAGAGCATCAAGAAGCACATTTGAAACACATTTAAGCCTAACCCACTTCCTATGCATATGCATCTTGTAAGAAAATAAATCAAAGAAGCACAAAGTGACATGCATAGGAAGGTGGAACAAGAACAACTTCGAAAGTTTCAGTGTAGAGAGAGGTGTTTTTGTCACATGAAAGTTTCTATAACCAAACTTTCCTCTCTCAAAGTAATTTTCAGTAATATCATGAACATCATCAAGAATATAACTATCATATAAATCATATTGTTCATGACCTACAAGCACACGTGTATTGTTTTCAACACGGTTTTTAGGATCATAAGATAAATGCAACCCATCACATTGAGCTTTGATAAGAGGAAAATTCTCCGGAGTTGGAGATTTTAAAAGGATGATAGGAAACTCAAGTGTGGGTGCGATAGAAAAATTTTCATGCTTAACATGAGGAAATATAGCAAGTTCATCTCCGTAAGCATCATCCATAGTGGCATCAAGGCCATAAGCATAGAAGGCATCAACTTCATCAAAAAGGGATATTTCAAAAGAATCCATAGGATCATAATACTCATATAAGGTAAGAGTCAAAGAGTTACCTCATTAGAAGGTAGACATTGATGGCTCCATTCTTCCTCCTTTTGTTCGTCACTCTCCTCCTCTTCTTCATCCAAAGAGCTTTCAGGTTCAGTAATTTCTTCTTCTATAGAGTCCTGCAAAACATTAGTCTCTTCCTTTGGGGGAGAGATTCTCTCAAGATGACCAGTAATATAATAATTTGCATCATAATTTTCCAAACAATAGTTAAGTATAGCAAGACTCTCAGATTTGTAAGGGGCGTCATCAATATTTTCAAGAAAAGAAGTAATTTCATAGGCACCCTTAAAAGCAACAAATTCTTCTATTTGTTCTGCATCATAAAAATCATAATTTCCCTTAGCATAAGAAGCTAAGGTTTCATCCTCATTGTACTCACATTGGAAAGCAAGGTGTTTGTGCCTCATAAAGCAACAAGATTCATCCCTGCAGAAAGATATATTATATATTGAGCACAAGTTTTTAGCATACTCATACGATTGATGTATGAGTCTCCATAAGTGTATCTCTTTTTGAGACAAGCGGTATTCCTTGTAATATTCTTGTTGATCCTCGGTGAATCCTCCATGCCAATAAGATCTAGTTTCAAAGAAGTTAGACATTGATTGGCAAGTAAGGAACTAGACATACTATATATTTTTTTATTTTTGATATAAGACACAAAGATAAAAACTGAAAGGTAAACTAACAAGACTAAAAAACAAAGGTAAAGGGTAGTGTGCAACTCCCCTATCTTAGCACTCGGAGTCCCCGGCAACGGCGCCAGAAATTCGCTTGATGGCTTCTCGCCCCTCGTTGGTTACCCCAAGTGGAAGGTTTGAGATGTAGCGCAGCAGCAAGTTTCCCTCGGTGAAGATACCAAGGTTTGTCTCCCGTAGGACTCCGGATATGATAAGTAGGTGTCAGCGGCGCAACTGACGTGGACCTGCACACAGACACAGATAACTTTGTTCCCAAAGAAGTTCAGAGAGGTTGTCAAGCTCTCCGGTCTTGTTGTTCACAAAGGGTAAAACACAAGGGATAATGATAGCAATTGAAAGTAAAAGCAGAAAAGTAAACATAGCGTGGAAACAGTAATAAGGACATGGACCGGGATACGTGATGTTCGCTAGTGATGTCTCTCTCCCAAAAGACGATAAAACTGCTATGCGAAGTAAAAATTTTATAGAAGGGCAATTGACATGATTATGAATGCACCGCAATGCTAACTATGCTACAAAAGAAAGGAAGAGGCTCAAAAGCACGGGCAGTACGCCAAAATAAGTAGACCGAAATCCAACTGCATCTACTACTAATCATACACCTTGAGATATCTATCCAGAACATCTCGCTGGTATTAAGTTGCGAGCCCCACCCAAAGTGTAAACCCAAAGCAACAGACAACTGCTTTAAAAAGCACTTTGCGTAAAGTAAACAATCCTTGCAACCGCGGTTACAAGCACCGTTGTTTTCCCCCTTGTGGAAACATCACATCCCCTAGACTCATGTTTCTGTCACTCAAGCATGTCATCGGGGGGCATGAACCCACAATCGAGCATAACATTCCCTCTTGGAGTCACTACCTACTACTTGGCCAAAGCAATAAACAGCAACGGAGAACATGCAAGAATTACTTAGGAACAAATATATAAGAGATAAAAACCAAATATATTACTCTATCACAATCTGAACATAATCTCATAATCCATCAGATCCCATCAAACTCAGCATAGCAATAGCAAAAAGATTACAAAAGTGCCTCGATCATGTAGGGCAGCTCACGAGGTCTAAACCATGAAGAACAAAGAGGGGAGGAGAACATCACATAGCTACTGATCACGGACCCATGGTCCAAGGAAAACTACTCACGAGACATCCGGGGAGCATCCATGGTGGAGAGGAGACTCCCGGAGGTCGGCCCTCCCTACGACAGGGTGCCGGAAAGAGGTCTTCTGGTGCTCCCGATCTCGGAAGCGTGGCGGCGGCGGAACAGAGGAGAGATCGCGAAAAAGGGTTCTGTCTTCGGAGTTTCTCCGTGACGGAGAATAAATAGGCGAAGGGGGGCAGCCAGGGGTGGACCAGGGGCCCTAGGCGCTCCCCTGGCGCGGCCAGGGGTGGGGCCGCGCCGGGTGGCCGCCTGGGCCCTCCTGGCACCCCTCTGGCCCCACTCGGGCTCTTCGCGAAGCTTCCTGTACGCTGATTTTTCCTGTATTTTTCCTGGAATTTTTCTGGCACTTTTTATATGGGGGAAAACTGAAATAGAAAAACAGCAGATAACAGGAACTGGCACTGGGGTGCACTGAGTTAATAGGTTAGTCCAAATATGATCAAAAGTGTATGAAAGTGTATCTAAATCATAGAAATATCACACAAAACATGCATGGAGCAAGCAGAAATTATAGATACGTTTTGGACGTATCACCATCCCAGCAAGAATAGTGCGAGTCGCCTCCCCTGGACCCATGTGTCCACGGAAGCAACTCCCAGAACGAAACGATGAAAGGTACCGATGCTTGTTATTTGCCTCTTCGTTGGTTCACGCCTACCCCCCACTCAGAATAAAGGCACCAAATCCTTCTGAATAAGTCGAGGACCAGGGTCTAGTCCGGACTTCACGGATGAATTCTTCGGATACTGATTCTCTTCCGGATTGTTGGCAAAACTCGCCGAATGCAGGCAGGTAAAGGGACAAGTAAGTTTTCGGGTATTGCGTCCGTTACTGCTCCTTAAGAGACTCTTTCGGGGCCTAAGTACAGATAAGTTCCTAGAACGATATTTAATTTCTAGCGCTAACTACTACGGCGGTTGCACCGCAACCCCGTGACTCCTACCGCTAAGTACAAAAGTTCAAGACCAAAATAAAGAGCACCCAGCAGAAGGAGAGCCGCCAGAGATAAGGTAGCGGTCCTCCCCGAGCCTTCTTGGTGGCGTCGTTCCGCCTCACCCACGGTCGGCGGCGAAGTCTGCGCAGCACTCCACCCGGACCCCCGCGGTCCCCGACCCAGAGGAACCATCGGTGACGACCTCTGCGTAGCACTCCACCCCAACCCCCCACGGCTGGAAGATTTTCAGTCACAGGGTGTCCTAGTCGTCATACCGGAAAAGGAAGGCCTGGAACTACTGGATGCTCCTCTAGCAGACGAATTCCGACCATCGTTGGTCCAAGTACATGGCACCATCTCCTCCGTAAACGGTGGCCACCCACGCCGAGCCATGAGGGCAGCTCTCCACCAGGAGGTAGAGGTCAGGAGGCTTGCCTAGGGGCTCGATCACCACCACGAATAACTCGTGTGACGGGGCGTATCATTTCCCGTATGTCACCTTCACCTCTCAGGATAACAACGATGTGCTCCCGACAGGGACGACCAAGAAGGGGGTCCCATGCTGACCGGCCATATGATCCCGGTATGCTGATACCGCCGAAAAGAGGAGGAAGGAGACGCCAAGACCTCGACCAAAGATTTCCGGCAACGGGGTACCGTGGGCGCCACCCATCCATACAACGGTCCGGGAAGCCTTTGCCCGGTCCAAAAGATGGTGGGGGCCTCGGTCAAGTCCCGCCGACCGAACAAGCAACCGACGCAATTAATGCGCAAGAAGACAAGTGTAACAGCCCGGATTTCACAAAAATTAAAAATTTCGTTTTCGGTGTGAATGGTTTGATTGTCTGATTTGTTTGCGGTGTTTGCATCCCCGATTTATCGACCCACCCCAACTTTCCTCTCCTCATCCCCTGCGCAACCGACCCGCCTACCTACCCCGCGCCGCCGCACGGCCTTCTCTCCCAGCGCCAGCCTCCTCCGCGCACTCGTCCCCGCGTCGCCCTACTCCCAGCGCCGGCCGCCTCCCCGCCCTTCTCCTCGCGCCGGCCTCCTCCCGGAGCCGGCCACCTCCGCGCCCTCCTCTCCGCACCATCGACTGGCTCCCGGCGCCGGCCGCCTCCTCGCCCTTCTCACCGCGCCTCCGGCCTCCGTCGTATGCTCCTACCCGCGAAGATCGCCTCACCGGGTCGCCGGTCTCCGCCAAGTGCTCCTCCTCGCGCAGATTGAGCCAGCGCGTCACCGACCGCTTTTGTGTGCTCCTCCCCACACAGATCGATTCAACGCGCCGCCGGCCGCCTCCCCGCGCATTCCTGCCGGCGCCGGCCGCCTCCGTGGGCTCTTCCACTCGCCAGCCACCTACCTCGCGCCGCCGGGCCTCGAGCTGCTCCCTTCGGCCGTGGTTGGTGAAGACGTCCATGGAGCACGAATTTGCAACTTGTTTTCTTCTTTATTTTTGTAGCAACAGAGAAAATCACGTACATTTTCACACATGGGAGGAATCTTCTTTAACTGCCCACTGTGATCTGATCAGGAGGAGAAGTAATTTGGATGCTAACTTACTGCTATCGTTCATGTGAATCACTAACCTGGACACTGTGTGTTAGCAATTGCAAACTTTTTACTTAGACAAAAACTGAAATGTTTGAACTGTTTAAATCAATTTTTATTGGCTTTGGCTACTCTATCATCAAAAAAAGAAGAAGTAAAAACCTCATAGTAAAGAAGCAACACAATAATATCATAAAAAAATAAATTCTGAACCTAAAATCATAAGAAGTACAATAACCTCACACAAAGAAATAAAAAAAAGTATATCAATAGCAGTGCCAAACATATATATAAAAGCAGTACAAACTACAGATTTTAAAAAGAAGCAGTACATAATTTTTTATTGTTGGGCAATACTATTGAATCACTTGGGCAGTATCAATCATTCGTTATGGGAAGTATCATTTATTTGTTATGAATAATACAAAACTTTTTATTATTGTGCAGTACGAAACAGATATTTCACAAAAGTACAAAATACACGCCAGGGAAAGCTGAGTTCTATGGAAAAAAATACAGGCAATACAAAAAGTTCACTATGAGCAGTACACAACCTTTTTATTTGCTTGGCAGTACGAAAATCATATTCCGCAGTAGTACAAGGCACGTGTGGAGAAAATTTGAGTTCTCTGGAAAAACTTATGTGCATACAATTTAATCATTTTGAGAAGTACAGAAACTTCTTTATTGCCGGGCAGTACGAAAATCATATTCCACAAAAGTACAATATTATGTTTCCTTAGACCAGGAAAAATCACGGTATTTTGAATATTGTTCAAAAATCGTAAAGAATTAGAAAAATGTTAAAACATGAAAGAGTTGATAAATTCCAATACGTTTCCAACGCCATATCATTTGCATCATTCCGAGGTCCGATGAATATCAATGATCATCTTTTAATAAAACTGAATTTTAGTATTTTGAAAATTATTCAAAAACTATGCATAATTTGAAAAAACTTAAAACACGAAAACATTTATAAATTTCTGTAGCTTTCCAACGGTATATTATTTGCGCTATTCCGTGATGTGATTAAAAAATTAATATCAAATTATTATTCGTCTATTTTGAATGAATTTCGGTATTTTCAAAACTGCTCAAAAATTATATAAAATTACAAAAACCTTAATACACAAAAAAGATGAAAAATTTCAATAGCTTTCCAACGCCATATTATTTGTATCATTTTGAGGTCTAAAAATGATCACTAATCATCTTTTAATAAAACTGATTTTTTTTGTATTTTCAAAACTGTTCAAAAAATATGCAAAATTTGAAAAACATTAAAACATAAAAACGTTTGGAAATTTCAGTAGCTTTCCAACGGTATATCATTTGCGCAATTCCGAGAAGTCGGTAAAAAATTGCGTTCAAAACACTTTTCAATCAACTTGTGATAATTTCTGTTTTTTGAAAATTCATAATAATTTTTTTTAAAATTAGGAAAATTTCACAATACAATAAAGTTGGGAATTTTCTGTAGCATTGCAACGGTATATCATTTGGGCAATTCCGATTAACAGTATAGAATCTACGATTGAATTACTACACACAGACATAAGAGCAGTACCAACTTCACGAAAAAGAAGTACGACAGTGTATTACAGAAGAAGTACGAGATCGTCATCTCGGGAAGTACGAGATTATTGTAGAATATTATTCTATCATCGATTGTAGAATATATATGGTGGGTCTATTCTTCTAACACCCTTAAGAGTGTTATTCTGCTAATAGTAGGCTTATTCTCCTAACAGTAGTCACTGCAGAAATACCAAAACCGAACGAATGAAGAAATATAAAAACGAAAACCCACGGCCACCCAGCCACCCGCGATCCCCACCAACCCCATCCTCCCACCTTCCTCTCCCCACGCCACGACCTCCCTCCCAACCTTCTCCGGCGCCCCCACGCCTCCCTAATCAGCGCGCCCCCGGCGATGCACCACCTTCCCCTAGCGGATCCCGCGCCCCTCCCCCCACAGCGACGCGACACTCCTCCCCTTGCGCGACCGAGCCGCCAGTCGCCGGATTCAGCGCCACCGCGCCTCCTAGAAACGCCGTCTCCCGCGCCTCCTAGCGGTATAAGCCGCCGCCGCCGGGTAGAGAGGAAGGTCTACGCCGGCCGGCGAGCAGTAGGCGTGGAAGGTCCACCACGCGCCGAATCCATCTTCCCGCGGCGTATGGGTGCTCCTCCGGCAAGCCATCGCCACGACGGCGTCGCCCCCAGACACCATGTGGTACCCAGCGAGGGATGCGTGTGCAGAAGAGGACTCACCACCATGGATCTCGACGGGGCCACATCCTCCTCCTGCCCCTCTCGCTCGCCGGTGCGGACTGGGTCCCGGGCAACGCCGACTGCATCAAACTCTACCGCGCGCACCGCGTTGCTTGCCTCCCGCTGGCGGTCCTCTCTGTCCTTCGTGGTGGACGACACACACTTCCTCATATTCTGTCGGCGAGGATCTGTTGGATCTCGATGTTGCAGTGCAGTGCGGCTCTGTTAAGGATCGTGGTTCACTTTTTTGGATTCGTGTAAAAAAAGTCAGGGCACATTTGCAGTTCGCTAAGCGCAACCTATTAGTGCACTTCCTTTTGGTTTTTTGTAGCTCACTTGTTCATGCGAAAAAACTTTGTGATCCACTTTTCTATATTTTTGTGGTCCGCTTGCTCTTCGTCTCTGCGATTCATCCTCGTTCAAAAAATAAGTTAAAAAAAATTAGTTCGCTTGTCCGTTTGATGCTATGCGGTGTTCTGTCTAAAGCAGTGCAGTTGTCCCTCTAATGTTACGATTCACTTATAATTCATTTTATCGAATTATGTTGCAAAAACAAAAAAAGTGTAGTTCACTTCGTTTGTGCCTGCGGTTCACTTCCTCCGAATCAAACTGCGAAGTTCTGGTAGATGAATCAAAAAATGCATGCAGTTCTCTCTGTTCGATACTGCAATGCAGTTGTTCAGCGGATGCAGTTCGCTTTGTCGATTCCGGTTCCGCAAAAATAGAGTTCCACATTTTTAATAAAATCGATGTAACTTTTAAACCGTAAGGAATTAGAAAAAGTGTTTTATATATAAATGGAGCGACTCAACGATACCTTTCTAACGATGTATCAATTGCATCGATCGAAAAAATGCATCAAAAGTTTTTACGCAAAAATTCCCCGCTGCCCACATAAGTGCATCCACACCGTTTTTCAAATTACTTTAAAACCGTGAAGAATCTGGAAAAGTGTTCAATATATGAATTAATATCCTACTCCATACGAATCGAACGGTGTATCATACACATCGTTCGGACAAGCGGTTAAAAGTTCTACTCTCTACAAGTTGAGCTGGTGAAAACCATAATTTGCGCATTTTAGTTGCAGCAAAATTTCTCTCAAACCGTACTGAATTAGACAAAGTGTTCTACATATTGATAGAGCGCCTGATCGATATAATTCTAACCGTGTACCATTTGCACCATTTTCAAAACTGTTGTTAATCCGACAAGAATCGGGGGAAGTGTTCAACATGCGAAAGTTTCTCCATTTTCATACGAATCTAAGGGTGTATCATACGCTCAATTCTTATAGACGGTTAAAAAGTTATAGCGAAAATGGTGATGTATTTTTTTTTACCCGAGCTGCAACACTTTTAACTCAGCAGTGCGGTCGGTTTAGCGATACGATACAGCAGAATAATATTCTGCTAACACTTATGGAATGCATCGTATCGCTAAGGGAACCGCATTGCTGACTCACGAGCACTGCAACTCGGGTAAAAACGAACTGCATGCAGTATTTTTGCCTTAACTTCTTAATCATTGCTGGGAATTGAGCGTATGATACATCGTTGGAATTGTGTGGAAATGGAGCATCTTTCGTATGTTGAACACTTGTCCAATTCCTCACGGATTAAGAGTAGTTTCAAAAACGGTGCGGTGACCCATTTTCGCAGCGAGTGTTTTTCCGCGATTTCTCGTAAACTATTTATCGGAATGATGCAAATGATATACCATTGGAAATATATCGATCAGGAGCTCCATCCATATGTGGAACACTTTGTCTAATTCGCTACAGATTTGAGGGAAATCTAGCCGCAAAAAAAACGCACACTCGCTGCTTTTCGCCGCCGGATATTGTAGAGATTAGAACTTTTTATCCGCTTGTCCAATCGATGCGTACGATACACCGTTGGATTCTTATGGAGTAGGAGATTAATCCATATGTTGAACACTTTTCCAGATTCCCGGCGGTTTTGAAGTAATTTGAAAAACGGTGTGGCTGTCCACATTTGGGGCAGCGGGCTTTTTTCCGTAAATTCTTTTGATTCACTTTTCCGATGGATACAATTGATACACCGTTGGATAGATATCGTTGAGGCGCTCCATTTTCATGTATAACACACTTTCTAATTCCTTACGGTTTAAATGTTGTGTCGATTCTACTAAAAACGCGGAACTCCGTTTTTCGCGGACCCGAAATCGACCAAGTGAACTGCATTCACCGGGCAACCGCACCGCATCCGACGGGCAACCGCACTGCATTATCGCCAAACAGAACGCACTTGTTTTTCGCGGATCCAGAATCGGCCAAGGGAATTGCATCAGACGGGCAACCGCACCGCATTTGTCGACACTGAGCACTGCATGCGTTTATTTTATTTTTACTGATCAAATTGTTGCAGCCCGCTTCGTGAAAAATGAACCGCAGTGAACTGCATCCGCCGAGCGCCGATTGCATTTTATTAAAAAAAGAGAACTGCACATGATTTTTACGATTCACTTATCAAAATAATTTTTTTGAGATGTTTTCTTTCTTTTCTTTATAAAACCATCGGAGTTCGCTTTGGGGAAAGGTGAACTGCAAAATAGACTGCAGTGAACTGCAATTGTTTTTTTTGCTTTTTTACTACATTTTATATATAATAAATTGTGAGTGTAACACATTTGATGAACTGGATCTGACGGAGCATCCGCACTGCAATATCAACAAAAAAATGCATCCTCAAAGCAAATCAAAATGTACTGCACATTCTTTTTTCATGGTTTTTCTCAAAATGAAACGAAACTCGTCTAAATTGAGAGTACACACGAGACGCATCAACGAACTGCATCTATTTCTATATAAATTCAACAGCAGTGCATGGAGCGCCAAATCAAACTACATCAACGGGCTCGAATATGCTCTGGACGAAGCTCAATGCAGCACTAGAATGCCACATCGCGCACCTGATTCACTGCAAGTCCGGGCCGCCTTGACTACAAGGGGAGGAGGGGAGGCTCGTCGAGGAAGAAAGTGCAGCACCACACAGGGGAAGGCCCTCACCAGGAGTAGACGGCGAACTCCCTCCATGGACATGTCCTGCCGCCCCGTCGTGTCCTCCCCGGACGCAGTGCATGGTGCGCCGCCCCCGCCGCGGTCTGCTGGATCCCGGGCGTGGTGCGCCGGCCACCGTAGCCTGCCGAATCCTTGGGCGTGGTGCGCCGCCCGCCGTGGCCTACCAGATCCAGGGGCGTGGTGCGCTGCCCCGCCATGGCCTACTAGATTGGCGTGGTGCACGACCTCCTAGATCCAGTGCGTGGTGCACGACCTCCTGGATCCGCAGCCGTCCTGGTCAGACACGGACGGCGCGAAGTGATGCCCCTGCGTGGGAGGTTGGAGCGGGTGGGGCGCTTCCGTCACGAGGTGATGACCCAGGCTTGGGAGGTTGGAGGGGGTGGGGCGCGGGCTTGGGAGGTTGGAGGGGAGGATGGGGGCCGGCGTGGGAGTCTGGAGGGGCGGATGGGGGCGCCGCCGTGGGATGTTGGAGAGGGTGGGGTGTCGGCGTGGGGAGAGAGAGGGAGGGCGTGTAAGGCCCGATATGTGGTACTGTTCCAGATCTAGATGTTTCCATCCAGATCCGGGGACGAAGCACATATCGGTCCCACCGCGACATATGACGAAGTCATTTGCCCCGGATTTCCAACATGATATCACAACATTACAGATACAAGGATACAACATCTCATACAATCGGCATACAACTGCCTTAATACAATACAACAGCAGAAGATACATGTCTGGGTACAGACTACAATCAAATGCCTACTGGCAAAGAGAAAAACATCGATTCCCATAACCACACGGGTCCAGGCCCTCCGTCGGGATCCGCCTAACAAGTCGTCGTCGAGTCTGCACGTGAATCGTCGGTCACCATACCTGTCGTCGATCAAGAACCCTGAAAAGAGTTTGGGGGTAACAAAAGGGGACCCCATAAAATCCCACAAGCGGTTAGGCACGCTCAGTCTTAAAACCAATACCCGGAACTCGGATCCTAGGTGACTCGAATGGAACAAAGCGCCGGGGCGGGATAGCCTAGACCTTCCATCCTTCGTCGAATATAGTCAACATTTATAATAATCATATCATCAACAACAATAATATAATAATGTGATATCCCAACCCAAGGAGTAACATGGTAACATCATAGCATCCTAAGCATGCATACTAAGCAGGGGCTAAGCAACGAGCAATAGTAACATAGAAGTACATGGTTTGCTGGGAGGGGACATGGCTGTATCGGTTTGAAACAGGCTGTAAACATGTGGTAGGATCAAACATCGAACCTAACCTAGACTAGCATGCAAACCGCTGGTTGAAATAGAATGGATCATAAGTAATGTATAGTCCTTGCCTGTTGATAAGTCGGGTTCCGAAGGTGTAGTTGATCGCAAGCTCGCATCGTCTCCGAGAGTAACCGCGGGAGGCACACAGGAAGGAAACACTGGAAAGCAATCAACGAGCAAGCATCTATTACTACGAGGCAAATACGAGCAAGCATCAACAAGAAGCAACACGAGACATCGCACCTACCGTCGAGAGCGGTTACTAACAGGTTAAGTGGAGTATTCGTCACACACGACGATACCGCACGTTTACGATGGTTAAGGTTGTTTAGCTACAGGTGATCAACAAAGGTTGTTAACATGGCAACTCAAGCAAGCATGGCATAGCACACAAACACGTAAAGAGGTGAAGCACAAAATAAACTATCTGTGCTAGACAATTTAAGTGAGGCACAATCCTAAACATGGCATACACTAAGTGCCGCACGATGATTAAAAGATTTGGTACTGTTCTGCCCTAAACCATATTTTAGGTTGGTTAACAACAGAAAACAATAGCATAAACACAAAGTACACGAAAAACTAATCAAGTTACATATAAAGAACACCCCAAATGGAGTTACGGTTAAAAAGATATAAGCAAAACAAGTTACGGGCACAAACTGCCAACATCATGAGGCACACTTTAGAGCAATGCATAAACAGGATAATCAATGCAAACATGCTCACAAATGATATGAAATTAAACTAGACCTGACAAGGAAGGCATGGCAAAAAGAATCATGCAAAAAGGCATCATAGATCAAAAGATATTAAGCAAACAACATGGCATCGCAAAGTAACAGACTTAGTGAAAAACAGAGGTGGCTGTCAAAAACAGCAGCATAGCAACTTTGGAGCTAAATATCTATATGACCAGGAATGCTAACATGGCAAAGCAATACATATAATGAAAGTAGACATCATGCTTAACAATATGCAATTGGAATCACTCAATTCCGATAAACGGTTGTGACACACTCGTCGACCAAAGTTGCAACAAAATAACAGTTTCAGCAACAGCAGCACATTAACATCAGGATCACCACTTTGGAGCAAGATATAATCAACATGCAGCAAGAAAATATGGCATGTGAATGCATGAAACTGAAGTAGAAACATTGCTTAACGCAACGCAAAAGGAATCAATCGATTCCGATGAACGGTTGCGAAGCAATCGTCACCCGAAGTTGCAATAAAATAATAACAGCAGCACTTAACAGGAAAGATTAGCAGTTAATGGCCTGATGCCCACTTCAACGCAGAATTAAACTATCTAGACGGCCTCAAACGGAATAACTTTCAACATACGAACGCTATAACACGCAAAACTGAGCAACTTTCGTTTTGGGGGCACGTTCATCGGAGCTACGGATCAATGGGAAAATACGACGCAAAAACAGATCAGCAGCAATATTTCACAGATTTAGCAGAAATAATAAAAGAAAAAAAAAGAAACAGCAAACGGAAAAAAAAGACAGAGGGGGCTCGGGCCTCACCCCTAGTGGGCCTCGGCCCACTGGCCTGGGGCTGGACAGATCTGGCCGCTTGGCTCTGGGCCTTGTGGCGCCTGATGGGCCGGCCCACCTGGCCTGGTTGGAGGGGAGGCAGCCGGCTAGCTGTTCGTCCCGAGCCATGGAGGGGCGCGGCGGCGGGGATCCGGCGTCGCTAGGTGGGGTGGGCGGCCGGAGCGGGAGCTCGGGCCGACGGCCGACTGGCTGCCATGGCGCCAAGTGGCGCGGCTCCTTCGGCAGCGACCTGCAGCAGGAGAGGAGAACGGGGGTGAGGGAGGAGAGAGAGGAAGAGAAGGGAGAGGGAAGGAGGAGGTGGCCGGGGCGCGCAGTGGGGACCGGCGGCGGCTCGCCGGCCGGAGCGAGGTGGCGGCGGCTTCGGCCTCCACGGGCGGTGGCTGCGTCCAGGAGAGAGAGAAGGCTGGAGGTGGGAGATGGCTAGGGGCGTTTGTAGGCCGTCGGATCGCGAGATCTGACGGTCCAGATCTGAGAGGGCTAGGGTGGCTGCGAAAATGGGGGATTTTTCCAGATCTGGGGGGCTAGTGGCTGCCTAGATGCTTAAGGAAAACCCTAAGTGGGGTGGTGGTCTAAATATAGCCCCGGTGGCTGGCAGTTTGCAAAAACATCCCCGGTTTCTCTCTCGCGCGCGTGGTGCTCACGTTTCTGACCGCCGGGGGTCCGTAGTACCTCCGATTCGGGTAAAACTTCGAACTGCGCGATCAGCGCGTCGAGCCGGAGGCATTCACCTCATGTTGGAACCGTTCCGAAAACACTTTCCGGCGCGCTATAAAAATAACCCGTTTAATTATTAAACGTGGTTTTTCGTTCCGTTGGATGCGGCTGGTCTCGTGCGGGTTTTTGCGACGGTGATCGGGTGAAACCCGGTGTCGCAAAGGTCGAGTGTCAGGGTGGAAAGGGTCGGTATCCGTCCGATACGAGATAAGAGGGGGAAAAATAATCGCCGACCGATAAATCGGGGATGCAAACACCGCAAACAAATCAGACAATCAAACAATTCACACCGAAAACAAATTTTTTAATTTTTGTGAAATCCGGGCTGTTACAATACAACACCACCAACAAGGGATCTCGTCCCGAGATCCAGGACGATCCGGGGGAGAGGGGAAGGGGAAAAGAAGAGAGACGACGATCTTCAACACCACCAACAAGGGACTCTGCTCCATGTCGACGTCGAACTTCCGTTGAGATAAATTTCCGCAGAGAGACAACGTCGTCGGAAAAACGAAACCGTCAGTGACAAGAGGAAGAACGATCACGAAAACCAGATCATGGGATAGTGATTTTCGACGCAAGTCGTGAAAACACTGGGCAAAAGGATGGATGGCAACGGGTGACCCAGATATTTAACCCGAATTCGAAGAACTAAAGGTACTACAAGATTCCCAACCTGAGATCGGAATCGAGACAATACGCTGCAAGCAAGGTATTGTAACGGTTCCGAAACTCCACACACTCGAGATCCTAAAGTTTGAAGGGGATAAGACAAAGATAAAACACTTACGTCACTTGTCCTGACCAGAGCAAGGATAATGAGTAAAAAGATTCATACTCTCCGACAACTAACTTAGTAACTACAAAATAATTTTTTTCTAGACTCGACTTCGGCCAGAGAAGGGATCCTACGGTCGGTAAGGCTCTGATACCAAGTTGTAAGGCCCTATATGCGGTACTGTTCCAGATCTAGATGTTTCCATCCAGATCCGGGGACGAAGCACATATCGGTCCCACCGCGACATATGACGAAGTCATATGCCCCGGATTTCCAACATGATATCACAACATTACAGATACAAGGATACAACATCTCATACAATCGGCATACAACTTCCTTAATACAATACAACAACGGAAGATACATGTCTGGGTACAGACTACAATCAAATGCCTACTGGCAAAGAGAAAAACATCGATTCCCATAACCACACGGGTCCAGGCCCTCCGCCGGGATCCGCCTAACTAGTCGTCGTCGAGTCTCCACGTGAATCGTCGGTCACCATACCTGTCGTCGATCAAGAACCCTGAAAAGAGTTTGGGGGTAGTATCATGAGTACAGAGGTACTCAACATCCAACTATAGTGGTCATCTAACCCAGCAAGGACTTCATCACTCGTCATTCTAGGACAACTAGTAGTTTACGGTAAGGATGTGGTAAGTGGTGAGGTTGCTACCGCACTAGCATTTATGAAGTGGCTAACGATCTAGAGAGTAAGATAAGAAGCCAAGCATTCGATGAGGAATCGCCTCCAACAAGTCTTGCTATCAACTACTTACGCAAACATAACACCTATCCTATCCTTGTCCTCCTCTTCGCATCCCGACGAAGAAGAAGCAGTCAAGGCACACAAACACGTTGATCAATTTATTTAAGATTATCTCAGTAGTTGTTGTCTATGAACAAGGAGTAGGTCTCAAGTCGTCCATAACCGTGGACACGGCTTCTCGAAAAGATTTAACCCTGCAGGGGTGTACCAACTGCCCATTACAAGGCTCCGCACGCACGCCCATCTCTCTCAGTTGCTACTCATCACAGGCAACCATTTTATGATTTAGTTCAGAGAGATCCGGAACGACAGGTCCCTCTAACTAACAACGCACAAATCCGGGTGGCCCCCGGGGAGTCGACACCCAATCCAAAGGCCGGCCGCACTATCAGATCGGACTCTTCCGGCTGTACGAGGTCGGGTTAGCTACCCAAACAGCTGTGGGCAGCCCCCTATCTTCCAGGTGTGGACCAACAAAGAAACCATGTCTCCGCTGGCCCGAGTTGTTTGAAAAATCTGCTGGGAGCTCACCAGTCACACACACGGTTTTCAAATGGTAAAACCAGCTTGGGACATCTCTAGAAATGTTTGAAGCTAGGTAGGTAAGAAAAGGGGACCCCATAAAATCCCACACGCGGTTAGGCACGCTCAGTCTTAAAACCAATACCCGGAACTCGGATCCTAGGTGACTCGAATGGAACAAAGCGTCGGGGCGGGATAGCCTAGACCTTCCATCCTTCGTCGAATATAGTCAACATTTATAATAATCATATCATCAACAACAATAATATAATAATGTGATATCCCAACCCAAGGAGTAACAGGGTAATATCATAGCATCCTAAGCATGCATACTAAGCGGGGCTAAGCAACGAGAAATAGTAACATAGCAGTACATGGTTTGCTGGGAGGGGACATGGCTGTATCGGTTTGAAAGAGGCTGTAAACATGTGGTAGGATCAAACATTGAACCTAACCTAGACTAGCATGCAAACCGCTGGTTGAAATAGAATGGATCATAAGTAATATATATATATATATATATATAAAGAGAGAGAGAGGATGGATTATGTATGTTGTAACTCAATGGTCACCTCAATCAGAACCTTTGTTTTTCTTTGAGATCCGTAGCACCTCAATTTTGTGATTTATTGAATTTTTTCGTACGAAAGAGAAAGGTGCAGTTTTTCCTTTCTATCTAGCCATGAACTCATTAGGCAAGAAAAAAAGAGTATACAGAGTAAGTTGCAACTCTCCTTTTTACTCTTTGCATAAAGACATAAAGAAAAGAAATGGCACCACCACCAACACATGCGTGTGTCAGCGGCACACACATCACATACGGACAATTTTTTTACAATGCCATTGTATTTACCATTTTAAAGTGTTAGCTTTCTTGCCACGCATCTATCTCTTGACATTCAAAATCAATAGGAAAAGATTCCCTACCAGTGCATAGTTCATTCTGTGCCAAACATGATATTCATTCGGTGCCACACATGCATACAAAATTCAACAGAATAAAATTCAGTGCCACACCTACAATCATTCGGTACCAATCATGAATCCTCTTTTTACACATAATCATTCTATGCCGCACATATAATAATTCGATTCGAAACATTAATCCTCTTTTTACACATATAATCATTCGGTGCCGCACATATAATAATTCATTGCCAAACATTCATCCTCTTTTTAAAACATATAATCATTCGGTGCCGCATATATAATAATTTGGTGCCAAACACTAATCCTCATTTTACACATATAATCATTCGGTGCCGCACATATAATCATTCGGTGCCAAACATTAATCCTCTTTTTACACATATAATCATTCGGTGCCGACAAGCAGTACCAATATGTTGGATTAAAAAAAAGAGTATTGACAGCAAGCAACGTCACCATACTAACACGAACATCTACTTCAGCAAGCAAACTCACCAGGAGCGCAACAAGTAACCCGAGACGGGGAGAAACCGCTAAAGACCAGGGACGCACCAAGCAACCTCACCGGCAGAAGCTGCTGGCGACATGGACGCCGGATCCTAGACGGGGAGGAAGGTTGCGGCGGCCTTGGCAGAATTTTCTGACAACGAAGACACCAGATCCGATGCCCGTCTCCATCCCTTCACCCTCCACGGTAGATCTTGGGAGGGGAGGGTCGTTGGCGTGCTGGTGGTTGGCCGCCACGGCCGGATCTGGTGCCGAAGTGGAGGTGCCGTGGTGGCCTGGGCCGGTAGAGGAGGGTGGAGGAGTTGCTCCAGACGAGGACGGCGAAGACAACGCCCATCCCCATCTCTCATCTTCGTCCACTACTTGGTGTCATGGGTGAGGAAGCTCGATGAGTGGCGCGGATGGCAGTGGCCGTGGTGCGCGTCCCGCCGACGAAGGCGAGCAATGGAGGTGTCGACGAAGGCAATGCTGTCGTCGACGAGGTTGGCACAAACGGATCATGATCTGGCATTATGGCGAGGGGATGTACAACACCAGATGCAGGAGATGCAGCGGAACTCGAAGTCGTTGGTGTCGTGTTGAGGAGGCTCTCTTTGATCTTCTTGGCTGCTTGCCTTGATTGAGTAGAGGAACCAGATGCAAGGTGCAGAGAGGGAGCGAGAGGAGCATGGTCGCTGGATCGCGGAGGGGTTGGGTTGTTCGGGTTAGGCAGGGAGGTTCCCGGGAGGGAGTGGCCGAGTGGATCCAGACCACATGGGGTGGGTTCTGGATGGGACGGAGAGCTAGCATGGGATGTATGAAAAGATCACGGGTGTTGCTTTTTTTTAACTCATCACGGGTGTTGCTTTAGTGTCAGTATAGGCTACAGTCTATGTGCAGGAAATCACAGGCGACCATGGTTATTTGGGGTAATAGTTGGAGCACACTAGAAATTGAAGAAATGCAAAGAGGGAAAGCTTTGAGAAACGTGGGCACCAAATCCCGATGGGCAATGAACGCGTGTGATATGAATATATATATATATAGGGTGGGAATATTTAGAAACCCCCCTCTACAGTTCCTAAATAAGCTTATTTAGGGACCTCCATCTCCTACCTATAGCTACCCGCGGAGCGAGCGGCAGCGAGCGGAGCCGGTGGCCTCAGTGCACACTTCCCCCACCCATCCCACCTTCTTCCTCGCAATGGCTCCCTAATCCTAGTTACCTTCTTCTGTTGGCCGCCGGAGAGCACCTAGCATGACCACGACGCCACCAACCGCCGTGAGCCCCGAATCCCACCATTACCCACCCCGATCCTGTTGTCTCTCTCCTCACGGCCTTGTGCCTCGACCATAATAGCCGGTTGTGCGCCACCCCACCACCGACGGCAGCACACCATCCCACTACACCGCCATGCATCCCTCCCATCCCCTCCCTTCCCCCAAATCCACGACCATAACCGGCTTCCGCAGTGGAATTCGGTGCCCCCACGCCCCAATCTGCCCGATCCGCGTCGGATCCCCTCCCTCCCTCCTCCCCTAGCGCGGCGCACCCCCGCTTCCGCAGATGGTCCTCGGCCATGCCAGCTGAGGCGGCCCCTCCACCACCCCACCCACCCCACCAGCGGCCCCTACTCCTCGCCTTTGGTCACCTTCGACGACGACAACGAGCTGACCATTCTGTACGACACGGAGACGACAGCTTTGCAAGTCGGGGACGACCTCCCGTGCGAGCTGAGGAACGTGTCTGCCTTCTACCACGCCTCCTAAGAGTCCCCTCCTCCCCCTGCCTCGATCCAGATAGGTATGGGAATTCTCCATGGCCCGATGCAGCGGTGTGGCAGTGGGCCGGCGAGGAAAGGCATCTCGCTGGAGCGATGGCGCTGGCGAGCGGGCCAGCGAGGAGGAGATGCGGTTGTTGCCCTCAATGCCATCAATCCTTTCTCCAGTCCAGTAGTTAACGCCAAGTCCCCCAGATTCATCCGCATCAAAGAAAAAAAAGCCACACAGATTTCACTGAGGAGATAGTGGTTGGTAGGGCAGCAGTTAACGTAGGGATTCAGTGAAAAAATTGAGTAGTTTACCGTGCATCTCTATGGATTTTCCTCTGTTTTGGATTCACTTTTATTTTTATATAGGATTTTTATTTTGTTGTATAATAATCATAGCTAGCTATATGATGCGGTATATAACGAACAACCTTCTTCAAAAAAATAGAGACTGCTATATTTCTTCAATAATTTACAGGGATTTAGATTAAAAACCCACGTCAGTTTACTACGACACTTTTGGAAGTTAGCGTGACCCCAAAAATAAGATAAAAAATTAGTATTATTAGTTTTGAAGGTTAATTGATGAAAAAAGTTTGGCAGTTAGCTTTTTCAATAGTGACAGTTAGGTTGACCCGGGAAGAAAAAGAATTAAAAGGAAAACTAATAATTTTTTATACCCGGAGTTAGCATGCTCAGCATAGAGCAGTTAGCTTTTTCAGTAACTGTAGTTAGCTTGACACGAGAAAAAAAGAACGAAAGAAAAAATTCACTCTCGATGGATAAACTTGGTGCTAACTGCCAAAAAATCCCAGGAGTTAGGTATTTCGGTATTGGAAGTTAGCTTGGTCTGATAGAATTTTTTTAAAAATATATATAGACAAAACTATTTTTCTTTAGTTTGACAGTTAGCTGTTCGCCCGAGCAGTTAACAGCTACTGTAGACGTTCAGAGAAAAAAGGTAAAAAATGACGTTAGTTTTTTTAAAACTTCTCATAAACCGTAAAGAATTTGAAAAAGGGTTCTACATGAACCGGTTAGGGCTAATCGATAGCTATCCAACGGTATATTATTTGCGTAATTATGATAATCGGTGAAAAAGTTTTTAGCAAAACACTATGCAAAAAACTGCACTGAGAAAAGTTCCGCGTGACAGTTAGCTAATATAGGACGCGCAGTTAGCTGACGTGTTTCCGGTCAGTTAGGAAAGGTTCCTGAATAGCTTATTCAGGAATCAGTTGCAAAATAGCTCGGATGTATATATATATATATACACATATAGGGTGGGTTTATTCTACAATTGATTGTAGAATATTATTCTAGAATAATTCCCTCCTTATATAAAGAAAAGAAAAAACACACATTTCACCCCCACCTCTCTTTACCCATCCCGATATGTTTCTTCCCCATGGCGCCCGCCTCCCGAGCGACCTCCCTCACCCACGCCGCCGGCCTCCCCCCCACCCCCGCGTCGCCCGCCGACCTCCTCCCCCACACCACACCGCCGACGCGGTTCTTCCTCCTTCTCACCATGTCTGTCTTCCCGGAGCGCCTTGGGAAGGCCAACCCAGCCGGCCCCGTCTTCGTCGGCCCCGCGTGCGTGCTCCTTGCTGCGCACAACATGGCGGTGGTTAATCGCCGGCACCTCCGGTCCGCGGAAATCAGGGGGTCATCGCCGCGTCCCAGCACGCGTTCCTGCTCGCCGCGCAGGTGTTCATGGAGGGCCTGAACGCTGCCTGGCCGTGGTGGTTATCGCTCTTAGCCAGGGTCGCTGTTCCAGTGATGTGCAGAGCACGCACGATGTTCGCGTCCGGGGAGTGGCTCCGGCAGGAGATGGAGGAGAAACATCGCGTCGCGTGTTGGCCGGGAGGGTACTGTCATTGGTCAACATGACCTGGGCGCCAACCTGTTCACCTTCCTGGTGCTCTTTCTACCTGCTGAGGGCGCTCCACATCTACTACTGCATTGCTGCGAACACCAAGAAAGAAGGATTCCTAGATAATATGCTCACGTCGTTTGTTGTACTCCGCAAGTTTGTTTTGGCCATGTAAAATTTCTTTACTAGCAGTAGATGTCAGATGTCAGTGGATGCAAATCGTTACCTGTATGCATATTTGCTTGTTTATTTTGGCCATGTAAAGTTTATCTAATAGTTGTAGATGTCAGATGTCCCTTAATTTAAATGGTTCAATTAAAAATTTCTAAATTCATATAGTAAGTTCATATGCCACCATTTTTATTGTGTGAACTATTGAACAACAAGATTTGGAGTAAACACCAATAAATATAAAAAAAATACATGACTTTCCATAATTGAATGACAAAATGATCATGATTATAGGAAGTAAAAGATTGGCATTGCCACATAGTGAAAAATTCATATCCAGGAAGTACGAGATACATGTCGAGGGAAATACAAAATCTTTTATATTGTCGAGCAGTATGAAACTAATAATTCACAGAAGTACAAAATACAAAATACAAATCTGATGTACCGTTTGAGCAGTATCTAATTCATATTCCGCAGAAGTACAAGATGGGAGGTACAATTCATTCATTTCGAACAATAAAAAACTTATTTCAAAACTAATAATTAGGCAGCACGAAACTCAAAAACGCAGAAGTACAAGTACATGTGGAGGCAATTTGAGTTCTCTGGAAAAAATATGCGTAGTACAATTTAATCATTTTGAGCAGTACAAAAACTTCTTTATTGCCGGGCAGTACAGAACTCATATTCACAGAAGTACAATAATATGTTCTTTGGAACAGGAAAAATCTTGGTATTTTGAATATTGTTCAAAAATCGCAAGGAATTGGAAAAATGTTAAAACACGAAAAAGTTGCTAAATTTCAGTACCTTTCCAACGCTATATCATTGGCATCATTCTGAGGTCCGATGAATATCAATGATCATCTTTTAATAAAACTGAATTTTGGTGTTTTCAAAACTGTTAGAAAACAAAGCATAATTTGAAAAAACATAAAACACGAAAACGTTTGTAAAATTCAGTAGCTTTCCAACGGTATATCATTTGCCCTATTCCGAGAAGTGGATAAAAATTAATATCAAATTACTCGTCTATTATGTATGAATCTCGGTATTTTCAAAATTGCTCAAAAATTAAGTAAAATTTCAAAAACCTTAATACATGAAAAAGATGCGAAATTTAAAATAGCTTTCCATCGCCATATCATTTTCATAATTTTGAGTTCTAAAAATTATCAATAATCATCTTTTAATAAAACTGACTTTTAATATTTTCAAAACTGTTCAAAAATATGCAAAATTGGAAAAACATTAACACATAATGACGTTTGGAAATTTCAGTAGCTTTCCAACGGTATATCATTTGCGCAATTCCGAGAAGTGGATAAACAATGGCGTACAAAACAATTTTCAATCAGCTTGTGATGATTTCTGTTTTTTGAAAATTCATAACAAAAAATATAAAAATTAGGAAAACGTCACAATATAAAAAGTCTGAGGATTTTCTGTAGCTTTCCAACGGTATATCATTTGCGTAATTCCGATTAACGGTTTAGAATCTACGATTGAATTACTACACATAGATAGAAAACCAGTACCGACTTCACGAAAAAGCAATACGACAGTGTATTACAGAAGAAGTACGAGATCTTCATCTCGGTCAGTACGAGATTATTGCAGAATATTATTCTATCATCGATTGTAGAATAG
Organism: Bromus sterilis; assembly: GCA_950022295.1. Taxonomy (NCBI): domain Eukaryota; kingdom Viridiplantae; phylum Streptophyta; class Magnoliopsida; order Poales; family Poaceae; genus Bromus; species Bromus sterilis. Next base: position 236,156,083 of record OX465596.1, read on the forward strand.
ACGGCACGGGCGCCAGGATCCACGGCCGTTTCTGCACGTCGGCGCGGGCGTGATCTACAACAGGCTAGCTCCCCCGAGCACCTCTCCCTCCCCCCGCCAAACTCCTACTGCGTCGTGCCGCCTGATCCACCAACTCCGTCCTGGTGGAGGGGTCTTGCCGGCGAGCCGGCCATCTTCCCCGCGCATTTGCCGGCGCTGCAACCTTCCTCTTCTCCTCAGGAGCCTCCCCTGCGGTACACCACCGGGCCACAGGAGACACTCGGACGCCCCAAGCGCCTCTGGACATGCTCCTCTAGCCACGCACGGTGCTCCCTTGCTGTTCCTTTTCCCTCCTTACTCCCTCACTTTTCTAACTTTGTCTCCACAGGAGCTGCTCAGCGTGGATGTTGTTATGTGTTGAGGGATCTTTCTCCTCCCCAGCCAGGATGCAGTGCGGCTGATGCACTGTTGAAGTTGGGAGTGATGCATGTTTTTTATGCTAGGCCTGATTGATTTGTAGGTGTTGTTCTGAAAAAAAACAAGATTGTCTTGTAGTTAATGAAAACAAAGAAATGCAGTTCGTTGTAAAAAAAGAGAAAAAATTATTATTCAGAGGTGGTTGTGTTGTTTATGCAGGCACATGTCTAAGATTTTGTTTAAATGCGGTTCATATTAAACTGTGCTACGGTTCATTTTTCTTGATCATGTGGTTCACTTGCTTTACCTGTATAAAACCCTCCTTTTTGAGCGGTCCAATATGTTGTCACATGCAGCAAAAAAATGTGGTTCACCTTTCTGTAGTGTTGTGGTTCTCTTTGGTCCATTTTTCTTGACAACAAGTTTGAGAAAAAAATACAAATATATCATATAGTTCACTCGCCTGGTGCAGTCCGGTTTTCAATATGATGCAACACGGTTGACCCGTCAAATGAACTGCGATATGATAAAAATAAATGCAGTTCACTTGCCTCGTCCTTGCGGTGCACGCTCGTTGATTAAAAAAATTATGTTGCAAGTTAAAAACACAAGTGCGGTTCTCTCTGTCGATAAATTCAACCGGTCTCTGAAGGATGCAGTTCGCTCCTCCGATTTCGGATCCGCGAAAAACACGTACAATTCTGTTTGGCGATAATGCAGTGCGCCTGCACCGTGGGATGCAGTGCGGTTGTCCGGTGAATGCAGTTCACTTGGCCGATTCCGGGTCCGCGTAGAACCCGTGCGCTCTGTTTGTCGATAATGCAGTGCGCTTGAGTGTCGCATGCAAACCAATGCAGTTCACTCGCTGATTTTTTGTTTCGCGAAAAAAGTGAGTCAAACCTAAGGAGTTAGAGAGATAGTTATACATGAAAATCGAGCGCCTCGACGATACCTATCCAACCGTCTAACAATTGAATCGATCGGACGAACGAATAATTTTTTTTACGCAAATACGCCCGCTGTCCACAAGAGGGCAGCGCCACCGTTTTCGAAATTCCTTCAAAACCGTAAAGAATCTCGAAAAGTATTCAACATGTCGAAGATGCTCCTACTCCATACAAATCCAACGGTGTATCATACGCATCGTTTCGACAAACGGTTAAAAAGTTGACTCTCTACGAGATCCAAAAACCAAAAACCGAGTGGTTGCGTTTTTTATCTGAAATTACTCTCAAACCGCGAGGAATTAGAAAAAGTGTTATACATATGGATGGAGCGCCTGATCAATACCTTTCCAACAGTGTATCATACGCGTCATTCGGACAAACGGTTTAAGAGAAATCGCGAAAATACGCCCGCTGCAAAAGTATGTCGCCGCACCATTTTTGAAACTGCTCTTAATCCGTGAGGAATCTGGACAAGTGTTCAACATACGGAAGATGCTACATTTCAATACGTATCGAACGGTGTATCGTACGCTCAATTCCGACAAACAGTTAAAAAGTTGAAGCAAAAACGGTGCATGCGGTTCTGTTTTACCCGAGCTGAAGTGCTTCGAATTCAGCACTGTGGTTCTCTTTGCGATACGATGTAGTTCGAAATGTTGTCAGAATAATTATTCTGACAACGAAGTCAGAATAGACCAGTTGTATATATATTATATATAGGTAATATGTGCTTGGGCACCTTGATTAGCATAAGGTATGTTTGCTTTGTTTCCTAATTGCACATTAATTTGAGGTATTAGTACATACCTTACTTAAAACGGTAATTAATTCCAGGTATTAATACATACCTTACTTAAAAAGGTGTTAATGCATATATATAGGGTATATATATAGGGTGGGTCTATTCTAACCACACCCCTTAATACCTTATTCTAACAACACCTAGCCTTATTCTAACAACACCTCCTCTAACTAAGTTTCTAGCGCGGAGCGCCCCGGTGAACAGCGAACCACCTTCTACCGCTTCGGCGCCCGCCCACGCTATATAAAAAAAATCATGCTGCCCACCCACACCACGATCTCCCACCTACCCCCACTCCCCCCGCTTTCTGCCCCACGCCCCCATCCCCTCCCATGGACGGCCCCTCCCAATCCCCCACGCCGGCGACGCCCAACCCCCCCGCCCCCACGCCGCCGGCGCCCCCTCCCCACGTCGGCAACTCCCCCGCCCACCTCCCCACGCAACCATGCGCCGCCTGCCCTCAGCCCCCTCCGCGCGCCGACCTCCACTGCCCCACCTCGTCGGCCCCTGAGATCCGTCGCGCGCAGGCCGCCCGTCCACCACCGTGCGACGGCCGCCACTTCCTTCACAACGCGTCGGCCGCCACTTCCTCCACAGCGGCTCGCCCTCCTCCGGCGATAGACCAGGACGCGACGCGCCATGCCCCCATGGACTCCAGCCGCCGGATCCGAGCCATTTGGTGGCGAGCCCAGGTCCGTGGCGCTTCTACCCGCCGTCTACGCCCACAGGCCGGCGACGCGGAATCCCCCCAATGCGGTTCAGCAACACGGACGAGGAGACCCCCCCCCCCCCGCGCGATAATGCTTGCTCCCCTGTTGTGTTCCCTCAAGATGGATCCACTCGACTCGCCCGATGATCACCACGGCGGGGCTGCCACACCACGCCCGGATTTGTGGGGGTTTCTTCCCTGTGCCTGCCCCCCCTTCGTCATCTTCCCTGGCCGCCATCTACAATTTGTTCTCTTTGTTTTGGAGTTCTGTTCGTTTTGGAGTTCATTGGAGCAGTCCGCACTATGGGACTGTTGAATCCTACAACTTGAATCCATAAGCAGTACACTTTGCTATTGTGTAAAAATGCAAATGCAGCTCGTTTTAATTATCGTGGGGAAGAGAATGTTAAGAAAAAGATAATGCAGTTCATTTTGATATGTTTGCATGCAGTTCTGGTGCGCTTAAAAAAATAGCAGAAAAATGAAAAATAGAAATTAATGCAGTTCGCCATGTGATACAAATACGTCTCCAAAAAGTTTCATCACAAATATGTTATTAACATTGCAATGCGCTTGGTGTTTTGATGCAATACACTGAAAAAAGTTGTAGTGCGCTTGGTGTTCCGATGCAAATTACGGGATAATATTTACCGTATATGTGAATTACGAGAAAAATAAAAAAAGGTGAAGCTTGATTGTGAAGCCGAAATGCAGTGCGCTTAATAGTCGGATGCGGTTCAGTCACTTGGCCAATTTCTATTTGTGCCATGTGAAAAAATCATGTGCGGTTCTTTCTGTTGACAAATGCAATCGGGTGCCCCGCAGATGCAGTTCACTCGCCGATTTTTTGTTCCGCGAAAAACACGCGCAATTATGTTTGGTGATAATGCAGTGCGCTTGACTGTCGGATGCGGTGCGGTTTCCGGCGAATGCAGTTCGCTTCGTCGATTCCGGGTCCGCGAAGAACGGAGTTCCGCGATTTACTAAAATCGACACTACTTTTAAACCTTAAGGAATTAGAGGATGTGTTTTACATAAAAATGGAGCGCCTCTACGATATCTATCCAATGGTGTATCAATTTCATCAATCGGACGAACGTCAAACGAATTTAAGCAAAAACTCCCGCTGTCCAAAAGAGGGCAGCAACGCCGTTTCTCAAATTACTTCAAAACCGTGTGTAATATGGAAAAGTGTTCAACATACGGACTAATCTACTACTCCAGTCGAATCCAACGATGTATCATACGCATCGATCGGACAAGCGGTTAAAAAGTTCTACTCTCTACAAGATCCGAAAACGAAAAACAGAGTTGCTGCGTTTTGTTGCGGCTAGATTTCTCTCAAATCCGTAGCAAATTAGACAAAGTGTTATACATATGGATGGAGCGCTTGATCGATATCTTTCGAGCAGTATATCATTTGCAACATTTCGATGAACGGTTTAAGATAAATCGCGAAAAAACTGCAGCTGTGAAAGTGGGTCGCCGCACCATTTTCGAAACTGCTCTTAATTCGTGAAGAATCGAGGGAAGTGTTCAACATACGGAAGATGCTCCTTTTCCATATGAATCCAACGGTGTATCATACGCTCAATTCCGACCAATAGTTAAAAAGTTATCACGAAAATACTGCATGCGGTTCGTTTTTACCCGAGCTGCAGTGCTTCGAATACAGCAGTGCGGTTCTCTTTGCGATACGATTATTCTGACAACGATGTCAGAATAGACCGTCTATATATATATATATATAGTGAAGCTATTCATCATCCAGGGTACAGAATAATTTATTCTTCATCCGAGGTAATTTTACGAACCTTTCATAAATTTTTTACATTTGTAATACAAATAGTTACATTAATATGGATTCACTACATAAATTTTGACATAAAAAACAAAATATAGCTCACAAGATCAAAATTTTTTACATTTTATGTATATTTTACCCCATTATTTTTACGTTTGTAATTTTACGTAACATAAAATATATTTTATGGTGATTATATTTGTTTACGTTCTCTTTTTACGTATGAAATAAGATCAAATTTATGAAATGTAAAATTACGGTGTATTAATGTCAAATCAGAGGGGGGTTAAGAATAACTATTCCTCACCCAGGGTGGCGAATAGTCTATCCCTATATATAAGACCGTTTATTCTATTACCTGTAATAGAATACTATTCTATTACAATCGGCCCTATAAGGGAGCTCGACCGATGCAATCTTCGTGATTCAATCCACTAGCTGATACGTCTCAAACGTATATAATTTTCCAAACACTTTTGCTATTGTTTTTCCCTCATTCTTGCAGGATTTGAGCTAAACTAATCCGGACTGACGCTGGTTCCAGCAGAGCTGCCTTTATGATTATATTGTGCGCAGGAAAATATATTTTGGACATCTCAGAAAATCCCAGAAAAATACCAAAAAAATCACGCACCCGAAGGAGCCCGGAGCTAGAAGGGGGGCCAGAGGTCAGCCAAGGGGGCCCAGGCGCCCTACTGGCGCCAGCTGACCACCTGGGAGACTCCCCCTCCCTTGGTGCCCTATTTCGACTCCTATTTATTCCCGTGACGAGGAAACTCCGAAACAGAAGTCGCTTTTCCAGAAGCCGTCGCGGAGCCGCCGCCACCCTCTGTTCTTCTTCGGGAGGGCTAATCTGGAGGCTGATTTGGCCTCCGGAGAGGGGAGATCGTCGTCATCGTCATCACCATCACCACTCCATCATCCCTCTATGACTTCTCTTCACATGTGTGAGTAATTCCCTGCTGTAGGCAAAGGGGATGGTAGGGATTGGATGGGATTGATCATGTAATAGTTCGTCAGATTGTTGGGGGCTTGTTGCCTATCATCTACTTTGGTGTTTATCATCTTTGCTACAACTTGTTTCTCTTAATGCTTGTCACTTTGGGCCCGAGTGCCATGTTTTCAGATCTGAACCACTTATGTTTTCATGAGTTTATCTATGTTCGAGATCCTATCTATGAGTTGTATGCACCTATTATGGTCCGGAACCGGCGATCCCAAAGGTGACAGCTTGGGACACCAAAGGGGATGGTCCATAATTTGAGGATTCCATGTATCCATTGAGTTTATTGCTTTGTTCCGGTGCTCTTTCACAGTAGCACCTTAATCTCCATAAGTTCGTTTTGGCCCCGTTCGTAGCGGGATGGTAGGACAAAAGATGTTGTGCAAGTTCTTATTGCAAGCACGCACAACTACCTACGGGATACATGCCAAATGTTCGATATTTGCCTAGATGATCATTGCTTTTTTATGTGTCTTGCCCCGTGTTAGAATCTATTACATGTTCATTCTTATTCATGCAGCGCCCGACCATCCATCTCCCAAGCCTACAGTGCTTTAATCCCGCTGGTCACTAGTTGCTAATTTTCTCTATTTTGCTTTCGCTGTCATCACTATTGCTATCATATCACAGTTGCTATTAATACTTTTTTTTGCAAGCAAGCATATTTTAGGTGCGGTTGAATTGTCAACTAAAGTGTCAAAGCTTATAAATACTCTTTGGTTCCCCTTGTGTCGAATAAATAAATTGGTTTAACTTACCCGAACACTACAATCGATCCCCTAAAGTTGAGGGTCATCAAGTATTGTTTTCTGGCGCCGTTGCAGGGGACCATAGCAATATTTACAAGTCTACTTGAAGTATCCTGCCTGCCACACTTCATCCACTATGGGTAAGAAAGGAGGCCCCAAGGTTCCGATCCTACCATCCACTAGAAGAAAAGTTACCGTTCTGAGTACTAGTTCTACGCTTGATTCACCTTCCGTTATAAGTAAGTTTGCTTGACCACTACCAACACATGCTACTTCTACTGAGTCTGTCACTATGTCCGATACTTTTGATGATTCTTCCACTACCCTTGATGATACTAATTTTCTTGGTCACTATATTAAAACTCAGAAGGCTAAGGTTGCAGCTGAACCCGAGACCAAGACTCCTGCTACCTATATTCCTACTTGTAAAACCTTAGGGTACCCAAACTTAGATGAACTCAAGGAGATGATCCTTGATGATGATTATATTACTCTTGATGATGATCTTTGCAGGAACTCAGAGAGTGTGCCGACTCTGACCCTGATGCTATTAAGGAGATGCTCGAAAAGCACTCCATGAAGAACAAGAATATTCCTGATCCTAAATTTGCCACATCTCCTATATGCATCAATGATCCTGATTATGATTTCTCTATTGATCTTTCACTTATATCTACAGTCGAGGCTGACCCTTTTTATGGCAGAGAAAATGATGATGCTATATCACACCTGAGTTAGGTGACCTATTTACTACTGATGAGAAGATACGAAACTTCTTTGTGGCAAAGCTTTTTCCTTTTTCTTTGAAGGGAGACGCTAAATTATGGTACAATGCACTACCCTATGGTTCCATTGAGAGTCCTCAGGACTTAGTTCAATTTTTTGTTGATAAATATTTTCCTGCTCATATGCAACATGGTTCTTTGCAAAGAATCTATAACTTTAAACAATTGCATGATGAGCACCTCCCTAAATCCTGGGGGATGTATTGTGACTTAATTAAGGCCAGAATGGGACATGAAGTCCCAAAGAATTCATTACTTGATATATTTTATGCTATTCTAACCGATGAATCCAGGTCCTATCTGGATAGTGGTGCTGGTTGTATTTTCAGGGAAAGAACACCGGCCGATGCTGAAGAATTAATGGGCAAGATTGCCAAGAACCATGAAGATTGGTCCGTCCCTGAACCACCTCCACCACCAAAGAAGAGGAGCATGCTTGTTCTGAGCCCCGAAGATATGCAAGAAGCAAAGAAGTCTATTAAGGAAAAAGGCATTAAAGCCGAAGACGTGAAGAATCTACCGCCTATCGAGAAGTTGTGTGAACCTACTACTCACCCTCCCTTGGTAGAGGTACACTCTCTATTAGACTTTACTGAAAGTGACATCCCTAAAGGTAAGCCTCCCGACCAATGCTTAGATGAGCTTGATAGATTTATTATTAAGCAAGACAATTTTAATAGGAGGATACAAAGTCAGTTAATTTATAATTCTCTTGCTATCAAAAATTTACTTGGTGTTCTTGAAAAAACGGTTAATGATGTTAAATGTCTTGTTAAGCACTTTCATATGGTTCAAACTCAGCTTGAAAAAATTTCTAATGTGCAAAAAGATTTGCTTGCTAACAATGCCAAACAGGACATAAAAGCTTATGGCATCAAGACCAGGGGTGGAACACACACCCAGGACCCACTCTATCCTGAGGGGCATCCAAAGAGGATCGAGCAAGATTCTCAAGTACCAGTAGAAGACGAGATTGTTAGCTCTCCTAAGAAGAAAAAGAATAGAAGAAACACAAGGAGGCTGACAACTCCAACGATCCTATTACAAGTGAAGAACCTGCTGTTGATCCTAACAGCATATCTACCTACGATGCTGAAACTGAAGACGGTGCTGAGCCCGAAGAAAATGATAAGGAGAAGGGTGATCCTCTTGAGGTGCGAGAAGAAGAGGCACCCGATAAACGGAAGAAGTATGTTGCGGCTATGGCTAACTTAAATCTAATTAAAACCCAAGTCTAGATGACGCCCTAAGGGCTGTGTATATATGGGGGAACAGAGGGGATTTTCGTGACCCCTTGGAGGTGGAGTCCGAAAACAACCCTAACTCGGTTTCCCCACACATACGGACTCTAAAAACAGCCTATAATGTGGTATTTCGAAATTACATGGGCCCAACCCAATATTAAGGTGACGCAGCACCTATAATTTCCCTTGGACGAAAATAATGAAGTGGCATCTCGCGTATTTCGTCCAAGACTTCATGCGCGCCTTATGGTGGCCTCAAAGTGCGATAATCACCACTGGAAGCTCCATTGTCCTTTCCCGCGCGCGCACCTTCTTCTCCATGCTTGATCCCGCTCCAATGACCATCCTTCTTGTCCATGATAGGTCCTTCATTCATAAGCAAAACAAAAGTATCTAATTTAGGCAGCATCATATGTTCATGAACAATAGAAGGATTCGCAAGAAACGAAAGTACCTGATAATTTAGTTGACGTGCACGTGCTCTAGTAACTGGTCCAATATGTGTAGTTGGTGAGGATATGGGTGTAACATTAGTAGGGATGTCCTCATCAGCTGCAGCTTCACCCTTAGCTGCTAGGGTGAGCTACAATGAAGATCATGTTCCCTTGGAGTTGTTGGAAGACACAAGTCCAGCATGCGCAATGATGTATCCGTGCGATGATTTTCTTACAGCTGCAGGAATTAAGGAGGAATTCTATGGGCTTTGTGCCAATGCAAGTTTGACTCGGCTAGCACTATGCCGTGTGGTACAATACAAGAAGCTCACCTCCTGCTTTGTTAATAGTTTTTGTTATAAACATTCTGCTGGAACGATCAAATTTAAACTTTATAATGATCTCATAACCATGTCTTTGGCACAGTTTTGTGATATAATAGGTGCGTTGAACGCTGGTTAGACGACAAAGATGACCACTCAGCCTTCCGAGTTGAGGACCCTCTTCAACTCCCTTTGTAGTCAGGAGGAGACCGACATTCGACGTATGAAGATTTCCAGCATTCTTTTTCCCAACCTCAGGTATTTTGCGTATTTTTTTGCTAGAGGGGTGCTGGCTCGTGACAACACGAGCTATGGTTCTGCACCAGATTTTGCTATTTATGCGAACGCCCTCTCTGATAAGAATGATTATAATGTGGATGCGTTAATTGCTCGACGCCGTGTTATGAACAGTAACAATGGTGATTTATATGGTGCTGTTAACACCACACTTATCCTTGAGTCTCTTAATCGCACCCCACATCCTTATGATGTTCCCTTTTCATAAAGAAGTCTCGATCTTGCTTCTATGAAGAGGCATAAGTTTGTTACCATGACTTCCCAGTTTGGTAACCTTGTTTATATTTTGAGGTTTGAGAGGACCATTACTCGTGAGATCCGTCTACCTGCACCACTTTTGTTTGATAACACTCGCAGGAACGGATGGTCCTTCAATGATATCTGATGAGTTCATGGCTCAGTACCAGCTGCATAACCCCATGGAGGGGGTTGTTCCCGACGAGGAGGAGCATGGTGAGTTCCCACCTTTCCAAGGGGAGACCTTCACCGATCATGGAGAGGGGTCTTCTTCTGCTTGGGACGAGGGACCTTCCTCATGGGAGGACCCGAGGACTTCGGTGTACGCACCGGAGGGCTCATACGACCCTTGGACTTACCATTACCCCGGAGTAGGAGGCTCCTGGGGGCATTAGCTCCTACCAACTTAGGCCAAAAGCGTAAGCTTGGGGGAGTACGTGCCCTTCTCCCTTCTCCATTGTATTATTCGTCTTTATTTTCTTTTCTTTGATCTTTTCGAAGTTTTTGCCCGTTCTTCTTTGTTCTTTTATTTTCCAAAAACAACAAAAAGATTTATCTTTTCTTTTGTTTTCTTTAATCCTTTGAAAAACCCAAAAACATTTCCTTTCTCTCTTTAGTTTTCTTTTTTTCTAGAGTTCAGCTCGAGTCCGTGATGGCCTTTGATTATATATTTCCCACGTTCGGTCGTGCAAGTGACAAGGAAGTAATGACGAAGATCGAAGAAAGGGAAGCAACAAGGAAAACCGGTATGAACTCTTCTTGTTTCTACTTTTGTACATATGCATGTAATTATGATCTAGAGACCAGCTTGTAGCGACATAGTGCTATGTTTATAATGCTTTCCCAGTGTTCATGCTTTCATTGTGGCTGATCTCAAATAGCTAGGGTGTATAATATGTTGTTGGAATGATTTACATGCATTGCATAGCTCATGGTTTGACATATTGAAGTGGTATTTCCCTTCGGAGAATTCTTGGGTTAACTTGGCACATGTTCACACATGTTTATGACTAAAATGTCTATCATGCCTTGATGACCTTTTTATTTCAGAATAGTCATATCACTTTCATGCCCGATTCAATGTTGTTTTGTCGCTCTGCATGATTATGACAATTATTGCTCTCTAGTTGGTCGCTTCCCAGTGTTTTGCTAGCCTTCGCTCACACTAAGAGGAATTCTGCTTGTGTATCCAAACTCCTTTTCAGACCAGTTATTCCACTTGAGTCCACCATATCTTCCTATATGTGGTATTTACCGGCCACTCCTAACTTATACTTTCTTGTGCCATCTTGAAATTTATTCAAAAGATTCCCTTTTGTAACCGTACAAGCTCATGGTGCGGTGAGGGAAAATCAGTATCTACCATGCCAAAAATATTTTGACGGAAGTTTTAACTAGTCAAATTTATATAAAAAAGAGAGTTACACCTCCCCCATACTTGATGATGGGATGAAATGGACCAAATGCTGCTAATGATAGATGGAACGATATCCTCCTTCCATACTTGAGGAAAAATAAAAGGTTCCATAGACCATCAAGGGATTTATGGATAAGGGAACAAGTGTAAGCAAAAAGCATTGATATGGTTAGCATGGGAGATATTGAGACCTTTAACGTTCACCGTTGACTGGAAAGTTGCGCTACTCAAAAGAATTTTGTCTCTGTTTTCAAAACCAAGAGCTGTGGCACATGTTTAGTCTTTGCTTCCTTTCACGGGTTTTCAATCTTGCCATAAAAAAACCACGGTTCGAGAGTCTCCCCTTCTTTCTTAAAATCACCAACTATTGAGAGCATAATTGTCATTCTTAGTGTAGCATGCATTGTCCCAAAGTATTACATTGTCTTCTGCATGCATGTGATATTGCTAGTCTGAAATTCTTAGTTCTAGTCTCCTTTAAAACTCTGGAGGAGTTTCTGCATTTATGTTTTGCTACACTGATGGAGGCTAGCGAGATACCACTCTGATATGTTCAGGCTATGTGCATTGTGATCTTATCTTGATTTTCAGCTACATATTATTTACTTTAGGTTGTTTCTGATTGATCACTTGAAAGATGAATTGATCCGTGCATTGTCCTCATAGCATTGTTGTGATACTTGCTAAACTCTTTTCGTAGTACCGACTTATATACATCTTATGAAGCAAAAGAGTTTGTCAAAGTTCTCTTGGTCGCGTCCAGCTAGTTGAACTGAATTGCTTGAGGACAAGCAATAGGCTAAGCTTGGGGGAGTTTATACGTCTCAAACGTATCTACTTTTCCAAACACTTTTTCTATTATTTTGCCCTCATTCTTGCATGATTTGAGCTAAACTAACCCGGACTGACGCTGTTTTCAACAGAGCTGCCTGTATGGTTTTATTGTGCGTAGAAAAACGGATTTTTGGACATCTCAGAAAATTCCTAGAAAAATACCAAAAAATCCACGCACCCGAAGGAGCCCGGAGCCAAAAGGGGGGGGGGGGCAGAGGGCAGCCAGGGGGGCCCAAGCACCCTGCTGGCGCGGCCAGGGGTGGGGCCGCGCCAGCTGGACGCCTAGCCGACTCCCCCCTCCCCTAGTGCCCTACTTCGACTCCTATTTATTCTCGTGACGGGAAACTCCGAAATAGAAGTCGTTTTTCCGGAACCCGTCGCGTAGCCGCCGTCACTCTCTGTTCTTCTTCGGGAGGGATAATCTGGAGGATGATTTGGCCTCCGGAGAGGGGAGATCATCACCATCGTCATCACCATCACCACTCAATCATCCCTCCATGACCTCTCTTCACATGTGTGAGTAATTCGCAGCTGTAGGAAAAGGGATGGTGTAACAGCCCAGATTTCGCAAAAATTAAAAATATTGTTTTCGGTGTGAATTGTTTGATTGTCTGATTTTTTGCGGTGTTTGCATCCCCGATTTATCGATCGGCGATTATTTTTCCCCCTCTTATCTCGTAACGGACGGAGACCGACCCTTGCCACCCTGACACTCGACCTTTGGGACACCGGGTTCCACCCGATCACGTCGTGAAAACCACACGAGACCAGCCGCAGCCAACGGAACGAAAACCCCGTTTAATAAGTAAACGGTATATTTTTATAGCGCGCCGGAAAGTGTTCTCGGAATGGTTCCAACGCGAGGTGAACGCCGCCGGATCGACGCGCTGATCGCGCAGTTCGAAGTTTTACCCGAATCGGAGGTACTGCGGACCCCCGGCGGTCAGAAATTTAAACACCGCGCGCGCGAGAGAAAAACCGGGGATGTTTTTGCAAACAGCCAGCCACCTGGGCTATATAAAGACCACCACACTCCTACCCATTTCTAGGGTTTCCCTAGCCACAAAATTGCAGCCACTCCCCTGAGAATTGCCCAGATCTGCCCAATAAACTCCCAAAATCCCAAAATTCCTAGCTCCCTGCGATCTGGACCGTCAGATCGGCCGATCCAACGGCCCAGATAGGCTCTGGCCTCCACCCACCTCCCTCCTCTCTCTCCTCACGCGCGTGCTGCTCGTGGAACCGTCGCCGCTTCCCTCCGGTCGGCCAACTCCGGCGAGTTCCGCGCCCGCCGCCGCACCCAGGTTGCCGCCCTGCCCGCGCCTCTCCTCTGCCGCTCCCCCTCACCTCGTTTCTCCTCTGTCCCCAGGCCGCCGCTGCGAAAGGGAGCCGCCGCCGGCCAACCGCGCCATGGACCGCCAGGAGGAGCTCGCGCCTCCTCGAGCGGGAGCTCGTCCGACGCCGCCCCGTCCCAGGTCCTGCATCGCCGCCTCCAGGAGCTGCCGCTCCGCGCCACCCAAGCCCCTCGCCGGAAACCGGCGCCGCCAGCTGCCAGCTCGGAGCTGCCCGAGAACGAGACGAGCTCGAGCGCCCTCGCCCGATCCAGCCGGGTGGGCCGGCCCACCTCCTCGCGGCCCACCTCCCAACAGAGGCCTGCCCAGCCCCGAGTCCAGCCGGCCTGATGGGCCAAGGCCCATGGTGGGTCTCCCTTTTTTTCCCTCTCTGATTTTTTTCCTTTATCTAATTTGGCTAAGTCCTTTTATTTTTGCTGCTGGTTCGATTTTGCGAATAGATTTGCGAGTAAACCGTAGCCCGGATAACGTTGCGCCCAAAAGGAAAATTGCTTAGAATTGTGTTTACTTTAATTCATCTTTTCTGAGCATTTTGATTTGAGGACATCTTGATATTGTTAATCTGTGTTGAAGTGAGCATCAGGCCGTTAAACTGCTACTAATTGCTGTTATGTGCTGCTGTTATTATTTTATTGCAAGTTTGCATGATGATTGTGACACATCCATGAGGCCTATTGCATTGATTCTTTTTCCTATGTGTTAAGCATCATGTGTAATTCATTTCCATGCTTTAACTTGTCATATTTGGGTGCTGTAGCTATATTAAATCTTGCTCCAAAGTGGTGATCCTGATGTTAATGTGCTGCTGTGCTGAAAACTGTTAATTTGTTGCAACTTCGGGTGACGGTTGCGTCGCAACCGTTTATCGGAATTGAGTGATTCCAATTGCATATTGTTAAGCATCATGTCTACTTTAATTATATGTATTGCATTGTCATGATATGCTTGCTGGTCATATAGTTATTGAGCTCCAAAGTTGCTATGCTTCTGTTTTTGACAGCCACCTCTGTTTTTCTCTAAGTCTGTAACGTTCCGATGCCATGTTGCATGATTAATATCTTTTGATCTATGATGCCTATTTGCATGATTCTTTTTTCCATGCCTTCCCTGTCATGTATACTTTAGTTACATATCATTTGTGAGCATGTTTTCATTGATTATCCTGTTTATGCATTGCTCTAAAGTGTGCTTCGTGATGTTGGCAGATTGTGCCCGTAACTTGTTTTGCTTATATCTTTTTAACCGTAACTCCGTTTGGAGTGTGCCTTATATGTAACTTGACTATTTTTTTCGTGTACTTTGTGTTTATGCTATTGTTTGTTGTTGTTAACCAACCTAAAATATGGTTTAGGACAGAACAGTACCAAATCTTTTAATCATCGTGCGACACTTAGTGTTATGCCATGTTTAGGATTGTGCCTCACTTAAATTGACTAGCATAGATAGTTTCCTTTATGCTTCACCTCGTGCCATGCTTGATTGAGATGCCATGTTAACAATCTTTGTTGATAACCTATAGCTAAACAACTTGAACCTTTCCAAATGTGCGGTATCGTCGTGTGTGACGAGTACTCCACTTAAATTGTTAGTAACCGCTCTCGACGGTAGGTGCGATGTCTCGTGTTGCCTTCTTGTTGATGCTTGCTCGTGTTTGCCTCGTAGTAATAGATGCTTGCTCGTTGATTGCTTTCTAGTGTTTATCGTCTTGTGTGTTTCCGCGGGTACCTCTCGGAGACGATGTGAGCTTGCGATCAACTACACCTTCGGAACCCGACTTATCAACAAGCAAGGACTATACATTACTTATGATCCGTTCTATTTCAACCAGCGGTTTGCATGCTAGTCTAGGTTAGGTTCGATGTTTGATCCTACCACATGTTTACAACCTCTTTCAAACCGATACAGCCATGTCCCGTCCCAGCAAACCATGTACTGCTATGTTACTATTGCTCGCTGCTCAGCCCCTGCTTAGTATGCATGCTTAGGATGCTACGATGTTACCCTGTTATTCCTTGGTTTGGGCTATCACATTATTATATTGTTGTGGATGATATGATTATTATAATGTTGACTATATTCGACGAAGGATGGAAGGTCTAGGCTATCCCGCCCCGACGCTTTGTTCCATTCGAGTCACCTAGGATCCGAGTTCCGGGTATTGGTTTTAAGACTGAGCGTGCCTAACCGCGTGTGAGATTTTATGGGGTCCCCTTTTCTTACCTACCTAGCTTCAAGCATTTCTAGTGGTGGCCCAAGCTGATTTACCATTTGAAACCGTGTGTGTGCTGGTCAGCTGTCAATAGTTTTTAAACCAACATGGACCAGTGAGGACATAGTTCCCTTGCTGGCCCACCTTGTTCGGCTGAGGACCCGGTTTCCCATGTGTGATTAACCGGCTATCCAAACCCGAGACAGACGGTAGAGACCGATTCGAGAGCGCGGCCGGCTTTTGAGTTGCGTGTCGACTCACCGGGGGCCACCCAGATTTGTTCGTTGTTAGTTAGAGGGACCCGTCGTTTCGGATCTCTCGGAACTAAATCATAAAATGGTTGCCTATAATGGGTAGCAACTGAGAGAGATGGGCGTGCGTGCGGAGCCTTGTAATGGGCAGTTGGTACACCCCTGCAGGGTTAAATCTTTTCGAGAAGCCGTGTCCACGGTTATGGACGACTTGAGACCTACTCTTTGTTCATAGACAACAACAATTGATATAATCTTAATACAACTTGATCAACGTGTGTGTGTGTGCCTTGACTGCTTCTTCTTCGTCGGGATGCGAAGAGGAGGACAAGGATAGGATAGGTGTTATGTTTGCGTAGTAGTTGATAGCAAGACTTGTTGGAGGCGATTCCTCATCGAATACTTGGCTTCTTACCTTACTCTCTAGATCGTTAGTCACTTCATAAATGCTAGTGCGGCAACAACCTCACCACTTACCCCTTCCTTACCGTAAACTACTAGTTGTCTTAGAATGACGAGTGATGAAGTCCTTGCTGGATCAGATGACCACTACAGTTGGATGCTAAGTACCTCTGTACTCATGATACTACCCCCAAACTCTTTCCAGGGTTATTGATCAACAACAGGTATGGTGATCGACGTTTCACGTGGAGACTCGTCGACGACTAGTTAGGCGGATCCCGGCGGAGGGCCTGGACCCGTGTGGTTACGGGATCGATGTTTTCTCTTTGCCAGTAGGCATTTGATTGTACTCTGTACTCAGACATGTATCTTCCCCTGTTGTATTGTATTGAGGCAGTTGTATGTCGATTGTATGAGATGTTGTATCCTTGTATCTGTAATGTTGTGATATCATGTTGGAAATCCGGGGCATGTGACTTCGTCATATGTCGCGGTGGGAACGATATGTGCTTCGTCCCCAGATCTGGATGGAAACATCTAGATCTGGAACAGTACCGCATATCGGAACTTACAACTTGGTATCAGAGCCTTACCGACCGTAGGATCCCTTCTCTGGCCGAAGTCGAGTCTAGACAAAAACTATTTTGTAGTTACTAAGTTAGTTATCGGAGAGTAAAATTCTTTTTACTCCTTACCCTTACTCTGGTCAGAACAAGTGTCGTAAGTGTTTTACTCTTTACCGTTGAGGGTCATCACCAGGCCGATGCCACCGAATAAAAAAAATCGTTCCCAACCCAACCTCCCTCCCGATCCCTAAGATCCTCCTCCGTCGCCGTGAGCGCTGTCCCCCCTCCCCGACCCCGGCAGCCTCGAGATCCGGCGACCACGGCCCAGGCAACGTCGAGATCCGGCGACCACGCCCGTCCTCACCAACGCGCGCCCGGCCGCCCTCCCGCAGTCGTGCCTTCTCCCGCCGGCTAACCCGCCCCCGTGTTAACCGTCACGGCGTGCATCGCTTGGTTCCTGCCGGCTCGGCGTCACCCAGCTGACCCCCTCCTGGTCTTCGCCGGCAGGTCCGGCAGGTGCTTGATCCCCTGCCAAGTTCTACTGTAGCTCCTCCTTCTTGCTGCTGATTTCCGCTGCACCCTGTGACTGCTCTCCACAGTCTCCTCCGCTTGCCAACTCTGCTGATGTGTGCGTGCTAGTGCGCGGTTGTTTATTGCAAAAGATTGTTGTTTGTTGCTGCGTCATGTGAAGAGAGATGAATTGGTATTGTTGTTTTCTAGTATAGATCAGTTCGATTTTCTGATTGTACACGGTGCCATTTTACCTGATGAAGCTGCTGCTATTGCTATTTGGCGTTCAGATAATGCAGGACATCGAGCCATCGAGAGAGAATGGAGATATTTATAGAGAGATATAATGCACTAGTGTGGCAATCAGCATAGATGAATAAATATAAGTTCGAAGTATCTATTTTGCTGCAGTACTAAATGGACTTGAGAGGACTACCAGCGTTAGGGATTTGTGAAGCCCCTGGCATGTTTCATTTAATCAAAATCTAACTCCTCTCTCTCAATTTTTGGTGACAAAAATCATGGATAAAGCATTAGTGTTTTGCGAGTTAAAAAAAGCAATAGTATTTTGTGCTATTTGTATTTTGTTATCTGCTTGTATATATGATCCAGATAATGTATGTACGAGCAAAATAAGGAAAAGGTAAAGAAATATTTATGATTGTATTTGTGTTTTTTTGTTATCTGTCAACAACCGTTGATGTAACAATCTACAAAATAAAACAAAGATTTTCAGGTATAAGAATTTACAATGTTAAGAGGTGAGAAAGCAAATAATTTTGCAGAACCAAAATAGGTTCAAGCACTATCTTTGTAAAATTTCACTAGTATGGATAGTGAAAAAGTTGTGACACTCTAAACGCTAATGTTCAAATACGTAAGAACTGTTACTTCAAAACTTCGAAAAATACTAAAAACATTAAAACAAAATATTTATTCAGAAGGTTCAACTTAGAAGAGAAAATAAAATCAAGACCTACCAAGATTTTGTTTAAAGCAATTGTGTTTAGAAAACAAGTTTCCCGCATTCAAATTTGGACTTATATTGTAAGGAATGTTACAAAAATGTTTTATAGAAAATAGTTCCACATTTTTCATACCCTTTTGACTTCATATCATTTGCACCATCAATACAAATACGGTTGGGAAATTAGTATGACTACGACCTAGCGCCGATGGGGCAACCAGTTCAAACATGGTTGTATCATCAATACAACTATGACCTAACGCGGATAGACCAGACAATCAGTACAAACAAGGTCAAGCCATCAGTACGACTATGAGCTTACGTGGATGGGGGTAATCAGTTCAAAAAAGGCTATGTCGTTACTACAACTATGAAACGCGATGCGATTCTAGTTTTTTTTTGTTTAGGCCTCCCCCCCCCCCCCAAGTCAAGTCTTGGACTCGCCTTTGCATGAACGTGGTTGGGGCAATCAGTTTAGACACGGCCGCACCGTCAATACGAACATAGTTGCACCGTCAGTATGGCTATGACCTAACACGGATGGGGGAAATCAGTTCAAACACGATCGCCCCGTCAATACGATTATTACACGAAGTGCGGTTCTGGTTATTTTATTTAGATCCCCCAACAAGTCAAGTCTCGGAGTCTCCTCCGTATGAACGCGGTTGGAGGTAATCAGTTCAGCACAAGGTTCCGCCGTCAATAAAACAAGGTTGCGTCGCCTGACGACTATGACCTAACGCGTATGGGGGCAATCAGATCAAACTCCGTCGCACCATCAGTACGACTATGAAAAACGGTGCGGTGTTGGTTCACTTCTGCTTCTCTCATGAAAAAAAGATATATAGGAAATGGGGACTATGGCTTCAGCAATATACCATGCAATCAGTACAGGCACATTTGTGCCATCAATTTACCTAACACGGATGATTCGCTAGTACGGGTAAGACCTAACGCTCATGGGTACAATAAGTTCAAACTAAGACTAAACAAAAAGTTAAGTCTCATACTCTCCTCTACACACGACGCCACGCCACGCTCGGACTCGAGCTAATGCCAATGGGACAATCAATTTAAACATGAAGGCGCGATCAATAAGACTATGATACACACTTTGTTCAATACGAATTTCATCGCATCCAAAATCATTCTTAAACCGTATTGAATTAAAAAAGGTTCGAGATGAAAAAGTAGGCTCTTTTCAATAGGTTTTCAACGGTATATCATTTACTTAGTTCTGAGAAACGGTTGAAAAGTTACGACTAAAAATAGTACCAAAAAAACAGATTAAAGTTCACACTATCAAACTCCACAGTTCAAACCCGTAAATCAGTCAATTCGACTACTCTGTTTTTTAGACGAAAAAACTACATGATATGTTTTGTCGCGTTCCAAATTACTCTTAAACTTTTGAGAATTTGACAAAAGATTCAACATGAACGGTGTCACATTTTTCGCCCTCTTTCCAACGGTATATTATTTGCCCTATCCCGACAGACTTGTAAAAAAATCGTATTCAAAACCAGATTTGACCATATTCAAATTCGTGTCAAAACCGAGAAGAATTAGGAAAAACTTTCTATACAAGAAAGTTTTGCATTTTCCATAGCTTTCGAGCGCCGTATCATTTGCGTCAATCCGATAAACGGTTTGCAAAAAAGGGGAAATTACTATCCGCCCAGAATTTTACCGTTTTTATAAATTACATTTAAACCGTATAAAATTAGAAACAATATATAAATAAGTAAAAGTAGCGGAATTTCACAAGCTTTACAAAGCCATCTCATTTGGTCAGTTCCGACAAACCGTTTAAAAACGACGTCAAAAATACGATTTGCATTTTTGAATTTGAAAAAAAACGTATTTTGAAAACTGCTCAAAAACCGCGAAAATTTTGCAAGAAAACTCATATTAAATGGAATTTAATTTTCCATAGTTTTCCAACGGTATATTACACGCCCCATTCTGATCAATAAATATTCGTAGATTAGTTTTTTGAATTATAGTTGTGAACAGTACCGACGTAATGCATGCGTCAGTTCAAATCCGTGTTTCTGTCAGTTCTATGTTGCTGTTGTGATGTGTGGCAGCCATTCTTATTTGTCGGGGGTTGGGTTTCTTAGGCACTCCTTCTAGCTCCATCATCTGTCGGGCCAGAAGCAGGGGAGAACAGTGGCAACGCTGCCCCGAGGACACCTCCCGGGAGGGCCGCTCCCGGAAGGGAATGGCCAGGAGACCGTGCGGGACGGGGAACACGCTGGATTACCGCTTGCATGATAAGGACGAAGGTTGTTGTGGCGTCGAAACAACAATGAGCTGATATAAGCAAACACAGGGGTTTACCCAGGTTTGGGCCGTCCGGAGACTAAAATGCCTACTCCTGCATGTCTAATCTTCTTTGCTGGTGATAGAGTAGAATATAGTACAAGGTGACCTTCTGGATGAAGATACCCTATGCTACACTCCACTACACTGTCCTCTCCTTGGTGTAACTGGTCGCCCTCTCAAAGGGAGTCTGTCGTGGGAAAGTCACGGTAGATGTCCGAAGAGTCGAACTTAACATGGGACCTTTGCTGCGAGGCGATTTCGTGGAGAGAGTCGACATGGACAAGAGACTCGGTGATTTACCCAGGTTTCAACCCCTCTTTGTCTCGAGGTAAAATCCTACTCTTGCTTCTTATTATTATGGGTTCTGACTCTCGAAAGAAGAGTCGGTTGATGAATTACAAAAGAGTCGGCTCACAACCTTTATCTCGAGGTGATGTAGGTTACGCCGACAAGTGTCTAGTCCTATCTTAGGTTGAGATTGTTCTGTGGCCCTGGATCCCATGGACCTCGGTTTATAAAGGCACCGGGTCCCGGGATTCCGCGAGTCCGACTTCGAGATGAGGTGGAGTTCTATTCTACTTTACAAATATGCTATGTGTTATACAAGGTAAGTCGAATTCCTTCTACGGCTTCGATCTTCTTTCCTTAGCACAGCCGGCCCGTGGCCGGGTCTTCTTTCGTGGGCCTTTAGTAGGTGAGTCGGCCCATAGATCTAATTTTGGGTTATGGGCTTGATCCACCCCCCGACATTAGCCCCCAGGATTAGTGGGATGCTTTAGTCTTCGCAGCAATCTTCTTGTCACTGTCGTGGTTGCCGACTCCCTGATTTAGACAGACCGACTCCTAGTTTCTCTAAGATTTAAAAGGAGTCGGTGCCAATTTATCTTGTCTCTTCGCTTCATCTTCCAACCAGAAAATTTCTTTTGACTTTTCAGTCAAAGATCTGGTATTGTATTTATGAGTGCACTGCCTGAAACGCCTGTTGGAGGCATTGATATCGTGATGGGAATCGAGGAATCTTTCCATAAATGTCACCTACCATGGGTAGTTCACCCATGTCATTATGGCATTGATTGATCCTCTGCTCGGAACTGCTATAAATAGCCATTGGGTAGCTTATCCTTCAAGTGCCCGCATCTTCTTCTTCATCTTATCCCTTTCCATGGCTCCCAAGCTAGGTGCTCGTGGTCATTTATCGGCCGATGAGCCCGGTTCCAGCAGAGGCACTCGTGGTCGAGGCCGTGGCCGCGGTCGTGGCCGTGGGCGAGATCGTGGACGTGGTAGAGGTAGGGGAAGAAGTGCTCACGCTTCTTCTCCATGTGAATCTCCCCCTTCTTCTCCTGAGAGGGGTGAGTTCTTGATACATATCCAGACGATTCGTCACTGGATCAAACTTCCTGAGTCTTTCACTCAACTTGTGATTGATTCAAGGCCTTCGTGTATTTGCAATCATATGGGAAACGAATAACGAATATAAGTAGCCTAGGCTTTTCTTTCAGTCTTAGTCTATTGATTCCCTTGTACTTACTGTAGCTAGAACTTGTTATTGCAGTCAAGGAGCCAGGAGCCTTCAATCACATTTTAGCTTGACGTTATTCTCCTTCTTGGGGGCCGGCTTGTAGTAGCAGGCGTACAGGACGAGGCCGAACAGCGCACCGAGGCCATTGGGGATATGAACAAAGACAAGAGCCGGCACGGTTAGAGAGACACTCTCAAGTTATATAAGATTTGGTTGGAACCTGAAGATGGAGATATCCGCTCCGGGGGATGTCCTCATGGACCCGTTTGGGTGGCTACCAGTTTTTCTAGCCACAACTCCATGTTCTTGGAGAAAGGTCGGAAAACTTTTCATCGTTCCAGGAATATCTCAAGGGGGGACACCATTGTTTTTAGATATGATGGTGGTGACACCCTGTGGGCTAGAATCTTTGACACGGATGGTGACCGAGCCGACTGTTTAGTAGTATTTTGCCGACTTTGGCCTTTAATTTTCTACAATGTAAGGCTCCTCCTTTTGATGTAAGACTCGTCTGTTTGATGAATGAAAATTGTAAATTCCCATCGAGTCTATAAGTCGGTTTTTATTCCTGAATTTGAATATTTTTTGCACAATGCATGAGAGCCGATATATTTTATGATGTCTGTATCTGTAGCCCCCTAAGTCCATTCATAGTAGTTATATATCAGTGATCGACTCATAGGATAGATCGACTTGTAGCCCCCATGAGTTGGTGTGGTCACGTTGTGTGCCGTACCAGGTCATATAATTTTTTGAAGTCATACTCCCCAAGAGTTGGTATGATCATACTGGCGTCGTGCCAAATCTTTGAAATAAGAAAGTTTTGAAGTGTTACTCACCAAGAGTCGGTGTATGCATCTGTGCGCTGTACCGAGTCTTTGCTTGATAAAAAAACTTTTATCTGTGTCGGCACGAACATCATTGTGTCGTGTCGGGTCTTTGAGAAGATTTTGAGGTGTAGTCCCCATGAGTCGGCATATGCATCTATGTGCTTGTACAGAATCACATAGGTCTAACTTTTATCTGTGAGAAAAATTGTTTTTATTAATTGAGCATGATGCTTTATATGCAAAAATGAAATGTAATGGCTAATAGAAGTCGACTTTAAACCTCATCCTCTCGCGTTGAGAGAGATTGTTGGTTGAAGAATCGAAACATCTCTGTAGAGCCGGCTTTTCAATGACTATCGTGCTCGACTCTTAGGACTAAATCCGATAGGTGTTTTATGTAAACCCAGAAATTTAGACCAACCGGTTGCGCGTTAGTTATGTAAGCTCTAATCTTGTACAGGACGAGCGGCGTGGGTGGCCAATTCATGTATATGTCGGGATTTCTTCGGTTAAGAGTCGATGGGAGCCATGTGAAGTTTTACATATATATGCCGGTTTTTCTGGTGAGAGTCGATGAGTATCATCAAGCCCCCCCACTTTGCCTTATCAAAGCAATATACATGGTCACAGCCGATAGAAGGTTGATCAAGCCCCCAGGTCTCTGGGAAAATTGTAAAAAATATGTAATTTATGATGCAATATGTATGAAAGACTATGCAATATGAAAGTTGATTTTATGCGTAAGTGTGGCGAGAGCCGGTGCGACGAAGTCGACTTTGAGATGTGGAGAAAGCTTGTTGCGATAAAAACTGACTTTATGGCGATAGCCTATTTTGCGACGAAAGTGGAGTTTATATGTTAATTACGGTGATAGCCTAAATGCGATTAAGATCGACTTATTTATTTTACTGTGATGAAAGACGGTTGCGATGTAAATCGACTTTATTATGCGGCGATAGCCGATGCGACAAATGTCGACTTATATCTATATGTGGCGGAAGCCAGTGCGACGAGTGTCGACTTTGTACAATAGTTTTCCTGTGCTATCTAATTATAATATGGACGGAGTTGTGCGATGTTCCACGACCTGGGTTTCTCCTCCATAGATGTGCGTGACTTTTCCTTCTAGCGTATATCAACCACGTAATAGGATCTATTGTAGAGGTTCTTGCTGACCACGAACGGTCCTTCCCATGGAGAAGATAACTTGTGCATTCCATCCTTTTTCTGTATGAGGCGGAGCACTAAGTCACCTTCCTGGAAAGTCTGACTTTTGATACGACGACTATGATATCGTCGTAGATCTTGTTGATACATAGCCGACCGAGCTGCTGCTAGTTGTCTTTTTTCATCAAGAACATCCAAGGTGTCTTGCCTCGCTCTTTCGTTGTCGGATTCCACATAAGCTGTGACCCTTGGCGAGTCGTGACGGATATCACTTGGGAGAATGGATTCTGCTCCATAGACCAGGAAGAAGGGTGTGTACCTGTCGACCTATTAGGAGTCGTCCTGATACTCCACAATACTGATGCCTCGGAGCAACTCTTGGTTGGCTCTCTTGGCTTGTCCATTGGTCTGTGGGTGAGCCACTGACGCAAGGTCGAGCCGGATGTGCTCGTTCTGACAGAATTTTTGCATAACCCCCTCTGATAGGTTGGACCCATTATCAGTGATGATGCTGTGGGGGTAGCCGAATCTATATATATTTTTTCAAGAATTTTAATGTCATTGCTGCATCGCATTTGCTGATCGGCTCTGCCTTGACCCACTTGGTGAATTTATCGACTGCCACCAATAGGTGTGTATTATTGTTGGAAGACCTTTTGAAAGGCCCCACCATATCAAGCCCCCACATCGCAAAGGGCCAAGTGATAGGGATCATCCCGAGCTCTTGAGCCGGCACATGAGCTAGCTTGGCATAACGCTGACATCCGTCGCATTTCTTGACTATATCCTCTACATCTGCATGTGCTGTAGGCCAGTAGAATCCGTGTCTATAGGCTTTAGCCACTAGCGAACGAGAGCCGGCATGGTTCCCGTAGTCTCCAGAGTGTATTTCATTGAGGATCTCTCTGCCTTCTTCTGGTGACACACATCTCCGAAAGACGTCTGCAAGACTTCGCCGGTGTAACTCACCGTTGTTGAGCACGAAGGATTTTCTCTTCCCGACGATTTGTCTGGCCTCTACCTCATCAGCAGGTAGGATCCCCTGGGTCTTGTAATCCAAGTAAGGCACAACCCATAAGGGAGTAGCATGCATTGCGGCCACCAGAGCCGGTTCAGGATCTGTCTCTGCTATGTCTTCCTCCGTTGGTATTTGCACAGACGGCTTTGTCAGGACGTCAAGGAGCACATTGGGTGGAACCGAATTTTGCTGAGAGCCGAGCCGGGATAGAGCATCGGCGGCTTCGTTTAGCTTGTGCTCCACATAGTCCACTTGGTACCCTACAAAGAAACCATCTTGTTTTTCTACCTCCCGCCGATAGGCCGCTATGGTGTCATCTTTGAAATACTTGCTGAGAAACAAGGTCGGAATCACCATAGCATCAGATCCGGCTTATGTTCATCTCACGAGCCATCCGCAACCCATGGAGTAGAGCCTCATATTCTGCTACGTTGTTGGTGCAAGTAAACTGTAACTGCAGGACATAGCAGAATTGTTCTCCTTTGGGAGAGGTAAGGACCACGCCGGCTCCTGACCCTTGAAGTTTTCGACTCCCATCAAAGTGCATTGTCCAGTATTTCATAACCAACTTTCCTGGGGGTGCTTGGATCTCTGTCCAGTTGTTGATGAAGTCGACGAGCGCCAGAGATTTGATGTCGGTGTGTGGTTCATACTTGATGTGATAAGCCCCCAACTCTATAGCCCACTTTGCAATCCTTCCGATGGCCTCCCAGTTTTGGATGATGTCTGCAAGTGGTGCCAAGCTGACTACAGTTATGGGGTGCTCCTGGAAGTAATGCTTGAGCTTCCTCCTCGCCATGAATACACCAAGGACCAACTTTTGACAGTGAGGGTAGCGTTTCTTTGATGATGTCAAGACCTCACTAACGTAATAGACTGGCCTCTGCAAAGGGTGCTCTTTAACGGCTACCATACGTTCAACCACAACTACAGCGCTGACTGCTCGGTTGTTGGAAGAAATACAGAGTAGCATCGGCTCTTTTGGCTTAGCAGCCGCCAGGACTGGAGCCTAGGAAAATTATTTCTTTAAATCTTCCAGAGCTTAATCAGCTTCATCGTCCGATACGAATTTCTCCTACTTTTGTAAGAGTCCGTATAGAGGGATCACTTTTTCTCCAAGTCGGCTTATGAACCGACTCAGAGCAGCTACCCACCCAGTGAGCCGTTGGACTCCTTTCACCGAGGCCGGCTTCTGGAGAGCCATAATAGCGTTATTTTTCTCCAGGTTTTCCTTGATTCCTCTTTCTGACACTATGTATCCGAGGAGGTTTCCTGCAGGGACCCCAAAGGTGCACTTGGCCGGGTTTAGCTTCATCTGGTACTTGCACAAATTCTTGAAGGTTTCCTGGAGGTCACTGATGAGTGAGTCAGCGACTTGAGACTTGATGACTATGTCGTCCACATAAGCGTGGACATTTCTCCCAATTTTCTCCTTGAGGAAATTCTGCACTATTCACTGTTATGTAGCCCCTGCATTCTTCAAGCCGAAAGGCATAGAAGTGTAGCAGTATATCCCAAAGGGAGTGATGAAAGCCGTTTTCTCCTAGTCCTCGAGGGCCATCTTGATTTGGTAATAACCCAAATAGGCATCGAGAAAACACAGGAGCTCGCATCTCGCAGTAGAGTCGATAATCCGATCGATGCGAGGTAGTGCGAAGGGATCCTTCGGGCATGCTTTGTTCAAGTCGGTGTAGTCAATGCACATACGCCAAGGCCCATTCTTTTTCAAAACGAGGACCGGGTTTGCAAGCCACTCCGGATAGAAAACTTCCATGATGAACCCGGCATTTAGGAGCCGAGCTATCTCTTCGCCGATGGCGTTCCTCCTTTCTTCATTGAAATGACGAAGGAATTTCTTGAGCGGCTTCAGTTTTGAGTCGATATTCAGGTGGTGCTCAGCGAGTTCCCTCGGGACACCTGTCATGTAAAAAGGTTTCCATGCAAAAATGTCCGATTCTCATGAAGGAACTCGATGAGCGCGCTTTCCTATTTATCAGAGAGCTCTGTCCCAATGATGAACTGCTTGGAAGCATCACCAGGGACAAAGTCGAATTTCTTCGTGTCCTGAGCCGGTTGGAATTTGGGGTTATTGTCAGGAGTCGGTTTCTTCAAGATGGTAGAGTCAGTTGGGTCCACCTTCTCCTGGTATGCAGACAGGTCTTCCTTTGCACACGATGAGTCGGCAAATTTGACGTGTTGCTCGTCGCATTCCGTAGCTCTGGACCGGCTCCCGTCTACCGTGATCGGGCCGAAGGGACCCGACATCTTTAGATTCAGATAAACATAGCACGGCTGAGCCATGAACCTGGCGTAAGCCGGTCTGCCTAGGATGGCGTGATATTGGCTCTCAAGCTTCACCACCTCATAGGGTATGATTTCGGAGCGAAAGTTCTCAGCGGTTCCAAAAGCTTTCTCCAGGAAGATTTTGCTTATTGGGCGTGCTGACTTCCTTGGGACTTTTGCATGGAACACGGTGTTGGAGGTTTGCAGTTGTTTGTGAGTCAATCCCATCCTTCAGAATGTCTCATAGTAGAGGATGTTGATACTTCTTCCTCCATCCATGAGTACTTTGTCGAGTGTGTAGCACCCGATTTGTGGAGAAACTACCAGGGCTAGAGAACCCGAGTTTTTTACCACTGGTGGGTGGTCATCCCTTGTCCAAGTGATCGGCTGTTCAGACCAGTTAAGCCACCCGGGACAAGCCGGCTCAGTGGCCGCAGACATGGCGGCTCTCTGCTGCAACTTCTTGTCCCTCCGACAGGTGCTGGTGGTGAATACATCGTAAGCTCAATGGTCTTGGAGCTGCTTTGGGTTTAATTGGAATCCGGCGAGTCCCGATTGGTTCTGCTTTCCTCCTCCCGGGGATCCTTGCTATTGCGGTGCTGCACCGGCTCCCTGGTGGCCAAAGTTTTAGTTTTGGTTATTGTTGTTCTGACCGGCTCCGCTACCTGACCAAGGGGGCCCTGACCTCCACGACGTGCGAACTCTTTCATGAAGTTGTAGTCTTCCAAAGTGTGGCTGGCTGGACGGCCGGGTTTGCTATGCATCGGGCAAGGTCTTTTCACGGCTTCTTCAAAGGTGACTAAGGGTTGGAAACTTCGTTCCGGATTGCGGTAGTTGTTGCCCCCTGCTTCTGCCTTTGGGAGATGACATTTGTGTTGGCTACCAAGTCGTAAGTATTCTGATCAAGTCGGCGCTTGTGGCTCTGGCTCTGAGATCCCTTGTCGTTATTCCTTTTATTCTGGGCAACTTTGTACTCTTCCGGATCAACATCCTTGGATTTGTTAGACATGGCGTACTTGATGACCGCGTTCATGAGCTCTCCTATGTTGCTGACCGTCCTCTTGAGTCGGCCAAGTTTGTCTACTAGAGTCTCAAACTTGCAGTTCCTTTCCAGGACGATCACTGATGTCTGTGCAGTAAGAGTGTCCGATGAATGCATTATATATGTGACTCGTCGTGCCTAGCTTAGGGCCGACTCTCCTTCTTTCTGGACGTAGTGCTCCAAGTCGACTATTGTTGTGGCTCGCCGGCAGGTGCCCTGGAAATTCTTGATGAACTTCTCTCTGAGATCCGTCCAAGAGGTGATGGAATTCTCTGAAAGTTTTTTGAACCATGTGCGAGCCAGCCCCTCCAACAACATCGTGAAGTAACGGGTGCAGACTTCTTCGCTAGCGTGCAACATATCCATGGCGAGATCGTATCTTTCGATCCAGGCCGCTAGGTCCATGTCACCAGTGTAGTTTGGGATTTTGCGCGGTCCTTGAAATCTGGAGGCAGGCGTGTATTCCTCAAGGAAGAAACTAGACATCGGTTACCTATGGATCTGATGACGAACTCGGTGTTTGATTCTTGTGGGGGAAGCTGGGCTACCGGCTCTACACATTGGTTGGTGTTAGGAGCCAGTAGGTCCACAATTCTCAGTGCTCCCTGAGGGCTCAAAGGTACTCTATGATGGAGATGGCTGCCTGAGGCTGCCGGAGCCGGTGATTCTGCCTGCCGTCTCATACTCCGGTATGGAGTTCCGTGTATGTATGGGACCCCTTGTGAGTATTGGCCCTACTATATGATCGCAGTCTTCAGGAAGCCGACGCCTCACAGGCGGAACGATCTGCTGGGGTGTCTCCATTAATTGGTGCGTTGGTGAGGTAACGGGTCGCTGCCATGACATTAGCCATGGGGTTATCGAAGTGGTGAGGAGGTGTGTGGAAGCAATCTTGGCATGGCGAAGGAGCCGACTTCATGGGAGGCTCGAATCCAGGGGGAGTCGATTGGTCAGGGCTCTGGAAAACCGCTCGACCTTGGTAACCAGGGGGAACCGACTCGTGTATCCCGGTGGGCGCGTATGATCGAGACTCAATCGCCGAGCGTCTATTAGATCCGACTCCCCTAGGAGTCACGCGGCTTCCTGAATGAGCCGAGCTTCTCTCTCAGCCATCTGCTCTTTCTCGGTGTTGACTTCTCTCCGTAGGCTTGCTATCTGTGTCTTGAGTCCGTTGACCCTTGTCCTCCAGGCCTCCTGATTTTCTGTTATTACTGTGAAAGCTAAAGCCTCATCAAGGTTGGCTAGGGCATCTACAAGGGATTCGTCCCTAGTGGGAACTTGTTCTGTTGAGCGGGCTGCTGGGTCCCTATTTGCATTTGGAACCGCAGCGGCCGACGACTCAACGCCTTGTTGTTGGGCTGCCGGACTCTCCAGTCCTCCGAGGGTAATCTGGGTTATACTCTGGCACACCAGTGCCGTGTTTGTTGTTCCCCACGGATCGGATGGACCCCTCATCTGAGAAGCTTCCTTCACTTGGATATGAGTCGGCCTCAGTTAGTTCCTCCGAAGCGTCGTACATTGGGGACTCGACAGAGCGCTCCGACTCTGGAGTCTCACCAATGAATCCGATGAAAGTGCTTGTGGAGTCGGCGTGTCGCCGACTTGAAATTTTGATGGAAACTTTAGGATCTGGCTCTAGCTCTCGTCCTTTCTGCCGATAAAGATGTGGATAGACTCGATCGGGATCAAATATCCTGATTCGACGGAATTGGCTTCGGGGCCCCAGGTTGAGTCGTCGATGCAGAGCTTCCTGCGCTGGGTTCTGGTGATTCGTCCAACGACTAATCCCTCCGTGCCGTGCAGAGCTCCCTCCATAATCTCAACACCTGCGAGCGCAGGCCCCACGGTGGGCGCCAACTGTCGTGGGAAAGTCACGGCAGATGTCCGAAGAGTCGAACTTAACATGGGACCTTTGTTGCGAGGCGATTTCGTGAAGAGAGTCGACATGGACAAGAGACTCGGCTATTTACCTACGTTTCAGCCCCTCTTTGTCTCGAGGTAAAAGCCTACTCCTGCTTCTTATTATTATGTGTTCTGACTCTCGAAAGAAGAGTCGGTTGATCAATTCCAAGAGAGTCGGCTCGCAACCTTGATCTCGAGGTGATCTAGGTTACGCCGACAAGTGTCTAGTCCTATCTTAGGTTGAGATTGTTCTGTGGCCCTGCATCCCATGGACCTTGCCTTATAAAGGCACCGGTCCCAAGATTCCGCGAGTCCGTCTCCGACATGAGGTGGAGTTCTATTCTACTTTACAAATATGCTATGTTCTATACAAGGTAAGTCGAATTCCTTCTACGGCTTCGATCTTCTTTCCTTAGCACAGCCGGTCCGTGGCTGGGTCTTCTTTCATGGGCCTTCCGTAGGTGAGTCGGCCCATAGATCTAATGTCGGGTTATGGGCTTGATCCATCCCCCCGACAAAGTCCTTGAGAGGTCTCCCAAGAAGTTCTGGGGACGAACTCCTCCCCCTTCTGCTTGTTGTGGATTCACACAGGGATTAATCCATTTGGGTGCTGGCTTTTCCTTTTGGTGGATCTTCCTTCTTCTCTTCCTTCCTTTCATTTCTCCTCCATGCCTCTCTTCTTCCTCTTTTGGTTCCTCCTTTGGGTCCAACCCCTCTTCTGATGTAGTTAGCATCTCCCTTTTATAGAGCAAGGGGCCGGCTTGTCACAGTCCCACTAATAGCTACAGTAATGGTGGTTATCTTATACTTGTGTTCGCAACTGGAGCATGCATGGGCTGAGTAAGCATGAGAGAGCTCGCCAGGTGTAGGCTGCCTCCTGTCAGCGATGCATGCTTGTCCTCTAGCACATTGAATGCGATGTGATCTTTGTCGGGCGGTGGGAGCCTGATGGATGGTTCCAACCTTCCGGAACTGGTCCGAGGCACTCCTCCATGTGCCTAGCGCGGTGTTCCCGGCATCTCCTTGCCGAAATCTTCCATGGCTGCTCTTGAAATTTTTCTGAGAAGCATAGTCAGAACGTAGGGAAACGTGGTACCCCAGTATCCGGTTACCGACAGTATCCCTCGGGCTCGGCTTCTGATGAAGACTTCCCGGAATCGAAGTCGAGTCGTCCGAGAAGGTGTTGTAGTCTGTGTACTGGGTGTCATGTCACGTGGACAGGGAAGGCGGTGCCACGTGGTACGCTTCCTGTCGGATTTGACTGATGATGATGCCCCTGCAAAAGATGGCAAGACTCGAGGTAATGCAGTGGCTGGCCCCATGGTAATTTAATGTTCTTACAGTAGAGTAGAAAATTACTCCCCTGTGAGTGTCCGTTGGGTATTTAAGCAAGTCGGTGCAAAGCGGATGAGTCTATCCCCCTTCTTCGTCTCCCACTTCGGCTTTCTGGCTTCGTGCACCCATGGCGCCTCCGACGTCTCCCAACACTCTGGGAGTGGCGGCTCAATAGATCCTGGGAGTTCGAAGTGGTGGCATGGGTCAAGGCGGCGCGGTCGTGGTCGTAGTCGTGGTGCATTGGCGTCTTCGGACTTGGCGATGGCACACAAGGAGGTGCCGGCCCACGAGTTCTTTGTGGCGGCGACCGACCCGGCCTGTGGTTGGCTTCGGCTACCGGAGGCATTTGCACAGGCAATAGCGGGACGCAGTCCTCAGGGCTTGTGCCTCCGGATGGAGGGCTGCCCCCATGGCTCAGCGTGGGTGGCCACAGTCTTCGGCGAAGGCGGCACCATGTACCTGGACCAAGGATAGGCGACGTTTTTTCGCTGGAGGAACATCCAACAGTTCCAGGCCATCCTCTTCTGCTTTGATGGCCAGGACACCCCCTGGATGAAGGTCTTGTATCTGTGGGGGTCCCGCGGGGAATGCTCCGGGGAGGTCGTCAGTGGTGATCCCAGCGAGCAAGGCGCCGTGGGAGTCATCCAAGACTTCATGGGTGCTGCGCCTGCCACCGAACACTGAGGAGGCGAGATGTCACCGGAAAAGTCCAGGCAAGGGCTACAGCTTAGATCCGGCGGTTCACTCGTGTTGGGATTTTCTCATTTCGGCCCTACACTTTTGTACTTAGCAGTAGGTGGATAGTGGTAGTGGTGTAACCACTCCATACGGTTAGCGCAAGATGTAAATACCGATCCGGGAAAACCCAAGCACCGCTTTGGTTCCAGAAAAATCCCCTATGGGGTAGTAGTAATTAATGTGGTAAATTTTAGAGAACTTGTCCCTTTTCATACCTCATGGATACCTTTTCGCCTTGTCGGCCTCCGAGAGAAAACATTCGACAAGTGGATTCCGGTAACTCTGTCTTGACCTTTTGCACGGCTTAACGGAGGAGTATTGCAGTAATTCTCCACTACGTTCGCCAGGCGCAATTGATGAGAACACAGGTGGCAATACGAGCAGCGGGTGCTCATTTCCATCGGTTATCTCATGGAGGGCGCGAACCCAAGAACCGAGAGGTTCATTGAAGCGCAATCCCTCAAGGGTGTTGTGGTGGTGCCTCGGCTCAAGGTCCGAGTTGTGAGGTTTGTTCCGGTGAGTCTTTCCGGGATACTGTTATATCCGACTGCACGAATGCTTGACGGGAACTCCAACTCGGTCTCTTCGGGATGGCTACATCCCAGGAGGTGAGGACCAACTGTCTGAACCTTATCCTAGGAAGGTACGGAGCCTTCGCAGGCTACTCGGAACGGAGCTTTATCGGACAAACCGATAGTGATAGGTTTGCACTGTCCGCGCGGAGCGGATTCATTCGTCCGAGTGGGGTTTTTTCTCACGGAAAACTGACGACGATGAACGGCGTGGTCTATCGCGAGTCTCTGGTAACCCACAATTGCATGGGATCGAGATAGTCTTCGCGGGTAAGATAACCCAATTTATTGATTCGACTCAAGGGAACCAAAGAATATCCAAAAGCTTTAACAGTGGAGTTGTCAATTCCACCGCACCTGAGATACACTTACTTGCAACAATATATTAATAGCAACTGCGATATGGAAGTGATGATAGCAACGGTCATAGTAAAACAACGAAAGTAAACAACTAGTAACCAGCAGAATTAAAAACACTGTAGGCTAGGGAGATGAATGGTTGGGCGCTGCATGGATAAGACACATCATGTAATCAACTTGGGGCAAGGCACACAGAAAAGCAAAGATCATCTAGGCATAAATCAAACATCAGGCATGTATCCCACAGGTAGTTGTACGTGCTTGCAATAAGAACTTGCACAACATCTTTTGTCCTACCTTCCCGCTACGAATGGGGCCAAAAGGAACTTATGGAGATTAAGGTGCTCTTGTCAAAGAGCACCGGAACAAAGGATTAACAATCAATGGATACATGGAATCCTCAAATTATACTCCATCCCCTTTGGTGTCCCAAGCTGTCACCTTTGGGATCGCCGGTTCCGGACTATAACAGGTGCAAACAACTCATAGATAGGATCAAGAACACAAATATATTCATGAAAACACAAAGGGTTCAGATCTGAAATCATGGCACTCGGGCCCAAAGTGACAAGCATTAAGAGCAACAAGTTGAACCAAAGATGATAAACACCAATCTAGATGTTAGGCAACATGCCCCCAACAATATGATAAAATATTACATGATCTAACTCATCCAATCCCTACCATCCCCTTTGCCTACAACAGGGAATTACTCAAACATGGATGGAGAAGTCATGGAGGGATGATGGAGTGGTGATGGCGATGACGATGGCGATGATCTCCCCTCTCCGGAGGCCAAAACAACCTCCAGATTAGCCCTCCCGGAGAAGAATAGAGGGTGGCAGCGGCTCCGCGACGAGAATTGGGAAAACGACTTCTGTTCTGGGGTTTTTGCGTCATTAGAATAAATAGGAGCATCGGTAGGGCACCAGAGGAGGGGGGAGGTCCCCAGGCGGCCAGAGGGCGCGGCCCCACCCCTGGCCGCGCCAGGGGGGCGCCTGGGGCCCCCTGGGCTCCCCTCTGGTCCCACTTCTGGCATCTGGCTCCTTCGGGTGCGTGGATTTTCTGGTATTTTTCTGGGAATTTTCTCGGACGTCCAAAAATCCATTTTCCTGCGCACAATAAAACCATAGAGACAACTCTGCTGAAAACATCGTTAGTCCGGGTTAGTTTCTTCCAAATCATGCAAGAATGAGGGAAAAACAATAGCAAAAGTGTTTGGAAAAGTAGATACGTTTGAGACGTATCAACCCCCCAAGCTTAGCATATTGCTTGTCCTCAAGCAATTCAGTACAACGAACTGAACGCGACAAAGAAAACTTTGACAAACTCTTTTGCTTCAATAGATGTATATAAGCATGTACTACGAAAATAATTTAGCAAGTATCAAAACAATGCTATGAAGACAATGCACGAAGCAATCCTTCTTTCAAGTGACCAATCTCAAACAACTAAAAGCAAATAATATGGTACTGAAAATCAAGACAGGATTACAATGCACAAAGCTTGAACATATTAGAGTGTTATTTCGCTAGCCTCCAAGAGTGAAGCAAAAAATAAATGAAGAAACTCCTCTGGAGTTTTAAAGGAGACTAGAACTAAGAACTTCAGAATAAATAATACCACAATCATGCAAAAGACAATGTAATACTTTGGGACAACGCACATTACACTTAGAATGACAATTATGCTCTCCTAGTTGGTGCTTTGAAGAAAGAAGGTGGAGACCCTCGAACCATGGAGTTTGATGGAAAGGTTGGAAACCCGTGAATGGAAGCAAAGACTAAACTTGTAGCAGAGCCCTTGGCTTTCAAAACAGAGATAAAAAGGTTTTTTGGGATATGCATGCTTCGTCAACGAATGCTAGTAGACAACTCAATCGCCTCTTATGCTAGACATGTTTCGAGGAACGGCTCCCAAGATGGAGACGATCACATCCCCTTAATCTCCTTTGTTTATCACTGCCAAAGTTTTCTGATTTCTCATAGACAAAGAGTGAAGGAGGGTTTGTTGGTTGTGATTATCTTTTGTGAGCTGGGCGAACTCATGCCAGTCCCTCCTCGTATTGGGGTCTGCAGATTAGATATGCAATCCCGGGATAAAACATGTCTAACATAAGACGGTCATGAATTACCTACTACTTCCTCATGAGCTAAAACAGAGGCACAAAACAAGAATGCTTTTGAATAATTTCGAGATGGTACAAGAAAGTCTTCGTTATAATGGCCGGTAAATACCACATAGGAAGGTATGGTGGACTCATATGGAAAAAACTGGTTTCAAGGATTTTGGATGCACAAGCAGAAATCCGCTTAGTGCGAGCGAAGGCTAGCAAAAGACTGGGAAGCGACCAACTAGAGAGCAATAACAGTCATAATCATGCAGAGCGACAAAGTAACACTGAACCAGGCATGAAAATGATATGACTATTCTGAAATTCAAAGATCATCAAGACATAGTAGACTTTTTAGTCATAAACATGTGTAAGCATGTGCCAAGTCAATCCATGAATTCTCCAAAGGGAAATACCACTTCAGTATGCCAAACCATGAACAATGAAATGCATGTAAGTCATTTCAACAACACATTATGTACTCTAGCTATTTGGGATTATCCACAAGGAAAGCATGAACACTGGGAAAGCGTTGTAAACACATCACTATGTCGCTACAAGCTGGTCTCTAAATCATAAGTAAAATCATATGTACAAAAGTAGAAACAAGAAGAGTTCATACCGGTTTTCCTTGTTGCATCCCTTTCGTCGATCTTCGTCATTACTGCCTTGTCTCTTGCACGACCAAACGTGGGAAATATATAATCAAATGCCAATGCCATCATGGACTCGAGCTGAACTCTGCAACAAAGCAAACTAAAGAGAGAAATGAAAATATTTTTGGATTTTTCAAAGGTTAAAAGAAAGAAAAAGAAAAGAGCAATCTTTTTGTTGTTTTTGCAAAATAAAAGAACAAAGAAGAGCGGGCAAAAACTTCGAAAAGATCAAAGCAATAAAAACGGATAATACAATGGAAAGGTGAGAAGGACACGTACTCCCCCAAGATTAGGCTTTTGGCCTAAGTTGGTAGCAGCTACTGCGCCCAGGAGCCTCCTGCTCCGGGGTAAGGGTATGTCCAAGAGTCGTATGAGCCCTCCGGTGCATACACCGAGGTCCTCCGATCCTCCCAAGAGGAAGGTCCTGCGCTCCAAGCGGAAGAAGATCCCTCGCCATGCTCGGTGAAGGTCTCTCCCTGGAAAGGTGGGAACTCACCATGCTCCTCCTCGTCGGGCACAACCCCCTCCATGGGGTTATGCGGCTGGTAATTAGCCATGAACCCATCGAACTGAATTTCGTTGAAGGACCATCCGTTCCTGCGAGTGTTATCAAACAAAAGTGGTGCAGGTAGACGGATCTCACGAGTAATAGTCCTTTCAAACCTCAAAATATAATCAAGGTGACCAAACTGAGAAGTCATGGTAACAAACTTATGCCTCTTCATAGCCGCAAGATCGAGACTCGCGTATGAAAAGGGAACATCATCAGGATGCGGGGTGCGCTCAAGAGACTCTAGGATAAGTGTGGCGTAAACGCCACCATATAAATCGCCCTTGTTACTATTCGTAACAAGACTCCTAGCAATCAAGGCACCCACATTATACTCATTCTTACCAGAGAGAGCGTTCACATAAATGGCGAAATCTGGAGCAGAACCGTTGCTCGTGTTGTCACGAGCTAACACCCCTCTAGCAACAAAATACGCAAAATACCTGAGGTGTGGAAACAAGATGCTGGAAATCTTCGTGCGCCGAATATCGGTCTCCTCCTGGCAGCAAAGGGAGTTGAAGAGGGTCCTCAACCCGGAAGGCTGCATGGTCATCTTAGCTGTCGGACCAACGTTCGGCACACTATTATATCACAAAACTGTGCCAAATACATGGTTATGAGATCATTATAAAGTTTGAACTCGACGGTTCCAGCATCATGGTTATAGCAAAAACTATTAACAAAACATGAGGTAAGCTTTTTGTATTGCACCACACGGCATAAAGCTAGTCGTGTCAAACCGGCCTTGGCACAAAGGCCGTAAATTCCTCCTTAATTCCTGCAGCTATAAGAAAATCATCGCACAGATACATCATTGCGCATGCTGGATTTGTTTCTTCCAACAGCTCCAGGGGCACCTGATCTTTATTGTAGCTCACCCTAACGGCTGAGGGTGAAGCTGCAGCTCTATTGACTCGATCGGAGCGCTCGGGCTTCTTCTTCCCAAGACACCCCTTTGCTTTTCCAAAGAGACTCATTTCTGAAAAAAAAATACAATTCACAAAAACAAGGATTTAAACAAAGTGAGTTGAGGCAAACTACTCTACTCACTTACCTAAGGAATAAACTTGCACCAAAACTTGGAAAATAAATTTCTACACATGCATGCAAGCTCATATGAACAACACCAAGAGCTACTAAATACTCACAAATGAGGCCACCAATCAAAAATCTAATTGGAGGGGTGAAGGAGTTACATACCAGAGAGTATTTGCCCAAAATCTCAGCTCAAATAATGGGTCGTAGAGAGAGATCGAAATTCTGGACGGAGGGCAGCAAGAACACAAGAACAAAGTGTAGAACTCGTATTTTTGGAGAGAGAGAAGAGAGGAGGAAGAAGACTTACCTGGCTGGCTGCCCTGTGGGCCCCAGGAGCCCTGTGGGCGCGGCCAGGGGCCAGGCCGCGCTAGCTGGCCGCCTGGGCCCCAGTTGCCCCCCTGGTCAGCCCCAGGTGCCCCTGGGTCACTCCCGGCATGGAAATTTTTAAAGTATTTTTTCTGGAATTTTTCTGATAACTTCACTGTTGAGAATTTTTCGAAGTTCAAAAAGCTGCAAAACTTTCTAAAAACTTGAAGCAGTGATTAGAGTTGTGAAGTTTCAAAAACATATAAACTTGGTACAACAAGGAGAATAAAAGCTAAAGCAAACGAAAACATAACAAGCTGCACTTTTTACCTATATTAAACATGCTTACTAGCAAGGTTGATCAAGTCTTACCAACAAACCGGCGACATATAGAGCAAAAAGTCTCTCCTCTTATGAAGGGATAATTGC
This sequence comes from Bromus sterilis, assembly GCA_950022295.1. NCBI lineage: Eukaryota > Viridiplantae > Streptophyta > Magnoliopsida > Poales > Poaceae > Bromus > Bromus sterilis. The sequence continues at coordinate 236,194,507 of OX465596.1, forward strand.
ACCTTTACTTTAATGGACATTGTCCCCACCATGATTGTTTTGTATCTGCGGTGCACATGTAGAGGACAATCCCATTCTCCAATCTTCACGGTCTCGATATTCTCTATAGAGTTGAGGCCATGCCTCTTGTCAATCTTCTTCGGAAAATACACTGTGTGTTCTTTGTCATTCACCTTGAAAGTAACCTTTCCTTTGTTGCAATCAATAATAGCACCTGCAGTGTTAATAAAAGGTCTACCAAGAATAATAGACATGCTCCCATCCTCGGGCATGTCAAGCACAACAAAATCCGTAAGGATTAACCAATTAGCAACTTCAACGGGAACATCCTCACAAATACCTATGGTAACGGCTGTTGACTTATCAGCCATCTGAAGAGAGATATCTGTAGGGATTAGTTTTTCTAAACATGATCTCTTGTAAAGAGAAAAGGGCATAACACTCACTCCTACTCCAAGATCACATAAAGCAGTCCTGACATAATTATTCTTTATAGAACAAGGAATGGTGGGTATACCTGGATCACCGAGCTTCTCAGGAATATTGCCACTAAAAGAGTATTTAGCAAGCATAGTAGATATTTCTTCATTAGGAACTTTTCTTTTATTATTAACAATATCTTTCATATATCTCGAATAAGGAGGTAACTTAATAGCATCAGTCAAAGGAATTTGAAGAAAAAGAGGTTTCATCCACTCACAAAACTTATTGTAATGCTCTTCTTTTTTAGTTTTGAGAGACTTACCTGGAACGGGCATGGGTTTCTGCACCCATGGTTCTCGTTCCTTCCCATGTCTTCTTGCGATAAAATCTTCTCTAGTGTATTTCTTGCGTTTGTCGGGTGCTTCTTCTTCTCGAACTTCAGGTGGATCATTCTTTTCACCATCCTTTTCAGGCTCAGCACCGTCTTCAGTCTCAACATCGGAGGTAGATATACTATTTGGATCATTGGAATTGTTAGCTTCTTTGTGCTTCTTTTTCTTCTACGGAGAGCTAACAATTTCTTCCTCCTGTATTTGAGAATCTTGCTCGATCCTCTTAGGATGCCCCTCCGGATTTAGAGGATCTTGAGTGCTAGTTCCCCCTCAGATTTTAATCCCGAAGTCCTGTATATCCTGTTTGGCATTATTAGCAAGAAAATCTTTTTGCACATTAGAAATTTGATCAAGCTGAGTTTGAACCATATGAAAATGCTTCACAAGACATTTAACATCATTAACTGTTCTACCGAGAACATCAAGCAAACTTTTGATAGCAAGGGAATTATCATGCAACTGCCTTTGTATCCTCTCATTAAAGTGATTCTGCTTCATAATAAAATTATCAAGGTCATCTAAACATTGATCAGGAGGCTTACCATGAGGAATGTCACTTGCATTGAAATCTAAAAGAGAGTGTACCTCTACCATAGGAGGGTGAGTAGTAGTCTCACACAACTTCTCAATAGGGGGTAGATTATTCACGTATTTAGTTTTAATACCTTTCTCTTTAATAGACTTCTTAGCTTCTTGCATGTCTTCAGGGCTCAGGACAAGCATGCCCCTCTTATTTGGTGGTGGAGGTGGTTCAGGGATGGACCAATCTTCGTGGTTCTTGGCAATCCTTCCCATTAGTTCTTCTGCATCATCCGGTGTTCTTTTCCTGAAAACACAACCAGCACAACTGTTCAAATAGGATCTAGATTCACCCGTTAGACCAACATAAAATATATCAATTAATTCATTCTTAGGGACTCCATGTCCCGGTCTAGCCTGGATCAGACTGCAATACCTCCCCCAAGCTTTAGGAAGGTTCTCATCCTGCAAATGTTTAAAGTTATAAACTTTTCGTAACGCAGCATGTTGCATATGAGCTGGAAGTACTTATTAACAAAAGACTGAGCTAAGTCCTGAGGACTCCTAATAGAACCACATGGTAGTGCATCGTACCATGCTTTAGCACCTTCCTTTAAAGAAAAAGGAAAAAGCTTAGTAACATAGAAGTTTCGTATCTTCTCATCTGTAGTAAACAAGCCACCTAACAAAGTGAGTTTAGTCAGGTGTGCAATAGCATCATCATTTTCTCTACCATAATAGGGGTCAGCCTCAAACATAGATATAAGTGAAAGATCAATAGAGAAATTATAATCAGGATCATTGATGCATATAGGCGACGTAGCAAAAGTAGGATCAGGTACGGTCTTGTTCTTCAAAGAATGTTTCTCGAGCAGATTCTTAATAGCATCAGGGTCAGAGTAGTTAAACTCTGTTAGCTCCCTGCATAAATCATCATCAAGTATAATATAATCATCATCAAGGAGTCTCTCCTTGAGTTTACTTAGATCAGGATAAGTGTAGGTCCCATCAAAAGGATAGAAAGTATCGGGAATTTCAATCCCAGATTTCCTGGCAGCAGCAGCAATCTGTTTCTCAAGAGCGTGACTAAGCGAACCAATATCATCAAGAGTAGTAGAAGCATCATCAAAAGTATTGGACATCGTGACAGATTCAGTAGAGGCATCATGTGGTGGTGGTGAAGCAAACTTGCTCATAACTGAAGGCGAATCAAGTGTAGCACTAGTGTTCAGAACAGTACCTTTTCTCGTACGGGATGGTAAGATCGGGACCTTGGGGTCTTCTTTCTTACCCTTACCGGATAAATTTCAGCAGGTAAAATACTTCAATTAGACTTGTGAATAAAGCTATGCTCCTCGGCAATGGCGCCAGAAAACAGGCTTGATAACCCACAACTGCAGGGGATCGAGATAGTCTTCGCGGGTAAGATAACCCAATTTATTGATTCGACACAAGGGGATCCAAAGAATATCCACAAGCTTTAATAGCGGAGTTTTCAATTCCACCGTACCTGAGATACAGTTATTTGAAAAAATATATTAATATGAACTGCGATATGGAAGTGATGATATCAACGGTAATAGTAAAACAGCGAAAGTAAACAACTAGTAACCAGCAGAATTAAAAACACTGTAGGCTAGGGAGATGGATGGTTGGGCGCTGCATGGATAAGACACATCATGTAATAAACTTGGGGCAAGGCACACAGAAAAGCAAAGATCATCTAGGCATAAATCAAACATCAGGCATGTATCCCACAGGTAGTTGTACATGCTTGCAATAAGAAGTTGCACAACATCTTTTGTCCTACCATCCCGCTACGAACGGGGCCAAAAGGAACTTATGGAGATTAAGGTGCTCCTGTCAAAGAGCACCGGAACAAAGGATTAACAATCAATGGATACATGGAATCCTCAAATTATAGTCCATCCCCTTTGGTGTCCCAAGCTGTCACCTTTGGGATCGCCGGTTCCGGACTATAACAGGTGCAAACAACTCATAGATAGGATCAGGAACACAAATATATTCATGAAAACACAAAGGATTCAGATCTGAAATCATGGCACTCGGGCCCAAAGTGACAAGAATTAAGAGCAACAAGTTGAATCAAAGATGATAAACACCAATTTAGATGATAGGCAACATGCCCCCAACAATCTGATAAACTATTACATGATCTAACTCATCCAATCCCTACCATCCCCTTTGCCTACAGCAGGGAATTACTCACACATGGATGGAGAAGTCATGGAGGGATGATGGAGTGGTGATGGAGATGACGATGGCGATGATCTCCCCTCTCCGGAGGCCAAAACAGTCTCCAGATTAGCCCTCTCGGAGAAGAACAGAGGGTGGCGGCGGCTCCGCGACGAGAATTGGGAAAACGACTTCTGTTTTGGGGTTTTCGTGTCACGGGAATAAATAGGAGCATCAGTAGGGCACCAGAGGAGGGGGGAGTCCCCAGGCGGCCAGAGGGCGCGGTCCCACCCCTGGCCGCGCCAGGGGGGCGCCTGGGGCCCCCTGGGCTCCCCTCTGGTCCCACTTCTGGCATCTGGCTCCTTCGGGTGCGTGGATTTTCTGGTATTTTCTAGGAATTTTCTAGGACGACCAAAAATCCATTTTCCTGCGCACAATAGAACCATACAGACAACTCTGCTGAAAATAGCGTTAGTCCGGGTTTGTTTCGTCCAAATCATGCAAGAATGAGGGCAAAACAATAGCAAAAGTGTTTGGTAAAGTAGATACGTTTGAGACGTATCAGTCTCTTGCCAAGGAAAAGCGAGGGTGAGGCCTCGTACACTCTTCGCCTTGGGTGAAAGGTGTGTTCCGGGAATTATCATGCGGGAAGTGAAAACCATCCAGCACAATCATCCGGGAATAACAAGATAGCTATGCTCCGGTGGTCCAGAGGCCATACGGGGAAGGCGTCTAGTAGCATTTCAGGGACAGACATCCGACACGAAAACCATCCGGGATGTCGTCCCTGATAATCCTGGAGGCAAAGTTCCTCAAAACGCTCACTAGGGAGCGCTGAGAAGCCCCCGAGCATGGAAACCATATAGCCATCATGATGAACGTGGCGAGCGGCTGATCGCGACAACGCTCACACAGGTGGCACTCGTCGCGGCTCGGTGAAGCTGCGAACAAATTCTTGAATCTGCACAAGGAAAAAACGTTACAGCCGACGTGATCGCATGCCCTCCTTCTAGCGCCATCTGTCGGGGGTCGAGTTTCTCAGGCCCTCCTTCTAGCTCCATCATCTGTCCGGCCAGAAACAGGGGAGAACAGCGAAGACGCGGCCCAGAGGACAGCTTCCGGGATGCCGCTCTCGGAAGGGCACGACCCAGAGACCATGCAGGACAGGGAACACGCTAGGTTTCCGCTTGCTTGATATGGACAAAGGTTGTTGTGGCGTCGAAACGACAATGAGCTGACATAAGTAAACATAGGGGTTTACCCAGGTTCGGGCCATCCGGAGACTAAAAGCCCTGCTCCTGCATGTATGATCTTCTTTGCTGGTGATGGAGTAGAATACAGTACAAGGTGATCTTCTGGATGAAGATACCTTATGCTACACTCCACTACACTCTCCTCTAAATGGTGGAAATGGTCGCCTTGTCAAAGGGAGTCCTTGAGAGGTCTCCCGAGAAGTTCTGGGGATGAACTGCTCCTTCTCCTTGCTGTGGATTCACACATGGATGAATCCATTTGGGCGGTGACTTATCCTTTTGGTGGATCTTCCTTCTTCTCTTCCTTCTTTTCGTTTCTCTCCTTGCCTCTCTTCTTCCTATTTTGGTCCCTCCTTCGGGTCCATCCCCCCTTTCTGAATATGGTTGGTGTCTCCCTTTTATAGAGAAAGGGGATCGCCACAGTCCCACTGGCAGCTACAGTAAGGGTGGTTATCTTATACTTGTGGACGCGAGGCGTTCCGAGATCCTCCGGGAAGCACTCATGGTGTCGCGGGGACAACTGGAGCATGCATGGGCTGAGTACGCACGAGAGAGCTCGCCAGGTGAAGGCTGCCTCCTATCAGTGGTGCATGTTTGTCCTCTAGCACATTGAATGTGTTGTGATCTTTGTCGGGCGGTGGGAGCCAGCTGGATGGCTCCAACTTTCCGGAACTGGTCCGAGGGACTCCTCCATGTTCCTAGCGTGGTGTTGCTGGCTTATCCTTGCCGGAATCTTCCATGGTTTCTCTTGAACTGTCCGAGAAGCGTTGTTGGAACAAGGGAAACGTGGTACCGCAGTATCCGGTTACCGACATTATTCCATGCCTTTCTGTCCTGCTTGCTTGACATGGCTGCAAAATGCTCCGGTCGGTGTAGCTTCTGCTGGTTCTTCTTGTGGCATGGCTGGGCGAGGCCGAGGCCGCCGTGGTCATGGCACCCGTCCTCCTCATTTTTCTCGGTTGGGGAGCGGTGGTGCTGCGATGGTTCCTGCCCTTGCTGTTGTGAAAGAAGGCGTGTGGCGCTATGTTTTTCTCCTAAACATTCTTAGCCGGACTGCAAGTCAGATTCCTCTTCCGTTTTTCTTTTCTCCGATTGTTTCTGAGCTTAACTTGAGAGGTCTTTGGCTTCGGCTTCAAGGATGCTCCCGATCCCCTTTGTGGGTAGAGCTCCAAGTTGATAGTTATTTCTTGATCTTCTTGTTGTCTGGTTGGAGGTGGTTCTCTCATCAAATGAATCTGTGCGAGGGTGATAGTCTTTGCTGCCGTTTCGACGGTGAAGAAACACTTTTGATGCTTCCGGAATCTTCTGGACCCTTGCTGGGAAAGCTCGAGAAGTGACAATTCTAGAGAACCAAGGGGTTCTTCGGCTTCTTTTCTTTGTTCTCCTAGCGGTTCGCCTACAGCTTCTTCCTCTACCGACTCGTCGACTAGTGGTGCTTGCTCTTCTGGTTCTAAGCAAGACTCTGACGTCAAGCCACCAACCAAGCGGGTGCGTCGGTAGGTCAAGGCCAACAAGCTCGAGGAGGAGGCGAGCTTCACCACGTAATCTTAGGGTAGAAATTTCCCTTTTTCTGTGATGATGCTTGTCAAGATGTGGGGCGAGTGCCAATTATCTCAGCATGAGCACTAATGTAGAAGTCATAATTCCTTGTAATGCTTGACCTTGTACTCCTTTTGATGTATAACAGAAAATTTCTTGGAGTGTCTGATCTTGTATTCCTTTGATGTATAACAGAAAATGTCTTGGAGTGTCTTATATTGTATGCCTTTGATGTATAAGAGAAAATGTCTTGGAGTGTTTGATCTTGTATCCCTTTGATGTATAACAGAAAATGTCTTGGAGTGTTTGATCTTGTATCACTTTGATGTACAACAGAAAATGTTTTGGAGTGTTTGATCCATCGGGTGCCTAGGTCTATGATAATATCGGGCGCGCGACAGCTCTCCCGATGGGAGTAGCCCCCGAGGCTATGCTCGACTCGTAGAGTCGGGCATAGGCTAGAGTTGTTCCGTTAGACTAGCCCCATGCTTTCATTTGATCTGTACGATGAAACTTGTCGGGTGCGCGACCGCCCTCCCGATGGGAGTAACCCCCGAGGCTTTGGTCGATTGCTTGAGATCGGGCGAAGACTTTGAATTTCCTTTTCTGGTATTGCCTTGGCGGCGCTGTCTTTCTCCAGGGCTTCTGGTGCTTTTCTTTTCGAGAGGTCCCTGTTATTATTTTATGCTCTACGCTGTCCCTTGACTCTTCGAGGTTCAGAAAAAACTTTGGAAGGGAGAATATCGAGGGCGGTCCCTTCACTTCGAGCACTTTATGTAAATTTTGGTGATGTATGATAGTCGTGGAGCGGAAGAAAAAATTCCTCGAGTGAGAAAGGAAAATTATACTTGAGCCCTCGAGTGTCGAAATAGTGTCGTCACGTATGAAAAAAATGCCTCAGAGGATAGGGTGTGTCCGCGCTCGAGCCTCGAGTGCGAGAGTATTGTCATCGCGTAGGCAAAAACGCCTCGGGGGAGAGGGTGAGTCCGTGCTCGAGCACTTGAGTTCCAGAGTATTGTCGTCCCGTAAGAGAAAAACGCCTCGGGGGAGAGGGTGAGTCCGCGCTCGATCCCCTGAGTGCCATAGTATTGTCGTCGTGTAAGCGAAAAACGCCTCAAGGGATAGACTCAGTCCGGGCTCAAGCCCCCGAGTGCGAGAGTATTGTCATCGCGTAAGAGAAAAACGCCTCGGGGGAGAGGGTGAGTCCACCTCGAGCCCCTGAGTGCCAGAGTATGCAATTTGGGCAACACATGTTTTATTTTTGTTAGTATTTTACATGAGTTGCCTATCGGGGGTGCTGCCAATATCATGGTGCCGGGATGAAAGTTCCAGTGGGTATTTTATGGGTAGAAGAGGCGTAGGTTTGCCACATTCCACGGGTTTCCCACGTCTTCGCCGATCTTGGGGTTCTTCGGTCTATAGGCTCCTCCCGCTATTACTTCTGAGATTATGTAGGGTCCTTTCCACTGCGGGGAGAGCTTGTGAACCTTTTCTTGTGTTAGTCGCAGGACAAGGTATCCTTCGCTGAAAATTCTTGTTCAAAGTCGGCTGCTCTGGTAGGTGCCCAGTTGGTCTTGATACCCTTCTAACCGTGCTAGGGTTGTGTCTCTTGCTTCGTCCACGACATCTTTGTCGTCCGCGAGTGCGTCTTCTGCTTATTCTTCTTCGTACCCCGTGATGCGGGGGGCGGGGCTCCAAATTTGAGGTCATGTGGGAGTACTGCCTCTGCTCCGTACACCATGAAGAAAGGCGTGTATTGTGTCGAGGAATTAAGTGTGGTACGTAGGATCCAAAGGACTGTGGGAATCTCTTCTATCCAGTTACCTGCGGCCTGCTCGAGTGGCGTGAGGAGCCGCTTTTTGATGCCGCCGCATACTAGTATGTTCGCCTTCTTGACTTGTACGTTGGAATGCGCTTGCGCGACTGATGCGTAGTTGATCTTGATTCCCAATTCGTGGAATTTTTTTGGAATTCTGCTGCGGTGAAGTTTGTGCCCTTGTCTGTGATGATGTTGTGCGGTACGCTGAACCGGAAGATGATTTTCTTGATGAAGTTTACTGCCGTGAGGGCTAGCGAGCTGGTGATTGGCACCGCTTCTATCCACTTGGTGAACTTGTTGACTTCTACTAAGAGATGTGTTCGACCTCCCTTTGAGGATTTCTTGAGTGGGCCAACCATGTCAAGTCCCCATGTTGCGAAGGGCCATGATAGTGGTATGGTTTTGAGTTCTGACGCTGGCGCGTGGGGCCCGCTGGCAAATTTTTAGCAGGCGATGCAGCGTCGCATGATGTCTTCTGCGTTTCGCATAGAGGTTGGCCAGTAAAAACCTGCTCGGAATGATTTAGCCACTAGATCGCGGCTTCTCGCGTGGTTTCCACAAACTCCTTCATGGATCTTGAGTAGTACTGCCTTGTCATCTTCTTCCTATATGCACTTTTGGAGCACTTGAGAGATGATGCGCTTGTAGAGCTGCCCATTGATTATAGTGAATGCCTTGGATCATCGGCTAATGCGCCGATCTTCTGTGACGTCTTGCGCAGGGTGCCGTGTATCAGATATCTGAGGAAAGGTCTTGTCCAGGCCGGGCCTTTGGGTATAGCCGGCTCTTCCTCCTCGTATGCGATATTGCCTTCTTCGTCGGCGACTAGGTCCGCTGCTTCTACTTCTGCTGGTGCGTTTGCGTTCCCAGCTTCTACGGCCACTGCTAATTCAAGTGCTTTGGTTTTGATTCATCTCTGGCTGATACTTTCGAGGAAGAAGCCAGGAGGGATTGACCCTCGGGTTGATCCGTTGTTTGTGAGCTCGTCCACTTGTGTGTTGTTTGCCCTTGTGACATAGTTGAGCTCGCACCATCGAACTATACCTCTAAAGTGTTATAGAGATACTGGTATGCTAACATGTTATCTGCGAATGCTTCACAGTCTCTCATTGCTTTCTGGACGACAAGGTTGGAGTCGCCGTAGATTACGAGGCGAGTGGTGCCGTAGGCTTTTGCCATGGAGTGCCTCATATTCCGCTTCGTTGTTTGACGCCTTCTCGAAGTTGATCTGGAGTACGTATCTGATATTGTCTCCTTAGGGTGAGATTAGCACGACACCTGCTCCAGCTCCTTGGTGCCTTTTTTATCCATCGAAGAACAACTTCCATGAATTGGAGAGGTCCGTAGAGCCGGGTGTTTGTACCTCCATCCACTCGACCATGAAATCTGGGAGAACTTGTGCTTTGATCACCGTTGGATGCCTGAATTGCAGGTTGCGAGGGCTAAGTTTGATATTCCACTCGGCGACTCGACCCGTTGCTCATCGGTTGTTGAGGATGTCCGAGAGTGGTGCGCTGCTCACTACCGTAATTGGGTGCTCCTCGAAGTAATGTGTTACTTTGTGTGACGTCATGACAATGGCGTACACGAGCTTCTGGTAGTGCGGGTACCTCTGCAGAGATTTTGGGAGGACCTCGCAGAGGTAGTAGATTGGCCTCTGGATGCGTTGTATTTTGCCTTCTTCCATGCGCTCGACAACGAGTGCGGTGCTGACTACACTGCTCTGTGCCGCTATGTAGAGGTATAGGGGTTCTGTTCCTTGGGCACTGCAGGATGGGTGGCATCGAGAGGGTCTTCTTTAGGTCTGTGAACGCGTTCCAAGTTTCTTCGGTCCATTCGAACTTGACTCCTTTCTGAGAAGTTGATAGAATGGCAGGGTCCTTTCTCCTAGCCTGCTGATGAAATGGATCAAAGCTGCGAGTCTCCCGGTGAGCTGTTGCACACCCTTTATGTGGACTAGTTCTTGCATCCTGGTGAGTGCTTGGACTTTCTCTGGGTTGGCTTCGACTCCTCGGCAGAGACCATGTACCCGAGCAATTTTCCGGCTGGGACACCGAACACACAATTTTTCGGATTAAGCTTGATCCTGTATATGTTGCATCCTGCGAAGGTCTCCCGGAGGCCGTCGAGTGGTGTGTCTGCATTATATGTTTTGATGACGATATAATCTACGTAGACTCCGATTTGGTCCCTTAGGCATGCTTGCATCATCCGTTGGTATGTGGCTCCAGCGTTTTTCAGCCCCAAGGGCATTGTCCTGTAGCAGAATATGCCATAAGGAGTGATGAACGAGGTATGCTCCCAGTCTTCCTCCTTCATCTTGATCTGGTTGTATCCTGAGTAAGCATCGAGGAAGGACAGGAGGTCACATCCTGCCGTGGAGTCAATGATTTGGTCGATCCTTGGAAGAGGGAAGAGATCCTTAGGGAAGTGCTTGTTGATGGGTCTGTAGTCGACGCACATGCGCAGTACGTCGGTATCTTTCTTGGGCACTAGGACTGGGTTTGTGACCCAAGTGGCCTTCGTTGTCTCCCAAATGAATTGTGCTTCGAGTAGTCGATTGACTTCTCCTCCGATGGCTCTGCATTTTGGCTCGGAGAATCTGCGCAACGCTTGCTTTACTGGTTTGGTGTTTGGGTAGATTTGTAGTGCATGCTCTGCAAAATCTCGCAGTATCCTGGGCATGTCGGCCGGACACCAGGCGGCGATTTTCCACTCTGCGCGAAGGGCAACCAGTACAGTTGTTGCTTGTTCTTCTAGTAGATGAGCGTAGATCCGAACCGTCTTGTTTGGGTCCGTTGGGTTGATGGCTTCTCTCCCTTCGTTGGTTACCCCAAGTGGAAGGTTGAGATGTAGCGCAGCAGCAAGTTTCCCTCAGTGAAGATACCAAGGTTTGTCTCCAGTAGGACTCCAGAGATGATAAGTAGGTGTCAGCGGCACAACTGACGTGGACCTGCACACAGACATAGATAACTTTGTTCCCAACGAAGTTCAGAGAGGTTGTCAATCTCTCCAGTCTTGTTGTTCACAAAGGGTGAAACACAAAGGATAATGATAGCAACTGAAAATAAAAAGCAGGAAAGTAAATATAGCATGGAACAGTAATAAGGATATGGACCGGGATACGTGATGTTCACTAGTGATGTCTCTCTCCCAAAAGACGATAAAAACTTCTATGCGAGGTAAACAAATTACAGAAGGGCAATTGATAGGATTATAAACGCACCGCAATGCTAACTATGCTACAAAAGAAAGGAAGAGGCTCAAAAGCACGGGCAGTACGCCAAAATAAGTAGACCGTAATCCAACTGCATCTACTACTAATCATCCACCTTGAGATATCTATCCAGAACATCTCGCTAGTATTAAGTTGCGAGCCCCACCCAAAGTGTAAACCCAAAGCAACAGACAACTGCATTAAAAAGAACTTTGCGTAAAGTAAACAATCCTTGCAACCGCGGTTACAAGCACCGTTGTTTTCCCCCTTGTGGCAACAGCACATCCCCTAGACTCATGTTTCTGTCACTCAAGCGTGTCATCAGGGGGCATGAACCCACAATCGAGCATAACGTTCCCTCTTGGAGTCACTGCCTACTACTTGGCCAAAGCAATAAACAGCAACGGAGAACATGCAAGAATTACTTAGGAACAAAAATATAAGAGATAAAAACCAAATATATTACTCTATCACAATCTGAACATAATCTCATAATCCATCAGATCCCATCAAACTCAGCATAGCAATAGCAGAAATATTACAAAAGTGCCTCGATCATGTAGGGCAGCTCAAGAGGTCTAAACCATGAAGAACAAAGAGGGGAGGAGAACATCACATAGCTACTGATCACGGACCCATGGTCCAAGGAAAACTACTCACGAGACATCCGGGGAGCATCCCTGGTGGAGAGGAGACTCCCGGAGGTCAATCCTCCTTCTAGCATGGTGCCGGGAAGAGGTCTTCTGGTGCTCCCGATCTCAGAAGCGCGGCGGCGGAACAGAGGCGAGTTTGCGAAATAGGGTTCTTTTTTCGGAGTTTCCCCGTGACGGAGAATAAATAAGCGAAGGGGGGCAGCCAGAGGTGGACCAGGGGCCCCAGGCGCCCCCCTTGGCGCGGCCAGGGGTGGGGCCGCGCCGGGTGGCCCCCTGGGCCCCCCTGGCTCCCCTCTGGCCCCACTCGGGCTCTTCGCGAAGTTTCCTGTACGCTGATTTTTCCTGTATTTTTCCCGGAATTTTTCTGGCACTTTTTATATGGGGGAAAACTGAAATAGAAAAACAGCAGAAAACAGGAACTGGCACTGGGGTGCACTGAGTTAATAGGTTAGTCCAAATATGATCAAAAGTGTATGAAAGTGTATCTAGAACCTAGCAATATCACACAAAACATGCATGGAGCAAGCATAAATTATAGATACGTTTTGGACGTATCAACATCCCCAAGCTTAATTCCTGCTCGTCCTCGAGTAGGTAAATGATAACAGCATAATTTCTGTGGTGACATGCTAGCAACCATAAAAGAACTTTGAAAAGTAAAGCAATCAAGGTTAGAGATTCAATTCAAGTCATAACATGCAAGAGTCTATATTAGCATTGAAACAAGTAACAAAAGAACATTAGGTGCAAGATCTCTCGCTGTCCGTGACTCAAATGTCTCCAAATGGTGTTTGCGTGCAAGAAGGGGGACAGGGAATACGAGAAAAAAGTATTTGTTGAGAACTCAATCTACTAAAGTTTCACACTTGGTCCTCTTTGGCATCTTATCTTGACTCGACCCCAGACCACTAGCCAGGTACAAGTCAATTTGATCCACTCCTTTTCGATATTTCGAGCACTCATGCAATGGATGAGCGTAAGCACGAGAGTTGACACTTAGGATGGCAGAGAGAGAAGTACGGAGGAGGAAGACAAAAAGGATGAGAAAGGCTCACATCAATGAGGACAATCATAGGCAAAAGATGCCAAATGATAGATATGATGTGAGGAGTAGGGATTGCCATGCAACGGATGCACATATGAGCTAAGAAGCTCTCCAATGGAACTAGTGGGGGTGCATCTAACTTGCTCGCTCATGAAGACCTAGAGCTCGTTTGAGGAGGCTCATCCTTGGAATATGCAAGCAAAGTTCTATAGTGTGAAGGTCCCCACATAGCTATATGCATAATGATCATCTCTATGGAGTACAAGGATATAAAGGGAGTACTAGTGTGGATCTCTCAAAAGGATAGTAGTGTTGCCCCTTTCTCTCTTTTTATTTTTTTCTCTTTTTTTCTATTTTTTGTATTTTTTTTGTGGCCTCAATGGCTCTTTCTATTTAACTCTCATTTGTCCTCTTCGGGATCTTTTATTGTGTCCACTTTGGGATCTTTTCATCACTGAAGGGCAACACTCTATTTTACAATAAAGTAAAGGAGATCTTTCACACTTTACATGGCACTCAAAATCATAAAGAAGATGTAACTAGCATGATGTATGCAATGTATGCCGCTGCCAGTGTAGCAGGAACATGTATGACATGAAGATCAAGTCATGAAGAGGTGGATGTTGCATGGAAATATAACTCGGAAAGGCTATGGAAATGCCTTGATAGGTAGGCATGGTGGCTGTTTTGAGGAAAGAAATAAGGAGGCTTATGATGACAGAGTGTATCATGCCAAGGGTTTGGATGTACCGGCGAAAGTGGACACCAACTCTCGGAGTGAGAAGAAGGCAATGCACGGCACGGGAGAGGCTAGCAAAATATGGGAAGGTGGAAGTGTCAACTTTCAATACTTACATTAGTCCGAAGAACTCATGCACTTATTATCGGTAACTCTCAACCTAATAAGGAGGTTCACAAAGAGACAAGTACCCCGAGGAGGAGTGTATGGGGGTTTGGTTATCCTTGCGCATCCTCGACTCATGGTACGTGAGTGTTCTCTGATATTCGATCCCTCCAAAGATTAGTGATCCATCTAGTAGCTAGACTTCTCAACTAGTTTTGTAGGTTTTGAAAATACACACGGATTGCCCAAAATACGACACCTATCACTAATAGGATAGAGCTCTTGACACCAAAAGTTCAAACATTACTCACATCAATACCTCAAAACTATTGCAAGTTACTACTAGAATTAAATAGCAACCTCAATTACCTACTTTCAAGACCAGACACAACTCAGTGAAACAACCAACTCTCTTTAACAAGTTAATAATGAAAACTAAAAAGAGTTCCAGCAACAAACTAAACAAAAGCCAAGGCTCTTTCTAAAGACAAACTAAGACTAAGACTAAACATGGCAGTAGCTATGAAAAGATAAAGAACACACAACAGCAAAAAGATAGGCAGGAAAAATCCTATGATGTGTTCTAGATTTTGAAAGTGGAGCATGTTTCTCTCCCACACAAAGTAAGACGGGATCTAACTTGTTATGAACAGCAAGCAAAGCTAAAGAAAAATAAAAATAAAACCTAAGAGCGAGACGCTCCAAGCATAGCACATAACGCATGAAGTGATAAAAATATAGTGAGACGAAGGACGAAATGATGATTGTTGATGGAGAAGGGGATGCACGGGGGAATCCCCAAGCTTAGACGCTTGAGTCTCCTTGAATATTTGTTGGGGATGCATGGGGGCATCCCCAAGCTTGAGCGCTTGGCACTCCTGGATCTTCTTTCATCATCTTCCATCGCACACTTGAAAACTCCCTTCATACATAACTCATCATAAGCTGATTAGAGAGGTTAGTAGCCTTAATAAAATAATTTTTCCACACTGGATATAAAGATATTCTTGAAGAGCTACTGTTTCTCAAGAGTGCCAAAATGTTTTTGCAAAGAAAAAGCAAGCTTAAGGTTTGCAAAAGTTAGGAGAGACAAAACGTGGCAGAATCTGTGAAAAACAGAACAGCAGGTAGTAAAGAATTTTTTAGGGGCACTTCTACAACTCGAATCAAAAAACTCGGAACATATGGAAGTTTCGTAATTGTATAGAGCATGCTGTGTAAAAAGTTCAGCTCAAAAAGATGAACTGGGATTTTTCTGGAATTTTTCTGGTCACGAGGACAAAATCTGTTTTCTGGACAGCATGTCACAACTTTTACTTCCCTTGCCGTAAGAGGCTATAACTTGGCACAAAGCTGAAAAATAAAGATACAATGATGTTGCTACAGTAGTAAAAATCATCAAGACACAACAAAATCAAAAAGAAAAACCTAAATTCGTTGCGGGCTGCCTCCCGAAAGCGCTTCTTTAAAGCCATTAGCTAGGTTAAAGATAATAGAAGATGCTCTCACAAGAATAAGAATTTTGAAGCAAAAGAGAGCATCAAGAATCAAATATGAAACACATTTAAGCCTAACCCACTTCCTATGCATAGGCATCCTGTAAGAAAATAAATCAAAGAAGCACAAAGTGACATGCATAGGAAGGTCGAAAAAGAACAACTTCAAAACTTTCAACATGAAGAGAGGTGTTTTAGTAATATGAAAGTTTCTACAACCAAACTTCCCTCTCTCGAAATAATTTTCAGTAGTATCATGAACAACATCAAGAATATAACTATCACATTGTTCATGACCATATTTATAAGATAAATGCAACCCATCACATTGAGCTTTGATAAGAGGAAAATTCTCCGGAATATGAGTTGGAGATTTCAACATGATAATAGGACAATAAATTGTGGGTGCAATAGCAACAGTTTCATGCTTAACATAAGGAACTATAGAGAGTTCATTTTTGTCAGCATCATCCATAGTGGCATCTTGTCCATCAACAAAGCAAGTATCAAAATTTTCAGAAAGGGATATTTCAAGTGAATCCTCGGAATCATGGGATTCCTCCTCAAAGCAATCATTGGCCTCTTCTTGGGCAGCAAACATTTTATTTTTAAAATCGTCAATATAAGAATTGGAAGTATAATTCTCGAAGCAATAAGCAAGAACTGCAAAGTTTTCATACTCGAAAATAGTATCGTGATACTTTTCAATCAAAGAAGCAATCTCATAGGCACCTTTAAAAGCAACAAACTCTTCAATCTTTTCAACATCAAAGTAATCATAAACACCTTTAGCATAAGAAGATAAGATCTCATTTTCATTAAAATCACATTGGAAAGGGAGGTGTTTATGATCTATATTAGAACAGCAAGTGAAAACATAAATGTGGCACAAAAGTTTAGCATGGCAATAAGAAACATGTATTTGATCCCATAAGTGTTTCCCTTTTTGAGATAGGCGGTGCCGCGTATAATGAGCATGCTCATCCAATGATTTTCCCTCAACCAAGTCGGTCGGGTTTTTAGCGCGAGCACAAATTGATCGAAGACGATCCAAGTGAAACATGTCCATCCTACCATGGTGAGGATAGCATAAATAGGCAAAGCAAGACAAAGGCAAAATGTAGCAACTATTTTTGTGGTTTTTCATAAAGGAAACTGAGATAAAAAACTGAAAGGTAAACTAACAAGACTAAAAAAATAGGTAAAGGGTAGTGTGCAACTCCCCTATCTTAGCACTCGGAGTCCCCGGCAACGACGCCAGAAATTCGCTTGATGGCTTCTCGCCCTTCGTTGGTTACCCCAAGTGGAAGGTTGAGATGTAGCGTAGCAGCAAGTTTCCCTCAGTGGAGATACCAAGGTTTTTATCCAGTAGGACTCCAGAGATGATAAGTAGGTATCGGCGGCGCAACTGACGTCGACCTGCACACAGACACAGATAACTTTGTTCCCAACGAAGTTCAGAGAGGTTGTCAATCTCTCCGGTCTTGTTGTTCACAAAGGGTGAAACACAAAGGATAATGATAGCACCTGAAAGTAAAAAGCAGGAAAGTAAATATAGCGTGGAAACAGTAATAAGGATATGGACCGGGATACGTGATGTTCACTAGTGATGTCTCTCTCCCAAAACACGATAAAAACTGCTATGCGAGGTAAACAAATTACAGAAGGGCAATTGACAGGATTATAAACGCACCGCAATGCTAACCATGCTACAAAAGAAAGGAAGAGGCTCAAAAGCACGGGCAGTACGCCAAAATAAGTAGACCGTAATCCAACTGCATCTACTACTAATCATCCACCTTGAGATATCTATCCAGAACATCTCGCTGGTATTAAGTTGCGAGCCCCACCCAAAGTGTAAACCCAAAGCAACAGACAACTGCATTAAAAAGAACTTTGCGTAAAGTGAACAATCCTTGCAACCGCGGTTAAAAGCACCGTTGTTTTCCCCCTTGTGGCAATAGCACATCCCCTAGACTCATGTTTCTGTCACTCAAGCGTGTCATCGGGGGGCATGAACCCACAATCGAGAATAACGTTCCCTCTTGGAGTCACTACCTACTACTTGGCCAAAGCAATAAACAGCAACGGAGAACACGCAAGAATTACTTAGGAACAAAAATATAAGAGATAAAAACCAAATATATTACTCTATCACAATCTGAACATAATCCCATAATCCATCAGATCCCATCAAACTCAGCATAGCAATAGCAGAAATATTACAAAAGTGCCTCGATCATGTAGGGCAGCTCATGAGGTATAAACCATGAAGAACAAAGAGGGGTGGAGAACATCACATAGCTACTGATCACGGACCCATGGTCCAAGGAAAACTACTCACGAGACATCCGGGGAGCATCCATGGTGGAGAGGAGACTCCCGGAGGTCAATCCTCCTTCCGGCAGGGTGTCGGGAAGAGGTCTTCTGGTGCTCCCGATCTCGGAAGCGCGGCGGCGGCGGAACAGATGCGAGTTTGCGAAATAGGGTTCTTTTTTCAGAGTTTCCCCGTGACGGAGAATAAATAGGCGAAGGGGGGCAGCCAGAGGTGGACCAGGGGCCCCAGGCGCCCCACTGGCGCGACCAGGGGTGGGGCCGCACCGGGTGGCCGCCTGGTGCCCCCCTGGCTTCCCTCTGGCCCCACTCGGGCTCTTCGCGAAGCTTCCTGTACGCTGATTTTTCCTGTATTTTTCCCATAATTTTTCTGGCACTTTTTATATGGGGGAAAACTGAAATAGAAAAACAGCAGAAAACAAGAACTGGCACTGGGGTGCACTGAGTTAATAGGTTAGTCCAAATATGATCAAAAGTGTATAGAAGTGTATCTAGAACCTAGCAATATCACACAAAACATGCATGGAGCAAGCAGACATTATAGAAACGTTTTGGACGTATCATGGGTGCACTTGGTGGGTGACGGTGTCAATGTCGATGTTGAAGTCGCGAGTGATCTCCTTTATTTCACTTCTTTTGGCTAGTGGAAAGATACTCCTATCTACCACCATTGCTATTTGTACGAGTTCTTGTTGTGCTCCCAATGTGTCTGAAACTTGATGGAAATCTCGATCGCATTGATCTGACTTGATGAAGCTTCCGCTGACTGTGATGAACCTGGCGGATCCTGGCATCTTGAGATTTAGGTACGCATAGTGTGGGACTGCCATGAATTGCGCAAATGCCGGTCGGCCGAGTATGGCGTGGTATTTGGATTGCCAGTCGAGCACTTCAAATTCTAGGGTTTCTCTTGCGAAGTTTCCCTTGCTACCAAAGACTACGTCAAGCTTGATTCTTCCCAGGGAGGAAGTCGCCTCGCCTGGTACTATACCATAGAGTGTGACGCCTTAGTTCTTCCAGACTGATCATGGGATCAACATCTTCCGCAAGGTGTCGACGAAGATGATGTTCAGGCTGCTCCCCCCGTCCATGAATACTCGAGTCATATCATACTCACCAATATGTGCTTCGAGAACCCAAGGCGTGTGCCCTGGCCTTGGAACTACGTGTGGGTGATCGTCTTGCGAACAGGTGATGCTAACTTCCGAATTGCATAAGTAATAGGGTTCTTCTGCTAGCAAGTCTTCGGTTGCTCGGGCTTGTAGAATTTCTGCCTCCTGCTTCGTCCTTGAGGGTCATCCTTCTTGGATCATGCACACCTGTTCATGTGATGGTGGATATTGTTCTTCTCTATTAGGCGCTGGTGGTTGCCCCATTTCTTGGGCTCGTTTGGCTTTGCGCTTCTTCTCTTCTTTTGGTCTGTCGGAGAGTTCGTTGAACAGGCGGAAGCTCCTAAGAGTGTGGTCTGCCCTAAGTCGTCCCTAGTCATCTTTGAAATAGTTGATTGTGCAGGGCACGTCCAGCTGCTGTTTGGATGTGAGACTGCTCGAGCCGGCATATGTTCTTCTCCTTGCGATATGATACGTCCGTGAGTGGTCATCGGAGCGGGAGTGAAACCTTGGATCGAGCTCGATCTTGTTGTTGATCGAGTAGTTCCGGATCGTCTTGGCAAACTCTTCTGGCCTTTTTTCGGGGTCGTAATATTCGCCAGGGTGGGTAGATGAGTCCCTGTCGGAAACCGCGGCGGGTGTTTGTCTGGTGATAGGGGCTGTTGTGACGGTTGGTTGTTGTTCGAGCAAGATTTCAATGTGAAGTTCTTGCTCCTAATCTCGCGCTATTGACGGCTCTGCGTCTGCATCTTGGGCTTGTCTTCTGGATCGTCGAGTCCTTCATCATTGGGTGCGACTATGGTAGTGGCCTAAAGACTGACTTTGGCTAAATCATGGATCGAGCATGCTTGGCGGTGCGACGGAGAGGCTTGCGATGAACTTGAGCTCTTTGAGTGGGTTGGATCTTGCTCGAACTGTCGAATTGCTGGTTGCTGATGACGGAACCGCCGAGATCGTGATTTCCACCTGCGTCTTCCCCACGTTTGGCGCCAATTGACGAGGATCGGCCTCGACAAATCCCATGGTAAGGTACCCTTGGTTTAGATCGTAGAGAGGAGGTGCAGGTTGGCGATACTCATTGGCTAACAGGAGCAGGGATTTACCCAGGTTCAGGGCCCTTGATAGGTGAAACCCCTCCTTCTTGCTCTTTTGTATTATGATGGAGGCGATTATAGTGGCGATCGAGGCAAGATCGCACGGTACCGGTGGTGTTGCTATGAGATTAAATGCCCTAGACGTCGCCTCTCTCGGCCTTTATATACTAGGATGGGTCGCAACGAGTCCATCTAGGTTTACAGAAGCAGTTTCCTAATCTAGCTTTAGTCTTGGACGCCAAGTCAGGGTTTCCATAATGCCAAGGACTCCTACATCAGTGCTTCGAGTGGGATAGTCGTGGGCTGCTTGAAGCTTCCAGTGGGCCTTCTGCCTTGACACGCACTAGGTACCCTCATCCACAGGAGTCTTGGGGACACCCCCTCGTCAACCGAAGTCCACCACTTACCTTGATACAACTACTTGAGATCGTTAAAGTTCAAACTACTTGCGATTACCGGACCTGGTCTGGGGTGAGGTACTAGTTCGGGAGGGGTCAGTGAGCCCAATGTGTGGTTGTACTCTTAGTCTTGGATAACAACACAAGAACTCGGGCTTAAGGCGCTGTTCAACAAGACAACCCAGTGTGTATTCCTACACAACGTCTCATCGTTCACCTTATTAGTCAAGTTCACCACACACATTTTCATCACAAGTAACATGAACATGATTACTACCATCATCGATTCATCACCCAAGATGGACCAATGTTTCCACAACTCTAAGCATAGCATAAGCATAACATGGATGAATGGCCACATGATGATCACAAACAATTCCTAGATCTGCTAGGTTGAGGTTTGGTTAATATTGTGACAGAATTGATAGGTCATGCAAAGGAATGGGTTCAACTAGCAATAGAATGTGTCATGGTGTCATCCTAATCATGCATAAGCGAGAGAGAGAGGGAAATGTGTTTTTATAGACAGGATTAAACATGGGGTGCTTGCCTTGATGACGAACACGGGGTAATTCTTTTCTGACGTGAGGTTAAACTCGTCTCCGAGAAAAACTTCTACCGAGAAGAAGAAATCACTGAAGAAATGGAAGAAATACACATTCAATATATTTAAATTCACAACTAATATGACATGAGATGAGGTTGATCACGTGTGTGTTATTTTCCTTATGTTCATGTGAAGTGTATTGATTAGCAATGGTTCAAGTTGAATTGGAGTTGGCATTTGAATTGAGCTATACCAAATACTCCATATAAAAAAATGCTAGTGGTACCTCAATATAATCAATTCAAACATAGATGAAAGTAAGTTATTTGGGTAGAGCATTTTCTCCTGATAATTTTTCATATATAAATCTTTTCCATCTGATTAATGGTTTAAAATATATTCAATTTCAAAGTTTATATCAAGTTCTGGAATTCTTAGATTTATTTAACCAGAGAAAGGATTATTGCGCCATCACTGCATCATGCTGATGTGGGGGTATGACCAGCCAAACTGGTAAGACACAAAGAGTTAACAGGGGTTATATCTTTGTTTTAATATTAATTAAACCACGGGGCCCACATGGTAGTGACTGCTTTATTGGGGTTATTAGAACTACTGGTGGCCATGTCGGCTCGGTGCCGGCGACATCCCGACACGGAGGTGTATGATTCTTGCAACCAAAATGGCCAGGGATGGGTGCGTTCAATGCCTAGGGACACCGCGGATCCACTGGACGTGGTTCAAACGATGACGGAGTTGCGTACGCATGTTGACGAGCATCGAGGCGGATCTGTCCTCCGGCGAACATGGCGAACGGCGACAAAAATGGAGCGGGCCTCGTGGTGTTGGGGAAAATGCTCAGAAGATCATCAGGAACACACTAGATAGGATGAAGAACTCGGGGAGGATGGGTGGTGGATGAATTCAACGCCGCGATCTTGCAGGGCCGACAACCACTTGTTAACGATTCCATTGGCTCGGGATCGAATCAGCTCACAATCTTCTGCTTGAAGAGAAATACGCCGATTATGAGCTTAATGCACAAGGTCTTCGGGGCTTTCTCGTTTGGTGGTTATGGGTTTCCTCTGCGGTGAACTCTGGTGGCGCACGGGCAAGTTGGGGAATGTCGTGGAGAGGGCGAGAGAGGACCAGAGAGGAGGGGGAAAGTGAGCGGCGAGTGCGTCCTGTTTCTGTGACGTGGAGACAAAGCTCGGGGCGCCTATAACTGATTGGGCACCGAGGTGGCGTCGGCTCCGCCTGCTACGACCACCCAGCTGCTTCAGAGCGAGGGGGTGGAGAAGATGACCCTGCTGCCTGTCGGATGATAGAAGCTCACTACGTCTTCCTGAGAAGCCTCACCACCCTTCCGGAAAATATCCCGCATCGGACGCCTTCAACTTGTCCGGAAAGGCCCCGCTGCAGCGTTTCCCGTGAAGGGACCTAGCCACCGCTTTCCTTAAGCTGTGGGAGACAAGCGGGGTCCCACCACCTGTGGAATGTTCCCATGCGCATTTAATGCGCTGCCGCTCGGTAGAAGAGGCGGAGTCTTCCAGCCCCTTCGCTCCCTGTACGTGCCTGAAGCCCTCATAGCAGCACGACAAGAGCAGCAACCCTCCGCCATGTGTCCTTCCCGGAAGTGGTGCTTCATCGACACCTGCCAAGCCACCACCGGAGGAGTTCCCCCTAAAAAGAGCTAATGTGTTGACCCCCTTTCTCTATAAAAGGGAGGCCCGAGCCGTTGTCCTCCTTCCGGAAAGCGCTCCCACCATTGTAACCTTCGTCAAGCAATCCCGACAAGCAGGAATAGGGCCATTAGACTCCGGACGGCCCGAACCTGGGTAAACCTCAGTGCGTCCCATCGACGACGAGCTCCATAGGGCCGCCCCCGCAACATCTGGAGCTAGAAGGAGGGCGCCGCACGTACGTCATCTGGGGTTCTTCATCGTCACTGCACTGACTTCACCGTTAAGCCGGTCTCGCAATGTCGACCCAATGAAACACGCGAGCACACCCTCAACACGATATCGACGGAGGGCTCTCCACCCTGGAGACGCTCTCCGGCCTCCGAGCCAGAAGCGACCACTCGCCGCGCAGGCGGCAAGGAGCCGGGACTACCTCCAAGGGCGGACAACTTGCCGGTGTGTAAGCTCCGATATGCGGTACTGTTCCAGATCTAGATGTTTCCATCCAGATCCGAGGACGAAGCACATATCGGTCCCACCGCGACATATGACAATGCCATATGCCCCGGATTTTCAACATGATATCACAACATTACAGCTACAAGGATACAACATCTCATACAAGTCGGCGAACAACTGCCTTAAATACAATACATCAGCAGAAGATATATGTCTGAGTACAGACTAAAATAAAATGCCTAGTGGCAAAGAGAAAACATCGATCACCATAACCACACGGGTCCAGGACATCTGCCGGGATCCGCCTAACTAGTCGTCGTCGAGTCTCCACGTGAAACGTCGATCACCATAATTGTTGTCGACCAAGAATGAAAAGAGTTTGGGGGTAGTATCATGAGTATAGAAGTACTCAGCATCCAACTGTAGCGGTCATCTGACCCAGCAAGGACTTCATTACTCGTCATTCTAGGATAACTAGTAGTTTATGGTAAGGATGGGGTAAGTGGTGAGGTTGCTGCCGCACTAGCATTTATGAAGTGGCTAACGATCTCGAGAGTAAGATAAGGATCCAAGCATTCGATGAGGAATCGCCTCCAACAAATCTGCTATCCACCTACTTACGCAACCATAACACCTATCCTATCCTTCTCCTCCTCTTCGCATCCCGACAAAGAAGAAGCAGTCAAGGCACACACACATTGGTCAAGTTATATTAAGATTATCTCAGTTGTTGTTGTCTATGAACTAGGAGTAGGTCTCAAGTCGTCCATAACCGTGGACACAACTTCTCAAAAAGATTTAACCCTGCAGGGGTGTACCAACTCCCCATTACAAGGCTCTGCACGCACGCCCATCTCTCTCAGTTTCTACCCATCACAGGCAGCCATTTTATGATTTAGTCCCGAGAGATCCGAAACGACAGGTCCCTCTAGCTAACAACGAACAAATCCGGGTGGCCCCCGTTGAGTCGACATCCAACTCAAAAGCCGTCCGCGCTCTCGAATCGGCCTCTACCGTATGAGTCGGGTTTGGATAATTGGTGAATTCTCACATGAGTCTGGTTCCTCAGCCGGGTAGGTTGGACCAATAGGGAAACATGTCCCCACTGGCCCGGTTTGTTTGAAAACTACTGGCGGCCGACTAGCACACACACGGCTTCAAATGGTATATCAGCTTGGGCCACCACTAGAAATGTTTGAAGCTAGGTAGGTAAGAAAAGGGGACACCATAGCATCCCACACGCGGTTAGGCACAGTCGTCAAGAGACACAATAACCGGAACTCGGGTCCTAGATGATTCGAATGGAACAAAGCGTCGGGGCGGGATAGCCTAGACCTTTCGTCCTTCGTCGAATATAGTCCACATTATAATAATCATATCATCCAAAACAATATATTAATGTGATATCCCAATCCAAGGAGTAACAGGGTAACATCGTAGCATTCTAAGCGTGCATACTAAGCAGGGGCTCAGCAACGAGCAATAGTAACATAGCAGTACATGGTTTGCTGGGAGGGGACATGGCTGCATCGGTTTAAGAGAGGCTGTAAACATGTGGTAGGATCAAACATCGAACCTAACCTAGACTATCATGCAAACTACTGGTTATAATAGAATGGATCATAAGTAATGTATAGTCCTTTCCTATTGATAAGTCGGGTTCCAAAGGTGTAGTTGATCGCAAGCTCACATCGTCTCCGAGAGGTAACCCCGAGAGCACTCAAGATGGTAAACACTGGAAAGAAGTCTACGAGAAAGCATCTATTACTACGAAGAAAACACGAGCAAGCATCAACCAGAAGGCAACCCGAGACATCGCACCTACCGTCGAGAGCGGTTACTAACAGGTTAAGTGGAGTACTCATCACACACGACGATACCGCACGTTTACAAGGGTTCAAGTTGTTTAGCTACTCAAGGTGAGAAAGGATTTTAACATGGCATCTCACTCAAGCATGGCATAGCACACAAACATGACAAGAGGTGAAGCATAAGATAAACTATCTATGCTAGTCAATTTAAGTGTGGCACAACCTAAACATGGCATGTCACTAAGCACCACACGAGCATTTACAAGTTTACTACTGTTCTGCCCTAAACCATATTTTAGGTTGGTTAACAACATCACACAATAGCATAAACACAAAGTACACGAAAAAATAATCAAATTACATGTAAAGAACACTCCAAACGGAGTTACGGTTAAAAAGATATAAGCAAAACAAGTTATGCACACATGCTGTTAACATCCGGAAGCACAGTTTAGAGCAATGAAACAAATAGCTACTGAATGCAAACATGCACCAAAATGATATGCAATGTAGCATACATGGAAGGCAAGTCATGGAAAAAAGAATCATGCAAATAGGCATCATGGTTCACTAGTTATAAGCAACACAAAAAGCTATAAAACATTACTGGTCAAGGACTTAGTGACAATCAGGAAAACAAGGCAGAAACTGTTATTTTCATGCTGTATAAACATGAGAAAAACTATATGTAAATGTGCAGCAATATGACATAGAAATAAGTGGGCATGATGGTGATCAGGTACAAACAAGAATCAAGGTCATATGCATCACAGATCAAAAGATATTAAACGTGCAACATGGCTTCAGAAAGTTACAGACTTAGTGAAAAACAGAGTTGGCTGTCAAAAACAGTGGGATAGCAACTTTGGGGCTGAAATATAACTATGACTAGGACTGTAAACATGACAATGCAATACATATAATGGAAGTAGACATGGCATAGATCAAGTTGACATATTGCAATGCTCAATAGGATGCATGGTTAAAAGGATACAAGGCAGCAAAGTTGCAACAAAACATAAACAACAACACAAAGTTAATAGGTCACCACTTTGGAGCAATAAATAATATAGCTACAACAGGCACACATGACAAGTGATAGCATAGAACTGAAGTAGACATGATGCTTAACAGTATGCAACAAGAATCACTCAATTCCGATGAACGGTTGTGACACAACCGTCACCCGAAGTTTCAAGGGGCGTGGTGGAGGCTGGCAAGCAGCAAGGGGCGGCGGCGCGACCTCGGCTCGGGAGGCCGGGCATCCATGGCGCTGCGGCCCGCAACTGCCGGCGACCTTCAAGGGGAATGAGGAGAGGGTGAGAAGGGGCGAGGAAGGAGGAGGGCGCGCGGAGGAGATGGGTCTGGCCGGGGCGGCGCGACGAGGGTGGCTGGTGGCCGGAGCGTGGCGGCGCGGCTCCTCCACGGGAGAGCTCGGGCAGCGGAGAGGCGAGGCCCAGATCGGGCCTGCGGCAGTGCGGCTTCGGGCTGGTGGCGTCCCTGCGTGGCCCAGCGGCTGGAGATGGCTGGTGGAGCTCTCTAGGGTGATGTGGAGGCTCTTGGACGCTCCGATCTGTGATCTAACGGTCCAGATCTGGAGGGGAGCTAGGGTTTCGGTGGAGAGGGACTTGGGGGTAATTTTTGTGGCAGATCTGAGGGGGTGGCTGCAATTTTGTGTTTAGGGAAACCCTAGGACGGGGTGGGGGAGTGGTGGTCTTTATATAGGTGGTCTGGCTGGCAAGTTTATGCAAAAGCCCTCGGGTTTTTCCCTCTCATCCAGTACTCTACGTTTCTGACCGGCGGGAGTGCATACGACCTCCGATTCGGGCAAAATCTCGAACCACGCACTCAGCGCGGCGAGCCCTTCAGTCATACCTCACTTAGATACCGTTCCGAGAATATTTTCTGGCTCCCAATAAAATAATCCATTTAATTATTAAACGGGGTTTTTCGCTCCGTTGGCTACGACTGGTCTTGTGCGGGTTTTCGCGACGGTGATCGGGTGAAACCCGGTGTCGCAAAGGTCGAGTGTCAGGCTGGCAAGGCTCGGTGTCCGTCCGTATGAGGGGGAAAATAATCTCCGATCGATAAATCGGGGATGGAAACACCGCAAACAAAGCAGGCGATCAACCAATTCACACCGAAAACAAAATTTTTAATTTTTGTGAAATCTGGGCTGTTACACGGTGGTACTCCGCCCCAGGAGCCCGTCGGCGGGAACGGCGGGGCAGGAGGCCCCGCGGCACCCCCGCCTTCCGAAGAAGATTTGTCTGGGCGCCGCCGCGAGGAGGAGAGGCGCGCCCAGATCTTTGCCGAGAAACACGCAGCTCACCCCAATGAATAGGCCCAGGCAATGGCTCCTCCCGGCGATCACCCCTTCGCCCATGGTGCTGGACCTTCTCATCGTTCCCCCGCACGCCTGGGTGGTGCGGTTCCGGAATCGAGTAGGGGTCGATCCCAGGATCGAAGTGGCGGGACTCCTCGCATCCCCACTCCAGATGGCCTCCGTACTCCCGCGGAAGCATTAGCGCATGTCAGGGCTCTTAGTAAATTCCTCCCGTCGGACGATCAGATGGAGACTTGGAGACTCACCATTGCGCAACTCTCCGCGTGGGTTCTATAGAAGCAATGGGAGCTTGACTGTCAAGCCGATGCATCGTCCTGGCAGCGCACGGGGCCGACTGTCCATCCCAATGCCTCATTATATGAGTTGGAGGGCACCGTGAAATCCCCTCAGCGTGGACACCAACAAGACCACCCCCGAGAGGGCGGGAAGCGGTTTTTCAGAGAACTGCCCTCTCTCGTCCCCGACAAGCACCAAGTCCTCCCTGTTGGCCCGGCCTCCCCGGTGTGGTCCAGCGCCATTCTGGACTACCTAAAGAATTTAGAATTGCAAAGTAACCGGAAGGATTCCGAAAGAGTCGCTCGCCAATCATGAGCCTCTATCGCCGGCGTCCCAACGGTGTGAAGTTGTTGTGCATCTCCACCGACAAAGGCAAGTGGCTGCTTCAAGACATACATGGAGGGACATGTGGCTCGCACATAGGCTCCCGGACCTTGGTAGGAAAACCTTTCCGGCAAGGGTTCTATTGGCCCACCGCCTTGAAGGACGCCATGGAGCTTGTCAACACCTCCCCGGTGTGGTCCAGCGCCATTCTGGACTACCTAAAGAATTTAGAATTGCAAAGTAACCGGAAGGATTCCGAAAGAGTCGCTCGCCAATCATGAGCCTCTATCGCCGGCGTCCCAACGGTGTGAAGTTGTTGTGCATCTCCACCGACAAAGGCAAGTGGCTGCTTCAAGACATACATGGAGGGACATGTGGCTCGCACATAGGCTCCCGGACCTTGGTAGGAAAACCTTTCCGGCAAGGGTTCTATTGGCCCACCGCCTTGAAGGACGCCATGGAGCTTGTCAACACCTGTGACGCCTGCCAGTTCCACACCACAGTTGTTCATCAACTAGCACAAGAACTCCAGACCATCCCCCTATCCTGGCCCTTTGCGGTCTGGGGGTTGGGCATTCTCCAACCATTCCCCCGTTCTACCGGTGGATATGAGTTCGTCTACTTCTTCTTCGGCAAATTCACCAAGTGGCCTGAAGTGGAACCAGTCCGGAAGGTCACTGTGACGCCCCCAAAATCAATCCGTGTACAGTAATCATACACGCAGGGTACACGGCTGAGATTAGGGTGCCACGGGGAGAATATCACAGCACAACACTAAACACAAAAGGATAAACAAATATGTTACAATAGAGGGGGGTCACGCGGACCCGAATACATAATTCATACAAGCCATGATATTTGAGTACAGACATAGTTAGTCAAGTTTTGCCTTAAGAAGGCTAGCACCAATCACATCAGAGATACAGATCGAAAAGGCGAGGCCTCCTGCCTGGGATCCACCGAACTACTCCTGGTCAACGGGGAACTCAACGTCGTAGTAGGCGCCTCCGGGGTACTCCTGCTTCTGGGTTCCAATGTCGGCTGCAGCGGCCGATCAGGCAAAGCGAAAAAGGGGAAATAAAGCAAAGGTGAGTATCTAGCATACCCGCGAGTCTTACGTCCGCTACTAAGCATTATGCATTGTATCAACGGAAAGAAGAGGCTGTATATAGTGGACTGAAAGACAGAAATCCAGAGCAAGGGTAAGAAGCTAGGCCTAACGAAGACTAGAATCTTCCGACGATGTCTTGCAGCATGAGGTAAGAATCAGCCAACAGTTTATATAAAGCATAAAGTAACAATGCAGCAGAAGTTGCTGCAGCATCGTATAATAATAAGTTGTAATAATTAACAATGCCTCAGAGTTCCCTCCTCGACTCCCCTGCGAGGAAGCAAACACGGAACCATACAGTTTAATAATAATAGTTTGTAGTGGTAAGATCCAGCTTCAGCATAAAGCGTCCTGTTACCGTGGACACGGCTATCCGAATAGCTTAATCTTCCCTGCAGGGGTGCACTTGTGTTACGCTACACGCACGGATCTCCAGGGTGGCGGGAACCTTGTTAGGGAACGCTCCACCGAGGCTATCCGACACTTCATAGCCCATCTTTCAGACTCAACAGAGAGGTCATCCGCCGGACTATATCCTATGTACGCGGGGCTTTGGACCCTAACCCCGACGTACTCCTGCACGGTGCGAGGCTGGCCGGTGAAGTTAAATCTAAGCAAAAACAAATCACACTGCCGCGGCAAATAAGACAAGACCACTTCCCGGCGCAGGCCGCAGTACTGCTGACGTCGGAAGAGTCCTTGGACGACACTACGAAGCAGAGGAGCCCATAAACTCGTAATTCCCACGGGTAGGTAGTGCGTACATGGCATATAGCCAACTCAAGAAATTCACTGAACCATTTAACATTTTAATTAACCTGCGTGACAACCGTTATCGCTGCCTCGAATTAACTGACCCGCGGACAACGACAGCAGCCAGGACCACCATTACATCAGTGCCTGCCCCGTCGTCCCACCAAGTCACTGCGGTTACAAACAAGGTGAACCGTCTCCTTACCTTGTCTCGCGTGTGCTCCTGGAGGAGCTCGACTTTCGTGGTTTGGTAACTCTCGCGGCCAACGATCAGGGGCCAAGCACACCGGTACACTGGTCGTACCCTCCCTGTCGTCCCGTCGCAATACCTCTCGCGGGCACCGTTGGGGCGCTCGACTTCTTACCTTTACTGACAACCGTTTCTCAGGTACATAGAGAGGCTATACAGAGTCAGCAACGAGTGGAGTACAAGGATTACTCCTTGATAGCTCACACTTGATGGTGGCTCGGCAGAGCCGAGCTAGGGGACCTAAGGCGGTGTCTGCATTGTACCGTACCTGTGTAGTTATAATATTTGTACCCGCATTAACTCCCCTGAGTAATCACGGCCCTCTATCTAATCCTAGCTAACAATGCGCAGGGCTCACTGCTGAATAATGCATAATAATAATAGGAAGCATAGGATAAAAGAGGTACATCAAGGGGCGACAAAACAGGCTATGCAATTGAATAGGATTGTAACGTAGCAGCAGCAGTAACAATTCCTAGTGCAAGAAATGTATGGAAAGATAAGCGATATCTGGGGAAGAGAATGGCTCTGCTTGCCTAGAAGCTCGACGGTAGTAGGAGGGTCGTCGACGAAGTAGTCGTACTCAGCAGCGGTGTAGTCGGCGGTAGCAGCGGGGTCTACCGGAGAATAAATGTTGGGAAACGTAGTAGAAAACAAAAAAATTCGGCCTACGAATCAAGAACCCAAGATCACCCAAGAAGATTGCATACAATGTTTTAGGTCATGGCTCACCAACCGATGTAGCGGAAGTAGAGTTGGTGAAGACCGTTGGTGCAGATCCCCGCAGCTAGGAATTTCAATGACCTCCCAACCGCGAGGATATCGATCCCGCGTACCGTTCCATGATCCGTTGCATGATCTATCTCGTGAACCGTCCCACGATCCGTCCCGATCAAGTCCCACGAACAAGTCCCTCGAACATGATCTCCGAGGAAGAAGAAGGACCTCGAAGAAGGATCAAAGGTATGATCCCTCTACCGGTATCCACACATCCCGATGTAGCAATCCAGCAGCGCTCCGTCGTCCAGAGAAGAACGCCACCGAGAGAAACTAGAGGGAGAAGAGCCTAGCGGCGTCCGGACTAGAACGATCTAGCCCGAAGAGAATTAGAAGCGCGTGGGATTTAGCTGGGGCAGCCTTGGGGCTTTTCTGGTGTGTCTTTGGGGCTACCCCTGCCCCCGAATATATAGGTGGAAGCCTGGGGTCGCAACTTGGGCGAGGGTTCTCCCCAAAGTCGGTTTTGGCCACCAGGAGGAGTCCAACACGGATTCCCCGCCGAAACGCCGCGGACCCCGGCGTCCTGGTCCAAAACGCCAGGGACCCTGGCGTCTGGGCCTTGGACTCAAGGAAAGTCCTTTTCCTTCCAAGTTACGACCTTGTGGACCTTCCTACTTGGTCTAACGTCGGTTTCCGCGGTTTGGAGAGTTCCTTAACCCTCCGGATACTTCCATAAGCTCCCGGGAACCTTCCGAAACCTCCCGGAACATTTCCGGAAGTCCCGGAACAATTTTCCCGATGTTTCGTAACCTTTCCACAACTATTACCGAATGTTTCAAAACCTTCCGAGACTATCACGGATGTCTTGTTACCACTTCAAGACTCTTCTTGAATGTTCCGGAATCATTCGAGACCGTTCTCGAATATTCTAAAACCATTCGGCACCACCTAGAACACTTCTAGTGCTACTCAGAACACTTCCGGTTCCACCCGAAACAATTTCGGTACCCTTTCTCTTTTCATCTCCTAGTTCTCTAACAGATTACTACTCGTTAAGTGTGTGACCCAATAGGTTCGGTATAATGCGGACATGACTCAAAACATCTTCCGGACATAGGTCAACAGCCTTTTTTCAATAGCCAATAATCAACAGCGGAGCCATGGACACCCAGGTTGACTCCCGCACATACACGAATAAACTTCGAGTGGACCTTTATGTTTAGTCATGTACCATTCCCTTTGCTTCGTGATATATGACAAAGTTAGAGAGAGGGAGGAACAGAAGGAGGAGAGGAGCCGCGGCTCCGGCTGCCGGCGGGGTTCCACGGCGAGCTCCATGGCACGGGCAGCGGCGGCTGGGGCGCGGCCCAGATCCGGCCCATCGGCGGCTGGATCGGGCCCGTGGGGCCCGGTTGCGGCTGGGGCTGGTGGGAGGAGCTCCGGGGTGATGTGGCTCAACCAGGAGCGTCCTTCTCAAGATCTAACGGCCTAAAACTGCTGAGAATTAGGGTTTCGAGGTGGAGGGGCTGTGGGCAGAATTTTGAGGCAGACCTCAGGGGGGTGGCTGCAAATTTTTAGGCTAGGGAAACCCTAGAAAGGGGTGGGAGAGTGGTGGTCTTTATATAGCCCAGGTGGCTGGCAGTTGCAAAAACATCCCCGGTTTCTCTCTCGCACGTGCGGTGCTTACGTTTCTGACCGCCGGGGGTCCGCAGGACCTCCGATTCGGGTAAAACTTCGAACTGCGCGATTAGCGCGTCGAGCCGGCGGCGTTCACCTCGCGTTGGAAATGTTCCGATAAAAATTTCCGGCGCGCCATAAAAATAACCCATTTAATTATTAAACGTGGTTTTCGTTCCGTTGGCTACGGCTGGTCTGGTGCGGGTTTTGCGACGGTGATCGGGTGAAACCCGGTGTCGCAAAGGTCGAGTGTCAGGGTGGCAAGGGTCAGTCTCCGTCTGGTACGAGATAAGAGGGGGGGGGGAATAATCGCCGATCGATAGATCGGGGATGCAAACACCGCAAACAAATCAGACAATCAAACAATTCACACCGAAAGCAAAAAATTTATTTTTTGTGAAATCTGGGTTGTTACAAAGCACATCCGACGGCACAAGCAGCCAAGCACCCGAAGTCGTCGAGCCTGCCGCACTCAAAAACCCGTCCTGGACAAAACCACTCCTTCGATTCCTAATCGAAGGCACCCTACCACAAGACGTCACAGAATCCCGACGCATTAGTCGACGATCTAAAGCATTCACAGTAATCAACAGACAGCTTGACAAGCGCAACATTTCTCAGGTCCTCCAAAAGTGTATCGATGAAGAAGACGACAAAACCCTACTGCTCGAGATCCACGAAGGCACCTGCGGACATCACGCGAGCAGTCGCGCACTCGTGGCCAAAGCCTTTCGAGCAGGTTTCTACTGGCCGACCGCCATGAGAAATGCAGAGGACATCGTACGACGTTGCATCGCCTGCCAAAAGTTCGCCAGCAGGCCACACGCCCCAGCATCGGAACTCAAAACCAGACCGTTGTCCTGGCCATTCGCCACATGGGGACTCGACATGGTAGGCCCACTCAAGAAATCCTCAAAAGGGGGACGAACACACCTGCTAGTCGCAGTCAACAAGATCACCAAATGGATAGAAGCAGTACCAATCACTAGCTCAATAGCCCTCACGGCAGTTAACTTCATCAAGTCAATCATCTTTAGATTCGGAGTTCCACACAACATCATCACAGACAATGGTACAAAGTTCACAGCAGCAGAATTCCAAAACTTCTGTCAAGAGCTTGGCATCAAAATCAACTATGCATCAGTCGCGCACCCACAATCCAACGGCCAAGTGGAGAAAGAAAACGGCCTAGTATGCGGAGGAATAAAGAAAGGACTACTCGCACCACTAGAGCAAGCTGCAGGCAACTGGGTAGAGGAACTTCCCACAGTACTATGGAGCCTGCGCACCACCCCAAACAGCTCGACCCAGTACACACCCTTCTTCTTGGTATATGGGGCAGAGGCAGTACTACCGCATGATTTAAAATTTGGAGCCCCCCGGATCTCAGGTTACGAAGAGGAAGAAGCAGAAGAAGCACTACAGAACGACAAAGATACAGCAGACGAAGCACGAGACATAGCCATAACAAGATCCGAAGGATACCAGGACAAGCTGCGCACATATCAAACCAGCCGCCTGCGTACCAGAAGCTTCAGCAAAGGAGACCTCGTCTTGCGACTGATACAAGAAAAAGTGCATAAACTCGCCCCACAATGGGAAGGGCCAGTCATAATCTCGGAAGTCATCGGAAGCGGCGCATACAGGTTGAAGAACCCGAAGACCAATGAAGACGTGGGAAACCCATGGAACGTAGCGAACCTACGCTTGTTCTATCCATAGGCCACAAAACACTACAGCAACACCGGCAGCAGTACTGATCAGCAACCCATGTAAATGCCCGAAGAAATAAAATAATGTGGCTGAAGCATTATCACTTAAAATCACTTGGGGGCTCGAGCATAAACTCCCCCCGAGAGACGCTATCCTCGCTCATGCGACTTTTACTTAAAAGCACTCGGGGGGCTCGAGCATAAACTCCCCCCGAGAGACGCTATCCTCGCTCATGCGACTTTTACTTAAAAGCACTCGGGGGCTCGAGCATAAACTCCCCCCGAGAGACGCTATCCTCGCTCATGCGACTTTTACTTAAAAGCACTCGGGGGCTCGAGCATAAAATCCCCCCCGAGAGACGCTATCCTCGTTCATGCGACTTTTACTTAAAAGCACTCGGGGGCTCGAGCATAAAATCCCCCCGAGAGACTCTATCCTCGCTAAAAACGTGACCTTATCTGCAAGTACCGGGAAACCAGAACACAAGATTCCCACCAATTCACCAAGAGTTTTCTACAAATAAAGTCACATCAAAAAACGCAAAGTTCTTTAGTCTTCACCTGATCGAAAAACGCAAAGTTCTTTAGTCATATCGAAAAATGCAAAGTTCATATAAAAAACATGGAATAATTATAAAACAGCCACGAGAAGGGACAGCCCAGTCAGACAAAACTTCACAGCCTATGCCTGATTCTACAAATCAAATGTAGCCTCGGGGGCTACTCCCATCGGGAGCGCTGCTGCGCACCCGAAAGACAGTTTTCATTACAAAGGAGTTGAAGACAGTTTTCATTACAGAGGATTCAAAGGATAGTTATCGCTACAGCAGGACCCGAGCAACTACAAGACGGGTTACAATTATCCCAAGGAATTATGACTTCTACATATATGATCATGCTGAGATAATTGGCACTTTCGTACCACAACTTGACGAGCATCACCATAGACAAAGTAGCAACTCAGTCCACGAAGAAGCAGTTCACCGTCCTCCAGTTCAACTAGGTGCCTCGCCTACTGACGCAGCCGCTTGACGATCGGCTTGACGTCCAGCTCATCTCTAGAACTAGAAGAGCAAGTGCCATCATCTGAGGAGTCGGCTGAAGATGAAGTCACGGGAGAAACAGGCGAACCACCACTCGACCCATCGGAATTGCCATTGCTTGTTTCCTCCCAGTATGGATCCAAACGATTGCCACCGGCATCAAATGCAAGAACAGTGAGAGTATCTTCGCCATCAAAACGACAGCAAAGACTATCTCCGTCATGTAGATTCAACCGACGAGAAAACTCCCTCCATCCAGATCCAAGAAAAATCAAGGATGAATTGTCAACTTCCAATTCCACCCAAGAAGAAGACCGAGCGCATCCGTGAAGACGGAGCCAGAGACACCTCAACGTAAGCTCAGAAGCAATGGAGGCAAACGAGAACGGAAGAGGAATCCGGGCAGCGGTCCGGCTAAGAACACGCAAAAGGAAATCATGGCGCCAAAAAACCCTCTTCCATGGAAAAATAAGAAGGTGCCAATGCAGCACCACGACGTCCAGCGCGCGAAGATCAAGGCGTGCGTCCACCACGGCCACGACGGCCATGACCTCGCCCAGTCACACCACCACCACGCTTGGGCGCCATATGAAGAAGAAGCAGAAGAGAAAGGTGCGAGGAATGGATTCCAAGAACAGGAAAACCACAGGAGGTATTTATAACACAATCCAAGGGCAAACCATGGAAACACGCAGAAGCCCAGGCGGCGACATCATTACAAAAAAGACCAAACGCACCGGACGTTACGAATTCCAAGACAAGATGCCTTCACATGACCAGCACTATTTAAAGGACACATCAAATCTCGCATGTTTCCCATACACGCCTTGGAAACCCAACAAGCACCAGGCAGCACGGCGTCGAAGTCGTCATTATGACTGGCCAGAAGATGCGACCGATTGAAGTCCAAGCATCATCATCGGTCACCAAATAGTATGACAACACCTATCAATGGGACGTCTCAAGAAGGACGGATCAAGATAAAAGAAATTGGAAAAAAACAAAAAGGATCCAAAGGCTACCTATTTCTTGATGTCAAAATTTTCTGATTCTAAACTCTTTTACTCCCATCGGGAGTACCTTTATTCAAGTTCGGGTGCTCCCTCACCCAGAAGGAAAAAGACGTGCTCGAGTGGCCACTCGAACCAACAAGTAAATTACAGCATCTACAGAGTTTCAGGCGCTCCCTTTCCCAGGAGGCATACACGTGCTCGAGTGATCATTTGCACCAGCAGAAACAATCGCACTTTCAGAGCTCGGGTGCTCCCTCACCCTGAATACAATAAAATATTCGAGTGACTACTCGCAAAAGACTCAACAAGTATTCGACAATATGATCTACTCGCGAACTCGACGACTTTCCGAGTGGGTGCTTTCTTATTTTCCTCGCCTGAGTTCGCTACAAGCTCCATGAGTGACTGCTAATAGCTCACTTGATTGTTTATTCCAAGTGGGTGCATCGCCAACCAGGCTCCGTGCCTCTACAAAAAACGATTATACCTGGGCTACGGCACACTGTACCCAGATGCCACGCAAGCCTAGCGTGTAGGTAAGACCCCGCTGTGCAGAACGGCCGGGCCGGGACTTGCCGCAGAGCGATTTCACTCCCTCCCTTTTCCATGCGCTCGCATGATAGAAAGAGCCGAGCGGACACGCTCAGGCTATTTTCTTAGACTCGCAGCAATTGATCCTATAAGACCTGCAGCGGCATGAATTTGCTAGACATCGGTCGTTCCATGTTCATGTCGAGGGACGTGAGCTTGATTGGGCTACTGCGGTATTTTCCACTAGCGGAATTCACCAAGGCTCGACCAGTCGACTCCTTGGGCCCTTTTCAGCTTAGCAATCCCTCGAAACAGGTATTGTCATGGCTCAAAAACTGCCAACGACCCGCGGCGGTGCCGCGCCTACAAACAATAAAGCGCTGACGAATTCGAGTCCCAGCGCGACTCTTCGAGTCCCCCAGGCACTCGGGGGCTACTGACGAGGGGGTGACCCCACGACTCCTGCGTATGAGGATACCCGGTGTGTATGAAGACAGAAGGCCCGTGCGGAAGCCACAACGGCCCCACGACTGGCCCAATCAAGCACCAACGTAGGAGTCCGCGACTGATATGGAAGGCATGACTTGGCGTACAAGGCAAGACTAGAACTAGGAAACTATCTTTGTAATCTAGTACGGACTCCCCGAGACCTAGCCTAGTATATAAAGGCTGGGAGGGGATACGTCTAGATCATCCAATACACAATCTACTCTCCTGGTCTTGCGAGAACTCGCCTTGGCCTCCCTTGTAATCACCCCCTCACACAATAATATCGAGCAGGAAGTGCTTCTCCTTTTAGCCGACGAGTATCGTCCAACTTGTTCCTTCTCTATGATCAACCCAGGGTCCCTGACCATGGGATTTGCCGAGGCTGATCCTCGTCACCTACTAGAAGCATTGGAAGGCCCACCATCAGCTCGCTAGGAACACCCGAGGCATTTTCTACTGAATCGATTTGGAGTCCAAGAACAACCGGAAGTCCAGGACTTGACACAAGGCATCATAGAATAGGAAAAATCAAGTAAACCTAGAAAGAATCCTCGATACCTAGCCTAGTATATAAAGGCTGGGAGAGGAGACGTCTAGGGAAATCACATTTACATCTAGCAACAGCTCCCAGCCTAAGCAATCTCGCCGGATCCACCACTGTAATCACCTCGTTCATATAATAGATCGATTAGGAAGTAGGGGTTTTACCTATCGAGGGCCCGTAACCTGCGTAAATCCCTGTCTAATGTTAGCAGACGAGATCACCAACTACACACTCCTTCCCCTTCAATAAACGTAGGGTACCTAACAATGGGATTTGCCGAGGTCCAGCCTCGTCACACACCCTTCGAAAGACTTAATTAATAGTCTGAAGAATAAATAAATTGATCTATAAATAATTTTCATGAAATTGTGTCCATAAAGCTCAACTCCTTGGAAAGACATTTTCTAGCAAGTTAAAGGGTTGACTACCGCGAATAAGTCTCGACCGTAGATATGCTTTACACAGTTCAGGTTATACTAGCAATTACTACATATGTCATCTAAATGATATGGTGGAATGAACGTCAAAACAAAGTTCCTACATGGAAATATAACGAAGGTCATATATGTGATACGACCGGAATGTTTTTGTTGGGCATGTTCCTTAAAGGCAAGTAAAATAATTTTATTAGCATATTCCATTACTTCATAATACTGTTTATACTGTGCTATAGTTGTATTAAGCGGAAACCTTAATACACGTGTGGTATAAAACAACCATGTCCCTAGTTAACTCTAGTATACTAGCTCATTGGGCAATCGATGATCAAGGTTTCCTGATCATGGGGTACGAACCGCCTATTGACAATGAGGTCGTATCATTGGGAGAATGATATGATGGACACACACCCACCAGAAGTATTGCAATGTGATCGAGTCACTGATACGTCCAAAACGTATCTATAATTTCTTCTTGCTCCATGCCTCATTCGTGTGATATTTCTATGATATTGATGAACTTCCCTACACTTTTGATCATATTTGGACTAACCTATTAACTCAGTGCACCCCAGTGCCAGTTCCTGTTTTCTTTTGTCTTTCTATTTCAGGTTTCCCCCTTATTAAAAGTACCAAAAAAATTCCGGGAAAAATATAGGAAAAATCAGCGTACCGGAAGCTTCGAGAAAAGCCCGAGAGGGGCCAGAGGGGAGCCAGGGGGCCCCCAGGCGGCCAGAGGGCACGGCCAGGCCCCTGGCCGAGCCAGGGGGGCGCTTGGAGTCCCTGGCCCAACTCTGGCTACCCCCTTTCGCCTATTTATTCCCCGTGACGAGAAACCCTCGGAGACGGAACCCTTTTTCGCGATCTCTCCTCTGATCCGCTGCCGCCGCTCTTCCAAGATCGGGAGCACCAGAAGACCTCTTCCCGGCACCCTACCGGAGGGAGGAACCACCTCCGGGAGCTTCTCCACCACCATGGATGCTTCCCGGATGAACCGTGAGTAGTCCACCTTGGAACATGGGTCTATGATCAGTAGCTATGTGATGTTCTCCTCCCCTCTTTGTTCTTCATGGATTAGACCTCGTGAGCTGCCCTACATGATCGAGGCACATATGTAATCTTTTCTGCTGTTGCTATGCTGAGTTTGCTGAGATCCGATGGATTATGAGATTATGTTTAGATTGTGATTGAGTTA
The DNA here is from genome assembly GCA_950022295.1 of Bromus sterilis. Taxonomy (NCBI): domain Eukaryota; kingdom Viridiplantae; phylum Streptophyta; class Magnoliopsida; order Poales; family Poaceae; genus Bromus; species Bromus sterilis. The sequence goes on from OX465596.1 coordinate 236,233,756, forward strand.
TATATTTGATTCTCCTCTTTTATATTTATGTTCTTGAGTAATTCTTGCATGTTCTCCGTTGTTGTTTATTACTTTGGCCAAGTAGTAGGTAGTGACTCCAAGAGGGAGCGTTATGCATGATTGTGGGTTCATGCCCCCCGATGACTAGCTTGAGTGATAGAAACATGATTCTAGGGGATGTGTTGTTGCCACAAGGGGGAAAACAACAGTGCTTGTACTTGCGGGTGCAAGGATTGTTTACTTTACGCAAAGTTCTTTAATGCAGTTGTATGTTGCTTTGAGTTTACACTATGGGTGGGATTCGCAACTTAATACCAGCGATATGTTCTGGATAGATATCTCAAGGTGGATGATTAGTGGGTAGATGCAGATGGATTTCGGTCTACTTGTCTTGGCGTACTGCCCATGCTTTTGAGCCTCTTCCTTTCTGCACGGCATAATTAACATTGGTTTGCACACATAATCCTGTCAATTGCCCAGCTGTAATTTGTTTACCTCGCATGGATATTTTATCGTCTTTTGGGAGAGAGACATCACTAGTGAACATCATAGGACCCAGGTCCATATTTCCAACACTTTTTACACCTTCAATTTACTTTCAGTATTTACTTTTCCGTAGCTATCACTATGACTTTTATCCCGTGTGTTTTTCCTTTGTAATAACAAGGCCGGAAGAATTGACAACTCCTCTGTACTCGTTGGGAGTAAAGCTATCTGTTGTGTGTGCAGGTCCAGGCAAAGAAAGTGATTATCATAAAATGGCGCCTCACTTGCCAAACCACCTACTTGTTGCCGTTGGAGTCCTCCTGGACGATACTCAACCTTAGCATTTTTTCTAAGGGAAATTTGCCGCTATCTACATCACACCTTCCACTTGGGGTAACCAACGGGGGCGAGAAGTTATCTCGTGTATCAAGCAAATTTCTGGCGCCTTTGCCGGGGACTGCACTCTTCAAGATAGGGGAGTTGCACACTATATTTTATCATTTCTTTTTAGTCTTGTTAGTTTACCTTTCAGTTTTTATCTTTAGTGTCCTTTATCAAAAATCTAAAAGGAATATTATGTCTAGTTCCTTACTTTCCAATCAATGTCTGACTTCTTTGAAACCAGATCTTATTGTCATGGAGGATTCACCGAGGATCAACAAAAGTGGTACAAGGAACACCTCTTGTCTCAAAAGGGGATACACTTATGGAAACAAATACACCAGTTGTATGAGTATGCTAGAAACTTGTTCTCAATATATAATATATCTTTCAGCAGGGATGAATCTTGTTGCTTTATGAGGCACAAACACCTTTCTTTCCAATGTGAGTACAATGATGATGAAACCTTAGCTTCTTATGCTAAGGGAAACTATGATTTTTATGATGCAGAGCCAATAGAAGAATTTGTTTCTTATAAGGGTGCCTATGAAATTACTTCTCTTCTTAGAAATATTAATGATGCCCCTTACAAATCTGAGAGTCTTGCTATACTTAACTATTGTTTGGAAAATTATGATGCAAATTATTATATTACTGATCATCTTGAGAGAATCTCTCCCCCAAAGGAAGAGACTAATGTTTTGCAGGACTCTATGAAAGAAGAAATTGATGAAACCGAAAACTCCTTGGATGAAAAAGAGGAGGAGAGTGACGAACAAAAGGAGGAAGAATGGATCCATCCATGTCTACCTTCTAATGAGAGTAACTCTTTGAATCTTACCTTATATGAGTGTTATGATCCTATGGATTCTTTTGAAATATCCCTTTTTGATGAAGTTGATGCCTTCTATGCTTATGGCCGTGATGCCACTATGGATGATGCTTACGGAAATGAACTTTCTATAGTTCCTCATGTTAAGCATGAAATTTTTGCTATTGCACCCACACTTGATTGTCCTATTATCCTTTTCAAATCTCCAACTCATATTCCGGAGAACTATGCTCTTATTAAGGATCAATGTGATGGGATGCATTTATCTTATGTTCCTAAAGACCGTGTTGAAAACTATACACGTGTGCTTGTAGGTCATGAACAATATGATTTATGTGATAGTTATATTCTTGATGTTTTTCATGATACTACTGAAAATTATTTTGAGAGAGGGAAGTTTGGTTGTAGAAATTTCCACATTACTAAAACTCCTCTCTTTATGTTAAAAGTTTTAAAGTTTTTCTTGTTCCACCTTCGTATGTTGGTTTCTTTGTGCTTATTTGATTTATTTTCTTACAATATGCCTATGCATAGGAAGTGGTTTAGGCTTAAATGTGTTTCATATTTGCTTCTTGATGCTCTCTTTTGCTTCAAAATTCATATTCTTGTGAGAGCATCTTCTATAATTTTTAGCCTAGCTAATGGCTTTAAAGAAGCGATTTCGGGAGGCAACCCACAACGAATTTAGGATTTCCTTTTTATTTTTCTTCTGTTTTTAGTGGTCTTGATGATTCTTAATACTGTAGCAACATCATTTTATCTTTACTTTTCAAGCTTTGTTCCTTTTATAGCCTCAAACGACAAGGGAAGTGAAAGTTGTGACATGCTGTCCAGAAAACAGATTATGTCCTCGTGACTAGAAAATTAGAGAAAACTCCCAGTTCATCTTTTTGAGCTGAATTTTTTACACAGAACGCCCTATGAAATTACGAAACTTTCGTATGTTATGAGTTTTTTTATTTGAGTTGCATAAGTATCCCTAAAAAATTCTTTACTACCTGCTGGTCTGTTTTTCACAGATTCTGTCCTGTTTTTCCTTTTCTTCGTTTTGCAAACCTTAAGATTGCTTTTTCTTTGCAAAAACTTTGTGGAAATCTTGAGAAATAGTAGCTCTTCAAGATTATATTTATTTACAGTAGAGAAAAATTATTTTATTATGGGTACTAACCTCGCTAATCAGATTATGATGAGTTATGTATGAAGGGAGTTTTAAAGTGTGCGAGGGAAGATGATGAAAGAAGATTAAGAAGTGTGAAGCGTTCAAGATTGGGGATGCCCCCATGCATCCCCAAGAAATATTCAAGGAGACTCAAGCATCTAAGCTTGGGGATTCCCCCGTGCATCCCCTTCTCCATCGACAATTATCAGTTCGTCTCCCGTTTCACTATATTTTTATCACTTCATGCGTTACGTGCTATTCTTGGAGTGTCTCGCTCTTAGGTTTTGTTTTTAGTTTTCTTTATCTTTGCTTGCTGTTCATAACAAGTTAGAACCCAGCTTTCTTTGTGTGGGAAAGAAACACACTCCACTTCCAAAATTTAGAACACAACATAGGACCTTTTCCTGCTTATCTTTGTTGTTTTCGTTCTTTATCTTTTTCGTAGCTGTTGTCATGTTTTGCTCTTAGCTTTCATGCTAATATTTTTAAAGAGCTTTTGTTTAGTTTGTTGTTTTAACTCTCTTGAGTTTTCATGTTTATCTTGTTTAGAGAGTTTGCCTGTTGCACTGAGTTTTGTGTCTTGACTTGAATATGTAATTGAGGTTGCTATTCTTTTGTAGTAGTAACTTGCAAAAGTTTTGAGGTATTGTTTTGAGTAATGTTTGGACTTTTGGTGTCAAGAGCTTTAGCCTATTAGTAATAGATGTCGTATTTTGGGCAATCTGTGTTTATTTTCAAAACCTACAAATTAGTTGAGAACTCTAGCTACTAGATGGATCACTACTCTTCGGAGGGGTCGAATATTAGAGTACACTCACGTACCATGAGTCGAGGATGCGCAAGGATAACCAAACCCCCATACACTCCTCCTCGGGGTACTTGTCTCTTTGTGAAACCTCCTTATTAGATTGAGAGTTACCGATAATAAGTGCATGACTTCTTCGGACTAATGTGAGTATTCGAAATTTGACACTTCCACCTTCCCATATTTTGCTAGCCTCTCCTGTGCCGTGCATTGGTTTCCTCTCACTCCGAGAGTTGGCGTCCACCTTCGCCGGCACATCCAAACCCTTGGCACGATACACTCTGTCATCATAAGCCTCATTATATCCTTCCTCAAAACAGCCACCATACCTACCTATCAAGGCATTTCCATAGCCTTTCCGAGATATATTTCCATGCAACATCCATCTTCTCATGACTTGATCTTCATGTCATACATGCTACTTGCTTGATCGATGAGCCACATGCTAGTTGGGCCTTGCCCTAATCATTGCTACATGACGCACTAGTATCATTGCATATCCTGCTACACTGGCAGAGGCATACATTTGCATACATCATGATAGTTACATTTTCTTTATGATTTGAGTACTTTGTAAAGTGTGAAAGATCTTCTATACTTTTTGTAATATATAGAGTGTTAGCCCTAAAGTGAGGAAAAGATCCCAAAGTGGAAAAAATTAAAAGATCCCAAAGTGGACAAAATTAAAAGATCCCAAAGAGGACAAATGAGAGTTACATAGAAAGAGCCATTGAGGCCAACAAAAATATAGAAAAAAAGAAAAATGAAAAAAAAGAAAGAAATGAAAAGAGTGAAGGGGGCACACTACTATTACTATTGAGAGATCCACACTCGTACTCCTTCTTTTATCTTGTACTCCATAGAGATTATCATTCATGCATATAGCTATGTGGGGACCTTCACACTATAGAACTTGGCTTGTATATTCCAATGATGAGCCTCCTCAAATGAGCTCTAGGTCTTCTTGAGCAAGCAAGTTGGATGCACCCCCACTAGTTCCATTGGAGAGATTTTAGCTCATATGTGCATCCGTTGCATGGCAATCCCTACTCCTCACATCATATCTATCATTTGGCTTTCTCTCGCCTATGATTATCCTCATTGATGTGAGCCTTTCACACCTTTTTTGTGTTCCTCCTCCACCTTACTCTCTCTTTGCCATTCTAAGTGTCAACTTTATTGCTTACGCTCATCAATTGCATGAGTGCTCAAAATGTCGAAAAGGAGTGGATCATTTTGACTTGTACCTGGCTAGTGGTCTAGGGATGAGTCAAGATAAGATTCCAAAGAAGACCAAGTGTGACACAATAGTAGATTGAGTTCTCAACATAAAAATATTTTTCTCGTATATCCCTATCCCCTTTCTTGCACGCAAACACCATTTGGAGACATTCGAGTCACGGACAGCGAGAGCTCTTGCACCTTTATGTTCTTATGTTGCTTGTTTCAATACTAGATATGGACTCTTGCCTGTTACGACTTGAATTGAATTGCATGCTTTGATATCTTTACTTAAAAAGTTCTTATATGGTTGTTAGCATGTCACCATAGAAATTATGCTTGTTATCATTTACCTACTCGAGGACGAGCAGGAATTAAGGTTGGGGATGTTGATACGTCCAAAACGTATCTATAATTTCTGCATGCTCCATGCCTCTTTTGTGTGATATTGCTATGATATTGATGAACTTCCATACACTTTTGATCATATTTGGACTAACCTATTAACTCAGTGCACCCCAGTGCCAGTTCCTGTTTTCAGCTGTTTTTCTATTTCAGGCTTCCCCCTTATTAAAAGTACCAGAAAAATTCCGGGAAAAATATAGGAAAAATCAGCGTACCGGAAGCTTCGAGAAAATCCCGAGAGGGGCCAGAGGGGAGCCAGGGGGCCCCAGGTGGCCAGAGGGCGCGGCCAGGCCCTTGGCCGCGCCAGGGGGGGGCGCCAGGGGGGGGCGCCTGGAGCCCCTGGCCCACCTCTGGCTACCCCCTTTCGCCTATTTATTCCCCGTGACGAGAAACCCTCGGGGACGGAACCCTTTTTGGCGATCTCTCCTATGTTCTGCCGCCGCCACGCTTCCAAGATCGGGAGCACCAGAAGACCTCTTCCCGGCACCCTGCCGGAGGGAGGAACCACCTCCAGGAGCTTCTCCACCGCCATGGATGCTTCCCGGATGAATCGTGAGTAGTCCACCTTGTACCAGGGGTCTATGATCAGTAGCTATGTGATGTTCTCATCCCCTATTTGTTCTTCATGGATTAGACCTCGTGAGCTGCCCTACATGATCGAGGCACATATGTAATCTTTTCTGCTGTTGCTATGCTGAGTTTGCTGGGATCCGATGGATTATGAGATTATGTTCAGATTGTGATTGAGTTATATATTTGATTCTCCTCTTTTATATTTATGTTCTTGAGTAATTCTTGCATGTTCTCCGTTGTTGTTTATTACTTTGGCCAAGTAGTAGGTAGTGACTCCAAGAGGGAGCGTTATGCATGATTGTGGGTTCATGCCCCCCGATGACTAGCTTGAGTGACAGAAACATTAGTCTAGGGGATGTGCTATTGCCACAAGTGGGAAAACAACAGTGCTTGTACTTGCGCGTGCAAGGATTGTTTACTTTACGCAAAGTTCTTTAATGCAGTTGTAGGTTGCTTTGAGTTTACACTTTGGGTGGGATTCGCAACTTAATACCAGCGATAGGTTCTGGATAGATATTTCAAGGTGGATGATTAGTGGGTAGATGCAGATGGATTTCGGTCTACTTGTGTTGGCGTACCTCCCATGCTTTTGAGCCTCTTCCTTTCTGCACGGCATAATTAGCATTGGTTTGCGCACATAATCCTGTCAATTGCCCAGCTGCAATTTGTTTACCTCGCATGGCTATTTTATCGTCTTTTGGGAGAGAGACATCACTAGTGAACATCATAGGACCCAGGTCCATATTTCCAACACTGTTTACACCTTCAATTTACTTTCAGTATTTACTTTTCCGTAGCTATCACTATCACTTTTATCCCGTGCGCTTTATCCTTTGTAAATAACAAGGCCGGAGGAATTGACAACTCCTCTGTACTCGTTGGGAGCAAAGCTATCTGTTGTGTGTGCAGGTCCAGGCAAAGAAACTGATTATCATAAAACGGCGCCTCACTTGCCGAACCACCTAATTGTTGCCGTTGGAGTCCTCCTAGACGATACTCAACCTTAGCATTTTTTCTAAGGGAAATTTGCCGCTATCTACATCTCACCTTCCACTTGGGGTAACCAACGGGGTCGAGAAGTTATCTCGTGTACCAGTCACATAAGTTCAACATTGCGATTACTATAACGTAGTGACCAGATCCTTTGAGCGTAATGATCATACCTACTTGCTATCTATGAGGATGCTTTTATTTGCATCCATCGCCTGGCTGAAAGATGCTACCAATAAAGGTGTACTTTGGGTATTCCGAAATAGATATGTTGATGAGTATGCAAATGGATCAAAATGGGATTTTCCCATCCGAGTGACGGATAGGTACACTAGGATCACTCGATGATATTGCGTCATAAAGTTTGAAAACGTGTGACTAGGACATAGGGTTGCAATACCACGGGAACGAGTAAACATGTTTGTCGGTAACGAGAATGAACTAGGTATATTGGATACCAATGATCAATCCTTGGACAAACAAAGTACCGTAGGACAAAGGGAACACGCTCAACGTTAACTGATCCAACAGCGATGAAGTTCATTCGATGGAAGCGCAGGGGCTATTGTCAGGCCCGAAATGCGGTACTGTTCCAGATCTAGATGTTTCCATCCAGATCCGGGGACGAAGCACAGATCGTTCCCACCACGACATATGAGATAGCCATATGCCCCGGATTTCCAACATGATATCACAACATTACAGACAAGGATACAACATCTCATACAATCGGCATAGAACTTCCTTAAATACAATACATCAGCGGAAGGTATATGTCTTAGTAAAGACTATAATCAAATGCCTACTGGCAAAGAGAAAAACATTGATCCCCATAACCACACGGGTCCAGACCCTCCACTGGGATCTGCCTAACTAGTCGCCGTCGAGTCTCCACGTGAAACGTTGATCACCATACCTGTTGTCGATAAGGAACCCTGAAAAGAGTTTGGGGTAGTATCATGAGTACAGAGGTAATCAGCATCCAACTGTAGTGGTCAACTGACCCAGCAAGGACTTCATCACTCATCATTCTAGGACAACTAGTAGTTTACGATAAGGATGGGGTAAGTGGTGAGGTTGCTTCCGCACTAGCATTTATGAAGTGGCTAACGATCTATCCTATCCTTGTCCTCCTCTTCCCATCCAGACGAAGAAGAAGCAGTCAAGGCACACACACATTGATCAAGTTATATTAAGATTATCTCAGTTGTTGTTGTCTATGAACAAGGAGTAGGTCTCAAGTCGTCCATAACCATGGACACGGCTTCTCGAAAAGATTTAACCCTGCAGTGGTGTACCAACTGCCCATTACAAGGCTCCGCACACACGCCCATCTCTCTCAGTTGCTACACATTATAGGCAACCATTTTATGATTTAGTTCCAAGAGATCCGAAAGGACATGTCCCTCTAACTAACAACGAACAAATCCGGGTGGCCCCTGGTGAGTCGACACCTAACTCAAAAGCCGGCCGCGCTCTCGAATCGGTCTCTATCGTCTGTCGCAGGTTTGGATAGCCGGTTAATCTCACATGAGACCGGGTCCTCAGCTGAACAAGGTGGACCAACAAGGAAACCATGTCCCCGCTGGCCCAGGTTGGTTTGAAAACTACTGGCGGCCGACCCAACACACACACGGTTTCAAATGGTAAATCAGCTTGTGCCACCACTAGAAATGTTTGAAGCTAGGTAGGTCAGAAAAGGGGACCCCATAAAATCCCACACGCGGTTAGGCACGCTCAGTCTTAAAACCAATACCCGGAACTCGGGTCCTAGGTGACTCGAATGGAACAAAGCGTTGGGGCGGGACATCCTAGACTTTCCATCCTTCGTTGAATATAGTCAACATTTATAATAATCAATATCATCAACAACAATATAATAATGTGATAACCCAAACCAAGGAGTAACAGGGTAACATCGTAGCATCCTGAGCATGCATACTACGCAAGGGCTGAGCAACGAGCAATAGTAACATAGCAGTACATGGTTTGCTGGGAGGGGACATGGCTGTATCGGTTTGAAAGAGGCTGTAAGAATGTGGTAGGATCAAACATCGAACCTATTCTATACTAGCATGAAAACCGCTGGTTGAAATAGAATGGATCATAAGTAATGTATAGTACTTGCCTGTTGATAAGTCGGGTTCCGAAGGTGTAGTTGATCGCAAGCTCGCATCGTCTCCGAGAGGTACCCGCGGAAGCACACAAGAAGGAAACAATGGAAAAGGCAATCGACGAGCAAGCATCTATTAGTACAAAGCAAACACGAGCAAGCATGAACAAGAATGCAACACGAGACATCGCACCTACCGTCGAGAGCGGTTACTAACAGGTTAAGTGGAGTACTCGTCACACACAACGATACCGCACATTTGGAAAGGTTCAAGTTTTTTAGCTACATGTGATCAACAAAGGTTGTTAACACGGCATCTCACTCAAGCATGGCACAACATTCAAACATGTCAATAGGTGAAGCATAAGATAAACTATCTATGCTAGTCAATTTAAGTGAGGCACAACCTAAACACGACATACCACTAAGTGCCCCACGACAATTTAAGTAATTGGTACTGTTCTTCCCTAAACCATATTTTAGGTTGGTTAACAACAGAAAATAATAGCATAAACACAAAGTACATGAAAAACTAATCAAGTTACATATAAAGAACACTCCAAACGGAGTTACAGTTAAAAAGATACAAGCAATACAAGTTTGGAACACAATCTGCCAACATCGGGAAGCACACTTTAGACCAATGCATAAACAGGATAATGAATGAAAACATGCGCACAAATGATATGCAACTAAAGTAGACATGGCAGGGAAGGCATGGAAAAAGGAATCATGCAAATAGGCATCATGAACAACTAGTTATAGCCCATGCAAAATGCAATAAAACATTACTGGTCAAGGACTTAGTGAAAATCAGGAAAACATGGCAGAAACTGTGATTTTTATGCTGTGTAAACAGGAGCAAAACTATATGCAAAAGTGTAGCAACATGACATAGCAATACATGGGCATGAAGTAGACATGATGATGATCAGGTACAAACAAGAATCAAGGTCATAGGCATCATAGATCAAAAGATATTAAGCATGCAACATGGCATCGGATAGTTACAGACTTAGAGAAAAACTGAGGTGGTTGTCAACAACAACAGCATAGCAACTTTGGAGCTCAAAATAACTATGACCGGGAATGCAAACATGACAATGCAATACATGTAATGGAAGTAGACATGATGCTTAACAGTATGCAAAAAGAATCAATACAATAGGCCTCATGGATGTGTCACAATCATCATGCAAACTTGCAATAAAATAACAGCAGCATCACATGACAGAAATTAGTAGCAGTTAACAGCCTGATGCCCACTTCAACACCAATTAAAAACATCAAGATGGCCTCAAATCAAAATGCTCACAAAAGATGAACTGAAGTACACACAATTCTAAACAAATTTCCTTTTAGACGCAACGTCATCCGAGCTACGGTTTACTCGCAAATCTACTCGCAAAAATGAATCAGCAGCAATATCCTCAGACTTAGAAAAAATTACAACAGGGTTCTCAGGGAAAAAAAAGGAACTCAGGACGATTTCTCACCTGAGTGGGCTGAAGCCCATCAGGCCTGGACCTAGCCTGGCGGCTGGATAGGGCCGTGGGGCGCGCTGGGCTGGAGTGGGCCGCGGGGGCGAGGCCGACCCACGTCTAGCGGCTGGATCGGGAGGCTGAGCTCCCGTTCGGTCCCGATGGAACGGGCGGCGGCGGAGCTGGGCTCACCGGACGGCGACGACGGCGCAGCCAGGCGGTGAGGAGGCCAGACACAGGAGGAGGCGCTGGCGGCGGATCCGGCGAAGGGAGGCAGGGTCGTGGCTGCGCAACTGAGCTCGAGCTCGGTCGACTGCTGCCCATGGCGCGACGGCTCGGGTCGGGCTCCGGCGACCTGGAGGCGTCGCCCTGTTCCGGTGACCTGCGAGGTGGAACGTGTGGGTGATAGGAGGAGTTGAGGGGGGAAGGAAGAAGTGGATAGGGAGGCGAGGTGGTGCGGCAGTCGTCGGCGGCGTGCGGGCGCGGAGGCGCGAGCCGAGCTCGGCGGAGCTCCATGGCACGTCGGCCATGGCGCGGCTCCCGTCGGCGGCGCGCTGTACAGAGGAGAGGGAAGGGAGGCAGTAGTTGGCTCGGCCTGGCGGTTTCGTCTACGGGAGGAGGTTGCGTCTACGCTGTACAGAGCCGATCTGGGCCGTTGGATCGGCCTATCCGACGGTCCAGGATTGATCTGGATAGGATTTTCGCAACTTGGGGGCTATTGGGCAAACTTGGAGGCAGATCTGAGGGGGTGGCTGAAATTTTTGGCTAGGTAAACCCTAGAAAGAGGTGGGGGAGTGGTGGTCTTTATATAGCCCAGGTGGCTGGAAGTTTGCAAAAACATCCCCGGTTTTTCTCTCGCGCGCACGGTGTTTACGTTTCTGACCGCCGGGGGTCTGCAGGACCTCCGATTCGGGGAAAACTTCGAATTGCACGATCAGCGCGTCTAGCCGGCGTCGTTCACCTCGCGCAGGGACTGTTCCGAGAACACTTTCCGGCGCGCCATAAAAATATCACGTTTAGTTATTAAACGGGGTTTTTCATTCCGTTGTCTGCAGCTGGTCTCGCACGGTTTTCGCGACGGTGATCGGGTGAAACCTGGTGTCGCAAAGGTCGAGTGTCAGGGTGGCAAGGGTCGATCTCCGTCCGGTACGAGATAAGAGGGGGGAAATAATCGCCGATCGATAAACCGGGGATGCAAACACCGCAAAAAAATCCGACAATCAAACAATTCACACCGAAAATAAAATTTAATTTTTGTGAAATCTGGCTTGTTGCAATAAAACACCACCAACAAGGGAACTCTTCTCGAGATCCAGGACGATCCAGGGGAGAGGAGGGGAGAGAAAAGAGAGTCGACAAAATTCAACACCACCAACAAGGGACTCTGCTCCATGTCGACGTCGAACTTCCGTCGAGAGATGGCGACGTCGGAAAACGAAACCATCGAGGGTCCATGATGAGGAACGATAGTTTAAACGACGATCAAGAGAAGCATTCTCACTGAAATCGCGAGGTTACTGGGCAAGAGGACTGAAGTCAACAGACGACCAAGATGTTTACCCAGAGTCGGAAGAACTAAAGGTACTACATGATTTCCCAAACCCGAGATCAGAGTCGAGACAATACGCTTCAAGCAAGGCAATGTAACGATTTCGATACTCCACACCTTCGAGATCCTAGAGGTTTGAAGGGGATAAGACGAGAATTTAAAACACTTACGACACTTGTCCTGACCAGAGCAAGGGTAACGAGTAAAACGATTCCTACTCTCCGATACTAACTTAGTAACTAAAAAATAGTTTTTGGCTAGACTCGACTTCGGCCAGGGAAGGGATCCTACGGCCGGTAAGGCTCTTATACCAAGTTGTCAGGCCCGATATGCGGTACTGTTCCAGATCTAGTTGTTTCCATCTAGATCCGGGGACAAAGCACATATCGGTACCACCGCGACATATGACATAGCCATATGCCCCGGATTTCCAACATGATATCACAACATTTCAGATACAAGGATAAAACATCTCATACAATCGGCATACAACTGCCTTAAATACAATACATCAGCGGAAGGTATATGTCTGAGTACAGACTACAATCAAATGCCTACTGGCAAAGAGAAAAACATCGATCCCCATAACAACACGGGTCCAGACCCTCCGCCGAGATCCGCCTAACTAGTCGTCGTCGAGTCTCCACGTGAAACGTTGATCACCATACCTGTTGTCGATCAGGAACCCTGAAAAGATTTTGGGGTAGTATCATGAGTGCATAGGTACTCAACATCCAACTGTAGTGGTCAACTAACCCAGCAAGGACTTCATCACTCGTCACTCTAGGACAACTAGTAGTTTACGATAAGGATGGGGTAAGTGGTGAGGTTGCTGCCGCACTAGCATTTATGAAGTGGCTAACGATCTAGAGAGTAAGGTAAGAAGCCAAGCATTCGATGAGGAATCGCCTCCAACAAGTCTTGCTATCAACTACTTACGCAATCATAACACCTATCCTATCCTTGTCCTCCTCTTCGCATCCAGACGAAGAAGAAGCAGTCAAGGCACACACACATTGATCAAGTTATATTAAGATTATCTTAGTTGTTGTCTATGTACAAGGAGTAGGTCTCAAGTCGTCCATAACCATGAACACGGCTTCTCGAAAAGATTTAACCCTTTAGGGATGTACCAACTTCCCATTACAAGGCTCGGCACGGACGCCCATCTCTCTCAGTTGCTACATATTATAGGCAACCATTTTATGATTTAGTTCCGAGAGTTCCGAAACGACAAGTACCTCTAACTAACAACGAACAAATCCGGGTGGCCCCCGGTGAGTCGACACCCAACTCAAAAGCCGGCCGCGCTCTCGAATCGGTCCCTACCGTCTGTCGCAGGTTTGGATAGCCGGTTAATCTCACATGAGACCGGGTGCTCAGCTGAACATGGTCGTGGCGGCTCGGGTCGTGGCGGCGCGGCGGAGCTCGAGCTCGGCCAACTGCTGCCCATGGCGTGGCGGCTCGGGTCGGGCTCCGGCGACCTGTAGACGGCGCCCTGTTCCGATGACCTGCGAGGTGGAACGGGCGGGTGAGAGGAGGAGGTGAGCGGGAATGGAAGAATGGGAGAGGGAGGCGAGGTGGTGCGACGGTCGTCGGCAGAGTGCGGGAGCGGCGGCGCGAGCCGAGCTCGGCGGAGCTCCATGGCACGCCGGCCATGGCGTGACTCCCGTCGGCAGCATGCTATACAGATGAGAGGGAAGGGAGGCAGTGAGAACGAGGAGAGGAGAGGGAAGCGCACACGCGCGGCAGGGGCGGCTCACTGGAGCAAGCACGGCGGCGGCGCATGGTTGGCTCGGGCTGGTGGCTGCGTCCACGGGAGGAGGTTGGTGGAAGCCAGAGCCGATCTGGTCCGTTGGATCGGCCGATCCGACGGTCCAGGATTGATCTGGATAGGATTTTCGCAAATTGGGGGCTATTGGGCAAACTTGGAGGCAGATCTGAGGGGGTGGCTGCAATTTTTGGCTAGGGAAATCCTAGAAAGATGTGCGAGAGTGGTGGTCTTTATGTAGCCCAGGTGGCTGGCAGTTTGCAAAGACATCCCCGGTTTTTCTCTCGCGCGCAGGGTGTTTACGTTTCTGACCGCCGGGGGTCCGCAGGACCTCCGATTCGGGTAAAACTTTGAACTACGCGATCAGCGCGTCGAGCCGGCGGCATTCACCTGGCGCTGGAACTGTTCCGAGAACACTTTCCGATGCGCTATAAAAATATCATGTTTAGTTATTAAACGAGGTTTTTTGTTATGTTGGTTGCAGCTGGTCTCGTGCGGTTTTCGCGACGGTGATCGGGTGAAACCCGGTGTCGCAAAGGTCGAGTGCCAGGGTGGCAAGGGTCGGTCTCCATCCGATACAAGATAAGAGGGGGGAAATAATCGCTGATCGAGGGGATGCAAACACCGCAAACAAATCAGACAATCAAACAATTCACACCAAAAATAAAAAATTTAATTTTTGTGAAATGTGGGCTATTACAGCTATCAAGGATTGTAACCAGGTCCAATTGATTAGTAATTCATCAGAGAGTGTATGATCATGTCTGTTGTTTCCTGGACCGTAGTGTGTCACACTTAACGGTATTCGACGCAATAAGGATAGATTCGGGATCAGCGGAGAAATACGAGAGAACACCGGAATTGTTCCGGTGGAGGCCACAAATTGTTATGGGTATTTTGAAAGGTTCGAAATATTATTTAATAATGTTCAAATATGTTTTATTATTTAATTAACAGAATTAAATATTAAAATATAATTAAAAATGGAAGAAAAGGAATATGGTCCTAAAGAGGCCCATTAGGGGAAGAGGGAGTCTCCCCCTTGGGCCATGACGCCAAGAAAGGGGGTCCACCCCCTTTAGGGTGCGCCACCCCCTCTCCCTTGGGATTAGTCCCACATGGGAAGTTGAGGGAGGTTGCCCCCCCTCCTTGGCCTATATAAGGAGGGGTAGGGTTCCCTTTTTCTTCATCAATTTTTTGAGACAAGTTCTCATCTATCTTCCTACTTTCTCCTTCCTCGAGTGAACTCCCCTTGTTTGGAGTCTGCACTTGGTTGGGGATTTCTCCACCATATGCACATCGTCATGCTGCTGGAATCGGGATCAGAATCCATCTTCTTTCCGCTGCTCTTCTGGTTCGGAGCCCGGAGGGAACGTCGGGTACACCATATGTGTGTAATCCCGCGAGTAGCTACACTTGTGGTTGTCCTTCATCGTCGTGGCCGTATCGCGACGTCTTCACCGACAATTTTCTGACAGGGACGCAATCCCGTCATCGGTCTACAAGGACAATGTTCTGCACGGCATCGGGGATTGCTCGTACGACTACATCAACCACGTTCACGCAGGAACTTTGCCGCTTAGCGGACTACATACTCGTATGTGACCTATTTCCATTCGTTACTTGCATCACCATAGCGTAGGTCTTGGGTACGGGACTCGTAGGTTATGAAAAAATATTTATTTCTACCCCGAACCCCAATAGTTTTATCTATTCAAAGGATGAAGGAATGGATGCAAGCCTCATTGTTTTGTAAAAGTTAGACTGAAGCTAGCATAATGGAGTTGAAATTTTCGTTATGATGAAATTGCCAAAAGAGTTTGTTTTCATAAGGAATAACGAAGATGCTTTAATATTCAAGAAAGTACGTGAGATCTGAATAAGGGCCAGTACTTTTCGCTTCAGGATTCCCCAGAATCTTGTTCTGGGAAACTGGCCACAGAATTAGTCGTCTAGTTCTTTTCTGTGATTCCAGTCTGTGATTGTTGTAAGAGTTGTGTGCTAAAATTTCTGTAACGCCCCTACATTAAAGTGAGTGTTGAATTACTAATATGTAAAAATAAATAAGTTGAAAATCTCATAATTTTTTTAATATTACAATATAAAAAAAGTTAGAAATATCATAAATTATTTAATACTACGATTTATAATCAAGTTGGACAATTCATACCAAATGAATTTGCAACATAAAAAATTCCTACAGCATATGAAAAATTCATACTAACATCAATGGAAAAAAAATCAGTGCCAATTAATATCTACACCATCTATGTGGCAATTTACATCTACAATAGCATCAACTCATAAATCCTGACAGATAGGGAGGAGACAAATGAAGGTTGGGGAGAGGAGACCTACCATCGCCGGCGGGGCCGAATGGGCGGCCGGCGGGGCGAATGAGGCGACGGGGCGGGTGGCAGGGAGACTGGGCGGCCGATTCTGCGGCCGGGTGGCAGGCGGGGCGGACTGTGCAGCCGGCGGGGAGGACGACCGGGTGGACTGGACGAACTGGGCGGCCAGCGGGGTAGACTGGGCGGCCGGCGGGGCGTCCTAGGCGGCCGGTAGGGAAGACGACACGATGAGGTTGATGGGCGACGAGAACCTGGTGAACGAGGGGAACGATGAGATGAGCGGCCCAAGTGGAATTTTTGCTGTAAATACCTTTGTTCGATTGGTTCTTTTCATGGAACAAACCGTTCCCTTTTGCGGGAGGAGTCCAGAACCGCCATAATTTTCCCTACATGGCAGTTTTAGATTGTACTACCAATTCTAGCGATTTTGTGATGATTCTTGGGGTTGGAATGAGTTCGTTTGCGATTTTGATTCTCTGAGTAGCAATTCTTTAGAATCGAGGTAAATGAATTGGCCCTAATATTTCTAAAACCTTATGTGACAAACGTGCAAAGAGCCTAACGACTGGTTGTGTTCAAGAAGTAGTACGCATGGGTGCCAAATTTCTCACCTCTAACTTTGTCGTATATCGCGAAGCAAAGAAAATGATACATGACTAAACATAAAGGTTCACTCGAAGCTTCTTCGCGTACGTGCGTGAGTCAACATGGGTGTCCATGGCTACACTATGTGTTATTGGCTATCAACAAAAGTTTCTTGTTCTATGTCCGGAAGATGTTCTGAGTCATGTCCACATAATATCGAACCTATTGGGTCACACACTTAATGAGCAGCAGTATGTTAGAATACTGGAATGGTTGAAGGTTTAGTGGAAGCAAAGCAGAATAGTTCATACGGGCACAAGAAGAAGTTCCAGGTATTTATGGAATCGTTCATATGGACATTGGAAGTAGTTCTGGGTATTTAAGGATATGTCTGGACACTATATAGTAGTCCCAGATGGTTCCGGAACATATGACAATGGTAGTGGGAAGTCATGGATCAATCGGAATGGTTTTCGGATAATGGTTGGCCGTCCCAACAACTTTCACGGTCATCGGATATATTAGACTGTAACCCAGATCGTCCCAAAACCTATCCAAATAGTTTTAGAACGTCTAAAAACGGTCCTAGAAGGTCATGGAAGTGCTCCAGAAGGTTCCAGAATGTCTCGAAACCATCCTGGAAGGTCCCGGAATGGTCGAGAATGGCCCCAAAGGGTCTTGGAAGCTTTCAGGCGGTTCCAAAAGTTTCCAAGTAGTATCATATGCGCCTATCCCCCTTGGCCTTGGGGGCAAGGATCCACATAGGGGCTTCCTGAAATATGGCCCTAGTCCTATTAGTACTAGGACTCCCAAGGTGGGAAGGATTCCCTTTTAGGGTCCATTTGGTTGAACGGGAAATTACTGCCATGGCAGAAAATCCCACCGGGGTAGGTGAAGAGATGGGTAGAATTCTTCCTATGTCTTGAGGCCCGGATTTCCCCTCCAGGAAAATTAAGGGAATCCCGGGAGGATCCCTTGCTTCCAAACAAGCTCTTAGGAAGGATTCCTAGGGGAAAGTTTCCCCCCCTAGGGAAGAGTCCTGGAAGGACTCCACCTCTAGTTTGGCCCACCTACAGGTGATGTCTACGCACACTTCTATTCTTGTAGACTAAGTTGGGCCTCCAAGCGCAGAGGTTTGTAGGACAGCAACAATTTCCCTCAAGTGGATGCCCTAAGGTTTATCGAACTCACGGAAGTAGAGGTTGAAGATGGTCTGTCTCAAGCAACCCTGCAATTAAGATACAAGAAGTCTCTAGTGTCCCCAACACACCTAATACAACTAGGAGTTGTATAGGTGCACTAGTTCGGCGAAGAGATGGTAATATATGAGTGATAGGTGTGGCAAAGCAAGGTAATATAAATCTAAATTCAAAGTGCAGCAAGAAAACATGTGACAAAAGTGAGCACGAACGGTGTAACAATGGTGGAAACAAGGCCTAGGCTTCATACTTTCACTAGTGGCAACTCTCAACAACATTAACATAGTCTAATCACATGATATTTCCCATAAAATATGCAATGGAGACGCACTCGGAGGTCATTCCTTTGTGGTCAAGAGAGGATGAGAATTATGTAGGGCGACAAAAGCACACCTCAAAGTTCGTAGTTCTCAATCTATGGATTTCCCAATGTCACCGCGGCCATCCAAAGAGAGTACCACAATCATCACAACATATCTCAAGGATAGTCAAAGACAAGCACCAAGAGACTCTCAATCTTCAATCAACACACAAAATAGGAAATTACTCATGATAATATTCTTCTAACCCATGACCAATAGACCGCTGTCACCTTGGTCTCGGGGATTATACTAGATAAGATCAATTGAGTACATCAATCCAATACATATAGGAAGGGGAAATATCATGGGATCAATGATAGAGGCGAAGGTGTCCCGATGTTTCGATGAGATGGTGGAGATCGATTATGGTGGAGGCAACTTTCACGATCGGACTACGAACGTGCGAAGACGTTGCGCCTTAGCAATCGCTAAACCAACTCCGAGAGGTTATTGATCCCGCGGATGCACGATCAACCTGACCACGAAGGTCTAATTCCTGCAAGCAATCGAAGAACAAGCAAGAACTAAGAATTGCAATCTGGATATTGCGAATATAAGATGAATGATTACGAAAGTTGGGGTTCCAATGAGGTCTTGGCCTGGTCGGATGACACAAACGAAGAGCTCGAAGTTGCGGCTATGGCTAACTTATATCTAATTAAAACCCAAGTCTAAACGACGCCCTAAGGGCTGTATATATGGGGGAACAGAGGGGATTTTCGTGACCCCTTGGAGGTGGGGTCCGAAAACAACCCTAACTCGGTTTCCCCACACATACGGACTCTAAAAACAGCCTATAATGTGGTATTTCGAAATTACATGGGCCCAGCCCAATATTAAGGTGACGCAGCACCTATAATTGCTCTTGGACGAAAATAATGAAGTGGCATCTCGTGTATTCCGTCCAAGCCTTCATGCATGCCTTATGGTGGCTTCAACGTGCGAAAATCCCCACTGGAAACTCCACTGTACTTTCCCCCGCGCGCACCTTCTTCTCCATTCTTGATCCCGCTCCAATGACCATCCTTCGTGTCCATGCTAGGTCCTTCATTCATAAGCAAAACAAAAGTATCTAATTTAGGCAGCATCATATGTTCATGAACAATAGAAGGATTCGCAAGAAACGAAAGTACCTGATAATTTAGTTGACGTGCACGTGCTCTAGTAACTGGTCCAGTATGTGTAGTTGGTGAGGGTATGGGTGTAACATTAGTAGGGATGTCCTCATCATCCTCCCCTTCTTGAATTGAAGTCGTCCTCGACGGAAGCTCATCATCTTCTCCCAAATAAGGTTTCAAATCTGCAATGTTAAATGTGGGACTAACCCCAAAATCTGCAGGTAGCTCAAGTTTATATGCATTATCATTAATTTTCTGTAAAACCCTAAAGGGACCATCAGCTCGTGGCATTAACTTAGACTTGCGCAAATCAGGAAACCTATCTTTACGTAGATGTAACCAAACAAGATCTCCTGGTTCAAACACAACATGCTTTCGACCCCTATCACCAGCAAGCTTGTATCTAGCATTCATGCGCTCAATGTTTTCTTTAGTTAACTCATGCATTTTTAATATCAATTCAGCACGTTGCTTAGCATCAAAATTAACCTTCTCCGAAGATGGAAGAGGCAGCAAATCAATAGGTGCACGAGGTAGAAAACCATAAACAATCTCAAAAGGGCACATTTTAGTGGTAGAATGCACTGAACGATTATAAGCAAATTCAATATGAGGTAAACATTCTTCCCACAGTTTCAAGTTACTTTTTAAAACAGCCCTAAGCATAGTAGAAAATGTCCTATTGACCACTTCAGTTTGTCCATCAGTTTGGGGATGACATGTAGTACTAAAAAGTAGTTTAGTCCCCAAATTAGCCCATAAGCATCTCCAAAAATGGCTAAGAAACTTAGTATCACGATCCGAGACAATAGTATTGGGCACACCATGTAAACGAATAATCTCTCCAAAGAATAAATCAGCAACATTAGCAGCATCATCGCTTTTATGACATGGTATAAAATGTGCCATCTTAGAAAATCTATCCACGACAACAAATATGCTATCCCTCCCCTTCTTTGTTCGAGGCAAGCCTAAAACAAAGTCCATGGATATGTCCTCCCACGGAACACTAGGTACAGGTAAAGGCATGTATAAACCATGAGGATTGAGTCGTGACTTAGCTTTTTGACATGTAGTGCAGCGAGCAACAAAACGCTCAACATCCCATCTCATCTTTGGCCAAAAGAAATGTGTAGCAAGTACGTCCTCCGTCTTTTTCACGCCAAAATGTCCCATTAATCCTCCTCCATGCGCCTACTGCAACAACAAAAGACGAATAGAGCATGTGTTAACTTATCTTTCAATACCGTGAAAGCTTCTTCCTGTGCGGTACCCCAAGTAAAAGGCACATCCTTGCGTGTAAGCTCATTGAGAGGTGCAGCAATGGTGCTGAAATCTCTCACAAAACGCCTATAGAATCCAGCGAGGCCAAGAAAACTCCTCACTTGTGTGACCGTTTTGGGCTGCGGCCAACTCTCAATTACCTCGATCTTGGCATGATCAACTTCAATTCCCTGCGGAGTAACAACATAGCCAAGAAACGACACTCGGTCGGTGCAAAAGGTGCACTTCCCAAGGTTACCAAATAAACGTGCATTACGTAGAGCAATAAAAACAGCACGTAAATGATCCAAATGTTCCTCCAAAGATTTGCTATAAATCAGTATATCATCAAAATAGACTACCACAAATCGTCCAATGAAAGCACGTAAAACCTCGTTCATTAATCTCATAAAAGTGCTAGGTGCATTAGTTAACCCAAAAGGCATGACTAACCACTCATATAATCCAAACTTAGTTTTAAATGCCGTTTTCCATTCATCCCCTAATTTCATGCGAATTTGATGGTATCCACTACGCAAATCAACTTTGGAAAACATGGTAGAGCCACTTAATTCATCAAGCATATCATCTAGCCTAGGAATAGGATGACGATAACGAATAGTAATATTATTAATGGCTCGACAATCAACACACATACGCCATGTTCCATCCTTTTTAGGCACTAATATAACAGGAACAGCACAAGGACTAAGGGATTCACGTATGTAACCTTTGTCGAGTAGCTCTTGTACTTGACGCTGAATCTCCTTCGTCTCCTCCGGATTGGTACGGTATGGCGCACGGTTGGGCAGCGAAGCACCGGGAATTAAGTCAATCTGATGCTCAATCCCTCGAATAGGTGGTAATCCCGGTGGTACGTCTTGTGGAAAGACGTCAATAAACTCCTGCAAAAGGTCAGTGACAACAGGAGGCAAAGAAGGAGGCAATTCCTCAAATGAAAACAAGGCTTCTTTGCACACAAAAGCATAGCACACATATTGACTAACATCCAAATCCGAAATATCAACATTAGTAGCAAGCAAAGTTGGACTAGTCAATTTAATTTCATTAGAAACAACAGAAGAAGATTTGCTATTAGTCTTATGTTGTTGCTCAAATTCTTTAGCTGCTATCTCATTTTCACTCTTATTTTTCTCCTGTTTAGCTTTACTAGCTCTAGCAAGATCATCTTTCACAATTTGTTCAGGAGACATAGGAAGTAAAGCAATATTTTTATCCTGATGAACTAGAGTAAACTGATTTGTCCTACCATGGTGTACAACATTCCTATCAAATTGCCATGGTCTACCAAGTAAAAGAGAGCATGCTTGCATGGGTACCACATCACAATCAACATAATCAGCATATGCAGCAATGCTAAAGTGCACACGAACAGAACGTGTTACCTTAATCTTACCACTATTGTTAAACCACTGAATATAGTACGGATGGGGGTGTGGTCTTGTGGTGAGAGATAGCTTCTCCACCAACTCCATGCTAGCCAAGTTGTTGCAACTCCCTCCGTCAATGATGATGCGAACCGAACGTTCTTTCACCACTCCCTTTGTGTGGAACAAATTATGCCTCTGGTTTTGCTCGGCCTTCGTTACCTGCACACTTAATACACGTTGAGCAACCAAACTAGCATATTTATCTGCATCATCAGGAGTCATATACTCTATATCATGAGCATCATCATGGGCACCCTGTTCCTCATGAGCAATGAGAACTAGAGTCTCCTCATCATAGTCACTCGCTGACTCATACCCACCATCCGCCGTAATAGTCATCACACGCTTGGAGGGACAGTCTTTTGCGAAGTGACCTCCACCTTGGCACCTGCAACATTTAATATCACGATCTCGTGCTTGCCCTGTGGACGCCATGGAGGAAGAAGAACTCGCCGCTGGACCACTCTGTGCACCCTTGAATGGTGGCGCTGGCTGTTTTGGTGGCTCCCTGTAAGAATGAGCGGCTGAAGTAGATGGTGGCGCAGCAGGACGTGTGGATGTAGAAGCTCCACGCGATGTCCATGATGTATTTCGTCCTGCAGAAAAGTTAGGTCTCGTAGCGGCCTGTCGATCCTGCACTTCACGTTCAGCTTTACAAGCAAGATGAAACAAACGAGTGATAGTAGCAAAGTCCTTGTATTCTAGAATAGTTTGTATCTCCCTGTTTAAGCCACCCATAAAACGTGCAAGCATAGCTTCATTATCCTCTACTAGGCCACATCTAATCAATCCAGTTTGTAATTCTTGATAATATTCCTCTACAGAATTTTTTCCTTGTCTCAAACGCTGTAATTTTTGTAACAATTCACGTTGATAATAAGGAGGAACCCAGCGAGTACGCATAGCATCTTTTAAAGCAGCCCAAGTAGTTGGAATATTATTAGCATGCAATCTACAATGTTCAGACCACCAAATAGATGCAAAGCCCGTGAATTCACAAACAGCAGCAGTAACACGTCTATTCTCAGGATATTGTAAACATGTAAAACGTTGTTCAGTTTCTAACTCCCAAGTAAGATAAGCATCAGGAATATATCTACCCTCAAACGGCTTAAGATTCAATTTAAGTTTAGGCACATGTTCATTATCGCGTACCTGAGGGGGTGGTTGGTGTCGACCGTGGCGAATGTTGGGACGTGGACGTCCAGCTGGCTGCTCATAGGCCGCTTCCTGTTCCACCTCCTCCTCGTAATCACCCTCGTAGTTGTCGTCCTGGGCGACGTCAGAAGCAGCAGCAGCAGCAGTAGCAGCAACTGCAGCAGTAGGAGGAGCACCAATACCAGCAGCTTGTCCTCGCGGAAACAGAATACGTCGTGCACGTGGTAGTGGCGGTGGCTGTGGCTGTGGTTGTGCTGAAGGTAGGCGTGCGATCAACTCAGTAAACTTGGCGTCGAGCTTGGTGTCGATCATTTTCTCCACGCCATCAATCGCCTCTGTAAATCTGGTCTCGATGTCCTGCACCTGTTGAGACATCATACGTGCAAATTTATCATGTAACTCCTTGTTTGTCATGTTCTCCCAATCGGGTGCATCCCGCGCCACTTCATCATGTGATCCTGGCATGGTTAGCAGAAATAGAAAACACACAGGAATATGATCCTACTTCTACTAATGGGATGGATGTGGGGTGGTGGAAAGCACAAATCCGTCAAGCTTTTCTTACGTTCTTACCGATTCTTACCTAGCAGCAGGTGGTGATGTACAACCAACGGGTCAAAACTCTCAGAGATATGGTAGAGCGATGGCCAGGAGGTGTCAAAACGCACGATGTAGAATATATGTGGAGCTGTAGGAAGGCTGACAAGTATGGTAGGAAAAACTCAACAGTAATCAAAACAGAGATGCAAAGCTGAATAAACACTCAACGTCGGTACTGTGCTGATCCTAGGCTAGACCGTACTAGAGACGCGAGCCTAAAACACCAACGAAAGCACGGCGCGGCACGTAACAACTGTGAAGCACACTCTGAATTTTTTTTTCTCTCTCTTTTTTTTTTTTGGCGATGCGGGACTGCGGGGGCTGAAAAAGTGCGAAAAAATCACAATGGTGGCGAACGTCTCAAAATTGGTGAAATCCGACTCTAATCAACTCAAAACTATTCTGGCTACGGGGATATCAGGAACCGTACTGATGGTGGAACTCAACTCGGACTCGTGAGACGTGGTGGTGTATATGGACTCTGCTTGGCGGAACGTGGTGGTGTATCTGGACTCGGATTGGCGGAACGTGGTAGGATGACTACTGGTGCGGCGGCGACGTGGCAAACTGTGATCAGAACTCGAAACTCTAAGGGAACTAGACGCTAAGATCAGCAACTTGACACAACGATGCAACCGTAAATTCAACAAAGCAAGTACTGAAAAGAAAACTGGACAAAGGCTAGGACTGTCTTGGGACGTGATGATCTAACCCTAATTTTTTTTTTGTTGGCTTTTTCTTGGACTGTAGGTATGAAGAACAGAACCAATCTAGACTATGAAAACTGGTAAATCTCACCGAGCAACCTGGAAATCTGATACCACTTGATAGAGGCGAAGGTGTCCCGATGTTTCGATGAGATGGTGGAGATCGATTGTGGTGGAGGCAACTTTCACGATCCGACTACGAACGTGCGAAGACGTTGCGCCTTAGCAATCGCTAAACCAACTCCGAGAGGTTATTGATCCCGCGGATGCACGATCAACCTGACCACGAAGGTCTAATTCCTGCAAGCAATCGAAGAACAAGCAAGAACTAAGAATTGCAATCTGGATATTGCGAATATAAGATGAATGATTACGAAAGTTGGGGTTCCAATGAGGTCTTGGCCTGGTCGGATGACACAAACGAAGAGCTCGAAGTTGCGGCTATGGCTAACTTATATCTAATTAAAACCCAAGTCTAAACGACGCCCTAAGGGCTGTATATATGGGGGAACAGAGGTGATTTTCGTGACCCCTTGGAGGTGGGGTCCGAAAACAACCCTAACTCGGTTTCCCCACACATACAGACTCTAAAAACAGCCTATAATGTGGTATTTCGAAATTACATGGGCCCAGCCCAATATTAAGGTGACGCAGCACCTATAATTGCTCTTGGACGAAAATAATGAAGTGGCATCTCGTGTATTCCGTCCAAGCCTTCATGCATGCCTTATGGTGGCTTCAACGTGCGAAAATCCCCACTGGAAACTCCACTGTACTTTCCCCCGCGCGCACCTTCTTCTCCATTCTTGATCCCGCTCCAATGACCATCCTTCGTGTCCATGCTAGGTCCTTCATTCATAAGCAAAACAAAAGTATCTAATTTAGGCAGCATCATATGTTCATGAACAATAGAAGGATTCGCAAGAAACGAAAGTACCTGATAATTTAGTTGACGTGCACGTGCTCTAGTAACTGGTCCAGTATGTGTAGTTGGTGAGGGTATGGGTGTAACATTAGTAGGGATGTCCTCATCAATCAACCTAGATTAACAAAGCCTATGATCACAACGAAGATCACATAATGGGAGAGAGAGAAGAACAAATAGCTACTGGTAGAAACCTCAGCCCCGAGGGAGAACTACTCCCGCTTCATGGAGGGAGGAAGCAACGTCGATGGAAATGAATTCGGGGGCACTTCCCCATCCCGGCAGGGTGCCGGCACAGGAATTCTGGTCCCCCGAAGCTTGTTGGCGATGGCGGCGGAGATCGGAATCGCTTCTGGAAAAAGTACTTCGATATTAGGGGTTTCCACCCCGAGGGCTAAATATAGGCGGAGGGGGTGTCGAGGGGACCCACAGGGCAGCTAGGAGGCCCCCTGGCGTGGCCTACGGTGGGGCCGCGCCAGGGACCCTTCTGGAGTCCCTGTGGTGGCCCCCCTCCGCTGCCTTGGTGATTCCGGAAGCTTCCGGGTCGCTGATTTTTTATATATTTTTTCCGGAATTTTTGGAGCACTTTTAATGGGCGGAAAACCTGAAATACAAAAACAGCAGAAAACAGCAACTGGCAGCTGGAGCTGGGTGCACTGGGATAATAGATTAGTCCAAATATGCTCAAAAGTGTATGAAAATTCAAGCAAATCATGGAAAAGTCACACAAAACATGAATGGAGCAAGCAGAAATTATAGATACGTTTGGGACGTATCAACATCCCCAAGCTTAATTCATGCTCGTCCTCGAGTAGGTAAATGATAACAAGCATAATTTCTGTGGTGACATGCCACACAACCATATAAGTAGTTTTAAGTAAAGCAATCAAAGCATGCAATTCAATTCAAGTCTTAACAAGCAAGAGTCTATATTAGCATTGACACAAGCAACAAAAGAACAAAAGGTGCCAGAGCTCTCGCTGTCCGTGACTGTAATGTCTCCCAGATGGTGTTTGCGTGCAAGCAGGGGGATAGAGAGAAAGAGAGAGATTCAGAGAGAAAAGGTTGTTGAGAACAACTATCTACTAAAGTTTCACACTTGGTCTCCTTTGGATTCTTATCTTGACTCGTCCCCAGACCACTAGCCAGGTACAAGTCAAACTGATCCACTCCCTTTCGATATTTTGAGCACTCATGCAATGGATGAGCGTGAGCAAGAAAGTTGACACCTAAAAGGCGAAACAGAAAGAAGGTGGAGGAGGAAGACAAAAAGGTGTGAAAAGCTCCCATCAATGAGGACAATCACAGGCGAGAGAAGGCCATATGATAGAGATGATGTGCGGAGTAGGGATTGCCATGCAACGGATGCACATGTGAGCTAAAAGCTCTCCAAGGGAACTAGTGGGGGTGCATCTAACTTGCTTTCTCAAGAAGACCTAGATCTCGTTTGAGGAGGCTCATCATTGTAATATACAAGCCAAGTTCTATATTGTGAAGGTCCCCACATAGCTATATGCATGATGATGATATCTATGAAGTACAAAGGATACAGGATGAAGTACTAGTGTGGATCTCTCAAAAGGAATAGTAGTGTGCCCCCTTCTCTCTTTTTATTTTTCTTTTTCTCTTTTTTCTATTTTTTTGTATATTTTTGGTGGCCTGAATGGCTCTTTCTATTTGACTCTCATTTGTCCTCTTTGGGATCTTTTGATTTTGTCCTCTTTGGGATCTTTTCCTCACTTTAGGGGCAACACTCTATATTTTACAAGAATATAGGAGATCTTTCACACTTTACAAAGGTACTCACATAAAGAAGATATAACTATCATGAGGCAAATGTATGCCTCTGCCAGGATAGCAGGATATGCAATGATACTAGCGCGTCATGTAGCAATGATTAGGGCAAGGCCCAACTAGCATGCGGCTCATCGATCAAGCAAGTAGCATGTATGACATGAGGATCAAGTCATGAGAAGGTGGATGTTGCATGGCAATGTATCTCGGAAAGTCTATGGAAATGCCTTGTAGGTAGGTATGGTAGCTATTTTGAGAAAAGATATAAGGAGGCTTATGATGACAGAGCGTATCATGCCAAGGGTTTGGATGCACCGGCGAAGTATGCGCCAACTCTCGAGGTGAGAAAGGGCAATGCACGGTACTGAAGAGGCTAGAAAAAGTATAGGTGGGTGGAAGTGTCAACTTTCGAATACTCACATTAGTCCGAAGAACTCATGCACTTATTATCGGTAACTCTCAATCTAATCAGGAGGTTCACAAAGAGACAAGTACCCCGAGGAGGAGTGTATGGGGGTTTGGTTATCCTTGCGCATCCTCGACTCATGGTACGTGAGTGTACTCTAATATTCGAACCCTCCAGAGGTTCGAACCCTCCAGAGGTTAGTGATCCATCTAGTAGCTAGAGTTCTCAACAGGGGTTTTCGTTTTCGAAAATCACACGGATTGCCCAAAATTCGACATCTATCACTAATTGGCTCGAGCTCTTGACACCGAAAGTTCAAATATTACTCACATCAATACCTCAAAACTATTGCAAGTTACTACTAAAATTAAATAGCAACCTCAATTACCTACTTTCAAGACAAGACACAACTCAGTGCAACAACCAACTCTCTTAACAAGACAAACATGAAAACTAGTTCCAGCAACAAACTAAACAAAAGCCAAGGCTTTTGCTAAAGACAAACTAAAACTAAAACTAAACATGGCAGTAGCTACGAAAAGATAAAGAACACACAACAGCAAAAAGATAGGCATAAAGAATCCTATGATGTGTTCTAGATATTGAAAGTGGAGCGTGTTTCTCTCCCACACAAAGTAAGACAGGATCTAACTTGTTATGAACAACAATCTTAGCTAAAGAAAACTAAAAACAAAACCTAAGAGCGAGACGCTCCAAGCATAGCACATAACGCATGAAGTGATAAAAATATAGTGAGACGAAGGACGAACTGATGATTGTTGATGGAGAAGGGGATGCTCGGGGGCATCCCCAAGCTTAGACGCTTGAGTCTCCTTGAATATTTATTGGGGATGCATGGGGCATCCCCAAGCTTGAGCGCTTGACACTCCCGAATCTTCTTTCATCATCTTCCATCGCACACTTGAAAACTCCCTTCATACAAAACTCATCATAAGCTGATTAGAGAGGTTAGTACCCTTAATAAATAAATAAAATTCCACTGGATATAAAGATATTCTTGAAGAGCTACTGTTTCTCGAGATTGACAAAAAAAATTTGAAAAGAAAATGCAAGCTTAAGATTTGCAAAAGTTAGGAGAGACAAAACGTGGCAGAATCTGTGAAAAACAGAACAGCAGGTAGTAAAGAATTTTTAGGGGTACTTCTGCAACTCGAATAAAAAAACTAAGAACAACCGCTTGAAAGTCAATTGTATGGAGCACTCTGTCAAAAAAATTCAGATAAAAAAGATGATCTGGTGATTTTAGGCTAATTTTTCCGTCCAAGGAAATCTGTTTTCTGGACAGCATGTCACAACTTTTGAACTTTTTTGCATTCGGAGGCTAGACTTGGCACAAAGATTGAAAATAAAGATACAATGATGTTGCTACAGTAGTAAAAATCACCAAGACCAAGTAAAACTCAAAGTGAAGATAACAAGGGTTGTCTCCCTAGAGCTCTTTCTTTATAGCCATAAAGATAGGCTTAAGATTTTAATGATGCTCTCATAGGAATAAGAGTTGAAGAACAAAATAGAGCATCAAGAATCAAATACCAAACACATTTAAGTCTAACATGCTTCCTATGCAAAGGGATCTTATAGAGGAATAACTCATTGAAGCATAAAGATATTAGCATAGGAAGGCAAAACAAGTGCAACTTCAATACTTTCAACATAAAGAGAGGGAATTTGATATTAATGAAATATCTATGAGCATATGTTCCCCTCTCATAATAATTTTCAGTGGGATCATGAATAGACTCAACAATATAAGTATCACATAAAAAATTCTTATCATGATCCACAAGCATAGAAAATTTGTTTCTCTCCACATAAGCAAAATCCTTCTCATTAGTAATAGTGGAAGCAAACTCAAGAAAATAGCTATCACATGAATCAGTCTTATCATGATACACTTCCAAACATTCATTCTTTATAGCATATGTGTCATCACAATAATCATCATAGATAGGAGGAAAAGTATCATCAAAATAAATTTCCTCATCAAAACTTGGGGGGCTAAAAAGATCATCTTCATAAAACGTAGCATCCCCAAGCTTATAGCTTTGCATATCATTAGGATCAAAGGTATTCAAATAAGACATACTAATAACATTTCTACTATCATGAGTGTTGTGCAAATAGTAAAGCTCCATAGGCTTTTTGATTTTCTCTTCAAACACTTCATGTCCCAACTCAAGGTAGAGCTCATAAAGCTCTCTCATAATATTTTTGGTGTTTTCCATAAGGCCTAACTAGTGAAAATAAAAAAAATAAACGAAAAGATTTAATTGCAAGATCTAAAGATATACCTTCAACGCTTACCTCCCCGACAACGGCGCCAGAAATAGCTTGATGTCTACGCACGCTTCTATTCTTGTAGACTATGTTGGGCCTCCAAGCGCAGAGGTTTGTAGGACAGCAACAATTTTCCTCAAGTGGATGACCTAAGGTTTATCGAACTCAGGGAAGTAGAAGTTGAAGATGGTCTCTCTCAAGCAACCCTGCAATTAAGATACAAGAAGTCTCTTGTGTCCCCAACACACCTAATACAACTAGGAGTTGTATAGGTGCACTAGTTCGGCGAAGAGATGGTAAAATACGAGTGATAGGTGTGGCAAAGAAAGGTCATATAAATCTGTAATAAAAAGTGCAGCAAGCAAACATGTGACAAAAGTGAGCACAAACGGTGTAACAATGGTGGAAACAAGGCCTAGACTTCATACTTTCACTAGTGGCAACTCTCAACAACATTAACATAGTCTAATCACATGATATTTCCCATAAAACATGCAATGGAGACGCACTAGGAGGTCATTCCTTTGTGGTCAAGAGAGGATGAGAATTATGTAGGGCTACAAAAGCACACCTCAAAGTTCGTAGTTCTCAATCTATGGATTTCCCAATGTCACCGCGGCCATCCAAAGAGAGTACCACAATCACCACAACATATCTCAAGGATAGTCAAAGACAAGCACCAAGAGACTCTCAATCTTCAATCAACACACAAAAGAGGAAATCACTCATGATAATATTCTTCTAACCCATGTCCAATAGACCGTTGTCACCTTGGTCTCGGGGATTATACTAGATAAGATCAATTGAGTACATCAATCCAATACATATAGGAAGGGGAAATATCATGGGATCACCCTAGATTAACAAATCCTGTGATCACAACGAAGATCACATCATGGGAGAGAGAGAAGAACACATAGCTACTAGTAGAAACCTCAGCCCCAAGGGAGAACTACTCCCGCTTCATGGAGGGAGGAAGCAACGTCGATGGAGATGAATCCGGGGGCACTTCCCCGTCCCGGCAGGGTGCCGGCACAGGAATTCTGGTCCCCCGAAGCTTGTTGGCGATGGCGGCGAAGATCGGAATCGCTTCTGGAAAAAGTACTTCGATATTGGGGTTTCCACACCGAGGGCTAAATATAGGCGGAGGGGGTGTCGAGGGGACCCACAGGGCAGCCAGGAGGCCCCCTAGCGCGGCCTAGGGTGGGGCCGCGCCAGGGACCCTTCTGGAGTCCCTGTGGTGGCCCCCCTCCGCTGCCTTTGTGATTCCGAAAGCTTCCGGGTCGCTGATTTTTTATATAATTTTTCCAGAATTTTTGGAGCACTTTTAATGGCCGAAAAACCTGAAATACAAAAACAGCAGAAAACAGCAACTGACAGTTGGGTGCACTGGGTTAGTAGATTAGTCCAAATATGCTTAAAAGTGTATGAATGTTCAATCATGGCAAAGTCACACAAAACATGCATGGAGCAAGCAGAAATTATAGATACGTTTGGGACGTATCAACAGGACTCCTGGCCACCTATATAATGAGGGGTAGGGATGGGGCGCAACACACTTGATCCCCAAGGCCCTGCGCCACCCCTCCTCCCTCTAAACACCGTTACTCCACTTTTAGATCCCGGTTAAGACGTTGTTCTATATCAGAATATCTTAGGATTTTCTTCCTCTAGTTTTCTCGGTGACGTTCTTCTCTGGACAATGGAACGCTCCTGGATTGCTGCTATGGGATGTGTGGATACTTATAGAGGGGTAGTGCCTTCGGCCCTTCTTCGAGCAGCTTGTTCGTGAGACTTGATCGCGGGACGTTTCGAGGGATAGATCTCCTCGCGATTGGGAGGTCATTGAAATTCCTAGTCGCGGAGATCTACACCGACGGTATTCACCAAATATACTCTTCCGCTGCAACATTGGTGAGCATTATCTAAACCTTGTATGCAATATTCATAGATGATCTTGAGTGATTGCTACGTAGGCCAATTTTTTTAGTTTTCTACTACGTTTCCCGACAGTTTCATCATCTGTATCGCGGGCGGTTGTTTGGATGAACCGTCGACCCTGCATCACCCATGAAATGATTTTCATAAGGTGACAGATGGCCTATGTATCCCACACGTTTCAGATTCGGGCACACATATTTTTGTTTCTACCGTTTGCGATCACACTATTGCAAACATTTTCGACCAATTGTTTAGAAAAGGGGTGTCGTGATAGCACCTCTTTGCACTAGTGGACTCACATGAGGAATGCCCACTCAGGTTCAAAAAGGCCGAACAAGTTTTGTAACGTTTGAAGAAGGTGACCAAGGATGTTTTTACCCAACATGGATGATGTCGAATAGGCCCCTCACCCTCTTGACCATAGCTCGCTTAATTTTCGATCTAGAATGACATTAGTGTGGCTGGCGTGTTATGTTTCTTGTGGGCATATCTCAATATTGGTTGTGTGTATTCTAGTCATCGAGGTGTATGCTCATGATGTGTTGTATCCCCTTGATATTACATTTCAATTCTAAAGTTAATAAAAGAGAGAAAAATATGTTCATGTCATGAAATAACGATACAAAGTGCATGTGACATACACTAAAGTTAGTATCTTGTTTTATTTATTGATAATCAATGGCATGTACAGATTTATTTTCAGAAAATAGCTAGGCATGTACAGAGCATGTGATGGATAGACCGATAGACATAAATATTTGGCTAGAGATCAGCCTAGTAATATATACATGGAGTGGTAGCTAGGATTACTAGCTATGGTCCGACAGAGAGTTCTCTCTTGATCATGGACATGACCCGGCAAGGTACTGCAGCCACTCTTCAGGCAGCCCGTGCCTCCTCCTGATAGTCCTGAATGCCGATTTCGTCAAAGGTACTGCGATGATGTCGAATTCCTTGGGAGCCTGCGGTGCACGGTTCAGCAAGAATTACTGTTTTTACATGGGACAGTTGGGCAACTGAACTTCACAAATCTTGCAGCAGTCAAGAAGACAAAACAATGTAACGAACCTTGGGGATCTTGCGTAGTTTCATGTTTGCTTGCAGCAGTGTCTTATTACCCTTCCTGGAGTTACATCTAGAGCATGCAGTTACCTAACAATTCAGAGATGGCAAATGAACTTGTAAGACTCTTTAACTCTGAGTACTCCATAAGAGGACTGTTCAGTCAAGTCTTGATTTTTTCGCCACCAATTATTGTTCGTTAATTTCAGGGAGCGTAAGATAGTAGAAATAGATAAAATTCATACCAAGTTTTCCCAATCCCATTTTCCACCACGCGAGGCCGGAATGACATGATCAATTGTGAGGTCATCTTCAGAAGAGCAATACCTTCAGTGCAGACAGTGCGAGCAATTAATACCTGATTATCCATCTATAGAAATGTATTATCGCCAGCATATTATCTGAATTTTTTATGCTGGCGCTAACATGTTTTTTTGACCCTGAAGTATAGCATGTCAGTCATGTATCACATCTCAGAGATACACATGTAGCAAATTTTCCGAGAAAAAAAGTAATCTGTTTAAGATCTAGTTGCATGAAAAGAAACTTGGGCTTTAGCAACAGCACAAGGTTACTTCCCTAAAAAAACAGTGGAATGCTTACTGGCAAGTGAATCCATCCCTGAAAAGTATGTTCTTACGGCTAAGGCAGTGCTTGACTCTCCTTCTTGTCACAACTTGCAGTAGCTGTGGAACCTGATGAAGAAGGCGATAGCAGTGAAAACATAGTCATGGGGACCCCGCTTGGAGAGCGTGAATTGGACAGGAAACTTGCATGAGTCACCAGCACAAAGTTCAATCCCATCACGAATCGGGTGGTTTAAGTGACAAAGTGCATAGATCACATCACATACCCTGAGAACTGCAGGGATGTAAAAGGATCCACTGGGAGAAGAGACTGTCTGATCATAGTACTCCAGAACATCGGCCTGCATAGCTAAAACGATCGTTGTATTAGAAGTTGGTGTGTGTCACTGTCACAATGTAAATTGATGAGCACACATATGAAGCTGTTTTTTTTTTTGCGGGAAAGGACATATGAAGCTGTTGACTTGGGAATTAATGATGAGGAACCCATGGCTGCATTGCCATTGCAGTAGAGAAGCTAACCTTCTCCATGAATTCCAGGCAAATCGCGCGCTTCCAGCAGACGACGTTGACTGGCCTGTGCGTAATTTCAGAAAGTTTCGATATGTTAAAAAGCAGAAGCTACTGTATCACGGTATAGCAGTGAGAACAATATGTTAATCAGCATGTTTTAGTTGAAATCAACTCGAGTCGTAAGCAATAGGTTACACCGTTTTGTGTTTTTTTTTTTGCATAGTACTGTACGTAGCATAGTAAATTCTCTGTGACTTTACCTGTAGGAGAGATCAAGAACGAGTCCCCTGAAGCCAGACAGATCGTCGTCGTCGCCTTTTTCCATGTCAACGATCAGAATGGCCTCCGCCTCCTCCGATTCCTCCGGG
Organism: Bromus sterilis; assembly: GCA_950022295.1. NCBI lineage: Eukaryota > Viridiplantae > Streptophyta > Magnoliopsida > Poales > Poaceae > Bromus > Bromus sterilis. The sequence continues at coordinate 236,268,210 of OX465596.1, forward strand.
AGCTCGTCTTCCTTGGTCGCGCCCCGCCCGTCGGACTTGTTATTCCTCCCGCGCGCCCTCGCTGGCCACGCCGGCGCCACGAGCCTGCGGCCACCACCACTCCAGCCCAGCCCGGCCAGCGCACCGGGCAGCCCGCTCCTCGGTGATCGCCGGTCGAACGGGCCCCGCATGTCGCGGCGAAACGGGAGTGGCGACGCCACTTTTGCTGCCATCGATCAATGCTTCGTGAATGATCACGCAAGTTGTGTGTGATTTTTCTCCACTCCTTTGGTGTCTTTGCTTGGAAGAAGGTTGGGGGCACAGCTTGGGGTGTCGGAGAGGTAGAACGTTGAGAGCCACTAGTTACTCCGGCCGAAATATCTGTCTCATTTTCTGATCTACGAGTATTATATTTCTTTCGTTCTGAAATAAACTACTCCCTCCGATCCATAATAAGTGTCGCCCATTTTGTACTAAGCTAGTACAAATTTTGTACTAGATGAACGACACTTATTATGGATCGGAGGGAGTAACAGTGTTACCCGCACATTTCGTGCGGCTAGACTATTATCTATAATTATGATATGTGGTAACTATACTTTGTAGTTAAATATATTTTTATGTTTTGAGAACTTATATTATTGTCACTTGATTGTATATTAGAAATTCATTTGCAAGTTGTGCGAAAAATAGTTAGGTATAAAAAAAGAGTAGTTGAATATATTTGTTATATAAAAAGGTGTGAAGATATTCATCAAAGTATTATAAGTGTTGATTTGGATATTGTAACTATTTATAAGTCACATAAAAAATAACCACAACTATATTGGAATAACGTTCTCAACATTTATATTGCTTAATTTCAGCCTATACCTTCATAAGTACAAAATTATTTTAATTCTTTTCTATGATACACCAGTCACGCATGTAGTTTATTGGACTCGATATTTCTATTCCTCTTAGGTAAGAGATGTAACACATATATTAGACATTTTAATTCATCCATAGACCATTTCCTTGTCAGTTATAGGCACGTAGGAACAGTGAAATATGTCAATGATCGACAATTCAACTATATTGTCGGTCATGGGCATGCTGTAATAGTGAAATACGGCGATGATCGAGAATTCAACTATATCTCCACTCATCTTAAACATTCTAAACACCAAATTAGTCTCAAGCGATTTATTATGGAATATATTTTTGTATTATATGTGTATCTGGGATTGTAGATCTTATCTTGACTTAAAACCAAGTTTGACTTAGAAAAAACCTAGAACTTCATTGTTTTTAGAATGGAGATATTCTAGATTGAAAATTTGTTTAACTTTTTTTAGTCATGCATCATATCTTGATTTTTTATTTCAAGATGATCGACGTGATTTGTTACTTCAGAACTTTACTATAGCTGCCTAGAAATGGTATCGCTTCCTTTGTACAATTTGGAATCAATTCTTCTTATATAGTGTTGTGAATCATGTCGCAAGTACTGGCACATGCATATACTTCTTGATTCATGCAAATCTACCATTTCATTGTTTCTAGCCGACATGAACTTCTAATCATGTCATCTTCCTTTTGGACACTTTAGACTCATCCATATTAATATATCCAAGGCATGATATCTTGCCTTTGTTCTACTCATGTCGCTATCTTTTTCTAAGGCTTCAAAACTCATCCTTATTGAAATCTCAAAATTTAACTAATCCATGCATGCTAATATACCCAAGATGTGATATGTAAGCATTGGTTCTCGGTCACTATTGGATGACCTAATAGAAATTTAACTGATATCTTCATTTCATTTTTATTTTGCAGTTCATGTTTATTATGAATTAGTTTCCATGTAAAATTGTGTTTGTTGGATTTCAAAAAATTATGTTTTTTTATAATTTCTTTTGGATATCACATAGAACTATATATTTTTTCTTTATCAAACAAATATCGGTAGTGTTTTTTTAATCTCGAAGATCTGAAACTATTATTTGTTGCAAATATAAGTAGTATTTTCCACATATTGTGATGAAGGATGCATACAAATCATTATGCAAGAATGTCGTCGTTTAGTAACAACAGATGCCATAGGGATGGCTAAAGAGAGGGGAAGACTCGAGGGAGAACTATGTCGATGGTGCCAGAAACGGGTTGGGCGCATGCACGGTGGAGGACACCACGATGTACCCAGGTTTGGGGCTCTCCGGAGAGATAACACCCCTACTCCTGCTTGTCTGCTTGCTATAAATGATCTCACGAACTAAAATCAATGCTCCTGGAGCTGTTCAGAGGAAGAAGAGACCTGTCATGGGCATGGTTCTCTCCTGCTTCTCTACGGGAACTACTGTGGGAAGTAAATGCAAATGGGGGCGTCCCTCTCGCAGGAGGGGTACCCCGGCATCTTATAGTGTGAGCTCGGGGTACTACGGTCATTTCAGTCGGGTACTGGCCCCAGCTGTCATCCTCTCGTCGGCTGGGGTCCACCGACTGCAATTCTCCGGTTGATCCGGACTTGTCAAGCGGCTGCCCATGTTGTAGCCTATAGGCTATGATGAGTGAACAGTGGAGCTACAATCTCTGGTCTTGTCGTCCTGTCTCCGGATTCAGAGGAATGAGTGACAGCTCTCCTTTGACGGATCGGCGAAGTGACTTAGCTTAATGCCACCCGGATCTCTCGGGATCATGCATTTATGACTTTGTACCAGGGGCTCCGACCTGGACAAGGTCAACTCTTGAGCCGATTGAAGGGTCAGCCGATTGCGCCTGGGCCGACTGCTCGCATTCGGCATGGTCGATTTCTCGAGGGCAATCGGCCCCACCATTATCTTGGAATACTGCTTTCGTCTGGGTGACCCTACCCGGGTATCTTTCCCCCGACACTAGCCCCTAAAGCTGTAAGGGTCCCGCGGTTGCTTGACTGCGGGGCCTTTGAATTTTTTTTCCTTTCTTCTCTTTGTGCTTTGACTTCTCTGGCCTCATCGGGTCCGTCAATCCGAACTGAACGCTCAGCTCGGAGATCATGCCCGGACGACCGGATCTGTACTGCTTCAACATCCTTTCTCCGACCTCGACCACAGCTTTGCCGACTGCTCTCGTGCTTCTCTGAAAAACTTTTTCTGGCAAGATTTTCGCCGAGCTGGGATCCGGCTCAACCGATTGCCTTTCCAACGGTTACTTTTGACAAAAATCTGACCAACCCACGTCGCACGTCGTTTCCGATTCCCCGGGACAGTTAATGCTCCGGGCCCCAAGACCCACGCGCGATGGGATATTACTGCGCACGCCTCGCCTTCTGTGCCACGATCTTCTGCGCCGAAACCGCTGATCCGCCTCCTAATACACGCGGCCACACCGGGCCATACGAACCTCACCCACGATCCCACTCACCCCCGCCGCCCATATAAGCCACGGGGGGGGGGGGGGGGGGTCCTCGGGCTCATCTCTCCCACTTCTTCCTCGCCTTGGCTCTCCTCCTCGTGCCGCCACGGTTCTCTTGCTCCGGCGACCTCTGTTTCGCATGTCCGTGGCACAGCCGCACCGCACTACCTCTCTGCTTCCTGCTCGCGCGCTCCACCGCCGCCGCGCCTCCACTTGCTAGCATTTGCTGCCGGCTTCTCCTTGCCCCTCTTTGCGGTTTCTTCCTCCGCCGCCCTGGAGGACACCATCGCCACCGCGGATGAGAAATCCGCCGCCATCCGTGGCCGGTGGAAAAGCTCTACCGTCAACGACGGCGAGATCCGCCAACCGCTCCATGCACGCAAGATGCCGGCCGACATCCAATGGCGTGCTCCCGGCGAGGATATCGTGCCAGAGCCGCGCGCCGGTGAGCGCGTGGTCTTCGTCGCGCACTTCGAGCGCGGCTTCGGGCTGCCGGTGAGCACATTCTTCCGGGAGTTCCTCGACTTCCACCGGTTGCAATCGCATCACCTCGCCGCCAATTTCATTATGACGATGTCGGGATTCGTCACTCTCTGCGAGGGCTACCTCGGGATCCGGTCGAGCATCGGGCTGTGGAAGCGCCTCTTCCACCTCCGAGGTCACATGGCTTGGACCGGGAACATGCTGCGGAATCTAGAGGGAGAAGACAAATCGCCGATCTATGAGACCGCCATGACCGATTGCGGCGGCTACATTCTCTACTCCAGCAAGCAGGGCTATGAGTCCCCTGCCATCATCCAATCTTGCAAAGACTGGCAAACCACCTTCTTCTATGTCCGATCTCCTAACAAAGGCCCCGGCCTCATCAATCTTCCCGAATTCCAGCTCGCCCCGCCGATTGAGAAATACCAATGGTTGACCAAGCTCGGAGTCGGTGACTGCGACATCGATTCCCAGGTAGCTCGGATTGCTCAGCTGGAGAAAGATGGCTTGCAGGCGTACGATCTCGTGGCCACCTAGCTTCAGGTCAGAGTGCTCCCGCTTCAGCGCCGAGTGCACCGGATCTGCGACATGGCTACCTAGAGGGATCCCACTCGGATCTGTACCAAGAAACTAAGCAGCAGAGCGCTGCGCCTCCGAGTGAAAGCACTCACCACCACCCCGACGCCTAAACCGTTCTGATTCGGCCTGAAGTGCCTTCACCGCGGGGTTCATCCTCCAGATGTATGCTCCGATTGCTTTCTCTCTTTGCCCGATTGCTCGGTTTCTCATTTTATTTTCTGATACCTTGTGCATCTTCTAGTACTTCATTGCGACTGCCGTGATGCAAGACGGCCAGGTTGCCAGCTCCTTCGCCCCTAATCGCGACGAGGAGGACCCAACCGACCTCGAGTATGACGACTCCCCAGCTTCCGACTCCGACGCCGAGGACGACCATGCCGACGTCGGTGCGATAGACCAAGGGGGTATGCATGACTCCTCCTTCGAACGCTTTCTAGATGAGTGGAGTGATGATGACATCGCCTCAAAAGTCGAAGGTTCCAGTGCAGATTCGCATCCTGAACCCAAGAAGGTGCCGCTCAAACGACTCCGAGCTGATGGCTCGACCTCTGGTGCTGCAACGAGCAAGGGTTCCAAAGCTGTAGTGGTTGTTCCGAAAGGGAAAGCCCCTCAGACTAGGCGCACTTGGTCTCAGACTGGGAAAGCTCCCGGTGTGAAACCCAAGGTTGGCCCTGTTCTGCAGGATGCCCCCAAGACCTTTGTAACAACCCAGATTTCACAAAAATTAAAAAATTTGTTTTCGATGTGAATTGTTTGATTGTCTGATTTTTTTGCGGTGTTTGCATCCCCGATTTATCGATCGGCGATTATTTCCCCCCCCCTCTTATCTCGTACCGGACGGATACTGACCCTTGCCACAATGACACTCGACCTTGCGACACCGGGTTTCACCCGATCACTGTCGCGAAAACCGCCTGAAACCAGCCACAGCCAACGGAACGAAAAACCCCGTTTAATAAGTAAACGGGATATTTTTATAGAGCGCCGGAAAGTGTTCTCGTAACGGTTCCAACGCGAGGTGAACTCCGCCGGCTCGACGCGCTGATCGCGCAGTTCGAAGTTTTACCCGAATCGAAGGTCCTGCGGACCCCCGGCGGTCACAAATGTAAACACCGCGCGCGCGAGAGAAAAACCGGGGATGTTTTTGCAAACTGCCAGCCACCTGGGCTATATAAAGACCACCACTCTCCCACCCCTTTCTAGGGTTTCCCTAACACAAAATTGCAGCCACCCCCTCCACTTGCCCCAAATCTGCCCCAAAACAGCCCCAATCCCGAAACCCTTGCTCCCTAGCCGGATCTGGCCGTCGGATCGCCAGATCTATGGCCCAGATGAGCTCCACGTCGCCCCAGCCAGCTTCACAGTCCGAATAGGGCCCCACGGGCCAGCTTCGCCGCCGTTTGGGACCACCCGAGCCCATATGGAGCAGCACCACCGCGCCTCCTCCCGTAGCCGTCGCCGTCGCCTCCCAGCTCGCCGCCGTCCTTCTGCTCCGGTGAGAACCCCGCAGGTCGCGCCCCCTCCTCTCTTTCTCCCCTTCCCTCCTCCTCCTTCCCTCATGCATCTCTCCTTCTCTCTGTTTCTTCCCATGGAGATTCGAAGGTGCAACCGCCATGGGAGACCGATGCCAGAAGCTTGAGCCGCGCCGCCATGGATGTCCCTGACGCCTAGATCCGGACCTCGCGACCTCGCCACGCCCGTTCCCGCTGCTCTCGTCCGCCGCCGCGCCGGATCCGAGGAGGTCCGGCCAGCAACCGCCGCCGCCGGCGGCCCCTGGAACGCACGCTCGAGCGGTACGAAGCCCCGTGCCCCTCGCTCGAACCGTTGTTGCCGCTGTGGGCCGGGACGCCCCATGCGGCCCATCTCCAGCGTGCCCCGGCCGCTGTTTCGTTCCGCCCTGGGCGGGAATCTGCTAGGCGTGGCCCACAACCTCATGGGCTCGGCCCACCCGGTGAGGCGCATCCCTTTTTTTCTGTTGTTGGGCCGGCCCGATGAGCAGTTCGGCCCAGTTAATGGTTTAGTTTTTTTTCCGAATAGATTTATTTGGCAGTTTTAGTTATAGTTTTTGCGATGCCCGTATCTTTTAAACCGTTAGTCGGATCGCGACGCTTTAAACATGAAACTTTCTTAGAATTTTGTGTAGATTAATAAAATGTGCTATTTTGCCATGTTAGACTTTGTTTACATGTTGTTTGCCTGCTATTTACGTTGCATGCCACTAAAAACTATAACTGCAATAACTTTTTAACCGTAACTCCGTTTGGAGTGTGCTTTATATGTAACTTGTAAGGCCCGATATGCGGTACTGTTCCAGATCTAGGTGTTTCCACCCAGATCCGGGGACGAAGCACATATCAGTCCCACCGCGACATATGACAAAGCCATATGCCCCGGATTTCCAACATGATATCACAACATTACAAATACAAGGATACAACATCTCATACAATCAGCGTACAACTGCCTCAAATACAATACAACAACGGAAGATATATGTCTGAGAACAGACTACAAGCAAATGCCTAGTGGGAAAGAGAAAAACATCGGTCCCCATAAACACACGGGTCCAGGCCCTCCGCCGGGATCCGCCTAACTAGTCGTCGTCGAGTCTCCACGTGAAACGCCGATCACCGTACCTGTTGTCGATCAAGAACCCTAAAAAGAGTTTGGGGGTAGTATCATGAGTACAGAGGTACTCATCATGCAACTGTAGTGGTCATCTGACCCAGCAAGGACTTCATCACTCGTCATTCTAGGACAACTAGTAGTTTACGGTAAGGAAGGGGTAAGTGGTGAGGTTGCTGCCGCACTAGCATTTATGAAGTGGCTAACGATCTAGAGAGTAAGGTAAGAAGACAAGCATTCGATGAGGAATCGCCTCCAACAAGTCTTGCTATCAACTACTACGCAAACATAACACCTATCCTATCCTTGTCCTCCTCTTCGCATCCCGACGAAGAAGAAGCAGTCAAGGCACACACACACGTTGATCAAGCTGTATTAAGATTATATCAGTTATTGTTGTCTATGAACAAGGAGTAGGTCTCAAGTCGTCCCTAACCGTGGACACGGCTTCTCGAAAAGATTTAACCCTGCAGGGGTGTACCAACTGCCCATTACAAGTCTCCGCACGCACGCCCATTTCTCTCAGTTGCTACCTATCACAGGCAACCATTTTATGATTTAGTTCCAAGAGATCCGAAACGACAGGTCCCTCTAACTAACAACGAACAAATCCGGGTGGCCCCCAGTGAGTCGACATCCAGCTCAGGAGCCGGCCGCGCTCTCGATCTGGTCTCTACCGTCTGTCTCGGGTTTGGATAGCCGGTTGATCACACATGGGAAACCAGGTCCTCAGCCGAACAAGGTGGGCCAGCAAGGGAACTATGTCCTCACTGGTCCAGGTTGGTTTGAAAACTACTGGCAGCTGACCAGCACACACACGGTTTCAAATGGTAAATCAGCTTGGGCCACCACTAGAAATCTTTGAAGCTAGGTAGGTAAGAAAAGGGGACCCCATAAAATCCCACACGCGGTTAGGCACGCTCAGTCTTAAAACCAATACCGGGAGCACGGATCCTAGGTGACTCGAATATAACAAAGCGTCGGGGCGGGATAGCCTAGACCTTCCATCCTTCGTCGAATATAGTCAACATTATAATAATAATCAGATCATCAAATGTGATATCCCAACCCAAGGAGTAACAGGGTAACATCGTAGCATCCTAAGCATGCATACTAAGCAGGGGCTGAGCAACGAGCAATAGTAACATAGCAGTACAAGGTTTGCTGGGAGGGGACATGGCTGTATCGGTTTGAAAGAGGGTGTAAACATGTGGTAGAATCAAACATCGAACCTAACCTATACTAGCATGCAAACCGCTGGTTGAAATAGAATGGATCATAAGTAATGTATAGTCGTTTACTGTTGATAAGTCGGGTTCCGAAGGTGTAGCCGATCGGAAGCTCGCATCGTCTCCGAAGGTACCCGCGGGAGCAAACAAGACGATAAACACTGGAAAGCAATCAACGAGCAAGCACTCTATTACTACAGGGCAACACAAGATCAAGAAGACATCACACAACACGGCAACGCGATGAGGATCTATCGTCGAGAACGGATACTAACAGTTTAAGTGGGGTATCGGTCACACACGACGAATACTGCACGGTTACGGTGGTTCAAGTTGCTTAGCTACAGGTGATCAACCAACGGTTATTAACATGGAAACTCAAGCAAGCATGGCATAGCACATAAACATGTCAAGAGGTGAAGAACAAAGTAAACTATCTATTCTAATCAATTTAAGTGAGGCACAACCTAAACATGGCATAACACTAAGTTTCGCACGATGATTAAAACATTTGATACTATTCTGTCCTAAACCATATTTTAGGTTCGTTAACAACAGAAAAAATAGCATAAAAACAAAGTACACGAAAAACTAATCAAGTTACATATAAGGCACACTCCAAACGGAGTTACGGTTAAAAAGATATAAGCAAAACAAGTTACGGGCACAATCTGCCAACATCACGAAGCACACTTTAGAGCAATGCATAAACAGGATAATGGATGAAAACATGCTCACAAATGATATGGAACTAAAGTAGACATGACATGGAAGGCATGGTAAAAAGAATCATGCAAAAAGGCATCATATATCAAAATATATTAAGCAAACAACATGGCATCGTGACGTTACAGACTTAGAGAAAAACAGATGTGGCTGTCAACAACAGCAGCATAGCAACTTTGGAGCTCAATATCTATATGACCAGTAATGCTAACATGAAGATGCAATACATGTAATGAAAGTAGGCATGATTCTTAACAATATGCAATTTGAATCACTCAATTCCGATAAACGGTCGCGACACACTCGTCGACCGAAGTTGCAACAAAATATAAACAGCAGCACACTAACAGCAGGGTAGCTACGTTGGAGCAAGATACACTCATGATGCAGCAAGCCATTATGGCATGTGAATGCATGAAACTGAAGTAGAAACAATGCTTAACGCAACGCAAAAGGAATCACTCAATTCCGACGTACAGTTGTGAAGCAACCGTCGCCCGAAGTTTCAATCAAGCAATAGTTTCAGCAAGTTTAACAGCAGCAGTTGCAATTAACGACCTGATGCCCTGTTTAGCACACAATTACACAATCAAGATGACCTCAAATGAAAATGCTCACAAAATATGAATAAAGTACACGCAATTCTAAGAAACTTTCGTTTTGGGGGCACGTTCATCGGAGCTATCGTTCAACGGGAAATCGCATTACAAAACGGGATCAGCAGCAACATTTTTCAGACTTAACAAAAATTACAGATCCTAGAGAAAGGAAAAAAAATACGGGGAAAAAAATAGACATCTTGGGCCGAGGCCCATCTGGCCGGCCTGCTGGTGCTGGGCTGCTGGAGGGGAGGCTGGTTGGCTATGGGCTGGGAGGCCGTGGCATCGGGCCCACCAGGCTGGACCGAGCGGGACGGCCAGGCGCCATGGTCGGGCTCGCCGGCCACCGGCGCTCCGGCCAGCCAGCGGCGGGGAGCAAGCAGCGGTCCCTGCCGGACCCAGGGGAGGCGACGAGAGCGGCGCCGAAGGGGGTGGCGCGGCGCGCCGACGGCCTCGGGCCAGGAGCTCGGGCTCGCTACGCCGGCCACGTCCATGGCGCTGGTCCTGCGGGAGAGAAGAGGGAGAGAGATGTGAGAAGAAGGAGAGGGGGAGGGAGAGGAAGAGGAAGGGAGAGGGAGGAGCAGCGCGGGGAGAGGTGGGGCGTCCGGCGTGGCGCGGTGGTCGGCCGGAGTGGAGGCGGCGGCGGCCGCTCCATGGGTGGGGGATGCGTGGAGAAGAGAGGAGGTTGGGAGCAACGTGGCTTCATCTGGGCCATCAGATCTCAGATCTGATGGTCCAGATCTGAGGGAGGGTTAGGGTTTCGAAAATGAGGTCTTTTTGGGCGAAAATTGGAGAAAAACTGGGGGTGTGGCTGCAAGTTTTGTGGCTAGGGAAACCCTAGAAATGGGTGGGAGTGTGGTGGTCTTTATATAGCCCGGGTGGCTGGCAGTTTGCAAAAACATCCCCGGTTTTTCTCTCTCGCGCGCGGTGCTCACGTTTCTGACCGTCGGGGGTCCGCAGTACCTCCGATTCGTGTAAAACTTCGAACTGCGCGATCAGCGAGTCGAGCCGGTGGCGTTCACCTCATGCTGGAACCGTTCCAAGAACAATTTCCGGCGCGCTATAAAAATATCCCGTTTAATTATTAAACGGGGTTTTTCGTTCCGTTGGCTGCGGCTGGTCTCGTGCGGTTTTTGCGATGGTGCTCGGGTGAAACCCGGTGTCGCAAAGGTCGAGTGTTAGGGTGGCAAGGGTCGGTCTCCGTCCGGTACGAGAGAAGAGGGGGAAAAATAATCGCCGATCGATAAATCGGGTATGCAAACACCGCAAACAAATCAGACAATCAAACAATTCACACCGAAAACAATATTTTTTAATTTTTTTGAAATCTGGGTTGTTACATAACTTGATTAGTTTATCGTGTACTCTGTGTTTATGATATTTTTTGCTGCTGTTAACCAACCTATAATATGATTTAAGGAAGAAAAGTACCAAATGTTCTAATTGTCGTGCGACACTTAGTGATATGCCATGTTTAGGATTGTGCCTCACTTAAATTGACTAGCATAGATAGTTTACTTTATGCTTCACCTCTTGACATGTTTGTGTGCTCTGCCATGCTTGAGTGAGATGTCATGCTAAAAACCTTTGCTCACCTTGTTTAGCTAAACAACTTGAATCATTCTAAACGTGCGGTATCGTCGTGTGTGACGAGTACTCCACTTAACCTGTTAGTAACCGCTCTCGACGGTAGGTGCGATGTCTCGTGTTGCCTTATTGTTGATGCTTGCTCGTGTTTTCCTCGTAGTAATATAGTGCTTGCTCGTTGATTGCTTTCCAGTGTTTACCGTCTTGTGTGCTTCCGTGGGTACCTTCGGAGACGATGCGAGCTTGTGATCAACTACACCTTCGGAACCCGACTTATCAACAGGCATGGTGTAACAGCCCAGTTTTCACAAAAATTAAAAAATTTGTTTTCGGTGTGAATTGTTTGATTGCCTGATTTGTTTGCGGTGTTTGCATCCCCGATTTATCGATCGGCGATTATTTTCCCCCCTCTTATCTCGTACCGGACGGAGACTGACCGTTGCCACCCTGACACTCGACCTTTGCGACACCGGGTTTCGCCCGATCACCGTCGCGAAAAGCGCACGAGACCAGCCGCAGCCAACGGAACGAAAACCCGTTTATTTAATAAACGGATTATTTTATTGGGGCGCCGAAAAATGTTGTCGGAATGTCACCGCAGTGAGGTATGATCGACGGGCTCGACGCGCTGAGCGCGTGGTTCGAGATTTCGTCGGAATCGGAGTCCGTACGGAGTCTCGGCGGTCACGAACGCGATCACGGGATACGCGAGAGGGGTACCGAGGGCGTTTGTGTCAACTGGCCAGCCAACCAGCCCTATATAAAGACCACCAGCCTCCCACCACCCAATTAGGGTTTACTCTAATGGAAAATTGCAGCCACTCCCCTCACAAATGCCCAAATCTGCTCCTTAACACCCTCTAACCTCGAAACCGTATAACCAGAGGCCTCACAGCCGTTCGATCGGGAAATCGAGGGCTCCTATCGCGCCACGTCACCTCGGAGCTCTCCACCTCCCACCTCCAGCCTCTCCCAGCCGCCTGGGCCCCACATGGCCCAATCGCCGCCGCCGCTGGCCCGATCTGGGCCGAGGCGGGCCGCAGCCGCGCCGCCCGTGGAGAAGCCGCCGCCGAGCCGCCTCGCTCCGGCAGGCCGCCGCCGGCAGCAGCCGGGCCGCCGCGCCTCCTCCTTTCCCTCTCCTCCCGCGCCTCCTTTCCCTCCTCACCCCTCCTCTTTCTTCCGCGGACCACCGTGCTCCCGCCATGGCTTGCCGTGGAGGTCCGAGCCGAGCAGCAGGAGCCACGGCCTTGGAGCTCGAGGCCGACCGCCCTGGGAACGACCGCCTACCGCCGCGGTCCCGTCCCAGCCGAGCCCAGCGCCGCTGCACCCGTCCACCCCCTCCAGGCCTCCTCCTCGCGCCTCCCGTCGCCGGCGGAGCCGCCACCGGCCTCGGCCTTGGTCCCGATCGGATCGGGCAGGGGAGCTCCAGGTGGGCCGGTTTTCCACAGCGGCCCAGACCGCCCCAGCCTGCGAGGCCCAGCCGGCCAGCCTCCAGGCACCCCAGCCAGATGGGCCTCGGCCCATGGTGAGCTAGGCCCCCTTTTTTTTATATTTTTGCATCTGTTATTTTTTTTCCAGCACCCTCTAAAATCTTCTAAGTCTCTGTTATTTTTTTTCCAGCAGCCTGTAAAATATTCTAAGTTTGGAGATATATTGCTGCTGATTCAATTTTGCGCCGTAATTTGCGAGTAATCTGTAGTCCGGATCGCGTTGCGCCCAAAAGACGAATTGTTTAGAATTGCGTGCTCTAGCTTTTATCTTTTGTGAGTTAATTTTTTTGAGGTTGTTTAGATATAGTTATTGCTGTTCAAATAGGGCATCAGGCCGTTAACTGCTACAAATTGCTATTTTGTGCTGCTGTTATTATTTTGTTGCAACTTTGCATGATGATTGTGACAAATCCATGAGGCCTATTGAATTGATTCTCTCTCCTATGTGTTAAGAATCATGTGTAATTCATTTCCATGATTTAACATGTCATATTTGGGTGCTCTAGCTATATTAAATCTTGCTCCAAAGTGGTGATCCTGATGTTAATGTGCTACTGTTGCTGAAACTGTTATTTTAATGCAACTTCGGTCGACGAGTGTGTCGCGACCGTTTATCTGAATTGAGTGATTCCAATTGCATATTGTTAAGCATCATGTCTAATATCATCCCATGTATTGCATTGTCATGATATGCTTGCTGGTCATATAATTATTGAGCTCCAAAGTTGCTATGCTGCTGTTGTTGACAGCCACCTCTGTTTTTCTCTAAGTCTGTAACGTCATGATGCCATGTTGTTTGCTTAATATCTTTTGATCTATGATGCCTATTTGCATGATTCTTTTTTGCCATGCCTTCCTTGTCATGTGTATTTTAATTTCATATCATTTGTGAGCATGTTTGCATTGATTATCCTGTTTATGCATTGCTCTAACGTGTGCTTCGTGATGTTGGCAGATTGTGCCCGTAACTTGTTTTGCTTATATCTTTTTAACCGTAACTCCGTTTGGGGTGTTCTTTATATGTAACTTGATTAGTTTTTCGTGTACTTTGTGTTTATGATATTGTTTGCTGTTTTTAACCAACCTAAAATATGGTTTAGGACAGAACAGTACCAAATCTTTTAATTGTCGTGCGGCACCTAGTGTATGCCATGTTTAGGTTGTGCCTCACTTAAATCGACTAGCATAGATACTTTATTTTGTGCTCCACCTCTTGCCATGTTTCTGTGACATGCCATGCTTGGGAGCCTTGCCATGTTAACAACCTTTGTTGATCACCTGTAGCTAAGCAACTTGAACCACCGTAAACGTGCGGTATTCGTCGTGTGTGACCGATACCCCACTTAAACCGTTTGTAACTGTTCTCGAGGATAGATCCGTATCGCGTTGCCGTGTCGTGTGATGTCTTCTTGATCTTGTGTTGCCTCGTAGTAATAGATGCTTGCTCGTTGATTGCTTTCCAGTGTTTACCGTCTTGTGTGCTTCCGCGGGTACCTCTCAGAGACGATGCGAGTTTGCGATCGACTACACCTTCGGAACCCGACTTATCAATAGGCAAGGACTATACATTACTTATATCTTTCATGCTAGTCTAGGTTAGGTTCGATGTTTGATCCTACCACATGTTTACTGCCTCTTTCAAACCGATACAGCCATGTCCCCTCCCAGCAAACCTTGTACTGCTATGTTACTATTGCTCGTTGCTCAGCCCCTTCTTAGTATGCATGCTTAGGATGCTACGATTTTACCCTGTTACTCCTGGGTTTGGGATATCACATTATTATATTGTTGTTGATGATATGGTTATTATAATGTTGACTATATTCGACGAAGAATGGAAGGTCTAGGCTATCCCGCCCCGACGCTTTGTTCCATTCGAGTCACCTAGGATCCGAGTTCCGGGTATTGGTTTTAAGACTGAGCGTGCCTAACCGCGTGTGGGATTTTATGGGGTCCCCTTTTCTTACCTACCTAGCTTCAAACATTTCTAGTGGTGGCCCAACCTGATTTACCATTTGAAAACATGTGTGTGGCTGGTCCGCGGCCGGCAAATTTCAAACAACTTGGGCCAGCGGAGACATGGTTTCTCTTGTTGGTCCACCCCAGGGAGCTAGGGGTTGTCCACATCTGTTTGGGCAACTAACCCGACCTCATGCAGACGGTAGAGGCCGATTCCAGAGCGCGGCCGGCTTTTGAGTTGAATGTCGACTCACCGGGGGCCACCCGGATTTGTTCGTTGTTAGTTAGAGGGACTTGTCGTTTCGGATCTCTCGGAACTAAATCATAAAATGGTTGCCTGTGATGGGTATCAACTGAGAGTGATGGGCGTGCATGCGGAGCCTCGTAATGGGCAGTTGGTACACCCCTGCAGGGTTAAATCTTTTCGAGAAGCCGTGTCCACGGTTATGGACGACTTGAGACCTACTCCTTGTTCATAGACAACAACAACTGAGATAATCTTAATATAACTTGATCAATGTGTGTGTGTGCCTTGACTGCTTCTTCTTCGTCGAGATGCGAAGAGGAGGACAAGGATAGGATAGGTGTTATGTTTGCGTAAGTAGCTGATAGCAAGACTTGTTGGAGGCGATTCGTCATCGAATGCTTGGCTTCTTACCTTACTCTCTAGATCGTTAGCCACTTCATAAATTCTAGTGCGGCAGCAACCTCACCACTTACCCCTTCCTTACCTTAAACTACTAGTTGTCCTATAATGACGAGTGATGAAGTCCTTGCTGGGTCAGATGACCACTACAGTTGGATGTTGAGTACCTCTGTACTCATGATACTACCCCCAAACTCTTTTCAGGGTTCTTGATCGACAACAGGTACGGTGGTCGACGTTTCACGTGGAGACTCGACGACGACTAGTTAGGCGGATCCCGGCGGAGGGCCTGGACCCGTGTGGTTATGGGATCGATGTTTTTCTCTTTGCTAGTAGGCATATGCTTGTAGTCTGTACTCAGACATATATCTTCTACTGTTGTATTCTATTAAGGCAGTTGTATGCCGATTGTATGAGATGTTGTATCCTGTATTTGTAATGTTGTGATATCATGTTGGAAATCTGGGGCATATGACTTCCTCATATGTCGCGGTGGGACCGATATGTGCTTCGTCCCCGGATCTGGGTGGAAACATCTAGATCTGGAACAGTACCACATATCGGGCCTTACACAAGGACTATACATTACTTATGATCCATTCTATTTCAACCAGCGGTTTGCATGCGAGTCTAGGTTAGGTTCGATGTTTGATCCTACCACATGTTTACAACCTCTTTCAAACCGATACAACCATGTCCCCTCCCAGCAAACCTTGTACTGATATGTTACTATTGCTCGTTGCTTAGCCCCTGCTTAGTATGCATGCTTAGGATGCTACGATGTTACCCTGTTACTCCTTGGTTTGGGCTATCAACTTATTATATTGATGTTGATGATATGATTATTATAAATGTTGGCTATATTTGACGAAGGATGGAAGGTCTAGGCTATCCCGCCCCGACGCTTTGTTCCATTCGTGTCACCTTGGATCCGAGTTCCGGGTATTGGTTTTAAGACTGAGCGTGCCTAACCGCGTGTGGGATTTTATGGGGTCCCTTTTTCTTACCTACCTAGCTTCAAACATTTGTAGTGGTGGCCCAAGCTGATTTTACCATTTGAAAAGCGTGTGTGTGTCTGTTGGGTCGCTCCTGGCAGATATTCTTTAAAACAACTTGGGCCAGCGGAAACATGGTTTCTTTGTTGGTCCACACCTGGAAGCTAGGGGGCTGCCCACATATGTTTGGGTAGCTAACCCGACCCCGTCCAGACGGTAGAGGCCGATTCGAGAGCGCGGCCGGCTTTTGAGTTGGATGTCGACTCACCGGGGGCCACCCGGATTTGTTCGTTGTTTGCTAGAGGGACCTGTCGTTTCGGATCTCTCGGAACTAAATCATCAAATGTTTGCCTGTGATGGGTAGCAACTGAGAGAGATGGGCGTGCGTGCGGAGCCTTGTAATGGCCAGTTGGTACACCCCTGCAGGGTTAAATCTTTTCGAGAAGTCGTGTCCACGGTTATGGACGACTTGAGACCTACTCCTTGTTCATAGACAACAACAACTGAGATAATCTTAATATATTTGATCAATGTGTGTGTGCCGTGACTGCTTCTTCTTCGTCGGGATGCAAAGAGGAGGAAAAGGATAGGGTAGGTTTTATGCTTGCGTAAGTAGGTGGATAGCAGACTTGTTGGAGGCGATTCCTCATCGAATGCTTGGCTTCTTATCTTACTCTCTAGATCGTTAGCCACTTCATAAATGCTAGTGCGGCAGCAACCTCACCACTTACCCCTTCCTTACCGTAAACTACTAGTTGTCCTAGAGTGACGAGTGATGAAGTCCTTGCTGGGTCAGATGACCACTACCGTTGGATTCTGAGTACTTCTGTACTCATGATACTACCCCCAAACTCTCTTCAGGGTTCTTGATCGAGAACAGGTATGGTGATCGATGTTTCACGTGGAGACTCGACGACGACTAGTTAGGCGGATCCCGGCGGAGGGCCTGGACCAGTGTGGTTATGGGGATCGATGTTTTTCTCTTTGCCACTAGGCATTTGATTCTAGTCTGTACTCAAACACGTATCTTCCGCTGTGGTATTGTATTAAGGCAGTTGTATGCCGGTTGTATGAGATGATGTACCCTTGTATCTGTAATGTTGTGATGTCATGTTGGAAATCCGGGGCATATGGCTATGTCATATGTCGCGGTGGGACCGATATGTGCTTCGTCCCCGGATCTGGATGGAAACATCTAGATCTGGAACAGTACCGCATATCGGGCCTTACAACATTCCGCCCCTGCGCTTCCGGATGCCCCAAGGAGATCCTATGTCCGTTGGGTAATGACCTGTCCTTCCTGCTCTTCCTTTACATTCTTCTGTTCGTTGTTGCTTATTTCTCCTTTCTACTCAGGGCTGCTATTGACCTGGACGACATCGATCATGAAGTCCCTGCGTTCACTGGCCCGATTCTTTCTGCGACCTCGGTCCACGCCGAAGGCACCAGAAAAAGGCCGTCGATTGCTCCAATTTCAACGAAAGATGCCGAGCGCAAAGCCAAGAAAGCCCGTGCCGACCTCGCCAAGCCTCCGAGCAAGCTTCCCAGCAAGCCACTTCCCAAGGCTCCTGTGGTTCCCAAGGACATCGTCGACATGGAGGCCGCCGACGCCGAGGGATTGTAGTCGGATCCTCCGATTGCTCCTTCCCCGACGCAGTCCTCCGATAAGGTCCTTCATGCCATCGTCACCACCACTCCGCCGATTGTTATCGTGTCTCTTCCTCCCACAACTGGGCCGACGGCAAGTGTTATAGCCCCGCCAGCGACCTCGGCGCCACCCTCGACTGCTGCTACTTCCAAACCTCTGATCCCTCAGCCGACGTCGGCGAAGGCCTCATCTGCTGCTCCTGAATCGCAGATGCACTCTGTGGAGCATTTCCGCATGGCATACTCTCGCAATAGTCCTGTTGTCCCTGAGCCCGACTCCTCGCGCCACATTTCTTTGGCTTCTCACGGCACTATGGCTTCGGCCTACCACCGAGTGAAGGCACTCTCCGCCGGCGTGCTTCAGGAGCTCGAGCTCATCGACCACAATCATGCTGTAAGTTTCTTCTTTAAGTGGGGGCGCGCAAGCGCACCCACTGGGTGTAGTCCCCGAGATTCGGGCCGATTGCTTGCAATCAGCTAGAATCTTCTTCTGATTCTTGTTTTCTCGTGCCATCCTCAGATCGGTGGATCTGCCCTCGAGTGGGTGTAGTCCCCGAGATTCGGGCCGATTGATTTGTAATCAGCTCGGATCTTCTCTCGATTTTTTTTGCGTCTGACTTTTCCTTCATGTGATGACCCTCAACCTAAATGGATCTATTGCATCATTTTCGATAAGTAAGAGTGTCGAACCCAACCTGGAGCGAAAGGTATTGATAGGTGACTTTGGACAAGGTATAACTGCAAGCACTGAAAGATAACTTTTTAGGGGTTTTCGGTATAAGCAACAATAAGATAAAGGCAAGCAAAGTAAATAGCGCCGAGGAGCAGCAAGTGGCCCAATCCTTTTGAGCAAAGGATAAGCCTGGCAACTGAACTTATAAAGACTAAAGCGTTCTTGAGGACACATGGAGATGTAGTCACGTGCTTTCGCCATACTCCGTATCGATAACAAGTGTTGTGCTGATAATTGTTGAGTTGGTGGATCTATTCTAGTACACCTTCTAGACTAAGATAAGTGCACTCTTATGATTAAAAATCTTGCAAGCATCCGCAAATACAATATGGAAATTAAGGCAAATCCTAACCACATCAATAAGATCAAGGATCCATTAATCCCTTGTGCAAAAGTGTGCAAACTGGGGTTCAGGTTTTTATCTCTCCGGCAACCCACCGTAAGCATTCTTAATACAAAATGTATTCCCCTAGGTCCTTCATAAGGCGAAGTGTTGAGTGTTCGACTCACACAACACCACTAGGAAAATAATAACACAACTTAAATATCAAACAACACAAATTACTTGAACATCATATGACTACTAGCAACTAGACTTCTCCCATGTCCTCAAGAACTAAAGTAACTACTCACAAGACATAAAAGAGATCATGATCAGAGGTGATAAATATATGATAAACAATCTTGACACAATGATATTTCTCCAACAAAACTCAATAGCATTCACCACAAAGTAGTAATCAACACCGATAGAGTAGAGAGGATAGATAGTACGGATTACAACACAAGATAAATTTGTGAGGTGAGATTGGATGGTGGTGGAGATGGTGCTGATGTTGGAGATGATGTTGATGATGATCTCGATGATGCCCGTGACGATGGTGATGACGATGGCGATGATCTCCCCTTCCGGGAGGTGATCTCCTCGGCGGAATCTTCCCGCTGGAGAGCCCTTTTCTTCTCTGCAGGTTTCCGCCACGGAGCGGCGGCGGAACTCCTTAAAGATTCTCCCTTTTTAGGTTTTCGTGTAACGAGGAGTATATAGGCCAGAGGGGGGAGCCGGGAGTGGCCCCAGGGCTCCAGGAGCCCTCCCGGCACGGCTATGGGTGGGGCCGCGCCAGGTGGCCGCCTAGGGCTCCTGTGGCCCCCCGCTGGCCCCTCTTCGGCGAGTCTTCGTTAATCTTCTGGAAAATACCCCCCCTCCCCCGTCGATTTTCAGGTAATTTGGAGGTATTATCTTTCAGCAACTCAGCGTCCACTTTTTTCCGCTGAATCCTGCGTCTGCTGCTTCGGCACCGGAAAGTTGCAAACTGTGTAAAATAAGGCAAAACAACATAAGAACATCATCATAATGTGAAATATATCAATGAATAAGAATGAATTACACTATAAAATAGTGATGCAATTTGGACATATCATCATGCACAGGCTTCCTCCGAGGAGAAGCGCCAGGTCTTTGAGAATTTGCTTGAGTCCTACTCCACCAGCTTACGACTGCTCGCCTCTGCTCAGCTCCAAGTAAACCAAAAGACCGCAAAGGTTGCCGAGCTCATAGGTAATCCTGCTGATCCCCAACCAATTGATTTCATCTTCTGGTTTTGACTTTTTCTTCTCAACGACATTGCAGCTGCTGCTGCATCCTTGCCCACTATCACTGCTCTTCCGGGCCGGGTAGCCGAGCTGGTGGAGCAGATCGACCGTCAAGGCCCCGAGCTTATCGCTGCTCGGCAGGAACTTGAACGCCTGCGAGCCGCAGAAGTCAATCTGTCTCGCTCTGCCGAGTGGCTACGGGGAGAGATAACCGCACTGAGAGCCAGCCACAAAACCGAACTGGAGGCGGTGATCTCGTCCCACGCCACGACTACTGAGGTCTAGCGCTCAGAGCGCGATGCTGCGGTGGCTGCTCGGACCGCTCTACAAGCCGAAAGAGATGATGTCGTAGCCAAGCTGGATGCCATGATGCTGCGCCATAACGACGAGCTGACCAAAGCCCGACGTGAAGCCAGAGCTAACCTCGAGGGCCTGCGCGAGGTGGATTCTCTTCTTTATGGTGAGCTATCCTTCTTGCCTCGGTTTTCTTGCCGATTTCCTCTCTTTTGCATCCTCTCACGCTTAATCCTCCGATACAGAGCACTGGACTGCCTCCGAGCCCGCCGCTCAGCATGCAGTTACTAAAGAAAGGCAAATCCGAGCGAAAGAGGGCTGGCCAGTGAGGACCGAAGCTGAGGGATGGACTCCTCGGGAATTCATCATTGCCACCCAGGCTCGCATCCCCGTGATTCTTGGCAGCGTCTTCGCATTCAAACTGGGCGTTCAGAAGCTTGCCGAGCTGCTTTGGAGGCCTGCCGAACTGAAACAAGCACTCGGGCGCATGCGCCATGGCGAAGGATCTTCAGCTGGCACCAACGAGTCTGACGAGGAGGATTCAGAGCAAGGAGATGCCCCCAATGCTACCAATGACCAGGTGCTGCTGCTACTGAAGGCTCCTCCCCGCCGGGTCAAGGCTCTTCTTGATTCAGCCGCTCGGACTGGCGCGGAGACGGCGCTTCAGACCGTGCTGAGCTGATACCCCAAACTAAGCTTGGCTCGTCTTTGCACCATGCGAGATGGGGCGTCAGACCTCCTTGAGAGCGCCTATTCCCAGGTAAACCACCTTGCCACGACCATGGCTGGGTGGTTTCCTCATACTGAGTACACTCCCATCCTTGACAATGCTGGGATGCCGCTTGCTCCACTGTCGATAGCTTCTCTGGCCGACGACAACCCTTATGCTGGCGCCCGCACCCAAGGAGGTCAAGGCAGTCAACTAGCCCGCTCTTCAAGATCCCATTTGTATCACGATGACCTATCTTGCAGCAACTCCTCTCACACTTCGCCAAAGGCCACCTCAGGAAGGACTAGCGCCAAGATAGCCGATGCTGAGCCTTCCAAGGCCAAGGAAGATTCGACAGAGCCGGAGCAATCGGAGGCCGCTGTTGTGAAAGAGGGTCCGACTGCGCCGGACCAAGAATTCCGGCCACCACGCAAGCGCCATCCACTGCTCCGACTGCCTCGACTGCACCGACGACAGCTCCGACCACATCGGCCACACCACCGACGGCTCTAGTCTCTACTGCTCCCGATGCATAGCTAGTTCACTTTATTTTCTTTACTGCAAACTTTCGCAAGACTTTCAAGATTCCGAGGACACCCAGTGGGGGTGGTTTGATGTAATGAACCTATTCGGCCTTGAGCCTTTTATCTTTGCTTATTGCATGACTTTCTTATGTGATCAACTTCATGCTTTCTGCTCTTTCGCTTTTGCTCTTTGCCATTTTTCCCTTGGGGACACGATTCCATGTTCACCGACAGCCGACATGCGGTTTGGGGTCGGCTCACAGGATCGTGCTCCTCTCTTGGTTTGGTCACTGAGGCTGAGCTGTTCAAGCGTTAGCGCAGAAGGATTCTGCATAGACTTAGTCAGCCGATTGCTCCTTGCCGACTTCTTGGTGCATCGATCGGGGACACAATCGGCAAACGGCGCAGTCGGCCGCGGTTCTCTTTTTATGGTGTTTTTAAGTTTACGAGGTAATACCGCAGGTCCGACCAGCCGTCGCTTCATCGATGCCACAACCAACTTGTGATCTGTGCTCGTGTCACGTGCCAGCTTGGTTCTGGACCTGTAGTTCTCGTATTTTCTCACCCTATACTTCGTGACCGTATGGTCGGCCAGTCCCCGAGTGAGATTTTTCGCACATCTCGGGTATGACAAGGCGTTGCCGAATGAGGCTTGCTTGAAAACGAAATAACCATATAAAGACAATCGAATGCTATCTCTTAGATGCATGACAGCTTTACTGATTGATTGCTTGATAGCATGAATACATTCGTACGACTCAACTATAAAACGGGCATAACAGCTCGGCGTTCCAGGGACGCTGCGTCTCAACTCCTGAAGTGTCCTTGTGCCAAGTGACTTGTGTGCAATCGATGAGGTAATATGCATTGTTCTTGAGTTCTCGGCTGACGATGAAAGGACCTTCCCAAGGTGAGGACAACTTGTGCTGACCATCTGACTTCTGGATTCGGTGGAGCACCAAATCACCCTCACGGAAAGCGAGTGGGCGGATCTTCTTGCTATGGTAGTGCCGCAGCCTCTGCTGGTAAATATCCGACCTGGACAGAGCCAGCAGGCAGGCTTCTTCCTTTAGACCACCTTCTCGAGCTTCCTTGGCTTCTGCTTCAATGTATAAGGCGTGGCGGGGTGAATCAAACTCAATGTCGGCTGGGATGACTGCTTCTGAGCCGTATACTAGGAAGTATTGGGTAAATCCAGTTGATCGGTTTGGTGTGGTTCTCAAGCTCCACAAAACTGCTGGAAGCTCATCAATCCATGCTCCGGGTGCTCTTTCAAGTGGCTCAATCAATCGGGGTTTGATGCCCGCCAAGATGAGGTCGTTTGCCCTTTCTGCTTGGCCATTTGACTGGGGGTGTGCTACGTATGCCACATCGAGCCGAATGCCGTACTCGGATGCATACCGAGCCAATGCTCCCTTTTCAAAATTTGTGCCATTGTCGGTGATGATGCTGTTGGGAACTCCATATCTGCTCGTGACGTCAGCGATGAACCTGGATGATGTCGGACCATCCAGCTTCTTGATCGGACGTGCCTCAATCCACTTTTTGAATTTGTCGACTACAACTAGTAGGTGAGTCACCCTTGCTCGCTTGAACGTCCCAACCATGTCCAGTCCCCATACCACAAACGATCATGTTATTGGGATTGTTTTGAGCGCCGACGCCGGGAGGTGACTCTTAGCTCTGAACCGCTGACAACCATTCCAGTGCTTCACCAAATGCTCCGCCGCTGCTCGTGCAGTCTGCCAATAGAAACCGTGGAGAAATGCCTTGGCTACGATTGCTGTTGCTGATGCATGGTGACCGCATTCACCTTGATGAATGTCCCGGAGCAGCTCCAGCCCCTTGTACTCTTCTACACATCGCTGAAGAACTCCAGTTGCGCTTCTGTGCATCAGCTCATTGTTGATGATGGTGTACGCACCAGATGGGCGCTAGGTTTGCCTAGCTTCGACTTCATCTAGGGGAAAAGTCTCGTCGACTAGGAAATCTCTGATCGGCTGTGCCCAGGTCGGAGCGGTGACAACCACCATGAACATTGTCTGTTGTGGTGCGACTGCTTCTTCTGGCTCGGCCTCTCGTGCTTCTATCATCTCAGATTCAATCTCCGAGCTGACGATTTCAACAGCTGGCTTGTCGTCGGCAGCCCCTGGTGTCAGCATCTCGGATGAGTTCCCGACACCTGGTGCTGCTGCTACTTTTGCCTTGGATTTATTCTTTTTGCCGGACTCAACAGCCCCTGGATCGCAATTGGCAGCCCCTTCTTCTGCTGGCTTTGCCGAGGCCGCAACTCCTTGGGCGCTCGGTTGCTTCTTCAGAGTCGGTATCTTCATTGGATGGACCCGTTTTGCTTGCCTTAATGCCTCCAGGTCAGTTTCTGATATGAAGATAGACTCGGATTCTGGCGAAGGCTTGATGGACGGCTTCTTGATGTGCTCCAGTGATACCCCTGGCGGAATGCTTTGCCTGGTGGAACCGAGCTTGGATAGGGCGTCTGCTGCTTCATTGTTTGCTCTGGGCACGTGATGAAATTCGCAGCCTTCAAAATATTCGCTGAGCTGCTGCACCAGGAAACGGTAGCTCGCCATATTTGCATCCTTTGCATCCCAATTGCTTGTACACTGCTGCACCACCAGGTCGGAGTCGCTGAGCCACTCTTTGTTCCGAATGCCGATCTCCTTGGCCAGCTTGATGCCATGCACAAGGGCCTCATACTCGGCAACATTGTTTGACGCTGCGAAGTGGATTTGCAGCACATAGTGCAGTTGGTATCCTTTTGGTGATGTGAGAAAAATGCCAGCTCCTAGGCCATTCTTCATCTTGGATCCATCAAAATGCATTCTCCAAAAATCCGACCCTGGGACGGGTGGCATATATTGAGTTTCAGCCCAGTCCACCAGGAAATCGGCCAATGCTTGGGATTTGATTGTTGTTCTTGGCTCTTACTGGATGCCATGAGAGGCGATCTCAATTGCCCATTTGGGCACTCTGCCAGTTGCATCTCTGCTGCCAATGATGTCAGCTAGTGGAGCCGAGATGACCACCATAATCGGATGATCTTGGAAATATGGCTTCAATCTTTTGGCCGCCATGTAGACTCCATAGCACATCTTCTGGTAATGGGGATAATTTTGCTTGGATATTGAGAGCACCTCACTGTTGTAATATACTGGTCGCTGAATCTGTTGCGCTTTGTCCTTCTCAGGACGCTCCACCACCATCACTACACTGATCACCTGATTGGTCGCCGCGATATACAGCATCATCGGCTCCTTCTCAATCGGAGCGGCTAGAATCGGCGCATTAGAGAGCATACGCTTCAACTCCTTGAACGCTTCATCTGCTTGTGGAGTCCATGTGAACTTCTCCGTCTTCTTCATGAGCTGATACAATGGGATTGCCTTCTCTCCCAGCCGACTAAGAAATGGACTTAGTGACACCAAGCAACCGGTGAACTTTTGCACTTGCTTCAGATTCTTGGACCGGTCCATTCGTTCGATTGCGGCTATCTTCTCGGGATTTCATTTGATTCCTCTTTTAGAAACGAGAAATCCCAAGAGTTTACCGGCTGGAACACCAAACACACACTTGTCTGGATTCAGCTTGATCTGGTAGGTGCGTAGGTTGGTGAATGTCTCCTTGAGGTCGTCGAGGAGTGTGACTCCTTTGACCGTCTTCACTACCAAATCATCTACATACACATGCAAGTTTCTGCCGAGCTGAGAATGCGTGCATCGCAGGATGGTGCGCTGATAGGTAGCACCTCCATTCTTCAGGCCGAAAGGCATGGTGATATAGCAATAAGCCCAAAGGGGGTTATAAAGGCAGTTTTTATTTGATCTTCCACAACGAGTTTGATTTGGTGATAGCCAGCAGTGGCATCCAAAAATGACAAAAGCTCGCAGCCGGCCGTAGAGTCAATGACTTGATCTATACGAGGCAGAGCAAAAGGATCCTTGGGGCATGCCTTGTTCAGGCAAGTGTAATCGATACACATGCGCCAGGTCTTCTTCTTCTTCATACGAGGACTGGGTTTGCCAGCAATTCGGGGTAGAACACCTCCATGATGAAGCCTGAAGCTTTGAGCTTGGTGACCTCTTCGCCGATTTCTCTTCTCTTGTCCTCAGAAAAACGTCGAAGGGGTTGCTTGACAGGTTTAGAACCTGACCGAATGTGGATCTTTTGCTCAGCGAGTTCCCTCGGCACTCCAGGCATGTCTTGTGGAGATCATAGAAAGATGTCCCGGTTCTCACGGTGGAACTCGACGAGCTCGCTTTCCTATTTGTTGCTAAGTCCTGATCCGACCACAACGAACTTGGTTGGGTCGGAGGGATCTAAAGAAACCTTCTTGTTGTCCTTGGACGACTGGAAAGTTGTCTCTTCATCTGCTCTCTTGGCTGGGCCGACTGGAAGGGGAACCTTGCTTTGAACTTGAGCCATTGCAACCACCTTGTCGATCTAACGCTTCTCTTCGGCCACCACCAAGGAATCAGCCAAATTTGCGCCAGTTGATGAGCACTCGAGGGACTTCCTGAAGTCCCCGGTTGCGGTGATGATGCCATTTGGCCCTGGGAGCTTCATATTCAGGTAGGGATCATACGCATTAAGCATGAACTTGGAGATAGCAGGCAATCCCAAGAGGGCATGGTATGGACTACTGAGGTCGGCGACCTCGAACCAGATTGACTCTCTCCTGAATTTCTCCTCTGTGCCAAAAATCACATCCAACCGAATGTGGCCCATAGGGGTGCATGACAAACCAGGGACAATCCCATCGAAAGTCATTCGTCTGCGCTCCAAATCCCTCTCTGTGAGTCCCAACTTGATCATCGTGTCTCTATACAGAATGTTGATTGTGCTCCCTGGATCAATGAGCACCCGAGAAAACAGACATGAAAACTTGGGGGGCCGCAAACAGGGCATCCACCACGAGCGGATAGGTGCCCGGATTCTGCATGATGCTTGGGTGATCCTCCCTGCCCCAGGTAATCTTGCAATCCGACCAATGCATGTACTGGGGAATCGAGGGCATGGTGGCATTGACCTCCTGAGCTCGGGCTCTCCGACTGCCCTTGTCACTTGACTCACTAGTGAAAATCATGTATGCGGCATCTTGCCGCGGAAACTGGTTCTGCGCCTGAGGTGGTGCTCTGTTCTGAGGTGGTGGTCGGGGTGGAGGTGGTAATGCTTCTCCCTTCGCTATGCGCTTGAATAAATCACACTGCCGAGTGGTATGCGCCGCTGGGTTGCCTGGACTTCTATGCATTTTGCACGGCTGATCCAGCATGTCCTCGAATGTATACTTGGGCTTCATTGGCCACTGCGGCTTCGCATTCGGCTTCATCTTCCGACTGCCTCCTACAACCCCTTGTTCCTCTTGGTCTTGGACAGCGGCCACCTTCCGACTGCCATACTGAGCATCTGGCTGCTCGTCCTTCCTCTTTCCGCTATTCTGCTGGTTGTTGTTGTTATTCCGATTGTTCTCTCTGCGCTCTCGCCGACTGAGCCCCTGGCTCCCTACCTCTGCCGCTTGCGCATCCCCTTGCGTCTGAACCACACCGCCAACACCGAGCTGAATGGTCTCGCGCATCGCGGAGTCAGAGACAGCAAACGCATTGGCGACCTTCATGAGCTCGACCAATGATGAAAAATCTTTGCGGAGCAGCTTGTGCTTCAACATTTATCCCGCCAAGCATCCATCAGTGAAATACTGGATGGCCTCTATCTCATGGACTCCTTCACATGAATTCTTCAACTTGATCCACCGAGCTAGATACTCTCGGAGTGGCTCGTCCTTGCCTTGCACGCAGAGGGCGAGCTGCCGAGGAAGATGCGGCTGATCATATGTGCCAGTGAAGTTGCGAATGAAGGCTTCCGAGAAATCCTCCCAGCAATTGATGATGTTTCCGGGAAAACTGTTCAGCCAAGTCCGAGATGACCCCTACAGCATCAGAGGAGCGTAGCGTACAGCTACACACCGATTGCCGCCGACGATGCCGACTGCGGTCATGTAATCTGTCAGCCAGTCCTCTGGCTTAACGGAGCCATTGTACTTGGGGGTATCTCTAGGCAAGGTGAACCCTTTGGGGAACTGCTCGGTCCGAATGCGGTGTCCGAAACACGCCGGGCCGGCTGCTCCCTCCTCTTCCTGCTGCGCATCTCTTTCCAGCGGCTCGATACGATGACTGGCGTCGTTCTCGCCGATCTGACGAGCGCCAAGACGATTTCTGATTGATGGTCTTGCTTCTGGCTGACGAGGTGGGTCATTGCGCCTGCTGCTGACAGTCGGCTCCTCTGCTCTTCTATTCATGATCGGGGAACCCCGATTGCTCCTGACCCTGCTCTCACACCGGGACTAGCCTTGCTGCCTGTTCTGCCGCGACGGATTCGGCCGCTAGCTGGCCTCCGAAACCGGCCTCACAGTCCTTCTTGATGCTTCAGGTCCTGCAACCGGATCATCCAACGCCTCTTGCTGCTACTGCTGCTGCTTTGCCGATGCCAGCAGCTCGCGCATTCGGCGAGTTTGCTGACGCCGTTATTCTCCTTCCAAGTTCTCTAGCTCGTTCGCAATCTGCTCGGCAGCTCGCAAATTCTTGTCGGGCGTGCTGTATGTTGGACGCTGGACAAATGCTGATGCTGCCGGCTGCTCGGCTCCTGACAGATCTTTGCCGACTGCATGACCTCTACTCCTGAGATCTTCTAAGACCGCAGGTGCAATCGGCCGCCGTTGGCTGGCATGCACTGCATTGTACTCTCTAGTGATGGCTCCCAGCCTGTACTCTTCCGCCAGCACATGCTCGGCTCTACGAGCGAGAGCAAGCCGTGTCGTCTCCAGATCGGTGTGGACTTGATCGGGGTCACCATTCCTGTTCACGGGTGTGTACAACACATCCCGCAACGCACTGGTGCCGACTCTTTCCGCGGCGTCCGCCGCCTCTCTGGCCTTCCTCGCTACGCTTGCTGCAGCTTGGTTGCTTGATGCAGTCGTCCCATCCATCATGACGGCTGCATGCACACGCGGCTCCGCTCCGCCGGGAACTGCCGTGCAGCTCATGGTCGGGAGTGGATCCGTGGCACTGGAGAAGAAGCGCACCTCCCGGGGATACGCCTCGGGGAAGCAGCTGATGAAGAGGCGATGGCTGCCGATCTGCAGCGAACCACCGGGTGGCAAGTGTAAGGCCCGATATGTGGTACTGTTCCAGATCTAGATGTTTCCATCCAGATCCGGGGACGAAGCACATATCGGTCCCACCGCGACATATGACAATGCCATATGCCCCGAATTTCCAACATGATATCACAACATTATAGATACAAGGATACAACATCTCATACAATCGGCATACAACTTCCTTAAATACAATACAACAGCAAAAGATACATGTCTGAGTACATACTACAATCATATGCCTAGTGGCAAAGAGAAAATCATCGATCCCCATAACCACACGGGTCCAGGCCCTCCGCCGGGATCCGCCTAACTAGTCGTCGTCGAGTCTCCACGTGAAACGTCGATCGCCGTACCTGTTGTCGATCAAGAACCCTGAAAAGAGTTTGGGGGTAGTATCATGAGTACAGAAGTACTCAGCATCCAACTGTAGTGGTCAACTGACCCATCAAGGACTTCATCACTCGTCATTCTAGGACAACTAGTAGTTTACGGTAAGGATGGGGTAAGTGGTTAGGTTGTTGTCGCACTAGAATTTATGAAGTGGCTAACGATCTAGAGAGTAAGATAAGAAGCCAAGCATTCGATGAGGAATCGCCTCCAACAAGTCTGCTATCCACCTACTTACGCAAGAATAACACCTATCCTATCCTTGTCCTCCTCTTTGCATCACGACGAAGAAGAAGCAGTCAAGGCACACACACATTGATCAAGTTATATTAAGATTATCTCAGTTGTTGTTTTCTATGAACAAGGAGTAGGTCTCAAGACGTCCATAACCGTGGACACGGCTTCTCGAAAAGATTTAACCCTGCAGGGGTGTACCAACTGCCCATTACAAGGCTCCGCACGCACGCCCATCTCTCTCAGTTGCTACCCATTATAGGCAACCATTTTATGACTTAGTTCCAAGAGATCCGAAACGACAGGTCCCTCTAGCTAACAACGAAACAATCCGGGTGGCCCCCGGTGAGTCGACATCCAGCTCAGGAGCCGGCCGCTCTCTCGATCTGGTCTCTACCGTCTGTCGCAGGTTTGAATTGCCGGTAATTCTCACATGAGGCCGGGTCCTCAGCCGGACAGGTTGGACCAACAAGGAAACTATGTCCCCGCTGGCCTAAGTTTTTTAAAAGGATGTCTGCCAGGAGCTACCCGACAGACATATATGCATGGTTTTCAAATGGTAAATCAACTTGGGCCAACACTAGAAATGTTTGAAGCTAGGTAGGTAAGAAAAGGGGACCCCATAAAATCCCACACATGGTTAGGCACGCTCAGTCTTAGAACCAATACCCGGAACTCGGATCCTAGGTGACTCGAATGGAACAAAGCGTCGGGCCGGGATAGCCTAGACCTTCCATCCTTCGTCGAATATAGTCAACATTATAATAATCATATCATCAACAACAATATAATAATGTGATAGCCCAAAACCAAGGAGTAACAGGGTAACATCGTAGCATCCGAAGCATGCATACTAAGCAGGGGCTGAGCAACGAGCAATAGTAACATAGCAGCACATGGTTTGCTGGGAGGGGACATGGTTGTATCGGTTTGAAAGAGGCTATAAACATGTGGTAGGATCAAACATCGAACCTATCCTAGACTAGCATGCAAACCACTGGTTGAAATAGAATGGATCATAAGTAATGTATAGTCCTTTCCTGTTGATAAGTCGGGTTCCGAAGGTGTAGTTGATCGCAAGCTCGCATCGTCTCCGAAAGGTACCCGCGGAAGCACACAAGACGGTAAACACTGGAAAGAAATCAACGATCAAGCATCTATTACTACGAAGCAAACACGAGAAAGCACCAACAAGAAGGCAACACGAGAAATCGCACCTACCATCGAGAGCGGTTACTAACAGGTTAAGTGGAGTAACCGTCACACACGACGATACCGCTCATTTAGAATGGTTCAGTTGTTTAGCTACAGGTGATCAACAAAGGTTGTTAACATGGCAACTCAAGCAAGCATGGCATAGCACACGAACATGACAAGAGGTGAAGCAAAAGGTAATATATGCTAGTCAATTTAAGTGAGGCACAATCCTAAACATGGCATAACACTAAGTACCCCACGACAACTAAAGGATTTGGTACTTTTATTCTCTAAACCATATTTTAGGTTGGTTAACATCAATAAAAAATAGCATAAACACAAAGTATACGAAATTCTAATCAAGTTACATATAAAGAACACTCCAAACGGAGTTACGGTTAAAAAGATACAAGCAAAACAAGTTTTGAACACAATCTGCCAACATCAGGAAGCACACTTTAGAGCAATGCATAAACAGGATAATGAATGCAATCATGCTCACAAATGATATGCAACTAAAGTAGAAATGGCAGGGAAGGCATGGCAAAAGGAATCATGCAAAAAGGCATCATGGTTTACTAGTTATAAGCAACACAAAAACCAATACAACATTACTGGTCTAGGACTTAGTGAAAATCAGGAAAACATGGCAGAAACTGTTATTTTCATGCTGTATAAACAGGGGTATAACTATATGAAAATGTGCAGCAACATGACATAGCAATATATGAGCATGAAGTAGACATGATGGTGATCAGGTAGAAACAAGAATCATGGTCATAGGCATAATAGATCAAAAGATATTAAGCATCCAACATGGCATCGGAAAGTTACAGACTTAGTGAAATACAGAGGTGGCTATCAAAAACAGCAGCATAGAAACTTTGGAGCTCAATAACTATATGACCAGCAAGCATATCATGACAATGCAATATATATAATGGAAATAGACATGATGCTTAACAGTATGCAAAAAGAATCAATGCAATAGGCCTCATGGATGTGTCACAATCATCATGCAAACTTGCAATAAAATAACAGCAGCAGCACACTAACAGGAATTAATAGCAGTTAACAGTCTGATGCCCACTTCAACAGTGATTAACAACATCAAGATGGCGTCAAATCAAAATGCTGACAAAAGATGAACTGAAGTACACACAATTTTAAATTTTTTTTCCTTTTGGGCGCAACGCGATCCGGGCTACCGTTTACTCGCAATATTTAGCGCAAAAATGAAACAGCAGCACAATAATAAATACTTAGAAGAAATTGACAAAAAAAATATAAACACTGGAAAAAAAGAGGAGCCCACCATAGGCTTCGGCCCATCAGGCTGGCGGCTCGGGCCAGGAAGGCGCAGGAGTTGGCGGGCCTCCCTCGGAAGGCTGGCCCAGGCGGCGGTTATGGCCCGTGGTGGCGTTGGCTGGAGTCGGCTGCTCGTCCCGGCCCGAACCGAGCGGCGGCGGCCGCGTTGACGCCGGCGAGCGGAGGCTCTCCGGTGAGGGGGCGGATCGGCGGCCGGGGTGGACGGGAACGGGTGCGGCGGCGAGGGTAGTCGCCGGATCTGTGGCGGCGCCGGCGTGGGAGGTCTGCAGGGGCGGCGGTCCGAGCTCGGCTTCCATGGCGGCCGATGGCTGTGAACAGAGAGATGCAGGGGGGTTAGAGGAGGAGGGAGGAGAGGGAGAAGAGAGGCGCGAGGAGAAGGAGGGAGAGGGAGACGGGCGGAGAGGTGGTCGGGCGGCTCGCCTGCTGCCGGCCTGCAGCCGGAGGGAGGCGGCGGCGAGCTCGGGTGCTGGAGAGAGAGGAGAGAGAAGGCTGGAGGTTGGTGGAGGCCAGGGCGCATCTAGGCTGTTGGATCGGCCGATCCGACGATCCAGATCGCAGGGGAGCAAAATTTTCAGATTTGGAGGGCTAGGGGGAGTTTTTGGGGCAAAGTGGAGGGGGTGGCTGCAATTTTGGCTTAGGGGAAACCCTAGAAAGAGGTGGGAGAGTGGTGTTCTTTATATAGCCCAGGTGGCTGGCAGTTTGTGAAAACATCCCCGGTTTCACTCTCTCGCGCGCGGTGTTTACGTTTCTGACCGCCGGGGGTCCGCATGACCTCCGATTCGGGTAAAACTTCGAACTGCGCGATCAGCGCGTCGAGCCAGCGGCGTTCACCTCGCGCTGGAACCGTTCTAAGAACACTTTCCGGAGCGCTATAAAAATATCCCGTTTAATTATTAAACGGGGTTTTTGTTCCGTTGGCTTCAGCTGGTCTTGTGCGGGTTTTTGCGACGGTGATCGGGTGAAACCCGGTGTCGCAAAGGTCGAATGTCAGGGTGGCAAGGGTCGGTCTCCGTCCGGTACGAGATAAGAGGGGGGAAATAATCGCGGATCGATAAATCGGGGATGCAAACACCGGAAACAAATCAGACAATCAACCAATTCACGCAGAAAACAAAAATTTTAATTTTTGTGAAATCTGGGCTGTTACAGCAAGGGTGTGCCAACCCCAAACCGCGCAGCCTAGTCCACCACAAAGTCCACTGCCCCACCCCTAAAGATCAGGCCGGAGGCGTGGCTCATGCTCGATGACGGGGAAGATCCCGTCCGGATCAGAACTCCAGTCGACGCCTCGGTCTGCCCCACGGTGGGCGCCAACTGTCGTCATTTAGTAACAACAGATGCCATAGGGATGGCTAAGGAGAGGGGAAGACTCGAGGGAGAACTATGTCGATGGTTCCAGAAACAGGTTGGGCACATGCACGGTGGAGGACACCACGATGTACCCAGGTTCGGGGCTCTCCGAAGAGATAACACCCCTACTCCTGCTTGTCTGCTTGCTATAAATGATCTCACGAACTACAATCAATGCTCCTGGAGCTGTTCAGAGGAAGAAGAGACCTGCCGTGAGCATGGTTCTCTCCTTATTCTCTACGTGAACTACTTTGGGAAGTAAATGCGAATGGGGCGTCCCTCTCGCAGGAGGGGTACCCCGGGCTCTTATAGTGTGAGCTCGGGGTACTACGGTCATTTAAGTCAGGTACTGGCCTCAGCTGTCATCATCTCATCGGCTGGGGTCCACCGACTGCAATTCTCCGGTTGATCCGGATTTTCAAGCGTCTGCCCATGCTGTAGCCTATAGGTAATGATGAGTGAACAGTGGAGCTACAATCTCTGGTCTTGTCGTCCTGTCTTTGGATTCAGAGGAATGAGTGACAGCTCTCCTCTGACAGATCGGCGAAGTGACTTAGCTTACTGCCACCCGGATCTCTCGGGATCATGCATTTATGACCTTGTACCAGGGGCTCCGACCTAGACAAGGTCAACTCTTGAGCCGATTGAAGAGTGAGCCGATTGCGCCTGGGTCGACTGCTCGCATTCGGCATGGTCGATTGCTCGAGGGCAATCAGCCATGTGACTGCCTAGCTCGGCCCAGCAGCAGCCCAATCGGCCCCACCATTGTCTTGAAATACTGATTTCGTCCCCTACCCGGGTATCATTCCCCCGAAAAATAACTTATAAAAACAACCTCCATGATTATACTATACTTTGAGAGATCAAACTCCTTGGTCAGCATAAAGCATGGTCTCTAAGGATAACTTCAGATATAATTTGTCGCTGCATCCATCAACTAAAAATCCCACTGGCTCAGCAATTTTAATAAATTAACTGTTCGTACCTTGGATTATTTCTTCTATACGGTCTCAGATTTCAAGGTAAATCTAGCTCAGAACATTGTTCATTGCAACATTAACTGCACAAAATATTCTGCTTATAGACCATCATTGCAAAGCTTTTGAGCAAACGCCCTAAACTAAAATTTCAGCATACCTTTCTGAGATGAATACTGCTTATGGGCTGATCTTAAACCTTATTTGTTTAATAGAACTATATTGGCTACCTGAACGTAGTAGAAGCAGAACACCGAGATTGATATATATATATATATATAATCAATGCAAACCATGTTTTTTCCTGCAAGTCGATCCATCCAAAAACTTGATAATTGTTCTGATAAAAACTCAATGCACGCATCAACTCCGGTTGAAAATTCAGCAAGTTAACAATTCTTCAAATATCTAGACTTTATCCCCGCCCAACAGAACATAGAGAGGAAGCAGATTAGTTGACGATGATTGGAATAGGATAAATAAGGTGCATATGGCTTTGATCATCACATACCTGTGTTAAGCACATCAGTGATCCAGTGTATGCGATTCTGGCAAAACTTCAGCTGCTTCCGGGCACACACATAATGGATTTTATCGTTTGGTTAATTTTCCACTTAACTTTCCCTCATGGACCATGACTGAGATTTGCTAGCTAGCTCTCACACTGTCCGCTGTCCAAACGACAACAGTTACTTCCTTGTTCGCACATACATAGCAAGCAAGTACTATATGGAACTAAAATGCCAAGTAGAGTAATTTAACTTATAAAGATTGCTAGCCCATGGATATCCACAGCCAGCCTCAAGGGGAAAGTTACGCTGGCCGTTGTATCCATTGGTGGATCACTGAAGGCCGTTGGATCCTCTTTGGTGGTCATATATATTTGTCTCATCTCAGCCGCGGTGAAACCTAGCCCGCGCCGATCCCTCCTCTCCCACTCGTCACCACTCTCCAGCCGCCGCCTCTGCCCGCGCAGGTCAGCCCCGCGCCGTCGTGCTTCTCCTTCCTCCTCTCCCCTTCTTCTCTCCATCTTCCTCTCTCTCATCTATCTTTCTCTCTCTGAACCGCACGCAGGAGCCGCCATGGACGACAAGGAGAACGGTTGTCGCCACCCTAGCGCCCCTCGCTGCCGTCAACCCCGGGTCCGGCCAGATCCGGCCGCCATCGACTCATCCCCACTGTTCCTGCATCTCGCCGCGACCGGATGCTGCCGACGAGACCCTCCTGCCGTCGCTATTTCCTCTCGTCAGTGCGCCACACCGCCATAGGCCGGTCGACGAGCCGCGCCACCACCGCCCCCTGCAGGTCGTCCCTCAGCGCGCCTCCTTCTCTCCATCTCCTCCCTCCTTCCCCTCTCATCTCTCTCTCTTTGATGGTTAGGAGCAGCCATCGGAGGCCCTCGAGCTTGCGCATAGCCTCGACCTTTCTTCTCCCGTGTCCTTTTCTGTGATTTTCTTCTTCCAATTTTTTGTTCTAGGCAACCATAACAAGATGATTCTGAGATGTTAATAAGGCAACCGGGTGCAGTTGGAATTTATTAGACTGTATTTCTGTTTCAGACGAAATCCATATTATTATTTATAAGGACCAGCAAAAATGATGGCATGACAGATATGCAATTGTTGGATACAGCATGGAATCATGAATAGACGACCGATTGTGTTTAGGTGGCTATGGTAGAATTTTTGTAGAATAGATAATGGACTATGCACTTATCTGCAATCTCTCATTTTAATTTTCATATATTCATGTCCATAATTATTGTATTGATGGACATGATAATGTTCAGACAGTGGACTTCCTGGAACAATGAAGTGATACTTTCATGGTAAATTTTTTGATTCTGGATGCCTTGGTTTTTCCTTCTGTCAATGATGAACCAAGGAATTAGGAGTTGTTGAACTACCGATCGTGTGGTTCCTCCTCTGATTTAGACTATAAGTTTCTTCTGATCCTTGGTTTGTCTTGTGCCCGATTTGGCGATGATGTTTCTCCTTATATTTTTGGCAGGCTTGTGATTATTTCAATCAATTAGGAATAAGTTTATCTGATGAGATGATGTTTTAGATTTCAACCTGTGGTTGAAATTCATATGTGATAGAAATTCTGAATTATATGGAACACAAAAAAATCTGTGCATATCGCAAAAGGAGCTTACATTTTCATCAGTAGAAGATGGAAAGCAATCTGTATCGCAGTCAGCAGCTACACTCGGATTTTCACCACCGTTACATGATTTATCTCCACCTTGGGATGTCCGTAAGTTGCTGCCAGCAGGCTGGGAGCAACCCACCATGTGAACTTCCTCATCCTGTTTTATATAGATCACTCAAACTATACACACAACATAGAGGAGAATTCAGCGGCATATAACCAATGATGTCATCTCAAATATAATAACAAACTTCTAGGTGAAAACACTCATTTATCATGTTTAATTTCTTAAGAAATTAAGTGATTCAGAATGAGGAATTACCTTTTATTCTCAGTTTCTATAGTATTGGCACCTTCCTTGGGGTAATCGTGCTGAGAATGCAATGTTGAATCAAGCAGCACTGAATAGTAAGTTGTACACACAAAGGCTTATGTACAGATATTAGTACACATGGATGGAGAAGGGTACTGGCTACCCACATGGTGAAAAAAAATGTGTGCTGGTTCCTAGAATCACATCATTGTTCAAGTTAGATATTGTGCCTTTCTAGGAGGTGTCCGGGTGTGCATAGATTTCTAGGAATTTTGTTGCCTTGCTTGGTCTGTTTGGAGCCCATCAGGTTTGTATGCCAGTTGGGATGTGGAGTGATTGTTTTCCTGATTGTTTGTTGCCTTGCGTGCTCCTATAATGTGTTCTATCAAGCGATGCAATTTTGTCCAATGAATTGATTATATATTCTTTTTGATGGAATATTATATCTATATATACTTCCTATTTTTTTCAGTTCTTGGTTGCATGGAAGTGGTTGTTTCCAGTTCTTTGTGTTCATCATACGTACAAGAGCTGCACATCTTGGTTATTCTTATTATTTGGCTATTGGTGAACCACCGGTTCCTTTCCCCTTGTACAGAGGAAGGATTTATTGGTATTAATTATGAGTAAAGGCTAGACCCTGTTGGCTCTGATGTGTTCATTGGTGTTACTTTGGTGTAGTTTTTCCCCTATGATAATACTGGGAGCGATGAAGGATTGCTTCCAAGAGCGTCACAATATCTCCAAAGGGTCAAATAAGGAGAAGAATTTGAGCGAGAGTTGCATCTTCAGGTTGGACAAAGAATTTGGTGGTTGTGTCGTGTTTTTCCAATTTGCAAACACTTATTTATTTTAAACTCTGAACTTTGCAGTATTGTTGTAGACGGTTGTTCATCCAAATCCTCTAATGCAGTTTTAGTCACATAATATGCGTGTATAAAATATTCACCTATAACGCCATTATGTAGGTCATAATACGCCTCCGGCCCGCACGCACTTGACCAGAAATCTCGAGGCGCAGGTATACTGCCAGCCCCAAACAAGAGCATGGACTTGCAGCTGGGGCTGTAGAGCGGGGACATCCATTAGCCTATTTTTTTCATTATCAGGTTTATTAGTAGTATTTTCTTTTGTGTCATTCATTTAAAAAATTATGATTATTTTGATCGCTATGTGTGGTAGGACTTTGACATTGTAGCCCATCGAATTCAATAACTATTTATGTAGTTATTACATGAAGGTATATGGTCATAGGGCATGGTGACATATGAGCAGAGCAACCCCAAATAACATGATATCTTGCACCTGTCCTTTTATCTACATTATTTTACATGACGTTAAGTTTGTATAGTTGGTTACAAGTAGTCTTGCACTCTTCCCACCCTTCTCAGGTTCCTTCTGTTGCTACGATGCAGAGTTAATGTTTCTGCTACCTTTGTTGTCTTTTAGTATTTATTACATATATGTGCATTATATCAAGTAGTTTTAGGGATGAAAAAAAATTGTGAACATTGTTTTAGTTCTTGGAAATGTAAACCGGCCATGTGAAAATAAGCTAGCTTATTTTTAGGAGATTTTTATAACACCATATGTCTTCTACACAACCGAGAGCTAAGGTGCTTTGATTCTGAAACCAATTATAAGGATTTGCGTTACAGTAGTTTTAATGTCTGGAAATCGGGTTGTAGCAGCATTTATTTTTCAAGTCACTGTCTTTGGATATGTCTCACTGAAACCTGGTACTACTGTTAATGCAATAGTTGATTGTTTGGTTGGTCCTTTTTACTAGCATGAAGTGAACTAATAGTTTAAACTTCAGATTTTGAATTTGACCTTTTGTTCACTAAGGTTAGTTCCTGTGCACCTTCCCTGCATATAAAACAACAACTATCGATTATTGTGCTGACAAGGTGTATCATAAACTATGAGCAGGCAAAACATTATTTAGAAAGTAATATGCAGCAACGGGTTTATGTATCTGCATTGTCCCCTGAACAAGGAAGGTCTTTGCTTCATATGGTTAGCTGGATGGTTTAGTGCTCTGCTTTATAGAATCAATCTAAATAAATTGTCGTAATGCTTCAGCTCTGTCATGCTATAGTGACTACAATGTCTACTGTGTAGTTCATAAGGCCAACCATAAATAAGATGTTGTGAAATGTGTTTGTACCTTTCTTTTTAAGCCCCTTCATACTTATTATGTTCTATCATGCGACTGTGAGCTCGAATGCAAACCCTTATTTATACAAATTCTATCAAAGTATTTTCTTCATGATGTTTAAATCTAATGCATATGCTTGATTATGCACATATGATGGTTTGAAAAGGGTAAGGAAGAAAATGGAAGAAGCAGTCAAAATCTTACAAGATGCAAAGGCCCATATCAGGTATGTACCACAGTCAAAAGGATTCAGTTCAGTCATTAAAACTTTTCTACATGCAAATTACTACATATTTCTGGACTCTGTTTTTTTTTGCTGAATGTTTTCTGGAGTTGGATTGCCAACTAGATGTATTTTTTTCATTTCAAGTAATTATCAGATATTTCCTGTCACCTTCAGAGAATGCACTCTCTTATATGGGAGAATCTTTCCTTGGACCTCTCCAATTATCTTCAAAAAATATAGGTTCTTGACAGAGATATGGAGACATCTACATAAAAAGTTATCAGTTATTTCCTTATTATATTTTCACTTTATATGGAAGAAAGCTAACTAAGGGCAGAATTAATTTATCAAAAATCATGTATCACATATGTCTACTAAATTTCCTTTGCTGGGTCCTCTCCAATCAGTACCTCAAATAATCTTGATGTAGGGTTGAAGTTACTTAACAAGGGATGCTTCGTAAATAGGCTTGGCACTACAAAAATATCCTTTGCAGGGGACTTGAGAGCGCCACTGGATTGTTGTTTTTTGTCCATATTACTCATCAAGGAATCAATGGGAAAATCCTAATTCAGGCGTTTTTGGATTACCCTCATTCTCCTCTATGTGCAGAAGGTTTGGCGATTAGGTTGACGGTAGCCAGCAGCTAACTTCCCTTCCATCTGAACCATATATGGTGGCCAAGAATCCCTCCTGTGGTAAGTATGACACCAAGGTACACAACTCATGAGCACAATTAGGTTTATTTTTTGAGGTGTGGAAGATACGATGTTTTTTGGCACTTCAAATTAGCTAACGGTAATGTCTACATCTTAAAGCATGTGCATTCACGGTTGCATAGCTATCATGACCCTTGGAGGCACAAAGAACCTACATAATCCGTTCGTTAAAAAGTAACTAATTACTTACTATTTAACGGTGTTACCACTACAGAACATTAAATCTTTGTATGGGTACTCTAAATTCGGTTAACAACACTTTCTTCAATACCTAATGTCATTTTAAGAAACTGAGTTTATTTTTGTATTCAGTCTTCCGAAATGGGTTGTTGTGCTATTTAGTGTTTGAGCCGTGAATCCAAGTGTGATCATATAGTGGTAGTGGTCAAGGACATGCGCTAGAACTCCAGTGTGAATTCAGTCAAAGACCACAAAATTGTGAAGTTGGATAGTATAATAAAGTGCTGGAAATATGCCCTAGAGGAAATAATAAAATGTTCTTATATATCTTTCCACGTTCATAATTAATGTTTATATTTCTGTGCTATAATTGCAATGACCCTGACTGTGAGATTCAGAAGAAAACTCATTTGCATGTGTGGAAATGTAAACACCAAGAGTTCCTGGTTTAGCCTCTAAGACCAGCTCATGTGCTAACTGATGATTACGTTTTCTTAATCATGGACATTGTTCTTGTATCAAGGATGTCAGTAGCAATGAGAACATATTGTTAGCAGAACAATGATGTTGAACCGACCCCAGTATTGAATGATATACTTAGAGATCACATCGTAACTACGTTATAAGTCATATCATGAAATGTTATCATATACGTAATTCCTTAGACCATGAGAGTATCGAGTTGCTTCACACAGGAAGACATGCTTTGGTTCTTATATGAATCCTCCCGTAAATGGGAAGTAGTAAAATAAGTTCTGGGTATGTCCGATGGTGTGGCTAGTGACTGTGATAGTTCAAGAATGGGATTTGCTCCTTCACGATGAAGAGATATTGACTTTGGGCCCACTCGGTATGACAGTATCCATTCTAGTCTGGCCAGACGCATTGTGATTTAATCACGGGGATACCGGAATACAATGACGAGAAATAGAGACAAACGAGAAAAGAGGATAACGAGTGGCTTGTGTTCAAGAAGTTGTTACACATGGGTGCCAAACATCTCTCCTCTAACTTTGTCATATATCACGAAGCAAAGGGAATGGTACATGACTAAACATAATGGTTCACTCGAAGTTTCTTCGTGTATGTGCGGGAGTCAACATGGGTGTCCATGGCTCCGCTGTTGATTATTGTCTATTGACAAAAGGCTGTTGACCTATGTCCGGAAGATGTTCTGAGTCATGTACGCATTATACCGAACCTATTGGGTCACACACTTAACGAGCAGTAGTCTGTTAGAATGCTGGAATGGTAGAAGGTTTAGTGGAAGCAAAGCATAATAGTTCATACGGGTACCGGAAGTAGTTCCGGGGATTTATGGAATAGTTCATAAGGGCACCAGAAGTATTTCTGGGTATTAAGGATATGTCCGTATCACTCTGGAGTAGTCCCAGGTGATTCCGGAACATATGAGAATGGTACTGGGGAAGTCCTGGATCAACCGGAATAGTTTCCGGATAATCGCTGGGCATCCCGACAACCTTCGCGGTCATCAGGTGGCTTAAACTGTAATTCGGATGGTCTTGGAAACTATCCGGATGGCTCCGGAACATCCGAGAACGGTCCCGGAAGGTCCTGGAAGTGCTCCAGAAGGTTCCGGAATGTCCCGAAACGATCCCTGAAGTTCCCGGAAGGTCCTGGAAGGTCCTGGAAGCTTCTGAAAGGTTCCAGAAGTTTTCGGGCAGTACCACCCACTACCCCGCGCCCCTAGCCTTGGGGGGCAAGCCACCTATGCTGCCGTGGCCGGCCAAGGGGTGGTGGCACACCAAGGGGAAGGAATCCCCCTCCAGGTGGGAAGTCCAACTCTCCAATATGGCAGGTTTCCGGTGGGAAGGTTTGGGAGTCCAAGTTGGATTCCCCACCCCCCTTATTGCGCCCCAAGGGCCTCTTGGCCACCTATATAATGTGGGGGAGGGGTGGGGGGCGTAGCACAACTTGTCCCCAAGGCCTATGCGCCACCCTCCCTCCTCTAAACCCCGTTGCTCCACAATTAGACCCCGGTTTAGATGAATGTTCTAGATCGGAATCCGTTAGGGTTTTCTCCCTCTAGTTTTCTCGGTGGCGTTCATCTCTGGACGGCTGAGCGCTGCTGGATTTCTGCTACGGGATGTGTGGATACTAATGGAGGGGTCGTACCTTCGACTCTTCTTCGAGGAGCTTGTTCGTGGGACTAGATCGCAGGACGGTTCGAGGGATCGATATCCTCGCGGTTGGGAGGTCATTGAAATTCCTAGCTGCGGGGATCTGCACCGATTGTCTTCACCAACTCTACTTCCGCTACATCGGTTGGTGAGCCATGACCTAAAACCTTGTATGCAATCTTCTTGGATGAACTTGGGTTCTTGATTCGTAGGCCGAATTTTTTTGTTTTCTACTACGTTTCCCAACAGTGGTATCATGAGCGATCCTTGATTAGATGCATGTTTAGGTCTAGATCATATGTGTGATATGAGGCATTGATTTTCTTGTTGCTTCCCTGTCATGTGATTTTTTCTATGCTTGATGGCAAGTTGAGGTTTTGCTACAAGGATTGAGTTTTCCATCGATCCCTCTATGCTGCTTTCAGTATGCTGGTTGCCTTGATCATGGTCTACATCAAACTCCTTGGATCTCATCTTAATCTCGCATTAGAAGATTTAACATGGAGGGGCTTGTGGATTTTATGAACTCAAATCCACACGGGGGTCACGCGTTGAACGAAGTTTGTCTTGTGGCATTAGTTGCTACACGCACCCCGAACGTTAAACTAGCAACATTGAAGTATCTTGTTTGGTTTGTTTAGGGAACAACGTTTTCATGTAACCTTCTAATCAACCACGAAAAATTTGCAACAACCCGTGTAGATAGCGATCTAACTTGTTTCTGCAAAGTATGCATGTGATGTGGTATAGCCTTCAAGATTTGCAATGCGTTTGTATGAGATGCTATATGTTATGTAATATTTATTCGCGACCTGCGTGTCGTGGTACGGCATGATGACTGGAGTCATATGATTGTCACTTAATTATGGCCTGCGTGCCAGAACTGTTTATTAGCTCGAGGCAAAGAAATAGATAGATACAAGGTGATGATCTACGATGCGGAGGTGGACCCCGACGCACATGCCGGAAGCCGTGGTGATGTTCCCGGCGCCAAGGACAAAGTTGGTGGACACGGTGACTTGAACCACGACGACATGAAGACAATGAAAACTTCATGAAGCAAAGGGCTATACTATATCACATATTTTTATGAACTGCCTGTGATGTTTAGCCCTTTGATGCACCCTTGTTTGATGCGCAGTAGTCGTATTTTACTAGGGTGATCTCTCGCAAAACAATATCAAGTTGATAGTGTTCTTCCAACTGTAGCACCGTCTATACTATGTTTCACATCGGAGCAGGTCATGTCACATGGGTGCACACGGTGTGACGCATAAAAGGCGGGTGTGTTAAGAACACACTGCAATTGCACTTGGTTGTCTTGACGGTTTCGATAAAAGTTTGCTACCGGAACACGCCCATCGAAAGATGAACAAGAATCACCTTTGGCGTGATTGGCAAGTTGGCCTACCGGTCTAGTCTAAGTCATCAGTGATGTCACATCAATGGCGGACGATTGGGTTGGATCTTGAATCACTCCAGCATCAATTACGAGAGATATTGATCTGAGTGGAAGCGCACTTAGTAATTAAATTGATTAATCACAAGTGCAACTTAATTATGAACAAAGTCTTAGTATTTGCATTATCGTTGTAGAATAATGGCTCGCGTTACCACCTTCCCAATTGATTTTGATTAACTGTATTATCTGGTAAAAACTTTACGATTGGTAACACTCGGTATGACGGTATCCATTCTAGTCTGGCCAGACGCATTGTGATTTAATCACGGGGATACCGGAATACAATAACGACAAATAGAGACAAACGAGCAAAGAGGATAACAAGTGGCTTGTGTTCAAGAAGTTGTTACAAATGCGTGCCAAACATCTCTCCCCTAACTTTGTCATATATCACGAAGCAAAGGGAATGGTACACGACTAAACATAATGGTTCACTCGAAGTTTCTTCGTGTATGTGCGGGAGTTAACATGGGTGTCCATGGCTCCGCTGTTGATTATTGTCTATTGACAAAAGGCTGTTGACCTATGTCCGGAAGATGTTCTGAGTCATGTCCGCATTATACCGAACCTATTGGGTCACACACTTAACGAGCAGTAGTCTGTTTGAATGCTGGAATGGTAGAAGGTTTAGTGGAAGCAAAGCAGAATAGTTCATACGGGTACCGGAAGTAGTTCCGGGGATTTATGGAATAGTTCATAAGGGCACCAGAAGTAGTTCTGGGTATTAAGGATATGTCTGTATCACTCTGGAGTAGTCCCAGGTGATTCCGAAACATATGAGAATGGTACTGGGGAAGTCCTAGATCAACCGGAATAGTTTCCGGATAATCGCTGGGCGTCCCGACAACCTTCGCGGTCATCGGGTGGCTTAAACTGTAATTCGGATGGTCTTGGAAACTATTCGGATGGCTCCGGAACGTCCGAGAATGGTCCCGGAAGGTCCTGTAAGTGCTCCAGAAGGTTCCGGAATGTCCCGAAACGATCCCTGAAGTTCCCGGAAAGTCCTGGAAGCTTCTGAAAGGTTCCAGAAGTTTTCCGGCAGTACCACCCACTACCCCACGCCCCTAGCCT
Source organism: Bromus sterilis (assembly GCA_950022295.1). Classification (NCBI taxonomy): domain Eukaryota; kingdom Viridiplantae; phylum Streptophyta; class Magnoliopsida; order Poales; family Poaceae; genus Bromus; species Bromus sterilis. The sequence continues at coordinate 236,313,048 of OX465596.1, forward strand.
TGGGGGGCAAGCCACCTAGGATTCCCTGGCCGGCCAAGGGGTGGGGGCGCACAAAGGGGAAGGAATCCCCCTCCAGGTGGGAAGTCCAACTCTCCAATATGGCAGGTTTCCGGTGGGAAGGTTTGGGAGGTTTGGGAGTCCAAGTTGGACTCCCCACCCCCCTTATTGCGCCCCAAGGGCCTCTTGGACACCTATATAATGTGGGGGAGGGGTGGGGGCGCAGCACAACTTGTCCCCAAGGCCTATGCGCCACCCTCCCTCCTCTAAACCCCGTTGCTCCACAATTAGACCCCGGTTTAGATTACTGTTCTAGATCGGAATCCGTTAGGGTTTTCTCCCTCTAGATTTCTCGGTGGCGTTCATCTCTGGACGGCTGAGCGCTGCTGGATTGCTGCTACGGGATGTGTGGATACTAATGGAGGGGTCGTACCTTCGACCCTTCTTCGAGGAGCTTGTTCGTGGGACTAGATCGCGGGACGGTTCGAGGGATCGATATCCTCGCGGTTGGGAGGTCATTGAAATTCCTAGCTGCGGGGATCTGCACCGATGGTCTTCACCAACTCTACTTCCGCTACATCGGTTGGTGATCCATGACCTAAAACCTTGTATGCAATCTTCTTGGATGAACTTGGGTTCTTGATTCGTAGGCCAAATTTTTTTGTTTTCTACTACGTTTCCCAACAGTGGTATCATGAGCGATCCTTGATTAGATGCATGTTTAGGTCTAGATCATATGTGTGATATGAGACATTGATTTTCTTGTTGCTTCCCTGTCATGTGATTTTTCTATGCTTGATGGCAAGTTGAGGTTTTGCTACAAGGATTGAGTTTTCCATCGATCCCTCTATGCTGCTTTCAGTATGCTGGTTGCCTTGATCATGGTCTACATCAAACTCCTTGGATCTCATCTTAATCTCGCATTAGAAGATTTAACATGGAGGGGCTTGTGGATTTTATGAACTCAAATCCACACGGGGGTCACGCATTGAACGAAGTTTGGCTTGTGGCATTACTTGCTACACGCACCCCGAACGTTAAACTAGCAACATTGAAGTATCGTGTTTGGTTTGTTTAGGGAACAACGTTTGCATGTAACCTTCTAATCAACCACGAAATTTTTTGCAACAACCTGTGTAGATAGCGATCTAACTTGTTTCTGCAAAGTATGCATGTGATGTGGTATAACCTTCAAGATTTGCAATGTGTTTGTATGAGATGCTATATGTTATGTAATATTTATTCGCGACCTGCGTGTCGTGGTACGGCATGATGACTGGAGTCATATGATTGTCACTTAATTATGGCCTGCGTGCCAGAACTGTTTATTAGCTCGAGGCCAATCAATAGATAGATGCAAGGTGATGATCTACGATGCGGAGGTGGACCCCGACGCACATGCCGGAAGCCGTGGTGATGTTCCCGGCGCCAAGGAAAAAGTTGGTGGACACGGTGACTTCAACCACGACGACATGAAGACAATGAAGACTTCATGAAGCAAAGGGCTATACTATATCACATATTTTTATGAACTGCCTGTGATGTTTATCCCTTTGATGCACCCTTGTTTGATGCGCGGTAGTCTTATTTTATTAGGGTGATCTCTCGCAAAACAATATCAAGTTGATAGTGTTCTTCGAACTGTAGCACCGTCTATACTATGTTTCACATCGGAGCAGGTCATGTCACATGGGTGCACACGGTGGGACGCATAAAAGGCGGGTGTGTTAAGAACACACTGCAATTACACTTGGTTGTCTTGACGGTTTGGATAAAAGTTTGCTACCGGAACACGCCCATCGAAAGATGAACAAGAATCACCTTTGGCGTGATTGGCAAGTTGGCCTACCGGTCCAGTCTAAGTCATCAGTGATGTCACATCAATGGCGGACGATTGGGTTGGATCTTGAATCACTCCAGCATCAATTACGAGAGATATTGATCTGAGTGGAAGCGCACTTAGTAATTAAATTGATTAATCACAAGTGCAACTTAATTATGAACAAAGTCTTAGTATTTGCATTATCGTTGTAGAATAATGGCTCGCGTTACCACCTTCCCAATTGATTTTGATTAACTGTATTATCTGGTAAAAACTTTACGATTGGTACCGTATTGTGAGGACTATCCTCAATAGTGTCGAGAAGGAGCTTGTCCTATCGCAAAAATTTTATGCTCTCCAGCTGATGCTATGGATGATGTGACTTACGTCCATAATCCAAAATGCTAGAATTTCACCACAGCTAAGTGCATTGTCTTCACCAGCATGAAACCCGAACTTCGAAACGTTTGGGATAGTTATGTTATATTCATGGAACTGAAAAATTGTTTTCAGTAGTAAGACAATTAATGTTGGATATAAGATATCTAGTACAATGTATGATTGTGAGCATTAGTGAAAATGTTCACTATGCTCTAAACAAAACTGATAAGTGTGGGATCCAGAAGAACACTGATCATGTGATGATGAGGATTAAGGGAAAGGAAGTTCCATAGGGTGTTAGTAAGACTTTCCGCCGGAAAGTCCATGGCCTCCGCCACCCTTGATCATGTGTGATCTTCTGTGAGTAGGAGTGACATTGGAAATAGAACTATGATACGTATAAAGGCAAAACGAAAGAAGACTGGAATAACCAGCTCAGAAATGAAAGTCATACGGAGTTATAGATGAATTCATTTCTGGTCAAGAGATGTAATTCTTGGGAATCATGATTAAGCAGTTAATTGTGGATTATGTATATTGTGATTAAACTGTTGATCACCAGAATATCACATCGATTGCATATTGTTGCAACTCGATGCAAGAAATACTATGGCCTTTATGACTAGCTAATGATGAGTTTTGACACGCTCGTGAACACGGTAAAAGGTTTACTATACCGTGTGTTGACTCTATGATTATCTTCATAATTCATTTTAGAGATGAGTAAATTGTTACTACACTTTAGCCTTGTTGCAAAACATCATTTTGAATCATGTTTGTTGCAAGAGAGTTGTTCAAAGCTATGAATAACGTAAAGGACATACTTCCATTATGAATAGGTTGTATGTTATGAATCTTGATAATAATACTAAACATCCATAACACTGACGCTAAACGTCGCAAGACTGACAGAAATACCACATAGATGTGGCACTGCCGTTTATCACAAGTGACATAACATGCATGAAGAATTTCCATAAGTGATGGACTTTCGAGTCATATGATTATGAATCACTTGACGCTTGCGATCTTTGTCTCGAAGTAATGTGACTAAAACACCGTTGATAGGCCATACATGAACGGGCAACTAAACCATTGGTAATCATACATGATGATGTGTGTAGTCCAATAAGTGTAGTTGTGTGGAGTGGATTCCCTATCTTCACTCATGAGTTGAAGTAGATATGTGGATATTTTTTCAATAGAGACATACGTCTGAAATCTTTGAAATGTTCAAGGAATTTTAGAGTGAAATAGAAATTCATTGTAACGAGAAAATAAAGCTTCTGCAAATTAGATTGTAGAAAGTAATATTTGAGTTACAAGTTTAGCGAACGTCTGATAAGTTGTGAAGAAGTGTCATAACTTGCGTTCCCGGAACACCACTATGAGTAAAGTGTTCGAGAGATGTAATCAAGCCATGTATGACACGGTAAGATCAAATATGACGTTTATCAATTTGCCATTATATTTATTAAAGTTATGCATTAGTGACTACGGCTTTTACACTGAAAAGAGCACCATCAAATCTGTTGAAATGACACCAAATTAGATGTGGAATGGAATGTTAAAACCATGTTGTCTTTTCTTAAAATTTGGGTATATGAGGCATATGTTTGACATACTCAAAACCCCAAATCAGATAAGTGCTACTTTGTTAAGGTTATGCCAAAAGTTTTGGTATTCCTCTATCACTACACAAAAGCAAAACTGTTTGTTGTTAAGAACGTTGTGTTTTGAAGAAAAATAGTTTCTTACAAAAGAGTGAGTGGGAGGACAGTGCAACTTGTCAAAGATTGTTGAATCTTCAGAGAACTGCGCAGCTGAACCACACAGGTTAGACAAAACTCGTACAAACATTTTTATGTAAACGAGATATTGTTGTTCGCCAACGATAAACCTGTGATATACAAAGAAGTATGGATGGGCCCTGACTTTGGGATTTGGCTAAATGCCAAATAATCCGAGATAGTATCCATGGAAGTAAGTCAAGTTTTGAACTTGGTAGACCCTCCGAAAGACTAAAAGTCTGAAGAATATATATATATATATATATATATATATATATATATATGGATCTATAATTGATTCGGATGAAATTGTTTTATCCATAAAGCTCAACTCGTTGGAAAATTGTTTTCTAGCAAGTTCAAACGTTGACTACGGCGAAATAGTTTCGACCGTAGAGATGCTTTAGTCAATTCGGGTTATACTAGCAATTACTACATATCTCATTTATAGGATATGGTAGAATGAACGTCAAAACAAAGTTCCTACCCGGAAATATAACAAAGGACGTATACGTGATACAACCGGAATGTTTTGTCGATTCAAAGGATGATAAAATAGATGCAAGCCTTGGATATCCAGTGATGGACTGAAGCTGGCATAATGGAGTTGGAATTTTCGTTATGATGAAATTTCCAAAAGAGTTTCGTTTCATCGGGAATAAACGAATATGCTTGAATGTTCAAGAAAGTAAGTGGGAGCTGAATGACATTTCTAAAACCTTATGTAGATGACATATTGTTGATTGGAAATGATATAAATTTCTTGACACGAATAAGGACTTCATTGGAAATAGTTTTCAGTTGAAGAACTTGGGCTAATATAGCATTAGTATTGAGCACAGTGATCTATGAAGATAGTAAGTGCTTGATCATGCTAAAGCCAACACTACATATTGACATGATACTAAAGTAGTTTAGTATGAAACGCCAAGGAACATGTTATTGCCGAGATCATGGTGAATAGTTGCTTGCAAAAATCGGTGTTTATGAACACAGATAAGCAAAACACGTGAATTGAATTCCACTCACCTGTGTGTTTGGATTAATCTTGTACACCATAATATGTAAAACAACCAGATATGTCCAGTGCCCCAAAAGGTTGTGAGCAAGATACCAAAGTGATCAAGATGTTGATCATTGGACAAACAGTGAAAAGTTAAACTTATGAAAGATAAGATATGTTTCTCGGAAAATGGAGAGAATGAAGAGCTCGTTGTAATGAGTTACACCAGCTGAATTTTTTATGTAAACAGTTACACCAATTCAGTCTTCATACTTACTCCGACCGATTTTCGATATTAAATGGGATTATGTGTTTCACACGTAAGGGTGGCACAGTATGAAGGAACTGTGTTAAGTTAGATACTGTGGAGAATTCTATAACAGAGGCTAAGTATAATGTTGCTTAAAAAAGTAACAAGGGAGGGTATTTTGAATCATCAGTTCATTTAGGAACATGGTATGGTTTTCTAGATGCTTGAAGCTCATGGAACATTGATGAATAATTTCATGACTTATTCTAAAGGAACCAAGGTCCTGCCAAATGATTCAAACATATACAAAGCTAAACTGATAAAATTAGTGAATTTTATGATAGCGTGAAAACATGAAGATATGCAAGATACAAACGGGCCTAAAACGTCAGATCCGTATATGAAGTCTATACCACAAATGAAGTATGCATTACACCGGTATGCCATTGGTGTCAAGTGCTCAAGCACTGACAATATTATTGACTCTAGTGCAAGTGGGAGACTGTTGGAAATATGCCCTAGAGGCAATAATAAAATGTTATTATATATATTTCCACGTTCATAATTAATGTTTATATTTCTGTGCTATAATTGCAATGACCCTGACTGTGAGATTCAGAAGAAAACTCATTTGCATGTGTGGAAATGTAAACACCAAGAGTTCCTGGTTTAACCTCTAAGACCAACTCATGTGCTAACTGATGATTACGTTTTCTTAATCATGGACATTGTTCTTGTATCAAGGATGTCAGTAGCAATGAGAACATATTGTTAGCAGAACAATGATGTTGAACCGACCCCAGTATTGAATGATATACTTAGAGATCACATCGTAACTACGTTATAAGTCATATCATGAAATGTTATCATATACGTAATTCCTTAGACCATGAGAGTATCGAGTTGCTTCACACAGGAAGACATGCTTTGGTTCTTAGACGAATCCTCCCGTAAATGGGAAGTAGTAAAAAAAGTTTTGGGTATGTCAGATGGTGTGGCTAGTGACTGTGATAGTTCAAGAATGGTATTTTCTCCTTCATGATGAAGAGATATTGACTTTGGGCCCACTCGGTATGACGGTATCCATTCTAGTCTGGCCAGACGCATTGTGATTTAATCACGGGGATACCGGAATACAATAACGAGAAATAGAGACAAACGAGCAAAGAGGATAACGAGTGGCTTGTGTTCAAGAAGTTGTTACACATGGGTGCCAAACATCTCTCCTCTAACTTTTTCATATATCACGAAGCAAAGGGAATGGTACATGACTAAACATAATGGTTCACTCGAAGTTTCTTCGTGTATGTGCGGGAGTCAACATGGGTGTCCATGGCTCCGCTGTTGATTATTGGCTATTGACAAAAGGCTATTGACCTATGTCCGGAAGATGTTCTGAGTCATGTCCGCATTATACCGAACCTATTGGGTCACACACTTAACGAGCAGTAGTCTGTTAGAATGTTGGAATGGTAGAAGGTTTAGTGGAAGCAAAGCAGAATAGTTCATACGGGTACCGAAAGTAGTTCCGGGGATTTATGGAATAGTTCATAAGGGCACCAGAAGTATTTCTGGGTATTAAGGATATGTTCGTATCACTCTGGAGTAGTCCCAGGTGATTCCGGAACATATGAGAATGGTACTGGGGAAGTCCTGGATCAACCGGAATAGTTTCCGGATAATCGCTGGGCGTCCCGACAACCTTCACGGTCATCGTATGGCTTAAAATGTAATTCGGATGGTCTTGGAAACTATCTGGATGGCTCCGGAACGTCCGAGAACGGTCCCGGAAGGTCCTGGAAGTGCTCCAGAAGGTTCCGGAATGTCCCGAAACGATCCCCGAAGGTCCCAGAAGGTCCTGGAAGCTTCTGGAAGGTTCCAGAAGTTTCCGGGCAGTAACACCCACTACCCCACGCCCCTAGCCTTGGGGGGCAACCCACCTAGGCTGCCCTGGCCGGCCAAGGGGTGGGGGCGCACCAAGGGGAAGGAATCCCCCTCCAGGTGGGAAGTCCAACTCTCCAATATGGCAGGTTTCCGGTGGGAAGGTTTGGGAGGTTTGGGAGTCCAAGTTGGACTCCCCACCCCCCTTATTGCGCCCCAAGGGCCTCTTGGCCACCTATATAATGTGGGGGAGGGGTGGGGGCGCAGCACAACTTGTCCCCAAGGGCTATGCGCCACCCTCCCTCCTCTAAACCCCGTTGCTCCACAATTAGACCCCGGTTTAGATGACTGTTCTAGATCGGAATCCGCTAGGGTTTTCTCCCTCTAGTTTTCTCGGTGGAGTTCATCTCTGGACGGCGGAGTGCTGCTGGATTGCTGCTACGGGATGTGTGGATACTAATGGAGGGGTCGTACCTTCGACCCTTCTTCAAGGAGCTTGTTCGTGGGACTTGTCCGTGGGACTAGATCGCGGGACGGTTCGAGGGATCGATATCCTCGCGGTTGGGAGGTCATTGAAATTCCTAGCTGCGGGGATCTGCACCGATGGTCTTCACCAACTCTACTTCCGCTACATCGGTTGGTGAGCCATGACCTAAAACCTTGTATCCAATCTTCTTGGATGATCTTAGGTTCTTGATTCGTAGGCCGAATTTTTTTGTTTTCTAATACGTTTCCCAACATAAAACATGCTAGAATAAGTCGTTTTTAGTTGGTTTTCTGTGTATTTTAGACGAAAAAATTAGTAGAACCCATGGAAATGCGGCTATCATCGCACAACGACATGTAGAACATGCCATCAAATGGTCCTATTTTCTTATATGATTATGCTAAAATATTTGAAGATAGTTCAGTGTAGATCAGGGTATAAAAACATATTTATATAATGCCTTCTCTCGGAAGCACTTAAAGGTTATGCTATTCAAAAGTAAGAATTTAGCATTGCTTGATTGTTTAATTTGAGAGCCTCCCTGTTCTTGGATATCATTATTTTTAACGCTCTACAGATGTCGCCTTGAAGCTTGAATATTTTTCATTCCTTGATAAATGGTTACATTTCTCTACATAGTTTGTTGATTAAAGAAGTTAGCTCTTTGTAGCAGTGTTTTTTTCTCAAATTATGAAACCTCAAATAATAGAAAGATATAACCGTTTTGCTCATTTTTCAATCAAAGCTTCCATAGAATCATTTATTAGAACTGTGCTCCAACTTATTTTGAAACTGGGTTGCAACCTGCGAATTCTCTTGGTTGGAGGCTTGGGGCCTGCGATTGTTTTCGCTCTGTATAATAATTCAAACATTTGGCACATTCATGTACTGTTACAGGCATATCACATCTCATTATGTATGTATAAATGTACACTTTCCCCATGGACTATTTGAACCTTGCTGAAATGTGCTCAGCCCGGTGCCTTTCCTTCTCCTCTTCCTGTTTGAGCTAAAGAATGTGCCAGTTAAAATACATCATGTGTTGAGGCTGCATTGGTGCAAAATTGTTTGAGCTAATCAATGTGACAATGTGTTCAGCAAGATGGAGGTGCTCTTCGAGCATCAGCTGGTCGATTGCATCAATGAGGTGAGGCTCCTTTTCATTGTTTTTCTTCTATTCTTTTTTGTGATTGATTGATTGTTCACAAGATATCTTGGATTTGTCTGGCCTAGGTAATTAGAGTTCACTTCAGTTGGCCTAATACTGAAATTGACATATGAGCAACAACTTTGCTTTTATAATGCACCAGCAAGCAATTCTAATGGTTGTTCTTAAATATGGAAATGAACCTCAAATCTGGAAAACAAGCATCACCTCAGCCAATGCCTCATTGTAAGTTTGAGCAGATTTTTGTGGGTCAGCTGGATCCTCCTACTATTGGTCATCATGCACCAAATGTTCAGTTTTCAGCTATGGTAGTTGATGGTTTAAAAAAAGCTATAGTAGTTTATGTGATATGTTTGCTGCAATGCATTCTAAAACATAACTATAGTACTTAGTGTAAGCTCTCATATAGGGACTGTTATGCATTTGATCACACTACTCAGCCAAAAGCCTTTAAATCTGGAAATGCAATACTTTAAGTTCAATATGAGAGTTTTTTTGTGGGTCAGCTGGCTCCTAATACTATTGGTCATCATGCACCAATCTGCATACCTATTTGAGGCATAGAAACTAATCATGACTGAAAAATGTGCATATACCATTTAATAGATGAAAAGTGGTTCGTTTTGCTCACCGTTTGCCAACAGTAAAGAATATAGATCTTGTAGTAATTTGCACCGGATTCTGGTTATAGTAATTCCCAAGATCTTGCAACATAGTGGTTTGTGTTTTTTCAGATTTGTTTCATTGTTGGCAAAATGATAACTAGCAATGTTAGGATCTTATTTGACCAATTCTTGGCCATTTGAGGAATGTAGGCTCCCGTTTTCAAAGCAAGTATCTTACTAGAAAGATGAGAAGTCATTAGGCCATATGTCAGTCTGTCGTTTCCGCATATGTTTTCTAGCCAATAAGCTAATTCTTTCCATGGAACTGATAAAGAAAGTTGCAAACATTTTCAGGTAGGTATGGAAGCTCGAGCAGCTTGTCAATCATAGAAGAGAAGCTAATGAGCCATTTGGTGATGGTGTGACACAACCTTATTGGCGATTGTGTGACAAGCAACCTTATCGCTGAAGATTTGACATCCAAACATGTTTTGGTAGAACTCTAGGTCTACTGAATTTCTGAACATTGCCAACAAGACCATCAATGTAAATATACCATCTTTATGTAACACCTATGGATATGAGCTACTATAATAGAGACTAACTATTTTCAAAGAAGAACTATCCTCCCTTTCACACCTTCAAGGTATAATTAACATCGTAATTGGTTTCTAAAAATGCAATTTGTTTCTACGATTACATGATTTCAACTGGGACTCTGCACCATTTGGCGCAACGGGTCATCTAGTATGTACTAACAGGCAAGAAGACTTGGATGTTTACAAACTGTGATTATTTGTACAGCAATGTTCAAATGAACATGTCCGAAACCCCACAGAACAAACAAAAATTAAAATCTGAACCCTACAAATATCAATGGAGCATGAGAATATTAAATGAGTGAACATGGTATCTGGAGAGTTATGTAGCTCATATACATAAACAAAGAAGAAATCAATCCTCTGATGAATTATTTATATATGTGAAGACAGAGCTGAACTACTAAAATCAAATCCTTTGAATTAAAATCTAACTAATGTGCCTGGAGATATTTAGCAAGGAATTAGTTTTTAAAATCATCCAACAGGGAAGATGCACGAGAATGTACAGCAAAACAAAGAAATAGTGCAATACTTGCCAAGACTCCTTCTATGCTCAGCACTTTGTTGTGACACCCCTAGATTGGTCTGTCATGTTACTACGGAAAAACAAAGTCAGACTTTGGGGATTAATTAATTAAGGGCCAACCTGCACCGAACTATCTCAATTGATATATAATTGAAAGGGTCAGCTCAAGGTATCTCTCGTCATGCAGGGCATGTACATCGCGTTTGTATTGCCATGTTAAACATGCTAAAAAAAGAATTCTCGTCATTTTGAATTGAAGTTTCTCTCGCAGTTTTTTGAATTTTTGGTTTACTAGTAAGCGTGCACGTATTATAATTTATAATATAATAATATATTTTAAATCTTATTTCTTTTTAGAGAGTTTCTTACGCATGCAGGAGTGAGCCTTACTCCCTTTATTCGACCTCCCTTTTGTTGTCTTCTGATAGCCACCACAACGGTGAGAAGCACCGTCCCCAGGAGGAGCAACTCAACCACCAACCCTCCTCGAGATCTTGATGCACCCCTCTTTCGGTCATTAACCCTTCCTTCATATCGCCATCGACTTCTACCATTTTATCAGTGTATTCCGCCATTTTTATACCGCCCAACAACTTTCTCAACCAAACATTGTTAAGGGATCTATTTTCCTTATATGCATGAACCAAACTAAAATTGATTTGTTTAGTCTGAACCCATTACATCATGTAATTCCTTTTCATTACGTTTGCGTTATCACTGATGTAAACAAACACCTCCTAAGTATAAATTAGATGACCAAAAGGGGCTATCGATTTTAAAAATAATGACAACACCCAATGGTATTTCTTTATTTAGTAGGGAAAAAACCCACGCGGCGCGCCGGGATCCCTCACCTCGCAACCCCATCTTAACCATGTATTCAAAAACCCCGCGCGTCGCCGCCTAGGATAGCCCCCTCCGCACATCACCGCCTAGGATAGCCCCCTCCGCGCATCGCCGCCATGATAGCCCCCTCCGCGCCACCAAGAGCACCCGGTGCGAGGTCTCCAATCTTTGCCCCTTCTCTTCCCCGAGTAATATTGCGCAAACAATGCACGTGTCAACTAAGGCTATGTTTGGTTTTGCTGATTCTGAAAAACTTGTTGTGAACTGTGGAAAAGCTGCTATGAGCAGATAACTATGGGGAAGCTGAAAGTTTTTTGGTTGAGGCAACAACTGTAATTTTAGCATTGCCTGTCTGTAACGCCCGGAGACTATTCAAATTGTAAGTGTAAGTAAACCTCACATATTTACAACATCCCAAAAACCTTTTCATTAATACTTCAGTCTAGAGAAAAACAATGAATACAGTCACAATCATATGATCCCAATGAAAAAATATGGCATAAATTGATGAGAACACTGCTACATGCGTGCCATAATTTCATTAGTGCAGCGAACCCAAGATGATAAAAGGCACTACTGAACATTTGTGAACTAAACACAAGATGAGGTTAGCTTTGTATGTGTATGTATAGGCCAATAGCACCAGTCAGAAGCCTAATTTCTCTATCGATTGAAGATGTACCGGCGCCGGTGACTTGCACCTTTGTCTGTGGGAAGTGGGAACCCGTACTTGCAGAACATATAGTTCAACTGTTAATTTGTCCATCAGTCCCGTATGCGTGAACCCGTACTTGCTGGGCTGCGTCACCATGTCCATGACGAGCAGCAGAGTACTCTGTTCGACGATTATCAGAGAGATCGCCCCACATGCTGCCCCCCTCGGCCCGATGCCCTTGGAGCGCTTCGGGCCAGTTTTTTGTCGGCTTCTCTCACAAGCTGCCCTCTCCCAGATTTTCTGAAAAGCCGCCTCAAAAAGTTACGGAGTCTTCCGGAATGCTCCATGTTAGGTCATTCCGAAAGCCTCCTTAACTTTTTGGGACGACTTTTCAGAGAAGCTGGGGAAGGCAGCTTCTTCGAGTAGCCACCAAAAGAACTGGTCCTTCGTCCTGTGGATCGCGTCTTGGGAGCTGGTCCATGCCTCCGACCGTCCCCCAGGCTTCCCGGCCATGCACGCCGTCTCCAACCTCAACCTGATCCTCGGTCTGTTCCCCATCTAGCTCATCGGCAACTACCCGTCCCCGCCGTGCGGCCTGGACCCTATGCTCGCCGTCATCCACGCCAAGCTCCTGGCCTACGTCCCCGGCTTCTTCCCATTTGTTGTTCCTGTGGCATGCTTCAACGCCGGTGTTGATCTCCTCGTCGCCGACGCCGTCGAGATGCCCCTCGCCGCCATCTACTTTGGGCCCCTCCGCCAGGAGGAAGTGCTGATCAAGGACAGCGATGCCGAGTGCACGTTGCCGGCGTCTGGATCGACAGCGACGTCCGGCGCTGGTATCTGCGGGATCTCGATCCAACATATCAGGGCATTAGAACGAAGCGGTAAACTAACTTAGCGGTGGCAGTTTTCGTAATTTCAACATGTGTTGAGTTGCTCAACATTGAAGCGATCTTGTCCATACAATCCACAGAGTTTGACGGTTAAGATCGATTACATCCCGACATGTTTGTTTTTTATAGGTAGTGTAGATATAGAAGTGTAGATAAATTTTAATCTGCACGTACATCTTATGTGGTCTATCTCCATAACATGGTGTACATAATTTGTAGATTGATCAGAAACCTTTTTTTTTCTATTTCATATACCTAGTATATCTTAATCGTTCCTTTTCTGCTGTTTTCAGTATATAATAGATAGATATTTAAAAATTACTCATGTGTCAACCGAAAATTACTTGTGTCGTAATGCATTAAAAATGGACCGATGTAATAGGGCTATGTTTAATTAGTTTCATTGAATTATTATGGAATGCTCTTTATTTAAATTAATTAATTATAAACTGATTAGCGGTCATTTACGACAGTAAAACTGCACCTAATCCCACCCCTCTCAGCTCATCAGCGTTTCTTTCCGTCCATTTTTCTGATTTAACCGTTTCTGATCGTTGGATATGTTGTCCTAAGGGGCAGCTGCTCCAGAAGAAAAAACCGAGACCTCTGGTAAACTGGGTTGTTTCTCGCAGCACAACCCAGTTACAAGAACGATACACATGCACCTAAAGCGAGCCTTCTCGTGCATTTACTAATTTGGGCCATTGATTTATTTGATCTTGTTGTTTCTGGACATTAGATGCTAAAACATATGGTTTAATTCTAGATATGTCCTAAGGGGCATCTGCTCTAGAAGCCTAAAAGCCTATCATTTGGGGCAATGGTCCATTTAGCAGCCCTGCCAATAGGGTCCCTCCACTTCTATGGAGCAGACCGGCGCATGGCACGCAGCCGCCTCATCATCTTCCCCCACCGTTTCTTCTTCTCCCTGCCCCTCTCGCCCGCCATTCTCAGCCTCATCTCCCCTTCCTCGCTACCTCCATGTCCTCCACACCCCCTCGATATCCACCTCCTCTATCTCCCTTTCTCCCTCCCTCGAGGGAAGCTTATCGTGGGGAAAACACGTCAGATGTCCTCATTGGAGAACTTAAGCGGGGCCTTGGTTACGAGTGGATACGAGGAGGAAAAGTCGATCGGTGGAGAGTCGGTGTGCACTCCTCCTTGGCCTATAAAAGGAGCGGTAGGGGTGCCCTTTTCTTCATAACAATTGAGTTCTCTTTTCTCTCTTTCTCCTTCCTTTGAGTGGATTCCCCTTGTTTGGAGTCTTCACTGGCTTGGGAATTTCTCCACCATACGCACACCGTTGTGCTGCTGGAATTGGGATCCGAATCCATCTTCTTTCCTTTGGTCGCCTGGTTCGGAGCCCCGTGGCAATGTCGGGTACACCGTATGCGTGTAATCCCGTGAGGTGCGACACTTGTGGTACTCCTTCATCATCGAGGCCGTGTCGCAACGTCTTCACCGACAACGTTCTAATGGGGACGCAATCCTGTCATTTGCCTTCCAGGACCGCGTGACCTTTTGAGTAATCGTGGATCTTCACGGCATCGAGGATTGCCGGGTGCGATTACATCAACCACGTTCACGCGGGAACGTTTCTCGCTTAATGGACTAGATATTGATATGTTGTTGATTTCCCTCCGTCACATTACATCAGCATAACATAGGTCTTGGGTTTGGGCTTCGTAGGTTATGAAAAATTATTGTTTTATGCCCCGAGCCCCAACAGTGGTATCATGAGAAAGGCTATGCGTAGATGTATTTTATGGATAGAACATATCACTACTAGGATTTTGTCCATACAAGAATTGACATTAGCAGCGCGGTGTACAGGATCCGAGTTGCAGGAAAACTTTAATAGCGCGGGCCGCAGGTGTGCGCTGCAGGAGGATAAGCATTGGCTGCGCGGGCAAGAGAGACCCGCACTGCTACTATGGGTTCACAATTTGTGTTCCTGTGGCTAGCCACTTTAGTAGCGCGTGGGACAAAACTCGCGCTGCAGATGTATAGAACTTCTGCAGCACGGCGTAGTACCACCCTGCTGCTAATTTGGTTACCATAGAGCTGATTTTTTGGGCCCACATGTCAGGATTGTGCAACTGCATGCATGCACTGTAGATGTCCCAGTCATCTACAGCGTGGTGCCACCGACCCGCGCTATAGATAGTACACCTAAAATCGGGCTGCCCCTAAATCTCTCCCCCCTCACGCAACTCCCTCTCCCTCACTCTCTCCCTCTCCCCTCGACGATTCTGGAGCCACCCTTGCCCCATTGATGGCTTCTCGCCTCTCATTGGTTAGCCCAAATGGAAGGTTAATAAGTAGACAACAACAAGTTTCCCTCAGTGAAGTTACCAAGGTTTAATTGACCAGTAGGACTCCAAGTACTGCAAGTAGGTGACAATAGCGCCAGAAATTTTCTTGATCTTCAGAGGTTGACATGCACCTGCTCACAACAACAAATAAGTTTGCTCCCAATGAGTCAGAGAGGTTGTCAATCTTTTCAGTCTTGTTGTTTACAAAGGATCAAAACACAAGAGGGAATAGTAGTGATGATTTCAACGGAAAGGAAATAAAAGCAGTAAATGATTGAGGTTTAAACAATTGTGGAAATATGGACTGGGGTCCCATGATGTTCTCTAGTGATGTCTCTCTCCCAAAAGACGGTAAACTAACTATGTTGGGTGAACAAGTTACAGCTAGGCAATTGACAGAATTATAACCGCACCGCAATGCTAAATATGCTATAAGAAAGCTAGAGGCTCGATCGTATGGGAAGTATGCCAAGACAAGTATACTGTTTATTCATCAAAATCTACTCACTAATCATCCTCCTTGAGATATCTATCCAGAACATACCGTTGGTATTAAGTTGTGAGCCCCACCCCAAGTGTAAACTCAAAGCAACAGACAACAACATTAACAAACTATGCGTAAGGTAAAGAATCCTTATAACCGCAGTTACAAGCACCGTTGTTTTCTCCCTGGTGGCAACAACACATCCCCTAGTCTCATGTTTCTGTCACTGAAGCTAGACATCGGGGGGCATGAACCCACAATCATGCATAACGCTCCCTCTTGGAGTTCCAATCTACTACTTGGACAAAGCAATAAAAAGGAACGGAGAACATGAAAGAACTACTCAAGAACAAATATATAAAAGGATAACCAAATATATAACTCATCACAATCTGAACATAATCTCATAATCCATCGGATCCCAGCAAACACAGCATAGCAACACAGAAACTATTACATAGATGCCTTGATCATGTAGGGAAGCTCACAAGGGCTAAGAATTGAAGCACAAGATTGGAGAGAATACATCACATAGCTACTGGTCTTGGACTCTTGGTCCAAGGGGGACTACTCACGGCACATCCGGGAAGAGCTCATGGTGGTGGATAAGCTCCGAGAGATCAATCCTCCCTCCGGTAGGGTGCCGGGACAGGGTCTTCTGGTGATCCCGATCTCTGGATCACGGCGGCGGCGGAACAGTGGTGAAAATCACGATACGGAGTGCCTCCCGAGGCCCCACTAGTCGGGGCTGGTCCCTGGCGCGACTCCATGGTGGCCGGGCCACCTGGCCGCCCCAAGGGGGGTGACCCCCCTCTGGCCCCCTCTCGGGATTTTGGCGCCTTCTTCTGCGCTGATTATATATATATATATATTTTTATGGAATATTCCTAGCACCTTAAATATTGGTAAATACCTGCAATGCACGAACACTAGAAGACACAAACTGCACTGGGGCACTAAGTTAGTAGGTTAGTCCAGAAATGTTGAAAAATGTATGAAAGTTTAGCAAAACACATAGCAATATCACCCATATAATCATGGAACAAGCAGAAATTATAGATACGTTTGGGACGTATCAACATCCCCAAGCTTAATTGTTGCTCGTCCTCAAGAAGATAAATGATAACACAAATAATTTCTGTGGTGACATGCTACCAACAGATATGAACTTTATAGTAAATCAAGAAAGATATGCAATTCAAGTCAAGACAATAACAAGCAACAGTCTATATCTAGTATTGAAACTAACATAAGAACATATAGGTGCAAGAGCTCTCGCTGTCCGTGACTCGAATGTCTCCAAATGGTATTTGTGTGCATGAAGTGGGAGATTGGTTTAGATCATAAAAATACTATATAGTTTAATACTAATGAAACCTCACACCTGGTCTCCTTCAGAATCTTATTTTGACTCGTCCCCAGACCACTAGTCAGGCACAAGTCAAACGAATCCTCTCCCTTTCGACTTTGAGCACTCATGGAATGGATGAGCGCAAGGAAGATAGTTGGCACTTAGGATGGAAAGTAGAATAATGATGGGGAAGAAAGACAAAAAGGTTTCAAAGTCTCACATCAATGAGGACAATCATAGGCGAGACAAAGAAAAATGATAGATATGATGTGAGGGTAGGGATTGCCATGCAACGGATGCACATATGAGCTATGGAAAGCTCTCCAATGCAACTAGTGGGGGTGCATCCAACTTGCTTTCTCATGAAGACCTAGAGCTCATTTGAGGAGGCTTAGACTTGGAATATACAAGCCAAGTTATATACTTTAAGGATCCCCACATAGTTATGCATGAATGATATGCAAATCTCTATCACTACTAGGAGAAAGGCTAGTAGTAGAACCCCTTTTCGGCTCATTAGTAGCGCCCCCCGGCCCGCTACTGATAGCACGCTACAACTAACTTGTAGCAGCAGCGCGCATAGGCACCCGCTACTGATACAGAACGTTAGCAGTAGCACCTCCTACAAGAGCCACTACTACTACTACTACTACTACTACTACTACTACTACTACCAGCGGCAGCGCCTACCTCTGCCAGGCGCTACTAGTACATTTTTCATTTTTTGTTTCATTTATTCTTATTTTCTCCTATTTGTTTGTACAATCTAATGCACAGAATAATTTTATCAATTTATAGACATACACACCTCAACATCTCATACACAGACAAGATTCTGAACTGATCATCTCATATATATCATCATGATCATAATATTCAACACAAAGGTCCTCTGCTAGTGTAACTTCTCTAATATCCAACACAAGTATGACTACTCCAACAAGATAATATTTAACAAAAGTAGGAAACAACCTACGAATCCTCATCCTTCCAAGGGTAAATGTAAAAAACTAAAAGACACCTCCATTTCCATAATGTAATATGGAGAACATCTTGTCCAAAGCTTTTATATTTATCCGATTCACTATCCTTTGCCATCCTTTGATTCTTAAGCAGGCACCATGATGACCACTTTAAGTGTTGTATTCATTCTTGAAGAGTACATCCCATGGTCGTGCGGAAACAACTGTAAGCTTGCCTCTACGAGGCATCCACCTAGGCACACATGGTTTCGGGATCCTTTGTTGAAAACATATGAGTAAAATACTTAGTAATGTGGTATAGTTAATCTTAGGTCAAAAGATTTCTGAAAATGATGGACTAGTGAAAGAATAGTAAGAAATGTCAACATGTTCAAACCTTTTACATATCCCAGAAAAAAATCGACAACAAATGGCACAAACGGTGTATAAGATTCACAGGCATCATAAAAGTTTGCAAAGCCAGCTACATCTTTAAGAACTTCAATGTACTCATCTTGTTCATACATTGTTAGGTCAAAGCCACCATTATAAAAAGCATTGTCAAACATCTTGCATATATCCTTCGGAGCATAGAGATAAACTGGCAATTATAAATAAGTTGTCAACTTGGGAAGCAAGGAAATCATGAAAGAAACAAGTCAAATTTGTTTAAGAAACATACATTGAGATAGAACCAACTTCTTGTCGTCCACTAGCATCCAAATATCCTTATTTAAAAATTTAATACCATCTAGACGACGAGGTCCAAGATCAAAGGTTATTTGCATACCCTCCTCTAATGCATATGCCTTGCATAATGCATACCAATTTGGACAAGCAAAATAAGTGCACCAAGGTTTATTAGTGACCTTGATCTTTAAAGTTATACCATGTTTCGTTGTCTCTAGTATGACTTCTTTTGTTTCATTCTCTTGCCAATCATTTAATTTAACAAAGTCACATACGTGACCTCTTGCATAGCATGGGATGCGCTAGTTGATTATAACAAAATTAGACGTCAAAACAAAATTTAAGTGAAGCATGCTTAAATAAGAAGATGTCGCCGAAGTTGTATATACCGTTATTTTTTCAAAGTCACGCCTAAGCGTGAGCGAGAAGACTCTTTCTTCATCCTCATCCAACTTCGGAGACTTGTCGCACCGACCTGAGTTATCATCACAATAATCACACTGGATGATTTTATTGTCGTAGTCATCCATTTTCTATGTTCATAATTAATTCAAAATATTAGTTGAAATTCAATACACAATCATGAAAAGTAGGAAAGTAATCATGAAAAGTAATATGATTTGTGTCTCATACTTAGGTTGGACATATACACAAGCAACTAAAGTGATGGAGCAAGAGAGCCAAATAACATGCACAAGTTCTGTACTTGTGCATATCACAAGGCTCACTCGATGAACCCTGTTGTCACAGGGTGTCACACCGGTTTTAATCATCGAAATTCTTCAAAAGGAACACACATATCGGTTTTTGCCTCATACTTAGGTTGAACACACACAAGAAACTACAGGGATGGCGTTAGCGAGCCAAGTAGGATGCACAAGATTCGTATTAGTGTATATCACAAGGCTTGCTATATCATCCCTGATGTCACATTTTGTCTCAACGGTTTTAATCATCGGCATTTAAAACAAGGTTCATTTACATTTCCCCCCTAAACTTGCCCCAGCCTCAACATTACCCCTAAAAAACATGTGCTCAACTTTGCCCCTCTTTCGTCTGGTGCCGTTTCAGAAATACCCCTCCGTACCCTTTTCGTCCAGTCAAAGAGCTTTGACCGTGCTGGACACTGATTTCGGACAATTTACCCCTGGTACTTACATGTATGGCCCTTCAGACAGTTACACTCACTCGCATATCCTCTCCTCTTCTCTCTTCTCTTCTCTTTGGCGACTAGAACCCTAACCCTATTCCTCCCGCGATTTCTTCCACCGTCAGCCTCCGTGGAGGGATAGCGCGGGATTGAGATGGGCGGCGGCTGGATCTGAGCAGCCGCTCCTCTTCACCGAGGAATTTCGCGGATGGCTGCCGTTCGTGGAAGTGGTGCCGGCAGCGGCAGAGCTAAGAGCTCTCAGACCACAGCGGCAACCACACCGGCTCTTCCAACGGGGTAAGTATATCTACACAGTCACCATTAGCTTACTCGCGCGCGCACTATGCTTCCCCTTTCTCTTCTCCAATTTTTGTCAACATTAACCGTAGGATGGATCCAGCTAGAGCTTTCTATCTAAATTGTAGGATGGAAACCCAAGTGTTAGGAAGTACTGGTACAAAAGGATCTGGGATAGGGTTTAGTTTCTCTCTTGTAGTTGACTGCACATCAACTTTGATGAAGTTTAGAGCTGCAGTCTCAGATAAATATCCATGGGACCTATATGATGCTGTAGAAATTAGGTATTAGGACATGAGAAATACTAATTGGGTGCCAGTGCAGTCTGATGATGAATTGGGAATTATGTTTGCAACCAATGCTGAAACTAACTCAGTACAGTTAGAAATTAATGTAATACAAAGGATGAGAGGACATACTGAGAGGAGAGCAACTAGATCTCAAGCTCACAGTTCTCAAGCTAGGTGCAATCAAAAAAGAGGAAGAGGGAGTTCAGGTGGCAGAGGGAGTTCAGGTGAAAGAGGGAGTTCAGGTGCAAGAGGGAGTTCAGTTGCAAAAGGAAGAGGTAGTTCATGTGGAAGAAGAAATTCAGAAACTAGTGCAATGCATGAACCAGGTCCTAGCAGTACCAAAGAAGCAGATGCTGATCAAATCATAGAAGAGGAACAACCTGATGATGTACCCACAGATGATGAGGATGAATTAATGCATCCTGAGTTTGTAATAGGGAAGATGCTAAAGGGGAAGGAACCAGCTCAGCAGGATGATTACATTGCTCCTGCAGAGTTTGATCAGACAGATTCATATGAGAGAGAGGAGGAGAATGACATGGGTTATCCTGAGAGTTCTGATGAGGCCAGGCCAGATGTGCAATTTAACAGAGATTCTTCTCTGGCAGAAGGAACTATATTCTCTGATGTTGTGGAGTGCAGAAATGCATTATCCACTTATGCAATCAAAACTCAAAGTGAATTCAAAATTGACAAGAGTGAGCCTGGTAGGCTAATAGTACACTGTGCATATAGAAGGTGTAAGTGGAGGATGCATGCATCCTTTCTGAAAAATACCAAAGCATTTCAGGAAGACTAACAGTTAACTGTGCATGTTGTTTATGATTGTGATGTTGTTTATGATTGTGATCCTTGTTACAATGTTTAATTGCAGGTGAAAGTAAACATAAATCCTCACACATGCCCAAGTGTAAGACAAAGGTTGAGGTCAGCAAAGTGTAGATGGATTGCAGATGCAGTTAAGAACTGGGTGAGAGAAATCTCCAATATAGTTGTCACACAGCTTCAAATTGACCCTGAAGAAGAAGTATGGATTGCAGCTGCCATACATGAGAGTATTTTATGGTAAGAAGATGGCCGTTGACAACATGTATGGTAAGTTGACTGGTAGTTTTCAATTATTGTACACATTGAAGGCCGAGGTAGGGAAAGCATCACCTGGTAGTGTAGTTCACATTGATAGACACATTGTTCAGTTCGAAAAGAATGGCTAGAGCAGGTCCAAAGAGTGCTTTAGGAGAGTGTTTTCTAGATGGTTGTGGGACATACCTAGCAGTAGTTGCCACTGCACTGAATGATAGGTTCAAATGACAACTAGTCAGTGACTGTGTTGTAGATCCAAACCACTGGATATTTCGAGTTGCATATGGTGTGCTAGAGGTAGAGAACCTGGAGAGTTGTACATGGTTCTTTGAGAACTTGAAAAGCCTGATAGACCACCCAGATGGTCTGGTCATACACACTGATTCTTGTAAAGGATTAGAAGCAGCTCTAGATGATGTTTTCCCTGGAGTAGAGCATAGAGAATGCATGAGGCACTTAGCTGCAAACTTCTCCAAGAAGTTTAAAGGAAATTTTTTATGAGAATTTGTGGCCCTGTTCCCTAACATTTAGCTTAAAGAAACACAATTACCATCTCAGGAAGTTGTATAGCAAGCCAGATGTGAAGAATTATCTGGACGAACAACACAGCAAGATCTGGGCCAGGGCACTGTTCAATGATAATTGGGGTGATGTTGCAGTTGGAGAAGATGAGCATTCGGGTGCATAAAATGCCCTAGACAATGCTCCAGAAAATGCTACATACAATGCACCAGAAAATGCTCCAAACAATGCTACAAGCTCTCCACCGAGCTCTCCACCAAGCTCTCCACCTGTACAAAGCTCTCCACCAGCTCCAAGTTCTCCACCAAGCTCTCCACCAGCTCCAAGCTCTCTAGCAGGTCCAAACTCTTCAGCAGGTCCAACCTCTCCAGCAACACTTGTCAGGTATGTTTTCAACTACATGTTAATGCATTCATTGTGTAACTTCATTATTTCATATTGATCTTGATTTATTACATGCTTTTCAGTCCAAGGAAAAATTACAAAAGAATTATTGAGAGAGGAAATAGGTTTGGGTCACCATAGAAGAAGGAGAAAGGCGGCAAAAGTGTTGTGAGCACTAAGAGAAAAGCTGCAAATCCCTGTGCCAACACAAGGAGCAAGAGGGCCAAACTACTGTGATGAACTACTATGTTATGTTGGTTCTGTTAAACTACTGTGATGAACTGCTATGTTATGTTGGTTGGGTTGTCAAACTGTTGTGAACTTATGTTGGTTCGTTTGTATGTTGTCAAAATGTTGTGAATTTCTGTTTGATGTGTTAGTCTTGTCCCTATGCTACACTTGTGTCCTCATATTTGCCCCTGTGCTGCACTTGTGTGCTCGTATTTTCCCCTGTGTTGCACTTGTGTGCTCAGATTTGCCTCTGTGCTTCACTTGTGTGCTCATATTTTCCCCTTTGCTACCATTTTTTCCTCATATCAATGCTCATATTAACCACATGAAAACAACACACAAGACTAGCCAAAGGTACATTCAAAGGTCACAACATAAAGGATTCAGAAAGGATTTAAACCACATTAAGCACATTAGTACATTCAAGGGTGCCCTACATTCAAAGGTCACAACATACCATTACATCTACTATAAATTTCATAGTTCACAAAATACCATTACATCTACTACAATTTCATATTTCACAAGGTTCCAGAACATAACTAGATGGAGGGCAACTAGATAACCTAGATCAGCAGACACTTAATTAGCCTAATTTGACCACATGGAAACAAGACTAGCCACAATGCTTATGCCAAGAACAATGACAAAGCACATTGTTTCCATCAGCTTATTCTTTTTCTTCAACTCTTGCTTCAGCTTCTTTTTTTTAGTGGTAAGATCCATAACCCTCCTCTCCAGATTGCTTTCTTTGATCCAACTATGTTCGAGGGCAGCATGTAAATCCTCAAAAGCGAGCCCAACATAGTCAGTAGGAGGGGGGTCAATCCATACAACCCAATCACATTCATCAGGAAGCTGCAAAAGCATAGTTAAGAAAAATGTCAAACTATATCCTTACCATCATTTCGACAGAAAAGTATATCAAATTGAGGGAGATCTAACATTTACATCAACTGGACAACCCAAAAAACGTCTACCAGTGCTTGCTCCTCCCCAAGCTACACAACGAGCTAGAACTAGCCCGTGCCTTGGGAACCTACGCTTCGAGCGCTGCTCAAGGCCACAGAAGATGGGATTGGGAATGAAATACTCTGAACTATATTGCACAATGCCGCAACCATCCACCTACAAACGAAATCGGATGCACATTGATCTCAAATCGCAAATACGCACAAACTTGTAACATCTCAAAATTTTCTAAATTTTGGAATGTTAATAAATTAATTATAATGATGATTGTTTGCTTGATACGTTTCATTTTCACTAGGATCTAAAACTTTAGGAGTTTATTTAATATTAAAATGAGAGGGAATAAATGACTTTCCCTAATATTCACCGTTGGTGTTTTGGAATTTATTATTTAAAACAAATCCAACAAATTAAAATGAGAGAAGGTAATATGACTCCTTCATTATAAAAGAAAGTTGGAAATGTTAAAATTTGATTTCATTTTAATTTAATTGGAGTTATTTAAAAAAATTCCATTCAAAATAATAATAACATGAGGGAAGATAAAATTACTATTTTCAGAAAAATTGAGTGGAAACTATTTAAATAATTATTTGACATTTTTGTGAATTTCTAAAATATTTTATAATTAAATAAGGTCATTAAAAATATATTTTTTTATTTTTTTTGGAAAATATATTCATTGCATAATTTTCTTTGGATTATTTGACGAATTGAGGTATTTATATCATATTTTTCTGATGTGTATTTATTTTTGTAATATTGTTTGAAGTTTCGGATTTAAAGAAAAAAACAAACTGTACCCAGTCGGCCCAGTAGCCCTATCTCGCCGCGGGTGCAATTTGAGCCAAAAAAAATTTCGGGCTATATAAGATTTCGAAATTTTTCTTTTTCGTTTTTTTTCAGAAACCCTAAATCGTCCGCGCCTTGATTTCCGCGCTGCCGCCGACGAACTTCGGGATCCGCGCCGCCGACGTATCTCGGTTTTCCGCGCGCAGTAAGCCTCGATTTGTGTGTCGGCGATCTTGATTTCCGTGCCGGTGAACCTCGATTTCCGTGCCGTTGGTAAACATCGAAATCCGCGCCGTCGGTGAACCTCGAAGTTCGTGCCGCCGCTGCCTCGGTTTCGGTGTCGTCGCCACGTCATCATCGGTGAGCTGCAGTTTCGTCCTGTAGCGAAAAATATCTGTTCGCGATAAAGTTTATTTTCTTATTCACGATTCAGTACTATCTTTCACAGATTAGTCCCCAAATTTTGGATTAGCCATATCTTTTACACCATTAGTCCGATTTAGTTGATTCGAAAGCCTAGATTCATCTTTTGAGATCCTCTAACCAGTAAACCTATCAACTCAACCTTTTCAAACTTGTAAATTTTAGTTTGTTTATATTCAAATTCAAACTATCGAAGGCCATATCTTTTGAATTGTCGACCCAATTCAATCGATTCTTTTTGCATAGGATCACTCATGTCATGTACTTTCTGTCCATATCATTTATCCACCATATTCAAATACTTTTTGATATGTTTGAATTTAAATTTTATTCAAACTTCAACCTGCTATAACCCGTGTTGTAGTATTCCGTTTCACGTGATTCTTTTTGCATATCGGATCATTTGAAACATCATATCTGCAATACCCACACACCTTTTAATATAGGCATGATATTCACCTTGAAGTCATAATGCCCTTGGTCATAATATTTTATATCCACAATTCTTTTTCTATTGACTCTCTGGAGTTCACCTTCCACCTGTCACCTTCGAGCACTTTGACACTGGTGTCGTGTCAAAACTTTTTTTTATTTTGTTGCTAAAACCTTTGTGTTTGATTTGTTAATATTTTGGTTCCTTTATGCGTGATTGCTTATGTGCTATCTTTCCTTTATGATAGATTGGTTGGAGTGTGACGAGTAGAGTTATCTTGATCGTGAGAGCGAAGAACTTCATCGAATGTATAAGGCAAGTCATACTTTGACCATTTCACAATATTTTTACTTATGCATGTAGCAAATATCACCCTATGTATGTGTAGAAAGTTTTATATTATTATTGCTGCAAACCTGGTAGGGTAGCCATATGATCTTATCATGTTTGCTTAGACAACCTAGCACGTGCTTGCTATATATTTGCTATGCTTTTAGACGTGGATTGGTTTGAGATTACATTGAGCTATGTGAGGATTTAATGAATTGACAAGCAACCTTAAATAGAATTCACCTCTGGACGGGCAGGGAGTGCTTCCTGGGGGCTTGTGATGCCCCCAAAATCAGACCGTGTACAATAATCATACAAGCAAGGTACACGATCGAGATCAGGGACTCACGGTGAGATATCACAACACAAATCTATAAATAAAACGATACAAGCTGTTTAATACTAGCCAGGGGCCACGAGGGCTCGAATACAATAAACTCGAGAAAACAAAGTTAGCGGAAGAAAATAGTATCTGAGTACAGACACAAGGATACAAGGTTGCCTTAAGAAGGCTAGCACAAAAACAACAACGATCGAAAAGGCGAGGCCTCCTGCCTGGGAACCTCCAAACTTGTAACACCCTCAGTTTCTGTAACAGTAATCATCATCACTGTTGATCATCACTTTTAGATTTTTACTGTTTGATCTTCCCTGACCTTGATAAAACTTGTGATGCTAATGATCCAACCTTGCTGTGGTTGATCAACACCCCATGCACCATGTACTTGAGCCCTTGGAATCAAAAACCCAAAGCCTAATGCATCTAACTCATCATGAAATCAAACCCTAATGGAAACTACTTTAAATGAAAATTAAAACAAAAGTGCTCAAATAAAGTTGTTCCAAAAATCATGGAACTATTTTTGTAAATTGCCTAAAATCATTACAATCATGTTGGACCAACTTTGGTAATTTTTGAACTTGCAGAAAATTCCAAACAAATCAAACAGTAGGTTAAAACCCCTACTTTGGGCATTTAATAATTAAAATAAATACCTAATGAATTTATTTTGCTTCCAAACTTTTTGTGTCACCTCAGTAATATGTAACACTAATTTACAAACAATAATAACCTTTTTCAAAAATGCTTAGGTTAATAAAAGAATTACCAGAAAGTATTAGCATAAACAGAAAACAAAACAAATAAGAAAAAGGACTAAACCTCGCCCCAGGCGAGGCCCTCCCCGGCCCACCCACCCCGGCCCACCTCCCCTCCCCACCTGCCCCCGTCCCCTCGTCACCTGCCCCGGCGCCGTGGCGAGCTCGCCGTGGCCGGGAGCTCTGCCGCGCGCCCCCACCTCCCCTGCGCCGCGGTCGCGATAAGGACTCAGCCCCCGACCCCCTGGACAACTCCCGCACCCCATTCCTCTCCTCCTCCTTTCGCCTTCGTCGGGGAGAAATCCCCCGAGCCCGCCGTCGCCATGGCCGTGAGCTCACGCGGCCAGTGAGCTCGCGTCGCCACGCCACCTTGTCCAAGCTGTTCGCCGACGTCGACTTCTTCGTCCACCACAGGGAATCGAACCGAGGTGCCTCTCCGCGACGACTACGACTCCTTCTTCTTCCTCGGCTCCGGCGGGATCCGCGAGCAATTCCGGCCACCTCGCGCCTCCGTCGAGCTCGCTGCCAGCCTCGACAGGTTCCTGGTGAGCACCTCTACCACCGGCAGCGCCTCGCTCCCCTCCTCTCCCGCCGTAGCCCGCTCCACCATGGGAGCCGTAGCTCGTCGCCGCCCGCGAGGTCGCCGCCGTGGCCTGGAGCCCGCGAATGGCAGGCCAGGCGCGTCACTGCACTCGCGTTGATTCCCGTAGTCGTACGCGCCATCTCTTCTCCGTCCCCGTGCGCTAGGACGTCGTCGCCTTCCTCGCCCCGTTCGGGTCCGCCGCTACGCACGTCGCCGTCGACGACTCCGGCCACCTCCGGCGACACCACCACCACCAGTGCACTCGCCGTCGTCGTCCGGTTCGAACGCGCCCAGCCACGCCCCCTCCCGTGGCCTGTGTCGACGGCGGGGTCAACCTCGCCGCCGGCCAGTCGCCGGCGAGCCCCCGGGTGGCTGACATGCGGGTCCCGCCTGTCGGGTTCGCTGTTAGTGGCTAATCAGTCACTGACCAGTGGACCCCCCCCGGCTAATTACCCTGTTAGTTTAACTGTGAGATTAACCGGTTAATAACCCCCACTGACACTGACATGTGGGTCCCATGATCATTTAGTTAATTAAACAAGTTTAATTATCACTGGAGTCAATGACACCTGGGCCCCACCTGTCATTTTGTTTAATTAAAATAGGTTTAATAAATCAGTCACTGACATGTGGGTCCAGGGGTATTTTCTGATTTAAATTAAAGGTTTTATAAATAACAGAGGCTGACATGTGGGTCCCACATGTCAGCACTGTTCTGGATAATGTTGTGGATAATGTTTTGGATAATGTTTAAATAAATAATAAAAGAAATCCAAAAAAAAAAAAAAAAAAAAAAAAAAAATCATTTAAATTGATTTAAACTTTGAAATTCAATAACTTTTAAACCGTAACTCAGATTCAAAAACTTTATACATGAAAATTGATCAGAAAAATACAACGAATACAAATACGCTATCCGTATGTCTACCACACCCCTCTAACACAACATACATCGAACATTCCCCCTCCAGTCCGTCTGTCCGATAAATTGTCCGGTACTGTTAGAGTGCCCGGGTGAAATTATTCCGAACACGAATGTTTCTCGGAATAGATCAATTAGCACGGATACACCCCCCTTATGTTGTTCCGGTAACCACGACACCTCCGGCTTGATCCTTCCCCCTCCGGACACCCTGTCCGGTAATCACCCGGAGCCGGTAGTTCATCCTCTGATGAATTCCCGCTCCGAGCATAATGCATTGCACTGCGTTAGAACCTCGTTTACAATTCATCTGTTATGTCTTGCATTTGTATTGCTATTATTGTTGTGTATTTATTGTTTCTTTCCCCCCTTAATCTTCGGTAGACCCCGCTGCCGCCGTCGACTACACCGCTGCTGAGTACGACTACTTCGTCGACGACCGTACCGCTACTACCGAGCTTGCAGGCAAGCAGAGCCATTCTCTTCCCCAGATATCGCCTATCTTTCCGTATATTTCTTGCACTAGGCATTGTTACTGCTGCTGCTACGTTTACAATCCTACTCAACTGCATAGCCTGATTTTTGTCGCCCCTTGATGTACCTTCCTTTATCCTATGCCGCCTATTATTATTATTATGCATTATTCAGCAGTGAGCCCTGCGCATTGTTAGCTAGGATTAGATAGAGGGCCGTGATCACTCAGGGGAGTGAACGCGGATACAATTATTATAACTGCACAGGTACGGTACATTGCAGACACCGTCGAAGACCCCTATCTGGGTTATGCCTAGTCACCTCAAGTGTGAGCTATCAAGGAGTAATCTTTGTACTCCACTCGAGGCTAGCTTTGTCTTACCGCCACAGGGTCCTGGGTAACGGTTGTCCTAAAGGTAAGAAGTCGGGCGACCCAACGGTGCCCGCGAGAGGTATTGCGAAGGGACGACAGAGAGGGCACGACCAGTGTACCGGTGTGCTTGGCCCCTGATCGTTGGCCGCGAGAGTTACCAACCCACGAAAGTCGAGCCCCTCCAGGAGCACACGCGAGACAAGGTAAGGAGACGGTTCACCTTGTTGGTAACCGCAGTGACTTGGTGGGACGACAGGGCAGGCACCGATGTACTGGTGGTCCTAGCTGCTGTCGTTGTCCGCGGGTCGGTTAAGTCGAGGCAACGATAACGGTTGTCACGCAGGTTAAATTAAAATGCTAAATGGTTCAGTGAATGTCTTGAGTTGGCTATATGCCATGTACGCACTACCTACCCGTGGGAATTATGAGTTATGGGCTCCTCTGCTTCTTAGTGTCGTCCGAGGACTCTTCAGACGTCAGCAGTACCGCGGCCTGCGCCGGGAAGTGGTGTTGTCTTATTTGCTCGCGCGGTGGTGTCTTATTTGTATTTGCTTTAACTTCACCGGCCAGCCTCGCACCGTGCAGGAGTACGTCGGGGTTAGGGTCCAAAGCCCCGCGTACATAGGATATAGTCCGGCGGATGACCTCTCTGCTGAGTTTGAAAGATGGGCTATGAAGTGTCGGATAGCCTCGGTGGAGCGTTCCCTAACAAGGTTCCCGCCACCCTGGAGATCCGTGCGTGTAGCGTAACACAAGTGCACCCCTGCAGGGAAGATTGATCTATCGATAGCCGTGTCCTCGGTAACAGGACGCTTTATGCTGAAGCTGGATCTTACTACTACAAACTATTATTATTAAACTGTATGGTTCCGGGTTTTCTTCCTCGCGGGGATGTCGAGGAGGTGAACTCGGAGGCATTGTTAATAATTACAACTTATTATTATACAATGCTGCAGCAACTTCTGCTGCATTGTTACTTTATGCTTTATATAAACTGTTGGCTGATTCTTACCTCATGCTGCAAGACATCGTCGGAAGTTGCTAGTCTTCGTTAGGCCTAGTTTCTTACCCTTGCTCTGTATTTCTGTCTTTCAGTCCACTATATACAGCCTCTTCTTTCCATTGATACAATGCATAATGCTTAGTAGCGGACGTAAGACTCGCGGGTATACTAGATACTCACCTGCTTTATTTCCTTTACTGTTTTGCCTGATCGGCCGCTGCAGCCGACGTTGGAGCCCAGGAGCAGGAGTACCCCGGAGGCGACTACTACGACGTCGAGTTCCCCGTTGACCAGGAGTAGTACTGTGGATCCCAGGCAGGAGGCCTCGCCTTTTCGATCTGTATCTCTGATGTTATTTGTGCTAGCCTTCTTAAGGCAAAACTTGACTAACTATGTCTGTACTCAGATATTATGGCTTGTATGACTTATGTATTCGGGTCCGCGGGACCCCCTCTATTGTAATATAATTGTTTATCCTTTTGTGTTTAGTGTTGTGCTGTGATATTCTCACCGTGGCACCCTAATCTCAGCCGTGTACCCTGTGTGTATGATTACTGTACACGGGTTGATTTTGGGGGCGTCACAAGTTGGTATCAGAGCCGACTGCCTGTAGGAAGCCACCCCACCACTACTTGGTCGAAGTTGAGTCTAGACTTTGAAAAACTATTTTGCTAACTTAATATTTGGCTTACGGGCCCACATCGATGTCACTACGTGTGATATCTATGGTATTAGGATCCTTTTCTCCTTACCTGTGCTCTGGGACTCTGCTCTCTTATCCTTGCTGGTAAGTTTTACAAACTCTGACATTAGGATCACGTTCTCTTGATTCCACCCGGCGTTTTGGTGCTTCCCCATTGATTGAGTCGTGTCGCAGGAGTTCTACCCCAGGTCCCGGACCGCGGATCCCATTCTCATTCTGGGCAGGCCGCGCGTCCTCTGGCATCTACTCCTGTGGCCCACAGTTTTCTTGCGGCGTGATTGACATAGTGGAATCTATGTCGCGTCGTGTAATCCTTACCGCGGTCTGCGCGCCGCCTAGTGAGTCCTTTTTCCCTAATTCATACGACGTTACGCTGCCCGATTTTCGAATGACTTCGTGTGTAAATGTGTATGTCTTATATGACTACTCCTATATATCCGCGCCTCCTCTTTGTGGTCGCATTACCTCATACTTGTTTTCGGCATCTCGTTAAAAATTCTCACCACTGAAATATCCCTGTTAAAATTTTAGCAGGATGGCTGGTCGTGGTGGTCGTGGTCGTGGTCGTGGCGCCAACGAACCACCTCCGCCGCCGGACTACATGGCCGCGATGATGCAGCAGTTCGAGCTGAACCGTCAGTTCATGGAGAATGTCATGGCTCAGTTCCCCCAGCCGAATCAGAATGGGCACCACCATCAGCACGCCACCGTGACTCTGCACGACTTCACCCGCCTCAACCCCACTATGTTCCGCAACACTGTTCAGCCGTTGGATGCTGATGACTGGCTTCGCGACATAACTCACGAGCTGGAGTCTGCTAATGTCGATCCAGCCGACTATGTGAACTTTGCGTCTTATCATCTGAAGGGCGCTGCTGCTCAGTGGTGGAGCACCCACAAGCGTTCACTGCCAGTCGGTGTAGTCATCACTTGGGATGAATTTCAGTCTGCTTTTCGCGCCCGCTACATTCCTCAGGGGATCATGGATCGTAAGGCGGAAGAATTCCGCAACCTCACTCAGGGCAACTTGACTGTTGAAGCCTATCAGCGCGAGTTCCTCAACCTCTCTCGCTATGCGGAAGAGGAGATCACCACTGATGCTCGCAGGCAGCAGAAGTTCCGTCGTGGCCTCAACCCAGACCTCAGGCTCTCTCTTGCCGTTCATGATTTCGCCAACTTTGCCACCATGGTGAACAAGGCTATCACCGTCGAGAGTGCCCAGATAGAGCACAAGAACTCTCTGAAGCGTTATCGTGACGTTGGCTCATCTTCGGGCGCAACGCAAAAGCGTCGTATCTGGCTCCCTACCAATGTGACCCACGCAGCTGTCCCTGCTCCAAGACCGTCTTATGCTGCACCCCGTCTGCCTCCGCCACCGCAGATGCCAAGAGCTCTGCCTGCACCCCCCAATGCACCACCCCTTCGTCCTCAGGATGGATTATGCTTCACGTGCCGCCAACCTGGGCATTTTTCCAGGGAGTGCCCTCAGAAACAGAAGCAACTGGTAGTTCACCCCTCTGGCCGCGGAAATGGTCGTGGCAACAACAGGACCCCCAACTATAATACTGGGTCTGCTGCTTATGCTCGTGGACATGCTAACAACGTCAATGTTGAAGAAGCTCAGCAACAACCCGCAACCGTGATGGGTACCCTCCTCGTTAATTCCGTACCTGCTACTGTTTTATTTGATACAGGAGCATCGCATTCATTCATGTCGGAAGCATTTGCATTTTCGCATAACTTCAAGTACGAAACGATGAAACCCCCGATGGTTGTTCGCACCCCGATAGGCCAATGCCGAACCACCATGCTTGTGCCAAACACCACCATTGAAATCGAAGGAGTTGAATTCCTTGCTTCGCCCATCCTCCTGAAGTCTTCCACCATAGACCTCATTCTGGGAATGGATTGGTTGAAATTTCACGATGCCGCACTTTATTGTGGCACCAAGTCTGTCCAACTTTTCCACCCCTCCGGCGAGATTGTTAACCACACCACCCGAGTTACCCGTAATGCTGAAACCCAGATATTTATGATGAATGCTCTGAATCTCTCACCTCTCGAAGGAATTGAGAACGTTCCAGTCGTTCGCGATTTTTCCGACGTCTTCCCAGAAGAACTGCCGGGAATACCCCCGATCAGAGAAGTTGAATTCGTCATCGACTTGAAGCCTGGCACCACCCCTATTGCCAAGCGTCCTTACAAGATGCCGCCACATGAACTCCTTGAACTTAAGGAGGAAATCGACAAGGCACTTCAGAAGGGATTCATTCGCCCCAGCTCCTCAGCTTGGGGAGCGCCTTCGCTTTTTGTCAAGAAGAGCGATGGGACAAACCGATTGGTCCAAGATTATCGGCCCATTAACCAAGCCACCATCCAGAATAAATACCCACTTCCCCGGATCAACGATCTGTATGATCAACTTGCCGGATCCAAGGTGTTTTCTAAACTCGACTTGAGGTTGGGTTATCACCAAATCCGAGTCCGTGATGAGGACATTCCGAAGACTGCCTTCATTACTCGCTATGGTTCATACGAGTACACCGTCATGTCCTTTGGCTTAACCAATGCTCCAGCCACCTTCTCCGGGTTGATGAATTATATTTTCATGGAGTACCTCGACAAGTTCGTCGTGGTTTATCTGGATGATATATTGATATATTCCAAGAATGAAGAAGAACATGCTGAACATCTTCGTCTTATACTGGAGAAGCTTCGAGAACACAAACTCTACGCTAAATATTCTAAGTGTGAGTTCTGGCTCCCCGAAGTAACCTACCTTGGACATGTGATTTCCAAGGATGGCATTGCCGTCACCCCAGAACGTATCCAGGCTATTCTTGACTGGACTCCTCCCAAGACCGTCAAGCAAGTCCGCAGCTTCCTCGGGCTCGCTAGCTATTGCCGCCGTTTCGTCGAGAATTTCTCCAAGATTGCCAGGCCTCTGACTAATCTGCTTCACAAAGGCGTCAAGTTCGAGTGGACAGAGAAATGTCAAGAAAGTTTCCAAGCACTCAAGGACAAGCTAACTTCTCCTCCGGTGCTCGCTCCCCCTGATACTCAGAAAGACTTCGTGGTATATTGCGACGCGTCTCGTCAAGGATTAGGCTGTGTCCTAATGCAAGAGCGCAAAGTGATTGCTTATGGCTCTCGTCAGCTGCGTGCTCATGAGGACAAGTATCCAACACATGATCTCGAATTGGCAGCAGTAATTTATGCATTGAAGCTGTGGCGACATTACCTCGTCGGTAATCGTTGCGAGGTCTACACCGACCACCAAAGTCTGAAGTACCTGTTTACTCAGCCAGACCTGAATCTTCGTCAACAACGATGGCTCGAGACAATAGCCGACTTCAACATGGACATCTCGTATACCCCGGGCAAGGCTAATGTGATGGCCGATGCCTTGAGCCGCAAAGCTTACTGTTCTGAACTTGAGGTTCAGGTACATCAACCACATCTGTATGAAGAGCTTCGCAAACTGAACCTCGAGATTGTTCCTCAAGGTTACGTTAACAACCTGGTTCTCGAGTCAAGCATCGACGCCCTCGTCAAGGATAGACAACCTTTGGCCCCAGACATTGTGAAGGTCAAGCAGGACATCGCAGAAGGGAAGCCCTCCTCTTTTACCATTGATGCCAATGATGGTGATACTGTGTACTTCAAGGGCCGCTTAGTAGTTCCTGTGAGCCCGGCCATCATCAACTGTGGTCCGGATATCATGGAGGAAGCGCATAATTCTCCCTTGTCCATCCACCCTGGCAGTACCAAGATGTATAAAGACCTTCGTCAACGGTACTGGTGGCCTTACATGAAGCAAGACATCGCCCGCTATGTTTCTCAATGTGACGTTTGCAGTCGCGTCAAAGCCGGACATCAGAAACCTGCTGGTTGGTTGCGACCACTCCCTCTTCCTGATTGGAAATGGGACAAAGTCGAAATGGACTTCGTCACCGGTTTTCCTAAGTCACGGCAAGGTAACAATGCCATCTTTGTCGTCATCGACCGATTCTCCAAGATTGCTCACTTCCTACCGGTCAATGAGACGATCACTGCTAGTCAGTTGGCACACTTGTATATCTGCCGAATTGTGTCACTCCACGGTATTCCGTTGGAGATCAGTACAGATCGTGGCAGCCTTTTCTCTTCACGATATTGGACTAGTTTCATGGAAGCTTTCGGGACTCGTCTGAACCTCAGCACCGCTTATCACCCCCAGTCGCAAGGCCAAGTTGAACGAGTTAACCAAGTGTTGGAAGACATGCTTCGCGCTTGTGTCCTTTCTTTTGGCATGAAATGGGAAGATGCCCTCCCGTACGCGGAATTCTCGTACAACAATAGCTATCAAGCTAGCTTGAAGATGGCCCCCTTCGAAGTTCTATATGGACGTAAATGTCGAACCCCCCTGAATTGGTCAGGAACTGGGGAACGACCTTACTTCGGACCGGATCTTGTCCGAGAATCTGAAGATCAGGTTCGTATTGTCCAAGAAAATCTCAAGGCCGCCCAGTCTCGACAGAAGAACAACTATGACCGTAAGCACAAGGAGATGGAGTATCAACCTGGTGAATACGCTTACCTTCGTGTCACTCCCATGAGGGGCACTCATCGCTTCGGTATCAAGGGCAAGTTGGCTCCTCGCTACATTGGCCCGTTCCGTATCCTTTCCAGGAGTGGACCCGTGGCATACCGTTTGGAATTGCCGCCGAACCTCTCCCAAGTTCACGATGTATTCCACGTGTCGCAACTCCGTCGCTGCTTCAAGGATCCTATCCGCGGAGTGGAGCATGATATGATCGAGCTGCAACAAGACTTGACTTATCGAGAACATCCGAGCCGCATTCTCGATCAGTCTGAACGCCGAACCCGCAACAAGACCGTCAAGTTCCTCAAGGTTCAGTGGTCGAATCATTCTGAAGATGAAGCCACTTGGGAACGCGAAGATCGTCTTCGCGATGAATACCCCGATCTTTTCCTCGCTACCACTTAAATTCTCGGGACGAGAATTCTTGTAGTGGGGGAGATTTGTAACACCCTCAGTTTCTGTAACAGTAATCATCATCACTGTTGATCATCACTTTTAGATTTTTACTGTTTGATCTTCCCTGACCTTGATAAAACTTGTGATGCTAATGATCCAACCTTGCTGTGGTTGATCAACACCCCATGCACCATGTACTTGAGCCCTTGGAATCAAAAACCCAAAGCCTAATGCATCTAACTCATCATGAAATCAAACCCTAATGGAAACTACTTTAAATGAAAATTAAAACAAAAGTGCTCAAATAAAGTTGTTCCAAAAATCATGGAACTATTTTTGTAAATTGCCTAAAATCATTACAATCATGTTGGACCAACTTTGGTAATTTTTGAACTTGCAGAAAATTCCAAACAAATCAAACAGTAGGTTAAAACCCCTACTTTGGGCATTTAATAATTAAAATAAATACCTAATGAATTTATTTTGCTTCCAAACTTTTTGTGTCACCTCAGTAATATGTAACACTAATTTACAAACAATAATAACCTTTTTCAAAAATGCTTAGGTTAATAAAAGAATTACCAGAAAGTATTAGCATAAACAGAAAACAAAACAAATAAGAAAAAGGACTAAACCTCGCCCCAGGCGAGGCCCTCCCCGGCCCACCCACCCCGGCCCACCTCCCCTCCCCACCTGCCCCCGTCCCCTCGTCACCTGCCCCGGCGCCGTGGCGAGCTCGCCGTGGCCGGGAGCTCTGCCGCGCGCCCCCACCTCCCCTGCGCCGCGGTCGCGATAAGGACTCAGCCCCCGACCCCCTGGACAACTCCCGCACCCCATTCCTCTCCTCCTCCTTTCGCCTTCGTCGGGGAGAAATCCCCCGAGCCCGCCGTCGCCATGGCCGTGAGCTCACGCGGCCAGTGAGCTCGCGTCGCCACGCCACCTTGTCCAAGCTGTTCGCCGACGTCGACTTCTTCGTCCACCACAGGGAATCGAACCGAGGTGCCTCTCCGCGACGACTACGACTCCTTCTTCTTCCTCGGCTCCGGCGGGATCCGCGAGCAATTCCGGCCACCTCGCGCCTCCGTCGAGCTCGCTGCCAGCCTCGACAGGTTCCTGGTGAGCACCTCTACCACCGGCAGCGCCTCGCTCCCCTCCTCTCCCGCCGTAGCCCGCTCCACCATGGGAGCCGTAGCTCGTCGCCGCCCGCGAGGTCGCCGCCGTGGCCTGGAGCCCGCGAATGGCAGGCCAGGCGCGTCACTGCACTCGCGTTGATTCCCGTAGTCGTACGCGCCATCTCTTCTCCGTCCCCGTGCGCTAGGACGTCGTCGCCTTCCTCGCCCCGTTCGGGTCCGCCGCTACGCACGTCGCCGTCGACGACTCCGGCCACCTCCGGCGACACCACCACCACCAGTGCACTCGCCGTCGTCGTCCGGTTCGAACGCGCCCAGCCACGCCCCCTCCCGTGGCCTGTGTCGACGGCGGGGTCAACCTCGCCGCCGGCCAGTCGCCGGCGAGCCCCCGGGTGGCTGACATGCGGGTCCCGCCTGTCGGGTTCGCTGTTAGTGGCTAATCAGTCACTGACCAGTGGACCCCCCCCGGCTAATTACCCTGTTAGTTTAACTGTGAGATTAACCGGTTAATAACCCCCACTGACACTGACATGTGGGTCCCATGATCATTTAGTTAATTAAACAAGTTTAATTATCACTGGAGTCAATGACACCTGGGCCCCACCTGTCATTTTGTTTAATTAAAATAGGTTTAATAAATCAGTCACTGACATGTGGGTCCAGGGGTATTTTCTGATTTAAATTAAAGGTTTTATAAATAACAGAGGCTGACATGTGGGTCCCACATGTCAGCACTGTTCTGGATAATGTTGTGGATAATGTTTTGGATAATGTTTAAATAAATAATAAAAGAAATCCAAAAAAAAAAAAAAAAAAAAAAAAAAATCATTTAAATTGATTTAAACTTTGAAATTCAATAACTTTTAAACCGTAACTCAGATTCAAAAACTTTATACATGAAAATTGATCAGAAAAATACAACGAATACAAATACGCTATCCGTATGTCTACCACACCCCTCTAACACAACATACATCGAACATTCCCCCTCCAGTCCGTCTGTCCGATAAATTGTCCGGTACTGTTAGAGTGCCCGGGTGAAATTATTCCGAACACGAATGTTTCTCGGAATAGATCAATTAGCACGGATACACCCCCCTTATGTTGTTCCGGTAACCACGACACCTCCGGCTTGATCCTTCCCCCTCCGGACACCCTGTCCGGTAATCACCCGGAGCCGGTAGTTCATCCTCTGATGAATTCCCGCTCCGAGCATAATGCATTGCACTGCGTTAGAACCTCGTTTACAATTCATCTGTTATGTCTTGCATTTGTATTGCTATTATTGTTGTGTATTTATTGTTTCTTTCCCCCCTTAATCTTCGGTAGACCCCGCTGTCGCCGTCGACTACACCGCTGCTGAGTACGACTACTTCGTCGACGACCGTACCGCTACTACCGAGCTTGCAGGCAAGCAGAGCCATTCTCTTCCCCAGATATCGCCTATCTTTCCGTATATTTCTTGCACTAGGCATTGTTACTGCTGCTGCTACGTTTACAATCCTACTCAACTGCATAGCCTGATTTTTGTCGCCCCTTGATGTACCTTCCTTTATCCTATGCCGCCTATTATTATTATTATGCATTATTCAGCAGTGAGCCCTGCGCATTGTTAGCTAGGATTAGATAGAGGGCCGTGATCACTCAGGGGAGTGAACGCGGATACAATTATTATAACTGCACAGGTACGGTACATTGCAGACACCGTCGAAGACCCCTATCTGGGTTATGCCTAGTCACCTCAAGTGTGAGCTATCAAGGAGTAATCTTTGTACTCCACTCGAGGCTAGCTTTGTCTTACCGCCACAGGGTCCTGGGTAACGGTTGTCCTAAAGGTAAGAAGTCGGGCGACCCAACGGTGCCCGCGAGAGGTATTGCGACGGGACGACAGAGAGGGCACGACCAGTGTACCGGTGTGCTTGGCCCCTGATCGTTGGCCGCGAGAGTTACCAACCCACGAAAGTCGAGCCCCTCCAGGAGCACACGCGAGACAAGGTAAGGAGACGGTTCACCTTGTTGGTAACCGCAGTGACTTGGTGGGACGACAGGGCAGGCACCGATGTACTGGTGGTCCTAGCTGCTGTCGTTGTCCGCGGGTCGGTTAAGTCGAGGCAACGATAACGGTTGTCACGCAGGTTAAATTAAAATGCTAAATGGTTCAGTGAATGTCTTGAGTTGGCTATATGCCATGTACGCACTACCTACCCGTGGGAATTATGAGTTATGGGCTCCTCTGCTTCTTAGTGTCGTCCGAGGACTCTTCAGACGTCAGCAGTACCGCGGCCTGCGCCGGGAAGTGGTGTTGTCTTATTTGCTCGCGCGGTGGTGTCTTATTTGTATTTGCTTTAACTTCACCGGCCAGCCTCGCACCGTGCAGGAGTACGTCGGGGTTAGGGTCCAAAGCCCCGCGTACATAGGATATAGTCCGGCGGATGACCTCTCTGCTGAGTTTGAAAGATGGGCTATGAAGTGTCGGATAGCCTCGGTGGAGCGTTCCCTAACAAGGTTCCCGCCACCCTGGAGATCCGTGCGTGTAGCGTAACACAAGTGCACCCCTGCAGGGAAGATTGATCTATCGATAGCCGTGTCCTCGGTAACAGGACGCTTTATGCTGAAGCTGGATCTTACTACTACAAACTATTATTATTAAACTGTATGGTTCCGGGTTTTCTTCCTCGCGGGGATGTCGAGGAGGTGAACTCGGAGGCATTGTTAATAATTACAACTTATTATTATACAATGCTGCAGCAACTTCTGCTGCATTGTTACTTTATGCTTTATATAAACTGTTGGCTGATTCTTACCTCATGCTGCAAGACATCGTCGGAAGTTGCTAGTCTTCGTTAGGCCTAGTTTCTTACCCTTGCTCTGTATTTCTGTCTTTCAGTCCACTATATACAGCCTCTTCTTTCCATTGATACAATGCATAATGCTTAGTAGCGGACGTAAGACTCGCGGGTATACTAGATACTCACCTGCTTTATTTCCTTTACTGTTTTGCCTGATCGGCCGCTGCAGCCGACGTTGGAGCCCAGGAGCAGGAGTACCCCGGAGGCGACTACTACGACGTCGAGTTCCCCGTTGACCAGGAGTAGTACTGTGGATCCCAGGCAGGAGGCCTCGCCTTTTCGATCTGTATCTCTGATGTTATTTGTGCTAGCCTTCTTAAGGCAAAACTTGACTAACTATGTCTGTACTCAGATATTATGGCTTGTATGACTTATGTATTCGGGTCCGCGGGACCCCCTCTATTGTAATATAATTGTTTATCCTTTTGTGTTTAGTGTTGTGCTGTGATATTCTCACCGTGGCACCCTAATCTCAGCCGTGTACCCTGTGTGTATGATTACTGTACACGGGTTGATTTTGGGGGCGTCACAAAACTACTCCTGGTCAAAGGGGAACTCGACGTCGTAGAAGGCATCGGGGATCTACATGTTGCGGTGGTCGACATCGGGGATCTCCTTCTCCTGGACTCCAAGACTTCAACGTCGACTGCAGCGGTCGATCAGGCAAAACAATAAAAGGGGAAAATAAAGCAAAGATGAGTATCTAGCATACCCGCGAGTCTTACGTCCGCTACTAAGCATTTATGCATTTGTATCAAATGGAAAGGGGAGGCTGTATATAGTGGACTGCAAGATAGAAGTCAGAGCAAGGATAAGAAGCTAGGCCTATCGAAGACTAGCACCTTCCGACGAGTCTTGCAACATGAGGAGAGAATAGCCAACAGTTAATATAACAATAATGAAAGTAAAAATGCAGCAGAAGTTGCTGCAGCATTGTATAATAATAAGTTGTAATCATAATTAACAATGCCTCCGAGTTCCCTCCCTCGACATCCCCGCTAGGGAGAAAACCCGGAACCAACAGTTTAAATAATAATAGTTTGTAGTGGTAAGATCCAGCTTCAGCATAAAGCGTCCTGTTACCGTGGACACGGCTATTCGAATAGATTAAACTCCCTACATGGGTGCACTACTGTTCAGCCTGCACGCTCGGATCTCCAGGGTGGCGGGCACCTTGTTAGGGAACGCTCCAACAAATCTATCCGACACGACGCAGTCCATCCTTGGCTCAACAGAGAGGCCATCCGCTGGACTATATCCTATGCGCAAAGGGGACTAGGTCCCTCACCCTTGCACGCTCCTGCACGGTGCGAGGCTGGCCGGTGAAGCAAAAGCAAATCCAAATACACCGCTCACGCGAAGAAGACACACCGCTTCCCAGCAATCAGATCGCGATACTGCTGACGTCTGAAGAGCTTTCGGACAAACTACGACGCAGGGGAGCCCATAACTCCTTATCCCACGTGAAGGTAGTGCGTACAGACCAACGGGCCTCTCAAGTAATCCACCGAACCATTTAGCATTTTATTATTATCTGTCGGGACAACCGTTATCGTTGCCCCTATCCGGGTGAGTCTCGGACAACGACAACAGTCAGGTCCACCTGTAACATCGGCTCCTGCCCTGACGTCCCACCAACTCATGCGGTTACCAACAAGGTGAACCGTCTCCTTACCTTCTCTCACGTTTGCTCTTTGAAGAGCTCGACTTTCGTACAACAGGATACCTCTCGGCCACGAACAGTACCAGGCCCGCCGCACACCGGTGGAATACACCTGACCTGTCGTTCCGCTAAGATACCCTGCGCGGGCACCATTGGGTCACCCGACTCCTTACCTTTAAGGACACCAGTTGATTCGAGTGCCTACCATTAAGTGAAACCAGGAGGTATCACCCTCGATGGTACACTTAAAGAGGTTCGACAGAGACATCAGCGGAATGAACTAAACAGGAATATTCTCGTATCACCTCGGTGGTGCCGAGACACCAGCGGAATGAACTAAAGAGGAATACCCTCGTATCATCCCAGTGATGTTACGCTACTGAGCCGACGAGAGTGAAATACGAGTCCGTCCACACGTAAGTCAAAATCGAAGCGACTCGGTAGAGTCTCGCCGTTGTAGGTTCCCTCGGGCGTCTGCATTGATCCGTACCTATTGCAGTTGTATATATTTTGTATCCGCGCCACTCCCCTGAGTGGTCACGACCCGCTATCTAATCCTAGTTAACAATGCGCAGGGCTCACTGCTGAATATAATATATATATATATATAGCAGGCAGCCTAGGATAAGGAAGGTACAACAAGGGGCGACAAAATCAGGCTATGCAATTGAATAGGATTGTAACGTAGCAGCAGAAGTGAAAATGCCTAGTGCAAGAAAGTACGGAAAGGTAGGCGATATCTGGGGAAGAGAATGGCTTTGCTTGCCTGTAGGCTCGACGGTAGGGGTAGGGTCGTCGACGAAGTAGTCGTACCCAGCAGCTGTGTAGTTGACAGTAGCGGGGTCTATCGGAGATTAAGAGGGGGGGGGGAGAAACAATAAATAGACAACAATAATATCAATTCAAGGCATGACAAAGAAGATACAAAGCAACGGGGCTCTAACTTAGTACGATGCACTTTGCTCGGAGCGGGAATTCATCCGGGGATGAACAGCTAGCTCCTGGTGATTATCGACAGATGGCCCGGAGGGGGAAGGTTCCACGTCTGTGGTGTTGTGAATATCTGATAGACATGTGGATAGTGTATCCGTGATCGTTGATTCGTTCTGAACAACTTTCATGTTCAGAATATTTTCATCCGGAAAGTTTTTTCGGCTCCGGGTGATTACCGGACAGTGCAATCGGAGGGGGAATGTCTCATGTTCGTTGCGTTAGAGGGGTGTGGTGGGTGTACGTGTGGCGTATTCTTATTCATTATATTTTTCTGAGCAAGTTTCATGCACAAAGTATTTTCATCGAAGTTATGGTTTAAAAGATATTGAATTTATAATATTTAAATGCTTTTGGAATTTACTAAAATTATTTATAATATTAAATCCAACATTATGCACAATAGTGGGGTTGACTAGTCAACTTAACAGGTGGGACCCTAATGTCATTGACCGACTCTAATAAATAATCTATTTAGTCAAATAGTGCAAGTGGTCCCACTTGTCATCCTGTCATCTATGAAAATCTGAATTTTGCTAAGTCTGGGATCCTTGTTGCTAAACAACATTTAGTCGTTTTAGAGAGCCTACGGTTTGATGTTCTGCTCAACCAACGATTTAGTGCCAAATAGCAAATTTAACAGTTTTATGTGATCTACAATCTAGTACGGATGGCAAATTTATTAGAGTTTATTAACTTAATTAAAACTCGGTCCGAAAAGTGCTACTCGAGGATAATCCCATAAATCGTTAAAAGATGCCAAGTTTGTTTGATGATTGCCACGGATCTATAGCTCCAATGGAGGTACTTCCTATAGATGATTTTTACTACAACATGTGCACTTTCATGCCATGCCCTTAAATGGCATGAAAGATCCCAGTAGTGTGTTCATCTACAACTTCAAAATAGCAATGGTGATATATCTACCTTTCGATTAACATAAATTCGAATTTTGTCATTTTTACTGGATTTAATCTATGCATTATTTGGAATTGGTCCAATGGGGTAAATTGGAGCTGGTTAAGTGCACTTTCAATTCATATCATTTTTAATTATGTTTGTATTGGGTTAGTTGGTGTTCTATTGCTCTGAAAGTTGTGCCACGACAGCACTAAGTATCAACAACTGCATTTAACAGCAGCACTAGCAGGTTCAGTAGAAGCAGTAAGCAGCGCAACACAGCTTCAGGGGCAGAAGCAACGGGTGACAGTGAGGCCACCCGCGGGCGCTCGCGCATGATTGCAGGGGCACGCCGGTGGCACAACCAGCTGTGGCTGTGCACCCCATGCACACACACACGCTGCACTCACACCACACGAACGCACACACCATGCACACTTACACACACAAGACACGTACGAACGCACACACTGAATACCCACACATCACGCACGCACACACACTACGCACAGCCCA
Organism: Bromus sterilis; assembly: GCA_950022295.1. Lineage (NCBI taxonomy): Eukaryota > Viridiplantae > Streptophyta > Magnoliopsida > Poales > Poaceae > Bromus > Bromus sterilis. The sequence goes on from OX465596.1 coordinate 236,356,848, forward strand.
TGGCCATGGCCAGCACGCAGCAGCAGCATACGGCGAGCAGCAGGGCACGGGGGCCACGACGGCTGGGCAGGGCCGCGGCCAGGGGGAGGCGGAGGCGGCCAGGGAAGGGGCAGAGGAGGCCGGGTCAAATGTGGCGCGGGCGGCTCGGGCCTTGGCCGGCTGCCGGCAGCACGGCGCACGGGCCACTGCCATGGTGGCCATGAACGACGACCGGGTGAAGGGGGAAGCGTGGAGTGGAAGAGAGGACGGGGCGCTCACAGGGGGGGTCTCGAGGAGGAGCTCGCGGGGAACCGCCGGTGGTCTCAGCGGGCTCGGGGAAGCACAGACGGCGGTGTACGGTCGCCGACGAGCTTGGGGCTGAAGCTCGAAGACGACGGCGGGGTTGGAGGGCTCCTGCGGCTCGAACCAGGGGCGAAGCCGATGAGGGTGAGTGCAGGGAGGCTGCCGGACTCCTTGGAACAACGGAAGGACGCCGGTGGCCGCGACGTCGACGACGTACAACGGCGACCGTGCGTGGTCCTCGCGCAGAACAACGAGCGTGAAAAGGGGATCGAGCAAAATAGGAAGCTAGGGTTCCTGGGGTGCGGTGGGCCTCTTATCCATACATGGCGCTGTAGCGACGCAGGGGAGCGAGCAGGTCCGACGGCGACAGCGACTGTAGCGACGTGTCGAGTGAGCAGGGGAAGAGGGAAACAGGGGAAGGGGTGGCTAGTTGGGTTGGCTTCGGGTTTTTCCCAGGGCGAGTTATAGCATTTTCCTATTTTCTGTTTTCTGTTACTACATGGTTGCAATTGTTTTAATTATTTATCCATTTTATAAAATATGTTAGGGGTTCCTAAATCAAAGTCATACCCCATGGAGGTGATACAATAAATTTGGTGCATTTTAAAATTCATTGGATATTGCTTTTAAATATTAAATGCCCAAAGTGGGGGGGGGTTAGCCCACTGTTTGAATTGTTTGTAATTTTCTATAACTTCATAAATTCCCAAAGTTGGTCCAACATAGTTCAATTGATTTTTGGCAATTTACAAAAATGGTTTCATGATTTCTGATCAAGGTTTAATTTGCCACAATTTTTCTATCCTCATTTGAAAAGGGTTTTGGCCTTCGGGTTTTGATTCCAAGTGATCATGCTCATGGAGCCTTGTGTGTTGACCACCCCCATCAAGGTTTGATTATGAGCAACACAAAGTTTGAGTAAGGTCAGGGGATCAACAGTGATTAATCAACAGTGATGATCAACAGTGATGAAGATTACTGTTACAGACAACTGAGGGTGTTCCAGGGCTCGTGCCTTATCTAAGGCGAGACCAGGTTGTACCCTAATGGTTGGTTTTTGTGGTCGACAGTACATCATGGTATCTACCCTCTGAACGTAAGTGGGCGCCGTCCAGACTCAAAAAGATCAGACATACTTGGTGACTAGGAGCTTCCATGTACAGCCGCTGGCCATATGGGCTCTGTCTTAGTTGAGTACGATGTAGGAAGCCTCTTCCTTGCAAAGTTAGCAGATGTAGATGTGATAGGTGGTACCGGCTTGCCGTTGGGTGTAGGTGACCTCTTCTGAAAGACTTCGTCTCAATCTTCGGGTTGAGTCCAGCGGGAAAAGTGTACTAACCTCTTCAGAGTAAAAACTAATCCTGATTAGCCGTGTCCCCGGTTATGGACATCCTTGAGCTACTAGACATTACTGTTACTGGAGGATCTTGACAGATGAATCACCATAATAAACTTGAGTGGGCAAGATTTAATAAAGGGTGTGGATTGGAACTGGTATGCCCAGTTCAATCTTAAGTAGTAAGTTAAAATAAATTTTTGACTAGGTAGATTGGGAAAAATCATCTTTCTACAAAATAAAATCGTAAGCCTTTCCTTTGGCTTATCCTTGCATGTAACAATTGGTCTGTTATATCCTTTTTCGTGTGACTTGCCGTACAAATTAGATGTACTGACCTGTTGTCGGGCTGTAACTTTCGGTGTTGCAGGATTGTATACGACGAGTAAGTGATGCGATGTAGGGTTACGATGTCTATACTCAACTTGCCGGTGGAGTTGATGGACGGCACGAAGATTTTATTGTTTTTCTGCTGTATTATATTTGTAAGCTAGCCTTGAGCTATGCAGGTATGTTTTATTGTAATACTGGATCTTCGATGTAATATATATGACATGTGGTTTATTCTTGATATTACTTCATGTACTGTGTGTGCTACCTATTGATCCAAGGACTAGCACAGAATGCACAGAGACTTGGATTCTTAGCGAATCGGTTCGTTACAGATGGTATCAGAGCCCATGTTGACTGTAGGTCGTGACCCTAGAAAATGGATAGAAAAAGCCATAGGAACAAAAATATTTTATCATTCTTTGGTTACTTACTCTCTCCACTAGTATCTCTCATCTATAATTCATTTTCTAAACTCCTTGTCTTGTTTTAAAGTAAATACCCCTTCGAGTTGCGTATGCCCTGAAGATATGTATTTGAGAAGTACATCATCAACCTAGTGATCAATTGAAGTTCCAACCACCAGAACTAGAAAGAGTATCCTATGGGTTCAATAAGTTATGACACTAAGGATTTTTAGGATCAGCTTAACTGAGAAGGATGAAGCTTAGATTCAGACCACCACTTTTATAAGGAGTTAGATAAACGAATTGCGTGTAGTATGATGACATTGTATGTCTTGCACATATGACCTTACTCTAGGAGTTGTTTGTGTGGTTTGATTTTTGCGACTTGAGTGATTGTTGTTATGTGTTTTTGTTTGTGTGTAGGTGTTTTGCCTTATTCTTGTTTGTGTGCTATTTCTTGGTGCTATCTTTAGTTTGTTTTCTTGTTTGTATCCTAGTTTCCTCTAACCCATGTCGTTTGGGTTCAATAGATGGGGTATGAAGTAGGACTCACCTTTTCTGCGGCGATGACTAGACTAAAGGTGGAGCAATGGATTCATAATATGGAGGAACACATGAAGCGTAACAAGGTTGGAAGTGATGGCATGGTCCACTATGCTGTCAAGAACCTTGTAGAAGAGGCTACTACTTGGTGGACAATGCATCAGGCGATTGATGAATCAAGAAAGAAGATTACTTGGAAGGAGTTTACAAAGATTTTGTTGGGATCTCGCCTCGTCACCCCGATGCAAAGGACGATAACCCGTAAGAGGCCTCGTGCCTCCAAAATTAGCGGGGAAGTAGGACTCTCCTATGAAGGACACCAGGATGGATGTCCCTATTGTGAGGAAATTCACTTGGGTGAAGAATGTCCTACTGCTCAAGTCACATGTTTTGTCTGCGAAGGAAATAATCATTGCCCCGCTCATTGTCAATTTTTCATCATGACACAACAAGTATCTCAGCATCAAAAGGAAGGAATGGAGAAAATTATCAAGGAATTCAGGGAAGCACCCGTGAAGAAGAAAAAGAAGGACCTTATCCAAATTGAGTGTTATCGGTGCAGGAACATGGGAAACTACAGCAACATGTGTCCAGGACTGAAGAGAAAGAAGAAGATGTCGCCATAATGAGGCTTATGTTTGGCGATTGGAGGATAAATGATCTTAGGTGTGCACTAAGTGTACGATGTTACCTTTTAATATTAGTTGGAGATGTTGATCGATGCACGTTTTGCTATGGATTGATTATATGTTTTATGTCATGATTTGTTTTGTTAAGTTTTTCCTTGTGCCCTTTGACCCTGATATGTCTTTGATTGAGGTTGTGTGTTTTGCCTGGCATTTCTTCTACGTGAGTACAATAAGTTTACGTTACCTTAGACCCTCATCTATTTAGTATGCTTCAAGACTAAAGGAGACACAACCACAAGCAGAATGAGCTCACAAGTGACTCGACGATACGAAGATTTCTTCGACAACACAAAGATGAAGCTATCAACATTGAAGACTTGAAGACCTGGAAGATTCAGTTCTCTACCGTTAGATCGTTTCTGTGAGCTGTCATCTCTTGAGTTTTACTGACAGCTACACCTCAAAACTTATATTTTCAAAACTGGTGTGATTTTTGTATGGGTATCTATCTCTCTCTCTACCTCTCTATCTACATTCTATCCCCCCTCTACCCGATCCTTACACTAAGAAGTTACTACAATGACTGCTAAAGTAAAGACTGGAATAAATATGGATGCAACTTAATGCCAAGTTCAAGTTAACCTCATGTGCTAGGATCTTACAACAAGCAAGCATAATCTTGCTGAAGGAAGAACCTTGGAGGGAGTTGTAGTTCACTACTGCACGTTTATATTGGTTTGCGTAAACCTGAGAGTTGTGAAGAAACGATAGATGTTTTGTTTGGCTTGCAGAATCAATGGATTTATCTGAACCCTGTTCAAGATCAAGAGGAACTTTCTGCAATGCTTGCGAGGATGACTGAGTGTTATATTATGAGATTCGCTAAACCATAGCGCACTGAGGCTCGTCGGTTCTTTAAAAATACCTCATCTTTGCCTCTTTTTCTCCTCATTCACTCTTCTCCTTTCGCAGTGATGGGTGAAGGCTCAAGCTCAAAGAATAAGAAGAAATCAAGTGGTGCATCACCAAAGCTGGCTGAAGATAGTGATGATGACTTTATGCCAGACAAGCACGGAAACTTATCGTGGAAAAAAAACAGGTAACAGTGTTGCATCAGTGTCATCCAAGAAGAAGAAATCAAGCGATGCATCATCAAAGCCCGCTGAAGATTGTGATGATGACTTTATGCCAGACAAGCACGAAAACTTACCGTGGAAAAAAAACAGGTAACAGTGATGCATTAGTGTCATCCAAGAAGAAGAAATCAAGCGATGCATTAGCAAAGCCCGCTGAAGATAGTGATGATGACTTCATGCCAGACAAGCACGGAAACTTACCGTGGAAAAAAAAGTGTTGACGACTTTATGTACTGTTAGCGATAAGCACTACGTTGTATCTTACTTTCAGTTTAAGTGGTTTCATTTAATTTATGTCGAACCATGTCGTACGATTATTAGCAAGAATAATGATGAAGAGTTGATGTAGTGAATATGTTTGATACATAAAAACATAATCATACATAGAATAGGCATAAGTCTCATACATAGAATAGGCATATGTCTCATACATAAGCATAGGCATAAGTCTCATACATAGAATAGGTATAAGTCTCATACATATAATAGGCATAAGTCTGATAGGGAGGAGCTTCAAGGATGGCGTCTGGGACGGCGGTCAGGAAGTGTAGTAGGCGTCGTCCAGCCATACCTGTGAGGTGCCCTAAATTGCCGAAGAGGAATCTCAGAACCGTCCTGATCATACTGTGTCTCCTGGGTGGGGCCTGGTGGAGGAGTCGAATACATGTCTATCCAGTCGTTCTGCTGCGACATGTAATCATGTGTACTGTCCTCAGGATCTGGTTCACTAGCCCACACAGATCCAGACATAGGCGTATCATTTCCGATTCCTGAAGGATGAAACATAAGTACTGAAGACAAATGTAGTTCCAATTATAATTATAAAATGACATACCTGCTGTTGTGACGCTGGGTGAAACGAGGGAGGACCATCCTGCGGGTACTGCCATGCTGAACTTCCCGCCTGGTCAGGACGGGGTGGCTGATATGGGTAGCTAGACATGGGACCCTGCTGCTGGTACTGCCATGCTGAACCTCCCGCCTGGTTAGGGCGGGGTGGCCTATACGGGTAGCTAGACGTGGGACCCTGCTGCTGGTACTGCCATGCTGATCCTCCCGCCTGGTCAGGAGGGGGTGGCTGATACGGATAGCCAGATGTGGGACCTTGTTGCTCTACACGTGGACGCGGGTGGTGTCGATGCTCAGTGGAGGAACGCGGTGGTCGCTGTAGAGGATGATGTTGAACAACATCTGAAGTGCGGTTGCACGTGATAACATTGTAGAGAGCTCGTAACTTCTGTTGAATGCGTGCAAAACGACTCCGGTATGGAAGAAGAGGGCCTGACGATGATGAACGTGCAAGCGCATTCATCTCATCCCTCAGATCGAGTGTAATGTCAGCCTGGAATTGAAACGATGATTTAATAAGTAACCACATCAACGTATTAGTTAACTAAATGCATTTGGTAAAGAGAATATATGTTACCGCTAATTGTCTGGAGCCGGAAGTATCAAAGCTGGGGTACGTGTCCCCCATAGCAGGGACGGGCATCACCTCAAGGCGAGAGTGCTGAATGATGCGCAACCGTGTTCCGACCATGTACCGTCGCAAATAGACATTGAATTGATGGATATCAAACCTGACATCCTCGTTCCAAATGCGTGTCGTGGCAGTCTCCCACTCTGTAATGTATGGCTGAACTCTCTGAAGCCACTTAGTGAGTGTCCTATTTATCCCCTTCCTTGTGATCCTAAAATTGTGGTTTGTGTTAAAGAATTAAATAATACATACACCGATGGATCAACTAAATAAATTGTACGCACACATATGGAATGTTAATAATACCTGTGAATTTCTGGTGGCAGTGGATCCTCTGAAGACGGAGGGTCAACCAACTGTTGAAGACCAAATTGCCTCATAATTCTTTGTTGCGCCATCACCTCGACCAAGACATCAAACATGATCTTTGATTTTGTCATCCAATAATCCCGATCCCTTGTGCATAGAACAGAAATACCGTGGGGGTATCTTGCAGCTATGGCTTCTCGTGTATATGGCTGCCAGATCACACCAGTGTACACATCGAACTGCTCGTTTAATGTTGTGTAGGCTCGCCTTATCTGTTCAGTAGCAAACCGTCTCTGTGCAAAATAACAGTTAGCGAAAGTTAGCGAAGGATCTTTGTGGCAAATTATGTTGCAATGCAAGAAATTGTACCATGACACATACCTTGCAACGTGTCCAACACATGCCGAAAGTAGGCATGTCTATGCGAGCAGCATCGTTCAGCTCATCGGAAGGCCAACTGTCCTCAATATGTATGTTCGGACGTCCTATAGAGAACCTCTCCCACGACCACAACTGTAAAAATATAGGGCAACGGAGAAGGGCTACCTTGTTACCTGGCGGCAACGTGCAACCCTTGCACATACCTCGGTAAGTAGCCGCTAAAACCGCAGAACCCCAACTCCTCTGTGTGATATTCTTAAGCTCCAAAGCTGAAGCGATCTCCAGTGCAATACCAATGTAGCGCGCGCTAATACTTGTCACATGGTTCTCTGTGAACATCACCTTCCCTAGAAGCCACAAAAGGTATGCCTCTAGGCTTCGCGTGATCTGTGTCGCTGTCAACGGTACATGTGGATACCCCGGAAACTTCTGAATCTGTATTGAGTAAAGAGAAGGTGTTACTAAATAAGGAAAGTACTTCTGAAACGAGATAATATATGAACACAGAAATGTGAACTTACCTGAAAATTTAGCAACCAGTCATACTTAGGTCCATGAGCCTCTGAGGCAAAGTCCGGAGCACCTTCATACAAATGTGCGAAGCGCGCTGCCATATCATTTTGCCAAGTAGATGTTGCCGCCAGAGGTCCAATGGCTGACCCCGCCAATGGTAAACCAAAAAAGAAGGACACGTCCTCCAGAGTAGGAGCCATCTCTCCCCAACGAAAGTGGAACGTGTGAGTCTCAGGCCTCCATCGGTCCACTAAGCAACTCAGAAGAGACCCGTCAATGGCGAGGCGTGTAGAGGTTTCCGTGGCTTCAACAAGACGCGCGAAAGGTAAAAGCCCAGCCCATTTCAACCTGCATTAAATAAAACAAGACGCGCGAAAGTTTCAGCCTTTGATGTACATGATGGAAAGAATGAAATAAAACACGTACCTTTGAACCCAATCCGGCTGTATCCTCCAGTTTTCCTTTGGAGTACGAGTGATGAGGGGCTCGATCTTCTGGTGCTGACATAATTTTGTAGCACGATGCTTACTATCAATTTCCGGGTCAAGCAACGTCATTCCCTCCATTCCTGCTCTTATTTAGACATAGTTGTACGCACAATACAAATTTGAACAAATAGTGGCAGACTTAGTACAAATTAAAACCATACTGGCACACTTAATACAAATTTGAACAAATAGTGGAAGACTTAGTACAAATTAAAACCATACTGGCACACTTAATACAAATAAAGAACAGAGTGGCAGACTTAGTACAAATTAAAACCATAGTGCGACACTTAATACAAATAAAGAACATAGTGGCAGACTTAGTACAAATTAAAACCATAGTGCGACACTTAATACAAATAAAGAACAAATTAAAACCTAGCTTCTTCCTCTGCCTCTTCCTCCTCTTCGTCCACGGTTGCCTCGTCCACGCACAGAAGCACCGCCAGTGACGAAAGTGGGACAACTAGTGTCCCTATGGCCAAATAAATTGCATAGAATGCATTGCATAGTGCGGCCTCCCGCTTCAGATTCATCCATATCATTCCGGATCCGTTGACACTGTCGTCTACCTCTACTTGTACGCATATTAGCTGGGTCTGGAATGTACCGTCTTTCAACAGGATTTACGGTGTTGAAGTTACCCATTGATCGAAATCCTTGCAACTCACCCGTCCAGGTATTAAGGACAGCCTCTTTCAGAAAATATGGAGACACGAACGAGATTGCATCCATTCCAAGCTGCCTGCAAGCAGCAAGTACATGCGAGCAAGGTAGGAGTAGCAACTTTTGTTTGTTGCATGTACACTCACATGTTGGCCAGGCTTAATTTCCAATTTTGACCTCATGAGTCCTCATCTCATTTGCACATCCGAATTTGTTGTTAGCTAAGCGTACCTCAAACCTTCTTTCTTGATTTCCGATGGCGACTACAGTGTGTGACATAGCTTTTTCCATCTTTCCATCCATGTACTTCATAACCCTCTCACAGTAACGTGTGTTAGGGTTGTTCATCATATGCATCTCAGCTTTTGCACGCCTATCTCTGAAATACTTGATCGTGCCATAGAAAATACCCTCAACCAGAGCTGTAAGTGGCAATGCCCTGTTCCCTCTGAGGACAAAGTTATATGTTTCAGCGAGGTTGGTAGTCATGACACCATACCTTGCTCCATGTGTGTCATGCAACAAAGACCACCTCTCTAGAGGCTTATGCTCTATCCATTGTTCAAATGTTTTAATAGTCCTCCCAAGCCTTCTCCTAGTACCCGGTGGGTCAAATCCTGGCAAGTCGCAAAGCCCAACAGATTCTTCCTCCACGGCAGCTGTTCTTGTTGCTAACTGTGCAGCTACTGCCGCTACCTGTACCCTCACAGCTGCATCTCGTGCAGCTTTCCTGTCCCTAACATGTCTCTATGTGCACACATTAGTTCTTTGACGGATCAAATTGTACTTCCATACCTGATTCTGTTTGCACAGTTTTTTGAAAAGATTCATAAGGTTCTTATTTCTGAACTGGGAGAAGAAATTGGCACCGAGATGACGCATGCACCATCGACTCTGCAAGTCAAGCCATGGAGTTTGTTCATCAGGCCCAGGGTTTGTCAGTTTCTTAATCGCACTCAATATACCTGCATGTCTATCATGAAGGATGCACACATTCGGCTTATTCTGCACAACTGCTATTTTCAATTGCCTAAAGAACCATGTCCAGCTTTCAATGTTCTCGCTCTCCACAAAAGAAAATGCAAGTGGGACAACTTGATTTTGGCCATCTTGACCAATAGCGGTCAGGATCTGACCCTTGCACTTGCCGGTGAGAAAAGTGCCATCTACACAAATCACCGGTCGACAATGAATGAAAGCTTGTATGCAGACACCGAAAGAGAAGAACAGTCGATGCAAAACCTTCACAGTGGGAAACTCTGGCATGAAAAAGTCTGGGATGTCGACATATGTGCCTGGATTCCTCCCCTGCAGTGTTTGAAGAAGCCGCACAACAGAGTCATATGCATCAAAATATGAACCAAATCTTGTCTCAAGCGCCCTATGTTTAGCCCTCCATGCCTTGCCATACGAAATATTATGTTCAACCTTCCGAACACTTTTGTCTGGATAGCCTTCACTTCCATCGCTTTGCACTCCACTATCTCGGTGTAAAACAACCGAGCAATAAGCGTGGACGAAAGGTTACCATGATCTTGAGGGATACTGGGAATAACACATGTGTGATGCACTAAATCACTTATCACCCAACTTGTGTCGTACTTAGGGAGATAGGCATGCACCCTGCTGGGACATTCCATGTTCGTGCATACCATTGTTAAGTATTTCTGACTTGACACCTTAGTCCTGAAAACCCTTTTGGTGGACATTGCCCAGTTAATGATTGCATCCTTCAGGGCTTCCTTGTTGGGATACATAGCACCCGTCGCAATGTTGTTCTGGTGATATAACCAGGCAGAATCATGCCCATCGTTCACATTCATTGCAGATGAGAAGTCCTGATTCCATGATGCAGGATTAGGCACCTCCTCTGCATTGTCTTGTTCATCCGACTCGTCGGAATCATCGGCCTCATCATTTGTATCATCATTTGTATCTTCTTCTTCCATCTGGTTTTGCATGTGTCCATCCACCTCATCTGCATCTACCTCCCCACTGTCATACCCATTCGCAATCTCTCCTTCTACTTGACTATTTTGCCCTGACACATATGCATCATCTCCATCATTTGGCATATGTATCCTTTCACTGCTCTGCCCAGGATCGTAACCACCATGCCCTTCAGGAGGACTGACCTCCTTCAGGACGGGAAGCACTAGGGCGACAGGATTGCATCCCCTGTTTGCACAACCTTGTATCCAGTGCACCCACTAAGAGCGCTGCTCTATTGGCCTCAAATAAAAGTACACATTTGAACTTGACCGGGTCCACAATGCATGAACACCGACGGTGTATTTTTCAGTATTAAGCCCTAAAGAGGTTGTCAACCAGTCTATCACCTGACTAATTGACCATTTTTGAGGGTCATTCAGTGGCACCTCTATGTACTCAAATTCACTAAGATCAACTCCTATCTCATTTGTTTGGACAGTACCATGACCATAGTAAAATATGAACTTCACAATATCTGACATGTTTGCTGACCTACAAAATTATTCAACCTTCTTTAATAAGACCGAATAAATTAATCCGCACATCGCACATCTAAATACACTATCGCCCCAACTAAATAAAATATTCACACATCTAAATTTATTGTGTCTAAATATAATGGTCACGCTATCGCCCCAACTAAATAAAATATTCGCACATCTAAATACACTATCGCCCCAACTAAATAAAATATTCACACATTTAAATACACTATCGCACCAACTAAATAAAATATTCACACATCTAAATTTATTGTATGTAAATATAATGGTCACACTATCGCCCCAACTAAATAAAATATTCGCACATCTAAATACACTATCGCCCGAACTAAATATAATGTACGCATACATACATATATAGACGGATGAACTAAATAAATTGTACGCGCATATATTTTGTTCAAACTAACCTTGAAATACGACCACCACCTCGGCAGCGCTTCACTTGAACAGCGGCAACACCATGAGCACAACCACCTCCACCACCACCATGAACACCACCTCCACCACCACCATGAACACCACCTCCACCACCACCATGAACACCACCTCCACCACCTCCACAAGCTATCCCATCAACAGATCGAGGTATCCCTAACCTTCCTAAGCCATATGGAATATAACTACGGTGGAAAATGGGCTAATTATTGGTTGTAAATGGAGTATTAATTGGAGCAAAGTTGAGCTCGTGAGAGAGAAGAAAGAAGGAAAGAGAGGAAGGAAGAAGAAGAGAGAGAGGAGAGGAAGAAGGAGTGGCCGGCTCGCTCAACCCAGCACCCTTTCGGCCACGCCAGGGCCAAGTGGAGCCCTGTCGGCCACGCCAAAGCCGAGTGGAGCCTGTCGGCTACGCCTGGGCTGACCGCATGCCCAGGTGGGCCGACTGGTCAGCGCAGCCCCTAATCGGCCACGCCTAGGCCGACTGGGCTCCAATCGGCCAGGCCGTGACCAACTGAGTCCAGTCGGCCAGGCTGTGACCTAGGGTGTATTATTTTTGCAAAATTTTAAAAACATGCATTATTTTCGTAATTTTTTTTAATGAATGTATTATTTTAAAAAAATCCTATATATGTATACGATGAAGCATAAAATATATTTAAACGAAAAAAAATCAGCGTTACATGTTTGACCCAAAAATAGCCAACAGGATAAATTAAATCCATTAGAAAATATCCAATATCCATGATTAAATTTATCCCAACAGTCTCTTTTTATTTAATTACCTATACATTGATCAGTCAGGTCAAGAAACACATGCTGCAGCTCGAGTCTACTGCGTGCGATATTGATCGATGGCATCGTCACTTGCCGTTGTTGTTATCGGCCCCGGCCTGCTTCAGGTTACCATGGTCATGCCTGATCTGAATAATTATTTAACAAGCTTAGCACATGTAGAGAAGATACATGTAACATGTAGGAGCAAACGTAGGTACGTATTGAGTCAGTCGACCGTGAATTTGCAGTCTTACTCACCATCGTACTGAACCGCATGCTGCCAGAGAACTTAAAAAAAAATCTTGTTCAATAATGCCAAATAAATTCCAAAATTTATACAAAAAAAAAGCTAAAGCCAGAATGAATTAGTTAATTGCTAAGTTTCACTCTTCCACATCTGAGTTGAAAAATAAATACAGTGAGCACAAAAAAAATGAACAATTGAGGTCACCCATCTCTTAATTAATTGATCATTGCGTATTTAATTAGTCAAGGCACTTACTTTGTAACATCTTCGGTTGAGTCTTGGGTTTGAACAAAGAAGCAAATAGATCAAGATGAAGAAAAAGGCACCATCCATACAGCCCGCGGCCATGTTCAGCGCCAGAGGAGCTAGCGGGGCTTGCTCATTCCCCTTGCGTTTTAAGGCAGCCCTTCTCTCTCATCCTTTAATCAATGCATGCTCATCTATAATCTATAATATCTAAATAGTTCATCTCATTAACCTTTTTATCTTGACATGCAAGCTATCCACATCATCTGATGAGGACATCTCTACTAATGTTACACCCACATCTTCACCAACTACACATACTGGACCAGTTACTAGAGCACGTGCACGTCAACTAAATTATTAGGTACTTTCGTTTCTTGCGAATCCTTCTAATGTTCATGAACATATGATGCTGCCTAAATTAGATACTTTTGTTTTGCTTATGAATGAAGGACCTAGCATGGACAAGAAGGACGGTCATTGGAGCGGGATCAAGCATGGAGAAGAAGGTGTGTGCGCGGGAAAGAACAATGGAGTTTCCAGTGGGGATTTTCGCACTTTGAAGCCACCATAAGGCATGCATGAAGGCTTGGACGAAATACACGAGATGCCACTTCATTATTTTCGTCCAAGAGCAATTATAGGTGCTGCGTCACCTTAATATTGGGCTGGGCCCATGTAATTTCGAAATACCACATTATAGGATGTTTTTAGAGTTCGTATGTGTGGGGAAACCGAGTTAGGGTTGTTTTCGGACCCCACCTCCCAGGGGTCACGAAAATCCCCTCTGTTCCCCCATATATACAGCCCTTAGGGCGTCGTTTAGACTTGGGTTTTAATTAGATTTAAGTTAGCCATAGCCGCAACTTCGAGCTCTTCGTTTGTGTCATCCGACCAGGCCAAGACCTCATTGGAACCCCAACTTTCGTAATCATTCATCTTATATTCGCAATATCCAGATTGCAATTGTCAGTTCTTGCTTGTTCTTCGATTTCTTGCAGGAATTAGACCTTCGTGGTCAGGTTGATCGTGCATCCGCGGGATCAATAACCTCTCGGAGTTGGTTTAGCGATCGCTAAGGCGCAACGTCTTCGCACGTTCGTAGTCGGATCGTGAAAGTCGCCTCCACCATAATCGATCTCCACCATCTCATCGAAACATCGGGACACCTTTGCCTCTATCAAGTGGTATCAGATTTCCAGGTTGATCGGTGAGATTTACCAGTTTTCGTACTCTAGATTACTTCTGTTCTTCATACCTACAGTCCACGAAAAAGCCAAAAAAAAATTTAGGGTTAGATCATCACGTCCCTAAACAGTCCGAGCCTTTGTCCAGTCTTCCTTACAGTAGTTTGCTTTGTTGAATTTGCGGTTGCATCGTTGTGTCGAGTTGCTGATCTTAGCGTCTAGTTCCCTTAGAGTTTCGAGTTCTGATCATAGTTTGTCACGCCGCCGCCGCACAGTACTACACCACCACGTTCCGCCAATCCGAGTCCAGATACTCCACCACGTTCCGCCAAGCAGAGTCCATATACACCACCACGACCTACCGATCCGAGTTGAGTTCCATCACCCGTTCGGTTTGTGATCTCTCCGTAGCCAGATTAGTTTGAGTTGATTAGAGTCGGATTTCACCAATCTTTGTCGTACGTAGAAGAGGGTGATTAGAGTCTGGCACGCTTTCCAGAGCAGTTTTTAGGCCAAAAATTTCAGGGGTGAAAAATTTTCGTGCCCATACGTTCCTTAGGTCCAGAAACTCATTTTGAGACATTCGCCACCATAGTGATTTTTTCGCACTTTTTTCAGCCGTCCCGCATCGCAAAAAAAAAGAGGAAAAAAAGAGAGAAAAAAATTCAGAGTGTGCTTCTCAGTTGTTTACGTGCCGCGTCGTGCTTTCGTTGGTGTTTTAGGCTCGCGTCTCTAGTACGGTCTAGCCTAGGATCAGCACAGTACCGACGTTGAGTGTTTATTCAGCTTTGCATCTCTGTTTTGATTACTGTTGAGTTTTTCCTACCATACTTGTCAGCCTTCCTACAGCTCCACATATATTCTACATCGTGCGTTTGACACCTCCTGGCCATCGCTCCATCATATCTCTGAGAGTTTTGACCCGTTGGTTGTACATCACCACCTGCTGCTAGGTAAGAAACGGTAAGAACGAAAGAAAAGCTTGACGGATTTGTGCTTTCCACCACCCCACATCCCATTAGTAGAAGTAGGATCATATTACTGTGTTTTTTCTATTTCTTCTAACCATGCCAGGATCACATGATGAAGTGGCGCGGGATGCACCCAATTGGGAGAACATGACAAACAAGGAGCTACATGATAAATTTGCACAAATGATGTCTAAACAGGTGAATGCCATCGAGACCAGATTTACAGAGGCAATTGATGGCGTGGAAAAGATGATCGACACCAAGCTCGACGCCAAGTTTACTGAGTTGATCGCACGCCTACCTACACAGCCTGCTGCCGCTCCAGCACAGCCACAGCCACAGCCACCGCCACTACCACGTGCACGACGTATTCTGTTTCCGAGAGGACAAGTTGCTGGTATTGGTGCTCCTCCTGCTGCTGCAGTACCTGCTGCTGCTGCTTCTGACGTCGGCCAGGACGACAACTACGAGGGTGATTACGAGGAGGAGGTGGAACAGGAAGCGGCCTATGAACAGCCAGCTGGACGTCCACGTCCCAACATTCGCCACGGTCGACACCAACCACCCCCTCAGGTACGCGATGATGAACATGTGCCTAAACTGAAATTGAATCTTAAGCCGTTTGAGGGTAGATATATTCCTGATGCTTATCTTACTTGGGAGTTAGAAACTGAACAACGCTTTACATGTTTACAATATCCTGAGAATAGACGTGTTACTGCTGCTGTTTGTGAATTCACGGGATTTGCATCTATTTGGTGGTCTGAACATTGTAGATTGCATGCTAATAATATTCCAACTACTTGGGCTGCTTTAAAAGATGCTATGCGTACTCGCTGGGTTCCTCCTTATTATCAACGTGAATTGTTACAAAAATTACAACGTTTGAGACAAGGAAAAAATTCTGTAGAGGAATATTATCAAGAATTACAAACTGGATTGATTAGATGTGGCCTAGTAGAGGATAATGAAGCTATGCTTGCACGTTTTATGGGTGGTTTAAACAGGGAGATACAAACTATTCTAGAATACAAGGACTTTGCTACTATCACTCGTTTGTTTCATCTTGCTTGTAAAGCTGAACGTGAAGTGCAGGATCGACAGGCCGCGACGAGACCTAACTTTTCTGCAGGACGAAATACATCATGGACATCGCGTGGAGCTTCTACATCCACACGTCCTGCTGCACCACCATCTACTTCAGCCGCTCATTCTTACAGGGAGCCACCAAAACAGCCAGCGCCACCATTCAAGGGTGCACAGAGTGGTCCAGCGGCGAGTTCTTCTTCATCCATGGCTTCCACAGGGCAAACACGAGATCGTGATATTAAATGTCGCAGGTGCCAAGGTGGAGGTCACTTCGCAAAAGACTGTCCCTCCAAGCGTGTGATGACTATTACGGTGGATGGTGGGTATGAGTCAGCGAGTGACTATGATGAGGAGACTTTAGTTCTCATTGCTCATGAGGAACAGGGTGCCCATGATGATGCTCATGATATAGAGTATATGGCTCCTGATGATGCAGATAAATATGCTAGTTTGGTTGCTCAATGTGTGTTAAGTGTGCAGGTAACGAAGGCCGAGCAAAACCAGAGGCATAATTTGTTCCACACAAAGGGAGTGGTGAAAGAACGTTCGGTTCGCATCATCATTGACGGAGGGAGTTGCAACAACTTGGCTAGCATGGAGTTGGTGGAGAAGCTATCTCTCACCACAAGACCACACCCCCATCCGTACTATATTCAGTGGTTTAACAATAGTGGTAAGATTAAGGTAACGCGTTCTGTTCGTGTGCACTTTAGCATTGCTGCATATGCTGATTATGTTGATTGTGATGTGGTACCCATGCAAGCATGCTCTCTTTTACTTGGTAGACCATGGAAATTTCATAGGAATGTTGTACACCATGGTAGGACAAATCAGTTTACTCTGGTTCATCAGGATAAAAATATTGCTTTACTTCCTATGTCTCCTGAACACATTGTGAAAGATGATCTTGCTAGAGCTAGTAAAGCTAAACAGGAGAAAAATAAGAGTGAAAATGAGATAGCAGCCAAAGAATTTGAGCAACAACATAAGACTAATAGCAAATCTTCTTCTGCTGTTTCTAATGAAATTAAATTGACTAGTCCAACTTTGCTTGCTACTAAGGTTGATATTTCAGATTTGGATGTTAGTCAATATGTGTGCTATGCTTTTGTGTGCAAAGAAGCTTTGTTTTCATTTGAGGAATTGCCTCCTTCTTTGCCTCCTATTGTCACTGACCTTTTGCAGGAGTTTATTGACGTCTTTCCACAAGACGTACCACCGGGATTACCACCTATTCGAGGGATTGAGCATCAGATTGACTTAATTCCCGGTGCTTCCCTGCCCAACCGTGCGCCATACCGTACCAATCCGGAGGAGACAAAGGAGATTCAGCGTCAAGTACAAGAGCTACTCGACAAAGGTTACATATGTGAATCCCTTAGTCCTTGTGCTGTTCCTGTTATATTAGTGCCTAAAAAGGACGGAACATGGCGTATGTGTGTTGATTGTAGAGCCATTAATAATATTACTATTCGTTATCGTCATCCTATTCCTCGGTTAGATGATATGCTTGATGAATTAAGTGGCTCTACCATGTTTTCCAAAGTTGATTTGCGTAGTGGATACCATCAAATTCGCATGAAATTAGGAGATGAATGGAAAACGGCATTTAAAACTAAGTTTGGATTATATGAGTGGTTAGTCATGCCTTTTGGGTTAACTAATGCACCTAGCACTTTCATGAGATTAATGAACGAGGTTTTACGTGCTTTCATTGGACGATTTGTGGTAGTCTATTTTGATGATATACTGATTTATAGCAATTCTTTGGAGGAACATTTGGATCATTTACGTGCTGTTTTTATTGCTCTACGTAATGCACGTTTGTTTGGTAACCTTGGGAAGTGCACCTTTTGCACCGACCGAGTATCGTTTCTTGGCTATGTTGTTACTCCGCAGGGAATTGAAGTTGATAAAGCCAAGATCGAGGCGATTGAGAGTTGGCCGCAGCCCAAAACGGTCACACAAGTGAGGAGTTTTCTTGGCCTCGTTGGATTCTATAGGCGTTTTGTGAGAGATTTCAGCACCATTGCTGCACCTCTCAATGAGCTTACACGCAAGGATATGCCTTTTACTTGGGGTACCGCACAGGAAGAAGCCTTCACGGTATTGAAAGATAAGTTAACACATGCTCCTTTGCTCCAACTTCCTGATTTTAATAAGACTTTTGAGCTTGAATGCGATGCTAGTGGGATTGGTTTGGGAGGTGTGTTATTACAAGATGCTAAACCTGTTGCATACTTTTCTGAAAAATTGAGTGGGCCTAGTCTGAACTATTGTACTGATGATAAGGAATTATATGCTCTTGTTCGGACATTAGAAACTTGGCAACATTATTTATGGCCCAAAGAATTTGTTATACATTCTGATCATGAATCTTTGAAACACATAAGAAGTCAAGAAAAACTTAATCGTAGACATGCTAAGTGGGTTGAATTTATTGAGACTTTCCCTTATGTCATTAAACACAAGAAGGGGAAAGATAATATTATTGCTGATGCTTTGTCTCGTCGTTATACTATGCTTTCACAACTGGACTTCAAGATATTCGGTTTAGAGACAATCAAAGATCAATATGTACATGATGCGGAATTTAAAGATGTTTTGCAGAATTTTAGAGAAGGTAGAACATGGAACAAGTTTGTGCTTAATGATGGGTTTGTGTTCCGTTCTAACAAGTTATGCATTCCAGCTAGCTCTATTCGTCTTTTGTTGTTGCAGGAGGCGCATGGAGGAGGATTAATGGGACATTTTGGCGTGAAGAAGACGGAGGACGTACTTGCTACACATTTCTTTTGGCCAAAGATGAGACGGGATGTTGAGCGTTTTGTTGCTCGCTGCACTACATGTCAAAAAGCTAAGTCACGACTCAATCCTCATGGTTTATACATGCCTTTACCTGTACCTAGTGTTCCGTGGGAGGACATATCCATGGACTTTGTTTTAGGCTTGCCTCGAACAAAGAAGGGGAGGGATAGCATATTTGTTGTCGTGGATAGATTTTCTAAGATGGCACATTTTATACCATGTCATAAAAGCGATGATGCTGCTAATGTTGCTGATTTATTCTTTCGAGAGATTATTCGCTTACATGGTGTGCCCAATACTATTGTCTCGGATCGTGATACTAAGTTTCTTAGCCATTTTTGGAGATGCTTATGGGCTAAGTTGGGGACTAAACTACTTTTTAGTACTACATGTCATCCCCAAACTGATGGACAAACTGAAGTAGTCAATAGGACTTTGTCTACTATGCTTAGGGCTGTTTTAAAGAGTAACTTAAAAATGTGGGAAGAATGTTTACCTCATATTGAATTTGCTTATAATCGTTCATTTCATTCTACCACTAAAATGTGCCCTTTTGAGATTGTTTATGGTTTTCTACCTCGTGCACCTATTGATTTGCTTCCTCTTCCATCTTCGGAGAAGGTTAATTTTGATGCTAAGCAACATGCTGAATTGATATTAAAAATGCATGAGTTAACTAAAGAAAACATTGAGAAAATGAATGCTAGATACAAGCTTGCTGGTGATAAGGGTAGAAAGCATGTTGTGTTTGAACCAGGAGATCTTGTTTGGTTACATCTACGTAAAGATAGGTTTCCTGATTTGCGCAAGTCTAAGTTAATGCCACGAGCTGATGGTCCCTTTAAGGTTTTACAGAAAATTAACGATAATGCATATAAACATGAGCTACCTGCAGATTTTGGGGTTAGTCCCACATTTAACATTGCAGATTTGAAACCTTATTTGGGAGAAGATAATGAGCTTCCGTCGAGGACGGCTTCAATTCAAGAAGGGGAGGATGATGAGGACATCTCTACTAATGTTACACCCACATCTTCACCAACTACACATACTGGACCAGTTACTAGAGCACGTGCACGTCAACTAAATTATCAGGTACTTTCGTTTCTTGCGAATCCTTCTAATGTTCATGAACATATGATGCTGCCTAAATTAGATACTTTTGTTTTGCTTATGAATGAAGGACCTAGCATGGACAAGAAGGACGGTCATTGGAGCGGGATCAAGCATGGAGAAGAAGGTGCGCGCGCGGGAAAGAACAATGGAGTTTCCAGTGGGGATTTTCGCACTTTGAAGACACCATAAGGCATGCATGAAGGCTTGGACGAAATACACGAGATGCCACTTCATTATTTTCGTCCAAGAGCAATTATAGGTGCTGCGTCACCTTAATATTGGGCTGGGCCCATGTAATTTCGAAATACCACATTATAGGATGTTTTTAGAGTCCGTATGTGTGGGGAAACCGAGTTAGGGTTGTTTTCGGACCCCACCTCCCAGGGGTCACGAAAATCCCCTCTGTTCCCCCATATATACAGCCCTTAGGGCGTCGTTTAGACTTGGGTTTTAATTAGATTTAAGTTAGCCATAGTCGCAACTTCGAGCTCTTCGTTTGTGTCATCCGACCAGGCCAAGACCTCATTGGAACCCCAACTTTCGTAATCATTCATCTTATATTCGCAATATCCAGATTGCAATTCTCAGTTCTTGCTTGTTCTTCGATTGCTTGCAGGAATTAGACCTTCGTGGTCAGGTTGATCGTGCATCCGCGGGATCAATAACCTCTTGGAGTTGGTTTAGCGATCGCTAAGGCGCAACGTCTTCGCACGTTCGTAGTCGGATCGTGAAAGTCGCCTCCACCATAATCGATCTCCACCATCTCATCGAAACATCGGGACACCTTCGCCTCTATCATCATCAAGTGGTTTTACCATGCAAAAAACTAATTTCCATCAACTTTTCATGCACATGCTCCCATTAATTCTCCATGCATCACAAATAAATAATTAAAAAATATTATGCACTTAGCTCCACGTTTGATAAACGATTTCTTTATAGAAAATCAAATTATAAGTTACGTCGCGTGTTATTTTTTTTTCTATGAATGCACATCTTTAATTGCTATCATTGTCCAACTCTTTATGTACATGCTCCCATTTAATTCTGCATGCATAAAAAAAATATTTAAAAAAATTATGCACTTAGCTCCATGATTTATAAATGATTTGTTTATAAAAAATCAAATTATAAGTTACCTCACATGTTATTTTTTTATGCGACAAATTTTCTATGAATGCACATCTGTAGTTGCTATCATTGTTTTAGGTTTAGTCAAGGGTGGAGATGTTTCCACTATCTCTACTCAATTTTTTTCCATCTTTTATCACCTCATCGATATATTATGAAACTAGATGATACCCCGCGCGTTGCTGCGGGAACTATTAACAAATACTTTGATTTTTTAAACATAAGAAAAGTTATGAAACATATAATAATTTGATTATAAATTCTTTTTTGAAAATATATATTGTTTAGAGTACAAATCTAAGATAATTTGATGAAAATCCAAAAATATGTATGATGTTTTGCTTTGTTAATTTATTACCTTGACAATGCAACGTCCCATAATTCCATGTTTCAGGATCTTATGGGTCTCTTTCCTTGTTATGTGTCAGCCTTCCTAATTCTTGATTCCCCGATTGATACTTTTCAAAAAATAATAAAATATTTAAACTGTGAGAATCAAGTGGAAAGTAGGAGGTGGTACTATATAACAGGCAAACTAACCCTTGCATATCAACACGCCTAGCTAGTTTGTTGGTTGTCTACTCGGCTACTACCTGAGAGGTCGCCGATTCGATTCCGGTCTGCACAATTTATGCCTCCTCATTCCGGGCCGCCTAGCACGTGTGTATTTTAAACGGGCCAACTACGTTGGGCCACATCGGCACAACGCGGCATGGGCTGAGGCCAGGCAAACAATTGGCTTAAATCGAGCGGCGTAAGGAAAAAATATGTATTGTTTTTCTGTTACTAAAAGATGGATTGCGGGTTGACTTTTATAAAACCTAGGAATTTTTTAACAAAATAACCATGATGGACCAAAAAATGAGAAGAAACGCACCTCCCTCTTGTCACAACCCTCTTTTAGGTATATGCTAGGTTTAGGTTGCCCCTTTGCATCATGCTAAATTTCAAAAAAAATCCAATTGGAAAAAAAGCCCTAAAGAATTTAATTCAAATGGCTATCCTAAAAATTTCTTCCAAAATTCTTCTGAACATTTTGAAAATCTCTATAAATGGGCATGATCACATTTCATGTGCTGTGGGTCCCATGTCATGCTCATGGATTTTTGAAAGTCCAATAGTGCCTTTGGAAATTAAATAAACCCGTATTTGATTTGAAATTCAAATTAATTGAATTTAAGAAATGCCCAAGTTTTGGAAGTGACTAGCTACTGTTCACATCAAGCCATATTAAAAACTTGAGCATTTATAAAAATGTTTTGGTATTTTTTTCACTAAAGCTAAACAAATAGCAGAAAAATAAAAGAGAAAAGAAAGGCAGAGAGAAAACTTACCTGGTCTTGGCCCACCAGGCTGGCCTAGCCCAGACCAACAACCAAAGTCGGCTATCGTCTTCCTCCCTGTTGAGCCAAGCTGCTCGGTGGCGAGCACGCCGATGCCACCGCGACGGCCAAGCCGTCTACGCCTCTCCCCTAGCCATGTCTTCACGCCACACAACGCCCAGAAGCCCCCGCAACTTCTTCCCCCTCTCGCCGCTCTCCGTCTCACCCTCCCGGACCAGAATCCCGCGCCGCCCGAAGCTCACCGGAGCGCGCCACCGTGACAGCCGTGGCCAACGGACACCCCAAGCGCCTCGGCCTTTTCCATAAGCCTCGTCGTGATCGTCTTCGTTGCCATGCTCAAGCAATCGAGCTAGGAGGCCCTGTAGATGACGCCATCCTCACCAAGTTGCCGCCGGCCGCCGCGATGTCCTCTCTGGAATATGTCGCCTCTAGCTCCTCCCCAGCCCCGCCGTCCTCACCATAGAGCTCACGGTGAGGAGACGCGCCGATTCACTCTCCTCTTTCTCCTTTTCGAGCTTCTAGTCGCCGTGCTCGCCAACACAGTAACGCCGCCACCGCGGAGCTCGTCGCCGGCGTGGCCTCGGGCCTCCCTTGAGTCGCTCGTGTGCACCACGCAATGTGCGAGATCCCCCTGGACGTTTAGGTGGTCGCGACGCTCTATTTGGCGCACTGCGCCGTCGTCCCCGTGGGCGCCCGCGCACTGGTGTCGCTGGCGACTAGCCGCCGGCAGCCCGTGACGTGGCCACCATTAACAGCTAACCCCCCTCTAATTAGTCACTGGCAGGTGGGCCCTCCCACCTAACTAATCACCTCTATTTAAATTAACCACGGGATTAAATCCACTAAGGCTGACAGGGCTGGCCCACTGGTCAGAGCCCCTTGACGTCACCCCTGCATCAGCATTTCTAATTAAAAGAAAATACAAAAAATCTAGAAAGTTAATTAAACTTCAAAAATTCATAGAAAAATCATATTAACTCCAAATTGAACAAATAATATATGTAAAATTATCAGAAAAATGCAAGGATTATGAATATGCAATTTTTTGTCATGTTGGACCATTTTAAAATGGGTAAACAGAAGAAAATGTGCATATGAAACCTTTTAAATTCAAATGTGGAGTTGGAATTTGCAACTTAAATGAAATACACTTCATGTAAATGGAATTGGCAACACATAAGCACTCCTTACACCATGTTATTACATTTGATCATGTTATTGTGCATTGCATTTATATTGATTGCTTGTTTGTGTTGTTTGCTATCGAAAGAGGTGGAGCCGGGACCCGAGATCACCCCCTCCGTTGAAGACACCGTGTACGAACCTCGTCAGCAAGGCAAGCAAACCCCATTGATCATGTCGATAAAATCCCAATTCCCACTTAGTCTCGCTTATGCATTGTTTAGGATGTTTACCATGATGCGTTTCTACCGCATAGCCATTCCTTTGCATGACCTATCATCTTGTCACAGTAGTAAGCAAAACCACAATCCTAGCAGATGTAGGAGTTGATTGATATCATGTGACCCCTGTAACTGTTACTGCTTATTGCATGCTTAGAGTTACAATGAGGTTACTCTTTTGTGAGTCGGGATGGTAGTAATCATGTTGATGATGGTGGAAATGTGTTGGTGAACTTGACCTAAACAAGGTGAACGATGAGAGGCTGTGTAGGAGTACACAGTGGGTTGTCTCGTTGAACACCGCCTTAAGCCCGAGTTCTTGTGTGGTGATCCAAGGCAAAGAGTGTAAGGCCCCTGATGCGGTACTAACTCTAACTAGTCGCTTTCGCGTCCGGTCGGAGTTAGAAGCGCATCAAACGCCACCGGCGCACGACACTCGCACTCGTGTCGCTACCGGATTCTCGACAACAGGTATAAAAGCATAACTCTACAAGACAGAAATACATATAGATAGATAAAATAGAACAGGGCATACAACGCCACTGTCTAAATAATACAACATCACCATGAGTACATCTCAACAATACGTCAATACATCAAGCGGTAGCATAATAGGGACCGGGTACGGTCAAGATCCAAACTGCCCTAGAGAGGGCTACACATAAATGTCCACTCACGGGAACGTCTGAACCCAACTATAAGATCCTACTGGTCGAGGTACTCGTACTCGTCGTCATCCTCCGGGGGCACCTCCACAAAGTAACGTCCGGTGCTGGGGTCGAGGTAGTAGTCCACTGCAGCGGCCGATCAGGCAAAGCGGTAAAGACAGAAATGTAAACGGGGGTGAGAACATGTCATTACGGAATAACTAACGCTGCAGGAAAGGTAAAGACAAAGACAGATTGCAGCCGTACTAGCATATATGGTGTCTACTCGTTCTATCAGAATAAAGATGAGGTCCAAGAAGTTACGTAGACAACGTGTCAAAAGTCGACTATCCACCTACTTACGCAAACATAACACAACCTCGTTTCTCTCTCGGTCCCCCTGGACGAAGAAAGACAACCAAGGAACGCACATGGTTTGTCAAGTTTTATAGCATGATTATAATTGATGTTATTCTATGAACAGGACGTAGGCTCAAAGTTGTCCATAACCGCGGACACGGCTTTTCGAAAAGATTTACCCTGCAGGGGTGTACCAACTGTCCATTATAGACGTCGCATGTACGCTCGGTTTCCACTTGGCTAGGTAAGCGCCTGAAACTGCGGAACGTCAGAATCCCTCTAACTAACAACGCACATATCCGGGTGGCCCCCGGTGAGTCGACACCCAACTCAAAAGCTGGCCACGCTCTCGAATCGGTCTCTACCGTATGACTCCAGGATTGGATTACCGGTTAGTTCTCTTATGAGACCGGGTCCTCAGCCGGTCTATTTGGGCCAGCCAAGAAACTATGTCCTCCTGGCCCTGGTTTGGTTTGGAAACAACTGGGGATCCAACCAGCACACACACATTGCAAATGTAAATCAGCTCGGGCCACCACTAGAATGTACGAAGCTAGGTAGGTAAGACAAGGGGGCCCCATAAAACCCCACACACGATTAGGCACGCTCGATCAAAGAACCAATACCCGGAACTCGGGTCCTAGGTGACTCGAATGGAACAAAGCACCAGACGGGATAGTCCAGCTGATAGAGGCGAAGGTGTCCCGATGTTTCGATGAGATGGTGGAGATCGATTTTGGTGGAGTAGACTTTCACGACCCGACTACGAACGTGCGAAGACGTTGCGCCTTAGCAATCGCTAAACCAACTCCGAGAGGTTATTGATCCCGCGGATGCACGATCAACCTGACCACGAAGGTCAATTCCTGCAAGCAATCGAAGAACAAGCAAGAACTAAGAATTGCAATCTGGATATTGCGAATATAAGATGAAAGATTAACAGAAGTTGGGGTTCCAATGCGGTCTTGGCCTGGTCGGACGACACAAACGAAGAACTCGAAGTTGCGGCTATGGCTAACTTAAATCTAATTAAAACCCAAGTCTAAACGACGCCCTAAGGGCTGTATATATGGGGGAACAGAGGGGATTTTCGTGACCCCTTGGAGGTGGGGTCCGAAAATAACCCTAACTCGGTTTCCCCACACATACGGACTCTAAAAACAGCCTATAATGTGGTATTTCGAAATTACATGGGCCCAGCCCAATATTAAGGTGACGCAGCACCTATAATTGCTCTTGGACGAAAATAATGAAGTGGCATCTCGTGTATTCCGTCCAAGCCTTCATGCATGCCTTATGGTGGCTTCAACGTGCGGAAATCCCCACTGGAAGCTCCACTGTACTTTCCCCTGCGCGCACCTTCTTCTCCATTCTTGATTCCGCTCCAATGACCGTCCTTCTTGTCCATGCTAGGTACTTCATTCATAAGAAAAACAAAAGTATCTAATTTAGGCAGCATCATATGTTCATGAACAATAGAAGGATTCGCAAGAAACGAAAGTACCTGATAATTTAGTTGACATGCACGTGCTCTAGTAACTGGTCCAGTATGTGTAGTTGGTGAGGGTATGGGTGTAACATTAGTAGGGATGTCCTCATCATCCTCCCCTTCTTGAATTGAAGTCGTCCTCGACGGAAGCTCATCATCTTCTCCCAAATAAGGTTTCAAATCTGCAATGTTAAATGTGGGACTAACCCCAAAATCTGCAGGTAGCTCAAGTTTATATGCATTATCATTAATTTTCTGTAAAACCTTAAAGGGACCATCAGCTCGTGGCATTAACTTAGACTTGCGCAAATCAGGAAACCTATCTTTTCGTAGATGTAACCAAACAAGATCTCCTGGTTCAAATACAACATGCTTTCGACCCCTATCACCAGCAAGCTTGTATCTAGCATTCATGCGCTCAATGTTTTCTTTAGTTAACTCATGCATTTTTAATATCAATTCAGCACGTTGCTTAGCATCAAAATTCACCTTCTCCGAAGATGGAAGAGGCAGCAAATCAATAGGTACACGAGGTAGAAAACCATAAACAATCTCAAAAGGGCACATTTTAGTGGTAGAATGCACTGAACGATTATAAGCAAATTCAATATGAGGTAAACATTCTTCCCACAGTTTCAAGTTACTTTTTAAAACAGCCCTAAGCATAGTAGACAAAGTCCTATTGACCACTTCAGTTTGTCCATCAGTTTGGGGATGACATGTAGTACTAAAGAGTAGTTTAGTCCCCAACTTAGCCCATAAGCATCTCCAAAAATGGCTAAGAAACTTAGTATCACGATCCGAGACAATAGTATTGGGCACACCATGTAAACGAATAATCTCTCCAAAGAATAAATCAGCAACATTAGCAGCATCATCGCTTTTATGACATGGTATAAAATGTGCCATCTTAGAAAATCTATCCACGACAACAAATATGCTATCCCTCCCCTTCTTTGTTCGAGGCAAGCCTAAAACAAAGTCCATGGATATGTCCTCCCACGGAACACTAGGTACAGGTAAAGGCATGTATAAACCATGAGGATTGAGTCGTGACTTAGCTTTTTGACATGTAGTGCAGCGAGCAACAAAACGCTCAACATCCCGTCTCATCTTTGGCCAAAAGAAATGTGTAGCAAGTACATCCTCCGTCTTTTTCACGCCAAAATGTCCCATTAATCCTCCTCCATGCGCCTCCTGCAACAACAAAAGACGAATAGAGCTAGCTGGAATACATAGCTTGTTAGAACGGAACACAAATCCATCATTAAGCACAAACTTGTTCCATGTTCTACCCTCTCTACAATTCTGCAATACATCTTTAAATTCCACATCATTTGCATATTGTTCTTTGATTGTCTCTAAACCGAATATCTTGAAGTCAAGTTGTGAAAGCATAGTATAACGACGAGACAAAGCATCAGCAATAATATTATCTTTCCCCTTCTTGTGTTTAATGACATAAGGGAAAGTCTCAATAAATTCAACCCACTTAGCATGTCTACGATTAAGTTTTGCTTGACTTCTTATGTGTTTCAAAGATTCATGATCAGAATGTATAACAAATTCTTTGGGCCATAAATAATGTTGCCAAGTTTCTAATGTCCGAACAAGAGCATATAATTCCTTATCATAAGTAGAATAGTTCAGACTAGGCCCACTCAATTTTTCAGAAAAGTATGCAACAGGTTAAGCATCTTGTAATAACACACCTCCCAAACCAATCCCACTAGCATCGCATTCAAGCTCAAAAGTCTTATTAAAATCAGGAAGTTGGAGCAAAGGAGCATGTGTTAACTTATCTTTCAATACCGTGAAAGCTTCTTCCTGTGCGGTACCCCAAGTAAAAGGCACATCCTTGCGTGTAAGCTCATTGAGAGGGGCAGCAATGGTGCTGAAATCTCTCACAAAACGCCTATAGAATCCAGCGAGGCCAAGAAAACTCCTCACTTGTGTGACCGTTTTGGGCTGCGGCCAACTCTCAATCGCCTCGATCTTGGCTTTATCAACTTCAATACCCTGTGGAGTAACAACATAGCCAAGAAACGATACTCGGTCGGTGCAAAAGGTGCACTTCCCAAGGTTACCAAATAAACGTGCATTACGTAGAGCAATAAAAACAGCACGTAAATGATCCAAATGTTCCTCCAAAGATTTGCTATAAATCAGTATATCATCAAAATAGACTACCACAAATCGTCCAATGAAAGCACGTAAAACCTCGTTCATTAATCTCATGAAAGTGCTAGGTGCATTAGTTAACCCAAAAGGCATGACTAACCACTCATATAATCCAAACTTAGTTTTAAAAGCCGTTTTCCATTCATCTCCTAATTTCATGTGAATTTGATGGTATCCACTACGCAAATCAACTTTGGAAAACATGGTAGAGCCACTTAATTCATCAAGCATATCATCTAACCTAGGAATAGGATGACGATAACGAATAGTAATATTATTAATGGCTCGACAATCAACACACATACGCCATGTTCCATCCTTTTTAGGCACTAATATAACAGGAACAGCACAAGGACTAAGGGACTCACGTATGTAACCTTTGTCGAGTAGCTCTTGTACTTGACGCTGAATCTCCTTCGTCTCCTCCGGATTGGTACGGTATGGCGCACGGTTGGGCAACGAAGCACCGGGAATTAAGTCAATCTGATGCTCAATCCCTCGAATAGGTGGTAATCCCGGTGGTACGTCTTGTGGAAAGACGTCAATAAACTCCTGCAAAAGGTCAGTGACAACAGGAGGCAAAGAAGGAGGCAATTCCTCAAATGAAAACAAAGCTTCTTTGCACACAAAAGCATAGCACACATATTGACTAACATCCAAATCTTAAATATCAACCTTAGTAGCAAGCAAAGTTGGACTAGTCAATTTAATTTCATTAGAAACAGCAGAAGAAGATTTGCTATTAGTCTTATGTTGTTGCTCAAATTCTTTGGCTGCTATCTCATTCTCACTCTTATTTTTCTCCTGTTTTGCTTTACTAGCTCGAGCAAGATCATCTTTCACAATTTGTTCAGGAGACATAGGAAGTAAAGCAATATTTTTATCCTGATGAACTAAAGTAAACTGATTTGTCCTACCATGGTGTACAACATTCCTATCAAATTGCCATGGTCTACCAAGTAAAAGAGAGCATGCTTGCATGGGTACCACATCACAATCAACATAATCAGCATATGCAGCAATGCTAAAGTGCACACGAACAGAACGCGTTACCTTAATCTTACCACTATTGTTAAACCACTGAATATAGTACGGATGGGGGTGTGGTCTTGTGGTGAGAGATAGCTTCTCCACCAACTCCATGCTAGCCAAGTTGTTGCAACTCCCTCCGTCAATGATAATGCGAACCGAACGTTCTTTCACCACTCCCTTTGTGTGGAACAAATTATGCCTCTGGTTTTGCTCGGCCTTCGTTACCTGCACACTTAATACACGTTGAGCAACCAAACTAGCATATTTATCTGCATCATCAGGAGTCATATACTCTATATCATGAGCATCATCATGGGCACCCTGTTCCTCATGAGCAATGAGAACTAGAGTCTCCTCATCATAGTCGCTCGCTGACTCATACCCACCATCCGCCGTAATAGTCATCACACGCTTGGAGGGACAGTCTTTTGTGAAGTGACCTCCACCTTGGCACCTGCGACATTTAATATCACGATCTCGTGTTTGCCCTGTGGACGCCATGGATGAAGAAGAACTCGCCGCTGGACCACTCTGTGCACCCTTGAATGGTGGCGCTGGCTGTTTTGGTGGCTCCCTGTAAGAATGAGCGGCTGAAGTAGATGGTGGCGCAGCAGGACGTGTGGATGTAGAAGCTCCACGCGATGTCCACGATGTATTTCGTCCTGCAGAAAAGTTAGGTCTCGTAGCGGCCTGTCGATCCTGCACTTCACGTTCAGCTTTACAAGCAAGATGAAACAAACGAGTGATAGTAGCAAAGTCCTTGTATTCTAGAATAGTTTGTATCTCCCTGTTTAAGCCACCCATAAAACGTGCAAGCATAGCTTCATTATCCTCTACTAGGCCACATCTAATCAATCCAGTTTGTAATTCTTGATAATATTCCTCTACAGAATTTTTTCCTTGTCTCAAACGCTGTAATTTTTGTAACAATTCACGTTGATAATAAGGAGGAACCTAGCGAGTACGCATAGCATCTTTTAAAGCAGCCCAAGTAGTTGGAATATTATTAGCATGCAATCTACAATGTTCAGACCACCAAATAGATGCAAAGCCTGTGAATTCACAAACAGCAGCAATAACACGTCTATTCTCAGGATATTGTAAACATGTAAAACGTTGTTCAGTTTCTAACTCCCAAGTAAGATAAGCATCAGGAATATATCTACCCTCAAACGGCTTAAGATTCAATTTAAGTTTAGGCACATGTTCATCATCGCGTACCTGAGGGGGTGGTTGGTGTCGACCGTGGCGAATGTTGGGACGTGGACGTCCAGCTGGCTGCTCATAGGCCGCTTCCTGTTCCACCTCCTCCTCGTAATCACCCTCGTAGTTGTCGTCCTGGCTGACGTCAGAAGCAGCAGCAGCAGCAGTAGCGGCAACTGCAGCAGCAGGAGGAGCACCAATACCAGCAGCTTGTCCTCGCGGAAACAGAATACGTCGTGCACGTGGTAGTGGCGGTGGCTGTGGCTGTGCTGAAGGTAGGCGTGCGATCAACTCAGTAAACTTGGCGTCGAGCTTGGTGTCGATCATCTTCTCCACGCCATCAATCGCCTCTGTAAATCTGGTCTCGATGTCCTGCACCTGTTGAGACATCATACGTGCAAATTTATCATGTAGCTCCTTGTTTGTCATGTTCTCCCAATCGGGTGCATCCCGCGCCACTTCAACATGTGATCCTGGCATGGTTAGCAGAAATAGAAAACACACAGGAATATGATCCTACTTCTACTAATGGGATGGATGTGGGGTGGTGGACAGCACAAATCCGTCAAGCTTTTCTTACGTTCTTACCGATTCTTACCTAGCAGCAGGTGGTGATGTACAACCAATGGGTCAAAACTCTCAGAGATATGGTAGAGCGATGGCCAGGAGGTGTCAAAACGCACGATGTAGAAAATATGTGGAGCTGTAGGTAGGCTTGACAAATATGGTAGAAAAAAGATCAACAGTAATCAAAACAGAGATGCAAAGCTGAATAAACACTCAACGTCGGTACTGTGCTGATCCTAGGCTAGACCGTACTAGAGACGCGAGCCTAAAACACCAACGAAAGCACGGCGCGGCACGTAACAACTGTGAAGCACACTCTGAATTTTTTGTTCTCTCTTTTTTTTTTTTTTTTTTTTTTTGCGATGCGGGACTGCGGGGGCTGAAAAAGTGCGAAAAAATCACTATGGTGGCGAACGTCTCAAAACGAGTTTCTGGACCTAAGGAACGTATGGGCACGAAATTTTTTTACCCCTGAAAATTTTGGCCTAAATTTTTTTTTTTTTTTGGAAATCACCCTCTTCTACGTACGACAAAAGATTGGTGAAATCCGACTCTAATCAACTCAAAACTATTCTGGCTACGGGGATATCAGGAACCGTACTAATGGTGGAACTCAACTCGGACTCGTGAGACGTGGTGGTGTATATGGACTCTGCTTGGCGGAACGTGGTGGTGTATCTGGACTTGGATTGGCGGAACGTGGTAGGATGACTACTGGTGCGGCGGCGACGTGGCAAACTGTGATCAGAACTCGAAACTCTAAGGGAACTAGACGCTAAGATCAGCAACTTGACACAACGATGCAACCGTAAATTCAACAAAGCAAGTACTGAAAAGAAAACTGGACAAAGGCTAGGACTGTCTTGGGACGTGATGATCTAACCCTAATTTTTTTTTGTTGGCTTTTTCGTGGACTGTAGGTATGAAGAACAGAACCAATCTAGACTATGAAAACTGGTAAATCTCACCGAGCAACCTGGAAATCTGATACCACTTGATAGAGGCGAAGGTGTCCCGATGTTTCGATGAGATGGTGGAGATCGATTTTGGTGGAGTAGACTTTCACGACCCGACTACGAACGTGCGAAGACGTTGTGCCTTAGCAATCGCTAAACCAACTCCGAGAGGTTATTGATCCCGCGGATGCACGATCAACCTGACCACGAAGGTCAATTCCTGCAAGCAATCGAAGAACAAGCAAGAACTAAGAATTGCAATCTGGATATTGCGAATATAAGATGAAAGATTAACAGAAGTTGGGGTTCCAATGCGGTCTTGGCCTGGTCGGACGACACAAACGAAGAACTCGAAGTTGCGGCTATGGCTAACTTAAATCTAATTAAAACCCAAGTCTAAACGACGCCCTAAGGGCTGTATATATGGGGGAACAGAGGGGATTTTCGTGACCCCTTGGAGGTGGGGTCCGAAAATAACCCTAACTCGGTTTCCCCACACATACGGACTCTAAAAACAGCCTATAATGTGGTATTTCGAAATTACATGGGCCCAGCCCAATATTAAGGTGACGCAGCACCTATAATTGCTCTTGGACGAAAATAATGAAGTGGCATCTCGTGTATTCCGTCCAAGCCTTCATGCATGCCTTATGGTGGCTTCAACGTGTGGAAATCCCCACTGGAAGCTCCACTGTACTTTCCCCTGCGCGCACCTTCTTCTCCATTCTTGATCCCGCTCCAATGACCGTCCTTCTTGTCCATGCTAGGTCCTTCATTCATAAGAAAAACAAAAGTATCTAATTTAGGGAGCATCATATGTTCATGAACAATAGAAGGATTCGCAAGAAACGAAAGTACCTGATAATTTAGTTGACGTGCACGTGCTCTAGTAACTGGTCCAGTATGTGTAGTTGGTGAGGGTATGGGTGTAACATTAGTAGGGATGTCCTCATCACCAGCCTTCCACCTTTCGTCGAATATAAATTAACATCATGTAACAATAATATATATCAACCAACTTCTGTTATAGCATGATATCCCAACCATAAATATATAAGGTAAGCAGCAAGTCTTCTACCCATACTAAGCAATGGCTGTGCAGCGGTAACTTAGCAGTACAATGGTTTGCTGGGATGTGGGGATCATGGCTGTATGGGTTTAAACATGGCATATAAGGTAGATAGGATCAAGCAACAACGTTCTAGATCTACAGCTAAGCATGAGCAGAAGTTATAAAGTAATGACACAGTTCTCCCCCTTGCCTGGTAAGGTAGTCGAAGCAGCACCCACAGTACCCTCGGGCTCGGTGTCGGACAGCTCCACGTAAGTCTCCTCGTCAGTCTCGGGTGCTAACGTACGATACCGGCAAGGAAAAACACTCAAGTAAGCAACTGATGCAAACTCAAACAAGGATGGCATGTTCAAGTTTTATTTACATGGTATGACCCTGTCTAGTCAAGTTTAAATGAAGGTGATGACGACAAGTCATCACTTCCATATGCATTTATTACATTGTAATGGCTTTGGTCTAAGCCTTAATTTAGGTGTAAGTAGCATGATAGCATGACATGATCAACAAAGCATTACAAGAATTTAAACAACATGAAGGTAAAACAATGATTCCGGAGACGGAGTAGTGTCGGTGAACTTGACACACAGGAATAAGAAGATTGAACATGGAATATATGACAATATGACATGGAACACCGGATCCCAGCCACATTACATATGACAATATGTTAGGGCTGAAATGAATAAGAAGATGACATGGAACAAGATTGAACAGACCAGATGATCAACATTTCAAATGCACTGAAGTTGAAATGTTGTAGGCAGAAAGATCTGAACGCCTCTGGACCAGATGAATACAACTGAATTCATGAGTTGCACAAAACATCATGAAAACATCACTGCTGAAAACCTTGCAGAAAGGCACCCCAAAAGCATATAAGACATGTCTCCAGTTGAATTTGCAAAGGCAGTTGCAAATTCAACTGAAGTTCAGGGGGCTGAGTGCAAAATTGCACCACATGAATTTTGAAAAGGTTCAAATTACTTCATCACCATCACCATGCATCTCCTTGTGCAAAACTACCCAAAAACCATATATGGCATGGGACATTTAGAATTTGAACCACTTTACAAAGATCAAAGAAAAGAAAAGGGGGCTTATTTGCAAAATGGCCACACTTCAATTATTAGAAGGGGTCAGATGCAAAAATGAACCTCATCATGTTGGTCAGTAGCTCAAGCTACCCCAAAAACATATATGGCATGCCCCCAAATGCAAAAGTTGCTCAATCAGATTTGAATTTGGAAGCAAATTCAAATTTGAATTTAAACAGAAAAGAAATCCAAGAAAAAGAAAAGAAATAAAAAAAGAAAAAAGGACTCAGCCCCATGGGCTGCTCTCGGGCGAAACCGGCCCAACCAACTCGTCTGGCCCGCAATGGGCTCAGCCCACGCGCCCTGGGTCGCTGACAAGCGGGTCCCAGACGTCAGTCTCAGATGAAAAATCAAAAAAAATGGGGTGGCGCCGGCTGGACTCGAACCCGCGACTCGCTGCTTACTCCACTGCTCGCTACCACTGCGCCACGAAGCGTTTTCTGAACATATACGCTACGCAGGCTAGGTGAGGTTCAGTACCCAGCTTCTCTGAACTTCGAACAGCTGCAAACTCTGAACCGCGACGGCGACGCTCTACTGTGGCGAACCGCGCATCGTGTACCGGCAAGCTCCGGCCACCCCGCCATGGAACGAACCTAAGAGGGCACCTAGCTCTACACGAGGAGGTGCGCCATGGCTTCTATCTCCAACTCTACTGCTCGCTAGCCTCACCGAAACAACACGGCGGCAGAACGGCTACAGCTTCAGACCACGCCGTGCATCCTCACATTCAGGCGAACCGTGCATCGTGCACACGATGCCTCCGGCCATGGGCTTGCTTGTAATCGCGAGAGGGGAGTACCACGATCACGTGGCTGCCCTGGCCCCGACCTGGATCTCACCGGAGGGAAAGCTACGCTCGTCTGAATCCATGGCGGATCTGACTGACAGAGACGCGCAAGGATTCAGACACGGCGAAATTCAAAGCAGCTACGCGGAAAGGGGGCTCCTTTGACGCCAAAGATATGCCCTGGACACCCCTAGAGCACGCGGGAGGTCGTTCGAGACGCACCACGGGCACGGTGATCACGAATTCCTCGTCGGCGACGAGCTACGCGACAGACGGCCTACTGATGCGGAGAGAAACTACGCGCAGAACCTAGGAGAGGAAGGGGGCGGCTCAGTCACCTTGGGTGGCTTGCGGACGACCTCGATAAGCTACTGGAGTGGACATCGTCGATCTCGCCGTCGACGTGGAAGAAACGGCCCGCAACTTGACGGCGTCGCCGCGGGCTTGAATCGAGGCTCTCTGCTAAACCTGCACGGCGGGAACAAGGAGGTGAGGTGCTGAAGATGCCTCAGACGGGAACGCGGCCAACGACGACAGTTGGAGACGACGAATTGCTCGTCGGAGCTCACCGGGTCAGGCGGAACAGGGGAGCTCCATGACAACGAACGAGGCGGCGGCGGCGAAAACTGGAGGGAGGAACGGGACCTAGGGTTCGCGTGGGGGCTTCCGGTGCTCTCCTTATAAAGGGGGAGGCTCCCTGGCCACGTCGGCCGCATCGACGTCGACGCCTCCCGTCGGCTGTGAGAGAGAGGGGGAGGGGACCCTGGACACGGTGGAAAGACGACGACCACGGGTCGCTCGATCTTGATCCAACGGCCAACGACGACCCCGCGTACCGCTTCGCTGGCGGACCTCCAGGTGGGCTGCGGAGCGGAGGGCTGCTGGGCTGGGCCTCCAGCAAGACTTGGAGCAGAGGAGAGAAAAGGGCTGCTATATCCCTTTTCTATTCAAATAAACAGAAAAGAGATACAGGATTTTCCTGGATTAAATACAAGTGTAAAAATCACACAAAAATATGTATAATTATCCTTGCATTATTCCTCAATTTCTAAAAATGGTTTGGGCATTTTTGGCAACAACAAAAGTGTGAGCTCATTTTGAATTTCAAATTCACTTTGAACTAGAGCCCCTGTTTTTGATGATGGAAAAAATGTTTTGAGGATTTTAAAACCCTTGCCAAAGTCAAAGAAATGGCTAGGCCAAAATTGGGGTCAAGAGGGGTGAGCATGCAACAAGGTAAAATTACTCCAATGCCCTTCTTGAACCACCTTGGATGCAAAGGAAAACAACCCAACATGACTCCAATCCCAAAGCCAATTTAAATCACCACATGAAATGACATACACATCCACCATGCCAAGTTACAAGTCCAACAGAGGGAGTAAAATACATAGTGTTTGGTAGCTTATTACATGTGGGCTGTTACAGCTCTCCCCCACCAACATAGGATCTCGTCCCGAGATCTAAGGAAGAAAAAGCTCGGGATACTCAGAACGGAGATGGTCTTCACGCTCCCACGTTGCCTCCTTCTCTGAGTGATGTGCCCACTGCACCTTGAGGAACTTGACGGTCTTGTTGCGAGTCTTGCGCTCGGACGAGTCAAGAACACGGGTTGGACGCTCTGAGTAAGAAAGATCCGCACTGAGCTGGATCTCGCCCAAGTCCACTGCCTGCTCTGGCTGCTTGAAACACTTCTTCAACTGAGACAGGTGGAACACATCATGCACCATATCCAAGCTGTCTGGAAGCTCGAGGCGGAACGCGAGAGGTCCCCGAGTCTCGAGGATGCGGAACGGACCAACGAACCTGGGAGCCAACTTGCCTTTGATCCCAAAGCGGTGAGTGCCTCGAAGTGGAGACACTTTGAGGTAAGCGAAGTCCCCAACTTTGAAGTCAACACCACGGTGCTTCTTGTCATAATAGGCCTTCTGTCTAGACTGTGCTGCCTTTAGGTGCTCCCGGACAATCTTCACTCTGTCCTCTGCCTCTTGTATCGCATCTGGACCGAACAGTTGCCTCTCACCCGTCTCGGACCAGTTCAAAGGTGTCCTGCACTTGCGGCCATACAAGACTTCAAACGGCGCTGCTTGCAGACTTGCTTGATAGCTGTTGTTGTAAGAGAACTCAGCATACGGCAAGCACTCTTCCCACTTCATACCAAACGAGATGACACATGCCCGAAGCATGTCCTCGAGGATTTGATTGACACGCTCAACCTGCCCACTGGTCTGAGGGTGATACGCGGTACTGAAGAGAATCTTCGTACCCAATGCCTCTTGAAAGGCCTTCCAGAAGTTTGATGTGAAGATGCTTCCACGATCAGAACTTATCTGCTTGGGGATGCCGTGCAACGAAACAATTCTTGCGGTGTACAGCTCTGCGAACTGGCTAGCTGAGACAGTCTCCTTGACAGGCAGAAAATGGGCAACCTTGGACAAGTTATCAATGACAACAAAGATAGCATTGTTGCCCTTCTGAGACCTCGGAAAACCCGTGACAAAGTCCATCTCTATGTGGTCCCACTTCCATTCCGGAACCTTGAGTGGCTGAAGCAGCCCTGCTGGCTTCTGGTGTTGTGCTTTCACTCTCCTGCACACATCACACTGGGAGACAAAACGGGCAACATCCCGCTTCATACGAGTCCACCAAAAACTCTGCTTGAGGTCCTGATACATCTTGGTGCTACCAGGGTGGATAGAAAACTTCGAGTCATGGGCTTCTTTCAAGATGACCTCTCTGAAACCCCCTTCTTTGGGAACAACAACTCTCTCTTCGAACATTACGGTGCCGTCATTATGCACTGAAAAGCAACCGTACTTCGGAACTGAGGAGGCAATACCCTGCTTGACTTTCTGAATCATCAAGCTACCAGACTGAGCTTCACGAATCTTCTCACGGATAGTGGGCTCTACCACAATGCTGGCTAGATAGCCTGCTGGAACTAACTCAAGATTGAGCCTTCGAAATGCCTCACACAAATCAGGGTGTATCTTCTGTACCTGGACACTGTTGCAATCACCCTTGCGGCTCAACGCATCAAGATAAGTGTGAGTGCTATGGCGTGCTTTCTCGTGGGGAAGTCGAGGAAGGCACCATATTGGTGTAATTGGTTGGAGAAAGTAGTGGACTCGTGTACGCTTCTTACCACAAAGTCTGGTACTCGTAGTTCAGGACTAACCAAGTCAAAGCTGGCACTTGTGCAAGTGAAACCCCACCTCCCTTAACCTTGATACATATGCATGAGTAGTATAGCTCCTATGTAAGTCTTGCTGAGTACGACTTTGTACTCACGTTTGCTTATTCTATGTTTTAGATGAATCCACTGACCCCGATGGTGGCTTCTTCCTGGAGCTCGACGACTAAGATCAAGCTAGTGTAGTCCCAGTCAGAGGACTGGTTCCCTCGTGGAGGGCTTGTGTTTAAATAAGGCTTCTTAAGCCATTTGTTAAACTTGTCTGTACCTAGACATACTTCGCTTTCGTTGTACTGATGTAATGTTGGATCACAGTCTTGTGATCTCTTTGTTCACTCTGTGTGAGTCAATAAAGTTGTAAACTTTGTAGAGTAATGTGATGATACATGTTGTTCATACTAGACATGTATGTTGCGTGTATGATTATAACGTGCATGTCTTAGTATGGGTTTTCGACAGTTTGGTTGTGATCTTGCTGGCGGTCTTTTATACACCAAGTGGCCCTTAGATGTGCGCAACTTGGGGCATCGCGATGCGATTGTTCATGACTCTGTCACGTGGCACACTTCGTTGTATGATCGAGCCCGCCCGAGACCCCGACTAAGTGATCGGGTTGGGGTATGTTTATGTAAGTGTTAGAATACAATCGATAGTATGGTTGAGGCGACTTGCTATGAGTATGGGAGTTCACCACCCATATCATTTAGACTTGTGTGCGGATGATGAGGAACCATATCAGTTGATCATCCGGCCTGGATGGGATGCCCCTCACGTTCGATGCTTTCCGAGAGCGTTCTGTGCTTGGCCTTGTCTGCTTAGACAAGTGGGTACGGCTCTCGGATCTCCGTATGATTGTGTTGTGACAGGACTTGCATACGCAAACCCCGGGTCCCGACAGACTTGGTATCAGAGCAGGACTGACTGTAGGATTATCAGCCTTCGTCGAAGTCGAGTCTAGCATTCTATAGTTATATAGTTACTCTGGGTATATAAGGGAACAACGTAAGACTTCTTTTTTTCTCCTTACCCTCACCGTTCTGAGTTCTGAGTCACCCTCATCTTTTCTACAGGAAGATAGGACTAGGATCATCTATGTCTTACTAGAACATCCCGTTGATTGCGTCCTTGTAGTCGTAGGAATGTTGTTTTCGGTTGTCTAGAGTCTTTGTGCTTCCAGTTTTGGACTTCTTAGTGTAATTACTATTCCAATGTTGTGAGAATTTCCATTTCTCTTGCAATTACAACCGTTATGCTGTCCGAGTCATTCTAGTTATATTCATAATCTGATGCATTTGCAAAATCATTCCACATCATTTGACATTGATCTTATCCTTCAGGATGGCTCAAGGAACCCGTGGCCACCTTGGTCGTGCCCAAGCTCGTGGGAATGATCCGGAGGAAGGCAATCTTCCACCGTCACCCACGATGGATCAAGTTCTCATGGAGGTTGAAAGAAACCGAAGGGATTCTCATGAGTTGTT
This sequence comes from Bromus sterilis, assembly GCA_950022295.1. NCBI lineage: Eukaryota > Viridiplantae > Streptophyta > Magnoliopsida > Poales > Poaceae > Bromus > Bromus sterilis. The sequence goes on from OX465596.1 coordinate 236,396,661, forward strand.
GGGGGTCATTGCTCGGAACACTGCCCAGCAGCGGAATGAGCTTGTGTCGTTGAATGACTTCATCTAGCTTCATCCCCCATTTTTCAGCTATTCTAGTGAGCCCCTTGACGCCGATGACTGGCTTCGCAGCATCGAGAGAAAGCTCCATTCTTGACATGTTGCAGATGGTGATAGAGTCAACTATGCCACCTACCACCTCGAGGGTGCAGCTAGCTCTTGGTGGGAGAACTTTCTAAACATGCGTCCAGCTGGACAGTTGACATCTTGGAATGAGTTCTGTGACGCTTTTGGTGAGCATCACATTCCTAAGGAACTCATGGACCGCAAGAGAGAAGAGTTCTGCAATCTCACCCAAGGAAGAAGGTTTGTTGATGAGTTTAGTCGGGAGTTCAACCGTCTTGCCCGTTATGCTCCCGAGGAGGTCTCCACCGGCTCGAAGAAGCAAGAGAGGTTCCGCAAGGGACTCAATTCTGGACTTCGTCGTGAGCTCAATCTTCATGACTTCGCCACATTCCAGATCCTTGTCAACAAGGCCATCAAGGCAGAGGATATGACCACTCCCGGAGATTTCCGCAAGCACCCCAGAGATGATGGATCTTCCAGTTCAGGCCCTTAGAAGAGCAAAATCTGGATCCCCAATAGTATGTTCCGCCAGAACAACCCACCGAGGCCATCCTTTGTCACGCCTCGTCCATCAGCTCCATTTCCCACTGCTCCACCTAGCAACCCAGCTGCCCGCCCTATCTACGGAGCTTGTTTCAGATGTGGCCAGCCAGATCACTATTCTCGTGAGTGCCCCATAAATCAGAATGCTCCACCCCATGCCAAAGGGAACCCCAATGTTCGTGCCAAGCCACCCCGAAGGTCTCCACTGCCAAGCCATCTACTTCCGCAAATCTTGGACGTGTGAACCAAATCTCGGCTGAGGAGACTGATGGTACTTCTGACGTCATTCTTGGTATGCTCCCAGTCAATTATGTTCCTACTTCCGTCCTTTTTGATCCAGGAGCATCTCACTCATTCATGTCGGAGAGTTATGCACTTCGGCATAAGATTTCCTTTGAAGAAATGTTCACCCCAATGATTATTCAAACTCCTGGTTCCAAGTGGAAAACTAATAGAGTAAGCCATGGTAATCAAATTGCAATTGAGGGTTTAGTATTCCTTGCTTCACTCATAGCCCTCAAGTCTTCAGACATTGATGTCATCCTTGGTATGGATTGGTTATCAAGACAAAATGATTTTCTTGATTGTAAAGCCAAGTCAGTTAGACTTACCCATCCTTCAGGCCAGACAATAGATTATTCCTCACCAAGATCGAGAACCCAAATGCATTCTTTTCATGTGGTTCCCCTTCCCGACCTTGAAGATATTCCGGTGGTTCGTGACTTCCCGGATGTCTTTCCTGAAGAGCTGCCGGGCATGCCACCCGACAGATGTGTAGAATTCATTGTAGATCTTATGCCAGGAACCACATCAATTTCTAGACGCCCATACAAAATGGCCCCACGTGAGTTAGCTGAGCTGAAAATCCAACTTGAAGCTTTCTTGGCAAAATGCTTCATCCTCCCTAGCTCATCGCCATGGGGTTGCCCCATTCTGTTCGTAACAAAGAAAGATGGAACAGAAAGGATGCGCGTAGACTATCGCCCGCTGAATCTAGCGACGATAAAGAACAAGTACCCACTTCCCAGGATCAATGATCTTTATGATCAACTTGCTGGATCCTCTGTCTTCTCCAATATGGGATTAGGCTATCGTCAAATCAAAATCCGAAACGAGGACATTCCAAAAACGTCTTTCACTACTCGTTATGGTCTTTACGAGTACACCGTCATGTCCTTAGGTTTAACCAATGCCCCCGCAACTTTCTCGCGCATGATGAATTCGATCTTCATGGAGTACTTGGATAGTTCTTTTGTAGTTTATCTTGATGACATTCTCATCTACTCGAAGAACGAAGAAGAACATGCCGAACATCTTAGGTTGGTATTGATGAAACTTCGAGAGAATCACCTTTATGCCAAGTTCTCAAAATGAGAATTTTGGCTACCAGAAGTGACCTACTTAGGCCACATGATTTCTGCAAAAGGCATTGCTGTGAATCCCGAGAGAGTTCAGGCCGTCCTTGACTGGACTCCACCTGAATCGGTTAAGCAAGTTAGGAGTTTTCTTGGCTTAGCCAGCTATTGCCGCCGCTTCGTTGATAACTTCTCCAAAGTTGGAAAGCCTCTAACTGAACTCCTCAAGAAAGATACAAACTTCCAATGGACTCCCAAGTGCGAGGAAAGCTTTCAAGAGCTAAAAAGAAGATTGACTTCTACACCCGTACTTGCGCCTCCAGACACCAAAAAGGATTTCCAGATCTATTGTGATGCTTCACGGCAAGGGTTAGGGTGCAGACTTATTCAAGATGAACATGTGTTTGCTTACGCTTCATGCCAGTTGCGTCCACATGAAGAGAACTACCCTACCCATGATCTTGAACTCGCTGCCGTAGTTCATGCCCTGAAAACTTGGCGACATTACCTCCTTGGTAACCATTGCCAGATCTATTCTGATCACTAAACCCTCATATATATATTCACCCAGCCAGATCTTAATCTCATGCAAAGACGCTGGATAGAGTTGATAAAATATTACGACTTAGGAATGTCTTATACCCCAGGCAAGGCCAATGTCATGGCTGATGCACTAAGTCGTAAGTCGTATTGTAACAACCTCACGTTACAACAGTATCAACCACTTCTTCATGAGGAATTTCAAAAGCTCAATCTCGAGATTGTTCCTCATGGCTATCTTCTTCGTTCTCCCGGGTCACACATTATAGACCTATAAGCCTTTGTAATGTTATTTATAAGGTTATCTCAAAGTGCCTTGTTAACAGGCTACGCCCCCTCCTGGACAACATTATCTCTCCGGAGCAGAGTGCCTTTTTTCCAGGTAGACTGATCACGGATAATGCGCAAGTGGCCTTTGAATGCTTTCACCATATAAAGCAGGAAAAAGACCCCACCAAGAGTTTTTCCGCCTACAAATTGGATCTATCGAAGGCCTACAATAGGGTGGATTGGGTTTTCTTGAAGCAAATGATGCAAAAGTTGGTCTTCTATCACAGATGGGTGGACTGGATAATGACTTGTGTCACATCTGTGAAGTACTCTGTTAAATTCAATGGAAGCCTCTTCGATTCATTTGCACCGACGCGAGGGCTTCGGCAAGGTGACCCTTTATCACCGTTTCTATTCTTATTTGTTGCTGACGGTCTATCCGCTCTACTCAAGCAGGGTGTTGATGCAAATGAGATTTCCCCCATAAAAATCTGCAGAACAGCCCCAGCTATGTCGCACCTTCTGTTCGCAGACGACACTCTCTTGTTCTTCAAAGCTACTGAGCAGCATGCTTTGAATATCAAAGGGGCTTTGGATGCCTATGAACGTGCAACGGGTCAATCGCTCAATTATGACAAGTGTTCTATTCTGTTCGGTTCACCGTGTCCCTTGCAAGATCAGCTAGGTGTTCGGTCTGCGCTAATGGTCACAACTACTTTCTTTGAGGGAAGGTATCTAGATCTACCAACACCTGAGGGGAGGATGTAAAATAGAAAATTCCAGAACCTGCAAACAAGTATGACCAAGAGGCTGGTTCAATGGGGCGATGTTTGTCTTGCAATGCCAGGCCGAGAGGTGCTTATTAAATCTGTTGCTCAGGCTCTACCCACATACTTATGGGTGTCTTCAAATTACCTTTCTCTGTTTGTGATGAATTAACTAGGATGGTACGGAGCTTCTATTGGGGATCGGCTAAAGGGAAAAGGTAAACTCATTGGAAATCCTGGGAGTCTATCACACAACCGAAATGTAGAGGAGGACTGGGGTTTAAGGATTTTCGCCTGTTTAACCAAGCTCTGATGTCCCGTCAAGCCTGGCGTTTGATTACTAGGCCACACAACTTATGTGCAAGATTTTTGAAGGCCCGCTATTTTCCCAATGGCAACCTTCTTGACACAGTTATTACGGGCAATCCCTCATCCTCTTGGACTGCTATTTTCCATGGGCTGGATCTCCTTAAAAAGGAATTATATGGCGTGTGGGAGATGGGAAAAGTATCAAGATATGGAGGGATAATTGGATACCAAGGAAGAATTCCTTCAAACCGATTTCTCAGCAAGGTAGAAGCAGAACTCGCCTAGTATCAGGGCTGCTCAACTCTGATGGTTCTTGGAAGGCTACTATCCTCCATAGGATATTCTTGCCTTGTGACGTTGCTGAAATTCTAAAGATCAGAGCCTGCCCAAGGTTGAGACATGATACCATTGCTTGGGGTCCTGGTATCCATGGTCAGTTCTCGGTAAGGAGTGCTTGTGCCTTCGCATCGGATCTTGTCACATCGGAAGTTCAATCAACCAGCCTTCAAGCTGATGGCTGTCGGCCTGTTTGGAAGATGCTCTGGAAGATTGATGTCCCACCCACTGGGAAACACTTTGCCTGGCGGCTAGCCACTGATTCACTTCTGACATGGAATAATAAGTGGCGCCGACAACTAGAAACCAGCCCTACTTGCCCAATCTGTGGGAGAGATGATGAAGATAACCTCCACCCATTCTTAGTGTGCCCGAAATCGGTTGAGTTGTGGAATAAGATGTCGAGTGTGTGGCCCATCCCAAGCTATAACGAGGTGACCCATACTGATCCCGAATGGGTGCTGAATGCGTTGGTAAATATGATGCCTCAGAACCGCCGACAATTCCGCCTAGTTCTATGGAGGATTTGGTTTGTGCGTAATAAGATTGTTCATGACAAGATCCCTCCGCCCACTGACATCTCGTGAAAATTCCTGGTTAGTTACTACGACACTCTTTCTAATCTCAAGAAGGACGCTCCCCCAGTTTAAGTAAAGGGCAAAACCCTGGTTGGTCCTACAAGTGCATAGGAAATCATAACTGTTGGGCAAGGCAGGACGTGGTCCAAACCTGAGGCTGGATGGACCAAACTGAATTGTGATGGATCTTTTGATGACAAGTCAGCTGCTGGAAGTGGTATTGTCCTTAGGGACAGTGATGGGTCGATCATATTTTCTTCATGCCGTCAGCTCTTCAACTGCCGTGATCCATTAGAAGCTGAATTGGGGGCATGTATGGAAGGTCTTTCGCTGGCACTATCACGAACTGAGCTCCCGATTGCAATTGAGATGGATTCTCTAGTGGGCGTCAAGATGATCCAATCCAGGGATGATGATTGATCCCTCTACTGCTCCTTGGTGCGCGAGATAAAGCATCTAAGGAGCCTCCGTGAAACTTCAATTACTCATATCTATAGGCAACAAAATAGGGTGAGCAATTCTTTAGCTAACTTTGCTCGTTCTGAAGCTAGGACTATTACTTGGTTAGGCTCTGGTCCTACAGAGGTTTTAGAACTGAATGCCTTTGATTGTAACCCTCGTGTGTTGTGAGTATTGAAGTGTTTTACCCAAAAAAAAAGATTGATCACGAGGAAGAAGCCTGGGCAGGGGGTACTACAAATGTCTTTTCTACAAGATCGCTGCAATCGAAAGATTTCAAATGCGTCTTACTTTTCGGGGGAAGAGGGAGTATTAGGTTTCGGGGGCAGATGGAGTATTAGGGTTCTACAAACTAAGTGGCACACAATCTAGCAACTAAGTGATACTCCCTCCGTCCCATAATATAGTAACGTTTTAAAAACTATGCTAGTTTTCAAAACGTTACTATATTATGGGACGGAGGGAGTAGTAATCTATCAACTACCGACAAAAGAAATTATCAATATATATTAACATGGAATCTAGTTTCAAATATATTACGGTGAAAGCAAATTGATTGTCATTAATCAGATTCACAGTTTGAAAGATAAATATTTTTTAAAGTTCAAACTTAAGGAATCTGTGGTAATGTGATGAAATATGTATTGTTACATGCATACAAAATAAAGGATGGAGGATGCCGCCGCATGATACAAAGCTCAATGTCATGTACTGGCCTCAGCACCGTGAAACAATTGCTAAGGATTTGCTTCCTATAGGTCAAACAATTATCCATCTTCCACGCCAAAAAAATATGATTATCCATCTATGCTAGAACAGAAGATACAGAATGAAGAAGGAAAGCATAAACCGAAAAAAATAAATCAGAGAAAAATGAAATGAGAGAATGTACTATTTCTTATTATACATGACCTGCCTACAAAAAGACTAGCCTGCAAACTAAGAGCTACCATGGGATCTGAAGGATGACATAGACTGTGCTGAAACAGAGGCAGTCGGGCCGTTAATATCCCTGTCCCCATTGGCAGCTCTACCCCTTCCACCGAGCATGCCAATAACCTCTTGAACGACATCCATGAACCAATCGTCACCAGGAAGGACACTGCACAAAAGCAAGCATACTGATTTTAATTTAGAAGTCCACCGAAAAAGCAACAAGCAATTTTGTAGAGAAACAACCAAGGGTCTCCTTGGATGAGTAATATTTCTGGAAAGTTTTGGTACATACGTCAAATTTGAATTAAATAACAATTCTTCCCAAAAATACCCCTAATGGATGTTTTTTCTTACTCAGCGAGGAATTGAACAAAAAGCTAGCGAATTGGCCTATTTCTTACGCGTACCAATTTAAGTATTTTGAGGCATCTTTCTTTGAACGGAATTAAATGAAGAAAAGAAGAATTGGAAGAAGAAAAGTTTTCTCAACACCGGGAGGAAGTGAACCATCCTAAAGCAGACTGTTCAACTGCGATCCAAGTAACAGGCTGGTCACCATCACTGAATTGGGGCAGATTTAGAAGTACTATTGCAATCTGAGAATCCAGAAAACACCAAAAATTCATTTCTGAGCTGGAGCTCAGATGCACCTGATATCCTAACCATGCGCTCACATAGGGATCTGAGATTTTCTTGTATTTTCCACCGTATGCTTCTCACAGTATTGGATCCTGACGTGCAGCATTAACTCGCCTTCCCGGCGGCTCCCCGGCGGGACAGACATCCTCGTACATGAGCAGTCGATGGACAAAACACTGTTCTAGGATGGAGCTCATAACTTCTATATCAAGCACCGCCGCGGGTCGACACCATGCCGGAGTTGATGTCACGGACCCTCCATTTATCAACAGAACACTTCCTCATTCCTTGAGCCGGCATGGGGAATTTCTTTCTTCACTCCTATTGTCACCTAAGAAACTCAAGTCGAAGCAGATCCTCTGACTTTCCCTGCAGATGTCAATGCTGCATCTAATCTTGATGATGCTATTCGCCAGCAGGATGTTGTAAATCTTGCTACTCTTGAAGAATTTGACGAAGAAGAGAAGCAGCTTGAAGAAGAGGCCAAGAATCTCATCGCGAAGAAAAAGCGGATTTCTGATGCTAAGGATGAGGCAAAGGCCAAACGAGAAGCAGATCTTCTTGCTGTTGTAGAGAGAAAAAGGAAGTTGGCACAAAGGACCGCCAAGAACTTGAAAGAGAAGAAAGCAGCCAAAGAAAAGGCTGAGAAAGAAAGGTTAGCGAAATAAAAGGCTGACAAGGATAAGGCCGAGAAAAATGTGGCGAAGAAGAAAGCTGCCGAGGAAGCAGCGAAGAAGAAAGCTGTGGATGAAGCTTCTCGTGAGGCTGCCGTTAAGAAAGAAGCTCATTCTGCTCAGCATGTTATTCCAACCAGCCTAAGAACCCTGAAAGCAATGAAAAATTGAGCGGACGTTGAGGGTTGGTTAAGCGTGCTAATGCGCCGAGCGGTAGCCTAGCACTTCGCTTTGAGCCTAAGAGCTGAAATAAGCATCGCGGAAATAAAGTGTGCCTAAGCGCTTGATTAAGCGTTGAGCAAGCGGGTGAAGCGTCCTAAAGCGGGCCTAGGCGGGAAAAGTGTCGGCTGAACGTCCAGGACGTGGGCGGGAGGAAATAAAAAAAGTTGAGGGAAAAAAGGACACAAAAATGCTACTGCCTTCTATTCATATTATTTCTCGCTAAAAAGATGTACTCCCTCTGATCCAAATTAATTGACGCACACTTAGTACAACTTTGTACTAGAGATATACTAAGTGTGCGTCAATTAATATGGATCGGAGGGAGTATCTAAATATACTTCAATGCTAAATAGATACATTTGAGAGAACGTGATCAACGACAACGATACCACATCTTTTGTAAGTGCGCCTGCGACGACGAGCGGCGAAATTACTCAATGTCCGCCGAGAAAGGTACCATTGGCGGCTAAATTTGCTAACAACAAGCGACGACGAAACTATGAGAAAAATTGATGTTGCAAGACCATCAAGGAGGAGTTGTCGCTGCCGATCGCGAAGGCGCGCGGCCACCTCCTACAATACCTCGATCGTGGTGGCGGCGACTCTATTAACTAGAGTTATTTTTCTAAGTTTCCGATGGATGGTCTTGATAATTTCTGTTTTTTTGTAATATTATATTCTTAACGATTCTTTATTTTTTAGTTTATTTATTTCTCACATATTATTATTTTTAAGATTTTTTCATATATTTCCAAATGACATGTGGTAAGGAAGCTAGCCGAGCCTAAGAGGATATCAACACCTCTCCTTCGCATTTGACTCAACGAGTGCGAAGGGTAAGGAAGCTAGCCGAGCCTAAGAGGATTCACATAGGTAGTTGGAACGTAGGGTCCCTGACAGGTAAGTTGCGCGAGTTAGTGGATGCAGCAGTGAGGAGAGGTGTTGATATCCTATGCATCCAATAAACCAAGTGGAAGGGACAAAAGGCGAAGGAGGTAGAGGAGAGCGGCTTCAAGCTGTGGTACACGGGGACCACTGCGAACAGAAACGGAGTGGGTATCTTGATCAACAAGAGCCTCAAGTATGGAGTGGTAGACGTCAAGAGGCAAGGTGATCGGATTATCCTGGTCAAGCTGGTCGTTGGGGACCTAGTTCTCAATGTTATCAGCGCCTATGCCCCGCAAGTAGGCCACAGTGAGAGCACCAAGTTGGAGTTCTGGGAAGGCTTGGAGGACTTGGTTAGGAGTGTTCCTATTGGCGAGCGGCTCTTCATAGGAGGAGACCTTAATGGCCATGTGGGCACATCTAACACAGGTTTTGAAGGGGTGCATGGGGGCTTTGGATATGGTTGCAGGAATCAAGAGGGAGAGAATGTCTTAAGCTTCGCTTTAGCCTACGACATGATCGTAGCTAACACCCTCTTTAGAAAGAGAGAATCTCATCTAGTGACTTTTAATAGCGGACAACACTCTATCTAGATTGATTTCATCCTCTCAAGAAGAGAAGATAGCCGTGCTTGCCTAGATTGTAAGGTGATACCTGGAGAGAGTGTTGTCGCTCAACATCAGCTTGTGGTGGCTGACTTCCGCTTTCGGATTCGTGTCCAGCGGGGTAAGCGCACCAAAGTCGCTAGAACGAAGTGGTGGAAGCTGAAGGGGAGGTGGCTCAGGCTTTCAAGGAGAGGGTCATGAAGGAGGGCCCTTGGGAGGAAGGAGGTGATGCAAACAATATGTGGATGAAGATGGCGACCTGCGTCCGGAGGATAGCTTCAGAGGAGTTTGGGGTAACCAGGGGTAGTAGAGTCGAAGCTAAAGATACCTGGTGGTGGAACGAGGATGTCCAGAAGGCTATTAAGGAGAAGAAAGTCTGTTTCTGACGCCTATTGAAGAAGCACAATGTTGTGGAGGAACAACTCCACCGTGTTGCTACAACGTGGACAACACAAATGTTGAAGGAACCACTTCAACGTGCTATTCTAGATATCGCTCTAGGGGCGTGGGCTATCAAGAGTTCAATCCAAACTCTCAACACACAAGATCTAATCCAAGATCTTTAGGGCAAAATACAAAGTTCCCTTTTATTGGTAGGTAGTGGATACATAGTCTGGTTCCCTAGGTAGAGGTCTAGGCCTCTATTTATAGGCTGCATGAGCCCTCACTATCTAGCTCTACTCACAACTAGAACATTCCAGAGAACACTACTTAAAGCTAGGGAAAGGATATAAATATCCTGGTTACAAATTATAGCTAGAATACTCTAGAACACACCACAAAATATATGATAAAGGACCAAATTACCTAGAATATAGTAGAAGTATGTAGAAGCCATTACAGATTAGAATTCTACTTTTATTTTATTTTCATTTTATATACTGTCCCTCATCATCCTCCCCTGGTTGTTTAGAACTCGACCACGAGTTATCTTCATAAAGTGCTTGCTCCGGATGATAAAGAGTCAAGTCTGCCACATTGAATGTGTTGGATATCCCCATCTCCGCTGGAAGATCTATCACATAAGCGTTATCGTTTATCTTCCTTAGAATAGAGAAGAGTCCATACTTCCGCTGCCTTAGCTTTCCTTTAACGCCCAAAGAAAGTCTTTCTTTTCGGAGGTATACCATCACCTTATCACCAGCTTGGAATGATTTCAGCCTCCACTTTGAATTAGCCAATTGCTTGTATTTCTGATTGGTGGAGAAACCAACCCTGGAGGATCAAATCATAGCCGCCCAGAAACGTGATAGTGGTATTCGAGAGATCAAGAAGAACATTGCTAGCGGAGTTGCTAAATGTTTCTCCATCAATGATCAAGGATTCATTTTCTTCGGAACTCGATTGGTTATACCACGAAAACACAATCTTAGGAGGCTGATTCTTAAGGAAGCTCATGATACTCCCCTTTTGATTCATCCTGGTAGAACAAAGATGTACCAAGACCTACGCTAGAGATTTTGGTGGACTAGGATGAAGAGACAAATAGCTCAGTTCATTGCTGAATGTGATGTTTGTCGTCGCATTAAGGCAGAACATCAAAGACCTGCTGGTACTCTTCAACCATTGCCTATTCCCGAGTGGAAATGGGACAAAGTCAGTATGGATTTCATCACTGGCTTTCCAAAAACCGAGAAAGGAAATGATGCCATCTTCCTTGTCGTTCATAGACTTTCCAAAGTAGCTCACTTCCTTCCCGTTCGCGAGTCCATAACTGCGAGCCAGTTAGCGGACTTGTATGTTTCTAGAATTGTGTCTCTTCATGGTGTCCCTATGGAAATCAATTCTGATTGTGGTATCCTTTTCACCTCTAGATTCTAGGGAAGCTTTCAGAATGCTATGGGAACTCATCTCTCCTTTAATACAACTTTCCATTCCCAGTCTAGCGGTCAAGTTGAAAGGGTCAACCAAATTCTCGAAGACATGCCCAGAGCTTGTGTTATCTCATTCGGAAAGAATTGGGAGACGTCCCTTCGATCGCCGAATTTGCTTATAACAATAGTTTCCAATCTAGTCTGAACATGGCTCCTTTTGAACTCCTCTATGGGCGAAGATGTGGAACACCCCTTAACTGGTCAGAAACCGGTGAAAGACAATTCTTTGGACCGGATATGATCAAGGAAGCAGACGAGTAAGTTCGCATTGTTCGTGATCAATTGAAAGGAGCCCAGTCGCATCAGAAAAGCTACTATGATCGTCATCATAGGCAAGAAAGCTACAATCTGGACGAGAAGGCTTACCTTCGGGTTACTCCTCTGAAGGGAACCCAACGATTCGGTATCAAAGGAAAGTGGCCCAAAGTTACATCGGACCTTTCCGCATTATTGCTAAATGTGGAGAAGTTGCCTACCAACTTGAACTACCCCCCGCACCTTTCTAGAGTACATGATGTATTCCATGTGTCACAACTCAGGCGTTGCTTCAAGGACCCCATCCGCGCAGTCGACCATGAAACGCTTGATCTCCAAGATGACCTTTCTTATCGAGAGTACCCTGTTCGTATTCTTGATTCAGAAGAGCGTGTCACTCTTCGTCAGAAGATCAGGTTTCTGAAAGTGCAATGGTCACATCACTCCGAGAAAGAAGCCACATGGGAAAGAGAAGACCGCCTCCGTGCCGAGTACCCCACCTTCCTCCTGACGACTTCAGAATCTCGAGACGAGATTCTTTTGAGTGTTGCGAGTTGTCACAACCCTCTTTTAGGTATGTGCTAGGTTTAGGTTGCCCCTTTGCATCATGCTAAAAATTTCAAAAAAAATCCAATTGGGGAAAAAGAAAAGCCCTAAAGAATTTAATTCAAATGGCCATCCTAAAAATTTCTTCCAAAATTCTTCTGAACATTTTGAAAATCTCTATAAATGGGCATGATCACATTTCATGTGCTGTGGGTCCCGTGTCATGCTCATGGATTTTAGAAAAAGTCCAAAAGTGCCTTTGGAAATTAAAAAAAACCCTATTTGATTTGAAATTCAATTAATTGAATTTAGAAAATGCCCAAGTTTTGGAAATGACTAGCTACTGGTCACATAAAGCCATTTTAAAAACTAGAGAATTTATAAAAATGTTTTGGTATTTTTTCACTAATGCTAAACGAACAACAGATAAATAAAAGAGAAAAGAAAGGCAGAGAGAAAACTTACCTGGCCTTGGCCCACCAGGCTGGGCTGGCCCAGCCCAGCAGCCAAAGTCGGCTGTCGTCTTCCTCCTCGCTGAGCCAAGATGCTCGGTGGCGAGCATGCCGACGCCACTGCGATGGCCAAGCCGTCTGTAAGGCCCAATATGCGGTATTGTTCCAGATCTAGATGTTTCCATCCAGATCCCGGGACGAAGCACATATCGGTCCCACCGCGACATATGACAATGCCATATGCCCCGGATTTCCAACATGATATCACAACATTACAGATACAAGGATACAACATCTCATACAATCGGCATACAACTGCCTTAAATACAATACATTAGCGGAAGGTATATGTCTGAGTACAGACTACAATCAAATGCCTACTGGCAAAGAGAAAATCATCGGTCCCCATAACCACACGGGTCCAGGCCCTCCGCCGGGATCCACCTAACTAGTCGTCGTCGAGTCTCCACATGAAACTTCGATCACCATACCTGTTGTCGATCAAGAACCCTGAAAAGAGTTTGAGGGTAGTATCATGAGTACAGAAGTACTCAGCATCCAACTATAGTTGTCAACTGACCCAGCAAGGACTTCATCACTCGTCATTCTAGGACAACTAGTAGTTTACGGTAAGGAACGGGTAAGTGGTGAGGTTGCTGCCGCACTAGCATTTATGAAGTGGCTAACGATCTAGAGAGTAAGGTAAGAAGCCAAGCATTCGATGAGGAATCGCCTCCAACAAGTCTTGCTATAAACTACTTACGCAAGCATAACACCTGTCCTATCCTTGTCCTCCTCTTCGCATCCCGACGAAGAAGAAGCAGTCAAGGCACACACACGTTGATCAAGTTATATTAAGATTATCTCAGTTGTTGTTGTCTATGAACAAGGAGTAGGTCTCAAGTCGTCCATAACCGTGGGCACGGCTTCTCAAAAAGATTTAACCCTGCAGGGGTGTACCAACTGCCCATCACAAGGCTCCGCACGCACGCCCATGTCTCTCAGTTGCTACCCATTATAGGCAACCATTTGATGATTTAGTTCCGAGAGATCTGAAATGACAGGTCCCTCTAACTAACAATGAACAAATCCTGGTGGCCCCCGGTGAGTCGACACCCAAGTCAAAAGCCGGCCGCGCTCTCGAATCGGTCTCTATCGTCTGTCGCAGGTTTGGATAGCCGGTTAATCACACATGGGAAACCGGGTCCTCAGCCGGACAAGGTGGGCCAGCAAGGGAACTATGTCCTCACTGGTCCGGGTAGGTTGGAAAACTACTGGCGGCCGACCAGCACACACACGTTTCAAATGGTAAATCAGCTTGGGCCACCACTGGAAATGTTTGAAGCTAGGTAGGTAAGAAAAGGGGACCCCATAAAATCCCACACGCGGTTAGGCACGCTCAGTCTTAAAACCAATACCTGGAACTCGGGTCCTAGGTGAATCGAATGGAACAAAGCGTCGGGGCGGGATAGCCTAAATCTTCCATCCTTCGTCGAATATAGTCAACATTATAATAATCATATCATCAACAACAATATAATATTGTGATAGCCCAAACCAAGGACTAACAGGGTAACATCGTAGCATCCTAAGCATGCATATTAAGCAGGGGCTAAGCAACGAGCAATAGTAACAGAGCAGTACATGGGTTGCTGGGAGGGGACATGGCTGTATCGGTTTGAAAGAGGCTGTAAACATGTGGTAGGATCAAACATCGAACCTATCCTAGACTAGCATGCAAACCGCTGGTTGAAATAGAATGGATCATAAGTAATGTATAGTCCTTTCCTGTTGATAAGTCGGGTTCCGAAGGCGTAGTTGATCGCAAGCTCGCATCGTCTCCGAGAGGTACCCGCGGAAGCACACAAGACGATAAACACGGGAAAGCAATCAACGATCAAGCACTCTATTACTACGAAGCAAACACGAGCAAGCATCAACAAGGAGGCAACACGAGACATCACACCTACCTTCGAGAGCGGTTACTAACAGGTTAAGTGGAGTACTCGTCACACACGACGATACCGCACATTTAGAATCGGTTCAAGTTGTTTAGCTACAGGTGATCAACAAAGGTTGTTAACATGGAAAATCACTCAAGCATGGCATACCACACAAACATGGCAAGAGGTGAAGCACAGAATAAACTATCTATGCTAGACAATTTAAGTGACACACAATCCTAAACATGGCATAACACTAAGTACCCCACGATACTTAAAACATTTGGTACTGTTCTGTGCTAAACCATATTTTAGGTTGGTTAACAACATCAAACAATAGCATAAACACAAAGTACACAAAAAACTAATCAAGTTACATATAAAGAACACCCCAAACAGAATTACGGTTAAAAAGTTATTAAAGAAACAGTTTACGGTGGCAAGCAGTGTAATTAGCAGGTAAACAACATGTAAACAAAGTCAAACATGGAAAAAGAGCACATTTTATTAATCTACACAAAATTCTAAGCAAGTTTCATGTTTAATGGGTCGCGATCCGAGCTACGAGCAAAAAGATAGCTACCGCAAGAAAGAAAAAAACAATGTGCCATTTAAATAAGCCCATAAACAAAAAAAACTACCGGGCCGAATCTGAAGCTACCGTGCCGAAACAGGGGGCGCTGCTTATTAACCAACGAGCATGGGCACAACATAACACAAACAGTAATGGGCCAAGCCCAACAGGAGCAACAAAAAAAATAATGAAAAAAAGAGGGGGCACCTCTGGGCCAAGGCCCACGCCGCGGGCTGGAAGCAGGGGGGATGGGCCGCTGGGGCGCCTGGCAGGCCGGCCCATGACGCTGGGAGGTTGGCCTGGCCGGCTCGGTTCGCTCCCGAACCAATCGGCGGCGGCTCCGGCCACCGGTGGCCGTCGGCGCGCACTGGAGAGGACGGGCGAGGCGACCCTCCGGCCAGAACGCGGCCGAGCGGAGAAGAGGCCGAGGGGGGTCGGCTGGGCGCGGGATCGAGTCGACGAGGGAGCCCGTGGAGAGGAATCGGCGGCCGGCTCGGCTCGAGGCCATCCATGGCGTGACCGGCGTCCCTGGCGGCACCCTGCGGCTCCCTGCGGCAGAGGGGAAGGCGGTGGTGAGGGGGACGAGGAGAAGAGAGGGAGGCGCGACTGACCTGAGGTGGCGCGGCGGCCCATGGCTGCTCGCCGGCGGCTACGGCCGTGGAGGCGCCCGGCGGCGTGGAGGCGGGAGGAGAAAGGAGAGAGGAGGAGGTAGGTGGAGGGTGACGTGGAGGCCTCTGGGCCGTTGGATCACGAGATCTGACGGACCAGATGGCTTGGGAGGCAAAAACCAGATCTGGGCTAGGGTTTGGACGAAATTGGGGCTAATTTTGGGGCAAAGTGGAGGGGGGTGGCTGCAATTTTGTGGCTAGGGAAACCCTAGAAAGGGGTGGGAGTGTGGTGGTCTTTATATAGATCAGGTGGCTGGAAGTTTGCAAAAACATCCCCAGTTTTTCTCTCGCGCGCGCGGTGTTTACGTTTCTGACCGTCGGGGGTCCGCGGGACCTCCGATTCGGGTAAAACTTCGAACTGTGCGATCAGCGCATCGAGCCGGCGACGTTCACCTCGCGCTGGGACCGTTCTGAGAACACTTTCCGGTGCGCTATAAAAATATCCCGTTTACTTGTTAAACGGGGTTTTTTGTTCCGTTGGTTCCGGCTGGTCTCGTGCGGTTTTCGCGACGGTGATCGGGTGAAACCCGGTGTCGCAAAGGTCGAGTGTCAGGGTGGCAAGGGTCGGTCTCCGTCCGGTACAATATAAGAGGGGGAAAAATAATCGCCGATCGATAAACCAGGGATGCAAACACCGCAAACAAATCAGACAATCAAACAATTAACGCAGAAAACAAAATTTTAATTTTTGTGAAAACTGGGCTGTTACAATACAACACCACCAACAAGGGATCTTGTCCCGAGATCCAGGACAATCCGAGGGAGAGGGGAAGAGAAAATAAAGACGACGAACTTCAACACCACCAACAAGGTGGGCCAGCAAGGGAACTATGTCCTCACTGGTCCGGGTTGGTTGGAAAACTACTGGCGGCCGACCAGCACACACACGTTTCAAATGGTAAATCAGCTTCGGACACCACTGGAAATGTTTGAAGCTAGGTAGGTAAGAAAAGGGGACCCCATAAAATCCAACACGCGGTTAGGCACGCTCAGTCTTAAAACCAATACCTGGAACTCGGGTCCTAGATGACTCGAATGGAACAAAGCGTCGGGGCGGGATAGCCTAATCCTTCCATCCTTCGTCGAATATAGTCAACATTATAATAATTATATCATCAACAACAATATAATAATGTGATAGCCCAAAACAAGGATTAATAGGGTAACATCGTAGCATCCTAAGTATGCATACGAAGCAGGGGCTGAGCAACGAGCAATAGTAACATAGCAGTACATGGTTTCCTGGGAGGGGACATGGCTGTATCGGTTTGAAAGAGGCTGTAAACATGTGGTAGGATCAAACATCGAACACATCCTAGACTAGCATGCAAACCTCTGGTTGAAATAGAATGGATCATAAGTAATGTATAGTCCTTGCCTGTTGATAAGTCGGGTTCTAAAGGCGTAGTTGATCGCAAGCTCGCATCGTCTCCGAGAGGTCCCCGCGGAAGCACACAAGACGATACACACTGGAAAGCAATCAACGAGCAAGCACTCTATTACTACGAAGCAAACACGAGCAAGCATCAACAAGGAGGCAACACGAGACATCACACCTACCGCCGAGAGCGGTTACTAATAGGTTAAGTGGAGTATTCGTCACACACGACGATACCGCACATTTAGAATCGGTTCAAGTTGTTTAGCTACAGGTGATCAACAAAGGTTGTTAACATGGCAACTCACTTAATCATGGCATACCACACAAACATGGCAAGAGGTGAAGCACAAAATAAACTATCTATGCTAGACAATTTAAGTGAGGCACAATCCTAAACATGGCATAACACTAAGTACCCCACGACAGTTAAAACATTTGGTACTGTTCTGTCCTAAACCATATTTTAGATTGGTTAACAACATCAAACAATAGCATAAACACAAAGTACACGAAAAACTAATCAAGTTACATATAAAGAACACCCCAAACGGAGTTACGGTTACAAAGTTATTAAAGAAACAATTTACGGTGGAAAGCAGTGTAATTAGCAGGTAAACAACATGTAAACAAAGTCAAACATGGCAAAAGAGCACATTTTATTAATATACACAAAATTCTAAGCAAGTTTCATGTTTAATGCGCCGCGATCTGAGCTACGAGCAAAAAAATAGCTACCGCAAGAAAGAACAAAACAATCTGCCATTTAAATAAGCCCATAAACAACAAAAACACTACCGGGCCGAATCTGAAGCTACCGGGCCGAAACAGGGGGCGCTGCTTATTAACCAACATAACACAATAAGTAACGGGCCAATCCCAATAGGAGCAACAAAAAAAAGAGGGGGCACCTCTGGGCCAAGGCCCAGGCCGCGGGCTGGAAGCAGGGGAGATGGGCCTCTTGGGCGCCTGGCAGGCCGGCCCATGACGCTGGGAGGTTGGCCTGGCCGGCTCGGTTCGCTCCTGAACAAAGCGGCGACGGCTCCGGCCACCGGTGGCCGGCGGCGCACGCTGGAGAGGACGGGCGAGGCGGCCCTCCGGCTAGAACGCGGCCGCGCGGAGCAGAGGCCGAGGGGGGTCGGCTGGGCGCGGGATCTAGTCGACGAGGGAGCCCGTCGAGAGGAGTCGGCGGCCGTCTCGGCACGAGGCAATCCATGGCGCGACCGGCGTCCCTGGCGGCGCCTTACGGCTCCCTGCGGCAGAGGGGAAGGCGGCGGTGAGGGGGGCGAGGAGAACAGAGGGAGGCGCGACTGAGACCTGAGGTGGCGCGGCGGCCCGTGGCTGCTCGCCGACGGCTGCGGCCGTGGAGGCGGGAGGAGAGAGGAGAGTGGAGGAGGTAGGTGGAGGGTGACGTGGCGTCCTCTGGGCCGTCGGATCGCGAGATTTGATGGCCAAGATGGCTTGGGAGGCAAAAACCAGATGTGGGCTAGGGTTTGGACGAAATTGGGGCTACTTTTGGGGAAAAGTGGAGGGGGTGGCTGCAATTTTATGGCTAGGGAAACCCTAGAAAGGGGTGGGAGTGTGGTGGTCTTTATATAACTCAGGTGGCTGGCAGTTTGCAAAAACATCCCCGGTTTTTCTCTCGCGCGCGCGGTGTTTACGTTTCTGACCGTCTGGGGTCCGCGGGACCTCCGATTCGGGTAAAACTTTGAACTGTGCGATCAGCGCGTCGAGCCGGCGACGTTCACCTCGCGCTGGGACCGTTCCGAGAACACTTTCCAGCGCGCTATAAAAATATCCCGTTTACTTTATAAACGGGGTTTTTCGATCCGTTGGTTGCGGCTGGTCTCGTGCGGTTTTCGCGACGGTGATCGGGTGAAACCCGTTGTCGCAAATGTTGAGTGTCAGGGTGGCAAGGGTCGTTCTCCGTCCGGTACGAGATAAGAGGGGGGGGGGGATAATCGCCGATCAAAAAATCAGGGATGCAAACACCGCAAACAAATCAGACAATCAAACAATTCACGCAGAAAACAAAAATTTTAATTTTTGTGAAAACTGGGTTGTTACACTGTCTACGCCTCTCCCCTGGCCATGTCTTCATGCCAAGCAATGCCCAGAAGCCCCCACACCTTCTTCCCCCTCTCGCCGCTCTCCGCCTCACCCTCCGGGACCAGAATCCCGAGCCGCCCAAAGCTCACCGGAGCGCGCCAACGTGACAGCCGTGGCCAACGGACACCCCAAGCGCCCTGGCCTTGTCCATAAGCCTCGCCATTCTCGTCTTCGTCGTCGTGCTCAAGCAATCGAGCCAGGAGGGCCTGTAGATGACGCCATCCTCACCAAGTCGCCGCCGGCCGCCGTGAAGTCCACTCCGGAATACGTCGCCTCTAGCTCCTCCCCATCCCCGCCGTCCTCACTATCGAGCTCAGGGTGAGCAGACGCGCCGATTCCCCCTCCTCTTTCTCCTTTCCACGCTTCTAGTCGCCGTGCTCGCCAACACAGTAGCGCCACCGCCGCAGAGCACGTCGCCGGCGTGGCCTCGGGCCTCCCCTGAGTCGCCCGTGTGCACCACGCAATGCGTGAGATCCCCCTGCACGGTTAGGTGGTCGCGCCGCTCTATTTGGCGCACCGCGCCGTTGTCTCCATGGGTGTCGCCGCGCACTGGTGTCGCCGGCAGCCCTTGACGTGGCCACCATTAACAGCTCACCCCCCTCTACTTAGTGACTGGCAGGTGGGCCCTCCCCCTTAACTAATCACCTCTATTTAAATTAACCACGGGATTAAATCCGCTGAGGCTGACAGGGCTGGCCCACTGGTCAGAGCACCTGACGTCACCCCTTCATCAGCATGACGCAGTAAATGGATTTCTAATTAAAATAAAATACAAAAAATCCAGAAAGTCAAGTAAACTTCAAAAATTCATATAAAATTCATGTTAACTCCAAATTGGACAAATAATATATGTTAAATTATCAGAAAAATGCAAGGATTATGAATATGCAATTTATTTTCACGTTTGACCATTTTAAAATGGGTGAACAGAAGAAAATGTGCATATGAAACCTTTTAAATTCAAATGTGGAGTTTGAATTTGCAACTCAAATGCAATACACTTCATGTAAATGGAATTGGCAACACATAAGCACTCCTTACACCATGTTATAACATTTGATCTTGTGATTGTGCATTGCATTTATATTGATTGCTTGTTTGTCTTGTTTGCTATCGAAAGAGGTCGAGCCGGAACCCGAGATCAGCCCCTCCGTTGAAGACACCGTGTACGAACCTCGCCAGCAAGGCAATCAAACCCCATTGATCATGTCGATAAAATCCCACTTCCCTCTCAGTCTCTCTTATGCATTGTTTAGGATATCTACCATGATGCATTTCTACCGCATAGTTGAACCCATTCCTTTGCATGACCTATCATCTTGCCACAGTAGTAAGAAAAACCACAATCCTAGAAGATGTAGGAGTTGATTGATATCATGTGGCCCCTGCAACTATTACTGCTTATTGCATGCTTAGAGTTACAATGAGGTTACTCTTTTGTGAGTCGGGATGGTAGTAATCATGTTGATGATGGTCGAAATGTGTTGGTGAACTTGACCTAAACAAGGTGAACGACGAGAGGCTGTGTAGGAGTACACAGTGGGTTGTCTCGTTGAACACCGCCTTAAGCCCGAGTTCTTCTGTGGTGATCCAAGGCAAAGAGTACTACCACATGTTGGGCAAATGGATCCCCGCTCAATGTACTAACTCACCCCTTCTCAGTTCAATGAGTCGCAGTAGTTCAGAGTTCTGGTAGGTCTGTGGCACGGTCTGCGAAGTGGAAGAACGGCTATGCAGACCGGCTTGGGACCCTGCACATATCTTCTGGGACCACATCGGTAAATCGGCTGGGTTCACGATGTGGAATTCAGCCCAGATTGGCGTCTCCATTGGACTTTGAGTTGGCTGTGAGGTCAAAGTTGTGGAGATTATCCTCGCCGACAACCGCTTGAACGGTGACGAGTTCCCGACGGTAACTGATAGTTTCATGTGTGTAGCAGTACACCCCTGCAGGTTAATAAACTATTCGAATAGCCGCGTTCGCGGTTATGGACTACTTGGTTATCTGTGCTTGATTATTAGACAACTTCAACGGAAACTCTAAAACTTGCCAAGATAAGTGTGAGTGCTATGGTTTGCTTTCTCGTGGGAAGACGAGAAAGGATCCATAGTGGTGTAATTGATTGGGAGACTTGGATAGATGGACTCGTGTACGCTTCTTCCCTCATTCTGGTATTCGTAGTACAGGACTAGCCAAATCAAAGCTAGCACTTCTGCATTGAAACCCCACCTCCCTTTGCCTTGATACATGTGCATGAGTAGTATAGTTCCTACGTAAGTCTTGCTGAGTACGACTTTGTTCTCACGTTTTCTTATTCTATGTTTTAGATGAATCCACTGACCCCGATGGTGGCTTCTTCCTGGAGCTCGACGACTAAGATCAAGCTAGTGTAGTCCCAGTCAGAGGACTGGTTCCCTCATGGAGGGCTTGCGTTTAAATTAGGCTTCTTAAGCCATTTGTTAAACCTTTCTGTACCCAGACATACTTCGCTTCCGTTGTACTGATGTAATGTTGGATCCCAGTCTTCTGATCTCTTTGTGCACTCTGTGTGAGTCAATAAAGTTGTAAACTTTGTAGAGTAATGTGATGATACCTGCTGTTCATACTAGACATGTATGCTGCGTGTATGATTATAACGTTCATGTCTTAGTATGGGTTTCGAGAGCTTGGTTGTGATTTTGCTGGCGGTCTTTTATACACCAAGTGGCCCTTAGATGTGCGCAGCTTGGGGCATCGCGATGCGACTGTTCGTGACTCTGTCAAGTGGCACACTTCGTTCTATGATCGAGCCCGCCCGAGACCCCGACTAAGTGATCGGGCTGGGGTATGTTTATGTAAGTGTTAGAATACAATCGATAGTATGGTTGAGGCGACTTGTCTATGAGTATGGGAGTTCACCACCCATATCATTTAGACTTGTGTGCGGACGATGAGGACCCATCTCAGTTGCATCCGGCCTGGATGGGATGCCCCTCATGTTCGATGCTTTCCAAGAGCGTTCTGTGCTTGGCCTTGTCTGCTTAGACAAGTGGGTACGGCTCTCGGCTCTTCATATGATTGTGTTGTGACAGGACTTGCATACGCAAACCCCGCGTCCCGATAGACATGGTATCAGAGCAGGACAAACAATATTAGCAATCAATGAATCAACATATTACATAGCAACATTTTAGTTGTAACACCCCAACATGACATGCCATATAGAAGAGTAGCAATATGTGAACCTGGTGAAAATGAGTAAGACAAATACTATATATTCTAGGCAACTAGGGAATAATAAGATGTGCATAAGCATGAAATCACATAATTAGTTGGCATTGTCTATTGTTATGCAAGGCGCATAAGAAAGTTGTCGGTGTGCCCTTCCATTTGTTCAATAGAATGGGAGAAATTTGAATAAATACTTTGAAGCATTAAACATTGTAGATAAAATATTACATCTAATTATATGCTAATGGTTCTATTTGCAACATAAAATAGAATAGGCTAATGGTTCCGATTCCTAAGTCATACCAGGAAAAAATCAGTAATTTTTTGCACATCGATATTGTTATAACTTCAACGGATGGCATTCAATTGAACTCTAGATATTATAGGTGGCCTCCACATCCATCCATAATGACTTATAAGGCAGTGCGAATACGAAAAATCAAGGAAATTCAAAATAAGAGGTCCTGCAAAATGATTCGTTTTGAGTTAGTTCAACATGATATGTTTAATAAACAAAGATGTATTATGATAATGAAAAAAGGAAGCTTATATATTTGATATATCTTATTAGAGAGCATGATTAGGTGATATATAGCTAAAAGGATGATCTAGAACTTGTAAGAAATTTTTACATAACAGCCGCATTCCATATAATCATTTCATTGCTTCAACAGGAAAATGTAATCCTGGATATATGAGAATCATGCAGTCAAAATATCATAAAAATTTAACAAGTATGTACATGTAGGTGGTGCCATCAGGTGAAGGCATCCTGAATACGGACGATTGGAGATGCAAGGACGATGACACTGGTTCTACTTCTGATTTTAGTCGATATGAAATTCATAGTTAGCCTGATCGGATGCATGAATTATCAAGTCAATTGATGTTTGCAAGTATCCGAATTAGTTGTAATTTAGTTACCATATGACTGGCTATGTGCAAGGATGGTTAGTAAATAATTGATTTGGTTTTTAAAAGAAAATGACATGGTTCAGAGTTGAGATGGTTTTTAAAATAAATGAGTAGTGACTGATGCGTGGTGAAATATGAAAGTCATAATTTGGAGAAAAAAATGCTCTTCTTTAGTTTGGCCTGCCCAACCATTTATCTGTAGCTTCGCCACTGCATGTATTGATAATTGTCTTCTTCTATATTAAAATTCCATTATTTTCTCTGTATAACTGTACGAAGTTAACATCTCTTCTCCACTAATAATGAGCACCGTGATCTCAAAATTAAAGACATTTTCCACTATCACAACTGGTACAACAGTCTATTCCTAATTATGTGTAGACAGAATAAAAAGGGAATAAAGCATCTAGAGTAACTTACCTAGAGCCCTATAACATAAAACTGGAGCCCTATAACATTGGTTCTTCTATACTGGTTATTGCAAGCGCAGAAGGTTTTAGCCTTTTGGCAGGGGAAATGTGAAAGATAAATAAACCTCACCATGTGTATTAGAAAATGGAAATTCAGAGTTTTGTCGAGAATTTTGCGTAACAGCAGGTTCCGAAGTGGCAGGCAATGCACCATCAGATAGCGTGCTATTCAGAAAAGATCATATTCATCACTTCACTTGATAGATCCAGTAAAGTAAATAAAAGTATGAATCCAAGAAAGGAAACATACCTACTACATCCATGGATCCGCCAAAACCTGTCAAGAGCAAATACTACCATTAAGAACCAATAATGATGAATTAGAAGTACTCGATCATGCCATGAAAAAACATCAAAATAAACAATCGACAACAATTCATACCCAGAGTCCCATTTTCTACTTAAGCTAAACAAATACACATAAACGTCAAATAAACAATGTTCAGTACTTTTAGAAATATACATCCATAGTACTAAAAGTTGTATATGCCAAAATATATCACATAACTCCAATAAGAGACTACTCCAATGGCATAGATCGGATCACATGAAAGACCAACTCTTCACTTAGAGTTCCGATCTATCAACTGAATCTACCACCAAAACCACTATAATATAATTCCACATAACCAAAGATTAGAGAAGGAACAATAAAATGAACGTGCAACTGATTCGACGTGAGGAGTGAGATCTAAGAGGGAGGGATTAGTCGAAAAATTACGCGGACTCGGTGGGGCGAAGAGGGCGGCACGAGGCCGTCATAGAGGTACTGGTCATAGCGGTGGAGCCAGAGGTTGGGGTCATCGGCAAGACGTTCCAGATCGAGCCCGCGGTCCTGGAGCAATGTTTCAGCCATGTGGTTTTTGACTCACACATCAGAGTACATAAAATAGCATGCATGTTAATTTACTTATCACAGAAAAAATAAACATACAAAAGTTAGATGGGGAAATACACCTATAACAATGTGAATAATCCTATGCTAATCTGGATTTTAGCATAGCCTGCATGTTTATCTACAAATAATAATATTATATCAAAACATCACACACAAAATTAGACACAAAAATTATATGGAGAAATAGCCTAGAACATTGCAAATAGTACTATGCTAATATTGATCTTAGTATGCCATAATGCTCTTGCTATTTTCTTCGATCACATAGTCATCCATACCATAATTTAACCTTTCTTTACTGTTACTCTCGCTAAGTTTTTGGATAGCATCATCGGAAAAACATATGAAGCAGTTCCCGGAGACAAAACAATACACGAATACTTAGCTGTCCGTAGACATTAGATATTGACATAATCTGTTACAAGGGAGAGGCCATCTTGAACAATCTGTTCCTCCTCTCTGCCGCGCTCTTTTTTTTGGAGATCGGGACGAGAATGCAGCGACATATCGCCTATAAATACTCGAGTGTCTCAGTGGCTGCAGATTTGGTAGAGGTGTGTAGGAGAATGGAGATTACCCGCCATAGAAAGAATTAGTATGAATGTAAAGAAGAGGTGAGCCGACAGTAACGTCCACCATTATCGACGGGAAGGGAAAAGGTCGAGCGGCGCCGCTGCGCCGCTGTCTCTTCGCATCCGGGCCTCGCATCACGGCTGTAGATCGAGTATTGACAGGAAAAATACGAGCACCTCGCTCGATCCTAGTTTTTTTGTTTAATCGTAGCAATAACGCGTCGGATGCGTTGGGCTGGTAATAAGGCCCGATTTGCCACATGCCTCGCTTTTGGCTTCTGGAGCATCAACCCATTAGGACAGTTGGATCAGTTTTTTTACCTGTATTTAGTACACAGTCATATCCGACGGCCAGCAACTCCTATATCGTGAAAACGGACGGCCAAAAGCTCTCATCGCTGAGAGGGCTCGTTTTTGGTCCAGTTATACTGTCATAAATAACTAGATAGGGTTTACATGAGTCCTAATCAACTACGAGTAGGAGTCCTTGTCTTGCTCCTCATATCTCGGACTTCATGTTGGTTCGTCAGGCTTCTGGTTGGCCCCTAGTCTTGACACCACCAGGTACCATCATGGAGGGGACTCGCAGGATCATCCCCTCGTCATTAGCCCACGAGTGCCTGGAGTACACGAAGGGTCACGCAGAGACTCCAATCTGCCATACCTACAAGTGTGTGTCATCATACATGCTTTATATGATCAAGAATGCTCTTTTATCAATATCGCTCATATGATGATCTATGAGTTGTGAGGGATGTTCAACTAAAGGGCCTGGGCACTCGACAGGCCGATCCCAAGTGAATTGCTTGTTGGGGTTGGTGCAGAAAATAATAATTTTCTAGCTACGCGACCCAAAACCCAAGGACCTGTACTATGCTGATGTAAGTAACAGAAGAGAATTGGTAACGTACCCATATGTAGTCCGTTAAGAGGGAAACGTTCCCGCGTGAACATGGTTGATGTAGTCATACTCGTCGATCCTCGATGCGGCGGAGATCCTCGATTGACGCCGACCGTGGGGAGGACGCATGTTGGAATCAAGATCTCAGCGGTTCCATCACCCGCAGCCGACAACTCGGCGACTTCAGCAATAGTCCAAGCAAGAACCGATCTACTGGGAAACCTCAACTTCATCGCAAGCCTTCCAGCCCCGCGATCGAGCGCACTCGATCGGCACACGGATCAAGCTCAAGTCTTCGGCAGCTTTTGAAACTACATCAAGCGGCGAACCACTCGCCGATCCACAGAGCGAGCTCGGTTACACTACTAGGAAAAGGCCTTATAGTAGCGTCCTTTTTTTGCCTTTAGTGGCGCATTTCAAATGCGCCACTAAGGACAAGCCACTAACAAGGCCTTAATAGTGGCGTATTTCAAATGCGCCAGGGGTGGCACATTCTAAAAATGCGCCACTATTAATTTTTTTTAAATTTTTAATTTTGAATCTTAATCTGGAAAACAATTTTTTTTTATTTTTTTCTTAATCTCAGGTTAGTATGCTTAATGCTCGGTCACTATGCTTAATCTCAGGTCAAACTAACCAATGGATGGGGGGTGTATTTGGGAATTTCCCTCACAGTTTTTGCTTAGTAGTGGCGCATATGCAAGACGCGCCACCCCTAAGAGCTTATGGGTGGCGCATTCTGAACGCGCCACTAATAATTCCTTAGGGGTGGCGCATTTCCAGAATGCGCCACCCATAAGCTCTTAGGGGTGGCGCATTTCCCAAATGCGCCACCTATAAGGTTCTTAAGGGTGGCGCATTTCTCCAAATGCGCCACGTATAAGGGATCCAGGACTGGCCCACTCTTAGGGGTGGCACATTTTTAAAAATGCGCCACCTATAAGAGCTTATGGGTGGCGCATTTTTTACCAGTGCGCCACCCCTTACAACATAGTGGTGCATTACATATAAAATGCGCCACTAATAAGGTTTCCATGTATAGCTATTTATCTAGTAGTGTTAGCAGCCAAAAAATCAAGGCCCACATTAGCTAAGGTGCCAGAATTCAACATCAAAATTTCTCTAGACCAAGCACCCGAAAAAGGCGGCGACTCCTGGCACCAGCCAAACCTCTTTCTGCGGAACAGCAGGGCGCTACGACCTTCCCGACAAGTCACACGACCTCACCGAGCAAATTCGAGACTTCTGCATCCACAATGGAATCGAGATGGACCCCAGGTACCACTCCCGCTCGAGCAACCACTCGCGCACGTATCAATTATTCGACAACCAACCCATGAAGGAAAAACGGCAGCAACATGCCAATTCGAACACCCTTACACCCCAAGAGCAGCTGGATGGGGTCTGGACGATCCACTGTTTCGAGGACGACGAAGGACAGCTCAGAGCAAGCCATACCCTCGGGAACTGCCGACTCTTCAGTGAATTCTCCAAAGAAGACATGAAAGGCATGCAACGCAGAGAAAAACGGACCCGAGGAGCGGCCGCAGCACCAACAGTCAGCAAAGAGGAGGCCTACCCACCAGCCCGCGGCCGGGTATACATGATCAAAGAAGGGCTCACGTCTGAAAAGAAAGAATAAGAAGGGACCCTCCAAACATACATGTCCATGGAAGTACCGAGAAAGGAACCTTACTATCTATGCGACTCGGGGGTCAACATTTGATGACCCACAAGTGTAGGGGATTTATCGTAGCCTTTTCGATAAGTAAGAGTGTCGAATCCGACAAGGATTAGAAGGTAATGACAAGTGATCTTGGACAAGGAATAACTGCAAGCATTGGGATGTAACTTTTTGTGGGTTTTCTGGTATAAGCAACAACGAAATAAAAGCAAGGAAAGTAAATGATGGCAAGGTGCGGCAAGTGGCCCAATCCCTTTGAAAAAAGGATAAGACGAAGGATTAAACTTATAAAGACTAGAGCGTTCTTGAGGACTCACAGGAGAGGTAGTCAAGTTACTTTCGCCACATTCCATCTAGTACTATGTTTTGTGTTGATAAGTGTTGTGTGGGTGGACTATGCTATTGCACTGCCTAGACTAAGACAAGTACACTCTTATAATTAAACCTCTTGCAAGCATCCGCAAATACAAGAGAGAATTTAAGGCAAAGCCTAACCATTGCAATACACTTTATGTCCAACACTCCCTCGTGCAAAAGTATGTGAACTGGGGTTCAGGTTTTTGTACTCCGATAACCCACCATAAGCATCATTTATACACAATGCATTCCCCTAGGTCCTTAAAAAGGTGAAGTGTTATGTAGTCGACGTTCACATAACACCACTAGAAGAATAACACCATATCTTAAATATCAATGAACACATATTACTTCAACATCATATGACTACTCACAACGAGAATTTTTCCATGTCCTCAAAAACTAAAGGAACTACTCACAAGACATAAAAGAGATCATGATCAGAGGTGATGCATATATGATGAACAATCTGGTCATAACAATAATTCTCCAACAAAACTTAATAGCATTCACCACAAAAGAGTAATCAACACTGATAAAGTAGAGGGGGATGAGTAGTGCAAGGTACAACTCGGGTTGCAATGGTGAAGTGAGATGGGATGAAGATGGATATGGGGCTGGTGATGAGGATGATGGTGATGATGATCTCGATGATGCCCGTGACGATGGTGATGACGATGAGGATGATCTCCCCCTCCGAGAGGAGTTCTCCCCAGCGGAATCTGCCCGTCAGAAAGGTAATCAACACGAGTATATGATGAACAATCTGGTCATAACAATAATCCTCCAACAAAACTTAATAGCATTCAACACAAAAGAGTAATCAACACCGATAAAGTAGAGGGGATGAATAGTGCAAGGTACAACTCGGATTGCAATGGTGAAGTGAGATGGGATGAAGATGGAGATGGTGTTGGTTATGAGGATGATGGTGATGATGATCTCGATGATGCCCGTGACGATGGTGATGACGATGAGGACGATCTCCCCTCCGAGAGGAGTTCTCCCGGGCGGAATCTGCCCATCAGAAAGGTCTTTTCTTCTCTGTAGGTTTCCTCCATGGAGCGGCGGCGGAACTCCCGATTGAACTTCTGTTATGGGTTTTTTAGGTCACGGGAATTATATAGGCTAAAGGAGAGCCCCGGGGGTGGGACCCCCCTCCTAGACGGCCACCTGGTGTGGCCTAGAGGGTGGCCACGCCACCAGGCCGCCTGGGAGCCTGGTGCCCCCCTTCGGGTGCCCTTTTGCATTTCCTTGTGATTTCTCGAGAAAGTTCTTCCCCAAAAGTTTCAGGTCATTTTAAGATGTGCTGATATGACCACTCTACATGCACTTTTCCCCGCTGATTCGTGTGTTTGCTGTTTTGGCACCGGAAAGTTGAAAATTGTGTAAAACAAGCCAAAACACTATAAGAACATCATCATATTATGAAGTATATTAATGAATAGAGGTAAATTATGATACAAAATAGTGATGCATTTCAGACGTATCAACTCCCCCAAGCGTAGACCTCGCTTGTCCCTAAGCGAATACTGAACTCGGTAAACCTGTCCACAAGTTTAGAGAGGGAAGTGTCGATAAATAAGAATACATACAAGAAGCATCATAATTTCTCCACTAAACTCAAGCATCCTCAACATCAATTTCAACTCATATGGCCCTTATGAAAGATTAATATAAATTATAATCAAAAGTAGGGATAAGGAACCTCATTAAATCATGGAAAACATGTTCTTGGTCAAGGAACAACTAATAACTTTTAGATTTTCCTCTTCCACTTATATTTATAATGAGACCAATTGAAGCTTGTTAAAGAATACTGACGAGGATCGGCCTCGGCAAATCCCATGGTAAGGTAACCTGGGTTTAGATTGTAGAGGGAGGTGCAGGTTGGCGATACTCGTCGGCTAACAAGAGACAGGTATTTACCCAGGTTCAGGGCCCTCGATCGGTAAAACCCCTACTTCC
Organism: Bromus sterilis; assembly: GCA_950022295.1. Lineage (NCBI taxonomy): Eukaryota > Viridiplantae > Streptophyta > Magnoliopsida > Poales > Poaceae > Bromus > Bromus sterilis. The sequence goes on from OX465596.1 coordinate 236,426,677, forward strand.
GGCTCTTTTGTATTATGATGGAGGCGATTACAGTGGAGGTCAAGGCGAGATCGGTCGAGACCGGAGGTGTTGCTATGAGATTGGATGCCCTAGACGTCCCCTATCCTAGCCTTCATATATTAGGCTGGGTCGCAAGAATTCCATATAGGTTTAGAGAGGCAGTTGCCTAATCTAGCTTTTGTCTTGGACGCCAAGTCTTAGTTTCCACAGCGACGAGTACTCCTGTGTCGGTGAAGCCTTCGGTGCTTCGAGTGGGCCAGTCGAGGCCTCTAGAGGGCCCTTCTTCTTGACACGCACCAGGTACCCTCATGCATAGGAGTCGTGGGGGTATCCCCTCATCAGTAGCCCCCGAGTGCCTGGAGGATTCGAAGAGTCGCGCAGGGACTCAAACCTGTAATCAGCCGTAGTAGTGTGTGTCGCGTTGTTGCGAGTCACTGTTTTGTTGTTTGTGAGAGATAGCTTTTTGAGGGATGATAAGCTGAAAGGGCCCTAGGCACTCGACTGGTCGAGCCTTGGTGAATTGCGCTAGAGGCAATTACCTCAATGTCCCAATCAAGCTCGCGTCCCTCAACACGAACTTGGATATGATTGGTGTCGAGCATGGTCCAGGCTGCTGTAGATCTTACAAGATCAATGCCGCCAGTTCAAGTACCGAATACGACCCTAACACGTCCATTAGTGGTTAACTTTCATGCACCACACATGGAACCGTCCGGAGTGAAGTCGCGTTGTGGCATGTCCTGGCCCGGCCGTCTGTGCAGCGGGGTCTTACCTACGCGCAAGTCTGCGCGACATCTAGGGTGCAGTGTATCGCAGCCCAGGTAATGTTTTGTAGGGGCGTGTGCAAAAACAGAGTGCACCCACTCAGAAAACGATCGAGTCGACTAATAGCGTGATCACTCGCGGAGTATCCGTGTGCTCAGGCGAGGAATAAGTATAGAATGCACCCACTCGGAAGATCATCGAGTGGGCTCATAGTATGAGCACCCGCGGAGCGACTGAGTGCTCGGGCGGGGAGTCTGTTTTCTTGTCTTTTGTGCCTGGTACGTTCGCGCGAGTAGTAACTCCAATACCTTGTCGTCTGGGCGAGTGAGCACTCGAGCCCTGTAGATGTATTGTTCTTGTCGGAGGGGAGTGGCCACTCGCACCCTTGGAGTTTAGTCTGTGCTGCCTGTGCTCTGTTTAACCGTGGAAGGGTGCTCCCGATGGAAGTAAAAAATTTATGTAATCAAAATTATAAACAAAAGGAAGGAAATTTAAGAGGGAGAGAGAGCATCTTTTCCTTTGTCACAACGACTGTGTTGGAAAGGAATTGTCCCATATCTGCAGCTGGGATGTGAAAAATTGTAATGATGCTTTCTTATGACGTGCTGAAAGATGACGATGGCAAGTCGTGAACCATCGCGTCCGTTGGCAGTTATGATGACGCCTTGGGTAACGTGTTGTGGCCTCTGTGCTTCTGCCACCTGTTGGATTTCCAAGATCGCGTGGGAACACATGTAATTTATTGCCATTTTATGTGTTGCTTGATGTGAAGTGACTCCTTGTCTTGGAATATGTAATGTTGCATGCTTTGATCTTTAATTTTATCCCGCGGAGCCGTTTCAGATTTCGTGGGACGTTCCTCTTTTTCCCTTGGAATGGTGTATAAATATGGGATGTTGTACTACAGTGCATTGGCCATCCACCCTTCTTCCTTTGCTTTCCTGCTTCCTTTCATGGCTCCCAAGCGCCACGCTCGTGGAGCCTCCGGTGGTGCTTCTCGCTACATTGCTAGCCGAGGCCTCCGTGGTCGTGGTGCCCGTGCTCCTCGTTCCTTACGCTGCCGGCGGGGGTGCGGAGGTTCTGCGGGGAGCATAGCTGCTGCTGCTGCTATCGAGGGCGTCTATGGCGATGATTTCATCCTTCATGTTCTTAGCCGTATTGCCAGTCGGATTCCTCTTCCGTTTTATATTTCTTCTGTTGTTTCTGAACTTGGATTGGATGATCTTTGGCTACGGCTTCAAGGTTTCTCCCAATCCCCCTTGTGGGTAAAGCTTCAAGTTGAGAACTCCTTCTTGGTTTTCTAGCGGCCCGGTTGGAGGGCATTTTCCTGTATCCTGAATCTGCGCGGGGGTGACAGTCTCTGCTGTCGTTTTGATGATGAAGAAACCCTCATCGCCAGGGCCTTTGATGCTGGCAGGAACCGTCTAGGGGCTTGTTGGGAGAGCTCGAGTGGCGACGTTTCTGGGGGCACATGTGGTGCCTCCATTTCTTCTTCTGTGGGTGTCTCTCCTGCCACGTCTCGCTCTAGCGACTTGTCGACTGGTGGTGGTGCTAGCTACTCCAGTTTTGAGAAGGACGCTGATGTCAAGCCGCCGGCCAAGCGGGTGCGCCAGTAGGACAAGGCCAACAAGTTCAAGCATAAATCGAGCTTCACCATGTAGACTTGGGGTATATTTTCTTTTGTCTGTGATGATGCTAGTCAAGATGTGGGCGAGTGCCAATTATCTCAGCATGGGCACACATGTAGAAGTCATAATTCCTAGCGATGTTTGGCCTTGTACCCCTTGTAATGCTTGGTCTTGTACTCCTTTTGATGTAGAAAAAATCACCTTGTCAAGCTTGGTCTTGTACTCTTTCTGATGTAGACATAATCACCTTGTAATGCTTGTTCTTGTACTCCTTTTGATGTAGACAAAATCCCCTTGTAATGTTTGGTCTTGTGATCAATATATTGAGGGTTCCTTCTTCACTTATTCTTCAGAGTGATTCCTTCATATTATTTTCGTACGTGCGAGTCCGTGATAATATCAGGTGCGCGACAGCGCTCCCGATAGGAGTAGCCCCCGAGGCTTTGGCCAATCGCTTGCGATTAGGCGAAGGCTATAAAGTTGTTCTCTTTAATATTACCTATAGGTAGTGCTTTTTCGGGTGCTCTGATGCTTTCCCTCCGAGCGGTCCTTGTTTTCCTTCAAGCTTTTGAACATGTTGTGTTCTTTCCTTGAGTCTTCGAGGGTCGAGAATTTCACTTGAGAAGGAGAAGTTATTAGGGAACAAGGGCATTTTTACAATCGAGTTCCCGACGCATGCTTTTTGCTTGAACGAAAGAGTATCTCGGGGAAAAGGGGAAAATTGTACTCGAGCCCCCGAGCATATTAGTGTAAGTGTTGCGTGAGAGAGGGGGCGTTTTAGGGGAGAGGGAAAGTTCGCTCTCGAGCCCCAGAGTGTCAATGAGTGATCGTTGCGTGAGCGAAAAAACGCCTCCGGGGAGAGGGTGAATCCCCGCTAGATCCCGCGAGTGTCATCGCGTAATAAAAAGAAGACCTCTGGGGAGAGAGTGAGTCCGTGCTCGAGCCACCGAGTGTCGTTCTATAAACGTCGCGTAAGCTAAATAACGCCTCGGGGGAGAGGGTGAATCGACACTCGAGCCCCCGAGTGCCAATGAGTGATCGTCGCGTGAGCGAAAAAACGCCTCAGGGGAGAGGGTTTGTCCGCGCTTGAGCCCCCCTAGTGCTAATGAGTGATCGCCGCGTGAGCGAAAAAACGCCTCGAGGGAGAGGGTGAGTCCGTGCTCAAGCCCCGGAGTGCCAATGCATAAATGTCTCATAAGAGAAAGAACACCTCGGGGGAGAGGGCGAGTCCGGGCTCGATCCCCCGGGCTCGATCCCCTGAGTGCCAATGTATAAATGTCGCGTAAGCGAAAGATTGCCTCGAGGGAGAGGGTCAGTAATTGGGGAAACAAATGTTTTTTTGCTTCAGTATTTTAAATGAGTTGCCTGTGGGCAGTACTTCTGATATTGAGGAGGCGATGGGGCGAAAAGTGACCGCGGGAAGTCTATGGGTAGAAGAGGTGTAAGTTTTTCACATTCCACGGGTTGCCCACGTCTTCGTCGGTCTTCGGGTTCTTCAATCTGTAGGTTCATCCTCCGATTACTTTCGAGATTATATGGGGTCCTTCCCATTGTGGGGCGAGTTTGTGGACTTTTTCCTGCTTTAGCAGCAGGACGAGGTCCCCCACATTGAAGACTCGTGTTCGGAGTCGGCTGCTCTGATCGGTGCAAAGTTTGTCTTGGTATCCCTCTGACCGTGCTAGGGCTATGTCTCTTGCTTCATCTTCTACATTCCTGTCGTCTTCGAGCGCGTTCTCTACTTCTTCTTCTTCATACCCGGTGATAGGCGGGGCACCGAATCTGAGGTTGTGTGGGAGTACTGCCTCCGCTCCGTACACCATGAAGAAAGGTGTGTATTGGGTTGAAGCGTTCGGTGTAGTTCGTAGGCTCCAGAGGACGGTGATACGTCCCAAACATATCAATAATTTCTGCTTTCTCCATGCATGTTTTGTGTGATATTTCTAGGATCTAGATACACTTTCATAAACTTTTGATCATATTTGGACTAATTTACTAACTCAGTGCACCCTAGTCCCAGTTTCTGTTTTCTGCTGTTTTTGTATTTCAGTTTTCCCCCATGTTAAAAGTGCTCAAAAAATTCAGGAAAAATCAGATAAAAATTCAGCGTGAAGGAACCTTCCGGAGTTCTGAAGGGGGACCAGGTGGGACCCACCAGGGCCCCAGGCGCCAAGCTGGCGCGGCCTAGGGCTTTGCCGCGCCAGGGGGGTGCCTGTACCACTGGTGCCCCCCTTGCACTACTGGAATTCACAAGTTTGCCATGTGCCAGGGTCTTTGCCGTCTGTTTTTCGTCGGGGCAGACGGCAAAGTAGGTGTATGCCGTCTGCTTCCCTAGATACAGAAGGCAAACCCCGGACATACGGTAAACAACTACTTTACCGTCCGCGCTGGCCTATGCAGATGGCAAAGGTCCCTATGCCGTCCATAGGCAGACGGCAAACAATCCAGCGGGCCCACCCGGGCTGCGTCTCCTCTGGCTTAACGGACCCGTGCTATGCCGTCTTCCAGCGGACGGCAAACCCCGTCTTTGCCGTCTGCTTACGGACGGCATAACGGGCTGCCGTTAACCCCGCACACGTCGGCCCACTCTCTCCACCACTCTCACTCTCCTCCGCCCACGCCTCTCTGTCCTGCGACGCCGCCGCCGCCGCCCACGCCTCCCCGGCTCCCTCCGCCACAGCCGGCCACCGCCCTGCCTCCTCTCAGCTAAGCCCTCTCCCCGGCCACAACCCGCCTCCCTCCTCCAAGGCTGCCTCCCCTCATCTCGGCCGCCGCCGGCCCCGAGCAAGCCATCGTCGGCCTCCTTTGAGCAAGCCGCTGCCCACCTCGCCGACACCACCTCCACCCCCACCCGCAGCCACCCACCAAAGGTAAGCCCCTCCCCTCCATGCTATTTTTTTAGGATTTTCATGTTAATTAGTTAGTTAGTTTTAGTTGCTTTTAGGTTTTAGTTAGTTATATTTCTCTGTTTTAGTTAGTTTTATGTTATAATTAGTTAGACTTCTCTATTTTAGTTAGTTTAGATTGTGTTAGATTTTTTTAGGGTTACTTAGATATGTTTTCTTCTCTGTTTAGTTTAGGTAGTGTAAGTTTTTTGTAGGAATGAGGAGATAGAGTAGAGAGAGATAGAGTGTGAGTGTATTGGACTTCTCACAGGAAAAATAAAAAGAGCTTAGAGCTCATGTTAAGATTCCTTAGGAATTTGGTGGTGTCAATCCTATGATCCAAAGGCAATCCATAAGAAAAATCCTTAGGAATCCAAAAAATCCCTTAGGAGTAAAAGTTGAATAGGAAAAGAAGAAGAGAAAGAAAGAAAAGAAAGGAAATAAAAGAAGAAGAGGGAAACAAATTAGGGGTAAAAGTAAAATAGTAAAAGAAGAAGAGAAAAAAGAAGTTGAAGGTTAATAAAAAGAACAAGGAGGAGGAGGGGAGCTTGGGGTAAAATAAGAATAAGAAGAAGAAGTTGGAGGTGGAGATGAATAAGTAGAAGTTGGAGGTGGAGAAGAATAATAAGAAGAAGTTGGAGGTGGAGATGAATAAGTAGAAGTTGGAGGTGGAGAAGAATAAGAAGAATAAGTTAGGGGTGAAGAAGAAGTTGGAGGTGAAGAAGAAGGAGGAGGAGGAGGAAAAAAGAAGAGAAAATGAAATGAAATAAATGAAAATAATAGGGAAAAAAATAAAAAAGATGTAATTACCGGGATCAAGTGTGTGTGTTGATTGGGTGCATTTTAATGTGCAGGAATTTTCCTGGTGTGAAGGTCTGGTGGTCGACGACATCCGCCCCCTCCATTCGGCGACCTCCCTGAGTTCGAGGGTGAGCAAAAAAATTCTTGTCCTCTCCCCCTTTTTCCTTTGCTCAATTTCATCAGCGCCTCCCTGTTGTTCTCCGGATACACAACCTCTCGGCTTGTTGTCGAGACGTGTATTAGGAGAACAGCGGGGAGGTGCTGCCGAAATACCGCGTCGGATCGGGACCAAAGCATGGGAAACCGACCCAATCTACACATACTCGGGTGGGATTAGGACCTATCTTTACCTATTAGTGTGTAGGTTAATTGCATATGCCGTAGCTATGTATGATAAAAGCAATAAAAAGTGGACGTAATAAAATGGTATATTTGTTGTTTAGTAGCTAGCTGTAGCAACAAGATGAGCGATGATCGTGCGTGGATGTACACTGGTCGCCCTAATCAGAAAGAGGTCACCAATGAATGGGCAATGAAAACCAAGGAGTTTCTGAGAGCGGCGTTTGCAAATGGGCAGAGAAAAACCTGGTGCCCCTGCGTTAGGTGCGACAATTATAAACAGGCGACAGAGGTGGATATGGGTAAACACTTGCAGAAGTGGGGTTATAAGCCTGGTTATACGGTGTGGACCTTCCATGGCGAGTCTGGCGGACGACGGAGAGAGGAGGTGGTCCGTCAGCGCACGGATGAGTACGGAACCGGGATCGAAGACATGGTGCAGGACTTTGACGATGCGCGGGATGAGGACGATGAGATGGAGGAATCTGCGAAGGCCTTCTATGATATGTTGGAGTCTTCGAAACGTCCGCTGCACGCTCACACTGAGCTTTGTCAGCTCGATGCCATCGCACAGTTGATGGCTTTGAAGGCACAATTCAACTTGGGCACGGATTGTTACAATGCGATCACGACCCTAATTGGGCGGTTTCTACCAAAAGATCATGTTATGCCTGCAAACCTGTACCAATCGGATAAAATCCTCAAGGTACTTAAGATGCCCTATGAGCAGATACATGCTTGTGAAAATGGATGTGCTTTATTTAGGAAAGAGTATGCGGACGAAGACTATTGTCCCAAATGCAAGTCATCCAGGTATGTTGTGGTAGACAATGGTCAAGGTGAGAAGATGCAGACCAAAATACCCGTAAATGTTCTTAGGTATCTTCCAGTGATACCAAGAATTCAACGCCTTTACATGATGGAAGAGACAGCCAGACAGATGACATGGCACAAACATGGGAAGAGAACAGAATTTGATGCAGATGGGAAGCCGATGTTGACTCACCCATCGGATGGTTCAGCATGGAAGCACTTTGATGAAAAACATTCGGAAAAAGCTAAGGAGCCAAGGCATTGCCGAATCGCCGTCGGCACAGATGGGTTCAATCCTTTCGGTCTGATGGCAGCCCCATACAGTTGTTGGCCTGTATTTGTCATGCCACTCAATCTCCCCCCTCAGAGATTATGAAAAGGAAGAACATTTTCCTGACGTTGATAATACCAGGGCCCAAATATCCGGGGAAGAATATGGATGTGTACATGCAACCGCTTAAGGAGGAATTGCAACAAGCTTGGGACGAAGGGTTCAGGACATACGATGCAGCTAGCAAAAAGACCTTCAAAATGCATGTTTGGTACCAGTACTCGATGCATGACTTGCCGACGTATGCGCTTTTCGCTGGCTTCTGTGTTCATGGAAAGTTCGGGTGCCCAACATGCAAGGCTGCTCTTCAGTTTCATTGGCTGAAGGCGGGTGGCAAGTATTCCTGCTTCGACTTGCATAGACAGTTTCTTCCTCCTAAGCATCCTTTTAGAAAAGACAAGAAGAACTTCATCAAAGGCAAAGTTGTCAAAAACCTGGCAGCACCTACGATGACGGGCGAACATGTCTTGGCACAGTTGAACTCTCTTGAGCCTGATCCAGAACGTCCCGGGTATTTCAAGGGATATAATTCGGAACACGCCTGGACTCACAAGACATGCTTTTGGGATCTCCCCTACTTCCAAGACCTCGAACTTCCACACAATATTGACGTGATGCACACTGAAAAAAATATCGGCGAGGCCCTGTTTGGTACATTTTTTGGCGTAGATGGGAAGTCAAAGGATAATCCTAAAGCTAGAGTCGACCAGGAGACTCTATGTGATAGACCCTCACAGAACATGCGACAGCTGAAAGCCAAGGGCCTGGTTCAATCTTGAAAGGGGGCATATCAGGGAAATTCTCTTGTGGGTGCAAAACAGTTTGATGTTCCCCGATGGGTATGCAGCGAATCTGAGGAGGGGAGCGAGTCCTGAAAAACATAAAATATTAGGGCTGAAGAGTCATGATTGGCACATATGGCTTGAGCGGGTAATGCCGGTGATGTTGCGCGGCTATATCCCCGAGGAAGAGTGGCTAGTACTGGCAGAACTGAGCTATTTCTTTCGTGTTCTTTGTGCTAAAGAACTATCCGATGGCGTGCTAGAAGACATGGAAGATATGGCGCCAGAGTTGCTCTGCAAGTTAGAGAAGATCTTTCCACCAGGTTTTTCTAATCCGATGCAGCATTTGATATTGCATCTCCCGACCGAGGCAAGATTAGGGGGCCCTGTGCAAAATCGTTGGTGCTATTCAACGGAGAGAATGCAGAAGACGCTTCGAGCAAAATGTAAAAATAAACGTAGAATTGAAGCATCGATGGCCGAGGCTTTCATTACCGAGGAGGCGGCAAACTTCGTGACAGCACATTATGAAGCCAAAAATCGCCATTTGCATAATCCAAAGCCTCGGTACAATACTGGCGACCCCCAACGGCGTCAATCCAACCTCAGCCTATTCAAAGGGAAGCTTGGACCTGTTGGTGCTTCGAGAAATAAGATTTTGGATATCAAAGAATGACAGACTCTTACACTGTATATCTTCACCAACCTAACAGAAGTGCGACCGTACATCGAGTAAGTGCTCGGTACGTACATTGTTTCGCAACTTCTAATAATTCTTGTTTCTTATTAATTCCCCTGAATTCATACAGTCGATACGTCGCCAAATTCTCGAATGGAGTGGTTATTGAAAGTGATTCCATCGCAGAGTATGAGCTTCTTGCCAATCAAGTAGACGGCAATCCTGGTTTCATCTCTTGGTTCAAACGAACGGTAACTATCATTCATATATAGGGTTTCATTTGTTGGTTCGACCTATTTTTCACTAATATAACAATATAAAACTTATAGGCAAATGAGGAGCCTATGGACGCCGAATTGAGACAAGTCGCTAATGGTTTTGACAATAAGGTCCGTGTATTTGAGAAATACGACATCAACGGGTATCGCTTTCGTACCGTTGATAAAGAGCGAAAAATGGTCGATCGAAAAAGTACAAATTCGGGTGTCTCTGCTGTCGGCGACGGAGGTATTGAGTATTATGGAAGAGTTGAAGCAATATACGAACTTCTATTCTATGGTGAGAATCCTCCCAACGTCGTTGTCTTCAAATGTCATTGGTTTCTCCCGTCGAGGACTAGACGGACTCATGAACATGTAGGTCTAGTTGAAATTCGACAAGACACCCATTTAAATGTCCCCGATGTCTATATTACGGCTCAACAGGCCACCCAGGTTTTCTATCTATCCTACCCCTGCCAAACGGTTGAAAACCTGAAAGGTTGGGATGTCGTTTATGATGTGCCACCACATATTAGACCACCTCCCCCCAATGAAGACGATTATGTACCCCACATTGACCCAGAGACATATGAAGGAGAATTCTTCCAAGAAACACGAGTGATAAAAAAACGTTTCCGAAACCGCTCTACGCAACCCCAGAACATGGAAGAAGACAATGAGAGTGAACCCGATAACGATGATGAGAGTGAACCCGCTAACAACGATGTTGAAGAGCCTGAAGAAGAGGTTACTGCTCCAGATGACCTGTCAATGCTTGACCGTTTACATAAAGGCCTTCCAAATGTTGGTGTTGTTGAACCTGATGAGGCCATCATTATCGACGACACGCGTGATAGCGATGACGATCCTTCAATTGATCGCGGAGAAGAGACCGATGATCCCGACTATTGTTAGTTGTATGCATCTCAACTTTAATTACATATATATATTCTCATTATTGCAGTAATTACTGTTGTATTATTAATTCTTTTTCTCATTGTACTAATTATTTTATTTTAATTCTTGGCAGGTTCGTGACAGATATGGAGGGCGAGACCTCAGGCTCGCGAGGGAGGGGTCGGGGTCATGCGCTCCCACCTCTGGCTCTACGGAGGTCTTTGCTCGAGAGTATTTCCTCGCCTCCTCCTTCTACTGATGAGCCGCCCAGGGGGAGAGGAGGTCGGAAGAAGACCGGGAGAGGCAAAGCAGGTGGTGGTCGCGGGAAAGGGAGACGAACACCTGCTGCTGCTTCCTCGCCGCCACCTCCGGCTGATTCACCAGAGCACTGCAGGGTGGACCATCCTGAGGTGGAGGAGGAGGCTACGTCCACCCGCACGACCTGGAGTCCCTGGTCGGACCAGCCGGAGCAGAACACGCCTGAGGGGGAGGTTGGTGCCGAGCTGGACACTACGGATGAGGAGGAGGTAGCTGAGGGTACCACCGTGTACCAGTGTGGGGGTACACGGCTCCCGTCCGTGCCGGTGACTCCCGCCCATAAGTGGTTGGTTACGCCTGATGGAGAGACGTAAGTGCACTTATACTTTCTTCCGGTACCTTCTATACTTATGTCTATCTGATGGCTTTGTCTTTTTATACTTCAGGGGTTGGATATACGGCAATGGTGTCCGCAATCCCAACTCCATCCTTGGTGTGCTCGTCAGGGAGAACTTCCCGGGGCTGGTTCAATTGCCCGGACCTGATGAGGTTCCGCAGCCTGGACTCAAGTGGGAGCACTATTGTGCTGCCCCGGCCCCGCCGGATACGACCATCAACGGGGTCGAATGCCACACCAGAGCCGACATGGTGATCAACGGCTTTTGGGTAATTTCTGTTTCACACAATAAAATCATGCTATTGCAGTGTTGTCTCGTGCACTCATCAGTGTTGTCATCAGTGTTGTCTCATCAGTGCACTCATCATGTTGTCTCGTGCTATTGCAGGTCTACTACAAGGTCGATGAGTCCAAGGAGCAGGAGGCGGAGGACGTGTTAGTTGCAGAGGCCACGCGCCTCTTGCAGAACACAAGGCACGAGATGCGAGTGCAGGCGGTCCGTGACTACTACGCCAAGCAAGGGCGCAAGCATAGCAAGAAGGACTGCCGCAAGAAGTTTCTGACCAGGGCCCAGTACATGACGGTAACCCTTCTTAAGTCTTGAATAGTTTGCTTGATTTGATTCCTATCTAGGCTACTTATTAGTTTCCTTGTTTACTAACTTAGGCGCCACCGAGATGGTGTGCGGACAAGATGGATTGTTGGGAGGCCATTGTGGACCACTGGTGCTCAGATGCCTGGTTGGCCATCCACAACAATGCCAAGGAATGCCGCGCCCAAATGGTTGGTGTGCCACACCATCAAGGAAGCCGCAACTTAGCTGGTTACGGGAATAAATGGGTATGTGCTTTGCTTCAATTTTCATGCAAATGTTACTTTTCTTTGTCTTTTTGGCACCCACAACTTACTAATATCGTGCTTTGCTTTGTCTTCTAGGCGGAGCATAATAAAACGGAGGTGCCTCGGGTGTTCGACATGTATGGCATGGCCCATACAGCGTCGTACAAGAAGGCAAAGGCGCTCTCAGAGTCTGATCTCGCCAGTCCTTCGACTTTCACCAACATTGCCGCCTACAGTAAGCTCAAGGCTTATACTGAGGTGGCGAAGGAGAAGCACGGGGAGGATTATAACCCGCTTGGGAAGCCTATTGAGCCGGAGCTGGTGATGATCTCTGGTGGCGGAAGGCGCCATGGCGCCATGGCCATTGGAGATAAGTTGATCAGGTGCGATAAGACTCTTCCTGAGATCAAGGCGCGCCAAACGAGCTCTTCTCCTGCTATAAGGACTCGTCCGCGGCCAGTCGACCTCGCTATCTAGGTTATCCATAAGGACTCTTGCATTCTTGTTTTCTCTCATCGAATATTACAATGCTAACTAGAGGAGTGGGGTTGCAGGAAGCTCTTGAGAAAGAGCGACAGAACACCCAGCGGCTACTGGAGGAGAAGGAGCGGTTGGCAGAGGAGAAGGCAGCGGAGAGAGAGCGGCTGGCGGAGGAGAGGACGGCGAAGGCTCTCGAGGAGGCCGCGGCACGACACGATGCATCGAACCGGGCCTTGTATGAGCTCTTCGTGGTAAGTCACTTGTTCATATTCACCCAAAGAATGCATGTTATAATTTTTGTTTATATTACTAACTAATATGATTGACTCATGAAAAACAAATGTGCAGACTATGTGCGAGAAGACTGGTCAGGCCGCTCCACCGATGCCGATCATTTCTCCTGTGGTGACGGTGAGTATCTTTCGATGATCATCAATACCATATTGAGTGGCGTCGTGCTAACCTCTAGTTGATCTTTTTGTGCAACATAACTCTCGGGCTGCGTCCCATGACCCTTCTCCACCGTCAACATCGGGCAACCCGACGGATGCTTCTCAGCCACCTCAGCCATGAGGGTACACTCCGGTAAGTTGTGTTGTATATTTTGCTTTATTAATGCTTAGTTAGTTTGAAAATGCATATTTAGCTTCTGAAATATTATGAAATTCTTAAATATAGCTAAGTTAGCCTAATAATAGCATGATTAGCCAGATTTGCTCACAATATGATGAAGTTAGCTTGATTTGCTCACAAAATGCTAAAGTTACCTTAATTGGCTCAAAAAATGCTTAAGTTAGCTTCATTTGTTCAAAGTTGCCAAAGTTAGCTTAATTTGCTCACAAAATGGTAAATTTAGCTTGATTTGCTCACAAGATGCTAAAGTTAGCTTGAATCACTCACAAAATGCTAAAGTTAGCTTGATTCACTTAAAAAATTGTAAAGTTAGCTAAAGTGGCTCACAAAATGCTAAAGCTAGCTTAATTGGCTCACAATATGCTAAAGTCAGCTTAATTCCTCAAAACACGCTAAAGTTTCTTAAATTGCTCACAATATGCTAAAGTTAGTTTCATTGGCTCAAAATATGCTAATGTTTGCTTAATTGCTCACAAATGCTAAAGGTTAGCTTAATTTCTCAAAATATGCTCACAAATGCTCAAGGTTAGCTTAATTGCTCACAAATGCTAAAGAAAACAGAAGAAGAAGAAGAAGAAGAACAAGGAGAGGAGAGAAGAAAAACAAGGAGAAGATAGAAAAGAACTCTTCTCTGTTCTTCTTCTCTCCTCCTTGTTCTTCTTCTCTTTTCTTCTTCTTCTTGTCCTTCTCCTTCTCTTATTACTTATTCTTCTTGTCCTCCTTCTTCCGCTAACTTTCTTATTTTGATTTTGCAGATTTGCTTTATGAGGGTCGTGCATCGATGGAGTTGTTGTATTTTCACTTTCAATATAGCTTAGAAACAGTTTATTGTTGTTATGAACTGTTTGGAGACTTTGTGTAATGAACTATGTATATATTGTTGTTATCCTTGTTTGGAAACAATGTGTTATCCTTGTTGGAGATTCATATGTTGTTTGATATGATGTGATGTGGTGTTAAAATGTGCTTCTGATTCTGCTGCTATATATATATATATTGTTTTTTTGTCAAATGCAGGGATTAATAGAAAAACAGGAAAAACAGAGGCTATATAGCCTCTTTGCCGTCAGCAAGCAGACGGAAAAGGCCTTTGTCGTCTGCTTGCAGTTGGCAAAGAGGACACGTGGCGCCCAGCTGTGCAATCTGGCAACAGCTGGGTGACCATTTGGTCATTATGCCGTCTGCCTCCGGCAAGGCAGACGGCAAAGCGTAGGACTTTGCCGTCTGCTGCTGGACGGCAAACATATGACGGGGGGGGGGGGGGGTGACGTCATTACCTTATCCGATGACGTCACCGTTCTTTGTCGTCTGTCCGTAGACGGCAACCCCGCCGTTAACGGCCTGACGGAGCCGGCTGGCACAGCTTCGCCGTCAAGCTTCTCTGCCGTCTGTTTCTTATTCCAGCGGACGACAAAGAGCTTTGCCGTCCGTCGATATACAACAGACGGCAACGCACCTCTTTGCCAATGAAATGGCTGACGGGTGCTTTACCGTGCGGGGGCAGACGGCAAAGGGTTTTGCCGTCGGCCATACAGGTGTTTGCCGTCCGCCATGGCAGACGGCAAACAGGCGAATTCCAGTAGTGTTGGCTGCCCCCCTTCGCCCATATAAATCCCGTAACGCGAAACTTTCAAAGACAGAACCATTTTTCGCGATCTCGCCTCTGTTCGGCCGCCGACGCGCTTCCAAGATCGGGAGCACTAGAAGGACCCTTCCCGGCACCCTGGCGGAGGGAGGATCGACCTCCGGGAACTTCCCCTCCACCATGGACGCTTCCCGGATGTGCCGTGAGTAGTTTCCTTTGGACCATGGTTCCGTGATTAGTAGCTATGTGATGTTCTCCTCCGCTCTTTGTTCTTCATGGTTTAGACCTCGTGAGTTTCCCTACATGATCGAGGCACATATGTAATCTTTCCGCTTTTGCTATACTGAGTTTGATGGGATCTGATGGATTACGAGATTATGTTCAGATTTTCATAGAGTAATATATTTTGTTCTTATCTCTTATATTTTTGCTCCTAAGTAATTCTTGCATGTTCTCTATTGCTGTTTATTGCTTTGGCCAAGTAGTAGGTAGTAACTCCAAGAGGGAACGTTATGCTCGATTGTGGGTTCATGCCCCCTGATTACACGCTTGAGTGAAAGAAACATGAGTCTAGGGGATGTGTTGTTGCCACAAGGGGGAAAAATGGTGCTTGTAAGAGCGGTAGCAAGGATTGTTTACTTTACGCAAAGTTCTTTTTAGTGCAGTTGTCTGTTGCTTTGGTTTTACACTTTGGGTGGGGCTCGCAACTTACTACCAGCGAGATGTTCTGGATGGATATCTCAAGGTGGATGATTAGTAGTAGATGCAGATGGATTTCAGTCTACTTATTTTGGCATACTACCCATGCTTTTGAGCCTCTTCCTTTCTTTGTAGCATAGTTAGCATTACAGTGCGTTTATAATCCTGTCAATTGTCCGTCTGTAATTTGTTTACCTCGCATAGCAGTTTTATCGTCTTTTGGGAGAGAGACATCACTAGTGAACATCACCGGACCCCGGTCCATATTCTCATCATTGTTTACACGCTTATTTACTTTTCCGTATTTACTTTCAGTTGGTATCATCATTATCATCCCTTGCATTTTATCCTTTGTAAACAACAAGACCGGAGATATTGACAACCTCTCTGAACTTCGTTGTGAGCAAAGTTATTAGTGTCTGGGTGCAGGTCCAGGTGAAGTAAGCAACCCTGAGTTGTGAACGGCGCCATTGTTCACTTCACCACCTACTTATCATTATCGGAGTCCTACGGGAGATAATCTTAAAACCTCGGTATCTTCACCGAGGGAAACTTACCGCTACGCTGCATCTCACCTTCAACTTGGGGTAACCAACAAAGGGCGAGAAGATTATCATCTCTCGCGTATCAAGCAAATTTCTGGCGCCTTTTCCGGGGACTCCGAGTGATAAGATTGGGGAGTTTCCCACTACATTTTACCTATACTTTTTAGTCTTGTTAGTTTACCTTTCAGTTTTTATCTTTGTGTCTTATATAAAAAATTACAAAAAAATCCTCCACACTTGCTGCTACTATGGGTTCCACTGAAAACACCAAGTTGTGTAACTTCACTAGTCACAACAACAAAGACTTTATCTGCACTCCTATTGCCACACCCGCCACTTCAGCTACCTCTTATGAAATTAAACCTGCTTTGCTAAACCTTGTTATGAGAGATCAATTCTCTAGTGCTGGAGATGATGCTGCTTTACACTTGAATAATTTTTTTGAATTATGTGATATGAAAAAGTATAAAGAAGTAGAAGGTGATGTTGTTAAGCTCAAGATTTTTGCTTTCTATTTGAGGGAAGGAGCTAAAATCTGGTTTCAATCTTTGCCTAGGAATAGCGTAGATTCTTGGAATAAGTGCAAAGATTCTTTTATTGGGAAGTATGACCCACCCGCTAAAATTATCTAATTGAGAAGTAACATTATGAATTTAAAGCAATTGGATAATTAACACGTTGCCCAAGCTTGGGAACGTATGAATCTCTTGTTAAGAAATGCCCTACACATGGTTTGACTACCTGGATGGTTATCCAGACTTTTTATGCAGGCTTGAACTTTACCTCGCGGAACCTGTTAGATTCGGCTGCGGGAGGAACCTTTATGTCAACTACACTTGGTGATGCCACAAAGCTTCTCGATGAGATGATGACCAACTATTCCCAATGGCACACCGAACGCGCTCCGACAGGTAGAAAGGTAAACTATGTCAAGGAGATTACCTCCCTAAATGAAAAAGTTGACTTAATTATGTCTCTACTTACCAAGCAACCCTCTATTGATCCTCATAATCTTCCTTTAAATTCATTGGTTGCTGCAGAACAAGTAGATGTGAACTTCATTGTTAGAAACAACTTCAACAACAATGCTTATAGGGGCAATTTTGCTAGCAATCCTAGACCATTTCCATCCAATTATGGGAACAACAACACTTACCCTAGCAACAAGAACCCCACTTCTGAACTAGAAAGTATGCTTAGAGACTTTATCACTACCCAAAAATCCTTCAACAACAATGTAGAAGAAAAGTTAGCTAAATTAGATAATCTTTGTTTGAAGGTAGACAGGTTAGCCCTTGATGTTGAGATGTTAAAAATTAGAACCTATCCCCTTGAAGAGAGGAAGGTCACTCCTATTAATGCCATCCAATTACAAATTAATGAAAACATTAGGATGATGGATAAACTTAAAGAAAGATGGGCAAGAGAAAAAGAGGAAGAGGATAGAATTAAGAGCCTTCCTACATACCACACAGTTGCCACTATCCAAATTGTTGAGGATACCGAAACTATTAGCACCCAATGCACTCCTGGTCCCATTGGACCTATTAATGGTGATGCTAATACCTCAACCATAGAAGAAGAGACTCATGTGAATATAGAGAGTTTCAAACAAGTGAGCCTAGATGAAACTACTACCACCTTTGATAGTAGTGATATTGATTTTGATAGTTGCACCCTCTCAGAAGTTATTAGCTTGCTACACAAATGTCTAGAGACCCCCACACTAGCACACTTAATCTTGTCTTCACGGAGCATATAAAAAATGCTCTCATCAAAGCTAGGGAGGAGAAGCTTAGGATAGAAGCCTCCATACCTAGGAAGCTAGATGATGGTTGGGACCCTATCATCAAAATTAAATTAAATAACTTCTCTTGCTATGCTTTATGTGACGTTGGAGCTAGTACCTCCGTCATGCCCAAAAGAATGTATGATATGTTTCAATTGAAACCTTTTGATTCTTGTTCTTTTGGTGTTCTTGTTGATTCTTATGTAAATAAACCTTTGGGGAAGATCGACGATGTTCTTATCATTGTCAATGACAACTATGTTCCCGTTGATTTTATTATTATGGATATAGAGTGTAAGCCTTTATGTCCAATTATTTTGGGACGTCCTTTTCTTCGCACTGTTGGTGCTATCATTGACATGAAAGAGGGGAATATAAAATTTCAATTCCCTCTCGAAAAGGGGATGGAACACTTCCCTAGAAATAAAATCAAGTTACCTTTTGAGTCCGTCACACGGGCTAGCTATTCTCTTTCTCTTGATAAAACTTGATTCTTCTTTTGCCTTATGCCTAGCTTAAAGGCGTAAAAGAAAGCGCTTGTTGGAAGGAAACCCAAGATGTTTTTACTTCTGTTTTTAGTGGTCTTGATGATTGTTACTACTGTATCAACATCATTGTATCTTTATTTTCAAGCTTTGTGCCAAGTTATAGCCTCATATGACAAGGGAAGCAAAAGTTCTGACATGCTGTCCAGAAAAAAGATTCAGTCTTTGTGACGGGAAAAATCGGATCAAATCACCAGTTCATCTTTTTGGGCTGATTTTTTTACACAGAGTGATCTATACAATTGCGGAACTTTGGTATGTTCTGAGTTTTTTGATTTGAGTTGCAGAAGTACCCCTAAAAAATTCTTTACTACCTGCTGTTCTGATTTTCACAGATTCTGCCACATTTTCTCTCTCCTTACTTTTGCAAACTTTAAGCTTTCTTTTTATTTTCAAAAACCTTTTGGCCATCTTGAGAAACAGTAGATCTTCAAGAATATCTTTATATCCAGCGGGGAAAATTTTAATTTATTAAGGGTACTAACCTCTCTAATCAACTTATGATGAGTTATGTATGAAGGGAGTTTTCAAGTGTGCGATGGAAGATGATGAAAGAAGATCCGGGAGTGTCAAGCGCTCAAGCTTGGGGATTCCCCCATGCATCCCCAATAATTATTCAAGGAGACACAAGCGTCTAAGCTTGGGGATGCCCCCGTGCATCCCCTTCTCCATCAACAATCATCAATTCGTCCATCGTCTCACTATATTATTATCACTTCATGTGTTATGTGCTATGCTTGGAGCGTCTCGCTCTTAGGTTTTATTTTTAGTCTTATTTAGCTTTGCTTGATGTTCATAACAAGTTATACCCCGACTTACTTTGTGTGGGAGACAAACACGCTCCACTTTCAAAATCTAGAACACATCATAGGATTTTTCATGCCTATCTTTTTGCTGTTGTGTGTTCTTTATCCTTTCGTAGCTACTGCCATGTTTAGTTTTAGTTTTAGTTTGTATTTAGCAAGAGCCTTGGATTTTGTTTAATTTGTTGCTGGAACTCTCTTTAGTTTTCATGATTATCTTGTTAAGAGAGTTGGTTGTTGCACTGAGTTGTGTCTTGTCTTGAAAGTAGGTAATTGAGGTTGCTATTTAATTTTAGTAGTAAATTGAAATAGTTTTGAGGCATTGATGTGAGTAATGTTTGAACTTTTGGTGTCAAGAGCTCTAGCCTATTAGTCATAGGTGTCGTATTTTGGTCAACCCGTGTTTATTTTCAAAACCTACAAAACTAGTTGAGAACTCTAGCTACTAGATGGATCGCTAATCTTTGGAGGGATCGAATATTAGTGTACACTCACGTACCATGAGTTGATGATGTGCAAGGATAACCAAACCCCCATACACTCCTCCTCGGGGTACTTGTCTCTTTTTGAACCTCCTTATTAGATTGAGAATTACCGATAATAAGTGCATGAGTTCTTCGGACTAATGTAATTATTGAAAGTTGACACTTCCACGTCCTCATATTTGCTAGCCTCTCATGTGCCGTGCATTGCCTTCTTCTCACTCCGAGAGTTGGCGTCCACCTTCGCCGGTACATCCAAACCCTTGGCATGATACGCTATGTCATCATAAACCTCCCTATATCTTTCCTCAAAACATCCACCATACCTACCTATAAAGGCATTTCCATAGCCTTTCCGAGATATATTGCCATGCAACATCCACCTCTTCATGACTTGATCTTCATGTCATACATGTTCCTGCTGCACTGGCAGCGACATACATTGCATACATCATGATAGCTACATCTTCTTTATGATTTGAGTACCTTGTAAAGTGTAAAAGATCTTCTATACCCTCTTGTAAATTAGAGTGTTGCCCTTAAGTGAGGAAAAGATCCCAAAGTGGACAAAATAAAAGATCCCAAAGAGGACAAATGAGAGTTAAATAGAAAGAGCCAGAGGCCACCAAAAAAACAAAAAAATAGAAAAAGAGAAAAAGAAAAATAAAGAGAGAGAAAGGGGCAACACTACTATCCTTTTGAAAGATCCACACTATTACTCCCTCTTATCCTTGTACTCCATAGAGATGATCATTCATGCATATTGCTATGTGGGGACCTTCACACTATTGAACTTGGCTTGCATATTCCAAGGATGAGCCTCCTCAAACGAACTCTAGGTCTTCATGAGCGAGCAAGTTAGATGCACCCCCACTAGTTCCATTGGAGAGCTTTTCTTAGCTCATATGTGCATCTGTTGCATGGCAATCCCTACTCCTCACATCATATCTATCATTTGGCCTTCTCGCTTATGATTGTCCTCATTGATGTGAGCCTTTATCACCTTTTTGTCTTCCTCCTCCACCATATTTCTCTCTTTGCCATCCTAAGTGTCAACTTTCGAGCTTACGCTCATCCATTGCATGAGTGCTCAAAATATCAAAAAGGAGTGGATCAAATTGACTTGTACCTGGCTAGTGGTCCGGGGACGAGTCAAGATAAGATTCCAAAGAAGACCAAGTGTGAAACTTTAGTAGATTGAGTTCTCAACACAAAAATATATTTTTCTCGTATTCCCTATCCCTATTCTTGCACGCAAACACCATTTGGAGACATTCGAGTCACGGACAGCGAGAGCTCTTGCACCTAATCTTCTTTTGTTGCTTGTTTCAATGCTAATATAGACTCTTGCATGTTATGACTTGAATTGAATCACATACCTTGATTGCTTTACTTTTCAAAGTTCTTATATGGTTGCTAGCATGTCACCATAGAAATTATGCTTGTTATCATTTACCTATGATAGAGGCGAAGGTGTCCCGATGTTTCGATGAGATGGTGGAGATCGATTATGGTGGAGACGACTTTCACGATCCGACTACGAACGTGCGAAGACGTTGCGCCTTAGCGATCGCTAAACCAACTCCGAGAGGTTATTGATCCCACGGATGCACGATCAACCTGACCACGAAGGTCTAATTCCTGCAAGCAATCGAAGAACAAGCAAGAACTAAGAATTGCAATCTGGATATTGCGAATATAAGATGAATGATTACGAAAGTTGGGGTTCCAATGAGGTCTTGGCCTGGTCGGATGACACAAACGAAGAGCTCGAAGTTGCGGCTATGGCTAACTTATATCTAATTAAAACCCAAGTCTAAACGACGCCCTAAGGGCTGTATATATGGGGGAACAGAGGGGATTTTCGTGACCCCTTGGAGGTGGGGTCCGAAAACAACCCTAACTCGGTTTCCCCACACATACGGACTCTAAAAACAGCCTATAATGTGGTATTTCGAAATTACATGGGCCCAGCCCAATTTTAAGGTGACACAGCACCTATAATTTCCCTTGGACGAAAATAATGAAGTGGCATCTCGCGTATTTCGTCCAATACTTCATGCGCAACTTATGGTGGCTTCAAAGTGCGATAATCACCACTGGAAGCTCCATTGTCCTTTCCCGCGCGCGCACCTTCTTCTCCATGCTTGATCCCGCTCCAATGACCATCCTTCTTGTCCATGCTAGGTCCTTCATTCATAAGCAAAACAAAAGTATCTAATTTAGGCAGCATCATATGTTCATGAACAATAGAAGGATTCGCAAGAAACGAAAGTACCTGATAATTTAGTTGACGTGCGCGTGCTCTAGTAACTGGTCCAGTATGTGTAGTTGGTGAAGATGTGGGTGTAACATTAGTAGAGATGTCCTCATCATCCTCCCCTTCTTGAATTGAAGTCGTCCTCGACGGAAGCTCATCATCTTCTCCCAAATAAGGTTTCAAATCTGGAATGTTAAATGTGGGACTAACCCCAAAATCTGCAGGTAGCTCAAGTTTATATGCATTATCATTAATTTTCTGTAAAACCTTAAAGGGACCATCAGCTCGTGGCATTAACTTAGACTTGCGCAAATCAGGAAACCTATCTTTACGTAGATGTAACCAAACAAGATCTCCTGGTTCAAACACAACATGCTTTCTACCCTTATCACCAGCAAGCTTGTATCTAGCATTCATTTTCTCAATGTTTTCTTTAGTTAACTCATGCATTTTTAATATCAATTCAGCACGTTGCTTAGCATCAAAATTAACCTTCTCCGAAGAAGGAAGAGGCAGCAAATCAATAGGTGCACGAGGTAGAAAACCATAAACAATCTCAAAAGGGCACATTTTAGTGGTAGAATGAAATGAACGATTATAAGGTAATTCAATATGAGGTAAACATTCTTCCCACATTTTCAAGTTACTCTTTAAAACAGCCCTAAGCATAGTAGACAAAGTCCTCACTTGTGTGACCGTTTTGGGCTGCGGCCAACTCTCAATTGCCTCGATCTTGGCTTTATCAACTTCAATTCCCTGCGGAGTAACAACATAGCCAAGAAACGATACTCGGTCGGTGCAAAAGGTGCACTTCCCAAGGTTACCAAATAAACGTGCATTACGTAGAGCAATAAAAACAGCACGTAAATGATCCAAATGTTCCTCCAAAGATTTGCTATAAATCAGTATATCATCAAAATAGACTACCACAAATCGTCCAATGAAAGCACGTAAAACCTCGTTCATTAATCTCATGAAAGTGCTAGGTGCATTAGTTAACCCAAAAGGCATGACTAACCACTCATATAATCCAAACTTAGTTTTAAATGCCGTTTTCCATTCATCCCCTAATTTCATGCGAATTTGATGGTATCCACTACGCAAATCAACTTTGGAAAACATGGTAGAACCACTTAATTCATCAAGCATATCATCTAACCTAGGAATAGGATGACGATAACGAATAGTAATATTATTAATGGCTCTACAATCAACACACATACGCCAAGTTCCATCCTTTTTAGGCACTAATATAACAGGAACAGCACAAGGACTAAGGGATTCACGTATGTAACCTATGTCGAGTAGCTCTTGTACTTGACGCTGAATCTCCTTCGTCTCCTCCGGATTGGTACGGTATGGCGCACGGTTGGGCAGCGAAGCACCGGGAATTAAGTCAATCTGATGCTCAATCCCTCGAATAGGTGGTAATCCCGGTGGTACGTCTTGTGGAAAGACGTCAATAAACTCCTACAAAAGGTCAGTGACAACAGGAGGCAAAGAAGGAGGCAATTCCTCAAATGAAAACAAAGCTTCTTTGCACACAAAAGCATAGCACACATATTGACTAACATCCAAATCCGAAATATCAACCTTAGTAGCAAGCAAAGTTGGACTAGTCAATTTAATTTCATTAGAAACAGCAGAAGAAGATTTGCTAGTAGTCTTATGTTGTTGCTCAAATTCTTTAGCTGCTATCTCATTCTCACTCTTATTTTTCTCCTGTTTAGCTTTACTAGCTCTAGCAAGATCATCTTTCACAATTTGTTCAGGAGACATAGGAAGTAAAGCAATAGTTTTATCCTGATGAACCAGAGTAAACTGATTTGTCCTACCATGGTGTACAACATTCCTATCAAATTTCCATGGTCTACCAAGTAAAAGAGAGCATGCTTGCATGGGTACCACATCACAATCAACATAATCAGCATATGCAGCAATGCTAAAGTGCACACGAACAGAACGCGTTACCTTAATCTTACCACTATTGTTAAACCACTGAATATAGTACGGATGGGGGTGTGGTCTTGTGGTGAGAGATAGCTTCTCCACCAACTCCATGCTCGCCAAGTTGTTGCAACTCCCTCCGTCAATGATGATGCGAACCGAACGTTCTTTCACCACTCCCTTTGTGTGGAACAAATTATGCCTCTGGTTTTGCTCGGCCTTCGATACCTGCACACTTAACACACGTTGAGCAACCAAACTAGCATATTGATCTGCATCATCAGGAGCCATATACTCTATATCATGAGCATCATCATGGGCACCCTGTTCCTCGTGAGTAATGAGAACTAAAGTCTCCTCATCATAGTCGCTCGCTGACTCATACCCACCATCCGCCGTAATAATCATCACACGCTTGGAGGGACAGTCTTTTGCGAAGTGACCTCCACCTTGGCACCTGCGACATTTAATATCACGATCTCGTGTTTGCCCTGTGGAAGCCATGGATGAAGAAGAACTCGCTGCTGGACCACTCTGTGCACCCTTGAATGGTGGCGCTGGCTGTTTTGGTGGCTCCCTGTAAGAATGAGCGGTTGAAGTAGATGGTGGTGCAGCAGGACGTGTGGATGTAGAAGGTCCACGCGATGTCCATGATGTATTTCGTCCTGCAGAAAAGTTAGGTCTCGTAGCGGCCTGTCGATCCTGCACTTCACGTTCAGCTTTACAAGCAAGATGAAACAAATGAGTAATAGTAGCATAGTCCTTGTATTCTAGAATAGTTTGTATCTCCCTGTTTAATCCACCTATAAAACGTGCAAACATAGCTTCATTATCCTCTACTAGGCCACATCTAATCAATCCAGTTTGTAATTCTTGATAATATTCCTCTACAGAATTTTTTCCTTGTCGCAAACGCTGTAATTTTTGTAGCAATTCACGTTGATAATAAGGAGGAACCCAGCGAGTACGCATAGCATCTTTTAAAGCAGCCCAAGTAGCTGGAATATTATTAGCATGCAATCTACAATGTTCAGACCACCAAATAGATGCAAAACCCGTGAATTCACAAACAGCAGCAGTAACACGTCTATTCTCAGGATATTGTAAACATGTAAAGCGTTGTTCAGTTTCTAACTCCCAAGTAAGATAAGCATCAGGCCTACCGGAGGGAGGATCGACCTCCCGGAGCTTCGCCTCCACCATGGACGCTTCCCGGATGTGCCGTGTGTAGTTTCCTTTGGACCATGGGTCCGTGATCAGTAGCTATGTGATGTTCTCCTCCCATCTTTGTTCTTCATGGTTTAGACCTCGTGAGCGGCCCTACATGATCGAGGCACGTATGTAATCTTTCTGCTTTTTCTATGCTGAGTTTCATGGGATCTGATGGATTATGACATTATGTTCAGATTGTGATAGAGTAATATATTTGGTTCTTATCTCTTATATTTTTGTTCCTAAGTAATTCTTTCATGTTCTTCGTTGCTATTTATTGCTTTGGCCAAGTAGTAGTTAGTAACTCCAAGAGGGAACGTTATGCTCGATTGTGGGTTCATGCCCCCTGATGACACGCTTGAGTGACAGAAACATGAGTCTAGGGGATGTGTTGTTGCCACAAGGGGGAAAACAACGGTGCTTGTAACCGCGGTTGCAAGGATTGTTTACTTTACGCAAAGTTATTTTTAATGCAGTTGTCTGTGGCTTTGGGTTTACACTTTGGATGGGGCTTGCAACTTAATACCAGCGAGATGTTCTGGATAGATATCTCAAGGTGGACGATTTGTAGTAGATGCAGATGGATTTCGGTCCACTTATTTTGGCGTACTGCCCATGCTTTTGAGCCTCTTCCTTTCTTTGTAGCATTGTTAGCATTGCAATGCGTTTATAATCCTGTCAATTGCCCGTCTATAATTTGTTTAACTCGCATAGCAGTTTTATCGTCTTTTGGGAGAAAGACATCACTAGTGAACATCACGGGAGCCCGGTCCAGATTCTCATCATTGTTTACACGCTTATTTACTTTTCCGTATTTACTTTCTGTTGCTATCATCATTATCATTATCCCTTGCGTTTGATCCTTTGTAAAAAACAAGACCGGAGAGATTGAAACCCTCTCTGAACTTCGTTGGGAGCAAAGTTATTAGTGTCTGGGTGCAGGTCCAGGTGAAGTAAGCAACCCTGAGTTGTGAACGGCGCCATTGTTCACTTCACCACCTACTTATCATTATCGGAGTCCTACGGGAGATAATCTTAAAACCTCGGTATCTTCACCGAGGGAAACTTGCCGCTACGCTGCATCTCACCTTCCACTTGGGGTAACCAACGAAGGGCGAGAAGCAATTATCATCTCTCGCATATCAGAAGGCTGGTAGCTCTTCGACCCAGTTACTTGTGGCTTGCTCGAGTGGTGTGAGGAGCCTCTTTTTCTTGCCGCGTCATACTAGCCCGTTTGCCTTTTCGACTTGCCCGTTGGACTGCGGGTGTGAGACTGATGCATAATTGATTTTGATTCCCAATTCCTGGCAGAGTTCTGAAACTCATCTGCTTTGAAGTTTGTGTCATTGTCGGTGATGATGTTGTGAGGCACGCCGAACTGGAAGATAATTGACTTGATGAAGTTCACTGCTGTGAGGGCAGTCGAGATGGTGATTGGCACTACTTCGATCCATTTGGTGAACTTGTCGACTGCTACCAGGAGGTGCGTGTTTACCCCTTTTGAAGATTTCTTGGGGCCTACCACATCGAGTCCCCATGTTTTAAAGGGCCAGGATAACGGGAAGGTTTTGAGCTCCGATGCGGGTGCATGAGGCCTGCTGGCGAATTTCTGGCGGGCGATGCAGCACCGTACGATGTCCTCTTCGTTTCGCATGGCGGTTGGCCAGTAGAAACCTTCTCCGAAGGCTTTTGACACCAAGGCGCGGATGCTTTCCTGGTGGCCGTAGATTCCTTCATGTATTTCGTGCAGCAATGCTTTGCCATCTTCTTCTTTGATGCATTTTTTGGAGCAGCTGGGAGATGTTGCACTTGTAGAGCTGCCCGTTGATTATGGTGTAGGCATTGGATCGTCGACTGATGGGTCGCGCCTCCATGATGTCTTGCGGCAGGATGCCGTGTATTAGATAGTTGAGAAAAGGTCTTGTCCATGTGGGCCTACGGGTGGCATTGGTTCTTCTTCGACGACTGGGTTGTTGCCCTCTTCGTCGATGGATGGGTCTCCTGCTGCTACCTGTTCTGGATCGTTTGCCTTATCGGCAGCTGCGCCTGCTGATGCTTCGAGTGCTCTTGACTTGATCGATATTTTGTTGATGCTTTCGAGGAAGACACCTGGGGGTATTGGTCCTTGAGTTGATCCAATGTTTGCAAGTTCGTCTTCTTCTATGTTGTTTGCTCCGATGACGTAGTTGAGTTCGCATCCATCGAATTCTCCTTCTAGAGTGTTGTAGATCTTCTGGTACACCGACATGTTGTGTGCGATTGCCTTTCAATCTCTCATTTCTTGCTGTACGACAAGGTTGGAGTCGCCGTAGATTATGAGGCGAGAGGCACCGCAGGCTTTTGCCATGCGCATTCCATGAAGAAGGGCTTCGTATTCTGCCTCATTGTTGGATGCCTTTTCAAAATCGATCTGGAGTATGTATCTTAGTTTATCTCCTTTAGTCGAGATTAGCATGACTCCTGCTCTAGCTCCTTTTTGTCTTTTAGACCCGTCGAAGAACATCTTGCAAGAGTTGGAGAGGTCTGGTGGGCCGAGTGTTTGCACTTCCATCCATTCGACCATAAAATCTGGGAGGATATGTGCTTTAGTTGTTGTTGGGTGCTGATGACCCTCAACTGTAGGGGATCAAGATAGTCTTCGAGGGCAAGATAACCCAATTTATTGATTCTACACAAGGGGAGCCAAATAATATTTATAAGCTTTGACATTTGAGTTGTCAATTCAACCGCACCTGAAATATACTTGCTTGCAACAAAATATTAATAGCAACGGTGATATGATAGTGGTAACAGCGACAGCGAAAGTAAACTAACAAAAAGTGACAACTAGTAACTAGCAGGACGAAAACAGTGTAGGCTAGGGAGATTGATGAGGACATCCCTACTAATGTTACACCCATACCCTCACCAACTACACATACTGGACCAGTTACTAGAGCACGTGCACGTCAACTAAATTATCAGGTACTTTCGTTTCTTGCGAATCCTTCTATTGTTCATGAACATATGATGCTGCCTAAATTAGATACTTCTGTTTTGCTTATGAATGAAGGACC
Organism: Bromus sterilis; assembly: GCA_950022295.1. Classification (NCBI taxonomy): domain Eukaryota; kingdom Viridiplantae; phylum Streptophyta; class Magnoliopsida; order Poales; family Poaceae; genus Bromus; species Bromus sterilis. The sequence continues at coordinate 236,454,385 of OX465596.1, forward strand.
TAGCATGGACAAGAAGGATGGTCATTGGAGCGGGATCAAGAATGGAGAAGAAGGTGCGCGCGGGGGAAAGTACAGTGGAGCTTCCAGTGGGGATTTTCGCACGTTGAAGCCACCATAAGGCATGCATGAAGGCTTGGACGGAATACACGAGATGCCACTTCATTATTTTCGTCCAAGAGCAATTATAGGTGCTGCGTCACCTTAATATTGGGCTGGGCCCATGTAATTTCGAAATACCACATTATAGGCTGTTTTTAGAGTCCGTATGTGTGGGGAAACCGAGTTAGGGTTGTTTTCGGACCCCACCTCCAAGGGGTCACGAAAATCCCCTCTGTTCCCCCATATATACAGCCCTTAGGGCGTCGTTTAGACTTGGGTTTTAATTAGATTAAAGTTAGCCATAGCCGCAACTTCGAGCTCTTCGTTTGTGTCATCCGACCAGGCCAAGACCTCATTGGAACCCCAACTTTCGTAATCATTCATCTTATATTCGCAATATCCAGATTGCAATTCTTAGTTCTTGCTTGTTCTTCGATTGCTTGCAGGAATTAGACCTTCGTGGTCAGGTTGATCGTGCATCCGCGGGATCAATAACCTCTCGGAGTTGGTTTAGCGATCGCTAAGGCGCAACGTCTTCGCACGTTCGTAGTCGGATCGTGAAAGTCGTCTCCACCATAATCGATCTACACCATCTCATCGAAACATCGGGACACCTTCGCCTCTATCAAGTGGTATCAGATTTCCAGGTTGCTCGGTGAGATTTACCAGTTTTCATAGTCTAGATTGGTTCTGTTCTTCATACCTACAGTCCACGAAAAAGCCAACAAAAAAAAATTAGGGTTAGATCATCACGTCCCAAGACAGTCCTAGCCTTTGTCCAGTTTTCTTTTCAGTACTTGCTTTGTTGAATTTACGGTTGCATCGTTGTGTCAAGTTGCTGATCTTAGCGTCTAGTTCCCTTAGAGTTTCGAGTTCTGATCACAGTTTGCCACGTCGCCGCCGCACCAGTAGTCATCCTACCACGTTCCGCCAATCCGAGTCCAGATACACCACCACGTTCCGCCAAGCAGAGTCCATATACACCACCACGTCTCACGAGTCCGAGTTGAGTTCCACCATCAGTACGGTTCCTGATATCTCCGTAGCCAGAATAGTTTTGAGTTGATTAGAGTCGGATTTCACCAATCTTTTGTCGTACGTAGAAGAGGGTGATTTCCAAAAAAAAAAAGAAAAAAAAAGAGAGAAAATAAAAAAATTGAGAGTGTGCTTCACAGTGTTACGTGTCGCGCCGTGCTTTCGTTGGTGTTTTAGGCTCGCGTCTCTAGTACGGTCTAGCCTAGGATCAGCACAGTACCGACGTTGAGTGTTTATTCAGCTTTGCATCTCTGTTTTGATTACTGTTGATCTTTTTGCTACCATATTTGTCAAGCCTACCTACAGCTCCACATATATCCTACATCGTGCGTTTTGACACCTCCTGGCCATCGCTCTACCATATCTCTGAGAGTTTTGACCCGTTGGTTGTACATCACCACCTGCTGCTAGGTAAGAATCGGTAAGAACGTAAGAAAAGCTTAACGGATTTGTGCTTTCCACCACCCCACATCCATCCCATTAGTAGAAGTAGGATCATATTCCTGTGTGTTTTCTATTTCTGCTAACCATGCCAGGATCACATGATGAAGTGGCGCGGGATGCACCCGATTGGGAGAACATGACAAACAAGGAGCTACATGATAAATTTGCACGTATGATGTCTCAACAGGTGCAGGACATCGAGACCAGATTTACAGAGGCGATTGATGGCGTGGAGAAGATGATTGACACCAAGCTCGACGCCAAGTTTACTGAGTTGATCGCACGCCTACCTTCAGCACAGCCACAACCACCGCCACTACCACGTGCACGACGTATTCTGTTTCCGCGAGGACAAGCTGCTGGTATTGGTGCTCCTCCTGCTGCTGCAGTTGCTGCTACTACTGCTGCTGCTGTTTCTGACGTCGTCCAGGACGACAACTACGAGGGTGATTACGAGGAGGAGGTGGAACAGGAAGCGGCCTATGAGCAGCCAGCTGGACGTCCACGTCCCAACATTCGCCACGGTCGACACCAACCACCCCCTCAGGTACGCGATGATGAACACGTGCCTAAACTTAAATTGAATCTTAAGCCGTTTGAGGGTAGATATATTCCTGATGCTTATCTTACTTGGGAGTTAGAAACTGAACAACGTTTTACATGTTTACAATATCCTGAGAATAGACGTGTTACTGCTGCTGTTTGTGAATTCACGGGCTTTGCATCTATTTGGTGGTCTGAACATTGTAGATTGCATGCTAATAATATTCCAACTACTTGGGCTGCTTTAAAAGATGCTATGCGTACTCGCTGGGTTCCTCCTTATTATCAACGTGAATTGTTACAAAAATTACAGCGTTTGAGACAAGGAAAAAATTCTGTAGAGGAATATTATCAAGAATTACAAACTGGATTGATTAGATGTGGCCTAGTAGAGGATAATGAAGCTATGCTTGCACGTTTTATGGGTGGCTTAAACAGGGAGATACAAACTATTCTAGAATACAAGGACTTTGCTACTATCACTCGTTTGTTTCATCTTGCTTGTAAAGCTGAACGTGAAGTGCAGGATCGACAGGCCGCTACGAGACCTAACTTTTCTGCAGGACGAACTACATCATGGACATCGCGTGGAGCTTCTACATCCACACGTCCTGCTGCGCCACCATCTACTTCAGCCGCTCATTCTTACAGGGAGCCACCAAAACATCCAGCGCCACCATTCAAGGGTGCACAGAGTGGTCCAGCGGCGAGTTCTTCTTCATCCATGGCGTCCACAGGGCAAACACGAGATCGTGATATTAAATGTCGCAGGTGCCAAGGTGGAGGTCACTTCGCAAAAGACTGTCCCTCCAAGCGTGTGATGACTATTACGGCGGATGGTGGGTATGAGTCAGCGAGTGACTATGATGAGGAGACTCTAGTTCTCATTGCTCATGAGGAACAGGGTGCCCATGATGATGCTCATGATATAGAGTATATGACTCCTGATGATGCAGATAAATATGCTAGTTTGGTTGCTCAACGTGTGTTAAGTGTGCAGGTATCGAAGGCCGAGAAAAACCAGAGGCATAATTTGTTCCACACAAAGGGAGTGGTGAAAGAACGTTCGGTTCGCATCATCATTGACGGAGGGAGTTGCAACAACTTGGCGAGCATGGAGTTGGTGGAGAAGCTATCTCTCACCACAAGACCACACCCCCATCCGTACTATATTCAGTGGTTTAACAATAGTGGTAAGATTAAGGTAACGCGTTCTGTTCGTGTGCACTTTAGCATTGCTGCATATGCTGATTATGTTGATTGTGATGTGGTACCCATGCAAGCATGCTCTCTTTTACTTGGTAGACCATGGCAATTTGATAGGAATGTTGTACACCATGGTAGGACAAATCAGTTTACTCTGGTTCATCAGGATAAACATATTGCTTTACTTCCTATGTCTCCTGAACAAATTGTGAAAGATGATCTTGCTAGAGCTAGTAAAGCTAAACAGGAGAAAAATAAGAGTGAAAATGAGATAGCAGCTAAAGAATTTGAGCAACAACATAAGACTAATAGCAAATCTTCTTCTGCTGTTTCTAATGAAATTAAATTGACTAGTCCAACTTTGCTTGCTACTAAGGTTGATATTTCAGATTTGGATGTTAGTCAATATGTGTGCTATGCTTTTGTGTGCAAAGAAGCTTTGTTTTCATTTGAGGAATTGCCTCCTTCTTTGCCTCCTGTTGTCACTGACCTTTTGCAGGAATTTATTGACGTCTTTCCACAAGACGTACCACCGGGATTACCACCTATTCGAGGGATTGAGGATCAGATTGACTTAATTCCCGGTGCTTCGCTGCCCAACCGTGCGCCATACCGTACCAATCCGGAGGAGACGAAGGAGATTCAGCGTCAAGTACAAGAGCTACTCGACAAAGGTTACATACGTGAATCACTTAGTCCTTGTGCTGTTCCTGTTATATTAGTGCCTAAAAAGGATGGAACTTGGCGTATGTGTGTTGATTGTAGAGCCATTAATAATATTACTATTCGTTATCGTCATCCTATTCCTAGGTTAGATGATATGCTTGATGAATTAAGTGGCTCTACCATGTTTTCCAAACTTGATTTGCGTAGTGGATACCATCAAATTCGCATGAAATTAGGGGATGAATGGAAAACGGCATTTAAAACTAAGTTTGGATTATATGAGTGGTTAGTCATGCCTTTTGGGTTAACTAATGCACCTAGCACTTTTATGAGATTAATGAACGAGGTTTTACGTGCTTTCATTGGACGATTTGTGGTAGTCTATTTTGATGATATACTGATTTATAGCAAATCTTTGGAGGAACATTTGGATCATTTACGTGCTGTTTTTATTGCTCTACGTAATGCACGTTTATTTGGTAACCTTGGGAAGTGCACCTTTTGCACCGACCGAGTATCGTTTCTTGGCTATGTTGTTACTCCGCAGGGAATTGAAGTTGATCATGCCAAGATCGAGGCAATTGAGAGTTGGCCGCAGCCCAAAACGGTCACACAAGTGAGGAGTTTTCTTGGCCTCGCTGGATTCTATAGGCGTTTTGTGAGAGATTTTAGCACCATTGCTGCACCTCTCAATGAGCTTACACGCAAGGATGTGCCTTTTACTTGGGGTACCGCACAGGAAGAAGCTTTCACGGTATTGAAAGATAAGTTAACACATGCTCCTTTGCTCCAACTTCCTGATTTTAATAAGACTTTTGAGCTTGAATGCGATGCTAGTGGGATTGGTTTGGGAGGTGTGTTATTACAAGATGCTAAACCTGTTGCATACTTTTCTGAAAAATTGAGTGGGCCTAGTCTGAACTATTCTACTTATGATAAGGAATTATATGCTCTTGTTCGGACATTAGAAACTTGGCAACATTATTTATGGCCCAAAGAATTTGTTATACATTCTGATCATGAATCTTTGAAACACATAAGAAGTCAAGCAAAACTTAATCGTAGACATGCTAAGTGGGTTGAATTTATTGAGACTTTCCCTTATGTCATTAAACACAAGAAGGGGAAAGATAATATTATTGCTGATGCTTTGTCTCGTCGTTATACTATGCTTTCACAACTTGACTTCAAGATATTCGGTTTAGAGACAATCAAAGAACAATATGTAAATGATGCGGAATTTAAAGATGTATTGCAGAATTGTAGAGAGGGTAGAACATGGAATAAGTTTGTGCTGAATGATGGATTTGTGTTCCGTTCTAACAAGCTATGCATTCCAGCTAGCTCTATTCGTCTTTTGTTGTTGCCGGAGGCGCATGGAGGAGGATTAATGGGACATTTTGGCGTGAAAAAGACGGAGGACGTACTTGCTACACATTTCTTTTGGCCAAAGATGAGACGGGATGTTGAGCGTTTTGTTGCTCGCTGCACTACATGTCAAAAAGCTAAGTCACGACTCAATCCTCATGGTTTATACATGCCTTTACCTGTACCTAGTGTTCCGTGGGAGGACATATCCATGGACTTTGTTTTAGGCTTGCCTCGAACAAAGAAGGGGAGGGATAGCATATTTGTTGTCGTGGATAGATTTTCTAAGATGGCACATTTTATACCATGTCATAAAAGCGATGCTGCTGCTAATGTTGCTGATTTATTCTTTGGAGAGATTATTCGTTTACATGGTGTGCCCAATACTATTGTCTCGGATCGTGATACAAAGTTTCTTAGCCATTTTTGGAGATGCTTATGGGCTAAGTTGGGGACTAAACTACTTTTTAGTACTACATGTCATCCCCAAACTGATGGACAAACTGAAGTGGTCAATAGGACATTGTCTACTATGCTTAGGGCTGTTTTAAAAAGTAACTTGAAACTGTGGGAAGAATGTTTACCTCATATTGAATTTGCTTATAATCGTTCAGTGCATTCTACCACTAAAATGTGCCCTTTTGAGATTGTTTATGGTTTTCTACCTCGTGCACCTATTGATTTGCTGCCTCTTCCATCTTCGGAGAAGGTTAATTTTGATGCTAAGCAACGTGCTGATTTGATATTAAAAATGCATGAGTTAACTAAAGAAAACATTGAGCGCATGAATGCTAGATACAAGCTTGCTGGTGATAGGGGTCGAAAGCATGTTGTGTTTGAACCAGGAGATCTTGTTTGGTTACATCTACGTAAAGATAGGTTTCCTGATTTGCGCAAGTCTAAGTTAATGCCACGAGCTGATGGTCCCTTTAAGGTTTTACAGAAAATTAATGATAATGCATATAAACTTGAGCTACCTGCAGATTTTGGGGTTAGTCCCACATTTAACATTGCAGATTTGAAACCTTATTTGGGAGAAGATGATGAGCTTCCGTCGAGGACGACTTCAATTCAAGAAGGGGAGGATGATGAGGACATCCCTACTAATGTTACACCCATACCCTCACCAACGACACATACTGGACCAGTTACTAGAGCACGTGCACGTCAACTAAATTATCAGGTACTTTCGTTTCTTGCGAATCCTTCTATTGTTCATGAACATATGATGCTGCCTAAATTAGATACTTCTGTTTTGCTTATGAATGAAGGACCTAGCATGGACAAGAAGGATGGTCATTGGAGCGGGATCAAGAATGGAGAAGAAGGTGCGCGCGGGGGAAAGTACAGTGGAGCTTCCAGTGGGGATTTTCGCACGTTGAAGCCACCATAAGGCATGCATGAAGGCTTGGACGGAATACACGAGATGCCACTTCATTATTTTCGTCCAAGAGCAATTATAGGTGCTGCGTCACCTTAATATTGGGCTGGGCCCATGTAATTTCGAAATACCACATTATAGGCTGTTTTTAGAGTCCGTATGTGTGGGGAAACCGAGTTAGGGTTGTTTTCGGACCCCACCTCCAAGGGGTCACGAAAATCCCCTCTGTTCCCCCATATATACAGCCCTTAGGGCGTCGTTTAGACTTGGGTTTTAATTAGATTAAAGTTAGCCATAGCCGCAACTTCGAGCTCTTCGTTTGTGTCATCCGACCAGGCCAAGACCTCATTGGAACCCCAACTTTCGTAATCATTCATCTTATATTCGCAATATCCAGATTGCAATTCTTAGTTCTTGCTTGTTCTTCGATTGCATGCAGGAATTAGACCTTCGTGGTCAGGTTGATCGTGCATCCGCGGGATCAATAACCTGTCGGAGTTGGTTTAGCGATCACTAAGGCGCAACGTCTTCGCACGTTCGTAGTCGGATCGTGAAAGTCGTCTCCACCATAATCGATCTACACCATCTCATCGAAACATCGGGACACCTTCGCCTCTATCAGAGATGGATGGTTGGGCGCTACTTGGATGAGTGTGAACATGTAATAGATTTTAACAAGGGGAAAGGCACACAAAAAAGCAAGGATCATCTAGGAAAATATCAAACATTAGGCATGTATCCCGTAGGTAGTTGTGCGTGCTTGCAATAAGAACTTGCACAACATCTTTTGTCCTACCATCCCGCTACGAACGGGCCAAAAGGAACTTATGGAGATTAAGGTGCTCCTGTCAAAGAGCACCAGAACAAAGCATTAAACTCAATGGATACATGAAATCCTCAAATTATAGTCCATCCCCTTTGGTGTCCCAAGCTGTCACCTTTGGGATCGCCAGTTCCGGACCATAATAGGTGCATACAACTCATAGAGAGGATCAAGAACATAAATATACTCATGAAAACACAAGTGGTTCAGATCTGAAAACATGGCACTCGGGCCCAACGTGACAAGGATTAAGAGCAACAAGTTGTAGCAAAGATGATAAACACCAAAGTAGATGATAGGCAACATGCCCCCAACAATCTGACGAACTATTACATGATCTAACTCATCCAATCCCTACCATCCCCTTTTCCTACAACAGGGAATTACTCACACATGTGAAGAGAAGTCATGGAGGGAGGATGGAGTGGTGATCATGATGACGATGGCGGTGATCTCCCCTCACCGGAGGCCAAAACAGCCTCCAGATTAGCCCTCCCGAAGAACAACAGAGGGTGGCGGCGGCTCCGCAACGGAAACTGGATAAACGACTTCTGTTTTGTGGTTTTCGCGTCACGGGAATAAATAGGAGGCAAGGTAGGGCACCAGAGGAGGTGGGAGCCCCCCAGGCGGGCCCCCGCCGCGGCCAGGGGTGGGGCCGTGCCAGCAGTGTGCCTGGGGCCCCTTTGGCCCCACTTCTGGCCCATGGAAGCTTCGGGTGCGTGGATTTTCTATGAATTTTCCCGGAATTTTCCGAGGCACTTAAAAATCCATAATCCTGCACACAATAAAACCATACAGGAAGCTTTGCTGAAAACAATGTCAGTCTGGGTTAGTTTAGTTCAAATCATGCAAGAATGAGGGCAAAACAATAGCAAAAGTGTTTGCAAAAGTAGATACGTTTGAGATGTATCAACTCCCCCAAGCATAGCATATTTCTTGTCCTGAAGCAATTCAGTTCAACGAACTGGACACGACAAAGAAAACTTTGACAAACTCTTTTGCTTCAATAGATGTATATAAGCATGTACTACGAAAAGAGTTTAGCAAGTATTGAAACAATGCTATGAGGAGAATGCACGAAGAAACCAAAAGTAAATAATATGCTGCCGAAAATCAACACAAGATCACAATGCACATAGGTTGAATATACTAGAGTGGTATCTCGCTAGCCTCCATGAGTGAAGCAAACCATAAATGGAGAAACTCCTCCGGAGTCTTAAAGGAGACTAGAACTAAGAATTTCAGAACAAGCATTATCACAATCATGCAGAAGACAATGTTGTACTTTGGGACAATGCATATTACACTAAGAATGACAATTATCCTCTCAATAGTTGGTTCTTTGAAGAAAGAAGGGGAGACTCTCGAGCCGTGGTTTTTTGATGGCAAGGTTGAAAACCCGTGGTTGGAAGCAAAGACTAAACATGTACCAGAGCTCTTGGTTTTGAAAACAAAGATAAAATTCTTTTTGGGAAGTGCAACTTTCCAGTCAACGGTGAATGGTAAAGGTCTCTCAATATCTACCATGCCAACCATCTTAATGCTTTTTTGCTTACACTTTTGTTCCCTTATCCATACATCATTTGACGGTCTATGGTACCTTTTATTTTTCCACAAGTATGGAAGGAATTTTTCTCGTTCCATCTATCATTAGCATCATTTGGTCCATTTCATTCCATCATCAAGTATGGGGGAGGTGTAACTCTTTAATTTTTATACAAATTTGACTAGTTAAAACTTCCATCAAAATATTTTTGGCATGGTAGATATTGATTTTCCCTCACCGCACCATGAGCTTGTACGGTTACAAAAGGGAAGCCTTTGAGTAAATTTCGAGATGGCACAAGAAAGTCTAAGTTAGGGATGGCCGGTAAATACCATATATAGGAAGGTATGGTGGACTCAAGTGGAATAACTGGTTTGAAAAGTAGTTTGGATACACAAGCAGAATTCTGTTTAGTGCGAGTGAAGGCTAGCAAAAGACTGGGAAGCGACCAACTAGAGAGCAATAATGGTCATAATCATGCAGAGCGACAAAGCAACATCGAATCGGGCATGAAATGATATAACTATTCTGAAATAAAAAGATCACCAAGGCATGATAGACTTTTTAGTCATAAACATGTGAGCATGTGACAAGTCAATCCAAAAATTCTCCGAAGGGAAATACCACTTCAATATGCCAAACCATGAACAATGCAATGCATGTAAATCATTTCGACAATACATTATGCACTCTAGCTATTTGAGATTAGCCAAAAAGAAAGTAAGAACACTGGGAAAGCATTGTAAACATAGCACTATGTCGCTACAAGCTGGTCTCTAGATCATAAGTACAGGCATATGTACAAAAGTAGAAACAAGAAGATTTCATACCGGTTTTCCTTGTTGCTTCCCTTCCGTCAATCTTCGTCATTACTGCCTTGTAACTTGCACGATCGAACGTGGGAAATATAACCAAATGCCATCATGGACTTGAGCTGAACTCTGAAAACAAAGAAAACTAAAGAGAGAAAGGAAATCTTTTTGGGTTTTTAAAGGTTTAACCAAAGCAAAAGAAAAGAGAAATCTTTTTGTTGTTTTTGCAAATTAAAAGAGCAAAGAAGAACGGGCAAAACTTCGAAAAGATCAAAGCGAACAAAATAAAAATGCATAATACAATGGAAAAGGGAGAAGGGCACGTACTCCCCCAAGCTTAGGCTTTTGGCCTAAGTCGATAACAGCTACTGCCCCTAGGAGCCTCCTGCTCCAGGGTGGTGCGAGTGAGTCAAAGGGTCGTATGAGGCTTCCGGTGCGTACACCAAAGTCCTCGGATCCTCTCACGAAGAAGGATCCACGCTCCAAGAAGAGGAAGACCTTTCACCAAACTATGTGATGGTCTCCCCCTGGAAAGGTGGAAACTCACCGTGATCCTCCTCGTCGGGCACAACCCCCTCCATGGGGTTATGAAACTGGTACTGGACCATGAACTCATCAAACTGGATAACATCAAAGGACCATCCGTTCCTTCAAGATAAATCAAACAAAAGAGGTGCAGGTAGACGGATCTCGCGTTTCGTGGATGATCGAAAACACAAGATATAAACAAGGTTACCAAACTCGGAAGTCCTGGTATCATACTCATGCCTCTTCATAGCAGCAAGATCAGAACTTAAATAAGTAAAAGGTTTATCATCAGGGTGTGGGGTGCCATTAAGAGACTCAAGGATAAGTGTGGCGTACACGCCACCAAATAAATCTCCCTTGTTACCATTCATAGCAAGGCGTCGAGCTAGTAAGGCACCCACATTATACCCATTCTCCCCTAAGAGGGCATTTTCTAGGATAGCAATATCCATCGCATAACTGTTGCTTGTGTTGTCACGAGCTAACACCCCTCTAGCAATAAAATACGCAAAAATACCTGAGGTGGGGGAATAAGATGCTGGAAATCTTCGAATGATGAATATCCCTCGTCTCTTGACTACAAAGGGAGTTGAAGACGGTTCTCAGCTCAGAGGGCTCAGAGTTCATCTTTGTCGTCTTTCAACGTTCGACACACCTATTATATCACAAAATCTTGCCAAAGACATGGTCAAAAGATCATTGTAAATTTTAAACTCCATCATTCTAGCATCATGATTATAACAGAAACTATTAATAAAATAGGAGGTGAGCTTATGATACTGAGTAACACGGCATTTTGCTAGACGTGTCAAACCTGCATTGGCACAAAGGCTGTAGAATCCCTCCTTAATTCCTGCAGCTTCGAGGAAAGCATCGCACAGATACGAGCATTGCGCGTGATGAACTCGTGTCTTCCAACAACTCTAGGGGCACATGATGTAAGGCCCGATATGCGGTACTGTTCCAGATCTAGATGTTTCCATCCAGATCCGGGGACGAAGCACATATCGGTCCCACCGCGACACATGACGAAGTCATATGCCCCGGATTTCCAACATGATATCACAACATTACAGATACAAGGATACAACATCTCATACAATCGGCATACAACTTCCTTCAATACAATACATCAGCGGAAGGTATATGTCTGAGTACAGACTACAATCAAAAGCCTACTGGCAAAGAGAAAAACGTCGATCCCATAACCACACGGGTCCAGGCCCTCCGCCGGGATCCGCCTAACTAGTCGTCGTTGAGTCTCCACGTGAAACGTCGATCACCATACCTGTTGTCGATCAAGAACCCTGAAAAGAGTTTGGGGGTAGTATCATGAGTATAGAAGTACTCAACATCCAACTGTAGTGGTCAACTGACCCAGCAAGGACTTCATCACTCGTCATTCTAGGACAACTAGTAGTTTACGGTAAGGATGGGGTAAGTGGTGAGGTTGCTTCCGCACTAGCATTTATGAAGTGGCTAACGATCTAGAGAGTAAGATAAGAAGCCAAGCATTCGATGAGGAATCGCCTCCAACAAGTCTTGCTATCCACACTTATGCAATCATAACACCTATCCTATCCTTGTCCTCTTCGCATCCCGACGAAGAAGAAGCAGTCAAGGCACACACACGTTGATCAAGTTATATTAAGATTATCTCAGTTGTTGTTGTCTATGAACAAGGAGTAGGTCTCAAGTCGTCCATAACCGTGGACACGGCTTCTCGAAAAGATTTAACCCTGCAGGGGTGTACCAACTTCCCATTACAAGGTTCCGCACGCACGCCCATCTCTCTCAGTTTCTACCCATCACAGGCAGCCATTTTATGATTTAGTCCTGAGAGATCCGGAACGACAGGTCCCTCTAACTAACAACGCACAAATCCGGGTGGCCCCCGGTGAGTCGACATCCAACTCAAAAGCCGGCCGCGCTATCGAATCGACCTCTACCGTCTGGATGAGGTCGGGTTAGTTGCCCAAACAGATGTGGACAACCCCCTAGCTCCCTGGGGTGGACCAACAAGAGAAACCATGTCTCCGCTGGCCCAAGTTGTTTGAAATCTGCCGGCCGCGGACCAGTCACACACACGTTTCAAATGGTAAATCAGCTTGGGCCACCACTAGAAATGTTTGAAGCTAGGTAGGTAAGAAGAGGGGACCCCATAAAATCCCACACGCGGTTAGGCACGCTCAGTCTTAAAACCAATACCCGGAACTCGGATCCTAGGTGACTCGAATGGAACAAAGCGTCGAAGCGGGATAGCCTAGACCTTCCATCCTTCGTCGAATATAGTCAACATTTATAATAATCATATCATCAACAACAATATAATAATGTGATATCCCAAACCAAGGAGTAACAGAGTAACATCGTAGCATCCTAAGCATGCATACTAAGCAGGGGCTGAGCAACGAGCAATAGTAACATAGCAGTACAAGGTTTGCTGGGAGGGGACATGGCTGTATCGGTTTAAAAGAGGCTGTAAACATGTGGTAGGATTAAACATCGAACCTAACCTAGACTAGCATGCAAACCGCTGGTTGAAATATAATGGATCATAAGTAATGTACAGTCCTTTCCTGTTGATAAGTCGGGTTCCGAAGGTGTAGTTGATCGCAAGCTTGCATCGTCTCCGAAGGTACCCGCGGAAGCACACAAGACGGTAAACACTGGAAAGCAATCAACGAGCAAGCATCTATTACTACGAAGCAAACACGAGCAATCGTCAACAAGAAGGCAACACGAGCAAGCATCAACAAGAAGGCAACACGAGACATCGCACCTACCGTCGAGAGCGGTTACTAACAGGTTAAGTGGAGTACTCGTCACACACGACGATACCGCACATTTAGAATCGGTTCAAGTTGTTTAGCTACACAAGGTGAGCAACAAAGGTTGTTAACTTGGCATCTCACTCAAGCATGGCATAACACACAAACATGTCAAGAGGTGAAGCATAAGATAAACTATCTATGCTAGTCAATTTAAGTGAGGCACAACCTAAACATGGCATATCACTAAGTGCCGCATAACAGTTAAAGGATTTGGTTCTGTTCTGTCCTAAACCATATTTTAGGTTGGTTAACAACATCAAACAATAGCATAAACACAAAGTACACGAAAATTAATCAAGTTACATATAAAGAACACTCCAAACGGAGTTACGCTTAAAAAGATACAAGCAAAACAAGTTTGGAACACAATCTGCCAACATCACGAAGCACACTTTAGAGCATTGCATAAACAGGATAATAAATGCAAACATGCTCACAAATGATATGCAAATAAAGTAGACATGACAGGTAAGGCATGGCAAAAATAATCATGCAAAAATGCATCACAGATCAAAACATATTAAGCGTGCAACATGGCATCGGAACGTTATAGACTTAGTGAAAAACAGAGGTGGCTGTCAACAATAGCGGCATAGCAACTTTGGAGCTCAATAACTATATGACCAGCAAGCATATAATGACAATGCAATACATGTAATGGAAGTAGACATGATGCTTAACAATATGCAATTGGAATCACTCAATTCCGATAAACGGTTGCGCCGCAACCGTCACCCGAAGTTGCAACAAATTAACAGTTTTCAGCACAGCAGCACATTAACATCAGGTCACCACTTTGGAGCAAGATTTAATATAGCTAAAGCACCCAAACATGACAAGTTAAAGCATGGGAATGAATTACACATGATGCTTAACACATAGGAAAAAGAATCAATGAAATAGGCCTCATGGATTTGACACATGCATCACCCAAAGTTTGAACAAAATATCAGCAGCAGTAGTTAGCAGAAGATTTAGCAACTTAACGATCTGGTGCCCTGTTCAACACACAATTACATATTCAAGATGACCTCAAAATAAATAACTTCCTAAAGATGAACTCTAGAGCACACAAAGCACAACCAAACAAAAAAAGAATCACTTCATTCGGAGCTATGAGTCAACGGGAAATCGATTTGCATGACGGGATCAGCAGCACAAAATTTTCTGAGACTTAGCAATATTACAGGGTCCTAAGGAAAAAAAACAGAGGCAACAAATAAAAAAAAGGGGGGCGGCCTGGCTCACCCTGGGCCTTGGTCCATGAGGCCTGGATGGCTGGAGGCGCATGGGCCGGCTGCTGCGGGCCTTCGGCCGACCGGCTGCAGGGCCAGGTGGGCGCGCTGGCCTGGCCGCTACGTCCCGATTGGGAGGGAGCCCGACGGCGGCGGCAGCCTTGCCGGCTCCGGCGAGGGTGAACAGGCGAGGCCGATGGCGCTAGGAGGCCGGCATGCGGGACGGAGGGACGGATCCGGGCGCGGGTCTTCTGGATCTCGCCGTTGGGAGGCGCCGGTGAGGTCTCCAGGCGGCGAGCTCGAGCTCCCTGGTGCGGTGGCCATGGCATGCGGCAGCGCGATGCTGTACGCAGAAGAGAGAGGTGAGAGGGAACCAGAGGGAGGGGAAGGAGGAGGAGAGATGAGGGGGCGGCGGCCGTGACCTTCGGGTGCAGTGGTCGCCGGCGGCGCGGCTCACCGGCCGGAGGCAAGAGGCTGCGGGGAGGAGCACGTGCATGGAGGCTTGCGAGCTGGGAGGAGCAGCGGCTTCGGGCTGGATTGGATCGGGTGACGTGGCACTCCCTGGGCCATCGGATCGCGAGATCTGATGGTCCAGGATGGATCTGGCTAGGGTTTGCTACAAAAATGGGCAAAATGCGAAAATTGGGGCTATTTTGAGGGGGGTGGCTGCAATTTTGTGGCTAGGGAAACCCTAGAAAGGGGTGGAAGTGTGCTGGTCTTTATATAGCCCAGGTGGCTGGCAGTTTGCAAAAACATCCCCGGTTTTTCTCTCGCGCGCGCGGTGTTTACATTTCTGACTGCCGGGGGTCCGCAGTAACTCCGATTCGGGTAGAACTTCGAACTGCGCGATCAATGCGTCAAGCCGGCGGCGTTCACCTCGCGCTGGAACCGTTCCGAGAACACTTTCCGGCGCTCTATAAAAATAACCCGTTCAATTATTAAACGGGGTTTTTCGTTCCGTTGGCTGCGGCTGGTCTCGTGCGGTTTTTAGACGGTGATCGGGCGAAACCCGGTGTCGGAAAGGTCGAGTGTCAAGGTGGCAAGGGTCGGTATCCATCCGGTACGAGATAAGAGGGGGGAAATAATCGCCGATTGATAAATCGGGGATGCAAACACCGCAAACAAATCAGACAATCAAACAAATCACACCGAAAACAAAATTTTATTTTTTGTGAAATCTGGGCTGTTACACATGATCTTCATTGTAGCTTACCCTAGCAGCCGAGGGTGAAGCTGCAACTCTAGTAACTCGATCGGAGCGCTCAGGCTTCTTCTTCCCAAGCCACCCCTTTGATTTTCCTAGCAAACTCATTTCTGAAATTTTTTGTAATTCACAAAAAACAAGGATTTAAGCAAAGTGAGTTGAGGAAAACTATTCTACTCACTTACCTAAGGAATAAACTTGCATCAAAACTTGGAAAATAAATTTCTACACATGCATGCAAGCTCATATGAACAGCACCAATAACTACTCCCTCCGATCCATAATAAGTGTCGCAAGTTTTATACTAAGCTAGTACAAACTTTGTACTACATGTGCGACAGTTATTATGGATCGGAGGGAGTTATAAATACTCACAATTGAAGCCACCAATCAAAAATCTAATTGGATGGGTGGAGGAGTTACATACCAGGGAGCATTTTCTCAAAATCTCAGCTCAAATGATGGGTTGTAGAGAGAGATTGAAAATTGCCTCTAAGAACAACAAGAACGCAAGGCCAAGTGCGGAACTCGTGTTTCGGGGAAGAAAGAGAGAGATAGGAAGAAGAAGTACCTGGTTGTCTGCCCTATGGGCCCCAGTCGCCTTGTGGGCGCGGCCAGGAGCAAGGCCGCGCCAGGTGGCCCCCTTGGTCAGCCACAGGTACGCCGGGGTCAATTTTGACGTGGATAATTTGTTTTTTATTTTTCTGGAATTTTTCTGGAAACTTCACTGTTGAAATTTTTTCGAAGTTCAAAAAGCTGCAAAACTTTCTGAAAACTTGAGACAGTGGTTAGAAATGTGAAGTTTCAAAAACATCAAACTTTGGTACATCAAGGAGAACGAAATCTAAAGAAAATGAAAACATAACAAGATCCACTTTTTACCTATATAAAACATGCTAGTTAGCAAGGTTGATCAAGTCTTACCTACAAACCGGCGATATATAGAGCAGAAAGTCTCACCTCTCATGAAGTGATCATTGCACCTTTACTTTAATGGAAATTGTCCCCACCATAATGGTTTTGTATTTTTGGTGCACATGTAGAGGACAATCCCATTCTCCAATCTTCACGGTCTCGATATTCTTTATAGAGTTAAGGCCATGCCTTTTGTCGATCTTCTTCGGAAAATACACCGTGTGCTTGTTATCATCAATGTTGAAAGTAACATTTCTTTTATTGCAATCAATAATAGCACCTGCGGTATTAAGAAAAGGTATACCAAGAATATTGGACATGCTCCCTTCCTCGGGCATGTCAAGCACAACAAAATCAGTAAGGATTAAGCAATTAGCAACTTCAACAAGAACATCCTCACAAATACCAATCGGGACGGCTGTTGACTTGTCAGCTTCCTTGTGTTTCTTATTCTTCTTTTTCTTCTTAAGAGAGCTAACGATCTCGTCTTCTGCCTGCACTTGAAAATCTTGCTCGATCCTCTTCGGATGCCCCTCATGATAGAGAGGGTCCTGGGTGTGTGTTCCACCCCTAGTCTTTATACCATAAGCTTGTACATCAAGACAAGAACTATATTTATAACTTTTGGTCTCGTGACGGAGAAAGTATCTCCCAAGCTTGGGGGAGATTGAAATCCCTAATGCTCAAATGTCCCACTCATGAGCTCCCCAAGGAAATTATTCTTACATTTTTTATGCAAGACTTTCTCGTCAGGATATATAGATGCTTGATGCCTCCTCTAGTGGGGTATTCCGAACCAAAATCATTAAAGATAGATGGGATCTTATTGAAAGGATCCAAAAGAACACTAAATATTGGGAGATTGATAAACGTATTGAACCCGTTATAAATTATGAACATGATTACATTGAAAGTTATGTGAAAATTGATTACTTCAATACCTTCTGTGCTAAGATTGGTCTTGATTCCCAGCTTTTAGTTGATTTTTGCAAAGACTTTGCCTCTCATATTGATTCTTCTAAGAAGAAGGAGGATCAGCACCATAAGCCCTTTAAGGAATTACCTGTTGATATTAATGTTTCTGACCCTATCTTACCTGCAGTTTTATATGAAAAGCCTCCTTTTCCCACAAGGATGAGGGAGCATTCTTTTGTCACAGGTATAGTGAATAAAAGTGAAAGAAAGACCAATGAACATGAGGACCTGATCAAGGTCAACACTCAAGTTGCATTGGTTAAATATCTTGTTACTAGTAATGTTGAGGATTCCAGTATAAAAAAATTTGTTGTTTCCACTAACCTTGTTACAACCAAGAATAAAGGCCCAATTTCAGGTACCCCGATTGTATCTGTTAAAATAGGAGATCATAATTACTATGGGCTATGTAATTAGGGATCCAGTGCTAGTGATATTCCTTTTTCACTTTATTAAGAGATCATGAATGAGATTTTACCATGTGAAATTTAAGACATTGATGTCACTATTCATCTTGCAAATAAAGAAACTATCTCTCCTATTGGAATTGTGAGAGATGTTGAAGTTCTATGTGGAATAGTTAAGTATCCTACCGACTTTCTAGTACTTGGTTCAGTACAAGATAGTTTTTGCCGTATTATCTTTGGTAGACCTTTCTTCAGAACTTGTGGCGCTATTATAGATTGCAAGAAAGGTAAAGTATCTATTGAATTCAATGGTGAGCCATATGAATTTAACTTTTCTAAAATTTCCAAGCAAACTCGTGGTACTAATTTGCCTAGTAATGATAAAATTATTGAATAGATTGCTTCTATTGCTATTCCTCCTAATGATCCTTTGCAGCAATATATGGAGGACCACGAGAATGACAGTCATATGTAGGAAAGGAACGAGCTAGATGACGTATTTTTAACACAACCTGTTTTCCTGAAGCATAACCTTCCGGTTGAGCCTTTAGGAATTCTATCACAACCAAACGAAGATCCGGTGTTTGATCTAAAGCCTCTTCCCCATACGCTCAAGTATGCTTATTTAGATGAAAATAAAGTATATCCCATTATTATCAATGCTAATCTTTCAGGATACGAAGAAGATCGATTATTGGAAATCCTTCGTAAACACCGAGGCGCTATTGGCTATACCCTTGATGATCTTAAGGGAATTAGTCCCTCTATCTGTCAGCATACTATCAATCTCGAACCTGATGCTAAACCGGTTGTTGATCATCAACGACGGTTGAACCCGAAGATGAACGATGTAGTTAGGATCGAAGTTCTCAAGCTTCTAGCCGCATGTATTATTTATCCTGTAGCTTATAGTAGATGGGTAAGTCCAGTACATTGTGTTCATAAGAAAGGAGGTATGACTGTGGTTCCTAATGATAATAATGAACTAATACCTCAAAGAATTTTTATTGGATATAGAATGTGTATTGATTACAGGAAGTTGAACAAGGCAACCAGGAAGGACCACTGCCCACTGCCTTTCAGCGACCAAATGCTTGAAAGGTTATCCAAAAACACTCACTTTTGTTATCTTGATGGGTATTCCGGCTTCTCTCAAATTCATGTTAACAATACGGATCAAGAGAAGACCACTTTTACTCGTCCTTACGGTACATATGCTTCTAGACGTATGCCTATTGATTTATGCAATGATCCTGCTACTTTTGAAAGTTGTATGTCTGCTATCTTTCATGGTTTCTGTGAGGAGATT
The DNA here is from genome assembly GCA_950022295.1 of Bromus sterilis. Lineage (NCBI taxonomy): Eukaryota > Viridiplantae > Streptophyta > Magnoliopsida > Poales > Poaceae > Bromus > Bromus sterilis. The sequence goes on from OX465596.1 coordinate 236,473,715, forward strand.
GTGGAGGTTTTCATGGACGATTTCTCCGTCTCTGGAACCTCTTTTGACCATTGTCTCCACAATCTTAATAAAGTTTTGCAGATATGTGAGGAGATGAATTTGGTACTCAACTGGGAGAAGTGACACTTCATGGTCAACAAGGGAATTGTTCTTGGACACAAGATTTCGGAGAGGGTAATCGAAGGTGAAAAGGCGAAGATTGAAGCAATTGAGAGGTGCCTTATTCAAAGGACATCCAAGGTATTCATAGTTTCCTTGGTCGTGTTGGTTTCCATAGGAGATTTATTAAGGACTTTTCTTAGACTTCGAGACCCCAAACAAATCTTCTCCATAAGGATATTCCTTTTGTTTGTTATGAAGACTATAAGGAAGCCTTTGAGGCTCTTAAGAAAGCATGAACAACCGCTCCTATACTCCAACCACCTGATTGGAATTTACCTTTTGAAATTATGTGTGATGCTAGCAATTTTTCTGTTGGAGCTGTTTCAGGACAAAGGGTTGATAAGAAATTAAATGCCATACATTATTCTAGAAAAACCCTTGATAGTTCTCAAAAGAATGATGCTACTACTGAGAAAGAGTTTTTAGAAGTAGTATTTGCTTGTGATAAATTTAGACCTTATATTGTTGATTCAAAAGTCATTATTCATACTGACCATGCTGCTATTAAGTATCTTATGGAGAAGAAGGATGCCAAAGCAAGGCTTATTAGATGGGTTCTTCTTCTTCAAGAATTTGGTTAACATATTGTTGATAGGAAGCGAGCAAACAATCCTATAGCAGACAACCTCTCCAGTATAGAGAACATACCACATGATCCTATTCTAGTCAACGATAGCTTTCTAGATGAATAGTTAGTTGTTTTAAAGGTACAATCTACTTCCAATCCATGGTTTGTAGATTATGCTTACTTTATTGTTGCAAAGTTTTTGCCACCAGGTTTAACATTTCAGCAAAGAAAGAAATTCTTCCACGACTTGAGGCATTACTTTTGTGATGACCCGCATCTTTTTAGAGAAGGTGCGGATGGAATCGTGAGAAGATGCATATTAGAGCATGAGCATAAGGATATTTTGAGGGAATGTCACGACGGCCCTTATGGAGGACATCATGCCGGTGACAGAACCGTGCATAAGGTTCTTCGGTCAGGTTTTTATTGGTCTACTCTCTTTAAACATGGAAGAAATTATGTTTTATCTTGTGATAAGTGTCAGAGAGTTGGTAACATTAGTAGGAGAATTGAGATTCCTATGAATTATTCTCTACTCATTGAGCCTTTTGATTGCTGGGGTTTTGATTTTATGGCTCCTTTTCCTCCTTCACACAAGTACACTCACATTTTAGTAGTTTTTGATTATGTAACCAAGTGGGTAGAAGCAATCCCCACTGAAATTGCTGATCATAAGACATCTTTGAAAATGCTTAAAGATGTAATCTTCCCTAGGTTTGGTGTACCTAGGTACCTCATGACTAACGGGGGACCACATTTTACACATGGTGCTTTTAGAAAAGCTTTAGCGAAGTATGATGTTAATCATAGGATTGCTTCACCTTACCACCCTCAAACAAGTGGGCAAGTTGAGCTCACAAATAGAGAGATCAAGTGGATCTTACAAAAGACAGTGAACAGTTCTAGAAAGGATTGGTCCAAAAAGTTAGGATATGCTTTGTGGGCGCATAGAATTACTTACAAAAATCCAATTGGCATGACTCCTTATAAGATGGTCTATGGCAAAGCATGCCATCTACCTTTAGAGTTAAAGCACAAGGCTTTCTGGGCTGTTAGAGAGCTTAATGCTGACCCTAAACTTGTTGGTGAAAAGTGTCTCATGAACTTGACTTCTCTAGATGAGTGGAGAAGTGAAGCTTACGAGAGCACAAAAATGTTCAAAGAAAAGGTAAACAAGTGTCATGACAAGAGAATTTTGAAACGGGAATTTAATGTTGGTGATAAAGTATTGTTGTATAGATCTCGTTTTAGGTTTTCTCCAAGTAAATTACATTCCAAGTGGGAAGGACCATACCACATTGAAGAAGTATACCGCTTCGGTGCAATCAAGATAAATTTTTTGAAGGAACCAAACCACAAGTTGTGAATGCGAAAAGTCTCAAGCATTACATGGCATGAGACCCTATACATGTTGAGGTGGATGTGATACAGATAGCTACTCATGAAGAACATATTGCAACACTGTGTCAGACACCAGCAGAAGAAGGAAACAAATAGGTATGTAATACAGTAAGAAAACTTCGTAAACATCCATAAAAGTTCAGTATTATCAATTTTTGGAAAATAAGAAAAATTCCAAGCCGAAGTGGAGCCAGAGAGGGGCTCCCGGTGGCCCAGGCGTCCTGGTGTCGTGGGCCACCTCCTGGCCGCGCCAGGTGGCCGCCTGGTCCACCAGGAGTCCGTCTCTGACCCCCCCTTTGGCTCATTACTTTCCTTTCGGTGCAGAAATGTTTGCTATATATTTTCCCGGATCGTCTCGGCACTGTATATTGCGATTCCGTGTGTTTTATTTTCGATCTATTTTTGCCAGGATAAGAGGATTGTTGTCAAAGATGTCTTCTTGTGACTCCAGTGGAGAGGACTACATGGGTCATCGTCTTCGTCGTGTCCAGCAAGATATTAACGAAGGGAAGGTCATTGAATGGGACACAGAGGAAGAAATTGTTGCAAGACAAGATGAGATGGAGCGCTCCGTGAGAGAAGAAGTCAAGAAGGTCGCCATCCAGCAGGAAGGAAATCCGTCAACAAGAGCAGCAAACTCCAGCAACCCCATCTTGGTAGGGTTTGTTAACCCTCAACATGATTTTTCTCTTAACCTTTCAGGAACAACCCCTCCACGTGAATCTCTACATGTGTCATATACTATATCTGAAGCTCACCGGAGCACTGGCCAATTCTGTGAAGAGTTCCATGTATTAAAATTATAGGTGGCTATATTTGAGGATGAAAACCAAACCCTTCGGCGCATAATAATGAACCTGAAGAGCTCCAAGAAAAATCAAGATTGAAGTCTTCATGGGTAATGGCATTCCCTTAGCTTGTTCCAAGCTTGGAGGAGTGCCTGGTGTCTTTATATTTATCTTTTATCTTTCATGGTCAAAAGTTTAGTGTCGTATCATGTAATCCTATGAAATAGGTGTTCGCATTGAGGTCTATAACTCCTTTATGGAGAGTCTTGTATCCGTGAGTGTGCAGTTGTCTATGATGGAATATTAATGAGAAGTCTATTGGTATCTTCGTTGCACTTGGTATTTTGTTCACGCAATCGACCTTATATGTTGATTCTTATGGGAGTGTTGATCTTATATATCAGGTATGGCTTTGAAAACTTTATTTAATCTTGGTAAACATAGTATTGGTCATAACAACAAGCATGAGTTTTTCTAGTAGAAACTTAGCCGAAACCTTTATGTTCTTATGCTTTATGTGTTATGCTGACAAAGAAGACAACTTGATGTTTCATGCCAACTCTTAATATTAGACCTTATATTCTTTTGCATCCAAGTCAACATCATTTGTCTGCTTTCATAGCCTTTGCTAGCCAAACCTTGTACTAAGTGGGAATGCTGCTTGTGCACACATACCTTGAAACCTCAACCTTCCAAAGAGTCCACCATACCTTTCCTATATGTGGTATTTCACCGCCACTCCTAAAGTATATTACTCATGTGCTTTCTTTAAACCTTCAAAATAGTATTACTCCCTGTTTTGTGCCTCTGTTTTATCTCATGAGGAAGTAGTAGATAATTCATGATCTTCTCATACTGGACAAGCTTTATCTTGGGTTTGCATGTCTAATCTGCGAACCCCTAATACGAGGAGGGACTGGCATGAGGGCTCCCATCTCGTAAAATATAATAGAAACAAACAAAACCTTCTTCATGCTTTGTTTATGAGAAATCAGAAAACTTTGGTATTGGTAAACAAAGGAGACTAATGGGATGTGATCGTACCTCCTTGGGAGACATTCCTTGAAACTTGTCTAGTTTGAGAAGTATTGGGCGCTAGTATTCGTTGACGAATCATGCACCTCCCAAAATCTTATATTTACAATCTTATTGCTTTCAAAAACACTAAAAGCTCTAGCACATGAGTTTTCCCTACTTCCCTCTGCGAAGGGTCTAGCCTTTACTTTTATGTTGAGTAAGTAAACCTACTTCCTTTTATCCTTTAATAATCTTTGACACCTTATGTTGACAAAGATGCATTCATTTATATTGTCCCATTGAGAATTTCCATATCACATCTTTTTTGACATTATCAATCAAGATAAATGAGTTGTTTGTTGAGCTTGGCTACATCAAACATCTTCCCTTGTGTTAGCATTTTCACTTCTTGACTAATAACATGTTTGACGAGGGGATACCCCCCGACTCCTATGCATGAGGGTACCTGATGTGTGTCAAGACGAAGGGCCCGGTAGAGGCCTCGAAATGCCCACGACTGGCCCACTGGAAGCACCGACGGCTGCACCGATATAGGATTCCTCGTCGCTATGGAAACCAAGACTTGGCGTCCAAGAAAAAAGCTAGATTAGGAAACTGCCTATGTAAACCTAGATGGACTCCTTGCGACCCAGCCTAATATATAAAGGCTGGGAGAGGTGACGTCTAGGGAATCCAATATCATAGCATAACCTCCGGTCTCGAGCGATCTCGCCTTGACCTCACTGTAATTGCCTCCATCATAATAGAAAAGAGCAGGAACTAGGGGTTTTACCGATCGAGGGCCCTGAACCTAGGTAAATCCCTGTCTCCTGTTAGCCGACGAGTATCGCTAACCTGCACCTCCTTCTACGATCTAAACCCAGGGTACCTTACCATGGGATTTGCCGAGGCCGATCCTCGTCAATTGGCTCCGACCGTGGGGAAGACGCAGGTTGGAATCACGATCTCGGCGATTCCGTCATCAGTACCCGGCAACTCGGCGACCTCGACAACAACTCGAGCAAGACTCAGTCCACTCGAAGAACTCAAATTCATCGCAAGCATCTCAGTCGCGCAACCAAGCACACTCGATCAACGAGTGTGGCAAGATCAGTTTTTCAGCGGCTACCAAAGCTACGCCCAACGGTGAAGGAACCGCCGATACAGGAGACGAGCAAAATTTGCAGTCGCAGAACCAAGGCCGGCACCAGACCAGCCGCAGGAAATCCACATCGAAATTTTTCCCGACCAATAACCAGTCGCGAGGATAGCTCCCGTCACCAACCTAGCACCTGTAGCAGCAGTGACTTGCGACATAGACTCGACTACCCGTCCCGCGAGTAATACGATCCCGACAAAAGATCAGACACATTCGCCAAGATTATCTGACACCGCTCAATACACGACGGGATCAAGCTGGACCCAAGATTCCACTCTCACTCCAAAGATCACTCGCGGACATATCTGTTCATTAGGAAAAGAAGACAAGACAAATCGAGCAACCTTACACCTAAAGAGCAGTTGGATGGAGCCTGCAGAATCCATTTCTTCGAACACGATGAAGGACGGCTCAGAGTAGGCCACACTCTTAGGAACTGCTGACTCTTAATCGAACTCTCTGACAGGCTCAGGGAAGAGAAGCAGCGCAACGCCAAACAAGCTCGTAGGACGGCACCATCACCAGCGCCTAGTGCAGAAGAGGAGTACCCACCATCTCACGGACGGGTGTGCATGGTCCAAGAAGGGTGACCCTCGAAGATGAAGAAAGAGTCAAGAACCCTCCAAGCCCGAGCAGCCAAAGACATCCTAGCAAAAGAACCATACAACCTATGCTATCCAGAAGTCAGCATCACCTTCTCGCAAGAGGACCACCCACCTGCAATTCCAAGACCAGGGCACGCACCACTAGGTCTTGAGGCGCAGATCAGAGGATACAATATGACACGAGTATTCATGGACGGAGGAAGCAGTCTAAACATCATCTTCTCCGCCACCTTGCGGAGGATGTCGATCCCGCGGTCATTCTGGAAGAACTCAGGCGTCACACTCTACGGAATAGTACCAGCAAAGGAGGCCAAATCGCTGGGAACAATCAAGCTCGACATGGTTTTAGGAAAAAAGGGAAACTTTGCAGGAGAAACCCTAGAATTCGAAGTGCTCGACTGGCAATCCCAGTACCACGCCATACTCGGCCGACCGATATTCGCTCAGTTCATGGTAGTCTCGCACTACGCATACCTCAAGCTCAAAATGCCAGGGCCTGCAGGGGTCATCACCGTCAACGGAAGCTTTCTCAAGTCAAATCAATGCGATCGAGATTTCCACCAAGTCTCTGACACTTTCGGAGCGCAATAGGAACTCGAAGAAATAACAATGGTAGTACACAGGAGTGTTTTCCCACTCGCCAGCAGAAGCGAGATGAAGGAAATCACTCGTGACTTCAGCATCGATAGTGACACCTTCACACACAAGGTGCACCCGACGGACCCAGAAAAATGGTTCGAATCTACGCTCACCCACCCGAACAGGCGGCAGCCCTCCTATCTTTCCTATGTGAGGAGTGGAATATTTTCGCCAGGTGCCCATCTGACATGCCTGTAATACCACGAGAATTCACGAATCATGCACTATAGATCTACCCAAACACCAAATCAGTACGGCGATCCTCTAAGCCAAAATGCAGACCCATCGGTGTAGAAGTCAACAGACTACTCGACGAGAAGTTCATCCGGGAAACAAAGAAGGCCACGTGGGTCGCAAACCCCGTGCTAGTGCCCAAGAAAGATATCGATGTACTACGCCTGTGCGTCGACTACGGACCTGTCAACAAGCACTTCCCAAAGGATCACTTTCCTCTCCCAAGGATCGACCAGATCATCGACTCCATTGCAGGGTGTGATCTCATATCCTTCCTCGATGCATACTCATGGTACAACCAGATCGGGATGAAGGAGGAAGATGAAGATCACACTTCATTTATCACCCCGTATGGCGTATTCTGCTACAGGACAATGCCCTTCGGGTGGAAGAACTCTAGGGAAACATACCAGTGGGTGATGCAAGCGTGTTTAAAAGAGCAAATTGGGAGAAACGTCCAAATTTATGTAGACGACATCGTCATCAAAACGTATAAATCAGACACACTACTCGACGACCTCCGAGAAACCTTCGGGGCACTCAACCAATACAGGATCAAACTCAACCCAAAAAAGTGTGTGTTCGGCGTCCTACACGGAAAGCTACTGGGGTACATGGTCTATGCTTGAGGAGTCGAAGCCAACCCGGAAAAATTCCAAGCACTCGCCAGGCTGCAAGAACCTGTCAACATAAAGGGTGTCCAACAGCTCACCGGACGACTAACATCCTTGAGCCATTTCATCAGCAGGCTAGGATAAAAGACCCTCCTTTCTATCAGCTACTCAGGAAAGGGGGAAATTCGAAGGATTGAAGAAGCACGGAATGCTTCGCAGACCTGAAGAAGACCCTCTCAACTCCACCAATCATAGCAGTGCCCAAGGAATAAGAGCCCATATATCTCTACAATGCGGCACGAAGCAGCGTAGTCAGCATCACACTCATTATAGAACGCATCGAAGTAGGAAAAGTTGCAAAGCATCCAGAGGCCAATCTACTATCTCAGTGAAGTTCTCATGCGGTCTCAGTAAAGATATCCGCACAACCAGAAGCTCGTGTACGCCATCGTCATGATGTCACGAAAGTATCCCACTACTTCGACGAGCACCCACTCATGGTGGTGAGCAACGCACCACTCTCGGACATCCTCAACAAACCAGGTGCCAAAGGGCGAGCCTCCGAGTGGAACATTGAGCTCAGTCCCCGCGACCTGCAGTTCCGACACCTGATACGTCTCAAACATCTACTTTTCCAAAAACGTTTGCTATTGTTTTGCCCTCATTCTTCCATGATTTGAACTAAACTAACCCGGACTGACGCTGTTTTCAGCAGAGCTGCCTGTATTGTTTTATTGTGTGTGAGGTTATGGATTTCTAAGTGCCTCAAAAAATTCCGTGAAAATTCACAGAAAATCCACGCAGCCGAAGCTTCCATGTGCCAGAAGTGGGGCCAGAGGGGCCCCAGGCGCCCTGCTGGCGCGGTCCCACCCCTGGCCACGCTGTGGCTCCCACCTCCTCTGGTGCCCTACCTGGCCTCCTATTTATTCCTGTGATGCAAAAACCCCAGAATAGAAGTTGCTTTCCAAGTTTCCGTCACGAAGCAGCCGCCACCCTCTGTTTCTCTTCGGGAGGGCTAATCTGGAGGCTGTTTTGGCCTCCGGTGAGGGGAGATCATCGCCATCGTCCTTATCATCACCACTCCATCCTCCCTCCATGACTTCTCTTCACATGTGTGAGTAATTCCCTGCTGTAGGCAAAGGGGATGGTAGGGATTGGATGAGTTAGATCATGTAATAGTTCGTCAGATTGTTGGGGGCCTGTTGCCTATCATCTACTTTGGTGTTTATCATCTTTGATACAACTTGTTTCTCTTAATGGTTGCAACTTTGGGCCAGAGTGCCATGTTTTCAGATCTGAACCACTTGTGTTTTCATGAGTATATTGATTTTCTTGATCATATCTATGAGTTCTATGCACCTATTATGGTCTGGAACCGGCGACCCCAAAGGTGACAGCTTGGGAAACCAAAGGGGATGGACTATAATTTGAGGATTTCATGTATCCATTGAGTTTAATGCTTTGTTCTGGTGCTCTTTGACAGGAGCACCTTAATCTCCATAAGTTCCTTTTGGCCCCGTTCGTAGTGGGATGGTAGGACAAAATATGTTGTGCAAGTTCTTATTGCAAGCACGCACAACTACCTACGGGATACATGCCTAATTTTTATATTTTCCTAGATGATCCTTGCTTTTCTGTGTGCCTTGTCCCGTGGTAAAATCTATTACATGTTCACTCTCATCCAAGAAGCGCCCAACCATCCATCTCCCTAGCCTACACTGTTTTCATCCTGCTGGTTACTAGTTGTTACTTTTTGATGTTTTACTTTCGCTGTCGCCGTTACCACTATCATATCACCGTTGCTAGTAATATTTTGTTGCAAGCAAGTATATTTCAGGTGCGGTTGAATTGACAACTCAACCGTCAAAGCTTATAAATATTCTTCGGATCCCCTTGTGTTGAATCAATAAATTGGGTTATCTTGCCCGCGAAGACTATGTCGATCCCCTACAGTTGAGGGTCATCAAGTACTATTTTCTGGCGGCATTGTCGGGAGCATAGCATTATTTACAAGTCTACTTGAAGTATTTTTCCTGCTGCACTGTATCCACTATGGGTTCCGATCTTACCATCCACTACAAGAAAAGGTACTGTTCTGAGCACTAGTGCTACGCTTGATTCACCTTCAGTTATAAGTAAGTTTGCTTCACCACCACCACCACATGCTACTTCTACTGAATCTGTTGCTATGTCTGATACTTTTGATGATGCTTCAACTACTCTTGATGATATTGGTTCACTTGGTTACGCTCTTGAGAAACAGATCGCTGTTGCTGCCAAACAATCTGGAATTGAAATTCCTGTTACTCGCTACCCTATTGGTGCTACTTATGATTATCCTGACCTGAGTGACCTCAAGAAGAGACTTCTTGAGGATGATTATATTATTCTTGATGATGATTTATGCAGGGAACTTACAGAGTGAGCCAACTCTGACCCTGGTGCTGTTAAGAAGCTGCTTGAAAAGCACTCCATGAAGAACAAGATTACTCCTGATCCTGAATTTTCTACATCTCTTATATGCATCACTGATCCTAATTATGATTTCTCTGTTGATCTTTCACTTATATCTACAGCTGAAGCAGACCCCTTTTATGGATGATAAAATGATGATGCTATAGGACACCTGACAAAACTCACTGAGTTGGGTGGCTTAGTTACTACTGATGAGAGGATACGAAACTTTTATGTGGCTAATCTTTTCCCTTTTTCTTTGAAGGAAGACGCTAAAGCATGGTATGATGCACTACCCTATGGTTCCATTAAAAGTCCTCAGGACTTAGCTCAATCTTTCGTTGATAAATATTTTCTTGCTCATATGCAACATGCTGCTTTACAAAGAATTTACAACTTTCAACAGTTGTAGGATGAGAACCTCCCTAATGCTTGGGGGAGGTATTGCAGTTTAATTAAGGCTAGACCGGGACATGAAGTCCCAAAGAATGAATTAATTGATATATTTTTATGTTGGTCTAACCGATGAATCTAGATCCTATCTGGATAGTTGTGCTGGTTGTGTTTTCAGGGAAAGAACATCGGACGATGCTGAAGAATTAATGGGCAAGATTACCAAGAACCACGAAGATTTGTCCGTTCCTGAACCACCTCCACCACCAAAGAAGAGGGGCATGCTTGTCCTAATCCCCAAAGATATGCAAGAATCAAATAAGTCTATAAAGGAGAAAGGCATTAAAGCCGAAAATGTGAAGAATCTACCGCCTATCGAGAAGTTGTGTGAGCCTACTACTCACCCTCCCTTGGTAGAGGTACACTCTCTTTTAGATTTCAATGAAAGTGATATCCCTAAAGGTAAGCCTCCTGATCAATGTTTAGATGATCTTGATAATTTTATTATTAATCAAAACCACTTTAATGAGAGGATACAAAATTAGTTGCATGATAATTCCCTTGCTATCAAAAGTTCACTTGATGTTCTAGGTAGAACAGTTAATGATGTTAAATGTGTTGTTAAGCATTTTCATATGGTTCAAACCCATCTTGAACAAATTTCATATGGTTCAAACCCATCTTGAAGAGGATAAAACTTTGCATAAAAGAGAGGCATAAGGTCTTTCCAATTTAGTAAATGAGAGTTATCGAGAAGCTTATACCAATCCAAGGCCTTATCTTTCAATGATAGAGAGAATAATTTCCTCATGACAAAATCCATGGATACACCGCAAGCTTAAATAAGAAACATAATTGTGAAAGATAGAGAAAGTGATCGCCTGGATGTCTGTCTCCTGCATAACGATTAGCCAAGACATAATCAACAATACCCATTGGTATTTTAAAAGGCACAATTTCAGTAGGTGGGGGAGCCTTCTCCACCATAACCATGGCGGGACAGTTCCCCATAAGCAAAGAACAAAGAGCATAATTATCCATAAGGATAAAAAGTAGTAACAACAAAATAAAAAAACACGTACAATGTAAAGGTTTCCTTACAAATTTCACTTACACATAGCGCTACACTTCCCGACAACGGCGCCAGAAAATGGTCTTGATGACCCACAAGTGTAGGGGACATATTGTAGCCTTTTCAATACATAAGAGTGTTGAACCCAACAAGGAGCAGAAGGTAATGACATGTGATCTTGGACAAGGAATAAATGCAAGCATTGAAAGGTATCTTTTTATGGGTTTTCTGGTATAAGCAACAAGGAAATAAAAGCAAGGAAAGTAAATGATGGCAAGGTGAAGCAAGTGGCCCAATCCCTTTGAACAAAGGATAAGCCGAAGGATTAAACTTACAAAGACTAGTGATATGGGGAGGCCCGATCTTCTCAGTAAGCGGATGGTGAATATGAGGGCGATGATAGATAACTTGTATGTTGCCAATGAACTCTCCTTGCTAGATCCCTGTTGCCAATGCGACAGCTCTCTACCCTTTGGATATTCACAACTTCACACACTTGCGCAACGTAGCCGTCGACCACGAGACGGTAATTTGCAATCTACTAATCCCCAGTGGAACAATAGATCACACAGAACTTGCAGTAGAAGAACTTCAGATCGATACGAATTGAAGTCTTAATGATTCAAGAGGAAAGCTTGAAGCTATTCTCAATATCTAGGGTTTATCTAAAAGGTAGTCTAGCCCTAAAACTCGTGGGAGCTGGGTATTTATAAGCTAAGGGATTACAGGGGCCGCAGTCCGTTTGATCTGCGCGCGGCTTTCGGACGTCCGAAGGGTTTCGGACGTCCGTCACGTCGGACGTCCGAAACATGTCGGAAATCCGACTCTGGCGGTGAGGTGTCCTGGATAGGAGGCTCTTCTCGCGGACCTTCATGTCGGACGTCCTTCATGTGTCGGACGTCCGATGCGTCGGACGTCCGAAATCCTGTCGGAAATCCGTCTTCGGTTTTGGAGGTCTTCTGAATACGGAGGTCGCCAACTTTCTCGCTGATGTCGGACGTCCGAAATGGGTCGGACGTCCGAAAGTTGGAGCATGTCTCATCTTCTCCTCCTTCTGGATCCTCGTCTCTGTCATGATACCTGATTATGCAAACATACAAAGATTTAGGAAGTATAAAATTCTCATTGTATAATATATCAGAATCTATTAAGAGCGAGTTCACCTGTTGTTCTATCAACTTTGCACGAGCTCTTGTAATAGGTCCAATTCTGATTTCATCATCCTTCTTCTTTGTTGAATCAACTTGTTCTTCATGACGAACTGGAGATGTGTTGGTAGTAGGGATGTCCTCATCATCTCCCCCCCCCTTCAAAAGGCGTCGACCTCGACGCTCCAAGGTCATCTCCCATGTATGGTGATAAATCAGCAATGTTGAAACTGTTGCTAGCGCCACCAAACTCGGCAATGGGAATATCAATCGAGTAGGCATTGTCATTGATCTTGGCTAACACCTTGTAAGGACCAGCACCCCGTGGCTTCAACTTGGAATTCCTCATCCCTGGAAATCTATCCTTGCGCAAATGTACCCAAACCATATCTCCAGGTTGAAAAAGAACTTGCTTCCGGGACTGGTTCCTCGCAGCAGCAACATTCTGGCCGTGCTTCTCAATAGTCTCTCGGGTCTTCTCATGGATCTTCTTCACATAATCTGCTCATTTGGATGCCTCCATATTAACTCGTTCCTGCAATTGAAGAGGCAGCAAATCAAGAGGTGTAATAGGCTTAAAACCATATACCACTTCAAAAGGACAAAGGTGAGTAGTAGTGTGTACTGCCCTGTTATAAGCAAATTCAACATGTGGCAAACACTCCTCCCATTCGCGCAGATTTTTCTTGATCATAGCTCGCAATAATTGTGACAATGTTCTATTGACCACCTCCGTTTGACCATCAGTTTGGGGATGACATGTAGTACTGAACATCAACTTTGTTCCCAACTTTCTCCAAAGTGTCTTCCAGAAGTAGCTCACAAACTTTACATCCCTGTCAGAAACAATTGTCTTGGGCACTCCATGCAAGCGTACAATCTCCCTGAAAAACAGGTTAGCAACATGCGACGCATCGTCGCTCTTATGGCAAGCAATAAAATGTGCCATCTTGGAAAATCTATCCACTACCACAAATATACTATCATGACCATATTTAGTGCGTGGCAATCCTAACACAAAGTCCATACTAATATCTTCCCAAGGTGTGGTAGGAGCCGATAGTGGAGTATACAAACCGTGAGGCTTCAGCTTCGACTTGGATGTGTTGCATACAATACAGCGTCGAACAAACCTGTCCACATCACGCCTCATCCTGGGCCAATAAAAATTATCAGCAAGCATGAGTAATGTCTTCTCACGCCCAAAGTGACCCATCAGTCCGCCTGCATGTGATTCCTGCAACAATAGCAAACGCACAGAAGATTCTGGAACACAAAGTTTGTTAGCTCGAAACAAAAATCTATCATGGATGTCGAACTTGTCACAAGCATTCCGAAGCAAACACAAACGATATGGTTCACCAAAATCATGATCAGTTGCATATAAATCACACAAACTCTCTAATCCAGGAATTTTAACATCAAGATGTGTCAATAACATGTTCTTCCTAGATAGAGCATCAGCAACAACATTATCTTTTCCTTTCTTATATTTGATGATGTAAGGAAAAGACTCAATGAACTCAACCCACTTAGCTAAGCGTCTATGCAAATTAGATTGAGCTTTCAGATATTTCAAAGCTTCATGATCAGAATGTATGATAAATTCTTTTGGCCACAAATAATGTTGCCAAACCTCAAGAACTCTAACAAGTGCATACAATTCTTTATCATAAACAGGATAATTCAATCTAGCACCAGAAAGCTTCTCACTAAAATAAGCTATAGGTCTACCTTCTTGCATCAAAACACCACCAATGCCTATACCACTAGCATCACATTCAACTTCAAATTGCTTAGTAAAATCTGGTAACGTAAGTAAAGGTGCAGAAGTAAGCAAACGTTTCAACTCATCAAATGCAAGGTCTTGGGCAACGCCCCAAACAAAAGGTACACCTTTCTTAGTCAATTCATTCAACGGTGCAGCAATAGTACTAAAGTTTTTCACAAAACGTCGATAAAAACCAGCAAGACCGTGAAAACTTCGTACTTGACTAACAGTCATGGGAGTAGGCCAATTTTGAATTGCCTCAATTTTAGAAGAATCTACTTCTACCCCATGCTTAGATACAACAAAACCCAAAAATATGACCTTATCTTTTGCAAATGTGCACTTCTCAAGATTAGCATATAATTTAGAATCACGCAACACTTGCAAAACTTGTCTAATATGATCAGCATGTTCAAATTCATTGCGGCTGTAAATAAGTATATCATCAAAATACACAACCACAAAATGTCCAATAAACTCCCTCAAAACATGGTTCATTAATCTCATGAAAGTACTAGGAGCATTAGTAAGACCAAAAGGCATAACTAACCACTCATATAAGCCGAACTTAGTTTTGAAAGCAGTTTTCCATTCATCCCCTTCTTTCATCCTAATTTGATGGTATCCACTACGCAAATCAATTTTAGAGAAAATAGCAGCACCACACAATTCATCAAGCATATCCTCTAAACGTGGAATAGGATGACGATAGCGAATAGTGATGTTATTAATAGCTCTACAATCTACACACATACGCCATGTACCATCTTTCTTAGGGACCAAAATAACAGGAACAGCACAAGGGCTAAGGCTGACACGAATATACCCTTTATCCAGAAGCGCTTGTACTTGTTGCTGAATTTCCTTCGTCTCTTGGGGGTTTGTCCTATATGGTGCCCGGTTCGGAAGAGTTGCACCCGGTATAAGATCAATCTGGTGCTCAATACCACGCAAGGGTGGTAATCCTGCTAGCACCTCCGCCGGAAACACATCATCAAAATCCTGCAAAACAGTAGCCACACCAGGAGAAATATGATGGTTATCATTAGAAACCAAAACCTCGCCTTTATACATGAGGACAAGAGGTATGGCTGTAGGATCCTCACTAAATTCTCTCATGTCTTCTTTGGTGGCTAAGGTAAGCAAACTAGTCTCTCTCGCACTTTTCGTTATATTATCACTCACAGCTATTACATTGTTTTCTCGTGTTGGTTCTACATTCACCTCTACCTTCTCACGAGACTCATTCACAATTTGCTGTGGGGACATAGGATGGAGATTAACTTTCTTGCCCTTGAATTCCAAATGATATGTATTGGCTCGGCCATTGTGTTGCACATGGCGATCATATAACCACGGCCGACCCAATAAGAGATGGAAAACTGTCATTGGCACCACATCAAAATCGACGGAATCCTTGTATGGGCCTATCTCAAAATTTACGCGCACCATGTGATTGACCTTCATCTCACCACTGTCACTCAACCATTGGACATAATAAGGATTCGGGTGAGGTGAGTACTTCAGATTTAGCTTAGCACATAACTCCTTTCTTGCGAGGTTGCGGCAGCTACCTCCATCAATAATCACTTTGCAAGCTTTGTTGGGACCAACGAGTGCCTTGGTTTGGAACAAATTACAGCGCTGAGAATCAGCATGCGGCTGCACTTTAAGAGTACATTGTGACACAACAATGGTAGGAGCATGCGACGGAAACGCATCCATGCCTTCTTCACTATGATATCCCTCGTCATCGAAAACGGAAGGGTCTTCATCATCACCAGTTTCATACTCGCCGGTTTCTTGATTCACAAACATGACCTTTCTGTTCGGGCAATCTCTCTTGAAGTGACCCGGATTACCGCAAGCATGACAGGTGATCTCGCGATTGCGAGCTGTAGACATGTTGGAGCCTGCACTAGTGGCAGGGGCAGCTGGCTTCTTGGCCATAGAACCATTGGAGGCTGGCTTGGAAACTGAAGCAGAAGCTCGAGTATTGGCACCATAATTCTCCATAGGCGCGGATGTCCTTGGAGAAAATCTGCTAGATGTGGAGTATCTTGACTTCAGTTGTGCCTCTTCTGCAAGCTGGGATTCAGCCTCCCTTGCAAGATGCAATAAATCATTCATATTATAGTATTGGTGATGCCGCACAATACTCTTGATAGTAAATTTCAGCCCATGGAGAAAACGTTGCATAGTCATCTCAACCTCTTCGCGAACTCGCGCACGTTGCAACAACATCTCCATCCCCATATAGTATGCATCAACGGACATAGTACCTTGCTTCAATTGTTGCAATTTATCAAAAACTGTCCGTAAGTAATTAGTGGGAACAAACCGAGCTTTCATGGTCGCCTTCATGTCACGCCATGTACGAATAGGCTGGTCATTGATTTCTTGTATCTCGGTCAACACACTCTCCCACCAACGCAAAGCATAACCGTCAAACTCGGAAGAAGCAATCTTGATCTTCTTGTCCTCCGGATAATCATGCAAACGCCATAATTTTTCCATCTTAAGCTCCCATGTGAGGTATTCTTCCACATCCGTGGACCCTTCAAATTTGGGGATATTAAACTTGGGCTTGCTCAAGACATCATCTTCCTGAATGGGTATACGGCACGCACCAAGACCAAGTAGAGGTTGGCGAACCGGTCCTTGAAGACCACGCCCACGTCCTTGAATGCCCCTCAAATCAGCATTGTCACCATGGACACTACCATCATCTTCCTGAGCATCAGGTTGGCGTTGTACCATAGCTGCTTGTATGCCAGTGACAGATGTTGTCAGTTGTTGTAGGTTCTGCTGGATAGCAGCAAGTTGTTGTTGCATAGTGGTGACTGCAGCTTCAGTCGCGTCCACTTTCAGTTGTACCGCTTGAACATTTGTATCAATTGCATCAGCGGATTTAGTAAACATCCCAGTCAAGTGATCACGGAGACCTTCATATGCCTCCCATGTAACTGGCGCATCCTTGTCCTGTTTCTGCATCACATCAAAACCACTTTGAGACATGATTAGTAGGTTAGTGCACTAAATCAAAATCTTTTGGTGGACACTCACAACTCACTCAAAACTGACAAGAAAAGGTGAATCTGACCGTTCCAAAGTGAATAGTAATGCGTACCCGTTCGGATGGAAGACTAGTGCACGGATGTGATGAAGTGAATACCCGAGTAAAAGAGTGAACACACGACAAAGCAGGATATATGTGGTGGAGCTATAGGTATGGCACCCTAACTACACCGAAGTCAAGTCCTAATGCTGATCGTGTGATACAAACCCAAAGAAAAACTCACACAGTGGAGACAAACGAAAGACAGGCCTCTCAAAAGATCACCACTATGATATGTCCTTTCTAACACTTGTATATCTCTTTGCACTCTTTTATAACTCTTTTTTATCACACTTCTTTCTCTCTTTTTTTTTTGATTTTTTTTTTGAATCTTTTCTCTTTTTCTCTTTTTTTTTGAATCTATTCCAAACTGGACGAAATTGCTATAGTATGCTATAGTAACTTTGATTTTGCTACAGTAACTTTTCTCTTGAGGCCACAATATGTCGCACCGCGGAGAAATTTCGGGAAGAACACACGAAACAGCAAACTAAAACAATCACTCCGATGCAATCTAAGTTATGGCAAAAACTAGAAACCCTAATATTTTTGTATGGCTTTTTCTGGATAGGACGAAAACAAAAACGATCGAATAGATGGATTTGGTGGATGCTTACCGAGGAAACACTGGAAATCTGATACCAAGATGATATGGGGAGGCCCGATCTTCTCAGTAAGCGGATGGTGAATATGAGGGCGATGATAGATAACTTGTATGTAGCCAATGAACTCTCCTTGCTAGATCCCTGTTGCCAATGCGACAGCTCTCTACCCTTTGGATATTCACAACTTCACACACTTGCGCAACGTAGCCGTCGACCACGAGACGGTAATTTGCAATCTACTAATCCCCAGTGGAACAATAGATCACACAGAACTTGCAGTAGAAGAACTTCAGATCGATACGAATTGAAGTCTTAATGATTCAAGAGGAAAGCTTGAAGCTATTCTCAATATCTAGGGTTTATCTAAAAGGTAGTCTAGCCCTAAAACTCGTGGGAGCTGGGTATTTATAAGCTAAGGGATTACAGGGGCCGCAGTCCATCTGATCTGCGCGCGGCTTTCGGACGTCCGAAGGGTTTCGGACGTCCGTCACGTCGGACGTCCGAAACATGTCGGAAATCCGACTCTGGCGGTGAGGTGTCCTGGATAGGAGGCTCTTCTCGCGGACCTTCATGTCGGACGTCCGTCATGTGTCGGACGTCCGATGCGTCAGACGTCCGAAATCCTGTCGGAAATCCGTCTTCGGTTTTGGAGGTCTTCTGAATACGGAGGTCGCCAACTTTCTCGCTGATGTCGGACGTCCGAAATGGGTCGGACGTCCGAAAGTTGGAGCATGTCTCATCTTCTCCTCCTTCTGGATCCTCGTCTCCGTCATGATACCTGATTATGCAAACATACAAAGATTTAGGCAGTATAAAATTCTCATTGTATAATATATCAGAATCTATTAAGAGCGAGTTCACATGTTGTTCTATCAACTTTGCACGAGCTCTTGTAATAGGTCCAATTCTGATTTCATCATCCTTCTTCTTTGTTGAATCAACTTGTTCTTCATGACGAACTGGAGATGTGTTGGTAGTAGGGATGTCCTCATCAACTAGAGCGTTCCTGAGGACACATGGGAGAGGTAGTCAAGTTACTTTCGCCGCATTCTATCTAGTACTATGTTTTGTGTTGATAAGTGTTGTGTGGGTGGACCTATGCTAGTGCACTGACTAGACAAAGACAAGTACAATGTTGGGATTAAACCTCTTGCAACCATTCGCAAATACAATAGATAATTTGAAGGAAAAGCCTAACCATAGCAATAAAATTTAGGATCCAACACTCCCTCGTGCAAAAGTATGCGAACTGGGGTTCAGGTTTCTGTCACTCCGGAAAACCACCATAAGCATCCTTTATACACAATGCATTCCACTAGCTCCTTAAAAAGGCGAAGTTTTATGTAGTCGACGTTCACATAACACCACTAGAAGAATAACACCACAACTTAAATATCAATCAACACATATTACTTCAACATCATATGACTACTAACAACGAGACTTCGGGCCAGTTCTTTTGGCGGCTTCTCCCAGAAGCTTCCCTCCCCCCAGCTTCTCTGAGAAGCCGCCCCAAAAAGTTAGGGAGGCTTCCGGAATGCCCCATGTTAGGCCATTCCGGAAGCTTCCTTAACTTTTTGGGGCGGTTTCTCAGAGAAGCTGTGGGGAGGGCAGCTTCTGGGAAAATCCGCCAAAAGAACTGCCCCTTCACCCATGTCCTCAAGAGCTAAAGGAACTACTCACAAGACATAAAGGAGATCATGATCAGAGGTGATGAATATATGATCAACAATCTGGTCATAACAATAATCCTCCAACATAACTTAATAGCATTCACCACAAAAGAGTAATCAACATCGGTAAAGTAGAGGGGATGAATAGTGCAAGGTACAACTCGGATTGCAATGGTGAAGTGAGATTGGATGAAGATGGAGATGGTGCTGGTGATGAGGATGATGGTGATGATGATCTCAATGATGCCTGTGACGATGGTGATGACGATGAGGACGATCTCCCCCTCCGAGAGGAGTTCTCCCCGGCAGAATCTGCCCGTCGGAAAGGTCTTTTCTTCTCTGTAGGTTTCGGCCACGGAGCGGCAGCGGAACTCCCAATCCAACTTCTGTTCTGGGGTTTTTAGGCCACAGGAAGTATATAGGCCAAAGGAGAGCCTCGGGGGTGGGATTGCCCCTCCCAGACGGCCACCTGGCGCGGCCTAGAGGGTGGCCGCGCCACCAGGCCGCCTGAGAGCCTGGTGGCCCCCCTTCGGGTGCCCTTTTGTGTGGCTTCGTGATTTCTCCAGAATGTTCACCCCAAATGTTTCAAGTCATTCTGAGATATGCTGATGTGCCCACTCTACATGCACTTTTCCCCGCTGATTCTTGCTTCTGCTGTTTTGGCACCGGAAAGTTTTAAACTATGTAAAACAAGCCAAAACACTATAAGAACATCATCATATTATGTAAATATCAATGAATATCGGTAAATTATGATACAAAATAGAGATGCATTTCAGACTTATTAGCATCGCCTTCTCTCAAAGGGACCACCCGCCAGGAATCCCATGACCAGGACACACCCCACTAGTCGTTGAGGCGCAAATAGGAGGCTATGACGTGTCACGAGTATTCATGGACGGAGGCAGCATCATGAACATTATCTTCTCCAACACCCCGCGCAAGATGTTAATCCCACGTTCAGTGCTAAAAATTTAGACACCACCTTCTACGGCATTGAGCCAAGCAAAGCAGCCTCGTCGTTAGGAAGAATAAACCTCGACGTAATCTTCGGAGCAGAAGGAACTTCAGAAGAGAAAATCACGAATTTGAAGTGGTAGATTGGCAATCGCAGTACCACACTATACTTGGTCTATCAACTTTCGCGCAATTCAGGTTCGTCTCGCACTATGCATACGTCAAGCTCAAGATGCCAGGACCTGCAGGGGTCATCACAATCAGCGGATGTTTTCTCAAGTAAGACGAGTTCGACCGCGATTTTCACCAAGTATTCAATACCTTTGGAGCGCAACAAGAACTCAAGGAAATAGTCATGGTGGTGGACAGAAGCATCTTTCCACTCGCCAGTGAAGCAAGATCAAAGAAATCACCTAAGACTTTAGCGTCGACAGCGACATCGTCACCCACCAGGTGCACCCAACAGACCCAGACAAAATAGTGCGGATCTAAGCCCATCTACCCAAAGGACAGGCGAGTGCCCTTCTGACCTTTCTTCCCGAAGAGTGGAGCATTTTTGCCTGGTTCCCAGCCGATATGCCTGGTATGCCACGGGAATTCGCGGAGCACGCATTACAGATCTAGCCAAAAAACAAATCAATGAAGCAGGCGCTACGCCGATTTTCTGAACGAAAACGCAGAGCCATCGGGGAAGAAGTCAACAGGCTCCTCGACGTAAAATTCATCCGAGAAACGAAGAAGGACCTATGGGTCGCAAACCCCATGCTAGTGCCTAAAAGGACACCGACGTGTTGCACATGTGCGTTGACTACGGACCCGTCAACAAATACTGCCCGAAGGACCACTTCCCCTCCCAAGGATCGACTACCATGGGATGCGATCTTCTCTCCTTCCTCGATGCGTACTCGGGGTACAACCAGATAAGGTTGAAGGAAGAAGAAAAAGAACACAAATCGTTCATCACCCCTTATGGTGTATTCTTCTACATGACAATGCCTTTCGGGCTGAAAAACGCTGGAGCAATGTATCAACAGATGATGCAAGCATGCCTAATGGATCAAATACGCAGGAATGCCAAAATTTATGTATATGACATCTTCGTGAAAACCTACAAGGAAAACACACTACTCGAAGACCTCCGAGAAACCTTTGGAGCGCTCAACCACTACAGGAACAAGCTTAACCCAAAAATGTGTGTCTTCAGCGTACCAGACGACAAGTTACTAGGATACATGGTGTCTGCTTGAGGAGTCGAGACCAACCCAGAAAAAGTTCAAGCACTCGCCACTATGCAAGAACCCCTCAACATAAAAGGCATACAACAACTCACAAGACGACTCGCTGCCCTAAGACGTTTCATTAGAAGGCTAGGAGAAAGGACCTTGCCGTTCTACCAGTTACTCCGGAAAGGTGGGAAGTTCGAGTGGACGGATAAAGCATGAAATGCATTCGCCGACCTCAAGAAGACCCTATCAACCCCACCAATCCTCGCAGTGCCCAAGGAACGGTAACCCCTATACCTCTATGTCGTCGCTCGAAGCAGCGTTGTAAGCACCGTACTCGTTGTCGAGCGCACTAAAGAAGGAAAAGTACAAGGCATCCAGAGACCAATCTACTACCTCAACGAAGTCCTCACAGGCTCCTAGCAAAAATACCCACACTATCAAAAGCTCGTCTACGCGATCTTCATGACCTCGCGCAAGGTATCTCATGACTTTGACGAGCACCCAATAACAGTGGCCAGTAGTGCACCATTCTCAGACATCCTCAACAACCCATGCGCTACAGGACGAGTCGCCCAATGGAACTTCAAACTAAGTCCCCGCGACCTAAGATTCAAGCACCCAACAGCTATCAAAGCTCAAGTCCTCCCCGATTTCATGGTCGAGTGGATAGAAGTCCAAACACCCAGTTCCCCGGACCTCTCCAACTCTTGAAAGATTTTCTTTGACGGATAAAAAATACAACAAGGAGAAGGATCTAGCGTCGTGTTAATCTCCCACAAGGGAGAAAATCTAAAGTATATACTATAGATCAACTTAGAGAAGCCATCCAATAATGAAGCAAAATGTGAAACCCTCCTTCACGGAATGCACATGGAAAAAGCCTGCGGCGCCACCCGCCTACTCATCTATGGCGATTCCAACCTCGTCGTCCAGCAAACAATGATAGATTGCGATGCAATCACATACAACATGTCCGCATACCAGAAGCTCTACAACACCCTAGAAGGAAACTTCGATAGGTGCGAACTAACCTACGTCACTAGAGCTAACAACACGGAAGACGATGAGCTCGCAAACATCGGATCCACCCGTGAACCAATACCACCCGGCGTTTTCCTAGAAAGCATCAGGCACCGGTCCATCAAGACAACAAAAGCAATCGAGTTAGGCATGACCAAGGATGCCACCACAACAAGAAAAGAAGTCGACATAGCCACTGGACCTGAGCAAGTGCCAGTAGCAGAACCGACCATCGAGGAAGAAGCCCGCGACACAGAAACAGGACAAGAACCTCTACCACTCAAAGGACCAGTGTGGACAAGACATTTCCTTAACTACCTGATACACAACATCCTACCGCAAGACGTTACAGAAGCACGCTGCATCACCCGATGATCCAAGGCCTTCAACATAATCAACATGGAGCTCTACAAGTGCAGTATCTCTCAAGTGCTCCAAATATGCATCGAAAAAGAAGATGGCAAAGCACTACTACTCGAGATCCATGAAGAAATTTGTGGCCACCATACAAGTAGCTGCGCCCTGGTGGCCAAATCTTTCCGAGAAGGTTTTGTTGGCTAACCGCCATGACAAACACAAAATACATCATACGACATTGCGTTGATTGCCAGAAATTCGCTAACGGACCTCACGCACGAGCATCAGAACTCAAAACAATACCATTGGCCTAGCCCTTCGTGACTTGGGGACTCGACATGGTAGGAACCCTCAAGAAATCCTCTAAAGGAGGCCGCACCCACCTCCTTGTTGATGTCGAAAAGTTCACAATGTGGATCAAAGAAGTACCCATCACCAGTTCAATAGCCCTAACAGTTGTGAACTTCATCAAATACATCATCTTTTGCTTCGGAGTCCGACACAACATCATCACCGAAAACGGTACAAACTTCACAGGAGACGAATTCCAGAACTTTTTCAAGGATCTAGTCATGAAAATCAACTACGCATCAATTGCACATCCGCAATCCAATGGACAAGTCAAGAAAGCCAACGTCCTGGTGTGTGGAGGCATCAAGAAACGTCTCCTCGCACCACTAGAGCAAGCCGCGGGAAACTGGGTCTAAGAACTAGCAACTGTACTATGGAGTCTACGAACTACACCCAACGCCTCAACCCAATACACTCCATTCTTTATGGTGTACGGGTCAGAAGCAGTAATTACACATGACCTAAGGTTTGGCGCCCTGCACATCACCGGATACGAAGAAGAGGAGTCGGAGGAAGCACTCGAAGATGGCGAGGATGTAGCGTTCGAAGAAAGGTACACTGCCTTGTCACGCTCGGAGGTATAACAAGAAAAGTTGCGCACTTACCAGAGTAGCCGACTCTGCATCAGGGTCTTCAACACAGGAGATCTTGTGCTCCGACTAAAACAAGAAAAGGGTGCACAAACTCGCCCCACAATGGGAAGGGCCCTACATAATATCTCAAGTAATAGGCGGAGGAGCCTACTGGTGAAGAACCCAAAGACAGACGAGGATGTTGGCAATCCATGGAACGTAGCGAACCTACGCCTTTTTTACCCATAGATTGCCCACATGTATTTTATCTACTACCTCTCATTAAGCAGTCTAAGCATAGCTCCAACACGGTTGCATAACTATCCATGTAAGAATACAACAACACATAAATTTTTGGCACTCGGGGGCTCACGCAACTTGGCCTCCTCCGAGGCGTTATTCGCACTCGCGAAAGTACATATTTTTCGCACTCGGGGGCTCGCGCAACCTGGCCGCCTCTGAGGCGTTATTCGCACTCGCGACTGTACATATTTTTAGCACTCGGGAGCTCGCCCAACCTGGCCGCCTCCGAGGCATTATTCGCATTCGCAACAGTACCTCTTTTTGGCACTTGGGGGCTCGTGCAACTTGTCCGCCTCCAAGGCGTTATTCATACTCGCGACAGTACATATTTTCGACACTCGGGAGATCGCGCAACCTGGCCGCCTCCGAGGTGTTATTCACACTCGCGACAAATTTGTTTTTGCACTCATGGGCTCGAGAAACTCCGCCAACCCCGAGGCTTTGTTCGCACTCGCAACAATCTAATACTTTGGGTAGCGCAGGCTTGCGCAGTTCACCTCAAAGAATAATTTGCACCTTCGGTACCGCAAACTTGATCACTAGGGCAAGGAGCAACCACCACACTGCTAGCCCCAAACATACCCATACTAAGACACTTGGGGACTTTAAGAGAGTTGTCACCCCATCCCTCTCCAAAGATATTAAACATAAGCTGGCAAACACAAGCATTTTACAATAGGAAAGCTGCATCAAGAACACCACGATTAAAGGAGACCTACAAGAAAGCATCACAACACTTGCAAGAAGTCCAAGTTCCTCTACCTGAAAATCCACATAGCCAAGGACCCACCTCACTTGGGGATACAAAGCCGTGAAGTTTGGACCCAAAAATCAAGGGATAAACGAGACGACTCGACAATTTATAAGCCTTCGCCCAATTGCCAGCGATTGGTCGAAGCCTCGAGGTCTACTCCCATCGGGAGCGCTGTCGCGCACCCGATAAATTAGAGGCTAGTCGAATATAAGAATAAGAAAAAGACTAGAAGAACTTGAAGAAGATGATCACAAAAAGTTCTCTGCATATCTTAATTTTCACAAAGGCTTACAACAAGGCATAAAAAGGAGATTCTTTACACCAAAAGGACTACAAGGCCAACACTCCAAGGAATTATGACTTCTACATCTGTGCCCATGCTGAGATAATTGACACTACTCTACACTGTGTCGAGCATCATCACAGACAAAGGAAAATTTACAAACCTAAGTCTATGAAGACAAACACACACAAGGACACACTTGATAGCCTTGTCCTACTGGCGCACCCGCTTGATCGGCGGCTTGACATCAACGTCCTGCCCAAAACTGGAGTAGCTAGCACCACCACCAGTTGATGAGTCGGGGAGTGAGAAGCAGAAGGCGAGCCACCAGCATAAGAAGAAACGGAAGAAACACCCGTGCCTCAAGAGTCGTTGTCGCTTGAGCTCTCCCACCAAGGTTCCAACCGATTCCTAGTGGAGTCGAAGGCTCTAACAGAAAGGGTTTCTTCTCCATCGAACCGGCAACAGAGGCTGTCACCCTTGCGCAGATTAAACTAGCGGGCAAACACCCTCCAACCGGACTCCAAGAATACAAAGGATGAAGACTCAACCCCGAGCATCACCCACAGTGGGCAATACAGATACCCTTGGAAGCGCAGCCAGAGACCTTCCAAGTTCAAATCGGAAACAAGAGAGAAAAAATAAGAAGGGAGAGGAATCCCGCCAGCAATACATCTACAAACGTAAATACAAAAATTCATTGAAATAAACGCCCTCATCCACAGCCGCTGCAGAAGAACTTGGAGAAGGCCCCCCCACAGTGATAGCATGCTGCGAGGAGAGCACGCGCACCACAGATTCGACGGCCACGGACGATGAAGCCACAAATAGCACTCGCACCACGGCCTCGACGACCACGTTCGATGGCGCCCTGCGCAGCACCAGCATCATTCGCTGCATTTTGGGGCCATGAAGCGGAACTAGAGGGAAGAAGAATGAAATAGGATGGATCGTAAAGCCTACAACAACAACCCATATCTATACACCCCCTCAAGGGAAAATGGGTCCTTCCAGTTACAAGAAATAAGAAACAATGCAATATTGGAAATTAAAGGCAAGAAGGCAACCCTACGAATTCCAAGACAAAGGCGCCTCATCGCATCCAACACTATTCAAACATAGCAATAAATCACACAACATTGGAAACCCAACAGGTGGAATAAAAGAGGCAATCAAATCCATGTGCATATTGAAGCATCATCATAACCACAGGCGGATGCGACGGGTCACAACAAACTGCTGTCATCTTACATACGTCATCAAGGAGTATCATTACGCCCTTTCACATCTCTGCAGGATAGACAAGACGGTTCGATGCCCTCGCAGGGGCTCTGACAAGGAAGAGATGCTTTTTTCTTTTCTTTTTCTAAAACTTTCCTCCTATTTTGATTTGATTCCATCAAATAAACTCCCATCGGGAGCACTCTGCCACCGCTAATGGAGCAAAAGGAAGCATGATGCACATCATGAGGGTTTGAGTGGCTACTCCCCTCAGCGTATTCAGAACAACACCCCTTCAAGGCTTGAGTGCTTACTCGCCCCTACTATAAAGCTCCCGAGTGCCTGCTCACAAAATGACACGAGGAACAAGAAACTGGATCTTTGAGCGAGCACCCAAAAGCTCATCGGGTTTTCATACTATAAGTCCACTCAATCATTTTACGAGTGGGTGCATTCTATATGGGCTCCTCGAGCTAGAACCCGAAAGCTCATCGGGTGCTCAATTATAAGTACACCCGATCGTTTTCCGAGTGGGTGCACTCTATATTGGCCACACACTCTGACGAGGGGGTGACCCCACGACTCCTACGGATAAGCCTACCTGGTGTCCACGAAGACAAAAGGCCCATGAAGATACAGCCTCGGCCCGCTAATTGACACCGACGTAGGAGTCTACGACTCACAAGGAAGGTGCGAGAACCTGCCGTACGGAGCAAGCTAGGGTTAGGAAAGCTTACCTGTAAACGTAGATGAACTCCCCGAGACCTAGCCCAGTATATAAGGGCTAGGAGGGGCGACGAAAAGGACAACCAATATCACCTGTAACCCTAGCCTTGAGCGCTTCAGCCTTGGCATCCCCTGTAATCGCATCTCCCCCCATCAATAATATCGAGGAGGAGCGTGCCTTCCTGTTTGCCGACGAGCTATCGTCCAACCTATGCCTCTCATGACTAACCCAGGGTCCCTGACCATGGGATTTGCCGAGGTTGATCCCCGTCAATTGGCGCCGTCTGTGGGAACTAGAAAGGTTGGGATCACGATCTCTGCGGTCCCGTCTTCAGCAAGCTACAACTCAAGGGCAAGAACCAGATCTAGCCCACTCGAAGGATTCAAGATCACGGCGGACATCTCTGACACCCCATCAAGACCGCTCGGGCTACAGCTGTGCCAGGACCGATACTATGGTAACGGCCAAGTGCAGCGTCAGCACCGAAGGAATCGACGACCCAGAAGAACGGCGAGGGGCCTCTACGAAGGAATTCCACTCGACGAACCGCGACACGCAGCGGAGGACTCGCAAATCTTTCGACAACCCACCGCCGCCCGAGCACCCGCTGCACATCAAGACGACGACTACGAGATCGAAACCAGCGATTAGCAGAACCATCACCAAGGAAGAAGGAATCGACGACCCAAAAGGCGTGCACGGAAGATCTACGGCGAGGCTCCAACAAACGAGCCACGTCACGCAGCCGTACAACCGACGACCACTCGACACGACGTCGCACGAGCACCTGCCGTCAGCCAGGACAGCGACTCCGAGACACCGGTGGGTGAGTACTATGACCCAGATCGAAGGCCGGATGAATTCGCCAACCTCATCAAGAACCAAGACATGAGTTGAGGAATCGAAACAAACCCCCGCTTCCACAAACACCCGGAGGATCACGAGCAAATCTTCAGAATCTCAAGAAGGAAGAGGCACGCCGGATCTAGAAAACTCACGGCTAGAGAGCAGCTGGCAGGACCCTGCACGATCCACAGCTTCGAGGATGACTAGGGACGCGTCAGGTCAGGTCACACTTTGAGAGACTGCCGCATGTTCAACGAGCTAGCCGGCGACCTCAAGAAGGAGAAGCAGAAAGAAGACAGGCGCAATCGGTGACCCGAACAATCGCCACCCTCAAGCCCGGAAGGACGTCGCAGCCCGCTGCAAGAACAAGTGCTCATGATCCAAGAGGTAAGGGTGCCGGAAGCACGAAGCGACGCCTACACCCTGCAAGCTAGAGCAGCCGAGAGCATAAGCATAGTCGAAGTCTACCAGCTACATGATACGGAGACCAGCATCACGTTCTCACAGGACGACCATCCACCCGCAGTCCCAAGACCGGGGCACGCGCCCCTGGTGCTTGATGCACAAATCGGAGGGTATGACATGGATAGGGTCTTCATGGACGGAGACAGCAGCATGAACATCATCTTCGCCAGCCCCCTGCAAAAGATGATGATCCCACGATCAGTATGGAGAAAATCGAGCACCGAGTTATACGGGGCAGTCCCAGGAGAAGCAGCCACATCCCTCGGAGTCATCAAACTCGAAGTTGTCTTCGGCAACCGACGCAACTTCGCAAAGCACATCCTCGAGTTCGAGGTACTCGACTGGCAATCGCGGTACCACGCCATATTGGGACGGCCAGCATACGTGCAGTTCATGGCGGTCCCACACTACGCCTACCTCAAGCTCAAGATGCCAGGATCAGCGGGAGTCCTCACGATCAACGGAAGCTTCATCAAATAAGATCAATGTGATCGTGACTTCCACATAATCTCCGACACATTCGGAGCCGAACAAGAACTCAGAGAAATAGCCATGGTGACGGACAAGAGTACCTTCCCATTGGTGAACCGAAGCGAATCCAAGGAGTACGGACGCGACTTCAGCATCAACAGCGACACAGTCACTCACCAAGTGCACCTGACGGACCCGGACAAAACAGTCCGCGTGTACGCCCACCTACCAGAGGAGCAGGCGACGGCTCTCGTCGCTTTCCTTCGAGAAAATTGGGAAATATTCGCCCGGTGCCCAGCCAACATGCCTGGGATACCACGCGAATTCGCGGAACACGCCCTACGCATCAAGCAAAACATGAAGTCAGTGAAGCAAGCGCTGAGACGATTCTCGGAGCCCAAGCGCAGAGCAATCGGAGAGGAAGTCAACCGGTTACTCGACGCCCAGTTCATCCGAGAAACGAAGAAAGCCACCTGGATAGCCAACGCAGTGCTGGTGCCCAAGAAAGACACGACCGTGCTGCGCATGTGTGTCGACTACGGACCAGTCAACAAGCATTTCCCGAAGGACCACTTCCCCCTTCCTAGAATCGATCAGATAATCGACTCGACAGCAGGGTGCGATCTACTTTCCTTTCTTGATGCTTACTCAGGATACAACCAGATCAGGATGAAGGAAGAAGACGAAGAGCACACATCGTTCATCACCCCTATGGCGTATTCTGCTACAACACCATGCCCTTCGGGCTCAAAAACGCATGCGCCACTTACCAGCGAATGATGCAGGCCTGCCTGAAGGAGCAAATCGGAAGAAACGTGCAAGTCTATGTGGACGACATCGACATCAAGACCTACAAAGCAGCCACACTACTCGACGACCTGCGTGAAACCTTCGCGGTGCTCAACAAATACAGAATCAAACTCAACCCAAAGAAGTGCGCATTCGGCGTACCGGCGGGGAAGCTGCTTGGTTATATGGTCTGTGCCCGAGGAATCGAGGCAAACCCTGAGAAAGTCCAAGCCATCACCCGAATGAAAGAACCAACCGACGTCAAAGGAGTACAACAGCTCACTGGAAAACTCGCAGCCCTAAGCCGCTTCATCGGCAGGCTGGGAGAACGCACGCTGCCTTTCTATCAGCTGCTCAGGAAAGGAGGGAAATTCGAGTGGACGGAGGAAGCCCGCCAAGCATTCACAGACCTGAAAAAGACACTCTCGACCCCACCAATCCTGGCGGTACCCAAGGAACGAGAGAAGCTATACCTCTACGTGGCAGCACGTAACAGTGTAGTAAGCACAACGATCGTTGTCGAACGCGCAGAAGAAGGCAAGGTCCAGAGCATCCAGAGACCAATCTACTACCTCAGCATGCTCCTGACCAAATCCCAGTAGCGGTACCCGCACTATCAGAAGCTACTACTGGCCATCGGCATCACCTCAAGAAAGGTGTCCCACTACTTCGACGAGCACCGTATCACAATTGTGAGCAGCGCACCACTCGCTGACATACTCAACAACCCTGGAGCGACTGGACGAGTCGCCGAGTGGAACATTGAGCTCAGCCCACGGGACCTGCAGTTCAAACACCCAACAGCCATCAAAGCCCAAGTACTCCCAGATTTCATGGTCGAGTGGACGGAGGTTCAGACACCAGGCCCCCCAGACCTATCAAGTTCGTGGTCAATGGTCTTGGATGGGTCCAAGAGACAACAAGGAGCTGGGGCAGGAGTTGTGCCCATCTCCCCTAAAGGAACAAAGCTGAAATATGTCCTCCAGATTAACTTCAGTCACGCCTCCAACAACGAAGCAGAATACGAGGCACTCCTCCATGGCATGCGCATAGCCAAAACGTGTGGAGCCACTCGCCTCATAATTTACGGGGACTCCAATCTCGTCGTCCAGCAGACGATAAGAAACTGCGACACAATAGCCAACAACATGGCAGCCTACCAGAAGATCTACAACAAACTCGAAGGAAGTTTCGACGGTTGCGAGCTCAACTACATCACCAGGGCCAACAACACAGAAGCTGACGAGCTCGCGAACATCGGTTCGACCCGGGGACCTGTACCACCCGGCGTTTTTCTCGAAAGCATCAGCCGGAGATCCATCAAGGTACAGGCAGCAACACCTGAAGCAGTCGTGGACGGCGAAGACGCAACAGAACTGACGCAGGTGGCAGTAGCAACCCCATCAGAAGGCACAAGCACCAGCACATCCGACAGCACAGCTCCGACAGAGCTCGAAGGACCCGTCTGGACAAAACTGTTCCTCCGATTCCTAATCGAAGGTACGCTACCACAAGACGTGGCCGAAGCACGACGCATCAGCCGACGATCCAAGGCGTTCACGGTGATCAACAAACAATTATACAAGCGCAACATCACCCAGATACTCCAAAGGTGCATCGACTAAGAGGACGGCAAAGCCCTACTGCTCGAAATCCACGAAGGCACCTGCGGGCACCATGCGATTAGTCGAGTACTCGTGTACAAAGCATTCTGAGTCGGGTTATATTGGCCCACAGCCATGAAAAACGCAGAGGAAATCATGCAACATTGTGTCGCCTGCCAGAAATTCGCAAACAGGCCACACGCTCCCGCATCAGAGCTCAAGACCATACCACTATCCTGGTCGTTCGCCACCTGGGGACTCGGCATGGTGGGCCCACTCAAGAAATCATCAAAGGGCGGAAGGACACACCTGCTCGTCGTAGTCGAAAAGTTCACTAAATGGATCGAAGCAGTGCCCATCACCAGCTGTCAACTTCATCAAATCGATCATCTTCAGGTTCGGAGTGCCCCAGAACATCATCACGGACAACGACACGAACTTCAAAGCCGCGGAGTTCCAGAACTTCTGCGAAGAACTGGGCATCAAAATCAATTAAGCATCAGTCGCGCACCCGCGGTCCAACGGTCAGGTGGAAAAAGCAAACGGCCTTGTATGCGGGGGAATCAAGAAACGGCTCCTCGCACCACTCGAGCAAGCCGCCGGTAACTGGGTAGAATAACTCCCCGCGGTATTATGGAGCCTACGAACCACACCAAACACCGCGACCCAGTACACACCCTTCTTCATGGTGTACGGGGCAGAGGCAGTCCTACCACACGACCTCAAGTTCGGAGCACCTCGGGTCACCGGATACGAATAAGAAGAAGCAGAATAAGCACTACAAGACGACAAAGATACGGCTGACGAAGCAAGAGACACAGCCCTGGCAAAATCAGAGGGGTACCAGGACAAGCTACGCACCTACCAAAGCAGTCGCTTGCGCACTAGAACCTTCAACAAAGGTGACCTAGTCCTACGGCTGATACAAGAGAAGGTCCATAAACTTGCCCCCCAATGGGAAGGACCATTCAT
Source organism: Bromus sterilis (assembly GCA_950022295.1). Taxonomy (NCBI): domain Eukaryota; kingdom Viridiplantae; phylum Streptophyta; class Magnoliopsida; order Poales; family Poaceae; genus Bromus; species Bromus sterilis. The sequence continues at coordinate 236,506,054 of OX465596.1, forward strand.
AGTCTCAGAAGTCATCGGAGGTGGCGCCTACAGGCTGAAGAACCCGAAGACAGACGAGGACGTGGGCAACCCATGGAACGTAGCAAACTTGCGACTGTTCTATCCATAGTCCCCATCGGTCAGACATGACTGGAAACTCATGTAGCCGCTCGACCGCAATAAAATAAATGGTGCCCAAATACTGCCATCTCAAAGCACTCGGGGGCTTAAGCATAAAATCCCCCCGAGAGACGCTATCTCCTACGCGATCTTAACCACATCACTCGGGGGCTTAAGCATAAAATCCCCCCGAGAGACGCTATCGCCTACGCAATCTTAACCACAGCACTCGGGGGCCTAAGCATAAAATCCCCCCGAGAGACGCTATCGCCTACGCGATCTTTACCACAGCACTCGGGGGCTTAAGCATAAAATCCCCCCGAGAGACGCTATCGCCTACGCGATCTTTACCACAGCACTCGGGGGCTTAAACATAAAATCCCCCCGAGAGACGCTATCGCCTACGCGATCTTAACCACATCACTCGAGGGCTTAAGAATAAAATCCCCCCGAGAGACGCTATCGCCACTCAAGCGATCTTAACCAAAAGCACTCGGGGGCTTAAGAATAAAATCCCCCCGAGAGATGCTATCGCCACTCAAGCAATCTTAAACACAAACACTCGGGGGCTCGAGCACAAAAACTCCCCCTGAAAGACGCTATCGTCGCTCACGCGACCTCTACATCCAAGCACTCGGGGGCTCGAGCACCACCTCCTCCCGAAGATCGCTCACGCAGTCTGAAGCTTAAAAAGCCCAAGCAAAAATACCCGGCCAGCCCCACCTGCTGAGAGCAAGGCTCGAAAGACATGGCCACAATCAGATGGAGCACCAAGTACTCTGAAGAAACTTTGGAGGAAGCACAGGACACAGACTCATTTAGTCTTCATCCGATCGCCAACGATAACCTAAAGACTCGGGGGCTACTCCCATCAGGAGCGCTGTCACGCACTCGATAAAAGATAGAAATTAACGAAAGAACGGCAAGGGAAACAAATCTCAGCCTACGCTCGACCCTCCGACTCAAGCGTAGCCTCGGGGGCTACTCCCATCGGGAGCGCTATCGCGCACCCGATACAACCCACAGTGCAAAGTTTGGATGGACTCGATAACAGCTCTCGATCGCAAAGGACTCAAACATAGCTCCCGGTTGCAAAGAACTCGAAGGCAGCTCCTGATCGCCAAGAACCCGAACACAACTCTCAGTTGCAAAGAACTCGACGACAGTTCCTGATCGCCAAGGACTCGAACACAGTTCTCGGCTGCAGAAGGCCCAATGATAAATTCCATTGCAAAGGCTCAAGCATAGTTTACATCATAAGGATCATTTTCAGTACAAAAAGGACTCAACTACATTTGGATAGAAGGCGGCTCCTGTAACAAGAGGGAATCACCCAAACAATTATGACTTCTACATATGCTCCCATGCTAGGATGATTGGCACTAAGACAGCAAGCATCATCACAGACAAAGGAGGAGTCAAAGCAGCAGGCTCATGATGTCAATGACATAACAAAAGGTGAAACTCGACTTATTTGCAGAGCAGTTGAAGACGATGCTCCACCAGCTTCTTCTCCTGCTCCACCAGCTTCTTCTCCAGCTGCAGCTGCACGCCTTCTTCTCCGGATGCACAGCCTCTTCCCTGAGTTGCCAGCGAAGATGAGGCCGCCTCCAGTTCTACAAGGTCGCTTGGCGCGCCCGCTTGATCGATGGCTTGACGGCGATGCCCTCTTCGGAGCTGATGGAGACGGCACCACCACCTAAGGAGTCGCCAGAAGACGGAGCTATAGAAGATGCAGGCGTAGGACTCCTCGACCTTGTGGAGCTGTCGTTGCTCGACTCCTGCCACTGTGGATCCATGCTATTTCCGCTCGGATCGAACGCGCGGACAGTGACAGTTCTTTCGCCGTCAAAACGACAGCTGAGCATATCGCCATCTCGCAGATACAACCGCCGAGCAAACAAACTCCAACCAGAGACAAGAAAAATCAAGCGGGAGTTATCAACCCCCAAGTCACATAAGAAGGAGATCGACAGCTCCCTTGAAGATGCAGAAGCAAGCCATCCAAGCCACGTTCAGATACAATGGCGGAAAAAGCAGAGGGAAGAAGAACGCGATTGGCACTCTGGCCACGGACACGTAAAAGAAAGTCATAGCTCCAGAATCCCCCCTCCAAGGGAGAAGAGGAAGGCACTGGCGTCGTACCATGGCGACCACCACAGCATGAGTGTGGTGTACGGCCACCACGCCCATGGCCAACACCCCTCTTGGGAGACATGAGAGGAACAAGAGAAGAAAGAAGAGGCAAAGCAGCAAACCGGATGGAGGTGAAACGCTGCGGAAGAGAAAGGATTATTTATAGAACAAAAATCTCCCAGCACAAAGAAGCCGAGACGACAGCAGCAATTAATTCAAAGACCAAACGTCGCAGACGTCTCAGATTCCAAGACCAAGATGCTTTCCCACGGGACGCACTGTGCGTGAGACGCTTCAATTCACGCGCGTTTCCAACGCGCGTATCGGAAACTCAACCAGCGCCTGCCGCACGCCACAGCGGTCAACATTATGACCGGTCATGAAGACGTGACGGTTCACAGGCGAGGCATCCCTGACAGCCATCAAACAGAGGCATCATTATCCTGACAAGCGGCGAAGAAAACCAATAGACATCAAGGCTCAGAGATTCCATCTTTCAGATCTTTTTCCCGATGAAGAAAAACATCTTACTCCCATCGGAAGAGTACATCATAAGAGTCCCGGGTGCTCCCTCACCTAAAGGTCAGCAATGTGCTCGAGTGACCACTCGCACTCAGGAGAGTCTCGGGTGCTCCCTCACCTAAAAGTCAGCAATGTGCTCGAGTGACCACTCGCACTCACAAGAGTCTCGGGTGCTCCCTCAACCCGACACAAGACAAGCATGCATTCACCCAGATCATACGGCGCTAAGAGTCCTAGGTGCTCCCTCACCTCAAAAGACGAAACGGCATTCGAGTGACTACTCGCAAAGAATCCCTCGCCCGAGCACTCGAAACAAGCTCCACGGGTGAATGAGTGAACAGCTCGCTTGATGTTTTGTTCCAAGCGGGTGCAATGCTATAAGGCTCCGCGCCTCAAAAACACACATTCCTGGAACACGATACACTGTGCCCAGTTGCCACGCAAGATTAAGCGTGTAGGTAAGACCCCGCTGCGAAGTTCGGCCGGGCTGGGACTTGCCGAAGAGCGATTTCACTCCCAACCTTTTCCATGCGCTGCGCATGATAGAAAAAGCCGGGCGGACGCGCCTTAGGCTACGCACATTACTGGCGGCAAATGAACACCGTAAGGCCTGAAGCGGCAGGACTTTTTCTCGACACCAGTGTTCCAAGCTCACGTCGAGGGACGTGGGTTTGATTGGGATACTGCGGTATTTTCCCTAGTGCAATTCACCAAGGCTCGACCAGTCGACTCCTTGGGCCCTTTCAGCTTAGCATCCCTCGAAACAGGTTTTGTCATGGCCACAGACTGCTAGCGACCCGCGGATGTACCGCGCATACCAATAACCGACAAATGAATGTACTTGAGTCCCTGCGTGACTCTTCGAGTCCCCCAGGCACTCGGGGGCTACTCACGAGGGGGAGACCCCACGACTCCTACGGATAAGCCTACCTGGTGTCCACGAAGACAGAAGGCCCATGAAGATACAGCCTCGGCCCGCTAATTGACACCGACGTAGGAGTCTATGACTCACAAGGAAGGTGCGAGAACCTGCCGTACGGAGCAAGCTAGGGTTAGGAAAGCTTACCTGTAAACGTAGATGAACTCCCCGAGACCTAGCCCAGTATATAAGGGCTAGGAGGGGCGACGAAAAGGACAACCAATATCATATGTAACCCTAGCCTTGAGCGCTCCAGCCTAGGCATCCCCTATAATCGCATCTGCCCCCATCAATAATATCGAGCAGGAGCGTGCCTTCCTGTTTGCAGACGAGCTATCGTCCAACCTGTGCCTCTCATGACTAACCCAGGGTCCCTGACCATGGGATTTGCCGGGGTTGATCCCCGTCACAATCCTACTAAATGACCCGGACTGCGATACACTGTACGCCAGATGCCACGCGAGCTTGCGTGTAGGTAAGACCCCAATGATCCTTCGGCCGGTCCGGGACTTGCCACAACGTGACTTCAATCCCGACCATTCCATGCTCGGTAAATGTGATGTCTACGCACGCTTCTATTCTTGTAGACTATGTTGGGCCTCCAAGCGCAGAGGTTTGTAGGACAGCAACAATTTCCCTCAAGTGGATGATCTAAGCTTTATCGAACTCAGGGAAGTAGAGGTTGCAGATGGTCTCTCTAAAGCAACCCTGCAATTAAGATACAAGAAGTCTCTTGTGTCCACAACACACCTAATACAACTAGGAGTTGAATAGGTGCACTAGTTCGGCGAAGAGATGGTAAAATATAGCTGATAGGCGTGGAAAAATGAAGTAATATAAATCTGTAATAAAAGTGCAGCAAGAAAACAAGTGGTAAACGTGAGCACAAACGATATTGCAATGGTGGAAACCAGGCCTAGGCTTCATACTTTCACTAGTGGCAACTCTCAACAACATTAACATAGTCTAATCACATGATATTCCTCATAAAACATGCAGTGGAGACGTACTCGGAGGTCATTCCTTTGTGGTCAAGAGAGGACGAGAATTGTGTAGGGGTACAAAAGAGCACCTCAGAGTTCGTAATTCTCATCTATGGATTTCCCAATGTCACCACGGCCATCCAAAGAGAGTACCACAATCACCACAACATATCTAAAGGATAGTCAAAGACAAGCACCAAGAGACACTCAATCTTCAATCCACACACAAAAGAGGAATCACTCATGAAAATATTCTTCTAACCCATGTCCAATAGACCGCTGTCACCATGGTCTCGGGATTTATACTAGATAAGATCAAGTGAGTACATCAATCCAATACATAGAAGAAGGGGAAACATCATGGGATCATCCTAGATTAACATAGCCTATGATCAAAATCAAGATCACATCATGGGAGAAAGAGAAGACCACATAGCTACTGGTAGAAACCTCAGCCCCGGGGAGGAACCACTCCCGCATCATGGAAGGAGGAAGCAACGTCGATGGAGATTAATCCGGGGGCACTTCCCCGTCCCGGCAGGATGCCGCATAGGAATTCTGGTCCCCCGAAGCTTGTCGGGGATGGCAGCGGAAATCGGAATTGCTTCTGGAGAAAAGGGGTCTGGAATCAGGGTTTTCGCGACGGGACAATGAATAGAAGCCAAAGGGGGGCACCAGGTGATGAGGACATCTCTACTAATGTTACACCCACATCTTCACCAACTACACATACTGGACCAATTACTAGAGCACGTGCACATCAACTAAATTATCAGGTACTTTCGTTTCTTGCGAATCCTTCTAATGTTCATGAACAAATGATGATGCCTAAATTAGATACTTTTGTTTTGCTTATGAATGAAGGACCTAGCATGGACAAGAAGGACGGTCATTGGAGCGGGATCAAGCATGGAGAAGAAGGTGCGCGCGCGGGGAAGAACAATGGAGCTTCCAGTGGGGATTTTCGCACTTTGAAGCCACCATAAGGCATGCATGAAGGCTTGGACGAAATACACGAGATGCCACTTCATTATTTTCGTCCAAGAGCAATTATAGGTGCTGCGTCACCTTAATATTGGGATGGGCCCATGTAATTTCGAAATACCACATTATAGGCTGTTTTTAGAGTCCGTATGTGTGGGGAAACCGAGTTAGGGTTGTTTTCGGACCCCACCTCCAAGGGGTCACGAAAATCCCCTCTGTTCCCCCATATATACAGCCCTTAGGGCGTCGTTTAGACTTGGGTTTTAATTAGATTTAAGTTAGCCATAGCCGCAACTTCGAGCTCTTCGTTTGTGTCATCCGACCAGGCCAAGACCTCATTGGAACCCCAACTTTCGTAATCATTCATCTTATATTCGCAATATCCAGATTGCAATTCTTAGTTTTTGCTTGTTCTTCGATTGCTTGCAGGAATTAGACCTTCGTGGTCAGGTTGATCGTGCATCCGCGGGATCAATAACCTCTCGGAGTTGGTTTAGCGATCGCTAAGGCGCAACGTCTTCGCACGTTCGTAGTCGGATCGTGAAAGTCGTCTCCACCATAATCGATCTACACCATCTCATCGAAACATCGGGACACCTTCGCCTCTATCAAGTGGTATCAGATTTCCAGGTTGCTCGGTGAGATTTACCACTTTTTGTAGTCTAGATTGGTTCTGTTCTTCATACCTACAGTCTACGAAAAAGCTGACAAAAAAAAATTAGGGTTAGATCATCACGTCCCAAAACAGTCCGAGCCTTTGTCCAGTTTTCTTTACAGTAGTTTGCATTGTTGAATTTGCGGTTGCATCGTTGTGTCGAGTTGCTGATCTTAGCGTCTAGTTACCTTAGAGTTTCGAGTTCTGATCACAGTTTGTCACGCCGCCGCCGCACAGTAGTACACCACCACGTTCCGCCAATCCGAGTCCAGATATACCACCAAGTTCCGCCAAGCAGAGTCCATACACACCACCACAACCTACCGATTCGAGTTGAGTTCCATCACCCGTTCGGTTTGTGATATCTCCGTAGCCAGAATAGTTTTGAGTTGATTAGAGTCGGATTTCACCAATCTTTTGTCGTACGTAGAAGAGGGTGATTTCCAAAAAAAAAAAAAAAAAAAAAGTCTGGCACGCTTTCCAGAGCAGTTTTTAGGCCAAAATTTTCAGGGCTAAAAAAATTTCGTGCCCATACGTTCCTTAGGTCCAGAAACTCGTTTTGAGACGTTCGCCACCATAGTGATTTTTTCGCTCTTTTTCAGCCCCCGCAGTCCCGCATCGCCAAAAAAAAAAGGAAAAAAAAATTCAGAGTGTGCTTCACAGTTGTTACGTGCCGCGCCGTGCTTTCGTTCGTGTTTTAGGCTCGCGTCTCTAGTACGGTCTAGCCTAGGATCAGCACAGTACCGACGTTGAGTGTTTCTTCAGCTTTGCATCTCTGTTTTGATTACTGTTGAGTTTTTCCTACCATACTTGTCAGCCTTCCTACAGCTCCACATATATTCTACATCGTGCGTTTTGACACCTCCTGGCCATCGCTCTACCATATCTCTGAGATTTTTGACCCGTTGGTTGTACATCACCACCTGCTGCTAGGTAAGAATCGGTAAGAACGTAAGAAAAGCTTGACGGATTTGTGCTTTCCACCACCCCACATCCATCCCATTAGTAGCAGTAGGATCATATTCCTGTGTGTTTTCTATTTCTGCTAACCATGCCAGGATCACATGATGAAGTGGCGCGGGATGCACCCGATTGGGAGAACATGACAAACAAGGAGCTACATGATAAATTTGCACGTATGATGTCTCAACAGGTGCAGGACATCGAGACCAGATTTACAGAGGCGATTGATGGCGTGGAGAAGATGATCGACACCAAGCTCGACGCCAAGTTTACTGAGTTGATCGCACGCCTACCTTCAGCACAGCCACAACCACCGCCACTACCACGTGCACGACGTATTCTGTTTCCGCGAGGACAAGCTGCTGGTATTGGTGCTCCTCCTGCTGCTGCAGTTGCTGCTACTGCTGCTGCTGCTGCTTCTGATGTCGGCCAGGACGACAACTACGAGGGTGATTACGAGGAGGAGGTGGAACAGGAAGCGGCCTATGAGCAGCCAGCTGGACGTCCACGTCCCAACATTCGCCACGGTCGACACCAACCACCCCCTCAGGTACGCGATGATGAATATGTGCCTAAACTTAAATTGAATCTTAAGCCGTTTGAGGGTAGATATATTCCTGATGCTTATCTTACTTGGGAGTTAGAAACTGAACAACGTTTTACATGTTTACAATATCCTGAGAATAGACGTGTTACTGCTGCTGTTTGTGAATTCACGGGCTTTGCATCTATTTGGTGGTCTGAACATTGTAGATTGCATGCTAATAATATTCCAACTACTTGGGCTGCTTTAAAAGATGCTATGCGTACTCGCTGGGTTCCCCCTTATTATCAACGTGAATTGTTACAAAAATTACAGCGTTTGAGACAAGGAAAAAATTCTGTAGAGGAATATTATCAAGAATTACAAACTGGATTGATTAGATGTGGCCTAGTAGAGGATAATGAAGCTATGCTTGCACGTTTTATGGGTGGCTAAAACAGGGAGATACAAACTATTCTAGAATACAAGGACTTTGCAACTATCACTCGTTTGTTTCATCTTGCTTGTAAAGCTGAACGTGAAGTGCAGGATCGACAGGCCGCTACGAGACCTAACTTTTCTGCAGGACGAAATACATCATGGACATCGCGTGGACCTTCTACATCCACACGTCCTGCTGCGCCACCATCTACTTCAGCCGCTCATTCTTACAGGGAGCCACCAAAACAGCCAGCGTCACCATTCAAGGGTGCACAGAGTGGTCCAGCGGCGAGTTCTTCTTCATCCATGGCGTCCACAGGGCAAGCACAAGATCGTGATATTAAATGTCGCAGGTGCCAAGGTGGAGGTCACTTCGCAAAAGACTGTCCCTCCAAGCGTGTGATGACTATTACGGCGGATGGTGGGTATGAGTCAGCGAGTGACTATGATGAGGAGACTCTAGTTCTCATTGCTCATGAGGAACAGGGTGCCCATGATGATGCTCATGATATAGAGTATATGACTCCTGATGATGCAGATAAATATGCTAGTTTGGTTGCTCAACGTGTATTAAGTGTGCAGGTAACGAAGGCCGAGCAAAACCAGAGGCATAATTTGTTCCACACAAAGGGAGTGGTGAAAGAACGTTCGGTTCGCATCATCATTGACGGAGGGAGTTGCAACAACTTGGCTAGCATGGAGTTGGTGGAGAAGCTATCTCTCACCACAAGACCACACCCCCATCCGTACTATATTCAGTGGTTTAACAATAGTGGTAAGATTAAGGTAACACGTTCTGTTCGTGTGCACTTTAGCATTGCTGCATATGCTGATTATGTTGATTGTGATGTGGTACCCATGCAAGCATGCTCTCTTTTACTTGGTAGACCATGGCAATTTGATAGGAATGTTGTACACCATGGTAGGACAAATCAGTTTACTCTAGTTCATCAGGATAAAAATATTGCTTTACTTCCTATGTCTCCTGAACAAATTGTGAAAGATGATCTTGCTAGAGCTAGTAAAGCTAAACAGGAGAAAAATAAGAGTGAAAATGAGATAGCAGCCAAAGAATTTGAGCAACAACATAAGACTAATAGCAAATCTTCTTCTGTTGTTTCTAATGAAATTAAATTGACTAGTCCAACTTTGCTTGCTACTAAGGTTGATATTTCGGATTTGGATGTTAGTCAATATGTGTGCTATGCTTTTGTGTGCAAAGAAGCCTTGTTTTCATTTGAGGAATTGCCTCCTTCTTTGCCTCCTGTTGTCACTGACCTTTTGCAGGAGTTTATTGAGGTCTTTCCACAAGACGTACCACCGGGATTACCACCTATTCGAGGGATTGAGCATCAGATTGACTTAATTCCCGGTGCTTCACTGCCCAACCGTGCGCCATACCGTACCAATCCGGAGGAGACGAAGGAGATTCAGCGTCAAGTACAAGAGCTACTCGACAAAGGTTACATACGTGAATCCCTTAGTCCTTGTGCTGTTCCTGTTATATTAGTGCCTAAAAAGGATGGAACATGGCGTATGTGTGTTGATTGTTGAGCCATTCATAATATTACTATTCGTTATCGTCATCCTATTCCTAGGCTAGATGATATGCTTGATGAATTAAGTGGCTCTACCATGTTTTCCAAAGTTGATTTGCGTAGTGGATACCATCAAATTCGCATGAAATTAGGAGATGAATGGAAAACGGTATTTAAAACTAAGTTTGGATTATATGAGTGGTTAGTCATGCCTTTTGGGTTAACTAATGCACCTAGCACTTTCATGAGATTAATGAACGAGGTTTTACGTGCTTTCATTGGACGATTTGTGGTAGTCTATTTTGATGATATACTGATTTATAGCAAATCTTTGGAGGAACATTTGTGATAGAGGCGGAGGTGTCCCGATCTTTCGATGAGAGATAACTATCGATTTGGTGGAGACGACTCTGACGATCCGACTACGAACGTGCAACAACGTCGCGCCTTAGCAATCGCTAAACCAATCTCCGGAGGTTATTGACCACGTCGGAGCACGATCAACCTGACCACGAAGGTCTAGTGCCTGCAAGCAATCGAAGAACAAGCAAGAACTATGATAAAGCAATCTGAATATTGCGAATATGTAGATGAAGTATGAATAAAGTTGGGATTCCGAAAGCGGTCTTGATCTGGTCGTTGGACACAAACCGAGTACACGAAGATGCAGCAATTAGCTAAGCAGTCTTTTTAACTAAAAGAAATCCAAAGAAAAACCCTAGGGGTTGATCTACTTATATAGGACTAAAGGGTGGAGGCCAAGGGGGTGGAAGGACGTCCCAAGGAGTCCTAAAACTAAACCTAGGTCGTACAAGGCACTTGGGCCCATGTGGAGGTGATGCAACACCTATTGAGTTGGACTTTGATTCGGATTCTACTGCTGGGTCGCACCGTTTTCGCAATATCTCCACGCTCCGAAGGAATTTGAAGGTGAAACCAATTGCGTTGGAAACTAGACGAGATAAGCTATCACCAGAAAAACGAATCACCCAATTTGGAGTTCGTATGTAGAAACGGCGGCTGTTTGAAGTTGGGTATATCTCTGCAGTCCGAATCTGAGTCCATGACGTGAAAGACTTGGTCTCTATCTTCTCTTGGGCCAAATGTGACGTGAAATAACTTCTTGTACAGCACACAATCATGTCCCTTTGTATTGACTTCATTTCTTGATCAAATATAGAGGAATTAATGGTCATATCCATGATAATTTTGTCCTCATCATCTTCATGCTTGAACATGCTCCAATTCTCATCCTTCTTGTCCATGCTAGGTCCTTCATTTGTCAGCAACAGAAATATATCGACGTTAGGCAGCATCATATTCACATGAACATTAGAAACATTACCAAGAAGCGAAAGTACCTGATAATTTAATTGGTGTGCACGATCTCTAGTAATTGGTCCAGTAGGTATATTAGCAGGGGTTGTGGCTGTAACTATGGTAGTCATGTCCTCATCAATTTGGATCATTTACGTGCTGTTTTTATTGCTCTACGTAATGCACGTTTGTTTGGTAACCTTGGGAAGTGCACTTTTTGCACCGACCGAGTATCGTTTCTTGGCTATGTTGTTACTCCGAAGGGAATTGAAGTTGATAAAGCCAAGATCGAGGCGATTGAGAGTTGGCCGCAGCCCAAAACGGTCACACAAGTGAGGAGTTTTCTTGGCCTCGCTGGATTCTATAGGCGTTTTGTGAGAGATTTCAGCACCATTGCTGCACCTCTCAATGAGCTTACACGCAAGGATGTGCCTTTTACTTGGGGTACCGCACAGGAAGAAGCCTTCACGGTCTTAAAAGATAAGTTAACACATGCTCCTTTGCTCCAACTTCCTGATTTTAGTAAGACTTTTGAGCTTGAATGCGATGCTAGTGGTATTGGTTTGGGAGGTGTGTTATTGCAAGATGCTAAACCTGTTGCTTACTTTTCTGAAAAATTGAGTGGGCCTAGTCTGAACTATTCTACTTATGATAAGGAATTATATGCTCTTGTTCGGACATTAGAAACTTGGCAACATTATTTATGGCCCAAAGAATTTGTTATACATTCTGATCATGAATCTTTGAAACACATAAGAAGTCAAGCAAAACTTAATCGTAGACATGCTAAGTGGGTTGAATTTATTGAGACTTTCCCTTATGTCATTAAACACAAGAAGGGGAAAGATAATATTATTGCTGATGCTTTGTCTCGTCGTTATACTATGCTTTCACAACTTGACTTCAAGATATTCGGTTTGGAGACAATCAAAGATCAATATGTACATGATGCGGAATTTAAAGATGTTTTGCAGAATTGTAGAGAGGGTAGAACATGGCTCAAATCAACATGTAACTCAAGACATGATGTATTAAAGTCTATTAGGAAAGCAACATCTTCATGTGAAGTTATGACATTCTCGAAAATTGGTTGTGTGATGAAACTACTGGATAGCTCAACACATGTTGCTTTTAAATCAGCAAGGTTCTCATGTGGAGGGGAAAGATCCATACCTTTGTCATTACCTTTTTGTGATGATAGATCATATATTGGAGGAGTGCTTACGACAATTGATGTGGTTATGGTAGTGCTCATAGTGGTTGAAGGAACAACCTTCTCAACTTGTGGTATTTGCACATTCCGCTTGTTCGTCTTCTGGTCAACACGTCTGTCGATTTCCTGTTCAGCTTTACAAGCAAGACGAAACAAACGATCCATAGGATAACACTTTTCATGAATTAGGATATCCTGAATGTCACGGTTTAAACCTTCCCAAAATATGTCCATGAAATATTCTTCACTTTCCTCTAAAAGAGAATGCAAGAATGTAGTTTCTAAAGCATCATAATATTCTGAAACAGTTTTAGTACCTTGTTTTAATTTTTTTAATTTTCTAACCTTGTCACGAGTATAATAAGAGGGAACGAATCTATATCGCATAGCAAATTTGAGATCATTCCAAGTATTAGGTATATAATCAGGATATAAACTACAATATTCATTCCACCAAATAGAAGCAAAATCTTTGAAAGCACTAATTGCAGTTTTTACTTTCTTATGCTCAAGAAAATTATGGGAAACAAATAAATCATTTATTTCAAACTCCCACTCAATGTATAAATCAGGTCTTAGACGTCCATGAAAGTGTGGTATAGAAACAATAACTTGATCATGTGCATGCTTATGTGTGTTTACCTTTTGCAGTGACTGTTGTGTAGTTGTAGGTGGTGGCAAATCTCCAACTATAGCTGCCGCCCAAGAAGATCTAACTCCAGAACCTGCCATGATTAGTAGAAAACAAGAAACAAATCACAAGTATATGTCCCTATGAACTACTAGGATGTGGTGGTAAAACGCTCACAGGATAGCAAATATCAATGTCTTACTAGTTCTTACCATGCAGCAGGTGGTGATCGGCAACCAACGGTGTCAAAGAACTCCAAAGATTAAATAGAGCGATTGCCAGGTGAACGCACGTATACACGATGTAGAAATATGTGGAGCTTGGAAGACTTTAATATGGTGGCAAAAATATCAGCAATAATCAATTCAGAGATGCAAAATTGAATTAACGCTCAACGACGATACTGTGCTGGTCCTAGTCTAGACCGGACTAGAGACGCGAGCCTAGAACACTAATGTGGTCACGGCGTAGCACAACTAGCAGCAATGAATGATATGAAGTAGCTCTGAATAGCAAGATATAAGTGAAGATCATCAACAGAGCAAAGATAATGGTGAAAATAGGCTCCAAATCAAGATACACCCATATTCTCGCTACAACTTTCCTCTGAAATATATTTCCTAATTTTTTGATATTTTTCCTCCAATAGGGCACTGACTTAAGCTTTCCGACGCAATAAGAATTACTCAATTTAGAGTTCGGATGAGGTGTCAAAAAAATTGAGAATCAGCCCGAAATCTGACAAAAACTGTGTTCGGAAACTTTAGAGGTCAAAAAGTCCATCTTAGAAGCCGATCTGGAGTTTCAAATAACACACTAGCTCCAGAACTATTTAGAAGCGGCTCGGAAATATCTTTAATTTGAGTACTCGTGGAGCCAAAACGGACTTCGGATGACAAAGTTATTCCCGTTTTAGTGGACACTGCTCAAAACTGATTCCGACGAGATTTCAAATACGAGTTCAACTAGAGATAGATCCGAAATTTTTCTTCTTTTTTCTCTTTTTTCCTTTTTTCTTTCTTTTTTTCCTTTTTCTTCAACTCTTTTTTCTCTCTTTTTCTATGGTGGATGGTAGAAGTAGGCAGCGGATGGGATGATGGTGCAGCGGCGGCGGTGACTAACGTGAACAGAACTCGAAACTCTAAAGGACTAGATACTAAGACCAGCAACTGAACACGACGATGCAACCGATAATTCAATAAAGCAAAGCACCGAAAAGAAAATTGCGAAGTCTCAGATTGGTTTGGATATGATGATCTAATCCTATTTTTATGGCTTTTTGTGTGGATGATAGGTGATAAAAAAACATATCTAATATATGGATGTGGAATTCTCACCGAGCAACCTGAAAACTGATACCACTTGATAGAGGCGCAGGTATCCCGATCTTTCGATGAGAGATAACTATCGATTTGGTGGAGACGACTCTGACGATCCGACTACGAACGTGCAACAACGTCGCGCCTTAGCAATCGCTAAACCAATCTCCGGAGGTTATTGACCACGTCGGAGCACGATCAACCTGACCACGAAGGTCTAGTGCCTGCAAGCAATCGAAGAACAAGCAAGAACTATGATAAAGCAATCTGAATATTGCGAATATGTAGATGAAGTATGAATAAAGTTGGGATTCCGAAAGCGGTCTTGATCTGGTCGTTGGACACAAACCGAGTACACGAAGATGCAGCAATTAGCTAAGCAGTCTTTTTAACTAAAAGAAATCCAAAGAAAAACCCTAGGGGTTGATCTACTTATATAGGACTAAAGGGTGGAGGCCAAGGGGGTGGAAGGACGTCCCAAGGAGTCCTAAAACTAAACCTAGGTCGTACAAGGCACTTGGGCCCATGTGGAGGTGATGCAACACCTATTGAGTTGGACTTTGATTCGGATTCTACTGCTGGGTCGCACCGTTTTCGCAATATCTCCACGCTCCGAAGGAATTTGAAGGTGAAACCAATTGCGTTGGAAACTAGACGAGATAAGCTATCACCAGAAAAAAGAATCACCCAATTTGGAGTTCGTATGTAGAAACGGCGGCTGTTTGAAGTTGGGTATATCTCTGCAGTCCGAATCTGAGTCCATGACGTGAAAGACTTGGTCTCTATCTTCTCTTGGGCCAAAAGTGACGTGAAATAACTTCTTGTACAGCACACAATCATGTCCCTTTGTATTGACTTCATTTCTTGATCAAACATAGAGGAATTAATGGTCATATCCATGATAATTATGTCCTCATCATCTTCATGCTTGAACATGCTCCAATGCTCATCCTTCTTGTCCATGCTAGGTCCTTCATTTGTCAGCAACAGAAATATATCGACGTTAGGCAGCATCATATTCACATGAACATTAGAAACATTACCAAGAAGCGAAAGTACCTGATAATTTAATTGGTGTGCATGATCTCTAGTAATTGGTCCAGTAGGTATATTAGCAGGGGTTGTGGCTGTAACTATGGTAGTCATGTCCTCATCAATTTGGATCATTTACGTGCTGTTTTTATTGCTCTACGTAATGCACGTTTTTTTGGTAACCTTGGGAAGTGCACTTTTTGCACCGATCGAGTATCGTTTCTTGGCTATGTTGTTACTCCGAAGGGAATTGAAGTTGATAAAGCCAAGATCGAGGCGATTGAGAGTTGGCCGCAGCCCAAAACGGTCACACAAGTGAGGAGTTTTCTTGGCCTCGCTGGATTCTATAGGCATTTTGTGAGAGATTTCAGCACCATTGCTGCACCTCTCAATGAGCTTACACGCAAGGATGTGCCTTTTACTTGGGGTACCGCACAGGAAGAAGCCTTCACGGTCTTAAAAGATAAGTTAACACATGCTCCTTTGCTCCAACTTCCTGATTTTAGTAAGACTTTTGAGCTTGAATGCGATGCTAGTGGTATTGGTTTGGGAGGTGTGTTATTGCAAGATGCTAAACCTGTTGCTTACTTTTCTGAAAAATTGAGTGGGCCTAGTCTGAACTATTCTACTTATGATAAGGAATTATATGCTCTTGTTCGGACATTAGAAACTTGGCAACATTATTTATGGCCCAAAGAATTTGTTATACATTCTGATCATGAATCTTTGAAACACATAAGAAGTCAAGCAAAACTTAATCGTAGACATGCTAAGTGGGTTGAATTTATTGAGACTTTCCCTTATGTCATTAAACACAAGAAGGGGAAAGATAATATTATTGCTGATGCTTTGTCTCGTCGTTATACTATGCTTTCACAACTTGACTTCAAGATATTCGGTTTGAAGACAATCAAAGATCAATATGTACATGATGCGGAATTTAAAGATGTTTTGCAGAATTGTAGAGAGGGTAGAACATGGAACAAGTTTGTGCTTAATGATGGGTTTGTGTTCCGTTCTAACAAGCTATGCATTCCAGCTAGCTCTATTCGTCTTTTGTTGTTGCAGGAGGCGCATGGAGGAGGATTAATGGGACATTTTGGCGTGAAAAAGACGGATGATGTACTTGCTACACATTTCTTTTGGCCAAAGATGAGACGGGATGTTGAGCTTTTTGTTGCTCGCTACACTACATGTCAAAAAGCTAAGTCACGACTCAATCCTCATGGTTTATACATGCCTTTACCTGTACCTAGTGTTCCGTGGGAGGACATATCCATGGACTTTGTTTTAGGCTTGCCTCGAACAAAGAAGGGGAGGGATAGCATATTTGTTGTCGTGGATAGATTTTCTAAGATGGCACATTTTATACCATGTCATAAAAGCGATGATGCTGCTAATGTTGCTGATTTATTCTTTGGAGAGATTATTCGTTTACATGGTGTGCCCAATACTATTGTCTCGGATCGTGATACTAAGTTTCTTAGCCATTTTTGGAGATGCTTATGGGCTAAGTTGGGGACTAAACTACTCTTTAGTACTACATGTCATCCCCAAACTGATGGACAAACTGAAGTGGTCAATAGGACATTGTCTACTATGCTTAGGGCTGTTTTAAAAAGTAACTTGAAACTGTGGGAAGAATGTTTACCTCATATTGAATTTTCTTATAATCGTTCATTTCATTCTACCACTAAAATGTGCCCTTTTGAGATTGTTTATGGTTTTCTACCTCGTGCACCTATTGATTTGCTGCCTCTTCCATCTTCGGAGAAGGTGAATTTTGATGCTAAGCAACGTGCTGAATTGATATTAAAAATGCATGAGTTAACTATAGAAAACATTGAGCGCATGAATGCCACGAGTTGATGGTCCCTTTAAGGTTTTACAGAAAACATTGAGCGCATGAATGTCTCTTAGGAGATCTTGTTTGGTTACATCTACGAAAAGATAGGTTTCCTGATTTGCGCAAGTCTAAGTTAATGCCACGAGCTGATGGTCCCTTTAAGGTTTTACAGAAAATTAATGATAATACATATAAACTTGAGCTACCTGCAGATTTTGGGGTTAGTCCCACATTTAACATTGCAGATTTGAAACCTTATTTGGGAGAAGATGATGAGCTTCCGTCGAGGACGACTTCAATTCAAGAAGGGGAGGATGATGAGGACATCCCTACTAATGTTACACCCATACCCTCACCAACTACACATACTGGACCAGTTACTAGAGCACGTGCACGTCAACTAAATTATCAGGTACTTTCGTTTCTTGCGAATCCTTCTATTGTTCATGAACATATGATGCTGCCTAAATTAGATACTTTTGTTTTGCTTATGAATGAAGGACCTAGCATGGACAAGAAGGATGGTCATTGGAGCGGGATCAAGAATGGAGAAGAAGGTGCGCGCAGGGGAAAGTACAGTGGAGCTTCCAGTGGGGATTTTCGCACGTTGAAGCCACCATAAGGCATGCATGAAGGCTTGGACGGAATACACGAGATGCCACTTCATTATTTTCGTCCAAGAGCAATTATAGGTGCTGCGTCACCTTAATATTGGGCTGGGCCCATGTAATTTCGAAATACCACATTATAGGCTGTTTTTAGAGTCCGTATGTGTGGGGAAACCGAGTTAGGGTTGTTTTCGGACCCCACCTCCAAGGGGTCACGAAAATCCCCTCTGTTCCCCCATATATACAGCCCTTAGGGCGTCGTTTAGACTTGGGTTTTAATTAGATTTAAGTTAGCCATAGCCGCAACTTCGAGCTCTTCGTTTGTGTCATCCGACCAGGCCAAGACCTCATTGGAACCCCAACTTTCGTAATCATTCATCTTATATTCGCAATATCCAGATTGCAATTCTTAGTTCTTGCTTGTTCTTCGATTGCTTGCAGGAATTAGGCCTTCGTGGTCAGGTTGATCGTGCATCCGCGGGATCAATAACCTCTCGGAGTTGGTTTAGCGATCGCTAAGGCGCAACGTCTTCGCACGTTCGTAGTCAGATCATGAAAGTCGTCTCCACCATAATCGATCTCCTCCATCTCATCGAAACATCGGGACACCTTCGCCTCTATCACCATCCCCAAGATTGAGCGCTTGACACTCCTGAATCTTCTTTCATCATCTTCCATCGCACACTTGAAAACTCCATTCATACATAACTCATCATAAGCTGATTAGAGAGGTTAGTACCCTTAATAAAATAATTTTTTCCCACTGGATATAAAGATATTCTTGAAGATCTACTGTTTCTCAAGATTTCCAAAAGGTTTTTGCAAAGAAAAAGCAAGATTAAGGTTTGAAAAAGTAAGGAGAGACAAAACGTGGCAGAATCTGTGAAAAACAGAACATCAGGTAGTAAAGAATTTTTTAGGGGTACTTCTGCAACTAAAATAAAAAAAACCCAGAACAAACGCTCGAAATTCAATTGTATGGAGCACGCTGTCAAAACAATTAAGAACAAAAAGATGATCTGGTGATTTTAGGCTAATTTTTCGTCCAAGGACAGAATCTGTTTTCTGGACAACATGTCAAAACTTTTGAACTTTCTTGCAATTGGAGGCTAGACTTGGCACAAAGCTTGAAAATAAAGATACAATGATGTTGCTACAGTATTAACAATGATCAAGACCACTAAAAACAGAAAGTAAAAAACTCAAAGTAAAGATAACAAGGGTTGTCTCCCTGGAGCTCTTTCTTTATAGCCATAAAGATAGGCTTAAGATTTTAGTGATGCTCTCGTAGGAATAAGAGTTGAAACACAAAAGAGGGCATAAAGAAGCATAAAGCAAACATATTTAAGTATAACATGCTTCCTATGCAAAGGGATCTTGTAGAGAAATAACTCATTGAAGCATAAAGATATTAGCATAGGAAGCCAAAATAAGTGCAACTTCAAAACCTTCAACATAAAGAGAGGGAACTTGATATTATTGAAATATCTATAAGCATATGTTCCCCTCTCATAATAATTTTCAGTGGGATCATGAATAAACTCAACAATATAAGTATCACATAAAAAATTCTTATCATGATCCACAAGCATAGAAAAATTGTTAATCTCCACATAAGAAAAATCCTTCTCATTAGTAATAGCGGGAGCAAACTCAAGAAAATAGATATCACATGAATCATTCTTCTCATGATGCACTTGTAAAAATTTATTTTTTATAGCATAAGTGTCATCACAATAATCATCATAGATGGGAGGCAAAGTATCATCAAAATAAACTTCCTCATCAAAACTTTGGGGGCTAAAAAGACCATCTTCATAAAACGTAGCATCCCCAAGCTTATAGCTTTGCATATCATTAGCATCAAAAGTATTCAAAGAAGACATACTAGTAATATTGGAATCATGAAGAGTATGCAAATAAAGTACCATAGGTTTTTTTATTTTCTCTTCAAACACTTCATGTCCCAATTCAAGGTAGATCTCATAGAGCTCTCTCATTTTTTTTCCATAAAGCCTAACTAGTGAAAATAAAAACAAGAAACAAAAAGAATTAATTGCAAGATCTAAATATATACCTTCAACGCTTACCTCCACGGCAATGGCGCCAGAAATAGCTTGATGTCAACGCACGCTTCTATTCTTGTAGACTATGTTGGGCCTCCAAGCGCAGAGGTTTGTAGGACAGCAACAATTTCCCTCAAGTGGATGACTTAAGGTTTATCGAACTCAGGGAAGTAGAGGTTGAAGATGGTCTCTCTCAAGCAACCCTGCAATTAAGATACAAGAAGTCTCTTGTGTCCCCAACACACCTAATACAACTAGGAGTTGAATAGGTGCACTAGTTCGGCGAAGAGATGGTAAAATATAGGTGATAGGCGTGGCAAAAAGAAGTAATATAAATCTGTAATAAAAAAGAGCAGCAAGCAAACAAGTGGTAAACGTGAGCACAAACGGTATTGCAATGGTGGAAACAAGGCCTAGGCTTCATACTTTCACTAGAGGCAACTCTCAACAACATTAACATAGTCTAATCACATGATATTCCTCATAAAACATGCAATGGAGACGTACTCGGAGGTCATTCCTTTGTGGGCAAGAGAGGACGAGAGTTGTGTAGGGCTACAAAAGCACACCTCAGAGTTCGTAGTTCTCATCTATGGATTTCCCAATGTCACCGCGGCCATCCAAAGAGAGTACCACAATCACCACAACATATCTAAAGGATAGTCAAAGACAAGCACCAAGAGACTCTCAATCTTCAATCCACACACAAAAGAGGAAATCACTCATGAAAATATTCTTGTAACCCATGTCCAATAGACCGCTGTCACCATGGTCTCGAGGATTATACTACATAAGATCAAGTGAGTACATCAATCCAATACATAGAAGAAGGGGAAACATCATGGGATCATCCTAGATTAAGATAGCCTATGATCACAATCAAGATCACATCATGGGAGAGAGAGAAGACCACATAGCTACTGGTAGAAACCTCAGCCGCGGGGAGAAACTACTCCCGCATCATGGAAGGAGGAAGCAACGTCGATGGATATGAATCCGGGGGCACTTCCCCGTCCCGGCAGGGTGCCCGCACAGGAATTCTGGTCCCCCAAAGCTTGTCGGCGATGGTGGCGGAGATCGGAATTTCTTCTGGAGAAAAGGGGTCTGGAATCAGGGTTTTTGCGACGGGAGAATAAATAGGAGCCAAAGGGGGGCACCAGGGGGGCCACCAGTTGCCTAGGCGGCCTCCCGGCGCGGCCAAGCCCTGGGCCGCGCCCACTAGCCGCCTAGGCACCAGGTGGGGCGCCCCTAGCCGTTCTTCGGTGAATCCGGAAGCTTCCGGAACGCTGATTTTTTATCTGATTTTTCCCGATTGTTTGGAGCACTTTTAATATGGGGGAAACTTGAACTAGAAAAACAGCAGAAAACAGGAACTGACACTGGGGTGCACTGAGTTAATCTGTTAGTCCAAATATGATCAAAAGTGTAGTGAAGTTCATCAATATCATAGCAATATCACACAAACGAGGCATGGTGCAAGAAGAAATTATAGATACGTTTTGGACGTATCAACATCCCCAAGCTTAATTCCTGCTCGTCCTCGAGTAGGTAAATGATAAAAGCATAATTTCTATGCTGACATGCTAACAACCATATAAGAACTTTTGAGTAAAGCAATCAAGGCATGTAATTCAATTCAAGTCATAACAGGCAAGAGTCTATATTTAGCATTGAAACAAGCAACATAAGAACATAAAGGCGCAAGATCTCTCGCTGTCCGTGACTCGAATGTCTCCAAATGGTGTTTGCGTGCAAGAAAGGGGATAGGGATTCCGAGAGAAAAAGGTATTTTTGTGTTGAGAACTCAATCTACTAAAGTTTCACACTTGGTCTTCTTTGGAATCTTATCTTGACTCATCCCCAGACCACTAGCCAGGTACAAGTCAAAATGATTCACTCCTTTTCGATATTTTGAGCACTCATGCAATGGATGAGCGTAAGCTAGAAAGTTGACACTTAGGATGGAAAAGAGAGAATATGGTGGAGGAGGAAGGCAAAAAGGTGAGAAGGGCTCACATCAATGAGGACAATCATAGGCAAGAGAAAGCCAAATGATAGATATGATGTGAGGAGTAGGGATTGCCATGCAACAGATGCGCATATGAGCTAAAAGCTCCCCAATGGAACTAGTGGGGGTGCATCCAACTTGCTTGCTCAAGAAGACCTAGAGCTCATTTGAGGAGGCTCATCATTGGAATATACAAGCCAAGTTCTATAGTGTGAAGGTCCCCACATAGCTATATGCATAAATGATAATCTCTATGGAGTACAAGATATAAGAGGGAGTACGAGTGTGGATCTCTCAAAAGGAATAGTAGTGTGCCCCCTTCTCTCTTTTTATTTCTTTTTCTCTTTTTTCTATTTTTTTGTATTTTTTGGTGGCCTCAATGGCTCTTTCTATTTCTCTCATTTGTCCTGTTTGGGATCTTTTAATTTGTCCTCTTTGGGATCTTTTAATCTGTCCACTTTGGGATCTATTCCTCACTTTAGGGGCAACACTCTATATATTACAAAAAGTATAGAAGATCTTTCACACTTTACAAAAGTACTCAATTCATAAAGAAGATGTAACTATCATGATGTATGCAAATGTATGCCTCTGCCAGTGTAGCAGGATATGGAATGATACTAGCGCGTCATGTAGCAATGATTAGGGCAAGGCCCAACTAGCATGCGACTCATCGATCAAGCAAGTAGCATGTATGACATGAAGATCAATTCATGAGAACGTGGATGTTGCATGGCAATATATCTCGGAAAGGCTATGGAAATGCCTTGGTAGGTAGGTATGGTGGCTGTTTTGAGGAAGGATATAAGGAGGTTTATGATGACAGAGTGTATCATGCCAAGGGTTTTGATGTACCGAGGTGGACGCCAACTCTCGGAGTCAGAAGGAGGCAATGCACGACACAGAAGAGGCTAGCAAATATGAGGAGGTGGAAATGTCGAATTTCAATACTTACATTAGTCCTAAGAAGTCATGCACTTATTATCGGTAAATCTCAATCTAATAAGGAGGTTCACAAAGAGAAAAGTACCCCGAGGAGGAGTGTATGGGGGTTTGGTTATCCTTGCGCATCCTCGACTCATGTTACGTGAGTGTACTCTAATATTCGATCCCTCCAAAGATTAGCGATCCATCTAGTAGCCAGAGTTCTCAAATAGTTTTGTAGGTTTTGAAAATAACATGGATTGCCCAAAATACGACACCAATCACTAATAGGCTAGAGCTCTTGACACCAAAAGTTCAAACATTACTCACATCAATGCCTCAAAACTACGCAAGTTACTACAAAAATTAAATAGCAACCTCAATTACCTACTTTCAAGACAAGACACAACTCAGTGCAACAACAAACTCTCTTCACAAGATAAACATGAAAAGTAAAGAGAGTTCCAGCAACAAACTAAACAAAAGACAAGGCTCTTGCTAAAGATAAACTAAGACTAAAATTAAACATGGCAGTAGCTACAAAAGAGAAAGAACACACAACAACAAAAGATAGGCATGAAGAATCCTATGATGTGTTCTAGGTTTTGAAAGTGGAGCGTGTTTCTCTCCAAAACAAAGTACGACGGGATCTAACTTGTTATGAACAGCAAACAAATCTAAAGAAAACTAAAAATAAAAGCTAAGAGCGAGACGCTCCAAGCATAGCACATAACGCATGAAGTGATAAAAATATAGTGAGACGAAGGACAAACTGATGATTGTTGATGGAGAAGGGGATTCATGGGGGCATCACCAAGCTTAGACGCTTGAGTCTCCTTGAATATTTTTTGGGAATACATGGGGGCATCCCCAAGCTTGAGCGCTTGACCCTCCTGAATCTTCTTTCATCATCTTCCATCGCACACTTGAAAACTCCCTTCATACATAACTCATCATAAGCTGATTAGAGAGGTTAGTACCCTTAATAAAATATATTTTTCCCACTGGATATAAAGATATTCTTGAAGCGCTACTATTTCTCAATATTTCCAAAAGGTTTTTTCAAAGAAAAAGCAAGCTTAAGGTTTGCAAAAGTAAGGAGAGACAAAACGTGGCAGAATCTGTGAAAAACAGAAAATCAGGTAGTAAAGATTTTTTTAGGGTTACTTCTGCAACTAAAATCAAAAAACTCAGAACAGACGCTCGAAATTCAATTGTATGGAGCATGCTGTCAAAACAATTCAGATCAAAAATATGATCTGGTGATTTTAGGCTAATTTTTCCTTCCAAGGACAGAATCTGTTTTCTGGACAGCATGTCAGAACTTTTTAACTTTCTTGCAATCGGAGGCTAGACTTGGCACAAAGCTTGAAAATAAATATACAATGATGTTGCTACAGTAGTAACAATCATCAAGACCACTAAAAACAGAAAGTAAAAAACTCAAAGTAAAGATAACAAGGGTTGTCTCCCTAGAGCTCTTTCTTTATAGCCATAAAGATAGGCTTAAGATTTTAGTGATGCTCTCGTAGGAATAAGAGTTGAAGCACAAAAGAGAACATAAAGAAGCACAAAGCAAACATACTTAAGTCTAACATGCTTCCTATGCAAAGGGATCTTGTAGAGAAATAACTCATTGAAGCATAAAGATATTAGCATAGCAATCCAAAATAAGTGCAACTTCAAAACCTTCAACATAAAGAGAGGGAACTTGATATTATTGAAATATCTATAAGCATATGTTCCCCTCTCATAATAATTTTCAGTGGGATCATGAATAAACTCAACAATATAAGTATCACATAAAAAATTCTTACCATGATCCACAAGCATAGAAAAATTGTTAATCTCCACATAAGGAAGATCCTTCTCATTAGTAATAGTGGGAGCAAACTCAAGAAAATAGCTATCACATGAATCATTCTTATCATGATGCACTTGTAAAAATTTATTTTTTATAGCATAAGTGTCATCACAATAATCATCATAGATGGGAGGCAAAGTATCATCAAAATAAATTTCCTCATCAAAACTTGGGGGGCTAAAGAGATCATCTTCATAAAACGTAGCATCCCCAAGCTTATAGGTTTGCATATCATTAGCATCAAAAGTATTCAAAGAAGACATACAAGTAATATTGGAATCATGAAGAGTATGCAAATAAATTTCCATAAGTTTTTTGATTTTCTCTTCAAACACTTCATGTCCCAATTCAAGGTAGAGCTCATAGAGCTCTCTCATTTTTTTTCCATAAAGCCTAACTAGTAAAAATAAAAACAAGAAGCAAAAAGAATTAATTGCAAGATCTAAAGATATACCTTCAACGCTTACCTCCCCAGCAATGGCGCCAGAAATAGCTTGATGTCTACGCACGCTTCTATTCTTGTAGACTATGTTGGGCCTCCAAGCGCAGAGGTTTGTAGGACAGCAGCAATTTCCCTCAAGTGGATAACCTAAGGTTTATCGAACTCAGGGAAGTAGAGGTTGAAGATGGTCTCTCTCAAGAAACCCTGCAATTAAGACACAAGAAGTCTCTTGTGTCCCCAACACACCTAATACAACTAGGAGTTGAATAGGTGCACTAGTTCAACGAAGAGATGGTAAAATATAGGTGATAGGCGTGGCAAAAAGAAGTAATATAAATCTGTAATAAAAAGTGCAGCAAGCAAACAAGTGGTAAACGTGAGCACAAACTGTATTGCAATGGTGGAAACAAGGCCTAGGCTTCATACTTTCACTAGTGGCAACTCTCAACAACATTAACATAGTCTAATCACATGATATTCCTCATAAAACATGCAATGGAGACGTACTCGGAGGTCATTCCTTTATGGTCAAGAGAGGACGAGAATTATGAGAGTTCGTAGTTCTCATCTATGGATTTCCCAATGTCACCGTGGCCATCCAAAGAGAGTACCACAATCACCACAACATATCTAAAGGATAGTCAAAGACAAGCACCAAGAGACTCTCAATCTTCAATCCACACACAAAAGAGGAAATCACTCATGAAAATATTCTTCTAACCCATGTCCAATAGACCGCTGTCACCATGGTCTCGGGGATTATACTAGATAAGATCAAGTGAGTACATCAATCCAATACATAGAAGAAGGGGAAACATCATGGGATCATACTACATTAACATAGCCTATGATCACAATCAAGATCACATCATGGGAGAGAGAGAAGACCACATAGCTACTGGTAGAAACCACAGCCCCGGGGAGGAACTACTCCCGCATCATGGAAGGAGGAAGCAACGTCGATGGAGATGAATCCGGGGGCACTTCCCCGTCCCGGTAGGGTGCCAGCACATGAATTCTGGTCCCCCGAAGCTTGTCGGCGATGGTGGTGGAGATCGGAATTGCTTCTGGAGAAAAGGGGTCTGGAATCAAGGTTTTTGCGACGGGAGAATTAATAGGAGCCAAAGGGGGCACCAGGGGGGGCACCAGTCGCCTAGGTGGCCTCCCGGCGCGGCCAAGCCCTGGGATGCGCCCACTGGCCGCCTAGGCACCAGGTGGGCCCCCTCTGGCCCTTCTTTGGTGAATCCGGAAGCTTCCGGAACGCTAATTTTTTATCTGATTTTTCCCGATTCTTTGGAGCACTTTTAATATGGGGGAAACCTGAAATAGAAAAACAGCAGAACAGGAAATGGCACTGGGGTGCACTGAGTTAATAGGTTAGTCCAAATATGATCGAAAGTGTATGGAAGTTCATCAATATCATAGCAATATCACACAAAAGAGGCATGGAGCAAGCAGAAATTATAGATACGTTTTGGACGTATCATCATGACAGAGATAACCACTAACGGACGCGTTAGGGTCGTATTCAGTACTTTAACTGGCGGCTTTGGTTCTATAAGCCCTCAGTAGCATGGACGTTGCTTGACATCAGTTGTTTCCAAGTTCGTGTCGAGGGACTCGAGATTGACTGGGCTACTTTGGTATTTTCCGCAAGCACAATTCACTGAGGCTCGACCCATCGAGTGCCTCGGGCCCTTTAGTTTAGCATCCCTCTCGAAACTATTTCTTAATAATAAACTTATAACTCGCGAAATTGATACACACTACATCAGCTATTGCATATTGCAGTCCCTGCGCGACTCTTCGGGTCGCCCAAGCACTCGGGGGCTAATGACGAGGTGATACCCCCATGACTCCTCGGCATGAGGGCACCTGTCTTGGGGTTCCCGGCACAATTTTTTTTTTCTAACTAGCGTTTCCCATTGCCCAAGATCTATCTAGCCGTATTACCATAACGGAGAGACTTGCGGATAACATACCTCGGGGTGTAGTCCGTTGCGCGGGAAACGTTCCCGAAAACGTGGTTGATGTAGTCGAATGAAGTTCACAACCCCCTGGCTGTGTTAGCACTTTGGTCGGGTGGAGTGCCACATGTGTAGCACCTTGTAGTACTCGCACTCATACGAAACTCGATGACGACCTCCGATCTCCGATCCAGTGAAGGTTGCGAAAGTATACCTCTGGAACGGAGTTTAGGCAGCACGACGGCGTCCGTTTGGTGGATAAGTCTCAATCCCACTACAAGCTCCAAACAAGGGGATCCCACCGTGGAAGAGACGAGGGAGTGGAGAAGACTGGAGAAAACCGATCTCAATTCGGGATAATATTTATTTCTCTACGAATTTATTGATTTTTGGCTTCATTAAATAAGTGCACCCTCCTCATCTATATATGAGGGAAAAAGGGCACCAACCCCTCTCCCATAGAAATGTGGGACTAAAATCGCTTTCTAGGGGGAGGTGGCCGGCCAAGGGGCGGTGGCGCACCCCTCATGGGCCCAAGGCCCATGGCGCCCCCTCTCCTTTTATTTTTCTTTTCTTTTTCTTTTCCCTTTTATTTCCCTAATGCGCTTCTTTCACAGATAAGGCCCATTGCACTTTTTAATTGTAAATAAAATTATTATAATTTTTATTTCATTTAATTAATACATAAAACATATTATTTCATTTCTCGGTGAACCGCAACACCTTCCGGTTCACTCTGATCATCCTATGGACCAACACAGAATATTTCCGGTAAGTCTTCCCTTATTCTCCGGTAACTCCGATAGTTTCGAAAAGTTCTCCGATAACATCGAGACCTTAAGTGTGTTACCCTACGGTCCGAGAATACTCTAGTCATGACCGAGATGAGGCTACGGTCAATGATCATCAGCGGGACCTAGATCCCCATAATGACCCCTGTGCATTTCGGATATTATACCGATTGAACTGTCACGTCATATAGCATTACCTTTGCCATTCATACTAGATTAGTCCGAGATTCGATCAGTGACATCATATGTCTGGATCAACCTCGTTACCGACAAATCTTATTTCACTCGTTCCGTGATATTCATCCCCGTGACCTAGTCACACGCTGTGCAACTTTATGGATGCAATCTCACCGAGTGGGCGCTGAGTATCCTTCCATTACATGGATTGACAAATCCCACTCTTGAATCAAAACTCCTCAAGATCTCTCAACGAAATACCCAAGATACACATTTATGACCAGGGTATTTCCGTCAGGCGGTGGGTATAGGTCAAAGCATCCGAGAAGTTAGAGATTATGCATGATCTCACGGTCTAAGGAACGGTCTACTACGTTCTATAATTACAACACTGAAACTTTATGATTTGGTCATGTTGCAATGCTTACGTTGGGTAATGTTCATCACGTCATTCATCTAATGAGGTGAACTCATAGTCAATTGACTTGATTGTCCATGATCGCGAAACCACGATCATCAGTTGTCCATGAACTAGTTATTTAGAAAGAGGCTAACTAGGAACGTTGGTTGTTTCTATACCACACATGTATCATTGTTTCACTGATACACTTCTAGCACAATATGAAACTGGTTATGAACTTGCTTAGATATATTGGAATAATCACATATTATTTTCCTCTAGAGCATATATCCAACAGTCTCCCACTTGCACTAGTGTGCTAATAATCTAGTTGCATTTTACCGATCATAATCATCTTATCATATAAGTGTTTATTGATCATGCTTGCTCATGGAAGAGGTTTCGTCAACGACTGTACTAATTCAGATTCGTATGTTTCCTTTGCAACTGGTATAGATCAACTAGTTTGATATACCACTCATTATCATATAATGTTTGGATATAAGTTTTGCGGGAGAGTGAGACTATTATTTCACAGTATTCTCTAATGATATTTGATTAAGTCTTCAGAAGACTATTCATAGTCATGCATACTAGGAAATACACTCAGCCTAAAGTCTAAACTTCTTACGCTAAAATTTATCCATACATCTACTTCCTTTAAGTAGTTTTGTGTTTTTTAGTGTTTTGATTCGTGAATCTCTGGCTCACATTTCTTTCAATTCTTTGGTGATATCTCTAATTTACATAGATCCATAATCAGGCTTGCAATCATAATCTGGTATTACATTCAAGTCTATTATCCTTTCTATAATTTAAAGTATCGTCCTCAGTATTCCTCATGTACTGAATGCATGAACTTTATTCAGTTTCTGTGTTATACTCATAATGCACATCGAAACCTGTTCTTCTTTCAAGAACATTTGAGTCATTCTATTGTTGGATTCACAACACATGTTTTATGGTGGAATCATATGTCATAGGTCATATGAGATCACATGTCTAAGGACATGGTGTATCCCTATTATTCCATCAAAACATTGCTTGTGATATTTGGGTTTTCATCCATTATATAATTCCTAGCCACAAGAACTTGTTTCTTGTCTAGAAGATTATTCCAACTATACTTTGGTTCATCAGACGTATCTTAATCTATCATTATAGATTTCAAAGTGTAATGCGTTAGTATTTCATATAAAATAAGATTATTTTAATCTTGTGTTTCATCTGTCTTATTCTCTCTATATATAATAATGCATACATATATATGAGACGGTTCTCTCTATATATACATATTAATGCATGTTTATATATATACGAAATCATTCTGCACACATATCAATGCATATATGTTTGAGATAATGATTATTCTCCCACTCAAATATATCCTTCATATATATTTGTGGTTCAACTTTCATTAAGCTACTATATTATTCTTATGTCTTACGTAACAATATTTCTCTCAAAGCTCCCACTCAGAAAATGCCCTCCGCATTCCAAGTTTCTAGGAAGTCTTCAAATCTCCCACTCAGTTTCATGAATCTGCAGGCCTACTCAATATTTTGATCATTCCAAAATCACTTGATCAAATCAAGGACGAGAGTTCCCTTCTTGAGGTACTATAATCCATCTTTTCAACGAAATAATCTTTCGTCATGCCTATTCGGATTCACTCTTCAAATTTTAAGTTTGAAGGAGATGTAATTTCAGGCTTATGGCCTTGTCATAGTATAAATGAAATATTTGATTTATTAAAGCAGTCCTACGCTTCCGTAGTCAATCATTATTGAATTTTTGTCATAACAGTTTATGAGCCAAATAATGCCTTTTGTCCGTTACACCAATCTCGATAATTTTCCTATTTACCGGGAATATGAAATAACTGTTTTATTCCACAGGACGTGATCCATCCTTTATGTAACTCAATATTATTTCATTTCTCCTCGTGTTTTAGGCTACCATCATTCCTTTGCGTTTTGCAAGCAGTTTTATCCCTTTTGTTTTATTAAGAGGACTCATGATTGTTGTTCCGTACATAACGTATTCATGATAACCTTCTAAATTTAAGAAAGGCTTTAACTCATACGCCATGATCATCATATGTGGCATACTTCCTCCTTTAAAGTGTCATTACATCAAAACATGTTTCCGTTGCATCACTCTGATATTATGAAGGCAAGGTCTAATACCCTGGTCAAAGTTTCCAGTATCTCCTTTTGGTTTATATGTTGAGAACTTTCTTCTCGTATAACCAATTTAAGCAATACATGTTTTGCTATTTGGGAGAATGTGTTATTTTAATTGCTTGCAAATCTTAATACAAAGAAATTCTTTCTTTAGAAACTTTCTAACACCATCATCGTATGGAGTCATCTGTCTCACTTGGTTCGGGATGGTTTCCTTATTCATGAAGTGGATGTTTTCAACTTAAGGAATTAACCAATCTTGTTCGATAATAATATTAGTGCAAGGGGAAAAAAGTTTAGACCATACTACACTTTACTATGACTACGAATGGTTTAAGTGGCTAAGAACTTTAAACTTCCATCGTAATTTGTGGCATCCTTTCCATAAGTCTCCCATCATGTCAACTTTCATACTCATCACTTAGATCATATCATAGTGATTTGTATTCTTATATTCATCTTCATGCTGTGATTCCTGAATCTCAGTTTTATGATCTCAATTGAATACAATGTTCAATTGATCATACAAAGTTTTTAATGATGATCCATGTGCTTAATAAATACATCATTTATGTATAGTGATTAGCACAAGTTCTATTTTGTTGGAACCTTGTCATCTTAAATGCACAAGTTAATAGATCGTGTATCTAATGACTTCATCAATTATGAATTCATATTATGCAATTAAATCATGGCTTCCTTGTCATTTGTCTTCTTATTTGATAATAAATGCACAAGTTATTAGATTGTGTTTCTAATGACTTCATCAATTATGAATTCATCTCATGCAACTAAATCTAGTCATGACTTTTGACATGTCACCATTCAAGACAACTTTATCATTAAACATTGAATATCACTTGACAATTTTGGTGTTTTTATAAATTTTTCTATCACAACATAAATCAAGACGTAATCAAAGTATAAGCACACTTTATTCATTAAACTGGAACAACTATTTGTCTCATACATGAATAACTTTCTCTCGCGAGATGCAAGACATACTATTAAGTGTTCATACTAAAACGATTACATAAGATTTATCTAATACTCTAAGTATATTCCTATGATAGATGTCTTGGTGAAATCTTGCTGGCCATCAACTGTCTTGGTAGCCATCAATCCTCGATCGCACCTTTTCCCGTCCATGCAACGGCAGGTCCTGTTTTCATAAAACAGAATAAGTATCAGATACTCATTAACTGCAAGTGTTTTATAAAGGGAACACAACATTTATAACAATATATCAAATATATACCTTATCCATCAAAAACTTCTCCTTCAATGGGTTCAACTTCCAGATACTGAAGCTTGTCCATGAAATCAGAGAATTCGAGGCTTTCTCCTCTTCTGACATAGCCATGGACACAGTCTGTATAACTTGATGGAAGCGAGTTTAACACCATGTATATTGCAGATTCATCCGTGGTCCAATAGTCAAAGTCATCTACGAGGCTCAGATGCATCTCATTCATCTTGGCAACGTGCGTTTTCAGACAGGAGTTCTCTTCCATCTTCGTATAAAGAAACTTATTTTCTAACTCAAATCTGGCTACTATGAAATGATGTCTAAACGATGACTTCAGCATCTCAACTGTGCCAAACGTGTCCATATCCTCATACCGATCGCGTAAGTGTTGCTGAATGTAAACTTCTATGAAACTTTTAGCCATGGCGTAAGTCCTTTAACGATTGTGGTAATCAATCATTACTTTCTCAACCATGTTGTTTACTAGAGGATTTCCCACTGGCTCTTTTGTTATGAACGAGAGGTTTGCTCTCTTGAGCACAGTCCTAAGGCACAGGTACCAACTACCAAAGTTTGACCCATCCTCTTTAAGTCTTTCACCAGGTAAGAAAGAAACCAATTCATGATACTGCGTCATTTCCATTTTCTGCAAACATAATTGCAAGGAAAAACTATTAAGACTAGTTCACAACAAGGAGTTCATGATAATCATATTTTAAATGATCTCACACTAAAACAATCATCCATAAGAAGTTTCAGTGATTACATGATCCAGATTCACTATCCGCCCTCGAATATCACACGACCGACGGATTAGTTTCAAAGGTAGAAAACTAGTTGTGCGATCACATCATGCATGTGACTCAAGCTCGATCTTTCGATCTCTAGTATTCCGAGGACATATCTACATATGCTAGGCTCGCCAAATTGACATCAGTGTTATTGCTGCTTAGCAAGACAATATCTACATATGCTAGGCTTGCCAAACCCATACTCATGCGAACGCCATTTATTACGTGGGACACCCAATGTATGGTATGTCGGTCATAAGGGAGATCCTTCAAGGTGGTGCACACTTTAGTAGAATACTTGTGTTTGGTATTTGTTAAGGGATCATCTTATATCATGCTACCGTCGTGTATCCTATACTAGCAAGTTTTAAGATATTTAAACATGGTGGCACTAAGTCTACAGTGTATCCATTTGAGTTTTTTTATCATGATGAATGTTTACTACTTTCTAGTAACACATGGCAAAGCTTTCACTAGATCAAGATCAAACAAACAATAGCCCCCATAGCAATATAAAGTTAGACGCCTCTATTTTGTACATTGCATGTTTTACATGGATGCTAGGGCTTTCATAGATAAACTGATTTTAGCCTACGAGTCAACCACAACGCTGATTAGATGATTGTCTCTATTACACCCCATACGGGGACTTCCGTTGAAATTCCATATCCGCTAAAGTAAGAGAGACAGACACCCCCAGAGCCACTTTATATGGTACAAGCCGCATGTCAAGCGTGGAACCAGTCTCGCGTAAGCGTACGCGTAAGGTCGGTCTGGGGCGCTTCATCAAACAATGCCACAGATATGAACAAGTGCACGTGAGAGGGTAACAATCAATGAATCAACGCCCACATCCCCGATGTGTTCTATCCATAAAGTAATACTAAGCATAGACCTAGATCTGATACCACTATTGGGGTATGCGAAAGAAAATAATATTTTTTCTAACTAGCGTTGCCCATTGCCTAAGATCTATCTAGCTGTATTACCATAACAGAGAGACTTGCGGATAACATACCTCGGGGTGTAGTCCGTTGCATGGGAAACGTTCCCACAAACATGGTTGATGTATAGAACGAAGTTCACAGCCCCCTAGCCGTGTTAGCACCTTTGTCGGGTGGAGTGCCACAAGTGTAGCACCTCGTAGTACTCAACCACGTACGGAACCCGATGATGACTTTTGATCTCAGATCCAATGAAGGTTGCGGAAGTAGACCTCCGGAACAAAGTTTCGGCACCACGACGACATCCGTTTGGTGGAGAAGTCTCAATCCCACTACAGGCTCCAAACAAGGGGAGCCCACCGTGGAAAATAGGAGGGAGTGGAGAAAACTGGAGAAAACCGATCTCAACTCGGGATAATATTTATGTCTCCACAAAATTATTGATTTTTGGCTTCATTAAATGAGTGCACCCTTCTCATCTATATATGAGGGGAAAAAGGGCGCCAACCCCTCTACCTTAGCAATGTGGGACTAAACTCCCTTGCTAGGGGGCGGTGGCCGGCCAAGGGGGTTGGCGCCCCCCTCATGGGCCCAAGGCCCATGGCGCCCCCTCTGAAAGCCTGAGAGCTATAAAGAAAAGATAGAAGTTCTTGTCTGGCACGCAGAAACAATGGAATTAACCTGAACTCAATTCGAGGAGAAGATAATTTTGTAGTGCTTGTGAGGATTCTTGGAAATATGCCCTAGAGGCAATAATAAAATATTATTATATATATATATATATTTACACGTTTGTAATTAAATTTTATATTTTCGTGCTATAATTGTAATGACCCTGACTATGATATTCAAAAGAAAAATCATGTGCATGTGTGGAAATGTAAACACCAAGAGTTACTGGTTTAGCCTCTAAGACCAGCTCATGCGCTAACTGATGATTACCTTTTCTTAATCATGTACATTGCTCTTCTAAGAAAGATGCCGGTAGCAATGAGAATATATTGTTATGAGAACAATGATGTTGAACCGACCCTAGTATTGAATGATATGTTCAGATTCAGAGTAGAAAACAAAAAAATTCGGCAGTACGAAACCAAGTCCCAAGATTGGATATAGATAGATGCAAACAAGGATAGTTATCTTGTTACCTTAACAAC
This sequence comes from Bromus sterilis, assembly GCA_950022295.1. Lineage (NCBI taxonomy): Eukaryota > Viridiplantae > Streptophyta > Magnoliopsida > Poales > Poaceae > Bromus > Bromus sterilis. Next base: position 236,540,749 of record OX465596.1, read on the forward strand.
CGTTCAACGGTAGTCACTACAAGGATTGAGGTCTATTGCAACGAAATTGTTCGTCGCAATATATGTTGTTTTGTGGCGATAGGTACCTATTGACACGAAATGACATTCGTTGGCAGTCGTTGCGACAGGACGCATGGTAATAGGTTATTGCCACGGAAAAACAATTGTGGCAATAAAGTGTACTATTGCAACAACCATGTGGGAAGTTGCCACATTTTTTCCCATGGCAGGACTCACCTAGTTCCACAATTTTGTTTGTGGAGATAGTTGTAATGCGACATGGAACTAATCGTGGCGACTGATAGCTCGTGGCGATAGACATTTGTGGCAACAACCTATGCCAACGACACTCGTTTTGTGGCGCATACTCTACCGTGGCAATAGTCGGTCATGGCAAGAAGCTATGGCAGCAATCCTTATTTCGTGGCATTATGTATTTTGATAGGTATCACAATGGGAAAAATGTTTGTAGTAAGAAGCTAGTGCAACAATGTAAACATTTCGTGGCGATACTCTATTTCAACAAAACTTACTTTGGTGGCGCCAAACAATTATCGCTACGTGCACAAAAATTGTGGTGCCAAGTTATTCTGACAATATAAATTTCTTGGTTGCAACATCCTAGTGCAACAAAATAGGTAGGAGTGGCAACTGACATTTGATGCAACACTATATTTTTCGTGGTGGTAACATGTGGCAACGGAAAGTGGGTTGTAGTAATAGCCTATTGCAACAGTAAAAAAAATACAAACATTTAATTACAATATTCAAAACCTTACATATAATATGTAGATTCATAAAAATCATAATCCCATAGCAAATATCCATCAAATGAAACTCAAATATAATTTATCCATCCTAATTAAGTGTCAAGACTAAACTGTCCGTGATCTAGAGTCCAGTCCAGCCCAGTTCTTTGGATCCTGCAACCAACAAAAAAAAGTTCTGGTTAATGAGTCCAACATAACATATCTCATACATCTATTCCAGCCCCATTGTTTTTTTAGAGAGTACGCAAAGAGCGTACTGTAGCTTTATAGAAGGTAGAAAGTTAGTTACAATAGAGGTTTACAAAGGCTCCACATCGCTGGGCCACAGCTTCGGGCCTCGCAACACTAAACGCTACTCCTCACATAATCTAGCGGCTCCTCTGGCTCCAGCCAACGCCCAAAGTTTGAGCTCAGCCCAGATTCTCCTGGAGATCTCCAGCTCCGTAGCCTTTGTGCCTCTATCAAACACACGGTCGTTTCGTTTTTTCCAGAGGGACCAGCATACAAGCGCAACGAGTGAGTCAAATCCTCTGCGAGTATTATGCCACCAGTCCTCGATGTGGTCATGCACCGTGGGCGTGAGCTCCGGCGGAATGCTAGCTTTGCAGAAGAGCATGAACCAGACCTGACGGGCAAACACGCACTGCACCGGGATGTGCTCGATGGTGTCCTCCTCCTGATCGCAAAGAAAGCAAGTCGATGTCACCTCCTGAATTCCAGCCCCATTGTTACAAAGAAGTTCCGTTAAACTAACTAGAGTAATATTACTTGTGTCAGAAGCATTTTACTGGCGGATCAGAACAATTTTACAACTGGTGAATGTCCGACCACCCCTCACTCCAATGAGTGGTAACTTCCTTTTTCATTATGACTACCACGTCATCCTTGAATGAACGATAGTTCATTCGTACTGTATGACCCTATTTTTCAAAAAATGTTTAGCTTTGAACGATAGTTGATTCGTACTGTACGTCCCAATTTTTCAGAAAATGTAATATTTAGCTTTGCAGATCCATTGGCAAAACACCTCTTATAGATGCTTTAAAACCTTTTAGAACACCTCAGCCCTTCTTAAAAGCAAATGGAAGTTCATCTTTTATTAACATTTCTGCAAAAGCAGCCCTAATAGCATCAAGATCAAATTTCCAAGCATGTACACCATCACCCTGATTAACTTGAAGCACAACTTGCTTATCATCACCAATATTCTTATGGAGATTACGCTTGCAAATATTAGAATGTTTGCGCAAAGCGTATGTACCATTGATATAGTGAATCTACATTGCTATTTCTGCAGTTGATATCTAACTAAGACATATCTTCTCAGTTCTCAAATTACCAATACCAAGTTTAAAAAAATAGTTCTGATGGTTAGCAGACGTCAACCAAGTTGATGGACGTCCTAAAAAAATTCATTTTTTCTTGATAATAAGTAGGTTGGTCTTGCCCAAACATCAAATAGGCGACAAGTAGCTCTGGTTGTTCAGATTAAAATACAACCAGAACATGTGAATTGCACATGTTCCCTGTACTTTTATTTTGGTTGCAAGACTTTAACATTCATACATCATTCAAAAGTTTAGATACAGAAAAATTCATCAAAAAATGTAAGAAAATCACTTTAGGTGAATGATTAAATCAACAATTTGTTGTTTTCTAATCAAGTTATACTGTCTAAAAAAACTATTTGAGAAGCAGTTGAATTAGGAATAGAAGATAGTGGGAAACAGAAAAGGGACTTACGTTCAGCGCCGGTCCTGGGCATGTGCAGCCGGTGTGGCTGCACAGGGCCCTCCAAGGCTAGGGGCCCCACCCCAGGTAGTACATAGATTAGCAATCTGGTTAGGTCCCTAAAGAAATAAATTTGATTAGGCAGCATGCAAACTGTACAAACACCCGTGAAGTGCTAGCTAGCAATCTTCAGACGAGGCCTTTGAATCGACCACCCAGGACGTCTTGCGTAGTTGCAATAGCTAATGAGGCAGTTTAATGAGCGAGAACTAGTAATTATAAGGCATACTTTTTAGAACTTAGCATCTTGACTATTTAATTTTCCTGGAAAAAATATCATGTTGTGCGTTGTTATGTACTTTAAATACTTACAGAGTAGAGATTGTAGTATTACCTTCGATCCATATTAATGGATTTTAACTTTGTCTAGATTCGTATGTATCTAGTTAAGTATTTAGACTAGATGCATCTGTATCTAGATAAATTTAAGTCCATTAATATGAATCGGACATAGTAGAAAAATTGACCACCTGTGTTTTTATATGCATTTGATTTTAATTACTAAATAAAATTACATACACAAAAGGCCCTCTTTGTTGTTTTGCACTAGGGCCCTTGCCCTGTCAGGACCGGCCCTGCTTACGTTGCAGCATGCAGGAACGTCCTGTGTCTGTCGACTCGTCGTTATTCTTCAGGTCCGGCGACACAGGGAAAACTGCTTGAGCTGCTGGCTGCGCTCCTATGGATCTTTGTCCAGCGAGCTTGCTAGGGTACGGAGATCCTCGTCTCCCGTGAGTCACTCGTTGCCGCAGCTGCCATCGACAATGTCAGTATATAAAGGATGCATCCATATGGGTCCGGGAACGCCGGGAAGGCTCGCAAATTCAGGGATGCAACGTGAATACGGGATTGGGAAGTAAGGAGGAGGAGAACCAAATAGCAAAGATCACGGCGGCCGCGGATCAGATCGAGACTTTCCTGCATGGGGAAATTGTATACGGCTTGTGAGTTGTGACGACCTGTGGCCTTCTGGTTCAACAACCCAGCCGTAGGGGAAGTCCAGACAGCAAGCCTGGAGCAGCACTATCCACCCCATCCACTCCACCGTGGAGGACTTCTGGAGGTTCTACGATGGCCGGAGATCGGGAAAAATAATGCCCTGAAACATTCTCCGCGCAGTTGATCCGGTGTGTACCGCTGTGTTGACGCCATCAGCACGAAGGAACCAGGGACGAGATCTCAGATCTAATCGCCCGTGAACACGCCGTGATTTGGTTGAGATTATTAATCGTGGGTAGTTATGAAGGGTCTTTAGCGGGCAGGTTAAATAGACGCTGTTTTTTTGGTGGGAACAAATTTTTTTGGAAGGACATTAATTCGGGACCTTTTATCAACAAGTTGATCTCCGCGATTTGTTAGCCATTTTCATAATTGTTGGATGAGCTTGTGGTTGAACGGTCAGATACGCACGCAGACTAATTTGCAATTGATTCTCTGTTATAATCCTGGTTTTTCAATAAACATCACGTTGCAGATCAAGAGGTGTGAGAGGAGCGAAGAACGGACAACGGTGACGAACAGATTTTTCGGCCACGGTGACTAGCATGAGAAAAAAAATGTATAGTCTTCTGCAAAAGGATCTTGTCGCATTGGTCCAAACGCAACAAGCCCTCATAGAAGGCAAATAAAATCTGTCTGACGAAGAATATATGATTCATTGGCTTTGCAAGTGTCTTCTTGCATTGATCTGAATGCAACAAAAGGCTGGTGTGTTGCGACGATAGGGAAAAGAGAAGGAGACGATGTTAAAGTAAAAATTGTTTGTAGGCTTTACAACAAGGGTATTGTTGCATTGTCCTGAGGGCAACAATCTCCTTGTTGCAAAAGTCGATGCACTGCAATGTACATATTAGCCGATGCGTTGTCGATCGGATGGCTCGGAGGGTGGCGGCTCTTTTCAGTACTCGGGACGGACGACACTTCTTAGATTCCTTCCCGCCAACGTTGACCCCGGCGGGCGGAATTGGACTGACTGCCAATGGAGATGTTGTCTCTGTGGCGATCAAAACCCTTGTCGCTACCCTTATTGTCGTGACTGCTTTAGCCTCACCGTATGTGTGTAATCGAGCGAGGCGCTACACTTGTGGTGCTCCTTTATCGCTGTGGCCGTATTGCGACGCCTTCACCGACAATGTTCCGATGGGCACGCAATCCCGTCATCGGTCTACAAGGACCGGATGGCTTCTAGAGTAGTCGAGGATCTCCGCCGCATCGATGATCGGCGCGTACGACTACATCAACCACGTTCACGCGGGAACGTTTTCCTCTTAACGTACTACATACCGGTATGTGACCTATTTCCATCTGTTGCTTACATCGCCATAGCTAGGCCTTGAGATTGGGAGTCGTAGGTTAAGAAAAAATATTGTTTTCTGCCCCGTTCCCTAACAGCAGACGTGCTCGACTGCGACCTGGAACTCCGCGCCTTCGTATCCTTCCGACCCTTCCTCCTTGGAGGCACATCCATCATCCGGATCCTGGTGTTTCTTCTTGACTTTCTTCTTCTGATTGTGCTAACCACAGTCCTTTTGCACCTTCTGCTTGGCATCCTTCTGGACAGATCGTGTTTGCTAGTTTTATAATCTTGAAGTATGGGCCAGAAGTTGGCTCCATGGTGATGGCGACTTCTACTTGAGTAGGCTGCTAGGAACTTGTCCCAGTTGTGGCCGTTGCGAAGACAGTCTGATGACCGCTCTTGCGATTCCCCCTACTTCTGAAACTAGGGTGGTTCTCGGAACCAGGATTGTCGACGAACTTCTTTTCGGAATCCGAGTTGATGGCAATGATGGCCTCCTCTTCTCGGGCTACTTTATCGGCTATCTCAAACAACTCCATGGTGGTCTTTACTGGCCTTGTACTAAGCTTCTGCAACATGCGGGGCGTCTTGATATTTTCATGGAACGTAAAAATGGCTATTGCCTCATGTGCGTCTGGGATGCTGTGATACACCTGGTTGAACCGCTGGATTAACTTTCGTAGCGGCTCGTCATCCCTTTGCACCACCCTGTGCAGGTCAGTGACAGTCTTGGGGGCTGGTAGCCACCCGTGAACGTCCTGACGAACTTATCGCAAAGTTCGGTTCGGGAGATGATAGAGTTGGCCGGCAAGTGCTTCATCCACTGCCGTGCATTCTCTTTAAGCTTCATGGGGAAGTAGTTGGTTTTCTCCTTCGCATCTCCCCCCCCCCCCGTTATCTCCACGGATGTGTTGTACAACCGGATAAACTCGCCGGGGTCATACTTGCCGTCATACGGGGGCGGCCCGTCGAGCCGAACTTCTTGGGCCACCTTACTTGGCGAAGCTCCTGGGGGAAAACCAAGCACATGGTTTTATAGTTACCCTCACCAGCCAACGCTCCTTCTCGGGCTGCTTCGAAGGGCTGACCCGCGCATCAGACTGGCGACAATTTCTTGGCGTCGGATATTGGTAGTCCGCGCGTTGATAGAGGCGAAGGTGTCCCGATGTTTCGATGAGATGGTGGAGATCGATTTTTGGTGGAGTAGACTTTCACGACCCGACTACGAACGTGCGAAGACGTTGCGCCTTAGCAATCGCTAAACCAACTCCGAGAGGTTATTGATCCCGCGGATGCACGATCAACCTGACCACGAAGGTCAATTCCTGCAAGCAATCGAAGAACAAGCAAGAACTAAGAATTGCAATCTGGATATTGCGAATATAAGATGAAAGATTAACAGAAGTTGGGGTTCCAATGCGGTCTTGGCCTGGTTGGACGACACAAACGAAGAACTCGAAGTTGCGGCTATGGCTAACTTAAATCTAATTAAAACTCAAGTCTAAACGACGCCCTAAGGGCTGTATATATGGGGGAACAGAGGGGATTTTCGTGACCCCTTGGAGGTGGGGTCCGAAAATAACCCTAACTCGGTTTCCCCACACATACGGACTCTAAAAACAGCCTATAATGTGGTATTTTGAAATTACATGGGCCCAGCCCAATATTAAGGTGACGCAGCACCTATAATTGCTCTTGGACGAAAATAATGAAGTGGCATCTCGTGTATTCCGTCCAAGCCTTCATGCATGCCTTATGGTGGCTTCAACGTGCGGAAATCCCCACTGGAAGCTCCACTGTACTTTCCCCTGCGCGCACCTTCTTCTCCATTCTTGATCCCGCTCCAATGACCGTCCTTCTTGTCCATGCTAGGTCCTTCATTCATAAGAAAAACAAAAGTATCTAATTTAGGCAGCATCATATGTTCATGAACAATAGAAGGATTCGCAAGAAACGAAAGTACCTGATAATTTAGTTGACGTGCACGTGCTCTAGTAACTGGTCCAGTATGTGTAGTTGGTGAGGGTATGGGTGTAACATTAGTAGGGATGTCCTCATCATCCTCCCCTTCTTGAATTGAAGTCGTCCTCGACGGAAGCTCATCATCTTCTCCCAAATAAGGTTTCAAATCTGCAATGTTAAATGTGGGACTAACCCCAAAATCTGCAGGTAGCTCAAGTTTATATGCATTATCATTAATTTTCTGTAAAACCTTAAAGGGACCATCAGCTCGTGGCATTAACTTAGACTTGCGCAAATCAGGAAACCTATCTTTTCGTAGATGTAACCAAACAAGATCTCCTGGTTCAAATACAACATGCTTTCGACCCCTATCACCAGCAAGCTTGTATCTAGCATTCATGCGCTCAATGTTTTCTTTAGTTAACTCATGCATTTTTAATATCAATTCAGCACGTTGCTTAGCATCAAAATTCACCTTCTCCGAAGATGGAAGAGGCAGCAAATCAATAGGTGCACGAGGTAGAAAACCATAAACAATCTCAAAAGGGCACATTTTAGTGGTAGAATGCACTGAACGATTATAAGCAAATTCAATATGAGGTAAACATTCTTCCCACAGTTTCAAGTTACTTTTTAAAACAGCCCTAAGCATAGTAGACAAAGTCCTATTGACCACTTCAGTTTGTCCATCAGTTTGGGGATGACAGGTAGTACTAAAGAGTAGTTTAGTCCCCAACTTAGCCCATAAGCATCTCCAAAAATGGCTAAGAAACTTAGTATCACGATCCGAGACAATAGTATTGGGCACACCATGTAAACGAATAATCTCTCCAAAGAATAAATCAGCAACATTAGCAGCATCATCGCTTTTATGACATGGTATAAAATGTGCCATCTTAGAAAATCTATCCACGACAACAAATATGCTATCCCTCCCCTTCTTTGTTCGAGGCAAGCCTAAAACAAAGTCCATGGATATGTCCTCCCACGGAACACTAGGTACAGGTAAAGGCATGTATAAACCATGAGGATTGAGTCGTGACTTAGCTTTTTGACATGTAGTGCAGCGAGCAACAAAACGCTCAACATCCCGTCTCATCTTTGGCCAAAAGAAATGTGTAGCAAGTACATCCTCCGTCTTTTTCACGCCAAAATGTCCCATTAATCCTCCTCCATGCGCCTCCTGCAACAACAAAAGACGAATAGAGCTAGCTGGAATGCATAGCTTGTTAGAACGGAACACAAATCCATCATTAAGCACAAACTTGTTCCATGTTCTACCCTCTCTACAATTCTGCAATACATCTTTAAATTCCACATCATTTGCATATTGTTCTTTGATCTAAGCCGAATATCTTGAAGTCAAGTTGTGAAAGCATAGTATAACGACGAGACAAAGCATCAGCAATAATATTATCTTTCCCCTTCTTGTGTTTAATGACATAAGGGAAAGTCTCAATAAATTCAACCCACTTAGCATGTCTACGATTAAGTTTTGCTTGACTTCTTATGTGTTTCAAAGATTCATGATCAGAATGTATAACAAATTCTTTGGGCCATAAATAATGTTGCCAAGTTTCTAATGTCCGAACAAGAGCATATAATTCCTTATCATAAGTAGAATAGTTCAGACTAGGCCCACTCAATTTTTCAGAAAAGTATGCAACAGGTTTAGCATCTTGTAATAACACACCTCCCAAACCAATCCCACTAGCATCGCATTCAAGCTCAAAAGTCTTATTAAAATCAGGAAGTTGGAGCAAAGGAGCATGTGTTAACTTATCTTTCAATACCGTGAAAGCTTCTTCCTGTGCGGTACCCCAAGTAAAAGGCACATCCTTGCGTGTAAGCTCATTGAGAGGGGCAGCAATGGTGCTGAAATCTCTCACAAAACGCCTATAGAATCCAGCGAGGCCAAGAAAACTCCTCACTTGTGTGACCGTTTTGGGCTGCGGCCAACTCTCAATCGCCTCGATCTTGGCTTTATCAACTTCAATACCCTGTGGAGTAACAACATAGCCAAGAAACGATACTCGGTCGGTGCAAAAGGTGCACTTCCCAAGGTTACCAAATAAATGTGCATTACGTAGAGCAATAAAAACAGCACGTAAATGATCCAAATGTTCCTCCAAAGATTTGCTATAAATCAGTATATCATCAAAATAGACTACCACAAATCGTCCAATGAAAGCACGTAAAACCTCGTTCATTAATCTCATGAAAGTGCTAGGTGCATTAGTTAACCCAAAAGGCATGACTAACCACTCATATAATCCAAACTTAGTTTTAAAAGCCGTTTTCCATTCATCTCCTAATTTCATGCGAATTTGATGGTATCCACTACGCAAATCAACTTTGGAAAACATGGTAGAGCCACTTAATTCATCAAGCATATCATCTAACCTAGGAATAGGATGACGATAACGAATAGTAATATTATTAATGGCTCGACAATCAACACACATACGCCATGTTCCATCCTTTTTAGGCACTAATATAACAGGAACAACACAAGGACTAAGGGACTCACGTATGTAACCTTTGTCGAGTAGCTCTTGTACTTGACGCTGAATCTCCTTCGTCTCCTCCGGATTGGTACGGTATGGCGCACGGTTGGGCAACGAAGCACCGGGAATTAAGTCAATCTGATGCTCAATCCCTCGAATAGGTGGTAATCCCGGTGGTACGTCTTGTGGAAAGACGTCAATAAACTCCTGCAAAAGGTCAGTGACAACAGGAGGCAAAGAAGGAGGCAATTCCTCAAATGAAAACAAAGCTTCTTTGCACACAAAAGCATAGCACACATATTGACTAACATCCAAATCTGAAATATCAACCTTAGTAGCAAGCAAAGTTGGACTAGTCAATTTAATTTCATTAGAAACAGCAGAAGAAGATTTGCTATTAGTCTTATGTTGTTGCTCAAATTCTTTGGCTGCTATTTCATTCTCACTCTTATTTTTCTCCTGTTTTGCTTTACTAGCTCGAGCAAGATCATCTTTCACAATTTGTTCAGGAGACATAGGAAGTAAAGCAATATTTTTATCCTGATGAACTAAAGTAAACTGATTTGTCCTACCATGGTGTACAACATTCCTATCAAATTGCCATGGTCTACCAAGTAAAAGAGAGCATGCTTGCATGGGTACCACATCACAATCAACATAATCAGCATATGCAGCAATGCTAAAGTGCACACGAACAGAACGCGTTACCTTAATCTTACCACTATTGTTAAACCACTGAATATAGTACGGATGGGGGTGTGGTCTTGTGGTGAGAGATAGCTTCTCCACCAACTCCATGCTAGCCAAGTTGTTGCAACTCCCTCCGTCAATGATGATGCGAACCGAACGTTCTTTCACCACTCCCTTTGTGTGGAACAAATTATGCCTCTGGTTTTGCTCGGCCTTCGTTACCTGCACACTTAATACACGTTGAGCAACCAAACTAGCATATTTATCTGCATCATCAGGAGTCATATACTCTATATCATGAGCATCATCATGGGCACCCTGTTCCTCATGAGCAATGAGAACTAGAGTCTCCTCATCATAGTCGCTCGCTGACTCATACCCACCATCCGCCGTAATAGTCATCACACGCTTGGAGGGACAGTCTTTTGCGAAGTGACCTCCACCTTGGCACCTGCGACATTTAATATCACGATCTCGTGTTTGCCCTGTGGACGCCATGGATGAAGAAGAACTCGCCGCTGGACCACTCTGTGCACCCTTGAATGGTGGCGCTGGCTGTTTTGGTGGCTCCCTGTAAGAATGAGCGGCTGAAGTAGATGGTGGCGCAGCAGGACGTGTGGATGTAGAAGCTCCACGCGATGTCCATGATGTATTTCGTCCTGCAGAAAAGTTAGGTCTCGTAGCGGCCTGTCGATCCTGCACTTCACGTTCAGCTTTACAAGCAAGATGAAACAAACGAGTGATAGTAGTAAAGTCCTTGTATTCTAGAATAGTTTGTATCTCCCTGTTTAAGCCACCCATAAAACGTGCAAGCATAGCTTCATTATCCTCTACTAGGCCACATCTAATCAATCCATTTTGTAATTCTTGATAATATTCCTCTACAGAATTTTTTCCTTGTCTCAAACGCTGTAATTTTTGTAACAATTCACGTTGATAATAAGGAGGAACCCAGCGAGTACGCATAGCATCTTTTAAAGCAGCCCAAGTAGTTGGAATATTATTAGCATGCAATCTACAATGTTCAGACCACCAAATAGATGCAAAGCCCGTGAATTCACAAACAGCAGCAGTAACACGTCTATTCTCAGGATATTGTAAACATGTAAAACGTTGTTCAGTTTCTAACTCCCAAGTAAGATAAGCATCAGGAATATATCTACCCTCAAACGGCTTAAGATTCAATTTAAGTTTAGGCACATGTTCATCATCGCGTACCTGAGGGGGTGGTTGGTGTCGACCGTGGCGAATGTTGGGACGTGGACGTCCAGCTGGCTGCTCATAGGCCGCTTCCTGTTCCACCTCCTCCTCGTAATCACCCTCGTAGTTGTCGTCCTGGCTGACGTCAGAAGCAGCAGCAGCAGCAGTAGCGGCAACTGCAGCAGCAGGAGGAGCACCAATACCAGCAGCTTGTCCTCGCGGAAACAGAATACGTCGTGCACGTGGTAGTGGCGGTGGATGTGGCTGTGCTGAAGGTAGGCGTGCGATCAACTCAGTAAACTTGGCGTCGAGCTTGGTGTCGATCATCTTCTCCACGCCATCAATCGCCTCTGTAAATCTGGTCTCGATGTCCTGCACCTGTTGAGACATCATACGTGCAAATTTATCATGTAGCTCCTTGTTTGTCATGTTCTCCCAATCGGGTGCATCCCGCGCCACTTCAACATGTGATCCTGGCATGGTTAGCAGAAATAGAAAACACACAGGAATATGATCCTACTTCTACTAATGGGATGGATGTGGGGTGGTGGACAGCACAAATCCGTCAAGCTTTTCTTACGTTCTTACCGATTCTTACCTAGCAGCAGGTGGTGATGTACAACCAACGGGTCAAAACTCTCAGAGATATGGTAGAGCGATGGCCAGGAGGTGTCAAAACGCACGATGTAGAAAATATGTGGAGCTGTAGGTAGGCTTGACAAATATGGTAGCAAAAAGATCAACAGTAATCAAAACAGAGATGCAAAGCTGAATAAACACTCAACGTCGGTACTGTGCTGATCCTAGGCTAGACCGTACTAGAGACGCGAGCCTAAAACACCAACGAAAGCACGGCGCGGCACGTAACAACTGTGAAGCACACTCTGAATTTTTTGTTCTCTTTTTTTTTTTTTTTTTTGGCGATGCGGGACTGCGGGGGCTGAAAAAGTGCGAAAAAATCACTATGGTGGTGAACGTCTCAAAACGAGTTTCTGGACCTAAGGAACGTATGGGCACGAAATTTTTTTACCCCTGAAAATTTTGGCCTAAAAACTGCTCTGAAAAGCGTGACAGACTCTCAATTTTTTTTTTTTTTTGGAAATCACCCTCTTCTACGTACGACAAAAGATTGGTGAAATCCGACTCTAATCAACTCAAAACTATTCTGGCTACGGGGATATCAGGAACCGTACTGATGGTGGAACTCAACTCGGACTCGTGAGACGTGGTGGTGTATATGGACTCTGCTTGGCGGAACGTGGTGGTGTATCTGGACTCGGATTGGCGGAACGTGGTAGGATGACTACTGGTGCGGCGGCGACGTGGCAAACTGTGATCAGAACTCGAAACTCTAAGGGAACTAGACGCTAAGATCAACAACTTGACACAACGATGCAACCGTATATTCAACAAAGCAAGTACTGAAAAGAAAACTGGACAAAGGCTAGGACTGTCTTGGGACGTGATGATCTAACCCTAATTTTTTTTGTTGGCTTTTTCGTGGACTGTAGGTATGAAGAACAGAACCAATCTAGACTATGAAAACTGGTAAATCTCACCGAGCAACCTGGAAATCTGATACCACTTGATAGAGGCGAAGGTGTCCCAATGTTTCGATGAGATGGTGGAGATCGATTTTTGGTGGAGTAGACTTTCACGACCCGACTACGAACGTGCGAAGACGTTGCGCCTTAGCAATCGCTAAACCAACTCCGAGAGGTTATTGATCCCGCGGATGCACGATCAACCTGACCACGAAGGTCAATTCCTGCAAGCAATCGAAGAACAAGCAAGAACTAAGAATTGCAATCTGGATATTGCGAATATAAGATGAAAGATTAACAGAAGTTGGGGTTCCAATGCGGTCTTGGCCTGGTCGGACGACACAAACGAAGAACTCGAAGTTGCGGCTATGGCTAACTTAAATCTAATTAAAACCCAAGTCTAAACGACGCCCTAAGGGCTGTATATATGGGGGAACAGAGGGGATTTTCGTGACCCCTTGGAGGTGGGGTCCGAAAATAACCCTAACTCGGTTTCCCCACACATACGGACTCTAAAAACAGCCTATAATGTGGTATTTCGAAATTACATGGGCCCAGCCCAATATTAAGGTGACGAAGCACCTATAATTGCTCTTGGACGAAAATAATGAAGTGGCATCTCGTGTATTCCGTCCAAGCCTTCATGCATGCCTTATGGTGGCTTCAACGTGCGGAAATCCCCACTGGAAGCTCCACTGTACTTTCCCCTGCGCGCACCTTCTTCTCCATTCTTGATCCCGCTCCAATGACCGTCCTTCTTGTCCATGCTAGGACCTTCATTCATAAGAAAAACAAAAGTATCTAATTTAGGCAGCATCATATGTTCATGAACAATAGAAGGATTCGCAAGAAACGAATGTACCTGATAATTTAGTTGACGTGCACGTGCTCTAGTAACTGGTCCAGTATGTGTAGTTGGTGAGGGTATGGGTGTAACATTAGTAGGGATGTCCTCATCACGCGTCCTCCTGGTGGTGGTCCTCTAGGCGGGCGGGCTGGTCGCATAGGTCTTTGTGGCCAGAGGAGGCCACAGAAATGGCCCCGGGAGACCGAGCTCGGTGGTGCTCGTCGCGTCGGGGGGCAGGTTCACGGTGGCAGTCTTCCCAGGGACGGTCTTGAGGTCGCCCTTGAGGAGGGGAGCGCACGGAGAGCTCCCAATCTCCAGCAAGGGGACCAGGTGCAACGTTCATACCAACAATTGTTTGCACACAAACAGATGAACTCCAAAACCAGAACAACTATGACTTCTACAAATGAACTCCGATTAAGACAAATTCAACCTTGATAAAAAGATAACGAGAAGAGTCGCGTAATCACGACTGGAACAATTCAGAAGTGGAAGAGATAAATGTAAACATATAGACGTGTGAAACCTCTATTCGTGAAGAACCGACAAAACTCTTAACATCGAAAACACAAAAGAAAAGCATATGAAATCCCCTTTTTTATACACAACATATGTCACATGTAAAATTTCATACATGATGTTTACTTTGCAAGTTCCTTCACATGAGCGATTGAATTAGTTATATGAGAAATAGAGAGAGAAAATTCAAATTCTGGCGGCTAATTCGTTGGTTAATGGAGGGCTGAAGTCAATAAATTTCATAGCCAAAGGGTAATCCGTGTGAGAGCAGTTGTGTCCTCTGATTGGCTGAACATACCCACTCATGGATCCGCGTGAGCCACGCCCGGTGTAGGGTGTAGTCCTCCAAAATCCAATGGCTGGCACAAAGTCCCCACTTCCTCTCTTTTATCCCCAACCCGCCCGCAGCCACCAACATCTCTTCCGCCGAGGAAACAGCCGTGATTCCTTCCTCGCTCAGTTCCTCCCTTCCCAGGATCTTCATTCTCCAATCGCCAACTTCCCTGGGATCTCTGCCTTGCTTCCTCCCGTATCCAGCGGCTTTCTTCCTCTATCCTTAACGAGGCGCTCCAAGGATGCATCGGGTCAACCACCGTCGCCGCGACGTCAAGGCCGCGCCCCTCACCGTCTGAAGCTGCGCGCTTGCAGGCCGGTAGGAGTGCCCCGACCCGACACCGGAGAGTTGCGTCGTGATCTGCGCTGCAAAGAGCGGCGGCGGCCGTAAGTACACGCCACCCGCGAAAGGGTTTACCGATCCACGGTGTTCCCGCATGCGTGCCCGAGGTCACCAGCGCAAAGGTAACAAGGCGGCGACGTTCTCATAACAAGTTAACAACCGTCCATCGCCGCCAACATCCAGTATCGCCAACATCGCACCTGTGGGGCCGTGTTTCGCCAACATCGTGGTTCTAGAGTTGTGCCGTGGAGGCCTGGAGCAGTATGGCGCTGGAAAGTACTAGTAAAATAAAAAAAGTATGGCGCTGGAGCGGAGATGTGGTCGTGAATGTAGGGGGCTTTGTGGTTACATCATCATATAACATTTTAAACTTTTATAAATATCCATGAATGAAAATTTCTTCAATTGTATCTTTAATATGAATGACCTATCGTATAAAACATATCCATATATGAACATATATTAGGCTAAAAAATATGAATTTAAATATGCAATAATGTTTTATAAAAACATATATATTATAAATTCGGTAATATAATTATGAACATATTCATATAATAAAATTAGCATTAATTGATTTAATTACATGAATTTGTTTATAATAATATGTGATTTATTCTAAATCAGATTGCCAAGTGGGACCATTCGTATTGCTAGACTGACATGTGGACTTGCGACCAACTGTCACGATACATTGACCACGCATACATTCCTCTACGGTTGGAGGTATCTTATTTGAACGTAAGTTGTAGCATTAGTCTCGTGTATTTTACACCTAACCAAAGTGACCACATGATGCAAATTTAGGCACCCATGGTGTATTTATCATTTTAGCTCGAAAATATATAATAAATAATGAACGAAAAATAGGAGTGGTAGGGCACTATCGAGAACATTTTAAATATCTCGCTCCTTTTTCACACCACTAGGAATTGTTGCAATATGTTGTACATATTACCATGGATGCACTATTTGTTGCAATTGTAATATTTATTGCAACGCAATGGAGATGAGGCAAAAGCCATCAAATTACAACCAGTACATGTTTTGTTGCAATATGAAGCCAGCTTTTGCAACAATATGCCTGACTGGCGCCACATGTCGGAATTGGTGCAATATATGTTTGAATATTACCACAAATATTTATTTGTTGCATTACTTGGTCTCTATTGCAACAAAAATGACCAATTCATGCAACGCGGCGTAACTGTCGCAATATTACTACCGTATTACAACGCAGGTACAATTTGTGGTAATATGTGGCTTATATTGCAACAAAAGGAGTACATAGCGAAACGAAATGAAACTGTGGGAATATGTAGATCCTATTACCATGAAATGGAATTTTGTGGTAATATTGCATTTTATTGCAACGGAAGATAGATGTAGCAATAAATTTTGTTGCAATAGACCGGAATTCTTGTAGTGAGTTCTCTCGCAGCGGAATATGTTGATGGAGAGTTGGGGAAGTTAGACGTAGAGCAACGCCATGAACAGATCCAATCCGTGTGACGTCCTACGAACAGATATACTCCGCGGATGAAGATGCAGAAGTCCCTTGAACGAAATATCGAACATATGATCTCTCTATGGTTGATCCACACATATGGTGTGAAAGATCCAGCAGGGCTCCGTCGTCCAGAGCTCGGCACCGCCTTTGTAGAGAGGAGGGAGGAGCAACCCATCGGCGTAAGGTGGAGATTAGATCTAGAAGAGAGGCTAGAGGTGCAGCCCAGGGCTAGACTATCTTGACAAGTTCACTTATTGGGGGGGTGCCTCTCCTCATCCATTTATAGAGGGGAGGGAGGGAGGCCACCTTGTAGGAGGAGGAAGCCCTAGGGGTGGCGCCCTAGGGTTTCCCTCCCTCTAGGGCCGGCCAAGGAAAGGGGGAGGAAGCTTCCTCCTAGGCTCCATGCCCCTTTGGGCTTCTTCGGTCCAAGTGCTCCCTCCCAACTTGGGCCTTCCAAGTGAGAGGGGGGCATTGATATTAAATCTATTTTATTAATTGCAAACTAATTTGGGAATTCACAATAAATAAATATTAAACATATTTAGACCATCCCGAAACTTTTCCAGCCCTCCAGTTTTACCCGGTTTTCTCAAAACTCTTCCCTTTACTTTACCGGTGCCCCGAAACGATTACAATTTTCTCTCTGATTAAATCTCAATCATTCCAAAACTTTTCCGGTGTGTTATTCTCGTGATCCAATCACTCTAGTACTCAAAAATATACCACCCTTAAGTGTGTGACCCCATATGTTCGGTAGAATATGGACATGAACCAGAAACTTACTTTATTCAGATCAATAACCAATAGCAGAGCCATGGACACCCATAATGGTTCCCGCACCTACACGAATTTGAATTCGAGTGAATCTCTGGTTGACATGAAAATCCCTTTGATTCGCATTACTTTACAAAACATGAGGTGAGATTATGTAGGTATCCGCATGATCAACTAATTAATCATTATAACAATTATCCTCATATCGGTTTTGTTCTTTTTCTCGTTCATGTATTCCGTATCCCATGTGATCCAATCACAAAGTATACAGCTGGATGTTTGGTTGATACGTAATACCGTGAGGGCCGAAAGAATATCTCTCCTGAATAGGAGGAGAAAATCCCAACTTGAAACATCAAGTCCCTAGACATACTTTCGTGTGTGAATGAGCAAAGCCTTTATAGC
Organism: Bromus sterilis; assembly: GCA_950022295.1. Taxonomy (NCBI): domain Eukaryota; kingdom Viridiplantae; phylum Streptophyta; class Magnoliopsida; order Poales; family Poaceae; genus Bromus; species Bromus sterilis. The sequence continues at coordinate 236,558,240 of OX465596.1, forward strand.
CACGCATGTTACGGGTGGTGTTCGGACAGCGTCAAAACCCACCCTCCGGTATGTAGGTACTTAAGATTCTCATGGTCTATAAGGATACATGCAAATGTCAACTCATCTGATGATTTAACTCATCATACAATGATGATGAAATCTCAAAGCAAATCATACAATTGGGTCGGTTTAGCACCCTTGTTCTGGCGACAATGTGCTCCCATGTATTACCGACATATTCAATGCCTCATGTCAGGAAAACATGACATCCATAACACACAGGTTAGTCCTAGAGGCAGACTAGGAACACTTTGTGTTTATACTCCACACCTGCATATGGGTTTTCCTCCGAAGGCAGTTAACATGCACTTTACAAACCTCTGCATAGGCCGTTTCAGTTATAGCACAGACATATAAACATTAATAATGAACCTGGAATTATAATAATACGTTTTATTATTTCCTCTAGGGAATAATTACAACAATCTCCCACTTGAACTAGAGACAATAATCTAGTTGCATGGTTTGTTCAGACCAATGGCACTTTGTCCTTCATGCTTGCTTGTGGTATGGACTTCGTCACTGAGCTTAACGCTTTTAGGAACGTCTCAATCCTACATATCTTAATGTACCCCTTCATCCTTTATGAAGTATGTAAAGATAGGGCATTATCGCTCAACATGTTTGGACTGTAGTGAGCTCTTAGTTTACTTTGCTTTGATCATGATGCTCATATCAAAATATGGTTTGTGTAGATCAAGCGTTTGTAACTATGCCAATCAGTATGATGGTGTTCCTGATCCAAATACCATCCTACGCAACTTCTAAAGTTTCCATGTTCCACATCTACATTGTAGAAATCCCGCTATGTGCCTTAGCTTCAAGAGAACTAATCTATTATTTAGATTACTTTGGTGCTTGCTGCACTTTCAGGACATCCAATGCCTTAGTGCTTTCTTTTGCTAAAATATTTATTCTCAATCACTCATATGTTATTCACATATATGATTAGAATCTTTCTCCCACTTAATTCCATATCTCATATGATTATTGATGAAATAATAACTTGTTATAACTTCATCAAAAACTATTACTCCAGCTCTGTGATATTTGCTTGAACTATGGACTAATATTTGAAGCATTCTCATTTTTACTCATATCGTGTAGATCATTAAATACTTTCAGGTTGTATTATGTATACACCATTTATTTAATTTTCTGAGAAGAAAAATCCATATGTCATACTTCAAAAGTATGCCGCGATTATCAGTAATTTTCCATATGAACATATGCACCATATGTCATACTTTTGAACTCTATCGTTAAATTTATTTTTGCGATAAGTCATGCGTTATCAGGGATGAAGCTATCGTGTATGTTCATATCTATGAAAAATCAAATCCACTCTAATGATCAGGTATCCTTAGGAGGCTTTTACCAAGTTCTTAACTTTATTTTGGTGGATGGCTTTCATTTCGTTTTTATGTTGTTTAAGCCATATAGTGGAGTTAGTTCCCGTCATGGTTTCTTGTAGTTCACAGGTTTATCACACTTCAGAACTACATTGGTTCAATTTAAATTTATAAAGAAATGTGATACAATATCAGACTTGCTCATTTACTCTGTAGAACGCATTTCAGAGTTTCATCATTCCTTTTTATTAGATGTAGGAATTTCTGGTTTGGTCACAAAATTTATCTCTAGAACGAATTTCCGAGTTTCATTCTGTAGAACCAAATGATTCAATGTAATCATTATCAAGCTATTAGTCCTCCGACTTAATTGTTTCAAGAGAGAAATTTTCTCAGGAAAAATCCCATGTCCTGTGATAAACACTTTTCTCGGGTATGATAGTGGAAGTGTTGTTCGTAACATGATGTTTCTATAATACTTATATTCGGGATCGAGTATATTCTAAATACATATCTCTCAGTTTATGAAACAATAATTGGATTTCTTATCCATGCCATATTCTTATAGGGCACTGTTTCAACATTCATACGACAATGCTCTATTTAGTTCGAAAGTGGTTTCTCTAAAGTGTTAAGCACTATGGGAGTGTGGTTTAAGTACAGCGCCAACCTCACCATGTCATGTTGGGATTCAGAGTAGAAAACAATTTTAATTCCAATATGTCATATAGGGCTTGGTTGTGCGTCAAGATACTCCATAGAAATATGGGGTTTTGGGTGACGCTAGTTTATGAACTAACTTCTTACACTCTATGATGTTTGCTAATTTCTTTAACTCATTTATTTTACGAGCAGATCGTCAAATATTTGATCTATGTGTGATGATGATTCTCTTTGTGTTGAATTTTTTTTGAACATATTAAAATTTTTGGACTTTATCTCTTGTCTAAATATCGGTATGTCTATACAAGTCATTATGACAAAGTTTTATGTAAAGTACTATTTATTGGTTCTTCACACATCGATGTGTGTTATTACCAATAGTTTACTAAACACTTGTACAATTCATTTAATCAATGATTTTGTCTATTAGAAAAACATTCCATGTGTAAAATGACTCAAAGTCAAGAGATTTAATGACTTCATCGATATGAAGCTTCTGCATGCGCCTTGTTCTATTGTGACTAAGTCATTTATGCTAGTACAAATTTAAGCATTATCATCACATAATTTAATTTATTTAGCAATCAAGAAAATAGAGATAACATCCAGATTTCAAGTTTAAAATAATTCACCACGAAGGGTGAAATTCAGAGAATATTTATTTCGAATAACCATTATTCAAAACGTGGATAAGGCATCCACCGTTTTGACAACATAATCTGATATTAATGTTTACACACAACCTTTGAATCGAATAATGTTTATTTAAACTCTAAGATAAATCTTGATAGACGAACGCCGACGGCCTTGGGTGACTTGGGCATCACTTTCGACGCGGACTTGCACTTCATTCACTCTTCTCCTTCGAATTCTTAGAATTTCCTGTATCGAGTTCCAAAACAAGTGCGATCGATATGGTATCAATTATACCTATGAAGGTGAATAATGAAATTTTCTATTAACTTAGTATAACTTATTTATACTTTTGGTGATGAGACCACTTTTCAGATCTCCCAGATACTTCTTGCAATTCCTCTTCCAGTGCCCTTGTTCTTTTAGTAGTGACACTCAGAATCTTTAGCTGGGCCACTCTTGGTATTTACCTGAGTTTGGGTCTTACCACCACTCTTGGCATTTCTGCCTTTGACCTTCGTCTTGAAACTGGTAGTGTTCATCACAGCCAAGACGTGGTTGGGATCCTTCTGCATAGATGCTTCCGTAGTCTTAAGCATAGAAAACAATTCGTCTGTGGTCTTGTCAAGCCCATTCATGTTGTATTTCATGATAAAGCCGTTGTAAGACGGGGGAGTGACGCAAGGAGAATGTCAGTGCCGAGTGTCGTAAGGATCGCAAATCCCAAAGCACTCAACCTCTGTGCATAACCAACAAGTTTGATCACGTTCTCACTTATTGATCTACCTTCTGCCATCTTGCATTCCCATAGCTGCTTTGCTATCTCGTAATGTTCAGTTCTAGCTTGCTTCAGATACAGAGCGTTCAGTTGTGTCACCATGTCAAAAATGGTGAAGTTCTCAAAACGTTTTTGGAGCTCAGTATCCATGCATGTAAGCACCAAGCATTGTACTGCGGTGTGGTCATCCACTTTAGTCGCATAGACGTTCTTATCATCTTGCGATGCATCCTCAGCGGGAGCGGTTGGGAGAGCCTCTTTGAGAACATAGTCCTTCTTAGCAACTTTGAGGACAAACCCAAGATTACGTAACTAGTCCACATAGTTGCCCCATTTGCAGAAAGCTTCTCTGATGAGGACATCCCTACTAATGTTACACCCATACCCTCACCAACTACACATACTGGACCAGTTACTAGAGCACGTGCACGTCAACTAAATTATCAGGTACTTTCGTTTCTTGCGAATCCTTCTATTGTTCATGAACATATGATGCTGCCTAAATTAGATACTTTTGTTTTGCTTATGAATGAAGGACCTAGCATGGACAAGAAGGATGGTCATTGGAGCGGGATCAAGAATGGAGAAGAAGGTGTGCGCGGGGGAAAGTACATTGGAGCTTCCAGTGGGGATTTTCGCACGTTGAAGCCACCATAAGGCATGCATGAAGGCTTGGACGGACTACACGAGATGCCACTTCATTATTTTCGTCCAAGAGCAATTATAGGTGTTGCGTCACCTTAATATTGGGCTGGGCCCATGTAATTTCGAAATACCACATTATAGGCAGTTTTTAGAGTCCGTATGTGTGGGGAAACCGAGTTAGGGTTGTTTTCGGACCCCACCTCCAAGGGGTCACGAAAATCCCCTCTGTTCCCCCATATATACAGCCCTTAGGGCGTCGTTTAGACTTGGGTTTTAATTAGATTAAAGTTAGCCATAGCCGCAACTTCGAGCTCTTCGTTTGTGTCATCCGACCAGGCCAAGACCTCATTGGAACCCCAACTTTCGTAATCATTCATCTTATATTCGCAATATCCAGATTGCAATTCTTAGTTCTTGCTTGTTCTTCGATTGCTTGCAGGAATTAGACCTTCGTGGTCAGGTTGATCGTGCATCCGCGGGATCAATAACCTCTCGGAGTTGGTTTAGCGATCGCTAAGGCGCAACGTCTTCGCACGTTCGTAGTCGGGTCGTGAAAGTCTACTCCACCAAAAATCGATCTCCATCATCTCATCGAAACATCGGGACACCTTCGCCTCTATCAAGTGGTATCAGATTTCCAGGTTGCTCGGTGAGATTTACCAGTTTTCATAGTCTAGATTGGTTCTGTTCTTCATACCTACAGTCCACGAAAAAGCCAACAAAAAAAATTAGGGTTAGATCATCACGTCCCAAGACAGTCCTAGCCTTTGTCCAGTTTTCTTTTCAGTACTTGCTTTGTTGAATTTACGGTTGCATCGTTGTGTCAAGTTGCTGATCTTAGCGTCAAGTTCCCTTAGAGTTTCGAGTTCTGATCACAGTTTTCCACGTCGCCGCCGCACAAGTAGTCATCCTACCACGTTCCGCTAATCCGAGTCCAGATACACCACCACGTTCCGCCAAGCAGAGTCCATATACACCAGCACGTCTCACGAGTCCGAGTTGAGTTCCACCATCAGTACGGTTCCTGATATCTCCGTAGCCAGAATAGTTTTGAGTTGATTAGAGTCGGATTTCACCAATCTTTTGTCGTACGTAGAAGAGGGTGATTTCCAAAAAAAAAAAAAAGTCTGGCACGCTTTCCAGAGCAGTTTTTAGGCCAAAATTTTCAGGGGTAAAAAAATTTCGTGCCCATACGTTCCTTACGTCCAGAAACTCGTTTTGAGACGTTCGCCACCATAGTGTTTTTTTCGCACTTTTTCAGCCACCGCAGTCCCGCATCGCAAAAAAAAAAAGAGCAAAAAAAAAAAAGAGAGAAAATAAAAAATTCAGAGTGTGCTTCACAGTTGTTATGTGCCGCGCCGTGCTTTCGTTGGTGTTTTAGGCTCGCGTCTCTAGTACGGTCTAGCCTAGGATCAGCACAGTACCGACGTTGAGTGTTTATTCAGCTTTGCATCTCTGTTTTGATTACTGTTGATCTTTTTGCTACCATATTTTTCAAGCCTACCTACAGCTCCACATATATCCTACATCGTGCGTTTTGACACCTCCTGGCCCGTTGGTTGTACATCACCACCTGCTGCTAGGTAAGAATCGGTAAGAACGTAAGAAAAGCTTGACGGATTTGTGCTTTCCACCACCCCACATCCATCCCATTAGTAGAAGTAGGATCATATTCCTGTGTGTTTTCTATTTCTGCTAACCATGCCAGGATCACATGATGAAGTGGCGCGGGATGCACCCGATTGGGAGAACATGAGAAACAAGGAGCTACATGATAAATTTGCACAAATGATGTCTGAACAGGTGAATGACATCGAGACCAGATTTACAGAGGCAATTGATGGCGTGGAAAAGATGATCGACACCAAGCTCGACGCCAAGTTTACTGAGTTGATCGCACGCCTACCTTCAGCACAGCCACAGCCACCGCCACTACCACGTGCACGACGTATTCTGTTTCCGCGAGGACAAGCTGCTGGTATTGGTGCTCCTCCTGCTGCTGCAGTTGCTGCTACTGCTGCTGCTGCTGCTTCTGACGTCGTCCAGGACGACAACTATGAGGGTGATTACGAGGAGGAGGTCGAATAGGAAGCGGCCTATGAGCAGCCAGCTGGACGTCCACGTCCCAACATTCGCCACGGTCGACACCAACCACCCCCTCAGGTACGCGATGATGAACACGTGCCTAAACTTAAATTGAATCTTAAGCCGTTTGAGGGTAGATATATTCCTGATGCTTATCTTACTTGGGAGTTAGAAACTGAACAACGTTTTACATGTTTACAATATCCTGAGAATAGACGTGTTACTGCTGCTGTTTGTGAATTCACGGGCTTTGCATCTATTTGGTGGTCTGAACATTGTAGATTGCATGCTAATAATATTCCAACTACTTGGGCTGCTTTAAAAGATGCTATGCGTACTCGCTGGGTTCCTCCTTATTATCAACGTGAATTGTTACAAAAATTACAGTGTTTGAGACAAGGAAAAAATTCTGTAGAGGAATATTATCAAGAATTACAAACTGGATTGATTAGATGTGGCCTAGTAGAGGATAATGAAGCTATGCTTGCACGTTTTATGGGTGGCTTAAACAGGGAGATACAAACTATTCTAGAATACAAGGACTTTGCTACTATCACTCGTTTGTTTCATCTTGCTTGTAAAGCTGAACGTGAAGTGCAGGATCGACAGGCCGCTACAAGACCTAACTTTTCTGCAGGACGAAATACATCATGGACATCGCGTGGAGCTTCTACATCCACACGTCCTGCTGCGCCACCATCTACTTCAGCCGCTCATTCTTACAGGGAGCCACCAAAACAGCCAGCGCCACCATTCAAGGGTGCATAGAGTGGTCCGGCGGCGAGTTCTTCTTCATCCATGGCGTCCACAGGGCAAACACGAGATCGTGATATTAAATGTCGCAGGTGCCAAGGTGGAGGTCACTTCGCAAAAGACTGTCCCTCCAAGCGTGTGATGACTATTACGGCGGATGGTGGGTATGAGTCAGCGAGTGACTATGATGAGGAGACTCTAGTTCTCATTGCTCATGAGGAACAGGGTGCCCATGATGATGTTCATGATATAGAGTATATGACTCCTGATGACGCAGATAAATATGCTAGTTTGGTTGCTCAACGTGTATTAAGTGTGCAGGTAACGAAGGCCGAGCAAAACCAGAGGCATAATTTGTTCCACACAAAGGGAGTGGTGAAAGAACGTTCGGTTCGCATCATCATTGACGGAGGGAGTTGCAACAACTTGGCTAGCATGGAGTTGGTGGAGAAGCTATCTCTCACCACAAGACCACACCCCCATCCGTACTATATTCAGTGGTTTAACAATAGTGGTAAGATTAAGGTAACGCGTTCTGTTCGTGTGCACTTTAGCATTGCTGCTTATGCTGATTATGTTGATTGTGATGTGGTACCCATGCAAGCATGCTCTCTTTTACTTGGTAGACCATGGCAATTTGATAGGAATGTTGTACACCATGGTAGGACAAATCAGTTTACTCTGGTTCATCAGGATAAAAATATTGCTTTACTTCCTATGTCTCCTGAACAAATTGTGAAAGATGATCTTGCTAGAGCTAGTAAAGCAAAACAGGAGAAAAATAAGAGTGAGAATGAGATAGCAGCCAAAGAATTTGAGCAACAACATAAGACTAATAGCAAATCTTCTTCTGCTGTTTCTAATGAAATTAAATTGACTAGTCCAACTTTGCTTGCTACTAAGGTTGATATTTCAGATTTGGATGTTAGTCAATATGTGTGCTATGCTTTTGTCTGCAAAGAAGCTTTGTTTTCATTTGAGGAATTGCCTCCTTCTTTGCCTCCTGTTGTCACTGACCTTTTGCAGGAGTTTATTGACGTCTTTCCACAAGACGTACCACCGGGATTACCACCTATTCGAGGGATTGAGCATCAGATTGACTTAATTCCCGGTGCTTCGTTGCCCAACCGTGCGCCATACCGTACCAATCCGGAGGAGACGAAGGAGATTCAGCGTCAAGTACAAGAGCTACTCGACAAAGGTTACATACGTGAGTCCCTTAGTCCTTGTGCTGTTCATGTTATATTAGTGCCTAAAAAGGATGGAACATGGCGTATGTGTGTTGATTGTCGAGCCATTAATAATATTACTATTCATTATCGTCATCCTATTCCTAGGTTAGATGATATGCTTGATGAATTAAGTGGCTCTACCATGTTTTCCAAAGTTGATTTGCGTAGTGGATACCATCAAATTCGCATGAAATTAGGAGATGAATGGAAAACGGCTTTTAAAACTAAGTTTGGATTATATGAGTGGTTAGTCATGCCTTTTGGGTTAACTAATGCACCTAGCACTTTCATGAGATTAATGAACGAGGTTTTACGTGCTTTCATTGGACGATTTGTGGTAGTCTATTTTGATGATATACTGATTTATAGCAAATCTTTGGAGGAACATTTGGATCATTTACGTGCTGTTTTTATTGCTCTACGTAATGCACGTTTATTTGGTAACCTTGGGAAGTGCACCTTTTGCACCGACCGAGTATCGTTTCTTGGCTATGTTGTTACTCCACAGGGTATTGAAGTTGATACAGCCAAGATCGAGGCGATTGAGAGTTGGCCGCAGCCCAAAACGGTCACACAAGTGCGAAGTTTTCTTGGCCTCGCTGGATTCTATAGGCGTTTTGTGAGAGATTTCAGCACCATTGCTGCCCCTCTCAATGAGCTTACACGCAAGGATGTGCCTTTTACTTGGGGTACCGCACAGGAAGAAGCTTTCACGGTATTGAAAGATAAGTTAACACATGCTCCTTTGCTCCAACTTCCTGATTTTAATAAGACTTTTGAGCTTGAATGCGATGCTAGTGGGATTGGTTTGGGAGGTGTGTTATTACAAGATGCTAAACCTGTTGCATACTTTTCTGAAAAATTGACTGGGCCTAGTCTGAACTATTCTACTTATGATAAGGAATTATATGCTCTTGTTCGGACATTAGAAACTTGGCAACATTATTTATGGCCCAAAGAATTTGTTATACATTCTGATCATGAATCTTTGAAACACATAAGAAGTCAAGCAAAACTTAATCGTAGACATGCTAAGTGGGTTGAATTTATTGAGACTTTCCCTTATGTCATTAAACACAAGAAGGGGAAAGATAATATTATTGCTGATGCTTTGTCTCGTCGTTATACTATGCTTTCACAACTTGACTTCAAGATATTCGGTTTAGAGACAATCAAAGAACAATATGCAAATGATGTGGAATTTAAAGATGTATTGCAGAATTGTAGAGAGGGTAGAACATGGAACAAGTTTGTGCTTAATGATGGATTTGTGTTCCGTTCTAACAAGCTATGCATTCCAGCTAGCTCTATTCGTCTTTTGTTGTTGCAGGAGGCGCATGGAGGAGGATTAATGGGACATTTTGGCGTGAAAAAGACGGAGGATGTACTTGCTACACATTTCTTTTGGCCAAAGATGAGACGGGATGTTGAGCGTTTTGTTGCTCGCTGCACTACATGTCAAAAAGCTAAGTCACGACTCAATCCTCATGGTTTATACATGCCTTTACCTGTACCTAGTGTTCCGTGGGAGGACATATCCATGGACTTTGTTTTAGGCTTGCCTCGAACAAAGAAGGGGAGGGATAGCATATTTGTTGTCGTGGATAGATTTTCTAAGATGGCACATTTTATACCATGTCATAAAAGCGATGATGCTGCTAATGTTGCTGATTTATTCTTTGGAGAGATTATTCGTTTACATGGTGTGCCCAATACTATTGTCTCGGATCGTGATACTAAGTTTCTTAGCCATTTTTGGAGATTCTTATGGGCTAAGTTGGGGACTAAACTACTTTTTAGTACTACATGTCATCCCCAAACTGATGGACAAACTGAAGTGGGCAATAGGACATTGTCTACTATGCTTAGGGCTGTTTTAAAAAGTAACTTGAAACTGTGGGAAGAATGTTTACCTCATATTGAATTTGCTTATAATCGTTCAGTGCATTCTACCACTAAAATGTGCCCTTTTGAGATTGTTTATGGTTTTCTACCTCGTGCACCTATTGATTTGCTGCCTCTTCCATCTTCGGAGAAGGTGAATTTTGATGCTAAGCAACGTGCTGAGTTGATATTAAAAATGCATGAGTTAACTAAAGAAAACATTGAGCGCATGAATGCTAGATACAAGCTTGCTGGTGATAGGGGTCGAAAGCATGTTGTATTTGAACCAGGAGATCTTGTTTGGTTACATCTACGAAAAGATAGGTTTCCTGATTTGCGCAAGTCTAAGTTAATGCCACGAGCTGATGGTCCCTTTAAGGTTTTACAGAAAATTAATGATAATGCATATAAACTTGAGCTACCTGCAGATTTTGGGGTTAGTCCCACATTTAACATTGCAGATTTGAAACCTTATTTGGGAGAAGATGATGAGCTTCCGTCGAGGACGACTTCAATTCAAGAAGGGGAGGATGATGAGGACATCCCTACTAATGTTACACCCATACCCTCACCAACTACACATACTGGACCAGTTACTAGAGCACGTGCACGTCAACTAAATTATCAGGTACTTTCGTTTCTTGCGAATCCTTCTATTGTTCATGAACATATGATGCTGCCTAAATTAGATACTTTTGTTTTGCTTATGAATGAAGGACCTAGCATGGACAAGAAGGATGGTCATTGGAGCGGGATCAAGAATGTAGATGAAGGTGTGCGCGGGGGAAAGTACATTGGAGCTTCCAGTGGGGATTTTCGCACGTTGAAGCCACCATAAGGCATGCATGAAGGCTTGGACGGACTACACGAGATGCCACTTCATTATTTTCGTCCAAGAGCAATTATAGGTGCTGCGTCACCTTAATATTGGGCTGGGCCCATGTAATTTCGAAATACCACATTATAGGCAGTTTTTAGAGTCCGTATGTGTGGGGAAACCGAGTTAGGGTTGTTTTCGGACCCCACCTCCAAGGGGTCACGAAAATCCCCTCTGTTCCCCCATATATACAACCCTTAGGGCGTCGTTTAGACTTGGGTTTTAATTAGATTAAAGTTAGCCATAGCCGCAACTTCGAGCTCTTCGTTTGTGTCATCCGACCAGGCCAAGACCTCATTGGAACCCCAACTTTCGTAATCATTCATCTTATATTCGCAATATCCAGATTGCAATTCTTAGTTCTTGCTTGTTCTTCGATTGCTTGCAGGAATTAGACCTTCGTGGTCAGGTTGATCGTGCATCCGCGGGATCAATAACCTCTCGGAGTTGGGTTAGCGATCGCTAAGGCGCAACGTCGTCGCACGTTCGTAGTCGGGTCGTGAAAGTCTACTCCACCAAAAATCGATCTCCATCATCTCATCGAAACATCGGAACACCTTCGCCTCTATCATTCTCTTTTTCAAGCATCGGTCCTAAGCTAAAAGCATTGTTTGTGGGCCATATCTCTAAAACAATATAAACAGATTGATTTAGACATGGTTCAAATTTAATTGCATTAATCTTAAGAAGTTTAATCTAATTCTCCCAGTAAAACCAATACCTCTCTACATTGATCTTAGGGTAATCAAGATCCGGATGAATACACCTGCCACCGGTGTAACACTCAGCCATGGAGGAGATCAACCCGATAGGCCTATAGAACCCAATCAGAACCAATTTATGACTCTTGTATTAGTCTTTCGAAACTTGTGCTCCGAGCTCAGATCCAATAAGCTAGAACATCAAGACAACCAAGCGCTATTTCTGCGGAGACAACTCAATTCACCCTCCGCTTTGTTACCTTTCCATTGGTACTCGTGTGACATGGCACACCTCGGGTGGCGTTTATTTTCGACGGTTGCACGGCTGGGAGAGCACGAACTTCTTGATATTTTAAGAGAGATCTACCTATTAAACACGACTACTTGGGCATTCAAACATGAAATGAAAAGTATTAACATCACAAGCAATTTAATGTATGTGATATGGTATAGCCTTATCTTCAGAAGTTCCAAGCACCATGCTTTTCTTTCTTCATCTTCTTTTGGCGGAGAGCATCACCTCCACTCATGACATGTCGTCAAGAACCATGACATATGATCATCATCTTCATGTAGATGCCACAACTATTGCTAGCGTCTATTCTACTAAAAGAAAATTACATGAAGTTTGGCATGCATGATGAATAAATGACAATCATATCTCTTCAACCATCATGCCGTACCATGACATGAAAGTCATGAAACATAGTATTAGAAATTATTATCATGACGGAGACTATACCACATCACATGTTCCTGCAAGAACAAGTTAGACGTTCTTCTACTCATTCTTTGCATCTTTTACGTGGCTACTAGGGTTTGCATGGCAAAACGTTTTGCTAGCATAAAGAACAATATTCAAGTTGCTAGATTAACACTCGGTGCGTATCAACCATGAGACTACAATTTAATCTCATGACCCGTATTGAACAATCGTCAATACACGTGATCCCCGTGCTAGATCAACAATCTAACAAGCCCCTTTTGTTACACAATTTCTCCACACCAAAAGCAAGACCCTAAGCATCTTCGCACGACCAACATACTCAGGAGAAGCATAGAAGGACCCCAAGGGTCAAGATGTTTGTAACAAAATCAAGCAATACAGGAGGGATCAAGTTGTGCAATTAGAGGGGAAGCAACTAGAAGATTCAGTTTAGATCTATTATCAAAAAACCACGCACAATGAAAATTTTGTGCAATGTCCGTTCATCACTATGAACTCTAGATCAAACATGCATCTATTAATAGAACTAACTCATGATACCGCTGTTAGGATTTGGAGTAGAAAACAAAAATTTTGGCACTACAAAACCAAGTCCCAAGATTGGATCTAGATATATGCAAATAAGGATAGCGATCTTGTTACCTTAACCACTCTTCAAGGGTAGTTCCCTCGCAGCGGAAGATGTTGATGGAGAGTTGGGGAAGTTTGATGTAGCGCAACCCCAAGAACAAATCCAATCCGCGTGACGTCCCACGAACATATCTACTCCACGGAAGAAGATGCAGAAGTCCCTCGAACGAAAGATCAAACGTACGATCTCTCTATGGTTGATCCGCACGTATGGTGTGGAAGATCCGGCAGGGCTCCACTGTCCAGAGCTCGGCGCCTCCGGATTAGAGAGGAGGGAGGAGTAGCCCTTCGACGAAAGGTGGAGATTAGATCTACAAGAGAGGAGAAAGTGTTGATTAGGTCTACAAGAGAGGAGAAAGGGGTAGCCTAGAGGCAAGACTATCTTGATAAGTTCACTTATTGGGGCATGCCCCTAGGAGGAAGCTTTCTCCTAGGCGCCATACCCCTTTGGGCCTCTTTGGTCCAAGTGCTCCCTCCCCACTTAGGCTTTCCAAGTGAGAGGGGGCCCATTGATATTAAGTATATTTTATTAATTCCGAAACAATTTGGGAATTCACAATAAATAAATATTAAACATATTTAGACCATCCCGGAACTTTTTCGGCCCTTCGGATTTACCTGGTTTTCTCAAAACTCTTCCCGGTACTTTACCGGTGGCCCGAAATGATTTTTGTTTTCTCTTTGATTAAATCTCAATTACTCCAAAAGTTTTCCAGTGTGTTATACTCTTGCTCCTATCACTCTAGTACTCAAAAAATCTACCACCCTTAATTGTTTGACCCCATAGGTTTGGTAGAATACGGACATGAACCAGAAACTGATTTTCTTCGGATCAATAATCAATAGCGGAGCCATGGACACCCATTATGGTTCCCTCATCTACACGAATATGAATCGAGTGTACCTCTGGTTGACAGGCCAATCCCTTTGTTTCGCGATACTTTACAAAGCATGAGGTGACATTATATATGTATCCTCATGATCAACTCATTAGTCATTATACCAATTATCCTCATATCGGTTTTGTTCTTTTTCTCGTTCACGTATTCCATATACCATGTGATCCAATAACAAAGTATCCGGCCGGATGTTTGGTAGGTACGTAATTCCGAGATGGCCCAAAGAATATCTCTCTTGAATAGGAGGAGCAAATCCCAACTTGAATCATTAAGTCCCTAGACATACTTTCGAGTGTGAATGATCAAAGCCTTTACAGCCACACCTGTTACGGGTAGTGTTTGCACAAAGTCAAAACCCACCCTCCGGTATGTAGGTACTTAACATTATCATTGTATATAAGGATTTATGCAAATGTCAACTCATCTGATGATTTAACTCATAATACAATGATGAGGAAATTTCAAAGCAAATCATATAATTGCGTCGGTTCAGCACCCTTGTTCTGGCAACAATGTGCTCCCATGTATTACCGGCATATTCAATGCCCCATGTCAGGAAAACACGACATCCATAACACCTAGGTTAGTCCTAGAGTCGGACTAAGAAGAATTTGTGTTTATACTCCACACCTGCATATGGGTGTTCCTCCGAAGGCAGTTAACATGCACTTGGCAAACCTCTGCATATGCTATTGAAGTTATAGCACAAACATATAAACATTAATAATGAACCTGGAATTATAATAATACATTTTATTATTGCCTCTAGGGCATAATTCCAACATGATATACTTAGAGATCACATCGTAACAACGTTATAAGTCATATCATGAAATGTTATCATATACATAATTCCTTAGACGGTGAGAGTATCAAGTTGCTTCACGCAGGAAGATGTGCTTTTGTTCTTAGATGAACCTGCCTGTAACGGGGCAATAGTAAGATAATTTATACATACATCCGATAGTGTGTTTGGTAATTGTGATAGATCGAGAATGGGATTTTCTCCTTCACGATGAAGAGATATTCACTTCGGGCCCACTCGGTATTACGTTATCCATTATAGTATGGGCAGACGCATTGTGACATAGTCACGGGGATACCAGAATACGATAACGAGAAAAGGGATAAACGACCAAAGAGGATAACAAGTGGCTTGTGTTCAAGAAGTTGTTACACATGGGTGCCACACTTCTCTCCTCTAACTTTGTCATATATCACGAAGCAAAGGGAATGGTACATGACTAAACATAAAGGTCCACTCGAAGTTTCTTCGTATATGTGCGAGAGTTAACATGGACGTTGATGACAGGAATAGACTTCTCGCCCCTCGTTGGTTACCCAAAGTGGACGGTTTAAGATGTAGTCAGCAACAAGTTTAGCCTAACTTGGAGGATAGGGTTTATGTCTTCCATAGGACTCTAAGTTCTTCAAGTAGGTGGAAAGAAAACAATGGCGCTGTTTATAACCTAAAGATTGCTTACTTGACCTGGACCTGCAAACAGAAACAAATAACTTTCCTCCCAACAAGTTCAGAGAGATTTTCAATCTCTCCGGTCTTGTTGTTTACCAAGGATCAAACACAGGGTGGAAATAGTAGTGGTGATTGCAACTGGAAGGAAATAAAAGCAGTAAATAGCGGAGGTGTAAACAATGGTGGAAATATGGACCGGGGTCCCATGATGTTCACTAGTGATGTCTCTCTCCCAAAAGACAATAAAACAACTATGCTGGTGATGAGGACATCCCTACTAATGTTACACCCATACCCTCACCAACTACACATACTGGACCAATTACTAGAGCACGTGCACGTCAACTAAATTATCAGGTACTTTCGTTTCTTGCGAATCCTTCTATTGTTCATGAACATATGATGCTGCCTAAATTAGATACTTTTGTTTTGCTTATGAATGAAGGACCTAGCATGGACAAGAAGGATGGTCATTGGAGCGGGATCAAGAATGGAGAAGAAGGTGCGCGCAGGGGAAAGTACAGTGGAGCTTCCAGTGGGGATTTTCGCACGTTGAAGCCACCATAAGGCATGCATGAAGGCTTGGACGGAATACACGAGATGCCACTTCATTATTTTTGTCCAAGAGCAATTATAGGTGTTGCGTCACCTTAATATTGGGCTGGGCCCATGTAATTTCGAAATACCACATTATAGGCTGTTTTTAGAGTCCGTATGTGTGGGGAAACCGAGTTAGGGTTGTTTTCGGACCCCACCTCCAAGGGGTCACAAAATCCCCTCTGTTCCCCCATATATACAGCCCTTAGGGCGTCGTTTAGACTTGGGTTTTAATTAGATTTAAGTTAGCCATAGCCGCAACTTCGAGTTCTTCGTTTGTGTCGTCCGACCAGGCCAAGACCGCATTGGAACCCCAACTTCTGTTAATCTTTCATCTTATATTCGCAATATCCAGATTGCAATTCTTAGTTCTTGCTTGTTCTTCGATTGCTTGCAGGAATTGACCTTCATGGTCAGGTTGATCGTGCATCCGCGGGATCAATAACCTCTCGGAGTTGGTTTAGCGATTGCTAAGGCGCAACGTCTTCGCACGTTCGTAGTCGGGTCGTGAAAGTCTACTCCACCAAAATCGATCTCCACCATCTCATCGAAACATCGGGACACCTTCGCCTCTATCAAGTGGTATCAGATTTGCAGGTTGCTCGGTGAGATTTACCAGTTTTCATAGTCTAGATTGGTTCTGTTCTTCATACCTACAGTCCACGAAAAAGCCAACAAAAAAAAATTAGGGTTAGATCATCACGTCCCAAGACAGTCCTAGCCTTTGTCCAGTTTTCTTTTCAGTACTTGCTTTGTTGAATTTACGGTTGCATCGTTGTGTCGAGTTGCTGATCTTAGCGTCTAGTTACCTTAGAGTTTCGAGTTCTGATCACAGTTTTGTCACGCCGCCGCCGAACAGTAGTACACCACCACGTTCCGCCAATCCGAGTCCAGATACACCACCACGTTCCGCCAAGCAGAGTCCATACACACCACCACAACCTACCGATCCGAGTCGAGTTCCATCACCCGTTCGGTTTGTGATATCTCCGTAGCCAGCATAGTTTTGAGTTGATTAGAGTCGGATTTCACTAATCTTTTGTCGTACGTAGAAGAGGGTGATTTCCAAAAAAAAAAAAAAAGAGTCTGGCACGCTTTCCAGAGCAGTTTTTAGGCCAAAATTTTCAGGGGTAAAAAAATTTCGTGCCCATACGATGTCCCGATGTTTCGATGAGATGGTGGAGATCGATTTTGATAGAGGCGAAGGTGTCCCGATGTTTCGATGAGATGGTGGAGATCGATTTTGGTGGAGTAGACTTTCACGACCCGACTACGAACGTGCGAAGACGTTGCGTCTTAGCAATCGCTAAACCAACTCCGAGAGGTTATTGATCCCGCGGATGCACGATCAACCTGACCACGAAGGTCAATTCCTGCAAGCAATCGAAGAACAAGCAAGAACTAAGAATTGCAATCTGGATATTGCGAATATAAGATGAAAGATTAACAGAAGTTGGGGTTCCAATGCGGTCTTGGCCTGGTCGGACGACACAAACGAAGAACTCGAAGTTGCGGCTATGGCTAACTTAAATCTAATTAAAACCCAAGTCTAAACGACGCCCTAAGGGCTATATATATGGGGGAACAGAGGGGATTTTCGTGACCCCTTGGAGGTGGGGTCCGAAAACAACCCTAACTCGGTTTCCCCACACATACGGACTCTAAAAACAGCCTATAATGTGGTATTTCGAAATTACATGGGCCCAGCCCAATATTAAGGTGACGCAGCACCTATAATTGCTCTTGGACGAAAATAATGAAGTGGCATCTCGTGTATTCCGTCCAAGCCTTCATGCATGCCTTATGGTGGCTTCAACGTGCGAAAATCCCCACTGGAAGCTCCACTGTACTTTCCCCTGCGCGCACCTTCTTCTCCATTCTTTATCCCTCTCCAATGACCATCCTTCTTGTCCATGCTAGGTCCTTCATTCATAAGCAAAACAAAAGTATCTAATTTAGGCAGCATCATATGTTCATGAACAATAGAAGGATTCGCAAGAAACGAAAGTACCTGATAATTTAGTTGACGTGCACGTGCTCTAGTAACTGGTCCAGTATGTGTAGTTGGTGAGGGTATGGGTGTAACATTAGTAGGGATGTCCTCATCAGCTGGGTGAACCAATTACAGCTGCGAAATTGACAGAATTATAAACGCACCGCAATGCTAATTATTCTATAAGAAAGTTAGAGGCTCAATCGTATGGGCATTACGCCAAGACAAGTAGACCGTTTATTCATGAGCATCTCCTCACTAATCATCCACCTTGAGATATCTATCCAGAACATCTTGCTGGTATTAAGTTGGCGAGCCCCACACAAAGTGTAAACTCAAAGCAACAGACAACTGCATTAACAAACTATGCGTAAGGTAAACAATCCTTGCAACCGCG
The DNA here is from genome assembly GCA_950022295.1 of Bromus sterilis. Lineage (NCBI taxonomy): Eukaryota > Viridiplantae > Streptophyta > Magnoliopsida > Poales > Poaceae > Bromus > Bromus sterilis. The sequence goes on from OX465596.1 coordinate 236,576,602, forward strand.
GTTACAAGCACCGTTGTTTTCTCCCTGGTGGCAACATCACATCCCCTACTCTCATGTTTCTGTCACTCAAGCTAGACATCGGGGAGCATGAACCCGCAATCATGCTTCACGCTCCCTCTTGGAGTTACTATCTACTACTTGGCCAAAGCAATAAAAAGCAACGGAGAACATGCAAGAATTACTCAAGAACAAATATATAAAAGGAGAACCAAATATATAACTCATCACAATCTGAACATAATCTCATAATCCATCGGATCCCAACAAACACAGCATCGGAACAGCAGAAATATTACATAGATGCCTTGATCATATAGGGCATCTCACAAGGGCTAAGAATTGAAGCACAATATTGGAGAGAAGACATCACATAGCTACTGGTCATTGACCCATGGTCCAAGAGGGACTACCCACAACACATCCGGGAGGATCTCATGGTCATGGATAAGCTCCCGAGATCGATCCTCCCTCCCGCAGGGTGTTGGGACAGGGTCTTCTGGCAATCCTGATCTCGGGATCGTGGCTGCGGCGTAACAGTGGTGAAATTCGAGATACATAGTGCCTCCCAATGGTTTTCATGATGGGGGCTAAATATAGGCCAAAGGAGGGCCAGAGGGGAGGCCCACCCCTCCAGGCCGCCTGGGAGATGGGTGGCCCCCCTCCGGCTCTTCTTCGGGCCTTCGGAGTCTTCTGGAATGCTGTTTTTTATACAATTTTCATGGAATTTTTTGGGCACTTTAAATATGGTATAAACCAAAAATTCACAGACATCAGCAGACAAAAGCTAGCATTGGTGCACTGAGTTAGTAGGTTAGTCCAAATGTGTTGAAAAAGGTATGAAAGTGTAGCAAAACACATAGCAATATCACTCAAATAAGCAAGGAGCAAGCAGAAATTATAGATACGTTTGGGACGTATCAACATCCCCAAGCTTAATTCCTTCTCATACTTGAGCAGGTAAATGATAACACAAATAATTTCTGTGGTGACATGCTACCAACACACAATAACTTTAAACTAAAGCAAGTAAGATATGCAAATCAAGTCAAGAGAATAACAAGCAAGAGTCTATATCTAGTATTGAAACTAGCAAAGTAAGAACATAAAGGTGCAAGAGATCTCGCTATCCGTGACTCGAATGTCTCAAGATGGTGTTTTCGTGCAAGAAGTGGGATATGGGTTTAGAGCATAAAAATACTATACAGTTTAATAGAGAACTCAATCTACTAAAAATTCACACTTGGTATCTTTCAAAATCTTGTTTTGACTCGTCCCCAGACCACTAGTCAGGTACAAGTCAAACTGATCCTCCCCCTTTTACCTTTGAGCACTCATGCAATGGATGAGTGCAAGCAAGATATGTTGGCACTTAGGATGGCAAAGAGAATAATGATGAGTAAGGAAGAAAAAAAAGGTGTGAAAGGCTCACATCAATGAGGACAATCATAGGCGAGAGAAACCCAAATGATAAATATGATGTGAGGAGCAGGGATTGCCATGCAACGGATGAACATATGAGCTCTCTCCAATGGAACTAGTGGGGGTGCATCCAACTTTCTTGATCATGAAGACCTAGATCTCATTTGAGGAGGCTCATCCTTGGTATATGCAAGCCAAGTTCTATAGTGTAAGGATCCCGTTATAGTTATGCATGAATGATATGAAAATCTCAATGGAGTTTAAATATAACTTTGGAGTACGAGTGTGGAACTTTGAAAATGAATAGTAGTGTTGCACCCTTCTCTCTTTTTATTTATTTTTTCTTTCTCTTTTTTTATATTTTTTGTATTTTTGTGGACTCATTGGCTCTTTCTATTTATCTCTCATTTGTCCTTTTTTGGGATCTTTTCATTTTTCCTCTTTTCGGATCTTTTAATTTATTATGTCTGGGATCTTTTCCTCACTTAAGGGAAACACTCTATATTTTACAAGAATATAGAAGATCTCACATTTTACATGAAGTACTCAACATAAAGAAAACTAAGAAACTATCATGATGTATGCAAATGTATGTCTCTGCCAGTGTAGCAGGAAATGCAATGATACTTGCGTGCCATGTAGCAATGATAAGGGCTAGGCCCAACTAGCATGTGGCTCCCCGATCAAGAAAAATCATGTATGTCATGAAGATCAAGTCATGAGATGATGGATGTTGCATGGAATGTATCTCGGAAAGGCTATGGAAATTCCTTGATAGGTAGGTATGGTGGCTGTTTTGAGGAATGATATAAAGAGGTTTATGATGGCATAGCGTATCATGCCAAGGGTTTGGATGCACCGGCGAAGTTTGCACCAACTCTCGAGATGAGAAAGGGCAATGCACGGTACCGAAGAGGCTAGAAAAATATGAAAGGTGGAAGTGCCAACAATCGAATACTCGCATTAGTCAAAGGAACTCATGCACTTATTATCGATAACTCTCTATCTAATCAGGAGGTTCACAAAGAGACAAGTACCCCAAGGAGGAGTGTAGGGTGGTTTGGTTATCCTTTCGCATCCTCGACCCATGGTACGTGAGGGTACTCTATATATTCCAACCCCTCAAGAGAGTTCCAAAGGCAAAAACATAAATATAAAATCTTAAAAAGATAAGCATGAAAACAAAGAGTTAAGCATGACAGCAGCAATGAAAAAATAAAGAACACACATAATCAAAGATAATCATGAAAACCTATGTTGTGTTCTAGGGTGGAGCGGAGCGTGTTTCTCTCCCAATGTAACGACCCGGTCCGGAAAAGAACCAAGTCTACTGTGCTTCTGTGCTATCCCTGGATCAGTATGCTAGCACACACAGTACTCGATGAAATACCATAATATCACATGTCATAAACTAACAAAAATAAATGGTATTTATTACCTTACAACCCTTGTGCTAGAATACACAGTAGAACAATTAATGTATATATGGAGTCCCATCATCGCCAACAGCAAAGTTGAGTGTAGACTTCACGACCCCATATCGTATCACTTACTCGTCACATATAATCCTGCAACACAGAAGGTTACACCCCGACAACGGGTTAGTTTATTTGAATGTATGGCAAATGATATCCCAGAAAGAATTAAAATTTCCTACAATACATGCAATTTGGCTGGTGGAGCTTCTACATTTATTTTTGCAAAAGGCTAATTTTTCCCTATAGAATAATAGTAACTAAGTTCTACAATAGCATATGATTGAGATGAAAAGTTCCACTCAATCTATCCCAACTTGATTAAACCAATAAATTAATTAAAGATTATGAGAAAAATCAATATTACCACATCTAGTCGCTCAAATTGTCCAAAATTGGGGACACGGCTAATCGATTAGTTTTACACTCTGCAGAGGTTTGTGCACTTTTCCCCACAATAATCGATCGCCTCCTTTGTAGTTCATCACACTGCATGGTGTATGACAACTGGAAGATCGAGACATGGTCTTTCATAAGTGTTTCCCCTTAAGCGCTGGATAAACAGGTACACCTATAAATAATCTACATCTGCTAGTCTATCCCAGAAAGAGGGCACATAACTTACTCAACTAAGCCAGAGCCCATAATAGCTTGTGGCTGCACACGTAAGCTTCTAGGTATGACAACATAATTATTCCCTTTGAGCCTGGGTGGCTTTCCGCAGTCATCATTGGCCATCTCCAAGATACTCGGAACCATCCCACCCAGGTAGTTCATTAACTTTATCTTGGTCCTATTTACTACATTATCACTCATACCTCATAATGATTCACTTCCCAATCCACGTCTACTTAGCATAGCAATATAATAGTATACGGTGGTGACAATGATGTAAGGATAAGACCTACCTCAATGAACTACTGGGTGTAATAGCATAGCATAACCTATCATGCAATCTAAAGAAGAAGAACTAATGCATTGAAAACATATGTAATAGGTAGTATGATCAAAGATATGACTTGCCTTGAATCTTGATGAAGTTATTCACACTCACAATTCCGACAATTCTACTCGTCACACTTCGAGCAATCTATCGTAACCAAGTAAACAAGGTTGCACACAATAAATCAACAATCCAAAAGAAGGCAAACAAAATTTCGAAACTCCAGAAAGAATCGAAACAAAAAGGTTATTGAAAACAGATCACTATTGAAGTAAAAGTGGGTTGCAAAGTGTCTAGAAGCTAGGGTTTCCGTCTGTCCAGATTTAAATTTTTGGAAAATACTAAATAAATCTTTAGGGTTATACTGGATAGAGAGTTTCAAACAAAAATCGTCGGCTTTGCAATCACGCAAAATAGATCTACGGTCAAAAAGTTATCACTAAAACGAATTTGCATAGAATTCTAATGAATTTTGATCAAAAAGAAAAATAATTTTCTCAAAACTTTTATATATAGTATAGAGGGTTTAAAAACAACAAACCGGCCACTAGTTTCAACTAAAACGGAGCAACGATTAAAATATTACGGCGTTTTTACTAACCTCGGCGGGTAGACTTTAACGCGACGAAGACGACGGTTCCAGCGATCTCCGGCGACAAAGAAGACGTCTAGGATGTAGAGCTTGATGATACGTCCAAATCGTATCTATAATTTTTCCTTGCTCCATGCCTCTTTTGTGTGATATTGCTATGATATTGATGAACTTCCATGCAATTTTAATCATATTTGGACTAACCTATTAACTCAGTGCACCCCAGTGCCAATTCCTGTTTTCTGCTGTTTTTGTATTTCAAGTTTTCCCATTATTTAAAGTGCCATAAATATTCCGGAAAAATATAGGAAAATATCAGCATACGGGAACCTTCCAGAAGAGCCCTAGTGGGCCAGATGGGTGCCAGGGGTGGCCCAGGCGGACACCTGGCGCGGCCACCCCCTAGGCCGCAACAGGGGGCGCATGGGCCTCTGGTCCACCTCTGGCTGCCCCCCTTCGCCTATTTATTCCCCGTGACGAGAAACCCTCGGGGACAGAACCCTTTTTCGCGATCTCTCCTCGATTCGGCCGCCAGGAGACATCTTCCCGGCACCCTGCCGGAGGGAGTAACCACCTCTGGGAGCTTCTCCACCACCATGGATGCTTCTCGGATGAACCGTGAGTAGTCCACCTTGGACCATGGGTCTATGATCAGTAGCTATGTGATGTTCTCCTCCCCTCTTTGTTCTTCATGGATTAGACCTCGTGAGCTGCCCTACATGATCAAGGCACATATGTAATCTTTCTGTTGTTGCTATGCTGAGTTTGTTGGGATCCGATGGATTATGAGACTATGTTCAGATTGTGTTTGAGTAATATTTATGTTCTTGAGTAATTCTTGCATGTTCTCCGTTGCTATTTATTTCTTTGGCCAAGTAGTAGGTAGTGACTCCAAGAGGGAGCGTTATGCATGATTGTGGGTTCATGCCCCCCGATGACTAGCTTGAGTGCCAGAAACATGAGTCTACGGGATGTGTTGTTGCCACAAGGGAGAAAACAATGGTGCTTGTACTTTCGGGTGCAAGGATTGTTTACTTTACGCAAAGTTCTTTAATGCAGTTGTCTGTTGCTTTGAGTTTACACTTTGGGTGGGATTCACAACTTAATACCAGCGAGATGTTCTGGATAGATATCTCAAGGTGGATGATTAGTAGGTAGATGCAGATGGATTTCGGTCTACTTGTCTTGGCTTACCGCCCATGCTTTTGAGCCTCTGCCTTTCTTTATAGCATAGTAGCATTGGTTTGCGCACATAATCCTGTCAATTCCCCAGCTGTAATTTGTTTACCTCGCATGGCTATTTTATCGTCTTTTGGGAGAGAGACATCACTAGTGAACATCATGGGATCCCGGTCCATATTTCCATTACTGTTTACACCCACTATTTATTTTCTTCTTAATTTACCTTTCCGTTGCTATCACTATCATTATTATCCCGTGCGTTTTATCCTTTGTGAACAACAAGGCCGGAGGGATTGAAAAGCTCTCTGAACTCGTTGGGAGCAAAGTTATCTGTTGTGTGTGCAGGTCCACGTCAACTTTCGCGCCACCAAAGCAATTTCTGGCGCCGTTGTCACTTTCCTGTCGTTCTTGGAGTCCTACTGGAGACAAACCTTGGTATCTTCACCGAGGGAAATTTGCTGCTGTCTACATCTCAACCTTCCACTTTGGGTAACCAACGAGAGGAGAGAAGCCATCAAAGCAATTTCTGGCGCCGTTGTCGGGGACTACGAAGCGCAGCAAAAGAGTGGTCCCGCCAACCGCCCAATTTCTGGCGCCGTTGCCGGGGACTCCTCTCTTCAAGATAGGGGAGTTTCACACTATCTTTTATCTTTGCTTTTTAGTCTTGTTAGTTTACCTATCATTTTTTGCTTTAGTGTCTTTTATCAAAAATAAAAAAATAGTTATCTTGCTTGCTGCTGCTATGGGTACCTCCGAGAACACCAAGTTGTGTGACTTCACTAGTCATAAAAACAGTGACTTTATCTGCACTCCTATTGCTCCACCTGCTACTTCAGCACCTTCTTATGAGATTAAACCTTCTTTGCTGAACCTTGTTATGAAAGATCAATTCTCCGGTGCTGGAGATGATGCTGCTTTGCACTTAAATAATTTTGTTGAGCTTTGTGATATGCAAAAGTACAAAGAAATAGATGGTGATATTGTTAAGCTTAAGCTTTTTCCTTTCTCCTTGAGAGGAGGAGCTAAAATCTGGTTTCAATCCTTGCCTAGGAATAGCATAGATTCCTGGGATAAGTGCAAGGATGCTTTTATTGGGAAGTACTACCCCCCCAGCTAAGATTATCCAATTGAGGAGTAATATTATGAATTTTAAGCAATTGGATAATGAAAACGTTGCCCAAGCTTGGGAACGCATGAAATCACTTGTTAAGAATTGTCCTACGCATGGTTTGACTACTTGGATGGTTATCCAAACTTTTTATGCAGGCTTGAACTTTACCTCGCGGAACTTGTTAGATTCGGCCGCGAGAGGAACCTTTATGTCAACAATGCTTGGTGCTACCACAAAACTACTCGATGAGATGATCACCAACTATTCCCAATGGCACACCGAAAGAGCTTCAACAGGTAGGAAGGTAAACTCTGTCGAGGAGATTTCCTCCCTAAATGAAAAAGTTGACTTGATTATATCTCTACTTACCAAGCAATCTCCTATTGATCCTCATGATGTTCCTTTAAATTCTTTGATTGCTCAAGATCAAGTAGATGTGAACTTTATCTCTACAAACAACTTCAATAACAATTCTTATAGGAGTAATTTTTGTAGCAATCCTAGACCGTTCCCCTCCAACAACTATGGGAACAACAACACTTATCCTAGCAACAAGAACTCCACTTCTGAATTAGAGAGTATGCTTAAAGACTTCATCACTACCCAACAAGCCTTCAACAAGAGTGTAGAGGAAAAACTAGAAAAATTAGATAATCTCACGTTGAAGGTAGACAATTTAGCCCATGAAGTAGAATTGCTTAAAATTAGAGCTTCTCCCCTTGAGGAGAGGAAGGCCACCACTATAAATGCTATCCAAGTGCAAATTAATGAAAACATTAGGATGATGGCTAAACTCAAAGAGAGATGGGCTAGAGAAAAAGAGGAAGAAGATAGAATTAAGAGCCTTCCTACACACCATACTGTTGCTACTATCCAAGTTGCTGAGGATACCCAAACTCTTAGCACCCAATGCACCCCTAGTCCCATAGGACCTATTAATGGTGATGCTATGACCTCAACCGTAGAAGAAGAAACTCCTATGACTATAGAAGCTACCAAACAAGTGAGACTAAAGTACACCACTACCACTTTACTTGATAGTAGGGACCTTGATTTTGATAATTGCACCCTTTCTGAAGTTATTCGTTTCCTTCACAAGATGTCTAGAGACTGTAACAGCCCACATGTAATAAGCTATCAAACACCATGTGATTGTATTTTTCCTCTGTTGGACTTGTAACTTGGCATGGTGGAGGTGTAGGTCATTTCATGTGGTGATCTTAATTGGCATTGGGATTGGAGTCATGTTGGGTTGTTTTCTTTTGCATTCAAAATGGTTAAAGAAGGGGATTGGAGGAATTTTCACTGTTGCATGTTCACTCCTATTGAACCCAATTTTGGCCTAGCCATTTCTTTTGCCTTTTCAAGGGTTTTAAAATCCTCAAGGTATTTTTGACCTCATTAAAAAACAGAAGCTCTAGTTCAAAGTGTTATTGAATTCAAAATGAGCTCACATTTTTGTTGTTGCCAAAATGCCCAAACCATTTTTAGAAATTGAGGAATAATGCAAGGATTAAGAATTTCAAGCTCATGGAATTTTGAACCTTTTGTCTTTCCCTCAAAAACTCCCCAAAGGCCTTTTCTATTCAATTTTAAATAGAAAATGGTGCTGTTTTACTTTGGGTGATTTTTCTCTGCATGCAAAATTGATCAAATCAATTTTGGGTGATCAGGCATCTTTTCAGGGGAATTTAAAAATATTTAAAATATTTTTCCCTTCCCCCTATCTTTTCCTTTTTTTTTCTTTGCCTGCTGATCTTTTCTTTCTCTCCAGCAGGCCATTTTTTTCCCTTTTCTTTCTTTTGCTGCAGGCTTCAGCCCAGCCCAGAGGGCCTGCACCTTGTTGGGCTCCAGCCCGGCCGAACCGGTACGCAGGGAAGCCTTCCCCACCGTTGGATCAATCCAACGGCACGGAAAGACCAACTTTCCACCGTGGCCGGAGGGGGACCCCGGCGGCCCTCTCACACCGACGGCCACCCTGGCGCCTCGACGTCCACCCTGGCCTAGGGATCCCCACCTATATAACCGCCGCATCCCTCGCAACCCTAGCTCCGCTCCCCCCATCTCCAGATCTCGCCGCGGCGTGCAGCGTCGACGGAGACCTCCCCTATTCCGCGGCACAGAACCGCTCCGGTGAGCAATTCCGGCCAGCCTTTCCCTTTTCGTTGCTCATGACCTCGTGTCGAGCTTCTTGGCACCTCAAGCGACTCCTTTTCGCCGTGCAGGGGATAGCAAGGTGACCATGCCGTCGTCGTTTCGTCAGCTTCGCCGCGGGGACCCTCTTCTCCAACGTCGCTTGCTTCTTCTCCTTCGTCTCCGGCAAGGTTGGGTCGCTCCAAGAAACCCACTAGGTGAGCACCTTGCCCTCCCTTTTCCTCCCGTGGACGCCCGTGTTCCTCTGCCCGCGTAGGTGTAGTTCCTGTGCTGCTCGGCTTGTCGCCGGCGAGCACCGCGTGATCGCCATGACCGCTGCGTGTCCGTTTCGTGTCTGCGCAAGGCCAGAGCACGAGCAGGCCGTGCTTTTGGCCATCTAGGAGGTGTGTGCGGGGGTGTGAAGTTGCTCGCGCCTCTGAAGCCAAGCTGCGTGTCGTCAGTTTCGTCAGAGCCGCCGTAGTTCCGTCGAGCCTAGCCTCCCCTCCGGTGAGGGTTAGATCCCTTCCAGGGCACCCACGGCTACGTGGTACTGCCCTCTATCATTTGCCGTTGACGCCGTGTGCAGGGGCGCAGTGTGTTCGACGCTGACGTCGTCTGAAACTTGGCCGCGCCGCCGTGTTTCAGATTTGTTCAGAGATGCGTCGCCGCCGTCCTGTTCCCGGTTGGATTCCGGCGAGCAGAGGTCAGGGGTTGAGCCCTAGAGCGCTCCTAGGCGTAGCAGGCAGTGCAGGCTCGAGGTCGAAGGGCACGGGAGAGCTAGCGGTGGCCGGAGGCAGAGGCGAGCTTCGCCGGAGTTTGTGCTCGCGCCGGGTTTCAGAAAGGTGCTGTTTTTCTTCAGTTTGGCCGACAGAGGGGGAACACCTCACCTTGCCTGCGTTGGTGTATTTGTTCAGTAATTGAACGTAGCGCAGTGGCAAGGGGGTGCAGTGGAGAGCTGCTCGGCCTGAGTTCGAATCCCAGCCCGCGCACCCCTTTTATTTTTTTTCTCTTTTTTTCGTTGGGCTTGCCCATCTGGGCCAGAAGAGAGGAGCTTGGCCTCCTCCCGAAGCCAGCCCATCGGGGTTCTGGGCTTCCCCGTTTCCTTTTTTTTTCTTTTTTTCTGTTCTCTGTTTTTCTTTTCTGTTTAATTCAATTTGAATTTGGATTCAAATTCAAATTGGATTCACTTCATTTTCTTCAAACAGGGCATGCCATATATGTTTTTAGGGTAGCTTGAGCTACTGATCACACTGGTGATATGCATATTTGCAATTGGCCCATCTCTAATTCTGGAGCTTGGTCAATTTTGCAATAAGCCCCCTGTAAATCCCTGTTCTTGCCAAGTTTGTTTCAATTTCAAAATTACTCATGCCATATATGGTTTTTGGGTAGTTTTGTGCAAGGAGTTGCATTGTGGTGATGATGTCATCATCTGAACCTTTTTCAAAATTCATGTGGTGCAATTTTGCACTCAGCCCCCTGAACTTCAGTTGAATTTGCAACTGCCCTTGCAAATTCAAATTGAGACATGTCATATATGTTTGGGGTGCTTTTCTGCAAGGATTTCAGCAGTGATGTTTTCATGATGTTTTGTGCAACTCATGAAATCAGGGTGTGATCACCGGTTCAGAAGCTTTCAGATCTTTCTGCTTGCAACATTTCAACTTCAGTGCATTTGAAATGTTGATCATCTGATATTTTCAATCTTGTTTCATTTCATCCTCTTTCTCAATTCAGCCCCTAACATATTGTCATATGTAATGTGGCTGGGCTCCAACCTTTGTTGCACCTTCCTTGTGTCAAGTTCACCGACACTACTCCGTCTCCGGAATCGTTGTTTTACTTTCACGTTGTTTAAGTTCTTGCAATTGTTTTGTTGTTCATGCCATGCTGTCATGCTACTTACACCTAAGTTAAGGCTTAGACCAAAGCCATTACAATGTAAATAAAATGCATGTGAAAGTGATGACTTGTCGTCATCACCTTCATTTAAACTTGACTAGACAGGGTCATATCATGTAAATAAAACTTGAACATGCCATCCTTGTATGAGTTTACATCCATTGCTTACTTGTGTGTTTTCCTTGCCGGTATTTTACGTTAGTACCCGAGACTGACGAGGAGACTTACGTGGAGCTGTCCGACACCGAGCCCGAGGGTACCGTGGGTGCTACTTCGACTACCTTACCAGGCAAGGGGGAGATCTGTGTCATTACTTTATAACTTTCTGCTCATGCCTAGCTGTAGACCTAGAACGTTATTGCTTGATCCTATCTACCTTATATGCCATGTTTTAAACCCATACAGCCATGATCCCCACATCCCAGCAAACCATTGTACTGCTAAGTTACCGCTGCTCAGCCATTGCTTAGTATGGATAGATAACTTGCTCCTTACCCTATATGTTTATGGTTGGGATATCATGCTATAAAAGAAGTTGGTTGATATTTATTATTGTTAAATGATGTTAATTTATATTCGACGAAAGGTGGAAGGATGGACTATTCCCGTCTGGTGCTTTGTTCCATTTGAGTCACATAGGACCCGAGTTCCGGGTATTGTGTTTCTTGACGACGTGCCTAATCGTGTGTGGGGTTTTATGGGGCCCCCTTGTCTTACCTACCTAGCTTCGTACAATTCTAGTGGTGGCCCGAGCTGATTTACATTTGCAACTGCGTGTGTGTTGGTAGGTACCCCAGCTGTTTTCGAAACAACCCGGGCCAGCGGAGACATGGTGTCTCTCGTTGGTCCACACTTGGCGAGCTAGGGGTCCCCTGAATATTCAGGTGTGATTTACCGACCTTGGCCCGACGGTAGAGACCGATTTGAGAGCGTGGCCAGCTTTTGAGTTGGGTGTCGACTCACCGGGGCCACCCGGAATTGTGCGTTGTTAGTTAGAGGGACTCTGACGTTCCGGAGTTTCAGGCGCTTACCTAGCCAAGTGGAAACCGGGCGTACATGCGACGTCTATAATGGACAGTTGGTACACCCCTGCAGGGTAAAATCTTTTCGAAAATCCGTGTCCGCGGTTGTGGACTACTTGAGACCTACTCCTTGTTCATAGAATAACATCAATTATAATCATGCTATAAAACTTGACAAACCGTGTGCGTGCCTTGGCTGTCTTTCTACGTCTAGGGGGACTGAGAGAGAAACGAGGTTGTGTTATGTTTGCGTAAGAAGGTGAATAGCCGACTTATGACACGTTGTCAACGTAACTTCTTGGATCTCATCTCTGTTCTGATAGAACGAGTAGCCACCATATATGCTAGTACGGCTGCAACCTGTCTATGTCTTTACCTTTCCTGTAGCGTTAGTTATTCCGTAATGACATGTTCTCACCCCCGTTTACATTTCTGTCTTTATCGCTTTGCCTGATCGGCCGCTGCAGTGGACTACTACCTCGACCCCAGCACCGGACGTTACTTCGTGGAGGTGCCCCCGGAGGACGACGACGAGTACGAGTACCTCGACCAGTAGGATCTTATAGTTGGGTTCAGACGTTCCCGTGGGTGGATATTTATGTGTAGCCCTCTCTAGGGCAATTTGGATCTTGACCGTACCCGGTCCCCATTATGCTTCCGCTTGATGTATTGATGAGATGTACTCATGATGATGTTGTATTATTAGACAGTGGCGTTGTATGCCCTGTTCTATTTATCTATCTATATGTATTTCTATCTTGTAGAGTTGTGCTTTATATACCTGTTGTCGAGAATCCGGTAGCGACACGAGTGCGAGTGTCGTGCGCCGGTGGCGTTTGATGCGCTTCTAACTCTGACCTGACGCGAAAGCGACTAGTAAGAGTTAGTACCGCATCAGGGGCCTTACAACTTGGTATCAGAGCAGGACTGACTGTAGAACCCTTTACTAGCCGAAGTTGAGTCTAGAATCTATTTTGGTAGTTATATAGGAAAAAAATTCAGAGAGTAGGACCTCTTTCTGTTTTCTCCTTATCCCACCCTCCCACCCCTTTTTCCGTGAGGAAGTGAAACGATGTTTTGTCTCTGCAACTTATCCCCTTTCAAAACAATCTAGGTTCTCGTTTACATGAGGCTCCGATTCCTCTATAATTTTTTTCTAGCGACGAGATGTGGTGGCGTCTTTGAGACCACTGAGCCGCCACTTGGGGTTGACTGCTCTACCTCGCTTACGGCGTACCCCAGGTGAAACGTCCATACAGGATTGGCGGGCATCCTATGGTAATATGGATGTGGTGTCTTTCCCCTATGGACGACCGTGATGGCGGGCCGCTCAGGGCAGATGTCTCATTGTTCAGGTTTCCAACCGCTCATATATATTGTTGTGTGCTCGCTAGCAGATTATTATCTTGGATTCGGATGATCTTGGTTTGGTAATTCCAGTAGCATCTAGCTATCGACTTTCCGGGTTAACCTTGGTGGAATTTCAGCCTTCGGCTTTCTCATACCTCGTGAGGAAGTTTTGTTGTCAATATTGCTCTAACTTCTGGATACTTCAATGATTCGACCATGTTCTCATAAGTGTTCCTGTATACAGGATGCCAAGAGCGAACATGCCGCCGCCAGAGAACCCTATCCTTGGAGAGGCTGTAGCCGCAGTGGCTCAGGGCACAACTGCGATCCTTCAGATGCTGCAGAACCAGGGTGCTCAGAGAAATGATCGACCACAGTACACCACACTGCAGCAGTTCCTCGCAATCAGCCCCCCCAGGTTCTACGAGGCTCGAGACCCGCTGGAGGCGGATGACTGGATCGCAGAGATCAAGAAGCACTTCAATGCCAACACCGTCAGACCAGTCGACTACGTCACCTTCGCCTCCTTCCAGCTTCAGGGAGCCGCAGGCAGTTGGTTCTCGATGTACAAGGCCAACAAGGGTGATGCAGAGATCACATGGGAGGACTTCGTCAGGGATTTCAGAGCTGCTCATATTCCCAGTGGACTGATCGAGAGGAAGCGCAAGGAGTTCTTAGCTCTGAGGCAGGGGGACAGGTCTGTGCAGGAGTATAACCTGGCCTTCGTCAGGCTTGCCAGGTACGCTCCAAAGGAGGTCTCGACAGAGGCCAAGCGCATTGCCAGGTTCCGCGGCGGTCTTGCCACGGACATCAAGTATGCGCTCACCTTGTCCACGCCACGCCTGTTCTCAGAGTTCGTCGACCAGGCTATCAGACAGGAGTCAGCTGAGACAGAGCGTTCCACAGATAAGAGGAAGCAGAGAGAACACAGTTCAGCAGTGATGGTCCACAAGAAGGCCAAGTCCTGGGTTGCAGAGCCACAGTCTCAGCCGCAGCGTCAGCAGTTTCAGCCGAGGGGGGCAGTTGTCCGCACTTTTTCCCGCCCTCCCGTCCCAGTGCAGCACGGACCTCGCTCTACTCCACCCTCCGCGAGGCCGCCTGCTCCACAGGGCCAGCCCAGGCCTGAGATCACGTGCTTCAAGTGTGGCAAGCCGGGGCACAAGTCTCCGCAGTGCACCGACCCTCGTTACGCCCGGCTGCCTCCGCCTCCACCTCGCTCTACACCGAGCAACGCGATGGTGCGGGCCCAGCCACGAGCGCTCCGTGTGAACAACGTGACTGTGGCAGAGGCTCAGCAGTCGTCCGAGATTGTGCTTGGTAGGTTACTTGTGTGTTCAGTTCCAGCGACAGTTTTGTTTGATTCCGGAGCTTCTCATTCTTTCATGTCCAAGTCCTTTGCTCGCTTTCATGGTTTTCAGTCAGAGATAATGGATTCACCTTCTGCTATTTCTGCACCGGGTTCCAAGATGAGCTCAGTTGTCAAAATTCCTGATGTGCAGATTCAGATTCAGGGTCTTCTTTTCTCAGCATCCTTGATCTTGCTTCCAAGTTCCGACATCGATGTCATTTTGGGCATGGATTGGCTTCTCAAGTACAAGGCCAAGATTGATTGTCCGTCCAAGACCGTGTTGCTGACACACGATTCAGGCGCAGAGATTTGGTACAGTTGTGGCTTGACAGCAGGATCAACACAGTTGTACGCTCTGAACGCTGGAGTTGCTCCATTGATAGAGGAGGTCAGAGTTGTTCGGGAGTTCCCAGATGTCTTTCCGGAGGAGTTGCCAGGTATTCCACCCGTGCGTGCTATCGAGTTCGTGATCGAGCTAGAACCTGGTACACAACCGATATCTCGGCAGCCGTACAAGATGTGTCCAGAAGAGCTGATTGAGTTGAAAGAACAACTGGTGAAGCTTGAGAAGGATGG
This sequence comes from Bromus sterilis, assembly GCA_950022295.1. Lineage (NCBI taxonomy): Eukaryota > Viridiplantae > Streptophyta > Magnoliopsida > Poales > Poaceae > Bromus > Bromus sterilis. The sequence continues at coordinate 236,591,655 of OX465596.1, forward strand.
GCTCATTCGTCCGATCACTTCCCCTTGGGGTGCCCCGTGTCTTTTTGTGAAGAAGAAAGATGGTACTAGCCGGTTGGTTCAAGACTACCGTGGTATGAACAAGAAGACGATCAAAAACAAGTACCCTTTGCCCAACATCAATGACCTATTTGAGCAGCTGCATGGAGCAAAGGTGTTTTCAAAGCTTGATTTAAAGATGGGGTACCACCAGATTCGTGTCCGTGAGGAGGACATTCCCAAGACAGCCTTCCGCACTCGTTATGGACTGTACGAGTTTACGGTCATGACGTTTGGCTTCTCAAACGCACCTCCAACGTTCATGAGAGCCATGAACTATCTGTTCCAAGAATGGCTGGACGTGTTTGTACTCCTCTACCTCGACGACATCCTTGTCTTTTCCAAGTCAGAGGCTGAGCATGAGGAGCAGCTCAGATTGGTGTTGCAGAAGTTGAGAGATCACCAGTTTTACGCCAAGTTCTCCAAGTGTGAGTTTTGGATCAATAAGGTCAACTTCCTTGGCCATGTCATTTCCTCAGAGGGCATTGCCGTTGACCCAGACAGAGTCCGGACGATTCAAGATTGGACTCCGCCGAAGAATGTCAAACAGCTCAGGAGTTTTCTCGGACTTGCCAGCTATTGCAGGAAGTTTGTCGAGAATTTCTCCAAGATAGCAAAGCCCATGACGGAGCTGTTGTGCAAGGGCAAGAAGTACAATTGGTCACAGGCTTTCCAAGCAGCTTTTGATGAGTTGAAGCTAAGGCTGACCACAGCTCCGATCCTGACACCGCCAGACGAGTCACAGCCGTTTCAAGTCTTCTGTGACGCCTCGTTGAATGGCCTTGGCGGAGTATTGATGCAGGGAAAGAATATTGTGGCTTACACCTCCAGACAGTTGAAGCAGGCTGAGAGGAACTATCCGACCCACGATCTTGAGCTGGCTGCAGTGATTCATGCGTTGGTTACTTGGCGACACCTCCTCCTAGGGAGGAAGGTTGATGTGTTCACCGATCACAAAAGCTTAAAGTACTTGTTCACGCAGCCTAACCTGAACTTGAGGAAAAGGAGATGGCTCGAGACTATTACTGAGTACTCCGTGGATATTCAGTATACGCCTGGCAAGGCGAATGTCATAGCCGATGCGTTGAGCCGCAAGGGCGATTGCAACAGTGTCCAGGTGCAGCAGATCCACCCTGATTTGTGTGAGTCCTTTCGAAGACTCAATCTCGAGCTAGTTCCAGCAGGCTATCTAGCCAACCTTGTGGTAGAGCCCACTATCCGTGAGAAGATTCGTGAAGCTCAGTCTGGCAGCGCAATGATTCAGAAAGTCAAGTAGGGTATTGCCGCCTCAGTTCCGAAGTACGGCTGCTTTTCAGTGCATAATGACGGCACCGTGATGTTCGAGGAGCGAATTGTTGTTCCCAGAGAGGGAGGTCTCAGAGAGGTCATCTTGAAGGAAGCCCATGACTCAAAGCTGTCTATCCACCCAGGTAGCACCAAGATGTATCAGGACCTCAAGCAGAGCTTTTGGTGGACTCGTATGAAGCGGGATGTTGCCCGTTTTGTCTCCCAATGTGATGTGTGCAGGAGAGTGAAAGCACAGCATCAGAAGCCTGCAGGGCTACTTCAGCCAATTGAAATTCCGGAGTGGAAATGGGATCACATTGAGATGGATTTCATCACGGGTTTTCCTCTGTCGCAGAAGAAGAACAATGCCATCTTTGTCGTCATTGACAATCTCTCCAAAGTTGCCCACTTCTTTCCAGTGAAAGACTCCATTTCAACAGCTCAGTTGGCGGATTTGTACACCGCAAGAGTTGTATCTTTGCACGGCATTCCCAAGAAGATCAGTTCAGATAGAGGCAGCCTTTTTACCTCTAAGTTCTGGCAGGCTTTTCAAAAGGCGATTGGTACGACAGTGTTGTTCAGTACCGCTTATCACCCTCAGACCAGTGGGCAGGTTGAGCGTGTGAATCACATTCTCGAGGACATGTTGAGGGCATGTGTGATCTCGTTTGGCATGAAGTGGGAGGAGTGTTTGCCGTATGCTGAGTTCTCTTACAACAACAGCTATCAGGCAAGTTTGCAGGCAGCGCCGTTTGAAGTCTTGTATGGTCGCAAGTGTAGGACACCTTTGAACTGGTCCGAGACGGGTGAGAGGCAGCTGTTCGGCCCAGATGTGGTAAAAGAGGCAGAGGACAGAGTGAAGATTGTCCGAGAGCACCTAAAGGCAGCACAGTCTAGGCAGAAGGCCTATTATGACAAAAGGCACCGTGGTGTAGCATTTCAGGTTGGTGGTTGGGCGTACCTGAGAGTGTCTCCATTGAGGGGAACTCATCGCTTTGGTATCAAGGGAAAGCTCGCTCCAAGATTTGTCGGACCTTTCCGCATCCTTGAGACTAGAGGACCTCTTGCCTTTCGGCTCGAGCTTCCAGAGAGTCTGTCCATGGTGCATGACGTGTTCCATGTGTCCCAACTAAAGCAGTGCTTCAAACAGCCAGAGCAGGCTATTGACTTGGGCAAGATACAGCTGAGTGCGGACCTTTCCTACTCAGAGCGTCCAGTCCGTGTTCTTGATTCGTCCGAGCGCAAGACTCGCAACAAGACCGTCAAGTTCCTCAAGGTGCAGTGGGCACATCACTCGGAGAAGGAGGCAACGTGGGAGCGTGAAGATCATCTCCGTTCTGAGTATCCCGAGCTTTTTCTTGCTTAGATCTCGGGGCGTGATCCTATGTTGGTAGGGGAGAGCTGTAACAGCCCACATGTAATAAGCTATCAAACACCATGTGATTGTATTTTTCCTCTGTTGGACTTGTAACTTGGCATGGTGGAGGTGTATGTCATTTCATGTGGTGATCTTAATTGGCATTGGGATTGGAGTCATGTTGGGTTGTTTTCTTTTGCATCCAAAATGGTTAAAGAAGGGGATTGGAGGAATTTTCACTCTTGCATGTTCACTCCTATTGAACCCAATTTTGGCCTAGCCATTTCTTTTGCCTTTTCAAGGGTTTTAAAATCCTCAAGGTATTTTTGACCTCATTAAAAAACAGAAGCTCTAGTTCAAAGTGTTATTGAATTCAAAATGAGCTCACATTTTTGTTGTTGCCAAAATGCCCAAACCATTTTTAGAAATTGAGGAATAATGCAAGGATTAAGAATTTCAAGCTCATGGAATTTTGAACCTTTTGTCTTTCCCTCAAAAACTCCCCAAAGGCCTTTTCTATTCAATTTTAAATAGAAAATGGTGCTGTTTTACTTTGGGTGATTTTTCTCTGCATGCAAAATTGATGAAATCAATTTTGGGTGATCAGGCATCTTTTCAGGGGAATTTAAAAATATATAAATATTTTTCCCTTCCCCCTATCTTTTCCTTTTTTTTTCTTTGCCTACTGATCTTTTCTTTCTCTCCAGCAGGCCATTTTTTCCCTTTTCTTTCTTTTGGTGCAGGCTTCAGCCCAGCCCAGAGGGCCTGCACCTTGTTGGGCTCCAGCCCGGCCGAACCGGTACGCAGGGAAGCCTTCCCCACCGTTGGATCAATCCAACGGCAGGGAAAGACCAACTTTCCACCGTGGCCGGAGGGGGACCCCGGCGGCCCTCTCACACCGGCGGCCACCCTGGCGCCTCGACGTCCACCCTGGCCTAGGGATCCCCACCTATATAACCGCCGCATCCCTCGCAACCCTAGCTCCGCTCCCCCCATCTCCAGATCTCGCCGCGGCGCGCAGCGTCGCCGGAGACCTCCCCTATTCCGCGGCACAGAACCGCTCCGGTGAGCAATTCCGGCCAGCCTTTCCCTTCTCCTTGCTCGTGACCTCGTGTCGAGCTTCTTGGCACCTCAAGCGACTCCTTTTCGCCGTGCAGGGGATAGCAAGGTGACCGTGCCGTCGTCGTTTCGTCAGCTTCGCCGCGGGCACCCTCTGCTCCAACGTCGCTCGCTTCTTCTCCTTCGTCTCCGGCAAGGTTGGGTCGCTCCAAGAAACCCACTAGGTGAGCACCTTGCCCTCCCTTTTCCTCCCGTGGACGCCCGTGTTCCTCTGCCCGCGTAGGTGTAGTTCCTGTCCCGCTCGGCTTGTCGCCGGCGAGCACCGCGTGGTCGCCATGACCGCTGCGTGTCCGTGTCGTGTATGCGCAAGGCCAGAGCACGAGCAGGCCGTGCTTTTGGCCATCTAGGAGGTGTGTGCGGGGGTGTGAAGTTGCTCGCGCCTCTGAAGCCAAGCTGCGCGTCGTCAGTTTCGTCAGAGCCGCCGTAGTTCCGTCGAGCCTAGCCTCCCCTCCGGTGAGGGTTAGATCCCTTCCAGGGCACCCACGGCTACGTGGTACTGCCCTCTATCATTTGCCGTCGACGCCGTGTGCAGGGGCGCAGTGTGTTCGACGCCGGCGTCGTCTGAAACTTGGCCGCGCCGCCGTGTTTCAGATTTGTTCAGAGATGCGTCGCCGCCGTCCTGTTCCCGGTTGGATTCCGGCGAGCACAGGTCAGGGGTTGAGCCCTAGAGCGCTCCTAGGCGTAGCAGGCAGTGCAGGCTCGAGGTCGAAGGGCACGGGAGAGCTAGCGATGGCCGGAGGCAGAGGCGAGCTTCGCCGGAGTTTGTGCTCGCGCCGGGTTTCAGAAAGGTGCTGTTTTTCTTCAGTTTGGACGACAGAGGGGGAACACCTCACCTTGCCTGCGTTGGTGTATTTGTTAAGTAATCGAACCGTAGCGCAGTGGCAAGGGGGTGCAGTGGAGAGCTGCTCGGCCTGAGTTCGAATCTCAGGCGGCGCACCCCTTTTATTTTTTTTCTATTTTTTTCGTTGGGCTTGCCCATCTGGGCCCGAAGAGAGGAGCTGGGCCTCCTCCCGAAGCCAGCCCATCGGGGTTCTGGGCTTCCCCGTTTCCTTTTTTTTTCTTTTTTTCTGTTCTCTGTTTTTCTTTTCTGTTTAATTCAATTTGAATTTGGATTCAAATTCAAATTGGATTCACTTCATTTTCTTCAAACAGGGCATGCCATATATGTTTTTAGGGTAGCTTGAGCTACTGATCACACTGGTGATATGCATATTTGAAATTGGCCCATCTCTAATTCTGGAGCTTGGTCAATTTTGCAATAAGCCCCCTGTAAATCCCTGTTCTTGCCAAGTTTGTTTCAATTTCAAAATTACTCATGCCATATATGGTTTTTGGGTAGTTTTGTGCAAGGAGTTGCATTGTGGTGATGATGTCATCATCTGAACCTTTTTCAAAATTCATGTGGTGCAATTTTGCACTCAGCCCCCTGAACTTCAGTTGAATTTGCAACTGCCCTTGCAAATTCAAATTGAGACATGTCATATATGTTTGGGGTGCTTTTCTGCAAGGATTTCAGCAGTGATGTTTTCATGATGTTTTGTGCAACTCATGAAATCAGGGTGTGATCACCGGTTCAGAAGCTTTCAGATCTTTCTGCTTGCAACATTTCAACTTCAGTGCATTTGAAATGCTGATCATCTGATCTTTTCAATCTTGTTTCATTTCATCCTCTTTCTCAATTCAGCCCCTAACATATTGTCATATGTAATGTGGCTGGGCTCCAACCTTTGTTGCACCTTCCTTGTGTCAAGTTCACCGACACTACTCCGTCTCCGGAATCGTTGTTTTACTTTCACGTTGTTTAAGTTCTTGCAATTGTTTTGTTGTTCATGCCATGCTGTCATGCTACTTACACCTAAGTTAAGGCTTAGACCAAAGCCATTACAATGTAAATAAAATGCATGTGAAAGTGATGACTTTTCGTCATCACCTTCATTTAAACTTGACTAGACAGGGTCATATCATGTAAATAAAACTTGAACATCCCATCCTTGTATGAGTTTACATCCATTGCTTACTTGTGTGTTTTCCTTGCCGGTATTTTACGTTAGTACCCGAGACTGACGAGGAGACTTACGTGGAGCTGTCCGACACCGAGCCCGAGGGTACCGTGGGTGCTACTTCGACTACCTTATCAGGCAAGGGGGAGATCTGTGTCATTACTTTATAACTTTCTGCTCATGCCTAGTTGTAGACCTAGAACGTTATTGCTTGATCCTATCTACCTTATATGCCATGTTTTAAACCCATACAGCCATGATCCCCACATCCCAGCAAACCATTGTACTGCTAAGTTACCGCTGCTCAGCCATTGCTTAGTATGGATAGAAAACTTGCTGCTTACCCTATATGTTTATGGTTGGGATATCATGCTATAAAAGAAGTTGGTTGATATTTATTATTGTTAAATGATGTTAATTTATATTTGACTAAAGGTGGAAGGCTGGACTATTCCCGTCTGGTGCTTTGTTCCATTTGAGTCACATAGGACCCGAGTTCCGGGTATTGTGTTTATTGACGAGCGTGCCTAATCGTGTGTGGGGTTTTATGGGGCCCCCTTGTCTTACCTACCTAGCTTCGTACAATTCTAGTGGTGGCCCGAGCTGATTTACATTTGCAACTGCGTGTGTGTTGGTAGGTACCCCAGCTGTTTTCGAAACAACCCGGGCCAGCGGAGACATGGTTTCTCTCGTTGGTCCACACTTGGCGAGCTAGGGGTCCCCTGAATATTCAGGTGTGATTTACTGACCTTGGCCAGACGGTAGAGACCGATTCGAGAGCGTGGCCAGCTTTTGAGTTGGGTGTCGACTCACCAGGGGCCACCCGGAATTGTGCGTTGTTAGTTAGAGGGACTCTGACGTTCCGGAGTTTCAGGCGCTTACCTAGCCAAGTGGAAACCGGGCGTACATGCGACATCTATAATGGACAGTTGGTACACCCCTGCAGGGTAAAATCTTTTCGAAAAGCCGTGTCCGCGGTTGTGGACTACTTGAGACCTACTCCTTGTTCATAGAATAACATCAATTATAATCATGCTATAAAACTTGACAAACCGTGTGCGTGCCTTGGCTGTCTTTCTACGTCCAGGGGGACCGAGAGAGAAACGAGGTTGTGTTATGTTTGCGTAAGAAGGTGAATAGCCGACTTATGACACGTTGTCAACGTAACTTCTTGGATCTCATCTCTGTTCTGATAGAACGAGTAGCCACCATATATGCTAGTACGGCTGCAACCTGTCTATGTCTTTACCTTTCCTGTAGCGTTAGTTATTCCGTAATGACATGTTCTCACCCCGATTTACATTTCTGTCTTTATCGCTTTGCCTGATCGGCCGCTGCAGTGGACTACTACCTCGACCCCAGCACCGGACGTTACTTCGTGGAGGTGCCCCCGGAGGACGACGACGAGTACGAGTACCTCGACCAGTAGGATCTTATAGTTGGGTTCAGACGTTCCCGTGGGTGGATATTTATGTGTAGCCCTCTCTAGGGCAATTTGGATCTTGACCGTACCCGGTACCCATTATGCTTCCGCTTGATGTATTGATGAGATGTACTCATGATGATGTTGTATTATTAGACAGTGGCGTTGTATGCCCTGTTCTATTTATCTATCTATACGTATTTCTATCTTGTAGAGTTGTGCTTTATATACCTGTTGTCGAGAATCCGGTAGCGACACGAGTGCGAGTGTCGTGCGCCGGTGGCGTTTGATGCGCTTCTAACTCTGACCTGACGCGAAAGCGACTAGTTAGAGTTAGTACCGCATCAGGGGCCTTACAGAGACCCCCACACTAGCACACTTCATCTTGCCTTCACGGAGCATATCACTAATGCTCTCATTAAAGCTAGGGAGGATAAGCTTAGGGTAGAAGCCTCCATACCTAGAAAGCTAGAAGATGGTTGGGATCCTATGATTAAAATTAAGTTGAATAACTTCTCTTGCTATGCTTTATGTGATGTTGGAGCTAGTACCTCCGTTATGCCCAAAAGAATGTATGATATATTTGAATTGAAACCTTTTGATCCTTGTTCTTTTGGTGTTCGTCTTGTCGACTCTTCTGTAAAGAATCCTTTGGGGAAGAACGATGATGTTATTATTGTTGTCAATGACAATTATGTTCCCGTTGATTTTACTATTATGGACATTGAATGTGAACCTTCTTGTCCAATTATTTTGGGACGTCCTTTTCTTCGCACCGTAGGTGCTGTTATTGATATGAAAGAAGGGATTATAAAATTCCAATTCCCTCTCAAGAAAGGGATGGAACACTTCCCTAGAAAGAAGATTAAGTTAACTTTTGAGTCTGTCACACGGGCTAGTTATTTTCTTGATAAAACTTGATCCTTTTTGCATTAAGCCTAGCTAATGGCTTTAAAGAAGCGCTTTCGGGAGGCAGCCCACAATGAATTTAGGTTTTTATTTTTGCTTTCCTTCTGTTTTTAGTGGTCTTGATGATTGTTACTATTGTAGCAACATCATTGTATCTTTACTTTTCAAGCTTTGTGCCATTTATAGCCTCATATGACAAGGGAAGTGAAAGTTGTGACATGTTGTCCAGAAAACAGATTATGTCCTCGTGACGGGAAAAATCACACAAAAATCCCAGTTCATCTTTTTGAGATGAATTTTCTACACAGCGTGCTCTATACAATCACGGAACTTTCGTATGTTCTGATTTTTTTTTTGAGTTGCAGAAATGCCACTAAAAAATTCTTTACTACCTACTGGTCTGTTTTTCACAGATTCTGTCCTGTTTTGCCTTTTCTTCATTTTGCAAACCTTAAGCTTGCTTTTTATTTGCTAAAACATTTTGGCAATCTTGAGAAACAGTAGCTCTTCAATATTATACTTATTTCCAGTAGATAAAAAATATATTTTATTATGGGTACTAACCTCGCTATCAGATTATGATGAGTTATGTATGAAGGGAGTTTTCAAGTGTGCGAGGGAAGATGATGAAAGAAGATTCAGGAGTGTCAAACGCTCAAGCTTGGGGATGCCCCCGTGCAACCCCAAGAAATATTCAAGTAGACTCAAGCATCTAAGCTTGGGGATACCCCCGTGCATCCCCTTCTTCATCAACAATTATCAGTTCGTCTCTCGTCTCACTATATTTTTATCACTTCATGCGTTATGTGCTATGCTTGGAGCGTCTCGCTCTTAGGTTTCCTTTTTAGTTTTCTTTAGCTTTTCTTGCTGTTCATAACAAGTTAGAAGCCAGCTTTCTTTGTGTGGGAGAGAAACATGCTCCACTTTCAAAATCTAGAACACATCATAGGATTCTTCATGCTTATCTTTGTTGTGTGTGTTCTTTATCTTTTTCATAGCTGCGGTCATGTTTAGATCTTAGTTTTCATGCTTATCTTTTTAAAGAGCTTTTTTAGTTTGTTGCCGAAACTCTCTTGAGTTTTCATGTTTATCTTGTTTAGAGAGTTTTCCTGTTGCACTGAGTTTTGTGTCTTGACTTGAAGTAGGTAGTTGAGGTTGCTATTCAATTGTAGTAGTAACTTGCAATAGTTTTAAGGTATTGCTATGAGTAATGTGTGGACTTTTGGTGTCAAGAGCTTTAGCCTATTATTGATACATGTCGTATTTTGGGAAATCCGTGTTTATTTTCAAAACTTTCAAAATTAGTTGAGAACTTTAGCTACTAGATGGATCACTACTCTTTGGAGGGATCGAATATTAGAGTACACTCACATACCATGAGTCGAGGATGCGCAAGGATAACCAAACCCCCATACACTCCTCCTCGGGGTACTTGTCTCTCTGTGAACCTCCTTATTAGATTGAGAGTTACCGATAATAAGTGCATGAGTTCTTCGGACTAATGTGAGTATTCGAAAGTTTACACTTCCACCTACCCATATTTTTCTAGCGTCTCCTGTGTCGTGCATTGCTTTCTTCTCACTCTGAGAGTTAGCGTCCACCTTCGCCGGTACATCCAAACCCTTGGCACGATACGCTCTGTCGTCATAAACCTGCTTATATCCTTCCTCAAAACAGCCACCATACCTACGTATAAAGGCATTTACATAGCCTTTCCGAGATACATTGCCATGCAACATCCACCTTCTCATGACTTGATCTTCATGTCATACACGCTACTTGCTTGATCGATGAGCCACATGCTAGTTGGGCCTTTCCCTAATCATTGCTACATGACGCGCTAGTATCATTGCATATCCTTCTACACTAGCAGAGGCATACATTTGCATACTTCATGATAGTTTCATTTTCTTTATGTTAAGTACTTTTGTAAAGTGTGAAAGATCTTCTATACTTCTTGTAATATATAGAGTGTTGCCCCTAAAGTGAGGAAAAGATCCCAAAGAGGACAAAATCAAAAGATCCCAAAGAGGATAAAATCAAAAGATCCCAAAGAGGACAAATGAGAGAAATAGAAAGAGCCATTGAGGCCACAAAAAAATTACAAAAAATTAGAAAAAATAGAAAAAGAAATAAAAAGAGAGAAGGGGGGACACTACTATTCCTTTTGAGAGATCCACACTCGTACCCCCTCTTATATCTTGTACTCCATAGAGATTATCATTTATGCATATAGATATGTGGGGACCTTCACACTATAGAACTTGGCTTGTATATTCCAAGGATGAGCCTCCTCAAATGAGCTATAGGTCTTCTTGAGCAAAAAAGTTGGATGCACACCCACTAGTTCCATTGATGAGCTTACCTTATCTCATATGTGCATCCGTTGCATGGCAATCCCTACTCCTCACATCATATCTATCATTTGGCTTTCTCTCGCATATGATTTTCCTCATTGATGTGTGCCTTTCTCACCTTGTTGTCTTCATCCTCCACCATATTCTCTCTTTGCCATCCTAAGTGTCAACTTTCTTGCTTAAGATCATCCATTGCATGAGTGCTCAAAATGTCGAAAAGGAGTGGATCATTTTGACTTGTACCTGGCTAGTGGTCTGGGGATGAGTCACGATAAGATTCCAAAGAAGACAAAGTTTAAAACTTTAGTAGATTAAGTTCTCACCAATAATTTTTTTGTTTTACTCTCTCGTATATCCCTATCCCCTTTCTTGCACGCAAACACCATTTTGAGACATTCGAGTGACGGACAGCGAGAGCTCTTGCACCTTTATGTTCTAGTGTTGCTTGTTTCAATGCTAATATAGACTCTTGCCTGTTATGACTTGAATTGAATTACATGCCTTGATTGCTTTACTTAAAAAGTTCTTATATGGTTGGTAGCATGTCACCACAGAAATTATGCTTGTTATCATTTACCTACTCGAGGACGAGGAGGAATTAAGCTTGGGGATGTTGATACGTTCAAAACATATCTATAATTTCTGCTTTCTCCATGCCTCTTTTGTGTGATATTGCTATGATATTGATGAACTTCCATACACTTTTGATCATATTTGGACTAACCTATTAACTCAGTGCACCCCAGTGCCAGTTCCTGTTTTCTGCAGTTTTTGTATTTCAAGTTTTCCCATTATTTAAAGTGCTAAAAAAAATTCGGGAAAAATATAGGAAAAATCAGCGTACGGGAACCTTCCAGAAGAGCCCTAGTGGGGCCATATGGGTGCCAGGTGTGGCCCAGGCGGCCACCTGGCGCGTCCACCCCTTAGGTCGCGCCAGGGGGGGCGCCTTGGGCCCCTGGTCCACCTCTGGCTGCCCCCTTTGCGTATTTATTCCCTGTGACGAGAAACCCTCGGGAACAAAACCATTTTTCGCGATCTCTCCTCTGTTCTGCCGCCGCCGCGCTTCCAAGATCGGGAGCACCAGGAGACCTCTTCCCGGCACCCTGCCGGAGGGAGGAACCACCCCCGGGAGCTTCTCCACCACCATAGATGCTTCCCGGATGAACCGTGAGTAGTCCACCTTGGACCATGGGTCTATGATCAGTAGCTATGTGATTTTCTCCTCCCCTCTTTGTTCTTCATGGATTAGACCTCGTGAGATGCCCTACATGATCGAGGCACATATGTAATCTTTCTGTTGTTGCTATGCTGAGTTTGTTGGGATCCGATGGATTATGAGACTATGTTCAGATTGTGTTTGAGTAATATATTAGATTCCCCTCTTTTATATTTATGTTCTTGAGTAAGTCTTGCATGTTCTCCGTTGTTGTTTATTGCTTTGGCCAAGTAGTAGGTAGTGACTCCAAGAGGGAGCGTTATGCATGATTGTGGGTTCATGCCCCCCGATGACTAGCTTGAGTGAAAGAAACATGATTCTAGGGGATGTGTTGTTTCCACAAGGGAGAAAACAACAGTGCTTGTACTTGCGGGTGCAAGGATTGTTTACTTTACGCAAAGTTCTTTAATGCAGCTTTCTGTTGCTTTGAGTTTACACTTTGGATTGGATTCACAACTTAATACCAGCGAGATGTTCTGGGTAGATATCTCAAGGTGGATGATTAGTAGGTAGATGCAGATGGATTTCGGTCTACTTGTCTTGGCGTACCGCCCATTCTTTTGAGCCTCTGCCTTTCTTTATAGCATAGTTAGCATTGGTTTGCACACATAATCTTGTCAATTTCCCAGCTGTAATTTGTTTACCTCGCATGTCTATTTTATCGTCTTTTGGGAGAGAGACATCACTAGTGAAAATCATGGGATCCTGGTCCATATTTCCAATACTGTTTACACCCGCTATTTATTTCCTGCTTAATTTACCTTCCCGTTGCTATCACTATCACTATTATCCCATGCATTTGATCCTTTGTGAACAACAAGGCCGGAGGGATTGACAACCTCTCTAAACTCGTTGGGAGCAAAGTTATCTGTTATGTGTGCAGTTCCACGTCAACTCTCGCACAACCAAACAAATTTTTGGTGCCGTTGTCACCTTCCTATCGTTGTTGGAGTCCTACTGGAAACAAACCTTGGTATCTTCACCGAGGGAAATTTTCTGCTGTCTACATCTCAACCTTCCACTTTGGGTAACCAACGAGGGGCGAGAAGCCATCACTTGACTAGGAGATCATAACGGTGGTGGTGCTGATCTTCAAAGTTGTTCGTACGGGCGAGATGAGGCGATGAACCGAGCGCGCTCCGATGAACTCGCGCGGTGCGCGCGAAGCTCTGAGTTCAATCTTTTTCTAGTTTAGAGAAGGAGAAAAGATGTCCATTAGATGCACAACGAAGAAAGAAGCCGATATGAAAAAATTTGGGTCAAGGGGAGGCTCACCGGCGACGGGATCTACCGGTAAAGTCGAGATTTTCCGGCGAGATCTACCTCGAAATAGGGCTCGATTTGGTGCATTTTGGGGCGAAATTTTGTGGGGAATCAGTTGACGGGGTCATGGGGGTATTTGATAGAGGCGAAGGTGTCCCGATGTTTCGATGAGATGGTGGAGATCGATTTTGGTGGAGTAGACTTTCACGACCCGACTACGAACGTGCGAAGACGTTGCGCCTTAGCAATCGCTAAACCAACTCCGAGAGGTTATTGATCCCGCGGATGCACGATCAACCTGACCACGAAGGTCAATTCCTGCAAGCAATCGAAGAACAAGCAAGAACTAAGAATTGCAATCTGGATATTGCGAGTATAAGATGAAAGATTAAAAGAAGTTGGGGTTCCAATGCGGTCTTGGCCTGGTCGGACGACACAAACGAAGAACTCGAAGTTGCGGCTATGGCTAACTTAAATCTAATTAAAACCCAAGTCTAAACGACGCCCTAAGGGCTGTATATATGGGGGAACAGAGGGGATTTTCGTGACCCCTTGGAGGTGGGGTCCGAAAACAACCCTAACTCGGTTTCCCCACACATACGGACTCGAAAAACAGCCTATAATGTGGTATTTCGAAATTACATGGGCCCAGCCCAATATTAAGGTGACGCAGCACCTATAATTGCTCTTGGACGAAAATAATGAAGTGGCATCTCGTGTATTCCGTCCAAGCCTTCATGCATGCCTTATGGTGGCTTCAACGTGCGAAAATCCCCACTGGAAGCTCCACTGTACTTTCCCCTGCGCGCACCTTCTTCTCCATTCTTGATCCCGCTCCAATGACCATCCTTCTTGTCCATGCTAGGTCCTTCATTCATAAGCAAAACAAAAGTATCTAATTTAGGCAGCATCATATGTTCATGAACAATAGAAGGATTCGCAAGAAACGAAAGTACCTAATAATTTAGTTGACGTGCACGTGCTCTAGTAACTGGTCCAGTATGTGTAGTTGGTGAGGGTATGGGTGTAACATTAGTAGGGATGTCCTCATCATCCTCCCCTTCTTGAATTGAAGTCGTCCTCGACGGAAGCTCATCATCTTCTCCCAAATAAGGTTTCAAATCTGCAATGTTAAATGTGGGACTAACCCCAAAATCTACAGGTAGCTCAAGTTTATATGCATTATCATTAATTTTCTGTAAAACCTTAAAGGGACCATCAGCTCGTGGCATTAACTTAGACTTGCGCAAATCAGGAAACCTATCTTTTCGTAGATGTAACCAAACAAGATCTCCTGGTTCAAAAACAACATGCTTTCGACCCCTATCACCAGCAAGCTTGTATCTAGCATTCATGCGCTCAATGTTTTCTTTAGTTAACTCATGCATTTTTAATATCAATTCAGCACGTTGCTTAGCATCAAAATTCACCTTCTCCGAAGATGGAAGAGGCAGCAAATCAATAGGTGCACGAGGTAGAAAACCATAAAAAATCTCAAAAGGGCACATTTTAGTGGTAGAATGCACTGAACGATTATAAGCAAATTCAATATGAGGTAAACATTCTTCCCACAGTTTCAAGTTACTTTTTAAAACAGCCCTAAGCATAGTAGACAATGTCCTATTGACCACTTCAGTTTGTCCATCAGTTTGGGGATGACATGTAGTACTAAAGAGTAGTTTAGTCCCCAACTTAGCCCATAAGCATCTCCAAAAATGGCTAAGAAACTTAGTATCACGATCCGAGACAATAGTATTGGGCACACCATGTAAACGAATAATCTCTCCAAAGAATAAATCAGCAACATTAGCAGCAGCATCGCTTTTATGACATGGTATAAAATGTGCCATCTTAGAAAATCTATCCACGACAACAAATATGCTATCCCTCCCCTTCTTTGTTCGAGGCAAGCCTAAAACAAAGTCCATGGATATGTCCTCCCACGGAACACTAGGTACAGGTAAAGGCATGTATAAACCATGAGGATTGAGTCGTGACTTAGCTTTTTGACATGTAGTGCAGCGAGCAACAAAACGCTCAACATCCCGTCTCATCTTTGGCCAAAAGAAATGTGTAGCAAGTACATCCTCCGTCTTTTTCACGCCAAAATGTCCCATTAATCCTCCTCCATGCGCCTCCTGCAACAACAAAAGACGAATAGAGCTAGCTGGAATGCATAGCTTGTTAGAACGGAACACAAATCCATCATTAAGCACAAACTTGTTCCATGTTCTACCCTCTCTACAATTCTGCAATACATCTTTAAATTCCGCATCATTTGCATATTGTTCTTTGATTGTCTCTAAACCGAATATCTTGAAGTCAAGTTGTGAAAGCATAGTATAACGACGAGACAAAGCATCAGCAATAATATTATCTTTCCCCTTCTTGTGTTTAATGACATAAGGGAAAGTCTCAATAAATTCAACCCACTTAGCATGTCTACGATTAAGTTTTGCTTGACTTCTTATGTGTTTCAAAGATTCATGATCAGAATGTATAACAAACTCTTTGGGCCATAAATAATGTTGCCAAGTTTCTAATGTCCGAACAAGAGCATATAATTCCTTATCATAAGTAGAATAGTTCAGACTAGACCCACTCAATTTTTCAGAAAAGTATGCAACAGGTTTAACATCTTGTAATAACACACCTCCCAAACCAATCCCACTAGCATCGCATTCAAGCTCAAAAGTCTTATTAAAATCAGGAAGTTGGAGCAAAGGAGCATGTGTTAACTTATCTTTCAATACCGTGAAAGCTTCTTCCTGTGCGGTACCCCAAGTAAAAGGCACATCCTTGCGTGTAAGCTCATTGAGAGGGGCAGCAATGGTGCTGAAATCTCTCACAAAACGCCTATAGAATCCAGCGAGGCCAAGAAAACTCCTCACTTGTGTGACCGTTTTGGGCTGCGGCCAACTCTCAATCGCCTCGATCTTGGCTTTATCAACTTCAATACCCTGTGGAGTAACAACATAGCCAAGAAACGATACTCGGTCGGTGCAAAAGGTGCACTTCCCAAGGTTACCAAATAAACGTGCATTACGTAGAGCAATAAAAACAGCACGTAAATGATCCAAATGTTCCTCCAAAGATTTGCTATAAATCAGTATATCATCAAAATAGACTACCACAAATCGTCCAATGAAAGCACGTAAAACCTCGTTCATTAATATCATGAAAGTGCTAGGTGCATTAGTTAACCCAAAAGGCATGACTAACCACTCATATAATCCAAACTTAGTTTTAAAAGCCGTTTTCCATTCATCTCCTAATTTCATGCGAATTTGATGGTATCCACTACGCAAATCAACTTTGGAAAACATGGTAGAGCCACTTAATTCATCAAGCATATCATCTAACCTAGGAATAGGATGACGATAACGAATAGTAATATTATTAATGGCTCGACAATCAACACACATACGCCATGTTCCATCCTTTTTAGGCACTAATATAACAGGAACAGCACAAGGACTAACGGACTCACGTATGTAACCTTTGTCGAGTAGCTCTTGTACTTGACGCTGAATCTCCTTCGTCTCCTCCGGATTGGTACGGTATGGCGCACGGTTGGGCAACGAAGCACCGGGAATTAAGTCAATCTGATGCTCAATCCCTCGAATAGGTGGTAATCCCGGTGGTACGTCTTGTGGAAAGACGTCAATAAACTCCTGCAAAAGGTCAGTGACAACAGGAGGCAAAGAAGGAGGCAATTCCTCAAATGAAAACAAAGCTTCTTTGCACACAAAAGCATAGCACACATATTGACTAACATCCAAATCTGAAATATCAACCTTAGTAGCAAGCAAAGTTGGACTAGTCAATTTAATTTCATTAGAAACAGCAGAAGAAGATTTGCTATTAGTCTTATGTTGTTGCTCAAATTCTTTGGCTGCTATCTCATTCTCACTCTTATTTTTCTCCTGTTTTGCTTTACTAGCTCTAGCAAGGTCATCTTTCACAATTTGTTCAGGAGACATAGGAAGTAAAGCAATATTTTTATCCTGATGAACTAGAGTAAACTGATTTGTCCTACCATGGTGTACAACATTCCTATCAAATTGCCATGGTCTACCAAGTAAAAGAGAGCAAGCTTGCATGGGTACCACATCACAATCAACATAATCAGCATATGCAGCAATGCTAAAGTGCACACGAACAGAACGCGTTACCTTAATCTTACCACTATTGTTAAACCACTGAATATAGTACGGATGGGGGTGTGGTCTTGTGGTGAGAGATAGCTTCTCCACCAACTCCATGCTAGCCAAGTTGTTGCAACTCCCTCCGTCAATGATGATGCGAACCGAACGTTCTTTCACCACTCCCTTTGTGTGGAACAAATTATGCCTCTGGTTTTGCTCGGCCTTCGTTACCTGCACACTTAATACACGTTGAGCAACCAAACTAGCATATTTATCTGCATCATCAGGAGTCATATACTCTATATCATGAGCATCATCATGGGCACCCTGTTCCTCATGAGCAATGAGAACTAGAGTCTCCTCATCATAGTCGCTCGCTGACTCATACCCACCATCCGCCGTAATAGTCATCACACGCTTGGAGGGACAGTCTTTTGCGAAGTGACCTCCACCTTGGCACCTGCGACATTTAATATCACGATCTCGTGTTTGCCCTGTGGACGCCATGGATGAAGAAGAACTCGCCGCCGGACCACTCTGTGCACCCTTGAATGGTGGCGCTGGCTGTTTTGGTGGCTCCCTGTAAGAATGAGCGGCTGAAGTAGATGGTGGCGCAGCAGGACGTGTGGATGTAGAAGCTCCACACGATGTCCATGATGTATTTCGTCCTGCAGAAAAGTTAGGTCTCGTAGCGGCCTGTCGATCCTGCACTTCACGTTCAGCTTTACAAGCAAGATGAAACAAACGAGTGATAGTAGCAAAGTCCTTGTATTCTAGAATAGTTTGTATCTCCCTGTTTAAGCCACCCATAAAACGTGCAAGCATAGCTTCATTATCCTCTACTAGGCCACATCTAATCAATCCAGTTTGTAATTCTTGATAATATTCCTCTACAGAATTTTTTCCTTGTCTCAAACGCTGTAATTTTTGTAACAATTCACGTTGATAATAAGGAGGAACCCAGCGAGTACGCATAGCATCTTTTAAAGCAGCCCAAGTAGTTGGAATATTATTAGCATGCAATCTACAATGTTCAGACCACCAAATAGATGCAAAGCCCGTGAATTCACAAACAGCAGCAGTAACACGTCTATTCTCAGGATATTGTAAACATGTAAAACGTTGTTCAGTTTCTAACTCCCAAGTAAGATAAGCATCAGGAATATATCTACCCTCAAACGGCTTAAGATTCAATTTAAGTTTAGGCACATGTTCATCATCGCGTACCTGAGGGGGTGGTTGGTGTCGACCGTGGCGAATGTTGGGACGTGGACGTCCAGCTGGCTGCTCATAGGCCGCTTCCTGTTCCACCTCCTCCTCGTAATCACCCTCGTAGTTGTCGTCCTGGCTGACGTCAGAAGCAGCAGCAGAAGCAGTAGCAGCAACTGCAGCAGCAGGAGGAGCACCAATACCAGCAGCTTGTCCTCGCGGAAACAGAATACGTCGTGCACGTGGTAGTGGCGGGCGGTGGCTGTGGCTGTGCTGAAGGTAGGCGTGCGATCAACTCAGTAAACTTGGCGTCGAGCTTGGTGTCGATCATCTTCTCCACGCCATCAATCGCCTCTGTAAATCTGGTCTCGATGTCCTGCACCTGTTGAGACATCATACGTGCAAATTTATCATGTAGCTCCTTGTTTGTCATGTTCTCCCAATCGGGTGCATCCCGCGCCACTTCAACATGTGATCCTGGCATGGTTAGCAGAAATAGAAAACACACAGGAATATGATCCTACTTCTACTAATGGGATGGATGTGGGGTGGTGGAAAGCACAAATCCGTCAAGCTTTTCTTACGTTCTTACCGATTCTTACCTAGCAGCAGGTGGTGATGTACAACCAACGGGTCAAAACTCTCAGAGATATGGTAGAGCGATGGCCAGGAGGTGTCAAAACGCACGATGTAGAAAATATGTGGAGCTGTAGGTAGGCTTGAAAAATATGGTAGCAAAAAGATCAACAGTAATCAAAACAGAGATGCAAAGCTGAATAAACACTCAACGTCGGTACTGTGCTGATCCTAGGCTAGACCGTACTAGAGACGCGAGCCTAAAACACCAACGAAAGCACGGCGCGGCACGTAACAACTGTGAAGCACACTCTGAATTTTTTGTTCTCTCTTTTTTTTTTTGCTTTTTTTTTTTGGCGATGCGGGACTGCGGGGGCTGAAAAAGTGCGAAAAAATCACTATGGTGGCGAACGTCTCAAAACGAGTTTCTAGACCTAAGGAACGTATGGGCACGAAATTTTTTTACCCCTGAAAATTTTGGCCTAAAAACTGCTCTGGAAAGCGTGCCAGACTTTTTTTTTTTTTTTTGGAAATCACCCTCTTCTACGTACGACAAAAGATTAGTGAAATCCGACTCTAATCAACTCAAAACTATGCTGGCTACGGAGATATCACAAACCGAACGGGTGATGGAACTCGACTCGGATCGGTAGGTTGTGGTGGTGTGTATGGACTCTGCTTGGCGGAACGTGGTGGTGTATCTGGACTCGGATTGGCGGAACGTGGTGGTGTACTACTGTTCGGCGGCGGCGTGACAAAACTGTGATCAGAACTCGAAACTCTAAGGTAACTAGACGCTAAGATCAGCAACTCGACACAACGATGCAACCGTAAATTCAACAAAGCAAGTACTGAAAAGAAAACTGGACAAAGGCTAGAACTGTCTTGGGACGTGATGATCTAACCCTAAATTTTTTTTGTTGGCTTTTTCGTGGACTGTAGGTATGAAGAACAGAACCAATCTAGACTATGAAAACTGGTAAATCTCACCGAGCAACCTGGAAATCTGATACCACTTGATAGAGGCGAAGGTGTCCCGATGTTTCGATGAGATGGTGGAGATCGATTTTGGTGGAGTAGACTTTCACGACCCGACTACGAACGTGCGAAGACGTTGCGCCTTAGCAATCGCTAAACCAACTCCGAGAGGTTATTGATCCCGCGGATGCACGATCAACCTGACCACGAAGGTCAATTCCTGCAAGCAATCGAAGAACAAGCAAGAACTAAGAATTGCAATCTGGATATTGCGAATATAAGATGAAAGATTAACAGAAGTTGGGGTTCCAATGCGGTCTTGGCCTGGTCGGACGACACAAACGAAGAACTCGAAGTTGCGGCTATGGCTAACTTAAATCTAATTAAAACCCAAGTCTAAACAACGCCCTAAGGGCTGTATATATGGGGGAACAGAGGGGATTTTTGTGACCCCTTGGAGGTGGGGTCCGAAAACAACCCTAACTCGGTTTCTCCACACATACGGACTCTAAAAACAGCCTATAATGTGGTATTTCGAAATTACATGGGCCCAGCCCAATATTAAGGTGACGCAGCACCTATAATTGCTCTTGGACGAAAATAATGAAGTGGCATCTCGTGTATTCCGTCCAAGCCTTCATGCATGCCTTATGGTGGCTTCAACGTGCGAAAATCCCCACTGGAAGCTCCACTGTACTTTCCCCTGCGCGCACCTTCTTCTCCATTCTTGATCCCGCTCCAATGACCATCCTTCTTGTCCATGCTAGGTCCTTCATTCATAAGCAAAACAAAAGTATCTAATTTAGGCAGCATCATATGTTCATGAACAATAGAAGGATTCGCAAGAAACGAAAGTACCTGATAATTTAGTTGACGTGCACGTGCTCTAGTAACTGGTACAGTATGTGTAGTTGGTGAGGGTATGGGTGTAACATTAGTAGGGATGTCCTCATCAGTATTTATTGGACAAGCTTTCGTGGACAGGAGGCTAAGAAAGAGGTGCCCCGAATGAACACTGGCATTACCTCCATTGTTGAGTCCGCCTAGGACTCTGAGTCCCGACCGACTCGTTGGGGAGGAAGGAGCGCATGTGTTGCGCTTGTGCAAGGGTGAGCTGGGCCACTTGGCCCGCAGCGGCCCGCTGGCCTGGCCTGGCTGGCGCGCCTGTTTTTTGTAACGAATTAGTTTTTTTTTTAAAACCGACTATAGAGATATTTTTTTAAATAATAAAATAACTCCAAATAAAAATAACATAATATTTTTAAAAAACTAATAATAATAATAATAATATATTTATTTATTTTTAACACAACTTCACAGAGTTTTTATAAAATATTTTACAACTACAAAAATTCCCAAATAACTTTCTGAAATGTTAGAATAATCTAAATAGAATATTCAATAACTTTTTATCCAAAATAAAAATATTCAAAAAACATTTTTAATAAATCCAAATAAAACCCAAGTAAGGTTTTTACCATTAAATTTGAAGAAGTTATATTATCTTTCTTCATTTTATTTTTATATAAAATTATTAAAAATATGATCCAATAAAGTAAAATAAAAAAATTTATTTAAAACATTTCTCCAACTTTCTTTTATTTATTGAAGGAGTCATATTACCTTCTCTCTATTTTTATTTTTTGGATTTGTTTTAAAAAATAAATTCCAAAAGATCGAAAATGAATATCAGGGATAGTCCTTTTATTCCCTCTCATTTTAATATTCATTTAAACTCTACAATTTCAAATCCTAGTCCATTTCACCTAGATCAATTACAAATAAATCAAACAAGACAATCGTAATTATTTAATATTTATGACATTCCAAAATTTAGAATTTTGGGATGTTACAAATCTAGCACCTATAAAATGAATCTTATCCTCGAGATTCGACGCGGTTAGAAAGAAAAGGTTAGATTTTGGGTGTTCCGTCTCCTAAATCCATTGATCCTCCGAAGCCCGAGGGTGCTACCACCCTTAAAAAAATCCCAGGTCTTCAAGAATATCGCTCCTTCGATGACTTCCTTCTTACATATACCCCTACTCCTTTGAGGTATTGAATCCTTTATTGAAATAATCGGTCTTCCATATACTGTACCTTCATGAATGATAGGTCGAACGCCAATACTAACAAATATTTGTACTCTCATGGTGGTCAACAAGAGGTTTCCCTACAGAAGATGTGTCTTGGCTTATTCTCACCATATTACTTACAATTCATAAGGGTAGCAATGTACAGGGGTCAAAACATCGTACCATTCTAAAGTTTTGGCTTTGCATCGTCGCCTCTCTCTACTATAGGTAAGTCACTCTAGATTTACCATTCCACATAGCAAAGCGAATAACAAGAGTAGTCGATATGGTGATAAATCAATCCCGCACCCAATTCATTACCTTGTATATGGATTAGGGAATCTCGCATTCTAAATCTCGGGCATCCTCACAAGCACTGCAAGCTTATCTTCTCGACGAACTAATTTCGGCTAAATCCATGGTTTCTGCATGCTAAACAAAACAACTATCGTTTCTTCACAACTCTCAAGTTTTACGTATACTCCTATAAGATCGTCAGTTGGCAGAGTCGTAGCTTCGTCCATGGTTCTTCTTTTCACAAGAGCGTGCTTGCTTCTTATCCGATCCTGCATCTTGGGGGTTATGGCCCACCTCATCTATTGCAAATCGTAAATCCTCCTTGGGTTGCAAATATTCTCCATCTCAAACATAAGTCTCGCTTCTCATTCTTAAGATCCAACTATACTTCTTCCTTTATATCTTAATGCAGACTATCACATCTTCAAATGGACTCATGATTTACTTGCCAAAACTCCATTATGAGGTCCGATGTAGTTAACACTTCGATCATTCTTCAGGTAATAATACAAGATACTACCACTCTTAAAATGAAAATCCAGGGTCTCTTCTGTATCCTTACATTAGCTTTCGAATCACTTCTCCTTGCTTGTAGTGTTACTACTCATAAACATCCAATTCATACATGTGTTTGTTTCCTGACCAAACGCACATACTAGCTCTATTGAATCTCAAATTGATCATTGCAATCTCATAGAATTACACATCTCCATCCGACGTTTCTATTTTACAAAATATCTCCTCCTACTCTTATTGCATGCTTCGCAACTAATATCTTAGTATAAGACTTCTATCCATTGCGATATTCTTGGATAAAGTGGTCTTCCTCGTTGCAGCAATACAGATTACTTCTTTCCAGTCTCGGGGTCTCATTGTGATTACTTAAGCTCCTTGAGTATTTGGCTTCCGTCAGGGGAAACCGTTGGGGTAGTGACCTGTCTCCCTACACCTAAAACATATGAGTTTACTTAGATCCTTCTTTGCAGAAATTGGGTTCTTCTGGGTATACACATCTCCCTTCTCTGGTCTCTGGGATGCATTCTTCTTCTATGTATTACTGACGTTTTTAACGGGCGTGGTGTTCTCCATGAAGTAAGGATTCTTCCACGAATCTTGAGTCATCCTCTTCTTCTTGGTCTGGGTTTTTCTTCTTGCGTCATGGTTTACCCAGAGTCGGAAGAACTAAAGGTACTACAAGACTTCCCAAACCTGAGATCGGAATTGAGACAATACGCTGCAAGCAAGGCATTGTAACGGTTCCGAAACTCCACACACTCGATATCCTAAAGATTGAAGGGGATAAGGCGAGAATTAAAACACTTACGACACTTTTCCTGACCAGAGAAAAGGTACAGAGGAAAAAGATTCCTACTCTCCGATAACTAACTTAGTAACTACAAAATAGTTTTGTCTAGACTCGAATTCGGCCAAAGAAGGGATCCTACGGTCGGTAAGGCTCTGATACGAAGTTGTAAGGACCAATATGAGGTACTTTTCCAAATCTATATATTTCCATCCAGATCCGGAGACGAAGCACATATCGGTCCCACCGCGACATATGACAATGTCATATGCCCCGGATTTCCAACAAGATATCACAACATTACAGCTACAAGGATACAACATCTCATACAATCGGCATACATCTGCCTTAATACATTACATCAGCGGAAGATACATCTCTGAGTACAGACTACAATCAATTGCCTAGTGGCAAAGAGAAAATCATCAACGCCATAACCACATGGGTCCAGGCCCTCCACCAGGATCCTCCTAACTAGTCTCCGTCGAGTCTCCACGTGAAACGTCGATCACCATACCTGTTGTTGACCAAGAACCCTAAAAATAGTTTGGGGTAGTATCATGAGTACAAAAGTACTCAGCATCCAACTGTAGTGGTCAACTGACCCAGTTGACCCAGCAAGGACTTCATCACTCATCATTCTAGGATAACTAGTAGTTTACGATAAGGATGTGGTAAGTAGTGAGGTTGTTGCCGCACTAGCACTTATGAAGTCGCTAACGATCTAGAGAGTAAGATAAGAACCAAGCATTCGATGAGGAATCGCCTCCAACAAGTCTGCTATCCACCTACTTACGCAAGCATAACACCTATCCTATCCTTGTCCTCCTCTTCGCATCGTGACGAATAAGAAGCAGTCAAGGCACACACACGTTGATTAGGTTATATTAAGATTAACTCAGTTGTTGTTGTCTATGAACAAGGAGAAGGTCTCAAGTCGTCCATAATCGTGGAAACAGCTTCTCGAAGAGATTTAACCCTGTAGGGGTGTACCAACTGCCCATTACAAGGCTCTGCATGCACACCCATCACTCTCAGTTTCTACCCATCACAGGCAGCCATTTTATGATTTAGTCCCGAGAGATCCGAAATGACAGGTCCCTCTAGCTA
This sequence comes from Bromus sterilis, assembly GCA_950022295.1. NCBI lineage: Eukaryota > Viridiplantae > Streptophyta > Magnoliopsida > Poales > Poaceae > Bromus > Bromus sterilis. The sequence continues at coordinate 236,616,339 of OX465596.1, forward strand.
ACAACGAACAAATTCGGGTGGCCCCCGGTGAGTCGACATCCATCTTAGGAGTCGGCTGCGCTTTCGATCTGGTCTCTACCGTATGACTCCAGGTTTGGATTACCGGTTAATCTCACATGAGACCGGGTCCTCAGCCGGTCCTGATGGGCCAGCAAGGAACCATGTCCTCACTGGTCCGGGTTGGTTTGAAAACTACTGGCGGTCAACCAGCACACAAACGGTTTCAAATGGTAAATCAACTTGCGCCACCACTGGAAATGTTTGAAGCTAGGTAGGAAAGAAAAGGGGACCCCATAGCATCCCACACGCGGTTAGGCACGTTCGTCAAAAGACACAATACCCGGAACTCGGGTCCTAGGTGACTCGAATGGAACAAAGCGTCGGGGTGGGATAGCCTAGACCTTCCATCCTTCGTCGAATATAGTCAAAATTATAATAATCATATCATCCACAACAATATAATAATGTGATATATGAAACCAAGGAGTAACAGGGGGGTAACAGTCGTAGCATCCTAAGCATGCATACTAAGCAGGGGCTGAGCAACGAGCAAATGTAATATAGCAGTACAAGATTTGCTAGGAGGGGACATGGCTGTATCGGTTTAAGAGAGGCTATAAACATGTGGGGGGATCAAACATCAAACCTAACCTAGACTAGAATGAAAACTGTTGGTTATAATAGAATGGATCATAAGTAATGTATATGCCTTGCCTGTTGATAAGTCGGGTTCCGAGGTGTAGTTGATCGCAAGCTCCCATCGTCTCCGAGAGTATCCGCGGGGGCACACAAGAAGTAAACACTGGAAAAGGCAATCAACGAGCAAGCATCTATTACTACGAAGCAATCACCAGCAAACAACATCAAGAAGATAACACGAGACAAAGCACGGTATCGCATCTATCGCCGAGAGCGGTTACTAGAAGGTTAAGTGGAGTATTCGTCACACACGATGATACCGCACATTTAGAATGGTTCAAGTTGTTTGGCTACTCAAGGTGAGAAAGGTTGTTAACAGGGCATCTAAATCAAGCATGGCATAGCACACAAACATGACAAGATTAGATAGTTTATTTTTATTATTTTTATTAACAAGCAAGAGCAGCATAATCAAGATCTACACGAAAAACTAGTCAAGTTACATATAAGAAACATTTTTATCGGAGCAACGGTTAAAAAGTTATGACAAATTACATTTATAGTGGCATGGCATGTAAATAGCAGTAAAAAATCATGTAAACAAAGTCAAACATGGCAAAAGAGCACATTTAATGAAACTAGACAAAATTCTAAGCAGGTTTCATGTTTAACGCGTCGCGATCCGAGCTACGGTTAAAAAGATATAAGCGTCGGAAACTAGCAATACAATCTGCCATTTTTTATTGAACCAGAAAATAATAATAAAGGTTCTCGGGCCGAAACAAACACTGATCAGGCCCAAAAGGGGTGGCGCTGCTTACTAACCAGCGCCCACAGGCACAACATATCACTGGGCCGAGCCCAACTCGGTTGCAGGAAAAAAAGAAAAAAAAGGAAAAGGAGGGGAGCTCACCATACCGGGTTGTGGCCCAAGTGGCGTGGGCGAGAGATAGCACTGGAGCGCTCATGGTGAAGTGGGGATGCATCCAGGGGCGCTGGGCTTGAGGTGCTTGGCCTTTGGCGCGTGTAGGTAGGCCGAGACGTGGCAGTGGGCCGCTAGGGCGCGCACGCTGGCCCAAGTGCATCGCACGAGCGGGGAGCAGCCGCTCGTCTCGTCCCCGGCGGGAGGGAAACAACATGGAGGCGTCGGGCGTTGCTCCGGCGAGGGAAGGAGGTTCTCCAATGATGAAATGCGGCCGTGGAGGCGCGCCAAGGCATGAGGGCGACCGGATCCGCCGAGATCCATCGCCGGCAGAGGCGACGACGCCCGACGAGCTCGGCTTGGCCCCTCCATGGCGGGCCGGCGGCTTCTCCTGGAGAGAAGAAGAGGTTAGGGGGAAGGAGAGAGCAGAGGAGAGGGAGGGGCGGCGAACTGGCGGCGGGGAGGCGCAACTCGCCGAGGAAGTTGCTCGCTAGAGTTGGGGGCGGTGCGGCTCTGGCGGGGTGGCGGTGGAGCTCGTGGCGTGGAGGTGGGAGGAAAGAGGAGAGAGGAGAGAGGAGGTGGGGGCTGGGACGCGTCTGGGCCATTGGATCGACCGATCCGACGGTCCAGATCGCAGGGAATTAGGGTTTAGGAAAAAATGGGGATAAACCTACGAAAATTGGGGAAAAATGGTGTAATCTCAGATCTGGGGCTGCCTAGGTGCTTAGGGAAAACCCCAAGTGGGGTGGTGGTCTTTATATAGCCCAGGTGGTTGGCAGTTTGCAAAAACATTCCCGTTTTCTCTCTCGCGCGCGCGGTGTTTACGTTTCAGACCGCCGAGGGTCCGCAGGACCTCCGATTCGGGTAAAACTTTAAACTGCGCAATCAGCGCGTCGAGCCGGCGGCGTTCACCTCTCGCTGGAACCGTTCGGAGAACACTTTCTGGCGCGCTATAAAAATATCCCGTTTAATTATTAAACGGTTTTTTGTTCCGACGGCGATGGTTGGTCTCGTGCGGGTTTTTGCGAGGGTGATCGGGTGAAACCCGGTGTCGCAAAGGTCGAGTGTCAGGGTGGCAAGGGTCGGTCTCCGTCCGTTACGAGATAAGAGGGGGAAAATAATCCGCAAACAAAGCAGGCAATCAACCAATTCACACCGAAAACCAATGCTATTATAAAGAAAGGAAGAGGCTCAAAAGCTTGGGCGGTACACCAAATCAAGTAGACCGAAATCCATCTGCATCTACCTACTAATCATCCACCTTAAGATATCTATCCAGAACATCTCGCTCGTATTAAGTTGCGAATCCCACCCAAAGTGTAAACTCAAAGCAACAGACAACTGCATTAAAGAACTTTGCGTAAAGTAAACAATCCTTGCACCCGCAAGTACAAGCACCGTTGTTTTCCCCCTTGTGGCAACAACACATCCCCTAGACTCATGTTTCTGTCACTCTAGCTAGTCATCAGGGGGCATGAACCCACAATCATGCATAACGCTCCCTCTTGGAGTCACTACCTACTACTTGGCCAAAGCAATAAACAACAACGGAGAACATACAAGAATTACTCAAGAACATAAATATAAAAGAGGAGAATCAAATATATTACTCAAACACAATCTGAACATAATCTCATAATCCATCGGATCCCAGCAAACTCAGCATAGCAACAACAGAAATATTACATAAGTGCCTCGATCATGTAGGGCAGCTCACGAGTTCTAATCCATGAAGAACAAAGAGGGGAGGAGAACATCACATAGCTACTGATCATAGACCCATGGTCCAAGGTGGACTACCCACGGTTCATCCGGGAAGCATCCATGGTGGTGGAGAAGCTCCCGGAGGTGGTTCCTCCCTCCGGCATGGTGTCGGGAAGAGGTCTTCTTGTGCTCCCAATCTTGGAAGCGCAGCGGCGGTGGAACAAAGGAGAGATCGCGAAAAAGGGTTCCCGTCTCGGGGTTTTTGCGTCACGGGGAATAAATAGACGAAGGGGAGCAGCCAAGGGGGCCACCAGGGGACCAGGCGGCCCCCTGGCGCGGCCCCACCCTAGGGCGCGCCGGGAGGGCGCCTGGGGCCCTGGTGGGTCCCCTCTGCCCCCCCCCCCCCCTCGGTGATTCCCGAATCTTCCTGTACGCTGATTTTTTATTGGATTTTTCCCGAATTTTTGGATCACTTTTTATATGGGGGGAACTTGAAACACAAAAGAGGCATGGAGCAAGCAGAAAATATTGATACAACCATATAAGAACTTTTAAGTAAAGCAATCAAGGCATGTAATTCAATTCAAGTCATAACAGGCAAGAGTCTATATTTAGCATTGAAACAAGCAACATAAGAACATAAAGGTGCAAGAGCTCTCGCTGTCCGTGACTCGAATGTCTCCAAATGGTGTTTGCGTGCAAGAAAGGGGATCCGGATATACTAGAAAAAGTATTTTTGTGTTGAGAACTTAATCTACTAAAGTTTCACACTTTGTCTTCTTTTGGAATCTTATCTTGACTCATCCCCAGACCACTAGTCAGGTACAAGTCAAAATGATCCACTCCTTTTCGACATTTTGAGCCCTCACGCAATGGATGAGCGTAAGCAAGAAAGTTGACACTTAGGATGGCAAAGAGAGAATATGGTGGAGGAGGAAGACAAAAAGGTGTAAAAGGCTCACATCAATGAGGACAATCATAGGCGAGAGAAATCCAAATTATAGATATGATGTGAGGAGTAGGGATTGCCATGCAACGGATGCACATATGAGCTAGAAGCTCTCCAATGGAACAAGTGGGAGTGCATCCAACTCGCTTGCTAAATAAGACCTAGAGCTCATTTGAGGAGGCTCATCATTGGAATATACAAGCCAAGTTCTATAGTGTCAAGCTCCCCACATATCTATACGCATGAATGATAATCTCTATGGAGTACAAGATATAAGAGGGAGTACGAGTGTGGATCTCTCAAAAGGAATAGTAGTGTGCCCCCTTCTCTCTTTTTATTTCTTTTTCTCTTTTTCTATTTTTTTTGTATTTTTTTGGTGGCCTCCATGGCTCTTTCTATTTCTCTCATTTGTCCTCTTTGGGATCTTTTAATTTGTCCACTTTGGGATCTTTTCCTCACTTTAGGGGCAACACTCTATATTTTACAAAACGTATAGAAGATCTTTCACACTTTACAAAAGTACTCATATCATAAAGAAGATGTAACTATCATGATGTATGAAAATGTATGCTTCTGCCAGTGTAGCAGGATATGCAATGATACTAGCGCGTCATGTAGCAATGATTAGGGCAAGGCCCAACTAGCATGCGGCTCATCGATCAAGCAAGTAGCATGTATGACATGAAGATCATGTCATGAGAAGGTGGATGTTGCATGGCAATATATCTCGAAAAGGCTATGGAAATGCCTTGATAGGTCGGTATGGTGGCTGTTTTGAGGAAGGATATAAGGAGGTTTATGATGACAGAGCGTATCATGCCAAGGGTTTGGATGTACCGGCGAAGGTGGACGCCAACTCTCGGAGTGAGAAGAGAGCAATGCACGGCACAGGAGAGTCTAGAAAAATATGGGAAGGTGGAAGTGTCAACTTTCGAATACTCACATTAGTCCGAAGAACTCATGCACTTATTATCGGTAACTCTCAATCTAATAAGGAGGTTCACAAAGAGACAAGTACCCCGAGGAGGAGTGTATGGGGGTTTGGTTATCCTAGCGCATCCTCGACTCATAGTACGTGAGTGTACTCTAATATTCGACCCCTTAGAAGAGTCGTGATCCATCTAGTAGCTAAAGTTCTCAACTAATTTTGTAAGTTTTGAAAATAAACACGGATTGCCCAAAATACGACATCAATCACTAATAGGCTAAATCTCTTGACACCAAAAGTCCAAACATTACTCAAAACAATACCTCAAAACTATTGCAAGTTACTACTACAAAAGAATAGAAACCTCAATTACCTACTTCAAGTCAAGACACAAAACTCACTGCAACAGGAAAACTCTCTAAACAAGATAAACATGAAAACTTAAGAGAGTTCCAGCAACAAACTAAACAAAAGCTCTTTAAAAGATAAACAAGAAAACTAAGAGCTAAACATGACAGTAGCTATGAAAAAGATAAAGAACACACACATCAAAGATAAGCATGAAAACTCCTATGTTGTGTTCTAGATTTTGAAAGTGGAGCGTGTTTCTCTCCCAAAGAAAGCTGGGTTCTAACTTGTTATGAACAGCAAGAAAAGCTAAATAAAACTAAAAATAAAACCTAAGAGCGAGACTCTCCAAGCATAGCACATAACGCATGAAGTGATAAAAATATAGTGAGACGAGAGACGAACTGATAATTGTTGATGAAGAAGGGGATGCATGGGGGCATCCCCAAGCTTAGACTCTTGAGTCTCCTTGAATATTTATTGGGGATGCATGGGGGCATCCCCAAGCTTGAGCGCTTGACACTCCTGAATCTTCTTTCACCATCTTCACTCGCACACTTGAAAACTCCCTTCATACATAACTCATCATAATCTGATTAGCGAGGTTAGTACCATAATAAAATAATACTTTTCTCTACTGGAAACAAAGATATTCTTGAAGAGCTACTGTTTCTCAAGAATGCCAAAAAGTTTTTGCAAAGAAAAAAAAACTTAAGGTTTGCAAAACGAAGAAAAAGCAAAACGGGACAGAATCTGTGAAAAACAGACCAGCATGTAGTAAAGAATTTTTTAGGGATACTTCTGCAACTCAAATCAAAAAACTTAGAACATACGAAAGTTCCATGATTGTATAGAGCATGCTGTGTAAAACTTTCAGCTCAAAAATATGAACTGGGATTTTTCTATGATTTTCCCGTCACGAGGACAGAATCTGTTTTCTGGACAGCATGTCACAACTTTCACATCCCTTGTCATAAGAGGCTATAATTGGCACAAAGCTTGAAAATGAAAGATACAATGATGTTGCTCCAATAGTAACAAACATCAAGACACAACAAAAGCAATATAAACCTAATTCGTTGTGGGCTGCCTCCCAAAAGCGCTTTCTTTTATGCCTTTAAGCTAGGCAAAAAGATTTTAAAAGATGCTCTCATAGGAATAAGGATTTGAAGAAAAAGAGAGCATCAAGAAGCGATTAAGAAACGCATTTAAGCCTAACCCACTTCCTATGCATTGGAATCTTGTAAGAAAATAAATCAAAGAAGCACAAAGAGACAAGCATAGGAAAGTGGAACAAGAACAACTTCAAAACTTTTGACATGAAGAGAGGTGTTTTTGTAACATGGAAGTTTCTATAGCCAAACTTTCCTCTCTCAAAGTAATTTTAAGTAGTATCATGAACAACATCAAGAATATAACTGTCACATAAATCATATTGTTCATGACCTACAAGCACACGTGTATAGTTTTCAACACGGTCTTTAGGATCATAAGATAAATGCAACCCATTACATTGAGCCTTAATAAGAGCACAATTCTCCGGAATATGAGTTGGAGATTTCAAAAGGATAATAGGACAATCAAGTGTGGGTGCAATATCAACAATTTCATGCTTAACATAAGGAACTATAGAGAGTTCATTTTTGTCAGCATCATCCCTAGTGGCATCTTGGCCATCAAAAAAGCAAGTATCAAAATTTTCAGAAAGGGATATTTCAAGTGAGTCCTCGGAATCATGGGATTCCTCCTCAAAGCAATCATTGGCCTCTTCTTGGGCAACAAACATTTTATTTTTAAAATCCTCAATATAAGAATTGGAAGTATAATTCTCGAAGAAATAAGCAAGAACTGCAAAGTTTTCAGACTCGAAAATAGTATCGTGATACTTTTCAATCAAAGAAGCAATCTCATAGGCAACTTTGAAAGCAACAAACTCTTCAATCTTTTCAACATCAAAGTAATCATAAACACCTTTAGCATAAGAAGTAAGATCTCATTTTCATTAAACTCACATTGGAAAGGCAGGTGTTTATGATCTATATTAGAACAACAAGTAAAATCATAAATGTGGCACAAAAGTTTAGCATGGCAATAAGAAACATGTATTTGATCCCATAAGTGTTTCCCTTTCTGAGATAGGCGGTGCAGCGTATAATGAGCATGCTAATCCAATGATTTTCCCTCAACCAAGTTGGTTGGGTTTTTAGCGCGAGCACAAATTGATCAAAGACGATCCAAGTGAAGGATGTCCATCCTACCATATTTGGGTGGTTCAGCACCCATGGTAGAGATAGCATCAGTAGGCAGACAAAGGCAAAGATAAAAGGTAGCAACTATTTTTTTGTTTTTTCATAAAGACACAAAATAAAAAACTGAAAGGTAAACTAACAAGACTAAAAAGCAAAGATAAAAGATAGTATGCAACTCCCCTATCTTGAAGAGCAAAGTCCCCGGCAACGGCGCCAGAAATTGCTTTGATGTCACGAGAGTTTCTTTCTCACCCCTCGTTGGTTTACCCAAAGTGGAAGGTTGACATGTAGCGTAGTGGAAATTTCCCTTAGCGAAGATGCTAAGGTTTAAGTGTCGAACCAATATGACTCTATCTGATACAAGAAGGTGGTGAAGTGAACAATGGCGACGTTCATAACTCAAAGTTGCTTACTTCACCTAGACCTGCACACACAGCAAATAACTTTGCTTCCCAACGAGTACAAAGGAGTTGTCAATTCCTCCGGCCTTGTTGTTTACAAAGGATAAAATAGACGGGATAATAATGATAGTTATAGCAACGGAAAAGTAAATACTGAAAGTAAATTGATAGCGGGTGTAAACAGTATTGGAAATATGGACCGGGGTCCTATGATGTTCACTAGTGATGTCTCTCTCCCAAAAGACGACAAAATAGCCATGCGACGTAAACAAATTACATCTGGGCAATTTACAGGATTATGTGCGCAAACCAATTCTAATTATGCTATAAAGAAAGGAAGAGGCTCAAAAGCTTGGGCGGTACGCCAAATCAAGTAGACTGAAATCCATCTGCGTCTACCTACTAATCATCCACCTTGAGATATCTATCCAGAACATCTCGCTGGTATTAAGTTGCGAATTCCACCCAAAGTGTAAACTCAATGCCACAGACAACTGCATTAAAGAATTTTGCGTAAAGTAAACAATCCTTGCACCCGCAAGTACAAGCACCGTTGTTTTCCTCCTTGTCGCAACAACACATCCCCTAGACTCATGTTTCTGTACCTCAAGCTAGTCATCAGGGGGCATGAACCCACAATCATGCATAACGCTCCCTCTTGGAGTCACTACCTACTACTTGGCCAAAGCAATAAACAGCAACGGAGAACATGCATGAATTACTCAAGAACATAAATATAAAAGAGGAGAATCAAATATATTACTCAAACACAATCTGAACATAATCTCATAATCCATCGGATCCCAATAAACTCAGCATAGCAACAGCAGAAATATTATATAAGTGCCTCGATCATGTAGGGCAGCTCACGAGGTCTAATCCATGAAGACCAAAGAGGGGAGGAGAACATCACATAGCTACTGATCATAAACCCATGGTCAAAGGTGGACTACTCACGGTTCATCCGGGAAGCGTCCATGGTGGTGTAGAAGCTCCCGGAGGTGGTTCCTCCCTCCGGAAGGGTGCCGGGAAGAGGTCTTCTGGTGCTCCCGATCTTGGAAGCACAGCGGCGGCGGAACAGAGGAGAGATCGCAAAAAAGGGTTCCCGTCTCGGGGTTTTGCGTCACGGGGAATAAATAGGCGAAGGGGGGCCACCAGGGGTCCAGGTGGCCCCCTGGCGCGACCCCACCCTAGGGCGCGCTGGGAGGGCGCCTGGGGTCCTGCTGGGTCCCCTCTGCCCCCCCCTCGGTGATTCCCGAAGCTTCCTGTGCGCTGATTTTTTATTGGATTTTCCCGAATTTTTTGAGCACTTTTTATATGGGGGAAACCTGAAATAGAAAAACAGCAGAAAACAGGAACTGGCACTGGGTGCACTGAGTTAATAGGTTAGTCCAAATATGATCAAAAGTTTATGGAAGTTCATCAATATCATAGCAATATCACACAAAAGAGGCATGGAGCAAGCAGAAATTATAGATACGTTTTGGACGTATCAGGATGCTACGACTGTTACCCCCATGTTACTCCTTGGTTTGGGATATCACATTATTATATTGTTGTGGATGATATGATTATTATAATGTTGACTATATTCGACGAAGGATGGAAGGTCTAGGCTATCCTGCCCCGACGCTTTGTTCCATTCGAGTCACCTAGGACCCAAGTTCCGGGTATTGTGTCTCTTGAAGAGCGTTCCTAACCGCGTGTGGGATGCTATGGGGTACCCTTTTCCTACCTGCCTACCTTCAAACTTTTCCAGTGATGGCCCAAGTTGATTTACCATTTGAAACCGTGTGTGTGTTGGTCGGCCGCCAGTAGTTTTCAAACCAACCCAGACCAGTGAGGACATGGTTCCTTTATGGCCCATAATGACTGGCTGAGGACCTGGTCTCATCTGAGAATAACCGGTAATCCAAACATGGAGTCATACGGTAGAGCCCAGATCGAGAGCGCGGCCGGCTCCTGAGATGGATATCGACTCACCGGGGGCCACCTGAATTTGTTCGTTGTTAGCTAGAGGGACCTGCATTTCGGATCTCTCGGGACTAAATCATAAAATGGCTGCCTGTGATGGGTAGAACCTCAGAATGATGGGTGTGCATGCGGAGCCTTGTAATGGGCAGTTGGTACACCCCTGCAGGGTTAAATCTTTTTGAGAAGCCGTGTCCACGGTTATGGACGACCTGAGACCTACTCCTTGTTCATAGACAACAACAAGTGAGTTAATCTTAATATAACCTGATCAACGTGTGTGTGCCTTGACTGCTTCTTCTTCGTCGGGATGCGAAGAAGATGACAAGGATAGGATAGGTGTTAGGCTTGCGTAAGTAGGTGGATAGCAGACTTGTTGGAGGCGATTTGTGATGCCCCCAAAATCAATCCGTGTACAGTAATCATACACGCAGGGTACACGGCTGAGATTAGGGTGCCACGGTGAGAATATCACAGCACAACTCTAAACACAAAAGGATAAACCAATATGTTACAATACCTGAGATCACGAGGATCCGAATACATAAGTTATACACGCCATAATATCTGAGTACATACATAGTTAGTCAAGTTTTTCCTTAAGAATGCTAGCACAAATATCATCAGAAGTACAGATCGAACAGGCGAGGGCTCCTGCCTGGGATCCACCGAACTACCCCTGGTCAACGGGGAACTCGACGTCGTAGTAGTAGCCTCCGGGGTACTCCTGCTCCTGGGCTCCAACGTCGACTGCAGCGGCCGATCAGGAAAAACAAAAAGGGGGAAATAAAGCAAGGGTGAGTACCTAGCATACCCGCGAGTCTTACGTCCAGCTACTAAGCATTTATGCATTTGTATCAATGGAAAGGGGAGGCTATATATAGTGGACTGAGTTGAAGAAATCCAGAATAAGGAAGATAAGCTAGGCCTATCGAAGACTAGCATCTTCCGACGAGTCTTGCAGCATGAGGAGAGAATAGCCAACAGTTCAATGAAAGAATAAAGTAACAATGCAGCAGAAGTTGCTGCAGCATTGTATAATAGTAAGTTGTATTAGATATCAATAACAATGCCTCCGAGAATCCCTCCTCGACTTCCCCGCGAGGAAGAAAACCCGGAACCAATCAGTTTAGTAGTGGTAGTTTGTAGTAGTAGAGTCTGGCTTCAGCATAAAGCTTCCTGTTACCGTGGACACGGCTATTCGAATAGATTATCTTCCCTACAGGGGTGCACTAGTGTAATACCGCATGCTCGGATCTCCAGGGTGGCGTACACCTTGTTAGGTAATGCCCCACCAAGGCTATCCGATACGCCAAAGTCCATCCTTCAAGCTCAACAGAGAGGCCATCCGCCGGTCTAAATCCTAAGTACAAAGGAACTTTGGACCCCTGTCCATTGTACTAATTTAGACCCACCTCCCACTAACGGAGTAGGCGATCCAAGCCCGACAATCAGCCCGAGGTAAAGTTGGCGTCTGAAGAGCCCTCAAACGAGGCTACAACACAGAGGGCCCACATCGTAATCCCACGTGGAGGCAGTGCGTATAGTCATATAGCCACTCAAGTCATCCGCCGAACCCATTAAGCATTTTATTAACATAGCAGTACAAGGTTTGCTGGGAAGGGACATGGTTGTATCGTTTTGAAAGAGTTTGTAAACATGTGGTAGGATCAAGCATCGAACCTATCCTAGACTAGCATGCAAACCGCTGGTTGAAATAGAATGGATCATAAGTAATGCATAGTCCTTGCTTGTTGATAAGTCGGGTTCCGAAGGTGTAGTTGATCGCAAGCTCGCATCGTCTCCGAGAGGTACCCACGGAAGCACAAAAGACGGTAAACACTGGAAAAGGCAATCAACGAGTAGGATCCATTACTACGGAGCAAACACGAGCAAGCATCAACAAGAAGGCAACACGAGTCATCGCACCTACCGTCGAGAGCGGTTAGTAACAGGTTAAGTGGAGTACTCGTCACACACGACGATACCGCACGTTTAGAAGGGTTCAAGTTGTTTAGCTACACAAGGTGAGCAAAGGTTATTAACATGGCATAGCACACAAACATGGCAAGAGGTGAAGCATAAGAAAAACTATCTATGCTAGTCAATTTAAGTGAGGCACAACCAAAACATGGCATACACTAAGGGGCCGCACGACAATTAAAGGATTTGGTACTGTTTTTCCCTAAACAATATTTTATTATTTTTATTAGCAAGACAGAACATCATAAACACAATCTACATGCAATTCTAGTCAAGTTACATATAAGAAACATTTTAAACAGAGCAACGGTTAAGATGTTATAGCAATTAAAGTTTACAGTGGCAGGCAGTGTAATTAGCAGTTAAACAGCATGTAAACAACCTCAAACATGGAAAATGAGCATAATTTAATAATCTACACAAAATTCTAAGCAAGATCATGTTTTACGCGTCGCGATCTGAGCTACGGTTAAAAAGATACGGGCACCGCAAAATATAACAATAATCTGCAATTTTATTTATAAACCAGAGAGAAAAAAAAAGTCTACTTGGCCGAAACTCTGCTGGGCCTAAACAGGAAAAAGCAAAAAAAATAAAAAAGGGTGGCGCGCTCACCAGGTGGGCCTTGGCCCCAGGCTGGCGGCTGGAGAGGTGGCCGGCTCCTTGTGGCCGCGCTGGGGCCGTGGTGGGCCTCGGCTGGCTGGCCAGCCCACGGTGGCGATGGCCTGGCTGCGTTCCTGTCCTGATCCAGGGCGTGGACGAGCGGTGGCTCGCCGGCCGGCGCTGAGGAGGCGGCTGGGGCGCGGTTCAGGATGGGCGGCGCCGGATCCAGGGGGAGGGCGGCGGCCACTGGTGTGAGGCGAAGGGCGGAGGCATGGCGCTCACGGGGTCGTGCTCCCATGGCGCGGCGGCTTTCGTCGGCGTCCATGGTGGCCGCGTCCTGGCTCGCCGGCCTTGGCGGCAACCTGGGAGGAGGAGAGGGAACGCCGGTGAGGGGGAGATGAGAGGGAGAGGGGGAGAAGGGAGAGGGCGTGAGGAGGAGGGGAGTCGGCGGCTGCCGGAGTTGGCCGAGGCGAGGCGGCGACAGCGAGCTTCTCCACGGGAAGAGGAGAGAGGATGATTGGAGAGAGAGAGAGAGAAGAAGAGAAATAAAAGAAAAGGTGACGTGGCACGCCCGTAGTCCTCCGATCGCCCGATGAACGGCCGGGAGCAGCTGGGGTTTGTTTTGGACGAAAAATCGGGTATTTTGGGCAGATTGGGGCAAAGTGGAGGGGGTGGCTGCAATTTTGTGGCTAGGGAAACCCTAGAAAGGGGTGGGAGTGTGGTGGTCTTTATATAGCCCAGGTGGCTGGCAGTTTGCAAAAACATCCCCGGTTTTTCTCTCGCGCGCGCGGTGTTTACGTTTCTGACTGCCGGGGGTCCGCAGGACCTCCGATTCGGGTAAAACTTTGAACTGCGTGATCAGCGCGTCGAGTTGGCGGCGTTCTATAAACACTTTCCGGCGCGCTATAAAAATAACTCGTTTAATTATTAAACGGGGTTTTTCGTTCTGTTGGTTGCGGCTGGTCTTGTGCGGTTTTTGCGACGGTGATTGGGTGAAACCAGGTGTCGCAAAGGTCGAGTGTCAAGGTGGCAAGGGTCGGTCTCCGTCCGGTACGAGATAAGAGGGGGAATTAATCGCCGATCGATAAATCGGGGATGCAAACACCGCAAACAAATCAGACAATCAAACAATTCACACCGAAAACAATTTTTTTATTTTTGTGAAATCTGGGATGTTACACTTTCATACACTTTTGATCATACCTATTAACTCAGTGCACCCCAGTGCCAGTTTCTGTTTTCTGTTGTTTTTGTATTTCAGGTTTTCCCATTATTAAAAGTGCTCAGAAAATTCCGGAAAAAATATATAAAAAATCAGCGTTCCAGAAGCTTCCTTACGCCAGAAGTGCCCCCGGATTCATCTCCATCGACGTTGCTTCCTCCTTCCATGATGCGGGAGTAGTTCCTCCCCGGAGCTGAGGTTTCTACCAGTAGCTATGTGGTCTTCTCTCTCTCCCTTGATGTGATCTTGATTGTGATCATAGGCTATGTTAATCTAGGATGATCCCATGATGTTTCCCCTTCTTCTATGTATTGGATTGATGTACTCACTTGAACTTATCTAGTATAATCCCCGAGACCATTGTGACAACGGTCTATTGGACATGGGTTAGAAGAATATTTTCATGAGTGATTTCCTCTTTTGTGTGTGGATTGAACATTGAGAGTCTCTTGGTGCTTGTCTTTGACTATCCTTTAGATATGTTGTGGTGATTGTCGTACTCTCTTGGATGGCCGCGGTGACATTGGGAAATCCATAGATCAGAACTACGAACTCTGAGGTGTGCTTTTGTAGCCCTACACAATTCTCGTCCTCTCTTGACCACGAAGGAATGACCTCCGAGTACGTCTCCATTGCATGTTTTATGAGGAATATCATGTGATTAGACTATGTTAATGTTGTTGAGAGTTGCCACTAGTGAAAGTATGAAGCTTAGGCCTTGTTTCCACCATTGCAATACCATTTGTGCTCACGTTTACCACTTGTTTGCTTGCTGCACTTTTTATTACAGATTTATATTAGCTTGCTTTGCAACACCTATCACCCATATTTTACAATCTCTTCGCCGAACTAGTGCACCTATACAACTCCTAGTTGTATTAGGTGCGTTGGGGACACAAGAGACTTCTTGTATCTTAATTGCAGGATTGCTTGAGAGAGACCTCTACTTCCCTGAGTTCAATTATCCTTAGGTCATCCACTTGAGGGAAATTGCTGCTGTCCTACAAACCGCTGCGCTTGGAGGCCCAACATAGTCTACAAGAATAGAAGCGTGCGTAGATCTCAAGCTATTTCTGGCGCCGTTGTCGGGGAAGTGAGTGCTTGAAGGTATATCTTTTGATCTTGCAATTAAATCTTTTTGTTTCTTGTTTTTATTTTCACTTGTTAGGCTTATGGAAAACAACAAAAATATTATGAGAGAGCTTTATGAGCTCTACCTTGAGTTGGGACATGAAGTGTTTGAAGAGAAAATCAAAAAGCCTATGGAGCTTTACTATTTGCACAACACTCATGATAGTTGCAACGTTACTAGTATGTCTTCTTTGAATACCTTTAATGCTAATGATATGCAAAGTTATAAGCTTGGGGATGCTACGTTTTATGAAGATGATCTTTTTAGCCCCCCCCCCAAGTTTTGATGAGAAAATTTATTTTGATGATACTTTGTGATAGAGGCGAAGGTGTCCCGATGTTTCGATGAGATGGTGGAGATCGATTATGGTGGAGGCGACTTTCACGATCCGACTACGAACGTGCGAAGACGTTGCGCCTTAGCGATCGCTAAACCAACTCCGAGAGGTTATTGATCCCGCGGATGCACGATCAACCTGACCACGAAGGTCTAATTCCTGCAAGCAATCGAAGAACAAGCAAGAACTAAGAATTGCAATCTGGATATTGCGAATATAAGATGAATGATTACGAAAGTTGGGGTTCCAACGAGGTCTTGGCCTGGTCGGATGACACAAACGAAGAGCTCGAAGTTGCGGCTATGGCAAACTTAAATCTAATTAAAACCCAAGTCTAAACGACGCCCTAAGGGCTGTATATATGGGGGAACAGAGGGGATTTTCATGACCCCTTGGAGGTGGGGTCCGAAAACAACCCTAACTCGGTTTCCCCACACATACGGACTCTAAAAACTGCCTATAATGTGGTATTTCGAAATTACATGGGCCCAGCCCAATATTAAGGTGACACAGCACCTATAATTGCTCTTGGACGAAAATAATGAAGTGGCATCTCGTGTATTCCGTCCAAGCCTTCATGCATGCCTTATGGTGGCTTCAACGTGCGAAAATCCCCACTGGAAGCTCCACTGTACTTTCCCCCGCGCGCACCTTCTTCTCCATTCTTGATCCCGCTCCAATGACCATCCTTCTTGTCCATGCTAGGTCTTTCATTCATAACCAAAACAAAAGTATCTAATTTAGGCAGCATCATATGTTCATGAACAATAGAAGGATTCGCAAGAAACGAAAGTACCTGATAATTTAGTTGACGTGCACGTGCTCTAGTAACTGGTCCAGTATGTGTAGTTGGTGAGGGTATGGGTGTAACATTAGTAGGGATGTCCTCATCATCCTCCCCTTCTTGAATTGAAGTCGTCCTCAAATATTTTTCTTATGTGTGGAGTAATAAATTTTCTATGCTTGTGGATCATGATAATAATTTTTTATGTGATACTTATATTGTTGATTTTATTCATGATCCCACTCAAAATTATTACGAGAGGGGAACATATGCTCATAGATATTTCAATAATATCAAGTTCCCTCTCTTTATGTTGAAGGTTTTGAAGTTGCACTTGTTTTGCCTTCCTATGCGTATTGCTTTGTGCTTCAATGAATTATTCTATTGCAATATTCCTATGCATAGGAAGCATGTTAGACTTAAATGTGATTTGCATTTGCTTATTTATGCTCTCTTTTGTGCTTCAACTCTTATTCCTATGAGAGCATCACTAAAATCTTAAGCTTATCTTTATGGCTATAAAGAAAGAGCTCTAGGGAGACAACCCTTGTTATCTTTACTTTGAGTTTTTACTTTCTGTTTTTAGTGGTATTGATGATTGTTACTACTGTAGCAACATCATTGTATCTTTATTTTCAAGCTTTGTGCCAACTTATAGCCTCATATGACAAGGGAAGTGAAAGTTGTGACATGTTGTCAAGAAAACAGATTATGTCCTCGTGACGGAAAAAATCAGATCAAATCACCAGTTCATCATTTTGAGCTGAATTTTTTACACATCATGCTCTATACAATCAAGGAACTTCCATATGTTCTGAGTTTTTTGATTTTAGTTGCAGAAGTATCCCTAAAAAATTCTTTTCTACCTGCTGGTCTGTTTTTCACATATTCTGTCATTTTTTGCCTTTTCTTCGTTTTGCAAACCTTAAGCTTGCTTTTTCTTTGCAAAAACATTTTGGAAATCTTGAGAAACAGTAGCTCTTCAAGAATATCTTTACTTCCGGTAGAGTAAAAATTATTTTATTATGGGTACTAACCTCGCTAATCAGATTATGATGAGTTATGTATGCAGGGAGTTTTCAAGTGTGCGAGGGAAGATGATGAAAGAAGATTCAGGAGTGTCAAACGCTCAAGCTTGGGGATGCCCCCATGCATCCCCAAGAAATATTCAAGGAGACACAAGCGTCTAAGCTTGGGGATGCCCCATGCATCCCCTTCTCCATCAACAATTATCAGTTCGTCTCTCGTTTCACTATATTTTTATCACTTCATGTGTTATGTGCTATGCTTGGAGCATCTCGCTCTTAGGTTTTATTTTTAGTTTTCTTTAGCCTTGCTTGCTGATCATAAGAAGTTAGACCCAACCTTACTTTGTGTGGGAGATAAACACGCTCCACGCCAATTTAGAACACATCATAGGATTCTTCATGCCTATCTTTTTGCTGTTGTGTGTTCTTTATGTTCTCGTAGCTACTACCATGTCTAGTTTTAGTATTAGTTTGTCTTTAGAAAGAGCCTTGGATTTTGTTTAGTTTGTTGCTGGAACTCTCTTTAGTTTTCATGTTTATCTTGTTTAGAGAGTTTTCCTGTTGCACTGAGTTTTGTGTCTTGACTTGAAGCAGGTAATCGAGGTTGCTATTCTTTTGTAGTAGTAACTTGCAATAGTTTTGAGGTATTGTTTTGAGTAATGTTTGGACTTTTGGTGTCAAGAGCTTTAGCCTATTAGTGATAGATGTCGTATTTTGGGCAATCCGTGTTTATCTTCAAAACTTACAAAATTAGTTGAAAACATTAGCTACTAGATGGATCACTACTCTTCGGAGGGATCGAATATTAGAGTACACTCATGTACCATGAGTCGAGGATGCGCAAGGATAACCAAACCCCCATACACTCCTCCTCGGGGTACTTGTATCTTTGTGAAACCTCCTTATTAGATTGAGAGTTACCTATAATAAGTGCATGAGTTCTTCGGACTAATGTAAGTATTCGAAAGTTGACACCTCCACCTTCCCATATTTTTATAGCCTTTCCTGTGTCGTGCATTGCTTTCTTCTCACTCCGAGAGTTGCCGTCCACCTTCGGCAGTACATCCAAACCCTTGGCATGATACGCTCTGTCATCATAAACCTCCTTATATCCTTCCTCCAAACAGCCACCATACCTACCTATCAAGGCATTTCCATAGCCTTTCCGAGATACATTGCCATGCAACATCCACCTTCTCATGACTTGATCTTCATGTCATACATGTTACTTGCTTGATCGATGAGCCGCATGCTAGTTGGGCCTTGCCCTAATCATTGCTACATGACGCGCTAGTATCATTGCATATCCTGCTATACTGGCAGAGGCATACATTTGCATCATGACAGTTACATTTTCTTTATGATTTGAGTACTTTTGTAAAGTGTGAAAGATCTTCTATACCCTCTTGTAATATATAGAGTGTTGCCCCTAAAGTGAGGAAAAGATCCAAAAGAGGAAAAAAATCAAAAGATCCCAAAGAGGACAAATGAGAGAAATAGAAAGAGTCATTGAGGCCACCAAAAAATACAAAAAATAGAAAAAAGAGAAAAGAAATAAAAAGAGAGAAGGGGCACACTACTATTCCTTTTGAGAGATCCACACTCGTGCTCCATCTTATATCTTGTACTCCATAGAGATTATCATTCATGCATATAGCTATGTGGGGACCTTCACACTATAGAACTTGGATTGTATATTCCAATGATGAGCCTCCTCAAATGAGCTCTAGGTCTTCTTGAGCAAGCAAGTTGGATGCACCCCCACTAGTTCCATTGGAGAGCTTACCTTAGCTCATATGTGCATCCGTTGCATGGCAATCCCTACTCCTCACATCATATCTATCATTTGGCTTTCTCCTGCCTATGATTGTCCTCATTGGTGTGAGCCCTTCTCACATTTTTGACTTCCTCCTCCACCATATTCTCTCTTTGCCATCCTAAGTTCAACTTTCTTGCTTACGCTCATCCATTGCATGAGTGCTCAAAATGTCGAAAAGGAGTGGATCATTTTGACTTGTACCTGGCTAGTGGTCTGGGGATGAGTCAAGATAAGATTCCAAAGAAGACCAAGTGTGAAACTTTAGTAGATTGAGTTCTCAACACAAAAATACTTTTTCTCGTATATCTCTATCCCCTTTCTTGCACGCAAACACCATTTGGAGACATTCGAGTCATGGACAGTGAGAGCTCTTGCACCTTTATGTTCTTATGTTGCTTGTTTCAATGCTAAATATAGACTCTTGCCTGTTATGACTTGAATTGAATTACATGCCTTGATTGCTTTACTTAAAAGTTCTTATATGGTTGTTAGCATGTCACCACAGAAATTATGCTTTTATCATTTACCTACTCGAGGACGAGCAGGAATTAAGCTTGGGGATGTTGATACGTCCAAAACGTATCTATAATTTCCGCTTGCTCCATGCATGTTTTGTGTGATATTGCTATGTTCTAGATACACTTCCATACACTTTTGATCATATTTGGACTAACCTATTAACTCAGTGCACCCCAGTGCCAGTTTCTGTTTTCTGCTGTTTTTGTATTTCAGGTTTTCCCATTATTAAAAGTGCTCAGAAAATTCCGGGAAAAATACATAAAAAAGCAGCGTTCCAGAAGCTTCCTTACGCCCGAAGGGGGGCCAGAGGGGCCCCACCTGGTGCCTAGGCGGCCAGTGGGCGCGGCCCAGGGCTTGGCCGCGCCGGGAGGCCGCCTAGGAGACTCGTGGCCCCCCTGGTGCCCCCCTTTGGCTCCTATTTATTCTCCCGTCGCGAAAATCCTGATTCCAGACCCCTTTTCTCCAGAAGCAGATCCGATCTCCGCCGCCATCGCCGAAAAGCTTCGGGGAACCAGAATTCCTATGTCGGCACCCTGCCGGGACGGGGAAGTGCCCCCGGATTCATCTCCATCGACGTTCCTTCCTCCCTCCATGACGCGGGAGTAGTTCCTCCCCGGGGCTGAGGTTTCTACTAGTATCTATGTGGTCTTCTCTCTCTCCCTTGATGTGATCTTGATTGTGATCATAGGCTATGTTAATCTAGGATGATCCCGTGATGTTTCCCCTTCTTCTATGTATTGGATTGATGTACTCACTTGATCTTATCTAGTATAATCCCCGAGACCATGGTGACAGCGGTCTATTGGACATGGGTTAGAAGAATATTTTCATGAGTGATTTCCTCTTTTGTGTGTGGATTGAACATTGAGAGTATCTTGGTGCTTGTCTTTGACTATCCTTTAGATATGTTGTGGTGATTGTGGTACTCTCTTGGATGGCCGCGGTGACATTGGGAAATCCATAGATCAGAACTACGAACTCTGAGGTGTGCTTTTGTAGCCCTACACAATTCTCGTCCTCTCTTGACCACAAAGGAATGACCTCCGAGTATGTCTCCATTGCATGTTTTATGAGGAATATCATGTGATTAGACTATGTTAATGTTGTTGAGAGTTTCCACTAGTGAAAGTATGAAGCTTAGGCCTTGTTTCCACCATTGCAATACCGTTTGTGCTCACGTTTACCACTTGTTTGCTTGCTGCACTTTTTATTACAGATTTATATTACCTTGCTTTGCTACACCTATCACCCATATTTTACCATCTCTTCGACGAACTAGTGCACCTATACAACTCCTAGTTGTATTAGGTGTGTTGGGGACACAAGAGACTTCTTGTATCTTAATTGCAGGGTTGCTTGAGAGAGACCATCTTCAACCTCTACTTCCCTGAGTTCGATAAACCTTAGGTCATCCACTTGAGGGAAATTGTTGTTGTCCTATAAACCTCTGCGCTTGGAGGCCCAACATAGTCTACAAGAATAGAAGCGTGCGTAGACATCAATGATCCCATTCCAGTCAACGACAGCTTTCCAGACGAACAACTAGCTGTTGTAAAAGTACAATCTCTCTCAGATCCTTGGTTTGCAGATTATGCTAATTTTATTGTTGCAAAGTTTTTGCCTCCAGGTTTAACATTTCAGCAAAGGAAGAAGTTCTTCCACGATTTGAGGCATTACTTTTGGGATGACCCACATCTTTTTAAAGAAGGTCCAGACGGGGTCGTGAGAAGATGCATACCGGAACACGAGCAGAAGGACATTCTCAGACAATGTCACTATAGTCCCTATGGAGGACATCATGCCGGTGATAGGACCGCACATAAGGTTCTACAATCAGGGTTTTATTGGCCTACTCTCGTTAAAGATGCTAGAAATAATGTTTTATCATGTGATAAGTGTCAGAGCGTTGGTAATATTAGTAGGAGAAATGAGATGCCTATGAATTACTCTCTAGTGATTAAGCCTTTTGATTGCTAGGGTTTTGATTTTATGGGTCCTTTTCCTCCTTCACTGTAACGTCCCAGGATTTTCACCCAAATTAAAAAAATTGTTAGTTGCGTTGCTGTGATGATTTCCTTTATTGTTTGTAGTGTTTGCTTCGCTGAATTATTAATCGGTGAATATTCCCTCCCCTCTATTTCTCGTATCGGATACGAGACCGGCCCTTTTCCACCACGGCACACGACCTTTGCGACACCGGGTTTCCCCCGAGCACCGTCGCAACCGGCACAAGACCAGCCATCGTCATCGGAACGAAAACTCCATTTAATAATTAAATGGATTATTTTATTGGGCACCAGAAAATGTTCTCGGAACGAGGTAGGACTGACGGCCTCTCTGCGTTGAGATCATGGTGCGAGATTTCGTCTGAATCGGAGGTCGTATGGACTCCCGGCGGTCAGAAACATATTGACCGGATGCGCGCGAGAGAGACCAGGGGCATTTGCATAAACCCGCCAGCCAGGCCAGCCTATATAAAGACCACCCCCTCTCCTAGCCCTCCTAGGGTTTCCCCATGTAAAAATTGCAGCCACCCCCTGATCTACCTCAGATCTTCCTCCCCACAGCCTCCAACCACGAAACCCTAGCCATCTCCTCTTCCTAGCCATCGGATATGCTCATGGATGGTCCAGATGAAGCCAGATAGCCCCCAACCAGCATCCACCTCGCATCGGGCCCCGCAGGGCCTTGGAGCCGCCGATATGGCCCGCCACGGCCCATCCGGGTGCCGCCACCCCAAGCCCCGTGGAGGATCTCCTCCTCCCCAGCTCCCTCGCCCGTGGAGGCCGAGCCATCCCTCCGAATTGCGCCGGCGAGCGCCGCCGGCAGCCTCTCCACCCTCCGTTGAGCCGCCCCTCTTCCCGCGCCTTTCCCCCTCCTCTCCCTCACCTCACCTGCTTCCCTCTCCCGCAGGCCGAGAAGCCGCCGCCGCCATTGCCAGTAGGCCCGAGCTCGCCAGCCTCCCGCACGTGTTGCCTCCGGAGAGCCCCTGCACCGCGCCTCCAGATCCTTCGCCCTGAGGAGATCCGGCAGCCTCTGCGCCGCCAGCCCGCCGCGACGCCAAATTCGGCAGCCTCCGCGCCGCCAAATTCTAGTCTAGTTTGTTTCAATTAAAATGCTCTTTACATGTAACTTGACTAGAATTTCGTGTAGAATGTGAATATGTTGCTCTTGCTTGCTAATAAAAAATAAAAAATATGGTTTAGGGAAAAATAGTACCAAACTTTATAATTTTTGCGGGGTAACTAGTGATATGCATTGTGAAGGAGTTTACCCCGTTTAACTTGACTAGCATAGATAGTTTACTTTAAGCTTCACCTCATGCCATGATTGTGTGATATGCCATACTTGAACCATCATAAATGTGCGGTATCGTCTTGTGTGAAGAGTACTCCACTTAACCTCCTAGTAACCGCTCTCGACGGTAGATGTGATATCGTATTTCGTTGTCTCGTGTTGCCTTCTTGTTGTTGCTTGCTCGTGATTTCTTCGTAGTAATAGATGCATCTCCGTTGATTGCCTTTCCAGTGTTACTTCTTGTGTGCTTCCGCGGGTACTCTCGGAGATGCTGCGAAGCTTGCGATCGACTACACCTTCGCCTTCGTCTTCTCATCAGGTAAGGGGGAGCATATATCATGCTTATAACTTTCATCTCACTCACGCCTAGGTGTAGGATAGAACGATTTCTTGATCCTACCACTACATATCCATGCCTCTCAAATAAACCCAAACAGCCATGTCCTCCACATCCCAGCAAACCTTGTTCGGCTATGTTACTATTGCGCGATGCTAAGCCACTGCTTAGTATGCATGCTAGGATGACATCAACTGTTATCTTGTTACTCCTTGGATTGGGCTATCACATTATTATATTGTTGTGGATGATATGATTATTATAATGTTGACTATATTCGACGAAGGATGGAAGGTCTAGGCTATCCCGCCCCGATGCTTTGTTCCATTCGAGTCACCTAGGACCCGAGTTCCGGGTACTGTGTCTCTTGACGAGCGTGCCTAACCGCGTGTGGGATACTACAGGGTCCCTCTTCTTACCTACCTAGATTTAAACATTTCTAGTGGTGTCCCAAGCTGATTTACCATTTGCAAACCATGCATATATGTGTGTCGGGTCGCTCCTAGCAAACATCCTTTAAACCAACCCGGGGCCAGCGGGGACATGGTTTCCTTGTTGGTCCAACCTGTCCGGCTGAGGACCCGGCCTCATGTGAGAATTACCGGCAATCCAAACCCAAGGCATACGGTAGAGACCAGATCGAGAGCGCGGTCGGCTCCTGAGCTGGATGTCGACTCACCGGGGGCCACCCGGATTTGTGCGTTGTTAGTTAGAGGGACCTTCATTTCGGATCTCTCGGAAATAAATCATAAAATGGTTGCCTATGATGGGTATCAACTGAGAGAGATGGGCGTGCGTGCGGAGCCTTGTAATGGGCAGTTGGTACACCCCTGCAAGGTTAAATCTTTTCGAGAAGTCGTGTCCACGGTTATGGACGACTTGAGACCTACTCCTTGTTCATAGACAACTACAACTGAGATAATCTTAATAACTTGATCAACGCGTGTGTGCCTTGACTGCTTCTTCTTCATAGGGATGCGAAGGGGAGGACAAGGATAGGATAGGTGTTATGTTTGATTGCTTGATTCTCATCTTACTCTGAATAGAACGCTAGCCACTCATATATTGCTAGTGCAGCTGAAACCTCACCACTACCCCCATCTTACCGTGAGAAGTTAGTTACAAGACTTGTTGATATAGCTCACCCCTTCTTTTCTCTTTTATGCACGTTATGCAAATGATCTGCGACTTCAGAGGAGTTCGACGACCCTTCTTCTGGACGCCTTCGTGGAGACTCGACGATGACTAGTTAGGCGGATCTTGGCGGAGAGCCTGGACCCGTGTGGTTACGGGAATGGTGTGTTTTACCTTTGCCCCTAGGCATTTTATTGTAGTCTGTACTCAGACATATATCTTTTGTTGATGTATTGTATGAAGTCAATTGTATGCCAATTGTATGAGATGTTGTATCCTTGTAGCTGTAATGTTGTGATATCATGTTGGACATCCGGGGCATATGGCATTGTCATATGTCGCGGTGGGACCGATATGTGCTTCGTCCCCAGATCTGGATGGAAAATCTAGATATATAACAGTACCGCATGTCGGGCCTTACAACTTGGTATCAGAGCCTTATCGACCGTAGGATCCCTTCTCTGGCCGAAGTCGAGTCTAGACAAAAATTGTTAGGTAGTTACTAAGATAGTTATCGGGGAGTAGGAATATTTTTACTCCTTACCTTTTCTCTTGTCAGCACAAGTGACGTAAGTGTTTTAATCTCGACTTATCACCTTTCAAACTTTAGGATCTCGAGGTGTGGAGTTTTGAAATAGTTACAATGCCTTGCTTGCAGCGTATTGTCTCGATTCCGATCTCAGGTTTGGGAAATCCTGTAGTACCTTTAGTTCATCTAACTCTGGGTAAACATATTGGTCGTCTATTGACCTCAGTCCTCTTGCCCAGTATCCTCACGATTTCAGTGAGAATGCTTTCCTTGATCATCGCTTTCAACTATCATTCTTTATTTTCATCTCCCGATGGTTCCGTTCTTCGACGTCGCCATCTCTCTGTGGAAAGTTTCTTGACGAAAGGTCATCGTCGACATGGAGCAGAGTTCCCTGTTGGTGGTGTTGAAGATTGTCGACTCTCTTTTCTCTCCCCCCCCCTCCCTCTCTCCGGATCGTCCTGGATCTCGGGACGAGATCTCTTGTTAGTGGTGTTGTATAGTAACAGCCCGGGATTTTAACCCAAATTAAAAAAATTGTTTGTTGCATTGTTGTGATGATTGCCTGTATTGTTTGCAGTGTTTGCTTTGTCGAATTATTAATCGGCGAATATTCCCTCCCCCTATTTCTCGTATCGGATGCGAGACCGACCCTTTTCCACCACGGCACATGACCTTTGCGACACCGGGTTTAACCCGAGCACCGTCGCAACCGGCACAAGACCAGCCATCGCCATCGAAACGAAAACCCATTTAATAATTAAATGGATTATTTTATTGGGCATCGGAAAATGTTCTCGGAACGAGGTAGGACTGACGGGCTCTCCGCGCTGAGCTCGTGGTTCGAGATTTCGTCCGAATCGGAGGTCGTATGGACTCCCGACGGTCAGAAACGTATTCGTCGGATGTGCTCGAGAGAGACCAAGGGCATTTTCTTAAACCAGCCAGCCAGGCCAGCCTATATAAAGACCACCCCCTCTCCTAGCCCTCCTAGGGTTTCCCCATGTAAAAATTGCAGCCACCCCCCTGATCTATCTCAGATCTCCCTCCCCACAGCCTCCAACCCCGAAACCCTAGCCATCTCCTCTTCCTAGCCATCGGATCTCCTCGTGGATGGTCGAGATGAAGCCACATAGCCCCCAACCAGCCTCCACCTCGAATTGGGCCCTGCAGGGCCTTGGAGCCGCTGACGTGGCCTATCCAGGTGCCGCCAGCCGAAGTCCCGTGGAGGAGCTCCTCCTCCCCAGCTCCCTCGCCCATGGAGGCTGAGCCATCCCTCCGCCTCGCGCCGGCGAGCACTGCCGGCAGCCGCCCCACCCTCCGGTGAGCCACCCCTCTTCCCGTGCCTTTCCATCTCCTCTCCCTCACATCGCCTGATGCCCTCTCCTGCAGTCCAAGAAGCCGTCGCCGCCATGGCCAGTAGGCCCGAGCTCGCCGGCCTCCCGCACGTGCTGCCTCCGGAGAGCCCCTGCACCACGCCGCCAGATCCGTCGCCCTAAGGAGATCTGGCAGCCTCTGCGCCGCCAGGCCTGTCCCACCTCTCCACCGCGCCGCTCGTTCTCCTCGCCTCCGGTGGTCAGCACCTCCGCGGTTGCCCCGATCGGATCGGGAGGAGCCGACCCAGACGCACAGCCATAGCGGGCCAGGCGCGCCTCCCCAGCCCAACCCGCCCCCGCACATGGGCCGTCCTGCAGCCAAACCGGTGCGCGCCTGCACGTCCCAGCCGTCCCGCCTGGCCCGCTCCTTTGCTCTGCCCCAGGCATTGCTCCTTTATCAGTCGCCCACCCCTGCTCCATGGGCTTGGCACACACGATAAGCGCCTCCCCTTTTTTTCCTGCTGCACCTAGTTGGGCTTGGCCCGTTTCTTGTGTTGCGCCCACGTGGGATAGATAGCTATCCTGCACCTGCCCCTTCTTAGCCCGTAAGAGCAGATTCGGCCCAGAGAGGCTTAATGTTATTTTCTGTATTTATTTAATTGGAAGATTGCATTAGTTTTTCTGCGATGCCCGTATCTTTTCAACCGTAGCCCGGATCGCGACGTGTTCTACATGACAGTTGCTTTGAATTTTGTGTAGATTAATAAACTGTGCTCCTTTGCTATGTTTGAACTTGTTTACATGTTGTTTTACTGCTTTTTACACCGCATGCCACTTTAAAATCTAATAGGCAGTATCTTTTTAACCGTTGCTCCAATTAAAATGTTCTTTACATGTAACTTGACTAGAATTTCGTGTAGGATGTGGATAGGTTGCTCTTTCTTGATAATAAAAATTATAAAATATGGCTTAGGGGAAAACAGTACCAAACTTTATAATTTTGTGGGGTAACTAGTGATATGCATTGTGAAGGAGTTTACCTCGTTTAACTTGACTAGCATAGATAGTTTACTTTATCCTTCACCTCATGCCATGATTGTGTGATATGCCATGCTTGAGTTAGATGCCATGTTAACAACCTTTGATCATGTTGTGTAGCTAAACAACTTGAACCATCATAAATGTGCGGTATCGTTATGTGTGACGAGTACTCCACTTAACCTGCTAGTAACCGCTCTCGACGGTAGATGCGATATCATATTGCGTTGTCTCGTGTTGCCTTCTTGTTGTTGCTTGCTCGTGATTGCTTCGTAGTAATAGATGCATCTCCGTTGATTACCTTTCCAGTGTTACTTCTTGTGTGCTTCCGCGGGTACTCTCGGAGATGATGTGAAGCTTGCGATCGAATACACCTTCGGCTTCGTCTTCTCATCAGGTAAGGGGGAGCATATATCATGCTTATAACTTTCAGCTCACTCGCGCCTAGGTGTAGTATAGAACGATTTCTTGATCCTACCACTTCATATTCATGCCTCTCAAATAAACCCAAACAGCCATGTCCTCCACTTCCCAGCAAACCTTGTTCGGCTATGTTACTGTTCCTCGCTGCTCAGCCACTGCTTAGTATGCATGATAGGATGATATCAACTGTTATCTTGTTACTCCTTGGATTGGGCTATCACATTATTATATTGTTGTGGATGATATGATTATTATAATGTTGACTATATTCGACGAAGGATGGAAGGTCTAGGCTATCCCCCCCAATGCTTTGTTCCATTCGATTCACCTAGGACCTGAGTTCCGGGTATTGTGTCTCTTGACGAGCGTGCCTAACCGCGTATGGGATACTATGTGGTCCCCTTTTCTTACCTACCTAGCTTCAAACATTTCTAGTGGTGGCCCAAGCTGATTTACCATTTGCAAACCATGCATATATGTTTGTCGGGTTTCTCCTGGAAGACATCCTTTAAACCAACCCGGAGCTAGCAGGGACATGGTTTCCTTGTTGGTCCAACCTGTCCGGCTGAGGACCCGGCCTCATGCGAGAATTACCGGCAATCCAAACCCGAGGCATACGGTAGAGACCAGATAGAGAGCGCGGCCAGCTCCTGAGCTGGATGTCGACTCACCGGGGGCCACCCGGATTTGTGCGTTGTTAGTTAGAGGGACCTGTCGTTTCGGATCTCTCGGAACTAAATCATAAAATGGTTGCCTATGATGGGTAGCAACTGAGAGATATGGGCGTGCGTGCGGAGCCTTGTAATGGGCAATTGGTACACCCCTGTAGGTTTAAATGTTTTCGAGAAGTCGTGTCCACGGTTATGGACGACTTGAGACCTACTCCTTGTTCATAGACAACTACAACTGAGATAATCTTAATAACTTGATCACGTGTGTGTGCCTTCACTGCTTCTTCTTCGTCGGGATGCGAAGGGGAGGACAAGGATATGATAGGTGTTATGTTTGCGTAAGTAGCTGATACCAAACTTGTTGGTGGCGATTCCTCATCGATTTCTTGGTTGTCATCTTACTCTGAATAGAACGTTAGCCAATCATATATTGCTAGTGCGGCTGCAGCCTCACCACTACCCCCATCTTACCGTGAGATGTTAGTTACAAGACTTGTTGATATAGCTCACCCCTTCTTTTCTCTTTTACGCATGTTATGAAAACGATCTTGGCCTTCAGAGGAGCTCGACGACCCTTCTTCTGGACGCCTTTGCGGAGACTCGACGACGACTAGTTAGGCGGATCCCGGTGGAGAGCTTGAACCCGTGTGGTTATGGGAATGGTGTGTTTTACCTTTGCCACTAGGCATTTGATTATAGTCTGTACTCAGACATATATCTTCCGCCGATGTATTGTATTAAGGAAATTGTATGCCGATTGTATGAGATGTTGTATTCTTTTAGCTATAATGTTGTGATATCATGTTGGAAATCCGGGGCATATGGCATTGTCATATGTCGCGGTGGGACCGATATGTGCTTCGTCCCCGGATCTGGATGGAAACATCTAGATCTGGAACAGTACCGCATATCGGGCCTTACATTCACACAAGTACACTCACATTTTAGTAGCTCTTGATTATGTAACCAAGTGGATTGAAGCGATCCCCACTGAAAGTGCTGATCACAAGACATCTTTGAAAATTCTCAAGGATGTAATTTTTCCTAGATTTGGTCTACCGAGGTACCTCTTGACTGATGGAGGATCACACTTCACACACGGAGCTTTTAGGAAAGCTTTAGCCAAGTACGATGTCAATCATTGAATTGCTTCACCGTACCATCCTCAAACTAGTGGGCAAGTTGAGCTCACCAATAGAGAGATCAAGTTGATCTTACAAAAGACAATTAATAGTTCTAGGAAGGACTGGTCAAAGAAGTTAGGAGATGCTTTGTGGGCATATAGAACTGCTTAAAAAACCATGGGCATGTCTCCCTATAAGATGGTCTATGGCAAGGGTTGCCATTTGCCATTAGAGTTAGAACACAAAGCTTTCTGGGATGTTAGAGAGCTTAATGCTGACCCAAAATTAGCTGGTGAAAAGCGCCTCATGAACTTGACTTCTATAGACGAGTGGAGAAGTGAAGCTTACGAGAGTGCTAAAATGTTCAAAGAAAAGGAAAAGAAGTGGCATGATAGAAGAATTCTGAAACGTGAATTTAATGTTGGTGATTAAGTTTTGTTGTTTAGATCTTGTTTCAGGTTTTCCCCAGGTAAACTACTTTCCAGATGGGAAGGGCCATTTCATATCGAGGAAGTCTACCGCTCTGGTGCAATCAAGATTAATAATTTTGAAGGAACCAAACCTCAAGTTGTGAATGGGCGAAGACTCAAGCATTACATGGCAAGGGACCCCGTCAATGTTGATGTGGACTTGATACACACAACAACTCATGAAGAACATGTTGCATCCCTATTTCAGACACCAGCAGAAGCAGAATAAGAAAAGGTATGTATTATAGTAAGGAAACATCGTGAACATCAATAAAAGTTCCATATTACGGGTTTTTGAAAAATTAGGAAAATTCCAAGCCTAAGCGGATTCGGAGAGGAGCTCCAGGGGGCACAGGCGCCCCCTGGCACGGCCTACCCCCTGGCCGCGCCGGGAGGCCGCCTGGGCACCCCGGAGTCCGTCTCCGACCCCACTTTGGCTTGTTACCTTCCTTTTGGTGCAGAAATTTTTGCTATATATTTGCCCGGATCGTCTCGGCTTTGTATCTCGTGATTTCGCGTGTTTTCTTTTCGATCTATTTCTGCCAGGATAATAAGTCGTTGTTAGAGATGTCTTCTTGTGGCTCAAGTGGAGAAGACTACATAGGCCGGCGTCTACGTCAAGTCCAGCAAGATCTCAACCAAGGAAAGTACGTTGATTGGGCTACTGAAGAAGAAATTGCTGCGAGACAAGCGGAGATGGAGCGCTCCGTGAGGAAGGAAGTCAAGATTATCACCGCCCAGCAATAGGGAAATCCATCAACAAAAGGGGGAAGTTCAAGTAACCCCGTCAGGAACAACCCCTCCACTTTATGATCCACATACGACTTCCATGATCTCTGAAGCTTACCGCATCACCAATCAACCCTGTCAAGATTTCCGTGTGTTGAAAGTACAAGTGGAAATCTTGGAAGATGAAAACCAAACCCTTTGACGTATAATCAGAGATCTGAAGAATCAACAGGAACAAGAATGAGGAGTGAAATCTCCTTGGGTAATGGCATTCCCTTAGCTTGTTCCAAGCTTAGGGGAGTGCCCGGTATCTTTATCTTTAGCTTTGTCTTTTAGAGACAAGTAGAGTCGTATCATGTCTAGGGAAGTTATCTTATGAAATAGGTGTTTGCATTGAGGTCTAACACTCCTTTGTGGAGAGTCTGGTGTCCGTGAGTGTGGAGTCGTCTATGATGGAATATTAATGAGAAGTCTATTGGTTTCTTCGCTACACTCGGTATTCTCTTCACGCAATCAATCTTATATGCTGATTCTTATGGGGAGTATTGACCTTATATCAGGTATGGCTTCGAAAACTTTATTTAATCTTAGCAAACATGGGAGCGTGAAGACCATCTCCGTTCTGAGTATCCTGAGTTGTTTCAGGCTTAGATCTCGGGACGAGATCCTGTGTTGGTGGGGGAGTGCTGTAACAGCCCATTTGCAATAATAAGAAATCAACATGATATTGTACCTTGTCTGATGACTTTGTAACTTGGCATGATGCTAGAGTTTGAAATTTCATGTGGTGATTTAAATTTGCATTAGGATTGGAGCCCATTTGGTTTGTTTGATTTTGCATCCAAAATTGTTCAAGAAGGGTGTTTGAAGATTTTTCAATGTTGCATGCATGCTCTCCTTGACCCCAAACTTGGCATAGCCAATTCCTTGCCCTTCCCAAGCTTTTTAAAAACCTTGCAACATTTTTGCCAACTCCATAATTGTGGGCCACAGTTCAAACTGGTTTGAATTTCCAAAATGCACCCACATTTTAGTTGCTCCAAAAATGGTCAAACCAATTTTATAAATTGGAGAATATTTCAAGGTTTCCAAAACATATTTTTATATGTTTTTCTCTTTTGTGGATTGGCCACAAGAACTCTTGGATTTTTTCTGTTTTAATAAATGGAAATTGTCTTCTTTTTTTAACTGGAGGCAGAGGACCTGCCAGGCCCAGCCCCGCAGGCCTCGCCCCACTGCTTCGCAGCCCGTCTGGCCCGTGCCACCAAAGCGTTACGCGGGGTCGTCAATGGCCGCTGGATCAAGATCGGGCGGCCCAGGATCATCGTCTTTACAGCGTGTCCAGGGTCCCCTCCCTCTCTCTCTTACAGCCGGAGGGGAGCATCGACGTCGACGCCTGCCGACGTGGATGGATGCCTCCCCCTCCTTATAAGCCGAGCTCCCGAGCCCCAGGACCCCCCTAGGGTTCCGTTCCCCCACTCGTTTCCCATCACCGCTGCCGGGTTCGTCTCCTCTTCCCTCCCCTGTTCCGCCATGGCCGCCGGCCGTTTCCTTCGAAATTGCTCGCCGCCGTGCCAAATTGGTGGTCATGCGCTCGCGTACACCGTACCCTGCACCTCACCTCCCTATCCATGCCGTGCAGGACGAGCCGGGACCTCGAAGTCGTCTCCGCGCCGACAAGGGTCGCCGCGGTCCCCTTCTTCCACGACGGTGGTGAACGACTCCTTCCTCCACGTCTCGGCTCGAGGTCGTCTGCAACATCCCCAAGGTGAGCCTCAAAGGTTCCCCTTCCTCCCGTAGCAAGTAGGTCGGGGTCCCGAGCACGCCGTCGTTTTCTGGCCGTCGGGTGAAGTCGTAGTCGAGCTGCCGAGGCCGCTTTTCCCATGGCGTGTCCGGAGCATGTTTGCGCGCGCTCTAGGTGTGCCCAGGACGTGCGTTTGGCTGCAAGGAGCCACCTTGAGCTCTTGCCACTCGTCTGTCGTCGCCCGAACTGCAGGTGTCTAAAGAAGTGCAGAGCGAGTCGTCGCCGTGGCCTTCCCGGCGAGAAAAGGGCCCTCCTTGGGCGTTTTGATCCCGGATCCGGGCACCCACGTTGTCGTGGTAGTGCCCTGCGTCGTCTTGGGGGAGTAGGTGGATGGCTGCCGGCGCGAGCTCGCCGGAATTGTTGCCGGTTCAGAGAGGTGCGCGCGGGTGCGGATGCCTTAAGAAGTGGCCGCCGTCATGTTCAGAGGAGCGTGGCAACTGGAGCAGTGCGACACCGTGGGCATGGAGTACAGCAATCCGTAGCTGGATGTACCAGCTTTCGTTTCCCAGTGGCCACAGGTCTGCCGGAGTTGAAACGGCAAGGCCATCTTCGCCGCAAGTCGTCGTCGTCGCCGGGTTTTCTGAAGCTCAGTACAGCAGAGGCATACCTCTACTGACTTCGTACCTGTATCGGTTCAAAAATCATGCAGTAGCGCAGTGGTAGCGAGTAGCAGCAGTGTGCGAAGGGGTCGTGGGTTCGAATCCCAGTCCGACGCCCCCAATTTTTGTACTTTTGCAAGCGGCTGACAGTCGGGCCCCACCTGCCAGTGGAGAGAAGCCTGGTGGGCTGGCCCAGAGGGAGAAGAGGAGATATGGGCCGGTTTGCCGAATCCATCCCAGTGGGGCTGAGCCCTTTTCTTTTTCCTTTTCATTTTTTTTCTTTTCTGTTTAAATTCAATTTGAGTTTGAATTCAAATTCAAAATGAATTTGAACCTTGGAGATCTTTCACCTCAAATGTGGCATCCCATATATGAATTTGGGGTAGAATTTCTCACTTATCACAGTGGGGATGTTCATTTTGCAGTTTGCCCCATCTAATTTTGGAGTAGTGGTAATTTTGCAAAGAAGCCCCTCACTTCTTTTGTATTTGCACGGTGTTTTGCAAATTCAAAGTGTGCCAAGCCTTATATGGTTTTGGGGTAGAAAAATGCAAGGGTTAAAGTGGTGATGTCCATCTAATGTTTTGTGCAACTCAATGGACATGGTGTGATCACCTAACCATACCCAACATTGCCTTTCTTTTCTCTGTTTCTTTCAACTTCAGTGCATGTTGAACCTGATCATCTTTTCTTTCCAAGTATCTTTTCTTGTCATCTTCAAATCCTTGCATCAAAAACCAGCCCCTAGCATGTTTTCATATGCAATGTGGCTGGGTTCCTTTCTTTTGTTGCACCTTTCCGATGTCAAGTTCATCGACATCTCTCCGTCTCCGGAATCGATGTTTTACTCTCACGTTGTAATTATTTCTGCTAATTGCATTGTTGATCATGTCATGTTGCCATGTTACTTACACAAAAATTAAGGCTAAGGCCGAAGCCATAAAAAATATTATAATTGCACATGAAGTTGTTGACGTGTCATCACCACCTTCATTTAAATTGACTAGATAGGGTCACATCATGTCTATTAAACTTGATCATACCATCTTTGCCTGTGCATTGCAACCGTTGCTTACTTGTGTGCCTTTTCCTTGCCAGTACTTTACGTTAGCACCTGAGACTGCCAAGGAGACTTACGTGGAGGTTTCCGACACCGAGCCCGAGGACCCTGCTACGCCTGCTTCGACGACCGATTACCCAGGTAAGGGGAAGATTTATACCATTACTTGATACCTTTCTGCCTACTTGCCTAGCTGTAGTCTAGAACTTTTGTTTGATCCTATCCACCTTGTTCATGCCATAATCAAACCAAACAGCCATGATCCCCACATCCCAGCAAAACATTGTATTGCTAAGATACCGCTGCTCAGCCATTGCTTAGCATGAGTAGGAAAACTTGTTGCTTACCCTATGCTATGGTTTTGGGATATCATGTTATTTAAAGAAGTTGGTTGATATTTATTATTATTATGATGTTAAATTACACTTGACGAAAGATGGGAGACCAGGCTGTTCCCGCCAGGTGTTTTGTTCCATTTGAATCACCTAGGTCCCGAGTTCCGGGTATTGTGTTTCATGACGAGCGTGCCTAATCGTGTGTGGGATTCTATGGGGTTCCCTTGTCTTGCCTACCTACCTTCATACAGTTCTAGTGGTGGCCCGAGCTGAATTACTATTTGCAACGTGTGAGTGCTGGTGGTACCCCAGCTGTTTACAAATCAACCCGGACCAGTGGGGACATGGTTCCCTTATTGGTCCAAGACTGACCGGCGAGGGCCCGGTCGTCATGTGAGGTTTAACCGGTAACCCAAACCCTGTTGATACGGAAGAGGCTGATCCGAGAGCGTGGTCGGCTTTTGGATTGGATGTCGACTCCCCGGGGGCCACCCGGAATTGTGTGTTGTTAGTTAGAGGGACTCTGACGTTCCGGAGTTTCAGGCGCTTACCTAGCCAAGTGGAAACCGGGCGTACATGCGAAGCCTATGATGGGCAGTTGGTACACCCCTGCAGGGTTAAATCTTTTCAAAAAGCCGTGTCCGCGGTTATGGACGACTTGAGACCTACTCCTTGTTCATAGAATAACATCAACTTGAATCATAACTAAAACTTGCCTACCGTGTGAGTGCCTTGGTTGCTTTTCTTCGTGCAGGGGGACCGAGAGAAGATCCAGGTTGTGTTATGTTTGACGTAAGTAGGGGAATAGCAGACTTATGACACGATGTCACGTGTATTCTTGGATCTTACCTTTATTCCAATAGAACGATAGCCACCATATATGCTAGTGCGACTGCAACCTTTACCTCTATCTTGTCTTACCGTAGGGAGTTAGTTATCCTGTAATGATATAATCTCACCCCTGTTTTCTTTTTGTGCTTTTACTGTTTTGCCTGATCGGTCGCTGCAGTGGACTACTACCTCGACACGAGCACCGGACGTTACTTCGTGGAGGTGCCCCCGGAGGACGAGGAGGAGGATGACTTCTTCAGTAGATCCTATAGTTGGGCTCCGACGATCCGTGGGTGGACTATTTATGTGCAGCCCTCTCTAGGGCAATTTGGATTTTGACCGTACTCGGTCGTGATTGTCTTCCGCTTGTTGCATGATGTACTGTTGGGTCCACGGACCTCTGAGATGATGTAATAATACCAGTGGCGTTGTATGCCCTGGACTCTATATATTTCTTAGTATAAAGTTCATTGTTCTTATATCTGTTGTCGAGAATCCGGCAGCGACACGAGTGCGAGTGTCGTGAGTCGGTGGCCTTTTATGCGCTGCTAACTTGAGCGGGACGCGAAAGCGACTAACTCGAGTCAGCACCGCATCGGGGGCCTTACAACTTGGTATCAGAGAAGGACTGACTGTAGGACCCCTTACTGGCCGAAGTTGAGTCTAGAAACTATTTTGTAGTTATTAAGGAAAAATCAGAGAGTAGGAACTCTTTCTTTTTCTTCTTACCCCACCCTCCCACCCCTTTTCCGTGAGGAAGTGAAATGATGTTTTCTCTCTGCAACTTATCCCCTTTCAACACAAATCTAGGTTCTCGTTTACATTAGGCTCCGATTCCTCTATAATTCTTTGCTAGCGACGAGAAGGGTTGGCATACGTTGAGAACACTGAGCCGCCACTTGGGGTTGACAGCTCCACCTCGCTTACGGCGTACCTCAGGTGAAACTCCTATACAGGGATGGTTGGCATCCTCCGGATGTGGTTCCTCCCCCTATAGGAGACCGCTTCGGCGGGCCGCTCAGGGCAGATGTCTCAACGTTCAGGTCTTCAACCACTCGTATATATTGTTGTGTGCTCGCTAGCAGATTATTATCTTGGATTCGGGTGATCTCGGTTTGGGGATTCCAGTAGCACCTAGCTTTCGACTTTCCGGGTTAACCTTGGTGGAATTTCATCCTTCGACTTTCTCATACCTCGTGAGGAAGTTTTGTTGTCAATATTGCTTTATCTTCTGGTTACGTCAATGTTTCAACCATATTCTCATAAGAGTTCATGTATACAGGATGCCAAGAGCGAACATGCCGCCGCCAGAGAACCCTCTCCTTGGGGAGGCTGTGACCGCAGTGGCTCAGGGCACAGCTGCGATCTTACAGATGCTGCAGAACCGGACTGCCCAGAGGAGTGATCGACCACAGTACACCACTCTGGAGCAGTTCCTTGCTATCAACCCCCCCCCCCAGGTTCTCCGAGGCTCGAGACCCGCTGGAAGCGGATGATTGGATCGCAGAGATCAAGAAGCACTTCAATGCAAACACCGTCAGACCAGTCGACTACGTCACCTTCGCCTCCTTCCAGCTTCAGGGTGCAGCATCCAGCTGGTACGATACCTACAAGGCCAACAAGGGCGATGCTATCATCACGTGGGCAGATTTTGTCGCAGACTTTAGAACAGTGCATATTCCGAGTGGCTTGATGGACAGGAAGCGAGAGGAGTTCTTGGCTCTGAGACAGGGTGACAGGTCAGTTCAGGAGTACAACCTGGCCTTCGTCAGGCTCGCCAGGTACGCTCCAGAGGAGGTCAGCACAGAGGCCAAGCGGATTGCCAGGTTCCGTGGGGGTCTCAGCACAGAGATCAAGTACGCACTCACCCAGTGTAGCCCCACGCTGTTCTCGCAGTTCGTGGATCAGGCTATCCGCCAGGAGTCAGCCAGAGCAGAGTGGGATGCAGACAGGAAGCGCCAGAGAGAGCACAGTTCCGCAATGATGGTTCACAAGAAGGCAAAGACTTGGGTTACAGAGGCACCACCGCAGAGGCAGCAGAGGCAGCAGTTCCAGCAGAGGGGGGCAGTTGTCCGCACTTTTTCCCGCCCTCCCGTCCCAGTTCAGCAGGGGCCTCGCTCTACACCACCACACGCGAGGCCACCCAGGCCGCAGCAGCAGGCCAGGCGTGATCTACTACAAGTGCAGAGAGCCAGGCCACACTTCTCCCAATTGCACCGATCCGCGCTTTGCTCGGCTCCCACCACCTCCACCTCGCTCTACTCCGAGCACCGCGATGGTGAAGGCACAGCCACGTGCAGTTCGTGTGAACAACGTGATGCTCACAGATGCTCAGCAGTCTTCAGAGATCGTTCTTGGTAGGTTGCTTGTTAGTTCAGTTCCTACGGCAGTTTTGTTCGATTCCGGAGCTTCCCACTCTTTCGTGTCCAGAGCTTTTGTTGAGCGTGCTGAGTTACATCTGCAAGGTTTATCTCGGCAGCTTTCTGTTGCTTCTCCGGGTTTCAAGACGAATACTTCTGCCTTTGTCCCAGATGTGGAGATTCATATCCAGGGACTTCTCTTCTCAGCTTCGTTGATCGTGTTGACCCATTCCGACATTGATGTCATCTTGGGCATGGATTGGCTTGTGCAGCACAAGGCCAATATTGATTGTCCGACCAGATCCGTGAAGTTGACACATGATTCAGGTGCAGAAGTCTTGTACACTTGTGGCTCTATGACAGGACCAGCACAGTTGTACGCCTTGAACGCAGGAGTTGCACCTTTGCTTGAAGAAGTAAAATTTGTCTGTGAGTTCCCAGACGTCTTTCCAGAGGAGTTGCCAGGAATTCCCCCAGTTCGAGCTATTGAGTTCGTTATTGAGCTAGAGCCTGGTACTCAGCTGATTTCTCGGCATCTGTACAAGATGTGTTCGAAGGAGTTGATTGAGCTCAAGAAGCAGTTGACAGAGTTGGAGGCAGGCTGTTTTATCCGCGCGAGCACTTCTCCTTGGGGTGCACCAGCTTTGTTTGTCCAGAAGAAGGATGGGACTAGCCGCTTGGTCCAGGACTATCGCGGTATCAACAAGAAGACCATCAAGAACAAGTACCCTTTACCCCGCATCAATGATCTGTT
Source organism: Bromus sterilis (assembly GCA_950022295.1). Taxonomy (NCBI): domain Eukaryota; kingdom Viridiplantae; phylum Streptophyta; class Magnoliopsida; order Poales; family Poaceae; genus Bromus; species Bromus sterilis. Next base: position 236,654,688 of record OX465596.1, read on the forward strand.
CGAACAGTTGAATGGGGCTAAGGTGTTTTCCAAGCTTGACTTGAGGATGAGGTATCATCAAATCCGTGTTCGTGAAGAGGACATTCCAAAGACCGCATTCAGCACACGTTATGGGTTGTATGAGTTCACAGTCATGACTTTCGGGTTCTCAAATGCCCCTCCGACATTCATGAGAGCTATGAACTATTTGTTCCAAGAATGGCTTGATGTGTTTGTGATCCTCTACCTCGACGACATTCTTGTATATTCCAAGTCAGAGGTTGAACATGAGGAACATCTACGCCTGGTGCTGCAGAAGTTGAGAGAGCACCGTTACTATGCCAAGTTCTCCAAGTGTGAGTTTTGGCTGGACAAAGTCAATTTTCTGGGCCATGTTATTTCCGCTGAAGGAATTGCGGTTGATCCAGAGCGAGTCCGCACTATTCAAGAGTGGGCTCCGCCGAAGAATGTGAAGCAGCTAAGGAGTTTTCTTGGCCTCGCCAGTTATTGCAGGAGGTTTGTGCAGAATTTCTCCAAAATAGCGAAGCCAATGACAGAATTGTTATGCAAAGGCAAATGGTACACTTGGTCACCAGCTTGCCAGTCAGCCTTCGAGGAGTTGAAAGAGAAGCTGACCACAGCTCCAATTCTCACACCGCCAGATGAGTCACAGCCTTTTCAGGTGTTTTGTGATCCTCCTTGCAAGGTCTAGGCGGAGTTTTGATGCAAGGCAGGAATATTGTGGCTTATACCTCACGGCAGTTGAAGCCGAATGAGAGGAATTATCCCACGCACGACTTGGAGCTTGCAGCAGTTGTGCACGCCTGGATCACTTGGCGACACCTCCTCTTAGGGAGGAAGGTGGATGTGTTCACCGACCACAAGAGTCTGAAGTACTTGTTCACTCAGCCAAATCTGAACTTGAGGCAAAGAAGATGGCTTGAAACCATTACTGAGTACACAGTTGATATTCAGTACACGCCTGGGAAGGCGAATGTCATAGCTGATGCGCTGAGCCGCAAGGGCGATTGCAATACTATCCAGGTGCAGAAGATCCACCCTGACTTGTGTGAGTCCTTTCGAAGGCTCAATCTCGAGCTACTTCCAGCAGGCTACCTTGCCAACCTTGTCGTAGAGCCCACTATCCATGAGAAGATTCGTGAAGCTCAGTCTGGCAGCTCAATGATACAAAAGATCAAGCAGGGTATTGCCGCCTCAGTTCCAAAGTACGGTTGCTTTTCAGTGCATAATTACGGCACCGTGTTGTTCGAAGAGCGAGTTGTTGTTCCCAAGGAGGGAGATCTCAGAGAGGTCATCATGAAGGAAGCCCGTGATTCCAAGCTGTCTATTCACCCTGGCAGTACGAAGATATATCAAGATCTCAAGCAAAGCTTTTGGTGGACTCGTATGAAGCGGGATGTTGCCCGTTACGTGTCTCAGTGTGATGTGTGCAGGAGAGTGAAGGCACAGCACCAGAAACCTGCAGGGTTGCTTCAGCCATTTTAGATTTCGGAGTGGAAATGGGATCATATAGAGATGGATTTCATCACAGGCTTCCCCTTGTCGCAGAAGAAGAACAATGCCATCTTTGTTGTCATTGGCAATCTTTCCAAAGTTGCCCACTTCTTTCCAGTGAAGGACTCCGTTTCTGCAGCTCAGTTGGCGGATTTGTACACCGCAAGAGTTGTATCTTTGCATGGCATTCCCTAGAAGATCAGTTCCGATAGAGGCAGCCTTTTCACCTCTAAGTTCTGGCAGGCCTTTCAAAAGGCGATTGGTACGACAGTGTTGTTTAGTACCGCTTATCACCCTCAGAGAAGTGGGCAAGTCGAGCGCGTGAACCAAATCCTCGAGGACATGCTTCGAGCATGTGTCATCTCCTTTGGCATGAAGTGGGAAGAATGCTTGCCGTATGCTGAGTTCTCTTACAACAACAGCTATCAGGCAAGTCTGCAGGCAGCACCGTTTGAAGTCTTGTATGGCTGCAAGTGCAGGACACCTTTGAACTGGTCCGAGACAGGTGAGAGGCAGCTGTTCGGTCCAGATGTGATCCAAGAGGCAGAGGACATAGTGAAGATTGTCCGAGAGCACCTAAAGGCAGCACAGTCTAGGCAGAAGGCCTATTATGACAAAAGGCACCATTGTATAGCGTTTCAGGTTGGTGATTGGGCGTACCTGAGAGTGTCTCCGTTGAGGGGAACTCGCCGCTTTGGTATCAAAGGAAAGCTCGCTCCAAGATTTGTTGGACCTTTCCGCATCCATCAGACTAGAGGACCTCTTGCCTTTCGGCTCGAGCTTCCAGAGAGCCTGTCCATGGTGCATGACGTGTTCCATGTGTCCCAGCTAAAGCAGTGCTTCAAGCAGCCAGAGCAGGCTGTTGACTTGGGCGACATACAGCTAAGTGCGGACCTTTCCTACTCAGAGCGTCCAGTCCGTGTTCTTGAGACGTCCAACCGCAAGACTCGCAACAAGACCATCAAGTTCATGAAAGTTCAGTGGGCACAACATTCGGAGAAGGAAGCAACGTGAGAGCGTGAAGATCATCTCCGTTCTGAGTATCCTGAGTTGTTTCAGGCTTAGATCTCGGGACGAGATCCTGTGTTGGTGGGGGAGTGCTGTAGCAGCCCATTTGCAATAATAAGAAATCAACATGATATTGTACCTTGTCTGATGACTTTGTAACTTGGCATGATGCTAGAGTTTGACATTTCATGTGGTGATTTAAATTTGCATTGGGATTGGAGCCCATTTGGTTTGTTTGAGTTTGCATCCAAAATGGTTCAAGAAGGGTGTTTGAAGATTTTTCAATGTTTCATGCATGCTCTCCTTGACCCCAAACTTAGCATAGCCAATTCCTTGCCCTTCCCAAGCTTTTTAAAAACCTTGCAACATTTTTGCCAACTCCATAATTGTGGGCCACAGTTCAAAGTGGTTTGAATTTCCAAAATGCACCCACATTTTAGTTGCTCCAAAAATGGTGAAACCAATTTTATAAATTGGAGAATATTTCAAGGTTTCCAAAACATATTTTTATATGTTTTTCTATTTTGTGTATTGGCCACAAAAACTCTTGGATTTTTTCTGTTTTAATAAATGGAAATTGTCTTCTTTTTTTAACTGGAGGCAGAGGACCTGTCAGGCCCAACCCAGCAGGCCTCGCCCCACTGCTTCGCAGCCCGTCTGGCCCGTGCCACCGAAGCGTTACGCGGGGTCGTCGATGGCCACTGGATCAAGATCGGGCGGCCCTCGATAATCGTCTTTACAGTGTGTCCAGGGTCCCCTCCCTCTCTCTCTCATGGCCGGAGGGGAGCATCGACGTCGACGCCTGCCGACGTGGATGGAGGCCTCCCCCTCCTTATAAGCCGAGCTCCCGAGCCCCAGGACCCCCCTAGGGTTCCGTTTCCCCACTCATTTCCCATCGCCGCCGCTGGGTTCGTCTCCTCTTCCCTCCCCTGTTCCACCATGGCCGCCGGCCGTTTCCTTCGAAATTGCTCGCCGTCGTGCCAAATTGGTGGCCGTGCGCTCGCGTACACCGTCCCCTGCACCTCACCTCCCTATCCATGTCGTGCAGGACGAGACGGGACCTCGCAGCCGTCTCCACGCCGACAAGGGTGGTCGCGGTCCCCTTCTTCCACGACGGCGGTGAAAGACTCCTTCCTTCACATCTCGGCTCGGGTCGTCTGCAACATCCCCAAGGTGAGCCTCAAAGGTTCCCCTTCCTCCCGTAGCAAGTAGGTCGCGGTCCCGAGCGCGCCGTCGTTTTCCGGCCGTCGGGTGAAGTCGTAGTCAAGCTGCCGAGGCCGCTTTTCCCATGGCATGCCCGGAGCATGTTTGTGCGCGCTCTAGGTGTGCCCAGGACGTGCGTTTGGCTGCAAGGAGCCACCTTGAGCTCTTGCCACTCGTCTGTCGTCGCCTAAACTGCAGGTGTCTGAAGAAGTGCAGAGCGTGTCGCCGCCGTGGCCTTCCCGACGAGGAAAGGGCCCTCCTTAGGCGTCTTGATCCCAGATCCTGGCACCCACGTTGTCATGGTAGTGCCCTGCGTCGTCTAGGGGCAGTAGGTGGACGGCTGCCGGCGCAAGCTCGCCGGAATTGCTACCGGTTCAGAGAGGTGCGCATGGGTGCGGATGCCTGAAGCAGTGGCCGCCGTCATGTTCAGAGGAGCGTAGCAAGTGGAGCAGTGCGACACCGTGGGCATGGAGTACATCAATCCATAGCTGGATGTACCAGCTTTCGTTTCCCAGTGGCCGCAGGTCTGCCGGAGTTGAAACGGCGAGGCCAGCTTCGCCGCAAGTCGTCGTTGTCGCCGGGTTTTCTGAAGCTCAGTACAGCAGAGGCATACCTCTACTGACTTCGTACCTGTATCGGTTCAGAAATCATGCAGTAGCGCAGTGGTAGCGAGTAGCAGAAGGGTGCGAAGGGGTCGTGGGTTCGAGTCCCAGCCCGACGCCCCCAATTTTTGTACTTTTGCAAGCGGCTGACAGCTGGGCCCTACCTGCCAGTGGAGAGAAGCCTGGTGGGCTGGCCCAGAGGGAGAAGAGGAGAGATGGGCCGGTTTGCGAATCCAGCCCAGTGGGGCTGAGCCCTTTTCTTTTCTTTTTCCTTTTCATTTTTTTTCTTTTCTGTTTAAATTCAATTTGAGTTTGAATTCAAATTCAAAATGAATTTGAACCTTGGAGATCTTTCACCTCAAATGTGGCATCCCATATATGAATTTGGGGTAGAATTTCCCACTGATCACAGTGGTGATGTTCATTTTGCAGTTTGCCCCCTCTAATTTTGTAGTAGTGGTAATTATGCAAAGAAGCCCCTCACTTCTTTTGTATTTACACGGTGTTTTGCAAATTCAAAGTGTGCCATGCCGTATATGGTTTTGGGGTAGAAAAATGCAAGAGTTAAAGTGGTGATGTCCATCTGATGTTTTCTGCAACTCAATGGACATGGTGTGATCACCTAACCATACCCAACCTTGCCTTTCTTTTCTCTGTTTCTTTCAACTTCAGTGCATGTTGAACCTGATCATCTTTTCTTTCCAAGTCTCTTTTCATGTCATCTTCAAATACTTGCATCAAAAACCAGCCCCTAGCATGTTGTCCTATGCAATGTGGTTGGGTTCCTTTATTTTGTTGCACCTTTCCGATGTCAAGTTCATCGACATCTCTCCGTCTCCGGAATCGATGTTTTACTCTCACGTTGTAATTATTTCTGCTAATTGCATTGTTGATCATGTCATGTTGCCATGTTACTTACACCAAAATTAAGGCTAAGGCCAAAGCCATAAAAAATATAATAATTGCACATGAAGTTGTTGACGTGTCGTCACCACCTTCATTTAAATTGACTAGATAGGGTCACATCATGTCTATTAAACTTAATCATACCATCTTTGCATGTGCATTGCAACCGTTGCTTACTTGTGTGCCTTTTCCTTGCCAGTACTTTACGTTAGCACCTGAGACTGCCGAGGAGACTTACGTGGAGGTTTCCGACACCGAGCCTGAGGACCCTGCTACGCCTACTTCGACGACCGATTACCCAGGCAAGGGGAAGATTTATACCATTACTTGATACCTTTCTGCCTACTTGCCTAGCTGTAGTGTAGAACGTTTGTTTGATCCTATCCACCTTGTTCATGCCATAATCAAACCAAACAGCCATGATCCCCACATCCCAGCACAACATTGTATTGCTAAGATACCGCTGCTCAGCCATTGCTTAGCATGAGTAGGAAAACTTGCTGCTTACCCTATGCTATGGTTTTGGGATATCATGTTATTTAAAGAAGTTGGTTGATATTTATTATTATTATGATGTTAAATTACACTTGACGAAAGATGGGAGACCTGGTTGTTCCCGCCAGGTGTTTTGTTCCATTTGAGTCACCTAGGTCCCGAGTTCCGGGTATTGTGTTTCATGACGAGCGTGCCTAATCGTGTGTGGGATTCTATGGGGTTCCCTTGTCTTACCTACCTAGCTTCATACAGTTCTAGTGGTGGCCCGAGCTGAATTAATATTTGCAACGTGTGAGTGCTGGTGGTACCCCAGCTGTTTACAAACCAACCCGGACCAGTGGGGACATGGTTCCCTTATTGGTCCAAGACTGACCGGCGAGGGCCCGGTCCTCATGTGAGGTTTAACCGGTAACCCAAACCCTGTTGATATGGAAGAGGCCGATCCGAGAGCGTGGTCGGCTTTTGGATTGGATGTCGACTCCCCGGGGGCCACCCGGAATTGTGTGTTGTTAGTTAGAGGGACTCTGACGTTCCGGAGTTTCAGGCGCTTACCTAGCCAAGTGGAAACCGGGCGTACATGCGAAGCCTATGATGGGCAGTTGGTACACCCCTGCAGGGTTAAATCTTGTAGAAAAGCCGTGTCCGCGGTTATGGACGACTTGAGACCTACTCCTTGTTCATAGAATAACATCAGCTTGAATCATAATTAAAACTTGCCTACCGTGTGAGTGCCTTGGTTGCTTTTCTTCGTCCAGGGGGACCGAGAGAAGATCCAGGTTGTGTTATGTTTGACGTAAGTAGGTGAATAGCAGACTTATGACACGATGTCACGTGTATTCTTGGATCTTACCTTTATTCCAATAGAACGATAGCCACCATATATGCTAGTGCGACTGCAACCTTTACCTCTATCTTGTCTTACCGTAGGGAGTTAGTTATCCTGTAATGATATAATCTCACCCCTGTTTTCTTTTTGTGCTTTTACTGTTTTGCCTGATCGGCCGCTGCAGTGGACTACTACCTCGACACGAGCACCGGACGTTACTTCGTGGAGGTGCCCCCGGAGGACGAGGAGGAGGATGACTTCTTCAGTAGATCCTATAGTTGGGCTCTGACGATCCGTGGGTGGCCTATTTATGTGCAGCCCTCTCTAGGGCAATTTGGATTTTGACCGTACTCGGTCGTGATTGTCTTCCGCTTGTTGCATGCTGTACTGTTGGGTCCACGGACCTCTGAGATGATGTAATAATACCAGTGGAGTTGTATGCCCTGGACTCTATATGTTTCTTAGTATAAAGTTCATTGTTCTTATATCTGTTGTCGAGAATCCGGCAGTGACACAAGTGCGAGTGTCGTGAGTCGGTGGCCTTTTATGCGCTGCTAACTTGAGCGGGACGCGAAAGCGACTAACTCGAGTTAGCACCGCATCGGAGGCCTTACAGCTTTGGTCATAACAACAAGCTTGATTTTCTCAAAGTAGCGACATAGCCAAAACCTTTATGTTATTATGCTTGAAGTGTTATATTGACAAGGAAGACAACTTGATGTCTTATGCTTATTTTAATGTTTATGCTTTATTTGCGTTGCATCCAAGTCATCATCAATTGTCTATTCTCTCAAAGCCTTTGCTAGCCAAACTCTGTACTAAGCAGATTTCTGCCTGTACATCCATACCCTAAAACTAATACCTTCCATAAGAGTCCACCATACCTTCCTATTCGTGGTATTTCCCTACCACTCCTAAAGTATAGAATTCATGTTCTATCTTTAAATGTTCAAAATCTTCTGTTTTGTGCCTCTGGTTTAGCTCATGAGGAAGTAGTAGGTAATTCATGATCTTCTTAAATTGGACAAGTTTTATCCCGAGATTGCATGTCTAATCCGCAAACCCATAATACGAGGAGGAACAGGCATGAGTGCGCCCAGCTCGTAAGATAATACAACAAACAAACCCTCCTTCACGCTTGGTCTATGAGAAATCAGAAACTTTGGCAGTGATAATAAAAGGACATTAAGGGGATGTGATCGTCCCCACTTGGGATACGTTCCTCGAAACTTGTCCAGTTTGAGAAGTAATTGAGCTATCTATTAGCATTCGTTGACGAATCATGCACCTCCCAAAACTTGTTTTCATTTTGTTTGATTTAAGGATAGCACATGAGTTTTCCCTACTTCCCTAAAGCAGGGCCTTCCTTTCACTTTTATGGTGAGTCAGTTCTTCCTACTTCCTTCTATTCTTAAAGAGAACATACACTTTATCTTACAAAGGATTCATTCATATAAGGTTGCATTAAGATTTGTCATATCACATCCTTGTTGATATTATCATTTGATAAGTATGTTGTTTGCAAAAGCTTAGGCCAAGAAAACATCTTCCTTTGTGTTAGCATTTTCACTTCCTGACTAATAACATGTTCTTTCAAAATCTTCAAATTGATTCATTATAAAGTGAAAGAGCAAGAATAAAAGTTATTAGTTGTCCTTTGACCTAGGATTGTTTGCCATGATTTGATATGTTTCCTTATCCCTACTTTTGATTATAATTGTTACCACTTTTACATAAGGGCCTTATGAGTTGAGGTTGATGTTGAGGATGCTTAAGTTTGGTGAATAAATCATGATGCTTCTTGTCTGTATTCTATTTATCGACACTTCACACTCTAAACTTGTGGACAGGTTTACCGAGCTTAGTATTCGCTTGGGGACAAGCGAGGTCTAAGCATGGGGGCGTTGATACGTCCAAAATGCATCACTATTTTATATCGTAATTCACCCCTATTCGTTGATATATTTCACATTACGATGTTGTTCTTATGTTGTTTTGGCTTGTTTTACACAGTTTGCAACTTTCCGGTGCCGAAACAATAGACGCAGGATTCATCGGAGAAAAGTGGACATTGAGTTGCTGAAACATAGCATCTCCAAATGAGCTGAATATTGACAAAGGGTATTTTCCGAAGAATAACGAAGCCTCGTCGAAAAGGAGCCAGAGGGGGCCACTAGGTGCCCAGCTGCCCCCTGGCGCGACCCCCACCAGGGGCGCGTCGAGAGGCCGCCTGGACTCCTGGGGCCACCACCGGCTCCCCCCTTTGGCAAATATACCCCTCGTCATCCAAAAACCCTAGAGGAGGAGTTTTGCGAGTTCCGTCGCCGCTCCGTGGCGGAAACCTACAGAGAAGAAAAGGCATCTCCGGCGGGCAGATTCCGCCGGGGAGAACACTTCCTAAAAGGGGATATCATCGCCATCGTCACGGGAATCATCGAGATCATCATCAACATCATCCCCAACATCAGCATCATATCCATCTTCATCCCCATCTCATCTCAGCATTGCAACTTGCGTTGTAACCCGTACTATCTATCCTCTCTACTCTACCGGTGTTGATTACTCTTTGTGGTAAATGCTATTGAGTTTTGTTGGTGAATTATTGTTATGTCCAGATTGTTTATCATATATTTATCACCACTGATCATGATCTATTTGATGTCTTGTGAGTAGTTACTTTAGTTCTTGAGGACATGGAAGAAGTCTAGTTGTTAGTAGTCATATGATGTTGAAGTAATATGTGTTGTCTGATATTTAAGTTGTGTTGTTATTCTTCTAGTGGTGTTGTGTGAGTCTAACACATAACACTTCGCCTTGTTAAGGACTTAGGGTAATACATTGTGTATAAAGGATGCTTACGGTGGGTTGCCGGAGTGATAGAAACCTGAACCCCAGTTTGCACACTTTTGCACAAGGGAATAATGGGTCCTTGATCTTATTGTTGTGGTTAGGCTTTTGCCTTAATTTCTACCTTGTATTTACGGATGCTTGCAAGGGGTTTAATCATAAGAGTGCACTTTTCTTAGTCTAGAAGGTGTGCTAGCATAGATCCACCCACTCAACACTTATCAACACAAAACATAGTACTATGCAGAATATGGCGAAAGTAACTTGACTACCTATCCCGTGTGTCCTCGAGAACGCCTTAGTTTTTATAAGTTCAATTGCTAGGCTTATCCTTTGCTCAAAAGGATTGGGACACTTGTTGCTCCTCAGTATCTTTTACTTTGCTTGTTTTTACCTTCTTGTTGCTTATACCGAAAACCCCTAAAAAGTTATCTTTCAGTGCTTGCAGTTATTCCTTGTCCAAAGTCACTTATCAATACCTTCTACTCGTCGTTGGGTTCGACACTCTTACTTATCGGAAACGCTACGATAGATCCCCTAGACTTTTGGGTCATCACATGCTAGGTGAACTTAAAAGCACTAAGTCAGAAATCAGAGTAATGGAATATGAGTATATGTGCGGGGTTTCTTTCAACTAAGGTGGAAGGAACAACCTGCTGAGAAAGTCACATGGAAAATGTATAAGATACATGAACACCTTGTGTACAACTTGGACTATTGAATGACTGGTTACTTTGCGATAACTGGGGAGTTGCATCCGCTTCCTCCCAGTTACAAAGACCGTGTCTAGACTATGTCATGGAGGATAATCGTTCATCTGTCATGAGGTCATGGTTAAAGTTGTGAACTTTAAAGGTAGAGCCAATGCAGGAATAGTCATTAACGGAGAAGGTATATTTGATATACAAGATATAAATGTCTTTCCCCACGAAACACTAATTGCGGTTGATTAAGTATTCGATGCTTGAACTTACTACTTATAGAGTGTCTTGGAAGGGATGAGGTGACAATGTGTGTTCACGGTAATCAAATAGTTGATGGTCGACAACACTCTCCCTCTACATCTATCATTTGATTAATATATGAATAAATTCATGATCGTTTGAATGTGAAATTTATTAGTGTGTCTTGCATCTCGCGAAGACAATTATTCATATTAGTGAGAAACAAGCCAGTTGTTCTACTTTTATGAATGATATCTTTTATGGTCAAATTACGGTTATGAATAAGTTATTCTTATATTGATGATTGTAGTTTGATCATTTATAAGAAACATTGTAATACCAAAAGTTATCCAAACTTAATAATGACACTACCGTTTTAGTCATGAATGGTACGATGGAGTCTTGAGATACTTGATCTCTTGACACATGCAAACCATGCCTCTTTAGGTGAGATGACTGAAACCTCGAATTCTGGTAAAACATAGTTTGCAATGATTGTTGAATATCATACATAAATGATGTATCATATTTCAGCAAGTAGTGAATTTCATTATTTCGTGAACTTCATATGTGGACTTAGATGAATATGTGTATTCACTAATGAAACTTGAGTCTGAAATAATTTGATATGATCAAAGGGATTTTAGAATGAAGACGGATGTTAAATTAACAAGAAAGACAAGTCTCTATGATTTGATCAAAGTGACAAATGTTTTGAGTTAGCCTTGGGCATACGGGCTTGTGTGAAAGTTGTTCCACAAATTACAATGCTTGGAACACTTCAATATTGTTGATGTGCCTGAACATTATAATCATAATCTATTGAATAGTGTATGGTCTAAGTTATCTCTTACCGAGTTGCGTTAGTATTGTTTAGAGTTGTTAATCTTATATGCAAACACTCATTTTAGCATAGGGAACCATCTGAGTTCGTGGTAACCAACACTATATATGTTATGGTGTGTCGTGGTTTCTAGGAAAGCTGATGTATATGATAAATTATCTTTGTAGTATATCACTATATCCTTAGACAACTATGGATGTATCTTCCACAACTAGAACCAAAAGAGAAAAACTTGTCTTGCTAAGTGTTTTGGTGTTTTTTTAATGTTTACTGTGAGGCAACAACCCCACAGTCTTTTATTTCCAGATATTCCAGACCTGTTTAAATTCTCTCCCACAAGGAGTCGAACCCAGGACCTGGCGTGCTACTAGGTTTGCTGCAACCACTAGGCTACATGCCCGTTCGCTGTTTTCGTGTTTGTCAAGAAATGTTCTTAATGACCATGTCAATGGAATAAAGTGAAAGTTCAACCAAGGTAATTGACCTTGCCTCTAAATGTCAGAGTAGCGCAATGGAGTATGTTCCAGAAGCAAATCTCTATAGTTAGAGGAGAAACTGATGATAATGATCATGATGTTTCGGTTAAAGCTTTTACTAAACAAAGTAGGATTCAAGAATACATATTTGCCCCTTGTGCAAAATAATATTCATGATTCACTTATCAAGTTAATGGAACAAGACATACCTGCGAACTACGAAGAAGCGATGGTGTACCTAAGTATGAGATATGACTATGAGTCATGAAATCCTATATTGAGTTACATTTAATATTTCTTGAATCTTATTGATTAAAGAGGTTACTTGATATTCCTAATAACATCAAAGTTATGAGGAATAAATGTGAACATCAAAGAAGACATCAAGATCGATTTGTCGCAAAGAATGTTTCTGACAAATTCAAAAGGTTGGCTACAATATGTAGCGATGCTTGAGTCAATGGGATATTCACTACGATTGATCCAAATTGTTATTAATGCCGTGGCTTCCTCAAAACCTGCATTTGAAGAAGTGTTGTAATTGGTACAACAATAAGGGTTTGAAAACATATGGATACTAGTGTCTCATAACCTGAATTCTCAATTTGATGGATGATCAAAGTGATTTTGGACTTAGCCAAAATATTGAGAAACATGCATTTGCATGAAACTAAGTGGGGGCTTAATAATTTCCTAAACTTAATATGTGGACGACATATTTTGAGTGGGAGCTACGGGAGTATTATCCTAGTCTTATATGTAACTAAAATATCTAAGTGGGAGCTATATGGATGTTATCCTAGTCTTATATGTGACAGACATATTTGAGTGGGAGCTATGAGAGTGTCATCCTAACCTTATATGTGGATGACATATTTGAGTAGGAGCATGACATCATTCTCATATATGGATAACATATTGTGAATGGTGTAGTTGGTATTAATGATCATTTGAATCTTTCATGAATGAAGATAAATGAGTATTAAGCATTAAAACCTATCAAGATAGATTAATATGTTTGATAACATTGAGTCGGAATACTTTCCTGGATAAGATTCTGAAGGAGTTCAGAATGGGACAAGTCAAGAAGGTAGTTCTTACTTGTGTATCCAAGAGAAGTATCGAGTTAATCTCAGTACAAGAACAATGGTTAAATAAAGAAAGAAATGGATGTGCTACATCCTCTATGCCTCTGTCATAGGTTCTTTCATATAAAACCAGAGTTATGTACTCGACGTAATGTGACCCAAGTTCTTAGCAAGAAGAACATGTTGAACAAAGAGTTAAGTTTATCCTTCAATGTCTGGAGAGAACCGAGGATACATCTCTAATTTATAAAGGATGGTGAACTTGACCATAAATGTTATGCTAGTTCAAGTTGTGACACTAACCTATAAAATTGAGATATCATACTAATAAATGCCTAAGTTGAAAGAAACATGGTTAGACATCAAAGTTGCATACAATGCACTGAGGATTAAATCTACATTGATGTTGTTACTTTAGAAGTGGCAAGAGTTATATTTTAACTTAAGAAGTTCGACTTCTGACTGAGTGAGTTTCTGTGTGCATGACTATGGGAAAGTCCGCGTGACCCACCGGATGTCATTGCTGAAACACAACAAACGAAGTCTCACTCTATCGCCAAATATATATATATATATATATATATACCTCATCATTATAATGGATAATGAAGGAATGTCAAAATAGGTGACATTAACGATTTGCAAAAGGACATACGGATCTGAATGGTACCCAGACCATTGATACAACCTTTTCCACATGAAAGCATGATCAATAACCATATAGATGATATGGAGTTATGATCCACATGAAAAATGCAACTAGATTATTTGTACTCTAGTGCAAGTGGGAGACTGTTGGGAATGTTCCCTAGAGGCAAATAAAATATGTTTATTAGCATATTCCATTAGTTCATAATAAGTTTTATACTGTGATATGACTGTATTAAGCAGAAACATTAATACACGTGTGGTATACAAACAACCAGGTCCCTAGTTAACCCTAGTATACTAGTTCATTGGGCAATTGATGATCAAGGTTTCCTGATCATGAAAAATACGTCTATTGACAATGGGGTCATATCATTGAGAGAATGATATGAAGGACACACACCCACCAGAAGTGTTGCAATGTGATCGAGTCACATAAGTTCAAATTGCAATAACTACACCGTAGTGACCATATCCTTTGATTGTAATGATCATACATAATTGCTATCTATGAGGATGCTTTGATTTACTACCCACTGTCTGACTAAAATATGTTGGCCATAAAGGTGTACTTTGGGTATTCCGAAATAGATATGTTGATGAGTATGCAAATAGATCAAAGCGGGGTTTGTCCATCCGAGTGACGGATAGGTACTCTGGGCCCACTCGGCGATATTACATCGTAAAGATTGCAATCATGTGACGCGGTCACGGGGTTGTAATATCACGGGAACGAGTAAACATGTTTGTCGGTAACAAGGATGAACTAGGTATATCGGATACCGACGATCAAACCTCGGACAAGCAAAGTATTGTAGGACAAAGGGAACATGCTCAACGTTAAACGGATCCAATAGTGATGAAGTTTCATTTGATGGAAGCGCATGGGCTATCAAGGATTGTAACCAGGTCCAATTGATTAGTCATTGATCAAGAGAGTGTCTTGATCATGTCTGCTGTTTTCCGGACCGTACGGTATCACACTTAAGGGTATTCGACGCATTAAGGATAGATTCGGGATCACCGGAGAAATAAGAGAGAACACCAGAATTGTTCCGGGAAGTGACAGAAGAAGTTCCAGATATTTTGAAAGGTTCAAAATATTTTTTTCATAATGTTTAAATATGTTTTATTATTTAATTAACAGAATTAAATATTAAAGTATAATTAAATATAATTAAAATTGGAAGAAAAGGCATATGGGCCTAAAGAGGACCATTAGGGGAGGAGGGAGCCTCCCCCCTTGGCCCATGGCGCCAAGGGAGGGGCCCATGCCCCCCTAGGCGCATTCCCCCCCCCCCCCCCCCCGTTCCCTTTGAGGGAGGTGTGCCCCCCTCCTTGGCCTATATAAGGAGGGGTAGGGGTGCTCTTTTCTTCATAACTTTGAGTTTGAGACAAGTTTCTCTAATCTCTCTTTTCCTCCTTTCTCCCTCCTTGAGTGGACTCCCCTTGTTTGGAGTTTACACTTGGTTGGAGATTTCTCCACCATACGCACGCCGTCGTGCTGCTGGAATCAGGATCCGAATACATCTTCTTTCCGTCGCTCTCCTGGTTCGGAGCCCAAAGGGACGTCAGGTAGACCGTATGTGTGTAATCCCGTGAGGCACTACACTTGTGGTGCTACTTCATCGTCGTGGCCGTATCGCGGCGTCTTCACCGACAATGTTCTGACGGGGATGTAATCCCATCATTGGTCTACGAGGACCGGGTGGCTACTGGAATCATCGTGGATCTGCGCGGCATCGGGGATTGCCGGTACGACTACATCAACCAGGTTCACGCGGGAACATTTCCCTCTTAATGGACTACATACTGGTATGTGATCTATTTCCATCCTTTACTTGCATCGCCATAGCATAGGTCTTGGGTATGGGTCTCGTAGGTTATGAAAAAATATTGTTTTCTGCCCCAAACCCCAACAGCCTTCCCAAGCCTTTACTCCCACTCGGTTGATGACAAGGTGCTAGTGGCTTCGGGAATTGGGTTTATCAACTAACCTACGGAATCGCCTCTACAACGTGGCTGCTCAGGATTTGGTTGTTGTGCTCTCTCTCTTGCAGGACTTCCCGCGGTCTGATCGAATTGATGACCACCGACTCATCCACGACACTCCGTTCTCCTCCAAAAACCTCTACAATACCATCATGATGGAGCCTGTCCATGACCGTTTCGCCCCCTCATATGGGAATCAAAAGCGCCAATCAAGGTCAAGATCTTTGCATAGTTACTCCTCAGGGATCGGCTGAATACAAAAGGTAACATGAAGTGCAAACACATGGTGGCTGATGTTGGATGCCCGCGCTGCGGTGACCCCTTTGAGGACGCGCTCCACCTCTCCTCCCTCTGCTCCTATTCAACGCGGGTTTGGCTTGCCTTGGGCCTCACAGCACCGCCCTCCCTTGGCCAGCTTTGGGTGATCACGGCTCCGCCTCCCCTCAACCCGGACTCGTGGCCAACTATTGCATTGGAAATTTCGTGGAAAATTTGGGAGTCTAGGAATGCTCTCACTTTCAGAGGCGAATACCACTCGGCCAAGTAGACTGTAAGGAACATAGTAGATGAGATCTCTCTTTGGCTATTCAGATTCAAGAATTGTAATGAAAAAACTGCCGCTAGGGCCTGGCTCTCTTTCTTCTCCTCCAAACTTCAAGCTCTCCTCTGATGTAATGAGATCTTTTCCTTCGGTTCGAGAAGTTGCAATATATTCAGGTGGGGAATCTCTCCTCCCGGTGACCGTTCAAACAAAATTCAAGAACAAGCAAGAATAGGGTTTTATCTATTGGGAGAGCTTGGACCTAGGTAGCTACGCGTCTCCTTTTACTATCGACTTTAGAGCACCAAGCTCGGGATATCCTACCGAGGGATCTACCGAAATCATATTCGACACCTTCCTATGGCATGATTAATATGGATTATAGGATTTTGTGGTGATATGACTCTCAAACTCTATCGAACACTGTAACAGCCCGGAAATTCCACCCAAATTAAAAAAAATGTTTGTTGCTTGCTAGAATTGTTTGCAGTATTTGCTTCGCCGATTTATTAGTCGGTGAATATTCTCCCCCCTCTTTCTCGTACCGGCATGCGTGACTAAACCTTTTTCCCAAACGGCACACGATCTTTGCGACACCGGGTTCACCCGAGCACTGTCGCAACCGGCACAGGACCAGCCATCGCCATCGGAACAAAAAAACCCATTTAATAATTAAATGGGTTATTTTATTAGGCACCGGAAAATAGTCTCTGAACGGTACTTAAGTGAGGTAGAATTGACGGGCTCGCCGCACTGAGCGCGTGGTTCGAGATTTCGTCCGAATCGGAGGTCGTATGCACTCCCGGCGGTTAGAAAAATGGAGTACCGGACGCGAGAGGGAAAACTCGAGGGCTTTTGCGTAAACTTGCCAGCCAGACCACCTATATAAAGACCACCACTCTCCCACCCCTTTCTAGGGTTTCCCACTTGCAAAAATTGCAGCCACCTCCCTCACAAAACTAAAATCTGCACATTTTATCCCAAAAATCCCGAAACCCTAATCCCCAATCATTTTTGGCCGTTGATCTGTGAGATCAAGGGCTCAGATTGAGTCCTAGATCCACCACAGTCGTCATCCCACCGGATCGGGCCTCGCAGGGCCTGGAACTGCCACCACGGGCCCGACGCAGCCCACCCGGGCGCCGCAACCACGCTCAAGGAGCCCCTCCGCCTCCGGCCACCGTAGTCATCGCCGGCGAGCCGATGGCCGCACCCCGGTGAGCCCCGTCTCCGCCGGCCCCTTCCTCTCTCTCTCTCTTCCTCACCGCAACTGCTCCCTCCCTCGCAGTTCGCCGGAGGCGCCGTCGCCATGGCCGGCGGGATTAAGCCGCCCCCCGAGCTCCTCCGGCCCGCAGCAGCCGCCACGTCGCGCCTCCCACCACCGGCGCCAGATCCGGCCGGCCCCATCCCACCTCCAGCCGCCTCCGCGCCCCTCGCACTGCCCGGCCTCCCTCGCCGGCGTGCACCACCGCCAGCCGCCGGACGGCCGCCCTGGCCACGATCCAGATCAGGATGGGGCAGGTGTGAGCCGCCACCGCTGTGGTCCGGCCTGCCACACCGACCCAGCGTGCCCCACGGCCCACACCTCCAGCCCAGGCCGAGCCGGCCTCTCCAGCCGATGTTGGGCCGATCCCATCTGGGTGAGGCCCGTTCCTTTTGTTTCTCTCACTGTTTTTTTCCTTGTAGTAATTTCTACTAAGTCCCTAGTAATTGTTATTTTTATTTGTTTTGCGTGTAGTATTGCGAAGAAACCGTAGCTCGGATCACGTTGCGCCGAAAATGTTTATTGCTCAGAATTGTGTGCTCTAGCGTTCATCTTTAGGAAGTTAATCCTTTTGAGGCCATTTGGGTGGTGAAAACTTGTGTTGAAGTGGGCACCAGACTATTAGTTGCTGCTAAACTGCTGCAACTGTTATTTTGTGTCAACTTCGGGTGACGGTTGTGTCGCAACCGTTCATCGGAATTGAGTGGTTCTTGTTGCATAATGTTAAGCATCATGTCTACTTCAGTTATATGCATCCCCTTTTCATGTTGGCATGTTGAATGTTGATTGTATCTTCACCCAAAGTAGCTACCCTGCTGTTAGTGTGCTGCTGTTAACGTAAATGCAAACTTTTCTTCCCTATATCTTTTGAACCATGCATCCTATTGAGCATTGCAATATTTCATTTTGATCTATGCCATGTCTACTTCCATTATGTGTATTGTATTGTCATGTTTACATTCCTGGTCATAGTTATATTCATCTCCAAAGTTGCTACCACGCTGTTTTTGACAGCCACCTCTATTTTTCACTAAGTCTGTAACTTTTCGAAGCCATGTTGCACGCTTAATATCTTTTGATCTGTGATGCCTATGACCTTGATTCTTGTTTGTACCTGATCACCATCATGTCTAATTCATGCCCATTTATTGCTATGTCATGTTGCTGCACATTTGCATATAGTTTTGCTCCTGTTTGTACAGCATGAAAATAACAGTTTTGCCCTGTTTACGTGTTTTCCACTAAGTCCTTGACCAGTAATGTTTTATAGCTTCTTGTGTTGCTTATAACTAGTGAACCATGATGCCTATTTGCATGATTCCTTTTGCCATGCCTTTCCTGCCATGTCTACTTCAGTTGCATATCATTTTTATGCATGTTTATAACCTTTTGCTTGTTTATTTGTTGCTCTAAAGTGTGCTTCTTGATGTTGGCAGATTGTGCCCGTAACTTGTTTTGCTTATATCTTTTTAACCGTAACTCTGTTTGTGTTTATGCTATTGTTTGTTGTTGTTAACCAACCTATAATATGGTTTAGTGCAGAACAGTACCAAATCCTTTAATTGTCGTGGGGTACTTAGTGGAATGCCATGTTTAGGATTGTGCCTCACTTAAATTGACTAGCATAGATAGTTTACCTTATGTTTCACCTCTTGACATATTTGTGTGCTATGCCATGCTTGAGTGAGATGTCATGTTTACAACCTTGCTCATATTGTGTAGCTAAACAACTTGAACCTTTCTAAACGTGCGGTATCGTCGTGTGTGACGAATACTCCACTTAACCTGCTAGTAACCGCTCTCAAAGATAGATGCGATATTGTAGTACGTTGTCTCGTGTTGCCTTCTTGTTGATGCTTTCTCGTGGTTGCCCCGTAGTAATAGATGATTGCTCGTCGATTGTCTTTTCCAGTGTTTCCTTCTTGTGTGCTTCCGCAGGTACTTCAAGGAGACGTTGCGAGCTTGCGATCGACTACACCTTCGATTTCGTCTTCTCATCAGGTAAGGGGGGGCATATATCATGCTTATAACTTTCATCTCACTCGCGCCTAGGTGTAGGATAGAACGATTGCTAGATCCTACCACTTTATATTCATGCCCCTCAAATAAACCCAAATAGCCATGTCCTCAACATCCCAGCAAACCTTGTTCGGCTATGTTACTATTGCTCGCTGCTCAGCCACTGCTTAGTATGCATGCTAGGATGTTATCAACTATTACCTCATGTTACTCCTTGAATTGGAATATCACATTATTATATTGTTGTGGATGATATGATTATTATAATGTTGACTATATTCGACGAAGGATGGAAGGTCTAGGCTAACCCGCCCCGACGCTTTGTTCCATTCGAGTAACCTAGGATCCGAGTTCCGGGTATTGGTTCGAAGACTGAGCGTGCCAAACCGCGTGAGGGATTTTATGTGGTACCCTTTTCTTACCTACCTAGCTTCAACATTTCTAGTGGTGGCCCAAGCTGATTTACCATTTGAAAACCGTGTGTGTGTCTGTCGGATAGCTCCTGGCAGATATTCTTTAAAACAACTTGGGCCAGCGGGGACATGGTTTCTCTATTGGTCCACCCCAGGGAGCTAGGAAGTTTCCCACATGGTTTGGGTAGCTAACCCGACCTCGTCCAGACGGTAGAGGCCAATTCGAGAGCGCGACCGGCTTTTGAGTTGGATGTCGACTCACCGGGGGCCACCCGGATTTGTTCGTTGTTAGCTAGAGGGACATGTCGTTTCGGATCTCTTGGAACTAAATCATAAAATGGTTGCCTGTGATGGGTAGCAACTGAGAGAGATGGGCGTGCATGCGGAGCCTTATAATGGGCAGTTGGTACACCCCTGCAGGGTTAAATCTTTTCGAGAACCCGTGTCCACGGTTATAGACGACTTGGAACCTACGTCTTGTTCAGAGATAACATCAACTGAAATCATATTTAATACTTGATCAATGTGTGTGTGCCTTGACTGCTTCTTCTTCGTCGGGATGCGAAGGGGAGGACAAGGATAGGATAGGTGATATGTTTGCGTAAGTAGTTGATAGCAAGACTTGTTGGAGGCGATTCCTCATCGAATGCTTGGTTCTCATCTTACTCTAAAATAGATCGTTAGCCACTCATATATTGCTAGTGCATCTGCAACCTCACCACTACCCCCATCTTACCCGTGAGAAGTTAGTTACAAGACTTTGATATAGCTCATGATGAGGACATCTCTACTAATATTACACCCACATCTTCACCAACTACACATACTGGACCAGTTACTAGAGCACGCGCACGTCAACTAAATTATCAGGTACTTTCGTTTCTTGCGAATCCTTCTAATGTTCATGAACATATGATGCTGCCTAAATTAGATACTTTTGTTTGTCTTATGAATGAAGGACCTAGCATAGATAAGAAGGATGGTCATTGGAGCGGGATCAAGCATGGAGAAGGAGGTGCGCGTGCGGGAAAGGACAATGGAGCTTCCAGTGGTAATTTTCGCACTTTGAGGCCACCATAAGGCGTGCATGAAGACTTGGACGAGAGACACAAGATGCCACATTAATATTTTCGTCCAAGGGTTATTATAGGTGCTGCGTCACCTTATTATTGGGCCAGGCCCATGTAATTTTGAAATACACTTAATAGGCTATTTTTTAGAGTCCGTATGTCTGGGGAAACCGAGTTAGGGTTGTTTTCGGACCTCTCCTCCAAGGGGCCACAAAATTCCCCTCTGTTCCCCCATATATACAGCCCTTAGGGCGTCGTTTAGACTTGGGTTTTAATTAGATTTAAGTTATCCATAGCCGCAACTTCGAGCTCTTCGTTTGTGTCATCCGACCAGGCCAAGACTGCATTGGAACCCCAACTTTCGTTAATCATTCATCTTATATTCGCAATATCCAGATTGCAATTCTTAGTTCTTGCTTGTTCTTTCGATTGCTTGTAGGAATTAGACCTTCGTGGTCAGGTTGATCGTGCATCCGCGGGATCAATAACCTCTCGGAGTTGGTTTAGCGATTGCTAAGGCGCAACGTCTTCGTAGGTTCGTAGTCGGGTCGTGAAAGTCTACTCCACCATAATCGATCTCCATCATCTCATCGAAACATCGGGACACCTTCGCCTCTATCAAGTGGTATCAGATTTCCAGGTTGCTCGGTGAGATTTACCAGCTTTCGTAGTCTAGATTGGTTCTATTCTTCATACCTACAGTCCACGAAAAAGCCAACAAAAAAAATTAGGGTTAGATCATCACGTCCCAAGACAGTCCTAGCCTTTGTCCAGTTTTCTTTTCAGTAGTTGCGTTGTCGAATTTACGGTTGCATCGTTGTGTCAAGTTGCTGATCTTCGCGTCTAGTTCCCTTAGAGTTTCGAGTTCTGATCACAGTTTGCCACGTCGCCGCCGCACAGTAGTCATCCTACCACGTTCCGCCAGTACGAGTCCACATACACCACCACGTCCCACCAGTCCGAGTTGAGTTCCACCATCAGTACGGTTCGTGATCTCTCTGTAGCCAGATTAGTTTTGAGTTGTTAGAGTCGGATTTCACCAAACTTTTTCCGTCCAGAGAAGGGGGGTGATTTCCAAAAAAAAAAGAGTCTGGCATGCTTCCCAGAGCAGTTTTTAGGCCAAAAATTTCAGGGGTGAAAAAAATTCGTGCCCATACCTTCCTTAGGTCCAAAAACTCATTTTGAGACGTTCGCTACCATAGTGATTTTTTCGCACTTTTTCAGCCACCGCAGTCCCGCATCGCAAAAAAAAAGAGAAAAAAATTCAGAGTGTGCTTCTCAGTTGTTTACGTGACGCGTCGTGCTTTCGTTGGTGTTTTAGGCTCGCGTCTCTACTACGGTCTAGCCTAGGATCAGCACAGTACCGACGTTGAGTGTTTATTCAGCTTTGCATCTCTGTTTTGATTACTGTTGAGCTTTTGCTACCATACTTGTCAGCCTTCCTACAGCTCCACATATATTCTACATCGTGTGTTTTGACACCTCCTGGCCATCGCTCTATCACATCTCTGAGAGTTTTGACCCGTTGGTTGTACGTCACCACCTGCTTCTAGGTAAGAATTGGTAAGAACGAAAGAAAAGCTTGACGGATTTGTGCTTTCCACCACCCCACATCCCATTAGTAGAAGTACGATCATATTTCTGTGTGTTTTCTCTTTCTGCTAACCATGCCAGGATCCCATGATGAAGTGGCGCGGGATGCACCCGATTGGGAGAACATGACAAACAAGGCGCTACATGATAAATTTGCACAAATGATGTCTGAACAGGTGAATGACATCGAGAACAGATTTACAGAGGCGATTGATGGCGTGGAGAAGATGATCGACACCAAGATCGACGCCAAGTTTACCGAGTTGATCGCACGCCTACCTACACAGCCTGCTGCCGCTCCAGCACAGCCACCGCCACCACGACGTGCACGACGTATTCTGTTTCTGGGTGGACAAGCTGCTGGTATTGGTGCTCCTGCCGCTGCAGTTGCGGCTGCTGCTGCTTCTGACGTCGGCCAGGACGACAACTACGAGGGTGATTATGAGGAGGAGGTGGAACAGGAAGCGGCCTATGAGCAGCCAGCTGGACATCCACGTCCCAACATTCGCCACGGTCGACACCATCCACCCCCTCAGGTACACGATGATGAACATGTGCCTAAACTTAAATTGAATCTTAAGCCTTTTGAGGGTAGATATATTCTTGATGCTTATCTTACTTGGGAGTTAGAAACTGAACAACGCTTTACATGTTTACAATATCCTGAGAATAGACGTGTTACTGCTGCTGTTTGTGAATTCACGGGGTTTGCATCTATTTGGTGGTCTGAACATTGTAGATTGCATGCTAATAATATTCCAACTACTTGGGCTGCTTTAAAAGATGTTATGCGTACTCGCTGGGTTCCTCCTTATTATCAACGTGAATTTCTACAAAAATTATAGCGTTTGAGACAAGGAAAAAATTCTGTAGAGGAATATTATCAAGAATTACAAACTGGATTGATTAGATGTGGCCTAGTAGAGGATAATGAAGCTATGCTTGAATTTTTTATGGGTGGCTTAAACAGGGAGATACAAACTATTCTAGAATACAAGGACTCTTCTACTATCACTCGTTTGTTTCATCTTGCTTGTAAAGCTGAACGTGAAGTGCAGGATCGACAGGCCGCTACGAGACCTAACTTTTCTGCAGGACGAAATACATCATGGACATCGCGTGGAGCTTCCGCATCCACACATCCTGCTGCACCACCATCTACTTCAGCCGCTCATTCTTACAGGGAGCCACCAAAACAGCCAGCCCCACCGTTCAAGGGTGCACAGAGTGGTCCAGCGGCGAGTTCTTCTTCATCCATGGCTTCCACAGGGCAAACACGAGATCGTGATATTAAATGTCGCAGGCGCCAAGGTGGAGGTCACTTCGCAAAAGACTGTCCCTCCAAGCGTGTGATGACTATTACGGTGGATGGTGGGTATGAGTCAGCGAGTGACTATGACGAGGAAACTTTAGTTCTCATTGCTCATGAGGAACAGGGTGGCCATGATGATGCTTATGATCTAGAGTATATGGCTCCAGATGATGCGGATAAATATGCTAGTTTGGTTGCTCAACGTGTGTTAAGTGTGCAGGTAACGAAGGTCGAGCAAAACCAGAGGCATAATTTGTTCCACACAAAGGGAGTGGTGAAAGAACGTTCAGTTCGCATCATTATTGACGGAGGGAGTTGCAACAACTTGGTTAGCATGGAGTTGGTGGAGAAGCTATCTCTCACCACAAGACCACACCCCCATCCGTACTATATTCACTGGTTTAACAATAGTGGTAAGATTAAGGTAACGCGTTCTGTTCGTGTGCACTTTAGCATTGCTGCATATGCTGATTATGTTGATTGTGATGTGGTACCCATGCAAGCATGCTCTCTTTTACTTGGTAGACCATGGAAATTTGATAGGAATGTTGTACACCATGGTAGGACAAATCAATTTACTCTGGTTCATCAGGATAAAAATATTGTTTTACTTCCTATGTCTCCTGAAGAAATTGTGAAAGATGATCTTGCTAGAGCTAGTAAAGCTAAACAGGAGAAAAATAAGAGTGAAAATGAGATAGCAGCTAAAGAATTTGAGCAACAACATAAGACTAATAGCAAATCTTCTTCTGCTGTTTCTAATGAAATTAAATTGACTAGTCCAACTTTGCTTGCTACTAAGGTTGATATTTCGGATTTGGATGTTAGTCAATATGTGTGCTATGCTTTTGTGTGCAAAGAAGCTTTATTTTCATTTGAGGAATTGCCTCCTTCTTTGCCTCCTGTTGTCACTGACCTTTTGCAGGAGTTTATTGACGTCTTTCCACAAGACGTGCCACCGGGATTACCACCTATTCGAGGGATTGAGCATCAGATTGACTTAATTCCCGGTGCTTCGCTGCCTAACCGTGCGCCATACCGTACCAATCCGGAGGAGACGAAGGAGATTCAACGTCAAGTACAAGAGCTACTCGACAAAGGTTACATACGTGAATCCCTTAGTCCTTGTGTTGTTCCTGTTATATTAGTGCCTAAAAAGGATGGAACATGGCGTATGTGTGTTGATTGTAGAGCCATTAACAATATTACTATTCGTTATCGTCATCCTATTCCTAGGTTAGATGATATGCTTGATGAATTAAGTGGCTCTACCATGTTTTCCAAACTTGATTTGCGTAGTGGATACCATCAAATTCGCATGAAATTAGGAGATGAATGGAAAACGGCATTTAAAACTAAGTTTGGATTATATGAGTGGTTAGTCATGCCTTTTGGGTTAACTAATGCACCTAGCACTTTCATGAGATTAATGAACGAGGTTTTACGTGCTTTCATTGGACGATTTGTGGTAGTCTATTTTGATGATATACTGATTTATAGCAAATCTTTGGAAGAACATTTGGATCATTTACGTGTTGTTTTTATTGCTCTACGTAATGCACGTTTGTTTGGTAACCTTGGGAAGTGCACCTTTTGCACCGACCGAGTATATTTTCTTAGCTATGTTGTTACTCCGCAGGGAATTGAAGTTGATAAAGCCAAGATCGAGGCGATTGAGAGTTGGCCGCAGCCCAAAATGGTCACACAAGTGAGGAGTTTTCTTGGCCTCGCTGGATTCTATAGGCGTTTTGTGAGAGATTTCAGCACCATTGCTGCACCTATCAATGAGCTTACACGCAAGTATGTGCCTTTTACTTGGGGTACCGCACAGGAAGAAGCCTTCACGGTATTGAAAGATAAGTTAACACATGCTCCTTTGCTCCAACTTCCTGATTTTAATAAGACTTTTGAGCTTGAATGCGATGCTAGTGGGATTGGTTTGGGAGGTGTGTTATTACAAGATGCTAAACCTGTTGCGTACTTTTCTGAAAAATTGAGTGGGCCTAGTCTGAACTATTCTACTTATGATAAGGAATTATATGCTCTTGTTCGGACTTTAGAAACTTGGCAACATTATTTATGGCCCAAAGAATTTGTTATACATTCTGATCATGAATCTTTGAAACACATAAGAAGTCAAGCAAAACTTAATCGTAGACATGCTAAGTGGGTTGAATTTATTGAGACTTTCCCTTATGTCATTAAACACAAGAAGGGGAAAGATAATATTATTGTTGATGCTTTGTCTCGTCGTTATACTATGCTTTCACAACTTGACTTCAAGATATTCGGTTTAGAGACAATCAAAGATCAATATGTACATGATGCGGAATTTAAAGATGTATTGCAGAATTTTAGAGAGGGTAGAACATGGAACAAGTTTGTGCTTAATGATGGATGTGTGTTCCGTTCTAACAAGTTATGCATTCCAGCTAGCTCTATTCGTCTTTTGTTGTTGCAGGAGGCGCATGGAGGAGGATTAATGGGACACTTTGGCGTGAAGAAGACGGAAGACGTACTTGCTACACATTTCTTTTGGCCAAAGATGAGACGGGATGTTGAGCGTTTTGTTGCTCGCTGCACTACATGTCAAAAAGCTAAGTCACGACTCAATCCTCATGGTTTATACATGCCTTTACCTGTACCTAGCGTTCCGTGGGAGGACATATCCATGGACTTTGTTTTAGGCTTGCCTCGAACAAAGAAGGGGAGGGATAGCATATTTGTTGTCGTGGATAGATTTTCTAAGATGGCACATTTTATACCATGTCATAAAAGCGATGATGCTGCTAATGTTGCTGATTTATTCTTTCGTGAGATTATTCGCTTACATGGTGTGCCCAATACTATTGTCTCGGATCGTGATACTAAGTTTCTTAGTCATTTTTGGAGATGCTTATGGGATAAGTTGGGGACTAAACTACTTTTTAGTACTACATGTCATCCCCAAACTGATGGACAACCTGAAGTGGTCAATAGGACATTGTCTACAATGCTTAGGGTTGTTTTAAAAAGTAACTTGAAAATGTGGGAAGAATGTTTACCTCATATTGAATTTGCTTATAATCGTTCATTGCATTCTACCACTAAAATGTGCCCTTTTGAGATTGTTTATGGTTTTCTACCTCGTGCACCTATTGATTTGCTGCCTCTTCCATCTTTGGAGAAGGTTAATTTTGATGCTAAGCAACGTGCTGAATTGATATTAAAAATGCATGAGTTAACTAAAGAAAACATTAAGAGAATGAATGCTAGATACAAGCTTGCTGGTGATAAGGGTAGAAAGCATGTTGTGTTTGAACCAGGCGATCTTGTTTGGTTACATCTACGTAAAGATAGGTTTCCTGATTTGCGCAAGTCTAAGTTAATGCCACGAGCTGATGGTCCCTTTAAGGTTTTACAGAAAATTAATGATAATGCATATAAACTTGAGCTACCTGCAGATTTTGGGGTTAGTCCCACATTTAACATTGCAAATTTGAAACCTTATTTGGGAGAAGATAATGAGCTTCTGTCGAGGACGACTTCAATTCAAGAAGGGGAGGATGATGAGGACATCTCTACTAATATTACACCCACATCTTCACCAACTACACATACTGGACCAGTTACTAGAGCACACGCACGTCAACTAAATTATCAGGTACTTTCGTTTCTTGCGAATCCTTCTAATGTTCATGAACATATGATGCTGCCTAAATTAGATACTTTTGTTTGTCTTATGAATGAAGGACCTAGCATGGATAAGAAGGATGGTCATTGGAGCGGGATCAAGCATGGAGAAGGAGGTGCGCGCGCGGGAAAGGACAATGGAGCTTCTAGTGGTAATTTTCGCACTTTGAGGCCACCATAAGGCGTGCATGAAGACTTGGACGAGAGACACAAGATGCCACATTAATATTTTCGTCCAAGGGTTATTATAGGTGTTGCGTCACCTTATTATTGGGCCAGGCCAATGTAATTTCGAAATACACTTAATAGGCTATTTTTTAGAGTCCGTATGTCTGGGGAAACCGAGTTAGGGTTGTTTTCGGACCTCTCCTCCAAGGGGCCACGAAATTCCCCTCTGTTCCCCCATATATACAGCCCTTAGGGCATCGTTTAGACTTGGGTTTTAATTAGATTTAAGTTAGCCATAGCTGCAACTTCGAGCTCTTCGTTTGTGTCATCCGACCAGGCCAAGACTGCATTGGAACCCCAACTTTCGTCAATCATTCATCTTATATTCGCAATATCCAGATTGCAATTCTTAGTTCTTGCTTGTTCTTTCGATTGCTTGCAGGAATTAGACCTTCGTGGTCAGGTTGATCGTGCATCCGCGGGATCAATAACCTCTCGGAGTTGGTTTAGCTATTGCTAAGGCGCAACGTCTTCGCACGTTCGTAGTCGGGTCGTGAAAGTCTACTCCACCATAATCGATCTCCATCATCTCATCGAAACATCGGGACACCTTCGCCTCTATCAGCTCACCTCTTTCTTTTCTCTTTTACGCACGTTATGCAACGATCTTGGACTTCAGACGAGCTCGACGACCCTTCTTCTGGACGTCTTCACGAAGATTCGACGATGACTAGTTAGGTGGATCCCGTCGGAGAGCAAGACTTGTTGGAGGCGATTCCTCATCGAATGCTTGGTTCTCATCTTAATCTAAATAGACCGTTAGCCACTCATATATTGCTAGTGCGTCTGCAACCTCACCACTACCCCCATCTTACCCGTGAGAAGTTAGTTACAAGACTTTGATATAGCTCACCTCTTTATTTTCTCTTTTACGCACGTTATGCAACGATCTTGGACTTCAGAGGAGCTCGACGACCCTTCTTTTGGACGTCTTCACGAAGACTCGACGACGACTAGTTAGGTGGATCCCGGCGCAGAGCCTGGACCCGTGTGATTACGAGAATGGTGTGTTTTAGCTTTGCCACTAGGAATTTGAATGTAGTCTGTACTCAGACATGTATCTTCCGTTGATGTAATGTATTTAAAGCAGTTGTATGCCGACTGTATGAGATGTTGTATTTTTGTAGCTGTAATGTTGTGATATCATGTTGGAAATCCGGGGCATTTTGCTTCGTCATATGTCGCGGTGGGACCGATAGGTGCTTCGTCCCCAGATCTGGGTGGAAACATCTAGATCTGGAACAGTACCGCATATCGGGCCTTACAAACACCTTGGAACCTCTTGATAGTGCAATCTTTCTAAACTCAAAATTAAACCGTTCATTAAACCACACATTTTTCACCTTTTTGAATAAGGGATCATCGATGTTCGCAACCCAACAACAATAATCCAATAACTAGAGATATACTTTAACAACCATCATCAAATCAACTAATCCTATTGGCATAACATCAAAACAAGTATTGGATACAGTGCAATTTCACTTACACCCACCCCTTGTTCACTTCACCTCGAAATTAGAGTTAGTGCAGTCGCCGCGACCGTGACCGCACTACAAATCACCGACAAACACAACAGAATCCTATGCACGACGATGATGCCAAACCCTACCCCTCCCCTACCCCATCGGCGAGTCATCGCCTGCAAAAACCGTCACCTAAAACGCAGAAGCAAAGGTCGATCGAGGCCTCACCGTGACGACCCGCGACCATGAACGATGGATTTGCCACCATGGAAAAGGAGACATTGGAATGCAAAGGATAAAGATGTGAACGTGCTGACTAACCTCCACCAACGACAGAATGCAATGTGCGCATTTCCATCATCGGCAATGGCGCAACAAGCGCCTTAAACCACTAGACGCGACACAAAGAGAGCGAGAGGGAAGAAAAATATTGAAGAATGAAGATGAAGTAGTGGGATGATAGGTTGGTCGGTGTGCTGACGTGTCATTTGGTGTACGCAAAGATTCACGCTCGCGTGGTTGATGGCTATCAACGCTTTCGCTGAGAGCAACAAAATTTTTAAGGTGAGCCAGCTAGCATTTAGGAAAATAAGAATACTATATATACTCCACCCGCCCCACGAAATATTTAGGGCACTCCCAATGCTTGTATCTTAGCACGTAATTATAGGCACTTTGCTTATGTGGCATACTATTTAATAAAGAAAGAGAGGGATGTTGTATCTTAGATAAGATACAACTCTTGCACGTGGCCATATGCAAAAATCATGGTTAGACCAATCACATTTATGCATAGAGCTAAAATTATTAAATAAGATACAACCTCTAAGAAACAATGCATTATAAGGTTGTATCTTAAGCTTTTAATGCTCCTATGATATTGTGCTAAGATACAATGCATTGGGAGACCGATCCTTGCCACCCTGACAATCGACCTTTGCGATACCGGGTTTCACCCGATCACCATCGCGAGACCGCACGAGACCAGCCGCAGCCAACGGAACAAAAACCCCGTTTAATAATTAAACATGATATTTTTATAGCGCGCCGGAAAGTGTTCTCGGAACGGTTCCAGCGCGAGGTGAACGCCGCCGGCTCAACGTGTTGATCGAGCAGTTCGAAGTTTTACCCGAATCGGAGGTACTGCGGACCCCCGGCGGTCAGAAACGTGAACACCGCGCGCGAGAGAGAGAAACCGGGATGTTTTTGCAAACTGCCAGCCACCTGGGCTATATAAAGACCACCACACTCCCACCCATTTCTAGGGTTTCCCTAGCCACAAAATTGCAGCCACCCCCTCCACTTTTCCCCAAAAATACCCCATTTTTGTCCAAACCCTAGCCTCAGATCTGAAAATCAGTCCCAGGCACTCTGGACCGTCAGATCTGGCGATCGGACGGCCCAGAGGCCGCCACGTCAGCACCCAACCTCTCTCCTCTCTCCTCACCTCCAGCCAGCCCGTGGGCAACCGTCGCGCCGCTCGATACGACCGCGCCGCCGCGCCGACCACGCTCCGGCCAGGGAGCTGCCGGCGCACCTCCTCCTTCCCTCTCCCTCTCTTTCCCTCTCTTCTCTCCCTATCCCTCACCTCCTCCGTCCTCTTCAAGTGCAGCAGTTGCGCCATGGGAGGTGGAGCAAGCTCGGCCGGAGCCGCCATGGCTTTGAATCCCGAGCTCGAGCGGCCGCCGCCAGCCAACACCGCCCGGATCCGGCCAGGGGAGGCTCGATCCGGCCACACCTCGCCGCCCCACACCCCGCGCCCCTCCGCCGCTGCTCTCCGGCGCGAGCGTCGCCGCCGCCTGGAGGTCCCGTTCGGGACGAGGACGGGGCAGCCGGCCAGCCGCTGCCCTGGGCCGCCTCCAGCGCCCGGCCTGCCCTGGCCCAGCAACGGCGCAGCCCGCTGGCTCCGCCCCAGGCCCAGCGCGCCCCTCGGCCCAGTCCAGCGCCGCCTCCACCGCAATGGGCTTGGCCCATGGTGAGGCCATCCCCTTTTTTATTTTTTTATTTTATTTTCTCTCTGTTATTTTTTTTCCTGTTGCTAAAATCTGCTAAGTCCTTTATTATTGTGCTGCTGATCCCGTTTTGTAATGCGATTTCCCGTTGACTCGTAGGTCGGAATGAAGTGATTCTTTTTTTGGTTGTGCTTTGTGTTCTCTAGAGTTCATCTTTAGGAAATTAATTATTTTGAGGTCGTCTTGATTATGTATTTCTCTGTTAAAGTAGGCACCAGACTGTTAACTGTTGCTAAATTCTGTCAAGTGTTGCTGCTGTTATTTTGTTGCAACTTTGGGTGATTATTGTGAAAAATCCATGAGGCCTATTGCAATGATTCTTTTTCCTATGTGTTAAGCATCATGTGTACTTCATTTCCATGCTTTAACTTGTCATGTTTGGGTGCTTTAGCTATATTAAATCTTCTTCCAAAGTGGTGATCCTGATGTTAATGTGCTGCTGTTGCTGAAACTGTTAAATTGTTGCAACTTCGGGTGACGGTTGCGTCGCAACCGTTTATCGGAATTGAGTGATTCCAATTGCATATTGTTAAGCATCATGTCTACTTTTATAACATGTATTGCATCTTCACGTTAGCATTCCTGGTCATATAGATATTTAGCTCCAAAGTTGCTATG
The DNA here is from genome assembly GCA_950022295.1 of Bromus sterilis. Lineage (NCBI taxonomy): Eukaryota > Viridiplantae > Streptophyta > Magnoliopsida > Poales > Poaceae > Bromus > Bromus sterilis. The sequence goes on from OX465596.1 coordinate 236,686,269, forward strand.
CTCCTGTTTTTGACAGCCACCTCTGTTTTTCTCTAATTCTGTAACGTTCCGATGCCATGTTGCATGCTTAATATCTTTTGATCTATGATGCCTATTTGCATGATTCTTTTTGCCATGCCTTCCCTGTCATGTCTACTTTAGTTCCATATCGTTTGTGAGCATGTTTGCATTGATTATCATGTTTATGCATTGCTCTAAAGTGTGCTTCCTGATGTTGACAGATTGTGCCCATAACTTGTTTTGCTTGTATCTTTTTAACCGTAACTCCGTTTGGGGTGTTCTTTATATGTAACTTGATTAGTTTTTCGTTTACTTTGTGTTTATGCTATTGTTTGCTTCTGTTAACCAACCTAAAATATGGGTTAGGGCAGAACAGTACCAAATCCTTTAATTTTCGTGCGACACTTAGTGTATGCCATGTTTAGGTTGTGCCTCACTTAAATTGACTAGCATAGATAGTTTCCTTTATGCTCCACCTCTTGACATGTTCATGTGCTATTACATGATTGAGTGAGATGCCATGTTAACAACCTTTCTTGATCACCTGTAGCTAAGCAACTTGAACCACCGTAAACGTGCGGTATTCGTCGTGTGTGATACCCCACTTAAACTGTTAGTAACCGTTCTCGACGATAGATCCGTATCGCGTTGCCGTGTCGTGTGATGTCTTCTTGATCTTGTGTTGCCCCGTAGTAATAGAGTGCTTGCTCGTTGATTGCTTTCCAGTGTTTATCGTCTTGTGTGCTTCCGCGGGTACCTTCGGAGACGTTGCGAGCTTGCGATCAACTACACCTTCGGAACCCGACTTATCAACAGGCAAGGACTATACATTTCTTATGATCCATTCTATTTCAACCAGCGGTTTGCATGCTAGTCTAGGTTAGGTTCGATGTTTGATCCTACCACATGTTTACAGCCTCTTTAAAACCGATACAGCCATGTCCCCTCCCAGCAAACCATGTACTGCTATGTTACTAATGCTCGTTGCTCAGCCCCTGCTTAGTATGCATGCTTAGGATGTTACGATGTTACCCTGTTACTCCTTGGTTTGGGATATCACATTATCATTATTATTGTTGTTGTTGATGATATGATTATTATAATGTTGACTATATTCGATGAATGATGGAAGGTCTAGGCTATCCCGCCCCGACGCTTTGTTCCATTCGAGTCACCTAGGATCCGAGTTCCGGGTATTGATTTTAAGACTGAGTGTGCCTAACCGCGTGTGGGAATTTATGGGGTCCCCTTTTCTTACCTACCTAGCTTCAAACATTTCTAGTGCTGGCCCAAGCTGATTTACCATTTGAAACCGTGTGTGTGTTGGTCAGCTGCCAGTAGTTTTTAAACCAACCCGGACCAGTGAGGACATAGTTCCCTTGTTGGCCCACCTTGTTCAGCTGAGGACCCGGTTTCCCATGTGTGATTAACCGGCTATCCAAACCTGCGACAGACGGTAGAGACCAGATCGAGAGCGCGGCCGGGTCCTGAGCTGGATGTCGACTCACCGGGGGCCACCCGGATTTGTTCGTTGTTAGTTAGAGGGACCTGTCGTTTCGGATCTCTTGGAACTAAATCATAAAATGGTTGCCTGTGATGGGTAGCAACTGAGAGAGATGGGCGTGCGTGCGGAGCCTTGTAATGGGCAGTTGGTACACCCCTGCAGTGTTAAATCTTTTCGAGAAGTCGTGTCCACGGTTATGGACGACTTGAGACCTACTCCTTGTTCATAGACAACAACAGCTGAGATAATCTTAATATAACTTGATCAACGTGTGTGTGCCTTGACTGCTTCTTCTTCGGCGGGATGCGAAGAGGAGGACAAGGATAGGATAGGTGTTATGTTTGCATAAGTAGTCGATAGCAAGACTTGTTGGAGGCGATTCCTCATGGAATGCTTGGCTTCTTATCTTACTCTCTAGATCGTTAGCCACTTCGTAAATGCTAGTGCGGCAGCAACCTCACCACTTACCACGTCCTTACCGTAAACTACTAGTTGTCCTAGAATGACGAGTGATGAAGTCCTTGCTGGGTCAGATGACCACCACAGTTGGATGCTGAGTACTTCTGTACTCATGATACTACCCCCAAACTCTTTTCAGGATTCTTGATCGACAGCAGGTATGGTGATCGACGTTTCATGCGGAGACTCGACGAAGACTAGTTAGGCGGATCCCGGCGGAGGGCCTGGACCCGTGTGGTTATGGGGATCGATGTTTTTCTCTTTGCCACCAGGCATTTGTTTGTAGTCTGTACTCAGACATGTATCTTCCGCTGTTGTATTGTATTTGAGGCAGTTGTATGCCGATTGTATGAGATGTTGTACCCTTGTATCTGTAATGCTGTGATATCATGTTGAAATCCGGGATATATGACTTCGTCATATGTCGCGGTGGGACCGATATGTGCTTCGTCCTCGGGTTCGGGCGGAAACGTCCAAATCTGAAACAGTACCGCATATCGGGCCTTACACTTCACAATGCATAGTATCATATCATAGTATCATAAGTAGTAGTATTTATTATCATGCAAGACACATACTAGATTAACATTTATTATGATACGGTATCATAATATGATACTCAACCCTCTCTTTCTTCATTTAATTATATGTCACATCACCGAATTTGCTTTGGTGGCATGCATGATACTAGCTATGATACTCCCATTGCGGGAGGTCTTAGGGCACTCCCAATGCTTGTATCTTAGCACGTAATCATAGGCATTTTGCTTATGTGGCATACTATTTAATGATGAAAGAGAGGGAGGTTGTATCTTAGCTAAGATACAACTCTTGCACGTGGACATATGCAAAAAAATATGATTAGACCAATCATATTTAGGCATGAAGCTAAAATCATTAAATAAGATACAACCTTTAAGAAACAATGCATTGTAGGGGTTGTATCTTAAGCGGTGGTGCGGCAGCCTCCTTCTCCCGGGACTAGGCCGAGTGCCTGGTCCTAGGGTTTGTGCTCGGGCAGGCCGGATCTGGGACCGAGGCAAACTGGGGTCGCTCCCCGGGTAGGAGTGGCTGGTCTTGGCCTGGGGTGCCTCCGGGGACGGGCCGTCACGGAGGTGGTGTGCGGTGGCGGTGGCCTGGCAATGCTACCTGACCTATTGATCGGTGCCTCGACCTCCTCCCCTCCCGACCCTAGCCCCCTGTAGGGCCCCCGATGCGGTACTAACTCGAGTTAGTCGCTTTAGCGTCCTGCTCAAGTTAGTAGCGCATAAAAGGCCACCGACTCACGACACTCGCACTCGTGTCGCTGCCAGATTCTCGACAACAGATATAAGAACAATGAACTTTATACTAAGACATAAATATATAGAGTCCAGGGCATACATCACCGCTGGAATTTATTACATCATCTCAGAGGTCCGTGGACCCAACAGAATATCATGCAGCAAGCGGAAGACAATCACGACCGAGTACGGTCAAAATCCAAATTGCCCTAGAGAGGGTTGCACATAAATAGTCCACCCACGGATCGTCGGAGCCCAACTATAGGATCTACTGATCGAAGTCAGCCTCATCGTCGTCCTCCGGGGGCACCTCCACGAAGTATCTTCCGGTGCTCGGGTCGAGGTAGTAGTCCACTGCAGCGGCCGATCAGGCAAAACAGTAAAAGCACAAAAGGAAAACAGGGGTGAGATTATATCATTACAGGATAACTGACTTCCTACGGTAAGACAAGGTAAAGGCAAAGGTTGCTGCCGCACTAGCATATATGGTGGCTATCGTTCTATCAGAGTAGAGGTAAGATCCAAGAATACACGTGACACCGCGTCATAAGCCTGCTACCCACCTACTTACGTCAAACATAACACAACATGGGTCTTCTCTCAGTCCCCCTGGACGAAGAAAAGCAACCAAGGCACTCACACGGTAGGCAAGTTTTTAACTATGATTCAAATTGACGTTATTCTATGAACAAGGAGTAGGTCTCAAGTCGTCCATAACCGCGGACACGGCTTTTCGAACAGATTTAACCCTGCGGGGGTGTACCAACTTCCCATCATAGGCTTCGCATGTACGTCCGATTTCCGCTTGGCGGGTGAAGGCGCCTAAACTCCGGAACGTCAGGGTCCCTCTAACTAACAACGCACAATTCCGGGTGTCCCCCGGTGAGTCAACATCCAACTCGAAAGCCGGTCGCGCTCTCGATTCGGCCTCTACCGTCTGGACGAGGTCGGGGTAACTAACCCATCACTGTGGGCAGCCCTCGAGCTTCCAGGAGTGGACCAACAAGGGAACTATGTCCTCGCTGGCCTGAGTTATTTTAAAACTGCTGGAGCGCTAACCAGACACACACACATTTTGCAAATGGTAAATACAGCTTGGGCCACCACTAGAACTGTTTGGAGCTAGGTAGGTAAGACCAGGGGACCCCATAGAATCCCACACACGATTAGGCATGCTCGTCAAGAAACACAATACCCGGAACTCGGGACCTAGGTGACTCAAATGGAACAAAACACCTGGCGGGAACAGCCTGGTCTCCCATCATTCGTCAAGTATATAATTAACATCATGATAATAATAAATATCAACCAACTTCTTTAAATAACATGATATCCCAAACCATAGCATAGGGTAAGCAGCAAGTTTTCCTACTCATACTAAGCAATGGCTGAGCAGCGGTAACTTAGCAATACAATGTTTTGCTGGGATGTGGGGATCATGGTTGTTTGGTTTTTGAATGTGGCATAAGCAAGTGGATAAGATCAAACAAACGTTCTAGAATACAGCTAGGCAGGTAGGCAGAAATGTATCAAGTAATGGTATAAATCCTCCCCTTGCCTGGGTAATCGGTCGTCGAAGCAGCCGTAGCAGGGTCCTTGGGATCGGTGTCGGAAACCTCCACGTAAGTCTCCTCGGCAGTCTCGGGTGCTAACGCAAAGTACCGGCAAGGAAAAGGCACACAAGTAAGCAATGGGTGCAATGCACATGCAAAGATGGTATGATCAAGTTTAATCTACATGATGTGACCCTATCTAGTCAATTTAAATGAAGGTGGTGACGACACGTCAACAACTTCATATGCATTTATTTACATTGAATGGCTTCGGTCTTAGCCTTATTTGTTGGTGTAATTAACATGACAACATGACATGATCAACAAAGCAATAAACCGAAATAAATACAACGTGAAAGTAAACGTCGATTCCGGAGACGGAGTAGTGTCGATGAACTGGCACCAAGGAGTAGCAAAGGGGAAAAAGGCACATGGCAACTTGAGGGTGCTGCACATGGCAAGAGTTGCAACGAAGAATAAGAAGGGGTAGATGGGTAAGGCAAAAGAGTGTGCACCACCTCATCAACATGACATGATCAACATGTGGGTAATCTCTTCCCTCCACATGCTTGCATTTTTATGTTGCTCAAACACAAAAACCAATGTGACCATGATGATCAGTGCATTTTTCTACCCCAAAAAAATATATGCCAAGAGCACAAAGCATTTGAATTCAAACAGAATTCAAATTGCAAAAGGAAGGATTTAAACAAAAGAAAAAGAGAAAAACAGAAGTGAAAAAAAAGAAACAGAGGGAGGCCAACTGGGCCAACCTCGCGTGGCCTCGGGCCCAGGAGCTCAGCTCCACTCTCTCTCAGCGCTCTGCCCGCACTGGGCCAAGCCCACATCACAGAACAAGAATTCGCAAAAAAATAAAAAGAGGGGGTTGCGCGCCCGACGGGATTCGATCCCACGCCGTTGCAACCACCACCCATCCCTCCTACCACTGCACTGCTGAACGGGATTTGAACGAGAACCCGTAATAGGCAAGACAAGGTGCAGACGCGTTACAGACAGAGACAAAATTCAGACTTAGCTCACTGTCGACGGCGACGAACTCCGGCGAAGCCCGCCTCGGTCATAGACCACCCGCGACGCCGCTGATGCATGGAATCAGGAGCTGGTACATCCAGCTGCAGATCCCCGGCCAGCGCTGCACCTAGAACACACCAGGGAAGTCGCTAGCCTCGCCTGAATCCTACCACGGTGAGCTGCTCTGACGAAACTGACGATGACACTGACGAAGTTCTTCAGACCGTGGTGGCGCCGAGACAATCCGGCGAGGCTCACATCGTCTACGGTGCTCCGGTGGCGCAACGACCACCGACTACTCGAAGCTGGACCCTTCGTGGTTCCATTTTGCTCGCTCCCTCGTCGGGAACCCAAAAGGGAGTGGCTTTCCTCGCCGGCACGGCTACAGCGGAACAGAGCCCGCACGACAGGCCATCGAGGGGAACGACGACTACTCATGATGCTAGCGCTCACCGCACGCTCTGCTCGCGAGCAGCGCAACCGCACACACACTCCACACTCGCCGGAGACACGTGCAAGGCGTGCACGGCTCGCCGGAGGGGTCCGGGCGGCGACAGAGGAACCCTACGCGAAGCTAGAAGTCCTACGGCGACTAGGGGACGAAAGGAGGTGCAAGGCTCACCTAGAGGGGCTCGCAGGTGACCCTGACGTCGCCGGAGAGGAGGGGAACGACCCGACCGTCGTCGAGGAAGACGGGTCCGAGAGAGGCGGCGTGGCTCGTCGCTGCTTGGGGGCTTGCAAGCCGAAACTGCAAGGGGAAAACGGCGAGGACGACTGGGAGATCACGCAGACGAGCGCAGGCTCACCGCGCGTGAAGGACGGCGGTGAATTTTACCGAGCGGCTCACCTGTCACGCGGAACAGGGGAGGTCCAATTCGGCCATGGCAGCGGCGGCGAGAGGAAGAGGAGGGAGAATTGGGAGCTAGGGCACCCCGCGGCGCGTCTCCGGTGCTCTTATAGGGAGCCTGCCTCTCCCTGGCCGGAGGGCTCCACCGGCTTGGCGGGACCTGCGCGTGAGAGAGGGGGAGAGGGGGACCTCACTCCAGCGTGGAAAGAAGACGACGGGGGGGGGCGTCGGATGCAGATCAAACGGACAGAGCGCGCTCCACTTACCCCTTCGCGGCTGGGCTCTAGCCCGAGAAGGAGAAGAAGGCCCAGGTGGGCTGGGCCTGCAACAAGGAATTGAAAAAAAAAGAGAGAACCCCTGCTGCTTATCCTTTCCATTTAAAATAAAACAGAAAGGGATTGGGGTTACCAGAATTAATTACAAGGTTTAAAAATACATAAAAATATGTAAAACTATCCTTGCAATATTCTCCAATTTATAAAATTGGTTTGGCCATTTTCGGAGCAACTAAAATGTGGAGCCATTTTGGAAATTCAAATCACATTGAACTGTGGCCCACATTTTTGGAGTTGCAAAAAATGGAGCAAGGCTTTTAAAAAGCTTAGGAAGGGGAAGGAATTGGCTATGCCAAGTTTGGGAACAAGGAGAGCATGCATGCAACAAGGAAAAAAAATACTCAAACACCCTTCTTGAACCATTTTGGATGCAAAAACAAACAAACCAAATGGGCTCCAATCCCAATGCAAATTTAAATCACCACATGAAATGTCAAACTCTAGCATCATGCCAAGTTACAAAGTCATCAGACAAAGTACAATATCATGTTGATTTCTTATTATTGCATATGGGCTGTTACAACACTCCCCCACCAACACAGGATCTCGTTCCGAGATCTAAGCCTGAAACAACTCAGGATACTCAGAACGGAGATGATCTTCACGCTCCCACGTTGCTTCCTTCTCCGAATGATGTGCCCATTGAACTTTCATGAACTTGACGGTCTTGTTGCGAGTCTTGCGCTCGGACGTCTCAAGAACACGGACTGGACGCTCTGAGTAGGAAAGGTCCGCACTCAACTGGATCTCGCCCAAGTCAACGGCCTGCCCTGGCTGCTTGAAGCACTGCTTTAGCTGGGACATATGGAACACGTCACGCACCATGGACAGACTCTCTGGGAGCTCGAGCCGAAAGGCAAGAGGTCCTCTAGTCTCAAGGATGCGGAAAGGTCCGACAAATCTTGGAGCGAGCTTTCCTTTGATGCCAAAGCGGTGAGTTCCCCTCAATGGAGACACTCTCAGGTACGCCCAATCACCAACCTGAAACGCTACACCATGGTGCCTTTTGTCATAATAGGCCTTCTGCCTAGACTGTGCTGCCTTTAGGTGCTCTCGGACAATCTTCACTCCGTCCTCTGCCTCCTGGATCACATCCGGACCGAACAGCTGCCTCTCACCTGTCTCGGACCAGCTCAAAGGTGTCCTGCATCTTGCGGCCATACAAGACTTCAAACGGTGCTGCCTGCAGACTTGCCTGATAGCTGTTGTTGTAAGAGAACTCAACATACGGCAAGCACTCTTCCCACTTCATGCCAAAGGAGATGACACATGCTCGAAGCATGTCCTCGAGGATTTGATTCACGCGCTCGACTTGCCCACTTGTCTGAGGGTGATAAGCGGTACTGAACAACACTGTCGTACCAATCGCCTTCTGAAAAGCCTGCCAGAACTTAGAGGTGAAAAGGCTGCCTCTATCGGAACTGACCTTCTTGGGAATGCCATGCAAAGATACAACTCTTGCGGTGTACAAATCCGCCAACTGAGCTGCTGAAATGGAGTCCTTCACTGGAAAGAAGTGGGAAACTTTGGAAAGATTGTCGATGACAGCAAATATGGCATTGTTCTTCTTCTGCGACAAGGGGAAGCCTGTGATGAAATCCATCTCTATGTGATCCCATTTCCACTCCGGAATCTCAAGTGGTTGAAGTAACCCTGCAGGCTTTTGGTGTTATGCCTTCACTCTCCTGCACACATCACACTGAGACACGTAACGGGCAACATCCCGCTTCATACGAGTCCACCAAAAGCTTTGCTTGAGATCTTGATACATCTTTGTACTGCCACGGTGAATAGACAGCTTGGAATCATGGGCTTCCTTCATGATGAACTCTCTGAGATCTCCCTCCTTGGGAACAACAACTCGCTCTTCGAACAACACGGTGCCGTCATTATGCACTGAAAAACAACCGTACTTTGGAACTGAGGCGGCAATACCCTGCTTGATCTTTTGTATCATTGAGCTGCCAGACTGAGCTTCACGAATCTTCTCATGGATGGTGGGCTCTACCACAAGGTTGGCAAGGTAGTCAGCCTTCGAAAGGACTCACACAAATCAGGGTGGATCTTCTGCACCTGGATATTATTGCAATCGCCCTTGCGGCTCAGCGCATCAGCTATGACATTCGTCTTCCCAGGCGTGTACTGAATATCAACTGTGTACTCAGTAATGGTTTCAAGCCATCTTCTTTGCCTCAAGTTCAGATTTGGCTGAGTGAACAAGTACTTCAGACTCTTGTGGTCGGTGAACACATCCACCTTCCTCCCTAAGAGGAGGTGTCACCAAGTGATCAAAGCGTGCACAACTGCTGCAAGCTCCAAGTCGTGCGTGGGATAATTCCTCTCACTCGTCTTCAACTGACGTGAGGTATAAGCCACAATATTCCTGCCTTGCATCCAAACTCCGCCTAGACCTTGCAAGGAAGCATCACAAAACACCTGAAAAGGCTGTGATTCATCTGGCGGCGTGAGAATTGGAGTTGTGGTCAACTTCTCTTTCAACTCCTCGAAGGCTGACTGGCAAGCTGGTGACCAAGTGTACCATTTGTCTTTGCACAACAACTCAGTCATTGGCTTCGCTATTTTGGAGAAATTATGCACAAACCTCCTGTAATAACTTGCGAGGCCGAGAAAACTCCTTAGCTGCTTCACATTCTTCGGCGGAGCCCACTCTTGAATAGTGCGGACTCGCTCTGGATCAACCGCAATTCCTTCAGCGGAAATAACATGGCCCAGAAAATTGACCTTGTCCAGCCAAAACTCACACTTGGAGAACTTGGCATAGTACCGGTGCTCTCTCAACTTCTGCAGTACCAGGCGTAAATGTTCCTCATGTTCAGCCTCTGACTTGGAATAGACAAGAATGTCGTCGAGGTAGAGGATCACAAACACATCAAGCCATTCTTGGAACAAATAGTTCATAGCTCTCATGAATGTCGGAGGGGCATTTGAGAACCCAAAAGTCATGACTGTAAACTCATACAACCCATAACGTGTGCTGAACGCGGTCTTAGGAATATCCTCTTCACAAACACGGATTGGTGATATCCCATCCTCAAGTCAAGATTGGAAAACACCTTTGCCCCATTCAACTGTTCGAACAGATCATTGATGCGGGGTAAAGGGTATTTGTTCTTGATGGGGGGGGGTCGGATGCAGATCAAACGGACAGGGCGCGCTCCACTTACCCCTTCGCGGCTGGGCTCTAGCCCAAGAAGGAGAAAAAGGCCCAGGTGGGCTGGGCCTGCAACAGGGAATTAAAAAAAAAGAGAGAGAACCCCTGCTGCTTATCCTTTTCCATTTAAAGTAAAACAGAAAGGGATTGGGGTTAGCAGAATTAATTACAAGGTTTAAAAATACATAAAAATACATAAAATTATCCTTGCAATATTCTCCAATTTATAAAATTGGTTTGGCCATTTTTGGAGCAACTAAAATGTGGAGCCATTTTGGAAATTCAAATCACATTGAACTGTGGCTCACATTTTTGGAGTTGCAAAAAATGGAGCAAGGCTTTTAAAAAGCTTGGGAAGGGCAAGGAATTGGCTATGCCAAGTTTGGAAACAAGGAGAGCATGCATGCAACAAGGAAAAATCCTCAAACACCCTTCTTGAACCATTTTGGATGCAATAACAAACAAACCAAATGGGCTCCAATCCCAATGCAAATTTAAATCACCACATGAAATGTCAAACTCTAGCATCATGCCAAGTTACAAAGTCATCAGACAAAGTACAATATCAGTTGATTTCTTATTATTGCATATGGGCTGTTACACCCCCGCGCAGCCCCTCCCGCGGGCGGCCCGGGCGGCGCCGCCACCTCCCCCAGCGAGTCCCCCCTCCCCTCCTCCCCCTCCGCCGCCGCTGGCCAGAGGCCGCTGGGGCAAATCCCCCGCGGTGGCTGGCGGCGGGGGCTCTCTCTCCCCTCCTCGTGGTGCGACCGGCGGGGGCGGCCCGTTCAAGCGGAGGAGCCAGGCTGGCGCATGGCCTGGTGGCGCGGCGGCGGTGGCCAGGCGAGCGGCAACGGCGGCGGCCTTCCCGATGACATCCGAGGCAGCCGGGGGCGCCGGGCTGGCGCAGGGCCTGTGGCGAGGTGGCGCCCCTCCCGACGGCATCCGAGGCAGCGGGGGGCGGCTTGGCGTCGCGGCCTGCTCCCACATGGAGGGATGCGCGGGGGCGCCGCCGTGGTGGTTGCGGCCGGCGGATCTGGCGTGGCCAGATCTGGGCGCGCAGGGCGACTGGAGGTGCCATGGCCTGGCGGTGCCCCGTGGTGGCTCTGTCGACCTGCTCTTCCTCGGCGGGGTGCCGTGACGTGAGGCGGCCGTCCGGCGACGTCGGTGGCGGGTGCCTAGGGCGGCGGTGATGTTGGCCGGGCGGCTCGGGCGGGTCCCTTCCGCTGGCGGGTGGTGGTGCGTGCCCGGCGACGCGGCGACGGGTCTGGGCGGCGGTCGGCTTGTCGATAGCGGTCTTGCCGGACCAACTTGCGGGGCGGCGCGGGCCGAGGGCGACTTCAGTGGTGGTGCGTACCTGCGTTGCGACGGCCAGATCCGGCCGGCAGGGGACGCGGGCTTCGGTGGCGCGGTTCGAAGGCGGAGTTGGTGGTGCTGGCTGCGGCAGCGCGGCGACTGCGGTCCGGCTGGCAGCGCGGGGCGGTGGTGCGGCAGCCTCCTTCTTCCGAGACTAGGCCGGGTGCCTGGTCCTAGGGTTTGTGCTCGGGCAGGCTGGATTTGGGCCCGTGGCAAATCGGGGTCACTCCCCGGGTAGGAGTGGCTGGTCTTGGCCTGGGGTGCCTCCGGGGACGGGCCGTCACGGAACTATTGATCGGTGTCTCGATCTCGGATTTGGCGTCGGGCGAGCTCCAGGAGGGCCTGACGGCGGTCGTCGGCAGTCCTAGGATCGTGTCCCCTAGCTCCAGGAGGCTTGATGGGGATGCAGGCGTCGACACCTCCTACAGTGAAGGGTCAACCCAAATCTGGGGACTGATGCCGGGAACCGAGTGGACAGCTGAGGTCTACTCGTCCGACCGAGATTGAGGCGTCGTGAGGTGGAGGGTGGCGGTGTCTGGGGCAGGGATGTCGGGGCGGTGACCCTGTGATGAGGACATCTCTACTAATGTTACACCCACATCTTCACCAACTACACATACTGGACCAGTTACTAGAGCACGCGCACGTCAACTAAATTATCAGGTACTTTCGTTTCTTGCGAATCCTTCTATTGTTCATGAACATATGATGCTGCCTAAATTAGATACTTTTGTTTTGCTTATGAATGAAGGACCTAGCATGGACAAGAAGGATGGTCATTGGAGCGGGATCAAGCATGGAGAAGAAGGTGCGCGCGCGGGAAAGGACAATGGAGCTTCCAGTGGTGATTATCGCACTTTGAAGCCACCATAAGTTGCGCATGAAGTCTTGGACGAAATACGCGAGATGCCACTTCATTATTTTCGTCCAAGGGCAATTATAGGTGCTGCGTCACCTTAAAATTGGGCTGGGCCCATGTAATTTCGAAATACCACATTATAGGCTGTTTTTAGAGTCCGTATGTGTGGGGAAACCGAGTTAGGGTTGTTTTCGGACCCCACCTCCAAGGGGTCACGAAAATCCCCTCTGTTCCCCCATATATACAGCCCTTAGGGCGTCGTTTAGACTTGGGTTTTAATTAGATTTAAGTTAGCCATAGCCGCAACTTCGAGTTCTTCGTTTGTGTCGTCCGACCAGGCCAAGACCGCATTGGAACCCCAACTTCTGTTAATCTTTCATCTTATATTCGCAATATCCAGATTGCAATTCTTAGTTCTTGCTTGTTCTTCGATTGCTTGCAGGAATTGACCTTCGTGGTCAGGTTGATCGTGCATCCGCGGGATCAATAACCTTCTCGGAGTTGGTTTAGCGATTGCTAAGGCGCAACGTCTTCGCACGTTCGTAGTCGGGTCGTGAAAGTCTACTCCACCAAAATCGATCTCCATCATCTCATCGAAACATCGGGACACCTTCGCCTCTATCAAGTGGTATCAGATTTCCAGGTTGCTCGGTGAGATTTACCAGTTTTCATAGTCTAGATTGGTTCTGTTCTTCATACCTACAGCCCACAAAAAAGCCAACAAAAAAAATTAGGGTTAGATCATCACGTCCCAAGACAGTCCTAGCCTTTGTCCAGTTTTCTTTTCAGTACTTGCTTTGTTGAATTTACGGTTGCATCGTTGTGTCAAGTTGCTGATCTTAGCGTCTAGTCCCTTAGAGTTTCGAGTTCTGATCACAGTTTGCCACGTCGCCGCCGCACAGTAGTCATCCTACCACGTTCCGCCAATCCGAGTCTAGATACACCACCATGTTCCGCCAAGCAGAGTCCATATACACCACCACGACCTACCGATCCGAGTTGAGTTCCATCACCCGTTCGGTTTGTGATCTCTCCGTAGCCAGATTAGTTTGAGTTGATTAGAGTCGGATTTCACCAATCTTTGTCGTACGTAGAAGAGGGTGATTTCCAAAAAAAAAAAAAAAGTCTGGCACGCTTTCCAGAGCAGTTTTTAGGCCAAAAATTTCGGGGGTAAAAAATTTTCGTGCCCATACGTTCCTTATGTCCAGAAACTCATTTTGAGACGTTCGCCACCATAGTGATTTTTTCGCACTTTTTCAGCCACCGCAGTCCCGCATCGCACAAAAAAAAAGAGGAAAATAAAATAAAATTAAGAGTGTGCTTCTCAGTTGATTACGTGCCGCGCCGTGCTTTCGTTGGTGTTTTAGGCTCGCGTCTCTAGAACGGTCTAGCCTAGGATCAGCACAGTACCGACGTTGCGTGTTTATTCAGCTTTGCATCTCTGTTTTGATTACTGTTGAGCTTTTTGCTACCATATTTGTCAAGCCTACCTACAGCTCCACATATATTCTACTTCGTGTGGTTGACACCTCCTGGCCATCGCTCTACCACATCTCTGAGAGTTTTGACCCGTTGGTTGTACATCACCACCTGCTGCTAGGTAAGAATCGGTAAGAACTAAAGAAAAGCTTGACGGATTTGTGCTTTCCACCACCCCACATCCCATTAGTAGAAGTAGGATCATACTTCTGTGTGTTTTCTATTTCTTCTAACCATGCCAGGATCCCATGATGAAGTGGCGCGGGATGCACCTGATTGGGAGAATATGACAAACAAAGCATTACATGATAAATTTGCACAAATGATGTCTGAACAGGTGAATGACATCGAGAACAGATTTACAGAGGCGATTGATGGTGTGGAGAAGATGATCGACACCAAGCTCGACGCCAAGTTTACTGAGTTGCTCGCACGCTTACCTATACAGCCTGGGGCTGCTCCAGCACAGCCACCGCCACCACGACGTGCACGACGTATTCTGTTTCTGGGCGGACAAGCTGCTGGTGCTCCTGCTGCTGCTGCTGCCTCTGACGTCGGCCAGGACGACAACTACGAGGGTGATTACGAGGAGGAGGTGGAACAAGAAGCGGCCTATGAACAGCCAGCTGGACGTCCACGTCCCAACATTCGCCACGGTCGACACCAACCACCCCCTCCGGTACGCGATGATGAACATGTGCCTAAACTTAAATTGAATCTTAAGCCGTTTGAGGGTAGATATATTCCTGATGCTTATCTTACATGGGAGTTAGAAACTGAACAACGCTTTACATGTTTACAATATCCTGAGAATAGACGTGTTACTGCTGCTGTTTGTGAATTCACGGGTTTTGCATCTATTTGGTGGTCTGAACATTGTAGATTGCATGCTAATAATATTCCAGCTACTTGGGCTGCTTTAAAAGATGCTATGCGTACTCGCTGGGTTCCTCCTTATTATCAACGTGAATTGCTACAAAAATTACAGCGTTTGAGACAAGGAAAAAATTCTGTAGAGGAATATTATCAAGAATTACAAACTGGATTGATTAGATGTGGCCTAGTAGAGGATAATGAAGCTATGTTTGCACGTTTTTTAGGTGGCTTAAACAGGGAGATACAAACTATTCTAGAATACAAGGACTATGCTACTATTACTCGTTTGTTTCATCTTGCTTGTAAAGCTGAACGTGAAGTGCAGGATCGACAGGCCGCTACGAGACCTAACTTTTCTGCAGGACGAAATACATCATGGACATCGCGTGGACCTTCTACATCCACACGTCCTGCTGCACCACCATCTACTTCAGCCGCTCATTCTTACAGGGAGCCACCAAAACAGCCAGCGCCACCATTCAAGGGTGCACAAAGTGGTCCAGCGGCGAGTTCTTCTTCATCCATGGCTTCCACAGGGCAAACACGAGATCGTGATATTAAATGTCGCAGGTGCCAAGGTGGAGGTCACTTCGCAAAAGACTGTCCCTCCAAGCGTGTGATGATTATTACGGCGGATGGTGGGTATGAGTCAGCGAGCGACTATGATGAGGAGACTTTAGTTCTCATTGCTCACGAGGAACAGGGTGCCCATGATGACGCTCATGATATAGAGTATATGGCTCCTGATGATGCAGATCAATATGCTAGTTTGGTTGCTCAACGTGTGTTAAGTGTGCAGGTATCGAAGGCCGAGCAAAACCAGAGGCAAACTAAGTTTGGATTATATGAGTGGTTAGTCATGCCTTTTGGGTTAACTAATGCACCTAGCACTTTTATGAGATTAATGAACGAGGTTTTACGTGCTTTCATTGGACGATTTGTGGTAGTCTATTTTGATGATATACTGATTTATAGCAAATCTTTGGAGGAACATTTGGATCATTTACGTGCTGTTTTTATTGCTCTACGTAATGCACGTTTATTTGGTAACCTTGGGAAGTGCACCTTTTGCACCGACCGAGTATCGTTTCTTGGCTATGTTGTTACTCCGCAGGGAATTGAAGTTGATAAAGCCAAGATCAAGGCAATTGAGAGTTGGCCGCAGCCCAAAACGGTCACACAAGTGAGGAATTTTCTTGGCCTCGCTGGATTCTATAGGCGTTTTGTGAGAGATTTCAGCACCATTGCTGCCCCTCTCAATGAGCTTACACGCAAGGATGTGCCTTTTACTTGGGGTACCGCACAGGAAGAAGCCTTCACGGTATTGAAAGATAAGTTAACACATGCTCCTTTGCTCCAACTTCCTGATTTTAATAAGACTTTTGAGCTTGAATGCGATGCTAGTGGTATTGGTTTGGGAGGTGTGTTATTACAAGATGCTAAACCTGTTCCATACTTTTCTGAAAAATTGAGTGGGCCTAGTCTGAACTATTCTACTTATGATAAGGAATTATATGCTCTTGTTCGGACATTAGAAACTTGGCAACATTATTTATGGCCCAAAGAATTTGTTATACATTCTGATCATGAATCTTTGAAACACATAAGAAGTCAAGCAAAACTTAATCGTAGACATGCTAAGTGGGTTGAATTTATTGAGACTTTCCCTTATGTCATTAAACACAAGAAGGGGAAAGATAATATTATTGCTGATGCTTTGTCTCGTCGTTATACTATGCTTTCCCAACTTGACTTCAAGATATTCGGTTTAGAGACAATCAAAGATCAATATGTACATGATGCAGAATTTAAAGATGTTTTTCAGAATTGTAGAGAGGGTCGAACATGGAACAAGTTTGTGCTTAATGATGGGTTTGTGTTCCGTTCTAACAAGCTATGCATTCCAGCTAGCTCTATTCGTCTTTTGTTGTTGCAGGAGGCGCATGGAGGAGGATTAATGGGACATTTGTGCGTGAAGAAGACGGAGGACGTACTTGCTACACATTTCTTTTGGCCAAAGATGAGACGGGATGTTGAGCGTTTTGTTGCTCGCTGCACTACATGTCAAAAAGCTAAGTCACGACTCAATCCTCATGGTTTATACATGCCTTTACCTGTACCTAGTGTTCCGTGGGAGGACATCTCCATGGACTTTGTTTTAGGCTTGCCTCGAACAAAGAACGGGAGGGATAGCATATTTGTTGTCGTGGATAGATTTTCTAAGATGACACATTTTATACCATGTCATAAAAGCGATGCTGCTGCTAATGTTGCTGATTTATTCTTTCGTGAGATTATTCGCTTACATGGTGTGCCCAATACTATTGTCTCGGATCGTGATACTAAGTTTCTTAGCCATTTTTGGAGATGCTTATGGGCTAAGTTGGGGACTAAACTACTTTTTAGTACTACTTGTCATCCCCAAACTGATGGACAAACTGAAGTAGTCAATAGGACTTTGTCTACTATGCTTAGGGCTGTTTTAAAGAGTAACTTGAAAATGTGGGAAGAATGTTTACCTCATATTGAATTTGCCTATAATCGTTCATTTCATTCTACCACTAAAATGTGCCCTTTTGAGATTGTTTATGGTTTTCTACCTCGTGCACCTATTGATTTGCTGCCTCTTCCATCTTCGGAGAAGGTTAATTTTGATGCTAAGCAACGTGCTGAATTGATTTTAAAAATGCATGAGTTAACTAAAGAAAACATTGAGAAAATGAATGCTAGATACAAGCTTGCTGGTGATAAGGGTAGAAAGCATGTTGTGTTTGAACCAGGAGATCTTGTTTGGTTACATCTACGTAAAGATAGGTTTCCTGATTTGCGCAAGTCTAAGTTAATGCCACGAGCTGATGGTCCCTTTAAGGTTTTACAGAAAATTAATGATAATGCATATAAACTTGAGCTACCTGCAGATTTTGGGGTTAGTCCCACATTTAACATTGCAGATTTGAAACCTTATTTGGGAGAAGATAATGAGCTTCCGTCGAGGACGACTTCAATTCAAGAAGGGGAGGATGATGAGGACATCTCTACTAATGTTACACCCACATCTTCACCAACTACACATACTGGACCAGTTACTAGAGCACGCGCACGTCAACTAAATTATCAGGTACTTTCGTTTCTTGCGAATCCTTCTATTGTTCATGAACATATGATGCTGCCTAAATTAGATACTTTTGTTTTGCTTATGAATGAAGGACCTAGCATGGACAAGAAGGATGGTCATTGGAGCGGGATCAAGCATGGAGAAGAAGGTGCGCGCGCGGGAAAGGACAATGGAGCTTCCAGTGGTGATTATCGCACTTTGAAGCCACCATAAGTTGCGCATGAAGTCTTGGACGAAATACGCGAGATGCCACTTCATTATTTTCGTCCAAGGGCAATTATAGGTGCTGCGTCACCTTAAAATTGGGCTGGGCCCATGTAATTTCGAAATACCACATTATAGGCTGTTTTTAGAGTCCGTATGTGTGGGGAAACCGAGTTAGGGTTGTTTTCGGACCCCACCTCCAAGGGGTCACGAAAATCCCCTCTGTTCCCCCATATATACAGCCCTTAGGGCGTCGTTTAGACTTGGGTTTTAATTAGATTTAAGTTAGCCATAGCCGCAACTTCGAGTTCTTCGTTTGTGTCGTCCGACCAGGCCAAGACCGCATTGGAACCCCAACTTCTGTTAATCTTTCATCTTATATTCGCAATATCCAGATTGCAATTCTTAGTTCTTGCTTGTTCTTCGATTGCTTGCAGGAATTGACCTTCGTGGTCAGGTTGATCGTGCATCCGCGGGATCAATAACCTTCTCGGAGTTGGTTTAGCGATTGCTAAGGCGCAACGTCTTCGCACGTTCGTAGTCGGGGCGTGAAAGTCTACTCCACCAAAATCGATCTCCATCATCTCATCGAAACATCGGGACACCTTCGCCTCTATCACCCTGGATGGTGGACCACATGGTTGCTTTCCGGCAGGCACCATGGTGGTGGTGGTTCCTCCCGGTTGTGTGGGCAACGGGTGGCGGAGCGATGGGTAGCTCGGGCATTCTCTCTCTAGTAAGGGCGATGCCCTGATCCGGATCTGGGAACTAGACCTCGTCGCGATCTCCCTGGCGTCATCGGAGGCACGGGTGAGGTGCTGAGTGAAAGCTCTGTGTCTTGGCACCGGCGGCGGCGACACCCGTGGGTGCCGCTCTGTTCCTGAAGACGTCGTCGTGGCTCCTCTCCTCGTATCAAGGCTCCGGGTGAAGATCTTTGTCCATCTGGACTTGGCAGCGGCGACGCTCTCCGCCGTATCCCCTCTTGAGGGCGTTGCTGTGGAGCCTAGGTGTGTTAGGGTGTAGTGTGAGATGTGTGTAGTTCTGCCGATGCCTTATGCTGGTCGCGTATGTGCACCACTTATCTCAGGATCGGCTTTGTAAGAGGGTTACCTCACCACCTTGTATCGTTCGGCCGTGTACCTTGCTTCGATTCCTTTATTTATAAAAGGGGCGAAAGCCTACTTTGGTTGTATCTTAAGTTTTTATTGCTTCTATAATATTATGATAAGAAACAATGCATTGAGAGATCCCTTACGCTAAAATAAATAAATCATCGAATCCGAGGCAAGCAGAAAGGCCAACCAAAGCCGCCCTCAAATCATTCGTTCGTTGGTTCATTCGATTGACAACAAACTAACCCACCCGCCCCACGGACCCCCGCAACGACGACAGCCAGTACGTCGGCGATCTCGGGGGAGGCGCCCCTTCCCCGCCCCAAATCCATCCGCCATTGCCGTACCGTAGGAGGCTTCTGGATCTCGGATGGCGTCGGCGAAGTCGTCACGCTCGCGGCCGGCCGGCCATTCGGGGGTGTTCCCGGTGGGCGCGGCGGTGACGGGGGCGGGTGGCGGTGGAGGCGGCGGGGGCGGTGGCGACGGCGGGGTGCAGCTCGCCGACAAGCTCAAGATCTTCAAGACCGACAACTTCGATCCCGACGCCTACGTGCAGTCCAAGTGCCAGACAATGAACGAGAAGGTGAGCCAGCTCTGTCTGATACGGGGCCAGGGTTAGGTGTGCGCTCGATCCGTCTTCGTTTGTGCTCGCAGACTCTGGATCGCGAATGGTGGTGGTGGTGGTGGTGGTGGGGGGTGGGGGGGGGGAGTTGGCGGCGTTGTGTTTCCACGATGAGCCTGTCATCGTGGTTCGTATGGAGGGAAAACGGGAAATGCGATTTGGGGCCTCGATTGGTGTTCACATCTAGGTCAATTCATTACGGGTGTTATTGGCAGTATCAACTTCTCCTTTATTATGTTTGCATCATTGGGTCTATGTAGTTTTTGGTCAATGTACATGGATAATTCTGTCTGTGGGGATGTGAGTCTGTGACAAGATTGTGGTTGCAATTTAATACTAAATGAGCTGGAATTGTTTGGATGATAGGTGATAATGCTTTACTTTGGCTGGAGGTTAAACTTGATTCTTTGGTGATAAAAAGAATGGTGTTTTGGCTATGTCGGAACGGAAAACCTGGTTTGCTCTTAACAACTGCAAAATAATTTTGCAACCTGGTGTGCACGCATCATTATTAGAAGGATTTGGAAATGCTTGGAGTTCATGTTTGAACATGCCGCCATTCTGGTTAATGCATTATAACGCGCCTATTCCTTGTGATTTCTTGTACCATGCTAACAAGATTTACGACCACTTCATTGGAGTATATAAATATATCGTATGCTGATGGTGTAGCTTTATTTTCACAGAAAAAAACTGCATTCTCTCCTAGGTTACAAATACTCACTTCATGTCCATACTTAAATTGTTCTCGTTTAACGGTTGAAACTTCTGCGTTTTGCTTGCAAGTTTGCACAACCATTTCAAGTGAATATTTTGCAAGTCCTTAATTATCTATTTTCCCTCTCTTTGAGCTTGTCACGGTTATATTCTTTAGGCTTGACTTCCTTGAACATTATTCTACTAAGCTGAAGCTGTACCAGAGATATGACTAGCATGTTAAAATGCACAAAATAGCTGATGAAATCAACTTCATTACAGGAAATAAGACATTTGTGCTCCTATCTGCAAGATCTAAAGAAGGCTTCAGCTGAAGAAATGCGCAGAAGTGTTTATGCAAATTATGCTGCATTCATCAGGTCTGGGCGTCTGGCTGTAGCCCCACTGGTCCAATTTCATTTGGTGCTTTTATCCATTGTCACCTTTGTGCTAGAAATGAGCCCCATTAATCATGATGACACATACCTGGAGTGGTATAGTTTATTTATTGCTGCCAATATTGTTTTCTACTCTTGTGAAATTTTGTATAATGTCTACATGCAGACACATCACGATAGTGGTATTTTCTCATTACCGATGCCAATGTTTCCACCCACTCTGTCATGTGCTGCATTCGTACCACAGGAAGAACCACTTAAGGCATTTTGGTCCTTCAATAATCAATACAACGTCACTGCTTGACTGCTATGTTCAAATCCAATCCATTACACTAATAAAAAATTACTTATGCGGAAGCATTTGCCTATTTTAGTTTTACCGTCTCAGATTCTTCATTCTGAGAAATTCTGTTAAGCCTTTTGGGATGGCTACAATGTGCATACACCATTTAGGTAAAGAAGTTCCTCAGTTCTCTTCTCCCATATTTTGACACCTACCCCACTTCCTACTTATTAGCTGAGTAGTAAGTGGATGGTTGGAAAATTGTTTGATAAGCACGTAGCATACAATGACACAATCATACGCAATAGCGTCAGTTGGTTATTTTTTTTACATATGCATCCTTTGTGTTTGAAAAATGAATGCTGTAGAGTACAAGCTATCATGTATTTTGTTTTGTTTCTGTCCTCATAAGAAAAGTCCAGTCTCTAGCACTCAAGAGTTCCACTACATGTGTCTTTGTGTAGTGGTATCCTTTCTATTATTATGAACTTAGAATTACACAAGTATAATCATTTTCTTCATTGTGCATAGTTGATGTGCAAAGCGTCTAATTTGTGGCATGTGAGATCATAATTTTGCATGCATGACTTTGTTGTTACATAATTACTTCATTCATTCCTGTTCTTCATCTTACTATGTTATTTCCCCACTAATATTTGATAACTGATCTCCTGATCATCAGAACATCGAAGGAGATATCAGACCTTGAAGGAGAGCTCTTGTCAATTAGAAATTTACTCAACACACAGGCAGCTTTAATCCATGGTCTATCTGAAGGAGTTCAGATTGATTCCCTGACTTCAGGCACTGAAGGTTCCATAGAAGAGGACATATCCAATGTTGAAGACCAGGAGCCTTCAGAAATACAGAAATGGTCTGCAGACTTCCCTGACATGCTTGATGTTTTGCTAGCTGAGAGAAGAGTGGATGAAGCGCTAGATGCACTAGATGAAGCAGAGAGAGTTGCTGCAGACGCAAGACGGACACAAACTCTAACTACAGCTGAAATTTCATCTTTGAGAGTTGCTGTCTCTGATAATCGTCAAAAGCTGGCAGACCAGCTTGCTGAAGCTGCTTGCCAGTCTTCTACTCGTGGCATTGAACTTCGTGCTGCCGCTTCTGCTCTCAAAAGGCTTGGTGATGGCCCTCGAGCTCACAGTCTGTTACTTAGTGCACATAATCAAAGGCTTCAGTGCAATTTGCAAACCATACATCCGTCAAGCACTTCATATGGTGGGGCATACACTGCTGCACTTGCTCAACAAGTTTTTTCAGTCGTAGCTCAGGCGCTCAGTGACTCTGTGGAAGTTTTTGGTGATGAGTCATGTTACACATCTGAGCTGGTTACATGGACTACAAAGCAGGTCTTGTCCTTTGCACTCCTGGTAAAGAGACATGTTTTGTCTTCTTGTGCAGCCGCTGGAGGCTTGAGAGCAGCTGCAGAATGTGTTCAGATATCACTTGGCCATTGTTCCTTGCTGGAAGCTCGTGGTCTATCTGTTTCTGCTGTTCTCCTGAAGCAATTCAAGCCCAGCCTTGAGCAAGCATTAGATGCTAACTTGAGGAGAATCGAAGAGAGTACTGCTGCACTCGCAGCAGCTGATAACTGGACACTCACTTATCCCTCAAATGGTAATCGCCCATTAGCTAGATCTTCTGCTGCTAATTTTGCACTTCAACCAAAGCTCTCTAGCAGTGCACAGCGTTTCAATTCTATGGTTCAGGTAATGATTCATCCATTTTCGTTGAGCAAAATAAATGAATCTTTCCTTGCTGTTTTTATCAAAATGAATGGATCTTTCCTTGCTTGGTCCTGCAAAATATGGCATAATAATATGGTGTGCTTCACTACACCACAAATACCTACAACCTCAGTTAGCTTTTGTCTTGCGTGGTTGAACTTCTGTTCGCACAAGGATGAAGTTCTCAACTACGAATTTGCTAGTTGTCAGTAGATGGGTATTTTGACTACAAGGCCTTCAACCTAGTCGAGTCGAGTCCCACCAACTGACTAGCAGACTAGGTGACTAGTCAAAAGAGCAGAGCAGGGGTTGCAATAGACAAGAGAAGAGCAGGAAAGACCATTTGATGGTAGGGGATGAGAGGGGAAACAGGAGGGAGTACTGAATATTTATCAGGAGCGCGGTCGGTATGTAGGGAAGGTGGAGATATGAGTTGGTGGCTCACCTGGAGCTGGTGACAGTAGCTCAGGATTGTCTTGGCTGTAGACGAGGAGGTTCAGTAGAAGGTCTCTGGAGGACCGACATAGGGAAGTTGTTGAATGTAGTCGGTTGGCCTGGCTAGCTAGGTGATTAGTTACCAACTAGTCATAGGCTTAAAAGCTGCTCAACTAGCCTATGAAATAGCTAAATCGTAAATGTTACAGGAGACCCTGTCAAGTGCATTTTGTTAATAGACAAGAGAAGAGCAGGAAAAACCATTTGATGGTAGGGGATGAGAGGGGAAACAGGAGGGAGTACCGAATATTGACCAGGAGCGTGGTCGGTATGTTGGGAAGGTGGAGATATGAGTTGGTGGCTCACCTGGAGCTGGTGGCAGTAGCTCAGGATTGTCTTGGCTGTAGACGAGGAGGTTCAGCAGAAGGTCTCTGGAGGACCGACGTAGGCAAGTTGTTGAATGTAGTCGGTTGGCCTGGCAAGCTAGGTGATTAACCAACTAGTCATAGGCTTAAAAGCTGCTCGACTAGCCTATGAAATAGCTAAATTGTAAATGTTACAGGAGACCCTGTCAAGTGCATTTTTTTAATGTTGTTTGCCTATTGCATTTCCATAGTACATTGATACCAAATAGGCGTTTCATGGGTCATAGAAATTAAAATTTAGTAATGTGTCTTTTGAAGTTGAAAGACATGGCAGGATTTAATCGTTTATCCTTTTTCCTTACCTATATTTTTTAGACTAGCTACAGCACATTATATTAATACAGTAGGATTGCAATCATTAAGGTGATTGAAAAAAACCCAAAGAGCTCCCCAACAGAAGTCAAATGTAATAATGTCTTGCAGAAATCGAGAGCATAGAATCATCAACGGCAGTAATATTAATGTCTCAGTCTGCGAGAGCTAGAATTGTTTAATAGTTGGCTTCCCTGGTATATTGGTTAGTTATGCTTAAACATCCACCTGCACCATCATCACATATGCATATAAGAGATCTTGTGATACAAACTGCTTCCATTGCACTCGGTTTCTTTGATTGCGGCGACTATCTTATATCATTGTCCTTTCAACTATTGTGTATGACTATATGCATTATGTCTTGATAACACCTGGAACTTTCAGGACTACTTTGAGGATGTCGCACCACTCCTTAGCTTGCAGTTAGGGGGTTCGACAATGGACGGGATTGCAAAAAATTTCAGCTTATACGTCAATTTGCTCATAAGCGCATTACCTGGGTCAATGGATGACGAAGCTAACATAGATGGTTTAGGCAATAAGATTGTTAGAATGGCAGAGACTGAGGAACAGCAGTTGGCTTTATTAGCCAATGCATCTTTACTTGCCGAGGAATTGCTACCTAGAGCAGCTATGAAGCTATCATCGATAAATCAGTCCAGCTTGGATGATTTGCGTAAAAGTGGACCAGATAAACAAAACCGTGTGCCTGAGCTACGAGAATGGAAAAGGAAATTACAACGCATGGTGGACAGGTTGAGAGATAGTTTCTGCAGGCAGCATGCTCTTGAACTAATATTTACAGATGAAGGTGATACTCATCTCAGTGCAGAAATGTATATTAGTATGGATAATACTGTTGAAGAGCCAGAGTGGGTCCCATCTCCGATTTTCCAGGTATTTACATGCTGCAACTATTTATTGTCTCTTGAGAACTTAAACCCAACTATTCATATCGTTTATGTTGATCCCTGAACATTACCTTTGTTTTGCAAGTCCTTTGGCTTTTAGGGATAACACTGCCTCAGTCAATGAAGTGCTACGTTGAATTGATTGTTATCTCATTGTTTGTGCAGTTGGTCATGTTAGTTCTGTATTTTTGGTTTATCGTTCTATTGTGAATTGGTGATTATATAACTGTAGGACAGTTATAACAAAAATTAACTGACTACATGGACTCGAATGAATGATCCATGGATTGCAAGTGACTAGAGTAGATGAGACATATAGACAAATTTGAAAAGTAAATAAGACACCTTCACTGTGATATACCAATCATATTGTTATAAATCGTGCCAATATGTTAGCTTGCTAACTTTCCTCATCTCAGTCCTTTGTATTCAATGTACTCTTGTACAGTTTAGAATGCAGCAACTTGTCAAACATAATTGTCTTTCTTTGCATGTTGCACGTTTATTTTGTTTGAAATGAAACATTCATATTCCAATCATATTGCATCAGGGTAGTTTTGAAACTATTGGCGTCATTCACCATCTGCTAACCCTGTACCTAACGCTGCCAGCACATGCACTGGCTTGTTAAAATCATTTGGGGTGGGTGTGTGTGTGTGTGTGTGGGGGGGGGGGGGGGGATATACAACGCCAACCTGGATGAATTGAGTTGATAGTTTCTGCTTATACCCACGGCCTCTGCCTGGAGAGCATCCGTTAAGTGCGGTGATGAGTCTGCAGCAGCAATGAGGGCTTCCCCAATATGATCCCTACAGATGAAGTCCGATCCCCCTCAGCCTGACTCAGTACCAAAAGAGCAGTCAGAGTTTATCTTCACCACGCCCAGAGGGGTCAGTTTCTAGGTAGAACGACTCGTCGTGTTACCTAGAGGCTGGGGAGTCAAATACTGCTTCCATTCGCTCACATGGTACCTGGCACCGAATTCGAATTCCACCATCGTAGCCCTTCGCTCCCCATGGTTGACACGATTCCTCTCAGTCCACCATGACCATGTACATCAGAACCCGTTCCCGCCTTACTCTTGACTCGCTGAGGTCATCATGCCTACATGTTTCCAGATCTGCTCGGACCTTGGAGGGCTTGATGAGTATTCTGCAGGTCGCCTGGTACCTCCCTACTCCAGAAGTCAAGTTCTATAGACACCTGTTTTAGGCTTTTAGCCACCGCACAGCACTGCTCCTCTCATCACTTCCTGCCTTGAGCCAAGCATGTATAACCACCCTTTCACACTCCTCCAGTATCCATCTTGCTTCGAACCGTTTGTTTAGGTCATTTGGTCTTGGCCTCGGCCTTTTGTATGCACCATGGACATGAAGGATGACAGGCCTGTGGTCAGAATGTTCGGGGCAACCATTAGCAACCTTATAACCCGGGAACCGTGCACACCGTTCTGCATTGGCTACCATATATCCAATCGTTCACGAATATAACCATCAGCATGGACATTATTATTGTGCCAAGTGAAAACATCACCCTCAAATCCGAGGTCACTCAAATTGCAAAAGTTTAGAGCATTGCGAAACCGATCCATGTGGGCTTGAGCTTTGGGTTAAGATCTCATTGAAATCACCCATACATACCCAATGTATTTCTTCTTGCAGATGTTGTATGCGCAGTAGCCACCATATTTCCTCCGTCCGGTCAGTTCTTGGCTCCCCATAGACACCAGTAAGTCGCCACCGGAATCCATCCTCTTCAGGGATCGTAGCATCGATATGCATTGTCCCCAGCCAACACAGACTCAGCTGTATTCCCCTCTTCCACAAAAGCGCCAGACCTTCACTTTTACCATCACAAGCTTTGAACACTAAGTGCGGCATGTTGAGTGTAATCCTGGGCTTCTCCACCTTATTTTTATTGAGTTTTGTTTCTTACAGAAATAAAACATCAGGGTTCTCCTTCTGCATCTCCAGAAGACCTCGAACTACCGGCCTACCCCGAGTCCCTGGCAGTTCCAAGCAATGATCCTCATTGGGGCTCGTGGGGCTGCATTAACAGGATAAAATCCTTATTCTCGGCGTCTACCTCCTCCCTTTTCTTCTTCTAACTCCATCACCTCCAGGCCTCTTTTACAACCTATCTCGGCTCCACCAGTTTTCCTGTCACCCCGGTCACCCACTTCCTCCTTTCGGGTGCGGCCTTTTAAGCGTTTGAACTTGCTAAGTTTTTTTGCGTCACTTCCTTCTTCCATCTCACTTTGCTGCACAGGCATCTCAACATGCGATATAGGTGCACCCGTACTGTTCACGTGGACCTCCAGAGAACTATTTTGCATTGCACTGGTTTGTATGCTCTTGGGATCCCCACCTCCCTCTACTATCACCATTTGTCCTGTATACCCACGTCTCCTGGCCTCTTGTTTATTTTATCCACTATCTTCTTGGTACTGTCCATTTGCATAGGGATTCCATGCATGCCCTTGTTCTGCGAGCCCCCCAGCCCATCGTTTTGCTTCTGTTTCGCTGCTCCCTGTGTTCCTTCTACTGCAGTTATTTCTGATGGGTAGATTAGCTGCCGTGGGGCGCCCTCTCTCTTACTCCCGTTGTTATTTTTCAGAGGACTTGTAATCTCTTGCTCACGTTCCTACTCCACAACATCAGTCCAGCTCTTTTCATTTTTCCTCCATGATGGTGCATCACTACATGACGAGCTTCTTCCTTTCCATGTCCCCAGACTCCTACTACCTGAGCTTGGACCACTTGAGGTTGATCTGTTATCCAGCCACTTACTCCTTCTCTCCCCACCCCTCTTTTTTTCAATGAAAGCTCTTAACCAGGGCCCCTTTTCTCCCTTGACACCGCCATCCTTATCGATGTGCCCAACAATGGCACAGATGTAACAAAACTCGGGTAGATACTCATATTCAAGCAGGCACGGAGGCACCAGCTTTTTTCATCTTCCTCTCCCCCAGCAGCATTCTTCTCCCAAAGCTCCTTCCTGCTCCTCATCTTGCAAGGTAAAGCCTCTCATCAGTGGTGTTTTTATGCCCATTCTCACTTTCACCTGCAAGAACTTGCCTATGGCTTTCCCATCTTGCCCAGGCTTCCACGAGGAATGTATTTTCTCCCACCTGGTTGCAGTCCAGACCTCTAATGGGGCACTGTATCCTTACAAGAGTCTCCACCATGGCATCAACAAAGACCGGTTTCTCTGAGAGCAACTTGGCCAGTGCTTGCGGTTCGACAATGCCTACCTTCCCCGATCCAGCCTATCCGATCCGTATGCCCTTCCACTACTTCTCCTAGAGTTTCAGATCCTTCAAAAACCCTTCCACCTTCCCATCTCTTGCACTTAGACACCTTGACGAGATCCGATCACACCCTAGGCCGAACTGTGTTTTACGATGGCGCGCCCTAGCACATGTGAAAGGCTTCTGGTGGAGGGATTACGACGAGACGCGGGCACGGGAGAGGGATGTCTGCAGGAGGAGAGCCGCACGCCCCAGAGAGACGAGGGACCTTGACGGGGACGACGGCGGCTAAGGAAGCCCTAAATCGCCTTGGGAGTCACCAGGCACAGGAACTAACCGCCACTTGCGGGATGGACTAACTCAGGCATGGTGCAAGCTTGTTCTAAACAATATGGTCTAATCTTATGTGCTGTCTATTGCAGGAACTGTATGCAAAGCTAAATAGGATGGCAGGCATTGCTACAGATATGTTTGTTGGTAGAGAAAGATTTGCTACTTTGCTAATGATGCGGCTCACTGAGACAGTTATCCTTTGGCTCTCGGAGGATCAGGCCTTCTGGGAAGAGATCGAGCAGGGACCAAAGTCTTTGGGCCCCCTTGGTCTTCAACAGGTAAATTAATAATCCACTTTTCTTGTTAGGTGTAACTCTTGGGGATATTCAAATCTGAGCCCAGGCTCATATGCTCCTACACAATAAACTTTTGAAAAGACATACAAAAAGCTCAAAAAATTCTAAAATTTATTACGGTGAAAGATGCTTAGGGGCTAGATGTTCGTGTAAAATTTAAGCTTTTTTGGACATGTAGAAGCTCACGGCAAAAAAGACAAATTCAGTCCGGAATAGTGTATGAATAGTGCCGTTTAAAGAAACTGCAAATTTGTCTTTTTTTGTGGCGAGCTCTCCAGATGTCTGAACTTCTTCAATATTTGCACGAACATCTCGGACGTAAGCATCTTCCACCATAATTTTTTTTGAAATTTTTTAAGTTTTTTTCATTTTCATTTTTTTTTGTCTCCGGGATGCACCCGGGCACCGAATCGACGCTCCCTAACTCTTGTTTCATTTTTTTCCCTTTGTTTGCAGTTCTACCTGGATATGCAATTTGTCATCATCTTCGGACAAGGTCGATTTTTGTCTAGACATGTACATCAAGTCATATTGGATACCATTGATAGAGCAATGGGTGCCTTTTCTGCTACTGGAATGAATCCTGATAGGTACTATGCTTGACTCCTATTTGAACTTCTATTGGTTTAGAAATGAGTATTCTGGATCTGCTAACTTCAGCGAAAAAAGCTTAATCATCTACTGCAGTTGCTTAGGTTCGTTATTGATGCATGCAACTACGTTATTCAAATACTAACTGAAGAGAAATATTTAAGTCATGTCAACTTAGTTTCCTTAGGTAGCCAAGCAAATTTTCCTGGCAAAGCTGCCAGCTGCTGAGATTCTCTAAACAGTAGTAGTAATACATCTGGCATGAAGTTAGTTACACTACAGAGTTTCCTGTGTCACAACCACCGCTGACTCCTACTAATATTATCTGTAAATATTCAAAGAATATGATAGATCCATGTTTGGTTGAGGCCAAGAATAGACTATGGTGGCAATCTCCTTCGGAACCACGGGGGCTGCAGGTCCAATGAACTTAGCTGTGTAATTCATTCCTTTTCTCATTGGATGTGTGGAAGACTTGGTATACAAGGTACACATGTCAGCCTGGGAATGGTTCAAAACCGCTCCATACCCACATCGATCCATCAATAAAAAATGTAATGCCCAGTCCAACCCTCACCATAAAGAAAATATTAGAACCCAACCCCATCCAACCCACACGTATTTCACATCCACACCAAACCAAGCCATTTCAATCATATGGGTTCAACCCGTGGGTTCAAACCATACATGAGTGTGTGGCCAGCCAAAGTGCTTACATGCTCGATTTTGGATACTTGCAAGTATACAATACGTCAGTAGGCATGTAGTAGCTAGTGTTGGTTCCAGCCAAAATTAATCTGGGTTAGTAAAGTACGTCGCGGTTGAATTAGAAGATTAGAACTGACGTATTCAACCCCATTTGAGTGCTCACATGCCATTTGGAAACAACAACAACAACAACAACAACAACAACAAAGCCTGTCAGTCCCAAACAAGTTGGGGTAGGCTAGAGCTGAAACCCAAAAGATATCGTAACCAAATCACGGTTCCGGCACGTTGATAGCTAACTTCCACGCACCCCTGTCCTGAGCTAGATCTTTGTTCACAGACTCCTCCCAAGTCAAGTTTGGCCTCCCCCGACCTCTCTTGACATTATCAGCACACCTTAACTGCCCGATATGCACAAGCGCTTTAGAAGGTCTACGCTGGATATGCCCAAACTATCTCAGACGGTGTTGAACAAGCTTCTCTTCAATTGGTGCCATCCCAACTCTCTCCCGTATAACATCATTCCGGATCCGATCCTTCCTTGTGTGACCACATGCCCATCTCAACATGCGCATCTCTGCCACACCTAGTTGTTGGACATGTCGCCTTTTAGTTGGCCAACATTCAACACCATACAACATTGCAGGTCGAATCGCCGTTCTATAAAACTTGCCTTTTAGCTTTTGTGGCACTCTCTTATCAAAGAGAACACCAGAAGCTTGGCGCCACTTTAGCCATCCAACTTTGATTCGATGGCTAACGTCTTCATCAATATCACCATCCTTCTGCAGCATTGACCCCAAATATCGAAAGGTGTCCTTCTGAGGTACCACTTGCCCCTCAAGGCTAACTTCCTCCTCTTCCCCGTGGTTAGTAGTACTAAAACCGCACCTCATGTACTCAGTTTTAGTTCTACTAAGCCTAAAACCTTTCGATTCCAAAGTTTGTCTCCACAGCTCCAGCTTCCTATTAACCCCCGCCCGACTATCGTTGACTAGCACCACATCGTCTGCAAAGAGCATACACCATGGGATGTTCCCTTGTATATCCCGTGTGATCTCATCCATTACCAATGCGAAAAGATAAGGGCTCAAAAGCTGACCCCTGGTGCAGTCCTATTTTGATTGGGAAGTCATCAGTGTCGCCATCGCTTGTTCGCACACTTGTCACAACATTGTCGTACATATCCTTGATGAGGGTAATGTACTTTGTCGAGACTTTGTGTTTTTCCAATGCCTGTCGCCATCGCTTGTTTGCACACTTGTCACAACATTGTCGTACATATCCTTGATGAGGGTAATGTACTTTGTCGGGACTTTGTGTTTTTCCAATGCCCACCACATGACATTCCGCGGTATGTTATCGTAGGTCTTCTCCAAGTCAATGAACACCATATGCAGGTCCTTCTTTTGCTCCTTGTATCTCTCCATAAGTTGTTGTACCAAGGAAATGACTTCCATGGTCGACCTCCCAGGCATGAAATCAAATTGATTTTTGGTCACGCGTGTCATTCCTCTTACACGGTGCTCAATGACTCCCCCATAGCTTCATTGTATGGCTCATTAGCTTAATCCCACGGTAATTAGTACAACTCTGAACATCCTCTTTGTTCTTGTAGATTGGTACTAATATACTCCGCCTCCATTCTTCAGGGATCTTGTTTGACCGAAAAATAAGGTTGAAAAGCTTGGTTAGCCATACTATCGCTTTGTCTCCAAGGCCTCTCCACACCTCGATGGGGATACAGTCAGGGCTCATCGCCTTGCCTCCTTTCATCCTTTTTAAAGCCTCCTTGACCTCGGCCTCTTGGATTCGCCGCACAAAACGTCTGTTCATCTCATCAAAGGAGTCATCCAGCTCAACGGTAGAGCTCCCATTCTCCTCATTGAACAACTTGTCGAAGTATTGCCTCCATCTATGCCTGATCTCTTCGTCCTTCATCAGAAGTTGATATGCTTCGTCCTTGATGCATCTCACCTGATCGACATCCCTCGTCTTTCTCTCTCGGATCTTGGCCATCTTATAGATGTCCCTTTCACCTTGCTTCGTGTTTAAACACTGGTAGAGGTCCTCATACGCCCGCCCCCTAGCTTCGCTCACAACTCGCTTCGCAGTCTTCTTCGCCACCTTGTACTTCTCTATGTTGTCCGCACTCCTATCGAGGTATAGGTGATGAGGGACAGTAGATAAAATGAAAATAAAATAAAAGTAGAAGTCTAATCTGTTATGGCTTCTACACACTTCTACTATATTCTAGGTAATTTGGTCCTTTATCATATATGTTGTGGTGTGTTCTAGAGTATTCTAGCTATAATTTGTAACCAGGATATTTATATCCTTTGCCTAGCTTTAAGTAGTGTTCTCTGGAATGTTCTAGTTGTGAGTAGAGCTAGATAGTGAGGGCTCATGCAGCCTATAAATAGAGGCCTAGACCTCTACCTAGGGAACCAGACTATGTATCCACTACCTACCAATAAAAGAGAACTTTGTGTTCTGCCGTAAAGATCTTGGATTAGATCTTGTGTGTTGAGAGTTTGGATTGAACTCTTGACAACCCATGCCCTTAGAGCGATATCTAGCATAGCACGTTGAAGTGGTTCCTTCAACATTTGTGTTGTCCACGTTGTAGCAACACGGTGGAGTTGTTCCTCCACAACATTTTGTTGCTTCAGGTGGTATCAGAGCCCCGTTCATCCATACAAGTCCTTGCAGTTCTCTTTGAGAGCAAGCTGCAACAAGCAATGGAGCAATTGGCGAAGAGGATGAATGCTGCAGAACAACAGATCAAAGAGCCGCGTGAAGATCTTAATAGAAGATTCGATCAGCTGGTTGAGATGATAAGAAGGGGTGTTCCCCTTGCTGCCAATGAAGAAGTCTCATCTAAAGAAGAAGATGTTCAACCACGAAGAAGGGAAGGCAATCTTGGAGCAAGACTACCACGACAACATGCAGTTCAGCGTACTTCAAGAAGGCCAAGTCATGTTGAAACTTCTGGAGGTGAAGAATATGATGATGCCCTTGAAGAACCAGATCTCTATGCATATCGGAGAGTACCCAACACTACATACGGAAGGGATACATACAAGGTGAAAGCTGATCCCAACTTTTAATGGAAATGCTGATATTGAAGGGTGTCTTGATTGGTTATATGAAGTGGAGACTTTCTTTGAGGTCATGGAGGTTCCAGAAGATCGTAGAGTTCCTTTGGTCGCATACAAGCTGAAAGGAGGAGCCGGTGCATGGTGGCATCGTGTTCAAGAAGAACGCAGGCTGAGAGGAGAACCTCGTGTGAGAACTTGGTGGCAAATGAAAAGTCTTTTGAAAGGAAGATTTTTACCCGCGGATTATGAACAGATCCTATTTATCCAATTCCAAAATTGTGCTCAAGGAAATATGAATGTTTTAGATTACACGGAGGAGTTTCTAAGGCTACAAGTGAGGTGCAACCTTGCCGAAACTGAAGATCAACAAGTTGCAAGGTACATCAATGGTCTCAATGATGCTATTCAAGATCGGTTAATGATGCAACAAATCTGGTCCATTGATCAAGCACAAGCTCTAGCCTTAAAGGCCGAAAGGTTTGTGAGGACAAGAAAGGCAAGTAAGGCTCCATATCCTCCGTATCCTCATACAGAAGGTTCGTCTAGGAGTCACCCTAATAGAGTAGAAGAGAAGACCGCTCCACCAAAGGAGAAACGACCCATCTCGAAGCAAACTAGAGGCAATGGTAAGGTAAATGAAGGCCCAAAGTGCTATAAGTGTGGTGAAGAGGGACACATATCCAGCGGTTGCCCACTAAGAAAATTCGTCAACACAACTGTCCATGATGCTGCATATGACGAAGAGTATGAATCTGAGGATGTAGAAGGACAAGATGTTTGTGAAGAAGAGGGTGAAGCGGTAGTATGCGTGATTCAACGTCTCTTGTGCTCGACTCCGCAACCCGACAACACACAACGAAAGAAAATATTTGAGAGCAAATGCACAGTGAATGGCAAGGTATGCAAGCTAGTGATTGACAGTTGCAGCTGCGAGAATCTTATCTCAGAATTTGGTGAGCCATTTAAAGCTTGAGACACAAGATCACCCAAATCCCTACAATATTGGATGGATCAAGAAAGGGGTGAATATGAGGATCACCAAACAATGCAACCTACCACTCTCTTTGGGTAAGTACTATCGCTCCAATGTGTTGTCTGATGTTGTTGATATGGATGCCAACCATGTTCTTCTTGGGAGACCTTGGCAATTTGATGTGGATTCCACACACAAGGGGAAGGAAAATTCCTACTTTTTCATTTGGAACAAGCGAAAGATTATCATTCTACCAAACCAAACAGATCATAGTACCTTAAGGAGGGGAAAAAAGCATGTTAACTATTTCTCACACCTCTAATGAGTTTATGGAAGACTTAATGGAGGCAAATATGTGTGCTGCACTTATCGTGAAAGGGGAAGAGCAACCGATGGTTGAAATTCCAGCAAAGGTACAAGGCCTATTAGCCGAATTTCAGAGCATACTTGGAGAACCACAAGGTCTACCACCAATGAGAGGAATTGAACATCGAATTGACTTAATTCCGGGAGCAAGTCTTCCTAATCTGCCACACTACCGAATGAGCCCAAAAGAGCATGACATACTAAAGGAAAAGGTGGAGGAGTTCCTGCATAAAGGGCACATTCGAGAGAGTATTAGTCCATGCGCCGTACCAGCTTTGATCACGCCAAAGAAGGATGGATCTTGGCGCATGTGTACGGACAGTAGAGCTATCAACAAGATCACCATAAGGTATAGATTTCCCATTCCCTGTTTGGATGACATGCTAGACCAGCTTAGTGGCGCAAGAGTGTTCACGAAGCTAGATTTAAAGAGTGGATATCATCAAATCCGCATCAGACCCGGGGATGAATGGAAAGCAGCTTTCAAGACAAAGGAAGGGTTGTTTGAATGGTTGGTCATGCCATTTGGACTCTCAAATGCACCAAGTACCTTTATGCACTTGATGAACCAAGTACTTCGACCCTTCTTATCCCACTTTGTTGTGGTTTACTTTGATGACATCTTGATATATAGCAAGGATGAGGATGAACACTTGGATCACATCAGTAAGGTTCTATGGGTACTAAAGGAAAACGAACTCTATGTCAACTTGAAGAAATGTGTTTTCCTTCAAACACGACTTGTTTTCTTGGGGTTTGTCATAACAAGCGAGGGCATTCATGTTGATGACGCTAAAGTTGAATCAATTAGAGGATAGCCAACTCCAAAGACTATTTTAGAAGTGAGGAGTTTTCATGGACTCGCAACTTTCTATAGGCGGTTTGTGAAAAATTTCAGTACCATCGTGGCACCGATCACTGAATGCCTAAAGAAAGGGAAGTTTCAATGGAATGATTCTGCTGAAGCTAGTTTCAAGGAGATAAAGGAAAAACTCTCACAAGCCCCCGTCTTGGTACTACCTGATTTCAGTAAGACTTTTGAGTTGGAGTGTGATGCAAGTGGAGTAGGCATTGGGGCTGTTCTATCTCAAGAACGAAAACCCATTGCATTCTTTAGTGAGAAGCTGAGTGAAGCAAGACAAAAGTGGAGCACATATCAGCAAGAATTATATGCTGTTTTCAGGGCTTTAAAGACTTGGGAAGTCTATTTGTTGCCTAAAGAGTTCATTGTTTACACTGATCATCAATCATTGAAGCATTTTAGAAATCAAAAGCATGTGGATCGCATGCTAGCAAGATGGGCAACATATTTAGAAAGGTTTAACTACCTCATTGTGCATAAATCTGGAGCTCATCCACAAACACTGAGTTAAAATTTTCTAGTACAGCTCATCCACAAACAGATGGCCAAACGGAAGTGATGAACAAGTCTTTAGGTAATATGATCCGTTGCATTTGTGGAGATAGGAAGGGACAATGGGATTTGGCTTTATCTCTTGCTGAGTTCTCCTACAATAACTCCAAACATAGATCAACAGGAAGAAGTCCTTTCTCTATTGTCTACACTAAAGTTCCAACACACGTGGTGGATCTGGTGAAGCTACCATCAAAAGCAGCTATGTCCTTTGCTGATAACTACACAGAACTATTTGAAGAAATTCGTAATGTCTTGGAGGCACAAAATCAGAAGTACAAGCAATTGGCTGATTGCAAACGGAGGCTGAAATCATTCCAAGCTGGTGATAAGGTGATGGTATACCTCCGAAAAGAAAGACTTCCTTTGGGCGTTAAAGGAAAGCTAAGGCAGCGGAAGTATGGACTCTTCTCTATTCTAAGGAAGATAAACGATAACGCTTATGTGATAGATCTTCCAGTGGAGATGGGGATATCCAACACATTCAATGTGGCAGACTTGACTCTTTATCATCCGGAGCAAGCACTTTATGAAGATAACTCGTGGTCGAGTTCTAAACAACCAGGGGAGGATGATGAGGGGCAGTAGATAAAATGAAAATAAAATAAAAGTAGAAGTCTAATCTGTTATGGCTTCTACACACTTCTACTATATTCTAGGTAATTTGATCCTTTATCATATATGTTGTGGTGTGTTCTAGAGTATTCTAGCTATAATTTGTAACCAGGATATTTATATCCTTTGCCTAGCTTTAAGTAGTGTTCTCTGGAATGTTCTAGTTGTGAGTAGAGCTAGATAGTGAGGGCTCATGCAGCCCATAAATAGAGGCCTAGACCTCTACCTAGGGAACCAGACTATGTATCCACTACCTACCAATAAAAGGGAACTTTGTGTTTTGCCCTAAAGATCTTGGATTAGATCTTGTATGTTGAGAGTTTGGATGGAAATCTTCACAGCCCACGCCCCTAGAGCG
The DNA here is from genome assembly GCA_950022295.1 of Bromus sterilis. NCBI lineage: Eukaryota > Viridiplantae > Streptophyta > Magnoliopsida > Poales > Poaceae > Bromus > Bromus sterilis. The sequence goes on from OX465596.1 coordinate 236,723,284, forward strand.
ATATCTAGCATAGCACGTTGAAGTGGTTCCTTCAACATTTGTGCTGTCCACGTTGTAGCAACACGGTGGAGTTGTTCCTCCACAACATTGTGCTGCTTCAATAGGCGTCGGAAACAAACTTTCTTCTCCTTAATAGCCTTCTGGACATCCTCGTTCCACCACCAGGTATCTTTAGCTTCGACTCTATTACCCCTGGTTACCCCAAACTCCTCTGAAGCTATCCTCCGGACGCAGGTCGCCATCTTCATCCACATATTGTTTGCATCACCTCCTTCCTCCCAAGGGCCCTTCTTCATGACCCTCTCCTTAAAAGCCTGAGCCGCCTCCCCCTTCAGCTTCCACCACTTCGTTCTAGCGACTTTGGTGCGCTTACCCCGCTGGACACGAATCCGAAAGCGCAAGTCAGCCACCACAAGCTTATGTTGAGCAACAACATTCTCTTCAGGTATCACCTTACAATCTAGGCAAGCACGCCTATCTTCTCTTCTTGAGAGGATGAAATCAATTTGGCTAGAGTGTTGTCCGCTATTAAAAGTCACTAGATGCGATTCTCTCTTTCTAAAGAGGGTGTTAGCTACGATCATGTCGTAGGCTAAAGCGAAGCTTAAGACATTCTCTCCCTCTTGATTCCTGCAACCATATCCAAAGCCCCCATGCACCCCTTCAAAACCTGTGTTAGATGTGCCCACATGGCCATTAAGGTCTCCTATGAAGAGCCGCTCGCCAATAGGAACACTCCTAACCAAGTCCTCCAAGCCTTCCCAGAACTCCAACTTGGTGTCTCACTGTGGCCTACTTGCGGGGCATAGGCGCTGATAACATTGAGAACTAGGTCCCCAACGACCAGCTTGACCAGGATAATCCGATCACCTTGCCTCTTGACGTCTACCACTCCATCCTTGAGGCTCTTGTTGATCAAGATACCCACTCCGTTTCTGTTCGCAGTGGTCCCCGTGTACCACAGCTTGAAACCGCTCTCCTCTACCTCCTTCGCCTTCTGTCCCTTCCACTTGGTTTCTTGGATGCACAGGATATCAACACCTCTCCTCACTGCTGCATCCACTAACTCCCGCAACTTACCTGTCAGGGACCCTACGTTCCAACTACCTATGTGAATCCTCTTAGGCTCGGCTAGCTTCCTTACCCTTCGCACTCGTCGAGTCAAATGCGAAGGAGAGGTGTTGATATCCTCTTAGGCTCGGCTAGCTTCCTTACCACATGCCATTTGGAAAGATATGAAAAAATCTTAAAAATAATAATATGTGAGAAATAAATAAACTAAAAAAATAAAGAATCGTTAAGAATATAATATTACAAAAAAACAGAAATTATCAAGACCATCCATCGGAAACTTAGAAAAATAACTCTAGTTAATAGAGCCGCCGCCACCACGATCGAGGTATTGTAGGAGGTGGCCGCGCGTCTTCGCGATCGGCAGCGACAACTCCTCCTTGATGGTCTTGCAACATCAATTTTGCTCATAGTTTCGTCGTCGCTTGTTGTTAGCAAATTTAGCCGCCGATGGTACCTTTCTCGGCGGACATTGAGTAATTTCGTCGCTCGTCGTCGCAGGCGCACTTACAAAAGATGTCGTTGGTCACGTTCTCTCAAATGTATCTATTTAGCATTGAAGTATATTTAGATACTCCCTCCGATCCATATTAATTGACGCACACTTAGTATATCTCTAGTACAAAGTTGTACTAAGTGTGCGTCAATTAATTTGGATCGGAGGGAGTACATCTTTTTAGCGAGAAATAATATGAATAGAAGGCAGTAGCATTTTTGTGTCCTTTTTTCCCTCAACTTTTTTTATTTCCTCCCGCCCACGTCCTGGACGTTCAGCCGACACTTTTCCCGCCTAGGCCCGCTTTAGGACGCTTCACCCGCTTGCTCAACGCTTAATCAAGCGCTTAGGCACACTTTATTTCCGCGATGCTTATTTCAGCTCTTAGGCTCAAAGCGCTAGGCTACCGCTCGGCGCATTAGCGCGCTTAACCAACCCTCAGCGTCCGCTCAATTTTTCATTGCTTTCAGGGTTCTTAGGCTGGTTGGAATAACATGCTGAGCAGAATGAGCTTCTTTCTTAACGGCAGCCTCGCGAGAAGCTTCATCCACAGCTTTCTTCGCTGCTTCCTCAGCAGCTTTCTTCTTCGCCAGATTTTTCTCGGCCTTATCCTTGTCAGCCTTTTATTTCGCTAACCTTTCTTTCTCAGCCTTTTCTTTGGCTGCTTTCTTCTCTTTCAAGTTCTTGGCGGTCCTTTGTGCCAACTTCCTTTTTCTCTCTACAACAGCAAGAAGATCTGCTTCTCGTTTGGCCTTTGCCTCATCCTTAGCATCAGCAATCCGCTTTTTCTTCGCGATGAGATTCTTGGCCTCTTCTTCAAGCTGCTTCTCTTCTTCGTCAAATTCTTCAAGAGCAGCAAGATTTACAACATCCTGCTGGCGATTAGCATCATCAAGATTAGATGCAGCATTGACATCTGCAGGGATAGTCAGAGGATCTGCTTCGACTTGAGTTTCTTAGGTGACAATAGGAGTGAAGAAAGAAATTCCCCATGCCGGCTCAAGGAATGAGGAAGTGTTCTGTTGATAAATGGAGGGTCCGCGACATCAACTCCGGCATGGTGTCGACCCGCGGCGGTGCTTGATACAGAAGTTATGAGCTCCAGCCTAGAACAGTGTTTTGTCCATCGACTGCTCATGTACCAGGATGTCTGTCCCGCCGGGGAGCTGCCGGGAAGGCGAGTTAATGCGGCACGTCAGGATCCAATACTGTGAGAAGCATACGGTGGAAAATACAAGAAACACTCAGATCCCTATGTGAACGCATGGTTAGGATATCAGGTGCATCTGAGCTCCAGCTCAGAAATGAATTTTTGGTGTTTTCTGGATTCTCAGATTGCAATAGTACTTCTAAATCTGCCCCAATTCAGTGATGGTGACCAGCCTGTTACTTGGATCGCAGTTGAACAGTCCGCTTTAGGATGGTTCACTTCCTCCCGGTGTTGAGAAAACTTTTCTTCTTCCAATTCTTCTTTTTTTCATTTAATTCCGTTCAAAGAAAGATGCCTCAAAATACTTAAATTGGTAAGCGCAAGAAATAGGCCAATTCGCTAGCTTTTTGTTCAATTCCTCGCTGAGTAAGAAAAAACATCCATTAGGGGTATTTTTGGGAAGAATTGTTATTTAATTCAAATTTGACGTATATACCAAAACTTTCCAGAAATATTACTCATCCAAGGAGACCCTTGGTTGTTTCTCTACAAAATTGCTTGTTGCTTTTTCTGTGGACTTCTAAATTAAAATCAGTATGCTTGCTTTTGTGCAGTGTCCTTCCTGGTGACGATTGGTTCATGGATGTCGTTCAAGAGGTTATTGGCATGCTCGGTGGAAGGGGTAGAGCTGCCAATGGGGACAGGGAGATTAACAGCCCGACTGCCTCTGTTTCAGCACAGTCTATGTCATCCTTCAGATCCCATGGTAGCTCTTAGTTTGCAGGCTAGTCTTTTTGTAGGCAGGTCATGTATAATAAGCAATAGTACATTCTCTCATTTCATTTTTCTCTGATTTTTTTTTTCGGTTTATGTTTTCCTTCTTCATTCTGTATCTGCTGTGCTAGCATAGATGGATAATCATATTTTTTTTGCGTGGAAGATGGATAATTGTTTGACCTATAGGAAGCAAATCCTTAGCAATTGTTTCACGGTGCTGAGGCTAGTACATGACATTGAGCTTTGTATCATGCGGCGGCATCCTACATCCTTTATTTTGTATGCATGTAACAATACATATTTCATGACATTACCACAGATTCCTTAAGTTTAAACTTTAAAAAATATTTATCTTTCAAACTGTGAATCTGATTAACGATAATCAATTTGCTTTCACCGTAATATATTTGAAACTAGATTTCATGTTAATATATATTGATAATTTCTTTTGTCGGTAGTTGATAGATTACTACTCCCTCCGTCCCATAATATAGTAAGTAACGTTTTGAAAACTATCTCCGTACCATAATATAGTAACGTTTTTTTTAAAACGTTACTATATTATGGGACGGAGGGAGTATCACTTAGTTGCTAGATTGTGTGCCACTTAGTTTGTTGAACCCTAATACTCCCTCGCCCTCGAAACCTAATACTCCCTCTGCCCCCGAAAAGTAAGACGCATTTGAAATCTTTCGACAGCAGCGATCATGTAGAAAAGACATTTGTAGTACCCCCTGCCCAGGCTTCTTCCTCGTGATCAATCTTTTTTTTTCCGGGTAAAACACTTCAATACTCACAACACACGAGGGTTACAATCAAAGGCATTCAGTTCTAAAATCTCTGTAGGACCAGAGCCTAACCAAGTAATAGTCCTAGCTTCAGAACGAGCAAAGTTAGCTAAACAATTGCTCACCCTATTTTGTTGCCTATAGATATGAGTAATTGAAGTTTCACGGAGGCTCCTTAGATGCTTAATCTCGCGCACCAAGGAGCAGTAGAGGGATCTATCATCATCCCTGGATTGGATCATCTTGACGCCCACTAGAGAATCCATCTCAATTGCAATCGGGAGCTCAGTTCGTGATAGTGCCAGCGAAAGACCCATCACTGTCCCTAAGGACAATACCACTTCCAGCAGCTGACTTGTCATCAAAAGACCCATCACAATTCAGTTTGGTCCATCCAGCCTCAGGTTTGGACCACGTCCTGCCTTGCCCAACAGTTATGATTTCCTGTGCACTTGTAGGACCAACCGGGGTTTTTCCCTTCACTGGAACTGGGGGAGCGTCCTGCTTGAGATTAGAAAGAGTGTCGTAGTAACTGACCAGGAATTTTCACGAGATGTCAGTGGGCGGAGGGATCTTGTCATGAACAATCTTATTACGCACAAACCAAATCCTCCATAGAACTAGGCGGAATTGTGGGCGGTTCTGAGGCATCATATTTACCAACGCATTCAGCACCCATTCGGGATCAGTATGGGTCACCTCGTTATAGCTTGGGATGGGCCACACACTCGACATCTTATTCCACAACTCAACCGATTTCGGGCACACTAAGAATGGATGGAAGTTATCTTCATCATCTCTCCCACAGATTGGGCAAGTAGGGCTGGTTTCTAGTTGTCGGCGCCACTTATTATTCCATGTCAGAAGTGAATAAGTGGCTAGCCGCCAGGCAAAGTGTTTCACAGTGGGTGGGACATCAATCTTCCAGAGCATCTTCCAAACAGGCCGACAGCCATCAGCTTGAAGGCTGGTTGATTGAACTTCCGATGTGACAAGACCCGTAAATACTCCTTACCGAGAACTGACCATGGATACCAGGACCCCAAGCAATGGTATCATGTCTCAACCTTGGGCAGGCTCTGATCTTTAGAATTTCAGCAACGTCACAAGGCAAGAATATCCTATGGAGGATATTAGCCTTCCAAGAACCATCAGAGTTGAGAAGCCCTGATACTAGGCGAGTTCTGCTTCTACCTTGCTGAGAAATCGGTTTGAAGGAATTATTCCGAGGCATCCAATTATCCCTCCATATCTTGATACTTTTCCCATCTCCCACACGACATATAATTCCTTTTTTAAGGAGATCCAACCCATGGAAAATAGCAGTCCAAGAGGATGAGGGATTGCCCGTAAATACTGTGTCAAGAAGGTTGCCATTGGGAAAATAGCGGGTCTTCAACAATCTTGCACATAAGCTGTGTGGCCTAGTAATCAAATTCCAGGCTTGACGGGACATCAGAGCTTGGTTAAACAGGCGAAAATCCTTAAACCCCAGTCCTCCTCTACATTTCGGTTGTGTGATAGACTCCCAGGATTCCCAATGAGTTTTCCTTTTCCCTTTAGCCGATCCCCAATAGAAGCTCCGTACCATCCTAGTTAATTCATCACAAACAGAGAAAGGTAATTTGAAGACACCCATAATGTATGTGGGTAGAGCCTGAGCAACAGATTTAATAAGCACCTCCCGGCCTGGCATTGCAAGACAACCATCTCCCCATTGAACCAGCCTCTTGGTCATACTTGTTTGCAGGTTCTGGAATTTTCTATTTGACATCCTCCCCTCAGTTGTTGGTAGACCTAGATACCTTTCCTCAAAGAAAGTAGTTGTGACCATTAGCGCAGACAGAACACCTAGCTGATCTTGCAAGGGACACGCTGAACCGAACAGAATAGAACACTTGTCATAATTGAGCAATTGACCCGTTGCACGTTCATAGGCATCCAAAGCCCCTTTGATATTCAAAGCATGCTGCTCAGTAGCTTTGAAGAACAAGAGAGTGTCGTCTGCGAACAGAAGGTGCGATATAGCTGGGGCTGTTCTGCAGATTTTTATGGGGGCAATCTCATTTGCATCAACACCCTGCTTGAGTAGAGCGGATAGACCGTCAGCAACAAATAAGAATAGAAACGGCGATAAAGGGTCACCTTGCCGAAGCCCTCACGTCGGTGCAAATGAATCCAAGAGGCTTCCATTGAATTTAACAGAGTACTTCACATATGTGACACAAGTCATTATCCAGTCCACCCATCTGTGACAGAAGACCAACTTTTGCATCATTTGCTTCAAGAAAACCCAATCCACCCTATCGTAGGCCTTCGATATATCCAATTTGTAGGCACAAAAACTCTTGGTGGGGTCTTTTTCCTGCTTTATATTGTGAAAGCATTCAAAGGCCACTTGCGCATTATCCGTGATCAGTCTACCTAGAACAAAGGCACTCTGCTCCGGAGAGATAATGTCGTCCAGGAGGGGGCGTAGCCTGTTAACAAGGCACTTTGAGATAACCTTATAAATAACATTACAAAGGCTTAGGTCTATAATGTGTGACCCGGGAGGGATTAGCAATTTTCGGTATGAGAACAATAGTTGTAGAATTAACCCCATCCGGCATGACTCCAGTTGCAAAGAAATCTTTAACTGCTGCAGTAACACTAGATTTCAAGGTGTCCCAATTCCTCTGAAAAACCTGGCAGGGAGCCCATCAGGTCCTGGAGCTTTAATGGGACCTATTTGAAAAAGGGCATCCGAAATTTCTTTATCAGTGAAATCTGCCACAAGGCGAACATTGTCCCCCTCGGATACTTTCCTCTCAAATAGGTTCAGAACTGCAGTAGGATCTAAAGATGGATCAACCGTAAAGATGTTGGTGAAGTATCCATTAATGAGAGACGCAATATCAATCGCATCCGTGGAAACCACCCCATCATCACCAATTAAGCTCTTGATATTATTCTTCCGTGCCCTCCATACTTCTTTGCTCTGGAAAAACTTCGTGTTACGATCACCCTCCTTGAGCCATGTTATACGCGACCTTTGGAGCCACAACATTTCCTCTTTATAAACAGTTCATTCATCCGATCAGTGACCCTTCTGATTTCAGCTCTGTCTGCATTCATGTTCATAAGCTCCTCAAGGCGCGTTCTGGATTTCTGGAGCTCTCTAGTGACATTCCCAAAGCTTTTCCTTCCCCATTTGACAAGAGTTTCCATCAGAGAGCCTAGGCCAGCATGGAGTTTATTTAGACTGTTTACTTAGCCCAGTTCTGTCCACGCTTCCTTAATAATCTCTGGTAACGCAGAGTCACGTTCCCAAAATATTTCATAACGACGAATAGAATTACCCGATCGTGGTTCCTCAACATCACCTCGAACCAAAACAGGGAGATGATCACTGCATGGTGAGACCAGGTGTTCAACCGAGGCCATAGTAAACAGATTGCGCCAGACGCTAGAGGCTACAACACGGTCGAGCCTGACTTTGACATTAGCATATCCGGCTCTTTTATTATCATATGTGAAAGGATATCCCTTGAATCCAAGATCAACCAGTCCACATGTTTCCAAAATGTCCCGAAACGCAACCATCCGAGGTTCTGGTCTGGGAGTAGCAGACAAGTGTTCGAAATCCCATAATGCCTCAATAAAGTCCCCGAGCACTAACCATGGAGCATATGATATAGCACAAAGGCCAGCCAGTTTCTCCCACATTAGGTTTCTATTCTCCACTCTTGGCTCACCGTAGACACACACAATCCTCCATTGGGGTTCATTAGGTGATCCCCGGACGAGAGCATCAATAAATCTGTCCTCCTTCCCAAGGATTTGGACATCCAAGCATTCATGCCAGTATAGAGCAAGCCCTCCACTGAGTCCATTGCTATCGACACCATCAAATCCACGTAGGCCGAGACACCCACGATACTTCCTCATCTTAGACGTTTGCTGACGAGTTTCACAGAGAAAAACCAACTTGGGGGAATGCGACTGAACCATAGTCGCTAGATCACGAACTGTCCGGGGATTCCCCCCACCCCGACAGTTCCAACTGAGGAAATTCATTGCTCCCGACGGCGCTCCTGGAGGGAGCCCGCCGATAAAGACTTTTTGTTTGATTTACCTTACACACCTGTCTTGCTTCTCTTTGGGTCATGCTTTGGCGGCGGTGAGGGAGGAACCGCCGAGACAGTGGGAGATAGGGCCGAGGCTGAAGGAATCACAACCGGCAGACCATCCTGAATGTTTCTCTTCTTTGAAGGATCATCCATGTCATGGTCAGACATATGCGCTTCTATTCCATCAACCTCCATATTCTTTGTAACTTGGGATACAGGTAGAGCGGATTCATGCTCCTTCTGGTCTTGCGTTTTACCTTTCCATGCACCTCTCCACGAGGCACGAAGGTCCTTGAAGATCATGGTTTCTTGGGCATGAACTCCATCTCCATGCTCCGTATGGAGGTGACCAATCATGCCGCACACAACACACCAGTCCGACAGACGTTCATACTTGACACAGAATATCTATCTCTTCTTCTCCTTCACCACAGACACGTGGTTCTTCAGCGGCTTCCTAACATCAATGATCACTCTGACCCGATAAAAATTACCCGCAAAATCATTGGATTGTGCCTCATCATTATAGAAGACACCAACCTTGCCCGCAAGTGCCCTCAACAGTGGATAGAAACCATCAGGTAGATCATGGATTTGTACCCAAATTGTGAAGCAATTAAGATTCAACAATGATGGCTTTGAGAATCCATCATATTCAGAAAGGAGGACTGGGTAGCCCTTGAAGGTCCATGGTCCTCCCTCCATGACCTTGTCCCAATCCCCTAAGCAGGAAAATTGCATAGTATAAAGATTATCATCAACGGATCGAAACTTCACCGATTGTGCGAGATCCCAGGCAGATCGCATGTTCCTGTAGAACCAGTAGTCGCAGTACTCTTTTGTTGTATGGATCCTTCCTATGGCAAGCCAGCGAGGAGCCGCCGCCGGTGACACAGGGCCTCTTCAAACACAATATCATCAAGCTCATCTTCCTTGATTCCCAATCCTGTCATGAGATTATCCAGATCCGCCATGTCTTCCGAGGTCGCTGGTTTTGCCATGGTTTCTAGGATTCTCAGAAAACCATAGATATGAGATCGACCAAGAACCTCCAACCCTAGACTCTTACGCACCGCAAGTCACCAGGTCGACGCCGCGAACGATCGAGGAAGGCAGAGGAAGAGGTATAGGGGGGTGTATGGTTCTCTACGCCGGGGAAAGCGAGAGGAGAAAAACCATAGCAACTCACCGAGACGAGGCAGGGAAAAAAGTTATACTAATTGGATAAATTTTCCTCATGATCAATCAACGCTAGGAATTTCAAATCCCAACGCGCGCCATGTCGTTGCCCAATGCCTAGCCTTGCTGTCACCCAACAACTCCTCTTCGTTGTGGACGGAGGCTTACTGAAGGCCTCGCCCCTCAACATAAGTCACACGAAGTTCCCAAGGGTGGCAGTCCTTTCGTGAGACTCCCTGAGAGGCCAAGACACCCGAAGATTTCTGCCAATATGATGCCTCCCGAGGCCCTAGCGTCGGAGGCACATAGACCCATACCAGCCTCGTCGTAGCCAGGCCAATTGGGCAGTTCAAAGATTCTCCTCACCAAGGTCGTTTGACGGGGGCAGAGAATAGACCACTTTATTCAGAAGAAGAGCAGGACTTGCCCCTGGATATTTTGGGGCTCCATATGGTAACCCTTCTCACGAGGATGGACATCGGCAAATCCCATGGGTTAGGTATCCTGGGTTGATTGAGAGGAGAAGGATGCGTCGTTGGTGATCTCATCGGCTAACAGGAACACATGCTTTACCCAGGTTCGGGGACCTCGTACGATAAAACCCTACTCTTGCTCGATTTACTAAATGGATGTAAGGCCCCTGATGCGGTACTAACTCTAACTAGTCGCTTTCGCGTCCGGTCGGAGTTAGAAGCGCATCAAACGCCACCGGCGCACGACACTCGCACTCGTGTCGCTACCGGATTCTCGACAACAGGTATATAAGGCATAACTCTACAAGATAGAAATACATATAGATAGATAAATAGAGCAGGGCATACAACGCCACTGTCTAATAATACAACATCATCATGAGTACATCTCATCAATACATCAAGCGGAAGCATGATAGGGACCGAGTACGGTCAAGATCCAAATTTCCCTAGAGAGAGCTACACATGAATATCCACCCACGGGAACGTATGAACCCAACTATAGGATCCTACTGGTCGAGGTACTCGTACTCATCGTCATCCTCCGGGGGCACCTCCACGAAGTAACGTCCGGTGCTCGGGTCGAGGTAGTAGTCCACTGCAGCGGCCGATCAGGCAAAGCGGTAAAGACAGAAATGTAAACGGGGGTGAGAACATATCATTACGGAATAACTAGCGCTACAGGTAAGGTAAAGACATAGACAGGTTGCATCCGTTCTAGCATATATGGTGGCTACTCGTTCTATCAGAATAGAGATGAGATCCAAGAAGTTACGTTGACATCGTGTCATGGGTCAGCTATCCACCTACTTACGCAAACATAACACAACCTCGTTTCTCTCTCGGTCCCCCTGGACGAAGAAAGACAACCAAGGCACGCACACGGTTTGTCAAGTTTTATAGCATGTTTATAATTGATGTTATTCTATGAACAAGGAGTAGGTCTCAAGTAGTCCATAACCGCGGACACGGCTTTTCGAAAAGATTTACCCTGCAGGGGTGTACCAACTGTCCATTATAGACGTCGCATGTACGCCCGGTTTCCAATTGGCTAGGTAAGCGCCTGAAACTCCGGAACGTCAGAGTCCCTCTAACTAACAACACACATATCCGGGTGGCCCCCGGGGAGTCGACATCCAATCTGGGAGCTGGCCACGCTCTCGGATCGGCCTCTTCCGTATCAACAGGGTTTGGGTTACCGGTGAAGCCTCACATGGGGACCGGCCCCTCGCCGGTCAGTTTTGGGCCAGCCAAGAAACTATGTCCTCCTGGCCCTGGTTTGGTTTGGAAACAACTGGGGATCCAACCGGCACACACACATTGCAAATGTAAATCAGCTTGGGCCACCACTAGAATGTATGAAGCTAGGTAGGTAAGACAAGGGGGCCCCATAAAACCCCACACACGATTAGGCACGCTCGTCAAGAAACACAATACCCGGAACTCGGGTCCTAGGGGACTCAAATGGAACAAAGCACCAGACGGGAATAGTCCAGCCTTCCACCTTTTGTCGAGTATAATTAACATCATTTAACAATAACAAATATCAACCAACTTCTTTTATAACATGATATCCCAACCATAAATATATAGGGTAAGCAACAAGTTTTCTAACCATACTACGCAATGGCTGAGCAGCGGTAACTTAGCAGTACAATGGTTTGCTGGGATGTGGGGATCATGGCTGTATGGTTGTCAATATGGCATATAAAGTGGATAGGATCAAGCAACAACGTTCTAGTTCTACAGCTAGGCATGAGCAGAAAGTTATAAAGTAATGACACAGCTCTCCCCCTTGCCTGGTAAGGTAGTCGAAGCAGCACCCACGGTACCCTCGGGCTCGGTGTCGGACAGCTCCACGTAAGTCTCCTCGTCAGTCTCGGGTGCTAACGTACGATACCGGCAAGGAAAACACACAAGTAAGCAACTGATGCAAACTCAAACAAGGATGGCACGTTCAAGTTTTATTTACATGGTATGACCCTGTCTAGTCAAATTTAAATGAAGGTGATGACGACAAGTCATCACTTTCACATGCATTTTATTTACATTGTAATGGCTTTGGTCTAAGCCTTAATTTAGGTGTAAGTAGCATGAAAGCATGACATGATCAACAAAGCATTACAAGAATTTTAAATAACATGAAAGTAAAATAATGATTCCGGAGACGGAGTAGTGTCGGTGAACTTGACACATGGAAGGTGCAACAAAGGGTGGAACCCAGCCACATTACATATGACAATATGTTAGGGCTGAATTGAAAGAGAAGATGACATGTAACAAGATTGAAAGGATCAGATGACCAACATTTCAAATGCACTGAAGTTGAAATGTTGCAAGCAGAAAGATCTGATGTTCTTGGATCAGGTGGCCACACCTTGACTTCATGAGTTGCACAAAACATCATGAGAACATCACTGATGAAATCCTTGCAGAAAGGCACCCCAAAAACATATAAGATATGTCTCCATTTGAATTTGCAAGGGCAGTTGCAAATTCAACTGAACTTCAGGGGGCTGAGTGCAAAATTGCACCACATGAATTTTGAAAAAGGTTCAGATGATGAAATCATCACCGCCATGCAAATCCTTGCACAAAACTACCAAAAAACCATATATGGCATGGGCAATTTAAATTTTGAACCACTTGACAAAAAAACAAAGAAAAGAAAAGGGGGCTTATTTGCAAAATGGCCACACTTCAATTATTAGAAGGGGTCAAATGCCAAAGTGGACCTCACCATGTTGATCAGTAGCTCATGCTACCTCAAAATCATATAAGGCATGCCCCTAAATGCAAAAGTTGCTCAAATCAGATTTGAATTTGGGAGCAAATTCAAATTTCTTCTGTTTGCTGCATTGTATTGGGCACACATGGCAGTTGTGTACCGATATGGAGGACTGAAGGCAAACCGCATTGCCCACTTCCAGTCTGGAATGATCTTGTATTTGTACCATCTTATAGCCCAGTAGCGTCGAATCTTTTGCAGTCGAATCTTTCGATCATGATCAGATTCTTCAGGAGGTGTGTAATAGCCCATCTTGATTCGAATGGCTTCGGGTATGCCTCGGGCATTTTTGACTTCCTTCGTCTTGCCACCTTTGCCTTTATGCTTCGGGGGCTCAGGATAGTTCTTAAGTCCTTCAACAATAGGAGACTCATTCCCCATGGCTGCCTCTTCGTCAGACATCCTGTGACCATAAGGATAGAAAAGAGGGAATAGGAAAGGGAATGAATAAGCACAGGCAATGATGAGGACATCCCTACTAATGTTACACCCATATCCTCACAAACTACACATATTGGACCAGTTACTAGAGCACGCGCACGTCAACTAAATTATCAGGTACTTTCGTTTCTTGCGAATCCTTCTAATGTTCATGAACATATGATGCTGCCTAAATTAGATACTTTTGTTTTGCTTATGAATGAAGGACCTAGCATGGACAAGAAGGATGGTCATTGGAGCGGGATCAAGCATGGAGAAGAAGGTGCGCGCGCGGGAAAGGACAATGGAGCTTCCAGTGGTGATTTTCGCACTTTGAAGCCACCATAAGGCTCACATGAAGTCTTGGACGAAATACACGAGATGCCACTTCATTATTTTCGTCCAAGGGAAATTATAGGTGCTGCGTCACCTTAATATTGGGCTGGGCCCATGTAATTTCGAAATACCACATTATAAGCTAGTTTTAGAGTCCGTATGTGTGGGGAAACCGAGTTAGGGTTGTTTTCGGACCCCACCTCCAAGGGGTCACGAAAATCCCCTCTGTTTCCCCATATATACAGCCCTTAGGGCGTCGTTTAGACTTGGGTTTTAATTAGATTTAAGTTAGCCATAGCCGCAACTTCGAGTTCTTCGTTTGTGTCATCCGACCAGGCAAGGACCGCATTGGAACCCCAACTTTCGTTAATCATTCATCTTATATTCGCAATATCCAGATTGCAATTCTTAGTTCTTGCTTGTTCTTTCGATTGCTTGCAGGAATTAAACCTTCGTGGTCAGGTTGATCGTGCCTCCGCGGGATCAACAACCTCTCGGAGTTGGTTTAGCGATCGCTAAGGCGCAACGTCTTCCCACGTTCGTAGTCGGGTCGTGAAAGTCGTCTCCACCATAATCGATCTCCATCATCTCATCGAAACATCGGGACACCTTCTCCTCTATCAAGTGGTATCAGATTTCCAGGTTGCTCGGTGAGATTTACCAGTTTTTCGTAGTCGAGATTACTTCTGTTTTCATACCTACAGTCCACGAAAAAGCCAAAAAGAAAATTAGGGTTAGATCATCACGTCCCAAGACAGTCCGAGCCTTTTGTCCAATTTTCTTTACAGTAGTTTGCTTTGTTGAATTTGCGGTTGCATCGTTGTGTCGAGTTGCTGATCTTAGCGTCTAGTTCCCTTAGAGTTTCGAGTTCTGATCACAGTTTGTCACGCCGCCGCCGCACAGTAGTACACCACCACGTTCCGCCAATCCGAGTCCAGATACACCACCACGTTCCGCCAAGCCGAGTCCATACACACCACCACAACGTGTTCCATCACCCGTTCGGTTTGTGATATCTCCGTAGCCAGAATAGTTTTGAGTTGAATAGAGTCGGATTTCACCAATCTTTGTCGTACGTAGAAGGGGGTGATTTCCAAAAAAAAAGAGTCTGGCACGCTTTCCAGAGCAGTTTTTAGGCCAAAAAATTGAGGGGTGAAAAAATTTCGTGCCCATACCTTCCTTCGGTCCAGAAACTCATTTTGAGACGTTCGCTACCATAGTGATTTTTCGCACTTTTTCAGCCAACGCAGTCCTGAATCGCCAAAAAAAGCAAAAAAAAGAGAGAAAAATAAATTCAGAGTGTGGTTCTCAGTTGTTTACGTGCCGCGCCGTGCTTTCATTGGTGTTTTAGGCTCGCGTCTCTAGTACGGTATAGCCTACGATCAGCACAGTACCGACATTGAGTGTTTATTCAGCTTTGCATCTCTGTTTTGATTACTGTTGAGCTTTTGTTACCGTACTTGTCAGCCTTCCTACAACTCCACATATATTCTACATCGTGCGTTTTGACACCTCCTGGCCATCGCTCTACCACATCTCTGAGAGTTTTGACCCGTTGGTTGTACATCACCACCTGCTGCTAGGTAAGAATCGGTAAGAACGAAAGAAAAGCTTGACGGATTTGTGCTTTCCACCACTCCACATCCCATTAGTAGAAGTAGGATCATATTTCTGTGTGTTTTCTATTTCTGCTAACCATGCCAGGATGACATGATGAAGTGGCGCGGGATGCGCCTGATTGGGAGAACATGAAAAACAAGGAATTACATAATAAATTTGCAAAAATGATGTCTGAACAGGTGAATGACATCGAGAACAGATTTACAGAGGCAATTGATGGCGTGGAGAAGATGATCGACACCAAGCTCGACGCCAAGTTTACTGAGTTGATCGCACGCCTACCTACACAGCCTGCTGCTGCTCCAGCACAGCCACCGCCACCACGATGTGCACGACGTATTCTGTTTCCGGGCGGAAAAGCTGCTGGTATTGGTGCTCCTGCTCCTGCTGCTGCAGTTACTGCTACTGCTGCTGCTTCTGACGTCGGCCAGGACGACAACTACGAGGGTGATTACGAGGAGGAAGTGGAACAGGAAGCGGCCTATGAACAGCCAGCTGGACGTACACGTCCCAACATTCGCCACGGTCGACACCAACCACCCCCTCAGGTACGCGATGATGAATATGTGCCTAAACTTAAATTGAATCTTAAGCCATTTGAGGGTAGATATATTCCTGATGCTTATCTTACTTGGGAGTTAGAAACTGAACAACGCTTTACATGTTTACAATATCCTGAGAATAGACGTGTTACTGCTGCTGTTTGTGAATTCACGGGGTTTGCATCTATTTGGTGGTCTGAACATTGTAGATTGCATGCTAATAATATTCCAACTACTTGGGATGCTTTAAAAGATGCTATGCGTACTCGCTGGGTTCCTCCTTATTATCAACGTGAATTGCTACAAAAATTACAGCGTTTGAGACAAGGAAAAAATTATGTAGAGGAATATTATCAGGAATTACAAACTGGATTGATTAGATGTGGCCTAGTAGAGGATAATGAAGCTATGCTTGCACGTTTTCTGGGTGGCTTAAACAAGGAGATACAAACTATTCTAGAATACAAGGACTGTGCTACTATCACTCATTTGTTTCATCTTGCTTGTAAAGCTGAACGTGAAGTGCAGGATCGACAGGCCACTACGAGACCTAACTTTTCTGCAGGACGAAATACATCATGGACATCGCGTGGAGCTTCTACATCCACACGTCCTGCTGCACCACCATCTACTTCAGCCGCTCATTCTTACAGGGAGCCACCAAAACAGCCAACGCCACCATTCAAGGGTGCACAGAGTGATCCAGCGGCGAGTTCTTCTTCATCCATGGCTTCCACAGGGCAAACAAGAGATCGTGATATTAAATGTCGCAGGTGCCAAGGTGGAGGTCACTTCGCCAAAGACTGTCCCTCCAAGCGTGTGATGACTATTACGGCGGATGGTGGGTATGAGTCAGCGAGTGACTATGACGAGGAGACTTTAGTTCTCATTGCTCATGAGGAACAGGGTGCCCATGATGATGCTTATGATATAGAGTATATGGCTCCTGATGATGCGGATAAATATGCTAGTTTGGTTGCTCAACGTGTGTTAAGTGTGCAGGTAACGAAGGTCGAGCAAAACCAGAGGCATAATTTGTTCCACACAAAGGGAGTGGTGAAAGAACGTTCGGTTCGCATCATTATTGACGGAGGGAGTTGCAACAACTTGGCTAGCATGGAGTTGGTGGAGAAGCTATCTCTCACCACAAGACCACACCCCCATCCATACTATATTCAGTGGTTTAACAATAGTGGTAAGATTAAGGTAACGCGTTCTGTTCGTGTGCACTTTAGCATTGCTGCATATGCTGATTATGTTGATTGTGATGTGGTACCCATGCAAGCATGCTCTCTTTTACTTGGTAGACCATGGCAATTTTATAGGAATGTTGTACACCATGGTAGGACAAATCAGTTTACTCTGGTTCATCAGGATAAAAATATTGCTTTACTTCCTATGTCTCCTGAACAAATTGTGAAAGATGATCTGGCTAGAGCTAGTAAAGCTAAACAGGAGAAAAATAAGAGTGAAAATGAGATAGCAGCTAAAGAATTTGAGCAACAACATAAGACTAATAGCAAATCTTCTTCTGCTGTTTCTAATGAAATTAAATTGACTAGTCCAACTTTGCTTGCTACTAAGGTTGATATTTTGGATTTGGATGTTAGTCAATATGTGTGCTATGCTTTTGTGTGCAAAGAAGCTTTGTTTTCATTTGAGGAATTGCCTCCTTCTTTGCCTCCTGTTGTCACTGACCTTTTGCAGGAGTTTATTGACGTCTTTCCACAAGACGTGCCACCGGGATTACCACCTATTCGAGGGATTGAGCATCAGATTGACTTAATTCCCGGTGCTTCGCTGCCTAACCGTGCGCCATACCGTACCAATCCGGAGGAGACGAAGGAGATTCAGCATCAAGTACAAGAGCTACTCGACAAAGGTTACATACGTGAATCCCTTAGTCCTTGTGCTGTTCCTGTTATATTAGTACCTAAAAAGGATGGAACATGGCGTATGTGTGTTGATTGTAGAGCCATTAATAATATTACTATTCGTTATCGTCATCCTATTCCTAGGTTAGATGATATCCTTGATGAATTAAGTGGCTCTACCATGTTTTCCAAAGTTGATTTGCGTAGTGGATACCATCAAATTCGCATGAAATTAGGAGATGAATGGAAAACGGCATTTAAAACTAAGTTTGGATTATATGAGTGGTTAGTCATGCCTTTTGGGTTAACTAATGCACCTAGCACTTTCATGAGATTAATGAACGAGGTTTTACGTGCTTTCATTGGACGATTTGTGGTAGTCTATTTTGATGATATACTGATTTATAGCAAATCTTTGGAGGAACATTTGGATCATTTACGTGCTGTTTTTATTGCTCTACGTAATGCACGTTTGTTTGGTAACCTTGGGAAGTGCACCTTTTGCACCGACCGAGTATCGTTTCTTGGCTATGTTGTTACTCCGCAGGGAATTGAAGTTGATAAAGCCAAGATCGAGGCGATTGAGAGTTGGCCGCAGCCCAAAACGGTCACACAAGTGAGGCGTTTTGTAAGAGATTTCAGCACCATTTCTGCACCTCTCAATGAGCTTACACGCAAGGATGTGCCTTTTACTTGGGGTACCGCACAGGAAGAAGCCTTCACGGTATTGAAAGATAAGTTAACACATGCTCCTTTGCTCCAACTTCCTGATTTTAATAAGACTTTTGAGCTTGAATGCGATGCTAGTGGGATTGGTTTGGGAGGTGTGTTATTACAAGATGCTAAACCTGTTGCATACTTTTCTGAAAAATTGAGTGGGCCTAGTCTGAACTATTCTACTTATGATAAGGAATTATATGCTCTTGTTCGGACTTTAGAAACTTGGCAACATTATTTATGGCCCAAAGAATTTGTTATACATTCTGATCATGAATCTTTGAAACACATAAGAAGTCAAGCAAAACTTAATCGTCGACATGCTAAGTGGGTTGAATTTATTGAGACTTTCCCTTATGTCATTAAACACAAGAAGGGGAAAGATAATATTATTGCTGATGCTTTGTCTCGTCGTTATACTATGCTTTCACAACTTGACTTCAAGATATTTGGTTTAGAGACAATCAAAGATCAATATGTACATGATGCGGAATTTAAAGATGTATTGCAGAATTGTAGAGAGGGTAGCATGGAACAAGTTTGTGCTTCATGATGGATTTGTGTTCCGTTCTAACAAGCTATGCATTCCAGCTAGCTCTATTCGTCTTTTGTTGTTGCAGGAGGCGCATGGAGGAGGATTAATGGGACACTTTGGCGTGAAGAAGACGAAGGACGTACTTGCTACACATTTCTTTTGGCCAAAGATGAGACAGGATGTTGAGCGTTTTGTTGCTCGCTGCACTACATGTCAAAAAGCTAAGTCACGACTCAATCCTCATGGTTTATACATGCCTTTACCGGTACCTAGTGTTCCGTGGGAGGACATATCCATGGACTTTGTTTTAGGCTTGCCTCGAACAAAGAAGGGGAGGGATAGCATATTTGTTGTCGTGGATAGATTTTCTAAGATGGCACATTTTATACCATGTCATAAAAGCGATGCTGCTGCTAATGTTGCTGATTTATTCTTTCGTGAGATTATTCGCTTACATGGTGTGCCCAATACTATTGTCTCGGATCGTGATACTAAGTTTCTTAGCCACTTTTGGAGATGCTTATGGGCTAAGTTGGGGACTAAACTACTTTTTAGTACTACATGTCATGCCCAAACTGATGGAAAAATTGAAGTGGTCAATAGGACATTGTCTACTATGCTTAGGGCTGTTTTAAAGAGTAACTTGAAAATGTGGGAAGAATGTTTACCTCATATTGAATTTGCTTATAATCGTTCATTTCATTCTACCACTAAAATCTTCCCTTTTGAGATTGTTTATGGTTTTCTACCTCGTGCACCTATTGATTTGCTGCCTCTTCCATCTTCGGAGGAGGTAATTTTGATGCCAAGCAACGTGCTGAATTGATATTAAAAATGCATGAGTTAACAAAAGAATACATTGAGCGAATGAATGCTAGATACAAGCTTGCTGGTGATAGGGGTCGAAAGCATGTTGTGTTTGAACCCGGAGATCTTATTTGGTTACATCTACGTAAAGATAGGTTTCCTGATTTGCGCAAGTCTAAGTTAATGCCTCGAGCTGATGGTCCCTTTAAGGTTTTGCAAAAAATTAATGATAATGCATATAAACTTGAGCTACCTGTAGCCTTTGGGGTTAGTCCCACATTTAACATTGCAGATTTTAAACCTTATTTGGGAGAAGATGATGAGCTTCCGTCGAGGACGACTTCAATTCAAGAAGGGGAGGATGATGAGGACATCTCTACTAATTTTACACCCACATCTTCACCAACTACACATACTGGACCAGTTACTAGAGCAAGCGCACGTCAACTAAATTATCAGGTACTTTCGTTTCTTGCGAATCCTTCTAATGTTCATGAACATATGATGCTGCCTAAATTAGATACTTTTGTTTTGCTTATGAATGAAGGACCTAGCATGGACAAGAAGGATGGTCATTGGAGCGGGATCAAGCATGGAGAAGAAGGTGCGCGCGCGGGAAAGGACAATGGAGCTTACAGTGGTGATTTTTGCACTACGAAGCTTCCATAAGGCGCGCATGAAGTCTTGGACGAAATACACGAGATGCCACTTCATTATTTTCGTCCAGGGGCAATTATAGGTGCTGCGTCACCTTAATATTGGGCTGGGCCCATGTAATTTCGAAATACCACATTATAGGCTGTTTTTAGAGTCCGTATGTGTGGGGAAACCGAGTTAGGGTTGTTTTCGGACCCCGCCTCCAAGGGGTCACGAAAATCCCCTCTGTTTCCCCATATATACAGCCCTTAGGCCGTCGTTTAGACTTGGGTTTTAATTATATTTAAGTTAGCCATAGCCGCAACTTCGAGTTCTTCGTTTGTGTCATCCGACCAGGCCAAGACCGCATTGGAACCCCAACTTTCTTTAATCATTCATCTTATATTCGCAATATCCAGATTGAAATTCTTAGTTCTTGCTTGTTCTTTCGATTGCTTGCAGGAATTAGACCTTCGTGGTCAGGTTGATCGTGCCTCCACGGGATCAACAACCTCTCGGAGTTGGTTTAGCGATCGCTAAGGCGCAATGTCTTCGCACGTTCGTAGTCGGGTCGTGAAAGTCGTCTTCACCATATTCGATCTCCATCATCTCATCGAAACATCAGGACACCTTCGCCTCTATCAGGCAAAAGTTTCGACCAAAACCAAATTTTGACAAGAACCCAGAGCAAACTAAGATCAGATGCAACTCTGTCATTGGATTGGGCTAGAACTAGTTCAAGAACAAGACCTAACTCAGTCTAAACATAGAATAGATAGAATCTCAATACTGACCTGAGTAGATGGGATAACTTAGATGCTACAAACAGTTTTCCCAAAGAGCAATGATCAACACGGATCAGAACAGTCCTATAAACAGAAAACAAAACCCTAAGAAATCTTAGATCCAAGCCCTAGATGAAGAACACACAGAAAAGATTGGATCCAAGAGAACTTGTGTACCCTAACTCGGTGACGCGAAGCGGCTACGGCGACGGAGTGCGGAGACGTGCTCTTCGTCGACGGGGAACGTCCACGGCGGCGGCGGTCCGGCAGTTAAGCGGCACTGTCGACGTCGGGAACGAGAGCTCTGCGGCGTGCTCGAGGAGGGAGACGGGGAAATCGGGAGAGAATGAACGTGGGGAACGGTTCGCTGGAGGGTTTGCCTTATATAGGCCCGATCTGAAATGGTTGCCAGATCGTATCGAACGGCTGCCAGCGAGTGTCTCTTCCGAGTCAACGGCTCAGATGAAGTGGCGGTTCGCGAGCGAATCTCAACGACCCGAGAAAGACGGGGACTCAACGGCCGAAGAATAAGTCTTGACCGAGAGCAAAAACTTCGATAAAGTTGGAAGCATTTGATTCGGAACTCAATGACGTTCGAAGCAATGTGCTTTCCGTTTCAAATGTGCTTAACCATTCAAGACAGAATAGATTGGGAGCGAATCAAAATGGAGAGGTAGGATCCGAAACTTATCAGTTCGAAGAAAACAACAACGAAGCTAAAAGTGATAAGTACAAGGGACAAACAAAACGAATAAAAAAACAACACATAACTGAAACCAAATGGCAAACGAAGCAAAACACACAAACTTGGATGAAGGAAAAACTCAAGCGAAACTAAACAAACACACAACGAAGGTGAATATGTGCAAGAGAAAAGTTTCGATCTTACTGAACATTGTGTGAGTCTAGGATGTTGAGCTCACATCTCAATGCACAGAACCTTTTCTCGTCCAATGGCTTCGTGAATATACCTGCCAATTGATCTTCAGTTCTAACATGGCTGATCTCAATGCCTTCGCGCTGAACATGATCTCGAAGAAAATGTTGACGAATATCGATATGCTTCGTTCGAGAGTGTTGCACAGGATTGTGTGCAATTTTGATAGCACTCTCATTATCACAAAGCAGAGGGATTTTCTTCACATAAATACCATAATCTTTCAGCGTCTGCTTAAGCCAAAGTATTTGAGTGCAGCATGAGCCAGCAGCAATGAATTCAGCTTCAGCAGTAGATATTGAGACACAGTTCTGTTTCTTTGAAGCCCAACAAACAAGAGATCTACCAAGAAAATGACAAGTGCCTGAGGTAGATTTCCTGTCAACTCTATCACCAGCCCAGTCTGAATCAGAATATCCAATCAAATCAAACTGAGTTCCTTTGGGATACCAAAGTCCCAAAGAAGGAGTATGTGCTAGATATCGAAGAATTCGCTTCACAACAATGTGATGCGATTCCTTCGGATTTGCCTGAAAACGAGCACAAATACAAACTGATAGCATAATATCAGGTCTAGATGCACATAAGTATAAGAGTGAATCTATCATAGACCGATACTTCTTCTGATCGAAGGGTTTCCCTTTCTCATCATCATCAAGAAAACCATTGGTAGGCATGGGAGTTCTGATGGTCTTGCATTCAGCAAGATCAAATTTCTTCAGGAAGTCCTTCAAGTATTTCTCTTGTGAAATAAAGGTGCCATTCTTCTGTTGGCGAATCTGAAATCCAAGGAAAAACTTCAATTCACCCATCATGGACATCTCATATTTCTTCGAAATCATCCTTGCAAATTCTTCACTGATTTCAGTGTTAGTGCAGCCAAAAATAATATCATCTACATATATCTGACACACAAATAGATCATTGTTATATGATCGAGTGAAAAGAGTGGGGTCAGTGGTTCCATGTTTGAATCCTTTCTTCAGGAGGAAATCCTTCAATGTTTCATACCAAGCACGAGGTGCTTGCTTCAGTCCATACAAAGCTTTGTGAAGCCTGTACACCATATCAGGATTCTTCGAGTCTTCAAAACCTGGTGGGTGCATAACATACACTTCTTCTATCTCACCATTAAGAAAAGCACTTTTGACATCCATTTGATATAGCAATATATTTTTGTGGTTAGAAAAAGCAAGCATGACACGAATGGATTCGAGACGGGCTACTGGAGCATAGGTTTCACCAAAATCAATGCCTTCGATTTGGGTGTACCCTTGTGCTACTAGTCTAGCTTTATTTCTTACAACAATACCATTTTCATCTTGCTTGTTGCGAAATATCCACTTGGTGCCAATAACATTGTGCTTCGTGGGATCTGGCCTGTCAACAAGTGACCAGACTTTGTTTCTTTCAAACTGGTGAAGTTCTTCCATAATAGCCAATAACCAATCAGGGTCCTTCATGGCTTCATCATATTTTGAAGGCTCTAGCATGGAAACAAAAGAAAAACTTCCACAGAAGTTAGCAAAATGAGTACGAGATCGAGTAGTGGGACGACCTGGTTGATGAATATCTTCGAGGATCGAATCAACATCAACTCTTCTTCGAACTCGTGATAACGTAGTATCATTTGCTTCAGGCTCAGCTTCAGCTTCTGGATCTGCATCAGCTTCGGGATCTGCTTCACCTTCAGCTTTGGCATTTCCTTCAGGATTAGCATTTCCTTCATTTCCGTGTCCTTCTTCGTCCTGTTTATTGTTAGCTTCAGGATGTTGATATCCAGTGCCCCGGGCTATGTGTGGGAACATTGGACCATCATCATCCCTGACAATTTGACGAGGATTGGCTTCAATAGGCTGAATCTCTCCAATAGCCATGGACCTGATCACTTCATCAAGTGGAGGTTCATCTAGATCATGAGGCAAATGCTCTTTTTGAGAGCCATTAGTTTCATCAAACCTCACATTTACAGTTTCCATAACTTTCCCAAAGTGAGAGTTATACACTCTGTAAGTGTGAGAGTTTGAGCCATAACCTAAAAGAAAACCTTCATGTGCCTTAGGGGCAAATTTGGAGCTATGATTCATATCTCTAATAAAGCATGGAGCACCAAATACCCTAAGATAAGAAACATTTGGTTTGTTACCAGTGATAAGTTCATGTGAAGTTTTCTTCAGGAATTTGTGAAGGTAAACCTTGTTGATGATATGACATGCAGTGTTAATTGCTTCGGCTCAGAACCTAATAGGAGTCTTGTATTCAGCAAGCATAGTTCTGGCCATTTCAATAAGAGTTCTATTCTTCCTTTCAACTACACCATTCTGTTGAGGTGTATATGCAGCAGAGAACTCATGAGTAAAGCCATGATCATCAAGAAAATCTTCAATATGAGTATTTTTGAATTCAGTTCCATTATCACTTCGGATATGCTTCAGAGATAATTCATATTCAGTTTGAGCTCTCTTAGCGAATGACTTGAAGATTTCAACTACTTTGCTTTTGTCATCCAAAAAGAAAACCCAAGTATAACGAGAGAAATCATCAACAATAACAAGACCATATTTGTTTCCTACCAGGCTTGCATAATTTTGAGGACCAAAAAGATCCATATGAAGCAATTCAAGAGGACGAGTGGTAGTCATGATAGTCTTCGCTGAATGATGTTTCTTCGTGATTTTACCAGCTTCACAAGCACTGCAGAGACGATCCTTGTCGAATTTTACTTCGCTAAGGCCAATAACATACTTCTTCTTCACTAAGTTATGAAGATTTCTCATCCCTGCATGACCAAGTCTTCGATGCCATAACCAGCCAGATGAAGCTTTTGCCATTAAGAATGTGGATACAGCAGGGCCCGAAGAAAAATCAACAATGTATAAATCTCGTTTTCGGTAACCCTCGAAGACAAACGTATAGTCATCCTGTGAAAAGACAACACAACGCGAAGCAGAAAATAGAACAAGCATACCCATATCGCATAACTTTGAAATAGACATAAGATTATATCCAAGTGATTGGACTAGCATAACCTTGTCAATGTGCTTATCTTTTGATATGGCAACCTTACCCAATCCTAACACTTTACCCTTGTTGTTATCACCGAAGGTAATGAACTTCTGAGAAGATTGAGATAGTTTTTCTTCGGTGAATAACTCCTTGTCTCCGGTCATATGATTTGTGCAACCACTGTCCATGAACCATTCGGATCCACCGGAGACATAGCCCTGCAGAAGAATTAGTTCTTCTTAACCACCCACAAACGAGCAGGTGACTGAGAAGATGTTGAAGCACTGGTTGAAGCAATATTAAAGCGAACAGGAGTGTATTGCTTCGGTGTACCATCTAGCACACCATAAATGTAAGTCCTCTGCGAATGGTTAGGATAAGACTAAGCATATGCAATATTAGAATGATTATTATGAGGACGATACGTATGACGACCAGTACGATAATATTGCTTCTGCGGAACATTTGATTCGGGCACCAGTGGATCATTTCTCGTCTCCAGAGAATAGAAATGATTCGGTGGTACCGAAGGCTTTCCCTGCATAGTATGGTTAGCAGGCAGTTTTTCCACAAGTGCTTTCTGCACCCATATCTGCCTCTTATAGAAGCCATTCTTCGGTGGAGTACCTACATACTCAGCAGTAAATTTTCCCTGTTCGTCCTTAATGAGGTTGTAGTCTGAATCAAGTGATTCATCCACAATGGCTTTGTTCATTTTGCAGTCGAAACCTGAAAGGTTAGCAATGTCAATGGGTTTCTCCTTCGCTAGAACCCAAACAGTCTTAGGATACTTCTCAGGTTCCCAATAGGTGCCATCAGGGTTTATCTTTCTCTCGAAACCAACACCCTCATTCCTGGGATTTCTGTGAAGGAGAGCCTTCCTCAGAATATCACAGAGATATTGGTGTCCTTGCACACTTTTGAACATGCCTGTTTCAAATAAGTTTTTCAACCTGAGGAGTTCCTCGGTAACAACAGGATTTTCCTCATCAGAGGCATTAGTATCATCAATAATAATAGGAGCTTTCCCTTTGGAATCAGTTTTGCTTCGTTCCAAACAAGTTAAGCAAGGTGAATCAGTTTTATGATTTGCTTCAGAACCTTGTTGAGCCATGAGAGAGAGATTGACATTTTCCAATTCTTCATGAGCCTCTTTCAGTTTTTCGAGAGCCATTTTCCTTTGAAGAAATTCATAGGTGAGCTTCTCATAATCAACTGAAAGAAGATCATGCCGAGAGGATAATTCTTCAAACTTCTCCTTCAGAGCAGCATGCTCATTAGTCAAAGTTTGACCTTTCTCTATATCATCGATCAACAGAGTTTCTGATTTCTTAATGGTTTTGCTCAGTGAATCAAGTTCATCTTGTTGGATCGAAGCAATTTTAGCAAGTTTAGCATAGCTTATCTTTGAATCACTATCATATGAGGAGCAATCAGAAGTATCATAGTTTGATTTGGATGAAGATACCTTCGCCTTGGCCATGAAGCAATATGCATGAGTTTCATCTTCACTACTATTGTTGGTGAAGAATGAGCTCGAAGCTTTGGTTGAAGCATCTGCCGAAGCGAAAGCCAAACCAGCAACACCCTCTGATTCGGACCCAAACCCAGACCTCGAGCCTGATTCAGCTTCGGAGCCAGAGGCTTCGTCTTCTGAGTTCATCTCCTTTCCCAAATAGGCCTTGGCACGGTGCGAGCTGCTTCGATGAGACGAGTGAGTCTTCGATGAAGAGCCCTCACGTTTCTTATGATACTTCTTCCTCTTATCATCATCAGAGTCTTTCTTATTTTCTCTTCTCGAACTGGAATCATGTCTCTTTGACTCACAGCTTCTGGAGGATCTGTGGGACTTTGATGAAGAGTCTCTGAGCGAATGCTTCGATTTGTTCTCAGCTTCCCACAGAGGGCAATCAACAATGTAGTGACCTGGTTTCTTGCACTTCTAGCAGCAGTTGTCCTTCATGGAGAGCTTCTTGAGGATGAACGGTGAGAAGAGTGACTTGAGCTTCTTGAAGGATAACTCTTCTTGGGTGAAGAAAAACCTTTTCTCTGAAAGCGATTGAAGCGTCTCATGATCAATGCTAGATCTTTTCCAATGCTTGCAGGATCATCTGATTCGACACCTGAAGCAGAACTGACTTCGGGTGAAGAATGACGCGAAGCTTTTGCTTTCAAGGCATGAGATCTTCTTCGAGAACCATTTATGTCACGTTTCTCATCTTCTTCCATTTCAAAAGTATTGAGTCTCTCAAGAATATAAGCGGCAACAAGACGTCTGAAATCAGTCCTTTCCTTGATCATCAGCACAATGTGATCAAACGAATCATCCAATGAGCAAAGCAGAGTTCTAACAACTGAGTGAGGAGTAATGTCATCAGCACCAAGGGAAATCAACTCATTTGCAAGAGCAGTGAGTCTTCTGTAAATGGAGCTGACTTTTTCACCCTCGTTTCTCTTGAATCGATAGAATTTGCTTCGAAGTGTGTCAATTCTGGCATCCTTCTGGGTAGAAACACCTTCACCAATCTTCTCAAGATAGTCCCAGACACCTTTGGCAGAAGGAATATTCTTCACTTCATGATACTTCTCTGGTGTCAGATGATTGGTGATGAAAACCCAGACTTCAGAATCAAGGTCGATCAGCTTCGCTTCTTCAGGAGTGATGGCATTCTTGTCTGCAACTGTAACTCCATACACGACAACTTGCCAGGCATTCGAGTTGATAGCCATGATATTTCTCTTCATTTTGTCCTTCCAGTATGGATAGTCATTTCCATTGAACACGGGTATGGGTTCGCCGGAGCGAATGGCTGCAAAAGACATACTTGAAAAACACTCTAGGAGGTTAATCCAATCAAAGAGTGACTTGCTCTGATACCAATTGTAAGTCCAAGGATTTGATCAGAGAGGGAGGGGGTGAATGATCACTTCAAATTTTTGCATGAAACTATGAAGTGAAGCATAACATAGCAACAGAAGAATTTCAACAGAAAGGTAAACATTGAAGTAGAACTGGATTGAAGCATAACATAGCGAATCAAAAGCATCGAATCAATTGCATTGAATCAAATCACTGAAGCAATTGATAAGATGAATGTAAGTGCGGAAAGTAAAACGAAATCTTGACTCGGCGATGTTTGTTCGACCAGTTCACACTCTGCAAAGTGCTACGTCTGGTTGGAGGGACTTGTGATTGTACACAGGAGCTAACCTCTCTCCGTCTGTATCTCCACTGCACCAATCTCCTTGAGCTTGGTCAGTTCTTCACTCGCGGTTGATTATTGAGGAAATCACCGAAACCTTTGACAAACTGGACTTCGAGGAGACAATAACTCTTCGCTCTCTGAAGAACAACGCTCTAACCGTCTAGGAGAATTGCAGTTCTCCAAGATAAAAAGGCTAGCAAACTTCTTCCTAAGTCATAATGAATCAACTCAGATCAATAGGACTTATACTTCGGTGGATGGGTTTTTGGTTTGCTTCGGTGGGGTTGCTCTTTCTCTTCACTGTCAGGAAATATTCTTGGAGCAGCCATCGGCCAATGAGGGCGGGGGTGGCGTATTTATAGGTGGCAATCCCTAGGTGCGAAATGTCTCAAATGAACCGATGCGACAGCTTGACACCTGTCCGCAACGGTCATATTTCCAATCAAAGAGCAACTTTACTTGCGGTCCAAGTAAAGATGACTCACGGACTTGGTTCTGCTTCAGGAGCCGAAAGAACAAAGTCTTCGCTGGTGAAGCATTACCTAGTGCACATGAGATTTCTCATCTCTGGCTTCTCACATGTTTGGATTCGATCTGAGTCTTTTCACCAAAACCTTCGGAGTACATTTACTAAACCCCTCTTGATAGTACGATTTTTCCTACGACTCAAAGAAGTGAAAAAGAACTACGCAAAAACTACCAAGTCTTGCGCCATCTTGGTCATCTCCTTCGATGAGATGTGCTTCAGGATTCCTTATCTTTTTGGGGGTCGACATCCGTGATGAGCTTCGCTCTAGAGGATATGCTTCAGTAAGTATGTAAATCTTAGTTGAAGCTTTATCACCAACCTATAACTTCAGGACCCTAACCATCTGTTTTACACTAGAAAACTTGTTAGTTCCTCTACTGTTTTGTCCAACAATATCCAAAACTCATGGGGGCATAACTTTGCTCTTACACAAGTCCTGGCCCGGCCGACGGATCAACGGGGTCTTACCTACACGTCGTAGATGTGCCATCCATGGAGCTGTTGCAGCCTGGGAAAG
Organism: Bromus sterilis; assembly: GCA_950022295.1. Classification (NCBI taxonomy): domain Eukaryota; kingdom Viridiplantae; phylum Streptophyta; class Magnoliopsida; order Poales; family Poaceae; genus Bromus; species Bromus sterilis. Next base: position 236,752,585 of record OX465596.1, read on the forward strand.
TATAAGGTTGAGTGCCATTGAGTAGTTTTAAGTACCCACTCGGAAGTTCATCGAGTGGGTTGGATCGAATAGTCCTTTATGGAGTAAGAACTCACAGCGTGCATAGCTAGGCACATGAAGATGATAGCAAGTGCGTACTCAAGCTATCCGTTAGTAACATTCTCAAGACATCGGTGAGTGAGTACTCGACCCTTTGTCGAGCTGTTGTAGCTTAACAATTCACGCCGGTGAGTAAGCACTCGAACCTCTGCGTGGCACTTTTGCAGTCGGAGAAGTAATGAATATGCTCCTAATGGCAGTTATTTGATGAAACATAAAAAACAGCCTTGAGCGCCAAAATAATGCGGCCTGGATTATCAGTCGAGAAGGTCTGCTTCGATTTGAATTGTCGATGTCATCATTGCTGATGCAAGGTTATCTTGCTTGCGACGCTCTACTGAGATGGGACGTCACGGGATGTGGTGACAACTGTGAGTAGTGGCGCGCCGCAGTCAGACTTGATTTGATGATGATGCCTTGATTTTTGCACGTAGTGGACGTCATGGTTACTGCGCCGGTTAGGATTCATGCGCCACGTGTAGGGAAGGAGATCGTGCTTGGCAATTCAGTATCTTAGATGAACGGTTGATCTCGAATCCCACTGCGGTATATATGATGAGCCCAACGACGGTTAAGATATTCACCACATTTTCTTCCTTTCTTTCATCTTCTTCCTGCTTGCGCTCGTTCACGTTTCCTATCTTCTCATTTTCTGAGATCTTGAGCACCCGATCTCCACCATGACCAAGACCACCAAGCCCACGAAGGCGGCTACAAGCTCCAAGAAGGAGGCGGCGACAACAATCGCTAAGAAGAAGCAGCCTGGAGGTTGAGAGTCGTTGACGCTCCGCTCCGCCGACCTCGCCGTCATGGAGCGCGACGGGGTGGTGGTGGAGGAGGAGTGCGGATCCCCGACGAGGATGCGATGCCGCTCCTGCAGCCCGATGAGCAGGTATGTTTCCAGAGTTTTATGCAGCGGGGCTTATCTTTGCCCGTGCACCCTTTCCTTCGCAACCTGCTGTTTGCATACCTGGAGCAGTTGCATGATTTCATTCCCAATGGCATCTTGCACATTGCGTGTTTTATTATGTTGTGGGAGTGCTTCTTGGGGGTGTACCCTCATTGGTGTATGTGGAAGTACCTCTTCGATGTGAAGAGGTCATGTGAGTCCTATGCCATCGGCGGCAGCACCATCTCCATCAAGGTGGATGCTAACTACTTCAATTTGGAGAAGAAAGACTCCGTCTAAGGATGGAGAAAGAAGTGGTTCTACATCAAGGACCAGGTGACCATTGGCCAGTAGTATGGACTTGCGCCATTCGATCCCGCGGCTCGTGCGAAGAGGTGGCCCGCTTGGGAGCACGAGCTTTCAGCGACTGAGATACAAGAGGCAGAGCCGATGTTTCATCGGGTGGTGGATCTGAGGAGGAAGAGCAGGTCGGAGGTAACAGGTCTTCAGCTCATCGCTCTGTTTGTAAGGAGGTGCGTTCAGCCGATACAGTTTCGGGCTCACCCCATTTGAAAGTTCGCGGGTCCTCAAGACCCGACAAGAGTGCTGCATGATGAATTTTCAAGCATCGAGCTTGAATTAAGGGTGAAACGGATCACCAAGGTAAAGGGAAGGCCACCGCTCGAGTGCCCAGTGCAGTCGTACGCTCCTGACAATCCCTTCGTGAGGTAATGTGACATTTTTTGCTGCTTGGATTTTGTAGTGTTTGTGCACTTTCTCTTGCTTGAATCTTTCGTCTGCTTGAACCTTTTATAGGGTCATGTGCCTCTGTTGAGTTACCCGCGTAGCCCGAAAATGCCGAGATGTGGGAGGAGGGCGAGGATGCGGACGACCTGCATGGCGAGATGGGTGAGGACGGCTCGGATGAGGTGGCGAGCCACCTTCTTCCGACAGAGACTGATGAAGATGCGGAGGATGGTGATTATCTCCCCTTGATTCTTCGCCCTCGCAAGCGCCAACCGTCGACGCCACTCGAATAGGACGCGAGTTCGCCTGTGCCAGCGACAGGTACGAGATCGTCGAGTGCTCAGCCCATATCTGCGGAGCCGCTGCGTGCCATTCCTCCTAAGAGGATGCAGATGGGATGGGTGCTCCCGCCAACTTCAGACGATGCAGAGTAAGTTTTCTTTATAGTTGAATTGCTTTTTTCTTTGCAAGGTTTGCTTGTAAGCTCATAGTTGGTAATGTGGATGCAACAATGCCGCACCCGAGGTTGGCCAAACGTCGTCATCTGCGAGTCCGGCTGCACATGAGGCAAGCCCGATCAAGACCACTCCTGAGGCGACAGCGGAGGTCGCCCATGCGGTGAGTGGCCCGTCGGCTCCTGTTGCGTCTGCGGTTGAGAAGGCGGTAGCTGCCACCGAGGATGATGTTGCATAGGAGAAGCCACCTGTGGCTACAAGGTCAGGTCGGCTCGAAGACTTGTTGAAGCAGGTCAGTTTTTCTTCGTGCTTGGTTTGACTCTTCTTAGAGTGTTTTTCTGTATGATAGTTTTTCTTCGTGCTTGGTTTGACTCTTCTTCGAGTGTTTTACTATATGATAGTTATCGGGTGTGCGACATCGCTCCCGACGGGAATAGCCCCCGAGGCTACGTGCAATCTCTTGTGATTGGGCGTAGGCTCGTAGACTAAGTTAGATTAACAGGTGCGCGACAGCGCTCCTGATGGGAGTAGCCCCCGAGGCTACGTACAATCGCTTGCGATTGGGCGTAGGCTCGCATAAGCTGACGGTCGACTGACTGCTAGATTTCGTACTGCAGCCTAACTTCAAGGAGGCCGACAAGTTGCTGGCGCTACGCAAGGTATAAGACTGCCCAAGACAAGTTCGAGCAGACGACCAAGCGGATGACCGGTAAGTTTTTGTTGTAGTTTGTGCGCGCCTCTGGTCTTCAGTATTGCCCGTGCTCACAAGGAGCGGATGGTGAAGTCTGACGCTGCTGGCACCATCCTAGTGCGGTCCTTGCCGTGTGTTCTTGCAGGTTAGTGTACCTATCACTTGGTCGTTTGCTTCTTCTCCTTTTTGTGACTGAGTTGTAAGGTGAGTTTGTTTCTGTATATACATGCTGCTGGCCGAGCTCCTCCATCCAGCGAGTCTGAGGGCTCGAACGTCCTCCATGGCACCATAAACGGTAAGGGGGATAGTGTCGAGATTGCCAAGGCCGTGACCGCGGAGGCTTCGAATGTCCTGAAGGTGCTGCATGAGGGTGTATTCCCCGACAAAGTTGTGCCGAGGGAGCCCGATGTCTTGGTGTGTGCTTTCGACAAGGGTGGCGACTTCTTGATAGACTTCACACGCGACAATACGGTGAGTGGTCTTGAGACTACGCTCATGGTCCTCCTGGGTCATGGCGTGTCGATTGATTTCGACACCGTGTTGTCGTCCATGCCCAAATATACTGTTGTTCACTCGAGACAGGCGACAGCTGGGGCACACAAGCTTCAGGAGACGCTGGTGAGGCACACACAGTCGAGAACTGGTGTCGCCCAGGACTAGATTTGTAGTTGTAGTCATAGTTGATGTACTTAGTTTATGAAGTACTTGTCTTTTGTAATGAACTTCTTTGATCATGAAGTTTATTTTGGGCTACTCGAAGCCCCCGAGTGTCTTCTTGGTTCTTCTATTTCTCAGTGCTTTCCTTGCTGTTGTTCTTCGGTTTTAGGCCTCGTCGAGTGCCACGCATGCGTGGGGAACATTGAAAGAAGATGCGAGGGCGGTTGCTTATGTCAGAACCCTAAATTAGGTTTGTGTTTAACCTAGCTTGCATTTTTGCATCATGAAATTTTTTGCAAAAGAAAAGAAATGGGGAAAAAAGCCCTAAATGAATTAAATAAAAAGGCCAGAAATAAATCTTTTTCCAAAATTCTTTTGGATATGTTGGAAAGTCCTAAAAATGAGTGTGATCATTTTAAAAGTGATTTGGGATTAATCCCATGCTCATAGATTTTTCAAAAATCCAAACAGTGGCTTGGAAATTAAATCAATTGCATATTTGAATTGGAATTCAAATAATTTAAATTTCAAAAATTCCCAAAACTTGGGGTTGACTAATATAAGGTCACCTAGGTTTTATAAAATTGCTTGGGAATTTTTAATAAATGCCTAGTATTATTTTTAGGGCAAAACAAAAAGAACAGAAAGAATAAAAAAGAAAATAAAAGGCAGAGCCTTACCTCTCGCCTAGGCGACAGCCCATCAGGCCCAGCCCACTCCAGCCTCCCTGTCGTCTTCCTCCTTGCCAGAAGGAGAGACGGAGGAGCCCTGCGCCGCGACATGGACGCCACCTCCTCCTCGGGCCACGTAGAGCCCTCCCCTCCTCTATCTTCTCGCGCTGGAGACGCCCAGAAGCCCAAGCCACCTCCCCCCCTCTCGCGCTTGCCATCTTCCTCCTCCCCGGCGTATTCCGCGCGGCTCCGAAGACCTACCCAGGGCGCCGTCAACATTTAGCGTGGCCACCGGCCTCGTATCGCCGCTGCACCTTGTCAAGAAGCATCACCGGAGACGCCCACACCGAGCCGCGGCTCCAATTTGGATCAACAAGCAGCAGAGGAGACGCTAGCCTCAAGAACTCGCCGCCGGCCGTCGAGGAGCTCGAGCTCCAATTCGTCACCGCCGAGCCCCCTCAAGCCTCGCCGAGCTCATCACCGTCTTCACCGTGAGCTCCCTCTCATTTTCCCCCTCCTAGCTCCCCTCCTCGTGCTCCCTGTCGCCGTTCGCCATGTGCAGAGGCCACGGCCGCCGCCGGGCTTGACCCCGCCATGGCCTGGGGCCTCTCCTTGATGCCCCGATGGCACAAGTGGGTGCGAGTGAGCGAGGGGCACACGCATGTGCCCTCCAACCCCTCCACGTGCCCTCCGGCGCAGCGCCGCCGCGTACAGAAGCCGGCAGCTCAACCAGGCCATTAGGCCCTAAACCGCCTGCTAACCCCCCCTTTAGCCTATGACAGGTGAGCCCAAGGCCCCCCTAATTAACCCGTGGGGTAATTAAACAGAGGGATTAAGCCCTAGCCACTGACCAGTGGGACCCCCCTGTCAGGGTTGGCCACACGTCATGCTGACGCCAGCATGATGCAGTATTTGTTAAATCATTTAATTAAATCAGAAAATCCAGAAAATGTTCAAAACTTTGAAATTGAATATCTTTTAAACCATAACTCCAAATGAAAAGATTTATATATGAAAATTGATCAGAATAAAATTCTCTATCCAAATATGCAACTTCCAACCATGTTTGAATTGATTATGTTGAAGAACCAGTAGCATTTTGCTATATGGAATATTTGGCATAATTCAAATCACAAGCCCACATTAAATCAAATTGAACAATTGCTATACAAACATTATCACTTGCACATCAGAGGCATATCACACACATGACTAAATGGTTTCCAATGAACAAACTTTAGCAAATGCAAGTTGACCTAAATTGAATACATTTGGAGTTTGAATTTGAATTTACTTTTCAAATCAACTTCAATTAACATGTTGTAATTTAAACCTAGGTCACATCAGTACCTTGCCATGCTATGTTTTGCATATTGATTGTGCATTGTACTATGTTGAATGTGCATTACTTTCAGTGCTTCGGTGTCTGCTTCTTCTCGGTAGAGTTGATCTCGGAGACGAGTTCAACCTCACGTCAGAAGACTAGTACCTCGTCATCATCAGCAAGGCAAGCACCCCCTCCTTGATCATGTCGATAAAATCCCAGTTCCCTCTCATTCTCGCTTATGCATGTTTAGGATTTCACCATGATACATTCTACCGCTAGTTGAACCCATTCCTTTGCATGACCTATCATTTTGTCACAGTAGTAAGCAAACCACAATCCAAGCAGATGTAGGAGTTGTTTGATATCATGTGGCCCCTGCAACTGTTACAGCTTATTGCATGCTTAGAGGTTACAACGAGGCTACTTTGTTGTGAGTCGGGATGGTAGTGATCATGTGAATGATGGTGGTAACATGTTGATGAATTTGACCTAAACAAGGTGAACGATGAGAGGCTGTGTAGGAGTACACAGTGGGTTGTCTCGTTGAACACTGCCTTAAGCCCGAGTTCTTTTGTTGTTATCCAAGACTAAGAGTACGACCACACATTGGGCTCGCTGACCCCTCTCGGCCTAGTACCTCACCCCGGACCTGTCCAGGAGTCGCAAGTAGTTCGCCCTTTAACGATCTCAAGCAGGTGGAACCAAGGTAAGTGGTTGGCGTAGGTTGTGGGCACGTTGAATCAAGTGATCATGATCGAGTTGAGCTTGATGGCGGTCACACAACGTTTGAGTCCACATCGGAAAAATCGGCCGGATTCCGATTTTGGTCCCAACTCAAATAGGCGACTCCCTAGGACTAGAGATGGTGCCGTGAGTGAAGTGTCGTGGCAGCATCCTCGCCGGTACTCACTTGAAGGGTCCATCCCCAGGCGGTAACTGATGAGGCGTGTGTGTAGCAGTACACCCCTGCAGGGTTAATGAACTATTCGAATAGCCATGTCCGCGGTTATGGACTACTTGGAGACCTTTACTTGATCAGAGAAAACTTCAATGGTTACTCTTAAAACTTGCCAAGATAAGTGTGAGTGCTATGGCGTGCTTTCTCGTGGGGAAGTCGAGGAAGTATCCATAGTGGTGTTTTGGTTGGAGACTTGATACTTGGACTCGTGTACGCTCCTTACCTCATTCTGGTATTCGTAGTACAGGACTAGCCAAGTCAAAGCTGGCACTTCTGCAATGAAACCCCACCTCCCTTTGCCTTGATACATGTGCATGAGTAGTATAGTTCCTATGTAAGTCTTGCTGAGTACGTCTTTGTACTCACGTTTGCTTTTCTATGTTTTAGAGACGAGACCACTGACCCTGATGGTGGCCTCTACCTCGAGCTCGACGTGGACCAGGTCGTATAGTTCCATACAGCAGCCTGTGCCCTTTGGAGGGTCGTTGTATTTTCTTTCAGGCTCCTTAAGCCATTTGTTAAACTTGTCTTTACTAAGAAATAATTTGCTTCCGTTGATGTTTGATGTAATGTTGGATCACAACCATGTGATCTCTGCTTGTAACACAACTACTATGTCTGCTCTGTTTAGCAGAAGTTATAAAGACTATGAGTTTGTAGAGTTCATGTTGTGATTACCATCTGTTTATACTAGACATATGTGCTGCGTGTATGATTATAACATGCATGTCTTAGTATGGGTTTTCGTGACCTTAGTTGTGATCTGGCTGGCGGTCCTTTATACACCAAGTGGCCCTTAGATGTGCGCAGCTTGGGGCATCGCGATGCGATTGCTCGTGACTCTGTCACGTGCACACTTTGTTGTATGATCGAGCCCGCCCTAGACCCCGACTAAGTGATCGGGCTAGAGTAAGTCTATGTAAGGGTTATGATTCAATCGATAACATGGTTGAGGCGACTTGTCTATGAGTATGGTATTCACCACCCATAAGCATTTAGACTTGTGAGCGGACGATGAGGACCCATCTCAGTTGATCATCCGGCCTGGATGGGATGCCCCTCACGTTCGGTGCTTACCGAGAGTGATTTGTGCTTGGCCTTGTCTGCTTAGACAAGTGGTACGGCTCTCGGCTCTCCATGTGATTGCATTGTGACCGGAATTACATACGCTAACCCCGGGTCCCGACAGACTTGGTATCAGAGCAGGACTGTCTGTAGGATTATCAAACCATTGGCCGATGTCGTGTCTAGCATTCTATAGTTATATAGTTACTTTGGGTATAAGGGAACAACGTAAGACTTCTTTTTCTCCTTACCCTCATCGATCTGAGTTCTGAGTCACCCTCATCTTGTTCTACGGGAAGATAGGACTAGGCTCATCTATGTCTTTACTAGGACATCTCGTTGATTGCTTCTTTGTAGCTGTAGGAGTGTTGTGGTCTTCCAGAGTCATCATTCCATAGTGCTTCTTTGTAAGTGATGTCTGTTATCTTGCTGACTGTCTCATTCTCCATCCCGGTACAGCCGTTATGTTGTCCGTTTGTGACTTTGATGCTATTGCATTATAGTCTTGTATCTTAGCATAGAATTGTGTCATAAATCCTATTCTGATTGTTGATTCTTATCACGCAGAATGTCAGGTGAAAATCAAGGTGTTGATCCCAGTTCCGACAACAGAGATGATGAAGATCCTCCTCCACCGCCTTCTGTGGAGGAAATCATGATGGAGGCTGAGCATAATCTTCGTGATCAGACACGTCTTCTCGAGCGTATTGAGTAGAACACTTTTTGTCAGCATCATAGTGTTGTTACCATCCAGGACTTCATTCTCCTCAACCCGCCAGTATTCCGATGTTCTTCCGAGCCCCTTGATGCCGATGATTGGCTTCGTTCCCTCGAGCGTAAGCTTGAGACAGCCCATGTTGCTCCCGGTGATCGTGTGCTATTCGCGGCATACTTTATGGAAGGTGCTGCTCTTCAGTGGTGGGAGAATTTCATACCAATCAGAATGTAGGTCACGCGGTGACTTGGCAAGAGTTTTGTGATGACTTCCGAGGATATCATATTCCGGATCAGCTGATGGAGCGCAAGAGAGAAGAATTTTGCAATCTGACCCAAGGAAAGATGACTGTTCATGAGTATCGGACTGAGTTCACTCGTCTGGCACGTTATGCCCAAGAAGAAGTATCCACCGACGCCAAGAAACAAGCAAGGTTCCGCAAGGGACTTAGCCCCGTTCTTCGTCATGACCCTGAATCTTCACGAGTTCGTCCACTTCCAGGACTTGGTCGACAAATCCTTCAAGGCCGAGTATGGAAATGAGTTTTATGAAGAGTCTCGTAAGCGTGATCGTGAGTTCGCACCATCTTATAGCTCAGGTTCTCGGAAACGCTGTGTATGGATTCCCTTCAGTGACGTCAGTCATGCTGTAAGTGCTTCTAGACCACTAACCACCATATATCGTCCACCTCAACCCAAACTTCCTCCTTGGAATTTGGTTGGACAATCAAGTGCTCAAGTTCCTTTCATTCCACGTGGTGTTTGTTTCCAATGTGGACAATCAGGTCACAATGTTTGAGAGTGTCCCTACAATCATGTAGCCACCACACCTAATCCAAAGCAAGCCTTTCATCGTGGTAAGCCACCACCCAAAACTTCCAATGTCAAGCCTCCTGCCTATGAATATGGTTATGTGAATCACGTATCCATTCTGGATTCCCACAAGTCAACCGATGTTGTACTCGGAACCCTTCCTGTCAATTCCTCCCCAGCTTCGGTTCTTTTTGACCCAGGAGCATCTCACTCATTCATATCCCAGGACTTTGCACTGCCACATGACATCTCTTTTTCGATGTTATCCACACCCTTAGTTGTGCAAGCCCCTGGATCCAGATGGCACACCACCATGGTGAGTCATGAAAATGAAGTTGCAATTGAGGGTCTAGTATTCCTTGCTTCACTTATAGCCCTCAAGTCTTCAGACATTGATGTGATCCTAGGAATGGATCGGTTATCAAGACAAAATGCTGTCCTTGATTGTAAAGCCAAGTCAGTGAAACTAACCCATCCATCAGGCCAGACAATCAAGTACACCTCACCAAGCTCTAAAACTCAGCTGCATTCTTTGAATGTGCTTCCACTTCCTGATCTTGAAGATATTCCGGTGGTTCGTGACTTCCCGGATGTCTTTCCAGAAGAGCTGCCAGGCATACCACCTGACAGAGCTGTAGAGTTTGTGGTAGATCTTATCCTAGGAACCGCCCCAATATCCAGACGCCCATATAGAATGGACCCACATGAGTTAGCTGAGCTCAAAATCCAACTTGAAGCTTCGTTGGCAAAAGGCTTCATCCGCCCTAGCTCATCGCCATGGGGTTGCCCCGTTCTGTTCATAACGAAGAAAGATGGAACAGAAAGGATGTGCGTAGACTATCGCCCGCTAAATCTAGCGACGATAAAGAACAAGTACCCACTGCCCAGGATCAATGATCTTTATGATCAACTTGCTGGATCCTCTGTCTTCTCCAAAATGGATTTGAGATTAGGCTATCATCAAATCAAAATCAGAAATGAGGACATTCCAAAAACGGCTTTCACTACTCGTTATGGTCTTTATGAGTACACCGTCATGTCCTTCGGTTTAACTAATGCCCTCGCCACATTCTCGCGCTTGATGAATTCGATCTTCATGGAGTACCTAGATAAATTTGTTGTAGTTTATCTTGATGACATTCTCATCTACTCGAAGAACGAAGAAGAGCACATAGAACATCTTAGGTTGGTATTGATGAAACTTTGAGAGCATCGCCTATATGCCAAATTCTCAAAGTGTGAATTCTGGCTACCAGAAGTGACCTATCTAGGCCACGTGATTTCTGCCAAAGGCATTGCTGTCAATCCCGAGAGAGTTCAGGCCGTCCTTGAGTGGACTCCACCTGAATCGGTTAAGCAAGTTAGAAGTTTTCTTGGCTTAGCAAGCTATTGTCGCTGCTTCGTCGAGAACTTTTCTAAAGTTGCAAAGCCTCTAACTGAACTCCTCAAGAAAGATAAGAAATTCGAATGGACTCCCAAGTGCGAGGAAAGCTTTCAAGAGCTAAAAATAAGATTGAGTTCTGCACCCGTACTTGCGCCTCCAGACACCAAAAAGGATTTCGAGATCTTTTGTGACGCCTCACGGCAAGGGTTAGGATGCATACTTATGCAAGATTGACATGTGGTAGCTTATGCTTCACGCCAGCTGCGGCCACATGAAGAGAACTATCCTACCCATGATCTTGAACTCGCTGCCGTAGTTCATGCCCTGACAACTTGGCGACATTACCTCATTGGTAATCGTTGCGAGATCTATTCCGACCACCAAAGCCTCAAATACATTTTCACCCAGGCAGTTCTTAATCTCAGGCAAAGACGCTGGATAGAGTTGATAAAAGATTATGACTTAGGAATTTCTTACACCCCAGGCAAGGCCAATGTCATGGCTGATGCACTAAGTCGTAAGTCGTATTGTAACAACCTCATGTTACAACAGTATCAACCACTTCTCTATGAGGAACTCCGAAAGCTTAATCTTGAGATTGTTCCTTATGGATTCCTTTCCACCTTGGTAGTGAAACCGACTCTTGAGGATCAAATCAAAGCTGCACAGAAACGTGCTCGAGGTATCCGACACATCAAAGAAAACATTGCTAGTGGTAAGGCTAAATGTTTTACCCTAGACAATGAAGGTACTGTATACTTCGAGAACAGGATAGTAGTACCGAAGAATAAGAACCTTAGACAGCTGATCCTTAAATAAGCCCATGAATCTCCCCTCTCGATTCATCCCGGTAGTACTAAAATGTATCAAGATCTACGCCAAATATTTTGGTGGACTAGGATGAAGAGAGAAATTGCTCAGTTCATTGCTGAATGTGATGTTTGTCGTCTCGTTAAGGCAGAACATCAAAGACCTGCTGGTACTCTTAGACCTTTGCCTATCCCCGAGTGGAAATGGGACAAAGTTAGTATGGACTTCATCACTGGCTTTCCAAAATCACAGAAAGGAAATGATGCCATCTTCGTTGTCATTGATCGACTTTCAAAAGTTGCTCACTTCCTTCCTGTTCGCGAGTCTATAACTGCTAGCCAGTTAGCGGACTTGTATGTCTCCCGAATCGTGTCTCTTCACGGTGTTCCTTTGGAAATCAATTCAGACCGTGGTAGTCTTTTCACTTCTCCATTTTGGGAAAATTTTCAGAATGCTATGGGAACCCACCTCTCCTTTAGCACCTCTTATCACCGCAATCTAGTGGTCAAGTAGAAAGGGTCAATCAAATTCTCGAAGACATGCTCAGAGCTTGTGTTATCTCTTTCGAAAATAAATGGGAGAATTATCTTCATTTTGCCGAATTTGCGTATAACAATAGCTTCCAATCTAGTTTGGGCATGGCTCCTTTTGAATTTCTCTATGGACGGAAATGTCGAACACCCCTAAACTGGTCAGAAACCGGTGAAAGACAATTCTTTGGACCGGATATGATTCAGGATGCAGAAGAGCAGGTTCGCATTGTTCGTGAGAGATTGAAAACAGCTCAGTCTCGTCAGAAAAGCTATTATGATCATCATCATAGGGAAGAAAGCTATAATCTGGATGAGAAGGCTTACCTTCGGGTTACTCCTTTGAAGGGTACCCATCGCTTCGGTATCAAAGGAAAGTTGGCCCCACGTTATATTGGTCCCTTTCGCATTCTCGCTAAACGTGGAGAAGTTGCCTACCAAGTAGGAAACTACCCCCTCACCTCTCGCAGGTTCATGATGTCTTCCACGTCTCTCAACTCAGGCGTTGCTTCAAGGACCCCATCCACGAAGTAGACCATGAAACGCTGGATCTCCAAGATAACATTTCATATCGAGAGTACCCTGTTCGTATTCTTGATGAAGCCGAGCGTAGAACCAGACGTCAGAAGATCAGATTCCTCAAAGTGCAGTGGTCACATCATTTAGAGAAAGAAGTCACCTGGGAACGAGAGGATCGTCTACGAGCTGAGTACCCCACACTCTTCCCGACGACTTCCGAATCTCGGGACGAGATTCTTTTGAGTGGGGGCGAGTTGTCAGAACCCTAAATTACGTTTGTGTTTAACCTAGCTTGGATTTTTGCATCATGAAAATTTTTGCAAAAAGAAAAGAAATGGGGAAAAGAAAAGCCCTATATGAATTAAATAAAAAGGCCAGAAATAAATCTTTTTCCAAAATTCTTTTGGATATGTTGAAAAGTCCTAAAAATGAGTGCGATCATTTTAAAAGTGATTTGGTATTAATCCCATGCTCATAGATTTTTCAAAAATCCAAACAGTGGCTTGGAAATTAATTCAATTGCATATTTGAATTGGAATTCAAATAATTTGAATTTCAAAAATTCCCAAAACTTGGGGTTGACTAATATAAGGTCACCTAGGTTTTATTAAATTGCTTGGGAATTTTTATTAAATTCCTAGTATTATTTTTAGGGTAAAACAAAAAGAACAAAAAGAATAAAAAATAAAATAAAGGCAGAGCCTTACCTCTCACCTAGGCGACAACCCATCAGGCCCAACCCACTCCAGCCTCCCTGTCGTCTTCCTCCTTGCCAGAAGGAGAGACAGAGGAGCCGTGCGCTGCGACATGGACGCCACCTCCTCCTCTGGCCACGTAGAGCCCTCCCCTCCTCTATCTTCTCGCGCTGGAGACGCCCAGAAGCCCAGTCCACCTTTCCCCCCCCTCTCGCGCTTGCCATCTTCCTCCTCCCCGACGTATTCCGCGCGGCTCCGAAGACCTAGCCAGGGCGCCGTCAACGTTTAGCGTAGCCACTGGCCTCGTATCGCCGCCGCACCTTGTCTAGAAGCATCACCGGCGACGCCCACACCGAGCCGCGGCTCCAATTTGGATCAAGAAGCAGCAGAGGAGACGCTAGCCTCAAGAACTCGCCGCCGGCCGCCGAGGAGCTCGAGCTCCAATTCTTCACCGCCGAGCCCCCTCAAGCCTCGCCGAGCTCGTCATCATCTTCACCGTGAACTCCCGCTCGTTTTCCCCCTCCTAGCTCCCCTCCTCGTGCTCCCTGTCGCCGTTCGCCATGTGCAGAGGCCACGGCCGCCGCCGTGCTTGACCCCGCCATGGCCTGGGGCCTCTCCTCCATGCCCCGATGGCACCAGTGGGTGCGGGTGAGCGAGGGGCACACGCCCGTGCCCTCCAACCCCCTCCCCGTGCCCTCCGGCGCAGCGCCGCCGTGTACAGAAGCCACCGGCGTTGAGCCGCCGACCAGCCAGGCCATTAGGCCCTAAACCGCCTGCTAACCCCCCCTTTAGCCTATGACAGGTGGGCCCAGGGCCCCCCTAATTAACCCGTGGGGTAATTAAACAGAGGGATTAAGCCCTAGCCACTGACCAGTGGGACCCCCCTGTCAGGGTTGGCCACACGTCATGTTGACGCCAGCATGATGCAGTATTTGTTAAATCATTTAATTAAATCAGAAAATCAAGAAAATGTTCAAAACTTTGAAATTGAATATCTTTTAAACCATAACTCCAAATGAAAAGATTTATATATGAAAATTGATCAGAATAAAATTCTCTATCAAAATATGCAACTTCCAACCATGTTTGAATTGATTATGTTGAAGAACCAGTAGCATTTTGCTATATGGAATATTTGGCATAATTCAAATCACAAGCCCACATTAAATCAAATTGAACAATTGCTATACAAACATTATCACTTGCACATCAGAGGCATATCACACACATGACTAAATGGTTTCCAATGAACAAACTTTAGCAAATGCAAGTTGACCTAAATTGAATACATTTGGAGTTTGAATTTGAATTTACTTTTCAAATCAACTTCAATTAACATGTTGTAATTTAAACCTAGGTCACATCAGTACCTTGCCATGCTATGTTTTGCATATTGATTGTGCATTGTACTATGTTGAATGTGCATTAATTTCAGTGCTTCGGTGTCTGCTTCTTCTCGGTAGAGTTGATCTCGGAGACGAGTTCAACCTCACGTCAGAAGACTAGTACCTCGTCATCATCAGCAAGGCAAGCACCCCCTCCTTGATCATGTCGATAAAATCCCAGTTCCCTCTCATTCTCGCTTATGCATGTTGAGGATTTCACCATGATACGTTCTACCGCTAGTTGAACCCATTCCTTTGCATGACCTATCATTTTGTCACAGTAGTAAGCAAACCACAATCCAAGCAGATGTCGGAGTTGTTTGATATCATGTGGCCCCTGCAACTGTTACAGCTTATTGCATGCTTAGAGGTTACAACGAGGCTACTTTGTTGTGAGTTGGGATGGTAGCGATCATGTGAATGATGGTGGTAACGTGTTGATGAATTTGACCTAAACAAGGTGAACGATGAGAGGCTGTGTAGGAGTACACAGTGGGTTGTCTCGTTGAACACTGCCTTAAGCCCGAGTTCTTTTGTTGTTATCCCAGACTAAGAGTACGACCACACATTGGGCTCACTGACCCCTCTCGGCCTAGTACCTCACCCCGGACCTGTCCAGGAGTCGCAAGTAGTTCGCCCTTTAACGATCTCAAGCAGGTGGAACCAAGGTAAGTGGTTGGCGTAGGTTGTGGGCACGTTGAATCAAGTGATCATGATCGAGTTGAGCTTGATGGCGGTCACACAACGTTTGAGTCCGCATCGGAAAAATCGGCCGGATTACGATTGTGGTCCCAACTCAAATAGGCGACTCCCTAGGACTAGAGATGGTGCCGTGAGTGAAGTGTCGTGGCAGCATCCTCGCTGGTACTCACTTGAAGGGTCCATCCCCAGGCAGTAACTGATGAGGCGTGTGTGTAGAAGTACACCCCTGCAGGGTTAATGAACTATTCGAATAGCCGTGTCCGCGGTTATGGACTACTTGGAGACCTTTACTTGATCATAGACAACTTCAATGGTTACTCTTAAAACTTGCCAAGATAAGTGTGAGTGCTATGGCGTGCTTTCTCGTGGGGAAGTCGAGGAAGTATCCATAGTGGTGATTTGGTTGGAGACTTGATACTTGGACTCGTGTACGCTCCTTACCTCATTCTGGTATTCGTAGTACAGGACTAGCCAAGTCAAATCTGGCACTTCTGCAATGAAACCCCACCTCCCTTTGCCTTGATACATGTGCATGAGTAGTATAGTTCCTATGTAAGTCTTGCTGAGTACGTCTTTGTACTCACGTTTTCTTTTCTATGTTTTAGAGACGAGACCACTGACCCTGATGGTGGCCTCTACCTCGAGCTCGACGTGGACCAGGTCGTATAGTTCCATACAGCAGCCTGTGCCCTTTGGAGGGTCGTTGTATTTTCTTTCAGGCTTCTTAAGCCATTTGTTAAACTTGTCTTTACTAAGACATAATTTGCTTCCGTTGATGTTTGATGTAATGTTGGATCACAACCATGTGATCTCTGCTTGTAACACAACTACTATGTCTGCTCTGTTTAGCAGAAGTTATAAAGATTATGAGTTTGTAGAGTTCATGTTGTGATTACCATCTGTTTATACTAGACATGTGTGCTGCGTGTATGATTATAACATGCATGTCTTAGTATGGGTTTTCGTGACCTTAGTTGTGATCTGGCTGGCGGTCCTTTATACACCAAGTGGCCCTTAGATGTGCGCAGCTTGGGGCATCGCGATGCGATTGCTCGTGACCCTATCACGTGCACACTTTGTTGTATGATTGAGCCCGCCCTAGACCCCGACTAAGTGATCGGGCTAGAGTAAGTCTATGTAAGGGTTATGATTCAATCGATAACATGGTTGAGGCGACTTGTCTATGAGTATGGGATTCACCACCCATAAGCATTTAGACTTGTGAGCGGACGATGAGGACCCATCTAAGTTGATCATCCAGCCTGGATGGGATGCCCCTCACGTTTGATGCTTACCGAGAGTGATCTGTGCTTGGCCTTGTCTGCTTAGATAAGTGGGTACGGCTCTCGGCTCTCCATGTGATTGCATTGTGACCGGAATTACATACGCTAACCCCGGGTCCCGACAGCTTACGAGTCCCTTCGCGTTCTCCTAAAAGATCTGGACAGAGCCTTTGTTCAGATGAAGGGTGTGGACGATTTCCAGCGCTCTAAGAGGGAACGAGTTGAGGTAGAACTCGATGGATTGGTTACTTGGATGCGAAAACTGGCTGAAATGATCAAGGGTAAGCCCCCGAGCGTTTCTTTTGCGATGTTGGCCTTGATATGTGTGGCTTCTTACTGCTTTCGACTGCTTGTTTTGTAGTGGTTTCTGGCAATGGAAGGAGATAGGGCGAGGTGGTGCAAGAAGAGCTGAGCACCCTTGGGTATGCTGCGACTCAGTCGGAGAATCCTCTTTAGGATGATATGAATAGAGCTTGGGTGTTTGCCACTTTGCACGAGTGAGTTGGGAAGGTTCCCCGCTGTATCGAATTTTGCAGTCGGGTTATTCGTCAGGTGCATGATGAGTTGTTCCCGGTGAACAAGGAGGCTTAGAAGCCTGGAGATTTGTTCAGGCTTTTTACGAAGCCTGATAAAGTTTGAAACATGGTGAGGACGCAGATGCAAGCGGGTGCTGATGATGAGAGAGTTGACGGGTGCAACGCCTCTCCTCGTTGGTTACCCCAAGTGGAAGATGAGATGTAGGATAACGACAATTTTCCCTCGGTGAAGATACCAAGGTTTGTCTCCAGTAGGACTCCGGAGATGATAAGTAGGTGTCAACGGCGCAACTGACGTGGACCTGCACACAACACAAGTAACTTTGCTATCCCAATGAGTACAGAGAGGTTGTCAATCTCTCCGGCCTTGTTGTTCACAAAGGATCAAACACAAGGGATAATAATGATAGCAGCTAGAAAGTAAAAACATGAAAGTAAATGAGCGTGTAAACAATAATGAGAATATGGACCGGGGTCCCGTGATGTTCACTAGTGCTGTCTCTCTCCCAAAAGACGATAAAACTGCTATGCGAGGTAAACAACTTACAGCTGGGCAATTGACAGGATTACAAACGCACCGCAATTCTAACTATGCTACAAAAAAAGGAAGAGGCTCAAAAGCATGGGAAGTACACCAAAATAAGTAGACCGAAATCCAACTGCATCAACTACTAATTATCCACCTTGAGATATCTATCCAGAACATCTCGCTAGTATTAAGTTGCGAGCCCCACCCAAAGTGTAAACCCAAAGGAACAAACAACTTCATTAAAAAGCACTTTGCGTAAAGTAAACAATCTTTGCAACCACGGTCACACGCACCGTTGTTTTCCCCCTTGTGGCAACGACACATCCCCTAGACTCATGTTTCTATCACTCAAGCGTGTCATCAGGGGGCATGAACTCACAATCGAGCATAACGTTCCCTCTTGGAGTTACTACCTACTACTTGGCCAAAGCAATAAACAGCAACGGAGAACATGCAAGAATTACTTAGGAACAAAAATATAAAAGATAAGAACCAAATATATTACTCAATATCAATTTGAACATAATCTCATAATCCATCAGATCCCAGCAAACTCAGCATAGCAATAGCAGAAAATTACATATGTGCCTCGATCATGTAGGGCAGCTCACGAGGATTAAACCATGAAGAACAAAGAGGGGAGGAGAACATCACATAGCTACTTAGCATATTGGAAGATTAATCGGCCAAAATAACCATGAGCAGCCACAATATTATAAGTCTCTTCCTCTTGACCAAGACCCACGGTCCAAGAGATACTACTCACGGCACATCCGGGAAGCGTCCATGGTGGAGGGGAAGCTCCCGGAGGTCAATCCTCCCTCAGGCAGGGTGCTGGGAAGAAGTCTGCTGGCGCTCCCGATCTTGGAAGCGCAGCAGCAACGGAACAGAGGCGAGAATGGGAAAAGGGATCTGTCCTCAGGGGCTTTGCGTCACGGAGATTAAATAGCCGAAGGGGGAAGCTAGGGGGGCCACCAGGGGTCTAGGCGCCCTGGTGGCGCGGCCAAGCCCTAGGCCGCGCCACCTGGCCGTCTGGGCACCAGGTGTGGACCCTCTGGCCCTCCTTCGGGGTTCCGGAAGCTTCCGTTGCGCTGATTTTTTATCTGATTTTTCCCGAATTTTTGGAGCACTATTAATATGGGGGAAAACTGAAATAGTAAAACAGCAGAAAACAGGAACTGACACTATGGTGCACTGAGTTAATAGGATAGTCCAAATATGATCAAAAGTGTATGAAAGTGTATCTAGGTCATAGCAACATCACAAAAAACATGCATGGAGCAAGCAGAAATTATAGATACGTCTGGGACGTATCAACATCCCCAAGCTTAATTCCTGCTCGTCCTCGAGTAGGTAAATGATAACAAGCATAATTTCTGTGGTGACATGCTAGCAACCATATAAGAACTTTGAAAAGTAAAGCAATCAAGGTATGTGATTCAATTCAAGTCATAACATGCAAGAGTCTATATTAGCATTGGAACAAGCAACGAAAGAACATTAGGTGCAAGAGCTCTCGCTGTCCGTGAGTCGAATGTCTCCAAATGGTGTTTGCGTGCAAGAAGGGGGATAGGGAATACGAGAAAAATATATTTTTGTTGAGAACTCAATCTACTAAAGTTTCACACTTGGTCTTCTTTGGAATCTTATCTTGACTCGTCCCCAGACCACTAGCCAGGTACAAGTCAATTTGATCCACTCCCTTTCGATATTTTGAGCACTCATGCAATGGATGAGCGTAAGCACGAGAGTTGACACTTAGGATGGAAAAGAGAGAAATATGGTGGAGGAGGAAGACAAAAAGGTGAGAAAGGCTCACATCAATGAGGACAATCATAGGCGAGAAGGCCAAATGATAGATATGATGTGAGGAGTAGGGATTGCCATGTAACGGATGCACATATGAGCTAAGAAAAAGCTCTCCAATGGAACTAGTGGGGGTGCATCCAACTTTCTCGCTCATAAAGACCTAGAGCTCTTTTCAGGAGGCTCGTCCTTGTAATATGCAAGCCAAGTTCGATAGTGTGAAGGTCCCCACATAGCTATATGCATATTTGATGATCTCTATGGAGTACAAGGATAAGAGGGAGTAATAGTGTGGATCTTTCAAAAGAATAGTAGTGTTTCCCCTTTCTCTCTTTTTATTTTATTTTTCTCTTTTTTTCTATTTTTTGTATTCTTTTGGTGGCCTCAAAGTCTTTTTCTATTTAACTCTCATTTTTCCTCTTTGGGATCTTTTATTTTGTCCATTTTGGGATGTTTTCCTCACTTAAGGGCGACACTCTATTTTACAAGAGGGTATAGAAGATCTTTCACACTTTACAAGGTACTCAAAACATAAAGAAGATGTAGCTATCATGATGTATGCAATGTATGCCTCTGCTAGTGTAGCAGGAACATGTATGACATGAAGGCTATGGAAATGCCTTGATAGGTAGGTATGGTGGCTGTTTTGAGGAAAGATATACGGAGGTTTATGATGACAGAGCGTATCATGCCAAGGGTTTGGATGTACCGGCAAAGGTGGACGCCAACTCTCGGAGTGAGAAGAGGGCAATGCAAGGTACGAAAGAGGCTAGCAAATATGAGAAGGTGGAAGTGTCAACTTTCAATACATACATTAGTCCGAAGAACTCATGCACTTATTATCGGTAACTCTCAATCTAATAAGGAGGTTCACAAAGAGACAAGTACCCCGAGGAGGAGTGTATGTGGGTTTGGTTATCCTTGCGCATCCTCGATTCATGGTACGTGAGTGTACTCTAATATCTGATCCCTCAAAAGATTAGCGATCCATCTAGTAGCTAGAGTTCTCAACTAGTTTTGTAGGTTTTTGAAAATAAACACAGATGGCCCAAAATACGACACCTATCACTAATAGGCTAGAGCTCTTGACTCCAAAAGTTCAAACATTACTCACAACAATACCTCAAAACTATTGCAAGTTACTACTAAAATTAAATAGCAACCTCAATTACCTACTTTCGAGACAAGACACAACTCAATGCAACAACCAACTCTCTAAACAAGATAAACATGAAAACTAAAGAGAGTTCCAACAAAAAACTAAACAAAAGCCAAGGCTCTTGCTAAAAAAACAAAACTAAAACTAAACATGGCAGTAGCTACGAAAAGATAAAGAACACACAACAGTAAAAAGATAGGCATGAAAAATCCTATGATGTGTTCTAGATTGGAGTGGAGCGTGTTTCTCTCCCACACAAAATAAGCTGGGGTCTAACTTGTTATGAACAACAAGCAAATATAGTGAGACGAAGGACGAACTGATGATTGTTGATGGAGAAGGGATGCACGGGGGCATCCCCAAGCTTAGACGCTCGAGTCTCCTTGAATATTTATTGGGGATGCAGGGGGGCATCCCCAATCTTGAGCGCTTGACACTCCCGGATCTTCTTTCATCATCTTCCCTCGCACAGTTGAAAACTCCCTTCATACATAAATCATCATAAGCTGATTAGAGAGGTTAGTACCCTTAATAAAATAATTTTTCCCCACTGGATATAAAGATATTCTTGAAGAGCTACTATTTCTCAAGATTTCCAAAAGGTTTTTGCAAAGAAAAAGAAAGCTTAAGGTTTGCAAAAGTAAGGAAAGACAAAACGTGGAAGAATCTGTGAAAAACAGAACAACACGTAGTAGAGAATTTTTTCGGGGCACTTCTGCAACTCAAATCAAAGAACTCAGAACATACGAAAGTTTCACAATTGTATAGATCATGCTGTGTACAAAAATCAGCTCAGAAAGATAAACTGGTGATTTGTTACGATTTTTTCCGTCAAGAAGACATAATCTGTTTTCTGGACAGCATGTCACAACTTTTGCTTCCGTTATCATAAGAGGCTATAACTTGGCACAAAGCTTAAAAATAAAGATACAATGATGTTGCTATAGTAGTAACAATCATCAAGACCATTTAGAACAGAAGTAAAAACATCTTGGGTTTCCTCCCAACAAGCGCTTTCTTTTACGCCTTTAAGCTAGGCATAAGGAAAAAAGAAGAATCAAAGGTCTCCAAGATCATCGGAGTCATAAAATCCTTCAAATTGATTTTCAACAAGCTCATTCTTCTTCTTCCTTGGAAAGAGGTACTTACCTTTCGCCTTACCGCGTAAGCGTATGTGTCTGTTAACAATATCAATGAAGCCTTTCATAGCTCGAAGGAAGTCCCTTCCAAACATGATGTTACTTTGGTTTGGCTCCATGATGAAGAAATCCATCGGTGCAACCCTATGGAGGTATGAAACTTGGAATTTTTTTACCTTTCCTTTGACCTCTGAAATATCTCCATTAGCATGTTCATGATAAGATGATAATTTATCCATATCTAGTTTCACAGAATCATAAACTTTTTTTTGGCATGGTAGAAACTATGGATCCAAGATCACAAAAAGCAAGGAAGTCTTGGTTAAAGATACTAATCCTAACAAAAATCTCCCAATCATCATCTATCTCTAACATTTCTTTCTTGTTGGACTTAAGTTCCTCTACCTTTCTAAAGTCTAGAGCATCCATCCTCTTTTCAATAGTGGCAAGTCTATCTATAACAGTATCAATACTACGATCATAAACAAAATAACTAGATAGACCATGCAAAATATCAAGAGCTCTAGCTTCATCAGACTCTAAAAAGTCTCCTTCAGCTATAATATCAAGAGAGTGTTTACACCACTTGAAAAGACCGTGGTAAAAATTTCTAAGAACAATTTTTTAGGTATTCAAGGGATAATTCTTTTATGTGCTTCAGAAATTCTGTCCCATGCCTTCTTCATATTTTCTCCATCTCTTTGACGGAAATCGAGAACTTCCGATTCCCGCAAAGCACCAAGTCCTAACATGTTCATCTAAATAAGGAGTACTACTAAAAGAAAGATAAATACTTTTTTTTGTGATTTTTAATATAGGACACAAAGAAAAAAACTGAAAGGTAAACTAACAAGACTAAAAAGCAAAGGTAAAAGGTAGTGGGAAACTGCCCTATCTTAGCACTCGGAGTCCCAAGAAACGGCGCCAGAAATTTTCTTGATGACGAGTGAATTGACGGGTGCAACCCCTCTCCTCGTTGGTTACCCCAAGTGGTAAGTGAGATGTAGGATAACGAGAAATTTCCCTCGGTGAAGATACCAAGGTTTTTCTCCAGTAGGACTCCGGAGATGATAAGTAGGTGTCAGCGGCACAACTGACGTGGACCCGCACACAACACAACTAACTTTGCTTCCCAACGAGTACAGAGAGGTTGTCAATCTCTCCGGCCTTGTTCTTCACAAAGATCAAACGCAAGGGATAATAATGATGGAAGCTAGAAAGTAAAAACAGGAAAGTAAATGAGCGTGTAAAAAATAATGAGAATATGGACCGGGATCCCGTGATGTTCACTAGTGATATATCTCTCCCAAAACACGATAAAACTTCTATGCGAGGTAAACAAATTACAGCTGGGCAATTGACAGGATTAAAAACGCACCGCAATGCTAACTATGCTACAAAGAAAGGAAGAGGCTCAAAAGCATGGGCAGTACGCCAAAATAAATAGACTGAAATCCAACTGCATCTACTACTAATTATCCACCTTGAGATATCTATCCAGAACATCTCGCTGGTATTAAGTTGCGAGCCCCACCCAAAGTGTAAACCCAAAGCAATAGACAATTGCATTAAAAGGAACTTTGCGTAAAGTAAACAATTCTTGCAACCGCGGTCACAAGAACCGTTGTTTTCCCCCTTGTGGCAACATCACATCCCCTAGACTCATGTTTCTTTCACTCAAGCGTGCCATCGGGGGGCATGAACTCACAATCGAGCATAACGTTCCCTCTTGGAGTTACTACCTACTACTTGGCCAAAGCAATACACAACAACGGAGAACATGCAAGAATTACTTAAGAACAAAAGTATAAAAGATAAGAACCAAATATATTACTCAATCACAATTTGAACATAATCTCATAATCCATCAGATCCCAGCATACTCAGCATAGCAACAACAGAAAATTACATATGTGCCTTGATCATGTAGGGCAGCTCACAAGGACTAAACCATGAAGAACAAAGAGGGGAGGAGAACATCACATAGCTACTGATCACGGACCCATGGTCCAAGGAAAACTACTCACGGCACATCTAGGAAGCGTCCATGGTGGAGGGGAAGCTCCCGAAGGTCAATCCTCCCTCCAGTAGGTTGTCGGGAAGAAGTCTGTTGGCGCTCTCGATCTTGGAAGCGCGGCGCCAGCGGAGCAGAGGCGAGATCGCGAAAAAGGGATCTGTCCTCGGGGGTTTCGCGTCACGGAGATTAAATAGGCGAAGGGGGCAGCCAGGGGTCCAGACGCCCTGGTGGCGCGGCCAAGCCCTAGGCCGCGCCACCTGGCCGCCTGGGCACCAGGTGGGGCCCCTCTGGCCCTCCTTCGGGGTCCCGGAAGATTCCGTTGCGCTGATTTTTTATCTGATTTTCCCAGATTTTGGAGCACTTTTAATATGGGGGAAAACTGAAATAGAAAAACAGCAGAAAACAGGAACTGGCACTGTGGTGCACTGAGTTAATATGTTTGTCCAAATATGATCAAAAGTGTATGAAAGTGTATCTGGATCATAGCAATATCACACAAAACATGCATGGAGCAAGGAGAAATTATAGATACGTTTGGGACGTATCAGGTGCTCGTTGTGATCTGGCGTTTGTGCACTCGAACTGGCCTGGGGCCGATCTGATGGAAGTGGCGAAAGGGCCTCCGCTGGGGAGATATGAGCCGATGGCTCCACATTATGCTGTGGCGACTGCTTGATATAGTGAGGATCTCTCACTCCTCGTTGGTTACCCCAAGTGGAAGGTGAGATGTAGCGTAGCAGCAAATTTCCCTCGGTAAAGATACCAAGGTTATCGAACCAATAGGACTCCAAGAGATACAAGAAGGTGTCACGACACTTGACGTCGACCTGCACACAGCAACAAATAACTTTGATCCCAACGAGTACAGATGAGTTGTCAATTCCTCCGGCCTTGCTGTTTACAAAGGATCAACGCAAGAGATAATAATAGTGGCAACTGAAAGTAAACTAAGGATGTAAACAGTAATGTGAAGATGGACCGAGGTCCCGTGATTTTCACTAGTGATGTCTCTCTCCCAAAAGACGATAAAAGTGCTAGCAAGGTAAACAAATCACAACTAGGCAATTGACAGAATTATGAAGGCACCGCAATGCTAACTATGCTGCAAAGAAAGGAAGGGCTCAAAAGCAATGAGCAGTACGCCAAGGTAAGTAGACCAAAATCCAACTGCATCTACTACGAATTATCCACCTTGAGATATCTATCTAGAACATCTCGCTAGTATTAAGTTGCGAATCCCACCCAAAGTGTAAACTCAAAGCAACAGACAACTGCATTAAAAGAACTTTGCGTAAAGTAAACAATCCTTGCACCCGCGGATACATGCACTGTTGTTTTATCCCTGGTGGCAACAACACATCCCCTAGTCTCATGTTTCTATCACTCAAGCTAGACATCAAGGGGCTGAACCCACAATCAAGCATAACGCTCCCTCTTGGAGTTGCAACAAATCACTTGGCCAAAGTAAAATACGGCAATGGAGAACATGCAAGAATTTACTCAAGAACAAAATATAAAAGAGAAGAACCAAATATATTACTCATCACAATCTGAACATAGTCTCATAATCCATCAGATCCCAGAAAACTCAGCATAGAAACAACAGAAATTACAAAGGTGCCTCGATCATGTGAGGCAGCTCACGAGGTCTCGAAAGTGGAAGTACAAAGAGGGGAGAGAAGTACATCACATAGCTACTGGTCACGGACCCATGGTCCAAGGGAAACTACTCATGGTACATACGGGAGGCGTCCATGGCTATGGATGGTCTCCCGGAGGGGGTTCCTCCTCCCGGCAGGGTGCCGGGGCAGCTTCTCAGACAGCGCCGATCTAGAAACGGCGGCGGCGGCGGTACAGAGGCGAGATCGCGGAAAAGAGATCGATATTAGGGGTTTCCACCCTGAGGGCTAAATATAGGCGAAGGGGGCACGGAGAGGGGCCACAGGGCAGCCAGGAGGCCCCCTGGCGCGGCCTAGGGTGGGGCTGCGCCAGGGACCCTTATGGAGTCCCTGTGGTGGCCCCCCTTCCCTCCTTTGGTTTTTCCGGGTCGCTGATTTTTATCTGATATTTCCGGATTTTTTGGAGCACTTTTTATGGCCGGAAAACCTGAAATACAAAACAGCAGAAAACAACAACTGGCAGCTGGGTGCACTGGGTTAATAGATTAGTCCAAATATGCTCAAAAGTGTATGAAAGTTCAAGCAAAACATGGCAAAGTCACACAAAACATGCATGGAGCAAGCAGAAATTATAGATACGTTTGGGACGTATCAACATCCCCAAGCTTAATCTTGCTCGTCCTCGAGTAGGTAAATGATAACAAGCATAATTTCTGTGGTGACATGCCACACAACCATATAAGGACTTTTAAGTAAAGCAATCAAAGCAAGAAATTCAATTCAAGTCTTAACAAGCAAGAGTCTATATTAGCATTGACACAAGCAACAAAAGAACAAAAGGTGCAAGAGCTCTCGCTGTCCGTGACTCGAATGTCTCCAGATGGTGTTTGCGTGCAAGCAGGGGACTGGGAAAAAGAGAGAAAAAAGGTTGTTGAGAACAACTATCTACTAAAGTTTCACACTTGGTCTCCTTTGGATTCTTATCTTTACTCGTCCCCAGACCACTAGCCAGGTAGAAGTCAATTTGATCCACTCCCTTTCGATATTTTGAGCACTCATGGAATGGATGAGCGTGAGCAAGAAAGTTGACACCTAAAAAGGCGAAACAGAAAGAAGGTGGAGGAGGAAGACAAAAAAGGTGTGAAAGGCTCACATCAATGAGGACAATCATAGGCGAGAGAAGGCCATATGATAGATATGATGTGAGTAGGAGGGATTGCCATGCAACAGATGCACATGTGAGCTAAAAGCTCTCCAAGGGAACTAGTGGGGGTGCATCTAACTTGCTTGCTCAAGAAGACCTAGAGCTCGTTTGAGGAGGCTCATCATTGGAATATACAAGCCAAGTTCTATAGTGTGAATGTCCCCACATAGCTATATGCATGATGATAATCTCTATGGAGTACAAGGGATAGAGGATGAAGTACTAGTCTGGATCTCTCAAAAGGAATAGTAGTGTGCCCCCTTCTCTCTTTTTATTTTCCTTTTTCTCTTTTTTCTATTTTTTTGTATTTTTTTGGTGGCCTCAATGGCTCTTTATATTTAACTCTCATTTGTCCTCTTTGGGATCTTTTGATTTTTTCCTCTTTGGGATCTTTTCCTCACTTTAGGGGCAACACTCTATATTTTACAAGAATATAGGAGATCTTTCACACTTTACAAAGGTACTCACATAAAGAAGATATAACTATCATGATGCAAATGTATGCCTCTGCCAGGATAGCAGGATATGCAATGATACTAGCGCGTCATGTAGCAATGATTAGGGCAAGGCCCAACTAGCATGTGGCTCATCGATCAAGCAAGTAGCATGTATGACATGAAGATCAAGTCATGAGAAGGTGGATGTTGCATGGCAATGTATCTCGGAAAGGCTATGGAAATGCCTTGTAGGTAGGTATGGTGGCTGTTTTGAGGAAAGATATAAGGAGGATTATGAAGAGCGTATCGTGCGAAGGGTTTGGATGCACCGGCGAAGTATGCGCCAACTCTCAAGGTGAGAAAGGGCAATGCACGGTACCGAAGAGGCTAGAAAAAGTATAGGTGGGTGGAAGTGTCAACTTTCGAATACTCACATTAGTCTGAAGAACTCATGCACTTATTATCGGTAACTCTCAATCTAATCAGGAGGTTCACAAAGAGACAGGTACCCCGAGGAGGAGTGTATGGGGGTTTGGTTATCCTTGCGCATCCTCGACTCATGGTACGTGAGTGTACTCTAATATTCGAACCCTCTAGAGGTTAGTGATCCATCTAGTAGCTAGAGTTCTCAACAGGGGTTTTTGGTTTTCGAAAAACACACGGATTGCCCAAAATACGACATATATCACTAATAGGGTCGAGCTCTTGACACCAAAAGTTCAAACATTACTCTAGTCAATACCTCAAAACTATTGCAAGTTACTACTACAAAGAGAATAGCAACTTCAACTACCTACTTCTAGTCAAGACACAAAACTCAGCGCAACAGGCAAACTCTCTAACAAGATAAAACATGCAACCTATAGAAAGTTCAACCTAAAACAAAAGAAAATCTCTATAAAAACTAAAGCACTACAACTAAACAGAGCAGCAGCTAAGAAAAGAAAAAGAACAACTCACAGCTAAAAGAATAAGCAAGCAAATCCTATGAGGAGTTCTAGTTCAAGTGGAGTGTGTATCTCTCCCACACAAAAGAGTAAGCTGGGGTCTAACTTGTTACTACAGCAAACAAAGCAAAAAAACAAACCTAGAAAAGTAAAGAGCGAGACGCTCCAAGTATGCCACATAACGCATGAAGTGATAAAAAGATAGTGCAACGAGAGACGAACTGATAATTGTTGATGAATAAGGGGATGCACGGGGGCATCCCCAAGCTTAGACGCTATAGTCTCCTTGAATATTTATTGGGGGTGCACATGGGCATCCCCAAGCTTGAGCGTTGGACACTCCAAGATCTTCTTTCATCATTTTTCATCGCGTACTTGAAAACTCCCTCCATACATAACTCATTGTAATCTGATTAGCGAGGTTAGTAACCATAATAAAATAATTGTTTCTCTACTGGAAATAAAGATAACTTCGAAGAGCTACTGTTTCTCAAGATTGCCAAAAGGTTTTTCCAAAGAAAAAGCAAGCTTAAGGTTTGCAAAACGAAGAAAAGGTAAAACAGGACAGAATCTGTGAAAAACAGACCAGCAGGTAAAAACGAATTTTTTAGGGGTACTTCTGCAACTCAAATAAAAAAAACTCAGAACATACGCAAGTTTTGTAATTGTATAGAGCACGTTGTGTAAAAAATTCAGCTCAAAAAGATGAACTGGGATTTTTTCCATGATTTTTCTAGTCACGAGGACAGAATCTGTTTTCTGGACAGCATGTCACAACTTTCACTTTCCTTGTCGTATGAGGCTATTAAAGGCACAAAGCTTGAAAAATAAAGATACAATGATGTTGCTACAGTAGTAACAATCATCAAGACCACTAAAAACAGAAGAAAAGAAAAAAGAAAAACCTAAATTCGTTGCGGGCTACCTCCCGAGAGTGCTTCTTTAGAGCCATTAGCTAGGCTTAAAGCAGAAGATCAAGTCTTTTCAAGAAAATAACTAGCCCGTGTGATGGACTCAAAAGGTAACTTAATCTTTTTCCTAGGTAAATGTTCCATCCTTTCTTGAGAGGGAATTGGAATTTGATATTCCCCTCTTTCATGTCAATAACAACACCAACTGTGCGAAGAAAAGGACGTCCCAAAATAATTGGACAAGAAGGTTCACATTCAATGTCCATAATAGGGAAATCAACGGGAACATAATTGTCATTGACAATGATAAGAACATCGTTGATCTTCCCCAAAGGTTTCTTTAAGGAAGAATCAACAAGACGAACACCAAAAGAACAGGGATCAAAAGCTTTCAAATCAAGCATATCATACATTCTTTTGGGCATAACTGAGGTACTTGCTCCAACATCACAAAGAGCATAACAAGAGAAGTTATTCAATTTTATTTTTATCATAGGATCCCAACCATATTCTAGCTTCCTAGGTATGGAGGCTTATAGTCTAAGCTTCTCCTCCCTAACTTTGATTAGAGCATTGGTGATATGCTCTGTGAAGGCAAGATTAAGTGTGCTAGTGTGGAGGTCTCTAGACATCTTGTGTAGGAAACCAATAACTTCAGGTAAAGTGAAGTTGTCAAAGTCTAGGTCACTACTATCTATCAAGGAGGTAGTGATATCATTTTGGCTCACTTGTTTGAAAGCCTCTATGTTCATAGAGGTTGCTTCATCTATGGTTGAGGTGGTAGCATCACCATTGATAGGTCCAGTGGGACTAGGGGTGTGATGGGTGCTAACTGTTTGGACATCCTCAACTACTTGGATAGTGGCTACTGTGTGGTAGGTAGGAAGGCTCTTAATTATATCCTCTTCCTCGGGAATGACTTCTGGTTTGGCTTCCATCTGGTTTATCAAGGTGGATTGGGTGTGAGACATGTTTGAAACATAGGTCTCAATGGCAGTGAGTCTAGTTTGGAGGCTGGAAATATCACTATTCAGGCTCTCAAGTTGTTTGCTAATGTTTTGTAGGATAGAGGAGTGCTCATCTAACTGTCTAGAAAAGGCCTTGTTTTGTTCAAACTGTGTGTGCATATAGCTTTTGGTGCCTTTTTCTATTTCTATAAGTTTCTCATAGCTGGGTAGGTCTCTTTCCCTATAATTATGGCTATAGGAGTTGCTATTACCGTTCCCATAGTTGTTGGATGGAAACGGTCTAGGATTACTAGCAAAGTTGCCCCTATAAGCATTATTATTGAAGTTGTTTCTAGCGATAAAGTTCGCATCTACTTGTTCTTGAGCAACCAACGAATTTAAAGGAACATCCTGAGGATCAATAGGAGCTTGCTTGGTAAGTAGAGACATGATAAGGTCAACCTTTTCATTTAGAGAGGAGATCTCCTCGACAGAATTTACCTTCTTACCACTTGGAGATCTTTCGGTGTGCCACTGAGAGTAGTTCAGCATCATCTCATCAAGTAGCTTGGTGGAAGCACCAAGTGTGTTTGACATAAAAGTTCCTCCCGCGGCCGAATCTAACAGGTTCCGCGAGGTAAAGTTCAAGCCTGCATAAAAAGTCTGGATAACCATCGAGGTAGTCAGTCCATGTGTGGGGAAGTTATTGACTAGCGATTTCATGCGTTCCCAAGCTTGGGCAACGTGTTCATTATCCAATTGCCTGAAATTCATAATGTTACTCCTCAATTGGATAATCGTAGCAGATGGGTAGTACTTCCCAATAAAATCATCTTTACACTTATCCCAAGAAACTATGCTATTCCTAGGTAAAGATTGAAACCAGATTTTAGCTCCGTCCACCAAAGAGAAAGGAAAAAATCTTGAGCTTAACAACATCACTTTCTACTTCTTTATACTTTTGCATATCACATAATTCAACAAAATTATTCAAGTGTAAAGCAGCACCATCTCCTGCACCAGAGAATTGATCTCTCATAACAAGGTTTAGCAAAGCAGGTTTAATTTCATAAGAGGTAGCTGAAGTGGCAGGTGTGGCAATAGGAGTGCAGATAAAGTCACTGTTGTTGTGAATGGTGAAGTCACACAACTTGGTGTTTTCATTGGAACCCATAGTAGCAGCAGCTATTTTTTGTATTTTTTATAAGGGACACAAAAGTAAAAACTGAAAGGTAAACTAACAAGACTAAAAAGCAAAGATAAAAGATAGTGTGCAACTCCCCTATCTTGTAGACTGGAGTCCCCGGCAACGGCGCCAGAAATTGGCTTGATACAGTGAGGATCTCTCACTCCTCGTTGGTTACCCCAAGTGGAAGGTGAAATTTAGCGTAGCAGAAAATTTCCCTCGGTAAAGATACTAAGGTTATCGAACCAGTAGGACTCCAAGAGATACAAGAAGGTGTCACGGCGCTTGACGTGGACCTGCACGCAGCAACAAATAACTTTGCTCCCAACGAGTACAGAGGAGTTGTCAATTCCTCCGGCCTTGCTGTTTACAAAGGATCAACGCAAGAGATAATAATAGTGGCAACTGAAAGTAAACTAAGGATGTAAACAGTAATGTGAAGATGGACCGGGGTCCCGTGATTTTCACTAGTGATGTCTCTCTCCAAAAAGACGATAAAAGTGCTAGCGAGGTAAACAAATCACAACTGGGCAATTGACAGAATTATGAAGGCACCGCAATGCTAACTATGCTGCAAAGAAAGGAAGGGCTCAAAAGCAATGGGCAGTACGCCAAGGTAAGTAGACCGAAATCCAACTGCATCTACTAAGAATCATCCACCTTGAGATATATATCCATAAAATCTCGCTGGTATTAAGTTGCGAATCCCACCCAAAGTGTAAACTCAAAGCAACAGACAACTGCATTAAAAGAACTTTGCATAAAGTAAACAATCCTTGCACCCGCGGATACAAGCACCGTTGTTTTATCCCTGGTGGCAACAACACATCCCCTAGTCTCATGTGTCTGTCACTCAAGCTAGACATCAAGGGGCTGAACCCACAATCAAGCATAACGCTCCCTCTTGGAGTTGCAAAAAGTCACTTGGCCAAAGTAAAATAGGGCAACGGAGAACATGCAAGAATTTACTCAAGAACAAAATATAAAAGAGAAGAACCAAATATATTACTCATCACAATTTGAACATAGTCTCATAATCCATCAGATCCCAGAAAACTCAACATAGCAACAACAAAAATTACAAAGGTGCCTCGATCATGTGAGGCAGCTCACGAGGTCTCGAAAGTGGAAGCACAAAGAGGGAGAGAAGTACATCACATAGCTACTAGTCACGGACCCATGGTCCAAGGGAAACTACTCACGGTACACACGGGAGGCGTCCATGGCTATGGATGGTCTCCCGGAGGGGGTTCCTCCTCCCAGCAGGGTGCCGGGGCAGCTTCTCAGGCAGCCCCGATCTAGAAACGGTGGCGTCGGCGGTACAGAGGCGAGATCGCAGAAAAGAGATCGATATTAGGGGTTTCCACCCCGATGGCTAAATATAGGCGAAGGGGGGCACCGAGAGGGGCCATAGGGCAGCCAGAAGGCCCCTTGGCGCGGCATAGGGTGGGGCCGCGCCAGGGACCCTTCTGGAGTCCCTGTGGTGGCCCCCTTCCCTCCTTTGGTGTTTCCGGAAGCTTCCGGGTTGTTGATTTTTTATCTGATTTTTCCGGATTTTTTGGAGCACTTTTAATGGCCGGAAAACCTGAAATACAAAAACAGAAGAAAACATCAAGTGGCGGCTGGGTGCACTGGGTTAATAGATTAGTCCAAATATGCTCAAAAGTGTATGAAAGTTCAAGCAAAACATGGCAAAGCCACACAATACATGCATGGAGCAAGCAGAAATTATAGATACGTTTGGGACGTATCACTACTCCGCCCGTTGTAGTAGTAGAAAAGATTTTTGAAGAGTCGGACCGTATAGTGGGTGCTTGTCTTATGGTTAAGAGGGAGTTGGACCCCTGAGCTTATAGTGTGAGATTGTTTGTGATGTATAAGCTCTGTGTAGTTTATAGAGTATTTCTTTTTTTGTTATTGGGAGGCGCAGCCCCTGAGCACCGGTTGTGGCCTATTTTTTCGCAAGTTTGTGTTTTTTAGTCAAGGACGAAGCTCCCGGACCTTCAGGTGCTTTGAAGCTCTTTTGGCTCTTTAGTTCGCGAGTGCGAATGGGGATCTAGAGTGCTCGCACGTGCGCGAGCCCCCGAGTGCACATAAGTATGAATTGACCACGAGTGTGAATAACATCTCGGGGGCGTCGAGTGCTTGTTTGTCTGTTCGCGAGTGCGAATAACATCCTGGGGGCGTCGAGTGCTGCTTCCGCACTTGAGCCCTGGGTGCTGGCAAGGTCGACTCTATAAGTAGAGGAAAGCTTTGACTTTATTGCTTCCCATAGTTTTACACTAGTGGCTGAGTAGCCTTATTCGATCGATGGCTTGATAGCCCTAAGAAAGCAAAATTTGCGACTAAGTTACGCATAGAAGAGATGAAAGTGCGCCATGTTCAATGGATTGCCGACGTCCTCGCCGATCTTTGGGTTCATAAAGCGGTAAGCACGGCCACCGATGACTTCAGAGATGATGTAGGGTCCCTCCCATTGGGTGCGAGCTTGTGGACTTTCTTCTTCTTCAAGCGGAGCACCAGGTCGCCCACGTTAAAATTCCTAGTGCACAGTCGACTAATATGGTAGGTGCGCAACTTCTGTTTGCACTCGGTGGACCGAGACAAGGCAATCTCCTTGGCCTCGCCCGCTGTGTCTTAGCTGTCTTCAAGTGCATCTTGTTCTTCGTCTTCCTCGTAGACGGTGATGCGCGGGGCACCGAATCGTAGATCGTGTGGTAGTACGACCTCAACGGCATACACCATGAAGAACGGCGTGTACTGTGTTGAGCTGTTGGGCCTGGTGTGCAGGCTCAATAACACAACTGGTAGCTCCTCGACCCAGGCCCTGACAGCTTTCCTAAGTGGCGCCCAGAGTTATTTCTTGATGCCGCAACAAACGAGGCCGTTGGCCTTTTCGACTTGTCCATTGGACTGCGGGTGCGTGAATAACACGTAGTTGATCTTGATGCCGAGGTCCTTGCAGAAATTCTGGATTTCTTCCAGCGTGAAGTTAGTTCCGTTGTCGATGATGATGCTGTGAGGGCCGCTGAAACGAAAGATGATGGACTTGATGAACTTCACGACCATCGTAGCAGCCGAGCTAGTGATGGGAACTGCTTTGATCCACTTGGTGAACTTGTTGACTGCTATGAGAAGGTGGGTGCAACCACCCTTGGAAGATTTCTTCAGAGGAGGTAACAACCCAGATTTCACAAAAAATAATTTTTTTGTTTTCGGTGTGAATTGTTTGATTGTCTGATTTGTTTGCGGTGTTTGCATCCCCGATTTATCGATCGGCGATTATTTCCCCCTTCTTATCTCGTACCGGACGGAGACTGACCCTTTCCACCCTGACAATCGACCTTTGCGACACCGGGTTTCACCCGAGCACCGTCGCGAAAACAAGACCAGCCGCAGCCAATGGAACGAAAACCTCGTTTAATAATTAAACGGGTTATTTTTATAGCGCGCCGGAAAGTGTTCTCGGAACGGTTCCAGCGCGAGGTGAACGCCGCTAGCTCGACGCGCTGATCGCACAGTTCAAATTTTTACCCGAATCGGAGGTCCTGCGGACCCCCAGCGGTCAGAAACGTAAACACCGCGCGCGAGAGAGAAAAACCGGGGATGTTTTTGCAAACTGCCAGCCACCTGGGCTATATAAAGACCACCACTCTCCCACCCCCTTCTAGGGTTTCCCCTAAAAAAATTGCAGCCACCCCCTCCACTTTGCCCAAATCTACCCCAAAATAGCCACAATTTCAAAACCCTAGCCAGATTTGAGCCTCCCAGCCGTCAGATCACCGGATCTACGGCCACCGTGCGGCCACGTCGCCCCAACAACAGCCTCCACACCGTTCGGGCCCCGCAGGACCCGCTCCACGCCATCGCGCCCGAGCTAGCCGAGGACGACGCCGGCGAGCCGTCCCGGCCTCCTCTCGACGCCCGCAGCCATTGCGCCCCCCTTGACCCTCCTCCCTCTTCCTCCCGCGCCCTCCTCTAACCCTCTGACCTCCCTCCCTCTCTTCCCGTTGCAGCACGAGGCGTCGGCGCCGCGCGCCATGGCCATGGCCGACGGAGCTCGCCCCTCCGCCCCGAGCACGATGCCTCTCCTCCGCCTCTCCCGGACCTCGAGCTGCCCGGATCCGTCCGAGTCGGAACCCCGCGACGCCGCATTGCCTCCTCTGCCTGCCGCACCGCCGCTTTGCGCTCGCCGGAGCGCCCTAGGCTAGCCACTAGGGCCTGCAACCGGCGAGGCGAGCCGCCACCGGCCAGGTGGGCCGGCCCATCGCCCCTCGGCCTCAGCCGCGCGGCCCAGTCCAGCCTCCCATGCCGCTTGTTGGGCTTGGCCCCTTTTTTCTATCTGTTTTTTTCTTTTATCTATTACTGCTATTTTTTCTAAGTCTGGAAATATTGTGTGCTGATGCTGTTTTGCGAGTAGATTTTCGAGTAAACCGTAACCTGGATCACGTTGCGCCCAAAAGGAAAATTGTTTAGAATTGTGCGTACTTAAATCCATATTTTGTGAGCTTTTTGATTTGAGGGCATCTTGATGTTTCTAATCACTGTTGAAGTGGGCACCAGACTGTTAACTGCTGCCAATTTCTATTATGTGCTGCTACTGTTATTTTATTGCAAGTTTGATTGATGATTGTGACACATCCATGAGGCCTATGCTATTAATTCTTGTTGCATACTGTTAAGCATCATGTCTACTTCAATGCTATGCATTCACATGTCATATTTGCCTGCTGCATGATGTTTGTTTCATCACCCAAAGTAGCTACCCTGATGTTAGTGTGTTGCTGTTTATATAAAGTTGCTACTTTGCTGCCCTATATCTTTTTAACCGTGCATCCTATTGAGCATTGCAATATGTCATTTTGATCTATGCCATGTCTACTTCCGTTATATGTATTATATTGTCATGTTTGCATTCCTGGTCATAGATATGTTTAGCTCCAAAGTTGCTATGCTGCTGTTGTTGACAACCACCTCTGTTTTCACTAATTCTGTAACTTTCCGATGCCATGTTGCATGCTTAATATCTTTTCATCTATGATGCCTATGACCTTGATTCTTGTTTGTACCTGATCACCATCATGTCTAGTTCATGCCCATATATTGCTATGTCATGTTGCTGCACATCTACATATAGTTTTTCACCTGTTTATACATCATGAAAATAACTGTTTCTGCCCTGTTTTCCTGATTTTCACTAAGTCCTTGACGAGTAATGTTTTATAGCTTTTTGTGTTGCTTATAACTAGTGAACCATGATGCCTATTTGGATGATTCTTTTTGCCATGCCTTACTTGCCATGTCTACTTTAGTTGCATATCATTTGTAAGCATGTTTGTATTCATTATCTTGTTTATGCATTGCTCTAAAGTGTGCTTCCTGATGTTGGCAGATGGTGTTCAAAACTTGTTTTGCTTATATCTTTTTAACCGTAACTCCGTTTGGAGTGTTCTTTATATGTAACTTGATTAGTTTTTCGTGTACTTTGTGTTTATGCTATTTTTTCTGCTGTTAACCAACCTAAAATATGGTTTAGGGCATAACAGTACCAATTCCTTTAATTGTCGTGGGGTACTTAGTGATATGCCATGTTTAGGTTGTGCCTAAGTTAAATTGACTAGCATAGATAGTTTCCTTCATTGCGTCACCTCTTGTCATGTTTGTGTGCTATGCCATGCTTGAGTGAGATGCCATGTTAACAACCTTTGCTCATATTGTGTAGCTAAACAACTCGAACCATTCTAAATGTGCGGTATCGTCGTGTGTGACGAGTACTCCACTTAACCTGTTAGTAACCGCTCTCGACGATAGATGCGATACTGTGCGTTGTCTCGTGTTTCCTTCTTGTTGATGCTTTCTCGTGGATTGCCTTTTCCAGTGTTTCCTTGTGTGCTTCCGCGGGTACCTTCTCGGAGACGTTGCGAGCTTGCGATCGACTTCACCTTCGGTTTCGTCTTCTCATCACGTAAGGGGGAGCCTATATCATGCTTATAACTTTCAGCTCACTCGCGCCTAGGTGTAGGATAGAACGATTTCTTGATCCTACCACTTTATATTCATGCCTCTCAAATAAACCCAAACAACCATGTCCCTCCACATCCCAGCAAACCTTGTTCGGCTATGTTACTATTGCTCGCTGCTCAGCCACTGCTTAGTATGCATGCTAGGATGTTATCAACTGTTATCCTGTTACTCCTTGCATTGGGCTATCAGATTATTATATTATTGTGGATGATATGATTATTATAATGTTGACTATATTCGAGGAAGGGTGGAAGGTCTAGGCTATCCCGCCCCGACGCTTTGTTCCATTCGAGGCACCATTGGTTTTAAGACTGAGCGTGCCTAACCGCGTGTGGGATTTTATGGGGTCCCCTTTTCTTACCTACCTAGCTTCAAACATTTCTAGAGGTGGCCCAAGCTGATTTACCATTTGCAAACCATGCATATATGTCTGTCGGGTCGCTCCTAGCAGATATCCTTTAAAACAACCCGGGCCAACGGAGACATGGTTTCTCTGTTGGTCCACACTGGTGAGCTAGGGGGCTGCCCACATGTGAGGGGATCAGTTACCTCGACCTTAGCCTGAAGGAAGAGTCCGATTCGAGAGCGTGGCCAGCTTTTGGATTGGGTGTCGACTCCCCGGGGGCCACCCGGATTTGTTCGTTGTTAGCTAGAGGGACATGTCGTTCCAGATCTCTCGGAACTAAATCATAAAATGGTTGCCAATGATGGGTAGCAACTGAGAGAGATGGGCGTGCATGCGGAGCCTTGTAATGGGAAGTTGCTACACCCCTATAGGGTTAAATATTTTCGAGAAGCCGTGTCCACGGTTATGGACGACTTGAGACCTACTCATTGTTCATAGAATAATCTTAATATAACTTGATCAACGTGGGTGTGCCTTTACTGCTTCTTCTTAGTTGGGATGCGAAGGGGAGGACAAGGATAGGATAGGTGTTATGCTTGTGTAAGTAGTTATAGCAAGACTTGTTGGAGGCGATTCCTCATCGAATGCTTGGTTCTCATCTTACTCTGAAATAAACCGTTAGCCACTCATATATTGCTAGTGCGTCTACAACTTCACCACTACCCCCCATATTACCCGTGAGAAGTGAGTTACAAGACTTTGATATATTCTCACCCCTTTCTTTTCTTTTCCCTTTTATGTTTTGCCTGATCGTCCTCTGCAGTTGATTACCACCTCGACTCTTCTTCTGGACGCCTTCGCGGAGACTCGACGATGACTAGTAAGGAGGATCCCGGCGGAGAGCCTGGACCTGTGTGGTTACGGGAATCAGTGTGTTTTACCTTTGCTAGTAGGCATTTGATTGTAGTCTGTACTGAGACATGTATCTTCCGCTGATGTATTGTATTAAGGCAGTTGTATGCCGATTGTATAAGATGTTGTATCCATGTAGTTGTAATGTTGTGATATCTTGTTGGAAATCCGGGGCATATGGCTGTGTCATATGTCGCGATGGGACCGATATGTGCTTCGTCTCCGGATCTGGATGGAAAACATCTAGATCTGGAACAGTACCGCATATCGGGCCTTACAAGGACCCACCATGTCGAGTCCCCACGTGGTGAAGGGCCGCACAAGTGGTATTGTCTTGAGCTACGATGCGGGCGCGTGCAACCTGTTGACAAATTTCTGGCACGTGATGCAGCGCCGCACAATATCTTCTGCGTCCCACATGGCAGTGGGCCAGTAGAATCCTGCGTGAAAAGCTTTGGCGCCCAAGGTTGACTACTGGTGTGGTGTCTACAGATATCCTCTTGAATGTCGAGGAGCCTTGTCGTCTTCTTGTTCGATACACCTTTGGAGGACCTGGGAGACGCTGCGTTTGTAGAGCTCGCCATTGATTATGGTGAAGGCTTTTGATCAGCGAGTGATGCACCGTGCTTCTGTGATGTCTTGCGGGAGATGATTGTGTATCATGTAGTCGAGGAAGGGTCGAGTCCACACTGGCTCGACGAGTATGACTAGTTCTGGTTCTTCCGCAGCGACGACGAGTACTTCTTGTTCCTCGGGAGCAATGAGTGCTTCTTGTTCTATGGGAGTGGTTCCCTTAGCTCCTACTGTTGGTGGGGAGGGGTCGAGTGGTTTTTTCGGCTTGATGGAGCAACGATTGATGCTTTCGAGGAAAACACCTAGTGGCACTGGCCCTCGTGTGGACCCGATGTGATTGAGATCGCATCCATAGAAATCGCCTTTGAGGACATTGTAGAGGTTATGATATGCCATCATGTTGTTCGAGATTGCCTCGCAATCCATCATCGTTTGCTGAACGACGAGATTGGAATCGCCGTAGATGATCAGTCGGGTGGCTCCGCAGGCTTTCACCATGCGCATGCCATGGAGGAGTGCTTCGTACTCTTTTTCATTGTTTGACGACTTCTCAAAGTTGATTTTCACGGCGTATTTTAGCTTTGTCTCCCTTGGGGGATATTACACAATGCCTACTCTGGCTCCTTACTGTTTCTTTGATCCGTCGAAGAAAATCATCCAAGAGTTGGAGAGGTCCGGAGGGCCGGGAGTCTGGACCTCCATCCACTCGACGACGAAATCAGGGAGGGCTTGGTGCCTTGATTGCTATCGGGTGCTTGAAGGCGAGCTCGATGTTCCACTTGGAGACTCGTCCAGTGATGTCGGGGTTGTTGAGGATGTCCATGAGTGGTGCGCTCCTGACCAGCATTATCGGGTGCTCGTCGAAGTAGTGTGATACCTTGCGAGACGTCATGAAGATGGCGTAAACAAGCTTCTGGTAATGTGGGTACCGCTGTTGGGAACTCATGAGGACTTCATTGAGGTAGTATATCGGTCTTTGAACTCCGTGTGACTTGCCTTGTTCTGAGCGCTCGACGATGAGCATAGTGCCGACGACGCTGCATCTAGCGACGTTGTAGAGGTAGAGTGACTCGTGCTCCCTGGGGACTACAAGTTTTGGAGGGGCCAACAATGTTTGCTTCAGGTCGGCGAACGCCTTGCGGGCCTCGTCCGTCCACCCGAACTTGACACCCTTCTTCAGCAGCTAATAGAAAGGTACTCTCCTCTCGCCCAACGTGCTGACGAAGCGACTGAGGGCTGCCAGGCGCCCTGTCAGCTGTTGGATGCCTTGAATGTTTAACGGTCCTTCATGGTTGCGAGTGCTTGGAATTTATCTGGGTTTGCTTCGATTCCTCGGGTGGACACCATGTACCCTAGGACCTTGTCTACTGGTACTCCAAACATATACTTCTTTGGGTTGAGCTTGATGCGGTAGTGGTTGATTGCAGCGAACGTTTCGCGCAGGTCGTCGAGGAGAGTGTTGTCTTGAGAAGTTTTTACGACGATGTCGTCGACATAGACCTGAATGTTGCGTCCGATCTGATCCTTCATGCATTCTTGCATCATACGCTGGTATGTAGCACCTGCATTCCTCAGTCAAAAGGGCATCGTCATGTAGCAGAAAACGCTGAAGGGAGAGATGA
This sequence comes from Bromus sterilis, assembly GCA_950022295.1. Taxonomy (NCBI): domain Eukaryota; kingdom Viridiplantae; phylum Streptophyta; class Magnoliopsida; order Poales; family Poaceae; genus Bromus; species Bromus sterilis. The sequence continues at coordinate 236,792,893 of OX465596.1, forward strand.
ACGACGTGTGATCTTCGTCTTCTTCCTTCATTCGTATCTGGATGTAGCCGGAATAAGCGTCAAGGAAGGAGAGGAGGTCACATCCTGCTGTAGAGTCGATGATTTGATCGATTCGGGGCAGGGGGGAAGTGATCTTTTGGACAATGCTTGTTGACGGGCCTGTAGTCGACGCACATGCAAAGGACGTGCGTGTCTCTCTTTGGAACCAACACTGGGTTGGCTACCCAGGTGGCATTCTTTGTTTCTCGGATGAATTTGGCGTCGAGTAGCCTATTGACTTCTTAGCTGATGGCTCTACACTTTGGCTCTGAGAAGCGGCGCAATGATTGCTTGACTGGCTTGGTGTTGGGGAAGATTTGAAGAGTGTGCTCTGTGAATTCCCTGGGGATTCCTGGCATGTCGGCTAGACACGATGCAAAGATTTCCCACTGCCCACAGAGGAATTAGAGGAGCGCACTTTCCTAGGCGACATGCAGGTTTGCTGTCACTCAAACCGTCTTGGATGGATCGGTCAGGTGCACCTGATGGGTTTTCGTGTCGCTGTCGAAGCTGAAGTTGTGATTTATTTAAGTTCCCTTCGGTTGGTCACCGGGAAGAGGCTCTTGTTGGTTACCATTGCGATTTCTCTGAGTTCTTGCTGTGCTCCAAAGGTCTCGGAGATTTTATGGAATTCCCTGTCGCATCAGTCTAACCTGATGAAGCTTCCGTTGAAAGTGATGACTCCCCTGGGTCCCGGCATCTTAAGCTCCAGGTACGCCATGAACCGAGCAAATGCTGGTCGACCAAGGATTGCGACTGCCAGTCCACTACTTCAAAGTCGAGCTTCTCCTTCCCGAAATTGCCTTCGAGACCGAAAACAACCGTCGAGGCTGATCTTTCCCAGGGGGAGGATCTCCTTGCCAGGCACGATGCCATGGAAGGTCGTGTCTGACATCTTCAACATGGAGGTTGGGATGAACATCTCTCGTAGCGTTCTGGTGGCCATTGACCCCACTCGCTGTTCCACGTGAAGATCCTCTCACCTGCGAGTGCCAACGCCATGGAGATCCACACCCACCTTGACGAGGGGGTGTCCCCATGACTCCTACGGATGAGGGTACCTGGTGCATGTCAAGACAGAAGTCCCGCTAGAAGCCTCGACTGGCCCAGGACTGGCCCACTCGAAGCACCGACAAAGGAGTCCACGGCGTTATGGAAACCAAGACTTGGCGTCAAATACTAAAGCTAGATTAGGCAACCGCCTCTGTAAACCTAGATGGAATCCTTGTGACCCAACCTAGTACATAAAGACTGGGAGAGTGGACGCCTAGGGCATCCAATCTCATAGCAACACCCTCAGCGAGAGCAGGAAGTAGGATTTTTTACCGATTGAGGGACCTGAATCTGGGTAAATCTCTGTCTCCTGTTAGCCGACGAGGATTTCCAACCTGCACCTCTCTCTACAATATAAACGTAGGGTACCTTACCATGGGATTTTCCGAGGCCGATCCTCGTTAATTTGCGTCAACCGTGGTAGCATGGCACATATCCAAAAATAGAGGGGAGTGAAATCTTCCAAAGGCGGCCGCACGCACCTCCTGGTGGCAGTCGATAAGTTCACCAAATGGATCGAAGCAGTGCCAATCACCAGCTCGACTGCCCTGACAGCGGTCAACTTCATCAAGTAAATCATCTTCCGATTCGGTGTTCCGCACAACATCATCACTAACAACAACACAAACTTCACAACAGACGAGTTCCAGCACTTCTGCCAAGAAATGGGCATCAAAATCAACAACGCATCAGTCGCACACCCGCAGTCCAACGGACAAGTCGAGAAGGAAAACTGGCTAGTATGCGGAGGCATGAAAAAGCGGCTCCTCGCACCACTCGAGCAAGCCGCAGGTAACTGGGTCGAGGAGCTACCGGCCGTCCTCTGGAGCCTGCGAACTACACCCAACACCTCAACCCAGTACACACCATTGTTCATGGTGTACGGAGCAGAAGCAGTAATCCCACACGACCTCAGATTCGGTGCTCCACGCATCACCGGGTACGAGGAAGAAGAAGCAGATAACACACTCGCAGACGACAAGGACGTAGCAGACGAGTCAAGGGACATAGCCCTATCTCGGTCGGAGGGGTACCAAGACAAACTGCGCAACTATCAGAGCAGTCGACTCCGCACACGAGTCTTCATTGTGTGGGATCTCGTCCTACGGCTAAAGTAGGAAAAAGTACACAACCTCGCCCCACAGTGGGAAGTTCCCTACATAATCTCCAAAGTTATCGGAGGAGGAGCCTACAAGCTAAAGAACCCAAAGACCGACGAAGACGTGGGCAACCCGTGGAACGTGGAAAAATTACGCCTCTTCTACCCGTAGATTGCCCGTGATCACTTTCGTCCCACCGCCTTCTCTCATATCAGCAGTACTGCCCACATGCAAATGATATGCGAGAGATGATAATTGCTTCTCGCCCTTCGTTGGTTACCCCAAGTGGAAGGTGAGATGCAGTGTAGCGGCAGGTTTCCCTCGGTGAAGATATCGAGGTTTGTCTCCAGTAGGACTCCAGAGATGATAAGTAGGTGTCAGCGGCGCAACTGACAGATTCAGATGATACAATATATTATGATGAATTGCAAACAATGGAATATATTAAACTGGAACATCAGAGGGATTAATGATTCATCCAAATGGTTGGCACCGAGGAATAAAATTACAGAGGCAGACTGTGATATTGTGTGTTTACAGGAGACTAAAAGGGATAATTTTGATAGCAGATACATTCATTTCTGCCCCAGGAAAATTAACAAATTTTATTTTTGTCCATCACAAGGTGCTTCAGGTGGAATTATCACTACATGGAATGACTCTATATTTCCAGGGGAAACATTATTAAAAAATGATTACTCTATTTCCATCAGATTCACTGCCAAACAAACTGGTGACACATGGATTCTTACTAATATATATGGCACATGCCATGATGGCAGTAGACATGAGTTCATTCAATGGTTTCAAGATATAGATATGTCTGAAGAGACTAAGTGGATGATCATGGGGGATTTTAATTATATCAGATACGCATCAAACAGAAACATGTAGGGGGGAATATTTCAGACATGCTTAGATTCAATGAAGCTGTCAATTCTTTAGGACTAGTTGAGATTCCTTTAAAATCCAGACAATACACATGGATCAACATGCAAGAATCACCTCTCCTTCAGAAACTTGACTGGATATTCACATCAGAAGCTTGGGCACTACAAGATCCCAACACATGGGCCACTTCTATGGCTAAACCTATATCTGATCATACACCCTGTATGATTCAGATTGGCACCACCATCCCCAAGTCTATCATATTCAGATTTGAGAATTACTGGATGAACACTAAAGGGTTTGAGGATGTTGTGAAGGAAAATTGGAACAGACACAACACATGCAAAAACAGTGCTAGCAACATCACGTTCAAGTTCAAAAGACTCAGACAGGGATTGAAAAAGTGGGCCAAGGGTCTCAGTGGTTTTAAAAATGCTATCAAGGCTACTAATGATATCATACACTTCTTGGACATGATATAAGAATTCAGAGACCTAACAAATGTGGAATTGAATGGTAGACTGATACTCAAAGAGCACTTGATGAAACTCCTCAATTTGCAGATGATTTATTGGAAACAAAGAGCCAACATCAGATGGGTTAAATTTGGGGAGGAAAATTCTAAATTCTTTCAGGCAAAAGCTACTATGAAGTACAGAGTAAACCACATTACAGGTCTTTGCAAGGAAGATGTCAATAACTACACTGATCACCACAACAAGGCTAGTATTCTTTGGCAGGCTTTCAAGACAGACTGAGCACAACCATTCCTACTTATGACAGCCTTAGTATAACTGAACTTCTACCAAGAAATGAACAACTACATGAACTAGATGCACCATTCACTAAGGAGGAAATTGATAATACTGTTAAAGCACTGCCAAATGATAAGGTACCATGACCAGATGGTTTCAACACAAATTTCATCAAAAGATGATGGAATATCATTTCTGAAGACTTCTATATTCTGATTGATGATTTCTTTCATGGGAAGATCTCTCTCCAAGGACTCAATACATCCTTCATTGCTCTGATCCCAAAAAAGGATGCACCCACTACTGTTGCTGATTTCAGGACTATATCTTTGCTCAATTACTCTATTAAGATCATCACAAAACTGCTGACAAATAGATTTCAGAAAATCATATTAAGTCTGGTACACAATAATCAATATGGATTTCTGAACAACAGGTCGATTCAGGACTGTATTGCATGGGCATATGAATTTCTGCACCAATGTCACACAAGTGGATAGAACCTATTGATCATCAAACTTGACTTTGAGAAAGCATTTGATATTATTGAGCACAAAGCCATAAAAGACATGATGAAAGCCAGAGGATTTGGAGATAGATGGATGAAATGGATGAATATGATTTTGGACTCTGCTTCCTCATCAGTCTTGCTTAATGGTATTCCTGGTAAACAATTCACTTGCAAGAGAGGAGTGAGTCAAGGAGACCCACTTTCTCCACTGCTTTTTGTGATGACTGCAGACATTTTACAGACCATGCTCAATGAAGCTTTACATAGCAATTTGATCCAGCATCCCATGAACAATCACCCCTGCACAGACTTTCCTATCATTCAATATGCTGATGGCACTGTCATTATCATGAAAGCTATTGAAACACAGGTGCAACAACTAAAATGCATTCTCCAACACTTCAACTTATTCACTGGAATGAGAATCAACTTCAGTAAATCCATGATTGTCCCTATCAACACTCCTCAGCATACAATGCAATGAATGGCAAGTGTCCTGGACTGCAATATAGGATCCTTCCCATTCCCATATTTAGGTTTACCCCTCCGACTAAATAAACCCAAGATGGAATATTTCATGCCTATTATCAGCAGAATAGATAAGAGACTATCAGGTTGTTCCACTCTCCTTTCATATGGTGAAAAGTTGGTACTTATAAAATCAGTTTTTATAAGTCTGCCAACCTTCTACATGAGCTCACTATCACTGCCAAAAGGTATCATTGAGCAGATTGACAAATACAGCAGACACTGCTTTTGGAGGAAATATGGGATGGAAGACAGGGGTTCTGCCATGATCTCTTGGGATAAAGTATGTAAGCCAAAGGAAAAGGGTGGATTGGGTGTTTTGGATCTTGCCACACACAATACATGCCTACTCATTAAAAAATACACACAAATTTCTCAACAGAGCAGAGCTCCCCTGGGTTAACCTTATATGGGAATCATACTATCCCAGTGGACATCTCAATGATAGAGATGTGGGTTCTTTTTGGTGGAAAAATATTTGCAAACTCATACCTACTTACAAGAAAATGTCCACCTCCACAATTGGCAAAGGAAACACTATCCAAGTTTGGAATGATGACTGGGGACAAGGAATTTTACAGAAGGAGTTTCCACACCTCTACACATTCTGTAAAAATCCTGACATTCATATTTCACAATGGACGAGCATTACAATGCCCTCTTACCTATTCCATTTTCCACTGTCTGTGGAAGCATTCCAAGAATTCCAGCTCATGCAGGACTTGCAGAACTCCATACATATTCTAGTCACACCAGATAGCTTGAGAAATGAAACTGGCAATAAACCCTTCTCAGTCAGCAAGCTCTATAGGGCCATGTTCCCTACAGGATCCTCACACCAGATATTCCAGCAGATATGGCACAACTCTTGTATTCTTAAATACAGGATATTCATATGGTTGACTATACATGACAGGATCAACACAAGAAATTTACTGAGCAGAAAATCATTCCATATACCTTCCCTGTCATGTGTTCTATGCAGAGAAATATCAGAGGAGACTAGCTTACATTTGCTATGGGATTGTACATTTGCACAGGACTGCTGGGCATCCATATGCCCATCTCAAAGGAGAGGTATATCTGTATATGACAATATTATACTGCTGAAAGAAGACCTATCTTGTTCAGTTGCCATGGAGATCATCATCATGGGCATATGGCACCTCTGGATGCAAAGAAACAACATGAATTTCAAGAACATCAGACAATCCATACACAACTGGAGATTGCAGCTCAAGAAAGATTTAATCCTGATTGATCACATGATTAAAGGCAAATACATAGACATCTTCTGGATTGAAACACATTTACCACTATGATTTGCTACTTTACTTTCCCTCGTGTCGGTATCGGCTAATTTTTTGAAGCTATGTAATCTTTAACTTTGTTCATATTAATACAAAAGCCGTAGAACGATTGTTCTATGGTTACTTAGCTTAAAAAAATTAGAATAATAAGAGTATCTTTGTATAATGCAGAGCTAATTATCAGGTATTTTAAAGGCTAACCTTGTTGCTTTGACTTGTTAGTTCAGCTTCTTCTGCGTGATATCTAGTTACAGGAATGAAAAGGGCACTGGAAATTAGTAAACTGGTGCACTTTGCAGAGGGTACGTGCTCAAACAATTCAACTACCCACCTTCATTGATAGCATAAGGACAACTACATGAGGCTTTCATGCTTGATTAAATAGTGTTTTTCTCAAGTTTGCTGACATTTAAAAAAACTAATAGCCTACTTACATAAGAAAAAAAATCCGACTATTCAAACAATTGCACAACACGTAAAATTCCTTCTTGACAGGCTATCAACTTATTTTATTGGAGATACTGATAGCCATCTAACTAAGTGTGCCACTTTGCCTGGTTTCACATGCTACTTATAGACTGATTGCTAGATATATTTATAGTTGGATTTATTGAGGTCAAGCATAATTTTCGGTGGAAATCTGGAAACGTCGCTGAATTTTAATATGACATGCCTAGTGAAGAAACTTCTTGTTCTCCTGCACTTTGCTGGGCAACTTTGAATGCCATTCATGTTGGCTAAATAATAACCTATCTTCATGCTCTTATTTTTTCCCTTAAGTTTTACGACAGTAATTTCCAATAGACTGTAAATAATACTTGAAGTTGAAGTTGTGTTTTTTAATTGAAATTGAAGTTGGACTAATGCAGATCGTGCGCCTCATAGCCCAAGAGCATATGAACAACAAAGTTTGTCGTACAACTAGCGCATTATGGCATGTTGATCCTAAAAACATTCCTGCTCAACTTTGGTTGTTCGATTATGTAATTGTACAAGCAGTATTTTGGCAAGGTAGAATTTCTAGTATTTCAGACATTAAATCAGCATGGGTTCCTTGGACAATCACAAGAGGAGAAACCGGTCAGTTCTTCTACATGTTTGCTTGTGTATGTTTAGGTGATTTAGGAGATAACCAAACATCTCAATATTTTGCACTTTGCTTGTGCATGTTTTTTGCAAGATAAATGGGTTCGTCAAGAAAAAGACATGAGTGGTGTCTCACTACAGGAGACGAGTTAGAAATAATCCATTTCAATGTGAATAGGTGAAGAATGATGATGCACGACATGATGATTACTTTGGGAGGATGTTTCTATTTCCGTCTTGACGTAATCATGTGTAACGTCGTGTCATGTAACACTGATGTGCTAGACTTTGCGAATGAATGAGATATTATTATAATTTCATTTCAATTTAATTTTGTATAGAAATTTAAAATAAAATCCAAATTCTGGATAAAAGTTGCAATATTAAAAAAACTGGTGCCATCCATAATTTATTGTGATGGAAATACAAGCCATCATTAGTTTCTGGACCCACCTGTAAGAAGCCGTTCAACACGTAAATAGCCACCTCAGCATTGGATTTACACGTAAGCAACCATGTCAGCATTGTGTGGACTCACATGTCAGGATTATTGATTGGTCAATACTGAAAAATTGATTGTTACTGGCGGATTATCGTCAACAAAAATGGACTTCAGTGACAAAAGAAGGATAGTAGGTGACCAATTTTCCCCGTCATCGAAGATGGACATTGTTGACGAACTGAATATTGTAAGAAACGGTCTTCGGCGATGAAAAACATGGTACCGTCTTTTTATAGCTTTAGTGAAAAATCAACTGACGGATGAAAAATGTCATTGGGCTATTTTTGTTGATGAAAAATGGTTTCTCATGACAAAAATACGGTGTCAACTAATATCCCTGATTTTGTAGTGCACGGAAACAACACAATATGAAACTTTGAACGGTGATCAACTTCACGTGACTACTTACAACAAGATTTGTCCCATGCCCTCAATAACCAAAGAAACAACTCATAACTCATAAACATGTTCATGATCAGTGGGTATAAATATGTGTTTGATAATATTAACATATCATTTTTTACTAACGAAACTCAATAACATAAACATGAAGTTGCAATCAAAAATACGTGAGCATCTCAGGTGCCAATCCGGAGTTTGAGATAAAGATTGGTTACAAGAGACGAACAAGGGTTTTGATATGAGATGGTACAGGTGAAGATGTTGATGGAGATGATGACCCCCGTGAAGAACGGAGTGTTGGTGATGACGAAGGCTTCTATTTCTCTCTCCCGTAGGAAAGTTTCCCCAATGGGATCAGCTCGTTGGAGGAAAAAGGTGCTTCACCAAGGTTTCGCCTCGCAGGCGGCGACAGATGAAGCTGATTATTTTCTTTGATATTTTCTGTCCAAGAGGGACTATGTAGCCAAAGGAGAACATCTGGGAGGACTCATGGATCCACCATGGCCAAGGGGGTAGACCGTGCCACCTGGCTATGTGGTATCCTGATGGCTCCCCTCTAGCACTTTTTATTTCGTAAAATCGTCATATATTCCAAAAAAATGCTTCGTAAATTTTCCGATTATTTGGAGATCTGGACAATTGGTTATTTGGTTATGTACTATTGCTATTTTGGCACAAGAATTGCACTAGTTGGCAATCTCTCTCTCTCCATGTTTTAAATGCAAAAATAAGTGACAACAGGTATTAAAACAACATCTTTTTGTGAAACATATCATTGGAAAAGGATAGATTATAGTAGTAAATAGTGATGCACATTGGACCTATGAAGGCACATAGCATTAGTTTGATTATACATGGCCTTAGTGGGGTTCCAACCCATTGACACATAATTATGATTGTAGGTCAGAGAGATTTGATATTTTGGCTAGACCATGTCACCTGCTCTAGCACGATGGTAACATCGCCGAGCTAAAAGTGGTTCATCACTGAAATTTATGAGTTAGACAAATTGCATAGGCCAACCTAGAAAGAACATTTCCTTCGACTTAGCTCGGCTATCTTCTAATCATTTAAGCACTGGAAGAGGCCGCATTTAAGATAATGGCTGAGATCATGGAGAATGTTGGCTACATTAGGCCATCCATCGAAGTAAATTTCAAGGAGCACTTATGTACCAATTTCTACCTGTGTGAGTTCAGAGGAAGATGACTCTTGAAGACCGATATCAACCTCGAAGCAGTCAAGTTGTGATGTTGGTCTAGGGACTATTGATGGTATCACTACCTAAGGGTTAGCTCAGCCTACTGGTTATTATTCTAGTGGGCCCACCGGCCTAAGGACCCTTAGGTAGGTTTTCTACCTAGGCCATTAGTCCAACACATAGAATCTCGATATGTAAGACTCTAGAGGCCTTATCAATAAATACAAGGAGATTGTATCCATGGAGCATTCCAATATATCCATACTCAACTATGTCTCTTGTACCCCTCCTAGGTCTCCATACAACCTATGTAAGACTCTGTTTCAGGCTACCGATAGGTATCTCAAAATATTTTTCTCAATTCCTCGATTGTAACCCATGCTTTGCACAATGCATCACAAGAATGTAACATGAGGATGCAACATGGTATTACCTCGATCATGAGCCTAAACATCGATTAAAACTCATCGCATATATGTTATCATCCTATCTACTCACCTCAGCGAGATACCCCTATCAAGGGATATTCCAAAATTACCTCTGTAATGACTAGGATGAACGAGTATGGTTTAAATAGTGAACACGTCGGACATTGCAAGTGGCATTTAGGTATCAAAGTGGGTTTGTTAGCTACCGTGCATGTTTAATGTTCGACAGGAAGATGTCGGGCAACCAAGGAACTGACCCTAGTAAAATTAGCAAATCCTTCGTAAGTACGAAACACGCCACTTCTAATGTCAGGATTTCTTAAAGGAAAATTTGGGAAAAGGAACCCATTATATGGGAAATACTTCATGAAGTTATGCGGGGACATCCTGTAATGTTAAATAGAGCACCTACCCTGCATAGATTATGCATACATGCCTTTCAACCCACTTTAGTAGAGGGGCGTACTATCCCTTTACACCCATTAGTGTGTAAGGCTTTTAACGTGGACTTTGATGGAGATCAAACGGCTGGCTATCATTTTATAGAAGTTGACCCCACTATCATAGACATGACCCCATTAAACTTTATTTCTAGCTTCGTTTCTTCGGGCAACCGTCTTCAATGAAGTACAAAGTCGTCCCCTAGCAATGTGCGATAATGTCATTCTATGTCAGCATCAACTTGCCACGTGTGGAACTCATCGCACCGCTTCAACGTGATGCCTTACGGCAGTAGTGACCGACAGTCTTCAAGTTATCTTCTGATATTGCGATAAATCGACCGATTTACCGCTTACTGGTGTCTGTCCGATAAGATATATCGGTCGATAAATTGATCGATATTTCGGTAAATCGGTCGATATACCGATAAATTTAATGATTTTCCCTTTATCTTGGGCCAACCGATAAGTTTTCGATAAGCGATATTCCCAACATTGATGAACGGTCGCACCAACTCTGGACTGGCTTCAATGCGGTGCCCGGAGTGTAGCGATCGCATGGGCGAGATTGTTTTTTGAGAGTGAGCGAGTGGACATCTACGTGTCAAAGATCTGGACTTCCGCAAATCTTTCGTTGTTTGCTGCTGATTTGTGATATTTCGGATGCACACAAGCGTACGTGAATATATGATGCACCTTGTTATATACTCCCTACGTCTTTAAAAGAATGTACTTCCAACTTTGTTGGAAAGTAAAAAACTTAAACTTTGACCGTGCTTTTGAGTAAAAATGCATCAACATTTATACCACCAAATTAGTATCATTAGGTTATGAAGTATATTTTATTATATAATTATTTGGTTTCATAAGTTTTTTTTATATTTTTTTGTAAACTTGATCAAAGTTTAAAATAGTTTGAATCTCCATTTTTTTGAAAGTACACTCTTTTGAGAACGGAGGGAATAGAAAAATGATCCAAAGCATGGCGATTCAGCAATTTGCGGATGTCTTACGACTCAGTATGGAAGATGTCGTAATGTACTGTTGACATTTACATTATACTATTTTCGTTTCATATTAATTATCGTTGAAATAGATGTATCCGACACTAATATACAATTAAATACAGTATGACAATTAATATGGAATAAATAAAGTATACATATTCTTTACCCTATCTTGTTTGGACAAAAGAAGCCATGCCATGGCGCATGCGCCGTTTGCTGGCAAAGCCTCCACACACGACAAGAATAAAGACACTATGTACGGACGCATGCACGTACGTTCGTGCAGTGCATGTGCTTCCATCTTCAGTCGAAAATCACAATTCTGACATTTTATTCAAACTTCAGCACACTTTGATCCTTCGTCGAAACAATTTTAAAATTAACCGCTACCCTCTGTGGTGTAGCGCCGTCGCCAATGGCGCTACCATAGTGCCACCGTGGCACGTTGGGTCCTGCACCTCGGTAGGGTAGCGTCGTCATAGGTGGCGCTACCCTCTATAGGGTAGCGCCATCACTGGTGGCTCTACCCTCCTGAATTTTTAATTTTAGCAGTTTTGTGTTGCTTGTATCTTTTTAACCATAGCTTCGTTTGAGATGTTCTTTGGCCTCAAAACTGCTCTGGAAAGCGTGCCAGACTCTATTTTTTTGGACAATCACCCCCTTCTACGTACGAAAAAAGATTGGTGAAATCCGACTCTAATCAACTCAAAACTAATCTCGCTACGGAGAGATCACAAACCGAACGGGTGATGGAACTCAACTCGGATTGGTAGGTCGTGGTGGTGTATATGGACTCGGATTGGCGGAACGTGGTGGTGTATCTGCACTCGGATTGACTAGAATTTCATGTAGATTATGATTTTGCTATTGTTTTATGTTGTTAACCAATGTAAAATATGGTTTAGGGCAGAACATTAGTAAAACTAGCCGTGGGGTACTTAGTGATATGCCATGTTTAAAATTTTACCTCTCTTCAGTTGACTAGCATAGATAGTTATTTTATGCTTCACCTCTTGCCATGCTTATGTGACCTGCCATGCTTGTGTGAGATACCATGTTAACAACCTTTACTCAATCTTAGAACCAATTGGAGCTAGATAGGTAAGACAAGGGGACCCCATAGAATCCTCGACACGATTAGGCACACTTAGTCTTACAACCAATACCCGAAACTCGGATCTTAGGTGACTTGAATGGAACAAAGCGCCAACGCGGGATAGCCTGATCTTCCATCCTTCGTCGAATATAGTCAATATTGTAATAATTATATCATCCACAACAATACAATAGTGTGATAGCTCAATTCAAGGAGTAACAGCAGAAATAAATAGATAGCATCCTAGCATGCATACTAAGTAGTGGTCAAGCAAGCAAGGTACATGGCCAAACAAAGGTTAGCTAGGACGTGGAGGAACATTGTTGTTTTGGTTTCAAATATGGAGGCTTGAATATGAGGTGGTAGGATCAAGCAATCGTTATATCCTACTAGTTGACCGATTGCGCCAAATGGCGCAGAGACCCGCTAGAGCCATGTTGTCGATGAAAATAGTTTCATTTTGCAAGGACATATTCGATATTAGTAGTAGAAAGCCCATGTGTTAAACCATGCTATATTGAAAATATGTTTATCACGTTGCGAAATCCGAGTTTGAAAAAAATGTATAACCGTTGCGCCAAAAAATATATTTGTATAACATGACCCGTTGCGCCAAATGGCGCAGAGTCCCATTTAAAACCCTGTACTCGTTAAAAATATTTGCATTTTTTCAGTAACTGTGTTTGAGAAAATACATACGGTAAGAACTTAGTAAAATTTTAATTGATTGTGTGTTTAAGCTCACATAAAAGGCAAGATGACAACAACAGAGTACGATTGTATCATCTGCAGCAACAGCCAAAATTAGTTAGCTAATAAATTGTTTGAAGGGAAACAAACATTTCAGAGTAGGTTATCCACATCTCATTCTCCTAGAAAATGAGCCCAAGCGGTCATCAACGAAAATAAAATTGTTTTGATACAAAAACTGTAAGAGAAATGAGTAACCATCAAAGAAACAAAACGTTTAAATTGTTTTTTTAACCATGGAGGAGAGTTGCATCTAAACTTTATAGAAGAAGGCCAACGCAAAGGAACAGCGTGTTGACATACTCGTCCTGCTCTCGGTTCTGGTCATCCGTCCGGGTAATCAACTCCTGAATAACGTCTTTAGCAACAACCACGACAGCATGCCCCTTCTTTATCCTTTCATACTGGATTCAAGCAGCAGTCAACATCTCGGCTAATCAGAGTGGCATGAAGAGTAATGTGGCCCATGCTCTTGCTCATAAGCATGACAAGACTGATGCCATTCACAGCTCTCACAGCCTCCACGCGTGCCGCGTTGATCGCCTGCTGAGAAATCTAGAAAGAACCTACACACTGCACTCGACAACGCAGTTCAACATATGAAACTAATCAACTAATCCACGAAAAAACATCTTCTTGGCTACTTGGCATCCAACCATAAAAAGTAAACTCACCAGTGAGAAAAAGAACAACATAGGGCTTCATGGATCATGACCTTGCTGCTCCTCATGCATCATCTCCATTGGAAAGTTTTTTTTTGAACCACTGTATGAGGGACCTGGAAGAAAGAAAGACAAAAATATAACCCAGTAAATGAAGACTGCATTTTCCAGTAAATTGAGGCCTAGTCTAGAAAAAGAGCCAAGGATTGAGGTGGCAACTAATATGTACAGAATGAAAGAAGCTATCAAAAGTGACCCAAAAAAGGAGAAGGGGAGAAGATTGATAACTGAAAACAAACACTGAGATTTGTAATTTTTGAACTCAAATTGAAATAGTAGGATAGCTCAGATTCAAATATTATTAGCTCCACAATCCTCCTATATGCAACATCTGGATAAATAACCCATAGGATAATCGAAAACAAGTTGGTTTGCCATATAAGAAGCATCACCAAGGTTACTAACGCCATCATGACTCCAGCTTCAGCAAAACGCCTAGTTTTTTTGTAGAGAATAGTGTGAGAAACAAATGAGATGTTTGCTTTGCTGAGAATAAAGAACATCATATGCAATGTCCATAGTGAAATGGAGTTGTAACTGGTCATCAGTAGATTATGACACAACACAGGAAGTATGTTACAACATGGAAAAAAGCTGAAAAGCATTGTTAAATAGGTTACTGAAGATATATATTCTAGATGCTTAAACAAGATAATCTGAGCAAAGTAAGGGACATAGCCAATTAGTAAAAAAAATCCTAATCCACATCCAAGTTACAATATAAAGAGTTCTACTGATGGCCTAAATTGGGTACAAATATACGTGTAAGGAAGGTGACATGCCACACCATGAGCTTCGTTTTACTTAACAATCCAGAAGCAGTAACAGAAAATTTCATATTAGCCATGACTAAACTGCATATCAACCATTAATTCTACAGCCCAGGCGTGGCTCCTGTTATTTTTTCACTCTTAATTCGCTTCATTTTCTGCAGTTTCCCATAGCAAGGCCATGAACAGAAATCGCAAAAGGAAAATCAGCCCCAAATCAGATAAGGCAATGGAGAAATCTGCCATTGTTTTGCCAACAAAATACGATCAAGCAAGAGAGGAATTATACACCCCAAATCAGATAAGTTAATGGAGAAAATATGTCGTTGTTTTGCGAACAAAATCAAATCAAACAAGAGAGGAAATCTACAGGAAAACAAACCACGCACGTCATCTTCCTCGGCATGGACCACCTTGTCCAGCTCCTGGCGTCCAGTTACCGTCGTCGCTCGCATGCTCCCTGCCGTCGCCGCCATTTTTGTCCCCGAGCTGAGTGGTAGGAAGAGGGGCCGCCGCCACCCCTCTCCCTGGGCGCCATCTCCTCCTCCATCTGGTGGTGCCTCCTCCTTGTTTCTTCCACTCCCGGGACGCCAGATCCGCGGGCTCGCCGCTGCTCGGATGGAGAAGAATGGGGTGGAGCGGATGCTAGCCTAGAAGTGACTCGGCTTGGCCCGAGAATGGAGTTGGGGTGCTGCGGGAGAGGTCGGAGGCGAGGGTGTCAAGGGGAGGACGGAGGCGAAGAGCAGGGAGAAGGGGAGGCGGCGGCGCAGGAGAGGAGTGGAGGGAGCGGGGAGGAGACGAGGCACAGGGGCGTGGGCTCAGGACGAGAAGGGTTGGTGGCTAGGGTTTGACACTTTGACTGCGTTTTTAGGTCGAGCGCGGCCACGCAGGCGGATGGGATTGGCAAAATCCCTCGCGGACACGGGAAGAGTTGACCCAACCAAGGAGCGCGCGAGACAAGCCCACTCGTCATTGGCCAAGCAAAACGACCGCCAGGTGAAATCTGATTTAACCGTGAGGAGAAGATCTGACCGCTCAGGCGCACTAGAAGGCAGATCGGACGGCCAACGAAGCCCCAATCAGGGGATCTTCCTGGAGGCGAGTCTCCCAGGAACCTTATAGGTTTAAATACCTAGGCAAGGCATTATGAAAGCTATAATACGTGATATATGCTCCCCCTTACCTGTTGAGAAGTCGGCGCCGAAGGTGTAGTCGATCGCAAACTCGCACCGTCTCCGAGGGTAACCGCGCAAGCACACAAGAAGAAAACACTAGAAAGGAAATCGACGAGTAAGCATATATTACTACGAAGCAATCAGGAGCAAGCATCAATAAGAAGGCAACACGAGACAACGCACTACGGTATCACATCTATCGTCGAGAGCAGTTACTAACAGGTTAAGTGAAGTATCGGTCACACACGACGATACTGCACATTTACGATGGTTCAAGTTGTTTAGCTACACAACATGAGAAAATGTTGTTAACATGGCATCTCACATAAGCATGGCATATCACACAATCATGGCAAGAGGTGAAGCACAAAGGAAACTATCTATGATAGTCAATTTAAGTGAGGCTCAAACCTAAACATGACATATCAGTAAGTACCCCACGACAAATTAAGCATTTGATATTGTTCTTCCCTAAACCATATTTTAGGTTGGTTAACAAAAACAAACAATATAATAAACACAAAGTACAAGAAATTATAGTCAAGTTACATATAAAGAACACCCCAAACGGAGTTACGGTTAAAAAGATACAAGCATCACAAGTTATGAACACAATCTGCCAACAACAGGTAACACACTTAAGAGGAATGCAACAACATGATACATATTGCAAACATGCACCAAAATGACATGGATTTACCGTAGACATGACAAGCATGACATGGCATCAAGGTTTCATGTTCAGAGGCATCAAGAATAAATAATTATAACCCATGCAAAAAGCTATTTTATGCTACTGGTTTAGGACTTAGTGAAATTAGGAAAACAGACAAAAGGTTAATATCATGCTCTCTAAACAGCAGGTAAAACAATATCAAACAAACTTCAAAGTGATCATGAAATATATCAACATGTAGCTTACGTGATGCTCATGAGTTCATACATTACACTTATGCTCAAAAGAATGATGGATATATAAACATATAACAAGGATGCAAGAGAGCTACTTCAGAATACAGACTTAGTGAAAATCAGAGATCATGACAAACTGTTATAATCATGCTCTATAAACAGTAGTAAAAATGATAGCAAATCTATAGCAACATGGCCATGCAATATATGAACATGGAGTATACATGATGCTAAAAAATTCATAGGTAGCACTTATGGTCAAAAGACCCATGGATGAATAAGTATTAAACATGCAAAACAGCTAAAACAGATTCCAGACTTAGTAGAATTTTAGGGTAGTTGACAAACAACAGCAAGTAGCCACTTTGGGAGTTCAAGAACCTTTGTTTGGCCATGTACTTTGCTTGCTTGACCACTGCTTAGTATGCATGCTAGGATGCTATATATTTATTTCTGCTGTTACTCCTTGTATTGGGCTATCATACTATTGTATTGTTGTGGATGATATGATTATTACAATGTTGACTATATTCAACGAAGGATGGAAGATCAAGCTATCCCGCCTTGACGCTTTGTTCCATTCGAGTCACCTAGGTTCCGAGTTCCGGGTATTGAAAGATCACCTGAGCGTGCCTAATCGTGTGTGGGATCCTATGGGGTCCCCGTGTCTTACCTATCTAGCTCCAATCGGTTCTAAGACTGAGCAAAGGTTGTTAACATGGTATTTCACACAAGCATGGCAAGAGGTGAAGCATAAAGTAAATTATCTATGCTAGTCAATTGAACAGAGGTAAAATTCTAAACATGACATATCACTAAGTACCCCACAACTAATTTTACTAATGTTCTATCTAAACCATATTTTAATTGGTTAACAACATAAAACAATAGCAAAATAAAAATCTACATGCAATTCTAGTAAAGTTACATATAAAGAACATCTCAAACGGAGTTATGGTTAAAAAGATACAAGCAACGCAAAACAACTAAAATTAAGTATTCAAAAGGGTAGAGCCACCAGTGACGGTGCTACCCTATAGAGGGTAGCGCCACATATGACGTCGCTACCCTACCGGGGTGCAGGACCCAGCGTGCCACGATGACATTATGGTAGCGCCATTGACGACGGCGCCACTTGGGCGGGCGCTACCCTATTGGATTAAACTTTGAAATGATTTCGACGAAGGATTAAAGTGTGCTGAAGTTTGAACAAAAGTCAGAATTGTGATTTTCGACCCATCTTCATATATGCAGAGATTAAAAGTAATTAGGACCGGCCGGCCCGAGGGATGGAACGAGCTATAGCTAGCAGCTACACAGCACACAATTCAATTCGATGGGACGTTGGATCACTGTAAAGATTCCCTTGTCATGCAAATAGTACGAGTATGTGTGCTATATGATCTGCATGATATGAAGACGAACAATAAATAATTAATAGAGTGGAACCGAACAGAAGATAATTAAATAATTGTAAATTTGTGCAGTGTTGCGAGCAAAAGGAATTATAAATGCTGCATGCATTTTTGGTCTGGAACTATATGAACATGCGTGCACATTGATTCATTAAAGGTTAAAGAAAGTACTAGTAGTACTCCATTCATTTCATATAGTATGAGTACTCCATCCATTCCATAATAGTACATATATATATTTATTAAAAATTCAACTTTGAATTTTTTGAACATTTTGTGAACTTACAGCATCCAGAGCGTAAATCAAAAGCCAAGCATTGGAACAAAAGTAAATAGTCCTCCAAGAGGACCGAAAGATCTACACCCCCTATTATTTCCCAATGAATGACATGTTTTATAATAGAAGAGGTCTTGCGACTTGGTTAAGCATTTATTCATTGCGGAATGTAGTATGGATCATAGGTTAGATTTTTTTGGCAATCTTTGAAACGGGGAAACGAGATTTCACGACAAGTCTGCTTGAATGCATATCTGGTGGGATAGACTACCCGTGGATTTCTCGTTCCCCGAGAGGGCCGTTCTGGGGGCATTCATGTTGGTGTGAGAACATATACTATGGATGTGTTGGCTAGTGAGAAAGGTTAATACCATATAAACTCCATATCCGTAACAAGGACGACAACTTCCTTTGGCCGGTCTCTCGTAGCCGTATATGGAGCTTCCTAGAATGAATTTAAATCCAACTTTCTTCGTGACTTGGTGAATGTAAAGCCCGATATGCGGTACTGTTCCAGATCTAGATATTTCCATCCAGATCCGGGGACAAAGAACATATCGGTCCCACCGCGACATATGACATAGCCACATGCCCCGGATTTCCTACATTATATCACAACATTACAGATACAAGGATACAATATCTCATACAAGCGGCATACAGCTGCCTTAATACAATATAACAGCGGAAGATACATGTCTGATTACAGACTACAATCAAATTCCTAGTGGCAAAGGTAAAATCATCGATCCCCATAACCACACGGGTCAAGGCCCTCCGCCGGGATCCTCCTAACTAGTCGTCGTCGAGTCTCCATGTGAAACGTCGATCACCGTACCTGTTGTCGATCAAAAACCCTGAAAAGAGTTTGGGGGTAGTATCATGAGTACAGAAGTACTCAGCATCCAACTGTAGTGGTCAACTGACCCAGCAAGGACTTCATCACTCGTCATTTTAGGACAACTAGTAGTTTACGGTAAGGAATGGGTAAGTGGTGAGGTTGCTGCTGCACTAGCATTTATGAAGTGGCTAACGATCTAGAGAGTAAGATAAGAAGCCAAGCATTCAATGAGGAATCGCCTCCAACAAGTCTGCTATCCACCTACTACGCAAACATAACACCTATCATATCCTTGTCCTCCTCTTCGCATCCCGACGAAGAAGAAGAAGTCAAGGCACACACACATTGATCAAGTTATATTAAGATTATCTCAGTTGTTGTTGTCTATGAACAAGGAGTAGGTCTCAAGTCGTCCATAACCGTGGACACGGCTGCTCGAAAAGATTTAACCCTGCAGGGGTGTACCAACTGCCCATTACAAGGCTCCGCACGCACGCCCATCTCTCTCAGTTGCTACCCATCACAGGCAACCATTTTATGATTTAGTTCCGAGAGATCCGAAACGACAGGTCCCTCTACCAAACAACAAATAATTTCGGGTGGCCCCCGGGGAGTCGACAACCAATCCAAAAGCTGGCCACGCTCTCGGATCGGACTCTTCCGTCTCAATAGGGTTTGGGTTACCGAGACGCCTCACGTGAGGCCTCGGCCCCTCGCCGGTCAAAGGTGGACCAACAGGGAAACCATGTCCCCATTGGTCCGGGTTGGTTTAAAGAATATCTGCCAGGAGCTACCCGACAGACACACACACGTTTTTCAAATGGTAAATCAGCTTGGGCCACCACTAGAAATGTTTGAAGCTAGGTAGGTAAGAAAAGGGGACCCCATAAAATCCCACACGCGGTTAGGCACGCTCAGTCTTAAAACCAATACCCGGAACTCGGATCCTAGGTGACTTGAATGGAACAAAGCGTTGGGGCGGGATAGCCTAGACCTTCCATCCTTCGTCGAATATAGTCAACATCTATAATAATCATATCATCCATAACAATAATAATAATGGGATATCCCAAACCAAGGAGTAACAGGAGGTAACATCGTAGCATCCTAAGCATGCATACTAAGCAGGGGCTGAGCAGCGAGCAATGGTAACATAGCAGTACATGGTTTGCTGGGAGGGGACATGGCTGTATCGGTTTGAAAGAGGCTGTAAACATGTGGTAGGATCAAACATCGAACTTAACCGAGACTAGCATGCAAACCGCTGGTTGAAATAGAATGGATCATAAGTAATGTATAGTCCTTGCCTGTTGATAAGTCGGGTTCCGAAGGTGTAGTTGATCGCAAGCTCGCACCGTCTCCGAGAGTAACCGCGGGAGCACACAAGACGGTAAACACTTGAAAGCAATCAACGAGCAAGCATCTATTACTACGAAGCAAACACGAGCAAGCATCAACAAGAAGGCAACACGAGACAACGCACCTACCGTCGAGAGAGGTTACTAACAGGTTAAGCGGAGTACTCGTCACACACAACTATACCGCACATTTACAAGGGTTCAAGTTTTTTAGCTACACAAGATGAGCAAAGGTTATTAACATGGCAACTCAAGAAAGCATGGCATGTCACACAAACATGACAAGAGGTGAAGCATAAAGTAAACTATCTAATCTACTCACTTTAAGTGGGGCTAAAACCTATACATGGCAAACTATTGCGGACCCCACGATAAAATGGAATTTGGTACTGTTTTGCCCTAAACAATTTATTATTATTTTTATTAGCAAGCAAGAACAGCACAAACACAATCTACAGGAAATTCTAGTCAAGCTACATATAAAGAACATTTTAATCGGAGCAACAGTTAAAAAGTGATTAAATAAACAATTTACAGTGGCAAGGGTTGTAATTAGCAGGTAAACATCATGTAAACAAAGTCCAACATGGCAAAAAAAAAAGCACATTTTATTAATCTACACAAAATTCTAAGCAAGTTTCATGTTTCACACGTCGCGATCCGAGCTACCGAATAAAAGATACGAGCACCGCAAAAATATAACAATAATCTGCCAATTATAATAGAAAAACCTAGCAGAAAAGAAAGAAAAAAACTAAACGGGCCGAATTTGTGCCACTGGGCCTGCCCAACAGGAAAAAAAACAAAAAAAACAAAAGGGGGCGCCTCACCTCGCGGCCGAGGCGCTGTGCCACGGTGGGGCGTCGGCCCACCATGGGCGAAGCAGCCCAGGCGAGCGGGCGCGCTGGATCGAGAGCTGGAGGTCGTGCGCGTCCTCGACTCCATGGCTCCAGAGACGAGCAGCCGCAACTCCGGCACGGTGGGGCTCCTCCGGCGAGGTAAACGGGGCGGGAACGAGGCAGAGGACGGCAGATCCGGCTGCCGGTCGCCGGATTTGGCCGCGCGGCTGAAGGTCTGGGGGCGGCGGCGAGCTTCTTGGGGCTAGGCGTCCATGGCAAACGGGGTAGCGGCGGTGCGTCCGTTACGTGCAAAGAGAGAGAGGCGAGGCGAGAAAAGGAGAGACAGGGAGGAGAGGAAGGAGAGAGGAGGGTCCAGGGCGTCTCACCGGGGCTGCTGGTGCGGCGAGGCTAGCCGGCAACGGCCGGAGCCAGGAGGTGGGGCGGCTCGGCGAGGGGAGCGGGAGGCCTTCGGCTCGGGCGGCGGTGGAGCCTAGTAGGGTGACGTAGCAGCTCCTTGAGACGTCCATTTCGCAGATCGACGGCCGAGAGCGGTCAGGAGCTAGGGTTTCGGAAACTGGGGGTCAATTTGGCAGATCTGAGCAAAGTGGAGGGGGTGGCTGCAATTTTGGCTTAGGGAAACCCTAGAAATGGGTGGGAGAGTGGTGGTCTTTATATAGCACAGGTGGCTGGCAGTTTGCAAAAACAACCCCGAGTTTTCTCTCATGCGCGCGGAGTTTACGTTTCTGACCGCCAGGGGTCCGCAGGACCTCCGATTCGGGTAAAACTTCGAACCGCGCGATCAGCGCGTCGAGCCGGCGGCGTTCACCTCGCGTTGGAACCGTTTCGAGAACACTTTCCGGCGCGCTATAAAAATAACCCGTTTACTTATTAAACGGGGTTTTTCGTTCCGTTGGCTGCGGCTGGTCTCGTGTCGATTTTGCGACAGAGATCGGGTGAAACCCGGTGTCGCAAAGGTCGAGTGTCAGGGTGGCAAGGGTCGGTCTTCGTCCGGTACGAGATAAGAGGGGGATAAATAATCGCCGATAGATATATAGGGGATGCAAACACCGCAAACAAATCAGACAATCAAACAATTCACATCGAAAACAAATTTTTTAATTTTTGTGAAATCTGGGTTGTTACAATACAACACCAGCAAATAGGGATCTCGTCCCGAGATCCTGGACGATCCCGGGGAGAGAAAAGAGAGTCGACAATCTTCAACACCACCAACAAGGGACTCTGCTCTGTCTCGAACGAAGATCTTCCGTCGAGATAAATTTCCGCAAAGAGATGGCAACGTCGGAGAACGAAACCATCGGGAGATCAAAAGGAAGAACAATAGTCCAAGAGACGATCAAGAGAAGCATTCTCACTGAAATCGTGAGGATACTGGGCAAGAGAATTGAATTCAATAAACGACCAAGATGTTTACCCAGAGTCGGAAGAGCTAAAGTTACTACATGAATTCCCAAACCTGAGATCGGAATCGAGACAATACGCTGCAAGCAAGGCATTGTAACGGTTCCGATACTCCACACACTCGAGATCCTAAAGTTTGAAATAGTAAGGCGAGAGTAAATACACTTACGACACTTGTCCTGACTAGAGCAAGGGTAAGGAGTAAAAAGATTCCTACTCTCCGATAACTAACTTAGTAACTACAAAATAGTTTTTGTCTAGACTCGACTTCGGCCAGAAAAGGGATCCTACGGTCGGTAAGGCTCTGATACCAAGTTGTAAGGCCCGATATGCGGTACTGTTCCAGATCTAGATATTTCCATCCAGATCCGGGGACGAAGCACATATCGGTCCCACCGTGACATATGACATAGCCATATGCCCCGGATGTCCAACATGATATCACAACATTACAGATACAAGGATAAAATATCTCATACAAGCGTCATACAACTGCCTTAATACAATATAACAGCGGAAGATACATATCTGAGTACAGACTACAATCAAATGCCTAGTGGCAAAGGTAAAATCATCGATCCCCATAACCACACGGGCCCAGGCCCTCCGCCGGGATCCTCCTAACTAGTCGTCGTCGAGTCTCCACGTGAAACGTCGACCACCGTACCTGTTGTCGAGCAAAAAACCTGAAAAGAGTTTGGGGGTAGTATCATGATTACAGAAGTACTCAGCATCCAACTGTAGTGGTCAATTGACCCAGCAAGGACTTCATCACTCGTCATTCTAGGTCAACTAGTAGTTTACGGTAAGGAAGGGGTAAGTGGTGAGGTTGCTGCCGCACTAGCATTTATGAAGTGGCTAACGATCTAGAGAGTAAGATAAGAAGCCAAGCATTCGATGAGGAATCTCCTCCAACAAGTCTGCTATCCACCTACTATGCAAACATAACACCTATCCTATCCTTGTCCTCCTCTTCGCATCCCGACGAAGAAGAAGCAGTCAAGGCACACACATTGATCAAGTTATATTAAGATTATCTCAGTTCTTGTTGTCTATGAGCAAGGAGTAGGTCTCAAGTCGTCCATAACCGTGGACACGGCTTCTCGAAAAGACTTAACCCTGCAGGGGTGTACCAACTTCCCATTACAAGGCTCCGCACGCACGCCCATCTCTCTCAGTTGCTACCCATCACAAGCAACCATTTTATGATTTAGTTCCCACAGATTCGAAACGACAGGTCCCTCTAGCTAACAACAAACAATTCCGGGTGGCCCCGGGGGAGTCGACAACCAATCCAAAATCTGACCACGCCCTCGGATCAGACTCTTCCGTCTCAACAGGGTTTGGGTTACCGAGACGCCTCACGTGAGGCCTCGGGCCCTCGCCGGTCAAAGGTGGACCAACAGGGAAACCATGTCCCCACTGGTCCGGGTTGGTTTAAAGAATATCTGCCAGGAGCTACCCGACAGACACACACACGGTTTTCAAACGCTAAATCAGCTTGGGCCACCACTAGAAATGTTTGAAGCTAGGTATGTAAGAAAAGGGGACCCCATAAAATCCCACACGCGGTTAGGCACGCTCAGTCTTAAAACAAATACCCGGAACTCGGATCCTAGGTGACTTGAATGGAACAAAGCGTCGGGGCGGGATAGCCTAGACCTTCCATCCTTCGTCGAATATAGTCAACATTTATAATAATCATATCATCCATAACAATAATAATAATGTGATATCCCAAACCAAGGAGTAACAGGAGGTAACATCGTAGCATCCTAAGCATGCATACTAAGCAGGGGCTGAGCAACGAGCAATGGTAACATAGCAGTACATGGTTTGCTGGGAGGGGACATGGCTGTATCGGTTTGAAAGAGGCTGTAAACATGTGGTAGGATCAAACATCAAACTTAACCTAGACTAGCATGCAAACCGCTGGTTGAAATAGAATGGATCATAAGTAATGTATAGTCCTTGCCTGTTGAGAAGTCGGGTTCCGAAGGTGTAGTTGATCGCAAGCTCGCACCGTCTTCAGGAGTAACCGCGGGAGCACACAAGACGGTAAACACTGGAAAGCAATCAATGAGCAAGCATCTATTACTACGAAGCAAACACGAGCAAGCATCAACAAGAAGGCAACACGAGACAACGCACCTATCGTCGAGAGCGGTTACTATCAGGTTAAGCGGAGTACTCGTCAGACACAACGATACCGCACATGTACAAGGGTTCAAGTTGTTTAGCTACACAAGATGAGCAAAGGTTATTAACATGGCAACTCAAGCAAGCATGGCATGTCACACAAACAAGACAAGAGGTGAAGCATAAAGTAAACTATCTAATCTACTCACTTTAAGTGGGGGTAAAACCTATACATGGCAAACTATTGCGGACCCCACGATAAAATGGAATTTGGTACTGTTTTGCCCTAAACAATATTTTATTATTTTTATTATCAAGCAAGAACAGCACAAACAAAATCTACACGAAATTATAGTCAAGTTAGATATAAAAAACATTTTAATCCGAGCAACAGTTAAAAAGCTATTAAATAAACAATTTACAGTGGCAAGGGTTGTAATTAGAAGGTAAACAACATGTAAACAAAGTCAAACATGGCAAAAGAGCACTACACAAAATTCTAAGCAAGTTTCATGTTTAACACGTCACGATCCGAGCTACCGAATAAAAGATAAGAGCGCCGCAAAAATATAACAATAATATGCCAATTATAATAGAAAAACCTAATAGAAAAGAAAGAAAAAAAACTAAACGGGCCGAATTTGTGCCACTGGGCCTGCCCAACAGGAAAAAAAGAAAAAAAGAAAAGGGGGGCGCCTCACCTCGCGGGCCGAGGCGCTGGGCCGCGGTGGGGCGTCGGCCCACCATGGGCGAAGCAGCCCAGGCGAGCGGGCGCTGGAGGTCGTGCGCGTCCTCGACTCCATGGCTCCAGCGACGAGCAGCGGCAGCTTCGGAACGGTCGGGCTCCTCCGGTGAGGTACGCGGGGCGTGAATGAGGCGGAGGACGGAGGATCCGGCTGCCGGTCGCCGGATCTGGCCGCGATGCTGAAGGTCCGGGGGCGGCGGCGAGCTTCTTGGGGCTGGGCGTCCATGGCGAACGGGGTAGCGGCGGCGCGTCCGTTACGTGCAAAGAGAGAGAGAGAGGTGAGGTGAGAAAAGGAGAGACAGGGAGGAGAGGAAGGAGAGAGGAGGGTTCATGGCGTCTCACCGGGGCTGCTGGTGCGGCGAGGCTCGCCGGCAACGGCCGGAGCCAGGAGGTGGGGCGGCTCGGCGAGGGCAGCGGGAGGCCTTCGGCTCGGGCAGCGGTGGAGCCTAGGAGGGTGACATGGCAGCTCCTGGAGCCGTCCATTTCGCAGATCGACGGTCGAGAGCGGTCAGGAGCTAGGGTTTTGGAAACTGGGGGTCAATTTGGAAGATCTGAGCAAAGTGGAGGGGGGTGGCTGCAATTTTGGCTTAGGGAAACCCTAGAAAGGGGTGGGAGAGTGGTGGTCTTTATATAGCACAGGTGGCTGGTAGTTTGCAAAAACATCCCAGGCTTTTCTCTCATGCGCGCGGTGTTTACGTTTCTGACCGTCGGGGGTCCGCAGGACCTCCGATTCGGGTAAAACTTCAAACTACGCGATCAGCGCGTCGAGCCGGCGGCGTTCACCTCGCGTTGGAACCGTTCCGAGAACACTTTCCGGCACGCTATAAAAATAACCCGTTTACTTATTAAACGGGGTTTTTCGTTCCGTTGGCTGCGGCTGGTCTCGTGTGGTTTTCGCGACGGAGATCGGGTGAAACCCGGTGTCGCAAAGGTCTAGTGTCTGGGTGGCAAGGGTCGGTCTCCATCCGGTACGAGATAAGAGGGGGATAAATAATCGCCGATCGATAGATCGGGGATGCAAACACCGCAAACAAATCAGACAATCAAACAATTCACACCGAAAACAAATTTTTTAATTTTTGTGAAATCTATGCTGTTACAGTGAACTGGGCTAAATATAATCCGTACCCTATCTTAATAAAAGGAAATTTTAACCTGCTAAGATCCCAACATGAAAAAAGTCGGGGCCGGTTTGATAATGATTGGTATTTCCTCTTCAACGATGTAATTGACCATCTTGATTTGCGAGAGATCTCCATGATCGGAAGACAATTCACCTGGGTGAACAGTCTTCCGGAATCGACGTACGAAAAACTAGATTGTGTCTTAATGGATATCGAATGGGAGCCCATGGTGTCTGTGAGAGCGGTAGCACATATAGAGGCTCTATTAGATCACGCACCCATCCTCCTCACCACCAGTACGCCTCTCCCATAGTGTAAACGCAAGTTCAAATTTGAACTAGATTGGTTACACCGTGACGGCTTCCACGACATGGTGAAGGAGGTATGGGAGTAGTCGTGGCTGGACACACTCCGATCCATAAATGGAATAATAAAATACGTACCACAAGTAAATTCCTTGACGGTTGGGCAAGGCATACCGTTGGTATCCACAAACAAGAAAAACGTTGATTGTCGTCGATTATTGACGAACTAGAAGTTTTTGTAGATAATTGACCACTAACGGCACTAGAAATCGAGACTAAAAGTTAATCGAATGCACAACTAACTAGAATCCTTAGAGAGGATGAAATAAAATGGTACCATCTCTCGAAGTCTACTTTTCTCCTGAAAGGGGATACTAACACGAGATAATTCCAGGGTATAGCTAGTGGCATACACCAGAAGAAACTTATTCATTCTTTGGTTCAGGACGATGGCAGGATTGAGGGCCAGGAGCAACTAAAATCCTACATTACCCATTACTATAAAAATTTGCTCGGAGCACCGAAGAAGGAAACTTCTCGATGGATGAGTCCCGAACGGAGGATATTCCTAAGGTTTCTGAGGAGGAAAACAACCATCTTACTGCTCCATACACTGAGGAGGAGGCACTAGTGCAGATGATAGCTAACACGATACTCCTTTCCCAGTCCCTTGACCGAAACTGTTTGCGATGCTATCAACGCAAACGGTATAAATAAAAATCCATGTGCTCGAAACTGAACCATCTGGGAAACGTAGGCGAACAGCCACAATTCTAAAAATTATTGCGTGGGTGATGTAGGGCTGACGGGTCTTTGAAAGTCGGTCTGGGATACCTAGAGTGAAAGCCCACGGTTGCGAACAATGGACCGCTAGCCTTTTATCGCAATCGTTAATGTTTCCTCAAATGTTTGGGATACCAAATCAATCGAACACACTTCTGAAAATCCTTTCGTTGGAGGGAACAAAGCTGACAATTCGACCAAGCAACCGTCCGCATATATATTCAGAAAACCCACGGTCGCAAAAAATGAACCTCTAGCCCTTGTTACCAATCGGTTGTGGTTACTGAAATGTGTGGGATATGTGCTTTATCAGAAACGCTTCTGAAAATCTAAGTGTTGGTGTTGGACAACACACAGTTCGTACAATGAACTGTACGTGATGATAAAAAATAACATCGACAGCTGCTTCAAATGAACCGCTACCTTCATCTATGTATTTTCTATTTATTTAAAATTTCGCTAGTTTCTCTTGGCAGATGTTCTGAAGTACAAAATTGTGTATGATGATATGGTGTAACACAAACAAGTAAGTTTTCAAAAATGTCTTCTTTGTAGGCACACTGCAACCAAACAATTATAATTCTAGACTATTTACAAACACCACGTGTGTGATACCTTGTGCACTTTTTAAAAAAATTGAAGGAAAGAGTAACGAGAACCTTGCGATATAGATCGCCACGCGTCAGCCGCTCGTTTGTCTTCCTCGTTTCGGCTTGTACCCACCAGCGACTTCTAGTCAAACAGATCGAACACCACTTGATCGTTTGCGATGGCCACGCGTACGCTCGCGATGCAGCTGGAGCAGGCGCTAGTTCACGCGCACAACTGCACAACCTCCCGCGTGCAACCGCGCAACCTTCCTGCCCGTAGCCAAAAATCCCCAATGCGAGCCAAAAAGAGCGTCAATGTCGGGGATACAGGAGCCGCATTCACATCCCCTTCTTTTGCCCTCTCTTCCCACAGATCAACAATGGGTCCGGTCTGTCGTACCCCAGCCAACTTGACCCTAGCAGCTGATGGTGAGGTAGTGACTCCGCCGGCAGCTCCGCCGACAGTGCCGGAAAACTCTTTGCTAGTTCCAGTGGTACTGCGGTGACCCGCACTCCCCGACAGTATGCAGGCCTGAACGCTTGCTCCCGCAACGCCGGCCGCACAGCGCTCGCTGAGCGCAACGCGCGCTCCCACCGCACTTCCATGCACGCATGGGCCCTCCAGGCGCAGGCGCGCGTAATGGAAACGGAGGCAAGAACCATCCGGGAAATGGCGCACGACAGGAAGGAGTAGGGGAGCATGCAGGAGGAGGGGAGCAGCGTCCCGGCGCAGGGGGGCGGCATGCAGGCGCTGGCAAGCACATCCAGGCGTCTGTCAGCACATTCAGGCGTCGTCAAGCACATTCAAGCGCCGACGAGCACCATCCTGGCGCCGGAGAGCGCCACCCAGTTGTAAGTCCCGATATGCGGTACTGTTCCAGATCTAGATGTTTCCATCCAGATCTAGATGTTTCCATCCAGATCCGGGGACGAAGCACATATCGGTCCCACCGCGACATATGACGAAGCCATATGCCCCGGATTTCCAACATGATATCACAACATTACAAATAAAAGATACAACATCTCATGCAATCGGCATACAACTGCCTTAACACAATACAACAGCGGAAGATACATGTCTGAGTACAGACTACAATCAAATGCCTACTGGCAAAGAGAAAAACATCGATCCCCATAACCACAGGGGTCCAGGCCCTCCGCCGGGATCAGCCTAACTAGTCGTCGTCGAGTCTCCACGTGAAACGTCAATCACCATACCTGTTGTCGATCAAGAACCCTGAAAAGAGTTTGGGGTAGTATCATGAGTACAGAAGTACTCATCATCCAACTGTAGTGGTCATCTGACCCAGCAAGGAGTTCATCACTCGTCATTCTAGGACAAGTAGTAGTTTACGGTAAGGATGGGGTAAGTGGTGAGGTTGCTGCCGCACTAGAATTTATGAAGTGGCTAACGATCTAGAGAGTAAGGTAAGAAGCCAAGCGTTCGATGAGGAATCGCCTCCAACAAGTATTGCTATCCACCTACTTACGCAAACATAACACCTATACTATCCTTGTCCTCCTCTTCGCATCCCGACGAAGAAGAAGCAGTCAAGGCACACACACATTGATCAAGTTATATTAAGATTATCTCAGTTGTTGTTGTCTATGAACAAGGAGTAGGTCTCAAGTCGTCCATAACCATGGACACGGCTTCTTGAAAAGATTTAACCCTGCAGGGGTGTACCAACTGCCCATTACAAGGCTCCGCACGCACGCCCATCTCTCTCAGTTTCTACCCATCATAGGCAACCATTTTATGATTTAGTTCCGAGAGATCCGAAACGACAGGTCGCTCTATCTAACAACGCACAAATCCGGGTGGCCCCCGGGGAGTCGACACCCAATCCAAGAGCCGGCCGCGCCCTCGGATTGGACTCTTCCGTATGGCTAAGGTCGGGTTTTCTCTCACCTATATAACAGGGGACATCCCTAGCTCACCAGTGTGGACCAACAGAGGAACTCTGTCTCCGCTGGCCTGAGTAGTTTTAAAACTGCTGGGGGCCCAACCAAGCACACACACAGTTTCAAATGGTAAATCAGCTTGGGCCACCTCTAGAAATGTTTGGAGCTAGGTAGGTAAGAAGAGGAGATCCCATAAATCCCACACGCGGTTAGGCACGCTCAGTCTTAAAACCAATACCGGGAACTCGGGTCCTAGGTGACTCGAATGGAACAAAGCGTCGGGGCGGGATAGCCTAGACCTTCCATCCTTCGTCGAATATAGTCAACATTTATAATAATCATATCATCAACAAAAATATAATAATTTGATAGCCCAAACCAAGGTGTAACAGGAGGTAACATCGTAGCATCCTAAGCATGCATACTAAGCAGGGGCTGAGCAACGAGCAATAGTAACATAGCAGTACAAGGTTTGCTGGGAAGGGACATGGCTGTATCGGTTTGATAGAGGCTATCAACATGTGGTAGGATCAAACATCGAACCTAACCTAGACTAGCATGCAAACCGCTGGTTGAAATAGAATGGATCATAAGTAATGTATAGTCCTTGCCTATTGATAAGTCAGGTTCCGAAGGTGTAGTTGATTGCAAGCTCGCATCGTCTCCGAGAGGTACCCGTGGAAGCACACAAGACGGTAAACACTGGAAATCAATCAACGAGCAAGCATCTATTACTACGAAGCAAACACAAGCAAGCATCAACAAGAAGGCAACACGATACATCGCACCTACCGTCGAGAGCGGTCACTAATAGGTTAAGTGGAGTACTCGTCACACACGACGATACCCCACATTTGGAAAGGTTCGAGTTGTTTAGCTATAGGTGATCAACAAAGGTTGTTAACATGGCATCTCAATCAAGCATGGCATATCACACAAACATGGCAAGAGGTGAAGAACAAAGTAAATTATCTATGCTAGTCAATTTAAGTGAGGCACAACCTAAACACGGCATACCACTAAGTCCCGCACGGCAATTAAAGGATTTGGTACTGTTCTTCCCTAAACCATATTTTAGGTTGGTTAGCAACAGAAAATAACAGCATAAACACAAAGTACACGAAAAACTGATCAAGTTACATATAAAGAACACTCAAAACGGAGTTACGGTTAAAAAGATACAAGCAAAACAAGTTTGGAACACAATCTGCCAACATCACGAAGCACACTTTAGAGCAATGCATAAACATGATAATCAATGGAAACGTGCTCACAAATGATATGCAACTAAAGTAGACATGACAAGGAAGGCATGGCAAAAATAATCATGCAAAAAGGCATCATGAACAACTAATTATAGCTCATGCAAAATGCAATAAAACATTACTGGTAAAGGACTTAGTGAAAATCACGAAAACAGGGCAGAAACTGTTATTTTTATGTTGTACAAACAGGAGCAAAACTATATGCAAAAATGTAGAAACATGACATAGCAATACATGGGCATGAAGTAGACATGATGATGATCAGGTACAAAAAAGAATCAAGGTCATAGGCATCATAGATCAAAAGATATTAAGCAAACAACATGGCATCGGGACGTTACAGACTTAGTGAAAAATTGAGGTGGCTGTCAACAACGGTGGCATAGCAACTTTGGAGCTCAATAACTAGATGACCAGCAAGCAAATCATGACAATGCAATACATATAATGAAAGTAGACATGATGCTTAACAGTATTCAAAAAGAATCAATGCAATAGGCCTCATGGATGTGTCACAATCATCAACCAAAGTTGCAATAAAATAACAGCATCATCATATAACAGAAATTAGTAGCAGTTAACAGTCTGATGCCCACTTCAACACAGATTAACAACATCAAGATGGCCTCAAATCAAAATTCTCACAAAAGATGCACTGAAGTACACACAATTCTAAGCAATTTTCCTTTTGGGCGCAACGCGATCCGAGCTACGGTTCATTCGCAAACTACATCGCAAAAACGTAACAGCAACAATTATTTACAGGACTTAGAAAAATTAACAGCCAGGGAAAAAAATTAAAAAAACAAGAAAAAGAAAAAAAAACGCCTCACCCAGCTGGGCCGGCCCAAGAGGCCGCGGAGTGGCTGGGCCGTGAGGGAGCAGGCGAGGTGGGCCACGGCCTGCTGGTGGGCCGCTACAGGCGCGCTGGCCCACGCGGTGGCCGGCCTGGCTCGTCCCGACCCGGACGACACCCGACGGCGGAGGAGCGGGCCTGCGCAGCCCGGGGCGCTTGAGAGCTACAGTTTGGGGGAGGTGGCCAGATCTGGGCCGTTGGATCTCTGATCAGACGGTCCAGATCTGAGGGGAGCTAGGGTTTCGGTTGGGAGATGGATTTGGGCGCAAATTTGAGCAAAGCTGGGGGTGTGGCTGCAATTTTGTGGCTAGGGAAACCCTAGAAAGAGGTGGGAGTGTGGTGGTCTTTATATAGCCCAGGTGGCTGGCAGTTTGCAAAAACATCCCCAGTTTTCTCTCGCGCGCGATGTTTACATTTCTGACCGCCGGGAGTCCGCAGTGCCTCTGATTCGGGCAAAACTTCGAACTACGCGATCAGCGCGTCGAGCCGGTGGCGTTCACCTAGCGCTGGAACCGTTCCGAGAACACTTTCCAGCGCGCTATAAAATATATCTCGTTTACTTATTAAACGGGGTTTTTTCGTGCGGTTGGTCTCATGCGGTTTTCGCGACGGTGATCGAGCAAAACCTGGTGTCGCAAAGGTCGAGTGTCGGGGTGGCAAGGGTCGGTCTCCATCCGATACGAGATAAGAGGGGGAAGATAATCGCCGATCGATAAATCAGGGATGGAAACACCGCAAACAAATCAAACAATCAAACAATTCATGCCGAAAACAAAAATTTTAATTTTTGTGAAATCTGGGTTGTGACACCAGGGTCCCCGGTGCTTCGGCGACAACAACGGCGAAACCCTCGAGCGCTACAATGCCTTCCTCGCGCAGCAAGATAAAACAAGATGGATATGGAACTGGAGGTTTCCCTGCATGAAGAGGAAGATCGTCAGCGTGATCTGGCGAGGTACGAGGAAAACAAGCGCTTCGCGGTAGGGAATCAGGAGCGGCTGGAGGAGGATGCCCGTAGACGGGGGAGTTTCTCCTCCGGTGGCTCCAACTGATCTGCACACACATCAGGGAGCTTTTAGCTGGTAGTAAATATTTTGCGTCCATTAGTATATCTTCGATGGACTGCTAGCGTAGTTGAAATGAGCTAGATACGAGGGTAAAAGCTATTTCAGTACGTACTTGATGCTACTTTAGGGTTTATTTTGGGTTAGTTCTTATAGTTGAACTAATTGGAGAAAATCAACCATGCTCCTTTATGCAATGGAGATCTATGTTATGTAATGAAAATCTGTTGTCAGTGAATAATAGGCGTTTATTCCTCTTGTTTGATTGATTGCCAGATGCAAATCCTTGTTCAGATATAGATCAACAAAAACACATGGGTCATTAAAACGAACTGTTGGCAATGTGCGACCGCTCGCGCTAGGATTTCGATTTTCATTGCAGATTTCTCGCTCCATTTTGCGAGGAGGAATAGTATTTTCCTTACGGTAGAAGGCTTTGAGGAGTTGGTGAGGAGTGGTGGTGCGTGCTCCTGGCACGCGGCCATCTAGTCAACCCTGAGCACACGCCACGCCTCTCCCGTCTCATCATCGCGGAGCTAGCGAGCCTAGCTTGGAAAATAATTGCACTTGTTCATGTGTCTTCGAGCATGCGATGTGAAAGAAGGAAGAACAAGTAGTAGTATTTGGGAGCGGTGAGGGGGGAGGGGTTTAACATCAAACGCCATGTCTCGCGGTAAGCTAGCACTAGTCCCGGTGAGGAGCGCTGGTGCGCGCGTGGTCCTGCCACACTGTCGTCTAGTCAAACCTGTTCGCACGCCACGCCTCTCCTGTCTAATCACCGCACTGTGCGTGTGGACAGTCCCGAGGCTAGCTGCTAGTAGCTAGACGCGGAGTAGTAATATTTTGGGGTGAAGTCTGCAACGGCTAAGAAAAAAACATGCGATCAATGCAAAATATTTATTATAGGTTTACCGCTACAGAGTTCATCGCCGCAATACACTGGAGTTCTTCCTCGACTAAAACCATAAAAACTTCAAACTTCAAACTTAAACTAGATAGGACTGGCGCCTGGAGGCGATGATCGACGGTGGCTCACGAAGATGGTGGTTAAAGAAGACTCAAGGCTTGCATGCTGCGGGGAAGGACAAGATCGCCGCCTTGTAGTGGGTGTAGGCGAGCCTGTACTCGTGAGCGCCTTGTCAAAGCGATCGGCGACGGCGCCCTCCGAAACGGCCAACAAATCTTCCTTCGGGGCGTCCAGCTCAACCTGAGCCTTGTACATCATATTGGTTGACGAATAGATGTGTTCTTTGAGGTAGCAAGTCACCCAGCCCTCGCCGTCAGCTTCAGTATAGTGCGGCCTCTTCACACGACGCGACGGCTCCACGGCAGGTGGAGGGATCGAGCTGCCGTCGCCTCCGCCGCATCCTCCACCTCCCATAAGGCTCGACGGATCGTCGACAGGCAGAGGGATTTCGCTGCCATCGATGTTGTCCGCTATGTCTCCGCCCCGTCCTCCGCCTCCCACCGGACTCGATGGCTTGTCGACGGACGGAGGGACGATTGGGCTGCACTCGTCAGCTATGCCTCCGCCGCACCCTGCACCTCCCACGAGGCTCGACGACTCATCGACGGACAGAGGAATCGAGCTACCTTTCTCCGCTTTTCCCCCGCCGCATCCTCTGTTGGAATTATTCCCTAGAGGCAATAATAAATTGTATTATTATAATTCCAGGTTCATTATTAAATTTTATATGTCTGTGCTATAATTGCAATGGCTTATGCGGAGGTTTGCCAAGTAGCATGTTAACTGCCTCGGGAGGAAAACCCATATGAAGGTGTGGAGTATAAACACCAAGTGTTCTTAGTCTGCCTCTAGGACTAACCCGTGTGTTATGGATGACATGTTTTCCTGTTCATAGGGCATTGGAAATGCCGGTAACACATGGGAGCACATTGTTGCCAGAACAAGGGTGCCGAACCGACCCAATTGTATGATTTACTTTGAGATCACATCGTTTCCATGTTATAAGTAAAATCATCTAAAGTTAATATGCATGTGTCCTTCATGACCATAATAATGTTTCGTAACTTCATACCGGAGGGTGGGTTTTGACACTGTCCCAACACCACCCCTAACAGGCGTGGCAATAACGGCTTTGATCACTCACACCCGAAAGTGTGTCAAGGGACTTAACGATTCGAGTTGGGAAATTTCTCTTCTAACGATGGAGAGATACTTCTATGGGCCCTCTCGGTATTACGGCATCCAACATCGTCTGGCCAGACACTATGAATTGATCACAAGGGATACCGGAATACTAAACGAGAAAACTGGAACAAAACAGGAAGGAGGGTGACTTGGTATAATTGTTAATGTTTAATCATGCGGATACCTAATAGATCTCACCTCAGGTTTTGTATAGTATCGTGAAGCAAATAGGAATGGCATGTTAATCTTGTGGTTCACTCGAATTTATATTCGTGTAGGTACGGGAACCGTTATGGGTGTCCATGGCTCCGCTATCGGTTATTGTTCCGCGGGAAAGTCAGTTTCCGGTTCATGTCCGTATCCTACCGAACCTATGGGGTCACACACTTAAAGGTAGATGATCTGTAGAGTATTAGAGTTATAGGAGCGTGTATTTATCACACCGCGAAAGTCTTGGAGTGATCGGGTTATAATCGATGAGAAAACCGGAACTGTTTCGGGGACCCGGTAAAGTACTGGGAAGAGTTTTAAGAAAACCGGAGGGCCGGAAAAGTTCTGAATTGGTCTAGATATATTTAATATTCATTTATTATGTATTTCGAAAAGGTTTCGGAATTAATTTAATGAATTTAAAATCAATGGGCTCCCTCTCACTTCGAAGGCCCAAGTGGGGAGGGAGCACTTGGGCCAAAGGAGCCCAAGAGGGGAGGGCGCCTTGGGGGAGCTTCCAGGAAGCTTCCCCCCTCCCCCTTGGTGTATCCCTAAGGGAGGGGAAACCCTAGGGCGCCACCCCTAGGGCTTCCCCCTCCTCCAAGATGGCTCCCCTCCCCCTCCCCCTATAAATAGAGGAGGTGGGGGTATCCCTTCAATACAATTCAGATTTCTCTCCGCTGAAGGTCTGCCCCCTCTCTCTCTCCCTCTCATTAGATCCAATCTCCACCCTCCCGAAGGGCTTCTCCTCCCTCCTCTCTACTCCGGTGGCGCCGAGATCTGGACGGCGGAGCCCTCCCGGATCATCTAGACTGTTGTGACGCCCCCAAAATCAGACCGTGTACAGTAATCATACACGCAAGGTACACGATCGAGATTAGGGACTCACGATGAGATATCACAACCCAACTCTACAAATAAAATAATACAAGTTGTTTAATACAAGCCAGGGTCCACGAGGGCTCGAATACAACAGCTCGAGAACACAAAGTTAGCGGAAGCAACAGTATCTGAGTACAGACACAAGAATACAAGGTTGCCTTAAGAAGGCTAGCACAAATATCAACAGATCGAAAAGGCGAGGCCTCCAACCTGGGAACCTCCAAACTACTCCTGGTCAACCGGGGGACTCGACGTCGTAGAAGGCATCGGGGATCTTCATGTTGCGGTGGTCGACATCGGGGATCTCCTGCTCCTGGACTCCAAGGCTCCAACGTCGACTGCAGCGGCCGATCAGGCCAAAAAAAAGGGGAAATAAAGCAAAGGTGAGTATCTAGCATACCCGCGAGTCTTACGTCCGCTACTAAGCATTATGCATTTGTATCAAAGGAAAGGGGAGGCTGTATATAGTGGACTGCAAGGTAGAAATCAGAATAAGGGTAAGAAGCTAGGCCTATCGAAGACTAGCATCTTCTGACGATGTCTTGCAGCATGAGAAGAGAAACAGCCAACAGTTTATATAAAGCATAAAGTAACAATGAAGCAGAAATTGCTGCAGCATTGTATAATATAAGTTGTAATGATTAATAATAATAATGCCTCCGAGTTCCCCTCCTCGACTTCCCTGCGAGGAATAAAACCCGGAACCATACAGTTCAATAGTAATAGTTTGTAGTGGTAAGATCCAGCTTCAGCATAAAGCGTCTTGTTACCGTAGACACGGCTATTCGAATAGATTAAACTCCCTGCAGGGGTGCACTACTGTTCAGCCTGCACGCTCGGATCTCCAGGGTGGCGTGAACCTTGTTAGGGAACGCCCCACCGAGGCTATCCGACACATCGCAGCCCATCCTAGGCTCAACAGAGAGGCCATCCGCCGGACTATATCCTATGCGCCAAGGGGTCTAGGTCCCTCACCCTTGCACGCTCCTGCACGGTGCGAGTCTGGCCGGTGAAGCAAAAGCAAATCCAAACACACCTGCTGCAGCAAATAAGACAACACGGCTTCCCGGCGATCAGGCCGCAGTACTGCTGACGTCTGAAGAGCTTTCGGACGAACTACGACGTAGAGGGCCCACACCGTAATCCCACGTGTAGGTAGTGCGTACAGACCAACGGGTCTCTCAAGTCATCCGCCGAACCATTTAGCATTTTAATTAACCTGCGTGACAACCGTTATCGTTGCCTCGACTTAACTGACCCGCGGTCAACGACAGCAGTCAGGACCACTAGTACATCGGTGCCTGCCCTGTCGTCCCACCAAGTCTCTACGGTTACCAACAAGGTGAACTGTCTCCTTACCTTGTCTCGCGTGTGCTCTTGGTGGAGCTCGACTTTCGTGGTTTGGTAACTCTCGCGAGATACGAGCAGGGGGCAAGCACGCCAGTAACGTCGGTCGTACCCTCCTTGTCGCTCCCGACAATATACCGCTCGCGGGCACCGTTGGGTCGCCCGACTTCTTACCTTAAGGAAAACCGTTGCTCAGGTACCTAAAGCGGCTATACAGAGTCAACAACGAGTGGAGGTACGAGGATTACTCCTCGGTAGCTCCACTTGAAGGTGGCTCGGCAGAGCCGAGCTAGGGGGCCTTAGGCGGTGTCTGCATTGTACCGTACCTGTTGCAGTTATAATAAGACGTATCCGCGTCACTCCCCTGAGTGGTCACGCCCCTGCTATCTAATCCTAGCGAACAAAGCGCAGGGCTCACTGCTGAATATAATATATATTTATAAGGCAGCATAGGATAAAGGAAGGTACATCAAGGGGCGACAAAAACAAGCTATGCAATTGAATAGGATTGTAATCATAGCAGCAGCAGTAACCATGCCTAGTGCAAGAAATGTACGAAAAGATAGGCGATATCTGGGGAAGAGAATGGCTCTGCTTTCCTGCAAGCTCGACGATAGGGGTAGGGTCGTCGACGAAGTAGTCGTACCCACAAGCGGTGTAGTCGGCGGTAGCAGCGGGTTCTACCGGAGGATAAAGGGGGAAGAAACAGTAAATATAAAGCAATCATATACAAACAGATGCATGACATGACAGATGCAACGTTAACGGTGTTCTAATGTAGTGCAATGCACGTTGCTCGAAGCGGGAATTCATCCGGGGATGAAATACCGGCTCCGGGTGATTACCGAACAAGGTGTCCGGAGGGGGGAAGGGATCATGCCGGAGGTGTCGTGGACATCCGACAAACGTGTGGATGGTGTGACCGTGCTAGTTGAAACCTTCCGAACAACTTTCGTGTTCAGAATAAATTCATCCGGATACTTGGACAGTACCGGACAAATCATCGGACAAACGGTCCGAAGGGGGACGGTTCGATGTTCGGTGCGTTAGAAGGGGGGTGGTTGACATACGGATAATGTATTTGTATTTGTTATATTTTCTGATCAATTTTCATGTGTAAATTATTTTCGTCGGAGTTACGGTTGAAAAGATATTGATTTACAAAATCTAAATCATTTTAAATGTTTTTTCTGAATTTCTTTTATTAATTTAATTCAACATTATTCAGAGCATGGATGTTTGACCAGGTCAACTGACAGGTGGGACCCTACTGTTATTAACTGTAGCTAAATAAATTATTTATGTATTTAAACAGTAGAGAGGGTCCACATTTCATAGGCTATTTATTTAGCACATTTATTTAGTCTAAATTCTAATTAATGATAGAGGACCTATTTGAAAATTCCAGGAACTTAGGAACTTATCTGTAAACTCAAATCATTTTATTTGCACATATGGCCTCGGGCTTAATTGTACTAGCTCATTACAAATTTTTGCATATTTTCTATTTTTCTACGAATTAATCTGTGCATCAAATGAATTTGGTCCAATGAGAAAAAACGAAGCTTGATACATTTACTTTCAGTTCATATAACTTTCAGATAGATTGAAACATGTTTGTTAACATTTTGTTGTTGCTCAAGATTGTATAGCAGCAACAAAAATCGCAGCTAAAAGAACAAACAACAGTAAAGTTCAGTAACTGCAGCTAACAGCGCCGGCTGCAGTTAGCACCAGCAGCCAGCCTGCTTCAGCGGAGCGACGGCGGCCAGAGCCAGCCGGCGGTCAGCCAGCCAGGGCTCACCACGCACAACACATACGGCACGCACTCACACCTCACGCACGCACGCACACACACACACCCTTCACACACGCACACACCATCCATGGCCATGGCCATGGTCTGGACGGTGTAGTAGTGGCAACGAGCAGCAGGGCTAACGGCGACAGACCGAGGGAGCGAGCACGGGAATTGAACGGGGCGCTCACTGCGGGGTGGGAGAGGACTCAGGGGAGCCGGAGATGGTCGGCGACGAGCAGATCGAGCGGCGCGCGGCAGATGTCGTCGGGAAGGTTCGATGAGGCGACCACTTGACGGCGTCTTGGTTCCTGGCCCTCCTGGTAGACGAAGGGGACGACGACGCGCGGCTGTTGGAAGCAATCTCACGGCTCGGGGAGGCTGCTAGCTGCGCCGGCGTCGACGGCGTGCTCACGGTTGCATGTGGGCGACCTTGAGGAGGAGCAGGGGCGGCGCGAGGGGAGGGAGGGGAATGAGCATGGGGCGTCTAGGGTTCGCAGGGACGGCAGGGGGCTCCTTACCCCCGCCGGCGGCCGTGGGATGGCTGCCACGGCGTGGCCACAGCCATGGCCGGTCGGATGGCCTCCACGGGGTGGGGATGAGCAGTTAAGAGGAGGAAGGAGATGGGGTGGGCTGGGCCCGGGGTGGGGAGAGGAGAGGGGTGGGGGTGGGCTTCTGCCCATGGGCGTTAGATAGGTTCACCTATTTCTTTATTTTTGTTTGTATTTCTTTTCTGTTTCAATTTAATTTTAACTATCAAATGCTTTTAGCAAAAGGTGACAACTATCCCAATAATTGTGTTACACCAAATTACAGTGCTACAAAAGTTTGGTGCCCAACAAAAATCATTTGCATTTCTGTTTTATTTAAAAAGGCGGAAAGTGGATATTTTGCTCCAGTTCTTATTTGTTTGAATTTATTAAATATTTTAATAAATACCTCTTTCTACAATTTCATGGCCTACTGATTATTTAGCCTTTTATAAAATTGGTTGCACAATTTTTAGTTAAAGATTTATTTTCTACTTTGATTTTAATTCCAACCAAGTGAACCTTCATTAAGATTTGTTTCAAAGATGATTAGAGCATGGTTAATGACCGGGATTTGTCATTGACTAGATTGATCACTGTAGCTTGACACTGGGGGTGTTACAAATCTCCCCCACTACAAAGAATTCTCGTCCCGAGAATTAAAGGTAGTTTAGGGGTAAGGTTTCGGTTTCGTATTCTAACGATTCTTCTGGTTCTTGTTGTCCTTCTCGAAGAAGTTAATCCTTCTCGTTGACTTCTTCATTTCTCTGCATCGGTGCATCTCGACGAGTTCTTATCCTTCTTTCGTTGCTGCATCGTACCTACAAATAGGTTAGGGGGGAATCGGGTACAAGCTTGAGGGGTCGGATCGGTACAAGCTTAATCAACCGATATGGTCGAAGGGAATGGGGCGTAGAGTATCTCTCAAGTTTAAACTCAGGGAAATACAACGAGGGAAACAAAAGAAGATACAATAAGTTTCAAGCGGATAGGCAAACATTCGATGCCGATGATGAAGGATGAAAAGGGGTCCAAAGAATCAGGCATAAGAACTGAGTCTGATATCGAGTTGGATATCACAAGGTAGAGGACTCGTGAGTTGCATACGAGGTCAAGCCAGAGGAAATAACCTCGAGAACAGAAAGGTACCAAAGAGTCAGGTTTCGATCCTGTGGAACTGTGGGTTATGGGCCCACATTGAGTAAGAAGGGTGGTGAAAAACAATGCGATCAAGTTGCAAGGTAAATCAGAAAACAGCTTGTTAGCTATGTCGGCAATAACGTCGGTGCCAAGGGCGAGGGACGAAGAGAACCATTTTCCTGCTCGTTAAGACGAGGCGGACCAATTGGCAAAGTTCTTGT
Source organism: Bromus sterilis (assembly GCA_950022295.1). Lineage (NCBI taxonomy): Eukaryota > Viridiplantae > Streptophyta > Magnoliopsida > Poales > Poaceae > Bromus > Bromus sterilis. Next base: position 236,834,782 of record OX465596.1, read on the forward strand.
CCATCAGTGATCACCGAAAAGTCCTCAACAATAGTAACAGGTTATACGGACAAAGTAATACACCGAAGAGTTTACATCGGCTGGGAATTATCACTGCTCGAATAATTTATATTCAAAGAAAGGTTAAACAGACAAATCGAAAGGAAAATGTGATGATACACAAGTATCAGGTGTATATCTTTCACAAGGGAAAGTAGAGCAAGATATACATGACCAAGTTTGTATTGGCGGGGGAGTCAAAGGATGTTGTCGATGATAACACAAATCATCGAGGGGCAAAGATGGTATTTCTCACCATGATTTCAATTAACACTTGGTAGAAGCCAAGATGTCGATGATGACCATGACACATCATGTCAAAAGGTTTCAAGAAAATACAATCGAACAACGGCGACATCAAGCAAAAGGAATGGTGAAGAGAAAGTATTCGGTGTTCCCGGTTGACGACAACCCAGAACCATGAAATGGTTATGACAGGGATATACATTGTTTCATCACAATTCATAAGATGTAGTGCAAAGGCATGATGTCCTCGAGATACCAGGGGTAATACTCGAAGGTAGAAAGGAGGATCATAGGTGCAGAAGGATTTATACCAAGGGGAGAATTCCTTTTACAAGAAGCTTTCATGATAAGTTCTACATAGTATCCATGGGCATGAACACAAGTTCAAGGTCGACTCCCACTTCTTCAATGCATAGCTTTTCATTCACTTCTCGCTGTCGATGAATTTATAGCGTTCAAAAATTTATCTGGCATAACACCAGTAGAGTATGACCCGTATAAAGTTTGGGTTCATACGGATTAGGGGAAGCATAGGGTTAACCCATCGGGCATTTTGAAACCCATACAACAAATATCATAAGCAAGGGATACAAGTTCAAAAGCAGAAGGCTGACGACACCGAGTAGATGATATCATTCTCCAGAGGCATCTGATATCCGGGAAATTCGTCAATGATTTAGGACACAAGGGGATGGTAGGCAGTAATCCACCGAAAAGGTCAGGTGGCGTACAGGGAGTCAGGTGCGAGTATCGGATAATATTTCAAAGTATTTTGGATATTACAGGAACCACTTAGGATGAACGGATCCTCGATAAATGTGAGGAATTATCCGCAGGGTGAAAGGAAGCTACAAGGCAGTAGGCTCAAAGGATTCCCGAAACAACGGAAAGTATTTCGATGCATCTTGTGAACACAAGAGCAACTGGGATTGAATGAATGAGCGAAAGGTGTATGTGGTTATACATACGAACTTATCGGTGGCAAGGAATTGTTAAGGCGATGGGCACATAGGGTCTCGGCAATTCATCGGAGAGTATCTTCGGCATCTTCTGGTGAATCAGGTCACCATCTGTGATGAGGGCTCTCCAGGAGGAAGCAGTAACGAGAACCTAGAGTTAGAGTTAGAAAAATCTTTAACCCGAAAGGATGAGAGAGTAGAGTCCCAGAGTAAAGGTGCGGAGAAAAGGATCCTAATACCACCCGGTTGGCTACGTGGGCCGATAAGCCACACGACACTGTTAGTAAAGTAGTTTTGCAAAGACTAGACTCGACTTCGACCGAGGAGTTGAAAGGGGGTGTCCTACAGGCAGTCGGCTCTGATACCAACTTATGACGCCCCCAAAATCAGACCGTGTACAGTAATCATACACGCAAGGTACACGATCGAGATTAGGGACTCACGATGAGATATCACAACCCAACTCTACAAATAAAATAATACAAGTTGTTTAATACAAGCCAGGGTCCACGAGGGCTCGAATACAACAGCTCGAGAACACAAAGTTAGCGGAAGCAACAGTATCTGAGTACAGACACAAGAATACAAGGTTGCCTTAAGAGGGCTAGCACAAATAACAACAGATCGAAAAGGCGAGGCCTCCAACCTGGGAACCTCCAAACTACTCCTGGTCAACCGGGGGACTCGACGTCGTAGAAGGCATCGGGGATCTTCATGTTGCGGTGGTCGACATCGGGGATCTCCTGCTCCTGGACTCCAAGGCTCCAACGTCGACTGCAGCGGCCGATCAGGCAAAAAAAGGGGAAATAAAGCAAAGGTGAGTATCTAGCATACCCGCGAGTCTTACGTCCGCTACTAAGCATTATGCATTTGTATCAAAGGAAAGGGGAGGCTGTATATAGTGGACTGCAAGGTAGAAATCAGAATAAGGGTAAGAAGCTAGGCCTATCGAAGACTAGCATCTTCTGACGATGTCTTGCAGCATGAGAAGAGAAACAGCCAACAGTTTATATAAAGCATAAAGTAACAATGAAGCAGAAGTTGTTGCAGCATTGTATAATATAAGTTGTAATGATTAATAATAATAATGCCTCCGAGTTCCCCTCCTCGACTTCCCTGCGAGGAAGAAAACCCGGAACCATACAGTTTAATAGTAATAGTTTGTAGTGGTAAGATCCAGCTTCAGCATAAAGCATCTTGTTACCGTGGACACGGCTATTCGAATAGATTAAACTCCCTGCAGGGGTGCACTACTGTTCAGCCTGCATGCTCGGATCTCCAGGGTGGCGTGAACCTTGTTAGGGAACTCCCCACCGAGGCTATCCGACACATCGCAGCCCATCCTAGGCTCAACAGAGAGGCCATCCGCCGGACTATATCCTATGCGCCAAGGGGTCTAGGTCCCTCACCCTTGCACGCTCCTGCACGGTGCGAGTCTGGCCGGTGAAGCAAAAGCAAATCCAAACACACCTGCTGCAGCAAATAAGACAACACGACTTCCCGGCGATCAGGCCGCAGTACTGCTGACGTCTGAAGAGCTTTCGGACGAACTACGACGCGGAGGGCCCACACCGTAATCCCACGTGTAGGTAGTGCGTATAGACCAACGGGTCTCTCAAGTTATCCGCCGAACCATTTAGCATTTTAATTAACCTGCATGACAACTGTTATCATTGCCTCGACTTAACTGACCCGCGGTCAACGACGGCAGTCAGGACCACCAGTACATCGGTGCCTTCCCTGTCGTCCCACCAAGTCTCTGCGGTTACCAACAAGGTGAACTGTCTCCTTACCAGTCTCGCGTGTGCTCTTGGTGGAGCTCGACTTTCGTGGTTTGGTAACTCTCGCGAGATACGAGCAGGGGGCAAGCACGCCAGTAACGTCGGTCGTACCCTCCTTGTCGCTCCCGACAATATACCGCTCGCGGGCACCGTTGGGTCGCCCGACTTCTTACCTTAAGGACAACCGTTGCTCAGGTACCTAGAGCGACTATACAGAGTCAACAACGAGTGGAGGTACGAGGATTACTCCTCGGTAGCTCCACTTGAAGGTGGCTCGGCAGAGCCGAGCTAGGGGGCCTTAGGCGGTGTCTGCATTGTACCGTACCTGTTGCAGTTATAATAAGACGTATCCGCATCACTACCCTGAGTGGTCACGGCCCTGCTATCTAATCCTAGCTAGCAAAGCGCAGGGCTCACTACTGAATATAATATATATTTATAAGGCAGCATAGGATAAAGGAAGGTACATCAAGGGGCGACAAAAACAAGCTATGCAATTGAATAGGATTGTAATCGTAGCAGCAGCAGTAACCATGCCTAGTGCAAGAAATGTACGGAAAGATAGGCGATATCTGGGGAAGAGAATGGCTCTGCTTTCCTGCAAGCTCGACGATAGGGGTAGGGTCGTCGACGAAGTAGTCGTACCCACAAGCGGTGTAGTCGGCGGTAGCAGCGGGTTCTACCGGAGGATAAAGGGGGAAGAAACAGTAAATATAAAGCAATCATATACAAACAGATGCATGACATGACAGATGCAACGTTAACGGTGTTCTAATGTAGTGCAATGCACGTTGCTCGAAGCGGGAATTCATCCGGGGATGAAATACCGGCTCCGGGTGATTACCGAACAAGGTGTCCGGAGGGGGGAAGGGATCATGCCGGAGGTGTCGTGGACATCCGACAAACGTGTGGATGGTGTGACCGTGCTAGTTGAAACCTTCCGAACAACTTTCGTGTTCAGAATAAATTCATCGGGATACTTGGACAGTACTGGACAAATCATCGGACAGACGATCCGAAGGGGGACGGTTCGATGTTCGGTGCATTAGAAGGGGGGGTGGTTGACATACGGATAACGTATTTGTATGTGTTTTATTTTTCCGGTCAATTTTCATGTGTAAATTATTTTCATCGGAGTTACGGTTTAAAAGATATTGATTTACAAAATCTAAATCATTTTAAATGTTTTTTCTGAATTTCTTTTATTAATTTAATTCAACATTATTCAGAGCAGGGATTTTTTACCAGGTCAACTGACAGGTGGGACCCTAGTGTTATTAACTGTAGCTAAATAAATTATTTATGTATTTAAACAGTAGAGAGGGTCCACATTTCATAGGCTATTTATTTAGCACATTTATTTAATCTAAATTCTAATTAATGATAGAGGACCTATTTGAAAATTCTAGGAACTTAGGAACTTATCCGTAAACTCTAATCATTTTAGTTGCACATATGGCCTCGGGCTTAATTGTACTAGCTCATTACAAATTTTTGCATATTTTCTATTTTTCTACGAATTAATCTGTGCATCAAATGAATTTGGTCCAATGAGCAAAAACGAAGCTTGATACATTTACTTTCAGTTCATATAACTTTCAGATAGATTGGAACACTTTTGTTAACATTTTGTTGTTGCTCAAGGTGGTATAGCAGCAGCAAAAATCGCAGCTAAAAGAACAAACAACAGTAAAGTTCAGTAACTGCAGCTAACAGCGCCGGCTGCAGTTAGCAGCAGCAGCCAGCCTGCTTGTTAAAGTATACCTTTTGTCTATATCACATGTATAGGAAACATATCACATGTAATAGGAAACTAGCACAAATATCCTACCGTATATTGTATGTATGGTACGGTGGAGATATGATTTGATTCTACTTGATTCCCAAGGCATGTACTCCTATATATTGTGAATACACAGCAGCCCCAATGCGTGGCTTGATTTTGCATATCCTATACTTCTTCTTGGTATCCGATTACGTACGATCCTGCTCCTCTAGCGCCTGCTTCCTCTCGCGTTGCTTGCCGCCGCTGGTCATGTCGACCGAACCCAACACCACCTCAACCCTTCCGGCCTCCATGTCCTCCACCACCGGCGCTCTGATCGGCGCCGCCCTACCTGCTGCTGTATCCCCGGCCGTGAACGTCGCCAGCGTCCGCACGCACGTTCCCGTCACGCTGGACCTTCATGCCTCCAACTTCACCAAGTGGAGGATGTTGATCCGTGTCCTCCTCGGCAAGTATGATCTTCTCTCCCACGTCAACACCACCACTGCCGCGGCAGACCGCACGCCGGATTGGACGCGTGAGGACTACATTGTCCGCTCCTGGCTCTACGGGTCCATCTCCGATGAAATCCTGGACATCATCATGGCGGAGGACCAAACTGCTCAGGAGGCGTGGACGCTCATCACCAACCTCTTCCTCGACAACCAGATGACCCGCGCCGTCTACCTCGAGGCGGAATTCCGCGGCCTCGTCCAAGGCGACCTCACCATCACCGCCTACTGCCACCGTCTCAAGGCGCTCTCCGACGCCCTTAGCGATGTTGGCACCCCCGTCTCCGACCAGACGCTCGTCCTCAACTGTCTCCGCAGCCTCAATCCGCGCTTCTCCGACATCACGACGATCGTCACCATGCAGAACCCGCTCCCGTCGTTCACCCAGACGAGGTCCTTGCTGATCCTTCGAGAGACTCAACTCGCGAACACCGTCGCCATCGGGAACCAGACAGCCCTCTACGGCGGTGCGCCCTCCCATTGCGCTAGCGGCTCTTCTGGTCACTCCCGCGGCCCTGATCGCAGCGACGGCGCTCGGCGCTACAACTCCGGGGGCGGCGGCTCCGGGGGCTCCTCCAGCGGCACCCGCCACGGCGGCAACTGGCGGAATAAGAAGGGCGGCGGCGGCGGCCGCCCCAACTCCCACGACGGCAACTCCCAGGTCCAGCACGGGGGGTCCTCCTCTATTGGCCCCTGGGTCTGCTTTAATCCCTATACGGGACAGGCCCAGCAGCTTCAAGCGCCTGTTGGGGCTCCCCCAGCGCGGCTCCCTACCGGGGCTGGCCTCCTCGGCCCCCGCCCTCTCGTCATGCCGCCCGCCCAGGCCTTCACTTCGCTCGCCCCGCTACACGGACAAGCCTTCGGCACCAACCCACCACCCACCCCTGCGTACGGCGGCACCCCGGCGTGGGACTGCTCCGCCCTCCTTGCCGCCCTGAACACTGCAGCGACTCCATCGGCCGTTGGTGAGTGGGTCATGGACTCCGGCGCCACTGCACACATGGCCTCCGACCCCGGTATGCTCCATTCTCTCACACCTTCTCCTTCCTCCTCCGTTGTCACCGTGGGTAATGGCTCTACCTTGCCCATCTCACACACTGGACACACTTCTATTCCCTCCTCCACCCGTTCTCTTTTTCTTCGCAATGTTTTACTCGTTCCTCATATTGTCAAGAACCTACTTTCAGTTCGTCGCTTCACTATTGACAATCTTTGTTCTATAGAGTTTGACCCCCTCGGCTTTTCTGTGAAGGATCTTCGCACCAAGGCCGTGATTCTTCGGTGCAATAGTCTCGGAGACCTCTACGTCTTTCCCTCATCGGTCATCAACCACCACGCCCATGGACTCCTCACCACCACCTCCACCGAGCTTTGGCATCGTCGATTAGGTCATCCGGGACGCGACGCCATGTCCCATCTTCGCAAGAACACCTTTATTTCATGTAATAAAACAGCCGCACATGTTTGCCACGCCTGCCAACTTGGAAAACATGTCCGCTTGCCCTTCGCTAGGTCTATCTCAATAAGCGTTGAACCGTTTAAATTGATCCACTGCGATTTATGGACTTCTCCACTTTTGAGCAATTCCGGTTTCAAGTACTATCTTGTTATTGTTGACGATTTCTCTCATTTTATGTGGACCTTTCCTCTTCGACAAAAATCCGAAACCGCGGCCGTTCTACTTAATTTTGTCGCCTACGTTCGCACACAATTCTCTCGCCCTATTGTTGCCATGCAAGCTGACAATGGAACTGAGTTCATCAACTCCACAGTCACCTCATTCTTCTCCACCCACGGCATCCACCTCTGCCTCTCATGCCCATACACATCGGCCCAAAACGGCAAGGCCGAACGTGCCATCCGCACTATCAATGATGTCACCCGCACCCTTCTCTTCCAATCCTACATGCCACCCTCTTACTGGGCCAAGGCACTCACCACGGTAACATACCTAGTTAATATACGTCCCTCCCAGTCCATTGCCTTTTCGGTCCCATACATCCGCCTCTACGACACACCACCGAACTACGCTGCCCTTCGTGTCTTCGGTTGCCTCTGTTACCCTAACCAATCCGCTACAGCCCAGCATAAACTCACTCCACGGTCCACTGCTTGCGCCTTCCTCGGTCATCCGTCTAACCACAAGGGTTACCGCTGCCTTGATATGTCCACTCGCCGCATCATCATATCTCGTCATGTCATCTTCGACGAGACCGTCTTTCCCTTCTCCTCTCCTTCCGTCCACTCTAACGCTCCCCTGGCCGCACTCGACTTCCTTCTCGACTTAGCAGCCGCCCAGCCCACTACACTTCCTTCTCCTCAACCCGTCATGCATGTAGCGCCATCAGCCGCCATGCATGCCGACCCGCCCTCCGCTATGCATGGCACACCCCCCACCGTCCTCTCCCTCGGACCAGCCCCGCCACCTTCCTGATCCACCCTCCCCTCCTTCACCCCCGCCCATGCATCCGGCCTCGACCCCGCCGATGACCTCCTCATCTTCGTCGTCTTCCGATTCCTCCCCGGCTGTTGTGGTACACCGACCGCCCTCCCCGTCCAATACTCACGCCATGGCTACTCGTGCCAAACATGGTCTCTTTCAGCCCGTCGATCGTCTTAACCTCTCCGTCACTCATTCCACTCCCTCTCCTATTCCCAAAACATACCGGGGTGCACTCCACGACCCGCACTGGCGTCGCGCTATGACTGAGGACTTTGATGCTCTTGTGACTAACGGGACGTGGTCTCTTGTTCCACGCCCACCTCGCTCTCATGTTGTTTCAGGGAAGTGGATATTCAAACATAAGTTTCACTCGGATGGCAGCCTTGCTCGGTACAAGGCTCGATGGGTCGTACGAGGCTACTCACAACAACACGGCATTGATTACGATGAGACATTCAGCCCTGTTGTCAAGCCTGCCACGATCCGCATCGTCCTCAGCCTTGCGGTCTCTCGGTCGTGGCCGATCCATCAGCTCGACGTCAAGAATGCTTTCCTACATGGCAATCTTGACGAGGAGGTCTACTGTCAGCAGCCCCCTGGCTTTGTGGATGCTCGGTTCCCGGACCACGTGTGTCATCTGCACAAGTCCCTCTACGGCCTCAAGCAGGCCCCTCGCGCCTGATACCAGCGGTTCGCCATTTTTGCACATCGGCTTGGCTTCGTCGCCTCCAAGTCGGATGTGTCGCTCTTCATATACAGGCGTGGTACCGATCTTGCGTACCTATTATTGTATGTGGACGACATTGTCCTCACTGCTTCGACGGACCGGCTTCTACGACACCTCACACAGCAGCTTCACGGCGAGTTTGCCATGACGGATCTTGGTGCTCTATCATTCTTCCTCGGCATCTCAGTCACTCGGACCTCCTCGGGCATGGTACTCTCTCAGCGCCAGTATGCTTTGGACTTGCTTCAGCGTGCCGGCATGGTTGAGTGTCACCCCTCTCCCACACCTATCGACACCAAGTGCAAACTCTCAGCTCAGGACGGCCCCCTTCTCTCCGATCCCACCGAGTATCGGAGCTACGCTGGTACCTTGCAGTAGCCTGCTTCAGCGGAGCGACGGCGGCCAGAGCCAGCCGGCGGTCAGCCAGCCAGGGCTCACCATGCACAACACATACGGCACGCACTCACACTTCACTCACGCTCACACACACACACACCCTTCACGCACGCACACACCATCCATGGCCATGGCCATGGTCTGGACGGTGTAGTAGTGGAAACGAGCAGCAGGGCTAACGGCGACAGACCGAGGGAGCGAGCACGGGAATTGAACGGTGCGCTCACTGCGGGGTGGGAGAGGACTCAGGGGAGCCGGAGATGGCCGGCGACGAGCAGATCGAGCGGCGCGTGGCAGATGTCGTCGGGAAGGTTCGATGAGGCGACCACTTGACGGCGTCTTGGTTCCTGGCGCTCCTGGTAGACGAAGGGGACGACGACGCACGGCTGTTGGAAGCAATCTCACGGCTCGGGGAGGCCGCTGGCTGCGCCGGCGTCGACGGCGTGCTCACGGCTGCGTGTGGGCGACCTTGAGGAGGAGCACGGGCGGCGCGAGGGGAGGGAGGGGAATGAGCATGGGGCGTCTAGGGTTCGCAGGGACGGCAGGGGGCTCCTTATCCCCGCCGGCGGCCGTGGGATGGCTGCCACGGCGTGGCCACAGCCATGGCCGGTCGGATGGCCTCCACGGGGTGGGGATGAGCAGTTAAGAGGAGGAAGGAGATGGGGTGGGCTGGGCCCGGGGTGGGGAGAGGCGAGGGGTGGGGGTGGGCTTCTGCCCATGGGCGTTAGATAGGTTCACCTATTTCTTTATTTTTGTTTGTATTTCTTTTCTGTTTCAATTTAATTTTAACTATCAAATGCTTTTAGCAAAAGGTGACAACTATCCCAATAATTGTGTTACACCAAATTACAGTGCTACAAAAAGTTTGGTGCCCAACAAAAATCATTTGCATTTCTGTTTTATTTAAAAAGGCGGAAAGTGGATATTTTGCTCCAGTTCTTATTTGTTTGAATTTATTAAATATTTTAATAAATACCTCTTTCTACAATTTCATGGCCTACTGATTATTTAGCCTTTTATAAAATTGGTTGCACAATTTTTAGTTAAAGATTTATTTTCCACTTTGTTTTTAATTCCAACCAAGTGAACCTTCATTAAGATTTGTTTCAAAGATGATTAGACCATGGTTAATGACCGGGATTAGTCATTGACTAGATTGATCACTGTAGCTTGACACTGGGGGTGTTACAACTGTACATATGGATCAACCGTAGAGAGATCGTACGTTCGATCTTCGTTCGAGGGACTCCACGGTGATTAGATCTGTTTTTGGGAGTGTTCATCGTCACGCTTCTCCGACTCTCCATCAACATCTTCTGCTGCGAGAGAAGTGCATCCGTTGAACGGTTGCAAGAAGGTAACAAGATCGATAACCTTGTCTGCATCTTCCTAGATCCGTTCTTGGGTTTGGTTTTCGTAGTGCCGGAATTTTTTTGTTTTCTACTCCGAATCCCAACATCCTCCACCGACCGCAAGGAGCGACGGCTCGACGAAGGGCGGACGGGTCGAAATGACGTCATCGGTTTTTCCTCAACCGCATCCTCCATCTCCCTCTTCCCTCGACATGGATGTAGGCTTTAGAGGACTAGGAAATATGACATGAATCTATGGCCGGAGGACGAACGGGAGATGTGGTGAAGGTGCCTGCCGGGTTCGATAGTGGGGCGTGTACGGGGTGGAGGATATTTTCTTGGTCATTGAATGTAAAAGGCCACACCCAATGTTCATATATGGCGGGCAGGCTGCGGGATAGTGTTCACTAGCACACGTATCCAAATTTCTCACCATTCGCTTTGCATTACTGATGACCCTCAACTGTAGGGGATCGATTGTAGTGTTCTCGCGGGTAAGTTAACCCAATTTATTGATTCGACACAAGGGGAGCCAAAGAGTATTTATAAGCTTTGACAGTTGAGTTTTCAATTCAACCGCACCTGAAATACTTGCTTGCAACAAAGTATTATTAGAAATTTTGGTATGATAGTGGTAGGGATGGTGGTAACAACAAAAGTAAAACAACAGATATAAACTAGTAGTAACCAGCAGGATTAAAACACTGTAGTCTAGGGAGATGGATGGTTGAGCGCTGCATGAATAAGAGTGAACATGTAATAGATTCTAACACGGGTCAAGGCACATAGAAAAGCAATGATCATCTGGGGAAATATCAAACATTAGGCATGTATCCCGTAGGTAGTTGTGCGTGCTTGCAATAAGAACTTGCACAACATCTTTTATCCTACCATCCCGCTACGAACGGGGCCAAAGGGAACTTATGGAGATTAAGGTGCTCCTGTCAAAGAGCACCGGAACAAAGCAATAAACTCAATGGATACATGGAATCCTCAAATTATGGACCATCCCCTTTGGTGTCCCAAGCTGTCACCTTTGTGATCGACGGTTCTGGGCCATAATAGGTGCATACAACTCATAGATAGGATCTCAAACATAAATATACTCAAGAAAACATAAGTGGTTCAGATCTGAAAACATGGCACTCGGGCCCAAAGTGACAAGCATTAAGAGCAACTAGTTGTAGCAAAGATGATAAGCACCAAAGTAGATGATAGGCAACATGCCCCCAACAATCTGATGAACTATTACATGATCAAACTCATCCAATCCCTACCATCCCCTTTGCCTACAGCAGGGAATTACTCACAGATGTGAAGAGAAGTCATGGAGGGAGGATGGATTGGTGATGGTGATGACGATGGCGACGATCTCCCCTCTCCGGAGGCCAAATCGGCCTCTAGATTAGCCCTCCCGAGGAAGAACAGAGGGTCGCGGCGGCTCTGCGACGGGTTCTGGAAAAGAGACTTATGTTTCAGAGTTTCCCCGTCACGGGAATAAATAGGAGTCGAGGTAGGGCACCAGAGGAGGGGTAGTCTCCCAGGCCGCCAGCTGGCGGGGGCCCACCCCTGGCCGCGCCAGCAGGGCGCCTGGCCCCGCTGGCTGCCCTCTGGCCCCACTTCTGGATCCGGGCTCCTTCGGGTGCGTGAATTTTTTTTAATTTTTCTGGGAATTTTCTGAGATGTCCAAAAATCCATTTTCCTGCACACAAGAAAACCATACAAGAAGCTCTGCTGAAAACAACATCATTTCGGGTTAGTTTTAGTTCAAATCATGAAAGAATGAGGTCAAAACAATATCAAAAGTGTTTGGAAAAGTAGATATGTTTGAGACGTATCAACTCCCCCAAGCTTAGCCTATTGCTTGTCCTCAAGCAATTCAGTTCAACGAACTGGACGCGACAAAGGAAACTTTGACAAACTCTTTTGCTTCATAAGATGTATATAAGCCGGTACTACGACAAGAGTTTAGCAAGTGCCAAACAATGCTATGAGGACAATGCACGAAGCAATCCTTCTTTCAAGTGATCAATCGCAAACAGCCAAAAGTAAACAATATGCTATCGAAAATCAAGACAAGATCACGATGCACATAGCCTGAACATACTAGAGTGGTATCTCGCTAGCCTCCATGAGTGAAGCAAAACAAAAATGCAGAAACTCCTCCAGAGTTTTAAAGGAGACTAGAACTAAGAATTTCAGACGAGCAATATCACAATCATGAAGAAGACAATGTAATACCTTGGGACAATGCATTTTACACTAAGAATGACAATTATGCTCTCAATAGTTGGTTCTTTGAAGAAAGAAGGGGAGACTCTCGAACCGTGGCTTTTGATGGAAAGGTTGAAAACTCGTGGCTGGAATCAAAGACTAAACCTGTGCCAGAGCTCTTGGTTTTGAAAACAGAGACAAAATTATTTTGGGAAGTGCAACTTTCTAGTCAACGATGAACGGTAAAGGTCTCTCAATATCTCCCATGCCAACCATATTAATGCTTTTGCTTACACTTTTGTTCCCTTATCCATAAATCCTTTGACGGTCTATGGAACCTTTTATTTTGCCTCAAGAATGGAAGGAGGTTATCGTTCCATCTATCATCAACAGCATTTGTTCCATTTCATTCCATCATCAAGTATGGGGGAGGTGTAACTCTCATTTTTTTATAAATTTGACTAGTTAAAACTTCCATCAAAATATTTTTGGCATGGTAGATAATGATTTTCCCTCACCGCACCATGAGATTGTACGGTTACAAAAGGGAAGCTTTTGAATAAATTTCGAGATGGCACAAGAAAGTATAAGTTAGGAGTGGCCAGTAAATACCACATATAGGTAGGTATGGTGGACTCAAGTGGAATAACTGGTTTGACAAAGGAGTTTGGATACACAAGCAGAATTCCGCTTAGTGCGAGTGAAGGCTAGCAAAAGACGGGGAAGCGACCAACTAGAGAGCAATAATTGTCATAATCATGCAGAGCGACAAAGCAACATTGAATCGGGCATGAAAGTGATATAACTATTCTGAAATAAAAAAGGTCATCCAGGCATGGTAGACTTTTTAGTCATAAACATGTGTGAACATGTGCCAAGTCAATCCAAGAATTCTCCGAAGGTAAATACCGCTTCAATATGTCAAATCATGAACAATGTGATGCATGTAAATCATTTCAACAACACATTATGCACTCTATCTATTTGAGATCAGCCACAAAGAAAGCATGAACACTGGGAAAGCATTGTAAACATAGCACTATGTCGCTACAAGCTCATCTCTAGATCATAAGTACAAGCATATGTACAAAAGTAGAAACAAGAAGAGTTCATACCGGTTTTCCTTGTTGCTTCCCTTCCGTCGATCTTCGCCATTACTGCCTTGTCACTTGCACGGCCGAACGTGGGAAATATATAATCAAATGCCATCGCGGAATCGAGCTGAACTCTGAAAACAAAGAAAAGTAAAGAGAGAAAGGAAATCTTTTTGGGTTTTTCAAAGGTTTAACGAAAGCAAAAGAAAAGAGAAATCTTTTGTTGTTTTTGCAAATTAAAAGAACAAAGAAGAACGGGCAAAAACTTCTAAAAGATCAAAGCGGACAAAATAAAAAACAGATAATACAATGGAAAACTGCGAAGGGCACGTACTCCCCAAAGCTTAGGCTTTTGGCCTAAGTTGGTAGCAGCTACTGCCCCCAGAAGCCTCCTGCTCCGGGGTGGTGGTAAGTCCATGGGTCGTATGAGCCCTCCGGCGCGTACACCAAAGTCCTCGGGTCCTCCCATGAGTAAGGTCCTGCGCTCCAAGCAGAGGAATACCCCTCACCATACTGGGTGACGGTCTCCCCCTGGAAAGGTGGGAACTCACCATGCTCCTCTTCGTCGGGCACAACCCCTCCATGGGGTTATGCAGCTGATACTGGTCCATGAACTCATCGAACTGGACATCATTGAAGGACCATCCGTTCCTGCGAGTGTGATCAAACAAAAGTGGTGTAGGTAGACGGATCTCACGAGTAATGGTCTTTTCAAACCTCAAAATATAAACAAGGTTACCAAACTGGGAAGTCATGGTAACAAACTTATGCCTCTTCATAGCAGCAAGATCAAGACTTGCGTAAGAAAAGGGAACATCATCAGGATGCGGGGTGCCGTTAAGGGACTTAAGGATAAGTGTGGCGTAAACACCACCAAATAAATCACCCTTGTTACTATTCGTAACAAGGCGTCGAGCACTTAAGGCACCCACATTATAATCATTCCTACCAGAGAGGGCGTTCACATAAATAGCGAAATCTGGTGCAGGACCGTTGCTCGAGTTTTCACGAGCCAACACCCCTCTAGCAATAAAGTATGCAAAATACCTGATGTGGGGGAATAAAATGCTGGAAATCTTTGTACGCCGAATGTCACTCTCCTCCTGTCTACAAAGGGATTTGAAGAGGGTCCTCAACTCGGAGGGATGAGTGTTCATCCTCGCCGTCTGATCAGCGTTCGGCACACCTATTATATCACAAAACTGTGCCAAAGACATGGTTATAAGATTAGTATAAATTTTGAACTCGACGGTTCCAGCAACATGGTTTAACAAAAACTGTTAACAAAGCAGGAGGTGAACCTCTTATACTGTACCACACGGCATAGTGCTGGCCGTGTCAAACCTGCATTGGCGCAAAGGCCGTAAAAATCCTCCTTAATTCTTGTAGCTTCAAGAAATTTATCGCACGGGTACATGATACGTCCAAAATGTATCTATAATTTATGCTTGCTCCATGCATGTTTTGTGTGATATTGCTATGATCTAGATACACTTTCATACACTTTTGATCATATTTGGACTAACCTATTAACTCAGTGCACCACAGTGCCAGTTCCTGTTTTCTGTTGTTTTTCTATTTCAGTTTTCCCCCATATAAAAAGTGCCAGAAAAATTCCGGGAAAATATAGGAAAAATCAGCGTACAGGAAGCTTCGCGAAGAGCCCGAGTGGGGCCAGAGGGGAGCCAGGCGGCCCAGGCCCCTGGCCGCGCCAGGGGGCGCCTGGGGGCCCTGGTCCATCTCTGGCTGCCCCCCTTCACCTATATATTCTCCGTCACGGGAAACTTCGGAAGAAAGAACCCTTTTTCCCGATCTCGCCTCTGTTCCGCCGCCGCGCTTCCGAGATCTGGAGCACCAGAAGCCCTCTTCCCGGCACCCTGCCGGAGGGAGGATTGACCTCCGGGAGTCTCCTCTCCACCATGGATGCTCCCCGGATGTCTCGTGAGTAGTTTTCCTTGGACCATGGGTCTGTGATCAGTAGCTATGTGATGTTCTCCTCCCCTCTTTGTTCTTCATGGTTTAGACCTCGTGAGCTGCCCTACATGATCGAGGCACTTTTGTAATCTTTCTGCTATTGCTATGCTGAGTTTGATGGGATCTGATGGATTATGAGATTATGTTCAGATTGTGATTGAGTAATATATTTGGTTTTTATCTCTTATATTTTTGTTCCTAAGTAATTCTTGCATGTTCTCCGTTGCTGTTTATTGCTTTGGCCAAGTAGTAGGTAGTAACCCCAAGAGGGAACGTTATGCTCGATTGTGAGTTCATGCCCCCCGATGACACGCTTGAGTGACAGAAACATGAGTCTAGGGGATGTGATGTTGCCACAAGGGGGAAAACAACGGTGCTTGTAACCGCGGTTGCAAGGATTGTTTACTTTATGCAAAGTGCTTTTTAATGCAGTTGTCTGTTGCTTTGGGTTTACACTTTGGGTGGGGCTCGCAACGTAATAACAGCGAGATGTTCTGGATAGATATCTCAAGGTGGATGATTAGTAGTAGATGCAGTTGGATTTCGGTCTACTTATTTTGGCGTACTGCCCGTGCTTTTGAGCCTCTTCCTTTCTTATGTAGCATAGTTAGCATTGCGGTGCGTTCATAATCCTGTCAATTGCCCTTCTGTAATTTGTTTACCTCGCATAGAAGTTTTATCATCTTTTGGGAGAGAGACATCACTAGTGAACATCACGTATCCCGGTCCATATCCTCATTACTGTTTTCACACTCATTTACTTTTCTGCTTTTACTTTCAGTTGCTATCATTATCCTTTGTGTTTGATCCTTTGTGAACAACAAGACCGGAGAGATTGATAACCTCTCTGAAGTTCGTTGGGAACAAAGTTATTTGTGTCTGTGTGCAGGTCCGTGTCAGTAGCGCCGCTGACACCTACTTATCATCTCTGGAGTCCTACTGGAGACAAACCTTGGTATCTTTACTGAGGGAAATTTGCTGTCGTGTTGCATCACGCCTTCCACTTTGGGCTCACCAACGAAGGGCGAGAAGACTACACCCGTCAACTCTCGCGTCATCAAAGCAAATTTCTGGCGCCGTTGCCGGGGACTCCGATTACTAAGATAGGGGAGTTGCACACTACCCTTTACCTGTTTTTTTAGTCTTGTTAGTTTACCTTTCAGTTTTTATCTTTGTGTCTTTTATCAAAAATCACAAAAAAATTGTTTATCTTGCTAGTATTTATCATTATGTCTGGTCCTTTTGCCTTTTTTGAGACAGAAGTTCTCACTTTTAAACAGAAAGGTGGTGAAAGTTTAAAAGATGCTTGGTATAGAATTAATGATTCTCAAAAAAAAAGCCACCAAGAAGCAATCCACTACTATCCTTCTTAGAAATTTTTATGTTGGGATTACTCCTTGGAATAGGTTCGTATTAGATACTGCTATCAGTGTGAATTTCCTAGAAGCCCCAATTTTGGAGTCTCTTAATGTTATTGAAAATCTTGTTGGAAATCTCCCTACTGCTAGCATACAAGAAGATATAACTCTAGCTCACATTATGAAGAAACTTGAAAAGATAGAGTTAGAAATACCAAGTATAACTAGGATAAATGAGTTGGATCGCAAGATTCAAGGGAATTTGAATAGGCTTGATAGCTCCATGCTTAAAATTATTAAAACTTTGGAGGTCATCAAATCCCGTGATACGGATCATTCTAGGATTCATAAGATTGAGGAAATCATTAATACTCTAGGAACTACATTTTCCTTAATCAAACCAAAAAAGGTAGAGACTTCAGCAAGAAGGGAACCTAAGTTCAATTATGTCCCTAGGCCACCCCGACCTAAAAGCAAACCATCCATTGCCAAAGAAGTTGAAACCGTGAAAACTTTGGAAGAAATACCTCTCTTTGATAAATTTATAAATGATTCTTCCGTTGATTTTCCGCCTTTTAGTTTTCTCCCTAGAAGTATCTTCATTAGGCCTTTATTTGAAAGACCTCTTAAGACTAGTTGTACAATTCAAGAGCTTTTTGATGATCTTGATAACGATTCGATTGCTACAACTTGATCTTTTGCATCATGCCTAGCTTAAAGGCATAAAAGAAAGCGCTTTCGGGAGGCAGCCCGCAACGAATTTAGGTTTTTCTTTTTGCTTTTGTTGTGTCTTGATGTTTTTACTACTGTAGCAACATCATTGTATCTTTATTTTTCAGCTTTGTGCCAAGTTATAGCCTCTTATGGTAAGGGAAGCAAAAGTTGTGACATGCTGTCCAGAAAACAGATTCTGTCCTTTGACAGAAAAACTCGAATCAAATCACCAGATCATCTTTTTGATCTGAATTTTTTTGACAGAGTGCTCTATACAATTGTGAAACTTTCGTATGTTCTGAGTTTTCTGATTTGAGTTGCAGAAGTACCCCTAAAAAATTCTTTACTACCTGCTGTTCTGTTTTTCACAGATTCTGCCACGTTTTGTCTCTCCTAACTTTTGCAAACCTTCAGCTTGCTTTTTCTTTGCAAAAAATTTTTGGCACTCTTGAGAAACATTAGCTCTTCAAGAATATCTTTATATCCAGTGGGGAAAAATTATTTTATTAAGGGTACTAACCTCTCTAATCAGCTTATGATGAGTTATGTATGAAGGGAGTTTTCAAGTGTGCGATGGAAGATGATGAAAGAAGATCCAGGAGTGTCAAGCGCTCAAGCTTGGGGATTCCCCCATGCATCCCCAATAAATATTCAAGGAGAATCAGGCGTCTAAGCTTGGGTATGCCCCGTGCATCCCCTTCTCCATCGACAATCATCAGTTCGTCCTTCGTCTCACTATATTTTTATCACTTCATGCGTTATGTGCTATGCTTGGAGCGTCTCGCTCTTAGGTTTTATTTTTAGTTTTATTTAGCTTTGCTTGTTGTTCATAACAAGTTAGATCCCGTCTTACTTTGTGTGGGAGAGAAACACGCTCCACTTTCAAAATCTAGAGCACATCATAGGATTCTTCCTGCCTATCTTTTTGCTGTTGTGTGTTCTTTATCTTTTCATAGCTACTGCCATGTTTAGTTTTAGTCTTAGTTTGTCTTTAGCAAGAGCCTTGGATTTTGTTTAGTCTGTTGCTGGAACTCTTTTTAATTTTCATGTTTATCTTGTTAAAGAGAGTTGGTTGTTGCACTGAGTTGTGTCTTGTCTTGGAAGTAGGTAATTGAGGTTGCTATTTAATTCTAGTAGTAACTTGCAATAGTTTTGAGGTATTGTTGTGAGTAATGTTTGAACTTTTGGTGTCAAGAGACCTAGCCTATTAGTGATAGATGTCGTATTTTGGGCAATCCTGTTTATTTTCAAAACCTACAAAACCAGTTGAGAACTCTAGCTACTAGATGGATCACTAATCTTTGGAGGGATCAAATATTAGAGTACACTCATGTACCATGAGTCGAGGATGCGCAAGGATAACCAAACCCCCATACACTCCTCCTCGGGGTACTTGTCTCTTTTTGAACCTCCTTATTAGATTGAGAGTTACCGATAATAAGTGCATGAGTTCTTCGGACTAATGTAAGTATTGAAAGTTGACACTTCCACCTTCCCATATTTTGCTAGCCTCTCCCGTGCCATGCATTGCCTTCTTCTCACTCCGAGAGTTGGTGTCCACCTTCGCCGGTACATCCAAACCCTTGGCATGATACGCTCTGTCATCATAAACCTCCTTATATCTTTCCTCAAAACAGCCACCATACCTACCTATCAAGGCGTTTCCATAGCCTTTCCGAGATATATTGCCATGCAACATCCACCTCTTCATGACTTGATCTTCATGTCATACATGTTCCTGCTACACTGGCAGCGACATACATTGCATACATCATGATAGTTACATCTTCTTTATGATTTTGAGTACCTTGTAAAGTGTGAAAGATCTCCTTTACCCTCTTGTAAAATAGAGTGTTTCCCTTAAGTGAGGAAAAGATCCCAAAGTGGACACAATAAAGGATCCCAAAGAGGACAAATGAGAGTTAAATAGAAAGAGCCATTGAGGCCACCACAAAAAAAATACAAAAAAATAGAAAAAAGAGAAAAAGAAATAAAAAGAGAGAAAGGGGCAACACTACTATCCTTTTGAGAGATCCACACTAGTACTCCCTTTATATCCTTGTACTCCATAGAGATGATCATTATGCATATAGCCATGTGGGGACCTTCACACTATAGAACTTGGCTTGCATATTCCAAGGATGAGCCTCCTCAAACGAGCTCTAGGTCTTCATGAGCGAGCAAGTTAGATGCACCCCCACTAGTTCCATTGGAGAGCTTCCTAGCTCGTATGTGCATCTGTTGCATGGCAATCCCTACTCCTCACATCATATCTATCATTTGGCATCTCTTGCCTATGATTGTCCTCATTGATGTGAGCCTTTCTCATCATTTTTGTCTTCCTCCTCCACACTTCTCTCTTTTCCATCCTAAGTGTCAATTCTCGTGCTTACGCTCATCCATTGCATGAGTGCTCAAAATATTGAAAAAGGAGTGGATCAAATTGACTTGTACCTGGCTAGTGGTCTGGGGACGATTCAAGATAAGATTCCAGAAAAAGACCAAGTGTGAAACTTTAGTAGATTGAGTTCTCAACAAATAAATGTTTTTCTCGTATTCCCTATCCCCCTTCTTGCACGCAAACACCATTTGGAGACATTCGAGTCACGGACAGCGATAGCTCTTGCACCTAATGTTCTTTTGTTACTTGTTTCAATGCTAATATAGACTCTTGCATGTTATGACTTGAATTAAATCTCTAACCTTGATTGCTTTACTTTTCAAAGTTCTTTTATGGTTGCTAGCATGTCACCACAGAAATTATGTCGTTATCATTTACCTACTCGAGGACTAGCAGGAATTAAGCTTGGGGATGTTGATACGTCCAAAACGTATCTATAATTTCTGCTTGCTCCATGCATGTTTTGTGTGATATTGCTATGATCTAGATACACTTTCATACACTTTTGATCATATTTGGACTAACCTATTAACTCAGTGCACCACAGTGCCAGTTCCTGTTTTCTGCTGTTTTTCTATTTTAGTTTTCCCCCATATAAAAAGTGCCAGAAAAATTCCGGGAAAAATATAGAAAAAATCAGCGCACAGGAAGCTTCGCGAAGAGCACGAGTGGGGCCAGAGGGGATCCAGGGGGACCAGGCGGCCACCCGGCGCGGCCCCGCCCCTGGACGCGCCAGGGGGGCGCCTGGGGCCCCTGGTCCACCTCTGACTGCCCCCCTTCGCCTATATATTCTCCGTCGCAGGAAACTTCGGAAGAGAGAACCCTTTTCGCGATCTCGCCTCTGTTCCGCCGCCGCCGCGCTTCCGAGATCGGGAGCACCAGAAGACCTCTTCCCGGCACCCTGCCGGAGGGAGGATTGACCTCCGGGAGTCTCCTCTCCACCATGGATGCCCCCGGATGTCTCGTGAGTAGTTTTCCTTGGACCATGGGTCCGTGATCAGTAGCTATGTGATGTTCTCCTCCCCTCTTTGTTCTTCATGGTTTAGACCTCGTGAGCTGCCCTACATGATCAAGACACTTTTGTAATCTTTCTGCTATTGCTATGCTGAGTTTGATGGGATCTGATGGATTATGAGATTATGTTCAGATTGTGATTGAGTAATATATTTGGTTTTTATCTCTTATATTTTTGTTCCTAAGTAATTCTTGCATGTTCTCCGTTGTTGTTTATTGCTTTGGCCAAGTAGTAGGTAGTAACCCCAAGAGGGAACGTTATGCTCGATTGTGGGTTCATGCCCCCCGATGACACGCTTGAGTGACAGAAACATGAGTCTAGGGCCTGTGTTGTTGCCACAAGGGGGAAAACAACGGTGCTTGTAACCGCGGTTGCAAGGATTGTTTACTTTACGCAAAGTGCTTTTTAATGCAGTTGTTTGTTGCTTTGGGTTTACACTTTGGGTGGGGCTCGCAACTTAATACCAGCGAGATATTCTGGATAGATATCTCAAGGTGGATGATTAGTAGTAGATGCAGTTGGATTTCGGTCTACTTATTTTGGCGTACTTCCCGTGCTTTTGAGCCTCTTCCTTTCTTTTGTAGCATAGTTACATTGCGGTGCGTTCATAATCCTGTCAATTGCCCTTCTATAATTTGTTTACCTCGCATAGCAGTTTTATCGTCTTTTGGGAGAGAGACATCACTAGTGAACATCATGTATCCCGGTCCATATCCTCATTACTGTTTTCACACTCATTTACTTTTCTGATTTTACTTTCAGTTGCTATCATTATCCTTTGTGTTTGATCCTTTGTGAACAACAAGACCGGAGAGATTGACAACCTCTCTGAACTTCTTTGGGAACAAAGTTATTTGTGTCTGTGTGCAGGTCCGCGTCAGTAGCGCCGCTAACACCTACTTATCATCTCTGGAGTCCTACTGGAGACAAACCTTGGTATCTTTACTGAGGGAAATTTGCTGCCGTGCTGCATCACGCCTTCCACTTTGGGCTCACCAACGAAGGGCGAGAAGACTACACCCGTCAACTCTCGCGTCATCAGTACATCATCGTGCACGCTGGACTTGTGTCTTCCAACAACTCCAGGGGCACATGATCTTCGTTGTATCTCACCCTAGCAGCTGAGGGTGAAGCTGCAGCTCTAGTAACTCGATCGGAGTGCTCGGTCTTCTTCTTCCCAAGCCACCCCTTTGCTTTTCCTATCAAACTCATTTCTGAAATTTTTGACAATTCAAAAAAACAAGAATTTAAACAAAGTGAGTTGAGGCAAACTACTGTACTCACTTACCTAATGCATAAACTTGCATCAAAACTTGGAAAATAAATTTCTACACATACATGCAAGCTCATCTAAACAGCACCAAGAACTAGTAAATACTCACAAATGAAGCCACCAATCAAAAATCTATTTGGAGGGGTGGAGGAGTTACATACCAGGGAGTATTTTCTCAAAATCTCAGCTCAAATGGTGGGCTGTAGAGAGAGATTGAATATCTCCTCCAATAACAGCAAGAACGCAAGAACTGCAGAAAAACTCGTGTTTTTGGAGAGAGACGAAGAAGGAGGAAGAAGACATAACTGGAGGTGGGGCCTGTGGGCCCTAGGCGCCCTGTGGGCGCGGCCAGGGGGCTGGTCGCGCCAACTGACCGCCTGGGACAATGGTGACCCCCCTCGGTCAGCCCCAGGTGCCTCTGGGTCACTCCCTGCATGGAAATTTTTATTTTATTTTTCTGGAATTTTTCTGAAAACTTCACTGTTGAAAAATTTCCGGAGTTCAAAAAGTTGTGAAACTTTCTGAAAACTTGAAGCAGTGATTAGAATTGTGAAGGTTCAAAAACATATAAACTTGGTATAACAAAGAGAATAAAATCTAAAGCAAATGAAAACATAATAAGCTCCACTTTTTACCTATATAAAACATGCTCACTAGCAAGGCTGATCAAGTCTTACCAACAAACCGGCGATATATAGAGCAAAAAGTCTCACCTCTAATGGAGTGATCATTGCACCTTTACTTTAATGGACATTGTCCCCACCATAATGGTTTTGTATTTGTGGTGCACGTGTAGAGGACAATCCCATTCTCCAATCTTCACGGTCTCGATATTCTCAATTGAGTTAAGGGCATTCCTTTTGTCAATATTCTTCGGAAAATACACCGTGTGTTCTTTATCATCTATGTTGAAAGTAACCTTTCCTTTATTGCAATCAATAATGGCACCTGCGGTGTTTAGAAAAGGTCTACCCAGAATAGTGGACATGCGCCCATCCTCGGGCATGTCAAGCACGACAAAATTTGTAAGAATCAAACAATTAGCAACTTCAACTGGAACATCCTCACAAATACCTATCGGGACGGCTATTGACTTGTCAGCCATCTGAAGAGAGATATCTGTAGGATTAGCTTATCTAACATAGAATTTTATAAAGATAAAAAGGCATAACACTCACCCCTGCTCCGAGATCACATAAGGCAGTTTTGACATAATTATTTTTTATGGAGCAAGGAATGGTGGGTATACCTGGATCACTAAGCTTCTCAGGAATCTTGCTACTGAAAGAGTAGTTAGCAAGCATAGTAGATATTGCCTCATTAGGAACTTTTCTTTTATTAGTAACAATATCTTTCATATATTTTGAATAAGGAGGTAACTTGATAGCATCAGTCAGGGGAATTTCAAGAAAAAGAGGCTTCATCCATTCACAAAATTTATTATAATGCTCTTCTTCTTTAGACTTGAGAGACTTACCTAGAAAGGGCATGGGTTTCTGTACCCATGGTTCTCTTTCCTTCCCATGTCATATTGCTATGAAGTCTTCTTTAGTGTATTTCTTGTGTTTATCGGGTGCTTCTTCTTTTCGCACCTCGAGAGGATCATTCTTCTCCTTATCATTTCTTCGGGTTCAGCACCGACTTCAGTTTCAGCATCGGAGGTAGATATGTTGTTAGGATCAACAACAGGTTCTTGAATTGTAATAGGATCACTGGAGTTGTCAGCCTCCTTGTGTTTCTTCTTCTTCGTTTTCTTCTTAGGAGAGCTAACAATCTTGTCTTCTACCTGTACTTGAGAATCTTGCTCGATCCTCTTCGGATGCCCCTCAGGATAAAGTGGGTCCTGGGTGTGTGTGCCACCCCTGGTTTTGATGCCATAAGCTTGAATATCATGTTTGGCATTATTAGCAAGAAAATCTTTTTGCACATTAGAAATTTGTTCAAGCTGAGTTTGAACCATATGAAAATTCTTAACAAGACATTTAACATCATTAACAGTTCTTTGTAGAACACCAAGCAAACTTTTGATAGCAAGAGAATTATCATGCAACTGACATTGTATCCTCCTATGGAAATGGTCTTTCTTAATAATAAAATTATCAAGCTCATCTAAGCATTGGTCGGGAGGCTTACCTTTAGGGATGTCACCTTCAGTAAAGTCTAATATGGAGTGTACCTCTACCAAGGGAGGGTGAGTAGTAGGATCACACAACTTCTCGATAGGCGGTAGATTCTTCACGTCTTCGGCTTTAATGCATTTCTCCTTTATAACTTATTTGCTTCTTGCATATCTTCGGGGCTCAGAACAAGCATGCCCCTCTTCTTTGGTGGTGGAGGTGGTTCAGGAACGGACCAATCTTCATGGTTCCTGGCAATCCTGCCCATTAATTCTTCGGCATCGTCCGGCGTTCTTTCCCTGAAAACACAACCAGCGCAGCTATCCAGATAGGATCTAGACTCATCGGTTAGACCAGCATAAAATATGTCAAGCAATTCATTCGTTGGGACTTCATGTCCGGGTCTAGCCTTGATTAAATCACAATACCTCCCCCAAGCTTTAGGGAGGTGCTCATCCTGCAATTATTTAAAGTTATAGATTCTTTGCAAAGCAACATGTTGCCTATGAGTAGGAAAATATTTATCAACAAAGAATTGAACTAAGTCCCGAGGACTCTCAATGGAACCATAGGGTAGTGCATCGTACCATGATTTAGCGTCATCCTTCAAAGAAAAAGGAAAAAGCTTGGCCAGCTAGAAGTTTCATATCTTTTCATCAGTAGTAAATAGGTAACCTAACTCAGCAAGTTTGGTCAGGTGTGCTATAGCATCGTCATTTTATCTTCCATAAAAAGGGTCAGCCTCGACTGTAGATATAAGTGAAAGATCAACAGAGAAATCATAATCAGGATCAGTGATGCATATAGGGGATGTGGCAAATTTAGGATCAGGAATAATCTTGTTCTTCATGGAGTGCTTTTCAAACAACTCTTTAACAGCTCCAGGGTCAGAGTCGACACACTCTTTAAGTTCCCTGCAAAAATCATCATAAAGAGTAATATAATCATCATCAAGGATTCTCTCCTTCAGTTCATCTAAGTCTGGGTAACCAAAGGTTTTGAAAGTAGGAATATAGGAAGCAGGAGTCTCGGTCTCGGATTCTGCTGCAACCTTAGCAGTCTGGGTTTCAATGTAATGACCAAGAAAACTAGTATCATCAAGGATAGTGGAAGCATCATCAAAAGTATCGGACATAGTAACAGAATCAGTAGAAGTAGGATGTGGTGGTAGCGGTGAAAAAAACTTACTTATAACGGAAGGTGAATCAAGCGTAACACTGGTACTCAGAACAGTACCTTTTCTTATAGTAGATGGCAGGATCGGAACCTTAGGGTGTCCTTTCTTACCCATAGCGGATGAAGTGTGGCAGGAAGAATACTTCAAGTAGACTTGTAAATATATCTATGCTCCCCGGTAACGGCGCCAGAAAACAGTACTTGATGACCCTCAACTGTAGGGGATCGATTGTAGTGTTCTCGCGGGTAAGTTAACCCAATTTATTGATTCGACACAAGGGGAGCCAAAGAGTATTTATAAGCTTTGACAGTTGAGTTTTCAATTCAACCGCACCTGAAATATACTTGCTTGCAACAAAGTATTAATAGCAACTGTGGTATGATAGTGGTAGTGATGGTGGTAACAGCATAAGTAAAACAGCAGAAATAAACTAGCAGTAACCAGCAGGATTAAAACACCGTAGGCTAGGGAGATGGATGGTTGGGCGCTGCATGAATAAGAGTGAACATGTAATAGATTCTAACACGGGGCAAGGCACACAGAAAAGCAATGATCATCTAGGCAAATATCAAACATTAGGCATGTATCCCGTAGGTAGTTGTGCGTGCATGCAATATGAACTTGCACAACATCTTTTTTCCTACCATCCCGCTATGAACGGGGCCAAAGGGAACTTATGGAGGTTAAGGTGCTCCTGTCAAAGAGCACCGGAACAAATCAATAAACTCAATGGATACATGGAATCCTCAAATTATGGACCATCCCCTTTGGTTTTCCAAGCTGTCACCTTTGGGATCGCCGGTTCCGGACCATAATAGGTGCATACAACTCATAGATAGGATCACAAGCATAAATATACTCATGAAAACATAAGTGGTTCAGATCTGAAAACATGGCACTCGAACCCAAAGTGACAAGCATTAAGAGCAACAAGTTGTAGCAAAAATGATTAACACCAAAGTAGGTGATAGGCAACATGCCCCCAACAATCTGACGAACTATTACATGATCAAACTCATCCAATCCCTACCATCCCCTTTGCCTACAGCAGGGAATTACTCACACATGTGAAGAGAAGTCATGGAGGGAGGATGCATTGGCGATGGTGATGATGATGGCGACGATCTACCCTCTTCGGAGGAAAAATCGGCCTCCATATTAGCCCTCCCGAGGAAGAACAGAGGGTGGCGGCGGCTCCGCGACGGGTTCTGGAAAAGAGACTTTTGTTTCGGAGTTTCCCCGTCACGGGAATAAATAGGAGTCGAGGTAGGGCACCAGAGGAGGGGGGAGTCGCTCAGGCGTCCAGCTGGCGCGACCCCACCCCTGGTCGTGCCAGCAAGGCGCCTGGGCCCCCTGGCTGCCCTCTGGCCCCACTTCTGGCTCCGGGCTCCTTCGGGTGCGTGGATTTTTTGTAATTTTTCTGGGAATTTTCTGAGATGTCCAAAAATCCATTTTCCTACACACAATAAAACCATACAGGCAGCTCTGCTAAAAACAACGTCAGTCCGGGTTAGTTTAGTTCAAATCATGCAAGAATGAGGTCAAAGAAATAGCAAAAGAGTTTGGAAAAGTAGATATGTTTGAGACGTATCAACTCCCCCAAGCTTAGCCTATTGCTTGTCCTCAAGCAATTCAGTTCAACGAACTGGACGCGACAAAGGAAACTTTGACAAACTCTTTTGCTTCATAAGATGTATATAAGCCGGTACTACGAAAAGAGTTTAGCAAGTATCAAAACAATGCTATGAGGACAATGCACGAAGCAATCCTTCTTTCAAGTGATCAATCGCAAACAACCAAAAGTAAACAATATGTTGTGAAAAATCAAGACAAGATCACAATGCACATAGCCTGAACGTACTAGAGTGCTATCTCGCTAGCCTCCATGAGTGAAGCAAAACATAAATGCAGAAACTCCTCCGGAGTTTTAAAGGAGACTAGAACTAAGAATTTCAGATGAGCAATATCACAATCATGAAGAAGACAATGTAATAGCTTGGGACAATGCATGTTACACTAAGAATGACAATTATGCTCTCAATAGTTGGTTCTTTGAAGAAAGAAGGGGAGACTCTCGAACCGTGGCTTTTGATGGGAAGGTTGAAAACCAGTGGCTGGAAGCAAAGACTAAACATGTGCCAGAGCTCTTGGTTTTGAAAACAGAGACACAATTCTTTTGGGAAGTGCAACTTTCCAGTCAACGGTGAACGGTAAAGGTCTCTCAATATCTCCCATGCCAACCATATTAATGCTTTTTCTTACACTTTTGTTCCCTTATCCATAAATCCTTTGACGGTTTATGGAACCTTTTATTTTGCCTCAAGAATGGAAGGAGGTTATCGTTCCATCTATCATTAGCAACATTTGGTCCATTTCATTCCATCATAAAGTATGGGGGGGTGTAACTCTCTTTTTTTAATATAAATTTGACTAGTTAAAACTTCCATCAAAATATTTTTGGCATGGTAGATACTGATTTTCCCTCACCGCACCATGAGCTTGTACGGTTACAAAAGGGAAGCTTTTGAATAAATTTCGAGATGGCACAAGAAAGTCTAAGTTAGGAGTGGCCGGTAAATACCGCATATAGGTAGGTATGGTGGACTCAAGTGGAATAACTGGTTATTCTAAGATGCTTTAAACCCCCAGTTTTTTATGTGTTAAGCAATGGGCACTCACATTGGGTTCCCAAAATTTCAAACATCTTTGACTTCATTTGATATATATGATGTACCAGGTGAATCATTTTCGAGAAAAACAACCCTGCAAATGAAAATCAGTTCAAATGGTCTCTAAATTGGATGAAACTTTGCGTGTTGTCATCATTTCACCAACAATGTATGTGGTTAAATTTAAACGTGGTTATGATAAAAACCAATGGTACTCCGTGTACGAAGTTGTACCATTCACTTCGAAGCATCGGTGTTTCTACCGGAAACACATGCATTACAAATACAACATAGTATTTGTAAGTGATTTGAACCCTAAACTTTTTATGTGTTCAACACCAAGCATTCACACTAACATCCTAAAATTTCAAGCATTTTGGACCTCGTTTGATAAATATTACGCATTTAGTGCTTTATTTTTGCGCAACACACCCATGAAACTGAAATTCGATTAAAATGGCCTCCGAGTAGGATGAGATTTAAAACGCTGTCATCATTTTTCACGAACATGATACATGGTAAAAAAAATTAGAGTATTATGACAAAAACTAATGGCACTTAGTATACAAAATTGGTCCATTCGCATTGAAATGTCAGTGTTTTGAAGTGGAACAACAACATCACAAAGACAACATGTCTTCATAAAATCCTTTAGCCTCCATTTGTTGTGTGTGTTCAACATTAAGCACCCACACCGGTATCCCAAAAATTCAGACATCTTTGACTACATTTTACATATAAAATGTACCAGGTGAATCATTTTCGAGCAAAACAACCCTGCAACTGAAAATCAATTAAAACAGTCTCTAAATTGGATGAAACTTGGCGTGTTGTCATCATTTCACCAATAATGTATGTGGTTAAATTTAAAGGTGGTAATGGTAAAAACCAATGGTACTTCGTGACGAAGTTCGAAACATTGGTGTTTACCGGAAACATTCGCATTAAAAGTGCAACATATTATTTTTAAGTGTTTTGAAACCAAAACTTTTTATGTGTTCACCGTCAAGCATTCACACTAACATCCTAAAATTTCAAGCAGTTTGGATCTCGTTTGATAAATATTGTGCACTCACTGATATTTTTTTTAGCAAAATGCCCATGAAATTGAAAGTCAATTAAAATGACCTCTAAGCGGAATGGAATTTGGCACGCCGTAACCATTTCATGAAAATGGTAAGTAGTAAAAATTTGAGAGGATTATGACAAAAACTGGTGGCACTTAGTGTACAAACTGCATTAGTTGAATGTTGGTCAAACACTGGAAAACCCCGTTGACCATCTCAAAAACCATCCGAAAAAATCTCGTAACCATAGCGCACAACAGTGGCCATTGGATGTAAGATTAGCACCGAATGGTAGTGGTTGGATCTCAGCGCGATCCGCGAGGAGCTGGTTCTGCAACCTGATTGTCTGGCTTTTATCAAAATACATGCACACAGTTTACAATGAAGAAGCGTTTGGGATGCGAGAACGCAAGTGGCACGCCTCCTAACGAAGGCTTCCGTCCGAAGCTATCCAACTTTCTCACAGTTTGCTTTCCAGTACGTACAGATGGAAAAGCATACACATACAGGAATATAATCGTTTGTGTTGTAAGAGTTGGTGGGTATAAACCATAAAGAACTTTGAAATCGAAAATCAATTCAAACGATGACTAATCAGTATGAGACTTTGCATGTTTTCATCGTTTCACCAGACCGGAATGTTGTGTAAATTTGAGATTATCGTGATAAAAAATAGGGGTACTTCGTGTACAAAATGGGCCATTCCTATCGAAATATCAGGGTTTCTATGTGAGGCAACCACATTAGAAAGACAACATGTTATTCTAAAATCTTTTAAACCCCCAGTTTTTTATGTGTTAAGCAATGGGTACTCTCACTGGGTTCCCAAAATTTCAAACATCTTTGACTTCATATGACATATATGATGTGCCAGCTGAATCATTTTCGAGAAAAACAACCCTGCAAATGAAAATCAATTCAAATGGTCTCTAAATTGGATGATAATTTGCGTGTTGTCATCATTTCACCAACAATCTATGTGGTTAAATTTAAAGGTGGTTATGATAAAAAAAACAATGGTACTCTGTGTAGGAAGTTGTACCATTCACTTTGAAGCATCGATGTTTCTACTGGAAACACCTGCATTACAAGTACAGCATATTATTTGTAAGTGATTTGAACCCCCAAACTTTTTATGTGTTCAACACCAAGCATTCACACTAACATCCTAAAATTTCAAGCATTTTGGACCTCGTTTGATAAATATTACGTATTTAGTGCTTTTATTTTTAGCAACACGCCCATGAAATTGAAAGTCGATTAAAATGGCCTCCAAGTAGGATGAGATTTGACACGCTGTCATCATTTCACGAACATGATACGTAGTAAAAAAAGTGAGAGGATTATGACTGATGGCACTTAGTGTACAAAATTGGGCCATTCCCATTGAAATGTCAGGGTTTCGACGTGAAACAACAACATTCACAAAGACAACATGTCTTTCAAAAATCCTTTAGCCTCAGCATTAAGCACCCACACCGTTATTCCAAAATTTCGAAAATCTTTGACTACATTTTACATATAAAATGTACCAGGTGAATCATTTTCGAGCAAAACAACCCTGCAACTGAAAATCAATTCAAATGGTCTCTAAATTGGATAAAACTTGGCGTGTTGTCATCATTTCACCAAAAATGTATGTGGTTAAATTTAAAGGTGGTTATGATAAAAACCAATGGTACTTCGTGTACGAAGTTGTACCATTCACTTCGAAGCATCAGTGTTTGTACCAGAAACATCCACATTACAAGTGCAACATATTATTTTTATGTGTTTTGAACCCCAAATTTTTTATATGTTCACCGTTAAGCATTCACACTAAAATGCTAAAATTTCAAGTAGTTTGGACCTCGTTTGATAAATATTGTGCACTCACTGATATTTTTTTAGCAAAATGACCATGAAATTGCAAGTTGATTAAAATGACCTCTAAACGGGATGGGATTTGGCATGCCATCACCATTTCACGAACATGGTACGTGGTAAAAATTAGAGGATTATGACAAAAACCGGTGGCACTTAGTGTACAAACTGCATTAGTTGAATGTTGGTCAAACACTGAAAAACCCCGTTGACCGTCTCAAAAACTATCCAGAAAAAATCTCGTAACCATAACGCACAACACTGGTCGTTGGATGTAACATTATCACCGAATGGTAGTCGTTGGATCTCAGCGCGATCCACGAGGAGCTGGTTCTGCAACCTGATTGGCTGGCTTTTATCAAAGTACATGCACACAGTTTACAATGAAGAAGCGTTTGGGATGCGAGAACGCAAGTGGCTTCCGTCCCAAGCTATACTCAATCCACATCTAGCTAGATTTCCCCACCTTTGGTGCTTCAAGCACACAATTCATTCTTCAACCCATCAATCGGCTTAGGTCTATATGATGGGGACGTCGACTCGCTACCAGAGGGCTCGTACGGCACGCTTTGCCGCCGCCCCGGTGCCTGCCGGAGGCGGTGGTTCCGACGATGCTGCCCTGAGCGTAGCCTTGCGCGCGTTTGGAGCGAGGCATCGTTTGGTGACCGATTCCTTCATTAGCCCGGCCGCCCCGAGCATCACCAATTTCCCGGCTATTTCCATCTTGCTGGCGGGTCATGCCCGATTGGCGACCCCTTTTTACTACAGGACCCCGACCATCTCCGTCTCATCCATCCCGACCGCATCCGTTCAACGCGCAGCTACGGAAGCGGCCTGGGAGACGGAAGACGCTAAGAGGGCGGCTTACATCACCATCTTGGCAGCGGTAGCCGCCATAAGAAAGATGGAATCCGCCAACAGGGCGGAGGCATATGCCGATGCCGCGAAGGCCTCTCTGCACCTTCTCATCGACGTTCAGGAGGCCAATAGGGCGGCGACATACGCCGATGCCGCGGAAGCCTCTTTGGACCAGCAGCTCATCGAAGTTCAGCAGGCCAATAGGGTGGCGGCATACGCCAATGCCACGAAGGTCTCTCTGGACCAGCAGCTCAGCGACGTTCAGCGGGCCAACAGGGCGGCTGCATACGCCGATGTCTTGGAGGCCTCTCTGGACCAGCTGGACTAGTAGTATTTGTTTATTTAGGCGCCGGTCTTTTGTTATTCCAATAGATCTTGAGTAAGAGCTATGTTAAGTCCAGTACCTTGTTTCAATATTGAGCTGGTTCGATTTAGCAAGTGTGAGCTTTCCAGATGACTCAGTTGTTTTCTCAAATTAACAGCTGCTCTTAATATATTCAATGCCATGGATGATGTTCGCTATAATTAGGATAATTCGCACCAAATTTCGAAGGTTCCCATACGGATTTATTTTTAGTTTCGTCTGCGATACCACTTCTCCCGCCTATATCCTCCCCACCTACCCAAAAATTTCGCCAGCTGCGGGAATATCTAAGCCCCCCTCCTTCCTTCCACCACCAAAGGTCGCATTCCCCCTTCTTGTTCAAACCCATCCCTACTAGTCGTGCCGCTCGCCCTGTTCCGGTAAGATACCGGCCGCCCACATCATGCGCATGCTCTTACTCCTCCATCGATCATGTATGGCCCGACCACCAAATCATGGAGGATACACTTTCTGTGGATGCCATCCTCACCGCACTTGCGCGCCATCGCGTGCTTTCCTTGAATCAAGGTCCGGCAGTCATCTGCTACGACGGTGTGGAGGGCAACCACGACGAGTAAACCTCGCTTCCTTCCTTCCAATGGTAAGGATACCATTTCCCTCTCCATCGGCGACGATTAGGTCATTATTAGCTTCCTAGGTACATATGTTTAGTTAAATATGCCATAGAGTTAAATTATATTTAGATCACCCTTTCCACATATGTTGCTCATACCTTGCATCCATTTTTTTCTCTTTCGATTGCATCTGAAAATTATTATTTTGTTTGGATTGCCTCTACAACTTCAAGTAATTGAAATCATACTCTGTATAATGTTATCATGCAATGTGATACCCAAGTTAATGAGCGATCATTAACACATGAAAACCTATTCATTCCTTATATTTGTTAGGCATGTTGTAGTTACTTAGCTGGACTTTCCATGTCTTGAATATGTTGGATTGTATGGTCTATTATGTATGCATGAACCTGTTATCATTGACTGCATGCCACTTCTTACATTACCTGATCATTATGTACTTTATGCAATTTCAGGGTAGTAATGGGTGAGACTGAGATTTACAACCGAGGTATGCACATGGTCTACATAGCTTATATCCCATTAGTGTACAAATGAAGGAGAAATGACACTGCTCGTGTTCTAATATTTACATTTTTCTTGTAGCTCCCTTTGTCAGAGGACAAGACCACTGTTCGACCCATTTTGCATCTGGGGAAATGAGGTGACCATGACTATCAATCAAGTCAAGAAACTTAGAAAAAATGTAAGGATAAAGAAACTGGCCACGAAAGACAACAAACTCTTTGTCTACACAATGAAGAAGACTTTAGTCTCCTCTAGGATGGTACTAATTTACGTTCCAACCATATTTTCCCCTAAGCACACAATTTCCATAATGAAAACTATATTTATGCATATCTTTGTATTCAGTCTTTTCCGAAGCAGTTCACCGATGATTATCTATCAAACAACCTATATGGTCAAGAGGCAAGATTTTTTTTGTACAACACCCGCGCTATAATATTGAAGCCTTCCTGAAGAGGGAAAACGATGGGCGGGCAATCATCCACAGGCGCTGGACTAAAGTTGAAAAGGCCTTTAACATTCTTGAAGGCTCAATTTTTGCATTCCTCTTCGACAGTTTCCCAGATGAGATTCATCTGTCTATCTACCGACTATGATGCTTTAGTTTGCAAAGGTTGTTTCTGTATTGCGGCCTGGTGTACTATCTACTGGTTGTTACCATAGATTTCGTGTTTATGTAATGCAACCTACTGTACTAGCTGCTGGATGTACTGTGATTTCAGTAATTATGAAAATCCTGATGACCATTACAAGCATATGAAAGATACCGTGTTATATATATATATATATATATATATGAATGTGCTTATATCAACAATTAAAAAATATTATAAAATATTTAAGATAAATACAATGCTAATTAAACTACGAGCGGTTGGATCATTGCACACGGTTCTGCATATAAGTTCGTCACTGATAGCTATGTACATTGCACACATTCGATAAGAAATGAGTGTTGGGGATTTATTTATAATTCCAAACCATATTTTTTGCACAACCATTTGTATTGTTCAGCGTACAACACACACAGTTTGGACGAAAAGAACGTTTGGGATTTAATTCTGAAATCACACGAGCATTTGTGCACAAACGTTTGTGTAGGTGTCAACAACACAAACGTGTACTATATACAAACTGTATGAAATAACTTTGGGTATCCCACGCATTTCCTGACACACCAGCGTTTGGGATAGTATAACTCAAAACAAATGTAGTTTCTGTATTAAACATATGCCATAGGATAATAATCTCAGACGGACATTCGTGGATAAGTGTTTGCGATAAAAAGTTTATCTCAAACATTCGATTTATCTTGTGCGTCTGCGCGGACTATCCATAGGAAACGGTTTCTGTCTATCGTGTGGAATAGGCCCCCTATCGCAATCGAGAGCAAGGCGACTGTTCCCATTCCCGTAGGCGATAGGGGTCAAAAATCGTTTGGATAGCTATTGCGCGCACTAGTGAGGTAAAAAGGCGGTTTTCCAAATGGAAGATAACAAGGCATCTGGGCGAGATGGCTTTCCTACTGAGTTCTACCAGAACTTCTAGGAGGTTATCAAATCGAACCTTCTAGATTTGTTCGGATATCTTGATGTTGGACAACTAGAATGATTTCATTTAAACTTCGGTGAAATAATTTTTCTACCTAAGATTAATGAGGCTGAAAGGATTCAACAATATAGGTGTATCTTCCTCCTTAATGTTAGCTTTAAAATTTTCACGAAGGTTGTGACGATTCGATTGAACTGGTGGCTTACCATGTAGTTCATGCCACACAGACTGCTTTTATGCAAGGTAGAAACATCCTTGATGCATGAAACGATACACGAACTTCATTGGAAAAAGCTGAATGGGGTAATCCTTAAGATTGATTTTGAAATAGCCTATGACGAAGTTAAGTGGTCTTTTCTCCAACAAACTCTTAGAATGAAAGGCTTTTCTGCAGACTGGTGCACTCTGATCCATAATTTCGTTTATGGAGGTAGTGTGTCTATTAAAGTTAATGATGACATTGGCAACTACTTCCAGACAAAGAAAGGATTGCAACAAGGTGACCCTCTATCGCATATGCTATTTAATATAGTGGTGGATATGGTGTCTATCATGATCGAGCGCGCAATGGTTGATGGACTAGTTAACCATCTTATGGATGGGGGACTATCTATACTTCAATATGCCGACGATACAATTTTCTTTATGAAACATGACTTAGAGAAAGCAACAAATCTGAAAAATATATTGTCAGCTTTCGAGCAACTTTTGGGTCTACGGATAAATTTTCATAAAAGCGAATTGTATTGTTTTGGCAAGGACCATCATGACGCACACTTGTACACATAACTATTTGGCTGTGGACAAGGACAATTTTCTATTATCTATTTGGGCATACCTATTCATTACCGGAGACTCATCAATGCTGAATGGAAACACGCCGAGGAGAGGCTACAAAAGAGGTTAAGAACGTGGAAAGGGAAACTCTTATCTCTTGATGGAGGATTGGTTCTCATGAATTCAGTACTCAGTAATATGGTACTGTATATGATATCATTCTTCCAAATTCCAAAATGAGTCTTATATGGATTGGACTATCTTTGATAAAGATTCTTTTGGCAAGGATATAACGAGAAGAGGAAGTATCCGCTGGTGAAATGGAGTGTGATCTGCACACCCAAGGATCAAGGAGGCTTAGGAATCCATGATCTTGAGGTAAAAAAATTCAGCTCTCTTAGGCAAACAACTATTTAATCTTTTGTCTGAGGAAGCCCTTCTATGGACGAAATATGTTGGTCCCAAGGCAGTATCCCAAATACTTTGGAAGCCTCTGGACTCACACTTTTGGGCCGGATTGATGGCTAGGAAGAAACATTTCTTCCGTTTTGGATCCTTCACTATTAAGGAATGATAAGAGATTAGATTCTGGGAGGATAAGTGGCTGGGTAATACCACTCACCGGCAACAATATTCCGCTTTATACAAGTTTGTACATCATAAGGGTGAGACTATCGCCACGGTCATGGAAACCTTCCATCCCAATGTGACTTTCATAAGATATTTAATCGGCACTAGACTAGAATTGTGGAGTACATTGGTACTATCGGAGAGATTTTCCTGAAGGAAATTCCCCAAAACCTTAGTTCGAACATAGGGGGCCTAGCTTCAAAATCTCGGATACGATGATGGCGAAGATGGTCGGATCTGCGAACAAGTCAGTCATGCAACACAACAGGGACGCGAGGAGCTACCCAGGTTCGGGCCAACGTCGTGGTGTAAAGCCCTACTTCGTGCTTGTCTGGGATTGCTACAGTGGAGATGAACATGGAGAGCTAAAAGTTTTAGATCTGGAATGGCCGACCCCCCCGTGCCCTAATTGGCACTTATGTATGCCTGGTCCTCTGTCCCCACAGCTCGGTGGGAAGGGATACCACATGAGGCCAATTGTTGTTCTCAGGCTATTCTATCCTTATCTTGTCTAAAGTAGTCTGCCTTTGGTAAAGCAGAACATGTGAGGTGGTTGTCATTTTTGGGGCTACGACTTGAAGTAGCATGGCTCCCGAGCCGGGGAGTGCTTCAGGAGGCACCTGGTAGGGATCCTGATCCAGGGAGTGCTTCGGGAGGTACCTAAGCGGGGACCTTGATGCTCGTCATGGGGCTCGCGAAGTGCTCGTCGTCTTGAGGCTTCATGTATCCCTCCTGAGGGCGAGCCGACCTTCGGGAGGGCTGATGTCTTCTTTAACGCCTCATGGTGCGGTGGCCTTTAAGAGATCAAAGCCTCCCGAAAGAGGGAGCTTCTAAATAGAGCACCTATCGGCGTGCGCGGGGCTTTTAGGCCCGTGTAAAGGACCATGCCTTGGCTGACGGCCCAGAGTACCCCCGTTTCCACTGGACCGACAATATCCCCCAGGCTCGTGACGCACTCAAGACGCGGAGGAGTCGTAGCGTCAGGGGCCCACCTTATAGCCAAGCCGGGGAAATGGCGCGCGATGGGACTGGTTCGACTGTCGACCTTTTTGGTCCGCGGTGTCTCGGCAATCTCCTTCGGTGATAAAACGGGGCCGCAAGGACGAATTAAACTCCTCAAACACCTTCTGCGGTCTTCTTCCTCAACCGTGTCGCGCTTCCATGCTCTTCCAAACGCTCTAGCTTCGACCGCGCGCATGCCATCGCAGCCGCTTTGCGATGGGGAGAGGTAGAGCTTCAACTTCTCGTTCCTCCAGCGCGGGAAGCGCGCCGATGAGGTTCTTGGCGCTGGGGAGATCTGTCTTCCTGAATTTGGAATCCTTGGGTAAGGTGCGGGGTATGGTTGCCACTAAGCACCACGAGTGGGGGGCCACCCAAATTTGGTCGTTGTTGCACCCGAACAAGGAGCTCTCTTCCACCACTTTACCTCTCGTTGTCAACTTCTTCCTTTGCGTCTTAGTGCATCCCTTCTTCGATTTATTCTGTTCCATGCTGGAGCATTAACAGATTCATTCTTTGGACCTCCGTCTCGAAGTTGTACTCATCCTCTCCACTTTTGCCTGTCTCTGTGAGGCCTTCGTGGGAGTGAAGCCATTCGTCGAGCTCTTTTGGGCCTTCTATAGCATGGAGCTCGTCACCGCTTCTCAGAGCACCGGGTGCGTGTCCTTCAAGATCGCGGATGAGGCCGCCCCTGGGATGATACCAATGGGATAAAGGAAGGAGGCGGTGGGCTTCCGGGATAGGTGGGTGTACGTCGAGGTAGGCATGCTCAGCCCTCAGCTTCAGGCCCCGAAGGTTCCGGCGGTCCCGATCCCTGGATGGGGACGGTAGGAACTTCCCTCCAGGAGAAAACGGCTCGGGCTACTGAAGGACGGAGGCCTGTCATGACCCATGATCGCCAAGGAATTCCTTCACGAGAAGGTTTCCCCGCTCCAAAGGCGCATGCGCCCCATGTGGCTTCTCGGCTTGTCCTCGGGCCGTATAAGGTTGGCCACAGACGAGCTCCATGGGTGACGAGGGGGTTTCCCGATGACTCCTGCGGATGAGGGTACCTGGTGCGTGTCAAGACAGAAGGCCCACTAGAAGCTTCGACCAGCCCACGACTGGCCCACTCGAAGCACCGACGTATGAGTCCTTGGCGTTATGGAAACCGCGACTTGGCATCCAAGACTAAAGCTAGATTAGGCAACTTCTTCGTAAACCTAGATGGACTCCTTGCGACCCAGCCTAGTATATTAAGGCTGGGAGAGGGGACGTCTGGGCATCTAATCTTGCAACAACACCTCTGGTCCCAAGCGATCTCACCTCGACCGCCACTATAATTGACTCCATCATAATACAAAAGAGCAGGAAGTAGGGGTTTCACCGATCGAGGGCCCTGAACCTGGGTAAATCCGTGTCTCCTTTTAGCCGATGAGTATCGCTAACCTGCACTCCTTCTCAACGATCTAAACCCAGGGTACCTTACCATGGGATTTGCCGAGGACGATCCTCGTCAACGGGCAGGCTTTGATGAAGGTCTTGTGGATGCTGTACCCAAACAGGCACGTGCGGGACCTCCCGTTGGCCTTAGCTCAGCTATATAGGCATCCCAAGGTGAGGGATGTCCTCACGATGATGCCTTTCTGGGACAGGTGGGGGATGATTCCCGAGGGGCAGACAGGTCCGCACGAGAATATTTTCTGTGTGCGGATGAACGTAGGCTTTGACAGCCCAGCGGAGCCTTACTGTGTTCCTCGAGGGGGGGGGGAGGAGAAAACGTCGCGCGGTGAGGATATGCTTGTGCAACGACGAAGACGAGGGCTCCGAAACCTCCCCTTGGGCTCATCCGGGCATCGCGGGGATCCTGGACCTTCAAGCAGGGACGAGCGAGGCCTAGACGAAGGTGTCCATCATCAGCACCTCTGATACGTCCCAACCGTATCTATAGTTTCTGCTTGTTCCATGCTCTTTTGGGTGACATTGCTATGTGTTTTGCTACACTTTCATACCTTTTTACACATAGTTATACTAACCTACTGTAAGGCCCGATATGAGGTACTGTTCCAGATCTAGATGTTTCCATCCGGATCCGGGGACGAAGCACATATCGGTCCCACCGCGACATATGACAATGCCATATGCCCCGAATTTCCAACATGATATCACAACATTACAGCTACAAGGATACAACATATCATACAATCGGCATACAATTGCCTTAATACAATACATCAACAGAAGATACATGTTTGAGTACAGACTACAATCGAATGCCTAGTGGAAAAGGTAAAACACACCATTCCCGTAACCACACGGGTCCAGGCTCTCCGTCGGGATCCGCCTAACTAGTCGTCGTCGATACTTCACGAAGGCGTCCAGAAGAAGGATTCGTCGAGCTCCACTAAATTCCAAGATCGTTGCATAACGTGCGTAAAGGAGAAAAGAAGGGGTGAGCTATATCAACAAGTCTTGTAACTAACTTCTCACGGTAAGATGGGGGTAGTGGTTGAGGTTGCAGACGCACTAGCAATATATAAGTGGCTAACGGTCTATTTTAGAGTAAGATGAGAACCAAGCATTCGATGAGGAATCGCCTCCAACAAGTCTTGCTATCAGGTACTTACGCAAACATAACACCTATCCTATCCTTGTCCTCCCCTTCGCATCCTGACGAAGAAGAAGTAGTCAAGGCACACACACATTGATCAAGTTATTAAGATTATCTCAGTTGTTGTTGTCTATGAACAAGGAGTAGGTCTCAAGTCATCCATAACCGTGGACGTGGCTTCTCGAAAAGATTTAACCCTGCAGGGGTGTACCAACTGCCCATTACAAGGCTCCGCACGCACGCCCATATCTCTCAGTTGCTACCCATCATTGGCAACCATTTTATGATTTAGTTCCGAGAGACCCAAAACGACAGGTCCCTCTAACTAACAACGCACAAATCTGGGTGGCCCCCAGGGAGTCGACACCCAATCCAAAAGGCGGCCACGCTCTCGGATTTGACTCTCCCATCTGGACGAGGTCGGGGTAACTAACCCATCACTGTGGGAAGCCCCCTAGCTTCCAGGTGTGGACCAACAAAGGAACCCTGTCTCCGCTGGCCCGAGTTGTTTTGAAATCTGCTGGGGTACCAACCAAGCACACACACGTTTTCAAATGGTAAATCAGCTTGGGCCACCACTAGAAATGTTTGAATCTAGATAGGTAAGAAGAGGGGACCCCATAGCTTCCAACACGCGGTTAGGCACGCTCGTCAAGAGACACAATACCCGGAACTCGGGTCCTAGGTGACTCGAATGGAACAAAGCGTCGGAGCGGGATAACCTAGACCTTCCATCCTTCGTCAAATATAGTCAACATTATAATAATCATATCATCCACAACAATATAATAATGTGATAGCCCAATCCAAGGAGTAACAGGATAACAGGTGATAGCATCCTAAGCATGCATACTAAGCAGTGGTTAAGCAAGCAAGGTACATGGCCAAACAATGGTTTGCTGGGATGTGGGGGACATGGCTGTTTGGGTTTATTTGAGAGGCATGAATATGAAGTGGTAGGATCAAGCAATCGTTCTATCCTACACCTAGGCGCGAGTTAGCTGAAAGTTATAAGCATGATATATGCTCCCCCTTACCTGATGAGAAGACGAAACCGAAGGTGTAGTCGATCGCAAGCTCGCATCGTCTGCAAGAGGTACCCGCGGAAGCACACAAGAAGGAAACACTGGAAAAGGCAATAGACGAGCAAGCATATATTACTACGAAGCAATCACCAGCAAACAATATCAAGAAGGAAACATGAGACAACGCACGGTATCGCAACTATCGTCGAGAGCGGTTACTAAAAGGTTAAGTGGAGTATTTGTCACACACGACGATACTGCACATTTAGAATGATTCAAGTTGTTTAGCTACACAACATGAGCAAAGGTTGTTAACATGGCATCTCACTCAAGCATGGCATGTCACACAAACATGGAAAGAGGTGAAGCACAAAGTAAACTATCTATGCTAGTCAATTTAAGTGAGGCAAAAATCCTAAACATGGCATTCACTAAGTACCTCTCAGAACCCTCTGTTAGGTATGTGCTAGGATCAAGTCTCACTTTGCATCATGGAAAATTTTCAAAAAGAAAATGAAATGGGAGAGAGAACACCCCCAGATGAATTTAATTCAAATGGCCAGAAATAAAGTTGCTCCAAAAATTCCTTTTGCATTTTTGAAAAGTCCCATAAATGAGTGTGATCACATATCAAGTGATGTGGTAGCAATCCCATGCTCATGGATTTTTCAAATATTCAAACAGGAGCATGGATTTAAATTTAGACCCCTATTTGAATTAAAGTTCAAACTATTTGAATTTTAAAAATGCCCAAACTTTATAAGGGGCTAGCAATATGCATTAGAAGTCCATATAAAAACTTGGGACATTTTATAAAATTTCTAGCTATTTAATTTAGCTAAGACAAAAAAAATATAGAAAAGAAAAGAAATAGAAAATAGAAAAGACGCTTACCTGCGAAAGGGCCCAACTCATCCCCCAGCCTGGCCCAGCCCAGCCCACAGGGGCACATGCGTCTTCAACCCCGGCCAGGCAGGCACGTAGGTCATCGGCGAGCGCCGTGGGCGCGCCAGGCAGCTGCCTGCCTGCCCAGGGGTTATCC
The DNA here is from genome assembly GCA_950022295.1 of Bromus sterilis. NCBI lineage: Eukaryota > Viridiplantae > Streptophyta > Magnoliopsida > Poales > Poaceae > Bromus > Bromus sterilis. The sequence continues at coordinate 236,876,880 of OX465596.1, forward strand.
CCTCGTCTGGAGACGTCTGGGAGACGTCCCTATCCACTCCTCCCCCTCCAGAGCAGTTTCCCCCTCCTCCCTCCCCGTGTTCGTCGTTGACAGGAGAGATCGCCGGAGCACCGACGCGTCAACGCGTGGCCATCGACGTCGAGGAGCCCAGCCAAGTTGTCCCCCATGTCCAGCGTTGAGCGCTTCGTTGATCTGCAGAAGATGGCGAGGCTGGAGCCTCCGTAGCCGCCAAATTTGAGCCCGAGCCCTCGCCGGAGCCGAGGAAGATCGACAACGATTGCGACGCCGTCAAGCCACCCCAAGCTCAAGCCATCACCACCTTTGAACTCCTGGTGAGCAGGCGGTTCAAACCCCTCTCTTTCCTCCCCCTGTTGCTTCCTCTGTCGTGATCTGCCATGGGAGCCGTAGATCAGCGCCGCCGCGATGCTCGTCGGCGAGCCACCGTGAAGCAGTCGAACCCGAGCCCATGTCTTTCATGATCGCCTTGCTCCTCTGCTTCGAACGCACCCATCCGTGGCTACTTTGGTGCACCACGGCAAGAACCACCTCCTCGCCGTGGTTCTGCCGTCGCCCGAGCACGTCGCCGACGAGGCTCTGGCCCCTCCCCGTGGGTGCTGGGTGAAGCGGGCGTGCACGGGCCGCCGTTTGGTGGTCACGGCGCACCAAATGGTGGCCGGATTCGAGAAACCGAGCAGCGCCGCCGCGGTTTTGGTCACCAGCGGCTAGCCGCTGGCGAGGCCAACGTGGCCGTAATTAGCTTAGTTGCTAATCCCCCCTTCCAGCCACTGCCATGTGGGCCCTAGGCCCCTAAACCCCTCTGTTAAGTTAATTAACAGATATTAAACCCAGAGAGGCTGACAGCCCTGGCCCACAGGTCAGTTTGACCAGAGTCAAACCCCTGACGCCAGCATGACCTCACAGTGACGCAATAAACCCTTTTCCAATTTAAAAACTAATTCAGAAATTCCAAAAAATGATTTAAACTTTGGAAATTCATAACAAATTCATTTTAACTCCAAACTAAACATATAATATATGTAAAATTACCAGAAAAATGCAAGGTTTCTGAATATGCAATCTGTTTTCATGTTGACCAAATAAAATTGGGTGAACAGTGGCAACATTGCATATGCATTCTTTGGAAATTCAAATTGGAGTTTGAATTTGCATTTCAAATGCAATACACTCCTTTTAATTGGAATAACTCACACATAAGTGAAACATACATCAAGTTTCAACCTTCAACTCATGTGTTTGAGCATTGTCTTATTATTGTTTCGATGTTTGTGTTGTTTGTCGAATAGAGGTGGAGCTGGAACCCGAGATCACCCCCTTCGTTGAAGACCCCGATACTGAACCTCGTCAGCAAGGCAAGCAAACCCCCATTGATCATGTCGATAAAATCCCACTTCCCTCTCAGTCTAGCTTATGCATTGTTTAGGATGATTACCATGCTACGTTTCTACCGCATAGATGAACCCATACCGTTGCATGACCTATCATTTGTCACAGTAGTAAGCAAACCACAATCCTAGCAAATGTAGGAGTTGATTGATATCATGTGGCCCCTGCAACTGTTACTGCTTATTGCATGCTTAGACTGATACAATGTTGATACTGTTATGTGAGTCGGGATGGTAGCAATCATGTTGATGATGGTGGAAATGTGTTGGTGAATCTACCCTAATACAAGGTGAACGATGAGAGGCTGTGTAGGAGTACATAGTGGGTTGTCTCGTTGAACACCGCCCTAAGTCCGAGTTCTTGTGTGGTGATCCAAGATGAAGAGTACAACCACACATTGGGCTCACTGACCCCTCTCAACCTACTAACTCATCCCTTTCGATGTCCAGATGTCGCAGTAGTTCGGAGTTCTGGTAGGTTTGTGGCCTGGCTGCTAAGTGAGAGAACGGCTCAACCGAGACCGGCTTATGCACCACGCGCACATCATCTGGGTACACTTCGGTAAACCAGTCGGGTTCACGATAGTGGTAGCCAACCCAGGTAGGCGGCTTTCTTGGACTAGATCGGCTATGAGGTAACAATTGTGGTGAACATCCTCGCCGACACCCCTTGAATGGTGTCGAGGCCAAAGGCGGTAACTGATGGTTATGTGTGTGTAGCGGTACAACCCTGCAGGGTTAACAAAACTATTCGAATAGCCGCGTCCGCGGTAAGGGACTTCTTGGAAAGCTTAGCTTGATTATTAGACAACTTGAACTGGATACTTATAAAACTTGCCAAGATAAGCGTGAGTGCTATGGCGTGCTTTCTCGTGGGGAGTCGAGGAAGGCAACATAGTGGTGTAATTGGTTGGAGATATAGTGGACTCATGTATGCTTCTTACCTCAAGTCTGGTACTCGTAGTTCAGGACTAGCCAAGTCAAAGCTGGCACTTCTGCTTATGAACCCCACCTCCCTTTACCTTGATACATGTGCATGAGTAGTATAGCTCCTACGTAAGTCTTGCTGAGTACGACTTTGTACTCACGTTTGCTTATTCTATGTTTTAGATGAACCCACTGACCCCGAAGGTGGATTCTTCCTCGAGCTCGACGACTGAAGACCAAGCTAGTGTAGTCCCAGTCAGCAGACTGGTTCCCTCGTGATGGTCTTGTTTATAAATAAGGCTTCTCTAAGCCATTTGTTAAACTTGTCTGTACTCAGACCTACTTTGCTTCCGCGTGCTTGTTGTAATGTTGGATCACGGTCTCGTGATCTCTGTGTGCACTCTGTAAGAGTTATCAATAAAGTTGTACACTTTGTAGAGAATTGCAATGATACCTGCTGTTCATACTAGACATGTGTGATGCGTGTATGATTATAACATGCATGTCTTAGTATGGGTTTTCGAGACCTTAGTTGTGATCTGGCTGGTGGTCTTTTATACACCAAGTTGCCCTTAGATGTGCGCAGCTTGGGGCATCGCGATGCGATTGCTCGTGACTCTGTCACGTGCACACTTTGTTGTATGATCGAGCCCGCCCTAGACCCGACTAAGTGATCGGGCTGGAGTAAGTCTATGTAAGTGTTATAATACAATCGATAGTATGGTTGAGGCGACTTGTCTATGAGTATGAGAGTTCACCACCCATCTCATTTAGACTTGTGTGCGGACGATGAGGACCCATCTCAGTTGATCATCCGGCCTGGATGGGATGCCCCTCACGTTCGATGCTTTCCGGGAACGTTCTGTGCTTGGCCTTGTCTGCTTAGACAAGTGGGTACGGTTCTCGGCTCTCCATATGATTGTGTTGTAGCGGGTCTTGCATACGCTAACCCTGGGTCCCGACAGTACCCCACGACAAATATAAGCATTTGGTACTGTTCTGCCCTAAACCATATTTTAGGTTGGTTAACAACAGCAAACAATGACACAATCACAATCTACATGAAATTCTAATCAAGTTACATATAAAGAACACCTCAAACGGAGTTATGGTTAAAAAGATACAAGCATCACAAGTTATAGGCACAAGCTGTTAACATCAGGAGCATACTTTAGAGCAATGAAACAATTATCTACTGAACGCAAACATGCACCAAAATGATGTGTATCAACAGTAGACATGACAAGGAAGGCATGGCAACAAAGTTTCATGTATATGAGCATCAGGAACAAGTAATTGTAAACCATGCAAAAAGCAAGAAAATTGTAACCCAAGTAATTGTACATAAAATCTCTTCTATGGCGTTCCAATAAACGCTTTGCTGGTGTAGGCACCCGATGCCTGCAATATGACGCCAGTGATAAATAACTGTGCTGGGATCGGCTTCCTACGCTAGCACTATTATAAATACTTATGGCGTTGTAAATAATGCCACGCCAGTATTTATAATCTTCATGCAATAAAAATAATTTATAAAATATCGGTTTCCTGCCAAATCACTTCATATATAATTGGATTCAACTCAACAACATAAACCGCAGTATGAAATATAAATCACGGAACAAAACATAAACCAGAGTACAATTCAATATAACCCACAATAGGATATTATTCAATCAATACGTACTTATTCATACAAGTTTAACAAACGATCTAGCAAGAGATCCTAACTTGAGGAAGCTTCCTAGAGGGACCGCTAGAACCCACAAGAGAATTGAATTTATGTTACTAACTAGGCTTTTCCTCCTTCGATCGAATCCATCTGTAGACAAAGAAAGCCTTTTATTTTTCTTCTCCTTTACCTGCTTAAACAGGTTGGTTTTTTGCTTAAGTTGGGTCGTCTCCTAAAAATCTCTAACCTTTTTTTTCATAGAATGATCTTGACATTACAAATCGCAACATCTCTAATTTACTAAACCCCTAGGGTAAAATTTCTAGGAATCGATTCAGTCGTGGGTGCGCTCGATTTTGACTCAGTCTTTCATTTGTGGAGGGAATTGCAGTTTTCACCATGCTCTTCTCCATTCGTTGCGCAAACCACCAAGTTTTCATATCTTTTGCACTCTCCACCATGTATACCAGTAATCTGTTACTACTCATTCTAAATAGCCCATTATCAACTTTGACAACAAAACTGACAGCTAGGTCTCACATAATAAGCTGAGCGTGGTGCAACCTTACAATGATAATTGAGCTGACAATAGACATTACATTTTAATTAATTAACAACATCACAATACATAAGAGCCTCCGGTACATGTTATATAAAAGATAAGACCAAAAACGATGACTAGCATATGTTGAATTGTAGCTATCCATCATGTTTTGCATCCAATGTTATGCCATAATATAGCCATTACAAACATCATTCTGAAACACCAAAATATAGATGCAGCCACCAAAATATAGATGCAAATTATAACATCCAAGTCTGCCATATTGCCATTATCAAAATCATTCTTGCTGGGAATTCTGTGCTTGGTAGTTCAGACCAAGAGTAAAGTAAAAATACAACCCGGTGTCTTCATACCCTCCTCGCACTCCTAAGCATGAACCATTTTCATGTGGGACCCAGCCATCAGTTTACCAGTTAAAGTTGATTAGTTGGGGTTGCAACGAATTAGACGTAAATGTGGTGGAGAGTGAAAAAATACGTAGGTATGGTGGTTTGCGCAACAGATGGAGAAGAGGCTGATGGAAACTGCAATTTCCTCTTCATTTGTGAGCTGCCCGTTCAGTGGGCCCTTTTGTCAGTGTTGAGAAGGCATGGGCAGTTTCGTTTTTTTAGGAGTATGGGCAGTTTCGTTTACACGTGTTAATATCTATGTCAAAAGCATCTTCTCTCGCAGCCCAGCATCCTCTCGGCCTCTCTCAAATCTTCCTCCGCTCGTGCCGGAGCGACGTCAGTCACACCCATCTCCGTAACAGCCTCTCCTCCCTGTGTCTCATCCACTCGCCACCGTACCCCTGTCCAGGTATCCTCGTCCATGGAAGGGAGGCCACGCTGGAGGGAAGACAAAGGAGGAGCGGTGCTCGCGGAGGAGGATAGGCCGCGACCGAGGGGATTCAGTGGATGAGGAGAGGTCGCGACCTAGGGGATTCAGTGGATGAGGAGAGGCCGCAGCGGCGGGGCGGAGATTGGGTAGTGCGTCGGCGACGTGGACGTCAGTGCCGATTCCTTCCTGCAGCTCAGGCATTCATTCATCATCTCCTTCTACACATCTGGCTTGCCTTTCTCTCGACTCCTTCTGCTCATCGCCTACCGATCTGCTGTATCTAACTAGATGGGTTGTGCTTCCCTCTTGTGATTTCTTTATAAGATTATAGGTTCCATGCTTCGATTTGGTATGATGATTTTTTTTTATTTAGCATTTGTCTCTAGCTTCTTGTGTAGCCTGATGGGGTGTGGATGTAGGTTGGATGGATCACTTGGATGTGAGGACCTCTGTTCCCGCCGCAATTTTGTGTGGCCGTCTTGGTGCCCTGTTTGCTTCTTCTTCTCTTATCGCTTTCCCTCGTGGGAATGCAGACATGCAGTCTTATTCCCCCTCAATTGAATTTGTTATTCCTTATGTTGGGCTGGTGCTGCTGAGGTCGTGCTCACCCGTCGGTGGGGTTGGATTGAGTGTTTCAGTATTTAGGGTCCAGTGTGGATTACAGTGGATTCTCTATGGTTGGTGTCGTGTTCTGTAGCGTTCCAGGTGTTTTCGTTCGTGTTGGTGGATTGGGGGTTAATTTCTATGGGTTGTCGCTACTATGGTGCCGATGGGTTGGGGGTCCATTCCTTGCCGGACCTACCAGGAGTGGATTTTGTCTGTTCAGCTAATGTGTTTGTTGTGGGTTGGTGCAGGGTTCTACATTTGTTAAATTTTAGAACGGTTTGGTTGTAAATTTGACAACAATCTTGACCTTTTATCAGTTATAGAACCCAAGTTAGTTGTCAATCAATCATTCTAAGGCATTTGCACTGGGTTATGCGTACTGGAGAAATCTTACTTCTAAGTTAAAGCATTATTAATTGATTATCATTGTCAAAGCTACATCCTCTTCTTGGCCAAAGAAGTATGCAGCGCTAACCTACTAGATTAGTAAAGGCTTGTTACAAACCGACGACACTTGTCCTCACTTATCAAAAGGATTTATGCATGAAGTCCATTAGGTTTTTCATAGACCTTGAAAAAAATGTTTTTTGTTTCTTCCTAAACACAAAATTATCTGACAATTTTAAAGGAGGAAACTATTATCATTGTCCAAGATACATCATCTTCTTGGCGAGACAAGTATGCAACACTAGCATACTACCTTGGTAAGGATTATCCTCACTTCTCAGAAGTTTTTATGCATAAAATCCAGTAGGATTTTCATGTACCTTGAGAGAGAAAGATATGTGTTTCTTCCTAGAAATAAAATGATCTGACAATCTACGAATAATCCTGCCACCCTGTAATATAATTTTGAATAGAAATGAATAATTTTCCATGGAGAAAAGAGATGGGGAATATAATTTATCTCATGTCCCATTCCTTCCACGTTTAAAAAAAAACAAGCTTGCGTGCTTATGCCAAGGATCCATAGGAGGCTGCCGAGTGCCGAGTCGCTTGCTTCTCTTCTTAAGGAAGCTGAAAAAGTAGTTCATGTACAATTTTGCACGAGCAAACACCTTTCAGGGTTCAGGTGGGTAGTGGCTTTCTCTATCTACAGAATTCCATAAAGGGTTTTCTTGTTATTTTCTTATCACTAAACCCCTATGCAGGCAACCTCAGGTCTCAGAGCATTAGGAATTCAAAGGTCGGATTCTTGTTATTTTATTATTGTTGAACCCTTATGCAGGCAATCTGAAGCCTCAGAGGCTCAAAGGACTAAGAATTGAAACGTTTGACAAAATTTTGCAACCGTTAAATTTTCTCATTGTATTAATCCAGCAATAGTTTGCATTGTACATGTCATTCTATCAAGATTGGATCGTGCCATTTTTTCACCATATTATCATTTTCTGTTTCTTAATTAATATGTTGCTTACTGTGTTCTAAAACGATTAAGCTTATTATGGTGTTCTATTGGTTAATGTTGATTGGGTCTGTCTGACCGTACTATGGTTAGGCTAGGCCAACGAGTATTGCACCTCCAATAGACTGCAGCTGGGTTTCCAGACATGTTCTTATTTTGGTGGATGGATGTAACCATTTTTATTGTTCTAGGCTTCTAGCTAGTGTTGGTAAGTGTTGTTTCTCCATGTTATGCTAGGTTTAATCTTCGATACTTTGTTGATGATTGGATTATTGCTCTGCTCCTTGGGTTGTCAGCAACATAAATTTCCATGTTCACTAAAACTCACCTTTTTAGGGATATTTTTGGGTTGAATTATGATTAATTAGTTGAGATTCAGAATTAGGGGCATTTTATTTTTTGCACATACCTGAGCATCTTTTCAACAAACACAAATTTCATGTCTGATCTATGCCTTCATATTTAGCCTAATACCTGCATATGTTTATTTATTATTATACCCTTATGTTTTGAATTTGTATTGTTAATATCTTTGTCAAAAACATTTACGGTCATTGATCTCATGTTTATATGTGCAAAAAATATATTATCTTGTGTCCTTTTGTATTGTCATCGACATTAAAAAATAGTACGATCATTGTCTTCTTCGCCCTGCCCCCCTATGATCAAATCCTGGCTCCGCCCATGCAAGGGCCTGTTCTAACGGTGAGTTTTTCTTTTATCTGTCCCACTGTTCCATTTCTTCGATATGTGCTTTGTGTCACATCATATTGTGATTAAGGCTCGCCGCTATCCAGTTTTTGTAGTGGTGGATTACCCGTCTCCCTATATGCGGTCCGCACCCAAACAAAAGCAGGGAGAGAGGGATCCAAGGGCTAGGTTCTTGCATGATATGTGTTTGTAAATGTTATATACTCCCTCTGTTCAGTAATATAGGTCGTTGGGGCTGTCACGTTCAAAATTTCTATCGAAGCAAACTTTTCTCATTTTCCCATTTTACCCACGCTCGCTCACTCGCGTCACTCAGTCGCTCTTCTCTCCCCGTCTCGCCTCTCGCTCCCAATCCCTAGCTCTCCACTGCTTGCATTCAACTTCCGCTCGGCTCGCGTCGCCGCCGCCGCCTCGGCTGCGTCGCCGCCATCGCCGCCGTATCCACCGCCGACGCCTCGGCTCTCGTCGCCGTCTAGCCGTTCTCTTTACCTCAGTAAACGGATGCAAAGATCCAATTTTTGGTGAGGTGAGGAGGCGAGAAGGAGGTGGATCCCGACGAGGCCGCGCTCAGCGACCGTCAGGGAGAAGGACACCGGCGCCGCGAAGCTGAGTTTCTCCGCCGCACGCATCCTCCACCTCCTCGTCCTCCCCGCCACCTCCCCGGCGGGGACGCTATATCAGAGAAGGAGGTGCGCCCCGTCGCTTCTTCCTCTTCGTAGCGTCAGCAACGGCAGAGGCGGGATGGCTGCGACGACGAAGGACTCCGACGTGCTCGCGCTCTTCTATGTCGACGGCACCCTCACCGCGCCCCGCAAGGAGGTGACGCAGTAGATGCTCGACTTCATGAAGCGCCTGCGCGAGGTGAGCCCGAGACCTCCAATTTCTCTGTTTGTTCCTCCGGTCGATTCAATGAGATTGCTCACTGTATTCTCTGGTTTTCTTTGGCTGGGAACAGAATATGACCGTCGGCGTGGATTCAGCAGCTCCGATCTTCTCGGCGGCGGCTCTTTTCTCTCCAGTGAACGGATGAACGGATGCGGCTCTTCTCCCTCCAGGAACGGATGGTCAGGATCTCCGAGCAGCTCCGCAAATCAGGTACCCAGCCTGCGTGAATTCAGCAGGACAGTCTGCTTACATTCAGAGTTCCTCTTGACAACAATGTGTGCTCACCTTTTCAAAATCAACATGACGATGGTACTTGCATAATCTGAATGTGCACTATGATATCAGTTCAGTAAAGACCACTAGCAATCTGAAAATATTTTACATCCTTTTAATTTAAATTTTCGGTCAGCCTTTTCCTGTGCAAATGTTGCTGCAGATTCAGCACATCAGTGGGCTTCCAAAGGATTGACAGGAGAAGAAGAGCAGAGCTGAGAAAATCTGCAACAATGAGAAGAGTAGTGTCCTCTACCAGAGAAGGTCCGTCCTCTGAATCATGCCACTGCCTTCTCCTCTTAATTTATCTGTTTACTCACTGTCAAGAAAGTGTGCAATTGTCTGTTCATAATTTACTCCTTGATTGTATGCTGATTTGTTGTGTTGTATCACCTCTTTCAGGCTGTGAGCAATGTAAATGACATCATCGGACCGGCGCTGGTCGGGAAGGATCCGACCGAGCAGACTGACATTGACAACTTCATGGTCCAGCAGCTCGACGGCACCTCCAACGAGTGGGACTGGTGCAAACAGATGGTATCATCCATCCATCGAATGATTATTTCTGATTAGTACTCGTAGTAACCTTGCATAAGCGTTGAAGCATTTCCACTCTTCATGCTGAATTGTTGACGGTTTCCTTTCATCAATGATGATAAAAGCTTGGGGCAAACGCTATACTCGCCGTCTCGCTTGCCGTGGGCAAGGCGGATGCCATGGTGAAGAAGATCCCTCTTTACCAGGTCTGCAAAACTGAACTTGTTTTGTTCTGAAGCTGTGAAAAACTGAACTGCATAAGCCATCAGTTGAATTTTCATTCAGAGGGTGAAGTACTGAACTCAGTGTTTATCGTTTGTTCGCTTTGAGGGAATTAAGTGTAATTGAGCTAATTATCCATAGAACATAGGCATGGATCTGAATGTATGCCACATTCTGTCAAGTTTCTTATAACCAAGAAGTATCTATTTACTCTGTTTTTACACAAGATATAACATTGCACTGCATTGTTGTGGTGTGTGTGTTCTTGCAGTACTTGTATCCAGGAGTAAATAGCATTGCATTACTGCTGGAGTAGTTGTTTTTTTAACCTATTCTTTACTGTTGCTTAACAGAATTCTACTCCAGGAACTTTTCTGGATTGCTCAACTCCAGCCTCCCTCTACTATAACCAAGTTGACTTGTCTCTAGTTTGAGGTACACTTTCTACTGTAATCCACATTTGATTTCAGTTTGCAATGTGTGTGTGATCTCCAGTAACTTGCTGTTTAATTAGATGAACTTTTAATTTTAATTAAAAGAACCTTTTCTCAATACCCCGGTTAAAGTAGAATGTCATTTGTGTTGGAATGCCATACTGTGTGGTTTAAAGTAGAATGTCATTTGTACATAGCTCATTTGTGTGGTTTACATGTTCAGGCTGGAGTATGCTTTACACGTGTGGTTTCTCTTGATTGCCTCTGATGCCGTCGTCTTCTTCCATGTTGATATTAGCTTGTCTTCCTACTGCTTGTTGTTGATGTCAATTAAGATAAGTGATGTCTGCCTGCATGTCTACAGTATAAGTTGTTGCCTGCACTATATTTCCTGCTATACTGGTTGCTGATTTGAGCTGCCTGGAGTATACTGATTTGTGCCTGTACTGCCTGCTATACTGGTTGCTGAATTGGGGTGCCTGGAGTGTACTGATTTGTGCTGCCTGGAGTACTGATTACTGATTTTTTCCTGTACTGCCTGCTATACTGATTGCTGAATTGCTGATTTCATGTTGTTGCTTTGCTGGAGCAGGGAATGGATCAGCAATTTTACTGGAGAAAGCATCAGGTATTGGATCAGCAGCAGTGCACAACAGGGGCCGGGAGCCGACACTGGATCATGGGTTTCTGGAGCAGGGGCTGGGAGCAGGCGCTGGATCAGCACCTCTGCAGCAGTGCCTGGGAGGAGCAGCAACCCTTGGGAGGAGCAGTGTGTGGGAGGAGGAGCGCCTTGGAGGAGGAGCAGCGGCTCCCCCAGTCCAAGGGCGCCTAGGAGGAGCAGTGTGTGGGAGGAGCGCCTTGGAGGAGGAGCAGCGGCTCCCCCAGTCCAAGGGCGCCTAGGAGGAGCAGCGCCTTGGAGGAGGAGCGCCTCCCCCAGCCCAAGGGCGCCTGGGAGGAGCAGCGCCTTGGGGAGCAGTGGGGGGACGAGCGCTTCACAGCGCCTGGAGCAGAGGGAGGTGGGCGGAGGTGGAAGACGACCCAGATCGGGATTTCAAATTAGCGATGGAAGGGGTAATCTGGTCTTTTTAGCGCTTTACACCTGGTCGGAAGGGATGTCCCAACGATCTACATTTAGGAACAGAGGGAGTATGAATTATCATTCCTCTGTGAAGAGGCTGGGGCTGGAGATTGTTTCATCAAAAGATCACTACCACGTCAAGGTTTGTACGTCTAACAATTTGAGAGTTATCGTTAGTTGTTCTGAATTGACTTTGTGATCTATATATACCAGATATGTATTTGACAAGTAGCAAAGTTATTCCAAGATATCTTGCAAATGCGCTATGCAAGAAGATGGGAAGCCTGCAATCAGCAAGATGTGCTTACCATGATGTCCTTTCATGTACATTTGGTTTTCAGAAGTTAGGGTCACTGTTAAGCACATACATGCTTGTCTCACAGAAATTTTGGAGCAGTTACGATGAAGGAATGTGTAAATATACTCAGTTTTTATAAAAAAAATCGTTCAGTACATGCGTGCCACTATATATGATCTTATTGCTCCTCAAGTGGCTGAGGTGGTCTATCACTAGGACATTTAGCTGTGGCTCATTACGTTTTCTAGCTAGAAAAACTGTAGTAAAAAAATGTTTTTGTGTACACTCCATCAAACGCCTTCTAATTCACCGTTTCCATTGGAGGGTGTTCACTTCCTCCTTTGTTGTTATCATTGGAACACCTTTGCCATCATTCCTCATTGTCATTGGAGGATCTTTGCTCCCGCCTCAGCTCTGTCCATTCTTTCCGTCATGTTTCCTTCAATTATTGTCCTATATTATGGATCGGAGGGAGTAGTCCGCATATTATTTTATTGGGGTAGCGGTACTACATGGGTGGCCTGTCACCAATGGTCTTGGTTAGATGGTGTCAGTATTTACTAATTTCCCGTTCCATTTCAGCATTTGACCATCTATAGTGGTGCAGTTTTGTACTGCATGCATTGTCATACATTATTTCATCATTGTATGAATCCCTAAGTTGGCCGATTAGTTCCCTCAGTTGTGAAGGAAGAAATTATCAACATGTATCTAACAAAGAACAATATGATTTCAGATTTTATATTTTATTTTCTTATAAGCACATATGCAAATTCGCCAACAACAAGCGATCAATATGCATTGATTTGTAACAAAATAAATCAATGTCAATTGCCCCCACTTTTCCAAACTACAAGAGACAAGCAAGCTACTATGTTGATTCTGTTGCTAACTGCTGATTGCTTTTTTAACACAAGGTGCAACAATGTTAATTCTATTGCGAGTGTTAGCAAGTGTTGCACTGTCTAATGAGGTCCATGCCTTTTGCAAAATGAAAATTCGTAAGTCCTAAAGACCTTGACGGTGTGGCAAAGCGCGCCCTACACTTCTAGTATATCATCAAGTCCAATGCTTCATCGGGGGAAGTCCAATTGATGACATCGGGAATCACATTATCAAAAAATTGACGAAAGTTCATTGTAGCTCTAACGATGCAAGTCTACATACATATACACCTACAAATAACTCTTAAGTCTAAATTCATCTACAACTGTAGCTAGAAGTTAAGTCTAAATATGTATACAAGTACAAATAACTTCAGTCCAAAATAATCTATCTACATCTACATTTACATCTAACAATACACTAAGTTTACAAGTTAAGTCTAAATACATATGCAAGCACAAATAACTCTAAATTCATTTACAATTACAAGTACATCTAACAATACACAAACACTACAAGTTAAGTCTACATACATATATACAACTACAAATAATTCTAAGACTAAATTCATCTACAAGTAGAAGTACATCTAGCAATACATAAAGACTACAAGTTAAGTCTAAATACCTATAAAAATAAAAATAACTCAAGTCAAAAATCATCTATCTACAACTACAAGTACATCTAACAATACAATATGTTTACAAATTAAGTGTAAATACATATACAACTACAAATAACTCTAAATTCATGTACAACTACAAGTACATGTAACAATTCACAGAGACTACAAGTTAAGTCTAAATACATATACAAATAGAAATAACTCTAAGTCTAAATTCATCTACAACTACAAGTACATGTAGCAATACACAAATTCTATAAGTTAAGTTTAAATATACAAAGACTACAAGTCTAAATGCACAAAGACTACAAGGGAAATACATAAATTTACCTTGGAAGGCGACTGGCGAGAGGGGGGCATTGAGTCGGCGGCGACGGAGGGCGGTACATGGATGCCCGAGGATGAGGCGGCGGCGGAGGGTGGTGCAGGGAGGCCCAAGGATGAGTCGACGACGTCGGAGGGCGGTGCAGGGAGGCCCGAAGATGAGTCGACGGCGGCTAAGGGCGGTGCAGGGAGGACCAAAGACGAGTCCGCGAAGGCGGAGGACGGTGCAGGGAGGCCCGAGGACGGATCTGCGATGGGCGCTGGTGGCGAGGACACGACGACGGTCCCGAAGTGTGATCTGTGATTCAACTAGAATTAGGAAAGTGTGTTGCAACTACAATTGCAAGTTTTACCGACATAGTTGGTACTGATGTGTCGTGTTGTATCGACACCAGCAAATACACCATTATCTACGGCGTGCCATAATATTCAACGCTACCATATTTATTGGTCGGGGGAGGAAATATGGTCCCACCTAGTGATGTCGGTGTCTTTAATTTGAACGCTAGCAAAAAGGGAATAACGTTGCCGTATGAAAAAGTGAGCCGCCAACACTATTTGGAAAAATCGTTGGTGTGGATTAAATTTGGCGCGTCATCAATTAAAGTTGGGGATAAGCCTTTTTCTACTAGTGTGATGAGGCGCGAAAACAGGTCAAGGATGAGGTGCGATGGCGCCAGCGACAGCGGGAGGAACGTTGGCTGTGAGCTGCGACGACCCTTTAGGAGGTCTTGCAGGAGGTGGCCGAAGCTGAGGAAAGGCTGGTGGCGCTCGCGAGGCAGGAGAACCCTTCCTTAGAGAGTGACGAGGGGGTGTCCCCACAACTTCTGTGGATGAGGGTACCCGGTGCGTGCCAAGGAAGAAGGCCCACTGGAAGCTTCGACCAGCCCACGACTGGCCCACTCGAACCACCGACGTAGGAGTCTTGGCGTTATGGAAACTGCGACTTGGCGTCCAAGACTAAAGCTAGATTAGGCAACTTCTTCTGTAAACCTAGATGGACTCCTTGCGACCCAGCCTAGTATATAAAGGCTGGGAGAAGGGGCGTATAGGGCATCCAATCTCATAGCAACACCTCCGGTACCGAGAAATATCGCCTCGACCACCACTGTAATCACCTCCATCATAATACAAAAGAGCAGGAAGTAGGGGTTTCACCGATCGAGGGCCCTGAACCTGGGTAAATCCCCGTCTCCTGTTAGCTGACGAGTATCGCCAACCTACATCTTCTATCTACGATCTAAACCTAGGGTACCTTACCATGAGATTTGCTGAGGCCGATCCTCGTGAATTGGCGTCAACCGTGGGGAAGACGCAGGTTGGAATCACGATCTCGGCGGTTCCGTCATCAGCAACCAACAACTCGACGATCCGAGTAACATCCGACCCACTCGAAGAGCTCAAGTTCATCGCAAGCCTCTCCGTCACACCACCAAGTTCGCTCGGTCAGCGACTAGGTCAAGATCGCAGAAGACAAGCCCAAATCGCAGTCGCAGAGCCAACAATGGAAACTAACCGAGAACCCTCAACAACTTGTGACAGGGACTTGTCCACTCGAATAGGCGAATACTACGACCCGAACAAAAGGCCAGACGAGTTCGCCAAGATGATCCGAAACCACTCGATCAACGACAAAATCGAGCTCGATCCAAGGTTCCACTCCCGTTTCGAAGATCACTCGAAGACATATTGTAAGGCCCGATATGTGGTACTGTTCCAGATCTAGGTGTTTCCACTCAGATCCGGGGACGAAGCACATATCGGTCCCACCGCGACATATGAAAAAGCCATATGCCCCGGATTTCCAACATGATATCACAACATTACAGATACAAGGATACAACATCTCATACAATCAGCATACAACTGTGATGAGGACATGACTACCATAGTTACAGCCACAACCCCTGCTAATATACCTACTGGAGCAATTACTAGAGATCGTGCACACCAATTAAATTATCAGGTACTTTCGCTTCTTGGTAATGTTTCTAATGCTCATGTGAATATGATGCTGCCTAACGTCGATATATTTCTGTTGCTGACAAATGAAGGACCTAGCATGGACAAGAAGGATGAGCATTGGAGCATGTTCAAGCATGAACATGACGAGGACATAATTATCATGGATATGACCATTAATTACTCTATATTTGATCAAGAAATGAAGTCAATACAAAGGGGCATGATTGTGTGCTGTACAAGAAGTTATTTCACGTCACTTTTGGCCCAAGAGAAGATAGAGACCAAGTCTTTCACGTCATGGACTCAGATTCGGACTGCAGAGATATACCCAACTTCAAACAGCCGCCGTTTCTACATACGAACTCCAAATTGGGTGATTCTTTTTTCTGGTGATAGCTTATCTCGTCTAGTTTCCAACGCAATTGGTTTCACCTTCAAATTCCTTCGGAGCGTGGAGATATTGCGAAAACGGTGCGACCCAGCAGCAGAATCCGAATCAAAGTCCAACTCAATAGGTGTTGCATCACCTCCACATGGGCCCAAGTGCCTTGTACGACCTAGGTTTAGTTTTAGGACTCCTTGGGATGTCCTTCCACCCCCTTGGCCTCCACCCTTTAGTCCTATATAAGTAGATCAACCCCTAGGTTTTTTCTTTGGATTTCTTTTAGTTAAAAAGACTGCTTAGCTAATTGCTGCATCTTCGTGTACTCGGTTTGTGTCCAACGACCAGATCAAGACCGCTTTCGGAATCCCAACTTTATTCATACTTCATCTACATATTCGCAATATTCAGATTGCTTTATCATAGTTCTTGCTTGTTCTTCGATTGCTTGCAGGCACTAGACCTTCGTGGTCAGGTTGATCGTGCTCCGACGTGGTCAATAACCTTCGGAGATTGGTTTAGCGATTGCTAAGGCGCGACGTTGTTGCACGTTCGTAGTCGGATCGTCAGAGTCGTCTCCACCAAATCGATAGTTATCTCTCATCGAAAGATCGGGACACCCCGCCTCTATCAAGTGGTATCAGTTTTCAGGTTGCTCGGTGAGAATTCCACATCCATATATTAGATCTGTTTTTTTATCACCTATCATCCACACAAAAAGCCATAAAAATAGGATTAGATCATCATATCCAAACCAATCTGAGACTTCGCAATTTTCTTTTCGGTGCTTTGCTTTATTGAATTATCGGTTGCATCGTCGTGTTCAGTTGCTGGTCTTAGCATCTAGTCCTTTAGAGTTTCGAGTTCTGTTCACGTTAGTCACCGCCGCCGCTGCACCATCATCCCATCCGCTGCCTACTTCTACCATCTACCATAGAAAAAGAGATAAAAAAGAGTTGAAAAAAGAGAGAAAAAAAAGAAAAAGGAAAAAAAGAAAGAAAAAAGGAAAAAAGAAGAAAAATTTCGGATCTATCTCTAGTTGAACTCGTATTTGAAATCTCGTCGGAATCAGTTTTGAGCAGTGTCCACTAAAACGGGCATAACTTTGTCATCCGAAGTCCGTTTTGGCTCCACGAGTACTCAAATTAAAGATATTTCTGAGCCGCTTCTAAATAGTTCTGAAGCTAGTGTGTTATTTGAAAGTCCAGATCGGCTTCTAAGACGGACTTTTTGACCTCTAAAGTTTCCGAACACAGTTTTTGTCAGATTTCGGGCTGATTCTCAGTTTTTTTGACACCTCATCCGAACTCTAAATTGAGTGATTCTTATTGCGTCGGAAAGCTTAAGTCAGTGCCCTATTGGAGGAAAAATATCAAAAAATTAGCAAATATATTTCAGAGGAAAGTTGTAGCGAGAATATTGGTGTATCTTGATTTGGAGCCTATTTTCACCATTATCTTTGCTCTGTTGATGATCTTCACTTATATCTTGCTATTCAGAGCTACTTCATATCATTCATTGCTGCTAGTTGTGCTACGCCGTGACCACATTAGTGTTCTAGGCTCGCGTCTCTAGTTCGGTCTAGACTAGGACCAGCACAGTATCGTCGTTGAGCGTTAATTCAATTTTGCATCTCTGAATTGATTATTGCTGATATTTTTGCCACCATATTAAAGCCTTCCAAGCTCCACATATTTCTACATCGTGTATACGTGCGTTCACCTGGCAGTCGCTCTACTTAATCTTTGGAGTTCTTTGACACCGTTGGTTGCCGATCACCACCTGCTGCATGGTAAGAACTAGTAAGACATTGATATTTGCTATCCTGTGAGCGTTTTACCACCACATCCTAGTAGTTCATAGGGACATATACTTGTGATTTGTTTCTTGTTTTCTACTAATCATGGCAGGTTCTAGAGTTAGATCTTCTTGGGCGGCAGCTATAGTGGAGATTTGCCACCACCTACAACTACACAACAGTCACTGCAAAAGGTAAACACACATAAGCATGCACATGATCAGGTTATTGTTTCTATACCACACTTTCATGGACGTCTAAGACCTGATTTATACATTGAGTGGGAGTTTGAAATAAATGATTTATTTGTTTCCCATAATTTTCTTGAGCATAAGAAAGTAAAAACTGCAATTAGTGCTTTCAAAGATTTTGCTTCTATTTGGTGGAATGAATATTGTAGTTTATATCCTGATTATATACCTAATACTTGGAATGATCTCAAATTTGCAATGCGATATAGATTCGTTCCCTCTTATTATACTCGTGACAAGGTTAGGAAATTAAAAAATTTAAAACAAGGTACTAAAACTGTTTCAAAATATTATGATGCTTTAGAAACTACATTCTTGCATTCTCTTTTAGAGGAAAGTGAAGAATATTTCATGGACATATTTTGGCAAGGTTTAAACCGTGACATTCAGGATATCCTAATTCATGAAAAGTGTTATCCTATGGATCGTTTGTTTCGTCTTGCTTGTAAAGCTGAACAGGAAATCGACAGACGTGTTGCCCAGAAGACGAACAAGCGGAATGTGCAAATACAACAAGTTGAGAAGGTTGTTCCTTCAACCACTATGAGCACTACCATAACCACATCAATTGTCGTAAGCACTCCTCCAATATCTGATCTATCATCACAAAAAGGTAATGACAAAAGTATGGATCTTTCCCCTCCACATGAGAACCTTGCTGATTTAAAAGCAACATGTGTTGAGCTATCCAGTAGTTTCATCACACAACCAATTTTTGAGAATGTCATAACTTCACATGAAGATGTTGCTTGCCTAATAGACTTTAATACATCATGTCTTGAGTTACCTGTTGATTTGAGCACACCATCTATTTTGGATAATCATGTTACTATTATGAAACTGCCAACTCTTAATCATTTTGATATGACCTCTAATCTTGGTGATGATTCTGCGTCGAATGACTTGTTGCATGACTACTTAGTTAAGCCTGTTGTAGCATGCCCTTCGAAAAACATTAATGTTTCTTCACCGGTATTGGGATGGTTTAATGATGAGCATTGTACATCTTTAGATATGAATAAGAGCTTCACTTATATATGCAAACTGAGTTGCAATACTTTCATGTCGTTTATGTATTGTGATGATCATATATGTATATATTTCACGACATACGAAAGTTACTCATATATACATGTGTTACATGTCCAAAAACTAAGGGAAGTAAGAATGGATGACATATATATATACAACATGTACACCTTGTCTCTTTTGTTAGCCACATTTCAGATTAAGAAACGCCGGGGACGGCTTTACTTTCAAGAAGGGGAGGATGATGAGGACATGACTACCATAGTTACAGCCACAACCCCTGCTAATATACCTACTGGAGCAATTACTAGAGATCGTGCACACCAATTAAATTATCAGGTACTTTCGCTTCTTGGTAATGTTTCTAATGCTCATGTGAATATGATGCTGCCTAACGTCGATATATTCTGTTGCTGACAAATGAAGGACCTAGCATGGACAAGAAGGATGAGCATTGGAGCATGTTCAAGCATGAACATGACGAGGACATAATTATCATGGATATGACCATTAATTACTCTATATTTGATCAATAAATGAAGTCAATACAAAGGGGCATGATTGTGTGCTGTACAATAAGTTATTTCACGTCACTTTTGGCCCAAGAGAAGATAGAGACCAAGTCTTTCACGTCATGGACTCAGATTCGGACTGCAGAGATATACCCAACTTCAAACAGCCGCCGTTTCTACATACGAACTCCAAATTGGGTGATTCTTTTTTCTGGTGATAGCTTATCTCGTCTAGTTTCCAACGCAATTGGTTTCACCTTCAAATTCCTTCGGAGCGTGGAGATATTGCGAAAACGGTGCGACCCAGCAGCAGAATCCGAATCAAAGTCCAACTCAATAGGTGTTGCATCACCTCCACATGGGCCCAAGTGCCTTGTACGACCTAGGTTTAGTTTTAGGACTCCTTGGGATGTCCTTCCACCCCCTTGGCCTCGACCCTTTAGTCCTATATATGTAGATCAACCCCTAGGTTTTTTCTTTGGATTTCTTTTAGTTAAAAAGACTGCTTAGCTAATTGCTGCATCTTCGTGTACTCGGTTTGTGTCCAACGACCAGATCAAGACCGCTTTCGGAATCCCAACTTTATTCATACTTCATCTACATATTCGCAATATTCAGATTGCTTTATCATAGTTCTTGCTTGTTCTTCGATTGCTTGCAGGCACTAGACCTTCGTGGTCAGGTTGATCGTGCTCCGACGTGGTCAATAACCTTCGGAGATTGGTTTAGCGATTGCTAAGGCGCGACGTTGTTGCACGTTCGTAGTCGGATCGTCAGAGTCGTCTCCACCAAATCGATAGTTATCTCTCATCGAAAGATCGGGACACCCCGCCTCTATCAAACTGCCTCAAATACAATACAACAGCGGAAGGTACATGTCTGGGTACAGACTACAATCAAGTGCCTAGTGGCAAAGAGAAAAACATCGATCCCATAACCGCACGGGTCCAGGCCCTCCGTCGGGATCCGCCTAACTAGTCGTCGTCGAGCCTCCCCGTGAAACATCGATCACCATACCTGTTGTCGATCAAGAACCCTGAAAAGAGGTTGGGGGTAGTATCATGAGTACAGAGGTACTCAGCATCCAACTGTAGTGGTCATCTGACCCAGCAAGGACTTCATCACTCGTCATTCTAGGACAACTAGTAGTTTACGGTAAGGAAGGGGTAAGTGGTGAGGTTGCTGTCGCGCTAGCATTTATGAAGTGGCTAACGATCTAGAGAGTAAGATAAGAAGCCAAGCATTCGATGAGGAATCGCCTCCAACAAGTCTTGCTATCAACTACTTACGCAAACATAACACCTATCCTATCCTTGTCCTCCTCTTCGCATCCCGACGACGAAGAAGCAGTCAAGGCACACACACGTTGATCAAGTTATATTAAGATTATCTCAATTTTTGTTGTCTATGAACAAGGAGTAGGTCTCAAGTCGTCCATAACCGTGGACACGGCTTCTCGAAAAGATTTAACCCTGCAGGGGTGTACCAACTGCGCATTACGAGGCGTCACATGCTCGCCCATCTCTCTCAGTTGCTACCCATTATAGGCAACCATTTTATGATTTAGTTCCAAGAGATCCGAAACGACAGATCCCTCTAACTAACAACGAACAAATCCGGGTGGCCCCCGGGGAGTCGACACCCAATCCAAAAGCTGGCCACGCTCTCGGATCGGACTCTTCCATAAGGCTAAGGTCGGGGTTAGTCTCGCCTATATAACAGGGGACTTCCCTAGCTCACCAAGTGTGGACCAACAGAGGAACTAAGTCTCCGCTGGCCCGAGTTGTTTGAAAACTACTGGCAGCTGACCAGCACACACACGGTTTCAAATGATAAATCAGCTTGGGCCACCTCTGGGTAAGAAAAGGGGACCCCATAAAATCCCACACGCGATTAGGCACGCTTAGTCTTAAAACCAATACCCGGAACTCGGATCCTAGGTGACTCGAATGGAACAAAGCGTCGGGGCGGGATAGCCTAGACCTTCCATCCTTCATCAAATATAGTCAACATTATAATAATCATATCATCAACAACAATATAATAAGGTGATAACCCAAATCCAAGGAGTAACAGGGTAACATCGTAGCATCCTAAGCATGCATACTAAGCAGGGGCTGAGCAACGAGCAATAGTAACATAGCAGTACAAGGTTTGCTGGGAAGGGACATGGCTGTATCGGTTTGAAAGAGGCTGTAAACATGTGGTAGGATCAAACATCGAACCTAACCTAGACTAGCATGCAAACCGCTGGTTGAAATAGAATGGATCATAAGTAATGTATAGTCCTTGCCTGTTGATAAGTCGGGTTCCGAAGGTGTAGTCGATCGCAAGCTCGCATCGTCTCTGAGAGGTACCCGCGGAAGCACACAAGAAGGAAACACTGGAAAGCAATCAACGAGCAAGCATCTATTACTATGAGGCAACACAAGATCAAGAAGACAACACACGACACGGCAACGCGATACAGATCTATCGTCGACAACGGTTACTAACAGTTTAAGTGGGGTATCGGTCACACACGACGAATACCGCACGTTTACGGTGGTTCAAGTTGTTTAGCTACAGGTTATCAACCAACGGTTATTAACATGGCAACTCAAGCAAGCATGGCATAGCACACAAACATGTCAAGAGGTGAAGCACAAAGTAAACTATCTATGCTAGTCAATTTAAGTGAGGCACAACCTAAACATGGCATAACACTAAGTGCCGCACGACAATTAAAACATTTGGTACTGTTCTGCCCTAAACCATATTTTAGGTTGGTTAACAACATCAAACAATAGCATAAACACAAATTACACGAAAAACTAATCAAGTTACATATAAAGAACACTCCAAACGGAGTTACGGTTAAAAAGATATAAGCAAAACAAGTTACGGGCACAAACTGCCAACATCACGAAGCACACTTTAGAGCAATGCATAAACAGGATAATCAATGCAAACATGCTCACAAATGACTTGCAATTAAAGTAGACATGACATGGAAGGCATGGCAAAAAGAATCATGCAAAAAGGCATCACAGATCAAAAGATATTAAGCAAACAACATGGCATCGTAAAGTAACAGACTTAGAGAAAAACAGCAGCATAGCAACTTTAGAGCAAAATATCTATATGACCAGAAAGCATATCATGGCAATGCAATACATGGGATGAAAGTAGACATGATGCTTAACAATATGCAATTGGAATCACTCAATTTCGATGAACGGTTGCGAAGCAATCGTCACCCGAAGTTGCAACAAAATAACAGTTTCAGCAACAACAGCACAATAACATCAGGATAGCTACTTTGGAGCAAGATATAAACATGATGCAGCAAGAAAATATGGCATGTGAATGCATGAAACTTAAGTAGAAACATTGCTTAACGCAACGCAAAAGGAATCAATGCAATAGGCCTCATGGATTTGTTACAATCATCATGCAAAGTTGCAACAAAATAATAACAGCAGCATCTAACAGGAAAAGTAGAAGTTTAACGGCCTGATGCCCACTTTAGCACACAATTACACAATCAAGATGAGCTCAAATGCAAATGCTCACAAAAGATTAATTAAAGTACACGCAAATCTGAGCAACTTTCGTTTTGGGGGCACGTTCATCGGAGCTACGGTTTAAGCGTTATTAACGGTGCAAAACAGATCACAGCAACAATTGCTCCAGACTTAGCAATTTTCACAGGCAGCAGAAAAAGATAAATAACAAAAGAAAAAAAAACAGGGGCTCACCCCAAATGGGCCAAGCCCATATGGCCGGCTGGATCTGGCCTGGCAGGCTTGGGGTGCGCGGGCTGGTGGAGCTGGGCCTCGCGGGGGCGCGCAGGCCGGCCCACCCGCGGGCGTGAGCTGCTGGAACGGCTGCCCTCGTCCCGATCCGGAGGGGATCGAGCGGCAGCGGCGGCTACCCCGCCGGCGGCGGCTCGGAGGAGGCTGGAACGGCGGCTGGAGGCGCGCGGGGCCGGGACCCGTGGCGAGCGGCGGCGGATCCGGAGGCGGTCCCGGCGGCGAGGCTCCGTGGCAAGCGGCGGCTCCCGGCCGAGCTCGTCCTCGAGCTCATGGCGCGGCGGCTTCCCATGGTGGAACGGCGGCGCGACCTGCGGGAGGAGAGAGGTCAGGGGAAGAGGAGAGAACGGAGGAGGGAGGAGAGGGAAGGAGGGCGCGGCTGCTGCGGCCTGCTCCGGTGGCCCGGCGGCTCCACGGGCATGGCGGCTGCGCAAGGAGAGAGGAGAGAGGAGACTCCAGGGGGTGACGTGGCACAACCGGGCGCGTCCGATTCGCAGATCCGACGGTCCGAAAAATCTCGGATCTGGGAGGCAAAACTGGGCAAAGTGGAGGGGGTGGCTGCAAATTTGTGGCTAGGGAAACCCTAAAAATGGGTGGGAGTGTGGTGGTCTTTATATAGCCCCGGTGGCTGGCAGTTTGCAAAAACATCCCCGGTTTTTATCTCGCGCGCGCGGTGCTCACGTTTCTGACCGCCGGGGGTCCGCAGTACCTCCGATTCGGGTAAAACTTCGAACTACGCGATCAGCGCGTCGAGCCGGAGGCGTTCACCTCGTGCTGAAACCGTTCCGAAAACACTTTCGGGTGCGCTATAAAAATATCCCGTTTAATTATTAAACGGGGTTTTTCGTTCCGTTGGATGCGGCTGGTCTCGTGCAGTTTTCGCGACGGTGATCGAGTGAAACCCGGTGTCGCAAAGGTCGAGTGTCAGGGTGGCAAGGGTCGGTCTCCGTACGATACGAGATACGAGGGGGAAAAATAATCGCCGATCGATAAATCGGGGATGCAAACACCGCAAACAAATCAGACAATCAAACAATTCACACCGAAAACAAAATTTTTAATTTTTGCAAAAACTGGGCCGTTACACATATCGCATCGCAAGGAGAAGAAGACATGCCGGCTCGAGCATCCTGATAGGCTTCTCGCCCCTTGTTGGTTACCCCAAGTGGAAGGTTGAGATGTAGCGGAGCAGTAAATTTCTCTTGGCAAAGATACAGAGGTTTAAGTAAGTCCAGTAGGACTCCAAGGTCGACAAGTAGGTGGCAAGGAAACAATGGTACCGTTTTTAAGACAAAAGTTGCTTCCTTGACCTGCACACACAACAGATAGCTTTGCTCCCAATGAGTACAGAGAGGTTGTCAATCTCTCGGGCCTCGTTGTTTACAAAGGATTAAACGCAAGTGGATAATGATAGTAGTGATAATAATAGCAACTGAAAGTAAAAGCGATAAATAAAGTGGAGGTGTAAACAGTGGTGGAAATATGGACCGGGATTCCATGATGTTGACTACTGATGTCTCTCTCCCAAAATACGATAAAACAACTAAGTTAGGTGAAAAAATTACAGCTGGGCAATTGACAAAATTATAAACGCACTTCAATGCTAATTATGGTACTTGAAAGTAAGATGCTCAAAAGTATAGGCAGTACGCCAAGACAAGTAGACCGAAATCCATCTGCTTCTCCTCACTAATCATCCACCTTGAGATATCTAGCCAAAACATCTCGCTAGTATTATGTTGCGATCCCCACCCAAAGTGTAAACTCAAAGCAACAGATAATTGCATTAACAATATATGCGTAAGGTCAATAATCCTTGCAACCGCGGTTACAAGCACCATTGTTTTCTCCCTGGTGGAAACAACACATCCCCTAGTCTCATGTTTCTGTCCCTCAAGCTAGACATCGGGGGGGGGGGCATGAACCCACAATCATGCATAACACCCCCTCTTGGAATTACTATCTACTACTTGCCCAAAGCAATAAAAAGCAACATAGAACATGCAAGAATTACTCAAGAAAAAATATAAAAGTAAACCAAATATATAACTCATGACGATCTGAACATAATCTCATAATCCATCGGATCTCATATTAAAGTGTAGAAAAACATGTAGCAATGTCACATAAAAGTGCATGGAACAAGTAGAAATTATAGATACGTTTGAGACGTATCAACATCCCCAAGCTTAATTCCTGCTCGTCCTCGAGTAGGTAAATGATAACACAGATAATTTTTGTGGTGACATGCTAACACACATATAAGAACTTCAAAGTAAAGCAAGTAAGATGTGAAATTCAATTCAAGATAATAACACGCAAGAGTCTTAGTATTGATTCTAGCAAAGCATGAACATAAAGGTGCAAGTGCTCTCACTGTCCGTGACTCGAATGTTTAAAAATGGTTTTTGCGTGAAAGCAATGGGAGATGGGATTAGAGATTAAAAATATATAAATAGTTTTAATTGATAACTCAATCTACTAAAGTTTCACACTTGGTCTCCTTAGGGATCTTATTTTGACTCATCCCCAGACCACTAGTTAGGTACAAGTCAAACTGATCCTCTCTCTTTCGACTTTGAGCACTCATGCAATGGATGAGCGCGAGAAAGATACGTTGGCACTTAGGATGTCAAAGAGAAAAATGACGGGGAAGGAAGAAAAAAAGGTGTGAAAGGCTCACATCAATGATGATAATCATATGCGAGAGAAAGCCAAATGATAGATATGATGTGAGGAGTAGGGATTTGCCATGCAACGAATGCACATATGAGCTAAGGTAATCTCTCCAATGGAACTAGTGGGGTTGCATCCAACTTGCTTGCTCATGAAGACCTAGAGCTCATTTGAGGAGGATCATCCTTGGAATATGTAAGCCAAGTTCTATAGTGAAAGGGTCCCCACATAGTTATGCATGAATGATAACCTCTATGGAGTACAAATATAGCAATGGATTACGAGCGTGGATCTTTCAAAAGGAATAGTAGTGTTGCCCCTTCTATCTTTTTATTTATTTTTCTCTTTTTTCTAATTTTTGTATTTTTGTGGCCTCTTTGGCTCTTTGTATTTATCTGTCATTTCTCCTCTTTGGGATCTTTTAATTTGTCCTCTTTGGGATCTTTTCCTTACTTAAGGGCAACACTATATTTTACAAGAATATATAAGATATTTTACTCAACATAAAGAAAGACTAAAAACTGTCATGATGTATGCAAATGTATCCCTCTTCCAGTGTAGTAGGATATGCAATGATACTAGCGCGTCATGTAGCAATAATAAGGGCAAAGCCTAACTATCATGCGGCTCCTCGATCAAGCAAAATCATGTATGACATGAAGATCAATTCATGAGATGGTGGATGTTGCATGGCAATGTATCTCGGAAAGGCTATGGAAATGCCTTGATAGGTAGGTATGGTGGCTATTTTGAGGAAGATATAAGGAGGTTGATGATGATAGAGAGTATCATGCCAAGGGTTTGGATGCACCAGCGAAGTATGCGTCAACTCTCAAGGTGAGAAAGGGCAATGCACGGTACCGAAGAGGCTAGAAAAATATGGGAAGGTGGAAGTGCCAACAATCGAATACTCGCATTAGTCCGAAGAACTCATGCACTTATTATCGGTAACTCTCTATCTAATCGGGAGGTTCACAAAGAGACGTGTATGGGGGTTTGGTTATTCTTGCGCATCCTTGACCCATGGTACGTGAGGGTACTCTATATATTCCAACCCCTTCATAGGTTAGCGATCCATCTAGTAGCTAGATTTCTCAACTAAATTTTGTAGTTTTTAAAAATAAGCACATATTTCCCAAAACACGACACCTATCACTAATAGGCTCCAGCTCTTTGCACCTTGATGTACAAACATTACTCCAATCAATACCTCAAAACTATTGTAAGTTACTACTACACTTGTAATAGAAACCTTAATTGCCTACTCATGCAAGACACACAACTCAGTGCAACAAGACCACGCTGTAACAAGGTAAGCATGAAAACTCAAGAGAGTTCCTAGAAAACCCTAAACAAAAGCTCTTGAAAAGATAAAGCATGAAAACTAAGAGCTAAGCATGACAACAACTATGAAAAGATAAAGAACACACACAAAAAAAGATAAGCACGCAAGCCTATGTTGTGTTCTACGGTGGAGTGGAGCGTGTTCCTCTCCCAAACAATGAAGGCTAGGATCCAACTTGTTATGAACAACAAGCAAAACTAAAAAAACTAAAAAGTAAAGAGCGAGACGCTCCAAGTTTAGCACATAACATATGAAGTGATAAAAATATAGCATGGAGAAGGACGAACTGATGATTGTTGATTGAGAAGGGGATGTACGGGGGCATCCCCAAGCTTAGACGCTTGAGTCTCCTTGAATATTTCATGGGGGTGCATGGGAGCATCCCCAAGATTGAGCGCTTGACACTCCCGAATCTTCGTTCATCATCTTCCTTCCCATACTTGAAAACTCCCTTCATATGAAACTCATCATAGGCTGATTAGAGTGGTTAGTACCCATGATAAAATAAGTTTCCTGTACTAGAAATAAAGATATTCTTGAAGACCTACTGTTTCTCAAGATTTTCAAAAAGTTTTTGCAAAGAAAGATCAAGCTTAAGGTTTTCAAAATGATGGAAACGCAAAACGTGCCAGAATCTGTGAAAATTAGACCAACAAGTAGTAAATAATTGTTTCGGGATACTTCTGCAACTCAAATAAAAAAACTCAGAACAGACACACGAAAGCCAATTGTATGGAGCATAGTGTCAAAAAAATTCATATCAAAAAGATGACCAATTGAACCATCGTCAAGATCATCGAAAAACTCTTCAATAGTACAACTAGTATTGAGAGGATTTTCAAACAAAGGCCTAGTGATAACACTTCTAGCAATAAAACCAAAGGTAGTAAGATCAATTGGAATTTAATTTCTAATTCTATTCAAAAGCGGTATATCTTCCAAAGTCTTCACAGTTTCAACACCCCTAGCTATAGATATATTTGTTTTGGGTTGAGGAACCTTGGGTACGTATACGAACTTAGATTCCTTCTTTGAGGGGGGGTTTCTATCTTTTTAGTCTTGATGTACGATAAAGTAGTTCCTAAAATTTCAATGATATCCTCAATCTTGTCAATCCTAGAAGGGTCTAAATCATGGGATTTAAGGGTCTCCATAGTGGTATAAATTTTATGCATGGAGCTATCAAGCCTATTTAAATTCCCTTGAATCCTACGATCTACTTCACTTATTTTTCCCATACTTGGCATCTCTAGCTCTATCTTATCAAGTTTTCTCATAATGTGAGCTAAAGTAATGTTATCTTGTGTGCTAAAAATAGGTAGATTTCCGAAAAGATTTTCCATAACATTAAGAGCTTCCCAAATTGGGGATTCTAGGAAATTTCCATTGATAGAATTGTCTAAAAAAACCTATTCCAAGAAGTAATACCAACATAAAAGTTGTTAAGCAAGATACTACTGGATTGCTTTTTGGTGGCTCTATTTTGAGAATCATTAATTCTAAACCAAGCATCTTTCAAAATTTCTCCACCTCTTTGTTTGAAGGTGAGAATCTCCCCTTCGGGTGCAAAACCAAAGGCAAAGGACTTTGACATATTGACTAAACATAACAAGGTAACTAAATTTTTGTGTGGTTTTTGATAAAGGACACTAAGATAAAAACTAAATGGTAAACTAACAAGACTAAAAAGCAAATATAAAAGATAGTGTGAAACTCCCCTATCTTGAAGAGTGGAGTCCCCGACAATGGCGCCAAAAATTGTCTTGATAGGCATCTCGCCCCTCGTTGGTTACTCCAAGTGGAAGGTTGAGATGTAGTGATAGAGGCGAAGGTGTCCCGATGTTTCGATGAGATGGTGGGGATCGATTATGGTGGAGGCGACTTTCACGATCCGACTACGAACGTGCGAAGACGTTGCGCCTTAGCGATCGCTAAACCAACTCCGAGAGGTTATTGATCCCGCGGATGCACGATCAACCTGACCACGAAGGTCTAATTCCTGCAAGCAATCGAAGAACAAGCAAGAACTAAGAATTGCAATCTGGATATTGCGAATATAAGATGAATGATTACGAAAGTTGGGGTTCCAATGAGGTCTTGGCCTGGTCGGATGACACAAACGAAGAGCTCGAAGTTGCGGCTATGGCTAACTTAAATCTAATTAAAAACCCACGTCTAAACGATGCCCTAAGGGCTGTATATATGGGGGAACAGAGGGGATTTTCGTGACCCCTTGGAGGTGGGGTCCGAAAACAACCCTAACTCGGTTTCCCCACACATACGGACTCTAAAAACAGCCTATAAGGTGGTATTTCGAAATTACATGGGCCCAGCCCAATATTAAGGTGACGCAGCACCTATAATTGCCCTTGGACGAAAATAATGAAGTGGCATCTCGCGTATTTCGTCCAAGACTTCATGCGCGCCTTATGGTGGCTTCAAAGTGCGATAATCACCACGGGAAGCTCCGCTGTCCTTTCCCGCGCGCGCACCTTCTTCTCCATGCTTGATCCCGCTCCAATGACCATCCTTCTTGTCCATGCTAGGTCCTTCATTCATAAGCAAAACAAAAGTATCTAATTTAGGCAGTATCATATGTTCATGAACAATAGAAGGATTCGCAAGAAACGAAAGTACCTGATAATTTAGTTGACGTGCACGAGCTCTAGTAACTGGTCCAATATGTGTAGTTGGTGAGGATATGGGTGTAACATTAGTAGGGATGTCCTCATCATCCTCCCCTTCTTGAATTGAAGTCGTCCTCGACGGAAGCTCATCATCTTCTCCCAAATAAAGCTTCAAATCTGCAATATTAAATGTGGGACTAACCCCAAAGGCTGCAGGTAGCTCAAGTTTATATGCATTATCATTAATTTTCTGCAAAACCTTAAAGGGACCATCAGCTCGAGGCATTAACTTAGACTTGCGCAAATCAGGAAACCTATCTTTACGTAGACGTAACCAAACAAGATCTCCGGGTTCAAACACAACATGCTCTCGACCCCTATCACCAGCAAGCTTGTATCTAGCATTCATGCGCTCAATGTTTTCTTTAGTTAACTCATGCAGTTTTAATATC
Source organism: Bromus sterilis (assembly GCA_950022295.1). Taxonomy (NCBI): domain Eukaryota; kingdom Viridiplantae; phylum Streptophyta; class Magnoliopsida; order Poales; family Poaceae; genus Bromus; species Bromus sterilis. The sequence continues at coordinate 236,907,380 of OX465596.1, forward strand.
AATTCAGCACGTTGCTTAGCATCAAAATTAACCTTCTCCGAAGATGGAAGAGGTAGCAAATCAATAGGTGCACGAGGTAGAAAACCATAAACAATCTCAAAAGGGCACATTTTAGTGGTAGAATGCAATGAACGATTATAAGCAAATTCAATATGAGGTAAACATTCTTCCCACAGTTTCAAGTTACTCTTTAAAACAGCCCTAAGCATAGTAGACAAAGTCCTATTGACTACTTCAGTTTGTCCATCAGTTTGGGGATGACATGTAGTACTAAAAAGTAGTTTAGTCCCCAACTTAGCCCATAAGCATCTCCAAAAATGGCTAAGAAACTTAGTACCACGATCCGAGACAATAGTATTGGGCACACCATGTAAGCGAATAATCTCACGAAAGAATAAATCAGCAACATTAGCAGCATCATCGCTTTTATGACATGGTATAAAATGTGCCATCTTAGAAAATCTATCCACGACAACAAATATGCTATCCCTCCCATTCTTTGTTCGAGGCAAGCCTAAAACAAAGTCCATGGATATGTCCTCCCACGGAACACTAGGTACAGGTAAAGGCATGTATAAACCATGAGGATTGAGTCGTGACTTAGCTTTTTGACATGTAGTGCAGCGAGCAACAAAACGCTCAACATCCCGTCTCATCTTTGGCCAAAAGAAATGTGTAGCAAGTACGTCCTCCGTCTTCTTCACGCCAAAGTGTCCCATTAATCCTCCTCCATGCGCCTCCTGCAACAACAAAAGACGAATAGAGCTAGCTGGAATGCATAGCTTGTTAGAACGGAACACAAATCCATCATTAAGCACAAACTTGTTCCATGTTCTACCCTCTCTACAATTCTGCAATACATCTTTAAATTCCGCATCATTTACGTATTGATCTTTGATTGTCTCTAAACCGAAAATCTTGAAGTCAAGTTGTGAAAGCATAGTATAACGACGAGACAAAGCATCAGCAATAATATTATCTTTCCCCTTCTTGTGTTTAATGACATAAGGGAAAGTCTCAATAAATTCAACCCACTTAGCATGTCTACGATTAAGTTTTGCTTGACTTCTTATGTGTTTCAAAGATTCATGATCAGAATGTATAACAAATTCTTTGGGCCATAAATAATGTTGCCAAGTTTCTAATGTCCGAACAAGAGCATATAATTCCTTATCATAAGTAGAATAGTTCAGACTAGGCCCACTCAAGTTTTCAGAAAAGTAAGCAACAGGTTTAGCATCTTGTAATAACACACCTCCCAAACCAATCCCACTAGCATCGCATTCAAGCTCAAAAGTCTTATTAAAATCAGGAAGTTGGAGCAAAGGAGCATGTGTTAACTTATCTTTCAATACGGTGAAGGCTTCTTCCTGTGCGGTACCCCAAGTAAAAGGCACATCCTTGCGTGTAAGCTCATTGAGAGGTGCAGCAATGGTGCTGAAATCTCTCACAAAACGCCTATAGAATCCAGCGAGGCCAAGAAAACTCCTCACTTGTGTGACCGTTTTGGGCTGCGGCCAACTCTCAATCGCCTCGATCTTGGCTTTATCAACTTCAATTCCCTGCGGAGTAACAACATAGCCAAGAAACGATACTCGGTCGGTGCAAAAGGTGCACTTCCCAAGGTTACCAAACAAACGTGCATTACGTAGAGCAATAAAAACAGCACGTAAATGATCCAAATGTTCCTCCAAAGATTTGCTATAAATCAGTATATCATCAAAATAGACTACCACAAATCGTCCAATGAAAGCACGTAAAACCTCGTTCATTAATCTCATGAAAGTGCTAGGTGCATTAGTTAACCCAAAAGGCATGACTAACCACTCATATAATCCAAACTTAGTTTTAAATGCCGTTTTCCATTCATCTCCTAATTTCATGCGAATTTGATGGTATCCACTACGCAAATCAACTTTGGAAAACATGGTAGAGCCACTTAATTCATCAAGCATATCATCTAACCTAGGAATAGGATGACGATAACGAATAGTAATATTATTAATGGCTCGACAATCAACACACATACGCCATGTTCCATCCTTTTTAGGCACTAATATAACAGGAACAGCACAAGGACTAAGGGATTCACGTATGTAACCTTTGTCGAGTAGCTCTTGTACTTGACGCTGAATCTCCTTTGTCTCCTCCGGATTGGTACGGTATGGCGCACGGTTGGGCAGTGAAGCACCGGGAATTAAGTCAATCTGATGCTCAATCCCTCGAATAGGTGGTAATCCCGGTGGTACGTCTTGTGGAAAGACGTCAATAAACTCCTGCAAAAGGTCAGTGACAACAGGAGGCAAAGAAGGAGGCAATTCCTCACATGAAAACAAAGCTTCTTTGCACACAAAAGCATAGCACACATATTGACTAACATCCAAATCTGAAATATCAACTTTAGTATCAAGCAAAGTTGGACTAGTCAATTTAATTTCATTAGACACAGCAGAAGAAGATTTGCTATTAGTCTTATGTTGTTGCTCAAATTCTTTGGCTGCTATCTCATTTTCACTCTTATTTTTCTCCTGTTTAGCTTTACTAGCTCTAGCAAGATCATCTGTCACAATTTGTTCAGGAGACATAGGAAGTAAAGCAATATTTTTATCTTGATGAACCAGAGTAAACTGATTTGTCCTACCATGGTGTACAACATTCCTATCAAATTGCCATGGTCTACCAAGTAAAAGAGAGCATGCTTGCATGGGTACCACATCACAATCAACATAATCAGCATATGCAGCAATGCTAAAGTGCACACGAACAGAACGCATTACCTTAATCTTACCACTATTGTTAAACCACTGAATATAGTACGGATGGGGGTGTGGTCTTGTGGTGAGAGATAGCTTCTCCACCAACTCCATGCTAGCCAAGTTGTTGCAACTCCCTCCGTCAATGATGATGCGAACCGAACGTTCTTTCACCACTCCCTTTGTGTGGAACAAATTATGCCTCTGGTTTTGCTCAGCCTTCGTTACCTGCACACTTAACACACGTTGAGCAACCAAACTAGCATATTTATCTGCATCATCAGGAGCCATATACTCCATATCATGAGCATCATCATGGGCACCCTGTTCCTCATGAGCAATGAGAACTAAAGTCTCCTCATCATAGTCACTCGCTGACTCATACCCACCATCCGCCGTAATAATCATCACACGCTTGGAGGGACAGTCTTTTGCGAAGTGACCTCCACCTTGGCACCTGCGACATTTAATATCACGATCTCGTGTTTGCCCTGTGGAAGCCATGGATGAAGAAGAACTCGCCGCTGGACCACTCTGTGCACCCTTGAATGGTGGCGCTGACTGTTTTGGTGGCTCCCTGTAAGAATGAGCGGCTGAAGTAGAGGGTGGAGCAGCAGGACGTGTGGATGTAGAAGGTCCACGCGATGTCCATGATGTATTTCGTCCTGCAGAAAAGTTAGGTCGCGTAGCGGCCTGTCGATCCTGCACTTCACGTTCAGCTTTACAAGCAAGATGAAACAAACGAGTAATAGTAGCATAGTCCTTGTATTCTAGAATAGTTTGTATCTCCCTGTTTAAGCCACCTATGAAACGTGCAAACATAGCTTCATTATCCTCTACTAGGCCACATCTAATCAATCCAGTTTGTAATTCTTGATAATATTCCTCTACAGAATTTTTTCCTTGTCTCAAACGCTGTAATTTTTGTAGCAATTCACGTTGATAATAAGGAGGAACCCAGCGAGTACGCATAGCATCTTTTAAAGCAGCCCAAGTAGCTGGAATATTATTAGCATGCAATCTACAATGTTCAGACCACCAAATAGATGCAAAACCCGTGAATTCACAAACAGCAGCAGTAACACGTCTATTCTCAGGATATTGTAAACATGTAAAGCGTTGTTCAGTTTCTAACTCCCAAGTAAGATAAGCATCAGGAATATATCTACCCTCAAACGGCTTAAGATTCAATTTAAGTTTAGGCACATGTTCATCATCGCGTACCTGAGGGGGTGGTTGGTGTCGACCGTGGCGAATGTTGGGACGTGGACGTCCAGCTGGCTGTTCATAGGCCGCTTCTTGTTCCACCTCCTCCTCGTAATCACCCTCGTAGTTGTCGTCCTGGCCGACGTCAGAGGCAGCAGCAGCAGTAACTGCAGCAGCAGCAGGAGCACCAGCAGCTTGTCCGCCCGGAAACAGAATACGTCGTGCACGTCGTGGTGGCGGTGGCTGTGCTGGAGCGGCCGCAGGCTGTATAGGTAAGCGTGCGAGCAACTCAGTAAACTTGGCGTCGAGCTTGGTGTCGATCATCTTCTCCACACCATCAATCGCCTCTGTAAATCTGTTCTCGATGTCATTCACCTGTTCAGACATCATTTGTGCAAATTTATCATGTAATGCTTTGTTTGTCATATTCTCCCAATCAGGTGCATCCCGCGCCACTTCATCATGGGATCCTGGCATGGTTAGCAGAAATAGAAAACACACAGAAGTATGATCCTACTTCGACTAATGGGATGTGGGGTGGTGGAAAGCACAAATCCGTCAAGCTTTTCTTCAGTTCTTACCGATTCTTACCTAGCAGCAGGTGGTGATGTACAACCAACGGGTCAAAACTCTCAGAGATGTGGTAGAGCGATGGCCAGGAGGTGTCAACCGCACGAAGTAGAATATATGTGGAGCTGTAGGTAGGTTTGACAAATATGGTAGCAAAAAGCTCAACAGTAATCAAAACAGAGATGCAAAGTTGAATAAACACTCAACGTCGGTACTGTGCTGATCCTAGGCTAGACCGTACTAGAGACGCGAGCCTAAAACACCAACGAAAGCACGGCGCGGCACGTAATCAACTGAGAAGCACACTCTAAATTTTTTTTTTCTCTTTTTTTTTTTTTTTTTTTTGCTTTTTTTTTTTGCGATGCGGGACTGCGGTGGCTGAAAAAGTGCGAAAAAATCACTATGGTGGCGAACGTCTCAAAATGAGTTTCTGGACCTAAGGAACGTATGGGCACGGAATTTTTTCACCCCTGAATTTTTTGGCCTAAAAACTGCTCTGAAAAGCGTGGCAGACTTTTTTTTTTTTTTTTTTTTTTTTTGGAAAATCACCCCCCTTCTCTGGACGGAAAAAGCTTGGTGAAATCCGACTCTAACAACTCAAAACTAATCTGGCTACAGAGAGATCAGGATCCTTACTGATGGTGGAACTCAACTCGGACTCGTGAGACGTGGTGGTGTATATGGACTCTGCTTGGCGGAACGTGGTGGTGTATCTGCACGTGGATTGGCGGAACGTGGTAGGATGACTACTGTGCGGCGGCGACGTGGCAAACTGTGATCAGAACTCGAAACTCTAAGGGAACTAGACGCTAAGATCAGCAACTTGACACAACGATGCAACCGTAAATTCAACAAGGCAAGCTACTGTAAAGAAAACTGGATAAGGGCTCGGACTGTTTTGGAACGTGATGATCTAACCCTAATTTTGTTTTTGGCTTTTTCGTGGACTGTAGGTATGAAGAACAGAACCAATCTAGACTATGAAAACTGGTAAATCTCACCGAGCAACCTGGAAATCTGATACCACTTGATAGAGGCGAAGGTGTCCCGATGTTTCGATGAGATGGTGGGGATCGATTATGGTGGAGGCGACTTTCACGATCCGACTACGAACGTGCGAAGACGTTGCGCCTTAGCGATCGCTAAACCAACTCCGAGAGGTTATTGATCCCGCGGATGCACGATCAACCTGACCACGAAGGTCTAATTCCTGCAAGCAATCGAAGAACAAGCAAGAACTAAGAATTGCAATCTGGATATTGCGAATATAAGATGAATGATTACGAAAGTTGGGGTTCCAATGAGGTCTTGGCCTGGTCGGATGACACAAACGAAGAGCTCGAAGTTGCGGCTATGGCTAACTTATATCTAATTAAAACCCAAGTCTAAACGACGCCCTAAGGGCTGTATATATGGGGGAACAGAGGGGATTTTCGTGACCCCTTGGAGGTGGGGTCCGAAAACAACCCTAACTCGGTTTCCCCACACATACGGACTCTAAAAACAGCCTATAAGGTGGTATTTCGAAATTACATGGGCCCAGCCCAATATTAAGGTGACGCAGCACCTATAATTGCCCTTGGACGAAAATAATGAAGTGGCATCTCGCGTATTTCGTCCAAGACTTCATGCGCGCCTTATGGTGGCTTCAAAGTGCGATAATCACCACGGGAAGCTCCGCTGTCCTTTCCCGCGCACGCACCTTCTTCTCCATGCTTGATCCCGCTCCAATGACCATCCTTCTTGTCCATGCTAGGTCCTTCATTCATAAGCAAAACAAAAGTATCTAATTTAGGCAGTATCATATGTTCATGAACAATAGAAGGATTCGCAAGAAACGAAAGTACCTGATAATTTAGTTGACGTGCACGAGCTCTAGTAACTGGTCCAATATGTGTAGTTGGTGAGGATATGGGTGTAACATTAGTAGGGATGTCCTCATCATGTAGCGTAGCAGTAAATTTCCCTTGGCAAAGATACTAAGGTTTAAGTCAGTCCAGTAGGACTCCAAGGTCGATAAGTAGGTGGCAAGGAAACAAGGGCACCTTTTTTAAGAAAAAAGTTGCTTCCTTGACCTGGACCTACACACACAACAGATAGCTTTACTCCCAACGAGTACAAAGAGGTTTTCAATCTCTCCGGCCTTGTTGTTTACAAAGGATTAAACCATGGGGATAATGATAGTAGTGTTAATGATAGCAACTGAAAGTAAAAGTGATAAATAAAGTGGAGGTGTAAGCAGTGGTGGAAATATGGACCGGGGTCCCATGATGTTCACTAGTGATGTCTCTCTCCCAAAAGACGATAAAGTAGCTAAGCTGGGTGAACAAATTACAGCTGGGCAATTGACAGAATTATAAACGCACCGCAATGCTAATTATGCTACTTGAAATTAAGAGGCTCAAAAGTATGGGAAGTACGCCAAGACAAGTAGACCAAAATTCATCTGCATCTCCTCACTAATCATCCACCTTGAGATATCTATCCAGAACATCTTGCTGGTATTAAGTTGCGAGTCCCACCCAAAGTGTAAACTCAAAGAAAAAGACAATTGCATTAATAATCTATGCGTAAGGTAAACAATCCTTGCAACCGCGGTTACAAGCACCGTTGTTTTCTCCATGGTGGCAAAATCACATCCCTTAGTCTCTGTAACAGCCCAGTTTTCACAAAAAATAAAATTTTTTGTTTTCGGTGTGAATCATTTGATTGTCTGATTTGTTTGCGGTGTTTGCATCCCCGATTTATCGATCGTCGATTATTTTCTCCCCCTTATTCTCATATCGGATGCGTGACTGACCCCTTTCCACCACGGCACACGACCTTGCGACACCGGGATTTCACCCGATCACCGTCGCGAAAACGGCACGAGACCAGCTGCAGCCAACGGAACGAAAACCCCATTTATTTAATAAACGGATTATTTTATTGGGGCGTCGAAAAATGTTGTCGAAATGTCACCGCAATGAGGTACGATCAACGGGCTCGACGCGCTGAGCGCGTGGTTCGAGATTTCGTCGGAATCAGAGTCCGTACGGAGTCTCGGCGGTCACGAATGCGATCGCCGGACGCGCGAGAGGGGTACCGAGGGCGTTTGCGTAAACAGGCCAGCCAACCTGCCTATATAAAGACCACCAGACTCCCACCACCCAATTAGGGTTTACCCTAATGGAAATTTGCAGCCACCCCCTCAGTTTTGCCACAAAATTTTCCCCCAAATCCCCCAAATTTCGAAACCCTAGCCTCCCAGCCATCCGGAGCCGTCAGATCTGGGAACGGAGGTCCCAGATCGCGCCCGGAGCAGCCTCCTCTCCTCCTCCCTGTCCTCACCGCCCTCCCCGCTCCGTTTGCAGGCCCCAGGAGCCACCGGACCGCGCCCTCCGCCGCACGCCATGGGTGGCGGCCTGAGCTCGAGGCCGCGCCTCCGCAGCACCTCCGGCGCACGCCTGCGGCCCTCCTCCGCCTGGACCGCCCGCGCTGCCTGCCCCGTATGGCGCCGCCCCTCGTCGGCAGGGACGCCGGCTGCCGTCGCCGGCCACGACGAGGCCGAGCTGGAACCGCCGACCGGCTCCCTCCAGCGGCCGAGCTGGGCCGGCCTGGCAGCCTAGCAAGCCCCCAGCCCAGCCAGGCGCCAGGCCACCTCCAGCCAGAGTGGGCCGAGCCCATGGGTGAGGCCCAGGTCGCCCTCTCCTCTTTTTTTCCCTAACGTTTTTCTATTTTTTTTCTGCTAAGTCCTTGTTTTTTTACTAAGTCCCCAGTTTTTATTACTGCTGTATCAGTTTTGCAACGATGATAGCGATCAAACCGTAGCTCCAATTAACGTGCCCCCAAAATGAAAGTTGCTCAGTTTTGCGTGCTCTAGCATTCGTATGTAGAAAGTTTTTGCATTTGAGCTCATATTGATTGTGTAATTGTGTGCTGAACAGGGCATCAGGCCGTTAAACTGCTACAAATTGCTTTTATTTCCTATTAAGTGCTGCTGTTATTATTTTATTGCAACTTCGGGTGACGATTGCTTCGCAACCGTTCATCGGAATTGATTGATTCCTTTTGCATCCTGTTAAGCATTGTTTCTACTTCAGTTCCATGCATTCACATGCCATAATTTCTTGCTGCATCATGATTGTATCTTGCTACAAAGTAGCTACCCTACTGTTAGTGTGTTGTTGTTTATATTTTGTTGCAACTTCGGTCGACGAGTGTGTCGCGACCGTTTATCGGAATTGAGTGATTCCAATTGCATATTGTTAAGCATCATGTCTACTTCCATTACATGTATTGCTATGTCATGTTGCTGCACTGTTGCATATAGATTTACCCCTGTTTATACAGCTTGTGCCCGTAACTTGTTTTGCTTGTATCTTTTTAACCGTAACTCCGTTTGGGGTGTTCTTTATATGTAACTTGATTAGTTTTTTGTGTAGTTTGTGTTTATGCTATTGTTTGCTGTTGTTAACCAACCTAAAATATGGTTTAGGACAGAACAGTACCAAATGTTTTAATCATCGTGCGGCACTTAGTGTTATGCCATGTTTAGGTTGTGCCTCACTTAAATTGACTAGCATAGATAGTTTACTTTGTGCTTCACCTCTTTACATGTTTGTGTGTTATGCCATGCTTGCTTGAGTTGCCGTGTTAACAACTTTGTTGATCACTTGTAGCTAAACAACTTGAACCTCTCTAAATGTGCGGTATCGTCGTGTGTGACGAGTACTCCACTTAACCTGTTAGTAACCGCTCTCGACGGTAGGTGCGATGTCTCGTGTTATCTTCTTGTTGATGCTTGCTCGTGTTTGCTTCGTAGTAATATATGCTTGCTCGTTGATTGCTTTCCAGTGTTTATCGTCTTGTATGCTCCTGCGGATACCTCTCGGAGACGATGCGAGCTTGCGATCCACTACACCTTCGGAACCCGACTTATCAATAGGCAAGGACTATACATTACTTATGATCCATTCTATTTCAACCAGCGGTTTGCATGCTAGTCTAGGATAGGTTCGATGTTTGATCCTACCACATGTTTACAGCCTCTTTCAAACCGATACAGCCATGTCCCCTCCCAGCAAACCATGTACTGCTATGTTACTATTGCTCGTTGCTCAGCCCCTGCTTAGTATGCATGCTTAGGATGCTACGATGTTACCCTGTTACTCCTTGCTTTGGGATATCACCTTATTATATTGTTTTTGATGATATGATTATTATAATGTTGACTATATTCGATGAAGGATGGAAGGTCTAGGCTATCCCGCCCCGACGTCTTGTTCCATTCGAGTCACCTAGGATCCGAGTTCCGGGTATTGGTTTTAAGACTGAGCGTGCCTAACCGCGTGTGGGATTTTATGGGGTCCCCTTTTCTTACCTACCTAGCTTCAAGCATTTCTAGTGGTGGCCCAAGCTGATTTACCATTTGAAACCGTGTGTGTGCTGGTCAGCTGCCAGTAGTTTTCAAACCAACCTGGACCAGTGAGGACATAGTTCCCTTGCTGGCCCACCTTGTTCGGCTGAGGACCCGGTTTCCCATGTGCGATTAACCGGCTATCCAAACCCGAGACAGACGGTAGAGACCAGATCGAGAGAGCGGCTGGCTCCTAAGTTGGATGTCGACTCACCGGGGGCCACCCGTATTTGTTCGTTGTTAGTTAGAGGGACCTGTCGTTTCGGATCTCTTGGAACTAAATCATAAAATGGTTGCCTGTGATGGGTAGTAACTAAGAGAGATGGACGTGCGTGCGGAGCCTTGTAATGGGCAGTTGGTACACCGCCTGCAGGGTTAAATCTTTTTGAGAAGCCGTGTCCACGGTTATGGACGACTTGAGACCTACTCCTTGTTCATAGACAACAACAAGTGAGATATTATTAAATAACTTGATCAACGTGTGTGTGTGCCTTGACTGCTTCTTCTTCGTTGGGATGCGAAGAGGAGGACAAGGATAGGATAGGTGTTATGTTTGCGTAAGTAGTTGATAGCAAGACTTGTTGGAGGCGATTCCTCATCGAATGCTTGGCTTCTTACCTTACTCTCTAGATCGTTAGCCACTTCATAAATGCTAGTGCGGCAGCAACCTCACCACTTACCCCTTCCTTACCGTAAACTACTAGTTGTCCTAGAATGACGAGTGATGAAGTCCTTGCTGGGTCAGATGACCACTACAGTTGGATGCTGAGTACCTCTGTACTCATGATACTACCCCCAAACTCTTTTCAGGGTTCTGATCGACAACAGGTATGGTGATCGACGTTTCACGTGGAGACTCGACGACGACTAGTTAGGCGGATCCCGGCGGAGGGCCTGGACCCGTGTGGTTATGGGATCGATGTTTTCTCTTTGCCTCTAGGCATTTTATTGTAGTCTGTACTCATACATGTACCTTCCGCTGTTGTATTGTATTTGAGGCAGTTGTATGCCGACTGTATGAGATGTTGTATCCTTGTATCTGTAATGTTGTGATATCATGTTGGAAATCCGGGGCATATGGCTTTGTCATATGTCGCGGTGGGACCGATATGTGCTTCGTCCCCGGATCTGGGTGGAAACACCTAGATCTGGAACAGTACCGCATATCGGGCCTTACAGTCTCATATTTCTGTCACTCAAGCTAGACATAAGGGGGCATGAAACCACAATCATGCATAACGCTCCCTCTTGGAGTTACTATCTACTACTTGGCCAAAGAAATAAAAAGCAAGGAAGAACATGCAAGAATTACTTAGAAACAAAATATAAAATTAAACCAGATATATAACTCATCATGATCTCAACATAATCTCATAATCCATCGGATCCCAGCAAACACAACATAGCAACAGTAGGAAAATTACATAGGTGCCTTGATCATGTAGGGAAACTCACAAGGACTAAACATTTAAGAACAAGATTGGAGGGAAGAAATCACATAGCTACTAGTCATGGACCCATCGTCCAAGGGGACTACTCACGACACATCCTGGAAGCGTCCATGGAGGTGGAGAAGCTCTCGAAGGTCAATCCTCCCTCTCGCAGGGTTCCTGATGAGGACATCCCTACTAATGTTACACCCATATCCTCACCAACTACACATATTGGACCAGTTACTAGAGCTCGTGCACGTCAACTAAATTATCAGGTACTTTCGTTTCTTACGAATCCTTCTATTGTTCATGAACATATGATACTGCCTAAATTAGATACTTTTGTTTTGCTTATGAATGAAGGACCTAGCATGGACAAGAAGGATGGTCATTGGAGCGGGATCAAGCATGGAGAAGAAGGTGCGCGCGCGGGAAAGGACAGCGGAGCTTCCAGTGGTGATTATCGCACTTTGAAGCCACCATAAGGCGCGCATGAAGTCTTGGACGAAATACGCGAGATGCCACTTCATTATTGTCGTCCAAGGGCAATTATAGGTGCTGCGTCACCTTAATATTGGGCTGGGCCCATGTAATTTCGAAATACCACCTTATAGGCTGTTTTTAGAGTCCGTATGTGTGGGGAAACCGAGTTAGGGTTGTTTTCGGACCCCACCTCCAAGGGGTCACGAAAATCCCCTCTGTTCCCCCATATATACAGCCCTTAGGGCGTCGTTTAGACTTGGGTTTTAATTAGATATAAGTTAGCCATAGCCGCAACTTCGAGCTCTTCGTTTGTGTCATCCGACCAGGCCAAGACCTCATTGGAACCCCAACTTTCGTAATCATTCATCTTATATTCGCAATATCCAGATTGCAATTCTTAGTTCTTGCTTGTTCTTCGATTGCTTGCATGAATTAGACCTTCGTGGTCAGGTTGATCGTGCATCCGCGGGATCAATAACCTCTCGGAGTTGGTTTAGCGATCGCTAAGGCGCAACGTCTTCGCACGTTCGTAGTCGGATCGTGAAAGTTGCCTCCACCATAATCGATCTCCACCATCTCATCGAAACATCGGGACACCTTCGCCTCTATCAATTCCGCTAAGAGGTCTTCTGGTGCTCCCAATCTTGGAAGCGCGACGGCGGCGGAACATAGAGCTATTTCGTGATGCGGGGTTCTCCTCGAGGGTTTCTGGGACGAAGAGGTAATATAGGCCAAAGGGGGAAGCCAGGGGCCACCTAGGGCTCCCAGGCGCCCTGGTGGCGCGACCAGGGGTGGGGCCGCGCCACCTGGCTGCCTGGGCGCCAGGTGGGCCCCCGTTGGCCCTTCTTCGGGGTTCCGGAAGCTTCCGTCTCGCTGATTTTTATTCCGATTTTTCTGGAATTTTTGGAGGAATTTTAATTGGGGTAAAATCACTTCAACTAAAAGACATCAACAGAAAGAAACTGCCACTAGGTTCACTGAGTTAGTAGGTGAGTCCAAATATGTGTAAAATAATATGAAAGGGTAGAAAACATGTAGCAATGTCACATAAAAGTGCATGGAACAAGAAGAAATTATAGATACGTTTGGGACGTATCACAGCCTCACACCCAAAGAGCAGTTGGATGGGCCCTGCAGAATCCACTGTTTCGAAGACGACTTGGGATGACTTAGGGCAGCTCACACCTTAAGAAGCTGCCAACTGTTGCCGAACTCTCAGATATAATAAAAAGGAGAAGCAGCGCAAAGCCAAACGAGCAAGAGAAAAAATGCAACAACAAGCGCTTAACCCAGAAGAACAATACCCACTGTCTCACGGACGGGTGTGCATGATCCAAGAAGGACGACCCTCGAGGACGAAGCAGCAGGCGAGCACCTTAGAAGCCCAAACAGCCGATGACCTGCTGGCAGGAGAACCCTACTACTTATATGACTCAGAAGTCAACATCACTTTCTCACAAGACGATCATCCACCCGCAGTCCCAAGGCCAAGGCACGCGCCTTTGCTCCTCGAAGCTCAGATTGAGTGATATGATATGACCCGAGTTTTCATGGACGGGGGGAGCATCCTAAACATCATCTTCGTCGACACCTTGCGCAAAATGCTGATTCCATGATCAGTCTGGAAGAACTTCACCGTCACATTCTATGGCATAATACCGGGCGAAGCAACCTCCTCACTCAGAACAATCAAGCTCGATGTAGTCTTTGGAAGTAAGGGAAACTTCGCATGTGCGTCAGTTACGGACCCGTCAACAAGCATTACCCAAAGGATCACTTTCCTCTCTCAAGAATCGATCAAATTATTGACTCCACCGCAGGATGCGACCTCCCGTCCTTTCTTGACGCCTACTCAGGATACAACCAGATAAGGATGAAGTAGGAAGACGAGGATCACACCTTGTTCATCACCTTTATGGCGTATTCTGCTACAAGGCAATGCCCTTCAGGCTGAAAAACACCAGAGGCACATATCAACGAATGATGCAAGCATGCCTAAGGGACCAAATTGGAAGAAAAGTTCAAGTCTACGTAGACGACATCGTCATCAAAACATACAATGCAGACACACTAATCGACGACCTCCGGGAGACCTTTGCAACACTCAACAGATACATCATCAAGCTTAATCCAAAAAAATGCGTATTCGGCGTCCCAGTCGGAAAACTACTCGGGTACATGGCGTCTACTCGAAGAGTCGAAGCTAACCCGGAGAAAGTCCAAGCACTCGCCAGAATGCAAGAACCAGTCAATTAAAAGGCGTGCGACAACTCACCGGGAGACTCGCAACATTGAGCCGCTTCATCAGCAGGCTAGGAGAAAGGACGCTCTCATTGTACCAACTACTCAAGAAAGGAGGCAAGTTCGAGTGGACAGAGGAGGCCCGGAACGCATTCGCGGACCTAAAGAAGACTCTCTCGACTCCCCCGATATTGGCAGTACCCAAGGAACGAGAACCGTTGTACCTCTACATAGCGGCTCAGAGCAGCGTGGTTAGCATCGCACTTGTGGTCGAACACATGGAAGAAGGCAAAGTACAAGGCATACAAAGGCCAATCTACTACCTCAGTGAGGTCCTCACAAAATCTCAGCAGAGGTACCCGCACTACCAGAAGCTCGTGTACGCCATAGTCATGACGCCACAAAAAGTAACTCATTACTTCGAGGAGCACCCAATCACAATGGTAAGTGATACGTCCCAAACGTATCGATAATTTCTGCATGCTCCATGCATGTTTTGTGTGATATTGCTATGATCTAGATACACTTTCAGACACTTTTGATCATATTTGGACTAACCTTTTAACTCAATGCACCCCATTGCCAGTTTCTGTTTTCTGTTGTTTTTCTATTTCAGTTTTCCCGCATATTAAAAGTGCTCAAATTTTTTGGGAAAAATCAGATAAAAAATCAGCGTGAAGGAACCTTTCGGAGTCCCGAAGGAGACCAGGTGGGACCCACCAGGGCCCCATGCGCCTAGCTGGCGTGACCTAGGGCTTGGCCGCGCCAGGGGGCGCCTGGACACCTGGTGGCCCCCCTGGCTGCCCTCCTTCGCCTATATATCTCCCGTGACGTGAAACTTCTGAAGACAAAACCCTTTTTAGCGATCTCGCCTCTGTTCCGCCGCCGCCGCGCTTCCAAGATCGGGAGCACCAGTAGACCCCTTCCCGGCACCCTGTCGGAGGGAGGATCGACCTTCGGGTGCTTCCCCTCCACCATGGACGCTTCCCGGATGTGCCGTGAGTAGTTTCATTTGGAGCATGGGTCCGTGATCAGTAGCTATGTGATGTTCTCCTACCCTCTTTGTTTTTCATGGTTTAGACCTCGTGAGCTGCCCTACATGATCGAGGCACATATGTAATCTTTCTGCTGTTGCTATGCTGAGCTTCATGGGATCTGATGGATTATGAGATTATGTTCAGATTGTGATAGAGTAATATATTTGGTTCTTATATTTTATATTTTTGTTCCTAAGTAATTCTTTCATGTTCTCCGTTGCTGTTTATTTCTTTGGCCAAGTAGTAGGTAGTAACTTCAAGAGGGAACGTTATGCTCGATTGTGGGTTCATGCCCCCTGATGACACACTTGAGTGACAGAAACATGAGTCTAGGGGATGTGCTGTTTCCACAAGGGGGAGAACGACGGTGCTTGTAACCATGGTTGCAAGGATTGTTTACTTTACGCAAAGTTCTTTTTAATGCAGTTGTCTGTTGCTTTGGGTTTACACGTTGGGTGGGGCTCGCAACTAAATACCAGCGAGATGTTCTGGATAGATATTTGAAGGTGGATGATTAGTAGTAGATGCAGATGGATTTCGGTCTACTTATTTTGGCATATTACCCTTGCTTTTGAGCCTCTTCCTTTCTTTTGTAGCATAGTTAGCATGCGGTGCGTTTATAATCATGTCAATTGCCCATCTGTAATTTGTTTACCTCGCATAGCAGTTTTATCGTCTTTTGGGAGAGAGACATCACTAGTGAACATCACGGGACCCCGGTCCATATTCTCATCACTGTTTACACGCTCATTTAATTTTCTGCTTTTACTTTCAGTTGCTATCATTATCATTATCCCTTGTGTTTTGATCCTTTGTAAACAACAAGACCGGAGAGATTGCAACCTCTCTGAACTTCGTTGGGAGGAAAGTTGTGTCTGTGTGCAGGTCCGGGAGAAGCAAGTGATTATTATAAACGACGCGTCACTTGCTGAACCACCTACTTATCATCTCCGGAGTCCTACTGGTCGATCTCAACCTTGGTATCTTCACCAAGGGAAACTTGCCGCTACGCTGCATCTCACCTTCCACTTGGGGTAACAAACGAAGGGCGAGAAGCAATTATCATCTCTCACGTATCAGTAAGTAGCGCCACACTCTCGGACATCCTCAACAACCCAGAAGCAACGTGTCGAGTCACCGAGTGGAATATCGAGGTCAGCTCTTGCTACCTGCAATTCAGGCACCTAACGGCAATCAAAGCACAAGTCCTCCAGATTTTCTGGTCGGGTGGATGGAGGTACAAACACCTGGTCCCCCAGAACTCTCAAAAAGACACCAGGGAGCTGGAGCAGGCATCGTGCTAATCTCACCCAAAGGGGACAAGCTCAGATATGTGCTCCAGATCAACTTTGAGAAATCGTCAAACAATGAAGCGGAATTTGAGGCACTCCTACACGACATGCGCATGGCAGAAGCCTGTGGTGCCACCCGCCTTGTAATCTATGGAGACTCCAATCTCGTCGTCCAACAAGCAATGAGGTACTGTGAGGCAGTCGTAGACAACATGTTATCATATAAAAAACTCTACAACACTCTAGAAGAAGAGTTCGACGGGTGCGAGCTCAACTACGTCACCAGGGCAAATAACACAGAAGCTGACGAACTCGCAAACATTGTATCAAATTGAGGGACAATCCCTCCAGGCGTGTTCCTTGAAAGCATCAGTCAGAGATCAATCAAAACAAAAGCACTCGTGCCAGCAATGGCCGCAGAAGACAACAATACAGACACACCGATACAAGTAGCAGCAGCGAACCCAGTCGCTGAGGAACAGGGAAACAAGGAAAATGAGGTGGAAGAGCCGGCAACACCCGAGGACCCAGCCTGGACAAGATCCTTTCTCAGATATCTGATAGGAGGCACCCTTCCACAAGATGTCATAGAAGCTTGACGCATTAGCCGGCGCTCCAAGGCGTTCACGATAATCAATGGACAGCTCTACAAGCGCAACATTTCTCAAGTGCTCCAAAAGTGCATCGAGGAAGAAGATGCAAGGCACTGCTACTCGAGATCCACGAAGGAGTTTGCGGGAACCACGCGAGAAGCCGTGCTCTAGTGGATAAAGCTTTCCGAGCAGGATTTTACTGGCCAACCGCGATGCGAAAGGTAGAGGACATCATTCGACGCTGCATCGCCTGCCAAAAATTTGCCAGCAGTCCTCATGCGCTAGAATTAGAGCTCAAAACCATACCATTATCCTGGCCCTTTGCAACATGGGGACTAGACATGGTCGGTCCACTCAAGAAACCTTCTAAGGGTGGTCGAACACACCTCCTAGTAGCAGTTGACAAGTTCACCCAGTGGATAGAAGCGGTGCCAATCACCAGATCGACAACCCTCACAACAGTCAATTTCATTGGGTCAATCATTTTCCGGTTCGGTGTACCACACAATATCATCACGGACAATGGTACAAACTTCACAGCAGCAGAATTCCAAAATTTCTGCTAGGAACTAGGCATCAAGATCAACTATGCATCAGTCACGCACCTGCAGTCCAACGGTGAAGTCGAAAAGGCGAACGGGCTAGTATGCGGCGGCATAAAAAAGAGGCTCATGACACCACTCGAGAAGGCCACATGTAACTGGATATAAGAGTTGCCCGCTGTCCTTTCGAGCCTTCTGATGGTACGAATTAACGCCCCCTCGTTGGTTACCCAAAGTGGAAGGTTGAGATGTAGACAGCGCCAATTTCCCTCGGTAA
Source organism: Bromus sterilis (assembly GCA_950022295.1). NCBI lineage: Eukaryota > Viridiplantae > Streptophyta > Magnoliopsida > Poales > Poaceae > Bromus > Bromus sterilis. The sequence goes on from OX465596.1 coordinate 236,925,205, forward strand.
AGATACCAAGGTTTGTCTCCAGCAGGACTCCGGAAACGACAGGTAGGTGACAACGGCGCCAGAGATTGGCGGTTGGCGTGGACCTGCACACACAACAGATAACTTTGCTCCCAATGAGTACAAAGGGGTTGTCAATCCCTCCGGCCTTGTTGTTTACAAAGGATAAAACGCACGGGATAATAATGATAGTGATAGCAACGGAAAAGTAAATACTGAAAGTAAATTGATAGTGTAAACAGTGTTGGAAATATGGACCGGGGTCCTATGATGTTCACTAGTGATGTCTCTCTCCCAAAAGACGATAAAATAGCCATGCGAGGTAAACAAATTACAGCTGGGCAATTGACAGGATTATGTGCGCAAACCAATGCTAATTATGCTATGAAGAAAGGTAGAGGCTCAAAAGCATAGGCGGTACGCCAAGACAAGTAGACCGAAATCCATATGAATCTACCTACTAATCATCCACCTTGAGATATCTATCCAGAACATCTCGCTGGTATTAAGTTGCGAATCCCACCCAAAGTGTAAACTCAAAGCAACAGACAACTGCATTAAAGAACTTTGCATAAAGTAAAGAATCCTTGCACCCGCAAGTACAAGAACCGTTGTTTTCCCCCTTGTGGCAACAACACATCCCCTAGACTCATGTTTCTGTCACTCAAGCTAGTCATCGGGGGGCATGAACCCACAATCATGCATAACGCTCCCTCTTGGAGTCACTACCTACTACTTGGCCAAAGCAATAAACAGCAACGGAGAACATGCAAGAATTACTCAAGAACATAAATATAAAAGAGGAGAATCAAATATATTACTCAAACACAATCTGAACATAATCTCATAATCCATCGGATCCCAGCAAACTCAGCATAGCAACAACAAAAATATTACATAAGTGCCTCGATCATGTAGGGCAGCTCACGAGGTCTAATCCATGAAGAACAAAGAGGGGAGGAGAACATCACATAGCTACTGATCATGGACCCATGGTCGAAGGTGGACTACTCACGGTTCATCCGGGAAGCATCCATGGTGGTGGAGAAGCTCCCGAAGGTGATTCCTCCCTCCGGCAGGGTGCCGGGAAGAGGTCTTCTGGTGCTCCCGATCTTGGGAGCGTAGCGGCGGCGGAACAGAGGAGAGATCGCGAATAAGGGTTCCCGTCTCGGGGTTTTTGCGTCACGGGGAATAAATAGGCGAAGGGGGGCAGCCAGGGGGTCCACCAGGGGTCCAGGCGGCCCTCTGGCGTGGCCTCACCCTGGGGCGTGCCGGGAGGGCGCCTGGGGCCCTGGTGGGTCCCCTACGCCCCCCTCGGTGATTCCAGAAGCTTCCTGATCGCTGATTTTTTATTGGATTTTTCCCGAATTTTTGGAGCACTTTTGATATGGGGGAAACCTGAAATAGAAAAACAGTAGAAAATAGGAAGTGGCACTGGGGTGCACTGAGTTAATAGGTTAGTCCAAATATGATCAAAAGTGTATGGAAGTTCATCAATATCACACAAAAGAGGCATGGAGCAAGCAGAAATTATAGATACGTTTTGGACGTATCAACATCCCCAAGCTTAATTCCTGCTCGTCCTCGAGTAGGTAAATGATAACAAGCATAATTTCTGTGGTGACATACTAACAACCATATAAGAACTTTTAAGTAAAGCAATCAAGGCATGTAATTCAATTCAAGTAATAACAGGCAATAGTTTATATCTAGCATTGAAATAAGAAACATAAGAACATAAAGGTGCAAGAGCTCTCGCTGTCCGTGACTCGAATGTCTCCAAATGGTGTTTCCGTGCAAGAAAGGGGATAGGGATATATGAGAGAAAAATTATTTTTGTGTTGAGAACTCAACCTACTAAAGTTTCACACTTGGTCTTCTTTGGAATCTTATCTTGACTCATCCCGAGACCACTAGCCAGGTACAAGTCAAAATGATCCACTCCTTTTCAACATTTTGAGGACTAATGCAATGGATGAGCGTAAGCAAGAAAGTTGACACTTAGGATGGCAAAGAGAGAATATGGTGGAGGAGGAAGACAAAAAGGTGTGAAAGGCTCACATCAATGAGGACAATCATAGGCAAGAGAAAGCCAAATGATAGATATGATGTGAGGAGTAGGGATTGCCATGCAACGGATGCACATATGAGCTAAGGTAAGCTCTCCAATGGAACTAGTGGGGGTGCATCCAACTTGCTTGCTCAAGAAGACCTAGAGCTCATTTGAGGAGGCTCATCATTGGAATATACAAGCCAAGTTCTATAGTGTGAAGGTCCCCACATAGCTATATGCATGAATGATAATCTCTATGGAGTACAAGATATAAGAGGGAGTACGAGTGTGGATCTCTCCAAAGGAATAGTAGTGTGCCCCCTTCTCTCTTTTTATTTTTTCTCTCTTTTTTGTATTTTTTTGTATTTTTTGGCAGCCTTAATGGCTCTTTTTATTTCTCTCATTTATCCTCTTTGGGACCTTTTAATTTTTCCTCTTTGGGATCTTTTAATTTTTCCACTTTGGGATCTTTTCCTCACTTTAGGGGCAACACTCTATATATTACAAGCAGTATAGAAGATCTTTCACACTTTACAAAGTACTCAAATCATAAAGAAGATGTAACTATCATGATGTATGCAAATGTATGCCTCTGCCAGTGTAGCAGGATATGCAATGATACTAGCGCGTCATGTAGCAGTGATTAGGGCAAGGCCCAACTAGCATGCGGCTCATCGATCAAGCAAGTAACATGTATGACATGAAGATCAAGTCATGAGAAGGTGGATGTTGCATGTCAATATATCTCGTAAAGGCTATGGAAATGCCTTGGTAGGTAGGTATGGTGGCTGTTTTGAGGAAGGATATAAGGAGGTTTATGATGACAGAGCGTATCGTGCCAAGGGTTTGGATGTACCGGCGAAGGTGGATGCCAACTCTCGCAGTGAGAAGAAAGCAATGCACGACACAAGAGAGGCTAGAAAAATATGGGAAGGTGGAAGTGTCAACTTTCGAATACTCACATTAGTCCGAAGAACTCATGCACTTATTATCGGTAACTCTCAATCTAATAAGGATGTTTCACAAAGAGACAAGTACCCCGAGGAGGAGTGTATGGGGGTTTGGTTATCCTTGTGCATCCTCGACTCATGGTACGTGAGTGTACTCTAATATTCGACCCCTAAGAAGAGTAGTGATCCATCTAGTAGCTAGAGTTCTCAACTAATTTTGTAAGCTTTGAAAATAAATATGGACTGCCCAAAATACGACATCTATCACTAATAGGCTAAATCTCTTGACACCAAAAGTCCACACATTACTCAAAACAATACCTCAAAACTACTGCAAGTTATTACTACAAAAGAATATCAACCTCAATTACCTACTTCAAGTCAAGACAAAAAACTCAGTGCAACAGGCAAACTCTCTAAACAAGATAAACATGAAAACTCAAGAGCGTTCCAGCAACAAACTAAACAAAAGCTCTTAAAAATATAAGCATGAAATCTAAGAGCAAAACATGACAGCAGCAATGAAAAAGATAAATAACACACACATCAAAGATAAGCAGGAAAAATCCTATGTTGTGTTCTAGATTTTGAAAGTGGAGCGTGTTTCTCTCCCACACAAAGAAAGCTGGGTTCTAACTTGTTATGAACAGCAAGCAAAGCTAAAGAAAACTAAAAATAAAACCTAAGAGCGAGACGCTCCAAGCATAGCACATAACGCATGAAGTGATAAAAATATAGTGAAACGAGAGACGAACTGATAATTGTTGATGAAGAAGGGGATGCACGGGGGCATCCCCAAGATTACACGCTTGAGTCTCCTTGAATATTTCTTGGGGATGCATGGGGGAATCCCCAAGCTTCAACGCTTGACACTCCTGAATCTTCTTTCATCATCTTCCCTCGCACACTTGAAAACTCCCTTCATACATAACTCATCATAATCTGATTAGCGAGGTTAGTACCCATAATAAAATAATTTTTACTCTACTGGAAATAAGGATATTCTTGAAGAGCTACTGTTTCTCAAGATTTCCAAAAGGTTTTTTTAAACAAAAAACAAGCTTAAGGTTTGCAAAACAAAGAAAAGGCAAAACAGGACAGAATCTGTGAAAAACAGACCAGAAGGTAGTAAAGAATTTTTTAGGGATACTTCTGCAACTCAAATAAAAAAACTCAGAACATACGACAGTTCCGTAATTGTATAGAGCACGCTGTGTAAAGATTTCAGCTCAAAAAGATGAACTGGGATTTTTCTGTGATTTTTCTAGTCACGAGGACAGAATCTGTTTTCTGGACAGCATGTCTCAAATTTCACTTGTCATATGAGGCTATAAATGGCATAAAGCTTGAAAAGTAAAGATACAATGATGCTACATTAGTAACAATCATCAATACCACTAAGAACAGAAATAAAAACATCTTGGTTGCCTCCCAACAAGCGCTTTCTTTTACGCCATTAAGCTAGGCATGAAGATTTTAAAAGATGTTCTCATAAGAATAAGGATTTGATGCAAAATAGAGCATCAAGAAAAAAATATGGAACACATTTAAGCCTAACCATTTTCCTATGCCTGGGAATCTTGTAAGAAAATAAATCAAATAAGCACAAAGATACAAGCATAGGAATTTGGAACAGGAACAATTTCAAAACTTTCAACATGAAGAGAGGTGTTTTTGCAACATGGAAGTATCTACAACCAAACTTTCCCCTCTCAAAGTAATTTTCAGTAGTATCATGAACAACATCAAGAATATAACTATCACATAAATCATGTTGTGCATGACCTACAAGCACACGTGTATAATTTACAACACAGTCTTTAGGATCATAAGATAGATGCAACCCATCACATTGAGCCTTAATAAGAGCATAATTCTCCGGAATATGATTTGGAGATTTCAAAAGGATAATAGGACAATCAAGTGTGGGTGCAATAGCAAAAATTTCATGCTTAACATGAGGAACTATAGCAAGTTCATCTTCGTAAGCATCATCTATAGTGGCATCTTGGACAAAAGTATAGAAGGCATCAACTTCATCAAAAAGGGATATTTCAAAAGAATCCATAGGATCATAACATTCATATAAGGTAAGAGTCAAATAGTTACTATCATTAGAAGGTAGACATGTATGGATCCATTCTTCCTCCTTTTGTTCGTCACTCTCCTCCTCTTTTTCATCCAAGGAGCTTTCAGGTTCAGCAATTTCTTCTTCCATAGAGTCCTGCAAATCATTAGTCTCTTCCTTTGGGGGAGAGACTCTCTCAAGATGATCAGTAATATAATAATTTGCATCATAATTTTCCAAACAATAGTTAAGTATAGCAAGACTCTCAGATTTGTAAGGGGCATCATTAATATTTCTAAGAAGAGAAGTAATTTCATAGGCACCCTTATAAGCAACAAATTCTTCTATTGGCTCTGCATCATAAAAATCATAGTTTCCCTTAGCATAAGAAGCTAAGGTTTCATCATCATTGTACTCACATTGGAAAGCAAGGTGTTTGTGCCTCATAAAGCAACAAGACAACAAGATTCATCCCTGCAGAAAGATATATTATATATTGAGCACAAGTTTCTAGCATAGTCATACAACTGGTGTATTTGTTTCCATAAGTGTAAACCCTTTTGAGACAAGCGGTGTTCCTTGTACCACTTTTTTTGATCCTCGGTGAATCCTCCATGCCCATAAGATCTAGTTTCAAAGAAGTTAGACATTGATTGGAAAGTAAGGAACTAGACCTACTATATATATTTTTTGATTTTTGATAAAGGACACTAAAGCAAAAACTGAAAGGTAAACAAACAAGACTAAAAAGCAAAGATAAAAGATAGTGTGAAACTCCCCTATCTTGAAGAGCGGAGTCCCCGGCAACGGCGCCAAAAATTGCTTTTTATGGTACGAATTAACGCCCCCTCGTTGGTTACCCAAAGTGTAAGGTTGAGATGTAGACATCGCCAATTTCCCTCGGTAAAGATACCAAGGTTTGTCTCCAGCAGGACTCCGGCAACGATAGGTAGGTGACAACGGCGCCAGAGATTGGCGGTTGGCATGGACCTGCACGCACAACAGATAACTTTGCTCCCAATGAGTACAAAGGGGTTGTCAATCCCTCCGGCCTTGTTGTTTACAAAGGATAAAACGCACGGGATAATAATGATAGTGATAGCAACGGAAAAGTAAATACTGAAAGTAAATTGATAGTGTAAATAGTGTTGGAAATATGGACCGGGGTCCTATGATGTTCACTAGTGATGTCTCTCTCCCAAAAGACGATAAATAGCCATGCGAGGTAAACAAATTACAGCTGGGAAATTGACAGGATTATGTGCGCAAACCAATGCTAATTATACTATGAAGAAAGATCGAGGCTCAAAAGCATAGGCGGTACGCCAAGACAAGTAGACCGAAATCCATCTGAATCTACATACTAATCATCCACCTTGAGATATCTATCCAGAACATCTCGCTGGTATTAAGTTGCGAATCCCACCCAAAGTGTAAACTCAAAGCAAAAGAACTTTGTATAAAGTAAAGAATCCTTGCACCCACAAGTACAAGAACCGTTGTTTTCCCCCTTGTGGCAACAACACATCCCCTAGACTCATGTTTCTGTCACTCAAGCTAGTCATCGGGGGGCATGAACCCACAATCATGCATAACGCTCCCTCTTGGAGTCACTACCTACTACTTGGCCAAAGCAATAAACAGCAACGAGAACATGCAAGAATTACTCAAGAACATAAATATAAAAGAGGAGAATCAAATATATTACTCAAACACAATCTGAACGTAATCTCATAATCCATCGGATCCCAGCAAACTCAGCATAGCAACAACAGAAATATTACATAAGTGCCTCGATCATGTAGGGCATCTCACGAGGTCTAATCCATGAAGAACAAAGAGGGGAGGAGAACATCACATAGCTACTGATCATAGACCCACGGTCCAAGGTGGACTACTCACGGTTCATCCGGGAAGCATCCATGGTGGCGGAGAAGCTCCCGGAGGTGATTCCTCACTCCGGCAGGGTGCCGGGAAGAGGTTTTCTGGTGTTCCCGATGTTGGAAGCGCAGCGGCGGTGAAACAGAGGAGAGATCGCAAATAAGGGTTCCCGTCTCGGGGTTTTTGCGCCATGGGGAATAAATAGGCGAAGGGCGGCAGCCAGGGGGTCCACCAGGGGTCCAGGCGGCCCCTTGGCGCGGCCCCAACCTGGGGCGCACCGGGAGGGCGCCTGGGGCCCTGGTGGGTGTAAGGCCCGATATGCGGTACTGTTCCAGATCTAGGTGTTTCCACCCAGATCCGGGGACGAAGCACATATCGGTCCCACCGCGACATATGACAAAGCCGTATGCCCCGGATTTCCAACATGATATCACAACATTACAAATAAAAGGATACAACATCTCATACAATCGACATACAACTGCCTCAAATACAATACAACAGCGGAAGATACATGTCTGAGTACAAACTACAATCAAATGCCTAGGTGGCAAAAGAAAACATCGATCCCTTAACCACATGGGTCCAAGCCCTCCGCCGGGATCTGCCTAACTAGTCGTCGTCGAGTCTCCACATGAAACGTCGATCACCATACCAGTTGTCGATCAAGAACCCTGAAAAGAGTTTGGGGGTAGTATCATTAGTACAAAAGTACTCAACATCCAACTGTAGTGGTCATCTGACCCAGCAAGGACTTCATCACTCGTCATTCTAGGACAACTAGTAGTTTACAGTTAGGAAAGGGTAAGTGGTGAGGTTTCTGCCGCACTAGCATTTATGAGGTGGCTAACGATCTAGAGAGTAAGATAATAAGCCAAGCATTCGATGAGGAATCGGCTCCAACAAGTCTTGCTATCAACTACTACACAAACATAACACCTATCCTACCCTTGTCCTCCTCTTCGCATCCCGACGAAGAAGAAGCAGTCAAGGCACACACACACTTTGATCAAGTTATATTAAGATTATCTCAGTTGTTGTTGTCTATGAACAAGGAGTAGGTCTCAAGTCGTCCATAACCGTGGAGACGGCTTCTCGGAAAGATTTAACCCTGCAGGGGTGTACCAACCGCCCATTACAAGGCTCCGCACGCACGCCCATCTCTCTTAGTTGCTACCCATCACAGGCAACACATTTATGATTTAGTTCCAAGAGATCCGAAAGGACAGGTCCCTCTAGCTAAGAACGAACAAATCCGGGTGGCCCCCGGTGATTCAACATCCAGCTCAGGAGCCGGCCGCGCTCTCGATCTGGTCTCTACCGTCTGTCACAGGTTTGGATAGCCGGTTAATCACACATGGGAAACTGGGTCCTCAGCCAAACAAGGTGGGCCAGCAAGGGAACTATGTCCTCACTGGTCCGGGTTGGTTTAAAAACTACTGACAGCTGACCAGCACACACACGGTTTCAAATGGTAAATCAGCTTGGGCCACCACTAGAAATGTTTGAAGCTAGGTAGGTAAGAAAAGGGGACCCCATAAAATCCCACACGCGGTTAGGCACGCTCAGTCTTAAAACCAATACCCGGAACTCGGGTCCTAGGTGACTCGAATGGAACAAAGCGTTGAGGCGGGATAGCCTAGACCTTCCATCATTCGTCGAATATAGTCAACATTATAATAATCATATCATCAACAACAATATAATAATGTGATAGCCCAAACCAAGGAGTAACAGGGTAACATCGTAACATCCTAAGCATGCATACTAAGCAGGGGCTGAGCAACGGGCAATAGTAACATAGCAGTACAAGGTTTGCTGGGAAGGGACATGGCTATATCGGTTTGAAAGAGGCTGTAAACATGTGGTAGGATCAAACATTGAACCTTAACTAGACAAGCATGCAAACCGTTGGTTGAAATAGAATGGATCATAAGTAATGTATAGTCCTTTCCTGTTGATAAGTCGGGTTCCGAAGGTGTAGTCGATCGCACGCTCGCAACGTCTCCGAAGGTACCCGCGGAAGCACACAAGACGATAAACACTGAAAAGCAATCAACGAGCAAGCGCTCTATTACTACGGGGCAACACAAGATCAAGAAGACATCACACGACACGGCAACGCGGTACGGATCTATCGTCGAGAACGGTTACTAACGGGTTAAGTGGAGTATCGGTCACACACGACGAATACCGCACGTTTAGAAAGGTTCAAGTTGTTTAGCTACACAAGGTGAGCAACAGGTTGTTAACATGGAATATCACTCAAGCATGGCATAGCACACAAACATGAGAAGAGGTGAAGCATAAATAAACTATCTAATCTATTCACTTTAAGTGGGGGGTAAAACCTATGCATGGCAACTATTACAGACCCCACGATATTTATTGCATTTGGTACTGTTCTTCCCCTAAACATGTTTTATTATTTTTAATAGCAAGCAATAACAGGATAAACACAATCTACATGCAATTCTAGTCAAGTTACATATAAAAAACATTTTAAACAGAGCAACGGTTAAGAAGTTATGCCAATTACAGTTTACAGTGGCATGTAGTGTAATTAGCAGGTAAACAACATATAAACAAAGTCAAACATGGCAACAATCAACATTTTAATATTCTACACAAAAAACTAACCAATTTACATGTATAAAGCGCCGCGATCCGAGCTACGAGCTAAAAGATACGGGCACCGCAATAAAAACAACACAATCTGCCAAATAACAGATAAAAGAAAAAAAACATAACAAAAAAAAGAGAGCGTCACCCTAACGGGCTCGGCCCACTGTCCTGGAGAGGCCGGCCTGGATGGGGCGCTCGGGCCGAGTAGCTGGTGCTGGGCCGCTTGGGGCGAGCTGGGCCGTGGGTGTAGCCAGCCCACGCGTGGGGCAGCCGAGCAGCTGCGGCTGCGCTCGTCGAGCTCCTCCCGTACGGGAGGCTGGCGGCGGCTGTTGGCTAAGCTACGACATGGTGGGGGCTCCTCCGGCGAGGAACGGGCGGCGCAAGGCGACGAGGGCGACAAGGGGGTGCGGATCCGGGCGGCGCAGAGTGTCGGCGACGGCTCCCGCGAGCTTCATGGTCGGCCATCCATGGCGGCTGGGGTTTCCTGGGAAGAAGAGAAAGATTAGAGAGAGGAGGAGAGAGGGAGAGGAAAGTGGAGAGGAGAGAGAGGGCGTGGGGGGCGTGGACCTGCAGGGGCAGCGGCGCAGCATCGATGGCTCGCCGGAACGAGGACGGCGAGGGGCGGCAAGATGGCTGGGGAGGAGGCGGCTCGGGTGAAGGTTGGTGGAGATGGGATGGGTTAGGGTGAAGTGGCGCATTCCTAGCCGTCAGATCGGCTGATCTGACGGTCCAGAACCCATGGGGATGGATCTCAGATCTGGGATGCTAGGTTTGGCCGAAAATGAGGTAATTTTGGGGCAAAGTGGAGGGGGGGGGGTGGCTGCAATTTTGTGGCTATGGAAACCCTAGAGAGGGGTGGGAGTGTGGTGGTATTTATATAGTCCAGGCGGCTGGCAGTTTGAAAAAACATCCCCGGTTTTTCTCTCACGCGCGCGGTGCTCACGTTTCTGACCGCCGGGGGTCCGCAGTACCTCCGATTCGGGTAAAACTTTGAACTGCGCGATCAGCGCGTCGAGCCGGAGGCGTTCACCTCGCGCTGGAACCATTCCGAGAACACTTTCCGGCGCGCTATAAAAATATCCCGTTTAATTATTAAACGTGGTTTTTCGTTCCGTTGGCTGCTGCTGGTCTTGTGCGGTTTTCGCGACGGTGATCGGGTGAAACCCGTTGTCGCAAAGGTCGAGTGTCAGGGTGGCAAGGGTCGGTCTGCGTCCGGTACGAGATAAGAGGGGGGAAAATAATCGCCGATCGATAAATCGGGGATGCAAACACCGCAAACAAATAAGACAATTCACACCGAAAACAATTTTTTTAATTTTTGTGAAATCTGGGCTGTTACAATACAACACCACCAACAAGGGATCTCGTCCCGAGATCCAGGACGATCCGGGGGAGAGGGGAGAAGAGTAAAGAGAGACGACGATCTTCAACACCACCAACAAGGGACTCTGCTCCATGTCGATGTCGAGCTTCTGTCGAGATAAATTTCCCGCAGAGAGACGACATCGTTGGATTAACGAAAACGTCAGTGACAAGAGGAAGAACGATCGCGAAAACCAGATCAAGGGATAGTGATTTTTGACGCAAGTCATAAAAACACCGGGCAAAAGGAGGGAGGGCTAAGGACGAACCATATGTACACCAGAGTTGGAAGTCTAAAGGGACTACATGTTTTCCCAACCTGAGCTCGGAATCGAGACAATACGCTGCAAGCAAGGCATTCTAACGCTTCTGATACTCGACTCACTCGAGATCCTAGAGGTTTGAAGGGGATAAGACGAGAATAAAACACTTACGACACTTGTCCTGACCAGAGCAAGGGTAAGGGGTAAAAAGATTCCTACTCTCCGATAACTAACTTAGTAACTACAAAATAGTTTTTGTCTAGACTCGACTTCGGCCAGAAAAGGGATCCTACGGTCGGTAAGGCTCTGATACCAAGTTGTAAGGCCCGATATGCGGTAATGTTCCAGATCCAGGTGTTTCCACCCAGATCCGGGGACGAAGCACATATCGGTCCCACCACGACATATGACAAAGCCATATGCCCCGGATTTCCAACATGATATCACAACATTACAGATACAAGGATACAACATCTCATACAATCGGCATACAACTGCCTCAAATACAATACAACAGCGGAAGATACATGTCTGAGTACAGACTACATTCAAATGCCTAGGTGGCAAAAGAAAACATTGATCCCATAACCACACGGGTCCAGGCCCTCCGCCGGGATCCGCCTAACTGGTCGTCGTCGAGTCTCCACGTGAAACGTCGATCACCATACCTGTTGTCGATCAAGAACCCTGAAAAGAGTTTGGGGGTAGTATCATGAGTACAGAAGTACTCAGCATCCATTTGTAGTGGTCATCTAACTCAGCAAGGACTTCATCACTCGTCATTCTAGGACAACTAGTAGTTTACGGTAAGGAAGGGGTAATTGGTGAGGTTGCTGCCGCACTAGCATTTATGAAGTGGCTAATGATTTAGAGAGTAAGATAAGAAGCCAAGCAGTCGATGAGGAATCGCCTCCAACAAGTCTTGCTATCAACTACTACGCAAACATAACACCTATCCTATCCTTGTCCTCCTCTTCGCATCCCTACGAAGAAGAAGCAGTCAAGGCACACACACACGTTGATCAAGTTATATTAAGATTATCTCAGTTGTTGTTGTCTATGAACAAGGAGTAGGTCTCAAGTCGTCCATAACCGTGGACACGGCTTCTCGGAAAGATTTAACCCTGCAGGGGTGTACCAACTGCCAATTACAAGGCTCCGCACGCACGCCCATCTCTCTTAGTTGCTACCCATCACAGGCAACACATTTATGATTTAGTTCCAAGAGATCCGAAAGGACAGGTCCCTCTAGCTAACAACGAACAAATCCGGGTGGCCCCCGGTGAGTCGACATCCAGCTCAGGAGCCGGCCGCGCTCTCGATCTGGTCTCTACCGTCTGTCGCAGGTTTGGATAGCCGGTTAATCACACATGGGAAACCGGGTCCTCAGCCAAACAAGGTGGCCCAGCAAGGGAACTATGTCCTCACTGGTCCGGGTTGGTTTAAAAACTACTGGCAGCTGACCAGCACACACACGGTTTCAAATGGTAAATCAGCTTGGGCCACCACTAGAAATGTTTGAAGCTAGGTAGGTAAGAAAAGGGGACCCCATAAAATCCCACACGCGGTTAGGCACGCTCAGTCTTAAAACCAATACCCGGAACTCGGATCCTAGGTGACTCGAATGGAACAAGACGTCGGGGCGGGATAGCCTAGACCTTCCATCCTTCGTCGAATATAGTCAACATTATAATAATCATATCATCAACAACAATATAATAAGGTGATATCCCAAACCAAGGAGTAACAGGGTAACATCGTAGCATCCTAAGCATGCATACTAAGTAGGGGCTGAGCAACGAGCAATAGTAACATAGCAGTACATGGTTTGCTGGGAAGGGACATGGCTGTATCGGTTTGAAAGAGGCTGTAAACATGTGGTAGGATCAAACATCGAACCTAACCTAGACTAGCATGCAAACCGCTGGTTGAAATAGAATGGATCATAAGTAATGTATAGTCCTTGCCTGTTGATAAGTCGGGTTCCGAAGGTGTAGTCGATCGCACGCTCGCAACGTCTCCGAAGGTACCCGCGGAAGCACACAAGACGATAAAAACTGGAAAGCAATCAACGAGCAAACAATCTATTACTACGGGGCAACACAAGATCAAGAAGACATCACACGACACGGCAACGCGGTACGTACTATCGTCGAGAACGGTTACTAACAGGTTAAGTGGAGTATCGGTCACACACGACGAATACCACACGTTTAGAAAGTTCAAGTTGTTTAGCTACACAAGGTGAGAAAAAGGTTGTTATAATGGCATATCACTCAAGCATAGCATAGCACACAAACATGACAAGAGGTGAAGCAAAAATAAACTATCTAATCTAGTCACTTTAAGTGGGGGGTAAAACCTATGCATGGCAACTATTACGGACCCCACAATATTTATTGCATTTGGTACTGTTCTTCCCCTAAACATATTTTATTATTTTTATTAGAAAGCAATAACAGGATAAACACAATCTACATGTAATTCTAGTCAAGTTACATATAAAAAACATTTTAAACAGAGCAACGGTTAAGAAGTTATGACAATTACAGTTTACGGCGGCAGGCAGTGTAATTAGCAGGTAAACAACATGTAAACAAAGTCAAACATGGCAACAAGCAACATTTTAATAATCTACACAAAAAACTAAGCAATTTACATGTTTAAAGCATCGCGATCCGAGCTACGAGCTAAAAGATACGGGCACCGCAATAAAAACAACACAATCTGCCAAATAACAGATAAAAGGAAAAACATAACAAAAAAAAAGAGAGCGTCACCCTAACGGGCTCGGCCCACTGGCCTGCAGAGGCCGGCCTGGCTGGGGCGCCCGGGCCGAGTAGCTGGTGCTGGGCCGCTTGGGGCGAGCTGGGCCGTGGGTGCAGCCAGCCCACGCGAGGGGCTGCCGAGAAGCTGCGGCTGCGCTCGTCGAGCTCCTCCCATACGGGAGGCTGGCAGCGGCTGTTGGCTGCGCTACGGCATGGTGGGGGCTCCTCCGGCGAGGTACGGGCGGCGCAAGGCGACGAGGGCGGCAAGGGGGTGCGGATCCGGGCGGCGCAGAGGGTCGGCGACGGCTCCCGCGAGCTTCATGGTCGGCCATCCATGGCGGTTGGGGTTTCCTGGGAAGAAGAGAAAGATGAGAGATAGGAGGAGAGAGGGAGAAGAAAGGGGAGAGGAGAGAGAGGGCGCGGGGGTGTGGACCTGCAGGGGCAGCGGCGCAGCATCGAGGGCTCGCCGAAACGAGGACGGCTACGGGCGGCGAGATGGCTCGGGAGGAGGCGGCTCGGGTGAAGGTTGGTGGAGATGGGATGGGTTAGGGTGACGTGGCGCGTTCCTGGCCGTCAGATCGGCTGATCTGGCGGTCCAGAACCCATGGGGATGGATCTTAGATCTGGGATGCTAGGTTTGGACGAAAATGGGGTAATTTTGGGGCAAAGTGGAGGGGGTGGCTGCAATTTTGTGGCTATGGAAACCCTAGAAAGGGGTGGGAGTGTGGTGGTCTTTATATAGCCCAGGTGGCTGGCAGTTTGAAAAAACATCCCCGGTTTTTCTCTCGCGCGCGCGGTGCTCACGTTTCTGACCGCCGGGGGTCTGCAGTACCTCCGATTCGGGTAAAACTTCGAACTGCGCGATCAGCACGTCGAGCCAGAGGCGTTCACCTCGCGCTGGAACCGTTCCGAGAACACTTTCCGGCGTGCTATAAAATATCATGTTTAATTATTAAACGGGATTTTTCGTTCCGTTGGCTGCTGCTGGTCTCGTGCGGTTTTCGCGACGGTGATCGGGTGAAACCCGGTGTCGCAAAGGTCGAGTGTCAGGGTGGCAAGGGTCGGTCTCCGTCCGGTACGAGATAAGAGGGGGAAAAATAATCGCCGATCGATAAATCGGGGATGCAAACACCGCAAACAAATCAGACAATCAAACAATTCACACCGAAAACAATTTTTTTAAATTTTGTGAAATCTGGGCTGTTATAGTGGGTCCCCTCTGGCCCGCCCTCGGTGATTCTGGAAGCTTCCTGATCGCTGATTTTTATTGGATTTTCCAGAATTTTTGGAGCACTTTTAATATGGGGGAAACCTGAAATAGAAAAACAGCAGAGAACAGGAACTGGCACTGGGGTGCACTGAGTTAATAGGTTAGTCCAAATATGATCAAAAGTGTATGGAAGTTCATCAATATCATAGCAATATCACACAAAAGAGGCTTGGAGCAAGCAGAAATTATAGATACGTTTTGGACGTATCACCTGCGCACCACACCATAGCGTCCTCCCAATACACACCCTTCATCATGGTGTACGGAGCAAAGGAAGTACTCCCACATGACCTCAAATTTGGAGCTCCTCGCATCACGGGGTGCGAAGAGGAGGAAGCAGAAGACGCACTCGCCGACGACAAAGAGGTCAAAGATGAAGAAAGTGACACAACCCTAGCACGATCTGAAGGGTACCCAGACAAATTGCGCACATATCAAGGAAGCCGGCTCCTTACAAGAATCTTTCGTGAAGGGGACCTTGTCTTACGACTAACTTAGGAGAAGGTTCACAAGCTCGCTCCGCAATGGGAATGAACCTACATAATCTTAGAATTAATAGGAGGAGGAGCTTACAGGCTGAAGAACCCGAAGACCGGCGAATACACGGGAAACCCGTGGAATGTGGCAAACTTACGCCTCTTCTACCCATAGACTACCCACTGACACCTTTTGCCCAACAACTGGACATCGGCAACAGCACCGATAGGAAACTCTTGTAAAAACTAGAAGCAATAAAACATGTGTTGCCCCGCGATGCACTTTTCTCTTACGCGACGACACTACTTTGGCACTCGGGGGCTCGAGCGCAGACTCCCGCCGAGGCGCTTTTTGCCTACGCGACGATAGTACTTTGGCACTTGGGAGCTCGAGGGCAGACTCCCCCCGAGGCGCTTTTCTCTTACGCGACGACACTACTTTGGCACTCGGGGGCTCGAGCGCGGACTCCCCCCGAGGCACTTTTCTCTTATGCCACGACACTACTTTGTCACTCGGGGGCTCGAGCGCGGACTCCCCCCCGAGGCGTTTTTCTCTTACGCTACAACAATAATTTGTCACTCGGGGGCTTGAGCGCGGACTCCCCCCCCCCCGAGGCATTTTTTCTCACGACGACAACACTTTGACACTCGGGGGCTCGAGCGCGGGCTGACCCTCTACCCCAAGGTGGTCTTTACTTATGCGACGACAATACTCAAGAGCCCGGGGGCTCGAGCTCAGGCTCACCCTCCACTCCGAAGCATCTACCACCTACCTAAACAACATTTTCTCGACGCTCGGGGGCTCAAGTATAAAACTTAATTTTTTCACCCAAGGGAATTCTCCTCCGCCCCTCGGAAATAATACGCCAGCAAAATATGTACCAAAGAGTCCCTAAGAGAAGGACAACGTCGTCGAAGCAACACCGGACATGGCAGTTTCAAGTCTTCGCCTGATCACAAGCGATCAACAAAAGAGTCGGAGGCTACTCCCATCGGGAGCGTGGTCGCGGACCTGACGAGTCTAGAAGAGCAGGACCAGTTCAACAGAACAATCTTAGCCTATGCCTGAGTCTACGAGTCAAACATAGCCTCGGGGGCTACTCCCATCGGGAGCGCTGCCGCGCACCCGATATTACTACAAATTTCAGCACTCAAAGACAACTTTCTGTTATACATCAAAGAAGATTTCAAAGTCAAGCACTCAGGGACAATTCCTACCACCTATAAAAAGGAGTACAAGGCCAATCATTACAAGACATTATGACTTCTACATGTGTGCACATGCTGAGATAATTGGCACTTTCCCACATCTTGATGAGCATCATCATAGACAAAGAGAGACCCTAAGTCTGCATGGAGCAGCCCGCCTCCTTCTTGAGCTTGTTGACCTTGACCTACCAATGCACCCTCTTGATTGGAGGCTTGACATCAGAGTTGAAAGGGCATGTGCCCTTATGTTTGGTTTTGGTAATTGCTGACAATCTTTATGGACTAATGGTTTCCTTGAGTTATACTTTAAGGTTTGTCCATAGGCAACGCTTGAAGATCATATGGTGGCTTCAAGGTTATAATATTAAGATTATGTGTTGACCAAGGTGTTCTTCATGGAGCTATCCAAAGATTGGTCAAGTTGGTGTGTGCAAGGTCAAGAGGAGCAGCACGAAGATATCATATGCTTGGAGCTTGCAGACCATTTGGTGATAATGGTTTGGTGAAGATATGCCTAAAAGAGGCTCACCCATAATGGAGTATGGGGGAGCAATTTACTAGTCTTCATCGTATGCTTGGAGCTTGCCGACCATTTGGTGATAATGGTCGTGTGAAGATGTGCCTAAAAGAGGCTCACCCATAATGGAGTATGGGGGAGCTATCTACAAGTCTTCATCGAGCCGGAGGAATCAAGGAAGATGTTCCAACTTGAGGCGGGCATGATCGTCATCATCAAGCTCAAGTGGATTATGCGCAAGACAAAGGTTTGACTAGATAGGTGTCTAGTTTACCGGTCTCTTGGTAGTAGTTAGGAGACCGTGTTATAGGCTAGGCCGAGTCGTTCGTGGAGAGCTCAAACCTTTTGCATCCTTGGCATCATCTTTATTGGTTCTTGTTTGGCTTTTCTCCGTGTGAGTTTAGGAGCTTGTGGTCTTCTTCATGACAAGCTCTTTTTTATCGAAAACGGATTTCATATGCGTCTTCTCGTATGTTTTTCGATGTGGGAGATTTCCCAGGTCGTCTCGGTTAGAGGTTTCACACCTCTATTTGTTTGAAATTTCTCCCTTGCCACTTCTAAATATTTCCATCAAGCTTGAGTTTGCCTTAATCGGAGTTCATTTGCAGAAGTTGTGGCAGTTCAGGGTTTGCCTGTTTTATTTGGAGTTCATCTGTTGTGTGGCCTGGGCTCCCTGGTTCTGCCAGGGCGGTAGTACCGCTCTTGGAGCGTTAGTACCGCGCTACGGTAGTACCGTGGGCGAGTACCGCACTCACTACCGTAATTCCACTGGACTTTGCGGTAGTGGGCACGGTACTGGCCCCCGGTAGTACCGTGGGGCGGTAGTACCGCTCCCAGTGCTGTAGTACCGTGCCACGGTAGTACCGCGGGCAAGTACCGCACTCACTACCGTAAGTCCACTGGACTTTGCGGTAGTGGGCATGGCACTGGTGATGAGGACATCTCTACTAATGTTACACCCACATCTTCACCAACTACACATACTGGACCAGTTACTAGAGCACGCGCACGTCAACTAAATTATCAGGTACTTTCGTTTCTTGCGAATCCTTCTAATGTTCATGAACATATGATGCTGCCTAAATTAGATACTTTTGTTTTGCTTCTGAATGAAGGACCTAGCATGGACAAGAAGGATGGTCATTGGAGCGGGATCAAGCATGGAGAAGAAGGTGCGCGCGCGGGAAAGGACAATGGAGCTTCCAGTGGTG
Source organism: Bromus sterilis (assembly GCA_950022295.1). NCBI lineage: Eukaryota > Viridiplantae > Streptophyta > Magnoliopsida > Poales > Poaceae > Bromus > Bromus sterilis. Next base: position 236,943,855 of record OX465596.1, read on the forward strand.
ATTATCGCACTTTGAAGCCACCATAAGTTGCACATGAAGTCTTGGACGAAATACGCGAGATGCCACTTCATTATTTTCGTCCAAGGGCAATTATAGGTGCTGCGTCACCTTAAAATTGGGCTGGGCCCATGTAATTTCGAATTACCACATTATAGGCTGTTTTTAGAGTCCGTATGTGTGGGGAAACCGAGTTAGGGTTGTTTTCGGACCCCACCTCCAAGGGGTCACGAAAATCCCCTCTGTTCCCCCATATATACAGCCCTTAGGGCGTCGTTTAGACTTGGGTTTTAATTAGATTTAAGTTAGCCATAGCTGCAACTTCGAGTTCTTCGTTTGTGTCGTCCGACCAGGCCAAGACCGCATTGGAACCCCAACTTCTGTTAATCTTTCATCTTATATTCGCAATATCCAGATTGCAATTCTTAGTTCTTGCTTGTTCTTCGATTGCTTGCAGGAATTGACCTTCGTGGTCAGGTTGATCGTGCATCCGCGGGATCAATAACCTCTCGGAGTTGGTTTAGCGATTGCTAAGGCGCAACGTCTTCGCACGTTCGTAGTCGGGTCGTGAAAGTCTACTCCACCAAAATCGATCTCCATCCTCTCATCGAAACATCGGGACACCTTCGCCTCTATCAACTGGGCTTCGGTAGTACCGTGGGGCGGTAGTACCGCTCCCGGCACGGTAATACCGCACCACGGTAGTACCGCTCTCCGAGCGGTAGTACCGTGGTTGGCGGGCTGCCAACGGGTTCCAACGGCTGGATTCGTGGGAGACTATAAAAGGGGGTCTTCTTCCTCCTTTGTCTCCACCGGTTTTGTGCAAGTTCTTCCCCCCTATTGTTGACCTCTTTGAGCTTGCTTACTGATGAGGACATCCCTACTAATGTTACACCCATACCCTCACCAACTACACATACTGGACCAGTTACTAGAGCACGTGCACGTCAACTAAATTATCAGGTACTTTCGTTTCTTGCGAATCCTTCTATTGTTCATGAACATATGATGCTGCCTAAATTAGATACTTTTGTTTTGCTTATGAATGAAGGACGTAGCATGGACAAGAAGGATGGTCATTGGAGCGGGATCAAGAATGGAGAAGAAGGTGTGCGCGGGGAAAAGTACAGTGGAGCTTCCAGTGGGGATTTTCGCACGTTGAAGCCACCATAAGGCATGCATGAAGGCTTGGACGAAATACACGAGATGCCACTTCATTATTTTCGTCCAAGAGCAATTATAGGTGCTGCGTCACCTTAATATTGGGTTGGGCCCATGTAATTTCGAAATACCACATTATAGGCAGTTTTTAGAGTCCGTATGTGTGGGGAAACCGAGTTAGGGTTGTTTTCGGACCCCACCTCCAAGGGGTCACGAAAATCCCCTCTGTTCCCCCATATATACAGCCCTTAGGGCGTCGTTTAGACTTGGGTTTTAATTAGATATAAGTTAGCCATAGCCGCAACTTCGAGCTCTTCGTTTGTGTCATCCGACCAGGCCAAGACCTCATTGGAACCCCAACTTTCGTAATCATTCATCTTATATTCGCAATATCCAGATTGCAATTCTTAGTTCTTGCTTGTTCTTCGATTGCTTGCAGGAATTAGACCTTCGTGGTCAGGTTGATCGTGCATCCGCGGGATCAATAACCTCTCGGAGTTGGTTTAGCGATTGCTAAGGCGCAACGTCTTCGCACGTTCGTAGTCGGATCGTGAAAGTTGCCTCCACCAAAATCGATCTCCACCATCTCATCGAAACATCGGGACACCTTCGCCTCTATCAAGTGGTATCAGATTTCCAGGTTGCTCGGTGAGATTTACCAGTTTTCATAGTCTAGATTGGTTCTGTTCTTCATACCTACAGTCCACGAAAAAGCCAACAACAAAAAAATTAGGGTTAGATCATCACGTCCCAAGACAGTCCTAGCCTTTGTCCAGTTTTCTTTTCAGTACTTGCTTTGTTGAATTTACGGTTGCATCGTTGTGTCAAGTTGCTGATCTTAGCGTCTAGTTCCCTTAGAGTTTCGAGTTCTGATCACAGTTTGCCACGTCGCCGCCGCACCAGTAGTCATCCTACCACGTTCCGCCAATCTGAGTCCAGATACACCACCACGTTCCGCCAAGCAGAGTCCATATACACCACCACGTCTCACGAGTCTGAGTTGAGTTCCACCATCAGTACGGTTCCTGATATCCCCGTAGCCAAAATAGTTTTGAGTTGATTAGAGTCGGATTTCACCAATCTTTTGTCGTACGTAGAAGAGGGTGATTTCCAAAAAAAAATAAAAATAAATAAATTCAGAGTGTGCTTCACAGTTGTTACGTGCCGCGCCGTGCTTTCGTTGGTGTTTTAGGCTCGCGTCTCTAATACGGTCTAGCCTAGGATCAGCACAGTACCGACGTTGAGTGTTTATTCAGCTTTGCATCTCTGTTTTGATTACTGTTGCGTTTTCCTACCATACTTGTCAGCCTTCCTACAGCTCCACATATATTCTACATCGTGCGTTTTGACACCTCCTGGCCATCGCTCTACCATATCTCTGAGAGTTTTGACCCGTTGGTTGTACATCACCACCTGCTGCTAGGTAAGAATCGGTAAGAACGTAAGAAAAGCTTGACGGATTTGTGCTTTCCACCACCCCACATCCATCCCATTAGTAGAAGTAGGATCATATTCCTGTGTGTTTTCTATTTCTGCTAACCATGCCAGGATCACATGATGAAGTGGCGCGGGATGCACCCGATTGGGAGAACATGACAAACAAGGAGTTACATGATAAATTTGCACGTATGATGTCTCAACAGGTGCAGGACATCGAGACCAGATTTACAGAGGCGATTGATGGCGTGGAGAAAATGATCGACACCAAGCTCGACGCCAAGTTTACTGAGTTGATCGCACGCCTACCTTCAGCACAGCCACAGCCACCGCCACTACCACGTGCACGACGTATTCTGTTTCCGCGAGGACAAGCTGCTGGTATTGGTGCTCCTCCTACTGCTGCAGTTGCTGCTGCTGCTGCTGCTTCTGACGTCGCCCAGGACGACAACTACGAGGGTGATTACGAGGAGGAGGTGGAACATGCAGCGGCCTATGAGCAGCCAGCTGGACGTCCACGTCCCAACATTCGCCACGGTCGACACCAACCACCCCCTCAGGTACGCGATGATGAACATGTGCCTAAACTTAAATTGAATCTTAAGCCGTTTGAGGGTAGATATATTCCTGATGCTTATCTTACTTGGGAGTTAGAAACTGAACAACGTTTTACATGTTTACAATATCCTGAGAATAGACGTGTTACTGCTGCTGTTTGTGAATTCACGGGCTTTGCATCTATTTGGTGGTCTGAACATTGTAGATTGCATGCTAATAATATTCCAACTACTTGGGCTGCTTTAAAAGATGCTATGCGTACTCGCTGGGTTCCTCCTTATTATCAACGTGAATTGTTACAAAAATTACAGCGTTTGAGACAAGGAAAAAATTCTGTAGAGGAATATTATCAAGAATTACAAACTGGATTGATTAGATGTGGCCTAGTAGAGGATATTGAAGCTATGCTTGCACGTTTTATGGGTGGCTTAAACAGGGAGATACAAACTATTCTAGAATACAAGGACTTTGCTACTATCACTCGTTTGTTTCATCTTGCTTGTAAAGCTGAACGTGAAGTGCAGGATCGACAGGCCGCTATGAGACCTAACTTTTCTGCAGGACGAAATACATCATGGACATCGCGTGGAGCTTCTACATCCACACGTCCTGCTGCGCCACCATCTACTTCAGCCGCTCATTCTTACAGGGAGCCACCAAAACAGCCAGCGCCACCATTCAAGGGTGCACAGAGTGGTCCAGCGGCGAGTTCTTCTTCCTCCATGGCGTCCACAGGGCAAGCACGAGATCGTGATATTAAATGTCGCAGGTGCCAAGGTGGAGGTCACTTCGCAAAAGACTGTCCCTCCAAGCGTGTGATGACTATTACGGCGGATGGTGGGTAAGCGTCAGCGAGTGACTATGATGAGGAGACTCTAGTTCTCATTGCTCATGAGGAACAGGGTGCCCATGATGATGCTCATGATATAGAGTATATGACTCCTGATGATGCAGATAAATATGCTAGTTTGGTTGCTCAACGTGTATTAAGTGTGCAGGTAACGAAGGCCGAGCAAAACCAGAGGCATAATTTGTTCCACACAAAGGGAGTGGTGAAAGAACGTTCGGTTCGCATCATCATTGACGGAGGGAGTTGCAACAACTTGGCTAGCATGGAGTTGGTGGAGAAGCTATCTCTCACCACAAGACCACACCCCCATCCGTACTATATTCAGTGGTTTAACAATAGTGGTAAGATTAAGGTAACACGTTCTGTTCGTGTGCACTTTAGCATTGCTGCATATGCTGATTATGTTGATTGTGATGTGGTACCCATGCAAGCATGCTCTCTTTTACTTGGTAGACCATGGCAATTTGATAGGAATGTTGTACACCATGGTAGGACAAATCAGTTTACTCTAGTTCATCAGGATAAAAATATTGCTTTACTTCCTATGTCTCCTGAACAAATTGTGAAAGATGATCTTGCTAGAGCTAGTAAAGCTAAACAGGAGAAAAATAAGAGTGAAAATGAGATAGCAGCTAAAGAATTTGAGCAACAACATAAGACTAATAGCAAATCTTCTTCTGTTGTTTCTAATGAAATTAAATTGACTAGTCCAACTTTGCTTGCTACTAAGGTTGATATTTCGGATTTGGATGTTAGTCAATATGTGTGCTATGCTTTTGTGTGCAAAGAAGCCTTGTTTTCATTTGAGGAATTGCCTCCTTCTTTGCCTCCTGTTGTCACTGACCTTTTGCAGGAGTTTATTGACGTCTTTCCACAAGACGTACCACCGGGATTACCACCTATTCGAGGGATTGAGCATCAGATTGACTTAATTCCCGGTGCTTCGCTGCCCAACCGTGCGCCATACCGTACCAATCCGGAGGAGACGAAGGAGATTCAACGTCAAGTACAAGAGCTACTCGACAAAGGTTACATACGTGAATCCCTTAGTCCTTGTGCTGTTCCTGTTATATTAGTGCCTAAAAAGGATGGAACATGGCGTATGTGTGTTGATTGTCGAGCCATTAATAATATTACTATTCGTTATCGTCATCCTATTCCTAGGCTAGATGATATGCTTGATGAATTAAGTGGCTCTACCATGTTTTCCAAAGTTGATTTGCGTAGTGGATACCATCAAATTCGCATGAAATTAGGGGATGAATGGAAAACGGCATTTAAAACTAAGTTTGGATTATATGAGTGGTTAGTCATGCCTTTTGGGTTAACTAATGCACCTAGCACTTTTATGAGATTAATGAACGAGGTTTTACGTGCCTTCATTGGACGATTTGTGGTAGTCTATTTTGATGATATACTGATTTATAGCAAATCTTTGGAGGAACATTTGGATCATTTACGTGCTGTTTTTATTGCTCTACGTAATGCACGTTTATTTGGTAACCTTGGGAAGTGCACCTTTTGCACCGACCGAGTGTCGTTTCTTGGCTATGTTGTTACTCCGCAGGGAATTGAAGTTGATCATGCCAAGATCGAGGCAATTGAGAGTTGGCCGCAGCCCAAAACGGTCACACAAGTGAGGAGTTTTCTTGGCCTCGCTGGATTCTATAGGCGTTTTGTGAGAGATTTCAGCACCATTGCTGCACCTCTCAATGAGCTTACACGCAAGGATGTGCCTTTTACTTGGGGTACCGCACAGGAAGAAGCTTTCACGGTTTTGAAAGATAAGTTAACACATGCTCCTTTGCTCCAACTTCCTGATTTTAATAAGACTTTTGAGCTTGAATGCGATGCTAGTGGGATTGGTTTGGGAGGTGTGTTATTACAAGATGCTAAACCTGTTGCATACTTTTCTAAAAAATTGAGTGGGCCTAGTCTGAACTATTCTACTTATGATAAGGAATTATATGCTCTTGTTCGGACATTAGAAACTTGGCAACATTATTTATGGCCCAAAGAATTTGTTATACATTCTGATCATGAATCTTTGAAACACATAAGAAGTCAAGCAAAACTTAATCGTAGACATGCTAAGTGGGTTGAATTTATTGAGACTTTCCCTTATGTCATTAAACACAAGAAGGGGAAAGATAATATTATTGCTGATGCTTTGTCTCGTCGTTATACTATGCTTTCACAACTTGACTTCAAGATATTCGGTTTAGAGACAATCAAAGAACAATATGTAAATGATGCGGAATTTAAAGATGTATTGCAAAATTGTAGAGAGGGTAGAACATGGAACAAGTTTGTGCTTAATGATGGATTTGTGTTCCGTTTTAACAAGCTATGCATTCCAGCTAGCTCTATTCGTCTTTTGTTGTTGCAGGAGGTGCATGGAGGAGGATTAATTGGACATTTTGGCGTGAAAAAGACGGAGGACGTACTTGCTACACATTTCTTTTGGCCAAAGATGAGACGGGATGTTGAGCGTTTTGTTGCTCGCTGCACTACATGTCAAAAAGCTAAGTCACGACTCAATCCTCATGGTTTATACATGCCTTTACCTGTACCTAGTGTTCCGTGGGAGGACATATCCATGGACTTTGTTTTAGGCTTGCCTCGAACAAAGAAGGGGAGGGATAGCATATTTGTTGTCGTGGATAGATTTTCTAAGATGGCACATTTTATACCATGTCATAAAAGCGATGATGCTGCTAATGTTGCTGATTTATTCTTTGGAGAGATTATTCGTTTACATGGTGTGCCCAATACTATTGTCTCGGATCGTGATACTAAGTTTCTTAACCATTTTTGGAGATGCTTATGGGCTAAGTTGGGGACTAAACTACTTTTTAGTACTACATGTCATCCCCAAACTGATGGACAAACTGAAGTGGTCAATAGGACATTGTCTACTATGCTTAGGGCTGTTTTAAAAAGTAACTTGAAACTGTGGGAAGAATGTTTACCTCATATTGAATTTGCTTATAATCGTTCAGTGCATTCTACCACTAAAATGTGCCCTTTTGAGATTGTTTATGGTTTTCTACCTCGTGCACCTATTGATTTGCTGCCTCTTCCATCTTCGGAGAAGGTGAATTTTGATGCTAAGCAACGTGCTGAGTTGATATTAAAAATGCATGAGTTAACTAAAGAAAACATTGAGCGCATGAATGCTAGATACAAGCTTGCTGGTGATAGGGGTCGAAAGCATGTTGTATTTGAACCAGGAGATCTTGTTTGGTTACATCTACGAAAAGATAGGTTTCCTGATTTGCGCAAGTCTAAGTTAATGCCACGAGCTGATGGTCCCTTTAAGGTTTTACAGAAAATTAATGATAATGCATATAAACTTGAGCTACCTGCAGATTTTGGGGTTAGTCCCACATTTAACATTGCAGATTTGAAACCTTATTTGGGAGAAGATGATGAGCTTCCGTCGAGGACGACTTCAATTCAAGAAGGGGAGGATGATGAGGACATCCCTACTAATATTACACCCATACCCTCACCAACTACACATACTGGACCAGTTACTAGAGCACGTGCACGTCAACTAAATTATCAGGTACTTTCGTTTCTTGCGAATCCTTCTATTGTTCATGAACATATGATGCTGCCTAAATTAGATACTTTTGTTTTGCTTATGAATGAAGGACGTAGCATGGACAAGAAGGATGGTCATTGGAGCGGGATCAAGAATGGAGAAGAAGGTGTGCGCGGGGAAAAGTACAGTGGAGCTTCCAGTGGGGATTTTCGCACGTTGAAGCCACCATAAGGCATGCATGAAGGCTTGGACGAAATACACGAGATGCCACTTCATTATTTTCGTCCAAGAGCAATTATAGGTGCTGCGTCACCTTAATATTGGGCTGGGCCCATGTAATTTCGAAATACCACATTATAGGCAGTTTTTAGAGTCCGTATGTGTGGGGAAACCGAGTTAGGGTTGTTTTCGGACCCCACCTCCAAGGGGTCACGAAAATCCCCTCTGTTCCCCCATATATACAGCCCTTAGGGCGTCGTTTAGACTTGGGTTTTAATTAGATATAAGTTAGCCATAGCCGCAACTTCGAGCTCTTCGTTTGTGTCATCCGACCAGGCCAAGACCTCATTGGAACCCCAACTTTCGTAATCATTCATCTTATATTCGCAATATCCAGATTGCAATTCTTAGTTCTTGCTTGTTCTTCGATTGCTTGCAGGAATTAGACCTTCGTGGTCAGGTTGATCGTGCATCCGCGGGATCAATAACCTCTCGGAGTTGGTTTAGCGATTGCTAAGGCGCAACGTCTTCGCACGTTCGTAGTCGGATCGTGAAAGTTGCCTCCACCAAAATCGATCTCCACCATCTCATCGAAACATCGGGACACCTTCGCCTCTATCACTTACTCTCTTCCCCTACTATGATTCTTGCTCCTTTTTGAGGGAAAAGAGAGAGGAGGTCTAGATCCACATTCTCCACCAAGCCACCTCTCCTCTAAGTGAGGGGAACCTTGTGGATCTATATCTTGGAGTTCTTGGTGTTCTCCTTGTTCTTCCTCTCATATTCCTCCATAGCTTTTGTTGCTTTGGTGGGATTTGAGAGTTGGGGACTTGAGCACTTCGTGTGTTCTTGCCATTGCATTTGGTGCATCGGTTTGAGTTCTCTCTGAGGATTCTTTGTAGTGAGTGAAGTTGTGAAGATAGCTACTCTTGAGTGCATTGGCACTCTAGAGCTTGTTCCTCGTGGGTGCGTTGGCACCTAGAGGCTTGTTGTTACGGAGCTCAATCATTGTGGTGGAAAGCTTCGGGACACTACGGGAGCCTCCAATTTGGTTGTGGAGATTTCCCCGAGCAATTGTATGTGTTCGGTGACCGCCCCCAAGGGTTGCCATTTGTACGGGTTCGGTGACCGCCCTCAAGTGTCCTAATAGTGGAATCACGGCATCTTGCATTGGTAAGAGCGTGAGGAGAAATAGGGTGGCCCTCGTTGGCTTCGTGTGAGCATTGTGCTCCTCACCCTCTCCAAAAGGAGACGTACTTATCGCAAGAGAAGGAACTTCGGTAACAAATCCTTGTCTCCATCGGCTCCACTTGCGGTTATCTCTACCTTTACTTTGAGCAAGCTTATTACATTGTTTATCTTGTGCTTGCTCAGATTTTTGTGCATTGCTTGTCCCATAGGTTGTTCATTTAGTCAACCTATTTTCTTGTGCACCTACTTTGTGATAGCCTTAGTTCTCTTGTTATATATCTTGCTATCACATAGTTGTTTATATTGCTTAGTATAAGTTGTTGGTGCACATAGTTGAGCCTAGCTTATTTAGGTTTCTTGCTTGGAAAATTAAACGTTAAGTTTTATTCCGCATTTGTTCAAGCCGAAACCGTAATTTTTTAAAGCGCCTATTCACCCCCCTCTAGGCGACATCCACGTCCTTTCAATTGGTATCAGAGCCTCGTTTCTCTTTATAGGGCTTCACCGCCTTGAGAATAAAGATGTCGACTAGGGGTTTAGGATTCATTGGCACTCTTAGTTTCGATTGCACAAATTATGTTGCTTGGAAAATTCGCATGCTCAAATACTTTCGGGGCATTGACCCGTGTATGGAGCGAATTGTAGATATGGGGTTTTCTCCTCCAAAGGATACTCAAAACCTATCCTTGGTGGATGAGAAAAACTCTTATCTCAATGCTCAAGCTTCTAATGTGCTTGTTGATGCTTTGAGTAATGTAGACATATTTCAACTCATGCCATTTCGAGATGCTCATGAGTTGTGGACAAAGCTTCAAGATAAATATGGTGTGTCCAAGATTTGTGGGGATGATTGTTCTCCCTCCACCTCCGGTCGAGATGCCTTCTCAACTTCTTCTACTTCACCAACATATGGTTTTCCACAAGGTAATGAAATGGTGAGTAGTGTGAGTAATTGCAATGATGATTGTGAACCTATTGTTCATAACTCTTTATCACTATCTTATTGCAATGCCTCCTTGTTGGACCTCAACACTTCGAGCACCACAAATGTCTTACATGCTTGTATTGATAGTCCTTGCATATCATGTAGAAATCACTTGAATAAATATCATGATGATATTCTTGCTATATCTTGTTGTCATGATAAGAATGCCTCTATTACCTCTAGTTATTGTACTAACAATGTAGAGGAAAATCAACGGTCCGTGGAATAAGATGTGGTCTTGAGTGGTGCCTCAAGAGATCCTACATCATCATCTCGTGTGTCTCATTTTTGCCTTATGGCGAAGGAGTTAAAGGTATCTCCTACTTTGACCCCCATATCTAGTGATGGTGACGATGTAGATAATGTTGAAGAGCATGTTAATATTGCTTCCTTAAAAATTAAGGGAGAAATGATTTTTAAAGCTCTTCATAAGAATAAAATTTCTTGCTCCAACTTCATGGAAATCATGTCTATTGCCATTGAGGGAAAGAAATACATTGAGGAGTTGGAAGCTCATATTGAGGAGAATGAGGCCACCATTGAGAAAATGGAAAGCCATGAGCGTGATTACGCTAATGAAATTGCGGATCTATCTCAAGCTCTTGAGTGTGAAGAAACCAACAAGGAATCTCTTGAGGAGACTTTTGCTTTAGAGTTATCTAAAGTAAAGGAATCTCTCGATAGAACCCTTGAGGTGGCTAATTCCATCAAAACTAAACATAATAAGCTTGAGGTTGCGCATGCTAAACTCCTTGAGGATTTTGAGCACCTCGGAAATGGCTCACGGGTCATTAAGGGTGAGCTCATCAAACTCACCGAGTCGCATGCTCAACTAAAAGCTTCATATTTGAAAGAGCTTTCCATGTCATCTTGTCCTTCCTTTATTCTTGATGATGCTTGTGCTACTAACTCTATTTCTTGTGAAGCATCCATCCTAAAGGAGAATGTTGAGCTAAAGGCTCAACTTGAGTTGCTAACTACAAGTATGGGAAATTGGAGGAAAGTCATGAAATCTCTCAAGCTCTCATGAGGATCTTCTAGTCTCCCATAATGTGCTAAAGTTAGCTCATGAGGCTAAGGTTTCTAAATTAGTTCCTCATGTGGACATTAGCACTACTTCTACTCAATATGCTATATTTCCTTGTGCTAGTCCTTTTAATTCATCCACTCATAATGTTGCTACATCTTGTGATGAATTACTTTCCTTGCCTTGTTGCTCTAACAATGCTTCTACTTCCTCTAGTACTTGTATTGTTACTAACCATGTAGAGGAAATCAAAGAGCTCAAGGCCCAAGTCACTTCTTTGAAGAAAGACTTGGGAAAGGGTCATGAAGGGAAGTCTACACTTGACAAGGTTTTGTGTGGACAAAAATCCCCCAATGACAAGGGTGGACTTGGATTCAACTCCAACAATAAGAAGTCCATGTTTAACAAGAAGAAGGGCCAATCTCAAGTCAAGAATTCGGCCAAGATTATTTGTTTCAAGTGCAAGGTTGAAGGACACCATGTTAGATCTTGCCCTTTGAAGAAGAAGCCCATGAGTGACAAGCAACTAGGGAAGAGGCCTCAAGTTCAATCGTAAGGTGAAGTGAAGCCACTTCCCAAGAAGACTCAAGTAAATGATCTTCATGTTGAGAAATCAACCATGAAGAAAGGAAAGAGTAGGTGTTGCTACTTATGTCGCGAGAAGGGTCATCTTGCTTCTTCATGCACGAACAGTACCTTATCCAACCCTATTATGGTTGATGATGTTTATTCTCTTCGGAAGGATAAGGTTGGCAATGTGGTTGCCAAATTTGTTGGCACTCAAAGTGGTGACAAGAAAAGCACCATTTGGGTTGCCAAGCCTATTGTGACTAACCTCTTAGGACCCAACTTAGTTGGGGACCAACAAGCTCCAACTTGATCAATAGGTGGTGTTGGAGGGCATTGGAGACTTGGCTACACTATGAAGAATTAAGGGACCTTCATTAATCACTTTGTCTCAAGCCAAGTCATCTGGACTATCATGTGTCTATCGTATATCCAATGTGCCTCCTTACGGTAACTTGTACTTAAATTGTTTACATTGAAAGTTACTTGCCCCTTTGCATGTTTTGGTTTTGTACCTTGCATGTGTTTGTATATGTTGTGCTTCCAATTTACGTATCTTGAGTAATCAATTATGTATATGTTGGTTTGCACATCATGTATATTTGAGTGTTGTGTTGAGTCTCTTTTTCGTATTGGTTTTATCTTAGTTGGCTCTTGTGAGAGATTAATGGATCATCCCATTTTGGGGGAGTGATGTGTCTTGTGCACTTTACGATCCTAAAATGTGTATACATGAGGAATACCACCTAGTATTGATATTATAAGATTATCTAGTCACTATGTGGTATGTCGTTCTCATGAGAAATTCAAATTCTAAAATATCCATTAATTATCTCTTGTTGGTATTTGTTTGTCTCTAGTTGTGAATTTAGGGATATCACGTTATGGGGGAGTAGTATGCTTTGGGTATATTACTCGCCTATAAAATGTGTACATTTGGGGTTTGTGCCACTTAGAGTTGATATTGGAAATTATCTAGTTCCTAGGTGGCATGGTTGCTCCGCAAGTTCCAATTTTCTTATATTGAATTTATTTCTCATCTTATGGTTCTTGAGTGTGTGAGATTTTCTTGTTACAGTTTACCTCCAACATGTACTTGTATTTACTATGTGGGAACCGTTTGCTCCAAGTTTTCTAGTCATTTCTTGCATGATTGGATGCATACTTGAAGCTAACAAGAATCTCGTTGTAAGCATTGTGGTCAATTCTTATCTTTTGCTACATGCTTATGGTTGTTGTTGTAAATATGATTATTTATATTAATTCTATCTACCACCCGGAAGTAATTCCATATACCTCTTGTGCTTAACAATTGGTACTCTTATATGTGGTAGAAATTATTGATCACCTTTACATTGGCTTGTTTATAATTGCCTTATTACTTGCCAAGGTTTTATAGTGGTTCTAACTCTCATTGTCTTCCTAGCCACTTGTCGATCATATGTTTTCGTGATCTTGTCTAGCGTTTCTCTAGATATAGTGAATGTGATGATCCCATCTTGTGCATTTTGTATTCAATTGGAAATTCTATATAATGCACATCTCTTGGGGGAGCGAGTATCTTATGATTCATATCAAGTGTGTGTTATTGGAAGGCATATTCTCTTTGGTGCTTTGTGTCATCATAAATTTGTTGAGGGCATAGTTAGTTTGGAATTGTGCTCTCCTTTTGAGAGTTTGATACCTCTTTTCTTTGATCTCTTTTATTTTTGGTATCATGCTCTCTATCAATTTGTGTGTCAATTGATACCCCATTCCTTGATGAATCTTTTATTTGGTATAATCCAAGTGACAAGTTTATGTTGAAATCTTATTTTCAATTGGAATCTTATTTTGGGTTCTAATGGTCACTTGGTATCCTTTTCAATTGTTTCCCTATTCAATCATGTGTTGATTGGGTTGGGATTCAATTGGTATCTCTTCACATTTGTTGGTGAATGTAGCAATTGACCATGTGTTAATTTCTACTTGTCTCCTATCATGTGTTGATTTGGACCTTTCATATAATTTGGACAACCTTATGTTGTGTCACCCTTTGGCGTGCCATCTTGGTTTACTTGATGTTTTGTCCAAATTGTATTCACTTTTGGTTCTTGAAAGTCTTGTGCATGCATATTTTCTATGTGTTGTTCCGATGCATGATTTCTTTCTTTGATCCTATATATAGGTTAAACTCCTTCCACTTCTTTATTTGCTAATATGTGAATGGAATTCATCTTCATGTCCATATGCACTTATTCCCGTGGAGTTTGTCCTATGTATGTTTGTTCCTCTAACTCTTGGGTCCCAATGAGTTTGGGTACCATTTTGTGTGTTAATGTTGTTGTAGGAACTTTGGAGATGCATTGGAGGATCGTCTCATTTGAGGAAGGTGGTGTCGCCATGTGCCTTTTGAAGTCATGCTAGGACGATCATTGAAGACTTTATCTCTAAATCATTCCCATGCTATCTCGGTAACAAGTATCTACCTCATGCATACTTTTCTTGCTTCCAACCTTGTGTAGGTTGCATCATGGCATGATATTCTTCATTTACAATTGTTGCGATTCTTGATTTGTTCTAGAATTGCAAGATATATTTTTGGTTGCGATACTTGTTTCGTTGTTCAAAGCATCTCAACTATCTCTTGATATCTTGTTGCTAGTTGTGATGACTTTGATGGTTGTTTGTGTGGATCTCATCCTTATACAATAAGATAATATTAAGCCATTGGCTATGCTTTCAAGAAAAGATCTTATTCGTATATTTATGACTTCCATTTGGATATCGTGTTCTCTCCTTTTGTAACTATCTCGGGTGTACATGCTTCTTTGTGGATATAATCTACCTAGAATCTTATACACTTGAGAGAAGTTACACTTTTTAGTGGATATCCTTGGTATTTCATGTCCACCTTTTATTTTATTTTAAATGTTAAATTCTTCGGTGGTTACATGAAAGCGTGTGTGGTTGAGTGCATTTCTTAATTCTATTCTTATAGGTGCACTCTTTTGGTGGTGAAGATTGTTGTCCTCATGCTTGTCTTGATGAGCCTATCATTATCTATCTTCACCATGGGGTTTTCACAAGCCTTGATTTTACTTTGCATTTTACTTAAGCTTGTGAACCCATTTGTTGTTTGTGTGTGTGATCTTCTTAACTTATGTTGGAAGGACATGTCTAGCATCTTGAGTCTCATTTCTTCAAGACTATGTTGATGCTTAAATAGTCATCCTTATACTAGTCATATCAAGTGCTTCTCCATGACTCACACACATCTTGTTGGTTGAGCCTATTCCTACGATTATCTCTTTGCTATTTGCTCAACCATTGGTTTGTTGCAAGGGCTAGACTTTGTCTCATATCTTTGCACACTTGCACATGTGTTGTGTTTTTATCGATTTTGGGGGAGTGATGATCAAATTTTTGTGAACTTTGTATTATACTACAAAGATTCTAAATAGTGCACAAATCTTGGGGTACTTCTCTATTTTCTTTATAACACTCCTATGCTCAAATCATAATATCTTATAATCTTTTGGCATGTTGGATCGTTTGATTGCTTGCTTTTTCTTATGCCTTTGTGCCATCTCATATTTTTGCAATCTTTGGATCCTCTATATAGTTTGTTTTTCCTCCCATCGTATATCGTTGGATATGTGTATTTTATTCCACTCATTTCTTGAGAAATACACCCTTTTGGGAGGAACACATTCTATATCGGCCTTCTAAGTTTCTTCGCCCATTTTGGCAATCGATGCCAAAGGGGGAGACGAGTTTAGAGGGTTTTGTTTGAGGAGGTTCATGCTTTGGTTTTGTTCTGAAGCATTTGCCCTTGTTTGAGGAGGTTTATGCTTTGGTTTTGTTCTTAAGCATTTGCCCTCTTACTCATGCATACTTTCTTTGCACGATTAGCATAATTCATCATATAGACCCTCTTCATGTGTTTGTCATCAATTACCAAAATGGGGGAGATTGAAAGGGCATGTGCCCTTATGTTTGGTTTTGGTAATTGATGACAATCTTTATGGACTAATGGTTTCCTTGAGTTATACTTTAAGGTTTGTCCATAGGCAACGCTTGAAGATCATATGGTGGCTTCAAGGTTATAAGATTAAGATTATGTGTTGACCAAGGTGTTCTTCATGGAGCTATCCAAAGATTGGTCAAGTTGGTGTGTGCAAGGTCAAGAGGAGCAGCACGAAGATATCATATGCTTGGAGCTTGCCGACCATTTGGTGATAATGGTTTTGCGAAGATATGCCTAAAAGAGGCTCACCCATAATGGAGTATGGGGGAGCAATTTACTAGTCTTCATCGTATGCTTGGAGCTTGCCGACCATTTGGTGATAATGGTCGTGTGAAGATGTGCCTAAAAGAGGCTCACCCATAATGGAGTATGGGGGAGCTATCTACAAGTCTTCATCGAGCCGTAGGAATCAAGGAAGATGTTCCAACTTGAGGCGGGCATGATCTTCATCATCAAGCTCAAGTGGATTATGCGCAAGAAAAAGGTTTGACTAGATAGGTGTCTAGTTTACTGGTCTCTTGATTGTAGTTAGGAGACCGTGTTATAGGCTAGGCCGAGTCATTCGTGGAGAGCTCAAACCTTTTGCATCCTTGGCATCATCTTTATTGGTTCTTGTTTGGCTTTTCTCCGTGTGAGTTTTGGAGCTTGTGGTCTTCTTCATGACAAGCTCTTGTTCTTCGAAAACGGATTTCATATGCGTCTTCTCGTATGTTTTTCGATGTGGGAGATTTGCCAGGTCGTCTCGGTTAAAGGTTTCACACCTCTATTCGTTAGCTTTCCATCAAGCTTGAGTTTTCCTTAATCGGAGTTCATTTGCAGAAGTTGTGGCAGTTCAGGATTTGCCTGTTTTATTTGGAGTTCATCTGTTGTGTGGCCTGGGCTCCCTGGTTCTGCCAGGGCGGTAGTACCGCTCTTGGAGCGGTAGTACCGCGCTACGGTAGTACCGTGGGCGAGTACCGCACTCACTACCGTAATTCCACTGGACTTTGCGGTAGTGGGCACGGTACTGGCCCCCGGTAGTACTGTGGGGCGGTAGTACCGCTCCCAGTGTTGTAGTACCGTGCCACGGTAGTACCGCGGGCAAGTACCGCACTCACTACTGTAAGTCCACTGGACTTTGCGGTAGTGGGCACGGCACTGGGCTTCGGTAGTACCGTGGGGCGGTAGTACCGCTCCCGGCACGGTAATACCGCACCACGGTAGTATTGCTCTCCGAGCGGTAGTACCGTGGTTGGCGGGCTGCCAACGGGTTCCAACGGCTGGATTCGTGGGAGACTATAAAAGGGGGTCTTCTTCCTCCTTTGTCTCCACCGGTTTTGTGCAAGTTCTTCCCCGTATTGTTGACCTCTTTGAGCTTGCTTACTCTCTTCCCCTCCTATGATTCTTGCTCCTTTTTGAGGGAAAAGAGAGAGGAGGTCTAGATCCACATTCTCCACCAAGCCACCTCTCCTCTAAGTGAGGGGAACCTTGTGGATCTATATCTTGGAGTTCTTGGTGTTCTCCTTGTTCTTCCTCTCATATTCCTCCATAGATTTTTTTGCTTTGGTGGGATTTGAGAGTTGGGGACTTGAGAACTTCGTGTGTTCTTGCCATTGCATTTGGTGCATCGGTTTGAGTTCTCTCCGAGGATTCTTTGTAGTGAGTGAAGTTGTGAAGATAGCTACTCTTGAGTGCATTGGCACTCTAGAGCTTGTTCCTCGTGGGTGCGTTGGCACCTAGAGGCTTGTTGTTACGGAGCTCAATCATTGTGGTGGAAAGCTTCGGGACGCTACGGGAGCCTCCAATTCGGTTGTGGCGATTGCCCCGAGCAATTGTACGGGTTCGGTGACCGCCCCCAAGGGTTGCCATTTGTACGGGTTCGGTGACCGCCCTCAAGTGTCCTAATAGTGGAATCACGGCATCTTGCATTGGTAAGAGCGTGAGGAGAAATAGGGTGGCCCTCGTTGGCTTCATGTGAGCATTGTGCTCCTCACCCTCCCCAAACGGAGACGTACTTCTCGCAAGAGAAGGAACTTCGGTAACAAATCCTTGTCTCCATCGGCTCCACTTGCGGTTATCTCTACCTTTACTTTGAGCAAGCTTATTACATTGTTATCTTGTGCTTTCTCAGATTTTTTTGCATTGCTTGTCCCATAGGTTGTTCATCTAGTCAACCTATTTTCTTGTGCACCTACTTTGTGATAGCCTTAGTTCTTTTGTTATATATCTTTCTATCACATAGTTGTTTATCTTTCTTAGTATAAGTTGTTGGTGCACATAGTTGAGCCTAGCTTATTTAGGTTTCTTTCTTGGCAAATTAAACGTTAAGTTTTATTCCGCATTTGTTCAAGCCAAAACCGTAATTATTTTAAGCGCCTATTCACCTTCCCCTCTATGCGACATCCACGTCCTTTCAAGAGTCCTGTCTAGAACTGGAAGAGAAAGAACCACCAGCCGAGGAGTCAGCAGAAGAAGAAGCCACAGGCGAACCATGAGGAGAAGATGGAAGAGAAGTCGACGAACCCCCTGACTCTTCAGAGCTATCACTACTCGAACTCTCCCAGTAAGGATCTAGAAGATTCCCACCGGCATCAAACACATGAATGGTGAGAGTCTCTTCACCATGAAATCGACAGCAGAGATAGTCACCCTCTCGCAGATTCAGCCGATGAGAAAAGAACCTCCAACCAGACAGGAAGAAAATAAAGTAAGAACTTTCAACTTGGAGCCCTACCCACTAGGGAGATCGGGAGCACACTTGAAGCCGAAGCCAAAGGCCCCTCAAGTTGAGCTCAGAAACAATGGGAGCAAAATAAAATGGAAGAGGAATGAGATTAGCCATCCGTCTAAGAATCTGCAGAAGAGAATCGTAGCGCTAGACGCCCTCTTCTGCAACAGTAATGGCAGGGACCGTCGTACCACCACCACGCCCCCGCCGAGAGTAACAAGGAGCACAGGTGCCACGACCGTGTCGGCCTCGCCCTCAGCCATCCACACCGCGAGAAGAACCGACAGAAGCTAAACGACCACGAAATTTTGGAGCCATGTTATGCAAAGAAAAGGAGAAAAGGATGGAAGAAGAATATATGCGGCACAACACAAACATCAACATATATATAGCCCAAGCTAGGGGCAAACAAGGAAGATGTCAAGAAATCCAAACAACATCATAATTAAGTTAGGAACGGTGCACGCAACACTACGAATTCCAAGACAAGATTCCCTTTCGTATCAAGTAGACAAAAAAAGAGGAAGCATCACATCATGCGCATTGCCCATGCATGCATCGGAAACCCAGCAGGCAACAACAGCTCAAGGTCACAACACATTATCCAAGATGTCATTATGACCATACAGAAGATGCAACGGTTCACAAGCTAGCCACCGTCATCAAGCACGTCATCAATTGCATCATTACGAACTTTCCCACCATGGCAGTACAGATGGGACGATTCGAGACAAGACAGAGGAAAACCTATCACTGGAAAGATGCACTGCTTTTCAGATTTTTTATCCAAATTCTTGACTAAATCAAAAATTTACTCCCATCGGGAGCGCCCAGTCACTTCTGAAGCAGTGCACAGACAACATGAACTAAAACCTTGAGGGTGCGTATCCCCCTCCAGCAAGAGCAAATGCATCTCCAGAGTTTGGGTGCTCCCTCACCTGGAAGATGACGAAGTGCTCGAGTGGCTACTCGCACTAACAAGCAAGACATGAATGGCGCGCTGAAGGACGATCCGCCCGAGCACCCGAGTGCTCTGCGGGTGCTTACGCTATTTTGCCACTCGATGACTCTCCGAGTGGGTGCATTTTTATCCTCGCCTATGTTCCCAAATGCTCCGCGAGTGACTGCTATTAGTCCACTTGATCGTTCTCCAATTGGGTGCATTCTAGTTAGGCACCACACCTCTATTTAAACAATACATGGGCTGCGACACACTGCACCCCAGATGCTGCGCAAGCTCGCGCGTAGGTAAGACCCCGCTGCACAGTCGGCCGGGCCGGGACTTTCCACATCCCGACTTCACTCCCGATGGTTCCATGCGCGGTGCATGAAGAAATTTGAGCCGATAACGGACGCGTTTAGGCTGTATTTGCTAAGACCGACGGTATTGGTCCTGTAAGCCCTACAGCGGCATGGACTTTTCTTGACACCGGTTGTATCACAGTTCGCGTCGAGGGACACATACTTGATTGGGCTATTGAGTTATTTTTCGCTAGCGCAATTCAACAAAGCTCGACCAGTCGAGAACCTTGGGCCCTTTTAGCTTAGCATCCCTCGAAACAAAACTATCTCTTATGGCTAACAGCCGACCACTCGCGAGCAAAGCGACACTCACAATTGCAACTTTCTATGGATTTGAGTCCCTTTGCGACTCTTCGAGTCCCGCGGACACTCGGGGGCTACTGACGAGGGGGTGTCCCCACAACTCCTCCGGATGGGTGTACCTGGTGCGTGTCAAGACAGAAGGCCCACTGGAAGCTTTGACTAGCCCACGACTGGCCCACTCGAAGCACCGACGTAGGAGTCCTTGGCATTATGGAAACCGCGACTTGGCGTCCAAGAGTAAAGCTAGATTAGGCAAATGCTTTTGTAAACCTAGATGGACTCCTTGCAACCCAGCCTAGTATATAAAGGCTAGGAGAGGGACGTCTAGATCCAATCTCATAGTAACACCTCCGGTCCCGAGCAATCTCGCCTCGACCGCCACTTTAATCGCCTCCATCATAATACAAAAGAGTAGAAAGTAGGGGTTTCACCGATCGAGGGCCCTGAACTTGGGTAAATCCCTGTGTCCTGTTATCCGACGAGTATCGCCAACCTACATCTTCTCTCTATGATTTAAAGCCAGGGTAACTTACCATGGGATTTTCCGAGGCCGATCCTCATCAGAGAGGATGGCCCTCTCGGGAGCAGCAACTTCATGCTAGTGAGGATTTTTTTAAGGGCCTAGGTGGGGAGCCTGGCGACGTGGGAGCAGAATTTCCGTGCCCAAGCCGAGAAGCAGCGGTCTCGTGGAGAAGAGCTTGACATATCTACCTCTTCCCAGGCGGTGTAGCGCGAGCACATGGAGAAGCGGGAACGTGATGTAGCCGCCAACAAAGTCGGTTACCAAGCTCTTGTTGATGCAGCGCAACGTAAATTGAAATGGCTTATGGAACAGGGGTTGAATTTCTGGGCCAAGGCTTTAATATGACCATTCACTAGCGCTAGAAATTGCTTGATGCTAGCAAGGAAGATACTTCTCTCGCTCCTCGTTGGTTACCCCAAGTGGAAGGTGAGATGTAGCATAGCAGCAGAATTTTCCCTATGTAGAGGATAGGGCTTTGTCTCCCGTAGGACTCGCAGAGATACAACAAGGTGGTAAAGTGAACAGTGGCGCCGAGGTTGCTAACTTCGCATGGACCTGCACACACATCAAATAACTTTGCTCCCAACGAGTACAAAGGAGTTGTCAATTCCTCCGGCCTTGCTGTTTACAAACGATCAAACATAAGATATAATAATAGTGGCAACTAAAAGTAAGAACTGCAAGTAATTTGAAAGTGTAAACAATGATGTGAATATGGACCTGGGTCCCGTGATGTTCACTAGTGATGTCTCTCTCCCAAAAGACGATAAAAGTGCTAGCGAGGTAAACAAAGCACAGCTGGGCAATTGACAGGATTATAAACGCACCGCAATGCTAACTATGCTACAAAAGAAAGGAAGAGGCTCAAAAGAAATGAGCAGTACGCCAAGGTAAGAAAACCAAAATCCATCTGCATCTTCTACGAATCATCCACCTTGAGATATCTATCCAGAACATCTCGCTGGTATTAAGTTGTGAATCCCACCCAAAGTGTAAACTCAAAGCAACACACAACTGCATTAAAAGAACCATGCGTAAAGTAAACAATCCTTGCACCCTCAAGTACAAGCACCATTGTTTTATCCCTGGTGGCAACAACACATCCCCTAGTCTCATGTTTCTGTAATTCAAGCTAGACATCAAGGGGCTGAACCCACAATCAAGCATAACGCTCCCTCTTGGAGTTGCAACAAATCACTTGGCCAAAGTAAAATACTGCAACGGAGAACATGCAAGAATTTACTAAAGAAGACAAATATAAAAGAGAACCAAATATATTACTCATCACAATCTGAACATAATCTCATAATCCATCAGATCCCAACAAACTCAGCATAGCAACACGGAAAACTACAAAAGTGCCTCGATCATGTGAGGCAGCTCACGAGGTCTCGAAAGTGGAAGCACAAAGAGGGGAGGAGTAAATCACGTAGCTACTGGTCACAGACCCATGGTCCAAGGGGGACTACTCACGGCACATCCGGGAGGCGTCCATGGCGATGGATGGTTTCCCGGAGGGGATTCCTACTTACGGCAGGGTGCCAGGGCAGCTTCTCCTGGCCGCCCCGATCTTGAAACGGCGGTGGCGGCGGAACAGAGAGGAGAACGGGAATAGAAGATCGATCTTAGGGGTTTCCGTAACGGGGGGTAAATATAGGCGAAGGGGGCACCAAGGGGGGCCACCAGGAAGCCAGGAGGCCTCCTTGCGCGGCCTAGGGTGGGGCCGCTCCAGGGACCCTCCTGGGCCCCCGGTGGTGGCCCTCCTGCCATATCTTGGTTATTCCAGAAGCTTCCGTGACGCTGATTTTTATATAATTTTTCCGGGATTTATTGCGCACTTTTAATGGCAGGAAAACCTGAAATACAAAAACAGCAGAAAATGCAGGAAGTAGCAACTGGGTGCACTGAGTTAATAGGTTAGTCCAAATATGATTAAAAAAGTGTATGAAAGTTCAAGAAAAACATGGCAAAGTCACAAAAAACATGCATGGAGAAAGCAGAAATTATAGATATGTTTGGGACGTATCAACATCCCCAAGCTTAATTCCTAGTCGTCCTCGAGTAGGTAAATGATAAAAAGCATAATTTTTGTGGTGACATGCCACACAACCATATAAAGACTTTTTAAGTAAAGCAATCAAAGCATGCAATTCAATTCAAGTCTTAACAATCAAGAGTCTATATTAGCATTGACACAAGTAACAAAAGAACAAAAGGTGCGAGAGGTGTCGCTGTCCGTGACTCGAATGTCTCCAGACTGTGTTTGCGTGCAAGAAAGGGGATAGGGAATAAGAGATAAAAAATAATTGTTGAGAACCACTATCTACTAAAGTTTCACACTTAGTCTCCTTTGGATTCTTATCTTGACTCGTCCCCAGACCACTAGTCAGGTACAAGTCAATTTGATCCACTCCCTTTCGATATTTTGAGCACTCATGCAATGGATGAGCGTGAGCAAGAAAGTTGACACCTAAAAGGCGAAACAGAAAGAAGGTGGAGCAGGAAGACAAAAAAAGGTGTGAAAGGCTCACATCAATGAGGACAATCATAGGCGAGAGAAGTCCATATGATAGATATGATGTGAGGAGTAGGGATTGCCATGCAACGGATGCACATGTGAGCTAAAAGCTCTCCAAGGGAACTAGTGGGGGTGCATCCAACTTGCTTGCTCAAGAAGACCTAGAGCTCTTTTGAGGAGGCTCATCATTGGAATATACAAGCCAAGTTCTATAGTGTGAAGGGTCCCCACATAGCTATATGCATGTATGATTATCTCTATGGAGTACAAGGGATAGAGGATGAAGTACTAGTGTGGATCTCTCAAAAGGAATAGTAGTGTGCCCCTTCTCTCTTTTTATTTTTATTTTTCTCTTTTTTGTATTTTTTTGTATTTTTTGCTGGCCTCAATGGCTCTTTCTATTTCTCTCATTTTTCCTCTTTGGTATCTTTTAATTTTGTCCTCTTTGGGATCTTTTCCTCACTTTAGGGGCAACACTATATTTTACAAGAATATAGGAGATCTTTCACACTTTACAAAGGTACTCACATAAAGAAAATGTAACTATCATGATGCAAATGTATGCCTCTGCCAGGGTAGCAGGATATGCAATGATACTAGCGCGCCATGAAGCAATGATTAGGGCAAGGCCCAACTAGAATGCGGCTCATCGATCAAGCAAGTAGCATGTATGACATGAAGATCAAGTCATGAGAAGATGGATGTTGCATGGCAATGTATCTCGGAAAGGCTATGGAAATGCCTTGATAGGTAGGTATGGTGGCTGTTTTGAGGAAAGATATAAGGAGGTTTATGATGACAGAGTGTATCATGCCAAGGGTTTGGATGTACCGACGAAGGTGGACGCAAACTCTCGGAGTGATAAGGAGGCAATGCACGACACATGAGAGGCTAGCAAAATATGGGAAGGTGGAAGTGTCAACTTTCGAATACTCACATTAGTCCAAAGAACTCATGCACTTATTATCAGTAACTCTCAATCTAATCAGGAGGTTCTCAAAGAGACAAGTACCCCGAGGAGGAGTGTATGGGGGTTTGGTTATCCTTTCGCATCCTCGACTCATGGTACGTGAGTGTACTCTAATATTCGAACCCTCCGGAGGTTAGTGATCCATCTAGTAGCTAGAGTTCTCAACAAGGGTTTTGGTTTTCGAAAATAAACACGGATTGCCCAAAATACAACATCTATCACTAATAGGCTCGAGATCTTGACACAAAAAGTTCAAACATTACTCTAATCAATACCTGAAAACTATTGCAAGTTACTTCTACAAAGAGAATATCAACTTCAACTACCTACCTTCTAGTCCAGACACAAAACTCAGTGCAACAGGCAAACTCTCTAACAAGATAAAAATGCAACATATAGAAAGTTCAACCTAAGACAAGACAAAAGCTCTAGAAGAAAACTAAAGAACGACAACTAAACATGGCAGCAGCTAAGAAAAGAAAAAGAAAAACTCACAGCTAAGAGAATAAGCATGAAAATCCTATGAGGAGTTCTAGTTCAAGCGGAGCGGGTTTCTCTCCCACACAAAATAAAGTTGGGGTCTAACTTGTTATGAACAGCAAACAAAGTAAAAACAATCCTAAGAAAAGTAAAGAGCGAGATGCTCCAAGCATAGCACATAACGCATGAAGTGCTAAAAATATAGTGCAACGAGGGACGAACTGATAATTGTTGATGAATAAGGGGATGCACGGGGGCATCCCCAAGCTTAGACGCTTGAGTCTCCTTGAATATTTATTGGGGGTGCACGGGGGCATCCCCAAGCTTGAGCGTTTGACACTCCAGGATCTTCTTTCATCATCTTCCATCGCACACTTGAAAACTCCCTACATACATAACTCATTGTAAACTTCTTACTAGTTGGAGATCGTTCGGTGTGCCATTGAGAGTAGTTCGGCATCATCTCATCAAGTAGCTTCGTGGCAACACCAAGTGTGGTTGACATAAAAGTTCCTCCCGCGGCTGAGTCTAGCAGATTCCGCGAGGTAAAGTTTAAGCCTGCATAAAAAGTCTGGATAACCATCCAAGTAGTCAAACCATGTGTAGGGCAATTCTTAACAAGAGATTTCATTCGTTCCCAAGCTTGGGCAACGTGTTCATTATCCAATTGCCTAAAATTCATAATGTTACTTCTCAACTAGATAATTCTAGCAGCGGGATAGTACTTCCCAATAAAAGCATCCTTACACTTGGCCCAAGAATTGATACTATTCTTAGGTAAGGATTGCAACAAGAATTGATACTATTCTTAGGTAAGGATTGCAACCACTCCTTGGCTCCTCCTCTCAAGGAGAAAGGAAAAAAGCTTCAGCTTGACGATGTCTCCATCTACTTCCTTGTACTTTTGCATATCACAAAGCTCAACAAAATTATTTAAGTGCAAGGCAGCATCCTCTCCAGCACCTGAGAATTGATCTTTCATAACAAGATTAAGCAAAGCAGGTTTAATTTCATAAGAAGGTGCTGAAGTGGCAGGTGGAGCAATATGAGTGCAGATAAAGTCACTTTTGTTGTGACTAGTGAAGTCACACAACTTGGTGTTTTCATTGGAACCCATAGTAGTAGCAGGTATTTTTGGTATTTTTGATAAGGGACACAAAATCAAAAACTGAAAGGTAAACTAGCAAGACTAAAAATCAAAGATAAAAGATAGTGTGAAACTCCCCTATCTTGTAGGCTAGAGTCCCCGGCAGTGGCGCCAAAAATTGCTTTCTAGGTAGGGAGTTGACGGGACCAGCCTACTTGTTGTACCTTGGAATCCCCGGCAACGGCGCCAAGAATTTCTTGATGCTAGCAAGGAAGATACCTCTCTCGCTCCTCGTTGGTTACCCCAAGTGGAAGGTGAGATATAGCGTAGCAACAGAATTTCCCCTATGTAGAGGATAGGGTTTTGTCTCCCGTAGGACTCGCAGGGATACAAGATGGTGGTAAAGTGAACAGTGGCGCCAAGGTTGCTAACTTCGCCTGGACCTGCACACACAGCAAATAACTTTGCTCCCAACGAGTACAGAGGAGTTGTCCATTCCTCCGGCCTTGCTGTTTAAAAAGGATCAACGCAAGAGGTAATAATAGTGCCAACTAAAAGTAAGAACTGAAAGTAAATTGAAGGTGTAAACAATGATGTGAATATGGACCGGGGTCCCGTGATGTTCACTAGTGATGTCTCTCTCCCAAAAGATGATAAAAGTGCTAGCGAGGTAAACAAATCACAGCTGGCAATTGACAGGATTATAAACGCACTGCAATGCTAACTATGCTACGAAAGAAAGGAAGATACTCAAAAGCAATGGGCAGTAAGCCAAGGTAAGTAGACATAAATCCATCTGCATCTACTACGAATCATCCACCTTGAGATATTTATCCAGAACATCTCGCTGGTATTAAGTTGCAAATCCCACCCAAAGTGTAAACTCAAAGAAACAGACGACTTCATTAAAAGAACTATGCGTAAAGTAAACAATCCTTGCACTCGCAAGTACAAGCACCGTTGTTTTATCCCTGGTGGCAACAACACATCCCCTAGTCTCATGTTTCTGTCACTCAAGCTAGACATCAAAGGGCTGAACCCACAATCAAGCATAACGCTCTCTCTTGGAGTTGCAACAAATCACTTGGCCAAAGTAAAATACGGCAACGGAGAACATGCAAGAATTTACTAAAGAACAAAAAGATAAAAGAGAACCAAATATATTACTCATCACAATCTGAATATAATCGCATAATCCATCAGATCCCAGCAAACTCAGCATAGCAACATAGAAAACTACAAAAGTGCCTCGATCATGTGAGGCAGCTCACGAGGTCTCGAAAGTGGAAGCACAAAGAGGGGAGGAGTACATCACATAGCTACTGGTCACGAACCCATGGCCCAAGGGGGAATACTCACGGCACATCCGGGAGGCGTCCATGGAGATGGATGGTCTCCCGGAGGGGATTCCTCCTTCCGGCAGGGTGCCGGGGAAGCTTCTCCTGGCAGCCCCGATCTTGAAACGGCGATGGCGGTGGAACAGAGAGGAGAACTGGAATAGCAGATCGATATTAGGGGTTTCCGTCACGGGGGGTAAATATAGGCGAAGGGGGGCACCGAGGGGGGCCACCAGGAAGCCAGGAGGCCTCCTGGAGCGGCCTAGGGTGGGGCCGCGCCAGGGACCCTCCTGGCCCCCCGGTGGTGGCTCTCCTGCCATATCTTGGTTATTCCGGAAGCTTCCGTTTCGCTGATTTTTTATATAAATTTGCCGGGATTTATTGGGCACTTTTAATGGCCGGAAAACCTGAAATACAAAAACAGCAGAAAAACAGGAACTGGCAACTGGGTGCACTGAGTTAATAGGCTAGTCCAAATATGATAAAAAGTGTGTGAAAGTTCAAGCAAAACATGGCAAAGTCACACAAAACATGCATGGAGCAAGCAGAAATTATAGATACGTTTGGGACGTATCACCAAGAAGTCTCACACAGCAACTCCCGCCAGCTCTCCTCCAGCGCGGCCTCAGCCAGGTTTGAGATCCTCTCAATCTCGGCGATTAACTTGTTGAAGGAGTCCAGAGCACCCGCATCACCAGTGTAGCGAGGATCGGTCGGGTCTGCCCTAGCAAAGACCTCAATCGCGTGACCGGCATGAGCTCGAAGATCCCGAAATATTCGTGAGCGCTCGCTAGCCCTTGCTTGGTCTTTCCAGCGCTGCACCATCATCTTATCGCAAAGAGACGCTGCCGGGGCAATCTGGCCGTGAAGGGAGTCCACCTCACCCTGCAGCTCTTCCTAAAGGTTGAGGGCATCGCCCTGCGGACGATCTTCCGCTAAGAGCCTACCCTTTATAAGTTCAATCTCAGTGTGAATCTTATCTAGCTTATTCTCATGGCGTGCCTCCAGGCACTTCATCTTCATGAGATGGTCCCCCGACAGGGCTGCGCGGCAAGCATCGACTCTGTCGTCGGCCCATTTCTATGTCTGCTCCCAAAGCTGGCTGAACCAGAGCTCCTCTGTGTCCAGCCATGCCTTCAGGTTGTCCACGTCAGCGGTAACGTTGTGATCTCTCTTCTCTAGGCGCTCGTGCTCCAACGCTTGAGAAGAGGTAGACTCCATAAGTCTCCTCACGATCTCGCGGTTCTTTAGTTCGGCTGAGGAGTTCCTGCTCCCATTTCGCGAGGCCCAATGCCCGGGAGATCTTCTCCTCAGTAGCTTGTAGCTCCAACTCCTTGGTGCATGGCGCCCAGGGACGTCGGCAAATCCCATGGTTGGGAACCCAGGGTTAGATCGTACAGGAGATGTGCAGGTTGGCGATACTCGTCGGCTAACAGGAGAAAAACACTTCCTGCTCGATTGTATTATAATGGAGGCAATTACAGTGGTGGTCCAGGTGAGATCGCTCTGGACCTGTGGTGTAGCTATGAGAATCGATGCCCTAGACGTCCCCTCTCCCAGCCGTTATATACTAGGTTGGGACGCAAGGAGTCCGTCTAGGTTTACAGAGAGGGTTTCCTTAATCTATCTTCCGTCTTGGTCGCTAAGTCACAGTTTCCATGATCGTCGAGGACTCCTTCATGGCGGTTGCCTCGAGTGGGCCATGTTGGGTCGGTCGAGGCTCTTCGTGGGCCCTCTAGCTTGATACGCACCGGGTACCCTCATATGTAGGAGTCGTGGGGTCACCCCCTCATCAGTAGCCCCGAGTGCCTGGAGGACTCGAAGAGTCGGGAAGAGACTCTAATCCATAATTGTCTTCATGCGTGCGGCGCAGATGCGAGTCGTTGGCTGTTAGCCATAAAAGATAGTTTATTAGAGGGATGATAAGCTAGAGAGGCCCAAGGTAGTCGACTGGTCAAGCCTTGGTGAATTGGTGCAAACACCTCAAAAGGCCAAAATCAAGCCGCGTCCCTCGACACGAACTTGGGAAACATTCGGTGTCTAGCAAGTCCATGCCGCTGCAAGTCTTATAGGATCAATGCCACCGGTCTCAGGAAACAGCCTTGACGCGTCCGTTAGTGGCTTTACTTCTCCATGCGCTGTGCATGCGAAAACAACGTGAGTGAAGTCGCAGCTGTGGCAAGTCCCAGCCCGGCCGTCTTTGGAGAGGGGTCTTACCTACGCGTTAAGCTTGCACGACATCTGGGGTGCAGTGTATCGCTGCCCAGGCATCATTTTTCTAAGGCGCGGACCCTTATTTAGATATGCACCCACTTGGAAAACAAATCAAGTGGGCGAGTAGTAGTCGCTCGTGGAATATTGATAAACTCAGGCGAGGAGTTGATAGAGGCGGGGTGTCCCGATCTTTCGATGAGAGATAACTATCGATTTGGTGGAGATGACTCTGACGATCCGACTACGAACGTGCAACAACGTCGCGCCTTAGCAATCGCTAAACCAATCTCCGGAGGTTATTGACCACGTCGGAGCACGATCAACCTGACCACGAAGGTCTAGTGCCTGCAAGCAATCGAAGAACAAGCAAGAACTATGATAAAGAAATCTGAATATTGCGAATATGTAGTTGAAGTATGAATAAAGTTGGGATTCCGAAAGCGGTCTTGATCTGGTCGTTGGACACAAACCGAATACACGAAGATGCAGCAATTAGCTAAGCAGTCTTTTTAACTAAAAGAAATTCAAAGAAAAACCCTAGGGGTTGATCTACTTATATAGGACTAAAGGGTGGAGGCCAAGGGGTGGAAGGACATCCCAAGGAGTCCTAAAACTAAACCTAGGTCGTACAAGGCACTTGGGCCCATGTGGAGGTGATGCAACACCTATTGAGTTGGACTTTGATTCGGATTCTGCTGCTGGGTCGCACCATTTTCGCAATATCTCCACGCTCCGAAGGAATTTGAAGGTGAAACCAATTGCGTTGGAAACTAGACGAGATAAGCTATCACCAGAAAAAAGAATCACCCAATTTGGAGTTCGTATGTAGAAACGGCGGCTGTTTGAAGTTGGGTATATCTCTGCAGTCCGAATCTGAGTCCATGACGTGAAAGACTTGGTCTCTATCTTCTCTTGGGCCAAAAGTGACGTGAAATAACTTCTTGTACAGCACACAATCATGCCCCTTTGTATTGACTTCATTTCTTGATCAAATATAGAGGAATTAATGGTCATATCCATGATAATTATGTCCTCATCATCTTCATGCTTGAACATGCTCCAATGCTCATCCTTCTTGTCCATGCTAGGTCCTTCATTTGTCAGCAACAGAAATATATCGACGTTAGGCAGCATCATATTCACATGAACATTAGAAACATTACCAAGAAGCGAAAGTACTTGATAATTTAATTGGTGTGCACGATCTCTAGTAATTGGTCCAGTAGGTATATTAGCAGGGGTTGTGGCTGTAACTATGGTAGCCATGTCCTCATCATCCTCCCCTTCTT
Source organism: Bromus sterilis (assembly GCA_950022295.1). Lineage (NCBI taxonomy): Eukaryota > Viridiplantae > Streptophyta > Magnoliopsida > Poales > Poaceae > Bromus > Bromus sterilis. Next base: position 236,974,136 of record OX465596.1, read on the forward strand.
GAAAATAAAGCCGTCCCCGGCGTTTCTTAATCTGAAATGTGGCTAACAAAAGAGACAAGGTGTACATGTTGTATATATATATGTCATCCATTCTTACTTCCCTTAGTTTTTGGACATGTAACACATGTATATATGAGTAACTTTCGTATGTCGTGAAATATAAACATATATGATCATCACAATACATAAACGACATGAAAGTGTTGCAACTTAGTTTGCATATATAAGTGAAGCTCTTATTCATATCTAAAGATGTACAATGCTCATCATTAAACCATCCCAATACCGGTGAAGAAACATTAATGTTTTTCGAAGGGCATGCTACAACAGGCTTAACTAAGTAGTCATGCAAGAAGTCATTCGACGCAGAATCATCACCAAGATTAGAGGTCATATCAAAATGATTAAGAGTTGACAGTTTCATAATAGTAACATGATTATCCAAAATAGATGGTGTGCTCAAATCAACAGGTAACTCAAGACATGATGTATTAAAGTCTATTAGGCAAGCAACATCTTCATGTGAAGTTATGACATTCTCGAAAATTGGTTGTGTGATGAAACTACTGGATAGCTCAACACATGTTGCTTTTAAATCAGCAAGGTTCTCATGTGGAGGGGAAAGATCCATACTTTTTTCATTACCTTTTTGTGATGATAGATCAGATATTGGAGGAGTGCTTACGACAATTGATGTGGTTATGGTAGTGCTCATAGTGGTTGAAGGAACAACCTTCTCAACTTGTGGTATTTGCACATTCCGCTTGTTCGTCTTCTGGGCAACACGTCTGTCGATTTCCTGTTCAGCTTTACAAGAAAGACGAAACAAACGATCCATAGGATAACACTTTTCATGAATTAGGATATCCTGAATGTCACGGTTTAAACCTTGCCAAAATATGTCCATGAAATATTCTTCACTTTCCTCTAAAAGAGAATGCAAGAATGTAGTTTCTAAAGCATCATAATATTCTGAAACAGTTTTAGTACCTTGTTTTAATTTTTTTAATTTCCTAACCTTGTCACGAGTATAATAAGAGGGAACGAATCTATATCGCATAGCAAATTTGAGATCATTCCAAGTATTAGGTATATAATCAGGATATAAACTACAATATTCATTCCACCAAATAGAAGCAAAATCTTTGAAAGCACTAATTGCAGTTTTTACTTTCTTATGCTCAAGAAAATTATGGGAAACAAATAAATCATTTATTTCAAACTCCCACTCAATGTATAAATCAGGTCTTAGACGTCCATGAAAGTGTGGTATAGAAACAATAACCTGATCATGTGCATGCTTATGTGTGTTTACCTTTTGCTGTGACTGTTGTGTAGTTGTAGGTGGTGGCAAATCTCCAACTATAGCTGCCGCCCAAGAAGATCTAACTCTAGAACCTGCCATGATTAGTAGAAAACAAGAAACAAATCACAAGTATATGTCCCTATGAACTACTAGGATGTGGTGGTAAAACGCTCACAGGATAGCAAATATCAATGTCTTACTAGTTCTTACCATGGAGCAGGTGGTGATCGGCAACCAACGGTGTCAAAGAACTCCAAAGATTAAGTAGAGCGATTGCCAGGTGAACGCGTATACACGATGTAGAAATATGTGGAGCTTGGAAGGCTTTAATATGGTGGCAAAAATATCAGCAATAATCAATTCAGAGATGCAAAATTGAATTAACGCTCAACGACGATACTGTGCTGGTCCTAGTCTAGACCGGACTAGAGACGCGAGCCTAGAACACTAATGTGGTCACGGCGTAGCACAACTAGCAGCAATGAATGATATGAAGTAGCTCTGAATAGCAAGATATAAGTGAAGATCATCAACAGAGCAAAGATAATGGTGAAAATAGGCTCCAAATCAAGATACACCAATATTCTCCCTACAACTTTCCTCTGAAATATATTTGCTAATTTTTTGATATTTTTCCTCCAATAGGGCACTGACTTAAGCTTTCCGACGCAATAAGAATCACTCAATTTAGAGTTCGGATGAGGTGTCAAAAAAATTGAGAATCAGCCCGAAATCTGACAAAAACTGTGTTCGGAAACTTTAGAGGTCAAAAAGTCCGTCTTAGAACCCGATCTGGACTTTCAAATAACACACTAGCTCCAGAACTATTTAGAAGCGGCTCGGAAATATCTTTAATTTGAGTACTCGTGGAGCCAAAACGGACTTGGATGACAAAGTTATGCCCGTTTTAGTGGACACTGCTCAAAATTGATTCCGACGAGATTTCAAATACGAGTTCAACTAGAGATAGATCCGAAATTTTTCTTCTTTTTTCTCTTTTTTCCTTTTTTCTTTCTTTTTTTCCTTTTTCTTTTTTTTTTCTCTTTTTTCAACTCTTTTTTCTCTCTTTTTCTATGGTAGATGGTAGAAGTAGGCAGCGGATGGGATGATGGTGCAGCGGCGGCGGTGACTAACGTGAACAGAACTCGAAACTCTAAAGGACTAGATACTAAGACCAGCAACTGAACACGACGATGCAACCGAGAATTCAATAAAGCAAAGCACCAAAAAGAAAATTGCGAAGTCTCAGATTGGTTTGGATATGATGATCTAATCCTATTTTTATGGCTTTTTGTGTGGATGATAGGTGATAAAAAACAGATCTAATATATGGATGTGGAATTCTCACCGAGCAACCTGAAAACTGATACCACTTGATAGAGGCGGGGTGTCCCGATCTTTCGATGAGAGATAACTATCGATTTGGTGGAGACGACTCTGACGATCCGACTACGAACGTGCAACAACGTCGCGCCTTAGCAATCGCTAAACCAATCTCCGGAGGTTATTGACCACGTCGGAGCACGATCAACCTGACCACGAAGGTCTAGTGCCTGCAAGCAATCGAAGAACAAGCAAGAACTATGATAAAGCAATCTGAATATTGCGAATATGTAGTTGAAGTATGAATAAAGTTGGGATTCCGAAAGCGGTCTTGATCTGGTCGTTGGACACAAACCGAATACACGAAGATGCAGCAATTAGCTAAGCAGTCTTTTTAACTAAAAGAAATCCAAAGAAAAACCCTAGGGGTTGATCTACTTATATATGACTAAAGGGTGGAGGCCAAGGGGGTGGAAGGACATCCCAAGGAGTCCTAAAACTAAACCTAGGTCGTACAAGGCACTTGGGCCCATGTGGAGGTGATGCAACACCTATTGAGTTGGACTTTGATTCGGATTCTGCTGCTGGGTCGCACCGTTTTCGCAATATCTCCACGCTCCGAAGGAATTTGAAGGTGAAACCAATTGCGTTGGAAACTAGACGAGATAAGCTATCACCAGAAAAAAGAATCACCCAATTTGGAGTTCGTATGTAGAAACGGAGGCTGTTTGAAGTTGGGTATATCTCTGCAGTCCGAATCTGAGTCCATGACGTGAAAGACTTGGTCTCTATCTTCTCTTGGGCCAAAAGTGACGTGAAATAACTTCTTGTACAGCACACAATCATGCCCCTTTGTATTGACTTCATTTCTTGATCAAATATAGAGGAATTAATGGTCATATCCATGATAATTATGTCCTCATCATCTTCATGCTTGAACATGCTCCAATGCTCATCCTTCTTGTCCATGCTAGGTCCTTCATTTGTCAGCAACAGAAATATATCGACGTTAGGCAGCATCATATTCACATGAACATTAGAAACATTACCAAGAAGCGAAAGTACCTGATAATTTAATTGGTGCACGATCTCTAGTAATTGGTCCAGTAGGTATATTAGCAGGGGTTGTGGCTGTAACTATGGTAGCCATGTCCTCATCAGGAGTCGATAAGGGTTGCACCTACTCGAATGGTCATTGAGTGGGCTGATTACGTAGGCACCTATGCGGCACTTCAAGTGCTCGGGCGGTTTGTTATTTTGGATGTTTTGATCTAGTCCTGCCTTCTTGTGCGAGTAATTGCTCGAGAACTTCTTCATCTTCTGGGTGAGGGAGCACCCGAACTCTATAGATTTATTAGTCCCATGTGGGGCGAGTGATAACTCGAGCATCTTGCGGCCTGCAGCGTGAGGGAGCACCCAAAATTTATAGACATTCTTATTCTTGATGGAGGGGAGCAACCACTCGCGTCCTCTAGAATTAAATCCTTGCTCTGTTTTTGTAAAGATGGGGCGCTCCCGATGGGACTAGATTTTTGAAAATGCAGTCAAAAAGTTTGAATTAGAAAATTAGGGAATCTTTCCATTGTTCTACTTTCTGTGATGTCTTCTCTTGAATCAATCTTGTCTGGGCTGTTGCAATGCCCAGTCTTGCAATGATGCTTCTGAGGACGTGTTCGATGACGGGGGCTTGCTTGTGAATCATCACATCTTCTATGTAGCCATAATGACTCCCTGCTACGGCCATTTGGGTTTCCAATGCGTGTATTGGAAACGCGTGATGATTTGATGTCTTCAAATATTTGCAAAATGCGGGGGGGGGGGGGGGCATCTTGCTTTGGAACCTGTACCGTCACGCGCTCCAGCTTTGAGTTAATGGCGGCGCTGATTGGATTTCTAATGCGGCCGCCTTGCTTACCCCTAGTCTGGGCTATAAATATCTGTTTGCTCTTGCTTGTTTGGCACTATCTCTTCGTTCCTCTTTTCTCCCTCTTCCAGTTTCCGTTCCTGAGATGGTGCTTCTTGTGACATGGCTCGCCGAGATCGTGGCCGGCGAAGTCGTGGTGGTCGCACGCCTCGCTCGCCCTGTCGTGGGCGTGACGGGACGACTGCGGCACCCTCCTCTTCCTCTGAGAGGGAGGGTGTTCGGCATTATGATTTTCTGCTTGGCATTCTTAGTCCATCTGCTAGCCGGATCCCTCTTCCTTTTTATTTTGCTTCTATTTTTTCTGAGCTCAATCTGAGGGGCCTTTGGATCCGTCTTCAAGGGTGCCCTCGTTCTCCTGTGTGGATAGATCTTGAGGTTGACAGTTCCTTCTTGGTTTTCTTGGGGCCTGGTTGGAGGTCTTTTTCTCACCGGCTGAACTTGCGTGCTCGAGATAGCCTTTGTTGTTGGTTTGATCGCGAAGAAACTCTCACCGTTCGTGATTTTGATGCTGGTGGCAATCGTTTGGATCCATACTGGGAGAAAACAAGCAGTGACAGCTCTGGCGGGTCGAGCGGCACTTTGGCTTCTTCTCCTATGGCTTCATCTTCTGCCGACTCCTCGGATGGTGGTGCTTGATCTTCTAGTTCTAAGGAGGAGTCGGACGTCAAGCCGCCAAGCAAGCGGGTGTGCCGATAGGCTAGGTTACCAGGCTCAGGAAGGCATCGCGTGGCTCTTTGCAGACTTAGGATTACTTTGTCTGTGATGATGCTCGTCAAGATGTGAACCAAAGTGCCAATCATCTCAGCATGGGCACACATGTAGAAGTCATAATTCCTTGGGATGATTGGTCTTGTAGTCCATTTGATAGCTGCTCAAGTCCCTTATCTTGTAAACTTTGATGTGTAGCGGAAGACTTTGTACTGATGGATCTCTGATATGAAATGAAAAAACGTCCTCCGAGTGCTTGATTTTGTAGTGAGTCTGCTTATATAATAGACCAGTCTTCGGGTGATGGGCCTTGTAATGAATCTGCTTTTTATAATATTGGGTGCGCGACAGCGCTCCCGATGGGAGTAGCCCCTGAGGCTATGTTTGATTCGTAGAGTCGGGCGTAGGCTTGAACTGGCCCCCTTTTGCTCCTCTGTTTTTGAAAAAACTCATCGGGTGCGCAGCAGCGCTCCCGATGGGAGTAGCCCCCGAGTATTTTGGTGATCACTTGTGACCAGGTGAAGACGTAAGAAATATCCTGCTTTAATGGCTGTCTTGGATCCTCCTTGTGAGCTTGAATTTTGTCTGCTAAAATTGGAGAGCTGCTTCTCCTGTCCTCACCGCGATGGGAAAGCGGCGTGGCTTTGGCAGTGCGGCCGTAGGATGCCTTGGGGATTGTCCTTGTGTAACAGCCCAGATTTCACAAAAATTAAAAAAATTGTTTTCGGTGTGAATTGATTGATTGTCTGATTTGTTTGCGGTGTTTGCATCCCCGATTTATCGATCGACGATTATTTTTTTCCTCTCTTATCTCGTACCAGACGGAGACCAACCCTTGCCACCCTGAAACTCGACCTTTGCGACACCGGGTTTCGCCCGATCACCGTCGCGAAAACCGCATGAGACCAGCCGCAGCCAACGGAACGAAAACCCCGTTTAATAATTAAATGGGTTATGTTTATAGCGCGCCGGAAAGTGTTCTCGGAACGGTTCCAGCGCGAGGTGAACGCCGCCGGCTCGACGCGCAGTTCGAAGTTTTACCCGAATCGGAGGTACTGCGGACCCCCGGCGGTCAGAAACGTAAGCACCGCGCGCGAGAGAGAAAAACCGGGAATTTCTTTGCAAACTGCCAGCCACCTGGGCTATATAATGACCACCACACTCCCACCCCTTTCTAGGGTATCCCTAGCCACAAAATTGCAGCCACCCCCCTCACAAGAGCCCAAATTTTTTCTTTTTGCCCATTTTCTAGCAAATCCCAGCCAGATCCATCCTGGACCGTCAGATCTCGCGATCCGACGGCCCATGGAGCTCCCCACCAACCACCTCCTCTCTCCTCTCCACCCCGCCTCCCGTGGACATGGCGCCGTGTAAGGCCCGATATGCGGTACTGTTCCAGATCTAGATGTTTCCATCCAGATCCGGGGACAAAGCACATATCGGTCCCACCGCGACATATGACGAAGTCATATGCCCCGGATTTCCAACATGATATCACAACATTACAGATACAGGATACAACATCTCATACAATCGGCATACAACTGCCTTAATACATTACATCAGCGGAAGATATATGTCTCAGTACAGACTACAAGCAAATGCCTAGTGGTAAAGAGAAAAACATCGATCCCATAACCACACGGGTCCGGGCCCTCCGCCGGGATCCGCCTAACTAGTCGTCGTCGAGTCTTCGTGTGAAACATTGAGCACCGTACCTGTTGTCGATCAGAACCCTGAAAAGAGTTTGGGGGTAGTATCATGAGTACAGAGGTACTCAGCATCCAACTGTAGTGGTCAACTGACCCAGCAAGGACTTCATCACTCGTCATTCTAGGACAACTAGTAGTTTACGGTAAGGAAGGGGTAAGTGGTGAGGTTGCTGCCGCACTAGCATTTATGAAGTGGCTAACGATCTAGAGAGTAAGATAAGAAGCCAAGCATTCGATGAGGAATCGCCTCCAACAAGTCTTGCTATCAACTAATTACGCAAACATAACACCTATCATATCCTTGTCCTCCTCTTCGCACCCCGACGAAGAAGAAGCAGTCAAGGCACACACACGTTGATCAAATTATATTAAGATTATCTCAGTTGTTGTTGTCTATGAACAAGGAGTAGGTCTCAAGTCGTCCATAACCGTGGACACGGCTTCTCGAAAAGATTTAACCCTGCAGGGGTGTACCAACTGCCCATTACGAGGCTCCGCACGCATGCCCATCTCTCTCAGTTGCTACCCATTATAGGCAACCATTTTATGATTTAGTTCCAAGAGATCCGAAACGATAGGTCCCTCTAACTAACAACGAACAAATCCGGGTGGCCCCCGGTGAGTCGACATCCATCTCAGGAGCCGGCCGCGCTCTCGATCTGGTCTCAACCGTCTGTCGCAGGTTTGGATAGCCGGTTAATCACACATGGGACACCGGGTCCTCAGCCGGACAAGGTGGGCCAGCAAGGGAACTATGTCCTCACTGGTCCAGGTTGGTTTGTAAACAACTGGCGGCCGACCAGCACACACACGGTTTCAAATGGTAAATCAGCTTGGGCCACCACTAAAAATGTTTGAAGCTAGGTAGGTAAGAAAAGGGGACCCCATAAAAGCCCACACGCGGTTAGGCACGCTCTGTCTTAAAACCAATACCCGGAACTCGGATCCTAGGTGACTCGAATGGAACAAGACGTCGGGGCGGGATAGCCTAGACCTTCCATCCTTCGTCGAATATAGTCAACATTATAATAATCATATCATCAACAACAATATAATAAGGTGATATCCCAAACCAAGGTTAAGTGGAGTACTCGTCACACACGACGATAACGCACATTTACGGTGGTTCAAGTTGTTTAGCTACAGGTGAGCAAAGGTTGTTAACATGGCAAGGCACCCAAGCATGGCATAGCACACAAACATGGAAAGAGGTGAAGCATAAATAAACTATCTTATCTAGTCACTTTAAGTGGGGGTAAAACCTATACATGCCAACTATTACGGACCCCAAGATAATTATTGCATTTGGTACTGTTTTGCCCTAAACAATATTTTATTATTTTATATAGCAAGCAAGAACAACAAAAACACAATCTACATACAATTCTAGTCAAGTTACATATAAGAAACATTTTGAACAGAGCAACGGTTAAAAAGTTATTGCAATTACAGTTTCAGTGGCAAGCAGTGGTAATTAGCAGGTAAACAGCATGTAAACAAAGTCAAACATGGCAACAAACAACATTTTATTAATCTACGCGCAAAACGAAGCAACTTTCATGTAGAAAGCGTCTCCATCGGAGCTACCGGTGAAAAGATATAGCACTCGCAAAATAAACAACTAAATCTGCCTAAATAAATAAATAAAACCTAGCAAAAAAAAACTAAACGGGCCGAAACTAGTCCTATTGGGCCCAACAAAAAAAAAAGAAAAAAAATAAAAAGAAAAAAAGGGCTGGGGCGCGCCTCACCTTGGGCTGTGGCCCAAGTGGCCTCGTGAGGGGGGCTGCGGCCTGGCTAGGCCTAGAGGAGGCAACCGGCCTGGGCTGCTGCTGCTGGGCCCTCCTAGGCGCGCCGGCCCACGCGAGGAGCCTCGCACGCGAGCGACTGCGTCCCTCCTGGACGAGCAGCGGGCACGGGCTGGCGGCGCCGTTTCTGCCCGCCGGCGAGACCCACGGCGAGGCGAGGTGGGGCGCGGCTGTGGCGCGGATCTGGTGGTGGGGGAACCGCCGTCGTCCCGGGGTGGCGCGGCGCGATGAGACCGAGCTCGGGCGGCGGCATGGGGAGCTTCCAGCGGCGGCGCGTGCTTGGTCTGAGGCAACATGGCTGTGCACACAGAGATGAGAGGGAGGTTAGGGGAGAGGAGGGAGGAGAGGGAAGGAGGAGAGGGAAGGGAAGGGAGAGGAGAGCTCGCCGGGGTGAGGAGGGAGTGCGGCGGCGCGTTGGGAGGAGCTCCACGGTTGGTGCGGCTGGAGGTAGGAGAGAGAGAGGAGAGAGAAGGAGATTGGGGCGACGTGGCGCAACGAGGACCCTCTGATCGCCCGATCCGACGACCGATAGCGCATCAGACTTAGGGTTGGACGAAAATGGGGTGTTTTTGTGCCAGATCTGGGGCTGGTGGCTGCCTAGGTGCTTAGGGGAAACCCTAAGTGGGGTGGTGGTCTTTATATAGCCCCGGTGGCTGGCAGTTTGCAAAAACATCTCTGGTTTTTCTCTCGCGCGCGCGGTGCTCACGTTTCTGACCGCCGGGGGTCCGCAGTACCTCCGATTCGGGTAAAACTTCGAACTGCGCGATCAGCGCATCGAGCCGGAGGCATTCACCTCGCTTTGGAACCGTTCCGAAAACACTTTCCGGCGCGCTATAAAAATATCCCGTTTAATTATTAAACGGGGTTTTTCGTTCCGTTGGTTGCGGCTGGTCTCGTGCGGTTTTCACCACGGTGCTCGGGTGAAACCCAGTGTCGCAAAGGTTGAGTGTCAGGGAGGCAAGGATTAGGCTCTGTCCGATATGAGATAAGAGGGGGAAAAATAATCGCCGATCGATAAATCGGGGATGCAAACACCGCAAACAAATCAGACAATCAAACAATTCACACCGAAAACAAAAAATTTAATTTTGTGAAAACTGAGCTGTTACAATACAACACCACCAACAAGGGATCTCGTCCCGAGATCCAGGACGATCCGGGGGAGAGGTGAAGGGGGAAAGAAGAGAGTCGACGATCTTCAACACCACCAACAAGGGACTCTGCTCCATGTCGACGTCGAACTTCTGTCGAGATAAACTTCAGCAGAGAGACGACATCGTCGGAAAAAAGAAACCGTCGGTGTCAAGAGGAGGAACGACAGTCAAACCTGGTCAAAGGGATAGTGCTTTTCGACGCAATTCGCGAAAACACCGGCAAAAGGATTGATGACAATGGATGACCCAGATGATAACCGAAATCGGAGAAGCTAAAGGTACTACAGGAATTTCCACCTGAGCTCGGAATCGAGACAATACGCTGCAAGCAAGGCATTGTAACTATTTCGATACTCCACACACTCGAGATCCTAGAGTTTTGAAGGGGGATAAGTCGAGAATAAAACACTTACGACACTTGTCCTGACCAGAGCAAGGGTAAGGAGTAAAAAGATTCCTACTCTCCGATAACTAACTTAGTAACTACAAAATAGTTTTTTTTTCTAGACTCGACTTCGGCCAGAGAAGGGATCCTACGGCCGGTAATGCTCTGATACCAAGTTGTAATGACCGATATGCGGTACTGTTCCAGATCTAGATGTTTCCATCCAGATCCGGGGACGAAGGACATATCGGTCCCACCGCGACATATGACGAAGTCATATGCCCAGGATTTCCAACATGATATCACAACATTACATATACAGGATACAACATCTCATACAATCGGCATACAACTGCCTTAATACATTACATCAGCGGAAGATATATGTCTGAGTACAGACTACAAGCAAATGCCTAGTGGTAAAGAGAAAAACATGGATCCCATAACCACACGGGTCCGGGCCCTCCGTCGGGATCCGCCTAACTAGTCGTCGTCGAGTCTCCGCGTGAAACATTGAGCACCGTACCTGTTGTCGATCAGAACCCTGAAAAGAGTTTGGGGGTAGTATCATGAGTACAGAGGTACTCAGCATCCAACTGTAGTGGTCAACTGCCCAGCAAGGACTTCATCACTCGTCATTCTAGGACAACTAGTAGTTTACGATAAGGAAGGGGTAAGTGGTGAGGTTGCTGCCGCACTAGCATTTATGAAGTGGCTAACGATCTAGAGAGTAATATAAGAAGCCAAGCATTCGATGAGGAATCGCCTCCAACAAGTCTTGCTATCAACTAATTACGCAAACATAACACCTATCCTATCCTTGTCCTCCTCTTCGCACCCCGACGAAGAAGAAGCAGTCAAGGCACACACACGTTGATCAAGTTATATTAAGATTATCTCAGTTGTTGTTGTCTATGAACAAGGAGTAGGTCTCAAGTCGTCCATAACCGTGGACACGGCTTCTCGAAAAGATTTAACCCTGCAGGGGTGTACCAACTGCCCATTACGAGGCTCCGCACGCACGCCCATCTCTCTCAGTTGCTACCCATTATAGGCAACCATTTTATGATTTAGTTCCAAGAGATCCGAAACGACAGGTCCCTCTAACTAACAACGAACAAATCCGGGTGGCCCCCGGTGAGTCGACATCCATCTCAGGAGCCGGCCGCGCTCTCGATCTGGTCTCAACCGTCTGTCGCAGGTTTGGATAGCCGGTTAATCACACATGGGACACCGGGTCCTCAGCCGGACAAGGTGGGCCAGCAAGGGAACTGTGTCCTCACTGGTCCAGGTTGGTTTGTAAACAACTGGCGGCCGACCAGCACACACACGGTTTCAAATGGTAAATCAGCTTGGGCCACCACTAGAAATGTTTGAAGCTAGGTAGGTAAGAAAGGGGGACCCCATAAAATCCCACACGCGGTTAGGCACGCTCTGTCTTAAAACCAATACCCGGAACTCGGATCCTAGGTGACTCGAATGGAACAAAGCGTCGGGGCAGGATAGCCTAGACCTTCCATTCTTCGTCAAATATAGTCAACATTTACAATAATCATATCATCAACAACAATATAATAATGTGATATCCCAAACCAAGGAGTAACAGGGTAACATCGTAGCATCCTAAGCATGCATACTGAGCAGGGGCTGAGCAACGAGCAATAGTAACATAGCAGTACAAGGTTTGCTGGGAGGGGACATGGCTATATCGGTTTGAAAGAGGCTGTAAACATGTGGTAGGATCAAACATCGAACCTAACCTAGACTAGCATGCAAACCGCTGGTTGAAATAGAATGGATCAGAAGTAATGTATAGTCCTTGCCTGTTGAAAAGTCGGGTTCCGGAGGTGTAGTTGATCGCAAGCTCGCATCGTCTCCGAGAGGTACCCGCGGAAGCACACAAGATGGTAAACACTGGAAAGCAATCAACGAGCAAGAATCTATTACTACGAAGCAATCACGAGCAAGCATCAACAAGAAGCAACACGAGACATCGCACCTACCGTCAAGAGCGGTTACTAACAGGTTAAGTGGAGTACTCGTCACACACGACGATACCGCACATTTATGGTTGTTCAAGTTGTTTAGCTACAGGTGAGCAAAGGTTGTTAACATGGCAAGGCACCCAAGCATGGCATAGCACACAAACATGGCAAGAGGTGAAGCATAAATAAACTATCTGATCTAGTCACTTTAAGTGGGGGTAAAACCTATACATGCCAACTATTACGGACCCCATGATAATTATTGCATTTGGTACTGTTTTTCCCTAAAAAATATTTTATTATTTTATTTAGCAAGCAAGAACAACAAAAACACAATCCACATGCAATTCTAGTCAAGTTACATATAAGAAACATTTTGAACAGAGCAACGGTTAAAAAGTTATTGCAATTATAGTTTCAGTGGCAAGCAGTGGTAATTAGCAGGTAAACAACATGAAAACAAAGTCAAACATGGCAACAAACAACATTTTATTAATCTACGCGTAAAACGGAGCAACTTTCATGTAGAAAGCGTCTCCATCGGAGCTACCGGTGAAAAGATATAGCACTCGCAAAATAAACAACTAAATCTGCCTAAATAAATAAATAAAACCTAGCAAAAAAAAACTAAACGGGCCGAAACTAGTCCTATTAGGCCCAACAGAAAATAATAATAATAAATAAATAAAAAGAAAAAAGGGGCTGGGGCGCGCCTCACCTTGGGTCGTGGCCCAAGTGGCCTGGTGAGGGGGGCTGCGGCCTGGCTGGGCCTAGAGGAGGCAACCGGCCTGGGCTGCTGCTGCTGGGCCCTCCTAGGCGCGCCGGCCCACGCGAGGAGCCTCGCACGCGAGCGGCTGCGTCCCTCCTGGACAAGCAGTGGGCACGGGCTGGCGGCGTCGTTTCTGCCCGCCGGCGAGGCCCACGGCGAGGCGAGGTGGGGCGCGGCTGGGGCGCGGATCTGGTGGTGGGGGAGCCGCCGTCGTCCCGGGGTGGCGCGGCGCGACGAGACCGAGCTCGGGCAGCGGCGCGTGCTTGGTCCGAGGCAACATGGCTGTGCACACAGAGAGGAGAGGGAGGTTAGGGGAGAGGAGGGAGGAGAGGGAAGGAGGAGAGGGAAGGGAAGGGAGAGGAGAGCTCGCCGGGGTGAGGAGGGAGTGCGGCGGCGCGGTGGGAGGAGCTCCACGGTTGGTGCGGCTGGAGGTAGGAGAGAGAGAGGAGAGAGAAGGAGATTGGGGCGGCGTGGCGCAACGAGGACCCTCTGATCGCCCGATCCGACGACCCATAGCGCATCAGACGTAGGGTTGGACGAAAATGGGGTGTTTTTGTGCCAGATCTGGGGCTGGTGGCTGACTAGGTGCTTAGGGGAAACCCTAAGTGGGGTGGTGGTATTTATATAGCCCCGGTGGCTGGCAGTTTGCAAAAGCATCTCCGGTTTTTCTCTCGCGCGCGCGGTGCTCACGTTTCTCTGTTCGCAGTACCTCCGATTCGGGTAAAACTTCAAACTGCGCGATCAGCGCATCGAGCCAGAGGCGTTCACCTCGCGTTGGAACCGTTCCGAAAACACTTTCCGGCGCGCTATAAAAATATCCCGTTTAATTATTAAACGGGGTTTTTCGTTCCGTTGGTTGCGGCTGGTCTCGTGCGGTTTTCACGACGGTGCTCGGGTGAAACCCGGTGTCGCAAAGGTCGAGTGTCAGGGTGGCAAGGGTCAGTCTCCGTCTGATACGAGATAAGAGGGGGGAAAATAATCGCCGATCGATAAATCGGGGATGCAAACACCGCAAACAAATCAGACAATCAAACAATTCACACCGAAAACAAAAATTTTAATTTTGTGAAAACTGGGCTGTTACACACCGCCGCTCGCAGCCGTCGGCCGACTCTGGGTGAGCCGCCGCTCACCGCGCGAGCCGCCTCTCCTCCTCCCTCTCCTCCTGACCCTCACTCTCTCCTCCTTCTCGCAGGTCCCGCGCTGGAGCCGCTGTCGCCATGAATCCAGCCGGAGCCGAATCCAGCCGGAGCCGCGCCGCCCGCCATGGCTGCGTCGGGCCGAAGCTCGCCGGCGTCCGTCACCTCGCTTCCCTCTCCACTGGATCCGCCGCCGCCACGGCCTCCCGGCTCCAAGCCTCGCCGGAGACCTCCTCCTCGCCGGAGCCCCGCGCAGGTCAACAACGCCGCTGCCGCTGCTCGAGACGAGTACGACGACGCCCGTGCTCGCTCTCCCGTCGTGCCAGCTTTTTTTTGAGGGGTTTATGCAACATTATTGACCAACGAAGACAGGGATACAAGTCTCGTCATGTGGGTAGATTAACCACAGGTGTCTACCCAAAGACAGACCAACCGAAAATTGGCCTAACAAAGTTGCTTCTACGAATGAAGAACTACTTTCAGAAGTAAAAGTACATGAATTAAAGCTACTCAAACGACTATGGATCTCCCTAATAATAGCAGCTTGAAGTCCACCTCCCATGTCCTTGATCTCCTTGACCACTCGCTTGTTTTCACATGAAATGATAACATCTTGTATAAGAAGATCCGAAGCCAGCGCCAATCCTTCTCTGCAAGCAATAGTGCCAAGCGATCGTATATCACAAATCCCTTCAAGAACCAATGAAGATGAACCCAAAAACTTCTCGTGATCATCTCGGCAGACACACGTCACAGAGCTCTTTCCGCTCTCTTCTAGCTGATATCTAGTTATAACTTTGAACTGGCCTCTCGGAGGTTTGCAAAAATTAAATTTTTTTGCAAAAATTAAAAAATTTGTTTTCAGTGTGAATTGTTTGATTGTCTGATTTGTTTGCGGTGTTTGCATCCCTGATTTATCGATCGGCGATTATTTTCCCCCCTCTTATCTCGTACCGGACGGAGACCGACCCTTGCCACCCTGACACTCGACCTTTGCGACACCGGGTTTCACCCGATCACCGTCGCGAAAACGCACGAGACTAGCCGCAACCAACGGAACAAAAACCCCGTTTAATAATTAAACGGGATATTTTAATAGCGTGCCAGAAAGTGTTTTCGGAACGGTTCCAGCGCGAGGTGAACGCCGCCGGATCGATGCACTGATCGCGCAGTTCGAAGTTTTACCCGAATCGGAGGTATTGCGGACCCCCGGCAGTCAGAAACGTAAACACCGCGCGCGAGAGAGAAAAACTGGGGATGTTTTTGCAAACTTCCAACCACCTGTGCTATATAAAGACCACCACACTCCCACCCCTTTCTAGGGGTTCAATAAGCCAAAATTGTAGCCACACCTGCAGTTTTTCCCCCAATTTTCGCAACCCTAGTCCCAGATCTGGAAATTTGCACCCAGGCGCTCTGGACCGTCAAATCTCGCGATCCGACGGCCCAGGGAGTGCCACGTCGCCAAGCCCCTCCTCTCTATCCTCCCGTGGAAGCCGCCCGAGCCAACCCCGCGCGCCGCCAGGCCCGAGGTCGCCGCCTCTCCTCCCTCCCTCCATCTCCTCTTCTCACCGCCCCCCCCTCTCCCTCGCAGGTCGCCGTGGTGGCCGACGAGGCCCGAGCCGCCGCGCGCCATGGAGGCCGGCCACGACCTAGCCGCGAGCGCCTCGAAGGTCGCCGCCTCCGCCACTGCATGGATCCTGCAGGGCCGCGCCCGGATCCAGACCGCCCTTCGACCCTGCGCCGCCCTCCCGCCACCGGCTGGCGAGCCCTGCCGCCGTTGGCCGGCCGGCCTCCTCCTCCACGACCCGATCCGGCCGGTACAGCAGCCAGCCGCCGCTGCCAACGTGGTGGACCGGCGCGCCCACTGTGGCCCACAAGGCCCAGCCTTCCAGCCGGCCTCTCCTCCAGATGGGCCTCGGCCCATGGTGAGGACGCCTCACCTTTTTTTTCCTTTTTTATTTTATTATTGTTGATGCACTGTTGGGCCCAATAGCTTCAGATTCGGCATGTTCACTGTTTTTTTTCTTTTCTAGTTTATTGATTTGGCAGTTTGTGCTGTATTTTTGCGAGGGCGATAACTTTTTAACGGTAGCTCGGATCGCGACGCTTTAAACATGAAACTTGCTTAGTTTTTTGAGTAGATTAACAAAATGTGCTCTTTTGCCATGTTTGACTTTGTTTACATGCTGTTTGACTGCTAATTACAACTGCTTGCCACTGTAAACTGTAATTGCCATATCTTTTTAAATTGTTCTTTATATGCAACTTGACTAGAATTTCATGTAGATTGTGTTTATGCTGTTCCTGCTTGCTAAATAAAATAATAAAATATTTTTTAGGGGAAAATAGTACCAAACATATTTATTTTGCGGGGTAAATAGCGATATGCCATGTGTAGGAATTTTACCCGCTTAACTTGACTAGTATAGGTAGATTATTTATGCTTCACCTATTGCCATGCTTGAGTGATATGCCATGCTTGAGTGAGTTGCCATGTTAACAACCTTTGTTGATCACCTGTAGCTGAAAAACTCGAATCATTATAAACATGCGGTATCGTCGTGTGTGACGAGTACTCCACTTAACCTGTTAGTAACCGCTCTCGACGGTAGGTGCGATGTCTCATGTTGCCTTCTTGTTGATACTTGCTCGTGTTTGCTTTGTAGTAATATATGCTTGCTCGTTGATTGCCTTTTCCAGTGTTTCCTTCTTGTGTGCTTCCGCGGGTACCTCTCGGAGACGATGCGAGCTTGCGATCAACTACACCTTCGGAACCCGACTTATCAACAGGCAAGGACTATGCATTACTTATGATCCATTCTATTTCAACCAGCGGTTTGCATGCTAGTCTAGGTTAGGTTCGATGTTTGATCCTACCACATGTTTACAGCCTCTTTCAAACCGATACAGCCATGTCCCCTCCCAGCAAACCATGTACTGCTATGTTACTATTGCTCGTTGCTCAGCCCCTGCTTAGTATGCATGCTTAGGATGCTACGATGTTACCCTGTTACTCCCTGGTTTGGGCTATCACATTATTATATTGTTGTTGATGATATGATTAATAATAATGTTGGTTATACTCGACGAAGGATGGAAGGTCTAGGCTATCCCGCCCCGACGCTTTGTTCCATTCGAGTCACCTAGGACCGAGTTCCGGGTATTGGTTTTAAGACTGAGCGTGCCTAACCGCGTGTGGGATTTTATGGGTTCCCCTTTTCTTACCTACCTAGCTTCAAACATTTCTAGTGGTGGCCCAAGCTGATTTACCATTTGAAACCGTGTGTGTGCTGGTCAGCCGCCAGTAGTTTTCAAACAACCCGGGCCAGCGGAGACATGGTTTCTCTTGTTGGTCCACCTCAGGGAGCTAGGGGGTTGTCCACATCTGTTTGGGAAACTAACCCGACCTCATCCAGACGGTAGAGGCCGATTCGAGAGCGCGACCGGCTTTTGAGTTGGATGTCGACTCACCGGGGGCCACCCGGATTTGTTCGTTGTTAGCTAGAGGGACCTGTCGTTTCGGATCTCTTGGAACTAAATCATAAAATAGTTGCCTATCATGGGTAGCAACTGAGAGAGATGGGCGTGCGCGCGGAGCCTTGTAATGGGCAGTTGGTACACCCATGCAGGGTTAAATCTTTTCGAGAAGCCGTGTCCACGGTTATGGACGACTTGAGACCTACTCCTTGTTCATAGACAACAACAACTGAGATAATCTTCATATAACTTGATCAACGTGTGTGTGTGCCTTGACTGCTTCTTCTTCGTCGGGATGCGAAGAGGAGGACAAGGATAGGATAGGTGTCATGTTTGCGTAAGTAGTCGATAGCAAGACTTGTTGGAGGCGATTCCTCATCGAATGCTTGACTTCTTATCTTACTCTCTAGATCGTTAGCCACTTCATAAATGCTAGTGCGGCAGCAACCTCACCGCTTACCCCATCCTTTCCGTAAACTACTAGTTGTCCTAGAATGACAAGTGATGAAGTCCTTGCTGGGTCAGATGACCACTACAGTTGGATGCTGAGTACCTCTGTACTCATGATACTACCCCCAAACTCTTTTCAGGGTCCTTGATCGACAACATGTATGGTGATCGACTTTTCACGTGGAGACTCGACGACGACTTGTTAGGCGGATCCCAGCGGAGGGCCTGGACCCGTGTTTTTATGGGAATCGATGATTTTCTTTTGCCACTAGGCATTTGATTGTAGTCTGTACTCAGACATGTATCTTCCGCTGTTGTATTGTATTAAGGAAGTTGTATGCCCATTGTATGAGATGTTGTATCCTTGTATCTGTAATGTTGTGATATCATGTTGAAAATCCGGGGCATATGACTTCGTCATGTGTCGCGGTTGGACCGATATGTGCTTCGTCCCCGGATCTGGATGGAAACATCTAGATCTGGAACAGTACCGCATATCGGGCCTTACAACATGGTATCAGAGCCTTACCGACCGTAGGATCCCTTTTCTGGCCGAAGTCGAATCTAGACAAAAACTATTTTGTAGTTACTAAGTTAGTTGTCGGAGAGTAGGAATCTGTTTGCTCCTTACCCTTGCTCTGGTCAGGACAAGTGTCGTAAATTTTTTATTCTCGCCTTATCCCCATCAAAACTCTAGGATCTCGAGTGTGTGGAGTATCGGAATAGTTACAATGCCTTTCTTGAAGTGTATTATCTCGATTCCGATCTCAGGTTGGGAAATCCTGTATTACCTTTAGTTCTTCCGACTCTGGGTAAACATCTTGGTCTTCTGTTGACTTCAAGTCGCTTGCTGAGTATCCTCACAATTTCAGTGAGAATGCTTCCCTTGATCGTCGCTTTGAATTGTCGTTCTTCCTCTCGACACTGATGGTTTCGTTTTCCGACGTTGCCGTCTCTCTGCGGAAATTTATCTTGACAGAAGTTCGACGTCGACATGGAGCAGAGTCCCTTGTTGGTGGTGTTGAAGATCGTCGGATCTCTTTTCTCTCTCCCCTCTCCCCCGGATTGACCTGGATCTTGGGACGAGATCCCTTGTTGGTGGTGTTGTATTGTAACAGCCCAGATTTTGCAAAAATTAAAAATTTTGTTTTCGGTGTGAATTGTTTGATTGTTTGATTTGTTTGCGGTGTTTGCATCCCCGATTTATCGATCGGCGATTATTTCCCCCCCTCTTATCTCGTACCGGACGGAGACTGATAGAGGCGAACGTGTCCCGATGTTTCGATGAGATGGTGGAGATCGATTATGGTGGAGACGACTTTCACGATCCGACTACGAACGTGCGAAGACGTTGCGCCTTAGCGATCGCTAAACCAACTCCGAGAGGTTATTGATCCCGCGGATGCACGATCAACCTGACCACGAAGGTCTAATTCCTGCAAGAAATCGAAGAACAAGCAAGAACTAAGAATTTCAATCTGGATATTGCGAATATAAGATGAATGATTACGAAAGTTGGGGTTCCAATGAGGTCTTGGCCTGGTCGGATGACACAAACGAAGAGCTCGAAGTTGCGGCTATGGCTAACTTATATCTAATTAAAACCCAAGTTTTAACGACGCCCTAAGGGCTGTATATATGGGGGAACAGAGGGGAATTTCGTGGCCCCTTGGAGGTGGGGTCCGAAAACAACCCTAACTCGGTTTCCCCACACATACGGACTCTAAAAACAGCCTATAATGTGGTATTTCGAAATTACATGGGCCCAGCCCAATATTAAGGTGACGCAGCACCTATACTTGCTCTTGGACGAAAATAATGAAGTGGCATCTCGTGTATTTCGTCCAAGCCTTCATGCATGCCTTATGGTGGCTTCAAAGTGCGAAAATCCCCACTGGAAGCTCCATTGTTCTCTCCCGCGCGCGCACCTTCTTCTCCATGCTTGATCCCGCTCCAATGACCGTCCTTCTTTTCCATGCTAGGTCCTTCATTCATAAGCAAAACAAAAGTATCTAATTTAGGCAGCATCATATGTTCATGAACATTAGAAGGATTCGCAAGAAACGAAAGTACCTGATAATTTAGTTGACGTGCACGTGCTCTAGTAACTGGTCCAGTATGTGTAGTTGGTGAAGATGTGGGTGTAACATTCGTAGAGATGTCCTCATCATCCTCCCCTTCTTGAATTGAAGTCGTCCTCGACGGAAGCTCATTATCTTCTCCCAAATAAGGTTTCAAATCTGCAATGTTAAATGTGGGACTAACCCCAAAATCTGCAGGTAGCTCATGTTTATATGCATTATCATTAATTTTCTGTAAAACCTTAAAAGGACCATCAGCTCGTGGCATTAACTTAGACTTGCGCAAATCAGGAAACCTATCTTTACGTAGATGTAACCAAACAAGATCTCCTGGTTCAAAGACAACATGCTTCCTACCCTTATCACCAGCAAGCTTGTATCTAGCATTCATTTTCTCAATGTTTTCTTTAGTTAACTCATGCATTTTTAATATCAATTCAGCACGTTGCTTAGCATCAAAATTAACCTTCTCCGAAGATGGAAGAGGCAGCAAATCAATAGGCGCACGAGGTAGAAAACCATAAACAATCTCAAAAGGGCACATTTTAGTGGTAGAATGAAATGAACGATTATAAGCAAATTCAATATGAGGTAAACATTCTTCCCACATTTTCAAGTTACTCTTTAAAACAGCCCTAAGCATAGTAGACAAAGTCCTATTGACTACTTCAGTTTGTCCATCAGTTTGGGGATGACAGGTAGTACTAAAAAGTAGTTTAGTCCCCAACTTAGCCCATAAGCATCTCCAAAAATGGCTAAGAAACTTAGTATCACGATCCGAGACAATAGTATTGGGCACACCATGTAAGCGAATAATCTCACGAAAGAATAAATCAGCAACATTAGCAGCATCATCGCTTTTATGACATGGTATAAAATGTGCCATCTTAGAAAATCTATCCACGACAACAAATATGCTATCCCTCCCCTGCTTTGTTCGAGGCAAGCCTAAAACAAAGTCCATGGATATGTCCTCCCACGGAACACTAGGTACAGGTAAAGGCATGTATAAACCATGAGGATTGAGTCGTGACTTAGCTTTTTGACATGTAGTGCAGCGAGCAACAAAACGCTCAACATCCCGTCTCATCTTTGGCCAAAAGAAGTGTGTAGCAAGTACGTCCTCCGTCTTCTTCACGCCAAAGTGTCCCATTAATCCTCCGCCATGCGCCTCCTGCAACAACAAACGACGAATAGAGCTAGCTGGAATGCATAGCTTGTTAGAACGGAACACAAACCCATCATTAAGGACAAACTTGTTCCATGTTCTACCCTCTCTACAATTCTGCAATACATCTTTAAATTCTGCATCATTTACATATTGATCTTCGATTGTCTCTAAACCGAATATCTTGAAGTCAAGTTGTGAAAGCATAGTATAACGACGAGACAAAGCATCAGCAATAATATTATCTTTCCCCTTCTTGTGTTTAATGACATAAGGGAAAGTCTCAATAAATTCAACCCACTTAGCATGTCTACGATTAAGTTTTGCTTGACTTCTTATGTGTTTCAAAGATTCATGATCAGAATGTATAACAAATTCTTTGGGCCTTAAATAATGTTGCCAAGTTTCTAATGTCCGAACAAGAGCATATAATTCCTTATCATAAGTAGAATAGTTCAGAGTAGGCCCACTCAATTTTTCAGAAAAGTATGCAACAGGTTTAGCATCTTGTAATAACACACCTCCCAAACCAATCCCACTAGCATCGCATTCAAGCTCAAAAGTCTTATTAAAATCAGGAAGTTGGAGCAAAGGAGCATGTGTTAACTTATCTTTCAATACCGCGAAGGCTTCTTCCTGTGCGGTACCCCAAGTAAAAGGCACATCCTTGCGTGTAAGCTCATTGAGAGGTGCAGCAATGGTGCTGAAATCTCTCACAAAACGCCTATAGAATCCAGCGAGGCCAAGAAAACTCCTCACTTGTGTGACCGTTTTGGGCTGCGGCCAACTCTCAATCGCCTCGATCTTGGCTTTATCAACTTCAATTCCCTGCGGAGTAACAACATAGCCAAGAAACGATACTCGGTCGGTGCAAAAGGTGCACTTCCCAAGGTTACCAAACAAACGTGCATTACGTAGAGCAATAAAAACAACACGTAAATGATCCAAATGTTCCTCCAAAGATTTGCTATAAATCAGTATATCATCAAAATAGACTACCACAAATCGTCCAATGAAAGCACGTAAAACCTCGTTCATTAATCTCATGAAAGTGCTAGGTGCATTAGTTAACCCAAAAGGCATGACTAACCACTCATATAATCCAAACTTAGTTTTAAATGCCGTTTTCCATTCATCCCCTAATTTCATGCGAATTTGATGGTATCCACTACGCAAATCAACTTTGGAAAACATGGTAGAGCCACTTAATTCATCAAGCATATCATCTAACCGAGGAATAGGATGACGATAACGAATAGTAATATTATTAATGGCTCTACAATCAACACACATACGCCAAGTTCCATCCTTTTTAGGCACTAATATAACAGGAACAGCACAAGGACTAAGGGATTCACGTATGTAACCTTTGTCGAGTAGCTCTTGTACTTGACGCTGAATCTCCTTCATCTCCTCCGGATTGGTACGGTATGGCGCACGGTTGGGCAGCGAAGCACCGGGAATTAAGTCAATCTGATGCTCAATCCCTCCAATAGGTGGTAATCCCGGTGGTACGTCTTGTGGAAAGACGTCAATAAACTCCTGCAAAAGGTCAGTGACAACAGGAGGCAAAGAAGGAGGCAATTCCTCAAATGAAAACAAAGCTTCTTTGCACACAAAAGCATAGCACACATATTGACTAACATCCAAATCTGAAATATCAACTTTAGTAGCAAGCAAAGTTGGACTAGTCAATTTAATTTCATTAGAAACAGCAGAAGAAGATTTGCTATTAGTCTTATGTTGTTGCTCAAATTCTTTGGCTGCTATCTCATTTTCACTCTTATTTTTCTCCTGTTTAGCTTTACTAGCTCTAGCAAGATCATCTTTCACAATTTGTTCAGGAGACATAGGAAGTAAAGCAATATTTTTATCCTGATGAACCAGAGTAAACTGATTTGTCCTACCATTGTGTACAACATTCCTATCAAATTTCCATGGTCTACCAAGTAAAAGAGAGCATGCTTGCATGGGTACCACATCACAATCAACATAATCAGCATATGCAGCAATGCTAAAGTGCACACGAACAGAACGGGTTACCTTAATCTTACCACTATTGTTAAACCACTGAATATAGTAAGGATGGGGGTGTGGTCTTGTGGTGAGAGATAGCTTCTCCACCAACTCCATGCTAGCCAAGTTGTTGCAACTCCCTCCGTCAATGATGATGCGAACCGAACGTTCTTTCACCACTCCCTTTGTGTGGAACAAATTATGCCTCTGGTTTTGCTCAGCCTTCGTTACCTGCACACTTAACACACGTTGAGCAACCAAACTAGCATATTTATCTGCATCATCAGGAGCCATATACTCTATATCATGAGCATCATCATGGGCACCCTGTTCCTCATGAGCAATGAGAACTAAAGTCTCCTCATCATAGTCACTCGCTGACTCATACCCACCATCCGCCGTAATAATCATCACACGCTTGGAGGGACAGTCTTTTGCGAAGTGACCTCCACCTTGGCACCTGCGACATTTAATATCACGATCTCGTGTTTGCCCTGTGGAAGCCATGGATGAAGAAGAACTCGCCGCTGGACCACTCTGTGCACCCTTGAATGGTGGTGCTGGCTGTTTTGGTGGCTCCCTGTAAGAATGAGCGGCTGAAGTAGATGGTGGTGCAGCAGGACGTGTGGATGTAGAAGGTCCACGCGATGTCCATGATGTATTTCGTCCTGCAGAAAAGTTAGGTCTCGTAGCGGCCTGTCGATCCTGCACTTCACGTTCAGCTTTACAAGCAAGATGAAACAAACGAGTAATAGTAGCATAGTCCTTGTATTCTAGAATAGTTTGTATCTCCCTGTTTAAGCCACCTATAAAACGTGCAAACATAGCTTCATTATCCTCTACTAGGCCACATCTAATCAATCCAGTTTGTAATTCTTGATAATATTCCTCTACAGAATTTTTTCCTTGTCTCAAACGCTGTAATTTTTGTAGCAATTCACGTTGATAATAAGGAGGAACCCAGCAAGTACGCATAGCATCTTTTAAAGCAGCCCAAGTAGCTGGAATATTATTAGCATGCAATCTACAATGTTCAGACCACCAAATAGATGCAAAACCCGTGAATTCACAAACAGCAGCAGTAACACGTCTATTCTCAGGATATTGTAAACATGTAAAGCGTTGTTCAGTTTCTAACTCCCAAGTAAGATAAGCATCAGGAATATATCTACCCTCAAACGGCTTAAGATTCAATTTAAGTTTAGGCACATGATCATCACCGCGTACCTGAGGGGGTGGTTGGTGTCGACCGTGGCGAATGTTGGGACGTGGACGTCCAGCTGGCTGTTCATAGGCCGCTTCTTGTTCCACCTCCTCCTCGTAATCACCCTCGTAGTTGTCGTCCTGGCCGACGTCAGAGGCAGCAGCAGCAGTAACTGCAGCAGCAGCAGTAACTGCAGCAGCAGCAGGAGCACCAGCAGCTTGTCCGCCCGGAAACAGAATCCGTCGTGCACGTCGTGGTGGCGGTGGCTGTGCTGGAGCGGCCGCAGGCTGTATAGGTAAGCGTGCGAGCAACTCAGTAAACTTGGCGTCGAGCTTGGTGTCGATCATCTTCTCCACACCATCAATCGCCTCTGTAAATCTGTTCTCGATGTCATTCACCTGTTCAGACATCATTTGTGAAAATTTATCATGTAATGCTTTGTTTGTCATATTCTCCCAATCAGGTGCATCCCGCGCCACTTCATCATGGGATCCTGGCATGGTTAGCAGAAATAGAAAACACACAGAAGTATGATCCTACTTCTACTAATGGGATGTGGGGTGGTGGAAAGCACAAATCCGTCAAGCTTTTCTTTAGTTCTTACCGATTCTTACCTAGCAGCAGGTGGTGATGTACAACCAACGGGTCAAAACTCTCAGAGATGTGGTAGAGCGATGGCCAGGAGGTGTCAACCGCACGAAGTAGAATATATGTGGAGCTGTAGGTAGGCTTGACAAATATGGTAGCAAAAAGCTCAACAGTAATCAAAACAGAGATGCAAAGTTGAATAAACACTCAACGTCGGTACTGTGCTGATCCTAGGCTAGACCGTACTAGAGACGCGAGCCTAAAACACCAACGAAAGCACGGCGCGGCACGTAATCAACTGAGAAGCACACTCTGAATTTTTTTTTCTCTTTTTTTTTTTGCTTTTTTTTTTGCGATGCGGGACTGCGGTGGCTGAAAAAGTGCGAAAAAATCACTATGGTGGCGAACGTCTCAAAATGAGTTTCTGGACCTAAGGAACGTATGGGCACGAAATTTTTTTACCCCCGAAATTTTTGGCCTAAAAACCGCTCTGAAAAGCGTGCCAGACTCATTTCGGACTTTTTTTTGATGAAATCCGATTCTAACAACTGAAAACTAATCTGGCTACAGAGAGATCAGGAACCGTACTGATGGTGGAACTCAATTCGGACTCGTGAGACGTGGTGGTGTATGTGGACTCTGCTTGGCGGAACGTGGTGGTGTATCTGGACTCGGATTAGCGGAACGTGGTAGGATGACTACTTGTACGGCGGCGACATGGCAAACTGTGATCAGAACTCGAAACTCTAAGGGAACTAGACGCTAAGATCAGCAACTTGACACAACGATGCAACCGTAAATTCAACAAAGCAAGTACTGAAAAGAAAACTGGACAAAGGCTAGGACTGTCTTGGGACGTGATGATCTAACCCTAATTTTTTTTGTTGGCTTTTTCGTGGACTGTAGGTATGAAGAACAGAACCAATCTAGACTATGAAAACTGGTAAATCTCACCGAGCAACCTGGATATCTGATACCACTTGATAGAGGCGAAGGTGTCCCGATGTTTCGATGAGATGGTGGAGATCGATTATGGTGGAGACGACTTTCACGATCCGACTACGAACGTGCGAAGACGTTGCGCCTTAGCGATCGCTAAACCAACTCCGAGAGGTTATTGATCCCGCGGATGCACGATCAACCTGACCACGAAGGTCTAATTCCTGCAAGCAATCGAAGAACAAGCAAGAACTAAGAATTGCAATCTGGATATTGCGAATATAAGATGAATGATTACGAAATTTGGGGTTCCAATGAGGTCTTGGCCTGGTCGGATGACACAAACGAAGAGCTCGAAGTTGCGGCTATGGCTAACTTATATCTAATTAAAACCCAAGTCTTAACGACGCCCTAAGGGCTGTATATATGGGGGAACAGAGGGGAATTTCGTGGCCCCTTGGAGGTGGGGTCCGAAAACAACCCTAACTCGGTTTCCCCACACATACGGACTCTAAAAACAGCCTATAATGTGGTATTTCGAAATTACATGGGCCCAGCCCAATATTAAGGTGACGCAGCACCTATACTTGCTCTTGGACGAAAATAATGAAGTGGCATCTCGTGTATTTCGTCCAAGCCTTCATGCATGCCTTATGGTGGCTTCAAAGTGCGAAAATCCCCACTGGAAGCTCCATTGTTCTCTCCCGCGCGCGCACCTTCTTCTCCATGCTTGATCCCGCTCCAATGACCGTCCTTCTTGTCCATGCTAGGTCCTTCATTCATAAGCAAAACAAAAGTATCTAATTTAGGCAGCATCATATGTTCATGAACATTAGAAGGATTCGCAAGAAACGAAAGTACCTGATAATTTAGTTGACGTGCACGTGCTCTAGTAACTGGTCCAGTATGTGTAGTTGGTGAAGATGTGGGTGTAACATTCGTAGAGATGTCCTCATCAGAGACCGACCCTTGCCACCCCGACACTCGACCTTTGCGACACTGGGTTTCACCCGATCACCGTCGCGAAAAGCGCACGAGACTAGCCTCAGACAACGGAACAAAAACCCTGTTTAATAATTAAACGTGATAATTTAATAGCGCACCGGAAAGTGTTTTCGAAACGGTTCCAGCGCGAGGTGAACGCCGCCGGCTCGACGCACTGATCGCGCAGTTCGAAGGTTTACCCGAATCGGAGGTACTGCGGACCCCCGGCAGTCAGAAACGTAAACACCGCGCGCGAGAGAGAAAAACCGGGGATGTTTTTGCAAGCTGCCAGCCACCTGTGCTATATAAAGACGACCACACTCCCACCCCTTTCTAGGGTTTCCCTAAGCCAAAATTGTAGCCACACCCTCAGTTTTGCCCCCAATTTTCGCAACCCTAGTTCCAGATCTGGAAATTTGCACCTAGGCGCTCTGGACCGTCAGATCTCGCGATCCGACGGCCCAGGGAATGCCACGTCGCCCAGCCCCTCCTCTCTCTCCTCCCTTGGAAGCCGCCCGAGCCAACCCCGCGCGCCGCCAGGCCCGAGGTCGCCGCCGGCGAGGCAGGCCGCCCCGGCCACCCCTTCCTTCCTCCTCCCCTGCAGGTCGACTCCTCTCCTCCCTCCCTCCATCTCCTCTTCTCACCGGCCCCCCCTCTCCCTCGCAGGTCGCCGTGGTGGCCAACGAGGCCCGAGCCGCCGCGCGCCATGGAGACCGGCCACGACTTAGCCGCCAGCGCCTCGAAGGTCGTCGCCTCCGCCGCTGCATGGATCAGGCGGGGCCACGCCCGGATCCGGACCGCCCTTCGAACCTGCGCCGCCCTCCCGCCACCGGCTGGCGAGCCCTGCCGCCGTTGGCCGGCCGGCCGCCTCCTCCACGACCCGATCCGGCCGGTACAGCAGCCAGCCGCCGCTGCCACTGTGGTGGGCTGACGCGCCCACTGTGGCCCACAAGGCCCAGCCTTCCAGCCGGCCTCTCGTCCAGATGGGCCTCGGCCCATGGTGAGGACACCTCACCTGTTTTTTTCTTTTTTCTTTTATTATTGTTGATGCACTGTTGGGCCCAATAGCTTCAGATTCGGCCTGTTAACTGTTTTTTTTTCTTTTCTAGTTTATTTATTTGGCAGTTTGTGCTGTATTTTTGCGAGGGCGATAAATTTTTAACGGTAGCTCGGATCGCGACGCTTTAAACATGAAACTTGCTAAGTTTTTTGTGTAGATTAGTAAAATGTATTCTTTTGTCATGTTTGACTTTGTTTACATGCTGTTTGACTGCTAATTACAACTTCTTGCCACTGTAAACTGTAATTGCCATATCTTTTTAACCGTTGCTCTGTTTAAATTGTTCTTTATATGTAACTTGACTAGAATTGCATGTAGATTGTGTTTATGCTGTTCTTGCTTGCTAAATAAAATAATAAAATATTGTTTAGGGGAAAACAGTACCAAACATATTTATTTTGCGGGGTAAATAGCGATATGCCATGTGTAGGAATTTTACCCGCTTAACTTGACTAGTATAGGTAGATTATTTATGCTTCACCTCTTTCCATGCTTGAGTGATATGCCATGCTTGAGTGAGTTCCCATGTTAACAACCTTTCTTGATCATCTGTAGCTAAAAAACTTGAATAATTATAAACGTGCGGTATCGTCGTGTGTGACGAGTACTCCACTTAACCTGTTAGTAACCGCTCTCGACGGTAGGTGCGATGTCTCGTGTTGCCTTCTTGTTGATGCTTGCTCGTGTTTGCTTTGTAGTAATATATGCTTGCTCGTTGATTGCATTTTCCAGTGTTTCCTTCTTGTGTGCTTCCGCGGGTACCTCTCGGAGACGATGCGAGCTTGCGATCAACTACACCTTCGGAACCCGACTTATCAACAGGAAAGGACTATGCATTACTTATGATCCATTCTATTTCAACCAGCGGTTTGCATGCTAGTCTAGGTTAGGTTCGATGTTTGATCCTACCACATGTTTACAGCCTCTTTCAAACCGATACAGCCATGTCCCCTCCCAGCAAACCATGTACTGCTATGTTACTATTGCTCGTTGCTCAGCCCCTGCTTAGTATGCATGCTTAGGATGCTACGATGTTACCCTGTTACTCCTTGGTTTGGGATATCACATTATTATATTGTTGTTGATGATATGATTATTATAATGTTGACTATACTCGACGAAGGATGGAAGGTCTAGGCTATCCCGGCCCAACGCTTTGTTCCATTCGAGTCACCTAGGACCCGAGTTCCGGGTATTGGTTTTAAGACTGAGCGTGCCTAACCGCGTGTGGGATTTTATGGGGTCCCCTTTTCTTACCTACCTAGCTTCAAACATTTCTAGTGGTGGCCCAAGCTGATTTACCATTTGAAACCGTGTGTGTGCTGGTCGGCCGCCAGTAGTTTTCAATCAACCCGGGCCAGCGGAGACATGGTTTCTCTTGTTGGTCCACCTCAGGGAGCTAGGGGGTTGTCCACATCTGTTTGGGCAACTAAGCCGACCTCATCCAGGCGGTAGAGGCCGATTCGAGAGCGCGGCCTGATTTTGAGTTGGGTGTCGACTCACCGGGGGCCACCCGGATTTGTTCGTTGTTAGCTAGAGGGACCTGTCGTTTCGCATCTCTTGGAACAAAATCATAAAATGGTTGCCTATCATGGGTAGCAACTGAGAGAGATGGGCATGCGTGCGGAGCCTTGTAATGGGCAGTTGGTACACCCCTGAAGGGTTAAATCTTTTCGAGAAGACGTGTCCACGGTTATGGACGACTTGAGACCTACTCCTTGTTCATAGACAACAACAACTGAGATAATCTTAATATAACTTGATCAACGTGTGTGCGTGTGTGTGTGCCTTGACTGCTTCTTCTTCGTCGGGATGCGAAGAGGAGCACAAGGATAGGATAGGTGTTATGTTTGCGTAAGTAGTCGATAGCAAGACTTGTTGGAGGCGATTCCTCATCGAATGCTTGACTTCTTATCTTACTCTCTAGATCGTTAGCCACTTCATAAATGCTAGTGCGGCAGCAACCTCACCACTTACCCCATCCTTACCGTAAACTACTAGTTGTCCTAGAATGACAAGTGATGAAGTCCTTGTTGGGTCAGATGACCACTACAGTTGGATGCTGAGTACTTCTGTACTCATGATTCTACCCCCAAACTCTTTTCAGGGTTCTTGATCGACAACAGGTATGGTGATCGACGTTTCACGTGGAGACTCGACGATGACTAGTTAGGTGGATCCCGGTGGAGGGCCTGGACCCGTGTGGTTATGGGGATCGATATTTTTCTTTTGCCACTAGGCATTTGATTGTAGTCTGTACTCAGACATCTACCTTCCGCTGATGTATTGTATTTAAGGCAGTTGTATGCCGATTGTATGAGATGTTGTATCCTTGTATCTGTAATGTTGTGATATCATGTTGCAAATCCGGGGCATATGGCTATGTCATATGTGGCGGTGGGACCGATATGTGCTTCGTCCCCGGATCTGGGTGGAAACACCAAGATCTGGAACAGTACCGCATATCGGGCCTTACAGAAGAGGAGGCCAAGGATAGGATAGGTGTTATGTTTGCGTAAGTAGGTGGATAGCAAAACTTGTTGGAGGCGACTCCTCATCGAATGCTTGGCTTCTTATCTTACTCTCTAGATCGTTAGCCACTTCATAAATGCTAGTGCGGCAGCAACCTCACCACTTACCCCATCCTTACCGTAAAATACTAGTAGTCCTAGAATGACGAGTGATGAAGTCCTTGCTGGGTCAGATGACCACTACAGTTGGATGTTGAGTACCTCTGTACTCATGATACTACCCCCAAACTCTTTTCAGGGTCCTTGATCGACAACAGGTATGGTGATCGAAATTTCACGTGGAGACTCGACGACGACTAGTTAGGCGGATCCCGGCGGAGGGCCTGGACCCGTGTGTTTATGGGGATCGATGATTTTCTTTTGCCACTAGGCATTTGATTGTAGTCTGTACTCAGACATGTATCTTCCGCTGTTGTATTGTATTAAGGAAGTTGTATGCCGATTGTATGAGATGTTGTATCCTTGTATCTGTAATGTTGTCATATCATGTTGAAAATCCGGGGCATATGACTTCGTCATGTGTCGCGGTTGGACCGATATGTGCTTCGTCCCCGGATCTGGATGGAAACATCTAGATCTGGAATAGTACAGCATATCAGGCCTTACAACTTGGTATCAGAGCTTTACCGACCGTAGGATCCCCTCTCTAGCCGAAGTCGAGTCTAGACAAAAAAATATTTTACGAAGTTAGTTATCGGAGAGTAGGAATCTTTTTACTCCTTACCCTTGCTCTGGTCAGGACAAGTGTCGTAAGTGTTTTACTCTCGAGTTATCCCCCTTCATACTCTAGGATCTCGAGTGTGTGGATTATCGGAACCGTTACAATGCCTTGCCTGCAGCGTATTGTCTCGATTCCGATCTCAGGTTGGGAATTTCTGTAGTACCTTTAGTCTATCCGACTCTGGATAATATCTTGGTCATCTATTGACTTCAGTTCCCTTGCCCAGTATCATCAGGATTTCAGTGAGCATGCGTCCCTTGGTCGTCGGTTTGAATTGTCGTTCTTCCTCTTGATCACCTGATGGTTTCGTTTTCCGACGTCGCCATCTCTATGCGGAAATTTATCTCAACCGAAGTTCGACGTCGACATGGAGCAGAGTCCCTTGTTGGTGGTGTTGAAGATCGTCGTCTCTCATTTCTCTCCCCCCTCTCCCCCGGATCGTCCAGGATCTATGGACGAGATCCCTTGTTGGTGGTGTTGTATTGTAACACCCCAGATTTCACAAAAATTAAAAAAAATTGTTTTTGGTGTGAATTGTTTGATTGTCTGATTTGTTTGCGGTGTTTGCATCCCCGATTTATCGATCAGCGATTATTTTCCCCCTCTTATCTCGTACCAGACGGAGACCAACCCTTGCCATCCTGACACTCGACCTTTGCGACACCGGGTTTCGCCCGATCACCGTCGCGAAAACCGCACGAGACCAGCCGCAGCCAACGGAACGAAAACCCCGTTTAATAATTAAATTGGTTATTTTAATAGCGCACCGGAAAGTGTTCTCGGAATGGTTCCAGCGCGAGGTGAACGCCGCCGGCTCGACGCGCTGATCGCGCAGTTCGAAGTTTTACCCGAATCGGAGGTACTCCGGACCCCCGGCGGTCAGAAACGTAAGCACCGCGCACGCGAGAGAAAAACCGGGAATGTTTTTGCAAACTTCCAGCCACCTGGGCTATATAAAGACCACCACACTCCCACCCCTTTCTAGGGTTTCCCTAGCCACAAAATTGCGGCCACCCCCCTCACAATAGCCCCAATTTTCGCTTTTTGCCCATTTTCTAGCAAATCCCAACCAGATCCATCCTGGACCGCCAGATCTCGCGATCCGACGGCCAGGGAGCTCCCCACCTACCACCTCCTCTCTCCTCTCCACCCAGCCTCCCGTGGACATGGCGCCGCCGCTCGCAGCCGTCGGCCGACTCCGGGTGAGCCTCCGCTCACCGCGCGAGCCGCCTCTCCTCCTCCCTCTCCTCCTGACCCTCCCTCTCTCCTCCTTCTCGCAGGTCCCGCGCTAGAGCCGCCGTCGCCATGAATCCAGCCGGAGCCGCGCCGCCCGCCATGGCTGCGTCGGGCCGAAGCTCGCCGGCGTCCGTCACCTCGCTGCCCTCTCCACTAGATCCGCCACCGCCGCCTCCCGGCTCCAAGCCTCGCCGGAGCCCCGCGCAGGTCAACAGCGCCGCTGCCGCTGCTCGAGACGAGGACGACGACGCCCGTGCTCGCTCTCCCGTCGTGCCAGCTGGGCTGGAGCGCCCGCAACAGCCCACCACGGTCCCCAGCACCCAGGCAGCCCACGGCCTGCCAGGCCCAGCGCCCCCGCGAGGCCCACCTCCAGCCAGCCACTCCAGCCAGTGGGCCTCAGCCCGCAGTGGTGAGGCTGCCGCACCATTTTTTTATTATTTTTTTCTCTGCTGCGAGTTGGGCTTGGTCAGTAGCAGATTCGGCCCGTTAGCTATTTTTTTTCCTTTTCTAGTTTATTTATTTTGGTAGTTTGTAATATCCTTTATGGTAGCTATATCTTTTCATCAGTAGCTCCGATGGAGACGCTTTCTACATGAAAGTTGCTCCCTTTTGCGCGTAGATTAATAAAATGTTGCTTGTTTCCATGTTTGACTTTGTTTACATGTTGTTTGACTGCTAATTACATCGCATGCCACTATAAATTGTTTCTTTAATAACTTTTTAACCGTTGCTCGGATAAAAATGTTCTTTATATGTAACTTGACTAGAATTGCATGTAGATTGTCTTTATGATTCTCTTGCTTGCTAATAAAAATAATAAAATATTGTTTAGGGAAGAACAGTACCAAAATTTATATTTTTGCGGGGTAAATAGAGATGTGCCATGTGTAGGAATTTTACCCGCTTAACTTGACTAGATTAGGTAGTTTACTTTGTGCTTAACCTTTTGCCATGATTGTGTGACATTCCATGCTTGGGTGCCTTGCCATGTTAACAACCATTGGTTGATCACTTGTAGCTAAACAACTTGAACCGATTCTAAATGTGCGGTATCGTCTTGTGTGACGAGTACTCCACTTAACCTGTTAGTAACTGCTCTCGACGGTAGGTGCGATGTCTCGTGTTGCCTTCTTGTTGATGCTTGCTCTTGTTTGCTTAGTAGTAATAGATGCGTGCTCGTTGATTGCTTTCCAGTGTTTATCCTCTTGTGTGCTTCCGTGTGTACCTTTCGGAGACGATGCGAGCTTGCGATCAACTACACCTCCGGAACCCGACTTATCAACAGGCAAGGACTATACATTACTTATGATCCATTCTATTTCAACCAGCGGTTTGCATGCTAGTCTAGGTTAGGTTCGATGTTTGATCCTACCACATGTTTACAACATCTTTCAAACCGATACAGCCATGTCCCCTCCCAGCAAACCATGTACTGCTATGTTACTATTGCTCGTTGCTCAGCCCCTGCTTAGTATGCATGCTTAGGATGCTACGTTGTTACCCTGTTACTCCTTGGTTGGGCTATTACATTATTATTATTGTTGTTGATGATATGATTATTATAACGTATTCGACGAAGGATGGAAGGTCTAGGCTATCCCGCCCCGACGCTTTGTTCCATTCGAGTCACCTAGGATCCGAGTTCCGGGTATTGGTTTTAAGACTGAGCGTGCCTAACCGCGTGTGGGATTCTATTGGGTTCCCTTTTCTTACCTACCTAGCTTCAAACATTTCTAGTGGTGGCCCAAGCTGATTTTACCATTTGAGAAACCGTGTGCGTAACTGGTCTGCAGCCAGTGGATTTAAAATAAACCGGTCTAGAGGGATGGTATATCCTGTTGGTCCAAAGCTGGAAGCTAGGGAGCCTCCCCGGGCGAGGGTAGGTTATCCCGACCTCGTCCAGACGGTAGAGGCCGATTCGAGAGCGCGACCGGCTTTTGAGTTGGATGTCGACTCACCGGGGGCCACCCGGATTTGTGTGTTGTTAGTTAGAGGGACCTGTCGTTCTGGATCTCTTGGGACTAAATCATAAAATGGTTGCCTATCATGGGTAGCAACTGAGAGAGATGGGCGTGCGTGCGGAGTCTCATAATGGGAAGTTGGTACACCCCTGCAGGGTTAATTTTTTTCGAGAAGCCGTGTCCACGGTTATGGACAACTTGAGACCTACTCCTTGTTCACAGACACGAACAACTGAGATAATTTTAATATAATATGATCAACGTGTGTGTGCCTTCACTGCTTCTTCTTCGTCGGGATGCGAAGAGGAGGACAAGGATAGGATAGGTGTTATGTTTGCGTAAGTAGGTGGATAGCAAGACTTGTTGGAGGCGAATCCTCATCGAATGCTTGGCTTCTTATCTTACTCTCTAGATCGTTAGCCACTTCATAAATGCTAGTGCGGCAGCAACCTCACCACTTACCCCATCCTTACCGTAAACTACTAGTTGTCCTAGAATGACGAGTGATGAAGTCCTTGAAGGGTCAGATGACCACTACAGTTGGATGCTGAGTACCTCTGTACTCATGATACTACCCCCAAACTCTTTTCAGGGTCCTTGATCGACAACAGGTATGGTGATCGACATTTAACGTGGAGACTCGACGGCGACTAGTTAGGCGGATCCCGGCGGAGGGCCTGGACCCATGTGGTTATGGGAATCGATGATTTTCTTTTGCCACTAGGCATTTGATTGTAGCCTGTACACAGACATGTATCTTCCGCTGTTGTATTGTATTAAGGCAGTTGTATGCCGATTGTATGAGATGTTTTATCCTTGTATCTGTAATGTTGTGATATCATGTTGAAAATCCGGGGCATAGGACTTCGTCATGTGTCGCGGTGGGACCGATATGTGCTTCGTCCCTGGATCTGGATGGAAACATCTAGATCTGGAACAGTACCGCATATCAGGTCTTACACCTTGCGTCCTCTGTATATTTTTAGGTGGGGGAGTCCGTGCTCGATCCCCCGAGTGATTTAGGTCGTCGCGTAAGAGAAAAAGCGTCTCTCGGGGGGAGGTCCATGCTCGAGCCCCCGAGTGCTTAAGTTATGTCATTGCATAAGAGCAAAAGCGTCTCTCGGGGGGAGTCCGTGCTCGAGACCTCTATTGCTTTAAGTTAGGTCATCGCGTGAGCGAAATAGCGTATCTCGGGGGGAGTCCATGCTTGAGCCCCCGAGTGCTTTAAGTTAGGTCGTCACGTGAGCGAAAAAGCATCTCTCGGGGGGAGTCCGTGCTCGAGCCGCCGAGTGCTTTAAAATGGCGTCGGTTTAGGCAACACATTTTTATTGCCTCGAGTGTTTTACATGAGTTGCCAGTCGGCCCTGCTGCCGATCCTTTCACTGCTGAGGAGTGTTGCCGAATGAGTGGTCTATGGGTAGAAGAGGCGCAAGTTTGCCTCGTTCCACGGGTTTCCCACGTCTTCGTTGGTCTTCGGGTTCTTTAGTCTGTATGATCCTCCTCCTATGACTTCAGAGACTATGAATGGTCCTTCCCATTGTCGACGGGCGAGCTTGTGGACCTTCTCTTGTATTAGTCGCAGGACGAGATCGCCCTCTTGGAAAGTTCTTGAGCGCAGGCGTCTGCTTTGATAAGTGCGCAGCTTATCCTGAAATTCTTCTGACCTTGTGAGAGCTGTGTCCCTTGCCTCATCCGCAACGTCCTTGTCGTCTTCGAGTGCATCTTCTTCTTCTTCCTCTTTGTATCCAGTTATTCGGGGGGATCCGAACTTGAGGTCGTGCGGCAGTACCGCCTCCGCTCCGTACACCAAGAAGAATGGCGTGTACTGTGTTGAAGCTTTGGGAGTAGTGCGCAGTCTCTATAGGACTGCGTGGAGTTCTTCTATCCAGTTTCCTGCGGCCTACTCGAGTGGCGCGAGGAGCAGTTTTTTGACTCCTGCACACACTAGGCCATTTGCTTTTTCTATATGGCCTTTGGATTTTGGGTGTGCTACTGAGGCGTAGTTGATTTTGATGCCCAGCTCCTGGTAAAAGTTCTGGAATTCTGCTGTTGTGAAGTTTGTTCCATTGTCCGTGATGATGTTGTGCGGCACTCCGAATCGAAATATGATTGACTTGATGAAGTTGACTGTTGTAAGGGCTGACGAGATGGTGATTGGCATTGCTTCAATCCACTTGGTGAACTTTTCCACTGCTACTAAGAGGTGTGTTCTTCCGCCCTTTGTGGATTTCCTGAGTGGTGCTAACATGCCGAGTCCCCATGTGGCAAAGGGCCATGATAGTGGTATCATCTAGAGCTCGGATGCTGGGGCGTGAGGCCGACTAGCGAATTTTTGACATGCGATGCAGCGTCGCACGATGTCTTCCTGGTTTCGCATTGCGGTTGGCCAGTAGAAACCCGCTCGAAAGGCTTTGGCCACGAGTGCGCGGCTGCTGGCGTGGTGCCCGCATGTGCCTTTGTGGATCTCGAGTAGTAGGGCTTTGTCATCTTCCTCCTTGATGCATTTTTGGAGTACTTGAGAGATGCTGCGCTTGTAGAGTTTCCCATTGATTATGGTGAACGCCTTTGATCGTCGACTGACTCCTCGGGATTCTGCGACATCTTGCGGTAGCATGCCTTGTATCAGGAATCTGAGGAAGGGTTTTGTCCAGACTGGGCTTTCGAGTCCTGCTGGCTCACCCTCCTCGACTGTGTTGTTGGCTTTGTCGGTGGTGACCGGGTCTGCTGTTGCTACCTGCGAGGGCTCGGTTGTGCTGTCGTCTTCTGCGTCTGCCTCCGGTACTGGCGCCTTGACTTTGATCGATCTTTGGCCGATTCTTTCGAGGAAAACTCCTCGGGCGACTGGTCCTCGGGTGGACCCGATGTTGGCGAGCTCGTCTGCTTCTCTGTTGTTTTCTCTGGAGACGTAGTTGAGCTCGCATCCATCGAATTCTCCTTCTAAGATGTTGTAGAGCTTCTGGTAGGATGACATGTTGTCTGCGACTGCTTCACAATCCTTCATTGTTTGCTGGATGACGAGGTTGGATTCGCCGTAGATTATGAGGCGAGTGGCACCGCAGGCTTTCGCCATGCGCATGCCGTGCAGTAGTGCCTCGTACTCTGCTTCATTGTTTGATGCTTTGCTGAAGTTGATCCGGAGTACGTATTTGAGCTTACCTCCTCTGGGTGAGATTAGAACAACGCCAGCTCCAGCTCCTCGGTGCCTTTTAGACCCATCGAAGAACATCTTCCATGAGTTGGAGAGGTTTGGAGGACCGAGTGTTTGTATTTCACTCCCCTCGACCAGAAAGTTTGTGAGTACATGAGCTTTGATCGCCGTTGGTTGCTTGAATTGAAGGTCGCGAGGGCTGAGCTCGATGTTTCCATTCGGCGACTCGACCCGTTTCTCCACGGTTATTGAGGATGTCGGCGAGTGGTGCGCTGCTGACGACCGTGATGAGGTGCTTGTCGAAGTAGTGTGTCACTTTCCGTGATGTGATGACGATGGCATACACAATCTTCTGGTAGTGCGGGTACTGCTGCTATGATTTTGTTAGGACCTCGCTGAGATAGTAGATTGGCCTCTGTATGCTTTGCGCCTTTCCTTCTTCCGAGCGATCGACGACAAGCGCGGTGCTGACCACGCTGTTGCGTGCTGCTATGTAAAGGAACAGAGGTTCCCGCTCCTTTGGTATTGCCAAAATTAGTGGGGTTGATGTAACATCCCATGATCTCAATAGGAATAATAGACTACTCATATCAACAAGGTGCACCTTTTTTCTCGAAGCCCAGCTCCAAGGAACTCCAAAGTTAAGCGTGTTTGGCTTGGAGTAGTCTTGGGATGGGTGACCGACCGGGAAGGTGATCCCGAGTGCGCACAAGTGAGGAAAAAGTGTGCAGAAAAGACTAGTGTTGGTTTGTGAGAACCGTCTAGATCCCAGGCGCGCCGACCATGGAATTGGTGGTTAACCGGTTGCGAGTGGTCGGGGTGTTACAGCTGGTATCAGAGCCGATCCTAGCAGTTAAACGGTGTGTGTGTGTCGGTCGATGAGGCTTACATGGGGTACATGTTGGATGCCTGGAACTGGCGCGCACAAACATGTGCCAAAGGGGAACGTTCCTGCTGGGCCGACAGGGACGTCGGTTCCTTTGAGGGGTGGTGTATGTAACAGCCCATGATCTCAATAGGAATGATAGACTACTCATATCAACAAGGTGCAACTTCTTTTCTGGAAGCCCAGCTCCAAGGAACTCCAAAGTTAAGCGTGCTTGGCTTGGAGTAGTATTGGGATGGGTGACCGACCGGGAAGGTGATCCCGGGTGCGCACGAGTGAGGACAAAGTGTGCAGAAAAGACTAGTGTTGGTTTGTGAGGACAGTCTAGATCCTAGGTGCGCCGACCATGGAATCAGTGGTTAACTTGTTGGGAGTGGTCAGGGCGTTACAGTTGATAGAGTTTTCTTGACTTCTGCGAAGGCATTCCGGGCTTCTTCGGTCCACTCAAATTTTCCTCCTTTTCTGAGCAGTTGGTAGAATGGCAGGGTTCTCTCTCCTTGTCTGCTGATGAAGCGGATCAGGGCTGCGAGTCGCCGGGTATGTTGTTGGACGGCCTTGACGTCAACAGGTTCTTGCATCCTTGCGAGTGCTTGGACTTTTTCTTGGTTTGCTTCGACTCCGCGGGCGAAGACCATGTACCCGAGAAGTTTCCCAGCCGGGACGCCGAACACACATTTCTTTGGGTTCAGTTTGATCCTGTACTTGTTAAGCGTTGTAAAGGTTTCTCGGAGGTCGTCAAGCAGTGTTTCTGCGCTGTATGTCTTGATGACG
The DNA here is from genome assembly GCA_950022295.1 of Bromus sterilis. Lineage (NCBI taxonomy): Eukaryota > Viridiplantae > Streptophyta > Magnoliopsida > Poales > Poaceae > Bromus > Bromus sterilis. Next base: position 237,013,573 of record OX465596.1, read on the forward strand.
ATGTCATCGTCGTAATCTTGGACGTTCCTGCCAATTTGGTCTCTTAGGCATGACTGCATCATCCGCTGGTACGTATCTCTAGCGTTCTTCAGCTCGAACGGCATCGTCCTATAGAAGAATACGCCGTAGGGTGTGATGAATGAGGTGTTCTCTTCGTCTTCTTCCTTCATCCTGATTTGGTTGAATCCTAAGTAGGCATCGAGAAAGGATAGCAGGTCACATCCTACGGTTGAGTCGATGATCTGGTCGATCCTTGGAAGAGGGAAGTGGTCCTTTGGGCAGTGCTTGTTGACGGTCCCGTAGTACGTCGTTGTCCTTTTTGGGCACGAGAACTGGGTTTGCGACCCAAGTGACTTTCTTTGTCTCTCAGATGAATTCCGCGTCGAGTAGTCAGTTGACTTCTTCTCCAATGGATCTACGCTTTGGCTCAAAGAATCTGTGTAGCGCCTGCTTTACTGGTTTGGTGTTTGGGTAGATTTGCAGTGCGTGCTCTACGTACTCCCAGGATATTCCGGGCATGTCGGCCGGACACCAGGTGAAGATTTTCTACTCCTCGCGGAGGAAAACCATGAGGGTTGTTGCTTGGTATTCTGGTAGGTGAGCGTAGATTTGAACCGTGTTGGCCGGGTCGGTCGGGTGCACTTGATGAGTTGTTGTGTCGCTTTCGATGCTAAAGTCGCGAGTAAATACTTTTTTCTCGCTTCTGCTCACTAGCGGAAAGACGCTTTTATCTACCACCATTGCTATCTCTTCGAGCAGCTGATGTGCTCCAAATGTGTCAGAGACTTGATGGAAGTCTCGGTATCATTGGTCTGATTTGACGAAACTTCCGTTAACCGCGATGACTCCAGAAGGCCCGGGCATCATGAGCTTGAGGTATTCGTAGTGTGGGACTGCCATGAATTGTGCGAACGCAGATCGCCCAAGTATGGAATTGTATTGGGACTCCCAGTCGAGTACTTCAAACTCTAGGATTTTTCTGGTGAAGTTGCCCTTGCTTCCAAAGATGTGTCGAGCTTGATTGATCCCAGGGAGGAGGCTGCTTCCCAGGGAGGAGGCTGCTTCTAGGATTTTTTCTCGCTTCCACACTGATCGTGGGATTGACATCTTGCGCAAAGTACTGGTGAAGATGATGTTTTGGCTGCAGCGCCCATCCATCAATACTTTGTCCATGTCGTAGCCACCAATCTAAGCTTCGAGAACCAATGGTGTCTGCCCTGGTCTTGGGATTGCGGGCGGATGGTCATCTTGTGAGCAGGTGATGTTGGTTTCTCAACCATGTAGGTGGTAGATTTCTTCCGCCAACAGGTCTTTGGCTACTCGACCTTGCAGGGTGTACGCCTCCTGTTTTACCTTAGGCGGTCGTCGTTCTTGGATCATGCAGACTCGTCCGTGGAACGGCGGGTACTGCACTTCTAAGTTGTGTGCTGGCGACTGCGCTGTCTCTCGAGCGCGTTTCACTTTGTGTTGCTTTTCTTTCTTGAGCCTGTCAGAGAGTTCGGCGAACAGGCGACAACTCCTCAAAGTGTGGCTTGATCTGATACGTCCCGAGTCATCCTCAAAGCAATGGATTGTGCACGACCCATCCAGCTACCCCTGGGCTATGAGTTTGCTGGAGCCGGCGTTCCAGCTTCTTCTTGCGATGCGAAATGCCTGCGAGTGGTCTTCTAAACGGGAGTGGAATCTTGGATCAAGCCTTATTCCGTCGTTGATCGAGTAGTTGCGGATCATCTGGGCGAATTCGTCCGGTCTGCAGTCTGGGTCGTAGTACTCGCCAGATTGAGTGTCAAAAACCTCTTCGGCTACTCGGGCGGTGGCGGGTGCTCGGGTGGAAGTTGTTGCTGTTGCGCTGGGCGGCGGCTCTTCGAGTGATACTTCGATTTGGAATTCTTATTGCGGCTCCGCGTTTGGCCCTGTGGCCGTGGTTTTCATTTTCCTTCTGTTTCATTGACCTTTCCTCCACTGGGCGCGACTTTGCTAATCGCCGAAGGATTGGTTTTGGCACAGTCGCCGGCTGACTGCCCTTGGAGGCGCCATGGAGAGGCTTGCGATGAACCTGAGTTCTTCGAGTGAGTTGGATTTTTCTCGATACCTCGAGTTGCGATTTGCTGATGACGGGGCCGCCGAGATCGTGATTCTAACATGCGTAGTCCCCACGGTCGGCGCCAATTGACGAGGATTGACCTCGACAAATCCCATGGTTGGGAACCCTGGGTTAGATCGTAGAGGAGATGTGCAGGTTGGCGATTGTAACAGCCCAAGAGCAACTTATGTTTTCATGATGTAATTTGCTTTCATCAATGGCTTTGAAACTTGTTATGATGCAAGAGGATGTAATTCCATGTGATGATTTAAAATGCCAAAGGGTTTTGAATTCATTTGAATTGCTTATGAGTTCAAACAATATGGTTAAAGAGAGGTGTTTGGAGATTTATCCATGTTACATGTGTGCTCCCCTTGCCCCCAAACTTGGCATAGCCAATTTTCCCCCCTTACCAAGCTTTTCAAAAACCTTGCACCATTTTTTCCACCTCCAAAAATGTGGGCCATAGTTCAAAGTGGTTTGAATTTCAAAAATGGCTACACATTTTAGTTGTTCCAGAAATGCCCAAACCAATTTTATAAATTGGAGAATATTGCAAGGATCTCAAAACATATTTTCATATGTTTTTCTCTCTCATAGTTGGCTCTGAAAAACTCTTGAGAATTTTCTGGTTCAATAAAGGGAGAATTCCATTTCTATCTTTTTCTGGAGGCAGAGGACCAGCCAGGACCAGCCCAACAGGCCTCCCCTCAACTCCCAGCAGCCCAGCCGGCCCCATCCAGCGAAGCGGTACGCTGGAGGGCGTCTATCCGTGAGATCTTGATCGGACGGCCCTGGCTCGTCGTATTTACAGCGTGTCCAGGGTCCCCTCCCTCTCTCTCTCACAACCGGCGGGGGCATCGACGTCGATGCGGCCGACGTGGACAGGAGGGCTCCCCCTTTAAATCGAGCGCGTCTCCGGGCTCCAGGAACCCTAGGTTCCCCATTCCCTCTCCAGTTTTTCCTCGCCGCCGCTTGCATCTTCACCATGTAGCTCCCCTGTTCCTCCTAGGACAGCAGCTCAGGTGAGCAATTGCGCCGCCGTCCGTCGACACCGTCGAGCGTGCGCTCACGCACGTGCTCCAGGAACTCATCCCTTCCGTTTCCCCCGTGCAGGTTGCTGCGGGAGCGGTCTCATTTTTCCCCGGCAACGTCGTCTCCTCCCGGTCCTTCTCGCTTCGAGCTCGACCACGGCAACCCCTAGGTGAGCCTCGTGGTGCTCCCCTTCCTCCCGTAGCAGGTAGCATAGGCTCCCAAGCCTTAGCTCGTCGGTTTCTTCCGCGTGTCGCCGTCGCCGTCGAGCCACCATGGCCGCCTCGTCCATGGCATGCCCGGGGTGAGCTTGCACGTGCTCTGGGAATGCTCTGGCCACGCATATGGCCTCAAGGGAGGTCCTTTGCGCATGTTTTGGCCACTACCTCGCTGCGTTTGATGTTCGTGTAGTAGCAGTGGCGCCGCCGTGTTCAGTTGAGCGTAGCGTCGCCGTCGTGGAGCTAAGGGCCAGGTCCAGGTGCCGACGCATAGGTGGATGTCCCGGCTACGCGCATCATCTTGTCGTGGATCCATCGGAGGTGTGTGGGCAAGCCTAGCCTTGCCGGAAGTTCGCTGCTCCGACGTGCGTCGTTTCTGTCAGGGTGCACTCCCGATTCGCGCCGCCATCTTCAGATGAGGCTAGCCTCGTCTCTCTTAGGCCTCGGTCAGCTCCAAGGGCATCCACGTGATCTTGGTGGTGTCCTATCCGTTTCGCGCTAGGTGGGCATGCCGGAGACGTCCCTACGCCGACGTGAGGCTCGCCGGAAACCTCTGTCGCCGGTGACTGTCGAGTGTTGCTCAGTTTCACTTAAGCGCCTGGGGTTAACTCAACTTGGCTGCGTCTGCTGTTTGTTCAGAAAACCTTTCGTAGCTCAGTGGCAAGGGGCAGTGGAGATGAGCTGCACGGTGTGGGTTCGAGTCCAAGACGGCGTGCCCCCTTTTTCGTTTTTGTTTCGTTGGCTGACACCAAGGCCCCACAGGTCAGTGGGCTTGGCCACTAGGTGGGTTGGGCTGAGCTGGTGGACTGGCTGCGCTGTGGGCTAAGCCCATTGGCTGATGTGGAGCTGGGCCAGATTCCTCGAAGCCAGCCCAATAAGGAGTTTCCCCCTTTTTCTTTTCTTTCTTTTTTTTTTGAATTTGAATTTGATTTCAAATTCAAATTTCCCCTTGGCTTGCATGTTTAAGTGACCCCTGAACAATTTGGGGCATCCCATATATGTTTTTGGGGTAGGAGAAGCTAGTGATCATCATGGAGAGGTCAGGTCAGGGGTTGGAGCAACTTATTAATGAATATGTTGGTCATCCTCAATTTGTTGCTTATTTCTTTCTTTTCTTTTTCTTTTTTTCCTTGTGAACTCTTTTCTTGATACTTCTTTCCTTCTAGTGTAGAAGTTTTCCATGAAAAAACCTTTTCTTTCCTTCTCCTTTCATTCTTGATACTTCTCTGGGTGTCAGCCCTGGTCGACATCTTCCAGTCTCCGGAATCGATAGATTTATTTCACGATGCACATATCTTTGTTAACTTGTTATTGTTGTTCATGCCATGCCATGTTGCCATGTTATTTACACCAAAGTTAAGGCTATGACCAAAGCCATAAAAATATTAATAATTGCATATGGAGTTTGTTGACGTGTCGTCAACACCTTCATTTAAATTTGACTAGATAGGGTCACATCATGCCTGTTAAACTTGATCATCTCAACCATGCTTTTGCATTTGATCTCGATGTTTACTTTTGTGCTTTTCCTTGCCGGTACCATACGTTAGAACCTGAGACTGCCGAGGAGACTTTCCTGGAGCTTTCCAACACCGAGCCCGAGGACCCTGCTACGTCTTCTCCGTCGACTGCTTACCCAGGCAAGGGGGTTTATATATCATTCTTGATATCTTTCAGCTCGCTTGCCTAGATGTATCTAGAATGGTTGCTTGATCCTACCACCATATGCTTCTGCCTCTCAATTAAACCCAAACAGCCATGCCCCCACATCCTAGCAAAACCTTGGTTGTCTATGTACCTTGCTTTCTTAACCATTGCTTAGTATGTGTAGGCCCTTAACCTGCTGCTTATACCCATTGCTGTTTGGTGGAACATCATGCTATTATCAGAAATTGGTTGATATTTATTCTTATGATGTTAATTTATATTTGATGAAGGATGGGAGACCGGGCTGTTGCCGCCAGGTGTTTTGTTCCATTCGAGTCACCAAGGTCCCGAGTTTCGGGTATTTTGTTTCTTGACGAGCGTGCCTAATCGTGTGTGGGATTCTATGGGGTCCCCTTGTCTTACCTACCTAGCTTCAAACAGTTCTAGTGGTGGCCCGAGCTGATTTACTATTTGAAAACGTGTGTGTGCTTGGTTGGTACCCCAGCAATTTTCGAAACAACCCGGACGGGCCAGCGGAGACATGGTTTCTCTGGTTGGTCCACACCAGGGAGCTAGGGGGTTGCCCACATGGGTTGGGAAAATAACCCGACCTCGTCCAGATGGTAGAGGCCGATTCGTGAGCGCGGCCGGCTTTTGAGTTGGATGTCGACTCACCGGGGGCCACCCGGAATTGTGTGTTGTTAGTTAGAGGGACTCTGACGTTCCGGAGTTTCAGGCGTTTACCCAGACAAGTGGAAACCGGACGTACATGCGAAGCCTATGATGGGTAGATGGTACACCCCTGCAGGGTTAAATCTTTTCGAAAAGCCGTGTACGCAGTTATGGACGACTTGAGACCTACTCCTTGTTAATAGAATAACATCAATCTAATCATGCTTTAAAATTTTCCAACGTGTGAGTTGCCTTGATTGCTCTTCTTCGTCCGGGGCGACAAAGAGGGGACAAGGTTGTGTTATGTTTTGCGTAAGTAGGTGGATAGAGACCTATTGATGCAATCATCAATGAGTTCTTGGATCTTCCCTCACTCTAATAGATCGTTAGCCACTCATATATGCTAGTGCGGCTGCCACCTCAACCACTACTTTTCCTTACCGTGAGAATTTAGTCATATCGCATTGATATATTCTCACCTCTTGCTTTTCTTTTCCCTTTTATGTTTTTCCTGATCGGCTACTGCAGTTGATTACTACCTCGACCCGAGCACCAGACGCTACTTCATGGCGGTGTCACCGGAGGAGGACGATGAGGAGGACTTCGCCCATTAGGCCTATAGTTGGGTTCCAACGTTCCGTGGGTGGACATGTTTATGTGCAGCCCTCTCTAGGGCCATTTGGATCTTGACCGTACCCGGTCGTGTGTGTCTTATGCATGATGTTATGATGTACTATTGGATCTTACGATCTCTGAGATGATGTAATAAATACCAGCGGCGAGTGTATGACCTGGAATTATATATTTATGTCTTAGTTGTTCATGCTTCATTTACCGGTTGTCGAGAATCCGAAAGCGATACGAGTGCGAGTATCATGCGTCGGTGGCCACTTATGCGCTTCTATCTCTGGTGGGACGCGAAAGCGACTAACTCGAGTTAGTACCGCATAGGGGGCCTTAAAACTTGGTATCAGAGGAGGACTGACTGTAGGACCCCTTACTGGACGAAGTCGAGTCTAGAAACTATTTTGTAATTACTAAGGAAAAATCGGAGAGTAGGAACTCTTTCTTTTTCTTCTTACCCTACCCTCCCACCCCTTTTTCCGTGAGGAAGTGAAACACTGTTTTCTCTCTGCAACTTATCCTTTCAAAACAAATCTAGGTTATCGTTTACATGGGGCTCTGATTCCTCTATAACTTTTTGCTAGAGACGAGAAGGGTTGGCGTACGTTGAGAACACCGAGCCGCCACTTGGGGTTGATAGCCCCACCTCTCTTACGGCGTACCTCAGGTGAAACTCCTATACAGGGATGGTTGGCATCCTCCGTATGTGGTTTCTCCCCCTATAGGAGACCGCTTCGGCGGGCCGCTCAGGGCAGATGTCTCAACGTTCAGGTCTTCAACCACTCGTATGTATTGTTGGGTGCTCGCTAGCAGATTATTATCTTGGATTTGGATGATCTCGGTCTGGGGATTCAAGTAGCACCTAGCCTTCAGAATTTCCGGGTTAACCTTGGTGGATATTCAGCTTTTGGCTTCCTCATACCTCGTGAGGAAGTTTTGTTGTCAACATTGCTTTATCTTCTGGTTTCATCAAAATTTCTGCCATGTTCTCATAAGTGTTCATGTATACAGGATTCCTAGAGGGAGCATGCTGGCGCCGGAGAACCCTGTCCTTGGGGAGGCTGTGGTCGCAGTGGCTTAGGTCACATCTGCGATCTTGCAGATGCTCCAGAACCAGACTGCCCAGAGGAATGGTCTACCACAACATACGACCTTGCAGCAGTTCCTTGCTATCAACCCCCCCCCCCCAGGTTCTCAGAGGCTCGAGACCCGCTGGAAATAGATGACTGGATAGCAGAGATCAAGAAGAACTTCAACCCAAACACCGTCAGGCCAGTCGACTACGTCACCTTCGCCTCCTTCCAGCTTCAGGGTGCAGCAGCCAGATGGTACGATACCTACAAGGCCAACAAAGGCGATGCTGTGATCACCTGGGAGGATTTCGTTAGAGACTTCAGAGAAGCACATATTCCGAGTGGCTTGATGGAAAGGAAGAGAGAGGAGTTCTTGGCTCTGAGACAGGGCGAGAGGTCAGTCCAGGAGTACAACCTGGCCTTCGTCAGAATCGCCAGGTATACTACTGAGGAGGTCTCCACAGAGGCCAAGCGGATTGCCAGGTTCCGCGGGGGTCTCCGCACAGAGATCAAGTATGAGCTCACCCAGTGCAACCCTACGCTGTTCTCGGAGTTCGTGGATTCAGCTATCCGCCAAGAGTCAGCCAGAGCTAAGTGGGACGCAAACAGAAAGCGCCAGAGAGAGTTCAGCTCCACAGCGATGGTCCACACGAAGGAAAAGACTTGGGTCACAGAGGCGCCACCACAGAGACATCAGTTGCAGTCGAGGGGGGCACTTGTCCGCACTTTTGCCCGCCCTCCCATCCTAGTTCAGCAGGCCCCTCGCTCTACACCACCACACGCGAGGCCACCCAGGCCGCAGCCCCAGACCAGGTCGGGCGTGATCTACTAAAAGTGTGGAGAGCCGGGGCACACTTCTCCCAAGTGCACCGATCTGCGCTTTGATAGATCCCACCACCCCACCTCGCTCTACTCCGAGCACTGCGATGGTGAGGGAAAAGCCACGTGCAGTTCGAGTAAACAACGTGATGATGACAGATGTGCAGTAGTCTTCAAAGATCGTGATTGGTAGGTTGCTTGTTAATTCTGTTCCTGCGACAGTGTTGTTCGATTCCGGAGCATCTCATTCCTTTGTATCCCAGAAGTTCGCTGATGAGAAGGTCCTATTCTTGGAGGATCTGCCAAAGTTTCTCCCTATTGTTTCACCCGGTTCCAAGTTCACTTCGTCTCTCCGTGCTCCGTTTTTGAGGATCACCATTCATAGGGTTGCCATTTCCCAGCCTCGCTCATCGCTTTTCCAAGTTCAGATAATGATGTCATTTTGGGCATGGATTGGCTGGTGGAGCACAAGGCCAACATTGATTGTCCTTCAAGATCCGTGAAGTTGACACATGATTCAGGCGCAGAAATCTTGTACACTTGTGGCTCAATGGCAGGAGCGGCACAGTTGTACTCCCTGAACGCAGGAGTCGCACCTTTGCTCAAAGAAGTAAAAGTCGTCTGTGAGTTTCCAGACGTCTTTCTAGAAGAGTTGCCAGGAATTCCCTAGTTCGAGCAATTGAGTTTGTTATTAAGTTAGAGCCTGATGAGGACATCCCTACTAATGTTACACCCATACCCTCACCAACTACACATACTGGACCAGTTACTAGAGCACGTGCACGTCAACTAAATTATCAGGTACTTTCGTTTCTTGCGAATCCTTCTATTGTTCATGAACATATGATGCTGCCTAAATTAGATACTTTTGTTTTGCTTATGAATGAAGGACCTAGCATGGACAAGAAGGATGGTCATTGGAGCGGGATCAAGAATGGAGAAGAAGGTGCGCGCAGGGGAAAGTACAGTGGAGCTTCCAGTGGGGATTTTCGCACGTTGAAGCCACCATAAGGCATGCATGAAGGCTTGGACGGAATACACGAGATGCCACTTCATTATTTTCGTCCAAGAGCAATTATAGGTGCTGCGTCACCTTAATCTTGGGCTGGGCCCATGTAATTTCGAAATACCACATTATAGGCTGTTTTTAGAGTCCGTATGTGTGGGGAAACCGAGTTAGGGTTGTTTTCGGACCCCACCTCCAAGGGGTCACGAAAATCCCCTCTGTTCCCCCATATATACAGCCCTTAGGGCGTCGTTTAGACTTGGGTTTTAATTAGATATAAGTTAGCCATAGCCGCAACTTCGAGCTCTTAGTTTGTGTCATCCGACCAGGCCAAGACCTCATTGGAACCCCAACTTTCGTAATCATTCATCTTATATTCGCAATATCCAGATTGCAATTCTTAGTTCTTGCTTGTTCCTCGATTGCTTGCAGGAATTAGGCCTTCGTGGTCAGGTTGATCGTGCATCCGCGGGATCAATAACCTCTCGGAGTTGGTTTAGCGATCGCTAAGGCGCAACGTCTTCGCACGTTCGTAGTCGGGTCGTGAAAGTCGTCTCCACCATAATCGATCTCAACCATCTCATCGAAACATCGGGACACCTTCGCCTCTATCAAGTGGTATCAGATTTCCAGGTTGCTCGGTGAGATTTACCAGTTTTCGTAGTCTAGATTGATTCTGTTCGTCATACCTACAGCCCACGAAAAAGCCAAAAAAATTTAGGGTTAGATCATCACGTCCCAAGACAGTCCGAGCCTTTGTCCAGTTTTCTTTTCAGTACTTGCTTTGTTGAATTTACGGTTGCATCGTTGTGTCAAGTTGCTGATCTTAGCGTCTAGTTCCCTTAGAGTTTCGAGTTCTGATCACAGTTTGCCACGTCCCCGCCGCACAGTAGTCATCCTACCACGTTCCGCCAATCCAAGTCCACATACACCACCACGTTCCGCCAAGCAGAGTCCATATACACCACCACGTACCACGAGTCCGAGTTGAGTTCCATCATCAGTACGGTTCGTGACCTCTCCATAGCCAGATTAGTTTGAGTTGATTAGAGTCGGATTTCACCAATCTTTGTCGTACGTAGAAGGGGGTGATTTCCAAAAAAAAAAAAAAAAAAAAAAGAGTCCAGAAACTCGTGCCCATACGTTCCTTAGGTCCAGAAACTCGTTTTGAGACGTTCTCTACCATAGTGATTTTTTCGCACTTTTTCAGCCACCGCAGTCCCGCATCGCCAAAAAAAAAAAAAGCAAAAAAAAAAAAAAAGAGAATTTTTTTTTCCAGAGTGTGCTTCTCAGTTGATTACGTGCCGCGCCGTGCTTTCGTTGGTGTTTAGGCTCGCGTCTCTAGTACGGTCTAGCCTAGGATCAGCACAGTACCGACGTTGAGTGTTTATTCAACTTTGCATCTCTGTTTTGATTACTGTTGAGCTTTTTGCTACCATACTTGTCAGCCTTCCTACAGCTCCACATATATTCTACATCGTGCGTTTTGACACCTCCTGGCCATCGCTCTACCACATCTCTGAGAGTTTTGACCCGTTGGTTGTACGTCACCACCTGCTGCTAGGTAAGAATTGGTAAGAACGAAAGAAAAGCTTGACGGATTTGTGCTTTCCACCACCCCACAGCCCATTAGTAGAAGTAGGATCATATTTCTGTGTGTTCTCTCTTTCTGCTAACCATGCCAGGATCACATGATGAAGTGGCGCGGGATGCACCCGATTGGGAGAACATGACAAACAAGGAGCTACATGATAAATTTGCACGTATGATGTCTCAACAGGTGCAGGACATCGAGACCAGATTTACAGAGGCGATTGATGGCGTGGAGAAGATGATCGACACCAAGCTCGACGCCAAGTTTACTGAGTTGATCGCACGCCTACCTTCAGCACCGCCACAGCCACCGCCACTACCACGTGCACGACGTATTCTGTTTCCGCGAGGACAAGCTGCTGGTATTGGTGCTCCTCCTCCTGCTGCAGTTGCTGCTACTGCTGCTGCTGCTGCTTCTGACGTCAGCCAGGACGACAACTACGAGGGTGATTACGAGGAGGAGGTGGAACAGGAAGCGGCCTATGAGCAGCCAGCTGGACGTCCACATCCCAACATTCGCCACGGTCGACACCAACCACCCCCTCAGGTACGCGATGATGAACATGTGCCTAAACTTAAATTGAATCTTAAGCCGTTTGAGGGTAGATATATTCCTGATGCTTATCTTACTTGGGAGTTAGAAACTGAACAACGTTTTACATGTTTACAATATCCTGAGAATAGACGTGTTACTGCTGCTGTTTGTGAATTCACGGGCTTTGCATCTATTTGGTGGTCTGAACATTGTAGATTGCATGCTAATAATATTCCAACTACTTGGGCTGCTTTAAAAGATGCTATGCGTACTCGCTGGGTTCCTCCTTATTATCAACGTGAATTGTTACAAAAATTACAGCGTTTGAGACAAGGAAAAAATTCTGTAGAGGAATATTATCAAGAATTACAAACTGGATTGATTAGATGTGGCCTAGTAGAGGATAATGAAGCTATGCTTGCACGTTTTATGGGTGGCTTAAACAGGGAGATACAAACTATTCTAGAATACAAGGACTTTGCTACTATCACTCGTTTGTTTCATCTTGCTTGTAAAGCTGAACGTGAAGTGCAGGATCGACAGGCCGCTACGAGACCTAACTTTTCTACAGGACGAAATACATCATGGACATCGCGTGGAGCTTCTACATCCACACGTCCTGCTGCGTCACCATCTACTTCAGCCGCTCATTCTTACAGGGAGCCACCAAAACAGCCAGCGCCACCATTCAAGGGTGCACAGAGTGGTCCAGCGGCGAGTTCTTCTTCATCCATGGCGTCCACAGGGCAAACACGAGATCGTGATATTAAATGTCGCAGGTGCCAAGGTGGAGGTCACTTCGCAAAAGACTGTCCCTCCAAGCGTGTGATGACTATTACGGCGGATGGTGGGTATGAGTCAGCGAGCGACTATGATGAGGAGACTCTAGTTCTCATTGCTCATGAGGAACAGGGTGCCCATGATGATGCTCATGATATAGAGTATATGACTCCTGATGATGCAGATAAATATGCTAGTTTGGTTGCTCAACGTGTATTAAGTGTGCAGGTAACGAAGGCCGAGCAAAACCAGAGGCATAATTTGTTCCACACAAAGGGAGTGGTGAAAGAACGTTCGGTTCGCATCATCATTGACGGAGGGAGTTGCAACAACTTGGCTAGCATGGAGTTGGTGGAGAAGCTATCTCTCACCACAAGACCACACCCCCATCCGTACTATATTCAGTGGTTTAACAATAGTGGTAAGATTAAGGTAACGCGTTCTGTTCGTGTGCACTTTAGCATTGCTGCATATGCTGATTATGTTGATTGTGATGTGGTACCCATGCAAGCATGCTCTCTTTTACTTGGTAGACCATGGCAATTTGATAGGAATGTTGTACACCATGGTAGGACAAATCAGTTTACTCTAGTTCATCAGGATAAAAATATTGCTTTACTGCCTATGTCTCCTGAACAAATTGTGAAAGATGATCTTGCTAGAGCTAGTAAAGCAAAACAGGAGAAAAATAAGAGTGAGAATGAGATAGCAGCCAAAGAATTTGAGCAACAACATAAGACTAATAGCAAATCTTCTTCTGCTGTTTCTAATGAAATTAAATTGACTAGTCCAACTTTCCTTGCTACTAAGGTAGATATTTCAGATTTGGATGTTAGTCAATATGTGTGCTATGCTTTTGTGTGCAAAGAAGCCTTGTTTTCATTTGAGGAATTGCCTCCTTCTTTGCCTCCTATTGTCACTGACCTTTTGCAGGAGTTTATTGACGTCTTTCCACAAGACGTACCACCGGGATTACCACCTATTCGAGGGATTGAGCATCAGATTGACTTCATTCCCGGTGCTTCGTTGCCCAACCGTGCGCCATACCGTACCAATCCGGAGGAGACGAAGGAGATTCAGCGTCAAGTACAAGAGCTACTCGACAAAGGTTACATACGTGAGTCCCTTAGTCCTTGTGCTGTTCCTGTTATATTAGTGCCTAAAAAGGATGGAACATGGCGTATGTGTGTTGATTGTCGAGCCATTAATAATATTACTATTCGTTATCGTCATCCTATTCCTAGGTTAGATGATATGCTTGATGAATTAAGTGGTTCTACCATGTTTTCCAAAGTTGATTTGCGTAGTGGATACCATCAAATTCGCATGAAATTAGGAGATGAATGAAAAACGGCTTTTAAAACTAAGTTTGGATTATATGAGTGGTTAGTCATGCCTTTTGGGTTAACTAATGCACCTAGCACTTTCATGAGATTAATGAACGAGGTTTTACGTGCTTTCATTGGACGATTTGTGGTAGTCTATTTTGATGATATACTGATTTATAGCAAATCTTTGGAGGAACATTTGGATCATTTACGTGCTGTTTTTATTGCTCTACGTAATGCACGTTTATTTGGTAACCTTGGGAAGTGCACCTTTTGCACCGACCGAGTATCGTTTCTTGGCTATGTTGTTACTCCACAGGGTATTGAAGTTGATAAAGCCAAGATCGAGGCGATTGAGAGTTGGCCGCAACCCAAAACGGTCACACAAGTGAGGAGTTTTGTTGGCCTCGCTGGATTCTATAGGCGTTTTGTGAGAGATTTCAGCACCATTGCTGCCCCTCTCAATGAGCTTACACGCAAGGATGTGCGTTTTACTTGGGGTACCGCACAGGAAGAAGCTTTCACGGTATTGAAAGATAAGTTAACACATGCTCCTTTGCTCCAACTTCCTGATCTTAATAAGACTTTTGAGCTTGAATGCGATGCTAGTGGGATTGGTTTGGGAGGTGTGTTATTACAAGATGCTAAACCTGTTGCATACTTTTCTGAAAAATTGAGTGGGCCTAGTCTGAACTATTCTACTTATGATAAGGAATTATATGCTCTTGTTCGGACATTAGAAACTTGGCAACATTATTTATGGCCCAAAGAATTTGTTATACATTCTGATCATGAATCTTTGAAACACATAAGAAGTCAAGCAAAACTTAATCGTAGACATGCTAAGTGGGTTGAATTTATTGAGACTTTCCCTTATGTCATTAAACACAAGAAGGGGAAAGATAATATTATTGCTGATGCTTTGTCTCGTCGTTATACTATGCTTTCACAACTTGACTTCAAGATATTCGGTTTAGAGACAATCAAAGAACAATATGCAACTGATGTGGAATTTAAAGATGTATTGCAGAATTGTAGAGAGGGTAGAACATGGAACAAGTTTGTGCTTAATGATGGATTTGTGTTCCGTTCTAACAAGCTATGCATTCCAGCTAGCTCTATTCGTCTTTTGTTGTTGCAGGAGGCGCATGGAGGAGGATTAATGGGACATTTTGGCGTGAAAAAGACGGAGGATGTACTTGCTACACATTTCTTTTGGCCAAAGATGAGACGGGATGTTGAGCGTTTTGTTGCTCGCTGCACTACATGTCAAAAAGCTAAGTCACGACTCAATCCTCATGGTTTATACATGCCTTTACCTGTACCTAGTGTTCCGTGGGAGGACATATCCATGGACTTTGTTTTAGGCTTGCCTCGAACAAAGAAGGGGAGGGATAGCATATTTGTTGTCGTGGATAGATTTTCTAAGATGGCACATTTTATACCATGTCATAAAAGTGATGATGCTGCTAATGTTGCTGATTTATTCTTTGGAGAGATTATTCGTTTACATGGTGTGCCCAATACTATTGTCTCGGATCGTGATACTAAGTTTCTTAGCCATTTTTGGAGATGCTTATGGGCTAAGTTGGGGACTAAACTACTCTTTAGTACTACATGTCATCCCCAAACTGATGGACAAACTGAAGTGGTCAATAGGACATTGTCTACTATGCTTAGGGCTGTTTTAAAAAGTAACTTGAAACTGTGGGAAGAATGTTTACCTCATATTGAATTTGCTTATAATCGTTCAGTGCATTCTACCACTAAAATGTGCCCTTTTGAGATTGTTTATGGTTTTCTACCTCGTGCACCTATTGATTTGCTGCCTCTTCCATCTTCGGAGAAGGTGAATTTTGATGCTAAGCAACGTGCTGAATTGATATTAAAAATGCATGAGTTAACTAAAGAAAACATTGAGCGCATGAATGCTAGATACAAGCTTGCTGGTGATAGGGGTCGAAAGCATGTTGTTTTTGAACCAGGAGATCTTGTTTGGTTACATCTACGAAAAGATAGGTTTCCTGATTTGCGCAAGTCTAAGTTAATGCCACGAGCTGATGGTCCCTTTAAGGTTTTACAGAAAATTAATGATAATGCATATAAACTTGAGCTACCTGCAGATTTTGGGGTTAGTCCCACATTTAACATTGCAGATTTGAAACCTTATTTGGGAGAAGATGATGAGCTTCCGTCGAGGACGACTTCAATTCAAGAAGGGGAGGATGATGAGGACATCCCTACTAATGTTACACCCATACCCTCACCAACTACACATACTGGACCAGTTACTAGAGCACGTGCACGTCAACTAAATTATCAGGTACTTTCGTTTCTTGCGAATCCTTCTATTGTTCATGAACATATGATGCTGCCTAAATTAGATACTTTTGTTTTGCTTATGAATGAAGGACCTAGCATGGACAAGAAGGATGGTCATTGGAGCGGGATCAAGAATGGAGAAGAAGGTGCGCGCAGGGGAAAGTACAGTGGAGCTTCCAGTGGGGATTTTCGCACGTTGAAGCCACCATAAGGCATGCATGAAGGCTTGGACGGAATACACGAGATGCCACTTCATTATTTTCGTCCAAGAGCAATTATAGGTGCTGCGTCACCTTAATATTGGGCTGGGCCCATGTAATTTCGAAATACCACATTATAGGCTGTTTTTAGAGTCCGTATGTGTGGGGAAACCGAGTTAGGGTTGTTTTCGGACCCCACCTCCAAGGGGTCACGAAAATCCCCTCTGTTCCCCCATATATACAGCCCTTAGGGCGTCGTTTAGACTTGGGTTTTAATTAGATATAAGTTAGCCATAGCCGCAACTTCGAGCTCTTAGTTTGTGTCATCCGACCAGGCCAAGACCTCATTGGAACCCCAACTTTCGTAATCATTCATCTTATATTCGCAATATCCAGATTGCAATTCTTAGTTCTTGCTTGTTCCTCGATTGCTTGCAGGAATTAGGCCTTCGTGGTCAGGTTGATCGTGCATCCGCGGGATCAATAACCTCTCGGAGTTGGTTTAGCGATCGCTAAGGCGCAACGTCTTCGCACGTTCGTAGTCGGGTCGTGAAAGTCGTCTCCACCATAATCGATCTCCACCATCTCATCGAAACATCGGGACACCTTCGCCTCTATCAGAGCCTGGTACTCAGCCGATTTCTCAGCATCCGTACAAGATGTGTTTGAAGGAGTTGATTGAGCTCAAGAAGTAGTTGAAAGAGTTGGAGGTAGGCGGTTTTATCCGCGCAAGCACTTCCCCTTGGGGTGCACCAGCTTTGTTTGTCCAGAAGAAAGATGGGACTAGCTCTTGGTCCAGGACTATCGCGGCATCAACAAGAAGACCATCAAGAACAAGTACCCTTTACCCCGCATCAATGATCTGTTCGAACAATTGAATGGGGTAAAGGTGTTTTCCAAGCTTGACTTGAGGATGGGGTATCACCAAATCCGTGTTCGTGAAGAGGACATTCCCAAGACCGTGTTCAGCACACGTTATGGGTTGTATGAGTTCACAGTCATGACTTTGGGCTTCTCAAGCGCCCCTCCAACATTCATGAGAGCTATGAACTATTTGTTCCAAGAGTGGCTCGATGTGTTTGTCATTCTCTACCTCGACGACATTCTTGTGTATTCCAAGTCAGAGGCTGAACATGAGGAACATATTTGCCTGGTGCTGCAGAAGCTAAGAGAGCACCGGTACTATGCCAAGTTCTCCAAGTGTGAGTTTTGGCTCGACAAGGTCAATTTTCTTGGCCATGTCATTTCCGCTGAGGGTATTGCGGTTGATCCAGATCGAGTCCGCACTATTCAAGAGTGGGCGCCGCCAAAGAATGTGAAGAAGCTAAGGAGTTTTCTCGGCCTCGCCAGCTATTGCAGGAGGTTTGTACAGAATTTCTCCAAAATAGCAAAGCCAATGACTGAATGGTTGTGCAAAGGCAAACGATACACTTGGTCACCGGCTTGCCAGTCATCCTTCGAGGAGTTGAAGAATAAGTTGACCACAACTGCAATTCTCACACCGCCAGATGAGTCACAACCTTTTCAGGTGTTTTGTGATGCCTTATTGCAGGGGCTAGGCGGAGTTTTGATGCAAGGCAGGAACGTTGAGGCTTATACCTCACGGCAGTTGAAGAAAAGTGAGAGGAATTATCCCACGCATGACTTGGAGCTTGCAGCAGTTGTGCACACATTGATCACTTGGCGACACCTCCTCTTAGGGAGGAAGGTGGATGTGTTCACCCACCACAAGAGTCTGAAGTACTTGTTCACTCAGCCAAAACTAAACTTGAGGAAAAGAAGATGGCTTGAAACCATTACTGAGTACACAGTTGATATTCAGTACACGCCTGGGAAGGCGAATGTCATAGCTGATGCACTAAGCCGCAAGGGCAATTGCAATAGTATCCAGGTGCAGAAGATCCACCCTGATTTGTGTGAGTCCTTTCGCAGGCTCAAGCTCGAGCTAGTTCCAGCAGGCTACCTTGCCAACCTTGTGGTAGAGCCCACTATCCATGAGAACATCCGTGAAGCTCGGTCTGGCAGCTCAAAGATACAAAAGATCAAATAGGGTATTGCCGCCTCAGTTCCCAAGTACGGTTGCTTTTCAGTGTATAATGACGGCACCGTGTTCTTAGAGGAGAGAGTTGTTGTTCGCAAGGAGGGAGATCTCAGAGAGGTCAACATGAAGGAGGCCCATGATTCCAAGCTATCGATTCACCCTGGCAGCACTAAGATGTATGAAGATCTCAAGCAAAGCTTTTGGTGGACTCGTATGAAGCGGGATGTTGCCCGTTTCGTGTCTCAGTGTGATGTGTGCAGGAGAATGAAGGCACAACACCAGAAGCCTGCAGGGTTGCTTCAGCCACTTGACATGCTGGAGTGGAAATGGGATCACATAGATATGGATTTCATCACAAGGTTTCCTTTGTCGCAGAAGAAGAACAATGCCATCTTTGTCGTCATTGACAATCTTTCCAAAGTTGCCCACTTCTTTCCAGTGAAGGACTCCATTTCAGCAACTCAGTTGGCGGATTTGTATACCGCAAGAGTTGTATCTTTGCATGGCATTCCCAAGAAGATCAGTTCTGATAGAGGCAGTCTTTTCACCTCTAAGTTTTGGCAGGCCTTTCAAAAGGCGATTGGTACGACAGTGTTGTTCAGTACCGCTTATCACCCTCAGACCAGTGGGCAGGTCGATCGCGTGAACCAAATCCTCGAGGACATGCTTCGAGCACGTGTCGTCTCCTTCGGCATGAAATGGGAGGAATGCTTGCCGTATGCTGAGTTTTCTTACAACAACAACTATCAGGCAAGTCTGCAGGCAGCACCTTTTGAGGTCTTGTATGGCCGAAAGTGCATGACACCTTTGAACTGGTCTGAAATAGGAGAAGGCAGTTGTTCGGCCTAGATGTGATACAGGAGGGAGAGGACAAAGTGAAGATTGTCCGAGAGCACCTCAAGGCAGCACAGTCAAGGCAGAAGGCCTATTATGACAAGAGTCACTATGGTGTAGCTTTTCAGGTTGGTGATTTGCCGTACCTGAGAGTGTCTCCGTTGAGAGGAACTCACCGCTTTGGCATCAAAAGAAAACTCGCTCCAAGATTTGTCAGACCTTTCCGCATCCTTGACACTAGAGGACCTCTCGCCTTTCGGCTTGAGCTTCAAGAGAGTCTGTCCATGGTGCATGACGTGTTCCAAGTGTCCCAGCTAAAGCAGTTCTTCAAGCAGCCAGAGCAGGCCGTTGACTTGGGAGAAATCCAGCTGAGTGCAGACCTTTCCTACTCAGAGCGTCCAGTTCGTGTTCTTGAGACGTCTGAGCGCAAGACTCGCAACAAGACCGTCAAGTTCATGAAGGTGCAGTGGGCACATCATTCGGAGAAGGAAGCAAAGTGGGAGCGTGAAGATCATCTCCGTTCCGAGTATCCAGAGTTGTTTCAGGCTTAGATCTCGGGACGAGATCCTGAGTTGGTGGGGGAGAGCTATAATAGCCCAAGAGAAACTTATGTTTTCATGATGTAATTTGCTTTCATAAATGGCTTTGAAACTTGTTATGATGCAAGAGGATGTAATTCCATGTGATGATTTAAAATTCCAAAGGGTTTTGAATTCATTTGAATTGCTTTTGAGTTCAAACAATATGGTTAAAGAGAGGTGTTTGGAGATTTATCCATGTTGCATGTGTGCTCCCCTTGCCCCCAAACTTGGCATAGCCAATTTTTCCCTTTCCCAAGATTTTCAAAAACCTTGCACCATTTTTGCCACCTCCAAAAATGTGGGCCATAGTTCAAAGTGGTTTGAATTTAAAAAATGGCCCCACATTTTAGTTGTTCGAAAAATGCCCAAACCAATTTTATAAATTGGAGAACATTGCAAGGATCCCAAAACATATTTTCATATGTTTTTCTCTCTCATGGTTGGCTCTTAAAAACTCTTGGGAATTTTCTATTTCAATAAATGGAAAATTCCATTTCTATCTTTTTCTGGAGGCAGAGGACCTACCAGGCCCTACCCAGCAGGCCTCACCTCAACTCCCCGCAGCCCAGCCGGCCCCATCCAGCGAAGCGGTACGTTGGACATCTTATATCCGTGCGATCTTGATCAGACGGCCCTGGATCGTCGTCTTTACAGCGTGTCCAAGGTCCCCTCCCTCTCTCTTTCACAGCCGGCGGGGGGCATCGACGTTGATGCGACCGACATGGACAGGAGGGCTCCCCCTTGAAATCAAGCGCGTCTCTGGGCTCCGGGAACCCCAGGTTCCCCATTCCCCCTCCAGTTTTTCCTCGCTGCTGCCTGCATATTCGCCATGGAGCTCCCCTGTTCCGCCTAGGACAGCAGCTCAGGTGAGCCGTCCGTCGATGCCGACGAGCATGCGCTTGCGCACGTGTTCCTGGAACTCATCCCTTCCGTTTCCCCCGTGCAGGTTGCTGCGGGACAACCTGTACCATGATCGCGACGACGAACTCCGTCGCGGTCTCCTTCTTCCCCGGCGACATCATCTCCTTGGTCCTTCCGCGCTTCGAGCTCGACCACGGCAACCCCTAGGTGAGCCTCGTGGTGCTCCTCTTCCTCCCGTAGCGCGTAGCATAGGCTCCTGAGCCTTAGCTCGTCGGTTTGTTCCGCGTGTCGCCGTCGCCGTCGAGCCACCATGGCCGCCTCGTCCATGGCGTGCCCGGTGTGAGGTCGTACGTGCTCTGGAATTCTCTGGCCACGCATATGGCCTCAAGGGAGGTCCTTTGCGCATGTTTTGGCCACTACCTCGCCACTTCGTGTAGTAGCAGTGGCGCCGCCGTGTTCAGTCTAGCATAGCGTCGACGTCGTGGAGCTAAGGGCCAGGTCCAGGTGCCGGAGCGTAGGTGGATGTCCCGGCTACGCGCAGCGTCTCGCCGTGGAGCCATCGGAGGTGTGTGTGCAAGCCTAGCCTCGCCGGAAGTTCGCTGCTCCGACGCGCGTCGTTTCTGTCAGGGTGCAGTCGCAATTCGCGATGCCGTCTTCAGATGAGGCTAGCCTCATCTTTGTTAGGCCTCGGTCAGCTCCAAGGGCATCCACGTGATCGTGGTGGTGCCCTCTCCGTTTCGCGCTAGGTGGGCAGGCCGGAGACGTCTCGACACCGACGAGATGCTCGCCGGAATCCTCTGTCGCCGGTGTCTGTCGAGTGTTTGTCAGTTTCAGTTAACCGCCTGGGGTTAACTCAACTTGGTTGTGTCTGCTGTTTGTTCAGAAAACCTTTCGTAGCGCAGTGGCAAGGGGCAGTGAAGATGAGCTACGCGTCGTGGGTTCGAGTCCCAGCCGGCGCGCCCCCTTTTTTCGTTTTTGTTTCGCTGGCTGACACCCAGGCCCCGCAGGTCAGTGGGATAGGCCACTAGGTGGGCTGGGCTGAGCCGGTGGACTGGCTGCGCTGTGGGCTGAGCCCATTGGCTTATCTGGAGCTGGGCCAGATTGCCCGAAACTAGCCCATAAAGGAGTTTCCCAGTTTTTATTTTCTTTCTTTTTTGTTTGAATTTGAATTTGATTTCAAATTCAAATTTTCCCCCTGGTTTGCATGTTTAAGTGACCCCTGAACAATTTGGGGCATCCCATATATGTTTATGGGGTAGGAGAAGCTACTGATCATCATGGAGAGGTCAGATCAGGGATTGGAGCAACTTATAAATAAAGATGTTGGTCATCCTCAATTTGTTGCTTATTTCTTTCTTTTCTTTTCTTTTTCTTTTTTTCTTGTGAAATCTTTTGTGGCCCCACCTCAAGTGTTTAGCCAATGGGAAGTCAAGGAGATTGCATAGGTCCCAGGTGTGTTTGACAACACATGTGGCCAGGTGTAGAAGTTTTCCATGCAAAACCTTTTCTTTCCTTCCCTTTCATTCTTGATACTTCTCCGAGTGTCAACCCTTGTCGACACCTTCTAGTCTCCGGAATCGATAGATCTATTTCACGATGCACTTATCTTTGTTAACTTGTTATTGTTGTTCATGGCATTCCATGTTGCCATGTTATTTACACCAAAGTTAAGGCTATGACCAAATACATAAAAATATTAATAATTGCATATGGAGTTTGTTGACGTGTCGTCAACACCTTCATTTAAATTTGACTAGATAGGGTCACATCATGCCTGGTAAACTTGATCATCTCAGCCATGCTTGTGCATTTGATCTCGATGTTTACTTGTGTGCTTTTCCTTGCCGGTACCTTACATTAGCACCTGAGACTGCCGAGGAGACTTTCGTGGAGCTTTCCGACACTGAGCCCGAGGACCCTGCTACGTCTGCTCCGTCGACTGCTTACCTAGGCAAGGGGGTTTATATATCATTCTTTATAGCTTTTAGCTCGCTTGCCTAGCTGTATCTAGAACGGTTGCTTGATCCTACCACCATATACTTCTGCCTCTCAATTAAACCCAAACAGCCATGCCCCCACATCCTAGCAAAACCTTGTTTGGCCATGTACCTTGCTTTCTTAACCATTGCTTAGTTGATATTTATTATTATGATGTTAATTTATATTTGACGAAGGATGGGAGACCGGGTTGTTCCTGCCAGGTGTTTTGTTCCTTTCGAGTCACCTAGGTCCCGAGTTCCGGGTATTGTGTTTCTTGACGAGCGTCCCTAATCGTGTGTTGGATTCTATGGGGTCCCCTTGTCTTACCTACATAGCTTCAAACAGTTCTAGTGGTGGCCCGAGCTGACTTACTATTTCTAAACGTGTGTGTGCTTGGTTGGTACCCCAGCAGTTTTCGAAACAACCCGGGCCAGCGGAGACATGGTTTCTCTTGTTGGTCGACACCAGGGAGCTAGGGGGTTGCCCACATGGTTTGGGCAACTAACCAGACCTCGTCCAGAAGATAGAGGCCGATTCGAGAGCGCGGCCAGCTTTTGAGTTGGATGTCGACTCACCGGGGGCCACCTGGAATTGTGCGTTGTTAGTTATAGGGACTCTGACGTTCCGGAGTTTCAGGGGTTTACCCAGCCAGGTGGAAACCGGGCGTACATGCGAAGCCTATGATGGGCAGTTGGTACACCCCTGAAGGGTTAAATCTTTTCGAAAATCCGTGTACGCAGTTATGGACGACTTGAGACCTACTCCTTGTTAATAGAATAACATCAATCTAATCATGCTTTAAAATTTGCCAGCGTGTGAGTTGCCTTGATTGCTCTTCTTCGTCCGGGGCGACAAAGAGGGGACAAGGTTGTGTTATGTTTTGCGTAAGTAGGTGGATAGAGACCTATTGATGCAATCATCAATGAGTTCTTGGACCTTCCCTCACTCTAATAGATCGTTATCCACTCATATATGCTAGTGCGGCTGCCACCTCAACCACTACTTTTCCTTACCGTGAGAAGTTAGTTATACCGCATTGATATATTCTCACCTCTTGCTTTTCTTTTCCCTTTTATGTTTTGCCTGATCGGCTGCTGCAGTTGATTACTACCTCAACCCGAGCACCAGACGCTACTTCATGGCGGTGTCACCAGAGGAGGACGATGAGGAGGACTTCGCCCAGTAGGCCTATAGTTGGGTTCCGACGTTCCGGGGGTGGACATGTTTATGTGCAGCCCTCTCTAGGGCCATTTGGATCTTGACCGTACCCGGTCGTGTGTGTCTTATGCATGATGTTATGATGTACTATTGGATCTTACGATCTCTGAGATGATGTAATAAATACCAGCAGCGAGTGTATGACCTGGACTTATATATTTATGTCTTAGTTGTTCATGCTTCATTTACCTGTTGTCGAGAATCCGAAAGCGATACGAGTGCGAGTATCATGCGTCGGTGGCCACTTATGCGCTTCTATCTCAGGTGGGACACGAAAGCGACTAACTCGAGATAGTACCGCATCGGGGGCCTTACAACGATACTCGTCGGCTAACAGGAGAAAAGAACTTCTTGCTCGATTGTATTATAATGGAGGCAATTACAGTGGTGGTCCAGGCGAGATCGCTCGGGACCGATGGTGTAGCTATGAGATTCGATGCCCTAGACGTCCCCTCTCCCAGCCTTTATATACTAGGCTGGGTCGAAAGGACTCCGTCTAGGTTTACAGAGAGGGTTTCCTTAATCTATCTTCCTCTTGGTCGCCAAGTCACGGTTTCTATGATCGTCGAGGAGTCCTTCATGGCCGTTGCCTCGAGTGGGCCATGTTGGGCCGGTCGAGGCTCTCTGTGGGCTCTCTAGCTTGATATGCACCGGGTACCCTCATTTGTAGGAGTCGTGGAGTCACCCCCTCGTCACTCATGATCTCTCGCGGCTCGTTCTTGAGACTGGAGTTGCTTCTCCAAGGAAGCCGCCCATTCCTGAGCAGCGTCTTCGCGTTCCTTGAGCACAACAAGCCTCTCTTCGGCCTCAGAGATCCCCTGAAGGACCTCCTCTAAACCCTTCTTGGCGAGGGATCGACGCTCTTCCCTCCATCGCTGCGCGACGACTTCTAGGGCTCGGCATGCCAGCAATTCAGCTCCAAACTGTTGCCTCGCCTCATCAAGTTAAATGCATGCTCAGCCTATACTCCTGTCTCAAAGACATCTAGAGCCTGACAGGAATAACTGATGTAGCCTCCCCAGATGAAGTCCACGACGCTAACAGGATCCACTCGCCTCCCCAGGCCGAGCTCTCCATCGGAGGAAGACAAAGGTGAACGGGGAGGATCTGGGCCTCCCCCTGAGCCTCCTGATCCTCCCAACATCGTCGATCGGGAAGAGGACGACCTATCCTCCCCAAACCCTTGAGGAGGCATTCTGCTCCCGGCTTCTGGAGATCCCTCCTAGCCCCTAGCGAGTTCAGCACCTTGGGGCTCGGGGGCTGAAGCCCATCATCAGCAACACCGCCTCTAGGACTACTGTCTCAGTTTGGCGCAGGGCTTGGCTCGGCCCTGTCATGTGAAGACAACTCCGCCTTGGGAGCCTTAGGGGATTGGGTGCCCCCTCCGGCAGGGGACGTGGCTTGAGTCCACTCCAAGGGACGCACCTGAGCTTTAGGGACAGTAGCTCCCGAAGTTCCAAGTGCAGGGAAACTTCCCCTCTTGTCATCTCCAAGGGCACGGTAGGAGTGGCCACTGAGGCGGACAACTTCAGTTTTTTTGCCATCCGCTTCCTATGGAGAGTATACGCAGTTCAGGAGCAGTTCCTGGGAAGTGGTCATGACAAGAAAAAAAGAGAGAGGTAACACTTACCTGGCCTCATTGAGCCATCTTCTATTCAGGTACCTGTGCAGGCGGCTGCCTTTGATGCCCTTCGCTTCGGAGGTATCAGCTCCACTCAAAGACCCCCTGGGTCCTTGTAAGGCCCGATATGCGGTACTGTTCCAGATCTAGATGTTTCCATCCAGACCCGAGGAAGAAGCACATATCGGTCCCACCGCGACATATGACACTATCATATGCCCTGGATTTCCAACATGATATCACAACATTACAGCTACCATGATACAACATCTCATACAATCGGCATACAACTGCCTTAATACAATACATCAACAAAATATATATGTCTGAGTACAGACTACAATCAAATTTCTAGTGGCAAAGGTAAAACACATCGATCCCCATAACCACACGAGTCCAGGCTCTCCGCCGGGATCCACCTAACTAGTCGTCGTCGAGTCTCCACGTGAAACGTCGATCACCATACCTGTTGTCGATCAAGAACCCTGAAAAAAGTTTGGGGGTAGTATCATGAGTACATAAGTATTCAACATCCAACTGTAGTGGCCATCTGACCCAGCAAGGACTTCATCACTCGTCATTCTAGGATAACTAGTAGTTCACGGTAAGGATGGGGTAGGTGGTGAAGTTACTGCCGCACTAGTATTTATGAAGTGGCTAACGATCTAGAGAGTAAGATAAGAAGCCAAGCATTCGATGAGGAATCGCCTCCAACAAGTCTTGCTATCAGCAACTTACGCAAGCATAACACCTATCCTATCCTTGTCCTCCCCTTCGCATCCCGACGAAGAAGAACAGTCAAGGCACACACCCGTTGATCAAGTTTTAATTATGATTAAGTTGATGTTATCTATGAACAAGACGTAGGTTCCAAGTTCTCCATAACCATGAACACGGCTTCTCGAAAATATTTAACCCTGCAGGGGTGTACCAACTTCCCATTACAAGGCTCCGCATGTGCGCCAAGCTCTCTCAGTCGGGCCCGTTAAAGACACACATTGAAGAGTTGTTACGAGAGAATCGGATGTTATAATCCCTCTAACTAACAGCGATCAAATACGGGTGGCCCCCGGGGAGTCGATACCCATTCCGAAAGCCGCCCCGTTCTTGGATTGGCCTCTTCCATCTCAACAGGGTTTGGGTTACCGGGACACCTCACATGAGGTCCCGGGCCCTCGCCGGCGAATGGTGGACCAACAAGGAAACCATGTCCCCGCTAGCCCAGGTTGTTTTAAAGAACATCTGATAGGAGCGACTCGAGAGACACACACAAGATTTTCAAATGGAACAATTAGCTTGGGCCACCACTAGAAATGTTTGAAGCTAGGTAGGTAAGAAATGGGGACCCGATAAAATCCCACACGCGGTTAGGAACACTCAGTCTTAGAACCAATACCCGGAACTCGAATCCTAGGTGACTCAAATGGAACAAAGCATCGAGGCAGGATAGACTAGACCTTCCATCCTTCATTGAATATAGTCAACATTATAATAATCATATCATCCAAACAGTATAATAATGCGATAGACCAATCCAAGGAGTAACAGGGTAACATTCGTAGCATCCTAAGCATGCATACTCAGCAGGGGCCGAGCAACGAGCAATAGTAACATAGGAGTACATGGTTTGCTGGTAGGGGATATGGTTGTATCGGTTTAAGAGAGGTTGTAAACATGTGGTAGGATCAAACATCGAACCTAACCTAGACTAGCATGCAAACCGCTGGTTATAATAGAATGGATCATAAGTAATGTATAGTCCTTGCCTGTTGATAAGTCGGGTTCCGAAGATGTAGTTGATCGCAAGCTCGCATCATCTCCGAGAGTAACCGCGGGACCACACAAGAAGGAAACACTGGAAAGGCAACGACGAGCAAGCATCTATCACTATGAAGCAATCACAAGAGATAAACAACCAGAAGGCAACATGAGGCAACACACTTCGATAGCGCATCTATCATCGAGAGCGGTTACTAGCAGGTTAAGTGAATTATCAATCTCACACGACGATACTTGTTTAGCTACACAATATGAACAACGGTTGTTAACATGACATATCACTCAAGCATGGCATGTCACATAAACATGGCAAGAGGTGAATCATAAAGTAAACTATCTACGCTAGTCAATTTAAGTGAGGCAAAATCCTAAACATGGCATATCACTAAGTACCTCATGATGGTTAAAGCATTTGGTACTGTTCTGCCCTAAACCATATTTTAAGTTGGTTCAGAACAGCAAACAATAGCACAAACACAATCTACATGAAATCCTAGTCAAGTTACATATAAAGAACACCCCAAACGGAGTTACGGTTAAAAAGATACAAGCAACGCAAGTTATGATCACAATCTTCCAACAACAGGTAGCACACTTAAGACCAATGCAACAACATGCTACAGATTGCAAACATGCACAAAAATGCTATGGATTAACAGTAGAAATGACAAGAAAGACATGGCATCAACTTTTCATGTAAAAGAGCATCAAGAAATAATAATTGTATCCCATGCAAAAAGCTAATTTATACTACTGGTCTAGGACTTAGTAAAATTTAGAGTAGTTGACAACAAACAACAAGTATCCACTTTGGGAGCTCAAGAACTATATGAACAGTAAATATATCATGGTATAGCAATGCATGACATGAAAGTATACATGACAAGGAGAGATTCATTCCATGGGAGCTAAAGCATATGTGGCATGCATCATTAACCATAAGGCAGTCAAGTAGGCAACTTTATACAAACATAAACACAGATTATCAGGTACACTACTTTGGAGCAATATAAATGCATCCTACAACAATATAACATGACAATTAGATGCATGGCATTAAATTAAACATGATGTTGATCAGTTCATGTCAAAGAATCATATGCATGCGATGCATGAATGCGAGGCAATCATCACTCAAACATTGCTAAAAATAACAGCAGCAGCAGTAAGCAACAAGTAGGAATATTAAACAAGAAGTAAAACAAACTAAAAGACCTCAAAAGAATAAACTCACGAAAGCAATATTGAAGAGCACATCACATGAAACAAATTTCATGTTGGGCGCATCGCCATACGGGCTATGGATCACTCGCGAAACCTACTCGCAAATAGGCATCAACAACACAATTTCTCAGACTTAGAAAAAAGGGGCGCTGGCAAGCTCACCGTGGGCCTCAAAGGACAGCTGAGCCGCGCAGGTGGGTGAGGATTAGCGTGATATCGCACTAGGCGGCAGATAGCCACGGGCCGAGGGG
The DNA here is from genome assembly GCA_950022295.1 of Bromus sterilis. Classification (NCBI taxonomy): domain Eukaryota; kingdom Viridiplantae; phylum Streptophyta; class Magnoliopsida; order Poales; family Poaceae; genus Bromus; species Bromus sterilis. Next base: position 237,041,895 of record OX465596.1, read on the forward strand.
CGAGGTGGGTTGCGCTAGACCGCGCCAGCTACTATAGGTGGGCTACCAGCGGCGAGGCCGACCCAGGATGATGAAGCGCGGGTCGAGAGGCGGTCGTGCTCTCCGCAGAGGACGGTGGCACCGACGACTAGCCCTCTCCGGCGAGGAGGGCCACGGTGGCGCAGAACACAGGGGCGAGGCGGTGGAGGCAGCCGGATCCGGTCGCGGCCTTGTCGGATCTGGGCGGCGGCGGTGGGATGGGCGACACGGGGCCAAGCTCGGCCGTGGCCGGCTATGGCGTGGCGGCGCGGCGACCTCGCGCCGGCAATGGTACTGCAGAGGAAGAGCGGGGGTGAAATCTAGGGGAGGGGGAAGGATGAGGAGGGGAGGCCGCGGGAAGGTGGCCGGAACGTGGCGGCGCGCTCTCCGGAAGCGGTCGGCGACGGGAGGAGATGGCCGGCGGGTTGAGGGCGGACGACGGCGGGCCTCCGTGGCTTAGATCGGGCCCGCGGGGCCCGAACGCGGTTGGTGGCTGGTTGGGGAGACGTGGCGGCCTCCAGGGCCGTTGGATCTGAAATCTGATGGCTCCGGATGGATGGGGCTAGGGTTTCGATCTTTGGAGGGCTAGGGTGCAGATTTGGGAAAATTTGGAGGGGGTGGCTTAAAAAATGGACTATGGGAACCCTAAAATTGTTGGGAGAGAGTCGTGGTCTATTTATAGTCTGGCTGGCAGGCAGGTTTACACAAACGCCCCTGGTTTCTCTCTCTCGCGTCCGATGTTTACGTTTCTGTCCGCTGGGAGTCCATACGGCCTCCGATTCGGACGAAACCTCGACCCACGCGCTCAGCGACGAGCCGGTCAATCCTACCTCATTCGATACCGTTCCGAGAAAATTTTCCTACGCCCAAAAAATAATACGTTTATGGAAGAGCGGGGTTTTCATTCCGATGGCGATGGCTGGTCTTGTACTGAAAGTTGCGACGGTGCTCGGGTGAAACCCGGTGTCGCAAAAAGGTCATGTGCCATGGTGGAATTGTTCGGTCACGCATCCCGATACAAGAAGGAGGGGGAAATATAATCACCAATTAATAAATTGGTGAAACAAATACTACAAACAATTCTAAAACCAACAAAATAATTATAGCAAACAATTTTTTTTAATTTGGGTGAAAATCCCGGGTTGTTACAGTCCCTGACGAGGATCGGCCTCGGCAAATCGCATGGTAAGGTACCTGGGTTTAGATTGTAGAGAGGAGGCGCAGGTTGGCGATACTCGTCGGCTAACAGGAGACACGGATTTACCCTGGTTTAGGGCCCTCGATCAGTGAAACTGCTACTTCCTTCTCTTTTGTATTATGATGGAAGCGATTACAGTGGCGGTTGAGCGAGATCGCTCAGGACCGGACGTGTTGCTATGGAATTGGATGCCCTAGACGTCCCCTCTCCGAGCCTTTATATACTAGGCTGAGTTTATATACTAGGCTGGGTCATAAGGAGTACGTCTAGGTTTACAGGGGCAGTTTCCTAATCTAGCTTCAGTCTTGGATGCTAAGTCACGGTTTCCATAACGCCAAGGACTCCAACGTCGGTGCATCGAGTGGGCCAGTCGTGGGATGGTCGAAGCTTCCAGTGGGCCTCCTGTCTTGACACGCACCAGGTACCCTCATCCGCAGGAGTTGTGGGGACACCCCCTCGTTAGTAGCCCCAAGTGCATGGGGGACTTGAAGAGTCGCGCATGGACTCAAGTCTGTAGTTAGTTGTAGTTGTGCGTGTCGCTTTGTTGCGAATTGTCGGCCATTAGCCATGAGAGGTAGTAGTTTCAAGGGATTCTAATCTGAAAGGGCCCAAGGTACTCGACTAGTCGAGCCATGGTGAATTGAGCTAGCGGCAAATACCTTAGTAGCCCAATCAAGTTCACGTCCCTCGACACAAACTTGGATACAAATGGTATCAAGCAAGGTCCATGTCGTTGCAGGTCTTACAGGATCAATGCGGCAAGTCTTAGCAAATATGACCACAACGTGTCCGTTAGTGGTTTAACCTTCATCATGAATCACGCATGGAACCATCAGGAGTGAAGTTGTGTTGTGGAAAGTCCCGGCCCGACCATATGTGCAGCGGGGTCTTACCTATGCGCGAGCTTGCCCGGCATCTGGGGTGTAGTGTGTCGCAGACCAGGCAATATTTTTAGGGGCGTAGTGCCAAAATAGAATGCACCCACTCAGAAAACGATCGAGTGGACTAATAGCAATCACTCGCCGAGCATTCACGAGCTCATGCGAGGAATAAGTATGAGATGCACCCACTCGGAGAGTTGACGAGTGGACTAATGGCATGAGCACCCATGGAGTGTTCCAGTGCTCGGGTGGATTGTCCTTCTGCTTGTCCTTCAAGTCTTGGTTGTTAGTGTGGGTAGCCACTCGAGAACTTCGTCTCCTGGGCGAGGGAGCACCCGAACTATGTAGATGTATTTGTTCTTGTTTGGAGGGGAGTGGACACTCACACCCTCGAAGCTTTAGTCCGTGCTGCTTTTTCCATGCCTTAGCAATGACAGGGCGCTCCCGATGGGAGTAAGATTTTGACGTAATCGAAATTTGAAGGAATAAAAACTCTGAATTGTAGGGCATCTTTCCAGTGACTGGTTTACCCGCGCCTTGTCCCGAATAGTCCCATCTGTGCTCCCATGATGCGATAGGTCGTAATGATGCTTGCTGATGACGCGCTTGATGACGGTAGCAGGTTGTGAACCGTCACAACTTATTGGCAGTCATAATGATGCCTTGGGTACTGTGTTGTGACTCCGCACCGCTGCCGCCTATGGGGTTCCAAGGTTGCCTGGGAACATGCATGATTTGATGTGTTTCTAAATGTTCCTTGATACGAAGGGGCGCCTCGTCTTGGAATCCGTAGCGTTGCATGCGCCGGTCTTGATTATTTATTCATGACGCCGGTTTGGATTTCTTGAGACGTTCCACTTTTACCCCTGACTTGGTATATATATATATATATATGTATATTGTGTTGCAGCCATTCTTCTTCTATCCTTTCTCTTCTGCTTGCTAACATGGCTCCCAAACATCGTGGTTGTCTGGCTTCCAGAGGCTTTTCTCGCGGCGTTACTGGCCGAGGCCGAGGCCGCTGCGGTCGTTGTGACCATACTCCTTGTTCTTGTCGATGAGGGCACGGTGGAGCTACGATGGTTCCTGCCATTGCCGCTCTGGACGAAGGCGTCTGTGGCTATGATTTTCTTTTGCAGGTTCTCAGCCGCATTGCTAGTCGGATTCCACTTCCATTTTCTTTTGCTCCCATTATTTCCGAGCTTAACTTGGGGGGTCTTTGGCTTCGGCTTCAAGGCTTCTCCCGAGCGCTGATACGTCCAAAACGTATCTATAATTTCTGCTTGCTCCATGCATGTTTTGTGTGATATTGCTATGATCTAGATACACTTTCATACAATTTTAATCATATTTGGACTAACCTATTAACTCAGTGCACCCCAGTGCCAGTTCCTGTTTTCTGCTGTTTTTCTATTTCAGTTTTCCCCCATATAAAAAGTGCCAGAAAAATTCGGGAAAATTCAGATAAAAAATCAGCTTGACGGAAGCTTCGAGAAGAGCCCGGGAGGGGCCAGAGGGGATCCAGGGGGGCCCAGGCGGCCACCCGGCGCGGCCCCACCCCTGGCCGCGCCAGGGGGGCGCATGGGCCCCTGGCCCACCTCTGGCTGCCCCCTTTCGCCTATTTATCCCCAGTCACGGGAAAACCCCAGAAAGAGAACCCTATTCCGCGAACTAGCCTCTGTTCCGCCACCGCCGCGCTTCCGAAGATCGGGAGCACCAGAAGGCCTCTTCCCAGCACCCTGCCGGAGGGAGGATTGACCTCCGGGAGTCTCCTCTCCACCATGGATGCTCCCCGGATGTCTCGTGAGTAGTTTTCATTGGACCATGGGTCCGTGATCAGTAGCTATGTGATGTTCTCCTCCCCTCTTTGCTCTTCATTGTTTAGACCTCGTGAGCTGCCCAACATGACCGAGGCACCTTTGTAATATTTCTGCCATTGCTATGTTGAGTTTGATAGGATCTGATGGATTATGAGATTATGTTCATATTGTGATAGAGTAATATATTTGGTTTTTATCTCTTATATTTTTGTTCCTAAGTAATTCTTGCATGTTCTCCGTTGCTGTTTATTGCTTTGGCCAAGTAGTAGGTAGTGACTCCGAGAGGGAGCGTTGTGCTAGATTGTGGGTTCATGCCCCCCCCCCCCCCGATGACATGCTTGAGTGACAGAAACATGAGTCTAGGGGATGTGTTGTTGCCACAAGGGGGAAAACAACGGTGCTTGTAACCGCGGTTACAAGGATTGTTTACTTTACGCAGAGTTCTTTTTAATGCAGTTGTCTATTGCTTTGGGTTTACACTTTGGGTGGGGCTCGCAACTTAATACCAGCGAGATGTTCTGGATAGATATCTCAAGGTGGATGATTAGTAGTAGATGAAGATGGATTTCGGTCTACTTACCTTGGCGTACTGCCTGTTCTTTTGAACCTCTTCCTTTCTTTTGTAGCATAGTTAGCATTGCGGTGCGTTCATAATCCTGTCAATTGCCTTTCTGTAATTTGTTTACCTCGCATAGCAATTTTATCGTCTTTTGGGAGAGAGACATCACTAGCGAACATCACGTATCCCGGTCCATATCCTTATCATTGTTTCAACGCTATATTTACTTTCAAGTTGCTATTATTATCCCTTGCGTTTTATCTTTTGTAAACAACAAGACCGGAGAGATTGACAACCTCTCTGAACTTTGTTGGGGACAAAGTTATCTGTGTCTGTGTGCAGGTCCGCCTCAGTTGCGCCGCACCTACTTATCATCTCTGGAGTCCTACTAGAGACAAACCTTGGTATCTTTACCGAGGGAAATTTGCTGCTGTGCTGCATCACGCCTTCCACTTGGGGCTCACCAACGAAGGGCGAGAAGACTACACCCGTCAACCGTCGCGCCATCAAGCGCCTTTGTGGGTAGAGCTCGAGGTTGATAGTTCTTTTTTGATTTTCTTGGGCCTTGCTGGAGTGCCTTCGCTCGTCAACTGAATCTCTGCGAGGGTGATAGTCTTTGCTGCCGCTTCGATGGTGAAGAAACTCTCAACGTCCGTGCTTTTGATGGTGGCGAGAATCGTCTAGAGCCCTGTTGGGAGAGCTCGAGCAGTGACTGTTCTGGAGGTACCGCGGGTGCTTCGGCTTCTCTTTCTTCTTCTCCTGGAGTTTCACATGCAGCTTCTCTCTCTGCCGACTCACCGATTGGTGGTTCTTGCTCTTCTAGTTCTGATCAGGTCGCCGACGTCAAGCCACCGACCAAGAGGGTGCGCCTGTAGGACAAGGCCAACAAGATTGAGTAGGAGGTGGGCTTCACCATGTAATCTTAGGGTAGATTATCCCTTTGTCTGTGATGATGCTCGTCAAGATGTGGGCGAGTGCCAATTATCTCAGCATGAGCACACATGTAGAATTTATAATTCCTTGTAATGCTTGGCCTTGTAATCCTTTTGATGTATAGAGGAAGTTTATCTTGTAATGTCGGATCCTGTGCTCCTTTCGATGTATAGCAGAAGTTGTCTTGTAATGTCCATCGGGTTCCTAAGTCTGTGATAATATCGGGTGCGTGACAGCGCTCCCGATGGGAGTACCCCGCGAGGCTATGTTCGACTCAAAGAGTCGGGCATAGGCTGGGGTTGTTTTGTTAAATTGGTCCCATACTTTCGTTCGATTTGGGCAATGAAGCTCGTCTGGTGCGCGACCGTGCTCCCGATGGGAGTAGTCCCCAAGGCTTTGATCGATTGCTTGCGATCGGGAAAAGACTGTAAATTGCTTTTTCAATGTTGCCTAGGTGGCGCTGTCTTTCCCCAGGGGCTCTGGTACTTTTCCTATTCGAGAGGTCTTTGATATTCTTTATGCTGTGCGCTGCCTTTTGATTCGTCGAGGGTCAGAAAATTTACTAGAGAGGAGGGTTTCGAGGGTATGGTTTTCACTCGAGTGCTTGGTGTAAACTTCTTGCCGATGTATGATCGTCGCGTGAGCGGAAGAAAAACTCCTTGAGCAAAAAGGGCAAGTTTACGCTCGAGCCCTCGGGTTTCGAAATATTGTCGCCGTGTAAACGAAAAATCGCCTCAGGGGAGAGGGTGAATACGCGCTCTTGCCTCCGAGTGCCAAAGTATTGTCGTCGCGTAAGCGAAAAACTCCTCGGGGGAGGGGAGGGTGAGTCCGCGCTCAAGCCCCTGAGTGCCAAAGTATTGGCGTCGCGTAAGAGAAAAATGCCTCAGGGGAAAGGGTGAGTTTGTGCTCTAGCCCACGAGTGCCAAAGTATGGTTGTCGCATAAGCGAAATGCCTGGGGGAGAGGTTGAGTCCGCACTTGAGCCCCCGAGTGCCAAAGTATTGTCGTCACGTAAGCGAAAAATGCCTCGGGGGAGTGATACGTTCCAAACGTATTTATAATTTATGCTTGCTCCATGCATGTTTTGTGTGATATTGCTATGTTTTAGATACACTTTCATACACTTTTGATCATATTTGGACTAACCTATTAACTCAGTGCACCCCACTGCCAGTTTCTTTTTTCGGCTTTTTTTGTATTTCAGGTTTTCCCATTACTTAAAGTGCCCAATAAATTCCGAGAAAATATATATAAAAAATAAGCGCAAAGGAACCTTCCAGAATCACCAAAGGAGAGCTGGAAGGGCCCACCAGTCACTGAGGCGGCCACCCCGCGCGGCCTAGGGGGAGGTCGCGCCACCAGGCCGCCTGGGACCTCCCCTGGTGGCCCCCCTTGGCCCTTATTTTTACTCGCGTCGCAAAAAACCTGATTCCAGAACCCTTTTCTCCAGAAGCAATTCCGATCTCCGCCGCCATCGCCAACAAGCTTCGGGGGACCATAATTCCTGTGCCGGCACCCTGCCGGGACGGGGAAGTGCCCCCGGATTCATCTTCATCGACGTTGCTTCCTCCCTCCATGAAGCGGGAGTAGTTCCTCCTCAGGGCTGAGATTTCTGCCAGTAGCTATGTGTTATTCTCTCTCTCCCATGATGTGATCTTCATTGTGATCATAGGCTATGTTAATCTAGGGTTATCCCATGATATTTACCCTTCCTCTATGTATTGGATTGATGTACTCGCTTGATCTTATCTAGTATAATACCCGAGACCAAGGTGACAACGGTGTATTGCACATGGGTTAGAAGAATATTATCATGAGTGAATTCCTATTTTGTGAGTTGATTGAAGATTGAGAGTCTCTTGGTGCTTATCTTTGACTATCCTTGAGATATGTTGTGATGATTGTGGTACTCTCTTTGGATGGCCGCGGTGACATTGGGAAATCCATAGATGAGAACTACGAACTCTGAGGTGTGATTTTGTAGCCCTACATAATTCTCGTCCTCTCTTGATCACAAAGGAATGAACTCCGAGTACATCTCCAATGCATGTTTTAGTGGAAATATCATGTGACTAGACTATGTTAATGTTGTTGAGATTTGCCACTAGTGAAAGTATGAAGAATAGGCCTTGTTTCCACCATTGTTACACCGTTTGTGCTCACTTTTGTCACATGTTTGCTTGCTGCACTTTTTATTACAGATTTATATTACCTTGCTTTGCCATACCTATCACCCATATTTTACCATCTCTTCGCCGAACTAGTGCACCTATAGAACTCCTAGTTGTATTAGGTGTGTTGGGGACACAAGAGACTTCTTATATCTGAATTGCAAGGTTCATTGAGAGAGACCATCTTCAACCTCTACTTCCCTGAGTTCGATAAACCTTAGGTCATCCACTTGAGGGAAATTGTTGCTGTCCTACAAACCTCTGCGCTTGGAGACCCAACATAGTCTACAAGAATAGAAGCGTGTGTAGACATCAAGCTATTTCTGGCGCCGTTGCCGGGGAAGTAAGGTTTGAAGGTATATCTTTAGATCTTGAAATTAAATCTTTTATTTTTATTTTTTTATTTTCACTAGTTACGTTTATTGAAAATTGCACTCTTAGTTCGCTGTTTGGGGAAGGCCGTTTTACCACACCCGTGGTAGATAAGTCTCCTCCACCCATTCAAAATACCACTTAGGATAATTGAAATAATTAGGAATGATTGTTATGATGGGGCAGTCAATCCTAGTATTCATGTGTTGAAACTTACAGAACTTTGTGAGTTGTTTAAAATTTCAGGTTTGAAAAGAGATGGTGTCATGTGGAAATTATTTTCCTTTTCACTGAAAGGAAAAGCATTGGAATGATATAGGCTACTAGATGATTCTCACGTGCTGGATTGGGAAGAGATCCAGTCTCTCTTTTACTCCAAGTTTTATCCTCTTCATGAAGTCCATGAGAATAGGAATTATGTTTATAATTTCTATCCTCATGACGGAGAGAGCATAGCTCAAGCTTGGGGGAGACTGAATACTTTAATGCTAAAATGTCCTAACCATGGGCTCCCCAAAGATATAATTATTATTATTTTTTATGCAAGGCTCTCTCGACAGGATAGAGACTTGCTCGATGCTTCCCCTATGGTTCTTTCACAAACGAAAAGATTGATGCTAAATGGGAACTCCTTGAAAGAATTCAACACAATACTGAAGATTGGGATCGACAAAGGTAAAGAGTCAAGTATAAGTTATGAGTATGATTGCATTAAGTCCTTTGTTGAAACTGCAAGTTTTAATAAGTTTAGTGCTAAGTTTGGGCGTGATTCTCAGCTCCTTGTTGATTTCCTCAAATTTTTGCTTCACATCTTAATATGCCTAAGGAGAATTGGATCAACCATCATGAACCTTTTAAAGAGATTTTCAAAGAAAATGAAATTGTTCATGATGATTGCAACATGCATGATCCAATTCCTGAAAATGAAGTATTATACAAGCATGTTAATTTTTGTGGAGTGGAAAAACCTTGTGAAAGGCCGATGATTGAAGAAGAGAAGTATTGTAAGAAACATAAGCATGAAAGAACAATCACTTGGGTCAAAGATTTAAATGAAATTGCTAGAGAATTGTGTGACCTTTATCCTTTTACTTGTGAACTTTTCTGTATAGAGGGTCACTTTAATTTTCAATGCATGAACTTTCAAAGCATAACTGTTAATCAGTTGTGTGATAACATGATTAACTCTGATCTTTATGATGAACTTATGCTATTTTTGATGTGTGAAGAGCTATCAGAAAAAACTTCTTGGCAAGATGTTAATGCTTTAGGAATAAACAACACTTTGCAAAATTGCCATCTCTATTGTGTTGTTAATTGCCATGAAAATGATTACATAAGTAAGATTAGAAAGGAGGTGTAAGACCCGATATGCGGTAATGTTTCGGATCTGGACGTTTCCGTCCAAACCCGAGGACGAAGCGCATATCGGACCCACCGCGACATATGAAGAAGCCATATGTCTCGGATTTCAACATGATATCACAACATTACAGCTACATGGATACAACATCTCATACAATCGGCATAAAACTGCCTTAAATACATTACATCAGCGGAGGACATATGTCTGAATACAGACTACAATCAAATGCCTAGTGGCAAAGAGAAAATCATCGATCCCTATAACCACACAGGTCCTGGCTCTCCGTCGGGATCCGCCTAACTAGCCGTCATCGAGTCTCCACGTGAAACGTCGATCACCATACTTGTTGTCGATCAAGAACCCTGAAAAGAGTTTGGGGGTAGTATCATGAGTACAGAAGTACTCAGCATCCAACTGTAGTGGTCAACTGACCCAGCAAGGACTTCATCACTCGTCATTCTAGGATAACTAGTAGTTCACGGTAAGGAAGGGATAGTGCTGAGGTTGCTGCCGCACTAGCATTTATGAAGTGGCTAAAGATCTAAAGAGTAAGATAAGAAGCCAAGCATTCGATGAGGAATCGCCTCCAATAAGTCTTTCTATCATCTACTTACGCAAACATAACACATATCCTATCCTTGTCCTCCTCTTCGCATCCCAACGAAGAAGAAGCAGTCAAGGCACACACACGTTGATCAAGTTTTAGTTATGATTCAGTTGATGTTATCTATGAACAAGGAGTAGGTCTCAAGTCGTCCATAACCGTGGACACGGATTTTCGAAAAGATTTAACCCTGCACGGGTGTACGAACTTCCCATTATCAGCTCCGCATGTACGCCGGCTCTCTCAGTGCGGCCCATTAAATACACTCATTAAAGAGTTGTTCCGAGAGATCCGGACATCATAATCCATCTAACTAACAACGAACAAATCCGGGTGGCCCCCGGTAGAGTCGACACCCAACTCAAGAGTTGGTCGTCTCTCGAATTGGCCTCTTTCGTCTCACGTCAGGTTGGAATGACATCTGCAAAGAAGGTAGGCATCCTGCGCTCCGCAAAGTTTTGGACCAACAGGATAGACCATCCCACTGGCCCGCATGAACCTATTCTGAGAACCTGCGGCCCCTTGCCCGCCTCTCCTACGGTGCAAATGAAAAAACCTACCTTGGGCCACCACTAGAAATGTTTGAAGCTAGGTAGGTAAGAAGAGGGGACCCCATAGAATCCCACACGCGGTTAGGTACGCTCGTCAAGAGACACAATACCCGGAACTCGGGTCCTAGGTGACTCGAATGGAACAAAACATCGGGGCGAGATAGCCTGGACCTTCCATCCTTCGTCGAGTATAGTCAACATTATAATAATCACATCATCCACAACAATATAATAGTGTGATAGCCCAATCCAAGGAGTAACAGGATAACATTCGTAGCATCCTAAGCATGCATACTAAGCAGGGGCTGAGCAACGAGCAATAGTAACATAGCAGTACAAGGTATGCTGGGAGGGGACATGGTTGTATCGGTTTGAGAGAGGCTGTAAACATGTGGCAGGATCAAACAACGGAGCTAACCTAGACTTGCATGCAGACTGCTGGTTATAATAGAATGGATCATAAGTAATGTATAGTCCTTGCGTGTTGATAAGTCGGGTTCCGAAGGTGTAATCGATCGCAAACTCGCAACGTCTCCGAAGGTATCCGCGGGAGCACACAAGAAGTAAACACTAGAAAGGGAATCAACGGAGATACCACTATCACTATGGAGCAATCACGAGCAAGCAACGAACAAACAAGTATGATCAAGTATGATGCATGTCATTTTAATAGCATGGCATAAACATAAGAATAGGAAAGTTTAAATGAAACTCAGGAAGCCAAGTGTGCGATGCTCCCGACAACCTTCATATGCACTAGGTAGGTGATTAATGAATCCAAAGGGTTCTTAATGTTGCGGTTGTTACGATGCATGATCATGGCATATGCGAAGAATTAAATATAATATGAACAAGGATAGCCCACACACGAGGATAACCTCAAGATGGGATTCCTTAACACAATATAAATGCAATGACATGGCATGGTATGATGCACCAGATGCATTTTATTGCAAACAATTAAATGGAGCGCAAGACTAAGCTACCGGCAATCTACGGTCAAGGAAGAAAAACAACAAGAGAAATGATGAAGGAATTGCACCATGTGCAATAATGAGGGGAGACAAGTGCAAAAAGTTACACCATCACCTAATAATACTAGCTCATATAAACAAATGAGCAGCACCATCTTGTTCCTCATGAATTTTTACCCCGAAACCATGTATGACATGACTTATTCAGAGAAAAAATGCACATGACACAAAGAATGCAAAGAAAGGGACAAATTTTTGTTCAATTAGAGTCCTCTCTGAATTTAATCCAAAAAGAAAAAAAGCAAAAAAAGGAGACTTTGCTCGAGGTGGGAATTGATCCAGGGATCCCTCGGTTACTAAAACGTGAACGCTACCACTGGGCTTGACAATCAGTTTTGAACTAAAACGGGTTGTTGCTCTACATCTAGTAAAAGGCCGGCAAGACTGGAACTGAAGAGAAAAATAGCAGCAATGCAGAGGCTTTGTCCGCTAGTAGGGATTTGATCCCTGGACCTCAGGGTTCCATCCAAGCCATGCTGCGCTACCAGCTGTGCTACTGGTCCAAAGACGAACTAAACAGAGACTTAAGTGACACGAGCCAACAACGAGGTTTTAACTGAATCAAAAAATGAGAAAAAGAGGGCGCCTTGCCTCAAGGTAGAATCGAGCACACTAACTAATGGATGCAACCCACGCCGTCAACCACTGCGCTACTCTGCGGGGAGTCTGACAGAGAAAACAACTGAAGAAACAAATAACAGTTACGGCACTATCTCTGAACTTGACTGACGAAACTGAAGAAAACACTGGAACCCGGTGATACGTCCAAAACGTATCTATAATTTCTGCTTGCTCCATGCATGTTTTGTGTGATATTGCTATGATCTAGATACACTTTCATACACTTTTGATCATATTTGGACTAACCTATTAACTCAGTGCACCCCAGTGCCAGTTCCTGTTTTCTGCTGTTTTTCTATTTCAGTTTTCCCCCATATAAAAAGTGCCAGAAAAATTCGGGAAATTCAGATAAAAAATCAGCGTGACGGAAGCTTCGAGAAGAGCCCGGGAGGGGCCAGAGGGGAGCCAGGGGGCCCAGGCGGCCACCCTGCGCAGCCCCACCCCTGGCCGCGCCAGGGGGGCGCCTGGGGCCCCTGGCCCACCTCTGGCTGCCCCCTTTCGCCTATTTATCCCCCGTCACGGGAAAACACCAGAAGGAGAACCCTATTCCGCGAACTCGCCTCTGTTCCGCCGCCGCCGCGCTTCCGAAGATCGGGAGCACCAGAAGACCTCTTCCCGGCACCCTGCCGGAGGGAGGATTGACCTCCGGGAGTCTCCTCTCCACCATGGTTGCTCCCCGGATGTCTCGTGAGTAGTTTTCCTTCGACCATGGGTCCGTGATCAGTAGCTATGTGATGTTCTCCTCCCCTCTTTGATCTTCATTGTTTAGACCTCGTGAGCTGCCCAACATGATCGAGGCACCTTTGTAATATTTCTTCCATTGCTATGTTGAGTTTGATAGGATCTGATGGATTATGAGATTATGTTCAGATTGTGATAAGAGTATTATATTTGGTTTTTATCTCTTATATTTTTGTTCCTAAGTAATTCTTGCATGTACTCCGTTGCTGTTTATTGCTTTGGCCAAGTAGTAGGTAGTGACTCCAAGAGGGAGCATTGTGCTAGATTGTGGGTTCATGCCCCCCCCCCCCCCGATGACATGCTTGAGTGACAGAAACATGAGTCTAGGGGATGTGTTGTTGCCACAAGGGGGAAAACAACGGTGCTTGTAACCGCGGTTACAAGGATTGTTTACTTTACGCAGAGTTATATTTAATGCAGTTGTCTGTTGCTTTGGGTTTACACTTTGGGTGGGGCTCGCAACTTAATACCATCGAGATGTTCTGGATAGATATCTCAAGGCGGATGATTAGTAGTAGATGCAGATGGATTTCGGTCTACTTACCTTGGCGTACTGCCTGTGCTTTTGAACCTCTTCCTTTCTTTTGTAGCATAGTTAGCATGGCGGTGCGTTCATAATCCTGTCAATTGCCTTTCTGTAATTTGTTTACCTCGCATAGCAATTTTATCGTCTTTTGGGAGAGAGACATCACTAGCGAACATCACCATTGTGGTTATGTCCTCCACTGTGAACATGGCCATTCCCACCATTGTGGTTATGTCCATGGTTATGTCCTCCATTGTCACCATAAGAATTGCGTGGCTTCTGTTGCGGTCCAGAGTTAGACTTGCCACCATTGTTGTTGTTGTACTTCCTCTTGCGGTTCTCAATGGCTTGCTGCTTGCCTTCCAACACAATAGCTTTGTCTATGAGCGCCTGGCAGTTATCAAAAGTAGCCACTGTCAACTGGACTCCCAACTCATCATTCAGCCCCTCCAAGAACTTCTCCTGCCTTGCAACATCATTCCTGACATCATCTGGAGCATATCTGGCAAGCTTGTTGAACACCTCAACATACTCGGCCACTGAACGGCCTCCCTGACGCAAACTGCGAAACTCCTTCTTCTTCAAGCTCATGGCACCTGCTGAAACATGTGCGGCGCGAAAAGCAGACTAGAACTGCGCCCAAGTGATGGTGTCGATGGGGTAAGTCAGCAAGTAGTTGTCCCACCAAGCAGCGGCAGGACCCTCCAGCAAATGTGAGGCAAACCTCACTCTCTCTGCCTCAGTGCAACCAACTGTCTCCATATTCCGGCCCACTGAACGAAGCCAGTCATCCGCCACTATGGGCTCAGGAGTGCTAGAGAACCTCTGAGGATTCAACCTCAGGAACCTTGCAAGCGTGTCCACAGGTGGTGGTGGCGCATTGTTGTTGTTGCCCATGTTCTGAGTGAGCAACTGGATCAGCTGAGCTTGTCCTTGAAGTAGCTGCTGCATATAAGCTGGCACTCCATTGTTGTTGTTCTCATTCCCCGTGGGATCACGTCTTGGCGGCATCTGTTGGGTAAGAATAGGTAAGATTTAGACAGAAAGTAGCTAGGGAAATATACTCCTACCCATATGCTTATGATGATCATGGCAAGCATTACATATACAATACATATATCACCAATCAACTTCACCAATCAATATCACCATAGCATCAAACATATAACAATCATCAACCAATGCACTCATACGGAAAACCATCACATAGCACACCATATAGTTTAAAATATCTTTTATAACTGATATAAGATCCTCATAACAACCTCGAGTAATATAAGATCCTCAACACAATCACGAATAACATAAGAGTATATCAAGCAACCTAGTATTGCCACACCGAATAAGTCGACATGGTCAAATACGCTAACACGATAATGGTAGAGCACTAATTCTCGACGAAGTAATTCTTAATGCTGTCTTTGCTAAACAGCATGCGGTAATCGCGCCCGCTAATGCGGTTGCGCCTTTTGGGACTCGGCTCCCTTTCTTCTGCCGAGGTGTCTACTTCTGGCTCCTCTTCTGGTTCTTCAATTCCATTGGCCTTCATCTTCTCTTTCAGCCTTTTCATCTCTGCTTGCATCTCCAACTTCTCCTTCTTCAGCTTGTTGTTGTCTCTCTTGAGCCTGGTGTTCCTCTGCTGCAACTCAGTAATGGTGTAGAGGTCTGACTGAGTGCACTTCTCCAGGCAATGAATGTGCTTCTCCAGGCTTTGGATGATGTAGCTGGTTGTACCTGGCCAAATGGCACCAGGCACATACCTGAACCTCTTTAGTATTATGTTCCCCGATGGGAGAACATTGGCCATCTCTGCGTACACCGTACCCTTTAGTCGGGCGGAATACGTCTCCACAATGCGTCCAAGAGCTATGTGAGCGGCCATGCGCACACACCACTCCTTCTCCTGGGCATGCAACTCGAAGGACTCCGTGGTCACCCTTTCTTCATTCTCCATGCTTCCAAGGATGAAAGTCTCCACTTGACAGTAGTCATCAGCTCCCCTTGTCTCCACGATGTCCGGCTGAAAGACTGGCGCGTAGATGTTCAGGAAGTGGAAAATCCCCCTGAGCTCAGGTCCAAACGCCATAGCACGGTATGAAATAGTGGTCATCTATAATCAAAGAGAGGTAAGGCAAGAATTAGAATATGTATGAATACGAGATAGAGGAGGTAAGTAAGTACAAGACAGAGTGATATAAATTAATATTTTTATTCCTATGGCTTTTCTACTCCATTTTCTAGGGTCATGTCCTACAGTCAACACACTGCTCTGATACCATCTGTAGCGACCCAATTCACACAAAATTGAAGTCTCTGTGCTCAAGTGCCAGTCCCTGGATCGAACTCGCTAGCACACACAGTATTATAGATGTATATCAAAGTACAAGTGCATCATTATTACAACGTATGATCCAGAGTAAATAAATAACAAGTTGCATAGCTCAAGGCTAGCTTATTCAATATAACTATAGCGGAAGCAAAAGAATATAACATGGAGTCCATCAACAGCCACATGCGAACATGCTGAGTGTAGACTCGCAACCCCTAAACGCACCTTACTGATCGTCTGAAAAACCTGCAACACCGAAGGTTACAGCCCGACAACGGGTCAGTACATCTGATTTGTACGACAAGTGACACGGAAAAGTTTATATAAAGGACCTACAACTACATGCAAGGTAAGTCAAAGGAAAGGCTTACGGTTTAGTTTTGCAGAAAGCCAATTTTCTCCTGAACTAAACTAGTCAAAGTTTTAAGTTGAATTCTACCTGTAACACACAGAAACCCATGCTACTCTTGTCCCAACCAAATTATTATTAAGTGTTCATCTGTCAAGATCATTCATCAACAGTACTGACTAGTTGCTTAAAGTTCGTCCGTAATCGTGGACACGGCTAATCATGATCAGTATATACACTCTGCAGAGGTTGTACACGTTCCCCACTGGACTCAACCCTAAGATTGAGACAAAGAATTTCTGAAGAGGTTTCCTCCACCCTTTGGTAGCCGGTACACCTAACCACACATCTACATCAGCTAGCTACCAGGGCCAGGTTCCCCACAACGTACTCGTGCTAAGCCAGAGCCCATATAGCCAGTGGCTGTACACGGAAGCTACTAGTAATATTGCCTGTATGATCTTTTTGAGCCTGGACGGCGCCCACTGCATCAGAGGGTACTCGCCATGACGCACCCGGTCCACCACCAAAACAACCATTGGGTGCATTTAACCCCCGCACTGTCCTTAGACAAGGCACAACTACCGGGATGCAACCCGCCCGTCCAGAAGTGATTTCTATTTATATAAAGTTGCTACACAGCTTATTAGAAATATCTCACATGCACTCCATAAATTCTCACAACCCAAACCTCGTCTACAAAGCATAGCAATAAAGCAACAACACGGCTAGGTTGATCTACGGTAGACAAGTCAAGACATGTGGCTATCCTAACTGGTTTTGCGGCAACAGTAAAATAAACTACCTATCATGAAATAGGGTGATATTTCTTAACATAATGCATATAGAAAATATAGGTATGAGTATGGTCAAAGCATCACTTGCCTTCTTGCTGGTCCTGACGGTCACAATCCTCACAATACGAGGCGGCACACTCCGGACAATCTATACGAGCAAACATAGCACCAATCAATCATATATTCAATAAAAAATGCTCAAACAATAATAAAGATTCAAATAACAGTAGAAAAACTTGCCTAACGGTAGCTAAACTTAAAGTACTTGTCAAATAAAAACCAACGCAAAAAGAAACGGATCAAACGGGCGCACCGGTAAAAAGTTACGGCTGCCGGAAGTTCAAATTTGGATCAGCTTGGGATCCAAATTTAAATACTTCAAACTTCTGTAACACTAGGTCTACTGGCTAGGAAATTTCACCACGGTCGCAACGCAACTGGAATCGCCCAATTCCGAGTTACGGTTAAAAAGTAGTTGCAAAAACGGTATCGGGGTGACAAATGGGGGTATCGGGGTGCTCTACTGTAAAAAGGACCCGTACGTAAATAAAATTTTCTGAAAAAACGCGATCGGGTCCCCGGGCGGTTTGGATCCAGATCTGGAAAAAAAAAATTCGAAACCGCGTTTTGTCTTTTTTTCCCTAATCCTTCTCCTCCACGGGCACGCACGGGATACAGGGGCCATGGAGCTCGGGCGGCTCCGGCTCGGCTCCGGCCGGCGAGGCAGGGGCGGCCGGCCAGGGGCGGCGGCCGGGCGCGGCAGGGCGGCGGCCGGGCGTGGCAGGGCGGCGGCGCGGGCGCAGGGGGCGCGAGGGCGCGGCGCGCGGGCGGGCGACGGCCATGGCGCGCGGCGGCGGCCGGCTGCACGTGGCGGCACGGCGGCGGCCGGCGCGGCCTAGGGGCGGCGGGATGCTCCGGCGAGGCGCGGGGTCGGGCGCAGGCGGCGGCGGATCGCGAAGTTACCTTGAAAAAACGCGAAAAACGCAACTCCGGCGATGCTCCGGCGAAGGTCCGGTGATGACGTCGGCGACGGCGGGTCCCGCGGATTAAATTAGAGGTAACCCTAAAACTTTAAGCGAAAATAATTTTGCCCTAATCGGGGCTATTTATAGCCAGCCCCTAATCCTCTTTTTTTTAAATCCGAGATAAATACAAAATCGGTCTGCGGAAAAAAAAACAGAACAGGCCCATTAGGCCGAAAACAATATTAGAAAAATCACGGAAATTTATTTTAAAATTCCGTCTTCGCCAATATTTTTAAAATAATAAAATTGAATTTTTGGCTTGCCCAAAATATTAAAATAAAATAAAAACATTGCAACTTATTTTTAAATATTTGCAAATACTTTTCTGGCATTTTAAAAATACCGAAAACTCCGAAAATTGATTTAAAAACTTTTTCCGGAGCATAAATAAATTCCCAAAATAATTTTAGAAAATATTTATAACTCCAAAGTAAAATTAAAAAGTCTCCCAAAAATATTTAAAACTATTTTCCAACAAATTAAAAATGGGGATAAGTCCTTATATATCCTCTCCAGCGAACTGCCATGTGTTGAAAAATGTTTAAAAATATTTTAAAACTCTAGAAAAATGCGGAAGCAGCATGAGATGCATATGATGATCTATTAACATCCGAATTTAGGAAATTGGGATGTTACAGTGCCTATGAGATTGCTTCTTTAATTGAAAAGTATCACGATACTATTTTGGAGCGTGAAAACTTTGTTGTTCTTGCTTATTGCTTTGAGAATTATACTTCCAATGCTTAAATTGAGGATTTAAAAAATAGAATGCTTGCTGCCCAAGAAGAGGCTAATGATTTCTATGAAGAGGAATCTTATGATTCCGAGGACTCACTTGATACTTGCTTTGTTGATGGCCATGACGCCACTATGGATGATGCCTACGAAGATGAACTTGCTATAGTCCTTATGTTAAGCATGGAATTATTGTTGTTGCACCCACACTTGATTGCCCTATTATCCTTTTGAAATCTCCAACTATTCCGGAGAATTTTGCTCTTATCAAGGCTCAATGTGATGGGTTGCATCTATCTTATCATCCTAAAAACCGTGTTGAAAACAATACACGTGTGCTTGTAGGTCATGAACAACATGATTTATGTGATAGTTATATTCTTGATGTTGTTCATGATTCTACTGAAAATTACATTGAGATAGGAAAGTTTGGTTGTAGAAACTTCCATGTTACAAAAACACCTCTCTTCATGTTGAAAATTTTGAAGTTGTTCTTGTTCTACCTTCCTATGCATGTCACTTTGTGCTTCTTTGATTTATTTTCTTACAAGATGCCTATGCATAGGAAGTGGGTTAGGCTTAAAAGTGTTTCACATTTGCTTCTTGATGCTCTCTTTTGCTTCAAAATTCTTATTCTTGTGAGAGCATCTTCTATAATCTTTAAGCCTAGCTAATGGCTCTAAAGAAGCGCTTTCGGGAGGCAGCCCGCAACGAATTTAGGAGTTTTCCTTTTGCTTTTGTTGTGTCTTGATGATTGTTACTTCTGTAGCAACATCATTGTATCTTTATTTTTCAGCTTTGTGCCAAGTTATAGACTCTTACTGCGAGGGAAGTAAAAGTTGTGACATGTTGTCCAGAAAACAGATTCTGTCCTCGTGACCAGAAAAATTCCAGAACTATCCCAGTTCATCTTTTTGAGCTGAAATTTTTACACAGTATGCTCTATACAATTAAGAAACTTCCGTATGTTCTGAGTTTTTTTATTTGAGTTGCAGAAGTACCCCTAAAAAATTATTTACTACCTGCTGTTCTGTTTTTCACAGATTCTTCCACGTTTTGTCTCTCCTAACTTTTGCAAACCTTAAGCTTGCTTTTTATTTGCAAAAACTTTTTGGAAATCTTGAGAAACAGTAGATCTTCAAGAATATCTTTATATCCAGTGGGTAAAAATTATTTTATTAAGGGTACTAACCTCTCTAATCAGCTTATGATGAGTTATGTATGAAGGGAGTTTTCAAGTGTGCGATGGAAGATGATGAAAGAAGATCCAGGAGTGTCAAGCGCTCAAGCTTGGGGATGCCCCCATGCATCCCCAATAAATATTCAAGCTCTAGCGTCTAAGCTTGGGGATGCCCCCGTGCATCCCCTTCTCCATCAACAATCATCAGTTCGTCCTTCGTCTCACTATATTTTTATCACTTCATGCGTTATGTGCTATGCTTGGAGCGTCTCGCTCTTAGGTTTTGTTTTTAGTTTTCTTTAGCTTTGCTTGCTATTCATAACAAGTTAGATCCTTTCTTACTTTGTGTGGGAGAGAAACATGCTCCACTTTCAAAATTTAGAACACATCATAGCATTTTTCCTGCCTATCTTCTTGCTGTTGTGTGTTCTTTATCTTTTCATAGCTACTGCCATGTTTAGTCTTAGTTTTAGTTTTTCTTTAGCAAGAGCCTTGGCTTTTGTTTTAGTTTTTTGCTGGAACTCTCTTTAGTTTTCATGTTTATCTTGTTAAGAGAGTTGGTTGTTGCACTGAGTTGAGTCTTGTCTTGAAAGTAGGTAATTGAGGTTGCTATTTAATTTTAGTAGTAGCTTGCAATAGTTTTGAGGTATTGATGTGAGTAATGTTTGAACTTTTGGTGTCAAGAGCTCTTGCCTATTAGTGATAGGTGTCGTATTTTGGGCAATCCGTGTTTATTTTCAAAACCTAAAAAACTAGTTGAGAACTCTAGCTACTAGATGGATCACTACTCTTCTGAGGAGTCGAATATTAGAGAACACTCACGTACCATGAGTCGAGGATGCGCAAGGATAACCAAACCCCCATACACTCCTCGTCGAGGTACTTGTTTCTTTGTGAACCTCCTCATTAGATTGAGAGTTACCGATAATAAGTGCATGAGTTCTTCGGACTAATGTAAGTATTGAGAGTTGACACTTCCACCTTCCCATATTTTGCTAGCCTTTCCCGTGCCGTGCATTGGCTTCTTCTCACTCCGAGAGTTGGTGTCCACCTTCGCCGGTACTTCCAAACCCTTCGCATGATACGCTCTGTCATCATAAGCCTCCTTATATCTTCCCTAAAAACAGCCACCATACCTACCTATCAAGGTATTTCCATAGCCTTTCCGAGTTATATTGCCATGCAACATCCACCTCTTCATGACTTGATCTTCATGTCATACATGTTCCTGCTACACTTGCAGCGGCATACATTGCATACATCATGATAGTTACATCTTCTTTATGATTTTGAGTACCTTGTAAAGTGTGAAGATTTCCTATACCTTCTTGTAAAATAGAGTGTTGCCCTTAAGTGAGGAAAAGATCCCAAAGTGGACACAATAAAAGATCCCAAAGAGGACAAATAAGAGTTGAATAGAAAGAGCCATTGAGGCCACAAAAAAATACAAAAAAATAGAAAAAAGAGAAAAAGAAATAAAAAGAGAGAAAGGGGCAACACTACTATCCTTTTGAGAGATCCACACTAGTACTCCGTTTATATCCTGGTACTCAATAGAGATGATCTTCATGCATATAGCTATGTGGGGACCTTCACACTACAGAACTTGGCTTCCAGATTCCAAGGATGAGCCTCCTCAAATGAGCTCTAGGTCTTCATGAGCGAGAAAGTTAGATGCACCCCCACTAGTTCGATTGGAGAGCTTCTTAGCTCATATGTGCATCCGTTGCATGGCAATCCCTACTCCTCACATCATATCTATCATTTGGCATCTCTTGCCTATGATTGTACTCATTGATGTGAGCCTTTCTCATCCTTTTTGTCTTCCTTCTCCACCATATGTCTCTCTTTGCCATCCTAAGTGTCAACTCTCGTGCTTATGCTCATCCATTGGATGAGTGCTCGAAATATCGAAAAGGAGTGGATCAAATTGACTTGTACCTGGCTAGTGGTCTGGGGACGAGTCAAGATAAGATTCCAAAGAAGACCAAGTGTGAAACTTTAGTAGATTGAGTTCTCAACACAAAAATTCTTTTTTCTTGTATTCCCTATCCCCTTTCTTGCACGCAAACACCATTTGGAGACATTCGAGTCACGAACAGCGAAAGCTCTTGCACTTTTTGTTCTTTTGTTACTTGTTTCAATGTTAATAAAGACTCTTGCATGTTATGACTTGAATTGAATCTCTAACCTTGATTGCTTTACTTTTCAAAGTTCTTTTATGGTTGCTAGCATGTCACCACAGAAATTATGTTGTTATCATTTACCTACTCAAGGACGAGCATGAATTAAGCTTGGGGATGTTGATACGTCCAAAACGTATCTATTATTTCTGCTTGCTCCATGCATGTTTTGTGTGATATTGCTATGATCTACATACACTTTCATACACTTTTGATCATATTTGGACTAACCTATTAACTCAGTGCACTCCAGTGCCAGTTCCTGTTTTCTGCTGTTTTTCTATTTCAGTTTTCCTCCATATAAAAAGTGCCAGAAAAATTTGGGAAAATTCAGATAAAAAATCAGTGTGACGGAAGCTTCGAGAAGAGCCCGGGAGGGGCCAGAGGGGAGCCAGGGGGGCACAGGCGGCCCCCTTTCGCCTATTTATCCCCCGTCACGGGAAAACCCCAGAAGGAGAACCCTATTCCGCGAAATCGCCTCTGTTCCGCCGCCGCCGCGCTTCCGAAGATCGGGAGCACCAGAAGACCTCTTCCCGGCACCCTGCCGGAGGGAGGATTGACCTCCGGGAGTCTCCTCTCCACCATGGATGCTCCCCGGATGTCTCGTGAGTAGTTTTCCTTGGACCATGGGTCCGTGATCAGTAGCTATGTGATGTTCTCCTCCCCTCTTTGATCTTCATTGTTTAGACCTCGTGAGCTGCCCAACATGATCGAGGCACCTTTGTAATATTTCTTCCATTGCTATGTTGAGTTTGATAGGATCTGATGGATTATGAGATTATGTTCAGATTGTGATAGAGTATTATATTTGTTTTTTATCTCTTATATTTTTGTTCCTAAGTAATTCTTGCATGTTCTCTGTTGCTGTTTATTGCTTTGGCCAAGTAGTAGGTAGTGACTCCAAGAGGGAGCGTTGTGCTAGATTGTGGGTTCATGCCCCCCCCGATGACATGCTTGAGTGACAGAAACATGAGTCTAGGGGATGTGCTGTTGCCACAAGGGGGAAAACAACGGTGCTTGTAACTGCGGTTACAAGGATTGTTTACTTTACGCAGAGTTCTTTTTAATGCAGTTGTCTGTTGCTTTGGGTTTACACTTTGGGTGGGGCTCGCAACTTAATACCAGCGAGATGTTCTGGATAGATATCTCAAGGTGGATGATTAGTAGTAGATGCAGATGGATTTCGGTCTACTTACCTTGGCGTACTGCCTGTGCTTTTGAACCTCTGCCTTTCTTTTGTAGCATAGTTAGCATTGCGGTGCGTTCATAATCCTGTCAATTGCCTTTCTCTAATTTGTTTACCTCGCATAGCAATTTTATCGTCTTTTGGGAGAGAGACATCACTAGCGAACATCACGTATCCCGGTCCCTATCCTTATCATTCTTTCCACGCTATATTTACTTTTCTGCATTTACTTTCAAGTTGCTATTATTATCCCTTGCGTTTTATCCTTTGTAAACAACAAGACCGGAGAGATTGACAACCTCACTGAACTTCGTTGGGAACAAAGTTATCTGTGTTTGTGTGCAGGTCCGCGTCAGTTGCCCCGCTGACACCTACTTATCATCTCTGGAGTCCTACTGGAGACAAACCTTGGTATCTTTACCGAGGGAAATTTGCTGCTGTTCTGCATCACGCCTTCCACTTAGGGCTCACCAACGAAGGGCGAGAAGACTACACCCGTCAACCCTCGCGCCATCACCCGGCCATGGCGGCGGGCGCTGCAGGTGAACTGGGATCAAAGGCGTGCGCTAGGTGTCCATGGGCAAGCACTGGGAGGCCGGAGCCGAATACGCACACATACAGCTCGCCCATGGGCAAGCCGGAGACGTGCACAACGGCTGGACATGGGCGGCTGCATACATCGATTGAGTAGAGGAGGCCACGAATTGGGAGGGCATGGCGGGGGAACAGAGGCGTGCACGGGCTCGCACGGCAGCTACGGGCGTGCTCTCAACGTACTACGGGCGCGCACACGTATGCCACAGACTCGCTCGTTGCGAGCAGGGAACGCGGCGACCCACGGCGGAAACAGGGGAAGGCCCCAATGGCGAGAACTAGAACGCGGGTACGGCATACACGGAAACGACGAGAGGAACGGGGTGGCTCACAACGGGGAAGGCTGCTGAAGTCGATCGGCTCGGGGAAGGTGATCACCGGTTCGGGGGCGCGGCGAGGAGGAAGCAGAGGAGGCCGGCAACTTCCTGACGCGGAGGACGAAGACGTGAGGGAGAGGTCGTGGAGAAGCACACGAAGATGGGGTCGTCGCCTGCTTCGATGGAAAGACGATCAGGGCGCGGCTTTGGCGAATTGGAGCTCTGGCTCCACTCTCCATGGAAGACACATAGAAGGGGATGGAGATGGGAAATTGGGTGGCAGCGGCTGGGAGGAATGGGGTTAGGTTTCGCGTGGGCATCCAGGAAGGCTAGATAAACGGGCAAGGGAGGGGCAAAAGAGGCAGCACAGAGCATCTCCCTCTCTCGGTCACGCCATGTGCGTGAGGAGGGGAGGTGCTCCTATGCTTTCCAGCGAGGAGAAGAAGGTCGATCGTACCCCTTCGGGATGGGCTGGATCGCCTGAGAGGGAGAGAAGACGCCCATAACACTGGAGTTCTTTGTGTTTATTTCTTAATAAAATATAGCAGAGGAAAAGAAATCAAATAAAATGCAAATGAATGTAAAAATATCATATATAATATGATTCCTCATCCATAACATTTATTGGGTTTTTAGAAAATGAATTGGGTAAAAAATATTTAAGTAATTCAAAGGCATCTAAATTCATTCAAATGTCACTTTGAATTACAACCCAATTTTCTTAAGAATAAAAAATCTTGGAAGTTGGGAGGGGGCTAATACATGGCAAAACATGTTGAAACCCAAAAGAAGAGGTTTAGGGGATGAATTCCCAACCATGGATAAATTCACAAAGATGACACTTGACTTATATGGATGCAATTAAATAAAATGGACCAAAGCCATAAAAAAATAATATGACTATTTATCATCACATGACATAAGTCACATAACATCCATGCCAAGTCTCATACATAGAGACTGAAGAAAAAAAAATCATGAAAGATAGTTCAAGTGGGTTTTATTGCATTTGGGCTGTTACAGGAGGGAACTTTACCAAAGTATAAAAATGTCTCGTATATTTCCACTAATAAAAAGGAGAGTTTCTCCCAAGTTTCCCCTATTGTTTCTAATGATAAACCAGGATATGTGGAGAAACTTCATCTCCAACCACTCCCTCCTAAGGTGAAGAAGAAGAAAAAGAAGAGGAGGAGAAATAGGAGCAAGAAGGAAGAAGAATGGGTATCAACCTGGCCTGAGCATATTCCTCGCAACAATATTTATCCTAACGGACATAAATTTTTGGAGGATGGTGAGCTTGATTGCATTCATTATTATCCTGATGTTAAGTCTGTAGGCACTATTGAAGATGATTTTGATCATGATATGCATGTTACTTTTTGTGATTGGGAAAATGATGATAATGTTACTTATGATCTTGAAAATATTTTTGGTACCAACACTGAGAGTGATGATATGGAAAGCTCTAAGCTTGGGATGATAAGATTGCAAGTCCTTTACCCATTAGTGATGTGGTAACTGATAATTATTTTTCTAGCAAGAATAAAGACAACATGTTTACAAATATAGTTGCTAGCAATGATAATGCTCTTCTCTACTATGATGATGTTGTAACTCCTATGTTAGAACCCTCTGTTAGGTAATGTGCTAGGATCAAATTCACCTTGCATCATGTTAAAAATTTCAAAAGAAATCATTTGAAATCAAATTCAAACTCAAATGGGAGAAGGAACACACCCAGATGAATTAATTCAAAAGGCCAGAAATAAATCTTCTCCAAAAATTCATGTTTGATTTTTGAAAAGTCTTATAAATGAGTGTGATCACATATCAAGTGATGTGGGACCCACCCCATGCTCATGGATTTTTCAAATATTCAAATAGGACCTTGGAATTAATCAAAAAACTCTATTTGATTTAAAGTTCAAATAATTTGAATTTTAAAAATGTTCCAACTTTACAAGTGGCTAGCCTAGTATATTGTGAAGCCACATAAAAAGTTTCAGAATTTAATAAAATGCCTAGCTATTTATTTAGCACAGCAAAAGAAAAAGGCAGAAAAGAAAACAGAAATGAAAAAGGAAAAAAGAGCTTACCTGGCCATTCGGCCGAACTCATCGCCCGTGGCCCACTTGCCTGGCCCAGCCCGCAGCCCCCCGTTGTCGTCTTCCCGCCGCGTCGACAAGCACCTCGGTGGAGGGCATGCCGACGCCGGCGAGCACCAGCCTGCCTGCCTGGCGCCTCCCGAGCCTTCTAGTCGCGCCTGGAGACGCCTCTCAGCCGTCCCAATCCTTCCCCCCCCCCCCTCCATAGCTTCCTCCCCCTCCTCCCGTGCTCGATTTCGTCGCTGCCCGAAGCTTCACCGGAGCACCCCGCCGTAGAAGACGCGGCCACTGCGAGCTAGAGCTCCCGAGAGCTTGTCCAGAAGCTTCCCCGTCTTCGACTCCGTCGCCATGCAGTAGATCAAGAGCTCGGACGCCCCCGAGACGACGTAATATTCACCGAGACGCCGCCGGACCCACAAGAACTCATCGTCGAATTCGTCGCCGGCACGCCGCCGTTTACCTCGCCGCCTGCTCTGCTGAGTTCCTGGTGAGCACGGGATCAAAAACCCTATCCTTTCGCCCTCGTTTGCGTCCTCTAGCCATGGCCGCCATGAACGCCGAAGCTTCTCGCCGCCTGGGAGTTCTTCACCGCTTAACCATGAACCCCAGCACCCCGTGGCCATGTCTACCCTGCACCATGTGCTCCGCTGTTTCGATCACAACCACCGCAGCTTCAAATGGCACCCCACAACGAGGTTGGCCTCCATCCAGTAGCGCCGCCGCCGCAAAGCTCGACGCCGGCGTGCGTACAGGGCCTCCCAGCCTCCCCTATCGGTCCCAATCGACGCGCGACACCGAGAGCTGCGTCTCAGTGGTCGAAGCGCGTGATTTGGACCACGGGAACGCCCTCCCGTGTGCGCGCCGCCGCGTGTTGGTGCCACCGGCGGCTAGCCGCCGGCGAGGCCACTTAATTAGGGGCTAACCCCCCTGTTAGTTGACCCCAGGTCAATGACAAGTGGGCCCCCCCAGGCCTTAACCCCCTCTGTTTAATTTTAAACAGAGGGATTAAACCCAGGGACACTGACCACTGGACCCCACACGTCAACCCCTCCCTGACGTCACCCTTGCGCCAGCCTAACGCATTAGACTGTTAAATGATTTAGTTAATTTCAGAAAATCCAAAAAAAGGCTGAAACTTTCGAAATTCATAGAAAATTCATATTAACTCCAAATTTAACATATAATATATGAAAAATGATCAGGAGAAAATAATCTATCCAAATATCCAACTTTCAACTATGTTTGAGTTGAATTTAAAATGGGACCAGTAGCATTTGCTATTTGGATTAATTGGAATTAAATCAAATTCATTTCAAATCCTTTTGCAACTTGAACCATAGCAACATACCACATTTCAATTGCACATCAGAGGCATATCGTACACATTTCTATATGAATTACATTGATCACACAATAGCATCTACAACTTGGCTAACTTGAATTCAAATTGGAGTTTGATTTTGCAATTTCATTTGCAATATACTCCATTTAAATGGAATTGCCTCACACATCAGAAACATATACATCAAGTTTCAACCTTCAACCATGTGATTGTGCATTGTATTTACTTTGCTACCTTGTTTGTTGTTTGTCGAGTAGAGGTGGAACCGGAACAGGAGGCAGTCCCCTTCGTTGAAGACCCTGAACCCGAACCTCGTCAGCAAGGCAAGCAAAACCCCATTGATCATGTCGATAAAATCCCACTTCCCTCTCATGTCTCTCTTATGCATTATATAGGATGATTACCATGCTACGTTTCTACCGCATAGATGAACCCATTCCTTTGCATGACCTATCATTTGTCACAGTAGTAAGCAAACCACAATCCTAGAAAATGTAGGAGTTGATTGATATCATGTGGCCCCTGCAATTGCTACTGCTTATTGCATGCTTAGAGTGATACATTGATGTTATTGTTATGCGAGTCGGGATGGTAGTGATCATGATGATGATGGTGGAAATGTGTTGGTGAATCTACCCTAATACAAGGTGAACGATGAGAGGCTGTGTAGGAGTACACAGTGGGTTGTCTCGTTGAACACTGCCCTAAGTCCGAGTTCTCGTGTGGTGATCCAAGATGAAGAGTACAACCACGCATTGGGCTCACTGACCCCTCTCAACCTATTAACTCATCCCTTTCGATGTCCAGATGTCGCAATAGTTCGGAGTTCTGGTAGGTTTGTGGCCTGGCTGCTAAGTGAGAGAACGGCTCAACCGAGACCGGCTTATGAACCACGCACACATCATCTGGGTCCACTTCGGTAAACCGGCCGGGTTCACGATAGTAGTAGCCAACCCAGGTAGGCGGCTTTCTTGGACTAGATCGGCTATGAGGTAACAGTTGTGGTGAGCATCCTCGCTGACACCCCTTGAATGGTGTTGAGATCAAAGACGGTAACTGATGATCATGTGTGTGTAGCGGTACACCCCTACAGGGTTAACAAAACTATTCGAATAGCCGCGTCCGCGGTTAAGGACTGCTTGGAAAGCTTAGCTTGATTATTAGACAACTTGAACTGGATACTTATAAAACTTACCAAGATAAGCGTGAGTGCTATGGCGTGGTTTATCGTGGGGAAGTCGAGGAAGGCACCATAGTGGTGTAATTGGTTGGAGATGTAGTGGACTCGTGTACGCTTCTTACCTCAAGTCTGGTACTCGTAGTTCAGGACTAGCCAAGTCAAAGCTGGCACTTCTGCAATTGAACCCCACCTCCCTGTACCTTGATACATGTGCATGAGTAGTATTGTTCCTATGTAAGTCTTGCTGAGTACGACTTTCTACTCACGTTTGCTTATTCTATGTTTGAGATGAACGCACTGACCCCGAAGGTGGCTTCTTCATCGAGCTCGACGAATGAAGACCAAGGTAGTGTAGTCCCAGTCAGACGACTGGTTCCCTCGTGGAGGGCTTGTGTTTAAATAAGGCTTCTTAAGCCATTTGTTAAACTTATCTGTACTCAGACCTACTTTGCTTCCGCTTGTTTGTTGTAATGTTGGATCACATGCTTGTGATCTCTGTGTGCACTCTGTGAGAGTTATCAATAAAATGTATACTTTGTACAGAATTGCAATGATACCTGCTGTTCATACAAGGCATGTGTGCAACGTGTATGTTTATAACATGCATGTCTTTGTATGGGTTTTCGAGACCTTAGTTGTGATCTGGCTGGCGGTCTTTCATACACCAAGTGGCCCTTAGATGTGCGAAGCTTGGGGCATCGCGATGCGATTGCTCGAGACTCCGTCTCGAGCACACTTTGTGGTATGATGGAGCCTTCCCTAGACCCCGACTAAGTGATCGGGCTGGAGTAAGTCTATGTAAGAGTTATGAGATAGTCGATAGTATGGTTGAGGCGACTTGTCTGTGAATATGGGAGTTCATCACCCATATCATTAGACTTGTGTGCGGACGATGAGGACCCATCTTAGTTGATCATCCGGCCTGGATGGGATGCCCCTCACGTACGATGCTTTCCGAGAACGTTCTGTGCTTGGCCTTGTCTGCTTAGACAAGTGGGTACGGTTCTCGGCTCTCCATATGACTATGTCGTAGCGGGACTTGCATACGCTAACCCCCGGTCCCGACAGACTTGGTATCAGAGCAGGACTGACTGTAGGATTATCAGCCTTGGCCGAAGTCGAGTCTAGCTTGCTATAGTTATATAGTTATTCTGGGTATATAAGGGAACAACGTAAGGCTTCTTTATCTCCTTACCCTCATCGTTCTGAGTTCTGAGTAACCCTCATCTTGTTCTACGGGAAGATAGGACTAGGCTCACCTCTGTCTGTTTAGAACATCTCGTTGTTTGCTTCCTTGTAGCCGTAGGAAGGTTGTGTTCGGTTCGTTAGAGTTGTTGTGCTTCCTGATTTCTTACACCGTATGTAAGTGCTATTTCTACATTGCAAGAAAAGACATTTCTTATAATTATAGCCGTTATGCTTCCCGAGTAATTCCAAGTTTCTTCATAATCTGATGCATTTGCAAACTCCTTTCTGTTTCAGATGGCGGGTCTTCCCCCTCGGCAGATTGTTCGTCTGACACGGTGCTTCGATGTGCGTGGGCATCCAGCCTTGCTCACCGAGATGATGTCCTTCATTGGCTATCGATGGTATCCTTAGTACACCGTTGAGGAGCAGTTCCTTGACTTCAAACAGACTCAGTTCCACTGCACTGTGAGGATTTACCCGCACCACATTGGAGTCTCTCAGCCTGTCCTTTTTGGGCATGGCATTGGTGTCACCGAGAACATGGCTGTGCAGGATGCTGCATACTCATGTATTACCCTGCTGAGAGAGGAGCATGCACTTCTTGCAGGATCACCTTTCCGCTATATCCCTGCTGCACTTCCAGGAGAAGAGGGGTATTACACCGGATTGTACACAGATTACTCACTGGAGGATACTTTGCTTCAGATCACTGCTCGGCACGCTTGTGATAGAGATCGTGATGCATGCACCCTTCGTTTTGAGCTTCACGCCACCCGTGCCCGTCTGTATCGAGCACTTGCACTTCTGGCTCCTTTTGTGAGTGTTGGATCAGTGGAGTATGATGCTATCTACCCAACCAGGACGCAGATGCCTTCTCGAGTTGCTTGGCACGAGATTGGAGGCATATTTCCACCCCGTGGTCCTCTGCTTCCACCCTACGCTGGACCTAGGCCGCATCCTTGCCCAAATGGATATCAGGGTCCACAGGCCTCCGTGTTTTCCGATGGTCACCTTCAGCTACCGGGTTACGAGGGTAACTTTTACGAGGACTACTATGGAGATGGAGATGAGTGAGACCGCCTGTGGTCTTACTTTAGTGAGGATGTAGTAGTATCTTAGTATATTGTACGCAAGGTGTTCTAAGTTCCAGAGGCTTAGATAAATAATGTATAGGAAGTCAGAGTGCCTCTGAAGGATGTATCATCTTCACCACGTTTGTATTAGCTTGGAGCTTGTACTAAAACGATGTATGGTTTGTATGACAGCTTGTGAATATATGGCTTGTATGCTTTTATCACCATGTTGTCAAGATGATTACTTCCTTTGCTCTGTAATTCTTCCAGTACTTCAATACCTTGTTTAGACTCTTCCAATCAACTCTGTTTGACTTTGGTTTTCACCTTCAGGATGTCTCAAGGAACCCGTGGCCAGCTTGGTCATGCCCATGGTCGTGGGAATGAACCGGAGGAAGGCAACCTTCCACCCCCACCCACGATGGCTCAGGTTCTGATGGAGGTGGAGAGGAATCGCCGAGACTCTCACCATTTGCTGGAGGTCATTGCCCGCAACACCACTCAGCAGCGCAACGAGTTGGTGTCCTTGAACGACTTCATCCAGCTTCATCCCCCGGTTTTCAGCTACTCCACCGAGCCCCTTGACGCCGATGACTGGCTTCGCAACATCGAGAGGAAGCTCCAGGAAGGCCATGTTGCAGATGGCGACAAGGTCAGCTATGCCACCTATCACTTCGAGGGTGCAGCTAGCTCTTGGTGGGAGAATTTCCTGAACATGCGTCCCGTTGGACCGCCCACAACTTGGGACGAGTTCTGCACTTCCTTCCGCGAGCACCACATTCCAAAGGGTCTTATGGACCGCAAGCGTGAGGAGTTCTGCAACCTCAACCAAGGCAGAAGGACTGTTAACGAGTTTAGTCGTGAGTTCAACCGACTGGCTCGTTATGCTACTGAAGAGGTCTCCACCGACGCAAAGAAGCAAGAGAGGTTCCGTCGTGGACTTAATTCTGGACTCCGTCGTGAGCTCAACCTGCATGACTTTGCCACCTTCCAGGTCCTTGTCAACAAGGCCATCAAGGCACAGGACATGAACACCCCCAATGACTTCCGCAAACACCCTAGAGATGATGGTTCATCCAGTTCAGGCTCTCAGAAGCGCAAGATCTGGATCCCCAACAGTATGTTTCGTCAGAACAACCCACCGAGGCCATCCTATGTGGCGCCTCGTCCACCCAGCTCCAATGAACAACCCAGCTCCACGCACTGTCTTTGGAGCCTACTACAAGTGTGGTCAGGCAGGCCACTACTCCCGCGAGTGTCCCCAGAACCAGCTACATAATCAGAATGCTCCACCCCGTGCCGGCGGCAACAACAATGGTCGTGGCAAGCCACCCTAGAAGGTCTACACCACCAAACCCGCTCCTCCCGCCACTCGTGCACGTGTTGCCGCCGAAGAGACTGACGACACTACTGACGTCATTCTTGGTACGCTCCCAGTCAATTATGTTCCTACTTCTGTTCTTTTCGACCCAAGAGCATCTCATTCATTCATGTCGGAAAGTTATGCACTTCGTCATGAGTTATCCTTTGTTGAATTTTCCACCCCCATGGTTATTCAAACTCCAGGATCAAGATGGCAAACTAATAGAGTAAACCATGGTAATCAAATTTCAATTGAGGGTGTAGTATTCCTTGCTTCACTCATAGCCCTCAAGTCTTCAGACATCGATGTAATCCTTGGCATGGATTGGCTATCAAGGCAGAAGGCCTACCTTGATTGCCAAGGAAAATCAGTGAAACTAACCCACCCTTCAGGCAAGACAGTCAACTACACCTCACCCAGAACAAGAACCCAAGTGCATTCTTTGAATGTACTTCTCCTTCCCGACCTTGAAGATGTTCCGGTGGTTCGTGACTTCCCGGATGTCTTTCCTGAAGAGCTGCCGGGAATGCCTCCCGACAGATGTGTGGAGTTCATAGTGGATCTTGTGCCAGGAACCGCACCAATTTCCAGACGTCCATACAAAATGGCCCCACGTGAGTTAGCTGAGTTTAAAACCCAACTGGAAGCTTTGTTGGAAAAAGGCTTCATCCGCCCTAGCTCATCGCCATGGGGTTGCCCCGTTCTGTTCGTAACGAAGAAAGATGGAACAGAAAGGATGTTCATAGACTATCGCCCGCTAAATCTAGCGACGATAAAGAACAAGTACCCATTGCTCAGGATCAATGATCTTTATGATCAACTTGCTGGATCCTCTGTCTTCTCCAAGATGGATTTGAGATTAGGTTATCATCAAATCAAAATCCGAAACGAGGACATCCCGAAAACGGCTTTTACTACTCGTTATGGTCTTTACGAGTACACCGTCATGTCCTTTGGTTTAACCAATGCCCCCGCCACTTTCTCAAGCATGATGAATTCGATCTTCATGGAGTACCTAGATAAATTTGTTGTAGTTTATCTTGATGACATTCTCATCTACTCGAAGAACGAAGAAGAACATGCCAAACATCTAAGGCTGGTATTGATGAAACTTAGAGATCATCGCCTATATGCTAAATTCTCCAAGTGTGAATTTTGGCTACCAGAAGTGACCTACTTAGGCCACGTGATTTCTGCAAAAGGCATTGCTGTGAATCCCGAGAGAGTTCAGGCCTTCCTTGACTGGACTCCACCTGAATCGGTTAAGCAAGTTAGGAGTTTTCTTGGCCTAGCCAGCTATTGCCACCGCTTCGTCAAGAACTTTTCTAAAGTTGCAAAGCCTCTAACTGAACTCCTCAAGAAAGATAAGAAATTCCTATGGACTCCCAAGTGCGAGGAAAGCTTTCAAGAGATAAAAAGAAGATTGACTTCTGCATCCGTACTTGCGCCTCCAGACACCAAAAAGGATTTTGAGATCTTTTGTGACGCATCACGGCAAGGGTTAGGATGCATA
Organism: Bromus sterilis; assembly: GCA_950022295.1. Taxonomy (NCBI): domain Eukaryota; kingdom Viridiplantae; phylum Streptophyta; class Magnoliopsida; order Poales; family Poaceae; genus Bromus; species Bromus sterilis. The sequence goes on from OX465596.1 coordinate 237,075,748, forward strand.
CTTCTGCAAGATAGACATGTGGTAGCTTATGCTTCACGCCACTTGCGGCCACATGAAGAGAACTATCCTACCCATGACCTTGAACTCGCTGTCGTAGTTCATGCCCTAACAACTATGCGACATTACCTCCTTGGTAATCATTGTGAGATCTATTCCGACCACCAAAGCCTCAAATACATTTTCACCCAGCCAGATCTTAATCTCAGGCAAAGACGCTGGATTGAGTTGATAAAAGATTATGACATAGGAATTTCTTACACCCCAGGCAAAGCCAATGTCATGGCTGATGCACTAAGTCGTAAGTCGTATTGTAACAACCTCATGTTACAAAAGTATCAACCACTTATTCATGAGGAATTTTGCAAACTCAATCATGAGATTGTTCCTCATGGCTATCTTTCTACCTTGGTGGCGAAACCAACTCTTGAGGATCAAATAATAGTTGCCCAAAGGCGTGCACGAGGTGTTCGCCGGATCAAGGAGAATATTGCTAGCGGAGTTGCTAAATGTTTCTCCACAGATAGTAAAGGAACGGTATTCTTTGGAAATCGTTTGGTAGTACCTAAGAATAGGGAACTAAGGCAACTCATCCTCAAGGAATCCCATGACACACCCCTCTCGATTCATCCCGGTAGCACAAAAATGTACCGAGATCTACGCCAGAGATTTTGGTTGACTAGGATGAAGAGAGACATTGCTCAATTTGTTGCCAAATGTGATGTTTGTCGTCGCATTAAGGCAGAACATCAAAGACCTGCTGGTACACTTCAACATTTTCCTATTCCAGAGTAGAAATGGGACAAAGTCGGTATGGACTTCATCACCGGCTTTCCAAAAACCCAGAAAGGAAACGATCCCAGGAAAGCTGTACGTCTCTAGAATTGTATCCCTTCACGGTGTTCCTTTGGAAATCAATTCTGATCGTGGTAGCCTTTTCACCTCTAGAATTTTGGGAAGCTTTCAGAATGCTATGGGAACTCATCTCTCCTTTAGTACAGCTTTCCATCCTCAGTCTAGCGGTCAAGTCGAAAGGGTTAACCAAATTCTCGAAGACATGCTCAGAGCTTGTGTTATCTCATTCGGAAAGAATTGGGAGAAGTCTCTGCCATTCTCCGAATTTTCTTATAATAATAGTTTTCAATCTAGTCTGAACATGGCTCCTTTAACTCCTATATGGACGACGATGTCGAACACCACTAAACTGGTCAGAAACCGGTGAAAGACAATTCTTAGGACCGGATATGATCAAGGAAGCAGAAGAGCAAGTTCGTATTGTTCGTGATCAATTGAAAGCAGCCCAGTCTCGTCAGAAAAGCTACTATGATCGTCATCATAGGCAAGAGAGCTACAATCTGGATGAGAAGCCTTACCTTCGGGTTACTCCTCTGAAGGGAACCCAACGTTTCGGTATCGAAGGCAAGTTGGCCCCACGTTACATTGGACCTTTCCGCATTCTTGCTATACGTGGAGAAGTTGCCTACCAACTTGAACTACCCCCGCACTGATGGCGCGAGGGTTGACGGGTGTAGTCTTCTCGCCCTTCGTTGGTGAGCCCCAAGTGGAAGGCGTGATGCAGCACAGCAGCAAATTTCCCTCGGTAAAGATACCAAGGTTTGTCTCCAGTAGGACTCCAGAGATGATAAGTAGGTGTCAGCGGTGCAACTGACGCGGACCTGCACACAGACACAGATAACTTTGTTCCCAACGAAGTTCAGAGAGATTGTCAATCTCTCCGGTCTTGTTTTTTACAAAGGATAAAACGCAAGGGATAATAATAGCAACTTGAAAGTAAATGCAGAAAAGTAAATAAACCGTGGAAACAATGATAAGGATATGGACCGGGATACGTGATGTTCTCTAGTGATGTCTCTCTCCCAAAAGACGATAAAATTGCTATGCGAGGTAAATAAATTACAGAAAGGCAATTGACAGGATTATGAACGCACCGCAATGCTAACTATGCTACCAAAGAAAGGAAGAGGTTCAAAAGCACAGGCAGTACGCCAAGGTAAGTAGACCGAAATCCATCTGCATCTACTACTAATCATCCACCTTGAGATATCTATCCAGAACATCTCGCTGGTATTAAGTTGCAAGCCCCACCCAAAGTGTAAACCCAAAGCAACAGACAACTGCATTAAAAAGAACTCTGCGTAAAGTAAACTATCCTTGTAACCGCGGTTACAAGCACCGTTGTTTCCCCCTTGTGGCAACAACACATCCCCTAGACTCATGTTTCCGTCACTCAAGCGTGTCATCGGGGGGCATGAACCCACAACCTAGCACAACGCTCCCTCTTGGAGTCACTACCTACTACTTGGCCAAAGCAATAAACAGCAACAGGGAACATGCAAGAATTACTTAGGAACAAAAATATAAGAGATAAAAACCAAATATATTAATCTATCACAATCTGAACATAATCTCATAATCCATCAGATCCTACCAAACTCAACATAGCAATAGCAGAAATATTACAAAGGTGCCTCGATCATGTTGGGCAGCTCACGAGGTCTAAACAATGAAGATCAAAGAGGGGAGGAGAACATCACATAGCTACTGATCACGGACCCATGGTCCAAGGAAAACTACTCACGAGACATCCGGGGAGCATCCATGGTGGAGAGGAGACTCCCGGAGGTCAGTCCTCCCTCCGGTAGGGTGCCAGGAAGAGGTCTTCTGGTGCTCCCGATCTTCGGAAGCGCGGCGGCGGCGGAACAGAGGCTTGTTCGCGGAATAGGGTTCTCTTTCTGGGGTTTTCCCGTGAAGGGGGATAAATAGGCGAAAGGGGGCAGCCAGAGGTGGGCCAGGGGCCCCAGGAGCCCCCCTGGCGCGGCCAGGGGTGGGGCCGCGCCGGGTGGCTGCCTGGCCCCCCTGGCTCCCCTCTGGCCCCTCCCGGTCTCTTCTCAAAGCTTCCGACACGCTGATTTTTATCTTAATTTTCCCGAATTTTTCTGGCACTTTTTACATGGGGGAAAACTGAAATAGAAAAACAGCAGAAAACAGGAACTGGCACTGGGGTGCACTGAGTTAATAGGTTAGTCCAAATATGATCAAAAGTGTATGAAAGTGTATCTAGATCATAGCAACACAAAACATGCATGGAGCAAGCAGAAATTATAGATACGTTTTGGACGTATCAACATCCCCAAGCTTAATTCATGCTCGTCCTCGAGTAGGTAAATGGTAACAACATAATTTCTGTGGTGACATGCTAGCAACCATATAAGAACTTTGAAAAGTAAAGCAATCAAGGTTAGAGATTCAATTCAAGTCATAACATGCAAGAGTCTATATTAATATTTAAACAAGTAACAAAAGAACAATAGGTGCAAGAGCTCTCGCTGTCCGTGACTCGAATGTCTCCAAATGGTGTTTGCGTGCAAGAAGGGGGATAGGGAATACGAGAAAAAAGTATTTTTGTGTTGAGAACTCAATCTACTAAAGTTTCACACTTGGTCTTCTTTGGAATCTTATCTTGACTCGTCCCCAGACCACTAGCCAGGTACAAGTCAATTTGATCCACTCCTTTTCGATATTTCGAGCACTCATGCAATGGATGAGCGTAAGCACGAGAGTTGACACTTAGGATGGCAAAGAGAGAAATATGGTGGAGGAGGAAGACAAAAAGGATGAGAAAGGCTCACATCAATGAGGACAATCATAGGCAACAGATGCCAAATGATAGATATGATGTGAGGAGTAGGGATTGCCATGCAACGGATGCACATACGAGCTAGGAAGCTCTCCAATGGAACTAGTGGTGGTGCATCTAACTTGCTCGCTCATGAAGACCTAGAGCTCTTTTGAGGAGGCTCATCCTTGGAATATGCAAGCCAAGTTCTATAGTGTGAAGGTCCCCACATAGCTCTATGCATAATGATCATCTCTATGGAGTACAAGGATATAAAGGGAGTACTAGTGTGGATCTCTCAAAAGGATAGTAGTGTTGCCCCTTTCTCTCTTTTTATTTCTTTTTTTTCTCTTTTTCTATTTTTTTGTATTTTTTTGGTGGCCTCAATGGCTCTTTCTATTTAACTCTCATTTGTCCTCTTTGGGATCTTTTCCTGACTTAAGGGCAACACTCTATTTTACAAGAAGGTATAGGAAATCTTCACACTTTACAAGGTATTCAAAATCATAAAGAAGATGTAACTATCATGGTGTATGCAATGTATCCTGCTGCCAGTGTAGCAGGAACATGTATGACATGAAGATCAAGTCATGAAGAGGAGGAAGTTGCATGGAAACGTAACTCGGAAAGGCTATGGAAATGCCTTGATAGGTAGGTATGGTGGCTGTTTTGAGGGAAGATATAAGGAGGCTTATAATGACAGAGCGTATCATGCCAAGGGTTTGGAAGTACCGGCGAAGGTGGACACCAACTCTCGGAGTGAGAAGAAGGCAATGCACGACACGGGAAAGGCTAGCAAAATATGGGAAGGTGGAAGTGTCAACTCTCAATACTTACATTAGTCCGAAGAACTCATGCACTTATTATCGTTAACTCTCAATCTAGTAAGGAGGTTCACAAAGAGACAAGTACCCCGAGGAGGAGTTTATGGGGGTTTGGTTATCCTTGCGCGTCCTCGACTCATGGTATGTGAGTGTACTCTAATATTCGACACCTCAGAAGAGTAGTGATCCATCTAGTAGCTAGAGTTCTCAACTAGTTTTGTAGGTTTTGAAAATAAACACGGATTGCCCAAAATACGACACCTATCACTAATAGGCAAGAGCTCTTGACACCAAAAGTTCAAACATTACTCACATCAATACCTCAAAACTATTGCAAGCTACTACTGAAATTAAATAGCAACCTCAATTACCTACTTTCAAGACAAGACACAACTCAGTGCAACAACCAACTCTCTTAACAAGATAAACATGAAAACTAAAAAGAGTTGCAGCAACAAACTAAACAAAAGCCAAGGCTCTTGCTAAAGACAAACTAAAACTAAAACTAAACAAGGCAGTAGCTATGAAAAGATAAAGAACACACAACAGCAAAAAGATAGGCAGGAAAAATCCTATGATGTGTTCTTAATTTTGAAAGTGGAGCGTGTTTATCTCCCACACAAAGTAAGACATGATCTAACTTGTTATGAACAGCAATAAAAGCTAAAGAAACTAAAAATAAAACCTAAGAGCGAGACGCTCCAAGCATAGCACATAACGCATGAAGTCATAAAAATATAGTGAGACGAAGGACGAACTGATGCTTGTTGATGGAGAAGGGGATGAACGGGGGCATCCCCAAGCTTAGACGCTTGAGTTCCTTGAATATTTATTGGGGATGCATGGGGGCATCCCCAAGCTTGAGCGCTTGACACTCCTGGATCTTCTTTCATCATCTTCCATCACACACTTGAAAACTCCCTTCATACATAACTCAGCACAAGCTGATTAGAGAGGTTAGTACCCTTAATAAATAATTTTTCTCCACTGGATATAAAGATATTCTTGAAGAGCTACTGTTTCTCAAGAGTGCCAAAAAGTTTTTGCAAAAAAGAGCAAGCTTAAGGTTTGCAAAAGTTAGGAGTGACAAAACGTGGCAGAATCTGTGAAAAACAGAACAGCAGATAGTAAATAATTTTTTAGGGGTACTTATGCAACTCAAATAAAAAAACTCAGAACATACGGAAGTTTCGTAATTGTATAGAGCATACTGTGTAAAAATTTCATCTCAAAAAGATGAACTGGGATTTTTCTGGAATTTTTCTGGTCACGAGGACAGAATCTGTTTTCTGGACAGCATGTCACAACTTTTACTTCCCTTGCCGTAAGAGGCTATAACTTCGCACAAAGCTCAAAAATAAAGATACAATGATGTTGCTACAGAAGTAACAATCATCAAGACACAACAAAAGAAAAAAGAAAACTCCTAAATTCGTTGCGGGCTGCCTCCCGAAAGCGCTTCTTTAAAGCCATTAGCTAGGCTTAAAGATTGTAAAAGGTGCTCTCATAAGAATAAGAATTTGAAGCAAAAGAGAGCATCAAGAAACAAATATGAAACACATTTAAGCCTAACCCACTTCCTATGCATAGGCATCTTGTAAGAAAATAAATCAAAGAAGCACAAAGTGACATTCATAGAAAGGTGGGACGGTAATATCTTCAAAACTTTCAACATAAAGAGAGGAGTTTTAGTAATATGGAATTTTCTACAACCAAACTTCCCTCTCTCAAAATAATTTTCAGTAGTATCATGAACAACATCAAGAATATAACTATCACATAAATCATGTTGTTCATGAACTGCAAGCACACATGTATAGTTTTCAACACGGTCTTTAGGATTATAAGATAAATGCAACCCATCACATTGAGCCTTGATAAGAGCAAAGTTCTCCGGAGTTGGAGATTTCAAAAGGATAATAGGACAATCAAGTGTGGGTGCAATAGCAACAATTTCATGCTTAACATAAGGAACTATAGAGAGTTCATTTTTTTCAGCATCATCCATAGTGGCATCTTGGCCATCAACAAAGCAAGTATCAAAAATTTCAGAAAGGGATATTTCAAGTGAGTCCTCGGAATCATGGGATTCCTCCTCAATGCAATAATTGGCCTCTTCTTGGGCAGCAAACATTTTATTTTTAAAATCCTCAATATAAGAATTGGAAGTATAATTCTCGAAGAAATAAGCAAGAACTACAAAGTTTTCAGACTCGAAAATAGTATCGTGATATTTTTCAATCAAAGAAGCAATCTCATAGGCACCTTTAAAAGCAACAAACTCTTCAATTTTTTCAACATCAAAGTAATCATAAACACATTTAGCATAAGAAGATAAGACCTCATTTTCATTAAACTCACATTGGAAAGGGAGGTGTTTATGATTTATATTAGAACAGCAAGTAAAATCATAAATGTGGCACAAAAGTTTAGCATGGCAATAAGAAACATGTATTTGATCCCATAAGTGTTTCCCTTTCTGAGATAGGCGGTGCCTCGTATAATGAGCATGCTCATCCAATGATTTTCCCTCAACCAAGTCGGTTGGGTTTTTAGCGCGAGAACAAATTGATCGAAGACGATCCAAGTGAAACATGTCCATCCTACCATATTTGGGTGGTTCATCACCCATGGTGAGGATAGCATAAATAGGCAAAGCAAGCCAAAGGCAAAAGGTAGCAACTATTTTTGTGGTTTTTCATAAAGGACACTGAGATAAAATCTGAAAGATAAACTAACAAGACTAAAAAACAACGGTAAAGGGTAGTGTGCAACTCCCCTATCTTAGCACTCGGAGTCCCCGGCAACGGTGCCAGAAATTTGCTTGATGGCGCGAGGGTTGACGGGTGTAGTCTTCTCGCCCTTCGTTGGTGAGCCCCAAGTGGAAGGCGTGATGCAGCACAACAGCAAATTTCCCTCGGTAAAGATACCAAGGTTTGTCTCCAGTAGGACTCCAAAGATGATAAGTAGGTGTCAGCGGCGCAACTGACGCGGACCTGCACACAGACACAGATAACTTTGTTCCCAACGAAGTTCAGAGAGGTTGTCAATCTCTCCGGTCTTGTTGTTTACAAAGGATAAAACGCAAGGGATAATAATATCAACTTGAAAGTAAATGCAGAAAAGTAAATAAAGCGTGGAAACAATGACAAGGATATGGACCGGGATACGTGATGTTCGCTAGTGATGTCTCTCTCCCAAAAGACGATAAAATTGCTATGCGAGGTAAACAAATTACAGAAAGGCAATTGACAGGATTATGAACGCACCGCAATGCTAACTATGCTACAAAAGAAAGGAAGAGGTTCAAAAGCACAAGCAGTACGCCAAGGTAAGTAGACTGAAATCCATCTGCATCTACTACTAATCATCCACCTTGAGATATCTATCCAGAACATCTCGCTGGTATTAAGTTGCGAGCCCCACCCAAAGTGTAAACCCAAATCAACAGACAACTGCATTAAAAAGAACTCTGTGTAAAGTAAACAATCCTTGTAACTGCGGTTACAAACACCGTTGTTTTCCCCCTTGTGGAAACATCACATGCCCTAGACTCATGTTTCTGTCACTCAAGCGTGTCATCGGGGGGCATGAACCCACAATCTAGCACAACGCTCCCTTTTGGAGTCACTACCTACTACTTGGCCAAAGCAATAAACAGCAACGGGGAACATGCAAGAATTACTTAGGAACAAAAATATAAGAGATAAAAACCAAATATATTACTCTATCACAATCTGAACATAATCTCATAATCCATCAGATCCTATCAAACTCAACATAGCAATAGCAGAAATATTACAAAGGTGCCTCGATCATGTTGGGCAGCTCACGAGGTCTAAACAATGAAGATCAAAGAGGGGAGGAGAACATCACATAGCTACTGATCACGGACCCATGGTCCAAGGAAAACTACTCACGAGACATCCGGGGACCATCCATGGTGGAGAGGAGACTCCCGGAGGTCAATCCTCCCTCCGGCAGGGTGCCGGGAAGAGGTCTTCTGGTGCTCCCGATCTTCGGAAGCGCGGCGGCGGCGGAACAGAGGCGAGTTCGCGGAATAGGGTTCTCTTTCTGGGGTTTTCCCGTGACGGGGGATAAATAGGCGAAAGGGGCAGCCAGAGGTGGGCCAGGGGCCCCAGGCGCCCCCCTGGCGAGGCCAGGGGTGGGGCCGCGCCGGGTGGCCGCCTGGGCCCCCCTGGCTCCCCTCTGGCCCCTTACGGGCTCTTCTCGAAGCTTCCGTCACGCTGATTTTTTATCTGAATTTTCCCGAATTTTTCTGGCACTTTTTATATGGGGGAAAACTGAAATAGAAAAACAGCAGAAAACAGGAACTGGCACTGGGGTGCACGGAGTTATTAGGTTAGTCCAAATATGATCAAAATTGTTTGAAAGTGTATCTAGATCATAGCAATATCACACAAACCATGCATGGAGCAAGCATAAATTATAGATACGTTTTGGACGTATCACGCAGCTTTCCCGAGTACATGATGTATTCCATGTGTCCCAACTCAGGCGTACCGTTCATATTCTTGATTCCACAGAGCGTGTCACTCGTCGTCAGAAGATTCAGTTTCTGAAAGTGCAATGGTCACACCACTCTGAGAGAGAAGCCACGTGGGAAAGAGAAGACCGTCTCAGTGCCGAGTACCCCTCCTTCCTCCCGCAGACTTTTGAATCTCGGGACGAGATTCTGTTGAGTGGGGGCGAGTTGTCAGAACCCTCTGTTAGGTAATGTGCTAGGATCAAAGTCACCTTACATCATGTTAAAAATTTCAAAAGAAATCATTTGAAATCAAATTCAAACTCAAATGGGAGAAGGAACACCCCCAGATGAATTAATTCAAAAGGCCAGAAATAAATCTTCTCCAAAAATTCATGTTTGATTTTTGAAAAGTCTTATAAATGAGTGTGATCAGATATAAAGTGATGTGGGACCCACCCCATGCTCATGGATTTTTCAAATAGTCAAATAGGACCTTGGAATTAATCAAAAACTTCTATTTGATTTAAAGTTCAAATAATTTGAATTTTAAAAATGTTCAAACTTTACAAGTGGCTAGCCTTGTATATTGTGAAGCCACAAAAAAAGTTTCAGAATTTAATAAAATTCCTAGCTATTTATTTAGCACAGCAAAACAAAAAGGCAGAAAAGAAAACATAAAGAAAAAAGGAAAAAAAGAGCTTACCTGGCCATTCGGCCCAACTCATCGCCCTTGGCCAACTAGCCTGGCCCACCCCGCAACCCCCCGTTGTCGTCTTCCCGCCGCGTCGACAAGCACCTCGGTGGAGGGCATGCCGACGCAGGCGAGCACCAGCCTGCCTGCCTGGCGCCTCCCGAGCCTTCTAGTCGCGCCTGGAGACGCCTCTCAGCCGTCCCGATCCTTCCCCCCCCCCCCCTCCATAGCTTCCTCCCCCTCCTCCCGAGCTCGATTTCGTCGCCGCCCGAAGCTTCACCGGAGCACCCCGCCGTAGAAGACGCGGCCACTGCGAGCTAGAGCTCCTGAGAGCTTGTCCAGGAGCTTCCCCGTCTTCGACTCCGTTGCCATGCAGTTGATCAAGAGCTCGGACGCCCCCGAGCCAACGTAATCTTCACCGAGACGCCGCCGGACCCGCAAGAACTCATCGTCGAATTCGTCGCCGTCACGACGTTGTTTACCTCGCCGCCTGCTCTGCTGAGTTCCTGGTGACCGCGGGATCAAAACCCCTATCTTTTCCCCCTCGTTTGCGTCCTCTAGCCATGGCCGCCATGAACGCCGAAGCTTCTCGCCGCCGGGGAGTTCTTCACCGCGCAACCATGAACCCCGGCACCCCGTGGCCATGTCTACCCTGCTCCACGTGTTCCGCTGTTTCGATCACCACCACCGCAGCTTCAAATGGCGCCCCACAACGAGGTTGGCCTCTAGCCAGTAGCTCCGCCGCCGCAAAGCTCGACGCCGGCGTGCGTACAGGGCCTCCCAGCCTCCCCTATCGGTCCCAATCGACGCGCGACACCGAGAGCTGCATCTCAGTGGTCGAAGCGCGTGATTTGGACCACGGGAACGCCCTCCCGTGTGCGCGCCGCCGCGTGCTGGTTCCACCGGCGGCTAGCCGCCGGCGAGGCCACTTAATTGGGGCTAACCCCCCTGTTAGTTGACCCTAGGTCAATGACAGGTGCCCCCCCCAGGCCTGAACCCCCTCTGTTTAATTTTAAACAGAGGGATTAAACCCAGTGACACTGACCACTGGACCCCACACGTCAGCCCCCCCTGACGTCACCCTTGCGCCAGCCTGACGCATTAAACTGTTAAATGATTTATTTAATTTTAGAAAATCCAGAAAAGGCTGAAACTTTGGAAATTCATAGAAAATTCATATTAACTCCAAATTTAACATATAATATATGAAAACTGATCAAGAGAAAATAATCTATCCAAATATCCAACTTTCAACTATGTTTGAGTTGAATTTAAAATGGGACCAGTAGCATTTGCTATTTGGATTAATTGGAATTAAATCAAATTCATTTCAAATGCTTTTGCAACTTGAACCATAGCAACATACCACATTTCAATTGCACAGCAGAGGCATATCATACACATTTCTATATGAATTACATTGATCACACAATATCATCTACAACTTGGCTAACTTGAATTCAAATTGGAGTTTGAATTTGCAATTTCATTTGCAATATACTCCATTTAAATGGAATTGCCTCACACATCAGAAACATATACATCAAGTTTCAACCTTCAACCATGTGATTGTGCATTGTATTTACTTTGCTACCTTGTTTGTTGTTTGTCGAGTAGAGGTGGAACCGGAACAGGAGGCAGCCCCCTTCGTTGAAGACCCTGAACCCGAACCTCGTCAGCAAGGCAAGCAAAACCCCATTGATCATGTCGATAAAATCCCACTTCCCTCTCATGTCTCGCTTATGCATTGTATAGGATGATTACCATGCTACGTTTCTACCGCATAGATGAACCCATTCCTTTGCATGACCTATCATTTGTCACAGTAGTAAGCAAACCACAATCCTAGAAAATGTAGGAGTTGATTGATATCATGTGACCCCTGCAATTGCTACTGCTTATTGCATGCTTAGAGTGATACATTGATGTTATTGTTATGTGAGTCGGGATGGTAGTGATCATGATGATGATGGTGGAAATGTGTTCGCGAATCTACCCTAATACAAGGTGAACGATGACAGGCTGTGTAGGAGTACACAGTGGGTTATCTCGTTGAACACCGCCCTAAGTCCGAGTTCTCGTGTGGTGATCCAAGATGAAGAGTACAACCACACATTGGGCTCACTGACCCCTCTCAACCTATTAACTCATCCCTTTCGATGTCCAGATGTCGCAATAGTTCGGAGTTCTGGTAGGTTTGTGGCCTGGCTGCTAAGTGAGAGAACGGCTCAACCGAGACCGGCTTATGCACCACGCACACATCATCTGGGTCCACTTCGGTAAACCGGCCGGGTTCACGATAGTGGTAGCCAACCCAGGTAGGCGGCTTTCTTGGACTAGATTGGCTATGAGGTAACAGTTGTGGTGAGCATCCTCGCTGACACCCCTTGAATGGTGTCGAGATCAAAGGAGGTAACTGATGATCATGTGTGTGTAGCGGTACACCCCTGCAGGGTTAACAAAACTATTCGAATAGCCGCGTCCACGGTTAAGGACTGCTTGGAAAGCTTAGCTTGATTATTAGACAACTTGAACTGGATACTTATAGAACTTACCAAGATAAGCGTGAGTGCTATGGCGTGGTTTCTCGTGGGGAAGTCGAGGAAGGCACCATAGTGGTGTAATTGGTTGGAGATGTAGTGGACTCGTGTACGCTTCTTACCTCAAGTCTGGTACTCGTAGTTCAGGACTAGCCAAGACAAAGCTGGCACTTCTGCAATTGAACCCCACCTCCCTGTACCTTGATACATGTGCATGAGTAGTATAGTTCCTACGTAAGTCTTGCTGAGTAAGACTTTGTACTCACGTTTGCTTATTCTATGTTTTAGATGAACCCACTGACCCCGAAGGTGGCTTCTTCATCGAGATCGACGACTGAAGACCAAGCTAGTGTAGTCCCAGTCAGACGACTGGTTCCCTCGTGGAGGGCTTGTATTTAAATAAGGCTTCTTAAGCCATTTGTTAAACTTGTCTGTACTCAGACCTACTTTGCTTCCGCTTGTTTGTTGTAATGTTGGATCACATGCTTGTGATCTCTGTGTGCACTCTGTGAGAGTTATCAATAAAATGTATACTTTGTAGAGAATTGCAATGATACCTGCTGTTCATACAAGGCATGTGTGCTGCGTGTATGTTTATAACATCCATGTCTTTGTATGGGTTTTCGAGACCTTAGTTGTGATCTGGCTGGCGGTCTTTCATACACCAAGTGGCCCTTAGATGTGCGCAGCTTGGGGCATCGCGATGCGATTGCTCGAGACTCCGTCTCATGCACACTTTGTGGTATGATGGAGCCCGCCCTAGACCCCGACTAAGTGATTGGGCTGGAGTAAGTCTATGTAAGAGTTATGAGATAGTCGATAGTATGGTTGAGGCGACTTGTCTATGAATATGGGAGTTCATCACCCATATCATGAGACTTGTGTGCGGACGATGAGGACCCATCTTAGTTGATCATCCGGCCTGGATGGGATGCCCCTCACGTACGATGCTTTCCGAGAACGTTCTGTGCTTGGCCTTGTCTTCTTAGACAAGTGGGTACGGTTCTCGGTTCTCCATATGACTATGTCGTAGCGGGACTTGCATACGCTAACCCCGGGTCCCGACATCCTATCTATAGTGATTGTAAAGGTACCTATGACATAAGGAGAAATTATCCTTATGAAACTTGTCATAATCATGGAGGGAATTAATCCCTTGCTGAACACCATATTCCTAATACAAAATTAATCTATAGTGTTCAAGTTGTTTATGATAGTCCTACTCCAACTATTACCAATGAGAAAGATTATGCTTATGTGGAGAGTAAGAGTACCCTTTTGCATGTGGATCATGGTAACAATGCTTTATGTGATACTTATATTGTTGAGTTTATTCATGATCCCACTGAAAATTATTATGATAAGGGAACATATGCTTATAGATATTTCAATAATATCATGTTCCCTCTCTTTATGTTGAAGGTTTTGAAGTTGCGCTTGTTTTGCCTTCCTATGCTTATTGCTTTGTGCTTCAATGAATTATTCTATTATAATATTCCTATGCATAGGAAGCATGTTAGACTTAAATGTGTTTGGTATTTTCTTCTTGATGCTCTCTATTGTTTTTCAACTCTTATTACTATGAGAGCATCATTAAAATCTTAAGCCTATCTTTATGGCTATAAAGAAAGAGCTCTAGGGAGACAACCATTGTTATCTTTACTTTCAGTTTGTTCTTTCAGTTTTAGTGGTCTTGATGATTGTTACTACTATAGCAACATAATTGTATCTTTATTTTCAAGCTTTGTGCCAAGTTCTAGCCTCATATGATAAGGAAAGCAAAAGTTGTGCTATGCTGTCAAAAAAAGAGATTCTGTCTGCTTGACGGAAAAAATCAAAACAAATCACCAGTTCGATTTTTTTATCTGAATTTATTATACAGCATGCTCTATAAAATTTTGAAACTTTCTTACGTTCTGAGTTTGTTTATTTGAGTTGCAGAAGTACCCCGAAAAAAGTCTCTACTGCTTGTTGTTCTGTTTTTCACAGATTCTGCCACGTTTTTCCTTTCCTTACTTTTGCAAACCTTAAGCTTGCTTTTTCTTTGCAAAAACCTTTTGGCAATCTTGAGAAACAGTATCTCTTCAAGAATATATTTATGTCCAGTGGGAAAAAATTATTTTATTAAGGATACTAACCTCTCTAATCAGCTTATGATGAGTTATGTATGAAGGGAGTTTTCAAGTGTGCGAGTGAAGATGATGAAAGAAGATCCGCGAGTGTCAAGCGCTCAAGCTTGGGGATGCCCCCATGCATCCCCAATAAATATTCAAGGAGGCTCAAGCGTCAAAGTTTGGGGATGCCCCCGTGCATCCCCTTCTCCATCAACAATCATTAGTTCGTCCTTCGTCTCACTATATTTTTATCACTTCATGCGTTATGTGCTATGCTTGGAGCGTCTCGCTCTTAGGTTTACTTTTTACTTTTCTTTACCTTTTCTTGATGTTCATAACAAATTAGACCCCAGCCTATTTGTGTAGGAGAAAAACACGCTCCACTCCAACCTAGAACACATCATAGGATTTTCATGCCTATCTTTCTCTGTTGTGTGTTCTTTAACTTTCGTAGCTACTGCCATGTTTAGTTTAGTTTTTGTTTTTCTTTGGCAAGAGCCTTGGATTTTGTTTAGTTTGTTGCTGCAACTCTCTTTAGTTTTCTTGTTTATCTTGTTAAGAGAGTTGGTTGTTGCACTGAGCTGTGACTTGTCTTGAAGTAGGTAATTGACGTTTCTATTTAATTTTAATAGTAACTTGCAATAGTTTTGAGGTATTGTTGTGAGTATTGTTTGAACTTTTGGTGTCAAGAGCTCTAGCCTATTAGTGATAGGTGTCATATTTTGGGCAATCCGTGTTTATTTTCAAAACCTACAAAACTAGTTGAGAACTCTAGCTACTAGATGGATCACTAATCTTTGGAGGGATCGGATATTAGAGTACACTCACGTACCATGAGTCGAGGATGCGCAAGGATAACCAAACCCCCATACACTCCTCCTCGGGGTACTTGTCTCGTTGTGAACCTCCTTATTAGATTGAGATTTACCGATAATAAGTGCATGAGTTCTTCGGACTAATGTAAGTATTGAAAGTTGACACTTTCACCTTCCCATATTTGCTAGCCTCTTCCGTACTGTGCATTGCCCTCTTCTCACTCCGAGATTTGGCGTCCACCTTCGCCAGTACATCCAAACCCTTGGCATGATACGCTCTGTCATCATAAACCTCCTTATATCTTTCCTCAAAACAGCCACCATACCTACCTATCAATGCATTTCCATAGCCTTTCCGAGATATATTGTCATGCAACATCCACCTCTTCATGACTTGATCTTCATGTCATACATGTTCCTGCTACACTAGCAGAGGCATACAAGGCATACATCATGATAGCTACATCTTCTTTATGACTTGAGTACCTTGTAAAGTTGGAAAGATCTTCTATACCCTCTTGTAAATAAGAGTGTTTCCCTTAAGTGACTAAAAGATCCCAATGATTCCAAGGATGAGCCTCCTCAAAAGAGATCTAGGTCTTCATGAGTGAGCAAGTTGGATGCACCCCTAGTAGTTCCATTGGAGAGTTTTCTTAGCTCATATGTGCATCCGTTGCATGGAAATCCCTACTCCTCACATCATATCTATCATTTGGCCTTCTCGCCTATGATTGTCCTCATTGATGTGAGCCATTCTCACCTTTTTGTCTTCCTCCTCCACCATATTTCTGTCTTTGCCATCCTAAGTGTCAACTTTCGTGTTTATGCTCATCCATTGCATGAGTGCTCAAAATATAAAAAAGGAGTGGATCAAATTGACTTGTACCTGGCTAATGGTCCGGGGACGAGTCAAGATAAGATTCCAAAGAAGACCAAGTGTGAAACTTTAGTAGACTGAGTTCATAACAAAAATACTTTTTTCTCGTATTCCCTATCCCCCTTCTTGCACGCAAACACCGTTTGGAGACATTCCAGTCACGGACAGCGAGAGCTCTTGCACCTAATGTTCTTTTGTTACTTGTTTGAATGCTAATATAGACTCTTGCATGTTATGACTTGAATTGAGTCACATACCTTGATTTCTTTACTTTTCAAAGTTCTTATATGGTTGCTAGCATGTCACCACAGAAATTATGCTTCTTATCATTTACCTACTCGAGGACGAGCAGGAATTAAGCTTGGGGATGTCTATACGTCCCAAACATATCTATAATTTCTTCTTGCTCCATGCATGTTTTGTGTGATATTGCTATGTTTTAGATACACTTTCATACACTTTTGATCATATTTGGACTAACCTATTAACTTAGTGCACCCCAATGCCAGTTTCTGTTTTCTGCTGTTTTTGTATTTCAAGTTTTCCCATTACTTAAAGTGCTCAAAAAATTCCGGGAAAAATATATAAAAAATCAGTGCTAAGGAACCTTCCAGAATCACCAAAGGAGAGCTGGAGGGGGGCCACCAGTCACCGAAGCAGCCACCCCATGCAGCCTAGGGGGAGGCCGCGCCACCAGGCCGCCTGGGACCTCCCTTGGTGGCCCCCCTTGGCCCTTATTTTTACTCGCGTCGGGAAAACCTTGATTACAGAACCCTTTTCTCTAGAAGCAATTCCGATCTCCGCCGCCATCGCCAACAAGCTTCGGGGGACCAGAATTCCTGTGCCGGCACCCTACCGAGACGGGGAAGTGCCCCCAGATTCATCTCCATCGACGTTGCTTCCTCCCTCCATTAAGCGGGAGTAGTTCCTCCTCGGGGCTGAGGTTTCTACCAGTAGCTATGTGTTCTTCTCTCTCTCCCATGATGTGATCTTCATTGTGATCATAGGCTATGTTAATATAGGGCGATCCCATGATATTTCCCCTTCCTCTATGTTTTGGATTGATGTACTCACTTGATCTTATCTAGTATAAGCCCCGAGACCATGGTGACAGCGGTCTATTGGACATGGGTTAGAAGAATATTTTCATGAGTGATTTCCTCTTTTGTGAATTGATTGAAGATTGAGAGTCTCTTGGTGCTTGTCTTTGACTATCCTTAAGATATGTTGTGGTGATTGTGGTACTCTCTTTGGATGGCCGCGGTGACATTGGGAAAACCATAGATGAGAACTACGAACTCTGAGGTGTGCTTTTGTAGCCCTACATAATTCTCGTCCTCTCTTGATCACAAAGGAATGAACTCCGAGTACGTCTCCAATGCATGTTTTAGTGGAAATATCATGTGATTAGACTATGCTAATGTTGTTGAGAGTTGCCACTAGTGAAATTATGAAGCCTAGGCCTTGTTTCCACCATTGTTACACCGTTTGTGCTCACTTTTGTCACATGTTTGCTTCCTGCACTTTTTATTACAGATTTATATTACCTTGCTTTGCCACACCTATCACCCATATTTTACCATCTCTTCACCGAACTAGGGCACCTATACAACTCCTAGTTGTATTAGGTGTGTTGGGGACACAAGAGACCTCTTGTATCTTAATCGCAGGGTTGCTTGAGAGAGACCATCTTCAACCTCTGCTTCCCTGAATTCGATAAACCTTAGGTCATCCACTTGAGGGAAATTGTTGTTGTCCTACAAACCTCTGTGCTTGGAGGCCCAACATAGTCTACAAGAATAGAAGCGTGTGTAGACATCAGGGAGAGGGTGAGTCCGTGCTCTAGCCCCCGAGTGCCAAAGTATTGTTTTCGCGTAAGTGAAAAATGCCTCGGGGGAGAGGGTGAGTCCGCGCTCGAGCCCCCGAGTGCCAAAGTTTTGTCGTCGCGTAAGCGAAAAACACATCGGGGGAGAAGGTGAGTCCGCACTCGATCCCCCGAGTGCCAAGGTATTGTAATTGGGGCAACACATATTTTATATCTTTAGTATTTTACATGAGTTGCCTGTTGGCGGTGCTGCTGATATCGAGGTGTTAGGACGAAACTGCCAGTGAGTAATCTATGGGTAGAAGAGGCGTAGGTTTCCCACATTCCACATGTTTCCCACGTCTTCCCCTGTCTTCGGGTTCTTCAGTCTATAGGCTCCTCCCCCTATTACTTCTGAGATTACATATGGCCCTTCCCACCTCGGGGCGACCTTGTGAAATTGCTCTTGTGTTAGCCGTAGAACAAGGTCTCCTTCTCTGAATTTTTGTGTTCGGAGTCGGCTGCTTTTGTAGGTGCGCAGTTTGTCTTGGTACCCATCTAACCGTTCTAGGGTTGTGTCTCTTTCTTCGTCTGCCACGTCCTTACCGTCTGCGAGTTCGTTTTTTGATTCTTCCTCTTCTTACCCTGTGATGCGAGGGGCTCCGAATTTGAGGTCATGTGGGAGTACTGCCTCTACTCCGTACACCATAAAGAAAGGCGTGTACTGGGTTGAGGCATTAGGTGTGGTGCGCAGGCTCCAGAGGACGGCGGGCAGCTCTTCTATCCAGTTACCTGCGGCTTGCTCGAGTGGTGCGAGGATCCTCTTTTTGATGCCACCACATAGTAGTCTGTTTTCCTTCTCGACCTGTCCATTGGACTGCGGGTGCGTGACTGATGCGTAATTTATCTTGATGCCCAGTTCTTGGCAGAAGTTTTGGAATTCTGCTGCTATGAATTATGTGTTGTTGTCAGTGATAATGTTGTGCGGTACACCGAACCAGAAATGATTGAATTGATGAAGTTTACTACTGTGAGGGATGTTGAGCTGGTGATTGGCACCGCTTCGATCCACTTGGTGAATTTGTCGACTGCTACAAGGAGGTGTGTTCGACCGCCCTTTGAAGATTTCTTGAGTGGGCCAACCATATCGAGTACCGATGTTGCGAAGGGCCAGGATAGTGGTTTTGAGTTCTGATGCTCGCACGTGAGGCCTGCTGGCTGATACGTCCCAAACGTATCTAAAATTTCTGCTTGCTCCATGCATGTTTTGTGTGATATTGCTATGATCTAGATACACTTTCATACACTTTTGATCATATTTGGACTAACTTATTAACTCAGTGCACCACAGTGCCAGTTCCTATTTTCTGCTATTTTTCTATTTCAGGTTTCCCCTATATTAGAAGTGCTCAAAAAATTGGGAAAAATCAGATAAAAAATCAGCGTGAAGGAACCTTCCGGAATCACCTGGGTAGGGCCAGAGGGCCACCACCAGGGACCCAAGTGGCCACCTGGCGCGGCCTAGGATCTGACGGCGCCGGGGGGCGCCTGGACCCCTGGTGGCCCCCTGGCTGCCCCCCTTCGCCTATTTATTCTCCGTGTCGTGAAACCTGTCGGGGGGATGGATCAGGCCCATAAACCCGTCATTAGAGACCTCTGGGCCGACTTACATATGAAGGCCCACAAAGAAGACCCGACCGGGAGTCTGACGTGCCAAGCGTGAAGATTGAAGCCCTAGAAGGAATTCGACTTACCTTTTATAGCACGTACAAAACTTGTAAAGTAGAATAGAACTCCACATCGTATAGGAGTCGGACTCTAGGAATCCCGGGACCCGGTGCCTTTATAAGCCGAGGACCACGGGAGTCAGAGCCAGAACTTACCTCAAGCTAGGACTAGACAACTCGCGCCATAACCTAGATCTCCACGAGGCTAAGGTTGCGAAACATCATCACTATAATCGATACGATCGACTCTTCCTTTTGAAGAGTCGATTCCCCTATAGTCAAAAAGCAGGAGTAGGTCTTTACCGCACCGTCGGGGCTGAACCTGGGTAACTCGCCGAGTCTTGTGCCTATCTCGACTCTCTCCTGAAATTCGCGTTGTAGCAAAGGTCCCATGATAAGTCCGACTCTACGGACATCTGCCATGACTTTCCCACGAAAGTTGGCGCCCACCGTGGGGCCTGCGCTCACAGGTGTTGAGATTCTGGAGGGAGCTCTACAAGGCATGGAAGGATTCGTGACCGGACGAATCACCAGGAGCAGGTGCGGAAAGCTATGCATCGATGATTCCACTTGGGGTCCTGACGCCGATTCCGTCGAATCTGGTTATCGGGTCCCGATCGGATCTATCTATATCTTCATTGGGAAAACAGACGGATCTGAGCCAGAGCCAGATCATGAAGTTCCCCTGGAAACTTCGAGTCGGCGACAAGCCGGCTCAATGTACCTTCGTCTGGTTCATCACTAGATCTCCGGAGTCGGCGCGCTCCGTCAAGTCTCTGACGCCCAACACCATGGGAGAAACATCTGACGCTGACTGACACCCCGGTGAAACAAGCTTCTCATATACTGGCTCCATCCGATCCGTCGGAAGCAACAGACTCGGCACGGGGATAGCTGAATACAACCCCGACTTTCAACAATACGGGCCTCCATATTGCGTGACAGTGTTCATGGCAGGCACCAAAGAGCAGGGAAGCCAAACGGCTCAAGGTGGAGCACAAAACCGGAACGTGGAAACAACTCACCACACGGCTCCTAATACGGATAGGGAATAGCCAGAAGTTCTCATGGGAGCAGAAGCCCTCATGGATGCCCTAAACGCCTTGGATGAAGCCTTAGCTGCGCCAATGACTGCTGAAAACCAGCAAGCCTGGAGAACCAGGGTCAATGGACTCAAGGCCCAGGTGATAAGAATACGAAGGGAAATTAACTCCCAGAACGCCCAGATGGTGGAAAGGGAAACACAACTCGCCCAAGAAATCAGGCGCTTGCGACACGAGTCAGAATTGATAGAAGCACAGAGACTAAGTCTCGCCAACACACGACCCGCAGGACTCACGAGCCGGATCCCTGCTGACCTCCCGGCCCGGAGGCTATTCCAGGACATGAATCAGTCGACTCCCCCGAGGTACACGTCACCAAGGCAACCTGTTCCCTCGCCACGGCAGGAACGGTTCCATACACCCCCGGATCACTTCAACAACCCCATGGCTAATATGGTGGCAGCGACACGGTACCTCGCCAGCGTACCTGTACATGGAGACACTCCGGTGGACCAAGCCACTCGAGGGGCGATCGATCTGCTCAAGACCGCAATCACACAGCAAGACCAGTATTCACAGGGATTTCAATACTTACATAAAACCCCATATAAAAGTATGAGCCGGCAAGCGGATTCACCGGCTCCAGCCGGCTCGAGCAGCCATCGCCAGCGCCGAGCTCCACCACCGCTAGACCCGCCAGGGGCGATATGGATCCAAGAGATCCCGTCCAATTTCCACCCAGAACGACGGGTAGAACAGATATTTCAATCTCCGCCCCTAGACCAAGACACCGAGTCCATCAGCAGATCCGTGGGCAATCAATGCCTGGTGCCGGCTCTATGAAATACACGCCTACCACCAGACTTCAAAGGACCACGAAAGGTCGCGATATACACAGCCGACATGGACCCGGCGGCTTGAATCGAAAGTTATGACTTAGCCATGGAAATGTTAGAAGCCAGCGAAGGATTCTGCGCCCGTTACCTCACAATGATGTTGGAAGGGCCGGCTCGCACATGGTTCAAAAATCTCCCAGAGAATTCCTTCACCTCCTGGACGGATCTCAAGGAAAAATTCATCCAGAACTTCCAAGGCACATGCCGGCGAGCTACCACAATCGTCGACTTGGAGCATTGTGTCCAGAAGGAAGGAGAGTCGACCCTGAGCTGGGCACGATGGGTTGCAGAAATAATCCACTCTTCAGACACTATCACAGCCCAAACAGCCGTCATCTTCTTGGGAAGGAACTGCAAATTCGAGCCCCTAGCCCACAAGCTTGGCCGACTTAAGAGGACGGTCAAGGATATAGGAGAACTCATGAACGCAGTCATAAAATATGCCGAGTCTGACAAAACCAAGGATACCGAGCCTCAGCAGGATAAAGCCGGCTAGAACAAAAATGGTGGCAAAACATCCCAGAATCAGATTGAGCAAACCAAGCAGCGGCTCGATCAGACTACTTCTAACTTGGTAGCCAACACAAATATCGGCTCCCAAAGACAGAAGCAGGGGGGCAACAACTACCGCAAGCCGGAGGGAAATTTTTGCCTGAACAATTTTGAAGCAGCTATGAAGAGTCCTTGCCCGACCCATAGTAAACCCGGTCGCCCAGCCAATCACACCTGGGAAGATTGCTATTTTATGAAAGAGGTCGCACGACGAGGGAACCAAGGACCTCCCGGGTCAGGTGGAGGAGCCGGCCAGAACGGCAACAACCAGAATCCTGGCTACCAAGGAGCCGGCACAATGCCCCAGCACCTAGGAACCAGAGGAGGAACCCAGCAAAATCAGTCAAGGCTTGCTGGATTCCAAGCAAACCCGAAACAACTCCATGACCGTGCAGCATATCACGTTTTCACCACGAGCAGTTGCAGGAGGGATAGGAAGCTGCAGCGAAGAGCCGCCATGGCTGTGACTGCAGAACCAGCTTGGCCTAGGTGGCTTAATTGGTCAGAACAGCCAATCACTTGGACAAGGTATGACCACCCCCCGGTCGTGGATAACCCGGGGGCCCTGGCTCTAGTAGTCTCTCCACAAATTGGAGGATATACACTTGAGAAAGTGCTCATGGATGGAGGAAGCACCATCAACATCCTCTACTACGAAACCTTTCGCAGGATGGGGCTGACCCAAAAACAGCTGCAACCCTCCAACACCGTTTTCCACGGAATAGTCCCAGGCAAGTCGGCATGCCCGATAGGTAAAATTCACCTGGAGACAACTTTTGGAAATGCTGAGAATTTCCGCTCCGAGCTCATACCCTTTGAAGTGGTAAAACTCGAGAGCCCATATCACGCCATTTTAGGCAGACCGTCTTATGCCAAATTCATGGCTCGGCCATGTTATGTATACCTGAAACTAAAGATGCCAGGTCCTAATGGCCCAATCACCGTCGATGGAAGTCGGTCCAGGGCACTGGAATGTGACGAACAACACGTCAAGTTTGCCGAGTCGACACGCGCCAAAGAGGACTTGTCGGCATACCAAGAAAAGGTAGACCCGGCAGATCCCACAATCCTGATGAAACCGACTCCCGACAACAACCCCAAGTTCCAACCGGCTCAGGATACGAAAAAGTCGACTTTGTCCCTGGTGACTCTTCTCAGCAGTTCATCATCGGGACAGAGTTATCAGATAAATAGGAAAGCGCGCTAACCGAGTTCCTCTGTGAGAATCGGGACATCTTCGCCTGGAAACCCTCCGATATGCCAGGTGTCCCGAGGGAACTCGCTGAGCACCACCTAAATATAGATCCAAAGCTAAAGCGGGTCAAACAATTCCTTCGCCATTTCAATGATGAGAGGAGAAATGCTATTGGGGAAGAGATAGCCCGGCTCCTTGCCGCCGGGTTCATCATGGAAGTCTTCTATCCAGAATGGCTCGCAAACCCGGTCCTCGTTTTGAAGAAGAACCGGACCTGGCGCATGTGCACTGACTATACAGACTTAAACAAGGCCTGCCCAAAAGACCCCTTCGCGCTGCCTCGTATTGACCAGATCATAGACTCGACTGCGGGATGTGAGCTCCTATGCTTCCTTGACGCCTACTCTGGTTATCACCAGATCAAGAGGGCCCTTGAATATCAAGAGAAAACGGCTTTCATCACCCCCTTCGGGATCTACTGTTACACTTCTATGCCCTTTGGCCTTAAGAACGCAGGAGCCACATATCAACGAACAGTGTATAGTTTCCTCAAAGAACAGATTGGACGCAACGTGCATGATTATGTGGATGATATAGTGATCAAATCCAAATTGGCCGACTCACTCATCAGTGACTTGACGGAGACCTTCAAAAATCTGCGCAAGTACCAGATGAAGTTAAACCCGGCCAAATGTACCTTTGGGGTACCAGCAGGTAAACTCCTTGGATACATAGTATCAGAGAGAGCCAACCAAGAGTTGCTCCGAGGCATCAAACCCCGACTCGTTGTCCCTTTGAAAAGGACGTCGGGTTGCTGGGAGGAGGAGTTACCATCAGTATTATGGAGCATCCGGACGACTCCCAACAGGTCGACAGGCTATATGCCCTTCTTCCTAGTTTATGGAGCGGAAGTCGTCCTCCCAAGTGACATACGTCATGACTCACCTCGAGTCACTGCTTATGTAGAAACTTAAAATGAGAAAGCAAGACAAGACGCCTTGAATATTCTCGATGAAAAATGTGATTTGGCTGCAGCTCAGTCGGCTATCTACCAGCAAGATCTACGACGCTACCATAGCCGTCGCATCAAAAGTCGGACTTTCCAGGAAGGTGATTTGGTGATCCGACTCATACAGAAAAGAGATGGAATGCACAAGTTATCCTCTCCTTGGGAAGGACCGTTTGTGGTCAGCAAGAACCTGTACAACGGATCCTACTACCTAGTGGATATACGCGAGAAAGCGGACACGTGCACAAGCATGGAGGAGACTCCCAGGCCGTGGACATCGCACAACTCCGTCCATATTACACTTGAGTAGAAAAAGGAACATTACTGTATGCTTCACTAAGTCGACACATGTCGCACTGGCTTTCGCCACAATATATATATAAGTCGACATTGGTCGTGCCGGCTTTCGCCATCAAAATATACATAAGTCGACTTCTGTCGCGCTGGCTCTCGCCACATACAACTAAGTCGACTTCCGTCGTAACGGCTACTGCCATATCAACTCCACATTACTTTTTATTTCATGGCATTTATTTTTTGCATCATACATTTGCATAGATTGCATTATTATATCTCAGAGACCTGGGGGCTTGATCTACCCCTCTATTGGTATTGAGCATGTATATTTCTTATTCAGGGGAATCAGGGAGTTTGATGACAATCATCGACTCTTTATCTGAAAACTCAGCATATATATGTCAAAATCAAAGTGTATAAGCTTATTCAGGGTCAGTAGGGGGGCTTGATGTAAGGCCCGATATGCGGTACTGTTCTAGATCTAGATGTTTCCATCATGATCCGAGGACGAAGCACATATCGGTCCCACCGCGACATATGACGAAGTCATATGCCCCGGATTTCCAACATGATATCACAACATTACAGATACAAGGATACAACATCTCATACAATCGGCATACAACTGCCTTAAATACAATACAACAGCGGAAGATACATGTCTGAGTACAGACTACAATCAAATGCCTACTGGCAAAGAGAAAAACATCGATCCCCATAACCACACGGGTCCAGGCCCTCCTCCGGGATCCGCCTAACTAGTCGTCGTCGAGTCTCCACGTGAAACGTCCATCACCATACCTGTTGTCGATCAAGAACCCTGAAAAGATTTTGGGGGTAGTATCATGAGTACAGAGGTACTCAACATCCAACTGTAGAGGTCATGTGACCCAGCAAGGACTTCATCACTCGTCATTCTAGGAAAACTAGTAGTTTACGGTAAGGAAGGGGTAAGTGGTGAGGTTACTGCTGCACTAGCATTTATGAAGTGGCTAACGATCTAGAGAGTAAGATAAGAAGCCAAGCATTCGATGAGGAATCGCCTCCAACAAGTCTGCTATCCACCTACTACGCAAACATAACACCTATCCTATCCTTGTCCTCCTCTTCGCATCCCTACGAAGAAGAAGCAGTCAAGGCACACACACGTTGATCAAGTTATATTAAGATTATCTCAGTTGTTATTGTCTATGAACAAGGAGTAGGTCTCAAGTCGTCCATAACCGTGGACACGGCTTCTCGAAAAGATTTAACCCTGCAGGGGTGTACCAACTGCCCATTACAAGGCTCCGCACGCACGCCCATCTCTCTCAGTTGCTACCCATCATAAGCAACCATTTTATTATATAGTTCCAAGAGATCCGAAACGACAGGTCCCTCTAGCTAACAACAAACAAATCCGAGTGGCCCCCGGGGAGTCGACACCCAATCCAAAAGCTGGCCACGCTCTCGGATCGGACTCTTCCGTCTCAACAGGGTTTGGGTTACCGAGACGCCTCACGTGAGGCCTCGGGCCCTCGCCGGTCAAAGGTGGACCAACAGGGAAACCATGTCCTCACTGGTCCGGGTTGGTTTAAAAACTACTGGCAGCTGACCAGCACACACACGGTTTCAAATGGTAAATCAGCTTGGGCCACCACTAGAAATGCTTGAATCTAGGTAGGCAAGAAAAGGGGACCCCATAAAATCCCACACGCGGTTAGGCACGCTCAGTCTTAAAACCAATACCCGGAACTCAGATCCTAGGTGACTCGAATGGAACAAAGCATCGGGGCGGGATAGCCTAGACCTTCCATCCTTCGTCGAATATAGTCAACATTATAATAAACATATCATCAACAACAATATAATAATGTGATATCCCAAACCAAGGAGTAACAGGGTAACTTCGTATCATCCTAAGCATGCATACTAAGCAGGGGCTGAGCAACGAGCAATAGTAACATAGCAGTTCAAGGTTTGCTGGGAAGGGACATGGTTGTATCGGTTGAAAGAGGCTGTAAACATGTGGTAGGATCAAACATCGAACCTAACCTAGACTAGCATGCAAACCGCTGGTTGAAATAGAATGGATCATAAGTAATGTATAGTCCTTGCCTGTTGCTAAGTCGGATTCCGAAGGTGTAGTCGATCGCACGCTCGCAACGTCTCCGAGAAGTACCTGCGGAAGCACACAAGACGATAAACACTGGAAAGAAATCAACGAGCAAGCATCTATTACTACGAGGCAACACAAGATAAAGAAGACATCACACGACACTTCAACGCGATACGGATCTATCGTCGAGAACGGTTACTAACAGTTTAAGTGGGGTACCGGTCACACATGACGAATACCGCCTGTTTGGAAGGGTTCAAGTTGTTTAGCTACAGGTGATCAAAAAAGGTTGTTAACATGGCAACTCAATCAAGCATGGAATAGCACACAAACATGGCAAGAGGTGAAGCATAAAGGAAACTATCTATGCTAGTCAATTTAAGTGAGGCACAACCTAAACTTGGCATAACACTAAGTGTCGCACGATGATTAAAAGATTTGGTACTGTTCTATACTAAACCATATTTTAGGTTGGTTAACAACAGCAAAAAGTAGCATAAACACAAAGTACACGAAAAACTAATCAAGTTACATATAAAGAACACTCCAAACGGAGTTACGGTTAAAAAGATACAACCAAAACAAGTTACGGGCACAATCTGCCAACATCACGAAGCACACTTTAGAGCAATGCACAAATAGGGTAATGAATGCAAACATGCTCACAAATGATATGAAATTGAAGTAGACATGACAGGAAAGGCATGGCAGACAGAATCATGCAAATAGGCATCATAGATCAAAAGATATTAAGCATGCAACATGGCATCGGAACGTTACAGACTTAGATAAAAAGAGAGGTGGCTGTCAAAAACAGCGGGATAGCAACTTTGGAGCTCAATAACTATATGACCAGCAAGCATATCATGATGATGCAATACATATAATGGAAGTAGACATGATGCTTAACAATATGAAATTGGAATCACTCAATTCCGATAAACGGTTGCGACGCAACCGTCACCCGAGGTTGCAACAAATTAACAGTTTCAGTAACAGCAGCACATTAACATCAGGATAACCACTTTGGAGCAAGATTTAATATAGCTAAAGCACCAATACATGACAAGTTAAAGCATTGAAATGAAGTACACATGATGCTTAACACATAGGAAAAAGAATCAATGCAATAGGCCTCATGGATGTGTCACAATCATCATGCAAAGTTGCAACAAAATAACATCAGCAGCACTTGACAGAATTTAACAACAGTTAACAGTCTGGTGCCTACTTCAACACAGAATTTCATATTCAAGATGATCTCAAATGCAAATGCTCACAAAAGGTGGATGCTAGAACACACAGAGCAAAAAAGTACAAAAAAGAATCGCTTCATTCCGACCTACGAGTCAACGGGAATTCGCATTACAAAACGGGATCAACATCAACATTTTTCAGACTTACAAATGTTGAGCAGTTGGTACACCCCTGCAGGGTTAAATCTTTTCGAGAAGCCATGTCCATGATTATGGACGACTTGAGACCTACTCCTTGTTCATAGACAACAACAACTGAGATAATCTTAATATAACTTGATCAACGTGTGTGTGTGCCTTGACTGCTTTTTCTTCGTCGGGATGTGAAGAGGAGGACAAGGATAGGATAGGTGTTATGATTGCGTAAGTAGTTGATAGCAAGACTTGTTGGAGGCCATTCCTCATCGAATGCTTGGCTTCTTATCTTACTCTGTAGATCGTTAGCCACTTCATAAATGCTAGTGCGGCAGCAACCTCACCACTTACCCCTTCCTTACCGTAAACTACTAGTTGTCCTAGAATGACGAGTGATGAAGTCCTTGCTGGGTCAGATGACCACTACAGTTGGATGCTGAGTACCTCTGTACTCATGATGCTACCCCCAAACTCTTTTCAGAGTTCTTGATCGACAACAGGTATGGTGATCGACGTTTCACATGGATACTCGACGACGACTAGTTAGGCGGATCCCGGCGGAGGGCCTGGACCCGTGTGGTTATGGGAATCGATGATTTTCTCTTTGCCACTAGGCATTTGATTGTAGTGTGTACTCAGACATGTATCTTCCACTGTTATATTGTATTTAAGGCAGTTGTATGCCGATTGTATGAGATGTTGTATCCTTGTATCTGTAATGTTGTGATATCATGTTGGAAATCCGGGGCATATGGCTATGTCATATGTCGCGGTGGGACCGATATGTGCTTCGTCCCAGGATCTGGATGGAAACATCTAGATCTAGAACAGTACCGCATATCGGGCCTTACAACTTGGTATCAGAGCCTTACCGACCGTAGGATCCCTTTTTTGGCCGAAGTCGAGTATAGACAAAACTATTTTGTAGTTACTAAGTTAGATGTCGGAGAGTAGGATTCTTTTTACTCCTTACCTTTGCTCTGGTCAGGACAAGTGTCGTAATTGTTTTAATTGTCGCCTTATCCCTTTCAAACTTTAGGATCTTGAGAGTGTGGAGTTTCGGAACCGTTACAATGCCTTGCTTGCAGCGTATTGTCTCGATTCCGATCTCAGGTTTGGGAAATCTTGTAGTACCTTTAGTTCTTCCGACTTTGGTTTACATCTTGGTCATCTGTTGACTTCATTCCTCTTGCCCAGTATCCTCATGATTTGAGTGAGAGTACTTCCTTTGATCGTCACTTTCAACTATCGTTCTTCCTCTTGATCTTTCGATGGTTTCGTTTTCCGATGTTGCCGTCTCTCTGCAAAAATTTATCTCGATAGAAGTTCGTCGTCGACATGGAGCAGAGTCCCTTGTTGCTGGTGTTGAAGATTGTCGACTCTATTTTCTCTCCCCCTTCCCCTCTCCCCCGGATCATCCTGGATCTCGGGACGAGATCCCTTGTTGGTGGTCTTGTATTGTAACAACCCAGTTTTCAAAAAAATAAAAAAATTTGTTTTCGGTGTGAATTGTTTGATTGTCTGATTTGTTTGCGGTGTTTGCATCCCCGATTTATCGATCGGCGATTATTTTTCCCCCTCTTATCTCGTACCGGACGGAGACCGACCCTTGCCACCCTGACACTCGACCTTTGCGACACCGGGTTTCACCCGATCACCGTCGCGAGACCACACGAGACCAGCCGCAGCCAACGGAACGAAAAACCCCGTTTAATAATTAAATGGGTTATTTTTATAGCGCGCCGGAAAGTGTTCTCAGAACGGTTCCAGCACGAGGTGAACGCCGCCGGCTCGACGCGCTGATCGCGCAGTTCGAAGTTTTACCCGAATCGGAGGTACTGCGGACCCCCGGCGGTCAAAAACATGAACACCGCGGGCGCGAGAGAAAAACCGGCGATGTTTTTGCAAACTGCCAGCCACCGGGGCTATATAAAGACCACGACACTCCCACCCCTTTCTAGGGTTTCCCTATCACAAAATTGAAGTCACCCCCCTGAGTTTGCTCAGATCGGCCCAATTGATCCCAAAATCCCGAAATTTTTGCTCCCCTGCGATATGGACCGTCAAATCTCGCGATCCGACGGCCCAGATCCACCCTAGCCATCCCACCTCTCTCCTCTCTCTCCTCCACGCAGCGGGCTCACGCGTGGGAAGCCGCCGCCGCGGCCGCACTCCGGCCAGCCGCCGGCCACCTCCCTTCCTCCTCCCACGCTCCTCCTCTCTCCCCTGTGCCCTTCTTCTTTCTTCTCCTCATCTCCCTGTTCTCTCTCTCATAGCAAGCACCAAAGCTTGACAGCCATGGCGTCAACGACCTCCCGCGCCGCGCCTTGGGACCTTGCCGGCGACCTTTAACGGCCAGATCCGCGGTCCCTCGACCCCCTGCGGTCCTGCGTCACATCGCCGTCGCGTGCTGGCCGGAGCAGCCGCCGGCGTAAGCCGCCACCGCGAGCCTGGACGCACGGGACGAGCCGGCCAGCCGCTCCCCTCCAACCGCCACGGTGGGCTGGGCCCTCTCCAACGCGCCCACGGCCCAGCTCCCCCAACCGCCAGCCGGCCAGCCTATCCAGCAGCCAGCCAATGGGACTGGCCCATGGTGAGCCAAGCCGCCCCCCTTTTTTATTTTTGCATCTGTTATTTTTTTTCTTTTCTAGCACCCTGTAAAATTTTCTAAGTCTGGAGATATATTGCTGCTGATTCAATTTTGCGCCATAGTTTGCGATCAAACCGTAGCTCGGATCGCGTTGCGCCCAAAAGACGAATTACTTAGAATTGCGTGCTCTAGATTTTATCTTTTGTGAGTTAATTGTTTTGAGGTTGTTTAGATATAGTTATTGCTGTTCAAACAGGGCTACCTGTCGTTAACTGCTGCTAAGCTACTGTAACTGTTATTTTATTGCAACTTCGGGCGATGATTGCTTCGCAACTGTTCGTCGGAATTGATTGATTCCTTTTGCATCCTGTTAAGAATTATTTCTACTTCAGTTCCATGCATTCACATGCCATGTTTGCTTGCTGCATGTTGATTGTATCTTGCTCCAAATTAGCTACCCTGCTGTTAGTGTGTTGCTGTTTATATTTTGTTGCAATTTCGGTCGACGAGTGTGTCGCGACCGTTTATCGGAATTGAGTGATTCCAATTGCATATTGTTAAGCATCATGTCTACTTCCATTACATGTATTGCATTGTCATGATATGCTTGCTGGTCATATAGTTATTGAGCTCCAAATTTTCTATGTTGTTGGTTTTGACAGCCACCTCTTTTTTTCTCCAAGTCTGTAACGTTCTGATGCCATGTTGCATGCTTAATATCTTTTGATCTATGATTCCTATTTGCAGGATTCTTTTTGCCATACCTTCCCTGTCATGTCTACTTTAGTTCCATATTATTTGTGAGCATGTTTGCATTGATTATCCTGTTTATGCATTGCTCTAAAGTGTGCTTCCTGATGTTGGCACATTGTGCCCGTAACTTGTTTTGCTTGTATCTTTTTAACCGTAACTCCGTTTGGGGGGTTATTTATATGTAACTTGATTAGTATTTCGTGTACTTTGTGTTTATGCTATTGTTTTCTGTTGTTAACCAACCTAAAATATTGTTTAGGACAGAACAGTACCAAATGTTTTAATCATCGTGCGGCACTTAGTGTATGCATGTTTATGGGTTGCCTCACTTAAAATGACTAGCCTAGGTAGTTTACTTGGTGCTTAACCTTTTTCCATGTTTGTGTGCTATGCCATGCTTGCTTGAGTTTCCATGTTAACAACCTTTGTTGATCACCTGTAGCTAAACAACTTGAACCTTTCTAAATGTGCGATATCGTCGTGTGTGACCAGTACTCCACTTAACCTGTTAGTAACCGCTCTCGACGGTAGGTTCGATGTCTCATGTTGCCTTCTTGTTGATGCTTGCTCGTGTTTACCTCGTAGTAATAGATGCTTGCTCGTTGATTTCTTTCCAGTGTTTACCGTCTTGTGTGCTTCCGCGGGTACCTCTCGGAGACGATGCGAGCTTGCGATCGACTATACCTTCGGATCCCGACTTATCAAAAGGCAAGGACTATGCATTACTTATGATCCATTCTATTTCAACCAGCGGTTTGCATGCTAGTCTAGGTTAGGTTCGATGTTTGATCCTACCACATGTTTATAGCCTCTTTCAAACTGATACAGCCATGTCCCTTCCCAGCAAACCTTGTACTGCTATGTTACTATTGCTCGTTGCTCAGCCCCTGCTTAGTATGCATGCTTAGGATGCTACGATATTACCCTGTTAATCCTTGGTTTGGGATATCACATTATTACTACGGTTGTTGATGATATGATCATTATAATGTTGACTATATTCGACGAAGGATGGAAGGTCTAGGCTATCCCGCCCCGACGCTTTGTTCCATTCGAGTCACCTAGGGTCCGAGTTTCGGGTATTGGTTTTAAGACTAAGCGTGCCTAATCGCGTGTGGGATTTTATTGGGTCCCCTCTTCTTACCTACCTAGCTTCAAACATTTCTAGAGGTGGTCCAAGCTGATTTACCATTTGAAACCGTGTGTGTGCTGGTCAGCTGCCAGTAGATTTCAAACAACTCAGGCCAGCGGAGACAGAGTTCCTTTGTTGGTCTACACTGGTGAACTAGGGAAGTCCCCTGTTATATAGGTGAGACTAAACCCGACCTTGGCCATACGGAAGAGTCAAATCCGAGAGCGTGGCAAGCTTTTGGATTGGGTGTCGACTCCCCGGGGGCCACCCGGATTTGCTCGTTGTTAGTTAGAGGGACCTGTCATTTCAGATCTCTTGGAACTTAATCATAAAATGGTTGCATGTGATGGGTAGCAACTGAGAGAGATGGGCGAGCATGCGATGCCTCGTAATGGGAAGTTGGTACACCCCTGCAGGGTTAAATCTTTTCAAGAAGCCGTGTCCATGGTTATGGACGACTTGAGACCTACTCCTTGTTCATAGACAACAACGACTGAGATAATCTTAATATAACCTTATCAACGTGTGTGTGTGTGCCTTGACTGCTTCTTCTTCGTCAGGATGTGAAGATGAGGACAAGGATAGGATAGGTGTTATGATTGCGTAAGTAGTTGATAGCAAGACTTGTTGGAGGCGATTCCTCATCGAATGCTTGGCTTCTTATCTTACTCTCTAGATCGTTAGCCACTTCATAAATGCTAGTGCGGCAGCAACCTCACCACTTATCCCATCCTTACCGTAAACTACTAGTTGTCCTAGAATGACGAGTGATGAAGTCCTTGCTGGGTCAGATGACCACTACAGTTGGATGCTGAGTACCTTTGTACTCATGATACTACCCCCAAACTCTTTTCAGGGTTCTTGATCGACAACAGGTATGGTGATCGACGTTTCACGTGGAGACCCGACGACGACTAGTTAGGCGGATCCCGGTGGAGGGCATGGACCCGTGTGGTTATGGGAATCGATGCTTTTCTCTTTGCCACTAGGAATTTGATTGTAGTCTGTACTCAGACATGTATCTTCCGCTGTTATATTGTATTTAAGTCAGTTGTATGCCGATTGTATGAAATGTTGTATCCTTGTATCTGTAATGTTGTGATATCATGTTGGAAATTCAGGGCATATGGCTATGTCATATGTCGCGGTGGGACCGATATGTGCTTCGTCCCCGGATCTGGATGGAAACATCTAGATCTGGAACAGTACCGCATATCGGGCCTTACAAGCACACACACACGGTTTCAAATGGTAAATCAGCTTGGGCCACCAGTAGAAATGCTTGAAGCTAGGTAGGTAAGAAAAGGGGACCCCATAAAATCCCACACGCGGTTAGGCACGCTCAGTCTTAAAACCAATACCCGGAACTCGGATCCTAGGTGACTCGAATGGAACAAAGCGTCAGGGCGGGATAGCCTAGACCTTCCATCCTTCGTCGAATATAGTCAACATTATAATAATCATATCATCAAAAACAATATAATAATGTGATATCCCAAACCAAGGAGTAACAGGGTAACATCGTAGCATCCTAAGCATGCATACTAAGCAGGGGCTGAGCAACGAGCAATAGTAACATAGCAGTACAAGGTTTGCTGGGAAGGGACATGGCTGTATCGGTTTGAAAGAGGTTGTAAACATGTGGTTGAAATAGAACATCGAACCTAACCTAGACTAGCATGCAAACCACTGGTTGAAATAGAATGGATCATAAGTAATGTATAGGCCTTGCCTGTTGCTAACTAGGATTCCGAAGGTGTAGTCGATCGCACGCTCGCAACGTCTCGGAGAGGTACCTGCGGAAGCACACAAGACGATAAACACTGGAAAGCAATCAACGAGCAAGCATCTATTACTACGAGGCAACACAAGATCAAGAAGACATCACACGACACGGCAACGCGATACGGATCTATCGTCGAGAACGGTTACTAACAGTTTAAGTGGGGTACCGGTCACACACGACGAATACCGCACGTTTGGAAGGGTTCAAGTTGTTTAGCTACAGGTGATCAACAACGTTTGTTAACATGGCAACTCAATCAAGCATGGCATAGCACACAAACATGGAAAGAGGTGAAGCATAAATGAAACTATCTATGCTAGTCAATTTAAGTGAGGCACAACCTAAACTTGGCATAACACTAAGTGTCGCATGATGATTAAAAGATTTGGTATTGTTATGTACTAAACCATATTTTAGGTTGGTTAACAACAGAAAACAATAGCATAAACACAAAGTACACGAAAAACTAATCAAGTTACATATAAAGAACACCCCAAACGGAGTTACGGTCAAAAAGATACAAGCAAAACAAGTTACGGGCACAATCTGCCAACATCACGAAGCACACTTTAGAGCAATGCACAAACAGGGTAATGAATGCAAACATGCTCACAAATGATATGAAATTAATGTATACATGACAGGAAAGGCATGGCACAAAGAATCATGCAAATATGCATCATAGATCAAAAGATATTAAGCATGCAACATGGCAACGGAACGTTACAGACTTAGATAAAAACAGAGGTGGTTGTCAAAAACTGCGGGATAGCAACTTTGGAGCTCAATAACTATATGACCAGCAAGCATATCATGACGATGCAATACATATAATGGAACTAGACATGATGCTTAACAATATGCAATTGGAGTCACTCAATTCCGATAAACGGTTGCGACACAACCGTCACCCGAAGTTGCAACAAATTAATAGTTTTAGCAACAGCAGCACATTAACATCAGGATCACCACTTTGGAGCAAGATTTAATATAGCTAAAGCACCCAAACATGACAAGTTAAAGCATGGAAATGAATTACACATGATGCTTAACACATAGGAAAAAGAATCAATGCAATAGGCCTCATGGATGTGTCACAATCATCATGCAAAGTTGCAACAAAATAACATCAACAGCACTTGACAGAATTTCATATTCAAGATGATCTCAAAGGCAAATGCTCGCAAAAGTTGGATGCTAGAGCACACAGAGCACAACAATAAAAAAAGAATTGCTTCATTCCGACCTACGAGTCAACAGGAATTCTCATTACAAAACGGGATCAGCAGCAACATTTTTCAGACTTAGCAAAAATTACAGGGCGCGAAGAAGAAAAAAAAGGACGGGCTGGATCTCTGCTCACCATGGGTCGAGCCCATAGGCGGCTAGGCTGGGAGGTCGGCTGGGCCTGGCTGGCGAGGTGGGCCGCGGCTGGGCCGCGCTAGCTGGCCCACTCGGCTAGATCGGGTAGGGGCTTCGTCCCTGTCAGGAACGACGAGCGGCGGCGGCTGCTATCGATGGCGCGCCGGCGAGGGCCCCGCGGCGGCGGTCTGGAACTGGCGGAGGCGGAGGAGGGGCACGGGTCCGGGCGGATCCGGTATTTGGCAGCGGCCATGGGCGACGGGGAGCGGCGGCTCGGGCTCCGGCCATGCCCGTCCATGGCGACGCGGTGAAGCTCCGCGGCGGCTGCTCTGCACATAGAGAGGGGGTCAGCGGGAGAGGAGAAGATGGAGGAAGAAGGACAGGGAAGGAGGGCGCGCTCCGGCCTGCTGTGGTCGCCGGCGGCTGCGGCACGGCGTGGCGGCGCGGCGGCCTCGGCCGGATTGGGCGGCGCGATGGAGAGGATGCCCACGGGAGGAGAGAGGGGGGTGACGTGGCACTCTCCTAGCCGTCAGATCGAGCGATCTGATGGTCGAGATCTGATGGGCTAGAAAATGACAAAAATGGGGGTGTTTTTGGGGCAGATTGGGGCAAAGTGGAGGGGGTGGCTGCAATTTTTGGCTAGGGAAACCCTAGAAAGGGGTGGTACTGTGGTGGTCTTTAGATAGCCCAAGTGGCTGGCAGTTTGCAAAAACATCCCCGGTTTTTCTCTCTCGCGCGCGGTGTTCACGTTTCTGACCGCCGGGGTCCGCAGTACCTCCAATTCGGGTAAAACTTCGAACTGCGCGATCAGCGCGTCGAGCCGGCGGCGTTCACCTCGCGTTGGAACCGTTCCGAGAACACTTTCCGGCGCGCTATAAAAATATCCCGTTTAATTATTAAACGGGGTTTTTCGTTCCGTTGGTTGCGGCTGGTCTCGTGCGGTTTTCGCGACGGTGATCGGGTGAAACCCGGTGTCGCAAAGGTCGAGTGTCAGGGTGGCAAGGGGCGGTCTCCGTCCGATACGAGATAAGAGGGGGAAACTAATCGCCGATCGATAAATCGGGGATGCAAACACCGCAAACAATTCAGACAATCAAACAATTCACACCGAATTTTTTTATTTAATTTTTGTGAAAACTGGGTTGTTACACTCGATGTCACTCATCGACTCTTATCCGAAGAAATCCCGGAATATACATGAAATGGAAAAACACTCCTTGTCCTGTATAGCTTAAAGCTCATACGATCTACGTGTACTCGGCTTAGTCTACATACCTTGGGGGCTTACAAATAATGCCTACCGAGTTTAGTCTCAAGTACAGGGAGCACTAGATATATGCAGCCGACTTACAGAGAAGTCCTGACTCATGGATAACCCAATAATCTATCTCAAGTACGAGAAGATGAGGCATGTTGAATCCAGAGTCGACTTCTATATGAGCCTTTATATTTTCATTCTGCATACATTAGCATCATTACATATTCTTTTCATCTTTTATCCAAAAGATATATCTTGAGCATTAACCCGTATGACTCGGTATGACACAAAAGATGCTCATACTGACTCACGGGGACTATAGCTAAAAAAATTCTCTATGACTCCGTATAACACAAAAGATGCTCATACCGACTCTTGGGGAATACACCTTCTTCATTGCATCTTCTGGATATATAAAGTCGACTTCGATCGCGATGGCTCTCGCCATACATATAAAGTCGACTTCGATCGCGATGGCTCTTGCCATATATATGAATATCGATATTCGTCGAACCGTCCCTCGCCGACTTATTTGGAAACTGGGAATAAAACTCATCGTGTCATATCTATATGACTTGGTAGATTCAAAGATAGACCTATGTGACTCGGCACTGCACACAGATGCACACACCGACTCATGGGGACTACACTTCAAAATTTCTTCTCAAAAGAAGACTCGGTACATCACTCAGTTGAGTATACCGACTCTTGGGGAGGAACACTTCAAAATATTCTTTAGGAAATATGCAAGAAATTGTAAGTCCCAGGTCGCTGCAGGCAAGACAACCCGACACTTGGGGGCTACACTACTTCGAAGCAAGTACCATAAACACAAATTTCTCCTTTGATGACCCAGTACGGCATGTAAAACATGACCATACCACCTCATGGGGGCTACAAGTCGATCTATCCTATGAGTCAATTAACATATACTAAACTATTCTGAATCGACTCAGGGGGCTACAGATACATACACTATCATAAGTAGTCGGCTCTCATACACTTCGAGAAAACATTTCAAGTCAGGAATAAAAACTGACTCATAAACTCATGGACTCAACAAAAGTTCATAGATTATATTCATCAAACCAACTGGGTCTTACATCAAAGGAGGCAACCTTACAAGCAAAAGCCAAACTCGGCAAACTACTACTAAAAAGAAAAACCCACAGCTTCAGACATCTTCTTCAGAGTCGGCTTCATCCTCTGTTGAAGCTTCTTCTTCACTAAGGAGTTCTTCATCGCTGGAGCTCTCCACACAACAGCAGGCTCGGTCTCCATCCGAGTCAAAGATCCTAGATGACAAGGTGTCTTCACCATTAAATTTGAAGACAATGGTGTCTCCTCGAGAAATATTCTTGGAGCGAAGAAAAGTTTTCCATCCTTTCTCAAAAAACATGGTGCCATGGTTAGAAAAACTAACCGTCGCACAGAAAGGCCCATGAGGACATCCATCAGATCGGAGCCAAAGACCCGAAGGCGTTGAGTCAATCACAAGTTGAGAAAAATACTCAGGAAGTTTGATCCAGCGTCGAATCGTCCGGATATGAACTAAGAACTCACTCCTCTCAGGAGAAGAAGGGGGGATTCAGAAGGAGAGGTGGCACGAGTACTTCTTCCTCTACCTCTGCCACGACCACGACCTCTACCACGGCCACGACAACGACCACGGCTGTGACCTCGACTACTTGAACGAGGATCGGGCTCGTTGGATGCCAAAGGATAAGAGGCCTCTATCTTAGGTTCCATGGAGAAAAATAGGAAGAGGCGGAAGGATATGGATGCGCTTGAAAGATCAAGCTATCCAAGGGATATTTATAGTAGATTCATGGGGAGGATCCATTAATGCCATAAATAATATGGGATAACTACCCATGGTAGATAGCATTATGGAAAGACTCATCGATTCCCACTACAAACATCAATGCCTCTAACCGGAATTTCGGGCAGTGTGATCATAAAAACTAAAACCGGATCTTTGACCAAAGGTCAAAGGAAAAATCTTCAAGTAAAAGGAAGCGAGAAGCTAAAAAAGAGTTAGGCGTCGACTTCTAGTAAAGCATCAGATGATAGCTAATTCAACGAAAAGCCAACTTCATGGAAATAAAGGAATTGAAGCAAGATTGTAGAGAGACGACTCCGACTCCCAATCAACGCCAATCATAAAGTCGGTCCCTGATCCATGAAGAGCCGATGGCCATGAATAAAATAAAATAATATTGATGTGAAGACTGAAGCATCACAACAATCCTGGGGGCTAATCTCATGGGTGGGGGGATCAGGCCCATAAACCCGGCATTAGAGACCTCCGGGCCGACTTACATATGAAGGCCCACAAAGAAGACCCGACCGGGAGTCTGACGTGCCAAGCGTGAAGATTGAAGCCCTAGAAGGAATTCGACTTACCTTGTATAGTACGTAGAAAACTTGTAAAGTAGAATAGAACTCCACATCGTATAGGAGTCGGACTCTAGGAATCCCGGGACCCGGCGCCTTTATAAGCCGAGGACCACGGGAGTCAGAGCCAGAACTTACCTCAAGCCAGGACTAGACAACTCGCGCCATAACCTAGATCTCCACGAGACTAAGGTTGTGAAACATCATCACTGTAATCGATACGATCGACTCTTCCTATTGAAGAGTCGATTCCCCTATAGTCAAAAAGCAGGAGTAGGTCTTTACCGCACCGTCGGGGCCGAACCTGGGTAACTCGCCGAGTCTTGTGCCTATGTCGAATATCTCCTCGAATTTGCCTCGCAGCTAAGGTCCCATGATAAGTCCGACTCTACGGACATCTGCCGTGAATTTCCCACGACAAAACCCCCGAGGACAGAACCCTTTTTTGCGATCTCTCCTCTGTTCCGTGGTCGCCGCTCTTCCAAGATCGGGAGCGCCAGCATCCCTCTTCCCGGCACCCTGCCGGAGGGAGGGTTGACCTCCGGGAGCTTCCCCTCCACCATGGACGCTTCATGGATGTAACAAGAGTAGTCTCCCTTGGACCATGGGTCCTTGATCAGTAGCTATGTGATGTTCTCCTCCCCTGCTTGTTCTTCATGGTTTAGACCTCGTGACCTGCCCTACATGATCGAGGCACATATGTAATTTTCTACTGTTGCTATGCTGACTTTGCTGGGATCGGATGGATTATGAGATTATGTCATATTGTGATTGAGTAATATATTTGGTACTTATCTATTATATTTTTTTCATAAATAATTCTTGCATGTTCTTCATTGTTGTTTATTGCTTTGGCCAAGTAGTAGGTAGTGACTCCAAGAGGGAACGTTATGCTCGATTGTGGGTTCATGCCCCCCCCCCGGATGACACGCTTGAGTGATAGAAACATGAGTCTAGGGGATGTTCTGTTGCCACAAGGGGGAAAACAACGGTGCTTGTAACCGCGGTTGCAAGGATTGTTTCCTTTACGCAAAGTGCTTTTTAATGCAGTTGTCTGTTGCTTTGGGTTTACACTTTGGGTGGGGCTCGCAACTTAATACAAGCTAGATATTCTGGATAGATATCTCAAGGTGGATGATTAGTAGTAGATGCAATTGGATTTCGGTCTACTTATTTTGGCGTACCGCGCATGCTTTTGAGCCTCTTCCATTCTTTGTAGCATAGTTAGCATTGCGGTGCATTTTTATTCCTGTCAATTGCCAAGCTGTAATTTGTTTACCTCGCATAGAAGTATTATCGTATTTTGGGAGGGAGACATCACTAGTGAACATCATGGGACCCCGGTCCATATTCTCATCACTGTTTACATGCTCTTTTATTTTTCTGGTTTTACTTTCCAGTTTCTATCACCATTATCATTATCCCTTGCGTTTTATCCTTTGTGAACAAGAAGGCCGGAGATTTTGACAACCTCTCTGTACTCGTTGGGAAGCAAAGTTACTTGTGTTGTGTGCACGTGCACATCAGTTGCGCCGTTGACACCTACTTATCATCTCCGGAGTCCTACTGGAGACAAATCTTGGTATCTTCACCAAGGGAAATTTGCCGCTCTCCTACATCTCACCTTCCACTTGGGGTAACCAACGAGGAGAGAGTATCACTGGAAAAATTTTGGCAAGCAATGCAGCATCGCACGATGTCTTCTGCGTTTCGCATTGCAGTTGGCCAGTAGAAACCTGCTCGAAAGGCTTTAGGCACCAGGGCGAGGCTGCTCGCGTGGTGTCCACAAACTCCTTAGTGGATCTCGAGTAGTAGTGCCTTGCCACCTTCTTCCTCGATGCACTTTTGGAGCACTTGAGAAATGATACGCTTGTAGAGCTGCCCATTGGTTATGGTGAATGCCTTGGATCGCCGACTAATGTGCCGAGCTTCGGTTATGTCTTGTGGCAGGGTGTCGTGTATCAGATATTTGAGGAAAGGTCTTGTCTAGGCCGGGCCTTCGTGTACAACCTGCTCTTCCTCCTCTTCTGCGTTGTCGCCTTCTTCACCAATGATTGGGTCCGCTGCAGCTACTTGTGATGGTGCGTTTTCGTTTCCAGCTTCTGCGGCCACTACTGGCTCGAGTGCTTTGGTTTTGATTTATCTTTGGCTGATGCTTTTGAGGAAAACGCCAAGGGGAATTGGCCCTCGGGTTGATCCGATGTTTGCGAGCTCGTCCGCTTCCGTGTTATTTGCCCTGGTGACATAGTTGAGCTCGCACCCATCGAACTCTCCTTCTAAGGCATTGTAGAGTTTCTGGTATGCCGACATGTTATCTGCGACTCATTTGAAATCTCTCATTTCTTTCTGGACGACGAGGTTGGAGTCACCGTAGATTACGAGGCGAGTGGCGCCGCACGCTTTTGCCATGTGCAACCCTTGGAGGAGTGCCTTGTATTCCACTTCGTTGTTATATGACTTATCAAAGTTGATTTGGACTAAATATCTGATCTTGTCCCTTGGGTGAGATTAGTAGGACACCTGCTCCAGCTCTATCCGTCGAAAAACATCTTCCATGAATTGGAGAGGTCCAGAGGGTCGGTTGTTTGTACCTCCATCCATTCGACCATGAAATCTGGGAGGACTTGTGCTTTGATCGCCGTTGGGTGCCTGAATTGCAGGTCGCGAGGGCTGAGTTTGATATTCCACTCGGTGAATCGACCTGTTTCTCCTGGGTTCTTGAGGATCTCCGAGAGTGGTGCGCTGCTCACTACCGTAATTGTGTGCTCCTGAAAGTAATGTGTTTCTTTGCGTGACGCCATGACTATGGCGTACAAGAGCTTCTGGTAGTGTGGGTACCTCTGCTGAGATTTTGTGAGCACCTCACTTGTAAGGCCCGATATGCGGTACTGTTCCAGATCTAGATGTTTCCATCCAGATCCGGGGACGAAGAACATATTGGTCCCATTGCGACATATGACAATGTCATATGCCACGGATTTCCAACATGATATCACAATATTACAGTTACAAGGATAAAACATCTCATACAATCGGCATACAACTGACTTAATACAATACATAAGCAGAAGTTACATGTCTGAGTACAGACTACAATCAAATGCCTAGTGGCAAAGGTAAAACACACCATTCCCACAACCACACGGGACCAGGCTCTCCGCCGGGATCCACCTAACTAGTCGTCATCGATTCTCCGGGAAGGCGTCCATAAGAAGGGTCGTTGAGCTCCTCTGAAGTCCAAGATTATTTGCATAACGTGCATAAAAGAGAAAAGAAAGGGGTGAGCTATAACAACAAGTCTTGTAACTAACTTCTGACGGTAAGATGGGGCTAGTGGTTGAGGTTGCTGCCGCACTAGCATTATATAAGTGGCTAACGATCTATTTAGAGTAAGATGAGAACCAAGCATTCGATGAGGAATCGCCTCCAACAAGTCTTGCTATCAGCTACTTATGCAAACATAACACCTATCCTATCCTTGTTCCCCCTTCGCATCCCGACGAAGAAGAAGCAGTCAAGGCACACACACGTTGATCAAGTTATTAAGATTATCTCAGTTGTTGTTGTCTATGAACAAGGAGTAGGTATCAAGTCGTCCATAACCATGGACACGGCTTCTCGAAAATATTTAACCCTGCAGGGGTGTACCAACTGCCCATTACAAGGCTCTACACGCACGCCAAGCTCTCTCAGTCGGGCCCGTTAAAGACACTCATTGAACATTTGTTCTGAGAGAGACGGACGTCACAGTCCCTTTAACTAACAACGCACAAATCCGGGGGGCCCCCGGTGAGTCGACATCCAACTCAAAAGCCGGCCACGCTCTTGAATGATTCTCTACCGTCTGGATGAGGTCGAGATGGCTGGTCTACACCGTTTCACGCCCAACCGATACGACGATTAACTCCCGATAAAATAACCCATATAAATATAAAAGGGGTTTTTCCGCACCGTTGGTGATGGCTGGTCATGTGCTGAAAGTCGTGACGGTGATCGGGTGAAACCCGTTTTCGCAAAAGGGTTGTGTGCCAAGGTGGAAAGCTTTAGTCGCGGATCTGATACGAGAAGGAGGGGGAAAATATTCACCGATTAATAAATCGGTGAAGCAAATACTACAAACAATTCTGGCAATCAACAAAACAACGCAACAAACAATTTTTTTAATTAGGGTGGAATTTCCGGGCTGTTACATCACTGAGGTAGTAGATTAGCCTCTGGAGGCCTTGTATTTTGCCTTCTTCTATGCGCTCGACAACGAGCGAGATGCGGACTACAATGCTCCGCGCCGCTATGTTTAGGTATAGGGGTTCTCGTTCCTTGAGTACTGCTAGGATGGGCGGAGTCGAGAGGGTCTTCTTTAGGTCCGCGAATGCATTCCGAGATTCTTTGGTCCATTCGAACTTGCCTCCTTTCCTGAGCAGCTAGTAAAATGGCAGGGGTCCTTTCTCCTAACCTGCTGAAGAAACTGCTCAAGGCTTCGAGTCGCCCGGTGAGCTGTTGTACGCCCTTTATGTTGACTGGTTCTTGCATCCTGGCGAGTACATGAACTTTTCTGGGTTGGCTTCGACTCCCCGGGAAGAGACCATGTACCCAAGCAGTTTTCCGGTTGGGACGCCGAACGCACACTTTTTCGGATTGAACTTGAGGTTGAGTGCCCCGAAGGTCTCTCGGAGGTCGTCGAGTAGTGTGTCTGCATTGTATGTTTTGATGACGATGTCATCTATGTAGACTTGGACATTTCTGCCGATTTTGTCTCTTAGACACGCTTGCATCATCCATTGGTATGTGGCTTCATCTTTTTTCAACCCGAAGGGAATTTTCCTATAGCAGAATACACCATAAGGGGTGATGAACGAGGTGTTCTCTTCGTCTTCTTACTTCATCCTGATCTGGTTGTATCCTGAGTAAGCGTCGACGAAGGACAATAGGTCACATCCTGCGGTGGAGTCGATGATTTGGTCGTTCCTTGGGAAAGGAAAGTGGTCATGTGGGCAGTGCTTGTTGATGGGTCCATAGTCGACACACATGCGCAGTACGTCAGTGTCTTTTTTAGGCACTAGGACGAGGTTTTTGACCCAAGTGGCCTTCTTTGTCTCCTAGATGAATTGTGTGTCGAGTAGTCGATTGACTTCTTCTCCAATGGCTATGCGTTTTGTCTAGGACAATATGCGTAGTGCTTGCTTTACCGGTTTGGTCTTTGGGTAGATTTGCAGTGCGTGCTCTGCAAATTGTCGCGGTATTACGGCCATCTCGTCTGGACACCAGGCAAAGATCTTCCACTCCTCGCTGAGGAAAGCCAGGAGGGATGTTGCTTGTTCTTCTGGTAGATGGGCTGTAAGGCCCGATATGCAGTACTGTTCCAGATCTAGGTATTTCCATCCAGATCCGGGGATGAAGCACATATCGGTCCCACCGCGAAATATGACAGGTCATATGCCCCGGATTTCCAACATGATATCACAACATTACAGAAACAAGGATACAACATCTCATACAATCGGCATACAACTGCCTCAAATACATTACATCAGCGGAAGATACATATCTGAGTACAGACTACATTCAAATGCCTAGTGGCAAAGGTAAAACACACCATTCCCG
Organism: Bromus sterilis; assembly: GCA_950022295.1. NCBI lineage: Eukaryota > Viridiplantae > Streptophyta > Magnoliopsida > Poales > Poaceae > Bromus > Bromus sterilis. Next base: position 237,120,623 of record OX465596.1, read on the forward strand.
TAACCACACGGGTCCAGGCTCTCCGCCGGGATCCACCTAACTTGTCGTCATCGAGTCTCCACGAAGGCGTCCAAAAGAAGAGTCGAGGTAGTAAGCAACTGCAGCGGCCGATCAGGCAAAACATAAAAGGGAAAAGAAAATAAAGAGGTGATAATATATCAAAAGTCTTGTAACTAACTTCTCATGGGTAAGATGGGGGTAGTGGTGAGGTTGCAGACGCACTAGCAATATATGAGTGGCTAACGGTCTATTTTAGAGTAAGATGATAACCAAGCATTCGATGAGGAATCGCCTCCAAAAGGTCTTGCTATCAACTACTTACGCAAGCGTAACACCTATCATATCCTTGTCCTCCTCTTCGCATACCGACGAAGAAGAAGCAGTCAAGGCACACACATGTTGAATCAAATTATTAGGATTATCTCAGTTGTTGTTGTCTATGAACAAGGAGTAGGTCTTAAGTCGTCCATAACCGTGGACACGGTTTCTCGAAAAGATTTAACCCTACAGGGGTGTACCAACTGCCCATTACAAGGCTCCGCACGCACGCCCATCTCTCTCAGTTTCTACCCATCACAGGCAGCCATTTTATGATTTAGTCCCAAGAGATGCAAAACAACAGGTCCCTCTAACTAACAACGCACAAATCCGGGTGGCCCCCGGTGAGTCGACATCCAGCTCAGGAGCCGGCCGCGCTCTCGATCTGGTCTCTACCGTCTGTCGCAGGTATGGTTTGCCGGTAATTCTCACATGAGGCCGGGTCCTCAGCTGAACATGTTGGACCAACAAGGAAACCATGTCCCCGCTGGCCCGGGTTGTTTTAAAGAATATCTGCTAGGAGCAACCCAACAGACACACACACGGTTTCAAATGGTAAATCAGCTTGGGCCACCACTAGAAATGTTTGGAGCTAGGTAGGTAAGAAAAGGGGACCCCATAAAATCCCACACACGGTTAGGCACGCTTGTCAAGAGACACAATACCCGGAACTCGGGTCCTAAGTGACTCGAATGGAACAAAGCGTCGGGGCCAGATAGCGTAGACCTTCCATCCTTCGTCGAGTATAGTCAAAATTATAATAATCATATCATCCACAATAAATATAATAATGTGATATCCCGAATCCAAGGAGTAACAGGAGGTAACAGTTCATAACATCCTAGCATGCATACTAAGCATTGGCTGGGCAGCGAGCAATAGTAACATAGTCGAACAAGGTTTGCCGGGATGTGGAGGGACATGGATGTTCGGGCTTATTTGAGCGGCATGAATATAAAGGGGTAGGATCAAGCAATCGTTCTATCCTACACCTAGGCGCGAGTGAGCTGAAAGTTATAAGCATGATATATGATCCCCCTTACTTGATAAGAAGACGAAACCGAAGGTGAAGTCGATCGCAAGCTCGCAACGTGTAACAGCCCGGATTTCACAAAAATTAAAAATTTGTTTTCGGTGTGAATTGTTTGATTGTCTGATTTGTTTGCGGTGTTTGCATCCCCGATTTATCGATAGGCGATTATTTTTCCCCCTCTTATCTCGTACCGGACGGAGACCGACCCTTGACACCTTGACACTCGACCTTTGCAACACCAGGATTTCGCCCGATCACCGTCGCGAAAAGCGCACGAGACCAGCCGCAGCCAACGGAACGAAAACCCCGTTTAATAATTAAACGGGATATTTTCATAGCGCGCCGGAAAGTGTTCTCAGAACGGTTCCAGCGCGAGGTGAACGCCGCCGGCTCGACGCGCTGAACGCGCAGTTCAAAGTTTTACCCGAATCGGAGGTCCTGCGGACCCCCGACGGTCAGAAACGTAAGCACCGCGCGCGCGAGAGAAAAACCGGGGATGTTTTTGCAAACTTCCAGCCACCTAGGCTATATGTAGACCACCCCACCACTTAGGGTTTCCCTAAGCACTTAGGCAGCCCCAGATCTGAGTTTTGCCCCAATTTTCGCAACCCTAGCCTCCCAGCGGATCTGGACCGTCAGATCCGGAGATCCAACGGCCCAGATCTCTCCTAGCTCTCCACCTAGCTCCAGCCTTTCTCTCTCCTCTCTCTCTCCTCAACCGTGGGCGCCGCCGCCTCCACCTCGGTCGGCCGCCGCATGCGCCGCCGGTGACCAGCAGCCGCTCCGGCCAGGGCCCCCGCGCCTCCCGCTCCTCATGTACCTTCCTCTTCTCCTCCCTCTCACCCCGCCTCCTCTTCCCTCGCAGGAACCGCGCCGGGCAGCCATGGCCGTGGAGGACCGAAGCCGCCGCCCGAGCCGAAGCCCCTGCGCCGCCTTGGACCTCGCCGGGTCCGACCGCCCCGGCCAGCCACGCCCTTCCTCCGCCTCGCCGCGCCCGTTCCCTCCTCCTCGCTGCCTGGTTCTTGGCCGGTGGCCAGCTGGCACAAGCCGTCGCCGCCGCCAGTTCCCGCTCGGGAACGACGAGCAGGCAGGCCGGCCCACCAGTGCCACGGTCTCCGCGGCCCAGTGCCCCCACCGCCGCCATGGGCCGAGTCCATCAGGGGTGATGCCCCTTTTTCTTTTTTTTTGTTTTGTTTTTTTATTATTTCCTGTCTGTTATTATTGCTAAGTCTGGATTAAATTTTGTGCTGATCCGTTTTTGCGCTGTAATTTCCCGTTGATCCGTAGCCCGTATCGCGTTGCGCCCAAAATGAAAGTTGCTCAGAATTGCATGTACTTTAATTCATCTTATGGGAGCATTTGCATTTGAGGTCGTCTTGATTGTGTAATTGTGTGTTGAAGTGGGCATCAGGCCGTTAAACTGCTACTAATTCCTGTTAAGTGTTGCTGTTATAATTTTATTGCAACTTTGCATGATGATTATGACTCATCCATGAGGCCTATTCCATTGATTCTTTTTCCTATGTGTTAAGCATCATGTGTACTTCAATTCCATGCTTTAACTTGTCATGTTTGGGTGCTTTAGCTATATTAAATCTTGCTCCAAAGTAGCTATCCTCATGTTAATGTTCTGATGTTGCTGAAACTGTTATTTTATTGCAACTTCGGGTGACGATTGCTTCGCAACCATTTATCGGAATTGAGTGATTCCAATTGCATATTGTTAAGCATCATGTCTACTTCCATTATATGTATTGCATCTTCAAGTTAGCATTACTAGTCATATAGTTATTGAGCTCCAAAGTTGCTATGCTGCTGTTTTTGACAGCCACCTCTGTTTTCCTCTTTATCGATTCAAAGAAATGAATAAGTATCAGCGAGGCGGGGAATACGGGCCCGGTAGAGATAGGGATGATCGGCAAGCGCTAAGAGCGGGGCCGATGTTTCGTGTTGTGGGTGGCCATGGGATTGTTCAGCGTGCGTGTAACGTTCCGATGCCATGTTGCATGCTTAATATATTTTGATCTATGATGTCTATTTGCATGATTCTTTTTGCCATGCCTTCCTTGTCATGTATAGTTTAATTTCATATCATTTGTGAGCATGTTTGAATTGATTATCCTGTTTATTCATTGCTCTAAAGTGTGCTTTGTAATGTTGGCAGATCGTGTTCCAAACTTGCTTTGCTTGTATCTTTTTAACCGTAACTCCGTTTGGAGTGTTCCTTATATGTAACTTGATTAGTTTTTCGTGTACTTTGTGTTTATGCTGTTGGTTGCTGTTGTTAACCAACCTAAAATATGGTTTAGGACAGAACAGTACCAAATCCTTTAATCATCGTGCGGCACATAGTGTTATGCCATGTTTAGGTTGTGCTCACTTAAATTGACTAGCATAGATAGTTTACTTTATGCCATGTTTGCGTGCTATGCCATGCTTGCTTGAGTTGCCATGTTAACAACCTTTGTTGATCACCTGTAGTTAAGCAACTTGAACCACCGTAAACGTGCGGTATTCGTCGTGTGTGACCGATACCCCACTTAAACTAGTAGTAACCGTTCTCGACGATAGATCCGTATCGTGTTGCCATGTCGTGTGATGTCTTCTTGATCTTGTGTTGCCCCGTAGTAATAGAGTGCTTGCTCGTTGATTGCTTTCCAGTGTTTACCGTCTTGTGTGCTTCCGCGGGTACCTCTCGGAGACGATGCGAGCTTGCGATCAACTACACCTTCGGAACCCGACTTATCAACAGGCAAGGACTACACATTACTTATGATCCATTCTATTTCAACCAGCGGTTTGCATGCTAGTCTAGGTTAGGTTTGATGTTCGATCCTACCACATGTTTACAGCCTCTTTCAAACCAATACAGCCATGTCCCTTCCCAGCAAACCTTATACTGCTATGTTACTATTTCTCGTTGCTTAGCCCCTGCTTAGTATGCATGCTTAGGATGCTACGATGTTACCCTATTACTCTTGGGGTTGGGATATCACATTATTATATTGTTGTTGATGATATGATTATTATAATGTTGACTATAATCGACGAAGGATGGAAGGTCTAGGCTATCCCGCCCCGACGCTTTGTTCAATTCGAGTCACCTAGGATCCGAGTTCCAGGTATTGGTTTTAAGACTGAGCATGCCTAACCGCGTGTGGGATTTTATGGTGTCCCCTTTTCTTACCTACCTAGCTTCAAGCATTTCTAGTGGTGGCCCAAGCTGATTTTACCATTTGAAACCGTGTGTGTGCTGGTCATACGTCAGTAGTTTTTAAACCAACCCGGACCAGTGAGGACATAGTTCCCTTGCTGGCCCATCATGACCGGCTGAGGACCCGGTGTCCCATGTGTGATTAACCGGCAATCCAAACCTGGAGTCATACGATAGAGATCAGATCGAGAGAACGGCCGGCTCCTGAGCTGGATGTCGTCTCACCGGGGGCCACCCGGATTTGTTCGTTGTTAGCTAGAGGGACTTGTCGTCTCGAATCTCTTGGAACTAAATCATAAAATGGTTTCCTGTGATGGGTAGCAACTGAGAGAGATGGGCGTGCGTGCGGAGCCTTGTAATGGGCAGTTGGTACACCCTTGCAGGGTTAAATCTTTTCGAGAAGTCATGTCCACGGTTATGGACGACTTGAGACCTACTCCTTGTTCATAGACAACAACAACTGAGATAATCCTAATATTACTTGATCAACGTGTGTGTGCCTTGACTGCTTCTTCTTCGTCGGGATGCGAAGAGGAGGAAAAGGATAGGATTGGTGTTATGATTGCGTAAGTAGTTGATAGCAAGACTTGTTGGAGGCGATTTCCTCATCGAATGCTTGGCTTCTTACCTTACTCTCTAGATCGTTAGCCACTTCATAAATGCTAGTGCGGCAGCAACCTCACCACTTACCCCTTCCTTAACATAAACTACTAGTTGTCCTAGAATGACGAGTGATGAAGTCCTTGCTGGGACAGATGACCACTACAGTTGGATGCTGAGTACTTCTGTACCCATGATACTACCCCCTAACTCTTTTCAGGGTTCTTGATCGACAACAGGTATGGTGATCGACGTTTCACGTGGAGACTCGACGATGACTAGTTAGGCGGATCCCGGCGGAGGGCCTGGACCCGTGTGGTTATGGGAATCGATGTTTTTACCTTTGCCACTAGGCATTTGATTGTAGTCTGTACTCAGACATATATCTTTCTCTGATGTATTCTATTTAAGGCAGTTGTATGCCGATTGTATGAGATGTTGTATCCTTGTAAATGTAATGTTGTGAGGTCATGTTGGAAATCCGGGGCATATGAATTCGTCATATGTCGCGGTGGGACCGATATGTGCTTCGTCCCCGGATCTAGATGAAAACATCTAGATCTGGAACAGTACCGCATATCGGGCCTTACAACTTGGTATCAGAGCCTTACCGACCGTAGGATCCCTTTTCTGGCCGAAGTCGAGTCTAGACAAAAACTATTTTGTAGTTAATAACTTAGTTATCGGAGAGTAGTAATCTTTTTACTCCTTACCCATGCTCTGGTCAGGACAAGTGTCGTAAGTGTTTTAATTCTCGCCTTATCCCATTCAAACTCTAGGATCTCGAGTGTGTGGAGTATCAGAATCGTTACAATGCCTTTCTTGCAGCGTATTGTCTTGATTCTGAGCTCAGTTGGGAATTCCTGTAGTACCTTTAGCTTGTCCGATTCTGGATATCATCTGGGTCAACCATTGCCATCCCTCCTTTTATCGGTGTTTTTACGACTTGCGTCGAAAATCACTATCCCTTGATATGGTTTTCACAATCGTTCTTCCTCTTGTCACTGACGGTTTCGTTTTCCGAAGATGTTGTCTCTCTGCGGAAAATTTATCTCTAGAGAAGTTCGACGTCGACATGGAGCAGAGTCCCTTGTTGGTGGTGTTGAAGATCGTCGACTCTCTTTTCTCTCCCCCCTTCTCCCCCGGATCGTCCTGGATCTGGGGACGAGATCCCTTGTTGGTGGTGTTGTATTGTAACAGCCCGGATTTCACAAAAATTAAAAAATTATTTTCGGTGTGAATTGTTTGATTGTGTGATTTTTTTGCGGTGTTTGCAACCCCGATTTATCGATCGGCGATTATTTCCCCCCCTCTTATCTCGTACCGGGCGGAGACCGACCCTTGCCACCTTGACACTCGACCTTTGCGACAACGGGACTTCGCCCGATCACCGTCGCGAAAAGCGCACGAGACCAGCCGCAGCCAACGGAACGAAAACCCCTTTTAATAATTAAACGGGATATTTTTATAGCGTGCCGGAAAGTGTTCTCAGAATGGTTCCAGCGCGAGGTGAACGCCGCCGGCTCGACGCGCTGATCGCGCAGTTCGAAGTTTTACCCGAATCGGAGGTCCTGCGGACCCCCGGCAGTCAGAAACGTGAGCACCACGCGCGCGAGAGAAAAATCTTGGATGTTTTTGCAAACTGCCAGCCACCTGGGCTATATGTAGACCACCCCACCAATTAGGGTTTCCCTAAGCACTTAGGCAGCCCCAGATCTGAGTTTTGCCCCAATTTTCGCAACCCTAGCCTCCCAGCGGATCTGGACCGTCAGATCCGGAGATCCAACAGCCCAGATCTCTCCTAGCTCTCCACCTAGCTCCAGACTTTCTCTCTCCTCTCTCTCTCTCCTCAACCGTGGGCGCCGCCGCCTCCACCTCGGCCGGCCGCCGCAGCCGGCGACCAGCAGCCACTCCGGCCAAGGCCCCCACGCCTCCCTCTCCTCATGTACCTTCCTCTTCTCCTCCCTCTCACCCCGCCTCCTCTTCTGATAGAGGCGAAGGTGTCCCGATGTTTCGATGAGATGGTGGAGATCGATTATGGTGGAGACGACTTTCACGATCCGACTACGAACGTGCGAAGACGTTGCGCCTTAGCGATCGCTAAACCAACTCCGAGAGGTTATTGATCCCGCGGATGCACGATCAACCTGACCACGAAGGTCTAATTCCTGCAAGCAATCGAAGAACAAGCAAGAACTAAGAATTGCAATCTGGATATTGCTAATATAAGATGAATGATTACGAAAGTTGGGGTTCCAATGAGGTCTTGGCCTGGTCGGATGACACAAACGAAGAGCTCGAAGTTGCGGCTATGGCTAACTTAAATCAAATTAAAACCCAAGTCTAAACGACGCCCTAAGGGCTGTATATATGGGGGAACAGAGGGGAATTTCGTGGCCCCTTGGAGGAGGGGTCCGAAAACAACCCTAACTCGGTTTCCCCACACATACGGACTCTAAAAAATAGCCTATTAAGTGTATTTCGAAATTACATGGGCCTGGCCCAATAATAAGGTGACGCAGCACCTATTATAACCCTTGGACGAAAATATTAATGTGGCGTCTTGTGTCTCTCGTCCAAGTCTTCATGCACGCCTTATGGTGGCCTCAAAGTGCGAAAATCACCACTGGAAGCTCCATTGTCCTTTCCCGCGCGCACACCTCCTTCTCCATGCTTGATCCCGCTCCAATGACCATCCTTCTTATCCATGCTAGGTCCTTCATTCATAAGACAAACAAAAGTATCTAATTTAGGCAGCATCATATGTTCCTGAACATTAGAAGGATTCGCAAGAAACGAAAGTACCTGATAATTTAGTTGACGTGCGCGTGCTCTAGTAACTGGTCCAGTATGTGTAGTTGGTGAAGATGTGGGTGTAACATTAGTAGAGATGTCCTCATCATCCTCCCCTTCTTGAATTGAAGTCGTCCTCGACGGAAGCTCATCATCTTCTCCCAAATAAGGTTTCAAATCTGCAATGTTAAATGTGGGACTAACCCCAAAATCTGCAGGTAGCTCAAGTTTATATGCATTATCATTAATTTTCTGTAAAACCTTAAAGGGACCATCAGCTCGTGGCATTAACTTAGACTTGCGCAAATCAGGAAACCTATCTTTACGTAGATGTAACCAAACAAGATCTCCTGGTTCAAACACAACATGCTTTCTACCCTTATCACCAGCAAGCTTGTATCTAGCATTCATTTTCTCAATGTTTTCTTTAGTTAACTCATGCATTTTTAATATCAATTCAGCACGTTGCTTAGCATCAAAATTAACCTTCTCCGAAGATGGAAGAGGCAGCAAATCAATAGGTGCACGAGGTAGAAAACCATAAACAATCTCAAAAGGGCACATTTTAGTGGTAGAATGAAATGAACGATTATAAGCAAATTCAATATGAGGTAAACATTCTTCCCACATTTTCAAGTTACTCTTTAAAACAGCCCTAAGCATAGTAGACAAAGTCCTATTGACTACTTCAGTTTGTCCATCAGTTTGGGGATGACAAGTAGTACTAAAAAGTAGTTTAGTCCCCAACTTAGCCCATAAGCATCTCCAAAAATGGCTAAGAAACTTAGTATCACGATCCGAGACAATAGTATTGGGCACACCATGTAAGCGAATAATCTCACGAAAGAATAAATCAGCAACATTAGCAGCATCATCGCTTTTATGACATGGTATAAAATGTGCCATCTTAGAAAATCTATCCACGACAACAAATATGCTATCCCTCCCCTGCTTTGTTCGAGGCAAGCCTAAAACAAAGTCCATGGATATGTCCTCCCACGGAACACTAGGTACAGGTAAAGGCATGTATAAACCATGAGGATTGAGTCGTGACTTAGCTTTTTGACATGTAGTGCAGCGAGCAACAAAACGCTCAACATCCCGTCTCATCTTTGGCCAAAAGAAATGTGTAGCAAGTACGTCCTCCGTCTTCTTCACGCCAAAGTGTCCCATTAATCCTCCTCCATGCGCCTCCTGCAACAACAAAAGACGAATAGAGCTAGCTGGAATGCATAGCTTGTTAGAACGGAACACAAAACCATCATTAAGCACAAATTTGTTCCATGTTCTACCCTCTCTACAATTCTGCAATACATCTTTAAATTCCGCATCATGTACATATTGACCTTTGAGTGTCTCTAAACCGAATATCTTGAAGTCAAGTTGTGAAAGCATAGTATAACGACGAGACAAAGCATCAGCAATAATATTATCTTTCCCCTTCTTGTGTTTAATGACATAAGGGAAAGTCTCAATAAATTCAACCCACTTAGCATGTCTACGATTAAGTTTTGCTTGGCTTCTTATGTGTTTCAAAGATTCATGATCAGAATATATAACAAATTCTTTGGGCCATAAATAATGTTGCCAAGTTTCTAATGTCCGAACAAGAGCGTATAATTCCTTATCATAAGTAGAAGAGTTCAGACTAGGCCCACTCAATTTTTCAGAAAAGTATGCAACAGGTTTAGCATCTTGTAATAACACACCTCCCAAACCAATCCCACTAGCATCGCATTCAAGCTCAAAAGTCTTATTAAAATCAGGAAGTTGGAGCAAAGGAGCATGTGTTAACTTATCTTTCAATACCGTGAAGGCTTCTTCCTGTGCGGTACCCCAAGTAAAAGGCACATCCTTGCGTGTAAGCTCATTGAGAGGTGCAGCAATGGTGCTGAAATCTCTCACAAAACGCCTATAGAATCCAGCGAGGCCAAGAAAACTCCTCACTTGTGTGACGGTTTTGGGCTGCGGCCAACTCTCAATCGCCTCGATCTTGGCTTTATCAACTTCAATTCCCTGCGGAGTAACAACATAGCCAAGAAACGATACTCGGTCGGTGCAAAAGGTGCACTTCCCAAGGTTACCAAACAAACGTGCATTACGTAGAGCAATAAAAACAGCACGTAAATGATCCAAATGTTCCTCCAAAGATTTGCTATAAATCAGTATATCATCAAAATAGACTACCACAAATCGTCCAATGAAAGCACGTAAAACCTCGTTCATTAATCTCATGAAAGTGCTAGGTGCATTAGTTAACCCAAAAGGCATGACTAACCACTCATATAATCCAAACTTAGTTTTAAATGCCGTTTTCCATTCATCCCCTAATTTCATGCGAATTTGATGGTATCCACTACGCAAATCAACTTTGGAAAACATGGTAGAGCCACTTAATTCATCAAGCATATCATCTAACCTAGGAATAGGATGACGATAACGAATAGTAATATTATTAATGGCTCTACAATCAACACACATACGCCAAGTTCCATTCTTTTTAGGCACTAATATAACAGGAACAGCACAAGGACTAAGGGATTCACGTATGTAACCTTTGTCGAGTAGCTCTTGTACTTGACGCTGAATCTCCTTCGTCTCCTCCGGATTGGTACGGTATGGCGCACGGTTGGGCAGCGAAGCACCGGGAATTAAGTCAATCTGATGCTGAATCCCTCGAATAGGTGGTAATCCCGGTGGTACGTCTTGTGGAAAGACGTCAATAAACTCCTGCAAAAGGTCAGTGACAACAGGAGGCAAAGAAGGAGGCAATTCCTCAAATGAAAACAAAGCTTCTTTGCACACAAAAGCATAGCACACATATTGACTAACATCCAAATCCGAAATATCAACCTTAGTAGAAAGCAAAGTTGGACTAGTCAATTTAATTTCATTAGAAACAGCAGACGAAGATTTGCTATTAGTCTTATGTTGTTGCTCAAATTCTTTAGCTGCTATCTCATTTTCACTCTTATTTTTCTCCTGTTTAGCTTTACTAGCTCTAGCAAGATCATCTTTCACAATTTGTTCAGGAGACATAGGAAGTAAAGCAATAGTTTTATCCTGATGAACCAGAGTAAACTGATTTGTCCTACCATGGTTTACAACATTCCTATCAAATTGCCATGGTCTACCAAGTAAAAGAGAGCATGCTTGCATGGGTACCACATCACAATCAACATAATCAGCATATGCAGCAATGCTAAAGTGCACACGAACAGAACGCGTTACCTTAATCTTACCACTATTGTTAAACCACTGAATATAGTACGCATGGGGGTGTGGTCTTGTGGTGAGAGATAGCTTCTCCACCAACTCCATGCTCGCCAAGTTGTTGCAACTCCCTCCGTCAATGATGATCCGAACCGAACGTTCTTTCACCACTCCCTTTGCGTGGAACAAATTATGCCTCTGGTTTTGCTCGGCCTTCGATACCTGCACACTTAACACACGTTGAGCAACCAAACTAGCATATTGATCTGCATCATCAGGAGCCATATACTCTATATCATGAGCATCATCATGGGCACCCTGTTCCTCGTGAGCAATGAGAACTAAAGTCTCCTCATCATAGTCGCTCGCTGACTCATACCCACCATCCGCCGTAATAATCATCACACGCTTGGAGGGACAGTCTTTTGCGAAGTGACCTCCACCTTGGCACCTGCGACATTTAATATCACGATCTCGTGTTTGCCCTGTGGAAGCCATGGATGAAGAAGAACTCGCTGCTGGACCACTCTGTGCACCCTTGAATGGTGGCGCTGGCTGTTTTGGTGGCTCCCTGTAAGAATGAGCGGTTGAAGTAGATGGTGGTGCAGCAGGACGTGTGGATGTAGAAGGTCCACGCGATGTCCATGATGTATTTCGTCCTGCAGAAAAGTTAGGTCTCGTAGCGGCCTGTCGATCCTGCACTTCACGTTCAACTTTACAAGCAAGATGAAACAAACGAGTAATAGTAGCATAGTCCTTGTATTCTAGAATAGTTTGTATCTCCCTGTTTAAGCCACCTATAAAACGTGCAAACATAGCTTCATTATCCTCTACTAGGCCACATCTAATCAATCCAGTTTGTAATTCTTGATAATATTCCTCTACAGAATTTTTTCCTTGTCTCAAACGCTGTAATTTTTGTAGCAATTCTCGTTGATAATAAGGAGGAACCCAGCGAGTACGCATAGCATCTTTTAAAGCAGCCCAAGTAGCTGGAATATTATTAGCATGCAATCTACAATGTTCAGACCACCAAATAGATGCAAACCCCGTGAATTCACAAACAGCAGCAGTAACACGTCTATTCTCCAGATATTGTAAACATGTAAAGCGTTGTTCAGTTTCTAACTCCCAAGTAAGATAAGCATCAGGAATATATCTACCCTCAAACGGCTTAAGATTCAATTTAAGTTTAGGCACATGTTCATCATCGCGTACCTGAGGGGGTGGTTGGTGTCGACCGTGGCGAATGTTGGGACGTGGACGTCCAGCTGACTGTTCATAGGCCGCTTCTTGTTCCACCTCCTCCTCGTAATCACCCTCGTAGTTGTCGTCCTGGCCGACGTCAGAGGAAGCAGCAGCAGTAACTGCAGCAGCAGCAGGAGCACCAGCAACTTGTCCGCCCGGAAACAGAATACGTCGTGCACGTCGTGGTGGCGGTGGCTGTGCTGGAGCGGCCGCAGGCTGTATAGGTAGGCGTGCGAGCAACTCAGTAAACTTGGCGTCGAGCTTGGTGTCGATCATCTTCTCCACACCATCAATCGCCTCTGTAAATCTGTTCTCGATGTCATTCACCTGTTCAGACATCATTTGTGCAAATTTATCATGTAATGCTTTGTTTGACATATTCTCCCAATCAGGTGCATCCCGCGCCGCTTCATCATGGGATCCTGGCATGGTTAGCAGAAATAGAAAACACACAGAAGTATGATCCTACTTCTACTAATGGGATGTGGGGTGGTGGAAAGCACAAATCCGTCAAGCTTTTCTTTCGTTCTTACCGATTCTTACCTAGCAGCAGGTGGTGATGTACAACCAACGGGTCAAAACTCTCAGAGATGTGGTAGAGCGATGGCCAGGAGGTGTCAAAACGCACGATGTAGAATATATGTGGAGCTGTAGGAAGGCTGACAAGTATGGTAGCAAAAGCTCAACAGTAATCAAAACAGAGATGCAAAGCTGAATAAACACGCAACGTCGGTACTGTGCTGATCCTAGGCTAGACCGTACTAGAGACGCGAGCCTAAAACACCAACGAAAGCACGGCGCGGCACGTAATCAACTGAGAAGCACACTCTGAATTTTTTTGTTTTCTCTTTTTTTTTTTGCTTTTTTTTTGCGATGCGGGACTGCGGTGGCTGAAAAAGTGCGAAAAAATAACTATGGTGGCGAACGTCTCAAAATGAGTTTCTGGACATAAGGAACGTATGGGCACGAAAAAAATTTACCCCCGAAATTTTTGGCCTAATAACTGCTCTGGAAAGCGTGCCAGACTCCTACGTACGACAAAAGATTGGTGAAATCCGACTCTAATCAAATCAAAACTAATCTGGCTACGGAGAGATCACAAACCGAACAGGTGATGAAACTCAACTCGGATTGGTAGGTCGTGGTGCTGTATATGGACTCTACTTTGCGGAACGTGGTGGTGTATCTAGACTCGGATTGGCGGAAACGTGGCGGTGTACTACTGTGCGGCGGCGGTGTGACAAACTGTGATCAGAACTCGAAACTCTAAGGGAACTAGACGCTAAGATCAGCAACTCGACACAACGATGCAACCGCAAATTCAACAAAGCAAACTACTGTAAAGAAAACTGGACAAAGGCTCGGACTGTTTTGGGACGTGATGATCTAACCCTAATTTTTTTGTTGGCTTTTTCGTGGACTGTAGGTATGAAGAACAGAACCAATCTAGACTACGAAAACTGGTAAATCTCACCGAGCAACCTGGAAATCTGATACCACTTGATAGAGGCGAAGGTGTCCCGATGTTTCGATGAGATGGTGGAGATCGATTATGGTGGAGACGACTTTCACGATCCGACTACGAACGTGCGAAGACGTTGTGCCTTAGCGATCGCTAAACCAACTCCGAGAGGTTATTGATCCCGCGGATGCACGATCAACCTGACCACGAAGGTCTAATTCCTGCAAGCAATCGAAGAACAAGCAAGAACTAAGAATTGCAATCTGGATATTGCTAATATAAGATGAATGATTACGAAAGTTGGGGTTCCAATGAGGTCTTGGCCTGGTCGGATGACACAAACGAAGAGCTCAAAGTTGCGGCTATGGCTAACTTAAATCTAATTAAAACCCAAGTCTAAACGACGCCCTAAGGGCTGTATATATGGGGGAACAGAGGGGAATTTCGTGGCCCCTTGGAGGAGGGGTCCGAAAACAACCCTAACTCGGTTTCCCCACACATACGGACTCTAAAAAATAGCCTATTAAGTGTATTTCGAAATTACATGGGCCTGGCCCAATAATAACCCTTGGACGAAAATATTAATGTGGCGTCTTGTGTCTCTCGTCCAAGTCTTCATGCACGCCTTATGGTGGCCTCAAAGTGCGAAAATCACCACTGGAAGCTCCATTGTCCTTTCCCGCGCGCACACCTTCTTCTCCATGCTTGATCCCGCTCCAATGACCATCCTTCTTATCCATGCTAGGTCCTTCATTCATAAGACAAACAAAAGTATCTAATTTAGGCAGCATCATATGTTCCTGAACATTACAAGGATTCGCAAGAAACGAAAGTACCTGATAATTTAGTTGACGTGCGCGTGCTCTAGTAACTGGTCCAGTATGTGTAGTTTGTGAAGATGTGGGTGTAACATTAGTAGAGATGTCCTCATCATCTTCCCTCACAGGAACCGCGTCGTCAGCCATGGCCGTGAAGGACCGAAGCCGCCGCCCGAGCCGAAGCCCCTGCACCACCTTGGACCTTGCCGGGTCCGACCGCCTCGGCCAGCCGCGCCCTCCCTCCGCCTCGCCGCGCCCGTTCCCTCCTCCTCGCCGCCTGGTTCTTGGCCGGAGGCCAGCCGGCACAAGCCGTCGCCACCGCCAGTTCCCGCTCAGGAACGACGAGCAGGCAGGCCGGCCCAGCTCGAGCAGGCCATGCGGCCCACCAGTGCCACGGTCTCCGCGGCTCAATGCCCCACCGCCGCCATGGGCCGAGCCCATCAGGGGTGAGGCCCCTTTTTCTTTTTGTTTTGTTTTGTTTTGTTTTTTTATTATTTATTGTCTGTTATTATTGCTAAGTCTGGAGTAAACTGTGTGCTGATCCGTTTTTGCGCTGTAATTTCCCGTTGATCCGTAGCCCGTATCGCGTTGCGCCCAAAATGAAAGTTGCTCAGAATTGCATGTACTTTAATTCATCTTATGGGAGCATTTGCATTTGAGGTCGTCTTGATTGTGTAATTGTGTGTTGAAGTGGGCATCAGGCCGTTAAACTGCTACTAATTCCAGTTAAGTGATGCTGTTATAATTTTATTGCAACTTTGCATGATGATTGTGACTCATCCATGAGGCCTATTGCATTGATTCTTTTTCCTATGTGTTAAGCATCATGTGTACTTAAATTCCATGCTTTAAATTGTCATATTTGGGTGCATTAGCTATATTAAATCTTGCTCCAAATTAGCTATCCTGATGTTAATGTCCTGCTGTTGCTGAAACTGTTATTTTATTGCAACTTCGGGTGACAATTGCTTCGCAACCGTTTAACGGAATTGAGTGATTCCAATTGCATATTGTTAAGCATCATGTCTACTTCCATTATATGTATTGCATCTTCATGTTAGCATTACTGGTCATATAGTTATTGAGCTCAAAAGTTGCTATGCTGCTGTTTTTGACAGCCACCTCTGTTTTCCTCTAAGTCTGTAACGTTCCGATGCCATGTTGCATGCTTAATATCTTGCATGCTTAATATCTTTTGATCTATGATGTCTATTTGCATGATTATTTTTTCCATGCCTTCCTTGTCATGTTTAGTTTAATTTCATATCATTTGTGAGCATTTTTGCATTGATTATCTTGTTTATGCATTCCTCTAAAGTGTGCTTCGTAATGTTGGCAGATTGTGTTCCAAACTTGCTTTGCTTGTATCTTTTTAACCGTAACTCCGTTTGGAGTGTGACTTATATGTAACTTGATTAGTTTTTCGTGTACTTTGTGTTTATGCTTTTGTTTTCTGTTGTTAACCAACCTAAAATATGGTTTAGGACAGAATAGTACCAAATCCTTTAATCATCGTGCGGCACTTAGTGTTAAGCCATGTTTAGGTTGTGCCTCACTTAAATTGACTAGCATAGATAGTTTACTTTTTGCTTCACCTCTTGACATGTTTGCGTGCTATTCCATGATTGCTTGAGTTGCCATGTTAACAACCTTTGTTGATCACCTGTAGCTAAGCAACTTGAACCACCGTAAACGTGCGGTATTCGTCGTGTGTGACCGATACCCCACTTAAACTGTTAGTAACTGTTCTCGACGATAGATCCGTATCGCGTTGCCGTGTCGTGTGATGTCTTCTTGATCTTGTGTTGCCCCGTAGTAATAGAGTGCTTGCTCGTTGATTGCTTTCCAGTGTTTACCGTCTTGTGTGCTTCCGCGGGTACCTCTCGGAGACGATGCGAGCTTGCGATCAACTACACCTTCGGAACCCGACTTATCAACAGGCAAGGACTATACATTACTTATGATCCATTCTATTTCAACCAGCGGTTTGCATGCTAGTCTAGGTTAGGTTCGATGTTCGATCCTACCACATGTTTACAACCTCTTTCAAACCAATACAGCCATGTCCCTTCCCAGCAAACCTTGTACTGCTATGTTACTATTGCTCGTTGCTCAGCCCCTGCTTAGTATGCATGCTTAGGATGCTACGATGTTACCCTGTTACTCTTGGGGTTGGGATATCACATTATTATATTGTTGTTGATGATATGATTATTATAATGTTGACTATAATCGACGAAGGATGGAAGGTCTAGGCTATCCCGCCCCGACGCTTTGTTCAATTCTAGTCACCTAGGATCCGAGTTCCGGGTATTGGTTTTAAGACTGAGCATGCCTAACCGCGTGTGGGATTTTATGGTGTCCCCTTTTCTTACCTACCTAGCTTCAAGCATTTCTAGTGGTGGCCCAAGCTGATTTTACCATTTGAAACCGTGTGTGTGCTGGTCATACGTCAGTAGTTTTTAAACCAACCCGGACCAGTGAGGACATAGTTCCCTTGCTGGCCCATCATGACCGGCTGAGGACCCGTTGTCCCATGTGTGATTAACCGGCAATCCAAACCTGGAGTCATACGATAGATATCAGATCGAGAGAACGGCCGGCTCCTGAGCTGGATGTCGTCTCACCGGGGGCCACCCGGATTTGTTCGTTGTTAGCTAGAGGGACTTGTCGTCTCGAATCTCTTGGAACTAAATCATAAAATGGTTTCCTGTGATGGGTAGCAACTGAGAGAGATGGGCGTGCGTGCGGAGCCTTGTAATGGGCAGTTGGTACACCCTTGCAGGGTTAAATCTTTTCGAGAAGTCGTGTCCACGGTTATGGACGACTTGAGACCTACTCCTTGTTCATAGACAACAACAACTGAGATAATCCTAATATTACTTGATCAACGTGTGTGTGCCTTGACTACTTCTTCTTCGTCGGGATGCGAAGAGGAGGAAAAGGATAGGATTGGTGTTATGATTGCGTAAGTAGTTGATAGCAAGACTTGTTGGAGGCGATTTCCTCATCGAATGCTTGGCTTCTTACCTTACTCTCTAGATCGTTAGCCACTTCATAAATGCTAGTGCGGCAGCAACCTCACCACTTACCCCTTCCTTAACATAAACTACTAGTTGTCCTAGAATGACGAGTGATGAAGTCCTTGCTGGGACAGATGACCACTACAGTTGGATGCTGAGTACTTCTGTACCCATGATACTACCCCCTAACTCTTTTCAGGGTTCTTGATCGACAACAGGTATGGTGATCGACGTTTCACGTGGAGACTCGACGATGACTAGTTAGGCGGATCCCGGCGGAGGGCCTGGACCCGTGTGGTTATGGGAATCGATGTTTTTACCTTTGCCACTAGGCATTTGATTGTAGTCTGTACTCAGACATATATCTTTCTCTGATGTATTCTATTTAAGGCAGTTGTATGCCGATTGTATGTGATGTTGTATCCTTGTAAATGTAATGTTGTGAGGTCATGTTGGAAATCCGGGGCATATGACTTCGTCATATGTCGCGGTGGGACCGATATGTGCTTCGTCCCCGGATCTGGATGGAAACATCTAGATCTGGAACAGTATCGAATATTGGGCCTTACACAACGTCTCCGAGAAGTACCCGCGGAAGCACACAAGAAGGAATCACTGGAAAAGGGAAATCACGAGCAAACATCTATTACTACGAAGCAATCACGAGCAAGCATCAACAAGAAGGCAACATGAGACAACGCAATACGATCGCGTCTATCGTCGGGAACGGTTACTAACAGGTTAAGTGTAGTAGTCGTCACACACGACGATACCGCACATTTATAATGGTTCAAGTTATTTAGCTACACAACATGAGCAAAGGTTGTCAACATGGCATCTCACACAAGCATGGCATAGCACACAAACATGACAAGAGGTTAAGCATAAGGTAAGCTATTGTGACGCCCCCAAAATCAGACCGTGTACAGTAATCATACACACAGGGTACACGACTGAGATTAGGGTGCCACGGTGATAATATCATAGCACAACACTAAACACAAAAGGATAAACAAATATATTACAATAGAGGGGGTCACGCGGACCCGAATATATAAGTCATACAAGCCATAATATCTGAGTACAGACATAGTTAGTCAAGTTTTGCCTTAAGAAGGCTAGCACAAATCACATCAGAGATACGGAACGAAAAGGCGAGGCCTCCTGCCTGGGATCCACAGAACTTGATGAGGACATCCCTACTAATGTTACACCCATACCCTCACCAACTACACATACTGGACCAGTTACTAGAGCACGTGCACGTCAACTAAATTATCAGGTACTTTCGTTTCTTGCGAATCCTTCTATTGTTCATGAACATATGATGCTGCCTAAATTAGATACTTTTGTTTTGCTTATGAATGAAGGACCTAGCATGGACAAGAAGGATGGTCATTGGAGCGGGATCAAGAATGGAGAAGAAGGTGCGCGCGGGGGAAAGTACAGTGGAGCTTCCAGTGGGGATTTTCGCACGTTGAAGCCACCATAAGGCATGCATGAAGGCTTGGACGAAATACACGAGATGCCACTTCATTATTTTCGTCCAAGAGCAAATATAGGTGCTGCGTCACCTTAATATTGGGCTGGGCCCATGTAATTTCGAAATACCACATTATAGGCTGTTTTTAGAGTCCGTATGTGTGGGGAAACCGAGTTAGGGTTGTTTTCGGACCCCACCTCCAAGGGGTCACGAAAATCCCCTCTGTTCCCCCATATATACAGCCCTTAGGGCGTCGTTTAGACTTGGGTTTTAATTAGATTAAAGTTAGCCATAGCCGCAACTTCGAGCTCTTCGTTTGTGTCATCCGACCAGGCCAAGACCTCATTGGAACCCCAACTTTCATAATCATTCATCTTATATTCGCAATATCCAGATTGCAATTCTTAGTTCTTGCTTGTTCTTCGATTGCTTGCAGGAATTGACCTTCGTGGTCAGGTTGATCGTGCATCCGCGGGATCAATAACCTCTCGGAGTTGGTTTAGCGATTGCTAAGGCGCAACGTCTTCGCACGTTCGTAGTCGGGTCGTGAAAGTCTACTCCACCAAAAATCGATCTCCACCATCTCATCGAAACATCGGGACACCTTCGCCTCTATCAGAACTACTCCTGGTCAACGGGGAACTCGACGTCGTAGTAGGCGCCTCCGGGGTACTCCTGCTCCTAAGCTCCAACGTCGGCTGCAGCGGCCGATCAGGCAAAACAGTAAAGGAAATAAAGCAGGTGAGTATCTAGTATACCCGCGAGTCTTACGTCCGCTACTAAGCATTATGCATTGTATCAACGGAAAGAAGAGGCTGTATATAGTGGACTAAAAGTCAGAAATTCAGAGCAAGGGTAAGAAGCTAGGCCTATCGAAGACTAGCATCTTCCGACGATGTCTTGGAGCATGAGGTAAGAATCAGCCAATAGTTTATATAAAGCATAAAGTAACAATGAAGCAGAAGTTGCTGCAACATTGAATAATAATAAGTTGTAATAATTAACAATGCATCCGAGTTCACCTCCTCGACATCCCCGCGAGGAAGAGAACCCGGAACCATACCGTTTAATAATAGTTTCTAGTGGTAAGATCCAGCTTCAGCATAAAGCATCCTGTTACCGTGGACACGGCTATTCGAATAGATTAATCTTCCCTGCAGGGGTGCACTTGGGTTACGCTACACGCACGGATCTCCAGGGTGGCGGGAACCTTGTTAGGGAACGCTCCACCGAGGCTATCCGACACTTCCTAGCCCATCTTTCAAACTAAACAGAGAGGTCATCCGCCGGTCTAAATCCTAAGTACGCCGAGCCTTGGACCCCAACCCGAGCGTACTCCTGCACGGTGCGTGACTGGCCGGTGAAGTTGAAGCAAAACCAAATAAGACATCACCGCGCGAGCAAATAAGACAACACCACTTCACGGCAATCAGCCCGCGGTACTGCTGACGTCTGAAGAGTCCTTGGACGACACTAAGAAGCGGAGGAGCCCATAACTCATAGTTCCCACTGGTAGGTAGTGCGTACATGGCATATAGCCAACTCAAGACATTCACTGAACCATTTAGCATTTTAATTAACCTGCGTGACAACCGTCATCGTTGCCTCGACTTAACCGACCCGTCTCCTTACCTTGTCTCGCGTGTGCTCCTGGAGGAGCTCGACTTTCGTGGGTTGGTAACTCTCGCGGCCAACGATCAGGGGCCAAGCACACCGGTACACTGGTCGTACCCTCCCTGTCGTCCCGTCGCGATACCTCTCGCGAGCACCGTTGGGTCGCCCGACTTCTTACCTTTAAGGACAACCGTCGTTCAGGACCCTATGGCGGTAAGACAAAGTCAGCCTCGAGGGGAGTACAAGCATTACTCCTTGATAGCTCACACTTGAGGTGACTAGGCATAACCCAGATAGGGGCCTTTGACGGTGTCTGCATTGTACCGTACCTGTGCAGTTATAATATATGTATCCGCGTCCACTCCCCTGAGTGATCACGGCCCTCTATCTAATCCTAGCTAACAATGCGCAGGGCTCACTGCTGAATAATGCATAATAATAATAATAGGCAGCATAGGATAAAGGAAGGCACATCAAGGGGCGACAAAATCAGGCTATGCAATTGAATAGGATTGTAATCGTAGCAGCAGCAGTAACAATGCCTAGTGCAAGAAATGTACGGAAAGGTAGGCGATATCTGGGGACGAGAATGGCTCTGCTTGCCTGCAAGCTCGACGGTAGTAGTAGGGACGTCGACGACGTAGTCGTACTCATCAGCGGTGTAGTCGACGGCAGCAGCGGGGTCTACCGGAGATTAAGGGGGGGAAGAAATAGTAAATACACAGCAAGCATATACAAACAGATGCATGACATGATAAATTAAATGTTAACGGTGTTCTAACGCAGTGTAATGCAATATGCTCGGAGCGGGAATTCATCTGGGGATGAACTACCGGCTCCGGGTGATTACCGGACAGGGCGTCCGGAGGGGGAAGGATCAAGCCGGAGGTATCGTGGTTACCGGACAAACATAAGGGGGGTGTATCCGTGTTAGTTGAACCATTCCGGACAACTTTCGTGTTCGGAATAAATTCATCCGGGCACTCTAACAGTACCGGACAATTTATCGGACAGACGGTCCGGAGGGGGAATGTTCGATGTTCGTTGTGTTAGCGGGGTGTGGTAGACATACGGATGGCGTATCCGTATTCGTTATATTTTTCTGATCAATTTTCATGTATAAAGTTTTTGAATCCGAGTTACGGTTTAAAAGTTATTGAATTTCAAAGTTTAAATCAATTTAAATGATTTTCTGGATTTTCTTTTATTATTTATTAAACATTATCCAAAACATTATCCAGAACAGTGCTGACATGTGGGACCCACATGTCAGCCTCTGTTATATATAAAACATTTAACAAAATCAGAAAATGCCTCTGGACCCACCTGTCATAGGCACTAGTTTTATTAGTTTTAGTTTAATCTAATCAGGGGGTTTTAATAACTAATCCTTTAAATTAGCCAGGGGGGCCACCTGTCATTGGTGGTTAGCCACTAATTAGCTATCTGACGGGCGGGGCCCGCCTGTCGGCGACACGGCCATCGCCGGCGACGGCAAAGTTCGCCGGAGTTGAGCGTGCGCTCGATTCCGGCGACCATTTTGAGCGGGGTTTGCTCCTACGTGTTCCTGGGGGAGTGCTGCGTCGAATGGTGGTGTTGGCCCCGCCGGGGAGTCGCCGGAACGACGCCGGCGACGACGGAGGCGGCGGCCCGTGTTCGGACCTTGACGGAATCGGGGCTAGAGGGGGTTTGAGTGCGCGCTGAGTGTTCTAACGGGACCTACGGGTCGTGGGGAGCACGATGGGGACGCACACGGGAACTAATGGTTCCCGTGGTTAAGCCGACGACGAGCGCGCGCGGCGGCGGGTTCGGTTTGAGAAGGGCGCCATCTACGGGCATGGGGAGAGGTAGAGGAACACGTCGTTCCGTGCGGAAGGCTCACCGGGGCGTGTAGCCGTTAGAGCGGGCTTGGGGAGGGGCGGGTGTGGCCGGAATTGCGACGGCGAGCGGCGGGGCAGAGGAGGGGAACGGCGGCGTAGCGCGCGATGTAGAGGTTCACGGCCCGATTCCTTGTGGATGTCGACGAAAACGACGCTGGCGGGGCGCTAGGACACGGTGGCCGGCCTCCTCGTCGCCGTTGGCCGCGGGAACCACGACGGGGCGGCCACGGCAACACTCGGTGCCGCGCGTGAGAGGAGGGAAGGAGCGTGGGGAGAGGGAGAGGAGTGAGCAGGGGGTCAAGGGGCAGGTGGATGGCCTCGACCTTATCCCCGCAGAGGCGAGAGGGGAGTAGGTGAGGGGAGCAGGTGAGGGGGAGGGCCGGCATGGCCACGGCCATGGCGCCCTGTCCACGCGACAGTGGAACAGGGGAGGGGGTAGGTGGGGAGGAAGGAGGCCGGGGTTGGGCTGGGCTGAGGGGGGGTTATTGCCCATGGGCGTTAGATAGGTCTTTCAGTTTTGTTTATTTCTTTTCTCTGTTCTTTTCTGTTTGTAATTAATTTAGTGCCTTTTGCATTTTTGTAAAATGTGTAACATGGCCCATAATTAGTATTGTATATTATTAGAGTGCTACAAAAGTTTTTGCAGCAAAATAAAATCATTAGATATTTCTTTTAAATATTAAATGCCCAAAGTAAGGGTTTTAACCTACTGTTTGAATTGTTTGGAATTTTCTGTAACTCCAAAAATTACCAAAGTTCTTCCAACATGATTGTAATGGTTTTAGGCAATTTACAAAAATAGTCCCATGATTTTTGGCACAACTTTATTTGAGCACTTTTGTTTTATTTTCCATTTAAAGTAGTTTCAACTAGGGCTTGGTTTGTTAGATGAGCAAGGTGCATTTGGCTTTGGGATTTGATCCCAAGGGCTCAAGTACATGGTGCATGGGGTGTTGATCAACCACAGCAAGGTTTGATCATTAGCATCACAAAGTTTTATCAGGTACAAGGGAGATGAAACAATGATAATCCAACAGTGATGATCAACAGTGATGATGATTACTGTTACAGCAACTGAGGGTGTTACAAATCTCCCCCACTACAAGAATTCTCGTCCCGAGAATTTAAGTGGTAGCGAGGAAAAGATCGGGGTATTCATCGCGAAGGCGATCTTCGGGTTCCCAAGTGGCTTCATCTTCAGAATGATTCGACCACTGAACCTTGAGGAACTTGACGGTCTTGTTGCGAGTTCGACGCTCAGACTGATCGAGAATGCGGCTCGGATGTTCTCGATAAGTCAAGTCTTGCTGCAGCTCGATCATATCATGCTCCACTTCGCGGATAGGATCCTTGAAGCAGCGACGGAGTTGCGACACGTGGAAGACATCGTGGACTTGGGAGAGGTTCGGCGGCAATTCCAACCGGTATGCCACGGGTCCACTCCTGGAAAGGATACGGAACGGGCCAATGTAGCGAGGAGCCAACTTGCCCTTGATACTGAAGCGATGAGTGCCCCTCATGGGAGTGACACGGAGGTATGCGTATTCACCAGGTTGATACTCCATTTCACGGTGTTTGTGGTCATAGTTGCTCTTCTGACGAGACTGTGCGGCCTTGAGATTTTCTTGCACAATGCGAACTTGTTCTTCAGCTTCTTGGACAAGATCCGGTCCGAAGTAGGGTCGTTCCCCAGTTCCTGACCAATTCAGGGGGGTTCGACATTTACGTCCGTATAGAACTTCGAAGGGGGCCATCTTCAAGCTAGCCTGATAGCTATTGTTGTACGAGAATTCCGCGTACGGGAGGGCATCCTCCCATTTCATGCCGAAAGAAAGGACACAAGCGCGAAGCATGTCTTCCAGCACTTGATTAACTCGTTCAACTTGGCCTTGCGACTGGGGGTGATAAGCGGTGCTGAGATTCAGACGAGTCCCGAAAGCTTCCATGAAACTATTCCAGTATCGTGAGGTGAAAATGCTGCCACGGTCTGAACTGATCTCCATCGGAATACCGTGGAGTGATACAATTCGGGAGATATACAAGTGTGCTAACTGACTAGCAGTCATCGTCTCCTTGACCGGCAGGAAGTGTGCAATCTTGGAAAAATTCTCGACGAAACGGCGGCAATAGCTAGCGAGCCCGAGGAAACTGCGGACTTGCTTGACGGTCTTGGGAGGAGTCCAGTCGAGAATAGCCTGGATACGTTCTGGGGTGACGGCAACGCCATCCTTGGAAATCACATGTCCAAGGTAGGTTACTTCGGGAAGCCAGAACTCACACTTAGAAAACTTAGCATAGAGTTGGTGTTCTCGAAGCTTCTCCAGTATAAGACAAAGATGTTCAGCATGTTCTTCTTCATTCTTGGAATATGTCAATATATCATCCAGATAAACCACGACGAACTGGTCGAGGTACTCCATGAAAATATAATTCATCAATCTGGAGAAGGTGGCTGGAGCATTGGTTAAGCCAAAGGACATGACAGTGTACTCGTATGAACCATAGCGAGTAATGAAGGCAGTCTTCGGAATGTTCTCATCACGGACTCGGATTTGGTGATAACCCAACCTCAAGTCGAGTTTAGAAAACACCTTGGATCCGGCAAGTTGATCATACAGATCGTTGATCCGGGGAAGTGGGTATTTGTTCTGGATGGTGGCTTGGTTAATGGGCCGATAATCTTGGACCAATCGGTTCGTCCCATCGCTCTTCTTGACAAAGAGCGAAGGTGCTCCCCAAGCTGAGGAACTGGGGCGAATGAATCCTTTCTGAAGTGCCTTGTCGATTTCCTCCTTAAGTTCAAGGAGTTCATGTGGCGGCATCTTGTAAGGACGCTTGGCAATAGGAACAGTGCCTGGCTTCAAGTCGATGACGAATTCAACTTCTCTGATCGGGGGTATTCCCGGCAGTTCTTCGGGGAAGACGTCGGGAAAATCGCGAACGACTAGAACGTTCTCGATGCCTTCGAGGGGGGCGGCACTCAAAGCATTCATCATAAATATCTGTGTTTCAGCATTACGGGTAACTCGGGCGGTGTGGTTAACAATCTCGCCGGAGGGGTGAAACAGTTGAACAGACTTGGTGCCACAATACAGTGCGGCAACGTGAAATTTCAACCAGTCCATCCCCAGAATGAGGTCTATGGTGGAAGACTTCAGAACGATGGGGGGAGCAAGGAATTCAATCCCTTCAATTTCAACAATGGTTTCGGCTACTATCTTGGAGGTGTGGGCATGGCCTATCGGGGTGCGGACAACCATCGGTGGGTTCATATCCTCTAGCGTAAAGTTATGCGACAATGCAAATGCTTCCGACAAGAATGAATGCGATGCTCCTGTATCGAATAAAACAGTAGAAGGTACGGAATTAACGAGAAGGGTACCCATCACGGTAGCGGGTTGTTGCTGAGCTTCTTCAACATTGATGTTGTTAGCATGACCACGAGCATGAGCAGTAGACCCAGTATTATAGTTGGGGGTCCTGTTGTTGCCACGACCATTTCCACGGCCAGCGGGGTGAACTACTAGTTGCTTCTGTTTCTGGGGGCACTCTCTGGAAAAATGCCCAGGTTGGCGGCACGTGAAGCATAATCCATCCTGAGGACGGAGGGGTGTAGCATTGGGTGGTGCAGGCAGAGGTCTTGGCATCTGCGGTCGTGGAGGCAGACGGGGTGCAGCATAAGACGGCCTTGGAGCAGGGACAGCTGAATGAGTCACACTGGTAGGGAGGCAGATACGACGCTTCTGCGTTGCGCTCGAAGATGAGCCAACGTCACGATAACGCTTCAGATAGTTCTTGTGCTCCATCTGGGCAGTCTCGACGGTGATAGCCTTGTTCACCATGGTGGCGAAGTTGGCGAAATCGTGAACGGCAAGAGCGAGCCTGAGTTCTGGGTTGAGGCCACGACGGAACTTCTGCTGCCTGCGAGCATCAGTGGTGATCTCTCCTTCCGCATAGCGAGAGAGGTTGAGGAACTCGCGCTGATAGGCTTCAACAGTCATGTCGCCCTGAGTGAGGTTACGGAATTCTTCCGCCTTACGATCCATGATCCCCTGAGGAATGTAGCGGGCGCGGAAGGCAGACTGAAATTCATCCCAAGTGATGACTTCTTCAACTGGCAGGGAACGCTTGTGGGTGCTCCACCACTGAGCAGCGGCGCCTTTCAGATGATAAGACGCAAAGTTCACATAGTCGGCTGGATCGACATTAGCAGACTCCAGCTCGTGAGTGATGTCGCGAAGCCAGTCATCAGCATCCAGCGGCTGAACAGTGTTGCGGAACATAGTGGGGTTGAGGTGGGTGAAGTCGTGCAGAGTCACGGTGGCATGCTGATGGTGGTGCCCATTCTGATTCGGCTGGGGGAACTGAGCCATGATATTCTGCATGAACTGACGGTTCATCTCGAACTGCTGCATCATCGCGGCCATGTAATCCGGCGGCGGAGGTGGGTCGTTGGCAGCACGACCACGACCACGACTAGCCATCCTGCTAGAATTTAACAGGGGTATTTCAGCGATGAAAATTTAACGAGATACTGGAATCAAGCCTGAAGTAAAAACGACAACGAAAAGGGGGCGCAGATATATAAAGTAGTAGTCATATAAGACATACACATTCGCACACAGAATCAATCGAAAATCGGGCAGCGTAACGTCGTAGAAATTAAGGAAACAGGACTCTCTAGGCGGCGCGCAGACCGCGGTAAGGATTACACGACGCGACATAGATTCCACTATGTCAATCACGCCGCAAGAAAACTGTTGGCCACAGGAGTTGATGCCAGAGAACGCGCGGCCTGCCCAGAATGAGAATGGGATCCGCTGTCTATGATCTGGCGTACGACGCCTGCAACACGACTCAATCAATGGGGGAAGCACCAAAAACGCCGGGTGGAAACAAGAGAACGTGATCCTAATGTCAGCTTTTGTAAAACTTACCAGCAAGGATAAGAGAGCAGATTCCCAGAGCATAGGTAAGGAGAAAAGGATCCTAATACCATAGATATCACACGTAGTGACATCGATGTGGGCCCGTAAGCCAAATATTAAGTTAGCAAAAATAGTTTTTCAAAGTCTAGACTCAACTTCGTCTAGGTAGTGGTGGGGTGGCTTCCTACAGGCAGTCGGCTCTGATACCAACTTGTGACACCCCCAAAATCAGACCGTGTACAGTAATCATACACACAGGGTACACGACTGAGATTGGGGTGCCACGGTGATAATATCATAGCACAACACTAAACACAGAAGGATAAACAAATATATTACAATAGAGGGGGTCACGCGGACCCGAATATATAAGTCATACAAGCCATAATATCTGAGTACAGACATAGTTAGTCAAGTTTTGCCTTAAGAAGGCTAGCACAAATCACATCAGAGATACGGAACGAAAAGGCGAGGCCTCCTGCCTGGGATCCACAGAACTACTCCTGGTCAACGGGGAACTCGACGTCGTAGTAGGTGCCTCCGGGGTACTCCTGCTCCTGAGCTCCAACGTCGGCTGCAGCGGCCGATCAGGCAAAACAGTAAAGGAAATAAAGCAGGTGAGTATCTAGTATACCCGCGAGTCTTACGTCCGCTACTAAGCATTATGCATTGTATCAACGGAAAGAAGAGGCTGTATATAGTGGACTGAAAGTCAGAAATTCAGAGCAAGGGTAAGAAGCTAGGCCTATCGAAGACTAGCATCTTCCGACGATGTCTTGCAGCATGAGGTAAGAATCAGCCAACAGTTTATATAAAGCATAAAGTAACAATGAAGCAGAAGTTGCTGCAACATTGAATAATAGTAAGTTGTAATAATTAACAATGCCTCCGAGTTCACCTCCTCGACATCCCCGCGAGGAAGAGAACCCGGAACCATACAGTTTAATAATAGTTTCTAGTGGTAAGATCCAGCTTCAGCATAAAGCGTCCTGTTACCGTGGACACGACTATTCGAATAGATTAATCTTCCTTGCAGGGGTGCACCTGTGTTACGCTACACGCACGGATCTCCAGGGTGGCGGGAACCTTGTTAGGGAACGCTCCACCGAGGCTATCCGACACTTCCTAGCCCATCTTTCAAACTCAATAGAGAGGTCATCCGCCGGTCTAAATCCTAAGTACGCCGAGCCTTGGACCCCAACCCGAGCGTTCTCCTGCACGGTGCGTGACTGGCCGGTGAAGTTGAAGCAAAACCAAATAAGACATCACCGCGCGAGCAAATAAGACAACACCACTTCACGGCAATCAGCCCGCGGTACTGCTGACGTCTGAAGAGTCCTTGGAAGACACTAAGAAGCGGAGGAGCCCATAACTCGTAGTTCCCACGGGTAGGGAGTGCGTACATGGCATATAGCCAACTCAAGACATTCACTGAACCATTTAGCATTTTAATTAACCTGCGTGATAACCGTCATCGTTGCCTCGACTTAACCGACCCGCGGACAACGACAGCAGCCAGGACCACTAGTACATCGGTGCCTGCCCTATCGTCCCACCAAGTCACTGCAGTTACCAACAAGGTGAACCGTCTCCTTACCTTGTCTCGCTTGTGCTCCTAGAGGAGCTCGACTTTCGTGGGTTGGTAACTCTCGCGGCCAACGATCAGGGGCCAAGCACACCGGTACACTGGTCGTACCCTCCCTGTCGTCCCGTCGCGATACCTCTCGCGAGCACCGTTGGGTCGCCCGACTTCTTACCTTTAAGGACAACCGTCGTTCAGGACCCTATGGCGGTAAGACAAAGTCAGCCTCGAGGGGAGTACAAGGATTACTCCTTGATAGCTCACACTTGAGGTGACTAGGCATAACCCAGATAGGGGCCTTTGACGGTGTCTGCATTTTACCGTACCTGTGCAGTTATAATATATGTATCCGCGTCCACTCCCCTGAGTGATCACGGCCCTCTATCTAATCCTAGCTAACAATACGCAGGGCTCACTACTGAATAATGCATAATAATAATAGGCAGCATAGGATAAAGGAAGGCACATCAAGGGGCGACAAAATCAGGCTATGCAATTGAATAGGATTGTAATCGTAGCAGCAGCAGTAACAATGCCTAGTGCAAGAAATGTACGGAAAGATAGGCGATATCTGGGGAAGAGAATGGCTCTGCTTGCCTGCAAGCTCGACGGTAGTAGTAGGGTCGTCGACGACGTAGTCGTACTCAGCAGCGGTGTAGTCTACGGCAGCAGCGGGGTCTACCGGAGATTAAGGGGGGGAAGAAACAGTAAATACACAGCAAGCATATACAAACAGATGCATGACATGATAAATGAAATGTTAACGGTGTTCTAACGCAGTGTAATGCAATATGCTCGGAGCGGGAATTCATCTGGGGATGAACTACTGGCTCCGGGTGATTACCGGACAGGGCGTCCAGAGGGGGAAGGATCAAGCCGGAGGTGTCGTGGTTACCGGACAAGCATAAGGGGGTGTATCCGTGTTAGTTGAACCATTCCGGACAACTTTCGTGTTCGTACCGGACAATTTATCGGACAGACGGTCCGGAGGGGGAATGTTCGATGTTCGTTGTGTTAGAGGGGTGTGGTAGACATACGGATGGCGTATCCGTATTCGTTATATTTTTCTGATCAATTTTCATGTATATAGTTTTTGAATCCGAGTTACGGTTTAAAAGTTTTTGAATTTCAAAGTTTAAATCAATTTAAATGATTTTCTGGATTTTCTTTTATTATTTATTAAACATTATCCAAAATATTATCCAGAACAGTGCTGACATGTGGGACCCACATGTCAGCCTCTGTTATATATAAAACATTTAACAAAATCAGAAAATGCCTCTGGACCCACCTGTCATAGGCACTAGTTTTATTAGTTTTAGTTTAATCTAATTAGGGGGTTTTAATAACTAATCCTTTTAATTAGCCAGGGGGGCCACCTGTCATTGGTGGTTAGCCACTAATTAGCTATCTGACGGGCGGGGCCCGCCTGTCGGCGACACGGCCATCGCCGGCGACGGCAAAGTTCGCCGGAGTTGAGCGTGCGCTCGATTCCGACGACCATTTTGAGCGGGGTTTGCTCCTACGTGTTCCTGGGGGAGTGCTGCGTCGAATGGTGGTGTTGGCCCCGCTGGGGAGTCGCCGGAACGACGCTGGCGATGACGGAGGCGGCGGCCCGTGTTCGGACCTTGACGGAATCTGGGCTAGAGTGGGTTTGAGCGCGCGCTGAGTGTTCTAATGGGACCTACGGGTCGTGGGTAGCATGATGGGGACGCACACGGGAACTAATGGTTCCCGTGGTTAAGCCGACGACGAGCGCGCGCGGCGGCGGGTTCGGTTTGAGAAGGGCGCCATCTACGGGCATGGGGAGAGGTAGAGGAACACGTCGTTCCGTGCGGAAGGCTCACCGGGCCGTGTAGCCGTAAGAGCAGGCTCGGGGAGGGGCGGGTGTGGCCGGAATTGCGACGGCGAGCGGCGGGGCAGAGGAGGGGAACGGCGGCGTAGCGCGCGATGTAGAGGTTCACGGCCCGATTCCTTGTGGATGTCGACGAAGACGACGCTGGCGGGGCGCTAGGACACGGTGGCCGGCCTCCTCGTCGTCGTTGGCCGCGGGAACCACGACGGGGCGGCCACGGCAGCACTCGGTGCCGCGCGTGAGAGGAGGGAAGTAGCGTGGGGAGAGGGAGAGGAGTGAGCAGGGGGTCAAGGGGCAGGTGGATGGCCTTGGCCTTATCCCCGCAGAGGCGAGAGGGGAGTAGGTGAAGGGAGCAGGTGAGGGGGAGGGCCGGCATGGCCACGGCCATGGCGCCCTGTCCACGCGACAGTGGAACAGGGGAGGGGGGTAGGTGGGGAGGAAGGAGGCCGGGGTTGGGCTGGGCTGAGGGGGGGTTATTGCCCATGGGCGTTAGATAGGTCTTTCAGTTTTGTTTATTTCTTTTCTCTGTTCTTTTCTGTTTGTAATTAATTTAGTGCCTTTTGCATTTTTGTAAAATGTGTAACCTGGCCCATAATTAGTATTGTATATTATTAGAGTGCTACAAAAGTTTTTGCAGTAAAATAAAATTATTAGATATTTCTTTTAAATATTAAATGCCCAAAGTAAGGGTTTTAACCTACTGTTTGAATTGTTTGGAATTTTCTGTAACTCCAAAAATTACCAAAGTTGGTTCAACATGATTGTAATGGTTTTAGGCAATTTACAAAAATAGTCCCATGATTTTTGGCACAACTTTATTTGAGCACTTTTGTTTTATTTTCCATTTAAAGTAGTTTCAACTAGGGTTTGGTTTGTTAGATGAGCAAGGTGCATTTGGCTTTGGGATTTGATCCCAAGGGCTCAAGTACATGGTGCATGGGGTGTTGATCAACCACAACAAAGTTTGATCATTAGCATCACAAAGTTTTATCAGGTACAAGGGAGATCAAACAGTGATAATCCAACAGTGATGATCAACAGTGATGATGATTACTGTTACAGCAACTGAGGGTGTTACAGCTATCTATGCTAGTCAATTTAAGTGAGGCACAACCTAAACATGGCATACCACTAAGTGCCCCACGACAATTTAAGCAATTGGTACTTTTATGCCCTAAACCATATTTTAGGTTGGTTAACAGCAGCAAACAATATCATAAACACAAAGTACATGAAATTCTAATCAAGCTACATATAAAGAACACTCCAAACGGAGTTACGGTTAAAAAGATATAAGCAAAAAAGTTACGGACACAATCTGCCAACATCAGGTAGCACACTTTAGAGCAACAAATAAACAAGCAAAAGGTTACAAACATGTACAAAATTGATATACAACTAAAGTAGACATGGCAGGCAAGTCATGGCAAAAGGAATCATGCAAATAGACATCACAGATCAAAAGATATTAAGCAAGCAACATGGCATCGGAAAGTTACAGACTTAGTGAAAAACAGAGTTGGCTGTCAATAACAGCAGGATAGCAACTTTGGAGTAGAATATAGCTGTGACCAGGAATGTAAACATGACAATGCAATACATATAATGGAAGTAGACATGGCATAGATCGAAATTACATATTGCAATGCTCAATAGGATGCACGGTTAAAAATATATAGGGCTGCAAAGTAGCAACTTTATATAAACAGCAGCACATGTCATCAGGGTAGCCACTTTGGGTGATGAAACAAACATCATGCAGCAGGAAAATATGACATGTGAATGCATAGAATTGAACTAGAAATGATCCTTAACAGGATGCAACAAGAATTAATAACATAGGCCTCATGGATGTGTCATAAACATCAATCAAACTTGCAATAAAATAATAACAGCAGCACTTAACAGGAAGTAACAGCAGTTAACAGTCTGATGCCGTCTTCAATAGAAATTAACAACATAAAGATGGCCTCAAATCAAAATGCTCACAAAAGATGGATTGAAGTACACACAAAACTAAACAATTTTCCTTTTGGGCGCAACGTCATACGAGCTACAGTTTGATCGCAATCTACAGCGCAAAATTGAATCAGCAGCAGATATTAAAGGACTTAGCAGGAAAAAATACACTGAGGAACAAAAATAAATAAATAAATAAATAAAAAGGGGATCTCACCCAGATGGGATGAGACCAACTAGCGGCGGCGGCGCTGGACCTCAGTGGCTCGCGGGCCGGCTGCTGGATCTGGGCCGCCGGCCCACTCGACCGAGGCGGCGGCGGTTGCCCGATCCAGATCGGATCGGGGCCGTGGTGGTGGCTGGCGGCGGCCGGCGTGGCCGGACTCCGGCGAGGGAGCGGCTGGGAGACACAAGGCGAAGGGGAGGGGTGGATCCGGGCGCGGCAGCGCGGATCTGGCCGACTCCGGTCCCCCGCGAGGTCGAGGCGAGGCGCGGTGCCGGCGGCGTGAGGAGCTTCGAGGACGGGGCCTCCATGGCGCTCGTCGGCCGGCGACCTACAAGGACAGGGAGGGAGGAGCTGAGGAGTTGAGAGAAGGATAGGGAGGAGAAGAGCGCGGCGGCGGGGGAGATGCTCACCGGAGCGGAGCACGGCAGCGTGGCGAGCTCGCCTGCGACCGCGGCGGTGGCCGGAGGCGGCTGCGGCTGCGGCTTCTCAGACCGGTTGGGCCCGGCGGCAGTGGCTCTAGGACCTGCGGGGCCCGGTCTGGTCTGGCGGCTGGAGGTGGCTGTGTGGCGCGATCTGGGCCACAGATCTCAGATCTGATGGCCACAAATTGCTTAGGAATTAGGGTTTCAAGATTTTGGGGATTTGGAGGCAGATTTTGGCAATTTGGAGGAGGGTGGCTGCAATTTTGGCTTAGGGAAACCCTAGAAAGGGGTGGGAGAGTTGTGGTCTTTATATAGCCCAGGTGGCTGGCAGTTTGCAAAAACATCCCCGGTTTTTCTCGCACGCGCGCGGTGTTTACGTTCCTCGCCGCCGGGGGTCCGCAGGACCTCCGATTCGGGTAAAACTTCGAACTGCGCGATCAGCGCGTCGAGCCGTTGGCGTTCACCTTGCACTGGAACCGTTCCGAGAACACTTTCCGGTGTGCTATAAAAATATCCCTTTTACTTATTAAACAGGGTTTTTCGTTCCGTTCGGTGCGGCTGGTCTCGTGCGGTTTTCGCGACGGTGATCCGGTGAAACCCGGTGTCGCAAAGGTCGAGTGTCAGGGTGGAAAGGGTCGGTCTCTTTCCGGTACGAGATAAGAGGGGGAAATAATCTCCGATCGATAAATCGGGGATGCAAACACCGCAAACAAATCAGACAATCAACCAATTCACACCGGAAACAAAAATTTTAATTTTTGTGAAATCTGGGCTGTTACATGGGCGTAGATCCGAACCGTCTTGTCCGGGTCAGTCGGGTGTGCTTGGTAGGTGACGGTGTCACTGTCAACACTGAATTCATGAGTGATTTCATTTATTTCACTTTTGCTAGCTAGATAGAAGATGCTCCTGTCTACCAACATTCCTATTTCTTCAAGTTCTTGTTGTGCTCCGAATGTGTCGAAGACTTCATGGAAGTGTCGATCGCATTGATCTGAGTTGATGAAGTTCCCACGAACTGTGATGACCCCGGCAGGTCCTGGCATCTTGAGCTTGAGGTACGCGTAGTGCGGGACTGTCATGAACTGTGGGAACGCCGGTCTACCGAGGATGGCATGGGATTGGGACTGCCAGTCGAGCACTTCGAATTCTAGGGTTTCTCTTGCGAATTTTCCATTGCTGCCAAAGATCACGTGGAGCTTGATGGTTCCCAGGTGGAAGGCTGCCTCTCCTGGTACTATGCCGTAAAGTGTGATGCCCGAGTTCTTCCAGACTGATCGTGGGATCATCGTCTTGCGTAGGGTGTCGGCGAAGATAATGTTCAGGCTGCTCCCCCGTCCATGAATACTCGAGTCATGTCGTATCAGTCGATCTCTGCCTCAAGAACCAAAGGTGTGTGCCCTGGTCTTGGAATTGCGGGCGGTTGATCGTCTTACGAAAAGTTGGTGCTGACTTCTGAATGCATAAGTAGTAGGGTTCTTTTCCCAATATGTCTTCGACTGTTCGTGCTTGTAGAGTGTTCGCCTCCAGCTTCGTCTTTGAGGGTCACCCTTCTTGGATCATGCACACTCGTCCGTGAGATGGTGGATATTGTTCTTCTATGGTAGGCGCTAGTGGCTACACCGTTTCTCGGGCTTGTTTGGCTTTGCGCTGCTTCTCTTATTTTAGCCTGTCAGAGAGTTTGATGATCAGGCGGCAACTTCTGAGAGTGTGGCCTGCCCTGAGCCATCCCGCGTCGTCTACGAAACAGGGAATTGTGCAGGGTCCGTCCAGCTGCTCTCTGGGTGTGAGGCTATTCGATCCGTCATTTATTCTTATCCTCGCAAAACGATATGTCCGCGAGTGGTCTCCGAAGCGGGAATGAAACCTTGGATCGAGCTCGATTCCGTCGTTGATTGAGTGGTTCCGGATCATCTTGAAGAACTCATCGGCCCTTTTGTTGGGGTCGTAGTACTCGAAAGGATGGGTGGACGAGTCCCTGCCGCGAGTCACTGCGGGTGCTCGGTTGGTAACAAGGGCTATCGTAGCGGCTGGTGGTTGTTCGAGAGAAATTCCAATGTGAAATTCCTGCGTCTGATCTGGCGCCATTCCTGGCTCTGCGGCTGCGAATTGGGCTCATCTTTTGGGTCGGCGGGTCCTTCGCCGTCGGGTGCGGCTTTGAGAGTCACCAAAAAACTTGTCTCGGTTCAATCGTTGAGCGAGCGTGCTTGGTGGTGCGACGGAGAGGCTTGCGATGAACTTGAGCTCTTCGAGTGGGTTGGATCTTGCTCGAGTTGTCGAGTTGGTGGATGCTAATGACGGAACCGCCGAGATCGTGATTCCAACATGCATCTTCCCCACAGTCGGCGCCAATTGACGAGGATCGGCCTCGGAAAATCCCATGGTAAGGTACCCTGGGTTTAGATCGTACAGAGAAGGTACAGGTTGGCGATACTCGCTGGCTAACAGGAGACAAAGATTTACCCAGGTTCAGGGCCCTCGATTGGTGAAACCCCTACTTCCTGCTCTTTTGTGTTATGATGGAGTCGATTACAGTGGTAGTCGAGGCGAGATCGCTCAGGACCAGAGGTGTTTCTATGGAATTGGATGCCCTAGACGTCCCCTCTCCCAGCCTTTATATACTAGGCTGGGTCGCAAGGAGTCCTTCTAGGTTTACAGGGGTAGTTGCCTAATCTAGCTTCAGTCTTGGACGCCAAGTCGCGGTAACGCCAAGGACTCCTACGTCGGTGCTTCGAGTGGGTGATACGTCCCAAATGTATTTATAATTTCGGCTTGCTCCATGCATGTTTTCGGTGATATTGCTATGCTTTTGATACACTTTCATACACTTTTGATCATCTTTGGACTAACGTATTAACTCAGTGCACCCCAGTGTGAGTTTATGTTTCCTGCTGTCTTTTTATTTCAGGTTTTCCCATTACGTAAAATCCCAGAAAAATTCCGGGAAAAATGTATATAAAATCAGCGTACTGGATGCTTCCAGTTGCCCGAAGGGGGGCCAGAGGGGCACCACCTGGTGCCCAGGCAGCCAGGGGGTGCGTCCTAGGGTGGGGCCGCGCCGAGAGGCCGCCTGGAACCCTGGTTGCCCCCTGGCTTCCCCACTTCGCCTATATATCTCTCTCATCCTGAAACCCCCGAGGACAGAACCCTTTTCGCGATCTCGCCTCTATTGCGGCGCCGCCGCGCTTCCAAGATCGGGAGCACCAGAAGACCTCTTCTCGGCACCCTGCCGGAGGGAAGAATGACCTCCGGGAGCTTCTCCACCACCATTGCTTCCCGAATGAGCTGTGAGTAGTCCACCTTGGACCATGGGTCCATGATCAGTAGATATGTGATGTCCTCTGCCCCTCTTTGTTCTTCATGGATTAGACCTTGTGAGGTGTCCTGCATGATCAAGGCACATATGTAATTCTTTTTGTTGTTTCTATGTTGAGTTTGTTGGGATCTGATGGATTATGAGACTATGTTCAGATTGTGATGAGTAATATATTTGCTTCTTCTCCTTTATATTTTTGTTCTTGAGTAATTCTTGCATGTTCTCCATGGTTGGTTATTGCTTTGGCCAAGTAGTAGGTAGTAACTCCAAGAGGGAGCGTTATGCATGATTGTGGGTTCATGCCCCCCGATGACTAGCTTGAGTGACAGAAACATGAGCCTAGGGGATGTGTTGTTGCCACAAGGGGGAAAACAACGGTGCTTGTAACCACGGTTGCAAGGATTGTTTACTTTACGCAGAGTTATTTTAATGCAGTTGTCTGTTGCTTTGGGTTTACACTTTGTGTGGGGCTCGCAACTTAATACCAGCGAGATGTTTTGGATAGATATTTCAAGGTGGATGATTAGTAGTAGATGCAGATGGATTTCGGTCTACCTATCTTGGCATACTTCCCATGCTTTTGAGCCTCTTCCTTTATTTTGTAGCATAGTTAGCATTGCGGTGCGTTTTTAATCCTGTCAATTGCCCAGCTGTAATTTGTTCACCTTGCATAGTTGTTTATCGTCTTTTGGGAGAGATATCACTAGTGAACTTCATGGGACCCCAGTCCATATTTCCACCACTGTTTACACCCTCAATTTACTTCCTGTTTTACTTTCTAGTTGCAGTTATCATTACCTTTTATCTCTTGCGTTTGACCCTTTGTAAATAGCAAGGCCGGAGAGATTGACAACCTCTCTGTACTCGTTGGGAGCAAAGTTATTTATATATGTGTGCAGGTCCACGTCAACTCTCGTGGTAGTAATTTCTACCATCGTTGTCACCTACTTGTCATCGTTGGAGTCCTACGGGAGACAAACCTTGGTATCTTTGCTGAGGGAAATTACGCTACGCTACATATCAACCTTCCACTTGTCCTGCTTGTTGCTCCTATGGGTACCACTGAAAACACCAAGTTGTGTGACTTCACTTGTCACAACAACAATGATTTTATCTGCACTCCTAAGTCTACACCTGCTACTTCAGCAGCTTCTTATGAAATTAAACCTGCTTTGTTGAACCTTGTTATAAGAGAACAATTCTCCGGTGTTGGAGATGATCCTTCTTTACACTTAAATTTTTTATTGAGCTTTGTGATATGCGAAAGTACAAAGAAGTAGAAGATGATATTGTTAAGCTTAAGCTTTTTCCTTTCTCCTTGAGAGAAGGAGCTAAATTTTGATTTCAATCCTTGCCTAGGAATAACATAGATTTTTGGGATAAGTGCAAGGATGCTTTTATTGGGAGGTACTACCCACCTGCTAAGATTATCCAATTGAGGAGCAATATTATGAATTTAAGAAATTCCCTACACATGGTTTGGCTGCTTGGATGGTTATCCAGACTTTTTATGCAGGCTTGAACTTTACCTCGCGGAACCTGTTAGATTCGGCCGCGAGAGGAACCTTTATGTCAACAACACTTGGTGATGCCATAAAACTTCTAGATGAGATGATGACCAACTATTCCCAATGCACACCGAGATATCTCCAACAGGTAAGAAGGTAAACTCTATCGAGGAGATCTCCTCCCTAAATGAAAAAGTTGACTTGATCATGTCTTTACTTACCAAGCAAGCTCCTATTGATCCTCATGATGTTCCTTTAAATTCCTTGGTTGCTCAAGAACAAGTAGATGTGAACTTTATCTCTCGAAACAACTTCTACAACAATGATTATAGGAGTAACTTTGGTAGCAATCCTAGGCCGTTCCCATCCAACAACTATGAGAACAACAATACTTATCCTAGTACCAAGAACTCCACTTCTTAATTACAGAGCATGCTTAAGGAATTTATCACTACCCAAAAAGCCTTCAACAAGAGTGTAGAAGAAAATTTAGATAAATTAGATAATCTCTCTTTGAAGGTAGACAACATAGCCCTTGATGTTGAGATGCTTAAAATTAGAACTTCTCCCCTCGAGGAGAGGAAGACCACTCCTATTAATGCTATTCAAGTGCAAATTAATGAAAATATTAGGATGACGACACTACTTAAAGAAAGATGGGCTAGAGAGAAAGAGGAAAAAGATAGAATTAAGATCCTTCCTACACACCATACCATTGCTACTATCCAAGTTGTTGAGGATACCCAAACTCTTAGCACCAAACACACTCCTAGTCCCATTGGACCTATTAATGATGATGTTAATACCTCAACCGTAGAAGAAGAAACTCCTATGAACATAGAATCTTTCAAAAAAGTAAGCCTAGATGACACCACTACCACCTTTGATAGTAGAGGCATTGATTTTGATAGTTGCACCCTTTTTGAAGTTATTAGTTTACTACACAAAATGTCTAGAGACCCCCACACTAGCACACTAAATCTTGCCTTCACGGAGCATATCCCAATGCTCACATTAAATCTAGGAGGAGAAGCTTAGGGTAGAAGCCTCCATGCCTAGAAAGCTAGCAGATGGTTGGGATCCTATGATTAAAATTAAATTGAATAACTTCTCTTGCTATTCTTTATGTGATGTTGGAGCTAGTACCTCTGTTATGCCCAAAAGAATGTATGATATGTTTGAATTGAAACCTTTTGATCCTTGTTATTTTGGTGCTCGTCTCGTTGATTCTTCCGTAAAGAAACTTTTGGGGAAGATTGAAGATGTTCTTATAATTGTCAATGACAATTATGTTCCCGTTGATTTTACTATTATGGACATTGAGTGTGAACCCTTATGTCACTTTATTTTAGGATGTCTTTTTCTCCGCACCGTTTGTGCTGTCATTGATATGAAAGAGGGGAATATAAAATTCCAATTCCCTCTCAATAAGGGGATGCAACACTTCCCTAGAAATAATATTAAGTTACCTTTTGAGTCCATTACAGGGGCTAGCTATTCTCTTTCACTTGACAAAACTTGATTCTTCTTTTTACTTTGTGCCTAGCTCAAAGGCGTAAAAGAAAGCGCTTGTTGGGAGGTAACCCAAGATGTTTTTCCTTCTGTCTTTAGTGGTCTTGATGATTGTTACTACTGCAGAAACATCATTGTATCTTTATTTTCAAGCTTTGTGCCAATTTAGCCTCCGATTGCAAGAAAGTTCAAAAGTTGTGACATGTTGTCCAGAAAACAAATTCTGTCCTCGGGCGGAAAAATTCACGATAAATCACCAGATAATCTTTTTTATCTCAATTTTTTTTCAGCGTGCTATATACAATTAGCTTTCGAGCGTCTGTTCTGAGTTTTTGATTTGAGTTGCAGAAGTACCTCAACAAAATTATTTACTATCTGCTGGTCTTTTTTTCACAGATTCTGCCACGTTTTTCCTTTTCCCAATTTTGCAAGTCTTACGCTAGCTTTTTCTTTGCAAAAACTTTTTGGCGGTATTCAGAAACAGTAGCCTTCACGAAAATATTTATTTCTAGTAGAGGCAAATTGTTTTATTATGGGTACTAACCTCTCTAATCAGCTTATGATGAGTTATTTATGAAGGGAGTTTTCAAATGTGCGAGGGAAGATGATGAAAGAAGATCTGGGAGTGTCAAGCGCTCAATCTTGGGGATGCCCCCACTCACCCCAAGAAATATTCAAGGAGAAGCAAGCGTCTAAGCTTGGGGATGCCCCCGTGCATCCCCTTCTTCACCAAAAATTATCAGTTCGTCCTTCGTTCCACTTTATTTTTATCACTTCATGCGTTATGTGCTTTGCTTGGAGCGTCTTGCTCTTTAATTTTTAGTTTTCTTTATCTTTGTTTGTTGTTCATAACAAGTTAGAACCCAGCTTTCTTTGTGTGGGAGAGAAACACGCTCCACTTTAAACTAGAACACATCATAGGATTTTCATGATTATCTTTCTATTTGTGTGTGTTCTTTATCTTTTCGTAGCTGCTGTCATGTTTAGCTCTTAGTTTTCATGCTTTTATTTTTAAGAGATTTTGTTTAGTTTGTTGCTGAAACTCTCTTGAGTTTTCATGTTTATCTTGTTTAGAGAGTTGACCTGTTGCACTGAGTTGTGTGTCTTGACTTGAAGTAGGTAATTGAGTTTGCTATTCAATTGTAGTAGTAACTTGCAATAGTTTTGAGGTATTGTTTTGAGTAATGTTTGAATTTTTGGTGTCAAGAGCACTAGCCAATTAGTGATAGATGTCGTATTTTGGGCAATCCGTGTTTATTTCAAAAAACTAGTTGAGAACTCTAGCTACTAGATGGACCACTGATCTTTGGAGAGATCGGATATTAGAGTACACTCACGTACCATGAGTCGAGGATGCGCAAGGATAACCAAACCTGTCGGGGGAATATCCCACGGTTAAACCCAACTTGTAGACAAAGCCGGTCGGATGACAAGAGCCGGATCTCGGAGATGAAAGCCGGACGAAGGAATCAAGATGGAGTCCACCTAACTTGGAAGATACGAAAAGCTATAAGACTTAGAGTAGGACCCGGATTGATATCCGACTTGTAATAGAATAAGAGACTAGTTTGTATCCTACTAGGACTCTACATGTAAGCCTCCCCCTTCCACCTATAAAAGGAGAGGTAGGGCGCCCCAAACGGAACAACTCAAGCAGACTCAATAAACCACAATATGATCTAGATTAGAGACTAGTCCCGGTTCATCTAAACCCGGGACAATTAGACACAACTATAGGAGAGCCGGCGACACCCCGGCGACTCTCCGTGAGCAAAGGAATAAGACCTAGCCACAAACAGCATGTAGGATTTTACTGGATGATGTTTCCCGGGGCCCGAAGCTGTATACAATCGCGTCTCTCTCTGTGATATTTTTCTTCCTCGTACACTCGTAGCAAAGGCCCCATAATCAAGTCCGACTCTACGGACATTTGACGTGTTTATCCCACGACAGTTGGCGCCCACCGTGGGGCCTATGCACAAGGGTGGTGTCATCTTGGAGGAGGCCCTCATAGGGATCGAGAGTCTCACGACCAACCTGACAAAGAAAAACCGGCACAAATATATCTTCAACAAAAATCGACAACGCCATCTGACGATCCTCGAATCCGGACGAGATCGGTTTTCCGATGAAACCGTCGCGGTCCGCACGCACGCGATCGATCCAACGCAGACTAGTACCAACCCACGTATTATA
This sequence comes from Bromus sterilis, assembly GCA_950022295.1. Taxonomy (NCBI): domain Eukaryota; kingdom Viridiplantae; phylum Streptophyta; class Magnoliopsida; order Poales; family Poaceae; genus Bromus; species Bromus sterilis. The sequence continues at coordinate 237,162,826 of OX465596.1, forward strand.
CTACACGTGAAGAGCAAGATCAATCCATCCATTGGAGTATTAGCTGCTACATATATGGAAATCAATCAATCCATCGGAGGACCAACTGCTACATGCATGGAAATCAATTCATTCATTGGATTACTAGTTGCGTCTATCCTCCTCTACATTGGCATCAAGTATTGCCTTTGCCGGCTCCTGTTACATCACTTATGTGTTGTATTACATCGATCTCAAACGGGACGCCGGCTGCAGTTCCGCGTGAACACAGATCCAGAAAAATTCTCCAAGTTGCCATCGTCCTGGCTAGCAAATCGATTTGGATATGACTACGAGAAACCAATCTCAAAGTATAGATAATCGGCTTCCAAACCGGTTCAAAATTCTAGTCGGATTAGTACTAATACATCAAAAAAATCCACCATGAAAGATTAGATCCTATTGTCACGACCATCAGATGCTGGAGCACTCATGTACACAACTATCCTAGCAAAGAGTTGATGGATGGATAGATCTACAGTAATAATGCACTAGCAGCCAATATACTACATATACAAATTGGCTAAGCTTCCGGCTTTGCCGTTCATTTGAGGCTTTCCGTTTCGTTTTCACTAGCTGCCACGTGTCCATGCGCTTGCACGTTCTTACTTTAAGGTTACGTTCTTGAGAGGGTTTCTAGCAAACGGGATGCATGCATGGATGGATTTGACTGCTCTAAAAAATAAAAACAATGTGAAGTGGCCCAACGTCTACACATCTATAAGATCTAAATAGTTTATTTTCATTACCTATTTTTCTTGACATACAAGCTATCCACATCATCAAGTAGGTTCACTCTTTTCCATTAACTCTTCATGCATAATATTTCATTAAATTCGCATGCTCATCAAACTTATCACAAAAAAACTTAAGTTTTTATATCTACTAAGCCTCACGATTTAGAAGCAAACTTTTTATAAAATAACAAATTATGAGTTATCTTGCATTTTTTTTCTATGCAACAATTTTTTTAGAATGCAAATATGTAATTACTATCATTGTTTTAGATTTAGCTATGGGTGGTGTCTCTACTATCTCCATTCAACATTTCACCAATAGACAGGAGTACCTTCTGTGGGTTTGGCGAACCGTCATTTCTCTCTTATCCTTTTACGCACAGTACATCGTAGCCATTTTTTCTCTAAAGGTTTTTACACATCAAGATTAAGAGATCCTCCTAAATTTTTGCATGCCACATGTAATTATAACCGGTTAAGCCAGTGTTTCTAATCTTATTTACAATTTTTTTTCTACCCATGAGAAGATGAGTGTTAATGGATTTTACAGTTCTTATTAGCTCCTTACGAGACGACACACGTAAATGAATTTATGAATAAGTTATGGGTAGATTTTTGGCACGTGCTATAAAAAATGTAACATTTTTATCAGGTTCTTTTCCACATGACATTTTATTCAATATATGGTCCAACTACATTTCTCTGACTAGATGATATTAATCTTTCTATGTGTCTTCTTGATCTCTCCTGCTCTTACCACTCCTGGCTGTTGCTCACCACCCAAGCACATGCATCGGCACCTGTCACCTTCTCATTCTCCTTTATGTCGCTTCAACACAACCATCACACAACAACCCGTTGCATAAGTCACTGCCATGGATGCTCGATCTCGTTGAGGGAAGACGACGCATGAATATGCAACGTGTTGGAGCCTCAGTCTCCTAGCATCCGGAGAAGGAGGATATCGGGATGGGTCGATACGTACGAAAGGTTTCGGCGAAGCCATGACATGATGTGTAATATCATCTCTAAAATCCATGTATTTTATCAGCAAAGTCACCCAAGTTATATTTATGTGTTTGCGTGAGTATCAGGACTATTGATATTTGAGTTATTATCCTTCTATGGGTGATATTATATTATTCAATGCAAATCTTGTGATGATCATGGATCACATGGTGTTCGACTGTTTTGACTGTGTATTAGCCATTAGTTTTATCCGATCCAATCATTTCGTGTAAAAGTACATAGTTTGTGGTTCAAGTGAGAATTTAGAGTATCACCAAAGATGAATATGACGATGATCTATTGATTGATATGCAATCTCTTAGCTCATGTTGGTCTCTTTGGATAGAACAGTGAAGCCAGTGGGCAAGATGTACATCTATTCTTCCATCGTCACATAATATGTTTTTTCGGTGATTTCATATATATATCATTTGTATTCCAATATTGTGAAATTGCTCTTATATGCCAAGAAAATGGAAAATTTAAAGTTTCCTTACATATGTAAATTACTATGTATCTATATTAGTATTAAGGTTTAGACACATAATGACTCATTGTGTAAAGCTAAGAAACTTCAATAGATTTAGTGGTGTAGTAGCATAGTTGATCTTGCCTTCCTATATGATAAGATTTATTTTCCAGTTGAACTGAGTAGAGACATGGATGATCTCCATATATTTTTCCTAACCTTAATTTCTGTACATACATTATTTCAGTTGCAAGCACATGTGAAGATTAATGATTTCTTTTAGAAGTTTCTTAAGATATATGATACTTATAACAGAAGATTTCATTTGCCTTACATATTAGTTATCTTTCATACTTGCTTTTATACAGTCATCCAATCTACTTAACCCTGTGTAATAATTCGTTTAACAAAATTCACTGAAAAGGTTGTTATAAAAAAAATAACAGTTTCCCTTTTACTTAACAATAGAGACATACATAGGCTTCTCATCGGGCACGGATTGTCGCCGTGCTTCGCCTACTAGTTCCAATATGCGAACGCCATGGAAGACGGCTTTACACGCCAGGTTTCACTTGACGCAGCGTACACAACTCGAGCACCGCTGCTCCTTTGCCGGCTCCAACGGCCAAGCCACTTCGGCGAACGCGGGCTACGACGGCCGACTTCCACGCTCCTCCGGCTCCAAAGCAAAGCTTAATGGATCCTTCAAAGCATAAAACAACACGTACATGCATGCACAACCAAGCAGCCCGCTGGATGAATCCTAAACGCAGACCATTGCCGGCTCCCAGCGCCGGCTTGCCCGGTCTTCTAAGTGCGACGCCCAGCCGACTTCCATACCTCGGCGCCCGTCGGTTTCTAGCGGCCTGGGGCATTATGTTACTCGTGCACCTATGGGCTGCTCTATATAGTTCAGCGACAAGCGGCCAGCACAACACGCCATACAACAGTGTCAGGCATACCGAAACACAAGTCGAGCATCAAGACTACTAAAGGTGCTGAATTTTACACTCATTTGCTGAGTGGGCCTTTGGCCCAAAGTACTTTATAAATTCTGAAATTCTCTTGGCCCATTCATGCATAGCAAGTGGTGGGAAGTTTAGTACCACCTCGCTAGTGGAGGGAGAGCCACACATCTTTATAAGGTGAGCTCCACTAGCACTTGTAAGATCTTGAGAAAAGAAGTGCTACACGCGCGCTCCTCCTCCTCGCTCGCCTCGCCACGCCTCGCCACGACGCGCGCGCACCGCAAGAAGGGACAGCAGGCCTCCGAAACTCCGCCTCTCGAGATCCTGTACGGGAGAGGGGCGATCAGGTTTTTGGGGAGCGCACTCGCGCGACTGCTGACAGCGACGACTTCTTCCCGGACGTCGGCAGCCTCTCCATCAACGACATGGGCGACACCAACACCAACACCAGCGGCTCCACACCCGCTGCACCGTACGTGATCTGTTCTTCCGTGTTTGAGATCATGTTGCATGTCGTGTTCCTAGCAATTGCTTTAGATGTGATCTCGTTGTCTACTGTTTTAGTAGATCGCATGGCTAGTTTGATCTGTTTCATTATTGCCATGGATTGTTTGTCTGTTTCGTGGATTAAACCATATGCTAAATTGCTAATATATTCAACAATCCAAAAACCTGATTATAGGCAATTTACTGCATCTGGCTTACTTGCGTCTATGAAGCCGTCGCCTTTCAAGGGGGTGCACTATAAGCGGTGGCGCACGAGAGCAGTGTACTGGCTTCAGTCCATGCAATGCTATGACGCCACCAAGGGCAAGCCCGAGGGCGATCTTAATCCTGCACAGCAGGAGGCTTATGAGAAGATCGATACTCTCTTTAAGGGTGCCCTTCTTGGTATTCTTGATGATTCCATTGTGGATTCATATATGTCGTTTGATAACGGCAAGGACATATGGGATGCGCTCGAGGCCAAGTTTGAGGCCTCGGACGCTGGCAGCGAATTGTATGTTATGGAACAATATTATGACTACAAGATGACTGATGAGCGCTCTGTTGCTCAACAAGCGCATGAGATACAGTCGCTTGCCAAAGAACTTGAGCACTTCAAGTGTGTGTTGCCGGACAAGTTTGTGGCCGGAGGCATTATTGCCAAACTTCCACATTCGTGGAACAACTTTGCTACTTCTTTAAAACACAAGAGGCAAGAGTTTTGCGTTGCGAATCTCATTGGGACTCTTGATGTTGAAGAGAAGGCGAGAGCAAAGGATACACGCGCTCGAGTTCCTGAGGGTGGTTCAAGTGCCCATATGGTACATAAAAAGAACTACCAGCCCAACAAGTTCAACTTCAAGAATAAATCTGGTGGAAAAGGAAAGTTCGATAAAAAGAACAAGCCGTCTCAGCCTACCAACTTCAAGAAGAATCCTAATAAGAAGAAGGGAGTGTGCCATGTTTGCGGCAGTGAAAAACATTGGGCCTCCAGCTGCCCTAATCGCTATGAGGAGCGCGGACCTGAGAATGGCGGCAAGACCGCCAATGTTGTCATTGACACAGAGATGAAAGACTCTGGGTACGTCCCTACAATTCTTTCATTATGTCAGTCTCCTGATTGGTTGATTGATACTGGTGCCAATGTTCATGTCTGTGCTGACGCCTCTATGTTTTCTTCTTATCAGGTCACAGGGACTTCCCCCGTGCTGATGGGGAACGGGTCATATGCTACGGTTCGTGGGGTCGGTACGGTGGATCTGAACTTTACTTCGGGGAAGATCGTGCGACTGAAGAACGTTCATCATGTGCCCTCCATCAATAAAAATCTCGTTAGCGGTTCGCGTTTGTGTCGAGATGGTTTTAAGTTGGTTTTCGAGTCCAATAAAGTTGTAATTTCCAAGTATGGAAAATTCATTGGGAAAGGCTATGAATGCGGAGGCTTGTTCCGCCTATCTTTGTCAGATATTTGCAGCAAAGTTGTTAATCACATTTGTTATGATAATGAGTCCAATGTTTGGCATTCAAGACTCTGTCACATTAACTTTGGTAGCATGACGTGGTTAGCTAATATGAGTTTAATTCCGAAGTTTCCTACTGTCAAGGGTTCCAAGTCCCAAGTATGCGTTCAAGCTAAGCAACCTCGCAAGTCCCATAAGACTGCAGAGGCAAGAGACTTGGCACCACTGGAACTTATACATTCTGACCTCTGTGAGATGAATGGTGTGATGACAAAAGGTGGAAAGAAATATTTCATGACGTTGATTGATGACTCTACTAGATATTGTTATGTGTATCTTCTGAAATCTAAAGATGAGGCTTTAACTTACTTCAAAAACTATAAGCTGAAGCAGAGAACCAACTTGATCGATAGATTAAACGGCTTAGGTCTGATCGTGGTGGAGAATACTTTTCCAATGAATTTGATTTGTTTTGTGCGGAACATGGTATAATCCATGAGAGGACGCCTCCCTATTCACCTCAGTCAAATGGGGTGGCCGAAAGAAAGAACCGAACTCTAACTGATTTGGTTAACGCCATGTTAGATACTTCGGGTCTCTCCAAGGCATGGTGGGGGGAGGCGCTAATGACTGCATGTCATGTCCTAAACCGAGTTCCCACAAAGACAAAAATAGTTACCCCATTTGAGGAATGGGAAAGGAAAAGGATGAAACTCTCTTACCTACGTACTTGGGGCTGTTTGGCAAAGGTCAATATACCGATCCCCAAGAAGCGCAAGCTTGGACCAAAAACCGTAGATTGTGTTCTGTTGGGTTATGCTTTTCATAGCATTGGCTATAGATTTTTGATAGTAAAATCTAAGGTATCCGACATGCGTGTTGGTACAATTATGGAGTCGAATGATGAGACTTTCTTTGAGGATATATTTCCTATGAAGGATATGCCTACCTCATCAAACCAGGAGATTCCTACTTTATCTGGTCAGGATTTAACTGAGATTCCTGAGACAGCCATTTCAATAGAACACGTTGAGAATCCTGAGGAGGATGACAATGAAACTCCTGTAAGGAGCAAGAGACAGAGGACTGCAAAGTCCTTTGGTGATGATTTCATTGTGTACCTCGTGGATGACACACCCAGCACTGTTTCAGAAGCCTATGCATCTCTTGATGCTGACTACTGGAAGGAAGCTGTTCATTGCAAGATGGATTCCATCTTGGCTAACGGAACCTGGGAAATTACTGAACGTCCTTATGGGTGCAAACCTGTAGGATGTAAGTGGGTGTTCAAGAAAAAGCTTAGGCCTGATGGTACCAGTGAGAAGTACAAATCAAGGCTTGTGGCCAAGGGCTATACTCAAAAAGAAGGTGAAGACTTCTTCGATACTTACTCACCAGTGGCTAGATTGACCACTATACGGGTGCTACTTTCATTGGCTGCCTCGCACGGTCTTTTCGTTCATCAAATGGACGTCAAGACAGCTTTCCTCAATGGAGAGTTGGACGAGGAAATTTACATGGAGCAGCCAGATGGTTTTGTAGTACCTGGTCAAGAGGGCAAGGTGTGTAAGTTATTGAAGTCGTTGTATGGCCTTAAGCAAGCTCCTAAGAAGTGGCACGAAAAGTTTGAAAGGACTTTAACTGCTGAAGGCTTTGTTGTAAACGAGGCCGACAAGTGTGTGTACTATCGCCATGGTGGGGGCGAGGGAGTCATTCTTTGTCTATATGTCGACGACATATTGATTTTTGGGACCAACCTCGATTTAATCAAGGAGGTCAAGGATTTCTTATCTCGCTGTTTTGAGATGAAAGATCTGGGGGTAGCTGATGTTATCTTGAACATCAAGCTACTAAGAGATGATGATGGTGGGATTACTCTGCTTCAGTCTCACTATGTGGAAAAGGTCTTAAGTCGTTTTGGGTATAGCGACTGTAAGCCCTCTCCAACACCATATGATCCTAGCGTGCTACTTCGTAAGAATAAACAGATTGCTAGAGATCAACTGAGATACTCTCAGATTATTGGCTCGCTTATGTACTTGGCAAGTGCCACGAGGCCTGACATCTCATTTGTTGTTAGAAAACTGAGCCGATTTGTGTCAAATCCGGGAGATGATCATTGGCATGCGCTTGAGAGAGTTATGCGATATTTGAAAGGCACTGCGAGCAATGGGATTCACTATACTGGGTATCCTAAGGTACTTGAGGGTTATAGTGATTCCAACTGGATATCTGATGCTGATGAGATTAAGGCCACAAGTGGGTATTTGTTTACACTTGGTGGTGGCGCTGTTTCCTGGAAGTCTTGCAAGCATACCATCTTAACGAGGTCAACTATGGAAGCAGAACTCACAACATTAGACACAGCCACTGTTGAAGCAGAGTGGCTTCGTGAGCTCTTGATGGACTTACCTGTGTTGAAAAACCAATACCCGCTATCCTAATGAACTGTGATAATCAAACTGTGATCGTCAAAATAAACAGTTCTAAGGATAATATGAAGTCATCAAGACATGTGAAGAGGAGACTGAAATCTTTCAGAAAATTGAAGAACTTCGGAGTTATTACATTGGATTATATCCAAACGTCTAAAAATCTGGCGGATCCCTTCACAAAGGGTCTATCACGTAATGTGATAGATAATGCATCGAGGGAGATGGGTTTGAGACCCACCGTTTGAGTTGTCCACAGTGGTAACCTACCCTATGTGATCGGAGATCCCGTGAAGTAGAAGTAGGAGACAAGCTGTTGGTCAGCTGAGAGGAGAGTATCCTTATATTGGTTACCCCACTCCGTTATGATGCAATACTCTCCTGGTCTGCATGGTAGGTTGATATTTATCTTAATGTGTTCCAAGTGGCTTATGTATATAAGCAAAGATGTCGTCTTGCAGAGCATCTTTTGAGGAATACACCTATATGAGCTTGGCTGTTAAAGTCGCAGTCCATGAGAGTTAGGTGCTCTCTAATAAACTCATGAAAGGCTTTGGAGTATGACGTATAAGCTCCACCCGCGGGGAAGCCTTGCGGCAGCCCAGTATCGATCAAGGGTTTTGTGTGAAACTAGATTTACAGAAAGCTTGTAGTTCAAGGCATAGTCCACTATTCAAGTTGTGAACTAGTGTAGCATGAATTCTAGTTGGAAGTTCAACTTAACAGTCTCCACTAAAACATCGGTATATAAACAATGATTTGGAACAAAAATGATGAGATGAGCCAATGAGACTTTGTGGGGGATTGCTGAATTTTACACTCATTTGCTGAGTGGGCCTTTGGCCCAAAGTACTTTGTAAATTCTGAAATTCTCTTGGCCCATTCATGCATAGCAAGTGGTGGGAAGTTTAGTACCACCTCGCTAGTGGAGGGAGAGCCACACCTCTTTATAAGGTGAGCTCCACTAGCACTTGTAAGATCTTGAGAAGAGAAGTGCTACACGCGCGCTCCTCCTCCTCGCTCGCCTCGCCACGCCTCGCCTCGTCACGACGCGCGCGCGCGCGTCGGTTTTCGGGAATGAGCCGAGCCGAGGACAAAGCTATGCGTACGCTTATATTTTTGCAGCTCGGGAAAAATTAATGAGGCATTAATTGTAATTAACGGACGCATTAATTATACTTAATTGGTGCGCCGTTTTTCGTGGGCTCTACTCCCACGTCGGTCCGTCCCGCTGCGTCTATATAAACAGCGCAAACCCTACCTTGGCCGCACCGCCATATGGTTCCTCCTCCTCGTTCCAGATCATTGCGCCGCCGCTCAAGTCTTCTCCATCCCTTCTTCCTGCGTGCACCGCAAGAAGGGACAGCAGGCCTCCGAAACTCTGCCTCTCAAGATCCTATACGGGAGAGTGGCGATCAGGTTTTTGGGGAGCGCACTCGTGCGATTGCTGACAGCGACGACTACTTCTCCGACGACGACTTCTTCCCGGACGCCGGCAGCCTCTCCATCAACGACATGGGCGACACCAACACCAACACCAGCGGCTCCACACCCGCTGCACCGTACGTGATCTATTCTTCCGTGTTTGAGATCATGTAGCATGTCGTGTTCCTAGCAATTGCTTTAGATGTGATCTCGTTGTCTACTATTTTAGTAGATCGCATGGCTAGTTTGATCTGTTTCATTATTGCCATGGATTGTTTGTCTATTTCGTGGATTAAATCATATGCTAAATTGCTAATATATTCAACAAAAGGTCCATCACGTAAAGTTGTCTATTGTTTGTCTCAAGTATCTGCATCAAACGACTAAATTCGCATCATTGGACAAATTCACTTTTATCTAATCAGGTGATGTTCTTCTAATCTCCCGCTCATTACAATTTTATTGAGAAATTATATTTCAGACTTGCACTATGTTGTATGCAGGACTATTAAATCATGGTCGTCCTACGATCGAGAACATCCTCGCATCACGCACGAATACGCGCTTTCCGGTTCCAGTGCTGTGCCCAACAGTTGGATCCACGCCGTCTTACCACGCTGGCCACGACTTCATCCACGCCGACTTACAATGTCGCATTCGAGGACTACATCCGCGATGACTCCCAATGCGGCGCTCTACATCCCAGTTCATCCATCGTCGGCAACGCATAGTCGGCCACTTCAGAGCCGGTTCCACCTTCCAACAGCCCGCGGGATATAGCATCAAGGATACAGAGATCATGCCAGACTAAAGTGACACGCTCAACGCTCACCTTCCAACAGCACACTCAACGTCAACATCTACATTGGCTTACAACGCCTCATATCTGCATCGGCTTATAAGCGTCAGACCTGATGCTCACATATGCATCGGTTTACAACCGCTCGGCCGTCCCCACCGCCGACTCGACATGTCAGCCGAACTATCAACCGCCAACTCCTACGAAGATCAGTCACCAATACCACGACATTTCTACTGCATCATCACATCAGTACAAGGAGTCTCCAGCCGACTTTTCAATTTGACTCAAGACTCGAGGGCTACACCTCCTATAGGATTCATCGGATATTGAGATATATTATGTTTCAACGACGGATCATGATTGATCATCACAAATTTTGGTCCATGAATTTCAATGGTAAAATTCTGGCTCAGATTCCGGTTCATTGGAAAAATACCGGATCAGATTCCAGTTCATTGTAAAAATTCCGGCTCCCTTCTTGAGTTTCGGTTAATTAAAAATTCCGGCTCCCTTCGTGAGTTCCCGGTTCATAAAAAATTCCGGCTCCTCGATGAGTTCCGGTTCATCGGAAATTCTGGCTCCTTAAGGGATCCAGGATCATTACAAATTACCGGCTTCACAAGAAATCTCGGTAAGACTCGGCACTTCTGGAACCCAGAACTTGTCACCTTATGCATTGCATCTTTATTTTCATATCATGATGCATTACATCTTCTGCATCCGTAAGTCGATCTTCATCGCACCAGGCTATCTCCATGCCATTAAAAGTCGACTTTCGTCGCAACCGGCTCTCGCCACACAACCAAAAAGGCGACTTTGGTCGCAACAAACCCCTTCAAAATCAAAACATCACATGTATTACATACATTTACTTACTGTTCTTTGCATCATACATGTCATACTTTGCATTATTATTATGTCAGAAACCTGGGGGCTTGATCAACCTTCAATTGGTAATCTGAGCACTTATGTGTTTCATTCAGAGAAAGTTCAACAGAGCATGATGACAACTCATCAACCTCTAACTGAGAAATATCGGCACATAAGTGAAAATTGCATGTACAAAGCTCGAATTCAGAGAAATCTTGGGGGCTCGACTATACCCATCGAGTCTTCACCTAAGAAACTTCGGCTTATACATGTGGCATTCCACGCCTCCTAAATTTCCTGTAAGTTCGATGCTCATACGAGTTAAACGCGCGAAATCCAGCTAGAAAATTCCCAAAAGGAATTTTTTGACGCAAACGGAGAAACGCTGATCAATGTGAGACGGCATACAGAGAAGTCTCGACTCAAGGATAACCCAAACTCTTTTCAAACGAGAGAAGATGAGGACCAGATGAATCTAGAGCCGGCTTCTTCAAGCACTTCATGAATTACCCTTTTTTTCATACATAATCATAAGCATATTTTATTTTCTTTGCATATATACAAAATCCTTGCAGGATACAGAGTTAAAACCTATGCGACTCGGTAATGTGTCAATACACACATGCCGACTCATAGGGACCACAACTCAACACAAGTTCCTATGTGACTCGATACTGTGTCAATTCACACAGGCCAACTCATTGGGACTACAGCTCGAAAGTTTTTATGTGACTCGGTAATGTGTCAATACACACATACAGACTCATGGGGACTACAACTCGAAAATTTTCTCTATGTGATGCGGCAGCGTGTCAAGACATACATGTCGACTCATGGGGACTACAATTCAAAGAACATCTTCATGTAACTCGGTCGTACGCCAAGACACGCATGTCGACTCATGGGTACTATGCCTTCTGCATTGCATCTTCTGCATTCTTAAATCGACTTCGGTCGCAACGGCTCTCGCCATATATAAAGTCGACTTCGGTCGCAACGGCTCTCTCCATATATAAAGTCGAATTCGGTCGCAACGTCTCTCGCCATATATAAAGTCGACTTCGGTCGCAACGGCTCTCGCCATACATATAGTCGACTTTAGTCGCAACATCTCTCGCCATATACAAAGTCGACTTCGGTCGCAACGGCTCTCGCCACATTCAGATGCTCATACCAACTTGGAGTTGGCATACATTATTACGGGTTGTTGGAGGAAAAATATTCCAGCAGTCTAAGAGCCACTCTATTTGGAAGCTGGGAACACAACCCAATATCATATCTATCGGATTCAGCAAAATCGCATTCATCGATTTTTATTAGCAAGCAAACATTTGCCGGCTTCAACAAAAATTACCGGCTTTGGAATATAATACTTGCCGACTTCAGAAACCAAGAGAGAAATTGTAAGTCCCAAGTTGCTGCAAGCAAGACAACCCGACACTTGGGGGCTACAATACTTCAAAGAAAATTTCAGATGTACAAATCCTAGGTTGCTGCAGGCAAGAAAACCCGACACTTGGGGGCTACACCATCAAGGCTATTTTATATACAAAACTCTAAGTCATCACGAGATGATAAACTTGGAGCTTGGGGGCTACAGGTGATATGGACATAAAATTGCTCGTAAAGTTTTTCCCGAGCCTTTTCACAAGACACGGAAGAGCAAAAAGAAACATTGAACTCAAACATGGAAGAGCTCAAAATTGAATCATATCGGGTTCATTGACATGAATCAGTGGAGCAAGTAGGCCTAATGGTTTGGCCTCTAGACCCGGTCTTTTATCTTATTATTCATCATATTGGAAGTTTACCATGGACGCGCACCCAACGTTCTCTTCTACGACAACCTCATTGCCAAGGAAAAGCGGAGGAATAATGAAGCCCACGCCAAGATTGCGCTGAAGCTAAACTTGGGGGCTAATGTCGGGGGAATATCCCACGGCTAAACCCGGCTTGGAGACAAAGCCGGTCGGATGACAAGAGCCGGCTCGCGGAGATGAAAGCCGAACGAAGGAATCAAGATGGAGTCCACCTAACTTGGAAGATACGAAAATCGACAAGACTTAGAGTAGGACCCGGATTGATATCCGACTTGTAATAGAATAAGAGACTAGTTTCTATCCTACTAGGACTCTACATGTAAGCCTCCCCCTTCCACCTATATAGGGAGGGGTAGGGCGCCCCAAACGGAACAACTCAAGAAGACTCAATAGACCACAATAGGCTCTAGATTAGAGCCTAGTCCCGGTTCATCTAAACCCGGGACAATTAGACACAACTATAGGAGAGCTGGCGACACGCCGGCGACTCTCCGTGAGCAAAGGAATAAGACCTAGCCATAAAAAACATGTAGGATTTTACCAAACAATGTTTCCCGGGGCCCGAAGCTGTATAAAATCGCGTCTCTCTCTCTGTGATATTTTTCTTCCTCGTACACTCGTAGCAAAGGCCCCATAATCAAGTCCGACTCTACGGACATCTGACGTGTGTATCCCACGACAAAACCCCCATACACTCCTCCTCGGGGTACTTGTCTCTTTGTGAACCTCCTGATTAGACTGAGAGTTACCGATAATAATTACGTGAGTTCTTCGGACTAATGTAAGCATTCAAAAGTTGACACTTCCACCTTCCCATATTTGCTAGCCTCTTCGGTACCGTGCTTTGCCTTTTCTCACTCCGAGAGTTGGCGCCTACCTCGCCGGTGCATCCAAACCCTTGGCATGATACTCTCTGTCATCATAAACCTCCTTATATCCTTCCTCAAAACAGCCACCATACCTACCTATCATGGCATTTCCATAGCCTTTCTTAGATATATTTCCATGCAACATCCACCTTCTCATGACTTGATTTTCATGCCATACATGCTTTTGCTTGATCGACGAGCCGCATGCTAGTTGGGACTTTCCCTAATCATTGCTACATGACGCGCTAGTATCATTGCATATCGTGCTATACTTGCAGAGGCATACATTTGCATACATCATTATAGCTTCATCTTCTTCATGCTGAGTACTTTTGTGAAGTGTGAAAGATATCCTATACTCCTTGTAAACTAGAGTGTTGCTCCTAAAGTGAGGGAAAGATCCCAAAGAGGACAAATTAAAAGATCCCAAAGAGGACAAATGAGAGTTAAATAGAAAGAGCCATTGAGACAACCAAAAAATACAAAAAAAAGAAAAAGGAGAAAAAGAAAATAAAAAGAGAGAAGGGGGCACACTACTATTTCCTTTTGAGAGATCCACACTCGTACCCCCTCTTGTATCTTGTACTCCGTAGAGATAATCATATATGCATATAGCTATGTGGGGACCTTTACACTATAGAACTTGGCTTGCATACCAATGATGAGCCTCCTCAAATGAGCTCTAGTTCGTAAGCAAGCAAGTTGGATGCACCCCCACCAGTTCAATTGGAGAGCTTTCCATAGCTCACATGTGCATCTGTTGCATTGAAATCCCTACTCCTCACATCATATCTATCATTTGTCTTTCTCTTGCCTATGATTGTCCTCATTAATGTGAGCCTTTCACACCCTTTTTGTCTTCCTCCTCCACCATCTCTCTCTTTGCCATCCTAAGTGTCAACTTTCTTTCTTACGCTCATCCATTGCATGAGTGCTCAAAATATCGAAAGGGAGTGGATCAGTTTGACTTGTACCTGACTAGTGGTCTGGGGACGAGTCAAGATAAGATTCTAATGGACACCAAGTGTGAAACTTTAGTAGATTGAGTTCTCAACAAAATAAATATTTTTCTCTCTCTTATTCCCATCTCCCACTTCTTGCACGCAAACACCATTTGGAGACATTTGAGTCACGAACAGCGAGAGCTCTTGCACCTTTATGTTCTTATGTTGCTTGTTTCAATGCTAATATAGACTCTTGCTTGTTATGACTTGAATTGAATTACATGCCTTACTTGCTTTACTTAAAAGTCTTTCTATGGTTGGTAGAATATCACCATAGAAATTATGCTTTATATCATTTACCTACTCGAGGACGAGCAGGAATTAAGCTTGGGGATGTTGATACATCCCAAACGTATCTATAATTTCTACTTGCTCCATGCAAGTTTTGGGTGATATTTCTATGCTTTTGATACACTGTCATATAATTTTGATCATATTTGGACTAACCTATTAGCTCAGTGCACCCCAGTGCCAGTTTCTGTTTTCTGCTGTCTTTTTTTTAGGTTTTCCTATTACGTAAAATGCTAGAAAAATTCCGGGAAAATATATAAAATATCAGCGTACCAGAAGCTTGCAGATGGTCGAAGGGGGGGCAGAGTGGCCCCACCTTGTGCCCAGACGTCCAGGGGCGCGACCTAGGGTAGGGTTGTGCCGGGAGGTCACCTGGACCCCCGGTGACCCCCCTGGCTCCCCACTTCGCCTATATATCTCTCTCGTACCGAAACCCCCGGGACAGAACCTTTTTTCGCGATCTCGCCTCCGTTCCGCCGCCGCCACGCTTCCAAGATCGGGAGCACTAGAAGACCTCTTCCCGGCACCCTGCTAGAGGGAGGATTGACCTCCGGGAGCTTCTCCAGCACCATGGACGCTTCCCGGATGAGACGTGAGTTGTCCACCTTGGACCATGGGTCGATGATCAGTAGCTATTTGATGTCCTCTCCCCCTCTTTGTTCTTCATGGATTAGACCTTGTGAGCTACCCTACATAATCAAGGCACATATGTAATTCTTTCAGCTGTTGTTATGTTGAGTTTGCTGGGATCTGATGGATTATGAGACTATGTTCAGATTGTGATGAGTAATATATTTGGTTCTTCTCTTTTATATTTTTGTTCTTGAGTAATTCTTGCATGTTCTCCGTTGCTGTTTATTGCTTTGGCCAAGTAGTAGGTAGTAACTCCAAGAGGGAGCGTTATGCATGATTGTGGGTTCATGCCCCCCGATGACTAGCTTGAGGTGACAGAAACATGTGTCTAGGGGATGTGTTGTTGCCACAGAGTTACAAGGATTGTTGACACGGTGTCAAGGATTGTTTACACGGTTACAAGGATTGTTTACTTTAATCAAAGTTCTTTTAATGCAGTTGTCTATTGCTTTGGGTTTACACTTTGGGTGGGGCTCGCAACTTAATAGCAGCGAGATGTTCTGGACAGATATATCAAGGTGGATGATTAGTAGTAGATGCAGATGGATTTAGGTCTACTTATCTTGGCGTACTACCCAGGTTTTTGAGCCTCTTCCTTTCTTTTGTAGCATAGTTAGCATTGCGGTGTGTTTTTAATCCTGTCAATTGCCCAGTTGTAATTTGTTCACCTTGCATAGTTGTTTATCGTCTTTTGGGAGAGAGACATCACTAGTGAACTTCATGGGACCCCGATCCATATGTCCACCACTGTGTACACCCTCAATTTACTTATTGTTTTACTTTTTAGTTGCAGTTATCATTACCTTTTATCTCCTGCTTTTGACCCTTTGTAAACAGCAAGGCCAAAGAGATTGAAAACCTCTCTATACTCGTTGGGAGGAAAGTTATTTGTATCTGTGTGCAGGTCCACGTCAACTCTCGTGCTAGTAATTTCTAGCGTCATTGTCACCTAATTGTCGTCGTTGGAGTCCTACGGGAGATAGACCTTGGTATCTTTGCTGAGGGAAATTACGCTATGCTACATCTCAACCTTCCACTTGGGGTAGCCAACGAGGAGCACTACTTCAGTGCCATCAGTGGGCCAGTCGTGGGCTGGTCCAAGCTTCCAGTGGGCCTCCTGTCTTGACACGCACCGGGTACCCTCATCCGCAGGAGTCGTGGCGACACCCCCTCGTCAGTTCCTCTTCAGCACTGAGCTTGTCAGGATTTTCCTCGGCGGAGACCCGCCGCACTTCATGAGCTTCATGCCTTCCGCGCGCATGGCTTGAGGATCCGGGGGCACAAGTCCCCACATGGGCCGCTCTTGGCTAAGTTTTGGGGGCCTCAATTCCAGCGGTCCCAGGGTGCTCCCAAGGGGAGACCTCGGGACCTTCCTCCTCGTCATCAGAATAAGATATCCTGAGTGCGCGACGCATACCCCTTCCCCTCGGGGAGCTTGGGATGGCTCGGTCGCGTCATCATACTCCACATCCATCCATATGCAGAAGGAATTCTCACGAGGGCCCGTCTGCGCTTCAGTAAGAGGTCCCCACTGATACTCTATCCTCGTTGGTTACCCCAAGTGGAAGGTTAGATGTAGTGTAGTGGAAAATTTCCCTCGGTGAAGATACCAAGTTTTGTCTCCAGTAGGACCCCGATAGTGATAAGTAGGTGGTGAAGTGAACAATGGTGCCGTTCACAACTCAAGGTTGTTTACTTCACGTGGACATGCACACGACACAAATAACGTTGCTTCCCAACGAGTACAGAGAGGTTTTCAATCTCTCCGGACTTGTCGTTCACAAAGGATCAATGCAACAGATAAAAGTTAATAATGATAGCAGCTAGAAACTAAAAGAAGAAAAATAAAAGAGCGTGCAAATAGTGATGAGAATATGGACCTGGGTCCCGTGATGTTCACTATTGATGTCTCTCTCCCAAAAGACGATAAAACTGCTATGCGAGGTAAAAAAATCACAACTGGGCAATTGACAGGATTAAAAATGCACTACAATGCTAACTATGGTACAAAGAAAGGACGAGGCTCAAAAACATGGGAGATACGCCAAAATAAGTAGACCGAAATCCAACTGCATCTACTACTAATCATCCACCTTGAGATATCTATCCAGAATATCTCGTTGGTATTAAGTTGCGAGCCCCACCCAAAGTGTAAACACAAAGCAACAGACGACTACATTAAAAATCACTTTGCGTAAAGAAAACAATCCTTGCAACCGCGGTTACAAGCACCGTTGTGTTCCCCCTTGTGGCAACAGCACATCCCCTAGACTCATGTGTGACGCCCCCAAAATCAATCCGTGTACAGTAATCATACACGCAGGGTACACGGCTGAGATTAGGGTGCCACGGTGAGAATATCACAGCACAACGCTAAACACAAAAAGATAAACCAATATGTTACAAAACCATGGATCACGAGGATCTGAATACATAAGTTATACAATCATAATTTCTGAGTACAGACATAGTTAGTCAAGTCTTGCCTTAAGAAGGCTGGCACAAATAGCATCAGAGATACAGATCGAACAGGCGAGGCCTCCTACCTCGGATCCACCGAACTACTCCTGGTCAATGGGGAACTCGACGTTGTGGTAGTCGCCTTCGGGGTACTCCTGCTCCTGGGCTCCAACATCGAGTGCATTGGCCGATCAGGCAAAACAAAAAAGGGAAATAAAGCAAGGGTGAGTATCTACCATACCCGCGAGTCTTACATCCAGCTACTAAGCATTTATGCATTTGTATCAATGGAAAGGAGAGGCTATATATAGTGGACTGAGTTTCAGAAATCCAGAATAAGGAAGAGAAGCTAGGCCTAACGAAGACTAGCATCTTCCGACGAGTCTTGCAGCATGAGGAGAGAATAGCCAACAGTTCAATGAAAGCATAAAGTAACAATGCAATAGAAGTTGCTGCAGCATTGTATAATAGTAAGTTGTATTATATAAAAATTAACAATGCCTCCAAGAATCCCTCCTCGACTTCCCTGCGAGGAAGAAAACCCGGAATGAACAGCTTAGTAATATTAGTTTGTAGTAGTAGAGTCTGGCTTCAACATAAAGCGTCCTGTTACTGTGGACACGGCTATTCGAATAGATTATCTTCCCTGCAGGGGTGCACTAGTGTAATACCGCACGCTCGGATCTCCAAGGTGGCATACACCTTGTTAGGGAATGCCCCACCGAGACTATCCGATACGCCGAAGTCCATCCTTCGAGCTCAACAGAGAGGCCATCCGTCGGTCTAAATCCTAAGTGGAGGTAGTGTGTATAGGCTACAACGCAGAGGGCCCACACCGTAATCCCACGTGGAGGTAGTGTGTATAGGCATATAGCCACTCAAGTCATCCGCCGAACCCATTAAGCATTTTATTAATTTTCTGTCGGAACAACCGTTATCGTTGTCCTTATTTAGGTGAGTCACGGACAATGACGACAGTCAGGTCCACCCCCATTACCAGAGCCAGTGGCCACCTGCCCTGTCGTCCCACCAACTCGTGCGGCTACCAACAAGGTGAATCGTATCCTTACCTTGTCTCGCGTTTGCTCTTGGAAGAGCTCGACTTTCGTACAACAGAGTATCTCTCGGCCACGAACAAGTATCAGGCCCGCCGCACACCGGTGGAATACACCTGACCCGTCGTTCCGATACGATACCCTGCGCGGGGCACTGTTGGGTCAACCGACTCCTTACCTTTAAGGACACCCGTGGATCAGTACCCTAGGTCGGCTATATAAAGTCAGCCTCGAGTGGAGTACAAGGATTACTCCTCGATTGCTCACACTTGAGGTGGCTTGGTAGAACCGGGGTAGGGTCCTGTATCGGTGTCTCCTCTGAACCGTACATGTAGCAGTTTATAATGTATCGTTTCCACGATCACTCCCAGAGTGATCATGGCCCGCTATCTAATCCTATTGACTAACAAGGCGCAGGGCTAACTGCTGATTATAAGAAATATATATATATATATATATATATATATATATAGGGCAGCATAGGATAGCGGAAAGGTAATCAAGGGGCGACAATGATAAGCTATGCAGTTGAATAGGATTTTCATCTGATTTACGGTTTAAAGGATATTCAATTTCAAAGTTTAATTCAATTTAAATCATTTTATCATTTCTTTTATTATTAAAAAGAAACATTATCCACAGAGAGGTTGACCAGGTCAAACATGACCAGTGGGACCCACTAGTCAGCCTCACAGTGATAATAAAAACATTTTATCAATTTAAATAGGGCCAGGGCCCATATGTCATACACTGATATTATTATAAATTCATTTTATTTAAATACTTACAAGTGGGACCCAGTTGTCATACACACATAACTTAAAATCTGTTTTATTTTATTTTAAAAGGCATGGGACCCATCTGTAAGTGACTGTGGGGGGATTATCTCTTAATGGGTGTTTAGGGGTTAATCTAATCGGGCTGGCCCACCTGGTAGTGGCTAGCAGCCACATAGCCAGGCAGCACGCACGACCCGGCTGTGACCAGAAGCACGACGGCGAGGGGCACGCAAATGGCCAGGCCAGCAGTTGCGCTGGCGGCAGCGGCGACCGGAAGTGGCGGGCGCGGGAGGCGCGTGGTTGGAGAAGGGGGCATGGGGCGAAGGGGGCAGGGCGCGCGGTCCGGTCAAGCTCGTCGAGCTCGAGCTCGCGGCCATGGTGGCCACGACCCATACAGGCGGCAAAACGGCGGGGATTCAAAGGGCAAGAGAGGGGAATGGAAGCGGTGGCTCACCGGGGACCTGTAGGGGTGCTTAGCGGGCTCGGGGGAGGCACGGGGTGGCCGGAATCGGACAAGTTCGCCGGCAGCTGGAGGAGGAAGACGAAGGCCTAGCGCTCGCAGTAGTTGACTGTAACAGCCCAGATTTCACAAAAATTTAAAATTTTGTTTTCGGTGTGAATTGTTTGATTGTCTGATTGTTTGTGGTGTTTGCATCCCCGATTTATCGATCGACGATTATTTCCCCCCTCTTATCTCGTACCGGACAGATACCGACCCTTGTAACCCTGACACTCGACCTTTGCGACATTGGGTTTCACCCGATCACCGTCGCGAAAACCGCACGAGACCAGCCGCAGCCAACGGAACGAAAAACCCCGTTTAATAAGTAAATGGGATATTTTTATAGCGCGCTGGAAAGTGTTCTCGGAACGGTTCTAGCGTGAGGTGAACGCCACCGGCTCGACGCGCTGATCGCGTAGTTCAAATTTTTACCCGAATCGGAGGTCCTGCGGACACCTGGCGGTCAGAAACGTAAACACCGCGCGCGCGAGAGAAAAAATGGGGATGTTTTTGCAAACTGCCAGCCACCTGGGCTATATAAAGACCACCACTCCCCCACCCCTTTCTAGGGTTTCCCTAGCCTAAAAATTGCAGCCACCCCCTGGAAATATTCTAGATCTGCTCACCTAGTCCCCAAACCACCGAAATCCTAGATCTGGAGTGCCTGGAGCCGTCCGATCCGGAGATGGACGCTCCAGGACGGGCCACATCATCCCCGGAGCTCCTCCAGCCATCTCCCCGCCGCCCGGGCCGCGAGGGCCCGCCGCCGCCATCGCCGGGCCTGATCTGGGCCAGCCAGCCCGAGAAACCACGCGCGCCCGAGCTTCTCCCCATGGTCATGGCAGCCGCCGCTCCCCGCGCTGCTTCGGCGAGCCCGAGCTGCCACCCCGCTCACCGGCCTCCTCCTCCTCTCCTCTTTCCTTCCTCCTCCCTCCTCCTCTCACCTCCCTCTTTCTCTTCCCATGCAGGAACAAGCCATGGCCGCCATGGATGCCATGGCTCGGAGCTCCGAGCTCGTCGGCCCCCACGGCTGCCACGGCCCGGATCCGGCCAGATCCGGCGGCCTCCGGTCCTCCTCCACCGAGCCCGGCCATCCCCAAGCCTCCCAGCACCTGTCCGGCTTCCCAACCGCCGGCTAGTAGCACCTCCAGCCCGCTATGGACGAGCTGGACCCGAGCTCGACCCCCTGTAATTTTCTCTAAGTCACAGAATTTTTGTTTGTTGTCCTGTTTTGCAACGTTAATTCCCGTTGACTCGTAGGTCCAAATGAAGTGATTCTTTTTTTTGGTTGTGCTTTGTGTGCTCTAGAGTTCATCTTTAGGAAGTTATTTATTTTGAGGTCATCTTGAATATGTAATTGTGTGTTGAACAGGGCACCAGATCGTGAAGTTGCTAATCTGTTGTTAACTACTACTTTTATTTTGTTCAAACTTTGGGTGATGCTTGTGTCAAATCCATGAGGCCTATTGCATTGATTCTTTTTCATATGTGTTAAGCATCATGTGTAATTCATTCCCATGCTTTAACTTGTCATGTTTGGGTGCTTTAGCTATATTAAATCTTGCTCCAAAGTGGTGACCTTGCTGTTAATGTGCTGCTGTGCTGAAAACTGTTAATTTGTTGCAACTTCGGGTGGCAGTTGCCTCGCAACCGTTTATCGGAATTGAGTGATTCCAATTTCATATTGTTAAGCATCATGTCTACTTACATTATCTGTATTGCTATGTCATGTTTCTACACATCTACATATAGTTTTGCACCTGTTTGTACAGCATAAAAATAATAGTTTCTGCCCTGTTTTCCTGATTTTCGCTAAGTCCTAGACCAGTAATGTTTTATTGCATTTTGCATGGGCTATAACTAGTTGTTCATGATGCCTTTTTGCATGATTCCATTTTCCATGCCTTCCCTGCCATGTCTACTTTAGTTACATATCATTTGTGATCATGTTTGCATTCATTATCCTGTTTATGCATTGCTCTAAAGTGTGCTACCTGATGTTTGGCAGATTGTGTTCCAAACTTATTTTGCTTGTATCTTTTTAACCGTAACTCCATTTGGAGTGTTCTTTATATGTAACTTGATTAGTTTTTCATGCACTTTATGTTTATGCTATTGCTTGTTGTTGTTAACCAACTTAAAATATGGTTTAGGGCAGAACATTACCAAATCCTTTAATTGTCGTGGGGCACTTAGTGGTATGCCCTGTTTAGGTTGTGCTCCAGTTAAATTGACTAGAGTAGATAGTTTACCTTATGATTCACCTCTTGTCATGTTTGTGTGTTATTCCATGCTTGAGTGAGATGCCATGTTAACAACCTTGCTCAACTTGTGTAGCTAAACAACTTGAACCGTTTTTAAATGTGCGGTATCGTCGTGTGTGACGAGTACTCCACTTAACCTGTTAGTAACCACTCCCGACGGTAGGTGCGATGTCTCGTGTTGCCTTCTTTTGATGCGTGCTCGTGTTTGCTTCGTAGTAATAGATTCTTGCTTGTTGATTGCTTTCCAGTGTTTACCTTCTTGTGTGCTTCCGCGGGTACCTTCGGAGACGATGCGAGCTTGCGATCAACTACACCTTCGGAACCCGACTTATCAACAGGAAAGGACTATACATTACTTATGATCCATTCTATTTCAACCAGCGGTTTGCATGCTAGTCTAGGATAGGTTCGATGTTTGATCCTACCACATGTTTACAGCCTCTTTTAAACCGATACAGCCATGTCCCCTCCCAGCAAACCTTGTACTTCTATGTTACTATTGCCCGTTGCTCAGCCCCTGCTTAGTATGCATGCTTAGGATGCTACGATGTTACCTCCTGTTACTCCTTGGTTTGGGATATCACATTATTATATTGCTATTGATGATATGATTATTATAATGTTGACTATCTTTGACGAAGGATGGAAGGTCTAGGCTATCCCGCCCCGACGCTTTGTTCCATTCGAGTCACCTAGGATCCGAGTTCCATGTATTGGTCCTAAGACTGAGAGTGGCTAACCGCGTGTGGGATTTTATGGGGTCCCCTTTTCTTACCTACCTAGCTTCAAACATTTCTAGAGGTGGCCCAAGCTGATTTACCTTTTGAAAACCATGCATATATGTCTGTCGGGTCGCTCCTAGCAGACATCCTTTAAAACGTCCCGGACCAGCGGAGACATGGTTTCCCTGATGGTCCACCTTTGACCGGCGAGGGCCCGAGGCCTCACGTGAGGCGGCTCGGTAACTCAAACCCTGTTGAGACGGAAGATTCCGATCCGAGAGCGTGTCCAGCTTTTGGATTGGATGTCGAATCCCCGGGGGCCACTCGGATTTGTTCGTTGTTAGTTAGAGGGACCTTTCGTTTCGGATCTCTTGGAACTAAATCATAAAATGGTTGCCTGTGATGGGTAGCAACTGAGAGAGATGAGCATGCGTGCGGAGCCTTGTAACGGGCAGTTGGTACACCCCTGCAGGGTTAAATCTTTTCGAGAAGTCGTGTCCACGGTTATGGTCGACGTGAGACCTACTCCTTGTTCATAGACAAGAACAACTGAGATAATCTTAATATAACTTGATCAACATGTGTGTGCCTTGACTGCTTCTTCTTCGTCGGGATGCAAAGAGGAGGACAAGGATAGGATAGGTGTTATGCTTGCGTAAGTACGTGGATAGCAGACTTGTTGGAGGCGATTCCTCATCGAATGCTTGGCTTCTTATCTTACTCTCTAGATCGTTAGCCACTTCATAAATGCTAGTGCGGCAGCAACCTCACTACTTACCCCATCCTTACCGTAAACTACTAGTTGTCCTAGAATGACGAGTGATGAAGTCCTTGCTGGGTCAGTTGACCACTACAGTTGGATGATGAGTACTTATGTACTCATGATACTACCCCCAAACTCTTTTCAGGGTTCTCGATCGACAACAGGTATGGTGATCGACGTTTCACGTGGAGACTCGACGACGACTAGTTAGGCGGATCCCGGCGGAGGGCCTGGACCCGTGTGGTTACGGGGATCGATGTTTTTCTCTTTCCCAGTAGGCATTTGATTGTAGTCTATACTCAGACATGTATCTTCCGTTGTTGTATTGTATTAAGGCAGTTGTATGCCGAATGTATGAGATGTTGTATCCTTGTAGCTGTAATGTTGTGATATCATGTTGGAAATCCGGGGCATATGGCATTTTCATATGTCGCGGTGGGACCGATATGTGCTTCGTCCCCGGATCTGGATGGAAACATCTAGATCTGGAACAGTACCGCATATCGGGCCTTACATTGACCCTGGCTCAATTCCTTCGGTGGGACAACGAAGTCAACGACGAGCACCCTCCCGGACAACACGGCTAGGCGAGGCGAGCTCACCGGCCACGCAGGTTCGAGGTGGCGCCCATGGCGGGTTCGGGCGGGCTGAGGGAAGACGAGGGCGAGGGGAAAACTGGCTGCGCTCGATCCACAATTCCCGGGGGCAGATATTTACCGTGGAGAGACCACTGTAGCGGCGCGAAGACGTGGCCTGGTCCGGTGGCGACTTCGTTGGCGCACTGTCGCGGTGGCGACCGAGCCAGGGGAACAGGAAGGAGAAGGTGGGAGAGGAGCGGGGTGGGCTGGGGTGGGCTATGCCCATGAGCGTTATATTAGGGTTTTTTTTTTGTTGTTTCTTTTTCTTTTCTTTTCTGTGCTTTATTTTTTTCATTTATTTTGTACGCTTTTATAATTTTGTAAAATATGGTATAGGTACCATAATTATTGTTGGCATATAGAATAGTGCCACAAAAATATTTGTCGACAAATAAAATCATACAACATTTGTTTTAATTATGAAATTGATGAAAAGGGGGTTTTGGCTACTATTTATATTTGTTTGATTTATTTTAGAGCTCAATAAATTCCAATGCACATATGGAAGTGATCCACTGAATATTTGGGATTTAACAAAAGTGGTTGCAAAGTTTTTGGACCAAGTTTTATTTGTCACATAATTTTAATGTTCAACAAAAGGGAAATTTGACTTTGCATTGGTCCAAGATTAACATGGTTGATCAAAGCTAGAATTTTGGAAAAGTAACCTTTGATTAACAACAGTGAATACTGTTCACTGACAGTGAGGCTGTTACAAATGTCCCTCACTACAAGAATTCTCGTCCCAAGAATTTAGGCGGTAGAGGGGAAAATATCGGGGTATTCATCGCGAAGACGATCTTCGCGCTCCCAAGTGGCTTCATCTTCAGAATGATTCGACCACTGAACTTTGAGGAACCTGGTCGTCTTGTTCCGGATTCGACGTTCTGACTGATCAAGAATGCGACTCGGATGCTCCTGATATGACAAGTCTTGTTGCAGTTCCATCAAATCATGATCCACCTCACGGATAGGATCCTTGAAGCAGCGTAGGAGTTGCGACACGTGGAAGACATCATGGACTTGAGAGAGGTTCAGCGGCAATTCCAATCGGTAAGCCACTGGTCCACTCCTGGAAAGGATACGGAACAGGCCATTGTAGCGAGGAGCTAACTTGCCTTTGATTCTGAAATGATAAGTGCCTCGCATCAGGGTGACACGGAGGTAAGCATATTCGTCAGGCTGATAGACCATTTCCTTGTGCTTGCGGTCATAGTTGCTCTTATGACGAGACTGAGCGGCCTTTAGATGTTCACGGATAACGCGAACTTGATCTTCAGCATGTTGGATAATGTCCGGACCAACGAGTGCCGGTTCCCCAGTTTCTGACCAATTCAGAGGGGTTCGACACTTACGTCCATAAATAACTTCAAAGGGGGCCATCTTCAGACTAGCTTGGTAGCTATTGTTATACGAGAATTCAGCAAACGGAAGAGATTCCTCCCATTTCTTGCCGAAGGAGATGACACAAGCCCGAAGCATATCTTCAAGCACTTGATTGACTCTTTCAAGTTGGACTTGCGACTAGGGGTGATAAGCGGTGCTGAAATTCAGGTGATTTCCCATAGCTTCTTGGAAACTATCCCAGAATCTTGAGGTGAAAAGGCTGCCACGGTCTGAACTGATCTCCAACGGAATGCCTTGGAGGGAAACAATTCTGGAAACATACAAGTCTGCTAACTGACTAGCAGAGATCATCTCCTTGACTGGCAGAAAGTGGGCAACCTTGGAGAAGCGGTCGATGACGACAAAGATAGCAGCGTGGCCTTTCTGTGATCGGGGAAAACCGGTGACGAAGTCCATTTCGATCTTGTCCCACTTCCATTCAGGAATAGAAAGTGGTTGCAGAGTTCCAGCAGGTCTTTGATGTTCGGCTTTGACGCGACGGAAAACGTCACACTCGTCAACATATCGAGCGATGTCTTGCTTCATGTTAGACCACCAGTACCGCTGACGAATGTCTTGGTACATCTTGGTACTACCAGGATGGATTGAAAAGGGTGTATCATGAGCTTCTTTCATGACATCAGGGGCGTAGTTCAGGTTGGCCCTTGCTACTGGAACCACTAAACGACCTTTGAAGTACAACGTACCCAAATCATCATCGTCATCCTTAACAATAGTGAAAAATGAGGGCCTTCAACTTGCGAGATATCTTCTGATATTCAGTATGTCAGCGTCACAACGCTGTACAAACTTCATGCGGGAGTCGAGGTCTGGTTTGACAACTAGGGAATTCACATATCCTTGCGGAACAATTTTGATGTTCATCTTTCGTAGCTCTTCATACAGGAGTGGTTGCTGTACTTGAACTTCAAGTTCATTACAGTAGGCTTTGCGGCTCAAGGCATCGGCCATCACATTGGCTTTTCCAAGTGTGTAATGAATATCCATGTTGAAATCGGCTATTATCTCGAGCCATCTTTGTTGGCGGAGATTCAAGTCTAGCTGAGTAAATAGGTACTTCAGGCTTTGGTGGTTGGTGTAGATCTCGCAATGATTACCGACGAGGTAATGTCGCCACACCTTCAACGCATAAATTACCACTGCCAATTCTAGAACATGTGTTGGATACTTGTCTTCGTGATCACGCAACTGACGAGAGCCATAAGAAATCACTTTGCGCTCTTGCATTATGACACAGCCTAATCCTTGACGAGATGCATCGCACTATATCACGAAGTCCTTCCGAGTATCAGGGGGAGCAAGCACCGGGGGAGAAGTGAGCTTGTCCTTGAGAGCTTGGAAACTTTCCTGACATTTATCAGTCCACTCAAACTTGACGCCTTTGTGAAGCAGGTTAGTCAGAGTCTTGGCAATCTTGGAGAAGTTCTCGACGAAACGGCGGTAATAGCTGGCGAGTCCGAGTAAACTTCTGACTTGCTTGACAGTCTTGGGGGGAGTCCAATCCAGGATAGCCTGAATACATTCGGGGTTTACGGCAATGCCATCCTTGGAAATCACATGACCAAGGTAGGTTACTTCAGGAATCCAGAACTCACACTTAGAATACTTAGCATAGAGTTTGTGTTCTCTAAGCTTTTCCAGTATAAGACGAAGATGCTCAACATACTCTTCTTCATTCTTGGATTATATTAAGATATCATCCAGATAAACCACGACGAACTTGTCGAGGTATTCCATGAATATATAATTCATATCTCGGGAAAAGGTGGCTGGGGCATTCGTCAAGCCAAAGGACATGACGGTGTACTTGTATGAACCATAGCGAGTAATGAAGGCGGTCTTCGGGATGTCCTCTTCACGGACCCGGATCTGATGATAACCCAACCTCAAGTCGAGTTTCGAGAACACCGTGGATCTAGCAAGTTGATCATAAAGATCATTGATCCGAGGAAGTTGATATTTGTTCTGAATGGTGGCTTGGTTGATAGGTCGGTAATCTTGGACCAAACGGTTTGTACCATCACTTTTCTTCAGAAAGAGCGAAGGTGCTCCCCAGGCTGAGGAACTTGGGCGAATGAAGCCTTTCCGAAGTGCTTCGTCGATCTCCTTCTTAAGTTCAAGGAGTTCATGCGGCGGCATCTTGTAAGGAAGCTTAGCAATAGGGGTAGT
Source organism: Bromus sterilis (assembly GCA_950022295.1). Taxonomy (NCBI): domain Eukaryota; kingdom Viridiplantae; phylum Streptophyta; class Magnoliopsida; order Poales; family Poaceae; genus Bromus; species Bromus sterilis. The sequence goes on from OX465596.1 coordinate 237,190,877, forward strand.
GTCGGGCTTCAAGTCGATGACGAATTCAACTTCTCTGGTCGGGGTATTCCCGGCAGTTCTTCTGGGAAGACGTCGAGGAAATCACAAAAGACTTGAACTTTCTCAATGCCTTCTAGAGGTGATACGTTCAAAGCATTCATCGTATAGATCTGAGATTCAGCATTTTGGGTTATTCGGGCAGTGTGGTTAACAATCTCGCCGGCGGGGTGAAAAAGTTGGACAGACTTGGTTCCACAATAGAGTGCGGCATCGTGAACTTTCAGCCAATCCATTCCAAGAATGAGGTCTATGGTGGAAGACTTCAGAATGATGGAGGAAGCAAGGAATAAAATTCCCTCGACTTCAATGGTGGTATTGGGCACTAACTTGGAGGTTTGGCACTGGCCTATCGGGGTGCGAACAACCATCGGTGGGCGCATCTTTTCAAGCGTGAAGTTATGTGACAATGCAAATGCTTCTGACATGAATGAATGTGATGCTCCTGTATACAATAAAACAGTAGCAGTTACTGAATTTACGAGAAGGGTACCCATCACGGTAGCAGGTTGTTCCTGAGCTTCCACAACATCGATGTTGTAAGCATGTCCACGAGCATGAGCAGCAGACCCAGTATTATAGTTGGGGGTCCTGTTCTTTCCACGACCATTTTCGCGGCCATCAGGGTGAACTACCAGTTGATTCTGAGCCTGGGGGAAGTCTCTCGCAATGTGACCGGGGAGACGACACTTGAAGCACAGTCCATCCTCAGGATGGAGGGGAGCAGCATTGGGTGGTGGGGGCAGAGCTCTTGGCCTCAGTGGTGGCGGAGGCAGACGGGGTGTAGCATACGAAGGCTTTGGAGCAGGGACAGGTGCCTGAGTCACACTGTGAGGGAGCCAAATGCGACGCTTCTGCGTTGCGCCCGAAGATGAGACAACGTCACGATAGCGCTTCAGCGAGTCCTTGTGCTCCATCTGGGTAGTCTCGACGGTGATAGCCTTGTTCACCATAGTGGCGAAGTTGGCGAAATCATGAACGGAAAGAGCGAGCCTGAGGTCTGCATTGAGTCCACGGTGAAACTTCTGATGTCTGCGAGCATCAGTGGTGATCTCTTCTTCCGCATAGCGAGAGAGGTTGAGGAACTCGCGCTGATAGGCTTCAACAGTCGTGTTGCCCTGAGTGAGGTTGCGGAATTATTCCCGCTTGTGATCCATAATCCCCTGAGTAATGTAGCGAGCACGAAAGGCAGTCTGGAATTCATCCCAGGTGATGACTTCACCGACAGGAAGTGAACGCTTGTAGGTGCTCCACCACTGAGCGGCGGAGCCTTTCAGATGATAGGACGCAAAGTTCATATAGTCGGCTGGATCGACATTAGCAGACTCCGGCTCGTGAGTGGAGTCGCGAAGCCTGTCATCACCATCCAATGGCTGAACAGAGTTGCGGAACATAGTGGGGTTGAGGCGGGTGAAGTCATGCAGAGTCACGGTGGCATGCTGATGGTGGTGCCCATTCTGATTCGGCTGAGGGAACTGAGCCATGACATTCTGCATGAACTAACGGTTCAGTTCGAACTGTTGCATCATTGCGGGCATGTAATCCGGCGGTGGAGGTGGTTCGTTGGCAACACGACCACGACCACGACCACGACCAGTCATCCTGCTAGAATTTAACAGGGGTATTTCAGCGATGAAAAATTAACGAGATACCAGAAAAAAAGCAGGAGGTAATGCGACAACGAAGAGCAGGCACAGATATATAGGAGTAGTCACATAAGACATACACATCCACACACAGAGTCAACCGGAAAATCAGCCAGCGTAACGTCGTAGAAATTAAGGAAAAAGGACACACTAGGCAGCGTGCAGACCGCGGTAAGGAATACACGACGCGACATAGATTCCACTATGTCAATCACGCCGCAAGAAAACTGTTGGCCACAGAAGTTTGTGCCAGAGAATGCGCGGCCTGCCCAAAATGAGAATGGGATCTGCGGTCCGGGACCTGGGTCAGAATTCCTGCGACACGACTCAATCAATGGGGAAGCACCAGAACGTCGGGTGGAATCAAGAGAACGTGGTCCTAATGTCAGAGTTAGTAAACTTACCAGCAAGGATAAGAGAGCAGAGTCCCAGAGCATAGGTAAGGAGAAAAGGATCCTAATACCATAGGTATCACACGTAGTGACATCGATGTGGGCCCGTAAGCCAAACATTAAGTTAGCAAAATAGTTTTTCAAAGAATAGACTCAACTTCGACCAAGTAGTGGTGGGGTGGCTTCCTACAGGCAATCGGCTCTGATACCAACTTGTGACGCCCCCAAAATCAATCCGTGTAAAGTAATCATACACGAAGGGTACACGGCTGAGATTAGGGTGCCACGGTGAGAATATCACAACACAACACTAAACACAAAAGGATAAACCAATATGTTACAAAACCAGGGATCACGAGGATCCGAATACATAAGTTATACAAACATAATATCTGAGTACAGACATAGTTACTCAAGTCTTGCCTTAAGAAGGCTAGCACAAATAGCATCACAGATACAGATTGTACAGGCGAGGCCTCCTGCCTGGGATCCACCGAACTACTCCTGGTCAACGGGGAACTCGACGTCGTAGTAGTCGCCTCCGGGGTACTCCTGCTCCTGGCCTCCAACGTCGACTGTAGCGGCCGATCAGGCAAAACAAAAAGGGGAAATAAAGCAAGGGTGAGTATCTAGCATACCCACGAGTCTTACGTCCAGCTACTAAGCATTTATGCATTTGTCTCAAAGGAAATGGGAGGCTATATATAATGGACTGAGTTGCAGAAATCAGGAATAAGGAAGAGAAGCTAGGCCTAATGAAGACTAGCATCTCCCGACGAGTCTTGCAGCATGAGGAGAGAATAGCCAACAGTTCAATGAAAGCATAAAGTAACAATGCAGCAGAAGTTGCTGGAGCATTGTATAATAGTAAGTTGTATTATATAACAATTAACAATGCATCCAAGAATCCCTCCTCGACTTCCCTGCGAGGAAGAAAACCCGGAACCAACAGTTTAGTAATATTAGTTTGTAGTAGTAGATTCTGGCTTCAACATAAAGCGTCCTGTTATCGTGGACAAGGCTATTCGAATAGATTATCTTCCCTGCAGGCGTGCACTAGTGTAATACCGCACGCTCGGATCTCCAGGGTGGCGTACACCTTGTTAGAGAATGCCCCACCGAGGCTATCCGATACGCCGAAGTCCATCCTTCGAGCTCAACAGAGAGGACATCCGTCGGTCTAAATCCTAAATACAAAGGAACTTTGGACCCCTGTCCTTTGCACTCCTGCACGGTACGTGGCTGGCTGATGAAGCAGACCCACTTCCCACTACCGGAGTAAGCAGTCCAAGCCCGGCAATTAGCCCGAGGTAAATCTGACGTCTGAAGAGCCCTCGAACGATGCTACAACGCAGAGGGCCCACACCGTAATCCCACATGGAGGTAGTGCATATAGGCATATAGCCACTCAAGTCATCCGCCGAACCCATTAAGCATTTTATTAATTTTCTGTCGGAACAACCGTTATCGTTTTCCTTATTTAGGTGAGTCGCGGACAACGACGACAGTCAGGTCCACCCCCATTACCAGAGCCAGTGGCCGCCTGCCCTGTCGTCCCACCAACTCGTGCGGCTACCAACAAGTTGAACCGTATCCTTACCTTGTCTCGCGTTTGCTCTTGGAAGAGCTCGACTTTCGTACAACAGAGTATCTCTCGGCCACGAACAAGTATCAGGCCCGCCGCACACCGGTGGAATACACCTGACCCGTCGTTCCGATACGATACCCTGCGCGGGGCACCGTTGGGTCACCCGACTCCTTACCTTTAAGGACACCCGTGGATCAGTACCCTAGGTCGTCTATACAAAGTCAGCCTCGAGTGGAGTACAAGGATTACACCTCGATAGCTCACACTTGAGGTGGCTCGGCAGAACCGGGGTAGGGGCCTGTATCGGTGTATGCTCTGAACCGTACCTGTAGCAGTTATAATGTATCGTTTCCAAGATCACTCCCAGAGTGATCACGGCCCGCTATCTAAACCTATTGACTAACAAGGCGCAGGGCTAATTGCTGATTATAAGACATATATATATATATATATATATATATATATATATATATTGCTAGAAGAATTGATGGATAGACGGCTTATCTTCATTTGGCTTATTTTCATTTTTACACTGTGTGATCAGTGATATGATTGATTGTAATAAGACATTCTGTGACGTTCCGTTTGAATAAAATTATAAATGGCCGTATGCATCTTTTTGATGCAGAGGCTGGGGCGCGGCTCCCATTTCTAAAAAAAAGCATAGGATAGAGGAAAGGTAATCAAGGGGCGACAATGATAAGCTATGCAGTTGAATAGGATTGTAACGTAACAGTAGCAGCAATGCCTAGTGCAAGAAATGTACGGAAAGATAGGTGATATCTGGGGAAGAGAATGGCTCTGCTTTCCTGGAAGCTTGCGGTAGGGGTAGGATCGTCGACGTAGTAGTCGTACTTAGCAACGGTGTAGTCGGCGGCAGCAGCGGGGTCTACTGAAGAATAAAGGGGGAGAAACATTAAATATAAAGCAAACATATGCAAACAGATACATGACATGACAGATGAAATGTTAACGGTGCTCTAACGTAGTACGATGCAATATGCTCGGAGGGGGAATTCATCCGTGGATGAACAGCCAGTCCCGGGTGATTACCGGACAGGGTGTCCGGAGGGGGAAGGTACCATGCCGGATGTGTCGTGGACATCGGACAAACATACGGAGGGTGTATCCGTGTTAGTTGATCCATTCTGAACAACTTTCGTGTTCGGAATAAATTCATTCGGAAAGTTTTACGGTATCGGGAAATTATCGGACAAACGGCCCGGAGGGGGGGATCTCGATGTTCGTTGTGTTAAGAGGGGTGTTGTTGACATATGGATAGCTTATTCGTATTCGTTGTATTTTTCTAAGCAATTTTGATATATAAATTATTTTCATCTGATTTACGGTTTAAAAGATATTCAATTTCAAAGTTTAATTCAATTTATATCATTTTATAATTTCTTTTATTATTAAAAAGAAATATTATCCACAGAGGGGTTGACCAGGTCAAACCTGACCAGTGGGTCCCACTGGTCAGCCTCACAGTGGTAATGAAAACATTTAATCAATTTAAATAGGGTCAGGTCCCACATGTCATACATTGATATTATTATAAATTCATTTTATTTAAATACTTACATGTGGGACCCAGTTGTCATACACACATAATTAAATATCTGTTTTATTTTATTTTAAAAGGCATGGGATCCATCTGTAAGTGACTGTGGGGGGTTATATCTTAATGGGTGTTTAGGGGTTAATCTAATCGGGCTGGCCCACCTGGCAGTGGCTAGCAGCCACATAGCCAGGCAGCACGCACTGTCCGGCTGTGACCAGAAGCACGACGGCGAGGGGCACGCCGGCGGCCAGGCCAGCAGCTGCGCTGGCGGAAGCGGCGGCCGAAAGTGGCGGCCGCGGGCGGCGCGTGGTTGCGGCAGGGGGGCATGGGGCGACACTACAACACGACCCCCCCTATAGCAGCACATCGATATGTTGTTGTAGGTTCATATATGCGTTGTTAAGGCCTACACCAACGGATTAATATGTGTTGTCGTAGGTGGCGTTGCAAGCATGTACAACAACATATATACATCCGTTGGTAAACACCATGTAGAAGCGTTGTAAAGTAGCAACATATAGAGTTAAGAGACCAACAACAATTCATATGCGTTGGTACTTACCCACACAAAATGAATTTTCAAATGGACATAACATATCATTGCAATGACTAGAAGCTTTGCTAGATATCATGAACACTTTAATTGTATTGTATATATTGTCATCCAAAATTAGTAGGTCAATGCCAATAGTTAGGATCTATAATAAAATAAGCAAAAAGTATAATATATTAAACCAAATGTATTGCATTACAAAGAATATGATCCAGATATTACAGGATGTGAAACCATCTAGTGCTAGCCTAGTTCTTGACCTTTCAATCAACTATGGTGTTTGAAACATTAACCCTGAAAATGGCATTCTAATTATCTAGTAATATCCCCATTCTCGACCTTGCAATCAACATCAATGTGCACCGTCACTTTATGTTGGCAATCTAGAAGAACAAAGACATGAGATTAATTAGTAACTTATGATGGAGGAAAAATAGGTTAACAAACTAGAAACTTATCGAGGAGCACCATAGAAAGGTTGAAGTTCATGACATTATTAGTCTGTACATTGATAACATTACATTCTCTCAATTGGCATACACATGTTCTGAATATCCACTACACGTTCAGATAAGAAAATTCATATTAAAATACCTAGCATGTTTGAACAGTCGGATGTGATTTTCAACAGCCATCAACATGTATCTACTATACTAACAATTATCCAAACATAACAACTATTTCAACCTATGTTTTTGTAGCACATATCCTTTTTTGCACCCTTATTCCTACAGTTTCTCAAGAAAATACAAATAATTTTGGAGATTTAAAAAATTCCAGAAGTACTTGAAGTTGAGAAGAAATAAATCGTGTGAAGCAAAATCTAACTGGAGCTAAATCAACTATTGTATCAAATGCTCACATGTGTATTTTTGTTTATACTCTGATTCATATATATGCTTGTCGAGAATAATAGCTTCAATAGTGAATACTGTACATAAAAATTTTCAACCTACATTTTAAAATAACATTGCAAATTATGTCAAGTAAATCACCTATAAAGTTTGCTAAAGGGAATCATGCAGGCCTAAGTGTATTTCTTGATTGCTCAATCTGAATTTTCACAGGGCTAAGTGTACCAATAATCGGGTTTTACATTACCTCCCAAAGAAGGATGTAACATGTGTGTAAGCTTGGAATTTCTATACGGTATGTGTGCATTACTCCCGATGTTGAATAATAAAAAAAAAATGGAATGTTTTTTAGATAAAAGGCTATTGCCCGACTTTATAGATAAAGCCATACCGGCCCAATGAGTTCACACACCACAGAGAAGGTAGCAACACCAAACGACAGCCCAAATAGTTCCAGCCACAACTAGAGCTAAAGCTAAAGAGTAAGCAAAGGAAGTTCATACAGGCCCAGAGGCCACCACGGCACGTAGGCCGGACGAAGCAACTAACCGGGGTAAGGAGGAAGGCGCAAGTGTAGACTGGGCCACCACCGAGGAGAGGGTCACTGCCAACGAGGAGGAAGGAAGACGGAAGCAGTAGTCTTCATTTTTGAGATAATCGTCTCCAAGTCCTCCAGGTCAGCGCTCTTACACAATGGCTTCCAGATCTGTAGAAAACCAATAATTTAAAAATAAAGACCGCCGGGCATTTAGGAAGAAACATGTTCAATAGTTAGCTTATTCCGGATATTCCACAGCACCCAACAGGCCGCAGCAAAAACCGACCAAAAGAGTCGACGGAAACGAGGACACAGAGGGAGAACAAGGCCCCGAACCTCACCAAAGGATCGAGGGTTCGAGGAATTCCCCAGCCACTCCCTGAAACAACTCCACATGAACTGGGCAAGTGGACACTAAAATAAAATATGGGGCGAATCCTCCCTGGTTCCACAGACCACACAGTTCGCCGATTTCGCAGGGTTCCGCTTATTGATCTGATCGGACGACGGAAGCTTCGACTTAAAAGCTTGCCACATAAACACTTTAATTTTAGGGGGAATGCGTGCTTTCCAAATCGGAGAGAAACAGGAAGTTCGTCTCCCATCCACAAGCACCACATAAAGAGACTTAACAGAGAAAACTCCCGACCTGGAGAGGGTCCAGATCGGCTCATCCCTACCTTCCGAGAGGCACCGGAAAACAAGCAACAAGGCGGTGCCAGTCTTCCAACTCTACAGGAGAGAGAACCCTACGGAATCCAAAGTCCCAATTTGCCATAGCCAACTCAGAGATTGAGATGTCAAGCTCAGAGCAAAAGGAGAACAAAATCGGAAACGCATCACAAAGGAGACCCAAAGGTGACCAAAGGCCCCGCCAGAACTGCACCGCAGTTCCATCTTTAACCACAAAACGAATAAATTGACAAAAGGTGTCACGGAGCCTACACAGGGAGCTCCAAACCTGGGACCCCCCCCCCCCCCGCAGCCGAGGCTAGAAGAGGTGAGGAGTTAGGGAAATACTTTGCCTTCAAAATGTTAAGCCAAAGAGCCCCGAGCTCTTTGTAAAGATTTTCTACCACCATTTCACCATGAGACAATCATTCATAACCCGAAGTGTTGATGATCCCCAAACCACCCATGCCTTTGGGTAAACACATAGTTTTCCATTTAACAAAACGGTATTTCCTTCGGTTATCGGCCGCATTCCAGAAGAACCCACTTCGGTGCTTATCAAAACCTTCGTGAATAATACCTGGGAGCCTATAGAATCCCATGGTATAGGTTGGAAGGGAAGAAAGACACGCATTAATGAGACAAACTTTGGCCGCAGAAGAATGGTGTCTACCCCTCCAAGGTAGCACCCTGTTACCAACTTTACGCACCAGCGAGGCCAAGCTTTTGGCTGAAACCAGATCGTGGGAGATAGGAATCCCCAGGTAACGAAAAGGGAAGGATCCAAGCGAGCAATTCATAAGAGACGCGACCCTTAGGCCCTCCTCCAAAGAGCATCCGGGAACAAAGATCTCACTTTTCGAGAAGTTTATTTTGAGGCCCGACAAGGCCTCGAAGCAAAGCAGCAAGAACTTAAGATTAGACAGACACATATCATTATTTTCTACCATAACCGTATCGTCGGAATATTGGATATGGGTAATTCCCGAAGGGAGAAGGGGGGAAAGAACAGCATTGATGTGACCTGCCCTAGCAGCACGATCCAGGATTCCCGATAGAGCATCAACCACAAAGTTAAAGAGAAGAGGAGAAATAGGGTCTCCTTGCCTTAGACCTCGACCATTAGGGAAGAAAGTGTTACGCCCCGGCCACACCCACCGGTTCCTGGCGTACGCCTGGCGGGATCTAGACTGTCCCCACAGACCAACACTAGTCTTTCCTGCACACTTTGTCCTCACTCGTGCGCACCCGGGAACAACTTCCGGGTCGGTCACCCCTCCTCAAATCGCTCCAAGCCAAGCACGCTTAACTTTGGAGTTCTTTGGCTCTGGGCTCCCGGAAAATAAGGCGCACCTTGTTGATATGAGTAGTCTATCATTCCTATTAAGCCAGGATGTCACAGAAAGGGCCCACTAGCCCATTAATCGAAACAGCCGTACGACCGCCAGTAACCAGTTGCATGACACGGTGAACATAAGAACCATCAAAGCCTTTAGCCAAAAGAATAGCCCGGAGAAACGTCCAACTTACACAATCATAAGCTTTTTTCAAAATCAAGTTTAAGCACAACCGCGTTAATCCTGTACCGTTTACTTTCGTGGAGAACCTCATGAAGACTAAGGGATGCTATCAAGAATAAACCTTCCTTTGATGAACGCCGATTGATTGTGGTTAATCACTTTGTGGGCTATCGGCCCCAACCGAGTAGCAAACGCCTTAGACTGGAACTTGGCAATGTTATTAATAAGAGCAATGGGGCGGAAGAGTTTGATGTTGTTTGCCCCCTTAACCTTAGGGATCCAGGAGAGGGAGGCATAGTTGAGCCTCGAGATATCAACCGTACCCAGGAAAAAACCTTGAATAATAGCATAGACCAAAAACCGGATGGATTTCCAAAACTTCTGGAAGAAAGTGATAGAAAACCCGTCCGGCCCTGGAGCAGAATTGGCATTGGAAGATAACACCGCAGTGTCAATCTCCTCCTCCGACAAAGGAAGCATAAGCGCATAATTGTCCTCAGTGGACACCCGGGCCTCCACATCCCAGAAGGATGCACAAAGATGAACGCCCATGTCAGGACGAGCCGCAAGAAGGGAAGCATAGAATTGTGGGATTTGGGTACAAATGATCTCCAAGTTTTCACAAACCACAACATCGATGATCAACCTGGAGATAAGACAGCGGCGCCGCCTCCCGTTGGCAATGGAGATAAAATAAGATGTGAGGGAGTCACCATTGTGAACCCAAGAGATACGGCCTCTCTGTCTCCAGAATTTTTCCTCCGCGGAGTGCACCTCAAGAAACACGCTCTCAAGCATGAATCGTTAGTTCCATCCAGCAGGGTCAAGCCCAAAATTATCCGCCAAATCATCTAAGGCTTTGATCTTGGAAAGCAACTCATTCTTAGCCGCACAATCGCAAACCACCTTATTAGCCCACTAGCCTCTAAGGAATTGCCTCAAGCCCCTTGAACAGAAACACCAGTCATCCAAAGGACCAAAAGAACGGTGCGGCGAAGAGAGAAGATCAAGAATCTTAGCAGAGACCAGCGGAACAAAACCTTCACATCCAATCCAAGATGAGTCAAACCGAAATCTGGGAATATTCCTCATCCCACCGCCAATGTCAAGGACTAGAGGGGTATGGTCAGAGCCAATCGAAGGAATAGCGAACAAAGAACATCGAGGATAAAGCGCCTCCCAGCCCGAGCAACAAATGGCCCTGTCCAGCACCGATCGAACAGGGTCAGAATGGTGGTTCGACCAAGTGAAACGGGGTCGATCGATGAATCTCGTGCAATGCATGGTCAGCAATGAAGCCGTTAAAAGCATCAGCCCTAGCCGCACAGAAATTATCAGAGCTTTTCTTGTCAGGAAAACGAAGAAGGTTAAAATCTCCCCCCAGCAACACAGTGATCGATTGATTGGCCAACCGAGCCTCAAGCTCCGCCAAAAACCGGAAGGAGTGTGAATGATCCGAAGGCCTATAAATATAAATAAGATCCCAAGAGATAGAGGAGCCACGGCAACCCAGCCGGATGGACAGAAAAAATGCATTAACCAGAACCTCCGAAACATCAAAAAGATCATTACTAGAACCTATAAGAATACCTCCCGAGGAGCCTACAGCCGCCACCTAGTTCCAAGAAAAATCAGAGCCCCCAATACCATTGAAATCCGATGAAGAGAAATTTTCGCGCTTAGTTTCTTGAAGACATAAAATATCAATGTGTTCAGACCAGAGGAGGTCACGAAGCTGGTTCCGGCGCACCCGAGCACCAAAACCACGAATGTTACAGAAAAGGATTCTCATTTAGCAAATAAATTGTGGATGCGGAGATTGGAGCGTCTAGGAATATTAGCAGAAACCTGCTTCTTAGTGCGCGCCCCAGCCCTGGAACCCCTCAAAGTCTGGCCTCTACCGAGACTTTGAGAAACCGAGGACCCAAAGGATTAGGGGCCGGGGAGTTTGCCCGGGCTGTCTCCGCAGTCTTGGCAATACTAGCCTGAGCTAGCTCATTAGCCTGCAGCACCGAAAGCAAGGCCGATGCCTCATGCAAATGCGCCCCTAAGGAAAGACCTGAATCGGATGCCACATTAACAAAATGTTCAACAGGGAAATCAGAGAGCACCGTACGCTTAGGGGATAAGAGAGGCATACCGATCACGACAGTGTCCCGCGCCGCCGCCCGCCATTGCGCTCGAAGATGAACCGGGATCTCATCATCCGCCACCATCCTGCTCATGCGAGCAGTGGAGAGTGGTGTCTTGAGAGACACCAAAGCTGAACAAGGTGCCGGATATGGGAACGGAGCAGGCGAAGGCGGACCGTTAGAGAAATCTGCGCCATCCTCCTCCATGTTGAGCGAGCGGAATAAACCCGATCCAGAGATATTGGAAGCCTCAGCCTCCTTATGCGCCCGAGCACTTAAAGAGGTTTTCTTGACCGTTTTGCGATGACGAGAGATGGAAGGCCTGAGAACAGCATCCTCAGCAGCCCGCGAGGGAGAGTCTAGAACATCAGATAAGGATGGTGACACCACGCGAGTCGGGTGGTTCGAGCATACCGCAGAAGCAGGAGTGCGGAAGCATTTGGGGGAATCCACCGGCGGTGGCAATGCGGGGGGGGGGGGGGTAAGGCATGGAATGAGCAGGAGCCGGGTCTTGCACATGAACTTGCGTCGGAAGAGGGATAGCGGCAGATTCCACATGAGCCTCAGTGCATGCCTCCTTCCTCTGAGATGCGCTGCCGCCCAGAGGTCTACAATTAGGAAAGAGCTCTTGGAGACGGGGACCAAGCGCTTCCCATTCGCTGGGGGTAAAAGGCTCGCCCGAAGCCCCCTGGCTCTCGCTGAAAAAGTTCACTCCCTGAATCGGATCATTGGCCGGATGAGGGGGAATGGCCGCATCCGGGGGGCAGGGGCATCTTCCAAACGGACCTTGATACGAAAGGCCTTCCGATGCGGAACAAACTCCACAAAACCGCGGACCATGGACGGGTTGCGCAAGCCAAAGAGCATACGAACAGCACCGCGACGACCAAGAGAATAGGCGTCCACAGAGATAGGCTTCCCAATCAACTCGCCGAAGGCCATAAGCATAGCAGCATTCCTCATCTCCGTCGGCACATCCTCCAGCAAGACATAAGCTGTAAGGCCCGATATGTGGTACTGTTCCAGATCTAGATGTTTCCATCCAGATCCGGGGACGAAGCACATATCGGTCCCACCGCGACATATGACGAAGACATATGACGAAGCCATATGCCCGGAATTTCCAACCTGATATCACAACATTACAGATACAAGGATACAACATCTCATACAATCGGCATACAATTGCCTTTATACAATACAATAGCGGAAGATACATGTCTGAGTACAGACTACAATCAAATGCCTACTAACAAAGAGAAAAACATCGATCCCCATAACCACACGGGTCCAGGCCCTCCGCCAGGATCCGCCTAACTAGTCGTCGTCGAGTCTCCACGTGAAACGTCGATCACCATACCTGTTGTCGATCAAGAACCCTGAAAAGAGTTTGGGGGTAGTATCATGAGTACAGAGGTACTCAGCATCCAACTGTAGTGGTCAACTGACCCAGCAAGGACTTCATCACTCGTCATTCTAGGACAACTAGTAGTTTACGGTAAGGATGGGGTAAGTGGTGAGGTTGTTGCCGCACTAGCATTTATGAAGTGGCTAACGATCTAGAGAGTAAGGTAAGAAGCCAAGCATTCGATGAGAAATCGCCTCCAACAAGTCTTGCTATCAACTACTTACGCAATCATAACACCTATCTTATCCTTGTCCTCCTCTTCGCATCCCGACGAAGAAGAAGAAGTCAAGGCACACACGCATTGATCAAGTTATATTAAGATTATCTCAGTTGTTGTTGTCTATGAACAAGGAGTAGGTCTCAAGTCGTCCATAACCGTGGACACGGCTTCTCGAAAATATTTAACCCTGCAGGGGTGTACCAACTGCCCATTACAAGGCTCCTCACGCACGCCCATCTCTCTCAGTTTCTACCCATCACAGGCAACCATTTTATGATTTAGTTCCAAGAGATCCGAAACGACAGGTCCCTCTAGCTAAAAACGAACAAATCCGGGTGGCCCTCGATGAGTCGACACCCAACTCAAAAGCCGGCCGCGCTCTCGAATCGGTCTCTACTGTCTGTCGCAGGTTTGGATAGCCGGTTAATCACACATGGGAAACCGGGTCCTCAGCCGGACAAAGTGGGCCAGCAAGGGAACTATGTCCTCACTGGTCCGGGTTGTTTGGAAAACTACTGGCGTCCGACCAGCACACACACGGTTTCAAATGGTAAATCGGCTTGGGCCACCACTAGAAATGTTTGAAGATAGGTAGGTAAGAAAAGGGGTCCCCATAAAATCCCATACGCGGTTAGGCACTCTCAGTCTTAGAACCAATACCCGGAACTCGGATCCTAGGTGACTCGAATGGAACAAAGCGTCGGGGCGGGATGGCCTAGACCTTCCATCCTTCGTCGAATATAGTCAACATTATAATAATCATATCAGCAAGAACAATATAATATAATAATGTGATAGCCCAAACCAAGGAGTAATAGGGTAACATCGTAGCATCCTAAGCATGCATACTAAGCAGGGGTTGAGCAACGAGCAATAGTAACATAGCAGTGCATGGTTTGCTAGGAGGGGACATGGCTGTATCGGTTTGAAAGAGGTTGTCAACATGTGGTAGGATCAAACATCGAACCTAACCTAGACTAGCATGAAAACCGCTGGTTGAAATAGAATGGATCATAAGTAATGCATAGTCCTTGCCTGTTGATAAGTCGGGTACCGAAGGTGTAGTTGATCGCAAGCTCGCATCGTCTCCGAGAGGTACCCGCGGAAGCACAAGAGACGGTAAATACTGGAAAGCAATCGACGAGCAAGCATCTATTACTACGAAGCAAACACGAGCAAGCATCAACAAGAAGGAAACACGAGACATCGCACCTACAGTCGAGAGAAGTTACTAACAGGTTAAGTGGAGTACACGTCACACACGACGATACCGCACGTTTACGATGGTTCAAGTTGTTTAGCTACAGGTGATCAACAAAGTTGTTAACATGGCAAAGCACAGAAGCATGGCATAGCACACAAACATGTCAAGAGGTTAAGCATAAGAAAAACTATCTATGCTAGTCAATTTAAGTGAGGCACAACCTAAACATGGCATAACACTAAGTGTCTCACGATGATTAAAGGATTTGGTAATGTTCTGTCCTAAACCATATTTTAGGTTGGTTAACATCAGCACACAATAGCAGAAACACAAAGTACACGAAAAACTAATCAAGTTACATATAAAGAACACTCCAAATGGAGTTACGGTTAAAAAGATACAAGCAAAACAAGTTACGGGCACAATCTGCCAACATCAGGAAGCACACTTTAGAGCATTGCATAAACAGGATAATGAATGCAAACATGCTCACAAATGATATGCAACTAAAGTAGACATGGCAGTGAAGGCATGGAAAAAAGAATCATGCAAAAAGGCATCATGAACAACTAATTATAGCTCATGCAAAATGCAATAAAACATTACTGGTCAAGGACTTAGTGAAAGTCAGAGAAACATGGCAGAAACTGTTATTTTTATGCTGTATAAACAGGAGCAAAACTATATGCAAAAGTGAAGCAACATGACATAGCAATATATGGGCATGAACTAGACATGATGATGATCCGGAACAAACAAGAATCAAGGTCATAGGCATAACAGATCAAAAGATATTAAGCATGCAACATGGCATCGGAACGTTACAGGCTTAGATAAAAACAGAGGTGGCTGTCAAAAACAGCAGCATAGCAACTTTGGAGCTATAAATAACTATGACCAGGAAGCATATCATGACAATGCAATACATATAATGGAATTAGACATGATGCTTAAGAGTATGCAACAAGAATCAATGCAATAGGCCTCATGGATGTGTCACAATCATCATGCAAACTTGCAATAAAATAACAACAGCCGCACATAGCAGCAATTAGTAGCAGTTAACGGCCTGATGCCCACTTCAACACAGATTATCAACATCAAGATGCCCACACAATTCTAAGCAATTTTCCTTTTGGGCGCAACATCATCCGGGCTACAGATTACTGCCAAATCTACTCGCAAAATTGAATCAGCAGCAAAATTTACAGGACTTAGAAAAATTCGCATGTTCAACAGTAGAAAAAAAAGGTGGAGCCTCACCCATGGGCTTTGGCCCATGAGGTCGACGGCTGGCGCTGGGCCGAGGCGGTGGGCTGCGCTGGAGGGGCGGTCTGGGCCGCTGTGGCAAACCGGCCCACCTGGAGCTCCCCTGCCCCGATCCGACTGGGACCAAGGCCGAGGCCGGCGGCGGCTCCACCAGCGATGGGCGGCGTGAGGAGGAGGCCTGGAGGGGGCGGACGAGTGCAGCAGCGCTGGGCTCGGCTGGGTGGCGGAGGGAGGCCGGAGCAGGTGAGGCCGGTGGCCGGTGAGCTCCTCGGCTCGTCCATGCAGCGGCCATGCCTGGCGGCGCCCCGGGCGTGGCGACTCCCTGGTGAACCTGAGACGAGAGGAGGATGGAGGTAAGAGGAGAGCGAAGGAGAGGAGCGGAGAGACGGAGGAGAGGAAAGGAGGGGAACCGGCGGCCGTGGCTCCGGTGGCCGGAGGGAGCGGCGGCTATCTGCCCGCGGGCGGCGGCGGTGAGCCCACGGGCATGGTTGTGAGGGCAGAGGAGGCCAGGCGCTAACGTGGCGGCCTCTGGGCCGTCGGATCGCCAGATCTGACGGTCCAGAGTGCATGGGACTGATTTTCCAGATCTAGCTAGGGTTTGGTGTGAAAATGGGGCTATTTTTGGGGCAAAGTGGAAGGGGTGGCTGCAATTTTGTGGCTAGGGTAAACCCTAGAAAGGGGTGGGAGTGTGGTGGTCTTTATATAGCCCAGGTGGCTGGCAGTTTGCAAAAACATCCCCAATTTTTATCTCGCGCGCGCGGTGTTTACGTTTCTGACCGTCGGGGTTCCGCGGGACCTCTGATTCGGGTAAAACTTCGAACTGCGCGATCAGCGCGTCGAGCCGGCGGCGTTCACCTAGCGCAGGAACCATTTTGAGACACATTCCGGTGCGCTATAAAAATATCCCGTTTACTTATTAAACGGGGTTTTTCGTTCCGTTGGCTACGGCTGGTCTGGTGCTGTTTTCGCGACGGTGATCAGGCGAAACCCGGGGTCGCAAAGGTCGAGTGTCAGGGTGGGTGAAGGTCGATCTCCATCCGATACGAGATAAGAGGGGGGAAAATAATCGCCGACGATAAATCGGGGATGCAAACACCACAAACAAATCAAACAATCAAACAATTCACACCGAAAACAAAATTTTATTTTTTGTGAAATCTGGGCTGTTACATAAGCATCCACCAAAGAGCCAAAGGATCGATCAATCTCAACAGCTTCCCTGACAGACACCACAGTTTGGTGCAGAGGGAGCGTGAAGCTGGCACTCTTAGCCACCATGTGAAGGCTCTCGTGAGATGGGAAGACCACCCCAAATTCCTTCTCGGAGAGCGCCTCGAGTTGCCAATCCCATCTTTCCATCCCCCACTCTTTGAGCTCTGCAGCCATAGTATCGAGAGAAGCGCCCCCGTCCAACACAGAGATCACTGCCGCGTTCTGAGGAGGAGGTGTGGCCACCACCACACCGTCCCCCCCCCACACAATACCAAAGAAGTCGCACCCCGGCAAACCACTGTCGAAGTTCTTCAGGACGGGAGGCGGAGCCCGCAGAACGCAATCCACAGTCAGATGCCCCTCAGCACGGAAGATCAAACAGAAAGGCGGGGCGGTGCACTAAGCTTGAAAGTGGTTGGGGCGGTGACAAGAAAAACATATGAGTTGGCTCTGACCAGCCCGAGGAGCCACCGGGTTTGAGGGAGACGGGAGGATACAAGCGCCCCCGGCGGATCCGCTGGATCCATCACGGTTGTCGTACTTGCGTTTGTTGGAGAAGACTTGCGAGGAAGACAATCCAGCGGGCCAGCACCCATAAGTACCCCTCCTTCGGGCGAACCAGCGGGCCAGGCCTAAGAGAAGGGCCAAAAGTTACATCAGAAGCAACGCCTAGACGACCCAACAGGGGGGAAATCATGAGGCTAAAAAGAAAAAGACACAGAAACCGAACCGGGCCCCGCAGATACTACCGGCCCACTAGCCTGAGTATGAAATTCCACAGAACCACCAAGTGAAGAAACACCCAACCGGGCCGGCCCACTAACCAGCCCAGAGGCCATCCCCGGGGGCGAGGGGGCGGCTAGGGTTTCCGTCCCCCCCCCCCTGCCGCTGCCGCAACCGAAGAAGCCACCGGGGAATACAACGCCGAACCCACCGGGGACATCGCCACCGCATCAGGTGGGCACCCAAGATACCAGGGGAAGAAAGGGAGATCGTATCCTTCCGACCACGATGCCTGCGCCCCGCAACTGCCCAGCCCGGCTCAGGGCAAACCACCAGCGGCCAGCGGGACCGCCCGCCCGGAGAGAAACGACGCCCGCGTTTGTCCGAAGAGGAAACGCCGGCCACCAGCACGGCGGAGGCCGGCACGAACTCAAGCTTCGATTCATCTTCAGAATCAGAGGCCAGAGCCCAAAACTTACCACAACAGGCACCATGCGAACACAGATCCAAGGAGGGGGAGGCATGCGCCGCAGAGGCCAGCGAGGGGCGGAGCACGCTCACCCGGGACGAAGGGCCGCCAACATTCAGAGCCACGAGATGACAGGCGCCAGAACTCGCCGGAGAGGACGGAGGAGGGAAGCGGAAAGGGAGCGGGATGGTGATGTGGGGAGGAGAGGAGGAGCAGGGGGAGGGGAGGAGAGAGCCATCGTCACCCTGACAAGTTCAAAATAATGCAATGTTAGTAGATAACAAAATACCAGTATGACTACATAAGAAATTACTCTTATAACATGAAGAATCAACGCGAACTAACACTGTGAGCAGAAATTGCAACCTTAGCTTACTAATGAAGGTGTCAAGATTGTGAAACCTTAACAAACTGTAGAGTCTTTCTTACCAAATTAGCCACAAACCTTACCAAACTTGTCCTTTCCTAAGAGTTCACGAGAAAAAGTTTCAACAGTCTGAAACTCTGAATTGGTAGATGAACGTTAAACAAGTCAGCCAAAAATGCACACATCTATGACAAATGGGACAAATATACATCAAAGTATTTTCATGCTAGGGGAAATCTTAGCATCCATAAGGCTATAACTACCTTAAAGAATACACATATGAAAACATAAAAAATATGGCTAAATTGCACAATCAATTTAGAATTTAAACTTTGAACCAAAATAAGATCTCACTGTGGATGTTTGGTTTCCAGTGAAAGTACATGCTGAAGAAACTTTTCTATGGAATAGAGACAGTACTTCAGTAAAACTCCTTTGTTATTTTTCCCTACAGATGTCCTTCTCCATTGCTCCAAACCGAAGGCACCCTAAAATATGATACACAACCGATGTATAAGATGATAAGGTGGAAGGCGTACTGCTTCATGCTGTTGCCCATCTCTCCTCCCGTTCTCTGAATCGCACAAACCAAACATGCTAGAATTCTCACATTAGAAGGTAGATCAGACTACATTTGATCCAAAATCCAAGCAGCGAACCAGACAAAAACGGAAGGAGCTCTCCTTCAAAAACCTGCGTCGAGGTCGTCGGAGCCTTAGAGTTTTCCCATGCACTCAGTTCAGGGGTGTTGTTGTGCTGCGAGTGGGCAGGCCCTGCGTGGGCGACCGGCGGACGGCGACTACAGCCAGGAGCTCGGGACTAGGTCCGCGCACTCAAGTAGAACGACATCACTGGGCGGCATGACCAGGAGTGCTCAGGAGTAGGGAGGACAGCAGCTAGCCGCCGACCGATGAAGGAACTAAAAGGTGAATTATATAAGGCTAATGATGGTTGCCGGCCGACCGACCAAAGCTTAGCCCGATGGGTCCAAGGCCTATTTGTGCCCACTTTCTTGCTTTTGCTGCATCTGACACATGATAAATGTTGCAACTGTAGTATAAAATGTTATTACCTGTAATACTATTATAATAATATTATTATATTGATTTATGTTACTTTTTGCTAAAAGGATGTATTTAATAGTATTTTAGTGCTAAGCGCATTCATTTGGTAGCATGATATGAAAATGTTACTAATGATTTTTCTTACAACAAAGAAGATGAAGTGTGATCGGTGATGATGGCTCCCGAATTTTGTTGCAACCATTATAAAAAAAGCTACAAGCGTAGATTAAATTTTCTGTCACAAATTGATGGTAAATATGGTAAGTAATTTTTTATCAGATTTTTATTGCAACAGTTAAAAAAATTGAAAGAAAAAATGCACACAATAATTTTTTGTTACATCCATGTACCAAAAAAGTTGCAACCATTAGTAAAAAATGCTACAACCAGCGATTTAAAAAAATTTATCATAACTTTTTTTGCTGCAAAAAACACCAAAAATAAAAATGTTGCATCCGTGTACCATAAATTGTGAAAGTACTGCAAATGTTACAAAGGTACCGCAAATGTTGCAGTAAAAAACGAAGAGGTATGCGCAAATCTAAACCGTTAAATCGCGAAGATCAGACGATGCGCGTTTGACCGGCCGAACCGGAGCGCCGGTCGGCCGGCGCAGAGCGTCGCCCATTATATATATTAGAAGATCTTGACAGCCGGGGACCATCATCGTTGGACCCAAATCACAAATCAGTACCAGCATGTGCGAGAATGTGGGGTAGTAGACCTACATACCAGAGGTGGAGTGGGAACCACATCGGAGACCCATGGATACCAGGGCTTCTCGAGGGATGGGAGAAGGAGCACGGAGAGGATCCGAGGGAGTGCTGAGGGAGAAGGTCCAGTGAGCGACAACGCAGAGGGCGTTGGATCTAGGAGGAATCAGAGAGGCCAGCGGCTGAATCGTGATAATGGTGGAGTGGGATGACAGATAGGAATTGGGGGGAAGAGATATAATGTTTGCCGCATGATACTCGGGTGGAGGAGGTGGGTACGGGGAAGTTAGAATTTTTTGAGGGATCAGGGAGTTTTTTTTATTGAGAGATCTAAGCGGGGAAAGTAGGAAGTTAACTAAACAACACATATTAGCATGTCGTTGCTACAAATGTGTTGGTATAGGGGGATTGGTGTTGTAGTGCGAAGGGGGCAGGGGGCGTGGCCCGGCCGAGCTCGTCGAGCTCGAGCCCGCGGCCATGGTGGCCACGACCCATACAGGCGGCAAAACGGCGGGGATTCAAGGGGCGAGAGAGGGGGAATGGAAGCGCCGGCTCACCGGGCACCTGTAGGGGTGCTTAGCGGGCTCGGGGGTGGCCGGAATCGGACGAGTTCGCCGGCAGCTGGAGGAGGAAGACAAAGGCATAGCGATCGCAGTAGTTGACCCCGGCTCAATTCCTTAGGTGGCACAACAAAGTCGACGACGAGCACCCTCCCGGACAACACGGCTAGGCGAGGCGAGCTCACCGGCCACGCAGGTTTGAGGTGGCGCCCATGGCGGGTTCGGGCGGGCTGAGGGAAGACGAGGGCGAGGGGGAAACTGGCTGCGCTCGATCCACAATTCCCGGGGCAGATATTTAGCGTGGAGAGACCACTGTAGCTGCGCGAAGACGTGGCCTGGTCCGGTGGCGACTTCGTTGGTGCACTGTCGCCATGGCGACCGAGCCAGGGGAACAGGAAGGAGAAGGTGGGAGGGGAGCGGGCTGGGCTAGGGTGGGCTATGCCCATGAGCGTTAGATTAGGTTTTTTGTTGTTGTTGTTGTTTATTTTTATTTTCTTTTATGTGCTTTATTGTTTTCATTTATTTTGTATGCTTTTATAATTTTGTAAAATATGGTATAGGTCCCATAATTATTGTTGGCCTATAGAACAGTGCCACAAAAATATTTGGCCACAAATAAAATCATACAACATTTGTTTTAATTATGCAATTGATGAAAAGGGGGTTTTGGTTACTGTTTATATTTGTTTGATTTATTTTAGAGCTCAATAAATTCCAATGCACATATGGAAGTGATCCACTGAATATCTGGGATTTAACAAAAGTGGTTGCAAAGTTTTTGGACGAAGTTTTATTTGTCACCTAATTTTAATATTCAACAAACGGGAAATTTGACTTTGCATTGGTCCAAGATTAACATGGTTGATCAAAGCAAGAATTTTGGAACAGTAACCTTTGATTAACAACAGTGATTACTGTTCACTGACAGTGAGGGTGTTACATCATGTTTCTGTCAGTCAAGCGTGTTATCAGGGGGCATGAACCCACAATCGAGCATAACATTCCCTCTTGGAGTTACTATCTACTACTTGGCCAAAGAAATAACAAGCAACGGAGAACATGCAAGAATTACTTAGGAACAAAAATATAAAAGATAAGAACCAAATATATTACTCAATCACAAACTGAACATAGTCTCATAATCCATCAGATCCTAGCGAACTCAGCATAACAACAGCAGAAAATTACATATGTGCCTCGATCATGTAGGCCAGCTCACGGGATCTAATCCTTGAAGAACAAAGAGGGGAGGAGGACATCACATAGCTACTGATCACAGACCCATGGTCCAAGGTAGACTACTCACGGATCATCCGGGAAGCGTCAGTGGTGGAGGGTGTAACGACCCAATTCACATAGAATTGAAGTCTCTGTGATCAAGTGCCAGTCCCTGGATCGAACTCGCTGGCACACACAGTATCATAGATATATATCAAAGTACAAGTGCATCATTATCACACTAGTAATATTGCTTGTCTGATCTTTTTGAGCCTGGACGGCGCCCACTGCGTTCAGAGGGTAGACACCATGTCGCACCCGGTTCACCACCAAAACAACCATTGGGTGCATTTAACCCCGGCACTGTCCTTAGACAAGGCACAGCCACCAGGATGCAACCCGCCCATCCAGAAGTGATTTCTATTTATTATAAAGTTGCTACATAAATTATTAATAGCTCACATGCACTCCATGAATTCTCACAACCCAAACCACGTCTACAAAGCATAGCAATAAAGTAACAACACGTGCTAGGTTGATCTACAAATACAAGTCAAGACATGTGGCTATCCTAACTGGTTTTGCAGCAACAGTAAAGTAAACTACATATCATGTAATAGGGTGATATTCTTAACATAATGCATATAGAAAATTATAGGTATGAGTATGATCAAAGCATCACTTGCCTTCTTCCTGCTCCAGACGATCACAATCCTCACAAAACGATGCGGCGCACTCCGGACAATCCATACGAGCAAACATAGCACCAATCAACATATATTCAACACAAATATGCACAAACAGTAATAAACATACAAAGAATAGTAGAAAAACTTGCCTAACAGAAGATAAACTTAAATTACTCGACAAAATAAAACTAACGCAAAAAGAAACGGCGCAAACGGGCGCACCGTTTAAAAGATACGGCTATCGGAAGTTCAAACTTGATTCCGCTTGGGATTCAAATTTGAAAACTTCAAACTTATGCAAAACTTAGTCTACTGGCTATAACTTTTTGTCACGGTCACAACGCAACTGGAATCACTTAATTCCGAGTTACGTTAAAAAGTAACCGCGAAAACGGTACCGGGGTGGCATCGGGGTCCAATCTGCAAAAAGGACCTATCCGTAATTAAAATAAGTTGAAAAAAATGCGATCGGGTCCCTGCGCCGGTTTGACCGGATTTGGCCGGCTCCGGCCGGCGGCGGCAGCAGCCGGCGGCGGCTTCCCGGCGCACGGCGCGGCGGCTGCCCGCGGCGGCGCGGCTAGGAGGCGCGGGGCGGCGCTCACCTTGTGGCCGGCGGCGGCGGCGGCGCTTGCGGGTCGGGCGGCTATCGGGCGGAAACCCTAATACCCGCGGGTCCAAGGGTATTTATAACCCGCTCCACGAATTTTTTTTTAATCCGAAACAATTTCGAAATCGGCTGGGGGAAAAAAAATAGTACAGGCCCATTAGGCCCAAAACAATTTTAGAAAAATAACAGATAATTATTTTTAATTTCCGTTTTCACCAAAACTTTTAAAATAATAAAATTGAATTTTTGGCTTTACCAAAATATTCAATAAAAATATTAACTTTGCAACTTATTTTTTAATATTTATAAATACTTTTCCGGCAATTTAAAAATACAGAAAGACTCCAAAAAAGATTCTAAAATTTTCCCAGAGTATAAATAAATTCCCAAAGTAAATTTAAAATGTCTCAAAAAATATTTTAAACTATTTTCCAACAATTTAAAATAGGGATAAGTCATTTTATATCCTCTCCAGCGTACTGCCATGTGTTGAAAAATGTTTAAAATATTTTTAAACTCCAGAAAAATGCGGAAACAACATGAGATGCATATGATGATCTATTAACATCCAAATTTAGAAAATTGGGATGTTACAAACCTACCCCTCTTAAGATGAATCTCGTCCTGGAGATTCGGGCTGGCTAGCAAAGAGGTGTGGATGATCTTGCTGCAAATCCTCTTCTCGCTCCCAAGTGGCTTCTTCCTCGGTATGATGATTCCACTGAACCTTGCATAGCTTGATTGTCTTGGTGCAGGTAACTCTTTCTGCAGTCTCCAGAATCTTCACAGGTTTCTCCTCATAAGTTGGGTCACTCTCCAACTGAATTTTCTCAAGTGGCACTGTATCTCTCAAAGGAATATCTGCCATCTCTGCATGACACTTCTTCAGCTGGGATACTTGAAACACATCATGAACTCCTGACAAAGCTTCTGGGAACTCCAACTGATAAGCTACCTCTCCTCTGCGCTCCAAGATCTTGTAAGGCCCCACAAAACGTGGTGCTAACTTGCCCTTGATTCCAAACCTCTTGATTCCGCGAATTGGCGAAACTCTGAGATACGCACGGTCTCCAACCTCATAGGTTACGTCCTTGCGCTTCGCATCGGCATAGGTCTTCTTCCTGGACTGTGCTATCTTCAGTCTATCACGAATCAACTTGACTTTCTCCTCAGCATCTCTGATCAGGTCTGGTCCAAACAACTGACGTTCTCCTACCTCATCCCACATCAACGGAGTCCTGCACTTCCTGCCATACAGTAACTCGAATGGTGCCATCTGAAGACTAGCCTGGTAACTGTTGTTGTACGAGAACTCAACATACGGTAAGTTGTCATCCCAAATCGAACCATAATCCAACGCACAAGCTCTCAACATATCCTCCAAGATCTGATTGACTCTCTCGGTCTGCCCTTCTGTCTGAGGATGGAACGTTGTACTAAACTCCAGTTTAGTGCCCATAGTCTCATGCAACTGACGCCAAAACTTGGATGTAAACTGAGTACCTCTATCAGACACAACCTTGCATGGAACTCCATGCAAACACACGATCCTGGACATATAAATCTTGGCTAGCTTGGCACTGTTGTAAGTTGTCTTCACCGGGATGAAGTGAGAAACCTTGTTCAGACGATCAACAATCACCCAAATAGAATCATACCCTGACCGAGTCCTAGGTAAACCAGTAATAAAGTCCATACCTATCTGATCCCACTTCCAATCTTGTATAGGCAAAGGCTGCAACAATCCTGTTGGCTTCTGATGCTCATCTTTGATTCTCTGGCAAACATCACACAATGCAATATACTGGGCTATCTCTCGCTTCAGGCTAGGCCACCAAAATTTCTCCCTCAAGTCCAAATACATCTTGGTATTCCCGGGATGAATAGAATAAGGTGAATCATGTGCCTCCTGAAGAATCAACTTCCTGATATCTGCGTCTTGCGGTACACAAATGCGCTTCTCAAACCAAATGGCTCCATACTCATCCTCAAGGAAACCCTTCGCTTTCCCTTTGGTCATATTCACCTTTATCTCATCAATTTCTGCATCACCCTTCTGAGCTTCTCTGATTCTTTCCAACAGATTTGGCTTCACCTCCAATGTTTCCACATATCCCTTAGGAACTATCTCCAACCTGAGACTCTTGAATTGCTCACATAACTCAAGTGGCATATCCTCAACATTAGCAACATTGACATGACTCTTACGGCTCAATGCATCAGCAACCACATTCGCTTTACCAGGATGATACTGCACATTCAAATCATAATCCTTAATAAGCTACAGCCATCTACTCTTCCTAAGATTCAACTCCTTCTGAGTAAAGATATACTTCAAACTCTAATGATCAGTAAAAACATCACAATGATTACCAACGAGATATTGCCTCCATGTTTTCAATGCGTGAACAACTGCAGCTAACTCCAAATCATGTGTAGGATAGTTCTGCTCATGGTTCTTAAGATGACGTGAAACATAAGCAACAACTCTACCCCCTTGCATCAAAACACAACCAAGTCCTCGACGAGATGCATCACAATATACTTGGAAATCCTTATGTATATCAGGAAAACATAAAATAGGTGCAGTTACTAACCGTTTCTTCAACTCCTGAAAGCTGGTTTCACAATCCTCACTCCAAACAAACTTATTCTCTTTCTTCAACAGCTCAGTCATTGGTTTTGCAAGCTTGGAGAAATTATCAATGAACCTCCTATAATATCCTGTAAGACCCAAGAAACTGCGAATGTCTCCAACTGTCGTGGGTGTCTCCCATTCTGTAACTGTTGAAATCTTGGATGGGTCCACAGCTACTCCTTCTCCTGACACAACATGTCCAAGGAATCCTACCTCCTTCAACCAAAACTCACACTTGCTGAACTTGGCATACAATTTGTGCTCCATGAGCTTCTCCAATACAGATGTGCCTCATGCTCTTGCTCATTCTTGGAATACACCAATATATCATCAATGAACACCACAACGAATTTATCCAAGAACTCCATAAACACCTTATTCATCATATTCATGAAGTATGCAGGAGCATTAGTCAATCCAAATGACATAACGGTATACTCATACAACCCATACCTTGTAGTAAAAGCAGTCTTCGAAATATCCTTCTCCCGAATCTTCACTTGATGATAACCAGAATGAAGATCAATCTTAGAGAATACACAAGCTCCCTCCAACTGGTCAAATAGATCATTAATCACTGGTAAAGGATACTTGTTCTTGATAGTAACATCATTCAGAGAACGGTAATCAACACACATCCTCTGGGTTCCATCCTTCTTCTCAACAAACAATACTGGAGATCCCCAAGGTGACGAGCTTGGGCGAATGAAGCCCTTTGCCTGCAACTCTCTAATCTGTTCCTTCAATTCTGCAAGTTCATTAGCGGGCATCCTATACGGTCTCTTAGCAACACGCCCCGTGCCTGGTATTAAATCAATAAGGAACTCAATCTCCCTACCCGGTGGCATACCGGGCAACTGCTCTGGAAACACATCCGGATAATCCTTCACAACACACACATCATCCAGGCTACCCCCGTTAAGAGAATTCACCTGAGCGTGCTGATGCTTATACTTGGACACATATCTGATCTTCTGCCCATTCGGTGTACGGAGAGTGATAGACCGACTGGCACAATTAATAACACCTTGGTACTTAGCTAGCCAATCCATGCCCAATATAATATCCAAACCTTGTGACTCCAATATAATCAAATCTGTAGGAAAAACATGCTTCCCTATGGCTAGGCTCATCTGATAGCGTCCCAAACTAGCTGACATCTCCGCTCCCGGTGAACTTATGAGCATAGAAGACTTAAGAACTACGGTAGGTAACTCATGCTTATCCACAAATACCCTCGATATGAAAGAATGTGATGCACCAGAATCAAAAAGAACAAGTGAAGGTACTGAATTGATAAAGAACTTACCAATCACAGCATTAGGCTCATCATAAATCTCCTCCACGTTGAAATGGTTCACATGCCCCTTGTTGAAAGGATTGGGCTTGACGACTCCATTCTCATTGGACTTCGACTCTGGGAAGTCTGTGGCATAGTGTCCCATGTTCTTGCACTTGAAACACTGGATGCGACTCAAGTCCTTTGGTGCCTGGCCATTCTGACGGTTGTTTCCATTGCCTCCATTGGCTCCATTGCTTCTCCCATTCCCATTCCTCCTTCCATTTCCATTGCCATTGCCATTGCCATTCCTGTTACCATTGTGGTGGTTGTGGCCATTATGGTTGTGACCATTCCCACCATGATGGTTGTGTCCTCCACTGTGAACATGGCCATTCCCACCATGATGGTTATGTCCATGGTTATGTCCTCCATTGCCACCATAAGAAATGCGTGGCTTCTGATGCGGTCCAGAGTTATACTTGCCACCATTGTTGTTGTTGTACTTCCTCTTGCGGTTCTCAATGGCCTGCTGCTTGCCTTCCAACACAATAGCTTTATCTATGAGCCCCTGGCAGTTAGCAAAGGTAGCCACTGTCAACTGGACTCCCAACTCATCATTCAGCCCCTCCAAGAACTTCTCCTGCCTTGTTGCATCATTCCCGACATCATCTGGATCATATCTTGCAAGCTTGTTGAACACCTCAACATACTCGGCCACTAAACGGCTGTAAGGCCCGATATGCGGTACTGTTCCAGATCTAGATGTTTCCATCCAGATCCAGGAACGAACCAAATATCGGTCCCACCGCGACATATGACGAAGTCATATGCCCCGGATTTCCAACATGATATCACAACATTACAGATACAGGATACAACATCTCATACAATCGGCATACAACTGCCTTAATACAATACAACATCGGAAGATATATGTCTAAGTACAGACTACAATCAAATGCCTAGTGGCAAAGAGAAAAACATCGATCCCATAACCACACGGGTCCAGGCCCTCCGCCGGCATCCGCCTAACTATTCATCGTCGAGTCTCCACGTGAAACATCCATCACCATACCTGTTGTCGATCAAGAACCCTGAAAAGAGTTTGGGGGTAGTATCATGAGTACAGAGGTACTCAGCATCCAACTGTAGTGGTCAACTGACCCAGCAAGGACTTCATCACTTGTCATTCTAGGACAACTAGTAGTTTACGGTAAGGATGGGGTAAGTGGTGAGGTTGCCGCCGCACTAGCATTTATGAAGTGGCTAACAATCTAGAGAGTAAGGTAAGAAGCCAAGCATTCGATGAGGAATCGCCTCCAACAAGTCTTGCTATCAAATACTTACGCAATCATAACACCTATTCTATCCTTGTCCTCCTCTTCGCATCCCGACGAAGAAGAAGCAGTCAAGGCACACACACACGTTGATCAAGTTATATTAAGATTATCTCAATTGTTGTTGTCTATGAACAAGGAGTAGGTCTCAAGTCGTCCATAACCATGGACACGGCTTCTCGAAAAGATTTAACCCTGCAGGGTGTACCAACTGCCCATTACAAGGCTCCGCACGCACGCCCATCTCTCTCAGTTGCTACCCATGATAGGCAACTATTTTATGATTTAGTCCCAAGAGATCCGGAACGACAGGTCCCTCTAACTAACAACGCACAAATCCGGGTGGCCTATGGTGAGTCAACATCCAACTCAAAATCCGGTCGCGCTCTCGACTCGGCCTCTACCGTCTGGACGAGGTCGGGTTAGCTACCCAAACAGATGTGGGCAGGCCCCTAGCTTCCAGGTGTGGACCAACAAGAGAAACCATGTCTCCGCTGGCCCAAGTTGTTTGAAATCTGCCGGCCGCGGACCAGTCACACACACGTTTCAAAAGGTAAATCAGCTTGGGCCACCACTAGAAATGTTTGAAGCTAGGTAGGTAAGAAAAGGGGACCCCCTAAAATCCCACACGCGGTTAGGCACGCTCAGTCTTAAAACCAATACCCGGAACTCGGATCCTAGGTGACTCGAATGGAACAAAGCGTCGGGGCGGGGTAGCCTAGACCTTCCATCCTTCATCGAATATAGTCAACATTTATAATAATCATATCATCAATAACAATATAATAATGTGATATCCCAAACCCAGGAGTAACAGGGTAACATCGTAGCATCCTAAGCATGCATACTAAGCAGGGGATGAGCAACGAGCAATAGTAACATAGCAGTACAAGGATTGCTGGGAGGGGACATGGCTGTATCGGTTTGAAAGAGGCTGTAAACATGTGGTAGGATCAAACATCGAACCTAACCTATACTAGCATGCAAACCGCTCGTTGAAATAGAATGGATCGTAAGTAATGTATAGTCCTTTCCTGTTGATAAGTCGGGTTCCGAAGGTGTAGTTGACCGCAAGCTCGCGTCGTCTCCGAGAGGTACCCGCGGAAGCACACAAGACGGTAAACACTGGAAAGCAATCAACAAGCAAGCACCTATTACTACGAGGCAAACACGATCAAGCATTAACAAGAAGCAACACGAGACATCGCACCTACCGTCGAGAGCGGTTACTAACAATTTAAGTGGAGTACTCGTCACACACGACGATACCGCACGTTTACGATGGTTCAAGTTGTTTAGCTACAGGTGATCAACAAAGGTTGTTAACATGGCATAGCACAGAAGCATGGCATAGCACACAAACATGACAAGAGGTGAAACATAAATAAACTATCTAATCTAGTCACTTTAAGTGGGAGTAAAATCTATACATGGAAACTATTACGGACCGCACGATATTTATAATATTTGGTACTGTTTTTCCGTAAACAATATTTTATTATTTTTATTAGCAAGAAAGAGCAGCATAAACACAATCTACATGCAATTATAGTCAAGTTACATATAAAGAACATTTTAAACAGAGCAACGGTTAAAAAGATATGGCAATTACAGTTTACAGTTGCAAGCAGTTGTAATTAGCAGGTCAACAACATGTAAACAAAGTCAAACATGGCAACAAGCAACATTTTAATAATCTACATGAAAAACTAAGCAAGTTTCATGTTTAACGCGTCACGATCCGAGCTACGAGCAAAAAGATACGGGCACCGCAACAAATAATAATACAATCTGCAATTTTTATTAAACCAGAAAAAGAAAAAAAAACTGGGCCGAAAGCTACTGCAAACGGGCCTAAAAAGAGGTGAGCACGGATTAATTAAATAGCGCTCAGGCGTCAGATAGCACATGGGCCGAGCCCAACAAACAAATCATAAAAAAAAGAAAAATAGACTGGCTCACCTAGTGGGCCAAGCCCAGGTCGCAGGGGTGGTAGACCGGTTCGCGGGACGAGGTCGGCCCACCAGGCGGCTACGGCAGCTGGATCGGGGCGCCCGACCTCCCTTCGGCCATGGGGCGGCTGCGGTCGCGGCGGCCGGCCTACGGCGAGGAGGGGCGCAGGGCGCGCGGGAGAGGCGGAGGACGCCAGATCAGGCCGCGGCGTTGAGGGGATCCGAGGAGGAGGAGGGCTCCATGGCAAGCCGGCCATGGCGCAACTCCCGTCGGCGTCCACGGCGGCCGAGGGCTGGCTCGGGCGGCTCCGGCTGGCTGCAAGGGGAGGGGGAAGGCGGAGGTGAGGCAGGGAGGTAAGGAGAGACGAGGGGGAGCTCCTCACCGGGGCGGAGCTGCAGGCGGACGGCCGAAGTTGCCGAGGCGGCGAGGCCTTGGAGGCGCAGGCGGCGGCGGTTGCCCACGGGCAGGAGGCGGCCAGGAGAGAAAGGAGGTAGGTGGAGAGGTGACATGGCCAGATCTGGGCCGTCGGATCGCTAGATCTGACGATGCAGAGCGCCTTGGGGGCTAGAGGGCAATTTTGAGGGGATTTCGGGGCTGTGGCTGCAAATTATGTTTAGGGAAGCCCTAGAAAGGTGTGGGAGTGTGGTGGTCTTTATATAGCCCAGGTGGCTGGCAGTTTTCAAAAATATCCCCGGTTTTTCTCTCGCTCGCGCGGTGTTCAAGTTTCTGACCGCCGGGGTCCGCAGTACCTCCGATTCGGGTAAAACTTCAAACTGCGCGATCAGCGTGTCGAGCCGGAGGCGTTCACCTCGCGCTGGAACCGTTCCGACAACACTTTCCGGCGCGCTATAAAAATAACCCGTTTAATTATTAAGCAGGGTTTTTCGTTCCGTTGGCTGCAGCTGGTCTGGTGCGGTTTTCGCGACGGTGATCGGGTGAAACCCGGTGTCGCAAAGGTCGAGTGTCAGGGTGGCAAGGATCGGTCTCCGTCCGGTACGAGATAAGAGGGGGGGAATAATCGCCGATCAATAAATCGGGGATGCAAACACCGCAAACAAATCAGACAATCAAACAGTTCACATCGAAAACAAAAATTTTAACTTTTGTGAAATCTGGGCTGTTACAATACAACACCACCAACAAGGGATCTCGTCCCGAGATCCAGGACGATCCGGGGGAGAAAAAAGAGTCAACGATCTTCAACACCACCAACAAGGGACTCTGCTCCATGTCGACGTCGGACTTCTGTCGAGATAAATTTCCGCAGAGAGATGACGTCGTCGAAAATACGAAACCGTCGGTGTCAAGAGGAAGAACGATCGCGAAAACCAGATCAAGGGATAGTGATTTGCGATGCAAGTCGTAAAAACACTGGGCAAAAGGATGGATGGCAACGGGTGACCCAGATGATATCCGAAACCGGAGAAGCTAAAGTTACTACAGGAATTTCCAAACCTGAGATCGGAACCGAAACAATACGCTGCAAGCAAGGCATTGTAACGGTTCCGATACTCACACTCATCGAGATCCTAGAGTTTGAAGGGGAGAAGGCGAGAATAAAACACTTACGACACTTGTCCTGACCAAAGCAAGGGTAAGGAGTAAAAGATTCCTACTCTCCGATAACTAACTTAGTAACTACAAAATAATTTTGTCTAGACTCGACTACGGCCAGAGAGGGGATCCTACGGTCGGTAAGGCTCTGATACCAAGTTGTAAGGCCCGATATGCGGTACTATTCCAGATCTAGATGTTTCCATCTAGATCCAGGGACGAAGCACATATCGGTCCCACCGCGACATATGACGAAGTCATATGCCCCCGATTTCCAACATGATATCACAACATTACAGATACAGGATACAACATCTCATACAATCGGCATACAACTGCCTTAATACAATACAACAGCGGAAGATATATTTCTGAGTACAGACTACAATCAAATGCCTAGTGGCAAAGAGAGAAACATCGATCCCATAACCACACGGGTCCAGGCCCTCCGCCGGGATCCGCCTAACTAGTCGTCGTCGAGTCTCCACGTGAAACGTCGATCACCATACCTGTTGTCGATCAAGAACCCTGAAAAGAGTTTGGGGGTAGTATCATGAGTACAGAGGTACTCAGCATCCAACTGTAGTGGTCAACTGACCCAGCAAGGACTTCATCACTCTTCATTCTAGGACAACTAGTAGTTTACGGTAAGGATGGGGTAAGTGGTGAGGTTGCTCCCGCACTAGCATTTATGAAGTGGCTAACGATCTAGAGAGTAAGGTAAGAAGCCAAGCATTCGATGAGGAATCGCCTCCAACAAGTCTTGCTATCAACTACTTACGCAATCATAACACCTATCCTATCCTTGTCCTCCTCTTCGCATCCCGACGAAGAAGAAGCATTCAAGGAACACACACACGTTGATCAAGTTACATGAAGATTATCTCAATTGTTGTTGTCTACGAACAAGGAGTAGGTCTCAAGTCGTCTATAACCGTGGACACGGCTTCTCGAAAAGATTTAACCCTGCAGGGGTGTACCAACTTCCCATTACAAGGCTCCGCACGCACGCCCATCTGTCTCAGTTGCTACCCATGATAGGCAACTATTTTATGATTTAGTCCCAAGAGATCCGGAACGACAGGTCCCTCTAACTAACAACGCACAAATCCGGGTGGCCTATGGTGAGTCAACATCCAACTCAAAATCCGGTCGCGCTCTCGACTCGGCCTCTACCGTCTGGACGAGGTCGGGTTAGCTACCCAAACAAATGTGGGCAGCCCCCTAGCTTCCAGGTGTGGACCAACAAGAGAAACCATGTCTCCGCTGGCCCAAGTTGTTTGAAATCTGCCGGCCGCGGACCAGTCACACACACGTTTCAAAAGGTAAATTAGCTTGGGCCACCACTAGAAATATTTTAAGCTAGGTAGGTAAGAAAAGGGGACCCCATAAAATCCCACACGCGGTTAGGCACGCTCAGTCTTAAAACCAATACCCGGAACTCGGATCCTAGGTGACTCAAATGGAACAAAGCGTCGGAGCGGGATAGCCTAGACCTTCCATCCTTCGTCGAATATAGTCAACATTTATAATAATTATATCATCAACAACAATATAATAATGTGATATCCCAAACCCAGGAGTAATAAGGTAACATCGTAGAATCCTAAGCATGCATACTAAGCAGGGGCTGAGCAACGAGCAATAGTAACATAGCAGTACAAGGTCTGCTGGGAGGGGACATGGCTGTATCGCTTTGAAAGAGGCTGTAAACATGTGGTAGGATCAAACATCGAACCTAACTTATACTAGCATGCAAACCGCTGGTTGAAATAGAATGGATCATAAGTAATGTATAGTCCTTGCTTGTTGATAAGTCGGGTTCCGAAGGTGTAGTTGATCGCAAGCTCGCATCGTCTCCGAGAGGTACCCGCGGAAGCACACAAGACGGTAAACACTGGAAAACAATCAACGAGCAAGCATCTATTACTACGAGGCAAACACGAGCAAGCATCAACAAGAAGCAACACGAGACATCGCACCTACCGCCGAGAGCGGTTACTAACAATTTAAGTGGAGTACTCGTCACACACGACGATACCGCACGTTTACGATGGTTCAAGTTGTTTAGCTACAGGTGATCAACAAAGGTTGTTAACATGGCATAGCACAGAAGCATGGCATATCACACAAACATGACAAGAGGTGAAGCATAAATAAACTATCTAATCTAGTCACTTTAAGTGGGGGTAAAATCTATACATGGCAACTATTACGGACCCCACGATATTTATAATATTTGGTACTGTTTTGCCCTAAACAATATTTTATTATTTTTATTAGCAAGCAAGAGCAGCATAAACACAATCTACATGCAATTATAGTCAAGTTACATATAAAGAACATTTTAAACAGAGCAACGGTTAAAAATATATGGCAATTACAGTTTAAAGTGGCAAGCAGTTGTAATTAGCAGGTCAACAACATGTAAACAAAGTCAAACATGGCAACAAGCAACATTTTAATAATCTACACGAAAAACTAAGCAAGTTTCATGTTTAACGCGTCACGATCCGAGCTACGAGCAAAAAGATATGGGCACCGCAACAAATAATAATACAATCTGCAATTTTTATTAAACCAGAAAAAGAAAAAAAAACTACTGGGCAGAAAGCTACTGCAAACGGGCCTAAATAGAGGTGAGCGCGGATTAGTTAAATAGCGCTCAGGCGTCAGATAGCACATGGGCCGAGCCCAACAAACAAATCACAAAAAAAAATAAAAAGAGGCTGGCTCACCTAGTGGGCCAAGCCCAGGTCGCAGAGGCGGTGGACTGGGCCGCCGGACGAGGTCGGCCCACCAGGCGGCTACGGCGGCTAGATCGGGCGCCCGACCTCCCGTCGGCCATGGGGCGGCTGCGGTCGCGGCGGCCGGCCTCCGGCGTGGGGCGGCGCGGCGAGGAGGGGCGCAGGGCGCGCGGGCGAGGCGGAGGACGCCGGATTAGGCCGCGGCGTTGATGGGATCCGAGGAGGAGGCAAGCTCCATGGCACGCCGGCCATGGCGCAGCTCCCGTCGGCGTCCACGGCGGCCGAGGGCTGGCTCGGGCGGCTCCGGCTGGCTGCAAGGGGAGGGGGAAGGCGGAGGTGAGGCAGGGAGGTAAGGAGAGACGAGGGGGAGCTCCTCACCGGGGCGAAGCTGCAGGCGGATGGCCGGAGTTGCCGAGGCGGTGCGTCCGTGGAGGCGCAGGCGGCGGCGGTTGCCCACGGGCAGGAGGCGGCCAGGAGAGAGAGGAGAAGGAGGTAGGTGGAGAGGTGACGTGGCCAGATCTGGGCCGTCGGATCGCCAGATCTGACGGTCCAGAGCGCCTGGGGGCTAGAGGGAAATTTTGAGGGGATTTTGGGGTTGTGGCTGCAAATTGTGTTTAGGGAAGCCCTAGAAAGGGGTGGGAGTGTGGTGGTCTTTATATAGCCTAGGTGGCTGGCAGTTTGCAAAAACATCCCCGGTTTTTCTCTCGCGCGCGCGGTGGTCACGTTTCTGACCGCCGGGGGTCCGCAGTACCTCCGATTCGGGTAAAACTTCGAACTGCGCGATCAGCGTGTCGAGCCAGAGGCGTTCACCTCGCGTTGGAACCGTTCCGAGAATACTTTCCGGCGCACTATAAAAAATAACCCGTTTAATTATTAAACGGGGTTTTTCGTTCCGTTGGCTGCAGCTGGTCTGGTGCGGTTCGCGACGGTGATCGGGTGAAACCCGGTGTTGCAAAGGTCGAGTGTCAGGGTGGCAAGGATCGGTCTCCGTCCGGTACGAGATAAGAGGGGGGAAAATAATCGCCGATCGGTAAATCGGGGATGCAAACACCGCAAACAAATCAGACAATCAAACAATTCACACCGAATTTTTTTTTAATTTTTGCGAAATCTGGGCTGTTACAACGGCCTCCCTGACGCAAGCTGCGGAACTCCTTCTTCTTCAAGCTCATGGCGCCTGCTGAAACATGTGCGGCGCGAAAAGCAGACTGAAACTGCGCCCAAGTGATGGTGTCGATGGGATAAGTCACCAAGTAGTTGTCCCACCATGCTACGGCAGGACCCTCCAGCAAATGTGCGGCAAACCTCACCCTCTCTGCCTTAGTACAGCCAACTATCTCCATGTTCCGGCCCACTGAACGAAGCCAGTCATCCGCCACTATGGGTTCACGAGTGCTAGAGAACCTCTGAGGATTCAGCCTCAGGAACCTCGCAAGCGTGTCCACAGGTGGTGGTGGTGCCGCATTGCTGTTGTTGTTGCCCATGTTCTGAGTGAGCAACTGGATCAACTGAGCTTGTCCTTGAAGGAACTGCTGCATGTAAGCTGGCACTTCATTGTTGTTGTTTCCATTCCCCGTGGGATCACGTCTCGGCGGCATCTGTTGGGCAAGAATAGGTAAGTTGTAGACAGAAAGTAGCTAGGGAAATATATCCTACCCCATATGCTTATGATGATCATGGCAAGCATTATATATACAATACATATATCACCAATCAACTTCACCAAACAATATCACCATAGCATCAAACATATAACAATCATCAACCAATGCACTCATACGAAAAACCATCACATATCACACCATAATGTTTAAAATATATTGTATAACTGATGTAAGATCATCAACACAACCATGAATAATATAAGATCCTCAACACAACCACGAATAAGAGTGTATCAAGCAACCTAGTCTTGCCATACCGAATAAGTTGACATGGTCAAATACGCTAACACGATAACGATAGTAAAATAATTGCCGGTGAAGTAATTCCGAATGTTGTCTTTGCTGAACAGCATGCGGTATTCGCGCCCGCTAATGCGGTTGCGCCTTTTGGGACTCGGTTCATCTTCTTCTGCCGAGGTCTCCACTTCTGGTTCCTCTTCTTGTTGTTCAATTCCATTTGCCTTCATCTTCTCCTTCAGCCTCTTTATCTCCGCTTGCATCTCCACCCTCTCCTTCTTCATCTTGTTGGTGTCCGTCTTGAGCTTGGTGTTCTTCTGCTACAACTCAGTGATGGTGTAGAGATCTGACTGAGTGCTCTTCTCCAGTTCATGGATGTGCTTCTCCAGGCTCTGGATGAAGTAGGTAGTTGTACCTGGCCAAATGTCCCCAGGAACATACTTGAACTTCTTTGGCCATATGATCCCCGATGGAAGTATCCTGGTCATCTTCTCATACACCGTACCCTTTAGCTGGCCGGCATACCTCTCAACGATGCTTCCAAGAGCCATGTGAGCGGCTATGCGCACACACTGCTCCTTCTCCGGGGCATGCACCTCGAATGACTCCGTGATCACCCTTTCTTCCGTGATGCTTCCTAGGAGAAATGTCTCCACTTGCCAGTAGTCATCAGCTCCCCTTGTCTCCACTATGTCCGGCTGAAAGACTGACGCGTAGATGTTCAGGTAATGGCAAATCCCCCTGAGCTCAGGTCCAAACGCCATAACGCGGTATGACAAAGTGGTCATCTATAATCAAAGAGAGGAAAGGCAAGATTAGAACATGTATGAATACGAGATAGAGAAGGTAAGTAAGTACAAGACAGAGTGATGTAAAGTAATATTTTCATTACTATGGCTTTTCTAATCTATTTTCTAGGGTCACTTCCTACAGTCAACACACTGCTCTGATACCATCTGTAACTACCCAATTCACATAAAATTGAAGTCTCTGTGATCAAGTGCCAGTCCCTGGATCGAACTCGCTGGCACACACATTATCATAGATGTATATCAAAGTACAAGTGCATCATTATTACAACGTATGATCCAGAATAAAATAGATAACAAGTTGCATAGCTCAAGGCTAGCTTATTCAACATAAATATAGCGGAATCATAAGAAAATAACGAGGAGTCCCATCAACATCCACAAGCGAACATGCTGAGTGTAGACCCGCAACCCTAAACGTACCTTACTAGTCGTCTGAAAAACCTGCAACACCGAAGGTTACAGCCCGACAACGGGTCAGTACATCTGATTTGTACGACAAGTGACACGGAAAAGGTATGTATAAAGGACCTACAACTACATGCAAGGTGCGTCAAAGGAAAGGCTTATGGTTTTCTTTTGCTGAAAGCCAATTTTCTCCTGAACTAAACTAGTCAAAATTTTAAGTTGAATTCTACCTGAAACACACAGCAACCCATGCTAATCTTTCACACCAAAGTTATTATTAAGTGTTCATCTGTCAAGATCATTCATCAACAGTACTGACTAGTTGCTCAAAGTTCGTCCGCAACCGTGGACACGACTAATCATGATCAGTTTATACGCTCTGCAGAGATTGTACATGTTCCCCACTGGACTCAACCCGAAGATTGAGACGAAGAATTTCCGAAGAGGTTGCCTCCACCCTTTGGTAGCCGGTACACCTAACACACATCTACATCAGCTAGCTACCAGGGCCAGGTTCCCCACAACGTACTCATGCTAAGACAAAGCCCATATAACAAGTGGTTGTACACGGAAGCTACTAGTAATATTGCTTGTCTGATCTTTTTGAGCCTGGACGGCGCCCACTGCGTTCAGAGCGTAGACACCATGTCGCACCCGGATCACCACCAAAACAACCATTGGGTGCATTTAACCCCGGCACTGTCCTTAGACAAGGCACAGCCACCAGGATGCAACCCGCCCGTCCAGAAGTGATTTCTATTTATTATAAAGTTGCTACATAAATTATTAATAGCTCACATGCACTCCATGAATTCTCACAACCCAAACCACGTCTACAAAGCATAGCAATAAAGTAACAACACGTGCTAGGTTGATCTACAAATATAAGTCAAGACATGTGGCTATCCTAACTGGTTTTGCAGCAACAGTAAAGTAAACTACCTATCATGCAATAGGGTGATATTCTTAACATAATGCATATAGAAAATTATAGGTATGAGTATGATCAAAGCATCACTTGCCTTCTTCCTGCTCCTGACGATCACAATCCTCACAAAACGATGCGGCGCACTCCGGACAATCTATATGAGCAAACATAGCACCAATCAACATATATTCAACACAAATATGCACAAACAGTAAGAAACATACAAAGAACAGTAGAAAAACTTGCCTAACAGAAGCTAAACTTAAAGTACTCGACAAAATAAAACTAACGCAAAAAGAAACGGCACAAACGGGCACACAGTTTAAAAGATACGGCTACCGGAAGTTCAAATTTGATTCCGCTTGGGATTCAAATTTGAAAACTTAAAACTTCTACAAAACATAGTCTACTGGCTATAACTTTTCGTCACGGTCTCAATGCAACTGGAATCACTTAATTCCGAGCTACGGTTAAAAAGTAACCATGAAAATGGTACCGGGGTGGCATCGGGGTCCAATCTGCAAAAAGAACCTATCCGTAATTAAAATAAGTTGAAAAACGCGATCGGGTCCCTGCGCCGGTTTGACCGGATCTGGCCGCCGCCGGCCGGCGGCCAGCGCGCGCGGCAGCTTCCCGGCGCATGGCGCGGCCCGGCACGGCGGCTGCCCGCGGCGGCGCGGGGCGGCGCTCACCTTGTGGCCGGCGGCGGCGGCGGACGCCGGCGGAGGAACGGGCGGCGGCGCTGGCGGGTCGGGCGGCTATCGAGCGGAAACCCTAATACCCGCGGGTCCGCGGGTATTTATAACCCGCTCCGCGATTTTTTTTTAATCCGAAACAAATTCGAAAACGGCTAGCGAAAAAAAACAGTACAGGTCCATTAGGCCCAAAACAATTTTAGAAAAATAACGGATAATTATTTTTAATTTCCGTTTTCACCAAAACTTTTAAAATAATAAAATTGAATTTTTGGCATTACCAAAATATTCAATAAAAATAAAAACTTTGCAACTTATTTTTAAATACTTTTCCGGCAATTTATAAATACCGAAAAACTCCAAAAAAGATTTTAAAATTTTCCCAGAGTATAAATAAATTCCCAAAGTAAATTTAAAATGTCTCCAAAAATATTTTAAACTATTTTCCAACAATTTAAAAATAGGGATAAGTCATTTTATATCCTCTCCAGCGAACTGCCATGTGTTGAAGAATGTTTAAAATATGTTTAAAACTCTAGAAAAATGCGGAAAGAGCATGAGATGCATATGATGATCTATTAACATCCAAATTTAGAAAATTGGGATGTTACAGAGGGGAAGCTCCCGGAGGTCAATCCTCCCTCTAGCAGGATGCAGGGAAGAGATCTGCTGGCGCTCCCGATCTTGGAAGCGCGACGCGGTGGAACAGAGGTGATATCGCGAAAAAGGGTTCTGTCTTCGAAGATTTCGCGTCACGGAGAATATATAGGCGAAGGGGGGCAGCCAGGGGGGGCACCAGGGTTCCAGTCGTCCCCCTGGCACGGCCCCACCCTAGGGCGCGCCGGGAGGGTGCCTGGGGCCCTGGTGGGTCCATTCTGGCCCCTCCTAGGTGTTTCCAGAAGCTTCCGGTACGCTGATTTTTTATCTGATTTTTCCCGAATTTTTGGAGCACTTTTAATATGGGGGAAACCTGAAATAGAAAATAGCAGAAAACAGGAACTGGCACTGTGGTGCACTGAGTTAATAAGTTAGTCCAAATATGATCAAAAGTGTATGAAAGTGTATCTAGATCATAGCAATATCACACAAAACATGCATGGAGCAAGCAGAAATTGTAGATATGTTTGGGACGTATCAACATCCCCAAACTTAATTCCTGCTCGTCCTCGAGTAGGTAAATGATAACAAGCATAATTTCTGTTGTGACATGCTAACAACTATATAAGAAATTTGACAGTAAAGCAATCAAGGTATGTAATTCAATTAAAGTCATAGCAGGCAAGAGTTTATAATAGCATTGAAATAAGCAACATAAGAACATTAGGTTCAAGAGATCTTGGTTGTCCGTGACTCGAATGTCTCCAGATGGTGTTTGCATGCATGAAGGGGGATGGGAATACGAGAAAAAAAATCTGTTGAGAACTCAATCTACTAAAGTTTCACACTTGGTCTTCTTTGGAATCTTATCTTGACTTGTCCCAGACCACTAGCCAGGTACAAGTCAATTTGATCCACTCCTTTTCGATATTTTAAGCACTCATGCAATGGATGAGCGTAAGCACGAGAGTTGACACTTAGGATGGCAAAGAGAGAAATATGGTGGAGGAGGAAGACAAAAAGGGTGAGAAAGGCTCACATCAATGAGGACAATCATAGGCGAGAGAAGGCCAAATGATAGATATGATGTGAGGAGTAGGGATTGCCATGAAACGGATGCACATATGATCTAAGAAAAGCTCTCCAATGGAACTAGTGGGGGTGCATCCAACTTGCTCGCTCATGAAGACCTAGAGCTCGATTGAGGAGGCTCATCCTTGGAATATGAAAGCCAAGTTCTAAAGTGTGAAGGTCCCCACATAGCTATATGCATGTATGATCATCTCTATGGAGCACAAAGATATAAAGGGAGTACGAGTGTGGATCTTTCAAAAGGATAGTAGTGTTGCCCCTTTCTCTCTTTTTATTTCTTTTTTCTATTTTTTTGGGTGCCTCAATGGCTCTTTCTATTTAACTCTCATTTTTCCTCTCTAGGATCTTTTAATTTTGTCCACTTTGGGATCTTTTCCTCACTTAAGGGCAACACTCTATTTTACAAGAAGGTATCGAAGATCTTCACACTTTACAAGGTACTTAACATAAAGAATATGTAGCTATCATGATGTATGAAAATGTATGCCTCTGCCAGTGTAGCAGGAACATGTATGACATGAAGATCAAGTCATAAAGAGGTGGATGTTGCATGGCAATATATCTCGGAAAGGCTATGGAAATGCCTTGATAGGTAGGTATGGTGGCTGTTTTGAGGAAAGATATAGGGAGGTTTATGATGACATAGCGTATCATGCCAAGGGTTTAGATGCACCTGCGAAGTGGACGCCAACTCTCGGAGTGAGAAGAGGGCAATGCGCGGTACCGAGAGGCTAGCAAATATGATGACATGGAAGTGTCAACTTTCAATACTTACATGAGTCCGAAGAACTCATGAACTTATTATCGGTAACTCTCAATCTAATGAGGAGGTTCACAAAGAGACAAGTACCCCAAGGAGGAGTGTATGGCGGTTTGTTTATCCTTGCGCATCCTCGACTCATGGTACATGTGTGTACTCTAATATCCGATCCCTCAAAAGATTAGTGATCCATCTAGTAGCTAGAGTTCTCAACTAGTTTTTGTAGGTTTTCAAAATAAGCACGGATTGCCCAAAATACGACACCTATCACTAATAGGCTAGAGCTATTGACACCAAAAGTTCAAAAATTACTCACAACAATACCTCAAAACTATTACAAGTTACTACTACAATTGAATAGCAACCTCAATTACCTACTTCAAGACAAGACACAACTCAGTGCAACAACCAAATCTCTTAACAAGATAATCATGAAAAATAAAGAGAGTTCCAGCAACAAACTAAACAAAAGCTAGAGCTCTTGCTAAAGACAAACACTAAAACTAAAACTTGACATGGCAGAAGCTACGAAAAGATAAAGAACACACAACAGAGAAAAGATAAGCATGAAAATCCTATGATGTGTTCTAGTTTGAAGTGGAGAGTTTTTCTCTCCCACACAAAGTAATATGGGGTCTAACTTGTTATGAACAGCAAGAAAAGCTAAAGAAAACTAAAAGGAAACCTAAGAGCGAGACACTCCAAGCATAGCACATAACGCATGAGGTGATAAAAATATAGTGAGACGGAGAGCGAACTGATGATTGTTGATGGAGAAGGGGATGCACGGAGGCATCTCCAAGCTTAGACACTTGATTCTCCTTGAATATTTATTGGGGATGCATGGGGGCATCCCCAAGCTTGAGAGTTTGACACTCCCGGATCTTCTTTCATCATCTTCCCTCGCACACTTGAAAACTCCCTTCATACATAACTCCTCATAAGCTGATTAGAGAGGTTAGTACCCTTAATAAAATAAATTTCTCAACTTTAAATAAAGATATTTTTGAAGAGCTAATTTTTCTCAAGCTTTACAAAAGGTTTTTGCAAAGAAAAAGAAAGCTTAAGGTTTGAAAAAATGAAGAAAGGCAAAACATGGCAGAATTTGTGAAAAACAGAACAACAGGTAGTAAAGAATTCTTTGGGGGTACTTCTGCAACTCAAATCAAAAAACTCAGAACATACGAAAGTTTCACAATTGTATAGAGCATGTTGTGTAAAGAATTCAGCTAAAAAAGATGAACTGGTGATTTGCTTTGATTTTTTCCGTCAAGCAGACATAATCTGTTTTCTAGACAGCATGTCACAAGTTTTGCTTCCCTTATCATAAGAAGCTAGAACTTGGCACAAAGCTTGAAAATAAAGATACAATGATGTTGCTACAGTAGTAAAAATCATCAACACCACTAAAAACAGAAGTAAAACCATCTTGGGTTGCCTCCCAACAAGCGATTTTTTACGCCTTTAAACTAGGCATAAAGCAAAAGAAGAATCAAGTGTCTCCGAGATCATCAGAGTCATAAAAACCTTCAAATTGATTTTCAACAAGCTCATTCTTGTTCTTCCTAGGAAAGAGTTACTTACCTTTCTCCTTACCACGTAAGCGTATGTGCCCGTTACCAATATCAATGAAGCCATTCATAGCTCGGAGGAAGTCCCTTCCAAGCACGATGTTGCTTTGGTTTGGCTCCATGATGAAGAAATCCATCGATGCAACCCTATGAAGGAATGCAACTTGGCCTTCTTTTACATTTCATTTAACCTCTTAAATATCTCCATTAGCATGCTCATGATAAATGACAATTTATCCATGGCTAGTTTCAAAAAATCATAAAGTATTTTTGGCATAGTAGAAACCATGGATCCAATATCACAAAAAGCAAGGAAGTCTTGGTTAGAGATGCTAATCCTAACAAAAGGCTCCCAATCATCATCTATCTCCAACATTTCTTTCTTGTTGGACTTAAGTTCCTCTACTCTCTCAAGTCTAGAGCATCCATCCTCTTTCCAATAGTGGCAAGTCTATATATAATAGTATCAAAACTACGATCATAAACAAAATACCTAGATAGACCATGAAAAATATCAAGAGCTCTAGCTTCATCACACTCTAAAAAGACTAAATAGCAAAGATAAAAGATAGTGTGCAACTACCCTATCTTAGCACTAGGAGTCCCCGGCAATGGCGCCAGAAATTTTCTTAATACTCTATCCTCGTTGGTTACCCCAAGTGGAAGGTTAGATGTAGTGTAGCGGCAAATTTCCCTGTGTGAAGATACCGAGGTTTGTATTCAGTAGGACTCCGATAGTGATAAGTAGGTGGTGAAGTGAACAATGGCGTCGTTCACAACTCAAGGTTGTTTACTTCACCTAGACCTACACACGACACAAATAACTTTGCTTCCCAACGAGTACAGAGAGGTTGTTAATCGCTCCGGCCTTGTCGTTCACAAAGGATCAACGCAACAGATAAAAGATAATAATGATAGCAGCTAGAAAGTAAAAGCAGGAAAATAAAAGAGCGTGTAAACAGTGATGAGAATATGAACCAGGGTCCCGTGATGTTCACTAGTGATGTCTCTCTCCAAAAAGACGATAAAAGTACTATGCGAGGTAAACAAATCACAGCTGGGAAATTGACAGGATTAAAAACGCACCGCAATGCTAACTATGGTACAAAGAAAGGATGAGGCTCAAAAGCATGGGCGGTACGCCAAAATAAGTAGACCAAAATCCAATTGCATCTACTACTAATCATCCACCTTGAGATATTTATCCAGAACATCTCGCTGGTATTAAGTTGCGAGCCCCACCCAAAGTGTAAACCCAAAGCAATAGACAACAGAATTAAAAAGCACTTTGTGTAAAGTATACAATCCTTGCAACCGCGGTTACAAGTACCGTTGTTTTCCCCCTTGTGGCAACAGCACATTGATACGTCCAAAACGTATCTATAATTTCTGCTTGCTCCATGCCTCTTTTGTGTGAT
This sequence comes from Bromus sterilis, assembly GCA_950022295.1. Classification (NCBI taxonomy): domain Eukaryota; kingdom Viridiplantae; phylum Streptophyta; class Magnoliopsida; order Poales; family Poaceae; genus Bromus; species Bromus sterilis. Next base: position 237,235,782 of record OX465596.1, read on the forward strand.
ATTGCTATGATATTGATGAACTTCCATACACTTTTGATCATATCTGGACTAACCTATTAACTCAGTGCACCCCAGTGCCAGTTCCTGTTTTCTGCTGTTTTTCTATTTCAGGTTTCCCTCATATAAAAAGTGCTCCAAAAATTCGGGAAAATCAGAAAAAAATCAGCATACAGGAAGCTTCAGGAATCACCTAGGGTGGGGCCGCGCCAGGGGGCCGCCTGGACCCTTGGTGGCCCCCCTGGCTGGCCCCCTTCGCCTCTTTATTCCCTGTGACGCAAAAACCCCGAGATGGGAAACCTTTTTCGCGATCTCTCCTCTGTTCCGCCGCCGCTGCGCTTCCAAGATCGGGAGCACCAGAAGACCTCTTCCCGGCACCCTGCTGGAGGGAGGAACCACCTCCGGGAGCTTCTCCACCGCCATGGATGCTTCACGGATGAACCGTGAGTAGTCCACCTTGGACCATGGGTCTATGATCAGTAGCTATGTGATGTTCTCCTCCCCTCTTTGTTCTTCATGGATTAGACCTCATGAGCTGCCCTATATGACCGAGGCACTTATGTAATATTTCTGTTGTTGCTATGCTGAGTTTGCTGGGATCCGATGGATTATGAGATTATGTTCAGATTGTGTTTGAGTAATATATTTGATTCTACTCTTTTATATTTATGTTCTTGAGTAATTCTTGCATGTTCTCCGTTGCTGTTTATTGCTTTGGCCAAGTAGTAGGTAGTGACTACAAGAGGGAGCGTTATGCATGATTGTGGGTTCATGCCCCCTGATGACTAGCTTGAGTGACAGAAACATGAGTCTAGGGGATGTGTTGTTGCCACAAGGGGAAAACCAACGGTGCTTGTACTTGCGGGTGCAAGGATTGTTTACTTTACGCAAAGTTCTTTAATGCAGTTGTCTGTTGCTTTGAGTTTACACTTTGGGTGGGATTCGCAACTTAATACCAGCGAGATGTTCTGGATAGATATCTCAAGGTGGATGATTAGTAGGTAGATGCAGATGGATTTCGGTCTACTTGATTTGGCGTACCGCCCAAGCTTTTGAGCCTCTTCCTTTATTTATAGCATAATTAGCATTGGTTTGCGCACATAATCCTGTCAATTTCCCAGCTGTAATTTGTTTACCTTGCATGGCTATTTTATCGTCTTTTGGGAGAGAGACATCACTAGTGAATATCATAGGACCCCGGTCCATATTTCTAATATTGTTTACACCCGCTATCAATTTACTTTCAGTATTTAATTTTCCCTTGCTATCACTATCATTATTATCCCGTGCGTTTTATCCTTTGTAAACAACAAGGCCGGAGGAATTGACAACTCCTCTGTACTCGTTGGGAAGCAAAGTTATTTTCTGTGTGTGCAGGTCCAGGTGAAGTAAGCAACTTTGAGTTGTGAACTGCGCCATTGTTCACTTCACCGCCTTCTTGTATCTGTTGGAGTCCTATTGGTTCGACACTTAAACCTTAGCATCTTCGCTAAGGGAAATTGACGCTACGCTACATCTCAACCTTCCACTTTGGGTAAACCAACGAGGGGCGAGAAGTAAACTCTCATGACATCAAAGCAATTTCTAGCGCCGTTGCCGGGGACTCCACTCTTCAAGATAGGGGAGTTGCACACTATCTTTTATCTTTGCTTTTAGTCTTGTTTGTTTACCTTTCAGTTTTTGCTTTAGTGTCCTTTATCAAAAATCAAAAAAATAGTTACCTTGCTAGTAGTTGTCATTATGTCTGTGTAACAGCCCAGATTTCGCAAAAATTAAAAAATTTGTTTTCATTGTGAATTGTTTGATTGTTTGATTTGTTTGCGGTGTTTGCATCGCCTATTTATCGATCAGCGATTATTTTTCCCCCTCTTTTCTCGTATCGGACGGAGACCGACCCTTGCCACCCTGACACTCGACCGTTGCGGCACCGGGAAAGTCACCCGATCACCGTCGCGACCTCCGGCACAGGACCATTCATAACCATCGGTGCGAAAAAAAACCATTTATATTTAAATGGGTTAATTTATCGGGAGGTGCTCGACATTCTCTTTTGGTGTTAAACGATGTTGATGACGTCAGTTCGGGGCTTTGATGCGGTGTTTTGAATTTCGCGCAATTCCGACTTCGTCGGGTAGGTGAACTTTCGGATGTGCCAGGCATAGTAGCCGATGTAATCCGAGGGGCATATTTACAAAATGTCGCGCGTGCCTTTAGTTGGACCCCCGGATTCCCCTCTTATCTTCGGATTCTAGCCCACCCGGAAAACCGAACCCAAAACGGGCCATTTTATGGCCCGAAACCCCTCCTAAACACCCACCTTCTATATATAGCAGGCACCCCAAGCCATTTTTAGGAAAAACCTAGACCTAGATCCTCTCTTTTCGTGCAACGATCTTGGAATTCAGTGGAGCTCGATGACCCTTCTTATGGACGCCTTCGCGGAGACTCGACGACGACTAGTTAGGCGGATCCCGGCGAAGGGCCTGGACCCGTGTGGTTATGGGGATCGATGTTTTTCTCTTTGCCAGTAGGCATTTGATTGTAGTCTGTACTCAGACATGTATCTTCCGCTGATGTAATGTATTAAGGCATGCCGATTGTATGAGATGTTGTATCCTTGTATCTGTAATGTTGTGATATCATGTTCGAAATTCGGGGCGTATGACTTCGTCATATGTCGCGGTGGGACCAATATGTGCTTCGTCCCCGGATCTGGATGGAAACGTCTAGATCTGGAACAGTACCGCATATCGGGCCTTACAACTTGGTATCAGAGCCTTACCGACCGTAGGATCCTTTTTCTGGCCGAAGTCGAGTCTAGACAAAAACTATTTTCTAGTTACTAAGATAGTTATCGGAGAGTAGGAATCTTTTTCCTCCTTACCCTTCCTCTGGTTAGGACCAGTGTCGTAAGTGTTTTCATCTCGTCTTACCCCCTTTCAAACTTTAGGATTTCGAGGTGTGGAGTTTTAGAATCGCTACAATGCCTTGCTTGCGGTGTATTGTCTCAATTCTGATCTCAGGTTTGGGAAATCCTATAGTACCTTTAGTTCTTCCGACTCTGGGTAAACCTCTTGGTCATCTATTGACTTCATTCCTCTTGCCTAGTGTCCTCACGATTTGGGTGAGAATTCTTCCTTTGATCGTCACCTTGGAATATTGTTCTTCCTCTTGATCACCTGATGGTTTCATTTTCCAATGTTGTCGTCTCTCTGCGGAAATTTATCTCAACGGAAGTTTGACGTCGACATGGAGCAGAGTCGCTTGTTGGTGGTGTCGAAGATTGTCGACTCTTTTTCTCTCCCCCTCTCGCCCGGATCGTCCAGGATCTCGGGACGAGATCCCTTGTTGGTGGTGTTGTATTGTAACATCCCAGATTTCGCAAAAATTAAAATTTTTGTTTTCGGTGTGAATTGTTTGATTGTTTGATTTGTTTGCGGTGTTTGCATCCCCGATTTATCGATCGGTGATTATTTTTTACCCTCTTATCTCGTATCGGACGGAGACCGACCCTTTCCACCCTGACACTCGACCGTTGCGATGCCGGGAAAGTCACCCGATCATCGTCGCGACCTCCGGCACAGGACCAGCCATAACCATCGGTGCAAAAAAAAACAATTTATATTTATATGGGCTATTTTATCGGGAGGTGCTAGACGTTCTCTTTTGGTGTTAAACGACGTCAGTTTGGTGCTTTGAGGCGGTGTTTTGAATTTCGCGCGATTCCGACTTCGTCGGGTAGGTGAACTATCGGATGTGCCAGGCATAGTAGCTGATGTAATCCGAGGGGCGTATTTACAAAATGTCGGGTGTGCCTTTAGCTGGATCCCCGGATTCCCCTCTTATCTTCGGATTCTAGCCCACCCGGAAAATCGAACCCAAAACGGGCCAATTTATGGCCCGAAACCCCTCCTAAACACCCACCTGCTATATATAGCAGGCACCCCAAGCCATTTTTGGGCAAAACCTAGACCTAGCTCCTCTCTTTCCGTGAAACGATCTTGGACTTCAGTGGAGCTCGACGACCCTTCTTCTGGACGTCTTCCCGGAGACTCGACGACGACTAGTTAGGAAGATCCCGGCGGAGGGCCTGGACCCGTGTGGTTATGGGGATCGATGTTTTTCTCGTTGCCAGTAGGCATTTGATTGTAGTCTGTACTCAGACATGTATCTTCCGCTGATGTAATGTATTAAGGCAGTTGTATGCAAATTGTATGAGATGTTGTATCCTTGTATCTGTAATGTTGTGATATCATGTTGGAAATCCGGGGCGTATGACTTCATCATATGTCGCGGTGGGACCGATATGTTCTTCGTCCCCGGATCTGGATAGAAACGTCTAGATCTGGAACAGTACCGCATATTGGGCCTTACAGTCTGGTCCTTTTGACTTTGCTGAAGCAGAAGTGCTCACCTTTAAACAAAGGGGTGGTGAAAGTCTGAAAGATGCGTGGTATAGAATTAATGATTCTCAAAAAAGAGCCACCAAGAAGCAATCCACTACTATCCTGCTTAGAAACTTTTATGTTGGAATTACTTCTTGGAATAGGTTTATTCTAGATACTGCTATCAATGGGAATTTCATAGAAGCCCCAGTTTGTTAAGCTCTTAGTGTTATGGAAAATCTTGTTTGAAATCCCCTGTTGCTAGCATTCAAGAGGACATTACCCTAGCTCATATTATGAAAAACTTGAAAAGATAGAGCTAGAAATGCCAAGCATTAATAAGATAAGTGAGTTGGATCGTAGAGTTCAAGGGAATTTGAATAGACTAGATAGCTCCATGCATAAAATTTTCAAAACCTTGGAGACCATCAAATCCCATGACTTGGACCCTTCTAGGATTGAGAAGATTGAGGAAATTATTGACACTCTAGGAACTACTTTCTCCTCAATCAAAACCAAAAAGGTGGAAACTCTGGCAAAGAAGGAACCTAGGTTCGTTTACGTTCCAAAGGCTCCTCATTTCTAAAATAATCTATCTATTGCCAAAGGGGTTGAAACTGTGAAGACTTTGGAAGAGATACATCTCTTTAATATAATAAATGAGACTCCAATTGATTTTCCGCCTTTTGCTTTTATTCCTAGAAGTATATTTATTAGGCCTTTATTTGAAAGACCTCTTAAGAGTGGTTCTATTATTAAAGAGCTTTTTGATGATCTTGATGATGGTTCTATTGACACAACTTGATCTATTTGCATTAAGCCTAGCTAATGGCTTTAAAGAAGCGCTTTCGGGAGGCAGCCCGCAACGAATTTAGGATTTCCTTTTTGTTTTCCTTCTGTTTTTAGTGGTCTTGATGATTGTTACTACTGTAGCAACATCATTGTATCTTCACTTTTCAAGATTTGTGCCATTTATAGCCTCTTATGACAAGGGAAGTGAAAGTTGTGACATGCTGTCCAGAAAACAGATTTTGTCCCCATGACTAGAAAAATCATGGAAAAATCCCAGTTCTTCTTTTTGAGCCGAATGTTTTACACAGAGTGCTCTATACAATTACGGAACTTTCGGATGTTCTGAGTTTTTTGATTTGAGTTGCAGAAGTATCCCTAAAAAAATCTTTACTACCTGCTGGTCTGTTTTTCACAGATTCTGTCCCGTTTTGCCTTTTCTTCGTTTTGCAAACCTTAAGCTTGCTTTTTCTTTGCAATAACTTTTTGGCAATCTTGAGAAACAAAAGAACTTCAAGAATATATTTGTTTCCAGTAGAGAAAAAATATATTTTATTATGGGTACTGACCTCGCTAATCAGATTATGATGAGTTATATATGAAGGGAGTTTTCAAGTGTGCGAGGGAAGATGATGAAAGAAGATTCAGGAGTGTCAAGCGCTCAAGCTTGGGTATGCCCCCAGGCATCCCCAATAAATATTCAAGGAGACTCAAGCGTCTAAGCTTGGGGATTCCCCCGTGCATCCCCTTCTTCATCAACAATTATCAGTTCGTCTCTCGTCTCACTATATTTTTATCACTTCATGCGTTATGTGCTAAGCTTGGAGCGTCTCTCTCTTAGGTTTTATTTTTAGTTTTCTTTAGCTTTGCTTGCTGTTCATAACAAGTTAGAACCCAGCTTTCTTTGTGTGGGAGAGAAACACGCTCCACTTTCAAAATCTAGAACACAACATAGGATTTTTCATGCTTATCTTTGCTGTGTGTGTTCTTTATCTTTTTCATAGCTACTATCATGTTTAGCTCTTAGTTTTCTTGTTTATCTTTTAAAGAGCTTTTGTTTAGTTTGTTGCTGGAACTCTCTTAAGTTTTCATGATTATCTTGTTTAGAGAGTTTGCCTGTTGCACTGAGTTTTGTGTCTTGACTTGAAGTAGGTAATTGAGGTTGCTATTCTTTTGTAGTAGTAACTTGCGATAGTTTTGAGGTATTGTTTTGAGTAATGTTTGGACTTTTGGTGTCAAGAGCTTTAGCCTATTAGTGATAGATGTCGTATTTTGGGCAATCCGTGTTTATTTTCAAAACTTACAAAATTAGTTGAGAACAGTAGCTACTAGATGGATCACTACTCTTCTGAGGGGCCGAATATTAGAGTACACTCACGTACCATGAGTCGAGGATGCGCAAGGATAAACAAACCCCCATACACTCCTCCTCAGGGTACTTGTCTCTTTGTGAACCTCCTTATTAGATTGAGAGTTACCGATAATAAGTGCATGAGTTCTTCGGACTAATGTGAGTATTCAAAAGTTGACACTTCCATCTTCCCATATTTTTCTAGCCTCTCCTGTGACGTGCATTGCTTTCTTCTCACTCCGAGAGTTGGCGCCCACCTTCGCCGGTACATCCAAAACCTTGGCATGATAATATCTGTCATCATAAACCTCCTTATATCCTTCGTCGAAACATCCACCATACCTACCTATCAAGGCATTTCCATAGCCTTTCGGAAATATATTGCCATGCAACATCCACCTTCTCATGACTTGATATTCATGGCATACATGCTACTTGCTTGATCGATGAGCCGCATGCTAGTTGGGCCTTGCCCTAATCATTGCTACATGACGTGCTAGTATCATTGCATATCCTGCTACACTGGCAGAAGCATACATTTGCATACATCATGATAATTACATCTTCTTTATGATTTGAGTACTTTTGTAAAGTGTGAAACATCTTCTATACTTTTTTGTAATATATAGAGTGTTGCCCCTAAAGTGAGGAAAAGATCTCAAAGAGGACAAAATTAAAAGATCTCAAAGACGACAAATGAGAGAAATAGAAAGAGCCATTGAGGCCATCAAAAAATACAAAAAATAGAAAAAAAAGAGAAAAAGAAATAAAAAGAGAGAAGGGGGCATACTGCTATTCCTTTTGAGAGATCCACACTCGTACTCCCTCTTATATCTTGTACTCCATAGAGATTATTTCATGCATATAGCTATGTGGGGACCTTCACACTATAGAACTTGGCTTGTATATTCCAATGATGAGCCTCCTCAAATGAGCTCTACGTCTTCTTGAGCAAGCAAGTTGGATGTACCCCCACTAGTTCCATTGGAGAGCTTTTAGCTCATATGTGCATCCGTTGCATGGCAATCCCTACTCCTCACATCATATCTATCATTTGGCTTTCTCTCTCCTATGATTGTCCTCATTGATGTGAGCCTTTCACACCTTTTTTTCTTCCTCCTCCAGCATATTCTCTCTTTGCCATCCTAAGTGTCAACTTTCTTGCTTACGCTCATCCATTGCATGAGTGCTCAAAATGTTGAAAAGGAGTGGATCATTTTGACTTGTACATGACTAGTGGTCTGGGGATGAGTCAAGATAAGATTCCAAAGAAGACCAAGTGTGAAACTGTTGGAAATATGCCCTAGAGGCAATAATAAAATGTTATTATATATATTTCCACGTTCGTAATTAATGCTTATATTTCTGTGCTATAATTGCAATGACCCAGACTATGAGATTCATAAGAAAACTCACTTGCATGTGTGGAAATGGAAACACCAAGAGTTCCTAGTTTAGCCTCTAAGACCAGCTCATGTGCTAAATGATGATTACGTTTTCTTAATCATGGACATTGTTCTTGTAACAAGGATGTCAGTAGCAATGGGAACATATTGTTAGTAGAACAATGATGTTGAACCGACCCCAGTATTGAATGATATACTTAGAGATCACATCGTAACAACGTTATAAGTCATATCATGAAATGTTATCATATACGTAATTCCTTAGACCATGAGAGTATAAAGTTGCTTCACACAGGAAGATGTGGTTTGGTTCTTAGATGAATCTTCCCATTACTGGGAAGTAGTAAAAAACGTTCTGGGTACATTGGATAGTGTGTCTAGTAACTGTGATAGTTCAAGGTTGGGATTTGCTCCTTCACGATGAAGAAGATATTCACTTCGGGCCCACTCGGTATGACGGTATCCATTATAGTCTGGCCAGACACATTGTGATTCAGTCACGGGGATACTGGAATACGATAACGAGAAAAGGGACAAACGAGCAAAGAGGATAACGAATGGCTTGTGTTCAAGAAGTTGTTACACATGGGTGCCAAACTTCTCTCCTCTAACTTTTTCATATATCGCGAAGCAAAGGGAATGCTACATGACTAAACATAATGGTTCACTCGAAGTTTCTTCGTGTATGTGCGGGAGTCAACATGGGTGTCCATGGCTCCGCTGTTGATTATTGGCTATTGACAAAAGGCTGTTGACCTGTGTCCGGAAGATATTCTGAGTCATGTCTGCATTATACCGAACCTATTGGGTCACCCACTTAACGAGTAGTAATCTGTTAGACAACTAGGAGATGAAAAGAGAAAGGGTACCGAAATTGTTTCGGGTGGAACCGGAAGTGTTTCCGGGTAGCACTAGAAGTGTTCTAGGTGGTACCGAATGGTTTCGGAATATTCCTGAACGGTCTAGGATGATTCCAGAATATTCAAGAGGAGTCTTGAAGTGGTAACAAGACATCCGTGATAGTCTCGGAAGGTTTTGCAACATTCGGTAATAGTTGTGGAAAGGTTATGGAACATCGGGAAAATTGTTCAGGGACTTCCGAAAATGTTCATGTAGGTTACAGAAGGTTCCCGGGAGCTTATAGAAGTATCCAGAGGGTTAAGGAACCCTCCAAACCGCGGAAACCAACGTTAGACCAAGTAGGAAGGTCCATAAGGTCGTAACTCGGAAGGAAAAGGACTTTCCTTGAGTCCAAGGCCCAAACGCCAGGGTCCCTGGCGTTTTGGACCAGGACGCCTGGGTCCGCGGCGTTTCGGCGGGGAATCCGTGTTGGACTCCTCCTGATGGCCAAAACCGACTTTGGGGAGGACCCTCGCCCAAGTTGTGACCCCAGGCTTCCACCAATATATACAGGGGTAGGGGAACCCCAAAACTACACCAGAAAAGCCCCAAGGCTGCCTCAGCTAAATCCCACGTGCCTCTAATTCTCTTCGGGCTAGATCGTTCTAGTCCGGACGCCGCTAGGCTCTTCTCCCTCTAGTTTCTCTCGGTGGCGTTCTTCTCTAGACGGCGGAGCGCTGCTGGATTGCTACATCGGGATGTGTGGATACCGGTAGAGGGATCAGACATTTGATCCTTCTTCGAGGTCCTTCTTCTTCCTCGGAGATCATGTTTGAGGGACTTGTTCGTGGGACTTGATCGGGACGGATCGCGGGACGGTTCGCGGGGCAGATCGCGCAACGGATCGTGGAACGGTACGCGGGATCGATATCCTCGCGGTTGGGAGGTCATTGAAATTCCTAGCTACGGGGATCTGCACCAACGGTCTTCACCAACTCTACTTCTGCTACATCGGTTGGTGAGCCATGACCTAAAACCTTTTATGCAATCTTCATAGATGATCTTGGGTGATTGCTACGTAGGCTGAAATTTTTTGTTTTCTACTGGGTTTCCCAACAGTGGTATCAGAGCGATCTATGGATAGATGCATGTTTAGGTCTAGATCATATGTGTGATATGAGCCATTGATTTTCTTGTTGCTTCCTTGTCATGTGATTTTTTCTATGCTTGATGGCAAGTTGAGGTTTTGCTACAAGGATTGAGTTTTCCATCGATCCCTCTATGCTGCTTTCAGTATGCTGGTTGCCTTGATCATGGTCTACATCAAACTCCTTGGATCTCATCTTAATCTCGCAATAGAAGATTTAACATGGGGGGCTTGTGGATTTTATGAACTCAAATCCACACGGGGGTCACGTGTTGAACGAAGTTTGGCTTGTGGCGTTAGTTGCTGCACGCACCCCGAACGTTAAACTAGCAACAATGAAGTATCGTGTTTGGTTTGTATAGGGAACAACGTTTGCATGTTTCACACCGGAGCAGGTCATGTCACATGGGTGCACACGGTGTGACGCATAAAAGGCGGGTGTGTTAAGAACACACTACAATTACACTTGGCTGTCTTGACGGTTTGGATAAAAGTTTGCTACCGAAACACGCCCATCGAAAGATGAACAAGAATCACCTTTGGCGTGATTGGCAAGTTGGCCTACGGGTCCAGTCTAAGTCATCAGTGATGTCACATCAATGGCGGACGATTGGCTCGGATCTTGAATCACTCCAGCATCAATTACGAGAGATATTGATCTGAGTGGGAACGCACTAAGTAATTAAATTGATTAATCACAAAGTGCAACTTAATTATGAACAAAGTCTAAGTATTTGCATTATCGTTGTAGAATAATGGCTCGCGTTACCACCTTTCCAATTGATTTTGATTAACTGTATTATCTGGTAAAAACTTTACGATTGGTACCGTATTGTGAGGACTATCCTCAATAGTGTCGAGAAGGAGCTTGTCATATTGCAATTTTTTGATGCTCCCGCGCTGATGCTATGGATGATGTGACTTACGTCCATAAACCAAGATGCTAGAATTCCACCACAGCTAAGTGCATTGTCTTCACCACCATGAAACCCGAACTTTGAAACATTTGGGATAGTTATGTTATATTCATGGAACTGAAAAATTGTTTTCAGTAGTAAGACAATTAATGTTGGATATAAGATATCTAGTACAATGTATGATTGTAAGCATTAGTGAAAAAGTTCACTGTGCTCTAAACAAAACTGATAAGTGTGGGATCCAAAAGAACACCGATCATATGATGATGAGAATTAAGGGAAAGGAAGTCCAAAGGATGTTAGTAAGACTCACACGCCGGAAAGTCCATGGCATGCGCCACCCTTGATCATATGTGATCTTCTGTGAGTAGGAGTGACATTGGAAATAGAACTATGATATGTATAAAGGCAAAGCGAAAGAAGACTGTAAAATCCAGCTCAAAAATGAAAGTCATACGAAGTTATAGATGAATTCATTGCTGGTCAAAAGATGTAATTCTTGGGAATCATGATTAAGCGGTTAATCTTAATTCTTGTATATTGTGATTAAATTGTTGATCACTAGAATATCACTTCAATTGCATATCGTTGCAAGTCGATGCAAGAAATACTATGGCCTTTATGACTAGCTAAATGATGAGTTTTGACACACACGAGAACATGGTAAAAGGTTTACTATACCGTGTGTTAACTCTATGATTATCTTCATAATTCATTTTAGAGTTGACACTACTAGAATTCTGCCGTTTTCCATCTGCCATGGCAGTCGGCAAACATAAGAAAAGCGGATGGCAAAGCCTTTTGCCATCTGTCGGCGGACGGCAAAGCACTCGTCAGCCATTTCTCCGGCAAAGAGGTGCTTTGCCGTCTGCGTATTATCGACGGACGGCAAAGAGCTTTGATGTCTGTTTTTTTGCTAGTACTCGGCAAAGTAAAGAATACAGGTATTATGTTCATAGGTAGGTATTATGTTCATAGGTGGGTCCGCCATGGCTTTGCCGTCTGTTATTATTGTACCGGACGGTAAACATATTTCCGTTATCAAAAAAATGGAACAGCAGCTACACATAGCCGCACCTCCTCTGCTCCGTACGCTACTGTCCGAGGAGTCCAAGCATCCAAAGTGTTGTTGTCCGGCGAGTTCGTCGCTGGCGAGTCCGACGAGACGACAGCCGCTACTGTACGGCGACGAAAGACCGACGAGCAGGCGAGACAGAAGTCCGACGAGGCGATGTCGGAGGCGGCACAGCCGACGGGTTGAGGCGAGGCGCTCGGCGGCTCGAGTAGAGACCTTGTCACCGAACGGCCGGTGGAGGTTGGGCGGCCAACGCCACAAGGTGAGGCAGAGGTGAGGCGACCGGCGGCTCGTGACGAGCCCGGCGGTGCGGCCGGAGTTGCTGGCTGGGGCGGAGGAGGCGGGGCAGCCGCGGGGCGACGACCGACTCAAGGCCGCGCGAGGCGAAGGCGAGGCGAGACCGGAGCGTGGCCGGAGTTGCGGGCGCCGCCGCGGGGCGTAGGCGAAGCGAGGACGGGGCGCGGCCAGTGTTGCTGGCGCAGCAGCGGGGTGGAGGCCAGGCGAGGCCGGGGCGCGGTCAGAGTTGCCGGCTGGGGCAGAGCACGCGGGGCGGACCAGGCATGACCAGCGAGGAGCTATGGCAGGAGCCGATGCGTTCGTGGACAAGGAGAGGATAAGGGAGAGAGGCTCACGTGCGTGCTGTGGGCATGGGGCTAGTGGTGATGCGGTTGGTGGGATGGGTTTGATGCCACGTCATTGATCTGTGTGCTCAACTGCTTAGCCAATAGGAGACCAGTTATCATTTTGTGTTTGTTTATTTTATATAATTTGATGAAATAATTATTAAAAAATATTTAGAAAAAAATCAAAAAAATTTACACCTTTTAGGAATCATAAACCAGAACCCCGCCAAATTTCATATTATTTAAAAATAGTTTGCATCTTTAAAAATATTTAAAAATGGTACAAATATTCACGTATAACTATCTTTGCCATGAGCGAAATAAAAAAACATATGGCAAAGTGATTTCTTTGTCGTCCGCCATAAAAACGTAGACGGCAAAGAGCTAGATTTGCCATGCATGAAAATAAAACATACGGCAAAGTTACTCTTTGCCATGCGTGAGCAAAAAACAGACGGCAAAGTCCCTCTTTGCCATCCGTGAGAAAAAAATAGACTGCAAAGTCCCTCTTTGCCATGCGTGAAAAAAAAACAGACGGCAAAGCGCTCTTTACCGTCCGCAGCTGATGGCAAAGACCCTCTTTGCAGTCTGGCCCGTAAAAATGCAGACGGCAAAGAAAACACACATGGCAAACGAGCAGATTCCAGTAGTGTGAGTAAATTGTTACTACACTTTAGCCTTGTTGCAAAACATCATTTTGAATCATGTTTGTTGCAAGAGAGTTGTTCAAAGCTATGAATAACATAAAGGCCATACTTCCATTATGAATAGGTTGTATGTTATGAATCTTGATAATAATACTAAACATCCATAACACTGACACTAAACGATGCAAGACTGACAGAAATACCACAAAGGTGTGGCACTGCCGTTTAACACAAAGTGACATGCATGAAGAATTTCCATAATTGATGGACTGTCGAGTCATATGATTATGAATCACTTGACGCTTGCAATCTTTTTCTCGAAGTAATGTGACTAAAACACCGTTGATAGGCCATACATGAACGGGCAACTAAACTATTGGAAATCATACATGTTGATATGTGTAGTCCAATAAGTGTAGTTGTGTGCAGTGGATTTTCTATCTTCACTCATGATTTGAATTAGATATGTGGATATCTGTTCAATAGAGACATACCTCTGAAATCTTTGAAATGTTCAAGGAATTATAGAGTGAAATAGAAATTCATTGTAACAAGAAAATAATGCTTCTGCAAATTAGATTGTAGAAAGTAATATTTGAGTTACAAGTTTAGCAAACGTCTATTAAGTTGTGAAGAAGTATCATTACTTGTGCCTCCCGTAACACCACTATGAGTAAAGTGTTCGAGAGACATAATCAAGCCATGTATGACACGGTAAGATTAAACATGGCGTTTATCAATTTGCCATTATACTTATTAAGTTATGCGTTAGTGACTACAACTTTAACACTGAAAAGAGCACCATCAAATCTGTTGAAATGACATCATATTAGATATGATATGGGAATGTTAAAACCATATTTTCTTTTTCTTAAAATTTGGGTATATGAGACATGTGTTTGACATGCTCAAAACACCAAATCAGATAAGTGCTACTTTGTTAAGGTTATTCCAAAAGGTTTGGTATTCCTCTATCATTACACCAAAGCAAAAAATGTTTGTTGTTTAGAACGGTGTGTTTTGACGAAAATAGTTTCTTGCAAAAGAGTGAGTGGGAGGACAATGCAGCTTGTTAAAGATTGTTGAATCTTCAAATAAGTGCGCAGCTGAACCACACAGGTTAGACTAAACTCGTACAAACATTCATGATATGTAAAACGAGATATTTGTTGTTCGACAATGATAAACCTGTGATATACAAAGAAGCGTTGATGGGCCCTGACTCCGGGATTTGGCTAAATGCCAAATAATCCGAGATAGTATCCATGGAAGTAAGTCAAGTTTTGAACTTGGTAGACCCTCCGAAAGATTAAAAGTCTGAAGAATATATATATGGATCTATAATTGATTCGGATGAAATTGTTTTATCCATAAAGCTCAACTCGTTGGAAAATTGTTTTCTAGCAAGTTCAAAGGTTGACTACGGCGAAATAGTTTCGACCGTAGAGATGCATTAGTCAGTTTGGGTTATATTAGCAATTACTGCATATCTCATTTATAGGATTGATGACACGAGGGTTGATGGGTGTAGTCTTCTCGCCCTTCGTTGGTGAGCCCAAAGTGGAAGGCGTGATGCAGCACGGCAGCAAATTTCCCTCAGTAAAGATACCAAGGTTTGTCTCCAGTAGGACTCCAGAGATGATAAGTAGGTGTCAGCGGCGCTACTGACGTGGACCTGCACACAGACACAAATAACTTTGTTCCCAACGAAGTTCAGAGAGGTTGTCAACCTATCCGGTCTTGTTGTTCACAAAGGATCAAACAAAAAGGATAATGATAGCAACTGAAAGTAAAAGAAGAAAAGTAAATGAGCGTGAAAACAGTAATGAGGATATGGACCGGGATACGTGATGTTCACTAGTGATGTCTCTCTCCCAAAAGACGATAAAACTGCTATGCGAGGTAAACAAATTACAGAAGGGAAATTGACAGGATTATGAACGCACCGCAATGCTAACTATGCTACCAAAGAAAGGAAGAGGCTCAAAAGCACGGGCATTACGCCAAAATAAGTAGACCAAAATCCAACTGCATGTACTACTAATCATCCACCTTGAGATATCTATCCAGAACATCTCGCTGGTATTAACTTGCGAGCGCCACCCAAAGTGTAAACCCAAAGCAACAGACAACTGCATTAAAAAGCACTTTGCATAAAGTAAACAATCCTTGCAACCGCGGTTACAAGCACCGTTGTTTTCCCCCTTGTGGCAACATCACATCCCCTAGACTCATGTTTCTTTCACTTAAGCGTGTCATCGGGGGGCATGAACCCACAATCGAGCATAACGTTCCCTCTTGGGGTTACTACCTACTACTTGGCCAAAGCAATAAACAGCAACGGAGAACATGCAAGAATTACTTAGGAACAAAAATATAAGAGATAAAAACCAAATATATTACTCAATCACAATCTGAACATAATCTCATAATCCATCAGATCCCATCAAACTCAGCATGGCAATAGCAGAAAGATTACAAAAGTGCCTCGATCATGTAGGGCAGCTCACGAGGTCTAAACCATGAAGAACAAAGAGGGGAGGAGAACATCACATAGCTACTGATCACGGACCCATGGTCCAAGGAAAACTACTCATGAGACATCCGGGGAGCATCCATGGTGGAGAGGATACTCCCGGAGGTCAATCCTCCCTCCGGCAGGGTGCCGAGAAGAGGTCTTCTGGTGCTCCCGATCTCGGAAGCGCGGCGGCGGCGGAACAGAGGCGAGATCGCGAAAAAGGGTTCTCTTTTCCGAAGTTTCC
Source organism: Bromus sterilis (assembly GCA_950022295.1). Lineage (NCBI taxonomy): Eukaryota > Viridiplantae > Streptophyta > Magnoliopsida > Poales > Poaceae > Bromus > Bromus sterilis. The sequence continues at coordinate 237,251,721 of OX465596.1, forward strand.
CGTGACGGAGAATATATAGGCGAAGGGGGCAGCCAGAGGTGGACCAGGGGCCCCAGGCGCCCCCCTGGCGCGGCCAGGGGTGGGGCCGCGCCGGGTGGCCGCCTTGGCCCCCTGGCTCCCCTCTGGCCCCACTCGGGCTCTTCGCGAAGCTTCCTGTACGCTGATTTTTCCTATATTTTTCCCGGAATTTTTCTGGCACTTTTTATATGGGGGAAAACTGAAATAAAAAATAGCAGAAAATAGGAACTGGCACTGTGATGCACTGAATTAATAGGTTAGTCCAAATATGATCAAAAGTGTATGAAAGTGTATCTAGATCATAGCAATATCACACAAACACATGCATGGAGCAAGCAGAAATTATAGATACGTTTTGGACGTATCAACATCCCCAAGCTTAATTCCTGCTCATCCTCGAGTAGGTAAATGATAACGGCATAATTTCTGTAGTGACATGCTAGCAACCATAAAAGAACTTTGAAAAGTCAAGCAATCAAGGTTAGAGATTCAATTCAAGTCATAACATGCAAGAGTCTATATTAGCATTGAAACAAGTAACAAAAGAACATTAGGTACAAGAGCTCTCGCTGTCCGTGACTCGAATGTCTCCAAATGGTGTTTGCGTGCAAGAAGGGGGATAGGGTATACGAGAAAAACATTTATTTTTTGAGAACTCAATCTACTACAGTTTCACACTTGGTCTTTTTCTGGAATCTTATCTTGACTCGTCCCCAGACCACTAGCCAGGTACAAGTCAATTTGATCCACTCCTTTTTCAATATTTTGAGCACTCATGCAATGGATGAGCGTAATCACGAGAGTTGACACTTAGGATGGCAAAGAGAGAAGTGTGGAGGAGGAAGACAAAAAGGATGAGAAACGCTCACATCAATGAGGACAATCATAGGCAAGAGATGCCAAATGATAGATATGATGTGAGGAGTAGGGATTGCCATGCAACGGATGCACATACGAGCTAGGAAGCTCTCCAATGGAACTAGTGGGGGTGCATCTAACTTGCTCGCTCATGAAGACCTAGAGCTCGTTTGAGGAGGCTCATCCTTGGAATATGCAAGCCAAGTTCTATAGTGTGAAGGTCTCCACATAGCTATATGCATAATGACCATCTCTATGGAGTACAAAGATAAAAAGGGAGTACTAGTGTGGATCTCTCAAAAGGATAGTAGTGTTGCCCCTTTCTCTCTTTTTATTTCTTTTTCTCTTTTTCTATTTTTTTGTATTTTTTTTTGGTGGCCTCAATGGCTCTTTCTATTTAACTCTCATTTGTCCTCTTTGGGATCTTTTATTGTGTCCACTTTGGATCTATTCGTCACTTAAGGGAAACACTCTATTTTACAAGAGAGTAAAGGAGATCTTTCACACTTTACAAGGTACTCAAAATCATAAAGAAGATGTAACTATCATGATGTATGCAATGTATGTCGCTGCCAGTGTAGCAGGAACATGTATGACATGAAGATCAAGTCATGCAGAGGTGGATGTTGCATGGCAATATATCTCGAAAAGGCTATGGAAATGCCTTGATAGGTAGGTATGGTGGCTGTTTTGAGGAAAGATAAAAGGAGGTTTATGATGACAGAGCGTATCATGCCAAGGGTTTGTATGTACCGGCGAAGGTGGACACCAACTCTCGGAGTGAGAAGAAGTCAATGCACGGCACAGGAGAGGCTAGCAAAATATGGGAAGGTGGAAGTGTCAACTTTCAATACTTACATTAGTCCGAAGAACTCATGCACTTATTATCGGTAACTCTCAATCTAATAAGGAGGTTCACAAAGAGACAAGTACCCCGAGGAGGAGTGTATGGGGGTTTTGTTATTCTTGCGCATCCTCGACTCATGGTACGTGAGTGTTCTCCATTATTCGATCCCTCCAAAGATTAATTATCCATCTAGTAGCTAGAGTTCTCAACTGGTTTTGTAGGTTTTGAAAATAAACACGGATTGCCCAAAATACAACATCTATCACTAATAGGCTAGAGCTCTTGACACCAAAAGTTCAAACATTACTCACAACAATACCTCAAAACTATTGCAAGTTACTACTAGAATTAAATAGCAACCTCAATTACCTACTTCCAAGACAAGACACAACTCAGTGCAACAACCAACTCTCTTTAACAAGATAAACATGAAAACTAAAAAGAGTTCCAGCAACAGACTAAACAAAAGCCAAGGCTCTTGCTAAAGACAAACTAAGACTAAAACTAAACATGGCAGTAGCTATGAAAAGATAAAGAACACACAACAGCAAAAAGATAGGCAGGAAAAATCCTATGATGTGTTCTAGATTTTGAAAGTGGAGCGTGTTTCTCTCCCACACAAAGTAAGACGGGATCTAAATTTTTATTAAAAGACATAAAAGCTAAAGAAAACTAAAAATAAAACCTAAGAGCGAGACGCTCCAAGCATAGCACATAACGCATGAAGTGATAAAAATATAGTGAGACGAAGGACGAACTGATGATTGTCCATGGAGAAGGGGATGCACGGGGGCATCCCCAAGCTTAGACGCTTGAGTCTCCTTGAATATTTATTGGGGATGCATGGGGGCATCCCCAAGCTTGAGCGCTTGACACTCCTAGATCTTCTTTCATCATCTTCCATCGCACACTTGAAAACTCCCTTCATACATAACTCATCATAAGCTGATTAGAGAGGTTAGTACCCTTAATAAAATAATTTTTACCCACTGGATATAAAGATATTCTTGAAGAGCTACTGTTTATCAAGAGTGCCAAAAAGTTTTTGCAAAGAAAAGCCAAGCTTAAGGTTTGCAAAAGTTAGGAGAGACAAAACGTGGCAGAATCTGTGAAAAACAGAACAGCAGGTAGTAAAGAATTTTTTAGGGTACTTCTGCAACTCAAATCAAAAAACTCAGAACATACGGAAGTTTCATAATTGTATAGGGCACGCTGTCAAAAAAATTCAGATCAAAAAGATGATCTGGTGATTTGATTCGAATTTTTCTGTCAAAGGACAGAATCTGTTTTCTGGACAGCATGTCACAACTTTTGCTTCCCTTACCATAAGAGGCTATAACTTGGCACAAAGCTGAAAAATAAAGATACAATGATGTTGCTACAGTAGTAACAAACATCAAGACACAACAAAAGCAAAAATAAAAACCTAAATTCGTTGCGGGCTGCCTCCCGAAAGTGCTTTCTTTTATGCCTTTAAGCTAGGCATGATGCAAAAGAAGAATCAAGTTTTATCAAGAGAAAGAGAATAACTAGCCCGTGTAACGGACTCAAAAGGTAACTTGATTTTCTTTCTAGGGAAGTGTTCCATCCCATTTATGAATGGGAATTGAAATTTTATATTCCCCTCTTTCATGTCAATAACCGCACCAACGGGGCGAAGAAAAGGACGTCCCAAAATAATTGGACACAAAGGTCCACACTCTATATCCATAACAATAAAATCAACCGGAACATAGTTGTCATTGACAATGATAAGAAATTCCCCAAAGGTTTCTTTATGGAAGAATCAACAAGACGAACACCAAAAGAACAAGGCTCAAAGGGCTTTAATTCAAACATATCAAATATTCTTTTGGGCACAACGGAGGTACTAGCTCCAACATCACATAAAGCATAGCAAGAGAAGTTATTTAATTTAATTTTGATCATAGGGTCCCAACCATCCTCTAGCTTCCTAGGTATGGAGGCTTCTACTCTAAGCTTCTCCTCCCTAGCTTTGATGAGAGCATTTGTGATATGCTCCGTGAAGGCAAGATTAAGTGTGCTAGTGTGGGGGTCTCTAGACATTTTGTGTAGCAAGCTAATAACTTCTGAGAGGGTGCAAATATCAAAATCAATATCACTACTATCAAAGGTGGTAGTAGTGTCGTCTAGGCTCACTTGTTTGAAACCCTCTATGTTCATAGGAGTTTCTTCATCTTTGGTTGAGGTATTAGCATCACCATTAATAGGTCCAACGGGACTAGGAGTGCATTGGGTGCTAATAGTTTGGGTGTCCTCAACAATTTGGATAGTGGCAACTGTGTGGTGTGTCGGAAGGCTCTTAATTCTATCCTCTTCCTCTTTTTATCTAGCCCACCTTTCTTTAAGTTTAGCCATCATCCTAATATTTTCATTAATTTGTAATTGGATAGCATTAATAGGAGTGGCCTTATTCTCCTCAAGGGGAGAGGTTCTAATTTTAAGCATCTCAATATCAAGGGCTAAGCTTTCTACCTTCAAAGAGAGATTATCTAATTTAGCTAATTTCTCCTCTACATTTTTGTTGAAGGCTTTTTGGGTAGTGATAAAGTCTCTAAGCATGTTTTCCAATTCAGAAGAGGGATTCTTGTTGCTAGGGTAGGTGTTGTTGTTCCCATAGTTGGATGGAAACGGTCTAGGATTGCTAGCAAAATTACCCCTATAAGCATTGTTGAAGTTGTTTCTAGCAATAAAGTTCACATCTACTTGTTCTTGGGCAACCAAAGAATTTAAAGGGACATCATGAGGATCAATAGAGGGTTGCTTTGTAAGTAGAGACATAATTAAGTCAACTTTTTCATTGAGGGAGGTAATTTCCTCGACAGAGTTTACCTTCCTACCTGTTGGAGCGCGTTCGGTGTGCCATTGGGAATAATTGGTCATCATCTCATCGAGAAGCTTCGTGGCAGCCCCAAGTGTAGTTGACATAAAGGTTCCTCCCGCGGCCGAATCTAACAGGTTCCGCGAGGTAAAGTTCAAGCCTGCATAAAAAGTCTGGATAACCATCCAGGTAGTCAAACCATGTGTAGGGCATTTCTTAACAAGAGATTTCATTCGTTCCCAAGATTGGGCAACGTGTTCATTATCCAATTGCTTAAAATTCATAATGTTACTCCTTAATTGGATAATTTTAGCAGGTGGGTAGTACTTCCCTATAAAAGCATCTTTGCACTTATCCCAAGAATCTATGATATTCCTAGGCAAAGATTGAAACCAGATTTTAGCATCTCCCCTTAAAGAGAAAGGAAAGAGCTTGAGCTTAAAAATATCACCTTCTACTTCTTTATACTTTTGCATATAACATAATTCAACAAAATTGTTCAAGTGTAAAGCAGCATCATCTCCAGCACCAGAGAATTGATCTCTCATAACAAGGTTTAGCAAGGCAGGTTTAATTTCAGAAGAGGTAGCTGAAGTGGCAGGTGTGGAAATGGGGGTGCAGATAAAGTCTTGGTTGTTGTGACTAGTGAAGTCACACAACTTGGTGTTTTTAGTGGAACCCATAGCAGCAGCAAGTGTGGCAGATTTTTTTTTCGTGATTTTTGATAAAAGACACAAAGATAAAAACTGAAAGGTAAACTAACAAGACTAGAAAAACAAAGGTAAAGGGTAGTGTGCAACTCCCCTATCTTAGCACTCGGAGTCCCCGGCAACGGCGCCAGAAATTTGCTTTGATGACGCGAGAGTTGATGGGTGTAGTCTTCTCGCCCTTCGTTGGTGAGCCCAAAGTGGAAGGCGTGATGCAGCACGACAGCAAATTTCACTCAGTAAAGATACCAAGGTTTGTCTCCAGTAGGACTCCAGAGATGATAAGTAGGTGTCAGCGGCGCTACTGACGCGGACCTGCACACAGACACAAATAACTTTGTTCCCAACGAAGTTCAGAGAGGTTGTCAATCTCTCCAGTCTTGTTGTTCAAAAAGGATCAAACACAAAGGATAATGATAGCAACTAAAAGTAAAAGCAGAAAAGTAAATGAGCGTGAAAACAGTAATGAGGATATGGACCGGGATACGTGATGTTCACTAGTGATGTCTCTCTCCCAAAAGACGATAAAACTGCTATGCGAGGTAAACAAATTACAGAAGGGCAATTGACAGGATTATGAACGCACCGCAATGCTAACTATGCTACAAAAGAAAGGAAGAGGCTCAAAAGCACGGGAAGTACGCCAAAATAAGTAGACCGAAATCCAACTACATCTACTACTAATCATCCACCTTGAGATATATATCCAGAACATCTCGCTGGTATTAGGTTGCGAGCCCCACCCAAAGTGTAAACCCAAAGCAACAGACAACTGCATTAAAAAGCACTTTGCGTAAAGTAAACAATCCTTGCAACCGCGGTTACAAGCACCGTTGTTTTCCCCCTTGTGGCAACAGCACATCCCCTAGACTCATGTTTCTGTCACTCAAGCGTGTCATCGGCGGGCATGAACCCACAATCGAGCATAACTTTCCCTCTAGGGGTTACTACCTACTACTTGGCCAAAGCAATAAACAGCAACGGAGAACATGCAAGAATTACTTAGGAACAAAAATATAAGAGATAAAAACCAAATATATTACTCAATCACAATCTGAACATAATCTCATAATCCATCAGATCCCATCAAACTCAGCATAGCAATAGCAGAAAGATTACAAAAGTGCCTCGATCATGTAGGGCAGCTCACGAGGTCCAAACCATGAAGAACAAAGAGGGGAGGAGAACATCACATAGCTACTGATCACGGACCCATGGTGATAGGGCATATTTCCCCATGATTGGTTTTAGTGATTGATGACAACATATTTGCGGTTTAACCGTGTGCCTTGAGTATTTCAGATAACGTAAGCCATGGCACAGGACGGTTATCATCCCCTCGGTTGATGGAACGTGAAGACGGAGTTTCCCTCTCGGATTCTTTTCTGGTGGTTGAGTCGATAGGAAATCCGTACTATTAAGAGGGGATCCGCGGTGATATGATGGGTGGAATCATCACACTTCACTTTTCTCTGCACCCACATATCTTCTTAGCGCCTTCGGAGGAGTCAGCATAAGAGGCCATTCCAGCCTGGGTCTGCTGGGACGGTAGTACCGCGTGGTGTGCGGTAGTACCGCTCTCGCGGTAGTACCGTACCATATGCGGTAGTACCGCAGTCTAGTGCCGAAACCACTACCGCAAACACTCTGGACTGAGCGGTAGTGGGCACGGCACTAGAGTGCGGTACTACGGTACCACGGTAGTACCGCACCCAGCGCGGTAGTACCGCAGTACGGTAGTACGGCAGTCTAGTGCCGCAACCACTACCGCAAACTCTCTGTACTGAGCGGTAGTGGGCACGACACTAGAGTGCGGTACTACGGTACCACGGTAGTACCGCACCCAGCGCGGTAGTACCGCAGTACGGTAGTACGACAGTCTAGTGCCGCAACCACTACCGCAGACTCTCTGGACTGAGCGGTAGTGGGCACGGCACTAGAGTGCGGTACTACGGTACCACGGTAATACCGCACCCAGCGCGGTAGTACCGTGGTTGGTGGGGGTCCAACGGCTGTTTAATGCGCCCCTTATAAAATGGGGTCTTCTTCTCCATGGAGAGGTACCTCATTTATTGCTGATCCTCCATTGACGCCCAAAGCTTATTCTTGCCCGATCTCCCTCCTTATCCATCAAAACTTGTTGATTCTCTAGGGTTTGGAAGAGGAGGCCCCGATCTACACTTCCACCAAAGGATATTTGATTCCCCCCATTATTCTCTTGTGGATCTTGTTACTCTTGGGTGCGTTGGTGCCCTAGACGGAAGAGGTCACCTCGGAGCCACATTCCATTGTGGTGAAGCTCCGTGGTTTGTTGGGAGCCTCCAATTAAGTTGTGGAGATGTCCCCAACCTTGTATTGTAAAGGTTTGGTTGCCACCTTCAAGGCCACCGCATAGTGGTTCACGGCATCTTGCATTGGTGAGAGCGTGAGGAGAATAGGGTGGCCCTCGTTGGCCTTCGTGTGAGCATTGTGCTCCACACCCTCTCCAAACGGAGACGTACTTCTCGAGAGAGAAGGAACTCCGGTAACAAATCCTTGTCTCCGTGTTCTCTCTACCTTTACTTTGCAAGTTACTTCTCATTGCTTATATCTTGCTTGTTTTCTTGTTGTAGTTGTCTAGTTGTCATATAGGATCTCACCTAGTTGCATATCTAGACAACTTACTTTTCTTGTTGAGCCTAAACTTATTAAGGAGTCATAAAAAATTGTTAGTCGCCTATTCACCCCCCCTCTAGTCGACATTCCGATCCTTTCAATTTCTATCAGAGCCTCGTCTCTTATTAAGGGCTTCACCGCCTTAAGAGGATGGAGACGGAGGGGAAAGACAAAGACGGTGAGTTCGTAGGTACTTCGGCCAATCCCTCCTTGGGGGAAAGTCCTAGTACCGCGGGACTCACAAACCCGTCTTTGAGGGATGACACAACCACCGTCTCTAGACATGAGTATAATGACGGCATGTCCGCCATAAAAGCTCAAATGAATGAAATGACCCAATTGGTTAGAGCTCTCATGTCTAAGGCTCCCGAGGGGGGCAAGGCCGTCATCACACCCAACACTCAATCTCGTGATGATGGTAGGAATGGAAACCCTTTCATTCCCCTTCATGGGAATGGAGCAGGTGTCAATTCCGCGGTTGCCCCTCCCTCGAGCTATCACCCTTTACCTCTTCCCGAGCCTCATTTTGCACATGCAGGACCAATACCTATCCTTAACAAAGATGAGTATCCTATATGGGCATACCGTATGAAGAGGCACTTGAAGGGGTCATCGGAGGATTTGTGGCGAATTGTCCAAGAAGGCTTTCATCCATATGATCTCCACAACATGACTCCAAGAGAACACCGTGACAACTTCATCAACAGTCATGCTATAGTTGTCATTGGGAATGGTTTGAAGCCCGAGCAAGAAAATCTTGTCAGAAAGTGTGAAACGGCCAAGGAGTGTTGGGATCTTCTTGAAAGGACTCTCATGGGAAGTGCAAGTATTAGAAGCTCCAAATTTGACAAGGTCCAAGACCAAGCCGATAACTTTGTCATAAATGAAGGAGAGTCTTCCGAGGATGTTCATCGAAGGTTGGTTGCTCTTGCCAATGATATGACGGATCATGGAAGCAAGGACACCGATGATGATTGGGTCAAAAGGAAGTTCATCTCGGCTATGCTTCTCTATAAGAAGCATCTCACTCAAGTCATTCATCAAAGACCGGATTTCCGTGACTTGACTTCCAACCAAGTCTTGGATGAATTTGTGGCCATGGAGATTTTGAATGACATGGCCAAGACGAAGATAACACGCCATGGAGCTCCTAAGATGCAATCCCTCGCCTTGAAGGCAAAGGAAGTTCATTTCGAGGAAGATGTTGATGAAGAAGATGTCGGTCCGGAAGACACCAAGTATGCTTACAATGAGCACATGGCTCTTGCATCAAGACAATTTTGGAGCAACAAGAAGAACTTCAAGTCCAACACTAGTAGCTTCAAGCCCAAGGGACAAAGAATAAGAACTTGCTTCAATTGTGGAAATGTGAGTCATTTCGTTGCGGATTGTCCATATGAGAAGAGAGAAGATCATGGTGGCAAGTTCATCCGGAAGGACAAGTCCAAGTCGCCGTTGAACAAGAATTTTGTGAAGAAGAAGCCACAACGTGTGTTGGTGGCTCATGAAGAATACTTCTCCGATGATGAGGATGATGAAGAAGGTGGTGAGATTGTGGCAACCGCCACCGTCGCCATCGCCATGGAGTCTCCCTCATCGTCTTCACTCTTCAACTCCCCCAACGAAAATCCTCACATCATCCACAAGTGTCTCATGGCGAAGAACAGTTCGGTAACTCCTCCCCTTTAACCATTTACTCCCACTAACCCATCTTTGTTGGATTGTGTGGAGGATAATGAGGAACCCAAGGTTCAAGAAGGAAATGAGTTTGAGCTTTTCATGAGCAAACTCAAAGGTGAGGCCAAGAAACACTTTGTGGCTCTCTTGGAGCAATTAGGTGGAGCTCATGTCCACATTGAGGAACTTGAGGAGTCCATCACCGAGTTGCAAGGTCATAGTCGAGACTATGCGGATGAGATAGGAGATCTATCTCAATCTCTTGAAGAAGAGCGTGAGCTTAAGTTGTCTCTTGAGGAGACATATGCTAGTGATACTTCTAAGCTCAAAATTGATCTTAAACATGCTAATGCCATTGCTTGTGACCTAAAGACTAAAAATGATGAACTTGTGGAGGCTCATGAGAGACTTCTTGTGGATCATGAGAAAGTTGAAAAGGACCACAAGTCCTTAAAACACGAACTCATGGTTCTCAAGAAAACACATGAGGAAACCTCCATTAAACTCACTAAAGAGATTAATACTTTTTCTCCTATTATTATGATAGAGAAACCTAGTTCCACTAATCCTTGTTGTGAGCATATCCCTCTTATTGATTAAAACGCTAGTTTGAAGGCACAACTAGAGAAGGGACTTGTTTCTTGCATCCAAGGAGAAAAGAATCTCAATGATCTCTTGAGTTCCCATAAGGAGGTGATTGGCAAGGAAGGAATTGGGTTTGGTGCGAGTTCATCCAATATGGACAACAAGAAAAGGAAGAACAAGAAGAAGAAAGGAAAAGCTCCCCCTCCCACAAAAGGTGTAGCATTCGTGAAGGAAGGGGAGAAGCCTCAAGAGAAAGTGGCAAAGGTCAATGAGGGTGGTGTTGCCAAAAGGGGTGATGCCATCCCCAAGGACTTTGCCGGACCAACTAATCCTTCTTATGCTCTTTGTTGCACTAACGATGGGCATGTCTATGCCAAATTTATCGGTTCTTATGATGAATATATTGCTTGGTCTATTTGGGTCCCCAAGACCCTTGTTACTAACGCGAGAGGACCCATTCGTGAATGGGTACCTAAAACCAAGCATTGATTCCATGTAGGTGGCGGCTTCCAGTGGTGGCTCATGGATACATGATAGCGGGGCTACAAGTCATATGACCGGAAGCAAGGACATGTTGGTGGACATTGACTATGGACCATATCGAACCACCCGTGTCCAATTTGGTGATGCAAACACGTCTAAGGTATTGGGTCTCGGTAAAGTAATCATTTCTCCGGACTCATCCATTGAGAAAGTATTACTTGTTGAGACTTGTGCCTTCAATTTACTCTCCGTTCGTCAACTTGCTATGATGGGTCTTTGTACCTTCTTTGATAAAGACTTGGTCACCTTGATGTGGAGCAAAACTCTTAAAGTAGCCTTTGTTGGACACGTGGAGGACGGTATGTATGTGGTGGACTTCTCCAAAGTTCCCACCAAAACCGCCATGTGTCTAATGGCTAAAGTTGATATGGGATGGCTTTGGCACCGCCGACTAGCCCATGTCAATATGAGATCTTTGCAAACCCTCCTCAACGGTGATCATGTTGTGGGACTAACAAATGTTAGTTTTGCCAAAGATCGTGCTTGTAGGGCTTGTATTGAAGGAAAGCTTCACGAGAAGAAACATCCCGTCAAGAACATCATCTCCACCAAGAGGCCGTTGGAGCTCCTTCACATGGATCTCTTCGGGCCTCCATCCTATGATAGTCTTGGCGGACGGAAGTATTGTTTTGTGATTGTGGATGACTATTCAAGATACACATGGTTTTATTTCTTCAAGAGGAAGAGTGAGACTCAACAAACCGTCATCGAGTTTGCCAATGAAGCTCAACGTCAACATAACTCAAAGATATTGGCTATTAGAAGTGACAACAGCACCGAGTTCAAGAACTATACCTTGGATGAATTTCTTGGTGATGAGGGGATCAAACATCAATATTCCGCTGCTTATACCCCTCAACAAAATGGTGTTGAGGAGAGAAAGAATCGCACTTTAATTGATGCGGCAAGGACAATGATGGCGGAGTTCAAAAGTCCCTACAACATTTGGGCGGAAGCCATCAACACCGCGTGTCATGCTACCAATCGATTCATGTGATTGTGCATTGTACATTATGTTGATCCTATGATTGTCATGTTGCTGATAGAAGTGGAGTCGGAACCCGAGATCACCCCCTTCGTTGAAGACCCCGTGACTGAACCTCGTCAGCAAGGCAAGCAAACCCCCATTGATCATGTCGATAAAATCCCACTTCCCTTTCATGTCTCGCTTATGCATTGTTTAGGATGATCACCATGATAACGTTTCTATCGCATAGTTGAACCCATATCCTTTGCATGACCTATCATCTTGTCACAGTAGTAAGAAAACCACAATCCTAGCAGATGTAGGAGTTGGTTGACATCATGTGGCCCCTGCAACTGTTACTGCTTATTGCATGCTTAGTGATACAATGAGGTTGCTTTTGATGTGAGTCGGGATGATAGTGAACATGGTGTTGATGAAAGTGAAACTGTGTTGGTGAATCTACCCTAATACAAGGTGAACGATGAGAGGTTGTGTAGGAGTACACAGTGGGTTGTCTCGTTGAACACCGCCTTAAGTCCGAGTTCTTGTGTGGTGATCCAAGAAGAAGAGTACAACCACACATTGGGCTCACTGACCCCTCTCATCCTAGTACCTCACCCCGTTCGAACCCCAAGAGTCGCAGTAGTTCGGAGTTCTGGTAGGGCTGTGGCACGGTCTGCGAAGTGGATGAACGGCTTTTCAAGACCGGCTTGGGACCCTGCACACATCGTTTGAGGCTGTACTGGAACCTCGGCCGGACTTCCATACGGATCCCCCTCAGATAGGCGACTCTCTGGACTAGAACGGAGCTGTGGGCGAAGTGTTGTGGTGGCATCCTCGCTGTCACCTCTTGAACGGTGACATGCAAAAGGCGGTAAATGATGACACGTGTGTGTAGCGGTACACCCCTGCAGGGTTAACAAAACTATTCGAATAGCCGCGTCCGCGGTTAAGGACTGCTTGGAAAGCTTAGCTTGATTATTAGACAACTTGAACTGGATACTTCTAAAACACACCAAGATAAGCGTGAGTGCTATGGGGTGCTTCTCGTGGGGAAGTCGAGGAAGTAACCATAGTGGTGTAATTGGTTGAAAAGATGTAGTGGACTCGTGTACGCTTCTTACCTCAAGTCTGGTACTCGTAGTTCAGGACTAGCCAAGTCAAAGCTGGCACTTCTGCAATTGAACCCCACCTCCCTTTACCTTGATACATGTGCATGAGTAGTATAGTTCCTACGTAAGTGTTGCTGAGTACGACTTTGTACTCACGTTTGCTTATTTTATGTTTTAGATGAACCCACCGACCCCCGACTCTTGGGGTTCGAACGGGGTGAGGTACTAGGATGAGAGGGGTCAGTGAGCCCAATGTGTGGTTGTACTCTTCTTCTTGGATCACCACACAAGAACTCGGACTTAAGGCGGTGTTCAACGAGACAACCCACTGTGTACTCCTACACAGCCTCTCATCGTTCACCTTGTATTAGGGTAGATTCACCAACACAGTTTCACTTTCATCACCACCATGTTCACTATCATCCCGACTCACATCAAAAGAAACCTCATTGTATCACTAAGCATGCAATAAGCAGTAACAGTTGCAGGGGCCACATGATATCAACCAACTCCTACATCTGCTAGGATTGTGGTTTGCTTACTACTGTGACAAGATGATAGGTCATGCAAAGGATATGGGTTCAACTATGCGATAGAAACGTTATCATGGTGATCATCCTAAACAATGCATAAGCGAGACATGAGAGGGAAGTGGGATTTTATCGACATGATCAATGGGGGTCTTTATCTCCGCAAGATCTTGAACAAGACTCCATATGAAATCCTTACCGGGAAGAAGCCCAACATCAAGTACTTCCGGGTCTTCGGGTGTAAGTGTTTCATTCTTAAAAAGGGTGCCCGTTTGTCTAAGTTTGAGTCTAAGGCAATTGAGGGCATATTTGTTGGGTATGCTTCAAACTCTCACGCGTCTAGAGTCTACAACAAGTCTTCCGGGCTTGTTGAAGAATCTAGCAACGTGGAGTTTGACGAACATAATTTCCCCCAAGTGGGGCAAAGTGATCTTAATGATGTAGGTGATGAAATTCCTCCGGAAGCCATAAGAAGAATGGGTGTGGGATTTTTCCTACCCATTGTGATGAGGACATGGCTACCATAGTTACAGCCACAACCCCTGCTAATATACCTACTGGACCAATTACTAAAGATCGTGCACACCAATTAAATTATCAGGTACTTTCACTTCTTGGTAATGTTTCTAATGTTCATGTGAATATGATGCTGCCTAACGTCGATATATTTCTATTGCTGACAAATGAAGGACCTAGCATGGACAAGAAGGATGAGCATTGGAGCATGTTCAAGCATGAAGATGATGAGGACATAATTATCATGGATATGACCATTAATTCCTCTATATTTGATCAAGAAATGAAGTCAATACAAGGGGGCATGATTGTGTGCTGTACAAGAAGTTATTTCACGTCACTTTTGGCCCAAGAGAAGATAGAGACCAAGTCTTTCACGTCATGGACTCAGATTCGGACTGCAGAGATATACCCAACTTCAAACAGCCGCCGTTTCTACATACGAACTCCAAATTGGGTGATTCTTTTTTCTGGTGATAGCTTATCTCGTCTAGTTTCCAACGCAATTGGTTTCACCTTCAAATTCCTTCGGAGTGTGGAGATATTGCGAAAACGGTGCGACCCAGCAGCAGAATCCGAATCAAAGTCCAACTCAATAGGTGTTGCATCACCTCCACATGGGCCCAAGTGCCTTGTACGACCTAGGTTTAGTTTTAGGACTCCTTGGGATGTCCTTCCATCCCCTTGGCCTCCACTCTTTAGTCCTATATAAGTAGATCAACCCCTATGGTTTTTCTTTGGATTTCTTTTAGTTAAAAAGACTGCTTAGCTAATTGCTGCATCTTCGTGTACTCGGTTTGTGTCCAACGACCAGATCAAGACCGCTTTCGGAATCCCAACTTTATTCATACTTCATCTACATATTCGCAATATTCAGATTGCTTTATCATAGTTCTTGCTTGTTCTTCGATTGCTTGCAGGCACTAGACCTTCGTGGTCAGGTTGATCGTGCTCCGACGTGGTCAATAACCTCCGGAGATTGGTTTAGCGATTGCTAAGGCGCGACGTTGTTGCACGTTCGTAGTCGGATCGTCAGAGTCGTCTCCACCAAATCGATAGTTATCTCTCATCGAAAGATCGGGACACCCCGCCTCTATCAAGTGGTATCAGAGATCGGGACAAGTTGAGAAGGTTGTTCCTTCAACCACTATGAGCACTACCATAACCACATCAATTGTCGTAAGCACTCCTCCAATATCTGATCTATCATCACAAAAAGGTAATGACAAAAGTATGGATCTTTCCCCTCCACATGAGAACCTTACTGATTTAAAAGCAACATGTGTTGAGCTATCCAGTAGTTTCATCACACAACCAATTTTCGAGAATGTCATAACTTCACATGAAGATGTTGCTTGCCTAATAGACTTTAATACATCATGTCTTGAGTTACCTGTTGATTTGAGCACACCATCTATTTTGGATAATCATGTTACTATTATGAAACTGTCAACTCTTAATCATTTTGATATGACCTCTAATCTTGGTGATGATTCTGCGTCGAATGACTTGTTGCATGACTACTTAGTTAAGCCTGTTGTAGCATGCCCTTCGAAAAACATTAATGTTTCTTCACCGGTATTGGGATGGTTTAATGATGAGCATTGTACATCTTTAGATATGAATAAGAGCTTCACTTATATATGCAAACTAAGTTGCAATACTTTCATGTCGTTTATGTATTGTGATGATCATATATGTTTATATTTCACGACATACGAAAGTTACTCATATATACATGTGTTACATGTCCAAAAACTAAGGGAAGTAAGAATGGATGACATATATATATACAACATGTACACCTTGTCTCTTTTGTTAGCCACATTTCAGATTAAGAAACGCCGGGGACGGCTTTATTTTCAAGAAGGGGAGGATGATGAGGACATGGCTACCATAGTTACAGCCACAACCCCTGCTAATATACCTACTGGACCAATTACTAGAGATCGTGCACACCAATTAAATTATCAGGTACTTTCGCTTCTTGGTAATGTTTCTAATGTTCATGTGAATATGATGCTGCCTAACGTCGATATATTTCTGTTGCTGACAAATGAAGGACCTAGCATGAACAAGAAGGATGAGCATTGGAGCATGTTCAAGCATGAAGATGATGAGGACATAATTATCATGGATATGACCATTAATTCCTCTATATTTGATCAAGAAATGAAGTCAATACAAAGGGGCATGATTGTGTGCTGTACAAGAAGTTATTTCACGTCACTTTTGGCCCAAGAGAAGATAGAGACCAAGTCTTTCACGTCATGGACTCAGATTCGGACTGCAGAGATATACCCAACTTCAAACAGCCGCCGTTTCTACATACGAACTCCAAATTGGGTGATTCTTTTTTCTGGTGATAGCTTATCTCGTCTAGTTTCCAACGCAATTGGTTTCACCTTCAAATTCCTTCGGAGCGTGGAGATATTGCGAAAACGGTGCGACCCAGCAGCAGAATCCGAATCAAAGTCCAACTCAATAGGTGTTGCATCACCTCCACATGGGCCCAAGTGCCTTGTACGACCTAGGTTTAGTTTTAGGACTCCTTGGGATGTCCTTCCATCCCCTTGGCCTCCACTCTTTAGTCCTATATAAGTAGATCAACCCCTATGGTTTTTCTTTGGATTTCTTTTAGTTAAAAAGACTGCTTAGCTAATTGCTGCATCTTCGTGTACTCGGTTTGTGTCCAACGACCAGATCAAGACCGCTTTCGGAATCCCAACTTTATTCATACTTCATCTACATATTCGCAATATTCAGATTGCTTTATCATAGTTCTTGCTTGTTCTTCGATTGCTTGCAGGCACTAGACCTTCGTGGTCAGGTTGATCGTGCTCCGACGTGGTCAATAACCTCCGGAGATTGGTTTAGCGATTGCTAAGGCGCGACGTTGTTGCACGTTCGTAGTCGGATCGTCAGAGTCGTCTCCACCAAATCGATAGTTATCTCTCATCGAAAGATCGGGACACCCCGCCTCTATCAAGTGGTATCAGAGATCGGGACAAGTTGAGAAGGTTGTTCCTTCAACCACTATGAGCACTACCATAACCACATCAATTGTCGTAAGCACTCCTCCAATATCTGATCTATCATCACAAAAAGGTAATGACAAAAGTATGGATCTTTCCCCTCCACATGAGAACCTTACTGATTTAAAAGCAACATGTGTTGAGCTATCCAGTAGTTTCATCACACAACCAATTTTCGAGAATGTCATAACTTCACATGAAGATGTTGCTTGCCTAATAGACTTTAATACATCATGTCTTGAGTTACCTGTTGATTTGAGCACACCATCTATTTTGGATAATCATGTTACTATTATGAAACTGTCAACTCTTAATCATTTTGATATGACCTCTAATCTTGGTGATGATTCTGCGTCGAATGACTTGTTGCATGACTACTTAGTTAAGCCTGTTGTAGCATGCCCTTCGAAAAACATTAATGTTTCTTCACCGGTATTGGGATGGTTTAATGATGAGCATTGTACATCTTTAGATATGAATAAGAGCTTCACTTATATATGCAAACTAAGTTGCAATACTTTCATGTCGTTTATGTATTGTGATGATCATATATGTTTATATTTCACGACATACGAAAGTTACTCATATATACATGTGTTACATGTCCAAAAACTAAGGGAAGTAAGAATGGATGACATATATATATACAACATGTACACCTTGTCTCTTTTGTTAGCCACATTTCAGATTAAGAAACGCCGGGGACGGCTTTATTTTCAAGAAGGGGAGGATGATGAGGACATGGCTACCATAGTTACAGCCACAACCCCTGCTAATATACCTACTGGACCAATTACTAGAGATCGTGCACACCAATTAAATTATCAGGTACTTTCGCTTCTTGGTAATGTTTCTAATGTTCATGTGAATATGATGCTGCCTAACGTCGATATATTTCTGTTGCTGACAAATGAAGGACCTAGCATGAACAAGAAGGATGAGCATTGGAGCATGTTCAAGCATGAAGATGATGAGGACATAATTATCATGGATATGACCATTAATTCCTCTATATTTGATCAAGAAATGAAGTCAATACAAAGGGGCATGATTGTGTGCTGTACAAGAAGTTATTTCACGTCACTTTTGGCCCAAGAGAAGATAGAGACCAAGTCTTTCACGTCATGGACTCAGATTCGGACTGCAGAGATATACCCAACTTCAAACAGCCGCCGTTTCTACATACGAACTCCAAATTGGGTGATTCTTTTTTCTGGTGATAGCTTATCTCGTCTAGTTTCCAACGCAATTGGTTTCACCTTCAAATTCCTTCGGAGCGTGGAGATATTGCGAAAACGGTGCGACCCAGCAGCAGAATCCGAATCAAAGTCCAACTCAATAGGTGTTGCATCACCTCCACATGGGCCCAAGTGCCTTGTACGACCTAGGTTTAGTTTTAGGACTCCTTGGGATGTCCTTCCATCCCCTTGGCCTCCACTCTTTAGTCCTATATAAGTAGATCAACCCCTATGGTTTTTCTTTGGATTTCTTTTAGTTAAAAAGACTGCTTAGCTAATTGCTGCATCTTCGTGTACTCGGTTTGTGTCCAACGACCAGATCAAGACCGCTTTCGGAATCCCAACTTTATTCATACTTCATCTACATATTCGCAATATTCAGATTGCTTTATCATAGTTCTTGCTTGTTCTTCGATTGCTTGCAGGCACTAGACCTTCGTGGTCAGGTTGATCGTGCTCCGACGTGGTCAATAACCTCCGGAGATTGGTTTAGCGATTGCTAAGGCGCGACGTTGTTGCACGTTCGTAGTCGGATCGTCAGAGTCGTCTCCACCAAATCGATAGTTATCTCTCATCGAAAGATCGGGACACCCCGCCTCTATCACATTGAGGAACCCCTTGTGGCGGAAGGAGAAGGACAATGCTCTACTCAAGTGGAGCCATCACCTCCTCAAGATCAACAAGCCAACCAAGAACAAGATGGAGGCCCTCTCGTTACTGAACAAGATCAAGGTCAAGATCACATCAATGTTGAGGGTGTCGCACCTAATGATGACCAAGATCAAGTTCAAGTTCAAGGACAAACTCAAGATGTTGAGCAAGTCCTTGTTGATGCTCCCTCTTCCGAAGATGTTCCTCTCGAGCCATCTCAAGAGGCCATGGAGGAAGAAAGAGCACGTCGAGCACTCAAGATTGCATCCCGGTTAAAGTCTCAAGATCTCTCGGTGGATCAAGTGCTCGGAAGCATCAAGAAAGGGGTAACAACTCGTAGTCAATTGAGAAACTTTTGTGCCCATAATGCGTTTGTTTCTTGTGTTGAACCCCAAAAGGTTTTTGAGGCGCTTGAAGACCCGGATTGGCTTGAGGCCATGCATGATGAGCTCAACAACTTCAAGCGCAACAAGGTGTGGTCATTAGTGGAGAGACCCAAAGGTGATCATAATGTTATTGGGACCAAGTGGATATTCAAGAACAAGCAAGATGCTAATGGGGTTGTCATAAGGAACAAGGCAAGGTTGGTGGCACAAGGTTTTTCCCAAGTCGAAGGTATTGACTACGGTGAAACTTTTGCCCCCGTGGCTCGCCTTGAGTCCATTCGTATAGCTCTTGCTTATGCTTCTCATCATAACTTCAAACTATATCAAATGGATGTGAAGAGTGCTTTTCTTAATGGTCCCATTAATGAGTTGGTATATGTCAAGCAACCCCCCGGGTTCGAGGACCCCAATTTCCCTAATCATGTCTATAAACTCGACAAGGCGCTCTATGGCCTAAAACAAGCCCCAAGAGCTTGGTATGATCACCTTACCAAGTTCTTAGTCGATTATGGGTTTCAAATTGGGCAAATCGATCCCACTCTTTTTACTAAGAGAGTTGGTGGGCAATTGTTCATATGCCAACTATATGTTGATGACATTATCTTTGGTTCGGTTAACCAATCTTTTAATGAAGAATTTGCTAAGCTAATGACCAACAAGTTTGCGATGTCCATGATGGGAGAGTTGGAGTTCTTCCTCAGCTTTGAAGTGAAGAAATTATCTAGGGGAAACTTCATCAACCAAGCCAAATACACTCAAGACATGCTCAAGAGGTTCAAGTATGATGGTCTTAAAGGAGCCAAGACCCCCATGCCTCTCAAGTGTCAACTTGACCTCGACCCGAGCGGCAAAGAGGTAGACCAAAGGGAGTATCGTTCCATGATCGGTTCCTTGCTTTACCTTTGTGCATCTAGGCCGGATATCATGTTGAGTGTGGGTATGTGTGCAAGATTTCAAGCCGCGCCAAAAGAGAGCCACGTGGTGGTTGTCAAGAGAATCTTTCGATATTTGGTTCATACCCCAAACTTTGGCTTGTGGTATCCTAAGGGCTCAAGCTTCGATCTCATTGGCTACACGGATTCGGATTGGGCGGGAGACAAAGTGGAGAGGAAGTCCACTTCCGGAGGATGTCAATTCCTTGGTAGGTCTTTGGTGAGTTGGTCATCCAAGAAGCAAAATTGCGTATCTCTTTCAACTACCGAAGCCGAGTATATTGCTGCCGCAAGTTGTTGTGCTCAATTATTGTGGATGAGGCAAACTTTAAAGGATTACGGTGTCACTTGTGACAAAGTGCCTCTATTATGTGACAATGAAAGTGCTATAAAGATCGCCTACAACCCCGTTCAACATAGCAAGACGAAGCATATTGAAATTCGACATCATTTCATTCGAGACCATGTGAAGCGGGGTGATATTGATCTTTCATATGTGGGCACCGGAGATCAACTTGCGGATATTTTCACCAAGCCTTTGGATGAAGCAAGATTCCGAGAGTTAAGGCATGAGCTAAATATCATTGATTCGAGTAATGCGGTTTGAAGACTTGGCACACACACCCCATCTCAATAAGGTATCTAGCTTGGATGTAGGCATGGACATAGGGGGAGTGTTGCTTAATTAATGGGCAACCACTCCACCTATTATGCATAAAGAGAAACGATTCTTTCACTATGGTCACTTTAGGCGGCCTTTCTAGGTCACCCAAGGTGATAACGGTGCTTAAAAGAAGAGCATTGGCCATGAACCCAAGATACATCTTTGTGGTGTCATACCAAATAAGCTCAAACATGGTGGCCTCGGCCACCACCCCTCTTCGTTGGAGAGTGTGTGTGTTCTTGTGTCCGTTTTTCTTTGTTTTGCGTTTTGGTCACTTCAAGATTGCTCTTTTGTTCGTGTGCTCCTTGATCATGAAGTGACCCTTCCCAGTCGTATTCTTGTCTTGTCTCCATCCTAAGCCTTTCCCCCCTTTTAACCGTCGCGCAAAAGTCCTCCTCGTTTGCCACCTTGGATGTGCTTTCTGCTTCCTGCAGTACTACCGCACCGGGAAGCGGTACTACCGCGCAAGCGGTACTACCGCGCCCAGTGCGGTACTACCGCAGTCTCGGGGAGAGTCAAAACCGAAGGGGTACGGGGAGTTGTCCCCATACCCCAGTCAGTTTCCCCTTCTCTCCTCTCTCGAAGCAGCAAGGCCCTCCCGCGGCGCCCTCCCCGGAGTGCCGCATCCGTGCTTCCCCTCCGTGTTCTCCTCCGGTGGGATCGATCCCAACCTCCCCCGTGTGCCATGGATCCCGGTATTTCCCCGTTTCTCCCTTGTTTTGGCTCGTGTTCTTGAGCTTTTGTGTTTAGGGCAATGCTTTTAGATCCACTAGGTTTTTGGCTATTCCTAGGCATTTTGAGGACATGGAAGGATTGCTAGATAGGCATAGAGTAGATTGGTTGGTGTGGTTGTGATTTGTGGAGGCACGGTAGTACCGGATCTCAGATCCGTGGTCTCAGTTGTCAGCACGGTACTACCGCAGTGTTACTGCGGTACTACCGCTCGAGCGGTACTACCGTAGTATTCTACGGTACTACGGTGGAGCGGTAGTACCGCATTAACCACGGTACTACCGTACCTCCAGAACCCGCAACATGTATCACCTTCTCTGCTCTATTATTCATCTCCTGGACTTTTGCATCTCATTCTCTTGCTCTTTTTGTGTCTGTCTGTTTTGGGTTTGGTCAGGTGGTGGCTCTCGTTCGCACTTGAAGCGCAAGGCTCCAACCAAGGGCAAAGCACCATACAGTTCCTTGAAGAAGATCGCTCACCGAGAGAAGCCGAAGAGGAAGCCAGTGGTCGAGCTCCCTCTGCCAGAGTACCGGGACTACCGTAGGGTCAATCCCTATAGGCAACCTCGTGATCCATCTTTGATGAAGTCCAAGTTCTGGAACAAGGAGCAGCGTGATGTCTTCTACTTGCTCATATCTGACAGGAAGAACAAGTTTGTGCCCAATGTGAAGTCCGTCAGTCTGGCATACATGGAGCAGCATATGGACTACTTTGCTGATGCTCTTGCTCTGGTGGATTAGTTTGGACTTCGCCACATAATTTCCTTCAACAACCCTTTTGACGCTGATCTCGTGGCCCAGTTCTTCGCCACCGTCTTCTTCCATAATGATGAAGATAGGAACATCACCTGGATGTGTGATGATGATGTTCTCACTTGCAAGTGGAAGGTATTCATGGATCTTCTGCAGGTCCCCTACACCACTGCCAATGAGCCGGTGGGGCTGCGTCCTCACACCTCCGCCCCTGCTAAGAATAAGGGTGAGTTGGCCCCCTATCAGACTCATGTTGTCTACTATGATGCGAAGGGCAACGAGAAATACAAGTTGATGCTCTCCCCGTTTCTGGATATTATGCACCGGATTCTCCGGACCTATCTGTTCCCTCGGGTTGGCGATCTGGACAAGATACATAGCTACTTGGTCAACATGATTCTTCTCTGTCAGGAGTACAGGGGGACGGCGATGACTCTGGATATCTGCTCGATCATGTATGAGGAGCTCTACACTGCCGTTATGGAGCGCAAGGTCCCTATCTATGGGCCTTACCTTCAGCTGTTGTTTGAGAAGGTCTGGAGTGACACTTATCAGGATCCTCTTCGGGTGGGGCATCTTACCAGGCACGAGGTGGTGTAGCTGCGGATTAAGGCCAACTGGGCTGGTGGTGAGGCTGCTGCTCAGGGTTCCCCAGTTGCTTCTAATGCGGAGATGGCTGATGAGGAGGGTGGAGCTGGTGAGGCTGATGAGCCTGCAACTGGTGGTGGAAGCGTCCGCCGCACTCGCTCTGGTATGAGCTTTGGTGGCAGTGGGAGGTCTTCCTCCTAGGACTTGGAGCAGCCGGGTTGGGCTGCTAAGCTCACTCGCAAGGTGAAGAAGCCGTTCTGCATGCAGTCTCACATGCAACACAAGATGTATCTGGCTCACAAGAGGGAGAAGGAAAACCGTCAGCGTCAGAAGCTGTTCTACAGGCACCAAGGCATGGAAGTGCAGTCCGGATCTGAGGGGAAGATTACTGAGGAGGATCAATGGATCTACCAGTTCAGCACATGGGAGATTGACGAGGACACTGCCGGCACGTCTGCTTCCACTCCACCTGCTGATGAGACTGCTGAGGAGCCTGCTGAGGAGTCAGAGGCGGGATCTTCGGATGAGTCAGATGATGATGATGACGAGTATCAGGCGGAGGAGTAGTCCACCACCGTGGGGCGTTACGTCACTCTCTGCCTTTTTGGCGTCTCGATGCCAAAGGGGGAGAGAGTTTAGGACCTCGATTTGCTTTCTTTCAGGGTTGTCGAGTCACAAGTGTGTTTATGTGTTGCCTTTGCCTCCACTTGTGAACTCCGTGCGTTTGCTTTCGTTGTTCGTTTGCTTTGTGAGACCTTCGTGAAGTATGGTGTGAGGCATACGCTACCCTTTGCTTAAAGTACTTTATATGTTGCTTATGCTATGCTTGTGCTAATTCTCGCTCATATAATTGTTGTTGGTAGCTTGTGTGGCATGGTAGATAAAATATAGGGGGAGTGTCCATTCTAATGTGTGTACCATGCAATCCAAAGGTTAATCTCAAAGGGTGCACACATCTAGGGGGAGCTAGCCTATATTTTGTGGCTCCATGCCATATGTCTCATTCCCTATTATCTTTTTGAGCAAATCGGTTGTTGTCATCAATACACCAAAAAGGGGGAGATTGATAGGGCATATTTCCCCATGATTGGTTTTAGTGATTGATGACAACATATTTGCGGTTTAACCGTGTGCCTTGAGTATTTCAGATAACGTAAGCCATGGCACAT
Source organism: Bromus sterilis (assembly GCA_950022295.1). Taxonomy (NCBI): domain Eukaryota; kingdom Viridiplantae; phylum Streptophyta; class Magnoliopsida; order Poales; family Poaceae; genus Bromus; species Bromus sterilis. The sequence continues at coordinate 237,275,726 of OX465596.1, forward strand.
GACGGTTATCATTCCCTCGGTTGATGGAACGTGAAGACGGAGTTTCCCTCTCGGATTCTTTTCTGGTGGTTGAGTCGATAGGAAATTCGTACTATTAAGAGGGGATCCGCGGTGATATCATGGGTGGAATCATCACACTTCACTTTTCTCTGCACCCACATATCTTCTTAGCGCCTTCGGAGGAGTCAGCATAAGAGGCCATTCCAGCCTGGGTCTGCTGGGACGGTAGTACCACTTGGTGTGCGGTAGTACCACTCTCGCGGTATTACCGTACCATATGCGGTAGTACGGCAGTCTAGTGCCGAAACCACTACCGCAAACTCTCTCGACTGAGCGGTAGTGGAAACGGCACTAGAGTGCGGTACTACGGTACCACGGTAGTACCGCACCCAGCGCGGTAGTACCGCAGTACGGTAGTACGGCAGTCTAGTGCCGCAACCACTACCGCAAACTCTCTGGACTGAGCGGTAGTGGGCACGGCACTAGAGTGCGGTACTACGGTACCACGGTAGTACCGCACCCAGCGCGGCAGTACCGTAGTATGGTAGTACGGCAGTCTAGTGCCGCAACCACTACCGCAGACTCTCTGGACTGAGCGGTAGTGGGCACGGCACTAGAGTGCGGTACTACGGTACCACGGTAGTACTGCACCCAGCGCGGTAGTACCGCGCCACGGTAGTACCGTGGTTGGTGGGGGTCCAACGGCTGTTTAATGCGCCCCCTATAAAAGGGGGTCTTCTTCTCCATGGAGAGGCACCTCATTTATTGCTGATCCTCCATTGACGCCCAAAGCTTATTCTTGCCCAATCTCCCTCCCTAGCCATCAAAACTTGTTGATTCTCTAGGGTTTGGAAGAGGAGGCCCCGATATACACTTCCACCAAAGGATATTTGATTCCCCCCATTATTCTCTTGTGGATCTTGTTACTCTTGGGTGCGTTGGTGCCCTAGACAGAAGAGGTCACCTCGGAGCCACATTCCATTGTGGTGAAGCTCCGTGCTTTGTTGGGAGCCTCCAATTAAGTTGTGGAGATTTCCCCAACCTTGTATTGTAAAGGTTTGGTTGCCACCTTCAAGGCCACCGCATAGTGGTTCACGGCATCTTGCATTGGTGAGAGCGTGAGGAGAATAGGGTGACCCTCGTTGGCCTTCGTGTGAGCATTGTGCTCCACACCCTCTCCAAACGGAGACGTACTTCTCGAGAGAGAAGGAACTCCGGTAACATATCCTTGTCTCCGTGTTCTCTCTACCTTTACTTTGCAGGTTACTTCTCATTGCTTATATCTTGCTTGTTTTCTTGTTCTAGTTGTCTAGTTGTCATATAGGATCTCACCTAGTTGCATATCTAGACAACTTACTTTTCTTGTTGAGCCTAAACTTATTAAGGAGTCATAAAAATTGTTAGTCGCCTATTCACCCCCCCCCTCTAGTCGACATTCCGATCCTTTCACATGGTCCAAGGAAAACTACTCACGAGACATCCGGGGAGCATCCATGATGGAGAGGAGACTCCCGGAGGTCAATCCTCCCTCCGGCAGGGTGCCGGGAAGAGGTCTTCTGGTGCTCCCGATCTCGGAAGCGTGGCGGCGGCGGAACAGAGGCGAGATCGCGAAAAAGGGTTCTCTTTTCCGAAGTTTCCCGTGACGGAGAATATATAGGCGAAGGGGGGAAGCCAGAGGTGGACCAGGGGCCCCAGGCGCGGCCAGGGGTGGGGTCGCGCCGGGTGGCCGCCTGGGGCCCCCTAGCCCCACTCGGGCTCTTCGCGAAGCTTCCTGTACGCTGATTTTTCCTATATTTTTCCCGGAATTTTTCTGGCACTTTTTATATGGGGGAAAACTGAAATAGAAAAACAGCAGAAAACTGGAACTGGCACTGTGGTGCACTGAGTTAATAGGTTAGTCCAAATATGATCAAAAGTGTATGAAAGTGTATCTAGATCATAGCAATATCACACAAAACATGCATGGAGCAAGCAAAAATTATAGATACGTTTTGGACGTATCAAGGATATGGTAGAATGAACGTCAAAACAAAGTTCCTGCACGGAAATATAACAAAGGACGTATATCTGATACGACCGGAATGTTTTGTCGATTCAAAGGATGCTGGAATAGATGCAAGCCTCGGATATCCAGTAATGGACTGAAGCTAGCATAATGGAGTTGGAATTTTCGTTGTGATGAAATTGCCAAAAGAGTTTGTTTTCATCAGGAATAACGAAGATGCTTGAATATTCAAGAAAGTAAGTGGGAGTTGAATGATATTTCTAAAACCTTATGTAGATGACATATTGTTGATTAGAAATCTATAATACTATAAAAGATCATCCCCACTATCTTTTCTATCTCAACATGCAAGCATGCCACCTCATCAAAGGCCCACCATAATATGCATGAGAACAAGTTATTCATTATTAGTTGATCTCATGCACACATCCATTTAATAATACATGCAACCTCCCTCAACATGCATGGATTTTTTCCCATTATATTACATCACTTTTAACATGCATACATGTCACATCATCACAATATGCATGAGAACAAGTTTTTCGTTATTAGTTGATCTCACGCATACGTCAACATAATGACACATGTGACCCCACTCAACATGCATGGTTTTTTTTCGTTATATTACATTACTTATATTTAATTAAAAAAATTAACTACACAATAATAAAATACAAACGTAAAATTTATTTTTATACTTTAGTTTATATGCTATTAATTCAACTATTCATATTTCATGCAATTAATCATTCAAAATATATTGCAACTGATTCCTGCAGCAACGCGCGGGATATCATCTAGTAGATATAAATTCCTTGACACGAATAAGGACTTCATTGTAAATAGTTTTCAGCTGAAGTACTTGGGCTAATGTAGCATTAGTATTGAGCACAATGATCTATGAAGATAGTAAGTGTCTGATCATGCTAAAGCCAACACTACATATTGACATGATGCTAAAGTAAGTTTAGTATGAAACGCCAAGAAACATGTTCTTGCCGAGGTCATGGTGAAAAGTTGTTTGCAAAAATCGGTGTTTATGAACACAGATAAGCAAAACACGTGAATTGAATTCCACTCACCTGTGTGTTTGGATTAATCTTGTACACCATAATATGTAAAACAACTAGATATGTCCAGTGCTCCAAAACGTTGTGAGCAAGATACCAAAGTGATCAAGATGTTGATCATTGGACAAACAGTGAAAAGTTAAACTTATGAAAGATAAGATATGTTTCTCGAAAAAATGGAGAGAATGAAGAGCTCGTTGTAATGAGTTACACCAGCTGAATTTTTGATGTAAATAGTTACACCAATTCAGTCTTCATACTTACTCCGACCGATTTTCGATTTTAGTTGGGATTATGTGTTTCACACGTATGGGTGGCGCAGTATGGAGGAACTTTGTCCAGTTTGATACTGTGGCGAATTCTATAACACAGGCTAAGTATATTGTTGCTTAAAGAAGTGACAAGGAGGGTATTTTGAATCATCAGTTCATTTATGAACATGGTATGGTTTCCTAGATGCTTGAAGCTCATGGAACATTGATGAATGATTTCATGACTTATTCTAAAGGAACCAAGGTCCTGCCAAATGATTCAAACATATATAAAGCTAAACTGATAAAATTAGTGAATTTTATGATAGCGTGAAAACGCGAAGATATGCAAGATACAAACGGGCCTGAAACGTCAGATCCGATGATGAAGTCTATACCACAAATGAAGCATGTATTACACCGGTATGCCATAGGTGTAAACTGCTCAAGCACTGATAATATTATTGACTCTAGTGCAAGTGGGAGACTGTTGGAAATATGCCCTAGAGGTAATAATAAAATGTTATTATATATATTTCCACGTTCGTAATTAATGTTTATATTTCTGTGCTATAACTGCAATGACCCTCACTATGAGATTCAGAAGAAAACTCACTTGCATGTGTGGAAATGTAAACACCAAGAGTTCCTGGTTTAGCCTCTAAGACCAGCTCATGTGCTAACTGATGATTATGTTTTCTTAATCATGGACATTGTTCTTGTAACAAGGATGTCAGTAGCAATGGGAACATATTGTTAGCAGAACAATGATGTTGAACCGACCCCAGTATTGAATGATATACTTAGAGATCACATCGTAACAACGTTATAAGTCATATCATGAAATGTAATCATATACGTAATTCCTTAGACCATGAGAGTATCAAGTTGCTTCACACAGGAAGATGTGCTTTGGTTCTTAGATGAATCTTCCCGTTACTGGGAAGTAGTAAAATAAGTTCTGGGTACATTGGATAGTGTGTCTAGTAACTGTGATAGTTCAAGATTGGGATTTTCTCCTTCGCGATGAAGAAGATATTCACTTCGGGCCCACTCGGTATGACGGTATCCATTATAGTCTGGCCAGACGCATTGTGATTCAGTCACGAGGATACCGGAATACGATAACGAGAAAAGGGACAAACGAGCAAAGAGGATAATGAGTGGCTTGTGTTCAAGAAGTTGTTACACATGGGTGCCAAACTTCTCTCCTCTAACTTTGTCATATATCGCGAAGCAAAGGGAATGGTACATGACTAAACATAATGGTTCACTCGAAGTTTCTTCGTGTATGTGCGGGAGTCAACATGGGTGTCCATGGCTCCGCTGTTGATTATTGGCTATTGACAAAAGGTTGTTGACCTGTGTCCGGAAGATGTTCTGAGTCATGTCCGCATTATACCGAACCTATTGGGTCACACACTTAACGAGTAGTAATATGTTAGAGAACTAGGAGATGAAAAGACAAAGGGTACCATAATTGTTTCGGGTGGAACCGGAAGTGTTTCCGGGTAGCACTAGAAGTGTTCTAGGTGGTACCGAATGGTTTCGAAATATTCCTGAACGGTCTCGGATGATTCCAGAATATTCAAGAAGAGTCTTGAAGTGGTAACAAGACATCCGTGATAGTCTCGGAAGGTTTTGCAACGTTCGGTAATAGTTGTGGAAAAGTTACGGAACATCGGGAAAATTGTTCCGGGACTTCCGGAAATGTTCCGGTAGGTTCCGAAAGGTTCCCGGGAGCTTATAGAAGTATCCAGAGGGTTAAGGAACTCTCCAAACCACGGAAACCGACGTTAGACCAAGTAGGAAGGTCCACAAGGTCGTAACTCGGAAGGAAAAGGACTTTCCTTGAGTCCAAGGCCCAGACACCAGGGTCCGTGGCGTTTTGGACCAGGACGCCGGGGTCCGCGGCGTTTCGGCGGGGAATCCGTGTTGGACTCCTCCTGATGGCCAAAACCAACTTTGGGGAGGACCCTCGCCCAAGTTGCGACCCCAGGCTTCCACCTATATATACAGGGGCAGGGGCAACCCCAAAACAACACCAGAAAATCCCCAAGGCTGCCCCAGCTAAATCCCACGCGCCTCTAATTCTCTTCGAGCTAGATCGTTCTAGTCCGGACGCCTCTAGGCTCTTCTCCCTCTAGTTTCTCTCGGTGGCGTTCTTCTCTGGACGGCCGAGCGCTGCTGAATTGCTACATCGGGATGTGTGGATACCGGTAGAGGGATCATACCTTTGATCCTTCTTCGAGGTCCTTCTTCTTCGAGGTCCTTCTTCTTCCTCGGAGATTATGTTTGAGGGACTTGTTCGTGGGACTTGATCGGGACGGATCGCGGGACGGTTCGCGGGACAGATCGCGCAACGGATCGTGGAACGGTAAGTGGGATCGATATCCTCGCGGTTGGGAGGTCATTGAAATTCCTAGCTGCGGGGATCTGCACCAACGGTCTTCACCAACTCTACTTCCGCTACATCGGTTGGTGAGCCATGACCTAAAACCTTGTATGCAATCTTCATAGATGATCTTGGGTGATTGCTACGTAGGCCGAATTTTTTTGTTTTCTACTGGGTTTCCCAACAGAAACTTTAGTAGATTTAGTTCTCAACACAAAAATACTTTTTCTCGTATATCCCTATCCCCTTTCTTGCACGCAAACATCATTTGGAGACATTCGAGTCACGTACAGCGAGAGGTCTTACACCTTTATGTTCTTATGTTGCTTGTTTCAATGCTAAATATAGACTCTTGCCTGTTATGACTTGAAATGAATTACATGCCTTGATTGCTTTACTTAAAAGTTCTTATATCGTTGTTAGCATTTCACCACAGAAATTATGCTTTTATCATTTACCTACTCGAGGACGAGCAGGAATTAAGCTTGGGGATGTTGATACGTCCAAAATGTATCTATAATTTTTGCTTGCTCCATGCCTCTTTTGTGTGATATTGCTATGATATTGATGAATTTCCATACACTTTTGATCATATTTGGACTAACCTATTAACTCACTGCACCCCAGTGCCAGTTCCTGTTTTCTGCTGTTTTTCTATTTCAGGTTTCCCCATATAAAAAGTGCTCCAAAAATTCGGGAAAATCCAATAAAAAATCAGCGTACAGGAAGCTTCAGGAATCACCCAGGGGGGGGGGGGCAGAGGGGACCCACCAAGGCCCCAGGCGCCCTCCCGGCACGCCCTAGGGTGGGGCCGCGCCAGGGGGGGCGCCTGGACCCCTGGTGGCCCCCTGGCTGCAACCCTTCGCCTATTTATTCCCCGTGACACAAAAACCCCGAGACGGGAACCCTTTTTCGCGATCTCTCCTCTGTTCCGCCGCCGCTGCGCTTCCAAGATCGGGAGCACCAGAAGACCTCTTCCCGGCACCCTGCCGGAGGGAGTAACCACCTCCGGGAGCTTCTGCACCACCATGGATGCTTCCCGGATGAACCGTGAGTAGTCCACCTTGGACCTTGGGTCTATGATCAGTAGTTATGTGATGTTCTCCTCCCCTCTTTGTTCTTCATGGATTAGACCTCGTGATCTGCCCTACATGATCGAGGCACTTACGTAATATTTCTGTTGTTGCTATGCTGAGTTTACTGGGATCCAATGGATTATGAGATTATGTTCAGATTGTGTTTGAGTAATATATTTGATTATCCTCTTTTATATTTATGTTCTTGAGTAATTCTTGCATGTTCTCCGTTGCTGTTTATTGCTTTGGCCAAGTTGTAGGTAGTGACTCCAAGAGGGAGTGTTATGCATGATTGTGGGTTCGTGCCCCCTGATGACTAGCTTGAGTGACAGAAACATGAGTCTAGGGGATGTGCTATTGCCACAAGGGGGAAAACAACGGTGCTTGTACTTGCGTGTGCAAGGATTGTTTACTTTACACAAAGTTCTTTAATGCAGTTGTCTGTTGCTTTGAGTTTACACTTTGGGTGGGATTCGCAACTTAATACCAGCGAGATGTTCCGGATAGATATCTCAAGGTGGATGATTAGTAGTTAGATGCAGATGGATTTCGGTCTACTTGATTTGGCGTACCGCCCAAGCTTTTGAGCCTCTTCCTTTATTTATAGCATAATTAGCATTGGTTTGCGCACATAATCCTGTCAATTGCCCAGCTGTAATTTTTTTACCTCGCATTGCTATTTTATCGTCTTTTGGGAGAGACACATCACTAGTGAACATCATAGGACCCCGGTCCATATTTCCAATATTGTTTACACCCGCTATCAATTTACTTTCAGTATTTACTTTTCCGTTGCTATCACTATCATTATTATCCCGTGCGTTTTATCCTTTGTAAACAACAAGTTCGGAGGAATTGACAACTCCTCTGTACTTGTTGGGAAGCAAAGTTATTTGTTGTGTGTGCAGGTCCAGGTGAAGTAAGCAACTTTGAGTTGTGAACGGCGCCATTGTTCACTTCACCACCTTCTTGTATCTGTTAGAGTCCTATTGGTTCGACACTTAAACCTTAGAATCTTCGCTAAGGGAAATTGCCGCTACGCTACATCTCAACCTTCCACTTTGGGTAAACCAACGAGGGGAGAGAAGTAAACTCTCGTGACATCACACGTCCCCTAGACTCATGTTTCGGTCACTCAAGCGTGTCATGAGGGGGCATGAACCCACAATCAAGCATAACGTTCCCTCTTGGAGTCACTACCTACTACTTGGCCAAAGCAATAAACAACAACGGAGAACATGCAAGAATTACTTAGGAACAAAAATATAAAAGATAATAACCAAATATATTACCCAATCACAAACTTAACATAGTCTCGTAATCCATTAGGTCCTAGCAAACTCAGCATAGCAACAACAGAAAATTACATATGTGCCTCGATCATGTAGGGCAGCTCACAAGGTCTAATCCATGAAGAACAAAGAGGGGAGGAGAATATCACATAGCTACTGATCACGGACCCATGGTCCAAGGTAGACTACTCACGGATCATCCGCGAAGCGTCCATGGTGGAGGGGAAGCTCCCGGAGGTCAATCCTCCCTCCGGCAGTGTGCCGGGAAGAGATCTGCTGGCGCTCTCGATCTTGGAAGAGCGGCGGCGGCGGAACAGAGGCGTGATCGCGAAAAAGGGTTCTGTCTTCTGAGGTTTCGCGTCACGGAGAATATATAGGCGAAGGGGGGTAGCCAAGGGGCCCACCAAGGGTCCAGGTGCCCCCCTGGCGCGGCCCCATCCTAGGGCGTGCCGGGAGGGCGCATGGGGCCCTGGTGGATCCCCTCTAGCCCTCCTAGGTGTTTCTGGAAGCTTCCGGTACGCTGATTTTTTATCTGATTTTCCCGAATTTTTGGAGCACTTTTAATATGGGGGAAACCTGAAATAGAAAAACAGCAGAAAACAAGAATTGGCACTGTGGTGCACTGAGTTAATAACTTAGTCCAAATATGATCAAAAGTGTATGAAAGTGTATCTAGATCATAGCAATATCACACAAAACATGCATGGAGCAAGCAGAAATTATAGATACTTTTGGGACATATCAACATCCCCAAGCTTAATTCCTGCTCGTCCTCGAGTAGGTAAATGATAACAAGCATAATTTATGTGGTGACATGCTAATAACTATATAAGAACTTTGACAGTAAAGAAATCAAGGTATGTAATTCAATTCAAGTCATAACAGGCACGAGTCTATATTAGCATTGAAACAAGCAACATAAGAACATTAGGTGCAAGATCTCTTGGCTGTCAGTGACTCGAATGTATCCAGATGGTTTTTGCGTGCACGAATGGGGATGGGAATATGAAAAAATATATCTGTTGAGAACACAATCTACTAAAGTTACACACTTGGTCTTCTTTGGAATCTTATCTTGACTCGTCCCGAGACCACTAGCCAGGTACAACTAAATTTGATTCACTCCTTTTCAATATTTTGAGCACTCATGCAATGGATGAGCGTAAGCACGAGAGTTGACACTTAGGATGGCAAAGAGAGAAATAAGGTGGAGGAGGAAGACAAAAAGGGTGAGAAAGGCTCACATCAATGAGGACAATCATAGGCGAGAGAAGGACAAATTATAGATATGATGTGAGGAGTAGGGATTGTCGTGCAATGGATGCACATATGAGCTAAGAAAAGCTCTCCAATGGAACTAGAGGGGGTGCATTCAACTTGCTTGCTCATGAAGACCTAGAGCTCGTTTGAGGAGGCTCATGCTTGGAATATGCAAGCCAAGTTCTAAAGTGTGAAGGTCCCCACATAGCTATATGCATGTATGATCATCTTTATGGAGCACATAGATATAAAGGGAGTACGAGTGTGGATCTTTCAAAAGGATAGTAGTGTTGCCCCTTTCTCTCTTTTTATTTCCTTTTCTCCTTTCTCTATTTTTTTATTTTTTTGGTGGCCTCAATGGCTCTTTCTATTTAACTCTCATTTTTCCTCTCTGGGATCTTTTAATTTTTTCCACTTTGGATCTTTTCCTCACTTAAGGGCAACACTCTATTTTACAAGAAGGTATAGAAAATCTTCACACTTTACAAGGTACTCAACATAAAGAAGATGTAGCTATCATGATGTATGCAAATGTATGACTCTTCCAGTGTAGCCGGAACATGTATGACATGAAGATCAAGTCATGACAAGGTGGATGTTGCATGGCAATATATCTCGGAAAGGCTATGGAAATGCCTTAATAGGAAGGTATGGTGGCTGTTTTGAGGAACGATATAAGGAGGTTTATGATCACAGAGCGTATCATGCCAAGGTTTGAGATGCACCAGCGAAGTGGACTCCAACTCTCGGAGTGAGAAGAGGGCAATGCGCGGTACCGAGAGGCTAGCAAATATGAGGAGGTGGAAGTGTCAACTTTCAATACTTACATTAGTCCGAAGAACTCATGCACTTATTATCGGTAACTCTCAATCAAATGAGGAGGTTCACACAGAGACAAGTACCCCGAGGAGGAGTGTATGGGGCTTTGGTTATCCTTGCGCATCCTCAACTCATGGTACGTGAGTGTACTCTAATATCCGATCTCTCAAAAGATTAGTGATCCATCTAGTAGCTAGAGTTCTCAACTAGTTTTTGTAGGTTTTGAAAATAAGCACGGATTGCCAAAAATACGACACCTATCACTAATAGACTAGATCTCTTGACACCAAAAGTTCACACATTACTCACAACAATACCTCAAAACTATTGCAAGTTACTACTAAAATTGAATAGCAACCTCAATTACCTACTTCAAGACAAGACACAACTCAGTGCAACAACCAACTCTCTTAACAAGATAAACATGAAAACTAAAGAGAGTTCCAGCAACAAAATAAAAAAAAGATAAAGATATTGCTAAAGACAAACACTAAAACTAAAACTAAACATGACAGGAGCTACGAAAAGATAAAGAACACACAACAGAGAAAAGATAAGCATGAAAATCCTATGATGTGTTCTAGTTTGAAGTGGAGCGTGTTTCTCTCCCACACGAAGTAAGCTGGGGTCTAACTTGTTATGAAAAGCAAGCAAAGCTAAAGAAAACTAAAAGGAAAACTAAGACCGACATGCTCCAAGCATAGCACCTAACGCATGATGTGATCAAAATATAGTGAGACGAAGGACGAACTGATGATTGTTGATGGAGAAGGGGATGCACGGGGGCACCCCCAAGCTTAGACGCTTGAGTATCCTTGAATATTTATTAGGGACGCATGGGGGCATCCCCAAGCTTGAGCATTTGACACTCCCAGATCTTATTCCATCATCTTCCCTCGCACACTTGAAAACTCCCTTCATACATAACTCATCATAAGCTGATTAGAGAGGTTAGTACCCTTAATAAAATAATGTTTCTCCACTGGAAATAAAGATATTCTTGAAGAGCTATTGTTTTTCAAGATTTCCAAAAGGTTTTTGCAATGAAAAAGCAACCTTAAGGTTTGCAAAAGTGAAGAAAGGCAAAACGTGGCAGAATCTATGAAAAACAGAACGACAGGTAGTAAATAATTCTTTGGGGGTACTTCTGCAACTCAAATCAAAAAACTCAGAACATACGAAAGTTTCCCAATTGTATAGAGCATGTTGTGTAAAAAATTCAGCTAAAAAATATAAACTGGAGATTTGTTTTGATTTTTTTCTGTCAAGCAGACATAATCTGTTTTCTGGACATCATGTCACAACTTTTGCTTCCCTTATCATAAGAGGCTAGAACTTGGCACAAAGCTTGAAAATAAAGATACAATGATATTGATAAAGTAGTAACAATCATCAAGACCGCTAAAAACAGAAGTAAAAACATCTTGGGTTGCCTCCCAACAAGCGCTTTATTTTATGCCTTTAAGCTAGGCATAAAGCAAAAAAAGAATCAAAGGTCACCGAGATCATCGGAGTCATAAAAACCTTCAAATTGATTTTCAACAAGCTCATTCTTCTTCTTGCTAGGAAAGAGGTACTTATCTTTCGCCTTATCGCGTAAGCGTATGTGCCCATTACCAATATCAATGAAGCCTTTCATAGCTCGGAGTATGTCTCTTCCAAGCACGATGTTGCTTTGGTTTGGCTCCATGATGAAGAAATCCATCGGTGCAACCCTATGAAGGAATGCAACTTGGAGTTCTTTTACCTTTCCTTTAACTTCTGAAATATCTCCATTAGCATCTTCATAATAAGATGACAATTTATCCATGTCTAGTTTCAAAGAGTCAAGATCTCTAGCTTCATCATACTCTAAAAAGTCTCCTTCAGCAATAATATCATGAGAGTGTTTACACCACTTAAAAAGACCATGGTAAAAATTTCTAAGCACAATTTTTATAGGTATCCAAGGCATAATTCTCTTATGTGCCTCAGAAATTATGTTCCATGCCTTCTTCATATTTTCTCCATCCCTTTGACGGAAATCTAGAACTTCCGATTCTCTCAAAGCACCAAGTCCTAACATGTTCATCTAAATAAGAAGGACTACTAAAAGATAAATATTTTTTGTGATTTTTGATATAGGACACTAAGATAAAAACGGAAAGGTAAACTAACAAGACTAAAAATCAAAGATAAAAGATAGTGTGCAACTCCCCTATCTTAGCACTCGGAGTCCCCGGCAACGGCACCAGAAATTTTCTTGATACTATATCCTCGTTGGTTACCCCAAGTGGAAGGTTAGATGTAGTGTAGCGGCAAATTTCCCTCGGTGAAGATACCGATGTTTGTCTCCAGTAGGACTCCGATAGTGATAAGTAGGTGGTGAAGTGAACAATGGCGCCGTTCACAACTCAAGGTTGTTTACTTCACCTGGACCTGCACACGACACAAATAACTTTGCTTCCCAACGAGTACAGAGAGGTTGCGAGCCCCACCCAAAGTGTAAACCCAAAGCAACAGACAACTACATTAAAAAGCACTTTGCGTAAAGTATAAAATCCTTGCAACCGCGGTTACAAGCACCGTTGTTTTCCCCCTTGTGGCAACAACACATCCCCTAGACTCATGTTTCTGTCACTCAAGCGTGTTATTAGGGGCATGAACCCACAATCAAGCATAACGTTCCCTCTTGGAGTCACTACCTACTACTTGGCCAAAGCAATAAACAACAACGGAGAACATTCAAGAAATACTTAGGAACAAAAATATAAAATATAAGAACCAAATATATTAGTTAATCACAAACTGGACATAGTCTCATAATCCATCAGATCCTAGCAAACTCAGCATAGCAACAACAGAAAATTACATATGTGTCTCGATCATGTAGGACATATCACGAGGTCTAATCCATGAAGAACAAAAAGAGGAGGAGAACATCACATATCTACTGATCACGGACCCATGGTCTAAGGTAGACTACTCACGGATCTTCCGGGAAGCGTCCATGGTGGAGGGGAAGCTCCCGGAGGTCACCGGCAGGGTGCCGGGAAGAGGTCTGTTGGCGCTCCCGATCTTGGAAGCGCGGCGACGGTGGAACAGAGGCGAGATCGCGAAAAAGAGTTCTGTATTCAGAGGTTTCGCGTCACGGAGAATATATAGGCGAAGGGGGAAGCCAGGGGGGCCACCAGGGGTCCAGGTGGCCCCTGCTGCGGCCCCACCTAGGACGCGCCGGGAGGGCGCCTTGGGCCCTGGTGGGTCCCTCTGGCCCCTCCTACGTGTTTCCGGAAGCTTCGGGTACGCTGATTTTTTTTATCTAATTTTCCTGAATTTTTAGAGCACTTTTAATATGGGGGAAATCTGAAATAGAAAAATAGCAGAAAACAGAAACTAACACTGTGGTGCACTGAGTTAATAAGTTAGTCCAAATATGATCAAAAGTGTATGAAAATGCATTTAGATCATAGCAATATCACACAAAACATGCATGGAGCAAGCAGAAATTATTGATATGTTTGAGACGTATCACCCACCTATCGCAGACATGCATCATCATGAGGACCTCCCTCCCCTCGGGAAGCTGATGCAATGGGGCCAAAGCCGAGGAGAGGTCAAGCACATGACCGTTGGGGTACAACATCCCCAAGATCTTCAAGAGCGATTGGTTGGAGAGATCCTCCGCCGCCAACCGCACACGGTCCGAGGTTCCCCCAAGGAGCCACGCTGGATGCGAACGCCTCTGCAGCGGGGTGACCTGATGACGCAGGAACTCCTTGGCAATCATGGGGCCTGTCAGGCTCCCATCCTTCAGCAACCGGAGCCGCTGTAGCACGTGTAGCATCTCTTCTTGGGAAAGAAGATCCTGCCACCCTCATCCGTGATTTGGCACCGTTGGACCCTTTGCAGCCTGTAGCAAAGGATTGAACATGCCTACTTCCATGTACACCAACAGTCTCGGAAGCCTACCAACCTGTCAGTCCCCCATCCTTCAGCAACCGGAGCTACTCCAGCAAGTGTAGCATCTCTTCTTGGGAAAGAAGATCCTGCCACCCTCATCCAGGATTTGGCACCACTCGACCCTTGGAGCCTGCAACAGAGGATTGAACATGCCCGCTTCCACGTACACCAACGATCTCGGGAGCCTACCATCTCTAGCCTGTCCCCCATCGAGATCATCCTCGGGGCTGCTCCGTCCTCAATCCGGAAGGACACGCACCCGGAACACTGAGAAGCGGCGGTGAGCTCCAGGCTATAGAAAGCCCTGAAAATGTCGACCGAGGGAATCATGCCCACGAAGTCCTTGCAGAGGTAGGCGAATACGGCGAGAAGAAGCACAACCTCCAGACACAAATGGAGGGCGTGACTCTGGTAGTGCTCCAACACAACGTAGAAGAAGTTGGAGAAGGGCGGTACCAAGCCGCAAAGGAAGAAGTCCACGAAGAAGGAAAACGCAGTGGCAGCAAAGTCCGTCCACTTGTGCAACGCCGACCAGAGTTGGGTGACCCTATATTCATGGTGCCCCGTGTATTCCATGCGGCGCGCCCGATCCATGGTCACTAGATTGACGAACTGGGACCACCCCAAGGCCAGAAACCTCAGAGGCTCAGCATTTGCGCCGAAAGCGCGCGAGGACGAGACCCCGCGTGACGAGGTGGTGACCCCACGACTCCTACTAATGGGCCTACCCGGTGTCATTGAAGGCCCACGAAGCTACCGCCGGATTCACCTTGGCCCGCTAGATGGCACCGACATTGGGAGTCCTCGACTGACAAGGAAGGTGCAGAGACTTGCCGTACAAGCTAGGGTTAGGTTTCCTGTAATTGTAGATTGATTCCCCGAGACCTGGTCTACTATATAAAGGCCAGGAGGGGCAACGCATAAAGAGGGAGACATCGCCTGTAACCCTAGCCTAGAGCGCATCTGCCTTGGCATCCCCTGTAACTTCTCCACAATCAATATATCGAGCAGGAAGTGTATCCTCCTGTTTGCCGACGAGCTTATCGTCCAACCTGTGTCTTCTCCAACTAGCCCAGGGTCCCTAACCATGGGACTTGCTGGGGCCGATCCTCCACAATTGGCGCCGACCGTGGGGACTACACAGGTTGGGAACGCGATCTCGGCGGTCTCACTATCGTCAACGCTCGCCAGCTCGAAGATTCAGGCGAGATCCAATCTGTTCGAGTCCCTAGGGTTCACGGCCCACCTCCCGGCCCTGAAGCCAGTCTTCACGGATCTGCAGTCCGGCGTCGATCTGATCTTCGGAGAATAACGGATCTACATCAACCACTGGGGAAGTCTCCGCCTAACCGACGATGTTCAAGCACCTACAGCAGCAGCCGAGGCGGACGTCACCTGCACGGCCAACACACCGACCAATAGCAGCCGAGCACTCGGCACCGAGCATCATAGCACTCGCCGTCCCTCGGACAGGCCCCTAGCATGGAGAAGCACCGACGCGCAAGCCAGCAGAGGAGCGACCGGAACACCCTCGCAAGTGTTCATGGCGGAAGTCGACGCACCACCACCAGGAATCAACGGGAAAGTTGAAAACCCGAGTGCTCCGCGGGACATGCAGAATACCAGCGGAGCAGCAGGACCCGCCAAGGAAGCCCGGATGGTCGTGCAACTGGGCGATCCAGGAAGCATACCAACGAAAGTCCCAGCGGGACAGGCACCTGGCAACCAAGCAAGTAACCCGCAGCCAAGGCAGCCGCTCGGCCGGAGCGCCCAGCCACCAGGAGGCAGCCAACAGGCCACAGCCGCCAAGAAAGCCGCACCACAAAAAGAGAAAATCATCTTACCCAAGGAAACCATAGCGATGGTACAGGAAGCAGTCAAATTCGGCAGGATGCTGCCAAGAACTGCCACAAGAGACGAACTAAGAGCGTAAACTAAATTAGCGGGAGAACAGACGCAACGATGGCGCCAGGCCATGGAAGCGCAGGAAAGAGAAGAACTCGAGAGGAAAAGCAGTCGCCGGCAACCTGCCGGAAGCAGTCGCCGCTCCCCTACCCGCGACAGATCAAAAGTCAACAACCTACAGAAATCGAAAGGGAGAGAGTGATCCGCAAGCTCGACGACGAATTCAAACTAGAAGAGGATGACGGCGACGAGGAGCCCCTCACACCAGCGGAGGCACTCATAAGCGCCCAGGACTACCTATCTCGTGCCCGGACAAGCTCTAAAGGGAAATCAGACCGCTACACCTCGATCGCCCTACAAATAATGAAGGACGCCATCGACAACTCAGCACCCAAAAACCCCAGCACCAGGCGGCAGGCCCGCGAGCGGACACCAGACAGGGAACCTAGCGACCCTGTCGACGACGACGACAATAACGACGACGACGACGACAGGCGCGGGAACCCAAACAGGGGCAGAAGGCGCGACGACGGCGACGACAGCCACGCTCACCGCAGCACTCGGCGAGACGCACGTGACGACATCACCCAGAGCAGAGTCAACCGCGGCAGGCGGCGACGCGCGGCGCGCGAAGAATACTCCGACGAGGAAGCTTCCGAAGAAGAAGCCGAGCCATGCGGAGCACTATGCTTCACCCGAACCGTACGCGAGACACGCATGCCAAACGGATTCAAGCTCAACTCGACGACACTAAAGTACAACGGACTCGAAGAACCAGAGGCATGGCTTGAAGACTACTTAACTGCGGTCAAATTCCAGCGCGGAACCAACATCACAGCAATGCAGTACATACAGTTGATGCTCGAGGGCTCTGCGCGGCACTGGCTCAAAAACCTACGGCGCGGGTCCATCAACTCCTGGAGACAGTTCCGCGCCGCTTTCATCGAGAATTTCAAGTCAACCTACAAACGGCCGGCATCACTCGAGGAGCTTCGAGCGTGCAAGCAATGAACAAGGGAGACCCTGAGGGCGTACATCCAGCGGTGGACGATCCTCAAAAACTCCGCAGAGGACATATCAGACGAGAGCGCAATCGACGCTTTCAGAAGAGGCCTACAGCGCATTGAGTTCAAGGAGCAGCTGGGGCAAATGAAAGTCCGCACACTCGCAAAACTACTGGAACTAGCCAACAGCTGGGCAGACGGCGAAGATTCCGTCCGTAACGAAACTGAAACCCTCGTAACACGATCAGAGCACGAATACGACTACAACGGAGACAGAGGAGGTGACAGAAGGAGGAAACGGCCAAGGCGACAATTCTACGACGACCGAGGACCCGACATGGTTGCTGCCGGCTTCCCAAACGACCGAAACGGGCGGCGACGCGACGACAACAGACAGCCAAACAGAGAGAACCAGGAAGACGAGCCTCGATCGCAGAAACGCGAATGGTGGCCAAAGCAACCGCGGGACGGCACACGAGCGCCTAGAACGGAAAAAGAGCAGCTCGACAGCCCATGCACCATACATGGATTCAGAAACGAGCGAGGAGAAATAAGATCATCCCACACCCTCAGGAACTGCAGAAGCTTCAACGAGCTAGCAGAAGAGAAGAACCGCCCCGCGGCCCCTGCAGGGCAACTTCTCGCAAGCATAGCAATCGGGCCAGTCGCCCACAACGCGCCACCGGCCCCTCCGTTGCCGATGAGGCAGGTGGCCTCCATCCAAGAGAGACAAAGGACACCGGATGAAGAACAGTACCCAGAAGCTCACGGAAGAATTTATATGATACAAGAAGGAAGGCCCTCCAACCGCCAGCAGAAGCAAGTAACTAGACAAGTCTTCCTGGCGACATCCGCACACCCAGCGGTCCCAGAATACCTGCGCAGGTCGGAAACAGAGATAACCTTTTCCCGACACGACCACCCACCAGTTGTCCCCCGACCAGGACACGCAGCACTAGTACTGGAGGCGCGGATCGGGAACTACGACATGTTCCGCGTGTTCATGGACAGCGGCAGCGGAATCAACATCATATTCACCCGAACTCTCGACGACATGTTGATCCAAAGCAACGCCCTGAAGCCCTCAGGAACGACTTTCCACGGGATCGTACCAGGCAAAGCAGTTTATCCCATGGGAAGAATAAGCCTGGAAGTGGTCTTCGGGTACGCGACCAACTTTCGCAAAGAGATATTGGACTTCGAGGTGGTCGACTGGAAGTCGCAATACCACGCAATCCTCTGGCGACCAACCTTCGCCCGCTTCATGGCTGTACCTCATTACGCCTACCTCAAGCTGAAAATGCCAGGGCCACATGGTGTCATTACAATCAACGGAAGCTTTGTCAGATCCGACAGATGCGACGAGGAATTCCACAAGTTAGCAGAAGCCTTCATAACCCATCAAAACGATGGCACCACAGGAGCCACAGAAGAAAACCTCCCATAGACGATGAACCAGCAGATGGACACAAGCGCCAGGCAACAAAGCTACCGGCCATCAAGGCCACTTACAGCAGATAAAAGGTATCCTTCTTCAACTGAACCTCCCTCCTTTTACTTTTTCCAGACTTACTGTATGAGACAATAGGGAAAAGCGTGATTCAAGTATCCCCCACAAAAAACAAACTTTGGCATCGAGGGCTCGCCGAAGCAGCCACCCCTCGAGTCGTCTCCCGCAATCGCGGCACAAAAAACAAACTTTGGCACTCGGGGGCTCGCCGAAGCAGCCACCCCTCGAGTCGTCTCCCGCAATCGCGGCACAAAAACAAACTCCGGCACTCGGGGGCTCGCCGAAGCAGCCACCCCTCGAGTCGTCTCCCGCAATCGCGGCACAAAAATAAACTCCGGCACTCAGGGTCTCGACGAAGAAGCCACCCCTCGAGTCGTCTCCCGCAATCGCGGCACAAAAAACAAACTTTGGCACTCGGGGGCTCGTCGAAGCAGCCACCCCTCGAGTCGTCTCCCGCAATCGCGGCACAAAAAATAAACTTTCGCACTCGGGGGCTCGCCGAAGCAGCCACCCCTCGAGTCGTCTCCCGCAATCGCAGCACAAAAAACAAACTTTGGCACTCAGGGGCTCGCCGAAGCAGCCACCCCTCGAGTCGTCTCCCGCAATCGCGGCACAAAAACAAACTCCGGCACTCGGGGGATCGCCAAAGCAGCCACCCCTCGAGTCGTCTCCCGCAATCGCGGCACAAAAACAAACTCCGGCACTCAGGGGCTCGACGGAGCAGCCACCCCTCGAGTCGTCTCCCGCAATCGCGGAACAAAAATAAACTCCGACACTCGGGGGCTCGACGGAGCAGCCACCCCTCGAATCGTCTCCCGCAATTGCGGCACAAAAACAAACTCCGGCACTCGGGGGCTCGCCGAAGGAGCCACCCCTCGAGTCGTCTCCCGTAATCGCGGCACAAAAATAAACTCCGGCACTCGGGGGCTCGCCGAAGCAGCCACCCCGGGAGTAACAGTCCCTCCCCAAGCCATCTTCCACAGAGCACATTCAAGCAAGGGAGGAAGACAAAAACAAGACAACTAATCTGATGGCTCCTGCTTGGCCATAATATGAGCGCCTAAACTACGGTCGCTCTCATCAACGACGCCCGCTACAACACGACCTGCAAGTTCGCCAACGGCTGCATAATGATCGTCCATCGACTGAGCCCTACCACCCGGAGGACCCCGTACAACCTCTCCGAGATCTACACCAGGCCAGTGACTATGGACCAAACCTAAAGCAACCCGAGCTCCTGCTCGAATCAAGTGGTCCATCACGCGACGCAGCTCGGCAGGTTGGGTAAAGAAGCGGCAAAGCGTCTCAAGCCTGGAAGGGACAACTGCCAACGGATAAAACTGGGCATGAATGCCACCCAGCACCCGCTGGCAGTACCTCAACGCCAACGGAACCCTCTCGACGCGAAGACGCAGCAAAGCAAAAGAACAAGCACGGGCCCCATCCGCCTAAAAGGGGTTCCTGGCTCGCACAACAGGATCTTCCAAGCGCGACATATCAGAATGCACGGCCGCCTCTTCATCTCGGGACCTCCCCGCCAGGACTTCGCCAAAGAAACAGCAACTACAGTCAAGACTAAAGCACGAGGAGGACTCGCAGAATCAAGCAAAAGCAAAATTCACCCCGCAGAACATCAGCTAGACTGGCAACCCACGAAGCAAGATCGTCAATCATAGCCTCGGCACGCTCTCGTCGAGACCGATGGACAACCACAGAAGCCTTCAGCTGCACAATCTCCCGCTCGGCATTCCTCAACCGCAAGCAAACAGACTCGTAGGCACCCTCACGAGTGTCATCCTTCAATGAATTCCAAGGACGAAGAACACCCGGAGCGGCCTACCGCAAACAAAAGCACAAGCATCAAACACCAGAAGGGACAAGCTAAGCAAAGTCAAGATAGATAAAGACAGCCGACAAGCAACAGTCACAGCAGAGTCGCGCGTTACAGATGAAGTCTCAACAATAATACTACCGCCCCCCTCCCTCGCCCACAGTAGGATTAATCTGGGCGTCCACAGCCTTTTGCAGCAGAAGAGCAAGCTGATCAGCACGCCCAAGCAGCTCCGGCGAGTAGCCCGGGATGGTCTCAACCAAGGATTCGTCAATAGAAATTTCGTGCCCCATAAAGACAGCAAGAGCCGTAGAAGAGCCACTCACCAAGCTGTCAGCAACCAACTCCCCCACGCGCTTCCCCTCCGGACCAAACGCAGCCACGAGAGCATCCAGGCCCTCAGGCACCTTCGAAGCATCCGGCATCAGGTGCTCATGAACACGGCGAAGAAGATCAGAGGCACGACCACAAACACCCTCGACAGCAGCAACAGCACTCGCAAGAGCATCCGCAGCCCCCTTCAGAACGCCAGACTCCGAGGCAGCAACTTCGACCGGCTCCAAACCTGCAGTAGCTGCCAACAAGCAATGGAACGTCAACAAAAAGGAGACAAATGTAACAGAAGGAAAAGTACAGGATCCACACTTACAAGTAAGTCGGTCCGCCAGCACTCGAAGGCGTTTCCCCTCCGCCAACTCCATCTGCTCGTATGCCCCCTCAGCTTGACGAAGGCGAACGAGCTCCTCATGCTGCTCGTGCAGCTCCACCTCTTTTGAAGACAAAGCTTCCTGCAAGTGGGAAGCAGTTCGAGAAACCTTGTCGGCCCGCTTCTCGGCCGCCCGGCGACGACCTGACGTGCATCCAACCACAAGGAAAAAGTCAGCACAATAAAACGTGGAAAAGCTCCACTCCCAACAGCCTAAGAGGAAGACGCACCATCCATGGTAGTTAACGCATCCTGGGTGATAGAGGCGAAGGTGTCCCGATGTTTCGATGAGATGATGGAGATCGATTTTGGTGGAGTAGACTTTCACGACCCGACTACGAACGTGCGAAGACGTTGCGCCTTAGCAATCGCTAAACCAACTCCGAGAGGTTATTGATCCCGCGGATGCACGATCAACCTGACCACGAAGGTCAATTCCTGCAAGCAATCGAAGAACAAGCAAGAACTAAGAATTGCAATCTGGATATTGCGAATATAAGATGAAAGATTAACAGAAGTTGGGGTTCCAATGCGGTCTTGGCCTGGTCGGACGACACAAACGAAGAACTCGAAGTTGCGGCTATGGCTAACTTAAATCTAATTAAAACCCAAGTCTAAACGACGCCCTAAGGGTTGTATATATGGGGGAACAGAGGGGATTTTCGTGACCCCTTGGAGGTGGGGTCCGAAAACAACCCTAACTCGGTTTCCCCACACATACGGACTCTAAAAACAGCCTATAATGTGGTATTTCGAAATTACATGGGCCCAGCCCAATATTAAGGTGACGCAGCACCTATAATTGCTCTTGGACGAAAATAATAAAGTAGCATCTCGTGTATTCCGTCCAAGCCTTCATGCATGCCTTATGGTGGCTTCAACGTGCGAAAATCCCCACTGGAAACTCCACTGTACTTTCCCCCACGCGCACCTTCTTCTCCATTCTTGATCCCGCTCCAATGACCATCCTTCGTGTCCATGCTAGGTCCTTCATTCATAAGCAAAACAAAAGTATCTAATTTAGGCAGCATCATATGTTCATGAACAATAGAAGTATTCGCAAGAAACGAAAGTACCTGATAATTTAGTTGACGTGCACGTGCTCTAGTAACTGGTCCAGTATGTGTAGTTGGTGAGGGTATGGGTGTAACATTAGTAGGGATGTCCTCATCATCCTCCCCTTCTTGAATTGAAGTCGTCCTCGACGGAAGCTCATCATCTTCTCCCAAATAAGGTTTCAAATCTGCAATGTTAAATGTGGGACTAACCCCAAAATCTGCAGGTAGCTCAAGTTTATATGCATTATCATTAATTTTCTGTAAAACCTTAAAGGGACCATCAGCTCGTGGCATTAACTTAGACTTGCGCAAATCAGGAAACCTATCTTTACGTAGATGTAACCAAACAAGATCTCCTGGTTCAAACACAACATGCTTTCGACCCCTATCACCAGCAAGCTTGTATCTAGCATTCATGCGCTCAATGTTTTCTTTAGTTAACTCATGCATTTTTAATATCAATTCAGCACGTTGCTTAGCATCAAAATTAACCTTCTCCAAAGATGGAAGAGGCAGCAAATCAATAGGTGCACGAGGTAGAAAACCATAAACAATCTCAAAAGGGCACATTTTAGTGGTAGAATGCACTGAACGATTATAAGCAAATTCAATATGAGGTAAACATTCTTCCCACAGTTTCAAGTTACTTTTTAAAACAGCCCTAAGCATAGTAGACAATGTCCTATTGACCACTTCAGTTTGTCCATCAGTTTGGGGATGACATGTAGTACTAAAAAGTAGTTTAGTCCCCAACTAGCCCATAAGCATCTCCAAAAATGGCTAAGAAACTTAGTATCACGATCCGAGACAATAGTATTGGGCACACCATGTAAACGAATAATCTCTCTAAAGAATAAATCAGCAACATTAGCAGCATCATCGCTTTTATGACATGGTATAAAATGTGCCATCTTAGAAAATCTATCCACGACAACAAATATGCTATCCCTCCCCTTCTTTGTTCGAGGCAAGCCTAAAACAAAGTCCATGGATATGTCCTCCCACGGAACACTAGGTACAGGTAAAGGCATGTATAAACCATGAGGATTGAGTCGTGACTTAGCTTTTTGACATGTAGTGCAGCGAGCAACAAAACGCTCAACATCCCGTCTCATCTTTGGCCAAAAGAAATGTGTAGCAAGTACGTCCTCCGTCTTTTTCACGCCAAAATGTCCCATTAATCCTCCTCCATGCGCCTCCTGCAACAACAAAAGACAAATAGAGCTAGCTGGAATGCATAGCTTGTTAGAACGGAACACAAATCCATCATTAAGCACAAACTTGTTCCATGTTCTACCCTCTCTACAATTCTGCAATACATCTTTAAATTCCGCATCATTTACATATTGTTCTTTGATTGTCTCTAAACCGAATATCTTGAAGTCAAGTTGTGAAAGCATAGTATAACGACGAGACAAAGCATCAGCAATAATATTATCTTTCCCCTTCTTGTGTTTAATGACATAAGGGAAAGTCTCAATAAATTCAACCCACTTAGCATGTCTACGATTAAGTTTTGCTTGACTTCTTATGTGTTTCAAAGATTCATGATCAGAATGTATAACAAATTCTTTGGGCCATAAATAATGTTGCCAAGTTTCTAATGTCCGAACAAGAGCATATAATTCCTTATCATAAGTAGAATAGTTCAGACTAGGCCCACTCAATTTTTCAGAAAAGTATGCAACAGGTTTAGCATCTTGTAATAACACACCTCCCAAACCAATCCCACTAGCATCGCATTCAAGCTCAAAAGTCTTATTAAAATCAGGAAGTTGGAGCAAAGGAGCATGTGTTAACTTATCTTTCAATACCGTGAAGGCTTCTTCCTGTGCGGTACCCCAAGTAAAAGGCACATCCTTGCGTGTAAGCTCATTGAGAGGTGCAGCAATGGTGCTGAAATCTCTCACAAAACGCCTATAGAATCCAGCGAGGCCAAGAAAACTCCTCACTTGTGTGACCGTTTTGGGCTGCGGCCAACTCTCAATCGCCTCGATCTTGGCTTTATCAACTTCAATTCCCTGCGGAGTAACAACATAGCCAAGAAACGATACTCGGTCGGTGCAAAAGGTGCACTTCCCAAGGTTACCAAACAAACGTGCATTACGTAGAGCAATAAAAACAGCACGTAAATGATCCAAATGTTCCTCCAAAGATTTGCTATAAATCAGTATATCATCAAAATAGACTACCACAAATCGTCCAATGAAAGCACGTAAAACCTCGTTCATTAATCTCATGAAAGTGCTAGGTGCATTAGTTAACCCAAAAGGCATGACTAACCACTCATATAATCCAAACTTAGTTTTAAATGCCGTTTTCCATTCATCTCCTAATTTCATGCGAATTTGATGGTATCCACTACGCAAATCAACATTGGAAAACATGGTAGAGCCACTTAATTCATCAAGCATATCATCTAGCCTAGGAATAGGATGACGATAACGAATAGTAATATTATTAATGGCTCGACAATCAACACACATACGCCATGTTCCATCCTTTTTAGGCACTAATATAACAGGAACAGCACAAGGACTAAGGGATTCACGTATGTAACCTTTGTCGAGTAGCTCTTGTACTTGACGCTGAATCTCCTTCGTCTCCTCCGGATTGGTACGGTATGGCGCACGGTTGGGCAGCGAAGCACCGGGAATTAAGTCAATCTGATGCTCAATCCCTCGAATAGGTGGTAATCCCGGTGGTACGTCTTGTGGAAAGACGTCAATAAACTCCTGCAAAAGGTCAGTGACAACAGGAGGCAAAGAAGGAGGCAATTCCTCAAATGAAAACAAGGCTTCTTTGCACACAAAAGCATAGCACACATATTGACTAACATCCAAATCCGAAATATCAACCTTACTAGCAAGCAAAGTTGGACTAGTCAATTTAATTTCATTAGAAACAACAGAAGAAGATTTGCTATTAGTCTTATGTTGTTGCTCAAATTCTTTAGCTGCTATCTCATTTTCACTCTTATTTTTCTCCTGTTTAGCTTTACTAGCTCTAGCAAGATCATCTTTCACAATTTGTTCAGGAGACATAGGAAGTAAAGCAATATTTTTATTCTGATGAACTAGAGTAAACTGATTTGTCCTACCATGGTGTACAACATTCCTATCAAATTGCCATGGTCTACCAAGTAAAAGAGAGCATGCTTGCATGGGTACCACATCACAATCAACATAATCAGCATATGCAGCAATGCTAAAGTGCACACGAACAGAACGTGTTACCTTAATCTTACCACTATTGTTAAACCACTGAATATAGTACGGATGGGGGTGTGGTCTTGTGGTGAGAGATAGCTTCTCCACCAACTCCATGCTAGCCAAGTTGTTGCAACTCCCTCCGTCAATGATGATGCGAACCGAACGTTCTTTCACCACTCCCTTTGTGTGGAACAAATTATGCCTCTGGTTTTGCTCGGCCTTCGTTACCTGCACACTTAATACACGTTGAGCAACCAAACTAGCATATTTATCTGCATCATCAGGAGTCATATACTCTATATCATGAGCATCATCATGGGCACCCTGTTCCTCATGAGCAATGAGAACTAGAGTCTCCTCATCATAGTCACTCGCTGACTCATACCCACCATCCGTCGTAATAGTCATCACACGCTTGGAGGGACAGTCTTTTGCGAAGTGACCTCCACCTTGGCACCTGCGACATTTAATATCACGATCTCGTGCTTGCCCTGTGGACTCCATGGAGGAAGAAGAACTCGCCGCTGGACCACTCTGTGCACCCTTGAATGGTGGCGCTGGCTGTTTTGGTGGCTCCCTGTAAGAATGAGCGGCTGAAGTAGATGGTGGCGCAGCAGGACGTGTGGATGTAGAAGCTCCACGCGATGTCCATGATGTATTTCGTCCTGCAGAAAAGTTAGGTCTCGTAGCGGCCTGTCGATCCTGCACTTCACGTTCAGCTTTACAAGCAAGATGAAACAAACGAGTGATAGTAGCAAAGTCCTTGTATTCTAGAATAGTTTGTATCTCCCTGTTTAAGCCACCCATAAAACGTGCAAGCATAGCTTCATTATCCTCTACTAGGCCACATCTAATCAATACAGTTTGTAATTCTTGATAATATTCCTCTACAGAATTTTTTCCTTGTCTCAAACGCTGTAATTTTTGTAACAATTCACGTTGATAATAAGGAGGAACCCAGCGAGTACGCATAGCATCTTTTAAAGCAGGCCAAGTAGTTGGAATATTATTAGCATGCAATCTACAATGTTCAGACCACCAAATAGATGCAAAGCCCGTGAATTCACAAACAGCAGCAGTAACACGTCTATTCTCAGGATATTGTAAACATGTAAAACGTTGTTCAGTTTCTAACTCCCAAGTAAGATAAGCATCAGGAATATATCTACCCTCAAACGGCTTAAGATTCAATTTAAGTTTAGGCACATGTTCATCATCGCGTACCTGAGGGGGTGGTTGGTGTCGACCGTGGCGAATGTTGGGACGTGGACGTCCAGCTGGCTGCTCATAGGACGCTTCCTGTTCCACCTCCTCCTCGTAATCACCCTCGTAGTTGTCGTCCTGGGCGACGTCAGAAGCAGCAGCAGCAGTAGCAGCAACTGCAGCAGTAGGAGGAGCACCAATACCAGCAGCTTGTCCTCGCGGAAACAGAATACGTCGTGCACGTGGTAGTGGCGGTGGCTGTGGTTGTGCTGAAGGTAGGCGTGCGATCAACTCAGTAAACTTGGCGTCGAGCTTGGTGTCGATCATTTTCTCCACGCCATCAATCGCCTCTGTAAATCTGGTCTCGATGTCCTGCACCTGTTGAGACATCATACGTGCAAATTTATCATGTAACTCCTTGTTTGTCATGTTCTCCCAATCGGGTGCATCCCGCGCCACTTCATCATGTGATCCTGGCATGGTTAGCAGAAATAGAAAACACACAGGAATATGATCCTACTTCTACTAATGGGATGGATGTGGGGTGGTGGAAAGCACAAATCCGTCAAGCTTTTCTTACGTTCTTACCGATTCTTACCTAGCAGCAGGTGGTGATGTACAACCAACGGGTCAAAACTCTCAGAGATATGGTAGAGCGATGGCCAGGAGGTGTCAAAACGCACGATGTAGAATATATGTGGAGCTGTAGGAAGGCTGACAAGTATGGTAGGAAAAACTCAACAGTAATCAAAACAGAGATGCAAAGCTGAATAAACACTCAACGTCGGTACTGTGCTGATCCTAGGCTAGACCGTACTAGAGACGCGAGCCTAAAACACCAACGAAAGCACGGCGCGGCACGTAACAACTGTGAAGCACACTCTGAATTTTTTTTTCTCTCTTTTTTTTTTTTCCTCTTTTTTTTTTTGCGATGCGGGACTGCGGTGGCTGAAAAAGTGCGAAAAAATCACTATGGTGGCGAACGTCTCAAAACGAGTTTCGGGACCAAAGGAATGTATGGGCACGAAATTTTTTTACCCCTGAAAATTTTGGCCTAAAAACTGCTCTGAAAAGCGTGCCAGACTTTTTTTTTTTTTTTTTTTTGGAAATCACCCTCTTCTACGTACGACAAAAGATTGGTGAAATCCGACTCTAATCAACTCAAAACTATTCTGGCTACGGAGATATCAGGAACCGTACTGATGGTGGAACTCAAGTCGGACTCGTGAGACGTGGTGGTGTATATGGACTCTGCTTGGCGGAACGTGGTGGTGTATCTGGACTCGGATTGGCGGAACGTGGTAGGATGACTACTGGTGCGGCGGCGACGTGGCAAACTGTGATCAGAACTCGAAACTCTAAGGGAACTAGACGCTAAGATCAGCAACTTGACACAACGATGCAACCGTAAATTCAACAAAGCAAGTACTGAAAAGAAAACTGGACAAAGGCTAGGACTGTCTTGGGACGTGATGATCTAACCCTAACTTTTTTTGTTGGCTTTTTCGTGGACTGTAGGTATGAAGAACAGAACCAATCTAGACTATGAAAACTGGTAAATCTCACCGAGCAACCTGGAAATCTGATACCACTTGATAGAGGCGAAGGTGTCCCGATGTTTCGATGAGATGATGGAGATCGATTTTGGTGGAGTAGACTTTCACGACCCGACTACGAACGTGCGAAGACGTTGCGCCTTAGCAATCGCTAAACCAACTCCGAGAGGTTATTGATCCCGCGGATGCACGATCAACCTGACCACGAAGGTCAATTCCTGCAAGCAATCGAAGAACAAGCAAGAACTAAGAATTGCAATCTGGATATTGCGAATATAAGATGAAAGATTAACAGAAGTTGGGGTTCCAATGCGGTCTTGGCCTGGTCGGACGACACAAACGAAGAACTCGAAGTTGCGGCTATGGCTAACTTAAATCTAATTAAAACCCAAGTCTAAACGACGCCCTAAGGGTTGTATATATGGGGGAACAGAGGGGATTTTCGTGACCCCTTGGAGGTGGGGTCCGAAAACAACCCTAACTCGGTTTCCCCACACATACGGACTCTAAAAACAGCCTATAATGTGGTATTTCGAAATTACATGGGCCCAGCCCAATATTAAGGTGACGCAGCACCTATAATTGCTCTTGGACGAAAATAATAAGTAGCATCTCGTGTATTCCGTCCAAGCCTTCATGCATGCCTTATGGTGGCTTCAACGTGCGAAAATCCCCACTGGAAACTCCATTGTACTTTCCCCCACGCGCACCTTCTTCTCCATTCTTGATCCCGCTCCAATGACCATCCTTCGTGTCCATGCTAGGTCCTTCATTCATAAGCAAAACAAAAGTATCTAATTTAGGCAGCATCATATGTTCATGAACAATAGAAGTATTCGCAAGAAACGAAAGTACCTGATAATTTAGTTGACGTGCACGTGCTCTAGTAACTGGTCCAGTATGTGTAGTTGGTGAGGGTATGGGTGTAACATTAGTAGGGATGTCCTCATCACTGGGCAGAATCATGAGACCTTTGCCACCGTTCAGCATCAATGATCAGGCGCTCACAGTGTTGGAAGACAGGCTGTAAACAAACGTCAAAACGCAGTAAGGAAAATGAGACTGTAAGCAACCGCACGCGCTTGCTCACAGCCTCGGGGGCTTCTCCCATCGGGAGCACTGCCGTGCTCCCAATGAAAAAAGAAAACAAAATAGAAGCCTACCATAACAGAAAAACGGTCAAAGGCACAGATTTTATCTTTAGCTGCAAGATCGAAGCGACCAAAGAAAGGAGGACCCAGCTCCGCAGGTTTAAACGTCAGAAGCCCCACCAACAGGCGCACCCGAAGAAGGTGCGACAAGGACGGCACCCGCCTCCGCGGCAGTCGCCGGAGGGCAGGACCGACCAACAGGAGTAGCAGGGACATCATGACAATGAACAGCTGCCGAGTCTGTCGACTTCAGATCCACGGTGGCCGCACTGCTACTCGAAGCAGCCGGAAGAGTCGCAACACTACAAACAAGCCATCAGATACAGAAGCAAGAAGCAAACAATGTACAAAACCAAGGAAAACACTTACCCACTATGCGCAGGGCGAGCGCGCCACAGCCGGTTTCTCTTTGGATCCGTAGGCGCAGAAGGCAGATCAGCAGCTGGAGCTATGGGAGCAGCAGTATCACGATCCCCAAAACTCCCGGGGCAGGACCGCTTCACACGAAAAGGGCCTGAATCCTCGTTGTCCCCAGATTCAACGATCATGGGCCCCATCCCGGCGGACCGAGCAACGCCTTCGGCAGCAGAGGCATTAGATTCCTCGAGGATATCAGCATCCTCCGGCTGAGGAGGATTACGCAGCACAGGGTCATGTCCCTACAACACGCAATAAAAACAACAGTAAGCAGATAAGCAACCGCACAAACACAAGCAAGGCGACGCGGTCACAAACCTGAAAAGGAGGGTTTTCAGCAGTGTATGGGCGCGCAAGCCGCATCTCAGAATCACTCGAGTACTTGGTCACCCATTGGAGTCGGGTGAGAAGCTCGCCAGACTCGAAATCTTCAGGCGAGCACCTAGTCGGGTCAGCAGGACCCAGATACTGCCACATAGGAGAGGCACGATGTTGCAGCGGCTGAACTCTTCTCCCCACGAAAACAGAGATAAGCTCCCCACCAGACAATTCATCCTTCAGCAAAGAAATCCTATCTAGATAGGGAGTCAGCTCAGTTGATTCCGCAGCAATCAGCGAATGAGACGAAGACGCCTGCCTCACTACTCGAGCGGCTGGATTAAAAGGAGCAAGGCCAAAACGCTGGCCGGTCACGCAGCGGTCTTTCAGATAAAACCAGCCCCGCCGCCACCCGCTAACCGAGTCGATCTTCTCCAGATCAAAATATGAGTCTTTATCCCCAATAGAGATGCTCATCCGACCCACAGCATACTCGGAGTTGGTCCTCTTCACACTAAAGAGACGCCTTCAGAGCCCCCAATGCGAGTAAATACCCAGGAACGCCTCACACAAAGTGATAAAACAGGCAATGTGCAAAACCCCGTTCGGGGTCAAATCGTGCAACTGGATGCGATAGGAGTACAACAAGCCCTGCACAAATGGATGCAGCGGAAGAGCAAACCCACGGGGGAAGTAAGATTGGAAGCATACCCGCTCATCTGACGCAAGAGTAGGGATCGGCTCATCCCCCGGCAAACGCGCCTCACCCTCGACCACTACGCCATCGGCAACCAGACGTGCCAGATCTGAAGCATCAAAGGTCGATGGTTCCCAACCGCCAGACATCTTGATTGGTTCCGCAGCAGCACGAGAACGTTTGGTCATAGAGGTCGAGGAGGAATCAAAGCAGAGGAAGAGGAAGAACTCGAGAACTGGAGAAGGCAAGAAGAAGACGGGGAAAGCAACGGCTGGGTAAAAACCTAAGTTTACCCAGCCGCAAACCTATTTAATCCCGGAGCCTAGCACAGAGGATCGCCGTTAACCCCTGCTACCTAGTAAACGTGGCACGATCCCACGAGGGGAAAATGCATGGAAAGCTCAACCGGCGCAGTAACAAACACCGCGCACGACGCACGAAAAAGAGGACCATAATCGCACAAATGCAAAAATTTCGGCGGGACCACACCAGGTCGTCTCCTACGGCAGGCTACAGTGGTCAAAAACAGCAGAAGACCACGCCAACGTCTTGTCACAGGCAAAGCGTATAAGGTACGCTATCGACGCCTAAAGATTTTATCAGATCTTTTTCCAACAAAAGCAAAAAAAAAATCTCGCTCCCATCGGGAGGAGCCCATCTCGAGAATCACCAGGTGCTCACTCATCTGAAGATCAACAAGGTGCTCGAGTGATCACTCGCACGCACTAGAGTTACAGGTGCTCCCTCACCTATGGACCCACAAGGTGCTCGAGTGACCACTCGCACCCTTGAGAGTCTCGGGTGCTCCCTCACCTCTGAAAGAAACTCAAAAAGCTTTCAAGTAATTACTCGCAGAAGGATTCCTCGCCTAAAGCACTCGAAACAAGCTCCGCGAGTGAGATGAGTGAATAGCTCGCTTGATGATTTGTTCCAAGTGGGTGAAATTCTATAAGGCTCCGCGCCTCAAAAACACACCTATTCCTGGAACCACGACACACTGTGCCCAGATGCCACGCAAGATTAGCGTGTAGGTAAGACCCCACTGCGAAGTTCGGCCGGGCTGGGACTTGCCGAAGAGCGATTTCACTCCCAACCTTTCCATGCGCTGCGCATGAAGTATAAAGCCGGGCGGACGCGCCTTAGGCTACGCAACCAGCTGGCGGCAAATGAACACTGTAAGACCTGAAGCGGCCGGACTTTTGCTATGCTCCAGTATCCCAAGCTCATGTCGAGGGACATGGGTTTGATTGGGCGATCGTGGTATTTGCCACTAGCGCAATTCACCAAGGCTCGATCCGTCGACTCCTTGGGCCCTTTCTGCTTAACATCCCTCGAAACAGGTTTTGTCATGGCCACCATGCTGCCAGCGACCGCGGGTACACCGCGCATACAAGCCACGGACGTATGAAGACGAACTCGAGTCCCTGCGCGACTCTTCGAGTCCCCCAGGCACTCGGGGGCTACTGAGGAGGGGGTGACCCCACGACTCCTACTAATGGGCCTACCCGGTGTCATTGAAAGCCCACGAAGCTACCGCCCGATTCACCTTGGCCCGCTAGATGGCACCGACATTAGGAGTCCTCGACTGACAAGGAAGGTGCAGGGACTTGCCGTACAAGCTAGGGTTAGGTTTCCTATAATTGTAGATTGATTCCCCGAGACCTGGTCTACTATATAAAGGCCAGGAGGGGCAATGCATAAAGAGGGAGACATCGCCTGTAACCCTAGCCTAGAGCGCATTTGCCCTTGCATCCCCTGTAACTTCTCCACAATCAATATATCGAGCAGGAAGTGTATCCTCCTGTTTGCCGACGAGCTTATCGTCCAACCTGTGTCTTCTCCAACTAGCCCAGGGTCGCTAACCATGGGACTTGCCGGGGCCGATCCTCGACACCGCGTCTCCCCATCTCAGGTCTATTGTAGGCGAGCATGTATGGCGAGAACTAGGACGCAGGAAAACAATAAGGCGCAAGGAAGCATAGAGAGAAGAACGCAGACATGACTGTGGGAAGCCCCCACGATTCCGTTTTTATCACCAAGGCGGTTGGCCAGCCATTACAGAAGGAAAGAGCAAGATGAGCGCCCAGTCCAATCGTGCTTGCCCCATGTTCAGCCATGAAGTGGGCCCTCGACGACACTACAACTCCGCTGCGCGGATCGAGCGCATCGCGCTACTAGGAAACTGGCTATCTTTGGCACATATGGGGTGCACCACAGAAACCTCGCCATTAATGAAAAAGGCCCAGAGGTAGCAGCACATCTGAAAATTAAAACAAGCTTGACATATATACCTAACTACAAAAAAAGCATGAACCTGCAACATGATATAACGTTGATGATTTATCTCCAAGTTGTGAACATATGTATTAACAGACAGATCATACCGAACAATGCAACAAAATGAACAGTCAATGGGCAGAAAAATCTCCATCCATAGTCAATGACCTCTTGCATGCTTACATACACAATAAAGAACAATAGTTTCGCTCTGTTTCACTTCATCTTAAAACATGGTCAGAGTTTTCTATATTCTTTTTTACTTATAGTTTTATAACCAATTAACAAACAGACCAAATCAGGGGAGGTGACGCAATATTCGGAATCAAATCCCCACCTTATCTTAGCAAAACAGCTCAGACAAACAACCATAGCAAATGCTCATTAAATTATAAAATTGTGCGCTGCTACATTAATCTCAATTAACAACTACATAGAAATTTATTGGGGAAGATTAACGAAGTACCACGCATTGAATATGAGCCGAATGAGGATTCAACAGCAAATTTTGCACTGCAAGAATTTTGCACAACAAAAGAGTAATGCATCTACCAACGAAAACTGACTAAATTTGGGGGCTCTTCATGCAGCTAAGTTCATTGCAGAGGGCAAAAGAAAGTAACTGGGCTGTTCCCGAAGGGCAATTTCTAGTCCTGCTGAAACAGTCGAGATCTCCTGCCGTAATTTTGAGAGAAAAATAAAAGTGGGTGAGGAGCCGAACCCCGACGGAGAGGAGGAGGTGGACGGCACGGAGCGGCGGGTAGGAGGCCGCCGTGGAGCACCAACGTGATGATGTCGCTGGTCTGGGGCGGGACCTTGAACTCCTCGGCGGCGAACTTGAGCACCGCGGTGAAGGACGCCGCCTCCGGTACACTGAACCTGCGAAAGCCACCGCACAACACAGATCATGATGCGATATGGTCCGAGGAGGGGGAAGTAGGGGGCGGTTACTCACACTTTGAAGGGGGCTTGGGGTCGGAGGTGAGGATCAGCTTGATCTCCCGGCTGGTCGGCGGCGAGACGGGGATGGACACGGGGCCGGCGGCGTGGATCTGCTGCTAGGCTTTGTCGCCGGAGAGGAGAGAGATGAGAGAGGGGAAGGGCGAATGGGTATGAAAAGAAGGGGGGGCGACGAACCGTTATCACTACACCTATCTATATCTCTTATAAGACAAAACCTCACTAAAATGCATTTAAAGTGTCTATCTCAACATGCAAGCCATCTACATCACCCAATATTGTATCCAATCATTTGTCCATGTCATCTACTAAGAAAACTCAACTAACATGCATTTGTGGTATCTATCTCAACATACAAGCTATTCACATCACTCACTATTGTATCCAATCATTTAACCATGGCACCCACTAACAAACTCAACTAACATGCATTTGTGGTATCTATCTCAACATGCAAGCTATCCATAACACTCATTATTGTATTCAACAATTTATCCATATCATCCACTTTCATTTACATGAATTTTATATCCTTCCAATTTACATTGTAGAGTTCTTATAAAAAATTCCGCTGCAACGCGCGGGGTATTCTTCTAGTAAAAAGTCACAAGGCAGACCCAAAACAACAATTTTTACCGTCTGATCTAAATCTGATGATCTACATTAAGAGTAACCACGTTGAGCACCAACCTACGGACGTTGAGGCCTACAATAATCGCGAACCGCCGCTCAGCCCGCCCGCACGACTCCTTCCTCTCCTCCGTCCCCCACCCCTCCATCAACGCCCTCCTCTCCTCCGTCCCTCACACCCACGACGGAGCCGCCCCCTGAAGCCCTCCTCTCCTCGGTCCCAGCCCCAGTCCCACCCCCACCTCCGTTCGACGCCTCTGCTCTGCCGGGCGGTGTACAGACATCTTGAAATTATGTTGTGCTTCTCCGATGATGCAGTTGTACAGACATCTTGCGAGTAAGTGCCCGCGAATCTAATTGCTCGCTTTATCTAAACTTGATTTCCATTGCTTTCTTACGGTGTCCTAAAGAAGCGTCATTTTAGTGTACTTTATTATATCTCATAATCACAGATTATTGGAATGCATAATTACTTGGCATGTGTTAGTCATTCTGAATAGGAAATGTTCTTACGGAATATCATGCTGACTGTATATGAAAAACAGGTCATCTATTTTAACATAAAAATCTCAAATATTTTCATGAAGCTGTGACTACAAGGTGAACAAGTCTCTTATACATGCAAACATCAGCCACTTCGAGTCATTCACCATCTCTATTTTTTATCATCTCGGTTAGATAAGGATTTGCAGAGTGTCCAATGAAGGCTCTTCCATTTGATAGTATCTTCCAGTTAGCTTGCATCCAATAGTTAAGTGCTCCATGATTAGACAACCAAAACTGAACTTATGATTATATGCAAGTATGAAAAATTGTTAATATCTCTTGTTTGACTAATCTCGGGATCGGCTGGAGATGAAATTCTCCAGCTTTGGAATGGTTACACATTTTATAGGTCATCTTTTCTCGGGAAGCAGCGCTGCCTAGGTGTTCAGATGGAAGAAGACTTGGACGTGGGAGTGTTGCGATTAATCCATGTGTCTATCTTCTATGAGTTACAGAAGGCTAGGTACCTACCGCTACCTCCATATAAGGTGCACACAAACTGCAGAGTTTTGAAATACTATATAATTTTGTTGATCTGATATAATTTATAAAAAATATTGATTGACCATTAGTGTGTTATACTATATCATGTTGGATGCCCTTTTCTCCATGTCGTGCAAGTGTTTGATAAATTTTGAATTTACAGAACCCACCTATTTTGCGTTATAGGTAGAAAATATGTTTATGCGTTGGAAGCCAATCGATGAATTATATTCATTGGCATGCACTGTTGGGCTATTCATGTGCACTGGGAACTTCTCAACGCTGCCCCAATTATTCTAGAACCTCTTTAAATTTGCAATGCTCATCAGACCATGTCATGTGTCCAATGTCCAGTACAAGTTTTGTAGTCAATTATTCAGATTATTGACTGGGGATGACATTTTCAATCCTATCGAGTCTTCAAAGGATGTTCCAAGCCAAAGATTAATTATGTTTTTTGTAAATTTATCTATTTACTTATGTACCTGCTCCTTAGATGATTGTGATGTAGTCGTTGAAATTTTAGTGCTTTCTTCGAATGTTCAGAAAAATGGTTCAACGTGTGTTTGCCGGAAATTCTAGATCAACAAGACTAACATGTGTTGAGCATGTCAAATTATGTGTCAGCAGGAGTGAAACTGTATATTGTGCTGATTGTACCTGCCAAACTGGTAGTAGTAAGTTGTTCTTCCAAGTCCCTAGAGAATCACTTGCGGTGGTCAGGCAGCTGCTGATGACTGGTCACTGAATAATTAGTCTACTCTGTTATTTTCTTCAGTTTCTGATGTTTTTTACAGTATTTTTTGGTTGCCTTAGTGGTGATGTATCTATCTATCTGGAGCCATATGACGCATGTTTATGTGTTTCATTTTCAATGAAAATGGAAAGGATTGTGCGGCTAAATATATCCTGACTTCAGTTTCTCAAGATACGATGTTCATGGGGTGTATTATTTTGTTATCTAAAAATGCTTCTAATGTGTAGTTCACCTAAGGAGTGTTTTAGTGTTGTGATTCAACAATCCTGCAAGCGGCCAGCTTGGAGCTGTCCATTACCACTCACGAATGCAATCTCCTAGCTCGTAGCCTTGCCCCAAGTTGTTTTCTTACTGTACTAAGCTGCAAAAGCTTTTCTTCTATTGGTTATTTTAACTAATCACAATAATCCAAATAGAAACAGTGATAGTAAGATTGCTCCTTTTGTGTTTTCTGCAGAAAGTAGCCTCTGTGCTTGTCAAATCTGGGTGTTGTTTCATCGAGAGCCTTTCATATACAGAGAAGCAAATCGATGAAGAAAAAAGATGTTGTCAAATGCAATCTGTTTCAGGTACATACTCTGTACTAATTAAAATATATGAGCAAGGAGGCCAAAATGATGTTCTATCTCAAAATGTTTTCTAGAAAATGACCTCAAATTTGTTCTCTAGGTCTTTTGTTCATAGTTTTTGGTTTCATTCTCTTCATTGTCTTGGGATTTACGAAGCATTGAGACGTCACATGGCAAGTACAAGGAACATCATCAGTACAAGGTTGAAACAAGAAGTTGAGGTGATCAATCAAGGCAATAAATTTATCATATTCTTCTGAATTAAGAGGTACCATTTTCCACGGTTACAAAATAAAATAACTGAATGTTGCTTTGGTTTTTCCTATTATTTGTTGCATCGCATAGCGATGATGGCTACCCATTTAGCTGAAAAAGCAGGTCTCATGTTGTGAATATATCGTTGATTCACTTGTTTTTTGAGATGCCGCACCTCTGTTTTTGTTGATCTTTGATTCATGTATATGTAAATTCTATGAAAATGTATCATAGGAAATATGAATTCATAACTCTATGGTTGATGTAATCTATGGATAGTGATGTATCTATATTATGAATAATATGAGTAATGGAATACTCCCTCCATTCCAAAATGTAGTGCGCCCGCGCTTTACGAGGTTCAACTTTGACCATAAATTTAACCAACAAGACCGATTACGGCGGGAGAAGAAGTTATATGGTTCAAAACTTCTTTCGAACACGAATTCGTTGGTATAATTTTTACTCCCGCCGCAATTGGTCTCGTTGGTTAAATTTATAGTCAAAGTTGAAGCACGAAAACCGAAGACGCACTACATTTTGGAATGGAGGGAGTACCTATTAACATCAAGTTCTTTTTTTATTGGATTCTCATATTTTTCCTAGATGGTTATACCAAGCAGGAACTGTTTTGAGGCAAAGCTATGAATTGATATCAGTTTTGAGGTTTACTGCAGATGGTCTCCTGAAGGAGGCATGTTTTGAGGTTGTAGGACACTTGGGATGAACTGCTTTGACATGACTAATAAAAAACTGGGTTGAAACATTTTCCTGAAGAAACATCATTGAATTTTCCTGTACATGTGTAAATGGATTTTCTTTTCTTTCAGGTGTGCCTGATCCGTGCCGACAATCTTTACACCGACATGGCCGGGCATTTCAGGGATCAACACTCACAACTAATGAAGGTACAGTAGAATTATATCATCACAAATGTCGAAGGTATAGTGGCCAATCAATAATTATTTAAAATGGTCAGTTTAAACTATTGTTTAGGAGGATCGGGAGTACGTCGCAGCCGCCGCCGCCGCCGCCGTCACCTACGACTATCTCGCCACCACCACGATGACGATGAACCCTTCTGTAAGATTGCTTGTGCTTGTGTTTAGATTTAAATTTCATGTGGGCTCATGAAAGCTTGTTGGTTGGAGTCATCAGTTACAGGACGCAACCATTCTGGTTATAAACTGAATATAAACTGCCATGTTTACAAACTGCAATTTTTGTTAATTTGTTGGTTCACCAAGGGTACATCGAGTTTCTAAATTTTTTGAATGAATGAACTTGCTAGAGTAGTTTTCCTCGCAGCTAAACAAATAATATCTTGATCAACTGAGGATGTAGATTGTAGAAGTTGTAGCAGCAGAACTTGAAGGCTCAAACTATGTTCTTTAGAGATTGTACAGGTTGTACAGTACTGAAATGTACAGCTAATTAGACCATGGCTACAAATTCAGTGCCCAAACTTTGTTCATTCAGTGTAAACCTTGAGCCTTTTCTATTTCAATTTTGAGGGAAATAAGCTTGACACATGAATGTCAAAATTTCAACATTTGATGATATACAATTGTTACAGTACAGTCAGAATTGTGTATAATTGTGCCTAAAGCAGTTAATCTAAAGATACAAACAATATTCATTTAACACTGATTTTTCTGTTAAAAATATCCAACTAGCTCATTACAGTTCAGATTTAGCCATATGCATGATACTCTTTTGTTCCTCTTTTTCTACTCCATTGCGTTTGGAGTATCTTTTTCAGAGGCAAGTCACTGCATTTAGACTTAGTGAAAAAATTATTTGGTTTAACTAACAAGAGGTGAATTCTTAACTTATATAGTGGCAACAATACATTTTAAATGGTTTAATTGACAAACCATTTTGAAATAGTTTGCCATCTTAAATTGTTTAATTGATTATGCTTGCTATGGTAACACTACAATAAAAAAATTGGTGGGACAGTATGCAAGGAGACACTTGGTGGAACAATTTAAAGTGAATTGTTCTGAACATGTTGAAACAATTAATTAGCAGATGAATCCTTGGTTGTAAAATTCAATGCCTGAGTATTCTTGAAAAGAAACCGACTCTTTATTTGTTATTGAAGTTGTCAGAAGTGATTCGATCATTCTCTATCTAGGCAGTGTTTAAATTGTGCATGAATGTGTTTGCGTAGCGGTCAATTTCTTGAAATTTTATGGCGATGATGTGCGGTGTATTTTCTCATTTTCCCCAAATTTATGATAGTAAAAGCGGCACTCCCATTTGTGTACTGTTAATTTCTGCAATCTGACTTTGACTGATGCAAACATGGTTGGTACTTCGAAGATGAAACAACCATCTTTGTGTGTATTTTTTCAGATCAGGTTTTTCCTCTGTATGGTTGAATATTGTTTGGATATTTGACACATTTAGATCGTGGGAAGTTTTTAGTTCAGAACTAATTCTATTCTGATCAGCCGAGGAGCTTGATATTTTATAATCTTGCTCTCGGATGATCGGATCAATTGGTCTGTTTTTGTATTGAGTAGAGAAGATTTTGATTCATTTGTTCGGTGAACTCAAGCTAACAAAAAGAGACAGGGCTGCATCACTGACTTGTGCTGAGGTGTTGTGGGCAGTTGGTTATTTCACATGAGGGTATTTGGTGTACACAGTTGCAACATGAAAAATCTACTGTCTCTTAATGGTGTATTGTTCATAGTCCCATGTTGTGGTAACTTAATCAATTTTCTATCCGTTTAGCATAAACTACTCTCTCTTATAGTTTGACATCATTTCGCTGTTGCTCAATGTTGGAAACAACTCTTCTATGCGGAATTCTGCAGGTGATAATTTTAGTGAGAAGAAGAGAACCTGCTAGCTGGTGGGCGTGGAGGAGGAGCAGCGCCTGGGCCTGGCCAGGGAGAGGAGGCACTGGGCGTGGAGGAGTAGCCCGCCTCCGTGGGCGCCGGCGGCGGTGGGCCGCGAAATCAGGACCAACTTGCCTCGATGGTCACGGATGGAATCGAGGCGCAGGTGGGCGGAAAAATCAGTGTGCGGGTGGGGGAAGGCTGGACCAGCTCGCCTTCATCGAATTTCTCGTGCTATTATGTTGCTCAAGATGTAGAAATACAAGATTTATGTTCAAATTTTCATTACCTCAGTGCTATTTATTTGCAAACTTTGTTTCTCAGGCCTATAAAATCATTTGTTTCTTAATTATGATCAATATTCAAACGACATGAGTCTACTTCTGGATATATATTCAGATTGTATAGGTCTATCCAGGGTAACATAATGGATCTAGAGTGGCCAAGAATACCAGGTAACCACTGAAATGCCCTTTAAGAAAATTCATCTTCATAAGGACCTCAGAGAGCTCAAACTCTTTGATTCCATGTAGGAAATTGCTATTGTTATCATGTTACTTTGGATTTTGTGCAAATACCTCAATAATTTTGTCGCCTTGTCGATTTCAAATTAGTGCATGCAAAAATGTTCTTGCAAATGCCTTATTGAATTAGCGCTTTTTAATTACAGGGTTGGTGAAGCACAAAGAAGTGACCCAGGGTTGTGTTGCCATTACATTATTTTATGGCATTGCAGAGTACTTTATTTTTTTTGGCAAGGGAGGACCTGCCTCCGCGCGCCACCTGCCTACGCACCCTCCTCTTTGCACTGGATGACCGTCCTCTACGGGATTATGTGCTTAGAAAATTGTCCAAACTTTCAATTCGGAAGAACATAGCAAAGACAACAAGGCTGCACTTTATTCATATTCTGGAATTCATAATAGATTATGTAATTGATTCAACGTATACAAAATGTGAGTGATATTTTGATTCAAGAGTCATGTTGATTCATGAAGATTTATATCCAATTATTTTTATGAAATGAGATTTGATAATATGCACCACATCTGAAATTTCAAACTTTTAAAACAAGCATATATCATATATTTGATAAAAAAATTCTTATGTTTCATATAATGTGTGTTAGTTTATACGTGCATTGCATGTGCATGCTTACTAGTTTGGCTAAGTGAGAAATTTCTGTGGCGCGTGCGGGACGTGCGCCACAGAATTTTTTCACTTAAGCATATGTAGAACTCTGTTATGTAGTTAGACAAACAACAGCAAATAGGCTAGCGGTCTAGTATTACTATTTTGAATCAGAGGCAACCAGGTTCTAATACTGTCCATGCCACAATTATTATGTTTTTTTTATATTTGTAATAATGCTACAAATATATTTAAAGCAAAAACATACATATTTGTGACTAGACAATTAATTTAAAACATACATATTTGTGACTAGACAATTAATTTAGTCAAAAGAAAAATCTCGATCATGTGATGCATCTTTTTTGTAATATTTGAAATAATGCATGTCATCTCGATCACACATGTGCATACACAAAAAAGTCATGTCATCTCGATCGTGTGATGCCTCGTCGGTTTCGAGCTAGCTAGCCTCTCTTAATCTTCTTGCCTTTCTTTGTCGCGGTTGAACACTTTAGCCCAGGCACCTTGGGATTTCTTTTAGTGAACGGACATCCCTTAGTAGGTAGGGTGGTCTTCCTTCTTACTTTACTAGTGGTAGGCATGTCGAAGTACTTGTCGAATTCCTATTCGTTCTTTGGATCATCATTTTTTTCCAAGTCTTGATCGTTGGCGGCTCCTTCCATTCCGATGATGCTCCCCATGCCCCTCCCGACAACAACACGGCTGGGCTTTGACGGGTCAGTAATGAAGAAGCATTACTCAACTTGGCTAGCGAGTAACCATGGCTCATTTTTCGCGGAGGCGTTCTTTGATTTTGCATCGGGTATAACCATGGTGGTGAAATAAACGGTCGTCTTTTTCGACGTTCTTGGCCCATCTGACACGGAACATCGGCACCGTCTCTCCACAGTAGTCGAGCTCCCATATCTTCTCGATTCTTCCGTAGAATCTTTCCTTGACAGTGGTCTCGTCATCGACGAAGGATAGCATAGTAACTCCTGAGTTTTGATATTTGGATTTCTTGTCTTTTTCCTCGGTGTAGAATCTGTAACCGTTGATGTCGTACTACCAGTAGGTCCTTAGATTGTGCGTGGGGCCCTGTGATAAGGAGAATATGAGTTGTTGATCTTCGGTAAAAGGTGTCTGTGGTGGATTGTCCAGTAGCCGTTTCTTGAACCAACCCATGAAACTGAAGTTGTGCTCTCTGATTCCGTCTCCCATTGACGAGGGGGTGACCCCACGACTCCTCTACGTGAGGGTACCTGGTGCGTG
The DNA here is from genome assembly GCA_950022295.1 of Bromus sterilis. Classification (NCBI taxonomy): domain Eukaryota; kingdom Viridiplantae; phylum Streptophyta; class Magnoliopsida; order Poales; family Poaceae; genus Bromus; species Bromus sterilis. Next base: position 237,318,139 of record OX465596.1, read on the forward strand.
TCATGGCTGGCAGCCCACCAGGGGCCCACTCGTGGACACCGACATGATGGAGTAAGACATGAAGACGAAGGCTTGAGGCGCAAGACAAGGACTCCTACTTGTAGTCGACTAGGACTCATGTAAACCCCTACCTGTCTATCTATATAAAACGAGGCAGGGGCACCTCTCTAGACAACTCAACTCACAACTGGACACACAACCCAAGATCTCACGCATAGAACTAGATAGATCTCTCTCCACCAAAGCCCTCGCGGCATCCCTGTACATCATCATCAATACAAGATCAGACAAGCAACATGTAGGGTTTTCCCTCCGGGGGCCTGAAGCTGGGTAAATCGTGCCTCATGTGTCGCTTGTCACCTCCGAATCCTACCAACGCGCAGGCCACGTCACTCTCCTTCCTTCTACACGAAACCTAGGGTACCTAACCCTAGGATTTGCCGAGGCCGATCCTCGTCACCCATCTTCGTCGGTCGACCCAGATCGATGTACTTTTGCTCGATTATGCTTTTGTGCTCTTCCATCCAAGGGTCGAACAATTCGATGCGTTGTAGCGCGACTTGATGTGCCCTGTCAAATTTGGCGCGTCGACATGCGATGCCGGCATGAAGTGCGCGGTAGCCCTCCTGGTGACCATATCCAACGAGCTTGCCGAGGTGCTTCCTGGTGGGCAGACCAACATTCTCATCCTCGGTTAGATAATTCTGGAAGAAGGAGATGCATTCGGAGGTCAGAAATCCCTTGGCTATGCTTCCATCTGGACGGGACCTGTTCGAGCGAATCCTTTAATGACACCGTTCATCCTTTCGAATGACATCATGTTGTGCAGGAACGTCGGCCCGGGATGGATGATGTCATCAACGACATGGCTCAGAAGGTGCACCATGATGTCGAAGAATGCGGGCGGAAAGTAAATTTCGAGCTCGCATAATATCACCACGATCTCTTCCTGTAGCATTTCGAGATGCTTCACACCGATCAACTTCCTAGAGATGACGTCAAAAAGTTGTAGAGGTCAAACAACTTCTCACAGACGTGCTCGTCCATTATCCCTCGGATCGCAACGGGAAGTATCTGCCTCATCAGTACGTGACAGTCATGATACTTCATCCCGCTGAACCTCTTCTTCGCTAAGTCCAGATATCTGCTTATCTTCCCTGAGTAACCGTGAGGAACTTTCAATCCTAGGAGGCACCTAAAAAGATGTTGCAGCTCCTCCTCACTCAAAGTGAAGCAAGCATCACGAAGCACCACCTCATTCTTCTTAGACCTTTTGCGGTGACCTTGAGTCCCTTCCTTGTTCTTCTCATCATCGTCGTCGTCACCATCACTATCGGGAATCCACAGATCTTTCTTGATGCCAAGAAATTTTAGGCCGTGTCTTGCTTTCGGCCCATCCCTTGTCTTCTCCGGCATGTTGAGCAGAGTGCCGAATAGACTCTCGGTGACGTTTTTCGTGATGTGCATGACATCGAGGCTATGGGGCGTGTGGAGGATCTTCCATTACTTCAGGTCCCAGAAAACAAACTTCGCTTTCCATACTCCCAACAACAGGTCTACCCTCAGTCGCTTCTTTCCCTGCTTGGGGCACTCTTCCAAGTTTTGCAACAACTCATGAATTTCTTCGCCGCTCCTCGGACGTGGTGCTCTTTCGAGCTCGTCTTTACCGTTGAACAGATCTCCGCGTTTTCTCCACTGGTGATCAATGCGAAGCCATTTTTGAGTCCCTTGGAACACGGTTTTCGAAGACCCGGGATCCTTTAATAGCTGGAGATATGGGGTCTTATCCATGCACTTGACACATGCCTTGTGTCCTTGGTTGACCTGGGACGCTAAATATTCGTAATCAAGATAGTCCTGCACAGTTGTGAGTAGCGTGGCTCTCATAGGGAAATATTATTGACCGTGGGCGTCCCACGTACGGGCTGGCACATCCCACAACAAGGCCAACTCCTCTTTGAACAGCCTGAGATACAGATGCATGTCGATCCCTAGTTGTTTCAGCCCCTCAATAAGAATACTCAAGTGTATGTACATTTGCTTAGGGCACAACCAAGGGGGGATGTTGTACGGCCATACAAACACGGGCCATGTGCTATGCGTTCTACTCTAGTTTCTAAACGTATTGAGTCCATCAGAGCTAATACCCAGCTTGACGTTCCTTGCATCGTCCCCGAAACCATCTTCGATGTCCAATGCATCCCACTGGGAAGCGTCTGAAGGGTGTTTCAGGATCTTTCCCTTCTCCGGATCATCCTCGGACCTCACCCTTTTCGCATGCCATCGCATTGGCTCTGCTTCCTAGGGTCTACGAAATAGCGCTGCAGACGGGGAGTGATAGGAAAGTACCATACTACTTTTGGAGGAACTTTCTTGTTCCCTCTCTTGTATCGTCCTTTGCCGCACACCTGCCATACGGTGTAATCCTTGTACTCGCCCCGATAAAGTGCGCAGTCATTGATGCATGCGTGGTATTTAACATGCGGTAGGTCGAGGGGGCACACGATTTTCTTGGCCTCATTGATACTTCTTGGCAAGGTGTTCCCCTGTGGAAGACGATCGTGTCAGAATTCCATGTTAGCATTGAAGCTCACGTCGGTCTATTTTTATTCCGCCTTCATCTCCAAACTCTTAAGCGTTACATTCAGGCGTGTATTCTCGGGCCAACACCCAGGATACAATGGAGTCATCCCGTCTATGTCCATTTGCGCCAGCTTGGCTTTCTCTCTGGCTGCAACTCTAGCGTTGCTCATCTCCTTCGGGAGCAGTTCTTGAACATGAGGGTCCCGCAAGGCCGAAGTTAGTAGCGTGTAACAGCCCACATGTAATAATCCACTAAACACTATGTATTCTACTTCCCCTGTTGGACTTGTAACTTGGCATGGTGGATGTGTATGTCATTTCATGTGATGATTTTAATTGGCATTGGGATTGGAGTCATGTTGGGTTGTTTTCCTTTGCATCCAAAGTGGTTCAAGAAGGGCATTGGAGTTTTTTTCCTTGTTGCATGCTCACTCTTCTTGACCCCAATTTTTTGGCCTAGCCATTTCTTTTGCCTTTGCAAGGGTTTTAAGATCCTCAAGGTATTTTTGACTTCATAAAAAATAAAAGCTCTAGTTCAAAGTGATTTTGAAATTCAAAATGAGCTCACATTTTTGTTGTTGCCAAAAATGCCCAAACCATTTTTGGAAATGGAGGAATATTACAAGGATCATTTTGCATATTTTTGTGCATTTTTATTCCTTGTAATTAATCTGGGAAAACTCTTTTACCTTTCTGTTTAATTTTAAATGGAAAGGAATCCACAGAGCCGGTTTTCGTTTGCTTGCTGGAATTCCTGTTGCAGGCCCGGCCCGTCTGGCCTTTTCCTCCGATTTGGGCTGGGAGCCCGGCTGCGAAGGGGCAAGTGGCTCACGCCCGTGCCGTGCGATCTCCATCCAACGACGCTCCTCCTTCGTCTTTCCAGCGCGGACAGAGGTCCCCTCCCCCTTCTCTCTCACGGAGCACGTCCGGCCACGGGAGGTGGAGCCCTCCGTCCAGGGAGAGCGAGAGCTCCCTATTTGAGCACGCAGGACGCGCCGCGGAGCCCTAGGGTTCCATTCCCCCCCATCTTTTCCCTCTCGCCGCCGCCGGGTGCGTTCCTCTCCTCTCCCCTGTTCCGCCGGAGCCGACGAAGAGATGCCTCCAATTCGTCGCCGCCGTTCTGCTTTTCTGCAACTGCGCTGTGCGAGTGGCAATCCTAAGCCATCTTCACCTTGCCCTTGCAGGGATTTCTCGCCAGGGTCGCGGATTGGGCCCTCGCACCGTGAAGCTCCGCCGCGGAGTCATCTTCCCCGACGACGGTGTCGTGGACGCCTTCTGTTCGAAGAGTACGCGTCGCCTTCAGGCTCCCCGAGGTGAGCCTCTGGTGCCGTCCCCTTCCTTTGCGCGTATGCGATTAGTGAGGTCGTCAGACGTCGTAGTTGCCGGCCGCCGTGCCACGGACCCCGGCCATGTCGGGTGCTCACCGTGGTCGGGCGAGTTTGAGGCGCGTGCGGACGTGCACTGAGCACGTCCAGAGCGTGCGTATAGCTGCAAGGAGTAGCCTTTCGCGTGTTGGAGTTCGCGGGTCTCGGAGTCTGAAGAACGCGCACTGAACTGGCCGCCGCTGCGAAGTTCAGGTCGACGTCTCGTCGCCGTCGTGCGCCTAGAACCCTGATCTGGAGTACGGTTGCGAAGAGGGGTGTGCCAGCTTCATGTTTCACGTCGTGGCGTGGCCGTAGTCGATCTGTACGCGAGGCTAGGTTCTCCCAAAGTTCGCCGGAAGCCGCAGTGGTAATCGTCAGTCGCATCGCCGCTCGCCTGAACCCTTGTCGAATCCGACGAGTCCAGTAGAGGAGGACGACCTGGCGCGAGTCCATGGCGTAGAGGAACGTACCACCTTGGGATCCAAGTGCAGAGCGTGGCGGGAGATGGCCGGAGTTGCTCGTGATCATCACGGGAAGTCGCCGCCGTCGTCAGATTCAGAAAGCACCGAGTTTTTCTTCAGAGAGGAGTGCTAGGAGGGAATACCTCACCTTGCTGTACTGCTGCCTTCGTGCAGATGAGTCGCAGCAGTGCAGTGGCAAGCGAGCTGGCCGGTGTGGGAGGCGTCGTGGGATCGAGTCCCAGCCGACGCAGAACCCCCCCCCTTTTCCTTTTGTTTTTTTTGTTGGGCCGTGGAGTGGCCGTGGGCCTGATTCAGCCGGGTGGGCTCTGCTCGCTGGGGCCGTGGAGGTAGAGTTGGGCCCGAGCGCCCGAGACTGGCCCGTGAGGCCAATTCCTCTCGGTTTTTCTTTTCCTTTTCCGTTTAAATTCAAATTTGAATTTGAGTTCAAATTCAAATCTGGTATTGAGCACCTTTTCAAACAGGGGCTTCCCATATATGATTCTGGGATAGTTTGAGCTACTGATGCCCATGGTGATATGCATTTTTGCAATTGGGCCCTCCATAATTTGGAGCTTGACCAATTTTACAAAATGCCCCTTGTAAATTCTTGTTTTTGCCAAGTTTGAGCATTGTTCAAAAGTTGCCCATGCCATATATGAAATTGGGGTAGTTTTACACAAGGAGTTGCATGGTGATGATGATTTCATCATCTGAACCTTTTTCAGAATTCATGTGGTGCAATTTTGCACTCAGCCCCCTGAACTCCAGTTGAATTTGCAACTGCCCTTGCAAATTCAAAATGGAGACATGTCATATATGTTTTTGGGGTGCTTTTCTGCAAGGATTTCAGCAGTGATGTTTTCATGATGTTTTGAGAAACTCATGAAATCTAGGTGTGATCACCTGGTCCAGAGGCATTCAGGTCTTCTGCTTGCAACATTTCAACTTCAGTGCATTTGAAATGTTGATCATCTGATCTCTTCAATCTTGTTCCATGTCATCTTCTTTTCAATCCAGCCCCTAACATATTGTCATATGTAATGTGGCTGGGTTCCAACTGTTGTTGCACTTTCCTGTGTGTCAAGTTCACCGACACTACTCCGTCTCCGGAATCATTGTTTTGCTTTCATGTTATTTAAATTCTTGTAATGCTTGTTGTTCATGTCATGCTTCCATGCTACTTACATTTAATTTAAGGCTTAGACCAAAGCCCTTACAATGTAAATAAAATGCATATGAAAGTGATGACTTGTCGTCATCACCTTCATTTCAATTTGACTAGACAGGGTCTTATCATGTGAATAAAACTTGAACATGCCATCCTTGTTTGAGTTTGCATCAGTTGCTTACTTGTGTGTTTTCCTTGCCGGTATCTTACGTTAGCACCCGAGACTGACGAGGAGACTTACGTGGAGCTGTCCGACACCGAGCACGAGGGTACCGTGGGTGCTGCTTCGACTACCTTACCAGGCAAGGGGGAGATCTGTGTCATTACTTTATAACTTTCTGCTCCTGCCTAGCTGTAGATCTAGAACGTTGTTGCTTGATCCTATCTACCTTATATGCCATGTTTAAACCCATACAGCCATGATCCCCACATCCCAGCAAACCATTGTACTGCTAAGTTACCGCTGCTCAGCCATTGCTTAGTATGGATAGAAAACTTGCTGCTTACCTTATATGTTTATGGTTGGGATATCATGCTATAAAAGAAGTTGGTCGATATTTATTATTGTTAAATGATGTTAATTTATACTCGACGAAAGGTGGAAGGCTGGACTATTCCCGTCTGGTGCTTTGTTCCATTTGAGTCACCTAGGATCCGAGTTCCGGGTATTGTGTTTCTTAACGAGCGTGCCTAATCGTGTGTGGGGTTTTATGGGGCCCCCTTGTCTTACCTACCTAGCCTCGTACATTCTAGTGGTGGCCCGAGCTGATTTACATTTGCAATGTGTGTGTGCTGGTTGGATCCACAGTTGTTTCCAAACCAAACCAGGGACAGGAGGACATAGTTTCTTGGCTGGCCCAAATAGACCGGCTGAGGACCCGGTCTCATAAGAGAACTAACCGGTAATCCAAACCTGGAGTCATACGGTAGAGTCCGATTCGAGAGCGTGGCCAGCTTTTGAGTTGGGTGTCGACTCACCGGGGGCCACCCGGATATGTGCGCTGTTAGTTAGAGGGACTCTGACGTTCCGGAGTTTCAGGCGCTTACCTAGCCAAGTGGAAACCGAGCGTACATGCGACGTCTATAATGGATAGTTGGTACACCCCTGCAGGGTAAATCTTTTCAAAAAGCCGTGTCCGCGGTTATGGACTACTTGAGACCTACTCCTTGTTCATAGAATAACATCAATGATAATCATGCTATAAAACTTGACAAACCGTTTGTGTGCCTTGGTTGTCTTTCTTCGTCCAAGGGGGACCGAGAGGGAAACGAGGTTGTGTTATGTTTGCGTAAGTAGGTGAATAGCCGACTTGTGACACGTTGTCAACGTACTTCTTGGATCTCATCTCTATTCTGATAGAACGAGTAGCCACCATATATGCTAGTACGGCTGCAACCTGTCTCTGTCTTTACCTTACCTGTAGCGTTAGTTATTCCGTAATGACATGTTCTCACCCCCGTTTACATTTCTGTCTTTACCGCTTTGCCTGATCGGCCGCTGCAGTGGATTACTACCTCGACCCCAGCACCGGACGTTACTTCGTGGAGGTGCCCCCGGAGGACGACGACGAGTACGAGTACCTCGACCAGTAGGATCCTTTAGTTGGGCTCAGACGTTCCCGTGGGTGGACATTTATGTGTAGCCCTCTCTAGGGCAATTTGGATCTTGACCGTACTCGGTCCCTATTATGCTTCCGCTTGATGTATTGATGTATTGATGAGATGTACTCTTGATGATATTATATTATTAGACAGTGGCGTTGTATGCCCTGCTCTATGTATCTATCTATTTGTATTTCCTTTCTTAGAGTTATGCTTATATACCTGTTGTCGAGAATCCGGCAGCGACACGAGTGCGAGTGTCGTGCGCCGGTGGCGTTTGATGCACTTCTAACTCCGACCGGACGCGAAAGCGACTAGTTCGAGTTAGTACCGCGTCAGGGGCCTTACAACTTGGTATCAGAGCAGGACTGACTGTAGGACCCTTTACTGGCCGAAGTTGAGTCTAGAAACTATTTTGGTAGTCATATAGGAAAAATTTCGGAGAGTAGGACCTCTTTCTGTTTTCTCCTTATCCCACCCTCCCACACCTTTTTCCGTGAGGAAGTGAAACGATGTTTTGTCTCTGCAACTTATCCCCTTTCAAAACAATCTAGGTTCTCGTTTACATGAGGCTCCGATTCCTCTATAATTTTTTGCTAGCGATGAGATGTGTTGGCGTCTTTGAGACCACTGAGCCGCCACTTGGGGTTGACTGCTCTACCTCGCTTACGGCGTACCCCAGGTGAACCGTCCATACAGGATTGGAGGGCATCCTATGGTAATATGGATGTGGTGTCTTTCCCCTATGGACGACCGTGATGGCGGGCCGCTCAGGGCAGATGTCTCATTGTTCAGGTTTCCAACCGCTCGTATATATTGTTGTGTGCTCGCTAGCAGATTATTATCTTGGATTCGGATGTTCTTGGTTTGGGAATTCCAGTAGCACCTAGCAGTCGACTTTCCGGGTTAACCTTGGTGGAATTTCAGCCTTCGGCTTTCTCATACCTCGTGAGGAAGTTTTGTTGTCAATATTGCTTTAACTTCTGGTTACTTCAATGATTCGTTCATGTTCTCATAAGTGTTCCTGTATACAGGATGCCAAGAGCGAACATGCCGCCGCCAGAGAACCCTATCCTTGGGGAGGCTGTAGCCGCAGTGGCTCAGGGCACAGCTGCGATCCTTCAGATGCTGCAGAACCAGGGTGCTCAGAGGAATGATCGACCACAGTACACCACACTGCAGCAGTTCCTCGCGATCAGCCCCCCCCCCCAGGTTCTCCGAGGCTCGAGACCCGCTGGAGGCGGATGACTGGATCGCTGAGATCAAGAAGCACTTCAGTGCCAACGCCGTCAGACCCGTCGACTACGTCACCTTCGCCTCCTTCCAGCTTCAGGGTGCCGCAGGCAGTTGGTTCTCGACGTACAAGGCCAACAAGGGAGATGCAGAGATCACGTGGGAAGACTTCGTCAGGGATTTCAGAGATGCTCATATTCCCAGTGGACTGATCGAGAGGAAGTGCGAGGAGTTCTTAGCTCTGAGGCAGGGGGACAGGTCTGTGCAGGAGTATAACCTGGCCTTCGTCAGGCTTGCCAGGTACGCTCCAGAGGAGGTCTCGTCAGAGGCCAAGCGCATTGCCAGGTTCCGCGGTGGTCTTGCCACGGACATCAAGTATGCGCTCACCTTGTCCACGCCAAGCCTGTTCTCAGAGTTCGTCGGCCAGGCTATCAGACAGGAGTCAGCTGAGGCAGAGCGTTCCGCAGAGAAGAGGAAGCAGAGAGAGCACAGTTCAGCAGTGATGGTCCACAAGAAGGCCAAGTCCTGGGTTTCAGAGCCACAGTCTCAGCCGCAGCACCAGCAGTTTCAGCAGAGGGGGGCAGTTGTCCGCACTTTTGCCCGCCCTCCCGTCCCAGTGCAGCACGGACCTCGCTCTAATCCACCCTCCGCGAGGCCGCCTGCTCCACAGGGCCAGCCCAGGCCAGAGATCACGTGCTTCAAGTGTGGCAAGCCGGGCCACAAGTCTCCGCAGTGCACCGACCCTCGTTACGCCCGACTGCCTCCGCCTCCACCTCGCTCTACACCGAGCAACGTGATGGTGCGGGCCCAGCCACGAGCAGTCAGGGTTAACAACGTGACCGTCGCAGAGGCCCATCAGTCGTCTGAGATTGTGCTTGGTAGGTTTCTTGTATGTTCAGTTCCAGCGTCAGTTTTGTTCGATTCCGGAGCATCCCATTCCTTCATATCTCAGTCCTTTGCTTCAGCCAGTGACCTTCAGTCCGAGTTTCTCTGTCCGCCGCTTGCAGTCCACACTCCTGGTTCCAGATGCAGCTCCTCAGTATTTGTTCCAGATGTGGAGATCAGTATCAAGGGTGCCATCTTTTCCTCGCCCCTGATTGTCTTGCCCCGCTCCGACATTGATGTCATTTTGGGCATGGATTGGCTTGTCAAGTACAAAGCCAAGATCGATTGTCCGTCCAAGACCGTGTTGCTGACGCACGATTCAGGCGCAGAGATTTGGTACACTTGTGGCTCGACAGTGGGATCAGCACAGTTGTACGCTCTGAACGCTGGAGTTGCTCCATTGATCGAGGAGGTCAGAGTTGTTCGAGAGTTCCCAGATGTCTTTCCAGAGGAGTTGCCAGGTATTCCACCCGTGCGTGCTATTGAGTTCGTGATCGAGTTAGAACCTGGTACACAGCCGATATCTCGGCAGCCTTACAAGATGTGTCCGGAAGAGCTGATTGAGTTGAAGGAACAACTTGTTAAGCTTGAGAAGGATGGGCTCATTCGTCCGAGCAATTCTCCTTGGGGTGCCCCGTGTCTTTTTGTGAAGAAGAAAGATGGTACTAGTCGGTTGGTTCAAGACTACCGTGGTATCAACAAGAAGACGATCAAAAACAAGTACCCTTTGCCCAACATCAATGACTTATTCGAGCAATTGCATGGAGCAAAGGTGTTTTCAAAGCTTGATCTAAAGATGGGGTACCACCAGATTCGTGTCCGTGAGGAGGACATTCCCAAGACAGCCTTCCACACTCGTTATGGACTGTACGAGTTTACGGTCATAACGTTTGGCTTTTCTAACGCGCCTCCGACGTTCATGAGGGCCATGAACTATCTGTTCCAAGAATGGCTAGATGTGTTCGTACTCCTCTACCTCGACGACATCCTTGTCTTTTCCAAGTCAGAGGCTGAGCATGAGGAGCATCTCAGATTGGTATTGCAGAAGTTGAGAGATCACCAGTTTTATGCCAAGTTCTCCAAGTGTGAGTTCTGGATGAATAAGGTCAACTTCCTTGGCCATGTCATTTCCTCAGAGGGCATTGCCGTTGACCCAGACAGAGTCCGGACAATTCAAGATTGGACTCCACCGAAAAATGTCAAGCAGCTGAGGAGTTTTCTCGGACTTGCCAGCTATTGCAGGAAGTTTGTCGAGAATTTCTCCAAGATAGCAAAGCCGATGACGGAGTTGTTGTGCAAGGGCAAGAAGTACTCTTGGTCACAAGCTTGCCAGGCAGCTTTCGATGAGTTGAAGCTAAGACTGACCACAGCTCCGATCCTTACACCGCCAGATGAGTCACAGCCGTTTCAAGTCTTCTGTCACGCCTCGTTGAATGGCCTTGGCGGAGTGTTGATGCAGGGAAAGAGTATTGTGGCGTACACCTCGAGGCAGTTGAAGCAGGCTGAGAGGAATTATCCGACCCACGATCTTGAGCTGGCTGCAGTGATTCATGCATTGGTTACTTGGCGACACCTCCTCCTAGGGAGGAAGGTTGATGTGTTCACCGATCACAAAAGCTTAAAGTACTTGTTCACGCAGCCTAACCTGAACTTGAGGCAAAGGAGGTGGCTCGAGACTATTACTGAGTACTCCGTGGATATTCAGTATACGCCGGGCAAGGCCAATGTCATAGCTGATGCGTTGAGCCGCAAGGGAGATTGCAACAGTGTCCAGGTGCAGAGGATACACCCTGATTTGTGTGAGGCATTTCGAAGGCTCAATCTCGAGCTAGTTCCAGCAGGCTATCTAGCCAACCTTGTGGTAAAGCCCACTATCCGTGAGAAGATTCGTGAAGCTCAGTCTAGCAGCGCAATGATTCAGAAAGTCAAGCAGGGTGTTGCCGCCTCAGTTCCGAAGTACGGTTGCTTTTCAGTGCATAATGACGGCACCGTGATGTTCGAGGAGAGAGTTGTTGTTCCCAAAGAAGGGGGTCTCAGAGAGGTCATCTTGAAAGAAGCCCATGATTCCAAACTGTCCATCCACCCTGGTAGCACCAAGATGTATCAGGACCTCAAGCAGAGTTTTTGGTGGACTCGTATGAAGCGGGATGTTGCCCGTTTTGTCTCTCAGTGTGATGTGTGCAGGAGAGTGAAAGCACATCACCAGAAGCCAGCAGGGCTACTTCAGCCACTTGAAATTCCGGAGTGGAAATGGGATCACATTGAGATGGATTTCATCACAGGTTTTCCTCTGTCGCAGAAGAAGAACAATGCCATCTTTGTCGTCATTGACAATCTCTCCAAAGTTTCCCACTTCTTTCCAGTGAAAGACTCCATTTCAGCAGCTCAGTTGGCGGATTTGTACACCGCAAGAGTTGTCTCTTTGCATGGCATCCCCAAGAAGATCAGTTCTGATCGAGGCAGCCTTTTCACCTCCAAGTTCTGGCAGGCCTTCCAGAAGGCGATTGGTACGACAGTATTGTTCAGTACCGCGTATCACCCTCAGACCAGTGGGCAGGTTGAGCGTGTGAATCAAATCCTCGAGGACATGCTTCGGGCATGTGTCATCTCGTTTGGCATGAAGTGGGAAGAGTGCTTACCGTATGCTGAGTTCTCTTACAACAATAGCTATCAGGCAAGTCTGCAAGCGGCGCCGTTTGGAGTTTTGTATGGCCTCAAGTGCAGGACACCTTTGAACTGGTCCGAGACGGGTGAAAGGCAGCTGTTCGGTCCAGATGTGATCCAAGAGGCAGAGTACAGAGTGAAGATTGTCCGAGAGCACCTAAAGGCAGCACAGTCTAGACAGAAGGCCTATTATGACAGGAAGCACCGTGGTGTTGATTTCAAAGTTGGTGACCTCGCATACCTCAAAGTGTCTCCACTTCGGGGCACTCACCGCTTTGGGATCAAAGGCAAGTTGGCTCCCAGGTTCGTTGGTCCGTTCCGCATCCTAGAGACTCGGGGACCTCTCGCGTTCCGCCTCGAGCTTCCAGACAGCTTGGCTATGGTGCATGATGTGTTCCACCTATCTCAGTTGAAGAAGTGTTTCAAGCAGCCGGAGCAGGCAGTGGACTTGGGCGAGATCCAGCTCAGTGCGGATCTTTCTTACTCAGAGCGTCCAGTCCGTGTTCTTGACTCATCCGAGCGAAAGACTCGCAACAAGACCGTCAAGTTCCTCAAGGTGCAGTGGGCACATCACTCCGAGAAGGAAGCAACGTGGGAGCGTGAAGATCATCTCCGTTCTGAGTATCCCGAGCTTTTTCGTGCTTAGATCTCGGGACGAGATCCTATGTTGGTAGGGGAGAGCTGTAACAGCCCACATGTAATAATCCACTAAACACTATGTATTCTACTTCCTCTGTTGGACTTGTAACTTGGCATGGTGGATGTGTATGTCATTTCATGTGATGATTTTAATTGGCATTGGGATTGGAGTCATGTTGGGTTGTTTTCCTTTGCATCCAAAGTGGTTCAAGAAGGGCATTGGAGTTTTTTTCCTTGTTGCATGCTCACTCTTCTTGACCCCAATTTTTTGGCCTAGCCATTTCTTTTTCCTTTGCAAGGGTTTTAAGATCCTCAAGGTATTTTGACTTCATCAAAAATAAAAGCTCTAGTTCAAAGTGATTTTGAATTTCAAAATGAGCTCACATTTTTGTTGTTGCCAAAAATGCCCAAACCATTTTTGGAAATTGAGGAATATTACAAGGATCATTTTGCATATTTTTGTGCATTTTTATTCCTTGTAATTAATCTGGGAAAACTCTTTTACCTTTCTGTTTAATTTTAAATGGAAAGGAATCCACAGAGCCGTTTTTCGTTTGCTTGCTGGAATTCCTGTTGCAGGCCCGGCCCGTCTGGCCTTTTCCTCCGATTTGGGCTGGGAGCCCGGCTGCGAAGGGGTAAGTGGCTCACGCCCGTGCCGTGCGATCTCCATCCAACGGCGCTCCTCCTTCGTCTTTCCAGCGCGGACAGAGGTCCCCTCCCCCTTCTCTCTCATGGAGCACGTCCGGCCACGGGAGGTGGAGCCCTCCGTCCAGGGAGAGCGAGAGCTCCCTATTTGAGCACGCAGGACGCGCCGCGGAGCCCTAGGGTTCCATTCCCCCCCCCCCATCTTTTCCCTCTCGCCGCCGCCGGGTGCGTTCCTCTCCTCTCCCCTGTTCCGCCGGAGCCGACGAAGAGATGCCTCCAATTCGTCGCCGCCGTTCTGCTTTTCTGCAACTGCGCTGTGCGAGTGGCAATCCTAAGCCATCTTCACCTTGCCCTTGCAGGGATTTCTCGCCAGGGTCGCGGATTGGGCCCTCGCACCGTGAAGCTCCGCCGCGGAGTCATCTTCCCCGACGACGGTGCCGTGGACGCCTTCTGTTCGAAGAGTACGCGTCGCCTTCAGGCTCCCCGAGGTGAGCCTCTGGTGCCGTCCCCTTCCTTTGCGCGTATGCGATTAGTGAGGTCGTCAGACGTCGTAGTTGCCGGCCGCCGTGCCACGAACCCCGGCCATGTCGGGTGCTCACCGTGGTCGGGCGAGTTCGAGGCGCGTGCGGACGTGCACTGAGCACGTCCAGAGCGTGCGTATAGCTGCAAGGAGTAGCCTTTCGCGTGTTGGAGTTCGCGGGTCTCGGAGTCTAAAGAACGCGCACTGAACTGGCCGCCGCTGCGAAGTTCAGGTCGACGTCTCGTCGCCGTCGTGCGCCTAGAACCCTGATCTGGAGTACGGTTGCGAAGAGGGGTGTGCCAGCTTCATGTTGCACGTCGTGGCGTGGCCGTAGTCGATCTGTACGCGAGGCTAGGTTCTCCCAAAGTTCGCCGGAAGCCGCAGTGGTAATCGTCAGTCGCGTCGCCGCTCGCCTGAACCCTTGTCGAATCCGACGAGTCCAGTAGAGGAGGACGACCTGGCGCGAGTCCATGGCGTAGAGGAATGTACCACCTTGGGATCCCGGTGCAGAGCGTGGCGGGAGATGGCCGGAGTTGCTCGTGATCATCACGGGAAGTCGCCGCCGTCGTCAGATTCAGAAAGCACCGAGTTTTTCTTCAGAGAGGAGTGCTAGGAGGGAATACCTCACCTTGCTGTACTGCTGCCTTCGTGCAGATGAGTCGCATCAGCACAGTGGCAAGCGAGCTGGCCGGTGTGGGAGGCGTCGTGGGATCGAGTCCCAGCCGACGCAGAACCCCCCCCCCCTTTTCCTTTTGTTTTTTTTGTTGGGCCGTGGAGTGGCCGTGGGCCTGATTCAGCCGGGTGGGCTCTGCTCGCTGGGGCCGTGGAGGTAGAGTTGGGCCCGAGCGCCCGAGACTGGCCCGTGAGGCCAATTCCTCTCGGTTTTTCTTTTCCTTTTCTGTTTAAATTCAAATTTGAATTTGAGTTCAAATTCAAATCTGGTTTTGAGCACCTTTTCAAACAGGGGCTTCCCATATATGATTCTGGGGTAGTTTGAGCTACTGATGCCCATGGTGATATGCATTTTTGCAATTGGGCCCTCCATAATTTGGAGCTTGACCAATTTTACAAAATGCCCCCTGTAAATTCTTGTTTTTGCCAAGTTTGAGCATTTTTCAAAAGTTTCCCATGCCATATATGAAATTGGGGTAGTTTTACACAAGGAGTTGCATGGTGATGATGATTTCATCATCTGAACCTTTTTCAGAATTCATGTGGTGCAATTTTGCACTCAGCCCCCTGAACTCCAGTTGAATTTGCAACTGCCCTTGCAAATTCAAAATGGAGACATGTCATATATGTTTTTGGGGTGCTTTTCTGCAAGGATTTCAGCAGTGATGTTTTCATGATGTTTTGAGAAACTCATGAAATCTAGGTGTGATCACCTGGTCCAGAGGCATTCAGGTCTTCTGCTTGCAACATTTCAACTTCAGTGCATTTGAAATGTTGATCATCTGATCTCTTCAATCTTGTTCCATGTCATCTTCTTTTCAATCCAGCCCCTAACATATTGTCATATGTAATGTGGCTGGGTTCCAACTGTTGTTGCACTTTCCTGTGTGTCAAGTTCACCGACACTACTCCGTCTCCGGAATCATTGTTTTGCTTTCATGTTATTTAAATTCTTGTAATGCTTGTTGTTCATGTCATGCTTCCATGCTACTTACATTTAATTTAAGGCTTAGACCAAAGCCCTTACAATGTAAATAAAATGCATATGAAAGTGATGACTTGTCGTCATCACCTTCATTTCAATTTGACTAGACAGGGTCTTATCATGTGAATAAAACTTGAACATGCCATCCTTGTTTGAGTTTGCATCAGTTGCTTACTTGTGTGTTTTCCTTGCCGGTATCTTACGTTAGCACCCGAGACTGACGAGGAGATTTACGTGGAGCTGTCCGACACCGAGCACGAGGGTACCGTGGGTGCTGCTTCGACTACCTTACCAGGCAAGGGGGAGATCTGTGTCATTACTTTATAACTTTCTGCTCCTGCCTAGCTGTAGATCTAGAACGTTGTTGCTTGATCCTATCTACCTTATATGCCATGTTTAAACCCATACAGCCATGATCCCCACATCCCATCAAACCATTGTACTGCTAAGTTACCGCTGCTCAGCCATTGCTTAGTATGGATAGAAAACTTGCTGCTTACCTTATATGTTTATGGTTGGGATATCATGCTATAAAAGAAGTTGGTCGATATTTATTATTGTTAAATGATGTTAATTTATACTCGACGAAAGGTGGAAGGCTGGACTATTCCCGTCTAGTGCTTTGTTCCATTTGAGTCACCTATGACCCGAGTTCCGGGTATTGTGTTTCTTGACGAGCGTGCCTAATCGTGTGTGGGGTTTTATGGGGCCCCCTTGTCTTACCTACCTAGCCTCGTACATTCTAGTGGTGGCCCGAGCTGATTTACATTTGCAATGTGTGTGTGCTGGTTGGATCCCCAGTTGTTTCCAAACCAAACCAGGGCCAGGAGGACATAGTTTCTTGGCTGGCCCAAATAGACCGGCTGAGGACCCGGTCTCATAAGAGAACTAACCGGTAATCCAAACCTGGAGTCATACGGTAGAGTCCGATTCGAGAGCGTGGCCAGCTTTTGAGTTGGGTGTCGACTCACCGGGGGCCACCCGGATATGTGCGCTGTTAGTTAGAGGGACTCTGACGTTCCGGAGTTTCAGGCGCTTACCTAGCCAAGTGGAAACCGGGCGTACATGCGACGTCTATAATGGACAGTTGGTACACCCCTGCAGGGTAAATCTTTTCGAAAAGTCGTGTCCGCGGTTATGGACTACTTGAGACCTACTCCTTGTTCATAGATAACATCAATGATAATCATGCTATTAAACTTGACAAACCGTGTGTGTGCCTTGGTTGTCTTTCTTCGTCCAAGGGGGACCGAGAGGGAAACGAGGTTGTGTTATGTTTGCGTAAGTAGGTGAATAGCCGACTTGTGACACGTTGTCAACGTACTTCTTGGATCTCATCTCTATTCTGATAGAACGAGTAGCCACCATATATGCTAGTACGGCTGCAACCTGTCTCTGTCTTTACCTTACCTGTAGCGTTAGTTATTCCGTAATGACATGTTCTCACCCCCGTTTACATTTCTGTCTTTACCGCTTTGCCTGATCGGCCGCTGCAGTGGATTACTACCTCGACCCCAGCACCGGACGTTACTTCGTGGAGGTGCCCCCGGAGGACGACGACGAGTACGAGTACCTCGACCAGTAGGATCCTTTAGTTGGGCTCAGACGTTCCCGTGGGTGGACATTTATGTGTAGCCCTCTCTAGGGCAATTTGGATCTTGACCGTACTCGGTCCCTATTATGCTTCCGCTTGATGTATTGATGTATTGATGAGATGTACTCTTGATGATATTATATTATTAGACAGTGGCGTTGTATGCCCTGCTCTATGTATCTATCTATTTGTATTTCCTTTCTTAGAGTTATGCTTATGTACCTGTTGTCTAGAATCCGGCAGCGACACGAGTGCGAGTGTCGTGCGCCGGTGGCGTTTGATGCGCTTCTAACTCCGACCGAACGCGAAAGCGACTAGTTAGAGTTAGTACCGCGTCAGGGGCCTTACATAGCGTCTCTCTACTCCGACATCATCTCTTTCTTCATGATGATCATGTCTGTAGGCACCTCTTTCTTCATGATGAATATGTCCATCGGCATCTCCTTCTTCATGATGAATATGTCCGCCGGTATCTCCTTCAGGATGATGATGTTCGCCGGCATCTCCTTCTTCATGATGATGATGTCTGCCGACATCTCCTTCTTCATGATGATGATGTCCTCCGCCATCTCCTTGTTCACGCATGAAACCGCGCCTGAGCAGGTGCTCCTCCAATAGTCCGGAATCAGGGTCAATCCAGGCCCGGATTTTGCATTTTCGGCATGGACATCTTATCTGGGTCCGATTGTTCAGAATCATGTCGGCTTTCGCCTCTTCCTTGCATCTACCCACTCGACCTCCGCTCATCTTGATAACCATGGTTTCCTACGCAACACAAAAAATAGAGTGTTTTAATTAGAACCACACAATGCGCATGCACATGGTCGCCAGAAAAATTCAGAATGACTTTCCTACAAATAGGACATATGGGTAGTGCAAAAAATTGCCGAAACGGAAATGAATCAACATTTCGGCAAACATCCATGCACCACACCGACGTAAGTGGCAACAAAAAGCTTCTTCCCATGCAAACATATATTATTTCATCACCACACACAAGATTCACCTATGTACAAAACATCATATACACACGGCACACTGCCGACCACACAAAACATACATATCCATGTCCTCAAACTACTTACCAAGTAGATTCGATCCGAGATGACACCGCGGTGAAAGAGAGTGGCGTTTGGATACGATAGTGAAGAAAGAGAGATATGGAGGAGGAAACAAAGTGTTGGAGAGGCTTCCCTTACAAATATATCAACCCAAATAGGCTAAACAACTAAAATTGAAGGAATATGGGCAAAATGGGGTGGAGGAGGAGGAGCACGGCCTAGGGTGGAGAAATTAATGAACTTGGGGTGGTGGTGGTGGAGAGGATGGTGCTTTAAATAGTAGATCTAGATGCCACTTTCTGTGGCGCATGTGCACTGGTGCACCACAGAATGTGAGGTTTCTGTGGCGCATGTGGCCGCGTGCGCCATAGAAACCTCACATTCTATGGTGCACCAGAACACATGCGCCACAAAAAGTGGCATCTAGAATCACGTGGTGCCCCCCAAATTTTAGTGGCGCCCCGGCATACATGCGACACAAAAATACGGACTTTAGTGGTGCACCGGGTCCGCATGCGCCACAGAATTGTCCATATTTCTGTGGTGCACCTTGTGCCATGCGCCACAAAAATATTTCTGTGGAGCACGCACTTTTTGGTGTGCCACATAATCCGTTTCTATCGATAAGAAGTTTCCTAGTAGTGTCATGGGCCCGGGGGCTACCGTCGGGGCCAGTGGGAATGGGGGTACTCTAACCCGTCAGCTAAAGCCTAGCCCTTGGCACGATGGGAAGTCGTAACTAGAAGGCCCCCGTACCATGAAGGAAACTCCTCCTGGGGACCCCCCTTTCCTGAGGCTCAACTTCGCAAGACGATCCCGAAGACGATTGCCTCTCCTCAAGACATCGATCGCAAGACCCTGCTCCAACTAATGCCTCGCGAGCCCCCCAAAGGACGGCTGGACTCCCGAAGCACTTCACTCCAAGACGAGGGCAGTACCAAAGCCAACAAACACCTTATCCTTTCCCCCTTTTTCAGGGGCAGGTAGATTTAGTCAGGATAAGGGAGAAGTTTGTCCCCACAATGATAGCCCATGTGGGATCCCTTCCCTCTGAGATGTGGAGGAAGAGGACCAAGGTCTGGTAGATAAGTGCTAGCCAAGGCACCGTAGAATGAGTCGGCCATTCCGAACCCCCAAAGCTTGTAAGCTCACCGTGATCATATCCACCGGAGCAATCCCAGACATGCAGGACTAGGGTTTTACACCACCACGGTGTACCGAACCTAGGTAGCTCCTTGTATCCCTTGTGTGCATGCTTGCTTGACTTGGCCGTAGATCTGATAATCCTGATCACCATCGTTTTCGATATCATGAAGCAAAGCCCCCCGTGTTCGAACTACGGATTTGGGGGATTACCTTCCAAACAAATCACGCCGACACATTCAACCCTCCGGAGGGCTCACCAGCCTTCGGGAGGGATGATGTTTTCTTGAACGTCCCATGGTGCGGTGGCCTTTGAGAGATCGAAGCCTCCCGAAAGAGGGAGCTCCTAAATGGTGTATCTGTCGGCGGACATGGGGCTTTGAGGCCCGTGTAGAGGACCAGGCCTTGGCTAACGATCCAGAGTACCCCCGTTTCGACTAGACCGTCAGGTACAACGCTTATCCACAATTCAGTTGTCACCAGGGTCCGTTGAATTTCAATGGAACCTACAACGAAATGGTAAATTCACGATGGATTCTATGTATAAAGCTTTACTCACTCGATAATAATAAGAAGATTTGGCATATGAAGATACCACTGAAATTTTTTGCATGGTATCTTCGTAGGAGTGTGATTCTTACTAAAGTTAATCTTATCAAAAGGAATTGACATGGTAGCGCACAATGCGTTTTCTGTCATCATGAAGAAACAATTAAGCATTTTTCTTCCAATTTAAATTTGCTCGTTCTATTTGGTTAGTCATTCAAGTAGTTTCTGGCATGTATCCCCCTGCAACGTTGCTAACATTTTTGGCAGCTGGTTGCATGGGAATAATCATAGGGTGGGGGCGCTAGCCATTATTTGATTGCTATTACTATCTAAAAATGATAAGATTTTTATTGCTAAGACAACTTCCTTTTTTTAGGTTATCTAACAGTGTATTATTATTCTTCGTTTATGGTCGTCTCTACAGCGTGTGGAGTACCGTGACCTGTTTATGGAGACATGTATACTGTTGTAGGACACAATGAAGGATATTTTTTTTCCAACGTGGATGGCAACATAATCTACGGACTGGACCTCCTCTGTCGACGGTGATCAACAATTCTACACAGTGCTTTATTTCGTTATCTTTTTTTACTTTGCTCTCTTATGTTTAGATTTGGTGTGGCTGTGTGCATTTTAGTTATGCAGAGGCGGGGTGTAATATTTAAAATTATTAACTAATAAAGAATCCTTTATAATTTTTTTGCATTACATTATGGGAATGTTATGCATTATATTATGCTAATTTACAAACAAAGAAAATTTTCTACCTAGTCTGAATCGAGTTAACAATTTTCAAGACTAGTAAGCGTGCACGTGCAACGCACTAATAATAAAAAAAATCTAAATATTCACATATATTTGAACATTTAAATCAATTTTGATCATCGTCTCATGGTGGCGACTGCGGATCTCGCTATCCCAACCTTCCCCCATTGCCTCCGCCACAGAGGATGTACCTTGGCGTGTCGTACCGTGTGTAAGGGATGTAGGTGGCTGCATAATCGATAATCAACCTCTCTAGCGAAGACGATGACCTAGGCTTCAATGGCATTGATTGGGATGATTTATCAAAGAAAAGCGACGAGAAAGTCAACGTCATTATTTTTATGTTTAAATTTCATTGAAATTAAGTTTAAGTTCAAACTATATTAATAAAATTTCATCAACTGTGTGTTTAATTTTGTTAAGAAGTTAACTATAGAGGTTCGGTTAGAAATGACGTCTTTTTTAGGTTCGGTTAAAATTGCCTTTATATGTTTGAATGAAATGCGTATATTTCATTTAATCGTGATAGAAAAAAACTTCACAAGTAATGTAATATTTGGAGATTTGGGCAATGTGTGTTCTATATCAGTTGACGACCACACCTTTTAGGTTTTTATGGAACACCAAAACCATTAATATAAAATAAATCAATTACTTTCTCAAGAAAAAGGTATTTTTTTTCATAATGTTCTCAAACCCCAAACAAAATTAAATACGAACACTTGTCCATAGATAACAATCAATGTCTGTTCATTTGTAGATACAGTACATCAATTATTACATAACCGTGTACAAAATGAGCCAATACCAGAAAATATGTTTATATATAACATCTCCTTCTCTTGAAAACAGAAAAAAAATCTGCTAATTTCATGCTCAGTCTCGGTTTCCAGCATACCAAATCGATGTGAAGTCTAACCATAGAAGACTGGTTAACTTCAGTCACCATAGCCTTTTTTCATGATAGAATCTCAAATTTTGGAACTATTAACGTTATTTGGGCTCGCCTCAACATTTTTCGTATTCCCTAGAATCCTTGGATATTTTTTTTATGTATGTAAGCACAATGGAGAAAGTTAGCTGAATAATGAAAGAGGTCATACTATTCTAGAATGCACTGAATAACTCTAGATCGCTACATGTTCATTACATTCTTTTTTCAGAGCCTCCATCTTACAAGTCTTAGGTCAATTTAATTTAAGCCCATATATGTTTAAATTGAGCAAAAATTTAGGACTAGTAGTAAGGTAAGAGCAAAACTTTTAGGGGCAAGACTAGCTATTTGGTTCTTGTAGAAGTCCACATAGTCAAGCAAACACCTTAAATAATCAGTGACATACTAACTCGCATTAAAGAGATACTATATTATCTATTTTATACTTCCTCCGTTTTTAAATATAAGATCTTTAGGAGTTTTCAATACGAACTACATACGGATGTATATAGACATATCTTAGAGAGTAGCTTCACTCATTTTGCTCCGTACATAGTTTATATTGAAATCTTTAGAAAGTCTGATATTTAAGAACGGAGGGAGTAGTATAGAAGAACAAATCTTTCCGAAACATTGTCACCAATAATTTTTTGTTGGCCTGTGGGAAAATAATAAAATGTAGAGTTCATGGTTTTATTCACCCCAAAGCATAGAATTCCAATCCAAGCATCCCAAAACGGCCATACAAGGTTGTGCAAGACTGGCAATAACATGTAGCACTGCTGCTAGAAAAATGTGTATCACAATCACACCTGAAATTGTAATAAAGAGTTGACCACAACTTTGCTATTTGAATACTTCATAATCACAAATTCACAATTATATTATATAATCTTTATGAATTAACACAACATCACAGTGCCTAATTTTTCTCTTGGAAATCTCTGGGCGATTATTTCCTCTCTAGCAACTCACGCGCAATCAGAGGGTGTCCTGAACCTCATTGAAACCAAATGGGATGATATAGTTGCAAATATGCCTCTCAATATATGCTACATATAGATGCCATATGTGAACTTAGTTGGATTCAAAAAGTATTAATAAGCTTAAGAGGATAAGAGAGTGAAATTAGTACCCAGCTAACACATGAGGATGGGGAGAAGTTAAAATAAAATATAAACATAACATAATGGTATCAGTTCCAACATAGGAGCTACAGGATAATAAACCTTGATTCTTTGCATTTTGGATCCCCACTCATAGCCTTCATCAAGAGATTTTCTCTGTTGACAGAGTTGCACTTCCCCTTGTAGTACTCATCACTACATTGAATGACCATTTCAGCGCCTTCTTTTCAGAGACTTACCTAGAAAAATGTATCAAAATGTGAAGATACCTTGCTTGGAATGAACATGCAAGTAAAAATTCAGTCTATGTACAGAAGTCGTCTTCACATCATTGCCTATGACCATAAAGATTTTGAGTAGTTGCATAGGGTATCTTGGGAATATAAAATGAGGTCTTCTACAAAAATGAAATCATAAATTTCCTACACCAACATATAAATTCATGTTTCTTCTACAAGAGAACAAAAAATATGTTTTTATTTTTTTTAACTTGTATGTATGATGCAACCTTCAGTTGTCCCTTTTTTGCTTGGAGACGTAACCAGTTGATTATAAATAACTCTAGCTCTATAATATTTTCATGGAAACAAAATATGAGCTTGCATTAGTTTTTTTCAAGAAGTGAGAAACAATGCCAAGGATTAACAGGGTAAGGTCCGCAGAACCTGAAAATCTAATGAAGTATAAGCATTGTATATCCTATGAAAGTCCTCAACAAGTTTGTCCTGAGCCATGTGTTGAAGCAAATCTGGTTCTGCATCACTGTATTATGACTGGATTACCTACACGATACTGGAAAGTATGCAAATCACAATCTCAATCATTTACAAATTCATTTAGTTTCCTAGAAAATATAAAAGCAATTAGAACTCCACAAAATATGCTTGAAGCAGGTGTTATAATAAAAATGTCCAATGAAAATGTGAAAGGTAAATTCCGTGCCAAAAATTGTTGTAAATGGAGTTAAATGAATACCATTATGCCCACCGTGTTTCCACCTCGATGCAAATTCGAAAAGGATAACCATAAAACCATCCTAGAAGGAATCAAATAAGAGTTTGTAAAAAATAAAAAGTTAACACGGGTCAAAGTATTAGCTCAAGAATAACAGGTTTGTGGTACCTCAAGAGATTTTGTGACTTTTAAATTGCCAACCAACTTCTTGTAGCTATCATCGGACATCTATGAACAACCATTTTGTCGAGCTTCACAATCTCTACAGTGCCAAGACAAATATATGCTTGCATGTACCATGATTCATATGTTGCCAAAGTAATCTTATGTGTGTAGAATATGATTGGCAACGATCAGAGTGCAACACAAAAATGATAAGATAAAAAAAATACAAAATTGGAACTATATTAAAAGGGGGGCGAGGGGGGGGGGCAAGTCCACTTACACATTTCTCGGTACAACTGATCCATTATGGAATTTGCATCCCTATTTCTCAAAAATTATTTTTATAATTGCGCTAATGTTTTCTTTAACCACAACCCTTACAACTTATGTACACATTAATATATACTGCAATAACCTCACTGCACAAAAGGAAAAGAACAAGTTAGATATTTTTCTGGAAATGACAAGTTAGATAGTTAAAACATGAATATCTTTAGTAATGGTGATATATTGCTTATTCGGGTGAACAATTTATTTTGATATACCCGTAAATAGTTGGGTGAACAAGATAATCAAAAGTGACATGGGGCAATGGATGATAATTTAACTAATCACAATGGCAAACAAATTTAACAAACTGATGAGTAAAGCTACAAGATAGCAAGGGGCTGTAAAGAGACATGGGGCATAATGATGAATTGTTCAGGTACGTTACAAAACCTCGTCGGCGGTAGTCCAGCGGGTGGGAGCGCAGGGCCGTGGGGTGGCAGCCGGGGCGCGCAGGTTCCGCGGTGCTAGCCAGGGCCGGGGGAATGAGATATTTTGAGAGCACAACGGATGCAATTATGAAGAAGAACCACTAAAAGTTTTTTTCTGCGAATTAAGAACCACTAAAAGTTGTATTGCAATATAACTGAAAAAAGTACTCGAATGATCCTTTCCCTATTGTATATTAAAAGGGAGCACATTTATCTACAATCTTTAGCAAAAGGAAGACAAACAACGAAGTAGAAGGATAGAAAATAAGCCATATAATAGGTTTGAATAATCTAAATTTTTTGCCTAACAAGGAAAATAAATAAATTCCATACAATCGAAAAGCTACTTATTCGTACTTCTAAATTCGTTTCATCCATTCACCTTGCTACCCTCGAAACTGACAAGTGGGGCAAATTAGCTGTGTGAGGCGGCTGCAACCATTGATTCACAATAACCTTTTGTCACCTCAAGCCTCGAAGCTTATTAATTGGGTTCGAAATTCAAATGGGAGCACATACAGTGCCATACTCGGTGCCGCTCCAGTTTTCCTTGTTGTATTCTTCTTCTCTTGATTTCCTTCAAGAGCAACCATGTTGCCGCTCCCCACCCCCAGCCAAGCTAGCCGATGCCGGAACTACGTGGTGGCCACACCCCTCGCTGTCAAGCTCACTGTCGCAGGAAAAATGTGGAAACTGCAACCCTCACCGGTGAGCTCGCCGTCGCCAGAACCGCGCTAAGGCTGCACCCGCGCGGTCGGGCCAGCGAGCAGACTAACTATCAGCGAAATGGTGTGGCCTTCTATCCAGAACCGTGGCTTGTCCTCATGACCACACTGCATATGAATGGTCTATTTCGCTCTACCTTACTTCTGATTTGTGCATAAGCACCTCTACAAATTAATTCCTTTTGTTTATGTGTGGTTATTATATTTTCTGCAAGGTATAATATAATGGTTATTTGATATTTCACTCCATTGTCACCCAAAAAGTTTCCTTGATATGATATATGCATAATTGTTTTTCCAGAGCTAGAAAACCAAAACAGTAAAAGAGCCTTGATTAGCAGTACTATTTATTATCATTGCACTAATAAATAAATGGAGAAGTACATTAAGAATTGGAAAAACTAATGTAGATTATGAACAAAAGTGTATTGTAAATTCCTAAACAAAATTACTGAATTGAGAGTTTCATGAAGTCAAACTAACCTGATGCAAACTGAAATCAATTTTCAACTCAACTGCAGCACCATGAATTGATAGAATGCTTAGCCATGAATAAATTTACAGGGCATGCAATTTACTACCTTTGGGAGCGGCGGTTGTCTTCAGAGGGGCGACGGTGGCGTGGCCGGGCGGGGCGGGAGGAGGTGGCCGGGCGGGCGGTGGCCGGGAGGGCCGGGCCGGGGGCGGGGGGGGGGGGGGGGAAGGGGGGCGGTGGCCGGGCGTGGCCGGGCCGGGAGGGGGGGGGGGTGGGGGGTGGCCGGGCGGAGGTGGCCGAGCGGGAGGCGGGCGGAGGTCGTCGGGGTGGGGGGAGGGGGACGTGGGAGGTGGGAATGGAGGCGAGCGGGCGACGGGTGTAGCGAAAACGGAAAGCAGTGTTAAACATGATCAGACTAATCACAATCATTAGATCCTAATCTAAGAGTAAAATAGTAGGTTTTGGATCTGCCACTGTGGATCTTTTATATTGGTAGTGATTAATTATTTATCCAACAGAGACTGTGATAGTTGGCACACCCTAAAAGTAATTTACAACGAAAATTCCTATCTGATCTTGAGCTTAGATGCTCTTGGAATTTAAGCCGCTAACTGTTCCCGAGATCATTGCAATGATACTATTACAGGCTGGCATTTTATTTTCTCACAAGCAAACGACTTTCCGGCACTGTCCGTCTGAATCTACAGTGATCGTCACGGTACACAAGGAACATCTACTCTTCTGTCCCCTACCCCAGTACGTACGTGCTACACGTCGAGGCTAGCTCGTGGGCGAACACTTTCCGGAATTCTGGCATGCTCTTTGGCTCCATTGACAGCGCAAGCATGACGGCGCCTTCTTTGCCCGGAGCGTCCATCACGTACACGAAGCCTCTGTAATATACATGAGCGCGGGCCCATGAACACCGGCGCATCGCAAACGAAGTCAGCATCGAAGAGCGACATGCCCATCGAGCTGATGGCATGTAGGTGCGTATGGTAAGACGCCAGGTTTATGACATTCAGAACATCCAGATAATCATTCAGGAACCGTGCGGTAGTCGTCCCCTGGCTCGTCGCCGCGCGCGCCCGCCGACGCCATAGCTGGCGCTGACCAGGTTAGACACCACCTTCCCGACGGTGTCTACAGTTGACGCTCGGAATACAGAGCCGTATCTCCGCGTCCAGCGGTAGCTTGCGCACGCACGCTGCCACACCAGGGCAACAACGGCGCGGAATGTGAAGGCTCCTGCACACCATGCTTTGATCTTTGAGTGGATTCACCTGCTGCTTACTAACCGCGCGTGATAAGGACGCTCATGTACGTGAACGCAGTTGCCGCGTGCATTGGGGCCGGCTCGGGTTTGTATTCTGATTGATCGTACAACACCGTTCGCGGGTTAGTGGTGAGCGCACGGTGAGCAACCTGTGGTTGAAGCAGGGTGGCACATGCGCGTCTTTAGTGAAGCCACGGGCAATTAATGCTCGCCCACGTCTCCACGAAGAGCGCCGCGCTTCCGGCGTCGACAAAGGAGTGGTGCACAGCCAGGCCGAGCACAAGGCCGCCGCAAACGCATGTGATCTGCACCAGTAGCAGGACGCACGCCGGCGGCGGGCTCGGCGCCGGTGGCGGGGCACGAACAGGTCGCGCATCTTCCCGCATGGCACAAACTCGTTCATGAGTTCCTCCAGCGTGTAGTGATCCAAGCGCACGGTGACGAAGACCGCACCCTCGTCGGTGCAGTCTATCTGGACACGCCCGAAGCCGTCCAACCCAAGGCGGCCGGCCAACGGGTAGAACGCCACCAGAGACCTGGCCGGGCTATCCTTTATTGCGTCGGTCGAAAAGAAGCCTTCTTGCTCCTTGTTCGGCCGGTAGAAGTAGATCGTGAGTGTGTAGTCCGGGCGGGCGTCAAGGGCCAAGTTGGACAGCCAGACCGTGCACCGGGGATGCGTTCGTGCATACTGTGCCAGGGAACAACCGTTTCCCCGACGCTCGCTTAACGGGCGTTCAAGATGGATACATATCCTATCTGTTTTACGGGCAAATATTATATTTTATAATGTGTAGCACTATACCGATGTGACCCGCACTACTCATCCCACTGTGCTCAGCAACGACCGGGATTTCAGGTGCATCTGGTCTCGTGTGCAGATTAGCCATGTCCTAATTTACAATCCTAGAATTAGAAATCTTCAACGAACAGAACAGCCGCTTAATGATGTGGAATCTGATCTACGTGGAAATAATTAATTTGACCTAGAAACAATGACTCCTTTAATCAATCTAGCTAGCTGGTGGTGGTTCCGACGGATGGAAATGCATCGAGAGAGGCAAAACAAAAAGGAGAAGAAGAAGCAGTTATAGGTTTCATATATCGTTGAGACCTATTTTGCGACCCCAACTCTACTATATGGAAAAACAACGCGAAGAACTGTGCATCGAATGAAGATGCTATAAGTTTCGGTTCAGCGACCACAGTCACCATAACTTCACGGCTCAGACCCCCCGCGTCCCTTCCGCGTCGCTCCCGTGGGCGACCGGGAGGGAAACCCTAGCCTCCGCCGCCGGGCCCCTCCTTCCTCTCCCTTTCCCCTCGCTGCCGCTGGGACGTGCCGCCGGACAAAGGCCGATCGGCGTCGGCGGCGGCGGGGACTCTTTCTGCCCCGGTGTGCGGGCGCCGGCACGGGCGGGCGTCCTCCATCTGGTGGTGGCGCGCTGGTGGCAGGGCGCGGTGGCGCGAGGTGTGGACGGTGTCGGCGGCGGGGCAGCGCGTTTGCCGCGCGCCCGTGGTAGCGCCTCCTTCGGCCCGCGTAAAGGGCTGCGCTGGGCGTCCCCATGGTCGCCTGGTGGCTAGACCTGGGCTGCCAGATCTGGCCGCCGGCACCTCGGGTGGCGCAGGGCCACCTCCCGTCCGTGGCTGCCGGCCCTGGTTGGGCTCCTCCATCCGTGGTGCTGCGTGGTTTGGTTGGGCGGGCTATAGAGCCTCGGCGGCTGCCTACGGCGGTGGTGGCTCGGGCAGCGGGCGTGCTCGGCGAGGCGGCGACGGATCTGGGCGCGGCTGCCAGTTCTGGTGGTGGTGCCTTGCCGGTCTGTCTTGGGGAGCGACGCGGGCTGTGAGCGGCTCCGGCGTGGGCTGCGGCGGCAAAGGATGGTGGAGGCGTAGGCGGCGCAGGGTTGTGGTCGTGGCTTGCCTTCCCCTGGATCTGGCCGACGATGCGCGGGGTTGGGCGGACACCGTCGCACGCGCTTCAGTGATGGGCCAGATCTTAGGGTCCGTGCTTGGGCGGGTCAGTTCGGAGCCCGGGGCGGATCGAAGCTTGTGCTTCGGGTAGGCGCGGCTGGTCTTGGCCCGGGAGGTGCCCGCGGGCATTGGTCGTGCTCACTTCGCGGGTACGGTGGTCGCAGGTGGTGGCCGTGGTAGCGGTTCATCGTGTCGCGAAGCGACACCGATGGCCTCAGACTTGGCATCGCGTGAGCTGGCTTGGTCGAGTGGTCTGGGCCGGCTCCCCGGTGGCCGTCGGCAGCTCAGGAGTTGCCTCCCCCGGTTCACTGGAATTGGCTGGGGACGCAGGTGTGGGGCTTCCGATGATGGAGGCGTCCACCCAGACTCCGGAGCTGATGCCGGGCGGAGAGGTGATGGCTATTCATCGCTCTTCCCACCGGGTCGAGGGGGCTGAGACGGGACCGACCAACGTTATCTGGCGGCATGGATGTCGGGGCGGCGGCCCCGGAAGGAGGTCCACATGGCTGCTTTCCGGAAGGCACCATTTTGGTGGTGGTGGCTCTCCCCTGGGTTGTGCAGGCAACAGGTGGTGGAGCGGTGGATAGCCCGGACATGTCTCCTCGGGGGCGGTATCCTGGTCCGGATCTGGGGCTAGCCTCCGCGTGACCCTCTGGTGGCATCGGTGGCACGGGCGAGTTGCCGAGTGAAAGCTCCGCGCCTTGGCGTCGACGGCGGCGACACCAGTGGGTGTCGCGCGCTTCTTGAACACGTCGTCGTGGATCTTCTCCTCGTGTCAAGGCTCTAGGTGAAGACCTATGTCCAGCTGGACTTGTCAGCGACGACGTTTTGCGCCGTTCTCCCTCTTGAGGGCGTTGTCGTGGAGCTTAGGTGTGCTAGGGTGTTGCGTGTATGCTTAGTTCATGTGTTGTTTCGTGTTGGCCATGTAGGCGCCTACGTGTGCCGAGTATCTTAGGACCGGCTTTGTAAGAAGGCTATCTCACCATCATGTATCGATCAACCGTGTACTTTGTTCGTTTCCTTTATCTATAAAGGGGGGCGAAAGCCTGTTTTCTAGATGTTATAGGTTTTTTATGCATGACAAAGCCTAGCTTAGCCCACTCACCGTGTCATTGCTTTAAGGGCATCTTTAACAGTTACCGTAAAACTGCAAAAAACATGAGTTTGATGGACTGAACTCAATTTTTTGTGCCGAGAAATCGCTGACGCAAAACAGAATCCATAAACTAGAACTGAAAGCCAGAATATTCCCTGTAGTCTTCTTCTTCCTCCCAACAGCACCGTACGTTCTCCAATCCCTTCTGCCAAATTAGATATATTTTGACCGAATTAATGTGATCGCTTTATTCGTAAGACAGATTGAAGGTAGCTAGTAGAAGGAATGGATCAATCGCTCGTTGGTAGGAAGTAGACGCCCGGCGCCGGCCGGTCGTAGTAGACGGCAGCACGGCAATAAACGAATGGATCAATCGCAGTAGAGATTCCGGCCGCGCCAGCCCTAGTCGCTTCGGGCCGCGCCGTCCCCGGTTGCGTCCTTGCCGTGGTGGCCCGGCGATTTAAATAATTTTGGGAAAAATTCTGCGGTGGTTTGACGGTTTTTCCACGGTGGTTCAACGATTTTCCGACATTGACTAAATACAAGTGCCCTCAAATATTGGCTTTCGACCTGGGTATACATGGATCAACTTCGAAAATTTTCAGTGCCCCGAAAACTGATTTTTAAATTGGGATTTTTTACAGTATTTGTTAGATTGCTCTTGTGGACTAAACCTGAAAGCGGCCGGAATTTTACGGGTTTGACCGGTTTTACAGCTCTGGTAGAGATGCTCTAAGAGAGAGAAGCTTTCTTAGAGAATTTTACGGGTTTGACCGGTTTTACAGCTCTGGTAGAGATGCTCTAAGAGAGAGAAGCTTTCTTAGAGATGCTCTAAGAAAGAGGGAGGGAGAGAGGAAGAGAGAGAGAGAGCAAACAGTAGAAAGCCAAGCCGGAACAGTTGGGGAGGGAAGAGAGTAAGGAACCACGGTTGGAGACCACGCTTTTATTGTGTGAGCTCGAAATGTTTTTCAATTTCCCGTGTAATAGCGGCGCGGGGGAAGTGGGAACATCATAGCATAGTACCGTGGGGCTCCGGCGTGTAGCCACAGCCCGCGGCCTCGTCCAATCCATGGGGGTATAGCTGTAGCTGCATGCATGTGTATCGGCTGGTAAAATTAACCTCGTCTGTAAAAAAAAAACCTCGTCTGTACTCTGGACTTATTGCATGCATGCCGCGATTGATCCACCTGGAATCTACTGCGGGTGCACATGTATCTTCGTAAGTCAGTGCACTAACAAGAAAGCGGCCAACAGGGATATGGACAACGGACGGACAATTAACTTTGTTAGCCATCTTCAACCCAGATCCTTAAACATTTGCATCCGTTTGGATTGTACTGTTCAATCAATTTTGCCATCCACCACAGTCTTGTATCCATCCGTGGTTTGATTCGAATGTTCGTTTTTCCGCAAATCTAAGCCAAACCAAAGGGAATTTTACAGGAAACCCGATACCAAACATGTCTCGTTCTGATAACCTGGCCCACACAAATGTTCTCCGCGCTAGAAAACCTCCCCGTGTGCGAAGAAGTTGTCGGCTGGTTATTGCGGTTGAACGCCAGAGAGACGCGGATGGAGGTCTGCGGCCAGAGATTGGTTCTCCGCGCGCACGTTAATGCCGGAGAGACGCGACGGGACAGATCCGAAGAGACAGTGATACCATCATCGCAATGTTGTCTGTGTGTGTTTAATGCTGGTAACGCGACGGAACGGATTCGAAACGATGAAGATGCTTCAATGCGGGTGCGTTAGCCGAGAATCCTATCCCAGCATCATTGAAGTCGGTTGCACACCCGTCCTCCTGCCAACTTTTATATAAAACGGCGCGGCAAGCCTCCGCCCCATACTCTCATCCATGCTTAGTCACATCCACATCACTCCGATCACCATGGTCTGCTCTATAATCACTACTTACAAGATGCTCATTCTGCTTTGGCAACCGAATATCTCGGCGGAGCAGGAGAAGCCTCGAATCCTGGATGCAGAGGAGGCCGCAGAGCAAGAGGAGGAGGTAGAAGAGGACGAGGAAACTAGTGTGAAACGTAGCTATCCAAACATTTTTTTACCCTTATTGCCTACGCGTTTTGGAACCATCGCCTTGCCTTCGATTGCGATAGAGGGGTCCTATTTCACACGATACAGAATAACCGTTTGCCATAACGCCAGATTGCACAGACGCTTTGAGAACATCACTCGTATGCTTTGCGTAAAACTATCCCAAACAGTTATATACATAAGATCGCACGCGTTTTGTGGCTTAAAATTTTGTGCGATATAGGGGATATCGCACACAAAATACTAGGAGGAAATTAATGTCTGTGATGTATTCTGTGCGGCACACGGTCGATTGGATGCAAATGTTTGTGATACCTTGCAATCACACACGATTAGAGCGAGTAATGTGGTACAACACAAACGTACAATTCTTCTTGTCTGTTTGTGATGATATATAGATCTCCCACAGTTCTGTAGTTTTTCTGCATCACGAACAATTACGTTCTAAGTAGTATTTCCTATTGCTTTCTTTTCAGACGGATCGATTGTACGAAGACACGGAAATAGTTGAACCGTGTGCTATCATAAAGCAAGGGCACAATAAAATAAATATTTTCAATTAGCCCCACTGGTACTAAATTTGCTAGAAAATGTTGTTCACCAAATTAATCTCCACGTCAAGCACATTATTCATCAAGACATAGTAAAAGTGAATGCTAAGTATCTCAATGTCACATAATGAAGGCACAACCCTCTCATCACATGGAAAACAAATGCATCCAATTGTGAAGTGAACGAAGAAGAAAACATACTTAATGTTTAACAATCAAAACTTGTGCTAAAATCTGATTCTTTGCCTTCTATGTAGTGGTTGCGCAACAACTTGCAAATCATATTCCTGACACTAACAACTCCGATTCGGGTAGCGGTGCAGCTGTGAACTTTCGAATAACTTATATGATTTAAAAATCAGAATGCCTTGTACGTGTGACTGAAAGAGATATAGATACTAGACTTACTGTTGGTAGTTTGTAGGAATCATATATTGCAGAAGATTGGGTTGAGTAACTCATGATTTTACAAACATAGAATCCACACAAAATTTTCCCGGTTTGTTGCTGAGGACATTGTAAATTCGTATACATAGTTAGTAATATTGTAAATATGTATATATAGGAACTATAATCCCTCCGATGTAATCTGTTTTAGTTTCTTTGGAGTACATATAAAACTAGAAATGTGCTTATATAACAACTTGAACACATGTATATACTTTCTAAAAAGAACGGATTTTAGTATCTTACGGAAAAATGGACTTGTGTTGCAGCAGTTCTGATCTATGGGAACGGTTCCCTCCAATCCGAATGTAATCACTATGTCCACTATAAATGAAGATGAATTTTTGCATATTCAATTATGGAATGAAGTCAAATTTTACCATACTCATTTCCGGAACTAAATATTAGAATAAGTTTCACCATAGAAGAATTCAATACATATCAATGAATTTCTGAACGAATCACATATCCATAGGTTTTCTTTTGCACAGAGAATCCATCTTTTATGTAGTAGACTTTGTTGAGCTTTAGAGCGATCGCAAGAAAAACCCATTATTTCCTATATGTTAGACAAACACGGAAAGAAATGGAACATGTTGGGTACCGAAGGACAATCAACGTACATGTGGCTGTATAATTTACTTACTTTTCAAAATATGGAAGCAAGTGAAATTTTGATGTCTGGTCACGAAAAAGCTTTTCGGCGAGCCTTTGGATGGCCCATTCATTGCAAACAGTTAGTTCAGTCTCATTTATCATAGCAGGATCTCTGAAATCCACGTGTTACGTTACTCGATGTCTAAGCGCAGTCAAAGCACCGAGGAAAAAATATAGTTAGATATAATTCGTTTATGAGCTTATCGGAGAGGTTTATTGAGTTTTTAAAGTACTTACAAGATGACGAATCGAATTAAACAAAATTCGAGTATATCAAAGTTGAGGAGGTAAAAAAACTCCTCGAATGTTACTGGTAACTCATCAGGCTTTGTACATAAACTGAAATGGGAGCCATGCATGGTATATAGTGAGACAAGCCTAATCGGTTTTTTGCATTTTCTAAAGTAAATAAGCATGCACCTTTCTGCAGTAACTATCTGGCTTACTCAGGTGTTTGCAAGTAAGATATGGCTGCCCATGTACGAACAAACATGCTTGACTTATATCTATAGGGCACAACTTGTCCAGATCTTTCAAGAATGAGCCTGATTTCAGAGTTTCCATAATCTACACGCTCTTTTTTCCCGCCCGAAGATTGTTTGCAGTAGTGTTTCCCCATCATCATCGGGTTGCTCATCATCTGGCGCCTTGAGTCAGCGAGATCGTCTCCTCCGTATCGGGGTGCTCTTCTTGGGATTTTCTGTGGTCTGAGATAGTGATAGAGGCGAAGGTGTCCCGATGTTTCGATGAGATGGTGGAGATCGATTTTGGTGGAGTAGACTTTCACGACCCGACTACGAACGTGCGAAGACGTTGCGCCTTAGCAATCGCTAAACCAACTCCGAGAGGTTATTGATCCCGCGGATGCACGATCAACCTGACCACGAAGGTCAATTCCTGCAAGCAATCGAAGAACAAGCAAGAACTAAGAATTGCAATCTGGATATTGCGAATATAAGATGAAAGATTAACAGAAGTTGGGGTTCCAATGCGGTCTTGGCCTGGTCGGACGACACAAACGAAGAACTCGAAGTTGCGGCTATGGCTAACTTAAATCTAATTAAAACCCAAGTCTAAACGACGCCCTAAGGGCTGTATATATGGGGGAACAGAGGGGATTTTCGTGACCCCTTGGAGGTGGGGTCCGAAAACAACCCTAACTCGGTTTCCCCACACATACGGACTCTAAAAACAGCCTATAATGTGGTATTTCGAAATTACATGGGCCCAGCCCAATATTAAGGTGACGCAGCACCTATAATTGCTCTTGGACGAAAATAATGAAGTGGCATCTCGTGTATTCCGTCCAAGCCTTCATGCATGCCTTATGGTGGCTTCAACGTGCGAAAATCCCCACTGGAAGCTCCACTGTACTTTCCCCTGCGCGCACCTTCTTCTCCATTCTTGATCCCGCTCCAATGACCATCCTTCTTGTCCATGCTAGGTCCTTCATTCATAAGCAAAACAAAAGTATCTAATTTAGGCAGCATCATATGTTCATGAACAATAGAAGGATTCGCAAGAAACGAAAGTACCTGATAATTTAGTTGACGTGCACGTGCTCTAGTAACTGGTCCAGTATGTGTAGTTGGTGAGGGTATGGGTGTAACATTAGTAGGGATGTCCTCATCAGATAGTGAGGTTATTCTACGAGTTCTGTTGCTGTTCTAGGAGCTTTTCGGTCTTAGTCTGAGCTTTTTGAGATTTTTACTTTATTTCTCATGGTAGACTGATGAGAAGTCAGTGCTAGGTCGCTAGGATGATCAACGGACATTGCAGTTGGAGGTACAAGTACATTAGACTTTTTAGCTAGTGGTGTAGTCGCATCATACTGTGGAGCTTGTTGTACGAGTGCGTCAGGATTTTGAGCTGTTGGTGCAAGTGTGCCAGACTGCGGAGTTAGTGGTGCAGAACAGAATTTTGAGTTGGTTGTTTAAGTGTGCTGAACTACGGAGCTTGTGGTACAAAATTGTCAGACTGGTGAGATGGTGGTGCCTCTCTATTAGGCTGATGATCGAGCGATGCAGACGTGTGATCCAAGGGTCCCGCCATGTCGGTCCGCTGACCAAACATTTGTGTTGTGTGGGACTGCTGAGCACACATGTAGTAATATAGACATTAGTGAAACACCCATGTGTGGTGCATCATTGCTATATAGAAGTGGCGCACCACATACATAGTGCGCCACTAATGTCTATATTAACTATACCCTTTTTCTAGTAGTGACGTTTTTGATGTATCACCAGCTAGGGCACCGTAGCAAAGGATTGGCCATTCCAGAGCTCAAACTTGTCGCTCTCCACTGCCATTTCCATCGGAGAAATCCCAGACAAGCAAGAGTAGGGTTTTAAACCTCCATGGTGGCCTGAACCTAGGTAGCTCCTCGTGTCGCTATGTGTGTGTGATGTGCTTGTAGACCTAATCGTCTTCGCCATCGTTGTCTCTTAGCCTGTGAGTCTAAGCCCCTAGATTTCGAACAAGGGTTTTGGAAGGTTTACCTTGGACAAATATCTCCGACATTGGGCACGCCAGGTAGGGGGTTTCGTCTTCTCGTCTCCGGCATTGGTATGGCTGGAATCTGCATCCGCGGCACGGAGCACCACCCTGATGGCGCTCCTGCCGGTGTTATCTCCATTGACAACTACGGCTTCCGGGACCCTGTCGCGGGAGTGTGCTATTTTAACACAGATGATGGTGAGGGGCGGGCACACAGAACGCCGATGTTTCAAACGTCAGAGCATGAAGACACGAGGATTTTTAGCCAGGTTCAGGCCGCTTAGAAGTGTAACACCCTACTCCTACTTGTCTGGACTATTTGGTGATGAATTACAACGCGTGAAGCTTTCTCAAAAAGGGTGTCTCGAGCTTCTATGCAAAATGACGGTAGCTCCAGTCTAGATGAGGTCTAACCCTTTTTTGGTAACCCTCCATTTTATAGTCCAATGGGGTCACCACAGTGTTCGTCATCTGCAAGTTACAACGAGGTCACATGCACTGTGATGCTGAACACGTGGCGTTCTCGGGGAGTTTCCAGAAAGTACCATTGTCCTATCACGGGGGGGGGCACTTCAAAGGAGGGAGACTGCCATCTCCCTAGGCACCACACAATCCAGCCCTGCCATTACGGGTAGAACTTGCGGAGATGGTACTTCCGGAGGTGCTCAATGTTCCATGATTTTCTCACAGGGACTCCATCCAAGGTCTCCAGGCGGACAGATCCGGGTCTGCTGACTTGAACTACTTGGAAAGGGCCCTCCCAATTAGGCGATAACTTGTTTAATCCCTTCCCGGATTGTAATCGATGAAGGACAAGGTCTCCGTCCTCAAGCTCCCAAGACCCTATAGAGGCGCAGTCCTTGCTTGTAACGCACGACGCGCACAACATCTCGGTTATGGATCACCTCAGCAACCACGACGTCCTGTTGTCGGAGTCGTTATTTCTCGGCTTCATCGTAAGCGCGAACACGAGGGGATCCATAAGTGAGTTCAGTGGGGAGTACTGCCTCCGCCTTGTAGACGAGGTAGAACGACGTCTCTCTAGTAGCTCTGTTGGGTGTGGTACGGATGGACCAAAGGACTGCTGGAAGTTCTTCCACCCAACGCTTGCCACATTTTTTCATCTTGTCAAACATGCGGGGTCCGAAGACCACGCAGAACTTCCGCATTAGCTCTTTCTGCCTGACCGTTGCTTCTCGAGTGGTGATACGTCCCAAACATATCTATAATTTCTGCTTGTTCCATGCTTATTTGGGTGATATTCCTGTATGTTTTGATGCACTTTCATATGATGCACTTTCATATCATTTACAACATATTTGTACTAACCTATTAACTTAGTGCCCAGTGCCAGTTTCTTTCTGCTATTGTCCGTGCATTGCAGGAAATTTAAAAAATAAAAGTGCTTAGAAAATTTGAGAAAAAACATATAAAAATAAGCAAGGTGGAAGAGTACAGAAGCCTGTAGGGGCCCCACCCCCCATCAGGCAAGGGGGTGGTGGTGCCCTCTGGCCGCCTAGGCCAGGGGGCCACCCCTCAGGCTGCACTTTGGCCTGTATTTATTCCTCACTCCGAAAACCCTCGTGAGCAACCCCGTTTCGCGATTTCGTCCATTGTTCCTCCGCCTCCGTGATTCCGATCTCGGGATCGCCGGGAGAAGCTGTCTCGGCACCCTGTCGGAGGGAGGATTGACCTCTATAGGCCTCTCCATCACCATGATCTCCTCCGGGATTTTCCGAGAGTAGTCCCCCTTGGACCATGGGTCCATGAACAATAACTATGTGATGTCTTCTCTCCAATCTCGTGCTTCAATGTTTAGCCCTTGTGAGCTGCCTCTCATGATCAAGGAATCTATGTATTAGTTCCTGTTTTTCTATGTTGTGTTTGCTGGGATCCGATGGATTATAAGATTATGTTCAATTTGTGATGAGTAATATATTTGGTTTACCTTTATATTTTATTTCTTGAGTGTTCTTGCATGTTCCCCCGTTATGTTTGTTGCTTTGGCCAAGTAGTTGATTGTAACTACAAGAGGGAGCGTTATGCATGATTGTGGGTTCATGCCCACGATATCTAGCTTGAGTGACAGAAAAATGAGACTAGGGGATGCGTTGTTTGCCACCAGGGAGAAAACAACGGTGTTTGTAACTGCGGTTGCATGGATTGCTTACATTGCACATAGAGTGTTAAGGCAATCGTCTGTTACTTTAAGCCTACAATTTGTATGGGGTTCGCAACTTAATACCAGCGAGATGTTTTGGATAGATATCTCAATGTGGATGATTAGTGAGTAGATGCTGATGGATAAACAGTCTACTTGTTTTCATGAAATGCTCACATGATTGAGCCTCTTTACTTTATAGTAGCATAATTAGCATTGCGGTGCGTTCATAATTCTGTCAATTGCCTAGCTGTAATTTGTCACCCGGCATGGCTGTTATCGTCTTTTGGGAGAGAGACATCACTTGTGAAAATCATGGGACCCCTGTCCATATTTCCATCATAGTTTACACCACTCCAATTTACTGTTTTACTTTCCTTTCAGTTGCCACCACTATTTCCACCCTTGTGTTTGATCCTTTGTAAACAACAAGAACGGAGATATTGACAACCTCTCTGACTCGTTGGGAGCAAAGTTATTTGCGTCTGTGTGTATGTCCAGGTCAGTAATATCTTTCAGACGGCGCATTACTCGTTTCACGACCTTCTTGTTGCGCTTGGAGTCCTACTGGATTGACAACCTTGGTATCTTTACTGAGGGAAATTTGCTGCTATCTACATCATAACCTTCCACTTGGGAAAACCAACGAGGAGGTGTTATCTACACCAATCAAGCCAAATTCCTGGCGCCGTTCCCGGGGACTCCAGTCTTCAAGATAGGGAGTTGCACACTATCTTTTACCTATGCTTTTTAGTCTTGTTAGTTTACTTTTAAGTTTTTGATTTAGAGTCTTTAATCAAAAACACCAAAAAATAGTTACTTTGTTCTTAGCTTACCTCAAGTAGTAGCCAGTATGTCATACTTTTCTGTTTTTAAAGCTTCTCCTAATGTTTAATTCAGAAACTTTAGACAGGAGAATGGTGAGAATTTGAAAAAAAGCCTGGGATAGGCTTTTCATGATTTATAAGAAGGTTACGCCTGAGATATCTACGGGTATCTTGCTTGACACTTTTTATCATGGCGTCTTTAAGTGGTGTAAATTTTATCTAGAATTATTAGCTAGAGAAAATTTTCTTAGGTGTGATCAGGCTAAACCTCTTGATATTATGAATGGTCTATCTAGTTTCTTTTTTTATGATCATGGAGTTGATGCTATTATAGATAGACTTGCTACTATTGAGAAGAAATAGATGATTTAGAGTTGAGAGAAGTAGAGAAACCTAAACCCATTAGAGAAGAGATTTTAGAGAAATTTGATGTCTGGGAGCCTTTTATTAGAATTAGCATTTTCAACCAAGACTTTCTTTCTTACTGTGATATTGGATCCATGGTTTCCACCATGCCCAAAACTGTTTATAATTATTTAAAGCTTGTCAGTATGGTTAATTTACGTTGCTATCATGAACATGTTAATGGTGATATTTCTGAGATTCAAGGGAAGGTTGACAACATCCAAGTTTGATTTGCAAAAAGGTACGCCACGATTGACTTCATCATTTTTAACTCAACAAATCAAGGAAATATAGTGCTTGGAAGGGACTTCCTCCGAGCTATGAAAGGATTCACTGACATAGGTAAATGTGAAATACGTTTTCTTGGGAGAGCCAAACGTACGTATCTCTTCCCTAGAAAAAAGGAAGAGGAGCTCATTGAAGAGCAAGTTGCAAATTTTGATGATCCTATTGATGATGCTTTCTTTGAAACTCAATTCTTTTTGCTTCATGTCTAGCTCAAAGGCATAAAAGAAAGCGCTTATTGGAGGCAACCCAAAATGTTTTTTACTTTCATTATTAGTGGTCTTGATGCTTGTTACTACTATAGAAACATCATTGTATCTTCATTTTCAAGCTTTGTGCCAAGTTTTAGGCTCCAGTGGTAAGTGGATCAAAAGTTGTGAAATGCTGTCCAGAAAATAGATTCCGTTTGCTTCATTGCAAAAATCTTTAAAAAGCACCAGATCATCTTTTTTATCTGATGATTTTTAACAGTATGCTCTATATAATTGGCTAATTGCCACCTGTTCTGAGTTTTTTTATTTTAGTTGCAGATGTACGCCAATTCTTTTTCACTACATGTTGTTCTTATTTTCCCAGATTCTGCCCTCTTCTACGCTTTCCCAGTTTTGCAAATCTTGCGCATGCTTTTTCCTGGAAAAACTTCTTAGCAATCTTGAGAAACTGTAGACCTTATTGAAAATCCTTATTTCCAGCAAAGGAAAATTATTTTGCTATGGGTACTAACCACTCTAATCAGTTTATGATGAGTCTCGTATGAAGGGAGTTTTCAAATGTGCGAAGGAAGATGATGAAAGGAGATCTAGGAGTCCCAAAAGCTCAAGTTTGGGGATGAACCCGACACCGTCAAGAAATATTCAAGGAGACTCAAGCGTCTAAGCTTGGGGAATGCCCCCATGCATCCCCTTCTCCATTAACAACCATTAGTTCGTCCTTCGCCATGCTATATTTTTATCACTTCATATGTTATGTGCTATGCTTGGAGCGTCTTGCATTTACTTTTTAGTTTTCTTTGTTTAGTTCTGTTTGCTGTTCATAACAAGTTGGACCCTAGCATACCTTATTTGGGAGAGAAACACGCTCCACTTTTTCCTAGAATACTCATAGTTTTCCTGCTTATCTTTGTTGAGTGTTCTTTATTATTTCTAGCTGCTGTCATGTTTAGCTCTTGTTTTTCATGTTTATCTTTAAGAGATTTGTTTAGGACTTTGTTTCAAGTACTCTCTTTAGTTTCATGCTTATCTTGTTTAGAGAGTTGGCTTGTTGCACTGAATGTGTGTCTTGCTTTGAGTAGGTAATTGAGGTTGCTATTATAAGTTTAGTAGTAACTTGCAATAGTGTTGAGGTGTTGTTTCGAGTAATGTTTGGACTTCTGTGTATCGAGATCTCAAGCCTATTAGTGATAGGTTTCATATTTTTGTTCAACGTGCTTTATATAGAACACTAGCTACTAGATGGATCACTAACTTCTGGAGGGGTTGTAATATATAGAATACCCTCACAATATCATGGGTCGAGGATGCGCAAGGATAACCAAACCCCCATACACTCCTCCTAGGTGGTAATTGTCTCTTTGTGAATCTCCTGACTAGATAGAGAGTTATCGATAATAAGTGGATGAGTTCCTTTGACTAATGCGAGTGTTCGATTGTTGGCACTTCCACCATCCATATTTTTCTAGCCTCTTCGGTATTGTGCATTGCCCTTTATCATCTTGAGAGTCGGTGCAAACTTCGCCGGTGCATACAAATCCTTGTCATGATACGCTCTGTCATCATAAGACTCATTATATATTCCTCAAAACAGACACCATACCTACCTATCAAGGCATTTGCATAGCCTTTCTGAGATACATTGCCATGCAACATCCATCTTCTCATGACTTCATCTTTTATTCTCATACATGCTTTTGTTTGATCGTAGAGATGCATGCTAGTTGGGCCTTGCCCTCATAATTTCTACATGACGCACTAGTATCATTGCATATCCGGCTACACTGGCAGAGGCATACATTTGCATACATCATGATTTAGTTTCAGTTTTCTTTATGTTGAGTACTTCTTTAAAAGTGTGTGATCTTCTACATCCTTGTAAAATATAGAATGTTGCCCTTAAATTGAGGAAAATATCCCAAAGAGCACACAAATAAAAGATCCCAAAAGAGGACACATGAAAAAAAAATCCCAAAGAGGACAAATGAGAGATAAATAGAAAGGGCCAATGAGGCCACATAAATACAAAAAATACAAAAAATAGAAAAAAGATAGAAAAATAAAAAAAGAGAAGGGGCAACACTACTATTCCTTTTGAAAGATCCACAATCGTCCTTCAAAGTAGCATTTGTACTCCATAGAGAGGTTTTCATATCATTCATGCATAGCTATGTGGGGATCCTTACACTATTGAACTTGGCTTGTATATTCCAATGATGAGCCTCCTCAAAAGAGCTCTAGGTCTTCGTGAGCAAGCGAGTTAGATGCACACCCACTAGTTCCATTGGAGAGCTTTCATAGCTCATATGTGCATCCGTTGCATGGAAATCCCTACTCCTCACATGATGTCCTGACCAGAGCATGGGTAAGGAGGAAAAAGAATCCTACTCGCCGATAACTAACTTAGTAACTACAAAATAGTTTTTGTCTAGACTCGACTTCGGCCAGAGTGGGGAGCTTTCATAGCTCTGATACCAAGTTGTAAGGCCCGATATGCGGTACTGTTCCAGATCTAGATGTTTCCATCCAGATCCGGGGACGAAGCACATATCGGTCCCACCGCGACATATGACGAAGTCATATGCCCCGGATTTCCAACATGATATCACAACATTACAGATACAAGGATAAAACATCTCATACAATCGGCATACAACTGCCTCAAATACAATACAACAGCGGAAGATATATGTCTGAGTACAGACTACAATCAAAAGCCTACTGGCAAAGAGAAAACATCGATCCCATAACCACACGGGTCCAGGCCCTCCACCGGGATCCGCCTAACTAGTCGTCGTCGAGTCTCCACGTGAAACGTCGGTCACCATACCTGTTGTCGATCAGAACCCTGAAAAGAGTTTGGGGGTAGTATCATGAGTACAGAGGTACTCAGCATCCAACTGTAGTGGTCATCTGACCCAGCAAGGACTTCATCACTCGTCATTCTAGGACAACTAGTAGTTTACGGTAAGAAAGGGGTAAGTGGTGAGGTTGCTGCCGCACTAGCATTTATGAAGTGGCTAACGATCTAGAGAGTAAGGTAAGAAGCCAAGCATTCGATGAGGAATCGCCTCCAACAAGTCTGCTACCCACCTACTACGCAAACACAACACCTATCCTATCCTTGTCCTCCTCTTCGCATCCCGACGAAGAAGAAGCAATCAAGGCACACACACGTTGATCAAGTTATATTAAGATTATCTCAGTTGTTGTTGTCTATGAACAAGGAGTAGGTCTCAAGTCGTCCATAACCGTGGACACGGCTTCTCGAAAAGATTTAACCCTGCAGGGGTGTACCAACTGCCCATTACAAGGCTCCGCACGCACGCCCATCTCTCTCAGTTGCTACCCATCATAGGCAACCATTTTATGATTTAGTTCCAAGAGATCCGAAACGATAGGTCCCTCTAACCAACAACGAACAAATCCGGGTGGCCCCCGGGGAGTCGACACCCAATCCAAAAGTTGGCCACGCTCTCGGATCGGACTCTTCCGTCTCAACAGGTTTTGGGTTACCGAGACGCCTCACGTGAGGCCTCGGGCCCTCACCGGTCAAAGGTGGACCAACAGGGAAACCATGTCTCCGCTGGTCCGGGTTGTTTAAAAATTGCGAGGGGATCCACCAAGCACACACACGGGGTTTCAAATGGTAAATCAGCTCGGGCCACCACTAGAAATGTTTGAAGCTAGATAGGTAAGAAAAGGGGACCCCATAAAATCCCACACGCGGTTAGGCACGCTCAGTCTTAAAACCAATACCCGGAACTCGGATCCTACATGACTCGAATGGAACAAAGCGTCGGGGCGGGATAGCCTAGACCTTCCATCCTTCGTCGAATATAGTCAACATTATAATAATCATATCATCAACAACAATATAATAACAATGTGATAGCCCAAACCAAGGAGTAATAGGGTAACATCGTA
Source organism: Bromus sterilis (assembly GCA_950022295.1). Lineage (NCBI taxonomy): Eukaryota > Viridiplantae > Streptophyta > Magnoliopsida > Poales > Poaceae > Bromus > Bromus sterilis. The sequence continues at coordinate 237,362,170 of OX465596.1, forward strand.
GCATCCTAAGCATGCATACTAAGCAGGGGCTGAGCAACGAGCAATATTAACATAGCAGTACAAGGTTTGCTGGGAGGGGACATGGCTGTATCGGTTTAAAAGAGGCTGTAAGCATGTGGTAGGATCAAACATCGAACCTATCCTATACTAGCATGCAAAACGCTGGTTGAAATAGAATGGATCATAAGTAATGCATAGTCCTTGCCTGTTGATAAGTCGGGTTCCGAAGGTGTAGTTGATTGCAAACTCGCATCGTCTCCGAGAGGTACCCGCGAAGCACAAAAGACGGTAAACACTGGAAAGCAATCAACGAGCAAACACTCTATTACTACGAGGCAAACACGAGAAAGCATCAACAAGAAAGCAACACGAGACATCGCATCTAACGTCGAGAGCGGTTACTAACAATTTAAGTGAAGTACTCGTCACACACGACGATACCGCACATTTACAAAGGTTCAAGTTGTTTAGCTACAAGTGAGCAAAGGTTGTTAACATGGCAAGCACAGAAGCATGGCAAGAGGTGAAGCAAAATAAACTATCTAATCTAGTCACTTTAAGTGGGGGTAAAACCTATACATGGCAAACTATTGCGGACCCCACGATATTTATTGCATTTGGTACTGTTTTTCCCCTAAACATATTTTATTATTTTTATTAGCAAGCAAGAGCAGCATAAACACAATCTACATGCAATTCTAGTCAAGTTACATATAAAGAACATTTTAAACCGAGCAACGGTTAAAAAGTTATGGCAGTTACAGTTACAGTGGCAGGCAGTGTAATTAGTAGGTAAACAACATGTAAACAAAGTCAAACATGGCAACAAGCAACATTTTATTAATCTACGCGCAAAATGGAGTAACTTTCATGTAGAAAGCGTCTTCATCGGAGCTACCGGTGAAAAGATACGGGCCTCACAAAAATTTAATACAATGTGCCATATATTTAAACAGAAAAAAGGCTATACGTCTCATGGGCCGGCCCAACTCGCAGGAAGAAAAAAAAGAAAAAAAAGGAAAAAAAACTTGGCTGCTCACCATGGGCCTTCGGCCCAACAGGCCTGGAGGCGCTGGAGAGGCCGGCTGGGGAGCTGGGCCACCAGGGGCGCTCGGGCCGCTGGAGGTGAGGCCGGCCCACCACGAGTGCAGCGGCGAGCGGGCGCTGGATCAGGACGACGCCCGATCCCGACGGGATGCCGACGGTGGCGGCGACGGTCTGCTCCCGGCGAGGGTGTGGGCGAGGTGGCTCGGGGAAGGACAGATCCGAGCCGTGGTGGCCGGATCCGGAGGTTGGCCGAGGCGGGGGTGAGGTCCTGGCCGGCTTCCATAGCGGCCGACGGCTGGAGCTCCTGGCCATGGCGAGCTTGGTCTCATACAGGGAGATAGATAGGGAGTTAGGAGAGAAGGGAGAGAGGAGAAAGAAGGAAGAGGAGAGGGAGGAGGAGGGAGGCGCGCGGGGTGGTGGCAGCCTCACCGGAGGGGCACGGCGGCCGGCGGCTGGCAGCCTGCGGCCGGCGCGGCTCCATGGAGGTGCGGCTCGGGCGGCTGTGAGGAGAGAGGAGAGGTGGGGAGCTCCCTGGACCGTTGGATCGCGAGATCTGACGGTCCAGGATGGATCTGGCTGGGTTTGGGCAAAAAAATGGGCTAACTGCGAAAATGGGGTATTTTTGGGGCAAAGTGGAGGGGCTGGCTGCATTTTGGCTTAGGGAAACCCTAGAAAAGGGGTGGGAGTGTGGTGGTCTTTATATAGCCCCGGTGGCTGGCAGTTTGCAAAATCATCCCCGGTTTCTCTCTCGCGCGTCCGGTGTTTACGTTTCTGACCGCCGGGGGTCCGCAGTACCTCCGATTCGGGTAAAACTTCGAACAGCGCGATCAGTGCGTCGAGCCGGAGCGTTCACCTCGCGTTGGAACCGTTCCGAGAACACTTTCCGGCGTGCTATAAAAATATCCAGTTTAATTATTAAACGGGGTTTTCGTTCCGTTGACTGCGGTTGGTCTCGTGCGGTTTTCGCGACGGTGATCGGGTGAAACCCGGTGTCGCAAGGTCGAGTGTCAGGGTGGCAAGGGTCGGTCTCCGTCCGGTACGAGATAAGAGGGGAAAAAATAATCGCCAATCGCTAAATCGGGGATGCAAACACCGCAAACAAATCAGACAATCAAACAATTCATGCCGAAAACAATTTTTTTAATTTTTGTGAAATCTGGGCTGTTACAAGGGACTACCCCCGCTTCATGGAGGGAGGAAGCAACATCGATGGAGATGAATCCGGGGGCACTTCCCCGTCCCGGCAGGGTGCCGACACAGGAATTCTTGTTCCCCGAAGCTTGTTTGCGATGGCGGCGGAGATCGGAATTGCTTCTAGAGAAAAGGGGTCTGGAATCAGGGTTTTCGCGACGGGAGAATAAATAGCAGCCAAAGGGGGGCGCCGGGGGGCCCACCAGGAGTACAGGTGGCCTCCCAGCGCGGGCCGCGCCGGGAGGCCGCCTGGGCACCAGGTGGGGCCCCTCTGTCCCTTCTTTGGTGAATCCGGAAGCTTCCGAAACGCTGATTTTTTATCTGATTTTTCCCGAATTTTTGGAGCACTTTTAATATGGGGGAAACCTGAAATAGAAAAACAGCAGAAAACAGGAACTGGCACTGGGGTGCACTGAGTTAATAAGTTAGTCCAAATATGATCAAAAGTGTATGAAAGTGTATCTAGATCATAGCAATATCACACAAAACATGCATGGAGCAAGCAGAAATTATAGATACGTTTGGACATATCAATATCCCCAAGCTTAATTCCTTCTCGTCCTCGAGTAGCTAAATGATAACAAGCATAATTTCTGTGGTGACATGCTAGCAACCATATAAGAACTTTGAAAGTAAAGAAATCAATGTATGTGATTCAATTCAAGTCATAACAAGCAAGAGTCTATATTAGCATTGAAACAAGCAACGAAAAGCATTAGGTGCAAGAGCTCTCGCTATCCGTGACTCGAATGTCTCCAAATGGTGTTTGCGTGAAAGAAGGGGGATAAGGGAATACGAGATAAAAAGTATATTTTTGTTGAGAACTCAATCTACTGAAGTTTCACACTTGGTCTTCTTTGGAATCTTATCTTGACTCGTCCCCATACCACTAGCCAGGTACAAGTCAATTTGATCCACTCCCTTTCGATATTTTGAGCACTCATGCAATGAATGAGCGTAAGCACGAGAGTTGACACTTAGGATGGCGAAGAGAGAAATATGGTGGAGGAGGAAGACAAAAAGGGTGAGAAAGGGTCACATCAACGAGGACAATCATAGGCGAGAAGGACAAATGATAGATATGATGTGAGGAGTAGGGATTGCCATGCAACGGATGCACATATGTGCTAAAAAGCTCTCCAATGAACTAGTGGGGGTGCATCTAACTTGCTCGCTCATGAAGACCTAGAGATCTTTTGAGGAGGCTAATCCTTGGAATATGCAAGCCAATTTCTATAGTGTGAAGGGTCCCCACATAGTTATATTCATCGTACGCCTGGCGGATCATGATTTTCGCGTACGCTGTGGTCGAGGAAATCTTGATGCCGACCTCCATTAATGCCTCGTCGGCAAAACGTTGGGCTTACCAAACGGATTCCTCGGTGCGAGCCGTTGCATTCGAGATTGCTTGCGCCACCTCGAGCTCCACTACGGAAATGGCGCGGTGGAGCCCCTCAAGCACCAGAGCAACCCCGACCAACTCTCGGCTTGTGCCGTCGATTTGGCGCGCCATTTCATCCCGGAGTTGAACGAGTTCGTTCAAGAGGCGATCGCATTCGCGGCCTGTCTTCTCTGCTTGATGGAGGAAGGCCTCCTCGGCCGAGACATCCTCTTTCTCGATGGGGCGCCGATGTTGTACGACCCGGTCATGGCCACCGTCGGTCACTGGCTTTCGCTTCCCATAGTAGGAGCCGAGTGGCTGACCTGGCTTCGTGGACAAAGAGGACGTCGCAGCACAGTGTGGTGGTTGGTTAGATTGGGGATTGTTTGTTTGGGGGGGGGGTCTGATACGCCACTCGACGGGGCTGGATGTGGCGGAAGTGGTGTGCCACCGGTGCTGGCGGTGGAGATGAAGGGGCGGCATGGGGGAGTGCGCACCATCGTCGATGCTAATGTGATTGTTTGATTTCTGGGGTTCTCTGGTGTATTGCAAGGAGCCACTTCTTAAATTGAGCAGTTGTCTAGTGTGGAATGGTGTGCACATGAAGTGATTGGATCGCATTCGAGGGTAATTGAATAAGGATGCGAGGAGGCAGCCGGGTCCGAGGCCGTCCATCATTCATCCCATGGTCCAAATTGTACAGAAATTACTTCTCCATCTAAAAAAATTACAATCACAAACAATCTTAACAATATAAACCATCATGTGAGGAAAACCGAGTGTTGTTAACAAATGTCCTCAAACTTGATTTTTGATGTCCTATAGTAATATCCTAACATAGAGATCGAGGAAATCACCATGTATACACCCTGTTTATGTCGGTGAACCCCTATAACACGAGTGTGGATCATTTCATCCAAAACAACACAATGAATGTCCGTACGACCTTCGTCACACACATGTGGCTCCATTTCATGTATAAAAATGTTTAGTTGATTTTTAAATGAGAAATGCGCGACTTTGATGTGCCATGTGCTTCACAAACTTCATATACTGTCATCCTCGGCAAAGGTTTCGACTTAAAAGTGCAAGTCACAAACTTTATAATTATTAGATATGAATTTAGAGAATCTTGTGATGAATACAATGCACATAATTGGGTTTGATGTGTGTTCTATATAGGGCCACGCCACAAATCCTAGAGGAAATCACCATATATATGCATGTGGTTCTAATACTTGTTTGAAAGGGTTTTGTTACATTTGAATGTACATCCCAATGCACAACTTTGATTTGGCACTTGCTTTATAAGGAAAAGTATATATATATATATATTATATTCTATCTGGTTGTATATTGACTTATATTGCGAGTCACCCACTTACAGCAGACGAAAGTCAATCTTATGAAAACTATGCACATGCGCCAAGCTTGAACTTGGTTTCAGTTGTCCTATATATAGTGATCGAATGCCAACCAAGCAATCGATCGGATCGAAAATAAGCGCTTTCATCAAAAGCACCATGGGGGAGAGGGATCCAAATGAGACTACATATACATGTTAATTTGAAGTGGTTTTTGTTATGTTTGAATATGCATGAAATTTTTGTTGCAACAGTGCTTGCTTCGTAAGAAAAACTATGGCCTGCTGTACGTTATGGACATACGTGAGTCTCTGACCCCATTTGTATTAGAGTTGAAGGACGAAATATTTTGAGTAATGTGCCTCGAACCTTGGTTTGTAATGTCCAAGGATAAACCTTACAAAATCAATTTAAAACATGAGTATTACCATGTGGTATATGTCGGCTGACATCCAACGGGGAACACGTTTCGACAAAAACAACCAATAGCGCCCGGATAGGTTCGAATGACCTCTGATAGCTTCATGCATGCATATATGTACGTGCATGTTTGAATTTACTTTTATTAATTTTTGAATACGCAATGCATATATAAATTTTATGCGGGCTTGCTTCAGAAACATATATATATGACTATCACCCACAAAGGTGTATTGGACTTATAAATAGTGCGAGTCCTTTAAGTACGACGTAAGTGAATCCTTGTGAATACTATTTCTCAAATTTGGTTTGAAATGTACTATATGAGGACAAACCTTATATATACATGCAAACCAAAAGATCTTTTTACCATGGGGCCTACCCCTTTTTTATGTTGGAGACCCTAGACCAAAATGAGATAATTTATTAGACAAAAACACGAGAGTGAGCTCTGGATGCTACCCCACCCAACTGTATGTGACCCTAAGTACATAGAAGATGCTTAAAAGGCTTTTTGTTACATTTTGAATATGCAATAATGCATGGTTTTGATGTGCCACATTTTTTGCTTCACAAAACACATAATTATCGCTGGCACTAATTAATGCATGGTAAGTTCCTGATCACTTATACACTTAATTAAGATTCGATGAAAGGAAATGTTGTGAATACTTTACCTAAAACTTAGGGGTTGTTTGGATTGTGACTAACTTTGCCACAACGAATAACCTTAGGCAAAGTGTCGTGAATAAAATTAACGACCACCACAAAGTCTGGCAATGTGTGGCAAAAATATGAGTCTAGCTTTGACATGTGTACCATAGCAGTGTTAAACTGTGGCAAGCAAGAAGTGTGGCAATGAACCAAACACACATCTAAGATATTGTGGCATGATTAAGCTTAATTAGGTGTGGCAACATTAGCCTAAGAACCAAACAACCCCTTAGTTACATGTGGCATACATGTCCAATCTTGAATTAACCAAGAGGAATTCACCATGGAGCACATCCTTGAACAAAGGGGTGACCATATTGACCACAAATCTTATGGACTTAAAAATTGTACATAATTTTCCATCATAACAACTGGTAAAGAGATAATCGTCATTGCATTGTCATTTCACGAAAAGCATGAAATCTTCATACGTGATGTTCCATTTTTGTGAAGATTTTTTGAACTTGAGGATGGTTCGTATGTGTGTTCCTAAATACAATTGTTCCTAAACACAATTTTCATTCTAATCAAAGTAAAAAATGTATAAGATAAAATAAAATTTGCTCGATACAAACATTGTGGATTGGCTTGTGCATCAAACACATACATGAGTGTACAAGTGCACGACTCTCAATCGATAATTTTGTTCCCTCCTTTACGCTCCCTCCTTGGTGGGCTTTTCACGCACAGATCTGCGTGTACAAGTCCGATCTCAACCTCTCAATTGATATTGAAACAGTCAAAAATTTGGTTCCCTCCTTTTCGCTCCCTCCTTGCTGTGTTTTTGGCGCTCACATCTGCGTGTACAAGTCCAATGTCAACCTGATATTGAAAGAGTCGAAAATTTGGTTCCCTCCTTTTAATTCCCTCAAATTTTTTCCCTTACCGCCTACATCCCCAAAGCTGCATGGGCATAATTTTCAACACTCACCATAAATTCCTCGCGGTTAACCTCACACTAATTTCGCACCGCACCTCATCTCACCTCCTCCCTCTATCTTCATCTAGATTCAGAAGACTATCGGCGGCGATGGTGCCCTCCTCGGGCATCAGCAACGACGTTCCTCCTCGGCGACGGTGTATGCCATTAAGGAGAATGGCAGCGCAAAATCATGCCGTCGGAGTGGCAAGGAACACAAGGTTCCTTCTACCACATGCATCACAAAAGCTAATCGTAAACGTACAGATAACACTTCGGTTCTGCATGTGGTTCCCATGTTATTGAAATCCAATGGTGCAACTCCTACATATTCCATTAGAGAATGCATGTTCACTTAGGATTAGGGTTTGCATATCCAGATCCCGACGAATCCAGATTGCTCCCGGTCTCCATCGTCGCATCTCATTCATTCTTTTTGACAAATGATGTATTTGTTTGCTCAAAATAGAGTATTGTATCATAACGGCGCATGTTGTTCTCATGCTTTTATATGTTCAAATCCCAAGATAGGGTTTTTAGATTTACTGGTTTTATGATTATTTCATCTTTGATCTATAGTTGCTACACCTGTGGCTACACATAGTCTGCCAATTCCTGAGTGTCAGAAGGAGAGGGAAAGGACAATCAGGGGAAATGCTCTCCGAATGAGGGAAATATTCGGAGAAAATGGTCTAGACAATTTTTCTGAACTGGAACGTATTATTATTTATGCGAATGGTAAGGAAGGTGCAAAAAAACAAGGAAACGGGGGAATCCAGCATAAAAAACGCGCATAGAGGAGGAGGTAGAGGTACAGAAGGACCCTGACTTTGAACTGATACGTCTCAAACGTATCAACTTTTCCAAACACTTTTGCTATTGTTTTGACCTGATGCTTGCATGATTTGAATGAAACTAAGCCGGACCGACGCTGTTTTAAGCAGAGTTGCATGTCTGGTTTTCTTGTGTGCAGAAAAATGGATTTTTTAGGTGTCTTGGAAAATTCCAGGAATAAATACAGAAAATCCACGCACCGGGAGGATCCACATGTCAGAAGGGGGCCGCCAGGGCGCCTGGGTGGGTCCCACCTGTGAAGTCCCCAAAATCAAGCCGTGTACAGTAATCATACACGCAGGGTACACGACTGAAATCAGGGTGCCACGGTGAGAATATCACAGCACAACACTAGACACAAATAAGATAAATCTTTTAAATTACAAACCAGGGATCACGAGGATCCGAATACATAAGTTATATAATCATAATATCTGAGTACATAGAAAGTTAGTCAAGTTTTTCCTTAAGAAGGCTAGCACAAATAACATCAGAGATACAGATCGAAAAGGCGAGGCCTCTTGCCTGGGATGCACCGAACTATTCTTAGTCTACGAGGAACTGGACGTCGTAGTAGGATCCTCCTGGAATCTCCTGCTCCTGGGCTCCAACGTCTGATGGAAGCAACCATTCGGGTATATAAAACAAAGGGGGGGAAATAAAGCAAGGGTGAGTATGTAGCATACCCGCGAGTCTTACGTCCGCTACTAAGCATTTTTGCATTTGTATCAAATGGAAAGGGGAGGCTATATATAGTGGACTGAATTTCAGAAATCCAGAATAAGGAAGAGAAGCTAGGCCTATCGAAGACTAGCATCTTTCGACGAGTCTTGCAGCATGAGGAGTGAATAGCCAACAGCTCATATAAAGCATAAAGTAACAATGCTACAGAAGTTGTTGCAGCATTGTATAATAGTAAGTTGTATTAGTTAACAATTATCAATGCCTCCGAGAATCCTTCTTCGACTTCCCTGCGAGGAAGAAAACCCTGAACCAATCAGTTTAGTAGTAGTAGTTTGTAGTAGTAGAGTCTTGCTTCAGCATAAAGCGTCCTGTTACCATGGACACGACTATCCGAATAGATTATTTTCCCTCCAGGGGCTACACTACTGTTACCCTACACGCTCGGATCTCCAGGGTGGCGTACACCTTGTTAGGGAATGCCCCACCGAGGCTATACGATACACCGAAGTCCATCCTTCAAGCTCAACAGAGAGGCCATCCGCCGGTCTAAATCCTAAGCACAAAGGGACTTTGGACCCCTGCCCGTTGTACTCCTGCACGGTACGCGACTGGCCAGTGAAGAAGACCCACCTCCCACTACCAGAGTAGGTGGTCCAAGCCCGACAATCAGACCGAGCTAAAGCTGACGTCTGAAGAGCCATCGAACGAGGCTACAACGCAGAGGGCCCACACCGTAATCCCACGTGGAGGTAGTGCGTATTGGGCACGTCAACCCACTCAAGTCATCCACCTGACCCATTAAGAATTTTTATTATTTTTTGTCGGGACAACTGTTAGGGTTGCCCCTATCCGGGTGAGTCGCGGACAACGACAGCAACTAGGTCCACCCCCATAAAAAGAGCCGGTGGACGCCTGCCCTGTCGTCCCACCAACTCGTGTGGTTACCAACAAGGTGAACCGTCTCCTTACCTTGTCTCGCGTTTTCTCTTTGAAGAGCTTGACTTTCGTACAACAGGGTACCTCTCGTCCATAGAACAAGTACCAGGCCCTCCGTACACCGGTGGAATACACCTGTCCTGTCGGTCCGATACGATACCCTGCGCAGGCACCGTTGGGTCACCCGACTCCTTACCTTTAAGGACAACCGGCGTTCGGGAACCTACGACGGCTATACAGAGTCAGCAACGAGTGGAGTACAAGGATTACACTCCTCGATAGCTCACACTTGATGTGGCTCGGCAGAGCCGAGGTAGGGGCCTTTGGCGGTGTCTGCATTGTACCGTACTTGTAGCAGTTGTAATATATTGTATCCGCGTTCACTCCCAGAGTGATCACGACCCGCTATCTAAGCCTAGTTAACTAACAAGGCGCAGGGCTAATTACTGAATATTATATTTAGTTATTAGGCAACATAGGACAAGGAAAGGCACATCAAGGGGAGATAAAGACAAGCTCTGCAATTGAATAGGTAAGCAACGTAGCGGCAACAACAATGCCTAGTGCAAGAAATGTACGGAAAGATAGGCGATATCTGGGGAAGGAAAATGGCTCTGCTTTCTTGGAAGCTCGATGGTAGGGGTAATGTCGTCGACGACGTAGTCATACTCAGCAGTGGTGTAGTCGGCGGCAGCAACGGGGTCTACCGGATAAGAAGGTGTTGAAACAATAAATATAAAAGCAAACAATATGCAAATAGATGCATGACATGACAGATGAAACGCTAACGGTGTTTCTAATGCGGTACTAGGTGATTGATCGGAGCGGGGATTCATCCGGGGATGAAATACCGGCTCCGGGTGATTATCGGCAGTGCAACCAGAGGGGGGAAGGTTCCCTGTTTGGCATGTTAGAGGGGTGTGGTGGGGGTATGGGTAGCGTAACCTTATTTGCTGTATTTTTCTGATAAATTTTCATGTATAAAAGTTACCAATTTTCAAAGTTTTAAATCCATTAAAAGGATTTCTAGATTTCCTTTATTAATTAAATAGCTTTATCCAAAACATTGGGTTGACTGGTCAAACTGACATGTGGGACCCATATGTTAGCATCACAGTATTAGTAAATCATTTAATTAAATTCAAATAATCACTAGGTCCACATGTCATTCACGATGTATTTTTATTAAATCATTTTATTTAATATCTTATAGGTGGGACCCAGCTGTCACTGACAGAGACAATTAACAGGCTTTTTATTTAAACAAAAAGGCCCAGGGCCCACATGTCATTCTAACAGGGGGTTATCTCTGTTTAATTTAACGTGGTAGGGGATGGTAGGCCCGCAGGTCAGTGGCACATTAGTAGGGTAATTAGTGCTAAACAAATCACTTACACGCGCGACCCACATGGCAGTCTCGCCGGAGACAGTACGCCGGCGAGGTCGTCCATGCGCTCGATTCCGGAGACCAAATCGAGCGCGGTTTGCTCCTACGTGCTCCTGAGAGCGTGCACGATCGATGGGTGGTAGTGGCGGCGACGGGGAAGGCCAGAGGCTACAACGGTGTCGAACACGGCGCCAGCCAGTGCACGTGTGAAAACCACGGCGACGTTCCAGCGGCGGATCCTGGGCATGCGCTAAAGGGATGGTTTCCTGGGAGTGTTGCAAGCATTTTGACGCGCACGGCATGTCAGGTGCGTACACCATGTCGCAGCAGTGAGCTCGACGGCGGCAACACGACCACAACGAGCCCACTACTCCCATGGCGGGATGGGCTACGGCCCAAGGGGAGCAAAGTGGGACGTTGGAAGCGGCGGACCTGCTCACCAGAGGGGCGTAGAGGAGGGAAGCGTGCTCGGAGAGGGCTCTGTGCAGCTGGAATTTCTCGGCGGCCGCAGGCAATGCAGAAAAGGGGGCGAGCTGTTGCGGCGACTCCGTGGCGTCTCAGCTCGATTCCCTTGGCTCGGTGACGAAGACGACGGCGACACATCTCCTGGACACGGTGGCGCGGGCTGCGGTGGCCGGTGGCCGCGCGGGTGCGCGACGGCGACCGGAAGCTCTCGGGCGAGATCTCCCCAAACGAAGATGAGACGAGGAGGAAGGGGGCGGGGTCTAGGGTTTGTCCAAGGACAGGGGGGCGACTCGGGGCTTCTTAAACTCGCCGGCTAGCCTGTGGATGGAGTCCACGGCGTCGGGCACGGGCGTGGCACCGCGGGATGACCTCCACTCCATGGGGGATGAACAGAGGAGGGAGACAGGGGAGGCGCGCTTAGTGGGCTAGGTGGTCTGCACTGTGCACTTGTTGCATAGGTGGGGTGGGCTTCTCTCCTCTTTCTCCTTTTATTTCTTTTCTCTTCTTTCTGTTTTCTGTTTGCAATTATTTTCTTAGCTTAAACATTTTTATAAAACATGAAACTTGTTCCATAAGTTTTATTGCACATTAACAGAGTGCCACAAAAAGTTTGGGGCTTTTTATAAATTATTTGATAATTCTCTTTAATATGCAATTAGTAAATGGGGTTGTTTTGCTACTGGTTTGTATTGTTTGTAATATTTATTTATTGCAATAATTACCCAAGGTTGGTTTAATATGGTCCACTGATTTTTAGGCATTTAAAAAAATTGGTTGCACAATTTTTGGACGAAGATTTATTTTGCACTTTGTTTTTATTATCAATTTAAAATGGGTTGTGAAATGATGAGATGCAAAGATGATCAAAGTGAGATTAACAACAGTAATTGTCATTAACAAAAACGATTAATGTTACATGACACTGAGGGTGTTACAAATCTCCCCCACTACAAGAATTCTCGTCTCGAGAATCTAAGTGCTAGAGGGGAAAAGATCGGGGTATTCTTCACGAAGACGAACTTCGCGTTCCCAAGTGGCTTCATCTTCAGAATGATTTGACCTCCAAACTTTGAGGAACTTGGTTGTCTTGTTGCGGGTTGGACGTTCAGACTCATAAATAATGCGGCTTGGATGTTCTTGATAATACAAGTCCTGTTGCAGTTCCAGCATTTCATGATCCACTGCTCGGATAGGATCCTTGAGGAAGCGACGGAGTTGCGACACGTGGAAGACATAATGCACTTGAGAGAGGTTTGACGGCAATTCCAATCGGTATGCCACTGGTCCACTCAAGGAGAGGATACGGAACGTGCTAATGTAGCAAGGAGCTAACTTGCCTTTGTCCCGAAATGATGAGTGCCCCTCATCGGAGTGACACGGAGGTAAGCTCATTCGCCGGGTTGATAGACCATTTCTTTGTGCTTGCGGTCATAGTTGCTCTTTGGAGAGACTGAGCAGCCTTCAAGTGTTCACGGATAACACAAACCTAATCTTCAGCATGATGTATAATATCCGGACCAATGAGGGTTCGTTCCCAAGTTTCTGACCAATTTAGAGGGGTTCGACACTTACGTCCATAAAGAACTTCAAAGGGGGCCATCTTCAAACTAGCCTGATAGCTATTGTTGTACGAGAATTCAGCAAACAGAAGAGATTCTTCCCATTTCTTACCGAATGAGATGACACAAGCTCGAACATTTCTTCAAGAACTTGATTAACTTGTTCAACTGGCCTTGCGATTGGGGGTAATAAGTAGTGCTGAAGTTTAGATGAGTGCACATAGCTTCCTAGAAACTATCCCAAAATCTTGAGGTGAAAATGCTGCCACGGTCTGAACTGATCTCCAACGGAATACCGTGGAGGGACACAATTCTGGAAACATACAAATCTGCTAACTGACTAGCAGAGATCGTCTCCTTGACTGGCAGAAAGTGGGCAACCTTGGAGAACCGGTCGATGACGACAAACATAGCATCACGAAGTCCATCTCGATCTTGTCCCACTTCAATTCAGGAACAGAGAGGGGTTGCAGAGTTCCAGCAGGTCTTTGATGTTCCTCCTTGACGCGACGGCAAATGTCACACTCTTCATCATAACGAGCAATGTCTTGTTTCATGCCAGACCACCAGTACCGCTGACGAATGTCTTGGTACATCTTGGTCTACCGGGGTGGATTGACAGGGGCGTATCATGAGCTTCTTTCATGACGTGCGGGGAGTAGTTTAGGTTGGGCCTGTTTATGGGGACCACTATCCGACCCTTGAAGTACAATGTACCATCATCGGAAATAGTGAAGCATGACGGCTTTCCACTCGCGACATACCGCTTAACACTACTACGGAAATAGCTATACATGGAAACCTTATTAGTGGCGCATATATTAAGCAATGCGCCACTACCTGTTAGGGGTGGCGCACTGCTTCAGAATGCGCCACCAATAAGCCCTTAGGGGTGGCGCATTATTTTACAGTGCGCCACCCCTAAGAGTGGGCCAGCCTGGATGAGCTTATACGTGGCGCATTTGGCAAAATGCGCCACCCTTGAGAACCTTATAGGTGGCGCATTCTGGAAATGCGCCACCCCTAAGAACTTATAGGTGGCGCATATGGGGAGTATGCGCCACCTATAAGGTTCTTAGGGGTGGCGCATTACCAGTATGCGCCACCCATAAGCTCTTATGGGTAGCGCATTCTAATGCGCCACCACTGAGATGCTATATGCGCCACTAAATACCTTGAGCTACCCTTATCTACTCCACCACACCTACCACCTCTCATTCACTCCACACACTTCTCAAACTAGATCCATTCTTCTAACCCTAGATCTATTCGGTTTTCTCCTCCTCCCCACCTCATTTCTTTCATTTATCCATCCATACTTGGCATTAAATTTACTTTGTTTCATATTAAAGTAAGTGGACCTCCTCCCCAAATCTTTTCTTCCATTTATATATCACCCATATACTTGCCTTTATTAGCTTGGGGTTTGTTGTATATGTGAATCTTGGGTTTGATGTATATCTGAAGCTTGTGGTGGTTTGATGTATATGTGAAGCTTGTGGTGGTTTGATGTATATGTGAAGTGTATATGTGAAGCTTTTGGTGGTTTGTTGTATATGTGAAGCTTATGGTGGTTTGATGTATATGTGAATCTTGAGTGTCCAATGTTTTGCCGAAATGTCGACTCATTTCCGTTTCGGCAAATTTCTGGCGCACTCTCCACATGCTCCCATGCATTATTAGGGAAGGTCATGCCGAATGTTTCCGGTGACGACTGTGATATATAATTGTGTTGCTCTCTCTGTGCACGCAGGCGATCGATCATGGTCCGCGAGATGCTGAGCGATATCACCGTGGCTAGGTGGATGCAATGTGCGACAAACGACATGCTAAGGAATAATAGGTCGGATATAAGATGTCCGTGTCGGAGATGCAAACTGCAGTGCGTGACCGAGCCTGATTCCGGAATATTGCAAAGACACCTGAAGTGTAATGGTTTGATGGATGGCTACACACGGTGGATAAGTGATGAAGCTGGTGAGGAGGAGGACGTCAATGGTTGGGCGCCAGTAAAGGAGGAAGGGCAACCATACAACAACGGCGTGCGAGAATATGAAGAGCATCCCGTACATGATCATGAAGAAGATGCCGAAGCAGATCATGTAGATCAAGATGACGAACATGAAGATCAAGATGTCGGACATGATGAGGATTCAAGCTGGGTGCGGGACCCTCATGTTCAAGAGCTGCTTGTCAAAGAGGCGTTGAACGCCAGAGGTGCAGCTAGAGAGAAAGCCAAGATGGCGCAACTCGAGAAAGACGCGGTTACGAAGTTGTATGAAGGATGCAACGACAGGGTTACCCGCTTGAATGTAACACTTTGGGCTATGGAGATGAAGGCAAAACACAAATGGACCGACGAAAGCTTTGATGATAACATGGCATTCTGGCACGATCGTCTTCCGAAGGGCAACACGTACCCAACTAGTATCGCTGAGGCCAAGAAAGTCATGTGCCCTCTCGATCTTCCGCACGTTAAATACCACGTCTGCATAAATGATTGCATGATCTATCGGGGTGAGGACGAAGAGAAAACCACATGCTCGGTGTGCGGTGTTAGTCGATACAAGATAGGGAAGAAAGTTCCTAGAAAAGTGGTATGGTACTTTCCGATCACTCCTCGTTTGCAGAGGTATTTTTTAGATCCCGAGGAAGAAAAGCTCATGACCTGGCACGCAGATAGAAAGAAGCTAAAAGAGGATGACCCGAACCCGGATCCAAAAAAGGAGGACAAGCTGAGGCACCCTTCAGATGGTAGCCAATGGACTACGTTGGACCTCTAATACCCAGATTTTGGGGAAGAACCAAGGAACCTCAGGATTGGTGTGAGCGCCGATGGAGTCAATCCATTTGGCGGCCAGAGCAGCACACACAGTACCTGGCCCGTGTTTGTATGCATATACAACCTTCCCCCCTGGAAGTGCATGAAGAATAAGTACATAACAATGTGTATGCTAGTTCAAGGGCCGAAACAACCAGGTACGGACCTCAATCTATATCTGCAGTTGTTGAAAGAGGAGCTATAAACGTTATGGAAAGACGGAGTCAATACGTGGGACGCCGCCGCAAAAGAATATTTCCCAATGAAAGCCGCGGTGATCACGACGGTGCACTACTATCTCGGATACGTATATTTCTCAGGTCAGGTGGTCCAAGGATTTTGTGCATGCGTTAGGTGCATGGATAATACAACGTACCGCCAGCTACCAAAAGATCCGGATCTTCAAAAACCGTGTTCCAGGGGTCTCGGAGGTGGCTTCCCAAGAAACACGCGTGGAGAAAACAGGGACATCTGTTCGATGGAAGCGAGGAGCTCCGAGCACCCCCAGCTCGAAGGAGCGGCAAAGAAATGGACAACTTGTTGAAAACTTGGAAAGAGTGCCCCGCGCCGGAAAAAAAAGACTCAGCCGTTGATGAGGGTATGGAAAGCGAGGTCTGTTTTCTGCGATTTGGAATACTGGAGTCTCCTCCGCAGTCCTCATAGCCTTGATCTCATGCATATCACAAAGAACGTGTGCTAGAGCTTGTTTGGCACGCTGCTCAACATGCCGGAGAAGACCAAGGACGGGCCAAAAGCAAGGAATGACGTGAAATTTATGGGCATCAGGAGGGAACTTCACCCCCCTAGCGACGACGATGATGAGCCAGAGGAGGAAGAGGATACGGAAACACAAAACTCTCGCAAACGAAAAAGGGCGACCAAGAAGAAGACCGGTATTGATCACTGCCCCCCGGCATGCTTCACTCTGTGCGAGGAGGAGATCAAGAGGTTTATCCACTGCCTCATAGGAGTAAAATTTCCGAATGTCCCCGCGGGGAAGATAAGAAGATATCTAGACGAGGCGAAGAAGCGTTTCAGCGGAATGAAATTGTATGATTGTGCCGTGCTGATGACACAGATTCTCCTGATTGCGATCCGAGGGATAATGGACGAGCACGTTCATAAAATGTTGTTTGGCCTTTGCAACTTTTTTGACGTCATCTCCTGGAAGTCGATTGGCTCTACGTAACTCAAAAGGATACAGGAGGAGATCGTGCTCATACTATGCGAGCTTGAGATCTATTTCCCGCCCGCGTTCTTCGACATTATAGTGCATCTACTGATCCACGTCGTGGAGGATATCGTCCAACTCGGGCCTGAGTTTCTGCGTAGCATGATTCCGTTCGAAAGGATGAATGGACACATCAAAAAATACGTTCGTAACAGGTCCCGTCCAGATGCAAGCATAGCGAAGGGCTTTCTAACCGAAGAGTGCATCTATTTTTGCACGAATTATATCAACACCGAGAACCCTGTTGGTCTGGCCGTCAACAAGCACTTTGGCAGGACCGATGGATGTGGTCACCATGAGGGAAGCCGCGCAATGCATGTCAACTTTGACGGTCGAGACATCGACTTTGAAAGAGCAAGCCTAGTCGCGCTACAACACATCCAGCTGGTCGATCCTTGGATAGTAAAGCACAAGGATTTAATCAGGAAGAAGTACAGTGACCAGGGCCTGCAGATAAAGGACCGAGATCCACGGCTAATCAAAGAGCACAACTCCGGTTTCATGACTTGGTTCTGGGATGAGCTTCGTGCTAATCCCCCGCGAAGGAACGCTTCCGAGGACGAAAAGATGATATTCACCTTGTCATAGGGTGCCGCACGGAACCTGATGACCTACCAAGCGTATGATATCAACATCCACACATTCTACACGGAGGAAAAGGACAATAACTGCGATTACCAGAACTTAGGGGTAACGGAGGAAAAGGACAATCTACACCGATGACGTCAAGGAAAGATTCTACGGAAGGATCGAGGACATATGGGAGCTCGACTACTATGGAGAGAAGGTGCCGATGTTCCGTGTGAGATGGGCCAAGAGCGTCGTAAAAGAAGACCGATACTTCATGATGAGGACATCTCTACTAATGTTACACCCATATCTTCACCAACTACACATACTGGACCAGTTACTAGAGCACGCGCACGTCAACTAAATTATCAGGTACTTTCGTTTCTTGCGAATCCTTCTAATGTTCAGGAACATATGATGCTGCCTAAATTAGATACTTTTGTTTGTCTTATGAATGAAGGACCTAGCATGGATAAGAAGGATGGTCATTGGAGCGGGATCAAGCATGGAGAAGGAGGTGCCCGCGCGGGAAAGGACAATGGAGCTTCCAGTGTTGATTTTCGCACTTTGAGGCCACCATAAGGCGTGCATGAAGACTTGGACGAGAGACACAAGATTCCACATTAATATTTTCGTCCAAGGGTTATTATAGGTGCTGCGTCACCTTATTATTGGGCCAGGCCCATGTAATTTCGAAATACACTTAATAGGCTATTTTTTAGAGTCCGTATGTGTGGGGAAACCGAGTTAGGGTTGTTTTCGGACCCCTCCCCCACGGGGCCACGAAATTCCCCTCTGTTCCCCCATATATACAGCCTTTAGGGCGTCATTTAGACTTGGGTTTTAAATAGATTTAAGTTAGCCATAGCCGCAACTTCGAGCTCTTCGTTTGTGTCATCCGACCAGGCCAAGACCGCATTGGAACCCCAACTTCTGTTAATCATTCATCTTATATTCGCAATATCCAGATTGCAATTCTTAGTTCTTGCTTGTTCTTCGATTGCTTGCAGGAATTAGACCTTCGTGGTCAGGTTGATCGTGCATCCGCAGGATCAATAACCTCTCGCACGTTCGTAGTCGGGTCGTGAAAGTCACCTCCACCAAAATCGATCTCGATCATCTCATCGAAACATCGGGACACCTTCGCCTCTATCAAGTGGTATCAGATTTCCAGGTTGCTCGGTGAGATTTACCAGTTTTCATAGTCTAGATTGGTTCTGTTCTTCATACCTACAGTCCACACAAAAAAAGAGAAAAAAAATTCAGAGTGTGCTTCTCAGTTGTTTACGTGCAGCGCCGTGCTTTCGTTGGTGTTTTAGGCTCGCGTCTCTAGTACGGTCTAGCCTAGGATCAGCACAGTACCGACGTTGAGTGTTTATTCAGCTTTGCATCTCTGTTTTGATTACTGTTGAGTTTTTCCTACCATACTTGTCAGCCTTCCTACAGCTCCACATATATTCTACATCGTGCGTTTGACACCTCCTGGCCATCGGTCTACCATATCTTTGAGAGTTTTGACCCGTTGGTTGTACATCACCACCTGCTGCTAGGTAAGAATCGGTAAGAACGAAAGAAAAGCTTGACGGATTTGTGCTTTCCACCACCCCACATCCCATTAGTAGAAGTAGGATCATATTCCTGTGTGTTTTCTATTTCTGCTAACCATGCCAGGATCACATGATGAAGTGGCGCGGGATGCACCCGATTGGGAGAACATGACAAACAAGGAGCTACATGATAAATTTGCACAAATGATGTCTGAACAGGTGAATGACATCGAGAACAGATTTACAGAGGCGATTGATGGCGTGGAAAATATGATCGACACCAAGCTCGACGCCAAGTTTACTGAGTTGATCGCACGCCTACCTACACAGCCTGCTGCCGCTCCAGCACAGCCACAGCCACCGCCACTACCACGTGCACAACGTATTCTGTTTCCGAGAGGACAAGCTGCTGGTATTGGTGCTCCTCCTGCTGCTGCAGTAGCTGCTACTGCTGCTGCTTCTGACATCGGCCAGGACGACAACTACGACGGTTATTACGAGGAGGAGGTGGAACAGGAAGCGGCCTATGAGCAGCCAGCTGCACGTCCACGTCCCAACATTCGCCACGGTCGACACCAACCACCCCCTCAGGTACGCGATGATGAACATGTGCCTAAACTTAAATTGAATCTTAAGCCGTTTGAGGGTAGATATATTCCTGATGCTTATCTTACTTGGGAGTTAGAAACTGAACAACGCTTTACATGTTTACAATATCCTGAGAATAGACGTGTTACTGCTGCTGTTTGTGAATTCACGGGATTTGCATCTATTTGGTGGTCTGAACATTGTAGATTGCATGCTAATAATATTCCAACTACTTGGGCTGCTTTAAAAGATGCTATGCGTACTCGCTGGGTTCCTCCTTATTATCAACGTGAATTTCTACCAAAATTACAGCGTTTGAGACAGGGAAAAAATTCTGTAGAGGAATATTATCAAGAATTACAAACTAGATTGATTAGATGTGGCCTAGTAGAGGATAATGAAGCTATGCTTGCACGTTTTATGGGTGGCTTAAACAGGGAGATACAAACTATTCTAGAATACAAGGACTATGCTACTATCACTCGTTTGTTTCATCTTGCTTGTAAAGCTGAACGTGAAGTGCAGGATGGACAGGCCGCTACGAGACCTAACTTTTCTGCAGGACGAAATACATCATGGACATCGCATGGAGCTTCTACATCCACACGTCCCGCTGCACCACCATCTACTTCAGACGCTCATTCTTACAGGGAGCCACCAAAACAGCCAGCGCTACCATTCAAGGGTGCACAGAGTGGTCCAGCGGCGAGTTCTTCTTCATCCATGGCTTCCACAGGGCAAACACGAGATCGTGATATTAAATGTCGCAGGTGCCAAGGTGGAGGTCACTTCGCAAAAGACTGTCCCTCCAAGCGTGTGATGACTATTACGGCGGATGGTGGGTATGAGTCAGCGAGTGACTATGATGAGGAGACTTTAGTTCTCATTGCTCATGAGGAACAGGGTGCCCATGATGATGCTCATGATATAGAGTATATGGCTCCTGATGATGCAGATAAATATGCTAGTTTGGTTGCTCAACGTGTGTTAAGTGTGCAGGTAACGAAGGCCGAGCAAAACCAGAGGCATAATTTGTTCCACACAAAGGGAGTGGTGAAAGAACGTTCGGTTCGCATCATCATTGACGGAGGGAGTTGCAACAAATTGGCTAGCATGGAATTGGTGGAGAAGCTATCTCTCACCACAAGACCACACCCCCATCCGTACTATATTCAGTGGGTTAACAATAGTGGTAAGATTAAGGTAACGCGTTCTGTTCGTGTGCACTTTAGCATTGCTGCGTATGCTGATTATGTTGATTGTGATGTGGTACCCATGCAAGCATGCTCTCTTTTACTTGGTAGACCATGGCAATTTGATAGGAATGTTGTACACCATGGTAGGACAAATCAGTTTACTCTGGTTCATTAGGATAAAAATATTGCTTTACTTCCTATGTCTCCTGAACAAATTGTGAAAGATGATCTTGCTAGAGCTAGTAAAGCTAAACAGGAGAAAAATAAGAGTGAAAATGAGATAGCAGCTAAAGAATTTGAGAAACAACATAAGACTAATAGCAAATCTTCTTCTGCTGTTTCTAATGAAATTAAATTGACTAGTCCAACTTTGCTTGCTACTAAGGTTGATATTTCGGATTTGGATGTTAGTCAATATGTGTGCTATGCTTTTGTGTGCAAAGAAGCCTTGTTTTCATTTGAGGAATTGCCTCCTTCTTTGCCTCCTGTTGTCACTGACCTTTTGCAGGAGTTTATTGACGTCTTTCCACAAGACGTACCACCGGGATTACCACCTATTCGAGGGATTGAGCATCAGATTGACTTAATTCCCGGTGCTTCGCTGCCCAACCGTGCGCCATACCGTACTAATCCGGAGGAGACGAAGGAGATTCAGCGTCAAGTACAAGAGCTACTCGACAAAGGTTACATACGTGAATCCCTTAGTCCTTGTGCTGTTCCTGTTATATTAGTGCCTAAAAAGGATGGAAGATGGAGTATGTGTGTTGATTGTCGAGCCATTAATAATATTACTATTCGTTATCGTCATCCTATTCCTAGGTTAGATGATATGCTTGATGAATTAAGTGGCTCTACCATGTTTTCCAAAGTTGATTTGCGTAGTGGATACCATCAAATTCGCATGAAATTAGGAGATGAATGGAAAACGACATTTAAAACTAAGTTTGGATTATATGAGTGGTTAGTCATGCCTTTTGGGTTAACTAATGCACCTAGCACTTTCATGAGATTAATGAACGAGGTTTTACGTGCTTTCATTGGACGATTTGTGGTAGTCTATTTTGATGATATACTGATTTATAGCAAATCTTTGAAGGAACATTTGGATCATTTACGTGCTGTTTTTATTGCTCTACGTACTGCACGTTTGTTTGGTAACCTTGGGAAGTGCACCTTTTGCACCGACCGAGTATCGTTTCTTGGCTATGTTGTTACTCCGCAGGGAATTGAAGTTGATAAAGCCAAGATCGAGGCGATTGAGAATTGGCCGCAGCCCAAAACGGTCACACAAGTGAGGAGTTTTCTTGGTCTCGCTGGTTTCTATAGGCGTTTTGTGAGAGATTTCAGCACCATTGCTGCACCTCTCAATGAGCTTACACGCAAGGATGTGCCTTTTACTTGGGGTACCGCACAAGAAGAAGCCTTCACGGTATTGAAAGATAAGTTAACACATGCTCCTTTGCTCCAACTTCCTGATTTTAGTAAGACTTTTGAGCTTGAATGCGATGCTAGTGGGATTGGTTTGGGAGGTGTGTTATTACAAAATGCTAAACCTGTTGCATACTTTTATGAAAAATTGAGTGGGCCTAGTCTGAACTATTCTACTTATAATAAGGAATTATATGCTCTTGTTCGGACATTAGAAACTTGGCAACATTATTTATGGCCCAAAGAATTTGTTATACATTCTGATCATGAATCTTTGAAACACATAAGAAGTCAAGCAAAACTTAATCGTAGACATGCTAAGTGGGTTGAATTTATTGAGACTTTCCCTTATGTCATTAAACACAAGAAGGGGAAAGATAATATTATTGCTGATGCATTGTCTCGTCGTTATACTATGCTTTCACAACTTGACTCCAAGATATTCGGTTTAGAGACAATCAAAGATCAATATGTAAATGATGCGGAATTTAAAGATGTATTGAAGAATTGTAGAGAGGGTAGAACATGGAACAAGTTTGTGCTTAGTGATGGATTTGTGTTCCGTTCTAACAAGCTATGCATTCCAGCTAGCTCTATTCGTCTTTTGTTGTTGCAGGAGGCGCATGGAGGAGGATTAATGGGACACTTTGGCGTGAAGAAGACGGAGGACGTACTTGCTACACATTTCTTTTGGCCAAAGATGAGACGGGATGTTGAGCGTTTTGTTGCTCGCTGCACTACATGTCAAAAAGCTAAGTCACGACTCAATCCTCATGGTTTATACATGCCTTTACCTGTACCTAGTATTCCGTGGGAGGACATATCCATGGACTTTGTTTTAGGCTTGCCTCGAACAAAGAAGGGGAGGGATAGCATATTTGTTGTCGTGGATAGATTTTCTAAGATGGCACATTTTATACCATGTCATAAAAGTGATGCTGCTGCTAATGTTGCTGATTTATTCTTTCGTGAGATTATTCGCTTACATGGTGTGCCCAATACTATTGTCTCGGATCGTGATACTAAGTTTCTTAGCCATTTTTGGAGATGCTTATGGGCTAAGTTGGGGACTAAACTACTTTTTAGTACTACATGTCATCCCCAAACTGATGGACAAACTGAAGTAGTCAATAGGACTTTGTCTACTATGCTTAGGGCTGTTTTAAAGAGTAACTTGAAAATGTGGGAAGAATGTTTACCTCATATTGAATTTGCTTATAATCGTTCATTTCATTCTACCACTAAAATGTGCCCTTTTGAGATTGTTTATGGTTTTCTACCTCGTGCACCTATTGATTTGCTGCCTCTTCCATCTTCGGAGAAGGTTAATTTTGATGCTAAGCAACGTGCTGAATTGATATTAAAAATGCATGAGTTAAAGAAAACATTGAGAAAATGAATTCTAGATACAAGCTTGCTGGTGATAAGGGTAGAAAGCATGTTGTGTTTGAACCAGGAGATCTTGTTTGGTTACATCTACGTAAAGATAGGTTTCCTGATTTGCGCAAGTCTAAGTTAATGCCACGAGCTGATGGCCCCTTTAAGGTTTTACAAAAAATTAATGATAATGCATATAAACTTGAGCTACCTGCAGATTTTGGGGTTAGTCCCACATTTAACATTGCAGATTTGAAACCTTATTTGGGAGAAGATGATGAGCTTCCGTCGAGGACGACTTCAATTCAAGAAGGGGAGGATGATGAGGACATCTCTACTAATGTTACACCCACATCTTCACCAACTACACATACTGGACCAGTTACTAGAGCACACGCACGTCAACTAAATTATCAGGTACTTTCGTTTCTTGCGAATCCTTCTAATGTTCAGGAACATATGATGCTGCCTAAATTAGATACTTTTGTTTTTCTTATGAATGAAGGACCTAGCATGGATAATAAGGATGGTCATTGGAGCGGGATCAAGCATGGAGAAGGAGGTGCGCGCGCGGGAAAGGACAATGGAGTTTCCAGTGGTGATTTTCGCACTTTGAGGCCACCATAAGGCGTGCATGAAGACTTGGACGAGAGACACAAGATGCCACATTAATATTTTCGTCCAAGGATTTTTATAGGTGCTGCGTCACCTTATTATTGGGCCAGGCCCATGTAATTTCGAAATACACTTAATAGGCTATTTTTGAGATTCCGTATGTGTGGGGAAACCGAGTTAGGGTTGTTTTCTGACCCCTCCTCCACGGGGCCACGAAATTCCCCTCTGTTCCCCCATATATACAGCCCTTAGGGCGTCGTTTAGACTTGAGTTTTAATTAGATTTAAGTTAGCCATAGCCGCAACTTCGAGCTCTTCGTTTGTGTAATCCGACCAGGCCAAGACCGCATTGGAACCCCAACTTCTGTTAATCATTCATCTTATATTCGCAATATCCAGATTGCAATTCTTAGTTCTTGCTTGTTCTTCGATTGCTTGCAGGAATTAGACCTTCGTGGTCAGGTTGATCGTGCATCCGCGGGATCAATAACCTCTCGGAGTTGGTTTAGCGATTGCTAAGGCGCAACGTCTTCGCACGTTCGTAGTCGGGTCGTGAAAGTCTACTTCACCAAAATCGATCTCCATCATCTCATCGAAACATCGGGACACCTTCGCCTCTATCAGAAGATGTTTCTTTTGCCTCTCCTCACTACAATGCGAAGGTGTCCCGATGTTTCGATGAGATGATGGAGATCGATTTTGGTGGAGTAGACTTTCACGACCCGACTACGAACGTGCGGAGACGTTGCGCCTTAGCAATCGCTAAACCAACTCCGAGAGGTTATTGATCCCGCGGATGCACAATCAACCTGACCACGAAGGTCAATTCCTGCAAGCAATCGAAGAACAAGCAAGAACTAAGAATTGCAATCTGGATATTGCGAATATAAGATGAAAGATTAACAGAAGTTGGGGTTCCAACGCGGTCTTGGCCTAGTCGGACGACACAAACGAAGAACTCGAAGTTGCGGCTATGGCTAACTTAAATCTAATTAAAACCCAAGTCTAAACAACGCCCTAAGGGCTGTATATATGGGGGAACAGAGGGGAATTTCGTGGCCCCTTGGAGGAGGGGTCCGAAAACAACCCTAACTCGGTTTCCCCACACATACGGACTCTAAAAAATAGCCTATTAAGTGTATTTCGAAATTACATGGGCCTGGCCCAATAATAAGGTGACACAACACCTATAATAATCCTTGGACGAAAATATTAATGTGGCATCTTGTGTCTCTCTTCCAAGTCTTCATGCACGCCTTATGGTGGCCTCAAAGTGCGAAAATCACCACTGGAAGCTCCATTGTCCTTTCCCGCGCGCGCACCTCCTTCTCGATGCTTGATCCCGCTCCAATGACCATCGTTCTTATCCATGCTAGGTCCTTCATTCATAAGACAAACAAAAGTATCTAATTTAGGCAACATCATATGTTCCTGAACATTAGAAGGATTCGCAAGAGACGAAAGTACCTGATAATTTAGTTGACGTGCGCGTGCTCTAGTAACGTGCGTTTGATCTTGGCTTTATCAACTTCAATACCCTGTGGAGTAACAACATAGCCAAGAAACGATACTCGGTCGGTGAAAAAGGTGCACTTCTCAAGGTTACCAAACAAACGTGCAGTACGTAGAGCAATAGAAACAGCACGTAAATGATCCAAATGTTCCTTCAAAGATTTGCGATAAATCAGTATATCATCAAAATAGACTACCACAAATCGTCCAACGAAAGCACGTAAAACCTCGTTCATTAATCTCATGAAAGTGCTAGGTGCATTAGTTAACCCAAAAGGCATGACTAACCACTCATATAATCCAAACTTAGTTTTAAATGTCGTTTTCCATTCATCTCCTAATTTCATGCGAATTTGATGGTATCCACTACGCAAATCAACTTTGGGAAACATGGTAGAGCCACTTAATTCATCAAGCATATCATCTAACCTAGGAATAGGATGACGATAACGAATAGTAATATTATTAATGGCTCGACAATCAACACACATACGCCATGTTCCATCCTCCTTAGGCACTAATATAACAGGAACAACACAAGGACTAAGGGATTCACGTATGTAACCTTTGTCGAGTAGCTCTTGTACTTGACGCTGAATCTCCTTCGTCTCCTCCGGATTGGTACGGTATGGCGCACGGTTGTGCAGCGAAGCACCGGGAATTAAGTCAATCTGATGCTCAATCCCTCGAATAGGTGGTAATCCCGGTGGTACGTCTTGTGGAAAGACGTCAATAAACTCCTACAAAAGGTCAGTGACAACAGGAGGCAAAGAAGGAGGTAATTCCTCAAATGAAAACAAAGCTTCTTTGCACACAAAAGCATAGCACACATATTGACTAACATCCAAATCTGAAATATCAACCTTAGTAGCAAGAAAAGTTGGACTAGTCAATTTAATTTCATTAGAAACAGCAGAAGAAGATTTGCTATTAGTCTTATGTTGTTTCTCAAATTCTTTGGCTGCTATCTCATTTTCACTCTTATTTTTCTCCTGTTTAGCTTTACTAGCTCTAGCAAAATCATCTTTCACAATTTGTTCAGGAGACATAGGAAGTAAAGCAATATTTTTATCCTGATGAACCAGAGTAAACTGATTTGTCCTACCATGGTGTACAACATTCCTATCAAATTTCCATGGTCTACCAAGTAAAAGAGAGCATGCTTGCATGGGTACCACATCACAATCAACATAATCAGCATATGCAGCAATGCTAAAGTGCACACGAACAGAACGCGTTACCTTAATCTTACCACTATTGTTAAACCACTGAATATAGTACGGATGGGGGTGTGGTCTTGTGGTGAGAGATAGCTTCTCCACCAACTCCATGCTAGCCAAGTTGTTGCAACTCCCTCCGTCAATGATGATGTGAACCGAACGTTCTTTCACCACTCCCTTTGTGTGGAACAAATTATGCCTCTGGTTTTGCTCGGCCTTCGTTACCTGCACACTTAACACACGTTGAGCAACCAAACTAGCATATTTATCCGCATCATCAGGAGCCATATATTCTATATCATAAGCATCATCATGGGCACCCTGTTCCTCATGAGCAATGAGAACTAAAGTCTCCTCATCATAGTCACTCGCTGACTCATACCCACCATCCGCCGTAACAGTCATCACACGCTTGGAGGGACAGTCTTTGGCGAAGTGACCTCCACCTTGGCACCTGCGACATTTAATATCACGATCTCGTGTTTGCCCTGTGGAAGCCATGGATGAAGAAGAACTCGCCGCTGGACCACTCTGTGCACCCTTGAATGGTAGCGCTGGCTGTTTTGGTGGCTCCCTGTAAGAATGAGCGGCTGAAGTAGATGGTGGTGCAGCAGGACGTGTGGATGTAGAAGCTCCACGCGATGTCCATGATGTATTTCGTCCTGCAGAAAAGTTAGGTCTCGTAGCGGCCTGTCGATCCTGCACTTCACGTTCAGCTTTACAAGCAAGATGAAACAAACGAGTGATAGTAGCATAGTCCTTGTATTCTAGAATAGTTTGTATCTCCCTGTTTAAGCCACCCATAAAACGTGCAAGCATAGCTTCATTATCCTCTACTAGGCCACATCTAATCAATCCAGTTTGTAATTCTTGATAATATTCCTCTACATAATTTTTTCCCTGTCTCAAAAGCTGTAATTTTTGTAGCAATTCACGTTGATAATAAGGAGGAACCCAGCGAGTACGCATAGCATCTTTTAAAGCAGCCCAAGTAGTTGGAATATTATTAGCATGCAATCTACAATGTTCAGACCACCAAATAGATGCAAATCCCGTGAATTCACAAACAGCAGCAGTAACACGTCTATTCTCAGGATATTGTAAACATGTAAAGCGTTGTTCAGTTTCTAACTCCCAAGTAAGATAAGCATCAGGAATATATCTACCCTCAAACGGCTTAAGATTCAATTTAAGTTTAGGCACATGTTCATCATCGTGTACCTGAGGGGGTGGTTGGTGTCGACCGTGGAGAATGTTGGGACGTGGATGTGCAGCTGGCTGCTCATAGGCCGCTTCCTGTTCCACCTCCTCCTCGTAATCACCCTCGTAGTTGTCGTCCTGGCCGACGTCAGAAGCAGCAGCAGTAGCAGCTACTGCAGCAGCAGGAGGAGCACCAATACCAGCAGCTTGTCCTCTCGGAAACAGAATACGTCGTGCACGTGGTAGTGGCGGTGGCTGTGGCTGTGCTGGAGCGGCAGCAGGCTGTGTAGGTAGGCGTGCGATCAACTCAGTAAACTTGGTGTCGAGCTTGGTGTCGATCATATTTTCCACGCCATCGATCGCCTCTGTAAATCTGTTCTCGATGTCATTCACCTGTTCAGACATCATTTGTGCAAATTTATCATGTAGCTCCTTGTTTGTCATGTTCTCCCAATCGGGTGCATCCCGCGCCACTTCATCATGTGATCCTGGCATGGTTAGCAGAAATAGAAAACACACAGGAATATGATCCTACTTCTACTAATGGGATGTGGGGTGGTGGAAAGCACAAATCCGTCAAGCTTTTCTTTCGTTCTTACCGATTCTTACCTAGCAGCAGGTGGTGATGTACAACCAACGGGTCAAAACTCTCAGAGATATGGTAGAACGATGGCCAGGAGGTGTCAAACGCACGATGTAGAATATATGTGGAGCTGTAGGAAGGCTGACAAGTATGGTAGGAAAAACTCAACAGTAATCAAAACAGAGATGCAAAGCTGAATAAACACTCAACGTCGGTACTGTGCTGATCCTAGGCTAGACCGTACTAGAGACGCGAGCCTAAAACACCAACGAAAGCACGGCGCTGCACGTAAACAACTGAGAAGCACACTCTGAATTTTTTTCTCTTTTTTTGTGGACTGTAGGTATGAAGAACAGAACCAATCTAGACTATGAAAACTGGTAAATCTCACCGAGCAACCTGGAAATCTGATACCACTTGATAGAGGCGAAGGTGTCCCGATGTTTCGATGAGATGATCGAGATCGATTTTGGTAGAGTAGACTTTCACGACCCGACTACGAACGTGCGAGAGGTTATTGATCCCGCGGATGCACGATCAACCTGACCACGAAGGTCTAATTCCTGCAAGCAATCGAAGAACAAGCAAGAACTAAGAATTGCAATCTGGATATTGCGAATATAAGATGAATGATTAACAGAAGTTGGGGTTCCAATGCGGTCTTGGCCTGGTCGGATGACACAAACGAAGAGCTCGAAGTTGCGGCTATGGCTAACTTAAATCTAATTAAAACCCAAGTCTAAACGACGCCCTAAGGGCTGTATATATGGGGGAACAGAGGGGAATTTCGTGGCCCCGTGGAGGAGCGGTCCGAAAACAACCCTAACTCGGTTTCCCCACACATACGGACTCTAAAAAATAGCATATTAAGTGTATTTCGAAATTACATGGGCCTAGCCCAATAATAAGGTGACGCAGCACCTATAATAACCCTTGGACGAAAATATTAATGTGGAATCTTGTGTCTCTCGTCCAAGTCTTCATGCACGCCTTATGGTGGCCTCAAAGTGCGAAAATCAACACTGGAAGCTCCATTGTCCTTTCCCGCGCGGGCAGCTCCTTCTCCATGCTTGATCCCGCTCCAATGAGCATCCTTCTTATCCATGCTAGGTCCTTCATTCATAAGACAAACAAAAGTATCTAATTTAGGCAGCATCATATGTTCCTGAACATTAGAAGGATTCGCAAGAAACGAAAGTACCTGATAATTTAGTTGACGTGCGCGTGCTCTAGTAACTGGTCCGATATGTCCGTACTAGAGACGCGAGCCTAAAACACCAACGAAAGCACGGCGCGGCACGTAAACAACTGAGAAGCACACTCTGAATTTTTTTTCTCTTTTTCTTTTTTTTGTTGCTTTTTTTTGCGATGCGGGACTGCGGTGGCTGAAAAGTGCGAAAAAATCACTATGGTAGCGAACGTCTTAAAATGAGTTTCTGGACATAAGGAAGGTATCGGCACGAAATTTTTTTACCCCTGAAATTTTTGGCCTAAAAACTGCTCTGGAAAGCGTGCCAGACTTTTTTTTTTGGAAATCACCCCCCTTCTACGTACGACAAAAGTTTGGTGAAATCCGACTCTAACAACTCAAAACTAATCTGGCTACAGAGAGATCACGAACCGTACTGATGGTGGAACTCAACTCGGACCGGTGGGACGTGGTGGTGTATGTGGACTCTGCTTGGCGGAACGTGGTGGTGTATCTGGACTCGGATTGGCGAAACGTTGTAGGATGACTACTGTGCGGCGGCGACGTGGCAAACTGTGATCAGAACTCGAAACTCTAAGGGAACTAGACGCTAAGATCAGCAACTTGACACAACGATGCAACCGTAAATTCAACAAAGCAAGTACTGAAAAGAAAACTGGACAAAGGCTAGGACTGTCTTGGGACGTGATGATCTAACCCTAATTTTTTTTGGCTTTTTTGTGGACTGTAGGTATGAAGAACAGAAGAAATCTAGACTACGAAAAGCTGGTAAATCTCACCGATCAACCTGGAAATCTGATACCACCTGATAGAGGCGAAGGTGTCCCGATGTTTCGATGAGATGATGGAGATCGATTTTGGTGGAGTAGACTTTCACGACCCGACTACGAACGTGCGAAGACGTTGTGCCTTAGCAATCGCTAAACCAACTCCGAGAGGTTATTGATCCCGCGGATGCACGATCAACCTGACCACGAAGGTCAATTCCTGCAAGCAATCGAAGAACAAGCAAGAACTAAGAATTGCAATCTGGATATTGCGAATATAAGATGAAAGATTAACAGAAGTTGGGGTTCCAATGCGGTCTTGGCCTGGTCGTACGACACAAACGAAGAACTCGAAGTTGCGGCTATGGTTAACTTAGATCTAATTAAAACCCAAGTCTAAACGACGCCCTAAGGGCTGTATATATGGGGGAATAGAGGGGAATTTCGTGGCCCCTTGGAGGAGGGGTCCGAAAACAACCCTAACTCGGTTTCCCCACACATACGGACTCTAAAAAATAGCCTATTAAGCGTGTTTCGAAATTACATGGGCCTGGCCCAATAATAAGGTGACGCAGCACCTATAATAACCCTTGGACGAAAATATTAATGTGGCATATTGTGTCTCTCGTCCAAGTCTTCATGCACGCCTTATGGTGGCCTCAAAGTGCGAAAATCACCACTGGAAGCTCCATTGTCCTTTCCCGCGCGCGCACCTCCTTCTCCATGCTTGATCCCGCTCCAATGACCATCCTTCTTATCCATGCTAGGTCGTTCATTCATAAGACAAACAAAAGTATCTAATTTAGGCAGCATCATATGTTCCTGAACATTAGAAGGATTCGCAAGAAACGAAAGTACCTGATAATTTAGTTGACGTGCGCGTGCTCTAGTAACTGGTCCAGTATGTATAGTTGGTGAAGATGTGGGTGTAACATTAGTAGAGATGTCCTCATCATCTTCGGAATGGATGGAGTCGCCAACGAGCAAGACTTTGACAAGTACGACGACCCGAAGATGGAAGATGACTATGCCGCTCAGGATACATACACCACAACCCTACCGAAGAAAGGTCTCCCATTCAAGAGGAAAAGTGAAGGCGTCCCGGGCCTAAATTTTTCAACCACGAAAAAGAAGGGCAAGAAGAAGATCGTGAGGAAACAATAGCTAGATAGCTAGCTCCAAATTTAAGAATTTTTTTTGTAATTTATGATCACATTCTTATGTTTGGATCATAGTTTGAAGTGTATGAACATCGATGATACACAATCGAAGCACCATGCCTACCTCCTTAAAATGATTCTTTGCTATTTTTCTAGAATGCATGGATCGAAGGAATGGAATGGTAAGCCCACAAAAAATATGAAGTGGTCAGCCCGCAAATAAAATGAATGGTTAAACATTAATTAATAAAATGAAATGGTTAAACATTAATTATACAAAATGAAATGGTAAAACATTAATTTAAAAAATGAAATGGTTAAACATTAAATAAAAAAAATGAAATGGTGCTTAGGGTGGCGCATTCAGCCCCAATGCGCCACTAAGTGATCTTAAATGCGCCACAAAGAGTGGATCCTTATGCGTGGCGCATTTATGCAGAATGCTCCTCGCATAAGGATTCACTTGGTGGCGCATTTCTGCAAAATGCGCCACCCCTAAGCCTTGACCTAACCAACTACCCAATCCCCTGGTCGCACAACCACCATTTCCCCCTAGCCGTCGCCTCACCGGAGCCCTCGCGCGCCCCTTCTTGTCGACGCCGGAGCCTCCCTCGACGCCACCACAGCCGCCATCCCGAAGCCCGCAGTCGCCCCCACGCCTCTGCCTCGCCTCCGGCCGTCGTCTCCTTCAAGCACGCTTCTTCCCGAGCCCTCTGTCGCCGCCACACCTCTGCCTCGCCTCCGGCCGCTGCCGCCTTCAAGCAAGCGCCTTCCCTGTCGTCGACGCCTACTCCCCATGGTGATCAGCCGCCTCTCCATCCTCCCTTGTTCTAATTCTCTCTGCCCATGCTACCCTCCCTGTGTTTGCCGGAGGAAATGGCTAGCTCTGTTTAGGATTTTGTAATGACTAGCTGGTGTAGTGGAGCAAAAATTAAGTGCTAAAATGTATATGGATTTAGAGATGGTTCCTTTAGGAGGAGATTTTATTGCTCATATGAGTTTTGGATGGTGATTGATGCTGTGGTACTAGTGAAACGGAAAGATGCATTAGCTTCTCTAACACTGTCTTGGTGCCACATGCTTCATGAGAGTTCTTGGACATGTTGTAGTATAAAACTTCTATAAGCATTTTTGGGTTAAGCAACTCTTTCCATGTTCCAAAGTTTGGGTTGCTCAAAAGGTTGTTTAACATGAATAATATTAGATGTTAGCTTTCTGTTATCTTTGATTAATTAATAACACTATAATCCTTTTTAACAAGAATCCAATGAACTGTTGACACACTAGGACAGTGATGAAGTAGGTATAGCATTTGTTCTTATAAACATTAGAAGCTATCTATAGTGTCATTGGGATTTGTTTTGTGTATTGCCAAAATAGAGAGATAGTTAGATGGTGCTCTGTTTTCTGAAGTGAAATTGGTCATGCCTTTGAGGAATTTGATGGTGCTCTGTTATGCCATTGTGTTGTGTTTAATTTCTTGTATGTTTAAGTTGTTTAGATGATCACAAAATCATTACTAATCATTAGGGAAATTTGGAAAGGAGATATTGTCCATAGCAATAGTATGAACCAGGCCACTTAGCACATACAAGATCTGTGTAGGGTCTGTTTTAATATATGTAGAAGAGAGAAAAGGAAGACCAGCAAGCATAGCATATGTTCTTATTAATATTCTTGCTTACAAAAATATCTTCTGATTGTGCATTACTTTAAGTTGGTTTGCATCATCCTAAAAATCCAGCACTTGTCATATAGATGCCGTTAAGCATATATCCACTGTTTTACTTGATATTTGGTGCCTCTGGTTATGAAATCTGATAAGAACATGTAACAACCCATTTGCAATAATAAAAAATCAACATGATATTGTACCTTGTCTGATGACTTTGTAACTTGGCATGCTGCTATAGTGTGACATTTCATGTGGTGATTTAAATTTGCATAGGGATTGGATCCCATTTGGTTTGTTGTTTTGGCATCCAAAATGGTTCAAGAAGGGTGATTGAAGATTATTCTTTCTTGCATGCATGCTCTCTTTGACCCCAAACTTGGCATAGCCAATTCCTTGCCCCTCCCAAGCTTTTTAAAAGCCTTGAAACATTTTTTCCAACTCCATAATTGCGGGCCACAGTTCAAAGTGGTTTGAATTTCAAAATGCCCCCACATTTTACTTGCTCAAAAATTGGTCAAACCAATTTTAGAAAATGGAGAATATTCCAAGGTTTCCAAAACATATTTTTATATGTTTTTCCCTTTTGTGGATTGGCCACAAAAACTCTTGGTAATTTCTGTTAATTTTTAATGGAAAAAACCTTTTTATTTGTTTATTCTTTTCTCTTTGGTGGCAGGCCAGCAAACCCGGCCCATCTGGGCCTCCCCTTTTCCGCAGCCCACCTGGGCCTCCGCCAGCGAAGCGGTACGCGGGAAGAATCTTAGCCGCGCGATCAAGATCCGAGGGAGGGGACGCATCGCCTTTCCACCGTGGAGAGGTCCCCTCCCCATCTTCTCTCACACCGCTGGGAGGGCGTCAACGTCGACGCCTGCCAACGTGGCTGGAGGCCGTCCCCTCCATATAAGCCGCCCCCTAGAGCCGTAGGAGCCCGTAGGGTTCCGTTCTTCCCATCGCTTCCCCCTCGCCGCCGCCGGGAGAGGTTTCCTCCCCTGCCCTGTTCCGCTCCGTTCCGGTGAGGTCCCGAGCAAATTCGCCGCCGTCCTTCCTCAATTTCGAGCCACCGTCTGCGAGCGCGGCCTCTAAGCCCTCCTGTGTCTTCCACTTGTAGGTTTTGGCCGCGGGGTACTCGAATCGGGCCGCGCGCCGTGAAGCTCCGCCACGGGACCTTCTTCCTCGTCGACGACAGCCGGGTCGTCTTCCTCTTCAGTGCACGCGAGCTCGCCTCCAAGCCCCTCTAGGTGAGCCTCGAGTGCCCCTTTTCTCCGTCGTGATCGTGTAGCCAACGATAGCCGTACCTGCGCGTTGCCGGCCGCCGTGCCATGGACCCCGGCCAGTCCGGTGATCACCGTTGCCCTGGTGATGCCGAGGAGTATGCGTGCACGCTCCCTGCTCGTCCAGAGCACGGTTATGACCGCAAAGGAGGGAGCTTTTGCGCGTTTTGCAGTCGAAGTCGCACACGCGTCTGAAGAAGTGCAGTTTCCAGTGGCGCCGCCGTCAGTTTCAGTCGACCGTGGCGTCGCCGCAGTTGATCTCGCGGCCAGATCTGTGGTGCCGAGGTGTAGAGGAATGTCGCCGCTACGTTTAGGACACCGGAGCTCGGCCGGAGATGAACTTTACGCGCCGCTAGCTTCACCCGAAAACTCGCCGGTGTTGCGCGGGTTCTGAAGCTGCAGAGCAGGCTTGTCGCCACTCTGTTCCCGTGAGAATTCCGACGAGTTTAGAGAGAGAGGTTGGTCGTGGCTTGCGCCGTTTTACAGAGGGCAGTGCCACCTCTGTTTTCCTCGTGGTGGCGTGGCAAGAGATGGTCGGAGCGCGAGGAGAGCATTGCCGGAAGTCGTCGCCGGCTCGGGTTCAGTTGAGCCCTGTGTTTTCTTTAGAGACGCGCGGGATTCAGAGACGGCACCTGTCGCCTTGGGCCTGGAGGAGGAGAAAGGCCGTGGGCTTGGTCCAGCAGTGGGCTTGGCCCTTTTTCTTTTTTCTTTTTTTATTTTTTTCCATGTCTCCAGCCGAGTGGGCTTGCTCGTTTGGGCAAGAAAGAGAGAAGTTGGGCCTGGTGTCCGAGGCAGCCCATGTGGCCTGTGCCTTTTTCTTTTTTCCTTTTTTGTTTCTTTTTCTTTTCTGTATAAATTCAAATTTGAATTTGTTTTCAAATTCAAATCTGTTTTTAAACTTCAACTCAATTTTTGGCACCCCATATATGTTTTTGGGGTAGTTTGAACCACTGAACACAGTGGTGATGACCATTTTACAATTTTCCCCCTCAAATTTTTGTGATGGTGGCAATTATGCAAATAGGCCCCTCTTTTCTTTTGTTTTGCAACTACTTCCCAAAACTCAAATGTGATAGAGGCGGGGTGTCCCGATCTTTCGATGAGAGATAACTATCGATTTGGTGGAGACGACTCTGACGATCCGACTACGAACGTGCAACGACGTTGCGCCTTAGCAATCGCTAAACCAATCTCCGGAGGGTTATTGACCACGCCGGAGCACGATCAACCTGACCACGAAGGTCTAGTGCCTGCAAGCAATCGAAGAACCAGCAAGAACTATGATAAAGCAATCTGAATATTTCGAATATGTAGATGAGGTATGAATAAAGTTGGGATTCCGAAAGCGGTCTTGATCTGGTCGTTGGACACAAACCGAGTACACGAAGATGCAGCAATTAGCCAAGCAGTCTTTTTAACTAAAAGAAATCCAAAGAAAAACCCTAGGGGTTGATCTACTTATATAGGACTAAAGGGTGGAGGCCAAGGGGGTGGAAGGACGTCCCAAGGAGTCCTAAAACTAAACCTAGGTCGTACAAGGCACTTGGGCCCATGTGGAGGTGATGCAACACCTATTGAGTTGGACTTTGATTCGGATTCTGCTGCTGGGTCGCACCGTTTTCGCAATATCTCCACGCTCCGAAGGAATTTGAAGGTGAAACTAATTGCGTTGGAAACTAGACGAGATAATCTATCACCAGAAAAAAGAATCATCCAATTTGGAGTTCGTATGTAGAAACGGCGGTTGTTTGAAGTTGGGTATATCTCTGCAGTCCGAATCTGAGTCCATGACGTGAAAGACTTGGTCTCTATCTTCTCTTGGGCCAAAAGTGACGTGAAATAACTTCTTGTACAGCACACAATCATGCCCCTTTGTATTGACTTCATTTCTTGATCAAATATAGAGGAATTAATGGTCATATCCATGATAATTATGTCCTCGTCATCTTCATGCTTGAACATGCTCCAATGCTCATCCTTCTTGTCCATGCTAGGTCCTTCATTTGTCAGCAACAGAAATATATCGACGTTAGGCAGCATCGTATTCACATGAACATTAGAAACATTACCAAGAAGCGAAAGTACCTGATAATTTAATTGGTGTGCACGATCTCTAGTAATTGCTCCAGTAGGTATATTAGCAGGGGTTGTGGCTGTAACTATGGTAGTCATGTCCTCATCAAAATGTGGCACCCATATATGACTTTTGGGTAGTTTTCCCAAGGATCAACATGGTGACAGTGGTTTTGCCATTTGAATTTTTCCTGAAATGCAAGTAGTGCAACTTTGCACTCAGGCCCCTGAGTTCATTTGAATTTGCAACTGTGCTTTGAAAATTCAAATGGAGCCATACCTTATATGGTTCTGGGGTAGAAGATTGCAGGGATTGCAATGGTGATGTCCATGTGATGTTTTGGTGCAACTCATGTGG
This sequence comes from Bromus sterilis, assembly GCA_950022295.1. Taxonomy (NCBI): domain Eukaryota; kingdom Viridiplantae; phylum Streptophyta; class Magnoliopsida; order Poales; family Poaceae; genus Bromus; species Bromus sterilis. The sequence goes on from OX465596.1 coordinate 237,399,472, forward strand.
ACATGGCGTGAAACACCTAGCCATATCAACCTGTTTTCTTTTCCTTGCATTCTTTCAACTTCAGTGCATGTTGATTTCTGATCATCTGAACATTCCAGGTTTCTTTTCATGTCATCTTCAATTCTTTGCATCGTCAAACCAACCCCTAGCATATTTTCATATGCAATGTGGATGGGTTCCTTTCTTTTGTTTCACCTTTCCGAATGTCAAGTTCATCGACATCTCTCCGTCTCCGGAATCGATGATTTACTTTCACGTTGTAATTATTTATGTTAATTTCTTTGTTGATCATGTCATGTTGCCATGTTAATTACACCAAAAATTAAGGCTAAGACCGAAGCCATTCAATGTAAATAAATGCATATGAATTTGTTGACGTGTCGTCACCACCTTCATTTAAGTTGACTAGATAGGGTCACATCATGTATATTAAACTTGATCATACCATCCTTGCCTCTTCATTGCACCCATTGCTTACTGGTGTGCCCTTTTACTTGCCGGTACTTTACGTTTGCACCTGAGTCTGCCGAGGAGACTTACGTGGAGGTTTCCGACACCGAGCCCGAGGACCCTGCTACGTCTGCACCGTCGACCGATTACCCAGGCAAGGGGAAGATTTATACCATTACTTGATACCTTTCTGCCTACCTGCCTAGCTGTAGTCTAGAATGTTTGTTTGATCCTATCCACCTTGTTCATGCCATAATCCAACCAAACAGCCATGATCCCCACATCCCAGCAAAACATTGTATTGCTAAGTTACTGCTGCTCAGCCATTTCTTAATATGAGTAGAAAAACTTGCTGCTTACCCTATGCTATGGTTTGGGATATCATGTTATTTAAAGAAGTTGGTTGATATTTATTATTATTATGATGTTAATTATATACTTGACGAATGATGGGAGACCAAGCTGTTCCCGCCAGGTGTTTTGTTCCATTTGAGTCACCTAGGTCCCGAGTTCCGGGTATTGTGTTTCTTGACGAGCGTGCCTAATTGTGTGTGGGATTCTATGGGGTCCCCTTGTCTTACCTACCTAGCTTCATAAAGTTCCAGTGGTGGCCCGAGATGATTTACTATTTGCAACGTGTGTGTGCTGGTGGTACCCCAGTTGTTTACAAACCACCCCGGGCCAGGAGGACTTGTTCCTTGGCTGGCCCACCTTGTCTGGCTGAGGACCCGGTGTCCCATGTGTGAATTACCGGGTATCCAAACCTGCGACAGACGGTAGAGACCGATTCGAGAGCATGGCCGGCTTTTGATTTGGGCGTCGACTCACCGGGGGCCACCCGGAATTGTGCAATGTTAGTTAGAGGGAATCTGACGTTCCAGAGTTTCAGGCGCTTACCTAGCCAAGTGGAAACCGGGCGTACATGCGAAGCCTATGATGGGCAGTTGGTACACCCCTGCAGGGTTAAATCTTTTCGAAAAGCCGTGTCCGCGGGTATGGACGACTTGAGACCTACTCCTTGTTCATAGAATAACATCAATTTGAATCATAACTAAAACTTGCCTGCCGTGTGAGTGTCTTGGTTGCTTTTCTTCGTCCAGGGGATCGAGAGAAGATCCAGGTTGTGTTATGTTTGACGTAAGTAGGTGAATAGTGGACTTATGACACGATGTCATGTGTATTCTTGGATCTTACCTCTACTCCAATAGAACGATAGCCACCATATATGCTAGTGTGGCTGCAAACTTTACCTTTATCTTGTCTTACCGTAGGGAGTTAGTTATCCTGTAATGATATAATCGCACCCCTATTTTCCTTTTGTGCTTTTACTATTTTGCCTGATCGGCCGCTGCAGTTGACTACTACCTCGACCCGAGCACCGGACGTTACTTCGTGGAGGTGCCCCCGGAGGACGACGATGAGGATGACCTCGTTCAGTAGATCCTATAGTTGGGTTCTGACGATCCGTGGGTGGACTATTTATGTGCAGCCCTCTCTAGGGCAATTTGGATTTTGACCGTACTCGGTCGTGATTGTCTTTCGCTTGTTGCATGATGTACTGTTGGGTTCACGGACCTCTGAGATGATGTAATAAATACCAGTGGCGATGTATGCCCTGGACTCTATATATTTATGTCCTAGTATAAAGTTCTTTGTTCTTATATCTGTTGTCGAGAATCCGGCAGTGACACGAGTGTGAGTGTCGTGAGTCGGTGGCCTTTTATGCGCTACTAACTTGAGCGGGACGCGAAAGCGTCTAACTCGAGTTAGCACCGAATCGGGGGCCTTACAGAAGAAATGCTATGTTGCTGGTTATTGTCACATAACATGTTATTCTATATGTTGTGCAGGGACTCTCATTATCCCCTTTCCCCCGAAATGTCGATTAACTTCCGTTTCGGTTGATAATGGGGCACTCTCATGTTAAGAAAAATATCAAAGTTCATGCTGAATTTTTCCATGAATTCGTGCATGACCTTTGCTATTTTTCTTAACATGAGAGTAGTTGCATTTATTTATTGTGCTAATTAATTAAGTAGTTGCATTTCTTAATTTTGTACTGGTACAAACATGTCGACCGGAGCCGACGCTGGTCCTTCTTCTCAGGTGGGAAAAAAGGAAGCAATTTTGGGAATACTCCCAGGAGGAGGCCGAGGAGCAGAGAGAAGAGGAAGTACCTCCGGGCAAGGAGGGGTATGAGGAGGAGATAGAGTCGGAGTCCGACTCATCGGATGATGACATGGAGGAGGCCGGTACGACAGACGGTGAGAGGAACACCGGCGAGGATGATGGGACCGGTGGCTCCAACACAGATGGTACCCAGTCGAAGAAGCAGAATCGGAAACCGACCAAGGTCGGCACCATCAGGCAAGAGTTTACTGTCGTGACCTCCTTAGGGATTCCTAAACAGCCCGAACGTTTTTCGGAAGGGTACGACCGTCAAGTCGCGGCGATCCTCCGCAACACCGTGCCGATCACCACAATTAACCTCAGGAGTCGTGAGAATATTCGTTATTGTCAGCTTCTTGTCAACAAGCTGCACGGACGATACAAGTTCCCGGAGCCGTACGATAACACCAGAGTTAAAGGGAACAAAGTAAACACATGGCCCCCCAGGAAGATGAGGAAGGCCTTGTCCAGTTGGAAAACCCGGGTGAAGGAGGAAATTATTGAAAAGAACAAAACATGGGAGGAGCTGTAACAGCCCAGATTTCACAAAAATTAAAATTTTTGTTTTCCGTGTGATTTGTTTGATTGTCTGATTTGTTTGCAGTGTTTGCATCCCCGATTTATCGATCGGCGATTATTTTCGCCCTCTTATCTCGTACCGGACAGAGACCGACCCTTGCCACCCTGACACTCGACCTTTGCGACACCGGGTTTCACCCGATCACCGTCGCGAAAACCCGCACGAGACCAGCCGCAGCCAATGGAACAAAAACCCCGTTTAATAATTAAACGGGTTATTTTTATAGCGCGCCTGAAAGTGTTCTCGGGACGGTTCCAGCGCGAGGTGAACGCCACCGGCTCGACGCGCTGATCGCGCAGTTCGAAGTTTTACCCGAGTCGGAGGTCCCGCGGACCCCGGCGGTGAGAAATGTAAACACTATGCGCGCGAGAGAAAAACCGGGGATGTTTTTGCAACTGCCAGCCACCTGGGCTATATAAAGACCACCACACTCCCACCCCTTTCTAGGGTTTCCCCTAGCAAAAACTGCAGCCACACCCCCAATTCTTGCTCCAATTTTCGCACCAAACCCTAGCCAGATCTGGAATTCCATCCCAGGCGATCTGGACCGTCAGATCTGGCGATCCGACGGCCCAGATCCACCCAGCCTTCCTCCCACCTCTCCTCTCTCCTCCCGCACGCCAGCCCGTGGGCATCCCCGCCGCGCCGCCAGAGCTGGCCACCGGAGCAGCCGCCGCGGCCTCCCAGGGTGAGCCCGCCCCGCAACTCCCTCTCCTCTCCCTTCGCCTTCCCTCTAACCTCCTCCCTATCTCCTGACGTGTGAGGTCTCCATGGACGCCCGCAAGAACGAGTTCGTGCCGCCGCCATGAAGAGTCGGAGCTCGCCACACGCTCCATGAGCCCCCGTCGGCGGCCAGATCGGCCGGATCCGCGCCGCCCCTTGGCCCTCGTCCCTTTGCGGTTGCCGCGCCTCCCCTCGAGGTGCTCGTCGCCGGCTAGGGCGCCGCCGTCGCTGGGAGCCCGTCGGGATCGGGACTCCCCGTCCAGCCAGACGCCACAGCTACGTGGGCCGGCGTGCCTACGAGGCCCAGGTCGGCCCGTCCAAGCAGAGCAGCCCAGCAGCGCCCACCCCGCCAGCCTGGCCGAGGCCGCTCGGTGAGCTCTTTTCCTTTTTTTTGTTTTTTTTGCTGCACTGTTGGGCTGGCCCAGTAGCTTTTGGCCCACTACTTGTTTTTTATTTTTCTGGTCTTATTATTTTGGCAGATTGCGGTGTAATTTTGCGGTGCCCGTATATTTTTAACGGTAGCTCAGATCGCAATGCTTTAAACATGAAAGTTTCTTAGAATTTCGTGTAGATTAATAAAATGTTGCTTGTTTCCATGTTTGACTTTGTTTACATGTTGTTTGACTGCTAATTACATCACATGCCATCGTAAAATTGTTTCATTAATAACTTTTTAACCGTTGCTCGGATTAAAATGTTTCTTATATGTAACTTGACTAGAATTGCATGTAGATTGTGTTTATGCTGTTCTTGCTTGCTAAATAAAATAATAAAATATTGTTTAGGGAAAAACAATACCAAAATTATAATTATCGTGGGGTCCGCAATAGTTTGCCATGTATAGGTTTTACCCCCCACTTAAAGTGACTAGATTAGATAGTTTATTTATGCTACACCTCTTGTCATGTTTGTGTGCTATGCCATGCTTGAGTGAGATGCCATGTTCACAACCTCTTCTCACCTTGTGTAGCTAAACAACTTGAACCCTTGTAAACATGCATTGTCTCGTGTTGTCTTCTTGTTGATGCTTGCTCGTGTTTGCCTCGTAGTAATAGAGTGCTTGCTCGTTGATTGCTTTCCAGTGTTTACCGTCTTGTGTGCTTCCGCGGGTACCTCTCGGAGACGATGCGAGCTTGCGATCAACTACACCTTCGGAACCCGACTTATCAACAGGCAAGGACTATACATTACTTATGATCCATTCTATTTCAACCAGCGGTTTGCATGCTAGTCCAGGTTAGGTTCGATTTTTGATCCTACCACATGTTTACAGCCTCTTTCAAACCGATACAACCATGTCCCCTCCCAGCAAACCTTGTACTTCTATGTTACTATTGCTCGTTGCTCAACCCTGCTTAGTATGCATGCTTAGGATGCTACGATGTTACCCTGTTACTCCTTGGTTGGGCTATCACATTATTATTATTGTTGTTGATGATATGATTATTATAATGTTGACTATATTCGACGAAGGATGGAAGGTCTAGGCTATCCTGCCCCGACGCTTTGTTCCATTCGAGTCACCTAGGATCCGAGTTCCTGGTATTGGTTTTAAGACCGAGCGTGCCTAACCGCGTGTGGGATTTTATGGGGTCCCCTTTTCTTACCTACCTAGCTTCAAACATTTTTAGAGGTGGCCCAAGCTGATTTACCATTTGAAATCGTGCGCGTAACTGGTCTGCAGCCAGTGGTTTTAAAACAACTCGGGCCAGCGGAGACAGAGTTCCTTTGTTGGTGCACACTAGTGAGCTAGGGAAGTCCCCTGTTATACAGGTGAGGCTAACCCCGACCTTAGCCATTCGGAAGAGTCCGATCCAAGAGCGTGGCCGGCTTTTTGGTTGGGTGTCGACTCCCCGGGGGCCACCCGGATTTGTTCGTTGTCAGTTAGAGGGACCTGTTGATGAGGACATCCCTACTAATGTTACACCCATATCCTCACCAACTACACATATTGGACCAGTTACTAGAGCTCGTGCACGTCAACTAAATTATCAGGTACTTTCGTTTCTTGCGAATCCTTCTATTGTTCATGAACATATGATACTGCCTAAATTAGATACTTTTGTTTTGCTTATGAATGAAGGACCTAGCATGGACAAGAAGGATGGTCATTGGAGCGGGATCAAGCATGGAGAAGAAGGTGCGCGCGCGGGAAAGGACAGCGGAGCTTCCCGTGGTGATTATCGCACTTTGAAGCCACCATAAGGCGCGCATGAAGTCTTGGACGAAATACGCGAGATGCCACTTCATTATTTTCGTCCAAGGGCAATTATAGGTGCTGCGTCACCTTAATATTGGGCTGGGCCCATGTATTTTCGAAATACCACCTTATAGGCTGTTTTTAGAGTCCGTATGTGTGGGGAAACCGAGTTAGGGTTGTTTTCGGACCCCACCTCCAAGGGGTCACGAAAATCCCCTCTGTTCCCCCATATATACAGCCCTTAGGGCGTCGTTTAGACTTGGGTTTTAATTAGATTTAAGTTAGCCATAGCCGCAACTTCGAGCTCTTCGTTTGTGTCATCCGACCAGGCCAAGACCTCATTGGAACCCCAACTTTCGTAATCATTCATCTTATATTCGCAATATCCAGATTGCAATTCTTAGTTCTTGCTTGTTCTTCGATTGATTGCAGGAATTAGACCTTCGTGGTCAGGTTGATCGTGCATCCGCGGGATCAATAACCTCTCGGAGTTGGTTTAGCGATCGCTAAGGCGCAACGTCTTCGCACGTTCGTAGTCGGATCGTGAAAGTCGCCTCCATCATAATCGATCTCCACCATCTCATCGAAACATCGGGACACCTTCGCCTCTATCAAGTGGTATCAGATTTCTAGGTTGCTCGGTGAGATTTACCAGTTTTCATAGTCTAGATTGGTTCTGTTCTTCATACCTACAGTCCACGAAAAAGCCAAAAACAAAATTAGGGTTAGATCATCACGTTCCAAAACAGTCCGAGCCCTTATCCAGTTTTCTTTACAGTAGCTTGCCTTGTTGAATTTACGGTTGCATCGTTGTGTCAAGTTGCTGATCTTAGCGTCTAGTTCCCTTAGAGTTTCGAGTTCTGATCACAGTTTGCCACGTCGCCGCCGCACAGTAGTCATCCTACCACGTTCCGCCAATCCAAGTGCAGATACACCACCACGTTCCGCCAAGCAGAGTCCATATACACCACCACGTCTCACGAGTCCGAGTTGAGTTCCACCATCAGTAAGGATCCTGATCTCTCTGTAGCCAGATTAGTTTTGAGTTGTTAGAGTCGGATTTCACCAAACTTTTTCCGTCCAGAGAAGGGGGGTGATTTCCAAAAAAAAAATAAAAAAAAAAAAAAATATATATATATTTAAGAGCAGTTTTTAGGCCAAAAATTTCAGGGGTGAAAAAATTTCGTGCCCATACGTTCCTTAGGTCCAGAAACTCATTTTGAGACGTTCGCCACCATAGTGATTTTTTCGCACTTTTTCAGCCACCGCAGTCCCGCATCGCAAAAAAAAAAAAAAAAAAAGAAGCAAAAAAAAAAAAAAAAAAGAGAAAAAAATATTCAGAGTGTGCTTATCAGTTGATTAGGTGCCGCGCCGTGCTTTCGTTGGTGTTTTAGGCTCGCGTCTCTAGTACGGTCTAGCCTAGGATCAGCACAGTACCGACGTTGAGTGTTTATTCAACTTTGCATCTCTGTTTTGATTACTGTTGAGCTTTTTGCTACCATATTTGTCAAACCTACCTACAGCTCCACATATATTCTACTTCGTGCGGTTGACACCTCCTGGCCATCGCTCTACCACATCTCTGAGAGTTTTGACCCGTTGGTTGTACATCACCACCTGCTGCTAGGTAAGAATCGGTAAGAACTGAAGAAAAGCTTGACGGATTTGTGCTTTCCACCACCCCACATCCCACTAGTCGAAGTAGGATCATACTTCTGTGTGTTTTCTATTTCTGCTAACCATGCCAGGATCCCATGATGAAGTGGCGCGGGATGCACCTGATTGGGAGAATATGACAAACAAAGCATTACATGATAAATTTGCACAAATGATGTCTGAACAGGTGAATGACATCGAGAACAGATTTACAGACGCGATTGATGGTGTGGAGAAGATGATCGACACCAAGCTCGACGCCAAGTTTACTGAGTTGCTCGCACGCTTACCTATACAGCCTGCGGCCGCTCCAGCACAGCCACCGCCACCACGACGTGCACGACGTATTCTGTTTCCGGGCGGACAAGCTGCTGGTGCTCCTGCTGCTGCTGCAGTTACTGCTGCTGCTGCCTCTGACGTCGGCCAGGACGACAACTACGAGGGTGATTACGAGGAGGAGGTGGAACAAGAAGCGGCCTATGAACAGCCAGCTGGACGTCCACGTCCCAACATTCGCCATGGTCGACACCAACCACCCCCTCAGGTACGCGATGATGAACATGTGCCTAAACTTAAATTGAATCTTAAGCCGTTTGAGGGTAGATATATTCCTGATGCTTATCTTACATGGGAGTTAGAAACTGAACAACGCTTTACATGTTTACAATATCCTGAGAATAGACGTGTTACTGCTGCTGTTTGTGAATTCACGGGTTTTGCATCTATTTGGTGGTCTGAACATTGTAGATTGCATGCTAATAATATTCCAGCTACTTGGGCTGCTTTAAAAGATGCTATGCGTACTCGCTGGGTTCCTCCTTATTATCAACGTGAATTGCTACAAAAATTACAGCGTTTGAGACAAGGAAAAAATTCTGTAGAGGAATATTATCAAGAATTACAAACTGGATTGATTAGATGTGGCCTAGTAGAGGATAATGAAGCTATGTTTGCACGCTTCATAGGTGGCTTAAACAGGGAGATACAAACTATTCTAGAATACAAGGACTATGCTACTATTACTCGTTTGTTTCATCTTGCTTGTAAAGCTGAACGTGAAGTGCAGGATCGACAGGCCGCTACAAGACCTAACTTTTCTGCAGGACGAAATACATCATGGACATCGCGTGGACCTTCTACATCCACACGTCCTGCTGCTCCACCCTCTACTTCAGCCGCTCATTCTTACAGGGAGCCACCAAAACAGTCAGCGCCACCATTCAAGGGTGCACAGAGTGGTCCAGCGGCGAGTTCTTCTTCATCCATGGCTTCCACAGGGCAAACACGAGATCGTGATATTAAATGTCGCAGGTGCCAAGGTGGAGGTCACTTCGCAAAAGACTGTCCCTCCAAGCGTGTGATGATTATTACGGCGGATGGTGGGTATGAGTCAGCAAGTGACTATGATGAGGAGACTTTAGTTCTCATTGCTCATGAGGAACAGGGTGCCCATGATGATGCTCATGATATGGAGTATATGGCTCCTGATGATGCAGATAAATATGCTAGTTTGGTTGCTCAACGTGTGTTAAGTGTGCAGGTAACGAAGGCTGAGCAAAACCAGAGGCATAATTTGTTCCACACAAAGGGAGTGGTGAAAGAACGTTCGGTTCGCATCATCATTGACGGAGGGAGTTGCAACAACTTGGCTAGCATGGAGTTGGTGGAGAAGCTATCTCTCACCACAAGACCACACCCCCATCCGTACTATATTCAGTGGTTTAACAATAGTGGTAAGATTAAGGTAACGCGTTCTGTTCGTGTGCACTTTAGCATTGCTGCATATGCTGATTATGTTGATTGTGATGTGGTACCCATGCAAGCATGCTCTCTTTTACTTGGTAGACCATGGCAATTTGATAGGAATGTTGTACACCATGGTAGGACAAATCAGTTTACTCTGGTTCATCAGGATAAAAATATTGCTTTACTTCCTATGTCTCCTAAACAAATTGTGAAAGATGATCTTGCTAGAGCTAGTAAAGCTAAACAGGAGAAAAATAAGAGTGAAAATGAGATAGCAGCCAAAGAATTTGAGCAACAACATAAGACTAATAGCAAATCTTCTTCTGCTGTGTCTAATGAAATTAAATTGACTAGTCCAACTTTGCTTGCTACTAAAGTTGATATTTCAGATTTGGATGTTAGTCAATATGTGTGCTATGCTTTTCTGTGCAAAGAAGCTTTGTTTTCATTTGAGGAATTGCCTCCTTCTTTGCCTCCTGTTGTCACTGACCTTTTGCAGGAGTTTATTGACGTCTTTCCACAAGACGTACCACCGGGATTACCACCTATTCGAGGGATTGAGCATCAGATTGACTTAATTCCCGGTGCTTCACTGCCCAACCGTGCGCCATACCGTACCAATCCGGAGGAGACAAAGGAGATTCAGCGTCAAGTACAAGAGCTACTCGACAAAGGTTACATACGTGAATCCCTTAGTCCTTGTGCTGTTCCTGTTATATTAGTGCCTAAAAAGGATGGAACATGGCGTATGTCTGTTGATTGTTGAGCCATTAATAATATTACTATTCGTTATCGTCATCCTATTCCTAGGTTAGATGATATGCTTGATGAATTAAGTGGCTCTACCATGTTTTCCAAAGTTGATTTGCGTAGTGGATACCATCAAATTCGCATGAAATTAGGAGATGAATGGAAAACGGCATTTTAAACTAAGTTTGGATTATATGAGTGGTTAGTCATGCCTTTTGGGTTAACTAATGCACCTAGCACTTTCATGAGATTAATGAACGAGGTTTTACGTGCTTTCATTGGACGATTTGTGGTAGTCTATTTTGATGATATACTGATTTATAGCAAATCTTTGGAGGAACATTTGGATCATTTACGTGCTGTTTTTATTGCTCTACGTAATGCACGTTTGTTTGGTAACCTTGGGAAGTGCACCTTTTGCACCGACCGAGTATCGTTTCTTGGCTATGTTGTTACTCCGCAGGGAATTGAAGTTGATAAAGCCAAGATCGAGGCGATTGAGAGTTGGCCGCAGCCCAAAACGGTCACACAAGTGAGGAGTTTTCTTGGCCTCGCTGGATTCTATAGGCGTTTTGTGAGAGATTTCAGCACCATTGCTGCACCTCTCAATGAGCTTAGACGCAAGGATGTGCCTTTTACTTGGGGTACCGCACAGGAAGAAGCCTTCACCGTATTGAAAGATAAGTTAACACATGCTCCTTTGCTCCAACTTCCTGATTTTAATAAGACTTTTGAGCTTGAATGCGATGCTAGTGGGATTGGTTTGGGAGGTGTGTTATTACAAGATGCTAAACCTGTTGCTTACTTTTCTGAAAAATTGAGTGGGCCTAGTCTGAACTATTCTACTTATGATAAGGAATTATATGCTCTTGTTCGGACATTAGAAACTTGGCAACATTATTTATGGCCCAAAGAATTTGTTATACATTCTGATCATGAATCTTTGAAACACATAAGAAGTCAAGCAAAACTTAATCGTAGACATGCTAAGTGGGTTGAATTTATTGAGACTTTCCCTTATGTCATTAAACACAAGAAGGGGAAAGATAATATTATTGCTGATGCTTTGTCTCGTCGTTATACTATGCTTTCACAACTTGACTTCAAGATTTTCGGTTTAGAGACAATCAAAGATCAATACGTAAATGATGCGGAATTTAAAGATGTATTGCAGAATTGTAGAGAGGGTAGAACATGGAACAAGTTTGTGCTTAATGATGGATTTGTGTTCCGTTCTAACAAGCTATGCATTCCAGCTAGCTCTATTCGTCTTTTGTTGTTGCAGGAGGCGCATGGAGGAGGATTAATGGGACACTTTGGCGTGAAGAAGACGGAGGACGTACTTGCTACACATTTCTTTTGGCCAAAGATGATACGGGATGTTGAGCGTTTTGTTGCTCGCTGCACTACATGTCAAAAAGCTAAGTCACGACTCAATCCTCATGGTTTATACATGCCTTTACCTGTACCTAGTGTTCCGTGGGAGGACATATCCATGGACTTTGTTTTAGGCTTGCCTCGAACAAAGAATGGGAGGGATAGCATATTTGTTGTCGTGGATAGATTTTCTAAGATGGCACATTTTATACCATGTCATAAAAGCGATGATGCTGCTAATGTTGCTGATTTATTCTTTCGTGAGATTATTCGCTTACATGGTGTGCCCAATACTATTGTCTCGGATCGTGATACTAAGTTTCTTAGCCATTTTTGGAGATGCTTATGGGCTAAGTTGGGGACTAAACTACTTTTTAGTACTACATGTCATCCCCAAACTGATGGACAAACTGAAGTAGTCAATAGGACTTTGTCTACTATGCTTAGGGCTGTTTTAAAGAGTAACTTGAAACTGTGGGAAGAATGTTTACCTCATATTGAATTTGCTTATAATCGTTCATTGCATTCTACCACTAAAATGTGCCCTTTTGAGATTGTTTATGGTTTTCTACCTCGTGCACCTATTGATTTGCTACCTCTTCCATCTTCGAAGAAGGTTAATTTTGATGCTAAGCAACGTGCTGAATTGATATTAAAACTGCATGAGTTAACTAAAGAAAACATTGAGCGCATGAATGCTAGATACAAGCTTGCTGGTGATAGGGGTCGAAAGCATGTTGTGTTTGAACCCGGAGATCTTGTTTGGTTACATCTACGTAAAGATAGGTTTCCTGATTTGCGCAAGTCTAAGTTAATGCCTCGAGCTGATGGTCCCTTTAAGGTTTTGCAGAAAATTAATGATAATGCATATAAACTTGAGCTACCTGCAGCCTTTGGGGTTAGTCCCACATTTAATATTGCAGATTTGAAGCCTTATTTGGGAGAAGATGATGAGCTTCCGTCGAGGACGACTTCAATTCAAGAAGGGGAGGATGATGAGGACATCCCTACTAATGTTACACCCATATCCTCACCAACTACACATATTGGACCAGTTACTAGAGCTCGTGCACGTCAACTAAATTATCAGGTACTTTCGTTTCTTGCGAATCCTTCTATTGTTCATGAACATATGATACTGCCTAAATTAGATACTTTTGTTTTGCTTATGAATGAAGGACCTAGCATGGACAAGAAGGATGGTCATTGGAGCGGGATCAAGCATGGAGAAGAAGGTGCGCGCGCGGGAAAGGACAGCGGAGCTTCCCGTGGTGATTATCGCACTTTGAAGCCACCATAAGGCGCGCATGAAGTCTTGGACGAAATACGCGAGATGCCACTTCATTATTTTCGTCCAAGGGCAATTATAGGTGCTGCGTCACCTTAATATTGGGCTGGGCCCATGTATTTTCGAAATACCACCTTATAGGCTGTTTTTAGAGTCCGTATGTGTGGGGAAACCGAGTTAGGGTTGTTTTCGGACCCCACCTCCAAGGGGTCACGAAAATCCCCTCTGTTCCCCCATATATACAGCCCTTAGGGCGTCGTTTAGACTTGGGTTTTAATTAGATTTAAGTTAGCCATAGCCGCAACTTCGAGCTCTTCGTTTGTGTCATCCGACCAGGCCAAGACCTCATTGGAACCCCAACTTTCGTAATCATTCATCTTATATTCGCAATATCCAGATTGCAATTCTTAGTTCTTGCTTGTTCTTCGATTGCTTGCAGGAATTAGACCTTCGTGGTCAGGTTGATCGTGCATCCGCGGGATCAATAACCTCTCGGAGTTGGTTTAGCGATCGCTAAGGCGCAACGTCTTCGCACGTTCGTAGTCGGATCGTGAAAGTCGCCTCCACCATAATCGATCTCCACCATCTCATCGAAACATCGGGACACCTTCGCCTCTATCACCTGTCGTTTCGGATCTCTCGGAACTAAATCATAAAATGGTTGCCTGTGATGGGTAGCAACTGAGAGAGATGGGCGTGCGTGCGGAGCCTTGTAATGGGCATTTGGTACACCCCTGCAAGGTTAAATCTTTTCGAGAAGCCGTGTCCATGGTTATGGACGACTTGAGACCTACTCCTTGTTCATAGACAACAACAACAACTGAGATAATCTTAATATAACTTGATCAACGTGTGTGTGTTCCTTGACTGCTTCTTCTTCGTCGGGATGCGAAGAGGAGGACAAGGATAGGATAGGTGTTATGATTGCGTAAGTAGTTGATAGCAAAACTTGTTGGAGGCGAATCCTCATCGAATGCTTCGCTTCTTATCTTACTCTGTAGATCGTTAGCCACTTCATAAATGCTAGTGCGACATCAACCTCACCACTTACCCCATCCTTACCGTAAACTACTAGTTGTCCTAGAATGACGAGTGATGAAGTCCTTGCTGGGTTAGATGACCACTACAGTTGGGTGTTGAGTACCTTTGTACTCATGATACTACCCCACAAACACTTTTTAGGGTTCTTGATCGACAACAGGTATGGTGATAGAAGTTTCACGTGGAGACTCGACGACGACTAGTTAGGCGGATCCTGGCGGAGGGCCTGGACCCGTGTGGTTATGGAGATCGATCTTTTTCTTTTGCCACTAGGCATTTGCTTGTAGTCTGTACCCACACATGTACCTTCCGCTGATGTATTGTATTCGAGGCAGTTGTATGCCGATTGTATGAGATGTTGTATCTTTGTATCTGTAATGTTGTGGTATCATGTTGGAAATCCAGGGCATATGACTTCGTCATATGTCGCGGTGGGACCGATATGTGCTTCGTCCCCGGATCTGGATGGAAACATCTAGATCTGGAACAGTACCGCATATCGGGCCTTACAGGAGCTCAAGGAGAAAGAGTCGTTGATTGATGAAGCTACCTACAACCTTTTCAAGGCTAGGTGTGAGTCCGAGCCAGCCAAGCCCGCGAGTGCAAAGGGAAAGGCCATGCGGTCGCAGGTCATAGGTAACCACCGTCTCGGAGCCGGTGGTTACAGAAGTTCCAAGCCTAAATGGGACAAGGAGGATGCCGAGTACGCCATTGCGGGAATACCTAACCCCTTCGAGCAATACAAAGGTGATCTGCAGACCGAATTCTTTGTGAGGGCTCGGAGCTATAAGGACAAAGAAACCTTGAAAATAGTTATCGATCCTAAGATTCAGAAGTTTACGACTGGCGTGGTAAGAAGTTTACCACGTGACCTTGTCGATTAAATTCTCTAGTGCAGTTCAAAATTTCTTAATGTTTCACATTCTTTCTGCAGCAAAAGGAAATGAAAATCGCCTCATCGCAGGAGTCGTCGGTTAAGCCGGCCGGCCCGTGGGACAACGCCTTTAACAGGGCGTTGAACAAGGTCAAGAAGGTTGACGACGTGACGGCGAAGCCATCGTCAGCCGGCCATGTGGTCGGCTTTCGTGCGAACCTAAATTGGTCCGAATATTATGGAAAACCGGCGGAGCAGTCCGGTTCGAGGGGGCGCAAGGCGAGAAGGACCGAAGAAGACGTCGCTTATGTTCGTGGACTAGAGGAGAAGGTGAACATGCTTTCGTAGCTTGTCCAGGACGAAGTGGCGAAGACGATGAACGCCCTCCTTCCAGATATGATGCATTCACTCGCGAATTGGCAAGCGCGTGGTGGACAAGGGCCCATACCGGTCCCAAGCATGGTCGGCAGAAACTCGGGCACCGCGGCGCCTGCAGTCCCGACTCCCGCCGTAGTGGTGGTTCCCGCACCGACTCCCGGCTTATTGGTGACTCCGGCCGCCAACACCGCGGCGGCGGCGCCGGACGTGATGGTAACTCCTCCAGCCACGATCGAGCAACCGGGGCATAACAATAATGCACCCGGCGGCAGCGCAAATAGGGCGACCGACGCCACGGGAATCAGCGCGCCCTCCGTCTCTTGCATGCCCGCTGTCATCGGTGGGGTCTCTTCATTGGCCGACCTCGACGCCCTCAAGGTAACTATAAGCAACTGCAACTCAAACGAAGACTTCATCTCCTTGCCTTTTTAGTGGATTCTCTCTGATGCCCTACATGCATATATCTCTTTCGCAGGAGGACACTCCATGCATTCTATTACAAGTCGTGGACGACGAGTTGAAGGATGTTGCCAAAGGTAAAATCCTTCAACCACAAAATAGAATCATGCACAATATGCCGATGGCACCGGAGATGCATAGGGTTCAAATCTCTCTCGTGATTTCGGGCTATGAGAGAGTTGAACCTCCCATTCAGCCCCCCAGATACGATGAGGACGAGCCGGCAGTCCTCATTGACTGTTTCGGCCAAATATGCCTATGGCCGAAGACCCAAATGTGTTTAATGACGGGGGAAAGGGGCACCACACCTAGGACAACACCGGTAGTCATCGTGCCAACGCCACATGATCCCATCGGCGCAAAACAAGACGATGATCTTGATGATGATGATATCAACGCCGACCAGTTCATCAACACTTCGTTCTAAGGTGGTGACTTATTCATGCCTCCTGTTGAAGGAGCCTACCAGCATGACGAGGAAGCTCGCGGTCTATCTAATCCTACGGCGAAACCTGCTTGCTCCACGCGTCTCTTTGCTGCTTCTCAGGAGATGTCTCCAGCAGCTTGCGCCTTCACCGAGCCTCAAGCAGATGCCACAAGGAGATCTATTCTCAGCCCGTCCACACTCCATAAGGCGGCCACTGAGAAGATAAAGGCTGGTGACTGCTCGAAATCAGAAAAGAAGAAGGGACGGAAAAGAAAGAAGAGCATCACTTCGAGCAACCAACCTTCGATGCCGATCCGGGCTCAGGACGGGCCACCAAGACCCAAGGATCTCTCGTTTGAAATCCATGTGGCGGGTAGGGCTATGCTACCTAAGGACATGCTCGACCTTGCAACTTCGGATATGAAGAGTGTGCATCACAGTATTATGGCATTAGAGAAGATTCTTCTTCGAGAAGAGAATCCCTCGTACCTGGTTTTCATCGCCAAGGTGCCACTCAACATGGGCTTCATCAACACTATCCCCGCAGATATGATAATCCTGCGGTTTTCGGAGATCTTCAATTTGTACCATCTCAAGCGGCTGGACCATAGCCTTATCCATCTGTTCTCGCTCAGACTTTCTATGAGTATCAGGAGAGATAAGACCCCGAGCGTCGCGATATTGGACCCCATCTACATGCGTGAAAGAATCTTGATGGACGACGGGGACGCGGCTCTCGCGGCGGGGTACATCAGAGACTTCATGCTAGAGAACACCGACAATGATTCATTTCTTATGAACTACTCTCCCAAGTAAGTCATTCGCTCTCCACCGTAGCTTATCTGCTTTCTTAGCTTTCCATTGTCCTCTTCCAACATTCCTTTTGGATTGTTTTAATTATGCAGTGAGGATCAAGACTTCGTGCTCATCTGCTTTTCACCGCAACACTCGCATGCCGTGTATTTATACTCGGGGAGTGTGAAGAAGAAAGATTACAAGTATATCACGAGAGTTTTGGATGATGCTCTCGCAGGCTACATAAAAGCCGGAGGCAAGATCGTGAAGCACAAGTTCAGGAAGAATCATCCTGACGTGAGCGTGTTCAGCCACGTAACGCAGTTCCCGTGCGTCAAGAAGCCAGCTGGCAGTGTGAGGGATGTGTACTACGCCCTTCATCACATGAGGACGATTGTACAGGAACAACGCAACTTTACGCTGCCAAGTCATCTCAAAGCGTGGGCAGAAAGGAAGGAAAAAATCGCCGCTGCAAATCTTAAGGAGGAGTTCTTTCACATCCAACCGCAGATGGCGACTATCATCCGTCATGAAGTACAAATGAGGGGGTCGATCTTCCACTCCAACATTGCACCATCCAATGGGGAGATAGAAGTCCGCCTAAAGGCCTTGCGTGACACAAGGCCTTTCATGACGAAAGAAGCATGCCGCCCATTCCCCGAGCCGAGTGAGAAGAAGTGACCAATTTTTTCTATATATGGCAATCGTTTGATGAATGTGTGCCCTACATGTAATTTGGATGTACTCTTTGTGTAGTAGACGATGGTAGTGTCAAATACTCTCGGTGCTCTTTATGTATAAAGGTCACTTCATATGCATTTTATGCATATGTGCATGCTCCTGGCCATTGATCGACTTGCTTTATGTTGTTGATAAGAATAGATGTTATATTCCGTTGTTGTCCTCTGCTATGAATTCATATGGATGCGACCTCTAAAATCTTTGTTTTGTGCAGGTTGAAGAGCAAACAAGAGATTATGAAGAAAGTAGCTTTCTGTTTTCAATAATTGTGGGCTCATTGTAATATTGTGATGGATGTAATCTTTTGAATCTTGTTGTCCTCTAAACCTTAGACAAGGATGGATGTAATCTCTTGTAAATCTTTGTAACAAGAATTATACTGCAATTCTTTTGTATCAATAATTGTTGGGCTCATTGTAATATTGTCTTTTGAATTTCTGTAATATGGTAAAAAGATGTGTAATGTTTGTAATTCTATACTGTTTTATTCTTTTCTGTAATTCTTTTTTTTGTTTTCTGTAACCAATTTAGTGGAGCATTATGTCTGGATTTAGTGGCGCACTAGGAATGCGCCACCCCTAAGGACCCTTAGGCGTGGCGCATTTCAGAATGCGCCACCCCTAAGAGCTTATAGGTGGCGCATTCTGAGATGCGCCACGCCTAAGGGCCTTAGGGGTGGCGCATCCAGAATGTGCCACCTCTAAGCCATTATTAGTGGCTTGTGGTTAGTGGTGCATCCCTAATGCGCCACTAAAGCCCTAAAAAGTGTTGGATATGTGCCCTAGAGGCAAATTAATAAAGATATTTGTCACATATCTGTTTGTTCATAATACGTTATATATTATGCTAGAACTGTATTTAGCGGAAACATTAATAGACGTGTGATATATAACAACCTGGTCCCCAGTTAAACTCAGGCATACTAGCTCATTGGGCAATTGATGATCAAGGTTTCCTGATCATGAGAACATAATAGTCTATTGACAATGAGGTCATGTCATTAGGAGAATGATGTGATGGACACACACCCACCTTAAGCATTGCAGTGTGATCAAGTCACATAAGTTCAGCATTGCGATGACTTAATAACATAGTGACTGAATCCTTAGACCGTGATGATCATACATAATTGCTATCTATTAGGATGCTTTGAGTGCATTAAACGTTACACTGAAACATGGTAACTGAAAAGGTGTATCTTGGGTATTCCGAAGTAGATATGTTGAGGAGTATGAAATAGATCAGAGCGGGATTTTGTCAATCCGAGTGACGGATAGGTACTCTGGGCCCACTCGGTGGTGTTGCATCAGTAGCTTGCAAGCAAGTGACTAGGTCACAAGAGATGTAATATTCACAGAAGAGTAAACATTTTATGTCGGAGACGAGGAAGAACTAGGTATTGGATATCGACGATCATACCTCGGAAAAACATAGTACCGAAGCACAAAGGGATCAAGCCATATTGGTAACGGTTCAACAACGATGAAGTTTATTCGATGGAAGCGTAGGGGCACATCAAGGATTGTAACCATATCCCACATGATGGTCATTGGTCAGAGAGTGTCTCGATCATGTCTACTGTTTCTCGGACCGTAGGGTGTCACACTTAAGGGCAATCGATGCATTAAGGATTGATTCGGGATCATCGGTGAAAAGAGAGAAAACACCGGAAATGTACCAGGAGGTGCCGGAAGCTATTCCGGATATTTTGAAAGGTTCAAAATAATATATATTAATGTTTAAATATATTTTATTATTTAATTGACAGAGTTAAATATTAAAAATGATTTAAATAATTAATTAAAAAGGTGAAAAGGTATTTGGGCCTTAAAAGGCCCATGAGGGGAAGGGGGAGCCTGCCCCCTTGGGCTTGGCGCCAAGGGAGGGGCCCATCCCCCCTCCTAGACGCACCACTCCCCCCCCCTTGGGGGTTTAGTCCCACATGGGGGAAGGGGAGGGGGTGGAGCCCCTCCTTGGCCTATATAAGGAGGGGTGGGGGTTCCTTTTTCTAAACAACATTGAGTTTCTCTGTCTCTCTTTCTCCGACCAAGAGCGGACTCCCCTGGTTTGGAGTTTGCACCTGGTTGGGGGTTTCACCATCATCCGGATGCCGTCGCGCTGCCGGAATCGGGACCCGGATCAATCGGGACCCGGAATCGGCACCGTACGTGTGTAATTCCGCGAGGCACTACACGTGTGGTGCTACGTCATCATCGAAGGTTCTTCAACACGATAGGGAGGTCGTAGGATCAGAGTCTATGCCAACCACGTTCGAGGAACATTTCCCTCTTTCGGTCTTCAAAGGTATGAACACCGATTCCTTCCGTTACATACATCAGCATAGCATAGATCTTGGGTTCGGGACTCGTAGGTAGAAAAAAAATTGTTTTCTGCGCCGATCCCCAACAGTGGTATCAGAGCAAGGCTATGCGTAGATGTATTGTATGGGTAGAACACATCTAGGATGTGGGCATCAATTCTCCAATTGTTACCCTCCCACGTGTACTCGTTTAGCATTGCGGCAATGTCCTGATACAGCGGCCCCGACCGACCTTACGCATTTATGCGAGACTGGTTCCACGCTTGACATATGGCTTGTACCATAAAGTGGCTGGGGGTGTCTGTCTCTCTAACATTAGCGACGCGAAGACGTCTTCAACGGAGGGCCCCGACAGGGGTGTAATAGAGACGATTGCAGGATTGGTCTTGTGGCTTGTTTTCGCAGGATAGAAAGCGGTTCTCTCTCGAAACCCCTTAGCAGCCACGTAAAACTTGCAAAAGATAAAGTAGAATGCGTTTTAACTTTAATTTGCGTGTAATGGGGGATCATAGCTTGTATGATTTACAGTTTTACTTCCTGTCTTGCTAATATGCTAGATATGCGACGGTAGCATGATAGGATAATCTCTCTCAATTCGATGATTGTATTCTCCCTTAGTGGGCACCGCCTGGAAGGATCTCTTTATGATAGGCTGGCCGTGACGATCGGGTGTCATACATACATTAGTGATCGCATAAGGTTGGGTTTGGCAAGCCTAGCATATGCAGATATGGCCTTGCTGAAAAACCATACACTAAGGTTCAACTGACAGGCTTGACATATGTAGATATGAGCTTGGGATACGGATGACCGAAAGGTTAAGCATGAGTCATATAACGGATATGATTGGCATGATGGCCTACCTAGGGAGATGTGTGTCGGCCTTGTGATATTCGAGGACGATCATTCAAACTAGGATTATGTTAATCACTTAGTGAATTTGGAGAGATGTTTAACTAAGTGAGAGTTTTAGAATTAATTAAAATTGAACTCCAATTATGAACAAAGTCTAAATATGTGTTTTGCAAATAACCATTGTAGATTGCTGCACCTCGCCCCTCATTCAACTTTGGGTCATTCCTAGACAAAGACAAACTGAAAACCGATGGGTCAAACTTCACCAACTGGTTCCGCACTCTGAGGATTCTCCTCGTTCCCCTCAAGATGGCATACGTACTAGAGGCCGCGTTAGGTGACGAACCACCAGCAGACGCTAGTCAGGATGAGAAGAATGTCTACCTCTCCAAGACGGATGATTACAACCTTGTCCAGAGTGGAATGCTTCACTCCATGGAGGCTGAGCTGCAGAAACGCTTTGAGAGGATGGGTGCATATGAGATAATCACTGAACTCAAGGCCGTCTTTGCACCCCAAGCCAGGGCTGAACATTACGAGGCTTCTGAAGCTTTCTTCTCAGCAAAGATGGATGAGCATAGCAGTGTTAGTGAGCACGTGGTCAAGATGTCTGGCTACGTTCAATGCTTGAATGCCCTGGAATGTCAGATTCCAGATGAACTTGCTGTTGATAGGGTGCTGCAGTCGCTGCCCCCTAGCTACAAAGGCTTTGAGTTGAACTCTAACATGTAGGGGATGACTAAGACCCCTTCTGAGTTGTTCGCCATGCTGAAAACTGCTGAGGTTGAGATCAAGAAGGAGCATGCTGTATTCATGGTCAACAAGACCGTTGAATTCAAGAAGTCTGGAAAGAAGGAGAAGGGAAAGAAGAGAAGCCCGAAGAAGGGTGACAAGCCAGTTGTCACTCCTCGTAAGGCACCCAAACCTGGACCCAAGCCCGGCGTTGAATGATTCTACTGCAAGGGTGATGGTCACTGGAAACGCAACTGCCCCAAGTACCTAGAAGATAAGAAGGCTGGCAAGATTGTCAGAAGAGACAAAGGTATATTTGATATACACGTTATTGATCTTTTCTTAACAAGCGCTAGGAACAAATCCTGGATATTTGATACAGGATCTGTTGCTCATATTTATAACTCCTCTTAGGGGCTACGGAATAGGCGACGCTTGATGAAAGATGAAGTGACGATGCGCGTGGGAAATGTCTGCCGGATTGAAGTGGTGGAGGTCGTCACGAAGCATCTTAGTCTCCCTTCGGGATTAGTTTTGATTTTGAATAAGTGCTACTATGTACCCGCATTGAGTGTGAACATCGTTAGTGGTTCTTGCTTGAAGCGAGACCACTATTCTTTTAAGTCAGATACAATTGGTTGTGCAATTTCTAAAGATGATGTGTTTTATGTTCACGCACCGGAGAAAATGGCTTATTCATTCTTAATCTCAATTGTGATATACTTCATATTGATAACGTAGATTCGAAAAGATTAAAACCTAGTGGCGAAGAACACATGAAGATGTGGCATTGTCGACTTGGTCATATTGGTGAAAAGCGCATGGAGAAGCTTCATGATGATGGACTTCTGGAGTCATTGGATTTTGGATCCCTTGACACATGTGAACCATGCCTTTTGGGCAAGCTGACAAGGACTCCATTCAATGGAACAATGGAGCATGCGGAAGACTTGTTAGGGATCATACATTCAGATGTATGTGGACCTATGAACGTCCCCACACGCAATGGTCTTCGTTACTTCGTGACCTTCACAGATGACTTAAGAAGATATGGGTATATCTACTTAATGAAACATAAGTCTGAAACCTTTGAAAGGTTCAAGGAATTTCAGAGTGAGGTCGAGAATCAAACCGGGAAGAAAATCAAGCACCTTCGATCCGACCGAGGAGGCGAGTATTTAAGTCACGAGTTTGGCGATCATCTTAAGACTTGTGGCATCGTACCACAACTTACGCCGGCAGGAACACCTCAGCTTAACGGTGTTTCTGAGCGACGTAATCGAACTCTATTGGATAGCGTATGATCCATGATGTCTCATACCGACTTACCTGTGTCATTCTGGGGGTATGCATTAGAAACTGCCGCTTACATTCTTAATAGGGCACCGTCCAAATCCGTAAAGACAACACAATTTGAGGAATGGCATGGCAAGAAACCAAAGTTGTCTCACTTGAAGATTTTTGGTTGTGAGGCTTATGTTAGGAAACTTCAGCCTGACAAACTCGAAGCAAAAGCGGATAAGTGCATCTTTGTGGGATATCCAAGGGAAACCATTGGATACACCTTCTACAACCACTCTGAGGGCAAAATGTTTGTCGCCAAGACTGGATGCTTTCTTGAGAAAGAGTTTCTTTTGAAAGAATTGAGTGGGAGGAAAATAGACCTCAATGAGATGATTGACCAATCACTCCAAGTGGAAGAAATGGCAATGGAAGTTGTTCCGGAACCATCTTCCATAGTGGGAGCTGTAGAGAATGGTCATCATGATATTCATAAGGATCGTGACATACATGATGATCATGATCAAGATGAAGAGGATCCTATTGTACCCCGCAGGTCATCAAGAGCCCGAGTAAAAACTCAGTTTTATGGGCAACTTGTCAATGCAGTCATGTTAAATGAACCTGACGAACCTGCGAACTACAAAGAAGCAATGGATGGACCCGAGTCCGAGAAATGGCTGGAATCCATGAAATCCGAGATAGACTCCATGTATGCCAACAAAGTATGGACTTTGGTGGATATTCCCGAGGACTTAAAGGCCGTCGAGAATAAGTGGATATTCAAGAAAAAGACTGACACAGACGGAAACGTATCTGTCTATAAAGCTCGACTTGTCGCAAAAGGATTCTGACAAATTCAAGGAGTTGACTACGAAGGGACTTTCTCTCCCGTAGCGATGCTAAAGTCTATCCGGATATTTCTAGCAATTGTTGTCTATTACGATTATGAAATATTGCAGATGGATGTGAAAACCGCGTTCCTAAATGGCAACATTGAGGAAGAGTTGTATATGGTACAATCAGAAGGTTTTATTGATCCTAAGGATTCTGGTAAGGTATGCAAACTTCAACGGTCCATGTATGGGTTGAAGCAAGCATCTCGGAGCTGGAATCTTCGTTTTGATGAAGTGATCAAAGCTTTTGGATTTGTCCAAGATGAGGAAGAATTCTGTGTTTATAAGAAAGCGAGTGGGAGATCTGTGACATTCCTAGTACTATACGTGGATGACATATTATTGATAGGGAATGATGTGAAATTTCTAGAGGGGGTAAAGGAATATTTGAATGGAAAATTTTCCATGAAGGACCTAGGTGAAGCTGCATACATATTAGGCCTTAAAATCTATAGAGATAGATCAAGACGCCTATTAGCACTGAGTCAGAGAACTTACCCATTATGAAAGGAAGTAAATTGAGTGTGACTCAATGCCCAGCAACAGCAAAAGAAAGGGAGAAATGTCCTCAAAGCCCTATGCCTCAGCCATAGGTTCTATCATGTATGCTATGCTGTGTACTCGACCAGATGTGGCCCTGGCGGTTAGTCTGACTAATCGTTTGCAAAGTAATCCTGGAATGGATCATTGGATAGCAGTGAAGAACGTCCTTAAGTATTTACAAAGAACTAAGGATCTGTTTCTTGTCTATGGATGATGTGAAGAAGAGCTCGCCGTAACAGGTTACGTCGATGCCAGTCTTTGTACTAATCCCGATGACTCAAAATCCCAGACGGGATACGTGTTTATGTTGGATGGTGGTGCGATTAGCTGGAGGAGCGGGAAGCAGTCAGTCGTCGCCCAATCTACGATGGACTCGGGGTATATTGCCGCTTGTGAAGCGTCAAACGAAGCGCATTGGCTGAAGAAGTTCGACATCGAGCTTGGCGTATTCCCTAGTTGCACTGACCCTGTTAGCATTTATTGCGACAATACGGGTGCCATTGCTAACGCAAAGGATCCGAGGACTCACTCTACAGCCAAGCATATTCTCCGGCGTTTCCATGTGACGCGGGACTACGTCAAGGATGGTCATAATAGGATTTGCAAAATACATACGGATCTGAATCCGTCAGACCCAATGACTAAACCTCTTCCACAAGCCAAGTTTGAACAACACCGAGAGACTATTGGTGTTAGATACATACCTGATGTAAACTAGTGTAATTTGTACTCTAGTGCAAGTGGGAGACTGTTGGATATGTGCCATAGAGGAAAATTAATAAAGATATTTGTCACATATCTGTTTGTTCATAATACGTTATATATTGTGCTAGAACTGTATTTAGCGGAAACATTAATACACGTGTGATATATAACAACCTGGTCCCCAGTTAAACTCAGGCATACTAGCTCATTGGGAAATTGATGATCAAGGTTTCCTGATCATGAGAACATAATAGTCTATTGACAATGAGGTCATGTCATTAGGAGAATGATGTGATGGACACACACCCACCTTAAGCATTGCAGTGTGATCAAGTCACATAAGTTCAGCATTGCGATGACTTAATAACATAGTGACTGAATCCTTAGACCGTGATGATCATACATAATTGCTATCTATTAGGATGCTTTGAGTGCATTAAACGTTACACTGAAACATGGTAACTGAAAAGGTGTATCTTGGGTATTCCGAAGTAGATATGTTGAGGAGTATGAAATAGATCAGAGCGGGATTTGTCAATCCGAGTGACGGATAGGTACTCTGGGCCCACTCGGTGGTGTTGCATCAATAGCTTGCAAGCAAGTGACTAGGTCACAAGAGATGAAATATTCACAGACGAGTAAACATGTTATGTCGGAGACGAGGAAG
Organism: Bromus sterilis; assembly: GCA_950022295.1. Classification (NCBI taxonomy): domain Eukaryota; kingdom Viridiplantae; phylum Streptophyta; class Magnoliopsida; order Poales; family Poaceae; genus Bromus; species Bromus sterilis. The sequence goes on from OX465596.1 coordinate 237,425,125, forward strand.
AACTAGGTATTGGATACCGACGATCATACCTCGGACAAACATAGTACAGAAGCACAAATGGATCAAGTCATATTGTTAACGGTTCAACAACGATGAAGTTTATTCGGTGGAAGCGTAGGGGCACATCAAGGATTGTAACCAGATCCCACATGATGGTCATTGGTGAGAGAGTGTCTCGATCATGTCTACTATTTCCCGGACCGTAGGGTGTCACACTTAAGGGCAATCGATGCATTAAGGATTGATTCGGGATCATCGGTGAAAAGAGAGAAAACACCGGAAATGTACCGGGAGGTGCCGGAAGCTGTTCCGGATATTTTGAAAGGTTCATAATAATATACATTAATGTTTAAATATGTTTTATTATTTAATTGACAGAATTAAATATTAAAAATGATTTAAATAATTAATTAAACAAGTGAAAAGGTATTTGGGCCTTAAAAGGCCCATGAGGGGAAGGGGGAGCCTCCCCCCTTGGGCTTGGCGCAAAGGGAGGGGCCCATCCCCCTCCTAGCCGCACCACTCCCCCCCCCCCCTTGGGGGTTTAGAACATGGGGGAAGGGGAGGGGGTGGAGCCCCTCCTTGGCCTATATAAGGAGGGGTGGGGTGCCTTTTTCTAAACAACATTGAGTTTCTCTGTCTCTCTTTCTCCGACCTAGAGCGGACTCCCCTGGTTTGGAGTTTGCACCTGGTTGGGGGTTTCACCATCATCCGGACGCCGTCGTGCTGTCGGAATCGGGATCCAGATCAATCTTCTTCCCGCTGCTCTTCTGGTTCGGAGCCCGGAGGGACGTCGGTTGCATCGTACGTGTGTAATCCCGTGAGCCACTACACGTGTGGTGCTACTTCATCATCGTAGGTTCTTCAACACGACAGGGAGGTCGTAGGATCAGAGTCTAGGCCAACCACGTTCGAGGAACGTTTCCCTCTTTCGGTCTTCAAAGGTATGAACACCGATTCCTTCCGTTACATACATCAGCATAGCATAGATCTTGGGTTCGAGACTCGTAGGTAGAAAAACAAATTTGTTTTCTGCGCCGATCCCCAACAAAAAGGGCGCCACTAAAAGGGTATTCCCTAGTAGTGTAATCTTCAGAATGTCAGAGTCACAATTATGTGCAAACTTCATGCGGGTGTATAAGTCTGGTGCAACAACCAGGGAATTCACATGTCCGTGTGGAATAATCTCCATGTTCAGTTTGTGGAGATCTTCATACAGAAGTGGCTGTTGTACTTGAACTTCAAGTTGACTACAGTAGGCTTTGCGGCTCAAGGCATCAGCCATCACATTAGCTTTCCCAGGGGTGTAATGAATATCCTTGTTGAAATTGGCTATTGTCTCGTGAAAGCACAATATATCGACCAGAGGGGGGTGAATGGGAGTTTTTCAAATTTCTTGAGGAATTTGTAATTCCTCAGGACTAAGGCAATTAAAAATTGAGGAAACTCACAAAATGAAGAAGCACAGAAATATTACAGAAAGTAAACGACATAACGTCATATTGCGAGGGAATTAAACTCTAGAGGAATAGAGGCAATGTAACTGATGCAATGCATGAGGAATCAAGACATAGGAAACACATCAAAGAAGGCTTCATGACAAGTCATCAGTGCAGAATGCAAGGAGTAGGGATTGAGGAAATAGCACCAGGGCACTGAAGACACGGATTGGATAGACCAGTTCAAGTTGTTGTGACACCTCTACATCTGGTTGGAGAGGCTGAGATTGAACTTAGAAGGCATAGTCTTCACCTTATTCTCCTTGAACTAAAGTCCTCAGACTCCGTCCAATCACTCAGGTGAGTCTTCAAGGTAGACTCCCGAAACCTTCACAAACTCCGTTCAGTCAGGGAAGTCACAATTTCATCTTGACTTCCTCAGAACAATGACTCCTACACCGGCTGGAAGATCACAATCTTCAAGAGTAAAAAGCTTCGGATCACTCGAACCAAATTCATCAGAAATTCTCAACTGCTCAGGATGGTGGTTTTCCTCACTTAGGTTCTTCAGGTTCCTCAGTGGTGGGTTGCTCTTAGATGACAAGTGTCAGTTTCTCTCTCGGAGAATCCGACCCTCCAATGGGGCTGGGGGCAGCTATTTATAGCCGGGGACAAACCCAAGTGAAAGACATAAATACCCATGCACGAAATTACCATCGTGCCCACCCTTCGGACCGTTGCTAGACAGGTTCTAGCCTCTTACCACGCGACATGTGGCACGGTACAAAGTATTCTCTCTCTCTCTCTCTTCTTCAGGAAAACTGCACTAACAGTTTCCTGACACCTCAACCGAAGTTAGATTCCTCAGTGTCCTAAAGAACTAGGTCTCAGACACCCAAGGAACTTAACCTCTACTCTAGGAGATTTCTCTGGGTTTTCTTCAGGATGTCTATTTGAGAACTTCCTCAGAAATACAGAACTCATTTTCCTCAACCCCTGCAACAGTGCGGTGTTTTCCTATGACTCAAGAAGTACAAACAAAAGTCTTAACGTAGGCTACGCTTCAAATTTAGCTTCAGCACGAGTTGCCTCAGGACAACGCATGGCTTCTTCAGCATCAACCGAATGCCTCAGGATCCTGTTTCCTCAGGATTTCGCGCTACGTCAGTCTTCAGGAAACACACCGATTTCTTCAATGTCCCTCAACATTTTTGGGGGTCGACAATGGTAGTTAACCTCTTCTTCAGTGACTATTCTCTTGTGTATACTCACAAACACATCAGTTCCTTAACCGTTTTGTCATCAAACACTCCAAAATCTCAAAGGGGCAATGCACTTAGAATCTCCCCCTTTTTTGTGATTTGATGACAATCAAGTTAAAGCTTCAACGATATTAAATAAGTAATTTTGAGGAATAAAGCTTGAAGAAAACATTTCATTCTATCTGGATATAGAGATGCTCCCCCTAAGGATATGCATATACTAAAGACTTTGTACTTAGTGAATAATTTTGAAAATCATGAGGGCTCCCCCTATATCCAGGATTAGCTAAAAAATAGTGCTGAAAATAGAATGCTTGAAGATTAAACACAACACTGAGGAAAGTGATTGCTGAGGAGTATCATAAGTATAAAATGACCTTAAAGAGTATCATGAGATAATGCAAAGGTATCAGACAATCACAAAAGTATCAGTTTACAACTCGTTACAAAAATGGTCTGAAGAATGAGAGTTGTAATTGAGGAACACCATATAGACCCGCTTGAAGACTAACATATTTCTCCCCCTTTGTCATTAAATGAACAAAAAGGCGAGAACTGATACTAGCGCCCCAATATAAAATGCTTCAGGGCTGAGGTGAGTGTGACGGTCCCAAAATCAATCCGTGTACAGTAATCATACACGCAGGGTACACGGCTGAGATTAGGGTGCCACAGTGAGAATATCACAGCATGACACTAAACACAAAAGGATAAACCAATATGTTACAATGCCAGGGATCACGAGGATCCGAATACATACAAGCCATAATATTTGAGTACAGACATAGTTGGTCAAGTTTTGCCTTAAGAAAGCTAGCACAAATGACATCAGAGATACAGATCCAAAAGGCGAGGCCTCCTACCTGGGATCCACCGAACTACTCCTGGTCAGCGGGGAACTCGACGTCGTAGTAGTCGCCTCCAGGGTACTCCTTCTTCTAGGCTCCAATGTCGACTGCAGCGGCCGATCAGGCAAAACGAAAAGGGGGAAATAAAGAAAAGGTGAGCATCTAGCATACCCGCGAGTCTTACGTCCGCTACTAAGCATTTATGCATTTGTATCAATGGAAAGGCGAGGCTGTATATAGTGGACTGCAAGGTAGAAATCAGAATAAATAAGAAGCTAGGCCTATCGAAGACTAGCATCTTTCGACGAGTCTTGCATCATGAGGAGAGAATAACCAACCGTTCATATAAAACATAAAGTAACAATGCAGCAGAACTTGCTGCAGCATTGTATAATAGTAAGTTGTAATAATTAGCAATGCCGCCGAGGTCCCTTCCTCGACATCCCAGCGAGGAAGAAAACCTGGAACCATACGGTATATTAATAATAGTTTGTAGTGGTAAGATCCAGCTTCAGCATAAAGCGTCTTGTTACCGTGGACACGGCTATTCGAATAGATAAATCTTCCCTGCAGGGGTACACTTCTGTTACACTACAACGCACGGATCTCCAGGGTGGCGGGCACCTTGTTAGGGAATGCTCCACCAAGGCTATCCCACACTCCACAGCCCATCTTTCAAACTCAATAGAGAGGTCATCCGCCGGTCTAAATCCTAAGTAGGCAGGGCCTTGGACCCCAACCCCGACGTACTCCTGCACGGTGCGTGGCTGGACGGTGAAGCAAAATCAAAGCAAATACAAATCACACAGCCGCAGCAAATAAGAAAACACCACTTCCCGGCGCAGGCCGCGGTACTGCTGACGTCTGAAGAGTCCTCGGACGAGACCATGAAGCAGAGGAGCCCATAACTCATTATCCCACGTGTAGGCAGCGCGTACAAGACAAAAGGCTACTCAAGTCATCCGCCAAACCATTTAGTATTTTATTATTATCTCACAAACAACCGTTACCGCTATCTGACTAACAACACAACGGACAACGAACAACAGCCAGGACCACCTGTACATCGGTGCCTGCTCTGTCGCCCCATCAAAGCGCGCGGTTACCAACAAGGTGAACCTTCTCCTTACCTTGTCTCGCGTGTGCCCCTGGAGGAGCTTGACTTTCGTGGTTTGGTAACTCTCGCGGCCAACGATCAGGGGCCAAGCACACCGGTACACTGGTCGTACCCTCCCTGTCGTCCCGTCGCAATACCGCTCTTGGGGACCGTTGGGTCGCCCGACTTCTTACCTGAAGGACAATCGTTGCTCAGGTACCTAGAGCGGCTATACAGAGTCAGCAACGAGTGGACTACAAGGATTACTCCTTGATAGCTCACACTTGATGGTGGCTCGGCAGAGCCGAGGTAGGGACCTGAGGCGGTGTCTGCATTGTACCGTACCTGTGCATTTGTAATAAGTCGTATCTGCTTCACTCCCCTGAGTGATCAGGGCCCTCTATCTAATCCTAGATAACAATGCGCAGGGCTCACTGCTGAATATAATATATATATATATATATATATATATATATATATATAGGCAGCATAGGGTAAAGGAAGGGACATAAAGGGCGACAAAAACAGGCTATGCAATTGAATAGGATTGTAACGTAGCAGCAGCAGTAATGCCTTGTAACAGCCCATATGCAATTTGTAAGGCATCATGTAATTTTCACTTTGTCAGATGACTTTGTAACTTCACATGGTTCTAGCTCATATGAATTCATGTGGTGATTTCAATTTGCATTGGGATTGGAGCCCATTTGCTTTGCCTTTAAATTCATCCAACACTACTAGGGAAAAGCTTATAGGTAGAGGCATAACAGTAGCGCCCTCTAAAGACAGGCGCTACTGCTAATTAGCAGTAGCGCGCTATATGGACGCTCGCTATTGAGATGCCTGTATCAGTAGCGCCTCATCAGTGGAACCGCTACTGGTAAAGGTGGTCCCCACCAAACCCAGCTGACAAGTTTTAGTAGCAGCGCCCCACAGGAAAGCCCGCTACTACTATCTACTTATCAGTAGCGCCCTTCCGTTACGCCCGCTGCTGCTAATGTGGACCCAACTTAACCCAGAGGCCCGCAAATAGCAGCAGCGCGTGATCTACTGGGTCGCTATTACTAAAAGAATAGCAGTAGCGCCGTAGCAGTACAGGCGCTACTGGTAAGGCGCAGCAGCCACCTTTTCCACCAACCATCCCCCTCCCCCCTCCTCTCTCTCCCTCACTTGCTTCTTCCTCATTCCTTCTCCTACCTCTTGTCCATCTCCATTAATGCATTACACCATCTCCATTAATGCACTACACACCATCTTCATTAATGCAATATCTCTCTCTTTCCTTCTAATTTGCTCCTCCTCCACCACCACATATCATGCATAAATGCATCTAGCTATCTCTCTTTCTCACCTTTGTCTCCTTCCCCTCACTAGCTAGTGCAAGCTTCTCCCAAGTGTGATATTTTAACAAAAGGTATATACTTTCTCTCTCTCTCTCTCTCTCTCTCTTAATTAATTACTAGCTAGCTAGGTACATTGATGCATGAGATGAGATGTGATATGAGAGTTTGCCTATGTTTTGCCGAAATGTCAATTTACTTCCGTTTCGGCGAATTTCGGGCAAACTCTATATGTCCTATTTTTAGGAAAGGTCATGCCGAATTTTTGTATGAATTTGATATGCATATGCATGTCGTTATAATATTTTGTTTGTATAACTCGTAGGCGACCATGAAGGTATGTGTAAGGATGGTGGATAGATACTTGAGATCCGCAGTGGACGACATGGTTGAAAAAAATGAAAAGGAGATTTTATGTCCTTGTCGAAAATGCAAAGAAGGCGTCTGGCTGGACCCCTTTAAGGTTGGACGTTTGAAGGCGCACCTGCTTAGATATGGTTTCATGGATGGCTATACTCGATGGATAAATGAAGATGATGATGACGATATCGACGGTGCAACCAATAACCCCATGGAATCGGATGAAGAGATGATTGATGGATCCGAAGACGAAGAGGGCGCTGGAAATGACGGTGGAGAAGAGGCCGCACATGGTAATGGCGGAGAAGATCAGACCGAACATGACGGAGAAGATGCGGACATGACGGATCCTTCGTCGCTACTAAATTCAATCGTGCGGGACCCTCATGTTCGAGACCTGCTTCGCAAGAAGACGACTAGCGACAGAGCTGGTTCTAGAGAGGAGGCCAAGTTGGAGCAACTGGAGGTAGACTCGAAGACTCCATTGTATGATGGTTGCGCTCCTGAGGTGACCCGCTTGAGTTTCACGCTCGAACTTCTAAAGATGAAGGCTAAAAACAAATGGAGCGACAAAAGCCTCGATGATCATCTCAAGTATCTAAACCAGACAGTTCTTCCCCCGGGGAACCTTTGTCCTACTAGTATCGATGAGGCCAAGAAGATTGTGTGCCCTCTTGATCCGCCGCACATTAGATACCATGCATGCATCAACGATTGCATCATTATCGGAACGAGAACGTAGAAAAAACCAGTTGTCCGGTGTGCAATGCTGATAGATACAAGAAGGCCGGAAAGAAATCTCCTTAGAAAGTTGTATGGTACTTTCCGATCATTCCTCGTCTGCAGCGTTATTTCGTAGATCCTAAGGAAGCTGAGCTCATGCGGTGGCACGCGGTCAAGAAGGTGCCCGATGATGGAGATGATCCGAAGATGACACACCCTGTGGATGGAAGCCAGTGGAGAGCGTTGAACGCCGAATATGGATTTCATCTTGATCCAAGGAACGTCATGCTTGGCGTGAGCTCAGATGGCATGAATCCGTTTGGCAAGCAGAACACCAACCATAGCACATGGCCCGTGTTTGTATGGATGTACAACATTCCCCCGTGGAAGTGCATGAAGACAAATTACATACACATGAGCATTCTGATTCAAGGGCCGAAACAGCCGGGAAATAATATTAATCTATATCTCGAGCTATTGAAAGAGGAGCTAGAAATGTTATGGAAATCACCATTCAAGACATGGGACGCTTTCGAAAAAGAATATTTCTATATGAAAGTTGTGGTGCTGACGACGGTGCACGATTATCTCGGTTACGGATATGTATCAGGACAGGTGTGCCATGGATATTGCGGATGCACGAGGTGCATGGATGATACAACGTCTCAACAGCTAACGAAAGATGGTGGGTCTGCGAAAATCGTGTACATGGGGTATCGAAGATGGCTCGAGAAGAATGACCCGTGGAGAAACTGTGGAGATCTATTCAATGGTGAGGCTGAGCATCGAGGACCTCCACGTAAGAGGAGCGGCGCCGAAATTGATGAGTTGTTGAAAAACTGGAAAGAGTGCCCCGCGCCTGGAAAGATGAAAAAACCGGAGCCGCTGCTGAAGGTATGGAAAAAAAGGTCTGTTTTCTGAGACTTGGAGTACTGGCCCAAACTCGATACACCTCATTGTCTTGATCAAATGCATATCACGAAGAATGTTCTCGAGAGTTTGCTTGGCACACTGATGAACATGCCGGAGAAGACCAAGGATGGGCCGAAGGCAAGAAGAGACTTGGAAGATTTGGAAATAAGGGCAGATCTCCACATGCCCCGTAAAACGGCCGAGACAGAGACGGAGACAGAGGCGGGGGACAGCAGGCGGGGGACAGCAGGCGGGGGACAGCAGGCGGGGCAAAAAAGTAAAGAAGAAGGAAGAGAAATATTGCCCCCTTCTTGCTTCACCTTCAATACGAAGGAGATCGATCAATTTTTCAAGTGTCTTACCGGAATAAAAGTTAGTTCCGGTTACTGTGGGAAGATAAGAAGATATCTAGACATGCAGAAAAAAAGGTTCAGCGGGATGAAGTCTCATGACTGTCACGTGATGATGACGCAGATACTACCGGTTGCCCTTAGAGGGATAATGGACAAGCACGTCCGTGACACGCTTACTGGTTTCTGTAATTTTTTCGATGTTATCTCTCGAAAGTCGATCAGTTCAAAGCAGCTCACAAGGCTACAGGAAGAGATTGTAGTCATACTATGTGAGCTCGAGATGTACTTCCCGCCCGCGCTCTTTGACGTCATGGTGCATCTATGTGTCCACATTGTGGACGACATTATCGACCTTGGCCCGTCATACCTGCACAACATGATGCCGTTCGAGAGGATGAATGGGGTCATCAAAGGATTCGTTCGTAACATGTCCCGACCAGATGGAAGCATCGTACAGAGCTATCTGACACAAGAGTTCATCTCTTTCTGCGAGAATTATCTCAGCAACGGAGACGACGACGTCCCTGTTGTTGGTTTGCCCGTTAACAAGCACCATGGGAGGCTCGGAGGAGAAGGTCACACCAACGGTCGGAGGGAACTGCACGTCGACCACTCGGATCGACGCAATGACTTTGACAGGGCAAACTTAGTAGTGCTACAACATCTTGACGTGGTAGACCCTTTCGTGACACTGCACAAAGAAACCATCGCCAAGAAGTACCATGACCAGGGCCTACGCAAGACGGATGCCGAAGTTACTAGAGAGCACAACTCCACTTTCTTGCCTTGGTTCAAAGAGCATGTTCTTGCCAATCCCCCGGAAGAGGGGTCTACAGACGCATTGCTCATATACGCCTTAGCACATGGCCCTGCTGTCAACTTCCTCACCTATCAGGCATACGATATAAACGGATACACGTTCTATACGGAGGCCAGAGATATGAAAAGTGATTTCCAGAACTCGGGGGGTGACGATAGAATGCATGACTGACGACAACGGCTCAACTGAAAGATATTACGGAAGGGTCGAAGAGATCTGGGAGCTTAACTACTCTGGACTACACAATGCGACGATGTTCCGTGTCAGATGGGCTAAGAATGTCGAAAGAGAAAACCGGTATTTCACTACTATGTCTATACCCGACGCCAAGAGCGCTACCGTGAACGTCATCGCCAAAAATGAGCCATGGATACACGCTAAGCACGTGAGACAATGTTTCTACATAACCGACCCGAGCAATCCCAGCCATGTTGTCGTGAGGAGAGGCAAAAGAAACATCGTCGGAATGGATGGAGTCGCCAACATAGAAGACTATGACCAGTACGGCAACCCGATGAGGGAAGATGACGACGACGATGAAGCATATGTCAAAAGAAGAATGAAGACTACATTACCTATGAAAGATCGTACTCCATGGAAAAGGAAAAGTCACAACGAGGGCCTAAATTATTCGGAAACGAACAAAAAAGGAAAGAAACTAATCACTAAGAAACGTCTTCGACGTTGAGAAACTAAATGTGTGTTGTAATATATATATGTATCTATTTTGTATACTTCCACTTTAACCGCGTTATCGATCGGTCAAATTATATATTGCCGCTGTTAAATATACATTATATAAATTGTATCGGTCGTTGTTCGGAAAAAAAATTAAAAAGGAAATGGAAGAGGGAAAAAATGACAGAAATATCAGTAGCGGGCCCTGTCAGCGTGCGCTACTGCTAAGGTTTAGCAGTAGCGGGCCCTGTCAGAGCGGGCTACTGTTAAACTTAAGCGGGTCACCTCTAAGTTTTAGCAGTAGCGGGCCCTGTCAGAGCGCGCTACTGCTAAACGTAGCAGTAGCGCGCGCTGACAGGGCCCGCTACTGCTAAGTTTCACTTAAACCGGTCGGGCAAGTTCTTCTTTTCATTCCCCTCTATCTCTCCCTCTGGAACTCCTCCTCGGCCGCCTTCGTCGTCGCCGCGCCTCCCCGCCCTCGTCGCCTCGCCTCCGCCGCCCTCGTCGCCTCGCCTCCGCCGCCCTCGTCGCCTCGCCTCCGCCGCCCTCGTCGTCTCGCCTCCCTGCCCTCGTCGTCGCGCCTCCGCGGCCGCCGTCGTCGTCAAGCCGCCGCCGCCACCATCGATCTGCTCGGTAAGCCCCCCACCCCCGTTTCCTCCATCCTCCGTCGATCTTTCCCCGTCCCCAGCCTTCACTAATGCCGCACAGCTCGATGATGCCTCCGGCTTCACTTCATCTCAGTGAATCATTTCATATTAAATGCTATTCTTGACATATGCTGTCTGAATGAGACTTAGGTATGCCCATTTCATATGTAGTACGTAGTACATTTATTTTTAGTCCTGCTTCAGCTCCAGGAAGGTTCGTCGAAGATACCATTTGAATTTGGGTTAGTTATTCCTCCTCACACAGGAAACTAACTGTTAGGGAAACATTTGAATGCGAAGCACGACCTCATATAAAACGGAGGCACGACCCCATACAAAACGGAGGCACGACTTCTTATAAAACGGAGGCACGACCTCATATAAAACGGAGGCACGACCTCATACAAGGACGTTCCTCCGTTTTGTATGAGGTCGTGCCTCCATTTTATAAGAAGTCGTGCCTCAGTTTTGTATGAGGTCGTGCCTTCGTTTTATATGAGGTCGTGCCCCCATTTTATATGAGGTCGTGCCTCCGTTTTATATGAGGTCGTGCCTCCGTTTTGTATGAGGTCGTACCCCCATTTTATATGAAGTCGGTGCCTCCGCGAGATGCACTATAGTACTAGACACAAATCCTGTAGTGAGCGTACTGTAGCTGCGCACTATTTATGAGATCTATCCGTTGATTCTCGATCGAATGGTGTGAAAAAAGAGAATGTCACTGCACTGTTCACTGGTGACTTGCCCACAGCAAGTCACTGGATCTCTGTCCGTATCTTACCTGCTGCTATTAGGGATGTGATTCAATTATTTATGAGATGAACTTTTGGAGTTGAAAATGCAAATGAAATGATATTGTGTACGAATTTTCTTCTTTTTTCCATATGCAGGGATCCGAGGGGCCTATGTTTTGCCGGAATGTTGATTTATTTCTGTTCCGGCAAATTTCAGGTTCCCGATATGTCCACTTTTTAGCAAAGGTCATGCCAAAATTTACCGTGAATTTCGACATGACTTGTGCTACAAAGTATGACATATCTAGTGCCCGGTATTTGATAGGACGGTATTTAGTCCTTTTTTTATAGTTTGAGAATTAAACTTGGAGACTAAATATATCGTAGGAAACATGTCGACGAACGACGAAGCCGGTGCAAATGAAGATTTTGACTACCAGCAGCATGAACACGCCTTCCTCGACCATATGTCTTCTCAGCTACGAGACAAAGGTCCAAATGCCGCTAGTGCGACAGACGCCAAAATCGAGTCCGACTACACTACTGATGGCACCGATGGCACTGACACCGGCGCCACCGACACCGGCGGCGCTGAAGCCGCTAATAAACCAGCAAATAAGAAGAAGGAGAGGGTACGAAAACCAAACAAGCTCGGCACCGACAAACTGCTGTGACAGAGGTGCATCCTGGAAAATTCGAGCCAATAGCGCCGGCGGAAGCTCGCAGGTGCTATGGCAACCAAGTCGGATGCATCCTACGGGAAACCGCGAGTATCAACGACTATGACTTGAGGAGTATACCAAATATGGAACATTTACTCCTTACGAAGCTGCACAACAGATTCAAGTTCCCGGATCGGGATGAGAGCAAAACTCCGTGGGATGATGATGCCATGACTGACATAAACGCCGCCGCCATGGTCAAGTTCAGCAACGCATTGTCCGCGTGGAAAGTGAGGGTGAAACGATTGATTGAGAAGAACAAACCTTTGTCCAAGATTTTTGCGGACAATCCATCACTTACGGAAGCTGAGTTCTTAAAATTCGAGGGCACTTGCGCTACCGACGAAGCCAAGCTTAGGTCCACGAAATTCAAGGGGCTTCAAAAAAGGAACACGGGGAAACACCGCCTCGGAAGCCGTGGTTACATTGGCAAAAGGCCCATATGGGACAAGGAGGACGTGGAACGTGAAGCCGCGGGGATCCCAGACCCCTTGGCGGTGTTCACCGACCCACAGGAGTATGACTTCATCAGTGCCCGCTACAAGTGGGACTCGAAGAAAAAGGTTTGGTCCACGGACGCGCCCACGAGGGAATTGATGAGATTACTGGTAATATTTTTTCCACCTTATATTAGCTTCTCATCAAGTCAGAATACACGTTGTAGTAACATTTGTAAATGGTCCACGTTTCTTTCGCAGAAAGAGCAACACAAGCTTGATGCCGAAAGCGACTCATCGTCTTAGTCGACGATGAGGCCCAAGTGGGACACCCATCTCAACTGGGCCTTGAACATAATGAAGGGCCTCCCTTTGGACACTCGGCCGCAGCATGGACATGTGCACGACGTCGGATACGGTGCCTAGTGGAAGCACTACTACCACGAGGAACCCTGAGGCCAAAAGGTAGAGAAGGAAGTTTAGTCAGGTCAACATCGACGAGAAGGTGAAGCTTGCGGTTGAGAAAAAAGCAACTGAGACCGAACAAGCGACCAAACAAGAGATGATCAAGTCGGCAGTCAATGCAGCTTTAGCTGCCTGTAGAGATGAGTTCGCAGCTTCGGTTTCATCCTTGATCTCGGCTGTTATCGAGTGGACGAAGAAAAATCCAGACAAAACGGCAGCGGATTTTCCCCGTACTAGCTTCGTCGGGAGCAACTCGGTGAACATCGCACCAGCAGGCCTGCTCTCGCATCCGGACATGCTCCATTAGCCGCTCATAGCATCCCGTCCTCTGTTTCTGGCGTGCTAGGCGGGCCTTCGCCTTTGGCTGAGCTCGACGCCCTCACGGTAATTACGCGTCACACCAACATATCTATAATATATCCATTTTTCGTTGCCTTTTGGATGTCTGACGCCGTAGAGATGTTTTCGCAGGCCGAGAGAACCCCGTGCACCTTACTATACATGATCAATGGCCAGACGGTGGATGTGGGAAAGCCAACGATAATAAATCCCACGGATCGGATGATCCACACCATGCAGATGCCCAATACCACTTTCAAGGTTTCCGTGGCGAGTGTCAAACCGGGCCACGAGGATTTGGCTCCTCCGGTACAACTCGGGGGAGAGGAAGACGAGACCCCTAAGCGTCTTGCAGACTGCAAGGGATATTTCATCCTATGGCCGAAGGGTCTTCTTCGTGTCGAGTCGGCCTCCGCAATTATTAGCGCCGCCTGTTATGCTGGGTGAGAGCGGCGAGCGACGCGAGGAAGGCGGTCCAAGCAGAGTGGATCGTGATTACTCCCCCGTGCTCCAGCAAGCAATGGATGATGACATGGACGAGGATGGTGACCCTATGCAATTCCTCAACACCGCCTTCATTAATCAGGAAGTAGAAATGATGAGTCAGCCATATGACTCGGCCAATAAGGAGCATGTGGACGAGGAGATGGATATTCTGTCGGAGCAGGAGCATCCTAAGTCTGAGTGCAAAAAGTCTCTCTTCGTGCAACCCTTGCAGGACACGCCTCCAGATGCCGCCTCAAACCAGCATGAACAACCCTTGCTCAGCCCGTCAACACTTGGGTTGGCGATCAAGGGCGCTATGAAAGGCTCATCACAACCTCTCCCCCAGAACAAGCCGAGGAAGAGACAGAATAGGAAAGACTTAGCTGCCAAAAAGGCTGTCAATGCTTCTAGCAGCAAGTCGGTTCCGCCAACCGGTTTTTGCAGACCGTGTACCGATGAAAGGTACGGCGTTGATCCATGTCGCGGGCGAGCCAATCCTCCCGCCGAAACCGCTGGAGAGCATATCAGGGGATCTCAGGAGACTGCACGACCATGTACTGTCGACAGAGAAAAGCCTTCTCGCGTCGAAGGATCCAGGATATCCACTTTATGCGGTGCGTGTGCCTCCGGGCATGGGCTACGTCGACACGGCGCCTGCGGAAGTGTTCTTCCTGCGGTTTGATCACATCTTTGAGATGTTCCTCACTAGGCGTCTCGATTTTACGATCGTCCGCCTTTTTGCGCTCCATATGAGCTTTTTCATCAAAAGAGAGGAAATCTCGCAAACCGCGGTGGCAGATCCATACTACATGCATGAGTCCTTCTTGTCGCTCGGTGACTATGAACTTAAAACTGCTAGGGAGTACATCGAAAATTTCATGCTGATGAATAAGGAGAAGGAAATGGTTCTCGTGCCTTATCATCCAATGTAAGTCATTGCCCGATTGCCTTTACATTTCAATCATTCCTTTGCTCATATGGAGGCTAGCTAATTTGAGGTGCATTTATTTTGCGCAGCAAGGGGCACGCCGTCCTTATCGTTCTTTTCCCGCGAGTCTCCCATGCCGTGTATTTTGAATCGTCTAGGAACTTCAAAAGGAAGGACTACACCAAAGTAATGAGTCTTTTGGATTCCGCTCTCCAGGGCTTCGGCATGAGGGGTGGCCACATCGAGAAAAATTCACGAAGGAAGGGCGCGCCATGTTTCTCGCATAAAACCAACTTCTGCAGTATCCATCAACTGGAAGGAAGTACAAATGATGGATACTATGTCATCCATCTCATGATGGAGTTCAGAAAGGATCAGCAACGTCTTCGCATGGCAAGCAAAGATGACAATCATATCATGATATGGGCAAAAAACTTAGCCGAACCGGATTATAAAGTAAGAGATGACTTCTTTCGCATCCTGAAGGATATTGCAACCATCATCATGAAAGAAGTCGTCGATAAGAAGGGGATGTTCTACCACGGCCAAATATCGCGAGCTGATGTTAAAACTCGCGTAGGAATGCAGCTTTTGGACATTACGCCGTTCAACAAGCTAGGTTGCGTCCTCCCAGATATGGATGGATGGAAGTTCTAGTGTATTGACTATGCCGATGATGATGTCTCGGTTGAATTTATACTTTTGGAAGCGATATGAAACCTTTGTGATGTAATTTAACGGTCATGTTGAACTACTTGCGTAACGCTTGCTAGCTAGTGAATTAGTTGGGGTACCATGAACAACGTGTGTATATTATATTATGTATGTTACTTTATGTTGCATCTATTCACTAACTTTTTGTCTTCGTGTTGCTCAAGTATATTATGTTGTGTACTATTGTTGAATTCCTATAATGAATATGCATCTCTAATAGGTACATAGATCATCGATGGCGAAGAAGTGCTATGCCGTGTACATAGGGAAGGTTCCAGGAGTGTACGATGAGTGGCCAGAGTGTCAGGCCCAAGTGCACCGGTTCCCGGGCGGCAGCCAAAGAGGGTTCAATACCAGAGAGGAAGCGGAAGCTAGTTACTTGAGATTTACGATAGCACGAGAGGAAGATCGGAGGCGGCGCGTCATGAGCTACTACATAATTCCACTCTTCCTCATAGTGACCGCTCTTCTAGTATATATCATAGTTTAGATGGATGATGAAACTTGCTTGTAGTTGCATGTATTTAAGATATTGTGACAACTTCTATCGCTATTTTAGAGATGACATGATGAGAGGCATCATTTGTGTTGGATATGAGAGATCATGATGATATATATATATGGTCATCAGATTATTGTATGTGTATGATATGATGAGATTTGTACTCTGTAGAAAACCTGTGTATGTGTATGAGACTATATTGTATAATACCTGTACAAATACAGCAAAAATACGATGGGAAAAAGAAACAGAAAATGAAAAATAAATACCAGTAGCGCCCTGTTACCTGTACGCGCTACTGGTATTAGTAGTAGCAGGCTCTAAGGGGGCGCTCCTGGTGTAGTAGTAGCGGGTGCGTACGCGCGCTATTGCTACAAGTTAGCTGTAGCGTGCTAGCAGTAGCGCGCCCTAGGGTGCTACTGATAAGCCAAAAGGGGGCGCTACTACTAGCCTTTCTCCTAGTAGTGCAAGTTGGTTCAAGAAGGGTGTTGGGTGATTTGTTCCATGTGCATTTGAGCTCCCCTAAGTCTTAAACTTGGCATAGCTTTTTCTTTTCCATTGCCAAGGGTTTTTAAATCCCCACCTCATTTTTGCCATCACCAAAAATGTGGGTTGTAGTTCAAAGTGGATTTGAATTGCAAAAATGACTCCACTTTTTAGTTGTTACAAAAATGTCAAACCAATTTTATAAAATTGGTTAATATTGCAAGGATCAACAGGCATGAGCTCATGTATTTTTGATCCTTGTAGTTTCCTCCCAAATATTCTCCAAGTCCTCTTTTTATTTTGTTTAAGTAGGAAAAGGGCTTGTTCTCCATCTTGGGATTTTTCCCTCTGATCCAAATTGGTTCAAACCAATTTTGTGAATTTTACAAAATATTGCAAAGAGCCAAAAATATGCCCATCAGATTTTTGCCTTTTGTTTTTGCTCTGTAGAAATTCAAAGAGGGTTCTGTTTTTCTTTTTTTTTATAAAAATAGAGAGACCCCGACCCCTTTTTTTTCTCTTCTCCAATGGCCCGCTTCTCCCTCGGCCCAGCCCGCTGCGAAGGGGTACGACCCCGTCGTCCTCCTCTTTCCAGCGTGGATGCCCCCTTTTTCCCCTCTCCTCTCTCTCAGGCGACGCCACGGCGGCCGGTGGAGCCCTAGAGTCAGCGGGAGGCGCCCCCCTCCTTTTAAGCGCACGCATAGGCTCCCCACGAACCCTAGGTTCCATTCCCACTCCAATCTTCGACGCCGCCATCGTTTTTCTCTCGCCTCGAGCTTCCCCTGTTTTCATGGCTGCCGGAGGGTAGGGCGAGTTCGGCCACCGTTCCTCAACGTCGACGACCACGAACTCGCGGGAGGGCTTCTCTGCGTCGTCTACGTCGTCTCCAGAAACCGATTCGAACCCCGCAGCCATGTCTTCTTCCTCCCCGTCGAGTCCGCGACCTCGTCCGCGTGATCAACCATGTCTCCGCTGTGAGCACTCCTCCTTGCCCTCTCTGATAGAGGCGAAGGTGTCCCGATGTTTCGATGAGATGGTGGAGATCGATTTTGGTGGAGTAGACTTTCACGACCCGACTACGAACGTGCGAAGACGTTGCGCCTTAGAAATCGCTAAACCAACTCCGAGAGGTTATTGATCCCGCGGGTGCATGATCAACCTGACCACGAAGGTCAATTCCTGCAAGCAATCGAAGAACAAGCAAGAACTAAGAATTGCAATCTGGATATTGCGAATATAAGATGAAAGATTAACAGAAGTTGGGGTTCCAATGCGGTCTTGGCCTGGTCGGACGACACAAACGAAGAACTCGAAGTTGCGGCTATGGCTAACTTAAATCTAATTAAAACCCAAGTCTAAACGACGCCCTAAGGGCTGTATATATGGGGGAACAGAGGGGATTTTCGTGACCCCTTGGAGGTGGGGTCCGAAAACAACCCTAACTCGGTTTCCCCACACATACGGACTCTAAAAACAGCCTATAAGGTGGTATTTCGAAATTACATGGGCCCAGCCCAATATTAAGGTGACACAGCACCTATAATTGCCCTTGGACGAAAATAATGAAGTGGCATCTCGCGTATTTCGTCCAAGACTTCATGCGCGCCTTATGGTGGCTTCAAAGTGCGATAATCACCACTGGAAGCTCCGCTGTCCTTTCCCGCGCGCGCACCTTCTTCTCCATGCTTGATCCCGCTCCAATGACCATCCTTCTTGTCCATGCTAGGTCCTTCATTCATAAGCAAAACAAAAGTATCTAATTTAGGCAGCATCATATGTTCATGAACAATAGAAGGATTCGCAAGAAACGAAAGTACTTGATAATTTAGTTGACGTGCACGAGCTCTAGTAACTGGTCCAATATGTGTAGTTGGTGAGGATATGGGTGTAACATTAGTAGGGATGTCCTCATCATCCTCCCCTTCTTGAATTGAAGTCGTCCTCGACGGAAGCTCATCATCTTCTCCCAAATAAGGCTTCAAATCTGCAATATTAAATGTGGGACTAACCCCAAAGGCTGCAGGTAGCTCAAGTTTATATGCATTATCATTAATTTTCTGCAAAACCTTAAAGGGACCATCAGCTCGAGGCATTAACTTAGACTTGCGCAAATCAGGAAACCTATCTTTACGTAGATGTAACCAAACAAGATCTCCGGGTTCAAACACAACATGCTTTCGACCCCTATCACCAGCAAGCTTGTATCTAGCATTCATGCGCTCAATGTTTTCTTTAGTTAACTCATGCATTTTTAATATCAATTCAGCACGTTGCTTAGCATCAAAATTAACCTTCTCCGAAGATGGAAGAGGCAGCAAATCAATAGGTGCACGAGGTAGAAAACCATAAACAATCTCAAAAGGGCACATTTTAGTGGTAGAATGCAATGAACGATTATAAGCAAATTCAATATGAGGTAAACATTCTTCCCACAGTTTCAAGTTACTCTTTAAAACAGCCCTAAGCATAGTAGACAAAGTCCTATTGACCACTTCAGTTTGTCCATCAGTTTGGGGATGACATGTAGTACTAAAAAGTAGTTTAGTCCCCAACTTAGACCATAAGCATCTCCAAAAATGGCTAAGAAACTTAGTATCACGATCCGAGACAATAGTATTGGGCACACCATGTAAGCGAATAATCTCACGAAAAAATAAATCAGCAACATTAGCAGCATCATCGCTTTTATGACATGGTATAAAATGTGCCATCTTAGAAAATCTATCCACGACCACAAATATGCTATCCCTCCCATTCTTTGTTCGAGGCAAGCCTAAAACAAAGTCCATGGATATGTCCTCCCACGAAACACTAGGTACAGGTAAAGGCATGTATAAACCATGAGGATTGAGTCGTGACTTAGCTTTTTGACATGTAGTGCAGCGAGCAACAAAACGCTCAACATCCCGTCTCATCTTTGGCCAAAAGAAATGTGTAGCAAGTACGTCCTCCGTCTTCTTCACGCCAAAGTGTCCCATTAATCCTCCTCCATGCGCCTCCTGCAACAACAAAAGACGAATAGAGCTAGCTGGAATGCATAGCTTGTTAGAACGGAACACAAATCCATCATTAAGCACAAACTTGTTCCATGTTCTACCCTCTCTACAATTCTGCAATACATCTTTAAATTCCGCATCATTTACATATTGATCTTTGATTGTCTCTAAACCGAAAATCTTGAAGTCAAGTTGTGAAAGCATAGTATAACGACGAGACAAAGCATCAGTAATAATATTATCTTTCCCCTTCTTGTGTTTAATGACATAAGGGAAAGTCTCAATAAATTCAACCCACTTAGCATGTCTACGATTAAGTTTTGCTTGACTTCTTATGTGTTTCAAAGATTCATGATCAGAATGTATAACAAATTCTTTGGGCCATAAATAATGTTGCCAAGTTTCTAATGTCCGAACAAGAGCATATAATTCCTTATCATAAGTAGAATAGTTCAGACTAGGCCCACTCAATTTTTCAGAAAAGTAAGCAATAGGTTTAGCATCTTGTAATAACACACCTCCCAAACCAATCCCACTAGCATCGCATTCAAGCTCAAAAGTCTTATTAAAATCAGGAAGTTGGAGCAAAGGAGCATGTGTTAACTTATCTTTCAATACCGTGAAGGCTTCTTCCTGTGCGGTACCCCAAGTAAAAGGCACATCCTTGCGTGTAAGCTCATTGAGAGGGGCAGCAATGGTGCTGAAATCTCTCACAAAACGCCTATAGAATCCAGCGAGGCCAAGAAAACTCCTCACTTGTGTGACCGTTTTGGGCTGCGGCCAACTCTCAATCGCCTCGATCTTGGCTTTATCCACTTCAATTCCCTGCGGAGTAACAACATAGCCAAGAAACGATACTCGGTCGGTGCAAAAGGTGCACTTCCCAAGGTTACCAAACAAACGTGCATTACGTAGAGCAATAAAAACAGCACGTAAATGATCCAAATGTTCCTCCAAAGATTTGCTATAAATCAGTATATCATCAAAATAGACTACCACAAATCGTCCAATGAAAGCACGTAAAACCTCGTTCATTAATCTCATGAAAGTGCTAGGTGCATTAGTTAACCCAAAAGGCATGACTAACCACTCATATAATCCAAACTTAGTTTTAAAAGCCGTTTTCCATTCATCTCCTAATTTCATGCGAATTTGATGGTATCCACTACGCAAATTAACTTTGGAAAACATGGTAGAGCCACTTAATTCATCAAGCATATCATCTAACCTAGGAATAGGATGACGATAACGAATAGTAATATTATTAATGGCTCGACAATCAACACACATACGCCATGTTCCATCCTTTTTAGGCACTAATATAACAGGAACAGCACAAGGACTAAGGGACTCACGTATGTAACCTTTGCCGAGTAGCTCTTGTACTTGACGCTGAATCTCCTTCGTCTCCTCCGGATTGGTACGGTATGGCGCACGGTTGGGCAATGAAGCACCGGGAATTAAGTCAATCTGATGCTCAATCCCTCGAATAGGTGGTAATCCCGGTGGTACGTCTTGTGGAAAGACGTCAATAAACTCCTGCAAAAGGTCAGTGACAACAGGAGGCAAAGAAGGAGGCAATTCCTCAAATGAAAACAAAGCTTCTTTGCAGACAAAAGCATAGCACACATATTGACTAACATCCAAATCTGAAATATCAACCTTAGTAGCAAGCAAAGTTGGACTAGTCAATTTAATTTCATTAGAAACAGCAGAAGAAGATTTGCTATTAGTCTTATGTTGTTGCTCAAATTCTTTGGCTGCTATCTCATTCTCACTCTTATTTTTCTCCTGTTTAGCTTTACTAGCTCTAGCAAGATCATCTTTCACAATTTGTTCAGGAGACATAGGAAGTAAAGCAATATTTTTATCCTGATGAACCAGAGTAAACTGATTTGTCCTACCATGGTGTACAACATTCCTATCAAATTGCCATGGTCTACCAAGTAAAAGAGAGCATGCTTGCATGGGTACCACATCACAATCAACATAATCAACATAAGCAGCAATGCTAAAGTGCACACGAACAGAACGCGTTACCTTAATCTTACCACTATTGTTAAACCACTGAATATAGTACGGATGGGGGTGTGGTCTTGTGGTGAGAGATAGCTTCTCCACCAACTCCATGCTAGCCAAGTTGTTGCAACTCCCTCCGTCAATGATGATGCGAACCGAACGTTCTTTCACCACTCCCTTTGTGTGGAACAAATTATGCCTCTGGTTTTGCTTGGCCTTCGTTACCTGCACACTTAATACACGTTGAGCAACCAAACTAGCATATTTATCTGCGTCATCAGGAGTCATATACTCTATATCATGAGCATCATCATGGGCACCCTGTTCCTCATGAGCAATGAGAACTAGAGTCTCCTCATCATAGTCACTCGCTGACTCATACCCACCATCCGCCGTAATAGTCATCACACGCTTGGAGGGACAGTCTTTTGCGAAGTGACCTCCACCTTGGCACCTGCGACATTTAATATCAAGATCTCGTGTTTGCCCTGTGGACGCCATGGATGAAGAAGAACTCGCCGCCGGACCACTCTGTGCACCCTTGAATGGTGGCGCTGGCTGTTTTGGTGGCTCCCTGTAAGAATGAGCGGCTGAAGTAGATGGTGGCGCAGCAGGACGTGTGGATGTAGAAGCTCCACGCGATGTCCATGATGTATTTCGTCCTGCAGAAAAGTTAGGTCTTGTAGCGGCCTGTCGATCCTGCACTTCACGTTCAGCTTTACAAGCAAGATGAAACAAACGAGTGATAGTAGCAAAGTCCTTGTATTCTAGAATAGTTTGTATCTCCCTGTTTAAGCCACCCATAAAACGTGCAAGCATAGCTTCATTATCCTCTACTAGGCCACATCTAATCAATCCAGTTTGTAATTCTTGATAATATTCCTCTACAGAATTTTTTCCTTGTCTCAAACGCTGTAATTTTTGTAACAATTCACGTTGATAATAAGGAGGAACCCAGCGAGTACGCATAGCATCTTTTAAAGCAGCCCAAGTAGTTGGAATATTATTAGCATGCAATCTACAATGTTCAGACCACCAAATAGATGCAAAGCCCGTGAATTCACAAACAGCAGCAGTAACACGTCTATTCTCAGGATATTGTAAACATGTAAAACGTTGTTGAGTTTCTAACTCCCAAGTAAGATAAGCATCAGGAATATATCTACCCTCAAACGGCTTCAGATTCAATTTAAGTTTAGGCACGTGTTCATCATCGCGTACCTGAGGGGGTGGTTGGTGTCGACCGTGGCGAATGTTGGGACGTGGACGTCCAGCTGGCTGCTCATAGGCCGCTTCCTGTTCCACCTCCTCCTCGTAATCACCCTCGTAGTTGTCGTCCTGGACGACGTCAGAAGCAGTAGCAGCAACTGCAGCAGCAGGAGGAGCACCAATACCAGCAGCTTGTCCTCGCGGAAACAGAATACGTCGTGCACGTGGTAGTGGCGGTGGCTGTGGCTGTGCTGAAGGTAGGCGTGCGATCAACTCAGTAAACTTGGCGTCGAGCTTGGTGTCGATCATCTTTTCCACGCCATCAATTGCCTCTGTAAATCTGGTCTCGATGTCATTCACCTGTTCAGACATCATTTGTGCAAATTTATCATGTAGCTCCTTGTTTGTCATGTTCTCCCAATCGGGTGCATCCCGCGCCACTTCATCATGTGATCCTGGCATGGTTAGCAGAAATAGAAAACAAACAGGAATATGATCCTACTTCTACTAATGGGATGTGGGGTGGTGGAAAGCACAAATCCGTCAAGCTTTTCTTTCGTTCTTACCGATTCTTACCTAGCAGCAGGTGGTGACGTACAACCAACGGGTCAAAACTCTCAGAGATGTGGTAGAGCGATGGCCAGGAGGTGTCAAAACGCACGATGTAGAATATATGTGGAGCTGTAGGAAGGCTGACAAGTATGGTAGCAAAAGCTCAACAGTAATCAAAACAGAGATGCAAAGCTGAATAAACACTCAACGTCGGTACTGTGCTGATCCTAGGCTAGACCGTACTAGAGGCGCGAGCCTAAAACACCAACGAAAGCACGGCGCGGCACGTAAACAACTGAGAAGCACACTCTGAATTTTTTTTTTTTTTTTTTGGAAATCACCCCCCTTCTCTTGACGGAAAAAGTTTGGTGAAATCCGACTCTAACAACTCAAAACTAATCTGGCTACAGAGAGATCACGAACCGTACTAATGGTGGAACTCAACTCGGACTCGTGGGACGTGGTGGTGTATGTGGACTTGGATTGGCGGAACGTGGTAGGATGACTACTGTGCGGCGGCGACGTGGCAAACTGTGATCAGAACTCGAAACTCTAAGGGAACTAGACGCTAAGATCAGCAACTTGACACAACGATGCAACCGTAAATTCAACAAAGCAAGTACTGAAAAGAAAACTGGACAAAGGCTCGGACTGTCTTGGGACGTGATGATCTAACCCTAAAGTTTTTTGGCTTTTTCGTGGGATGTAGGTATGACGAACAGAATCAATCTAGACTACGAAAACTGGTAAGTCTCACCGAGCAACCTGGAAATCTGATACCACTTGATAGAGGCGAAGGTGTCCCGATGTTTCGATGAGATGGTGGAGATCGATTTTGGTGGAGTAGACTTTCACGACCCGACTACGAACGTGCGAAGACGTTGCGCCTTAGAAATCGCTAAACCAACTCCGAGAGGTTATTGATCCCGCGGGTGCACGATCAACCTGACCAAGAAGGTCAATTCCTGCAAGCAATCGAAGAACAAGCAAGAACTAAGAATTGCAATCTGGATATTGCGAATATAAGATGAAAGATTAACAGAAGTTGGGGTTCCAATGCGGTCTTGGCCTGGTCGGACGACACAAACGAAGAACTCGAAGTTGCGGCTATGGCTAACTTAAATCTAATTAAAACCCAAGTCTAAACGACGCCCTAAGGGCTGTATATATGGGGGAACAGAGGGGATTTTCGTGACCCCTTGGTGGTGGGGTCCGAAAACAACCCTAACTCGGTTTCCCCACACATACGGACTCTAAAAACAGCCTATAAGGTGGTATTTCAAAATTACATGGGCCCAGCCCAATATTAAGGTGACGCAGCACCTATAATTGCCCTTGGACGAAAATAATGAAGTGGCATCTCGCGTATTTCGTCCAAGACTTCATGCGCGCCTTATGGTGGCTTCAAAGTGCGATAATCACCACTGGAAGCTCCGCTGTCCTTTCCCGCGCGCGCACCTTCTTCTCCATGCTTGATCCCGCTCCAATGACCATCCTTCTTGTCCATGCTAGGTCCTTCATTCATAAGCAAAACAAAAGTATCTAATTTAGGCAGCATCATATGTTCATGAACAATAGAAGGATTCGCAAGAAACGAAAGTACCTGATAATTTAGTTGACGTGCACGAGCTCTAGTAACTGGTCCAATATGTGTAGTTGGTGAGGATATGGGTGTAACATTAGTAGGGATGTCCTCATCACTCTCTCCCTTCACCGCGTAGTTGTAGGCGTCGGGTCTAGGTGACCATGGCGCTCGCCGTGCCCAGCCTGCGTAGCCGAGCATGCCGTGCGGGCCTGACTTCCTGTTGCCGCCATGCAGTGCGCCACCGGGACCTTGCTTGTAGCTAAGTCTCCGCCTTTGGGGCGCCGGCGCAGGGTCTTCGCAAAAATGGGTCGTGGGTGGTCGCCTCTAGCCAGGGCGCGTCTACGGCGAGTCGCCGGAGCTTCATAGGTGAGGCCGCCGTCGCCTGAACCCGTCGTTCTTCGCCGGACACCTAAACTTCTTCAGTTTCATCAGGCCGCAGCGAGTGTCGCCTAGTTAGTCTGGGTTTAGATCGTGTTTGCTCCTGTTCCGTAAGCCTTGGATCCCGTCAAGTATTTCTTGTCGCAGATCAACAGTACGTACTCCCGATGGCCGCTGGATTGATCCAAGCCGGGGCAGAGCACCTTTTTTTTCTTGATCTGTGGTGCCGCGTCGAACCTGAACTCTTCAGGTTCAGTTTTCTTCAGTTTTCAGTCGTTTCGTGCTTGTTTAGTTTGGTCGATCCTCTTTTCTGTCGAGTTCCCGAGCGTAGCCCAAAGGAGGGGCTCCTGGGTTCAACCCTTGAGATTGTGGGTTCGATTCCCACAAGCTGCAGCGCCCTCCCCTTTTGCCTCCTTTCTTTTTTTTCTTTTCCTGCTGCGTCAAGGTGGGCTCGGCCCTTTTCCTACTCGCCCGTTGGCGCTCGGGAGAGAAGAGGCCGCAAGGTGTTGGGCCAGACCCAGCCGAGGCCAGCCCAAGGGAGCTTCCTCCCTGTTTTTTTTTCCACGTCCCTTTTTCCATTTGTCTTAAATTCCAAAACTTTGGGGATTTTGAAATTTCCAAGTGCTAGCTCTTCCCCCAACATGTTGTATATGTTTTTGGGGCAGGAAAATGCAATGATTAAGATGGTCCTGTCCATTTTGTATTTTGGGAAAGTGCAAAATGGAATGTGATACAATTGTCACATGTGCCCCATCTATTCCTTTATTTAAATTCCTTTGTCACTCAAATTCTTTTCGTTTGTTCAATTGCTTGAGCTCCACAAGTTAGCACACTCAATGCATCCCCTTTTTCCTTGCAATCATCTTGTCACATGCTAGTCACATCTTTTTCCCATGTGACCTTTCTTGGTACCTCCTTTGGTGGCAAGTTCTTCGACACTTCTCTGTCTCCGGAATCGATAGATTTATTTCACGATGCTTTTACTTTGTTTAAATGCTATTGTTGATCATGCCATGCCATGTTCTCATGTTATTTACAACAAAGTTAAGGCTAAGACCAAATCCATAAAACTACTAATAATTGACAGGATTACGTGCGCAAACCAATGCTAATTATGCTATGCAGAAAGGAAGAGGCTCAAAATCATGGGCGGTACGCCAAGACAAGTAGACCAAAATCCATCTGCATCTACCCACTAATCATCCACCTTGAGATATCTATCTAGAACATCTCGCTGGTATTAAGTTGCGAATCCCACCCAAAGTGTAAACTCAAAGAAACAGACAACTGCATTAAAGAACTTTGCGTAAAGTAAACAATCCTTGCACCCGCAAGTACAAGCACTGTTGTTTTCCCCCTTGTGGCAACAGCACATCCCTTAGACTCATGTTTCTGTCACTCAAGCTAGTCATCGGGGGGCATGAACTGTTGGGACCCGGGGTTAGCGTATGCAAGACTCGCTACAACACAATCATATGGAGAGCCGAGAACCGTGCCCACTTGTCTAAGCAGACAGGGCCAAGCACAAAACATTCTCGAAAAGCATCGAACGTGAGGGACATCCCATCCAGGCCGGATGATCAACTGAGATGGGTCCTCATCGTCCGCACACAAGTCTAAATGATATGGGTGGTGAACTCCCATACTCATAGACAAGTCGCCTCAACCATACTATCGATTGTATTATAACCCTTACATAGACTTACTCCAGCAAGACTTACATAGGAGCTATACTACTCATGCACATGTATCAAGGTATAAAGGGAGGTGGGGTTTCAATGCATAAGTGCCCGCTTTGACTTGGCTAATCCTGAACTATGAGTACCAGACTTGAGGTAAGAAGCGTACACAAGTCCACTACATGTCTCCAACAAATTACACCACTATTGTGTCTTCCTCGACTCCCCACGAGAAAGCACGCCATAGCACTCACGCTTATCTTGGCAAGTTTTATAAGTATCTAGTTCAAGTTGTCTAATAATCAGGCACATCTTTCCAAGTAATCCCTTACCGCGGGCACGGCTATTCGAATAGTTTATTAACCCTGCAAGGGTGTACTGCTACACACATGAAACCATCAATTACTGCAGGGATCTCGTCACCCTTCAAGCGGGTGTCGGCGAGGATGATCTCCACAACTTTTACCTCACAGCAAACTCAAGTTCAATGAAGACGCCTATCTGGGATGGTTTCCACATTCGTAACCCGGCCGCTTTACCGAAGTGGTCCCAGAAGATGTGTGCATGGTGCATAAGCCGGTCTCGGCTGGGCCGTTCTCTCACCTTGCAGCCAGGCCACAAACCTACCAGAACTCTGAACTACTGCGACTCATTGAACTGAGAAGGGGTGAGTTAGTAGGTTGAGCGGGGATCCGTTTGACCAACATGTGGTAGTACTCTTCAACTTGGATCACCACACAAGAACTCGGGCTTAAGGCGGTGTACAACGAGACAACCCACTGTGTACTCCTACACAACCTCTCATCGTTCACCTTGTATTAGGGTAGATTCACCAACACATTTCCACCATCATCAACATGATTGCTACCATCCCGACTCACATAACAGAATCAACATTGTATCACTCTAAGCATGCAATAAGCAGTAACAGTTGCAGGGGCCACATGATATCAACCAACTCCTAAATTTGCTAGGGTTGTGGTTTGCTTACTACTGTGGCAAATGATAGGTCATGCAAAGGAATGGGTTCATCTATGCGGTAGAAACGTAGCATGGTAATCATCCTAAACAATGCATAAGCGAGACTGAGAGGGAAGTGGGATTTTATCGACATGATCAATGGGGATTTTCTTGCCTTGCTGACGAGGTTCAGTCACGGGGTCTTCAACGAAGTGGGTGCCTTCCGGTTCCGGTTCTGGTTCCACTTCTAAGAACAACATGGCAATCGTAGGATCAACATAAAGTACAATGCAGAATCACATTTATAAGGTTGCAATGGTGATGTTCATGGTTGCAATGTGGGCCCAATTCCATTTAAAAGAAGTGGAATGCAAAGTCATTTGCAAATTCACTCCAAATTTGAATTCAAATTAAATGCATATGAATGTTTGCCACTGTTCACCCAATTTTAATTGGTCAAACATGAAAACAGAGCCCATATTCACAATCCTTGTATTTTTCTGATAATTTTAGATATATTATATGCCTCATTTGGAGTTAAAATGAATTAGTTATGATTTTCTAAAGTTTAATTTATTTTCTGGAATTTTTGAATTAATCTTCAATTAGAAATTCGAATTATGGCGTCACAGTGAGGTCATGCTGACGTAGGGGGTGCTCTGACGTGTGGGGTCAGCATGTCAGTGGGGTTAGTTAATTAAACCGGTTTGATTAAATTAACCAGAGGTTAATTAGTGACCTGGGCCCACATGTCAGTTGGCCAGGGTTAGTTGGTTAGCGAGTTAACCTCAGCGGCCACGTGGACCTCGTCGTCGGCGAGTCGCCAGCGACCACCTGAGACAGCGGCGTCTGCGTAGACGGCGATTTCGGCCACAGTTTGAAGCGGGGTTGGGTGCTTTGGAGAGCTAGGAGTAGCGCGTGTTGAACAGGACAAACCGCAGCGGATGGGATGCACTGTGGCGTCGTCGATGGCGAGCCCTAGCGGCGGCGGAGCTACTGGCTCGGGGCAGTCGTTGATTTCGTGCACGGGAAGAAGCTGCGATGGCACTGTTCGAAGCAAGGGAGCAAGGCGAACACGACGGGCCAACTGGAGCGGGAAGAAAAGCATGGGAGCGAGCTCGAGCTCATCCATGGCGGAGGCCGTGCTCGGCTCCCATGGCAGATCGTCCTAGAGGAGGATCTAGGGGGGGGGTGTAACAGCCCAGTTTTTGCAAAAATAAAAAAAAATTGTTTTCGGTGTGAATTGTTTGCTTGTCTGATTTGTTTGCGGTGTTTGCATCCCCGATTTATCGATCGGCGATTATTTTCCCCCTTCTTATCTCGTACCGGACGGAGACCGACCCTTGCCACCCTGACACTCGACCTTTGCGACACCGGGTTTCGCCTGATCACCATCTCGAAAACAGCACGAGACCAGCCGCAACCAACGGAACGAAAACCCCGTTTAATAATTAAACGAGTTATTTTTATAGCGCGCCGGAAAGTGTTTTCAGAACGGTTACAACGTGAGGTGAACGCCTCCGGCTCGACGCACCGATCGCGCAGTTCGAAGTTTTACCCGAATCGGAGGTACTGCGGACCCCCGGCGGTCAGAAACGTGAGCACCGTGCGCGCGAGGTAAAAACCGGGGATGTTTTTGCAAACTGCCAGCCACCCATGCTATATAAAGACCACCACACTCCCACCCATTTTTAGGGTTTCCCTAGCCACAATTTTGCAGCCACACCCCCAGTTTTATCCCCAATTTTCGTAACCCTAGCTCCCAGATCCATTTTCGGCCGTCGGATCGCAGATCGGACGCGCCCGGTTGCGCCACGTCAGCCCTGCCTCTCTCCTCTCTCTCTCCAACGCGTGCCCTGCCCATGAAGCCATCTCCACGCCGCCTGCGGCCGCCGGCGCCTCTCCTCCCGCGCCCTCTCTCTTCCCTCTCCTCCCTCTCATCTCTCCCCTCAGCTAACCTCTCCTCCTCCCCCGCAGGTCAGCAGGCAGGACGCAGCCATGGCCGCCATGGAGAGCTCGGCCCGAGCTCCTCCACCGCCGTCCAGCCACGGGATCCGGCGACCGGCGGCTGGATCCGACCGCCCCCGCCTCCGATCCGCTACTCGCCGCGCCCCAGCACCGCCCCCCTGCGCGTCTCCCTCGCCGGCCGGCGAGCTCCTGCGCCGCCGCTGCGTCCAGCCGTCGGGATGAGGCACGGGAGCCGGCCAGGCCACCAACCGCCGCTGTGGGCCGGCAGCCCAGCGCCCCCAAGGACCAGGCCAGCCCGAGGCCAGCCGCCAGGCCCCCCTCCAGCCAGGCCAGATGGGCCCCGAGGCCCATAGTGAGCATTTTGGCCCGAGCCCTTTTTTTTTCTTTTTTTTTCCTGTTGGACGACCTGCGAATTTTGCAAGTGTTGGAAATTTTGCTGCTGATTCAATTCCGCGTTGACGATAGCAAGCGATCCGTAGCCCGGATGACTTCGTGCCCAAAAGACGAATTGTTTAGAATTGCGTGTAATTTAATTCATCTTCTGTGAGCATTTGCATTTGAGCTCATCTTGATTGTGTAATTCTGTGCTGAACAGGGCATCAGGCCGTTAAACTGCTACTTTTCCTGTTATGTGCTGCTGTTATTATTTTGTTGCAACTTTGCATGATGATTGTAACAAATCCATGAGGCCTATTGCATTGATTCCTTTTGCTTTGCGTTAAGAAATGTTTCTAATTAAGTTTCATGCATTCACATGCCATATTTGCTTGATGCATCATGTTTATATCTTGCTCCAAAGTAGCTATCCTGATGTTATTGTGCTGCTATTGCTGAAACTGTTATTTTGTTGCAACTTCGGTCGACGAGTGTGTCGCGACCGTTTATCGGAATTGAGTGATTCCAATTGCATTTTGTTAAGCATCATGTCTAATTTCATCCCATGTATTGCTATGTCATGTTGCTGCACTTTTGCATATAGATTTATCCCTGTTCATACAGCATGTGTGCGTAACTTGTCTTGCTTATATCTTTTTAACCGTAACTCCGTTTGGAGTGTTCTTTATATGTAACTTGATTAGTTTTTCGTGTACTTTGTGTTTGTGCTATTGTTTGCTGCTGTTAACCAACCTAAAATATGGTTTAGGACAGAACAGTACCAAATGTTTTAATCATCGTGCGGCACTTAGTGTTATGCCATGTTTAGGTTGTGCCTCACTTAAATTGACTAGCATAGATAGTTTACATTGTGCTTCACCTCTTTCCATGCTTGCTTGAGTTGCCATGTTAATAACCGTTGGTTGGTCACCTGTAGCTAAGCAACTTGAACCACCGTAAACGTGCGGTAATCGTCGTGTGTGACGAGTACTCCACTTAAATTGTTAGTAACCGTTCTCGACGATAGATCCGTATCGCGTTGCCGTGCCTTGTTTTGTTTTCTTGATCTTGTGTTGCTCCATAGTAATAGTGGTGCACCGTTGATTGATTTCCAGTGTACCTCTCGGAGACGACGCGAGTACCTCTCGGAGACGACGCGAGTTTGCGATCAACTACACCTTCGGAACCCGACTTATCAACATGCAAGGACTATACATTACTTATGATCCATTCTATTTCAACCAGCGGTTTGCATGCTAGTCTAGGTTAGGTTCGATGTTTGATCCTACCACATGTTTACAACCTCTTTCAAACCGATACAGCCATGTCCCCTCCCCGCAAACCTTGTACTGCTATGTTACTTTTGCTCGTTGCTCAGCCCCTGCTTAGTATGCATGCTTAGGATGCTATGATGTTACCCTGTTACTCGTTGAGTTGGGATATCACCTTATTATATTATTGTTGATGATATGATTATTATAATGTTGACTATATTCGACGAAGGATGGAAGGTCTAGGCTATCCCGCCCCGACGCTTTGTTCCATACGAGTCACCTAGGATCCGAGTTCCGGGTATTGGTTTTAAGACTGAGCGTGCCTAACCGCGTGTGGGATTTTATGGGGTCCCCTTTTCTTACCTATCTAGCTTCAAACATTTCTAGAGGTGGCCCAAGCTGATTTACCATTTGAAAACCATGCATATATGCCTATCGGGTAGCTCCTGGCAGACATTCTTTAAAACAACCCGGACCAGTGAGGACTTTGTTTCCCTATTGGTCCACCTTTGACCGGCGAGGGCCCGAGGCTTCACGTGAGGCGTCTCGGTAACCCAAACCCTGTTGAGACGGAAGAGTCTGACCCGAGAGCGTGGCCAGCTTTTGGATTGGGTGTCGACTCCCCGGGGGCCACCCGGATTTGTTCGTTGTTAGTTAGAGGGACCTGTCGTTTCGGATCTCTTGGAACTAAATCATAAAATGGTTGCCTGTGATGGGTAGCAACTGAGAGAGATGGGCGTGCGTGCGGAGCCTTGTAATGGGCAGTTGGTACACCCCTGCAGGGTTAAATCTTTTCGAGAAGCCGTGTCCACGGTTATGGACGACTTGAGACCTACGTCCTGTTCATAGACAACAACAACTGAGATAATCTTAATATAACTTGATCAACGTGTGCGTGTGCCTTGACTTCTTCTTCTTCGTCGGGATGCGAAGAGGAGGACAAGGATAGGATAGGTGTTATGTTTGCGTAAGTAGTTGATAGCAAGACTTGTTGGAGGCGATTCCTCCTCGAATGCTTGGCTTCTTATTTTACTCTCTAGATCGTTAGCCACTTCATAAATGCTAGTGCGGTAGAAACCTCACCACTTACCCCTTCCTTACCGTAAACTACTACTTGTCCTAGAATGACAAGTGATGAAGTCCTTGCTGGGTCAGATGACCACTACAGTTGGATGCTGAGTACCTCTGTACTCATGATACTACCCCCAAACTCTTTTCAGGGTTCTGATTGACAACAGGTATGGTGATCGACGTTTCACGTGGAGACTCGACGACGACTAGTTAGGCGGATCCCGGCGGAGGGCCTGGACCCGTGTGGTTATGGGGATCGATGCTTTTCTCTTTGCCAGTAGGCATTTGCTTGTAGTCTGTACCCAGACATATATCTTCCGCTGTTGTATTGTATTAAGGCAGTTGTATGCCGATTGTATGAGATGTTGTATCCTGTATCTGTAATGTTGTGATATCATGTTGGAAATCCGGGGCATATGGCTTTGTCATATGTCGCAGTGGGACAGATATGTGCTTCGTCCCCGGATCTGGGTGGAAACACCTAGATCTGGAACAGTACCGCATATCGGGCCTTACAGGGGGGGGGGGGGTTAGGATAATTGCGGAACTGCTCACCAGAATTACGATGGAGCAGGCGGCGTGCTTGGGGAGGTTCTGGTGCTGCCGAAATTCGAATAAGGTTCGTGGCGGCCGGAGACGAAGACGACGAAGAGGACGTCGGCTACAAGGCGTCTTGGGGCGATTCCTTCGACATATCGATGGAGTCGACCGTGGCGGAGGAGATGGACACCTTGGCGCGGCTCGTGGACGGTGGTGGCCACGCGGGCTTCGAGCCATGGCGATGGCGGTGCTCTGTTCGTCGTTGCGCTTGGCGAGAGAGAGAACGGGAGTTGTCCAGAAGGGGGGGAATGGAGGCGGCGTGCACTGGGCGTCTCCGTGACGCGTCTAGAGGCTTTTGGAGGGGCAGGTGGAGACCGTAGCGGCGTCGCATTGCTCGGCTAGCTCGGTGGCATTCCACCGAGCAACTTGGGAGCGCGGGGACGGGGAAGAAGACCCCCTTGCCCCTTTGGGCTGGCTGGGCTTCGCCCT
The DNA here is from genome assembly GCA_950022295.1 of Bromus sterilis. Taxonomy (NCBI): domain Eukaryota; kingdom Viridiplantae; phylum Streptophyta; class Magnoliopsida; order Poales; family Poaceae; genus Bromus; species Bromus sterilis. The sequence continues at coordinate 237,458,511 of OX465596.1, forward strand.
GAGCGAGAGGTAAGGTTTTCTATTTTTATTCTTCTGTTTAATCTTTCCTTTCTTTATTTATTTTCTGCAATTTATTTTGCCCATTAAATAAAATAGCTAGGCATGTTTATAAATGCTCAAAAATTATATGGGGACTTACATGACCAGTAGCTAGTCATTCCCAAGTTTTGAACATTTTTGAAATTCAACTTATTTGAATTCAAATTCAAATAGGGGTATTTGATTAATTCCAAGGTCCTGTTTGAATATTTGAAAAATCCATGAGCATGGGATTCCTACCACATCACTTGATATGTGATCACACTCATTTATGTGACTTGTCAAAAATGCAAAAGGAATTTTTGGAGCAACTTTTTATCTTACCATTTGAATTAAATTCATCTGGGGGTGTTCTCTCTCCCATTTCAATTTCTTTTGAAATTTTTAACATGATGCAAAGTGAGACTTGATCCTAGCACATACCTAACAGAGGGTTCTGACAACTCGCCCCCACTCAAAAGAATCTCGTCCCGAGATTCAGAAGTCTGCGGGAGGAAGGAGGGGTACTCGGCACTGAGACGGTCTTCTCTTTCCCACATGGATTCTCTCTCAGAGTGGTGTGACCATTGCACTTTCAGAAACTTAATCTTCTGACAACGAGTGACACGCTCTGCTGAATCAAGAATACGAACGGGGTATTCTCGATAAGAAAGGTCATCTTGGAGATCAAGCGTTTCATGGTCGACTTTGCGGATGGGGTCCTTGAAGCAACGCGTGAGTTGTGACACATGGAATACATCATGTACTCGGGAAAGGTGCGGGTGTAGTTCAAGTTGGTAGGCAACTTCTCCACGTTTAGCAAGAATGCGGAAAGGTCCGATGTGACGTGGGGCCAACTTGCCTTTGGTACCGAATCGTTGAGTTCCCTTCAGAGGAGTAACCCGAAGGTAAGCCTTCTCATCCATATTGTAGCTCTCTTTCCTATGATGACGATCATAGTAGCTTTTCTGACGAGACTGGGCTGCTTTCAATTGATCACGAACAATGCGAACCTGCTCTTCTGCTTCCATCATATCCGGTCCAAAGAATTGTCTTTCACCGGATTCTAACCAGTTAAGGGGTGTTCGACATCATCGTCCATATAGGAGTTCAAAAGGAGCCATGTTCAGACTAGATTGGAAACTATTGTTATAAGAAAATTCGGCGAATGGAAGAGACTTCTCCCAATTCTTTCCGAATGAGATAACACAAGCTCTGAGCATGTCTTCAAGAATTTGGTTAACCCTTTCGACTTGACCGCTAGACTGAGGATGGAAAGCTGTACTAAAGGAGAGATGAGTTCCCATAGCATTCTGAAAGCTACCCCAGAATCTAGAGGTGAAAAGGCTACCACAATCAGAATTGATTTCCAAAGGAACACCATGAAGAGACACAATTCTAGAGACATACAAGTCCGCTAACTGGCTAGCAGTTATAGACTCGCGAACTGGAAGGAAGTGAGCAACTTTGGAAAGTCTATCCACCACAACGAAGATGGCATCATTTCCTTTTTGGGTTTTTGGAAAGCCAGTGATGAAATCCATACTGACTTTGTCCCATTTCCACTCTGGAAGAGGAAAAGGTTGAAGTGTACCAGCAGGTCTTTGATGTTCTGCCTTAATGCGACGACAAACATCACATTCAGCAATGAACTGAGCAATTTGTCGCTTCATCCTAGTCCACAAAAATCTCTAGCGTAGGTCTCGGTACATCTTTGTGCTACCAGGATGAATCGAAAGGGGTGTGTCATGGTCCTCCTTAAGAATTATCCTCCTAAGATTGTGTTTTCGTGGTACAACCAATCGAGTGCCAAAGAAAACGACACCTTGATCATTTATGGAGAAACATTTAGCAACTCCGCTAGCAATGTTCTTCTTGATCTCTCGAATACCACTATCACGTTTCTGGGCGGCTATGATTTTGTCCTCAAGGGTTGGTTTCGCCACCAAGGTAGAAAGATAGCCATGAGGAACAATCTCAAGATTGAGTTTTCAAAATTCCTCATGAAGAAGTGGTTGATACTGTTGTAATATGAGGTTGTTACAATACGACTTACGACTTAGTGCATCAGCCATGACATTGGCTTTGCCTGGGGTGTAAGAAATTCCTACGTCGTAATCTTTTATCAACTCAATCCAGCGTCTTTGCCTGAGATTAAGATCTGGCTAGGTTAATATGTATTTGAGTTTTTGGTGGTCGGAATAGATCTCACAACGATTACCAAGGAGGTAATGTCGCCAAGTTGTCAGGGCATGAACTACGGCAGCGAGTTCAAGATCATGGGTAGGATAGTTCTCTTCATGTGGACGCAACTGGCGTGAAGCATAAGCTACCACATGTCTATCTTGCATAAGTATGCATCCTAACCCTTGCCGTGAGGCGTCACAAAAGATCTCGAAATCCTTTTTGGTGTCTGGAGGCGCAAGTACGGGGGCAGAAGTCAATCTTCTTTTTAGCTCTTCAAAGATTTCCTCGCACTTGGGGGTCCACTGGAATTTCTTATCTTTCTTGAGGAGTTCAGTTAGAGGCTTTGTAACTTTAGAAAAGTTCTCGACGAAGCGGCGGAAATAGCTTGCTAAGCCAAGAAAACTCCTAACTTGCTTAACCGATTCAGGTGGATTTTAGTCAAGGACAGCCTGAACTCTCTTGGGATTCACAGCAATGCCTTTTGCACAAATCACGTGGCCTAAGTAGGTCACTTCTGGTAGCCAAAATTCACACTTGGAGAACTTGGCATAAAGGCGATGCTCTCGGAGTTTCATCAATACCTGTTCGGCATGTTCTTCTTCGTTCTTCGAGTAGATGAGAATGTCATCAAGATAAACTACAACAAATTTATCTAGGTACTCCATGAAGATCGAATTCATCATGCGCGAGAAAGTGGCGGGGGCATTGGTTAAACCGAAGGACATGACGGTGTACTCGTAAAGACCATAACGAGTAGTGAAAGCCGTTTTGGGAATGTCCTCGTTTCGGATCCATCTTGGAGAAGACAGAGGATCCGGAAATTTGATCATAAAGATCATTGATCCTGGGCAGTGGGTACTTATTCTTTATCGTCGCTAGATTTAGCGGGCGATAGTCTACGCACATCCTTTCTGTTCCATCTTTCTTTGTTACGAACAGAACGGGGCAACCCCATGGCGATGAGCTAGGGCGGATGAAGCCTTTTGCCAACAAAGCTTCAAGTTGGATTTTAATCTCAACTAACTCACGTGGGTCCATTTTGTACGGGCGTCTAGAAATTGGTGCGGTTCCTGGCATAAGATCCACTATGAACTCTACACATCTGTCGGGTGGCATGCCCGACAGCTCTTCAGGAAAGACATCCGAGAAGTCACGAACCACCGGAATATCTTCAAGGTCGGGAAGGGGAAGCACATTCAAAGAATGTATCTAGGTTCTTGTTCTTGATGAGGAATAATCTATTGTCTGGCCTGAAGGATGGGTAAGTCTAAATGACTTGGCTTTACAATCAAGAAAAGCATTTTTTCTTGATAACCAATCCATACCAAGGATGACATCAATGTCTGAAGACTTGAGGGCTATGAGTGAAGCAAGGAATACTAAACCCTCAATTGCAATCTGATTACCATGGCTTACTCTATTAGTTTGCCATCTTGACCCTGGAGTTTGAATTATCATTGGGGTGGACATTTCAACAAAGGACAACTCATGATGAAGTGCATAAATTTCCGACATGAATGAATGAGATGCTCCTGGGTCGAAAAGAACGGAAGTAGGAACACAATTGACTAGGAGCGTACCAAGAATGACGTCAGAAGTGTCGTCAGTATCTTCAGCTGATATCTGGTTCACACGTCAACGATTGGCGGGAGGAGCGGGTTTGGTGGTGAAGACCTTCGGGGGTGGCTTGCCACGACCATTGTTGTTACCTCCAGCACGGGGTGGAGCATTCTGATTTTGGAGCTGGTTCTGGGGACAGTCGCAGGAGTAGTGACCTGCCTGACCACACTTGTAGCAGGCTCCATACACAGTGCGGGGAGCTGGGTTGTTCGGTGGAGCTGGGTGGAACGAAACTGGTGGACGAGGCACCACATAGGATGGCCTCGATGGGTTGTTCTGGCGAAACATGCTGTTGGGGACCCAAATCTTGCGCTTCTGAGAGCCTAAGCTGGATGAACCATCGTCTCTAGGGTGTTTGCGGAAGTCATTGGGGGTGTTCATGTCCTCCTCCTTGATGGCCTTGTTGACAAGGACCTGGAAGGTGGCGAAGTCATATAGGTTGAGCTCACGACGGATTCCAGAATTGAGTCCACGACGGAACCTCTCTTGCTTCTTGGCATCGGTGGAGACCTCTTCAGTAGCATAACGAGCCATTCGGTTGAACTCACGACTAAACTCGTCAACAGTCCTTCTGCCTTGGGTGAGGTTGCAGAACTCCTCACGCTTGCGGTCCATAAGACCCTTTGGAATGTGGTGCTCACGGAATGAAGTTTAGAACTTATCCCAAGTTGTGGGCGGTCCAGCGGGACGCATGTTCAGAAAATTCTCCCACCAAGAGCTAGCTGCACCCTCGAGGTGGTAAGTGGCATAGCTGACCCTGTCACCATCTGCAACATGGCCTTCCTGGAGCTTCCTCTCGATGTTGCCAAGCCAGTCATCAGCGTCAAGGGGCTCGGTGGAGTAGCTGAAGACCGGGGGATGAAGCCGGATGAAGTCATTCAAGGACACCAACTCGTTGCGCTGCTGAGTGGTGTTGCGGGCAATGACCTCCAGCAACTGGTGAGAGTCTTGGCGGTTCCTCTCAACCTCCATCAGAACCTTTTCCATCGTGGGTGGCGGTGGAAGGTTGCCCTCCTCCGGTTCATTCCCACGACCATGGGCACAACCAAGCTAGCCACGGGTTCCTTGAGACATCCTTAAGGGGAAAACCAAAGTCAAACAGAGTTGATTGGAAGAGTCTAAACAAGGTATTGAAGGTACTAGAAGAATCACAGAGCAAAGTGTAAGAGAAAAGTTTTGCCCCCGTGTGTTTTGGATATTGTTGGACAAGACAGTAGATGAACTAACAATGTTTTCTAGTGTAAACAGTTGAATAGGTTCCTAAAGGACAAGCTAGGTGATAAAGCTTCATGGAAGGTTTTCAAGTTATCGAAGAATTACCCCCTGAAGCTCAACTCATTGAAGGAAATGAAGAAGACGGCGCAAGACTTAGATGTTTTTGTGTAGTTCTTTTTCTGTTCTTTGAGTCATAGGATGTAACAGCCCAGTTTTCATAAAAAATTAAAAAATTTGTTTTCGGTGTGAATTGTTTGATTGTCTGATTTGTTTGCGGTGTTTGCATCCCCGATTTATCGGTCGGCGATTATTTTCCCCCCTCTTATCTCGTATCGGACGGAGACCGACCCTTGCCACCTCGACACACGACCTTGCGACACCGGGATTTCACCCGATCACCGTCGCTACCGGCACAGGACCAGCCATCGCCACCGGAACGAAAAACCCGTTTATTTAATAAACGGATTATTTTATTGGGGCGCCGAAAAATGTTGTCGGAATGTCACCGCAGTGAGGTACAATCAGCGGGCTCGACGCGCTGAGCGCTTGGTTTGAGATTTCGTCGGAATCGGAGTCCGTACGGAGTCTCGGCGGTCACGAACGCGATCATCGGACACGCGAGAGGGGTACCGAGGGCGTTTGCGTAAACTAGCCAGCAAACCTGCCTATATAAAGACCACCAGCCTCCCACCACCCAATTAGGGTTCCTCTATGGCAAATATGCAGCCACACCCCCAGAAAATCCCCGAAATCTACCCCCTAGCCCTCCAATTTCGAAACCCTAGCTCTCCCTCGATCTCAGCCGTCAGATCTGAGATCTGACGGCCCAGATCTTCCCAAACGCAACCAGCCAACCTCTCCCACGATCCGGGCCCCGCAGGGCCCTGGAACCGCCGCCGCGGCCCGCCCAAGCCCATCCAGGCGCTGCCCATGGAGCTCCTGCCCGTGCCCGAGCGCCGCCGTGCCACGGCCGTGCACCGCGCTGCCGTGAGCCGTCCGGCGAGCCACCATGCTCCGGTAAGCCACCCCTGCGCCCTCCTCCTCTTCTTCCCGTCCCTCACCTCGCTCCCTCCCTGCCTGCAGGCCGCCGTCGACCAAGGGGCGCCGCCGCGCCGCCATGGCGCCCCCGCTGCAGCCGGCCACCTCGGCCCGAGGCGCCACCGCCCATGGACACCGGCCCCGCCGCCTCAAGCCTCCACCGGCCAGATCCGGCAGATTGGAGCCGGATCCGCCGCCCCTCGCCCGTCCTGGCCCTCCTCGCCGGAGATGGCAGCCGGCGCCGCCACGGTCACCGGTCGGGATCGGGAGGATCCCGAACCAGACGTCCCCGCCGCAGTGGCCAGGTGGGCCGGCCCAGCGAGCCTCTGCGGCCCAGCTCCTTGCAGCCCACTCCAGGGCCAGGCCCAGATCCAGCGCCAGGCCCAACCGTCAGCCTCTGTCTAGCCGGCCTGCTAGGAGGGCACGGCCCAAAGTGAGAATTCAGCCCGAGTTCTTTTTTTTTCCTGAGACCCTGTTATTTATCAGTCATGTAAAAATTGCTGCTGATTCAATTTTGCAACGACGATAGCGATTAAACGATAGCTCCGATGAACGTGCCCCCAAAACGAAAGTTTCTCAGAATTGCGTGTACTTTAATTCATCTTTTGTGAGCATTTGCATTTGAGCTCATCTTGATTGTGTAATTGTGTGCTAAAGTGGGCATCAGGCCGTTAAACTGCTACTTTTCCTGTTATTGTGCTGCTGTTATTATTTTGTTGCAACTTTGCATGATGATTGTAACAAATCCATGAGGCCTATTGCATTGATTCCTTTTGCGTTGCGTTAAGCAATGTTTCTACTTCAGTTTCATGCATTCACATGCCATATTTTCTTGCTGCATCATGTTTATATCTTGCTCCAAAGTAGCTATCCTGATGTTATTGTGCTGTTGTTGCTGAAACTGTTATTTTGTTGCAACTTCGGTCGACGATTGCTTCGCAACCGTTTATCGGAATTGAGTGATTCCAGTTGCATATTGTTAAGCATCATGTCTACTTTCAGCCCATGTATTGCTATGTCATGTTGCTGCACCTTTGCATATAGATTTAACCCTGTTTATACAGCATGTGTGCATAACTTGTCTTGCTTATATCTTTTTAACCGTAACTCCGTTTGGAGTTTGCCTTATATGTAACTTGATTAGTTTTTTGTGTTCTTTGTGTTTATGCTATTGTTTGCTGTTGCTAACCAACCTAAAATATGGTTTAGGGCAGAACAGTACCAAATCCTTTAATCATCGTGCGACACTTAGTGTTATGCCATGTTTAGGATTGTGCCCCACTTAAATTGACTAGCATAGCTAGTTTACTTTGTGCTTCACCTCTTGACATTTTTGTGTGCTATGCCATGTTAATAACCGTTGTTTGGTCACCTATAGCTAAGAAACTTGAACCACCGTAAATGTGCGGTATCGTCATGTGTGGCGAGTACTCCACTTAAACTGTTAGTAACCGTTCTCGACGATAGATCCGTGTCGCGTTGCCGTGCCTTGTGTTTTCTCTTTGATCTTGTGTTGCTCCGTAGTAATAGTGGTGCACCGTTGATTGCTTTCCAGTGTTTACTTCTTGTGTGCTCCCGCGGGTATCTCTCGGAGACGATGCGAGCTTGCGATCAACTACACCTTCGGAACCCGACTTCTCAACAGGCAAGGACTATACATTACTTATGATCCATTCTATTTCAACCATCGGTTTGCATGCTAGTCTAGGTTAGGTTCGATGTTTGATCCTACCACATGTATACAGCCTCTTTCAAACCGATACAGCCATGTCCCCTCCCAGCAAACCTTGTACTGCTATGTTACTATTGCTCGTTGCTCAGCCCCTGCTTAGTATGCATGCTTAGGATGCTACGATATTACTCTGTTACTCCTCGGTTTGGGATATCACCTTATTGTTATATTATTGTTGATGATATTATTATTATTAATGTTGATTATATTCGACGAAGGATGGAAGGTCTAGGGTTTTAAGACTGAGCGTGCCTAACCGCGTGTGGGATTTTATGGGGTCCCCTTTTCTTACCTATCTTGCTTCAAACATTTCTAGAGGTGGCCCAAGCTGATTTACCATTTGAAAACATGCATATATATCTTGTCGGGTCGCTCCTAGCAGATATCTTTTAGAACAACCCGGGCCAGTGGAGACATAGTTTCTCTCGCTGGTCCACACTTGGTGAGCTAGGGGCCCTTTGAATATTCAGGTGTGACTTACCGACGTTGGCCATACGGAAGAGTCCGATCCGAGAGCGTGGCCAGCTTTTGGATTGGGTGTCGACTCCCCGGGGGCCACCCGGATTTGTTCGTTGTTAGCTAGAGGGACCTGTCGTTTCGGATCTCTTGGAACTAAATCATAAAATGGTTGCCTGTGATGGGTAGCAACTGAGAGTGATGGGCGTGCGTGCGGAGCCTCGTAATGGGCAGTTGGTACACCCCTGCAGGGTTAAATCTTTTCGGGAAGCCGTGTCCACGGTTATGGACGACTTGAGACCTACTCCTTGTTCATAGACAACAACAACTGAGATAATCTTAATACAACTTGATCAACGTGTGCGTGTGCCTTGACTGCTTCTTCTTCGTCGGGATGCGAAGAGGAGGACAAGGATAGGATAGGTGTTATGTTTGCGTAAGTAGTTGATAGCAAGACTTGTTGGAGGCGATTCCTCATCGAATGCTTGGCTTCTTATCTTACTCTCTAGATCGTTAGCCACTTCATAAATGCTAGTGCGGCAGCAACCTCACCACTTACCCCTTCCTTACCGTAAACTACTAGTTGTCCTAGAATGACGAGTGATGAAGTCCTTGCTGGGTCAGATGACCACTACAGTTGAATGCTGAGTACCTCTGTACTCATGATACTACCCCCAAACTCTTTTCAGGGTTCTTGATCGACAACAGGTATGGTGATCGACGTTTCACGTGGAGACTCGACGACGACTAGTTAGGCGGATCCCGACGGAGGGCCTGGACCCGTGTGGTTATGGGATCGATGTTTTTCTCTTTGCCAGTAGGCATTTGATTGTAGTCTGTACCCAGACATATATCTTCCGTTGTTGTATTGTATTAAGGCAGTTGTATGCCGATTGTATGAGATTTTGTATCCTTGTATCTGTAATGTTGTGATATCATGTTGGAAATCCGGGATATATGACTTCGTCATATGTCGCGGTGGGACCGATATGTGCTCCGTCCTCGGGTTCGGGCGGAAACGTCCGAATCTGAAACAGTACCGCATATCGGGCCTTACAACTTGGTATCAGAGCCTTACCGACCGTAGGATCCCCTCTCTGGCCGAAGTCGAGTCTAGATCAAAAAAACTATTTTGTAGTTACTAAGTTAGTTATCGGAGAGTAGGAATCTTTTTACTCCTTACCCTTGCTCTGGTCAGGACAAGTGTCGTAAGTGTTTTACTCTCGACTTATCCCCTTTCAAACTTTAGGATCTCGAGTGTGTGGAGTATCGGAACCGTTACAATGCCTTGCTTGCAGCGTATTGTCTCGATTCCGAGCTCAGGTTGGGAAATCATGTAGTACCTTTAGTTCTTCCAACTCTGGTTTACATCTGGGTCATCCATTGCCATCCATCCTTTTGCCCGGTGTTTTTACGACTTGCGTCGAAAATCACTATCCCTTGAACTGGTTTTCGCGATCGTTCTTCCTCTTGTCACTGACGTTTTCGTTATTCCGACGATGTCGTCTCTCTGCGGAAATTTATCTCGACCGAAGTTCGACGTCGACCTGGAGCAGACCCTTATTTGTGGTGTTGAAGATCGTCGAATCTCTTTTCTCTCCCCCCTCTCCCCCGGATCGTCCTGGATCTCGGGACGAGATCCTTTGTTGGTGGTGTTGTATTGTAACAGCCCAGTTTTCATAAAAAATTAAAAAATTTGTTTTCGGTGTGAATTGTTTGATTGTCTGATTTGTTTGCGGTGTTTGCATCCCCGATTTATCGGTCGGCGATTATTTTTCCCCCTCTTATCTCGTATCGGACGGAGACCGACCCTTGCCACCTCGACACACGACCTTGCGACACTGGGATTTCACCCGATCACCGTCGCTACCGGCACAGGACCAGCCATCGCCACCGGAACGAAAAACCCGTTTATTTAATAAACGGATTATTTTATTGGGGCGCCAAAAAATGTTGTCGGAATGTCACCGCAGTGAGGTAAGATCAGCGGGCTCGACGCGCTGAGCGCGTGGTTCGAGATTTCGTCGGAATCGGAGGCCGTACGGAGTCTCGGCGGTCACGAACGCGATCATCGGACACGCGAGAGGGGTATCGAGGGCGTTTGCGTAAACCAGCTAGCAAACCTGCCTATATAAAGACCACCAGCCTCCCACCACCCAATTAGGGTTCCTCTATGGCAAATATGTAGCCACACCCCCAGAAAATCCCCGTAATCTACCCCCTAGCCTTCCAATTTTGAAACCCTAGCTCTCCCTCGATCTCAGCCGTCAGATCTGTGATCTGACGGCCCAGATCTTCCCAAACGCAACCAGCCAACCTCTCCCACGATCCGGGCCCCGCAGGGCCCTGGAACCGCCGCCGCGGCCCGCCCAAGCCCATCCAGGCGCGGCCCATGGAGCTCCTGCCCGTGCCCGAGCGCCGCCGTGCCATGGCCGTGCACCGCGCTGCCGTGAGCCGTGCGGCGAGCCGCCATGCTCCGGTGAGCCACCCCTGCGCCCTCCTCCTCTTCTTCCCGTCCCTCACCTCGCTCCCTCCCTGCCTGCAGGCCGCCGTCGACCAAGGGGCGCCGCCGCGCCGCCATGGCGCTCCCGCTGTAGCCGGCCACCTCGGCCTGAGGCGCCACCGCCCATGGACACCGGCCCCGCCGCCTCAAGCCTCCACCGGCCAAATCCGGCAGCTGGGTGCCGGATCCGCCGCCCCTCGCCCGTCCTGGCCCTCCTCGCCGGAGTTGGCAGCCGGCGCCGCCACAGTCACCGGTCGGGATCGGGAGGATCCCGATCCAGACGTCCCCGCCGCTGTGGCCAGGTGCGCCGGGCCAGCGAGCCTCTGCGGCCCAGCTCCTTGCGGCCCACTCCAGCGCCAGGCCCAGCCGTCAGCCTCTGTCCAGCCGGCCTGCTAGGAGGGCACGGCCCAAAGTGAGAATTCAGCCCGAGTTCTTTTTTTTTTCCTGAGACCCTATTATGTATCTAAGTCCTGTAAAAATTTCTCCCGATTCAATTTTGCAACGGCGATAGCGATTAAACGGTAGCTCCGATGAACGTGCCCCCAAAATGAAAGTTGCTCAGAATTGCGTGTACTTTAATTCATCTTTTGTGAGCATTTGCATTTGAGCTCATCTTGATTGTGTAATTGTGTGCTAAAGTGGGCATCAGACCGTTAAACTGCTACTTTTCCTGTTATTGTGCTGCTGTTATTATTTTGTTGCAACTTTGCATGATGATTGTAACAAATCCATGAGGCCTATTGCATTGATTCCTTTTGCGTTGCGTTAAGCAATGTTTCTACTTCAGTTTCATGCATTCACATGCCATATTTTCTTGCTGCATCATGTTTATATCTTGCTCCAAAGTAGCTATCCTGATGTTATTGTGCTGTTGTTGCTGAAACTGTTATTTTGTTGCAACTTCGGTCGACGATTGCTTCGCAACCATTTATCGGAATTGAGTGATTCCAGTTGCATATTGTTAAGCATCATGTCTACTTTCATCCCACGTATTGCTATGTCATGTTGCTGCACCTTTGCATATAGATTTAACCCTGTTTATACATCATGTGTGCATAACTTGTCTTGCTTATATATTTTTAACCGTAACTCCGTTGTGAGTGTGCCTTATATGTAACTTGATAATTTTTTGTGTTCTTTGTGTTTATGCTATTGTTTGCTGTTGTTAACCAACCTAAAATATGGTTTAGGGAAGAACAGTACCAAATCCTTTAATCATCGTGCGGCACTTAGTGTTATGCCATGTTTAGGATTGTGCCCCACTTAAATTGACTAGCATAGATAGTTTACTTTGTGCTTCACCTCTTGACATGTTTGTGTGCTATGCCATGTTAATAACCGTTGTTTGGTCATCTATAGCTAAGCAACTTGAACCACCGTAAATGTGCGGTATCGTCATGTGTGGCGAGTACTCCACTTAAACTGTTAGTAACCGTTCTCGACGATAGGTCCGTGTCGAGTTGCCGTGCCTTGTGTTTTCTCTTTGATCTTGTGTTGCTCCGTAATAATAGTGGTGCACCGTTGATTGCTTTCCAGTGTTTACTTCTTGTGTGCTCCTGCGGGTACCTCTCGGAGACGATGCGAGCTTGCGATCAACTACACCTTCAGAACCCGACTTCTCAACAGGCAAGGACTATACATTACTTATGATCCATTCTATTTCAACCAGCGGTTTGCACACTAGTCTAGGTTAGGTTCGATGTTTGATCCTACCACATGTTTACAGCCTCTTTCAAACCGATACAGCCATGTCCCCTCCCAGCAAACCTTGTACTGCAATGTTACTATTGCTCGTTGCTCATCCCCTGCTTAGTATGCATGCTTAGGATGCTACGATGTTACTCTGTTACTCCTAGGTTTGGGATATCACCTTATTGTTATATTGTTGTTGATGGTATTATTATTATTAATGTTGATTATATTCGGCGAAGGATGGAAGGTCTAGGCTATCCCGCCCCGACGCTTTGTTCCATTCGAGTCACCTAGGATCCGAGTTCCGGGTATAGGTTTTAAGACTGAGCGTGCCTAACCGCGTGTGGGATTTTATGGGGTCCCATTTTCTTACCTATCTAGCTTCAAACATTTCTAGAGGTGGCCCAAGCTGATTTACCATTTGAAAACATGCATATATATCTTGTCGAGTCGCTCCTAGCAGATATCTTTTAGAACAACCCGGGCTAGTGGAGACATAGTTTCTCTCGCTGGTCCACACTTGGTGAGCTAGGGGTCCCCTGAATATTCAGGTGTGACTTACAGACCTTGGCCATACGGAAGAGTCCGATCCGAGAGCGTGGCCAGCTTTTGGATTGGGTGTCGACTCCCCGGGGGCCACCCGGATTTGTTCGCTGTTAGCAAGAGGGACCTGTCGTTTCGGATCTCTTGGAACTAAATCATAAAATGGTTGCCTGTGATGGGTAGCAACTGAGAGTGATGGGCGTGCGTGCGGAGCCTCGTAATGGGAAGTTGGTACACCCCTGCAGGGTTAAATCTTTTCGAGAAGCCGTTTCCACGGTTATGGACGACTTGAGACCTACTCCTTGTTCATAGACAACAACAACTGAGATAATCTTAATACAACTTGATCAACGTGTGCGTGTGCCTTGACTGCTTCTTCTTCGTCGGGATGCGAAGAGGAGGACAAGGATAGGATAGGTGTTATGTTTGCGTAAGTAGTTGATAGCAAGACTTGTTGGAGGCGATTCCTCATCGAATGCTTGGCTTCTTATCTTACTCTCTAGATCGTTAGCCACTTCATAAATGCTAGTGCGGCAGCAACCTCACCACTTACCCCTTTCTTACCGTAAACTACTAGTTGTCCTAGAATGACGAGTGATGAAGTCCTTGCTGGGTCAGATGACCACTACAGTTGGATGCTGAGTACCTCTGTACTCATGATACTACCCCAAACTCTTTTCAGGGTTCTTGATCGACAACAGGTATGGTGATCGACGTTTCACATGGAGACTCGACGACGACTAGTTAGGCGGATCCCGGCGGAGGGCCTGGACCCGTGTGGTTATGGGATCGATGTTTTTCTCTTTGCCAGTAGGCATTTGATTGTAGTCTGTACCCAGACATATATCTTCCGTTGTTGTATTGTATTAAGGCAGTTGTATGCCGATTGTATGAGATGTTGTATCCTTGTATCTGTAATGTTGTGATATCATGTTGGAAATCCGGGATATATGACTTCGTCATATGTCGCGATGGGACCGATATGTGCTCCGTCCTCGGGTTCGGGCGGAAACGTCCGAATCTGAAATAGTACCGCATATCGGGCCTTACATAGGACAAACCGTACTATCAAGAGGGGTCTTTAGTTTGTGGACACCGAAGTCATTGAGAAAATGCTCAGATCAAATCCACACCAAGTGAGAAGCCAGAGCGAAGAAATCTCATGTGCACTAAGTTAAGCTTCAGTAGCAAAGACTTCGTTCTTTGGCTTCTGAAGCAGAACTAAGTCCGTGAGTCAGCTTTACTTGTTCTACAAGTAAAGTTGCGCAGTGATTACAAATCCTACCGTTGTGGACACGTGTCAAGCTGTCACCTCGGGTCAATTTGGTCATTCCGCACCTCGGGATTGCCAACTATAAATACGCCGCCCCGTCCTTCATTTGCGGGTGGCTGCTCTGAGAATATTCCTGAGAGAGATTGAAGAGAGCACCCCAAGAACTCCACCGAAGCAAAACCCAAAACCCAGAATACTGAAGCCTAAGTCCCATTGATCTGAGTAGATTTGAGATGACTTAGGTGAAAGGTTACTAGCCTTTTATCTTGGAGAACTGTAATTCTCCTAGACGGTTTGAGTGTTGTTCTTCAGAGAGCGAAGAGTAATTGTCGCCTCGAAGTCCAGTTTGTCAAAGGTTTTGGTGATTCCCTCAATAATCAACCATGAGTGAAGAAATGACCAAGCTCAAGGAGTTTTGTGCAGTGGAGCAACATACGGAGAGAGTTTTGCTCCAGGTGTTCAATCACCAGTCCCTCCAACCAGACGTAGCGCTTTACAGAGCGTGAACTGGTCGAACGAACATCGCCGAGTCCAAGTTCGTTTTACTTCTAACATTTACCTTATGTATTGCATTTGCTTCGCAGTTATGCTTCAATGTGTTTTGATTCACTGCATTTAGTTGCGTTTCCAGTTTTACTTCGCTGTTCCGCCCTACTTATGCTTCACTTCAATAGTTTCAGTCGAAAATTTTGAAGTGATCATTCACCCCCTCCCCCTCTGATCACATACTTAGAATTTCAATTGGTATCAGAGCTAGTCACTCCCTACACTCTGTGTGTTTTGGATTAACCTCCTGGAGTGTCTTCAAGTATGTCTTTCGCAGCTATTCGCTCCGGCGCACCTATTCCTGTTTTCAATGGGAAGGACTACCCGTACTGGAAGGACAAAATGAAGAGAAATATCATGGCTATCAATTCAGTTGCCTGGCAAGTTATCTTGTATGGAGTCACAGTTGCCGATGATAAGGCCATCACTCCTGAAGAAGCAAAGCTGATTGATCTTGATTCTGAAGTTTGGGTTTTCATCACCAATCATCTGACACCAAAAAGTATCATGAAGTGAAGAATATTCCTTCTGCCAAAGGTGTCTGGGACTATCTTGAAAAGATTGGTGAAGGTGTTTCTACCCAGAAGGATGCCAGAATTGACACACTCCGAAGAAAATTCTATCGCTTCAAGAGAAACGAGGGCGAAAAATTCAGCTCCATTTACAGCAGACTCACTGCTCTTTCTAATGAGTTGATTTCCCTCGGTGCTGATGACATTACTCCTCACTCAGTTGTAAGAACTTTGCGTCGCTCATTGGATGATTTGTTTGATCACATTGTACTGATCATCAAGGAAAGGACTGATTTCAAACGTCTTGTTGCTGCTGATATTCTTGAGAGACTCAATACTTTTGAAATGGAAGAAGATGAGAAACGTGACATAAATGGTTCTCGAAGAAGATCACATGCTTTGAAAGCAAAAGCTTCGCGTCATTCTTCACCCGAAGTCAGTTCTGCTTCAGGTGTCGAATCTGATGATACTGCAAGCATTGGAAAGGATTTATCATTGATCATGAGACTTTTCAACCACTTCCAAAGAAAAGTTTTTTCTTCACCCAAAAAGAGTTATTCTTCTAGAAGCTCAAATCACTCATCTCACCGCTCATCCTCTAGAAGCTCTCCATCGAAGGACAACTGCTTCTACAAGTGCAAGAAACCAGGTCACTACATTGCTGATTGCCCTCTGTGGGAAGCTGAGAACAAATCAAAGCATTCGCTCAGAGACTCCTCAACCAAGTCCCACAGATCTTCCAGAAGCTATGAATCCAAGAGACATGATTCCAGCTCGAGAAGAGAAAAGAAGAAAGATTCTGATGATGACAAGAGGAAGAAGTATCATAAGAAGCGTGAGTGTTCTTCATCGAAGACTCACTCGTCTCGACGAATCAGTTCTCACCGTGCCAAGGCCTATCTGGGAAAGGAGATGAACTCTGAAGACGAAGCCTTTGGGTCCAAAGCTGAATCAGGCTCAAGGTCTGGGTCTGGGTCCGAATCAGATGGTGTTGCTGGTTTGGCATTCGCTTCAGCAGATGCTTTGACTAAAGCTTCGAGCTCATTCTTCACCAACAACAGTAGTGAAGATGAAACTCCTGCATATTGCTTCATGGCCAAGGCGAAGGTATCTTCATCCAAATCTAACTACGATACTTCTGATTGTTCCTCATATGATAGTGATTCGAAGATAAGCTATGCTAAACTTGCTAAAATTGCTTCAATCCAACAAGATGAACTTGATTCGCTAAGAAAAACCATTAAGAAATCAGAAACTCTGTTGATCGATGAGATAGAGAAAGGTTAAACTTTAACTAATGAGCATGCAACTCTGAAGGAAAAGTTCGAAGAATTATCCTCTCGGCATGATCTTCTTTCAGTTGATTATGAGAAGCTTACCTATGAATTTCTTCAGAGGAAAATGGCTCTCGAAAGACTGAAAGAGGCTCATGAAGAGTTGGAAAATGTCAATCTCTCTCTCATGGCTCAACAAGGTTCTGAAGAAAATCATAAAACTGATTCACCTTGCTTAACTTGTCTGAAGCAAAATTGATTCCAAAGGCAAAGCTCCTATTATTATTGATGATACTAATGCCTCGGATGAGGAAAATCCTGCTGTTACCGAGGAACTCCTCAGGTTGAAAAACTTATTTGAAACAGGCATGTTCAAAAGTGTGCAAGGTCACCAGTATCTTTGTGATATCCTGAGGAAGGCTCTCCTTCACAGGAATCCCAGGAATGAAGGTGTTGGTTTCGAGAGAAAGATAAACCCTGATGGCACCTATTGGGAACCTGCGCGGTATCCTAAAACTGTTTGGGTCTTAGCGAAGGAGAAACCCATTGATATAGCTAACCTTTCAGGTTTCGACTTCAAAATGAACAAAGCCATTGTGGATGAATCACTTGATTCAGACTACAAACTCAGTAAAAATGAACAGGGAAAGGTTACAGCTGAGTATGTAGGATCTTCTTCGAAGAATGGCTTCTATAAGAGGCAGATATGGGTGCAGAAAGCACTTGTGGAAAAACTGCCTACTAACCATACTATGCAGGGAAAGCCTTCGGTACCACCGAATCATTTCTATTCTCTAGAAACGAGAAATGATTCACTGGTGCCCTAATCAAATGTTCCGCAGAAGAAATACTATCGCACTGGTCGTTATACTTATCGTCCTATGATAACAATACTAAGACTGCATATGCTCATTCTTATCCTAACCATTCACAGAGGACTTACATTTATGGTGTGCTTGATGGTACACCGAAGTAATACACTCCTGTTCTCTTTAATATTGCTTCAACCAGTGCTTCAACCTCTTCTCAGTCACCTGCTCGTTTGTGGGTGGTTAAGAAGAACTAATTCTTCTGCAGGGCTATGTCTCCGGTGGATCCGAATGGGTCATGGATAGTGGTTGCACAAATCATATGACCGGAGACAAGGAGTTATTCACCGAAGAAAAACTATCTCAATCTTCTCAGAAGTACATTACCTTCGGTGATAACAACAAGGGTAAATTTTTAGGTTTGGGTAAGGTTGCCATATCGAAAGATAAGCACATTGACAAGGTTATGCTAGTCCAATCTCTTGGATATAATCTTATGTCTATTTCGAAGTTATGCGATATGGGTATGCTTGTTCTATTTTCTGCTTCGCGTTGTGTTGTCTTTTCACAGGATGACTATACGTTTGTCTTCGAGGATTACCGAAAAGGAGATTTATACATTGTTTATTTTTCTTCGGGCCCTGCTGTATCCACATGCTTAATGGCAAAAGCTTCATCTGGTTGGTTATGGCATCAAATAGTTGGTTATGCAGGGATGAGAAATCTTCATAATCTAGTGAAGAAGAAGCAGGTTATTGGCCTGAGCGAAGTAAAATTCGATAAGGATCGTCTCTGCAGTGCTTGTGAAGCTGGTAAAATTACGAAGAAACATCATTCAGCGAATACTATCATGACTACTACTCGTCCTCTTGAATTGCTTCATATGGATCTTTTCGGTCCTCAGAATTATGCAAGTCTGGGAGGAAAAAAATATGGTCTTGTTATTGTTGATGATTTTTCTCGATATACTTGGGTTTTCTTTCTGGATGACAAGAGCAAAGTTGTTGAAATCTTCAAGTCATTCGCTAAGAGAGCTCAAACCGAATATGAATGATCTCTGAAGCATATCCGAAGTGATAATGGAACTGAATTAAAAAATACTCATATTGAAGATTTTCTTGATGATCATGGTTTTACTCATGAGTTCTCTGCTGCTTATACACCTCAACATAATGGTGTTGTTGAAAGAAAGAATAGAACTCTTATTGAAATGGCCAGAACCATGCTTGCTGAATACAAGACACCTATCAGGTTCTGGGCCGAAGCAATTAACACAACTTGTCATATTATCAACAAGGTTTACCTTCACAAATTTCTGAAGAAAACTTCACATGAGCTTATCACTGGTAACAAATCAAATGTTTCGTATCTTAGGGTATTTGGTGCTCCTTGCTTTATTAGAGATATGAATCATAGTTACAAATTTGCCCCTAAGGCACATGAAGGTTTACTTTTAGGTTATGGCTCAAACTCTCACACTTACAGAGTGTATAACTCTCACTTTGGGAAAGTTATGGAAACTGTAAATGTGAGGTTTGATGAAACTAATGGCTCTCAAAAAGAGCATTTTCCCCATGATCTAGATGAACCACCTCTTGATGAAGTGATCAGGTCCATGGCTATTGGAGATATTCGCCCTATTGAAGCCAATGCTCGTCAAGCTAATAGGGATGATGATGGTCCAATGTTTCCACACATAGCCCGGGGCGCTGGAGATCAACATCCTGCAGCTAATGATGAACAGGACGAAGAAGAGCAAGGGAACGAAGGAAATGCTAATACTGAAGGAAATGCTGAAGCTGATGGTGAAGCAGATCCTGAAGCTGAAGCGGATCCTGAAGCAGAAGCTGAGCCTGAAGCAAATGATTCAACTTTATCACGAGTCCGAAGAAGAGTTGATGTTGATTCGATCCTTGAAGAAATTCCTCAACCAGGTCGTCCCACAACTCGTTCTCGTACTCGTTTGGCTAACTTCTGTGGAAACTTTTCGTTTGTCTCCATGCTCGAACCTTCAAAGTTCGAAGAAGCCATGAAGGATCCAGATTGGTTAACTGCTATGCTCGAAGAACTTAACCAGTTCGAGAGAAACAAAGTCTGGTCCTTAGTTGATAGACCTGATCCCACGAAGCACAACATCATTTGTACAAAGTGGATTTCTCGCAACAAGCAAGATGAAGATGGTATAGTGGTAAGAAACAAAGCACGACTGGTAGCACAAGGCTACACCCAAATCGAAGGTATCGATTTCGCCGAAACTTATGCTCCAGTTGCTCGTCTCGAATCCATTCGGGTTATGCTCGCTTTTGCAAATTTCAATGGTATTCTACTTTATCAAATGGATGTGAAAAGTGCTTTTCTTAACGGGGAAATCGAGGAAGAAGTGTATGTTATGTAGCCTCCAGGTTTTCAAGACCCAAAGAAACCTGACATGGTGTACAGGTTGCACAAGGCCCTCTATGGGTTGAAGCAAGCACCTCGTGCTTGGTACGACACATTGAAGGATTTCCTTATGAAGAAAGGCTTCAAACCAGGAACAACTGACCCAACACTTTTCACTCGATCTTATAATGGTGATTTGTTTGTATGTCAAATATATGTAGATGATATTATTTTTGGCTGCACTAACACTGAAATCAGCGAAGAATTTGCCAAAATGATGTCGAAGAAATACGGGATGTCAATGATGGGTGAATTGAAGTTTTTCCTTGGACTTCAAATCTGTCAACAGAAGAATGGCACCTTTATTTCTCAAGCAAAATATCTCAAGGATTGCCTGAAAAAGTTTGGTCTTTCTGATTGCAAAACTATTAAGACTCCAATGCCTACCAATGGCTTCTTAGATGCAGATGAGAAGGGCAAAGCCTTCGACCAGAAGAAATATCGGTCTATGATTGGATCTCTTTTATATATTTGTGCATCTAGACCTGACATTATGCTTTCAGTATGTATTTGTGCTCGTTTTCAGGCCAATCCCAAGGAATCACATCATACTGCTGTAAAGCGAATTCTTCGGTATCTTGCTCACACACCAACCTTGGGCTTGTGGTATCCCAGGGGATCTCAGTTTGATCTCATTGGCTACTCTAATTCAGATTGGGTTGGTGATCGTGTGGATAGGAAATCAACTTCAGGGACTTGTCATTTCTTTGGAAGATCACTTGTGTGTTGGGCTTCAAAGAAGCAAAATTGTGTCTCAATATCTACTGCTCAAGCTGAATACATTGCTGCTGGGTGCTGTACTCAGATTCTTTGGCTGAAGCAAACGCTGAAGGATTATGGTATTCATGTGAAGAAAATTCCTCTTCTATGTGATAATGAGAGTGCAATCAAAATTGCTCACAATCCTGTGCAGCACTTGATAGAGGCGAAGGTGTCCCGATGTTTCGATGAGATGGTGGAGATCGATTTTGGTGGAGTAGACTTTCACGACCCGACTACGAACGTGCGAAGACGTTGCGCCTTAGCAATCGCTAAACCAACTCCGAGAGGTTATTGATCCCGCGGATGCACGATCTCTAGTAATTGCTCCAGTAGGTATATTAGCAGGGGTTGTGGCTGTAACTATGGTAGTCATGTCCTCATCATCCTCCCCTTCTTGAAAATAAAGCCGTCCCCGACGTTTCTTAATCTGAAATGTGGCTAACAAAAGAGACAAGGTGTACATGTTGTATATATATATGTCATCCATTCTTACTTCCCTTAGTTTTTGGACATGTAACACATGTATATATGAGTAACTTTCGTATGTCGTGAAATATAAACATATATGATCATCACAATACATAAACGACGTGAAAGTATTGCAACTCAGTTTGCATATATAAGTGAAGCTCTTATTCATATCTAAAGATGTACAATGCTCATCATTAAACCATCCCAATACCGGTGAAGAAACGTTAATGTTTTTCGAAGGACATGCTACAACAGGCTTAACTAAGTAGTCATGCAACAAGTCATTCGACGCAGAATCATCACCAAGATTAGAGGTCATATCAAAATGATTAAGCATTGGCAGTTTCATAATAGTAACATGATTATCCAAAATAGATGGTGTGCTCAAATCAATATGTAACTCAAGACATGATGTATTAAAGTCTATTAGGCAAGCAACATCTTCATGTGAAGTTATGACATTCTCGAAAATTGGTTGTGTGATGAAACTACTGGATAGCTCAACACATGTTGCTTTTAAATCAGCAAGGTTCTCATGTGGAGGGGAAAGATCCATACCTTTGTCATTACCTTTTTGTGATGATAGATCAGATATTGGAGGAGTGATTACGACAATTGATGTGGTTATGATAGTGCTCATAGTGGTTGAAGGAACAACCTTCTCAACTTGTGGTATTTGCACATTCCGCTTGTTCGTCTTCTGGGCAACACGTCTGTCGATTTCCTGTTCAGCTTTACAAGCAAGACGAAACAAACGATCCATAGGATAACACTTTTCATGAATTAGGATATCCTGAATGTCATGGTTTAAACCTTCCCAAAATATGTCCATGAAATATTCTTCACTTTCCTCTAAAAGAGAATGCAAGAATGTAGTTTCTAAAGCATCATAATATTCTGAAACAGTTTTAGTACCTTGTTTTAATTTTTTTAATTTCCTAACCTTGTCACGAGTATAATAAGAGGGAACGAATCTATATCGCATAGCAAGTTTGAGATCATTCCAAGTATTAGGTATATAATCAGGATGTAAACTACAATATTCATTCCACCAAATAGAAGCAAAATCTTGGAAAGCACTAATTGCAGTTTTTACTTTCTTATGCTCAAGAAAATTATGGGAAACAAATATATCATTTATTTCAAACTTCCACTCAATGTATAAATCAGGTCTTAGACGTCCATGAAAGTGTGGTATAGAAACAATAAACTGATCATGTGCATGCTTATGTGT
Source organism: Bromus sterilis (assembly GCA_950022295.1). Lineage (NCBI taxonomy): Eukaryota > Viridiplantae > Streptophyta > Magnoliopsida > Poales > Poaceae > Bromus > Bromus sterilis. Next base: position 237,480,835 of record OX465596.1, read on the forward strand.
GTTTACCTTTTGCAGTGACTGTTGTGTAGTTGTAGGTGGTGGCAAATCTTCAACTATAGTTGCCGCCCAAGAAGATCTAACTCCAGAACCTGCCATGATTAGTAGAAAACAAGAAACAAATCACAAGTATATGTCCATATGAACTACTAGGATGTGGTGGTAAAACGCTCACATGATAGCAAATATCAATGTCTTACTAGTTCTTACCATGCAGCAGGTGGTGATCGGCAACCAACGGTGTCAAAGAACTCCAAAGATTAAGTAGAGCGAGTGCCAGGTGAACACACGTATACACGATGTAGAAATATGTGGATCTTGGAAGGCTTTAATATGGTGTCAAAAATATCAGCAATAATCAATTCAGAGATGCAAAATTGAATTAACGCTCAACGACGATACTGTGCTGGTCCTAGTCTAGACCGGACTAGAGACGCGAGCCTAGAACACTAATGTGGTCACGGCGTAGCACAACTAGCAGCAATGAATGATATGAAGTAGCTCTGAATAGCAAGATATAAGTGAAGATCATCAACAGAGTAAAGATAATGGTGAAAATAGGCTCCAAAACAAGATACACCAATATTCTCGCTACAACTTTCCTCTGAAATATATTTGCTAATTTTTTGATATTTTTCCTCCAATAGGGCACTGACTTAAGCTTTCCAACGCAATAAGAATCACTCAATTTAGAGTTCGGATGAGGTGTCAAAAAAATTGAGAATCAGCCCGAAATCTGACAAAAACTGTGTTCGGAAACTTTAGAGGTCAAAAAGTCCGTCTTAGAAGTCGATTTGGAGTTTTAAATAACACACTAGCTCCAGAACTTTTTAGAAGCGTCTCGGAAATATCTTTAATTTGAGTACTCGTGGAGCCAAAACGGACTTCGGATGACAAAGTTATACCCGTTTTAGTGGACACTGCTCAAAACTGATTCCGACGAGATTTCAAATACGAGTTCAACTAGAGATAGATCCGAAATTTTTCTTCTTTTTTCTCTTTTTTCCTTTTTTCTTTCTTTTTTTCCTTTTTCTTTTTTCTCTCTTTTTTCAACTCTTTTTCTCTCTTTTTCTATGGTGGATGGTAGAAGTAGGCAGCGGATGGGATGATGGTGCAGCGGCGGCGGTGACTAACGTGAACAGAACTCGAAACTCTAAAGGAGTAGATACTAAGACCAGCAACTGAACACGACGATGCAACCGATAATTCAATAAAGCAAAGCACCGAATAGAAAATTGCGAAGTCTCAGATTGGTTTGGATATGATGATCTAATCCTATTTTTATGGCTTTTTGTGTGGCTGATAGGTGATAAAAAAACAGATCTAATATATGGATGTGGAATTCTCACCGAGCAACCTGAAAACTGATACCACTTGATAGAGGCGAAGGTGTCCCGATGTTTCGATGAGATGGTGGAGATCGATTTTGGTGGAGTAGACTTTCACGACCCGACTACGAACGTGCGAAGACGTTGCGCCTTAGCAATCGCTAAACAAACTCCGAGAGGTTATTGATCCCGCGGATGCACGATCTCTAGTAATTGCTCCAGTAGGTATATTAGCAGGGGTTGTGGCTGTAACTATGGTAGTCATGTCCTCATCATCACTCTCGCACGAAGCATATTGACATTCTCCATCATTTTCTTCGTGATCATGTTCAGCGTGAAGATATTGTCATAAGTCATGTCAGAACTGAAGATCAATTGGCTGACATATTCACGAAACCATTGGATGAGAAAAGGTTTTGTGCACTAAGGTGTGAGATCAATATATTGGACTCACGCAATGTTCTGTAAGATCAAACCTTTTACTCCTGTATATATTCATTTACTTCGTTGCCTAACTTTATGGTTTCGTTGTTTAATTTTGCTTCATATTTTTTTTATTTTTTTTCGCTTGGATTTAGTCCTCTATGCTTATCACCTTTTGCTTCGTTTGGTTTTTCTTCGAGGTGATAAGTTTCAGACCCTACCCCTTCTATTCTTCTTCGTTCTTATTTTGTCTGTCCAAAATTGGTGAGCACAATTGAAACGGAAAGTATTTTTCTTCGAACATCATTGAGTTACGAATCAAATGCTTCCAATTTTTATCGAAGTTTTACTCAAGTCGAAGACATATTCTTCGTTCGTTGAGATCCCATCAAATCCGGGTCGTTGAGATTTTCTCGCGATTCGCCACGAAATCCTCGCCGTAGAATCCGGAGAGACGGTCGCTGGGAGCCGTCCGATCAGATCTGACAACTCATGTCAGACCTGCCTATATAAGGCACCCCCCAGCGAATCCATCTCATCTCCTCATTCTCATCTCTCCGGAACCCTATTGCTCCCGAGCGCGCCGCCGAGCTCCTCGTCTCCGTCGCCGTTCTCGCAGCTTCACTGCCGGAAGAGCGCCGCCGTGGACTTTGCGTTGCCATCGAGCCCCTCCTCTGCTCGTCGTCGCCGTAGCTGCTCGTCGTCACTGAGTTAGGGTATGCCGAGACCTCGATCCAATCTCTGTCTCTCTCTGTTCATCTTTTTCTAGATTGGATCCGAGTTCTTAGTCCTTTGTTGGGATGATTTTCTTAGGTTTCTTTGATCCGTTGGATCTTTGTTCCGTTGGGAAACTTTTTTCTGCTAGCCAAAGATTCCCATCTCAATTCAGGTTAGAAGCTAGGGTAAGATGTTATCTGTTCTGTGTTAGGGTTTGTTATTCAATTGATATTGCAAAGTCTAGCTCAGAACAGATTGAATATATCTCCCTTATTCGACACTGAATCTCTTGTTCAAACCTTTTGTTCTTGGGTTGAAACTCTTGCTGGTGCTCATTACATACTTGCCTCTTTCCCTCGCAACCTTATGCTTTTCACAGGATGTCTGAGGATTTAGGCTTCAGGAATGAGTCCCCAAATCTTGATCACATCAACGAAGCAGAACAGTCTGCTCCGAAGAAGAAAGGTGGCAGAACCAAGGAAACCAACAATGCTCGAGGCATCCCCGAATCCATTCGCATTGAGCTTGGATATGATACGACTCCTGGAGAAACCAAAGATCGGCGCAAGATTCTCTTGCAAAACATTCGCCGGTACTGGGCTGTCAGATGGTACAAGTACAAAAGCATCCCTGACTGGAAGTGGGCTATGCAATTTGCCTTCAGTCCACCCTATCAATATACTTCGGCCATGTGCAGTCAGTATACCGAAGAAAATCTTCATTTATACTACCCAGTTCCATCCAAGGTCCGTCACCCCAATACTCTCAAGACTCCAGATGACTATCCTGAAGAGCAAGAACGATTGAGAATTGCTGCTGAGAAAAAGAGACTAAAGGAAGCCAAGAAAGCTGCCAAGTTGGCTTAAGCTGAAGCCCATGATGTTGGGCCTAGCTCGAAGAAGAAGAAGAAACTGAAGAAGAAATCTGCTTCTCCTCCTCATGCTTCCACAGATGATGAAGAGCAAGCCAGACTAGAGCAACCTGCTCTGGAAGATTCAATGTTTGACGAATCAAATGCTGCTGCCGACAACGAATCTGAATCTGAAGCAGATGTTGAATTAGATCCTGCTCCCCCCAAGAAGTAAAGGCTTTGGATTCCTCTGAAGAAGAAGAAGCCAGGAGAGAAACCTGCTGCTAAGGGGATTAAGATTCAAGACCCCAAGGATAAGCCCTCTGCTCGCCCCACCATTGACCTTTCAAACTTGGTGGTTGTGAAGCCCTTGGTCTCCAAGCCACCGGCTGATGCTCTCAACACTGAGAGGCGATCAAAGAAGAGGCATGACCCTGCTACAAAGGCTTCTGCACCAACGAAGCCCAAGCAGTCTGCCTCGCTAAACCCTTCAGCGAAGCGAAAGCTCACTGAAGAAGAATTAAAACAAAAAGACCTCGCAGAGGCACTTGAGCGAAACATTCTCGACAGAAGCGCCGCCGAAAAGAAGAAAGCAGATGAGGATGCCGCCAGAAATAAAAAGGAGTTGGACTCCGCTAGATTGGCTGCTGAAAAGGCTGAGACGAAGCGCAAGCTCGCCGAAGCCGAAAAGAATGAAGAGAAAGCTGCCGCTGAAGCCAAACAGCTAGCTGAGCAGGAAGCAAAACGCAAGGCCTCACTAGAAGGCCTCAGGACAAAGAAAGCTGAGAAAGCGGCTAGGGCTAGTCAGAAAAAGCCCGTTGTTGATATGACTCCCCCCACAGAAGCTATCCCATCGAAGCAGAAAGGCATATCTTTGCCTGAAGCTCAAACTGAAGCTGATCGCCTTAGTGAACATCAGTTCCCTGACCCTCGTGAAGGCGAACTATGGGATCAGTTTGGCATCACTGAAGCCCTTTGGGAGAAGTGTGTTGCTGAAGAGCCTGAAGATGTTGATCTGAGAGAAGTTTATATCTCAAGCTCCATCGAAGTAATGATCTCCACAATGATTAGTCAGCTAAAGGATTTGCACTCTAGAGATCGATCAGAAGTCACAAAGATTCACAACTATCAGAAGCGCGCTGAAACTGAACCAGATGACGAATTCAAACAACACGCTTTGAAATTGCTTCAGCAAGTGAAAAATGTCAATACCACCACCAAGGACAAAATCAAAATCTTCAGGTGCAAAATTAAAGCCGCTGTCGATGAAATGGTGAAGACCCATAATGCGTCCATTATGGAAAGGGATTCACGGAAGCGCAAGGCTCCGCAAGAAGCTGAACCTGCTGTTGCAAAACCGGTTGCTGCCAAGCCTACTGTTTCAAAGGCTTCGTAACCTTCTCCAAAGAAGAAATCTACCAAGAAGAGGAAGATTACTTTGGCTTCAGCTGCTGACATGGACACTAGTGATGAGCAGCCGAAGGAAATTCCGGAAGCAGTTCCCACTCCTGCTTCGAAGCCAAAGCCTGCCCAGCCCATACCAAAACCTTCAGCTCCACCCACCAAAACCCCCACACCTCCTCCTACCAGATCCACTCCCAAACCAACTCCACCACAAAGAGCTCCTACCCCAACTCCAACACCTGCACGAACTCCCGCACCCATTCCACCCCGTGCACCCACACCCATCCGTGCTCCAACCCCCGAACCGCAAAGGATTCCCACACCACCTGCTGCTCCTGCACCACCTCCATCACCTCCCCATGAAGAAAATGTACTCTCTCCAACCCACTCCAGAACACGTGGCACCCGAGATTTTTCCCCTGCCAGAACCGCTCAAGAGTCCGAATCTGATGCGCCTCACACCGAAGCACATGAAGACGAAGACGAACAAGTTCAGATACTGAATCTTTCGCAAAAGCAAGCACTCATAGTCGCTCAAACTGCTGGCCCTTCTAGAGCCAATCAAATTGCTCCTCTGCAAAGGTTTCGCGCTCATTCGCGCCCCTGCCAAGACACCCAGCTTGAATCAAATTACCCTCGTGAAACTTTTCCTATCTTCAAGGGCGCTGGTTATTCTTCAAAGTATGGTCCGGATTTCAGTTTGGAACAACATCAGAAGCGCCACCGTTTCTTTGGTGTCAGTCCTTATGCTTTAGATAGAACTGCAGATGATCTTCGCTTTTGGACTGCAGAGCAACAAATCCTATACACCAAAGTATTCTGTCAACAAGGAGTTCTGTTTAGGCACAAATATCTGGATATGCGAAGTCTTTCCACTGCCACTTGCTTTCAGAACATCACCGAAACCATTGAGAATCAGAATCTGACTCGGCTGTTTGCTTTAAGCACTCCCTTCAATTCTGAACTCATCAAGCAATTTTATGCCACTCTTTATGTTTCGGGTGATGCCAATGAACCCAGCTCATGGACGCTAGAATGGATGATTCAAGGTCAAGTCTTCAGAATGACCTGTGCCGAATTTTATTTTTCATGGAGATAGTCAATATTCCAAGGCATTCTGGAGTCCAAGAAAAGATTCACTTAGAACCTGATCTAGCTGAAGAAGAATTTTCTACCCTGTTGGATACTAAAGTCTCTGCAAGCTACTTTCCTGAAAACATTCTCCCGAAGCATTTAAACTTCATCTCCAGGACTTGGTTTTACATCTTGTCCAACTCTTTGATTCCACTGAGTACTGCTTCGGAAGAGTCGAATATTTATCTAGAGACAAGGCATGCAATTATGAAGCTCACTCATGGTCTCATTTTTGACTTTGAAGACTGCTTCATTAGGAACTTGGTTCATGCAGCAGAGTTTCCATTCACCCTGAAGCCTTATGATCCCTGGCTGCAAGTTGTCTGCGATTATGGCAGGAATGAAGACTTTGTGGCTCGCCATCATCCGAAGCTTTTCCTTCCACCAGTGCATGACACTTTGGAATTGCTGAGGAAGCCCAATGATCCGTTTGCCACATATGTTGGCGTGCGCCATGAAGTCAATGTGCGAAACTTATCCAAGAAATTCCAGAAAGACTGCCATCACTTTGAAGTTAATCTTCGGTCGCAGCAAATTCTTGAAAAATACATTGAAGCCAATCAGCGCCAGATGCAATTTCTTGCTGATGAGATCAACCGCGTTGGCAACATTGCGCTCAATAACAATCAGTATTTGTGTGTTCTCAAACGTCATTCCTGGAAGGGGCTCCGAAAATTCAAATCTGTCAAAGGCCTTCGTAAAGATCGCATCTACAAAGAGTATGAGCACCTCCAGCGAAACTTTTCCCGTGATGATAGAGTAGACCGCCAGAATCAAAAGATCCCTCCCCTGCACAGGATTCATGAAGTCTTCTTCGTCAACGAACCAGAACCCATCAGGCCTGACACCGTCTCTGAGAACGACTCCATCACATCAAAGGACGACCAAGGCCTCGACGACAGCGACCTCGACATCAACCTCATCACCCAGACGTGCCACGAAGCCATTTCTTCGTCTTCTTCCGAAGAAGAATCCTCTGGCGATCAATCTTCATCGGATGAGTCTTCGTCAAGCTCCGCTTCGTCGGGTTCCCAGGGTGCTGATGCCATGCAATAGATCTCTCGAGCCTCTTCCCAACCTTTTGTCCGATCATTGAAAAAAAGGGGGAGAATGAGGGCATCGATGAGTTACATTTGCATCGGGGAAAGGGCTTTTGCTATTTGTTTTTGCTTCACTTGGTTAAGTTACAACAAACATTCCATTCATTTCGATTGGGTTGTAACTTAAGTTTAACTTCGGTCTTGCTACTCATGTCCTACGCGTAAGTTTTAATAACCCCTTTGCTTGCAAGTATTGCTTCGTATCTTTTATCTTGCAGGCGGTTATTACTGTTAAGTCACAGGTCATTGGAAGCAATTGCATATATTCCTGGATATATATCTTCAAATGCAATTGTATTCGCTAAGATATTTGTTTGCTCTCCACCGAAGAAATTTCCTTCAATCATTAACTTCGATTATATAAATCTTCGATGCTTGCATTCAGGGGGAGCCAAAAACTTCATATCTTAGAGTTTGTCCCATCACTTTACAAAAACTTCAATATCTTTTATCGATGCCTGTTTTGTCAACAATAGTACAAAAAGGGGGAGAATGTAAGAGCAAAGTTTTGCCCCCATGTGTTTTGGATATTGTTGGACAAGACAGTAGAGGAAATAACAATGTTTTCTAGTGTAAACAGTTGAATAGGTTCCTGAAGGACAAGCTAGGTGATAAAGCTTCAGGGAAGGTTTTCAAGTTATCGAAGAATATTTTTTTGAAGCTTTCAAACTGAAGGGTAAAGCACCCCCAGCATTTTATTACCAGGAACACAGTATTTACAAATGTACAACAAAAGCTTCAAAAAAACACATCTCAAGGTGGGAGGAAGTCAATCCATCTAAGCAAGATATCCTTAAATCTAGGCTTAATTCTATAGCTAAGCAAGGTTAAATCATGAATGAAACCAACCCTCCATTTAGCAAAAGAGGGCCTGACATGTTTGAAACATTTAGCATTCCTGATCAACCAGATGTTCCACCAGGAAGCAAACACCACTTCACGGAAGAAGGGTTTATTGAAAGACTCCTTGGCCCTCTTGGCAATCCGAATCATGTCAGAACCATGGTTCCAGTCAATTTGAAGGTATGCCCATACTCTAGTACTTAAATTGCATTGGAAAAAGAGGTGATCTCTGGTCTCCAAATGTTGGGTATTGCAGAGCACACACTCCGGACCATCCTGGATGTTCCAATGTCGTCTGATAAGCATATCCTTTGTATTGAGACGATCCATGATCACCAGCCAAGCAAAAAATTTGGTCTTTAGGATGCAACAGGATTTCCAAATCCAATTTAAAAGAGGATTTGCCTGTATAGGATCATGCACCAACCTGTAGAATTTCTTAGCAGAGTATTTCCCTTTGCCATTCAACCTCCATGTCCAGCAATCTTTCATTGCATCACCACTTTGACTTGGTAGGATTAGCTGCATCTCAGAGAGCTCCTGGAAGGCCTGTGCAGATAGAGGCAGATTGAAAAGCTCTGTGAGATCAGCCATCTCCATGGCCTCTTTAACAGATATAAAAGGATCCTTAGCAAAGGAGAACAATCTTTGGAACTTCTGAGCTAGAGTGGTATTAGTGCTGGAGACCCAAAAATCATTCCACAGCAAAACAGAGTCACCACTACCAACTTTAACCTGGGACACAGTCACAAAAGTATCCATCAATTTGGCCACATCTTTCCACCAGAAGGAGCCACAGAGCTCAGTAGCATGAGGCACTCTTTCATGATAATAAGAATCCCATACAAGAGAGACCCAAGGCACATCCTCTTTGTTGTAAAACTTATGCAGGTGTTTCATCAAAAGGGCTTGATTTTGCAGCTGTAAATTGAGGATGCCCAGTCCACCCTTGTTCTTTGGTCTGTAGACTAGCTCCCAAGCAGCAAGTGACTTACCAGAGTCCTGTCCATATTTTCTCCAAAGGCATTGTCTCTGGATCCTCTCCAATTGCTTGATGATCCCAGCAGGAATGTGTAAGGAGCAAAGGAAGTAGATGGGCATGGAAGATACCACAGAGTTGAGTAGCTGCAGTTTGCCCCCTTGAGTCAAGAAACAAGAACTGGCAGTAAGTCTCCTCTCCATGCAGTCCACTAAGGGAAGCAGATCCACAATTTTAGGCCTGGTAGTGCCCACAGGCAGCCCCAAATAAGTGAAAGGAAGTTTCCCAACTTGACAACCAAAAACCCTGGCCAACTCATTAATAGTGATCTCATCAATATTGATGGGGATCATGGATGATTTGTTGTAATTGATATCCATACCAGTGGATTGGGTGAAATGTTGGAGTGCTTCCTTGAGTCTGAGGACTTGTGATGACTCTGCTGGCATAACCAGAATTGTATCATCAGCATACTGAACAATTGGGAAATCAGTATCATGGCATGGAATGGGCAAGCTGAGATGCCCTTTCCTCAGCAGATCATTGACAACAGATTGTAGCAGATCAGCAGTCAGAACAAAAAGCAAAGGGGACAAAGGATCACCCTGTCTGACCCCCCTTTTGCATTTAAACTCTCTACCTGGGATCCATCTAACAGCACAGATGAAGACCCAGAATCCAACAACTGCTGCACCCAGATTCTCTATTTTAGTGGAAAACCCTTGTTCTTTAAAATTTCTAGGATGTCATCATGCTCTATAGAATCAAAAGCTTTCTCAAAATCAATCTTGAGCAGAATTAGGGGTCTTTTGGAATGGTGGCACTGATGCAGATATTCCAAAGTCCATGCAATACAGTCCTGGATGGATCTCTCCTTGATAAATCCATATTGGTTTTTGTCAATGCATCTCCTGATGTCCTTCTGAAGCCTGTTAGCAGCCATCTTGGTGATAAACTTAATACCCACACTGGTGAGGGAGATAGGTCTGAAATCATTCACTGTCTCAGGAATGGGTTTCTTGGGGATAAGAGTGATGAAAGAGCCATTTAAACCTTCTAAATCAGCATGACCACTATGGAAATCCTCAGCCAACTTGTAAAAGTCATTGCAGATTATAGTCCAACAAGATTTCAAGAATCTGCCATTAAAACCATAAGGTCCAGGTGATTTATCAGGTGGCATGAACTTGACTGTATCATCCATTTCTTTCTTATCAAAAGGTGCTACCAGAGCTTCCAGTCCATCCACAGGATCAAGCAGATCATTCAGGTTGCAGGTCATTACAATACCCTTGGCTACCCCCATTGTATTTTTAAACGCAGTCCAAAAGGCATTAGCAAGTAAATCATGTGAGGAGCAAGTAGTTCCATCAGCTAGCTGAAGAGAGGCAATTGAATTTCTTCTATGTCTTTCAGAGGCCATAGCTTTAAAAAACTTGGAGTTCTCCTCCCCCACTTTGACATATCTCTGAGAGCATCTTTTCTTCTAGTACATATGTTGCCAATGTAAGATTTTCTCCAGATGCAGCTTGACAATTCTCCTAAAATTAGATTCAGGTACAGAAAGTTTCCTGAACTCTTCCAAACAGTCAAGTAGAAAAATGATCCTGTTGCACTTGGAGATAAGCACTTTGAAGTTAGAGAAATTTTTCTGCCAGTGTTTGAGTGCCCTTCTAAGTCTCTTGAACTTGTCCACAATTCTAGCCACAGAATGAACTTTAGGGGACCCAGCATCCCAAGAAGATTTTACACAATATAGAAAACCAGGCATCTCTACCCAAAAGTTCTCAAAACTGAAAATGTTAGCTTTTGGGATGGAGGTGTTAATAGATACTACACAAGGTACATGGTCAGAGGCAGTCCTAGCTAAGGGTAGTACTTGAGTAGCAGGGTAAGATAGAATCCAATTAGCAGAGGTGAAGAACTAATCTAGCTGCTCCAACAAAGGATTGTCCTGCATGTTGGACCATGTAAATCTTCTACCTTTCAGAGGGAGTTCCAGCAGCCCCAGATGACCAATTATCTCATTGAAGATGAACATGTCGTTGACATCACTACCCCCTGAGCGAAGCTTAATCACGGAGGATGACCCCCAAAAATGAAGGTGTCCTGAAGCTCAACTCATTGAAGGAAATGAAGAAGACGGCGCAAGACTTAGATGTTTTTGTGTAGTTATTTTTCTGTTCTTTGAGTCATAGGACAAACCGTACTATCAATAGGGGTCTTTAGTTTGTGAAACCGAAGTCATTGAGAAAATGCTCAGATCAAATCCACACCAAGTGAGAAGCCAGAGCGAAGAAATCTCATGTGCACTAAGTTATGCTTCAGTAGCAAAGACTTCGTTCTTTGCCTTCTGAAGCAGAACTAAGTCCGTGAGTCAGCTTTACTTGTTCCGCAAGTAAAGTTGCGCAGTGATTACAAATAAAACCGTTGTGGACACGTGTCAAGCTATCACCTCGGGTCAATTTGGTCATTTCGCACCTCGGGATCGCCAACTATAAATACGCCGCCCCGTCCTCCATTTTCGGGTGGCTGCTCTGAGAATATTCCTGAGAGATATTGAAGAGAGCACCCCAAGAACTCCACCGAAGCAAAACCCAAAACTCAGAATACTGAAGCCTAAGTCCCATTGATCTGAGTAGATTCGAGATGACTTAGGTGAAATCTTACTAGCCTTTTATCTTGGAGAACTGCAATTCTCCTAAACGGTTAGAGTGTTGTTCTTCAGAGAGCGAAGAGTAATTGTCGCCTCGAAGTCCAGTTTGTCAAAGGTTTCGGTGATTCCCTCAATAATCAACCACGAGTGAAGAACTAACCAAGATCAAGGAGTTTGGTGCAGTGGAGCAACAGACGGAGAGAGTTTTTCTCCAGGTGTTCAATCACCAGTCCCTCCAACCATAAGTAGCGCTTTACAAAGCGTGAACTGGTCGAACAAACATCGCCGAGTCCCAGTTTGTTTTACTTCTAGCATTTACCTTATGTATTGCATTTGCTTCGCAGTTATGCTTCAATGTGTTTTGATTCACTGCATTTAGTTTCGCTTCCAGTTTTACTTCGCTGTTCCGCCCTACTTATGCTTCACTTCAATAGTTTCAGTCGAAAATTTTGAAGTGATCATTCAACCCCTCCCCCTCTGATCACATACTTGGACTTTCAAAAAGGAAGTAATCATCTGGAAAACATGGTGATAAAAACATACAAGCCATATATTCACAAGCTGTCATACAAACCATACATCATTTTAGTACAAGCGCCAAGCTAATACAAACATGATGAAGATGATACATCCTTCAGAGGCACTCTGACTTCCTATACATTATATATCTAAGCCTCTGGAACTTAGAACACCTTGCGTACAATATACTAAAGATACTACTACCTCCTCACTGAAGTAAGACCACAGGCGGTCTCACTCATCTCCATCTCAATAGTAATCCTCGTAAAAGTTACCCGCGTAACCCGGTAGCTGAAGGTGACCATCAGAAAACATGGAGGCCTGTGGACCCTGATACCCATTTGGGAAAGGATGGGGCCTAGGTCCAGCGTAGGGTGGAAGCAGAGGACCACGGGATGGAAAAATGCCTCCAATCTCGGGCCAAGCAACTCGAGAAGGCATCTGCGTCCTGCCTGGGTAGATAGCATCATACTCCACTGATCCAACACTCACAAAAGGAGCCAGGAGTGTAAGTGCTTGATACAGACGGACACGGGTGGCGTGAAGCTCAAAACGAAGGGCACGTCCATCACGATCTCTATCACAAGCGTGCCGAGCAGTGATCTGAAGCCAAGGATCCTCCAGGGAGTGATCTGTGTACAATCCGGTGTAATATCCCTCTTCTCCCGGAAGTGCAGCAGGGATATAGCGGAATGATCTTCCTCCAAGCATACTGTGCTCCTCTCTCAGCAGAGTCATACATGAGTATGCAGCATCCTGCACAGCCATGTTCTTAGTCATGCCAATGCCATGTCCAAAGTGGATAGGGTGAGTGACTCCAGTGTGGTGCGGATAGATCATGACTATGCAGTGGAACTGGGTCTGGTTGAAGTCAAGGAATTGCTCCTCAACGGTGTACTCATCATACCATCGATAGCCAATGAAGGACATCATCTCGATCAGCATGGCGGGATGGCCACGCACACCGAGGCACCTAGTCAAACGAATAATCTGCCGAGGGGGAAGATCTTCCATCTGAAACAGAAAGGAGTTTGCAAATGCATCAGATTATAAGGAAACCTAGAATGACTCGGACAGCATAACGGCTGTAATTGCAAGAAAAGACAATTTCTCACAACATGGAAACATCACTTACATACGATGTAAGAAATCAGGAAGCACAACAACTCTAGCAAACCGAACACAACTTTCCTACGGCTACAAGGAAGCAAACAACAAGATGTTCTAGTAAGACATAGATGAGACTAGTCCTATCTTCCCGTAGAACAAGATGAGGGTGACTCAGAACTCAGAACGATGAGGGTAAGGATAAAAAAGAAGCCTTACGTTGTTCCCTTATATACCCAGAGTAACTATATAACTATAGCAAGCTAGACTCGACTTTGGCCAAGGATGATAATCCTACAGTCAGTCCTGCTCTGATACCAAGTCTGTCGGGACCCGGTGTTAGCGTATGCAAGACTCGCTACAACACAATCATATGGAGAGCCGAGAACCGTACTCACTTGTCTAAGCAGAAAAGGCCAAGCACAGAACATTCTCGAAAAGCATCGAACGTGAGGGGCATCCCATCCAGGCCGGATGATCAACTGAGATGGGTCCTCATCGTCCGCACACAAGTCTAAATGATATGGGTGGCAAACTCCCATACTCATAGACAAGTCGCCTCAACCATACTATCGATTGTATTATAACCCTTACATAGACTTACTCCAGCCCGATCACTTAGTCGGGGTCTAGGGCGGGCTCGATCATACATCAAAGTGTGCACGTGACGTAGTCACGAGCAATCGCATCGCGATGCCCCAACCTGCGCACATCTAAGGGCCACTTGGTGTATAAAGGACCGCCAGCCAGATCACAACTAAGGTCTTGAAAACCCATACTAAGACATGCATGTTATAATCATACACACATCACACATGTCTAGTATGAACACCAGGTATCATTGCAATTCTCTACAAAGTATACAACTTTATTCATAACTCTTACAGAGTGCACACAGAGATCACGAGACCGTGATCCAACATTACAACAAGCATGCGGAAGCAAATTATGTCTGGGTACCGACAAGTTTAACAAATTGCTTAAGAAGCCTTATTTAAACACAAGCCCTCCACGAGGGAACCAGTCTACTGACTGGGAGTACACAAGCTTGGTCTTCAGTCGTCGAGCTCGAGGAAGAATCCACCTTCGGGGTCAGTGGGTTCATCTAAAACATAGAATAAGAAAACGTGAGTACAAAGTCGTACTCAGCAAGACTTACATAGGAGCTATACTACTCATGCACATGTATCAAGGTAAAGGGAGGTGGGGTTTCAATGCAGAAGTGCCAGCTTTGACTTGGCTAATCCTGAACAAGAGTACCAGACTTGAGGTAAGAAGCGTACACGAGTCCACTACATGTCTCCAACCAATTACACCACTATGGTGTATTCCTCGACTCCCCACGAGAAAGCACGCCATAGCACTCACTCTTATCTTGGCAAGTTTTATAAGTATCCAGTTCAAGTTGTCTAATAATCAGGAACAACTTTCCAAGTAGTCCCTTACCGCGGACGCGGCTATTCGAATAGTTTATTAACCCTGCAGGGGTGTACTGCTACACACATGAAACCATCAGCTACCGCCGGGATCTCGTCACCCTTCAAGCGGGTGTCGGTGAGGATAATCTCCACAACTTTTACCTCACAACCAAATCAAGTTCAATGAAGAGGCCTATCTGGGATGCTTTCCACATTCGTAACCCGGCCGGTTTACCGAAGTGGTCCCAGAAGATGTGTGCGTGGTGCATAAGCCGGTCTCGGCTGACCCGTTCTCTCACCTTGCAGCCAGGCCACAAACCTACCAGAACTCCGAACTACTGCGACTCATTAAACTGAGAAGGGGTGAGTTAGTAGGTTGAGCGGGGATCCGTTTTCCCCACATGTGGTAGTACTCTTCAGCTTGGATCACCACACAAGAACACGGGCTTAAGGCGGTGTTCAACGAGACAACCCACTGTGTACTCCTACACAGCCTCTCATCGTTCACCTTGTATTTGGGTAGATTCACCAACACATTTCCACCATCATCAACATGATTGCTACCATCCCGACTCACATAATAGTATCAACATTGTATCACTCTAAGCATGCAATAAGAAGTAACAGTTGCAGGGGCCACATGATATCAACCAACTCCTACATTTGCTAGGGTTGTGCTTTGCTTACTACTGTGACAAATGATAGTTCATGCAAAGGAATGGGTTCATATATGCGGTAGAAACGTAACATGGTAATCATCCTAAACAATGCATAAGCGAGACTGAGAGGGAAGTGAGATTTTATCGACATGATCAATGGGGATTTGCTTGCCTTGCTGACGAGGTTCAATCACGGGGTCTTCAAAGAAGGGCGTGCCTTCCGGTTCCGGTTCCACTTCTAAGAACAACATGGCAATCATAGGATCAACATAAAGTACAATGCACAATCACATTTATAAGGTTGCAATGGTGATGTTCATGGTTGCAATGTGGGCACAATTCCATTTAAAAGAAGTGGAATGCAAAGTCATTTGCAAATTCACTCCAAATTTGAATTCAAATTAAATGCATATGGATGTTAGCCACTGTTCACCCAATTTTCACAATCCTTGTATTTTTCTGATAATGTTAGATATATTATATGCCGCATTTGGAGTTAAAATGAATTAGTTATGATTTTCTAAAGTTTAATTCATTTTCTGGAATTTCTGAATTATTCTTTAATTAGAAATTCGAATTATGGCGTCACAGTGAGGTCATCCTGACGTAGGGGGTGCTCTGACATGTGGGGTCAGCATGTCAGTGGGGTTAGTTAATTAAACCGGTTTGATTAAATTAACCAGAGGTTAATTAGTGGCCTGGGCCCACATGTCAGTGGCCTAGGGTTAGTTGGTTAGCGAGTTAACCTCGCCGGCCACGGGGACCTCGTCGGCGGCGAGTCGCCGGCCACCACCCGAGACGGCGGCGTCCACGTAGACGGCGATTCCGGCCACGGTTTGAAGCGGGGTTGGGTGCTTTGGAGAGCTGGGAGTAGCGCGCGTTGAACAGGACAAACCGCAGCGGATGGGATGCACTGTGGCATCGTCGACGGCGAGCCCTAGCGGCGGCGGAGCTACTGGCTCGGGCAGTCGTTGATTTCGTGCACGGGAAGCGCTGCGATGGCACCGTTCGAAGCAAGGGAGCAAGGCGAACACGACGGGCCAACTGGAGCAGGCAGAAAAGCATGGGAGCGAGCTCGAGGTCATCCATGGCGGAAGCCGTGCTCGGCTCCCATGGCAGATCGGCGTAGAGGAGGAGCTAGGGGGCGGGAGGTTAGGGTAAATGCGCAACTGCTCACCAGGATTACGATGGAGCAGAAGGCGTGCTTGGGGAGGTTCTGGTGCAACCGTAATTCAAAGAAGGTTCGCGGCGGCCGGAGACGAAGACGACGAAGAGCACGTCGGCTACACGGCGTCTTGCGGTGATTCCTTCGGCAAATCGACGGAGTCGACCGTGGCGGAGGAGATGGACACCTTGGCGCGGCTCGTGGATGGCGGTGGCCACGTGGGCCTCAAGACATGGCGACGGCGGCGCTCTGTTCGTCGTTGCGCTTGGCGAGAGAGAGAACGGGAGTTGTCCAGAAGGGGTGGAATGGAGGCGGCGTGCATTGGGCGTCTCCGTGATGCGTCTAGAGGCTTTGGGAGGGGCAGGTGGCGACCGTAGCGGCGTCGCATTGCTCGGCTAGCTCGGTGGCATTCCACCGAGCAGCTTGGGAGCGCGGGGACGGGGAAGAAGACCCCCTTGCCCCTTTGGGCTGGCTGGGCCGGCTGGCTGGGCTTCGCCCTGAGCGAGAGGTAAGGTTTTCTATTTTTATTCTTCTGTTTAATCTTTCCTTTCTTTATTTATTTTCTGCAATTTATTTTTCCCATTAAATAAAATAGCTAGGCATGTTTATAAATGCTCAAAATTTATATGGGGACTTACATGACCAGTAGCTAGTCATTCCCAAGTTTTGAACATTTTTGAAATTCAACTTATTTGAATTCAAATTCAAATAGGGGTATTTGATTAATTTCAAGGTCCTGTTTGAATATTTGAAAAATCCATGAGCATGGGATTGCTACCACATCACTTGATATGTGATCACACTCATTTATGTGACTTTTCAAAAATGCAAAAGGAATTTTTGGAGCAACTTTTTATCTGACCATTTGAATTAAATTCATCTGGCGGGTGTTCTCTCTCCCATTTCAATTTCTTTTGAAATTTTTAACATGATGCAAAGTGAGACTTCATCCTAGCACATACCTAACCGAGGGTTCTAACATGAACCCACAATCAAGCATAACGCTCCCTCTTGGAGTCACTACCTACTACTTGGCCAAAGCAATAAACAACAATGGAGAACATGCAAGAATTACTCAAGAACATAAATATAAAAGAGGAGAATCAAATATATAACTCAATCACAGTCTGAACATAATCTCATAATCCATCGGATCCCAGCAAACTCAGCATAGCAACAGCAGAGAAGATTACATATGTGCCTCGATCATGTAGGGAAGCTCACGAGGTCTAATCCATGAAGAACAAAGAGGGGAGGAGAACATCACATAGCTACTGATCATAGACCCATGGTCCAAGGTGGACTACTCACGGTTCATCCGGGAAGCATCCATGGTGGTGGAGAAGCTCTCGGAGGTGGTTCCTCCCTCCGTCAGGGTGCCGGGAAGAGGTCTTCTGGTGCTCCCGATCTTGGAAGCGCGTCGGCGGCGGAACAGAGGAGAGATCGCGAAAAAGGGTTCCGTCCCCGAGGGTATCTCGTCAAGGGGAATAAATAGGCGAAATGGGGCATCCAGAGGTGGGCTAGGGGCTCCAGGCGCCCCCCTGGCGCTGCCAGGGGCCTGGCCGCGCCCTCTGGCCGCTTGGGGGCCCCCTGGCTCCCCTCTGGACCCTCTCGAGCTTTTCTCGAAGCTTCCGGTACGCTGATTTTTCCTATATTTTTCCCGGAATTTTTCTGGTACTTTTAATACGGGGGAAAACTGAAATAGAAAAACAGCAGAAAACAGGAACTGGCACTGGGGTGCACTGAGTTAATAGGTTAGTCCAAATATGAGAAAAAGTGTATGGAAGTTCATCAATATCATAGAAATATCAAACAAAAGAGGCATGGAGCAAGCAGAAATTATAGATATGTTTTCGATGTATCACTGTGTTGCATCTGCGGAACTGACGAGGAGGTCTAATTTCAGAGACCTGAGGCTGCTTGAGGCCAAGTTTGGCAAGGTATTCAGGCACAATTACTTCAGTGAGAAGAGCATCAAGTCTTTGATAGGTGTGATGTGCATGCGGATGAATCTTCTTTTGAGTTGTATGCATTTGTTCCATGTAGCTGAGGATATCACCAATCTGACGCTTGGTCCAGTCATGGTTGCGATCGACCTTCTGATGACGACAAATGAGGAGTTCCTTGTCGGTCAACACGCGAGTTTGAGTTGTATCCTCAGTTGAGGCATGTGTGCGATCTTCATGAGTAGTACGGTACTGAGGCTATCTAATATTTCCACCAAGGGAATTCTCTGGTAGAACTTCCTAATAGAACACATCTTTGCCTTTTGCATTTGAAGCAAGTGTATGCTGAAGCACTTCGACTGGAGGAAAATACATGCAATGATTCGGCTGATCGGGCTTATAGTTGATACCTTTCTTGGAAAAAATCAACTTCATAATCCACAGAGCATAATGCTTCAGAATGTGCGGGTTTTGAGGTGCATCAACCATGGTTCTGAAGAAGAAGTCTGAGACGTTAATGGGCGCAGACATGCAGAGATTGTATAGTATATTCTTCATGATGCCAACAACTTCTTCAGAAGTATATTCATATCCCTTGATTGGGCAAAAAGACTTGGCCAGAATTCTGTATAAAGTGCTCGGCAGATACTGAAGCTCAGTGACGAGGAATTTTGTACGAGGAGGAGCTTTAGGGGCTTGACGCTTCATGAGCATGTTCATCAGACCATCACGTAGAAGGGGAGCACCATAAGTGCTGGGAACTG
This sequence comes from Bromus sterilis, assembly GCA_950022295.1. NCBI lineage: Eukaryota > Viridiplantae > Streptophyta > Magnoliopsida > Poales > Poaceae > Bromus > Bromus sterilis. The sequence continues at coordinate 237,499,844 of OX465596.1, forward strand.
ATGCATCAGAGAGAGGCAGCTGAAGAATCTCAATTATTTCAGGCACTGAAGCAGTGTAATGCTGATGCTCAGTCATCCATTCCAGAACCCAAGTATTGATGTCCTTGGGATCGCCTGAGACATAAAGGGTGGCATAGAATTGAAGCACTAGCTCTTCATTCCATTGGATGCACTTAGAGAAGAATTGAAGCAGTTTGGCATGGAATCAGTCTTGAAGCGCATTATTGAAGCAAGGAATGTCCTCCATATCCGAATGATGAATGTGCTTGTGAGGAAAGACCTTATGCTGTTGGTAGAGGACCGAAGCATAATAGTTCTTTTGAGTGGCCGTCCAGAACCTGAGGAGTTTGCGAGGCGGAGCAGAGTGATAGGGATTTTGAATCCCGTCCTAAAAGAAGTTCATCGCATTGACGAATGCATCAGCATTGAAGCTTGGTCATCCATCATCCTCAATGTTGCGGTAAAATGGCTGCTTCTGCTTCGGGCAGAGAGAAACTGCTGAATCGTGAGCTTGAGGCACTTGAGAGGCTGGAGTAGTTGGAGGCACCGGTGGGGAAACATGTGCTTCTGCTGAGGCATCAGGTCCAGGTTTCGGTGAGGCAGCTGAAGCTGAGGGAGATGTGACCTGTTTGTCAGCCGAGCTCTCTTTGGCAGCATCGGGTTCATCGTTGGTGTTGTGCCGAGCTCTCTTTGGCAGCCGAGCTCTCTTTGGCAGCACTGGTGGACAACTCTCAGCTTCAGGTTCATCAGCATCATCAGAAGCAGCGGTTGAATCATCAGCAGTAGAGTCTTCATGCACAGAGTCCTCAGAGTCTTGAACCGTATCAGGCAAGACCTTAGTGGCAGTGGAGGAGTGAGTCTCAAGCGAGAAAATCGTGTGGGTGGGGAGTCTTGGTGTTCCATCTCATAGTCCTCATCCATTATATTGGGAGTCCCGATATCTTCAATATCAACATCCTCATCCCTGTCCTCAATCTCAGTGATAACATGAGGAGGAGGGGACTGAGGAGTGGGAACAAGTGGGGTGGCAGCAGATGAGGCAAGTGCCTTGGAGGGTGGGGTGAAGACTATGATGTTGCGTTGGGGATTTACTTGTGGACTTGAGGCAGCAGTGGGCGGTACAGTGGCTTCAGCTTCTTTTGAGGAAGGAGGAGCAGACGAAAGCGGATTAGCATCAATCGTCTCCTCATTAGTAGCTTCAAGTGTGGGCCTCTTTGCCACGGGAGGAGTGGAGGGTGAGGCTTCAGGAATGTGCTTGAGGCATGGAGATAGATTTCTCTGCGGCAGCAGGAGGCACTGATGATTGTTTCTTCTGAAGTTTCATTAGATTGTCCATTTTCCGAGAGATACGTTCCTTTGTTTTGCCTATATAGGCACATTTGGCGTTAAATTCATCAGTGAGCCGTTTTACTTCAAATTGATATTCAATGAATTCCGCAGGAGTGACATCAGTGACAGGCTTCTTTTTGAAGTCACGATGGACTTTCTTCAGTTGGCTTTGTAGCTACTTTTTGAGATCACGATGATGAATCTCATTGATGAGGAATTTTTGAATATAGAATCTGAATTTTGTGGGTATATCCAAGTCATCAAGAGGAGTATCAGAATTCACAGTCCAGATGTCAATATACTCCAAGATCTTCTTGGGATCGAGGAGGAGTGGTATCTCATAGCCTGTTGCTTCAGCTTTGCGTCTGGCTGCATCACGTACATATTCAATCTTTTGTTCTTTAGTGGCCACAATGCCGACCATATCCTCAAACTCATCTTCTTCATCTGAGATGAAGACAGTCTGAATGGAACCGCGCATGGCAGTTTTCTTTGGAGAGGGTCTTATGCCTCGATGAATGGTCGTCTTGGTCTTCCGCTGAGGCTGAGGCATGGTGGTGGATGCCTCAGGTGCACTGCCAGACTCATCATTGCGGAGTCTTGAGGCAGGAGCAACTCCAGATGTTCGTTGGCATGAGGAACTTGGAGCATGAGACATAGTTGAGGCTTTGCTGGATGGTTTGATGCCAGGAGTCTTTCTGCGAGTCTGACCGGGAGGCCGAGGCTAAGGCTGTGCAGCAGGCTGAGGCTGTATAGTCGGCTGAGGCGGAATCCTCACTAAGGAAGCTAAATCACGGGCCAGACTCTGAGCAAGATGAGTTGTCCGTTTGAGGTAGAGTTGATATGCCTCGGGGAAGTCACCAGGAGTCCGCAGACTTGTCGGATCAGTAATGACATCAGGTCCAGGTGGGGGACGAGCCTTGATACCTAAGATCTTCACAGGAGGATTCACAGCAAACATCTCTTCATGCCAAGAATTTAGCCATTCATAAGAAACCTATCTTTTAGCCCATTCCCTCGTGATTTTCTGGATGTGCTTCTTGCGTTCTCCTGAAGTTTCACGTTTTGGAGTCTTCAGATTCTCAGAAAGTTTCGGAGGCAAGTCACGAGAAGTCTCAGTGAGACGACGATGAGGAGCCATTTTGTTCAGTTGAGGAGACTAAGGAATCGTAAGTTCGAGCTGAGCTGCAAATGAAGTGAGACTATGAGAACCATATGATTCCTCAGCTGACATGTACCTGTGACAGAATTAGGTTGCAAGGTAAGTGGGGTACGGTTATATGCGTTCATGAGAAAAGTGTTGAGGAAATCAAATTGATGAAGCATAGGTCTCAGTTAGATTTCAGTACTGCTGAGGAATTTAGTGGCTTGAAGAATCTTGAAGAAGTTGCAGTACTGAGGAATTAACAGATGAGACATGGTCGTACCAGAGATGAGTCGAATGCTGAGGAAACCCGAGATGGTCTTCTCCGGCGAAGTTGTTCTCCGGCGTCGACGGCGCGAGAACTTGAAGAGCTCAAGGGCGGCGGCGCGAGAGGGAATGAGGCGTGTGGGGAAAATGACCGCGGGGGTTGGCTATTTATTGAGGAGTAAAAAAATAAGAGGTCGCGAGTTTTGTGGACGACATTACCCCTAGCAGTTCGGCTCTTGAGCTTATCTGACTTGTGGATAGGCACGATCCGCGATAAAATCGCAATGATCAAGGGATAAGACTTAAAATAAAGGCCTCAACTTGAGGAAACTGAGGACAATGAAATTTTTTAGGATTTAAATAAAATTAAAGTATGAGTTTGAGAAACTTATGAGTTTCAAATGAACGCATACTTAAGATAGATGGATTGGATAAGCGAGCACAGAGAGACGGTTCCGATCACATTCACCTAGATGAAGAAACAAATTTTGATGAGCAAAAACTATAGGTGAATGTTGTTGAGGACAAAACTATAAGTATCAGGATGAAGACACAAATGAGGAAAATAAGGACAAATAATTCCTGAGGAATTTGGGCGGTGGCGCTACCCACCTTATAGGTAATAAGACACATGATACCATACAATTGTCGTACAGATCTTGAGTCAATTCCACGTTAATTTCTTCACACTTAGCAAGGTAGTTCCTCATGATTTGAGGAGTACGACACAGTGTGTGTTGTACATCAGGATTCTTCAATAGTATTTAAGCGTTAGGATGTATGTCCATTCACTGGACATTTGAGGAATCTAAGATATTTAGCTCATACCTCAGAGCGCTAAAACGCTTCTCATCCAAAGGCTTAGTGAATATATCAGCAAGTTGGTCTTCAGTCTTCACATGGCTGATGATGATGTCTTCCTTCAACACATGATCCCGAAGAATGTGATACCGACTCTCGATGTGCTTCATCCTTGAGTACTGTACTGGGTTCTGAGAGATCTTGATGGCACTCTCGTTGTCACATAGCAGTGGTACTTTCTTCAAATTGATGCCGTAGTCCTTGAGAGTTTGCTTCATCCAGAGAAGTTGTGAGAAGCTTGCACCCACAGCGATGTATTCAGCTTCAGCAGTGGAGAGGGAGACACAGTTCTGTTTCTTCGATGACCAGCACACAAGTGAGCATCCAAGGAAGTGACATGTTCCTGAGGTAGACTTACTATCCACGCGATCTCCAGCATAATCTGAGTCTAAGTAGCTAACAAGATCCAGTTGCGTGCCTTTTGGATACCATAAGCCTAGTGACGGGGTGTGAGCCAAATATCGAAGAATTCGTTTCACCCCTTAGTGATGCGATTACTTTGGTGCCGCTTGGAATCGGGCACACATGCAAACGCTCAACATTATATCAGGCCTAGATGCACATAGATATAGCGGAGAACCTATCATGGAGCGACATACTTTCTGATCGTAGTCCTTGCCATTTTCATCACGGTCGAGCTGTCCATTTAGGCATCGGTGTCTTGATGCCTTTGCAGTCTTGCATCCCAAATTTCCTCAGGCACTCCTTGAGGTACTTCTCCATAGATATGAAGATGCGTTGCGTTGCTGACGAATTTGAAGCCCTAAGAAGAACTTCAGTTCGCCCATCATGGGCATCTGATATTGTTCACTCATCAAGAAGGCAAATTCTTCACTGTATTTCTTGTTAGTGCATCCAAATATAATGTCATCAACATAGATTTGACATATGAATAAGGCATCATCATAGCGTTTGGTGAAAATAGTTGGATCGAGGGAACCAGATTTGAAGCCCTTGCTGATGAGGAAATCTCTTAGTGTGTCATACCAAGCCTAAGGGGCTTGCTTCAGTCCGTAAAGAGCTTTCTTCAATCTGCACACCATATCAGGATTCTTCGAGTCTTGAAAACCTGGCGCTTGAGCAACATATACTTCTTCCTCAATATTACCATTGAGGAATGCACTTTTCACATCCATTTGATATAGCTTGATATTATGATGATTAGTAAAGGCAAGCATAATGCGAATGGACTATACTCTAGCAACAGGAGCAAAGGTTTCACCGAAGTCGATACCCTCAACCTGAGTGTATCCTTGTGCTACAAGACGAGCTTTTTTGCTTCTGACTTGGACATCTTCCTCGAGTTTGTTGCGATAGATCCACTTTGTTCTGATGACATTGTGAACTATAGGATCAGGTCGTTTGACCAATTCCCAAACATAATTCAGTTTGAACTGAAGAAGTTCGTCTTGCATGGCCTTAATCCATTCCTCTTCTTGGAATGCCTTAGCAACTTTGGTGGGTTCTGAAATGGATACAAACGAAAAATGCCCACAAAAGTTAGCTATGCGATTTTCTCTAGCACGAGTGAGAGGACATGGTATGTTGACGTCGGCGAGGATTTTGTCGACTTGAACTTCATTCGCCACGCGAGGAATACGAGATCGATGATCTTGAGGTGAATCATCATCACTGTCATCAGACTCATTAGCATCAGCTTCAGGTGCTTCAGGAGTCTCAGGAGCCTCAGAATCAGGATCGTCAGCAGGACCATTTGCCTCAGGATTTGGGTGTTCTTCAGGAGCAGGAGGTATGTGTGTTTCGTCAGGATGGTCCACGGGTATGATATCACCAGCACCCATCTTCTTGATCTGTTCATCAGGTGATGCTTCATCTAGCACATGTGGCAGGTGCTCTCTTTGAGAGCCGTCAGATTCATAAAACCTCACATCTACAGTTTCAACAATTTTGTGATGACTGATGTTGAAGACTCTGTAGGTCTGCGAGTTGATACCGTAACAAAGCATGAAACCCTCACATGCTTTTGGTGCAAACTTGGATTGGTGATGAGGATCACCAATCCAACATGGTGCACCAAATACTTTAAAGTAACTTATATTGGGTTTCTTACTGACCATTAGCTCATATGAGGTTTTCTTGAAGAACTTATGAAGATATACTCGATTGACGATGTGGAAAGCAGTGTTGATTGCTTCAGCCCACCATTTGAGTGGAGTGTTTTACTCAGCAAGCATCGTCCGAGCCATCTCGATGAGTGTTCTGTTCTTTCTCTCAACAACTCCATTTTGCTGAGGAGTATAAGGTGCTGAGAACTCATGCTTGATTCCCAACTCGTCTAGGAATTCCTCCACGACGATGTTCTTGAACTCAGTGCCATTATCGCTTCGAATGTGCTTGATCTTCAGGTTGTAGTTGTTCATGACTCGCTGGGCGAAGCGCTTGAAGATAGCTGGGGTTTCTGACTTATAGAGAAGAAAATTCACCCAAGTATATCGTGAGAAGTCATCATCAATAACGAGACCATACTGATAACCCACAACAACAGGGGATCAAGATAGTCTTCGTGGGTAAGAATAACCCAATTTATAGATTCGACTCAAGGGGAGCCAAAGAATACCCACAAGCTTTGACAGTGGAGTTTTCAATTCCACCGCACCTGAGATACACTTTGATAGAGGCGAAGGTGTCCCGATGTTTCGATGAGATGGTGGAGATCGATTTTGGTGGAGTAGACTTTCACGACCCGACTACGAACGTGCGAAGACGTTGCGCCTTAGCAATCGCTAAACCAACTCCGAGAGGTTATTGATCCCGCGGATGCACGATCAACCTGACCACGAAGGTCAATTCCTGCAAGCAATCGAAGAACAAGCAAGAACTAAGAATTGCAATCTGGATATTGCGAATATAAGATGAAAGATTAACAGAAGTTGGGGTTCCAATGCGGTCTTGGCCTGGTCGGACAACACAAACGAAGAACTCGAAGCTGCGGCTATGGCTAACTTAAATCTAATTAAAACCCAAGTCTAAACGACGCCCTAAGGGCTGTATATATGGGGGAACAGAGGGGATTTTCGTGACCCCTTGGAGGTGGGGTCCGAAAACAACCCTAACTCGGTTTCCCCACACATACGGACTCTAAAAACTGCCTATAATGTGGTATTTCGAAATTACATGGGCCCAGCCCAATATTAAGGTGACGCAGCACCTATAATTGCTCTTGGACGAAAATAATGAAGTGGCATCTCGTGTATTCCGTCCAAGCCTTCATGCATGCCTTATGGTGGCTTCAACGTGCGAAAATCCCCACTGGAAGCTCCACTGTACTTTCCCCCGCGCACACCTTCTTCTCCATTCTTGATCCCGCTCCAATGACCATCCTTCTTGTCCATGCTAGGTCCTTCATTCATAAGCAAAACAAAAGTATCTAATTTAGGAAGCATCATATGTTCATGAACAATAGAAGGATTCGGAAGAAACGAAAGTACCTGATAATTTAGTTGACGTGCACGTGCTCTAGTAACTGGTCCAGTATGTGTAGTTGGTGAGGGTATGGGTGTAACATTAGTAGGGATGTCCTCATCATCCTCCCCTTCTTGAATTGAAGTCGTCCTCGACGGAAGCTCATCATCTTCTCCCAAATAAGGTTTCAAATCTGCAATGTTAAATGTGGGACTAACCCCAAAATCTGCAGGTACCTCAAGTTTATATGCACTATCATTAATTTTCTGTAAAACCTTAAAGGGACCATCAGCTCGTGGCATTAACTTAGACTTGCGCAAATCAGGAAACCTATCTTTTCGTAGATGTAACCAAACAAGATCTCCTGGTTCAAATACAACATGCTTTCGACCCCTATCACCAGCAAGCTTGTATCTAGCATTCATGCGCTCAATGTTTTCTTTAGTTAACTCATGCATTTTTAATATCAACTCAGCACGTTGCTTAGCATCAAAATTCACCTTCTCCGAAGATGGAAGAGGCAGCAAATCAATAGGTGCACGAGGTAGAAAACCATAAACAATCTCAAAAGGGCACATTTTAGTGGTAGAATGCACTGAACGATTATAAGCAAATTCAATATGAGGTAAACATTCTTCCCACAGTTTCAAGTTACTTTTTAAAACAGCCCTAAGCATAGTAGACAATGTCCTATTGACCACTTCAGTTTGTCCATCAGTTTGGGGATGACATGTAGTACTAAAAAGTAGTTTAGTCCCCAACTTAGCCCATAAGCATCTCCAAAAATGGCTAAGAAACTTAGTATCACGATCCGAGACAATAGTATTGGGCACACCATGTAAACGAATAATCTCTCCAAAGAATAAATCAGCAACATTAGCAGCATCATCGCTTTTATGACATGGTATAAAATGTGCCATCTTAGAAAATCTATCCACGACAACAAATATGCTATCCCTCCCCTTCTTTGTTCGAGGCAAGCCTAAAACAAAGTCCATGGATATGTCCTCCCACGGAACACTAGGTACAGGTAAAGGCATGTATAAACCATGAGGATTGAGTCGTGACTTAGCTTTTTGACATGTAGTGCAGCGAGCAACAAAACGCTCAACATCCCGTCTCATCTTTGGCCAAAAGAAATGTGTAGCAAGTACGTCCTCCGTCTTTTTCACGCCAAAATGTCCCATTAATCCTCCTCCATGCGCCTCCTGCAACAACAAAAGACGAATAGAGCTAGCTGGAATGCATAGCTTGTTAGAACGGAACACAAATCCATCATTAAGCACAAACTTGTTCCATGTTCTACCCTCTCTACAATTCTGCAATACATCTTTAAATTCCGCATCATTTGCATATTGTTCTTTGATTGTCTCTAAACCGAATATCTTGAAGTCAAGTTGTGAAAGCATAGTATAACGACGAGACAAAGCATCAGCAATAATATTATCTTTCCCCTTCTTGTGTTTAATGACATAAGGGAAAGTCTCAATAAATTCAACCCACTTAGCATGTCTACGATTAAGTTTTGCTTGACTTCTTATGTGTTTCAAAGATTCATGATCAGAATGTATAACAAATTCTTTGGGCCATAAATAATGTTGCCAAGTTTCTAATGTCCGAACAAGAGCATATAATTCCTTATCATAAGTAGAATAGTTCAGACTAGGCCCACTCAATTTTTCAGAAAAGTATGCAACAGGTTTAGCATCTTGTAATAACACACCTCCCAAAGCAATCCCACTAGCATCGCATTCAAGCTCAAAAGTCTTATTAAAATCAGGAAGTTGGAGCAAAGGAGCATGTGTTAACTTATCTTTCAATACCGTGAAAGCTTCTTCCTGTGCGGTACCCCAAGTAAAAGGCACATCCTTGCGTGTAAGCTCATTGAGAGGGGCAGCAATGGTGCTGAAATCTCTCACAAAACGCCTATAGAATCCGGCGAGGCCAAGAAAACTTCGCACTTGTGTGACCGTTTTGGGCTGCGGCCAACTCTCAATCGCCTCGATCTTGGCTGTATCAACTTCAATACCCTGTGGAGTAACAACATAGCCAAGAAACGATACTCGGTCGGTGCAAAAGGTGCACTTCCCAAGGTTACCAAATAAACGTGCATTACGTAGAGCAATAAAAACAGCACGTAAATGATCCAAATGTTCCTCCAAAGATTTGCTATAAATCAGTATATCATCAAAATAGACTACCACAAATCGTCCAATGAAAGCACGTAAAACCTCGTTCATTAATCTCATGAAAGTGCTAGGTGCATTAGTTAACCCAAAAGGCATGACTAACCACTCATATAATCCAAACTTAGTTTTAAAAGCCGTTTTCCATTCATCTCCTAATTTCATGCGAATTTGATGGTATCCACTACGCAAATTAACTTTGGAAAACATGGTAGAGCCACTTAATTCATCAAGCATATCATCTAACCTAGGAATAGGATGACGATAACGAATAGTAATATTATTAATGGCTCGACAATCAACACACATACGCCATGTTCCATCCTTTTTAGGCACTAATATAACAGGAACAGCACAAGGACTAAGGGACTCACGTATGTAACCTTTGTCGAGTAGCTCTTGTACTTGACGCTGAATCTCCTTCGTCTCCTCCGGATTGGTACGGTATGGCGCACGGTTGGGCAATGAAGCACCGGGAATTAAGTCAATCTGATGCTCAATCCCTCGAATAGGTGGTAATCCCGGTGGTACGTCTTGTGGAAAGACGTCAATAAACTCCTGCAAAAGGTCAGTGACAACAGGAGGCAAAGAAGGAGGCAATTCCTCAAATGAAAACAAAGCTTCTTTGCAGACAAAAGCATAGCACACATATTGACTAACATCCAAATCTGAAATATCAACCTTAGTAGCAAGCAAAGTTGGACTAGTCAATTTAATTTCATTAGAAACAGCAGAAGAAGATTTGCTATTAGTCTTATGTTGTTGCTCAAATTCTTTGGCTGCTATCTCATTCTCACTCTTATTTTTCTCCTGTTTAGCTTTACTAGCTCTAGCAAGATCATCTTTCACAATTTGTTCAGGAGACATAGGAAGTAAAGCAATATTTTTATCCTGATGAACCAGAGTAAACTGATTCGTCCTACCATGGTGTACAACATTCCTATCAAATTGCCATGGTCTACCAAGTAAAAGAGAGCATGCTTGCATGGGTACCACATCACAATCAACATAATCAACATAAGCAGCAATGCTAAAGTGCACACGAACAGAACGCGTTACCTTAATCTTACCACTATTGTTAAACCACTGAATATAGTACGGATGGGGGTGTGGTCTTGTGGTGAGAGATAGCTTCTCCACCAACTCCATGCTAGCCAAGTTGTTGCAACTCCCTCCGTCAATGATGATGCGAACCGAATGTTCTTTCACCACTCCCTTTGTGTGGAACAAATTATGCCTCTGGTTTTGCTTGGCCTTCGTTACCTGCACACTTAATACACGTTGAGCAACCAAACTAGCATATTTATCTGCGTCATCAGGAGTCATATACTCTATATCATGAGCATCATCATGGGCACCCTGTTCCTCATGAGCAATGAGAACTAGAGTCTCCTCATCATAGTCACTCGCTGACTCATACCCACCATCCGCCGTAATAGTCATCACACGCTTGGAGGGACAGTCTTTTGCGAAGTGACCTCCACCTTGGCACCTGCGACATTTAATATCAAGATCTCGTGTTTGCCCTGTGGACGCCATGGATGAAGAAGAACTCGCCGCCGGACCACTCTGTGCACCCTTGAATGGTGGCGCTGGCTGTTTTGGTGGCTCCCTGTAAGAATGAGCGGCTGAAGTAGATGGTGGCGCAGCAGGACGTGTGGATGTAGAAGCTCCACGCGATGTCCATGATGTATTTCGTCCTGCAGAAAAGTTAGGTCTTGTAGCGGCCTGTCGATCCTGCACTTCACGTTCAGCTTTACAAGCAAGATGAAACAAACGAGTGATAGTAGCAAAGTCCTTGTATTCTAGAATAGTTTGTATCTCCCTGTTTAAGCCACCCATAAAACGTGCAAGCATAGCTTCATTATCCTCTACTAGGCCACATCTAATCAATCCAGTTTGTAATTCTTGATAATATTCCTCTACAGAATTTTTTCCTTGTCTCAAACGCTGTAATTTTTGTAACAATTCACGTTGATAATAAGGAGGAACCCAGCGAGTACGCATAGCATCTTTTAAAGCAGCCCAAGTAGTTGGAATATTATTAGCATGCAATCTACAATGTTCAGACCACCAAATAGATGCAAAGCCCGTGAATTCACAAACAGCAGCAGTAACACGTCTATTCTCAGGATATTGTAAACATGTAAAACGTTGTTGAGTTTCTAACTCCCAAGTAAGATAAGCATCAGGAATATATCTACCCTCAAACGGCTTCAGATTCAATTTAAGTTTAGGCACGTGTTCATCATCGCGTACCTGAGGGGGTGGTTGGTGTCGACCGTGGCGAATGTTGGGACGTGGACGTCCAGCTGGCTGCTCATAGGCCGCTTCCTGTTCCACCTCCTCCTCGTAATCACCCTCGTAGTTGTCGTCCTGGACGACGTCAGAAGCAGTAGCAGCAACTGCAGCAGCAGGAGGAGCACCAATACCAGCAGCTTGTCCTCGCGGAAACAGAATACGTCGTGCACGTGGTAGTGGCGGTGGCTGTGGCTGTGCTGAAGGTAGGCGTGCGATCAACTCAGTAAACTTGGCGTCGAGCTTGGTGTCGATCATCTTTTCCACGCCATCAATTGCCTCTGTAAATCTGGTCTCGATGTCATTCACCTGTTCAGACATCATTTGTGCAAATTTATCATGTAGCTCCTTGTTTGTCATGTTCTCCCAATCGGGTGCATCCCGCGCCACTTCATCATGTGATCCTGGCATGGTTAGCAGAAATAGAAAACACACAGGAATATGATCCTACTTCTACTAATGGGATGGATGTGGGGTGGTGGAAAGCACAAATCCGTCAAGCTTTTCTTACGTTCTTACCGATTCTTACCTAGCAGCAGGTGGTGATGTACAACCAACGGGTCAAAACTCTCAGAGATATGGTAGAGCGATGGCTAGGAGGTGTCAAAACGCACGATGTAGGATATATGTGGAGCTGTAGGTAGGCTTGACAAATATGGTAGCAAAAAGATCAACAGTAATCAAAACAGAGAGGCAAAGCTGAATAAACACTCAACGTCGGTACTGTGCTGATCCTAGGCTAGACCGTACTAGAGACGCGAGCCTAAAACACCAACGAAAGCACGGCGCGGCACGTAACAACTGTGAAGCACACTCTGAATTTTTTATTTTCTCTCTTTTTTTTTTCTTTTTTTTTGCGATGCGGGACTGCGGTGGCTGAAAAAGTGCGAAAAAAACACTATGGTGGCGAACGTCTCAAAACGAGTTTCTGGACGTAAGGAACGTATGGGCACGAAATTTGTTTACCCCTGAAAAAAAAATTTTTTTTTTTTTTTGGAAATCACCCTCTTCTACGTACGACAAAAGATTGGTGAAATCCGACTCTAATCAACTCAAAACTATTCTGGCTACGGAGATATCAGGAACCGTACTGATGGTGGAACTCAACTCGGACTCGTGAGACGTGCTGGTGTATATGGACTCTGCTTGGCGGAACGTGGTGGTGTATCTGGACTCGGATTAGCGGAACGTGGTAGGATGACTACTTGTGCGGCGGCGACGTGGAAAACTGTGATCAGAAATCGAAACTCTAAGGGAACTAGACGCTAAGATCAGCAACTTGACACAACGATGCAACCGTAAATTCAACAAAGCAAGTACTGAAAAGAAAACTGGACAAAGGCTAGGACTGTCTTGGGACGTGATGATCTAACCCTAATTTTTTTTGTTGGCTTTTTCGTGGACTGTAGGTATGAAGAACAGAACCAATCTAGACTATGAAAACTGGTAAATCTCACCGAGCAACCTGGAAATCTGATACCACTTGATAGAGGCGAAGGTGTCCCGATGTTTCGATGAGATGGTGGAGATCGATTTTGGTGGAGTAGACTTTCACGACCCGACTACGAACGTGCGAAGACGTTGCGCCTTAGCAATCGCTAAACCAACTCCGAGAGGTTATTGATCCCGCGGATGCACGATCAACCTGACCACGAAGGTCAATTCCTGCAAGCAATCGAAGAACAAGCAAGAACTAAGAATTGCAATCTGGATATTGCGAATATAAGATGAAAGATTAACAGAAGTTGGGGTTCCAATGCGGTCTTGGCCTGGTCGGACAACACAAACGAAGAACTCGAAGTTGCGGCTATGGCTAACTTAAATCTAATTAAAACCCAAGTCTAAACGACGCCCTAACGGCTGTATATATGGGGGAACAGAGGGGATTTTCCTGACCCCTTTGAGGTGGGGTCCGAAAACAACCCTAACTCGGTTTCCCCACACATACGGACTCTAAAAACTGCCTATAATGTGGTATTTCGAAATTACATGGGCCCAGCCCAATATTAAGGTGACGCAGCACCTATAATTGCTCTTGGACGAAAATAATGAAGTGGCATCTCGTGTATTCCGTCCAAGCCTTCATGCATGCCTTATGGTGGCTTCAACGTGCGAAAATCCCCACTGGAAGCTCCACTGTACTTTCCCCCGCGCACACCTTCTTCTCCATTCTTGATCCCGCTCCAATGACCATCCTTCTTGTCCATGCTAGGTCCTTCATTCATAAGCAAAACAAAAGTATCTAATTTAGGCAGCATCATATGTTCATGAACAATAGAAGGATTCGCAAGAAACGAAAGTACCTGATAATTTAGTTGACGTGCACGTGCTCTAGTAACTGGTCCAGTATGTGTAGTTGGTGAGGGTATGGGTGTAACATTAGTAGGGATGTCCTCATCACACTTACTTGCAACAAGATATTAATAATAACTGCGATATGGAAGTGATGGCAGCAACGGAAATAGTGGTGGTGAAATAGCGACAGTAAAACAACAAAAGCAAACAACTAGTGATAGAGGCGGGGTGTCCCGATCTTTCGATGAGAGATAACTATCGATTTGGTGGAGACGGCTCTGACGATCCGACTACGAACGTGCAACAACGTCGCGCCTTAGCAATCGCTAAACCAATCTCCGGAGGTTATTGACCACGTCGGAGCACGATCAACCTGACCACGAAGGTCTAGTGCCTGCAAGCAATCGAAGAACAAGCAAGAACTATGATAAAGCAATATGAATATTGCGAATATGTAGATGAAGTATGAATAAAGTTGGGATTCCAAAAGCGGTCTTGATCTGGTCGTTGGACACAAACCGAGTACACGAAGATGCGGCAATTAGCTAAGCAGTCTTTTTAACTAAAAGAAATCCAAAGAAAAACCCTAGGGGTTGATCTACTTATATATGACTAAAGGGTGGAGGCCAAGGGGGTGGAAGGACGTCCCAAGGAGTCCTAAAACTAAACCTAGGTCGTACAAGGCACTTGGGCCCATGTGGAGGTGATGCAACACCTATTGAGTTGGACTTTGATTCGGATTCTGCTGCTGGGTCGCACCGTTTTTGCAATATCTCCATGCTCCGAAGGAATTTGAAGGTGAAACCAATTGCGTTGGAAACTAGACGAGATAAGCTATCACCAGAAAAAAGAATCACCCAATTGGGAGTTCGTATGTAGAAACGGCGGCTGTTTGAAGTTGGGTATATCTCTGCAGTCCGAATCTGAGTCCATGACTTGAAAGACTTGGTCTCTATCTTCTCTTGGGCCAAAAGTGACGTGAAATAACTTCTTGTACAGCACACAATCATGCCCCTTTGTATTGACTTAATTTCTTGATCAAATATAGAGGAATTAATGGTCATATCCATGATAATTATGTCCTCGTCATCTTCATGCTTGAACATGCTCCAATGCTCATCCTTCTTGTCCATGCTAGGTCCTTCATTTGTCAGCAACAGAAATATATCGACGTTAGGCAGCATCATATTCACATGAACATTAGAAACATTACCAAGAAGCAAAAGTACCTGATAATTTAATTGGTGTGCACGATCTCTAGCCAGCAGAATTAAAAACATTGTAGGCTAGGGAGATGGATGGTTGGGTGCTGCATGTATAAGATACATCATGTATTTAACTTGGGGCAAGGAACACATAAAATCAATGATCATCTAGGAAAATATCAAACATTAGGCATGTACCCCAAATGTAGCTGTACGTGCTTGCAATAAGAACTTGCACACCATCCTTTTTCCTACCATCCCGCTACGAACGGGGCCAAAAGGAACTTATGGAGATTAAGGTGCTCCTGTCAAAGAGCACCGGAACAAAGCATTAACAATCAATGGATACACGGAATCCTCAAACTATAGTCCATCCCATTTGGTGTCCCAAGATGTCACCTTTGGGATCGCCGGTTTCGGACTATAACAGGTGCATACGACTTGTAGATAGTATCAAGAACACAAATATATTCATGCAAACACATCGGGTTCAGATCTAAAAACATGGCACTCGGGCCCAAAGTGACAAGCATTAAGAACAACAAGTTGAAGCAAAGATGATAAACACCAATCTAGATGATAGGCAACATGCCCCCAACAATCTGATAAACTATTACATGATCTAGCTCATCCAATCCCTACCATCCCCTTTTCCTACAGCAGGGAATTACTCACACATGAAAGGAGAAGTCATGGAGGGAGGATGGAGTGGTGATGATGATGACGATGGAGATGATCTCCCCTCACCGGAGGCCAAAATAGCCTCCAGATTAGCCCTCCCGGAGAAGAACAGAGGGTGGCGGCGGCTCCGCGACGAAAATTGGGAAAACGACTTCTGTTCTGGGATTTTATCGCCACGGGAATAAATAGGAGGCTAAGTAGGGCACCAGAGGGGGGAGAACCCTCCCAGGCGGCCTCTTGGCGTGGCCAGGGGTGGGGTCGCGCCAGCAGGGCGCCTGGGGTTCCCTGGCTGCCCTCTCGCCCAACTTCTGGCACATTGGTCCTTCGGGTGCGTGGATTTTCTATGATTTTTCCTGGAATTTTCTGAGACACCTAAAAATCCATTTTCCTGCACACAATCAAACCATATAGACAGCTCTGCTGAAAACATCGTTAGTCCGGGTTAGTTTCGTCCAAATCATGCAAGAATGAGGGCAAAACAATAGCAAAAGTGTTTGGAAAAGTAGATACGTTTGAGACGTATCAACTCCCGCAAGCTTAGCATATTGCTTGTCCTCAAGCAATTCAGTTCAACGAACTGAACGCGAAAAAGAAAACTTTGACAAACTCTTTTGCTTCATTAGATGTATATAAGCATGTACTATGAAAAGACTCTAGAAGGTATTGAAACAATGCTATAAGGACAATGCACAAAGCAATCCTTCTTTCATGTGAACAATCACAAACAACTAAAAGTAAATAATATGCTACTGAAAATCAAGACAAGATTACAATGCACATAGCTTGAACATATTAGAGTGGTATCTCGCTAGACTCCATGAGTGAAGTAAAACATAAATGCAGAAACTCCTCTGGAATTTTAAAGGAGACTAGAACTAAGAACTTTAGAATAAGTAATACCACAATCATGCAGAAGACAATGTAGTACTTTCAGACAATGCACAATGCACTCAGAATGACAATTATACTCTCATAGTTGGTGCTTTGGAGAAAGAAGGTGGAGACTCTCGAACCGTCGATTTTGATGGAAAGGTTGAAAACCCGTGGCTGGAAGAAAAGACTAAACATGTACCAGAGCTCTTGATTCTGAAAACAGAGATAAAAAGATTTTGAGAGGTGCATAATTCGTCAACGAATGCTAGTAGACAACCCAATCACCCCTTATGCTAGACATGTTTCGAGGAATGGCTCCCAAGATGGGGAAGATCACATCCCCTTAATCTCCTTTGTTTATCACTACCAAAGTTTTCTGATTTCTCATAAACAAAGCGTGAAGGAGGGTTTTTTGGTTGTGATTATCTTTTGTGAGCTGGGCGCACTCATGACAGTCCCTCCTCGTATTAGGGGTTTGCAGATTAGACATGCAATCCCGGGAAAAAACATGTCTAACATAAGAAGATCATGAATTACCTACTACCTCGTCATGAGCTAAAGCAGAGGCACAACACAAGAGTGTTTTTGAATAATTTCGAGATGGTACAAGAAAATCTTCGTTAGGATGGCCGGTAAATAGCACATTGGAAGGTATGGTGGACTCATATGGAATAAGTGGTTTCAAGGATTTTGGATGCACAAGAAGAATTGCGCTTAGTGCGAGCGAAGGCTAGCAAAACACTGGGAAGCGACCAACTAGAGAGCAATAACAGTCATAATTATGCAGAGCGACAAAGCAACATCGAATTGGGCATGAAAATGATATAACTATTCTGAAATTCAAAGATCATCAAGGCATAGTAGACTTTTTAGTCTTAAACATGTGTAAGCATGTGCCAAGTCAATCCAAGAATTCTCCAAAGGGAAATACCACTTCAGTATGCCAAACCATGAACAATGCAATGCATGTAAATCATTTCAACAACACATTATGTACCCTAGCTATTTGAGATTAGCCACAAAGAAAGCATGAACCACTGGGAGATCATTGTAAACATAGCACTATGTCGCTACAAGCTGGTCTCTAAATCATAAGTACAAGCATATGTACAAAAGTAGAAACAAAAAAGTTCATACCGGTTTTCCTTGTTGCATCCCTTTCATCGATCTTCGTCATCACTGCCTTGTCGCTTGCACAATCAAACGTAGGAAAATATAATCAAGTGCAAATGCCATCACGGACTCGAGATGAACTCTGCAACAAAGCAAACTAAAGAGAGAAAATAAATCTTTTTGGATTTTTCAAAGGTTAAACGAAAGAAAAAGAAAGAGAAAATCAATTTGTTGTTTTTGCAAAGAAAGAATCAAAGAGGAACAGGCAAAAACTTCGAAAAGATCAAAACGAACAAAATCATAAAACGGATAATACAATGGAAAAAGGGAGAAGGACACGTACTCCCCCAAGCTTAGGCTTTTGGCCTAAGTTGGTATCTGCTACTGTGGTCCCTAGGAGCCTCCAGCTCCGGGGTAGTACTGATGTGTCCATGGGTCGTACGGGGCTTCAGGTGCACAGACCGAAGTCCTGGGATCCTCCCATGAAGAAGGCTCCGCGCTCCAAGCGGAAGAAGACCCTTCACCCCACTGGGTAACGGGCTCCTCCTCCTCATCATGCACAACCCCCTCCATGGGGTTATAGAACTGCTGCTGGGACATAAACTCATCAAACTGGATGACGTTGAAGGACCATCCGTTCCTGCGAGTAGAATCAAACCAAAAAGGAGCAGGTAGACGGATCTCCCGAATATCGATTAGTCCAAACCTCAGAATATAAATAAGGTTACCAAACTCGGAAGTCCTGGTAACAAACTCATGCCTCTTCATAGAAGCAAGGTCAAAGCTTATAAAAGTAAAAGGCTCATCATCAGGATGTGGGGTGCGCTCAAGAGACTCAATAATAAGTGTGGCGTAAATGCCACCAAATAGATCTCCCTTGTAGCCATTAAGGGCAAGTCGGCGAGCAATCAAGGAACCCACATTATACGTAGTTTCCCCTGAGAGGGCATTTTCCAGGATAGCAATATCCGGCGCAGAACCGTTGCTCGTGTTGTCACGAGCTAATACCCCTCTAGCAATATCATATGAAAAATACCTGAGATGGGGAAACAAGATGCTGGAAATTTTTGAACGTCGGATATCCCTTGTATCCTGACTGCAAAGAGAGTTGAAGAGCGTTCTCAGCTCGGTGGGCTGAGTGTTCATCTTCGCCGTCCGTCTAACATTCGGCACACCTATTATTTCACAAAATCTTTCCAAAGACATGGTCAAAGGATCTTTGTAAATTTTAAACTCAATAAGACCATCATCATGGTTATATCCAAAACTGTTAATAAAACAGGAGGTGAGTTTACGGTATTGAGTAACACGGCATGTCGCAAGCCGTGTCAAACCTGCATTAGCACAAAGGTTATCAAACTCCTCCTTAATACCTGCCGCTTCAAGAAAATCGTTGCACGGAAACATCATTGCCCATGCTGTACTTTTATCTTCCAGCAACTCCAGGGGCACAACATCTTCATTGTAGCTCACCATAGCAGCTGAGGATGAAGCTGCAGCTCTAGTTACTCTATGGGTGTGCTCGGGCTTCTTCTTCCCAAGCCATCCTTTTGCTTTTCCTAAGAAACTCATTTATGAAACTTTTGACAATTCACAAAAACAAGGATTTAAGGAAAATGAGTTGGGGCAAACTACTCTACTCACTTCCCTAAGTCATAAACTTGCATCAAAACTTGGAAAATAAATTTCTACACATGCTTGCAAGCTTATATGAACAGCACCAAGAGCTACTAAATACTCACTAATGAAGCCACCAATCAAATATCTATTTGGAGGGGTGGAGGAGTCACATACCAGGGAGTATTTGCTCAAAATATCAGCTCGAATGATGGGATGTAGAGAGAGATCGAAAATCTCCTCCAAGAACAGCAAGAACGCAAGAACAAGTGCAGAACTCGTGCTTGTAGAGAGAGAGAGAGAGAGAGAGAGAGAAGACTCACCTAGAGATGGGGCCTATGCGCCCCAGCCGCCCTGTGGGCGCGGCTAGGGGGGCAGTCCACGCCAGCTGGCCGCCTAGGCCACTGGTGGTCCCCCCTGGTCAGCTCCATGTGCCTCTGGGTCACTCCCGGCATGAAATTTTTTATTTTTATTTTTCTGGAATTTTTCTGACAACTTCACTGTTGAAATTTTTTTGAGGTTCAAAAGCTGCAAAACTTTCTGAGAACTTGAAATAGTGGTTAGCTACGTGAAGCTTCAAAAATATAAAACTTTGGACCTGCAAGAAAGATAAAGCTAAAAGAAATGCAAACATAATAACCTCTACTTTTTACTTATATAAAACTCATTTAATAGCAAGGTTGATCAAGTCCTCCCACTAAACTAGCAATACATAGAGCAAAAAGCTTCACTTACTAGAAGCATTCATGGTACCTTCACTTTAATGGATATTGTCCCCACCATAATGGTTTTGTATTTGTGGTGCACATGTACAGGACAATCCCAATAACCAATCTTCACGATCTCGATATTCTCTATAGAGTTGAGGCCATGCCTTTTGTCAGTCTTCTTCGGAAAATGCACCATGTGTTCTTTATCATTCACATTAAAAGTAACCTTTCCTTTATTGCAATCAATAATAGCACCTGCGGTGTTAAGAAAAGGTCTACCAAGAATAATAGACATGCTCCCATCCTCGGGCATGTCAAGCACAACAAAATAAGTAAGGATCAAACAATTAGCAACTTCAACAGGAACATCCTCACAAATACCAATGGGAACGGTTGTTGACTTGTCAGCCATCTGAAGAGAGATATCTGTAGGGATTATTTTTTCTAAACAAAGCCTCTTGTAAAGAGAGAAAGGAATAACACTCACTCCTGCTCCAAGATCACATAAAGCAGTCTTGACATAATTATTCTTTATGGAGCAAGGAATGGTGGGTATACCTGGATCACCAAGCTTCTCAGGAATCTTGCCACTAACAGAGTAGTTAGCAAGCATAGTAGATATTGCTTCATTAGGAACTTTTATTTTATTAGTAACAATATCTTTCATATATCTCAAATAGGGAGGTAACTTAATAGTATCAGTCAAAGGGATTTGAAGAAAAAGAGGTTTCATCCACTCACAAAACTTATTGTAATGCTCTTCTTCTTTAGTTTTGAGAGACTTTCCTGGGAAGGGCATGGGTTTCTGTACCCATGGTTCTCTTTCCTTCCCATGTATTCTTGCGATGAAGTCTTCTCAAGTGTATTTCTTGCGTTTGTCGGGTGCTTCTTCTTCTCTAACTTCGGGTGGATCATTCTTTTCACCATCCTTTTCAGTCTCAGCATCGGAGGTAGATATACTATTTGTATCAATAACAAGCTCTTCACTTTCAATTGGATCATTGGAATTGTCAGCTTCTTTGTGCTTCTTCTTCTTCTTCTTCGGAGAACTAACAGTTTCTTCTTCCTGCATTTGAGAATCTTGCTCGATTCTCTTCGGATGCTCCTCTGGATAGAGAGGATCTTGAGTGCTAGTTCCACCTCGGGTTTTAATCCCGAAGGCCTATATATCCTGTTTGGTATTGTTAGCAAGCAAATCTTTTTGCACATTAGAAATTTGTTCAAGCTGAGTTTGAACCATATGAAAGTGCTTCACAAGACATTTAACATCATTAACTGTTCTACCTAGAACATCAATTAAGCTTTTGATAGCAAGGGAATTATCATGCAACTGACTTTGTATCCTCTCATTAAAGTGACTTTTCTTCATAATAAAATTATCAACCTCATCTAAACATTGATCAGGAGGCTTACCATGAGGGATGTCACTTGCATTGAAATCTAAAAGAGAGTGTACCTCTACCATAGGAGGGTGAGTGGTAGGCTCACACAACTTCTCAATAGGGGGTAGATTCTTCACGTCTTCAGTTTTAATACCCTTCTCTTTAATAGACTTCTTTGCCTCTTGCATATCTTCGGGGCTTAGGACGAGCATGCCCCTCTTTTTTGGTGGTGTAGGTGGTTCAGGGACGGACCAATCTTCGTGGTTCTTGGCAATCTTGCCCATTAATTCTTCTGCATCGTCCGGTGTTCTTTTCCTGAAAACACAACTAGCACAACTGTCCAAATAGGATCTGGATTCATCAGTTAGACCAACATAAAATATATCCATTAATTCATTCTTAGGGACTCCATGTCCCGGTCTATCCTGGATCAGACTGCAATATCTCCCCCAAGCTTTAGGGAGGTGCTCATCCTGCAACTGTTTAAAGTTATAAATTCTTTGTAAAGCAGCATGCTCCATATGAGCAGGAAAGTACTTATCAACAAAAGAGCGAGCTAAGTCTTGAGGACTCTTAATGGAACCACATGGTAGTGCATCATACCATGCTTTAGCACCATCCTTCAAAGAGAAAGGAAGAAGCTTAGTAACATAAAAGTTTCATATCTTTTCATCCGTAGTAAACAGGCCACCCCACTCAGTGAGTTTGGTCAGGTGTGCAATAGCATCATCATTTTATCTGACATAAAAGGGGTCAGCTTCAACCATAGATATAAGTGAAAGATCAACAGAGAAATTATAATCAGGATCATTGATGCATATAGGAGATGTAGCAAATTCAGGATCAAGAACGGTCTTGTTCTTCAGGGAGTGTTTTTCGAGAAGCTTCTTAATAGCACCAGGGTCAGAGTCGACAAACTCTGTTAGCTCTCTGCATAAATCATCATGAAGCATAATATATTCATCCTCAAGGAGTCTCTCCTTGAGTTTACTCAAATCAGGATAATCGTAAGTTCCACCAATAGGGTAGCGAGTAACAGGAATTTCAATTCCAGATTTTTTTGCAGCAACAACGATCTGTTTCTCAAGAGCGTAACCAAGTGAACCAATATCATCAAGAGTAGTAGAAGCATCATCAAAAGTATCGGACATAGTAACGGATTCAGTAGAAGCATCATGTGGTGGAGGTGAAGCAAACTTACTCATAACTGAAGGTGAATCAAGTGTAGCACTAGTGTTCAGAACAATACCTTTTCTTGTACGGGATGGTAAGATCGGGACCTTGGGGTCTTCTTTATTACCCATAGAGGATAAATTGCAAAAGGTAAAATACTTCAGGTAGAATTGTGAATAAAGTTATGTTCCCCGGCAACGTCGCCAGAAAATAGCCTTGATAACCCACAACTGCAGGGGATCGAGATAGTCTTCGCGGGTAAGAATAACCCAATTTATAGATTCGACTCAAGGGGAGCCAAAGAATACCCACAAGCTTTGACAGTGGATTTGTCAATTCCACCGCACCTAAGATACACTTACTTGCAATAAGATATTAATAATAACTGCGATATGGAAGTGATGGTAGCAACGGAAATAGTGGTGGTGAAACAACGAAAGGAAAACAGCATAAGCAAACAACTAGTAACCAGCAGAATTAAAAACACTGTAGGCTAGGGAGATGGATGGTTGGGTGCTGCATGGATAAGATACATCATGTATTTAACTTGGGGCAAGGCACACAGAATAGAAATGATCATCTAGGCAAATAACAAACATTAGGCATGTACCCCACAGGTAGTTGTACGTGCTTGCAATAAGAACTTGCATAACATCTTTTGTCCTACCATCCCACTACGAACGGGGCCAAAAGGAACTTATGGAGATTAAGGTGCTCCTGTCAAAGAGCACCGGAACAAAGCATTAACAATCAATGGATACACGGAATCCTCAAACTATAGTCCATCCCCTTTGGTGTCCCAAACTGTCACCTTTGGGATCGCCGGTTCCGGACTATAACAGGTGGATACAACTTGTAGATAGGATCAAGAACACAAATATATTCTTGCAAACACATAGGGTTCAGATCTGAAAACATGGCACTCGGGCCCAAAGTGACAAGCATTAAGAGCAACAAGTTGAAGCAAAGATGATAAACACCAATCTAGATGATAGGCAACATGCCCCCAACAATCTGATAAACTATTACATGATATAGCTCATCCAATCCCTACCATCCCCTTTGCCTACAGCAGGGAATTACTCACACATGAAAGGAGAAGTCATGGACGGAGGATGGAGTGGTGATGATGATGAAGATGGCGATGATCTACCCTCACCGGAGACCAAAACAGCCTGCAGATTGGCCTTATCGGAGAAGAACACAGGGTAGCGGCGGCTCCGCTACGAGAATTGGGGAAACGACTTCTATTCTGGGTTTTATCGCCACGGGAATAAATAGGAGGCGAAGTAGGGAACCAGAGGGGGGGGACCTCCCAGGAGGCCTCCTGGCGCGGCCAGGAGTGGGGTCGTGCCAGCAGGGCGCCTGGGCTCCCCCTGGCTGCCCTTTGGCCCCACTTCTGGCACATTGGTCCTTCGGGTGCGTGGATTTTCTTTGATTTTTCCTGGAATTTTCTGAGACACCTAAAAATCCATTTTCCTGCACACAATAAAACCATACAGACAGCTCTGTTGAAAACATCGTTAGTCCGGGTTAGTTTCGTCCAAATCATGCAAGAATGAGGGCAAAAAAATAGAAAAAGTGTTTGGAAAAGTAGATACGTTTGAGACGTATCACATACATACTGGCTCCGACGTTTGAATACTTTGGAGGACCGAATAGGTCCATATGAAGCAGTTCGAGAGGTCTTGTTGTCGTCATGATGGTATTTGAAGGATGCTTGGCCTTGGTCATCTTTCCATCTTCACAGGCGCCACAGAGCCAGTCCTTGGTGAATCTGATTTCCTCAATCCCAAGGACCTGTTTCTTCAGGACCAGTTTTTGGAGATTCCTCATTCCGGTGTGTACGAGTCTTCTGTGCCATAGCCAGCACTCTGTGGCTCGAGCGATGAGGCAAGTAGCGACCTGGGGACCTTCAGAAAAATCTACAATATATAGGTCAACTTTTCTAACTCCCCAGAAGACGATGGAGTTATCACTCACCATTTGAACAACACATCCATATTTTCCGAATACGACAATAAGATCAAGATCACATAGCATAGACACAGACATCAGGTTATACCCAAGTGATTCAACCAGCATGACTTTGTCAATGTGTTGGTCTCGAGAGATAGCAACTCTTTCGAGGCCCAATACCTTACTTTTACCTTTATTAGTGAAGGTGATGGTTTTCTTCGAAGGACTCAGAGATGATTCCATGAGAAGGCTTCTATCCATTACCCATGTGATTAGTGCATCCACTATCCATTACCCATTCGTTCTTCCCCTGCAGAGGAATTAATATCTCATACGAGCCAGTATCAGTTTGAAGAATTTAAGATTCCTCATAATTAATTCCTCAGGATGTTCCTCAGAAATTATTCCTCAGAATCAAATAGTTTTAATTATCTTCAACTGACTCAACCAATATTGTCCTGGGCATATGATCTGCAAAGGTTATGATTGCCTCAGGACGGTTCCTGCAAAGATGATTAGTTCTTCTTCCCCACCCACATTTGAATGGGTGGCCTTGAAGCCTATGAGGAACGACGAGGATAATAGTTTCTAATGGGATGCTGTATAGAGGTATCAGGGTACACAAATGAGTAGGCATTCTTATGAGGAGCTTCCCTATGAAAAAAAATGATTAGCTGAGACATAGTTATAGTCATTTCCCTATCGTCCTCAGATGATACCCTCAACTCATTTGCATGTTCATTCACAGTAAGGTTAGTGATGAGTTCCTTTCGAACCCAGATCTGCTTTACTGGAGCACCGTTCCTACAGTTAGTACCGATGTATCTGGCGAATGCTTCGCCATTAACATCTTTAAATAGTTTATATTTTGAGTAAAAGAACTCAACCATCACATCTGAGGAAGCATTGTCATATCCAGATAAAGTATAGGGATCAGGAGGAGGAATTTTAGCCAGAACCCAAGTGGTCTTTGTGTATTGTTCTGGTTTGCAGTAAGAGCCATCAACATTGAGCTTTCGGGTGAAACCGACACCTTCTTTCCTCGGATTCCTGTTGAGGATCTGTTTCTTGAGGACGTCACAAAGAATCAGATGACCTTTCAGGCTCTTGAACATTCTGGTTTCCAGGAGACTCTTCAACCTAGCATTTTCTTCAGCAATGTCTATGGTATCCTCAGATGGGGGGTTAGATACCACAGAGGCAGTTGATATAACAGATTCTTAAGAAATTGAAGAACTAAGTACTGACGTGATTAGGTCATGTTCAATGCACTTTAAGCAAGTGATACATCCAAAACGCATCACTATTTTATATAGTAATTCTTTCCTATTCATTGATATATTTCATTTTATGATGCTATTCTTAAGTTGTTTTGGCTTGTTTTTCTCGGTTAGCAACTTTCCGATGCCGAAGCAGCAGACACAGAATTCAGCGATAAAAAGTGGACGCTGAGTTGCCGAAGCAGAAGACCTCCAAATTACCTGAAAAACGACGGAGGCCATTTTCCAGAGGGCTGATGAAGATAGAGAAAAGAGGGGACAGAGGGGGGCCACAGGGTGCCCAGACGGCCACCTGGCGCGGCCTCCACCCTGGCCTCGCGGGGAGGGCGCCTGGACCCCTGGGGCCACTCTCGGCTCCCCCCTTTGGCCTATATATCACTTGTCGTCCAAAACCCTAAAAAGAGAGGATTTTCGCAAGTTCCGCCGGCGCTCCGTGGCGGAAACCATTAGAGGAGAAAAGACATCTCCGGCGGGAAGATTCCGCCGGGTAGAACACCTCTCGGAAGGAGATATCATTGCCATCCTCATCACCATTGTCACGGGCATCATCGAGATCATCATCCCCAACATCAGCACCATCTCCACCATGATCCAATATCACCTCACAAGTTTATCTTGTGTTGCAATCCGTACTATCAATCCTCTCTACTCTAACGGCTTTGATTGCTATCGTGTGATGAATGCTATTGAGTTTTGTTGGAGAAATATCATTGTGTCTAGATTGTTTATCATCTATTTATCCCCACTGATCATGATCTCTTTTATGTCTTGTGAGTAGTTACTTTAGTTCTTGAGGACATGGGAGAAGTCTAGTTGTTAGTAGTCATATGATGTTGAAGTAATATGTGTTGTTTGATATTTAAGTTGTGTTGTTATTCTCCTAGTGGTGTCGTGTGAGTCGAACACTCAACACTTCGCCTTATTAAGGACCTAGGAGAATGCATTGTCTATAAATAATGCTTACGGTGGGTTGCCGGAGTGACAGAAACCTGAACCCCAGTTCACACGCTTTTGCACAAGGGAACAATGGATCATCGATCGTATTTCTATGGTTAGGCTTTTGCCTTAATTACAATCTTGTATTTCCAGATGCTTGCAAGATGTTTAATCATAAGAATGCACTTATCTTAGTCTAGAGGGTGTACTAGCATAGATCCACCCAGTCGACACTTATCAACACAGCACATAGTATCGATGCGGAATATGGAAAAAGCATGTGACTATTTCTCCCGTGTGTCCTCAAGTATGCTTTAGCCTTTATAAGTTCAGTTGGTAGGCCTGTCCTTTGCTCAAAAGGACTAGGCCACTTGTTACTCCTCAGTGCCTTTTACTTCGCTCGCTTTTACCTTTTTGTTGCTTATACCGAAAATCCCTAAAAAGCTATCTTTTAGTTCCTGCAGCCATTTGTTTACCAAAGTCACTTACCAATACCTTCTGCTCCTTGTTGGGTTCGACACTCTTATTTATCGAAAACGCTACAAACGATCCCCTACAGTTGAGGGTCATCAATTACTATTTTCTGGCGCCGTTGCCGGGGAGCGTAGAGCAATTAGTAAGTGAAGCTGGTAAGGAAGTTTTTATATTTCTGTTTTTTTTCTGCTCTTTGTCCATATGGACACCTCTACTCTTGGATCGTTGTTTATGGGAAAAAGCCCCACAACTGTGGTGGTCACTCCCACCCCTGCTGAAATTGTTCCTTACAAAATACCATATGGTATTATCAATTATGTCTTAGCTAATCTTTATGCAGGAGACAGACATCTAGGTGAACACGTGCTATATTTATCACAACTATGTTCATTATTCAAGCTTGCAGGTGTGTCAATGGAGTTCGTCATGAAGAAATTATTCTCCATATCGCTTATAGATAAAGCTTCAGATTGGTATAAGCTCCTCGATAACTCACATCTACTTAATTGGGAAGAGCTTATGTCTCTCTTTTATACAAAATTTTATCCTCTTCATGAAATTCATCGAGACAGGAACTACATCTATAACTTTTGGTCTCGTGACGGAGAGAGCATCGCTCAAGCTTGGGGGAGACTGAAGTCCATAATGTTCAAATGTCCTATCCATGAACTCCCCAAAGATATTATACATACAAATTTTTATGCCAGGCTTTCTCGTCAGGATAAGGAGATGTTGGATGCCTCCTCTAGCGGGGTATTCCAAACAAGAAGCGTTGAAGAAAAATGGGATCTCGTTGAGAGGATCCAGAAGAACACTGAAGATTGGGAAATCGAAAAAGGTATTGAACGCGCTATAAATTATGAGCATGATTACATTGAGAGCTATGTGAAAACTGATTATTTTAATACCTTTTGTTCTAATATTGGTCTTGATTTCTAGCTAATGATTGATTTTTGTAAGAACTTTGCCTCTCACATTGACTCTTCTAAGAAGGAGAAGGATCAGTATCATAAAACCTTTAAAGAATTACCTGTTGATATAAATGTTGTTGACCCTATTCTGCCTGCAGTTTTTTATGAAAATCCCCCTTTTCCTATAAGGATGAGAGAGCACTCTTTTGTGACAGTCATAATAAAAAAAGTGAGAGAAGAACTTACGAACCTGAGGACCTGATCAAGGTCGATCCTCAAGTTGCGGTGGTTAAAGATTTAGTTACTAATGATGTTTCAGATTCCATTATAAATTTTTGTGTTGTTTCAACTAACATTATCACCGGTTGTATCTGTCAAGATAGGAGATCACAATTATTACGGGCTATGCGATTTGGGATCAAGTTCTAGCGCTGTTCCTTATTTACTCTATCAGGAGATCATGGGTGAGATTTCACCCTGTGAACTTTAAGAGACTTATGTTACTATTTATCTAGCAAATAAAGAAACTATCTCTCCTATTGGAATTTTGAGAGATGTTGAAGTCCTATGTGGAAAGGTAAAGCATCCTACCAAATTTCTTGTACATGGCTCAGTGCAAGATAATTTTTGCCCTATTATCTTTGGTAGACCTTTCCTCAGCACTTGTTGTGCTATAATAGATTGTAAATAAGGTAAAGTTTCTGTTGAATTCAATGGTGAGCCTTATGATTTTAACTTTTCTAAGTTCTCCAAGCAGCCTCGTGGTGCTAATTTACCTAGTGATGATAAAATTATTGAAAATATTGCTTCTATTGCTATTCCTCCTAATGATCCTTTGCAGCAATATATGGAAGACCACGAGAATGATTTTCATATGCAGAAGAAAGATGAGTTAGATGAAATATTTACAAGACAAACTGCTATCCTGAAACACAACCTTCCTGTTGAGCCATTAGGAATCCTAGCACAACCAAAAGAAGACTCGGTGTTTGACCTCAAAACACTTTCCGATACACTCAAGTATGCTTATTTAGATGAAAAGAAAATATATCCTGTTATTATCAATGCTAACCTTTCAGGATTTCAAGGAGAGCAGTTATTGGAGACCCTTCACAGACACCGTGGTGCCTTAGGCTATACCCTTGATGACCTTAAGGGGATTAGTCCATGAATTTGCCAACATACTATCAATCTCGAGCCCTATGCTAAGCCCGTTGTAGATCACCAACGACGGCTGAACCCAAAGATGAAGGACGTGGTTAGGACAAAGATTCTCAAGATTTTAGCCGCAGGTATCATCTATCCTATAGCTGATAGTAGGTGGGTAAGTCCAGTCCAAAAACAAAACAACCAGAGTTGTTATTGGATATAGAATGTGTATTGATAAAAGTGACTGTTGTTCCTAATGATAAAAGTGAGCTAATACCTCAAAGAGTTGTTATTGGATATAGAATGTGTATTGATTACAGGAAGTTGAACAAGGAAACCAGAAAGGACCATTACCCGCTGCCCTTTATCGATTAGATGCTTGAGAGGTTGTCCAAAAACACCCACTTTTTCTATCTTGATGTGTACTCCGGATTCTCACAAATTCATGTTAACACTGCCGATCAAGAGAAGACCACTTTCACGTGTCCCTACGGTACTTATGCTTACAGGCGTATGCCTTTTGGTTTATGCAACGCACCTGCTACTTTTCAGAGATGCATGTATGCTATTTTTCATGGTTTCTGTGAGGAGATTGTGGAAGTCTTCATGGACGATTTCTCTGTCTATGGAACTTCCTTTGACCACTCACTCCACAATCTTAATAAAGTTTTGCAAAGATGCGAGTATACAAATTTAGTTTTAAACTGGGAGAAGTGCCATTTGAGGGTTAACGAAGGGATCGTTCTTGGTCACAAGATTTCCGAGAGGGGAATTGAAGTGGACAAGGCGAAGATTGAAGCTATTGAAAGGATGCCCTATCCAAGGGACATTAAAGGTATTCGTAGTTTTCTCGGTCACGCTGGTTTCTATAGAAGATTTATTAAAGACTTTTCAAAGACCTCGAGACCCTCACAAATCTTCTCCAGAAGGATGTTCCTTTTGTATTTGATGAAGATTGTAAGGAGGCTTTCGAAGTTCTTAAGAAAGCTTTAATAACCGCTCCTATAGTACAACCGACTGACTGCAAATTGCCCTTTGAAATTATGTGTTATGCTAGTGATTTTTCTATTGGAGCTGTTTTAGGACAAAGGGTTGATAAAAATTGAATGTTATAAATTATGCTAGCAAGACCCTTGATAGTGTTTGCTTGTGATAAGTTTAGGCCTTATATTGTAGACTCAAAAGTCATTATTCATACTGACCATGCTTCTCTTAAGTACCTTATGGAGAAGAAGGATGCCAAACCAAGACTCATCAGGTGGGTACTCCTTCTTCAAGAATTTGACTTACAGATTGTTGATAGAAAAGGAGCAGACAATCCGGTAGCAGACAATCTTTCAAGGATGGAAGATATACCGCATGACCCCATCGCATTCAATGACAGTTTTCCAGACGAACAACTTGCCGTTGTAAAAGTACAATCTCTCTCCGATCCTTGGTTTGCAGATTATGCTAATTTTATCGTTGCAAAGTATTTGCCTCGAAGTTTAACATTTCATGGAAGAAGTTCTTCCATGATTTGAGGCACTACTTTTGGGATGACCCTCATGTTTTCAAAGAAGGTCCAGACGGGATCGTGAGAAGATGCATACCGGAACATGAACAGAAGGACATTCTCACACAATGTGACGGTAGTCCCTATGGAGGACATAATTCCGGTGAGAGGATCGCACATGTTCTCCAATTAGGTTTTTATTGGCCTACTCTCTTTAAAGATGCTAGAAATTATGTTTTATCTTGTGATTTGTGTCAGCGAGTTGGTAATATTAGTAGGAGGAATGAGATGCCTATGAATTACTCTCTAGTGATTGAGCCTTTTGATTGCTAGGGTTTTGATTTTATGGGTCCTTTTCCTCCCTCACACAAGTGCACTCACATTTTAGTGGTTGTTGATTATGTAACCAAGTGGGTTGAAGAAATCCCCACTGAGAGTGCTCATCATAAAACATCTTTGAAAATGCTCAAAGATGTAATTTTACCTAGGTTTGGTGTACCTAGGTACCTTATAACAGATGGAGGATCACACTTCACGCATGGAGCTTTTAGAAAAGCTTTAGCCAAGTACGATGTAAATCATAGAATTGCTTCACCGTACCATCCTCAAACTAGTGGGCAAGTTGAGCTCACCAATAGAGAGATCAAGTTGATCTTACAAAAGATAGTTAATAGTTCTTGGAAGGACTGGTCAAACAAGTTAGGAGATGCTTTGTGGGCGTATAGAACTGCTTACAAAAACCCCATGGGCATGTCTCTCTATAAGATGGTCTATGGCAAGGCTTGCCATTTTCCATTAGAATTAGAACACAAAGCTTTCTGGGCTATTAGAGAGCTTAATGCTGACCCAAAGTTAGCTGGTGAAAAGTTTCTCATGAACTTGACTTCTCTAGATGAGTGGAGAAGTGAAGCTTACGAGAGTGCTAAAATGTTTAAGAAAAGGTAAAGAAGTGGCATGATAGAAGGATTCTGAAACGTGAATTTAATGTTGGTGATAAAGTCTTGTTGTTTAGATCTATTTTCAAGTTTTCTCCAGGTAAACTAATTTCCAGATGGAAAGGGCCATTTCATATCGAAGAAGTGTACCGTTCTGGTGCAATCAAGATTAACAATTTTGATGGTACCAAACCTCAAGTTGTGAATGGGCATAGACTCAAGCATTACATGGCGGGAGACCCTATCAATGATGATGTAAACTTAATACACACAACAACTCATGAAGAATATGTTGCAGCCCGATTTCAGACACCAGCAGAAGCAGAATAAGAAAAGGTATGTATTACGGTAACTAAACATCGTGAAACCGCCATAAAAGTTCCATATTACGAGTTTTTGCAAAATATAGATAATTTAGAGCCTAATTGGAGCCGGAGAGGAGCTCCAGGGGGACCAGGCGCCCCCCTGGCGCAGCCTACCTCCTGGCCGCTCCGCGTGGCCGCCTCGGCACCCCGGAGCCCGTTTTCGACTCCACTTTGGCTCGTTACCTTCCTATTGTTGCAGAAATTTTTGCTATATATTTGCCCGGATAGTGCCGGCACTGTATCTAGCGATTTCATGTGTTTTCTTCTCGAGCTGTTTCTGCCAGGAAATCTTTTATCTAGACCTAGGTGTCATGGCTTCCCCAAGTTCCCCCAATGACAAGTTCATCGTCAACGTCATCAACCCTTACCTCGCTCAGGTGAAGAACCATCCTCGAACCGTCCGGTTGGAGGATGGTGTTCTCCAGCAAGAAGATCTAAAGGAACCTGCCAAGGAGGGGAGAATTGAGGCCAGGTTAGAAGAAGTGGAGCAAGAAGTCTTCAAGTATAAGAAGATGGTTGAGCGTGGTGTTGAAGCCAACTTCGACCTCATCAACGAGCTGAAGGCGTTCTACAAGAAGGAGATGTGGGGGATGTGGTCAATCATCACCGCAGTAGAAGAAAGAATTGATGAGATCCAAGGGAAGATTTATGATCTTCACAACCAGAACTGTGAGTATGAACTAAAGTTTATGCGCATGGGTTTAGGTGCTAGAAGCAGGATCTTGGAGACTGAAGCCTCTCATGAGACCGGAGAACCTCTTCCATGGAAGCGCTTTGTCCAGGACTACATCAACAACAACAACAACAACAACAGGAATGAGGAGTAAATCTCCTCGGGTAATGGCATCCTCTTAGCTTGTTCCAAGCTTGGGGGAGTGCCCGGTATCTTTATCTTTATCTTAGTCTTTTAGAGTCAAGTAGAGTTGTATCATGTCTAGGGAAGTTATTTTATGAAATAGGTGTTTGCATTGAGGTCTATCACTCCTTCTATGGACAGTTTGTATCCGTGAGTGTGAAGTCGTCTATGATGGAATATTAATGAGAAGTCTATTAGTTCCTTCGCTGCACTCGGTATTCTCTTCACGCAATCGGCCTTATATGATGATTCTTATAGGGACTATTTATCTTATATCAGGTGTGGCTTTGAAAACTTTATTTAATTTTGGCAAACATAACTTTGGTCATGACAACATGCATGTTTTCTCAAGTAGCGACATAGCCAAAACCTTTATGTTATTATGATTGAAGTATTATGTTGACAAGGAAGACAACATGATGTGCCATGCTTACCTTAATGTTTATGTATATGTTTTGCATCTAAGTTAGCATCAATTGTCTATTCTCTCAAAGCCTTTGCTAGCCAAACTCCTTGCCTAGCAGATTTCTTCTTGTGCATCCATACCCTGAAACCAATATCTTCCATATGAGTCCACCATACCTTCCTATTCTTGGTATTTCCCTACCACTCCTAAAAGTATAGAATTTATGTGTTATCCTTAAATGTTCAAAATCTTCTGTTTTGTGCCTCTTGTTTAGCTCATGAGGAAGTAGTAGGTAATTCATGATCTTCTTAAGTTGGACAAGTTTGACCCCGGGATTGCATGTATAATCTGCAAAACCCATAATACGAGGAGGAACTGACATGAGTGCGCCCTGCTTGAAAGATAATACAACAAACAAACCCTCCTTCACGCTTGGTCTATGAGAAATTAGAAACTTTGGCAGTGATAAACAAAGGAGATTAAGGGGATGTGATCGTCCCCACTTGGGAGCCGTTCCTCGAAACTTGTCCATCTTGAGAAGTAATTGAGCTATCTATTACCATTCTTTGAGAAACGACTCACCTCCCAAAATTTATTTTCATTGTGTTTGATTTAAGGATAGCACATGAGTTTTCCCTGCTTGCCTATAACAAGGCCTTTCGTTTAATTTTTGTTGAGTCAGTTTTCCCACTTCCCTCCTTCCTTAAAGAGAACAAACACTTGATGTTGATGAGGATTCATTCATATAATGCTGCATTAAGGTTTGCCATGCTGCATCATTGTTGACATTATATTTTGACAAGTAAGTTGCTTGCGAAAGCGCTTGCTAAGCAAACATCTTACTTTGTGTTAACCTTCTCACTTCATGAGTAATAACATGTTCTTTCAAAAGCTTCAAAATGTTTCATTATAATTAGAAAGAGCAAAAGTAAAAGTTATTAGTTGTCCTTTGACCAAGGATATGTTTGCCATAATTTGATGAGTTTTATCAGTCCTACTTTTGATTATAATTGTTATTACTTTCTCATAAGGACCTTATGAGTTGAGGTTGCTGTTGAGGATGCTAGAGTTTGGTGAAAGGATCATGATGCTTCTTGTCCGTATTTTATATAATAATTCTTTCCTATTCATTGATATATTTCATGTTATGATGCTATTCTTATGTTGTTTTGGCTTGTTTTGCACAGTTTGCAACTTTCCGATGCTGAAGCAGCAGACGCAGAATTCAGCGGTAAAAAGTGGACGCTGAGTTGCCGAAGCAGAAGACCTCCAAATTACCTGAAAATCGACGGAGGCCATTTTCCAGAGGGGCGATGAAGATACACAAAAGAGGGGACAAAAGGGGGCCACAGGGTGCCCAGGCGGCCACCTGGCGCGGCCCCCACCCTGGTCGTGCGGGGAGGGCGCCTAGACCCCTGGGCCACTCCCGGCTCCCCCTTTGACCTATATATCACTTGTCGTCCGAAAACACTAAAAAGAGAGGAGTTTCGCGAGTTCCACCACCGCTCCGAGGCGGAAACCAACAGAGGAGAAAAGACATCTCCGGCGGGCAGGCTCCGCCGGGGAGAACACCTCCCGGTAGGGGAGATAATCACCATCGTCGTCACCATCGTCACGAGCATCATCGACATCATCCCCAACATCAGCACCATCGGGTGCCCAGGCGGCCACCTGGCGCGGCCCCCACCCTGGCCATGCGGGGAGGGCGCCTGACCCCTGGGGCCACTCCCGGCTCCCCCTTTGACCTATATATCACTCGTCGTCCGAAAACCTAAAAAGAGAGGAGTTTCGCGAGTTCCACCGCCGCTCAGTGGAGGAAACCAACAGAGGAGAAAAGACATCTCTGGCGGGCAGACTCCGCCGGAGAGAACACCTCCCGGTAGGGGAGATCATCATCATAGTCGTCACCATCGTCACGGGCATCATCGACATCATCCCCAACATCAGCACCATCTCCACCATCATCCGATCTCACCTCACAAGTTTATCTTGTGTTGTAATCCGTACTATTTATGCTCTCTACTCTACCGGTGTTGATTTCTATCGTGTGATGAATGCTATTAAGTTTTGTTGGAGAAATATCATTGTGTCCAGATCGTTTATCATCTATTTATCCACACAGATCATGATCTCTTTTATGTCTTGTGAGTAGTTACTGTAGTTCTTGAGGATATGGGAGAAGTCTAGTTGTTAGTAGTCATATGATGTTTGCAACAGCCCAGTTTTCACAAAAATTAAAATTTTTGTTTTCGGTTTGAATTGTTTGATTGTCTGATTTGATTGCGGTGTTTGCATCCCTGATTTCTCGATCGGTGATTATTTTTCCCCCTCTTATCTCGTACCGGACGGAGACCGAACCTTGCCACCCTGACACTCGACCTTTGCGACACCGGGTTTCACCCGATCACCGTCACGAAAACCGCACCAGACAAGCCGCAGCCAACGGAATGAAAACCCCGTTTAATAATTAAACGGGATATTTTTATAGCGCGCTGGAAAGTTTTCTCGGAACGATTCCACCATAAGGTGAACGCCTCCGGCTCGACGTGTTGATCGCGCAGTTCGAAGTTTTACCTGAATCGGAGGTACTGCGGACCCCCGGCGGTCAGAAACATGAGCACCGCGCGCGCGAGAGAAAAACCGGGGATGTTTTTGCAAACTGCCAGCCACCTGGGGTATATAAATACCACCACACTCCCACCCCTTTCTAGGGTTTCCCTAGCCACAAATTTGTAGCCACCCCCCTCAGATCTGCCCCAATTTTCGCAGTTTTACCCCAATTCCAGCAAACCCTAGCTCTCCAACGATCTGGACCCTCAGTTCGGCCGATCTGACGGCCAGAACGCGCCCACAGCCCACCTTCTCTCTCCTCTCAACTCCTGTCCATGGAGGCCGAGCCGCCGCGCCTCCGGCCAGCCCGACCGCCGTCCAACCTCCTCTCCCTCTCCTCCTTCTCTCTCCTCGCCTGTGCCCAACCACCCATATCAATTAGACTTGTGTGCGGACGATGAGGACGCATCTCAGTGGATCATCCGGCCTGAATGGGATGCCCCTCACGTTCGATGCTTTCCGAGAACGTTCTATGCTTGGCCTTGTCTGCTTAGACAAGTGGGTACGGTTCTCGGCTCTCCATATGATTGTGTTGTAGCGAGGCTTGCATACGCTAACCCCGGGTCCCGACACCTGTCATGTCTACTTTAGTTCCATATCATTTGTGAGCATGTTTGCATTGATTATCCTGTTTATGCATTGCTCTAAAGTGTGCTTCATGATGTTGGCAGATTGTGGTGCAAACTTGTTTTGCTCGTATCTTTTTAACCGTAACTCCGTTTGGAGTGTGCCTTATATGTAACTTGATTAGTTTTTCGTGTACTTTGTGTTTATGCTATTGTTTGCTGTCGTTAACCAATCTAAAATATGTTTTAGGACAGAACAGTACCAAATCTTTTTATTGTCGTGCGACACTTAGTGTTATACCATGTTTAGGTTGTGCCTCACTTAAATTGACTAGCATAGATAGTTTACTTTGTGCTTCACCTCTTGCCATGTTTGTGTGCTATGCCATGCTTTCTTGAGTTGCCATGTTAACAACCGTTGGTTGCTCACCTGTAGCTAGACAACTTGAACCCTTGTAAATGTGCGGTATCGTCGTGTGTGACGAGTACTCCACTTAACCTGTTAGTAACCGCTCTCGACGGTAGGTGCGATGTCTCGTGTTTCCTTCTTGTTGATGCTTGCTCGTGTTTGCTTCGTAGTAATATAGTTCTTGCTCCTTGATTGCTTTCCAGTGTTTATCGTCTTGTGTGCTTCCGCGGGTACCTTCAGAGACGATGCGAGCTTGCGATCAACAACACCTTTGGAACCCGACTTATCAACAGGCAAGGACTATACATTACTTATAATCCATTCTATTTCAACCAGCGGTTTGCATGCTAGTCTAGGTTAGGTTCGATGTTTGATCCTACCACATGTTTACAGCCTCTTTCAAACCGATACAGCCATGTCCCTTCCCAACAAACCATGTACTGTTATGTTACTATTGCTCGTTGCTCAGCCCCTGCTTAGTATGCATGCTTAGGATGATACGATGTTACCCTGTTACTCTTTGGTTTGGGATATCACATTATTATATTGTTTTTGATGATATGATTATTATAATGTTGACTATATTCGACGAAGGATGGAAGTTCTAGGCTATCCCGCCCCGACGCTTTGTTCCATTTGAGTCACCTAGGATCCGAGTTCCAGGTATTGGTTTTAAGACTGAGCGTGCCTAAGCGCGTGTGGGATTTTATGGGGTCCCCTTTTCTTACCTACCTAGCTTCAAACATTTCTAGTGGTGGCCCAAGCTGATTTACCATTTGAAACCGTGTGTCTGCTGGTCGGCCGCCAGTTGTTTACAAACCAACCTGGACCAGTGAGGACATAGTTCCCTTGCTGGCCCACCTTGTCCGGCTGAGGACCTGGTTTCCCATGTGTGATTAACCGTCTATCCAAACCTGCGACAGACGGTAGAGACCAGATCGAGAGAGCGGCCGGCTCCTGAGATGGATGTCGACTCACCGGGGGCCACCCGAATTTGTTCGTTGTTAGTGAGAGGGACTTGTCGTTTCGGATCTCTTGGAACTAAATCATAAAATGGTTGCCTGTGATGGGTAGCAACTTAGAGAGATGGGCGTGCGTGCGGAGCCTTGTAATGGGCAGTTGGTACACCCCTGCAGGGTTAAATCTTTTCGAGAAGCCGTGTCCACGGTTATGGACGACTTGAGACCTACTCCTTGTTCATAGACAACAACAACTGATGATAATCTTAATATAACTTGATCAACGTGTGTGTGCCTTGACTGCTTCTTCTTCGTCGGGATGCGAAGAGGAGGACAAGGATAGGATAGGTGTTATGATTGCGCAAGTAGGTGATAGCAGGACTTGTTGGAGGCGATTCCTCATCGAATGCTTGGCTTCTTATCTTACTCTCTAGATCGTTAGCCACTTCATAAATGCTAGTGCGGCAGCAACCTCACCACTTACCCCTTCCTTACCGTAAACTTCTAGTTGTCCTAGAATGACGAGTGATGAAGTCCTTGCTGGGTCAGATGACCACTACAGTTGGATTCTGAGTACCTATGTACTCATGATACTACCCCCAAACTCTTTTCAGGGTTCTGATCGACAACAGGTACGATGATCGACGTTTCAAGTGGAGACTCAATGACGACTAGTTAGGAGGATCCCGGCGTAGGGCCTGGACCCGTGTGGTTATGGGGATCGATGTTTTTCTCTTTGCCACTAGGCATTTGGTTGTAGTCTGTACCCAGACATGTACCTTCCGCCGTTGTATTGTTTTTGAGGCAGTTGTATGCCGATTGTATGAGATGTTGTATCCTTGTATCTGTAATGTTGTGATATCATGTCGGAAATCCGGAGCATATGGCTTTGTCATAAGTCGCGGTGGGACCGATATGTGCTTCGGCCCCGGATCTGGGTGGAAAGACCTAGATCTGGAACAGTACCGCATATCAGGCCTTACAACTTGGTATCAGAGCCTTACCGACCATAGGATCCCTTCTCTGGCCGAAGTTGAGTCTAGACAAAAATATTTTGTAGTTACTAAGTTAGTTATCGGAGAGTAGGAATCTTTTTACTCCTTACCCTTGCTCTGGATAGGACAAGTGTCGTAAGTGTTTTACTCTCGACTTATCCCCTTTCAAACTGTAGGATCTTGAGTGTGTGGAGTTTCGGAACCGTTACAATGCCTTGCTTGCAGCGTATTGTCTCGATTCCGAGCTCAGGTGGGAATTC
The DNA here is from genome assembly GCA_950022295.1 of Bromus sterilis. NCBI lineage: Eukaryota > Viridiplantae > Streptophyta > Magnoliopsida > Poales > Poaceae > Bromus > Bromus sterilis. The sequence goes on from OX465596.1 coordinate 237,538,966, forward strand.
ATGTAGTACCTTTAGCTTATCCCGTTTCGGATAACATCTGGGTCGTCCTTTGCCCTCCCTCCTTTTTCCCGGTGTTTTCACGACTTGCGTCGAAAAGCACTATCCCTTTGACCAGGTTTTAACTGTCGTTCTTCCTCTTGACACTGACGGTTTCATTTTTCCGACGATGTCGTCTCCCTGCGGAAAGTGTTCGGAGGAAGTTCGTCGTCGACATGAAGTAGAGTCCCTTGTTGGTGGTGTTGAAGATAGTCGACTCTCTTTTCTCTCCCCCTTCCCCCTCTCCCCCGGATCGTCCTGGATCTCGGGACGAGATCCCTTATTGGTGGTGTTGTATTGTAACAGCCCAGTTTTTAGAAAAATTAAAAAATTTGTTTTCGGTTTCAATTCTTTGATTGTCTGATTTGTTTGCGGTGTTTGCATCCCCGATTTATCGATCGGCGATTATTTTCCCCCTCTTATCTCGTATCGGACGGAGACCGAACCTTGCCACCCTAACACTCGACCTTTGCGACACCGGGTTTCACCCGATCACCGTCGCGAAAACCGCACGAGACCAGCCGCAGCCAACGGAACGAAAACCCCGTTTAATAATTAAACGGGATATTTTTATAGCGCACCGGAAAGTTTTCTCGGAACGGTTCCAGCACGAGGTGAACGCCTCCGGCTCGACGCGTTGATCGTGTGTTCGAAGTTTTATCCGAATCGGAGGTACTGCGGACCCCCGGCGGTCAGAAACGTGAGCACCGCGTGCGCGAGAGAAAAACCGGGGATGTTTTTGCAAACTGCCAGCCACCTGGGCTATATAAAGACCACCACACTCCCACCCCTTTCTAGGGTTTCCCTAGCCACAAATTTGCAGCCACCCCCCTCAGATCTGCCCCAATTTTCGCAGTTTTACCCCAATTCCAGCAAACCCTAGATCTCCAACGATCTGGACCCTCAGATCGGCCGATCTGACGGCCAGAACGCGCCCACAGCCCACCTTCTCTCTCCTCTCCACTCCTGTCCATGGAGGCCGAGCCGCCGCGCCGAGCGCCTCCGGCCAGCCCGACCGCCGGCCAACCTCCCTCTCCTCCTTCCCTCTCCTCGCCGGACTCCCTCTTTCCTCCTCTGCCTCACCCTCTCCCTCCTCTAGCTTTCTTCCCGTAGGTCCGGCCCGAGGGCCATGGCCAGGAGAGGCGCCGCCGGCTCGAGCTACGCCGCCCCACGGGAGCCTGCCTGCAGGCCTCACTCCGGTGGCCCCGTGCCCTCCTACGCCGGAGCCGCGCTCCCCACCAAGCCCCTGCACCGAGCGCCGCCACGGGGAAGATCGCCGGAGTCGGCAACCGTCCGCGGCGCCGCCCCCGCTCGTCCAGGAGAGGACGAAGCCCCAGCGCGCCCAGCTGGGCCTCCCCTCCTGCCTTGGGCCGGCCTCAGCACAGCCGGCCAACGGCCCAAGCCGGCCTCCCCTCCACAGCCAAGCCGCCTCCGTCATGGGCCTCGGCCCACTAGGTGAGCCCAGGCCGCCCAGCCCCTATTTTTTTCTTTTTGTTATTTATCTTTTTTTTTCTTCCTGCTGCCTGTGATTTTTTCTAAGTCCCTGTAATTTTGCTGCTGATCTGTTTTTGCGTTGTAATTTCCCGTTAATCTGTAGCTCGGATCGCGTTGCGCCGAAAATGAAAGTTGCTTAGAATTGTGTGTACTTTAATTCATATTTTGTGAGATTTTTCATTTGAGGTCATCTTGATTGTGTAATTTTTGTTCAAACAGGGCTACCTGTCGTTAACTGCTGCTAAGTTGTTGTAGCTGTTATTTTTATTGCAACTTCGGGTGACGATTGCTTCGCAACCGTTCGTCGGAATTGAGTGATTCCTTTTGCGTTGCGTTAACCATTGTTTCTAATTCAGTTTCATGCATTCACATGCCATAATTGCTTGCTGCCTCATGATTGTATCTTGCTCCAAAGTAGCTACCCTGCTGTTAGTGTGCTGCTGTTTATATTTTGTTGCAACTTCGGTCGACGAGTATGTCGCGACCGTTTATCGGAACTAAGTGATTCCAATTGCATATTGTTAAGCATCATGTCTACTTCCATTACATGTATTGCATATACATGATATGCTTGCTGGTCATATAGTTATTGAACTCCAAAGTTGCTATGCTGCTGCTTTTGACAGCCACCTCAGTTTTTCTCTAAGTCTGTAACGTTCCGATGCCATGTGGCATGCTTAATATCTTTTGATCTATGATGCCTATTTGCATGATTCCTTTTGCCATGCCTTACCTGTCATGTCTACCTTAGTTCCATATCATTTGTGAGCATGTTTGCATTGATTATCCTGTTTATGCATTGCTCTAAAGTGTGCTTCGTGATGTTGGCAAATTGTGTTGCAAACTTGTTTTGCTCGTATCTTTTTAACCGTAACTCCGTTTGGAGTGTGCCTTATATGTAACTTGATTAGTTTTTCGTGTACTTTGTGTTTATGCTATTGTTTGTTGTTGTTAACCAATATAAAATATGGTTTAGGACAGAACAGTACCAAATCTTTTAATTGTCATGCGGCACTTAGTGTTATGCCATGTTTAGGTTGTGCCTCACTTAAATTGACTAGCATAGATAGTTTACTTTGTGCTTCACCTCTTGCCATGTTTGTGTGCTCTGCCATGCTTGCTTGAGTTGCCATGTTAACAACCGTTGGTTGATCACCTGTAGCTAGACAACTTGAACCCTTGTAAATGTGCACAATCGTCGTGTGTGACGAGTACTCCACTTAACCAGTTAGTAACCGCTCTCGACGGTAGGTGCGATGTCTCGTGTTGCCTTCTTGTTGATGCTTGCTCGTGTTTGCTTCGTAGTAATATAGTTCTTGCTCCTTGATTGCTTTCCAGTGTTTATCGTCTTGTGTGCTTCCGTGGGTACCTTTGGAGACGATGCGAGCTTGCGATCAACAACACCTTTGGAACCCGACTTATCAACAGGCAAGGACTATACATTACTTATAATCCATTCTATTTCAACCAGCGGTTTGCATGCTAGTCTAGGTTAGGTTCGATGTTTGATCCTACCACATGTTTACAGCCTCTTTCAAACCGATACAGCCATGTCCCTTCCCAGCAAACCATGTACTGTTATGTTACTATTGCTCGTTGCTCAGCCCCTGCTTAGTATGCATGCTTAGGATGATACGATGTTACCCTGTTACTCTTTGGTTTGGGATATCACATTATTATATTGTTGTTGATGATATGATTATTATAATGTTGACTATATTCGACGAAGGATGGAAGTTCTAGGCTATCCCGCCCCGACGCTTTGTTCCATTTGAGTCACCTAGGATCCGAGTTCCGGGTATTGGTTTTAAGACTGAGCGTGCCTAACCGCGTGTGGGATTTTATGGGGTCCGCTTTTCTTACCTACCTAGCTTCAAACATTTCTAGTGGTGGCCCAAGATGATTTACCATTTGAAACCGTGTGTCTGCTGGTCGGCCGCCAGTTGTTTACAAACCAACCTGGACCAGTGAGGACATAGTTCCCTTGCTGGCCCACCTTGTCCGGCTGAGGACCTGGTTTCCCATGTGTGATTAACCGTCTATCCAAACCTGCGACAGACGGTAGAGACCAGATCGAGAGAGCGGCCGGCTCCTGAGATGGATGTCGACTCACGGGGGGCCACCCGGATTTGTTCGTTGTTAGTGAGAGGGACCTGTCGTTTCGGATCTCTTGGAACTAAATCATAAAATGGTTGCCTGTGATGGATAGCAACTGAGAGAGATGGGCGTGCGTGCGGAGCCTTGTAATGGGCAGTTGGTACACCCCTGCAGGGTTAAATCTTTTCGAGAAGCCGTGTCCACGGTTATGGACGACTTGAGACATACTCCTTGTTCATAGACAACAACAACTGATGATAATCTTAATATAACATGATCAACGTGTGTGTGCCTTGACTGCTTCTTCTTCGTCGGGATGCGAAGAGGAGGACAAGGATAGGATAGGTGTTATGATTGCGTAAGTAGCTGATAGCAAGACTTGTTAGAGGCGATTCCTCATCGAATGCTTGGCTTCTTATCTTACTCTCTAGATCGTTAGCCACTTCATAAATGCTAGTGCGGCAGCAACCTCACCACTTACCCCTTCCTTACCGTAAACTATTAGTTGTCCTAGAATGATGAGTGATGAAGTCCTTGCTGGGTCAGATGACCACTACAGTTGGATTCTGAGTACCTATGTACTCATGATACTACCCCGAAACTCTTTTCAGGGTTCTGATCGACAACAGGTACGGTGATCGACGTTTCAAGTGGAGACTCGACGACGACTAGTTAGGCGGATCCCGGCGGAGGGCCTGGACCCGTGTGGTTATGGGGATCGATGTTTTTCTCTTTGCCACTAGGCATTTTGTTGTAGTCTGTACCCAGACATGTACCTTCCGCCGTTGTAATGTATTTGAGGCCGTTGTATGCCGATTGTATGAGATGTTGTATCCTTGTATCTGTAATGTTGTGATATCATGTTGGAAATCCGGAGCATATGGCTTTGTCATAAGTCGCGGTGGGACCGATATGTGCTTCGTCCCCGGATCTGGGTGGAAATACCTAGATCTGGAACAGTACCGCATATCAGGCCTTACAACTTGGTATCAGAGCCTTACCGACTTTAGGATCCCTTCTCTGGCCGAAGTTGAGTCTAGACAAAAATATTTTGTAGTTACTAAGTTAGTTATCGGAGAGTAGGAATCTTTTTACTCCTTACCCTTGCTCTGGACAGGACAAGTGTCGTAAGTGTTTTACTCTCGACTTATCCCCTTTCAAACTTTAGGATCTCGAGTGTGTGGAGTTTCGGAACCGTTACAATGCCTAGCTTGCAGCGTATTGTCTCGATTCCGAGCTCAGGTGGGAATTCCTGTAGTACCTTTAGCTTACCCCGTTTCGGATAACATCTGGGTCGTCCTTTGCCCTCCCTCCTTTTTCTCGGTGTTTTCACGACTTGCGTCGAAAAGCACTATCCCTTTGACCAGGTTTTAACTGTCGTTCTTCCTCTTGACACTGACGGTTTCATTTTTTCGACGATGTCGTCTCCCTGCGGAAAGTTTTCGGAGGAAGTTCGTCGTCGACATGTAGTAGAGTCCCTTGTTGGTGGTGTTGAAGATCGTCGACTCTCTTTTCTCTCCCCCTTCCCCCTCTCCCCCGGATCGTCCTGGATCTCGGGACGAGATCCCTTGTTGGTGGTGTTGTATTGTAACAGCCCAGTTTTCACAAAAATTAAAAAATTTGTTTTCGGTTTGAATTGTTTGATTGTCTGATTTGTTTGCGGTGTTTGCATCCTCGATATATCGATCGACGATTATTTTCCCCCTCTTATCTCGTATCGGAAGGAGACCGAACCTTGCCACCCTAACACACGACCTTTGCGACACCGGGTTTCACCCGATCACCGTCACAAAAACCGCACGAGACCAGCTGCAGCCAACGGAACGAAAACCCTGTTTAATAATTAAACGGGATATTTTTATAGCACGCCGGAAAGTTTTCTCCCACAGCCCACCTTCTCTCTCCTCTCCACTCCTGTCCATGGAGGCCGAGCCGCCGCGCCGAGCGCCTCCGGCCAGCCCGACCGCCGGCCAACCTCCCTCTCCTCCTTCCCTCTCCTCGCCGGACTCCCTCTTTCCTCCTCTGCCTCACCCTCTCCCTCCTCTAGCTTTCTTCCCGTATGTCCGGCCCGAGGGCCATGGCCAGGAGAGGCGCCGCCGGCTCGAGCTCCGCCGCCCCACGGGAGCCCGCCTCCAGGCCTCACGCCGGTGGCCCCGTGCCCTCCTCCGCCGGAGCCGCGCTCCCCACTCGGAACGGTTCCAGCACGAGGTTAACGCCTCCGGCTCGACGCGTTGATCGCGCAGTTCGAAGTTTTACCCGACTCGGAGGTACTGCGGACCCCCGGCGGTCAGAAACGTGAGCACCGCGTGCGCGAGAGAAAAACCGGGGATGTTTTTGCAAACTGCCAGCCACCTGGGCTATATAAAGACCACCACACTCCCACCCCTTTCTAGGGTTTCCCTAGCCACAAATTTGCAGCCACCCCCTCAGATCTGCCCCAATTTTCGATGTTTTACCCCAATTCCAGCAAACCCTAGCTCCCCAACGATCTGGACCCTCAGATCGGCCGATCTGACGGCCAGAACGCGCCCATAGACCACCTTCTCTCTCCTCTCCACTCCTGTCCATGGAGGCCGAGACGCCGCGCCGAGCGCCTCCGTCCAGCCCGACCGCCGGCCAACCTCCCTCTCCTCCTTCCCTCTCCTCGTCGGACTCCCTCTTTCCTCCTCTGCCTCACCCTCTCCCTCCTCTAGCTTTCTTCCCGTAGGTCCGGCCCGAGGGCCATGGCCAGGAGAGGCGCCGCCGGCTCGAGCTCCGCCGCCCCACGGGAGCCCGCCTCCAGGCCTCACTCCGGTGGCCCCGTGCCCTCCTCCGCCGGAGCCGCGCTCCCCACCAAGCGCCTACACCGACCGCCGCCACGGGGAAGATCCTCGGAGTCGGCAACCGTCCGCGGCGCCGCCCCCGCTCGTCCAGGAGAGGACGAAGCCCCAGTGCGCCCAGCTAGGCCTCCCCTCCCGCCTTGGGCCGGCCTCAGCACAGCCGGCCAACGGCCCAAGCCGGCCTCCCCTCCACAGCCAAGCCGCCTCCGCCATGGGCCTCGGCCCACTAGGTGAGCCCAGGCCGCCCAACCCCTCTTTTTTTTCTTTTTGTTATTTATCTTTTTTTGTCTTCCTGCTGCCTGTGATTTTTTCTAAGTCCCTGTAATTTTTCTGCTGATCTGTTTTTGCGTTGTAATTTCCCGTTAATCTGTAGCTCGGATCGCGTTGCGCCGAAAATGAAAGTTGCTTAGAATTGCGTGTACTTTAATTCATCTTTTGTGAGATTTTGCATTTGAGGTCATATTGATTGTCTAATTTCTGTTCAAACAGGGCTACCTGTCGTTAACTGTTGCTAAGTTGTTGTAGCTGTTATTTTTATTGCAACTTCGGGTGACGATTGCTTCGCAACCGTTCATCGGAATTGAGTGATTCCTTTTGCGTTGCGTTAAGCATTGTTTCTAATTCAGTTTCATGCATTCACATGCCATACTTGCTTGCTGCATCATGATTGTATCTTGCTCCAAAGTAGCTACCCTGCTGTTAATGTGCTGCTTTTTATATTTTGTTGCAACTTCGGTCGACGAGTATGTCGCGACCGTTTATCGGAACTAAGTGATTCCAATTGCATATTGTTAAGCATCATTTCTACTTCCATTACATGTATTCCATTTACATGATATGCTTGCTGGTCATATAGTTATTGAACTCCAAAGTTGCTATGCTGCTGTTTTTGATAGCCACCTCTGTTTTTCTCTAAGTCTGTAACGTTCCGATGCCATGTGGCATGCTTAATATCTTTTGATCTATGATGCCTATTTGCATGATTCCTTTTGCCATGCCTTCCCTGTCATGTCTACTTTAGTTCCATATCATTTGTGAGCATGTTTGCATTGATTATCCTGTTTATGCATTGCTCTAAAGTGTGCTTCGTGATGTTGGCAGATTGTGTTGCAAACTTGTTTTGCTCGTATCTTTTTAACCGTAACTCCGTTTGGAGTGTGCCTTATATGTAACTTGATTTGTTTTTCGTGTACTTTGTGTTTATGCTATTGTTTGCTGTTGTTAACCAATCTAAAATATAGTTTAGGACAGAACAGTACCAAATCTTTTAATTGTTGTGCGGCACTTAGTGTTATGCCATGTTTAGGTTGTGCCTCACTTAAATTGACTAGCATAGATAGTTTACTTTGTGCTTCACCTCTTGCCATGTTTGTGTGCTATGCCATGCTTTCTTGAATTGCCATGTTAACAACCGTTGGTTGATCACCTGTAGCTAGACAACTTGAACCCTTGTAAATGTGCACAATCGTCGTGTGTGACGAGTACTCCACTTAACCTGTTAGTAACCGCTCTCGACGGTAGGTGCGATGTCTCGTGTTGCCTTCTTGTTGATGCTTGCTCGTGTTTGCTTCGTAGTAATATAGTTCTTGCTCCTTGATTGCTTTCCAGTGTTTATCATCTTGTGTGCTTCCGCGGGTACCTTCGGAGACGATGCGAGCTTGCGATCAACAACACCTTTGGAACCCGACTTATCAACAGGCAAGGACTATACATTACTTATAATCCATTCTATTTCAACCAGCGGTTTGCATGCTAGTCTAGGTTAGGTTCGATGTTTGATCTTACCACATGTTTACAGCCTCTTTCAAACCGATACAGCCATGTCCCTTCCCAGCAAACCATGTACTGCTATGTTACTATTGCTCGTTGCTCAGCCCATGCTTAGTATGCATGCTTAGGATGATACGATGTTACCGTGTTACTCTTTGGTTTGGGATATCACATTATTATATTGTTGTTGATGATATGATTATTATAATGTTGACTATATTCGACGAAGGATGGAAGTTCTAGGCTATCCCGCCCCGACGCTTTGTTCCATTTGAGTCACCTAGGATCCGAGTTCCGGGTATTGGTTTTAAGACTGAGCGTGCCTAACCGCGTGTGGGATTTTATGGGGTCCCCTTTTCTTACCTACCTAGCTTCAAACATTTCTAGTGGTGGCCCAAGCTGATTTACCATTTGAAACCGTTTGTCTGCTGGTCGGCCGCCAGTTGTTTACAAACCAACCTGGACCAGTGAGGACATAGTTCCCTTGCTGGCCCACCTTGTCCGGCTGAGGACCTGGTTTCCCATGTGTGATTAACCGTCTATCCAAACCTGCGACAGACGGTAGAGACCAGATCGAGAGAGCGGCCGGCTCCTGAGATGGATGTCGACTCACCGGGGGCACCCGGATTTGTTCGTTGTTAGTGAGAGGGACCTGTCGTTTCGGATCTCTTGGAACTAAATCATAAAATGGTTTCCTGTGATGGATAGCAACTGAGAGAGATGGGCGTGCGTGCGGAGCCTTGTAATGAGCAGTTGGTACACCCCTGCAGGGTTAAATCTTTTCGAGAAGCCGTGTCCACGGTTATGGACGACTAGAGACCTACTCCTTGTTCATAGACAACAACAACTGATGATAATCTTAATATAACTTGATCAACGTGTGTGTGCCTTGACTGCTTCTTCTTCGTCAGGATGCGAATAGGAGGACAAGGATAGGATAGGTGTTATGATTGAGTAAGTAGCTGATAGCAAGACTTGTTAGAGGCGATTCCTCATCGAATGCTTGGCTTCTTATCTTACTCTCTAGATCGTTTGCCACTTCATAAATGCTAGTGCGGCAGCAACCTCACCACTTACCCCTTCCTTACCGTAAACTACTAGTTGTCCTAGAATGAAGAGTGATGAAGTCCTTGCTGGGTCAGATGACCTCTACAGTTGGATGGTGACTACCTCTGTACTCATGATACTACCCCCAAACTCTTTTCAAGGTTCTGATCGACAACAGGTACGGTGATCGACGTTTCAAGTGGAGACTCGACGACGACTAGTTAGGCGGATCCCGGCGGAGGGCCTGGACCCGTGTGGTTATGGGGATCGATGTTTTTCTCTTTGCCACTAGGAATTTTGTTGTAGTCTGTACCTAGACATGTATCTTCCGATGTTGTATTGTATTTGAGGCAGTTGTATGCCGATTGTATGAGATGTTGTATCCTTGTATCTGTAATGTTGTGATATCATGTTGGAAATCCGGGGCATATGGCTTTGTCATATGTCGCGGTGGGACCGATATGTGCTTCGTCCCCGGATCTAGGTGGAAACATCTAGATCTGGAACAGTACCGCATATCGGGCCTTACAATGTTGAAGTAATATGTGTTCTTTGATATTTAAGTTGTGTTGTTATTCTCCTAGTGGTGTTGTGTGAGTCGAACACTCAACACTTCTCCTTATTAAGGACCTAGGGGAATGCATTGTGTATAAAAAATCCTTACGGTGGGTTGCCGGAGTGACAGAAACCTGAACCCTAGTTCGCACGCTTTTGCACAAGGGAACAATGGATCATCGATCGTATTCCTATGGTTAGACTTTTGCCTTAATTACTATCTTGTATTTGTGGATACTTGCAAGATGTTTAATCATAAGAGTGCACTTATCTTAGTCTAGAGGGTGTACTAGCATAGATCCACCCACTCGACACTTATCAACACAGCACATAGTACCGATGCGGAATATGGCGAAATCACGTGACTATTACTCCCGTGTGTTCTCATGAATGCTTTAGCCTTAATAAGTTTAGTTTCTAGGCCTATCCTTTGCTCAAAAGTATTGGGCCACTTGTTACTCCTTAGTGCCTTTTAGTTCACTCGCTTTTACCTTTTTGTTGCTTATAACGAAAATCCCTAAAAAGCTATCTTTCAGTTCCTTCAACCATTTCTTTACCAAAGTCACTTACCAATTCCTTCTGCTCCTCGTTGGATTTGACACTCTTATTTATCGAAAACACTACAAGCGATCCCCTACAGTTGAGGGTCCTCATCAAGGAGGATCAAACCCTTCTTGAGGCATGATGATCTGTTGGGAGAGGAGTGAGTCATTTTCTTTCCTCAGATCGTCATGAGACATCCTCACCCGTTCAAGTTTTTTCTTTCTCATGAGGAACTCATGGGCCAGCTTGTCATGATTGGAGAGGAGTGCCTCATGACGACTGATCAAATCTTGAAACTTTGACTGAAGAATTTTAGATTCATCAGTCAACTTTTGAGACTTTGTCATTTCCTCAACCAACATATCATCACTTTTGTTTAGTCGGTTTTGAATTATCTCAAGTGCATGTTGTTGCTTTGAAGCAAGTTTAGAAACTTTAGCATAGTTTTCATCAGGTTCTTCATCTTAGGCATCATCACAGGAAGAGTGAGAAGATTCCTTAGAGGTCTTGGCCATGAAGCAGAAGGCGGGAGTGGTATCTTCAGCCTCGTCATCAACGCGGTGTGAGACTAATTCCTCAGTGCTGAAGATTAACTTACTGACTAGTGCTGTGGAAAGAGCGAGACCAGCCACACCTTCAGATTGTTCAGACCCTTCTTCCTCAGCTTCAGGATCATAATCATATTCTTTAGAAACCAATTCTTTGCCGAGATATGCGCGAGCCTTGCGGGAGCTGCTGTTCTTGTATCCAGCAGACTTTGAGGATCTTGAGGATTTCTTATTTGAACTTTCATCGGAACTGACATCTTTTCCTTTCTTCTTCTTCTTCTGAAGCTTAGCTTCCTTTTCCCAAAGAGGACATTCAGCGATTCAATGGCCAGGTTTCTTGCATTTGCGGCAGACTCTTTTTCTTGCCTCAACTGAGTCATGATCTTTGTTTCTTCTTGAGGAAGATCTTGAGGAATTTCCGAAATGATTCTTCTTAGTGAATTCTTGGAACTTTATGGTGAGGAGAGCCAATTCCCGATTCAGAGTTTCAGGATCATCAGAGTCAGCCTCAGACTCTTCATCAGAGGTCACCTTTCGTGCTTTAGCTTTTAGCATGCAGACTTTTGGGGTGGATCCGTATAAGTCTCGTTTGTCAGAAAGCTTCAGTTCATGAGCATTGAGGCACTCAAGAATGTCAGCAGGATCAAGAGTCTTGAAGTCAGGACGTTCTTGAATCATCAGTGATAAAAAATCAAATGAATCATCGAGAGACCTCATTAGTTTCTTCACCACTTCGTGATCTGTAATATCAGTGTCACCCAGTGCTTGAATGTCATTTGATATATCAGTGAGTCTGTCAAAGGTTTGTTGCACATGTTCATTGTCCAAACGGTTTGTTCCATCGCTTTTCTTGACAAAGAGCGAAGGTGCTCCCCAAGCTGAGGAACTAGGGCGAATGAAGAATTTCCCAAGTGCTTCGTCGATTTCCTTCATAAGTTCAAGGAGTTCATGCGGCGGCATCTTGTAAGGAGGCTTAGCAATAGGGGTAGTGTCGGCTTCAAGTCGATGACGAATTCAACCTCTCTAGTCAGGGGTATTCCTGGCAGTTCTTTTGGGAAGACGTCGAGAAAATCACAAACGACTGGAACTTTCTCAATGCCTTCAAGAGGTGAGACGTTCAAAGCATTCATAATATAGATCTGCGCTTCATCACCCACAGGTAATTCGGGTGGTGTGGTTAACAATCTCGCCGGAGGGGTGAAAGAGTTGGACAGACTTGGTGCCACAATACAGTGCGGCATCGTGAACTTTCAACCAATCCATTCCTAGAATGAGGTCTATGGTGGAAGACTTCAGGAGGATGGGGGAAACAAGGAATACAATCCCTTCGATTTCAACGGTGGTATTGGGCACTAACTCGGTAGTGTGGCAATGGCCTATCGGGGTGCGTACAACCATCGGTGGGTTCATCCTTTCCATCGTGAAGTTAGGCGACGATTCAAATGCTTCTGAGATGAATGAATGCAATGCTCTTGAATCAAATAAAACAGTAGAAGGTACAGAATTTACGAGAAGGCTACCCATAACAGTAACGGGTTGTTCTTGAGCTTCCACAACATCAATGTTGTAAGCATGTCCACGATCATGAGCAGCATACCCAATATTGTAGTTGGGGGTCCTATTGTTGCCACGACCATTTCCGCGGCCAGAAGGGTGAACTACCAGTTGATTCTGAGTCTAGGGCCAGTCTCTGACAATATAACTGGGGAGACGACACTTGACGCACAGTCCATCCTGAGTATGGAGGGGTGCTGCATTGGGTGGTGGGGATAGAGCTCTTGGCCTCGATGGTGGCTGAGGCAGACGGGCTGCAGCATACGAAGGACTTGGAGCAGGGGCAAGTGCCTGAGTCACACTGTTAGGGAGCCAGATACAACGCTTCTATGTTGCGCCCGAAGATGAGCCAACGCCACGATAGCGTTTCTATGAGTCCTTGTGCTCCATCTGGGCAGTCTCGACGGTGATAGACTTGTTCACCATGATGGCGAAGTTGGTGAAATCATGAACGGCAAGAGCGAGCTTGAGGTTTGAATTGAGGCCACGGCGGAACTTCTGCTGCTCGCGGGTATCAGTGGTGATCTCTTCTTTTGCATAGCGAGAGAGGTTGAGGAACTCACGCTGATAGGCTTCAACTGTCATGTTGCCCTGAGTGAGGTTGCGGAATTATTCCCGCTTGCGATCCATGATCCCCTGAGGAATGTTGCGGGCATGAAAGGCAGTCTGAAATTCATCCCAGGTGATGACTTCCCCAACTGGAAGTGAACGCTTGTGGGTGCTCCACCACTGAGTAGCGGCGCCTTTCAGGTGATAGGACGCAAAGTTCACATAGTCGGCTGGATCGACATTAGCAGACTCCATCTCGTGAGTGATGTCGTGAAGCCAGTCATCAGCATCCAATGGCTGAAAAGAGTTGCAGAATATAGTGGGGTTGAGGCGGGTGAAGTCGTGTAGAGTCACTGTGGCATGCGGATGGTGGTGCCCATTCTGATTCTGCTGGGGGAACTGATCCATGATATTCTGCATGAACTGACGGTTCAGCTCAAACTGCTGCATCATTGTCGGGACCCGGGGTTAGCGTATGTAATTCCGGTCACAATACAATCACATGGAGAGCCGAGAGCCGTACCCACTTGTCTAAGCAGACAAGGCCAAGCACAGATCACTCTCGGTAAGCATCGAACGTGAGGGGCATCCCATCCAGGCCGGATGATCAACTGAGATGGGTCCTCATCGTCCTCTCACAAGTCTAAATGCTTATGGGTGGTGAATCCCATAATCATAGACAAGTCGCCTCAACCATGTTATCGATTGAATCATAACCCTGACATAAACTTACTCCAGCCCGATCACTTAGTCAGGATCTCGGGCGGGCTCGATCATACAACAAAGTGTGCCACGTGACAGAGTCACGAACAATCGCATCGCGATGCCCCAAGCTGCGCACATCTAAGGGCCACTTGGTGTATAAAAGACCGCCGGCAAGAACACAACTAAGCTATCGAACCCCACACTAAGACATGCATGTTATAATCATACACGCAGCATACATGTCCAGTGTAAATAGCAGGTAATCACAACATGAACTCTACAAACTCAGTCTTTATAACTTCTGCTAAACAGAGCAGACATAGTAGTTTTATTACAAGCAGAGATCACATGAATGTGATCCAACATTACATCAAACATCAACGGAAGAAAATTATGTCTTAGTAAAGACAAGTTTAACAAATGGCTTAAGAAGCCTGAAAGAAAATACAACGACCCTCCAAAGGGCACAGGCTGCTGCCTGGAACTATACGACATTGGTCCACGTCGAGCTCGAGGTAGAGGCCACCATCAGGGTCAGTGGTCTCGTCTCTAACACATAGAATAAGCAAACGTGAGTACAAAGTCATACTCAGCAAGACTTACATAGGAACTATACTACTCATGCACATGTATCAAGGCAAAGGGAGGTGGAGTTTCACTTGCAGAAATGCCAGCTTTGACTTGGCTAATCCTGAACTAAGAGTACCAGAGAGAGGTAAGAGCGTACACGAGTCCAAGTAACAGTCTCCAACCAATACTCCACTATGGTGCCTTCCTCGACTTCCTCACAAGGAAGCACGCCATAGCACTCACACTTATATTGGTGTGTTTTAGAAGTATCTGGTTCAAGTTATCTATGATCAAGTAAAGGTCTCCAAGTAGTCCATAACCGCGGACACGGCTATTCGAATAGTTCATTAACCCTGCAGGGGTGTACTGCTACACACACGCCTCATCAGTTACCGCCTGGGGATGGACCCTTCATGTGAGTACCGGCGAGGATGCTGCCACGACACTTCACTCACGGCACCATCTCTAGTCCTAGGGAGTCGCCTATTTGAGTTGGGACCACGATCGGAATCCGGCCGATTGTTCCGATGCAGACTCAAACGTTGTGTGACCGACATCAAGCTCAACTCGATCATGATCACTTGATTCAACGTGCCCACAACCTACGCCAACCACTTACCTTGGTTCCACCTGCTTGAGATCGTTAAAGGGCAAACTACTTGCGACTCCTGGACTGGTCCGGGGTGAGGTACTAGGCCGAGAGGGGTCAGTGAGCCCAATGTGTGGTCGTACTCTTAGTCTTGGATAACAACACAAGAACTCGGGCCTAAGGAAGTGTTCAACGAGACAACCCACTGTGTACTCCTACACAGCCTCTCATCGTTCACCTTTGTTTAGGGTAGCTTCACCAACACGTTACCACCATCATTCACATGATCACTACCATCCCGACTCACATCAAAGTAGCCTCAGGTAACAACTCTAAGCATGCAATAAGCTGTAACAGTTGCAGGGGCCACATGACATCTGCTAGGATTGTGGTTTTCTTACTACTGTGACAAAATGATAGGTCATGCAAAGGAATAGGTTCAACTAGCGGTAGAACGTATCATGGTGACATCCTAAACATGCATTTGCGAGAATGAGAGGGAACTCGGATTTTATAGATATGATCAAAGAGGGGGTTGCTTGCCTTGCTGACGATCACGAGGTATCACTCTTCTGACGTGAGGTTGAACTCGTCTCCGAGATCAACTCTACCGAGAAGATGCAATCACCGAAGCAATGAAAGTAAAGCACATTCAAGATAATACAATGCACATTCAAAATGCAAAACATAGCATGGCAAGGTGGTGATGTGACCTATGATTAAATTGCCACATTTTAATTGAAGTTAATTTGAAAAGTAAATTCAAATTCAAACTCCAAATGTTATTCAATTTAGTTTCAACTTGCATTTTCTAAAGTTTGTTCATTGTAAACCAAGGTATCATATGGGTGAAATGCTTCTGAAGTACAAGTGATTTGTGGTGCATTTCAAAGTTTGAAGTTGGAATAGCAATTGAATTCATTTTGAAATAATTCCAATTAAATCAAATAGCAAAAGCTACTGATCCCTTTTTAAGATCAACTCCAACATAGCTGAAAGTTGGAAATTTGGATAGAGGATTTTCTCCTGATCATTTTTCATATATTATATGTTAAATTTGGAGTTAAAATGAATTTTCTATGATTTTTCAAAGTTTCAGCCATTTTCTGGAATTTACTGAATAAATTAAATGATTTAACAATTTCTGCGTCAGGGTGACGTCAGTATGACGTGGGAAACCCTGACAGCTTCGGCCCACTGGTCAGTGTCTCTGTGTTAACAGTGGGTTTAGTTCAATTTAATTAAACCAGTTAATGCCCTTGGGCCCACAGTCAGAGAGAGAGAGGGGGGGATTAGAGGGGGGTTTAGTTCCTAACTAAACTAACCAGCCGGCGGCTAACCGGCGGCAGCCACAGGACGCGGCGGCGCTCGTCGGACTTGGGCTGCAGTCCACGGGGAGGGAACGGAGGGCACCGAAGCGTAGCTGTCGTCGTCGTGCGTCTGCTGGTGCTAGGCGGGCTTCAAGGGGGCGCTCGGGTCCACGTCTACGACGACGGGAAGCGGCGGCCGGAGCCACTGGTCATGGAAAACGGCGATAGAAGGGGCGGGGGGAACCACAGATGGGGGGATTCGGAGCGTAGAGCTCACCAGAGACGAATGGTGGCCATGGCGGAGTCGATGGAGGCCTGGCGAGGACGAATTTGGAGCTCGAGCTCCACGGCGGCCGGCGGCAGTTCTTGGAGTTGGCGTCACTTCTACTGGCCCTTTGCTCAAATTGACGCGGCGGCTCGATCTTGTGGTCACCGGGGAACCTCGTAGACAGGTTGGCTCGCCGGGAGGAGCTCTGTGGCCACGCGCGGGCATGGCGGCGCTCCGGCTACGGCTCGGGAAATGGCGGCAGAGGAGAGGAGGGAGGTCGCGAGGGGAGGGAGAGTGGCCTGGGGCCTTCTGGGCGTTTCCAGAGCGAGAGAGAAGAGAGGGGGAAAGCAGGAGGTGGCGAGGAGGTGGAGGCATGCTCGCCACGCAGCGCACGGCGCGGCTGCCTCTCCTTCTGTCAAGAGGAGGAAGACGACAGGGAGCTGGGTGGGCCGGGCCAG
This sequence comes from Bromus sterilis, assembly GCA_950022295.1. Classification (NCBI taxonomy): domain Eukaryota; kingdom Viridiplantae; phylum Streptophyta; class Magnoliopsida; order Poales; family Poaceae; genus Bromus; species Bromus sterilis. The sequence continues at coordinate 237,555,878 of OX465596.1, forward strand.
GTGGGCTGGCGCCTAGGCGAGGGGGTAAGTCTTTCCTTCTGTTTTCTTATTTTTCTTTCTGTTCTTTGTTTTTCCCATTTAATAAAAATAGTTAGGGAATTTATAAAAATCCCCAAACAATTTTATAAAACCTAGGTGACTATAAAGAAGTCAATCCCAAGTTTTGGGAATTTTTGAAATTCAATTTATTTGAATTTCAATTCAAATAGGCAAAAGATTTAATTTCCAAGCCACTATTTGGATTTTTGAAAAATCTATGAGCATGGGATTAATCCCAAATCACTTTTAAAATGATCACACTCATTTTTAGGATTTTTCAACACATCCAAAAGAATTTTGGAAAAATATTTATTTCTGGCCTTTTTATTTAAATCATTTAGGGCTTTTCTTTTCCCCAATTCCTTTTCTTTTGCAATTGTTTTCAAGATGCTAAAAAGCAAGCTAGGTTAAACACAAACCTAATTTGGGGTTCTGACAATCATCGCGGCCATGTAATCCGGCGGCGGAGGTGGGTCGTTGGCAGCACGACCACGACCACGACCACCACGACCAGCCATCCTGCTAAATTTAACAGGGGTATTTCAGCGATTAAAATTCAAATACCAGAAACAAGCATGAGGTAATGCGACAACAAAGAGGAGGCGCGGATATATAAGAGTAGTCATATAAGACATACACATCCACACACGGAGTCAATCAAAAATCGGGTAGCACAACATCGTAGAAATTAAGGAAAAAGGACACACTAGGCGGCGCATAGACCGTGGAAAGGAATACACGACGCGACATAGCTAAGGCTATATAATTCACGCCAAAAGAAAATTGTTGGCCACAGGAATTTGTGCCAGAGAACGCGCGGCCTGCCTCGAATGAGAAAGGGGATCCGCGGTCCGGGACCTAGGTCAGAACTCCTGCAATACGACTCAATAGAGGGTGAAGAAGAAGAACGTCGGGTGGAATCAATGATAACATGATCCTAATGTCAGAGTTAGTAAACCTTACCAGCAAGGATAAGAGAGCAGAGTCGCAGAGCATAGGTACGGAGAAAAAGGATCCCAGTACCTTAGATATGACGACGGGGTGATATCGATATGGGCCCGTAAGCCAAACATTAAGTTAGCAAAATAGTTTTTCAAAGACGAGACTCAACTTCGACCAAGTAGTGGGTGGGTGTCTCCTACAGGTAGTCGGCTCTGATACCAACTTGTGACTCCCCCAAAATCAAGCCGTGTACAGTAATCATACACGCAGGGTACACGGCCGAAACCAGGGTGCCATGGTGAGAATATCACATAACAACACTAGACAAAAATAAGATAATTCTTTTAAGTTACAAACCAGGGATCACGAGGATCCGAATACATAAGTTATAAAATCATAATATCTGAGGACAAAAATAATTAGTCAGTTTTGCCTTAAGAAGTCTAGCACAAATAACATCAGAGATACATATCGAAAAGGCAAGGCATCCTTCCTGAGATCCACCAAAGTACTCCTGGTCGACGAGGAACTCGACGTCGTAGTAGGCTCCTCCTGGAATCCCCTGCTCCTGGGCTCCAACCTCTGATGGCAGCAACCGGTCTGGTATATAAAACAAAGGGGGGAAATAAAGAAAGGGTGAGTATCTAGCATACCCGCGAGTCTTATGTCCGCTACTAAGCATTTATGAATTTTATCAAATGGAAAGGGGAGGCTATATATAGTGGACTGAATTGCAGAAATCCAGAATAAGGAAGAGAAGCTAGGCCTATCTAAGACTAGCATCTTCCGACGAGTCTTGCAGCATGAGGAGTGAATAGCCAACAGTTCATATAAAACATAAAGTAACAATGCGGCAGAAGTTCTGCAGCATTATATAATAGTAAGTTGTATGAGTTAACAATTATCAAGGCCTCCAAGAATCCTTCTTCGACTTCCCTGCGAGGAAGAAAACTCGGAACCAATCAGTTTAGTAGTAGTAGTAGTTTGTAGTAGTAGAGTCTGTCTTTAGCATAAAGTGTCCTGTTACCGTGGACACGGCTATCCAAATAGATTATCTTCCTTGCAGGGGCTGCACTACTATTACCCTACACGCTCGGATCTCCAGGGTGGCGTACACCTTGTTAGGGAATGCCCCACCGAGGCTATCCGATACGCCGAAGTCCATCCTTCAAGCTCAATAGAGAGGCCATCTGCCGGTCCAAATCCTAAGCACAAAGGGACTTTGGACCCCTGCCCTTTGTACTCTTGCACGGTACACGACTGGCCGGTGAAGCAGACCCATCTCCCACTACCGGAGTAGGCGGTCCAAGCCCGGCAATCAGCCTGAGGTAAAGCTGACGTTTGAAGAGCCATCGAACGAGGCTACAACGCAGAGGGCCCACACCGTAATCCCACGTGGAGGTAGTGCGTATAGGGCACGTCGACCCACTCAAGTCATCCACCTGACCCTTTAAGAATTTTTATTATTTTCTATCGGGACAACCGTTATCGTTGCCCCTATCCGGGTGAATCGCGGACAACGACATCAGCCAGGTCCACCCCATAACCAGATCCTATGGCCGCCTGCCCTGTAGTCCCACCAACTCGTGCGGTTACCAACAAGGTTAACCATCTCCTTACCTTGTCTCGATTTTGCTCTTTGAAGAGCTCGACTTTCGTACAACAGGGTACCTCTCGGCCATCGAACAAGTACCAGGCCCGCCGTACACCAGTGGAATACACATGTCCTGTCGGTCAGATACGATACCCTACGCGGGCACCGTTGGATCACCGGCGTTCGGGGCCCTAGGGCGGCTATACAAAGTCAGCAACGAGTGGAGTACAAGGATAACTCCTTGATAGCTCACACTTGATGTGGCTCGGCAGAGCCAAGGTAGGGGCCTTTGGCGATGTATACATTGTGTCGTACCTGTAGCAGTTGTAATATATTGTATCCGCGTTCACTCCCAGAGTGATCACGGCCGGCTTTCTAAACCTAGTTAACTAACAAAGCGCAGGGCTAACTTCTGAATATTATATTTAGTTATTAGGCAACATAGGACAAGGAAAGGTACATCAAGGGGAGACAAAGACAGGCTATGCAATTGCATAGGTAAGAAACATAGCGGCAACAACAATGCCTAGTGCAAGAAATGTACGGAAAGATAGGCGATATCTAGGGAAGGAAAATGGCTCTGCTTGCCTGGAAGCTCGACGGTAGGGGTAGGGTCGTCGACGACGTAGTCATACTCAACAGTGGGATAGTCGGCGGCAGCAGCGGGGTCTACCGGAGAAGAAGGGGGAGAAACAATAAATATAAAAGAAAACAATATGCAAATAGATGCATGACATGATCATCGACGGTACTAGGTGAAATGGTGTTAGAGGGATGCCACGGTGTTTCTAATGCAGTACTAGGTGATTTCTCGGAGCAGGAATTCATCCGGGGGTGAAATACAGGCTCTAAGTGATTATCGACAGTACAACCAGAGGGGGAAAGGTTCCCCGTTCGGTATGTTAGAGGGGTGTGGTGGGGGTATGGGTAGAGTATCCATATTCGTTGTATTTTTCTGATCAATTTTCATTAATGAAGTTTTTTTATCTGAGCTACGGTTTAAAAGTTATTAATTTTAAAAGTTTTAAATCAATTAAAAGGATTTCTGGATTTCTTTTATTAATTAAATAGCATTTTCCAAAATAGTGGGTTGACTGGTCAAACTAACATGTGGGACCCAAATGTCAGCCGCACAGTATTAATAAATCATTTAATTAAATTCAAATAATCACTGGGCCCAAATGTCATTCACTATGTATTTTTATCAAATCATTTTATTTAATATCTTACAGGTGGGACCCAGCTGTCACTGACAGAGACAATTAACAAGATTTTTATTCTAAAAAAAGGCCTAGGGCCCACATGTCATTCTAATAGGGGGTTATCTATGTTTAATTGAACGTGGAATAATTAGGGGATCTTGGGCACGCAAGTAAATGGCACATTAGCAGAGTAATTAGTGCTAAACAAATCACTTACGCGCGGGACCCACATGGCAGTGTCACTGGAGTCTCGCCGGAGACAATACGCCAGTGAGGTCGTCCATGCGCTCGATTCCGGAGACCAAATTGAGCGCGGTTTGCAGCTACGTGCTCCTGAGAGCGTGCGCGATTGATGTGTGGTAGTGGCGGCGACAGGGACGGCCGGAGGCGACGACGACGTCGAAGACGGCGGCGGCTAGTGCACATGTGAAGGCAACGACGACGTTCCAGCGGCGGATGTTGGGCATGCGCTAAAGGGATGGGTTCCTCGGAGCGTTGCAAGCATTTTGACGCGCACAACGTGTCATACGCGCGCACCATGTCACAGAAGTGAGCTCGGCGGCGGGGGCACTACCACGGCGAGCTCACTGCTCCCATGACGGGATGGGCTACGGCGCAAGGCGAGCAAAGTGGGAGGTTGGCGGCGGCGGCCCTGCTTACCAGAGGGGCGTAGAGGAGGGCAGCTTGCTCGGGGAGGGCTCGGTTCCATAATTTGTATTGCAAATGAATTGCTCGATGGCCGCCGGCGATGCAGAAAAGGGGGCGAGCGATTGCGGCGACTCCGTGGCGTCTCGGCTCGATTCCCTTGGATCGGTGACAAAGAAAACGACGACGCGGTTCCTAGACACGGTGGCGCGGGCTGGGATGGCCGGCGGCGCTCGGGCGAGATCTCCCCCGACGAAGACGAGACGAGGAGGAATGGGGTGTGGGTCTAGGGTTTGTACAGGGGCATGGGTGACTCGGGGCTTCTTAAGCTCGCCGGCTAGCCGGTGGATGGCGTCAACGGCGACATGCATGGGCGTGGCACCGCGATGGCCTCCACGCCATGGGGGATGACTAGAGGAGGGAGACTGGGTAGGTGGGCTTAGTGGGCTAGGTAGGCTGCATTGTGCACTTGTTGCACAGGTGGGGTGGGATTCTTTCCTCTTTCTTCTTTTATTTATTTTCTCTTCTTTCTGTTTTCTGCTTGGAATTCTTTTATGAGCTTAAACATTTTGGTAAAACATGAAACTTGTTTCATAATTTGTATAGCACATTAACAGTGTGCAACAAAAAGTTTGGGGTTTTTTATAAATCATTTGATAATTCTTTTAATATGCAACTAGTAAATGGGGTTGTTTTGCTACTCGTTTGAATTATTTTTAATATTTATTTATCGCAATAAATACCCAAGGTTGGTTTAACATGGTCCACTAATTTTTAGGCATTTAAAAAATTGGTTGCACAACTTTTAGACAAAGTTTTATTTTACACTTTGTTTTTATTATCAATTCAAATGGGTTATGAAATGATGAGATGCAAAGATGATCAAAGTGAGATTAGCAACAGTAATTGTCATTAACAAAAATGATTACTGCTACATGACACAGAGGGTGTTACACCACCCTCTCTGGTGCCCTACCAGGACTCCGATTTTTACCCTCGATGAGGAAATCCCAGAACAGAAGTCATTTTTCCAATTCTCATCGCGGAGCCACCGCCGCCATCTGTTCCTCTCCGAGAGAGCTAATCTGGAGGTTGTTTTGGCCTCCGGTGAGGGGTAATCATCGCCATCTCATCACCATCTCCACTCAATCATCCCTCCATGACTTATCCTTTCATGTGTGAGTAATTCCCTGCTGTAGGCAAAGGGGATGGTAGGGATTGGATGAGTTATATCATGTAATTGTTCATCAGATTGTTGGGGCATGTTGCCTATCATCTACTATGGTGTTTATCATCTTTGCTACAACTTGTTGTTCTTATTGCTTGTCACTTTGGTCCCGAGTGCCATGATTTAAGATTTGAACCCTATGTGTTTCCATGAATATATTTGTGTGTGTGATCCTATCTATGAGTTGTATGCACATGTTATAGTCCGGAATCCATTGGTTGTTAATGCTTTGTTCCGGTGCTCTTTGACAGGAGCACCTTAATCTCTATAAGTTCCTTTTGGCCCCGTTTGTAGCGGGATGGTAGCGCAAAAGATGTTGTGCAAGTTATTATTGCAAGCACATACAACTATCTTAGGGATACATGCCTCATATTTGATATATGCCTAGATGATCATTACTTTTCTGTGTGCCTTGCCCCATGTAAAATACATGATGTGTCTAATCCATGCAGCGTCCAACCATCCGTCCCCCTAGCCTGCAGTGTTTTATTCTGCTGGTTACAAGTTACTTTACTTTTACCGTTTTTACTTTTGTTGCTTTACCGCCACTATATCCATTACCACTATCACTTCCATATCACCGTTACCACTAATATCTCGTTGCCAAGAAAGTATCTTTCAGGTGCGGTTGAACTGACAACTCAACTGTTAAAGTTTATAAATATTCTTTGGCTCCCCTTGTGTCGAATCAATAAATTGGGTTATCTTACCCGTGAAGACTATCGCGATCCCCTACACTTGTGGGTCATCAAGACCGTTTTTTGGCGTTGTTTCCGCGGAGCATAGCTCTATTTACAAGTCTACATGAAGTGATTTTGCTTGCTGAAATTTATCCACTATGGGTAAGAAAGGATACCCCAAGGTTCCAATTTTACCATCCACTACAAGAAAAGGTACCGCTCTTAGCACCAGTGCTACGCTTGATTCTCCGTCCGTTATGAGTAAGTTTGCTTCACCACCACCACATGATGCTTCTACCGAGTCCATTACTATGTCTGATACTTTTGATGATGATTCGACTACTCTTGATGATATTGGTTTTCTTCGTCGCTATCTTGAATCTCAAATTGCTAAGGTTGCAAAATAGTCTGAGACTGAAACTCCTGCTACACATTACCCCAATTGCAGATCCTTTGGTTACCTAGACTTGAGTGAACTCAAGGAAAAAATCCTTGATGATGATTATGTTGAACTTGATGATGATTTATGAAGGTAACTTACAGAGTGTGCTGACTCTGACCCTGGTGTTGTAAGGAAGCTGCTTGAAAAGCACTCCATGAAGAACAAGTTTATTCCAGATCCTAAATCTGCTTCATCTCCTATTTACATTGAAGATGCTGATTTTGATTTCTCTGTTGATCTTTCACTTATATCTACAGTTGAAGCTGACCCCTTTTATGGCAGAGAAAATGATGCTATTGCACACCTTACCAAACTCACTGAGTTGTGCGGTTTATTTCCTACCGAGGACAAGAAGAGAAATTATTATGTTACTAAGCTTCTTCCTTTTTCTTTGAAGGGGGATGCTAGAGCATGGTATGACACACTACTTTATGGATCTATTAAAATTCCTCAAGAATTAGCTCAATATTTTCCCGCTCATATGCAACATGCTGCTTTGCAAAGAATTTATAATTTTAAACAGTTGCAGGATGAGCACATCCCTAAGGCTTGGGGGAGGTATTGCACTTTATTCAAGGCTAGGCCGGGACATGGGGTCCTAAGAATGAATTGCTTGATATATTCTATGCTGGCCTAACCGATGAATCTAGAACCTATCTAGATAGTTTTGTTGGTTGTGTTTTCAGGGAAAGAACACCAGACGATGCTGAAGAACTAATGGGCAAAATAGCAAAAAATCATGAAGATTGGTCCATTCCTAAACCACCTCCACCACCAAAGAAGCGGGGAATGCTCGCGGTAAACCTCGAAGATATGCAAGAAGCTAAGAAGTCTATTAAAGAGAGAGGTATTAAAGCTAAAGATGTGAAGAATATACCTCCTATTGAAACACTTTGTGAGCCTACTACTCAACCTCCAACAGTAGAGGTACACTCTCTTTTCGATTTCAATGCAAGTGACATCCCTCATGGTAAGTGTAACAACCCGGGATTTTCACCCAAATTAAAAAATTTGTTTGTTGCTTTGTTTTATTGCTTGTAAGAATTGTTTGCAGTATTTGCTTCGCCAATTTATTAATTGGTGATTATATTTCCCCCTCCTTCTCGTACCAGCATGTGTGACCGACCCATTTCCACCGCGGCACACGACCTTTAATACACCAGGTTCACCCGAGCACCTTCGCAACTTTTGGCGCAAGACCAGCCATCGCCATCGGAACGAAAAAACCCATTTATTTAATAAACAGATTAGTTTTATTGGGAGCCGGAAAAATGTTCTTGGAACGGTATCTAAGTGAGGTATAAGTAACCGTATCACCGCGTTGAGCGGGTGGTTCGATATTTCGTCCGAATCGGAGGTCGTATGAACTCCCGGTGGTCAGAAACGCGATCACCGGAGCGCGCGAGAGAGAAACCGGGGGCGTTAGCGTAAACTGGCCAGCCAACCTGGGCTATAAATATACCACCACCCTCTCCTAGATCTTCTAGGGTTTCCTCTTTGTAAACATTGCAGCCACCCCGTCCTAAATCCCCAAATTCTGCCCCCAAGTCCCTCTCCCCTGAAACCCTAGCCCCAGCCCTCGATCTGGACCACTAGATCCAAATCAGAGGGCTCCCAACGCCTCCATGTAGCTCCAACCTCCCCTCCAACCGACCCGGGCCCCACAAGGCCCTAGAAGCCTGCCCGGGCCCGATCTGGACCGGTCAGCCCGCAGCTCCGCCGCCGCACCTCCACGCCGGCGAGTCATCACCGCCCATGGACGCACCGTGCCGCCGCCTTGCCGCGGTGAGCTCCCTCCCCGCGCCTTCTCTCCTCCTCTCCCTCGCCACCTCACCTTACCCCTTCGCCGCAGGAGCCGCCCGTCACCGGATTCGCATCCGTGGAGGCCAAGCCCGTCGCCACACCATGGCTCCGGCCTCCTCGAAGTCGAGCTCGTGTCGCATCCTTGGAAAGCTTCGCCGGCCAGATCCGTCTTGTTGCGTGTGGATCTGTCTCGTCCCAGCCTCCCACGCTCAGATCCGCTCGCTCCGAGCCCTCGTCGGAGCTGCCAACCAGTCGGTAGCGCCTCCATACTCGAGCCCGTTAGGGAGACTCGATCGAGACGAGCCCCTGTGCCTGCAGTCGCGCCCGGCTGGGCCTCCCGACCAGGTGGGCCACTCAACGCCCACGACCCGACCGCCTCGCCCCGCCCACGGCTACCCGACGCCCAGGGCAAGCGCCCACTATCATGCGCCCACCCCTGCAGCTGGGCTCGGCCCGCCAAGGTGACGCCCCCGCCTTTTTCTTTTTTTCCCGTAGTGAAGCTAGGCTCGGCCCATGTGCTGTCTCGCCCCTTTGGGCAATGTATAGCCATCTAGCGCTCACCCCTGGTAGGCTCGTTTAGTCTAGGTCGGCCCGATGGCAATTTATTATTTTCTGGAGTTATTATTAGGCAGATTGCGGTGTAACTTTGCGATGCGAATATCTTTTCATCGATAGCTCGGATGGAGACGCTTTCTACATTAAAGTTGCTCCATTTTGCGTGTAGATTAATAAAATGTTGCTCTTTGCCATGTTTGAACTTTTAGACATGTTGTTTTACTGCTATTTACGTCGTATGCCACTGTAATGTAATAGGCCGTAACTCTTTAACCGTTCCTCCGAATAAAATGTTTCTTATATGTACCTTGTCTAGAAATTCGTCTAAATTGTGAATTTGATGCTCTTGTTTGCTAATTAAAATAATAAAATTATGTTTAGGGCAGAACAGTACCAAATGCAATAATTATCGTGTGGTCCGTAATAGTGGCCATGTATAGGCTTTACCCCCCACTTAAAGTGACTAGATTAGATAGTTTATTTATGCTTCACCTCTTTCCATGATTGTGTGATATGTCTTGCTTGAGTGAGATTCCATGTTAACAACCTTTTCTCATGTTGTCTAGCTAAACAAGTTGAACCGATGATAAATGTGTGATATCGTCGTGTGTGAAGAGTACTCCACTTAACTTGTTAGTAACCGCTCCCGACGGTAAATGCGATATCGTATTGCGTTGTCTCGTGTTGCCTTCTTGATGTTTTTTGCGGGTGATTGCTTCGTAGTAATAAATGCTTTCTTGTCGATTGCCTTTCTAGTGTTTCCTTCTTGTGTGCTTCCGCATGTACCTCTCGGAGACGTTGCGAGTTTGTGATTGGATACACCTTCAACTTCGTCTTCTCATCAGGTAAGGGGGAGCAGATATCATGCTTATAACTTTCAGCTCACTTCTTCCTAGGTGTAGGATAGAACGATTGCTTGATCCTACCACTTCATATTTATTCCTCCATATTAAAATCCAAATAGAAATGTCCCCCACATCCCAGCAAACCTTTGTTTGGGCATGTACCTTCCTTGCTTAACCACTGCTTAGTATGCATGCTTAGGATGCTATCAACTGTTATCCTGCTACTCCTTGGATTGGGTTATCACACTATTGTATTGTTGTGGATGATATGATTATTATAATGTCGACAATATTCGACGAAGGATGGAAGGTCTAGGTCACCCCGCCTTGATGCTATGTTCCATTCGATTCACCTAGGTCTCGAGTTCCGGGTATTGTGTCTCTTGGCGAGCGTGCCTAACCACGTGTGGGATACTATGGGGTCCCCTCTTCTTACCTACCTAGATCCAAACATTTGTAGTGGTGGCCCAAGCTGATTTACCTTTTGAAATCGTGTGAGTGACTGGTGAGCTCCCAGTATATTTTAAACAACTCGGGCCAGCGGAGACAGAGTTCCTTTGTTGGTCCACACTGGTGAGCTAGGGAAGCCCCTGAGTTCAGGTGAGGTTAACCCCGACCTTAGCCATACAGAAGAGTCCGATCCGAGGGCGCGGCCGGATTTTGGATTGGGTGTCGACTCCCCGGGGGCCACCCGGATTTGTTCGTTGTTAGTCAAAGGGATTATGACGTCCGGATCTCTCGAAAAAACTCTTCAATGAGTGTCTTGAATGGGCCCGACTGAGAGAGCCAGCGTACATGTGGAGCTTATAATGGGCAGTTGGTAAACCCCTACAGGGATAAATCTTTTTGAGAAGTCGTGTCCACGGTTATGGACGACTTGAGACCTACTCCTTGTTAATAGACAACAACAACTGAGATAATCTTAATAACTTGATCAACGTGTGTGTGCATTGACTGCTTCTTCTTCGTCGGGATGCGAAGGGGACGACAAGGATAGGATAGGTGTTATGTTTGCGTAAGTAGCGGATAGCAAGACTTGTTGGAGGCGATTCCTCATCGACTGCTTGGTTCTCATCTTAAACTAAAATAGATTGTTAGCCACTCATATATTGCTAGTGCGGCTGCAACCTCAACCACTACCCCATCTTACCGTGAGAAGTTAGTTACAAGACTTGTTGATATAGCTCACCCCTTTCTTCTCTCCTTTATGCACATTATGCAAACAATATTGGACTATAGAGGAACTCGAAGACCCTTATTCTAGACGCCTTTGCGGAGACTCGACGACGACTAGTTAGGCGGATCCTGGCGGAGAGCCTGGACCCATGTGATTACGGGAATGGTGTGTTTTACCTTTGCCAATAGGCATTGGCTTATAGTCTGTACTCAGACATTTATCTTCCGCTGATGCAATGTATTAAGGAAGTTGTATGCCGATTGTATGAGATGTTGTATCCTTGTAGCTGTAATGTTGTGATATCATGTTGGAAATCCGGGGCATATGGCAGTGTCATATGTTGCGGTGGGACCAATATGTGCTTCGTCCCCGGATCTGGATGGAAACTCTCAGATCTGGAACAGTGCCGCATATCGGGCCTTACAACTTGGTATCAGAGCCATAACGACCGTAGCATCCCTTATCTGGCCGAAGTCGAGTCTAGACAAAAACTATTTTGTAGTTACTAACTAAGTTATCGGAGAGTAGGAATATTTTTATTCCTTATCCTTGCTTTGGTCAGGACAATGTGTCGTAAGTGTTTTATTGTCCCCTTATCCCCTTCGAACTCTAGGATCTCGAGTCTGTGGAGTATCCAAATCGTTACAATGCTTTTCTTGCAGCGTATTGTCTTGATTCCGATATCAGGTTGGGAAATCATGTAGTACCTTTAGGTTCTTCGACTCTGGTGGACATCTTGGTCGTCCTTTGACTTCATTACTCTTGCCTAGTATCCTCACGACCTCAGTGAGAATGCTTCACTTAATCTTCATCTCTCGTTCTCGTTCTTCCTCTTGATATCATGATGGCTTCGTCTTTCGACGATGTCTTCTCTCTGCGGAAAGTTTCCCGATGGAGGTTTGTCGTTCAACATGGAGAAGAGCCCCTTGTTGGTGGTGTTGAGGAACGTCGTCTATCTTTTCTCTCCCCTCCTCTCCCCGGATCGTCCAGGATCTTGGGACGAGATCCCTTGTTGGTGGTGTTGTATTGTAACAACCCGGGATTTTCACCCAAATTAAAAAGAAATTGTTGCTTTATTTTATTGCTTGTTAGAATTGTTTGCAGTATTTGCTTCGCCAATTTATTAATTGGTGATAATATTTTCCCCCTCCTTCTCGTACCGGCATGCGTGACCGATCCATTTCCACAACGGCACACGACCTTTGCGACAACGGGTTCACCCGAGCATCGTAGCAACTTCTGGCACAAGACCAGCCATCGCCATCGGAACGAAAAACCCCGTTTATTTAATAAACAGATTATTTTTATAGGGCGCCGGAAAAATGTTCTCGGAACGGTAGCGAAGTGAGGTAGAAGTGACCGGATCACCACGCTATGCTCGTGGTTCGAGATTTCGTCCGAATCGGAGGTCGTATGAACTCCCGGCGGTCAGAAACACGATTACCGGACGTGTGAGAGAGAAACTGGGGGCCTTTGCGTAAACTGGCTGATGAGGACATCCCTACTAATGTTACACCCATATCCTCACCAACTACACATATTGGACCAGTTACTAGAGCTCGTGCACGTCAACTAAATTATCAGGTACTTTCGTTTCTTGCGAATCCTTCTATTGTTCATGAACATATGATACTTCCTAAATTAGATACTTTTGTTTTGCTTATGAATGAAGGACCTAGCATGGACAAGAAGGATGGTCATTGGAGCGGGATCAAGCATGGAGAAGAAGGTGCGCGCGCGGGAAAGGACAGCGGAGCTTCCCGTGGTGATTATCGCACTTTGAAGCCACCATAAGGCGCGCATGAAGTCTTGGACGAAATACGCGAGATGCCACTTCATTATTTTCGTCCAAGGGCAATTATAGGTGCTGCGTCACCTTAATATTGGGCTGGGCCCATGTAATTTCGAAATACCACCTTATAGGCTGTTTTTAGAGTCCGTATGTGTGGGGAAACCGAGTTAGGGTTGTTTTCGGACCCCACCTCCAAGGGGTCACGAAAATCCCCTCTGTTCCCCCATATATACAGCCCTTAGGGCGTCGTTTAGACGTGGGTTTTAATTAGATTTAAGTTAGCCATAGCCGCAACTTCGAGCTCTTCGTTTGTGTCATCCGACCAGGCCAAGACCTCATTGGAACCCCAACTTTCGTAATCATTCATCTTATATTCGCAATATCCAGATTGCAATTCTTAGTTCTTGCTTGTTCTTCGATTGCTTGCAGGAATTAGACCTTCGTGGTCAGGTTGATCGTGCATCCGCGGGATCAATAACCTCTCGGAGTTGGTTTAGCGATCGCTAAGGCGCAACGTCTTCGCACGTTCGTAGTCGGATCGTGAAAGTCGCCTCCACCATAATCGATCCCCACCATCTCATCGAAACATCGGGACACCTTCGCCTCTATCAAGTGGTATCAGATTTCCAGGTTGCTCGGTGAGATTTACCAGTTTTCATAGTCTAGATTGGTTCTGTTCTTCATACCTACAGTCCACGAAAAAGCCAAAAACAAAATTAGGGTTAGATCATCACGTTCCAAAACAGTCCGAGCCCTTATCCAGTTTTCTTTACAGTAGCTTGCCTTGTTGAATTTACGGTTGCATCGTTGTGTCAAGTTGCTGATCTTAGCGTCTAGTTCCCTTAGAGTTTCGAGTTCTGATCACAGTTTGCCACGTCGCCGCCGCACAGTAGTCATCCTACCACGTTCCGCCAATCCACGTGCAGATACACCACCACGTTCCGCCAAGCAGAGTCCATATACACCACCACGTCTCACGAGTCCGAGTTGAGTTCCACCATCAGTAAGGATCCTGATCTCTCTGTAGCCAGATTAGTTTTGAGTTGTTAGAGTCGGATTTCACCAAACTTTTTCCGTCCAGAGAAGGGGGGTGATTTCCAAAAAAAAAATAAAAAAAAAAAAATTTCAGAGCAGTTTTTAGGCCAAAAATTTCAGGGGTGAAAAAATTTCGTGCCCATACGTTCCTTAGGTCCAGAAACTCATTTTGAGACGTTCGCCACCATAGTGATTTTTTCGCACTTTTTCAGCCACCGCAGTCCCGCATCGCAAAAAAAAAAAAAAAAAAGCAAAAAAAAAAAAAAAAAAAAGAGAAATTTTTTTTTCAGAGTGTGCTTCTCAGTTGATTACGTGCCGCGCCGTGCTTTCGTTGGTGTTTTAGGCTCGCGTCTCTAGTACGGTCTAGCCTAGGATCAGCACAGTACCGACGTTGAGTGTTTATTCAACTTTGCATCTCTGTTTTGATTACTGTTGAGCTTTTTGCTACCATATTTGTCAAACCTACCTACAGCTCCACATATATTCTACTTCGTGCGGTTGACACCTCCTGGCCATCGCTCTACCACATCTCTGAGAGTTTTGACCCGTTGGTTGTACATCACCACCTGCTGCTAGGTAAGAATCGGTAAGAACTGAAGAAAAGCTTGACGGATTTGTGCTTTCCACCACCCCACATCCCATTAGTCGAAGTAGGATCATACTTCTGTGTGTTTTCTATTTCTGCTAACCATGCCAGGATCCCATGATGAAGTGGCGCGGGATGCACCTGATTGGGAGAATATGACAAACAAAGCATTACATGATAAATTTGCACAAATGATGTCTGAACAGGTGAATGACATCGAGAACAGATTTACAGAGGCGATTGATGGTGTGGAGAAGATGATCGACACCAAGCTCGACGCCAAGTTTACTGAGTTGCTCGCACGCTTACCTATACAGCCTGCGGCCGCTCCAGCACAGCCACCGCCACCACGACGTGCACGACGTATTCTGTTTCCGGGCGGACAAGCTGCTGGTGCTCCTGCTGCTGCTGCAGTTACTGCTGCTGCTGCCTGTGACGTCGGCCAGGACGACAACTACGAGGGTGATTACGAGGAGGAGGTGGAACAAGAAGCGGCCTATGAACAGCCAGCTGGACGTCCACGTCCCAACATTCGCCACGGTCGACACCAACCACCCCCTCAGGTACGCGATGATGAACATGTGCCTAAACTTAAATTGAATCTTAAGCCGTTTGAGGGTAGATATATTCCTGATGCTTATCTTACTTGGGAGTTAGAAACTGAACAACGCTTTACATGTTTACAATATCCTGAGAATAGACGTGTTACTGCTGCTGTTTGTGAATTCACGGGTTTTGCATCTATTTGCTGGTCTGAACATTGTAGATTGCATGCTAATAATATTCCAGCTACTTGGGCTGCTTTAAAAGATGCTATGCGTACTCGCTGGGTTCCTCCTTATTATCAACGTGAATTGCTACAAAAATTACAGCGTTTGAGACAAGGAAAAAATTCTGTAGAGGAATATTATCAAGAATTACAAACTGGATTGATTAGATGTGGCCTAGTAGAGGATAATGAAGCTATGTTTGCACGTTTCATAGGTGGCTTAAACAGGGAGATACAAACTATTCTAGAATACAAGGACTATGCTACTATTACTCGTTTGTTTCATCTTGCTTGTAAAGCTGAACGTGAAGTGCAGGATCGACAGGCCGCTACGCGACCTAACTTTTCTGCAGGACGAAATACATCATGGACATCGCGTGGACCTTCTACATCCACACGTCCTGCTGCTCCACCCTCTACTTCAGCCGCTCATTCTTACAGGGAGCCACCAAAACAGTGAGCGCCACCATTCAAGGGTGCACAGAGTGGTCCAGCGGCGAGTTCTTCTTCATCCATGGCTTCCATAGGGCAAACACGAGATCGTGATATTAAATGTCGCAGGTGCCAAGGTGGAGGTCACTTCGCAAAAGACTGTCCCTCCAAGCGTGTGATGATTATTACGGCGGATGGTGGGTATGAGTCAGCGAGTGACTATGATGAGGAGACTTTAGTTCTCATTGCTCATGAGGAACAGGGTGCCCATGATGATGCTCATGATATGGAGTATATGGCTCCTAATGATGCAGATAAATATGCTAGTTTGGTTGCTCAACGTGTGTTAAGTGTGCAGGTAACGAAGGCTGAGCAAAACCAGAGGCATAATTTGTTCCACACAAAGGGAGTGGTGAAAGAACGTTCGGTTCGCATCATCATTGACGGAGGGAGTTGCAACAACTTGGCTAGCATGGAGTTGGTGGAGAAGCTATCTCTCACCACAAGACCACACCCCCATCCGTACTATATTCAGTGGTTTAACAATAGTGGTAAGATTAAGGTAACGCGTTCTGTTCGTGTGCACTTTAGCATTGCTGCATATGCTGATTATGTTGATTGTGATGTGGTACCCATGCAAGCATGCTCTCTTTTACTTGGTAGACCATGGCAATTTGATAGGAATGTTGTACACCATGGTAGGACAAATCAGTTTACTCTGGTTCATCAGGATAAAAATATTGCTTTACTTCCTATGTCTCCTGAACAAATTGTGACAGATGATCTTGCTAGAGCTAGTAAAGCTAAACAGGAGAAAAATAAGAGTGAAAATGAGATAGCAGCCAAAGAATTTGAGCAACAACATAAGACTAATAGCAAATCTTCTTCTGCTGTGTCTAATGAAATTAAATTGACTAGTCCAACTTTGCTTGCTACTAAAGTTGATATTTCAGATTTGGATGTTAGTCAATATGTGTGCTATGCTTTTGTGTGCAAAGAAGCTTTGTTTTCATTTGAGGAATTGCCTCCTTCTTTGCCTCCTGTTGTCACTGACCTTTTGCAGGAGTTTATTGACGTCTTTCCACAAGACGTACCACCGGGATTACCACCTATTCGAGGGATTGAGCATCAGATTGACTTAATTCCCGGTGCTTCACTGCCCAACCGTGCGCCATACCGTACCAATCCGGAGGAGACAAAGGAGATTCAGCGTCAAGTACAAGAGCTACTCGACAAAGGTTACATACGTGAATCCCTTAGTCCTTGTGCTGTTCCTGTTATATTAGTGCCTAAAAAGGATGGAACATGGCGTATGTGTGTTGATTGTCGAGCCATTAATAATATTACTATTCGTTATCGTCATCCTATTCCTAGGTTAGATGATATGCTTGATGAATTAAGTGGCTCTACCATGTTTTCCAAAGTTGATTTGCGTAGTGGATACCATCAAATTCGCATGAAATTAGGAGATGAATGGAAAACGGCATTTAAAACTAAGTTTGGATTATATGAGTGGTTAGTCATGCCTTTTGGGTTAACTAATGCACCTAGCACTTTCATGAGATTAATGAACGAGGTTTTACGTGCTTTCATTGGACGATTTGTGGTAGTCTATTTTGATGATATACTGATTTATAGCAAATCTTTGGAGGAACATTTGGATCATTTACGTGCTGTTTTTATTGCTCTACGTAATGCACGTTTGTTTGGTAACCTTGGGAAGTGCACCTTTTGCACCGACCGAGTATCGTTTCTTGGCTATGTTGTTACTCCGCAGGGAATTGAAGTTGATAAAGCCAAGATCGAGGCGATTGAGAGTTGGCCGCAGCCCAAAACGGTCACACAAGTGAGGAGTTTTCTTGGCCTCGCTGGATTCTATAGGCGTTTTGTGAGAGATTTCAGCACCATTGCTGCACCTCTCAATGAGCTTACACGCAAGGATGTGCCTTTTACTTGGGGTACCGCACAGGAAGAAGCCTTCACCGTATTGAAAGATAAGTTAACACATGCTCCTTTGCTCCAACTTCCTGATTTTAATAAGACTTTTGAGCTTGAATGCGATGCTAGTGGGATTGGTTTGGGAGGTGTGTTATTACAAGATGCTAAACCTGTTGCTTACTTTTCTGAAAAATTGAGTGGGCCTAGTCTGAACTATTCTACTTATGATAAGGAATTATATGCTCTTGTTCGGACATTAGAAACTTGGCAACATTATTTATGGCCCAAAGAATTTGTTATACATTCTGATCATGAATCTTTGAAACACATAAGAAGTCAAGCAAAACTTAATCGTAGACATGCTAAGTGGGTTGAATTTATTGAGACTTTCCCTTATGTCATTAAACACAAGAAGGGGAAAGATAATATTATTGCTGATGCTTTGTCTCGTCGTTATACTATGCTTTCACAACTTGACTTCAAGATTTTCGGTTTAGAGACAATCAAAGATCAATACGTAAATGATGCGGAATTTAAAGATGTATTGCAGAATTGTAGAGAGGGTAGAACATGGAACAAGTTTGTGCTTAATGATGGATTTGTGTTCCGTTCTAACAAGCTATGCATTCCAGCTAGCTCTATTCGTCTTTTGTTGTTGCAGGAGGCGCATGGAGGAGGATTAATGGGACACTTTGGCGTGAAGAAGACGGAGGACGTACTTGCTACACATTTCTTTTGGCCAAAGATGAGACGGGATGTTGAGCGTTTTGTTGCTCGCTGCACTACATGTCAAAAAGCTAAGTCACGACTCAATCCTCATGGTTTATACATGCCTTTACCTGTACCTAGTGTTCCGTGGGAGGACATATCCATGGACTTTGTTTTAGGCTTGCCTCGAACAAAGAATGGGAGGGATAGCATATTTGTTGTCGTGGATAGATTTTCTAAGATGGCACATTTTATACCATGTCATAAAAGCAATGATGCTGCTAATGTTGCTGATTTATTCTTTCGTGAGATTATTCGCTTACATGGTGTGCCCAATACTATTGTCTCGGATCGTGATACTAAGTTTCTTAGCCATTTTTGGAGATGCTTATGGGCTAAGTTGGGGACTAAACTACTTTTTAGTACTACATGTCATCCCCAAACTGATGGACAAACTGAAGTAGTCAATAGGACTTTGTCTACTATGCTTAGGGCTGTTTTAAAGAGTAACTTGAAACTGTGGGAAGAATGTTTACCTCATATTGAATTTGCTTATAATCGTTCATTGCATTCTACCACTAAAATGTGCCCTTTTGAGATTGTTTATGGTTTTCTACCTCGTGCACCTATTGATTTGCTACCTCTTCCATCTTCGGAGAAGGTTAATTTTGATGCTAAGCAACGTGCTGAATTGATATTAAAACTGCATGAGTTAACTAAAGAAAACATTGAGCGCATGAATGCTAGATACAAGCTTGCTGGTGATAGGGGTCGAAAGCATGTTGTGTTTGAACCCGGAGATCTTGTTTGGTTACATCTACGTAAAGATAGGTTTCCTGATTTGCGCAAGTCTAAGTTAATGCCTCGAGCTGATGGTCCCTTTAAGGTTTTGCAGAAAATTAATGATAATGCATATAAACTTGAGCTACCTGCAGCCTTTGGGGTTAGTCCCACATTTAATATTGCAGATTTGAAGCTTTATTTGGGAGAAGATGATGAGCTTCCGTCGAGGACGACTTCAATTCAAGAAGGGGAGGATGATGAGGACATCCCTACTAATGTTACACCCATATCCTCACCAACTACACATATTGGACCAGTTACTAGAGCTCGTGCACGTCAACTAAATTATCAGGTACTTTCGTTTCTTGCGAATCCTTCTATTGTTCATGAACATATGATACTTCCTAAATTAGATACTTTTGTTTTGCTTATGAATGAAGGACCTAGCATGGACAAGAAGGATGGTCATTGGAGCGGGATCAAGCATGGAGAAGAAGGTGCGCGCGCGGGAAAGGACAGCGGAGCTTCCCGTGGTGATTATCGCACTTTGAAGCCACCATAAGGCGCGCATGAAGTCTTGGACGAAATACGCGAGATGCCACTTCATTATTTTCGTCCAAGGGCAATTATAGGTGCTGCGTCACCTTAATATTGGGCTGGGCCCATGTAATTTCGAAATACCACCTTATAGGCTGTTTTTAGAGTCCGTATGTGTGGGGAAACCGAGTTAGGGTTGTTTTCGGACCCCACCTCCAAGGGGTCACGAAAATCCCCTCTGTTCCCCCATATATACAGCCCTTAGGGCGTCGTTTAGACGTGGGTTTTAATTAGATTTAAGTTAGCCATAGCCGCAACTTCGAGCTCTTCGTTTGTGTCATCCGACCAGGCCAAGACCTCATTGGAACCCCAACTTTCGTAATCATTCATCTTATATTCGCAATATCCAGATTGCAATTCTTAGTTCTTGCTTGTTCTTCGATTGCTTGCAGGAATTAGACCTTCGTGGTCAGGTTGATCGTGCATCCGCGGGATCAATAACCTCTCGGAGTTGGTTTAGCGATCGCTAAGGCGCAACGTCTTCGCACGTTCGTAGTCGGATCGTGAAAGTCGCCTCCACCATAATCGATCCCCACCATGTCATCGAAACATCGGGACACCTTCGCCTCTATCACTGGCTAGCAAACCTGCGCTATTAGTAGACCACCACCCTCTCCTAGCTCTTCTAGGGTTTCCCCGTTGTAAAAATTGCAGCCACCCCCTCCTAAATCCCCAAATTCTTCCCCCAAGTCCGTCTCCCCCGAAACCCTAGCCAGAACCCTTGATCTGGACCATTAGATCCAGATCGGAGGGCTCCCAACGCCTCCACTTAGCTCCAACCGCCCCTCCAACCGACCCGGGGCCCGCAAGGCCCTGGAAGCCCACTCGGGCCTGATCTGGGCCGGTCAGCCCGCGGCTCCGCTGCCGCACCTCCACGTCGGCGATTCACCGCCGCCCATGGACGCACCGTGCCGCCGCCTTGCCGCGGTGAGCTCCCTCCCCGCGCCTTCTCTCCTCCTCTCCCTCACCACCTCGCCTTCCCCCTTCGCCGCAGGAGTAGCCCGTCACCGCAGTCGTAGCCGTGGAGGCCAAGCCCGCCGCCGCGCCATGGCTCCGCCCAACTCGAAGCCGAGCTCACGTCGCCGCCTTGGACAATGTCGCCGGCTAGATTCGGCTTGTCGCGTGCGGATATATCTAGTCCCAGCCTCCCACGCTTAGATCCGCTCGCCCGAACCCTCGTCGGAACTACCAGCCAGCCGACGGTGCCGCCATAGTCGAGCTTGTCGGGGAGACTCTATCGAGACGAGCCCCCGTGCCTCCAGTCGCGCCCGGCTGGGCCTCCCGAGCAGGTGGACCGCGCAACGCCCACGACCCGACCGCCTCACCCCGCCCAAGGCTGCCCGACGCCCAGGGAAATGCCCTAGTATTTTATTTAAAGGGCAAAACAAATAACAGAAACAGTAAAAAGAAAAAAATAGAGGAGACCTTACTTTTCTCCTAGGGCGAAGCCCATCAGGCCCAGCCCACTCCAGCCTCCCTGTCGTCTACCTCCTTGCCAGAAGGAGAGACAGAGGAGCCGTGCGCCGCGGCATGGACGCCACCTCCTCCTCTGGCCACGTAGAGCCCTCCCCTTCCTCTATCTTCTCACGTTGGAGACGCTGGAGAAGCCCAGCTTCACTTTCCCCTCTCGCGCTTGCCCTTCTTCCTCCTCTCTGGCGTTTCCCCGCTCAGCCCCGTAACCCTAGCCGGAGCGCCGGCGTGCCCCAGCGTGGCCACCGGCCTCGTCTCGCCGCCGTGCCGTGTCAACTAAGCTCGCCGTGGAAGGCTACTTCGACCCCCTCATCTAATTTGGAGCGAGAGGAAACAAAGACGACGCAAGCTTCGACACCTCACCGCCGGCCGCCGTGGAGCTCGGGCTCAAATTCGCCGCCACCTCTTCGTCTCTGGCCACCCCGACTCCTCCACTGCACTCAGGGTGAGTCTCCGGTTCGAACGCCACCCTCCGTGCCCCTTCCTTGCACGCCATCGCCGTTCCCCTCCTCGGCCGAGGGCTCACCGTCGCGGGCCTCGACGACGCCGTGCTCCGACAGCCTCCCGTGACCCCCTGCTGGCCCCTTCGTATGCGCGATTCCCCTTCTTCGGTGTCCCAGTGCCCCCTTCTCCTCTCCCGTGCGCGATTCCCCTTCTCCGGCGAGCTCTCCGGCGTCAACAGTGGACTCCGGCGACCTAGGCCATTAGCACCCCTAACCGTGCTCCTAACCCCTCTGCTAACCACCCCCCTCGTCTCACTGACACTGGACCCAGGGATCCTAATTAATAAGTGTTTAAATTAACAGAAACTTAAATTACCCCGCCTCTCACTGACAGCTTGGACCCACTGGTCAGCCCCCCCACCCACGTTATGCTGACGTGTTGCTGATGCAGTAAAGAGAAATAATTAATTTATTACAGAAATTACAGAAAATTGGCTAAACTTCAAATATTAATATCTCCTAAACTATAATTCCAAATGAAAAGATTAATATATGAAAAATTATCAGACTAAAATTCTCTATCCAAATATCAAACTTTCAACCATGTTTGAACAAGTTATCGTGATGAACCAGTAGCATTTTGCTATTTGGATCATTTCGGTTAAATCAAATAAAATGCAATGCTCATTTGAACTTGAACCCTTGCAATGCAAATATGATCACTTGTACATCAGAGGCATATCACACACATGATCACATGGTTTATAATGAACAAACATTAGCAAATGAAACTTGGACAAATTTCAATACCATTTGGAGTTTGAATTTGAATTTTCTTTTCAATTCAACTTCAATTAACATGTTGCAAAGTAAACATAGGTCACATCAGTACCTTGCCATGCTATGTTTTGCATATTGAATGTGCATTGTATTATCTTGATTGTGCTTTACCCCCAATGCTTAGGTGATTGCTTCTTTTCGGTAGAGTTGATCTCGGAGACGAGTTCAACCTCACGTCAGAAGACTAGTACCTCGTGATCGTCAGCAAGGCAAGCACCCCCTCTTTGATCATGTCGATAAAATCCCAGTTCCCTCTCATGCTCGCTTATGCATGTTTAGGATGTCACCATGATACGTTCTACCGCTAGTTGAACCCATTCCTTTGCATGACCTATCATTTTGTCACAGTAGTAAGAAAACCACAATCCTAGCAGATGTAGGAGTTGTTTGATATCATGTGGCCCCTGCAACTGTTACAGCTTATTGCATGCTTAGAGTTTACAATGAGGCTACTTTGATGTGAGTTGGGATGGTAGTGATCATGTGAATGATGGTGGTATCGTGTTGGTGAATTTGACATAAACAAGGTGAACGATGAGAGGCTGTGTAGGAATACATAGTGGGTTGTCTCGTTGAACACCGCCTTAAGCCCGAGTTCTTGTGTTGTTATCCAAGACTAAGAGTACGACCACACATTGGGCTCACTGACCCCTCTAGGCCTAGTACCTCACCCCGGACCTGTCCAGGAGTCGCAAGTAGTTCGCCCTTTAACGATCTCAAGCAGGTGGAACCAAGGTAAGTGGTTGGCATAGGTTGTGGGCACGTTGAATGAAGTGATCATGATCGAGTTGAGCTTGATGGAAGTCACACAATGTTTGAGTCCGCATCGGAAAAATCGGCCGGATTCCGATCGTGGTCCCAACTCAAATAGGCGACTCCCTAGGACTAGAGATGGTGTCGTGAGTGAAGTGTCGTGGCAGCATCCTCGCCAGTACTCACTTGAAGGGTCCATCCCCAGGCGGCAACTGTTGAGGCGTGTGTGTAGCAGTACACCCCTGCAGGGTTAATGAACTATTCGAATAGCCGTGTCCGCGGTTATGGACTACTTAGAGACCTTTACTTGATCATAGACAACTTAAATGGTTACTATTAAAACTTGCCAAGATAAGTGTGAGTGCTATGGCGTGCTTTCTCGTGGGCAAGTCGAGGAAGGATCCATAGTGGTGTATTGGTTGGAGACCTGATACTTGGACTCGTGTACGCTCCTTACCTCTTTCTGGTATTCGTAGTACAGGACTAGCCAAGTCAAAGCTGGAACTTCTGCAATGAAACCCCACCTCCCTTTGCCTTGATACATGTGCATGAGTAGTATAGTTCCTATGTAAGTCTTGCTGAGTACGACTTTGTACTCACGTTTGCTTATTATATGTTTTAGAGACGAGACCACTGATCCTGATGGTGGCCTCTACCTCGAGCTCGATGTGGACCAAGTCGTATAGTTCCAGACAGCAGCCTGTGCCCTTTGGAGGGTCGTTGTATTTTCTTTCAGGCTTCTTAAGCCATTTGTTAAACTTGTCTTTACTAAGACATAATTTTCTTCCGTTGATGTTTGATGTAATGTTGGATCACAACCATGTGATCTCTTCTTGTAATACAACTACTATGTCTGCTCTGTTTAGCAGAAGTTATAAAGACTATGAGTTTGTAGAGTTCATGTTGTGATTACCTGCTGTTTACACTGGACATGTATGCTGCGTGTATGATTATAACGTGCATGTCTTAGTGTGGGGTTCGATAGCTTAGTTGAGTTCTTGTCGGCGGTCTTTTATACACCAAGTGGCCCTTAGATGTGCGCAGCTTGGGGCATCGCGATGCGATTGCTCGTGACTCTGTCACGTGGCACACTTTGTTGTATGATTGAGCCCGCCCGAGATCACGACTAGGTGATCGGGATGGAGTCTGTTTATGTAAGTGTTATAATTCAATCGATAATATGGTTGAGGCGACTTGTCTATGAGTATGGGATTTCACCACCCATAATCATTTAGACTTGTGAGAGGACGATGAGGACCCATCTCAGTTGATTCCACGAAGCAAGATAAAAGCCACCATGTAATTGCTAGCCATGGATCATTTATGATAGATGGAAAGGGAACACAAGTGTAGGCATAATACAAAAGCATGGGAACCACCATTAATATGGTTGGTATGGAAGATATTGAGAACTTTTACCGTTACCGTTGACTGGAAAGTTACACTCTCAAAAACGTTTTGTCTCTGTTTTCAAAACCACGAGCTCTGGTACTTCTTTAGTCTTTGCTTCCAGCCACGGGTTTTCAACTTTGCCATCAAAAAGCCACAGTTCGAGAGTCTCCACTTCTTACTTCAAAGCACCAACTATTGAGAGTATAATTGTCATTCTGAGTGTAATGTGAATTGTCCCAAAGTACCACATTGTCTTCTACATGCTTGTGATATAACTCATTCTGAAATATTTAATTCTATTCTCCTCTAATACTCCGAAGGAGCTTCGTCATTTATGTTTTGCTTCACTCATGGAGGCTAGCGAGATACCACTCTAGTATGTTCAACTCATGTGCATTGAAATCTTGTCATTGATTTTCAGTTGCATATTATTCATTCGTGCGTGTTTGAAACTTTTTACATGAAAGAAGAATTGATTCGCGCATTGTCTTTGTAGCATTGTTTCAACACTTGCTAGTCTTGCTCGTAGTATATGCTTATATACATATAATGAAGCAAAAGAAGTTTGTCACTGTTTTCTTTGTCGCGTCCATTTCTTTGAACTGAATTGCTTGAGGACAAGAAATATGCTAACCTTGGGGGATTTGACACGTCTCAAACGTATTAACTTTTCCAAAGACTTTTGCTATTGTTTTGACCTCATTCTTGCATGATTTAAATGAAACTAACCCGGACTGACGTTGTTTTCAGCAGAGTTGCATGTATGGTTTTCTTGTGTGGAGGAAAATGGATTTTTAGGTGTCTCAGAAAATTCTAGGAAAAAATACAGAAAATCCATGCACCGGGAGGAGCCACATGTCAGAAGGGGGACCAGAGGGGGGCAGCCCCTGGCCCGGGCGGCCAGGTGGCGCGGCCTGGCCCCTAGCCGCGCCACCAGGGAGCCTGGGTGGGTCCCACCCCCTCTGATTCCCTACCAGGACTCCTATTTTTACCCTCGACGAGGAAATCCGAGAAAAGAAGTCGCTTTTCCAATTCTCGTCGCGAAGCCGCCGCCACCCTCTGTTCTTCTCCGGGAGATCTAATCTGGAGGCTGTTTTGGCCTCTGGTGAGGGGGAGTCATCACCATCGTCGTCACCATCGCCACTCCATAATCCCTCCATGACTTCTCCTTTCATATGTGAGTAATTCCCTACTGTATGCAAATGGGATGGTAGGGATTGGATGAGTTAGATCATGTAAATGTTCATCAGATTGTTGGGGGCATGTTGCCTATCATCTACTATGGTGTTTATCATCTTTGCTACAACTTTTTGTTCTTATTGCTAGTCACTTTGGGCCCGAGTGCCATGATTTCAAATCTGAACCCTATGTGTTTGCTGAATATATTTGTGTTCTTAATCATATCTATGAGTTGTATGCACCTGTTATAGTCCGGAACGGGCGATCCCAGTGGTGACAGCTTGGGACACCAAAGGGGTGGACTATAATTTGAGGATTCCATGTATCCATTGATTGTTAATTCTTTGTTGCGGTTCTCTTTGACAGGAGCACCTTAATCTCCATAAGTTCCTTTTGTCCATGTTTGTAGCTGGATGATAGGACAAAAGATGTTGTGCAATTTCTTATTGCAAGCATGTACAACTATCTTCGGCCCATGTAAAATACATGATGTCTCTCATCCGTGCAGTGTCCAACCATCCATCGCCCCTAGCCTACAGTGTTTTAATTCTGCTGGTTACAAGTTACTTTACTTTTACCATTTTTACTTTTGTTGCTTTACGACCACTATATCCATTTCCATTATCACTTCCCTATCACCGTTACCACTAATATGTCGTTGCCAAGAAAGTATCTTTCAGGTGCGGTTGAACTGACAACTCAACTTTTAAAGCTTACAAATATTCTTTGGCTCCCCTTATGTCGAATCAATAAATTGGGTTATCTTACCCGTGAAGACTATCATGATCCCCTACACTTGTGGCTCGTCATGAACCAACGCGTACAGATGAGGAAAGTGATGAAGATGACGATGATGATGAAACTGTAGATGGAAACAATTCGGAGACAAAATTTCCCCTAACAGATGCCTGGGAACTAGAGGTACCAAATAATATCTCGAGTCCATATGAATTTCACAACACCTAACCAGCTTTTGTGACATTAAAGTTCTTAAACTTTTGTCTTCCAGGAAACACTGGATCAGTGGTCTCGAGAAACTTCTCCTCGTAGTCGGGCGCGACCAAGATGTAGAGCAGAAGTACAGGTACCAAATAATATCTGCACTCTGGAGGCCATATTAATTTCATAGTGCCTAATTAATGAGCTTTGTTATCTTGACGTTCCTAAACTTTTGTCTTCCAGGCAATACAACATGAGCAGACTAAAAACACTGCTCCTGGTAGTCATGCACTACCAAGAAATAGAGCTGAAGTAGAGGTACTAAATAATATCTGGACTCTAGAATCCATATTAATTTCACAGTGCCTAATTAATCAACTTTGTGATTTTGACGTTCCTAAACTTCTGTCTTTCAGGCAACACAGGATGAGCAGACTCGAAACACTACTCCTAGCTCTAATGCAGTAACAAGATCTAGAGCAACAATGTTGCAGAAAACAATAGCTTCACAAACACATGTAAATCCTGATAACAAGGACATAGCTGAAGACTTGCAGATCACACCAACAAATCAACCTACTTCTGAGAGCAACCCCCTATTGTCAGCTCCCATGATAATTCTGAACCAGGTGGTCCCGAGACTGAAAACATTGATAGGAACATCATTTCACAACAACATTCAGAACAAGACGCACACCGTTCAGAGGAGAAGAAGAAGAAATATGAGCGGGGACCTACGCTGGGTCGTCAGTTAGACTTTATTACCAGAAGGGAGGGCTGCAAGATGAAGATTGACTTGCTGCCAGGTCTAAGCAGACCTACTAACTATTTTCAAGCTGCAAAACTTAGCTTGGAGATTGGTATTCACGTGAGAACGCTTATTCCGTTGAAAAACAAGTGGATGGATTACAGTTTAAAGGAGAATGAGCATATTATTCCTGAAGCTGCCATGAAAGTAAAGTTCATCCATCAAATTATTATTTTTTCCAATTTTCCCATAGCGCGTCTTTCTAAATTAGCCCTACAACTGTTGTGACATGCATTGTTGCATTGATGTGTGCAGCAAAGGTTCGATATTGGAGATGATACATTGTACTTCGAAGTGACCAAATCGATCCTCCAGAAATCCTTGCGGTAACACCGGCACAGTCTCAAGAAGCAATATTACACTAAGGTTAAGAACCTTACCATGGAGCAAGCAATGAAGCTGAAGCCACCCATTGTTAGCAAAGGTGGTTGGAAGGAACTGCTGCAAAAGTGGAGTGATGAGAAGTTCCAATTAATTCATACCTAATATGTCATTTGTACTTGTAGATTATTATATCGTAAGAATTTAATTTTAGCCGCAATTCGTAAGGGATATGTGCAAAGAATAAATTGAACCTAAGTGGTGTGAAGCAGCACCAAACCACTGGTTGATCCTTTATTTCACAGTTTTACGAAAAGGAGGTAAGCACTCGAACCAGCATTCAAAATTTATTTGTTTATAAGTATATGGCATGTGGCACTAATGTTTATCATGTCCTTTATAGCATGTAGGAAAAGCCATGTCTGGATGGGGTGATGAGTCCGGAAGCAGAGATAGCACTGGTAAGCATTATGTGATTTTTTGAATTCACATGTTGCAGCAGTAAAAATTACTAATAACGGTTCAATCATATTGCAGAAAGAAATGCACGACAATCAAAAGGAAGCTCAGGAAGAAGGTGCGGAAGGAAAAACAGATATTGAGATTGTTGCTGAGGTTCTCAAAGAGAAGAGCAAGTCAAGTACATTCCTTGCAAGCATAGAATAGTCATCTAACTGAAGGAAGAAATCAACATCTCATCAACACATCAAAGAGCTTGAACAGAGGCTTAAGACTCAAGAGCGAGCAGCTAGATCGACAGCTGATAGGTATCAAGAAGAGATGAATGCAATATTCGAATCTCAGCGATATGAACTACATGACCTCAAAATGAAGTAGGAAGAAGAAATTGCAGCTATAAAGAGGGAACAAGCGCATCAAAGTGCAAATGTGATGGCAGGAAAAACCAACTGGAATCAATCATGAAGTTCATGCTATGCCAGTACACTTCCAATGAGCCCATGTCGCAGTCCTTGTTGAAGACCATGTTGCAACCCATGTCGCAACCCATGTCGCAGCCCATGTTGCAGCACATGTCACAGCCCTGATTGTGTTCTTCGTCGTGGAACTTAGGTTTTCTTATTATGGTTTCTTTTGAGGGTCGTGGTCTTATTATGGTTGTCATAGCAGGTACTGTATTTTCTCATTTCGATGATTATTATCTGTGATACAATTATGTAATGCATGTCTACTTGAGCGTTAATGAAAGTTATATTGGTCTCATTTTCATAATTTAGTCAATTTTAAAACTGTAATATACGATACAGTGATGTGAAAATTATAGGACCGTCACCAAGTCTGTGACCCCACATGTAAGCTCCCATGTCAGTACCGCCTGGGCCCGCTTGTAAGGCTCCACGTCACCATTTCTTGGGCCCATATGTCAGGATTGTTGATTAGTCAAAACTAAGGGACAGTTTATTAGTGACGGGCACTTAAGGGGTTTAAATCACATCCGGTCCCACATGGAAGAAGCCACGTCCTCAAAAGGGGGGCCCACTTGTCGGAAAGTTGACTAGTCAAACCAGCAGAAAACAATTTCTAGCTGCGGGATTATCGTCAACGAAGACGCATATAGGTGACAAGTTGTGCTTACTAGGCACCTGATTTACCTCGTCATCAAAGATTAACATTGTTTACGAACTGGATAATGTCACCTAAAAAACGATCTTAGTCGACGTAAAAAGTGGTACCGCCGTTATTTTCATTTTTTTCGACGGCGCGTCAGTGAAGGGTCGATTGACGGAGGCAAACCATCATTAGCGTATCATTATGGACGAAAAATGCTTTACCATGGCACAAATGGCCCGTCAACTGATATCGTTGATTTTGTAGTGTTACTTACATTATACATAGAGTGTTAAAGAAATCGTCCATTGCTTTGAGCCTACAATTTGGTTGGGGTTCGCAACTTAATACCATCAAGATGTTATGGATAGATATCTCAAGGTGGATGATTAGTGAGTAGATGATGATGGATAAATGGTCTACTTTTTTTTATGTAATACCCACATGATTGAGCCTCTTTACTTTCTAGTAGCATAATTAGCATTGCGGTGCGTTTATAATTCCGTTAAATGCCTAGCTGTAATTTGTTCACCCAGCATGGTTGTTATAGTCTTTTGGGAGATAGACATCACTAGTGAAAATCATGGGACCCCGGTCCATATTTCCATCATAGTTTACACCGCTCCAATTTACTGTTTTACTTTCCTTTCAGTTGCCACCACTATTTTCACCCTTGTGTTTGATCCTTTGTAAACAACAAGACCAGAGATATTGACCACCTCTCTGACTCATTGGGACCAAAGTTATTTGTGTCTGTCTGCAGGTCCACGTTAAGAGAGTAATATGTTTCAGACGTCGCTACTCAATGCACCACCTTGTTGCGCTTGGAGTCCTACTGGATTGACAACCTTGGTATCTCTACTGAGGTAAATTTTCTGCTATCTACCTCATAACTTAATACTTGGGATAACCAACGATAAGGTGTTATCTGCACCCATCAAGTGGGCAACCGATGCAAAGCATATATTGTGGTTCCCATTTTCTCTCAATATACGATGAAGGCTTGGCTTGTAAACTGTGTGTCGTTGTCAGTGATGATCCGGTTGGGAACTGATACGTCCCAAACGTATCTATAATTTCCGCTTGTTCCATGCTTATATTGGTGACTTTGCTACATGTTTTGCTACACCTTCATACCTTATTCTACATATTTAGACTAACATACTAACTCAGTGCCCTAGTGCCAGTTTCTGTTTGCTGTTGTCCATGCATTGCAGGGAAATACCAATTATTAAAGTGCTCAGAAAAAATTGGGAAAAATCATATAAAAATCAGCAGAAGAGAAGACTCCAGAACCGGAAGGGGAGCCGGATCCCCCCCCTCACCAGGAGGGTCCTTGGTGCGGCCTATGGTGGGGCCGTTCCACCTGGCCGCCTGGTCAGGTGAGCCCCCCTGGTTCTCCCTTCGTCCTATATTTACCTCTCGCTCTGAAAACCCTCGGTAGGTCCTTGATACGTACCAAACGTATCTATAATTTCTTCTTGCTCCATGCATGTTTTGGGTGATATTTCTATGCATTTGATACACTTTCATACACTTTTGATCATATTTGGACTAACCTATTAACTCAGTGCACCCCATTGCCAGTTTCTGTTTTCTGCTGTCTTTTTATTTCAGGTTTTCCCATTACTTAAAGTGCCAGAAAAATTCCGGGGAAAATATATAAAAAATTGCGTACCGCAAGCTTCTAGATTCCCAAAGGGGGGCCCCACCTGGTGCCCAAGCGGCCAGGGGGCGCGACCTAGGGTGGGGCCGCGCCGGCAGGCCGCCTGGACTCCTGGTGGCCCCCTGACTGCCCCCTTTCGCCTATATATTTCTCTCGTCCCGAAACCCAAGAGGACAAAACCCTTTTTCGCGATCTCGCCTCTGTTCCGCTGCCGTCGCGCTTCCAAGATCGGGAGCACCAGAAGACCTCTTCCCGGCACCCTACCGGAGGGAGGATTGACCTCTGGGAGCTTCTCCACCATCATGGACGCTTCCGGATAAGCCGTGAGTAGTCCACTGTGGACCATGGGTCCATGATCAGTAGCTATGTGATGTCCAATCCCCTCTTTGTTCTTCATCGATTACACCATGTGAGCTGCCCTACATGATCAAGGCACATATGTAATTCTTTCTGTTGTTGCTATGTTGAGTTTGCTAGGATCTGATGGATTATGAGAATATGTTCAAATTGTGATGAGTAATATATTTGGTTCTTCTCATTTTATATTTGTGTTCCTGAGTAATTCTTGCATGTTCTCCATTGCTGTTTATTGCTTTAGACAAGTAGTTGGTAGTAACTCCAAGAGGGAGCGTTATGCATGATTGTGGGTTCATGCCCCCCTGATGACTAGCTTAAGTGACAGAAACATGAGTCTAGGGGATGTGTTGTTGCCACAAGGGGGAAAACAACGGTGCTTGTAACCACGGTTAAAAGGATTGTTTACTTTACGCAAAGTTCTTTTAATGCAGTTGTCTGTTGTTTTGGGTTTACACTTTGGGTGGGGCACGCAACTTAATACCAGCGAGATGTTCTGGATAGATATCTCAAGGTGGATGATTAGTAGTAGATGTAGATGGATTTCGGTCTACTTGTCTTGGCGTACTGCTCATGCTTTTGATCCTCTTCCTTTCTTTCGTAGCATAGTTAGCATTGCGCTGCATTTTTTATCCTGTCAATTTCCCAGCTGTAATTTGTTTACCTCGCATAGTTGTATATCGTCTTTCGGGAGAGAGACATCACTAGTGAACTTCATGGGACCCCGGTCCACATTTCCACCACTGTTTACACACTCAATTTACTTGCAGTTTTACTTTCTAGTTGAAGATACTATTATCTTTTATCTCTTGTGTTTGATCCTTTGTAAACGGCAAGGCCGGAGAGATTGAGAAGCTCTCTGTACTCGTTGGGAGCAAAGTTATTTGTATCTGTGTGCAGGTCCAGGCTAAGCAAGTTATTTTCAACGGCGCATCACTTGTCGAACCACCTAATTTTCGTCGTTGGAATCCTACGGGAGACATAAACCCTATCCACTATGTTTGGGGAAATTTGCTGCTATGCTACATCTCAACCTTCCACTTGGGGTAGCCAATGAGGGGCACAACACGCCTTCCATCAAGCAATTTCTAGCGCCGTTGCCGGGGACTCCGCTCTTCAATATAGGGGAGTTGCGCGCTATCTTTTATCTTTGCTTTTTAGTCTTATTAGTTTACCTTTCTGTTTTTTGTTTAGTGTCCTTTATCAAAAATCACAAAAAAATTGTTTTTCTTGCTTGCTTCTAGTATTGGTACCACTGAAAACACCAAGTTGTGTGACTTCACTAGTCACAACAACAATGATTTTATCTGCACTCCTATTTGCTACACCTACTACTTCAACAACATCTTATGAAACTAAACCTGCTTTGTTGAACCTTGTTATGAGAGAACAATTCTCCGGTGCTGGAGACGATGTTGCCTTACACTTAAATAATTTTGTAGAGCTTTGTGATATGCAAAAGTATAAAGAAGTAGAAGGTGATATTGTTAAGCTTAAGCTTTTTCCTTTCTCCTTGAGAGAAGGAGCTAATATTTGGTTTCGATCCTTTCCTAGGAATAGCATAGATTCTTGGGATAAGTGCAAGGATGCTTTTATTGGGAAGTACTACCCACCTGCTAAGATTATCCAATTAAGGAGTAATATTATGATTTTTAAGCAATTGGATAATGAACACGTTGCCCAAGCTTGGGAACATGTGAAATCTCTTGTTAATAAATGCCCTACAGATGGTTTGACTACTTACGAGGATCAGCCTCGGCAAATCCCATGGTCAGGGACCCTGGTTTAGATCATAGAGAAGGAACAGGTTGGCGATACTCGTCGGCTAATAGGAGAAGCACTTCCTGCTCAATTGTATTATGCGAGGGGGCGATTACAGTGGAAGTCTAGGCGAGTTCGCTCAAGAACGGAGGTGTTGGTTGTAGATTGGATGTCCTGAGGCGTCGCCCCTCCCAGCCTTTATATACTAGGCTGGGTCTCGGGGAGTCCGTCTTAGGTTACAAGGACGATTGCCTAATTATAGCCTTGCCTTGAACGCCAAGTCTTGACTTCCATGTTGGTCGCTGACTCCTACGTCGGTGCCTAGAGTGGGCCAGTCGTGGGCCTGTCGAAGCTTCCAACGGACCTTTTGTCTTCGTATGCACCAGGTATCCTCACACGCAGGAGTCATGAGGTCACCCCCTCATCAGTAGCCCCCGAGTGCCTAGGGGACTCGAAGAGTCGCGCAGGGACTCGAATCCACCATCATTTGCCTTTATATGCGCAATGTGGCTGAGAGTCGTTGGCAGTTTTAGCCATGATAATGTTTATTTCGAGGGATGGTAAGCTGAAAGGTCCCAAGGTAGTCGACTGGTCTAGCCTTGGCAAATTGCGCTAGTGGCAAATACCTCAGTAGCCCAATCAAGCCCGTGTCCCTCGACACGAACTTGGAAACGACCAGTGTCTAGCAAAGTCCATGCCGCTACAGGTCTTATAGGATCAATGCTGTCGGCCCCAGCAAATAGCCTTAACGCGCCCGTTATTGGCTCATCTTTCTATCGTGCAAGCGCATGGAAAACGTCAGGAGTGAAGTCGCGATGTGGCAAGTCCCGGCCCGGCCGTCTGCGCAGCGGGGTCCTATCTACACGCTAAGCTTGCGTGGCATCTGGGGTACGGCGAGTCGCTGCCCAGGCATCCGTTTGTATAGAGGAACGGAGCCTAGTTCGAGATGCGCCCACTTGGAATAAACAATCAAGTGAGCTATTAGTAGTCACTCGCGGAGCTTTTGCGAACTCAGGCGAGGAATCAAATAAGAAAAGCACCCACTCGGAAAGTCGTCGAGTGCGCGAGTAGATTATATTGTTAAATACTAGTTTAGTCTCACGAGTAGTCACTCGATTGCTTTGTTGTCTTCAAGGTGAGGGAGCACCCGAACTTCGGAGGTGCGCCGTCTTGCCGGCGCGACTGGTCCCTCGAGTACTTTGTTGTCTCCAAGGTGAGGGAGCACCCGAACTCCGTAGATGCGTCGTTTCTTCCAGTGCAAGTGCTCACTCGAGTACATAATTTCCTTCTGGGTGAGGGAGCACCCGAACTCTCGAGATTTTGGGCCTTGCTCTGTTTTTAGCGAGGGCAAGGCGCTCCCGATGGGAGTAAAATTTTTGGATCGGAAATCAGAATATTTTGGCACCAAGAGACAGGTGGTCTTTGCCGGTCGTTGTTTTTTCCAATTGCTTTTATCTTGATTCGTCCTTCTTGGGATGTTTCGGTGATAGGTATCGTAATAATGCTCTTTGGTGACCGATGACAATGCTTGGTCTTCGATCCGTCGCATCTCATGGCCAGTCATAATGACGACTTGGATGTCGCGCTGCCGCTGCCCGTTGGATTTCCAAGGCATGTATGGGAAACATGCGAGATTTGACGTGTCCTTTAAATAGTGTTGATCGTGTGAAGGCATCTTGTCTTGGAATTCATAACACCCAAAGTGTTGGTCTTTGGATTAATGATGGCGCCGCATGGTCTTCTGCGGGTTTTCCTGGTTTGCCTCTGGGTTGCGCTATAAATACCTCATGTTGTTTGCCTGACCTCGGCATACATTCTTCTCTCACCTTATCTTCTGCTTCTTCTTCATATGGCACCCAAGCGTGGTGGTGGTGTGGCTAGCCGAAGTCGTGGTCGTCGCGGCCGTGGTGTCCGCACACCTCGTTCTTCGCGTGGTGGACGTCGTGGGGCTACAACGGCGCCTTCCTATTCTTCCGTGGAGGAGGGTGTTTGGCGCCATGATTTCCTTTTGCGTGTTCTTAGCCGGATCGCTACCCGGATCCCTCTTCCATTCTCGTTTGCCTCCATTGTTTCTGAGCTCAATTTCAGGGGTCTCTGGCTCCATCTTCAAGGGTGTGCTCGATCTTCTTCTTGGGTGGAGCTGGAATTTATAATTCATTCCTGATTTTTCTTGGAACTGGCTGGAGGGCGTTTTCACGTCGGCTGAACCTGCGTGATGGGGATAGCCTTTGTTGTCATTTTGATGGCGAAGATACTCTCACTGTTCATGCTTATGATGCTGGTGGCAATCCTCTGGATCCGTAATGGGAGGAAACAAGCAGCGACAACTCTGGTGAGTCGAGGAATCCTTCGTCTGCTTCTCCACTGGCTTCATCTTCGGCTGACTCCTCGGCACGTAGTTCTTGCTCTTCTAGTTCTAAGGATGAGCTCAACATCAAGCCATTCGTCAAACGGGCGGGTCGGTAGGCAAGGAACCTTGTAGAACTGCAGGGCAGCGACTTATTTCTTCGCAGGCTTTATTTTTTACTTTTACTGTGATGATGCTCATCAAGTTGTGGGCCGAAAGTGCCAATTATCTCGGGATGAACACACATGTAGAAGTCATAGTTCCCTGGGATAATTGGTACTTTAATCCTTTTGGCGGCCGCTCGAGTCCCTTTATAAACTTTGGTGTGTAGTGGAAGCCTTTGTGCTGATACATGTAACTTTGAGGTCTTCGAGTCTTTTGTAATGGGAACTGTCCTCGAGTCCTTTGTAATGAGAACTGTCTTTGAGTCCTTTGTAATGAGAATTGTCTTCGAGTCCTTTGTATTGAGAATTGTCTTCGAGTCCTCTGTAATGAGAATTGTCTTCGAGTCCTTTGTAATGAGAACTATCGGGGGCGCGGCAGCGCTCCCGATGGGAGTAGCCCCCGAGGCTGCGTTCGATTTGTAGAGTCGGACGTAGACTGTGAGCTTTATTCGACCATGATGTCCTCTCTTGCAGCTCCTTGATTTCTCCAGATTTTTATCGGGTGCGCGGCAGCACTCCCGATGGGAGTAGCCCCCGAGTCTTTAGGTGATCACTTGTGATCAGGTGAAGACTAAATAATTTTCTTTGTTCGGTGCCTTTTTGTCCTTATCCTTGGGGAATAAATTATGCTTCTGCGGAAAAACTTTGAGTGAGGCTTCTGCGGGCGAAACGATGCTTGAGCCCCCGAGGCTTTTTGTCTGTGCTTGCGTAAGAGAAAATAGAGTTTCCTTGGGGGTAGTCTGCGTTTGAGCCCCCGAGTTCTTTTAAGTGGCGTCATGTAAAATGAAATAGCGTCTCTCGGGGGGAGTTTGTGCTCGGGCCCCCGAGTGCTTTAAGTAGCGTCGCGTAAGCGAAGATAGCGTATCTTGCGGGGGAGTTTGTGCTCGATCTCCCGAGTGCTTTAAGTAGCGTCGCGTAAGCGAATATAGTGTCTCTAGGGGGAATTTGTGCTCGAGCCCCCGAGTTCTTTAAGTAGCGTCGCGTAAGCGAAGATAGAGTCTCTCGGGGGAGTTTGTGCTCGAGCCCCCGAGTGCTTTAAGTAGTGTCGCGTAAGCGAAGATAGCGTCTCTCGGGGGGATTTTGTGCTCGAGCCCCCGAGTGCTTTTAGTGGTATTAGTTGGGCAACACATTATTTTATTGCTTCGAGTTTTACATGAGTTGCCGATTGGTGCTGCTACCGATACCGCCGATAGTGCCTATGGGTAGACTATGGGTAGAACAGGCGCAAGTTTTCTACGTTCCACGGATTTCCCACGTCTTCGTCGGTCTTCGGGTTCTTCAGCCTGTACGCACCTCCTCCTACAACCTCCGACATTATGAAGGGTCCTTCCCACTGCGGGGCAAGTTTGTGCACTTTTTTCTTGTATTAGTCACAGGACGAGATCTCCTTTGCGGAAAGTTCTGGTCCGCAGGCGACTGCTTTGGTACCTGCGTAGTTTGTTCTGGTATCCTTCTGACCTTGCTATGACTGTGTCCCTTGCATCATATGTGGTGTATTTATCATCCTGTAGTGCTTCTTCTGCCTCTTCTTCGTATCCCGAGATTCGGGGAGCTCCAAACTTTAGGTCGCGCGGCAGCACCGCTTCTTCCCCATATACCATGAAAAAATGTGTGTACTAGGTTGAAGCGTTGGGGGTGGTGTGCAAGATCCACAGGACTGCGGGGAAATCTTCTACCCAGTTGTCTGCAGCTTGTTAGAGTGGTGCGAGGAGCCGCTTTTTTATTCCTCCGCACACTAAGCCGTTTGCCTTCTCCACCTGGCCGTTAGATTTTGGGTGCGCGACTGACGCGTAGTTGATTTTGATGCCCAAATCTTGGCAGAAGTTCTGAAATTCTGCTGCTGTGAAGTTTGTACCATTGTCTGTGTGTGGTACGCCGAATCTGAAGATGATGGACTTGATGAAGTTAACTGCCGTGAGGGCTGTGGAGCTGGTGATTGGTACTGCCTCGATCCACTTGGTGAACTTGTCTACTGCTACTAGTAGATGTGTTCGGCCTCCTTTTAAGGATTTCTTGAGTGGACCCACCATGTCGAGTCCCCAAGTGGCGAACGGCCAGGATAACGATATTGTTTTGAGTTCTCATGCTGGGGCGTGCGGCCTGCTAGCAAATTTTTGGCAGGCGATGCAGCGTCGCACGATGTCTTCCGCGTTTCTCATTGCGGTTGGCCAGTAGAACCCTGATCGAAAAGCTTTGGCCACGAGTGCGCGACTGCTCGCGTGATGCCCGCAAGTGCCTTCATGGATCTCGAGAAACGGGGCTTTGCCGTCTTCTTCCTCGATGCACTTTTGGAGGACCTAAGATATGCTGCGCTTGTAGAGCTGTCCGTTGATTACTGTGAATGCTTTAGATCGTCGAGTGATGCGTCGGGCTTCTGCAACGTCTTGTGGTAAGGTACCTTCAATTAGGAATCTTAGGAACGGTTTTCTCCAAGCTGGACCTTTGGGTGCAGCTGGTTCTGCTTCTTCGACTGTTTCCTTGTCTGTGTCATCTGTTGGGTTCGCATCCGCAACTTGTGCTGGTTCGCTTGTGTCGTAGTCCTCTACGTCTGCCTCCGGCGCGAGTGCATTGGTTTTGATTGACCTTTGGCTGATGCTTTCGAGGAAAACGCCTGGAGGGATTGGTCCTCGGGGTTGATCCAA
This sequence comes from Bromus sterilis, assembly GCA_950022295.1. Taxonomy (NCBI): domain Eukaryota; kingdom Viridiplantae; phylum Streptophyta; class Magnoliopsida; order Poales; family Poaceae; genus Bromus; species Bromus sterilis. The sequence continues at coordinate 237,594,315 of OX465596.1, forward strand.
TGTTTGCGAGCTCGTCTGCTTCTGTGTTATTTGCTCTGGTGACGTAATTTAGCTCGCAACCGTCAAATCCTCCTTCCAGGGTGTTGTAGAGTTTCTGGTATGCTAACATGTTTTCTGCGACTGCTTCGCAGTCCCTCATTGTTTGTTGGACGACGAGGTTGGAGTTGCCGTAGATTACGAGGCGGGTGGTGCCGCAAGCTTTTTCCATGCGCATGCCATGGATTAGTGCCTCATATTCTGCTTCGTTGTTTGATGCCTTGCTGAAGTTGATCTGGAGCACGTATCTAAGTTTGTCTCCTTTGGGCGAGATTAACACGACGCCTGCTCCGGCTCCTTGATGTCTTTTTGACCCATCGAAGAACATCGTCCATGAGTTGGAGAGGTCTGGAGGGCTAGGTGTTTGCACTTCTGTCCACTCGACCAGAAAATCTGGGAGTACTTGGGCTTTGATTGCCGTAGGGTGTTTGAACTGCAGGTCGCGGGGACTGAGCTCGATGTTCCATTCGCTGACTTGGCCAGTTGCTCTGGGGTTGTTGAGGATGTCCATGAGTGGTGCGTTGCTCACGATCGTGATGAGGTGCTCGTCGAATTAATGTGTTACTTTCCTTGAAGTCATGACGATGGCGTATACGAGATTCTGGTAGTGCGGGTACCGTTGCTGAGACTTTGTGAGGAGCATGCTTAGGTAGTAGATTGGCCTTTGTATGCTTTGGATTTTGCCTTCTTCCATGCGCTCGACGACGAGCGTCGTGCTGACTACGCTGCTGCATGCCGCTATATAGAGGTAAAGGGGTTCTCGCTCCTTATGCACCGCCAGGATTGGTGGTGTCGAGAGGGTCTTTTTTAGGTCTGCGAATGCGTTGTGGGCTTCCTCGGTCCACTCGAATTTTTCTCCTTTTCTGAGCAACTGGTAGAATGGTAGGGTCCTTTCTCCCAACCTGCTGATGAAGCGGCTCAGTGCTGCGAGTCTTCCTGTGAGTTGTTGTACGCCTTTGATGTTTACTGGTTCTTGCATCTTGGCGATTGCTTGGACTTTTTCAGGGTTTGCTTCGACTCCTCGAGTAGAGACCATGTATCCGAGAAGTTTTCCGACTGGGACGCCGAACACACACATTTTTGGGTTGAGCTTGATTCTATATTTGTTGAGTGCTGCGAAAGTTTCACGGAGGTCGTCGAGTAGCATTCTTGCGCTGTAAGTTTTGATGAAGATGTCGTCGATGTTGACTTAGACGTTTCTTCCGATTTGGTCTCTCAAGCATGCTTGCATCACCCGTTGGTACGTGGCTCCGGCGTTTTTCAATCCGAAGGGCATTGTTCTATAGAAGAATACGCCATAGGGGGTGATGGACGAGGTGTGTTCTTCGTCTTCTTCCTTCATCCTGATTTGGTTGTATCCTGAGTAGGCGTCGAAGAAGGATAGGAGATCGCATCCTGCGGTAGAGTCGATTATCTGGTCTATCCTTGGTAGACGAAAGTGGTCCTTCGGGCAGTGTTGGTTGATGGGCCCGTAGTCGACGCACATCCGTAGTACATCGGTGTCCTTTTTAGGTACCAAGACTGGGTTTGAGATCCAGGTGGCCTTCTTCGTCTCCCGGATGAATTGCGCGTCGAGTAGTCGGTTGATCTCTTCTCCAATGGCTCTGCGCTTGGGTTCTGAGAATCGGCGCAACGCCTGCTTTACTGGTTTGGTGTTTGGATGTATGTGCAACACGTGTTTTGCAAACTCTCGCGGTATTCCGGGCATGTCGGCCGGGCACCAGGCGAAAAATTTCCACTCTTCGCGGAGGAAGACCATGAGGGCAGCTGCTTATTCTTCTGGGAGGTGGGCGTAGATTCGGACCGTCTTGTCCGGGTCCGTTGGGTGAACTTGATGGGTGACTGTGTCGCTGTCGACGCTGAAGTCGCGATTGAATTCTTTTGATTCACTTCTGCTTGCAAGTGAAAAAATGCTCCTGTCTATTGCCATGGCTATCTCTTCAAGATGTTGCCGAGCTCCAAACGTGTCAGAAACTTCGTGAAATTCACGGTCACACTGGTCTGATTTGATGAAACTCCCATTGACCGTGATGACCCCAGAGGGTCCTGGCATCTTGAGCTTGAGGTACGCATAGTGCGGTGTAAGGCCCGATATGCGGTACTGTTCCAGATCTAGATGTTTCCATCCAGATCCGGGGACGAAGCACATATCGGTCCCACCGCGACATATGACATAGCCATATGACCCGGATTTCCAACATGATATCACAACATTACAGATACAAGGATACAACATCTCATACAATCGGCATACAACTGCCTCAAATACAATACAACAGCGCAAGATACATGTCTGGGTACAGATTACAGTCAAATGCCTAGTGGCAAAGAGAAAAACATCGATCCCCATAACCACACGGGTCCAGGCCCTCCGCCGGGATTCTCCTAACTAGTCATCGTCGAGTCTCCACGTGAAACGTCGATCACCATACCTGTTGTCGATCAAGAACCCTGTATAGAGTTTGGGGGTAGTATCATGAGTACAGAAGTACTCAACATCCAACTGTAGTGGTCAACTGACCCAGCAAGGACTTCATCACTCGTCATTCTAGGACAACTAGTAGTTTACGACAAGGTAGGGGTAAGTGGTGAGGTTTCTGCCGCACTAGCATTTATGAAGTGACTAACGATCTAGAGAGTTAGGTAAGAAACCAAGCATTCGATGAGGAATCGCCTCCAACAAGTCTTGCTATCAACTACTTACGCAAGCATAACACCTATCCTATCCTTGTCCTCCTCTTCGCATCCCGACGAAGAAGAAGAACTCAAGGCACACACACACGTTGATCAAGTTATATTACATTATCTTAGTTGTTGTTGTATATGAACAAGGAGTAGGTCTCAAGTCGTCCATAACAGTGGACACGGCTTCTCGAAAATATTTAACCCTGCAGGGGTGTACCAACTGCCCATTACAAGGCTACGCACGCACGCCCATATCTCTCAGTTGCTACGCATTATAGGAAACCATTTTACGGTTTAGTTCCGAGAGATCCGAAACGACAGGTCCCTCTAACTAACAACGAACAAATCCGGGTGGACCCCCGTGAGTCGACACCCAACTCAAAAGCCGGCCGCGCTCTCGAATCGGTCTCTACCGTCTGTCGCAGGTTTGGATAGCCGGTTAATCACACATGGGAAACCGGGTCCTCAGCCGGACAAGGTGGGCCAGCAAGGGAACTATGTCCTCACTGGTCCAGGGTGGTTTGTAAACAACTGGCGGTCGACCAGCACACACACGGTTTCAAATGGTAAATCAGCTTGGGCTACCACTGGAATTTTTTGAAGCTAGGTAGGTAAGAAAAGGGGACCCCATAAAATCCCACATGCGGTTAGGCACGCTCGGTCTTAAAACCAATACCCGTAACATGGATCCTAGGTGACTCGAATGGAACAAAGCGTCGGGGCGGGATAGCCTAGACCTTCCATCCTTCGTCGAATATAGTCAACATTTATAATAATCATATCATCAACAACAATATAATAATGTGATAGCCCAAACAAAGGAGTAACAGGGTAACCTCGTAGCATCCTAAGCATGCATACTAAGCAAGGGCTGAGAAACGATCAATAGTAACATAGCAGTACATGGTTTGCTGGGAGGGGACATGGTTGTATCGGTTTGAAAGAGGTTGTAAGCATGTGGTAGGATCAAACATCGAACCTAACCTAGACTAGCATGCAAACCGCTGGTTGAAATAGAATGGATCATAAGTAATGCATAGTCCTTGCATGTTGATAAGTTGGCTTCGGAAGGTGTAGTATATTGCAAGCTCGCATCGTCTCCGAGAGGTACCGGCGGAAGCACACAAGACGGTAAACACTTGAAAGCAATCAACGAGCAAGCCCTCTATTACTACGAAGCAATCACGAGCAAGCATCAACAAGGAGGCAACACGATACATCGCACCTACCGTCGAGAGAGGTTACTAACAGGTTAAGTGGAGTACTCGTGACACACGACGATACCGCACATTTACTGTCGGGACCCGGGGTTAGCGTATGCAAGTACAGCTAAGACATAGTAATATGGAGAGCCGAGAACCGTACCCACTTGTCTAAGCAGACAAGGCCAAGCACAGAACGTTCTCGGAAAGCATCGTACGTGAGGGGTATCCCATCCAGGCCGGATGATCAACTGAGATGGGTCCTCATCGTCCGCACACAAGTCTAATGATATGGGTGGTGAACTCCCATATTCAAAGACAAGTCGCCTCAACCATACTATCGACTATCTCAAAACTCTTACATAGACTTACTCCAGCCCGATCACTTAGTCGAGGTCTAGGGCGGGCTCGATCATACCACAAAGTGTGCACGAGACGGAGTCTCGAACAATCGCATCGCGATGCCCCAAGCTGCGCACATCTAAGGGCCACTTGGTGTATGAAAGACCGCCAGCAAGAACACAACTAAGGTCTCGAAAACCCATACAAAGACATGCATGTTATAAACATACACGCAGCACACATGCCTTGTATGAACAGCAGGTACCATTCCATTTCTCTACAAAGTATAAAATTTTATTGACAACTCTTATAGAGTGCAAACAGAGATCACAAACATGTGATCCAACATTACAACACAAACGGAAGCAAATTATGTTTGAGTATAGACAAGTTTAACAAATGGCTTAAGAAGCCTTATTTAAACACAAAGCCCTCCACGAGGGAACCAGTCGTCTGACTGGGACTAGACTAGTTGGTCTTCAGTCGTCCAGCTCGATGAAGAAGCCACCTTCGGGGTTAGTGGCATCATCTAAAACATAGATTAAGCAAACGTGAGTACAAATTCGTACTCAGCAAGACTTACATAGGAGTTATACTACTCATGCACATGTATCAAGGTAAAGGGAGGTGGGGTTCACTTGCAGAAGTGGCAGCTTTGACTTGGCTAGTCCTGAACTACGAGTACCAGACTTTGAGGTAAGAAGCGTACACGATTCCACTACTTTCTCCAACCAATACACCACTATGGTGCCTTCCTCGACTTCCCCACGAGGAAGCACGCCATAGCACTCACACTTATCTTGGTGTGTTTTAGAAGTATCCGATTCAAGTTATCTAATAATCAAGCTAAGCTTTCCAAGCAGTCCATAACCGCGGACGCGGCTATTCGAATAGTTTTGTTAACCTTGCAAGGGTGTACCGCTACACACACCTTACCGCCTTTGTACTCGACACCGTTCAAGAAGTGTCGGCGAGGATGCTCACCACAACTGTTACCTCATAGCCGATCTAGTCCGAGAAAGCCGCCTACTTGGGTTGGTTACCACAATCGTGAACCCGGCCGGTTTACCGAAGTGGACCCAAGTGATGTGTGCGTGGTGCATAAGCCGGTCTCGGATGAGCCGTTCTCTCACTTAGCAACCAGGCCACAGACCTACCAGAACTCCGAACTATAGCGACATCTGGACATCGAAAGGGATGAGTTAGTAAGCTGAGAGGGGTCAGTGAGCCCAATGTGTGGTTGTACTCTTCATCTTGGATCACCACACAAGAACTCGTACTAGGGCGGTGTTCAACGAGACAACCCACCGTGTACTCCTACACAGCCTCTCATCGTTCACCTTGTATTAGGGTCGATTCACCAACACTTTTCTACCAACATCAACATGATCATTCCCATCCCGACTCACATCACAGTAACAACATGGTATCATACTAAGCATGCAATAAGCAGTAACATTGCAGGGGCCACATGATATCAAACAACTCTTACATTTGCTAGGATTGTGGTTTGCTTACTACTGTGACAAAATGATAGGCCATGCAAAGGAATGGGTTCATCTATGCGGTAGAAACGAATCATGGTGATCATCCTAAAGAATGCATAAGCGAGACATGAGAGGGAAGTGGGATTTTATCGACATGATCAATGGGGGTTTGCTTGCCTTGCTGACGAGGTTCGGGTTCTGGGTCTTCAACGAAGGGGGCAGCCTCCTTCTCCGGTTCCACCTCTACTCGACAAACAACAAGCAAAGTAGCAAAGTAAATACAATGCACAAACACATGATGGAAGTTTGAATCTTGATGTACATGCTTTGATGTGTGAAGCAATTCCATTTAAATGGAGTATATTACAATTTGAATTGCAAAATCAAATTCCACATTTGAATTCAAATTAACCAAGTTGCATGTGACATCGTTTGATCATTTTGAATCATCTTCAAAAGTATAAGATATGCCTCTGATGTGTGGTTGAAATATCATTTGATTTGAATTTGAATTAAATTCAAATAAACCAAATGACATATGCTACTGGTCCCAATTTAAATTCAACTCAAACATAGTTGAAAGTTGCATATTTGGAAAGATAATTTTCTCCTGATCATTTTTCATATATTATTTGTCCAATTTAGAGTTAATATGAATTTTCTATGAATTTCCAAAGTTTGGGGTATTTTCTGGAATTTCTGGAATTTCTTTAATTCAAATAATCTCTAGAAATTCATTTAAATTGATTTATTGCGTCAGTGCTGGCGTCCGGGGGGCTGACAAGGGGGTCCCACCTGTCAGTGGCTGGGTTTAATTAACCCATGGTTAAATTAATCAAGTGGCTTAATTAAGCCACTGGGCCCACTCGTCAGTGACCCAGGGGGTCATTAGGTGAGTGATTAAGGGAGAGGGTTTGGGCTAACACGCCGGCGGCTAAACGCCGGCGACTGGACCGCGGCGGCGCTGCACGGGGAGGGCGAATCCGTCGACGATTTGGAGCGCCGAGACCATCAACTTGAAGCCCTCACTCGCGCGCGTCGAACGGGACCGAAACCAAGAGCTAGGGTGCACGGTACGCTCGCCGGCGTCAAGTTTTGCGGCGACCTAGCTACGGCCGTGATCGAGATTTCGTTCCAGGGCACGACTTGAGGTGGGGCTAGGCTGGTTCGACGAGGAGGATCACGGGGAACACGTTGGACATCATGGCGGGTTCGATTTCTTAGCGGGTGGACGTCGCCATGGATCCCGGCGGCGAGGAGTTTCGGCTCTCATGGCGATCAAGGCTAGAGGGAGTAATCGAAGGGGAAAAACGAGGGGTTCTGGCCGTGAGCTCACCAGGAACTCAGTAGAGGTGGTGGCGAAGGCTGGGGTGGTTCAACGGCGACGGAATTGACGAAGTCCTTCACGGTGGTCGGCGGCGACTTGGTGGCAATGGCGGAGTCTCCGGGGCTTCCTGGCTCGATTCACCGCACGGGAAGACGAAGACGACGTCTGCGGTTCTTCTGGACGACTCGAGGCGTCGCGAGGAGCACGGTGGCCACGCGGGGGCTCGACGGCGCTCCGGCGTTCTTCTCGGGCGACGACGAAACGGGCGAGAGAGGAGGGGAGGGAGCTCTGGAGGGAGGGTAAATGGATCAGGGCGGCTGCGGGGAGTCTCCAGACGCGAGAAGAGGGCACGGGGCGGCCTGGAAGCTTGAAGACGTCGAGGTGTCGTCGTCGCCGCGCTCGGCCGCTCCAGCGAGCTGCTTGGCAGCGTGGGGAAGAAGACGACAAGGATGGAAGGTGGGCTGGGCCGCTGGGGAGCTAGTCGGGCCTCTTTCCAGGTAAGCCCCCTTCTCTTTTCTTTCTGTTTTTCTTTCTGTCATTTGTTTTGCTTAGCTAAAGAAATTAGCTAGGCATTTTATTAAATGCTGAAAATTTTTATGTGGCCTTATAATAAAATAGACTAGCCACCTATAAAGTTTCAACATTTTTAAAATTCAAATAATTTGAATCTTAAATCAAATAGGGGTATTTCTTTAATTCCATGGCACTATTTGAATATTTGAAAAATCTATGAGCATGGGATGGGTCCCACATCACTTGATATGTGATCACACTCATTTATAAGACTTTTCAAAAATCTAACATGAATTTTTGGAGAAGATTTTTATCTGGCCTTTTGAATTAATTCATCTGGGGGGTGTTCCTTCTCCCATTTTGATTTTGAAATTGATTTCAAAGATTTCTTTTGAAATTTTGACATGATGCAAGGTTACTTTGATCCTAGCACATTACCTAACAGAGGGTTCTGACATTTACAACGGTTCAAGTTGTTTAGCTGCAGGTGATCAACAAAGGTTGTTAACATGGCATCTCACTCAAGCACGGAAAGCACACAAATATGGCAAGAGGTGAAGAATAAGATAAAGTATCTATGCTAGTTAATTTAAGTGAGGCACAACCTAAACATGGCATTCCACTAAGTGTCACAGGACAATTAAAGGATTTGGTACTGTTCTGCCCTAAACCATATTTTAGGTTGGTTAACAACAGCAAACAATATCATAAGCACAAAGTACACAAAATTATAGTCAAGTTACATATAAAGAACACCCCAAACGGAATTACGGTTAATAAGATACAAGCAAAACAAGTTTGGAACACAATCTGCCAACATCGGGAAGTACACTTTAGAGGAATTCATAAACAGGGTAATGAATGCAAACATGCTCACAGATGATATGTAACTAAAGTAGACATGGCAGGGAAGGCATGGAAAAAAGAATCATGCAAATAGGCATCATGAACAACTAATTATAGCCCAAGAAAAATGCAATAAAACATTACTGGTCAAGGACTTAGTGAAAATCACGAAAATAGGGCAGAAACTGTTATTTTAATGCTGTATAAATAGGGGTAATGCTATATGCAAAAGTGCAGCAACATGACATAGCAATATATGAGCATGGAGTAGGCATGATGAGGATCAGGTACAAAAAATAATCAAGGTCATAGGCATCACAGATCAAAAGATATTAAGCATGCAACATGGCATCGGGACGTTACAGACTTAGAGAAAAACAGAGGTGGCTGTCAAAAACAGCAGCATAGCAACTTTGGAGCAGAATAACTAGATGACCAGCAAGCATATCATGACAATGCAATACATATAATGGAAGTAGACATGATGCTTAAAAGTATGCAAAAAAGAATCAATGCAATAGGCCTCAAGGATGTGTCACAATCATCAATCAAACTTGCAATAAAATAACAACAACAGCACATAACAGCAATTAGTAGCAGTTAACGACCTGATGCCGACTTCAACACAGATTTGCACTATCAAGATGGCCTCAAATCAAAATGCTCACAAAAGATGAACTAAAGTACCAAAAATTCTAAAGAAATTTCCTTTTGGGCGCAACGTCATCCGAGCTACAGATTTACCGCAAATCTACTCGCAAAATTTAATCAGCAGCACATATAACTCAGACTTAGCAAAATAATAGAAAATAATAATAAAAAAAGAAAACGTTGAGGAGAAAAAAAAGGTTGGGCCTCTCACCCAAATGGGCCTCGGCCCACTAAAGCAGAGGAGGCGGCCTGGGCTGGCGACGCGGTTCGGGCTGTGGGGCGCGCCGGCCTGGACGTTGGCTCCTGGCCCACCTGGCGGCTTGCAGCGAGCGGGCACGGAGGCTCGTCCTCGTCCAGGACGAACAGAGGGGGCAGCGCGGCCATGCTCTGGTGGCCGGGGCGAGGCGCAGGCGGCGGGGAAGGTCGAGTCGGCGCGGATCCGGTGGCCGGGGCGCCGGATCTGGTGGTGGGGGAGTCGCCGTCGTCCCGGGGTGGCGCGGCGCGACGAGATCGAGCTCGGGCGGCGGCGCTGTTGCGTCCATGGCACGGCTAGGTTGCCGGCGGCGGTGACCCTGCGGAGGAGGAGGAGGCAGAGGGGTGAGATGGAGAGGGAGGAGAGGATAAGGAAGGCGCGGAGGAAGAGGAGGCGGCGCGGCTGCGGCTCCCACGGGCGGCCTCGGGCGCGTCCTCGGGAGAGGTTGGAGGAGGGAGAGAGAGGTGAGGCTGGGGCTGACGTGGCGGCTCCTGGGCCGTCAGATCGCCAGATCTGACGGTCCAGGATGATTCTGGCTGGGATTTGCTAGAAAATGGGCAAAATGCAAAAATTGGGGCTATTGTGAGGGGGGTGGCTGCAATTTTGTGGCTAGGGAAACCCTAGAAAGAGGTCGGAGTGTGGTGGTCTTTATATAGCCCAGGTGGCTGGCAGTTTGCAAAAACATCCCCGATTTTTCTCTCGTGCGCGTTGTGTTTACGTTTCTGACCGCCGGGGGTCCGCAGGACCTCCGATTCGGGTAAAATTTCGAACTGCGCGATCAGCGCGTCGAGCCAGTGGCGTTCACCTAGCACTGGAACCGTTCCGAGAACACTTTCCGGAGTACTCGTCACACACGACGATACCGCACATTTACAATGGTTCAAGTTGTTTAGCTACAGGTGATCAACAAAGTTGTTGACATGGCATCTCACTCAAGCACGGAAAGCACACAAACATGGCAAGAGGTGAAGCATAAGATAAACTATCTATGCTAGTCAATTTAAGTGAGGCACAACCTAAACATGGCATTCCACTAAGTGTCGCACGGCAATTAAAGGATTTGGTACTGTTCTGCCCTAAACCATATTTTAGGCTGGTTAACAACAGCAAACAATAGCATAAGCACAAAGTACACAAAATTCTAGTCAAGTTACATATAAAGAACACCCCAAACGGAGTTACGGTTAAAAAGATACAAGCAAAACAAGTTTGGAACACAATCTGCCAACATCGGGAAGCACACTTTAGAGCAATGCATAAACAGGGTAATGAATGCAAACATGCTAACAAATGATATGTAAGTAAAGTAGACATGGCAGGGAAGGCATGGCAAACAGAATCATGCAAATAGGCATCATGAACAACTAATTATAGCCCGAGAAAAATGCAATAAAACATTACTGGTCAAGGACTTAGTGAAAATCACGAAAACAGGGCAGAAACTAATTATTAAACGGGGTTTTCGTTCCGTTGGTTGCGGCTGGTCTCGTGCGGTTTTCGCGACGATGATCGGGCGAAACCCGGTGTCGCAAAGGTCGAGTGTCAGGGTGGCAAGGGATGGTCTCCGTCCGGTACGAGATAAGAGGGGGGAAATAATCGCCGAATGATAAATCGGGGATGCAAACACCGCAAAAAAAATCAGACAATCAAACAATTCATACCGAAAATAAAATTTTGCTTTTTTTGTGAAATCTGGGCTGTTACATGTGGGTACGCCATAAATTGCGCAAATGTGGGTCATCCTAGCATGGCGTGGTATTGGGACTTCCAGTCGAGCACTTCGAACTCGAGGAATTTTCTTGCGAAGTTACCCTTGCTGCCGAAGATGACATCGAGCTCGATTGTTCTGAGGGAGGCGGCTGCTTCGCCTGAACTACGCCGTAGATTGTGACACCTGACTTCTTCCAGACTGACCGTGGAATCAATATCTTGCGTAAGGTGCTGGTGAAGATTATGTTTAAGTTGCTGCCTCCGTCCATGAAAACTCTGTCCATGTCGTAGCCACCGATCTGGGCGTCGTGGACCAGTGGTGCGTGCCTTGGACATGAAATTGTGGGTGGGTGATCTCTTTGTGAGAAGGTGATGTTGGTCTCTGCGCCATACAGATGGTAGGTTTCTACTGTTTTTAGGCCCTCGGTTGCTCGGGTCTGCAGGGTGTGGGTATCTTGTTTTGCTTTTGAGGGTCATCCTTCTTGGATCATGCAGACTCGTCCATGGGACATGGGGTATTTCTCTTCTGTATTTGGTGCTGACGACTGCACGGTTCCTCGGGACCGTTGGGCTTCGCGCAGCTTCTACTCCTTTAGGTTGTTGGAGAGTTCGGTGAACAGAGGACAATCTTTTAGGGTGTGGCTTGCTGGAAGGCGTCCCCAGTCTTCTTCGAAACAGTGGATCATACAGGGTCCGTCCAGTTGTTCTTTGGCTGTGAGCTTGCTTGAGCCAGCATGCCTTCTTCTTCTTGTGACCTGGAACGAATGCAAGTGGTCTTCTGAGCGGGAGTGGAACCTTGGGTCGAGCTCTATTCCATCGTTGATCGAGTGGTTCCGAATAAACTTGGAAAATTCATCTGCTCTTCGATCTGGGCCGTAGTACTCGTCGGTCTGAGTTTCGGAGTCGCTATCTTGTCCCGCGGCGGGTGTCCGGGTGGCGGAGGGTCTTCGAGTGGCTGGCAAGGCTTGTGTCACACGTTGCGACTCCTCGAGTGGGATTTCTGCGCAGAATTCTTGTACTTGTTCCAGCGTCCTGGTTAGCTTCGCGGTCGTGGCTTGTGCTCGCCTTCTGGGTCGTCGAGTTCTTTTCTGTCGGTGACGACTTTGGTAGTCTCCAAAATATTGGACTTGGTCCAGCTGCGGGCCAAGCGATCTTGGTGGTGCGATGGAGAGGTTTGAGATGAACTTGAATTCCTCGAGTGGGTTGGATCTTGTTTGAGCCATTTAGTTGTGACTTGCTGGAGATGGGACCGCCGACATCGTGATTCCAACCTGTGTAGTTCCCATAGACGGCGCCAATTGACGAGGATCAGCCTCGGCAAATGTGTCAGAACCCTCTGTTAGGTAATGTGCTAGGGTTAGCCAGTACTCTTGCCTCATGTCAAAATTTTCAAAAGAAATCTTTGAAATCTTTTTCAAAAGCAAAATGGGAGAAGGAACCCCCCAGATGAATTAATTCAAAAGGCCAGATAAAAATCTTCTCCAAAAATTCATGTTAGATTTTTGAAAAGTCTTATAAATGAGTGTGATCACATATCAAGTGATTTGGGACCCACCCCATGCTCATAGATTTTTCAAATATTCAAACAGTTCCTTGGATTTAATGAAAAACCCCTATTTGAGTTAAGATTCAAATTATTTGAATTTTAAAAATGTTGAAACTTTATAAGTGGCTAGTCTATATTATTATGAGGTCATATAAAAGTTTTCAGCATTTAATAAAAAATTTAGCTATTTTATTTAGCTAAACAGAACAAATGTCAGAAGTGAAAACAGAAAGAAAAAGAAAAGAGGGCTTACAGGACCAGGACCTTGAATTCCGGCAGCACCAGGACCTCCCCCAGCACCAGGACCTCCCCCAGCACGCCGTCTGCACCGTTGAGCTCAGGGTCAGCTTCTCACCGTTTTCCCCAATCTAGCACCGCCCCTTTCATCCTCTTTGCTGCTCCACCATGCGAGCAGAAGCTCGCCGCCGCCATGGACGACGGCGAGGGGGTTCCCGTGCCTCTCCGTTCCGTCCGAGTTGTCCATCGTGTTCCTAGACTTCCCAGGAGCACGACGCACTTACGCCTGCGTCTGGACGGGCTCTACAGCGATGACTGCTTCAAGGCCGTGGCTCTGCCGCCGCCTTCGCTCGTCGCCGGCGTCCCTCCGGTGCCCCCCGATGACGCTGAAGTGCTCGAGGAGATGCGCGCGACCAAGAGGAGTCTTCTGTTGGTTGCAGCGCCTCATTTGAGCCACGGGAACGCCATCCCGTGCGGACGCCGCCGTGCTGGAAGGTCGCCGGCGTTTAGCCGCCGGCAGGCCCGCCGACGTGTCCATTTTATTAGGGGTTAACCCCCTGTTAATTGACCCCAGGTCAATGACACGTGGGGCCCTGGAGCCCTTAAACCCCCCCGGTTAGTTTAAACTAACTGGGTTAATTAACCAGCCACTGACAGGTCGACCCCACACGTCAGCCCCCCCCCTGACGCCAGCTTGATGTCAGCCTGACGCATTAATGAATTTCCAGAAAATCAAATTGAATTAAAGAATTCCAGAAATTCCAAAAAATATCCCAAACTTTGGAAATTCATAGAAAATTCATATTAACTCCAAATTGGACAAATAATATATGAAAAATGATCAGGAGAAAATAATCTATAAAAAAATGCAACTTTCAACTATGTTTGAGTTGATTTTAAAATGGGACCAGTAGCATATGTCATTTGGTTTATTTGAAATTAATTCAAATTCAAATCAAATGCTTTTGCAACTTGGACCATGGAATTATGCTATATTTCAACCACACATCAGAGGCATATCATACACATTTGAAGATGATTCAAATTGATCAAACCATGTCACATATAACTTGACTAAGTTTGAATTCAAATTGGAGTTTGAATTTGCAATTCAATTTGCAATATACTCCATTTCAATGGAATTGCTTCACAAATCAAAGCATATACATCAAGTTTTAACCTTCCATCATGTGATTGTGCATTGTATTTACTTTGCTACCTTGTTTGTTGTTTGTCGAGTAGAGGTGGAGCCGGAGCAGGAGGCTGCCCCCTTCGTTGAAGACCCCGAACCCGAACCTCGTCAGCAAGGCAAGCAAACCCCCATTGATCATGTCGATAAAATCCCACTTCCCTCTCATGTCTCGCTTATGCATTGTTTAGGATGATCACCATGATTCGTTTCTACCGCATAGATGAACCCATTCCTTTGCATGACCTATCATTTTGTCACAGTAGTAAGCAAACCACAATCCTAGCAAATGTTGGAGTTGTGTGATATCATGTGCCCCCTACAACTGTTACTTCTTATTGCATGCTTAGTATGGTACCATGTTGTTACTGTGATGTGAGTCGGGATGGTAGTGATCATGTTGATGTTGGTAGAAAAGTGTTGGTGAATCGACCCTAATACAAGGTGAACGATGAGAGGCTGTGTAGGAGTACACGGTGGGTTGTCTCGTTGAACACCGCCCTAAGTCCGAGTTCTTGTGTGGTGATCCAAGATGAAGAGTACAACCACACATTGGGCTCACTGACCCCTCTCAACCTATTAACTCATCCCTTTCGATATCCAGATGTCGCAATAGTTCGGAGTTCTGGTAGGCTTGTGGCCTGGATGCTAAGTGAGAGAACGGCTCATCCGAGACCGGCTTATGCACCACGCACACATCACTTGGGTCCACTTCGGTAAACCGGCCGGGTTCACGATAGTGGTAGCCTACCCAAGTAGGCGGCTTTCTCGGACTAGATCGTGATAGAGGCGAAGGTGTCCCGATGTTTCGATGAGATGGTGGAGATCGATTATGGTGGAGACGACTTTCACGATCCGACTACGAACGTGCGAAAACGTTGCGCCTTAGCGATCGCTAAACCAACTCCGAGAGGTTATTGATCCCGCGGATGCACGATCAACCTGACCACGAGGGTCTAATTCCTGCAAGCAATCGAAGAACAAGCAAGAACTAAGAATTGCAATCTGGATATTGCGAATATAAGATGAATGATTACGAAAGTTGGGGTTCCAATGAGGTCTTGGCCTGGTCGGATGACACAAACGAAGAGCTCGAAGTTGCGGCTATGGCTAACTTAAATCTAATTAAAACCCAAGTCTAAACGACGCCCTAAGGGCTGTATATATGGGGGAACAGAGGGGAATTTCGTGGCCCCTTGGAGGTGGGGTCCGAAAACAACCCTAACTCGGTTTCCCCACACATACGGACTCTAAAAACAGCCTATAATGTGGTATTTCGAAATTACATGGGCCCAGCCCAATATTAAGGTGACGCAGCACCTATAATGGCCCTTGGACGAAAATAATGAAGTGACATCTCGCGTATTTCGTCCAAGACTTCATGCGCGCCTTATGGTGGCTTCAAAGTGTGATAATCACCACTGGAAGCTCCACTGTACTTTCCCGCGCGCGCACCTTCTTCTCCATGCTTGATCCCGCTCCAATGACCATCCTTCTTGTCCATGCTAGGTCCTTCATTCATAAGCAAAACAAAAGTATCTAATTTAGGCAGCATCACATGTTCATGAACAATAGAAGGATTCACAAGAAACGAAAGTACCTGATAATTTAGTTGACGTGCACGTGCTCTAGTAACTGGTCCAGTATGTGTAGTTGGTGAGGATATGGGTGTAACATTAGTAGGTATGTCCTCATCATCCTCCCCTTCTTGAATTGAAGTCGTCCTCGACGGAAGCTCATCATCTTCTCCCAAATAAGGTTTCAAATCTGCAATGTTAAATGTGGGACTAACCCCAAAATCTGCAGGTAGCTCAAGTTTATATGCATTATCATTAATTTTCTGTAAAACCTTAAAGGGACCATCAGCTCGTGGCATTAACTTAGACTTGCGCAAATCAGGAAACCTATCTTTACGTAGATGTAACCAAACAAGATCTCCTGGTTGAAACACAACATGCTTTGTACCCTTATCACCAGCAAGCTTGTATCTACCATTCATTTTCTCAATGTTTTCTTTAGTTAACTCATGCATTTTTAATATCAATTCAGCACGTTGCTTAGCATCAAAATTAACCTTCTCCGAAGATGGAAGAGGCAGCAAATCAATAGGCGCACGAGGTAGAAAACCATAAACAATCTCAAAAGGGCACATTTTAGTGGTAGAATGAAATGAACGATTATAAGCAAATTCAATATGAGGTAAACATTCTTCCCACATTTTCAAGTTACTCTTTAAAACAGCCCTAAGCATAGTAGACAAAGTCCTATTGACAACTTCAGTTTGTCCATCAGTTTGGGGATGACAGGTAGTACTAAAAATTAGTTTAATCCCCAACTTAGCCCATAAGCATCTCCAAAAATGGCTAAGAAACTTAGTATCACGATCCGAGACAATAGTATTGGGCACACCATGTAAACGAATAATCTCACGAAAGAATAAATCAGCAACATTAGCAGCATCATCGCTTTTATGACATGGTATAAAATGTGCCATCTTAGAAAATCTATCCACGACAACAAATATGCTATCCCTCCCCTTCTTTGTTCGAGGCAAGCCTAAAACAAAGTCCATGGATATGTCCTCCCACAGAACACTAGGTACAGGTAAAGGCATGTATAAACCATGAGGATTGAGTCGTGACTTAGCTTTTTGAAATGTAGTGCAGCGAGCAACAAAACGCTCAACATCCCGTCTCATCTTTGGCCAAAAGAAGTGTGTAGCAACTACGTCCTCCGTCTTCTTCACGCCAAAGTGTCCCATTAATCCTCCTCCATGCGCCTCCTGCAACAAAAAAAGACGAATAGAGCTAGCTGGAATGCATAGCTTGTTAGAACGGAACACAAACCCATCATTAAGGACAAACTTGTTCCATGTTCTACCCTCTCTACAATTCTGCAATACATCTTTAAATTCTGCATCATTTACATATTGATCTTTGATTGTCTCTAAACCGAATATCTTGAAGTCAAGTTGTGAAAGCATAGTATAACGACGAGAAAAAGCATCAGCAATAATATTATCTTTCCCCTTCTTGTGTTTAATGACATAAGGGAAAGTCTCAATAAATTCAACCCACTTAGCATGTCTACGATTAAGTTTTGCTTGACTTCTTATGTGTTTCAAAGATTCATGATCAGAATGTATAACAAATTCTTTGGGCCATAAATAATGTTGCCAAGTTTCTAATGTCCGAACAAGAGCATATAATTCCTTATCATAAGTAGAATAGTTCAGACTAGGCCCACTCAATTTTTCAGAAAAGTATGCAACAGGTTTAGCATCTTGTAATAACACACCTCCCAAACCAATCCCACAAGCATCGCATTCAAGCTCAAAAGTCATATTAAAATCAGGAAGTTGGAGCAAAGGAGCATGTGTTAACTTATCTTTCAATACCGCGAAGGCTTCTTCCTGTGCGGTACCCCAAGTAAAAGGCACATCCTTGTGTGTAAGCTCATTGAGAGGTGCAGCAATGGTGCTGAAATCTCTCACAAAACGCCTATAGAATCCAGCGAGTCCAAGAAAACTCCTCACTTGTGTGACCGTTTTGGGCTGCGGCCAACTCTCAATCGCCTCGATCTTGGCTTTATCAACTTCAATTCCCTGCGGAGTAACAACATAGCCAAGAAACGATACTCGGTCGGTGCAAAAGGTGCACTTCCCAAGGTTACCAAACAAACGTGCATTACGTAGAGCAATAAAAACAGCACGTAAATGATCCAAATGTTCCTCCAAAGATTTGCTATAAATCAGTATATCATCAAAATAGACTACCACAAATCGTCCTATGAAAGCACGTAAAACCTCGTTCATTAATCTCATGAAAGTGCTAGGTGCATTAGTTAACCCAAAAGGCATGACTAACCACTCATATAATCCAAACTTAGTTTTAAATGCCGTTTTCCATTCATCTCCTAATTTCATGCGAATTTGATGGTATCCACTACGCAAATCAACTTTGGAAAACATGGTAGAGCCACTTAATTCATCAAGCATATCATCTAACCTAGGAATAGGATGACGATAACGAATAGTAATATTATTAATGGCTCGACAATCAACACACATACGCCATGTTCCATCCTTTTTAGGCACTAATATAACAGGAACAGCACAAGGACTAAGGGATTCACGTATGTAACCTTTGTCGAGTAGCTCTTGTACTTGACGCTGAATCTCCTTTGTCTCCTCCGGATTGGTACGGTATGGCGCACGGTTGGGCAGTGAAGCACCGGGAATTAAGTCAATCTGATGCTCAATCCCTCGAATAGGTGGTAATCCCGGTGGTACGTCTTGTGGAAATACGTCAATAAACTCCTGCAAAAGGTCAGTGACAACAGGAGGCAAAGAAGGAGGCAATTCCTCAAATGAAAACAAAGCTTCTTTGCACACAAAAGCATAGCACACATATTGACTAACATCCAAATCTGAAATATCAACTTTGGTAGCAAGCAAATTTGGACTAGTCAATTTAGTTTCATTAGACACAGCAGAAGAAGATTTGCTATTAGTCTTATGTTGTTGCTCAAATTCTTTGGCTGCTATCTCATTTTCACTCTTATTTTTCTCCTGTTTAGCTTTACTAGCTCTAGCAAGATCATCTTTCACAATTTGTTCAGGAGACATAGGAAGTAAAGCAATATTTTTATCCTGATGAACCAGAGTAAACTGATTTGTCCTACCATGGTGTACAACATTCCTATCAAATTGCCATGGTCTACCAAGTAAAAGAGAGCATGCTTGCATGGGTACCACATCACAATCAACATAATCAGCATATGCAGCAATGCTAAAGTGCACACGAGCAGAACGCGTTACCTTAATCTTACCACTATTGTTAAACCACTGAATATAGTATGGATGGGGGTGTGGTCTTGTGGTGAGAGATAGCTTCTCCACCAACTCCATGCTAGCCAAGTTGTTGCAACTCCCTCCGTCAATGATGATGCGAACCGAACGTTCTTTCACCACTCCCTTTGTGTGGAACAAATTATGCCTCTGGTTTTGCTCAGCCTTCGTTACCTGCACACTTAACACACGTTGAGCAACCAAACTAGCATATTTATCTGCATCATCAGGAGCCATATACTCCAT
This sequence comes from Bromus sterilis, assembly GCA_950022295.1. Lineage (NCBI taxonomy): Eukaryota > Viridiplantae > Streptophyta > Magnoliopsida > Poales > Poaceae > Bromus > Bromus sterilis. Next base: position 237,613,434 of record OX465596.1, read on the forward strand.
ATCATGAGCATCATCATGGGCACCCTGTTCCTCATGAGCAATGAGAACTAAAGTCTCCTCATCATAGTCACTCGCTGACTCATACCCACCATCCGCCGTAATAATCATCACACGCTTGGAGGGACAGTCTTTTGCGAAGTGACCTCCACCTTGGCACCTGCGACATTTAATATCACGATCTCGTGTTTGCCCTGTGGAAGCCATGGATGAAGAAGAACTCGCCGCTGGACCACTCTGTGCACCCTTGAATGGTGGCGCTGACTGTTTTGGTGGCTCCCTGTAAGAATGAGCGGCTGAAGTAGATGGTGGTGCAGCAGGACGTGTGGATGTAGAAGGTCCACGCGATGTCCATGATGTATTTCGTCCTGCAGAGAAGTTAGGTCTCGTAGCGGCCTGTCGATCCTGCACTTCACATTCAGCTTTACAAGCAAGATGAAACAAATGAGTAATAGTAGCAAAGTCCTTGTATTCTAGAATAGTTTGTATCTCCCTGTTTAAACCACCCATAAAACGTGCAAGCATAGCTTCATTATCCTCTACTAGGCCACATCTAATCAATCCAGTTTGTAATTCTTGATAATATTCCTCTACAGAATTTTTGACTTGTCTCAAACGCTGTAATTTTTGTAGCAATTCACGTTGATAATAAGGAGGAACCCAGCGAGTACGCATAGCATCTTTTAAAGCAGCCCAAGTAGTTGGAATATTATTAGCATGCAATCTACAATGTTCAGACCACCAAATAGATGCAAACCCCGTGAATTCACAAACAGCAGCAGTAACACGTCTATTCTCAGGATATTGTAAACATGTAAAGCGTTGTTCAGTTTCTAACTCCCAAGTAAGATAAGCATCAGGAATATATCTACCCTCAAACGGCTTAAGATTCAATTTAAGTTTAGGCACATGTTCATCATCGCGTACCTGAGGGGGTGGTTGGTGTCGACCGTGGCGAATGTTGGGACGTGGACGTCCAGCTGGCTGCTCATAGGCCGCTTCCTGTTCCACATCCTCCTCGTAATCACCCTCGTAGTTGTCGTCCTGGCCGACGTCAGAAGCAGCAGCAGTAGCAGCAACTGCAGCAGCAGTAGCAGCAACTGCAGCAGCAGAAGGAGCACCAGCAGCTTGTCTGCCCGGAAACAGAATACGTCGTGCACGTCGTGGTGGCGGTGGCTGTGCTGGAGCGGCCGTAGGCTGTGCAGGTAGGCGTGCGAGCAACTCAGTAAACTTGGCGTCGAGCTTGGTGTCGATCATCTTCTCCACACCATCAATCGCCTCTGTAAATCTGTTCTCGATGTCATTCACCTGTTCAGACATCATTTGTGAAAATTTATCATGTAACGCTTTGTTTGTCATAGTCTCCCAATCGGGTGCATCCCGCGCCACTTCATCATGGGATCCTGGCATGGTTAGCAGAAATAGAAAACACACAGAAATATGATCCTACTTGTACTAATGGGATGTGGGGTGGTGGAAAGCACAAATCCGTCAAGCTTTTCTTTCGTTCTTACCGATTCTTACCTAGCAGCAGGTGGTGATGTACAACCAACGGGTCAAAACTCTCAGAGATGTGGTAGAGCGATGGCCAGGAGGTGTCAACCGCACGAAGTAGAATATATGTGGAGCTGTAGGTAGGCTTGACAAATATGGTAGCAAAAAGCTCAACAGTAATCAAAACAGAGTTGCAAAGTTGAATAAACACTCAACGTCGGTACTGTGCTGATCCTAGGCTAGACCGTACTAGAGACGCGAGCCTAAAACACCAACGAAAGCACGGCGCGGCACGTAAACAACTGAGAAGTACACTCTGATTTTTTTTCTCTCTCTCTTTTTTTTTGCTCTTTTTTTTTGCGATGCGGGACTACGGGGGCTGAAAAAGTGCGAAAAAATCACTATGGTGGCGAACGTCTCAAAATGAGTTTCTGGACCTAAGGAACGTATGGGCACGAAATTTTTTTACCCCTGAAAACTTTGGCCTAAAAACTGCTCTGAAAAGCGTGCCACTCTTTTTTTTTTTTTTTCGAAATCACCCTCTTCTACGTACGACAAAGATTGGTGAAATCCGACTCTAATCAACTCAAACTAATCTGGCTACGGCGAGATCACAAACCGATTGGGTGATGAAACTCAACTCGGATCGGTAGGTCGTGGTGGTGTATATGGACTCTGCTTGGCGGAACGTGGTGGTGTATCTGGACTCGGATTGGCGGAACGTGGTGGTGTAGTACTGTGCGGCGGCGGCGTGACAAACTGTGATCAGAACTCGAAACTCTAAGGGAACTAGACGCTAAGATCAGCAACTCGACACAACGATGCAACCGCAAATTCAACAAAGCAAACTACTGTAAGGAAGACTGGACAAAGGCTCGAACTGTTTAGGGACGTGATGATCTAACCCTAAATTTTTTTTGGCTTTTTCGTGGACTGTAGGTATGAAGAACAGAAGTAATCTAGAGTACGAAAACTGGTAAATCTCACCGATCAACCTGGAAATCTGATACCACTTGATAGAGGCGAAGGTGTCCCGATGTTTCGATGAGATGGTGGAGATCGATTATGGTGGAGACGACTTTCACGATCCGACTACGAACGTGCGAAAACGTTGCGCCTTAGCGATCGCTAAACCAACTCCGAGAGGTTATTGATCCCGCGGATGCACGATCAACCTGACCACGAGGGTCAAATTCCTGCAAGCAATTGAAGAACAAGCAAGAACTAAGAATTGCAATCTGGATATTGCGAATATAAGATGAATGATTACGAAAGTTGGGGTTCCAATGAGGTCTTGGCCTGGTCGGATGACACAAACGAAGAGCTCGAAGTTGCGGCTATGGCTAACTTAAATCTAATTAAAACACAAGTCTAAACGACGCCCTAAGGGCTGTATATATGGGGGAACAGAGGGGAATTTCGTGGCCCCTTGGAGGTGGGGTCCGAAAACAACCCTAACTCGGTTTCCCCACACATACGGACTCTAAAAACAGCCTATAATGTGGTATTTCGAAATTACATGGGCCCAGCTCAATATTAAGGTGACGCAGCACCTATAATGGCCCTTGGACAAAAATAATGAAGTGACATCTCGCGTATTTCGTCCAAGACTTCATGCGCGCCTTATGGTGGCTTCAAAGTGTGATAATCACCACTGGAAGCTCCACTGTACTTTCCCGCGCGCGCACCTTCTTCTCCATGCTTGATCCCGCTCCAATGACCATCCTTCTTGTCCATGCTAGGTCCTTCATTCATAAGCAAAACAAAAGTATCTAATTTAGGCAGCATCATATGTTCATGAACAATAGAAGGATTCACAAGAAACGAAAGTACCTGATAATTTATTTGACGTGCACGTGCTCTAGTAACTGGTCCAGTATGTGTAGTTGGTGAGGATATGGGTGTAACATTAGTAGGGATGTCCTCATCAGATCGGCTATGAGGTAACAGTTGTGGTGAGCATCCTCGCCGACACTTCTTGAACGGTGTCGAGTACAAAGGCGGTAAATGATGATCATGTGTGTGTAGCGGTACACCCCTGTAGGGTTAACAAAACTATTCGAATAGCCGCGTCCGCGGTTATGGACTGCTTGGAAAGCTTAGCTTGATTATTAGACAACTTGAACTGGATACTTCTAAAACACACCAAGATAAGTGTGAGTGCTATGGCGTGCTTTCTCGTGTGGAAGTCGAGGAAGGCACCATAGTGGTGTAATTGGTTGGAGAAACTAGTGGACTCGTGGACGCTTCTTACCTAAAAGTCTGGTACTCGTAGTTCAGGATTAGCCAAGTCAAAGCTGGCACTTCTGCAAGTGAACCCCACCTCCCTTTACCTTGATACATGTGCATGAGTAGTATAGCTCCTATGTAAGTCTTGCTGAGTACGACTTTGTACTCACGTTTGCTTAATCTATGTTTTAGATGAAACCACTGACCCCGAAGGTGGCTTCTTCATCGAGCTGGACGACTGAAGATCAAGCTAGTCTAGTCCCAGTCAGACGACTGGTCCCCTCGTGGAGGGCTTGTGTTTAAATAAGGCTTCTTAAGCCATTTGTTAAACTTGTCTGTACTCAGACATAATTTGCTTCCGCTTATGTTGTAATGTTGGATCACATGTTTGTGATCTCTGTGTGCACTCTATAAGAGTTATCAATAAAATTGTATACTTTGTAGAGAATTGCAATGATACCTGCTGTTCATACAAGGCATGTGTGCTGCGTGTATGTTTATGACATGCATGTCTTAGTATGGGTTTTCGAGACCATAGTTGTGATCTGGCTGGCGGTCTTTCATACACCAAGTGGCCCTTAGATGTGCGCAGCTTGGGGCATCGCGATGCGATTGTTCGAGACTCTGTCTCGTGCACACTTTGTGTTATGATCGAGCCCGCCCTAGACCCTGACTAAGTGATCGGGCTGGAGTAAGTCTATGTAAGAGTTATGAGATTGTCGATAGTATGGTTGAGGCGACTTTTCTTTGAATATGGGAGTTCACTACCCATATCATTAGACTTGTGTGCGGACGATGAGGACCCATCTCAGTTGATCATCCGGCCTGGATGGGATGCCCCTCACGTACGATGCTTTCCGAGAACGTTCTGTGCTTGGCCTTGTCTGCTTAGACAAGTGGGTACGGTTCTCGGCTCTACATATGACTATGTCTTAACTGGACTTGCATACGCTAACCCCGGGTCCCGACAAAATGTAACAGCCCAGTTTTCACAAAAATTAAAAATTTTGTTTTCAGTGTGAATTGTTTGATTGTCTGATTTGTTTGCGGTGTTTGCATCCCTGATTTATCGATCGGCGATTATTTCTCCCCCTCTTATCTCGTATCGGACGGAGACTGACCCTTGCCACCCTGACACTCGACATTTGCGACACCGGGTTTCACCCGATCACCATCGCGAAAATCGCACGAGACCAGCCGCAGCCAACGGAACGAAAAACCCATCTAATAATTAAACGGGTTACTTTTATAGCGCGCCAGAAAGTGTTCACAGAACGGTTCCAGCGTGAGGTGAATGCCTCCTGCTCGACGCGCTGATCATGCAGTTCGAAGTTTTACCCGAATCGGAGGTCCTGCGGACCCCCGGCGGTCAGAAACGTGAGCACCGCGCGCGTGAGAGAAAAAACGGGTATGATTTTGCAAACTGACCACCCAGCCTGCCCTATATAAAGACCACCAGCCTCCCACACCCATTTTAGGGTTCCCCTTGTGATATTTGCAGCCACACCCCTAGCAAAAACCTAGATCTGCCCCTCCAGTCCAGATTGCACCCGAAACCCTAGCCCCTGGGCATTTGTAGTCGTTGGATCGCAGATCCGAGGGCTCCCGGGGTAGCCACGTCACCCCGAGACCCTCCAACTCCAGCCTCCAGACGAACTGGATCCCGCAGGGCCGGGATCCCGCCGGCAGGGCCCGACCAGGCCCGGATCTGGCCGAGCTCACCTCCGCCACCCGCTCCTCCTTGTTCCGGCCGTCCCCGGCAGCTGTGCCACCGCCCGGCGCCACGCCTCTCCTCCCACGCATTTCTACTTCCTCCTCTCCTCTCCCTTCTCCCTCCTCACCTCTCCTCTCTCTCTGTCCCGCAGGCACTGCCGCTCGAGCCTCCATGGATGGCTGGAGAGCCGAGCTCGCGCCGCTCTTCATCGCCGGAAAACACCGCGTCGCGCCGTTCCACGGACCTTGTCGCGCCGCCCGGCTCCGTCCCCCTACTGTCCTAGCCTCCTCGGTGCCGCGCTGCGCTGCGCTCGTCGGAGCTGGCCGGCCGGCCCCCTCCAAGCCGCTCGGGAGGAGTCCTGATCCAGGAGGCCACCAACCGCGCGCCCAGGTGGGCCGGCCTGCAGCGGCCCAGCCGCATGGCCCAGCTGGCCTGCCTCGTCTAGCCCAGCAGCCTGGCCTGCTCCAGCGCGTCTGCGAGCCCAAAGTCGCGCGGGCTAGATGCCTCTGAAGCCCATGGTGAGATTCAGCCCGAGTTCTTTTTTTTCCTGAGACCGTGTTATTTTTCTAAGTCCTGTAAATATTGCTGCTGCTACGTTTTTGCGACGATGTTTGCGATCAAACCGTAGCTCGGATCGTTTAGCGCCCAAAAGATGAATTGCTCAGTTTTGCGTGCTCTAGCATTCGTATGTAGAAAGTTTTTCCGTTTGAGGCCGTATAGATAGTTTAATTCTATGTTGAAGTGGGCATCAGGTTGTTAATTTCTATTATTTCCTGTTAGTGTGCTGCTGCTGTTATTTTATTGCAACTTCGGGCGACGGTTGCGTCGCAACCGTTCGTCGAAATTGATTGATTCCTTTTGCATCCTGTTAAGCATTGTTTCTACTTCAGTTATATGCATTCACATGTCATATATGCCTGCTGCATGATGATTGTATCTTCACCCAAAGTAGCTACCCTACTGTTAGTGTGCTGCTGTTTATATATTGTTGCAACTTCGGTCGACGAGTATGTCGCGACCGATTATCGGAATTGAGTGATTCCAATTGCATATTGTTACGCATCATGTCTACTTCCATTTTATGTATTGCTATGTCATGTTGCTGCACTTTTGCATATAGTTTTACCACTGTTTATACAGCATGAAAATAACAGTTTCTGCCCTCTTTTCATTATTTTCACTAAGTCCTTGACTAGTAATGTTTTATTGCATTTTGCATGAGCTATAACTAGTTGTTCATGATGCCTATTTGCATGATTCCTTTTTCCATGCCTTCCCTGCCATGTCTACTTTAGTTTCATATACTTTGTGATCATGTTTGCATTTAATATCCTGTTTATTTAATGCTCTAAAGTGTGCTTCCTGATGTTGGCAGATTGTGTTCCAAACTTGTTTAGCTTGTATCTTTTTAACCGTAACTCCGTTTGGGGTGTTCTTTATATGTAACTTGATTTGTTTTTCGTGTAGTTTGTGTTTATGCTTTTTTTTGCTTCTGTTAACCAACCTAAAATATGGTTTAGGGAAGAACATTAGCAAATGTTTTAATTGTCGTGGGGCACTTAGTGATATGCCATGTTTAGGTTGTGCCTCACTTAAATTGACTAGAATAGATAGTTTCCTTTATGCTTCACCTCTTGCCATGCTTGTGTGACATGCCATGCTTGAGTGAGATGCCTTGTTAACTACCTTTGTTGATAACCTGTAGCTAAACAACTTGAACCATTCCAAATGAGCGGTATCGTCATGTGTGACGAGTACTCCGCTTCAATTGTTAGTAACCGCTTTCGATGGTAGGTGTCATGTCTCGTGTTGCCTTCTTGTTGATGCTTGCTCGTGTTTGCCTCGTAGTAATAGAGTGCTTGATCGTTGATTGCTTTCCAGTGCTTACCCTCTTGTGTGCTTCCGCGGGTACCTCTCGGAGACGATGCGAGATTGCGATCGGCTAGACCTTCGGAATCCGACTTATCAACAGGCAAGGACTATACATTACTTATGATCCATTCTATTTCAACCAGCGGTTTGCATGCTAGTCTAGGTTAGGTTCGATGTTTGATCCTATCACATGTTTACAACCTCTTTCAAACCGATACAACCATGTCCCCTCCCAGCAAACCATGTACTGCTATGTTACTATTGTTCGTTGCTCAGCCCCTGCTTAGTATGCATACTTAGGATGCTACGATGTTACCCTATTACTCCTTGGTTTGGGCTATCACATTATTATATTGTTGTGGATGACATGATTATTATAATGTTTATTATATTCGACGAAGGATGGAAGGTCTAGGCTATCCCGCCCCAACGCTTTGTTCCATTCGAGTCACCTAGGATTCGAGTTCCGGGTATTGGTTTTAAGACTGAGCGTGCCTAACCGCTTGTGGGATTTTATGGGGTCCCCTTTTCTTACCTATCTAGCTTCAAACATTTCTAGTGGTCTCCCGAGCTGATTTACCATTTGAAACCCCGTGTGTGTGCTTGGTGGATCCCCTCGCAGTTTTTAAACAACCCGGACCAGCGAAGACATGGTTTCCCTGTTGGTCCACCTTAGACCGGCGAGGTCCCGAGGCCTCACATGAGGCGTCTCGGTAACCCAAACATTGTTGAGACGGAAGAGTCCGATCCGAGAGCGTGGCCAGCTTTTGGATTGGGTGTCGACTCCCCGGGGGCCACCCGGATTTGTTCGTTGTTAGTTAGAGGGACCTGTCGTTTCGGATCTCTTGGAACTAAATCATAAAATGGTTTCCTGTGATGGGTAGCAACTGAAAAAGATGGGCGTGCGTGCGAAGCCTTGTAATGGGAAGTTGGTACACCCCTGCAGGGTTAAATCCATTCGAGAAGTCGTGTCCACGGTTATGGACGACTTGAGACCTACTCCTTGTTCATAGACAATAACAACTGTGATAATCTTAATATAACTTGATCAACGTGTGTGTGCCTTGACTGCTTCTTCTTCGACGGGATGCGAATAGGAGGACAAGGATAGGATAGGAATTATGCTTGCGTAAGTAGGTGGATAGCAGACTTGTTGGAGGCGATTCCTCATCGAATGCTTGGCTTCTTATCTTACTCTCTAGATCGTTAGTCACTTCATAAATGCTAGTGAGGCAGCAACCTCACCACTTACCCCCATACTTACCATAAACTACTAGTTGTCCTAGAATGACGAGTGATGAAGTCCTTGCTGGGTCAGTTGACCACTACAGTTGGATGCTAAGTACTTCTGTACTCATGATACTACCCCCAAACTCTTTTCAGGGTTCTTGATCGACAACAGGTATGGTGATCGACGTTTCACGTGGAGACTCGACGACGACTAGTTAGGCGGATCCCGGCGGAGGGCCTAGACCCGTGTGGTTATGGGATTGATGTTTTTCTCTTTGCCACTAGGCATTTGATTGTAGTCTGTACTCAGACATGTATCTTCCGCTGTTGTATTGTATTAAGGAAGTTGTATGCCGATTGTATGAGATGTTGTATCCTTGTATCATTAATGTTGTGATATCATGTTGGAAATCCGGGGCATATGACTTCGTGATATGTCGCGATGGGACCGATATGTGCTTCGTCCTCGGATCTGGATGGAAACATCTAGATCTGGAACAATACCGCATATCGGGCCTTAAAACTTGGTATCAAAGCCTTACCGACCGTAGGATCCCTTCTCTGGAAGAAATCGAGTCTAGACAAAAACTATTTTGTAGTTACTAAGATACTTATCGGAGAGTAGGAATCGTTTTACTCCTTACCTTTGCTCTGGTCAGGACAAGTGTCGTAAGTGTTTTAATTCTCGTCTTATCCCTTTCAAACTTTAGGATCTCGAGTGTGTGGAGTATCTGAACCGTTACAATGCCTTGCTTGCAGCGTATTGTCTCGATTCCGAGCTCAGGTTGAGAATTCTGGTAGAACCTTTAGCTTTTCCGACTCTGGTTAAACATCTTGGTCGTCCGTTGACCCCATTCCTCTTGCCAGTATACTCACAATTTGAGTGAGAGTACTTCCCTTGATCGTCGCTTTGAAGGGTCATTCTTCCTCTTGATCTCTCGATGGTTTCATTTTCCGACGTTGCCGTCTCTCTGCGGAAATTTATCTTGACAGTTCGACGTCGACATGGAGGAGAGTCCCTTGTTGGTGGTGTTGAAGAATAGTCGACTCTATTTTCTCTCCCCCTTCCCCTCTCCCCCGGATCTTCTAGGATCTCAGGACGAGAACCCTTGTTGGTGGTGTTGTATTGTAACATCCTAGTTTTGACAAAAATTAAAATTTTGTTTTCAGTGTGAATTGTTTGATTTTCTGATTTTTTTTGCGGTGTTTGCATCCCCGATTTATCGATCGGTGATTATTTCCCCCCCTCTTATCTCGTATCGGACAGAGACCGACCCTTGCCACCCTGACACTCGACATTCGCGACACCGGGTTTCACCCGATCACCGTCGCGAAAATCGCACGAGACCAGCCGCAGCCAACGGAACGAAAACCCCGTCTAATAATTAATAGGGTTATTTATATAGCGCGCCGGAAAGCGGAACGGTTCCAGCGCGAGGTGAATGCCTCCGGATCGACGCACTGATCGCGCAGTTCGAAGTTTTACCCGAATCGGAGGTCCTGCGGACCCCCGGCGGTCAGAAACGTGAGCACCGCACGCATGAGAGAAAAACCGGGTATGTTTTTAAAAACTGACCACCCAGCCTGCCCTATATAAAGACCACCAGCCTCTCACACGCATTTTAGGGTTCCCCTTGTGATATTTCCAGCCACACCCCTAGCAAAAACCTAGATCTGCCCCTCCAGTCCAGATTGCACCCGAAACCCTAGCCCCTGGGCATTTGTAGTCGTTGGATCGCAGATCCGAGGGCTCCCGGGGTAGCCACGTCACCCCGAGACCCTCAAACTCCAGCCTCCAGACGAACTGGGCCTCGCAGGGCCGGGATCCTTCCGCCAGGGCCCGAACGGGCCCAGATCTGGCCGTGCTCACCTCCGCCGCCCGCACCTCCTTGCTCCGGCCGTCGCCGGCAGCTGTGCTGCCGCCCGGCGCCACGCCTCTCCTCCCACACCTTTCTCCTTCCTCCTCTCCTCTCCCTTATCCCTCCTCACCTCTCCTCTCTCTCTCTGTCCCGCAGGCACTGCCGCCCGAGCAGCCATGGATGTCAGGCGAGCCGAGCTCGCGCCGCTCGTCGTCGCCGGAAACCACCGCGTCGCGCCGTTCCACGGACCTCGTCGTGCCGCCCGGCTCCGTCCCTCTGCTGCGCTAGCCTCCTCGGCGCCACGCTGCGCTGCGCTCGTCGGAGCTGGCCGGCCGGCCGCCTCCAAGACGCTAGGGAGGAGTCCCGATCCAGGCGGCCAGCAACCACGCGCCCAGGTGGGCCGGCCTGCAGCGGCCCAGCCGACCTGCCTCGCCCAGCCCAGCAGCCTGGCCTGGTCCAGCGCGTCTGTGAGCCCAAAGCCGCGCGAACCAGATGCCTCTGAAGTCCATGCTGAGATTCATCCCGAGTTCTTTTTTTTTCCTGAGACCCTGTTATTCTTCTAAGTCCTGTAAATATTGCTGTTGTTACGTTTTTGCGACGATGTTTGCGATCAAACCGTAGCTCGGGTCGTGTAGCGCCCAAAAGATGAATTGCTCAGTTTTGCGTGCTCTAGCGTTCGTATGTAGAAAGTTTTTCCGTTTGAGGCGTCTAGATAGTTTAATTCTGTGTTGAAGTGGGCATCAGGCTGTTAATTGCTATTATTTCTTGTTAGTGTGCTGCTGCTGTTATTTTATTGCAACTTCGGGCGACGGTTGCGTCGCAACCTTTCGTCAGAATTGATTGATTCCTTTTGCATCCTGTTAAGAATTGTTTCTACGTCAGCTCTATGCATTCACATGTCATATATGCCTGTTGCATGATGATTGTATCTTCACCGAAAGTAGCTACCCTGCTGTTAGTGTGCTGCTGTTTATATTTTGTTGCAACTTCGGCCGACGAGTGTGTCGCGACCGTTTATCGGAATTGAGTGATTCCAATTGCATATTGTTAAGCATCATGTCTACTTCCATTTTATGTATTGCTATGTCATGTTTCTGCACTTTTGCATATAGTTTTACCACTGCTTATACAACATGAAAATAACAGTTTCTGCCCTCTTTTCATTATTTTCACTAAGTCCTTGACCAGTAATGTTTTATTGCATTTTGCATGAGCTATAACTAGTTGTGCATGATGCATATTTGCAAGATTCCTTTTGCCATGCCTTCCCTGCCATGTCTACTTTAGTTTCATATACTTTGTGTGCATGTTTGCATTTATTATCCTATTTATTCAATGCTCTAAAGTGTGCTTCCTAATGTTGGCAGATTGTGTTCCAAACTTGTTTTGCTTGTATCTTTTTAACCGTAACTCCGTTTGGGGTGTTCTTTATATTTAACTTGATTAGTTTTTCGTGTACTTTGTGTTTATGCTTTTTTTGCTTCTATTAACCAACCTAAAATATGGTTTAGGGCAGAACATTAGCAAATGTTTTAATTGTCGTGGGGCACTTACTGATATGCCATGTTTAGGTTGTGCCTCACTTAAATTGACTAGAATAGATAGTTTCCTTTATGCTTCACCTCTTGACATGCTTGTGTGACATGCCATGCTTGAGTGAGATGCCATGTTAACAACCTTTGTTGATAACCTGTATCTAAACAACTTGAACCATTCCAAATGTGTGGTATCGTCGTGTGTGACGAGTACTCCGCTTAAATTGTTAGTAACCGCTTTCGACGGTATGTGCGATGTCTCGTGTTGCCTTCTTGTTAATGCTTGCTCGTATTTGCCTCGTAGTAATAGAGTGCTTGATCGTTGATTTCTTTCCAGTGTTTACCCTCTTGTGTGCTTCCGCGGGTACCTCTCGGAGACGATGCGAGATTGCGATCGGCTACACCTTCGGAATCTGACTTATCAACAGGCAAGGACAATAAATTACTTATGATCCATTCTATTTCAACCAGCGGTTTGCATTCTATTCTAGGTTAGGTTCGATGTTTGATCCTATCACATGTTTACAGCCTCTTATAAACCGATACAGCCATGTCCCCTCCCAACAAACCATGTACTACTATGTTACTATTGCTCGTTGCTCAGCCCCTGCTTAGTATGCATGCTTAGGATGCTACGATGTTACCCTGTTACTCCTTGGTTTGGGCTATCACATTATTATATTGTTGTGGATGATATGATTATTATAATGTTGATTATATTCGATGAAGGATGGAAGGTCTAGGCTATCCCGCCCCGACGCTTTGTTCCATTCGAGTCACCTTGGATCCGAGTTCCGGGTATTGGTTGTAAGACTGAGCGTGCCTAACCGCGTGTGGGATTATATGGGGTCCCCTTTCCTTACCTATCTAGCTTCAAACATTTCTAGTGGTGGCCCGAGCTGATTTACCATTTGAAACCCCGTGTGTGTGCTTGGTGAATCCCCTCGCAGTTTTTAAACAACCCGGACCAGCGGAGACATGGTTTCCCTGTTGGTCCACCTTTGACCGGCGAGGGCCCGAGGCCTCACGTGAGGAATCTCGGTAACCCAAACCCTATTGAGACGGAAGAGTCCGATCCAAGAGCGTGGCGAGCTTTTGGATTGGGTGTCGACTCGCCGGGGGCCACCCGGATTTGTTCGTTGTTAGTTAGAGAGACCTGTCGTTTCGGATATCTTGGAACTAAATCATAAAATGGTTGCCTGTGATGGGTAGCAACGGAGAGAGATGGGCGTGCGCGCGAAGCCTTGTAATGGGCAGTTGGTACACCCCTGCAGGGTTAAATCTTTTCGAGAAGCTGTGTCCACGGTTATGGACGACTTGAGACCTACTCCTTGTTCATAGACAATAACAACTGTGATAATCTTAATATAACTTGATCAACGTGTGTGTGCCTTGACTGTTTCTTCTTCGACGGGATGCGAAGAGGAGGACAAGGATAGGATAGGTGTTATGCTTGCGTAAGTAGGTGGATAGCAGACTTGTTGGAGGCGATTCCTAATCGAATGCTAGGCTTCTTATCTTACTCTATAGATCGTTAGTCACTTCATAAATGCTAGTGCGGCAGCAACCTCGCCACTTACTCCATCCTTACCGTAAACTACTAGTTGTCCTAGAATGACGAGTGATAAGGTCCTTGCTGGGTCAATTGACCACTACAGTTGGATGCTAAGTACTTCTGTAGTCATAATACTACCCCCAAACTCTTTTCAGGGTTCTTGATCGACAACAGGTATGGTGATCGACGTTTCACGTGGAGACTCGACGACGACTAGTTAGGCGGATCCCGGCGGAGGGCCTGCACCCGTGTGGTTATGGGATCGATGTTTTTCTCTTTGCCACTAGGCATTTGATTGTAGTCTGTACTCAGACATGTATCTTCCGTTGTTGTATTGTATTAAGGAAGTTGTATGCCGATTGTATGAGATGTTGTTTCCTTGTATCTGTAATGTTGTGATATCATGTTGGAAATCCGGGGCATATGACTTCGTGATATGTCGCGGTGGGACCGATATGTGCTTCGTCCCCGGATCTGGATGGAAACATTTAGATCTGGAACAGTACCGCATATCGGGCCTTACAACTTGGTATCAGAGCCTTACCGACCGTAGGATCCCTTCTCTCGCCGAAGTCGAGTCTAGACTAAAACTATTTTGTAGTTACTAAGATAGTTATCGGAGAGTAGGAATCTTTTTACTCCTTACCTTTGCTCTGGTCAGGAAAAGTGTCGTAAGTGTTTTTATTCTCGTCTTATCCCTTTCGAACTTTAGGATCTCCAGTGTATGTAGTATCGGAACCGTTACAATGCCTATCTTGCAGCGTATTGTCTCGATTCCGAGCTCAGGTTGGGAATTCCGGTAGAACCTTTAGCTTTTCCGACTCTGGTTAAACATCTTGGTCGTCCGTTGACCCCATTCCTCTTGCCAGTATACTCACAATTTGAGTGAGAGTACTTCCCTTGATCATCGCTTTGGAGTGTCATTCTTCCTCCTTATCTCTCGATTGTTTCATTTTCCGACGTTGCCGTCTCTCTACGGAAATTTATCTTGACAGTTCGACGTCGACATGGAGGAGAGTCCCTTGTTGGTGGTGTTGAAGAATCGTCGACTCTATTTTCTCTCCCCCTCCCCCTCTCCCCTGGATCGTCCAGGATCTCGGGACGAGATCCCTTGGTAGTGGTGTTGTATTGTAACAGCCCAGTTTTCACAAAAATTAAAAAAATTGTTTTCAGTGTGAATTGTTTGATTGTCTAATTTTTTTGCGGTGTTTGCATCCCCGATTTATCGATCGGTGATTATTTTTCCCCCTCTTATCTCGTATCGGACGGAGACCGACCCTTGCCACCCTGACACTCGACATTTGCAACACCGGGTTTCACCCGATCACCGTCGCGAAAATCGCACGAGACCAGCTGCAGCCAACGGAACGAAAACCCCGTCTAATAATTAAACGGGTTATTTTTATAGCGCGCCGGAAAGTGTTCTCGGAACGGTTCTAGCGAGAGGTGAATGCCTCCGGCTCGACGCGTTGATCGCGTAGTTCGAAGTTTTACCGAATCGGAGGTCCTGCGAACCCCGGCGGTCAGAAACGTGAGCACCGCGCGCATGAGAGAAAAACCGGGTATGTTTTTGCAAACTGACCACCCAGCCTGCCCTATAAAAAGACCACCAGCCTCCCACACCCATTTTAGGGTTCCCCTTGTGATATTTGCAGCCACACCCCTAGCAAAAACCTATATCTGCCCCTCTAGTCCAGATTGCACCGGAAACCCTAGCCCCTGGGCATTTGTAGTCGTTGCATCGCAGATCCGAGGGCTCCCAGGGTAGCCACGTCACCCGGAGACCCTCCAACTCCAGCCTCCATACGAACTGGGCCCCGCAGGGCTGGGATGCCGCCGCCAGGGCCCGACCAGGCCCGGATATGGCCGTGCTCACCTCCGCCGCCCGCACCTCCTTGCTCCGGCCGTCGCCGGCAGCTGTGCCGCCGACCGGCGCCACGCCTCTCCTCCCATGCCTTTCTCCTTCCTCCTCTCCTCTCCATTCTCCCTCCTTACCACTCCTCTCTCTCTGTCCCGCAGGAACTGCCGCCCGAGCCGCCATGGATGGTCGGCAAGCCGATCTCGCGCCGCTCGTCGGCGCCGGAAACAACCTCGTCGCACCGTTCCACGGACCTCGTCGCGCCGCCCGGCTCCGTCCCCCTGCTGCCCTAGCCTCCTCAGCGCCACGCTGCGCTGCGCTCGTCGGAGCGGGCCGGCCCGCCGCCTCCAAGACGCTCGGGAGGAGTCCCGATCCAGGCGGCCACCAACCGCGCGCCCAGGTGGGCCGGCCTGCAGCGGCCCAGCCGGTCTACCTCGCCCAGCCCAGCAGCCTGGCCTGCTGTCAGGCCCGATATGCGGTACTGTTGCAGATCTAGGTGTTTCAACCCAGATCCGGGGACGAAGCACATATCGGTCCCACCGCGACATATGACAAAGCCATATGCCCCTGATTTCCAACATGATATCACAACATTACAGATACAAGGATACAACATCTCATACAATCGGCATACGACTGCCTTAATACAATACAACAGCGGAAGGTATATGTCTGAGTACAGACTACAATCAAATGCCTACTGGCGAAGAGAAAAACATCGATCCCATAACCACATGGGTCCAGGCCCTCCGCCGGGATCCGCCTAACTAGTCGTCGTCGAGTCTCCACGTGAAATGTCGATCACCATACCTATTGTCGATCAAGAACCCTAAAAAGAGTTTGGGGGTAGTATCATGAGTACAGAAGTACTCAGCATCCAACTATAGTGGTCAACTGACCCAGCAAGGACTTCATCACTCGTTATTCTAGGACAACTAGTAGTTTACGGTAAGGATGTGGTAAGTAGTGAGGTTGCTGCCGCACTAGCATTTATGAAGTGGCTAACGATCTAGAGAGTAAGGTAAGAAGCCAAGCATTCGATGAGGAATCGCCTCCAACAAGTCTTGCCATCAACTACTTACGCAATCATAACACCTATCCTATCCTTGTCCTCCTCTTCGCATCCCGACGAAGAAGAAGCAGTCAAGGCACACACACACATTGATCAAGTTATATTAAGATTATCTCGGTTGTTGTTGTCTATGAACAAGGAGTAGGTCTCAAGTCGTCCATAACCGTGGACACGGCTTCTCGAAAAGATTTAACCCTGCAGGGGTGTACCAACTGCCCATTACAAGGCTCCGCATGCACGCCTATCACTCTCAGTTGCTACCCATGATATGCAACCATTTTATGATTTAGTCCCAAGAGATCCGGAACGATAGGTCCCTCTAACTAACAACGCACAAATCCGGGTGGCCCCCGGTGAGTCGACATCCAACTCAAAAGTCGGTCGTGCTCTCGAATCGGCCTCTACCGTCTGGACGAGGTCGGGTTAGCTACCCAAACATATGTGGGCAGCCCCCTAGCTTCCAGGTGTGGACCAACAAAGAAAGCATGTCTCCGCTGGCCCGAGTTGTTTTAAATAATATCTGCCAGGAGCTACCCGACAGACACACACACGGTTTTCAAATGGTAAAATCAGCTTGGGCCACCACTAGAAATGTTTGAAGCTAGATAGGTAAGAAAAGGGGACCCCATAAAATCCCACACGCGGTTAGGAACGCTCAGTCTTAAAACCAATACCCGGAACTCGGATCCTAGGTGACTCGAATGGAATAAAGCGTCGAGGCGGGATAGCCTAGACCTTCCATCCTTCGTCGAATATAGTCAACATTTATAATAATCATATCCTCAACAACAATATAATAATGTGATATCCCAAACCAAGGAGTAATAGGGTAACATCGTAGCATCCTAAGCATGCATACTAAGCAGGGGCTGAGCAACGAGCAATAGTAACATGGCAGTACAAGGTTTGCTGGGAGGGGAAATGGCTGTATCGGTTTGAAAAAGGTTGTAAACATGTGGTAGGATCAAACATCGAACCTAACCTAGACTAGCATGCAAACCGCTGGTTAAATAGAATGGATCATAAGTAATGTATAGTCCTTGCCTGTTTATAAGTAGGGTTCCGAAGGTGTAGTCGATCGCACGCTCGCAACGTCTCCGAAGGTACCCGCGGAAGCACACAAGACGATAAACACTGGAAAGCAATCAACGAGCAAGCATATATTACTAAGAGGCAACACCAGAGCAAGAAGACAGCACACGACACGGCAACGCGATACGGATCTATCGTCGAGAACGGTTACTAACAGTTTAAGTGGGGTATCGGTCACACACGACGAATACCGCACGTTTACGGTGGTTCAAGTTGTTTAGCTACAGGTGATCAACCAACGGTTATTAACATGGAAACTCAAGCAAGCATGGCATAGCACAGAAACATGTCAAGAGGTGAAGCACAAAGTGAGGCACAACCTAAACAGGGCATAACACTAAGTGCCGCACGACAATTAAAGGATTTGGTACTGTTCTGCCCTAAACCATATTTTATGTTGGTTAACAACAGCAAACAATATCATAAACACAAAGTACACGAAAAACTAATCAAGTTACATATAAAGAACACCCCAAACGGAGTTACGGTTAAAAAGGTATAAGCAAAACAAGTTACGGGCACAATCTGCCAACATCACGAAGCACACTTTAGAGCAATGCACAAACAGGTTAATCAATGCAAACATGCTCACAAATGATATGAAACTAAATTATACATGACAGGGAAGGCATGGAAAAAAGAATCATGCAAATAGGCATCATAGATCAAAAGATATTAAGCATGCAACATGGCATCGTGACGTTACAGACTTAGAGAAAAACTGAGGTGGCTGTCAAAAACAGCGGGATAGCAACTTTGGAGCTCCATAACTATACTATCAGCAAGCATATCATGACAATGCAATACATGTAATTGAAGTATACATGATGCTTAACAATATGCAATTGGAATCACTCAATTCCGATAAACGGTCGCGACAAACTCGTCGACGGAAGTTGCAACAAAATAACAGTTTCAGCAACAGCAGCACATTAACATCAGGGTCACCACTTTGGAGCAAGATTTAATATAGCTAAAGCACCCAAACATGACAAGTTAAAGCATGGAAATGAAGTACACATGATGCTTAACACATAGGAAAACGAATCAATGCAATAGGCCTCATGGACGTGTCACAATCATCATGCAAAGTTGCAATAAAATAATAAAAGCAGCACTTAACAGGAATTAGTAGCAGTTAACAGCCTGATGCCCTGTTCAACACACCATTACACATTCAAGATGACCTCTAATGCAAATGCTCAAAAAATATAAAAGTTTCACCACATCAAGCACAACAAATTTCATTTTGGGGCCAACGTCATACGAGCTACGGATTCATCGCAATAATCGTCGCAAAAACAGATCAGCAGCAAAATTTCCAACACTTTGCAAAAATTCAGCAGGCAGGAAAATCAGAAAAAAAAGGGTCAAGGGCCTCTTCCTCACCATGGGCTCTAGAGGCCCATCTCAGCCTGGAGGGAGGTGGCGGCCTGACCGGCCTGGCTGCGTTGTTGGGTTGGGCCTTGGCGTGCTGGCTGGGCCGGCCCACCTGGCTCGCGGTGGCTCGCCTGCCTCCTCTGGATCGAGGCTGGCGGCGGCTAAGGTGGTCGTCGGCTGGTCTCCGGCGATATGGCGGCGAGGCAGCCCACGGGGCAGCGAGATCGGGCACAGCGAGGCCGGATCCTGGAGGTGGCGGTCGGGATCCCGCCGGATCTGGCGAGGACGGCCGTCGGGAGGCTACGGGTGGTGGCGACCGAGCTCTCCTCGGCTTCGGCTCGAGCAGCCATGGCGCGATAGCGGCGCAGCCACCTGCGAGGAGAGGAGGGGGGCGGTCAGGGAGGCTAGGAGGAGTACAGAGGAGGAGGGGCGTGAGGAGAGGAGGGGGCCGACGACGAGGCGGGCCGGTGGCCGGAGGAAGACGTCGGCGGCGACCTCGGGCGTCCGGGCGGCTTCCAGATGGGATCGATGGGCCTGGAGGCGGTGGTGCGGGCCCGGCGCGGGCCCGGATCGGCTGGGAGGCCGGTGGAGGCTACGTGGAGGCTTCTCAGCCCCCGATCTGAAGATCTGACGGCTGGGAGCTCCTGGGGGCTAGGGTTTCGGTTTGGGAGAGGGATTAGGGTAGATTTGGGGATTTTTCTAGGGGGGGTGGCTGCATATTTGCCATAGGGGAACCCTAATTGGATGGTTTGGGAGGTAGGGGTCATTATATAGGCAGGTTGGCTGACAAGTTTACGCAAATGCCCCCGATACCCCTCTCGCGCGTCCGGCGATCGCGTTCGTGACCGCCGAGACTCCGTACGGACTCCGATTCCGATGAAACTTCGACCTACGCGCTCAGCGCGTCGATCCCGTCGATCGTACCTCACTGCAGTGACATCCCGACAACATTTTTCGGCGCCCTAAAAATAACCCATTTAATTATGAAACGGGGTTTTCGTTCCGTTGGCTGCGGCTGGTCTCGTGCGGTTTTCGCGACGGTGATCGGGCGTAACCCGGTGTCGCAAAGGTAGAGTGTCAGGGTGGCAAGGGTCGGTCTCCGTCCAATATGAGATAAGAGGGGGGAAAATTCACCGATTATTATTTCGGCGAAGCAAACACTGCAAACAACACGGACAATCAAACAATTCACACCGAAAACAAATTTTTTTTTAAAACAGGGCTGTTACAATACAACACCACCAACAAGGGATCTCGTCCCGAGATCCAGGACGATCCGGGGGAGAGGGGGGAGAGAAAAGAGAGACGACGATCTTCAACACCACCAACAAGGGACTCTGCTCCATGTCGACGTCGAACTTCGGTCGAGATTAATTTCCGCAGAGAGATGGCGACGTCGAAAAACGAAACCATCAGGAGATCAAGGGGAAGAACGACACTTCAAAGCGACGATCAAGGGAAGCATTCTCACTGCAACCGTGAGGATACTAGGCAAGAGGACTGAAGTCAACGGATGACCGAGATATAAACCAGAGTCGGACAGGCTAAAGGTACTACAGGATTTCCCAAACCTGAGATCGGAATCGAGACAATACGCTGCAAGCGAGGCATTGTAATTATTCCGAAACTCCACACACTCGAGATCCTAAAGTTTGAAAGGGGATAAGTCAAGAATAAAACACTTACGACACTTGTCCTGACCAGAGCAAAGGTAAGGAGTAAAAAGAATCCTACTCTCCGATAACCAGGTTATTAACTACAAAATAGTTTTGTCTAGAATCGTCTTCGGCCAGAAAAGGGATCCTACGGTCGGTAAGGCTCTGATACCAAGTTGTCAGGCCCGATATGCGGTACTGTTCCAGATCTAGGTGTTTCCACCCAGATCCGGGGACGAAGGACATATCGGACCCACCGCCACATATGACAAAGCCATATTCCCCGGATTTCCAACATGATATCACAACATTATAGATACAAGGATACAACATCTCATACAATCGGCATACAACTGCCTTAATACAATACAACAGCGGAAGGTATATGTCTGAGTACAGATTACAATCAAAAGCCTACTGGCAAAGAGAAAAACATCGATCCCATAACCACATAGGTCCAGGCCCTCCGTCGGGATCCGCCTAACTAGTCGTCATCGAGTCTCCACGTGAAACGTCGATCACCATACCTGTTGTCGATCAAGAACCCTGAAAAGAGTTTGGGGGTAGTATCATGAGTACAGAAGTACTCAGCATCCAACTGTAGTGGTCAACTGACCCAGCAAGGACTTCATCACTCGTCATTCTAGGACAACTAGTAGTTTACGGTAAGGATGGGGTAAGTGGTGAGGTTGCTGCCGCACTAGCATTTATGAAGTGGCTAACGATCTAGAGAGTAAGGTAAGAAGCCAAGCATTCGATGAGGAATCGCCTCCAACAAGTCTTGCTATCAACTACTTACGCAATCATAACACCTATCCTATCCTTGTCCTCCTCTTCGCATCCCGACGAAGAAGAAGCAGTCAAGGCACACCCACACGTTGATCAAGTTATATTAAGATTAGCTCGGTTGTTGTTGTCTATGAACAAGGAGTAGGTCTCAAGTCGTCCATAACCGTGGACACGGCTTCTCGAAAAGATTTAACCCTGCAGGGGTGTACCAACTGCCCATTACAAGGCTCCGCACGCACGCCCATCAGTCTCAGTTGCTACCCATGATAGGCAACCATTTTATGATTTAGACCCAAGAGGTCCGGAACGACAGGTCCCTCTAACTAACAACGCACAAATCCGGGTGGCCCCCGGTGAGTCGACATCCAACTCAAAAGCCGGCCGCACTCTCGAATCGGCCTCTACCGTCTAGACGAGGTCGGCTTAGCTACCCAAAAAGATGTGGGCAGCCCCCTAGCTTCCAGGTGTGGACCAACAAAGAAACCATGTCTCCGCTTGCCCGAGTTGTTTTAAATAATATCTGCCAGGAGATACCCGACAGACACACAAGCGGTTTTCAAATGGTAAAATCAGCTTGGGCCACCACTAGAAATGTTTGAAGCTAGATAGGTAAGAAAAGGGGACCCCATAAAATCCCACACGTGGTTAGGCACGCTCAGTCTTAAAACCAATACCCGGAACTTGGATCCTAGGTGACTCGAATGGAACAAAGCGTCGAGGCGGGATAGCCTAGACCTTCCATCCTTCGTCGAATATAGTCAACATTTATAATAATCATATCATCAAAAACAATATAATAATGTGATATCCCAAACCAAGGAGTAACAGGGTAACATCGTAGCATCCTAAGCATGCATACTAAGCAGGGGCTGAGCAACGAGCAATAGTAACATGGCAGTACAAGGTTTGCTGGGAGGGGACATGGCTGTATCGGTTTGAAAAAGGTTGTAAACATGTGGTAGGATCAAACATCGAACCTAACCTAGACTAGCATGCAAACCGCTGGTTAAATAGAATGGATCATAAGTAATGTATAGTCCTTGCCTGTTTATAAGTAGGGTTCCGAAGGTGTAGTCGATCGCACGCTCGCAACGTCTCCGAAGGTACCCGCGAAAGCACACAAGACGATAAACACTGGAAAGCAATCAACGAGCAAGCATCTATTACTACGAGGCAACACTAGAGCAAGAAGACAGCACACGACACGGCAACGCGATACGGATCTATCGTCGAGAACGGTTACTAACAGTTTAAGTGGGGTATCGGTCACACACGACGAATACCGCACGTTTACGGTAGTTCAAGTTGTTTAGCTACAGGTGATCAACCAACGGTTAGTAACATAGCAACTCAAGCAAGCATGGCATAGCACAGAAGCATGTCAAGAGGTGAAGCACAAAGTAAACTATCTATTCTAGTCAATTTAAGTGAGGCACAACCTGAACATGGCATAACACTAAGTGTCGCACGACAATTAAAGGATTTGGTACTGTTCTTCCCTAAACCATATTTTAGGTTGGTTAACAACAGACAACAATAGAATAAACACAAAGTGCACGAAAAACTAATCAAGTTACATATAAAGAACACCCCAAACGGAGTTACGGTTAAAAAGATATAAGCAAAACAAGTTACGGACACAATCTGCCAACATCACGAAGCACACTTTAGAGCAATGCACAAACAGGTTAATCAATGCAAACATGCTCAAAAATGATATGAAACTAAATTATACATGACAGGGAAGGCATGGCAAAAAGAATCATGCAAATAGGCATCATAGATCAAAAGATATTAAGCATGCAACATGGCATCGTGACGTTACAGACTTAGAGAAAAACAGATGTGGCTGTCAAAAGCAGTGGCATAGCAACTTTGGAGCTAAATAACTATATGACAAGCAAGCATATCATGACAATGCAATACATATAATGGAAGCAGACATGATGCTTAACAACATGCAATTGGAATCACTCAATTCCGATAAACGGTTGCGACACAACCGTCACCCGAAGTTGCAACAAAATAACAGTTTCAGCAACAGCAGCACATTAACATCAGGATCTCCACTTTGGAGCAAGATTTAATATAGCTAAAGCACCCAAACATGACAAGTTAAAGCATGGAAATGAAGTACACATGATGCTTAACACATAGGTAAAGGAATCAATGGAATAGGCCTCATGGACGTGTCACAATCATCATGCAAAGTTGCAATAAAATAATAACAGCAGCACTTAACAGGAATTAGTAGCAGTTAACAGCCTGATGCCCTGTTCAACACACCATTACACATTCAAGATGACCTCTAATGCAAATGCTCAAAAAAGATAAAAGTTTCAGCACATCAAGCACAACAAATTTCCTTTTGGGGCCAATGTCATACGAGCTACGGATTCATCGCAATAATCGTCGCAAAAACAGATCAGCAGCAAAATTTCCAACACTTAGCAAAAATTCAGCAGGCAGGAAAATCAGAAAAAAAAAGGGTCACGGGCCTCTTCCTCACCATGGGCTCTAGAGGCCCATATCAGCCTGGAGGGAGGTGGCGGCCTGACCGGCCTGGCTGCGCTGCTGGGTTGGGCCTTGGCGTGCTGGCTGGGCCAGCCCACCTGGCTCGCGGTGGCTTGCCTGCCTCCTCTGGATCGAGGCTGACGGCGGCTAAGGTGGTCGTCGGCCGGTCTCCGCCGATCTGGCGGTGAGGCAGCCCACGGGGCGGCGGGATCGGACGCGGGGAGGCCGGATCAGGGAGGTGGCGGCCGGGATCCCGCCGGATCCGGCGAGGACAGCCGTCGGGAGGCTACGGGTGGCGGCGACCGAGCTCTCCTCGGCTTCAGCTCGAGCAGCCATGGCGCGACGGCTGCGCAGCCACCTGCGAGGAGAGGAGGGAGAGGCGGTCAGGGAGGCGAGGAGGAGTACAAAGGAGGAGGGGCGCGAGGAGAGGAGGGGGCCGGCGACGAGGCGGGCCGGTGGCCGGAGGAAGACGGCGGCGGCGACCTCGGGCGTCCGGGCGGCTTCCAGATGGGCTCGACGGGCCTGGAGGCGGCGGTGCGGGACCGGCGCGGCCCGGATCGGCTGGGAGGCCGGTGGAGGCTACGTGGAGGCTTCCCAGCCCCAGATCTGAAGATCTGACGGCTGGGAGCTCCTGGGGGCTAGGGTTTCGGTTTGGGAGAGGGATTAGGGCAGATTTGGGGATTTTTCTGGGGGGTGGCTGCATATTTGCCATAGGGGAACCCTAATTGGCTGGATTGGGAGGTGGGGGTCATTATATAGGCAGGTTGGCTGACAAGTTTACGCAGATGCCCCCGGTACCCCTCTCGCGCGTCCGGCGATCGGGTTCGTTTCCGCCGAGACTCCGTACGGACTCCGATTCGGACGAAACTTCGACCAACGCGCTCAGCGCGTCGATCCCGTCAATCGTACCTCACTGCGGTGACATTTCGACAACATTTTTCGGCGCCCCTGAAAAAAACCCATTTAATTATTAAACGGGGTTTTCGTTCCGTTGGCTGCGGCTAGTCTCGTGCGATTTTCGCGACGGTGATCGGGCGTAACCCGGTGTCGCAAAGGTAGAGTGTCAGGGTGGCAAGGGTCGGTCTCCGTACGATACGAGATAAGAGGGGGAAAAATTCACCGATTCTTATTTCGGCGAAGCAAACACTGCAAACAACACGGACAATCAAACAATTCACACCGAAAACAAAATTTTAATTTTTGTGAAAACTGGGTTGTTACACCTGCTCCAGCGCGTTTGCGAGCCCAAAGCCGCGCAGCCCAGATGCCTCTAAAGCCATGGTGAGATTCAGCCCGATTTTTTTTTCCTGAGACCCTGTTATTCTTCTAAGTCCTGTAAATATTGCTTCTGTTACGTTTTTGCGACGATGTTTGCGATCAAATCGTAGCTTGGATCGTGTAGCGCCCAAAAGATGAATTGCTCAGTTTTGCGTGCTCTAGCGTTCGTATGTAGAAAGTTTTTCCGTTTGAGGCCGTCTAGATAGTTTAATTCTGTGTTGAAGTGGGCATCAGGGTGTTAATTGCTATTATTTCCTGTTAGTGTGTTGCTGCTGTTATTTTATTGCAACTTCGGGCGACGGTTGCGTCGCAACCGTTCGTCGGAATTGATTGATTCCTTTTGCATCCTGTTAAGCATTGTTTCTACCTCAGTTCTATGCATTCACATGTCATATATGTCTGTTGCATGATGATTGTATCTTCACCCAAAGTAGCTACCTTGTTGTTAGTGTGTTGCTGTTTATATTTTGTTGCAACTTCGGTCGACGAGTGTGTCGCGACCGTTTATCGGAATTGAGTGATTATAATTGCATATTGTTAAGCATCATGTCTACTTCCATTTTATGTATTGCTATGTCATGTTGCCGCACTTTTTCATATAGTTTTACCACTGTTTATAAAGCATGAAAATAACAGTTTCTGCCGTCTTTTCATTATTTTCACTAAGTCCTTGACCAGTAATGTTTTATTGCATTTTGCATGAGCTATAACTAGTTGTTCATGATGCATATTTGCATGATTCCTTTTGCCATGCCTTCCCTACCATGTCTACTTTAGTTTCATATACTTTGTGAGCATGTTTGCATTTATTATCATGATTATTCAATGCTCTAAAGTGTGCTTCCTGATGTTGGCAGATTGTGTTCCAAACTTGTTTTGCTTGTATCTTTTTAACCGTAACTCCGTTTGGGGTGTTCTTTATATGTAACTTGATTAGTTTTTCGTGTACTTTGTGTTTATGCTATTTTTTTGCTACTGTTAACTAACCTAAAATATGGTTTAGGGCAGAACAGTAGCAAATGTTTTAATTGTCGTGGGGCACTTAGTGATATGCCATGTTTAGGTTGTGCCTCACTTAAATTGACTAGAATACATAGTTTCCTTTATGCTTCACCTCTTGCCATGCTTGTGTGACATGCCATGCTTGAGTGAGATGCCATGTTAACAACCTTTGTTGATAACCTGCAGCTAAACAACTTGAACCATTCCAAATGTGCAGTATCGTCGTGTGTGACGAGTACTCAACTTAAATTGTTAGTAACCGCTTTCGACGGTAGGTGCGATGTCTCGTGTTGCCTTCTTGTTGATTCTTGCTTGTGTTTGCCTCTTAGTAATAGAGTGCTTGATCGTTGATTGCTTTCCAGTGTTTACCCTCTTGTGTGCTTCCGCGGGTACCTCTCGGAGACGATGCGAGATTGCGATCGGCTACACCTTCGGAATCCGACTTATCAACAAGCAAGGACTATGCATTACTTATGATCCATTCTATTTCAACCAGCGGTTTGCATGCTAGTCCAAGTTAGGTTCGATGTTTGATCCTATCACATGTTTACAGCCTCTTTCAAAGCGATACAGCCATGTCCACTCCCAGCAAACCATGTACTGCTATCTTACTATTGCTCGTTTCTCAGCCCCTGCTTAGTATGCATGCTTAGGATGCTACGATGTTACCCTGTTACTCCTTGGTTTGGGCTATCACATTATTATATTGTTGTGGATGATATGATTAATATAATGTTGATTATATTCGACGAAGGATGGAAGGTCTAGGCTATCCCGCCCCGACGCTTTGTTCCATTCGAGTCACCTAGGATCCGAGTTCCGGGTATTGGTTTTAAGACTGAGCATGCCTAACCGCGTGTGGGATTTTATGGGGTCCCCTTTTCTTACCTATCTAGCTTCAAACATTTTTAGTGGTGGCCCGAGCTGATTTACCATTTGAAACCCCGTGTGTGTGCTTGGTGGATCCCCTCGCAGTTTTTAAACAACCCGGACCAGCGGAGAAATGGTTTCCCTGTTGGTCCACCTTTGACCGGCGAGGGCCCGAGGCCTCATGTGAGGCGTCTCGGTAACCCAAACCCTGTTGAGACGGAAGAGTTCGAGCCGAGAGCGTGGCGAGCTTTTGGATTGGGTGTCGACTCCCCGGGGGCCACCCGGATTTGTTCGTTGTTAGTTAGAGGGACCTGTCGTTTCGGATCTCTTGGAACTAAATCATAAAATGGTTGCCTGTGATGGGTAGCAACTGAGAGAGATGGGCGTGCGTGCGGAGCCTTGTAATGGGCAGTTGGTACACCCCTGCAGGGTTAAATCTTTTCGAGAAGCCGTTTTCACGGTTATGGACGACTTGAGACCTACCCCTTGTTCATAGACAATAACAACTGGGATAATCTTAATATAACTTGATCAACGTGTGTGTGCCTTCACTGCTTCTTCTTCGACGGGATGCGAAGAGGAGGACAAGGATAGGATAGGTGTTATGCTTGCGTAAGTAGATGGATAGCAGACTTGTTGGAGGTGATTCCTCATCGAATGCTTGGCTTCTTATCTTACTCTCTAGATCGTTAGCCACTTCATAAATGCTAGTGCGGCAGCAACCTCACCACTTACCCCATCCTCACCGTAAACTACTAGTTGTCCTAGAATGACGAGTGATGAAGTCCTTGCTGGGTCAGTTGACCACTACAGTTGGATGTTGAGTACTTCTGTACTCATGATACTATGCCCAAACTCTTTTCAGGGTTCTTGATCGACAACAGGTATGGTGATCGACGTTTCACGTGGAGACTCGACGACGACTAGTTAGGCGGATCCCGGCGGAGGGCCTGGACCCGTCTGGTTATGGGATCGATGTTTTTCTCTTTTCCACTAGGCATTTGATTGTAGTCTGTACTTAGACATGTATCTTCCGCTGTTGTATTGTATTAAGGAAGTTGTATGCCGATTGTATGAGATGTTGTATCCTTGTATCTGTAATGTTGTGATATCATGTTGGAAATCCGGGGCATATGACTTCGTCATATGTCGCGGTGGGACCGATATGTGCTTCGTCCCCGGATCTGGATGGAAACATCTAGATCTGGAACAATACCGCATATCGGGCCTTACAGCAAATCCCATGGTCAGGGACCCTGGGTTAGATCGTTGAGAAGGAACAGGTTGGCGATACGCGTCGGCTAACAGGAGAAGCACTTCCGTTGGCGATACGCGTGGCTAATAGGAGAAGCACTTCCTGCTCAATTTTATTATGCGAGGGAGCGATTAAAGTGGAAGTCTAGGTGAGTTCTCTCAAGACCAGAGGTGTTTATTGTAGATTGGATGTCCTAAGGCATTGCCCCTCCCAGCCTTTATATACTAGGCTGCGTCTTGGGGAGCCCGTCTCAGGTTACAAGGACGATTTCCTAATTATAGCCTTGCCTTGAACGCCAAGTCTTGACTTCCATGTTGGTCGCTGACTCCTACGTAGGTGCCTAGAGTGGGCCAGTCGTGGGCCTGTCGAAGCTTCTAGCGGGCATTTTGTCTTCGTAGGCACCAGGTATCCTCACACGCAGGAGTTGTGGGGTCACCCCTGGTCAACTACTTGGATGGTTATCCAGACTTTTTATATAGGCTTGAACTTTACCTCGCGGAACATGTTAGATTCGGCCGCGGGGGAACCTTTATGTCAACAACACTTGGTGCTGCCACAAAACTTCTAGATGAGATGATGACCAACTACTCCCAATGGCACACCAAAAGAGCTCCTACAGGTAGGAAGCTAAACTCTGTCGAGGAGATCTCCTCCCTAAATGAAAAAGTTTACTTGATCATGTCTTTACTTACCAAGCAAGCTCCTATTGATCCTCATGATGTTCCTTTAAATTCCTTGGTTGCGCAAGAACAAGTAGACGTGAACTTTATCTCTAGAAACTACTTCCACAACAATGCTTATAGGAGTAATTTTGGTAGCAATCCTAGACTGTTCCCATCCAACAACTATGGGAACAACAACACTTATCCTAGCACGAAGAACTCCATTTCTGAATTAGGGAGCATGCTTAAGGAATTTATCACTACCCAAAAAGCCTTCAACAAGAGTGTAGACGAAAAATAGACAAATTAGATAATCTCTCTTTGAAGGTAGACAACATAGCCCTTGATGTTGAGATGCTTAAAATTAGAACTTCTCCCCTCGAGGAGAGGAAGACCACTCCTATTAATGCTATTCAAATGAAAATTAATGAAAATATTAGGATGATGGAGAAACTTAATGAAAGATGGGCTAGAGAAAAGGAGGAAGAATATAGAATTAAGAGCCTTCCTACACACCACACCGTTGCCACTATCCAAGTTGTTGAGGATACCCAAACTCTTAGCACCCAACACACTCCAAGTCCCATTGAACCTATTAATGGTGATGCTATTACCTCAACCATAGAAGAAGAAACTCCTATGAACAAAGAAGCTTTCAAACAAGTGAGCCTAGATGATACCACTACCACCTTTGATGGTAGTGACATTGATTTTGATAGTTGCACCTTTTCTTAAGTTATTAGTTTACTACACAAAATGTCTAGAGACCCCCACACTAGCACACTAAATCTTGCCATCATGGAGCATATCACTAATGCTCTCATTAAAGCTAGGGAGGAGAAGCTTAGGTTAGAAGCCTCCATACCTAGAAAGCTAGGTTGGGATCCTATGATCAAAATTAAATTGAATAACTTCTCTTGCTATGCTTTATGTGATGTTGGAGATAGTACCTCGGTTATGCCCGAATGAATGTATGATATGTTTGAATTGAAACCTTCTGATCCTTGTTCTTTTGGTGTGCATCTCGTTGTTTCTTCCATAAAGAAACCTTTGGGGAAGATTGACGATGTTCTTATCATTGTCAATGACAATTACGTTCCCGTTGATTTCACTATTATGGACATTGAGTGTGAACCCTTATGTCCAATTATTTTGAGACATCCTTTTCTTTGCACCGTTGGTGATGTCATTGATATGAAAGAGGGGAATATAAATTTCCAATTCCCTCTCAAGAAGGGGATGGAACACTTCCCTCAAAATAAAATCAAGTTACCTTTTGAGTCTGTTACATGGGCTAGCTATTCTCTTTCACTTGATAAAACTTGATTCTCCTTTTTTGCTTTGTGCCTAGTTCAAAGGTGTAAAAGAAAGCGCTTGTTGGGAGGCAACCCAAGATGTTTTTCCTTCTGTTTTTAGTGGTCTTGATGATTTTTACTACTGTAGCAACATCGTTATATCTTTATTTCAAGCTTTGTGCCAAGTTTAGCCTCCGAGTGCAAGAAAGTTGAAAAGTTGTGACATGCTGTCCAGAAAACAAATTCTCTCCTTGGACGGAAAAATTCGGCTAAAATCACCAGATCGTCTTTTCGATCTGATTCTTTTTGTCAGCGTGCTATATAAAATTATATTTCGAGCGTCTGTTCTGAGTTTTTCGATTTGAGTTGCAGAAGTACCCCAAAATAATTATTTACTACCTGCTGGTCTGTTTTTCACAGATTCTACCATGTTTTTCCTTTTCCCAGTTTTACAAGTCTTGCGCTAGCTTTTTCTTTGCAAACCTTTTTTGGCAGTCTTGAGAAAAGTAGCCCTTAAAGAATATCTTAATTTCTAGTAGAGGATTTTTTTATTATGGGTATTAAACTCTCTAATCAGCTTATGATGAGTTATGTATGAAGGGAGTTTTCAAGTGTGCGAAGGAGGATGATGAAAGAAGATCCGGGAGTGTCAAACACTCAAGCTTGGGGATGCCCCCATGCAGCCCCAAGAAATATCCATGGAGACTCAAGCATCTAAGCTTGGGGATGCCCCCGTGCATCCCCTTCTCCATCAACAATTATCACTTTGTCCTTCGTTCCACTATATTTTTATCACTTCATGTGTTATGTGCTATGCCTGGAGCGTCTTGCTCTTTGGTTGTTAGTTTTCTTTAGTTTGCCGTTCATAACAAGTTAGAACCTAGTTTTCTTTGTGTGGGAGAGAAACACGCTCCACTTTAAACTAGAACACATCATAGGATTTTCATGCTTATCTTTCTTTTTGTTGTGTGTTCTTTATCTTTTCATAGCCGCGGTCATGTTTAACTCTTAGTTTTCATGCTTATCTTTTTAAGAGCTTTAGTTTAGTTTGTTGCTAGAACTCTCTTGAGTTTTCATGTTTATCTTGTTTAGAGAGTTGGCTTGTTGCACTGTGTTGTGTGTCTTGACTTGAAGAAGGTAATTGAGGTTGTTATTCAATTGTAGTAGTAACCTACAATAGTTTTGATGTATTGTTTTGAGTAATGTTTGAACTTTTAGTGTCAAGAGATTTAGCGTATTAGTGATAGATGTCGTATTTTGGGCAATCCGTGTTTATTTTCAAAAAAATACAAAAAACTAGTTGAGAACTCTAGCTACTAGATGGATCACTAATCTTTGGAGGGATCGGATATTAGAGTACACTCACGTACCATGATTCGAGGATGCGCAAGGATAACCAAACCCCCATACACTCCTCCTCTGGGTACTTGTCTGTTTGCGAACCTCCTGATTAGATTGAGAATTACTGATAATAAGTGCATGTGTTCTTCGGACTAATGTAAGTATTCGAAAGATGACACTTCCACCTTGCCATATTTGCTAGCCTCATCGGTATCGTGCATTGGGATTTCTCATCTTGACAGTTGGTGCATACTTCTCCGGTGCATCCAAACCCTTGGCATGATACGCTATGTCATCATAAACCTCCTTATATCCTTCCTCAAAGCAGCCACCATACCTACCTATCAAGGCATTTACATAGCCTTTCCGAGATATATTGCCATGCAACATCCATCTTCTCATGACTTGATCTTCATGTCATACATGTTCCTGCTACACTGGCAGAGGCGTACATTTGCATACATCATGATAGCTCCTTCTTTATGCTGAGTACTTTTGTAAAGTGTGAAACATCTTCTATACTCCTTGTAAAATAGAGTGTTTCCCCTAAAGTGAGGAAAAGATCCCAAAGAGGACAAATTAAAAGATCCCAAAGAGGACAAATGAGAGTTAAATAGAAAGATCCATTGAGGCCACAAAAAAATACAAAAAATAGAAAAAAATAGAAAAAAGAGAAGAAAAAATGAAAATAAAAAGAGAGAAGAGGGCACACTACTATTCCTTTTGAGAGATCCACACTCGTACTCCCTCTTGTATCTTGTACTCCATAGAGATGATCATATATGCATATAGCTACGTGGGGACCCTTACACTATAGAACTTGGCTTATATATTCCAATGATGAGCCTCCTCAAATGAGCTCTAGGTCTTCTTGAGAAAGCATGTAGGATACACCCTCACTAGTTCCATTGGAGAGCTTTCCTTAGATCACATGTGTATCCGTTGCATGGCAATCCTACTCCTCACATCATATCTATTATTTGTCTTTCTCTCGCCTATGATTGTCCTCATTGATGTGAGCCTTTCACACATTTTTTCTCTTCTTCCTCGACCATCTCTCTCTTTGCCATCCTAAGTGTCAACTTTCTTGCTTACGCTCATCCATTGCATGAGTGCTCAAAATATCGAAAGGGAGTGGATCAGTTTGACTTGTACCTAGCTATTGGTCTGGGGACGAGTCAAGATAAGATTCCAAAGGAGACCAAGTTTGAAACTTTAATAGATTGAGTTCTCAACAAAATAAATGTTTTTTCTCTCTCGTATTCCCATCTCCCACTTCTTGCACACAAACACAATTTGGAGACATTCGAGTCATGGACAACGAGAGCTCTTGCACCTTTATGTTCTTATGTTGCTTGTTTCAATGCTAATATAGACCCTTTCTTGTTATGACTTGAATTGAATTACATGCCTTTCTTACCTTACTTAAAAGTTCTTATATGGTTGGTAGAATGTCACCACAGAAATTATTCTTGTTATCATTTACCTACTGGAGGACGAGCAGGAATTAAGCTTGGGGATGTTGATACGTCCCAAATGTATCTATAATTTCTGCACGCTCCATGCATGTTTTGGGTGATATTTCTATGATTTTGATACACTTTCATACGTTTTTGATCATATTTGGACTAACCTATTAACTCAGTGCACCCCAGTGCCAGTTTTTTTTTCTGCTGTCTTTTTATTTCAGGTTTCCCATTACTTAAAGTGCCAGAAAAATTTCGGGAAAATATATAAAAAATCAACATGTCGGAAGCTTTCAGATGCCCGAAGGGGGCCAGAGGGCCCCCACCTGGTGCCCAGGCGGCCACGGGGCGTGGCCTAGGGTGGGGCCGCGCCGGGAGGCCGCCTGGACTCCTGATGGCCCCCTGGCTCCCCCATTTGCCTATATATTTCTCTCGTCTCGAAACCCCCGAGGACAGAACCCTTTTTCACGATCTCGCCTCTGTTCCGCTGCCGCCGCGCTTCCAAGATCGGGAGCACCAGAAGACCTCTTCCCGGCACTGATGAGGACATCTCTACGAATGTTACACCCACATCTTCACCAACTACACATACTGGACCAGTTACTAGAGCACGTGCACGTCAACTAAATTATCAGGTACTTTCGTTTCTTGCGAATCCTTCTAATGTTCATGAACATATGATGCTGCCTAAATTAGATACTTTTGTTTTGCTTATGAATGAAGGACCTAGCATGGACAAGAAGGACGGTCATTGGAGCGGGATCAAGCATGGAGAAGAAGGTGCGCGCGCGGCAGAGAACAATGGAGCTTCCAGTGGGGATTTTTGCACTTTGAAGCCACCATAAGGCATGCATGAAGGCTTGGACGAAATACACGAGATGCCACTTCATTATTTTCGTCCAAGAGCAAGTATAGGTGCTGCGTCACCTTAATATTGGGCTGGGCCCATGTAATTTCGAAATACCACATTATAGGCTGTTTTTAGAGTCCGTATGTGTGGGGAAACCGAGTTAGGGTTTTTTTCGGACCCCACCTCCAAGGGGCCACGAAATTCCCCTCTGTTCCCCCATATATACAGCCCTTAGGGCGTCGTTAAGACTTGGGTTTTAATTAGATTTAAGTTATCCATAGCCGCAACTTCGAGTTCTTCGTTTGTGTCGTCCGACCAGGCCAAGACCGCATTGGAACCCCAACTTCTGTTAATCTTTCATCTTATATTCGCAATATCCAGATTGCAATTCTTAGTTCTTGCTTGTTCTTCGATTGCTTGCAGGAATTGACCTTCGTGGTCAGGTTGATCGTGCATCCGCGGGATCAATAACCTCTCGGAGTTGGTTTAGCGATTGCTAAGGCGCAACGTCTTCGCACGTTCGTAGTCGGGTCGTGAAAGTCTACTCCACCAAAATCGATCTCCATCATCTCATCGAAACATCGGGACACCTTCGCCTCTATCAAGTGGTATCAGATTTCCAGGTTGCTCGGTGAGATTTACCAGTTTTCATAGTCTAGATTGGTTCTGTTCTTCATACCTACAGTCCACCAAAAAGCCAACAAAAAAAATTAGGGTTAGATCATCACGTCCCAAGACAGTCCTAGCCTTTGTCCAGTTTTCTTTTCAGTACTTGCTTTGTTGAATTTACGGTTGCATCGTTGTGTCAAGTTGCTGATCTTAGCGTCTAGTTCCCTTAGAGTTTCGAGTTCTGATCACATTTTGCCACGTCGCCGCCGTACAAGTAGTCATCCTACCACGTTCCGCTAATCCGAGTCCAGATACACCACCACGTTCCGCCAAGCAGAGTACACATACACCACCACGTCTCACGAGTCCGAATTGAGTTCCACCATCAGTACGGTTCCTGATCTCTCTGTAGCCAGATTAGTTTTCAGTTGTTAGAATCGGATTTCATCAAAAAAAATTCCGTACAGAGAAGGGGGGTGATTAGCAAAAAAAAAAAAAAAAAAAAAAAGAGTCTGGCACGCTTTTCAGAGCGGTTTTTAGGCCAAAAATTTCGGGGGTAAAAAAATTTAGTGCCCATACGTTCCTTAGGTCCAGAAACTCATTTTGAGACGTTCGCCACCATAGTGATTTTTTCGCACTTTTTCAGCCATCGCAGTCCCGCATCGCAAAAAAAAAAGCAAAAAAAAAAAAAAAAGAGAAAAAAAAAATTCAGAGTGTGCTTCTCAGTTGATTACGTGCTGCGCCGTGCTTTCGTTGGTGTTTTAGGCTCGCGTCTCTAGTACGGTCTAGCCTAGGATCAGCACAGTACCGACGTTGAGTGTTTATTCAACTTTGCATCTCTGTTTTGATTACTGTTGAGCTTTTTGCTACCATATTTGTCAAGCCTACCTATAGCTCCACATATATTCTACTTCGTGCGGTTGACACCTCCTGGCCATCGCTCTACCACATCTCTGAGAGTTTTGACCCGTTGGTTGTACATCACCACCTGCTGCTAGGTAAGAATCGGTAAGAACTAAAGAAAAGCTTGACGGATTTGTGCTTTCCACCACCCCACATCCCATTAGTAGAAGTAGGATCATACTTCTGTGTGTTTTCTATTTCTGCAAACCATGCCAGGATCCCATGATGAAGTGGCACGGGATGCACCTGATTGGGAGAATATGACAAACAAAGCATTACATGATAAATTTGCACAAATGATGTCTGAACAGGTGAATGACATCGAGAACAGATTTACAGAGGCGATTGATGGTGTGGAGAAGATGATCGACACCAAGCTCGACGCCAAGTTTACTGAGTTGCTCGCACGCTTACCTATACAGCCTGCGGCCGCTCCAGCACAGCCACCGCCACCACGACGTGCACGACGGATTCTGTTTCCGGGCGGACAAGCTGCTGGTGCTCCATCTGCTGCTGCAGTTACTGCTGCTGCTGCAGTTACTGCTGCTGCTGCCTCTGACGTCGGCCAGGACGACAACTACGAGGGTGATTACGAGGAGGAGGTGGAACAAGAAGCGGCCTATGAACAGCCAGCTGGACGTCCACGTCCCAACATTCGCCACGGTCGACACCAACCACCCCCTCAGGTACGCGATGATGATCATGTGCCTAAACTTAAATTGAATCTTAAGTCGTTTGAGGGTAGATATATTCCTGATGCTTATCTTACTTGGGAGTTAGAAACTGAACAACGCTTTACATGTTTACAATATCCTGAGAATAGACGTGTTACTGCTGCTGTTTGTGAATTCACGGGTTTTGCATCTATTTGGTGGTCTGAACATTGTAGATTGCATGCTAATAATATTCCAGCTACTTGGGCTGCTTTAAAAGATGCTATGCGTACTCGCTGGGTTCCTCCTTATTATCAACGTGAATTGCTACAAAAATTACAGCGTTTGAGACAAGGAAAAAATTCTGTAGAGGAATATTATCAAGAATTACAAACTCGATTGATTAGATGTGGCCTAGTAGAGGATAATGAAGCTATGTTTGCACGTTTTATAGGTGGCTTAAACAGGGAGATACAAACTATTCTAGAATACAAGGACTATGCTACTATTACTCGTTTGTTTCATCTTGCTTGTAAAGCTGAACGTGAAGTGCAGGATCGACAGGCCGCTACGAGACCTAACTTTTCTGCAGGACGAAATACATCATGGACATCGCGTGGACCTTCTACATCCACATGTCCTGCTGCACCACCATCTACTTCAGCCGCTCATTCTTACAGGGAGCCACCAAAACAGCCAGCACCACCATTCAAGGGTGCACAGAGTGGTCCAGCGGCGAGTTCTTCTTCATCCGTGGCTTCCACAGGGCAAACACGAGATCGTGATATTAATTGTCGCAGGTGCCAAGGTGGAGGTCACTTCGCAAATGACTGTCCCTCCAAGCGTGTGATGATTATTACGGTGGATGGTGGGTATGAGTCAGCGAGTGACTATGATGAGGAGACTTTAGTTCTCATTGCTCATGAGGAACAGGGTGCCCATGATGATGCTCATGATATAGAGTATATGGCTCCTGATGATGCAGATAAATATGCTAGTTTGGTTGCTCAACGTGTGTTAAGTGTGCAGGTAACGAAGGCTGAGCAAAACCAGAGGCATAATTTGTTCCACACAAAGGGAGTGGTGAAAGAACGTTCGGTTCGCATCATCATTGACGGAGGGAGTTGCAACAAATTGGCTAGCATGGAGTTGGTGGAGAAGCTATCTCTCACCACAAGACCACACCCCCATCCTTACTATATTCAGTGGTTTAACAATAGTGGTAAGATTAAGGTAACCCGTTCTGTTCGTGTGCACTTTAGCATTGCTGCATATGCTGATTATGTTGATTGTGATGTGGTACCCATGCAAGCATGCTCTCTTTTACTTGGTAGACCATGGCAATTTGATAGGAATGTTGTACACAATGGTAGGACAAATCAGTTTACTCTGTTTCATCAGGATAAAAATATTGCTTTACTTCCTATGTCTCCTGAACAAATTGTGAAAGATGATCTTGCTAGAGCTAGTAAAGCTAAACAGGAGAAAAATAAGAGTGAAAATGAGATAGCAGCCAAATAATTTGAGCAACAACATAAGACTAATATCAAATCTTCTTCTGCTGTTTCTAATGAAATTAAATTGACTAGTCCAACTTTGCTTGCTACTAAAGTTGATATTTCAGATTTGGATGTTAGTCAATATGTGTGCTATGCTTTTGTGTGCAAAGAAGCTTTGTTTTCATTTGAGGAATTGCCTCCTTCTTTGCCTCCTGTTGTCACTGACCTTTTGCAGGAGTTTATTGACGTCTTTCCACAAGACGTACCACCGGGATTACCACCTATTCGAGGGATTGAGCATCAGATTGACTTAATTCCCGGTGCTTCGCTGCCCAACCGTGCGCCATACCGTACCAATCCGGAGGAGACGAAGGAGATTCAGCGTCAAGTACAAGAGCTACTCGACAAAGGTTACATACGTGAATCCCTTAGTCCTTGTGCTGTTCCTGTTATATTAGTGCCTAAAAAGGATGGAACTTGGCGTATGTGTGTTGATTGTAGAGCCATTAATAATATTACTATTCGTTATCGTCATCCTATTCCTCGGTTAGATGATATGCTTGATGAATTAAGTGGCTCTACCATGTTTTCCAAAGTTGATTTGAGTAGTGGATACCATCAAATTCGCATGAAATTAGGGGATGAATGGAAAACGGCATTTAAAACTAAGTTTGGATTATATGAGTGGTTAGTCATGCCTTTTGGGTTAACTAATGCACCTAGCACTTTCATGAGATTAATGAACGAGGTTTTACGTGCTTTCATTGGACGATTTGTGGTAGTCTATTTTGATGATATACTGATTTATAGCAAATCTTTGGAGGAACATTTGGATCATTTACGTGCTGTTTTTATTGCTCTACGTAATGCACGTTTGTTTGGTAACCTTGGGAAGTGCACCTTTTGCACCGACCGAGTATCGTTTCTTGGCTATGTTTTTACTCCGCAGGGAATTGAAGTTGATAAAGCCAAGATCGAGGCGATTGAGAGTTGGCCGCAGCCCAAAACGGTCACACAAGTGAGGAGTTTTCTTGGACTCGCTGGATTCTATACGCGTTTTGTGAGAGATTTCAGCACCATTGCTGCACCTCTCAATGAGCTTACACGCAAGGATGTGCCTTTTACTTGGGGTACCGCACAGGAAGAAGCCTTCGCGGTATTGAAAGATAAGTTAACACATGCTCCTTTGCTCCAACTTCCTGATTTTAATAAGACTTTTGAGCTTGAATGCGATGCTAGTGGGATTGGTTTGGGAGGTGTGTTATTACAAGATGCTAAACCTGTTGCATACTTTTCTGAAAAATTGAGTGGGCCTACTCTGAACTATTCTACTTATGATAAGGAATTATATGCTCTTGTTCGGACATTAGAAACTTGGCAACATTATTTATGGCCCAAAGAATTTGTTATACATTCTGATCATGAATCTTTGAAACACATAAGAAGTCAAGCAAAACTTAATCGTAGACATGCTAAGTGGGTTGAATTTATTGAGACTTTCCCTTATGTCATTAAACACAAGAAGGGGAAAGATAATATTATTGCTGATGCTTTGTCTCGTCGTTATACTATGTTTTCACAACTTGACTTCAAGATATTCGGTTTAGAGACAATCAAAGATCAATATGTAAATGATGCAGAATTTAAAGATGTATTGCAGAATTGTAGAGAGGGTAGAACATGGAACAAGTTTGTCCTTAATGATGGGTTTGTGTTCCGTTCTAACAAGCTATGCATTCCAGCTAGCTCTATTCGTCTTTTGTTGTTGCAGGAGGCGCATGGAGGAGGATTAATGGGACACTTTGGCGTGAAGAAGACGGAGGACGTACTTGCTACACACTTCTTTTGGCCAAAGATGAGACGGGATGTTGAGCGTTTTGTTGCTCGTTGCACTACATGTCAAAAAGCTAAGTCACGACTCAATCCTCATGGTTTATACATGCCTTTACTTATACCTAGTGTTCCGTGGGAGGACATATCCATGGACTTTGTTTTAGGCTTGCCTCGAACAAAGCAGGGGAGGGATAGCATATTTGTTGTCGTGGATAGATTTTCTAAGATGGCACATTTTATACCATGTCATAAAAGCGATGATGCTGCTAATGTTGTTGATTTATTCTTTCGTGAGATTATTCGCTTACATGGTGTGCCCAATACTATTGTCTCGGATCGTGATACTAAGTTTCTTAGCCATTTTTGGAGATGCTTATGGGCTAAGTTGGGGACTAAACTACTTTTTAGTACTACCTGTCATCCCCAAACTGATGGACAAACTGAAGTAGTTAATAGGACTTTGTCTACTATGCTTAGGGCTGTTTTAAAGAGTAACTTGAAAATGTGGGAAGAATGTTTACCTCATATTGAATTTTCTTATAATCGTTCATTTCATTCTACCACTAAAATGTGCCCTTTTGAGATTGTTTATGGTTTTCTACCTCGTGCGCCTATTGATTTGCTGCCTCTTCCATCTTCGGAGAAGGTTAATTTTGATGCTAAGCAACGTGCTGAATTGATATTAAAAATGCATGAGTTAACTAAAGAAAACATTGAGAAAATGAATGCTAGATACAAGCTTGCTGGTGATAAGGGTAGGAAGCATGTTGTCTTTGAACCAGGAGATCTTGTTTGGTTACATCTACGTAAAGATAGGTTTCCTGATTTGTGCAAGTCTAAGTTAATGCCACGAGCTGATGGTCCTTTTAAGGTTTTACAGAAAATTAATGATAATGCATATAAACTTGAGCTACCTGCAGATTTTGGGGTTAGTCCCACATTTAACATTGCAGATTTGAAACCTTATTTGGGAGAAGATAATGAGCTTCCGTCGAGGACGACTTCAATTCAAGAAGGGGAGGATGATGAGGACATCTCTACGAATGTTACACCCACATCTTCACCAACTACACATACTGGACCAGTTACTAGAGCACGTGCACGTCAACTAAATTATCAGGTACTTTCGTTTCTTGCAAATGTTCTAATGTTCATGAACATATGATGCTGCCTAAATTAGATACTTTTGTTTTGCTTATGAATGAAGGACCTAGCATGGACAAGAAGGACGGTCATTGGAGCGGGATCAAGCATGGAGAAGAAGGTGCGCACGCGGGAGAGAACAATGGAGCTTCCAGTGGGGATTTTCGCACTTTGAAGCCACCATAAGGCATGCATGAAGGCTTGGACGAAATACACGAGATGCCACTTCATTATTTTCTTCAAAGAGCAAGTATAGGTGCTGCGTCACCTTAATATTGGGCTAGGCCCATGTAATTTCGAAATACC
This sequence comes from Bromus sterilis, assembly GCA_950022295.1. Classification (NCBI taxonomy): domain Eukaryota; kingdom Viridiplantae; phylum Streptophyta; class Magnoliopsida; order Poales; family Poaceae; genus Bromus; species Bromus sterilis. The sequence continues at coordinate 237,654,244 of OX465596.1, forward strand.
ACATTATAGGCTGTTTTTAGAGTCCGTATGTGTGGGGAAACCGAGTTAGGGTTGTTTTCGGACCCCACCTCCAAGGGGCCACGAAATTCCCCTCTGTTCCCCCATATATACAGCCCTTAGGGCGTCGTTAAGACTTGGGTTTTAATTAGATTTAAGTTAGCCATAGCCGCAACTTCGAGTTCTTCGTTTGTGTCGTCCGACCAGGCCAAGACCGCATTGGAACCCCAACTTCTGTTAATCTTTGATCTTATATTCGCAATATCCAGATTGCAATTCTTAGTTCTTGCTTGTTCTTCGATTGCTTGCAGGAATTGACCTTCGTGGTCAGGTTGATCGTGCATCCGCGGGATCAATAACCTCTCGGAGTTGGTTTAGCGATTGCTAAGGCGCAGCGTCTTCGCACATTCGTAGTCGGGTCGTGAAAGTCTACTCCACCAAAATCGATCTCCATCATCTCATCGAAACATCGGGACACCTTCGCGTCTATCAGGCACCCTGTCGAAGGTAGGATTGACCTCCGGGAGCTTCTCCACCACAATGGACGCTTCTCAGATGAGCCGTGAGTAGTCCACCTTGGACCATGGGTCCATGATCAGTGGCTATGTAATGTCCTCTCCCCCTCTTTGTTCTTTATGGATTAGACCTTGTGAGATGCCCTACATGATCAAGGCACATATGTAATTCTTTCTGTTGTTGCTATGTTGAGTTTGCTAGGATCTGATGGATTATGAGATTATGTTCAGATTGTGATGAGTAATATATTTGGTTCTTCTCCTTTTATATTTGTATTCTTGAGTAATTCTTGCATGTTCTCCATTGCTGTTTATTGCTATGGGCAAGTAGCAGGTAGTAACTCCAAGAGGGAGCGTTATGTGATTGTGGGTTCATGCCCCTGATGACTAGCTTGAGTATCAGAAAAATGAGTCTAGGGGATGTGATGTTGCCACAAGGGGGAAAATGGTGCTTGTAACCACGGTTGCAAGGATTGTTTACTTTACGCAAAGTTCTTTTAATGCAGTTGTCTGTTGTTTTGGGTTTACACTTTGGGTGGGGCTCGCAACTTAATACCAGCGAGATGTTCTGGATAGATATCTCAAGATGGATGATTAGTAGTAGATGTAGATGGATTTCGGTCTACTTGTCTTTGTGTACTGCCCATGCTTTTGATCCTCTTCCTTTCTTTCGTAGCATAGTTAGCATTGCAGTGCATTTTTAATCCTGTCAATTTCCCAGCTGTAATTTGTTTACCTCGCATAGTTGTTTATCGTCTTTCGGAAGAGAGACATCACTAGTGAACTTCATGGGACCCCGGTCCACATTTCCACCACTGTTTACACACTCAATTTACTTGCAGTTTTACTTTCTAGTTGAAGATGCTGTTATCTTCTATCTCTTGTGTTTGATCCTTTGTAAACGGCAAGGCCGGAGAGATTGAGAAACTCTCTGTACTCGGTGGGAGCAAAGTTATTTGTATCTGTGTGAAGGTCCAGGCTAGGCAAATAATTTTCAACAGTGCATCACTTGCTGAACCACCTACTTGTTATCGTTGGAGTCATACGGGAGACACAACCTTATCCTCTACATTAGGGGAAATTTTCTGTTGTTCTACATCTCAACCTTCCACTTAGGGTAGACAACGAGGGGCACTACACGCCTTCCATCAGTCCTCCATTACATGATTTTTACCTCTCGGCAGATAAAACAGAGGGAAGTACCATCGTTAATTTTATGCGAAGGGCTCTAGCACATGAGTTTTCTCTACTTCCCTGTCGGCAGCCCGTCGGAGGGAGGATTGATCTCTGGGAGCTTCTCCACTGTAACAGCCCAGATTTCACAAAAATTAAAAAATTTGTTTTTGGTGTGAATTGTTTGATTGTCTGATTTGTTTGCGGTTTTGTGTCCCCGATTTATTGATCGGCGATTATTTTCCCCCCTCTTATCTCGTACCAGACGGAGACCGACCCTTGCCACCCTTACACTAGACCTTTGCGACACCGGGTTTCACTCGATCACCATCGCGAAAACCCGCACAAGACTAGCCGTAGCCAACGGAACGAAAACCCCGTTTAATAATTAAACGGGATATTTTTATAGCGCGCCGGAAAGTGTTCTCGGAACGGTTCCAGCGGTAGGTGAACGCCGCCGGCTCGACGCGCTGATCGCGCAGTTTGAAGTTTTACCCGAATCGGAGGTCCTGCGGACCCCCGGCGGTCACAAACGTAAACACCACGCGCGCAGGAGAAAAATCAGGCATGTTTTTGCAAACTGCCAGCCACCTGGGCTATATAAACAGCACCACTCCCCCACCCTTTTCTAGGGTTTCCCTGGCAAAAATTTGCAGCCACCCCCTCATTTCTGCCCAAATTTTTCCCCCTAGTCCTCCTCTCCCCGAAACCCTAGCCCCTGGCTGTTTAGGACCGTCAGATCTACGGATCGACGGTCGTGGAGGCGTCCAATTAGCCCCAGCCTGCCTCCAGACGAACCGGGGCCCGCAGGGCCGGATCCGCGCCGCCGCGGCCCGCAGAAGCCCATCTGGGCGCTGCCGCAACCAGCCAACCGCGCTGCCTCCGCAGCGCCCTCTCCTTCCCTCTCCTCCTCGTAACCTCGCCTCCCCTCCTCTGCTCGCAGGAGAGCTGGCGTTGTCGCGCCGTTTCTGCCATGGCCGGCCGAGCCAAGCTCGGGCCGAGCTAGCCGGCCCCCTCCACTTCGAACCGCGCTGCCCGGGAGGCCTAGCCGGCGACCGTCCCGACACCGCCGCGTCCGTCCTCGCCTGCAAGCTCCATCGCCGGAGCCCCGTCGCCACGCCGGCGACGATCGGCGGCCACCGTGCGCGAGCACGGGTCGGGCTTGCCCGATCTGGCTGCCGCAGCCCAATCCAGGCCCGGTGGGCCGACGTGCCCACCTGGGGCCAGTAGAGCTCCGGCACGAAGCCTCCCTCCGCCTGGGCGCGACCTGGCTAGCCTCCGCCACCCATGAGATGGGTCGAAACCCATTGTCTTTACCGTCTTGTGTGCTTCCACGGGTACCTCTCGGAGACGATGCGAGCTTGCGATCAACTACACCTTCGGAACCCGACTTATCTCCAGGCAAGGACTATGCATTACTTATGATCCATTCTATTTCAACCAGCGGATTTTCATGCTAGTCTAGGTTAAGTTTGATGTTTGATCCTACCACATGTTTACAGCCTCTTTCAAACCGATACAGCCATGTCCCCTCCCAGCAAACCATGTACTGCTATGTTACTATTGCTCGTTGCTCAGCCCCTGCTTAGTATGCATGCTTAGGATGCTACGATGTTACCCTGTTACTCCTTGGTTTGGGCTATCACATTATTATATTGTTGTTGATGATATTGATTATTATAAATGTTGACTACATTCGACGAAAGATGGAAGGTCTAGGCTATCCCGCCCCGACGCTTTGTTCCATTCGAGTCACCTAGGACCCGAGTTTCGGGTAATGGTTTTAAGACTGAGCGTGCCTAACCGCGTGTGGGATTTTATGGGGTCCCCTTTTCTTACCTACCTAGCTTCAAACATTTCTAGTGGTGGCCCAAGCTAATTTACCATTTGAAAACCGTGTGTGTGTGCCTTGGCTGCTTCTTGTTCGTCGGGATGCGAATAGAAGGACAAGGATAGGATAGGTTTTATGTTTGTGTAAGTAGTTGATAGCAAGACTTGTTGGAGGCGATTCCTCATCGAATGCTTGGCTTCTTATCTTACTCTCTAGATCGTTAGCCACTTTATAAATGCTAGTGCGGCAGCAACCTCACCACTTACCCCTACCTTACCGTAAACTACTAGTTGTCCTAGAATGACGAGTGATGAAGTCCTTGTTGGGTCAGTTGACCACTACAGTTGGATGCTGAGTACTTCTGTACTCATGATACTACCCCCAAACTCTTTTCAGGTTTCTTAATCGACAACAGGTATGGTGATCTACGTTTCACGTGGAGACTCGACGACGACTAGTTAGGCGGATCCCGGCAGAGGGCCTGGACCCGTCTGGTTATGGGGATCGATGTTTTTCTCTTTGCCAGTAGGCATTTGATTGTAGTCTGTACTCAGACATATACCTTCCGTTGATGTATTGTAATTAAGGCAGTTGTATGCCGATTGTATGAGATGTTGTATCCTTGTATCTGTACTGTTGTGATATCATGTTGGAAATCCGGGGCATATGGATTTTTCATTTGTCGCGGTGGGACCGATATGTTCTTCATCCCCGGATCTTGGTGGAAACACCAAGATCTGGAACAGTACCGCATATCGGGCCTTACATCCACCACCATGAGCGTTGCCCGTATGTGCCGTGAGTAGTCCCCCTTGGACTATGGGTCCATGATGAGGAGCTATGTGATTTTTTCTCTCGAATCTTGTGGCTCAATTCTTAGCCCTTGTGATCTTCCCTACATGATCAAGGCACCTATGTATTAGTTTCTGGGTTTTTATGCTGTGTTTGCTGGGATCCGATGGATTATGAGATTATGTTCAGATTGTGATGAGTAACATATTTGGTTTACCTTTTATGTTTTTGTTCTTGAGTATTCTTGCATGTTTTCCGTTACTTTTTATTTCTTTGGCCAAGTAGTAGATCGTGACTCCAAGAGGGAGTGTTATGCTTGATTATGGGTTCATGCCCCCTGATGTCTAGCTTGAGTGACAGGAACATGATACTAGGGGATGTGATGTTGCCACTAGGGAGAAAATAATGATGCTTGTAAGTGCGGTTGCAATTATTGTTTACCTTACGCATAGTTTGTTAATGCAGTTGTCTGTTGCTTTGATCCTACAGTTTGGCTGGGGTTCGCAACTTAATACCAGCGAGATGTTTTGGATATATATCTCAAGGTGGATGATTAGTGAGTAGATTCTGATGAATAAACGGTCTGCTCGTCTCGGTGTATTTCCCATACGATTGAGCCCCTAGATTTCTTGTAGCATAATTTGCATTGCGGTGCGCTTATAGTTCTGTTGATCCCCCAGTTGTAATTTGTTCATCCATCATAGTTGTTTATCGTCTTTTGGGAGAGAGACATCACTAGTAAAAGTCATGGGACCCCGGTCCATATTTCCACCATAGTTTACACTGTTAATCTTTATTGCCTTTATTTTCTTTTCGTTTCAAACGCCACTACTATGCCCTCTTGTGTTTGATCCTTTATAAACAACAAGACCGGAGAGATTGACAACCTCTCTGTACTCGTTGGGTGAAAAGTTATTTGTTGCCGTGTGCAGGTCCAGGTCAAGTGAGTAACTTATCTCAAACAACGCCTTGCTTGTTTGACCACCTACTCGTAGCACATGGATTCCTACTTGTCGACAATACTTGGTATCTTCACTTAGGGAAATTTGCTACTGTCTACTTCTCAACCTTCCATTTATGGTAGCCAACGAGGAGCACTAACCGGTGCCATCAAAATAAAGGCTTATCCCTTCGCAGAGGGAAGTAGGGAAAACTCATGTGCTACAGCTTTTGGAGGTTTTGAAATCAATAAAGATTATAAAATAAGATTTTGAGAAGTGCATAATTCGTCAACGAATGCTAGTAGATAACCCAATTATTTCTCATGTTGGGCAAGATTCGAGGAACGGCTCCCAAGTGGGGACGATCACATGCCCTTAATCTCCTTTGTTTATCACTGCCAAAGTTTTCAGATTTCTCATGAACAAAGCGTGAAGTAGGATTTTTTTTGTTGTATTATCTTTTACGAGCTGGACGCACTCATGACAGTTCCTCCTCGTATTAGGGGTTTGTACATTAGATATGCAATCCGGGGATAAAACATGTCCAGCATAAGAAGATCATGAATTACCTACTACTTCCTCATGAGCTAAAACTGAGGCACAAAACAAGGGGTATACTATTTTTAAGGTTTAAAGATAGCACATGAGTGATATACTTTAGGAGTGGCGGTGAAATACCACAAATAGGAAAGGTATGGTAGACTCTTTGGAAGGTTATGGTTTCAAGGTATGGGTGCACAAGAACTATTCCCGCTTAGTACAGGGTTTGGCTAGCAAAATATTTTAAGAGCAGACAAATGATGTTGACATGGATGCAAAACAATATAAAGTCTACATTAAGTATTGGCATTAAACATCAAGTTGTATTCCTTGTCAGCATAACACTTCAAGCATAAGAACATAAAGGTTTTGGCTATGTCGCTACTCGAAAAACTCATGCTTGTTGTTATGACCAAAGCTATGTTTGCCAAGATTAAATAAAGTTTTCAAAGCCATATCTGATATATAAGATCAATACTGCCATAAGAATCATCATATAAGGTCGATTGCGTGAAGAGAATACCGAGTGCAGTGAAAAAACCAATAGACTTCTCTTTAATATTCCATCATAGACACTGCACACACACGGATACAAAAATCCCCACATAGGAGTGATAGACCTCAATGCATACACCTATTTTATAAGATAACTTCCCTAGACATGATACGACACTAAACTTGACCACAAATGACAAAGAAAAAGATAAAGATACCGGGCTATCCCCCAAGCTTGGAACAAGCTAAGGGGATGCCATTACCCATGAATATTTTACTTATCATCCTTATTCTTGTTTCTCGGGTAACCCTTGGCGAAAAGCTTGCACGAGAGAGGTCCTCCCTCCACAAAAGATTCTTCAGTCTCTGAGATCCTAGTTTCAGCTGATAATCCCATGCGCAAAAACTTGAGTTCATACTCAAATCTCTGGTTTTGGAGATCATAGATGTGTCCTTGAAGCTCGAACAGTTTGGCATTCAGTGCAGATATTCTTGCATGCACTTCCTTCACCACCTCCTCATGTTGTTTCTTCAGCTCGGTGACGATGTTGAAGTTGGCCTTGACACCATGCTCGATCATCAGCTTGTACTTGAAAACTTCTTGCTCCACTTCTTCCAGCCTGGCCTTGGTGCTTCCCTCCTTGACAGGTCCCTTCAGATATACTTGGTGAAGGGCACCATCCTCCACCCAAAGTGTTTGAGGATGCCTCTTCACCTCTGCGAGGTAAGAGTTGATGACGTTGACGAGGAACTTGTCCTTGGGGGAACTTGGGGATGCCATGGCACCTAGGTTTTGCTGAAAGTTTTCCTGACAACAACAAATCGAAAAGAGAACGCACGAAATCGCAAGATACAAAGCCGGGACGATCTGGGCAAATATATAGAAAAAAATTCTACGAAAAAAGGAAGGCAACAAGCCATAGTGGGATCGGAGACAGACTCCGGGGCTCCCAGGCGGCCTCCTGGAGCGGCCAGGGAGAAGGACGTGCCACCAGGGCGCCTGGGGACCCTGAAGCTCGTCTTCGGCTCCACTTCGACTGTGAATTTTCCTAATTTTACAAAAACACGTAATATGGGACTTTTATGGATGTTCGTGAAGTTTTTCTTACCGTATCACATACCTATCCTTATTCTTCTCCTAATGGCATCTGAATCTGGGCTGCAACATGTTATTCATGAGTAGTTGTGTGTATTGTATCCACATCAACATTGACAAGGTCTCCTGCGAGGTAATGCTTCAATCTTTGTCCATTTACATCTTGAGGTTTGGTGCCCTCAAAATTATTAATTTTGATTGCACTGGAGCGGTAGACTTATTCAATATGAAAAGGTCCTTCCCATCTGGAAAGTAATTTACCTGGAGAAAACTTGAAACGGGATCTAAACAACAAAAATTTATCACCAACATTAAATTCACGTTTCAAAATTCTCTTAGCATGCCACTTCTTTACCTTTTCCTTAAACGTTCTCGCGCTCTCACAAGCTTCACTTCTCCACTCATCTAGAGAAGTAAAGTTCATGAGACGCTTTTCACCAGCAAGTTTTGGGTCAGCATTAAGCTCTCTAACAGCCCAGAAAGCTTTGTGTTCTTGATAAAGGCGAAGGTGTCCCGATGTTTCGATGAGATGGTGGAGATCGATTATGGTGGAGACGACTTTCACGATCCGACTACGAACGTGCGAAGACGTTGCGCCTTAGCGATCGCTAAACCAACTCCGAGAGGTTATTGATCCCGCGGATGCACGATCAACCTGACCACGAAGGTCTAATTCCTGCAAGCAATCGAAGAACAAGCAAGAACTAAGAATTGCAATCTGGATATTGCGAATATAAGATGAATGATTACGAAAGTTGGGGTTCCAATGAGGTCTTGGCCTGGTCGGATGACACAAACGAAGAGCTCGAAGTTGCGGCTATGGCTAACTTAAATCTAATTAAAACCCCAGTCTAAACGACGCCCTAAGGGCTGTATATATGGGCGAACAGAGGGGAATTTCGTGGCCCGTTGGAGGTGGGGTCCGATAACAACCCTAACTCGGTTTCCCCACACATACGGACTCTAAAAACAGCCTATAATGTGGTATTTCGAAATTACATGGGCCCAGCCCAATATTAAGCTGACGCAGCACCTATACTTGCTCTTGGACGAAAATAATGAAGTGGCATCTCGTGTATTTCGTCCAAGCCTTCATGTATGCCTTATGGTGGCTTCAAAGTGCGAAAATCCCCACTTGAAGCTCCATTGTTCTCTCCCGCGCGCGCACCTTCTTCTCCATGCTTGATCCCGCTCCAATGACCGTCCTTCTTGTCCATGCTAGGTCCTTCATTCATAAGCAAAACAAAAGTATCTAATTTAGGCAGCATCATATGTTCATGAACATTAGAAGGATTCGCAAGAAACGAAAGTACCTGATAATTTAGTTGACGTGCACGTGCTCTAGTAACTGGTCCAGTATGTGTAGTTGGTGAAGATGTGGGTGTAACATTCGTAGAGATGTCCTCATCAGTTCTAGTTCTAAAGGTAAATGGTCAGTGTTGCCATATACCATCTTATAAGGAGACATGCCCATTGGATTTTTATAAGCAGTTATGTACGCCCATAAGGCATCTCCCAACTTTTTGGACTAGTCCTTTATAGAACTGTTCACTGTATTTTGCAAGATCAACTTGATCTCCCTATTTGTGAGCTCAACCTGCCCACTCGTTTGATAAAGAAATCCTATGGTTAACATCATACTTTGATAAAGCTTTCCTAATAGCACCATGTGTAAAATGTTATCCTCCGTCGGTCATGAGTTGCCTTGGTACACAAAACCGAGGAAAGATTACATCTTTGAGCATTTTCGAAGATGTCTTATGATCAACACTCTCAGTGGGGATTGCCTCAACCCACTTGGTTACATAATCAATTGCTACTAGAATGTGAGTGTACTTGTACGAAGGAGGAAAAGGACCCATAAAATCAAAACCCCAGCCATCAAAAGGCTCAATAACTAGAGAGTAATTCATAGGCATCTTTAAAGAGAGTAGGCCAATAAAAACCTGATTGGAGAACCTTGTGTGCGGTCCTCTCACCGGCATGATCTCCTCCATAGGGACTGTCGTGACAATCCCTCAAAATATCCTTCAGCTCCTGCTCCGATATGCATCTTCTCACGATCCCGTCTGCAAATTCTCTGAAAAAGTGTGGGTCATCCCAAAAGTAATACCTCAAATCGTGGAAGAATTACTTCTTTTGCTGAAATGTTAAACCTGGAGGTAAAAACTTGGTGAATATAAAGTTAGCATAATCTACAAACAAAGGATCATAAGTAGTTTGTATTCTCAAAACAGCTAATTGTTCATCTGGAAAACTATCATTAACAGGAATAGGATCATGTGGTATGTTTTATATCCTGGAGAGGTTGTCCGCTATAGGATTGTCCGCTCCTTTCCTGTCAACAATCTGCAAATCAAATTCTTGAAGAAGAAGAACCCATATGATAAGTCTAGGTTTGGAATCCCTCTTCTCCATAAGATACTTAATAGCAACATGGTCAATATGAATAATTACTTTGGAGTCAACAATATAAGGTCTAAATTTATCACAAGCAAATACCACTGCTAAAAATTCCTTTTCAGTAGTAGCATTATTCTTTTGACCACTATCAAGGGTCTTGTTAGCATAATGTATAACATTCAATTTCTTATCAACCCTTTGTCCTAATACAGCTCCAACAGCAAAGCCACTAGCATCACACATAATTTGAAAAGGTGAATTCCAATCAGGTGGTTGGACTATAGGAGCAATTATTAAAGCTTTCTTAAGAACTTCGAAGGCTTCCTTACAACCTTCATCAAACACAAAAGGAATATCCTTCTGGAGAAGATTAGTGAGGGGTCTTGAAGTCTTAGAAAAATCTTTAATAAATCTTCTATAGAAACCATCATGACCGAGAAAAATACGAATACCTTTGATGTCCCTTGGATAGGGCATCTTCTCAATTGCTTCGATCTTGGCCCTGTCCACCTCGATTCCTCTTTTGGAAATCTTGTGGCCAAGAACAATCCCTTCGTTGACCATGAAATGGCACTTCTCCTAGTTGAGTACCAAGTTTGTCTCCTCACATATCTGCAAAACATTATTAAGGTTGTGGAGACTATGATAAAAAGAGGCTCCATAGACGGAGAAATCGTCCATGAAGACCTCGCAAAAACCATGAAAAATAGCAGACATACACCTTTGAAAAGTAGCAGGGGCATTTCTTAAACCGAAAGGCATACGTCCATAAACATAAGTACCAAAAGGACAAGTAAAAGTGGTCTACTCTTGGTCGGAACTGTTAACATGAATTTGAGAGAAACCAGAATATCCATCAAGATAGCAAAAGTGGGTGTTTTTGGATAACCTTTCAAGCATTTGGTCGATGAACAGCAACGGATAGTGGTCTTTCCTCGTCGCCTTGTTCAACTTCCTGTAATCAATACACATTCTATATCCAATAATAATTCTCTGAGGGATTAGTTCATTCTTATCATTAGGAACAACGGTTGTGCCTCCCTTCTTAGGAACACAATGAACGGGACTTGCCCACTACTATCAGCTATAGGGTAGATGATACTTGCGGCTAGAAGCTTGAGGATCTCGGTCCTCACAACATCCTTCATCTTTGGGTTCAACCGTCATTGATGATCAACAACCGGTTTAGCACCGGGCTCGAGATTGATAGTATGTTGACAAATAGATGGAGTAATCCCCTTGAGGTCATCAAGGGTATATCCAATAGTACCTCAGTGTCTACAAAGGGTTTCCAATAAACGCTCTTCTTCATATCCTGATGTAGATGTAACCAAACAAGATGTAACCAAACAAGATCTCCTGGTTCAAACACAACATGCTTTCTACCTTTATCACCAGCAAGCTTGTATCTAGCATTCATTTTCTCAATGTTTTCTTTAGTTAACTCATGCATTTTTAATATCAATTCAGCACGTTGCTTAGCATCAAAATTAACCTTCTCCGAAGATGGAAGGGCAGCAAATCAATAGGCGCACGAGGTAGAAAACCATAAACAATCTCAAAAGGGCACATTTTAGTGGTAGAATGAAATGAACGATTATAAGCAAATTCAATATGAGGTAAACATTCTTCCCACATTTTCAAGTTACTCTTTAAAACAGCCCTAAGCATAGTAGACAAAGTCCTATTGACTACTTCAGTTTGTCCATCAGTTTGGGGATGACAGGTAGTACTAAAAAGTAGTTTAGTCCCCAACTTAGCCCATAACCATCTCCAAAAATGGCTAAGAAACTTAGTATCACGATCCGAGACAATAGTATTGGGCACACCATGTAAGCGAATAATCTCACGAAATAATAAATCAGCAACATTAGCAGCATCATCGCTTTTATGACATGGTATAAAATGTGCCATCTTAGAAAATCTATCCACGACAACAAATATGCTATCCCTCCCCTGCTTTGTTCGAGGCAAGCCTAAAACAAAGTCCATGGATATGTCCTCCCACGGAACACTAGGTACAGGTAAAGGCATGTATAAACCATGAGGATTGAGTCGTGACTTACCTTTTTGACATGTAGTGCAGCGAGCAACAAAACGCTCAACATCCCGTCTCATCTTTGGCCAAAAGAAATGTGTAGCAAGTACGTCCTCCGTCTTCTTCACGCCAAAGTGTCCCATTAATCCTCCTCCATGCGCCTCCTGCAACAACAAAAGACGAATAGAGCTAGCTGGAATGCATAGCTTGTTAGAACGGAACACAAATCCATCATTAAGCACAAACTTGTTCCATGTTCTACCCTCTCTACAATTCTGCAATACATCTTTAAATTCCGCATCATTTACATATTGATCTTTGAGTGTCTCTAAACCGAAAATCTTGAAGTCAAGTTGTGAAAGCATAGTATAACGACGAGACAAAGCATCAGCAATAATATTATCTTTCCCCTTCTTGTGTTTAATGACATAAGGGAAAGTCTCAATAAATTCAACCCACTTAGCATGTCTACGATTAAGTTTTGCTTGACTTCTTATGTGTTTCAAAGATTCATGATCAGAATGTATAACAAATTCTTTGGGCCATAAATAATGTTGCCAAGTTTCCAATGTCCGAACAAGAGCATATAATTCCTTATCATAAGTAGAATAGTTCAGACTAGGCCCACTCAATTTTTCAGAAAAGTAAGCAACAGGTTTAGCATCTTGCAATAACACACCTCCCAAACCAATACCACTAGCATCGCATTCAAGCTCAAAAGTCTTACTAAAATCAGGAAGTTGGAGCAAAGGAGCATGTGTTAACTTATCTTTCAAGACCGTGAAGGCTTCTTCCTGTGCGGTACCCCAAGTAAAAGGCACATCCTTGCGTGTAAGCTCATTGAGAGGTGCAGCAATGGTGCTGAAATCTCTCACAAAACGCCTATAGAATCCAGCGAGGCCAAGAAAACTCCTCACTTGTGTGACCGTTTTGGGCTGCGGCCAACTCTCAATCGCCTCGATCTTGGCTTTATCAACTTCAATTCCCTGCGGAGTAACAACATAGCCAAGAAACGATACTCGGTCGGTGCAAAAGGTGCACTTCCCAAGGTTACCAAACAAACGTGCATTACGTAGAGCAATAAAAACAGCACGTAAATGATCCAAATGTTCCTCCAAAGATTTGCTATAAATCAGTATATCATCAAAATAGACTACCACAAATCGTCCAATGAAAGCACGTAAAACCTCGTTCATTAATCTCATGAAAGTTCTAGGTGCATTAGTTAACCCAAAAGGCATGACTAACCACTCATATAATCCAAACTTAGTTTTAAAAGCCGTTTTCCATTCATCTCCTAATTTCATGCGAATTTGATGGTATCCACTACGCAAATCAACTTTGGAAAACATGGTAGAGCCACTTAATTCATCAAGCATATCATCTAACCTAGGAATAGGATGACGATAACGAATAGTAATATTATTAATGGCTCGACAATCAACACACATACGCCATGTTCCATCCTTTTTAGGCACTAATATAACAGGAACAACACAAGGACTAAGGGATTCACGTATGTAACCTTTGTCGAGTAGCTCTTGTACTTGACGCTGAATCTCCTTTGTCTCCTCCGGATTGGTACGGTATGGCGCACGGTTGGGCAGTGAAGCACCGGGAATTAAGTCAATCTGATGCTCAATCCCTCGAATAGGTGGTAATCCCGGTGGTACGTCTTGTGGAAAGACGTCAATAAACTCCTGCAAAAGGTCAGTGACAACAGGAGGCAAAGAAGGAGGCAATTCCTCAAATGAAAACAAAGCTTCTTTGCACACAAAAGCATAGCACACATATTGACTAACATCCAAATCTGAAATATCAACTTTAGTAGCAAGCAAAGTTGGACTAGTCAATTTAATTTCATTAGACACAGCAGAAGAAGATTTGCTATTAGTCTTATGTTGTTGCTCAAATTCTTTGGCTGCTATCTCATTTTCACTCTTATTTTTCTCCTGTTTAGCTTTACTAGCTCTAGCAAGATCATCTTTCACAATTTGTTCAGGAGACATAGGAAGTAAAGCAATATTTTTATCCTGATGAACCAGAGTAAACTGATTTGTCCTACCATGGTGTACAACATTCCTATCAAATTGCCATGGTCTACCAAGTAAAAGAGAGCATGCTTGCATGGATACCACATCACAATCAACATAATCAGCATATGCAACAATGCTAAAGTGCACACGAACAGAACGCGTTACCTTAATCTTACCACTATTGTTAAACCACTGAATATAGTACGGATGGGGGTGTGGTCTTGTGGTGAGAGATAGCTTCTCCACCAACTCCATGCTAGCCAAGTTCTTGCAACTCCCTCCGTCAATGATGATGCGAACCGAACGTTCTTGCACCACTCCCTTTGTGTGGAACAAATTATGCCTCTGGTTTTGCTCAGCCTTCGTTACCTGCACACTTAACACACGTTGAGCAACCAAACTAGCATATTTATCTGCATCATCAGGAGCCATATATTCTATATCAGGAGCATCATCATGGGCACCCTGTTCCTCATGAGCAATGAGAACTAAAGTCTCCTCATCATAGTCACTCGCTGACTCATACCCACCATCCGCCGTAATAATCATCACACGCTTGGAGGGACAGTCTTTTGCGAAGTGACCCCCACCTTGGCACCTGCGACATTTAATATCACGATCTCGTGTTTGCCCTGTGGAAGCCATGGATGAAGAAGAACTCGCCGCTGGACCACTCTGTGCACCCTTGAATGGTGGCGCTGACTGTTTTGGTGGCTCCCTGTAAGAATGAGCGGCTGAAGTAGATGGTGGTGCAGCAGGACGTGTGGATGTAGAAGGTCCACGCGATGTCCATGATGTATTTCGTCCTGCAGAAAAGTTAGGTCTCGTAGCGGCCTGTCGATCCTGCACTTCACGTTCAGCTTTACAAGCAAGATGAAACAAACGAGTAATAGTAGCATAGTCCTTGTATTCTAGAATAGTTTGTATCTCCCTGTTTAAGCCACCTATAAAACGTGCAAACATAGCTTCATTATCCTCTACTAGGCCACATCTAATCAATCCAGTTTGTAATTCTTGATAATATTCCTCTACAGAATTTTTTCCTTGTCTCAAACGCTGTAATTTTTGTAGCAATTCACGTTGATAATAAGGAGGAACCCAGCGAGTACGCATAGCATCTTTTAAAGCAGCCCAAGTAGCTGGAATATTATTAGCATGCAATCTACAATGTTCAGACCACCAAATAGATGCAAAACCCGTGAATTCACAAACAGCAGCAGTAACACGTCTATTCTCAGGATATTGTAAACATGTAAAGCGTTGTTCAGTTTCTAACTCCCAAGTAAGATAAGCATCAGGAATATATCTACCCTCAAACGGCTTAAGATTCAATTTAAGTTTAGGCACATGTTCATCATCGCGTACCTGAGGGGGTGGTTGGTGTCGACCGTGGCGAATGTTGGGACGTGGACGCCCAGCTGGCTGCTCATAGGCCGCTTCTTGTTCCACCTCCTCCTCGTAATCACCCTCGTAGTTGTCGTCCTGGACGACGTCAGAGGCAGCAGCAGCAGTAACTGCAGCAGTAGCAGGAGCACCAGCAGCTTGTCCGCCCGGAAACAGAATACGTCGTGCACGTCGTGGTGGCGGTGGCTGTGCTGGAGCGGCCGCAGGCTGTATAGGTTGCGAGCAACTCAGTAAACTTGGCGTCGAGCTTGGTGTCGATCATCTTCTCCACACCATCAATCGCCTCTGTAAATCTGTTCTCGATGTCATTCACCTGTTCAGACATCATTTGTGCAAATTTATCATGTAATGCTTTGTTTGTCATATTCTCCCAATCAGGTGCATCCCGCGCCACTTCATCATGGGATCCTGGCATGGTTAGCAGAAATAGAAAACACACAGAAGTATGATCCTACTTCTACTAATGGGATGTGGGGTGGTGGAAAGCACAAATCCGTCAAGCTTTTCTTCAGTTCTTACCGATTCTTACCTAGCAGCAGGTGGTGATGTACAACCAACGGGTCAAAACTCTCAGAGATGTGGTAGAGCGATGGCCAGGAGGTGTCAACCGCACGAAGTAGAATATATGTGGAGCTGTAGGTAGGCTTGACAAATATGGTAGCAAAAAGCTCAACAGTAATCAAAACAGAGATGCAAAGTTGAATAAACACTCAACGTCGGTACTGTGCTGATCCTAGGCTAGACCGTACTAGAGACGCGAGCCTAAAACACCAACGAAAGCACGGCGCGGCACGTAATCAACTGAGAAGCACACTGAATTTTTTTTTTCTCTCTTTTTTTTTTTTTTTTTGCTTTTTTTTTTTTGCGATGCGGGACTGCGGTGGCTGAAAAAGTGCGAAAAAATCACTATGGTGGCGACCGTCTCAAACTGAGTTTCTGGACCTAAGGAACGTATGGGCACGAAATTTTTTCACCCCTGAAATTTTTGGCCTAAAAACTGCTCTGAAAAGCATGGCAGACTCTTTTTTTTTTTTTTTTTTTTGCTAATCACCCCCCTTCTCTGTACGGAATTTTTTTTGATGAAATCCGATTCTAACAACTGAAAACTAATCTGGCTACAGAGAGATTTTTTTTTTTTTTTTTTTTTTGGTATCACCCCCCTTCTCTGGACGGAAAAATTTTGGTGAAATCCGACGCTAACAACTCAAAACTAATCTGGTTACAGAGAGATCAGGATCCTTACTGATGGTGGAACTCAACTCGGACTCGTGAGACGTGGTGGTGTATATGGACTCTGCTTGGCGGAACGTGGTGGTGTATCTGGACTTGGATTGGCGGAACGTGGTAGGATGACTACTGTGCGGCGGCGACGTGGCAAACGGTGATCAGAACTCGAAACTCTAAGGGAACTAGACGCTAAGATCAGCAACTTGACACAACGATGCAACCGTAAATTCAACAAAGCAAGCTACTGTAAAGAAAACTGGATAAGGGCTCGGACTGTTTTGGAACGTGATGATCTAACCCTAATTTTTTTTTGTTGGCTTTTTCGTGGACTGTAGGTATGAAGAACAGAACCAATCTAGACTATGAAAACTGGTAAATCTCACCGAGCAACCTGGAAATCTGATACCACTTGATAAAGGCGAAGGTGTCCCGATGTTTCGATGAGATGGTGGAGATCGATTATGGTGGAGACGACTTTCACGATCCGACTACGAACGTGCGAAGACGTTGCGCCTTAGCGATCGCTAAACCAACTCCGAGAGGTTATTGATCCCGCGGATGCACGATTAACCTGACCACGAAGGTCTAATTCCTGCAAGCAATCGAAGAACAAGCAAGAACTAAGAATTGCAATCTGGATATTGCGAATATAAGATGAATGATTACGAAAGTTGGGGTTCCAATGAGGTCTTGGCCTGGTCGGATGACACAAACGAAGAGCTCGAAGTTGCGGCTATGGCTAACTTAAATCTAATTAAAACCCCAGTCTAAACGACGCCCTAAGGGCTGTATATATGGGCGAACAGAGGGGAATTTCGTGGCCCGTTGGAGGTGGGGTCCGATAACAACCCTAACTCGGTTTCCCCACACATACGGACTCTAAAAACAGCCTATAATGTGGTATTTCGAAATTACATGGGCCCAGCCCAATATTAAGCTGACGCAGCACCTATACTTGCTCTTGGACGAAAATAATGAAGTGGCATCTCGTGTATTTCGTCCAAGCCTTCATGTATGCCTTATGGTGGCTTCAAAGTGCGAAAATCCCCACTTGAAGCTCCATTGTTCTCTCCCGCGCGCGCACCTTCTTCTCCATGCTTGATCCCGCTCCAATGACCGTCCTTCTTGTCCATGCTAGGTCCTTCATTCATAAGCGAAACAAAAGTATCTAATTTAGGCAGCATCATATGTTCATGAACATTAGAAGGATTCGCAAGAAACGAAAGTACCTGATAATTTAGTTGACGTGCACGTGCTCTAGTAACTGGTCCAGTATGTGTAGTTGGTGAAGATGTGGGTGTAACATTCGTAGAGATGTCCTCATCAGTTCTAATTCTAAAGGTAAATGGTCAGTGTTGCCATATACCATCTTATAAGGAGACATGCCCATTGGATTTTTATAAGCAGTTATGTACGCCCATAAGGCATCTCCCAACTTTTTGGACTAGTCCTTTATAGAACTGTTCACTGTATTTTGCAAGATCAACTTGATCTCCCTATTTGTGAGCTCAACCTGCCCACTCGTTTGATAAAGAAATCCTATGGTTAACATCATACTTTGATAAAGCTTTCCTAATAGCACCATGTGTAAAATGTTATCCTCCGTCGGTCATGAGTTGCCTTGGTACACAAAACCGAGGAAAGATTACATCTTTGAGCATTTTCGAAGATGTCTTATGATCAACACTCTCAGTGGGGATTGCCTCAACCCACTTGGTTACATAATCAATTGCTACTAGAATGTGAGTGTACTTGTACGAAGGAGGAAAAGGACCCATAAAATCAAAACCCCAGCCATCAAAAGGCTCAATAACTAGAGAGTAATTCATAGGCATCTTTAAAGAGAGTAGGCCAATAAAAACCTGATTGGAGAACCTTGTGTGCGGTCCTCTCACCGGCATGATCTCCTCCATAGGGACTGTCGTGACAATCCCTCAAAATATCCTTCAGCTCCTGCTCCGATATGCATCTTCTCACGATCCCGTCTGCAAATTCTCTGAAAAAGTGTGGGTCATCCCAAAAGTAATACCTCAAATCGTGGAAGAATTACTTCTTTTGCTGAAATGTTAAACCTGGAGGTAAAAACTTGGTGAATATAAAGTTAGCATAATCTACAAACAAAGGATCATAAGTAGTTTGTATTCTCAAAACAGCTAATTGTTCATCAGGAAAACTATCATTAACAGGAATAGGATCATGTGGTATGTTTTATATCCTGGAGAGGTTGTCCGCTATAGGATTGTCCGCTCCTTTCCTGTCAACAATCTGCAAATCAAATTCTTGAAGAAGAAGAACCCATATGATAAGTCTAGGTTTGGAATCCCTCTTCTCCATAAGATACTTAATAGCAACATGGTCAATATGAATAATTACTTTGGAGTCAACAATATAAGGTCTAAATTTATCACAAGCAAATACCACTGCTAAAAATTCCTTTTCAGTAGTAGCATTATTCTTTTGACCACTATCAAGGGTCTTGTTAGCATAATGTATAACATTCAATTTCTTATCAACCCTTTGTCCTAATACAGCTCCAACAGCAAAGCCACTAGCATCACACATAATTTGAAAAGGTGAATTCCAATCAGGTGGTTGGACTATAGGAGCAATTATTAAAGCTTTCTTAAGAACTTCGAAGGCTTCCTTACAACCTTCATCAAACACAAAAGGAATATCCTTCTGGAGAAGATTAGTGAGGGGTCTTGAAGTCTTAGAAAAATCTTTAATAAATCTTCTATAGAAACCATCATGACCGAGAAAAATACGAATACCTTTGATGTCCCTTGGATAGGGCATCTTCTCAATTGCTTCGATCTTGGCCCTGTCCACCTCGATTCCTCTTTTGGAAATCTTGTGGCCAAGAACAATCCCTTCGTTGACCATGAAATGGCACTTCTCCTAGTTGAGTACCAAGTTTGTCTCCTCACATATCTGCAAAACTTTATTAAGGTTGTGGAGACTATGATCAAAAGAGGCTCCATAGACGGAGAAATCGTCCATGAAGACCTCGCAAAAACCATGAAAAATAGCAGACATACACCTTTGAAAAGTAGCAGGGGCATTTCTTAAACCGAAAGGCATACGTCCATAAACATAAGTACCAAAAGGACAAGTAAAAGTGGTCTACTCTTGGTCGGAACTGTTAACATGAATTTGAGAGAAACCAGAATATCCATCAAGATAGCAAAAGTGGGTGTTTTTGGATAACCTTTCAAGCATTTGGTCGATGAACAGCAACGGATAGTGGTCTTTCCTCGTCGCCTTGTTCAACTTCCTGTAATCAATACACTTTCTATATCCAATAATAATTCTCTGAGGGATTAGTTCATTCTTATCATTAGGAACAACGGTTGTGCCTCCCTTCTTAGGAACACAATGAACGGGACTTGCCCACTACTATCAGCTATAGGGTAGATGATACTTGCGGCTAGAAGCTTGAGGATCTCGGTCCTCACAACATCCTTCATCTTTGGGTTCAACCGTCGTTGATGATCAACAACCGGTTTAGCACCGGGCTCGAGATTGATAGTATGTTGACAAATAGATGGAGTAATCCCCTTGAGGTCATCAAGGGTATATCCAATAGTACCTCAGTGTCTACAAAGGGTTTCCAATAAACGCTCTTCTTCATATCCTGAAAGGTTAGAATTGATAATAACAGGATATATTTTCTTTTCACCTAAATAAGAATACTTGAGTGTATCGGGAAAAGGCTTGAGATCGAACACCGAGTCTACTTTGGGCTGCGATAAAATTCCTAAAGGTTCAACCGGAAGGTTGTGATTCGGGATAGCAGGTTGTCTTAATAAGGATTCAGCTAATTCATTTCTTTCCTTCATATGCATATAATTCTCGTGGTCCTCCGTATCTTGCTGCAAACGATTGGTAGGAGGAATAGTAAAAGAAGTAATATCTTCAATAATTTTATCATTACTAGGAAAATCAGTACCACGAGTTTGCTTGGAAAAGTTAGAGAAGTTAAATTCATATGGCTCACCATTGAATTCAACAGATACTTTCCCTTTCTTGAAATCTATTATATCTCCACAGGTTCTGAGAAAAGGTCTACCGAATATAATAGGACAAAAATTATCTGGCACCGAACCAAGTACTAGAAAGTGGGTAGGATATTTTACCTTTCCGCATAAGACTTCAACATATCTCACAATTCCAATAGGAGAGATAGTTTCTCTGTTTGCTAGATAAATAGTAAAATCAATCTCTTCAAGTTCACGAGGTGAAATCTCACCCATGATCTCCTGATAGAGTGAATAAGGAAAAGCACTAGCACTCGATCCCAAATCGCATAGCCCATAATTATTATGATCTCTTCCTTTAATAGATACTACTGGAGTACCTGAAATTGGGCCATTATTCTTGGTTGTGATAAGGTTAGTGGAAACAGCTCAAAAATTTATATTGGAATCTACAACATCATTACTAACAAGGTCTTTAACCAATGCAACTTGACAATCGACCTTGATCTGGTCCTTAGGTTCATTAGTTCTTCTCTCACTTTTATTTAATATGTCTGTTGATAGAGGCGAAGGTGTCCCGATGTTTCGATGAGATGGTGGAGATCGATTTTTGGTGGAGTAGACTTTCACGATCCGACTACGAACGTGCGAAGACGTTGCGCCTTAGCAATCGCTAAACCAACTCCGAGAGGTTATTGATCCCGCGGATGCACGATCAACCTGACCAAGAAGGTCAATTCCTGCAAGCAATCGAAGAACAAGCAAGAACGAAGAATTGCAATCTGGATATTGCGAATATAAGATGAAAGATTAACAGAAGTTGGGGTTCCAATGAGGTCTTGGCCTGGTCGGATGACACAAACGAAGAGCTCGAAGTTGCGGCTATGGCTAACTTAAATCTAATTAAAACCCAAGTCTAAACGACGCCCTAAGGGCTGTATATATGGGGGAACAGAGGGGATTTTCGTGACCCCTTGGAGGTGGGGTCCGAAAACAACCCTAACTCGGTTTCCCCACACATACGGACTCTAAAAACAGCCTATAAGGTGGTATTTCGAAATTACATGGGCCCAGCCCAATATTAAGGTGACGCAGCACCTATAATTGCCCTTGGACGAAAATAATGAAGTGGCATCTCGCGTATTTCGTCCAAGACTTCATGCGCGCCTTATGCTGGCTTCAAAGTGCGACAATCACCACTGGAAGCTCCGCTGTCCTTTCCCGCGCGCGCACCTTCTTCTCCATGCTTGATCCCGCTCCAATGACCATCCTTCTTGTCCATGCTAGGTCCTTCATTCATAAGCAAAACAAAAGTATCTAATTTAGGCAGCAACATATGTTCATGAACAATAGAAGGATTCGCAAGAAACGAAAGTACCTGATAATTTAGTTGACGTGCACGAGCTCTAGTAACTGGTCCAATATGTGTAGTTGGTGAGGATATGGGTGTAACATTAGTAGGGATGTCCTCATCATCCTCCCCTTCTTGAATTGAAGTCGTCCTCGACGGAAGCTCATCATCTTCTCCCAAATAAGGCTTCAAATCTGCAATATTAAATGTGGGACTAACCCCAAAGGCTGCATGTAGCTCCAGTTTATATGCATTATCATTAATTTTCTGCAAAACCTTAAAGGGACCATCAGCTCGAGGCATTAACTTAGACTTGCGCAAATCAGGAAACCTATCTTTACGTAGATGTAACCAAACAAGATCTCCGGGTTCAAACACAACATGCTTTCGACCCCTATCACCAGCAAGCTTGTATCTAGCATTCATGCGCTCAATGTTTTCTTTAGTTAACTCATGCATTTTTAATATCAATTCAGCACGTTGCTTAGCATCAAAATTAACCTTCTCCGAAGATGGAAGAGGCAGCAAATCAATAGGTGCACGAGGTAGAAAACCATAAACAATCTCAAAAGGGCACATTTTAGTGGTAGAATGCAATGAACGATTATATGCAAATTCAATATGAGGTAAACATTCTTCCCACAGTTTCAAGTTACTCTTTAAAACAGCCCTAAGCATAGTAGACAATGTCCTATTGACCACTTCAGTTTGTCCATCAGTTTGGGGATGACATGTAGTACTAAAAAGTAGTTTAGTCCCCAACTTAGCCCATAAGCATCTCCAAAAATGGCTAAGAAACTTAGTATCACGATCCGAGACAATAGTATTGGGCACACCATGTAAGCGAATAATCTCACGAAAGAATAAATCAGCAACATTTGCAGCATCATCGCTTTTATGACATGGTATAAAATGTGCCATCTTAGAAAATCTATCCACGACAACAAATATGCTATCCCTCCCATTTTTTGTTCGAGGCAAGCCTAAAACAAAGTCCATGGATATGTCCTCCCACGGAACACTAGGTACAGGTAAAGGCATGTATAAACCATGAGGATTGAGTCGTGACTTAGCTTTTTGACATGTAGTGCAGCGAGCAACAAAACGCTCAACATCCCGTCTCATCTTTGGCCAAAAGAAGTGTGTAGCAAGTACGTCCTCCGTCTTCTTCACGCCAAAGTGTCCCATTAATCCTCCTCCATGCGCCTCGTGCAACAACAAAAGACGAATAGAGCTAGCTGGAATGCATAGCTTGTTAGAACGGAACACAAATCCATCATTAAGCACAAACTTGTTCCATGTTCTACCCTCTCTACAATTCTGCAATACATCTTTAAATTCCGCATCATTTACATATTGATCTTTGAGTGTCTCTAAACCGAAAATCTTGAAGTCAAGTTGTGAAAGCATAGTATAACGACGAGACAAAGCATCAGCAATAATATTATCTTTCCCCTTCTTGTGTTTAATGACATAAGGGAAAGTCTCAATAAATTCAACCCACTTAGCATGTCTACGATTAAGTTTTGCTTGACTTCTTATGTGTTTCAAAGATTCATGATCAGAATGTATAACAAATTCTTTGGGCCATAAATAATGTTGCCAAGTTTCCAATGTCCGAACAAGAGCATATAATTCCTTATCATAAGTAGAATAGTTCAGACTAGGCCCACTCAATTTTTCAGAAAAGTAAGCAACAGGTTTAGCATCTTGCAATAACACACCTCCCAAACCAATACCACTAGCATCGCATTCAAGCTCAAAAGTCTTACTAAAATCAGGAAGTTGGAGCAAAGGAGCATGTGTTAACTTATCTTTCAAGACCGTGAAGGCTTCTTCCTGTGCGGTACCCCAAGTAAAAGGCACATCCTTGCGTGTAAGCTCATTGAGAGGTGCAGCAATGGTGCTGAAATCTCTCACAAAACGCCTATAGAATCCAGCGAGGCCAAGAAAACTCCTCACTTGTGTGACCGTTTTGGGCTGCGGCCAACTCTCAATCGCCTCGATCTTGGCTTTATCAACTTCAATTCCCTGCGGAGTAACAACATAGCCAAGAAACGATACTCGGTCGGTGCAAAAGGTGCACTTCCCAAGGTTACCAAACAAACGTGCATTACGTAGAGCAATAAAAACAGCGCGTAAATGATCCAAATGTTCCTCCAAAGATTTGCTATAAATCAGTATATCATCAAAATAGACTACCACAAATCGTCCAATGAAAGCACGTAAAACCTCGTTCATTAATCTCATGAAAGTGCTAGGTGCATTAGTTAACCCAAAAGGCATGACTAACCACTCATATAATCCAAACTTAGTTTTAAATGCCGTTTTCCATTCATCCCCTAATTTCATGCGAATTTGATGGTATCCACTACGCAAATCAACTTTGGAAAACATGGTAGAGCCACTTAATTTATCAAGCATATCATCTAGCCTAGGAATAGGATGACGATAACGAATAGTAATATTATTAATGGCTCGACAATCAACACACATACGCCATGTTCCATCCTTTTTAGGCACTAATATAACAGGAACAGCACAAGGACTAAGGGATCCACGTATGTAACCTTTGTCGAGTAGCTCTTGTACTTGACGCTGAATCTCCTTCGTCTCCTCCGGATTGGTACGGTATGGCGCACGGTTGGGCAGCGAAGCACCGGGAATTAAGTCAATCTGATGCTCAATCCCTCGAATAGGTGGTAATCCCGGTGATACGTCTTGTGGAAAGACGTCAATAAACTCCTGCAAAAGGTCAGTGACAACAGGAGGCAAAGAAGGAGGCAATTCCTCAAATGAAAACAAGGCTTCTTTGCACACAAAAGCATAGCACACATATTGACTAACATCCAAATCCGAAATATCAACCTTAGTAGCAAGCAAAGTTGGACTAGTCAATTTAATTTCATTAGAAACAACAGAAGAAGATTTGCTATTAGTCTTATGTTGTTGCTCAAATTCTTTAGCTGCTATCTCATTTTCACTCTTATTTTTCTCCTGTTTAGCTTTACTAGCTCTAGCAAGATCATCTTTGACAATTTGTTCAGGAGACATAGGAAGTAAAGCAATATTTTTATCCTGATGAACTAGAGTAAACTGATTTGTCCTACCATGGTGTACAACATTCCTATCAAATTGCCATGGTCTACCAAGTAAAAGAGAGCATGCTTGCATGGGTACCACATCACAATCAACATAATCAGCATATGCAGCAATGCTAAAGTGCACACGAACAGAACGTGTTACCTTAATCTTACCACTATTGTTAAACCACTGAATATAGTACGGATGGGGGTGTGGTCTTGTGGTGAGAGATAGCTTCTCCACCAACTCCATGCTAGCCAAGTTGTTGCAACTCCCTCCGTCAATGATGATGCGAACCGAACGTTCTTTCACCACTCCCTTTGTGTGGAACAAATTATGCCTCTGGTTTTGCTCGGCCTTCGTTACCTGCACACTTAATACACGTTGAGCAACCAAACTAGCATATTTATCTGCATCATCAGGAGTCATATACTCTATATCATGAGCATCATCATGGGCACCCTGTTCCTCATGAGCAATGAGAACAAGAGTCTCCTCATCATAGTCACTCGCTGACTCATACCCACCATCCGCCGTAATAGTCATCACACGCTTGGAGGGACAGTCTTTTGCGAAGTGACCTCCACCTTGGCACCTGCGACATTTAATATCACGATCTCGTGCTTGCCCTGTGGACGCCATGGAGGAAGAAGAACTCGCCGCTGGACCACTCTGTGCACCCTTGAATGGTGGCGCTGGCTGTTTTGGTGGCTCCCTGTAAGAATGAGGGGCTGAAGTAGATGGTGGCGCAGCAGGACGTGTGGATGTAGAAGCTACACGCGATGTCCATGATGTATTTCGTCCTGCAGAAAAGTTAGGTCTCGTAGCGGCCTGTCGATCCTGCACTTCACGTTCAGCTTTACAAGCAAGATGAAACAAACGAGTGATAGTAGCAAAGTCCTTGTATTCTAGAATAGTTTGTATCTCCCTGTTCAAGCCACCCATAAAACGTGCAAGCATAGCTTCATTATCCTCTACTAGGCCACATCTAATCAATCCAGTTTGTAATTCTTGATAATATTCCTCTACAGAATTTTTTCCTTGTCTCAAACGCTGTAATTTTTGTAACAATTCACGTTGATAATAAGGAGGAACCCAGCGAGTACGCATAGCATCTTTTAAAGCAGCCCAAGTAGTTGGAATATTATTAGCATGCAATCTACAATGTTCAGACCACCAAATAGATGCAAAGCCCGTGAATTCACAAACAGCAGCAGTAACACGTCTATTCTCAGGATATTGTAAACATGTAAAACGTTGTTCAGTTTCTAACTCCCAAGTAAGATAAGCATCAGGAATATATCTACCCTCAAACGGCTTAAGATTCAATTTAAGTTTAGGCACATGTTCATCATCGCGTACCTGAGGGGGTGGTTGGTGTCGACCGTGGCGAATGTTGGGACGTGGACGTCCAGCTGGCTGCTCATAGGCCGCTTCCTGTTCCACCTCCTCCTCGTAATCACCCTCGTAGTTGTCGTCCTGGGCGACGTCAGAAGCAGTAGCAGCAGCAACTGCAGCAGTAGGAGGAGCACCAATACCAGCAGCTTGTCCTCGCGGAAACAGAATACGTCGTGCACGTGGTAGTGGCGGTGGCTGTGGCTGTGCTGAAGGTAGGCGTGCGATCAACTCAGTAAACTTGGCGTCGAGCTTGGTGTCGATCATTTTCTCCACGCCATCAATCGCCTCTGTAAATCTGGTCTCGATGTCCTGCACCTGTTGAGACATCATACGTGCAAATTTATCATGTAACTCCTTGTTTGTCATGTTCTCCCAATCGGGTGCATCCCGCGCCACTTCATCATGTGATCCTGGCATGGTTAGCAGAAATAGAAAACACACAGGAATATGATCCTACTTCTACTAATGGGATGGATGTGGGGTGGTGGAAAGCACAAATCCGTCAAGCTTTTCTTACGTTCTTACCGATTCTTACCTAGCAGCAGGTGGTGATGTACAACCAACTGGTCAAAACTCTCAGAGATATGGTAGAGCGATGGCCAGGAGGTGTCAAAACGCACGATGTAGAATATATGTGGAGCTGTAGGAAGGCTGACAAGTATGGTAGGAAAAACTCAACAGTAATCAAAACAGAGATGCAAAGCTGAATAAACACTCAACGTCGGTACTGTGCTGATCCTAGGCTAGACCGTACTAGAGACGCGAGCCTAAAACACCAACGAAAGCACGGCGCGGCACGTAACAACTGCGAAGCACACTCTGAATTTTTTTTTCTCTTTTTTTTTTTTTTGCTTTTTTTTTTGGCGATGCGGGACTGCGGGGGCTGAAAAAGTGCGAAAAAATCACTATGGTGGCGAACGTCTCAAAACGAGTTTCTGGACCTAAGGAACGTATGGGCACGAAATTTTTTTACCCCTGAAAATTTTGGCCTAAAACCTGCTCTGAATTTTTATTTTTTTTTGGAAATCACCCTCTTCTACGTACGACAAAAGATTGGTGAAATCCGACTCTAATCAACTCAAAACTATTCTGGCTACGGGGATATCAGGAACCGTACTGATGGTGGAACTCAACTCGGACTCGTGAGACGTGGTGGTGTATATGGACTCTGCTTGGCGGAACGTGGTGGTGTATCTGGACTCGGATTGGCGGAACGTGGTAGGATGACTACTGGTGCGGCGGCGACGTGGCAAACTGTGATCAGAACTCGAAACTCTAAGGGAACTAGACGCTAAGATCAGCAACTTGACACAACGATGCAACCGTAAATTCAACAAAGCAAGTACTGAAAAGAAAACTGGACAAAGGCTAGGACTGTCTTGGGACGTGATGATCTAACCCTAATTTTTTTTTGTTGGCTTTTTCTTGGACTGTAGGTATGAAGAACAGAACCAATCTAGACTATGAAAACTGGTAAATCTCACCGAGCAACCTGGAAATCTGATACCACTTGATAGAGGCGAAGGTGTCCCGATGTTTCGATGAGATGGTGGAGATCGATTTTTGGTGGAGTAGACTTTCACGATCCGACTACGAACGTGCGAAGACGTTGCGCCTTAGCAATCGCTAAACCAACTCCGAGAGGTTATTGATCCCGCGGATGCACGATCAACCTGACCAAGAAGGTCAATTCCTCCAAGCAATCGAAGAACAAGCAAGAACTAAGAATTGCAATCTGGATATTGCGAATATAAGATGAAAGATTAACAGAAGTTGGGGTTCCAATGAGGTCTTGGCCTGGTCGGATGACACAAACGAAGAGCTCGAAGTTGCGGCTATGGCTAACTTAAATCTAATTAAAACCCAAGTCTAAACGACGCCCTAAGGGCTGTATATATGGGGGAACAGAGGGGATTTTCGTGACCCCTTGGAGGTGGGGTCCGAAAACAACCCTAACTCGGTTTCCCCACACATACGGACTCTAAAAACAGCCTATAAGGTGGTATTTCGAAATTACATGGGCCCAGCCCAATATTAAGGTGACGCAGCACCTATAATTGCCCTTGGACGAAAATAATGAAGTGGCATCTCGCGTATTTCGTCCAAGACTTCATGCGCGCCTTATGGTGGCTTCAAAGTGCGACAATCACCACTGGAAGCTCCGCTGTCCTTTCCCGCGCGCGCACCTTCTTCTCCATGCTTGATCCCGCTCCAATGACCATCCTTCTTGTCCATGCTAGGTCCTTCATTCATAAGCAAAACAAAAGTATCTAATTTAGGCAGCAGCATATGTTCATGAACAATAGAAGGATTCGCAAGAAACGAAAGTACCTGATAATTTAGTTGACGTGCACGAGCTCTAGTAACTGGTCCAATATGTGTAGTTGGTGAGGATATGGGTGTAACATTAGTAGGGATGTCCTCATCATCTGTCACAAAAGAATGCCCCTCATCCTTGAGGGAAAAGGTGGTTTTTCATATATAACTGCAGGCAAAATAGGGTCTGCAACATGAATATCAACGAGTAAATCCTTAAAGGGCTTATGATGCTGATCCTCCTTATTTTTAGAGGAATCAATATGAGAGGCAAAGTTTTTGCAAAAATCAATCAGAAGTTGGGAATCAAGACCAATCTTAGCACAAAAGGTATTGAAGTATTCAGTTTCTACATAGCTCTTAATGTAAGCATGCTCATAATTTATAATGGGTTCAATACCTTTATCAATCTCCCAATCTTCAGTGTTCTTCTGCATACTTTCAATAAGATCACACCTTTCTTCAATGCTTCTGGTGCGGAATACACCACTAGAGGTGGCATCAAGCATCTCTTTATCTTGACAAGAAAGCCTTGCATAGAAAATTCCAAGAAGAATTTCCTTGGGGAGCTCATGATTGGGGCATTTGAGCAACAGGGATTTCAGTATCCCCAAGCTTGGCCGACGCTTTCTCCGTCACGATACCGAAAGTTATAGATATAGTTTTGTCTCGATGTATTTCATGAAGAGGATAAAACTTTGCATTAAGGAGAGGCATAAGTTCTTGCCAATTTAGTAAATTAGAGTTATCAAGAAGCCTATACCAATCCAAAGCCTTATCTTTTAATGATAGAGAGAATAGTTTTCTCATGAAAAAATCCATCGATATTCCTGCGAGCTTAAATAAGGAGCATAGTTGTGAAAGATATAGTAGGTGTTCACCTGGATGTCTATGTCCTACATATCGATTAGCAATAACGTATTTTGAAGGGAACAATTTCAGTAGGTGGGGGAGCCTTCTCCACCATAGTAATAGTGGGGCGGTTCCCCGCAAGCAAAGTAGCAAGAGCAGAGTTGTCCATAGGGACAAAAAGTAAAATCAACAAAATAAAATCAGCACTTACAATATAAAGTGTAGTTACCAATTTCACTTACCAATGGCGCTACGTTCCCCGGCAACGGTGCCAGAAAATGGACTTGACGATTCCAATTCCACATTCTTCTTCTTCAGTTCATAAAGAAGTCGATTAAACTCCTCATCAGCTTGCTAACGTTTTTCAGACTCGACTTGTAGCTTCTCCTCTAATTATTGGGTCGCTTGGCTGGCTTTTGATGACCCACGAGTGTAGGGGATCTATCGTAGACTTTTCTATAAGTAAGAGTGTCGAACCCAACGAGGAGCAGAAGGTATTGACAAGTGAACTTGAGATAGGAATAACTACAGGTACTGAAAGGTAACTTTTTATGGGTTTTCTGGTATAAACAACAAGGAGATAAAAGCAAATAAGGTAAATTGTGATAAAGTGCAGCCAAGTGGCCCAGTCCTTTTGTGCAAAGGATAAGCCAAAGGATCTAAACTTATAAAGGATAAAACATTCTTGAGGACACACGGGAGAGATAGTCATTTGCTTTCGCCATATTCCGTATCGGTACTATGTTTTGTGTTGATAACTGTTGTGTGGGTGGACCTATGCTAGTGCACTTTCTAGACTAAGATAAGCACACTCTTATGATTAAACCTCTTACAAGCATCCGCAAATACAAGAGAGTAATTAAGGCAAAAGCCTAACCATAGCAATAAACTTTGGGGCCCAACAATCCCTCGTGCAAAAGTTTGCGAACTGGGGTTCAGGTTTCTGTCACTCCGGAAACCCACCATAAGCATACTTTATACACAATGCATTCCCCTAGATCCTTAAAAGGTGAAGTGTTGTGTAGTCGGTGTTCACACAACACCACTAGAAGAATAACACCACAACTTAAATATCAAACAAAACATATTAATTCAACATCATATGACTCTAACAACTAGACTTCTCCCATGTCCTCAAGAACTAAAAGAACTACTCAGAAGACATAAAAGAGATCATGATCAGTGGTGAATATATGCTAAACAATCTGGTCATAACAATAATTCTCCAACAAAACTCAATAGCATTCACCACAAAGAGTAACCAACACCGGTAGAGTAGAGGGGATGGATAGTATGGGTTACAACTTGGATTGCAATGGTCAGTGAGATGGGATGAAGATGGAGATGGTGCTGATGGTGAGGATGATATTGATGATGATCTCGATGATGCCCGTGGTGATGTTGATGACGATCTCCCCCTCCGGGAGGAGTTCTCCCTGGCCGAATCTTCCTGCCAGAAAGGTCTTTTCTTCTCTGTGGTTTTCCTCCACGGAGCGGCGGAGAAACTCCGGAAAATCTTCTCCTTCTGGGTTTTTTAGTGTACGAGGAAGATATAGGCCAAATGGGGGTCCCGGGAGTGGGGCCCACCTCCCAGGCGGCTAGGTGGCGCAGCCAGGAGGGGGGTCGTGCCACCAGGGCTCCTGAGAGCCTGGTGGCCCCCCTCCGGGTGCCCTTCGACCAGTCGTCGTTATATCTTCTAGAAATTAAACCTCGTGATTTTCAGGTCCTTTGGAGATGTGCTGTTATGGCTGCTTGATGTGCACTTTTCCCTGCCGATATCTGCGTCTACTTTTTCGGCATTGGAAAGTTGAAAACTATGTAAAACAAGCCAAAACACTATAAGAACATCATGATAATATGAAATTTATCAATGACAAGAGGTAAATTATGATATAAAATAGTGATGCATTTTGGACGTATCAGCTTCCAAAGTTAATGCCTGCACACAATAGGTACAAAAGTCCCTGATTACTATGAGTATGTAACCGGGTACTTGGGGGCTACACTATTTAAAAAATATATTTACAAGTTCCAGGTTGCTATAGGTAAAGACAACCTGGCACTTGGGGGCTACACCACTATAACCATCTTATATATTAGCTCAAAAAAATAAAGCTACTCGGGAATAAACAAAGGGGAATAGTATACACACCTCATATCGCTCTTTCATACATACGATCAAGTCGCGTTGTTCACCAAGCCAACTCATCGATTGAAGGTATAAATCTTCCAAAGAGGCATTCTCAAGAGTCGACTTGAAAGATTGACTTGTGGATGGTTTATTACCAGCAGAAATAACCGGCTCCGTAATATGATCCTCATTCGTGGGCGCAATGATTTCTTCCTCAGCCACAGACTTTTTAGCTGACGGAGTCGGAACCGGGTTTTGGACGGAAACCGTCTCCTTAGGTTGGTAGGCCGGTTACCTATCATCTCTCTTTGGAGATTCGTCCTTCTCAGCACTAGAAGGACTTGACACGGTTGGAGCGGTTTTTTCTGGCTGCGTCTCATTTACAAAAGAGGGCATCTCTTAAGTCATGATTACTGGCCCTTTTGATGTCCCAAAGTCAGGTTTTGGTTTGATCTTCGCCTGAGCCCTAAAGACCAAAGAAAACTCATGATCAAATGCCATTTTATAAGTACCAACCATCATTTACTCAAAAGTACGTACCCGCGGTTGATGGGAAATTTATTGGGAATTCGCACAGATGACTCTCTAGAAGACAGACTTCGCTCTTTAGCAGAAACAACGGGTTGCTGCAGGTCGGCACCTCCTTTCTGGCGAACCCGGCGTGGAGTATCAGAAATATCAGAGAAAAGGGGACTGACGGGCTCAGTGCTATGAGCCCGCTTTTTCGTTCTTTGCCCCTATAACAAAGAATATAAGGCACATCCTATAACAAGGTTTACTCGAAAACAAAGAGCATATAAAGTACCTCCTGCTTAGGGTTTTTCTTCTCCTCCACCTTGGGGGAGTCGGCAGCACTACCCGTCTTATTTTCAAAAGAGGAGTCTTGGGTAGTGACCCACCATGAGTCGGTTACCTAGAAATATAACAAAGGGTCAAAATATCAGAATAAACGACACAAAACCAGGTCTTATACCAAGAATTAAAGCCTGGTTATCAACATACCGCTGGAGCCGGATTGTCCACGCAGAAAGGAGCCAGACCAACCGTTGAGATCTCGACTTTGCTCTCCGCGAGGAACTTCTTGCAGGATGACACAAGAGCAGTGTGAGTAAAATATGTATGTGCATACCGCATAAGGTCGTTCAGACTAGTACACTCGCACATCAGCCGGTTCCTAAGGCTGAGAGGTTGAATTTTCCAACCGACCCAACACCAAATCATATCGGTACCAAGAAGCCCATGGGAAAGAAGAGATTTTATCCTACCCAACAAAGGCTTGAGTATCTATTTTTGCTCTGGTGATGGGTAAAGATTAAAGTGTCCTTGGTCAACAAGTCGGCTCTCGCGGAAGCCGATTAAAGGATTTTCTTTCTCTGGGACATTAGCAATACAATACAAGAAAGACTCCTGCCAAGTCCTCACGTGAGCGGCCAAATTTAACGGTTGGATATATAATTTTCTGCTGACTTTGGATAGAAATCCCCCCACATTCCAGAAGTGGGCCTCCGCTATGCTCAGTTTGTTTACTGCCATAAAAGAACTCGGCAAACAGGAGAAAAGTCGGTTTCCTCTACAAGTATACTTCTCAAAAAACTTGAAAGTTTCAGATGTTCAAAACAGAATTTGGAGCGAGATCTTGGGGATGTAAGCCGCATGCACCCAAAACGTTTCTGAAAAATCAGGACCCAGGAGGACGAAAACCTCGGGTTATGTGATCTCTGAAAACGACTACTTCACCTTCTCGGGGTTGAGGTCAAATTTTGTCCCCACGGGCACGCCGTTGAATCTCTTCTCGAGAGGGCAAAATTCCCGACTTTTCCATTTCCTCTAGCCGGAGCTGGGTCATCTGGGACCGCATCCAATTCAACTCATAGGTATTATTGGGGACCGACTTATCTTGAGTTTGAGCCTTCCTATTCCTAGAAACAGGTTTCTTCCCCATAACGGAAGAGAAGGACCTGCACCATGGATGTTCTAAGCCGGTTGGAAAAATAATTACTGAAACTACAGTATAAATCTGAGTCCATTATCTATGAGTCGGATTTCACGTAAACAAGTTTCGCACAACGGTGCAAAGCAAATGGATCTACAAGAGCTAAGAAATACATGTGGAAGAGAAGAATTTATTTTTGATCAGCGAAGAGATAGAAATGACTACAATATGACCCAAGCAGATCTAAAGGGGGGAGTGTGTGAAACACCGACCGACCTAGAGGATGATTCATGGATAGAGTTCAAACTAATCTACAGTATTTAGAAGAAACTACCGTTGTTCATCTCGTTTTCTTCTAAGCTCGGGAATAGGGCATCAATGGCGATGTGAATGAACATGTCATAATGAATAAAAATAATGTGAAGGAGAACTTACTCGCGCGATGAAAGGAAGTGGCAAGGACCCATATCTCCTTAGCGTGGTCGCGAATGAAGAAAGCGCTCGTGATAGTTTCGGAAAATAATTGGAGTTCGGTCTCTGACATATGGAGAACAAAAAGAGGAGGCGATATTCGAAATGCATGAAGACGACATGAAACTTGAAGGTCCACTTATAAAGGACTATCGACTGAATATCGAGGCGCCACAAACAAGACCTAGGGCCTCGTGGAATTCAAAAGGTGCGCTTTTTAATGTGAACAAAGCAATTGAGGGAAACATTTCGAGAGTCTTCACAATAAATAGAGGAAAATATCTGCGACAATGAATGTGCTGGTGAAAATCAACAGGAGTCGGCTTTTTAAAGAAGTCGGTACTGATAATTTCAAAGGGAGTTGGTGAGATTACCGAGAAGCTAAATCGTCGCGATAATCTTGGGTGCTAATGTCGGGGGGATGGGATCAAGACCATAACCCGGCATATAGAGGAACCAGGCCGATTCAGCCCATGGAAAGGTCTAGAAGGATAACCCAGTTTTTGGACCGGGTCGCGCCCAACATGAAGCCCGAAGACAGTAGAAGGAATAGGACTTACCTTTATAAACAAGGAAATTACTTGTACCTAGATTAGGACTCCGTCTCTTGTGGAAGTCAGATTCTTGTAAGCCTAGGGACCCGACATCTATATAAGCCAATACCCCGGGGAACCAAAAGGACAACTCAACTTAGATCTTCTCAATGCATAGGTAGTGATTCCACATCTTTGTATTAGAGAAGTCGACACCCAATAATATAAAAGAAGGAGTAGGTCTTTACCTTTTGAGTGGCTGAAACCTGGGTAAATCTTGCATCTTGTGATCTCGCCGACTTCCTCCTCGTATTCACCTCGCAGCAAAGGTCCCACAATAAGTTCTCCAAGGAGAACATCTGCGGTGACTCTCCCACGACACACCATGCGTTTGATCCTTTGTAAACAACAAGACCGGAGAGATTGACAACCTCTCTGAACTCGTTGGGAGCAAAGTCTGAAATTTTTGCCGTGCTTAAGTATTGCTTTGAGAATTATGTTTTCAATGACTATATTGAAGATTTTAAAAACAAAATGTTTGCTTCCCAAGAAGAGTCTAATGATTGCTATGATGAGGAATCCTGCGATTCTGAGGACTCACTAGATACATCCCTTTCTGAAGATCTTGATACTTGTTGTATTTTTCGCCAAGATGCCACTTTGGATGATGCTTACGAAGATGAACTTGTTATAGTCCCTCATGTTAAGCATGAAATTGTTGCTATTGAACCCACACTTGATTATCCTATTATCCTTTTGAAATCACCAACTAATACGTCCCAAACGTATCTATAATTTCTGCTTGCTCCATGCATGTTTTGTGTGACTTTGCCATGTTTTGCTTCAACTTTCATACACTTTTGAGCATATTTGGACTAATCTATTAACCCAGTGCACCCAGCTGCCAGTTGCTGTTTTCTGTTGTTTTTGTATTTCAGGTTTTCCGGCAATTAAAAGTGCTCCAAAAAATCCGGAAAAATCAGATAAAAAATCAGCGACCCGGAAGCTTCCGGAATAACCAAGGCAGCGGAGGGGGGCACCACAGGGACTCCAGAAGGGTCCCTGGTGCGGCCCCACCCTAGGTCGCGCCAGGGGGCCTTCTGGCTGCCCCATGGGTCCCCTCGACACCCCCCCTCCGCCTATATTTAGCCCTCGGGGTGGAAACCCCTAATATCGATCTCTTTTCCGCGATCTCGCCTCTGTACCACCGCCGCCGCCGCTTCAAGATCGGTGCTGCCTGGAGAAGCTGCCCCGGCACCCTGTCGGGAGAAGCTACCCCCTCCGAGAGACCATCCATAGCCATGGACACCTCCCGTATGTACCGTGAGTAGTTCCCCTTGGACCATGGGTCCGTGACCAGTAGTTATGTGATGTTCCTCTCCCTTCTTTGTGCCTCCACTTTCGAGACCTCGTGAGCTGCCTCACACGATCGAGGCACCTTTGTAATTTTCTTCCGTTGCTATGCTAAGTTTGTTGGGATCTGATGGATTATGAGACTATGTTCAAATTGTGATGAGTAATATATTTGGTTCTTCTCTTTTATATTTTGTTCTTGAGTAAATTCTTGCATTTTCTCCGCTGCCGTATTTTACTTTGGCCAAGTGATTTGTTGCAACTCCAAGAGGGAGCGTTATGCTTGATTGTGGGTTCAGCCCCTTGATCTCTAGCTTGAGTGACAGAAACATGAGACTAGGGGATGTGCTATTTTCACCAGGGATAAAACAACGGTGCTTGTATTTGCGGATGCAAGGATTGTTTACTTTACGCAAAGTTCTTTTAATGCAGTTGTCTGTTTCTTTGGATTTACACTCTGGGTGGGATTCACAACTTAATACTAGCGAGATATTCTGATAGATATCTCAAGGTGGATGATTCGTAGTAGATGCAGATGGATTTCGGTCTACTTACCTTGGCGTACTGCCCATTGCTTTTGAGCCCTTCCTTTCTTTGCAGCATAGTTAGCATTGCGGTGCCTTCATAATCCTGTCAATTGCCCAACTGTTATTTGTTTACCTCGCTAGAACTTTTATCGTCTTTTGGGAGAGAGACATCACTAGTGAAAATCACGGGACCCCGGTCCATCTTCACATTACTGTTTACATCCTTAGTTTACTTTCCAGTTGCTATCACTATCATTACCTCTTGCGTTAATCCTTTGTAAACAGCAAGGCCGGAGGAATTGACAACTCCTTTGTACTCGTTGGGAGCAAAGTTATTTGTATCTGTGTGCAGGTCCAGGTGAAGTTAGCAACCCTAGGTTGTGAACGGCGCCATTGTTCACTTTACCACCTTCTTGTATTTATGTGAGTCCTACGGGAGACAAACCCTATCCTCTATATAGGGGAAATTTGTTGCTATGCTACATCTCACCTTCCACTTGGGGTAACCAACGAGGAGTGAGAGATCCTCATCGTATCAAGCCAATTTCTGGCGCCGTTGCCGGGGACTCCAGTCTACAAGATAGGGGAGTTGCACACTATCTTTTATCTTTTCTTTTTAGTCTTGTTAGTTTACCTTTTAGTTTTTACTTTTGTGTCCCTTATCAAAAATACCAAAAATACCTATGCTACTATGGTTTCCAGTGAAAACACCAAGTTGTGTGACTTCACTAGTCACAACAACAGTGACTTTATCCTTACTCCTATTGCTCCACCTGCTACTTCAGCACCATCTTATGAGATTAAACCTGCTTTGCTGAACCTTGTTATGAAAGATCAATTCTCTAGTGCTAGAGATGATGCTGCTTTGCACTTAAATAATTTTATTGAGCTTTGTGATATGCAAAAGTACAAAGAAGTAGATGGTGAAATTGTTAAGCTTAAGCTTTTTCCTTTCTCTTTGAGGGATGAAGCTAAAATGTTGTTTCAATCCTTGCCTAAGAATAGCATAGACTCTTGGGATAAGTGCAAGGATGCTTTTATCGGGAAGTACTATCCCCGTGCTAAAATTATTCAATTGAGGAGTAACATTATGAATTTCAGGCAATTGGATAATGAACACGTTGGCCAAGCTTGGGAACGTAGGAAGACGCTTGTCAAGAACTTCCCCACACATGGACTGACTACCTGGATGGTTATCCAGACTTTTTATGCAGGCTTGAACTTTACCTCGCGGAACCTGTTAGATTCGGCCGCGGGAGGAACTTTTATGTCAACTACACTTGGTTCTGCCTCGAAGCTACCTTATGAGATGATGCTGAACTACACTCAGTGGCACACCGAAATATCTCCAACTTGTAAGAAGGTAAATTCTGTCGAGGAGATCTCCTCTCTAAATGAAAAGGTTGACCTTATCATGTCTCTACTTACCAAGCAAGCTCCTATTGATCCTCAGGATGTTCCTTTAAATTCTTTGGTTGCTCAAGAACAAATAGATGTGAACTTTATCTCTAGAAACAACTTCAACAATAATGATTATAGGAGTAATTTTGGTAGTAACAATCCTAGGCCGTTCCCATCCAACAACTATGGGAACAACAACACTTATTATAGCA
Organism: Bromus sterilis; assembly: GCA_950022295.1. Taxonomy (NCBI): domain Eukaryota; kingdom Viridiplantae; phylum Streptophyta; class Magnoliopsida; order Poales; family Poaceae; genus Bromus; species Bromus sterilis. The sequence continues at coordinate 237,692,271 of OX465596.1, forward strand.
CCAAAAACTCCACCTCTGAACTAGAGAGTATGCTTAGAAACTTTATCACTACCCAAAAAGCCTTCAACAAGAATGTGGAAGAAAAACTAGCTAAATTAGATAATCTTCGTTTGAAGGTAGACAACTTAGCCCTTGATGTTGAGATGTTAAAAATTACAACCTCTCCCCTTGAGGAGAGTAAGGTCACTCCTATTAATGTTATCCAGTTACAAATCAATGAAAATATTAGGATGATGGCTAAACTCAAAGAAAGATGGGCTAGAGAAAAAGAGGAAGAGGATAGAGTTAAGAGCCTTCCAGCTACCACACAGTAGCCACTATCAAAATAGTTGAGGATGTCCAAACTGTTAGCACCCATCACACCCCTAGTCCCGCTGGACCTATCAATGGTGATGCTACCACCTCAACCATAAATGAAGAAACCTCTATGAACATAGAGGCTTTCAAACAAGTGAGCCTAAATTATATCACTACCTTCTTGATAAATAGTAGTGATCTAGACTTTGACAACTTCACTTTACCTGAAGTTATTAGTTTCCTACACAAGATGTCTAGAGACCCCCACACTAGCACACTTAATTTTGCCTTCACAGAGCATATCACCAATGCTCTAATCAAAGTTAGGGAGGAGAAGTTTAGATTAGAAGCCTCCATACCTAGGAAGCTAGAATATGGGTGGGATCCTATGATAAAAATCAAATTAAATAACTTCTCTTGTTATGCTCTTTGTGATGTTGGAGCAAGTACCTCTGTTATGCCCAAAAGAATGTATGATATGCTTGAATTGAAACCTTTTGATCCTTGTTCTTTTGGTGTTCGTCTTGTTGATTCTTCCGTAAAGAAACCTTTGGGGAAGATCGACGATGTTCTTATCATTATCAATGACAATTATGTTCCCGTTGAGTTCACTATTATGGACATTGAGTGTGAGCCTTCTTGTCCAATTATTTTGGGACGTCCTTTTCTTCGCACGGTTGGTGCTGTTATTGACATAAAAGAGGGGAATATCAAGTTCCAATTCCCTCTCAAGAAAGGAATGGAACACTTCCCTAGGAAAAAGATTAAGTTACCTTTTGAGTCCGTCACACGGGCTAGTTATTCTCTTGAAAAGACTTGATCTTCTGCTTTAAGCCTAGCTAATGGCTCTAAAGAAGCGCTTTCGGGAGGCAGCCCGCAACGAATTTAGGTTTTTCTTTTTGCTTTTCTTTTGTTCTTAGTGGTCTTGATGATTTTTACTACTGTAGCAACATCATTGTATCTTTAATTTTTAATCTTTGTTCCTTTTATAGCCTCATACGGAAGTAAAAGTTGTGACATGCTGTCCAGAAAACAGATTCTGTCCTCGTGACTAGAAAAATCATGGAAAAATCCCAGTTCATCTTTTTGAGCTGAAATGTTTACACAGCGTGCTCTATACAATTACGAAACTTGAGTATGTTCTGAGTTTTTATATTTGAGTTGCAGAAGTACCCCTAAAAAATTCGTTTTTATCTGTTGTTCTGTTTTTCACAGATTCTGCCACGTTTTGTCTCTCTCTAGTTTTGCAAACCTTAAGCTTGCTTTTTCTTTGCAAAAACTTTTTGGCAATCTTGATAAACAGTAGCTCTTCAAGTTTATCTTTATTTCCAGTAGAGGAAAAATTATTTTAGTAGGTTACTAACCTCTCTAATCAGTCTACAATGAGTTATGTATGAAGGGAGTTTTCAAGTGCGCGATGAAAGATGATGAAAGAAGATATTGGAGTCTCAAAAGCTCAAGCTTGGGGATGCCCCCATTCATCCCCAAGAAATATTCAAGGAGACTCAAGCGTCAAAGCTTGGGGACGCCCCCGTGCATCCCCTTCTCCATCAACAATTATCAGTTCATCCCTCGATGCACTATATTTTTATCACTTCATGCATTATGTGCTATGCTTGGAGCGTCTCGCTCTTTACTTTTCTTAGGTTAGTTTTTGCTTTGTTTGTTGTAGTAACAAGTTAGATCCCAGCTTACTCTTTTGTGTGGCAGAATTACACGCTCCGCTTGAACTAGAACTCCTCATAGGATTTGCATGCTTATTCTTTTAGCTATGAGTTGTTCTTTTTCTTTTCTTAGTTGCTGCTCTGTTTAGTTGTAGTGCTTTAGTTTTTCTAGAGCTTTTCTTTTTGTTTTAGGTCGAACTTTCTATAGGTTGCATGTTTTATCTTGTTAGAGAGTTTGCCTGTTGCACTGAGTTTTGTGTCTTGACTAGAAGTAGGTAGTTGAAGTTGCTTTTCTCTTTGTAGTAGTAACTTGCAATAGTTTTGAGGTATTGACTAGAGTAATGTTTGAACTTTTGGTGTCAAGAGCTCGAGCCTATTAGTGATAGATGTCGTATTTTCGGCAATCCGTGTGTTTTTCGAAAACCAAAAACCCCTGTTGAGAACTCTAGCTACTAGATGGATCACTAACCTCTGGAGGGTTTGAATATTAGAGTACACTCACGTACCATGAGTCGAGGATGCGCAAGGATAACCAAACCCCCATACACTCCTCCTCGGGGTACTTGTCTCTCTGTAAACCTCCTGATTAGATTGAGAGTTAACGATAATAAGTGCATGAGTTCTTCGGACTAATGTGAGTATTCGAAAGTTGACACTTCCACCCACCTATACTTTTTCTAGCCTCTTCGGTACCGTGCATTGCCCTTTCTCACCTTGAGAGTTGGTGCATACTTCGCCGGTGCATCCAAACCCTTGGCACGATACGCTCTGTCATCTTAAGCCTCCTTATATCTTTCATCAAATCAGCCACCATACCTACCTACAAGGCATTTCCATAGCCTTTCCGAGATACATTGCCATGCAACATCCACCTTCTCATGACTTGATCCTTATGTCATACCTTTGCATCATGATAGTTATATCTTCTTTATGTGAGTACCTTTGTAAAGTGTGAAAGATCTCCTATATTCTTGTAAAATATAGAGTGTTTCCCCTAAAGTGAGGAAAAGATCCCAAAGAGGACAAAATCAAAAGATCCAAAAGAGGACAAATGAGAGTTAAATAGAAAGAGCCATTGAGGCCACCAAAAAAAAGAGAAAAAAGATAAAAAGAAATAAAAAGAGAGAAGGGGGCACACTACTATTCCTTTTGAGAGATCCACACTAGTACTTCATCCTCTATCCCTTGTACTCCATAGAGATGATCATCATGCATATAGCTATGTGGGGACCTTCACACTATAGAACTTGGCTTGTATATTCCAATGATGAGCCTCCTCAAACGAGCTCTAGGTCTTCTTGAGCAAGCAAGTTAGATGCACCCCCACTAGTTCCCTTGGAGAGCTTTTAGCTCACATATGCATCCGTTGCATGGCAATCCCTACTCCTCACATCATATCTATCATATGGCCTTCTCTCGCCTATGATTGTCCTCATTGATGTGAGCCTTTCACACCTTTTTGTCTTCCTCCTCCACCTTCTTTCTGTTTCGCCTTTTAGGTGTCAACTTTCTTGCTCACTCTCATCCATTGCATGAGTGCTCAAAATATCGAAAGGGAGTGGATCAGTTTGACTTGTACCTGGCTAGTGGTCTGTGTTGGGAAACGTAGTAGAAAACAAAAAATTTCGGCCTACGAATCAAGAACCCAAGATTATCCAAGATAGATTGCATACAAGGTTTTAGGTCATGGCTCACCAACCGATGTAGCGGAAGTAGATTTGGTAAAGCTCGTGGACGTAGTGGAATTAGATCTCGCAAGTTCTCCCACGAACAGTCCCTTGATCAATCCCACGAACAAGTCCTGCGATCTAGTCCCACGGACAAGTCCCAAGAACAAGCTCCTCGAAGAAGGGTCGAAGGTACGACCCCTCCATTAGTATCCACACATCCCGTAGCAGCAATCCAGCAGCGCTCCGCCGTCCAGAGATGAACGCCACCGAGAAAACTAGAGGGAGAAAACCCTAACGGATTCCGATCTAGAACAGCGTCTAAACCGGGGTCTAAAAGTGGAGCAATGGGGTTTAGAGGAGGGAGGGTGGCGCATAGGCCTTGGGGACAAGTTGTGTTGCGCCCCCCACCCCTCCCCCACATTATATAGGTGGCCAAGAGGCCCTTGGGGCGCAATAAGGTGGGTGGGGAGTCCAACTTGGACTCCCAAACCTCCCAAATCTTCCCATACCTTCCCACCGGAAACCTGCCATATTGGAGAGTTGGACTTTCCACCTGGAGGAGGATTCCTTCCCCTTGGTGCGCCCCCCACCCCTTGGCCGGCCAGGGAAGCCTAGGTGGCTTGCCCCCCAAGGCTAGGGGCGCAGGGGAGTGGGTGGTACAGCCCGGAACCTTCCGGAACCTTCCATGACCTTCTAGAAGCTTCCGGGACCTTCCGGGACATACCGGGACCGTTTCGGGACATTCCGGACAATTCTGGAGCACTTCCAGGACCTTCCGAGACCGTTCTCGGACGTTCCGGAGCCATCCGGATAGTTTCCAAGACCATCCGAGTTACAGTTTAAGCCACCCGATGACCGCGAAGGTTGTCGGGACGCCCAGCGATTATCCGGAAACTATTCCGGTTGATCTAGGACTTCCCCAGTACCATTCTCATATGTTCCGGAACCACCTGGGACTACTCCAGAGTGATCCGGACATAACCTTAAATACCCAGAACTACTTCTGGTGCCCTTATGAACAATTCCATAAATCTCCGGAACTACTTCCGGTACCCGTACGAACTATTATGCTTTGCTTCCACTAAACCTTCTACCATACTAGTATTCTAACAGACTACTGCTCGTTAAGTGTGTGACCCAATAGGTTCGGTATAATGCGGACATGACTCAGAACATCTTCCGGACATAGGTCAACAGCCTTTCGTCAATAGCCAATAATCAACAGCGGAGCCATGGACACCCATGTTGACTCCCGCACATACACGAAGAAACTTCGAGTGAACCATTATGTTTATTCATGTACCATTCCCTTTGCTTCGTGATATATGACAAAGTTAGAGGAGAGATGTTTGGCACCCATGTGTAACAACTTCTTGAACACAAGCCACTCGTTATCCTCTTTGCTCGTTTGTCCATTTTCTCGTTATCGTATTCCGGTATCCCCGTGACTGAATCACAATGCGTCTGGCCAGACTATAATGGATACCGTCATACCGAGTGGGCCCGAAGTGAATATCTTCTTCATCGTGAAGGAGCAAATCCCATTCTTGAACTATCACAGTCACTAGCCACACCATCTGACATACCCAGAACTTATTTTACTACTTCCCATTTACGGGAGGATTCATCTAAGAACCAAAGCATGTCTTCCTGTGTGAAGCAACTGGATACTCTCATGGTCTAAGGAATTACGTATATGATAACATTTCATGATATGACTTATAACGTAGTTACGATGTGATCTCTAAGTATATCATTCAATACTGGGGTCGGTTCAACATCATTGTTCTGCTAACAATATGTTCCCATTACTACTGACATCCTTGTTACAAGAACAATGTCCATGATTAAGAAAACGTAATCATCAGTTAGCACATGAGCTGGTCTTAGAGGCTAAACCAGGAACTCTTGGTGTTTACATTTCCACACATGCAAATGAGTTTTCTTCTGAATCTCATAGTCAGGGTCATTGCAATTATAGCACAGAAATATAAACATTAATTATGAACGTGGAAATATATATAATAACATTTTATTATTGCCTCTAGGGCATATTTCCAACAGTCTCCCACTTGCACTAGAGTCAATAATATTGTCAGTGCTTGAGCACTTTACACCTATGGCATACCGGTGTAATAAATGCCTCATTTGTGGTATAGACCTCATCTTCGGATCTGACGTTTCAGGCCCGTTTGTATCTTGCATATCTTCGCGTTTTCATGCTATCATAAAATTCACTAATTTTATCAGTTTAGCTTTGTATATGTTTGAATCATTTGGTAGGACCTTGGTTCCTTAGAATAAGTCATGAAATCATTCATCAATGTTCCATGAGCTTCAAGCATCTAGGAAACCATACCATGTTCATAAATGAACTGATGATTCAAAATACCCTCCCTTGTTACTTCTTTAAGCAACAATATACTTAGCCTCTGTTATAGAATTCGCCACAGTATCTAACTTTAACACAGTTCCTTCATACTGTGTCACCCTTATGTGTGAAACACATAATCCCAATTAAAATCGAAAATCGATCGGAGTAAGTATGAAGACTGAATTGGTGTAACTGTTTACATCAAAATTCAGCTGGTGTAACTTGTTACAACGAGCTCTTCATTATCTCCATTTTCCGAGAAACATATCTTATCTATCATAAGTTTAACTTTTCACTGTTCGTCCAATGATCAACATATTGATCACTTTGGTATCTTGCTCATAACCTTTTGAAGCACTGGACATATCTGGTCGTTTTACATATTATGGTGTACATGATTAATCCAAACACACGGGTGAGTGGAATTCAATTCACGTGTTTTTGCTTATCTGTGTTCATCAACACCGATTTCTGCAAACAACTTTTAACCACGACTTCGGCAAGAACATGTTTCTTGGCATTTCATACTAAACTACTTTAGTATCATGTCAATATGTAGTGTTGGCTTTAGCATGATCAGGCACTTACTATCTTCATAGATCACTATGCTCAATACTAATGCTATATCAGCCCAAGTTCTTCAACTGAAAACTATTTCCAATGAAGTCCTTATTCGTGTCAAGAAATTTATATCATTTCTAATCAACAATATGTCATCTACATAAGGTTTTAGAAATATTATTCAGCTCCCACTTACCTTTTTTGAATATTCAAGCATCTTCGTTATTCCTGATGAAAACTAACTCTTTTGGCAATTTCATCACAACGAAAATTCCAACTCCATTATGCTAGCTTCAGTCCATCACTGGATATCCAAGGCTTGCATCTATTTTAGCATCCTTTGAATCGACAAAACATTCCGGTCGTATCACATATACGTCCTTTGTTATATTTCCGTGTAGGAACTTTGTTTTGACGTTCATTCTACCATATCCTATAAATGATATATGTAGTAATTGCTAATATAACCCGAAGTGACTAAAGCATTTCTACGGTCGACACTATTTCGCCGTAGTCAACCTTTGAACTTGCTAGAAAACAATTTTCCAACGAGTTGAGCTTTATGGATAAAACAATTTCATCCGAATCAATTATAGATCCATATATATATTCTTCAGACTTTTAGTCTTTCCGAGGGTCTACCAAGTTCAAAACTTGACTTACTTCCATGGATACTATCTCGGATTATTTGGCATTTAGCCAAATCCCGGAGTCAGGGTCCATCAACGCTTCTTTGTATATCACAGGTTTATCATTGTCGAACAATAATATCTCGTCTTACATATCATGAATGTTTGTACGAGTTTTGTCTAACCTGTGTGGTTTGGCTGCGCACTTATTTGAAGATTCAACAATCTTTAACAAGTTGCACTGTCCTCCCACTCACTCTTTTGCAAGAAACCATTTTCTTCAAAACACATTTTTCTTAACAGCAAACAGTTTTGCTTTTGTGTAGTGATAGAGGAATACCAAAACTTTTGGCATAACCTTAACAAAGTAGCACTTATCTGATTTGGGGTTTTTGAGTATGTCAAACATATGCCTCATATACCCAAATTTTAAGAAAAGACAACATGGTTTTAACAGTCCATACCACATCTAATATGGTGTCATTTCAACAGATTTGATGGTGCTCTTTTCAGTGTAAAAGCCGTAGTCACTAACGCATAACTTTAATAAGTATAATGGCAAATTGATAAACGTCATGTTTGATCTTACCGTGTCATACATGGCTTGATTACATCTCTCGAACATCTTACTCATAGTGATGTTCCGGGAGACGCAAGTTATGACACTCTTCACAACTCATCAGACGTTCGCTAAACTTGTAACTCAAATATTACTTTCTACAATCTAATTTGCAGAAGCTTTATTTTCTCGTTACAATGAATTTCTATTTCACTCTAAAATTCCTTGAACATTTCAAAGATTTCAGACGTATGTCTCTATTGAACAGATATCCACATATCTACTTCAACTCATGAGTGAAGATAGGGAATCCACTGCACACAACTACACTTATTAGACTACACACATCATCATGTATGATTATCAATGGTTTAGTTGCCCGTTCATGTATGACCTATCAACGGTGTTTTAGTCACATTACTTCGAGACAAAGATCGCAAGCGTCAAGTGATTCATAATCATATGACTCGAAAGTCCATCACTTATGGAAATTCTTCATGCATGTTATGTCACTTGTGATAAACGGCAGTGCCACATCTATGTGGTATTTCTGTTAGTCTTGCGACGTTTAGCGTCAGTGTTATGAATGTTTAGTATTATTATCAAGATTCATAACATACACCCTATTCATAATGGAAGTATGGCCTTTACGTTATTCATAGCTTTGAACAACTCTCTTGCAACAAACATGATTCAAAATGATGTTTTGCAACAAGGCTAAAGTGTAGTAACAATTTACTCAACTCTAAAATGAATTATGAAGATAATCATAGAGTCAACACACGGTATAGTAAACCTTTTACCGTGTTCCCGAGCGTGTCAAAACTCATCATTAGCTAGTCATAAAGGCCATCGTATTTCTTGCATCGAGTTGCAACAATATGCAATCGATGTGATATTCCGGTGATCAACAGTTTAATCACAGTATACAGAATCCACAATTAACTGCTTAATCATGATTCCCAAGAATTACATCTCTTGACCAGCAATGAATTCATCTATAACTCCGTATGACTTTCATTTCTGAGCTGGTTATTCCAGTCTTCTTTCGTTTTGCCTTTATACGTATCATAGTTCTATTTCCAATGTCACTCCTACTCACAGAAGATCACACTTGATCAAGGGTGGCGCAGGCCATGGACTTTCCGGCGTGTAAGTCTTACTAACACCCTATGGAACTTCCTTTCCATTAATCCTCATCATCATATGATCATTGTTCTTCTGGATCCCACACATCAGTTTTGTTTAGAGCACAATGAACATTTTCACTAATGCTTACAATCATACATTGTACTAGATATCTTATATCCAACATTAATTGTCTTACTACTGAAAACTTATTTTTTAGTTCCATGAATATAACATAACTATCCCAAACTTTTCGAAGTTCGGGTTTCATGATGGTGAAGACAATGCACTTAGCTGTCGTGGAATTCTAGCATTTTGGATTATGGACATAAGTCACATCATCCATAGCATCAGCGGGAGAGCATCAAAAATTTGCGATAGGACAAGCTCCTTCTCGACACTATTGAGGATAGTCCTCACAATACGGTACCAATCGTAAAGTTTTTACCAGATAAAACAGTTAAACAAAATCAATTGGGAAGGTGGTAACGCGAGCCATTATTCTACAACGATAATGCAAATACTAAGACTTTGTTCATAATTAAGTTGCACTTGTGATTAATCAATTTAATTACTTAGTGCGCTCCCACTCAGATCAATATCTCTCGTAATTGATGCTGGAGTGATTCAAGATCCAACCCAATCGTCCGCCATTGATGTCACATCACTGATGACTTAGACTGGACCGGTAGGCCAACTTGCCAATCACGCCAAAGGTGATTCTTGTTCATCTTTCGATGGGCGTGTTCCGGTAGCAAACTTTTATCCAAACCGTCAAGATAACCAAGTGTAATGTGTTGTGTGTTCTTTTAACACACCCGTCTTTTATGCGTCACACCGTGTGCACCCATGTGACATGACCTGCTCCGGTGTGAAACATAGTATAGACGGTGCTACAGTTGGGAGAACACTATCAACTTGATATTGTTTTGCGAGAGATCACCCTAATAAAAAATACGACTACCGCGCATCAAACAAGGGTGCAACAAAGGGATAAACATCACAGGCAGTTCATAAAATTATGTGATATAGTATAGCCCTTTGCTTCGTGAAGTCTTCATTGTCTTCACGTCGTCGTGGTTGAAGTCACCGTGTCCACCAACTTTGTCCTTGGCGCCGGGAACATCACCACGGCTTCCGGCATGTGCGTCGGGGTCCACCTCCGCATCGTAGATCATCACCTTGCATCTATCTATTGCTTTGCCTCGAGCTAATAAACAGTTCTGGCACGCATGCCATAATTAAGTGACAATCATATGACTCCAGTCATCATGCCGTACCACGACACGCAGGTCGCGAATAAATATTACATAACATATAGCATCTCATACAAACACATTGCAAATCTTGAAGGCTATACCACATCACATGCATACTCTGCAAAAACGAGTTAGATCGCCATCTACACGGGTTGTTGCAACTTTTATCGTGGTTGTTAAGTAGGTTTACAAGGCAAACGAGAAACCCTAGATAAAACAAAACACGATACTTCTTTTGTTGCTAGTTTAACATACGGGGTGCGTGCAGCAACTAATGCCACAAGCCAAACTTCGTTAAACGCGTGACCCCCGTGTGGATTTGTGATGAGGACATCCCTACTAATGTTACACCCATACCCTCACCAACTACACATACGGGACCAGTTACTAGAGCACGTGCACGTCAACTAAATTATCAGGTACTTTCGTTTCTTGCGAATCCTTCTATTGTTCATGAACATATGATGCTGCCTAAATTAGATACTTTTGTTTTGCTTATGAATGAAGGACCTAGCATGGACAAGAAGGATGGTCATTGGAGCGGGATCAAGAATGGAGAAGAAGGTGCGCGCGGGGGAAAGTACAGTGGAGCTTCCAGTGGGGATTTTCGCACGTTGAAGCCACCATAAGGCATGCATGAAGGCTTGGACGGAATACACGAGATGCCACTTCATTATTTTCGTCCAAGAGCAATTATAGGTGCTGCGTCACCTTAATATTGGGCTGGGCCCATGTAATTTCGAAATACCACATTATAGGCTGTTTTTAGAGTCCGTATGTGTGGGGAAACCGAGTTAGGGTTGTTTTCGGACCCCACCTCCAAGGGGTCACGAAAATCCCCTCTGTTCCCCCATATATACAGCCCTTAGGGCGTCGTTTAGACTTGGGTTTTAATTAGATTTAAGTTAGCCATAGCCGCAACTTCGAGTTCTTCGTTTGTGTCGTCCGACCAGGCCAAGACCGCATTGGAACCCCAACTTCTGTTAATCTTTCATCTTATATTCGCAATATCCAGATTGCAATTCTTAGTTCTTGCTTGTTCTTCGATTGCTTGCAGGAATTGACCTTCGTGGTCAGGTTGATCGTGCATCCGCGGGATCAATAACCTCTCGGAGTTGGTTTAGCGATTGCTAAGGCGCAACGTCTTCGCACGTTCGTAGTCGGGTCGTGAAAGTCTACTCCACCAAAATCGATCTCCATCATCTCATCGAAACATCGGGACACCTTCGCCTCTATCAAGTGGTATCAGATTTCCAGGTTGCTCGGTGAGATTTACCAGTTTTCATAGTCTAGATTGGTTCTGTTCTTCATACCTACAGTCCAAGAAAAAGCCAACAAAAAAAATTAGGGTTAGATCATCACGTCCACCGCAGTCCCGCATCGCAAAAAAAAAGAGCAAAAAAAAAGAAAAAAAAAGAGAGAAAATAAAAAATTCAGAGTGTGATTCACAGTTGTTACGTGTCGCGCCGTGCTTTCGTTGGTGTTTTAGGCTCGCGTCTCTAGTACGGTCTAGCCTAGGATCAGCACAGTACCGACGTTGAGTGTTTATTCAGCTTTGCATCTCTGTTTTGATTACTGTTGATCTTTTTGCTACCATATTTGTCAAGCCTACCTACAGCTCCACATATATCCTACATCGTGCGTTTTGACACCTCCTGGCCATCGCTCTACCATATCTCTGAGAGTTTTGACCCGTTGGTTGTACATCACCACCTGCTGCTAGGTAAGAATCGGTAAGAACGTAAGAAAAGCTTGACGGATTTGTGCTTTCCACCACCCCACATCCATCCCATTAGTAGAAGTAGGATCATATTCCTGTGTGTTTTCTATTTCTGCTAACCATGCCAGGATCACATGATGAAGTGGCGCGGGATGCACCCGATTGGGAGAACATGACAAACAAGGAGCTACATGATAAATTTGCACGTATGATGTCTCAACAGGTGCAGGACATCGAGACCAGATTTACAGAGGCGATTGATGGCGTGGAGAAGATGATCAACACCAAGCTCAACGCCAAGTTTACTGAGTTGATCGCACGCCTACCTTCAGCACAGCCACAGCCACCGCCACTACCATGTGCACGACGTATTCTGTTTCCGCGAGGACAAGCTGCTGGTATTGGTGCTCCTCCTGCTGCTGCAGTTGCTGCTACTGCTGCTGCTGCTGCTTCTGACGTCGGCCAGGACGACAACTACGAGGGTGATTACGAGGAGGAGGTGGAACAGGAAGCGGCCTATGAGCAGCCAGCTGGACGTCCACGTCCCAACATTCGCCACGGTCGACACCAACCACCCCCTCAGGTACGCGATGATGAACATGTGCCTAAACTTAAATTGAATCTTAAGCCGTTTGAGGGTAGATATATTCCTGATGCTTATCTTACTTGGGAGTTAGAAACTGAACAACGTTTTACATGTTTACAATATCCTGAGAATAGACGTGTTACTGCTGCTGTTTGTGAATTCACGGGCTTTGCATCTATTTGGTGGTCTGAACATTGTAGATTGCATGCTAATAATATTCCAACCACTTGGGCTGCTTTAAAAGATGCTATGCGTACTCGCTGGGTTCCTCCTTATTATCAACGTGAATTGTTACAAAAATTACAGCGTTTGAGACAAGGAAAAAATTCTGTAGAGGAATATTATCAAGAATTACAAACTGGATTGATTAGATGTGGCCTAGTAGAGGATAATGAAGCTATGCTTGCACGTTTTATGGGTGGCTTAAACAGGGAGATACAAACTATTCTAGAATACAAGGACTTTGCTACTATCACTCGTTTGTTTCATCTTGCTTGTAAAGCTGAACGTGAAGTGCAGGATCGACAGGCCGCTACGAGACTTAACTTTTCTGCAGGACGAAATACATCATGGACATCGCGTGGAGCTTCTACATCCACACGTCCTGCTGCGCCACCATCTACCTCAGCCGCTCATTCTTACAGGGAGCCACCAAAACAGCCAGCGCCACCATTCAAGGGTGCACAGAGTGGTCCAGCGGCGAGTTCTTCTTCATCCATGGCGTTCACAGGGCAAACACGAGATCGTGATATTAAATGTCGCAGGTGCCAAGGTGGAGGTCACTTCGCAAAAGACTGTCCCTCCAAGCGTGTGATGACTATTACGGCGGATGGTGGGTATGAGTCAGCGAGTGACTATGATGAGGAGACTCTAGTTCTCATTGCTCATGAGGAACAGGGTGCCCATGATGATGCTCATGATATAGAGTATATGACTCCTGATGATGTAGATAAATATGCTAGTTTGGTTGCTCAACGTGTGTTAAGTGTGCAGGTATCGAAGGCCGAGCAAAACCAGAGGCATAATTTGTTCCACACAAAGGGAGTGGTGAAAGAACGTTCGGTTCGCATCATCATTGACGGAGGGAGTTGCAACAACTTGGCGAGCATGGAGTTGGTGGAGAAGCTATCTCTCACCACAAGACCACACCCCCATCCGTACTATATTCAGTGGTTTAACAATAGTGGTAAGATTAAGGTAACGCGTTTTGTTCGTGTGCACTTTAGCATTGCTGCATATGCTGATTATGTTGATTGTGATGTGGTACCCATGCAAGCATGCTCTCTTTTACTTGGTAGACCATGGCAATTTGATAGGAATGTTGTACACCATGGTAGGACAAATCAGCTTACTCTGGTTCATCAGGATAAACATATTGCTTTACTTCCTATGTCTCCTGAACAAATTGTGAAAGATGATCTTGCTAGAGCTAGTAAAGCTAAATAGGAGAAAAATAAGAGTGAAAATGAGATAGCAGCTAAAGAATTTGAGCAACAACATCAGACTAATAGCAAATCTTCTTCTGCTGTTTCTAATGAAATTAAATTGACTAGTCCAACTTTGCTTGCTACTAAGGTTGATATTTCAGATTTGGATGTTAGTCAATATGTGTGCTATGCTTTTGTGTGCAAAGAAGCTTTGTTTTCATTTGAGGAATTGCCTCCTTCTTTGCCTCCTGTTTTCACTGACCTTTTGCAGGAGTTTATTGACGTCTTTCCACAAGACGTACCACCGGGATTACCACCTATTCGAGGGATTGAGCATCAGATTGACTTAATTCCCGGTGCTTCGCTGCCCAACCGTGCGCCATACCGTACCAATCCGGAGGAGACGAAGGAGATTCAGCGTCAAGTACAAGAGCTACTCGACAAAGGTTACATACGTGAATCACTTAGTCCTTGTGCTGTTCCTGTTATATTAGTGCCTAAAAAGGATGGAACTTGGCGTATGTGTGTTGATTGTAGAGCCATTAATAATATTACTATTCGTTATCGTCATCCTATTCCTAGGTTAGATGATATGCTTGATGAATTAAGTGGCTCTACCATGTTTTCCAAAGTTGATTTGCGTAGTGGATACCATCAAATTTGCATGAAATTAGGGGATGAATGGAAAACGGCATTTAAAACTAAGTTTGGATTATATGAGTGGTTAGTCATGCCTTTTGGGTTAACTAATGCACCTAGCACTTTTATGAGATTAATGAACGAGGTTTTACGTGCTTTCATTGGACGATTTGTGGTAGTCTATTTTGATGATATACTGATTTATAGCAAATCTTTGGAGGAACATTTGGATCATTTACGTGCTGTTTTTATTGCTCTACGTAATGCACGTTTATTTGGTAACCTTGGGAAGTGCACCTTTTGCACCGACCGAGTATCGTTTCTTGGCTATGTTGTTACTCCGCAGGGAATTGAAGTTGATAAAGCCAAGATCGAGGCACTTGAGAGTTGGCCGCAGCCCAAAACGGTCACACAAGTTAGGAGTTTTTTGGCCTCGCTGGATTCTATAGGCGTTTTGTGAGAGATTTCAGCACCATTGCTGCACCTCTCAATGAGCTTACCCGCAAGGATGTGCCTTTTACTTGGGGTACCGCACAGGAAGAAGCTTTCACGGTATTGAAAGATAAGTTAACACATGCTCCTTTGCTCCAACTTCCTGATTTTAATAAGACTTTTGAGCTTGAATGCGATGCTAGTGGGATTGGTTTGGGAGGTGTGTTATTACAAGATGCTAAACCTGTTGCATACTTTTCTGAAAAATTGAGTGGGCCTAGTCTGAACTATTCTACTTATGATAAGGAATTATATGCTCTTGTTCGGACATTAGAAACTTGTCAACATTATTTATGGCCCAAAGAATTTGTTATACATTCTGATCATGAATCTTTGAAACATATAAGAAGTCAAGCAAAACTTAATCGTAGACATGCTAAGTGGGTTGAATTTATTGAGACTTTCCCTTATGTCATTAAACACAAGAAGGGGAAAGATAATATTATTGCTGATGCTTTGTCTCGTCGTTATACTATGCTTTCACAACTTGACTTCAAGATATTCGGTTTAGAGACAATCAAAGAACAATATGTAAATGATGCGGAATTTAAAGATGTATTGCAGAATTGTAGAGAGGGTAGAACATGGAACAAGTTTGTGCTTAATGATGGATTTGTGTTCCGTTCTAACAAGCTATGCATTCCAGCTAGCTCTATTCGTCTTTTGTTGTTGCAGGAGGCGCATGGAGGAGGATTAATGGGACATTTTGGCGTGAAAAAGACGGAGGACGTACTTGCTACACATTTTTTTTTGGCCAAAGATGAGACGGGATGTTGAGCGTTTTGTTGCTCGCTGCACTACATGTCAAAAAGCTAAGTCACGACTCAATCCTCATGGTTTATACATGCCTTTACCTGTACCTAGTGTTCCGTGGGAGGACATATCCATGGACGTTGTTTTAGGCTTGCCTCGAACAAAGAAGGGGAGGGATAGCATATTTGTTGTCGTGGATAGATTTTCTAAGATGGCACATTTTATACCATGTCATAAAAGCGATGATGCTGCTAATGTTGCTGATTTATTCTTTGGAGAGATTATTCGTTTACATGGTGTGCCCAATACTATTGTCTCGGATCGTGATACTAAGTTTCTTAGCCATTTTTGGAGATGCTTATGGGCTAGTTGGGGACTAAACTACTTTTTAGTACTACATGTCATCCCCAAACTGATGGACAAACTGAAGTGGTCAATAGGACATTGTCTACTATGCTTAGGGCTGTTTTAAAAAGTAACTTGAAACTGTGGGAAGAATGTTTACCTCATATTGAATTTGCTTATAATCGTTCAGTGCATTCTACCACTAAAATGTGCCCTTTTGAGATTGTTTATGGTTTTCTACCTCGTGCACCTATTGATTTGCTGCCTCTTCCATCTTCGGAGAAGGTTAATTTTGATGCTAAGCAACGTGCTGAATTGATATTAAAATGCATGAGTTAACTAAAGAAAACATTGAGCGCATGAATGCTAGATACAAGCTTGCTGGTGATAGGGGTCGAAAGCATGTTGTGTTTGAACCAGGAGATCTTGTTTGGTTACATCTACGTAAAGATAGGTTTCCTGATTTGCGCAAGTCTAAGTTAATGCCACGAGCTGATGGTCCCTTTAAGGTTTTACAGAAAATTAATGATAATGCATATAAACTTGAGCTACCTGCAGATTTTGGGGTTAGTCCCACATTTAACATTGCAGATTTGAAACCTTATTTGGGAGAAGATGATGAGCTTCCGTCGAGGACGACTTCAATTCAAGAAGGGGAGGATGATGAGGACATCCCTACTAATGTTACACCCATACCCTCACCAACTACACATACGGGACCAGTTACTAGAGCACGTGCACGTCAACTAAATTATCAGGTACTTTCGTTTCTTGCGAATCCTTCTATTGTTCATGAACATATGATGCTGCCTAAATTAGATACTTTTGTTTTGCTTATGAATGAAGGACCTAGCATGGACAAGAAGGATGGTCATTGGAGCGGGATCAAAAATGGAGAAGAAGGTGCGCGCGGGGGAAAGTACAGTGGAGCTTCCAGTGGGGATTTTCGCACGTTGAAGCCACCATAAGGCATGCATGAAGGCTTGGACGGAATACACGAGATGCCACTTCATTATTTTCGTCCAAGAGCAATTATAGGTGCTGCGTCACCTTAATATTGGGCTGGGCCCATGTAATTTTGAAATACCACATTATAGGCTGTTTTTAGAGTCCGTATGTGTGGGGAAACCGAGTTAGGGTTGTTTTCGGACCCCACCTCCAAGGGGTCACGAAAATCCCCTCTGTTCCCCCATATATACAGCCCTTAGGGCATCGTTTAGACTTGGGTTTTAATTAGATTTAAGTTAGCCATAGCCGCAACTTCGAGTTCTTCGTTTGTGTCGTCCGACCAGGCCAAGACCGCATTGGAACCCCAACTTCTGTTAATCTTTCATCTTATATTCGCAATATCCAGATTGCAATTCTTAGTTCTTGCTTGTTCTTTGATTGCTTGCAGGAATTGACCTTCATGGTCAGGTTGATCGTGCATCCGCGGGATCAATAACCTCTCGGAGTTGGTTTAGCGATTGCTAAGGCGCAACGTCTTCGCACGTTCGTAGTCGGGTCGTGAAAGTCTACTCCACCAAAATCGATCTCCATCATCTCATCGAAACATCGGGACACCTTCGCCTCTATCAATTTGAGTTCATAAAATCCACAAGCCCCTCCATGTTAAATCTTCTATTGCGAGATTAAGATGAGATCCAAGGAGTTTGATGTAGACCATGATCAAGGCAACCAGCATACTGAAAGCAGCATAGAGGGATCGATGGAAAACTCAATCCTTGTAGCAAAACCTCAACTTGCCATCAAGCATAGAAAAAATCACATGACAGGGAAGCAACAAGAAAATCAATTCCTCATATCACACATATGATCTAGACCTAAACATGCATCTAATCAAGGATCGCTCTGATACCACTGTTGGGAAACGTAGTAGAAAACAAAAAAATTCAGCCTACGAATCAAGAACCCAAGATCATCCAAGATAGATTGCATACAAGGTTTTAGGTCATGGCTCACCAACCGATGTAGCGGAAGTAGAGTTGGTGAAGCTCGTGGACGTAGTGGAATTAGATCTCGCAAGTTCTCCCACGAACAGTCCCTTGACCAATCCCACGAACAAGTCCCGCGATCTAGTCCCACAGACAAGTCCCATGAACAAGCTCCTCGAAGAAGGGTCGAAGGTACGACCCCTCCATTAGTATCCACACATCCCGTAGCAGCAATCCAGCAGCGCTCCGCCGTCCAGAGATGAACGCCACCGAGAAAACTAGAGGGAGAAAACCCTAACGGATTCCGATCTAGAACAGCGTCTAAACCGGGGTCTAAAAGTGGAGCAACGGGGTTTAGAGGAGGGAGGGTGGCGCATAGGCCTTGGGGACAAGTTGTGTTGCGCCCCCCACCCCTCCCCCACATTATATAGGTGGCCAAGAGGCCCTTGGGGCGCAATAAGGTGGGTGGGGAGTCCAACTTGGAATCCCAAACCTCCCAAATCTTCCCATACCTTCCCACCGGAAACCTGCCATATTGGAGAGTTGGACTTTCCACCTGGAGGAGGATTCCTTCCCCTTGGTGCGCCCCCCACCCCTTGGCTGGCCAGGGTAGCCTAGGTGGCTTGACCCCCAAGGCTAGGGGCGCAGGGGAGTGGGTGGTACAGCCCGGAACCTTCCGGAACCTTCCATGACCTTCTAGAAGCTTCCGGGACCTTCCGGGACATACCGGGACCGTTTCGGGACATTCCGGACACTTCTGGAGCACTTCCAGGACCTTCCGAGACCGTTCTCGGATGTTCCGGAGCCATCCGGATAGTTTCCAAGACCATCCGAGTTACAGTTTAAGCCACCCGATGACTGCGAAGGTTGTCGGGACGCCCAGCGATTATCCGGAAACTATTCCGGTTGATCCAGGACTTCCCCAGTACCATTCTCATATGTTCCGGAACCACCTGGGACTACTCCAGAGTGATCCGGACATAACCTTAAATACCCAGAACTACTTCTGGTGCCCTTATGAACAATTCCATAAATCTCCGGAACTACTTCCGGTACCCGTATGAACTATTCTGCTTTGCTTCCACTAAACCTTCTACCATACTAGTATTCTAACAGACTACTGCTCGTTAAGTGTGTGACCCAATAGGTTCGGTATAATGCGGACATGACTCAGAACATCTTCCGGACATAGGTCAACAGCCTTTCGTCAATAGCCAATAATCAACAGCGGAGCCATGGACACCCATGTTGACTCCCGCACATACACGAAGAAACTTCGAGTGAACCATTATGTTTATTCATGTACCATTCCCTTTGCTTCGTGATATATGACAAAGTTAGAGGAGAGATGTTTGGCACCCATGTGTAACAACTTCTTGAACACAAGCCACTCGTTATCCTCTTTGCTCGTTTGTCCATTTTCTCGTTATCGTATTCCGGTATCCCCGTGACTGAATCACAATGCGTCTGGCCAGACTATAATGGATACCGTCATACCGAGTGGGCCCGAAGTGAATATCTTCTTCATCGTGAAGGAGCAAATCCCATTCTTGAACTATCACAGTCACTAGCCACACCATCTGACATACCCAGAACTTATTTTACTACTTCCCATTTACGGGAGGATTCATCTAAGAACCAAAGCATGTCTTCCTGTGTGAAGCAACTGGATACTCTCATGGTCTAAGGAATTACGTATATGATAACATTTCATGATATGACTTATAACGTAGTTACGATGTGATCTCTAAGTATATCATTCAATACTGGGGTCGGTTCAACATCATTGTTCTGCTAACAATATGTTCCCATTACTACTGACATCCTTGTTACAAGAACAATGTCCATGATTAAGAAAACGTAATCATCAGTTAGCACATGAGCTGGTCTTAGAGGCTAAACCAGGAACTCTTGGTGTTTACATTTCCACACATGCAAATGAGTTTTCTTCTGAATCTCATAGTCAGGGTCATTGCAATTATAGCACAGAAATATAAACATTAATTATGAACGTGGAAATATATATAATAACATTTTATTATTGCCTCTAGGGCATATTTCCAACAGTCTCCCACTTGCACTAGAGTCAATAATATTGTCAGTGCTTGAGCACTTTACACCTATGGCATACCGGTGTAATAAATGCCTCATTTGTGGTATAGACCTCATCTTCGGATCTGACGTTTCAGGCCCGTTTGTATCTTGCATATCTTCGCGTTTTCATGCTATCATAAAATTCACTAATTTTATCAGTTTAGCTTTGTATATGTTTGAATCATTTGGTAGGACCTTGGTTCCTTAGAATAAGTCATGAAATCATTCATCAATGTTCCATGAGCTTCAAGCATCTAGGAAACCATACCATGTTCATAAATGAACTGATGATTCAAAATACCCTCCCTTGTTACTTCTTTAAGCAACAATATACTTAGCCTCTGTTATAGAATTCGCCACAGTATCTAACTTTAACACAGTTCCTTCATACTGTGCCACCCTTATGTGTGAAACACATAATCCCAATTAAAATCGAAAATCGATCGGAGTAAGTATGAAGACTGAATTGGTGTAACTGTTTACATCAAAATTCAGCTGGTGTAACTTGTTACAACGAGCTCTTCATTATCTCCATTTTCCGAGAAACATATCTTATCTATCATAAGTTTAACTTTTCACTGTTCGTCCAATGATCAACATATTGATCACTTTGGTATCTTGCTCATAACCTTTTGAAGCACTGGACATATCTGGTCATTTTACATATTATGGTGTACATGATTAATCCAAACACACGGGTGAGAGCTTTTAGCTCACATGTGCATCCGTTACATGGAAATCCCTAATCCTCACATCATATCTATCATATGGCCTTCTCTCTCCTATGATTGTCCTCATTGATGTGAGCCTTTCACATCTTTTTGTCTTCCTCCTCCACCTTCTTTCCGTCTCGCCTTTTATGTGTCAACTTTCTTGCTCACGCTCATCCATTGCATGAGTGCTCAAAATATCGAGAGGGAGTGGATCAGTTTGACTTGTACCTGGCTAGTGGTCTGGGGACGAGTCAAGATAAGAATCCAAAGGAGACTAAGTGTGAAACTTTAGTAGATAGTTGTTCTGAACAACCTTTTTTCTCTCTTTTTCCCAGTGCCCTGCTTGCACGCAAACACCATCTGGAGACATTCGAGTCACGGACAGCGAGAGCTCTTGCACCTTTGGTTCTTTTGTTGCTTGTGGCAATGCTAATATATACTCTTGCTTGTTAAGACTTGAATTGAATTGCATGCTTTGATTGCTTTACTTAAAAGTTCTTATATGGTTGTGTGGCATGTCACCACATAAATTATGCTTGTTATCATTTACCTACTCGAGGACGAGAAGGAATTAAGCTTGGGGATGTTGATACGTCCCAAACGTATCTATAATTTCTGCTTTCTCCATGCATGTTTTGTGTGACTTTTCCATGTTTTGCTTGAACTTTCATACACTTTTGAGCATATTTGGACTAATCTATTAACCCAGTGCACCCAGCTGCCAGTTGTTGTTTTCTGCTATTTTTTGTATTTCAGGTTTTCCGGCCATTAAAAGTGCTCCAAGAAATCCGGAAAAATCTGATAAAAATCAGTGACCTGGAACCTTCCGGAATAACCAAGGCAGCGGAGGGGGGCCACCACAGGGACTCCAAAAGGGTCCCTGGCGCGGCCCCACACTAGGCCACGCCAGGGGGCCTCCTGGCTGCCCTTTGGGTCCCTTCGACACCCCCCTCCGCCTATATTTAGCCCTCGGGGTGGAAACCCCTAATATCGATCTCTTTTCCGCGATCTCGCCTCTGTACCGCCGCCGTCACCTCTTCAAGGTCGGGGCTGCCTGGAGAAGCTGCCCCGGCACTCTGCCGGGAGAAGCTACCCCCTCCGGGAGACCATCCATAGCCATGGACACCTCCCGTATGTACCGTGAGTAGTTCCCCTTGGACCATGGGTCCGTGACCAGTAGCTATGTGATGTTCCTCTCCCTTCTTTGTGCCTCCACTTTCGAGACCTCGTGAGCTGGCTCACATGATCGAGGCACCTTTGTAATTTTCTGTCGTTTCTATGCTGAGTTTGTTGGGATCTGATGGATTATGAGACTATGTTCAGATTGTGATGAGTCATATATTTGGTTCTTCTCTTTTATATTTTGTTCTTGAGTAAATTCTTGCATGTTCTCCGTTGCCGTATTTTACTTTGGCCAAGTGATTTGTTGCAACTCGAAGAGGGAGCGTTATGCTTGATTGTGGGTTCAGCCCCTTGATTTCTAGCTTGAGTGACAGAAACATAAGACTAGGGGATGTGTTGTTGCCACCAGGGATAAAACAATGGTGCTTGTATCCGCGGATGCAAGGATTGATTACTTTACGCAAAGTTCTTTTAGTGCAGTTGTCTGTTGCTTTGGATTTACACTTTGGGTGGGATTCGCATCTTAATACCAGCGAGATGTTTTGGATAGATATCTCAAGGTGGATGATTCGTAGTAGATGCAGATGGATTTCGGTGTACTTACCTTGGCGTACTGCCCATTGCTTTTGATCCCTTCATTTCTTTGCAGCATAGTTAGCATTGCGGTGACTTTATAATCCTGTCAATTTCCCAACTGTTATTTGTTTACCTCGCTAGCACTTTTATCGTCTTTTGGGAGAGAGAATTCACTAGTGAAAATCACGGGACCCCGGTCCATCTTCACATTACTGTTTACATCCTTAGTTTACTTTCCAGTTGCTATCACTATCATTATCTCTTGCGTTAATCCTTTGTAAACAGCAAGGCCGGAGGAATTGACAACTCCTCTTTACTCGTTGGGAGCAAAGTTATTTGTATCTGTGTGCAGGTCCAGGTGAAGTTAGCAATCCTAGGTTGTGAACGGCGCCATTGTTCACTTTACCACCTTCTTGTATTTCTGCGAGTCCTACGGGAGACAAACCTTATCCTCTATATAGGGGAAATTGTCTGCTACGCTACATCTCACCTTCCACTTGGGGTAACCAACGAGGAGCGAGAGATCCTCACCATATCACCAACTCATAATCCAGAGAATTTTTCTCTTAGTAAGGATCATAGTGATGGGTTGCATTTATCTTATGTTCCTAAAGACCGTGTTGAAAACTATACACACGTTCTTGTAGGTCATGAAAAACATGCTTTATGTGATAGTTATCTTCTTGACTTTTTTCATGATGCTACTGAAAATTATTTTGAGAGAGGAAAGTTTGGTTGTAGAAACTTCCATGTTACAAAAACACCTCTCTTTATGATGAATGTTTTGAAGTTCTTCTTCTTTTACCTTCCTATGCTCGTTACTTTGTGCTTTCGTGATTTATTTGCTTACAAGTTTACTAGGCATAGGTAGTGGGTTAGGGTTAAATGTGTTTCACATTTCGTTCTTGATTCTCTCTTTTTCTTCAATTCTTATTCTCTTGTGAGCAACTTGTATAATCCTAATGCTTAGCTCAAAGGCATAAAAGAAAGCACTTATTGGGAGAAACCCAAAATGTTTTTAC
The DNA here is from genome assembly GCA_950022295.1 of Bromus sterilis. NCBI lineage: Eukaryota > Viridiplantae > Streptophyta > Magnoliopsida > Poales > Poaceae > Bromus > Bromus sterilis. The sequence continues at coordinate 237,715,835 of OX465596.1, forward strand.
TTTCAGTTTTAGTGGTCTTGATGCTTGTTACTATTGTATCAACATCATTTTATCTTTATTTTCAAGCTTTGTGACAAGTTTTAGCCTCTGATTACAAAAAAGTTCAAAAGTCATGACATTCTGTCGAGAAACAGATTATGTCTTCTTGACGGAAAAAATCACCAAATATCACCAGATCATATTTTGATTTGGTTTTTTTGACAGTATGCTCTATCCAATTGGATTTCTGGCGTCTGTTCTGCGTTTTATTATTTGAGTTGCAGAAGTGCTGCAAAAAAATTATTTACTACCTGCTGGTTTGTTTTTCACAGATTCTACCACGTTTTGCGTTTTCTCCGTTTTGCAAATCTTAAGCTTGCTTTTTATTTGCAATTTTTTTTTGCAATCTTGAGAAACAGCATCTCTTCCTGAAGATATTTATTTCCACTGGAGAAAAAATATTTATTTAATGGTACTAACCACTCTAATCAGCTTATGATGAGTGTCGTATGACGGGAGTTTTCAAGTATGCGAAAGAAGATGATGAAAGAAGATCCAGGAGTGTCAAAAGCTCAAGCTTCGGGATGCCCCATGCACTCCCAAGAAATATCCAAGGAGACTCAAGCGTCTAAGCTTGGGCATGCCCCCGTGCAGCTCCTTCTCCATCAACAATCATCAGTGCGTCCTTCTCCATGCTATATTTTTATTTCTTCATATGTTATGTTCTATGCTTGGAGTGTCTTGCTCTTTAGTTTTAAGTTTGTTTTAGTTTTGCTTGATGTTCATAATAATTTGGACCCTATCCTTCATTGTTTATGAGAGAAAGACGCTCCACTCCACCCTAGATCACAACATAGGTTTGCATCCTTATCTTTCACTACAAGGATATTGTCCATACAAGAATGGATATTAGCAGCGCAACGTGTAGAACACGCGCTGCAGGTAAATATTAGGAGCGCAGACTGCAGTGGTGCGCTGCAGGAGATTAAGCATTGGCAGCGCAGCCTAGTGGGACACACGCTGCTACTATGGGTTGACAATTGGTATTCTTGTGGCTAGCCACTTTACAAGCGTGCGGAACAAAACCTGCGCTGCAGATGTATAGGACATCTTCAGCATGGTCAAGTAACCCCGCACTGCTAATTTGGCTACCACGGACAGGTTTTTTTGGACATCCCTACTAATGTTACACCCATATCCTCACCAACTACACATATTGGACCAGTTACTAGAGCTCGTGCACGTCAACTAAATTATCAGGTACTTTCGTTTCTTGCGAATCCTTCTATTGTTCATGAACATATGATGCTGCCTAAATTAGATACTTTTGTTTTGCTTATGAATGAAGGACCTAGCATGGACAAGAAGGATGGTCATTGGAGCGGGATCAAGCATGGAGAAGAAGGTGCGCGCGCGGGAAAGGACAGCGGAGCTTCCAGTGGTGATTATCGCACTTTGAAGCCACCATAAGGCGCGCATGAAGTCTTGGACGAAATACGCGAGATGCCACTTCATTATTTTCGTCCAAGGGCAATTATAGGTGCTGCGTCACCTTAATATTGGGCTGGGCCCATGTAATTTCGAAATACCACCTTATAGGCTGTTTTTAGAGTCTGTATGTGTGGGGTAACCGAGTTAGGGTTGTTTTCGGACCCCACCTCCAAGGGTCACGAAAATCCCCTCTGTTCCCCCATATATACAGCCCTTAGGGCGTCGTTTAGACTTGGGTTTTAATTAGATTTAAGTTAGCCATAGCCGCAACTTCGAGTTCTTCGTTTGTGTCGTCCGACCAGGCCAAGACCGCATTGGAACCCCAACTTCTGTTAATCTTTCATCTTATATTCGCAATATCCAGATTGCAATTCTTAGTTCTTGCTTGTTCTTCGATTGCTTGCAGGAATTGACCTTCGTGGTCAGGTTGATCGTGCACCCGCGGGATCAATAACCTCTCGGAGTTGGTTTAGCGATTGCTAAGGCGCAACGTCTTCGCACGTTCGTAGTCGGGTCGTGAAAGTCTACTCCACCAAAAATCGATCTCCACCATCTCATCGAAACATCGGGACACCTTCGCCTCTATCAAGTGGTATCAGATTTCCAGGTTGCTCGGTGAGATTTACTAGTTTTCGTAGTCTAGATTGATTCTGTTCGTCATACCTACATCCCACGAAAAAGCCAAAAAACTTTAGGGTTAGATCATCACGTCCCAAGACAGTCCGAGCCTTTGTCCAGTTTTCTTTTCAGTACTTGCTTTGTTGAATTTACGGTTGCATCGTTGTGTCAAGTTGCTGATCTTAGCGTCTAGTTCCCTTAGAGTTTCGAGTTCTGATCACAGTTTGCCACGTCGCCGCCGCACCAGTAGTCATCCTACCACGTTCCGCCAATCCAAGTCCACATACACCACCACGTCCCACGAGTCCGAGTTGAGTTCCACCATTAGTACGGTTCGTGATCTCTCTGTAGCCAGATTTTCAGAGCAGTTTTTAGGCCAAAAAATTCAGGGGTGAAAAAATTTCGTGCCCATACGTTCCTTAGGTCCAGAAACTCATTTTGAGACGTTCGTCACCATAGTGATTTTTTCGCACTTTTTCAGCCACCGCAGTCCCGCATCGCAAAAAAAAAAAAAATTTCAGAGTGTGCTTCTCATTTGTTTACGTGCCGCGCCGTGCTTTCGTTGGTGTTTTAGGCTCGCGTCTCTAGTACGGTCTAGCCTAGGATCAGCACAGTACCGACGTTGAGTGTTTATTCAGCTTTGCATCTCTGTTTTGATTACTGTTGAGCTTTTGCTACCATACTTGTCAGCCTTCCTACAGCTCCACATATATTCTACATCGTGCGTTTTGACACCTCCTGGCCATCGCTCTACCACATCTCTGAGAGTTTTGACCCGTTTGTTGTACGTCACCACCTGCTGCTAGGTAAGAATCGGTAAGAATGAAAGAAAAGCTTGACGGATTTGTGCTTTCCACCACCCCACATCCCATTAGTAGAAGTAGGATCATATTCCTGTTTGTTTTCTATTTCTGCTAACCATGCCAGGATAACATGATGAAGTGGCACGGGATGCACCCGATTGGGAGAACATGACAAACAAGGAGCTACATGATAAATTTGAACAAATGATGTCTGAACAGGTGAATGACATCGAGACCAGATTTACAGAGGCAATTGATGGCGTGGAAAAGATGATCGACACCAAGATCGACGCCAAGTTTACTGAGTTGATCGCACGCCTACCTACACAGCCTGCTGCCGCTCCAGCACAGCCACAGCCACCGCCACTACCACGTGCACGACGTATTCTGTTTCCGAGAGGACAAGCTGCTGGTCTTGGTGCTCCTCCTGCTGCTGCAGTACCTGTTGCTGTTGCTTCTGACGTCGGCCTGGACGACAACTACGAGGGTGATTACGAGGAGGAGGTGGAACAGGAAGCGGCCTATGAACAGCCAGCTGGACGTCCACGTCCCAACATTCGCCACGGTCGACACCAACCACCCCCTCAGGTACGCGATGATGAACATGTGCCTAAACTTAAATTGAATCTTAAGCCGTTTGAGGGTAGATATATTCCTGATGCTTATCTTACTTGGGAGTTAGAAACTGAACAACGCTTTACATGTTTACAATATCCTGAGAATAGACGTGTTACTGCTGCTGTTTGTGAATTCACGGGGTTTGCATCTATTTGGTGGTCTGAACATTGTAGATTGCATGCTAATAATATTCCAACCACTTGGGCTGCTTTAAAAGATGCTATGCGTACTCGCTGGGTTCCTCCTTATTATCAACGTGAATTGCTACAAAAATTACAGCGTTTGAGACAAGGCAAAAATTCTGTAGAGGAATATTATCAAGAATTACAAACTGGATTGATTAGATGTGGCCTAGTAGAGGATAATGAAGCTATGCTTGCACGTTTTATGGGTGGTTTAAACAGGGAGATACAAACTATTCTAGAATACAAGGACTTTGCTACTATTACTCGTTTGTTTCATCTTTCTTGTAAAGCTGAACGTGAAGTGCAGGATCGACAGGCCGCTACGAGACCTAACTTTTCTGTAGGACGAGATACATCATGGACATCGCGTGGACCTTCTACATCCACACGTCCTACTGCACCACCATCTACTTCAGCCGCTCATTCTTACAGGGAGCCACCAAAACAGTCAGCGCCACCATTCAAGGGTGCACAGAGTGGTCCAGCGGCGAGTTCTTCTTCATCCATGGCTTCCACAGGGCAAACACGAGATCGTGATATTAAATGTCGCAGGTGCCAAGGTGGAGGTCACTTCGCAAAAGACTGTCCCTCCAAGCGTGTGATGATTATTACGGCGGATGGTGGGTATGAGTCAGCGAGTGACTATGATGAGGAGACTTTAGTTCTCATCGCTCATGAGGAACAGGTTGCCCATGATGATGCTCTTGATATAGAGTATATGGCTCCTGATGATGCAGATAAATATGCTAGTTTGGTTGCTCAACGTGTGTTAAGTGTGCAGGTAACGAAGGCTGAGCAAAACCAGAGGCATAATTTGTTCCACACAAAGGGAGTGGTGCAAGAACGTTCGGTTCGCATCATCATTGACGGAGGGAGTTGCAACAACTTGGCTAGCATGGAGTTGGTGGAGAAGCTATCTCTCACCACAAGACCACACCCCCATCCGTACTATATTCAGTGGTTTAACAATAGTGGTAAGATTAAGGTAACACGTTCTGTTCGTGTGCACTTTAGCATTGCTGCATATGCTGATTATGTTGATTGTGATGTGGTACCCATGCAAGCATGCTCTCTTTTACTTGGTAGACCATGGAAATTTGATAGGAATGTTGTACACCATGGTAGGACAAATCAGTTTACTCTGGTTCATCAGGATAAAAATATTGCTTTACTTCCTATGTCTCCTGAACAAATTGTGAAAGATGATCTTGCTAGAGCTAGTAAAGCTAAACAGGAGAAAAATAAGAGTGAAAATGAGACTAATAGCAAATCTTCTTCTGCTGTTTCTAATGAAATTAAATTGACTAGTCCAACTTTGCTTGCTACTAAAGTTGATATTTCAGATTTGGATGTTAGTCAATATGTGTGCTATGCTTTTGTGTGCAAAGAAGCCTTGTTTTCATTTGAGGAATTGCCTCCTTCTTTGCCTCCTGTTGTCACTGACCTTTTGCAGGAGTTTATTGACGTCTTTCCACAAGACGTACCACCGGGATTACCACCTATTCGAGGGATTGAGCATCAGATTGACTTAATTCCAGGTGCTTCGTTGCCCAACCATGCGCCATACCGTACCAATCCGGAGGAGACGAAGGAGATTCAGCGTCAAGTACAAGAGCTACTCGACAAAGGTTACATACGTGAATCCCTTAGTCCTTGTGCTGTTCCTGTTATATTAGTGCCTAAAAAGGATGGAACATGGCGTATGTGTGTTGATTGTCGAGCCATTAATAATATTACTATTCGTTATCGTCATCCTATTCCTAGGTTAGATGATATGCTTGATGAATTAAGTGGCTCTACCATGTTTTCCAAAGTTGATTTGCGTAGTGGATACCATCAAATTCGCATGAAATTAGGAGATGAATGGAAAACGGCTTTTAAAACTAAGTTTGGATTATATGAGTGGTTAGTCATGCCTTTTGGGTTAACTAATGCACCTAGCACTTTCATGAGATTAATGAACGAGGTTTTACGTGCTTTCATTGGACGATTTGTGGTAGTCTATTTTGATGATATACTGATTTATAGCAAATCTTTGGAGGAACATTTGGATCATTTACGTGCTGTTTTTATTGCTCTACGTAATGCACATTTGTTTGGTAACCTTGGGAAGTGCACCTTTTGCACCGACCGAGTATCGTTTCTTGGCTATGTTGTTACTCCGCAGGGAATTGAAGTGGATAAAGCCAAGATCGAGGCGATTGAGAGTTGGCCGCAGCCCAAAACGGTCACACAAGTGAGGAGTTTTCTTGGCCTCGCTGGATTCTATAGGCGTTTTGTGAGAGATTTCAGCACCATTGCTGCCCCTCTCAATGAGCTTACACGCAAGGATGTGCCTTTTACTTGGGGTACCGCACAGGAAGAAGCCTTCACGGTATTGAAAGATAAGTTAACACATGCTCCTTTGCTCCAACTTCCTGATTTTAATAAGACTTTTGAGCTTGAATGCGATGTTAGTGGGATTGGTTTGGGAGGTGTGTTATTACAAGATGCTAAACCTGTTGCTTACTTTTATGAAAAATTGAGTGGGCCTAGTCTGAACTATTCTACTTATGATAAGGAATTATATGCTCTTGTTCGGACATTAGAAACTTGGCAACATTATTTATGGCCCAAAGAATTTGTTATACATTCTGATCATGAATCTTTGAAACACATAAGAAGTCAAGCAAAACTTAATCGTAGACATGCTAAGTGGGTTGAATTTATTGAGACTTTCCCTTATGTCATTAAACACAAGAAGGGGAAAGATAATATTATTGCTGATGCTTTGTCTCGTCGTTATACTATGCTTTCACAACTTGACTTCAAGATTTTCGGTTTAGAGACAATCAAAGATCAATATGTAAATGATGCCGAATTTAAAGATGTATTGCAGAATTGTAGAGAGGGTAGAACATGGAACAAGTTTGTGCTTAATGATGGATTTGTGTTCCGTTCTAACAAGCTATGCATTCCAGCTAGCTCTATTCGTCTTTTGTTGTTGCAGGAGGCGCATGGAGGAGGATTAATGGGACACTTTGGCGTGAAGAAGACGGAGGACGTACTTGCTACACATTTCTTTTGGCCAAAGATGAGACGGGATGTTGAGCGTTTTGTTGCTCGCTGCACTACATGTCAAAAAGCTAAGTCACGACTCAATCCTCATGGTTTATACATGCCTTTACCTGTACCTAGTGTTCCAAGGGAGGACATATCCATGGACTTTGTTTTAGGCTTGCCTCGAACAAAGAATGGGAGGGATAGCATATTTGTGGTCGTGGATAGATTTTCTAAGATGGCACATTTTATACCATGTCATAAAAGCGATGATGCTGCTAATGTTGCTGATTTATTTTTTCGTGAGATTATTCGCTTACATGGTGTGCCCAATACTATTGTCTCGGATCGTGATACTAAGTTTCTTAGCCATTTTTGGAGATGCTTATGGGCTAAGTTGGGGACTAAACTACTTTTTAGTACTACATGTCATCCCCAAACTGATGGACAAACTGAAGTGGTCAATAGGACTTTGTCTACTATGCTTAGGGCTGTTTTAAAGAGTAACTTGAAATTGTGGGAAGAATGTTTACCTCATATTGAATTTGCTTATAATCGTTCATTGCATTCTACCACTAAAATGTGCCCTTTTGAGATTGTTTATGGTTTTCTACCTCGTGCACCTATTGATTTGCTGCCTCTTCCATCTTCGGAGAAGGTTAATTTTGATGCTAAGCAACGTGCTGAATTGATATTTAAAATGCATGAGTTAACTAAAGAAAACATTGAGCGCATGAATGCTAGATACAAGCTTGCTGGTGATAGGGGTCGAAAGCATGTTGTGTTTGAACCCGGAGATCTTGTTTGGTTACATCTACGTAAAGATAGGTTTCCTGATTTGCGCAAGTCTAAGTTAATGCCTCGAGCTGATGGTCCCTTTAAGGTTTTGCAGAAAATTAATGATAATGCATATAAACTTGAGCTACCTGCAGCCTTTGGGGTTAGTCCCACATTTAATATTGCAGATTTCAAGCCTTATTTGGGAGAAGATGATGAGCTTCCGTCGAGGACGACTTCAATTCAAGAAGGGGAGGATGATGAGGACATCCCTACTAATGTTACACCCATATCCTCACCAATTACACATATTGGACCAGTTACTAGACCTCGTGCACGTCAACTAAATTATCAGGTACTTTCGTTTCTTGCGAATCCTTCTATTGTTCATGAACATATGATGCTGCCTAAATTAGATACTTTTGTTTTGCTTACGAATGAAGGACCTAGCATGGACAAGAAGGATGGTCATTGGAGCGGGATCAAGCATGGAGAAGAAGGTGCGCGCGCGGGAAAGGACAGCGGAGCTTCCAGTGGTGATTATCGCACTTTGAAGCCACCATAAGGCGCGCATGAAGTCTTGGACGAAATACGCGAGATGCCACTTCATTATTTTCGTCCAAGGGCAATTATAGGTGCTGCGTCACCTTAATATTGGGCTGGGCCCATGTAATTTCGAAATACCACCTTATAGGCTGTTTTTAGAGTCCGTATGTGTGGGGAAACCGAGTTAGGGTTGTTTTCGGACCCCACCTCCAAGGGTCACGAAAATCCCCTCTGTTCCCCCATATATACAGCCCTTAGGGCGTCGTTTAGACTTGGGTTTTAATTAGATTTAAGATAGCCATAGCCGCAACTTCGAGTTCTTCGTTTGTGTCGTCCGACCAGGCCAAGACCGCATTGGAACCCCAACTTCTGTTAATCTTTCATCTTATATTCGCAATATCCAGATTGCAATTCTTAGTTCTTGCTTGTTCTTCGATTGCTTTGCAGGAATTGACCTTCTTGGTCAGGTTGATCGTACACCCGCGGGATCAATAACCTCTCGGAGTTGGTTTAGCGATTGCTAAGGCGCAACGTCTTCGCACGTTCGTAGTCGGGTCGTGAAAGTCTACTCCACCAAAAATCGATCTCCACCATCTCATCGAAACATCGGGACACCTTCGCCTCTATCAACATGGGCCCAGCCCAAAATTAAGGTGACGCAGCACCTATAATTGCTCTTGGACGAAAATAATGAAGTGGCATCTCGTGTATTCCGTCCAAGCCTTCATACATGCCTTATGGTGGCTTCAACGTGCAAAAATCCCCACTGGAAACTCCACTGTACTTTTCCCCGCGCGCACCTTCTTCTCCATTCTTGATCCCGCTCCAATGACCATCCTTCGTGTCCATGCTAGGTCCTTCATTCATAAGCAAAACAAAAGTATCTAATTTAGGCAGCATCATATGTTCATGAACGATAGAAGGATTCGCAAGAAACGAAAGTACCTGATAATTTAGTTGACGTGCACGTGCTCTAGTAACTGGTCCAGTATGTGTAGTTGGTGAGGGTATGGGTGTAACATTAGTAGGGATGTCCTCATCATCCTCCCCTTCTTGAATTGAAGTCATCCTCGACGGAAGCTCATCATCTTCTCCCAAATAAGGTTTCAAATCTGCAATGTTAAATGTGGGACTAACCCCAAAATCTGCAGGTAGCTCAAGTTTATATGCATTATCATTAATTTTCTGTAAAACCTTAAAGGGACCATCAGCTCGTGGCATTAACTTAGACTTGCGCAAATCAGGAAACCTATCTTTACGTAGATGTAACCAAACAAGATCTCCTGGTTCAAACACAACATGCTTTCGACCCCTATCACCAGCAAGCTTGTATCTAGCATTCATGCGCTCAATGTTTTCTTTAGTTAACTCATGCATTTTTAATATCAATTCAGCACGTTGCTTAGCATCAAAATTAACCTTCTCCGAAGATGGAAGAGGCAGCAAATCAATAGGTGCACGAGGTAGAAAACCATAAACAATCTCAAAAGGGCACATTTTAGTGGTAGAATGCACTGAACGATTATAAGCAAATTCAATATGAGGTAAACATTCTTCCCACAGTTTCAAGTTACTTTTTAAAACAGCCCTAAGCATAGTAGACAATGTCCTATTGACCACTTCAGTTTGTCCATCAGTTTGGGGATGACATGTAGTACTAAAAAGTAGTTTAGTCCCCAACTTAGCCCATAAGCATCTCCAAAAATGGCTAAGAAACTTAGTATCACGATCCGAGACAATAGTATTGGGCACACCATGTAAACGAATAATCTCTCCAAAGAATAAATCAGCAACATTAGCAGCATCATCGCTTTTATGACATGGTATAAAATGTGCCATCTTAGAAAATCTATCCACGACAACAAATATGCTATCCCTCCCCTTCTTTGTTCGAGGCAAGCCTAAAACAAAGTCCATGGATATGTCCTCCCACGGAACACTAGGTACAGGTAAAGGCATGTATAAACCATGAGGATTGAGTCGTGACTTAGCTTTTTGACATGTAGTGCAGCGAGCAACAAAACGCTCAACATCCCGTCTCATCTTTGGCCAAAAGAAATGTGTAGCAAGTACGTCCTCCGTCTTTTTCACGCCAAAATGTCCCATTAATCCTCCTCCATGCGCCTCCTGCAACAACAAAAGACGAATAGAGCTAGATGGAGTGCATAGCTTGTTAGAACGGAACACAAATCCATCATTAAGCACAAACATGTTCCATGTTCTACCCTCTCTACAATTCTGCAATACATCTTTAAATTCCGCATCATTTACATATTGTTCTTTCATTGTCTCTAAACCGAATATCTTGAAGTCAAGTTGTGAAAGCATAGTATAACGACGAGACAAAGCATCAGCAATAATATTATCTTTCCCCTTCTTGTGTTTAATGACATAAGGGAAAGTCTCAATAAATTCAACCCACTTAGCATGTCTACGATTAAGTTTTGCTTGACTTCTTATGTGTTTCAAAGATTCATGATCAGAATGTATAACAAATTCTTTGGGCCATAAATAATGTTGCCAAGTTTCTAATGTCAGAACAAGAGCATATAATTCCTTATCATAAGTAGAATAGTTCAGACTAGGCCCACTCAATTTTTCAGAAAAGTATGCAACAGGTTTAGCATCTTGTAATAACACACCTCCCAAACCAATCCCACTAGCATCGCATTCAAGCTCAAAAGTCTTATTAAAATCAGGAAGTTGGAGCAAAGGAGCATGTGTTAACTTATCTTTCAATACCGTGAAAGCTTCTTCCTGTGCGGTACCCCAAGTAAAAGGCACATCCTTGCGTGTAAGCTCATTGAGAGGTGCAGCAATGGTGCTGAAATCTCTCACAAAACGCCATAGAATCCAGCGAGGCCAAGAAAATTCCTCACTTGTGTGACCGTTTTGGGCTGCGGCCAACTCTCAATTGCCTCGATCTTGGCATGATCAACTTCAATTCCCTGCGGAGTAACAACATAGCCAAGAAACGACACTCGGTCGGTGCAAAAGGTGCACTTCCCAAGGTTACCAAATAAACGTGCATTACGTAGAGCAATAAAAACAGCACGTAAATGATCCAAATGTTCCTCCAAAGATTTGCTATAAATCAGTATATCATCAAAATAGACTACCACAAATCGTCCAATGAAAGCACGTAAAACCTCGTTCATTAATCTCATAAAAGTGCTAGGTGCATTAGTTAACCCAAAAGGCATGACTAACCACTCATATAATCCAAACTTAGTTTTAAATGCCGTTTTCCATTCATCCCCTAATTTCATGCGAATTTGATGGTATCCACTATGCAAATCAACTTTGGAAACCATGGTAGAGCCACTTAATTCATCAAGCATATCATCTAGCCTAGGAATAGGATGACGATAACGAATAGTAATATTATTAATGGCTCGACAATCAACACACATACGCCATGTTCCATCCTTTTTAGGCACTAATATAACAGGAACAGCACAAGGACTAAGGGATTCACGTATGTAACCTTTGTCGAGTAGCTCTTGTACTTGACGCTGAATCTCCTTCGTCTCCTCCGGATTGGTACGGTATGGCGCACGGTTGGGCAGCGAAGCACCGGGAATTAAGTCAATCTGATGCTCAATCCCTCGAATAGGTGGTAATCCCGGTGGTACGTCTTGTGGAAAGACGTCAATAAACTCCTGCAAAAGGTCAGTGACAACAGGCGGCAAAGAAGGAGGTATTCCTCAAATGAAAACAAGGCTTCTTTGCACACAAAAGCATAGCACACATATTGACTAACATCCAAATCTGAAATATCAACCTTAGTAGCAAGCAAAGTTGGACTAGTCAATTTAATTTCATTAGAAACAACAGAAGAAGATTTGCTATTAGTCTTATGTTGTTGCTCAAATTCTTTAGCTGCTATCTCATTTTCACTCTTATTTTTCTCCTGTTTAGCTTTACTAGCTCTAGCAAGATCATCTTTCACAATTTGTTCAGGAGACATAGGAAGTAAAGCAATATTTTTATCCTGATGAACTAGAGTAAACTGATTTGTCCTACCATGGTGTACAACATTCCTATCAAATTGCCATGGTCTACCAAGTAAAAGAGAGCATGCTTGCATGGGTACCACATCACAATCAACATAATCAGCATATGCAGCAATGCTAAAGTGCACACGAACAGAACGTGTTACCTTAATCTTACCACTATTGTTAAACCACTGAATATAGTACGGATGGGGGTGTGGTCATGTGGTGAGAGATAGCTTCTCCACCAACTCCATGCTAGCCAAGTTGTTGCAACTCCCTCCGTCAATGATGATGCGAACCGAACGTTCTTTCACCACTCCCTTTGTGTGGAACAAATTATGCCTCTGGTTTTGCTCGGCCTTCGTTACCTGCACACTTAATACACGTTGAGCAACCAAACTAGCATATTTATCTGCATCATCAGGAGTCATATACTCTATATCATGAGCATCATCATGGGCACCCTGTTCCTCATGAGCAATGAGAACTAGAGTCTCCTCATCATAGTCACTCGCTGACTCATACCCACCATCCGCCGTAATAGTCATCACACGCTTGGAGGGACAGTCTTTTGCGAAGTGACCTCCACCTTGGCACCTGCGACATTTCATATCACGATCTCGTGCTTGCCCTGTGGACGCCATGGAGGAAGAAGAACTCGCCGCTGGACCACTCTGTGCACCCTTGAATGGTGGCGCTGGCTGTTTTGGTGGCTCCCTGTAAGAATGAGCGGCTGAAGTAGATGGTGGCGCAGCAGGACGTGTGGATGTAGAAGCTCCACGCGATGTCCATGATGTATTTCGTCCTGCAGAAAAGTTAGGTCTCGTAGCGGCCTGTCGATCCTGCACTTCACGTTCAGCTTTACAAGCAAGATGAAACAAACGAGTGATAGTAGCAAAGTCCTTGTATTCTAGAATAGTTTGTATCTCCCTGTTTAAACCACCCATAAAACGTGCAAGCATAGCTTCATTATCCTCTACTAGGCCACATCTAATCAATCCAGTTTGTAATTCTTGATAATATTCCTCTACAGAATTTTTGCCTTGTCTCAAACGCTGTAATTTTTGTAGCAATTCACGTTGATAATAAGGAGGAACCCAGCGAGTACGCATAGCATCTTTTAAAGCAGCCCAAGTGGTTGGAATATTATTAGCATGCAATCTACAATGTTCAGACCACCAAATAGATGCAAACCCCGTGAATTCACAAACAGCAGCAGTAACACGTCTATTCTCAGGATATTGTAAACATGTAAAGCGTTGTTCAGTTTCTAACTCCCAAGTAAGATAAGCATCAGGAATATATCTACCCTCAAACGGCTTAAGATTCAATTTAAGTTTAGGCACATGTTCATCATCGCGTACCTGAGGGGGTGGTTGGTGTCGACCGTGGCGAATGTTGGGACGTGGACGTCCAGCTGGCTGCTCATAGGCCGCTTCCTGTTCCACCTCCTCCTCGTAATCACCCTCGTAGTTGTCGTCCTAGGCGACGTCAGAAGCAGCAGCAGCAGCAGTAGCAGCAACTGCAGCAGTAGGAGGAGCACCAAGACCAGCAGCTTGTCCTCGCGGAAACAGAATACGTCGTGCACGTGGTAGTGGCGGTGGCTGTGGCTGTGCTGAAGGTAGGCGTGCGATCAACTCAGTAAACTTGGCGTCGAGCTTGGTGTCGATCATCTTCTCCACGCCATCAATCGCCTCTGTAAATATGGTCTCGATGTCCTGCACCTGTTGAGACATCATACGTGCAAATTTATCATGTAACTCCTTGTTTGTCATGTTCTCCCAATCGGGTGCATCCCGCGCCACTTCATCATGTGATCCTGGCATGGTTAGCAGAAATAGAAAACACACAGGAATATGATCCTACTTCTACTAATGGGATGGATGTGGGGTGGTGGAAAGCACAAATCCGTCAAGCTTTTCTTACGTTCTTACCGATTCTTACCTAGCAGCAGGCGGTGATGTACAACCAACGGGTCAAAACTCTCAGAGATATGGTAGAGCGATGGCCAGGAGGTGTCAAAACGCACGATGTAGAATATATGTGGAGCTGTAGGAAGGCTGACAAGTATGGTAGGAAAAACTCAACAGTAATCAAAACAGAGATGCAAAGCTGAATAAACACTCAACGTCGGTACTGTGCTGATCCTAGGCTAGACCGTACTAGAGACGCGAGCCTAAAACACCAACGAAAGCACGGCGCGGCACGTAACAACTGTGAAGCACACTCTGAATTTTTTTTTCTCTCTTTTTTTTTTTTGCTTTTTTTTTTTTGCGATGCGGGACTGCGGTGGCTGAAAAAGTGCGAAAAAAATCACTATGGTGGCGAACGTCTCAAAACGAGTTTCTGGACCTAAGGAACGTATGGGCACGAAATTATTTTACCTCTGAAAATTTTGGCCTAAAAACTGCTCTGAAATTTTATTTTTTTGGAAATCACCCTCTTCTACGTACGACAAAAGACTGGTGAAATCCGACTCTAATCAACTCAAAACTATTCTGGCTACGGGGATATCAGGAACCGTACTGATGGTGGAACTCAACTCGGACTCGTGAGACGTGGTGGTGTATATGGACTCTGCTTGGCGGAACGTGGTGGTGTATCTGAACTCGGATTGGCGGAACGTGGTAGGATGACTACTGGTGCGGCGGCGACGTGGCAAACTGTGATCAGAACTCGAAACTCTAAGGGAACTAGACGCTAAGATCAGCAACTTGACACAACGATGCAACCGTAAATTCAACAAAGCAAGTACTGAAAAGAAAACTGGACAAAGGCTAGGACTGTCTTGGGACGTGATGATCTAACCCTAATTTTTTTTTGTTGGCTTTTTCCTGGACTGTAGGTATGAAGAACAGAACCAATCTAGACTATGAAAACTGGTAAATCTCACCGAGCAACCTGGAAATCTGATACCACTTGATAGAGGCGAAGGTGTCCCGATGTTTCGATGAGGGTGTGGAGATCGATTATGGTGGAGGCAACTTTCACGATCCGACTACGAACGTGCGAAGACGTTGCGCCTTAGCGATCGCTAAACCAACTCCGAGAGGTTATTGATCCCGCGGATGCACGATCAACCTGACCACGAGGGTCTAATTCCTGCAAGCAATCGAAGAACAAGCAAGAACTAAGAATTGCAATCTGGATATTGCGAATATAAGATGAATGATTACGAAAGTTGGGGTTCCAATGAGGTCTTGGCCTGGTCGGATGACACAAACGAAGAGCTCGAAGTTGCGGCTATGGCTAACTTATATCTAATTAAAACCCAAGTCTAAACGACGCCTTAAGGGCTGTATATATGGGGGAACAGAGGGGATTTTCGTGACCCCTTGGAGGTGGGGTCCGAAAACAACCCTAACTCGGTTTCCCCACACATACGGACTCTAAAAACAGCCTATAATGTGGTATTTCGAAATTACATGGGCCCAGCCCAAAATTAAGGTGACGCAGCACCTATAATTGCTCTTGGACGAAAATAATGAAGTGGCATCTCGTGTATTCCGTCCAAGCCTTCATGCATGCCTTATGGTGGCTTCAACGTGCGAAAATCCCCACTGGAAACTCCACTGTACTTTTCCCCGCGCGCACCTTCTTCTCCATTCTTGATCCCGCTCCAATGACCATCCTTGTGTCCATGCTAGGTCCTTCATTCATAAGCAAAACAAAAGTATCTAATTTAGGCAGCATCATATGTTCATGAACGATAGAAGGATTCGCAAGAAACGAAAGTACCTGATAATTTAGTTGACGTGCACGTGCTCTAGTAACTGGTCCAGTATGTGTAGTTGGTGAGGGTATGGGTGTAACATTAGTAGGGATGTCCTCATCAGGTGACCTCTTCTGAAAGACTTCTTCTCAATCTTCGGGTTGAGTCCAGCGGGGAAAGTGTACTAACCTGTGCAGAGTAAAAACTAATCATGATTAGCCGTGCCCACGGTTATGGACAACTTTGAGCAACTTGGGCATTACTTTTATTGGAGGATCTTGAAAGGTGACTCACCTTAATAAAACTTGAGTGGGCAAGATTTAATAAAGGGTTTGGGTTGGTACTGGTGTAGCCCAGATCAACCTTAAGTAGTAAGATAAACTAAAATTTGATTTAGGTAGACTAAGGAAAAATTAGCTTTCTGCAAAAGAAAACCATAAGCCTTCCTTTGGCTTATCCTTCATGTAGATGTAGGTCTGTTATATACTTTTTCGTGTGACTTTCCGTACAAATTAGATGTACTGACCCGTTGTCGGGATGTAACCTTCGGTGTTGCAGGATTGTATACGACGAGTAAGTGATGCGATGTAGGGTTGTGATGTCCATACTCAACTTGCCGGTGGAGTTGATGGACGCCACGAATCTCTTTATTATTTTCCGTTGTATTCTATTTGTAAGCTAGCCTTGAGCTATGCAGGTATGATTAATTGTAATACTGGATCTTCGATGTAATATATATGACATGTGGTTTATTCTTGATATTACATCATGTACTGTGTGTGCTAGCTATTGATCCAGGGACTAGCACAGAATGCACATAGACTTGGATTCTTAGTGAATCGGGTCGTTATAGATGGTATCAGAGTCCATGTTGACTGTAGGTCGTGACCCTAGGAAATGGATAGAAAAATCCATAGGAATAAAATTATTTTATCATTCTTTGGTTACTTACTCTCTCCACTAGTATCTCTCATCTATTATTCAGTTTCTAAACTCCTTGTCTTGTTTTAATGTAAATACCCCCTCCCAGTTGCGTATGCCCTGAAGATATGTATTTGATAAGTACATCATCAACCTCGTGGATCAATTGAAGTTACGGCTGCTAGAATTAGGAGGAGTATCCTATGGATTTAATAAGGATTAGTGTTTACACTATGAGAGGATCTGCAAGATCAGCTTAGCTGAGAAGGATGAAGCTTAGATTCAGACCACCAATTTTAGGTGAAGTTAGTTAAACGAATTGCGCGTAGTATGATGAGATCGTGTGTCTTGAACATATGACCTCACTCTAGGAGTTGTTTGTGTGGTTTGACCTTTGTGACTTTATTGATTGATGTTGTGTGTTGTTTCTATGGATGAACTAGATGTTTTATGTCATGATTTGTTTTGTTAAGTTTTGTCTTGTGCCCTTTGACCTTGATATGTCTTTGATTGATGTTGCGTGGTGTGCCTTGCGTTTCTTCTACATGAGTAGAATAAGTTTACGTTTCATTAGACCTCATCTATTTAGTATGCTTCAAGACTGAAGAAGACACAACTACGAGAAGAATAAGTTGAAAAGTGACTCGATGATACGAAGATTTCTTTGACAATGCAAAGCTGAAGCTATCTTCATTGAAGACCTGAAGACCTGAAAGATTCAACGTTCTACCGTTAGATCGTTTCTGTGAGCTGTCATTTCTTGTTTTTACCGACAGCTACACATCAAAACTTACTTTCAAAACTAGTGTGATGTTTGTATGGGTATCTCTCTCTATCTCTCTCTACCTCGCTATGTACATTCTATTCCCCCTCATCCTCAACCCTAAACTGAAGAAGCTACTACAATGGCTGCTAATGTCAAGGCTGGAATAAAGATGGATGCAACCGATGATGAGTTCAAAGTTAACCCCGTGGGCCAGGATCTTACAACAAGCAAGCACAAATCTTGCTGAAGGAAGGACCCTGGAGCAAGTTGTAGTTCACCAGTGCACGTTTTGTAGTAGTTTGCGCAAACCCGAGTGTTGTGAAGAAACGATAGAGGTTTTGTTTGGCTTGCAGAACCATGGATTTATCTAAACCCAGTTCATGAACAAGAGGAATTTCTGCAATGCTTGTGAGGATGACCGAGTGTTATACTACGAGATTTGCTAAACCCTATACAAGGTAATGATTTGGGTGCGGAATGGATTGATCACCCTGCCGACTACTCTTATTATTCGCTCTTGCTATGCGGGATAGTAAATCTTGAGTGACTTACCTATAGCAGAGAGACGACGATGTTAAACCCGAACCATAGAATGGTACAATGTTTGACCCCTGTAGAGGATTTCCGTTTATAATAGTAAGCTATACGGTGAGTATAGGCCAAGACCATTGTAAGGCCCCCGATGTGGTGCTAACTCAAGTTAGTCGCTTTCGCGTCTCGCTCAAGTTAGTAGCGCATAAAAGGCCACCGAATCACGACACTCGCCCTCGTGTCGCTGCCGGATTCTTGACAACAGGTATAAGAACAATGAGCTTAAAGCAAAGACATAAATATATAGAGTCCATGGCATACATTGCCGCTGGAATTTATTACATCATATCAGAGGTCCATGGACCCAACAGTACATCATGCAACAAGCGGAAGACAATCACTACTGAGTACGGTCAAAATCCAAATGGCCCTAGAGAGGGCTGCACATAAATAGTCCACCCACGGATCGTCGGAGTCCCACTATAGGATCTACTGAACGAAGTCATCCTCATCGTCGTCCTCCGGGGGCACCTCCACGAAGTATCGTCCGGTGCTCGGGTCGAGGTAGTAGTCAACTGCAGCGGACGATCAGGCAAAATAGTAAAAGCACAAAAGGAAAACAGGGGGTGAGATTATATCATTACAGGATAACTAACTCCCTACGGTAAGACAAGGTAAAAGTAAAGGTTACAGTCGCACTAGCATATATGGTGGATATCGTTCTATTAGAGTAGAGGTAAGATCCAAGAATACACGTGATAACGTGTCATAAGTCTTCTATCCACCTACGTACGTCAAACATAACACAACCTGGATCTTCTCTCGGTCCCCCTGGACGAAGAAAAGCAACCAAGGCACTCACACGGTAGGCAATTTTTTAATTATGATTCAAATTGATGTTATTCTATGAACAAGGAGTAGGTCTCAAGTCATCCATAACCGCGGACACGGCTTTTCGAAAAGATTTAACCCTGCAGGGGTGTACCAACTTCCCATCATAGTCCCTCCAACTAACAACGCACAACTCCGGGTGGCCCCCGGTGAGTCGACACCCAACTCAAAAGCCGGCCGCGCTCTCGAATCGGCCTCTACCATCTGGACGAGATCGAGAGGAACTTCCCTCGCCCGGGCAGGCTCTCTAGCTTCCAGGTGTGGACCAACGGGATATACCATCCCCCTGGCCCCCTTTGTTTTAAATCCACTCGAGCGCTAACCAGTTACACACACGGGTTTCAAAAGGTAAAATCATCTTGGGCCACCACTAGAACTGTTTGGAGCTAGGTAGGTAAGACAAGAGGACCCCATAGAATCCTGCACACGATTAGGCACGCTCGTCAAGAAACACAATACCCGGAACTCGGGACCTAGGTGACTCAAATGGAACAAAACACCTGGAGGGAACAGCCCGGTCTCCCACCTTTCGTCAAGTATAAATTAACATCATAATAATGATAAATATCAACCAACTTCTTTAATAACATGATATCCCAACCATAGCATAGGGTAAGCAGCAAGTTTTCCTACTCATACTAAGAAATGGCTGAGCAGCGGTAACTTAGCAATACAATGTTTGATGGGATGTGGGGATCATGGTTGTTTGGTTTTATTAAGGCATAAGCAAGGTGGATAGGATAATCAATCCGTTCTAGACTACAGCTAGGCAGGTAGGCAGAGAGTTATAAAGTAATGGTATGAATATTCCCCTTGCCTGGGTAATCGGTCGTTGAAGCAGACGTAGCAGGGTCCTCGGGCTCGGTGTCGGAAACCTCCACGTAATTCTACTCGGCATTCTCAGGTGCTAACGTAAGGTACCGGCAAGGAAAGGCACACAAGTAAGAAACGAGAACTAATGCACATTCATGGATGGGATGATCAAGTTTAATTACTATTTTGAATCAGAGGCAACCAGGTTCTAATACTGTCCATGCCACAATTATTATGTTTTTTTTATATTTGTAATAATGCTACAAATATATTTAAAGCAAAAACATACATATTTGTGACTAGACAAATAATTTAAAACATACATATTTGTGACTAGACAATTAATTTAGTCAAAAGAAAAATCTCGATCATGTGATGCATCTTTTTTGTAATATTTGAAATAATGCATGTCATCTCGATCACACATGTGCATACACAAAAAAGTCATGTCATCTCGATCGTGTGATGCCTCGTCGGTTTCGAGCTAGCTAGCCTCTCTTAATCTTCTTGCCTTTCTTTGTCGCGGTTGAACACTTTAGCCCAGGCACCTTGGGATTTCTTCTAGTGAACGGACATCCCTTAGTAGGTAGGGTGGTCTTCCTTCTTACTTTACTAGTGGTAGGCATGTCGAAGTACTTGTCGAATTCCTATTCGTTCTTTGGATCATCATTTTTTTCCAAGTCTTGATCGTTGGCGGCTCCTTCCATTCCGATGATGCTCCCCATGCCCCTCCCGACAACAACACGGCTGGGCTTTGACGGGTCAGTAATGAAGAAGCATTACTCAACTTGGCTAGCGAGTAACCATGGCTCATTTTTCGCGGAGGCGTTCTTTGATTTTGCATCGGGTATAACCATGGTGGTGAAATAAACGGTCGTCTTTTTCGACGTTCTTGGCCCATCTGACACGGAACATCGGCACCGTCTCTCCACAGTAGTCGAGCTCCCATATCTTCTCGATTCTTCCGTAGAATCTTTCCTTGACAGTGGTCTCGTCATCGACGAAGGATAGCATAGTAACTCCTGAGTTTTGATATTTGGATTTCTTGTCTTTTTCCTCGGTGTAGAATCTGTAACTGTTGATGTCGTACTACCAGTAGGTCCTTAGATTGTGCGTGGGGCCCTGTGATAAGGAGAATATGAGTTGTTGATCTTCGGTAAAAGGTGTCTGTGGTGGATTGTCCAGTAGCCGTTTCTTGAACCAACCCATGAAACTGAAGTTGTGCTCTCTGATTCCGTCTCCCATTGACGAGGGGGTGACCCCACGACTCCTCTACGTGAGGGTACCTGGTGCGTGTCATGGCTGGCAGCCCACCAGGGGCCCACTCGTGGACACCGACATGATGGAGTAAGACATGAAGACGAAGGCTTGAGGCGCAAGACAAGGACTCCTACTTGTAGTCGACTAGGACTCATGTAAACCCCTACCTGTCTATCTATATAAAACGAGGCAGGGGCACCTCTCTAGACAACTCAACTCACAACTGGACACACAACCCAAGATCTCACGCATAGAACTAGATAGATCTCTCTCCACCAAAGCCCTCGCGGCATCCCTGTACATCATCATCAATACAAGATCAGACAAGCAACATGTAGGGTTTTCCCTCCGGGGGCCTGAAGCTGGGTAAATCGTGCCTCATGTGTCGCTTGTCACCTCCGAATCCTACCAACGCGCAGGCCACGTCACTCTCCTTCCTTCTACACGAAACCTAGGGTACCTAACCCTAGGATTTGCCGAGGCCGATCCTCGTCACCCATCTTCGTCGGTCGACCCAGATCGATGTACTTTTGCTCGATTATGCTTTTGTGCTCTTCCATCCAAGGGTCGAACAATTCGATGCGTTGTAGCGCGACTTGATGTGCCCTGTCAAATTTGGCGCGTCGACATGCGATGCCGGCATGAAGTGCGCGGTAGCCCTCCTGGTGACCTTATCCAACGAGCTTGCCGAGGTGCTTCCTGGTGGGCAGACCAACATTCTCATCCTCGGTTAGATAATTCTGGAAGAAGGAGATGCATTCGGAGGTCAGAAATCCCTTGGCTATGCTTCCATCTGGACGGGACCTGTTCGAGCGAATCCTTTAATGACACCGTTCATCCTTTCGAATGACATCATGTTGTGCAGGAACGTCGGCCCGGGATGGATGATGTCATCAACGACATGGCTCAGAAGGTGCACCATTGATAGAGGCGGGGTGTCCCGATCTTTCGATGAGATGATAACTACGATTTAATGGAGTCGACTTTGACGATCCGACTACAAACGTGCAACGACGTTGCGCCTTAGCAATCGCTAAACCAATCTCCTGAAGGTTATTGACCACGCCGGAGCACGATCAACCTGACCACGAAGGTCTAGTGCCTGCAAGCAATCGAAGAACAAGCAAGAACTATGATAAAGCAATCTAAATATTGCGAATATGTAGATGAAGTATGAATAAAGTTGGGATTCTGAAAGCGGTCTTGATCTGGTCGTTGGACACAAACCGAGTACACGAAGATGCAGCAATTAGCTAAGCAGTCTTTTTAACTAAAAGAAATCCAAAGAAAAACCCTAGGGGTTGATCTACTTATATAGGACTAAAGGGTGGAGGACAAGGGGGTGGAAGGACATCCCAAGGAGTCCTAAAACTAAACCTAGGTCGTACAAGGCACTTGGGCCCATGTGGAGGTGATGCAACACCTATTGAGTTGGACTTTGATTCGGATTCTGCTGCTGGGTCGCACCGTTTTCGCAATATCTCCACGCTCCAAAGGAATTTGAAGGTGAAACCAATTGCGTTGGAAACTAGACGAGATAAGCTATCACCAGAAAAAAGAATCACCCAATTTGGAGTTCGTATGTAGAAACGGCGGCTGTTTGAAGTTGGGTATATCTCTGCAGTCCGAATCTGAGTCCATGACGTGAAAGACTTGGTCTCTATCTTCTCTTGGGCCAAAAGTGACGTGAAATAACTTCTTGTACAGCACACAATCATGCCCCTTTGTATTGACTTCATTTATTGATCAAATATAGAGGAATTAATGGTCATATCCATGATAATTATGTCCTCATCATCTTCATGCTTGAACATGCTCCAATGCTCATCCTTCTTGTCCATGCTAGGTCCTTCATTTGTCAGCAACAGAAATATATCGACGTTAGGCAGCATCATATTCACATGAACATTAGAAACATTACCAACAAGCGAAAGTACCTGATAATTTAATTGGTGTGCACGATCTCTAGTAATTGGTCCAGTAGGTATATTAGTAGGGGTTGTGGCTGTAACTATGGTAGCCATGTCCTCATCAACCATGATGTCGAAGAATGCGGGCGGAAAGTAAATTTCGAGCTCGCATAATATCACCACGATCTCTTCCTGTAGCATTTCGAGATGCTTCACACCGATCAACTTCCTAGAGATGACGTCAAAAAGTTGTAGAGGTCAAACAACTTCTCACAGACGTGCTCGTCCATTATCCCTCGGATCGCAACGGGAAGTATCTGCCTCATCAGTACGTGACAGTCATGATACTTCATCCCGCTGAACCTCTTCTTCGCTAAGTCCAGATATCTGCTTATCTTCCCTGAGTTACCGTGAGGAACTTTCAATCCTAGGAGGCAGCTAAAAAGATATTGCAGCTCCTCCTCACTCAAAGTGAAGCAAGCATCACGAAGCACCACCTCATTCTTCTTAGACCTTTTGCGGTGACCTTGAGTCCCTTCCTTGTTCTTCTCATCATCGTCGTCGTCACCATCACTATCGGGAATCCACAGATCTTTCTTGATGCCAAGAAATTTTAGGCCGTGTCTTGCTTTCGGCCCATCCCTTGTCTTCTCCGGCATGTTGAGCAGAGTGCCGAATAGACTCTCGGTGACGTTTTTCGTGATGTGCATGACATCGAGGCTATGGGGCGTGTGGAGGATCTTCCATTACTTCAGGTCCCAGAAAACAAACTTCGCTTTCCATACTCCCAACAACAGGTCTACCCTCAGTCGCTTCTTTCCCGGCTTGGGGCACTCTTCCAAGTTTTGCAACAACTCATGAATTTCTTCGCCGCTCCTCGGACGTGGTGCTCTTTCGAGCTTGTCTTTACCGTTGAACAGATCTCCGCGTTTTCTCCACTGGTGATCAATGCGAAGCCATTTTTGAGTCCCTTCGAACACGGTTTTCGAAGACCCGGGATCCTTTAATAGCTGGAGATATGGGGTCTTATCCATGCACTTGACACATGCCTTGTGTCCTTGGTTGACCTGGGACGCTAAATATTCGTAATCAAGATAGTCCTGCACAGTTGTGAGTAGCGTGGCTCTCATAGGGAAATATTATTGACCGTGGGCGTCCCACGTACGGGCTGGCACATCCCACAACATGGCCAACTCCTCTTTGAACAGCCTGAGATACAGATGCATGTCGATCCCTAGTTGTTTCAGCCCCTCAATAAGAATACTCAAGTGTATGTACATTTGCTTAGGGCACAACCAAGGGGGGATGTTGTACGGCCATACAAACACGGGCCATGTGCTATGCGTTCTACTCTAGTTTCTAAACGTATTGAGTCCATCAGAGCTAATACCCAGCTTGACGTTCCTTGCATCGTCCCCGAAACCATCTTCGATGTCCAATGCATCCCACTGGGAAGCGTCTGAAGGGTGTTTCAGGATCTTTCCCTTCTCCGGATCATCCTCGGACCTCACCCTTTTCGCATGCCATCGCATTGGCTTTGCTTCCTAGGGTCTACGAAATAGCGCTGCAGACGGGGAGTGATAGGAAAGTACCATACTACTTTTGGAGGAACTTTCTTGTTCCCTCTCTTGTATCGTCCTTTGCCGCACACCTGCCATACGGTGTAATCCTTGTACTCGCCCCGATAAAGTGCGCAGTCATTGATGCATGCGTGGTATTTAACATGCGGTAGGTCGAGGGGGCACACGATTTTCTTGGCCTCATTGATACTTCTTGGCAAGGTGTTCCCCTGTGGAAGACGATCGTGTCAGAATTCCATGTTAGCATTGAAGCTCACGTCGGTCTATTTTTATTCCGCCTTCATCTCCAGACTCTTAAGCGTTACATTCAGGCGTGTATTCTCGGGCCAACACCCAGGATACAATGGAGTCATCCCGTCTATGTCCATTTGCGCCAGCTTGGCTTTCTCTCTGGCTGCAACTCTAGCGTTGCTCATCTCCTTCGGGAGCAGTTCTTGAACATGAGGGTCCCGCAAGGCCGAAGTTAGTAGCGTGTAACAGCCCACATGTAATAATCCACTAAACACTATGTATTCTACTTCCCCTGTTGGACTTGTAACTTGGCATGGTGGATGTGTATGTCATTTCATGTGATGATTTTAATTGGCATTGGGATTGGAGTCATGTTGGGTTGTTTTCCTTTGCATCCAAAGTGGTTCAAGAAGGGCATTGGAGTTTTTTTCCTTGTTGCATGCTCACTCTTCTTGACCCCAATTTTTTGGCCTAGCCATTTCTTTTGCCTTTGCAAGGGTTTTAAGATCCTCAAGGTATTTTTGACTTCATAAAAAATAAAAGCTCTAGTTCAAAGTGATTTTGAAATTCAAAATGAGCTCACATTTTTGTTGTTGCCAAAAATGCCCAAACCATTTTTGGAAATGGAGGAATATTACAAGGATCATTTTGCATATTTTTGTGCATTTTTATTCCTTGTAATTAATCTGGGAAAACTCTTTTACCTTTCTGTTTAATTTTAAATGGAAAGGAATCCACAGAGCCGTTTTTCGTTTGCTTGCTGGAATTCCTGTTGCAGGCCCGGCCCGTCTGGCCTTTTCCTCCGATTTGGGCTGGGAGCCCGGCTGCGAAGGGGTAAGTGGCTCACGCCCGTGCCGTGCGATCTCCATCCAACGACGCTCCTCCTTCGTCTTTCCAGCGCGGACAGAGGTCCCCTCCCCCTTCTCTCTCACGGAGCACGTCCGGCCACGGGAGGTGGAGCCCTCCGTCCAGGGAGAGCGAGAGCTCCCTATTTGAGCACGCAGGACGCGCCGCGGAGCCCTAGGGTTCCATTCCCCCCCATCTTTTCCCTCTCGCCGCCGCCGGGTGCGTTCCTCTCCTCTCCCCTGTTCCGCCGGAGCCTACGAAGAGATGCCTCCAATTCGTCGCCGCCGTTCTGCTTTTCTGCAACTGCGCTGTGCGAGTGGCAATCCTAAGCCATCTTCACCTTGCCCTTGCAGGGATTTCTCGCCAGGGTCGCGGATTGGGCCCTCGCACCGTGAAGCTCCGCCGCGGAGTCATCTTCCCCGACGACGGTGTCGTGGACGCCTTCTGTTCGAAGAGTACGCGTCGCCTTCAGGCTCCCCGAGGTGAGCCTCTGGTGCCGTCCCCTTCCTTTGCGCGTATGCGATTAGTGAGGTCGTCAGACGTCGTAGTTGCCGGCCGCCGTGCCACGGACCCCGGCCATTTCGGGTGCTCACCGTGGTCGGGCGAGTTTGAGGCGCGTGCGGACGTGCACTGAGCACGTCCAGAGCGTGCGTATAGCTGCAAGGAGTAGCCTTTCGCGTGTTGGAGTTCGCGGGTCTCGGAGTCTGAAGAACGCGCACTGAACTGGCCGCCGCTGCGAATTTCAGGTCGACGTCTCGTCGCCGTCGTGCGCCTAGAACCCTGATCTGGAGTACGGTTGCGAAGAGGGGTGTGCCAGCTTCATGTTTCACGTCGTGGCGTGGCCGTAGTCGATCTGTACGCGAGGCTAGGTTCTCCCAAAGTTCGCCGGAAGCCGCAGTGGTAATCGTCAGTCGCGTCGCCGCTCGCCTGAACCCTTGTCGAATCCGACGAGTCCAGTAGAGGAGGACGACCTGGCGCGAGTCCATGGCGTAGAGGAACGTACCACCTTGGGATCCAAGTGCAGAGCGTGGCGGGAGATGGCCGGAGTTGCTCGTGATCATCACGGGAAGTCGCCGCCGTCGTCAGATTCAGAAAGCACCGAGTTTTTCTTCAGAGAGGAGTGCTAGGAGGGAATACCTCACCTTGCTGTACTGCTGCCTTTGTGCAGATGAGTCGCAGCAGTGCAGTGGCAAGCGAGCTGGCCGGTGTGGGAGGGGTCGTGGGATCGAGTCCCAGCCGACGCAGAACCCCCCCCCCCCTTTTCCTTTTGTTTTTTTTGTTGGGCCGTGGAGTGGCCGTGGGCCTGATTCAGCCGGGTGGGCTCTGCTCGCTGGGGCCGTGGAGGTAGAGTTGGGCCCGAGCGCCCGAGACTGGCCCGTGAGGCCAATTCCTCTCGGTTTTTCTTTTCCTTTTCCGTTTAAATTCAAATTTGAATTTGAGTTCAAATTCAAATCTGGTATTGAGCACCTTTTCAAACAGGGGCTTCCCATATATGATTCTGGGATAGTTTGAGCTACTGATGCCCATGGTGATATGCATTTTTGCAATTGGGCCCTCCATAATTTGGAGCTTGACCAATTTTACAAAATGCCCCTTGTAAATTCTTGTTTTTGCCATGTTTGAGCATTGTTCAAAAGTTGCCCATGCCATATATGAAATTGGGGTAGTTTTACACAAGGAGTTGCATGGTGATGATGATTTCATCATCTGAACCTTTTTCAGAATTCATGTGGTGCAATTTTGCACTCAGCCCCCTGAACTCCAGTTGAATTTGCAACTGCCCTTGCAAATTCAAAATGGAGACATGTCATATATGTTTTTGGGGTGCTTTTCTGCAAGGATTTCAGCAGTGATGTTTTCATGATGTTTTGAGAAACTCATGAAATCTAGGTGTGATCACCTGGTCCAGAGGCATTCAGGTCTTCTGCTTGCAACATTTCAACTTCAGTGCATTTGAAATGTTGATCATCTGATCTCTTCAATCTTGTTCCATGTCATCTTCTTTTCAATCCAGCCCCTAACATATTGTCATATGTAATGTGGCTGGGTTCCAACTGTTGTTGCACTTTCCTGTGTGTCAAGTTCACCGACACTACTCCGTCTCCGGAATCATTGTTTTGCTTTCATGTTATTTAAATTCTTGTAATGCTTGTTGTTCATGTCATGCTTCCATGCTACTTACATTTAATTTAAGGCTTAGACCAAAGCCCTTACAATGTAAATAAAATGCATATGAAAGTGATGACTTGTCGTCATCACCTTCATTTCAATTTGACTAGACAGGGTCTTATCATGTGAATAAAACTTGAACATGCCATCCTTGTTTGAGTTTGCATCAGTTGCTTACTTGTGTGTTTTCCTTGCCGGTATCTTACGTTAGCACCCGAGACTGACGAGGAGACTTACGTGGAGCTGTCCGACACCGAGCACGAGGGTACCGTGGGTGCTGCTTCGACTACCTTACCAGGCAAGGGGGAGATCTGTGTCATTACTTTATAACTTTCTGCTCCTGCCTAGCTGTAGATCTAGAACGTTGTTGCTTGATCCTATCTACCTTATATGCCATGTTTAAACCCATACAGCCATGATCCCCACATCCCAGCAAACCATTGTACTGCTAAGTTACCGCTGCTCAGCCATTGCTTAGTATGGATAGAAAACTTGCTGCTTACCTTATATGTTTATGGTTGGGATATCATGCTATGAAAGAAGTTGGTCGATATTTATTATTGTTAAATGATGTTAATTTATACTCGACGAAAGGTGGAAGGCTGGACTATTCCCGTCTGGTGCTTTGTTCCATTGGAGTCACCTAGGATCCGAGTTCCGGGTATTGTGTTTCTTGACGAGCGTGCCTAATCGTGTGTGGGGTTTTATGGGGCCCCCTTGTCTTACCTACCTAGCCTCGTACATTCTAGTGGTGGCCCGAGCTGATATACATTTGCAATGTGTGTGTGCTGGTTGGATCCCCAGTTGTTTCCAAACCAAACCAGGGCCAGGAGGACATAGTTTCTTGGCTGGCCCAAATAGACCGGCTGAGGACCCGGTCTCATAAGAGAACTAACCGGTAATCCAAACCTGGAGTCATACGGTAGAGTCCGATTCGAGAGCGTGGCCAGCTTTTGAGTTGGGTGTCGACTCACCGGGGGCCACCCGGATATGTGCGCTGTTAGTTAGAGGGACTCTGACGTTCCGGAGTTTCAGGCGCTTACCTAGCCAAGTGGAAACCGAGCGTACATGCGACGTCTATAATGGATAGTTGGTACACCCCTGCAGGGTAAATCTTTTCGAAAAGCCGTGTCCGCGGTTATGGACTACTTGAGACCTACTCCTTGTTCATAGAATAACATCAATGATAATCATGCTATAAAACTTGACAAACCGTTTGTGTGCCTTGGTTGTCTTTCTTCGTCCAAGGGGGACCGAGAGGGAAACGAGGTTGTGTTATGTTTGCGTAAGTAGGTGAATAGCCGACTTGTGACACGTTGTCAACGTACTTCTTGGATCTCATCTCTATTCTGATAGAACGAGTAGCCACCATATATGCTAGTACGGCTGCAACCTGTCTCTGTCTTTACCTTACCTGTAGCGTTAGTTATTCCGTAATGACATGTTCTCACCCCCGTTTACATTTCTGTCTTTACCGCTTTGCCTGATCGGCCGCTGCAGTGGATTACTACCTCGACCCCAGCACCGGACGTTACTTCGTGGAGGTGCCCCCGGAGGACGACGACGAGTACGAGTACCTCGACCAGTAGGATCCTTTAGTTGGGCTCAGACGTTCCCGTGGGTGGACATTTATGTGTAGCCCTCTCTAGGGCAATTTGGATCTTGACCGTACTCGGTCCCTATTATGCTTCCGCTTGATGTATTGATGTATTGATGAGATGTACTCTTGATGATATTATATTATTAGACAGTGGCGTTGTATGCCCTGCTCTATGTATCTATCTATTTGTATTTCCTTTCTTACAGTTATGCTTATATACCTGTTGTCGAGAATCCGGCAGCGACACGAGTGCGAGTGTCGTGCGCCGGTGGCGTTTGATGCGCTTCTAACTCCGACCGGACGCGAAAGCGACTAGTTCGAGTTAGTACCGCGTCAGGGGCCTTACAACTTGGTATCAGAGCAGGACTGACTGTAGGACCCTTTACTGGCCGAAGTTGAGTCTAGAAACTATTTTGGTAGTCATATAGGAAAAATTTCGGAGAGTAGGACCTCTTTCTGTTTTCTCCTTATCCCACCCTCCCACACCTTTTTCCGTGAGGAAGTGAAACGATGTTTTGTCTCTGCAACTTATCCCCTTTCAAAACAATCTCGGTTCTCGTTTACATGAGGCTCCGATTCCTCTATAATTTTTTGCTAGCGATGAGATGTGTTGGCGTCTTTGAGACCACTGAGCCGCCACTTGGGGTTGACTGCTCTACCTCGCTTACGGCGTACCCCAGGTGAACCGTCCATACAGGATTGGAGGGCATCCTATGGTAATATGGATGTGGTGTCTTTCCCCTATGGACGACCGTGATGGCGGGCCGCTCAGGGCAGATGTCTCATTGTTCAGGTTTCCAACCGCTCGTATATATTGTTGTGTGCTCGCTAGCAGATTATTATCTTGGATTCGGATGTTCTTGGTTTGGGAATTCCAGTAGCACCTAGCAGTCGACTTTCCGGGTTAACCTTGGTGGAATTTCAGCCTTCGGCTTTCTCATACCTCGTGAGGAAGTTTTGTTGTCAATATTGCTTTAACTTCTGGTTACTTCAATGATTCGTTCATGTTCTCATAAGTGTTCCTGTATACAGGATGCCAAGAGCGAACATGCCGCCGCCAGAGAACCCTATCCTTGGGGAGGCTGTAGCCGCAGTGGCTCAGGGCACAGCTGCGATCCTTCAGATGCTGCAGAACCAGGGTGCTCAGAGGAATGATCGACCACAGTACACCACACTGCAGCAGTTCCTCGCGATCAGCCCCCCCCCCAGGTTCTCCGAGGCTCGAGACCCGCTGGAGGCGGATGACTGGATCGCTGAGATCAAGAAGCACTTCAGTGCCAACGCCGTCAGACCCGTCGACTACGTCACCTTCGCCTCCTTCCAGCTTCAGGGTGCCGCAGGCAGTTGGTTCTCGACGTACAAGGCCAACAAGGGAGATGCAGAGATCACGTGGGAAGACTTCGTCAGGGATTTCAGAGATGCTCATATTCCCAGTGGACTGATCGAGAGGAAGCGCGAGGAGTTCTTAGCTCTGAGGCAGGGGGACAGGTCTGTGCAGGAGTATAACCTGGCCTTCGTCAGGCTTGCCAGGTACGCTCCAGAGGAGGTCTCGTCAGAGGCCAAGCGCATTGCCAGGTTCCGCGGTGGTCTTGCCACGGACATCAAGTATGCGCTCACCTTGTCCACGCCAAGCCTGTTCTCAGAGTTCGTCGACCAGGCTATCAGACAGGAGTCAGCTGAGGCAGAGCGTTCCGCAGAGAAGAGGAAGCAGAGAGAGCACAGTTCAGCAGTGATGGTCCACAAGAAGGCCAAGTCCTGGGTTTCAGAGCCACGTCTCAGCCGCAGCGCCAGCAGTTTCAGCAGAGGGGGGCAGTTGTCCGCACTTTTGCCCGCCCTCCCGTCCCAGTGCAGCACGGACCTCGCTCTACTCCACCCTCCGCGAGGCCGCCTGCTCCACAGGGCCAGCCCAGGCCAGAGATCACGTGCTTCAAGTGTGGCAAGCCGGGCCACAAGTCTCCGCAGTGCACCGACCCTCGTTACACCCGACTGCCTCCGCCTCCACCTCGCTCTACACCGAGCAACGCGATGGTGCGGGCCCAGCCACGAGCAGTCAGGGTTAACAACGTGACCGTCGCAGAGGCCCATCAGTCGTCCGAGATTGTGCTTGGTAGGTTGCTTGTATGTTCAGTTCCAGCGTCAGTTTTGTGCGATTCCGGAGCATCCCATTCCTTCATATCTCAGTCCTTTGCTTCAGCCAGTGACCTTCAGTCCGAGTTGCTCTGTCCGCCGCTTGCAGTCCACACTCCTGGTTCCAGATGCAGCTCCTCAGTATTTGTTCCAGATGTGGAGATCAGTATCCAGGGTTCCATCTTTTCCTCGCCCCTGATTGTCTTGCCCCGCTCCGACATTGATGTCATTTTGGGCATGGATTGGCTTGTCAAGTACAAAGCCAAGATCGATTGTCCGTCCAAGACCGTGTTGCTGACGCACGATTCAGGCGCAGAGATTTGGTACACTTGTGGCTCGACAGTGGGATCAGCACAGTTGTACGCTCTGAACGCTGGAGTTGCTCCATTGATCGAGGAGGTCAGAGTTGTTCGAGAGTTCCCAGATGTCTTTCCAGAGGAGTTGCCAGGTATTCCACCCGTGCGTGCTATTTGAGTTCGTGATCGAGTTAGAACCTGGTACACAGCCGATATCTCGGCAGCCTTACAAGATGTGTCCGGAAGAGCTGATTGAGTTGAAGGAACAGCTTGTTAAGCTTGAGAAGGATGGGCTCATTCGTCCGAGCAATTCTCCTTGGGGTGCCCCGTGTCTTTTTGTGAAGAAGAAAGATGGTACTAGTCGGTTGGTTCAAGACTACCGTGGTATCAACAAGAAGACGATCAAAAACAAGTACCCTTTGCCCAACATCAATGACTTATTCGAGAAATTGCATGGAGCAAAGGTGTTTTCAAAGCTTGATCTAAAGATGGGGTACCACCAGATTCGTGTCCGTGAGGAGGACATTCCCAAGACAGCCTTCCACACTCGTTATGGACTGTACGAGTTTACGGTCATAACGTTTGGCTTTTCTAACGCGCCTCCGACGTTCATGAGGGCCATGAACTATCTGTTCCAAGAATGGCTAGATGTGTTCGTACTCCTCTACCTCGACGACATCCTTGTCTTTTCCAAGTCAGAGGCTGAGCATGAGGAGCATCTCAGATTGGTATTGCAAAAGTTGAGAGATCACCAGTTTTATGCCAAGTTCTCCAAGTGTGAGTTCTGGATGAATAAGGTCAACTTCCTTGGCCATGTCATTTCCTCAGAGGGCATTGCCGTTGACCCAGACAGAGTCCGGACAATTCAAGATTGGACTCCACCGAAAAATGTCAAGCAGCTGAGGAGTTTTCTCGGACTTGCCAGCTATTGCAGGAAGTTTGTCGAGAATTTCTCCAAGATAGCAAAGCCGATGACGGAGTTGTTGTGCAAGGGCAAGAAGTACTCTTGGTCACAAGCTTGCCAGGCAGCTTTCGATGAGTTGAAGCTAAGACTGACCACAGCTCCGATCCTTACACCGCCAGATGAGTCACAGCCGTTTCAAGTCTTCTGTCACGCCTCGTTGAATGGCCTTGGCGGAGTGTTGATGCAGGGAAAGAGTATTGTGGCGTACACCTCGAGGCAGTTGAAGCAGGCTGAGAGGAATTATCCGACCCACGATCTTGAGCTGGCTGCAGTGATTCATGCATTGGTTACTTGGCGACACCTCCTCCTAGGGAGGAAGGTTGATGTGTTCACCGATCACAAAAGCTTAAAGTACTTGTTTACGCAGCCTAACCTGAACTTGAGGCAAAGGAGGTGGCTCGAGACTATTACTGAGTACTCCGTGGATATTCAGTATACGCCGGGCAAGGCCAATGTCATAGCTGATGCGTTGAGCCGCAAGGAAGATTGCAACAGTGTCCAGGTGCAGAGGATACACCCTGATTTGTGTGAGGCATTTTGAAGGCTCAATCTCGAGCTAGTTCCAGCAGGCTATCTAGCCAACCTTGTGGTAAAGCCCACTATCCGTGAGAAGATTCGTGAAGCTCAGTCTAGCAGCGCAATGATTCAGAAAGTCAAGCAGGGTGTTGCCGCCTCAGTTCCGAAGTACGGTTGCTTTTCAGTGCATAATGACGGCACCGTGATGTTCGAGGAGAGAGTTGTTGTTCCCAAAGAAGGGGGTCTCAGAGAGGTCATCTTGAAAGAAGCCCATGATTCCAAACTGTCCATCCACCCTGGTAGCACCAAGATGTATCAGGACCTCAAGCAGAGTTTTTGGTGGACTCGTATGAAGCGGGATGTTGCCCGTTTTGTCTCTCAGTGTGATGTGTGAAGGAGAGTGAAAGCACATCACCAGAAGCCAGCAGGGCTACTTCAGCCACTTGAAATTCCGGAGTGGAAATGGGATCACATTGAGATGGATTTCATCACAGGTATTCCTCTGTCGCAGAAGAAGAACAATGCCATCTTTGTCGTCATTGACAATCTCTCCAAAGTTTCCCACTTCTTTCCAGTGAAAGACTCCATTTCAGCAGCTCAGTTGGCGGATTTGTACACCGCAAGAGTTGTCTCTTTGCATGGCATCCCCAAGAAGATCAGTTCTGATCGAGGCAGCCTTTTCACCTCCAAGTTCTGGCAGGCCTTCCAGAAGGCGATTGGTACGACAGTCTTGTTCAGTACCGCGTATCACCCTCAGACCAGTGGGCAGGTTGAGCGTGTGAATCAAATCCTCGAGGACATGCTTCGGGCATGTGTCATCTCGTTTGGCATGAAGTGGGAAGAGTGCTTACCGTATGCTGAGTTCTCTTACAACAATAGCTATCAGGCAAGTCTGCAAGCGGCGCCGTTTGAAGTTTTGTATGGCCGCAAGTGCAGGACACCTTTGAACTGGTCCGAGACGGGTGAAAGGCAGCTGTTCGGTCCAGATGTGATCCAAGAGGCAGAGTAAAGAGTGAAGATTGTCCGAGAGCACCTAAAGGCAGCACAGTCTAGACAGAAGGCCTATTATGACAGGAAGCACCGTGGTGTTGATTTCAAAGTTGGTGACCTCGCATACCTCAAAGTGTCTCCACTTCGGGGCACTCACCGCTTTGGGATCAAAGGCAAGTTGGCTCCCAGGTTCGTTGGTCCGTTCCGCATCCTAGAGACTCGGGGACCTCTCGCGTTCCGCCTCGAGCTTCCAGACAGCTTGGCTATGGTGCATGATGTGTTCCACCTGTCTCAGTTGAAGAAGTGTTTCAAGCAGCCGGAGCAGGCAGTGGACTTGGGCGAGATCCAGCTCAGTGCGGATCTTTCTTACTCAGAGCGTCCAGTCCGTGTTCTTGACTCATCCGAGCGAAAGACTCGCAACAAGACCGTCAAGTTCCTCAAGGTGCAGTGGGCACATCACTCCGAGAAGGAAGCAACGTGGGAGCGTGAAGATCATCTCCGTTCTGAGTATCCCGAGCTTTTTCGTGCTTAGATCTCGGGACGAGATCCTATGTTGGTAGGGGAGAGCTGTAACAGCCCACATGTAATAATCCACTAAACACTATGTATTCTACTTCCTCTGTTGGACTTGTAACTTGGCATGGTGGATGTGTATGTCATTTCATGTGATGATTTTAATTGGCATTGGGATTGGAGTCATGTTGGGTTGTTTTCCTTTGCATCCAAAGTGGTTCAAGAAGGGCATTGGAGTTTTTTTCCTTGTTGCATGCTCACTCTTCTTGACCCCAATTTTTTGGCCTAGCCATTTCTTTTTCCTTTGCAAGGGTTTTAAGATCCTCAAGGTATTTTGACTTCATCAAAAATAAAAGCTCTAGTTCAAAGTGATTTTGAAATTCAAAATGAGCTCACATTTTTGTTGTTGCCAAAAATGCCCAAACCATTTTTGGAAATTGAGGAATATTACAAGGATCATTTTGCATATTTTTGTGCATTTTTATTCCTTGTAATTAATCTGGGAAAACTCTTTTACCTTTCTGTTTAATTTTAAATGGAAAGGAATCCACAGAGCCGTTTTTCGTTTGCTTGCTGGAATTCCTGTTGCAGGCCCGGCCCGTCTGGCCTTTTCCTCCGATTTGGGCTGGGAGCCCGGCTGCGAAGGGGTAAGTGGCTCACGCCCGTGCCGTGCGATCTCCATCCAACGGCGCTCCTCCTTCGTCTTTCCAGCGCGGACAGAGGTCCCCTCCCCCTTCTCTCTCACGGAGCACGTCCGGCCACGGGAGGTGGAGCCCTCCGTCCAGGGAGAGCGAGAGCTCCCTATTTGAGCACGCAGGACGCGCCGCGGAGCCCTAGGGTTCCATTCCCCCCCCATCTTTTCCCTCTCGCCGCCGCCGGGTGTGTTCCTCTCCTCTCCCCTGTTCCGCTGGAGCCGACGAAGAGATGCCTCCAATTCGTCGCCGCCGTTCTGCTTTTCTGCAACTGCGCTGTGCGAGTGGCAATCCTAAGCAATCTTCACCTTGCCCTTGCAGGGATTTCTCGCCAGGGTCGCGGATTGGGCCCTCGCACCGTGAAGCTCCGCCGCGGAGTCATCTTCCCCGACGACGGTGCCGTGGACGCCTTCTGTTCGAAGAGTACGCGTCGCCTTCAGGCTCCCCGAGGTGAGCCTCTGGTGCCGTCCCCTTCCTTTGCGCGTATGCGATTAGTGAGGTCGTCAGACGTCGTAGTTGCCGGCCGCCGTGCCACGAACCCCGGCCATGTCGGGTGCTCACCGTGGTCGGGCGAGTTCGAGGCGCGTGCGGACGTGCACTAAGCACGTCCAGAGCGTGCGTATAGCTGCAAGGAGTAGCCTTTCGCGTGTTGGAGTTCGCGGGTCTCGGAGTCTGAAGAACGCGCACTGAACTGGCCGCCGCTGCGAAGTTCAGGTCGACGTCTCGTCGCCGTCGTGCGCCTAGAACCCTGATCTGGAGTACGGTTGCGAAGAGGGGTGTGCCAGCTTCATGTTGCACGTCGTGGCGTGGCCGTAGTCGATCTGTACGCGAGGCTAGGTTCTCCCAAAGTTCGCCGGAAGCCGCAGTGGTAATCGTCAGTCGCGTCGCCGCTCGCCTGAACCCTTGTCGAATCCGACGAGTCCAGTAGAGGAGGACGACCTGGCGCGAGTCCATGGCGTAGAGGAATGTACCACCTTGGGATCCCGGTGCAGAGCGTTGCGGGAGATGGCCGGAGTTGCTCGTGATCATCACGGGAAGTCGCCGCCGTCGTCAGATTCAGAAAGCACCGAGTTTTTCTTCAGAGAGGAGTGCTAGGAGGGAATACCTCACCTTGCTGTACTGCTGCCTTCGTGCAGATGAGTCGCATCAGCGCAGTGGCAAGCGAGCTGGCCGGTGTGGGAGGCGTCGTGGGATCGAGTCCCAGCCGACGCAGAACCCCCCCCTTTTCCTTTTGTTTTTTTTGTTGGGCCGTGGAGTGGTCGTGGGCCTGATTCAGCCGGGTGGGCTCTGCTCGCTGGGGCCGTGGAGGTAGAGTTGGGCCCGAGCGCCCGAGACTGGCCCGTGAGGCCAATTCCTCTCGGTTTTTCTTTCCCTTTTCTGTTTAAATTCAAATTTGAATTTGAGTTCAAATTCAAATCTGGTTTTGAGCACCTTTTCAAACAGGGGCTTCCCATATATGATTCTGGGGTAGTTTGAGCTACTGATGCCCATGGTGATATGCATTTTTGCAATTGGGCCCTCCATGATTTGGAGCTTGACCAATTTTACAAAATGCCCCCTGTAAATTCTTGTTTTTGCCAAGTTTGAGCATTTTTCAAAAGTTGCCCATGCCATATATGAAATTGGGGTAGTTTTACACAAGGAGTTGCATGGTGATGATGATTTCATCATCTGAACCTTTTTCAGAATTCATGTGGTGCAATTTTGCACTCAGCCCCCTGAACTCCAGTTGAATTTGCAACTGCCCTTGCAAATTCAAAATGGAGACATGTCATATATGTTTTTGGGGTGCTTTTCTGCAAGGATTTCAGCAGTGATGTTTTCATGATGTTTTGAGAAACTCATGAAATCTAGGTGTGATCACCTGGTCCAGAGGCATTCAGGTCTTCTGCTTGCAACATTTCAACTTCAGTGCATTTGAAATGTTGATCATCTGATCTCTTCAATCTTGTTCCATGTCATCTTCTTTTCAATCCAGCCCCTAACATATTGTCATATGTAATGTGGCTGGGTTCCAACTGTTGTTGCACTTTCCTGTGTGTCAAGTTCACCGACACTACTCCGTCTCCGGAATCATTGTTTTGCTTTCATGTTATTTAAATTCTTGTAATGCTTGTTGTTCATGTCATGCTTCCATGCTACTTACATTTAATTTAAGGCTTAGACCAAAGCCCTTACAATGTAAATAAAATGCATATGAAAGTGATGACTTGTCGTCATCACCTTCATTTCAATTTGACTAGACAGGGTCTTATCATGTGAATAAAACTTGAACATGCCATCCTTGTTTGAGTTTGCATCAGTTGCTTACTTGTGTGTTTTCCTTGCCGGTATCTTACGTTAGCACCCGAGACTGACGAGGAGACTTACGTGGAGCTGTCCGACACCAAGCACGAGGGTACCGTGGGTGCTGCTTCGACTACCTTACCAGGCAAGGGGGAGATCTGTGTCATTACTTTATAACTTTCTGCTCCTGCCTAGCTGTAGATCTAGAACGTTGTTGCTTGATCCTATCTACCTTATATGCCATGTTTAAACCCATACAGCCATGATCCCCACATCCCATCAAACCATTGTACTGCTAAGTTACCGCTGCTCAGCCATTGCTTAGTATGGATAGAAAACTTGCTGCTTACCTTATATGTTTATGGTTGGGATATCATGCTATAAAAGAAGTTGGTCGATATTTATTATTGTTAAATGATGTTAATTTATACTCGACGAAAGGTGGAAGGCTGGACTATTCCCGTCTGGTGCTTTGTTCCATTTGAGTCACCTATGACCCGAGTTCCGGGTATTGTGTTTCTTGACGAGCGTGCCTAATCGTGTGTGGGGTTTTATGGGGCCCCCTTGTCTTACCTACCTAGCCTCGTACATTCTAGTGGTGGCCCGAGCTGATTTACATTTGCAATGTGTGTGTGCTGGTTGGATCCCCAGTTGTTTCCAAACCAAACCAGGGCCAGGAGGACATAGTTTCTTGGCTGGCCCAAATAGACCGGCTGAGGACCCGGTCTCATAAGAGAACTAACCGGTAATCCAAAC
The DNA here is from genome assembly GCA_950022295.1 of Bromus sterilis. NCBI lineage: Eukaryota > Viridiplantae > Streptophyta > Magnoliopsida > Poales > Poaceae > Bromus > Bromus sterilis. Next base: position 237,754,259 of record OX465596.1, read on the forward strand.
CTGGAGTCATACGGTAGAGTCCGATTCGAGAGCGTGGCCAGCTTTTGAGTTGGGTGTCGACTCACCGGGGGCCACCCGGATATGTGCGCTGTTAGTTAGAGGGACTCTGACGTTCCGGAGTTTCAGGCGCTTACCTAGCCAAGTGGAAACCAGGCGTACATGCGACGTCTATAATGGACAGTTGGTACACCCCTGCAGGGTAAATCTTTTCGAAAAGTCGTGTCCGCGGTTATGGACTACTTGAGACCTACTCCTTGTTCATAGATAACATCAATGATAATCATGCTATTAAACTTGACAAACCGTGTGTGTGCCTTGGTTGTCTTTCTTCGTCCAAGGGGGACCGAGAGGGAAACGAGGTTGTGTTATGTTTGCGTAAGTAGGTGAATAGCCGACTTGTGACACGTTGTCAACGTACTTCTTGGATCTCATCTCTATTCTGATAGAACGAGTAGCCACCATATATGCTAGTACGGCTGCAACCTGTCTCTGTCTTTACCTTACCTGTAGCGTTAGTTATTCCGTAATGACATGTTCTCACCCCCGTTTACATTTCTGTCTTTACCGCTTTGCCTGATCGGCCGCTGCAGTGGATTACTACCTCGACCCCAGCACCGGACGTTACTTCGTGGAGGTGCCCCCGGAGGACGACGACGAGTACGAGTACCTCGACCAGTAGGATCCTTTAGTTGGGCTCAGACGTTCCCGTGGGTGGACATTTATGTGTAGCCCTCTCTAGGGCAATTTGGATCTTGACCGTACTCGGTCCCTATTATGCTTCCGCTTGATGTATTGATGTATTGATGAGATCTACTCTTGATGATATTATATTATTAGACAGTGGCGTTGTATGCCCTGCTCTATGTATCTATCTATTTGTATTTCCTTTCTTAGAGTTATGCTTATGTACCTGTTGTCTAGAATCCGGCAACGACACGAGTGCGAGTGTCGTGCGCCGGTGGCGTTTGATGCGCTTCTAACTCCGACCGGACGCGAAAGCGACTAGTTAGAGTTAGTACCGCGTCAGGGGCCTTACATAGCGTCTCTCTACTCCGACATCATCTCTTTCTTCATGATGATCATGTCTATAGGCACCTCTTTCTTCATGATGAATATGTCCATCGGCATCTCCTTCTTCATGATGAATATGTCCGCCGGTATCTCCTTCAGGATGATGATGTTCGCCGGCATCTCCTTCTTCATGATGATGATGTCTGCCGACATCTCCTTCTTCATGATGATGATGTCCTCCGCCATCTCCTTGTTCACGCATGAAACCGCGCCTGAGAAGGTGCTCCTCCAATAGTCCGGAATCAGGGTCCGATTGTTCAGAATCATGTCGGCTTTCGCCTCTTCCTTGCATCTACCCACTCGACCTCCGCTCATCTTGATAACCATGGTTTCCTACGCAACACAAAAAATAGAGTGTTTTAATTAGAACCACACAATGCGCATGCACATGGTCGCCAGAAAAATTCAGAATGACTTTCCTACAAATAGGACATATGGGTAGTGCAAAAAATTGCCGAAACGGAAATGAATCAACATTTCGGCAAACATCCATGCACCACACCGACGTAAGTGGCAACAAAAAGCTTCTTCCCATGCAAACATATATTATTTCATCACCACACACAAGATTCACCTATGTACAAAACATCATATACACACGGCACACTGCCGACCACACAAAACATACATATCCATGTCCTCAAACTACTTACCAAGTAGATTCGATCCGAGACGACACCGCGGTGAAAGAGAGTGGCGTTTGGATACGATAGTGAAGAAAGAGAGATATGGAGGAGGAAACAAAGTGTTGGAGAGGCTTCCCTTACAAATATATCAACCCAAATAGGCTAAACAACTAAAATTGAAGGAATATGGGCAAAATGGGGTGGAGGAGGAGGAGCACGGCCTAGGGTGGAGAAATTAATGAACTTGGGGTGGTGGTGGTGGAGAGGATGGTGCTTTAAATAGTAGATCTAGATGCCACTTTCTGTGGCGCATGTGCACTGGTGCACCACAGAATGTGAGGTTTCTGTGGCGCATGTGGCCGCGTGCGCCATAGAAACCTCACATTCTATGGTGCACCAGAACACATGCGCCACAAAAAGTGGCATCTAGAATCACGTGGTGCCCCCCAAATTTTAGTGGCGCCCCGGCATACATGCGACACAAAAATACGGACTTTAGTGGTGCACCGGGTCCGCATGCGCCACAGAATTGTCCATATTTCTGTGGCGCACCTTGTGCCATGCGCCACAAAAATATTTCTGTGGAGCACGCACTTTTTGGTGTGCCACATAATCCATTTCTATCTATAAGCAGTTTCCTAGTAGTGTCATGGGCCCGGGGGCTACCGTCGGGGCCAGTGGGAATGGGGGTACTCTAACCCGTCAGCTAAAGCCTAGCCCTTGGCACGATTGGAAGTCGTAACTAGAAGGCCCCCGTACCATGAAGGAAACTCCTCCTGGGGACCCCCCTTTCCTGAGGCTCAACTTCGCAAGACGATCCCGAAGACGATTGCCTCTCCTCAAGACATCGATCGCAAGACCCTGCTCCAACTAATGCCTCGCGAGCCCCCCAAAGGACGGCTGGACTGCCGAAGCACTTCACTCCAAGACGAGGGCAGTACCAAAGCCAACAAACACCTTATCCTTTCCCCCTTTTTCAGGGGCAGGTAGATTTAGTCAGGATAAGGGAGAAGTTTGTCCCCACAATGATAGCCCATGTGGGATCCCTTCCCTCTGAGATGTGGAGGAAGAGGACCAAGGTCTGGTAGATAAGTGCTAGCCAAGGCACCGTAGAATGAGTCGGCCATTCCGAACCCCCAAAGCTTGTAAGCTCACCGTGATCATATCCACCGGAGCAATCCCAGACATGCAGGACTAGGGTTTTACACCACCACGGTGTACCGAACCTAGGTAGCTCCTTGTATCCCTTGTGTGCATGCTTGCTTGACTTGGCCGTAGATCTGATAATCCTGATCACCATCGTTTTCGATATCATGAAGCAAAGCCCCCCGTGTTCGAACTACGGATTTGGGGGATTACCTTCCAAACAAATCACGCCGACACATTCAACCCTCCGGAGGGCTCACCAGCCTTCGGGAGGGATGATGTTTTCTTGAACGTCCCATGGTGCGGTGGCCTTTGAGAGATCGAAGCCTCCCGAAAGAGGGAGCTCCTAAATGGTGTATCTGTCGGCGGACATGGGGCTTTGAGGCCCGTGTAGAGGACCAGGCCTTGGCTAACGATCCAGAGTACCCCCGTTTCGACTAGACCGTCAGGTACAACGCTTATCCACAATTCAGTTGTCACCAGGGTCCGTTGAATTTCAATGGAACCTACAACGAAATGGTAAATTCACGATGGATTCTATGTATAAAGCTTTACTCACTCGATAATAATAAGAAGATTTGGCATATGAAGATACCACTGAATTTTTTTGCATGGTATCTTCGTAGGAGTGTGATTCTTACTAAAGTTAATCTTATCAAAAGGAATTGACATGGTAGCGCACAATGCGTTTTCTGTCATCATGAAGAAACAATTAAGCATTTTTCTTCCAATTTAAATTTGCTCGTTCTATTTGGTTAGTCATTCAAGTAGTTTCTGGCATGTATCCCCCTGCAACGTTGCTAACATTTTTGGCAGCTGGTTGCATGGGAATAATCATAGGGTGGGGGCGCTAGCCATTATTTGATTGCTATTACTATCTAAAAATGATAAGATTTTTATTGCTAAGACAACTTCCTTTTTTTAGGTTATCTAACAGTGTATTATTATTCTTCGTTTATGGTCGTCTCTACAGCGTGTGGAGTACCGTGACCTGTTTATGGAGACATGTATACTGTTGTAGGACACAATGAAGGATATTTTTTTTCCAACGTGGATGGCAACATAATCTATGGACTGGACCTCCTCTGTCGACGGTGATCAACAATTCTACACAGTGCTTTATTTCGTTATCTTTTTTTACTTTGCTCTCTTATGTTTAGATTTGGTGTGGCTGTGTGCATTTTAGTTATGCAGAGGCGGGGTGTAATATTTAAAATTATTAACTAATAAAGAATCCTTTATAATTTTTTTGCATTACATTATGGGAATGTTATGCATTATATTATGCTAATTTACAAACAAAGAAAATTTTCTACCTAGTCTGAATCGAGTTAACAATTTTCAAGACTAGTAAGCGTGCACGTGCAACGCACTAATAATAAAAAAAATCTAAATATTCACATATATTTGAACATTTAAATCAATTTTGATCATCGTCTCATGGTGGCGACTGCGGATCTCGCTATCCCAACCTTCCCCCATTGCCGCCGCCACAGAGGATGTACCTTGGCGTGTCGTACCGTGTGTAAGGGATGTAGGTGGCTGCATAATCGATAATCAACCTCTCTAGCGAAGACGATGACCTAGGCTTCAATGGCATTGATTGGGATGATTTATCAAAGAAAAGCGACGAGAAAGTCAACGTCATTATTTTTATGTTTAAATTTCATTGAAATTAAGTTTAAGTTCAAACTATATTAATAAAATTTCATCAACTGTGTGTTTAATTTTGTTAAGAAGTTAACTATAGAGGTTCGGTTAGAAATGACGTCTTTTTTAGGTTCGGTTAAAATTGCCTTTATATGTTTGAATGAAATGCGTATATTTCATTTAATCGTGATAGAAAAAAACTTCACAAGTAATGTAATATTTGGAGATTTGGGCAATGTGTGTTCTATATCAGTTGACGACCACACCTTTTAGGTTTTTATGGAACACCAAAACCATTAATATAAAATAAATCAATTACTTTCTCAAGAAAAAGGTATTTTTTTTCATAATGTTCTCAAACCCCAAACAAAATTAAATACGAACACTTGTCCATAGATAACAATCAATGTCTGTTCATTTGTAGATACAGTACATCAATTATTACATAACCGTGTACAAAATGAGCCAATACCAGAAAATATGTTTATATATAACATCTCCTTCTCTTGAAAACAGAAAAAAAATCTGCTAATTTCATGCTCAGTCTCGGTTTCCAGCATACCAAATCGATGTGAAGTCTAACCATAGAAGACTGGTTAACTTCAGTCACCATAGCCTTTTTTCATGATAGAATCTCAAATTTTGGAACTAGTAACGTTATTTGGGCTCGCCTCAACATTTTTCGTATTCCCTAGAATCCTTGGATATTTTTTTTATGTATGTAAGCACAATGGAGAAAGTTAGCTGAATAATGAAAGAGGTCATACTATTCTAGAATGCACTGAATAACTCTAGATCGCTACATGTTCATTACATTCTTTTTTCAGAGCCTCCATCTTACAAGTCTTAGGTCAATTTAATTTAAGCCCATATATGTTTAAATTGAGCAAAAATTTAGGACTAGTAGTAAGGTAAGAGCAAAACTTTTAGGGGCAAGACTAGCTATTTGGTTCTTGTAGAAGTCCACATAGTCAAGCAAACACCTTAAATAATCAGTGACATACTAACTCGCATTAAAGAGATACTATATTATCTATTTTATACTTCCTCCGTTTTTAAATATAAGATCTTTAGGAGTTTTCAATACGAACTACATACGGATGTATATAGACATATCTTAGAGAGTAGCTTCACTCATTTTGCTCCGTACATAGTTTATATTGAAATCTTTAGAAAGTCTGATATTTAAGAACGGAGGGAGTAGTATAGAAGAACAAATCTTTCCGAAACATTGTCACCAATAATTTTTTGTTGGCCTGTGGGAAAATAATAAAATGTAGAGTTCATGGTTTTATTCACCCCAAAGCATAGAATTCCAATCCAAGCATCCCAAAATGGCCATACAAGGTTGTGCAAGACTGGCAATAACATGTAGCACTGCTGCTAGAAAAATGTGTATCACAATCACACCTGAAATTGTAATAAAGAGTTGACCACAACTTTGCTATTTGAATACTTCATAATCACAAATTCACAATTATATTATATAATCTTTATGAATTAACACAACATCACAGTGCCTAATTTTTCTCTTGGAAATCTCTGGGCGATTATTTCCTCTCTAGCAACTCACGCGCAATCAGAGGGTGTCCTGAACCTCATTGAAACCAAATGGGATGATATAGTTGCAAATATGCCTCTCAATATATGCTACATATAGATGCCATATGTGAACTTAGTTGGATTCAAAAAGTATTAATAAGCTTAAGAGGATAAGAGAGTGAAATTAGTACCCAGCTAACACATGAGGATGGGGAGAAGTTAAAATAAAATATAAACATAACATAATGGTATCAGTTCCAACATAGGAGCTACAGGATAATAAACCTTGATTCTTTGCATTTTGGATCCCCACTCATAGCCTTCATCAAGAGATTTTCTCTGTTGACAGAGTTGCACTTCCCCTTGTAGTACTCATCACTACATTGAATGACCATTTCAGCGCCTTCTTTTCAGAGACTTACCTAGAAAAATGTATCAAAATGTGAAGATACCTTGCTTGGAATGAACATGCAAGTAAAAACTCAGTCTATGTACAGAAGTCGTCTTCACATCATTGCCTATGACCATAAAGATTTTGAGTAGTTGCATAGGGTATCTTGGGAATATAAAATGAGGTCTTCTACAAAAATGAAATCATAAATTTCCTACACCAACATATAAATTCATGTTTCTTCTACAAGAGAACAAAAAATATGTTTTTATTTTTTTTAACTTGTATGTATGATGCAACCTTCAGTTGTCCCTTTTTTGCTTGGAGACGTAACCAGTTGATTATAAATAACTCTAGCTCTATAATATTTTCATGGAAACAAAATATGAGCTTGCATTAGTTTTTTTCAAGAAGTGAGAAACAATGCCAAGGATTAACAGGGTAAGGTCCGCAGAACCTGAAAATCTAATGAAGTATAAGCATTGTATATCCTATGAAAGTCCTCAACAAGTTTGTCCTGAGCCATGTGTTGAAGCAAATCTGGTTCTGCATCACTGTATTATGACTGGATTACCTACACGATACTGGAAAGTATGCAAATCACAATCTCAATCATTTACAAATTCATTTAGTTTCCTAGAAAATATAAAAGCAATTAGAACTCCACAAAATATGCTTGAAGCAGGTGTTATAATAAAAATGTCCAATGAAAATGTGAAAGGTAAATTCCGTGCCAAAAATTGTTGTAAATGGAGTTAAATGAATACCATTATGCCCACCGTGTTTCCACCTCGATGCAAATTCGAAAAGGATAACCATAAAACCATCCTAGAAGGAATCAAATAAGAGTTTGTAAAAAATAAAAAGTTAACACGGGTCAAAGTATTAGCTCAAGAATAACAGGTTTGTGGTACCTCAAGAGATTTTGTGACTTTTAAATTGCCAACCAACTTCTTGTAGCTATCATCGGACATCTATGAACAACCATTTTGTCGAGCTTCACAATCTCTACAGTGCCAAGACAAATATATGCTTGCATGTACCATGATTCATATGTTGCCAAAGTAATCTTATGTGTGTAGAATATGATTGGCAACGATCAGAGTGCAACACAAAAATGATAAGATAAAAAAAATACAAAATTGGAACTATATTAAAAGGGGGGCGAGGGGGGGGGGGGGGCAAGTCCACTTACACATTTCTCGGTACAACTGATCCATTATGGAATTTGCATCCCTATTTCTCAAAAAATATTTTTATAATTGCGCTAATGTTTTCTTTAACCACAACCCTTACAACTTATGTACACATTAATATATACTGCAATAACCTCACTGCACAAAAGGAAAAGAACAAGTTAGATATTTTTCTGGAAATGACAAGTTAGATAGTTAAAACATGAATATCTTTAGTAATGGTGATAAATTGCTTATTCGGGTGAACAATTTATTTTGATATACCCGTAAATAGTTGGGTGAACAAGATAATCAAAAGTGACATGGGGCAATGGATGATAATTTAACTAATCACAATGGCAAACAAATTTAACAAACTGATGAGTAAAGCTACAAGATAGCAAGGGGCTGTAAAGAGACATGGGGCATAATGATGAATTGTTCAGGTACGTTACAAAACCTCGTCGGCGGTAGTCCAGCGGGTGGGAGCGCAGGGCCGTGGGGTGGCAGCCGGGGCGCGCAGGTTCCGCGGTGCTAGCCAGGGCCGGGGGAATGAGATATTTTGAGAGCACAACGGATGCAATTATGAAGAAGAACCACTAAAAGTTTTTTTCTGCGAATTAAGAACCACTAAAAGTTGTATTGCAATATAACTGAAAAAAGTACTCGAATGATCCTTTCCCTATTGTATATTAAAAGGGAGCACATTTATCTACAATCTTTAGCAAAAGGAAGACAAACAACGAAGTAGAAGGATAGAAAATAAGCCATATAATAGGTTTGAATAATCTAAATTTTTTGCCTAACAAGGAAAATAAATAAATTCCATACAATCGAAAAGCTACTTATTCGTACTTCTAAATTCGTTTCATCCATTCACCTTGCTACCCTCGAAACTGACAAGTGGGGCAAATTAGCTGTGTGAGGCGGCTGCAACCATTGATTCACAATAACCTTTTGTCACCTCAAGCCTCGAAGCTTATTAATTGGGTTCGAAATTCAAATGGGAGCACATACAGTGCCATACTCGGTGCCGCTCCAGTTTTCCTTGTTGTATTCTTCTTCTCTTGATTTCCTTCAAGAGCAACCATGTTGCCGCTCCCCACCCCCAGCCAAGCTAGCCGATGCCGGAACTACGTGGTGGCCACACCCCTCGCTGTCAAGCTCACTGTCGCAGGAAAAATGTGGAAACTGCAACCCTCACCGGTGAGCTCGCCGTCGCCAGAACCGCGCTAAGGCTGCACCCGCGCGGTCGGGCCAGCGAGCAGACTAACTATCAGCGAAATGGTGTGGCCTTCTATCCAGAACCGTGGCTTGTCCTCATGACCACACTGCATATGAATGGTCTATTTCGCTTTACCTTACTTCTGATTTGTGCATAAGCACCTCTACAAATTAATTCCTTTTGTTTATGTGTGGTTATTATCTTTTCTGCAAGGTATAATATAATGGTTATTTGATATTTCACTCCATTGTCACCCAAAAAGTTTCCTTGATATGATATATGCATAATTGTTTTTCCAGAGCTAGAAAACCAAAACAGTAAAAGAGCCTTGATTAGCAGTACTATTTATTATCATTGCACTAATAAATAAATGGAGAAGTACATTAAGAATTGGAAAAACTAATGTAGATTATGAACAAAAGTGTATTGTAAATTCCTAAACAAAATTACTGAATTGAGAGTTTCATGAAGTCAAACTAACCTGATGCAAACTGAAATCAATTTTCAACTCAACTGCAGCACCATGAATTGATAGAATGCTTAGCCATGAATAAATTTACAGGGCATGCAATTTACTACCTTTGGGAGCGGCGGTTGTCTTCAGAGGGGCGACGGTGGCGTGGCCGGGCGGGGCGGGAGGAGGTGGCCGGGCGGGCGGTGGCCGGGAGGGCCGGGCCGGGGGCGGGGGGGGGGAAGGGGGGCGGTGGCCGGGCGTGGCCGGGCCGGGGGGGGGGGTGGGGGGTGGCCGGGCGGAGGTGGCCGAGCGGGAGGTGGGCGGAGGTCGTCGGGGTGGGGGGAGGGGGACGTGGGAGGTGGGAATGGAGGCGAGCGGGCGACGGGTGTAGCGAAAACGGAAAGCAGTGTTAAACATGATCAGACTAATCACAATCATTAGATCCTAATCTAAGAGTAAAATAGTAGGTTTTGGATCTGCCACTGTGGATCTTTTATATTGGTAGTGATTAATTATTTATCCAACAGAGACTGTGATAGTTGGCACACCCTAAAAGTAATTTACAACGAAAATTCCTATCTGATCTTGAGCTTAGATGCTCTTGGAATCTAAGCCGCTAACTGTTCCCGAGATCATTGCAATGATTCTATTACAGGCTGGCATTTTATTTTCTCACAAGCAAACGACTTTCCGGCACTGTCCGTCTGAATCTACAGTGATCGTCACGGTACACAAGGAACATCTACTCTTCTGTCCCCTACCCCAGTACGTACGTGCTACACGTCGAGGCTAGCTCGTGGGCGAACACTTTCCGGAATTCTGGCATGCTCTTTGGCTCCATTGACAGCGCAAGCATGACGGCGCCTTCTTTGCCCGGAGCGTCCATCACGTACACGAAGCCTCTGTAATATACATGAGCGCGGGCCCATGAACACCGGCGCATCGCAAACGAAGTCAGCATCGAAGAGCGACATGCCCATCGAGTTGATGGCATGTAGGTGCGTATGGTAAGACGCCAGGTTTATGACATTCAGAACATCCAGATAATCATTCAGGAACCGTGCGGTAGTCGTCCCCTGGCTCGTCGCCGCGCGCGCCCGCCGACGCCATAGCTGGCGCTGACCAGGTTAGACACCACCTTCCCGACGGTGTCTACAGTTGACGCTCGGAATACAGAGCCGTATCTCCGCGTCCAGCGGTAGCTTGCGCACGCACGCTGCCACACCAGGGCAACAACGGCGCGGAATGTGAAGGCTCCTGCACACCATGCTTTGATCTTTGAGTGGATTCACCTGCTGCTTACTAACCGCGCGTGATAAGGACGCTCATGTACGTGAACGCAGTTGCCGCGTGCATTGGGGCCGGCTCGGGTTTGTATTCTGATTGATCGTACAACACCGTTCGCGGGTTAGCGGCGAGCGCACGGTGAGCAACCTGTGGTTGAAGCAGGGTGGCACATGCGCGTCTTTAGTGAAGCCACGGGCAATTAATGCTCGCCCACGTCTCCACGAAGAGCGCCGCGCTTCCGGCGTCGACAAAGGAGTGGTGCACAGCCAGGCCGAGCACAAGGCCGCCGCAAACGCATGTGATCTGCACCAGTAGCAGGACGCACGCCGGCGGCGGGCTCGGCGCCGGTGGCGGGCTCGGCGCCGGTGGCGGGGCACGAATAGGTCGCGCATCTTCCCGCATGGCACAAACTCGTTCATGAGTTCCTCCAGCGTGTAGTGATCCAAGCGCACGGTGACGAAGACCGCACCCTCGTCGGTGCAGTCTATCTGGACACGCCCGAAGCCGTCCAACCCAAGGCGGCCGGCCAACGGGTAGAACGCCACCAGAGACCTGGCCGGGCTATCCTTTATTGCGTCGGTCGAAAAGAAGCCTTCTTGCTCCTTGTTCGGCCGGTAGAAGTAGATCGTGAGTGTGTAGTCCGGGCGGGCGTCAAGGGCCAAGTTGGACAGCCAGACCGTGCACCGGGGATGCGTTCGTGCATACTGTGCCAGGGAACAACCGTTTCCCCGACGCTCGCTTAACGGGCGTTCAAGATGGATACATATCCTATCTGTTTTACGGGCAAATATTATATTTTATAATGTGTAGCACTATACCGATGTGACCCGCACTACTCATCCCACTGTGCTCAGCAACGACCGGGATTTCAGGTGCATCTGGTCTCGTGTGCAGATTAGCCATGTCCTAATTTACAATCCTAGAATTAGAAATCTTCAACGAACAGAACAGCCGCTTAATGATGTGGAATCTGATCTACGTGGAAATAATTAATTTGACCTAGAAACAATGACTCCTTTAATCAATCTAGCTAGCTGGTGGTGGTTCCGACGGATGGAAATGCGTCGAGAGAGGCAAAACAAAAAGGAGAAGAAGAAGCAGTTATAGGTTTCATATATCGTTGAGACCTATTTTGCGACCCCAACTCTACTATATGGAAAAACAACGCGAAGAACTGTGCATCGAATGAAGATGCTATAAGTTTCGGTTCAGCGACCACAGTCACCATAACTTCACGGCTCAGACCCCCCGCGTCCCTTCCGCGTCGCTCCCGTGGGCGACCGGGAGGGAAACCCTAGCCTCCGCCGCCGGGCCCCTCCTTCCTCTCCCTTTCCCCTCGCTGCCGCTGGGACGCGCCGCCGGACAAAGGCCGATCGGCGTCGGCGGCGGCGGGGACTCTTTCTGCCCCGGTGTGCGGGCGCCGGCACGGGCGGGCGTCCTCCATCTGGTGGTGGCGCGCTGGTGGCAGGGCGCGGTGGCGCGAGGTGTGGACGGTGTCGGCGGCGGGGCAGCGCGTTTGCCGCGCGCCCGTGGTGGCGCCTCCTTCGGCCCGCGTAAAGGGCTGCGCTGGGCGTCCCCATGGTCGCCTGGTGGCTAGACCTGGGCTGCCAGATCTGGCCGCCGGCACCTCGGGTGGCGCAGGGCCACCTCCCGTCCGCGGCTGCCGGCCCTGGTTGGGCTCCTCCATCCGTGGTGCTGCGTGGTTTGGTTGGGCGGGCTATAGAGCCTCGGCGGCTGCCTACGGCGGTGGTGGCTCAGGCAGCGGGCGTGCTCGGCGAGGCGGCGACGGATCTGGGCGCGGCTGCCAGTTCTGGTGGTGGTGCCTTGCCGGTCTGTCTTGGGGAGCGACGCGGGCTGTGAGCGGCTCCGGCGTGGGCTGCGGCGGCAAAGGATGGTGGAGGCGTAGGCGGCGCAGGGTTGTGGTCGTGGCTTGCCTTCCCCTGGATCTGGCCGACGATGCGCGGGGTTGGGCGGACACCGTCGCACGCGCTTCAGTGATGGGCCAGATATTAGGGTCCGTGCTTGGGCGGGTCAGTTCGGAGCCCGGGGCGGATCGAAGCTTGTGCTTCGGGTAGGCGCGGCTGGTCTTGGCCCGGGAGGTGCCCGCGGGCATTGGTCGTGCTCACTTCGCGGGTACGGTGGTCGCAGGTGGTGGCCGTGGTAGCAGTTCATCGTGTCGCGAAGCGACACCGATGGCCTCAGACTTGGCATCGCGTGAGCTGGCTTGGTCGAGTGGTCTGGGCCGGCTCCCCGGTGGCCGTCGGCAGCTCAGGAGTTGCCTCCCCCGGTTCACTGGAATTGGCTGGGGACGCAGGTGTGGGGCTTCCGATGATGGAGGCGTCCACCCAGACTCCGGAGCTGATGCCGGGCGGAGAGGTGATGGCTATTCATCGCTCTTCCCACCGGGTCGAGGGGGCTGAGACGGGACCGACCAACGTTATCTGGCGGCATGGATGTCGGGGCGGCGGCCCCGGAAGGAGGTCCACATGGCTGCTTTCCGGAAGGCACCATTTTGGTGGTGGTGGCTCTCCCCTGGGTTGTGCAGGCAACAGGTGGTGGAGCGGTGGATAGCCCGGACATGTCTCCTCGGGGGCGGTATCCTGGTCCGGATCTGGGGCTAGCCTCCGCGTGACCCTCTGGTGGCATCGGTGGCACGGGCGAGTTGCCGAGTGAAAGCTCCGCGCCTTGGCGTCGACGGCGGCGACACCAGTGGGTGTCGCGCGCTTCTTGAACACGTCGTCGTGGATCTTCTCCTCGTGTCAAGGCTCTAGGTGAAGACCTATGTCCAGCTGGACTTGTCAGCGACGACGTTTTGCGCCGTTCTCCCTCTTGAGGGCGTTGTCGTGGAGCTTAGGTGTACTAGGGTGTTGCGTGTATGCTTAGTTCAGGTGTTGTTTCGTGTTGGCCATGTAGGCGCCTACGTGTGCCGAGTATCTTAGGACCGGCTTTGTAAGAAGGCTATCTCACCATCATGTATCGATCAACCGTGTACTTTGTTCGTTTCCTTTATCTATAAAGGGGGGCGAAAGCCTGTTTTCTAGATGCTATAGGTTTTTTATGCATGACAAAGCCTAGCTTAGCCCACTCACCGTGTCATTGCTTTAAGGGCATCTCTAACAGTTACCGTAAAACTGCAAAAAACATGAGTTTGATGGACTGAACTCAATTTTTTGTGCCGAGAAATCGCTGACGCAAAACAGAATCCATAAACTAGAACTGAAAGCCAGAATATTCCCTGTAGTCTTCTTCTTCCTCCCAACAGCACCGTACGTTCTCCAATCCCTTCTGCCAAATTGGATATATTTTGACCGAATTAATGTGATCGCTTTATTCGTAAGACAGATTGAAGGTAGCTAGTAGAAGGAATGGATCAATCGCTCGTTGGTAGGAAGTAGACGCCCGGCGCCGGCCGGTCGTAGTAGACGGCAGCACGGCAATAAACGAATGGATCAATCGCAGTAGAGATTCCGGCCGCGCCAGCCCTAGTCGCTTCCGGCCGCGCCGTCCCCGGTTGCGTCCTTGCCGTGGTGGCCCGGCGATTTAAATAATTTTGGGAAAAATTCTGCGGTGGTTTGATGGTTTTTCCACGGTGGTTCAACGATTTTCCGACATTGACTAAATACAAGTGCCCTCAAATATTGGCTTTCGACCTGGGTATACATGGATCAACTTCGAAAATTTTCAGTGCCCCGAAAACTGATTTTTAAATTGGGATTTTTTACAGTATTTGTTAGATTGCTCTTGTGGACTAAACCTGAAAGCGGCCGGAATTTTACGGGTTTGACCGGTTTTACAGCTCTGGTAGAGATGCTCTAAGAGAGAGAAGCTTTCTTAGAGAATTTTACGGGTTTGACCGGTTTTACAGCTCTGGTAGAGATGCTCTAAGAGAGAGAAGCTTTCTTAGAGATGCTCTAAGAAAGAGGGAGGGAGAGAGGAAGAGAGAGAGAGAGAGCAAACAGTAGAAAGCCAAGCCAGAACAGTTGGGGAGGGAAGAGAGTAAGGAACCACGGTTGGAGACCACGCTTTTATTGTGTGAGCTCGAAATGTTTTTCAATTTCCCGTGTAACAGCGGCGCGGGGGAAGTGGGAACATCATAGCATAGTACCGTGGGGCTCCGGCGTGTAGCCACAGCCCGCGGCCTCGTCCAATCCATGGGGGTATAGCTGTAGCTGCATGCATGTGTATCGGCTGGTAAAATTAACCTCGTCTGTAAAAAAAAAACCTCGTCTGTACTCTGGACTTATTGCATGCATGCCGCGATTGATCCACCTGGAATCTACTGCGGGTGCACATGTATCTTCGTAAGTCAGTGCACTAACAAGAAAGCGGCCAACAGGGATATGGACAACGGACGGACAATTAACTTTGTTAGCCATCTTCAACCCAGATCCTTAAACATTTGCATCCGTTTGGATTGTACTGTTTAATCAATTTTGCCATCCACCACAGTCTTGTATCCATCCGTGGTTTGATTCGAATGTTCGTTTTTCCGCAAATCTAAGCCAAACCAAAGGGAATTTTACAGGAAACCCGATACCAAACATGTCTCGTTCTGATAACCTGGCCCACACAAATGTTCTCCGCGCTAGAAAACCTCCCCGTGTGCGAAGAAGTTGTCGGCTGGTTATTGCGGTTGAACGCCAGAGAGACGCGGATGGAGGTCTCCGGCCAGAGATTGGTTCTCCGCGCGCACGTTAATGCCGGAGAGACGCGACGGGACAGATCCGAAGAGACAGTGATACCATCATCGCAATGTTGTCTGTGTGTGTTTAATGCTGGTAACGCGACGGAACGGATTCGAAACGATGAAGATGCTTCAATGCGGGTGCGTTAGCCGAGAATCCTATCCCAGCATCATTGAAGTCGGTTGCACACCCGTCCTCCTGCCAACTTTTATATAAAACGGCGCGGCAAGCCTCCGCCCCATACTCTCATCCATGCTTAGTCACATCCACATCACTCCGATCACCATGGTCTGCTCTATAATCACTACTTACAAGATGCTCATTCTGCTTTGGCAACCGAATATCTCGGCGGAGCAGGAGAAGCCTCGAATCCTGGATGCAGAGGAGGCCGCAGAGCAAGAGGAGGAGGTAGAAGAGGATGAGGAAACTAGTGTGAAACGTAGCTATCCAAACATTTTTTTACCCTTATTGCCTACGCGTTTTGGAACCATCGCTTGCCTTCGATTGCGATAGAGGGGTCCTATTTCACACGATACAGAATAACCGTTTGCCATAACGCCAGATTGCACAGACGCTTTGAGAACATCACTCGTATGCTTTGCGGAAAACTATCCCAAACAGTTATATACATAAGATCGCACGCGTTTTGTGGCTTAAAATTTTGTGCGATATAGGGGATATCGCACACAAAATACTAGGAGGAAATTAATGTCTGTGATGTATTCTGTGCGGCACACGGTCGATTGGATGCAAATGTTTGTGATACCTTGCAATCACACACGATTAGAGCGAGTAATGTGGTACAACACAAACGTACAATTCTTCTTGTCTGTTTGTGATGATATATAGATCTCCCACAGTTCTGTAGTTTTTCTGCATCACGAACAATTACGTTCTAAGTAGTATTTCCTATTGCTTTCTTTTCAGACGGATCGATTGTACGAAGACACGGAAATAGTTGAACCGTGTGCTATCATAAAGCAAGGGCACAATAAAATAAATATTTTCAATTAGCCCCACTGGTACTAAATTTGCTAGAAAATGTTGTTCACCAAATTAATCTCCACGTCAAGCACATTATTCATCAAGACATAGTAAAAGTGAATGCTAAGTATCTCAATGTCACATAATGAAGGCACAACCCTCTCATCACATGGAAAACAAATGCATCCAATTGTGAAGTGAACGAAGAAGAAAACATACTTAATGTTTAACAATCAAAACTTGTGCTAAAATCTGATTCTTTGCCTTCTATGTAGTGGTTGCGCAACAACTTGCAAATCATATTCCTGACACTAACAACTCCGATTCGGGTAGCGGTGCAGCTGTGAACTTTCGAATAACTTATATGATTTAAAAATCAGAATGCCTTGTACGTGTGACTGAAAGAGATATAGATACTAGACTTACTGTTGGTAGTTTGTAGGAATCATATATTGCAGAAGATTGGGTTGAGTAACTCATGATTTTACAAACATAGAATCCACACAAAATTTTCCCGGTTTGTTGCTGAGGACATTGTAAATTCGTATACATAGTTAGTAATATTGTAAATATGTATATATAGGAACTATAATCCCTCCGATGTAATCTGTTTTAGTTTCTTTGGAGTACATACAAAACTAGAAATGTGCTTATATAACAACTTGAACACATGTATATACTTTCTAAAAAGAACGGATTTTAGTATCTTACGGAAAAATGGACTTGTGTTGCAGCAGTTCTGATCTATGGGAACGGTTCCCTCCAATCCGAATGTAATCACTATGTCCACTATAAATGAAGATGAATTTTTGCATATTCAATTATGGAATGAAGTCAAATTTTACCATACTCATTTCCGAAACTAAATATTAGAATAAGTTTCACCATAGAAGAATTCAATACATATCAATGAATTTCTGAATGAATCACATATCCATAGGTTTTCTTTTGCACAGAGAATCCATCTTTTATGTAGTAGACTTTGTTGAGCTTTAGAGCGATCGCAAGAAAAACCCATTATTTCCTATATGTTAGACAAACACGGAAAGAAATGGAACATGTTGGGTACCGAAGGACAATCAACGTACATGTGGCTGTATAATTTACTTACTTTTCAAAATATGGAAGCAAGTGAAATTTTGATGTCTGGTCACGAAAAAGCTTTTCGGCGAGCCTTTGGACGGCCCATTCATTGCAAACAGTTAGTTCAGTCTCATTTATCATAGCAGGATCTCTGAAATCCACGTGTTACGTTACTCGATGTCTAAGCGCAGTCAAAGCACCGAGGAAAAAATATAGTTAGATATAATTCGTTTATGAGCTTATCGGAGAGGTTTATTGAGTTTTTAAAGTACTTACAAGATGACGAATCGAATTAAACAAAATTCGAGTATATCAAAGTTGAGGAGGTAAAAAAACTCCTCGAATGTTACTGGTAACTCATCAGGCTTTGTACATAAACTGAAATGGGAGCCATGCATGGTATATAGTGAGACAAGCCTAATCGGTTTTTTGCATTTTCTAAAGTAAATAAGCATGCACCTTTCTGCAGTAACTATCTGGCTTACTCAGGTGTTTGCAAGTAAGATATGGCTGCCCATGTACGAACTTACATGCTTGACTTATATCTATAGGGCACAACTTGTCCAGATCTTTCAAGAATGAGCCTGATTTCAGAGTTTCCATAATCTACACGCTCTTTTTTCCCGCCCGAAGATTGTTTGCAGTAGTGTTTCCCCATCATCATCGGGTTGCTCATCATCTGGCGCCTTGAGTCAGCGAGATCGTCTCCTCCGTATCGGGGTGCTCTTCTTGGGATTTTCTGTGGTCTGAGATAGTGATAGAGGCGAAGGTGTCCCGATGTTTCGATGAGATGGTGGAGATCGATTTTGGTGGAGTAGACTTTCACGACCCGACTACGAACGTGCGAAGACGTTGCGCCTTAGCAATCAGTAAACCAACTCCGAGAGGTTATTGATCCCGCGGATGCACGATCAACCTGACCACGAAGGTCAATTCCTGCAAGCAATCGAAGAACAAGCAAGAACTAAGAATTGCAATCTGGATATTGCGAATATAAGATGAAAGATTAACAGAAGTTGGGGTTCCAATGCGGTCTTGGCCTGGTCGGACGACACAAACGAAGAACTCGAAGTTGCGGCTATGGCTAACTTAAATCTAATTAAAACCCAAGTCTAAACGACGCCCTAAGGGCTGTATATATGGGGGAACAGAGGGGATTTTCGTGACCCCTTGGAGGTGGGGTCCGAAAACAACCCTAACTCGGTTTCCCCACACATACGGACTCTAAAAACAGCCTATAATGTGGTATTTCGAAATTACATGGGCCCAGCCCAATATTAAGGTGACGCAGCACCTATAATTGCTCTTGGACGAAAATAATGAAGTGGCATCTCGTGTATTCCGTCCAAGCCTTCATGCATGCCTTATGGTGGCTTCAACGTGCGAAAATCCCCACTGGAAGCTCCACTGTACTTTCCCCTGCGCGCACCTTCTTCTCCATTCTTGATCCCGCTCCAATGACCATCCTTCTTGTCCATGCTAGGTCCTTCATTCATAAGCAAAACAAAAGTATCTAATTTAGGCAGCATCATATGTTCATGAACAATAGAAGGATTCGCAAGAAACGAAAGTACCTGATAATTTAGTTGACGTGCACGTGCTCTAGTAACTGGTCCAGTATGTGTAGTTGGTGAGGGTATGGGTGTAACATTAGTAGGGATGTCCTCATCAGATAGTGAGGTTATTCTACGAGTTCTGTTGCTGTTCTAGGAGCTTTTCGGTCTTAGTCTGAGCTTTTTGAGATTTTTACTTTATTTCTCATGGTAGACTGATGAGAAGTCAGTGCTAGGTCGCTAGGATGATCAACGGACATTGCAGTTGGAGGTACAAGTACATTAGACTTTTTAGCTAGTGGTGTAGTCGCATCATACTGTGGAGCTTGTTGTACGAGTGCGTCAGGATTTTGAGCTGTTGGTGCAAGTGTGCCAGACTGCGGAGTTAGTGGTGCAGAACAGAATTTTGAGTTGGTGGTTTAAGTGTGCTGAACTACGGAGCTTGTGGTACAAAATTGTCAGACTGGTGAGATGGTGGTGCCTCTCTATTAGGCTGATGATCGAGCGATGCAGACGTGTGATCCAAGGGTCCCGCCATGTCGGTCCGCTGACCAAACATTTGTGTTGTGTGGGACTGCTGAGCACACATGTAGTAATATAGACATTAGTGAAACACCCATGTGTGGTGCATCATTGCTATATAGAAGTGGCGCACCACATACATAGTGCGCCACTAATGTCTATATTAACTATACCCTTTTTCTAGTAGTGACGTTTTTGATGTATCACCAGCTAGGGCACCGTAGCAAAGGATTGGCCATTCCAGAGCTCAAACTTGTCGCTCTCCACTGCCATTTCCATCGGAGAAATCCCAGACAAGCAAGAGTAGGGTTTTAAACCTCCATGGTGGCCTGAACCTAGGTAGCTCCTCGTGTCGCTATGTGTGTGTGATGTGCTTGTAGACCTAATCGTCTTCGCCATCGTTGTCTCTTAGCCTGTGAGTCTAAGCCCCTAGATTTCGAACAAGGGTTTTGGAAGGTTTACCTTGGACAAATATCTCCGACATTGGGCACGCCAGGTAGGGGGTTTCGTCTTCTCGTCTCCGGCATTGGTATGGCTGGAATCTGCATCCGCGGCATGGAGCACCACCCTGATGGCGCTCCTGCCGGTGTTATCTCCATTGACAACTACGGCTTCCGGGACCCTGTCGCGGGAGTGTGCTATTTTAACACAGATGATGGTGAGGGGCGGGCACACAGAACGCCGATGTTTCAAACGTCAGAGCATGAAGACACGAGGATTTTTAGCCAGGTTCAGGCCGCTTAGAAGTGTAACACCCTACTCCTACTTGTCTGGACTATTTGGTGATGAATTACAACGCGTGAAGCTTTCTCAAAAAGGGTGTCTCGAGCTTCTATGCAAAATGAGGGTAGCTCCAGTCTAGATGAGGTCTAACCCTTTTTTGGTAACCCTCCATTTTATAGTCCAATGGGGTCACCACAGTGTTCGTCATCTGCAAGTTACAACGAGGTCACATGCACTGTGATGCTGAACACGTGGCGTTCTCGGGGAGTTTCCAGAAAGTACCATTGTCCTATCACGGGGGGGGGGGGGGGCACTTCAAAGGAGGGAGACTGCCATCTCCCTAGGCACCACACAATCCAGCCCTGCCATTACGGGTAGAACTTGCGGACATGGTACTTCCGGAGGTGCTCAATGTTCCATGATTTTCTCACAGGGACTCCATCCAAGGTCTCCAGGCGGACAGATCCGGGTCTGCTGACTTGAACTACTTGGAAAGGGCCCTCCCAATTAGGCGATAACTTGTTTAATCCCTTCCCGGATTGTAATCGATGAAGGACAAGGTCTCCGTCCTCAAGCTCCCAAGACCCTATAGAGGCGCAGTCCTTGCTTGTAACGCACGACGCGCACAACATTTCGGTTATGGATCACCTCAGCAACCATGACGTCCTGTTGTCGGAGTCGTTATTTCTCGGCTTCATCGTAAGCGCGAACACGAGGGGATCCATAAGTGAGTTCAGTGGGGAGTACTGCCTCCGCCCTGTAGACGAGGTAGAACGACGTCTCTCTAGTAGCTCTGTTGGGTGTGGTCCGGATGGACCAAAGGACTGCTGGAAGTTCTTCCACCCAACGCTTGCCACATTTTTTCATCTTGTCAAACATGCGGGGTCCGAAGACCACGCAGAACTTCCGCATTAGCTCTTTCTGCCTGACCGTTGCTTCTCGAGTGGTGATACGTCCCAAACATATCTATAATTTCTGCTTGTTCCATGCTTATTTTGGTGATATTCCTGTATGTTTTGATGCACTTTCATATGATGCACTTTCATATCATTTACAACATATTTGTACTAACCTATTAACTTAGTGCCCAGTGCCAGTTTCTTTCTGCTATTGTCCGTGCATTGCAGGAAATTTAAAAAATAAAAGTGCTTAGAAAATTTGAGAAAAAACATATAAAAAATAAGCAAGGTGGAAGAGTACAGAAGCCTGTAGGGGGCCCACCCCCCATCCGGCAAGGGGGTGGTGGTGCCCTCTGGCCGCCTAGGCCAGGGGGCCACCCCTCAGGCTGCACTTTGGCCTGTATTTATTCCTCACTCTGAAAACCCTCGTGAGCAACCCCGTTTCGCGATTTCGTCCATTGTTCCTCCGCCTTCGTGATTCCGATCTCGGGATCGCCGGGAGAAGCTGTCTCGGCACCCTGTCGGAGGGAGGATTGACCTCTATAGGCCTCTCCATCACCATGATCTCCTCCGGGATTTTCCGAGAGTAGTCCCCCTTGGACCATGGGTCCATGAACAATAACTATGTGATGTCTTCTCTCCAATCTCGTGCTTCAATGTTTAGCCCTTGTGAGCTGCCTCTCATGATCAAGGAATCTATGTATTAGTTCCTGTTTTTCTATGTTGTGTTTGCTGGGATCCGATGGATTATAAGATTATGTTCAATTTGTGATGAGTAATATATTTGGTTTACCTTTATATTTTATTTCTTGAGTGTTCTTGCATGTTCCCCCGTTATGTTTGTTGCTTTGGCCAAGTAGTTGATTGTAACTACAAGAGGGAGCGTTATGCATGATTGTGGGTTCATGCCCACGATATCTAGCTTGAGTGACAGAAAAATGAGACTAGGGGATGCGTTGTTTGCCACCAGGGAGAAAACAACGGTGTTTGTAACTGCGGTTGCATGGATTGCTTACATTGCACATAGAGTGTTAAGGCAATCGTCTGTTACTTTAAGCCTACAATTTGTATGGGGTTCGCAACTTAATACCAGCGAGATGTTTTGGATAGATATCTCAATGTGGATGATTAGTGAGTAGATGCTGATGGATAAACAGTCTACTTGTTTTCATGAAATGCTCACATGATTGAGCCTCTTTACTTTATAGTAGCATAATTAGCATTGCGGTGCGTTCATAATTCTGTCAATTGCCTAGCTGTAATTTGTCACCCGGCATGGCTGTTATCGTCTTTTGGGAGAGAGACATCACTTGTGAAAATCATGGGACCCCTGTCCATATTTCCATCATAGTTTACACCACTCCAATTTACTGTTTTACTTTCCTTTCAGTTGCCACCACTATTTCCACCCTTGTGTTTGATCCTTTGTAAACAACAAGAACGGAGATATTGACAACCTCTCTGACTCGTTGGGAGCAAAGTTATTTGCGTTTGTGTGTATGTCCAGGTCAGTAATATCTTTCAGACGGCGCATTACTCGTTTCACGACCTTCTTGTTGCGCTTGGAGTCCTACTTGATTGACAACCTTGGTATCTTTACTGAGGGAAATTTGCTGCTATCTACATCATAACCTTCCACTTGGGAAAACCAACGAGGAGGTGTTATCTACACCAATCAAGCCAAATTCCTGGCGCCGTTCCCGGGGACTCCAGTCTTCAAGATAGGGAGTTGCACACTATCTTTTACCTATGCTTTTTAGTCTTGTTAGTTTACTTTTAAGTTTTTGATTTAGAGTCTTTAATCAAAAACACCAAAAAATAGTTACTTTGTTCTTAGCTTACCTCAAGTAGTAGCCAGTATGTCATACTTTTCTGTTTTTAAAGCTTCTCCTAATGTTTAATTCAGAAACTTTAGACAGGAGAATGGTGAGAATTTGAAAAAAAGCCTGGGATAGGCTTTTCATGATTTATAAGAAGGTTACGCCTGAGATATCTACGGGTATCTTGCTTGACACTTTTTATCATGGCGTCTTTAAGTGGTGTAAATTTTATCTAGAATTATTAGCTAGAGAAAATTTTCTTAGGTGTGATCAGGCTAAACCTCTTGATATTATGAATGGTCTATCTAGTTTCTTTTTTTATGATCATGGAGTTGATGCTATTATAGATAGACTTGCTACTATTGAGAAGAAATAGATGATTTAGAGTTGAGAGAAGTAGAGAAACCTAAACCCATTAGAGAAGAGATTTTAGAGAAATTTGATGTCTGGGAGCCTTTTATTAGAATTAGCATTTTCAACCAAGACTTTCTTTCTTACTGTGATATTGGATCCATGGTTTCCACCATGCCCAAAACTGTTTATAATTATTTAAAGCTTGTCAGTATGGTTAATTTACCTTGCTATCATGAACATGTTAATGGTGATATTTCTGAGATTCAAGGGAAGGTTGACAACATCCAAGTTTGATTTGCAAAAAGGTACGCCACGATTGACTTCATCATTTTTAACTCAACAAATCAAGGAAATATAGTGCTTGGAAGGGACTTCCTCCGAGCTATGAAAGGATTCACTGACATAGGTAAATGTGAAATACGTTTTCTTGGGAGAGCCAAACGTACGTATCTCTTCCCTAGAAAAAAGGAAGAGGAGCTCATTGAAGAGCAAGTTGCAAATTTTGATGATCCTATTGATGATGCTTTCTTTGAAACTCAATTCTTTTTGCTTCATGTCTAGCTCAAAGGCATAAAAGAAAGCGCTTATTGGAGGCAACCCAAAATGTTTTTTACTTTCATTATTAGTGGTCTTGATGCTTGTTACTACTATAGAAACATCATTGTATCTTCATTTTCAAGCTTTGTGCCAAGTTTTAGGCTCCAGTGGTAAGTGGATCAAAAGTTGTGAAATGCTGTCCAGAAAATAGATTCCGTTTGCTTCATTGCAAAAATCTTTAAAAAGCACCAGATCATCTTTTTTATCTGATGATTTTTAACAGTATGCTCTATATAATTGGCTAATTGCCACCTGTTCTGAGTTTTTTTATTTTAGTTGCAGATGTACGCCAATTCTTTTTCACTACATGTTGTTCTTATTTTCCCAGATTCTGCCCTCTTCTACGCTTTCCCAGTTTTGCAAATCTTGCGCATGCTTTTTCCTGGAAAAACTTCTTAGCAATCTTGAGAAACTGTAGACCTTATTGAAAATCCTTATTTCCAGCAAAGGAAAATTATTTTGCTATGGGTACTAACCACTCTAATCAGTTTATGATGAGTCTCGTATGAAGGGAGTTTTCAAATGTGCGAAGGAAGATGATGAAAGGAGATCTAGGAGTCCCAAAAGCTCAAGTTTGGGGATGAACCCGACACCGTCAAGAAATATTCAAGGAGACTCAAGCGTCTAAGCTTGGGGAATGCCCCCATGCATCCCCTTCTCCATTAACAACCATTAGTTCGTCCTTCGCCATGCTATATTTTTATCACTTCATATGTTATGTGCTATGCTTGGAGCGTCTTGCATTTACTTTTTAGTTTTCTTTGTTTAGTTCTGTTTGCTGTTCATAACAAGTTGGACCCTAGCATACCTTATTTGGGAGAGAAACACGCTCCACTTTTTCCTAGAATACTCATAGTTTTCCTGCTTATCTTTGTTGAGTGTTCTTTATTATTTCTAGCTGCTGTCATGTTTAGCTCTTGTTTTTCATGTTTATCTTTAAGAGATTTGTTTAGGACTTTGTTTCAAGTACTCTCTTTAGTTTCATGCTTATCTTGTTTAGAGAGTTGGCTTGTTGCACTGAATGTGTGTCTTGCTTTGAGTAGGTAATTGAGGTTGCTATTATAAGTTTAGTAGTAACTTGCAATAGTGTTGAGGTGTTGTTTCGAGTAATGTTTGGACTTCTGTGTATCGAGATCTCAAGCCTATTAGTGATAGGTTTCATATTTTTGTTCAACGTGCTTTATATAGAACACTAGCTACTAGATGGATCACTAACTTCTGGAGGGGTTGTAATATATAGAATACCCTCACAATATCATGGGTCGAGGATGCGCAAGGATAACCAAACCCCCATACACTCCTCCTAGGTGGTAATTGTCTCTTTGTGAATCTCCTGACTAGATAGAGAGTTATCGATAATAAGTGGATGAGTTCCTTTGACTAATGCGAGTGTTCGATTGTTGGCACTTCCACCATCCATATTTTTCTAGCCTCTTCGGTATTGTGCATTGCCCTTTATCATCTTGAGAGTCGGTGCAAACTTCGCCGGTGCATACAAATCCTTGTCATGATACGCTCTGTCATCATAAGACTCATTATATATTCCTCAAAACAGACACCATACCTACCTATCAAGGCATTTGCATAGCCTTTCTGAGATACATTGCCATGCAACATCCATCTTCTCATGACTTCATCTTTTATTCTCATACATGCTTTTGTTTGATCGTAGAGATGCATGCTAGTTGGGCCTTGCCCTCATAATTTCTACATGACGCACTAGTATCATTGCATATCCGGCTACACTGGCAGAGGCATACATTTGCATACATCATGATTTAGTTTCAGTTTTCTTTATGTTGAGTACTTCTTTAAAAGTGTGTGATCTTCTACATCCTTGTAAAATATAGAATGTTGCCCTTAAATTGAGGAAAATATCCCAAAGAGCACACAAATAAAAGATCCCAAAAGAGGACACATGAAAAAAAAATCCCAAAGAGGACAAATGAGAGATAAATAGAAAGGGCCAATGAGGCCACATAAATACAAAAAATACAAAAAATAGAAAAAAGATAGAAAAATAAAAAAAGAGAAGGGGCAACACTACTATTCCTTTTGAAAGATCCACAATCGTCCTTCAAAGTAGCATTTGTACTCCATAGAGAGGTTTTCATATCATTCATGCATAGCTATGTGGGGATCCTTACACTATTGAACTTGGCTTGTATATTCCAATGATGAGCCTCCTCAAAAGAGCTCTAGGTCTTCGTGAGCAAGCGAGTTAGATGCACACCCACTAGTTCCATTGGAGAGCTTTCATAGCTCATATGTGCATCCGTTGCATGGAAATCCCTACTCCTCACATTATGTCCTGACCAGAGCATGGGTAAGGAGGAAAAAGAATCCTACTCTCCGATAACTAACTTAGTAACTACAAAATAGTTTTTGTCTAGACTCGACTTCGGCCAGAGTGGGGAGCTTTCATAGCTCTGATACCAAGTTGTAAGGCCCGATATGCGGTACTGTTCCAGATCTAGATGTTTCGATCCAGATCCGGGGACGAAGCACATATCGGTCCCACCGCGACATATGACGAAGTCATATGCCCCGGATTTCCAACATGATATCACAACATTACAGATACAAGGATACAACATCTCATACAATCGGCATACAACTGCCTCAAATACAATACAACAGCGGAAGATATATGTCTGAGTACAGACTACAATCAAAAGCCTACTGGCAAAGAGAAAACATCGATCCCATAACCACACGGGTCCAGGCCCTCCGCCGGGATCCGCCTAACTAGTCGCCGTCGAGTCTCCACGTGAAACGTCGGTCACCATACCTGTTGTCGATCAGAACCCTGAAAAGAGTTTGGGGGTAGTATCATGAGTACAGAGGTACTCAGCATCCAACTGTAGTGGTCATCTGACCCAGCAAGGACTTCATCACTCGTCATTCTAGGACAACTAGTAGTTTACGGTAAGAAAGGGGTAAGTGGTGAGGTTGCTGCCGCACTAGCATTTATGAAGTGGCTAACGATCTAGAGAGTAAGGTAAGAAGCCAAGCATTCGATGAGGAATCGCCTCCAACAAGTCTGCTACCCACCTACTACGCAAACACAACACCTATCCTATCCTTGTCCTCCTCTTCGCATCCCGACGAAGAAGAAGCAATCAAGGCACACACACGTTGATCAAGTTATATTAAGATTATCTCAGTTGTTGTTGTCTATGAACAAGGAGTAGGTATCAAGTCGTCCATAACCGTGGACACGGCTTCTCGAAAAGATTTAACCCTGCAGGGGTGTACCAACTGCCCATTACAAGGCTCCGCACGCACGCCCATCTCTCTCTGTTGCTACCCATCATAGGCAACCATTTTATGATTTAGTTCCAAGAGATCCGAAACGACAGGTCCCTCTAACCAACAACGAACAAATCCGGGTGGCCCCCGGGGAGTCGAAACCCAATCCAAAAGTTGGCCACGCTCTCGGATCGGACTCTTCCGTCTCAACAGGTTTTGGGTTACCGAGACGCCTCACGTGAGGCCTCGGGCCCTCACCGGTCAAAGGTGGACCAACAGGGAAACCATGTCTCCGCTGGTCCGGGTTGTTTAAAAATTGCGAGGGGATCCACCAAGCACACACACGGGGTTTCAAATGGTAAATCAGCTCGGGCCACCACTAGAAATGTTTGAAGCTAGATAGGTAAGAAAAGGGGACCCCATAAAATCCCACACGCGGTTAGGCACGCTCAGTCTTAAAACCAATACCCGGAACTCGGATCCTACATGACTCGAATGGAACAAAGCGTCGGGGCGGGATAGCCTAGACCTTCCATCCTTCGTCGAATATAGTCAACATTATAATAATCATATCATCAACAACAATATAATAACAATGTGATAGCCCAAACCAAGGAGTAATAGGGTAACATCGTAGCATCCTAAGCATGCATACTAAGCAGGGGCTGAGCAACGAGCAATATTAACATAGCAGTACAAGGTTTGCTGGGAGGGGACATGGCTGTATCGGTTTAAAAGAGGCTGTAAGCATGTGGTAGGATCAAACATCGAACCTATCCTATACTAGCATGCAAACCGCTGGTTGAAATAGAATGGATCATAAGTAATGCATAGTCCTTGCCTGTTGATAAGTCGGGTTCCGAAGGTGTAGTTGATTGCAAACTCGCATCGTCTCCGAGAGGTACCCGCGAAGCACAAAAGACGGTAAACACTGGAAAGCAATCAACGAGCAAACACTCTATTACTACGAGGCAAACACGAGAAAGCATCAACAAGAAAGCAACACGAGACATCGCATCTAACGTCGAGAGCGGTTACTAACAATTTAAGTGAAGTACTCGTCACACACGACGATACCGCACATTTACAAAGGTTCAAGTTGTTTAGCTACAAGTGAGCAAAGGTTGTTAACATGGCAAGCACAGAAGCATGGCAAGAGGTGAAGCAAAATAAACTATCTAATCTAGTCACTTTAAGTGGGGGTAAAACCTATACATGGCAAACTATTGCGGACCCCACGATATTTATTGCATTTGGTACTGTTTTTCCCCTAAACATATTTTATTATTTTTATTAGCAAGCAAGAGCAGCATAAACACAATCTACATGCAATTCTAGTCAAGTTACATATAAAGAACATTTTAAACCGAGCAACGGTTAAAAAGTTATGGCAGTTACAGTTACAGTGGCAGGCAGTGTAATTAGTAGGTAAACAACATGTAAACAAAGTCAAACATGGCAACAAGCAACATTTTATTAATCTACGCGCAAAATGGAGTAACTTTCATGTAGAAAGCGTCTTCATCGGAGCTACCGGTGAAAAGATACGGGCCTCGCAAAAATTTAATACAATGTGCCATATATTTAAACAGAAAAAAGGCTATACGTCTCATGGGCCGGCCCAACTCGCAGGAAGAAAAAAAAGAAAAAAAAAGGAAAAAAAACTTGGCTGCTCACCATGGGCCTTCGGCCCAACAGGCCTGGAGGCGCTGGAGAGGCCGGCTGGGGAGCTGGGCCACCAGGGGCGCTCGGGCCGCTGGAGGTGAGGCCGGCCCACCACGAGTGCAGCGGCGAGCGGGCGCTGGATCAGGACGACGCCCGATCCCGACGGGATGCCGACGGTGGCGGCGACGGTCTGCTCCCGGCGAGGGTGTGGGCGAGGTGGCTCGGGGAAGGACAGATCCGAGCCGTGGTGGCCGGATCCGGAGGTTGGCCGAGGCGGGGGTGAGGTCCTGGCCGGCTTCCATAGCGGCCGACGGCTGGAGCTCCTGGCCATGGCGAGCTTGGTCTCATACAGGGAGATAGATAGGGAGTTAGGAGAGAAGGGAGAGAGGAGAAAGAAGGAAGAGGAGAGGGAGGAGGAGGGAGGCGCGCGGGGTGGTGGCAGCCTCACCGGAGGGGCACGGCGGCCGGCGGCTGGCAGCCTGCGGCCGGCGCGGCTCCATGGAGGTGCGGCTCGGGCGGCTGTGAGGAGAGAGGAGAGGTGGGGAGCTCCCTGGACCGTTGGATCGCGAGATCTGACGGTCCAGGATGGATCTGGCTGGGTTTGGGCAAAAAAATTGGCTAACTGCGAAAATGGGGTATTTTTGGGGCAAAGTGGAGGGGCTGGCTGCATTTTGGCTTAGGGAAACCCTAGAAAAGGGGTGGGAGTGTGGTGGTCTTTATATAGCCCCGGTGGCTGGCAGTTTGCAAAATCATCCCCGGTTTCTCTCTCGCGCGTCCGGTGTTTACGTTTCTGACCGCCGGGGGTCCGCAGTACCTCCGATTCGGGTAAAACTTCGAACTGCGCGATCAGCGCGTCGAGCCGGAGCGTTCACCTCGCGTTGGAACCGTTCCGAGAACACTTTCCGGCGTGCTATAAAAATATCCAGTTTAATTATTAAACGGGGTTTTCGTTCCGTTGACTGCGGTTGGTCTCGTGCGGTTTTCGCGACGGTGATCGGGTGAAACCCGGTGTCGCAAGGTCGAGTGTCAGGGTGGCAAGGGTCGGTCTCCGTCCGGTACGAGATAAGAGGGGGAAAAATAATCGCCAATCGCTAAATCGGGGATGCAAACACCGCAAACAAATCAGACAATCAAACAATTCATGCCGAAAACAATTTTTTTAATTTTTGTGAAATCTGGGCTGTTACAAGGGACTACCCCCGCTTCATGGAGGGAGGAAGCAACATCGATGGAGATGAATCCGGGGGCACTTCCCCGTCCCGGCAGGGTGCCGACACAGGAATTCTTGTTCCCCGAAGCTTGTTTGCGATGGCGGCGGAGATCGGAATTGCTTCTAGAGAAAAGGGGTCTGGAATCAGGGTTTTCGCGACGGGAGAATAAATAGCAGCCAAAGGGGGGCGCCGGGGGGCCCACCAGGAGTACAGGTGGCCTCCCAGCGCGGGCCGCGCCGGGAGGCCGCCTGGGCACCAGGTGGGGCCCCTCTGTCCCTTCTTTGGTGAATCCGGAAGCTTCCGAAACGCTGATTTTTTATCTGATTTTTCCCGAATTTTTGGAGCACTTTTAATATGGGGGAAACCTGAAATAGAAAAACAGCAGAAAACAGGAACTGGCACTGGGGTGCACTGAGTTAATAAGTTAGTCCAAATATGATCAAAAGTGTATGAAAGTGTATCTAGATCATAGCAATATCACACAAAACATGCATGGAGCAAGCAGAAATTATAGATACGTTTGGACATATCAATATCCCCAAGCTTAATTCCTTCTCGTCCTCGAGTAGCTAAATGATAACAAGCATAATTTCTGTGGTGACATGCTAGCAACCATATAAGAACTTTGAAAGTAAAGAAATCAATGTATCTGATTCAATTCAAGTCATAACAAGCAAGAGTCTATATTAGCATTGAAACAAGCAACGAAAAGCATTAGGTGCAAGAGCTCTCGCTATCCGTGACTCGAATGTCTCCAAATGGTGTTTGCGTGAAAGAAGGGGGATAAGGGAATACGAGATAAAAAGTATATTTTTGTTGAGAACTCAATCTACTGAAGTTTCACACTTGGTCTTCTTTGGAATCTTATCTTGACTCGTCCCCATACCACTAGCCAGGTACAAGTCAATTTGATCCACTCCCTTTCGATATTTTGAGCACTCATGCAATGAATGAGCGTAAGCACGAGAGTTGACACTTAGGATGGCGAAGAGAGAAATATGGTGGAGGAGGAAGACAAAAAGGGTGAGAAAGGGTCACATCAACGAGGACAATCATAGGCGAGAAGGACAAATGATAGATATGATGTGAGGAGTAGGGATTGCCATGCAACGGATGCACATATGTGCTAAAAAGCTCTCCAATGAACTAGTGGGGGTGCATCTAACTTGCTCGCTCATGAAGACCTAGAGATCTTTTGAGGAGGCTAATCCTTGGAATATGCAAGCCAATTTCTATAGTGTGAAGGGTCCCCACATAGTTATATTCATCGTACGCCTGGCGGATCATGATTTTCGCGTACGCTGTGGTCGAGGAAATCTTGATTCCGACCTCCATTAATGCCTCGTCGGCAAAACGTTGGGCTTACCAGACGGATTCCTCGGTGCGAGCCGTTGCATTCGAGATTGCTTGCGCCACCTCGAGCTCCACTACGGAAATGGCGCGGTGGAGCCCCTCAAGCACCAGAGCAACCCCGACCAACTCTCGGCTTGTGCCGTCGATTTGGCGCGCCATTTCATCCCGGAGTTGAACGAGTTCGTTCAAGAGGCGATCGCATTCGCGGCCTGTCTTCTCTGCTTGATGCAGGAAGGCCTCCTCGGCCGAGACATCCTCTTTCTCGATGGGGCGCCGATGTTGTACGACCCGGTCATGGCCACCGTCGGTCACTGGCTTTCGCTTCCCATAGTAGGAGCCGAGTGGCTGACCTGGCTTCGTGGACAAAGAGGACGTCGCAGCACAGTGTGGTGGTTGGTTAGATTGGGGATTGTTTGTTGGGGGGGGGGGGGTCTGATACGCCACTCGACGGGGCTGGATGTGGCGGAAGTGGTGTGCCACCGGTGCTGGCGGTGGAGATGAAGGGGCGGCATGGGGGAGTGCACACCATCGTCGATGCTAATGTGATTGTTTGATTTCTGGGGTTCTCTGGTGTATTGCAAGGAGCCACTTCTTAAATTGAGCAGTTGTCTAGTGTGGAATGGTGTGCACATGAAGTGATTGGATCGCATTCGAGGGTAATTGAATAAGGATGCGAGGAGGCAGCCGGGTCCGAGGCCGTCCATCATTCATCCCATGGTCCAAATTGTACAGAAATTACTTCTCCATCTAAAAAAATTACAATCACAAACAATTTTACAATATAAACCATCATGTGAGGAAAACCGAGTGTTGTTAACAAATGTCCTCAAACTTGATTTTTGATGTCCTATAGTAATATCCTAACATAGAGATCGAGGAAATCACCATGTATACACCCTGTTTATGTCGGTGAACCCTTATAACACGAGTGTGGATCATTTCATCCAAAACAACACAATGAATGTCCGTACGACCTTCGTCACACACATGTGGCTCCATTTCATGTATAAAAATGTTTAGTTGATTTTTAAATGAGAAATGCGCGACTTTGATGTGCCATGTGCTTCACAAACTTCATATACTGTCATCCTCGGCAAAGGTTTCGACTTAAAAGTGCAAGTCACAAACTTTATAATTATTAGATATGAATTTAGAGAATCTTGTGATGAATACAATGCACATAATTGGGTTTGATGTGTGTTCTATATAGGGCCACGCCACAAATCCTAGAGGAAATCACCATATATATGCATGTGGTTCTAATACTTGTTTGAAAGGGTTTTGTTACATTTGAATGTACATCCCAATGCACAACTTTGATTTGGCACTTGCTTTGTAAGGAAAAGTATATATATATATATATATTATATTCTATCTGGTTGTATATTGACTTATATTGCGAGTCCCCCACTTACAGCAGACGAAAGTCAATCTTATGAAAACTATGCACATGCGCCAAGCTTGAACTTGGTTTCAGTTGTCCTATATATAGTGATCGAATGCCAACCAAGCAATCGATCGGATCGAAAATAAGCGCTTTCATCAAAAGCACCATGGGGGAGAGGGATCCAAATGAGACTACATATACATGTTAATTTGAAGTGGTTTTTGTTATGTTTGAATATGCATGAAATTTTTTGTTGCAACAGTGCTTGCTTCGTAAGAAAAACTATGGCCTGCTGTACGTTATGGACATACGTGAGTCTCTGACCCCATTTGTATTAGAGTTGAAGGACGAAATATTTTGAGTAATGTGCCTCGAACCTTGGTTTGTAATGTCCAAGGATAAACCTTACAAAATCAATTTAAAACATGAGTATTACCATGTGGTATATGTCGGCTGACATCCAACGGGGAACACGTTTCGACAAAAACAACCAAGAGCGCCCGGATAGGTTCGAATGACCTCTGATAGCTTCATGCATGCATATATGTACGTGCATGTTTGAATTTACTTTTATTAATTTTTGAATACGCAATGCATATATAAATTTTATGCGGGCTTGCTTCAGAAACATATATATATGACTATCACCCACAAAGGTGTATTGGACTTATAAATAGTGCGAGTCCTTTAAGTACGACGTAAGTGAATCCTTGTGAATACTATTTCTCAAATTTGGTTTGAAATGTACTATATGAGGACAAACCTTATATATACATGCAAACCAAAAGATTTTTTTACCATGGGGCCTACCCCTTTTTTATGTTGGAGACCCTAGACCAAAATGAGATAATTTATTAGACAAAAACACGAGAGTGAGCTCTGGATGCTACCCCACCCAACTGTATGTGACCCTAAGTACATAGAAGATGCTTAAAAGGCTTTTTGTTACATTTTGAATATGCAATAATGCATGGTTTTGATGTGCCACATTTTTTGCTTCACAAAACACATAATTATCGCTGGCACTAATTAATGCATGGTAAGTTCCTGATCACTTATACACTTAATTAAGATTCGATGAAAGGAAATGTTGTGAATACTTTACCTAAAACTTAGGGGTTGTTTGGATTGTGACTAACTTTGCCACAACGAATAACCTTAGGCAAAGTGTCGTGAATAAAATTAACGACCACCACAAAGTCTGGCAATGTGTGGCAAAAATATGAGTCTAGCTTTGACATGTGTACCATAGCAGTGTTAAACTGTGGCAAGCAAGAAGTGTGGCAATGAACCAAACACACATCTAAGATATTGTGGCATGATTAAGCTTAATTAGGTGTGGCAACATTAGCCTAAGAACCAAACAACCCCTTAGTTACATGTGGCATACATGTCCAATCTTGAATTAACCAAGAGGAATTCACCATGGAGCACATCCTTGAACAAAGGGGTGACCATATTGACCACAAATCTTATGGACTTAAAAATTGTACATAATTTTCCATCATAACAACTGGTAAAGAGATAATCGTCATTGCATTGTCATTTCACGAAAAGCATGAAATCTTCATACGTGATGTTCCATTTTTGTGAAGATTTTTTGAACTTGAGGATGGTTCGTATGTGTGTTCCTAAACACAATTGTTCCTAAACACAATTTTCATTCTAATCAAAGTAAAAAATGTATAAGATAAAATAAAATTTGCTCGATACAAACATTGTGGATTGGCTTGTGCATCAAACACATACATGAGTGTACAAGTGCACGACTCTCAATCGATAATTTTGTTCCCTCCTTTACGCTCCCTCCTTGGTGGGCTTTTCACGCACAGATCTGCGTGTACAAGTCCGATCTCAACCTCTCAATTGATATTGAAACAGTCAAAAATTTGGTTCCCTCCTTTTCGCTCCCTCCTTGCTGTGTTTTTGGCGCTCACATCTGCGTGTACAAGTCCAATGTCAACCTGATATTGAAAGAGTCGAAAATTTGGTTCCCTCCTTTTACTTCCCTCAAATTTTTTCCCTTACCGCCTACATCCCCAAAGCTGCATGGGCATAATTTTCAACACTCACCATAAATTCCTCGCGGTTAACCTCACACTAATTTCGCACCGCACCTCATCTCACCTCCTCCCTCTATCTTCATCTAGATTCAGAAGACTATCGGCGGCGATGGTGCCCTCCTCGGGCATCAGCGACGACGTTCCTCCTCGGCGACGGTGTATGCCATTAAGGAGAATGGCAGCGCAAAATCATGCCGTCGGAGTGGCAAGGAACACAAGGTTCCTTCTACCACATGCATCACAAAAGCTAATCGTAAACGTACAGATAACACTTCGGTTCTGCATGTGGTTCCCATGTTATTGAAATCCAATGGTGCAACTCCTACATATTCCATTAGAGAATGCATGTTCACTTAGGATTAGGGTTTGCATATCCAGATCCCGACGAATCCAGATTGCTCCCGGTCTCCATCGTCGCATCTCATTCATTCTTTTTGACAAATGATGTATTTGTTTGCTCAAAATAGAGTATTGTATCATAACGGCGCATGTTGTTCTCATGCTTTTATATGTTCAAATCCCAAGATAGGGTTTTTAGATTTACTGGTTTTATGATTATTTCATCTTTGATCTATAGTTGGTACACCTGTGGCTACACATAGTCTGCCAATTCCTGAGTGTCAGAAGGAGAGGGAAAGGACAATCAGGGGAAATGCTCTCCGAATGAGGGAAATATTCGGAGAAAATGGTCTAGACAATTTTTCTGAACTGGAACGTATTATTATTTATGCGAATGGTAAGGAAAGTGCAAAAAAACAAGGAAACGGGGGAATCCAGCATAAAAAACGCGCATAGAGGAGGAGGTAGAGGTACAGAAGGACCCTGACTTTGAACTGATACGTCTCAAACGTATCAACTTTTCCAAACACTTTTGCTATTGTTTTGACCTGATGCTTGCATGATTTGAATGAAACTAAGCCGGACCGACGCTGTTTTAAGCAGAGTTGCATGTCTGGTTTTCTTGTGTGCAGAAAAATGGATTTTTTAGGTGTCTTGGAAAATTCCAGGAATAAATACAGAAAATCCACGCACCGGGAGGATCCACATGTCAGAAGGGGGCCGCCAGGGCGCCTGGGTGGGTCCCACCTGTGAAGTCCCCAAAATCAAGCCGTGTACAGTAATCATACACGCAGGGTACACGACTGAAATCAGGGTGCCACGGTGAGAATATCACAGCACAACACTAGACACAAATAAGATAAATCTTTTAAATTACAAACCAGGGATCACGAGGATCCGAATACATAAGTTATATAATCATAATATCTGAGTACATAGAAAGTTAGTCAAGTTTTTCCTTAAGAAGGCTAGCACAAATAACATCAGAGATACAGATCGAAAAGGCGAGGCCTCTTGCCTGGGATCCACCGAACTATTCTTAGTCTACGAGGAACTAGACGTCGTAGTAGGATCCTCCTGGAATCTCCTGCTCCTGGGCTCCAACGTCTGATGGAAGCAACCATTCGGGTATATAAAACAAAGGGGGGGAAATAAAGCAAGGGTGAGTATGTAGCATACCCGCGAGTCTTACGTCCGCTACTAAGCATTTATGCATTTGTATCAAATGGAAAGGGGAGGCTATATATAGTGGACTGAATTTCAGAAATCCAGAATAAGGAAGAGAAGCTAGGCCTATCGAAGACTAGCATCTTTCGACGAGTCTTGCAGCATGAGGAGTGAATAGCCAACAGCTCATATAAAGCATAAAGTAACAATGCTACAGAAGTTGTTGCAGCATTGTATAATAGTAAGTTGTATTAGTTAACAATTATCAATGCCTCCGAGAATCCTTCTTCGACTTCCCTGCGAGGAAGAAAACCCTGAACCAATCAGTTTAGTAGTAGTAGTTTGTAGTAGTAGAGTCTTGCTTCAGCATAAAGCGTCCTGTTACCATGGACACGACTATCCGAATAGATTATTTTCTCTCCAGGGGCTACACTACTGTTACCCTACACGCTCGGATCTCCAGGGTGGCGTACACCTTGTTAGGGAATGCCCCACCGAGGCTATACGATACACCGAAGTCCATCCTTCAAGCTCAACAGAGAGGCCATCCGCCGGTCTAAATCCTAAGCACAAAGGGACTTTGGACCCCTGCCCGTTGTACTCCTGCACGGTACGCGACTGGCCAGTGAAGAAGACCCACCTCCCACTACCAGAGTAGGTGGTCCAAGCCCGACAATCAGACCGAGCTAAAGCTGACGTCTGAAGAGCCATCGAACGAGGCTACAACGCAGAGGGCCCACACCGTAATCCCACGTGGAGGTAGTGCGTATTGGGCACGTCAACCCACTCAAGTCATCCACCTGACCCATTAAGAATTTTTATTATTTTTTGTCGGGACAACTGTTAGGGTTGCCCCTATCCGGGTGAGTCGCGGACAACGACAGCAACTAGGTCCACCCCCATAAAAAGAGCCGGTGGACGCCTGCCCTGTCGTCCCACCAACTCGTGTGGTTACCAACAAGGTGAACCGTCTCCTTACTTTGTCTCGCGTTTTCTCTTTGAAGAGCTTGACTTTCGTACAACAGGGTACCTCTCGTCCATAGAACAAGTACCAGGCCCTCCGTACACCGGTGGAATACACCTGTCCCGTCGGTCCGATACGATACCCTGCGCAGGCACCGTTGGGTCACCCGACTCCTTACCTTTAAGGACAACCGGCGTTCGGGACCCTACGACGGCTATACAGAGTCAGCAACGAGTGGAGTACAAGGATTACACTCCTCGATAGCTCACACTTGATGTGGCTCGGCAGAGCCGAGGTAGGGGCCTTTGGCGGTGTCTGCATTGTACCGTACTTGTAGCAGTTGTAATATATTGTATCCGCGTTCACTCCCAGAGTGATCACGACCCGCTATCTAAGCCTAGTTAACTAACAAGGCGCAGGGCTAATTACTGAATATTATATTTAGTTATTAGGCAACATAGGACAAGGAAAGGCACATCAAGGGGAGATAAAGACAAGCTCTGCAATTGAATAGGTAAGCAACGTAGCGGCAACAACAATGCTTAGTGCAAGAAATGTACGGAAAGATAGGCGATATCTGGGGAAGGAAAATGGCTCTGCTTTCTTGGAAGCTCGATGGTAGGGGTAATGTCGTCGACGACGTAGTCATACTCAGCAGTGGTGTAGTCGGCGGCAGCAACGGGGTCTACCGGATAAGAAGGTGTTGAAACAATAAATATAAAAGCAAACAATATGCAAATAGATGCATGACATGACAGATGAAACGCTAACGGTGTTTCTAATGCGGTACTAGGTGATTGATCGGAGCGGGGATTCATCCGGGGATGAAATACCGGCTCCGGGTGATTATCGGCAGTGCAACCAGAGGGGGGAAGGTTCCCTGTTTGGCATGTTAGAGGGGTGTGGTGGGGGTATGGGTAGCGTAACCTTATTTGCTGTATTTTTCTGATAAATTTTCATGTATAAAGTTTTTTGATCTCAGCTACGGTTTAAAAGTTACCAATTTTCAAAGTTTTAAATCCATTAAAAGGATTTCTAGATTTCCTTTATTAATTAAATAGCTTTATCCAAAACATTGGGTTGACTGGTCAAACTGACATGTGGGACCCATATGTTAGCACCACAGTATTAGTAAATCATTTAATTAAATTCAAATAATCACTAGGTCCACATGTCATTCACGATGTATTTTTATTAAATCATTTTATTTAATATCTTATAGGTGGGACCCAGCTGTCACTGACAGAGACAATTAACAGGCTTTTTATTTAAACAAAAAGGCCCAGGGCCCACATGTCATTCTAACAGGGGGTTATCTCTGTTTAATTTAACGTGGTAGGGGATGGTAGGCCCGCAGGTCAGTGGCACATTAGTAGGGTAATTAGTGCTAAACAAATCACTTACACGCGCGACCCACATGGCAGTCTCGCCGGAGACAGTACGCCGGCGAGGTCGTCCATGCGCTCGATTCCGGAGACCAAATCGAGCGCGAATTGAGCGCGGTTTGCTCCTACGTGCTCCTGAGAGCGTGCACGATCGATGGGTGGTAGTGGCGGCGACGGGGAAGGCCAGAGGCTACAACGGTGTCGAACACGGCGCCAGCCAGTGCACGTGTGAAAACCACGGCGACGTTCCAGCGGCGGATCCTGGGCATGCGCTAAAGGGATGGTTTCCTGGGAGTGTTGCAAGCATTTTGACGCACACGGCATGTCAGGTGCGTACACCATGTCGCAGCAGTGAGCTCGACGGCGGCAACACGACCACAACGAGCCCACTACTCCCATGGCGGGATGGGCTACGGCCCAAGGGGAGCAAAGTGGGACGTTGGAAGCGGCGGACCTGCTCACCAGAGGGGCGTAGAGGAGGGAAGCGTGCTCGGAGAGGGCTCTGTGCAGCCGGAATTTCTCGGCGGCCGCAGGCAATGCAGAAAAGGGGGCGAGCTGTTGCGGCGACTCCGTGGCGTCTCAGCTCGATTCCCTTGGCTCGGTGACGAAGACGACGACGACACATCTCCTGGACACGGTGGCGCGGGCTGCGGTGGCCGGTGGCCGCGCGGGTGCGCGACGGCGACCGGAAGCTCTCGGGCGAGATCTCCCCAAACGAAGATGAGACGAGGTGGAAGGGGGCGGGGTCTAGGGTTTGTCCAAGGACAGGGGGGCGACTCGGGGCTTGTTAAACTCGCCGGCTAGCCTGTGGATGGAGTCCACGGCGTCGGGCACGGGCGTGGCACCGCGGGATGACCTCCACGCCATGGGGGATGAACAGAGGAGGGAGACAGGGGAGGCGCGCTTAGTGGGCTAGGTGGTCTGCACTGTGCACTTGTTGCATAGGTGGGGTGGGCTTCTCTCCTCTTTCTCCTTTTATTTCTTTTCTCTTCTTTCTGTTTTCTGTTTGCAATTATTTTCTTAGCTTAAACATTTTTATAAAACATGAAACTTGTTCCATAAGTTTTATTGCACATTAACAGAGTGCCACAAAAAGTTTGGGGCTTTTTATAAATTATTTGATAATTCTCTTTAATATGCAATTAGTAAATGGGGTTGTTTTGCTACTGGTTTGTATTGTTTGTAATATTTATTTATTGCAATAATTACCCAAGGTTGGTTTAATATGGTCCACTGATTTTTAGGCATTTAAAAAAATTGGTTGCACAATTTTTGGACGAAGATTTATTTTGCACTTTGTTTTTATTATCAATTTAAAATGGGTTGTGAAATGATGAGATGCAAAGATGATCAAAGTGAGATTAACAACAGTAATTGTCATTAACAAAAACGATTAATGTTACATGACACTGAGGGTGTTACAAATCTCCCCCACTACAAGAATTCTCGTCTCGAGAATCTAAGTGCTAGAGGGGAAAAGATCGGGGTATTCTTCACGAAGACGAACTTCGCGTTCCCAAGTGGCTTCATCTTCAGAATGATTTGACCTCCGAACTTTGAGGAACTTGGTTGTCTTGTTGCGGGTTGGACGTTCAGACTCATAAAGAATGCGGCTTGGATGTTCTTGATAATACAAGTCCTGTTGCAGTTCCAGCATTTCATGATCCACTGCTCGGATAGGATCCTTGAGGAAGCGACGGAGTTGCGACACGTGGAAGACATAATGCACTTGAGAGAGGTTTGACGGCAATTCCAATCGGTATGCCACTGGTCCACTCCAGGAGAGGATACGGAACGTGCTAATGTAGCAAGGAGCTAACTTGCCTTTGTCCCGAAATGATGAGTGCCCCTCATCGGAGTGACACGAAGGTAAGCTCGTTCGCCGGGTTGATAGACCATTTCTTTGTGCTTGCGGTCATAGTTGCTCTTTGGAGAGACTGAGCAGCCTTCAAGTGTTCACGGATAACACGAACCTAATCTTCAGCATGATGTATAATATCCGGACCAATGAGGGTTCGTTCCCCAGTTTCTGACCAATTTAGAGGGGTTCGACACTTACGTCCATAAAGAACTTCAAAGGGGGCCATCTTCAAACTAGCCTGATAGCTATTGTTGTACGAGAATTCAGCAAACAGAAGAGATTCTTCCCATTTCTTACCGAATGAGATGACACAAGCTCGAACATTTCTTCAAGAACTTGATTAACTTGTTCAACTGGCCTTGCGATTGGGGGTAATAAGTAGTGCTGAAGTTTAGATGAGTGCACATAGCTTCCTAGAAACTATCCCAAAATCTTGAGGTGAAAATGCTGCCACGGTCTGAACTGATCTCCAACGGAATACCGTGGAGGGACACAATTCTGGAAACATACAAATCTGCTAACTGACTAGCAGAGATCGTCTCCTTGACTGGAAGAAAGTGGGAAACCTTGGAGAACCGGTCGATGACGACAAACATAGCATCACGAAGTCCATCTCGATCTTGTCCCACTTCAATTCAGGAACAGAGAGGGGTTGAAGAGTTCCAGCAGGTCTTTGATGTTCCTCCTTGACGCGACGGCAAATGTCACACTCTTCATCATAACGAGCAATGTCTTGTTTCATGCCAGACCACCAGTACCGCTAACGAATGTCTTGGTACATCTTGGTCTACCGGGGTGGATTGACAGGGGCGTATCATGAGCTTCTTTCATGACGTGCGGGGAGTAGTTTAGGTTGGGCCTGTTTATGGGGACCACTATCCGACCCTTGAAGTACAATGTACCATCATCGGAAATAGTGAAGCATGACGGCTTTCCACTCGCGACATACCGCTTAACACTACTACGGAAATAGCTATACATGGAAACCTTATTAGTGGCGCATATATTAAGCAATGCGCCACTACCTGTTAGGGGTGGCGCACTGCTTCAGAATGCGCCACCAATAAGCCCTTAGGGGTGGCGCATTATTTTACAGTGCGCCACCCCTAAGAGTGGGCCAGCCTGGATGAGCTTATACGTGGCGCATTTGGCAAAATGCGCCACCCTTGAGAACCTTATAGGTGGCGCATTCTGGAAATGCGCCACCCCTAAGAACTTATAGGTGGCGCATATGGGGAGTATGCGCCACCTATAAGGTTCTTAGGGGTGGCGCATTACCAGTATGCGCCACCCATAAGCTCTTATGGGTAGCGCATTCTAATGCGCCACCACTGAGATGCTATATGCGCCACTAAATACCTTGAGCTACCCTTATCTACTCCACCACACCTACCACCTCTCATTCACTCCACACACTTCTCAAACTAGATCCATTCTTCTAACCCTAGATCTATTCGGTTTTCTCCTCCTCCCCACCTCATTTCTTTCATTTATCCATCCATACTTGGCATTAAATTTACTTTGTTTCATATTAAAGTAAGTGGACCTCCTCCCCAAATCTTTTCTTCCATTTATATATCATCCATATACTTGCCTTTATTAGCTTGGGGTTTGTTGTATATGTGAATCTTGGGTTTGATGTATATCTGAAGCTTGTGGTGGTTTGATGTATATGTGAAGCTTGTGGTGGTTTGATGTATATGTGAAGTGTATATGTGAAGCTTTTGGTGGTTTGTTGTATATGTGAAGCTTATGGTGGTTTGATGTATATGTGAATCTTGAGTGTCCAATGTTTTGCCGAAATGTCGACTCATTTCCGTTTCGGCAAATTTCTGGCGCACTCTCCACATGCTCCCATGCATTATTAGGGAAGGTCATGCCGAATGTTTCCGGTGACGACTGTGATATATAATTGTGTTGCTCTCTCTGTGCACGCAGGCGATCGATCATGGTCCGCGAGATGCTGAGCGATATCACCGTGGCTAGGTGGATGCAATGTGCAACAAACGACATGCTAAGGAATAATAGGTCGGATATAAGATGTCCGTGTCGGAGATGCAAACTGCAGTGCGTGACCGAGCCTGATTCCGGAATATTGCAAAGACACCTGAAGTGTAATGGTTTGATGGATGGCTACACACGGTCGAGAAGTGATGAAGCTGGTGAGGAGGAGGACGTCAATGGTTGGGCGCCAGTAAAGGAGGAAGGGCAACCATACAACAACGGCGTGCGAGAATATGAAGAGCATCCCGTACATGATCATGAAGAAGATGCCGAAGCAGATCATGTAGATCAAGATGACGAACATGAAGATCAAGATGTCGGACATGATGAGGATTCAAGCTGGGTGCGGGACCCTCATGTTCAAGAGCTGCTTGTCAAAGAGGCGTTGAACGCCAGAGGTGCAGCTAGAGAGAAAGCCAAGATGGCGCAACTCGAGAAAGACGCGGTTACGAAGTTGTATGAAGGATGCAACGACAGGGTTACCCGCTTGAATGTAACACTTTGGGCTATGGAGATGAAGGCAAAACACAAATGGACCGACGAAAGCTTTGATGATAACATGGCATTCTGGCACGATCGTCTTCCGAAGGGCAACACGTACCCAACTAGTATCGCTGAGGCCAAGAAAGTCATGTGCCCTCTCGATCTTCCGCACGTTAAATACCACGTCTGCATAAATGATTGCATGATCTATCGGGGTGAGGACGAAGAGAAAACCACATGCTCGGTGTGCGGTGTTAGTCGATACAAGATAGGGAAGAAAGTTCCTAGAAAAGTGGTATGGTACTTTCCGATCACTCCTCGTTTGCAGAGGTATTTTTTAGATCCCGAGGAAGAAAAGCTCATGACCTGGCACTCAGATAGAGAGAAGCTAAAAGAGGATGACCCGAACCCGGATCCGAAAAAGGAGGACATGCTGAGGCACCCTTCAGATGGTAGCCAATGGACTACGTTGGACCTCTAATACCCAGATTTTGGGGAAGAACCAAGGAACCTCAGGATTGGTGTGAGCGCCGATGGAGTTAATCCATTTGGCGGCCAGAGCAGCATACACAGTACCTGGCCCGTGTTTGTATGCATATACAACCTTCCCCCCTGGAAGTGCATGAAGAATAAGTACATAACAATGTGTATGCTAGTTCAAGGGCCGAAACAACCAGGTACGGACCTCAATCTATATCTGCAGTTGTTGAAAGAGGAGCTATAAACGTTATGGAAAGACGGAGTCAATACGTGGGACGCCGCCGCAAAAGAATATTTCCCAATGAAAGCCGCGGTGATCACGACGGTGCACTACTATCTCAGATACGTATATTTCTCAGGTCAGGTGGTCCAAGGATTTTGTGCATGCGTTAGGTGCATGGATAATACAACGTACCGCCAGCTACCAAAAGATCCGGATCTTCAAAAACCGTGTTCCAGGGGTCTCGGAGGTGGCTTCCCAAGAAACACGCGTGGAGAAAACAGGGACATCTGTTCGATGGAAGCGAGGAGCTCCGAGCACCCCCAGCTCGAAGGAGCGGCAAAGAAATCGACAACTTGTTGAAAACTTGGAAAGAGTGCCCCGCGCCGGAAAAAAAAAGACTCAGCCGTTGATGAGGGTATGGAAAGCGAGGTCTGTTTTCTGCGATTTGGAATACTGGAGTCTCCTCCGCAGTCCTCATAGCCTTGATCTCATGCATATCACAAAGAACGTGTGCTAGAGCTTGTTTGGCACGCTGCTCAACATGCCGGAGAAGACCAAGGACGGGCCAAAAGCAAGGAATGACGTGAAATTTATGGGCAT
Source organism: Bromus sterilis (assembly GCA_950022295.1). NCBI lineage: Eukaryota > Viridiplantae > Streptophyta > Magnoliopsida > Poales > Poaceae > Bromus > Bromus sterilis. The sequence goes on from OX465596.1 coordinate 237,798,483, forward strand.
CAGGAGGGAACTTCACCCCCCTAGCGACGACGATGATGAGCCAGAGGAGGAAGAGGATACGGAAACACAAAACTCTCGCAAACGAAAAAGGGCGACCAAGAAGAAGACCGGTATTGATCACTGCCCCCCGGCATGCTTCACTCTGTGCGAGGAGGATATCAAGAGGTTTATCCACTGCCTCATAGGAGTAAAATTTCCGAATGCCCCCGCGGGGAAGATAAGAAGATATCTAGACGAGGCGAAGAAGCGTTTCAGCGGAATGAAATTGTATGATTGTGCCGTGCTGATGACACAGATTCTCCTGATTGCGATCCGAGGGATAATGGACGAGCACGTTCATAAAATGTTGTTTGGCCTTTGCAACTTTTTTGACGTCATCTCCTGGAAGTCGATTGGCTCTACGTAACTCAAAAGGATACAGGAGGAGATCGTGCTCATACTATGCGAGCTTGAGATCTATTTCCCGCCCGCGTTCTTCGACATTATAGTGCATCTACTGATCCACGTCGTGGAGGATATCGTCCAACTCGGGCCTGAGTTTCTGCGTAGCATGATTCCGTTCGAAAGGATGAATGGACACATCAAAAAATACGTTCGTAACAGGTCCCGTCCAGATGCAAGCATAGCGAAGGGCTTTCTAACCGAAGAGTGCATCTCTTTTTGCACGAATTATATCAACACCGAGAACCCTGTTGGTCTGGCCGTCAACAAGCACTTTGGCAGGACCGATGGATGTGGTCACCATGAGGGAAGCCGCGCAATGCATGTCAACTTTGACGGTCGAGACATCGACTTTGAAAGAGCAAGCCTAGTCGCGCTACAACACATCCAGCTGGTCGATCCTTGGATAGTAAAGCACAAGGATTTAATCAGGAAGAAGTACAGTGACCAGGGCCTGCAGATAAAGGACCGAGATCCACGGCTAATCAAAGAGCACAACTCCGGTTTCATGACTTGGTTCTGGGATGAGCTTCGTGCTAAGCCCCCGCGAAGGAACGCTTCCGAGGACGAAAAGATGATATTCACCTTGTCATAGCGTGCCGCACGGAACCTGATGACCTACCAAGCGTATGATATCAACATCCACACATTCTACACGGAGGAAAAGGACAATAACTGCGATTACCAGAACTTAGGGGTAACGGAGGAAAAGGACAATCTACACCGATGACGTCAAGGAAAGATTCTACGGAAGGATCGAGGACATATGGGAGCTCGACTACTATGGAGAGAAGGTGCCGATGTTCCGTGTGAGATGGGCCAAGAGCGTCGTAAAAGAAGACCGGTACTTCATGATGAGGACATCTCTACTAATGTTACACCCATATCTTCACCAACTACACATACTGGACCAGTTACTAGAGCACGCGCACGTCAACTAAATTATCAGGTACTTTCGTTTCTTGCGAATCCTTCTAATGTTCAGGAACATATGATGCTGCCTAAATTAGATACTTTTGTTTGTCTTATGAATGAAGGACCTAGCATGGATAAGAAGGATGGTCATTGGAGCGGGATCAAGCATGGAGAAGGAGGTGCCCGCGCGGGAAAGGACAATAGAGCTTCCAGTGTTGATTTTCGCACTTTGAGGCCACCATAAGGCGTGCATGAAGACTTGGACGAGAGACACAAGATTCCACATTAATATTTTCGTCCAAGGGTTATTATAGGTGCTGCGTCACCTTATTATTGGGCCAGGCCCATGTAATTTCGAAATACACTTAATAGGCTATTTTTTAGAGTCCGTATGTGTGGGGAAACCGAGTTAGGGTTGTTTTCGGACCCCTCCTCCACGGGGCCACGAAATTCCCCTCTGTTCCCCCATATATACAGCCTTTAGGGCGTCATTTAGACTTGGGTTTTAATTAGATTTAAGTTAGCCATAGCCGCAACTTCGATCTCTTCGTTTGTGTCATCCGACCAGGCCAAGACCGCATTGGAACCCCAACTTCTGTTAATCATTCATCTTATATTCGCAATATCCAGATTGAAATTCTTAGTTCTTGCTTGTTCTTCGATTGCTTGCAGGAATTAGACCTTCGTGGTCAGGTTGATCGTGCATCCGCGGGATCAATAACCTCTCGCACGTTCGTAGTCGGGTCGTGAAAGTCTACTCCACCAAAATCGATCTCGATCATCTCATCGAAACATCGGGACACCTTCGCCTCTATCAAGTGGTATCAGATTTCCAGGTTGCTCGGTGAGATTTACCAGTTTTCATAGTCTAGATTGGTTCTGTTCTTCATACCTACAGTCCACACAAAAAAAGAGAAAAAAAAATTCAGAGTGTGCTTCTCAGTTGTTTACGTGCAGCGCCGTGCTTTCGTTGGTGTTTTAGGCTCGCGTCTCTAGTACGGTCTAGCCTAGGATCAGCACAGTACCGACGTTGAGTGTTTATTCAGCTTTGCATCTCTGTTTTGATTACTGTTGAGTTTTTCCTACCATACTTGTCAGCCTTCCTACAGCTCCACATATATTCTACATCGTGCGTTTGACACCTCCTGGCCATCGGTCTACCATATCTTTGAGAGTTTTGACCCGTTGGTTGTACATCACCACCTGCTGCTAGGTAAGAATCGGTAAGAACGAAAGAAAAGCTTGACGGATTTGTGCTTTCCACCACCCCACATCCCATTAGTAGAAGTAGGATCATATTCCTGTGTGTTTTCTATTTCTGCTAACCATGCCAGGATCACATGATGAAGTGGCGCGGGATGCACCCGATTGGGAGAACATGACAAACAAGGAGCTACATGATAAATTTGCACAAATGATGTCTGAACAGGTGAATGACATCGAGAACAGATTTACAGAGGCGATTGATGGCGTGGAAAATATGATCGACACCAAGCTCGACGCCAAGTTTACTGAGTTGATCGCACGCCTACCTACACAGCCTGCTGCCGCTCCAGCACAGCCACAGCCACCGCCACTACCACGTGCACAACGTATTCTGTTTCCGAGAGGACAAGCTGCTGGTATTGGTGCTCCTCCTGCTGCTGCAGTAGCTGCTACTGCTGCTGCTTCTGACATCGGCCAGGACGACAACTACGACGGTTATTACGAGGAGGAGGTGGAACAGGAAGCGGCCTATGAGCAGCCAGCTGCACGTCCACGTCCCAACATTCGCCACGGTCGACACCAACCACCCTCTCAGGTACGCGATGATGAACATGTGCCTAAACTTAAATTGAATCTTAAGCCGTTTGAGGGTAGATATATTCCTGATGCTTATCTTACTTGGGAGTTAGAAACTGAACAACGCTTTACATGTTTACAATATCCTGAGAATAGACGTGTTACTGCTGCTGTTTGTGAATTCACGGGATTTGCATCTATTTGGTGGTCTGAACATTGTAGATTGCATGCTAATAATATTCCAACTACTTGGGCTGCTTTAAAAGATGCTATGCGTACTCGCTGGGTTCCTCCTTATTATCAACGTGAATTTCTACAAAAATTACAGCGTTTGAGACAGGGAAAAAATTCTGTAGAGGAATATTATCAAGAATTACAAACTAGATTGATTAGATGTGGCCTAGTAGAGGATAATGAAGCTATGCTTGCACGTTTTATGGGTGGCTTAAACAGGGAGATACAAACTATTCTAGAATACAAGGACTATGCTACTATCACTCGTTTGTTTCATCTTGCTTGTAAAGCTGAACGTGAAGTGCAGGATCGACAGGCCGCTACGAGACCTAACTTTTCTGCAGGACGAAATACATCATGGACATCGCATGGAGCTTCTACATCCACACGTCCCGCTGCACCACCATCTACTTCAGCCGCTCATTCTTACAGGGAGCCACCAAAACAGCCAGCGCTACCATTCAAGGGTGCACAGAGTGGTCCAGCGGCGAGTTCTTCTTCATCCATGGCTTCCACAGGGCAAACACGAGATCGTGATATTAAATGTCGCAGGTGCCAAGGTGGAGGTCACTTCGCCAAAGACTGTCCCTCCAAGCGTGTGATGACTATTACGGCGGATGGTGGGTATGAGTCAGCGAGTGACTATGATGAGGAGACTTTAGTTCTCATTGCTCATGAGGAACAGGGTGCCCATGATGATGCTCATGATATAGAGTATATGGCTCCTCATGATGCAGATAAATATGCTAGTTTGGTTGCTCAACGTGTGTTAAGTGTGCAGGTAACGAAGGCCGAGCAAAACCAGAGGCATAATTTGTTCCACACAAAGGGAGTGGTGAAAGAACGTTCGGTTCGCATCATCATTGACGGAGGGAGTTGCAACAACTTGGCTAGCATGGAATTGGTGGAGAAGCTATCTCTCACCACAAGACCACACCCCCATCCGTACTATATTCAGTGGTTTAACAATAGTGGTAAGATTAAGGTAACGCGTTCTGTTCGTGTGCACTTTAGCATTGCTGCGTATGCTGATTATGTTGATTGTGATGTGGTACCCATGCAAGCATGCTCTCTTTTACTTGGTAGACCATGGCAATTTGATAGGAATGTTGTACACCATGGTAGGACAAATCAGTTTACTCTGGTTCATTAGGATAAAAATATTGCTTTACTTCCTATGTCTCCTGAACAAATTGTGAAAGATGATCTTGCTAGAGCTAGTAAAGCTAAACAGGAGAAAAATAAGAGTGAAAATGAGATAGCAGCTAAAGAATTTGAGAAACAACATAAGACTAATAGCAAATCTTCTTCTGTTGTTTCTAATGAAATTAAATTGACTAGTCCAACTTTGCTTGCTACTAAGGTTGATATTTCGGATTTGGATGTTAGTCAATATGTGTGCTATGCTTTTGTGTGCAAAGAAGCCTTGTTTTCATTTGAGGAATTGCCTCCTTCTTTGCCTCCTGTTGTCACTGACCTTTTGCAGGAGTTTATTGACGTCTTTCCACAAGACGTACCACCGGGATTACCACCTATTCGAGGGATTGAGCATCAGATTGACTTAATTCCCGGTGCTTCTCTGCCCAACCGTGCGCCATACCGTACTAATCCGGAGGAGACGAAGGAGATTCAGCGTCAAGTACAAGAGCTACTCGACAAAGGTTACATACGTGAATCCCTTAGTCCTTGTGCTGTTCCTGTTATATTAGTGCCTAAAAAGGATGGAAGATGGAGTATGTGTGTTGATTGTCGAGCCATTAATAATATTACTATTCGTTATCGTCATCCTATTCCTAGGTTAGATGATATGCTTGATGAATTAAGTGGCTCTACCATGTTTTCCAAAGTTGATTTGCGTAGTGGATACCATCAAATTCGCATGAAATTAGGAGATGAATGGAAAACGACATTTAAAACTAAGTTTGGATTATATGAGTGGTTAGTCATGCCTTTTGGGTTAACTAATGCACCTAGCACTTTCATGAGATTAATGAACGAGGTTTTACGTGCTTTCATTGGACGATTTGTGGTAGTCTATTTTGATGATATACTGATTTATAGCAAATCTTTGAAGGAACATTTGGATCATTTACGTGCTGTTTTTATTGCTCTACGTACTGCACGTTTGTTTGGTAACCTTGGGAAGTGCACCTTTTGCACCGACCGAGTATCGTTTCTTGGCTATGTTGTTACTCCGCAGGGAATTGAAGTTGATAAAGCCAAGATCGAGGCGATTGAGAGTTGGCCGCAGCCCAAAACGGTCACACAAGTGAGGAGTTTTCTTGGTCTCGCTGGTTTCTATAGGCGTTTTGTGAGAGATTTCAGCACCATTGCTGCACCTCTCAATGAGCTTACACGCAAGGATGTGCCTTTTACTTGGGGTACCGCACAAGAAGAAGCCTTCACGGTATTGAAAGATAAGTTAACACATGCTCCTTTGCTCCAACTTCCTGATTTTAGTAAGACTTTTGAGCTTGAATGCGATGCTAGTGGGATTGGTTTGGGAGGTGTGTTATTACAAGATGCTAAACCTGTTGCATACTTTTATGAAAAATTGAGTGGGCCTAGTCTGAACTATTCTACTTATAATAAGGAATTATATGCTCTTGTTCGGACATTAGAAACTTGGCAACATTATTTATGGCCCAAAGAATTTGTTATACATTCTGATCATGAATCTTTGAAACACATAAGAAGTCAAGCAAAACTTAATCGTAGACATGCTAAGTGGGTTGAATTTATTGAGACTTTCCCTTATGTCATTAAACACAAGAAGGGGAAAGATAATATTATTGCTGATGCATTGTCTCGTCGTTATACTATGCTTTCACAACTTGACTCTAAGATATTCTGTTTAGAGACAATCAAAGATCAATATGTAAATGATGCGGAATTTAAAGATGTATTGAAGAATTGTAGAGAGGGTAGAACATGGAACAAGTTTGTGCTTAGTGATGGATTTGTGTTCCGTTCTAACAAGCTATGCATTCCAGCTAGCTCTATTCGTCTTTTGTTGTTGCAGGAGGCGCATGGAGGAGGATTAATGGGACACTTTGGCGTGAAGAAGACGGAGGACGTACTTGCTACACATTTCTTTTGGCCAAAGATGAGACGGGATGTTGAGCGTTTTGTTGCTCGCTGCACTACATGTCAAAAAGATAAGTCACGACTCAATCCTCATGGTTTATACATGCCTTTACCTGTACCTAGTATTCCGTGGGAGGACATATCCATGGACTTTGTTTTAGGCTTGCCTCGAACAAAGAAGGGGAGGGATAGCATATTTGTTGTCGTGGATAGATTTTCTAAGATGGCACATTTTATACCATGTCATAAAAGCGATGCTGCTGCTAATGTTGCTGATTTATTCTTTCGTGAGATTATTCGCTTACATGGTGTGCCCAATACTATTGTCTCGGATCATGATACTAAGTTTCTTAGCCATTTTTGGAGATGCTTATGGGCTAAGTTGGGGACTAAACTACTTTTTAGTACTACATGTCATCCCCAAACTGATGGACAAACTGAAGTAGTCAATAGGACTTTGGCTACTATGCTTAGGGCTGTTTTAAAGAGTAACTTGAAAATGTGGGAAGAATGTTTACCTCATATTGAATTTGCTTATAATCGTTCATTTCATTCTACCACTAAAATGTGCCCTTTTGAGATTGTTTATGGTTTTCTACCTCGTGCACCTATTGATTTGCTGCCTCTTCCATCTTCGGAGAAGGTTAATTTTGATGCTAAGCAACGTGCTGAATTGATATTAAAAATGCATGAGTTAACTAAAGAAAACATTGAGAAAATGAATTCTAGATACAAGCTTGCTGGTGATAAGGGTAGAAAGCATGTTGTGTTTGAACCAGGAGATCTTGTTTGGTTACATCTACGTAAAGATAGGTTTCCTGATTTGCGCAAGTCTAAGTTAATGCCACGAGCTGATGGCCCCTTTAAGGTTTTACAAAAAATTAATGATAATGCATATAAACTTGAGCTACCTGCAGATTTTGGGGTTAGTCCCACATTTAACATTGCAGATTTGAAACCTTATTTGGGAGAAGATGATGAGCTTCCGTCGAGGACGACTTCAATTCAAGAAGGGGAGGATGATGAGGACATCTCTACTAATGTTACACCCACATCTTCACCAACTACACATACTGGACCAGTTACTAGAGCACACGCACGTCAACTAAATTATCAGGTACTTTCGTTTCTTGCGAATCCTTCTAATGTTCAGGAACATATGATGCTGCCTAAATTAGATACTTTTGTTTGTCTTATGAATGAAGGACCTAGCATGGATAATAAGGATGGTCATTGGAGCGGGATCAAGCATGGAGAAGGAGGTGCGCGCGCGGGAAAGGACAATGGAGCTTCCAGTGGTGATTTTCGCACTTTGAGGCCACCATAAGGCGTGCATGAAGACTTGGACGAGAGACACAAGATGCCACATTAATATTTTCGTCCAAGGATTTTTATAGGTGCTGCGTCACCTTATTATTGGGCCAGGCCCATGTAATTTCGAAATACACTTAATAGGCTATTTTTGAGAGTCCGTATGTGTGGGGAAACCGAGTTAGGGTTGTTTTCTGACCCCTCCTCCACGGGGCCACGAAATTCCCCTCTGTTCCCCCATATATACAGCCCTTAGGGCGTCGTTTAGACTTGAGTTTTAATTAGATTTAAGTTAGCCATAGCCGCAACTTCGAGCTCTTCGTTTGTGTATTCCGACCAGGCCAAGACCGCATTGGAACCCCAACTTCTGTTAATCATTCATCTTATATTCGCAATATCCAGATTGCAATTCTTAGTTCTTGCTTGTTCTTCGATTGCTTGCAGGAATTAGACCTTCGTGGTCAGGTTGATCGTGCATCCGCGGGATCAATAACCTCTCGGAGTTGGTTTAGCGATTGCTAAGGCGCAACGTCTTCGCACGTTCGTAGTCGGGTCGTGAAAGTCTACTTCACCAAAATCGATCTCCATCATCTCATCGAAACATCGGGACACCTTCGCCTCTATCAGAAGATGTTTCTTTTGCCTCTCCTCACTACAACGCGAAGGTGTCCCGATGTTTCGATGAGATGATGGAGATCGATTTTGGTGGAGTAGACTTTCACGACACGACTACGAACGTGCGGAGACGTTGCGCCTTAGCAATCGCTAAACCAACTCCGAGAGGTTATTGATCCCGCGGATGCACGATCAACCTGACCACGAAGGTCAATTCCTGCAAGCAATCGAAGAACAAGCAAGAACTAAGAATTGCAATCTGGATATTGCGAATATAAGATGAAAGATTAACAGAAGTTGGGGTTCCAACGCGGTCTTGGCCTAGTCGGACGACACAAACGAAGAACTCGAAGTTGCGGCTATGGCTAACTTAAATCTAATTAAAACCCAAGTCTAAACAACGCCCTAAGGGCTGTATATATGGGGGAACAGAGGGGAATTTCGTGGCCCCTTGGAGGAGGGGTCCGAAAACAACCCTAACTCGGTTTCCCCACACATACGGACTCTAAAAAATAGCCTATTAAGTGTATTTCGAAATTACATGGGCCTGGCCCAATAATAAGGTGACACAACACCTATAATAATCCTTGGACGAAAATATTAATGTGGCATCTTGTGTCTCTCGTCCAAGTCTTCATGCACGCCTTATGGTGGCCTCAAAGTGCGAAAATCACCACTGGAAGCTCCATTGTCCTTTCCCGCGCGCGCACCTCCTTCTCGATGCTTGATCCCGCTCCAATGACCATCCTTCTTATCCATGCTAGGTCCTTCATTCATAAGACAAACAAAAGTATCTAATTTAGGCAACATCATATGTTCCTGAACATTAGAAGGATTCGCAAGAGACGAAAGTACCTGATAATTTAGTTGACGTGCGCGTGCTCTAGTAACGTGCGTTTGATCTTGGCTTTATCAACTTCAATACCCTGTGGAGTAACAACATAGCCAAGAAACGATACTCGGTCGGTGAAAAAGGTGCACTTCCCAAGGTTACCAAACAAACGTGCAGTACGTAGAGCAATAGAAACATCACGTAAATGATCCAAATGTTCCTTCAAAGATTTGCTATAAATCAGTATATCATCAAAATAGACTACCACAAATCGTCCAACGAAAGCACGTAAAACCTCGTTCATTAATCTCATGAAAGTGCTAGGTGCATTAGTTAACCCAAAAGGCATGACTAACCAGTCATATAATCCAAACTTAGTTTTAAATGCCGTTTTCCATTCATCTCCTAATTTCATGCGAATTTGATGGTATCCACTACGCAAATCAACTTTGGAAAACATGGTAGAGCCACTTAATTCATCAAGCATATCATCTAACCTAGGAATAGGATGACGATAACGAATAGTAATATTATTAATGGCTCGACAATCAACACACATATGCCATGTTCCATCCTCCTTAGGCACTAATATAACAGGAACAACACAAGGACTAAGGGATTCACGTATGTAACCTTTGTCGAGTAGCTCTTGTACTTGATGCTGAATCTCCTTCGTCTCCTCCGGATTGGTACGGTATGGCGCACGGTTGTGCAGCGAAGCACCGGGAATTAAGTCAATCTGATGCTCAATCCCTCGAATAGGTGGTAATCCCGGTGGTACGTCCTGTGGAAAGACGTCAATAAACTCCTACAAAAGGTCAGTGACAACAGGAGGCAAAGAAGGAGGTAATTCCTCAAATGAAAACAAAGCTTCTTTGCACACAAAAGCATAGCACACATATTGACTAACATCCAAATCTGAAATATCAACCTTAGTAGCAAGAAAAGTTGGACTAGTCAATTTAATTTCATTAGAAACAGCAGAAGAAGATTTGCTATTAGTCTTATGTTGTTTCTCAAATTCTTTGGCTGCTATCTCATTTTCACTCTTATTTTTCTCCTGTTTAGCTTTACTAGCTCTAGCAAAATCATCTTTCACAATTTGTTCAGGAGACATAGGAAGTAAAGCAAAATTTTTATCCTGATGAACCAGAGTAAACTGATTTGTCCTACCATGGTGTACAACATTCCTATCAAATTGCCATGGTCTACCAAGTAAAAGAGAGCATGCTTGCATGGGTACCACATCACAATCAACATAATCAGCATATGCAGCAATGCTAAAGTGCACACGAACAGAACGCGTTACCTTAATCTTACCACTATTGTTAAACCACTGAATATAGTACGGATGGGGGTGTGGTCTTGTGGTGAGAGATAGCTTCTCCACCAACTCCATGCTAGCCAAGTTGTTGCAACTCCCTCCGTCAATGATGATGTGAACCGAACGTTCTTTCACCACTCCCTTTGTGTGGAACAAATTATGCCTCTGGTTTTGCTCGGCCTTCGTTACCTGCACACTTAACACACGTTGAGCAACCAAACTAGCATATTTATCCGCATCATCAGGAGCCATATATTCTATATCATAAGCATCATCATGGGCACCCTGTTCCTCATGAGCAATGAGAACTAAAGTCTCCTCATCATAGTCACTCGCTGACTCATACCCACCATCCGCCGTAACAGTCATCACACGCTTGGAGGGACAGTCTTTGGCGAAGTGACCTCCACCTTGGCACCTGCGACATTTAATATCACGATCTCGTGTTTGCCCTGTGGAAGCCATGGATGAAGAAGAACTCGCCGCTGGACCACTCTGTGCACCCTTGAATGGTAGCGCTGGCTGTTTTGGTGGCTCCCTGTAAGAATGAGCGGCTGAAGTAGATGGTGGTGCAGCAGGACGTGTGGATGTAGAAGCTCCACGCGATGTCCATGATGTATTTCGTCCTGCAGAAAAGTTAGGTCTCGTAGCGGCCTGTCGATCCTGCACTTCACGTTCAGCTTTACAAGCAAGATGAAACAAACGAGTGATAGTAGCATAGTCCTTGTATTCTAGAATAGTTTGTATCTCCCTGTTTAAGCCACCCATAAAACGTGCAAGCATAGCTTCATTATCCTCTACTAGGCCACATCTAATCAATCCAGTTTGTAATTCTTGATAATATTCCTCTACATAATTTTTTCCCTGTCTCAAAAGCTGTAATTTTTGTAGCAATTCACGTTGATAATAAGGAGGAACCCAGCGAGTACGCATAGCATCTTTTAAAGAAGCCCAAGTAGTTGGAATATTATTAGCATGCAATCTACAATGTTCAGACCACCAAATAGATGCAAATCCCGTGAATTCACAAACAGCAGCAGTAACACGTCTATTCTCAGGATATTGTAAACATGTAAAGCGTTGTTCAGTTTCTAACTCCCAAGTAAGATAAGCATCAGGAATATATCTACCCTCAAACGACTTAAGATTCAATTTAAGTTTAGGCACATGTTCATCATCGCGTACCTGAGGGGGTGGTTGGTGTCGACCGTGGAGAATGTTGGGACGTGGACGTGCAGCTGGCTGCTCATAGGCCGCTTCCTGTTCCACCTCCTCCTCGTAATCACCCTCGTAGTTGTCGTCCTGGCCGACGTCAGAAGCAGCAGCAGTAGCAGCTACTGCAGCAGCAGGAGGAGCACCAATACCAGCAGCTTGTCCTCTCGGAAACAGAATACGTTGTGCACGTGGTAGTGGCGGTGGCTGTGGCTGTGCTGGAGCGGCAGCAGGCTGTGTAGGTAGGCGTGCGATCAACTCAGTAAACTTGGCGTCGAGCTTGGTGTCGATCATATTTTCCACGCCATCAATCGCCTCTGTAAATCTGTTCTCGATGTCATTCACCTGTTCAGACATCATTTGTGCAAATTTATCATGTAGCTCCTTGTTTGTCATGTTCTCCCAATCGGGTGCATCCCGCGCCACTTCATCATGTGATCCTGGCATGGTTAGCAGAAATAGAAAACACACAGGAATATGATCCTACTTCTACTAATGGGATGTGGGGTGGTGGAAAGCACAAATCCGTCAAGCTTTTCTTTCGTTCTTACCGATTCTTGCCTAGCAGCAGGTGGTGATGTACAACCAACGGGTCAAAACTCTCAGAGATATGGTAGAACGATGGCCAGGAGGTGTCAAACGCACGATGTAGAATATATGTGGAGCTGTAGGAAGGCTGACAAGTATGGTAGGAAAAACTCAACAGTAATCAAAACAGAGATGCAAAGCTGAATAAACACTCAACGTCGGTACTGTGCTGATCCTAGGCTAGACCGTACTAGAGACGCGAGCCTAAAACACCAACGAAAGCACGGCGCTGCACGTAAACAACTGAGAAGCACACTCTAAATTTTTTTCTCTTTTTTTGTGGACTGTAGGTATGAAGAACAGAACCAATCTAGACTATGAAAACTGGTAAATCTCACCGAGCAACCTGGAAATCTGATACCACTTGATAGAGGCGAAGGTGTCCCGATGTTTCGATGAGATGATCGAGATCGATTTTGGTGGAGTAGACTTTCACGACCCGACTACGAACGTGCGAGAGGTTATTGATCCCGCGGATGCACGATCAACCTGACCACGAAGGTCTAATTCCTGCAAGCAATCGAAGAACAAGCAAGAACTAAGAATTGCAATCTGGATATTGCGAATATAAGATGAATGATTAACAGAAGTTGGGGTTCCAATGCGGTCTTGGCCTGGTCGGATGACACAAACGAAGAGCTCAAAGTTGCGGCTATGGCTAACTTAAATCTAATTAAAACCCAAGTCTAAACGACGCCCTAAGGGCTGTATATATGGGGGAACAGAGGGGAATTTCGTGGCCCCGTGGAGGAGCGGTCCGAAAACAACCCTAACTCGGTTTCCCCACACATACGGACTCTAAAAAATAGCCTATTAAGTGTATTTCGAAATTACATGGGCCTGGCCCAATAATAAGGTGACGCAACACCTATAATAACCCTTGGACGAAAATATTAATGTGGAATCTTGTGTCTCTCGTCCAAGTCTTCATGCACGCCTTATGGTGGCCTCAAAGTGCGAAAATCAACACTGGAAGCTCCATTGTCCTTTCCCGCGCGCGCACCTCCTTCTCCATGCTTGATCCCGCTCCAATGACCATCCTTCTTATCCATGCTAGGTCCTTCATTCATAAGACAAACAAAAGTATCTAATTTAGGAAGCATCATATGTTCCTGAACATTAGAAGGATTCGCAAGAAACGAAAGTACCTGATAATTTAGTTGACGTGCGCGTGCTCTAGTAACTGGTCCGATATGTCCGTACTAGAGACGCGAGCCTAAAACACCAGCGAAAGCACGGCGCGGCACGTAAACAACTGAGAAGCACACTCTGAATTTTTTTTCTCTTTTTCTTTTTTTTGTTGCTTTTTTTTGCGATGCGGGACTGCGGTGGCTGAAAAGTGCGAAAAAATCACTATGGTAGCGAACGTCTTAAAATGAGTTTCTGGACATAAGGAAGGTATGGGCACGAAATTTTTTTACCCCTGAAATTTTTGGCCTAAAAACTGCTCTGGAAAGCGTGCCAGACTTTTTTTTTGGAAATCACCCCCCTTCTACGTACGACAAAAGTTTGGTGAAATCCGACTCTAACAACTCAAAACTAATCTGGCTACAGAGAGATCACGAACCGTACTGATGGTGGAACTCAACTCGGACCGGTGGGACGTGGTGGTGTATGTGGACTCTGCTTGGCGGAACGTGGTGGTGTATCTGGACTCGGATTGGCGAAACGTGGTAGGATGACTACTGTGCGGCGGCGACGTGGGAAACTGTGATCAGAACTCGAAACTCTAAGGGAACTAGACGCTAAGATCAGCAACTTGACACAACGATGCAACCGTAAATTCAACAAAGCAAGTACTGAAAAGAAAACTGGACAAAGGCTAGGACTGTCTTGGGACGTGATGATCTAACCCTAATTTTTTTTTGGCTTTTTTGTGGACTGTAGGTATGAAGAACAGAAGAAATCTAGACTACGAAAAGCTGGTAAATCTCACCGATCAACCTGGAAATCTGATACCACCTGATAGAGGCGAAGGTGTCCCGATGTTTCGATGAGATGATGTAGATCGATTTTGGTGGAGTAGACTTTCACGACCCGACTACGAACGTGCGAAGACGTTGTGCCTTAGCAATCGCTAAACCAACTCCGAGAGGTTATTGATCCCGCGGATGCACGATCAACCTGACCACGAAGGTCAATTCCTGCAAGCAATCGAAGAACAAGCAAGAACTAAGAATTGCAATCTGGATATTGCGAATATAAGATGAAAGATTAACAGAAGTTGGGGTTCCAATGCGGTCTTGGCCTGGTCGTACGACACAAACGAAGAACTCGAAGTTGCGGCTATGGTTAACTTAGATCTAATTAAAACCCAAGTCTAAACGACGCCCTAAGGGCTGTATATATGGGGGAATAGAGGGGAATTTCGTGGCCCCTTGGAGGAGGGGTCCGAAAACAACCCTAACTCGGTTTCCCCACACATACGGACTCTAAAAAATAGCCTATTAAGCGTATTTCGAAATTACATGGGCCTGGCCCAATAATAAGGTGACGCAGCACCTATAATAACCCTTGGACGAAAATATTAATGTGGCATATTGTGTCTCTCGTCCAAGTCTTCATGCACGCCTTATGGTGGCCTCAAAGTGCGAAAATCACCACTGGAAGCTCCATTGTCCTTTCCCGCGCGCGCACCTCCTTCTCCATGCTTGATCCCGCTCCAATGACCATCCTTCTTATCCATGCTAGGTCCTTCATTCATAAGACAAACAAAAGTATCTAATTTAGGCAGCATCATATGTTCCTGAACATTAGAAGGATTCGCAAGAAACGAAAGTACCTGATAATTTAGTTGACGTGCGCGTGCTCTAGTAACTGGTCCAGTATGTATAGTTGGTGAAGATGTGGGTGTAACATTAGTAGAGATGTCCTCATCATCTTCGGAATGGATGGAGTCGCCAACGAGCAAGACTTTGACAAGTACGACGACCCGAAGATGGAAGATGACTATGCCGCTCAGGATACATACACCACAACCCTACCGAAGAAAGGTCTCCCATTCAAGAGGAAAAGTGAAGGCGTCCCGGGCCTAAATTTTTCAACCACGAAAAAGAAGGGCAAGAAGAAGATCGTGAGGAAACAATAGCTAGATAGCTAGCTCCAAATTTAAGAATTTTTTTTGTAATTTATGATCACATTCTTATGTTTGGATCATAGTTTGAAGTGTATGAACATCGATGATACACAATCGAAGCACCATGCCTACCTCCTTAAAATGATTCTTTGCTATTTTTCTAGAATGCATGGATCGAAGGAATGGAATGGTAAGCCCACAAAAAATATGAAGTGGTTAGCCCGCAAATAAAATGAATGGTTAAACATTAATTAATAAAATGAAATGGTTAAACATTAATTATACAAAATGAAATGGTAAAACATTAATTTAAAAAATGAAATGGTTAAACATTAAATAAAAAAAATGAAATGGTGCTTAGGGTGGCGCATTCAGCCCCAATGCGCCACTAAGTGATCTTAAATGCGCCACAAAGAGTGGATCCTTATGCGTGGCGCATTTATGCAGAATGCTCCTCGCATAAGGATTCACTTGGTGGCGCATTTCTGCAAAATGCGCCACCCCTAAGCCTTGACCTAACCAACTACCCAATCCCCTGGTCGCACTACCACCATTTCCCCCTAGCCGTCGCCTCACCGGAGCCCTCGCGCGCCCCTTCTTGTCGACGCCGGAGCCTCCCTCGACGCCACCACAGCCGCCATCCCGAAGCCCGCAGTCGCCCCCACGCCTCTGCCTCGCCTCCGGCCGTCGTCTCCTTCAAGCACGCTTCTTCCCGAGCCCTCTGTCGCCGCCGCACCTCTGCCTCGCCTCCGGCCGCTGCCGCCTTCAAGCAAGCGCCTTCCCTGTCGTCGACGCCTACTCCCCATGGTGATCAGCCGCCTCTCCATCCTCCCTTGTTCTAATTCTCTCTGCCCATGCTACCCTCCCTGTGTTTGCCGGAGGAAATGGCTAGCTCTGTTTAGGATTTTGTAATGACTAGCTGGTGTAGTGGAGCAAAAATTAAGTGCTAAAATGTATATGGATTTAGAGATGGTTCCTTTAGGAGGAGATTTTATCGCTCATATGAGTTTTGGATGGTGATTGATGCTGTGGTACTAGTGAAACGGAAAGATGCATTAGCTTCTCTAACACTGTCTTGGTGCCACATGCTTCATGAGAGTTCTTGGACATGTTGTAGTATAAAACTTCTATAAGCATTTTTGGGTTAAGCAACTCTTTCCATGTTCCAAAGTTTGGGTTGCTCAAAAGGTTGTTTAACATGAATAATATTAGATGTTAGCTTTCTGTTATCTTTGATTAATTAATAACACTATAATCCTTTTTAACAAGAATCCAATGAACTGTTGACACACTAGGACAGTGATGAAGTAGGTATAGCATTTGTTCTTATAAACATTATAAGCTATCTATAGTGTCATTGGGATTTGTTTTGTGTATTGCCAAAATAGAGAGATAGTTAGATGGTGCTCTGTTTTCTGAAGTGAAATTGGTCATGCCTTTGAGGAATTTGATGGTGCTCTGTTATGCCATTGTGTTGTGTTTAATTTCTTGTATGTTTAAGTTGTTTAGATGATCACAAAATCATTACTAATCATTAGGGAAATTTGGAAAGGAGATATTGTCCATAGCAATAGTATGAACCAGGCCACTTAGCACATACAAGATCTGTGTAGGGTCTGTTTTAATATATGTAGAAGAGAGAAAAGGAAGACCAGCAAGCATAGCATATGTTCTTATTAATATTCTTGCTTACAAAAATATCTTCTGATTGTGCATTACTTTAAGTTGGTTTGCATCATCCTAAAAATCCAGCACTTGTCATATAGATGCCGTTAAGCATATATCCACTGTTTTACTTGATATTTGGTGCCTCTGGTTATGAAATCTGATAAGAACATGTAACAACCCATTTGCAATAATAAAAAATCAACATGATATTGTACCTTGTCTGATGACTTTGTAACTTGGCATGCTGCTATAGTGTGACATTTCATGTGGTGATTTAAATTTGCATAGGGATTGGATCCCATTTGGTTTGTTGTTTTGGCATCCAAAATGGTTCAAGAAGGGTGATTGAAGATTATTCTTTCTTGCATGCATGCTCTCTTTGACCCCAAACTTGGCATAGCCAATTCCTTGCCCCTCCCAAGCTTTTTAAAAGCCTCGAAACATTTTTTCCAACTCCATAATTGCGGGCCACAGTTCAAAGTGGTTTGAATTTCAAAATGCCCCCACATTTTACTTGCTCAAAAATTGGTCAAACCAATTTTAGAAAATGGAGAATATTCCAAGGTTTCCAAAACATATTTTTATATGTTTTTCCCTTTTGTGGATTGGCCACAAAAACTCTTGGTAATTTCTGTTAATTTTTAATGGAAAAAACCTTTTTATTTGTTTATTCTTTTCTCTTTGGTGGCAGGCCAGCAAACCCGGCCCATCTGGGCCTCCCCTTTTCCGCAGCCCACCTGGGCCTCCGCCAGCGAAGCGGTACGGGGGAAGAATCTTAGCCGCGCGATCAAGATCCGAGGGAGGGGACGCATCGCCTTTCCACCGTGGAGAGGTCCCCTCCCCATCTTCTCTCACACCGCTGGGAGGGCGTCAACGTCGACGCCTGCCAACGTGGCTGGAGGCCGTCCCCTCCATATAAGCCGCCCCCTAGAGCCGTAGGAGCCCGTAGGGTTCCGTTCTTCCCATCGCTTCCCCCTCGCCGCCGCCGGGAGAGGTTTCCTCCCCTGCCCTGTTCCGCTCCGTTCCGGTGAGGTCCCGAGCAAATTCGCCGCCGTCCTTCCTCAATTTCGAGCCACCGTCTGCGAGCGCGGCCTCTAAGCGCTCCTGTGTCTTCCACTTGTAGGTTTTGGCCGCGGGGTACTCGAATCGGGCCGCGCGCCGTGAAGCTCCGCCACGGGACCTTCTTCCTCGTCGACGACAGCCGGGTCGTCTTCCTCTTCAGTGCACGCGAGCTCGCCTCCAAGCCCCTCTAGGTGAGCCTCGAGTGCCCCTTTTCTCCGTCGTGATCGTGTAGCCAACGGTAGCCGTACCTGCGCGTTGCCGGCCGCCGTGCCATGGACCCCGGCCAGTCCGGTGATCACCGTTGCCCTGGTGATGCCGAGGAGTATGCGTGCACGCTCCCTGCTCGTCCAGAGCACGGTTATGACCGCAAAGGAGGGAGCTTTTGCGCGTTTTGCAGTCGAAGTCGCACCCGCGTCTGAAGAAGTACAGTTTCCAGTGGCGCCGCCGTCAGTTTCAGTCGACCGTGGCGTCGCCGCAGTTGATCTCGCGGCCAGATCTGTGGTGCCGAGGTGTAGAGGTATGTCGCCGCTACGTTTAGGACACCGGAGCTCGGCCGGAGATGAACTTTACGCGCCGCTAGCTTCACCCGAAAACTCGCCGGTGTTGCGCGGGTTCTGAAGCTGCAGAGCAGGCTTGTCGCCACTCTGTTCCCGTGAGAATTCCGACGAGTTTAGAGAGAGAGGTTGGTCGTGGCTTGCGCCGTTCTACAGAGGGCAGTGCCACCTCTGTTTTCCTCGTGGTGGCGTGGCAAGAGATGGTCGGAGCGCGAGGAGAGCATTGCCGGAAGTCGTCGCCGGCTCGGGTTCAGTTGAGCCCTGTGTTTTCTTTAGAGACGCGCGGGATTCAGAGACGGCACCTGTCGCCTTGGGCCTGGATGAGGAGAAAGGCCGTGGGCTTGGTCCAGCAGTGGGCTTGGCCCTTTTTCTTTTTTCTTTTTTTATTTTTTTTCCATGTCTCCAGCCGAGTGGGCTTGCTCGTTTGGGCCAGAAAGAGAGAAGTTGGGCCTGGTGTCCGAGGCAGCCCATGTGGCCTGTGCCTTTTTCTTTTTTCCTTTTTTGTTTCTTTTTCTTTTCTGTATAAATTCAAATTTGAATTTGTTTTCAAATTCAAATCTGTTTTTAAACTTCAACTCAATTTTTGGCACCCCATATATGTTTTTGGGGTAGTTTGAACCACTGAACACAGTGATGATGACCATTTTACAATTTTCCCCCTCAAATTTTTGTGATGGTGGCAATTATGCAAATAGGCCCCTCTTTTCTTTTGTTTTGCAACTACTTCCCAAAACTCAAATGTGATAGAGGCGGGGTGTCCCGATCTTTCGATGAGAGATAACTATCGATTTGGTGGAGACGACTCTGACGATCCGACTACGAACGTGCAACGACGTTGCGCCTTAGCAATCGCTAAACCAATCTCCGGAGGGTTATTGACCACGCCGGAGCATGATCAACCTGACCACGAAGGTCTAGTGCCTGCAAGCAATCGAAGAACCAGCAAGAACTATGATAAAGCAATCTGAATATTTCGAATATGTAGATGAGGTATGAATAAAGTTGGGATTCCGAAAGCGGTCTTGATCTGGTCGTTGGACACAAACCGAGTACACGAAGATGCAGCAATTAGCCAAGCAGTCTTTTTAACTAAAAGAAATCCAAAGAAAAACCCTAGGGGTTGATCTACTTATATAGGACTAAAGGGTGGAGGCCAAGGGGGTGGAAGGACGTCCCAAGGAGTCCTAAAACTAAACCTAGGTCGTACAAGGCACTTGGGCCCATGTGGAGGTGATGCAACACCTATTGAGTTGGACTTTGATTCGGATTCTGCTGCTGGGTCGCACCGTTTTCGCAATATCTCCACGCTCCGAAGGAATTTGAAGGTGAAACTAATTGCGTTGGAAACTAGACGAGATAATCTATCACCAGAAAAAAGAATCATCCAATTTGGAGTTCGTATGTAGAAACAGCGGTTGTTTGAAGTTGGGTATATCTCTGCAGTCCGAATCTGAGTCCATGACGTGAAAGACTTGGTCTCTATCTTCTCTTGGGCCAAAAGTGACGTGAAATAACTTCTTGTACAGCACACAATCATGCCCCTTTGTATTGACTTCATTTCTTGATCAAATATAGAGGAATTAATGGTCATATCCATGATAATTATGTCCTCGTCATCTTCATGCTTGAACATGGTCCAATGCTCATCCTTCTTGTCCATGCTAGGTCCTTCATTTGTCAGCAACAGAAATATATCGACGTTAGGCAGCATCGTATTCACATGAACATTAGAAACATTACCAAGAAGCGAAAGTACCTGATAATTTAATTGGTGTGCACGATCTCTAGTAATTGCTCCAGTAGGTATATTAGCAGGGGTTGTGGCTGTAACTATGGTAGTCATGTCCTCATCAAAATGTGGCACCCATATATGACTTTTGGGTAGTTTTCCCAAGGATCAACATGGTGACAGTGGTTTTGCCATTTGAATTTTTCCTGAAATGCAAGTAGTGCAACTTTGCACTCAGGCCCCTGAGTTCATTTGAATTTGCAACTGTGCTTTGAAAATTCAAATGGAGCCATACCTTATATGGTTCTGGGGTAGAAGATTGCAGGGATTGCAATGGTGATGTCCATGTGATGTTTTGGTGCAACTCATGTGGACATGGCGTGAAACACCTAGCCATATCAACCTGTTTTCTTTTCCTTGCATTCTTTCAACTTCAGTGCATGTTGATTTCTGATCATCTGAACATTCCAGGTTTCTTTTCATGTCATCTTCAATTCTTTGCATCGTCAAACCAGCCCCTAGCATATTTTCATATGCAATGTGGATGGGTTCCTTTCTTTTGTTTCACCTTTCTGAATGTCAAGTTCATCGACATCTCTCCGTCTCCGGAATCGATGATTTACTTTCACGTTGTAATTATTTATGTTAATTTCTTTGTTGATCATGTCATGTTGCCATGTTAATTACACCAAAAATTAAGGCTAAGACCGAAGCCATTCAATGTAAATAAATGCATATGAATTTGTTGACGTGTCGTCACCACCTTCATTTAAGTTGACTAGATAGGGTCACATCATGTATATTAAACTTGATCATACCATCCTTGCCTCTTCATTGCACCCATTGCTTACTGGTGTGCCCTTTTACTTGCCGGTACTTTACGTTTGCACCTGAGTCTGCCGAGGAGACTTACGTGGAGGTTTCCGACACCGAGCCCGAGGACCCTGCTACGTCTGCACCGTCGACCGATTACCCAGGCAAGGGGAAGATTTATACCATTACTTGATACCTTTCTGCCTACCTGCCTAGCTGTAGTCTAGAATATTTGTTTGATCCTATCCACCTTGTTCATGCCATAATCCAACCAAACAGCCATGATCCCCACATCCCAGCAAAACATTGTATTGCTAAGTTACTGCTGCTCAGCCATTTCTTAATATGAGTAGAAAAACTTGCTGCTTACCCTATGCTATGGTTTGGGATATCATGTTATTTAAAGAAGTTGGTTGATATTTATTATTATTATGATGTTAATTATATACTTGACGAATGATGGGAGACCAAGCTGTTCCCGCCAGGTGTTTTGTTCCATTTGAGTCACCTAGGTCCCGAGTTCCGGGTATTGTGTTTCTTGACGAGCGTGCCTAATTGTGTGTGGGATTCTATGGGGTCCCCTTGTCTTACCTACCTAGCTTCATAAAGTTCCAGTGGTGGCCCGAGATGATTTACTATTTGCAACGTGTGTGTGCTGGTGGTACCCCAGTTGTTTACAAACCACCCCGGGCCAGGAGGACTTGTTCCTTGGCTGGCCCACCTTGTCTGGCTGAGGACCCGGTGTCCCATGTGTGAATTACCGGGTATCCAAACCTGCGACAGACGGTAGAGACCGATTCGAGAGCATGGCCGGCTTTTGATTTGGGCGTCGACTCACCGGGGGCCACCCGGAATTGTGCAATGTTAGTTAGAGGGAATCTGACGTTCCAGAGTTTCAGGCGCTTACCTAGCCAAGTGGAAACCGGGCGTACATGCGAAGCCTATGATGGGCAGTTGGTACACCCCTGCAGGGTTAAATCTTTTCGAAAAGCCGTGTCCGCGGGTATGGACGACTTGAGACCTACTCCTTGTTCATAGAATAACATCAATTTGAATCATAACTAAAACTTGCCTGCCGTGTGAGTGTCTTGGTTGCTTTTCTTCGTCCAGGGGACCGAGAGAAGATCCAGGTTGTGTTATGTTTGACGTAAGTAGGTGAATAGTGGACTTATGACACGATGTCATGTGTATTCTTGGATCTTACCTCTACTCCAATAGAACGATAGCCACCATATATGCTAGTGTGGCTGCAAACTTTACCTTTATCTTGTCTTACCGTAGGGAGTTAGTTATCCTGTAATGATATAATCGCACCCCTATTTTCCTTTTGTGCTTTTACTATTTTGCCTGATCGGCCGCTGCAGTTGACTACTACCTCGACCCGAGCACCGGACGTTACTTCGTGGAGGTGCCCCCGGAGGACGACGATGAGGATGACCTCGTTCAGTAGATCCTATAGTTGGGTTCTGACGATCCGTGGGTGGACTATTTATGTGCAGCCCTCTCTAGGGCAATTTGGATTTTGACCGTACTCGGTCGTGATTGTCTTTCGCTTGTTGCATGATGTACTGTTGGGTTCACGGACCTCTGAGATGATGTAATAAATACCAGTGGCGATGTATGCCCTGGACTCTATATATTTATGTCCTAGTATAAAGTTCTTTGTTCTTATATCTGTTGTCGAGAATCCGGCAGTGACACGAGTGCGAGTGTCGTGAGTCGGTGGCCTTTTATGCGCTACTAACTTGAGCGGGACGCGAAAGCGTCTAACTCGAGTTAGCACCGAATCGGGGGCCTTACAGAACAAATGCTATGTTGCTGGTTATTGTCACATAACATGTTATTCTATATGTTGTGCAGGGACTCTCATTATCCCCTTTCCCCCGAAATGTCGATTAACTTCCGTTTCGGTTGATAATGGGGCACTCTCATGTTAAGAAAAATATCAAAGTTCATGCTGAATTTTTCCATGAATTCGTGCATGACCTTTGCTATTTTTCTTAACATGAGAGTAGTTGCATTTATTTATTGTGCTAATTAATTAAGTAGTTGCATTTCTTAATTTTGTACTGGTACAAACATGTCGACCGGAGCCGACACCGGTCCTTCTTCTCAGGTGGGAAAAAAGGAAGCAATTTTGGGAATACTCCCAGGAGGAGGCCGAGGAGCAGAGAGAAGAGGAAGTACCTCCGGGCAAGGAGGGGTATGAGGAGGAGATAGAGTCGGAGTCCGACTCATCGGATGATGACATGGAGGAGGCCGGTACGACAGACGGTGAGAGGAATACCGGCGAGGATGATGGGACCGGTGGCTCCAACACAGATGGTACCCAGTCGAAGAAGCAGAATCGGAAACCGACCAAGGTCGGCACCATCAGGCAAGAGTTTACTGTCGTGACCTCCTTAGGGATTCCTAAACAGCCCGAACGTTTTTCGGAAGGGTACGACCGTCAAGTCGCGGCGATCCTCCGCAACACCGTGCCGATCACCACAATTAACCTCAGGAGTCGTGAGAATATTCGTTATTGTCAGCTTCTTGTCAACAAGCTGCACGGACGATACAAGTTCCCGGAGCCGTACGATAACACCAGAGTTAAAGGGAACAAAGTAAACACATGGCCCCCCAGGAAGATGAGGAAGGCCTTGTCCAGTTGGAAAACCCGGGTGAAGGAGGAAATTATTGAAAAGAACAAAACATGGGAGGAGCTGTAACAGCCCAGATTTCACAAAAATTAAAATTTTTGTTTTCAGTGTGATTTGTTTGATTGTCTGATTTGTTTGCAGTGTTTGCATCCCCGATTTATCGATCGGCGATTATTTTCGCCCTCTTATCTCGTACCGGACAGAGACCGACCCTTGCCACCCTGACACTCGACCTTTGCGACACCGGGTTTCACCCGATCACCGTCGCGAAAACCCGCACGAGACCAGCCGCAGCCAATGGAACAAAAACCCCGTTTAATAATTAAACGGGTTATTTTTATAGCGCGCCTGAAAGTGTTCTCGGAACGGTTCCAGCGCGAGGTGAACGCCACCGGCTCGACGCGCTGATCGCGCAGTTTGAAGTTTTACCCGAGTCGGAGGTCCCGCGGACCCCGGCGGTGAGAAATGTAAACACTATGCGCGCGAGAGAAAAACCGGGGATGTTTTTGCAACTGCCAGCCACCTGGGCTATATAAAGACCACCACACTCCCACCCCTTTCTAGGGTTTCCCCTAGCAAAAACTGCAGCCACACCCCCAATTCTTGCTCCAATTTTCGCACCAAACCCTAGCCAGATCTGGAATTCCATCCCAGGCGATCTGGACCGTCAGATCTGGCGATCCGACGGCCCAGATCCACCCAGCCTTCCTCCCACCTCTCCTCTCTCCTCCCGCACGCCAGCCCGTGGGCATCCCCGCCGCGCCGCCAGAGCTGGCCACCGGAGCAGCCGCCGCGGCCTCCCAGGGTGAGCCCGCCCCGCAACTCCCTCTCCTCTCCCTTCGCCTTCCCTCTAACCTCCTCCCTATCTCCTGACGTGTGAGTTCTCCATGGACGCCCGCAAGAACGAGTTCGTGCCGCCGCCATGAAGAGTCGGAGCTCGCCACACGCTCCATGAGCCCCCGTCGGCGGCCAGATCGGCCGGATCCGCGCCGCCCCTTGGCCCTCGTCCCTTTGCGGTTGCCGCGCCTCCCCTCGAGGTGCTCGTCGCCGGCTAGGCGCCGCCGTCGCTGGGAGCCCGTCGGGATCGGGACTCCCCGTCCAGCCAGACGCCACAGCTACGTGGGCCGGCGTGCCTACGAGGCCCAGGTCGGCCCGTCCAAGCAGAGCAGCCCAGCAGCGCCCACCCCGCCAGCCTGGCCGAGGCCGCTCGGTGAGCTCTTTTCCTTTTTTTTGTTTTTTTTGCTGCACTGTTGGGCTGGCCCAGTAGCTTTTGGCCCACTACTTGTTTTTTATTTTTCTGGTCTTATTATTTTGGCAGATTGCGGTGTAATTTTGCGGTGCCCGTATATTTTTAACGGTAGCTCAGATCGCAATGCTTTAAACATGAAAGTTTCTTAGAATTTCGTGTAGATTAATAAAATGTTGCTTGTTTCCATGTTTGACTTTGTTTACATGTTGTTTGACTGCTAATTACATCACATGCCATCGTAAAATTGTTTCTTTAATAACTTTTTAACCGTTGCTCGGATTAAAATGTTTCTTATATGTAACTTGACTAGAATTGCATGTAGATTGTGTTTATGCTGTTCTTGCTTGCTAAATAAAATAATAAAATATTGTTTAGGGAAAAACAATACCAAAATTATAATTATCGTGGGGTCCGCAATAGTTTGCCATGTATAGGTTTTACCCCCCACTTAAAGTGACTAGATTAGATAGTTTATTTATGCTACACCTCTTGTCATGTTTGTGTGCTATGCCATGCTTGAGTGAGATGCCATGTTCACAACCTCTTCTCACCTTGTGTAGCTAAACAACTTGAACCCTTGTAAACATGCATTGTCTCGTGTTGTCTTCTTGTTGATGCTTGCTCGTGTTTGCCTCGTAGTAATAGAGTGCTTGCTCGTTGATTGCTTTCCAGTGTTTACCGTCTTGTGTGCTTCCGCGGGTACCTCTCGGAGACGATGCGAGCTTGCGATCAACTACACCTTCGGAACCCGACTTATCAACAGGCAAGGACTATACATTACTTATGATCCATTCTATTTCAACCAGCGGTTTGCATGCTAGTCCAGGTTAGGTTCGATTTTTGATCCTACCACATGTTTACAGCCTCTTTCAAACCGATACAACCATGTCCCCTCCCAGCAAACCTTGTACTTCTATGTTACTATTGCTCGTTGCTCAACCCTGCTTAGTATGCATGCTTAGGATGCTACGATGTTACCCTGTTACTCCTTGGTTGGGCTATCACATTATTATTATTGTTGTTGATGATATGATTATTATAATGTTGACTATATTCGACGAAGGATGGAAGGTCTAGGCTATCCTGCCCCGACGCTTTGTTCCATTGAGTCACCTAGGATCCGAGTTCCTGGTATTGGTTTTAAGACCGAGCGTGCCTAACCGCGTGTGGGATTTTATGGGGTCCCCTTTTCTTACCTACCTAGCTTCAAACATTTTTAGAGGTGGCCCAAGCTGATTTACCATTTGAAATCGTGCGCGTAACTGGTCTGCAGCCAGTGGTTTTAAAACAACTCGGGCCAGCGGAGACAGAGTTCCTTTGTTGGTGCACACTAGTGAGCTAGGGAAGTCCCCTGTTATACAGGTGAGGCTAACCCCGACCTTAGCCATTCGGAAGAGTCCGATCCAAGAGCGTGGCCGGCTTTTTGGTTGGGTGTCGACTCCCCGGGGGCCACCCGGATTTGTTCGTTGTCAGTTAGAGGGACCTGTCGTTTCGGATCTCTCGGAACTAAATCATAAAATGGTTGCCTGTGATGGGTAGCAACTGAGAGAGATGGGCGTGCGTGCGGAGCCTTGTAATGGGCATTTGGTACACCCCTGCAAGGTTAAATCTTTTCGAGAAGCCGTGTCCATGGTTATGGACGACTTGAGACCTACTCCTTGTTCATAGACAACAACAACAACTGAGATAATCTTAATATAACTTGATCAACGTGTGTGTGTTCCTTGACTGCTTCTTCTTCGTCGGGATGCGAAGAGGAGGACAAGGATAGGATAGGTGTTATGATTGCATAAGTAGTTGATAGCAAAACTTGTTGGAGGCGAATCCTCATCGAATGCTTCGCTTCTTATCTTACTCTGTAGATCGTTAGCCACTTCATAAATGCTAGTGCGACATCAACCTCACCACTTACCCCATCCTTACCGTAAACTACTAGTTGTCCTAGAATGACGAGTGATGAAGTCCTTGCTGGGTTAGATGACCACTACAGTTGGGTGTTGAGTACCTTTGTACTCATGATACTACCCCACAAACACTTTTTAGGGTTCTTGATCGACAACAGGTATGGTGATAGAAGTTTCACGTGGAGACTCGACGACGACTAGTTAGGCGGATCCTGGCGGAGGGCCTGGACCCGTGTGGTTATGGAGATCGATCTTTTTCTTTTGCCACTAGGCATTTGCTTGTAGTCTGTACCCACACATGTACCTTCCACTGATGTATTGTATTCGAGGCAGTTGTATGCCGATTGTATGAGATGTTGTATCTTTGTATCTATAATGTTGTGGAATCATGTTGGAAATCCAGGGCATATGACTTCGTCATATGTCGCGGTGGGACCGATATGTGCTTCGTCCCCGGATCTGGATGGAAACATCTAGATCTGGAACAGTACCGCATATCGGGCCTTACAGGAGCTCAAGGAGAAAGAGTCGTTGATTGATGAAGCTACCTACAACCTTTTCAAGGCTAGGTGTGAGTCCGAGCCAGCCAAGCCCGCGAGTGCAAAGGGAAAGGCCATGCGGTCGCACGTCATAGGTAACCACCGTCTCGGAGCCGGTGGTTACAGAAGTTCCAAGCCTAAATGGGACAAGGAGTATGCCGAGTACGCCATTGCGGGAATACCTAACCCCTTCGAGCAATACAAAGGTGATCTGCAGACCGAATTCTTTGTGAGGGCACGGAGCTATAAGGACAAAGAAACCTTGAAAATAGTTATCGATCCTAAGATTCAGAAGTTTACGACTGGCGTGGTAAGAAGTTTACCACGTGACCTTGTCGATTAAATTCTCTAGTGCAGTTCAAAATTTCTTAATGTTTCACATTCTTTCTGCAGCAAAAGGAAATGAAAATCGCCTCATCGCAGGAGTCGTCGGTTAAGCCGGCCGGCCCGTGGGACAACGCCTTTAACAGGGCGTTGAACAAGGTCAAGAAGGTTGACGACGTGACGGCGAAGCCATCGTCAGCCGGCCATGTGGTCGGCTTTCGTGCGAACCTAAATTGGTCCGAATATTATGGAAAACCGGCGGAGCAGTCCGGTTCGAGGGGGCGCAAGGCGAGAAGGACCGAAGAAGACGTCGCTTATGTTCGTGGACTAGAGGAGAAGGTGAACATGCTTTCGTAGCTTGTCCAGGACGAAGTGGCGAAGACGATGAACGCCCTCCTTCCAGATATGATGCAGTCACTCGCGAATTGGCAAGCGCGTGGTGGACAAGGGCCCATACTGGTCCCAAGCATGGTCGGCAGAAACTCGGGCACCGCGGCGCCTGCAGTCCCGACTCCCGCCGTAGTGGTGGTTCCCGCACCGACTCCCGGCTTATTGGTGACTCCGGCCGCCAACACCGCGGCGGCGGCGCCGGACGTGATGGTAACTCCTCCAGCCACGATCGAGCAACCGGGGCATAACAATAATGCACCCGGCGGCAGCGCAAATAGGGCGACCGACGCCACGGGAATCAGCGCGCCCTCCGTCTCTTGCATGCCCGCTGTCATCGGTGGGGTCTCTTCATTGGCCGACCTCGACGCCCTCAAGGTAACTATAAGCAACTGCAACTCAAACGAAGACTTCATCTCCTTGCCTTTTTAGTGGATTCTCTCTGATGCCCTACATGCATATATCTCTTTCGCAGGAGGACACTCCATGCATTCTATTACAAGTCGTGGACGACGAGTTGAAGGATGTTGCCAAAGGTAAAATCCTTCAACCACAAAATAGAATCATGCACAATATGCCGATGGCACAGGAGATGCATAGGGTTCAAATCTCTCTCGTGATTTCGGGCTATGAGAGAGTTGAACCTCCCATTCAGCCCCCCAGATACGATGAGGACGAGCCGGCAGTCCTCATTGACTGTTTCGGCCAAATATGCCTATGGCCGAAGACCCAAATGTGTTTAATGACGGGGGAAAGGGGCACCACACCTAGGACAACACCGGTAGTCATCGTGCCAACGCCACATGATCCCATCGGCGCAAAACAAGACGATGATCTTGATGATGATGATATCAACGCCGACCAGTTCATCAACACTTCGTTCTAAGGTGGTGACTTATTCATGCCTCCTGTTGAAGGAGCCTACCAGCATGACGAGGAAGCTCGCGGTCTATCTAATCCTACGGCGAAACCTGCTTGCTCCACGCGTCTCTTTGCTGCTTCTCAGGAGATGTCTCCAGCAGCTTGCGCCTTCACCGAGCCTCAAGCAGATGCCACAAGGAGATCTATTCTCAGCCCGTCCACACTCCATAAGGCGGCCACTGAGAAGATAAAGGCTGGTGACTGCTCGAAATCAGAAAAGAAGAAGGGACGGAAAAGAAAGAAGAGCATCACTTCGAGCAGCCAACCT
Source organism: Bromus sterilis (assembly GCA_950022295.1). Lineage (NCBI taxonomy): Eukaryota > Viridiplantae > Streptophyta > Magnoliopsida > Poales > Poaceae > Bromus > Bromus sterilis. The sequence goes on from OX465596.1 coordinate 237,827,960, forward strand.
TCGATGCCGATCCGGGCTCAGGACGGGCCACCAAGACCCAAGGATCTCTCGTTTGAAATCCATGTGGCGGGTAGGGCTATGCTACCTAAGGACATGCTCGACCTTGCAACTTCGGATATGAAGAGTGTGCATCACAGTATTATGGCATTAGAGAAGATTCTTCTTCGAGAAGAGAATCCCTCGTACCTGGTTTTCATCGCCAAGGTGCCACTCAACATGGGCTTCATCAACACTATCCCCGCAGATATGATAATCCTGCGGTTTTCGGAGATCTTCAATTTGTACCATCTCAAGCGGCTGGACCATAGCCTTATCCATCTGTTCTCGCTCAGACTTTCTATGAGTATTAGGAGAGATAAGACCCCGAGCGTCGCGATATTGGACCCCATCTACATGCGTGAAAGAATCTTGATGGACGACGGGGACGCGGCTCTCGCGGCGGGGTACATCAGAGACTTCATGCTAGAGAACACCGACAATGATTCATTTCTTATGAACTACTCTCCCAAGTAAGTCATTCGCTCTCCACCGTAGCTTATCTGCTTTCTTAGCTTTCCATTGTCCTCTTCCAACATTCCTTTTGGATTGTTTTAATTATGCAGTGAGGATCAAGACTTCGTGCTCATCTGCTTTTCACCGCAACACTCGCATGCCGTGTATTTATACTCGGGGAGTGTGAAGAAGAAAGATTACAAGTATATCACGAGAGTTTTGGATGATGCTCTCGCAGGCTACATAAAAGCCGGAGGCAAGATCGTGAAGCACAAGTTCAGGAAGAATCATCCTGACGTGAGCGTGTTCAGCCACGTAACGCAGTTCCCGTGCGTCAAGAAGCCAGCTGGCAGTGTGAGGGATGTGTACTACGCCCTTCATCACATGAGGACGATTGTATAGGAACAACGCAACTTTACGCTGCCAAGTCATCTCAAAGCGTGGGCAGAAAGGAAGGAAAAAATCGCCGCTGCAAATCTTAAGGAGGAGTTCTTTCACATCCAACCGCAGATGGCGACTATCATCCGTCATGAAGTACAAATGAGGGGGTCGATCTTCCACTCCAACATTGCACCATCCAATGGGGAGATAGAAGTCCGCCTAAAGGCCTTGCGTGACACAAGGCCTTTCATGACGAAAGAAGCATGCCGCCCATTCCCCGAGCCGAGTGAGAAGAAGTGACCAATTTTTTCTATATATGGCAATCGTTTGATGAATGTGTGCCCTACATGTAATTTGGATGTACTCTTTGTGTAGTAGACGATGGTAGTGTCAAATACTCTCGGTGCTCTTTATGTATAAAGGTCACTTCATATGCATTTTATGCATATGTGCATGCTCCTGGCCATTGATCGACTTGCTTTATGTTGTTGATAAGAATAGATGTTATATTCCGTTGTTGTCCTCTGCTATGAATTCATATGGATGCGTCCTCTAAAATCTTTGTTTTGTGCAGGTTGAAGAGCAAACAAGAGATTATGAAGAAAGTAGCTTTCTGTTTTCAATAATTGTGGGCTCATTGTAATATTGTGATGGATGTAATCTTGTGAATCTTGTTGTCCTCTAAACCTTAGACAAGGATGGATGTAATCTCTTGTAAATCTTTGTAACAAGAATTATACTGCAATTCTTTTGTATCAATAATTGTTGGGCTCATTGTAATATTGTCTTTTGAATTTCTGTAATATGGTAAAAAGATGTGTAATGTTTGTAATTCTATACTGTTTTATTCTTTTCTGTAATTCTTTTTTTTGTTTTCTGTAACCAATTTAGTGGAGCATTATGTCTGGATTTAGTGGCGCACTAGGAATGCGCCACCCCTAAGGACCCTTAGGCGTGGCGCATTTCAGAATGCGCCACCCCTAAGAGCTTATAGGTGGCGCATTCTGAGATGCGCCACGCCTAAGGGCCTTAGGGGTGGCGCATCCAGAATGTGCCACCTCTAAGCCATTATTAGTGGCTTGTGGTTAGTGGTGCATCCCTAATGCGCCACTAAAGCCCTAAAAAGTGTTGGATATGTGCCCTAGAGGCAAATTAATAAAGATATTTGTCACATATCTGTTTGTTCATAATACGTTATATATTATGCTAGAACTGTATTAAGCGGAAACATTAATACACGTGTGATATATAACAACCTGGTCCCTAGTTAAACTTAGGCATACTAGCTCATTGGGCAATTGATGATCAAGGTTTCCTGATCATGAGAACATAATAGTCTATTGACAATGAGGTCATATCATTAGGAGAATGATGTGATGGACACACACCCACCTTAAGCATTGCAGTGTGATCAAGTCACATAAGTTCAGCATTGCGATGACTTAATAACATAGTGACTGAATCCTTAGACCGTGATGATCATACATAATTGCTATCTATTAGGATGCTTTGAGTGCATTAACCGTTACACTGAAACATGGTAACTGAAAAGGTGTATCTTGGGTATTCCGAAGTAGATATGTTGAGGAGTATGAAATAGATCAGAGCGGGATTTTGTCAATCCGAGTGACGGATAGGTACTCTGGGCCCACTCGGTGGTGTTGCATCAGTAGCTTGCAAGCAAGTGACTAGGTCACAAGAGATGTAATATTCACAGACGAGTAAACATTTTATGTCGGAGACGAGGAAGAACTAGGTATTGGATATCGACGATCATACCTCGGAAAAACATAGTACCGAAGCACAAAGGGATCAAGCCATATTGTTAACGGTTCAACAACGATGAAGTTTATTCGATGGAAGCGTAGGGGCACATCAAGGATTGTAACCATATCCCACATGATTGGCATTGGTCAGAGAGTGTCTCGATCATGTCTACTGTTTATCGGACCGTAGGGTGTCACACTTAAGGGCAATCGATGCATTAAGGATTGATTCGGGATCATCGGTGAAAAGAGAGAAAACACCGGAAATGTACCAGGAGGTGCCGGAAGCTATTCCGGATATTTTGAAAGGTTCAAAATAATATATATTAATGTTTAAATATATTTTATTATTTAATTGACAGAGTTAAATATTAAAAATGATTTAAATAATTAATTAAAAAGGTGAAAAGGTATTTGGGCCTTAAAAGGCCCATGAGGGGAAGGGGGAGCCTGCCCCCTTGGGCTTGGCGCCAAGGGAGGGGCCCATCCCCCCTCCTAGACGCACCACTCCCCCCCCCTTGGGGGTTTAGTCCCACATGGGGGAAGGGGAGGGGGTGGAGCCCCTCCTTGGCCTATATAAGGAGGGGTGGGGGTTCCTTTTTCTAAACAACATTGAGTTTCTCTGTCTCTCTTTCTCCGACCAAGAGCGGACTCCCCTGGTTTGGAGTTTGCACCTGGTTGGGGGTTTCACCATCATCCGGATGCCGTCGCGCTGCCGGAATCGGGACCCGGATCAATATTCTTTCCGCTGCTCTTCTGGTTCGGAGCCCGGATCAATCGGGACCCGGAATCGGCACCGTACGTGTGTAATTCCGCGAGGCACTACACGTGTGGTGCTACGTCATCATCGAAGGTTCTTCAACACGATAGGGAGGTCGTAGGATCAGAGTCTATGCCAACCACGTTCGAGGAACATTTCCCTCTTTCGGTCTTCAAAGGTATGAACACCGATTCCTTCCGTTACATACATCAGCATAGCATAGATCTTGGGTTCGGGACTCGTAGGTAGAAAAAAAATTGTTTTCTGCGCCGATCCCCAACAGTGGTATCAGAGCAAGGCTATGCGTAGATGTATTGTATGGGTAGAACACATCTAGGATGTGGGCATCAATTCTCCAATTGTTACCCTCCCACGTGTACTCGTTTAGCATTGCGGCAATGTCCTGATACAGCGGCCCCGACCGACCTTACGCATTTATGCGAGACTGGTTCCACGCTTGACATATGGCTTGTACCATAAAGTGGCTGGGGGTGTCTGTCTCTCTAACATTAGCGACGCGAAGACGTCTTCAACGGAGGGCCCCGACAGGGGTGTAATAGAGACGATTGCAGGATTGGTCTTGTGGCTTGTTTTCGCAGGATAGAAAGCGGTTCTCTCTCGAAACCCCTTAGCAGCCACGTAAAACTTGCAAAAGATAAAGTAGAATGCGTTTTAACTTTAATTTGCGTGTAATGGGGGATCATAGCTTGTATGATTTACACTTTTACTTCCTGTCTTGCTAATATGCTAGATATGCGACGGTAGCATGATAGGATAATCTCTCTCAATTCGATGATTGTATTCTCCCTTAGTGGGCACCGCCTGGAAGGATCTCTTTATGATAGGCTGGCCGTGACGATCGGGTGTCATACATACATTAGTGATCGCATAAGGTTGGGTTTGGCAAGCCTAGCATATGCAGATATGGCCTTGCTGAAAAACCATACACTAAGGTTCAACTGACAGGCTTGACATATGTAGATATGAGCTTGGGATACGGATGACCGAAAGGTTAAGCATGAGTCATATAACGGATATGATTGGCATGATGGCCTACCTAGGGAGATGTGTCGTCGGCCTTGTGATATTCGAGGACGATCATTCAAACTAGGATTATGTTAATCACTTAGTGAATTTGGAGAGATGTTTAACTAAGTGAGAGTTTTAGAATTAATTAAAATTGAACTCCAATTATGAACAAAGTCTAAATATGTGTTTTGCAAATAACCATTGTAGATGGCTGCACCTCGCCCCTCATTCAACTTTGGGTCATTCCTAGACAAAGACAAACTGAAAACCGATGGGTCAAACTTCACCAACTGGTTCCGTACTCTGAGGATTCTCCTCGTTCCCCTCAAGATGGCATACGTACTAGAGGCCGCGTTAGGTGACGAACCACCAGCAGACGCTAGTCAGGATGAGAAGAATGTCTACCTCTCCAAGACGGATGATTACAACCTTGTCCAGAGTGGAATGCTTCACTCCATGGAGGCTGAGCTGCAGAAACGCTTTGAGAGGATGGGTGCATATGAGATAATCACTGAACTCAAGGCCGTCTTTGCACCCCAAGCCAGGGCTGAACATTACGAGGCTTCTGAAGCTTTCTTCTCAGCAAAGATGGATGAGCATAGCAGTGTTAGTGAGCACGTGGTCAAGATGTCTGGCTACGTTCAATGCTTGAATGCCCTGGAATGTCAGATTCCAGATGAACTTGCTGTTGATAGGGTGCTGCAGTCGCTGCCCCCTAGCTACAAAGGCTTTGAGTTGAACTACAACATGTAGGGGATGACTAAGACCCCTTCTGAGTTGTTCGCCATGCTGAAAACTGCTGAGGTTGAGATCAAGAAGGAGCATGCTGTATTCATGGTCAACAAGACCGTTGAATTCAAGAAGTCTGGAAAGAAGGAGAAGGGAAAGAAGAGAAGCCCGAAGAAGGGTGACAAGCCAGTTGTCACTCCTCGTAAGGCACCCAAACCTGGACCCAAGCCCGGCGTTGAATGATTCTACTGCAAGGGTGATGGTCACTGGAAACGCAACTGCCCCAAGTACCTAGAAGATAAGAAGGCTGGCAAGATTGTCAGAAGAGACAAAGGTATATTTGATATACACGTTATTGATCTTTTCTTAACAAGCGCTAGGAACAAATCCTGGATATTTGATACAGGATCTGTTGCTCATATTTATAACTCCTCTCAGGGGCTACGGAATAGGCGACGCTTGATGAAAGATGAAGTGACGATGCGCGTGGGAAATGTCTGCCGGATTGAAGTGGTGGAGGTCGTCACGAAGCATCTTAGTCTCCCTTCGGGATTAGTTTTGATTTTGAATAAGTGCTACTATGTACCCGCATTGAGTGTGAACATCGTTAGTGGTTCTTGCTTGAAGCGAGACCACTATTCTTTTAAGTCAGATACAATTGGTTGTGCAATTTCTAAAGATGATGTGTTTTATGTTCACGCACCGGAGAAAATGGCTTATTCATTCTTAATCTCAATTGTGATATACTTCATATTGATAACGTAGATTCGAAAAGATTAAAACCTAGTGGCGAAGAACACATGAAGATGTGGCATTGTCGACTTGGTCATATTGGTGAAAAGCGCATGGAGAAGCTTCATGATGATGGACTTCTGGAGTCATTGGATTTTGGATCCCTTGACACATGTGAACCATGCCTTTTGGGCAAGCTGACAAGGACTCCATTCAATGGAACAATGGAGCGTGCAGAAGACTTGTTAGGGATCATACATTCAGATGTATGTGGACCTATGAACGTCCCCACACGCAATGGTCTTCGTTACTTCGTGACCTTCACAGATGACTTAAGAAGATATGGGTATATCTACTTAATGAAACATAAGTCTGAAACCTTTGAAAGGTTCAAGGAATTTCAGAGTGAGGTCGAGAATCAAACCGGGAAGAAAATCAAGCACCTTCGATCCGACCGAGGAGGCGAGTATTTAAGTCACGAGTTTGGCGATCATCTTAAGACTTGTGGCATCGTACCACAACTTACGCCGGCAGGAACACCTCAGCTTAACGGTGTTTCTGAGCGACGTAATCGAACTCTATTGGATAGCGTATGATCCATGATGTCTCATACCGACTTACCTGTGTCATTCTGGGGGTATGCATTAGAAACTGCCGCTTACATTCTTAATAGGGCACCGTCCAAATCCGTAAAGACAACACAATTTGAGGAATGGCATGGCAAGAAACCAAACTTGTCTCACTTGAAGATTTTTGGTTGTGAGGCTTATGTTAGGAAACTTCAGCCTGACAAACTCGAAGCAAAAGCGGATAAGTGCATCTTTGTGGGATATCCAAGGGAAACCATTGGATACACCTTCTACAACCACTCTGAGGGCAAAATGTTTGTCGCCAAGACTGGATGCTTTCTTGAGAAAGAGTTTCTTTTGAAAGAATTGAGTGGGAGGAAAATAGACCTCAATGAGATGATTGACCAATCACTCCAAGTGGAAGAAATGGCAATGGAAGTTGTTCCGGAACCATCTTCCATAGTGGGAGCTGTAGAGAATGGTCATCATGATATTCATAAGGATCATGACATACATGATGATCATGATCAAGATGAAGAGGATCCTATTGTACCCCGCAGGTCATCAAGAGCCCGAGTAAAAACTCAGTTTTATGGGCAACTTGTCAATGCAGTCATGTTAAATGAACCTGACGAACCTGCGAACTACAAAGAAGCAATGGAGGGACCCGAGTCCGAGAAATGGCTGGAATCCATGAAATCCGAGATAGACTCCATGTATGCCAACAAAGTATGGACTTTGGTGGATATTCCCGAGGACTTAAAGGCCGTCGAGAATAAGTGGATATTCAAGAAAAAGACTGACACAGACGGAAACGTATCTGTCTATAAAGCTCGACTTGTCGCAAAAGGATTCTGACAAATTCAAGGAGTTGACTACGAAGGGACTTTCTCTCCCGTAGCGATGCTAAAGTCTATCCGGATATTTCTAGCAATTGCTGTCTATTACGATTATGAAATATTGCAGATGGATGTGAAAACCGCGTTCCTAAATGGCAACATTGAGGAAGAGTTGTATATGGTACAATCAGAAGGTTTTATTGATCCTAAGGATTCTGGTAAGGTATGCAAACTTCAACGGTCCATGTATGGGTTGAAGCAAGCATCTCGGAGCTGGAATCTTCGTTTTGATGAGGTGATCAAAGCTTTTGGATTTGTCCAAGATGAGGAAGAATTCTGTGTTTATAAGAAAGCGAGTGGGAGATCTGTGACATTCCTAGTACTATACGTGGATGACATATTATTGATAGGGAATGATGTGAAATTTCTAGAGGGGGTAAAGGAATATTTGAATGGAAAATTTTCCATGAAGGACCTAGGTGAAGCTGCATACATATTAGGCCTTAAAATCTATAGAGATAGATCAAGACGCCTATTAGCACTGAGTCAGAGAACTTACCCATTATGAAAGGAAGTAAATTGAGTGTGACTCAATGCCCAGCAACAGCAAAAGAAAGGGAGAAATGTCCTCAAAGCCCTATGCCTCAGCCATAGGTTCTATCATGTATGCTATGCTGTGTACTCGACCAGATGTGGCCCTGGCGGTTAGTCTGACTAATCGTTTGCAAAGTAATCCTGGAATGGATCATTGGATAGCAGTGAAGAACGTCCTTAAGTATTTACAAAGAACTAAGGATCTGTTTCTTGTCTATGGATGATGTGAAGAAGAGCTCGCCGTAACAGGTTACGTCGATGCCAGTCTTTGTACTAATCCCGATGACTCAAAATCCCAGACGGGATACGTGTTTATGTTGGATGGTGGTGCGATTAGCTGGAGGAGCGGGAAGCAGTCAGTCGTCGCCCAATCTACGATGGACTCGGGGTATATTGCCGCTTGTGAAGCGTCAAACGAAGCGCATTGGCTGAAGAAGTTCGACATCGAGCTTGGCGTATTCCCTAGTTGCACTGACCCTGTTAGCATTTATTGCGACAATACGGGTGCCATTGCTAACGCAAGGGATCCGAGGACTCACTCTACAGCCAAGCATATTCTCCGGCGTTTCCATGTGACGCGGGACTACGTCAAGGATGGTCATAATAGGATTTGCAAAATACATACGGATCTGAATCCGTCAGACCCAATGACTAAACCTCTTCCACAAGCCAAGTTTGAACAACACCGAGAGACTATTGGTGTTAGATACATACCTGATGTAAACTAGTGTAATTTGTACTCTAGTGCAAGTGGGAGACAGTTGGATATGTGCCATAGAGGAAAATTAATAAAGATATTTGTCACATATCTGTTTGTTCATAATACGTTATATATTGTGCTAGAACTGTATTTAGCGGAAACATTAATACACGTGTGATATATAACAACCTGGTCCCCAGTTAAACTCAGGCATACTAGCTCATTGGGCAATTCATGATCAAGGTTTCCTGATCATGAGAACATAATAGTCTATTGACAATGAGGTCATGTCATTAGGAGAATGATGTGATGGACACACACCCACCTTAAGCATTGCAGTGTGATCAAGTCACATAAGTTCAGCATTGCGATGACTTAATAACATAGTGACTGAATCCTTAGACCGTGATGATCATACATAATTGCTATCTATTAGGATGCTTTGAGTGCATTAAACGTTACACTGAAACATGGTAACTGAAAAGGTGTATCTTGGGTATTCCGAAGTAGATATGTTGAGGAGTATGAAATAGATCAGAGCGGGATTTTGTCAATCCGAGTGACGGATAGGTACTCTGGGCCCACTCGGTGGTGTTGCATCAGTAGCTTGCAAGCAAGTGACTAGGTCACAAGAGATGTAATATTCACAGACGAGTAAACATTTTATGTCGGAGACGAGGAAGAACTAGGTATTGGATATCGACGATCATACCTCGGAAAAACATAGTACCGAAGCACAAAGGGATCAAGCCATATTGGTAACGGTTCAACAACGATGAAGTTTATTCGATGGAAGCGTAGGGGCACATCAAGGATTGTAACCATATCCCACATGATGGTCATTGGTCAGAGAGTGTCTCGATCATGTCTACTGTTTCTCGGACCGTAGGGTGTCACACTTAAGGGCAATCGATGCATTAAGGATTGATTCGGGATCATCGGTGAAAAGAGAGAAAACACCGGAAATGTACCGGGAGGTGCCGGAAGCTGTTCCGGATATTTTGAAAGGTTCATAATAATATACATTAATGTTTAAATATGTTTTATTATTTAATTGACAGAATTAAATATTAAAAATGATTTAAATAATTAATTAAACAGGTGAAAAGGTATTTGGGCCTTAAAAGGCCCATGAGGGGAAGGGGGAGCCTCCCCCCTTGGGCTTGGCGCAAAGGGAGGGGCCCATCCCCCTCCTAGCCGCACCACTCCCCCCCCCTTGGGGGTTTAGAACATGGGGGAAGGGGAGGGGGTGGAGCCCCTCCTTGGCCTATATAAGGAGGGGTGGGGTGCCTTTTTCTAAACAACATTGAGTTTCTCTGTCTCTCTTTCTCCGACCTAGAGCGGACTCCCCTGGTTTGGAGTTTGCACCTGGTTGGGGGTTTCACCATCATCCGGACGCCGTCGTGCTGTCGGAATCGGGATCCAGATCAATCTTCTTCCCGCTGCTCTTCTGGTTCGGAGCCCGGAGGGACGTCGGTTGCATCGTACGTGTGTAATCCCGTGAGCCACTACACGTGTGGTGCTACTTCATCGTCGTAGGTTCTTCAACACGACAGGGAGGTCGTAGGATCAGAGTCTAGGCCAACCACGTTCGAGGAACGTTTCCCTCTTTCGGTCTTCAAAGGTATGAACACCGATTCCTTCCGTTACATACATCAGCATAGCATAGATCTTGGGTTCGAGACTCGTAGGTAGAAAAACAAATTTGTTTTCTGCGCCGATCCCCAACAAAAAGGACGCCCCTAAAAGGGTATTCCCTAGTAGTGTAATCTTCAGAATGTCAGAGTCACAATTATGTGCAAACTTCATGTGGGTGTATAAGTCTGGTGCAACAACCAGGGAATTCACATGTCCGTGTGGAATAATCTCCATGTTCAGTTTGTGGAGATCTTCATACAGAAGTGGCTGTTGTACTTGAACTTCAAGTTGACTACAGTAGGCTTTGCGGCTCAAGGCATCAGCCATCACATTAGCTTTCCCAGGGGTGTAATGAATATCCTTGTTGAAATTGGCTATTGTCTTGTGAAAGCACAATATATCGACCAGAGGGGGGTGAATGGGAGTTTTTCAAATTTCTTGAGGAATTTGTAATTCCTCAGGACTAAGGCAATTAAAAATTGAGGAAACTCACAAAATGAAGAAGCACAGAAATATTACAGAAAGTAAACGACATAACGTCATATTGCGAGGGAATTAAACTCTAGAGGAATAGAGGCAATGTAACTGATGCAATGCATGAGGAATCAAGACATAGGAAACACATCAAAGAAGGCTTCATGACAAGTCATCAGTGCAGAATGCAAGGAGTAGGGATTGAGGAAATAGCACCAGGGCACTGAAGACACGGATTGGATAGACCAGTTCAAGTTGTTGTGACACCTCTACATCTGGTTGGAGAGGCTGAGATTGAACTTAGAAGGCATAGTCTTCACCTTATTCTCCTTGAACTAAAGTCCTCAGACTCCGTCCAATCACTCAGGTGAGTCTTCAAGGTAGACTCCCGAAACCTTCACAAACTCCGTTCAGTCAGGGAAGTCACAATTTCATCTTGACTTCCTCAGAACAATGACTCCTACACCGGCTGGAAGATCACAATCTTCAAGAGTAAAAAGCTTCGGATCACTCGAACCAAATTCATCAGAAATGCTCAACTGCTCAGGATGGTGGTTTTCCTCACTTAGGTTCTTCAGGTTCCTCAGTGGTGGGTTGCTCTTAGATGACAAGTGTCAGTTTCTCTCTCGGAGAATCCGACCCTCCAATGGGGCTGGGGGCAGCTATTTATAGCCGGGGACAAACCCAAGTGAAAGACATAAATACCCATGCACGAAATTACCATCGTGCCCACCCTTCGGACCGTTGCTAGACAGGTTCTAGCCTCTTACCACGCGACATGTGGCACGGTACAAAGTATTCTCTCTCTCTCTCTCTTCTTCAGGAAAACTGCACTAACAGTTTCCTGACACCTCAACCGAAGTTAGATTCCTCAGTGTCCTAAAGAACTAGGTCTCAGACACCCAAGGAACTTAACCTCTACTCTAGGAGATTTCTCTGGGTTTTCTTCAGGATGTCTATTTGAGAACTTCCTCAGAAATACAGAACTCATTTTCCTCAACCCCTGCAACAGTGCGGTGTTTTCCTATGACTCAAGAAGTACAAACAAAAGTCTTAACGTAGGCTACGCTTCAAATTTAGCTTCAGCACGAGTTGCCTCAGGACAACGCATGGCTTCTTCAGCATCAACCGAATGCCTCAGGATCCTGTTTCCTCAGGATTTCGCGCTACGTTAGTCTTCAGGAAACACACCGATTTCTTCAATGTCCCTCAACATTTTTGGGGGTCGACAATGGTAGTTAACCTCTTCTTCAGTGACTGTTCTCCTGTGTATACTCACAAACACATCAGTTCCTTAACCGTTTTGTCATCAAACACTCCAAAATCTCAAAGGGGCAATGCACTTAGAATCTCCCCCTTTTTTGTGATTTGATGACAATCAAGTTAAAGCTTCAACGATATTAAATAAGTAATTTTGAGGAATAAAGCTTGAAGAAAACATTTCATTCTATCTGGATATAGAGATGCTCCCCCTAAGGATATGCATATACTAAAGACTTTGTACTTAGTGAATAATTTTGAAAATCATGAGGGGCTCCCCCTATATCCAGGATTAGCTAAAAAATAGTGCTGAAAATAGAATGCTTGAAGATTAAACACAACACTGAGGAAAGTGATTGCTGAGGAGTATCATAAGTATAAAATGACCTTAAAGAGTATCATGAGATAATGCAAAGGTATCAGACAATCACAAAAGTATCAGTTTACAACTCGTTACAAAAATGGTCTGAAGAATGAGAGTTGTAATTGAGGAACCCCATATAGACCCGCTTGAAGACTAACATATTTCTCCCCCTTTGTCATTAAATGAACAAAAAGGCGAGAACTGATACTAGCGCCCCAATATAAAATGCTTCAGGGCTGAGGTGAGTGTGACGGTCCCAAAATCAATCCGTGTACAGTAATCATACACGCAGGGTACACGGCTGAGATTAGGGTGCCACAGTGAGAATATCACAGCATGACACTAAACACAAAAGGATAAACCAATATGTTACAATGCCAGGGATCACGAGGATCCGAATACATACAAGCCATAATATTTGAGTACAGACATAGTTGGTCAAGTTTTTCCTTAAGAAAGCTAGCACAAATGACATCAGAGATACAGATCCAAAAGGCGAGGCCTCCTACCTGGGATCCACCGAACTACTCCTGGTCAGCGGGGAACTCGACGTCGTAGTAGTCGCCTCCAGGGTACTCCTTCTTCTAGGCTCCAATGTCGACTGCAGCGGCCGATCAGGCAAAACGAAAAGGGGGAAATAAAGAAAAGGTGAGCATCTAGCATACCCGCGAGTCTTACGTCCGCTACTAAGCATTTATGCATTTGTATCAATGGAAAGGCGAGGCTGTATATAGTGGACTGCAAGGTAGAAATCAGAATAAATAAGAAGCTAGGCCTATCGAAGACTAGCATCTTTCGACGAGTCTTGCATCATGAGGAGAGAATAACCAACCGTTCATATAAAACATAAAGTAACAATGCAGCAGAACTTGCTGCAGCATTGTATAATAGTAAGTTGTAATAATTAGCAATGCCGCCGAGGTCCCTTCCTCGACATCCCAGCGAGGAAGAAAACCTAGAACCATACGGTATATTAATAATAGTTTGTAGTGGTAAGATCCAACTTCAGCATAAAGCGTCTTGTTACCGTGGACACGGCTATTCGAATAGATAAATCTTCCCTGCAGGGGTACACTTCTGTTACACTACAACGCACGGATCTCCAGGGTGGCGGGCACCTTGTTAGGGAATGCTCCACCAAGGCTATCCCACACTCCACAGCCCATCTTTCAAACTCCATAGAGAGGTCATCCGCCGGTCTAAATCCTAAGTAGGCAGGGCCTTGGACCCCAACCCCGACGTACTCCTGCACGGTGCGTGGCTGGACGGTGAAGCAAAATCAAAGCAAATACAAATCACACAGCCGCAGCAAATAAGAAAACACCACTTCCCGGCGCAGGCCGCGGTACTGCTGACGTCTGAAGAGTCCTCGGACGAGACCATGAAGCAGAGGAGCCCATAACTCATTATCCCACGTGTAGGCAGCGCGTACAAGCCAAAAGGCTACTCAAGTCATCCGCCAAACCATTTAGTATTTTATTATTATCTCACAAACAACCGTTACCGCTATCTGACTAACAACACAACGGACAACGAACAACAGCCAGGACCACCTGTACATCGGTGCCTGCTCTGTCGCCCCGTCAAAGCGCGCGGTTACCAACAAGGTGAACCTTCTCCTTAACTTGTCTCGCGTGTGCCCCTGGAGGAGCTTGACTTTCGTGGTTTGGTAACTCTCGCGGCCAACGATCAGGGGCCAAGCACACCGGTACACTGGTCGTACCCTCCCTGTCGTCCCGTCGCAATACCGCTCACGGGGACCGTTGGGTCGCCCGACTTCTTACCTGAAGGACAATCGTTGCTCAGGTACCTAGAGCAGCTATACAGAGTCAGCAACGAGTGGACTACAAGGATTACTCCTTGATAGCTCACACTTGATGGTGGCTCGGCAGAGCCGAGGTAGGGACCTGAGGCGGTGTCTGCATTGTACCGTACCTGTGCATTTGTAATAAGTCGTATCTGCTTCACTCCCCTGAGTGATCAGGGCCCTCTATCTAATCCTAGATAACAATGCGCAGGGCTCACTGCTGAATATAATATATATATATATATATAGGCAGCATAGGGTAAAGGAAGGGACATAAAGGGCGACAAAAACAGGCTATGCAATTGAATAGGATTGTAACATAGCAGCAGCAGTAATGCCTTGTAACAGCCCATATGCAATTTGTAAGGCATCATGTAATTTTCACTTTGTCAGATGACTTTGTAACTTCACATGGTTCTAGCTCATATGAATTCATGTGGTGATTTCAATTTGCATTGGGATTGGAGCCCATTTGCTTTGCCTTTAAATTCATCCAACACTACTAGTGAAAAGCTTATAGGTAGAGGCTTAACAGTAGCGCCCTCTAAAGACAGGCGCTACTGCTAATTAGCAGTAGCGCGCTATATGGACGCTCGCTATTGAGATGCCTGTATCAGTAGCGCCTCATCAGTGGAACCGCTACTGGTAAAGGTGGTCCCCACCAAACCCAGCTGACAAGTTTTAGTAGCAGCGCCCCACAGGAAAGCCCGCTACTACTATCTACTTATCAGTAGCGCCCTTCCGTTACGCCCGCTGCTGCTAATGTGGACCCAACTTAACCCAGAGGCCCGCAAATAGCAGCAGCGCGTGATCTACTGGGTCGCTACTACTAAAAGAATAGCAGTAGCGCCGTAGCAGTACAGGCGCTACTGGTAAGGCGCAGCAGCCACCTTTTCCACCAACCATCCCCCTCCCCCCTCCTCTCTCTCCCTCACTTGCTTCTTCCTCATTCCTTCTCCTACCTCTTGTCCATCTCCATTAATGCATTACACCATCTCCATTAATGCACTACACACCATCTTCATTAATGCAATATCTCTCTCTTTCCTTCTAATTTGCTCCTCCTCCACCACCACATATCATGCATAAATGCATCTAGCTATCTCTCTTTCTCACCTTTGTCTCCTTCCCCTCACTAGCTAGTGCAAGCTTCTCCCAAGTGTGATATTTTAACAAAAGGTATATACTTTCTCTCTCTCTCTCTCTCTCTCTTAATTAATTACTAGCTAGCTAGGTACGTTGATGCATGAGATGAGATGTGATATGAGAGTTTGCCTATGTTTTGCCGAAATGTCAATTTACTTCTGTTTCGGCGAATTTCGGGCAAACTCTATATGTCCTATTTTTAGGAAAGGTCATGCCGAATTTTTGTATGAATTTGATATGCATATGCATGTCGTTATAATCTTTTGTTTGTATAACTCGTAGGCGACCATGAAGGTATGTGTAAGGATGGTGGATAGATACTTGAGATCCGCAGTGGACGACATGGTTGAAAAAAATGAAAAGGAGATTTTATGTCCTTGTCGAAAATGCAAAGAAGGCGTCTGGCTGGACCCCTTTAAGGGTGGACGTTTGAAGGCGCACCTGCTTAGATATGGTTTCATGGATGGCTATACTCGATGGATAAATGAAGATGATGATGACGATATCGACGGTGCAACCAATAACCCCATGGAATCGGATGAAGAGATGATTGATGGATCCGAAGACGAAGAGGGCGCTGGAAATGACGGTGGAGAAGAGGCCGCACATGGTAATGGCGGAGAAGATCAGACCGAACATGACGGAGAAGATGCGGACATGACGGATCCTTTGTCGCTACTAAATTCAATCGTGCGGGACCCTCATGTTCGAGACCTGCTTCGCAAGAAGACGACTAGCGACAGAGCTGGTTCTAGAGAGGAGGCCAAGTTGGAGCAACTGGAGGTAGACTCGAAGACTCCATTGTATGATGGTTGCGCTCCTGAGGTGACCCGCTTGAGTTTCACGCTCGAACTTCTAAAGATGAAGGCTAAAAACAAATGGAGCGACAAAAGCCTCGATGATCATCTCAAGTATCTAAACCAGACAGTTCTTCCCCCGGGGAACCTTTGTCCTACTAGTATCGATGAGGCCAAGAAGATTGTGTGCCCTCTTGATCCGCCGCACATTAGATACCATGCATGCATCAACGATTGCATCAATATCGGAACGAGAACGTAGAAAAAACCAGTTGTCCGGTGTGCAATGCTGATAGATACAAGAAGGCCGGAAAGAAATCTCCTTAGAAAGTTGTATGGTACTTTCCGATCATTCCTCGTCTGCAGCGTTATTTCGTAGATCCTAAGGAAGCTGAGCTCATGCGGTGGCACGCGGTCAAGAAGGTGCCCGATGATGGAGATGATCCGAAGATGAGACACCCTGTGGATGGAAGCCAGTGGAGAGCGTTGAACGCCGAATATGGATTTCATCTTGATCCAAGGAACGTCATGCTTGGCGTGAGTTCAGATGGCATGAATCCGTTTGGCAAGCAGAACACCAACCATAGCACATGGCCCGTGTTTGTATGGATGTACAACATTCCCCCGTGGAAGTGCATGAAGACAAATTACATACACATGAGCATTCTGATTCAAGGGCCGAAACAGCCGGGAAATAATATTAATCTATATCTCGAGCTATTGAAAGAGGAGCTAGAAATGTTATGGAAATCACCATTCAAGACATGGGACGCTTTCGAAAAAGAATATTTCTATATGAAAGTTGTGGTGCTGACGACGGTGCACGATTATCTCGGTTACGGATATGTATCAGGACAGGTGTGCCATGGATATTGCGGATGCACGAGGTGCATGGATGATACAACGTCTCAACAGCTAACGAAAGATGGTGGGTCTGCGAAAATCGTGTACATGGGGTATCGAAGATGGCTCGAGAAGAATGACCCGTGGAGAAACCGTGGAGATCTATTCAATGGTGAGGCTGAGCATCGAGGACCTCCACGTAAGAGGAGCGGCGCCGAAATTGATGAGTTGTTGAAAAACTGGAAAGAGTGCCCCGCGCCTGGAAAGATGAAAAAACCGGAGCCGCTGCTGAAGGTATGGAAAAAAAGGTCTGTTTTCTGGGACTTGGAGTACTGGCCCAAACTCGATACACCTCATTGTCTTGATCAAATGCATATCACGAAGAATGTTCTCGAGAGTTTGCTTGGCACACTGATGAACATGCCGGAGAAGACCAAGGATGGGCCGAAGGCAAGAAGAGACTTGGAAGATTTGGAAATAAGGGCAGATCTCCACATGCCCCGTAAAACGGCCGAGACAGAGACGGAGACAGAGGCGGGGGACAGCAGGCGGGGGACAGCAGGCGGGGCAAAAAAGTAAAGAAGAAGGAAGAGAAATATTGCCCCCTTCTTGCTTCACCTTCAATACGAAGGAGATCGATCAATTTTTCAAGTGTCTTACCGGAATAAAAGTTAGTTCCGGTTACTGTGGGAAGATAAGAAGATATCTAGACATGCAGAAAAAAAGGTTCAGCGGGATGAAGTCTCATGACTGTCACGTGATGCTGACGCAGATACTACCGGTTGCCCTTAGAGGGATAATGGACAAGCACGTCCGTGACACGCTTACTGGTTTCTGTAATTTTTTCGATGTTATCTCTCGAAAGTCGATCAGTTCAAAGCAGCTCACAAGGCTACAGGAAGAGATTGTAGTCATACTATGTGAGCTCGAGATGTACTTCCCGCCCGCGCTCTTTGACGTCATGGTGCATCTATGTGTCCACATTGTGGACGACATTATCGACCTTGGCCCGTCATACCTGCACAACATGATGCCGTTCGAGAGGATGAATGGGGTCATCAAAGGATTCGTTCGTAACATGTCCCGACCAGATGGAAGCATCGTACAGAGCTATCTGACACAAGAGTTCATCTCTTTCTGCGAGAATTATCTAAGCAACGGAGACGACGACGTCCCTGTTGTTGGTTTGCCCGTTAACAAGCACCATGGGAGGCTCGGAGGAGAAGGTCACACCAACGGTCGGAGGGAACTGCACGTCGACCACTCGGATCGACGCAATGACTTTGACAGGGCAAACTTAGTAGTGCTACAACATCTTGACGTGGTAGACCCTTTCGTGACACTGCACAAAGAAACCATCGCCAAGAAGTACCATGACCAGGGCCTACGCAAGACGGACGCCGAAGTTACTAGAGAGCACAACTCCACTTTCTTGCCTTGGTTCAAAGAGCATGTTCTTGCCAATCCCCCGGAAGAGGGGTCTACAGACGCATTGCTCATATACGCCTTAGCACATGGCCCTGCTGTCAACTTCCTCACCTATCAGGCATACGATATAAACGGATACACGTTCTATACGGAGGCCAGAGATATGAAAAGTGATTTCCAGAACTCGGGGGGTGACGATAGAATGCATGACTGACAACAACGGCTCAACTGAAAGATATTACGGAAGGGTCGAAGAGATCTGGGAGCTTAACTACTCTGGACTACACAATGCGACGATGTTCCGTGTCAGATGGGCTAAGAATGTCGAAAGAGAAAACCGGTATTTCACTACTATGTCTATACCCGACGCCAAGAGCGCTACCGTGAACGTCATCGCCAAAAATGAGCCATGGATACACGCTAAGCACGTGAGACAATGTTTCTACATAACCGACCCGAGCAATCCCAGCCATGTTGTCGTGAGGAGAGGCAAAAGAAACATCGTCGGAATGGATGGAGTCGCCAACATAGAAGACTATGACCAGTACGGCAACCCGATGAGGGAAGATGACGACGACGATGAAGCATATGTCAAAAGAAGAATGAAGACTACATTACCTATGAAAGATCGTACTCCATGGAAAAGGAAAAGTCACAACGAGGGCCTAAATTATTCGGAAACGAACAAAAAAGGAAAGAAACTAATCACTAAGAAACGTCTTCGACGTTGAGAAACTAAATGTGTGTTGTAATATATATATGTATCTATTTTGTATACTTCCACTTTAACCGCGTTATCGATCGGTCAAATTATATATTGCCGCTGTTAAATATACATTATATAAATTGTATCGGTCGTTGTTCGGAAAAAAAATTAAAAAGGAAATGGAAGAGGGAAAAAATGCCAGAAATATCAGTAGCGGGCCCTGTCAGCGCGCGCTACTGCTAAGGTTTAGCAGTAGCGGGCCCTGTCAGAGCGGGCTACTGTTAAACTTAAGCGGGTCACCTCTAAGTTTTAGCAGTAGCGGGCCCTGTCAGAGCGCGCTACTGCTAAACGTAGCAGTAGCGCGCGCTGACAGGGCCCGCTACTGCTAAGTTTCACTTAAACCGGTCGGGCAAGTTCTTCTTTTCATTCCCCTCTATCTCTCCCTCTGGAACTCCTCCTCGGCCGCCTTCGTCGTCGCCGCGCCTCCCCGCCCTCGTCGCCTCGCCTCCGCCGCCCTCGTCGCCTCGCCTCCGCCGCCCTCGTCGTCTCGCCTCCCTGCCCTCGTCGCCGCGCCTCCGCGGCCGCCATCGTCGTCAAGCCGCCGCCGCCACCATCGATCTGCTCGGTAAGCCCCCCACCCCCGTTTCCTCCATCCTCCGTCGATCTTTCCCCGTCCCCAGCCTTCACTAATGCCGCACAGCTCGATGATGCCTCCGGCTTCACTTCATCTCAGTGAATCATTTCATATTAAATGCTATTCTTGACATATGCTGTCTGAATGAGACTTAGGTATGCCCATTTCATATGTAGTACGTAGTACATTTATTTTTAGTCCTGCTTCAGCTCCAGGAAGGTTCGTCGAAGATACCATTTGAATTTGGGTTAGTTATTCCTCCTCACACAGGAAACTAACTGTTAGGGAAACATTTGAATGCGAAGCACGACCTCATATAAAACGGAGGCACGACCCCATACAAAACGGAGGCACGACTTCTTATAAAACGGAGGCACGACCTCATATAAAACGGAGGCACGACCTCATATAAAACGGAGGCACGACCTCATACAAGGACGTTCCTCCGTTTTGTATGAGGTCGTGCCTCCATTTTATAAGAAGTCGTGCCTCAGTTTTGTATGAGGTCGTGCCTTCGTTTTATATGAGGTCGTGCCCCCATTTTATATGAGGTCGTGCCTCCGTTTTATATGAGGTCGTGCCTCCGTTTTGTATGAGGTCGTACCCCCATTTTATATGAAGTCGGTGCCTCCGCGAGATGCACTATAGTACTAGACACAAATCCTGTAGTGAGCGTACTGTAGCTGCGCACTATTTATGAGATCTATCCGTTGATTCTCGATCGAATGGTGTGAAAAAAGAGAATGTCACTGCACTGTTCACTGGTGACTTGCCCACAGCAAGTCACTGGATCTCTGTCCGTATCTTACCTGCTGCTATTAGGGATGTGATTCAATTATTTATGAGATGAACTTTTGGAGTTGAAAATGCAAATGAAATGATATTGTGTACGAATTTTCTTCTTTTTTCCATATGCAGGGATCCGAGGGGCCTATGTTTTGCCGGAATGTTGATTTATTTCTGTTCCGGCAAATTTCAGGTTCCCGATATGTCCACTTTTTAGCAAAGGTCATGCCAAAATTTACCGTGAATTTCGACATGACTTGTGCTACAAAGTATGACATATCTAGTGCCCGGTATTTGATAGGACGGTATTTAGTCCTTTTTTTATAGTTTGAGAATTAAACTTGGAGACTAAATATATCGTAGGAAACATGTCGACGAACGACGAAGCCGGTGCAAATGAAGATTTTGACTACCAGCAGCATGAACACGCCTTCCTCGACCATATGTCTTCTCAGCTACGAGACAAAGGTCCAAATGCCGCTAGTGCGACAGACGCCAAAATCGAGTCCGGCTACACTACTGATGGCACCGATGGCACTGACACCGGCGCCACCGACACCGGCGGCGCTGAAGCCGCTAATAAACCAGCAAATAAGAAGAAGGAGAGGGTACGAAAACCAAACAAGCTCGGCACCGACAAACTGCTAGTGACAGAGGTGCATCCTGGAAAATTCGAGCCAATAGCGCCGGCGGAAGCTCGCAGGTGCTATGGCAACCAAGTCGGATGCATCCTACGGGAAACCGCGAGTATCAACGACTATGACTTGAGGAGTATACCAAATATGGAACATTTACTCCTTACGAAGCTGCACAACAGATTCAAGTTCCCGGATCGGGATGAGAGCAAAACTCCGTGGGATGATGATGCCATGACTGACATAAACGCCGCCTCCATGGTCAAGTTCAGCAACGCATTGTCCGCGTGGAAAGTGAGGGTGAAACGATTGATTGAGAAGAACAAACCTTTGTCCAAGATTTTTGCGGACAATCCATCACTTACGGAAGCTGAGTTCTTAAAATTCGAGGGCACTTGCGCTACCGACGAAGCCAAGCTTAGGTCCACGAAATTCAAGGGGCTTCAAAAAAGGAACACGGGGAAACACCGCCTCGGAAGCCGTGGTTACATTGGCAAAAGGCCCATATGGGACAAGGAGGACGTGGAACGTGAAGCCGCGGGGATCCCAGACCCCTTGGCGGTGTTCACCGACCCGCAGGAGTATGACTTCATCAGTGCCCGCTACAAGTGGGACTCGAAGAAAAAGGTTTGGTCCACGGACGCGCCCACGAGGGAATTGATGAGATTACTGGTAATATTTTTTCCACCTTATATTAGCTTCTCATCAAGTCAGAATACACGTTGTAGTAACATTTGTAAATGGTCCACGTTTCTTTCGCAGAAAGAGCAACACAAGCTTGATGCCGAAAGCGACTCATCGTCTCAGTCGACGATGAGGCCCAAGTGGGACACCCATCTCAACTGGGCCTTGAACATAATGAAGGGCCTCCCTTTGGACACTCGGCCGCAGCATGGACGTGTGCACGACGTCGGATACGGTGCCTAGTGGAAGCACTACTACCACGAGGACCCTGAGGCCAAAAGGTAGAGAAGGAAGTTTAGTCAGGTCAACATCGACGAGAAGGTGAAGCTTGCGGTTGAGAAAAAAGCAACTGAGACCGAACAAGCGACCAAACAAGAGATGATCAAGTCGGCAGTCAATGCAGCTTTAGCTGCCTGTAGAGATGAGTTCGCAGCTTCGGTTTCATCCTTGATCTCGGCTGTTATCGAGTGGACGAAGAAAAATCCAGACAAAACGGCAGCGGATTTTCCCCGTACTAGCTTCGTCGGGAGCAACTCGGTGAACATCGCACCAGCAGGCCTGCTCTCGCATCCGGACATGCTCCATTAGCCGCTCATAGCAGCCCATCCTCTGTTTCTGGCGTGCTAGGCGGGCCTTCGCCTTTGGCTGAGCTCGACGCCCTCACGGTAATTACGCGTCACACCAACATATCTATAATATATCCCTTTTTCGTTGCCTTTTGGATGTCTGACGCCGTAGACATGTTTTCGCAGGCCGAGAGAACCCCGTGCACCTTACTATACATGATCAATGGCCAGACGGTGGATGTGGGAAAGCCAACGATAATAAATCCCACGGATCGGATGATCCACACCATGCAGATGCCCAATACCACTTTCAAGGTTTCCGTGGCGAGTGTCAAACCGGGCCATGAGGATTTGGCTCCTCCGGTACAACTCGGGGGAGAGGAAGACGAGACCCCTAAGCGTCTTGCAGACTGCAAGGGATATTTCATCCTATGGCCGAAGGGTCTTCTTCGTGTCGAGTCGGCCTCCGCAATTATTAGCGCCGCCTGTTATGCTGGGTGAGAGCGGCGAGCGACGCGAGGAAGGCGGTCCAAGCAGAGTGGATCGTGATTACTCCCCCGTGCTCCGGCAAGCAATGGATGATGACATGGACGAGGATGGTGACCCTATGCAATTCCTCAACACCGCCTTCATTAATCAGGAAGTAGAAATGATGAGTCAGCCATATGACTCGGCCAATAAGGAGCATGTGGACGAGGAGATGGATATTCTGTCGGAGCAGGAGCATCCTAAGTCTGAGTGCAAAAAGTCTCTCTTCGTGCAACCCTTGCAGGACACGCCTCCAGATGCCGCCTCAAACCAGCATGAACAACCCTTGCTCAGCCCGTCAACACTTGGGTTGGCGATCAAGGGCGCTATGAAAGGCTCATCACAACCTCTCCCCCAGAAGAAGCCGAGGAAGAGACAGAATAGGAAAGACTTAGCTGCCAAAAAGGCTGTCAATGCTTCTAGCAGCAAGTCGGTTCCGCCAACCGGTTTTTGCAGACCGTGTACCGATGAAAGGTACGGCGTTGATCCATGTCGCGGGCGAGCCGATCCTCCCGCCGAAACCGCTGGAGAGCATATCAGGGGATCTCAGGAGACTGCACGACCATGTACTGTCGACAGAGAAAAGCCTTCTCGCGTCGAAGGATCCAGGATATCCACTTTATGCGGTGCGTGTGCCTCCGGGCATGGGCTACGTCGACACGGCGCCTGCGGAAGTGTTCTTCCTGCGGTTTGATCACATCTTTGAGATGTTCCTCACTAGGCGTCTCGATTTTACGATCGTCCGCCTTTTTGCGCTCCATATGAGCTTTTTCATCAAAAGAGAGGAAATCTCGCAAATCGCGGTGGCAGATCCATACTACATGCATGAGTCCTTCTTGTCGCTCGGTGACTATGAACTTAAAACTGCTAGGGAGTACATCGAAAATTTCATGCTGATGAATAAGGAGAAGGAAATGGTTCTCGTGCCTTATCATCTAATGTAAGTCATTGCCCGATTGCCTTTACATTTCAATCATTCCTTTGCTCATATGGAGGCTAGCTAATTTGAGGTGCATTTATTTTGCGCAGCAAGGGGCACGCCATCCTTATCGTTCTTTTCCCGCGAGTCTCCCATGCCGTGTATTTTGAATCGTCTAGGAACTTCAAAAGGAAGGACTACACCAAAGTAATGAGTCTTTTGGATTCCGCTCTCCAGGGCTTCGGCATGAGGGGTGGCCACATCGAGAAAAATTCACGAAGGAAGGGCGCGCCGTGTTTCTCGCATAAAACCAACTTCTGCAGTATCCATCAACTGGAAGGAAGTACAAATGATGGATACTATGTCATCCATCTCATGATGGAGTTCAGAAAGGATCAGCAA
Organism: Bromus sterilis; assembly: GCA_950022295.1. Classification (NCBI taxonomy): domain Eukaryota; kingdom Viridiplantae; phylum Streptophyta; class Magnoliopsida; order Poales; family Poaceae; genus Bromus; species Bromus sterilis. The sequence goes on from OX465596.1 coordinate 237,852,168, forward strand.
CGTCTTCGCATGGCAAGCAAAGATGACAATCATATCATGATATGGGCAAAAAACTTAGCCGAACCGGATTATAAAGTAAGAGATGACTTCTTTCGCATCCTGAAGGATATTGCAACCATCATCATGAAAGAAGTCGTCGATAAGAAGGGGATGTTCTACCACGGCCAAATATCGCGAGCTGATGTTAAAACTCGCGTAGGAATGCAGCTTTTGGACATTACGCCGTTCAACAAGCTAGGTTGCGTCCTCCCAGATATGGATGGATGGAAGTTCTAGTGTATTGACTATGCCGATGATGATGTCTCGGTTGAATTTATACTTTTGGAAGCGATATGAAACCTTTGTGATGTAATTTAACGGTCATGTTGAACTACTTGCGTAACGCTTGCTAGCTAGTGAATTAGTTGGGGTACCATGAACAACGTGTGTATATTATATTATGTATGTTACTTTATGTTGCATCTATTCACTAACTTTTTGTCTTCGTGTTGCTCAAGTATATTATGTTGTGTACTATTGTTGAATTCCTATAATGAATATGCATCTCTAATAGGTACATAGATCATCGATGGTGAAGAAGTGCTATGCCGTGTACATAGGGAAGGTTCCAGGAGTGTACGATGAGTGGCCAGAGTGTCAGGACCAAGTGCACCGGTTCCCGGGCGGCAGCCAAAGAGGGTTCAATACCAGAGAGGAAGCGGAAGCTAGTTACTTGAGATTTACGATAGCGCGAGAGGAAGATCGGAGGCGGCGCGTCATGAGCTACTACATAATTCCACTCTTCCTCATAGTGACCGCTCTTCTAGTATATATCATAGTTTAGATGGATGATGAAACTTGCTTGTAGTTGCATGTATTTAAGATATTGTGACAACTTCTATCGCTATTTTAGAGATGACATGATGAGAGGCATCATTTGTGTTGGATATGAGAGATCATGATGATATATATATATGGTCATCAGATTATTGTATGTGTATGATATGATGAGATTTGTACTCTGTAGAAAACCTGTGTATGTGTATGAGACTATATTGTATAATACCTGTACAAATACAGCAAAAATACGATGGGAAAAAGAAACAGAAAATGAAAAATAAATACCAGTAGCGCCCTGTTACCTGTACGCGCTACTGGTATTAGTAGTAGCAGGCTCTAAGGGGGCGCTCCTGGTGTAGTAGTAGCGGGTGCGTACGCGCGCTATTGCTAGAAGTTAGCTGTAGCGTGCTAGCAGTAGCGCGCCCTAGGGTGCTACTGATAAGCCAAAAGGGGGCGCTACTACTAGCCTTTCTCCTAGTAGTGCAAGTTGGTTCAAGAAGGGTGTTGGGTGATTTGTTCCATGTGCATTTGAGCTCCCCTAAGTCTTAAACTTGGCATAGCTTTTTCTTTTCCATTGCCAAGGGTTTTTAAATCCCCACCTCATTTTTGCCATCACCAAAAATGTGGGTTGTAGTTCAAAGTGGATTTGAATTGCAAAAATGACTCCACTTTTTAGTTGTTACAAAAATGTCAAACCAATTTTATAAAATTGGTTAATATTGCAAGGATCAACAGGCATGAGCTCATGTATTTTTGATCCTTGTAGTTTCCTCCCAAATATTCTCCAAGTCCTCTTTTTATTTTGTTTAATTAGGAAAAGGGCTTGTTCTCCATCTTGGGATTTTTCCCTCTGATCCAAATTGGTTCAAACCAATTTTGTGAATTTTACAAAATATTGCAAAGAGCCAAAAATATGCCCATCAGATTTTTGCCTTTTGTTTTTGCTCTGTAGAAATTCAAAGAGGGTTCTGTTTTTCTTTTTTTTTATAAAAATAGAGAGACCCCGACCCCTTTTTTTTCTCTTCTCCAATGGCCCGCTTCTCCCTCGGCCCAGCCCGCTGCGAAGGGGTACGACCCCGTCGTCCTCCTCTTTCCAGCGTGGATGCCCCCTTTTTCCCCTCTCCTCTCTCTCAGGCGACGCCACGGCGGCCGGTGGAGCCCTAGAGTCAGCGGGAGGCGCCCCCCTCCTTTTAAACGCACGCATAGGCTCCCCACGAACCCTAGGTTCCATTCCCACTCCAATCTTCGACGCCGCCATCGTTTTTCTCTCGCCTCGAGCTTCCCCTGTTTTCATGGCTGCCGGAGGGTAGGGCGAGTTCGGCCACCGTTCCTCAACGTCGACGACCACGAACTCGCGGGAGGGCTTCTCTGCGTCGTCTACGTCGTCTCCAGAAACCGATTCGAACCCCGCAGCCATGTCTTCTTCCTCCCCGTCGAGTCCGCGACCTCGTCCGCGTGATCAACCATGTCTCCGCTGTGAGCACTCCTCCTTTCCCTCTCTGATAGAGGCGAAGGTGTCCCGATGTTTCGATGAGATGGTGGAGATCGATTTTGGTGGAGTAGACTTTCACGACCCGACTACGAACGTGCGAAGACGTTGCGCCTTAGAAATCGCTAAACCAACTCCGAGAGGTTATTGATCCCGCGGGTGCACGATCAACCTGACCACGAAGGTCAATTCCTGCAAGCAATCGAAGAACAAGCAAGAACTAAGAATTGCAATCTGGATATTGCGAATATAAGATGAAAGATTAACAGAAGTTGGGGTTCCAATGCGGTCTTGGCCTTGTCGGACGACACAAACGAAGAACTCGAAGTTGCGGCTATGGCTAACTTAAATCTAATTAAAACCCAAGTCTAAACGACGCCCTAAGGGCTGTATATATGGGGGAACAGAGGGGATTTTCGTGACCCCTTGGAGGTGGGGTCCGAAAACAACCCTAACTCGGTTTCCCCACACATACGGACTCTAAAAACAGCCTATAAGGTGGTATTTCGAAATTACATGGGCCCAGCCCAATATTAAGGTGACGCAGCACCTATAATTGCCCTTGGACGAAAATAATGAAGTGGCATCTCGCGTATTTCGTCCAAGACTTCATGCGCGCCTTATGGTGGCTTCAAAGTGCGATAATCACCACTGGAAGCTCCGCTGTCCTTTCCCGCGCGCGCACCTTCTTCTCCATGCTTGATCCCGCTCCAATGACCATCCTTCTTGTCCATGCTAGGTCCTTCATTCATAAGCAAAACAAAAGTATCTAATTTAGGCAGCATCATATGTTCATGAACAATAGAAGGATTCGCAAGAAACGAAAGTACTTGATAATTTAGTTGACGTGCACGAGCTCTAGTAACTGGTCCAATATGTGTAGTTGGTGAGGATATGGGTGTAACATTAGTAGGGATGTCCTCATCATCCTCCCCTTCTTGAATTGAAGTCGTCCTCGACGGAAGCTCATCATCTTCTCCCAAATAAGGCTTCAAATCTGCAATATTAAATGTGGGACTAACCCCAAAGGCTGCAGGTAGCTCAAGTTTATATGCATTATCATTAATTTTCTGGAAAACCTTAAAGGGACCAACAGCTCGAGGCATTAACTTAGACTTGCGCAAATCAGGAAACCTATCTTTACGTAGATGTAACCAAACAAGATCTCCGGGTTCAAACACAACATGCTTTCGACCCCTATCACCAGCAAGCTTGTATCTAGCATTCATGCGCTCAATGTTTTCTTTAGTTAACTCATGCATTTTTAATATCAATTCAGCACGTTGCTTAGCATCAAAATTAACCTTCTCCGAAGATGGAAGAGGCAGCAAATCAATAGGTGCACGAGGTAGAAAACCATAAACAATCTCAAAAGGGCACATTTTAGTGGTAGAATGCAATGAACGATTATAAGCAAATTCAATATGAGGTAAACATTCTTCCCACAGTTTCAAGTTACTCTTTAAAACAGCCCTAAGCATAGTAGACAAAGTCCTATTGACCACTTCAGTTTGTCCATCAGTTTGGGGATGACATGTAGTACTAAAAAGTAGTTTAGTCCCCAACTTAGCCCATAAGCATCTCCAAAAATGGCTAAGAAACTTAGTATCACGATCCGAGACAATAGTATTGGGCACACCATGTAAGCGAATAATCTCACGAAAAAATAAATCAGCAACATTAGCAGCATCATCGCTTTTATGACATGGTATAAAATGTGCCATCTTAGAAAATCTATCCACGACCACAAATATGCTATCGCTCCCATTCTTTGTTCGAGGCAAGCCTAAAACAAAGTCCATGGATATGTCCTCCCACGGAACACTAGGTACAGGTAAAGGCATGTATAAACCATGAGGATTGAGTCGTGACTTAGCTTTTTGACATGTAGTGCAGCGAGCAACAAAACGCTCAACATCCCGTCTCATCTTTGGCCAAAAGAAATGTGTAGCAAGTACGTCCTCCGTCTTCTTCACGCCAAAGTGTCCCATTAATCCTCCTCCATGCGCCTCCTGCAACAACAAAAGACGAATAGAGCTAGCTGGAATGCATAGCTTGTTAGAACGGAACACAAATCCATCATTAAGCACAAACTTGTTCCATGTTCTACCCTCTCTACAATTCTGCAATACATCTTTAAATTCCGCATCATTTACATATTGATCTTTGATTGTCTCTAAACCGAAAATCTTGAAGTCAAGTTGTGAAAGCATAGTATAACGACGAGACAAAGCATCAGTAATAATATTATCTTTCCCCTTCTTGTGTTTAATGACATAAGGGAAAGTCTCAATAAATTCAACCCACTTAGCATGTCTACGATTAAGTTTTGCTTGACTTCTTATGTGTTTCAAAGATTCATGATCAGAATGTATAACAAATTCTTTGGGCCATAAATAATGTTGCCAAGTTTCTAATGTCCGAACAAGAGCATATAATTCCTTATCATAAGTAGAATAGTTCAGACTAGGCCCACTCAATTTTTCAGAAAAGTAAGCAATAGGTTTAGCATCTTGTAATAACACACCTCCCAAACCAATCCCACTAGCATCGCATTCAAGCTCAAAAGTCTTATTAAAATCAGGAAGTTGGAGCAAAGGAGCATGTGTTAACTTATCTTTCAATACCGTGAAGGCTTCTTCCTGTGCGGTACCCCAAGTAAAAGGCACATCCTTGCGTGTAAGCTCATTGAGAGGGGCAGCAATGGTGCTGAAATCTCTCACAAAACGCCTATAGAATCCAGCGAGGCCAAGAAAACTCCTCACTTGTGTGACCGTTTTGGGCTGCGGCCAACTCTCAATCGCCTCGATCTTGGCTTTATCCACTTCAATTCCCTGCGGAGTAACAACATAGCCAAGAAACGATACTCGGTCGGTGCAAAAGGTGCACTTCCCAAGGTTACCAAACAAACGTGCATTACGTAGAGCAATAAAAACAGCACGTAAATGATCCAAATGTTCCTCCAAAGATTTGCTATAAATCAGTATATCATCAAAATAGACTACCACAAATCGTCCAATGAAAGCACGTAAAACCTCGTTCATTAATCTCATGAAAGTGCTAGGTGCATTAGTTAACCCAAAAGGCATGACTAACCACTCATATAATCCAAACTTAGTTTTAAAAGCCGTTTTCCATTCATCTCCTAATTTCATGCGAATTTGATGGTATCCACTACGCAAATCAACTTTGGAAAACATGGTAGAGCCACTTAATTCATCAAGCATATCATCTAACCTAGGAATAGGATGACGATAACGAATAGTAATATTATTAATGGCTCGACAATCAACACACATACGCCATGTTCCATCCTTTTTAGGCACTAATATAACAGGAACAGCACAAGGACTAAGGGATTCACATATGTAACCTTTGTCGAGTAGCTCTTGTACTTGACGCTGAATCTCCTTCGTCTCCTCCGGATTGGTACGGTATGGCGCACGGTTGGGCAACGAAGCACCGGGAATTAAGTCAATCTGGTGCTCAATCCCTCGAATAGGTGGTAATCCCGGTGGTACGTCTTGTGGAAAGACGTCAATAAACTCCTGCAAAAGGTCAGTGACAACAGGAGGCAAAGAAGGAGGCAATTCCTCAAATGAAAACAAGGCTTCTTTGCACACAAAAGCATAGCACACATATTGACTAACATCCAAATCTGAAATATCAACTTTAGTAGCAAGCAAAGTTGGACTAGTCAATTTAATTTCATTAGAAACAGCAGAAGAAGATTTGCTATTAGTCTCATTTTCACTCTTATTTTTCTCCTGTTTAGCTTTACTAGCTCTAGCAAGATCATCTTTCACAATTTGTTCAGGAGACATAGGAAGTAAAGCAATATTTTTATCCTGATGAACCAGAGTAAACTGATTTGTCCTACCATGGTGTACAACATTCCTATCAAATTGCCATGGTCTACCAAGTAAAAGAGAGCATGCTTGCATGGGTACCACATCACAATCAACATAATCAGCATATGCAGCAATGCTAAAGTGCACACGAACAGAACGCGTTACCTTAATCTTACCACTATTGTTAAACCACTGAATATAGTACGGATGGGGGTGTGGTCTTGTGGTGAGAGATAGCTTCTCCACCAACTCCATGCTAGCCAAGTTGTTGCAACTCCCTCCGTCAATGATGATGCGAACCGAACGTTCTTGCACCACTCCCTTTGTGTGGAACAAATTATGCCTCTCGTTTTTCTCAGCCTTCGTTACCTGCACACTTAACACACGTTGAGCAACCAAACTAGCATATTTATCTGCATCATCAGGAGCCATATACTCTATATCAAGAGCATCATCATGGGCACCCTGTTCCTCATGAGCGATGAGAACTAAAGTCTCCTCATCATAGTCACTCGCTGACTCATACCCACCATCCGCCGTAATAATCATCACATGCTTGGAGGGACAGTCTTTTGCGAAGTGACCTCCACCTTGGCACCTGCGACATTTAATATCACGATCTCGTGTTTGCCCTGTGGAAGCCATGGATGAAGAAGAACTCGCCGCTGGACCACTCTGTGCACCCTTGAATGGTGGCGCTGACTGTTTTGGTGGCTCCCTGTAAGAATGAGCGGCTGAAGTAGATGGTGGTGCAGTAGGACGTGTGGATGTAGAAGGTCCACGCGATGTCCATGATGTATTTCGTCCTGCAGAAAAGTTAGGTCTCGTAGCGGCCTGTCGATCCTGCACTTCACGTTCAGCTTTACAAGCAAGATGAAACAAACGAGTAATAGTAGCAAAGTCCTTGTATTCTAGAATAGTTTGTATCTCCCTGTTTAAACCACCCATAAAACGTGCAAGCATAGCTTCATTATCCTCTACTAGGCCACATCTAATCAATCCAGTTTGTAATTCTTGATAATATTCCTCTACAGAATTTTTGCCTTGTCTCAAACGCTGTAATTTTTGTAGCAATTCACGTTGATAATAAGGAGGAACCCAGCGAGTACGCATAGCATCTTTTAAAGCAGCCCAAGTGGTTGGAATATTATTAGCATGCAATCTACAATGTTCAGACCACCAAATAGATGCAAACCCCGTGAATTCACAAACAGCAGCAGTAACACGTCTATTCTCAGGATATTGTAAACATGTAAAGCGTTGTTCAGTTTCTAACTCCCAAGTAAGATAAGCATCAGGAATATATCTACCCTCAAACGGCTTAAGATTCAATTTAAGTTTAGGCACATGTTCATCATCGCGTACCTGAGGGGGTGGTTGGTGTCGACCGTGGCGAATGTTGGGACGTGGACGTCCAGCTGGCTGTTCATAGGCCGCTTCCTGTTCCACCTCCTCCTCGTAATCACCCTCGTAGTTGTCGTCCAGGCCGACGTCAGAAGCAGCAGCAACAGGTACTGCAGCAGCAGGAGGAGCACCAAGACCAGCAGCTTGTCCTCTCGGAAACAGAATACGTCGTGCACGTGGTAGTGGCGGTGGCTGTGGCTGTGCTGGAGCGGCAGCAGGCTGTGTAGGTAGGCGTGCGATCAACTCAGTAAACTTGGCGTCGAGCTTGGTGTCGATCATCTTTTCCATGCCATCAATTGCCTCTGTAAATCTGGTCTCGATGTCATTCACCTGTTCAGACATCATTTGTGCAAATTTATCATGTAGCTCCTTGTTTGTCATGTTCTCCCAATCGGGTGCATCCCGCGCCACTTCATCATGTGATCCTGGCATGGTTAGCAGAAATAGAAAACAAACAGGAATATGATCCTACTTCTACTAATGGGATGTGGGGTGGTGGAAAGCACAAATCCGTCAAGCTTTTCTTTCGTTCTTACCGATTCTTACCTAGCAGCAGGTGGTGACGTACAACCAACGGGTCAAAACTCTCAGAGATGTGGTAGAGCGATGGCCAGGAGGTGTCAAAACGCACGATGTAGAATATATGTGGAGCTGTAGGAAGGCTGACAAGTATGGTAGCAAAAGCTCAACAGTAATCAAAACAGAGATGCAAAGCTGAATAAACACTCAACGTCGGTACTGTGCTGATCCTAGGCTAGACCGTACTAGAGGCGCGAGCCTAAAACACCAACGAAAGCACGGCGCGGCACGTAAACAACTGAGAAGCACACTCTGAATTTTTTTTTTTTTTGGAAATCACCCCCCTTCTCTGGACGGAAAAAGTTTGGTGAAATCCGACTCTAACAACTCAAAACTAATCTGGCTACAGAGAGATCACGAACCGTACTAATGGTGGAACTCAACTCGGACTCGTGGGACGTGGTGGTGTATGTGGACTTGGATTGGCGGAACGTGGTAGGATGACTACTGTGCGGTGGCGACGTGGCAAACTGTGATCAGAACTCGAAACTCTAAGGGAACTAGACGCTAAGATCAGCAACTTGACACAACGATGCAACCGTAAATTCAACAAAGCAAGTACTGAAAAGAAAACTGGACAAAGGCTCGGACTGTCTTGGGACGTGATGATCTAACCCTAAAGTTCTTTGGCTTTTTCGTGGGATGTAGGTATGACGAACAGAATCAATCTAGACTACGAAAACTGGTAAATCTCACCGAGCAACCTGGAAATCTGATACCACTTGATAGAGGCGAAGGTGTCCCGATGTTTCGATGAGATGGTGGAGATCGATTTTGGTGGAGTAGACTTTCACGACCCGACTACGAACGTGCGAAGACGTTGCGCCTTAGAAATCGCTAAACCAACTCCGAGAGCTTATTGATCCCGCGGGTGCACGATCAACCTGACCAAGAAGGTCAATTCCTGCAAGCAATCGAAGAACAAGCAAGAACTAAGAATTGCAATCTGGATATTGCGAATATAAGATGAAAGATTAACAGAAGTTGGGGTTCCAATGCGGTCTTGGCCTGGTCGGACGACACAAACGAAGAACTCGAAGTTGCGGCTATGGCTAACTTAAATCTAATTAAAACCCAAGTCAAAACGACGCCCTAAGGGCTGTATATATGGGGGAACAGAGGGGATTTTCGTGACCCCTTGGAGGTGGGGTCCGAAAACAACCCTAACTCGGTTTCCCCACACATACGGACTCTAAAAACAGCCTATAGGTGGTATTTCGAAATTACATGGGCCCAGCCCAATATTAAGGTGACGCAGCACCTATAATTGCCCTTGGACGAAAATAATGAAGTGGCATCTCGCGTATTTCGTCCAAGACTTCATGCGCGCCTTATGGTGGCTTCAAAGTGCGATAATCACCACTGGAAGCTCCGCTGTCCTTTCCCGCGCGCGCACCTTCTTCTCCATGCTTGATCCCGCTCCAATGACCATCCTTCTTGTCCATGCTAGGTCCTTCATTCATAAGCAAAACAAAAGTATCTAATTTAGGCAGCATCATATGTTCATGAACAATAGAAGGATTCGCAAGAAACGAAAGTACCTGATAATTTAGTTGACGTGCACGAGCTCTAGTAACTGGTCCAATATGTGTAGTTGGTGAGGATATGGGTGTAACATTAGTAGGGATGTCCTCATCACTCTCTCCCTTCACCGCGTAGTTATAGGCGTCGGGTCTAGGTGACCATGGCGCTCGCCGTGCCCAGCCTGCGTAGCCGAGCATGCCGTGCGGGCCTGACTTCCTGTTGCCGCCATGCAGTGCGCCACCGGGACCTTGCTTGTAGCTAAGTCTCCGCCTTTGGGGCGCCGGCGCAGGGTCTTCGCAAAAATGGGTCGTGGGTGGTCGCCTCTAGCCAGGGCGCGTCTACGGCGAGTCGCCGGAGCTTCATATGTGAGGCCGCCGTCGCCTGAACCCGTCGTTCTTCGCCGGACACCTAAACTTCTTCAGTTTCGTCAGGCCGCAGCGAGTGTCGCCTAGTTAGTCTGGGTTTAGATCGTGTTTGCTCCTGTTCCGTAAGCCTTGGATCCCGTCAAGTATTTCTTGTCGCAGATCAACAGTACGTACTCCCGATGGCCGCTGGATTGATCCAAGCCGGGGCAGAGCACCTTTTTTTTCTTGATCTGTGGTGCCGCGTCGAACCTGAACTCTTCAGGTTCAGTTTTCTTCAGTTTTCAGTCGTTTCGTGCTTGTTTAGTTTGGTCGATCTTCTTTTCTATCGAGTTCCCGAGCGTAGCCCAGTGGAGGGGCTCCTGGGTTCAACCCTTGAGATTGTGGGTTCGATTCCCACAAGCTGCAGCGCCCTCCCCTTTTGCCTCCTTTCTTTTTTTTCTTTTCCTGCTGCATCAAGGTGGGCTCGGCCCTTTTCCTACTCGCCCGTTGGCGCTCGGGAGAGAAGAGGCCGCAAGGTGTTGGGCCAGACCCAGCCGAGGCCAGCCCAAGGGAGCTTCCTCCCTGTTTTTTTTCCACGTCCCTTTTTCCATTTGTCTTAAATTCCAAAACTTTGGGGATTTTGAAATTTCCAAGTGCTAGCTCTTCCCCCAACATGTTGTATATGTTTTTGGGGCAGGAAAATGCAATGATTAAGATGGTCCTGTCCATTTTGTATTTTGGGAAAGTGCAAAATGGAATGTGATACAATTGTCACATGTGCCCCATCTTTTCCTTTATTTAAATTCCTTTGTCACTCAAATTCTTTTCGTTTGTTCAATTGCTTGAGCTCCACAAGTTAGCACACTCAATGCATCCCCTTTTTCCTTGCAATCATCTTGTCACATGCTAGTCACATCTTTTTCCCATGTGACCTTTCTTGGTACCTCCTTTGGTGGCAAGTTCTTCGACACTTCTCTGTCTCCGGAATCGATAGATTTATTTCATGATGCTTTTACTTTGTTTAAATGCTATTGTTGATCATGCCATGCCATGTTCTCATGTTATTTACAACAAAGTTAAGGCTAAGACCAAATCCATAAAACTACTAATAATTGACAGGATTACGTGCGCAAACCAATGCTAATTATGCTATGCAGAAAGGAAGAGGCTCAAAAGCATGGGCGGTACGCCAAGAAAAGTAGACCAAAATCCATCTGCATCTACCCACTAATCATCCACCTTGAGATATCTATCTAGAACATCTCGCTGGTATTAAGTTGCGAATCCCACCCAAAGTGTAAACTCAAAGAAACAGACAACTGCATTAAAGAACTTTGCGTAAAGTAAACAATCCTTGCACCCGCAAGTACAAGCACTGTTGTTTTCCCCCTTGTGGCAACAGCACATCCCTTAGACTCATGTTTCTGTCACTCAAGCTAGTCATCGGGGGGCATGAACTGTTGGGACCCGGGGTTAGCGTATGCAAGACTCGCTACAACACAATCATATGGAGAGCCGAGAACCGTGCCCACTTGTCTAAGCAGACAGGGCCAAGCACAAAACATTCTCGAAAAGCATCAAACGTGAGGGACATCCCATCCAGGCCGGATGATCAAATGAGATGGGTCCTCATCGTCCGCACACAAGTCTAAATGATATGGGTGGTGAACTCCCATACTCATAGACAAGTCGCCTCAACCATACTATCGATTGTATTATAACCCTTACATAGACTTACTCCAGCAAGACTTACATAGGAGCTATACTACTCATGCACATGTATCAAGGTATAAAGGGAGGTGGGGTTTCAATGCATAAGTGCCAGCTTTGACTTGGCTAATCCTGAACTATGAGTACCAGACTTGAGGTAAGAAGCGTACACGAGTCCACTACATGTCTCCAACAAATTACACCACTATTGTGTCTTCCTCGACTCCCCACGAGAAAGCACGCCATAGCACTCACGCTTATCTTGGCAAGTTTTATAAGTATCTAGTTCAAGTTGTCTAATAATCAGGCACATCTTTCCAAGTAATCCCTTACCGCGGGCACGGCTATTCGAATAGTTTATTAACCCTGCAGGGGTGTACTGCTACACACATGAAACCATCAATTACTGCAGGGATCTCGTCACCCTTCAAGCGGGTGTCGGCGAGGATGATCTCCACAACTTTTACCTCACAGCAAACTCAAGTTCAATGAAGACGCCTATCTGGGATGGTTTCCACATTCGTAACCCGGCCGCTTTACCGAAGTGGTCCCAGAAGATGTGTGCATGGTGCATAAGCCGGTCTCGGCTGGGCCGTTCTCTCACCTTGCAGCCAGGCCACAAACCTACCAGAACTCTGAACTACTGCGACTCATTGAACTGAGAAGGGGTGAGTTAGTAGGTTGAGCGGGGATCCGTTTGACCAACATGTGGTAGTACTCTTCAACTTGGATCACCACACAAGAACTCGGGCTTAAGGCGGTGTACAACGAGACAACCCACTGTGTACTCCTACACAACCTCTCATCGTTCACCTTGTATTAGGGTAGATTCACCAACACATTTCCACCATCATCAACATGATTGCTACCATCCCGACTCACATAACAGAATCAACATTGTATCACTCTAAGCATGCAATAAGCAGTAACAGTTGCAGGGGCCACATGATATCAACCAACTCCTAAATTTGCTAGGGTTGTGGTTTGCTTACTACTGTGGCAAATGATAGGTCATGCAAAGGAATGGGTTCATCTATGCGGTAGAAACGTAGCATGGTAATCATCCTAAACAATGCATAAGCGAGATTGAGAGGGAAGTGGGATTTTATCGACATGATCAATGGGGATTTTCTTGCCTTGCTGACGAGGTTCAGTCACGGGGTCTTCAACGAAGTGGGTGCCTTCCGGTTCCGGTTCTGGTTCCACTTCTAAGAACAACATGGCAATCGTAGGATCAACATAAAGTACAATGCAGAATCACATTTATAAGGTTGCAATGGTGATGTTCATGCTTGCAATGTGGGCCCAATTCCATTTAAAAGAAGTGGAATGCAAAGTCATTTGCAAATTCACTCCAAATTTGAATTCAAATTAAATGCATATGAATGTTTGCCACTGTTCACCCAATTTTAATTGGTCAAACATGAAAACAGAGCCCATATTCACAATCCTTGTATTTTTCTGATAATTTTAGATATATTATATGCCTCATTTGGAGTTAAAATGAATTAGTTATGATTTTCTAAAGTTTAATTTATTTTCTGGAATTTTTGAATTAATCTTCAATTAGAAATTCGAATTATGGCGTCACAGTGAGGTCATGCTGACGTAGGGGGTGCTCTGACGTGTGGGGTCAGCATGTCAGTGGGGTTAGTTAATTAAACCGGTTTGATTAAATTAACCAGAGGTTAATTAGTGACCTGGGCCCACATGTCAGTTGGCCAGGGTTAGTTGGTTAGCGAGTTAACCTCAGCGGCCACGTGGACCTCGTCGTCGGCGAGTCGCCAGCGACCACCTGAGACAGCGACGTCTGCGTAGACGGCGATTCCGGCCACAGTTTGAAGCGGGGTTGGGTGCTTTGGAGAGCTAGGAGTAGCGCGTGTTGAACAGGACAAACCGCAGCGGATGGGATGCACTGTGGCGTCGTCGATGGCGAGCCCTAGCGGCGGCGGAGCTACTGGCTCGGGGCAGTCGTTGATTTCGTGCACGGGAAGAAGCTGCGATGGCACTGTTCGAAGCAAGGGAGCAAGGCGAACACGACGGGCCAACTGGAGCGGGAAGAAAAGCATGGGAGCGAGCTCGAGCTCATCCATGGCGGAGGCCGTGCTCGGCTCCCATGGCAGATCGGCCTAGAGGAGGATCTAGGGGGGGGGGTGTAACAGCCCAGTTTTTGCAAAAATAAAAAAAAATTGTTTTCGGTGTGAATTGTTTGCTTGTCTGATTTGTTTGCGGTGTTTGCATCCCCGATTTATCGATCGGCGATTATTTTCCCCCTTCTTATCTCGTACCGGACGGAGACCGACCCTTGCCACCCTGACACTCGACCTTTGCGACACCGGGTTTCGCCAGATCACCATCTCGAAAACAGCACGAGACCAGCCGCAACCAACGGAACGAAAACCCCGTTTAATAATTAAACGAGTTATTTTTATAGCGCGCCGGAAAGTGTTTTCAGAACGGTTACAACGTGAGGTGAACGCCTCCGGCTCGACGCACCGATCGCGCAGTTCGAAGTTTTACCCGAATCGGAGGTACTGCGGACCCCCGGCGGTCAGAAACGTGAGCACCGTGCGCGCGAGGTAAAAACCGGGGATGTTTTTGCAAACTGCCAGCCACCCATGCTATATAAAGACCACCACACTCCCACCCATTTTTAGGGTTTCCCTAGCCACAATTTTGCAGCCACACCCCCAGTTTTATCCCCAATTTTCGTAACCCTAGCTCCCAGATCCATTTTCGGCCGTCGGATCGCAGATCGGACGCGCCCGGTTGCGCCACGTCAGCCCTGCCTCTCTCCTCTCTCTCTCCAACGCGTGCCCTGCCCATGGAGCCATCTCCACGCCGCCCGCGGCCGCCGGCGCCTCTCCTCCCGCGCCCTCTCTCTTCCCTCTCCTCCCTCTCATCTCTCCCCTCATCTAACCTCTCCTCCTCCCCCGCAGGTCAGCAGGCAGGACGCAGCCATGGCCGCCATGGAGAGCTCGGCCCGAGCTCCGCCACCGCCGTCCAGCCACGGGATCCGGCGACCGGCGGCTGGCGACCGGCGGCTGGATCCGACCGCCCCCGCCTCCGATCCGCTACTCGCCGCGCCCCAGCACCGCCCCCCTGCGCGTCTCCCTCGCCGGCCGGCGAGCTCCTGCGCCGCCGCTGCGTCCAGCCGTCGGGATGAGGCACGGGAGCCGGCCAGGCCACCAACCGCCGCTGTGGGCCGGCAGCCCAGCGCCCCCAAGGACCAGGCCAGCCCGAGGCCAGCCGCCAGGCCCCCCTCCAGCCAGGCCAGATGGGCCCCGAGGCCCATAGTGAGCATTTTGGCCCGAGCCCTTTTTTTTTCTTTTTTTTCCTGTTGGACGACCTGCGAA
The DNA here is from genome assembly GCA_950022295.1 of Bromus sterilis. Taxonomy (NCBI): domain Eukaryota; kingdom Viridiplantae; phylum Streptophyta; class Magnoliopsida; order Poales; family Poaceae; genus Bromus; species Bromus sterilis. The sequence goes on from OX465596.1 coordinate 237,867,244, forward strand.
TTTTGCAAGTGTTGGAAATTTTGCTGCTGATTCGATTCCGCGTTGACGATAGCAAGCGATCCGTAGCCCGGATGACTTCGTGCCCAAAAGACGAATTGTTTAGAATTGCGTGTAATTTAATTCATCTTCTGTGAGCATTTGCATTTGAGCTCATCTTGATTGTGTAATTCTGTGCTGAACAGGGCATCAGGCCGTTAAACTGCTACTTTTCCTGTTATGTGCTGCTGTTATTATTTTGTTGCAACTTTGCATGATGATTGTAACAAATCCATGAGGCCTATTGCATTGATTCCTTTTGCTTTGCGTTAAGAAATGTTTCTAATTAAGTTTCATGCATTCACATGCCATATTTGCTTGATGCATCATGTTTATATCTTGCTCCAAAGTAGCTATCCTGATGTTATTGTGCTGCTATTGCTGAAACTGTTATTTTGTTGCAACTTCGGTCGACGAGTGTGTCGCGACCGTTTATCGGAATTGAGTGATTCCAATTGCATTTTGTTAAGCATCATGTCTACTTTCATCCCATGTATTGCTATGTCATGTTGCTGCACTTTTGCATATAGATTTATCCCTGTTCATACAGCATGTGTGCGTAACTTGTCTTGCTTATATCTTTTTAACCGTAACTCCGTTTGGAGTGTTCTTTATATGTAACTTGATTAGTTTTTCGTGTACTTTGTGTTTGTGCTATTGTTTGCTGCTGTTAACCAACCTAAAATATGGTTTAGGACAGAACAGTACCAAATGTTTTAATCATCGTGCGGCACTTAGTGTTATGCCATGTTTAGGTTGTGCCTCACTTAAATTGACTAGCATAGATAGTTTACATTGTGCTTCACCTCTTTCCATGCTTGCTTGAGTTGCCATGTTAATAACCGTTGGTTGGTCACCTGTAGCTAAGCAACTTGAACCACCGTAAACGTGCGGTAATCGTCGTGTGTGACGAGTACTCCACTTAAATTGTTAGTAACCGTTCTCGACGATAGATCCGTATCGCGTTGCCGTGCCTTGTTTTGTTTTCTTGATGTTGTGTTGCTCCGTAGTAATAGTGGTGCACCGTTGATTGATTTCCAGTGTACCTCTCGGAGACGACGCGAGTACCTCTCGGAGACGACGCGAGTTTGCGATCAACTACACCTTCGGAACCCGACTTATCAACATGCAAGGACTATACATTACTTATGATCCATTCTATTTCAACCAGCGGTTTGCATGCTAGTCTAGGTTAGGTTCGATGTTTGATCCTACCACATGTTTACAACCTCTTTCAAACCGATACAGCCATGTCCCCTCCCAGCAAACCTTGTACTGCTATGTTACTTTTGCTCGTTGCTCAGCCCCTGCTTAGTATGCAAGCTTAGGATGCTACGATGTTACCCTGTTACTCGTTGAGTTGGGATATCACCTTATTATATTATTGTTGATGATATGATTATTATAATGTTGACTATATTCGACGAAGGATGGAAGGTCTAGGCTATCCCGCCCCGACGCTTTGTTCCATACGAGTCACCTAGGATCCGAGTTCCGGGTATTGGTTTTAAGACTGAGCGTGCCTAACCGCGTGTGGGATTTTATGGGGTCCCCTTTTCTTACCTATCTAGCTTCAAACATTTCTAGAGGTGGCCCAAGCTGATTTACCATTTGAAAACCATGCATATATGCCTATCGGGTAGCTCCTGGCAGACATTCATTAAAACAACCCGGACCAGTGAGGACTTTGTTTCCCTATTGGTCCACCTTTGACCGGCGAGGGCCCGAGGCTTCACGTGAGGCATCTCGGTAACCCAAACCCTGTTGAGACGGAAGAGTCTGACCCGAGAGCGTGGCCAGCTTTTGGATTGGGTGTCGACTCCCCGGGGGCCACCCGGATTTGTTCGTTGTTAGTTAGAGGGACCTGTCGTTTCGGATCTCTTGGAACTAAATCATAAAATGGTTGCCTGTGATGGGTAGCAACTGAGAGAGATGGGCGTGCGTGCGGAGCCTTGTAATGGGCAGTTGGTACACCCCTGCAGGGTTAAATCTTTTCGAGAAGCCGTGTCCACGGTTATGGACGACTTGAGACCTACGTCCTGTTCATAGACAACAACAACTGAGATAATCTTAATATAACTTGATCAACGTGTGCGTGTGCCTTGACTTCTTCTTCTTCGTCGGGATGCGAAGAGGAGGACAAGGATAGGATAGGTGTTATGTTTGCGTAAGTAGTTGATAGCAAGACTTGTTGGAGGCGATTCCTCCTCGAATGCTTGGCTTCTTATTTTACTCTCTAGATCGTTAGCCACTTCATAAATGCTAGTGCGGTAGCAACCTCACCACTTACCCCTTCCTTACCGTAAACTACTACTTGTCCTAGAATGACAAGTGATGAAGTCCTTGCTGGGTCAGATGACCACTACAGTTGGATGCTGAGTACCTCTTTACTCATGATACTACCCCCAAACTCTTTTCAGGGTTCTGATTGACAACAGGTATGGTGATCGACGTTTCACGTGGAGACTCGACGACGACTAGTTAGGCGGATCCCGGCGGAGGGCCTGGACCCGTGTGGTTATGGGGATCGATGCTTTTCTCTTTGCCAGTAGGCATTTGCTTGTAGTCTGTACCCAGACATATATCTTCCGCTGTTGTATTGTATTAAGGCAGTTGTATGCCGATTGTATGAGATGTTGTATCCTGTATCTGTAATGTTGTGATATCATGTTGGAAATCCGGGGCATATGGCTTTGTCATATGTCGCGGTGGGACAGATATGTGCTTCGTCCCCGGATCTGGGTGGAAACACCTAGATCTGGAACAGTACCGCATATCGGGCCTTACAGGGGGGGGGTTAGGATAATTGCGAAACTGCTCACCAGGATTACGATGGAGCAGGCGGCGTGCTTGGGGAGGTTCTGGTGCTGCCGAAATTCGAATAAGGTTCGTGGCGGCCGGAGACGAAGACGACGAAGAGGACGTCGGCTACAAGGCGTCTTGGGGCGATTCCTTCGACATATCGATGGAGTCGACCGTGGCGGAGGAGATGGACACCTTGGCGCGGCTCGTGGACGGTGGTGGCCACGCGGGCTTCGAGCCATGGCGACGGCGGCGCTCTGTTCGTCGTTGCGCTTGGCGAGAGAGAGAACGGGAGTTGTCCAGAAGGGGGGGAATGGAGGCGGCGTGCACTGGGCGTCTCCGTGACGCGTCTAGAGGCTTTTGGAGGGGCAGGTGGAGACCGTAGCGGCGTCGCATTGCTCGGCTAGCTCGGTGGCATTCCACCGAGCAACTTGGGAGCGCGGGGACGGGGAAGAAGACCCCCTTGCCCCTTTGGGCTGGCTGGGCTTCGCCCTGAGCGAGAGGTAAGGTTTTCTATTTTTATTCTTCTGTTTAATCTTTCCTTTCTTTATTTATTTTCTGCAATTTATTTTGCCCATTAAATAAAATAGCTAGGCATGTTTATAAATGCTCAAAAATTATATGGGGACTTACATGACCAGTAGCTAGTCATTCCCAAGTTTTGAACATTTTTTAAATTCAACTTATTTGAATTCAAATTCAAATAGGGGTATTTGATTAATTCCAAGGTCCTGTTTGAATATTTGAAAAATCCATGAGCATGGGATTCCTACCACATCACTTGATATGTGATCACACTCATTTATGTGACTTTTCAAAAATGCAAAAGGAATTTTTGGAGCAACTTTTTATCTGACCATTTGAATTAAATTCATCTGGGGGTGTTCTCTCTCCCATTTCAATTTCTTTTGAAATTTTTAACATGATGCAAAGTGAGACTTGATCCTAGCACATACCTAACAGAGGGTTCTGACAACTCGCCCCCACTCAAAAGAATCTCGTCCCGAGATTCAGAAGTCTGCGGGAGGAAGGAGGGGTACTCGCCACTGAGACGGTCTTCTCTTTCCCACATGGATTCTCTCTCAGAGTGGTGTGACCATTGCACTTTCAGAAACTTAATCTTCTGACAACGAGTGACACGCTCTGCTGAATCAAGAATACGAACGGGGTATTCTCGATAAGAAAGGTCATCTTGGAGATCAAGCGTTTCATGGTCGACTTTGCGGATGGGGTCCTTGAAGCAACGCGTGAGTTGTGACACATGGAATACATCATGTACTCGGGAAAGGTGCGGGGGTAGTTCAAGTTGGTAGGCAACTTCTCCACGTTTAGCAAGAATGCGGAAAGGTCCGATGTGACGTGGGGCCAACTTGCCTTTGGTACCGAATCGTTGAGTTCCCTTCAGAGGAGTAACCCGAAGGTAAGCCTTCTCATCCATATTGTAGCTCTCTTTCCTATGATGACGATCATAGTAGCTTTTCTGACGAGACTGGGCTGCTTTCAATTGATCACGAACAATGCGAACCTGCTCTTCTGCTTCCATCATATCCGGTCCAAAGAATTGTCTTTCACCGGTTTCTAACCAGTTAAGGGGTGTTCGACATCATCGTCCATATAGGAGTTCAAAAGGAGCCATGTTCAGACTAGATTGGAAACTATTGTTATAAGAAAATTCGGCGAATGGAAGAGACTTCTCCCAATTCTTTCCGAATGAGATAACACAAGCTCTGAGCATGTCTTCAAGAATTTGGTTAACCCTTTCGACTTGACCGCTAGACTGAGGATGGAAAGCTGTACTAAAGGAGAGATGAGTTCCCATAGCATTCTGAAAGCTACCCCAGAATCTAGAGGTGAAAAGGCTACCACGATCAGAATTGATTTCCAAAGGAACACCATGAAGAGACACAATTCTAGAGACATACAAGTCCGCTAACTGGCTAGCAGTTATAGACTCGCGAACTGGAAGGAAGTGAGCAACTTTGGAAAGTCTATCCACCACAACGAAGATGGCATCATTTCCTTTTTGGGTTTTTGGAAAGCCAGTGATGAAATCCATACTGACTTTGTCCCATTTCCACTCTGGAAGAGGAAAAGGTTGAAGTGTACCAGCAGGTCTTTGATGTTCTGCCTTAATGCGATGACAAACATCACATTCAGCAATGAACTGAGCAATTTGTCGCTTCATCCTAGTCCACAAAAATCTCTAGCGTAGGTCTCGGTACATCTTTGTGCTACCAGGATGAATCGAAAGGGGTGTGTCATGGTCCTCCTTAAGAATTATCCTCCTAAGATTGTGTTTTCGTGGTACAACCAATCGAGTGCCAAAGAAAACGACACCTTGATCATTTATGGAGAAACATTTAGCAACTCCGCTAGCAATGTTCTTCTTGATCTCTCGAATACCACTATCACGTTTCTGGGCGGCTATGATTTTGTCCTCAAGGGTTGGTTTCGCCACCAAGGTAGAAAGATAGCCATGAGGAACAATCTCAAGATTGAGTTTTCGAAATTCCTCATGAAGAAGTGGTTGATACTGTTGTAATATGAGGTTGTTACAATACGACTTACGACTTAGTGCATCAGCCATGACATTGGCTTTGCCTGGGGTGTAAGAAATTCCTACGTCGTAATCTTTTATCAACTCAATCCAGCGTCTTTGCCTGAGATTAAGATCTGGCTGGGTTAATATGTATTTGAGGCTTTGGTGGTCGGAATAGATCTCACAACGATTACCAAGGAGGTAATGTCGCCAAGTTGTCAGGGCATGAACTACGGCAGCGAGTTCAAGATCATGGGTAGGATAGTTCTCTTCATGTGGACGCAACTGGCGTGAAGCATAAGCTACCACATGTCTATCTTGCATAAGTATGCATCCTAACCCTTGCCGTGAGGCGTCACAAAAGATCTCGAAATCCTTTTTGGTGTCTGGAGGCGCAAGTACGGGGGCAGAAGTCAATCTTCTTTTTAGCTCTTCAAAGATTTCCTCGCACTTGGGGGTCCACTGGAATTTCTTATCTTTCTTGAGGAGTTCAGTTAGAGGCTTTGTAACTTTAGAAAAGTTCTCGACGAAGCGGCGGCAATAGCTTGCTAAGGCATGAAAACTCCTAACTTGCTTAACCGATTCAGGTGGATTTTAGTCAAGGACAGCCTGAACTCTCTTGGGATTCACAGCAATGCCTTTTGCACAAATCACGTGGCCTAAGTAGGTCACTTCTGGTAGCCAAAATTCACACTTGGAGAACTTGGCATAAAGGCGATGCTCTCGGAGTTTCATCAATACCTGTTCGGCATGTTCTTCTTCGTTCTTCGAGTAGATGAGAATGTCATCAAGATAAACTACAACAAATTTATCTAGGTACTCCATGAAGATCGAATTCATCATGCGCGAGAAAGTGGCGGGGGCATTGGTTAAACCGAAGGACATGACGGTGTACTCGTAAAGACCATAACGAGTAGTGAAAGCCGTTTTGGGAATGTCCTCGTTTCGGATCCATCTTGGAGAAGACAGAGGATCCGGAAATTTGATCATAAAGATCATTGATCCTGGGCAGTGGGTACTTATTCTTTATTGTCGCTAGATTTAGCGGGCGATAGTCTACGCACATCCTTTCTGTTCCATCTTTCTTTGTTACGAACAGAACGGGGCAACCCCATGGCGATGAGCTAGGGCGGATGAAGCCTTTTGCCAACAAAGCTTCAAGTTGGATTTTAATCTCAACTAACTCACGTGGGTCCATTTTGTACGGGCGTCTAGAAATTGGTGCGGTTCCTGGCATAAGATCCACTATGAACTCTACACATCTGTCGGGTGGCATGCCCGACAGCTCTTCAGGAAAGACATCCGGGAAGTCACGAACCACCGGAATATCTTCAAGGTCGGGAAGGGGAAGCACATTCAAAGAATGTATCTAGGTTCTTGTTCTTGATGAGGAATAATCTATTGTCTGGCCTGAAGGATGGGTAAGTCTAAATGACTTGGCTTTACAATCAAGAAAAGCATTTTTCTTGATAACCAATCCATACCAAGGATGACATCAATGTCTGAAGACTTGAGGGCTATGAGTGAAGCAAGGAATACTAAACCCTCAATTGCAATCTGATTACCATGGCTTACTCTATTAGTTTGCCATCTTGACCCTGGAGTTTGAATTATCATTGGGGTGGACATTTCAACAAAGGACAACTCATGATGAAGTGCATAAATTTCTGACATGAATGAATGAGATGCTCCTGGGTCGAAAAGAACGGAAGTAGGAACACAATTGCTAGGAGCGTACCAAGAATGACGTCAGAAGTGTCGTCAGTATCTTCAGCTGATATCTGGTTCACACGTCAACGATTGGCGGGAGGAGCGGGTTTGGTGGTGAAGACCTTCGGGGGTGGCTTGCCACGACCATTGTTGTTACCTCCAGCACGGGGTGGAGCATTCTGATTTTGGAGCTGGTTCTGGGGACAGTCGCAGGAGTAGTGACCTGCCTGACCACACTTGTAGCAGGCTCCATACACAGTGCGGGGAGCTGGGTTGTTCGGTGGAGCTGGGTGGAACGAAGCTGGTGGACGAGGCACCACATAGGATGGCCTCGATGGGTTGTTCTGGCGAAACATGCTGTTGGGGACCCAAATCTTGCGCTTCTGAGAGCCTAAGCTGGATGAACCATCGTCTCTAGGGTGTTTGCGGAAGTCATTGGGGGTGTTCATGTCCTCCTCCTTGATGGCCTTGTTGACAAGGACCTGGAAGGTGGCGAAGTCATATAGGTTGAGCTCACGACGGATTCCAGAATTGAGTCCACGACGGAACCTCTCTTGCTTCTTGGCATCGGTGGAGACCTCTTCAGTAGCATAACGAGCCATTCGGTTGAACTCACGACTAAACTCGTCAACAGTCCTTCTGCCTTGGGTGAGGTTGCAGAACTCCTCACGCTTGCGGTCCATAAGACCCTTTGGAATGTGGTGCTCACGGAATGAAGTTTAGAACTTATCCCAAGTTGTGGGCGGTCCAGCGGGACGCATGTTCAGAAAATTCTCCCACCAAGAGCTAGCTGCACCCTCGAGGTGGTAAGTGGCATAGCTGACCCTGTCACCATCTGCAACATGGCCTTCCTGGAGCTTCCTCTCGATGTTGCCAAGCCAGTCATCAGCGTCAAGGGGCTCGGTGGAGTAGCTGAAGACCGGGGGATGAAGCCGGATGAAGTCATTCAAGGACACCAACTCGTTGCGCTGCTGAGTGGTGTTGCGGGCAATGACCTCCAGCAACTGGTGAGAGTCTTGGCGGTTCCTCTCAACCTCCATCAGAACCTTTTCCATCGTGGGTGGCGGTGGAAGGTTGCCCTCCTCCGGTTCATTCCCACGACCATGGGCACGACCAAGCTAGCCACGGGTTCCTTGAGACATCCTTAAGGGGAAAACCAAAGTCAAACAGAGTTGATTGGAAGAGTCTAAACAAGGTATTGAAGGTACTAGAAGAATCACAGAGCAAAGTGTAAGAGAAAAGTTTTGCCCCCGTGTGTTTTGGATATTGTTGGACAAGACAGTAGATGAACTAACAATGTTTTCTAGTGTAAACAGTTGAATAGGTTCCTAAAGGACAAGCTAGGTGATAAAGCTTCATGGAAGGTTTTCAAGTTATCGAAGAATTACCTCCTGAAGCTCAACTCATTGAAGGAAATGAAGAAGACGGCGCAAGACTTAGATGTTTTTGTGTAGTTCTTTTTCTGTTCTTTGAGTCATAGGATGTAACAGCCCAGTTTTCATAAAAAATTAAAAAATTTGTTTTCGGTGTGAATTGTTTGATTGTCTGATTTGTTTGCGGTGTTTGCATCCCCGATTTATCGGTCGGCGATTATTTTCCCCCCTCTTATCTCGTATCGGACGGAGACCGACCCTTGCCACCTCGACACACGACCTTGCGACACCGGGATTTCACCCGATCACCGTCGCTACCGGCACAGGACCAGCCATCGCCACCGGAACGAAAAACCCGTTTATTTAATAAACGGATTATTTTATTGGGGCACCGAAAAATGTTGTCGGAATGTCACCGCAGTGAGGTACGATCAGCGGGCTCGACGCGCTGAGCGCTTGGTTTGAGATTTCGTCGGAATCGGAGTCCGTACGGAGTCTCGGCGGTCACGAACGCGATCATCGGACACGCGAGAGGGGTACCGAGGGCGTTTGCGTAAACTAGCCAGCAAACCTGCCTATATAAAGACCACCAGCCTCCCACCACCCAATTAGGGTTCCTCTATGGCAAATATGCAGCCACACCCCCAGAAAATCCCCGAAATCTACCCCCTAGCCCTCCAATTTCGAAACCCTAGCTCTCCCTCGATCTCAGCCGTCAGATCTGTGATCTGACGGCCCAGATCTTCCCAAACGCAACCAGCCAACCTCTCCCACGATCCGGGCCCCGCAGGGCCCTGGAACCGCCGCCGCGGCCCGCCCAAGCCCATCTAGGCGCTGCCCATGGAGCTCCTGCCCGTGCCCGAGCGCCGCCGTGCCACGGCCGTGCACCGCGCTGCCGTGAGCCGTCCGGCGAGCCACCATGCTCCGGTGAGCCACCCCTGCGCCGTCCTCCTCTTCTTCCCGTCCCTCACCTCGCTCCCTCCCTGCCTGCAGGCCGCCGTCGACCAAGGGGCGCCGCCGCGCCGCCATGGCGCCCCCGCTGCAGCCGGCCACCTCGGCCCGAGGCGCCACCGCCCATGGACACCAGCCCCGCCGCCTCAAGCCTCCACCGGCCAGATCCGGCAGATTGGAGCCGGATCCGCCGCCCCTCGCCCGTTCTGGCCCTCCTCGCCGGAGTTGGCAGCCGGCGCCGCCACGGTCACCGGTCGGGATCGGGAGGATCCCGAACCAGACGTCCCCGCCGCTGTGGCCAGGTGGGCCGGCCCAGCGAGCCTCTGCGGCCCAGCTCCTTGCAGCCCACTCCAGGGCCAGGCCCAGATCCAGTGCCAGGCCCAACCGTCAGCCTCTGTCTAGCTGGCCTGCTAGGAGGGCACGGCCCAAAGTGAGAATTCAGCCCGAGTTCTTTTTTTTTTCCTGAGACCCTGTTATTTATCAGTCATGTAAAAATTGCTGCTGATTCAATTTTGCAACGACGATAGCGATTAAACGATAGCTCCGATGAACGTGCCCCCAAAACGAAAGTTTCTCAGAATTGCGTGTACTTTAATTCATCTTTTGTGAGCATTTGCATTTGAGCTCATCTTGATTGTGTAATTGTGTGCTAAAGTGGGCATCAGGCCGTTAAACTGCTACTTTTCCTGTTATTGTGCTGCTGTTATTATTTTGTTGCAACTTTGCATGATGACTGTAACAAATCCATGAGGCCTATTGCATTGATTCCTTTTGCGTTGCGTTAAGCAATGTTTCTACTTCAGTTTCATGCATTCACATGCCATATTTTCTTGCTGCATCATGTTTATATCTTGCTCCAAAGTAGCTATCCTGATGTTATTGTGCTGTTGTTGCTGAAACTGTTATTTTGTTGCAACTTCGGTCGACGATTGCTTCGCAACCGTTTATCGGAATTGAGTGATTCCAGTTGCATATTGTTAAGCATCATGTCTAATTTCAGCCCATGTATTGCTATGTCATGTTGCTGCACCTTTGCATATAGATTTAACCCTGTTTATACTTCATGTGTGCATAACTTGTCTTGCTTATATCTTTTTAACCGTAACTCCGTTTGGAGTGTGCCTTATATGTAACTTGATTAGTTTTTTGTGTTCTTTGTGTTTATGCTATTGTTTGCTTTTGTTAACCAATCTAAAATATGGTTTAGGGCAGAACAGTACCAAATCCTTTAATCATCGTGCGGCACTTAGTGTTATGCCATGTTTAGGATTGTGCCCCACTTAAATTGACTAGCATAGCTAGTTTACTTTGTGCTTCACCTCTTGACATTTTTGTGTGCTATGCCATGTTAATAACCGTTGTTTGGTCACCGATAGCTAAGAAACTTGAACCACCGTAAATGTGCGGTATCGTCATGTGTGGCGAGTACTCCACTTAAACTGTTAGTAACCGTTCTCGACGATAGATCCGTGTCGCGTTGCCGTGCCTTGTGTTTTCTCTTTGATCTTGTGTTGCTCCGTAGTAATAGTGGTGCACCGTTGATTGCTTTCCAGTGTTTACTTCTTGTGTGCTCCCGCGGGTATCTCTCGGAGACGATGCGAGCTTGCGATCAACTACACCTTCGGAACCCGACTTCTCAACAGGCAAGGACTATACATTACTTATGATCCATTCTATTTCAACCATCGGTTTGCATGCTAGTCTAGGTTAGGTTCGATGTTTGATCCTACCACATGTATACAGCCTCTTTCAAACCGATACAGCCATGTCCCCTCCCAGCAAACCTTGTACTGCTATGTTACTATTGCTCGTTGCTCAGCCCCTGCTTAGTATGCATGCTTAGGATGCTACGATATTACTCTGTTACTCCTCGGTTTGGGATATCACCTTATTGTTATATTATTGTTGATGATATTATTATTATTAATGTTGATTATATTCGACGAAGGATGGAAGGTCTAGGGTTTTAAGACTGAGCGTGCCTAACCGCGTGTGGGATTTTATGGGGTCCCCTTTTCTTACCTATCTTGCTTCAAACATTTCTAGAGGTGGCCCAAGCTGATTTACCATTTGAAAACATGCATATATATCTTGTCGGGTCGCTCCTAGCAGATATCTTTTAGAACAACCCGGGCCAGTGGAGACATAGTTTCTCTCGCTGGTCCACACTTGGTGAGCTAGGGGCCCTTTGAATATTCAGGTGTGACTTACCGACGTTGGCCATACGGAAGAGTCCGATCCGAGAGCGTGGCCAGCTTTTGGATTGGGTGTCGACTCCCCGGGGGCCACCCGGATTTGTTCGTTGTTAGCTAGAGGGACCTGTCGTTTCGGATCTCTTGGAACTAAATCATAAAATGGTTGCCTGTGATGGGTAGCAACTGAGAGTGATGGGCGTGCGTGCGGAGCCTCGTAATGGGCAGTTGGTAAACCCCTGCAGGGTTAAATCTTTTCGGGAAGCCGTGTCCATGGTTATGGACGACTTGAGACCTACTCCTTGTTCATAGACAAAAACAACTGAGATAATCTTAATACAACTTGATCAACGTGTGCGTGTGCCTTGACTTCTTCTTCTTCGTCGGGATGCGAAGAGGAGGACAAGGATAGGATAGGTGTTATGTTTGCGTAAGTAGTTGATAGCAAGACTTGTTGGAGGCGATTCCTCATCGAATGCTTGGCTTCTTATCTTACTCTCTAGATCGTTAGCCACTTCATAAATGCTAGTGCGGCAGCAACCTCACCACTTACCCCTTCGTTACCGTAAACTACTAGTTGTCCTAGAATGACGAGTGATGAAGTCCTTGCTGGGTCAGATGACCACTACAGTTGAATGCTGAGTACCTCTGTACTCATGATACTACCCCCAAACTCTTTTCAGGGTTCTTGATCGACAACAGGTATGGTGATCGACGTTTCACGTGGAGACTCGACGACGACTAGTTAGGCGGATCCCGGCGGAGGGCCTGGACCCGTGTGGTTATGGGATCGATGTTTTTCTCTTTGCCAGTAGGCATTTGATTGTAGTCTGTACCCAGACATATATCTTCCGCTGTTGTATTGTATTAAGGCAGTTGTATGCCGATTGTATGAGATGTTGTATCCTTGTATCTGTAATGTTGTGATATCATGTTGGAAATCCGGGATATATGACTTCGTCATATGTCGCGGTGGGACCGATATGTGCTCCGTCCTCGGGTTCGGGCGGAAACGTCCGAATCTGAAACAGTACCGCATATCGGGCCTTACAACTTGGTATCAGAGCCTTACCGACCGTAGGATCCCCTCTCTGGCCGAAGTCGAGTCTAGATCAAAAAAACTATTTTGTAGTTACTAAGTTAGTTATCGGAGAGTAGGAATCTTTTTACTCCTTACCCTTGCTCTGGTCAGGACAAGTGTCGTAAGTGTTTTACTCTCGACTTATCCCCTTTCAAACTTTAGGATCTCGAGTGTGTGGAGTATCGGAACCGTTACAATGCCTTGCTTGCAGCGTATTGTCTCGATTCCGAGCTCAGGTTGGGAAATCATGTAGTACCTTTAGTTCTTCCAACTCTGGTTTACATCTGGGTCATCCATTGCCATCCATCCTTTTTCCCGGTGTTTTTACGACTTGCGTCGAAAATCACTATCCCTTGATCTGGTTTTCGGGATCGTTCTTCCTCTTGTCACTGACGTTTTCGTTATTCCGACGATGTCGTCTCTCTGCGGAAATTTATCTCGACCGAAGTTCGACGTCGACCTGGAGCAGAGTCCCTTATTTGTGGTGTTGAAGATCGTCGAATCTCTTTTCTCTCCCCCCTCTCCCCCGGATCGTCCTGGATCTCGGGACGAGATCCTTTGTTGGTGGTGTTGTATTGTAACAGCCCAGTTTTCATAAAAAATTAAAATTTTTGTTTTCGGTGTGAATTGTTTGATTGTCTGATTTGTTTGCGGTGTTTGCATCCCCGATTTATCGGTCGGCGATTATTTTTCCCCCTCTTATCTCGTATCGGACGGAGACCGACCCTTGCCACCTCGACACACGACCTTGCGACACCGGGATTTCACCCGATCACCGTCGCTACCGGCACAGGACCAGCCATCGCCACCGGAACGAAAAACCCGTTTATTTAATAAACGGATTATTTTATTGGGGCGCCAAAAAATGTTGTCGGAATGTCACCGCAGTGAGGTAAGATCAACGGGCTCGACGCGCTGAGCGCGTGGTTCGAGATTTCGTCGGAATCGGAGGCCGTACGGAGTCTCGGCGGTCACGAACGCGATCATCGGACACGCGAGAGGGGTATCGAGGGCGTTTGCGTAAACCAGCTAGCAAACCTGCCTATATAAAGACCACCAGCCTCCCACCACCCAATTAGGGTTCCTCTATGGCAAATATGTAGCCACACCCCCAGAAAATCCCCGTAATCTACCCCCTAGCCTTCCAATTTTGAAACCCTAGCTCTCCCTCGATCTCAGCCGTCAGATCTGTGATCTGACGGCCCAGATCTTCCCAAACGCAACCAGCCAACCTCTCCCACGATCCGGGCCCCGCAGGGCCCTGGAACCGCCGCCGCGGCCCGCCCAAGCCCATCCAGGCGCTGCCCATGGAGCTCCTGCCCGTGCCCGAGCGCCGCCGTGCCATGGCCGTGCACCGCGCTGCCGTGAGCCGTGCGGCGAGCCGCCATGCTCCGGTGAGCCACCCCTGCGCCCTCCTCCTCTTCTTCCCGTCCCTCACCTTGCTCCCTCCCTGCCTGCAGGCCGCCGTCGACCAAGGGGCGCCGCCGCGCCGCCATGGCGCTCCCGCTGTAGCCGGCCACCTCGGCCTGAGGCGCCACCGCCCATGGACACCGGCCCCGCCGCCTCAAGCCTCCACCGGCCAGATCCGGCAGCTGGGTGCCGGATCCGCCGCCCCTCGCCCGTCCTGGCCCTCCTCGCCGGAGTTGGCAGCCGGCGCCGCCACAGTCACCGGTCGGGATCGGGAGGATCCCGATCCAGACATCCCCGCCGCTGTGGCCAGGTGCGCCGGCCCAGCGAGCCTCTGCGGCCCAGCTCCTTGCGGCCCACTCCAGCGCCAGGCCCAGCCGTCAGCCTCTGTCCAGCCGGCCTGCTAGGAGGGCACGGCCCAAAGTGAGAATTCAGCCCGAGTTCTTTTTTTTTTCCTGAGACCCTATTATGTATCCAAGTCCTGTAAAAATTGCTCCCGATTCAATTTTGCAACGGCGATAGCGATTAAACGGTAGCTCCGATGAACGTGCCCCCAAAATGAAAGTTGCTCAGAATTGCGTGTACTTTAATTCATCTTTTGTGAGCATTTGCATTTGAGCTCATCTTGATTGTGTAATTGTGTGCTAAAGTGGGCATCAGGCCGTTAAACTGCTACTTTTCCTGTTATTGTGCTGCTGTTATTATTTTGTTGCAACTTTGCATGATGATTGTAACAAATCCATGAGGCCTATTGCATTGATTCCTTTTGCGTTGCGTTAAGCAATGTTTCCACTTCAGTTTCATGCATTCACATGCCATATTTACTTGCTGCATCATGTTTATATCTTGCTCCAAAGTAGCTATCCTGATGTTATTGTGCTGTTGTTGCTGAAACTGTTATTTTGTTGCAACTTCGGTCGACGATTGCTTCGCAACCATTTATCGGAATTGAGTGATTCCAGTTGCATATTGTTAAGCATCATGTCTACTTTCATCCCATGTATTGCTATGTCATGTTGCTGCACCTTTGCATATAGATTTAACCCTGTTTATACATCATGTGTGCATAACTTGTCTTGCTTATATATTTTTAACCGTAACTCCGTTTGGAGTGTGCCTTATATGTAACTTGATTAGTTTTTTGTGTTCTTTGTGTTTATGCTATTGTTTGCTGTTGTTAACCAACCTAAAATATGGTTTAGGGAAGAACAGTACCAAATCCTTTAATCATCGTGCGGCACTTAGTGTTATGCCATGTTTAGGATTGTGCCCCACTTAAATTGACTAGCATAGATAGTTTACTTTGTGCTTCACCTCTTGATATGTTTGTGTGCTATGCCATGTTAATAACCGTTGTTTGGTCATCTATAGCTAAGCAACTTGAACCACCGTAAATGTGCGGTATCGTCATGTGTGGCGAGTACTCCACTTAAACTGTTAGTAACCGTTCTCGACGATAGGTCCGTGTCGAGTTGCCGTGCCTTGTGTTTTCTCTTTGATCTTGTGTTGCTCCGTAGTAATAGTGGTGCACCGTTGATTGCTTTCCAGTGTTTACTTCTTGTGTGCTCCTGCGGGTACCTCTCGGAGACGATGCGAGCTTGCGATCAACTACACCTTCAGAACCCGACTTCTCAACAGGCAAGGACTATACATTACTTATGATCCATTCTATTTCAACCAGCGGTTTGCACACTAGTCTAGGTTAGGTTCGATGTTTGATCCTACCACATGTTTACAGCCTCTTTCAAACCGATACAGCCATGTCCCCTCCCAGCAAACCTTGTACTCCTAGGATGCTACGATGTTACTCTGTTACTCCTAGGTTTGGGATATCACCTTATTGTTATATTGTTGTTGATGATATTATTATTATTAATGTTGATTATATTCGGCGAAGGATGGAAGGTCTAGGCTATCCCGCCCCGACGCTTTGTTCCATTCGAGTCACCTAGGATCCGAGTTCCGGGTATAGGTTTTAAGACTGAGCGTGCCTAACCGCGTGTGGGATTTTATGGGGTCCCCTTTTCTTACCTATCTAGCTTCAAACATTTCTAGAGGTGGCCCAAGCTGATTTACCATTTGAAAACATGCATATATATCTTGTCGAGTCGCTCCTAGCAGATATCTTTTAGAACAACCCGGGCTAGTGGAGACATAGTTTCTCTCGCTGGTCCACACTTGGTGAGCTAGGGGTCCCCTGAATATTCAGGTGTGACTTACAGACCTTGGCCATACGGAAGAGTCCGATCCGAGAGCGTGGCCAGCTTTTGGATTGGGTGTCGACTCCCCGGGGGCCACCCGGATTTGTTCGCTGTTAGCAAGAGGGACCTGTCGTTTCGGATCTCTTGGAACTAAATCATAAAATGGTTGCCTGTGATGGGTAGCAACTGAGAGTGATGGGCGTGCGTGCGGAGCCTCGTAATGGGCAGTTGGTACACCCCTGCAGGGTTAAATCTTTTCGAGAAGCCGTGTCCACGGTTATGGACGACTTGAGACTTACTCCTTGTTCATAGACAACAACAACTGAGATAATCTTAATACAACTTGATCAACGTGTGCTTGTGCCTTGACTGCTTCTTCTTCGTCGGGATGCGAAGAGGAGGACAAGGATAGGATAGGTGTTATGTTTGCGTAAGTAGTTGATAGCAAGACTTGTTGGAGGCGATTCCTCATCGAATGCTTGGCTTCTTATCTTACTCTCTAGATCGTTAGCCACTTCATAAATGCTAGTGCGGCAGCAACCTCACAACTTACCCCTTCCTTACCGTAAACTACTAGTTGTCCTAGAATGACGAGTGATGAAGTCCTTGCTGGGTCAGATGACCACTACAGTTGGATGCTGAGTACCTCTGTACTCATGATACTACCCCAAACTCTTTTCAGGGTTCTTGATCGACAACAGGTATGGTGATCGACGTTTCACATGGAGACTCGACGACGACTAGTTAGGCGGATCCCGGCGGAGGGCCTGGACCGTGTGGTTATGGGATCGATGTTTTTCTCTTTGCCAGTAGGCATTTGATTGTAGTCTGTACCCAGGCATATATCTTCCGTTGTTGTATTGTATTAAGGCAGTTGTATACCGATTGTATGAGATGTTGTATCCTTGTATCTGTAATGTTGTGATATCATGTTGGAAATCCGGGATATATGACTTCGTCATATGTCGCGATGGGACCGATATGTGCTCCGTCCTCGGGTTCGGGCGGAAACGTCCGAATCTGAAACAGTACCGCATATCGGGCCTTACATAGGACAAACCGTACTATCAAGAGGGGTCTTTAGTTTGTGGACACCGAAGTCATTGAGAAAATGCTCAGATCAAATCCACACCAAGTGAGAAGCCAGAGCGAAGAAATCTCATGTGCACTAAGTTAAGCTTCAGTAGCAAAGACTTTGTTCTTTGGCTTCTGAAGCAGAACTAAGTCCGTGAGTCAGCTTTACTTGTTCTACAAGTAAAGTTGCGCAGTGATTACAAATCCTACCGTTGTGGACACGTGTCAAGCTGTCACCTCGGGTCAATTTGGTCATTCCGCACCTCGGGATTGCCAACTATAAATACGCCGCCCCGTCCTTCATTTGCGGGTGGCTGCTCTGAGAATATTCCTGAGAGAGATTGAAGAGAGCACCCCAAGAACTCCACCGAAGCAAAACCCAAAACCCAGAATACTGAAGCCCAAGTCCCATTGATCTGAGTAGATTTGAGATGACTTAGGTGAAAGGTTACTAGCCTTTTATCTTGGAGAACTGCAATTCTCCTAGACGGTTTGAGTGTTGTTCTTCAGAGAGCGAAGAGTAATTGTCGCCTCGAAGTCCAGTTTGTCAAAGGTTTTGGTGATTCCCTCAATAATCAACCATGAGTGAAGAAATGACCAAGCTCAAGGAGTTTTGTGCAGTGGAGCAACATACGGAGAGAGTTTTGCTCCAGGTGTTCAATCACCAGTCCCTCCAACCAGACGTAGCGCTTTACAGAGCGTGAACTGGTCGAACGAACATCGCCGAGTCCGAGTTCGTTTTACTTCTAACATTTACCTTATGTATTGCATTTGCTTTGCAGTTATGCTTCAATGTGTTTTGATTCACTGCATTTAGTTGCGTTTCCAGTTTTACTTCGCTGTTCCGCCCTACTTATGCTTCACTTCAATAGTTTCAGTCGAAAATTTTGAAGTGATCATTCACCCCCTCCCCCTCTGATCACATACTTGGAATTTCAATTGGTATCAGAGCTAGTCACTCCCTACACTCTGTGTGTTTTGGATTAACCTCCTGGAGTGTCTTCAAGTATGTCTTTCGCAGCTATTCGCTCCGGCGAACCTATTCCTGTTTTCAATGGGAAGGACTACCCGTACTGGAAGGACAAAATGAAGAGAAATATCATGGCTATCAATTCAGTTGCCTGGCAAGTTATCTTGTATGGAGTCACAGTTGCCGATGAGAAGGCCATCACTCCTGAAGAAGCAAAGCTGATTGATCTTGATTCTGAAGTTTGGGTTTTCATCACCAATCATCTGACACCAAAAAGTATCATGAAGTGAAGAATATTCCTTCTGCCAAAGGTGTCTGGGACTATCTTGAAAAGATTGGTGAAGGTGTTTCTACCCAGAAGGATGCCAGAATTGACACACTCCGAAGAAAATTCTATCGCTTCAAGAGAAACGAGGGCGAAAAATTCAGCTCCATTTACAGCAGACTCACTGCTCTTTCTAATGAGTTGATTTCCCTTGGTGCTGATGACATTACTCCTCACTCAGTTGTAAGAACTTTGCGTCGCTCATTGGATGATTTGTTTGATCACATTGTACTGATCATCAAGGAAAGGACTGATTTCAAACGTCTTGTTGCTGCTGATATTCTTGAGAGACTCAATACTTTTGAAATGGAAGAAGATGAGAAACGTGACATAAATGGTTCTCGAAGAAGATCACATGCTTTGAAAGCAAAAGCTTCGCGTCATTCTTCACCCGAAGTCAGTTCTGCTTCAGGTGTCGAATCTGATGATACTGCAAGCATTGGAAAGGATTTATCATTGATCATGAGACGCTTCAACCACTTCCAAAGAAAAGTTTTTTCTTCACCCAAAAAGAGTTATTCTTCTAGAAGCTCAAATCACTCATCTCACCGCTCATCCTCTAGAAGCTCTCCATCGAAGGACAACTGCTTCTACAAGTGCAAGAAACCAGGTCACTACATTGCTGATTGCCCTCTGTGGGAAGCTGAGAACAAATCAAAGCATTCGCTCAGAGACTCCTCAACCAAGTCCCACAGATCTTCCAGAAGCTATGAATCCAAGAGACATGATTCCAGCTCGAGAAGAGAAAAGAAGAAAGATTCTGATGATGACAAGAGGAAGAAGTATCATAAGAAGCGTGAGGGTTCTTCATCGAAGACTCACTCGTCTCGACGAATCAGTTCTCACCGTGCCAAGGCCTATCTGGGAAAGGAGATGAACTCTGAAGACGAAGCCTTTGGGTCCAAAGCTGAATCAGGCTCAAGGTCTGGGTCTGGGTCCGAATCAGATGGTGTTGCTGGTTTGGCATTCGCTTCAGCAGATGCTTTGACTAAAGCTTCGAGCTCATTCTTCACCAACAACAGTAGTGAAGATGAAACTCCTGCATATTGCTTCATGGCCAAGGCGAAGGTATCTTCATCCAAATCTAACTACGATACTTCTGATTGTTCCTCATATGATAGTGATTCGAAGATAAGCTATGCTAAACTTGCTAAAATTGCTTCAATCCAACAAGATGAACTTGATTCGCTAAGAAAAACCATTAAGAAATCAGAAACTCTGTTGATCGATGAGATAGAGAAAGGTTAAACTTTAACTAATGAGCATGCAACTCTGAAGGAAAAGTTCGAAGAATTATCCTCTCGGCATGATCTTCTTTCAGTTGATTATGAGAAGCTTACCTATGAATTTCTTCAGAGGAAAATGGCTCTCGAAAGACTGAAAGAGGCTCATGAAGAGTTGGAAAATGTCAATCTCTCTCTCATGGCTCAACAAGGTTCTGAAGAAAATCATAAAACTGATTCACCTTGCTTAACTTGTCTGAAGCAAAATTGATTCCGAAGGCAAAGCTCCTATTATTATTGATGATACTAATGCCTCGGATGAGGAAAATCCTGCTGTTACCGAGGAACTCCTCAGGTTGAAAAACTTATTTGAAACAGGCATGTTCAAAAGTGTGCAAGGTCACCAGTATCTTTGTGATATCCTGAGGAAGGCTCTCCTTCACAGGAATCCCAGGAATGAAGGTGTTGGTTTCGAGAGAAAGATAAACCCTGATGGCACCTATTGGGAACCTGCGCGGTATCCTAAAACTGTTTGGGTCTTAGCGAAGGAGAAACCCATTGATATAGCTAACCTTTCAGGTTTCGACTGCAAAATGAACAAAGCCATTGTGGATGAATCACTTGATTCAGACTACAAACTCAGTAAAAATGAACAGGGAAAGGTTACAGCTGAGTATGTAGGATCTTCTTCGAAGAATGGCTTCTATAAGAGGCAGATATGGGTGCAGAAAGCACTTGTGGAAAAACTGCCTACTAACCATACTATGCAGGGAAAGCCTTCGGTACCACCGAATCATTTCTATTCTCTAGAAACGAGAAATGATTCACTGGTGCCCTAATCAAATGTTCCGCAGAAGAAATACTATCGCACTGGTCGTTATACTTATCGTCCTATGATAACAATACTAAGACTGCATATGCTCATTCTTATCCTAACCATTCACAGAGGACTTACATTTATGGTGTGCTTGATGGTACACCGAAGTAATACACTCCTGTTCTCTTTAATATTGCTTCAACCAGTGCTTCAACCTCTTCTCAGTCACCTGCTCGTTTGTGGGTGGTTAAGAAGAACTAATTCTTCTGCAGGGCTATGTCTCCGGTGGATCCGAATGGGTCATGGATAGTGGTTGCACAAATCATATGACCGGAGACAAGGAGTTATTCACCGAAGAAAAACTATCTCAATCTTCTCAGAAGTACATTACCTTCGGTGATAACAACAAGGGTAAATTTTTAGGTTTGGGTAAGGTTGCCATATCGAAAGATAAGCACATTGACAAGGTTATGCTAGTCCAATCTCTTGGATATAATCTTATGTCTATTTCGAAGTTATGCGATATGGGTATGCTTGTTCTATTTTCTGCTTCGCGTTGTGTTGTCTTTTCACAGGATGACTATACGTTTGTCTTTGAGGATTACCGAAAAGGAGATTTATACATTGTTGATTTTTCTTCGGGCCCTGATGTATCCACATGCTTAATGGCAAAAGCTTCATCTGGTTGGTTATGGCATCAAAGAGTTGGTCATGCAGGGATGAGAAATCTTCATAATCTAGTGAAGAAGAAGCAGGTTATTGGCCTGAGCGAAGTAAAATTCGATAAGGATCGTCTCTGCAGTGCTTGTGAAGCTGGTAAAATTACGAAGAAACATCATTCAGCGAATACTATCATGACTACTACTCGTCCTCTTGAATTGCTTCATATGGATCTTTTCGGTCCTCAGAATTATGCAAGTCTGGGAGGAAAAAAATATGGTCTTGTTATTGTTGATGATTTTTCTCGATATACTTGGGTTTTCTTTCTGGATGACAAGAGCAAAGTTGTTGAAATCTTCAAGTCATTCGCTAAGAGAGCTCAAACCGAATATGAATGATCTCTGAAGCATATCCGAAGTGATAATGGAACTGAATTAAAAAATACTCATATTGAAGATTTTCTTGATGATCATGGTTTTACTCATGAGTTCTCTGCTGCTTATACACCTCAACATAATGGTGTTGTTGAAAGAAAGAATAGAACTCTTATTGAAATGGCCAGAACCATGCTTGCTGAATACAAGAAACCTATCAGGTTCTGGGCCGAAGCAATTAACACAACTTGCCATATTATCAACAAGGTTTACCTTCACAAATTTCTGAAGAAAACTTCACATGAGCTTATCACTGGTAACAAATCAAATGTTTCGTATCTTAGGGTATTTGGTGCTCCTTGCTTTATTAGAGATATGAATCATAGTTACAAATTTGCCCCTAAGGCACATGAAGGTTTACTTTTAGGTTATGGCTCAAACTCTCACACTTACAGAGTGTATAACTCTCACTTTGGGAAAGTTATGGAAACTGTAAATGTGAGGTTTGATGAAACTAATGGCTCTCAAAAAGAGCATTTTCCCCATGATCTAGATGAACCACCTCTTGATGAAGTGATCAGGTCCATGGCTATTGGAGATATTCGCCCTATTGAAGCCAATGCTCGTCAAGCTAATAGGGATGATGATGGTCCAATGTTTCCACACATAGCCCGGGGCGCTGGAGATCAACATCCTGCAGCTAATGATGAACAGGACGAAGAAGAGCAAGGGAACGAAGGAAATGCTAATACTGAAGGAAATGCTGAAGCTGATGGTGAAGCAGATCCTGAAGCTGAAGCAGATCCTGAAGCAGAAGCTGAGCCTGAAGCAAATGATTCAACTTTATCACGAGTCCGAAGAAGAGTTGATGTTGATTCGATCCTTGAAGAAATTCCTCAACCAGGTCGTCCCACAACTCGTTCTCGTACTCGTTTGGCTAACTTCTGTGGAAACTTTTCGTTTGTCTCCATGCTCGAACCTTCAAAGTTCGAAGAAGCCATGAAGGATCCAGATTGGTTAACTGCTATGCTCGAAGAACTTAACCAGTTCGAGAGAAACAAAGTCTGGTCCTTAGTTGATAGACCTGATCCCACGAAGCACAACATCATTTGTCTAAAGTGGATTTCTCGCAACAAGCAAGATGAAGATGGTATAGTGGTAAGAAACAAAGCACGACTGGTAGCACAAGGCTACACCCAAATCGAAGGTATCGATTTCGGCGAAACTTATGCTCCAGTTGCTCGTCTCGAATCCATTCGTGTTATGCTCGCTTTTGCAAATTTCAATGGTATTCTACTTTATCAAATGGATGTGAAAAGTGCTTTTCTTAACGGGGAAATCGAGGAAGAAGTGTATGTTATGTAGCCTCCAGGTTTTCAAGACCCAAAGAAACCTGACATGGTGTACAGGTTGCACAAGGCCCTCTATGGGTTGAAGCAAGCACCTCGTGCTTGGTACGACACATTGAAGGATTTCCTTATGAAGAAAGGCTTTAAACCAGGAACAACTGACCCAACACTTTTCACTCGATCTTATAATGGTGATTTGTTTGTATGTCAAATATATGTAGATGATATTATTTTTGGCTGCACTAACACTGAAATCAGCGAAGAATTTGCCAAAATGATGTCGAAGAAATACGAGATGTCAATGATGGGTGAATTGAAGTTTTTCCTTGGACTTCAAATCTGTCAACAGAAGAATGGCACCTTTATTTCTCAAGAAAAATATCTCAAGGATTGCCTGAAAAAGTTTGGTCTTTCTGATTGCAAAACTATTAAGACTCCAATGCCTACCAATGGCTTCTTAGATGCAGATGAGAAGGGCAAAGCCTTCGACCAGAAGAAATATCGGTCTATGATTGGATCTCTTTTATATATTTGTGCATCTAGACCTGACATTATGCTTTCAATATGTATTTGTGCTCGTTTTCAGGCCAATCCCAAGGAATCACATCATACTGCTGTAAAGCGAATTCTTCGGTATCTTGCTCACACACCAACCTTGGGCTTGTGGTATCCCAGGGGATCTCAGTTTGATCTCACTGGCTACTCTAATTCAGATTGGGTTGGTGATCGTGTGGATAGGAAATCAACTTCAGGGACTTGCCATTTCTTTGGAAGATCACTTGTGTGTTGGGCTTCAAAGAAGCAAAATTGTGTCTCAATATCTACTGCTGAAGCTGAATACATTGCTGCTGGGTGCTGTACTCAGATTCTTTGGCTGAAGCAAACGCTGAAGGATTATGGTATTCATGTGAAGAAAATTCCTCTTCTATGTGATAATGAGAGTGCAATCAAAATTTCTCACAATCCTGTGCAGCACTTGATAGAGGCGAAGGTGTCCCGATGTTTCGATGAGATGGTGGAGATCGATTTTGGTGGAGTAGACTTTCACGACCCGACTACGAACGTGCGAAGACGTTGCGCCTTAGCAATCGCTAAACCAACTCCGAGAGGTTATTGATCCCGCGGATGCACGATCTCTAGTAATTGCTCCAGTAGGTATATTAGCAGGGGTTGTGGCTGTAACTATGGTAGTCATGTCCTCATCATCCTCCCCTTCTTGAAAATAAAGCCGTCCCCGACGTTTCTTAATCTGAAATGTGGCTAACAAAAGAGACAAGGTGTACATGTTGTATATATATATGTCATCCATTCTTACTTCCCTTAGTTTTTGGACATGTAACACATGTATATATGAGTAACTTTCGTATGTCGTGAAATATAAACATATATGATCATCACAATACATAAACGACATGAAAGTATTGCAACTCAGTTTGCATATATAAGTGAAGCTCTTATTCATATCTAAAGATGTACAATGCTCATCATTAAACCATCCCAATACCGGTGAAGAAACGTTAATGTTTTTCGAAGGACATGCTACAACAGGCTTAACTAAGTAGTCATGCAACAAGTCATTCGACGCAGAATCATCACCAAGATTAGAGGTCATATCAAAATGATTAAGCATTGGCAGTTTCATAATAGTAACATGATTATCCAAAATAGATGGTGTGCTCAAATCAACATGTAACTCAAGACATGATGTATTAAAGTCTATTAGGCAAGCAACATCTTCATGTGAAGTTATGACATTCTCAAAAATTGGTTGTGTGATGAAACTACTGGATAGCTCAACACATGTTGCTTTTAAATCAGCAAGGTTCTCATGTGGAGGGGAAAGATCCATACCTTTGTCATTACCTTTTTGTGATGATAGATCAGATATTGGAGGAGTGCTTACGACAATTGATGTGGTTATGATAGTGCTCATAGTGGTTGAAGGAACAACCTTCTCAACTTGTGGTATTTGCACATTCCGCTTGTTCGTCTTCTGGGCAACACGTCTGTCGATTTCCTGTTCAGCTTTACAAGCAAGACGAAACAAACGATCCATAGGATAACACTTTTCATGAATTAGGATATCCTGAATGTCATGGTTTAAACCTTCCCAAAATATGTCCATGAAATATTCTTCACTTTCCTCTAAAAGAGAATGCAAGAATGTAGTTTCTAAAGCATCATAATATTCTGAAACAGTTTTAGTACCTTGTTTTAATTTTTTTAATTTCCTAACCTTGTCACGAGTATAATAAGAGGGAACGAATCTATATCGCATAGCAAGTTTGAGATCATTCCAAGTATTAGGTATATAATCAGGATATAAACTACAATATTCATTCCACCAAATAGAAGCAAAATCTTGGAAAGCACTAATTGCAGTTTTTACTTTCTTATGCTCAAGAAAATTATGGGAAACAAATATATCATTTATTTCAAACTCCCACTCAATGTATAAATCAGGTCTTAGACGTCCATGAAAGTGTGGTATAGAAACAATAAACTGATCATGTGCATGCTTATGTGTGTTTACCTTTTGCAGTGACTGTTGTGTAGTTGTAGGTGGTGGCAAATCTTCAACTATAGTTGCCGCCCAAGAAGATCTAACTCCAGAACCTGCCATCATTAGTAGAAAACAAGAAACAAATCACAAGTATATGTCCATATGAACTACTAGGATGTGGTGGTAAAACGCTCACAAGATAGCAAATATCAATGTCTTACTAGTTCTTACCATGCAGCAGGTGGTGATCGGCAACCAACGGTGTCAAAGAACTCCAAAGATTAAGTAGAGCGAGTGCCAGGTGAACACACGTATACACGATGTAGAAATATGTGGATCTTGGAAGGCTTTAATATGGTGGCAAAAATATCAGCAATAATCAATTCAGAGATGCAAAATTGAATTAACGCTCAACGACGATACTGTGCTGGTCCTAGTCTAGACCGGACTAGAGACGCGAGCCTAGAACACTAATGTGGTCACGGCGTAGCACAACTAGCAGCAATGAATGATATGAAGTAGCTCTGAATAGCAAGATATAAGTGAAGATCATCAACAGAGTAAAGATAATGGTGAAAATAGGCTCCAAAACAAGATACACCAATATTCTCGCTACAACTTTCCTCTGAAATATATTTGCTAATTTTTTGATATTTTTCCTCCAATAGGGCACTGACTTAAGCTTTCCAACGCAATAAGAATCACTCAATTTAGAGTTCGGATGAGGTGTCAAAAAAATTGAGAATCAGCCCGAAATCTGACAAAAACTGTGTTCGGAAACTTTAGAGGTCAAAAAGTCCGTCTTAGAAGTCGATTTGGAGTTTTAAATAACACACTAGCTCCAGAACTATTTAGAAGCGTCTCGGAAATATCTTTAATTTGAGTACTCGTGGAGCCAAAACGGACTTCGGATGATAAAGTTATACCCGTTTTAGTGGACACTGCTCAAAACTGATTCCGACGAGATTTCAAATACGAGTTCAACTAGAGATAGATCCGAATTTTTTCTTCTTTTTTCTCTTTTTTCCTTTTTTCTTTCTTTTTTTCCTTTTTCTTTTTTCTCTCTTTTTTCAACTCTTTTTCTCTCTTTTTCTATGGTGGATGGTAGAAGTAGGCAGCGGATGGGATGATGGTGCAGCGGCGGCGGTGACTAACGTGAACAGAACTCGAAACTCTAAAGGAGTAGATACTAAGACCAGCAACTGAACACGACGATGCAACCGATAATTCAATAAAGCAAAGCACCGAATAGAAAATTGCGAAGTCTCAGATTGGTTTGGATATGATGATCTAATCCTATTTTTATGGCTTTTTGTGTGGCTGATAGGTGATAAAAAAACAGATCTAATATATGGATGTGGAATTCTCACCGAGCAACCTGAAAACTGATACCACTTGATAGAGGCGAAGGTGTCCCGATGTTTCGATGAGATGGTGGAGATCGATTTTGGTGGAGTAGACTTTCACGACCCGACTACGAACGTGCGAAGACGTTGCGCCTTAGCAATCGCTAAACAAACTCCGAGAGGTTATTGATCCCGCGGATGCACGATCTCTAGTAATTGCTCCAGTAGGTATATTAGCAGGGGTTGTGGCTGTAACTATGGTAGTCATGTCCTCATCATCACTCTCGCACGAAGCATATTGACATTCGCCATCATTTTCTTCGTGATCATGTTCAGCGTGAAGATATTGTCATAAGTCATGTCAGAACTGAAGATCAATTGGCTGACATATTCACGAAACCATTGGATGAGAAAAGGTTTTGTGCACTAAGGTGTGAGATCAATATATTGGACTCACGCAATGTTCTGTAAGATCAAACCTTTTACTCCTGTATATATTCATTTACTTCGTTGCCTAACTTTATGGTTTCGTTGTTTAATTTTGCTTCATATTTTTTTTATTTTTTTTCGCTTGGATTTAGTCCTCTATGCTTATCACCTTTTGCTTCGTTTGGTTTTTCTTCGAGGTGATAAGTTTCAGACCCTACCCCTTCTATTCTTCTTCGTTCTTATTTTGTCTGTCCAAAATTGGTGAGCACAATTGAAACGGAAAGTATTTTTCTTCGAACATCATTGAGTTACGAATCAAATGCTTCCAATTTTTATCGAAGTTTTACTCAAGTCGAAGACATATTCTTCGTTCATTGAGATCCCATCAAATCCGGGTCGTTGAGATTTTCTCGCGATTCGCCACGAAATCCTCGCCGTAGAATTCGGAGAGACGGTCGCTGGGAGCCGTCCGATCAGATCTGACAACTCATGTCAGACCTGCCTATATAAGGCACCCCCCAGCGAATCCATCTCATCTCCTCATTCTCATCTCTCCGGAACCCTATTTGCTCCCCAGCGCGCCGCCGAGCTCCTCGTCTCCGTCGCCGTTCTCGCAGCTTCACTGCCGGGAGAGCGCCGCCGTGGACTTTGCGTTGCCATCGAGCCCCTCCTCTGCTCGTCGTCGCCGTAGCTGCTCGTCGTCACTGAGTTAGGGTATGCCGAGACCTCGATCCAATCTCTGTCTCTCTCTGTTCATCTTTTTCTAGATTGGATCCGAGTTCTTAGTCCTTTGTTGGGATGATTTTCTTAGGTTTCTTTGATCCGTTGGATCTTTGTTCCGTTGGGAAACTTGTTTCTGCTAGCCAAAGATTCCCATCTCAATTCAGGTTAGAAGCTAGGGTAAGATCTTATCTGTTCTGTGTTAGGGTTTGTTATTCAATTGATATTGCAAAGTCTAGCTCAGAACAGATTGAATATATCTCCCTTATTCGATACTGAATCTCTTGTTCAAACCTTTTGTTCTTGGGTTGAAACTCTTGCTGGTGCTCATTACATACTTGCCTCTTTCCCTCGCAACCTTATGCTTTTCACAGGATGTCTGAGGATTTAGGCTTCAGGAATGAGTCCCCAAATCTTGATCACATCAATGAAGCAGAACAGTCTGCTCCGAAGAAGAAAGGTGGCAGAACCAAGGAAACCAACAATGCTCGAGGCATCCCCGAATCCATTCGCATTGAGCTTGGATATGATATGACTCCTGGAGAAACCAAAGATCGGCGCAAGATTCTCTTGCAAAACATTCGCCGGTACTGGGCTGTCAGATGGTACAAGTACAAAAGCATCCCTGACTGGAAGTGGGCTATGCAATTTGCCTTCAGTCCACCCTATCAATATACTTCGGCCATGTGCAGTCAGTATACCGAAGAAAATCTTCATTTATACTACCCAGTTCCATCCAAGGTCCGTCACCCCAATACTCTCAAGACTCCAGATGACTATCCTGAAGAGCAAGAACGATTGAGAATTGCTGCTGAGAAAAAGAGACTAAAGGAAGCCAAGAAAGCTGCCAAGTTGGCTTAAGCTGAAGTCCATGATGTTGGGCCTAGCTCGAAGAAGAAGAAGAAACTGAAGAAGAAATCTGCTTCTCCTCCTCATGCTTCCACAGATGATGAAGAGCAAGCCAGACTAGAGCAACCTGCTCTGGAAGATTCAATGTTTGACGAATCAAATGCTGCTGCCGACAACGAATCTGAATCTGAAGCAGATGTTGAATCAGATCCTGCTCCCCCCAAGAAGTAAAGGCTTTGGATTCCTCTGAAGAAGAAGAAGCCAGGAGAGAAACCTGCTGCTAAGGGGATTAAGATTCAAGACCCCAAGGATAAGCCCTCTGCTTGCCCCACCATTGACCTATCAAACTTGGTGGTTGTGAAGCCCTTGGCCTCCAAGCCACCGGCTGATGCTCTCAACACTGAGAGGCGATCAAAGAAGAGGCATGACCCTGCTACAAAGGCTTCTGCACCAACGAAGCCCAAGCAGTCTGCCTCGCTAAACCCTTCAGCGAAGCGAAAGCTCACTGAAGAAGAATTAAAACAAAAAGACCTCGCAGAGGCACTTGAGCGAAACATTCTCGACAGAAGCGCCACCGAAAAGAAGAAAGCAGATGAGGATGCCGCCAGAAATAAAAAGGAGTTGGACTCCGCTAGATTGGCTGCTGAAAAGGCTGAGACGAAGCGCAAGCTCGCCGAAGCCGAAAAGAATGAAGAGAAAGCTGCCGCTGAAGCCAAACAGCTAGCTGAGCATGAAGCAAAACGCAAGGCCTCACTAGAAGGCCTCAGGACAAAGAAAGCTGAGAAAGCGGCTAGGGCTAGTCAGAAAAAGCCCGTTGTTGATATGACTCCCCCCACAGAAGCTATCCCATCGAAGCAGAAAGGCATATCTTTGCCTGAAGCTCAAACTGAAGCTGATCGCCTTAGTGAACATCAGTTCCCTGACCCTCGTGAAGGCGAACTATGGGATCAGTTTGGCATCACTGAAGCCCTGTGGGAGAAGTGTGTTGCTGAAGAGCCTGAAGATGTTGATCTGAGAGAAGTTTATATCTCAAGCTCCATCGAAGTAATGATCTCCACAATGATTAGTCAGCTAAAGGATTTGCACTCTAGAGATCGATCAGAAGTCACAAAGATTCACAACTATCAGAAGCGCGCTGAAACTGAACCAGATGACGAATTCAAACAACACGCTTTGAAATTGCTTCAGCAAGTGAAAAATGTCAATACCACCACCAAGGACAAAATCAAAATCTTCAGGTGCAAAATTAAAGCCGCTGTCGATGAAATGGTGAAGACCCATAATGCGTCCATTATGGAAAGGGATTCACGGAAGCGCAAGGCTCCGCAAGAAGCTGAACCTGCTGTTGCAAAACCGGTTGCTGCCAAGCCTACTGTTTCAAAGGCTTCGTAACCTTCTCCAAAGAAGAAATCTACCAAGAAGAGGAAGATTACTTTGGCTTCAGCTGCTGACATGGACACTAGTGATGAGCAGCCGAAGGAAATTCCTGAAGCAGTTCCCACTCCTGCTTCGAAGCCAAAGCCTGCCCAGCCCATACCAAAACCTTCAGCTCCACCCACCAAAACCCCCACACCTCCTCCTACCAGATCCACTCCCAAACCAACTCCACCACAAAGAGCTCCTACCCCAACTCCAACACCTGCACGAACTCCCGCACCCATTCCACCCCGTGCACCCACACCCATCCGTGCTCCAACCCCCGAACCGCAAAGGATTCCCACACCACCTGCTGCTCCTGCACCACCTCCATCACCTCCCCATGAAGAAAATGTACTCTCTCCAACCCACTCCAGAACACGTGGCACCCGAGATTTTTCCCTTGCCAGAACCGCTCAAGAGTCCGAATCTGATGCGCCTCACACCGAAGCACATGAAGACGAAGACGAACAAGTTCAGATACTGAATCTTTCGCAAGAGCAAGCGCTCATAGTCGCTCAAACTGCTGGCCCTTCTAGAGCCAATCAAATTGCTCCTCTGCAAAGGTTTCGCGCTCATTCGCGCCCCTGCCAAGACACCCAGCTTGAATCAAATTACCCTCGTGAAACTTTTCCTATCTTCAAGGGTGCTGGTTATTCTTCAAAGTATGGTTCGGATTTCAGTTTGGAACAACATCAGAAGCGCCACCGTTTCTTTGGTGTCAGTCCTTATGCTTTAGATAGAACTGCAGATGATCTTCGCTTTTGGACTGCAGAGCAACAAATCCTATACACCAAAGTATTCTGTCAACAGGGAGTTCTGTTTAGGCACAAATATCTGGATATGCGAAGTCTTTCCACTGCCACTTGCTTTCAGAACATCACCGAAACCATTGAGAATCAGAATCTGACTCGGCTGTTTGCTTTAAGCACTCCCTTCAATTCTGAACTCATCAAGCAATTTTATGCCACTCTTTATGTTTCGGGTGATGCCAATGAACCCAGCTCATGGACGCTGGAATGGATGATTCAAGGTCAAGTCTTCAGAATGACCTGTGCCGAATTTTATTTTTCATGGAGATAGTCAATATTCCAAGGCATTCTGGAGTCCAAGAAAAGATTCACTTAGAACCTGATCTAGCTGAAGAAGAATTTTCTACCCTGTTGGATACTAAAGTCTCTGCAAGCTACTTTCCTGAAAACATTCGCCCGAAGCATTTAAACTTCATCTCCAGGACTTGGTTTTACATCTTGTCCAACTCTTTGATTCCACTGAGTACTGCTTCGGAAGAGTCGAATATTTATCTAGAGACAAGGCATGCAATTATGAAGCTCACTCATGGTCTCATTTTTGACTTTGAAGACTGCTTCATTAGGAACTTGGTTCATGCAGCAGAGTTGCCATTCACCCTGAAGCCTTATGATCCCTGGCTGCAAGTTGTCTGCGATTATGGCAGGAATGAAGACTTTGTGGCTCGCCATCATCCGAAGCTTTTCCTTCCACCAGTGCATGACACTTTGGAATTGCTGAGGAAGCCCAATGATCCGTTTGCCACATATGTTGGCGTGCGCCATGAAGTCAATGTGCGAAACTTATCCAAGAAATTCCAGAAAGACTGCCATCACTTTGAAGTTAATCTTCGGTCGCAGCAAATTCTTGAAAAATACATTGAAGCCAATCAGCGCCAGATGCAATTTCTTGCTGATGAGATCAACTGCGTTGGCAACATTGCGCTCAATAACAATCAGTATTTGTGTGTTCTCAAACGTCATTCCTGGAAGGGGCTCCGAAAATTCAAATCTGTCAAAGGCCTTCGTAAAGATCGCATCTACAAAGAGTATGAGCACCTCCAGCGAAACTTTTCCCGTGATGATAGAGTAGACCGCCAGAATCAAAAGATCCCTCCCCTGCACAGGATTCATGAAGTCTTCTTCGTCAACGAACCAGAACCCATCAGGCCTGACACCGTCTCTGAGAACGACTCCATCACATCAAAGGACGACCAAGGCCTCGACGACAGCGACCTCGACATCAACCTCATCACCCAGACGTGCCACGAAGCCATTTCTTCGTCTTCTTCCGAAGAAGAATCCTCTGGCGATCAATCTTCATCGGATGAGTCTTCGTCAAGCTCCGCTTCGTCGGGTTCCCAGGGTGCTGATGCCATGCAATAGATCTCTCGAGCCTCTTCCCAACCTTTTGTCCGATCATTGAAAAAAAGGGGGAGAATGAGGGCATCGATGAGTTACATTTGCATCGGGGAAAGGGCTTTTGCTATTTGTTTTTGCTTCACTTGGTTAAGTTACAACAAACATTCCATTCATTTCGATTGGGTTGTAACTTAAGTTTAACTTCGGTCTTGCTACTCATGTTCTACGCGTAAGTTTTAATAACCCCTTTGCTTGCAAGTATTGCTTCGTATCTTTTATCTTGCAGGCGGTTATTACTGTTAAGTCACAGGTCATTGGAAGCAATTGCATATATTCCTGGATATATATCTTCAAATGCAATTGTATTCGCTAAGATATTTGTTTGCTCTCCACCGAAGAAATTTCCTTCAATCATTAACTTCGATTATATAAATCTTCGATGCTTGCATTCAGGGGGAGCCAAAAACTTCATATCTTAGAGTTTGTCCCATCACTTTACAAAAACTTCAATATCTTTTATCGATGCCTGTTTTGTCAACAATAGTACAAAAAGGGGGAGAATGTAAGAGCAAAGTTTTTCCCCCATGTGTTTTGGATATTGTTGGACAAGACAGTAGAGGAAATAACAATGTTTTCTAGTGTAAACAGTTGAATAGGTTCCTGAAGGACAAGCTAGGTGATAAAGCTTCAGGGAAGGTTTTCAAGTTATCGAAGAATATTTTTTTGAAGCTTTCAAACTGAAGGGTAAAGCACCCCCAACATTTTATTACCAGGAACACAGTATTTACAAATGTACAACAAAAGCTTCAAAAAAACACATCTCAAGGTGGGAGGAAGTCAATCCATCTAAGCAAGATATCCTTAAATCTAGGCTTAATTCTATAGCTAAGCAAGGTTAAATCATGAATGAAACCAACCCTCCATTTAGCAAAAGAGGGCCTGACATGTTTGAAACATTTAGCATTCCTGATCAACCAGATGTTCCACCAGGAAGCAAACACCACTTCACGGAAGAAGGGTTTATTGAAAGACTCCTTGGCCCTCTTGGCAATCCGAATCATGTCAGAACCATGGTTCCAGTCAATTTGAAGGTATTCCCATACTCTAGTACTTAAATTGCATTGGAAAAAGAGGTGATCTCTGGTCTCCAAATGTTGGGTATTGCAGAGCACACACTCCGGACCATCCTGGATGTTCCAATGTCGTCTGATAAGCATATCCTTTGTATTGAGACGATCCATGATCACCAGCCAAGCAAAAAATTTGGTCTTTAGGATGCAACAGGATTTCCAAATCCAATTTAAAAGAGGATTTGCCTGTATAGGATCATGCACCAACCTGTAGAATTTCTTAGCAGAGTATTTCCCTTTGCCATTCAACCTCCATGTCCAGCAATCTTTCATTGCATCACCACTTTGACTTGGTAGGATTAGCTGCATCTCAGAGAGCTCCTGGAAGGCCTGTGCAGATAGAGGCAGATTGAAAAGCTCTGTGAGATCAGCCATCTCCATGGCCTCTTTAACAGATATAAAAGGATCCTTAGCAAAGGAGAACAATCTTTGGAACTTCTGAGCTAGAGTGGTATTAGTGCTGGAGACCCAAAAATCATTCCACAGCAAAACAGAGTCACCACTACCAACTTTAACCTGGGACACAGTCACAAAAGTATCCATCAATTTGGCCACATCTTTCCACCAGAAGGAGCCACAGAGCTCAGTAGCATGAGGCACTCTTTCATGATAATAAGAATCCCATACAAGAGAGACCCAAGGCACATCCTCTTTGTTGTAAAACTTATGCAGGTGTTTCATCAAAAGGGCTTGATTTTGCAGCTGTAAATTGAGGATGCCCAGTCCACCCTTGTTCTTTGGTCTGTAGACTAGCTCCCAAGCAGCAAGTGATTTACCAGAGTCCTGTCCATATTTTCTCCAAAGGCATTGTCTCTGGATCCTCTCCAATTGCTTGATGATCCCAGCAGGAATGTGTAAGGAGCAAAGGAAGTAGATGGGCATGGAAGATACCACAGAGTTGAGTAGCTGCAGTTTGCCCCCTTGAGTCAAGAAACAAGAACTGGCAGTAAGTCTCCTCTCCATGCAGTCCACTAAGGGAAGCAGATCCACAATTTTAGGCCTGGTAGTGCCCACAGGCAGCCCCAAATAAGTGAAAGGAAGTTTCCCAACTTGACAACCAAAAACCCTGGCCAACTCTTTAATAGTGATCTCATCAATATTGATGGGGATCATGGATGATTTGTTGTAATTGATATCCATACCAGTGGATTGGGTGAAATGTTGGAGTGCTTCCTTGAGTCTGAGGACTTGTGATGACTCTGCTGGCATAACCAGAATTGTATCATCAGCATACTGAACAATTGGGAAATCAGTATCATGGCATGGAATGGGCAAGCTGAGATGCCCTTTCCTCAGCAGATCATTGACAACAGATTGTAGCAGATCAGCAGTCAGAACAAAAAGCAAAGGGGACAAAGGATCACCCTGTCTGACCCCCCTTTTGCATTTAAACTCTCTACCTGGGATCCATCTAACAGCACAGATGAAGACCCAGAATCCAACAACTGCTGCACCCAGATTCTCTATTTTAGTGGAAAACCCTTGTTCTTTAAAATTTCTAGGATGGCATCATGCTCTATAGAATCAAAAGCTTTCTCAAAATCAATCTTGAGCAGAATTAGGGGTCTTTTGGAATGGTGGCACTGATGCAGATATTCCAAAGTCCATGCAATACAGTCCTGGATGGATCTCTCCTTGATAAATCCATATTGGTTTTTGTGAATGCATCTCCTGATGTCCTTCTGAAGCCTGTTAGCAGCCATCTTGGTGATAAACTTAATACCCACACTGGTGAGGGAGATAGGTCTGAAATCATTCACTGTCTCAGGAATGGGTTTCTTGGGGATAAGAGTGATGAAAGAGCCATTTAAACCTTCTAAATCAGCATGACCACTATGGAAATCCTCAGCCAACTTGTAAAAGTCATTGCAGATTATAGTCCAACAAGATTTCAAGAATCTGCCATTAAAACCATAAGGTCCAGGTGATTTATCAGGTGCCATGAACTTGACTGTATCATCCATTTCTTTCTTATCAAAAGGTGCTACCAGAGCTTCCAGTCCATCCACAGGATCAAGCAGATCATTCAGGTTGCAGGTCATTACAATACCCTTGGCTACCCCCATTGTATTTTTAAACGCAGTCCAAAAGGCATTAGCAAGTAAATCATGTGAGGAGCAAGTAGTTCCATCAGCTAGCTGAAGAGAGGCAATTGAATTTCTTCTATGTCTTTCAGAGGCCATAGCTTTAAAAAACTTGGAGTTCTCCTCCCCCACTTTGACATATCTCTGAGTGCATCTTTTCTTCTAGTACATATGTTGCCAATGTAAGATTTTCTCCAGATGGAGCTTGATAATTCTCCTAAAATTAGATTCAGGTACAGAAAGTTTCCTGAACTCTTCCAAACAGTCAAGTAGAAAAATGATCCTGTTGCACTTGGAGATAAGCACTTTGAAGTTAGAGAAATTTTTCTGCCAGTGTTTGAGTGCCCTTCTAAGTCTCTTGAACTTGTCCACAATTCTAGCCACAGAATGAACTTTAGGGGACCCAGCATCCCAAGAAGATTTTACACAATCTAGAAAACCAGGCATCTCTACCCAAAAGTTCTCAAAACTGAAAATGTTAGCTTTTGGGATGGAGGTGTTAATAGATACTACACAAGGTACATGGTCAGAGGCAGTCCTAGCTAAGGGTAGTACTTGAGTAGCAGGGTAAGATAGAATCCAATTAGCAGAGGTGAAGAACTAATCTAGCTGCTCCAACAAAGGATTGTCCTGCATGTTGGACCATGTAAATCTTCTACCTTTCAGAGGGAGTTCCAGCAGCCCCAGATGACCAATTATCTCATTGAAGATGAACATGTCGTTGACATCACTACCCCCTGAGCGAAGCTTAATCACGGAGGATGACCCCCAAAAATGAAGGTGTCCTGAAGCTCAACTCATTGAAGGAAATGAAGAAGACGGCGCAAGACTTAGATGTTTTTGTGTAGTTATTTTTCTGTTCTTTGAGTCATAGGACAAACCGTACTATCAATAGGGGTCTTTAGTTTGTGGACACCGAAGTCATTGAGAAAATGCTCAGATCAAATCCACACCAAGTGAGAAGCCAGAGCGAAGAAATCTCATGTGCACTAAGTTAAGCTTCAGTAGCAAAGACTTCGTTCTTTGCCTTCTGAAGCAGAACTAAGTCCGTGAGTCAGCTTTACTTGTTCCGCAAGTAAAGTTGCGCAGTGATTACAAATAAAACCGTTGTGGACACGTGTCAAGCTATCACCTCGGGTCAATTTGGTCATTTCGCACCTCGGGATCGCCAACTATAAATACGCCGCCCCGTCCTCCATTTTCGGGTGGCTGCTCTGAGAATATTCCTGAGAGATATTGAAGAGAGCACCCCAAGAACTCCACCGAAGCAAAACCCAAAAATCAGAATACTGAAGCCTAAGTCCCATTGATCTGAGTAGATTCGAGATGACTTAGGTGAAATCTTACTAGCCTTTTATCTTGGAGAACTGCAATTCTCCTAGACGGTTAGAGTGTTGTTCTTCAGAGAGCGAAGAGTAATTGTCGCCTCGAAGTCCAGTTTGTCAAAGGTTTCGGTGATTCCCTCAATAATCAACCACGAGTGAAGAACTAACCAAGATCAAGGAGTTTGGTGCAGTGGAGCAACAGACGGAGAGAGTTTTTCTCCAGGTGTTCAATCACCAGTCCCTCCAACCATAAGTAGCGCTTTACAGAGCGTGAACTGGTCGAACAAACATCGCCGAGTCCCAGTTTGTTTTACTTCTAGCATTTACCTTATGTATTGCATTCGCTTCGCAGTTATGCTTCAATGTGTTTTGATTCACTGCATTTAGTTTCGCTTCCAGTTTTACTTCGCTGTTCCGCCCTACTTATGCTTCACTTCAATAGTTTCAGTCGAAAATTTTGAAGTGATCATTCAACCCCTCCCCCTCTGATCACATACTTGGACTATCACAAAGGAAGTAATCATCTGGAAAACATGGTGATAAAAACATACAAGCCATATATTCACAAGCTGTCATACAAACCATACATCATTTTAGTACAAGCGCCAAGCTAATACAAACATGATGAAGATGATACATCCTTCAGAGGCACTCTGACTTCCTATACATTATATATCTAAGCCTCTGGAACTTAGAACACCTTGCGTACAATATACTAAAGATACTACTACCTCCTCACTGAAGTAAGACCACAGGCGGTCTCACTCATCTCCATCTCAATAGTAATCCTCGTAAAAGTTACCCGCGTAACGCGGTAGCTGAAGGTGACCATCAGAAAACACGGAGGCCTGTGGACCCTGATACCCATTTGGGAAAGGATGGGGCCTAGGTCCAGCGTAGGGTGGAAGCAGAGGACCACGGGATGGAAAAATGCCTCCAATCTCGGGCCAAGCAACTCGAGAAGGCATCTGCGTCCTGCCTGGGTAGATAGCATCATACTCCACTGATCCAACACTCACAAAAGGAGCCAGGAGTGTAAGTGCTTGATACAGACGGACACGGGTGGCGTGAAGCTCAAAACGAAGGGCACGTCCATCACGATCTCTATCACAAGCGTGCCGAGCAGTGATCTGAAGCCAAGGATCCTCCAGGGAGTGATCTGTGTACAATCCGGTGTAATATCCCTCTTCTCCCG
This sequence comes from Bromus sterilis, assembly GCA_950022295.1. Taxonomy (NCBI): domain Eukaryota; kingdom Viridiplantae; phylum Streptophyta; class Magnoliopsida; order Poales; family Poaceae; genus Bromus; species Bromus sterilis. Next base: position 237,905,475 of record OX465596.1, read on the forward strand.
GAAGTGCAGCAGGGATATAGCGGAATGATCTTCCTCCAAGCATACTGTGCTCCTCTCTCAGCAGAGTCATACATGAGTATGCAGCATCCTGCACAGCCATGTTCTTAGTCATGCCAATGCCATGTCCAAAGTGGATAGGGTGAGTGACTCCAGTGTGGTGCGGATAGATCCTGACTATGCAGTGGAACTGGGTCTGGTTGAAGTCAAGGAATTGCTCCTCAACGGTGTACTCATCATACCATCGATAGCCAATGAAGGACATCATCTCGATCAGCATGGCGGGATGGCCACGCACACCGAGGCACCTAGTCAAACGAATAATCTGCCGAGGGGGAAGATCTGCCATCTGAAACAGAAAGGAGTTTGCAAATGCATCAGATTATAAGGAAACCTAGAATGACTCGGACAGCATAACGGCTGTAATTGCAAGAAAAGACAATTTCTCACAACATGGAAACATCACTTACATACGATGTAAGAAATCAGGAAGCACAACAACTCTAGCAAACCGAACACAACTTTCCTACGGCTACAAGGAAGCAAACAACAAGATGTTCTAGTAAGACATAGATGAGACTAGTCCTATCTTCCCGTAGAACAAGATGAGGGTGACTCAGAACTCAGAACGATGAGGGTAAGGATAAAAAAGAAGCCTTACGTTGTTCCCTTATATACCCAGAGTAACTATATAACTATAGCAAGCTAGACTCGACTTCGGCCAAGGATGATAATCCTACAGTCAGTCCTGCTCTGATACCAAGTCTGTCGGGACCCGGTGTTAGCGTATGCAAGACTCGCTACAACACAATCATATGGAGAGCCGAGAACCGTACTCACTTGTCTAAGCAGAAAAGGCCAAGCACAGAACATTCTCGAAAAGCATCGAACGTGAGGGGCATCCCATCCAGGCCGGATGATCAACTGAGATGGGTCCTCATCGTCCGCACACAAGTCTAAATGATATGGGTGGCAAACTCCCATACTCATAGACAAGTCGCCTCAACCATACTATCGATTGTATTATAACCCTTACATAGACTTACTCCAGCCCGATCACTTAGTCGGGGTCTAGGGCGGGCTCGATCATACATCAAAGTGTGCACGTGACGTAGTCACGAGCAATCGCATCGCGATGCCCCAACCTGCGCACATCTAAGGGCCACTTGGTGTATAAAGGACCGCCAGCCAGATCACAACTAAGGTCTTGAAAACCCATACTAAGACATGCATGTTATAATCATACACACATCACACATGTCTAGTATGAACACCAGGTATCATTGCAATTCTCTACAAAGTATACAACTTTATTCATAACTCTTACAGAGTGCACACAGAGATCACGAGACCGTGATCCAACATTACAACAAGCATGCGGAAGCAAATTATGTCTGGGTACCGACAAGTTTAACAAATTGCTTAAGAAGCCTTATTTAAACACAAGCCCTCCACGAGGGAACCAGTCTACTGACTGGGAGTACACAAGCTTGGTCTTCAGTCGTCGAGCTCGAGGAAGAATCCACCTTCGGGGTCAGTGGGTTCATCTAAAACATAGAATAAGAAAACGTGAGTACAAAGTCGTACTCAGCAAGACTTACATAGGAGCTATACTACTCATGCACATGTATCAAGGTAAAGGGAGGTGGGGTTTCAATGCAGAAGTGCCAGCTTTGACTTGGCTAATCCTGAACAAGAGTACCAGACTTGAGGTAAGAAGCGTACACGAGTCCACTACATGTCTCCAACCAATTACACCACTATGGTGTATTCCTCGACTCCCCACGAGAAAGCACGCCATAGCACTCACTCTTATCTTGGCAAGTTTTATAAGTATCCAGTTCAAGTTGTCTAATAATCAGGAACAACTTTCCAAGTAGTCCCTTACCGCGGACGCGGCTATTCGAATAGTTTATTAACCCTGCAGGGGTGTACTGCTACACACATGAAACCATCAGTTACCGCCGGGATCTCGTCACCCTTCAAGAGGGTGTCGGTGAGGATAATCTCCACAACTTTTACCTCACAACCAAATCAAGTTCAATGAAGAGGCCTATCTGGGATGCTTTCCACATTCGTAACCCGGCCGGTTTACCGAAGTGGTCCCAGAAGATGTGTGCGTGGTGCATAAGCCGGTCTCGGCTGACCCGTTCTCTCACCTTGCAGCCAGGCCACAAACCTACCAGAACTCCGAACTACTGCGACTCATTAAACTGAGAAGGGGTGAGTTAGTAGGTTGAGCGGGGATCCGTTTTCCCCACATGTGGTAGTACTCTTCAGCTTGGATCACCACACAAGAACACGGGCTTAAGGCGGTGTTGAACGAGACAACCCACTGTGTACTCCTACACAGCCTCTCATCGTTCACCTTGTATTTGGGTAGATTCACCAACACATTTCCACCATCATCAACATGATTGCTACCATCCCGACTGACATAATAGTATCAACATTGTATCACTCTAAGCATGCAATAAGAAGTAACAGTTGCAGGGGCCACATGATATCAACCAACTCCTACATTTGCTAGGGTTGTGCTTTGCTTACTACTGTGACAAATGATAGTTCATGCAAAGGAATGGGTTCATATATGCGGTAGAAACGTAACATGGTAATCATCCTAAACAATGCATAAGAGAGACTGAGAGGGAAGTGAGATTTTATCGACATGATCAATGGGGATTTGCTTGCCTTGCTGACGAGGTTCAATCACGGGGTCTTCAAAGAAGGGCGTGCCTTCCGGTTCCGGTTCCACTTCTAAGAACAACATGGCAATCATAGGATCAACATAAAGTACAATGCACAATCACATTTATAAGGTTGCAATGGTGATGTTCATGGTTGCAATGTGGGCACAATTCCATTTAAAAGAAGTGGAATGCAAAGTCATTTGCAAATTCACTCCAAATTTGAATTCAAATTAAATGCATATGGATGTTAGCCACTGTTCACCCAATTTTCACAATCCTTGTATTTTTCTGATAATGTTAGATATATTATATGCCGCATTTGGAGTTAAAATGAATTAGTTATGATTTTCTAAAGTTTAATTCATTTTCTGGAATTTGTGAATTATTCTTTAATTAGAAATTTGAATTATGGCGTCACAGTGAGGTCATCCTGACGTAGGGGGTGCTCTGACATGTGGGGTCAGCATGTCAGTGGGGTTAGTTAATTAAACCGGTTTGATTAAATTAACCAGAGGTTAATTAGTGGCCTGGGCCCACATGTCAGTGGCCTAGGGTTAGTTGGTTAGCGAGTTAACCTCGCCGACCACGGGGACCTCGTCGGCGGCGAGTTGCCGGCCACCACCCGAGACAGCGGCGTCCACGTAGACGGCGATTCCGGCCACGGTTTGAAGCGGGGTTGGGTGCTTTGGAGAGCTGGGAGTAGCGCGCGTTGAACAGGACAAACCGCAGCGGATGGGATGCACTGTGGCATCGTCGACGGCGAGCCCTAGCGGCGGCGGAGCTACTGGCTCGGGCAGTCGTTGATTTCGTGCACGGGAAGCGCTGCGATGGCACCGTTCGAAGCAGGGGAGCAAGGCGAACACGACGGGCCAACTGGAGCAGGCAGAAAAGCATGGGAGCGAGCTCGAGCTCATCCATGGCGGAAGCCGTGCTCGGCTCCCATGGCAGATCGGCGTAGAGGAGGAGCTAGGGGCGGGAGGTTAGGGTAAATGCGCAACTGCTCACCAGGATTACGATGGAGCAGAAGGCGTGCTTGGGGAGGTTCTGGTGCTACCGTAATTCAAAGAAGGTTCGCGGCGGCCGGAGACGAAGACGACGAAGAGGACGTCGGCTACACGGCGTCTTGCGGTGATTCCTTCGGCAAATCGACGGAGTCGACCGTGGCGGAGGAGATGGACACCTTGGCGCGGCTCGTGGATGGCGGTGGCCACGTGGGCCTCAAGACATGGCGACGGCGGCGCTCTGTTCGTCGTTGCGCTTGGCGAGAGAGAGAACGGGAGTTGTCCAGAAGGGGTGGAATGGAGGCGGCGTGCATTGGGTGTCTCCGTGATGCGTCTAGAGGCTTTGGGAGGGGCAGGTGGCGACCGTAGCGGCGTCGCATTGCTCGGCTAGCTCGGTGGCATTCCACCGAGCAGCTTGGGAGCGCGGGGACGGGGAAGAAGACCCCCTTGCCCCTTTGGGCTGGCTGGGCCGGCTGGCTGGGCTTCGCCCTGAGCGAGAGGTAAGGTTTTCTATTTTTATTCTTCTGTTTAATCTTTCCTTTCTTTATTTATTTTCTGCAATTTATTTTTCCCATTAAATAAAATAGCTAGGCATGTTTATAAATGCTCAAAATTTATATGGGGACTTACATGACCAGTAGCTAGTCATTCCCAAGTTTTGAACATTTTTGAAATTCAACTTATTTGAATTCAAATTCAAATAGGGGTATTTGATTAATTTCAAGGTCCTGTTTGAATATTTGAAAAATCCATGAGCATGGGATTGCTACCACATCACTTGATATGTGATCACACTCATTTATGTGACTTTTCAAAAATGCAAAAGGAATTTTTGGAGCAACTTTTTATCTGACCATTTGAATTAAATTCATCTGGCGGGTGTTCTCTCTCCCATTTCAATTTCTTTTGAAATTTTTAACATGATGCAAAGTGAGACTTCATCGTAGCACATACCTAACCGAGGGTTCTAACATGAACCCACAATCAAGCATAACGCTCCCTCTTGGAGTCACTACCTACTACTTGGCCAAAGCAATAAACAACAATGGAGAACATGCAAGAATTACTCAAGAACATAAATATAAAAGAGGAGAATCAAATATATAACTCAATCACAGTCTGAACATAATCTCATAATCCATCGGATCCCAGCAAACTCAGCATAGCAACAGCAGAGAAGATTACATATGTGCCTCGATCATGTAGGGAAGCTCACGAGGTCTAATCCATGAAGAACAAAGACGGGAGGAGAACATCACATAGCTACTGATCATAGACCCATGGTCCAAGGTGGACTACTCACGGTTCATCCGGGAAGCATCCATGGTGGTGGAGAAGCTCTCGGAGGTGGTTCCTCCCTCCGTCAGGGTGCCGGGAAGAGGTCTTCTGGTGCTCCCGATCTTGGAAGCGCGTCGGCGGCGGAACAGAGGAGAGATCGCGAAAAAGGGTTCCGTCCCCGAGGGTATCTCGTCAAGGGGAATAAATAGGCGAAATGGGGCATCCAGAGGTGGGCTAGGGGCTCCAGGCGCCCCCCTGGCGCTGCCAGGGGCCTGGCCGCGCCCTCTGGCCGCCTGGGGGCCCCCTGGCTCCCCTCTGGACCCTCTCGGGCTTTTCTCGAAGCTTCCGGTACGCTGATTTTTCCTATATTTTTCCCGGAATTTTTCTGGTACTTTTAATACGGGGGAAAACTGAAATAGAAAAACAGCAGAAAACAGGAACTGGCACTGGGGTGCACTGAGTTAATAGGTTAGTCCAAATATGAGAAAAAGTGTATGGAAGTTCATCAATATCATAGAAATATCAAACAAAAGAGGCATGGAGCAAGCAGAAATTATAGATATGTTTTGGACGTATCACTGTGTTGCATCTGCGGAACTGACGAGGAGGTCTAATTTCAGAGACCTGAGGCTGCTTGAGGCCAAGTTTGGAAAGCTATTCAGGCACAATTACTTCAGTGAGAAGAGCATCAAGTCTTTGATAGGTGTGATGTGCATGCGGATGAATCTTCTTTTGAGTTGTATGCATTTGTTCCATGTAGCTGAGGATATCACCAATCTGACGCTTGGTCCAGTCATGGTTGCGATCGACCTTCTGATGACGACAAATGAGGAGTTCCTTGTCGGTCAACACGCGAGTTTGAGTTGTATCCTCAGTTGAGGCATGTGTGCGATCTTCATGAGTAGTACGGTACTGAGGCTATCTAATATTTCCACCAAGGGAATTCTCTGGTAGAACTTCCTAATAGAACACATCTTTGCCTTTTGCATTTGAAGCAAGTGTATGCTGAAGCACTTCGACTGGAGGAAAATACATGCAATGATTCGGCTGATCGGGCTTATAGTTGATACCTTTCTTGGAAAAAATCAACTTCATAATCCACAGAGCATAATGCTTCAGAATGTGCGGGTTTTGAGGTGCATCAACCATGGTTCTGAAGAAGAAGTCTGAGACGTTAATGGGCGCAGACATGCAGAGATTGTATAGTATATTCTTCATGATACCAACAACTTCTTCAGAAGTATATTCATATCCCTTGATTGGGCAGAAAGACTTGGCCAGAATTCTGTATAAAGTGCTCGGCAGATACTGAAGCTCAGTGACGAGGAATTTTGTACGAGGAGGAGCTTCAGGGGCTTGACGCTTCATGAGCATGTTCATCAGACCATCACGTAGAAGGGGAGCACCATAAGTGCTGGGAACTGATGCATCAGAGAGAGGCAGCTGAAGAATCTCAATTATTTCAGGCACTGAAGCAGTGTAATGCTGATGCTCAGTCATCCATTCCAGAACCCAAGTATTGATGTCCTTGGGATCGCCTGAGACATAAAGGGTGGCATAGAATTGAAGCACTAGCTCTTCATTCCATTGGATGCACTTAGAGAAGAATTGAAGCAGTTTGGCATGGAATCAGTCTTGAAGCGCATTATTGAAGCAAGGAATGTCCTCCATATCCGAATGATGAATGTGCTTGTGAGGAAAGACCTTATGCTGTTGGTAGAGGACCGAAGCATAATAGTTCTTTTGAGTGGCCGTCCAGAACCTGAGGAGTTTGCGAGGCGGAGCAGAGTGATAGGGATTTTGAATCCCGTCCTAAAAGAAGTTCATCGCATTGACGAATGCATCAGCATTGAAGCTTGGTCATCCATCATCCTCAATGTTGCGGTAAAATTGCTGCTTCTGCTTCGGGCAGAGAGAAAGTGCTGAATCGTGAGCTTGAGGCACTTGAGAGGCTGGAGTAGTTGGAGGCACCGGTGGGGAAACATGTGCTTCTGCTGAGGCATCAGGTCCAGGTTTCGGTGAGGCAGCTGAAGCTGAGGGAGATGTGACCTGTTTGCCAGCCGAGCTCTCTTTGGCAGCATCGGGTTCATCGTTGGTGTTGTGCGTTGCCTCAGTTTCAGTGACTGGTGGACAACTCTCAGCTTCAGGTTCATCAGCATCATCAGAAGCAGCGGTTGAATCATCAGCAGTAGAGTCTTCATGCACAGAGTCCTCAGAGTCTTGAACCGTATCAGGCAAGATCTTAGTGGCAGTGGAGGAGTGAGGCTCAAGCGAGAAAATCGTGTGGGTGGGGAGTCTTGGTGTTCCATCTCATAGTCCTCATCCATTATATTGGGAGTCCCAATATCTTCAATATCAACATCCTCATCCCTGTCCTCAATCTCAGTGATAACATGAGGAGGAGGGGACTGAGGAGTGGGAACAAGTGGGGTGGCAGCAGATGAGGCAAGTGCCTTGGAGGGTGGGGTGAAGACTATGATGTTGCGTTGGGGATTTACTTGTGGACTTGAGGCAGCAGTGGGCGGTACAGTGGCTTCAGCTTCTTTTGAGGAAGGAGGAGCAGACGAAAGCGGATTAGCATCAATCGTCTCCTCATTAGTAGCTTCAAGTGTGGGCCTCTTTGCCACGGGAGGAGTGGAGGGTGAGGCTTCAGGAATGTGCTTGAGGCATGGAGATAGATTTCTCTGCGGCAGCAGGAGGCACTGATGATTGTTTCTTCTGAAGTTTCATTAGATTGTCCATTTTCCGAGAGATACGTTCCTTTGTTTTGCCTATATAGGCACATTTGGCGTTAAATTCATCAGTGAGCCGTTTTACTTCAAATTGATATTCAATGAATTCCGCAGGAGTGACATCAGTGACAGGCTTCTTTTTGAAGTCACGATGGACTTTCTTCAGTTAGCTTTGTAGCTACTTTTTGAGATCACGATGATGAATCTCATTGATGAGGAATTTTTGAATATAGAATCTGAATTTTGTGGGTATATCCAAGTCATCAAGAGGAGTATCAGAATTCACAGTCCAGATGTCAATATACTCCAAGATCTTCTTGGGATCGAGGAGGAGTGGTATCTCATAGCCTGTTGCTTCAGCTTTGCGTCTGGCTGCATCACGTACATATTCAATCTTTTGTTCTTCAGTGGCCACAATGCCGACCATATCCTCAAACTCATCTTCTTCATCTGAGATGAAGACAGTCTGAATGGAACCGCGCATGGCAGTTTTCTTTGGAGAGGGTCTTATGCCTCGATGAATGGTCGTCTTGGTCTTCCGCTGAGGCTGAGGCATGGTGGTGGATGCCTCAGGTGCACTGCCAGACTCATCATTGCGGAGTCTTGAGGCAGGAGCAACTCCAGATGTTCGTTGGCATGAGGAACTTGGAGCATGAGACATAGTTGAGGCTTTGCTGGATGGTTTGATGCCAGGAGTCTTTCTGCGAGTCTGACCGGGAGGCCGAGGCTGAGGCTGTGCAGCAGGCTGAGGCTGTATAGTCGGCTGAGGCGGAATCCTCACTAAGGAAGCTAAATCACGGGCCAGACTCTGAGCAAGATGAGTTGTCCGTTTGAGGTAGAGTTGATATGCCTCGGGGAAGTCACCAGGAGTCCGCAGACTTGTCGGATCAGTAATGACATCAGGTCCAGGTGGGGGACGAGCCTTGATACCTAAGATCTTCACAGGAGGATTCACAGCAAACATCTCTTCATGCCGAGAATTGAGCCATTCATAAGAAACCTATCTTTTAGCCCATTCCCTCGTGATTTTCTGGATGTGCTTCTTGCGTTCTCCTGAAGTTTCACGTTTTGGAGTCTTCAGATTCTCAGAAAGTTTCGGAGGCAAGTCACGAGAAGTCTCAGTGAGACGACGATGAGGAGCCATTTTGTTCAGTTGAGGAGACTAAGGAATCGTAAGTTCGAGCTGAGCTGCAAATGAAGTGAGACTATGAGAACCATATGATTCCTCAGCTGACATGTACCTGTGACAGAATTAGGTTGCAAGGTAAGTGGGGTACGGTTATATGCGTTCATGAGAAAAGTGTTGAGGAAATCAAATTGATGAAGCATAGGTCTCAGTTAGATTTCAGTACTGCTGAGGAATTTAGTGGCTTGAAGAATCTTGAAGAAGTTGCAGTACTGAGGAATTAACAGATGAGACATGGTCGTACCAGAGATGAGTCGAATGCTGAGGAAACCCGAGATGGTCTTCTCCGGCGAAGTTGTTCTCCGGCGTCGACGGCGCGAGAACTTGAAGAGCTCAAGGGCGGCGGCGCGAGAGGGAATGAGGCGTGTGGGGAAAATGACCACGGGGGTTGGCTATTTATTGAGGAGTAAAAAAATAAGAGGTCGCGAGTTTTGTGGACGACATTACCCCTAGCAGTTCGGCTCTTGAGCTTATCTGATTTGTGGATAGGCACGATCCGCGATAAAATCGCAATGATCAAGGGATAAGACTTCAAATAAAGGCCTCAACTTGAGGAAACTGAGGACAATGAAATTTTTTAGGATTTAAATAAAATTAAAGTTTGAGTTTGAGAAACTTATGAGTTTCAAATGAACGCATACTTAAGATAGATGGATTGGATAAGCGAGCACAGAGAGACGGTTCCAATCACATTCACCTAGATGAAGAAACAAATTTTGATGAGCAAAAACTATAGGTGAATGTTGTTGAGGACAAAACTATAAGTATCAGGATGAAGACACAAATGAGGAAAATAAGGACAAATAATTCCTGAGGAATTTGGGCGGTGGCGCTACCCACCTTATAGGTAATAAGACACATGATACCATACAATTGTCGTACAGATCTTGAGTCAATTCCACGTTAATTTCTTCACACTTAGCAAGGTAGTTCCTCATGATTTGAGGAGTACGACACAGTGTGTGTTGTACATCAGGATTCTTCAATAGTATTTAAGCGTTAGGATGTATGTCCATTCATTGGACATTTGAGGAATCTAAGATATTTAGCTCATACCTCAGAGCGCTAAAACGCTTCTCATCCAAAGGCTTAGTGAATATATCAGCAAGTTGGTCTTCAGTCTTCACATGGCTGATGATGATGTCTTCCTTCAACACATGATCCCGAAGAATGTGACACCGAATCTCGATGTGCTTCATCCTTGAGTACTGTACTGGGTTCTGAGAGATCTTGATGGCACTCTCGTTGTCACATAGCAGTGGTACTTTCTTCAAGTTGATGCCGTAGTCCTTGAGAGTTTGCTTCATCCAGAGAAGTTGTGAGAAGCTTGCACCCACAGCGATGTATTCAGCTTCAGCAGTGGAGAGGGAGACACAGTTCTGTTTCTTCGATGACCAGCACACAAGTGAGCATCCAAGGAAGTGACATGTTCCTGAGGTAGACTTACTATCCACGCGATCTCCAGCATAATCTGAGTCTAAGTAGCTAACAAGATCCAGTTGCGTGCCTTTTGGATACCATAAGCCTAGTGACGGGGTGTGAGCCAAATATCGAAGAATTCGTTTCACCCCTTAGTGATGCGATTACTTTGGTGCCGCTTGGAATCGGGCACACATGCAAACGCTCAACATTATATCAGGCCTAGATGCACATTGATAGAGGCGAAGGTGTCCCGATGTTTCGATGAGATGGTGGAGATCGATTATGGTGGAGTAGACTTTCACGACCCGACTACGAACGTGCGAAGACGTTGCGCCTTAGCGATCGCTAAACCAACTCCGAGAGGTTATTGATCCCGCGGATGCACGATCAACCTGACCACGAAGGTCTAATTCCTGCAAGCAATCGAAGAACAAGCAAGAACTAAGAATTGCAATCTGGATATTGCGAATATAAGATGAAAGATTACGAAAGTTGGGGTTCCAATGAGGTCTTGGCCTGGTCGGATGACACAAACGAAGAGCTCGAAGTTGCGGCTATGGCTAACTTAAATCTAATTAAAACCCAAGTCTAAACGACGCCCTAAGGGCTGTATATATGGGGGAACAGAGGGGATTTTCGTGACCCCTTGGAGGTGGGGTCCGAAAACAACCCTAACTCGGTTTCCCCACACATACGGACTCTAAAAACAGCCTATAAGGTGGTATTTCGAAATTACATGGGCCCAGCCCAATATTAAGGTGACGCAGCACCTATAATTGCCCTTGGACGAAAATAATGAAGTGGCATCTCGCGTATTTCGTCCAAGACTTCATGCGCGCCTTATGGTGGCTTCAAAGTGCGATAATCACCACGGGAAGCTCCGCTGTCCTTTCCCGCGCGCGCACCTTCTTCTCCATGCTTGATCCCGCTCCAATGACCATCCTTCTTGTCCATGCTAGGTCCTTCATTCATAAGCAAAACAAAAGTATCTAATTTAGGCAGTATCATATGTTCATGAACAATAGAAGGATTCGCAAGAAACGAAAGTACCTGATAATTTAGTTGACGTGCACGAGCTCTAGTAACTGGTCCAATATGTGTAGTTGGTGAGGATATGGGTGTAACATTAGTAGGGATGTCCTCATCATCCTCCCCTTCTTGAATTGAAGTCGTCCTCGACGGAAGCTCATCATCTTCTCCCAAATAAGGCTTCAAATCTGCAATATTAAATGTGGGACTAACCCCAAAGGCTGCAGGTAGCTCAAGTTTATATGCATTATCATTAATTTTCTGCAAAACCTTAAAGGGACCATCAGCTCGAGGCATTAACTTAGACTTGCGCAAATCAGGAAACCTATCTTTACGTAGATGTAACCAAACAAGATCTCCGGGTTCAAACACAACATGCTTTCGACCCCTATCACCAGCAAGCTTGTATCTAGCATTCATGCGCTCAATGTTTTCTTTAGTTAACTCATGCAGTTTTATCAATTCAGCACGTTGCTTAGCATCAAAATTAACCTTCTCCGAAGATGGAAGAGGTAGCAAATCAATAGGTGCACGAGGTAGAAAACCATAAACAATCTCAAAAGGGCACATTTTAGTGGTAGAATGCAATGAACGATTATAAGCAAATTCAATATGAGGTAAACATTCTTCCCACAGTTTCGAGTTACTCTTTAAAACAGCCCTAAGCATAGTAGACAAAGTCCTATTGACTACTTCAGTTTGTCCATCAGTTTGGGGATGACATGTAGTACTAAAAAGTAGTTTAGTCCCCAACTTAGCCCATAAGCATCTCCAAAAATGGCTAAGAAACTTAGTATCACGATCCGAGACAATAGTATTGGGCACACCATGTAAGCGAATAATCTCACGAAAGAATAAATCAGCAACATTAGCAGCATCATCGCTTTTATGACATGGTATAAAATGTGCCATCTTAGAAAATCTATCCACGACAACAAATATGCTATCCCTCCCATTCTTTGTTCGAGGCAAGCCTAAAACAAAGTCCATGGATATGTCCTCCCACGGAACACTAGGTACAGGTAAAGGCATGTATAAACCATGAGGATTGAGTCGTGACTTAGCTTTTTGACATGTAGTGCAGCGAGCAACAAAACGCTCAACATCCCGTCTCATCTTTGGCCAAAAGAAATGTGTAGCAAGTACGTCCTCCGTCTTCTTCACGCCAAAGTGTCCCATTAATCCTCCTCCATGCGCCTCCTGCAACAACAAAAGACGAATAGAGCTAGCTGGAATGCATAGCTTGTTAGAACGGAACACAAATCCATCATTAAGCACAAACTTGTTCCATGTTCTACCCTCTCTACAATTCTGCAATACATCTTTAAATTCCGCATCATTTACGTATTGATCTTTGATTGTCTCTAAACCGAAAATCTTGAAGTCAAGTTGTGAAAGCATAGTATAACGACGAGACAAAGCATCAGCAATAATATTATCTTTCCCCTTCTTGTGTTTAATGACATAAGGGAAAGTCTCAATAAATTCAACCCACTTAGCATGTCTACGAGTAAGTTTTGCTTGACTTCTTATGTGTTTCAAAGATTCATGATCAGAATGTATAACAAATTCTTTGGGCCATAAATAATGTTGCCAAGTTTCTAATGTCCGAACAAGAGCATATAATTCCTTATCATAAGTAGAATAGTTCAGACTAGGCCCACTCAATTTTTCAGAAAAGTAAGCAACAGGTTTAGCATCTTGTAATAACACACCTCCCAAACCAATCCCACTAGCATCGCATTCAAGCTCAAAAGTCTTATTAAAATCAGGAAGTTGGAGCAAAGGAGCATGTGTTAACTTATCTTTCAATACGGTGAAGGCTTCTTCTTGTGCGGTACCCCAAGTAAAAGGCACATCCTTGCGTGTAAGCTCATTGAGAGGTGCAGCAATGGTGCTGAAATCTCTCACAAAACGCCTATAGAATCCAGCGAGGCCAAGAAAACTCCTCACTTGTGTGACCGTTTTGGGCTGCGGCCAACTCTCAATCGCCTCGATCTTGGCTTTATCAACTTCAATTCCCTGCGGAGTAACAACATAGCCAAGAAACGATACTCGGTCGGTGCAAAAGGTGCACTTCCCAAGGTTACCAAACAAACGTGCATTACGTAGAGCAATAAAAACAGCACGTAAATGATCCAAATGTTCCTCCAAAGATTTGCTATAAATCAGTATATCATCAAAATAGACTACCACAAATCGTCCAATGAAAGCACGTAAAACCTCGTTCATTAATCTCATGAAAGTGCTAGGTGCATTAGTTAACCCAAAAGGCATGACTAACCACTCATATAATCCAAACTTAGTTTTAAATGCCGTTTTCCATTCATCTCCTAATTTCATGCGAATTTGATGGTATCCACTACACAAATCAACTTTGGAAAACATGGTAGAGCCACTTAATTCATCAAGCATATCATCTAACCTAGGAATAGGATGACGATAACGAATAGTAATATTATTAATGGCTCGACAATCAACACACATACGCCATGTTCCATCCTTTTTAGGCACTAATATAACAGGAACAGCACAAGGACTAAGGGATTCACGTATGTAACCTTTGTCGAGTAGCTCTTGTACTTGACGCTGAATCTCCTTTGTCTCCTCCGGATTGGTACGGTATGGCGCACGGTTGGGCAGTGAAGCACCGGGAATTAAGTCAATCTGATGCTCAATCCCTCGAATAGGTGGTAATCCCGGTGGTACGTCTTGTGGAAAGACGTCAATAAACTCCTGCAAAAGGTCAGTGACAACAGGAGGCAAAGAAGGAGGCAATTCCTCAAATGAAAACAAAGCTTCTTTGCACACAAAAGCATAGCACACATATTGACTAGCATCCAAATCTGAAATATCAACTTTAGTAGCAAGCAAAGTTGGACTAGTCAATTTAATTTCATTAGACACAGCAGAAGAAGATTTGCTATTAGTCTTATGTTGTTGCTCAAATTCTTTGGCTGCTATCTCATTTTCACTCTTATTTTTCTCCTGTTTAGCTTTACTAGCTCTAGCAAGATCATCTTTCACAATTTGTTCAGGAGACATAGGAAGTAAAGCAATATTTTTATCCTGATGAACTAGAGTAAACTGATTTGTCCTACCATGGTGTACAACATTCCTATCAAATTGCCATGGTCTACCAAGTAAAAGAGAGCATGCTTGCATGGGTACCACATCACAATCAACATAATCAGCATATGCAGCAATGCTAAAGTGCACACGAACAGAACGCGTTACCTTAATCTTACCACTATTGTTAAACCACTGAATATAGTACGGATGGGGGTGTGGTCTTGTGGTGAGAGATAGCTTCTCCACCAACTCCATGCTAGCCAAGTTGTTGCAACTCCCTCCGTCAATGATGATGCGAACCGAACGTTCTTTCACCACTCCCTTTGTGTGGAAGAAATTATGCCTCTGGTTTTGCTCAGCCTTCGTTACCTGCACACTTAACACACGTTGAGCAACCAAACTAGCATATTTATCTGCATCATCAGGAGCCATATACTCCATATCATGAGCATCATCATGGGCACCCTGTTCCTCATGAGCAATGAGAACTAAAGTCTCCTCATCATAGTCACTCGCTGACTCATACCCACCATCCGCCGTAATAATCATCACACGCTTGGAGGGACAGTCTTTTGCGAAGTGACCTCCACCTTGGCACCTGCGACATTTAATATCACGATCTCGTGTTTGCCCTGTGGAAGCCATGGATGAAGAAGAACTCGCCGCTGGACCACTCTGTGCACCCTTGAATGGTGGCGCTGACTGTTTTGGTGGCTCCCTGTAAGAATGAGCAGCTGAAGTAGAGGGTGGAGCAGCAGGACGTGTGGATGTAGAAGGTCCACGCGATGTCCATGATGTATTTCGTCCTGCAGAAAAGTTAGGTCTCGTAGCGGCCTGTCGATCCTGCACTTCACGTTCAGCTTTACAAGCAAGATGAAACAAACGAGTAATAGTAGCATAGTCCTTGTATTCTAGAATAGTTTGTATCTCCCTGTTTAAGCCACCTATGAAACGTGCAAACATAGCTTCATTATCCTCTACTAGGCCACATCTAATCAATCCAGTTTGTAATTCTTGATAAAATTCCTCTACAGAATTTTTTCCTTGTCTCAAACGCTGTAATTTTTGTAGCAATTCACGTTGATAATAAGGAGGAACCCAGCGAGTACGCATAGCATCTTTTAAAGCAGCCCAAGTAGCTGGAATATTATTAGCATGCAATCTACAATGTTCAGACCACCAAATAGATGCAAAACCCGTGAATTCACAAACAGCAGCAGTAACACGTCTATTCTCAGGATATTGTAAACATGTAAAGCGTTGTTCAGTTTCTAACTCCCAAGTAAGATAAGCATCAGGAATATATCTACCCTCAAACGGCTTAAGATTCAATTTAAGTTTAGGCACATGTTCATCATCGCGTACCTGAGGGGGTGGTTGGTGTCGACCGTGGCGAATGTTGGGACGTGGACGTCCAGCTGGCTGTTCATAGGCCGCTTCTTGTTCCACCTCCTCCTCGTAATCACCCTCGTAGTTGTCGTCCTAGCCAACGACAGAGGCAGCAGCAGCAGTAACTGCAGCAGCAGCAGGAGCACCAGCAGCTTGTCCGCCCGGAAACAGAATACGTCGTGCACGTCGTGGTGGCGGTGGCTGTGCTGGAGCGTCCGCAGGATGTATAGGTAAGCGTGCGAGCAACTCAGTAAACTTGGCGTCGAGCTTGGTGTCGATCATCTTCTCCACACCATCAATCGCCTCTGTAAATCTGTTCTCGATGTCATTCACCTGTTCAGACATCATTTGTGCAAATTTATCATGTAATGCTTTGTTTGTCATATTCTCCCAATCAGGTGCATCCCGCGCCACTTCATCATGTGATCCTGGCATGGTTAGCAGAAATAGAAAACACACAGGAATATGATCCTACTTCTACTAATGGGATGGATGTGGGGTGGTGGAAAGCACAAATCCGTCAAGCTTTTCTTACGTTCTTACCGATTCTTACCTAGCAGCAGGTGGTGATGTACATCCAACGGGTCAAAACTCTCAGAGATATGGTAGAGCGATGGCCAGGAGGTTTCAAAACGCACGATGTAGGATATATGTGGAGCTGTAGGTAGGCTTGACAAATATGGTAGCAAAAAGATCAACAGTAATCAAAACAGAGAGGCAAAGCTGAATAAACACTCAACGTCGGTACTGTGCTGATCCTAGGCTAGACCGTACTAGAGACGCGAGCCTAAAACACCAACGAAAGCACGGCGCGGCACGTAACAACTGTGAAGCACACTCTGAATTTTTTATTTTCTCTCTTTTTTTTTTCTTTTTTTTTGCGATGCGGGACTGCGGTGGCTGAAAAAGTGCGAAAAAAACACTATGGTGGCGAACGTCTCAAAACGAGTTTCTGGACGTAAGGAACGTATGGGCACGAAATTTGTTTACCCCTGAATTTTTTTTTTTATTTTTTTTTTGGAAATCACCCTCTTCTACGTACGACAAAAGATTGGTGAAATCCGACTCTAATCAACTCAAAACTATTATGGATACGGAGATATCAGGAACCGTACTGATGGTGGAACTCAACTCGGACTCGTGAGACGTGCTGGTGTATATGGACTCTGCTTGGCGGAACGTGGTGGTGTATCTGGACTCGGATTAGCGGAACGTGGTAGGATGACTACTTGTGCGGCGGCGACGTGGAAAACTGTGATCAGAACTCGAAACTCTAAGGGAACTAGACGCTAAGATCAGCAACTTGACACAACGATGCAACCGTAAATTCAACAAAGCAAGTACTGAAAAGAAAACTGGACAAAGGCTAGGACTGTCTTGGGACGTGATGATCTAACCCTAATTTTTTTGTTGGCTTTTTCGTGGACTGTAGGTATGAAGAACAGAACCAATCTAGACTATGAAAACTGGTAAATCTCACCGAGCAACCTGGAAATCTGATACCACTTGATAGAGGCGAAGGTGTCCCGATGTTTCGATGAGATGGTGGAGATCGATTTTGGTGGAGTAGACTTTCACGACCCGACTACGAACGTGCGAAGACGTTGCGCCTTAGCAATCGCTAAACCAACTCCGAGAGGTTATTGATCCCGCGGATGCACGATCAACCTGACCACGAAGACGTTGCGCCTTAGCAATCGCTAAACCAACTCCAAGAACAAGCAAGAACTAAGAATTGCAATCTGGATATTGCGAATATAAGATGAAAGATTAACAGAAGTTGGGGTTCCAATGCGGTCTTGGCCTGGTCGGACAACACAAACGAAGAACTCGAAGTTGCGGCTATGGCTAACTTAAATCTAATTAAAACCCAAGTCTAAACGACGCCCTAAGGGCTGTATATATGGGGGAACAGAGGGGATTTTCGTGACCCCTTGGAGGTGGGGTCCGAAAACAACCCTAACTCGGTTTCCCCACACATACGGACTCTAAAAACTGCCTATAATGTGGTATTTCGAAATTACATGGGCCCAGCCCAATATTAAGGTGACGCAGCACCTATAATTGCTCTTGGACGAAAATAATGAAGTGGCATCTCGTGTATTCCGTCCAAGCCTTCCTGCATGCCTTATGGTGGCTTCAACGTGCGAAAATCCCCACTGGAAGCTCCACTGTACTTTCCCCCGCGCACACCTTCTTCTCCATTCTTGATCCCGCTCCAATGACCATCCTTCTTGTCCATGCTAGGTCCTTCATTCATAAGCAAAACAAAAGTATCTAATTTAGGCAGCATCATATGTTCATGAACAATAGAAGGATTCGCAAGAAACGAAAGTACCTGATAATTTAGTTGACGTGCACGTGCTCTAGTAACTGGTCCAGTATGTGTAGTTGGTGAGGGTATGGGTGTAACATTAGTAGGGATGTCCTCATCACACTTACTTGCAACAAGATATTAATAATAACTGCGATATGGAAGTGATGGCAGCAACGGAAATAGTGGTGGTGAAATAGCGACAGTAAAACAACAAAAGCAAACAACTAGTGATAGAGGCGGGGTGTCCCGATCATTCGATGAGAGATAACTATCGATTTGGTGGAGACGGCTCTGACGATCCGACTACGAACGTGCAACAACGTCGCGCCTTAGCAATCGCTAAACCAATCTCCGGAGGTTATTGACCACGTCGGAGCACGATCAACCTGACCACGAAGGTCTAGTGCCTGCAAGCAATCGAAGAACAAGCAAGAACTATGATAAAGCAATCTGAATATTGCGAATATGTAGATGAAGTATGAATAAAGTTGGGATTCCAAAAGCGGTCTTGATCTGGTCGTTGGACACAAACCGAGTACACGAAGATGCGGCAATTAGCTAAGCAGTCTTTTTAACTAAAAGAAATCCAAAGAAAAACCCTAGGGGTTGATCTACTTATATATGACTAAAGGGTGGAGGCCAAGGGGGTGGAAAGACGTCCCAAGGAGTCCTAAAACTAAACCTAGGTCGTACAAGGCACTTGGGCCCATGTGGAGGTGATGCAACACCTATTGAGTTGGACTTTGATTCGGATTCTGCTGCTGAGTCGCACCGTTTTCGCAATATCTCCATGCTCCGAAGGAATTTGAAGGTGAAACCAATTGCGTTGGAAACTAGACGAGATAAGCTATCACCAGAAAAAAGAATCACCCAATTTGGAGTTCGTATGTAGAAACGGCGGCTGTTTGAAGTTGGGTATATCTCTGCAGTCCGAATCTGAGTCCATGACTTGAAAGACTTGGTCTCTATCTTCTCTTGGGCCAAAAGTGACGTGAAATAACTTCTTGTACAGCACACAATCATGCCCCTTTGTATTGACTTAATTTCTTGATCAAATATAGAGGAATTAATGGTCATATCCATGATAATTATGTCCTCGTCATCTTCATGCTTGAACATGCTCCAATGCTCATCCTTCTTGTCCATGCTAGGTCCTTCATTTGTCAGCAACAGAAATATATCGACGTTAGGCAGCATCATATTCACATGAACATTAGAAACATTACCAAGAAGCAAAAGTACCTGATAATTTAATTGGTGTGCACGATCTCTAGCCAGCAGAATTAAAAACATTGTAGGCTAGGGAGATGGATGGTTGGGTGCTGCATGTATAAGATACATCATGTATTTAACTTGGGGCAAGGAACACATAAAATCAATGATCATCTAGGAAAATATCAAACATTAGGCATGTACCCCAAATGTAGCTGTACGTGCTTGCAATAAGAACTTGCACACCATCTTTTTTCCTACCATCCCGCTACGAACGGGGCCAAAAGGAACTTATGGAGATTAAGGTGCTCCTGTCAAAGAGCACCGGAACAAAGCATTAACAATCAATGGATACACGGAATCCTCAAACTATAGTCCATCCCATTTGGTGTCCGAAGATGTCACCTTTGGGATCGCCGGTTTCGGACTATAACAGGTGCATACAACTTGTAGATAGTATCAAGAACACAAATATATTCATGCAAACACATCGGGTTCAGATCTAAAAACATGGCACTCGGGCCCAAAGTGACAAGCATTAAGAACAACAAGTTGAAGCAAAGATGATAAACACCAATCTAGATGATAGGCAACATGCCCCCAACAATCTGATAAACTATTACATGATCTAGCTCATCCAATCCCTACCATCCCCTTTTCCTACAGCAGGGAATTACTCACACATGAAAGGAGAAGTCATGGAGGGAGGATGGAGTGGTGATGATGATGACGATGGAGATGATCTCCCCTCACCGGAGGCCAAAATAGCCTCCAGATTAGCCCTCCCGGAGAAGAACAGAGGGTGGCGGCGGCTCCGCGACGAAAATTGGGAAAACGACTTCTGTTCTGGGATTTTATCGCCACGGGAATAAATAGGAGGCTAAGTAGGGCACCAGAGGGGGGAGAACCCTCCCAGGCGGCCTCTTGGCGTGGCCAGGGGTGGGGTCGCGCCAGCAGGGCGCCTGGGGTTCCTTGGCTGCCCTCTCGCCCAACTTCTGGCACATTGGTCCTTCGGGTGCGTGGATTTTCTATGATTTTTCCTGGAATTTTCTGAGACACCTAAAAATCCATTTTCCTGCACACAATCAAACCATATAGACAGCTCTGCTGAAAACATCGTTAGTCCGGGTTAGTTTCGTCCAAATCATGCAAGAATGAGGGAAAAACAATAGCAAAAGTGTTTGGAAAAGTAGATACGTTTGAGACGTATCAACTCCCGCAAGCTTAGCATATTGCTTGTCCTCAAGCAATTCAGTTCAACGAACTGAACGCGAAAAAGAAAACTTTGACAAACTCTTTTGCTTCATTAGATGTATATAAGCATGTACTATGAAAAGACTCTAGAAGGTATTGAAACAATGCTATAAGGACAATGCACAAAGCAATCCTTCTTTCATGTGAACAATCACAAACAACTAAAAGTAAATAATATGCTACTGAAAATCAAGACAAGATTACAATGCACATAGCTTGAACATATTAGAGTGGTATCTCGCTAGACTCCATGAGTGAAGAAAAACATAAATGCAGAAACTCCTCTGGAATTTTAAAGGAGACTAGAACTAAGAACTTTAGAATAAGTAATACCACAATCATGCAGAAGACAATGTAGTACTTTCAGACAATGCACAATGCACTCAGAATGACAATTATACTCTCATAGTTGGTGCTTTGGAGAAAGAAGGTGGAGACTCTCGAACCGTCGATTTTGATGGAAAGGTTGAAAACCCGTGGCTGGAAGAAAAGACTAAACATGTACCAGAGCTCTTGATTCTGAAAACAGAGATAAAAAGATTTTGAGAGGTGCATAATTCGTCAACGAATGCTAGTAGACAACCCAATCACCCCTTATGCTAGACATGTTTCGAGGAATGGCTCCCAAGATGGGGAAGATCACATCCCCTTAATCTCCTTTGTTTATCACTACCAAAGTTTTCTGATTTCTCATAAACAAAGCGTGAAGGAGGGTTTTTTGCTTGTGATTATCTTTTGTGAGCTGGGCGCACTCATGACAGTCCCTCCTCGTATTAGGGGTTTGCAGATTAGACATGCAATCCCGGGAAAAAACATGTCTAACATAAGAAGATCATGAATTACCTACTACCTCCTCATGAGCTAAAGCAGAGGCACAACACAAGAGTGTTTTTGAATAATTTCGAGATGGTACAAGAAAATCTTCGTTAGGATGGCCGGTAAATAGCACATTGGAAGGTATGGTGGACTCATATGGAATAAGTGGTTTCAAGGATTTTGGATGCACAAGAAGAATTGCGCTTAGTGCGAGCGAAGGCTAGCAAAACACTGGGAAGCGACCAACTAGAGAGCAATAACAGTCATAATTATGCAGAGCGACAAAGCAACATCGAATTGGGCATGAAAATGATATAACTATTCTGAAATTCAAAGATCATCAAGGCATAGTAGACTTTTTAGTCTTAAACATGTGTAAGCATGTGCCAAGTCAATCCAAGAATTCTCCAAAGGGAAATACCACTTCAGTATGCCAAACCATGAACAATGCAATGCATGTAAATCATTTCAACAACACATTATGTACCCTAGCTATTTGAGATTAGCCACAAAGAAAGCATGAACTACTGGGAGATCATTGTAAACATAGCACTATGTCGCTACAAGCTGGTCTCTAAATCATAAGTACAAGCATATGTACAAAAGTAGAAACAAAAAAGTTCATACCGGTTTTCCTTGTTGCATCCCTTTCATCGATCTTCGTCATCACTGCCTTGTCGCTTGCACAATCAAACGTAGGAAAATATAATCAAGTGCAAATGCCATCACGGACTCGAGCTGAACTCTGCAACAAAGCAAACTAAAGAGAGAAAATAAATCTTTTTGGATTTTTCAAAGGTTAAACGAAAGAAAAAGAAAGAGAAAATCAATTTGTTGTTTTTGCAAAGAAAGAATCAAAGAGGAACAGGCAAAAACTTCGAAAAGATCAAAACGAACAAAATCATAAAACGGATAATACAATGGAAAAAGGGAGAAGGACACGTACTCCCCCAAGCTTAGGCTTTTGGCCTAAGTTGGTATCTGCTACTGTGGTCCCTAGGAGCCTCCAGCTCCGGGGTAGTACTGATGTGTCCATGGGTCGTACGGGGCTTCAGGTGCACAGACCGAAGTCCTGGGATCCTCCCATGAAGAAGGCTCCGCGCTCCAAGCGGAAGAAGACCCTTCACCCCACTGGGTAACGGGCTCCTCCTCCTCATCATGCACAACCCCCTCCATGGGGTTATAGAACTGCTGCTGGGACATAAACTCATCAAACTGGATGACGTTGAAGGACCATCCGTTCCTGCGAGTAGAATCAAACCAAAAAGGAGCAGGTAGACGGATCTCCCGAATATCGATTAGTCCAAACCTCAGAATATAAATAAGGTTACCAAACTCGGAAGTCCTGGTAACAAACTCATGCCTCTTCATAGAAGCAAGGTCAAAGCTTATAAAAGGAAAAGGCTCATCATCAGGATGTGGGGTGCGCTCAAGAGACTCAATAATAAGTGTGGCGTAAATGCCACCAAATAGATCTCCCTTGTTGCCATTAAGGGAAAGTGGGCGAGCAATCAAGGAACCCACATTATACGTAGTTTCCCCTGAGAGGGCATTTTCCAGGATAGCAATATCCGGCGCAGAACTGTTGCTCGTGTTGTCACGAGCTAATACCCCTCTAGCAATATCATATGAAAAACACCTGAGATGGGGAAACAAGATGCTGGAAATTTTTGAACGTCGGATATCCCTTGTATCCTGACTGCAAAGAGAGTTGAAGAGCGTTCTCAGCTCGGTGGGCTGAGTGTTCATCTTCGCCGTCCGTCTAACATTCGGCACACCTATTATTTCACAAAATCTTTCCAAAGACATGGTCAAAGGATCATTGTAAATTTTAAACTCAATAAGACCATCATCATGGTTATATCCAAAACTGTTAATAAAACAGGAGGTGAGTTTACGGTATTGAGTAACACGGCATGTCGCAAGCCGTGTCAAACCTGCATTAGCACAAAGGTTATCAAACTCCTCCTTAATACCTGCCGCTTCAAGAAAATCGTTGCACGGAAACATCATTGCCCATGTTGTACTTTTATCTTCCAGCAACTCCAGGGGCACAACATCTTCATTGTAGCTCACCATAGCAGCTGAGGATGAAGCTGCAGCTCTAGTTACTCTATGGGTGTGCTTGGGCTTCTTCTTCCTAAGCCATCCTTTTGCTTTTCCTAAGAAACTCATTTATGAAACTTTTGACAATTCACAAAAACAAGGATTTAAGGAAAATGAGTTGGGGAAAACTACTCTACTCACTTCCCTAAGTCATAAACTTGCATCAAAACTTGGAAAATAAATTTCTACACATGCTTGCAAGCTTATATGAACAGCACCAAGAGCTACTAAATACTCACTAATGAAGCCACCAATCAAATATCTATTTGGAGGGGTGGAGGAGTCACATACCAGGGAGTATTTGCTCAAAATATCAGCTCGAATGATGGGCTGTAGAGAGAGATCGAAAATCTCCTCCAAGAACAGCAAGAACGCAAGAACAAGTGCAGAACTCGTGCTTGTAGAGAGAGAGAGAGAGAGAGAGAGAGAGAGAAGACTCACCTAGAGATGGGGCCTATGCGCCCCAGCCGCCCTGTGGGCGCGGCTAGGGGGGCAGTCCACGCCAGCTGGCCGCCTAGGCCACTGGTGGTCCCCCCTGGTCAGCTCCATGTGCCTCTGGGTCACTCCCGGCATGAAAATTTTTATTTTTATTTTTCTGGAATTTTTCTGACAACTTCACTGTTGAAATTTTTTTGAGGTTCAAAAGCTGCAAAACTTTCTGAGAACTTGAAATAGTGGTTAGCTACGTGAAGCTTCAAAAATATAAAACTTTGGACCTGCAAGAAAGATAAAGCTAAAAGAAATGCAAACATAATAACCTCTACTTTTTACTTATATAAAACTCATTTAATAGCAAGGTTGATCAAGTCCTCCCACTAAACTAGCAATACATAGAGCAAAAAGCTTCACTTACTAGAAGCATTCATGGTACCTTCACTTTAATGGATATTGTCCCCACCATAATGGTTTTGTATTTGTGGTGCACATGTACAGGACAATCCCAATAACCAATCTTCACGATCTCGATATTCTCTATAGAGTTGAGGCCATGCCTTTTGTCAGTCTTCTTCGGAAAATGCACCATGTGTTCTTTATCATTCACATTAAAAGTAACCTTTCCTTTATTGCAATCAATAATAGCACCTGCGGTGTTAAGAAAAGGTCTACCAAGAATAATAGACATGCTCCCATCCTCGGGCATGTCAAGCACAACAAAATAGGTAAGGATCAAACAATTAGCAACTTCAACAGGAACATCCTCACAAATACCAATGGGAACGGTTGTTGACTTGTCAGCCATCTGAAGAGAGATATCTGTAGGGATTATTTTTTCTAAACAAAGCCTCTTGTAAAGAGAGAAAGGAATAACACTCACTCCTGCTCCAAGATCACATAAAGCAGTCTTGACATAATTATTCTTTATGGAGCAAGGAATGGTGGGTATACCTGGATCACCAAGCTTCTCAGGAATCTTGCCACTAACAGAGTAGTTAGCAAGCATAGTAGATATTGCTTCATTAGGAACTTTTATTTTATTAGTAACAATATCTTTCATATATCTCAAATAGGGAGGTAACTTAATAGTATCAGTCAAAGGGATTTGAAGAAAAAGAGGTTTCATCCACTCACAAAACTTATTGTAATGCTCTTCTTCTTTAGTTTTGAGAGACTTTCCTGGGAAGGGCATGGGTTTCTGTACCCATGGTTCTCTTTCCTTCCCATGTATTCTTCCGATGAAGTCTTCTCAAGTGTATTTCTTGCGTTTGTCGGGTGCTTCTTCTTCTCTAACTTCGGGTGGATCATTCTTTTCACCATCCTTTTCAGTCTCAGCATCGGAGGTAGATATACTATTTGTATCAATAACAAGCTCTTCACTTTCAATTGGATCATTGGAATTGTCAGCTTCTTTGTGCTTCTTCTTCTTCTTCTTCGGAGAAGTAACAGTTTCTTCTTCCTGCATTTGAGAATCTTGCTCGATTCTCTTCGGATGCTCCTCTGGATAGAGAGGATCTTGAGTGCTAGTTCCACCTCGGGTTTTAATCCCGAAGGCCTATATATCCTGTTTGGTATTGTTAGCAAGCAAATCTTTTTGCACATTAGAAATTTTTTCAAGCTGAGTTTGAACCATATGAAAGTGCTTCACAAGACATTTAACATCATTAACTGTTCTACCTAGAACATCAATTAAGCTTTTGATAGCAAGGGAATTATCATGCAACTGACTTTGTATCCTCTCATTAAAGTGACTTTTCTTCATAATAAAATTATCAAGCTCATCTAAACATTGATCAGGAGGCTTACCATGAGGGATGTCACTTGCATTGAAATCTAAAAGAGAGTGTACCTCTACCATAGGAGGGTGAGTGGTAGGCTCACACAACTTCTCAATAGGGGGTAGATTCTTCACGTCTTCAGTTTTAATACCCTTCTCTTTAATAGACTTCTTTGCCTCTTGCATATCTTCGGGGCTTAGGATGAGCATGCCCCTCTTTTTTGGTGGTGTAGGTGGTTCAGGGACGGACCAATCTTCGTGGTTCTTGGCAATCTTGCCCATTAATTCTTCTGCATCGTCCGGTGTTCTTTTCCTGAAAACACAACTAGCACAACTGTCCAAATAGGATCTGGATTCATCAGTTAGACCAACATAAAATATATCCATTAATTCATTCTTAGGGACTCCATGTCCCGGTCTATCCTGGATCAGACTGCAATATCTCCCCCAAGCTTTAGGGAGGTGCTCATCCTGCAACTGTTTAAAGTTATAAATTCTTTGTAAAGCAGCATGCTCCATATGAGCAGGAAAGTACTTATCAACAAAAGAGCGAGCTAAGTCTTGAGGACTCTTAATGGAACCACATGGTAGTGCATCATACCATGCTTTAGCACCATCCTTCAAAGAGAAAGGAAGAAGCTTAGTAACATAAAAGTTTCATATCTTTTCATCCGTAGTAAACAGGCCACCCCACTCAGTGAGTTTGGTCAGGTGTGCAATAGCATCATCATTTTATCTGACATAAAAGGGGTCAGCTTCAACCATAGATATAAGTGAAAGATCAACAGAGAAATTATAATTAGGATCATTGATGCATATAGGAGATGTAGCAAATTCAGGATCAAGAACGGTCTTGTTCTTCAGGGAGTGTTTTTCAAGAAGCTTCTTAATAGCACCAGGGTCAGAGTCGACAAACTCTGTTAGCTCTCTGCATAAATCATCATGAAGCATAATATATTCATCCTCAAGGAGTCTCTCCTTGAGTTTACTCAAATCAGGATAATCGTAAGTTCCACCAATAGGGTAGCGAGTAACAGGAATTTCAATTCCAGATTTTTTTGCAGCAACAACGATCTGTTTCTCAAGAGCGTAACCAAGTGAACCAATATCATCAAGAGTAGTAGAAGCATCATCAAAAGTATCGGACATAGTAACGGATTCAGTAGAAGCATCATGTGGTGGAGGTGAAGCAAACTTACTCATAACTGAAGGTGAATCAAGTGTAGCACTAGTGTTCAGAACAATACCTTTTCTTGTACGGGATGGTAAGATCGGGACCTTGGGGTCTTCTTTATTACCCATAGAGGATAAATTGCAGAAGGTAAAATACTTCAGGTAGACTT
The DNA here is from genome assembly GCA_950022295.1 of Bromus sterilis. Taxonomy (NCBI): domain Eukaryota; kingdom Viridiplantae; phylum Streptophyta; class Magnoliopsida; order Poales; family Poaceae; genus Bromus; species Bromus sterilis. Next base: position 237,932,531 of record OX465596.1, read on the forward strand.
GTGAATAAAGTTATGTTCCCCGGCAACGTCGCCAGAAAACAGCCTTGATAACCCACAACTGCAAGGGATCGAGATAGTCTTCGCGGGTAAGAATAACCCAATTTATAGATTCGACTCAAGGGGAGCCAAAGAATACCCACAAGCTTTGACAGTGGATTTGTCAATTCCACCGCACCTAAGATACACTTACTTGCAATAAGATATTAATAATTACTGCGATATGGAAGTGATGGTAGCAACGGAAATAGTGGTGGTGAAACAACGAAAGGAAAACAGCATAAGCAAACAACTAGTAACCAGCTGAATTAAAAACACTGTAGGCTAGGGAGATGGATGGTTGGGTGCTGCATGGATAAGATACATCATGTATTTAACTTGGGGCAAGGCACACAGAAAAGAAATGATCATCTAGGCAAATAACAAACATTAGGCATGTACCCCACAGGTAGTTGTACGTGCTTGCAATAAGAACTTGCATAACATCTTTTGTCCTACCATCCCGCTACGAACGGGGCCAAAAGGAACTTATGGAGATTAAGGTGCTCCTGTCAAAGAGCACCGGAACAAAGCATTAACAATCAATGGATACACGGAATCCTCAAACTATAGTCCATCCCCTTTGGTGTCCCAAACTGTCACCTTTGGGATCGCCGGTTCCGGACTATAACAGGTGGATACAACTTGTAGATAGGATCAAGAACACAAATATATTCTTGCAAACACATAGGGTTCAGATCTGAAAACATGGCACTCGGGCCCAATGTGACAAGCATTAAGAGCAACAAGTTGAAGCAAAGATGATAAACACCAATCTAGATGATAGGCAACATGCCCCCAACAATCTGATAAACTATTACATGATATAGATCATCCAATCCCTACCATCCCCTTTGCCTACAGCAGGGAATTACTCACACATGAAAGGAGAAGTCATGGACGGAGGATGGAGTGGTGATGATGATGAAGATGGCGATGATCTACCCTCACCGGAGACCAAAACAGCCTGCAGATTGGCCTTATCGGAGAAGAACACAGGGTAGCGGCGGCTCCGCTACGAGAATTGGGGAAACGACTTCTATTCTGGGTTTTATCGCCACGGGAATAAATAGGAGGCGAAGTAGGGAACCAGAGGGGGGGGGACCTCCCAGGAGGCCTCCTGGCGCGGCCAGGAGTGGGGTCGCGCCAGCAGGGCGCCTGGGCTCCCCCTGGCTGCCCTTTGGCCCCACTTCTGGCACATTGGTCCTTCGGGTGCGTGGATTTTCTTTGATTTTTCCTGGAATTTTCTGAGACACCTAAAAATCCATTTTCCTGCACACAATAAAACCATACAGACAGCTCTGTTGAAAACATCGTTAGTCCGGGTTAGTTTCGTCCAAATCATGCAAGAATGAGGGAAAAACAATAGAAAAAGTGTTTGGAAAAGTAGATACGTTTGAGACGTATCACATACATACTGGCTCCGACGTTTGAATACTTTGGAGGACCGAATAGGTCCATATGAAGCAGTTCGAGAGGTCTTGTTGTCGTCATGATGGTATTTGAAGGATGCTTGGCCTTGGTCATCTTTCCAGCTTCACAGGCGCCACAGAGCCAGTCCTTGGTGAATATGATTTCCTCAATCCCAAGGACCTGTTTCTTCAGGACCAGTTTTTGGAGATTCCTCATTCCGGTGTGTACGAGTCTTCTGTGCCATAGCCAGCACTCTGTGGCTCGAGCGATGAGGCAAGTAGCGACCTGGGGACCTTCAGAAAAATCTACAATATATAGGTCAACTTTTCTAACTCCCCAGAAGACGATGGAGTTATCACTCACCATTTGAACAACACATCCATATTTTCCGAATACGACAATAAGATCAAGATCACATAGCATAGACACAGACATCAGGTTATACCCAAGTGATTCAACCAGCATGACTTTGTCAATGTGTTGGTCTCGAGAGATAGCAACTCTTCCGAGGCCCAATACCTTACTTTCACCTTTATTAGTGAAGGTGATGGTTTTCTTCGAAGGACTCAGAGATGATTCCATGAGAAGGCTTCTATCCATTACCCATGTGATTAGTGCATCCACTACCCATTACCCATTCGTTCTTCCCCTGCAGAGGAATTAATATCTCATACGAGCCAGTATCAGTTTGAAGAATTTAAGATTCCTCATAATTAATTCCTCAGGATGTTCCTCAGAAATTATTCCTCAGAATCAAATAGTTTTAATTATCTTCAACTGACTCAACCAATATTGTCCTGGGCATATGATCTGCAAAGGTTATGATTGCCTCAGGACGGTTCCTGCAAAGATGATTAGTTCTTCTTCCCCACCCACATTTGAATGGGTGGCCTTGAAGCCTATGAGGAACGACGAGGATAATAGTTTCTAATGGGACGCTGTATAGAGGTATCAGGGTACACAAATGAGTAGGCATTCTTATGAGGAGCTTCCCTATGAAAAAAAATGATTAGCTGAGACATAGTTATAGTCATTTCCCTATCGTCCTCAGATGATACCCTCAACTCATTTGCATGTTCATTCACAGTAAGGTTAGTGATGAGTTCCTTTCGAACCCAGATCTGCTTTACTGGAGCACCGTTCCTACAGTTAGTACCGATGTATCTGGCGAATGCTTCGCCATTAACATCTTTAAATAGTTTATATTTTGAGTAAAAGAACTCAACCATCACATCTGAGGAAGCATTGTCATATCCAGATAAAGTATAGGGATCAGGAGATGGAATTTTAGCCAGAACCCAAGTGGTCTTTGTGTATTGTTCTGGTTTGCAGTAAGAGCCATCAACATTGAGCTTTCGGGTGAAACCGACACCTTCTTTCCTCGGATTCCTGTTGAGGATCTGTTTCTTGAGGACGTCACAAAGAATCAGATGACCTTTCAGGCTCTTGAACATTCTGGTTTCCAGGAGACTCTTCAACCTAGCATTTTCTTCAGCAATGTCTATGGTATCCTCAGATGGGGGGTTAGATACCACAGAGGCAGTTGATATAACAGATTCTTAAGAAATTGAAGAACTAAGTACTGACGTGATTAGGTCATGTTCAATGCACTTTAAGCAAGTGATACATCCAAAACGCATCACTATTTTATATAGTAATTCTTTCCTATTCATTGATATATTTCATTTTATGATGCTATTCTTAAGTTGTTTTGGCTTGTTTTTCTCGGTTAGCAACTTTCCGATGCCGAAGCAGCAGACACAGAATTCAGCGATAAAAAGTGGACGCTGAGTTGCCGAAGCAGAAGACCTCCAAATTACCTGAAAAACGACGGAGGCCATTTTCCAGAGGGGTGATGAAGATAGAGAAAAGAGGGGCCAGAGGGGGGCCACAGGGTGCCCAGACGGCCACCTGGCGCGGCCTCCACCCTGGCCTCGCGGGGAGGGCGCCTGGACCCCTGGGGCCACTCTCGGCTCCCCCCTTTGGCCTATATATCACTTGTCGTCCAAAACCCTAAAAAGAGAGGATTTTCGCAAGTTCCGCCGGCGCTCCGTGGCGGAAACCATTAGAGGAGAAAAGACATCTCCGGCGGGAAGATTCCGCCGGGTAGAACACCTCTCGGAAGGAGATATCATTGCCATCCTCATCACCATTGTCACGGGCATCATCGAGATAATCATCCCCAACATCAGCACCATCTCCACCATCATCCAATATCACCTCACAAGTTTATCTTGTGTTGCAATCCGTACTATCAATCCTCTCTACTCTAACGGCTTTGATTGCTATCGTGTGATGAATGCTATTGAGTTTTGTTGGAGAAATATCATTGTGTCTAGATTGTTTATCATCTATTTATCCCCACTGATCATGATCTCTTTTATGTCTTGTGAGTAGTTACTTTAGTTCTTGAGGACATGGGAGAAGTCTAGTTGTTAGTAGTCATATGATGTTGAAGTAATATGTGTTGTTTGATATTTAAGTTGTGTTGTTATTCTCCTAGTGGTGTCGTGTGAGTCGAACACTCAACACTTCGCCTTATTAAGGACCTAGGAGAATGCATTGTGTATAAATAATGCTTACGGTGGGTTGCCGGAGTGACAGAAACCTGAACCCCAGTTCACACGCTTTTGCACAAGGGAACAATGGATCATCGATCGTATTTCTATGGTTAGGCTTTTGCCTTAATTACAATCTTGTATTTGCAGATGCTTGCAAGATGTTTAATCATAAGAATGCACTTATCTTAGTCTAGAGGGTGTACTAGCATAGATCCACCCAGTCGACACTTATCAACACAGCACATAGTATCGATGCGGAATATGGAAAAAGCACGTGACTATTTCTCCCGTGTGTCCTCAAGTATGCTTTAGCCTTTATAAGTTCAGTTGGTAGGCCTGTCCTTTGCTCAAAAGGACTAGGCCACTTGTTACTCCTCAGTGCCTTTTACTTCGCTCGCTTTTACCTTTTTGTTGCTTATACCGAAAATCCCTAAAAAGCTATCTTTTAGTTCCTGCAGCCATTTGTTTACCAAAGTCACTTACCAATACCTTCTGCTCCTTGTTGGGTTCGACACTCTTATTTATCGAAAACGCTACAAACGATCCCCTACAGTTGAGGGTCATCAATTACTATTTTCTGGCGCCGTTGCCGGGGAGCGTAGAGCAATTAGTAAGTGAAGCTGGTAAGGAAGTTTTTATATTTCTGTTTTTTTTCTGCTCTTTGTCCATATGGACACCTCTACTCTTGGATCGTTGTTTATGGGAAAAAGCCCCACAACTGTGGTGGTCACTCCCACCCCTGCTGAAATTGTTCCTTACAAAATACCATATGGTATTATCAATTATGTCTTAGCTAATCTTTATGCAGGAGACAGACATCTAGGTGAACACGTGCTATATTTATCACAACTATGTTCATTATTCAAGCTTGCAGGTGTGTCAATGGAGTTCGTCATGAAGAAATTATTCTCCATATCGCTTATAGATAAAGCTTCAGATTGGTATAAGCTCCTCGATAACTCACATCTACTTAATTGGGAAGAGCTTATGTCTCTCTTTTATACAAAATTTTATCCTCTTCATGAAATTCATCGAGACAGGAACTACATCTATAACTTTTGGTCTCGTGACGGAGAGAGCATCGCTCAAGCTTGGGGGAGACTGAAGTCCATAATGTTCAAATGTCCTATCCATGAACTCCCCAAAGATATTATACATACAAATTTTTATGCCAGGCTTTCTCGTCAGGATAAGGAGATGTTGGATGCCTCCTCTAGCGGGGTATTCCAAACAAGAAGCGTTGAAGAAAAATGGGATCTCGTTGAGAGGATCCAGAAGAACACTGAAGATTGGGAAATCGAAAAAGGTATTGAACGCGCTATAAATTATGAGCATGATTACATTGAGAGCTATGTGAAAACTGATTATTTTAATACCTTTTGTTCTAATATTGGTCTTGATTTCCAGCTAATGATTGATTTTTGTAAGAACTTTGCCTCTCACATTGACTCTTCTAAGAAGGAGAAGGATCAGTATCATAAAACCTTTAAAGAATTACCTGTTGATATAAATGTTGTTGACCCTATTCTGCCTGCAGTTTTTTATGAAAATCCCCCTTTTCCTATAAGGATGAGAGAGCACTCTTTTGTGACAGTCATAATAAAAAAAAGTGAGAGAAGAACTTACGAACCTGAGGACCTGATCAAGGTCGATCCTCAAGTTGCGGTGGTTAAAGATTTAGTTACTAATGATGTTTCAGATTCCATTATAAATTTTTGTGTTGTTTCAACTAACATTATCACCGGTTGTATCTGTCAAGATAGGAGATCACAATTATTACGGGCTATGCGATTTGGGATCAAGTTCTAGCGCTGTTCCTTATTTACTCTATCAGGAGATCATGGGTGAGATTTCACCCTGTGAACTTGAAGAGACTTATGTTACTATTTATCTAGCAAATAAAGAAACTATCTCTCCTATTGGAATTTTGAGAGATGTTGAAGTCCTATGTGGAAAGGTAAAGCATCCTACCAAATTTCTTGTACATGGCTCAGTGCAAGATAATTTTTGCCCTATTATCTTTGGTAGACCTTTCCTCAGCACTTGTTGTGCTATAATAGATTGTAAATAAGGTAAAGTTTCTGTTGAATTCAATGGTGAGCCTTATGATTTTAACTTTTCTAAGTTCTCCAAGCAGCCTCGTGGTGCTAATTTACCTAGTGATGATAAAATTATTGAAAATATTGCTTCTATTGCTATTCCTCCTAATGATCCTTTGCAGCAATATATGGAAGACCACGAGAATGATTTTCATATGCAGAAGAAAGATGAGTTAGATGAAATATTTACAAGACAAACTGCTATCCTGAAACACAACCTTCCTGTTGAGCCATTAGGAATCCTAGCACAACCAAAAGAAGACTCGGTGTTTGACCTCAAAACACTTTCCGATACACTCAAGTATGCTTATTTAGATGAAAAGAAAATATATCCTGTTATTATCAATGCTAACCTTTCAGGATTTCAAGGAGAGCAGTTATTGGAGACCCTTCACAGACACCGTGGTGCCTTAGGCTATACCCTTGATGACCTTAAGGGGATTAGTCCATGAATTTGCCAACATACTATCAATCTCGAGCCCTATGCTAAGCCCGTTGTAGATCACCAACGACGGCTGAACCCAAAGATGAAGGACGTGGTTAGGACAAAGATTCTCAAGATTTTAGCCGCAGGTATCATCTATCCTATAGCTGATAGTAGGTGGGTAAGTCCAGTCCAAAAACAAAACAACCAGAGTTGTTATTGGATATAGAATGTGTATTGATAAAAGTGACTGTTGTTCCTAATGATAAAAGTGAGCTAATACCTCAAAGAGTTGTTATTGGATATAGAATGTGTATTGATTACAGGAAGTTGAACAAGGAAACCAGAAAGGACCATTACGCGCTGCCCTTTATCGATTAGATGCTTGAGAGGTTGTCCAAAAACACCCACTTTTTCTATCTTGATGTGTACTCCGGATTCTCACAAATTCATGTTAACACTGCCGATCAAGAGAAGACCACTTTCACGTGTCCCTACGGTACTTATGCTTACAGGCGTATGCCTTTTGGTTTATGCAACGCACCTGCTACTTTTCAGAGATGCATGTATGCTATTTTTCATGGTTTCTGTGAGGAGATTGTGGAAGTCTTCATGGACGATTTCTCTGTCTATGGAACTTCCTTTGACCACTCACTCCACAATCTTAATAAAGTTTTGCAAAGATGCGAGTATACAAATTTAGTTTTAAACTGGGAGAAGTGCCATTTGAGGGTTAACGAAGGGATCGTTCTTGGTCACAAGATTTCCGAGAGGGGAATTGAAGTGGACAAGGCGAAGATTGAAGCTATTGAAAGGATGCCCTATCCAAGGGACATTAAAGGTATTCGTAGTTTTCTCGGTCACGCTGGTTTCTATAGAAGATTTATTAAAGACTTTTCAAAGACCTCGAGACCCTCACAAATCTTCTCCAGAAGGATGTTCCTTTTGTATTTGATGAAGATTGTAAGGAGGCTTTCGAAGTTCTTAAGAAAGCTTTAATAACCGCTCCTATAGTACAACCGACTGACTGCAAATTGCCCTTTGAAATTATGTGTTATGCTAGTGATTTTTCTATTGGAGCTGTTTTAGGACAAAGGGTTGATAAAAATTGAATGTTATAAATTATGCTAGCAAGACCCTTGATAGTGTTTGCTTGTGATAAGTTTAGGCCTTATATTGTAGACTCAAAAGTCATTATTCATACTGACCATGCTTCTCTTAAGTACCTTATGGAGAAGAAGGATGCCAAACCAAGACTCATCAGGTGGGTACTCCTTCTTCAAGAATTTGACTTACAGATTGTTGATAGAAAAGGAGCAGACAATCCGGTAGCAGACAATCTTTCAAGGATGGAAGATATACCGCATGACCCCATCGCATTCAATGACAGTTTTCCAGACGAACAACTTGCCGTTGTAAAAGTACAATCTCTCTCCGATCCTTGGTTTGCAGATTATGCTAATTTTATCGTTGCAAAGTATTTGCCTCGAAGTTTAACATTTCATGGAAGAAGTTCTTCCATGATTTGAGGCACTACTTTTGGGATGACCCTCATGTTTTCAAAGAAGGTCCAGACGGGATCGTGAGAAGATGCATACCGGAACATGAACAGAAGGACATTCTCACACAATGTGACGGTAGTCCCTATGGAGGACATAATGCCGGTGAGAGGATCGCACATGTTCTCCAATTAGGTTTTTATTGGCCTACTCTCTTTAAAGATGCTAGAAATTATGTTTTATCTTGTGATTTGTGTCAGCGAGTTGGTAATATTAGTAGGAGGAATGAGATGCCTATGAATTACTCTCTAGTGATTGAGCCTTTTGATTGCTAGGGTTTTGATTTTATGGGTCCTTTTCCTCCCTCACACAAGTGCACTCACATTTTAGTGGTTGTTGATTATGTAACCAAGTGGGTTGAAGAAATCCCCACTGAGAGTGCTCATCATAAAACATCTTTGAAAATGCTCAAAGATGTAATTTTACCTAGGTTTGGTGTACCTAGGTACCTTATAACAGATGGAGGATCACACTTCACGCATGGAGCTTTTAGAAAAGCTTTAGCCAAGTACGATGTAAATCATAGAATTGCTTCACCGTACCATCCTCAAACTAGTGGGCAAGTTGAGCTCACCAATAGAGAGATCAAGTTGATCTTACAAAAGATAGTTAATAGTTCTTGGAAGGACTGGTCAAACAAGTTAGGAGATGCTTTGTGGGCGTATAGAACTGCTTACAAAAACCCCATGGGCATGTCTCTCTATAAGATGGTCTATGGCAAGGCTTGCCATTTTCCATTAGAATTAGAACACAAAGCTTTCTGGGCTATTAGAGAGCTTAATGCTGACCCAAAGTTAGCTGGTGAAAAGTTTCTCATGAACTTGACTTCTCTAGATGAGTGGAGAAGTGAAGCTTACGAGAGTGCTAAAATGTTTAAGAAAAGGTAAAGAAGTGGCATGATAGAAGGATTCTGAAACGTGAATTTAATGTTGGTGATAAAGTCTTGTTGTTTAGATCTATTTTCAAGTTTTCTCCAGGTAAACTAATTTCCAGATGGGAAGGGCCATTTCATATCGAAGAAGTGTACCGTTCTGGTGCAATCAAGATTAACAATTTTGATGGTACCAAACCTCAAGTTGTGAATGGGCATAGACTCAAGCATTACATGGCGGGAGACCCTATCAATGATGATGTAAATTTAATACACACAACAACTCATGAAGAATATGTTGCAGCCCGATTTCAGACACCAGCAGAAGCAGAATAAGAAAAGGTATGTATTACGGTAACTAAACATTGTGAAACCGCCATAAAAGTTCCATATTACGAGTTTTTGCAAAATATAGATAATTTAGAGCCTAATTGGAGCCGGAGAGGAGCTCCAGGGGGACCAGGCGCCCCCCTGGCGCAGCCTACCTCCTGGCCGCTCCGCGTGGCCGCCTCGGCACCCCGGAGCCCGTTTTCGACTCCACTTTGGCTCGTTACCTTCCTATTGTTGCAGAAATTTTTGCTATATATTTGCCCGGATAGTGCCGGCACTGTATCTAGCGATTTCGTGTGTTTTCTTCTCGAGCTGTTTCTGCCAGGAAATCTTTTATCTAGACCTAGGTGTCATGGCTTCCCCAAGTTCCCCCAATGACAAGTTCGTCGTCAACGTCATCAACCCTTACCTCGCTCAGGTGAAGAACCATCCTCGAACCGTCCGGTTGGAGGATGGTGTTCTCCAGCAAGAAGATCTAAAGGAACCTGCCAAGGAGGGGAGAATTGAGGCCAGGTTAGAAGAAGTGGAGCAAGAAGTCTTCAAGTATAAGAAGATGGTTGAGCGTGGTGTTGAAGCCAACTTCGACCTCATCAACGAGCTGAAGGCGTTCTACAAGAAGGAGATGTGGGGGATGTGGTCAGTCATCACCGCAGTAGAAGAAAGAATTGATGAGATCCAAGGGAAGATTTATGATCTTCACAACCAGAACTGTGAGTATGAACTAAAGTTTATGCGCATGGGTTTAGGTGCTGGAAGCAGGATCTTGGAGACTGAAGCCTCTCATGAGACCGGAGAACCTCTTCCATGGAAGCGCTTTGTCCAGGACTACATCAACAACAACAACAACAACAACAACAGGAATGAGGAGTAAATCTCCTCGGGTAATGGCATCCTCTTAGCTTGTTCCAAGCTTGGGGGAGTGCCCGGTATCTTTATCTTTATCTTAGTCTTTTAGAGTCAAGTAGAGTTGTATCATGTCTAGGGAAGTTATTTTATGAAATAGGTGTTTGCATTGAGGTCTATCACTCCTTCTATGGACAGTTTGTATCCGTGAGTGTGAAGTCGTCTATGATGGAATATTAATGAGAAGTCTATTAGTTCCTTCGCTGCACTCGGTATTCTCTTCACGCAATCGGCCTTATATGATGATTCTTATAGGGACTATTGATCTTATATCAGGTGTGGCTTTGAAAACTTTATTTAATTTTGGCAAACATAACTTTGGTCATGACAACATGCATGTTTTCTCAAGTAGCGACATAGCCAAAACCTTTATGTTATTATGATTGAAGTATTATGTTGACAAGGAAGACAACATGATGTGCCATGCTTACCTTAATGTTTATGTATATGTTTTGCATCTAAGTTAGCATCAACTGTCTATTCTCTCAAAGCCTTTGCTAGCCAAACTCCTTGCCTAGCAGATTTCTTCTTGTGCATCCATACCCTGAAACCAATATCTTCCATATGAGTCCACCATACCTTCCTATTCTTGGTATTTCCCTACCACTCCTAAAAGTATAGAATTTATGTGTTATCCTTAAATGTTCAAAATCTTCTGTTTTGTGCCTCTTGTTTAGCTCATGAGGAAGTAGTAGGTAATTCATGATCTTCTTAAGTTGGACAAGTTTGACCCCGGGATTGCATGTATAATCCGCAAAACCCATAATACGAGGAGGAACTGACATGAGTGCGCCCTGCTTGAAAGATAATACAAGAAACAAACCCTCCTTCACGCTTGGTCTATGAGAAATTAGAAACTTTGGCAGTGATAAACAAAGGAGATTAAGGGGATGTGATCGTCCCCACTTGGGAGCCGTTCCTCGAAACTTGTCCATCTTGAGAAGTAATTGAGCTATCTATTACCATTCTTTGAGAAACGACTCACCTCCCAAAATTTATTTTCATTGTGTTTGATTTAAGGATAGCACATGAGTTTTCCCTGCTTGCCTATAACAAGGCCTTTCGTTTAATTTTTGTTGAGTCAGTTTTCCCACTTCCCTCCTTCCTTAAAGAGAACAAACACTTGATGTTGATGAGGATTCATTCATATAATGCTGCATTAAGGTTTGCCATGCTGCATCATTGTTGACATTATATTTTGACAAGTAAGTTGCTTGCGAAAGCGCTTGCTAAGCAAACATCTTACTTTGTGTTAACCTTCTCAATTCATGAGTAATAACATGTTCTTTCAAAAGCTTCAAAATGTTTCATTATAATTAGAAAGAGCAAAAGTAAAAGTTATTAGTTGTCCTTTGACCAAGGATATGTTTGCCATAATTTGATGAGTTTTATCAGTCCTACTTTTGATTATAATTGTTATTACTTTCTCATAAGGACCTTATGAGTTGAGGTTGCTGTTGAGGATGCTAGAGTTTGGTGAAAGGATCATGATGCTTCTTGTCCGTATTTTATATAATAATTCTTTCCTATTCATTGATATATTTCATGTTATGATGCTATTCTTATGTTGTTTTGGCTTGTTTTGCACAGTTTGCAACTTTCCGATGCTGAAGCAGCAGACGCAGAATTCAGCGGTAAAAAGTGGACGCTGAGTTGCCGAAGCAGAAGACCTCCAAATTACCTGAAAATCGACGGAGGCCATTTTCCAGAGGGGCGATGAAGATACACAAAAGAGGGGACAAAAGGGGGCCACAGGGTGCCCAGGCGGCCACCTGGCGCGGCCCCCACCCTGGTCGTGCGGGGAGGGCGCCTAGACCCCTGGGCCACTCCCGGCTCCCCCTTTGACCTATATATCACTTGTCGTCCGAAAACACTAAAAAGAGAGGAGTTTCGCGAGTTCCACCACCGCTCCGAGGCGGAAACCAACAGAGGAGAAAAGACATCTCCGGCGGGCAGGCTCCGCCGGGGAGAACACCTCCCGGTAGGGGAGATAATCACCATCGTCGTCACCATCGTCACGAGCATCATCGACATCATCCCCAACATCAGCACCATCGGGTGCCCAGGCGGCCACCTGGCGCGGCCCCCACCCTGGCCATGCGGGGAGGGCGCCTGACCCCTGGGGCCACTCCCGGCTCCCCCTTTGACCTATATATCACTCGTCGTCCGAAAACCTAAAAAGAGAGGAGTTTCGCGAGTTCCACCGCCGCTCAGTGGAGGAAACCAACAGAGGAGAAAAGACATCTCTGGCGGGCAGACTCCGCCGGAGAGAACACCTCCCGGTAGGGGAGATCATCATCATAGTCGTCACCATCGTCACGGGCATCATCGACATCATCCCCAACATCAGCACCATCTCCACCATCATCCGATCTCACCTCACAAGTTTATCTTGTGTTGTAATCCGTACTATTTATGCTCTCTACTCTACCGGTGTTGATTTCTATCGTGTGATGAATGCTATTAAGTTTTGTTGGAGAAATGTCATTGTGTCCAGATCGTTTATCATCTATTTATCCCCACAGATCATGATCTCTTTTATGTCTTGTGAGTAGTTACTGTAGTTCTTGAGGATATGGGAGAAGTCTAGTTGTTAGTAGTCATATGATGTTTGCAACAGCCCAGTTTTCACAAAAATTAAAATTTTTGTTTTCGGTTTGAATTGTTTGATTGTCTGATTTGATTGCGGTGTTTGCATCCCTGATTTCTCGATCGGCGATTATTTTTCCCCCTCTTATCTCGTACCGGACGGAGACCGAACCTTGCCACCCTGACACTCGACCTTTGCGACACCGGGTTTCACCCGATCACCGTCACGAAAACCGCACCAGACAAGCCGCAGCCAACGGAATGAAAACCCCGTTTAATAATTAAACGGGATATTTTTATAGCGCGCTGGAAAGTTTTCTCGGAACGGTTCCACCACAAGGTGAACGCCTCCGGCTCGACGTGTTGATCGCGCAGTTCGAAGTTTTACCTGAATCGGAGGTACTGCGGACCCCCGGCGGTCAGAAACATGAGCACCGCGCGCGCGAGAGAAAAACCGGGGATGTTTTTGCAAACTGCCAGCCACCTAGGGTATATAAATACCACCACACTCCCACCCCTTTCTAGGGTTTCCCTAGCCACAAATTTGTAGCCACCCCCCTCAGATCTGCCCCAATTTTCGCAGTTTTACCCCAATTCTAGCAAACCCTAGCTCTCCAACGATCTGGACCCTCAGTTCGGCCGATCTGACGGCCAGAACGCGCCCACAGCCCACCTTCTCTCTCCTCTCAACTCCTGTCCATGGAGGCCGAGCCGCCGCGCCTCCGGCCAGCCCGACCGCCGTCCAACCTCCTCTCCCTCTCCTCCTTCTCTCTCCTCGCCTGTGCCCAACCACCCATATCAATTAGACTTGTGTGCGGACGATGAGGATGCATCTCAGTGGATCATCCGGCCTGAATGGGATGCCCCTCACGTTCGATGCTTTCCGAGAACGTTCTGTGCTTGGCCTTGTCTGCTTAGACAAGTGGGTACGGTTCTCGGCTCTCCATATGATTGTGTTGTAGCGAGGCTTGCATACGCTAACCCCGGGTCCCGACACCTGTCATGTCTACTTTAGTTCCATATCATTTGTGAGCATGTTTGCATTGATTATCCTGTTTATGCATTGCTCTAAAGTGTGCTTCGTGATGTTGGCAGATTGTGTTGCAAACTTGTTTTGCTCGTATCTTTTTAACCGTAACTCCGTTTGGAGTGTGCCTTATATGTAACTTGATTAGGTTTTCGTGTACTTTGTGTTTATGCTATTGTTTGCTGTCGTTAACCAATCTAAAATATGTTTTAGGACAGAACAGTACCAAATCTTTTAATTGTCGTGCGACACTTAGTGTTATACCATGTTTAGGTTGTGCCTCACTTAAATTGACTAGCATAGATAGTTTACTTTGTGCTTCACCTCTTGCCATGTTTGTGTGCTATGCCATGCTTGCTTGAGTTGCCATGTTAACAACCGTTGGTTGCTCACCTGTAGCTAGACAACTTGAACCCTTGTAAATGTGCGGTATCGTCGTGTGTGACGAGTACTCCACTTAACCTGTTAGTAACCGCTCTCGACGGTAGGTGCGATGTCTCGTGTTTCCTTCTTGTTGATGCTTGCTCGTGTTTGCTTCGTAGTAATATAGTTCTTGCTCCTTGATTGCTTTCCAGTGTTTATCGTCTTGTGTGCTTCCGCGGGTACCTTCGGAGACGATGCGAGCTTGCGATCAACAACACCTTTGGAACCCGACTTATCAACAGGCAAGGACTATACATTACTTATAATCCATTCTATTTCAACCAGCGGTTTGCATGCTAGTCTAGGTTAGGTTCGATGTTTGATCCTACCACATGTTTACAGCCTCTTTCAAACCGATACAGCCATGTCCCTTCCCAACAAACCATGTACTGTTATGTTACTATTGCTCGTTGCTCAGCCCCTGCTTAGTATGCATGCTTAGGATGATACGATGTTACCCTGTTACTCTTTGGTTTGGGATATCACATTATTATATTGTTTTTGATGATATGATTATTATAATGTTGACTATATTCGACGAAGGATGGAAGTTCTAGGCTATCCCGCCCCGACGCTTTGTTCCATTTGAGTCACCTAGGATCCGAGTTCCAGGTATTGGTTTTAAGACTGAGCGTGCCTAAGCGCGTGTGGGATTTTATGGGGTCCCCTTTTCTTACCTACCTAGCTTCAAACATTTCTAGTGGTGGCCCAAGCTGATTTACCATTTGAAACCGTGTGTCTGCTGGTCGGCCGCCAGTTGTTTACAAACCAACCTGGACCAGTGAGGACATAGTTCCCTTGCTGGCCCACCTTGTCCGGCTGAGGACCTGGTTTCCCATGTGTGATTAACCGTCTATCCAAACCTGCGACAGACGGTAGAGACCAGATCGAGAGAGCGGCCGGCTCCTGAGATGGATGTCGACTCACCGGGGGCCACCCGAATTTGTTCGTTGTTAGTGAGAGGGACTTGTCGTTTCGGATCTCTTGGAACTAAATCATAAAATGGTTGCGTGTGATGGGTAGCAACTTAGAGAGATGGGCGTGCGTGCGGAGCCTTGTAATGGGCAGTTGGTACACCCCTGCAGGGTTAAATCTTTTCGAGAAGCCGTGTCCACGGTTATGGACGACTTGAGACCTACTCCTTGTTCATAGACAACAACAACTGATGATAATCTTAATATAACTTGATCAACGTGTGTGTTCCTTGACTGCTTCTTCTTCGTCGGGATGCGAAGAGGAGGACAAGGATAGGATAGGTGTTATGATTGCGCAAGTAGCTGATAGCAAGACTTGTTGGAGGCGATTCCTCATCGAATGCTTGGCTTCTTATCTTACTCTCTAGATCGTTAGCCACTTCATAAATGCTAGTGCGGCAGCAACCTCACCACTTACCCCTTCCTTACCGTAAACTTCTAGTTGTCCTAGAATGACGAGTGATGAAGTCCTTGCTGGGTCAGATGACCACTACAGTTGGATTCTGAGTACCTATGTACTCATGATACTACCCCCAAACTCTTTTCAGGGTTCTGATCGACAACAGGTACGATGATCGACGTTTCAAGTGGAGACTCAATGACGACTAGTTAGGAGGATCCCGGCGGAGGGCCTGGACCCGTGTGGTTATGGGGATCGATGTTTTTCTCTTTGCCACTAGGCATTTGGTTGTAGTCTGTACCCAGACATGTACCTTCCGCCGTTGTATTGTATTTGAGGCAGTTGTATGCCAATTGTATGAGATGTTGTATCCTTGTATCTGTAATGTTGTGATATCATGTCGGAAATCCGGAGCATATGGCTTTGTCATAAGTCGCGGTGGGACCGATATGTGCTTCGGCCCCGGATCTGGGTGGAAAGACCTAGATCTGGAACAGTACCGCATATCAGGCCTTACAACTTGGTATCAGAGCCTTACCGACCATAGGATCCCTTCTCTGGCCGAAGTTGAGTCTAGAAAAAAATATTTTGTAGTTACTAAGTTAGTTATCGGAGAGTAGGAATCTTTTTACTCCTTACCCTTGCTCTGGATAGGACAAGTGTCGTAAGTGTTTTACTCTCGACTTATCCCCTTTCAAACTTTAGGATCTTGAGTGTGTGGAGTTTCGGAACCGTTACAATGCCTTGCTTGCAGCGTATTGTCTCGATTCCGAGCTCAGGTGGGAATTCATGTAGTACCTTTAGCTTATCCCGTTTCGGATAACATCTGGGTCGTCCTTTGCCCTCCCTCCTTTTTCCCGGTGTTTTCACGACTAGCGTGGGAAAAGAACTATCCCTTTGACCAGGTTTTAACTGTCGTTCTTCCTCTTGACACTGACGGTTTCATTTTTCCGACGATGTCGTCTCCCTGCGGAAAGTGTTCGGAGCAAGTTCGTCGTCGACATGAAGTAGAGTCCCTTGTTGGTGGTGTTGAAGATAGTCGACTCTCTTTTCTCTCCCCCTTCCCCCTCTCCCCCGGATCGTCCTAGATCTCGGGACGAGATCCCTTATTGGTGGTGTTGTATTGTAACAGCCCAGTTTTCAGAAAAATTAAAAAATTTGTTTTCGGTTTCAATTCTTTGATTGTCTGATTTGTTTGCGGTGTTTGCATCCCCGATTTATCGATCGGCGATTATTTTCCCCCTCTTATCTCGTATCGGACGGAGACCGAACCTTGCCACCCTAACACTCGACCTTTGCGACACCGGGTTTCACCCGATCACCGTCGCGAAAACCGCACGAGACCAGCCGCAGCCAACGGAACGAAAACCCCGTTTAATAATTAAACGGGATATTTTTATAGCGCACCGGAAAGTTTTCTCGGAACGGTTCCAGCGCGAGGTGAACGCCTCCGGCTCGACGCGTTGATCGTGTGTTCGAAGTTTTATCCGAATCGGAGGTACTGCGGACCCCCGGCGGTCAGAAACGTGAGCACCGCGTGCGCGAGAGAAAAACCGGGGATGTTTTTGCAAACTGCCAGCCACCTGGGCTATATAAAGACCACCACACTCCCACCCCTTTCTAGGGTTTCCCTAGCCACAAATTTGCAGCCACCCCCCTCAGATCTGCCCCAATTTTCGCAGTTTTACCCCAATTCCAGCAAACCCTAGATCTCCAACGATCTGGACCCTCAGATCGGCCGATCTGACGGCCAGAACGCGCCCACAGCCCACCTTCTCTCTCCTCTCCACTCCTGTTCATGGAGGCCGAGCCGCCGCGCCGAGCGCCTCTGGCCAGCCCGACCGCCGGCCAACCTCCCTCTCCTCCTTCCCTCTCCTCGCCGGACTCCCTCTTTCCTCCTCTGCCTCACCCTCTCCCTCCTCTAGCTTTCTTCCCGTAGGTCCGGCCCGAGGGCCATGGCCAGGAGAGGCGCCGCCGGCTCGAGCTCCGCCGCCCCACGGGAGCCTGCCTGCAGGCCTCACTCCGGTGGCCCCATGCCCTCCTACGCCGGAGCCGCGATCCCCACCAAGCCCCTGCACCGAGCGCCGCCACGGGGAAGATCGCCGGAGTCGGCAACCGTCCGCGGCGCCGCCCCCGCTCGTCCAGGAGAGGACGAAGCCCCAGCGCGCCCAGCTGGGCCTCCCCTCCTGCCTTGGGCCGGCCTCAGCACAGCCGGCCAACGGCCCAAGCCGGCCTCCCCTCCACAGCCAAGCCGCCTCCGCCATGGGCCTCGGCCCACTAGGTGAGCCCAGGCCGCCCAGCCCCTATTTTTTTCTTTTTGTTATTTATCTTTTTTTTTCTGCCTGCTGCCTGTGATTTTTTCTAAGTCCCTGTAATTTTGCTGCTGATCTGTTTTTGCGTTGTAATTTCCCGTAAATCTGTAGCTCAGATCGCGTTGCGCCGAAAATGAAAGTTGCTTAGAATTGTGTGTACTTTAATTCATATTTTGTGAGATTTTGCATTTGAGGTCATCTTGATTGTGTAATTTTTGTTCAAACAGGGCTACCTGTCGTTAACTGCTGCTAAGTTGTTGTAGCTGTTATTTTTATTGCAACTTCGGGTGACGATTGCTTCGCAACCGTTCGTCGAAATTGAGTGATTCCTTTTGCGTTGCGTTAACCATTGTTTCTAATTCAGTTTCATGCATTCACATGCCATAATTGCTTGCTGCCTCATGATTGTATCTTGCTCCAAAGTAGCTACCCTGCTGTTAGTGTGCTGCTGTTTATATTTTGTTGCAACTTCGGTCGACGAGTATGTCGCGACCGTTTATCGGAACTAAGTGATTCCAATTGCATATTGTTAAGCATCATGTCTACTTCCATTACATGTATTGCATATACATGATATGCTTGCTGGTCATATAGTTATTGAACTCCAAAGTTGCTATGCTGCTGCTTTTGACAGCCACCTCAGTTTTTCTCTAAGTCTGTAACGTTCCGATGCCATGTGGCATGCTTAATATCTTTTGATCTATGATGCCTATTTGCATGATTCCTTTTGCCATGCCTTACCTGTCATGTCTACCTTAGTTCCATATCATTTGTGAGCATGTTTTCATTGATTATCCTGTTTATGCATTGCTCTAAAGTGTGCTTCGTGATGTTGGCAAATTGTGTTGCAAACTTGTTTTGCTCGTATCTTTTTAACCGTAACTCCGTTTGGAGTGTGCCTTATATGTAACTTGATTAGTTTTTCGTGTACTTTGTGTTTATGCTATTGTTTGTTGTTGTTAACCAATATAAAATATGGTTTAGGACAGAACAGTACCAAATCTTTTAATTGTCATGCGGCACTTAGTGTTATGCCATGTTTAGGTTGTGCCTCACTTAAATTGACTAGCATAGATAGTTTACTTTGTGCTTCACCTCTTGCCATGTTTGTGTGCTCTGCCATGCTTGCTTGAGTTGCCATGTTAACAACCGTTGGTTGATCACCTGTAGCTAGACAACTTGAACCCTTGTAAATGTGCACAATCGTCGTGTGTGACGAGTACTCCACTTAACCTGTTAGTAACCGCTCTCGACGGTAGGTGCGATGTCTCGTGTTGCCTTCTTGTTGATGCTTGCTCGTGTTTGCTTCGTAGTAATATAGTTCTTGCTCCTTGATTGCTTTCCAGTGTTTATCGTCTTGTGTGCTTTCGTGGGTACCTTCGGAGACGATGCGAGCTTGCGATCAACAACACCTTTGGAACCCGACTTATCAACAGGCAAGGACTATACATTACTTATAATCCATTCTATTTCAACCAGCGGTTTGCATGCTAGTCTAGGTTAGGTTCGATGTTTGATCCTACCACATGTTTACAGCCTCTTTCAAACCGATACAGCCATGTCCCTTCCCAGCAAACCATGTACTGTTATGTTACTATTGCTCGTTGCTCAGCCCCTGCTTAGTATGCATGCTTAGGATGATACGATGTTACCCTCTTACTCTTTGGTTTGGGATATCACATTATTATATTGTTGTTGATGATATGATTATTATAATGTTGACTATATTCGACGAAGGATGGAAGTTCTAGGCTATCCCGCCCCGACGCTTTGTTCCATTTGAGTCACCTAGGATCCGAGTTCCGGGTATTGGTTTTAAGACTGAGCGTGCCTAACCGCGTGTGGGATTTTATGGGGTCCGCTTTTCTTACCTACCTAGCTTCAAACATTTCTAGTGGTGGCCCAAGCTGATTTACCATTTGAAACCGTGTGTCTGCTGGTCGGCCGCCAGTTGTTTACAAACCAACCTGGACCAGTGAGGACATAGTTCCCTTGCTGGCCCACCTTGTCCGGCTGAGGACCTGGTTTCCCATGTGTGATTAACCGTCTATCCAAACCTGCGACAGACGGTAGAGACCAGATCGAGAGAGCGGCCGGCTCCTGAGATGGATGTCGACTCACCGGGGGCCACCCGGATTTGTTCGTTGTTAGTGAGAGGGACCTGTCGTTTCGGATCTCTTGGAACTAAATCATAAAATGGTTGCCTGTGATGGATAGCAACTGAGAGAGATGGGCGTGCGTGCGGAGCCTTGTAATGGGCAGTTGGTACACCCCTGCAGGGTTAAATCTTTTCGAGAAGCCGTGTCCACGGTTATGGACGACTTGAGACATACTCCTTGTTCATAGACAACAACAACTGATGATAATCTTAATATAACATGATCAACGTGTGTGTGCCTTGACTGCTTCTTCTTCGTCGGGATGCGAAGAGGAGGACAAGGATAGGATAGGTGTTATGATTGCGTAAGTAGCTGATAGCAAGACTTGTTAGAGGCGATTCCTCATCGAATGCTTGACTTCTTATCTTACTCTCTAGATCGTTAGCCACTTCATAAATGCTAGTGCGGCAGCAACCTCACCACTTACCCCTTCCTTACCGTAAACTACTAGTTGTCCTAGAATGACGAGTGATGAAGTCCTTGCTGGGTCAGATGACCACTACAGTTGGATTCTGAGTACCTATGTACTCATGATACTACCCCGAAACTCTTTTCAGGGTTCTGATCGACAACAGGTACGGTGATCGACGTTTCAAGTGGAGACTCGACGACGACTAGTTAGGCGGATCCCGGCGGAGGGCCTGGACCCGTGTGGTTATGGGGATCGATGTTTTTCTCTTTGCCACTAGGCATTTTGTTGTAGTCTGTACCCAGACATGTACCTTCCGCCGTTGTAATGTATTTGAGGCCGTTGTATGCCGATTGTATGAGATGTTGTATCCTTGTATCTGTAATGTTGTGATATCATGTTGGAAATCCGGAGCATATGGCTTTGTCATAAGTCGCGGTGGGACCGATATGTGCTTCGTCCCCGGATCTGGGTGGAAATACCTAGATCTGGAACAGTACCGCATATCAGGCCTTACAACTTGGTATCAGAGCCTTACCGACTTTAGGATCCCTTCTCTGGCCGAAGTTGAGTCTAGACAAAAATATTTTGTAGTTACTAAGTTAGTTATCGGAGAGTAGGAATCTTTTTACTCCTTACCCTTGCTCTGGACAGGACAAGTGTCGTAAGTGTTTTACTCTCGACTTATCCCCTTTCAAACTTTAGGATCTCGAGTGTGTGGAGTTTCGGAACCGTTACAATGCCTAGCTTGCAGCGTATTGTCTCGATTCCGAGCTCAGGTGGGAATTCCTGTAGTACCTTTAGCTTATCCCGTTTCGGATAACATCTGGGTCGTCCTTTGCCCTTCCACCTTTTTTCCCGGTGTTTTCACGACTTGCGTCGAAAAGCACTATCCCTTTGACCAGGTTTTAACTGTCGTTCTTCCTCTTGACACTGACGGTTTCATTTTTTCGACGATGTCGTCTCCCTGCGGAAAGTTTTCGGAGGAAGTTCGTCGTCGACATGTAGTAGAGTCCCTTGTTGGTGGTGTTGAAGATCGTCGACTCTCTTTTCTCTCCCCCTTCCCCCTCTCCCCCGGATCGTCCTGGATCTCGGGACGAGATCCCTTGTTGGTGGTGTTGTATTGTAACAACCCAGTTTTCACAAAAATTAAAAAATTTGTTTTCGGTTTGAATTGTTTGATTGTCTGATTTGTTTGCGGTGTTTGCATCCTCGATATATCGATCGACGATTATTTTCCCCCTCTTATCTCGTATCGGAAGGAGACCGAACCTTGCCACCCTAACACACGACCTTTGCGACACCGGGTTTCACCCGATCACCGTCGCGAAAACCGCACGAGACCAGCTGCAGCCAACGGAACGAAAACCCTGTTTAATAATTAAACGGGATATTTTTATAGCACGCCGGAAAGTTTTCTCCCACAGCCCACCTTCTCTCTCCTCTCCACTCCTGTCCATGGAGGCCGAGCCGCCGCGCCGAGCGCCTCCGGCCAGCCCGACTGCCGGCCAACCTCCCTCTCCTCCTTCCCTCTCCTCGCCGGACTCCCTCTTTCCTCCTCTGCCTCACCCTCTCCCTCCTCTAGCTTTCTTCCCGTATGTCCGGCCCGAGGGCCATGGCCAGGAGAGGCGCCGCCGGCTCGAGCTCCGCCGCCCCACGGGAGCCCGCCTCCAGGCCTCACGCCGGTGGCCCCGTGCCCTCCTCCGCCGGAGCCGCGCTCCCCACTCGGAACGGTTCCAGCACGAGGTTAACGCCTCCGGCTCGACGCGTTGATCGCGCAGTTCGAAGTTTTACCCGACTCGGAGGTACTGCGGACCCCCGGCGGTCAGAAACATGAGCACCGGGCGCGCGAGAGAAAAACCGGGGATGTTTTTGCAAACTGCCAGCCACCTGGGCTATATAAAGACCACCACACTCCCACCCCTTTCTAGGGTTTCCCTAGCCACAAATTTGCAGCCACCCCCTCAGATCTGCCCCAATTTTCGAAGTTTTACCCCAATTCCAGCAAACCCTAGCTCCCCAACGATCTAGACCCTCAGATCGGCCGATCTGACGGCCAGAACGCGCCCATAGACCACCTTCTCTCTCCTCTCCACTCCTGTCCATGGAGGCCGAGACGCCGCGCCGAGCGCCTCCGGCCAGCCCGACCGCCGGCCAACCTCCCTCTCCTCCTTCCCTCTCCTCGTCGGACTCCCTCTTTCCTCCTCTGCCTCACCCTCTCCCTCCTCTAGCTTTCTTCCCATAGGTCCGGCCCGAGGGCCATGGCCAGGAGAGGCGCCGCCGGCTCGAGCTCCGCCGCCCCACGGGAGCCCGCCTCCAGGCCTCACTCCGGTGGCCCCGTGCCCTCCTCCGCCGGAGCCGCGCTCCCCACCAAGCGCCTGCACCGACCGCCGCCACGGGGAAGATCCTCGGAGTCGGCAACCGTCCGCGGCGCCGCCCCCGCTCGTCCAGGAGAGGACGAAGCCCCAGCGTGCCCAGCTGGGCCTCCCCTCCCGCCTTGAGCCGGCCTCAGCACAGCCGGCCAACGGCCCAAGCCGGCCTCCCCTCCACAGCCAAGCCGCCTCCGCCATGGGCCTCGGCCCACTAGGTGAGCCCAGGCCGCCCAACCCCTCTTTTTTTTCTTTTTGTTATTTATCTTTTTTTGTCTTCCTGCTGCCTGTGATTTTTTCTAAGTCCCTGTAATTTTTCTGCTGATCTGTTTTTGCGTTGTAATTTCCCGTTAATCTGTAGCTCGGATCGCGTTGCGCCGAAAATGAAAGTTGCTTAGAATTGCGTGTACTTTAATTCGTCTTTTGTGAGATTTTGCATTTGAGGTCATATTGATTGTGTAATTTCTGTTCAAACAGGGCTACCTGTCGTTAACTGTTGCTAAGTTGTTGTAGCTGTTATTTTTATTGCAACTTCGGGTGACGATTGCTTCGCAACCGTTCATCGGAATTGAGTGATTCCTTTTGCGTTGCGTTAAGCATTGTTTCTAATTCAGTTTCATGCATTCACATGCCATACTTGCTTGCTGCATCATGATTGTATCTTGCTCCAAAGTAGCTACCCTGCTGTTAGTGTGCTGCTTTTTATATTTTGTTGCAACTTCGGTCGACGAGTATGTCGCGACCGTTTATCGGAACTAAGTGATTCCAATTGCATATTGTTAAGCATCATTTCTACTTCCATTACATGTATTCCATTTACATGATATGCTTGCTGGTAATATAGTTATTGAACTCCAAAGTTGCTATGCTGCTGTTTTTGATAGCCACCTCTGTTTTTCTCTAAGTCTGTAACGTTCCGATGCCATGTGGCATGCTTAATATCTTTTGATCTATGATGCCTATTTGCATGATTCCTTTTGCCATGCCTTCCCTGTCATGTCTACTTTAGTTCCATATCATTTGTGAGCATGTTTGCATTGATTATCCTGTTTATGCATTGCTCTAAAGTGTGCTTCGTGATGTTGGCAGATTGTGTTGCAAACTTGTTTTGCTCGTATCTTTTTAACCGTAACTCCGTTTGGAGTGTGCCTTATATGTAACTTGATTAGTTTTTCGTGTACTTTGTGTTTATGCTATTGTTTGCTGTTGTTAACCAATCTAAAATATAGTTTAGGACAGAACAGTACCAAATCTTTTAATTGTTGTGCGGCACTTAGTGTTATGCCATGTTTAGGTTGTGCCTCACTTAAATTGACTAGCATAGATAGTTTACTTTGTGCTTCACCTCTTGCCATGTTTGTGTGCTATGCCATGCTTTCTTGAATTGCCATGTTAACAACCGTTGGTTGATCACCTGTAGCTAGACAACTTGAACCCTTGTAAATGTGCACAATCGTCGTGTGTGACGAGTACTCCACTTAACCTGTTAGTAACCGCTCTCGACGGTAGGTGCGATGTCTCGTGTTGCCTTCTTGTTGATGCTTGCTCGTGTTTGCTTCGTAGTAATATAGTTCTTGCTCCTTGATTGCTTTCCAGTGTTTATCATCTTGTGTGCTTCCGCGGGTACCTTCGGAGACGATGCGAGCTTGCGATCAACAACACCTTTGGAACCCGACTTATCAACAGGCAAGGACTATACATTACTTATAATCCATTCTATTTCAACCAGCGGTTTGCATGCTAGTCTAGGTTAGGTTCGATGTTTGATCTTACCACATGTTTACAGCCTCTTTCAAACCGATACAGCCATGTCCCTTCCCAGCAAACCATGTACTGCTATGTTACTATTGCTCGTTGCTCAGCCCATGCTTAGTATGCATGCTTAGGATGATACGATGTTACCGTGTTACTCTTTGGTTTGGGATATCACATTATTATATTGTTGTTGATGATATGATTATTATAATGTTGACTATATTCGACGAAGGATGGAAGTTCTAGGCTATCCCGCCCCGACGCTTTGTTCCATTTGAGTCACCTAGGATCCGAGTTCCGGGTATTGGTTTTAAGACTGAGCGTGCCTAACCGCGTGTGGGATTTTATGGGGTCCCCTTTTCTTACCTACCTAGCTTCAAACATTTCTAGTGGTGGCCCAAGCTGATTTACCATTTGAAACCGTTTGTCTGCTGGTCGGCCGCCAGTTGTTTACAAACCAACCTGGACCAGTGAGGACATAGTTCCCTTGCTGGCCCACCTTGTCCGGCTGAGGACCTGGTTTCCCATGTGTGATTAACCGTCTATCCAAACCTGCGACAGACGGTAGAGACCAGATCGAGAGAGCGGCCGGCTCCTGAGATGGATGTCGACTCACCGGGGGCCACCCGGATTTGTTCGTTGTTAGTGAGAGGGACCTGTCGTTTCGGATCTCTTGGAACTAAATCATAAAATGGTTTCCTGTGATGGATAGCAACTGAGAGAGATGGGCGTGCGTGCGGAGCCTTGTAATGAGCAGTTGGTACACCCCTGCAGGGTTAAATCTTTTCGAGAAGCCGTGTCCACGGTTATGGACGACTAGAAACCTACTCCTTGTTCATAGACAACAACAACTGATGATAATCTTAATATAACTTGATCAACGTGTGTGTGCCTTGACTACTTCTTCTTCGTCGGGATGCGAATAGGAGGACAAGGATAGGATAGGTGTTATGATTGAGTAAGTAGCTGATAGCAAGACTTGTTAGAGGCGATTCCTCATCGAATGCTTGGCTTCTTATCTTACTCTCTAGATCGTTTGCCACTTCATAAATGCTAGTGCGGCAGCAACCTCACCACTTACCCCTTCCTTACCGTAAACTACTAGTTGTCCTAGAATGAAGAGTGATGAAGTCCTTGCTGGGTCAGATGACCTCTACAGTTGGATGTTGACTACCTCTGTACTCATGATACTACCCCCAAACTCTTTTCAAGGTTCTGATCGACAACAGGTACGGTGATCGACGTTTCAAGTGGAGACTCGACGACGACTAGTTAGGCGGATCCCGGCGGAGGGCCTGGAACCGTGTGGTTATGGGGATCGATGTTTTTCTCTTTGCCACTAGGAATTTTGTTGTAGTCTGTACCTAGACATGTATCTTCCGATGTTGTATTGTATTTGAGGCAGTTGTATGCCGATTGTATGAGATGTTGTATCCTTGTATCTGTAATGTTGTGATATCATGTTGGAAATCCGGGGCATATGGCTTTGTCATATGTCGCGGTGGGACCGATATGTGCTTCGTCCCCGGATCTAGGTGGAAACATCTAGATCTGGAACAGTACCGCATATCGGGCCTTACAATGTTGAAGTAATATGTGTTCTTTGATATTTAAGTTGTGTTGTTATTCTCCTAGTGGTGTTGTGTGAGTCGAACACTCAACACTTCTCCTTATTAAGGACCTAGGGGAATGCATTGTGTATAAAAAATCCTTACGGTGGGTTGCCGGAGTGACAGAAACCTGAACCCTAGTTCGCACGCTTTTGCACAAGGGAACAATGGATCATCGATCGTATTCCTATGGTTAGGCTTTTGCCTTAATTACTATCTTGTATTTGTGGATACTTGCAAGATGTTTAATCATAACAGTGCACTTATCTTAGTCTAGAGGGTGTACTAGCATAGATCCACCCACTCGACACTTATCAACACAGCACATAGTACCGATGCGGAATATGGCGAAATCACGTGACTATTACTCCCGTGTGTTCTCATGAATGCTTTAGCCTTAATAAGTTTAGTTTCTAGGCCTATCCTTTGCTCAAAAGTATTGGGCCACTTGTTACTCCTTAGTGCCTTTTAGTTCACTCGCTTTTACCTTTTTGTTGCTTATAACGAAAATCCCTAAAAAGCTATCTTTCAGTTCCTTCAACCATTTCTTTACCAAAGTCACTTACCAATTCCTTCTGCTCCTCGTTGGATTTGACACTCTTATTTATCGAAAACACTACAAGCGATCCCCTACAGTTGAGGGTCCTCATCAAGGAGGATCAAACCCTTCTTGAGGCATGATGATCTGTTGGGAGAGGAGTGAGTCATTTTCTTTCCTCAGATCGTCATGAGACATCCTCACCCGTTCAAGTTTTTTCTTTCTCATGAGGAACTCATGGGCCAGCTTGTCATGATTGGAGAGGAGTGCCTCATGACGACTGATCAAATCTTGAAACTTTGACTGAAGAATTTTAGATTCATCAGTCAACTTTTGAGACTTTGTCATTTCCTCAACCAACATATCATCACTTTGGTTTAGTCGGTTTTGAATTATCTCAAGTGCATGTTGTTGCTTTGAAGCAAGTTTAGAAACTTTAGCATAGTTTTCATCAGGTTCTTCATCTTAGGCATCATCACAGGAAGAGTGAGAAGATTCCTTAGAGGTCTTGGCCATGAAGCAGAAGGCGGGAGTGGTATCTTCAGCCTCGTCATCAATGCGGTGTGAGACTAATTCCTCAGTGCTGAAGATTAACTTGCTGACTAGTGCTGTGGAAAGAGCGAGACCAGCCACACCTTCAGATTGTTCAGACCCTTCTTCCTCAGCTTCAGGATCATAATCATATTCTTTAGAAACCAATTCTTTGCCGAGATATGCGCGAGCCTTGCGGGAGCTGCTGTTCTTGTATCCAGCAGACTTTGAGGATCTTGAGGATTTCTTATTTGAACTTTCATCAGAACTGACATCTTTTCCTTTCTTCTTCTTCTTCTTAAGCTTAGCTTCCTTTTCCCAAAGAGGACATTCAGCGATTCAATGGCCAGGTTTCTTGCATTTGCGGCAGACTCTTTTTCTTGCCTCAACTGAGTCATGATCTTTGTTTCTTCTTGAGGAAGATCTTGAGGAATTTCCGAAATGATTCTTCTTAGTGAATTCTTGGAACTTTATGGTGAGGAGAGCCAATTCTCGATTGAGAGTTTCAGGATCATCAGAGTCAGCCTCAGACTCTTCATCAGAGGTCACCTTTCGTGCTTTAGCTTTTAGCATGCAGACTTTTGGGGTGGATCCGTATAAGTCTCGTTTGTCAGAAAGCTTCAGTTCATGAGCATTGAGGCACTCAAGAATGTCAGCAGGATCAAGAGTCTTGAAGTCAGGACGTTCTTGAATCATCAGTGATAAAAAATCAAATGAATCATCGAGAGACCTCATTAGTTTCTTCACCACTTCGTGATCTGTATTATCAGTGTCACCCAGTGCTTGAATGTCATTTGATATATCAGTGAGTCTGTCAAAGGTTTGTTGCACATGTTCATTGTCCAAACGGTTTGTTCCATCGCTTTTCTTGACAAAGAGCGAAGGTGCTCCCCAAGCTGAGGAACTAGGGCGAATGAAGAATTTCCCAAGTGCTTCGTCGATTTCCTTCATAAGTTCAAGGAGTTCATGCGGCGGCATCTTGTAAGGAGGCTTAGCAATAGGGGTAGTGTCGGCTTCAAGTCGATGACGAATTCAACCTCTCTAGTCAGGGGTATTCCTGGCAGTTCTTTTGGGAAGACGTCGAGAAAATCACAAACGACTGGAACTTTCTCAATGCCTTCAAGAGGTGAGACGTTCAAAGCATTCATAATATAGATCTGCGCTTCATCACCCACAGGTAATTCGGGTGGTGTGGTTAACAATCTCGCCGGAGGGGTGAAAGAGTTGGACAGACTTGGTGCCACAATACAGTGCGGCATCGTGAACTTTCAACCAATCCATTCCTAGAATGAGGTCTATGGTGGAAGACTTCAGGAGGATGGGGGAAACAAGGAATACAATCCCTTCGATTTCAACGGTGGTATTGGGCACTAACTCGGTAGTGTGGCAATGGCCTATCGGGGTGCGTACAACCATCGGTGGGTTCATCCTTTCCATCGTGAAGTTAGGCGACGATTCAAATGCTTCTGAGATGAATGAATGCAATGCTCTTGAATCAAATAAAACAGTAGAAGGTACAGAATTTACGAGAAGGCTACCCATAACAGTAACGGGTTGTTCCTGAGCTTCCACAACATCAATGTTGTAAGCATGTCCACGATCATGAGCAGCATACCCAATATTGTAGTTGGGGGTCCTATTGTTGCCACGACCATTTCCGCGGCCAGAAGGGTGAACTACCAGTTGATTCTGAGTCTAGGGCCAGTCTCTGACAATATAACTGGGGAGACGACACTTGACGCACAGTCCATCCTGAGTATGGAGGGGTGCTGCATTGGGTGGTGGGGATAGAGCTCTTGGCCTCGATGGTGGCTGAGGCAGACGGGCTGCAGCATACGAAGGACTTGGAGCAGGGGCAAGTGCCTGAGTCACACTGTTAGGGAGCCAGATACAACGCTTCTATGTTGCGCCCGAAGATGAGCCAACGCCACGATAGCGTTTCTATGAGTCCTTGTGCTCCATCTGGGCAGTCTCGACGGTGATAGACTTGTTCACCATGATGGCGAAGTTGGTGAAATCATGAACGGCAAGAGCGAGCTTGAGGTTTGAATTGAGGCCACGGCGGAACTTCTGCTGCTCGCGGGTATCAGTGGTGATCTCTTCTTTTGCATAGCGAGAGAGGTTGAGGAACTCACGCTGATAGGCTTCAACTGTCATGTTTCCCTGAGTGAGGTTGCGGAATTATTCCCGCTTGCGATCCATGATCCCCTGAGGAATGTTGCGGGCATGAAAGGCAGTCTGAAATTCATCCCAGGTGATGACTTCCCCAACTGGAAGTGAACGCTTGTGGGTGCTCCACCACTGAGCAGCGGCGCCTTTCAGGTGATAGGACGCAAAGTTCACATAGTCGGCTGGATCGACATTAGCAGACTCCATCTCGTGAGTGATGTCGTGAAGCCAGTCATCAGCATCCAATGGCTGAAAAGAGTTGCAGAATATAGTGGGGTTGAGGCGGGTGAAGTCGTGTAGAGTCACTGTGGCATGCGGATGGTGGTGCCCATTCTGATTCTGCTGGGGGAACTGATCCATGATATTCTGCATGAACTGACGGTTCAGCTCAAACTGCTGCATCATTGTCGGGACCCGGGGTTAGCGTATGTAATTCCGGTCACAATACAATCACATGGAGAGCCGAGAGCCGTACCCACTTGTCTAAGCAGACAAGGCCAAGCACAGATCACTCTCGGTAAGCATCGAACGTGAGGGGCATCCCATCCAGGCCGGATGATCAACTGAGATGGGTCCTCATCGTCCTCTCACAAGTCTAAATGCTTATGGGTGGTGAATCCCATAATCATAGACAAGTCGCCTCAACCATGTTATCGATTGAATCATAACCCTGACATAAACTTACTCCAGCCCGATCACTTAGTCGGGATCTCGGGCGGGCTCGATCATACAACAAAGTGTGCCACGTGACAGAGTCACGAACAATCGCATCGCGATGCCCCAAGCTGCGCACATCTAAGGGCCACTTGGTGTATAAAAGACCGCCGGCAAGAACACAACTAAGCTATCGAACCCCACACTAAGACATGCATGTTATAATCATACACGCAGCATACATGTCCAGTGTAAATAGCAGGTAATCACAACATGAACTCTACAAACTCAGTCTTTATAACTTCTGCTAAACAGAGCAGACATAGTAGTTTTATTACAAGCAGAGATCACATGAATGTGATCCAACATTACATCAAACATCAACGGAAGAAAATTATGTCTTAGTAAAGACAAGTTTAACAAATGGCTTAAGAAGCCTGAAAGAAAATACAACGACCCTCCAAAGGGCACAGGCTGCTGCCTGGAACTATACGACATTGGTCCACGTCGAGCTCGAGGTAGAGGCCACCATCAGGGTCAGTGGTCTCGTCTCTAAAACATAGAATAAGCAAACGTGAGTACAAAGTCATACTCAGCAAGACTTACATAGGAACTATACTACTCATGCACATGTATCAAGGCAAAGGGAGGTGGAGTTTCACTTGCAGAAATGCCAGCTTTGACTTGGCTAATCCTGAACTACGAGTACCAGAGAGAGGTAAGAGCGTACACGAGTCCAAGTAACAGTCTCCAACCAATACTCCACTATGGTGCCTTCCTCGACTTCCTCACAAGGAAGCACGCCATAGCACTCACACTTATATTGGTGTGTTTTAGAAGTATCTGGTTCAAGTTATCTATGATCAAGTAAAGGTCTCCAAGTAGTCCATAACCGCGGACACGGCTATTCGAATAGTTCATTAACCCTGCAGGGGTGTACTGCTACACACACGCCTCATCAGTTACCGCCTGGGGATGGACCCTTCATGTGAGTACCGGCGAGGATGCTGCCACGACACTTCACTCACGGCACCATCTCTAGTCCTAGGGAGTCGCCTATTTGAGTTGGGACAACGATCGGAATCCGGCCGATTGTTCCGATGCAGACTCAAACGTTGTGTGACTGACATCAAGCTCAACTCGATCATGATCACTTGATTCAACGTGCCCACAACCTACGCCAACCACTTACCTTGGTTCCACCTGCTTGAGATCGTTAAAGGGCAAACTACTTGCGACTCCTGGACTGGTCCGGGGTGAGGTACTAGGCCGAGAGGGGTCAGTGAGCCCAATGTGTGGTCGTACTCTTAGTCTTGGATAACAACACAAGAACTCGGGCCTAAGGAAGTGTTCAACGAGACAACCCACTGTGTACTCCTACACAGCCTCTCATCGTTCACCTTTGTTTAGGGTAGCTTCACCAACACGTTACCACCATCATTCACATGATCACTACCATCCCGACTCACATCAAAGTAGCCTCAGGTAACAACTCTAAGCATGCAATAAGTTGTAACAGTTGCAGGGGCCACATGACATCTGCTAGGATTGTGGTTTTCTTACTACTGTGACAAAATGATAGGTCATGCAAAGGAATAGGTTCAACTAGCGGTAGAACGTATCATGGTGACATCCTAAACATGCATTTGCGAGAATGAGAGGGAACTCGGATTTTATAGATATGATCAAAGAGGGGGTTGCTTGCCTTGCTGACGATCACGAGGTATCACTCTTCTGACGTGAGGTTGAACTCGTCTCCGAGATCAACTCTACCGAGAAGATGCAATCACCGAAGCAATGAAAGTAAAGCACATTCAAGATAATACAATGCACATTCAAAATGCAAAACATAACATGGCAAGGTGGTGATGTGACCTATGATTAAATTGCCACATTTTAATTGAAGTTAATTTGAAAAGTAAATTCAAATTCAAACTCCAAATGTTATTCAATTTAGTTTCAACTTGCATTTTCTAAAGTTTGTTCATTGTAAACCAAGGTATCATATGGGTGAAATGCTTCTGAAGTACAAGTGATGTGTGGTGCATTTCAAAGTTTGAAGTTGGAATAGCAATTGAATTCATTTTGAAATAATTCCAATTAAATCAAATAGCAAAAGCTACTGATCCCTTTTTAAGATCAACTCCAACAGAGCTGAAAGTTGGAAATTTGGATAGAGGATTTTCTCCTGATCATTTTTCATATATTATATGTTAAATTTGGAGTTAAAATGAATTTTCTATGATTTTTCAAAGTTTCAGCCATTTTCTGGAATTTACTGAATAAATTAAACGATTTAACAATTTCTGCGTCAGGGTGACGTCAGTATGACGTGGGAAACCCTGACAGCTTCGGCCCACTGGTCAGTGTCTCTGTGTTAACAGTGGGTTTAGTTCAATTTAATTAAACCAGTTAATGCCCTTGGGCCCACAGTCAGAGAGAGAGAGAGAGGGGGGGATTAGAGGGGGGTTTAGTTCCTAACTAAACTAACCGGCCGGCGGCTAACCGGCGGCAGCCACAGGACGCGGCGGCGCTCGTCGGACTTGGGCTGCAGTCCACGGGGAGGGAACGGAGGGCACCGAAGCGTAGCTGTCGTCGTCGTGCGTCTGCTGGTGCTAGGCGGGCTTCAAGGGGGCGCTCGGGTCCACGTCTACGACGACGGGAAGCGGCGGCCGGAGCCATTGGTCATGGAAAACGGCGATAGAAGGGGCGGGGGGAACCACAGATGGGGGGATTCGGAGCGTAGAGCTCACCAGAGACGAATGGTGGCCATGGCGGAGTCGATGGAGGCCTGGCGAGGACGAATTTGGAGCTCGAGCTCCACGGCGGCCGGCGGCAGTTCTTGGAGTTGGCGTCACTTCTACTGGCCCTTTGCTCAAATTGACGCGGCGGCTCGATCTTGTGGTCACCGGGGAACCTCGTAGACAGGTTGGCTCGCCGGGAGGAGCTCTGTGGCCACGCGCGGGCACGGCGGCGCTCCGGCTACGGCTCGGGAAATGGCGGCAGAGGAGAGGAGGGAGGTCGCGAGGGGAGGGAGAGTGGCCTGGGGCCTTCTGGGCGTTTCCAGAGCGAGAGAGAAGAGAGGGGGAAAGCAGGAGGTGGCGAGGAGGTGGAGGCATGCCCGCCACGCAGCGCACGGCGCGGCTGCCTCTCCTTCTGTCAAGAGGAGGAAGACGACAGGGAGCTGGGTGGGCCGGGCCAGGTGGGCTGGCGCCTAGGCGAGGGGGTAAGTCTTTCCTTCTGTTTTCTTATTTTTCTTTCTGTTCTTTGTTTTTCCCATTTAATAAAAATAGTTAGGGAATTTATAAAAATCCCCAAACAATTTTATAAAACCTAGGTGACTATAAAGAAGTCAATCCCAAGTTTTGGGATTTTTGAAATTCAATTTATTTGAATTTCAATTCAAATAGGCAAAAGATTTAATTTCCAAGCCACTATTTGGATTTTTGAAAAATCTATGAGCATGGGATTAATCCCAAATCACTTTTAAAATGATCACACTCATTTTTAGGATTTTTCAACACATCCAAAAGAATTTTGGAAAAATATTTATTTCTGGCCTTTTTATTTAAATCATTTAGGGCTTTTCTTTTCCCCAATTCCTTTTCTTTTGCAATTGTTTTCAAGATGCTAAAAAGCAAGCTAGGTTAAACACAAACCTAATTTGGGGTTCTGACAATCATCGCGGCCATGTAATCCGGCGGCGGAGGTGGGTCGTTGGCAGCACGACCACGACCACCACGACCAGCCATCCTGCTAAATTTAACAGGGGTATTTCAGCGATTAAAATTCAAATACCAGAAACAAGCATGAGGTAATGCGACAACAAAGAGGAGGCGCGGATATATAAGAGTAGTCATATAAGACATACACATCCACACACTGAGTCAATCAAAAATCGGGTAGCACAACATCGTAGAATTTAAGGAAAAAGGACACACTAGGCGGCGCATAGACCGTGGTAAGGAATACACGACGCGACATAGCTAAGGCTATATAATTCACGCCAAAAGAAAATTGTTGGCCACAGGAATTTGTGCCAGAGAACGCGCGGCCTGCCTCGAATGAGAAAGGGGATCCGCGGTCCGGGACCTAGGTCAGAACTCCTGCAATACGACTCAATAGAGGGTGAAGAAGAAGAACGTCGGGTGGAATCAATGATAACATGATCCTAATGTCAGAGTTAGTAAACCTTACCAGCAAGGATAAGAGAGCAGAGTCGCAGAGCATAGGTACGGAGAAAAAGGATCCCAGTACCTTAGATATGACGACGGGGTGATATCGATGTGGGCCCGTAAGCCAAACATTAAGTTAGCAAAATAGTTTTTCAAAGACGAGACTCAACTTCGACCAAGTAGTGGGTGGGTGTCTCCTACAGGTAGTCGGCTCTGATACCAACTTGTGACTCCCCCAAAATCAAGCCGTGTACAGTAATCATACACGCAGGGTACACGGCCGAAACCAGGGTGCCATGGTGAGAATATCACATCACAACACTAGACAAAAATAAGATAATTCTTTTAAGTTACAAACCAGGGATCACGAGGATCCGAATACATAAGTTATAAAATCATAATATCTGAGGACAAACATAATTAGTCAGTTTTGCCTTAAGAAGTCTAGCACAAATAACATCAGAGATACATATCGAAAAGGCGAGGCCTCCTTCCTGAGATCCACCAAAGTACTCCTGGTCGACGAGGAACTCGACGTCGTAGTAGGCTCCTCCTGGAATCCCCTGCTCCTGGGCTCCAACCTCTGATGGCAGCAACCGGTCTGGTATATAAAACAAAGGGGGGAAATAAAGAAAGGGTGAGTATCTAGCATACCCGCGAGTCTTACGTCCGCTACTAAGCATTTATGAATTTTATCAAATGGAAAGGGGAGGCTATATATAGTGGACTGAATTGCAAAAATCCAGAATAAGGAAGAGAAGCTAGGCCTATCTAAGACTAGCATCTTCCGACGAGTCTTGCAGCATGAGGAGTGAATAGCCAACAGTTCATATAAAACATAAAGTAACAATGCGGCAGAAGTTCTGTAGCATTATATAATAGTAAGTTGTATGAGTTAACAATTATCAAGGCCTCCAAGAATCCTTCTTCGACTTCCCTGCGAGGAAGAAAACTCGGAACCAATCAGTTTAGTAGTAGTAGTAGTTTGTAGTAGTAGAGTCTGTCTTTAGCATAAAGTGTCCTGTTACCGTGGACACGGCTATCCAAATAGATTATCTTCCTTGCAGGGGCTGCACTACTGTTACCCTACACGCTCGGATCTCCAGGGTGGCGTACACCTTGTTAGGGAATGCCCCACCGAGGCTATCCGATACGCCGAAGTCCATCCTTCAAGCTCAATAGAGAGGCCATCTGCCGTTCCAAATCCTAAGCACAAAGGGACTTTGGACCCCTGCCCTTTGTACTCTTGCACGGTACACGACTGGCCGGTGAAGCAGACCCATCTCCCACTACCGGAGTAGGCGGTCCAAGCCCGGCAATCAGCCTGAGGTAAAGCTGACGTTTGAAGAGCCATCGAACGAGGCTACAACGCAGAGGGCCCACACCGTAATCCCACGTGGAGGTAGTGCGTATAGGGCACGTCGACCCACTCAAGTCATCCACCTGACCCTTTAAGAATTTTTATTATTTTCTATCGGGACAACCGTTATCGTTGCCCCTATCCGGGTGAATCGCGGACAACGACATCAGCCAGGTCCACCCCATAACCAGATCCTATGGCCGCCTGCCCTGTAGTCCCACCAACTCGTGCGGTTACCAACAAGGTTAACCATCTCCTTACCTTGTCTCGATTTTGCTCTTTGAAGAGCTCGACTTTCGTACAACAGGGTACCTCTCGGCCATCGAACAAGTACCAGGCCCGCCGTACACCAGTGGAATACACATGTCCTGTCGGTCAGATACGATACCCTACGCGGGCACCGTTGGATCACCGGCGTTCGGGGCCCTAGGGCGGCTATACAAAGTCAGCAACGAGTGGAGTACAAGGATAACTCCTCGATAGCTCACACTTGATGTGGCTCGGCAGAGCCAAGGTAGGGGCCTTTGGCGATGTATACATTGTGTCGTACCTGTAGCAGTTGTAATATATTGTATCCGCGTTCACTCCCAGAGTGATCACGGCCCGCTTTCTAAACCTAGTTAACTAACAAGGCGCAGGGCTAACTTCTGAATATTATATTTAGTTATTAGGCAACATAGGACAAGGAAAGGTACATCAAGGGGAGACAAAGACAGGCTATGCAATTGCATAGGTAAGAAACATAGCGGCAACAACAATGCCTAGTGCAAGAAATGTACGGAAAGATAGGCGATATCTAGGGAAGGAAAATGGCTCTGCTTGCCTGGAAGCTCGACGGTAGGGGTAGGGTCGTCGACGACGTAGTCATACTCAACAGTGGTGTAGTCGGCGGCAGCAGCGGGGTCTACCGGAGAAGAAGGGGGAGAAACAATAAATATAAAAGAAAACAATATGCAAATAGATGCATGACATGATCATCGACGGTACTAGGTGAAATGGTGTTAGAGGGATGCCACGGTGTTTCTAATGCAGTACTAGGTGATTTCTCGGAGCAGGAATTCATCCGGGGGTGAAATACAGGCTCTAAGTGATTATCGACAGTACAACCAGAGGGGGAAAGGTTCCCCGTTCGGTATGTTAGAGGGGTGTGGTGGGGGTATGGGTAGAGTATCCATATTCGTTGTATTTTTCTGATCAATTTTCATTAATGAAGTTTTTTTATCTAAGCTACGGTTTAAAAGTTATTAATTTTAAAAGTTTTAAATCAATTAAAAGGATTTCTGGATTTCTTTTATTAATTAAATAGCATTTTCCAAAATAGTGGGTTGACTGGTCAAACTAACATGTGGGACCCAAATGTCAGCCGCACAGTATTAATAAATCATTTAATTAAATTCAAATAATCACTGGGCCCAAATGTCATTCACTATGTATTTTTATTAAATCATTTTATTTAATATCTTACAGGTGGGACCCAACTGTCACTGACAAAGACAATTAACAAGATTTTTATTTTAAAAAAAGGCCTAGGGCCCACATGTCATTCTAATAGGGGGTTATCTATGTTTAATTGAACGTGGAATAATTAGGGGATGTTGGGCCCGCAAGTAAATGGCACATTAGCAGAGTAATTAGTGCTAAACAAATCACTTACGCGCGGGACCCACATGGCAGTGTCACTGGAGTCTCGCCGGAGACAATACGCCAGTGAGGTCGTCCATGCGCTCGATTCCGGAGACCAAATTGAGCACGGTTTGCAGCTACGTGCTCCTGAGAGCGTGCGCGATTGATGTGTGGTAGTGGCGGCGACAGGGACGGCCGGAGGCGACGACGACGTCGAAGACGGCGGCGGCTAGTGCACATGTGAAGGCCACGACGACGTTCCAGCGGCGGATGTTGGGCATGCGCTAAAGGGATGGGTTCCTCGGAGCGTTGCAAGCATTTTGACGCGCACAACGTGTCATACGCGCGCACCATGTCACAGAAGTGAGCTCGGCGGCGGGGGCACTACCACGGCGAGCTCACTGCTCCCATGACGGGATGGGCTACGGCGCAAGGCGAGCAAAGTGGGAGGTTGGCGGCGGCGGCCCTGCTTACCAGAGGGGCGTAGAGGAGGGCAGCTTGCTCGGGGAGGGCTCGGTTCCATAATTTGTATTGCAAATGAATTGCTCGATGGCCGGCGGCGATGCAGAAAAGGGGGCGAGCGATTGCGGCGAATCCGTGGCGTCTCGGCTCGATTCCCTTGGATCGGTGACAAAGAAAACGACGACTCGGTTCCTAGACACGGTGGCGCGGGCTGGGATGGCCGGCGGCGCTCGGGCGAGATCTCCCCCGACGAAGACGAGACGAGGAGGAATGGGGTGTGGGTCTAGGGTTTGTACAGGGGCATGGGTGACTCGGGGCTTCTTAAGCTCGCCGGCTAGCCGGTGGATGGCGTCAACGGCGACATGCATGGGCGTGGCACCGCGATGGCCTCCACGCCATGGGGGATGACTAGAGGAGGGAGACTGGGTAGGTGGGCTTAGTGGGCTAGGTAGGCTGCATTGTGCACTTGTTGCACAGGTGGGGTGGGATTCTTTCCTCTTTCTTCTTTTATTTATTTTCTCTTCTTTCTGTTTTCTGCTTGGAATTCTTTTATGAGCTTAAACATTTTGGTAAAACATGAAACTTGTTTCATAATTTGTATAGCACATTAACAGTGTGCAACAAAAAGTTTGGGGTTTTTTATAAATCATTTGATAATTCTTTTTAATATGCAACTAGTAAATGGGGTTGTTTTGCTACTCGTTTGAATTATTTTTAATATTTATTTATCGCAATAAATACCCAAGGTTGGTTTAACATGGTCCACTAATTTTTAGGCATTTAAAAAATTGGTTGCACAACTTTTAGACAAAGTTTTATTTTACACTTTGTTTTTATTATCAATTCAAATGGGTTATGAAATGATGAGATGCAAAGATGATCAAAGTGAGATTAGCAACAGTAATTGTCATTAACAAAAATGATTACTGCTACATGACACAGAGGGTGTTACACCACCCTCTCTGGTGCCCTACCAGGACTCCGATTTTTACCCTCGATGAGGAAATCCCAGAACAGAAGTCATTTTTCCAATTCTCATCGCGGAGCCACCGCCGCCATCTGTTCCTCTCCGAGAGAGCTAATCTGGAGGTTGTTTTGGCCTCCGGTGAGGGGTAATCATCGCCATCTCATCACCATCTCCACTCAATCATCCCTCCATGACTTATCCTTTCATGTGTGAGTAATTCCCTGCTGTAGGCAAAGGGGATGGTAGGGATTGGATGAGTTATATCATGTAATTGTTCATCAGATTGTTGGGGGCATGTTGCCTATCATCTACTATGGTGTTTATCATCTTTGCTACAACTTGTTGTTCTTATTGCTTGTCACTTTGGTCCCGAGTGCCATGATTTAAGATTTGAACCCTATGTGTTTCCATGAATATATTTGTGTGTGTGATCCTATCTATGAGTTGTATGCACATGTTATAGTCCGGAATCCATTGGTTGTTAATGCTTTGTTCCAGTGCTCTTTGACAGGAGCACCTTAATCTCTATAAGTTCCTTTTGGCCCCGTTTGTAGCGGGATGGTAGCGCAAAAGATGTTGTGCAAGTTATTATTGCAAGCACATACAACTATCTTAGGGATACATGCCTCATATTTGATATATGCCTAGATGATCATTACTTTTCTGTGTGCCTTGCCCCATGTAAAATACATGATGTGTCTAATCCATGCAGCGTCCAACCATCCGTCCCCCTAGCCTGCAGTGTTTTATTCTGCTGGTTACAAGTTACTTTACTTTTACCATTTTTACTTTTGTTGCTTTACCGCCACTATATCCATTACCACTATCACTTCCATATCACCGTTACCACTAATATCTCGTTGCCAAGAAAGTATCTTTCAGGTGCGGTTGAACTGACAACTCAACTGTTAAAGTTTATAAATATTCTTTGGCTCCCCTTGTGTCGAATCAATAAATTGGGTTATCTTACCCGTGAAGACTATCGCGATCCCCTACACTTGTGGGTCATCAAGACCGTTTTTTGGCGTCGTTTCCGCGGAGCATAGCTCTATTTACAAGTCTACATGAAGTGATTTTGCTTGCTGCAATTTATCCACTATGGGTAAGAAAGGATACCCCAAGGTTCCAATTTTACCATCCACTACAAGAAAAGGTACCGCTCTTAGCACCAGTGCTACGCTTGATTCTCCGTCCGTTATGAGTAAGTTTGCTTCACCACCACCACATGATGCTTCTACCGAGTCCATTACTATGTCTGATACTTTTGATGATGCTTCGACTACTCTTGATGATATTGGTTTTCTTCGTCGCTATCTTGAATCTCAAATTGCTCAGGTTGCAAAATAGTCTGAGACTGAAACTCCTGCTACACATTACCCCAATTGCAGATCCTTTGGTTACCTAGACTTGAGTGAACTCAAGGAAAAAATCCTTGATGATGATTATGTTGAACTTGATGATGATTTATGCAGGTAACTTACAGAGTGTGCTGACTCTGACCCTGGTGTTGTAAGGAAGCTGCTTGAAAAGCACTCCATGAAGAACAAGTTTATTCCAGATCCTAAATCTGCTTCATCTCCTATTTACATTGAAGATGCTGATTTTGATTTCTCTGTTGATCTTTCACTTATATCTACAGTTGAAGCTGACCCCTTTTATGGCAGAGAAAATGATGCTATTTCACACCTTACCAAACTCACTGAGTTGTGCGGTTTATTTCCTACCGAGGACAAGAAGAGAAATTATTATGTTACTAAGCTTCTTCCTTTTTCTTTGAAGGGGGATGCTAGAGCATGGTATGACACACTACTTTATGGATCTATTAAAATTCCTCAAGAATTAGCTCAATATTTTCCTGCTCATATGCAACATGCTGCTTTGCAAAGAATTTATAATTTTAAACAGTTGCAGGATGAGCACATCCCTAAGGCTTGGGGGAGGTATTGCACTTTATTCAAGGCTAGGCCGGGACATGGGGTCCTAAGAATGAATTGCTTGATATATTCTATGCTGGCCTAACCGATGAATCTAG
Organism: Bromus sterilis; assembly: GCA_950022295.1. Lineage (NCBI taxonomy): Eukaryota > Viridiplantae > Streptophyta > Magnoliopsida > Poales > Poaceae > Bromus > Bromus sterilis. The sequence goes on from OX465596.1 coordinate 237,973,265, forward strand.
AACCTATCTAGATAGTTTTGTTGGTTGTGTTTTCAGGGAAAGAACACCAGACGATGCTGAAGCACTAATGGGCAAAATAGCAAAAAATCATGAAGATTGGTCCATTCCTGAACCACCTCCACCACCAAAGAAGCGGGGAATGCTCGCGGTAAACCCCGAAGATATGCAAGAAGCTAAGAAGTCTATTAAAGAGAGAGGTATTAAAGCTAAAGATGTGAAGAATCTACCTCCTATTGAAACACTTTGTGAGCCTACTACTCAACCTCCAACAGTAGAGGTACACTCTCTTTTCGATTTCAATGCAAGTGACATCCCTCATGGTAAGTGTAACAACCCGGGATTTTCACCCAAATTAAAAAATTTGTTTGTTGCTTTGTTTTATTGCTTGTAAGAATTGTTTGCAGTATTTGCTTCGCCAATTTATTAATTGGTGATTATATTTCCCCCTCCTTCTCGTACCAGCATGTGTGACCGACCCATTTCCACCGCGGCACACGACCTTTAATACACCAGGTTCACCCGAGCACCTTCGCAACTTTTGGCGCAAGACCAGCCATCGCCATCGGAACGAAAAAACCCATTTATTTAATAAACAGATTAGTTTTATTGGGCGCCGGAAAAATGTTCTTGGAACGGTATCTAAGTGAGGTATAAGTAACCGTATCACCGCGTTGAGCGGGTGGTTCGATATTTCGTCCGAATCGGAGGTCGTATGAACTCCCGGTGGTCAGAAACGCGATCACCGGAGCGCGCGAGAGAGAAACCGGGGGCGTTAGCGTAAACTGGCCAGCCAACCTGGGCTATAAATATACCACCACCCTCTCCTAGATCTTCTAGGGTTTCCCCTTTGTAAACATTGCAGCCACCCCGTCCTAAATCCCCAAATTCTGCCCCCAAGTCCCTCTCCCCTGAAACCCTAGCCCCAGCCCTCGATCTGGACCACTAGATCCAAATCAGAGGGCTCCCAACGCCTCCATGTAGCTCCAACCTCCCCTCCAGCCGACCCGGGCCCCACAAGGCCCTAGAAGCCTGCCCGGGCCCGATCTGGACCGGTCAGCCCGCAGCTCCGCCGCCGCACCTCCACGCCGGCGAGTCATCACCGCCCATGGACGCACCGTGCCGCCGCCTTGCCGCGGTGAGCTCCCTCCCCGCGCCTTCTCTCCTCCTCTCCCTCACCACCTCACCTTACCCCTTCGCCGCAGGAGCCGCCCGTCACCGGATTCGCATCCGTGGAGGCCAAGCCCGTCGCCACACCATGGCTCCGGCCTCCTCGAAGTCGAGCTCGTGTCGCATCCTTGGAAAGCTTCGCCGGCCAGATCCGTCTTGTTGCGTGTGGATCTGTCTCGTCCCAGCCTCCCACGCTCAGATCCGCTCGCTCCGAGCCCTCGTCGGAGCTGCCAACCAGTCGGCGGCGCCTCCATACTCGAGCCCGTTAGGGAGACTCGATCGAGACGAGCCCCTGTGCCTGCAGTCGCGCCCGGCTGGGCCTCCCGACCAGGTGGGCCACTCAACGCCCACGACCCGACCGCCTCGCCCCGCCCACGGCTACCCGACGCCCAGGGCGAGCGCCCACTATCATGCGCCCACCCCTGCAGCTGGGCTCGGCCCGCCAAGGTGACGCCCCCGCCTTTTTCTTTTTTTCCCGTAGTGAAGCTAGGCTCGGCCCATGTGCTGTCTCGCCCCTTTGGGCAATGTATAGCCATCTAGCGCTCATCCCTGGTAGGCTCGTTTAGTCTAGGTCGGCCCGATGGCAATTTATTATTTTCTGGAGTTATTATTAGGCAGATTGCGGTGTAACTTTGCGATGCGAATATCTTTTCATCGATAGCTCGGATGGAGACGCTTTCTACATGAAAGTTGCTCCATTTTGCGTGTAGATTAATAAAATGTTGCTCTTTGCCATGTTTGAACTTTTAGACATGTTGTTTTACTGCTATTTACGTCGTATGCCACTGTAATGTAATAGGCCGTAACTCTTTAACCGTTCCTCCGAATAAAATGTTTCTTATATGTACCTTGTCTAGAAATTCGTCTAAATTGTGAATTTGATGCTCTTGTTTGCTAATTAAAATAATAAAATTATGTTTAGGGCAGAACAGTACCAAATGCAATAATTATCGTGTGGTCCGTAATAGTGGCCATGTATAGGCTTTACCCCCCACTTAAAGTGACTAGATTAGATAGTTTATTTATGCTTCACCTCTTTCCATGATTGTGTGATATGTCTTGCTTGAGTGAGATTCCATGTTAACAACCTTTTCTCATGTTGTCTAGCTAAACAAGTTGAACCGATGATAAATGTGTGATATCGTCGTGTGTGAAGAGTACTCCACTTAACTTGTTAGTAACCGCTCCCGACGGTAAATGCGATATCGTATTGCGTTGTCTCGTGTTGCCTTCTTGATGTTTTTTGCGGGTGATTGCTTCGTAGTAATAAATGCTTTCTTGTCGATTGCCTTTCTAGTGTTTTCTTCTTGTGTGCTTCCGCATGTACCTCTCGGAGACGTTGCGAGTTTGTGATTGGATACACCTTCAACTTCGTCTTCTCATCAGGTAAGGGGGAGCATATATCATGCTTATAACTTTCAGCTCACTTCTTCCTAGGTGTAGGATAGAACGATTGCTTGATCCTACCACTTCATATTTATTCCTCCATATTAAAATCCAAATAGAAATGTCCCCCACATCCCAGCAAACCTTTGTTTGGCCATGTACCTTCCTTGCTTAACCACTGCTTAGTATGCATGCTTAGGATGCTATCAACTGTTATCCTGCTACTCCTTGGATTGGGTTATCACACTATTGTATTGTTGTGGATGATATGATTATTATAATGTCGACAATATTCGACGAAGGATGGAAGGTCTAGGTCACCCTGCCTTGATGCTTTGTTCCATTCGATTCACCTAGGTCTCGAGTTCCGGGTATTGTGTCTCTTGGCGAGCGTGCCTAACCGCGTGTGGGATACTATGGGGTCCCCTCTTCTTACCTACCTAGATCCAAACATTTGTAGTGGTGGCCCAAGCTGATTTACCTTTTGAAATCGTGTGAGTGACTGGTGAGCTCCCAGTATATTTTAAACAACTCGGGCCAGCGGAGACAGAGTTCCTTTGTTGGTCCACACTGGTGAGCTAGGGAAGCCCCTGAGTTCAGGTGAGGTTAACCCCGACCTTAGCCATACAGAAGAGTCCGATCCGAGGGCGCGGCCGGATTTTGGATTGGGTGTCGACTCCCCGGGGGCCACCCGGATTTGTTCGTTGTTAGTCAAAGGGATTATGACGTCCGGATCTCTCAAAAAAACTCTTCAATGAGTGTCTTGAATGGGCCCGACTGAGAGAGCCAGCGTACATGTGGAGCTTATAATGGTCAGTTGGTAAACCCCTACAGGGATAAATCTTTTTGAGAAGTCGTGTCCACGGTTATGGACGACTTGAGACCTACTCCTTGTTAATAGACAACAACAACTGAGATAATCTTAATAACTTGATCAACGTGTGTGTGCATTGACTGCTTCTTCTTCGTCGGGATGCGAAGGGGACGACAAGGATAGGATAGGTGTTATGTTTGCGTAAGTAGCGGATAGCAAGACTTGTTGGAGGCGATTCCTCATCGACTGCTTGGTTCTCATCTTAAACTAAAATAGATTGTTAGCCACTCATATATTGCTAGTGCGGCTGCAACCTCAACCACTACCCCATCTTACCGTGAGAAGTTAGTTACAAGACTTGTTGATGTAGCTCACCCCTTTCTTCTCTCCTTTATGCACATTATGCAAACAATATTGGACTATAGAGGAACTCGAAGACCCTTATTCTAGACGCCTTTGCGGAGACTCGACGACGACTAGTTAGGCGGATCCTGGCGGAGAGCCTGGACCCATGTGATTACGGGAATGGTGTGTTTTACCTTTGACAATAGGCATTGGCTTATAGTCTGTACTCAGACATTTATCTTCCGCTGATGCAATGTATTAAGGAAGTTGTATGCCGATTGTATGAGATGTTGTATCCTTGTAGCTGTAATGTTGTGATATCATGTTGGAAATCCGGGGCATATGGCAGTGTCATATGTTGTGGTGGGACCAATATGTGCTTCGTCCCCGGATCTGGATGGAAACTCTCAGATCTGGAACAGTGCCGCATATCGGGCCTTACAACTTGGTATCAGAGCCATAACGACCGTAGCATCCCTTATCTGGCCGAAGTCGAGTCTAGACAAAAACTATTTTGTAGTTACTAACTAAGTTATCGGAGAGTAGGAATATTTTTATTCCTTATCCTTGCTTTGGTCAGGACAATGTGTCGTAAGTGTTTTATTGTCCCCTTATCCCCTTCGAACTCTAGGATCTCGAGTCTGTGGAGTATCCAAATCGTTACAATGCTTTTCTTGCAGCGTATTGTCTTGATTCCGATATCAGGTTGGGAAATCATGTAGTACCTTTAGGTTCTTCGACTCTGGTGGACATCTTGGTCGTCCTTTGACTTCATTACTCTTGCCTAGTATCCTCACGACCTCAGTGAGAATGCTTCACTTAATCTTCATCTCTCGTTCTCGTTCTTCCTCTTGATATCATGATGGCTTCGTCTTTCGACGATGTCTTCTCTCTGCGGAAAGTTTCCCGATGGAGGTTTGTCGTTCAACATGGAGAAGAGCCCCTTGTTGGTGGTGTTGAGGAACGTCGTTTATCTTTTCTCTCCCCTCCTCTCCCCGGATCGTCCAGGATCTTGGGACGAGATCCCTTGTTGGTGGTGTTGTACTGTAACAACCCGGGATTTTCACCCAAATTAAAAAAAATTTGTTGCTTTATTTTATTGCTTGTTAGAATTGTTTGCAGTATTTGCTTCGCCAATTTATTAATTGGTGATAATATTTTCCCCCTCCTTCTCGTACCGGCATGCGTGACCGATCCATTTCCACAACGGCACACGACCTTTGCGACAACGGGTTCACCCGAGCAGCGTAGCAACTTCTGGCACAAGACCAGCCATCGCCATCGGAACGAAAAACCCCGTTTATTTAATAAACAGATTATTTTTATAGGGCGCCGGAAAAATGTTCTCGGAACGGTATCGAAGTGAGGTAGAAGTGACCGGATCGCCACGCTATGCTCGTGGTTCGAGATTTCGTCCGAATCGGAGGTCGTATGAACTCCCGGCGGTCAGAAACACGATTACCGGACGTGTGAGAGAGAAACTGGGGGCCTTTGCGTAAACTGGCTAGCAAACCTGCGCTATTAGTAGACCACCACCCTCTCCTAGCTCTTCTAGGGTTTCCCCGTTGTAAAAATTGCAGCCACCCCCTCCTAAATCCCCAAATTCTTCCCCCAAGTCCGTCTCCCCCGAAACCCTAGCCAGAACCCTTGATCTGGACCATTAGATCCAGATCGGAGGGCTCCCAACGCCTCCACTTAGCTCCAACCGACCCGGGGCCCGCAAGGCCCTGGAAGCCCACTCGGGCCTGATCTGGGCCGGTCAGCCCGCGGCTCCGCTGCCGCACCTCCACGTCGGCGATTCACCGCCGCCCATGGACGCACCGTGCCGCCGCCTTGCCGCGGTGAGCTCCCTCCCCGCGCCTTCTCTCCTCCTCTCCCTCACCACCTCGCCTTCCCCCTTCGCCGCAGGAGTAGCCCGTCACCGCAGTCGTAGCCGTGGAGGCCAAGCCCGCCGCCGCGCCATGGCTCCGCCCAACTCGAAGCCGAGCTCACGTCGCCGCCTTGGACAATGTCGCCGGCTAGATTCGGCTTGTCGCGTGCGGATATATCTAGTCCCAGCCTCCCACGCTTAGATCCGCTCGCCCGAACCCTCGTCGGAACTACCAGCCAGCCGACGGTGCCGCCATAGTCGAGCTTGTCGGGGAGACTCTATCGAGACGAGCCCCCGTGCCTCCAGTCGCGCCCGGCTGGGCCTCCCGAGCAGGTGGACCGCGCAACGCCCACGACCCGACCGCCTCACCCCGCCCAAGGCTGCCCGACGCCCAGGGAAATGCCCTAGTATTTTATTTAAAGGGCAAAACAAATAACAGAAACAGTAAAAAGAAAAAAATAGAGGAGACCTTACTTTTCTCCTAGGGCGAAGCCCATCAGGCCCAGCCCACTCCAGCCTCCCTGTCGTCTTCCTCCTTGCCAGAAGGAGAGACAGAGAAGCCGTGCGCCGCGGCATGGACGCCACCTCCTCCTCTGGCCACGTAGAGCCCTCCCCTTCCTCTATCTTCTCACGTTGGAGACGCTGGAGAAGCCCAGCTTCACTTTCCCCTCTCGCGCTTGCCCTTCTTCCTCCTCTCTGGCGTTTCCCCGCTCAGCCCCGTAACCCTAGCCGGAGCGCCGGCGTGCCCCAGCGTGGCCACCGGCCTCGTCTCGCCGCCGTGCCGTGTCAACTAAGCTCGCCGTGGAAGGCTACTTCGACCCCCTCATCTAATTTGGAGCGAGAGGAAACAAAGACGACGCAAGCTTCGACACCTCACCGCCGGCCGCCGTGGAGCTCGGGCTCAAATTCGCCGCCACCTCTTCGTCTCTGGCCACCCCGACTCCTCCACTGCACTCAGGGTGAGCCTCCGGTTCGAACGCCACCCTCCGTGCCCCTTCCTTGCACGCCATCGCCGTTCCCCTCCTCGGCCGAGGGCTCACCGTCGCGGGCCTCGACGACGCCGTGCTCCGACAGCCTCCCGTGACCCCCTGCTGGCCCCTTCGTATGCGCGATTCCCCTTCTTCGGTGTCCCAGTGCCCCCTTCTCCTCTCCCGTGCGCGATTCCCCTTCTCCGGCGAGCTCTCCGGCGTCAACAGTGGACTCCGGCGACCTAGGCCATTAGCACCCCTAACCGTGCTCCTAACCCCTCTGCTAACCACCCCCCTCGTCTCACTGACACTGGACCCAGGGATCCTAATTAATAAGTGTTTAAATTAACAGAAACTTAAATTACCCCGCCTCTCACTGACAGCTTGGACCCACTGGTCAGCCCCCCCACCCACGTTATGCTGACGTGTTGCTGATGCAGTAAAGAGAAATAATTAATTTATTACAGAAATTACAGAAAATTGGCTAAACTTCAAATATTAATATCTCCTAAACTATAAGTCCAAATGAAAAGATTAATATATGAAAAATTATCAGACTAAAATTCTCTATCCAAATATCAAACTTTCAACCATGTTTGAACAAGTTATCGTGATGAACCAGTAGCATTTTGCTATTTGGATCATTTCGGTTAAATCAAATAAAATGCAATGCTCATTTGAACTTGAACCCTTGCAATGCAAATATGATCACTTGTACATCAGAGGCATATCACACACATGATCACATGGTTTATAATGAACAAACATTAGCAAATGAAACTTGGACAAATTTCAATACCATTTGGAGTTTGAATTTGAATTTTCTTTTCAATTCAACTTCAATTAACATGTTGCAAAGTAAACATAGGTCACATCAGTACCTTGCCATGCTATGTTTTGCATATTGAATGTGCATTGTATTATCTTGATTGTGCTTTACCCCCAATGCTTAGGTGATTGCTTCTTTTCGGTAGAGTTGATCTCGGAGACGAGTTCAACCTCACGTCAGAAGACTAGTACCTCGTGATCGTCAGCAAGGCAAGCACCCCCTCTTTGATCATGTCGATAAAATCCCAGTTCCCTCTCATGCTCGCTTATGCATGTTTAGGATGTCACAATGATACGTTCTACCGCTAGTTGAACCCATTCCTTTGCATGACCTATCATTTTGTCACAGTAGTAAGAAAACCACAATCCTAGCAGATGTAGGAGTTGTTTGATATCATGTGGCCCCTGCAACTGTTACAGCTTATTGCATGCTTAGAGTTTACAATGAGGCTACTTTGATGTGAGTTGGGATGGTAGTGATCATGTGAATGATGGTGGTATCGTGTTGGTGAATTTGACATAAACAAGGTGAACGATGAGAGGCTGTGTAGGAATACATAGTGGGTTGTCTCGTTGAACACCGCCTTAAGCCCGAGTTCTTGTGTTGTTATCCAAGACTAAGAGTACGACCACACATTGGGCTCACTGACCCCTCTAGGCCTAGTACCTCACCCCGGACCTGTCCAGGAGTCGCAAGTAGTTCGCCCTTTAACGATCTCAAGCAGGTGGAACCAAGGTAAGTGGTTGGCATAGGTTGTGGGCACGTTGAATGAAGTGATCATGATCGAGTTGAGCTTGATGGAAGTCACACAATGTTTGAGTCCGCATCGGAAAAATCGGCCGGATTCCGATCGTGGTCCCAACTCAAATAGGCGACTCCCTAGGACTAGAGATGGTGTCGTGAGTGAAGTGTCGTGGCAGCATCCTCGCCAGTACTCACTTGAAGGGTCCATCCCCAGGCGGCAACTGATGAGGCGTGTGTGTAGCAGTACACCCCTGCAGGGTTAATGAACTATTCGAATAGCCGTGTCCGCGGTTATGGACTACTTAGAGACCTTTACTTGATCATAGACAACTTAAATGGTTACTATTAAAACTTGCCAAGATAAGTGTGAGTGCTATGGAGTGCTTTCTCGTGGGCAAGTCGAGGAAGGATCCATAGTGGTGTATTGGTTGGAGACCTGATACTTGGACTCGTGTACGCTCCTTACCTCTTTCTGGTATTCGTAGTACAGGACTAGCCAAGTCAAAGCTGGAACTTCTGCAATGAAACCCCACCTCCCTTTGCCTTGATACATGTGCATGAGTAGTATAGTTCCAATGTAAGTCTTGCTGAGTACGACTTTGTACTCACGTTTGCTTATTCTATGTTTTAGAGACGAGACCACTGATCCTGATGGTGGCCTCTACCTCGAGCTCGATGTGGACCAAGTCGTATAGTTCCAGACAGCAGCCTGTGCCCTTTGGAGGGTCGTTGTATTTTCTTTCAGGCTTCTTAAGCCATTTGTTAAACTTGTCTTTACTAAGACATAATTTTCTTCCGTTGATGTTTGATGTAATGTTGGATCAATACCATGTGATCTCTTCTTGTAATACAACTACTATGTCTGCTCTGTTTAGCAGAAGTTATAAAGACTATGAGTTTGTAGAGTTCATGTTGTGATTACCTGCTGTTTACACTGGACATGTATGCTGCGTGTATGATTATAACGTGCATGTCTTAGTGTGGGGTTCGATAGCTTAGTTGAGTTCTTGTCGGCGGTCTTTTATACACCAAGTGGCCCTTAGATGTGCGCAGCTTGGGGCATCGCGATGCGATTGCTCGTGACTCTGTCACGTGGCACACTTTGTTGTATGATTGAGCCCGCCCGAGATCACGACTAGGTGATCGGGATGGAGTCTGTTTATGTAAGTGTTATAATTCAATCGATAATATGGTTGAGGCGACTTGTCTATGAGTATGGGATTTCACCACCCATAATCATTTAGACTTGTGAGAGGACGATGAGGACCCATCTCAGTTGATTCCACGAAGCAAGATAAAAGCCACCATGTAATTGCTGGCCATGGATCATTTATGATAGATGGAAAGGGAACACAAGTGTAGGCATAATACAAAAGCATGGGAACCACCATTAATATGGTTGGTATGGAAGATATTGAGAACCTTTACCGTTACCGTTGACTGGAAAGTTACACTCTCAAAAACGTTTTGTCTCTGTTTTCAAAACCACGAGCTCTGGTACTTCTTTAGTCTTTGCTTCCAGCCACGGGTTTTCAACTTTGCCATCAAAAAGCCACAGTTCGAGAGTCTCCACTTCTTTCTTCAAAGCACCAACTATTGAGAGTATAATTGTCATTCTGAGTGTAATGTGAATTGTCCCAAAGTACCACATTGTCTTCTACATGCTTGTGATATAACTCATTCTGAAATATTTAATTCTATTCTCCTCTAATACTCCGAAGGAGCTTCGTCATTTATGTTTTGCTTCACTCATGGAGGCTAGCGAGATACCACTCTAGTATGTTCAACTCATGTGCATTGAAATCTTGTCGTTGATTTTCAGTTGCATATTATTCATTCGTGCGTGTTTGAAACTTTTTACATGAAAGAAGAATTGATTCGCGCATTGTCTTTGTAGCATTGTTTCAACACTTGCTAGTCTTGCTCGTAGTATATGCTTATATACATATAATGAAGCAAAAGAAGTTTGTCACTGTTTTCTTTGTCGCGTCCATTTCTTTGAACTGAATTGCTTGAGGACAAGAAATATGCTAACCTTGGGGGATTTGACACGTCTCAAATGTATTAACTTTTCCAAAGACTTTTGCTATTGTTTTGACCTCATTCTTGCATGATTTAAATGAAACTAACCCGGACTGACGTTGTTTTCAGCAGAGTTGCATGTATGGTTTTCTTGTGTGGAGGAAAATGGATTTTTAGGTGTCTCAGAAAATTCTAGGAAAAAATACAGAAAATCCATGCACCGGGAGGAGCCACATGTCAGAAGGGGGACCAGAGGGGGGCAGCCCCTGGCCCGGGCGGCCAGGTGGCGCGGCCTGGCCCCTAGCCGCGCCACCAGGGAGCCTGGGTGGGTCCCACCCCCTCTGATTCCCTACCAGGACTCCTATTTTTACCCTCGACGAGGAAATCCGAGAAAAGAAGTCGCTTTTCCAATTCTCGTCGCGAAGCCGCCGCCACCCTCTGTTCTTCTCCGGGAGATCTAATCTGGAGGCTGTTTTGGCCTCTGGTGAGGGGGAGTAATCACCATCGTCGTCACCATCGCCACTCCATAATCCCTCCATGACTTCTCCTTTCATATGTGAGTAATTCCCTACTGTATGCAAATGGGATGGTAGGGATTGGATGAGTTAGATCATGTAAATGTTCATCAGATTTTTGGGGGCATGTTGCCTATCATCTACTATGGTGTTTATCATCTTTGCTACAACTTTTTGTTCTTATTGCTAGTCACTTTGGGCCCGAGTGCCATGATTTCAAATCTGAACCCTATGTGTTTGCTGAATATATTTGTGTTCTTAATCATATCTATGAGTTGTATGCACCTGTTATAGTCCGGAACGGGCGATCCCAGTGGTGACAGCTTGGGACACCAAAGGGGTGGACTATAATTTGAGGATTCCATGTATCCATTGATTGTTAATTCTTTGTTGCGGTTCTCTTTGACAGGAGCACCTTAATCTCCATAAGTTCCTTTTGTCCATGTTTGTAGCTGGATGATAGGACAAAAGATGTTGTGCAATTTCTTATTGCAAGCATGTACAACTATCTTCGGCCCATGTAAAATACATGATGTCTCTCATCCGTGCAGTGTCCAACCATCCATCGCCCCTAGCCTACAGTGTTTTAATTCTGCTGGTTACAAGTTACTTTACTTTTACCATTTTTACTTTTGTTGCTTTACGACCACTATATCCATTTCCATTATCACTTCCCTATCACCGTTACCACTAATATGTCGTTGCCAAGAAAGTATCTTTCAGGTGCGGTTGAACTGACAACTCAACTTTTAAAGCTTACAAATATTCTTTGGCTCCCCTTGTGTCGAATCAATAAATTGGGTTATCTTACCCGTGAAGACTATCATGATCCCCTACACTTGTGGCTCGTCATGAACCAACGCGTACAGATGAGGAAAGTGATGAAGATGACGATGATGATGAAACTGTAGATGGAAACAATTCGGAGACAAAATTTCCCCTAACAGATGCCTGGGAACTAGAGGTACCAAATAATATCTCGAGTCCATATGAATTTCACAACACCTAACCAGCTTTTGTGACATTAAAGTTCTTAAACTTTTGTCTTCCAGGAAACACTGGATCAGTGGTCTCGAGAAACTTCTCCTCGTAGTCGGGCGCGACCAAGATGTAGAGCAGAAGTACAGGTACCAAATAATATCTGCACTCTGGAGGCCATATTAATTTCATAGTGCCTAATTAATGAGCTTTGTTATCTTGACGTTCCTAAACTTTTGTCTTCCAGGCAATACAACATGAGCAGACTAAAAACACTGCTCCTGGTAGTCATGCACTACCAAGAAATAGAGCTGAAGTAGAGGTACTAAATAATATCTGGACTCTAGAATCCATATTAATTTCACAGTGCCTAATTAATCAACTTTGTGATTTTGACGTTCCTAAACTTCTGTCTTTCAGGCAACACAGGATGAGAAGACTCGAAACACTACTCCTAGCTCTAATGCAGTAACAAGATCTAGAGCAACAATGTTGCAGAAAACAATAGCTTCACAAACACATGTAAATCCTGATAACGAGGACATAGCTGAAGACTTGCAGATCACACCAACAAATCAACCTACTTCTGAGAGCAACCCCCTATTGTCAGCTCCCATGATAATTCTGAACCAGGTGGTCCCGAGACTGAAAACATTGATAGGAACATCATTTCACAACAACATTCAGAACAAGACGCACACCGTTCAGAGGAGAAGAAGAAGAAATATGAGCGGGGACCTACGCTGGGTCGTCAGTTAGACGTTATTACCAGAAGGGAGGGCTGCAAGATGAAGATTGACTTGCTGCCAGGTCTAAGCAGACCTACTAACTATTTTCAAGCTGCAAAACTTAGCTTGGAGATTGGTATTCACGTGAGAACGCTTATTCCGTTGAAAAACAAGTGGATGGATTACAGTTTAAAGGAGAATGAGCATATTATTCCTGAAGCTGCCATGAAAGTAAAGTTCATCCATCAAATTATTATTTTTTCCAATTTTCCCATAGCGCGTCTTTCTAAATTAGCCCTACAACTGTTGTGACATGCATTGTTGCATTGATGTGTGCAGCAAAGGTTCGATATTGGAGATGATACATTGTACTTCGAAGTGACCAAATCGATCCTCCAGAAATCCTTGCGGTAACACCGGCACAGTCTCAAGAAGCAATATTACACTAAGGTTAAGAACCTTACCATGGAGCAAGCGATGAAGCTGAAGCCACCCATTGTTAGCAAAGGTGGTTGGAAGGAACTGCTGCAAAAGTGGAGTGATGAGAAGTTCCAATTAATTCATACCTAATATGTCATTTGTACTTGTAGATTATTATATCGTAAGAATTTAATTTTAGCCGCAATTCGTAAGGGATATGTGCAAAGAATAAATTGAACCTAAGTGGTGTGAAGCAGCACCAAACCACTGGTTGATCCTTTATTTCACAGTTTTACGAAAAGGAGGTAAGCACTCGAACCAGCATTCAAAATTTATTTGTTTATAAGTATATGGCATGTGGCACTAATGTTTATCATGTCCTTTATAGCATGTAGGAAAAGCCATGTCTGGATGGGGTGATGAGTCCGGAAGCAGAGATAGCACTGGTAAGCATTATGTGATTTTTTGAATTCACATGTTGCAGCAGTAAAAATTACTAATAACGGTTCAATCATATTGCAGAAAGAAATGCACGACAATCAAAAGGAAGCTCAGGAAGAAGGTGCGGAAGGAAAAACAGATATTGAGATTGTTGCTGAGGTTCTCAAAGAGAAGAGCAAGTCAAGTACATTCCTTGCAAGCATAGTATAGTCATCTAACTGAAGGAAGAAATCAACATCTCATCAACACATGAAAGAGCTTGAAAAGAGGCTTAAGACTCAAGAGCGAGCAGCTAGATCGACAGCTGATAGGTATCAAGAAGAGATGAATGCAATATTCGAATCTCAGCGATATGAACTACATGACCTCAAAATGAAGTAGGAAGAAGAAATTGCAGCTATAAAGAGGGAACAAGCGCATCAAAGTGCAAATGTGATGGCAGGAAAAACCAACTGGAATCAATCATGAAGTTCATGCTATGCCAGTACACTTCCAATGAGCCCATGTCGCAGTCCTTGTTGAAGACCATGTTGCAACCCATGTCGCAACCCATGTCGCAGCCCATGTTGCAGCACATGTCACAGCCCTGATTGTGTTCTTCGTCGTGGAACTTAGGTTTTCTTATTATGGTTTCTTTTGAGGGTCGTGGTCTTATTATGGTTGTCATAGCAGGTACTGTATTTTCTCATTTCGATGATTATTATCTGTGATACAATTATGTAATGCATGTCTACTTGAGCGTTAATGAAAGTTATATTGGTCTCATTTTCATAATTTAGTCAATTTTAAAACTGTAATATACGATACAGTGATGTGAAAATTATAGGACCGTCACCAAGTCTGTGACCCCACATGTAAGCTCCCATGTCAGTACCGCCTGGGCCCGCTTGTAAGGCTCCACGTCACCATTTCTTGGGCCCATATGTCAGGATTGTTGATTAGTCAAAACTAAGGGACAGTTTATTAGTGACGGGCACTTAAGGGGTTTAAATCACATCCGGTCCCACATGGAAGAAGCCACGTCCGCAAAAGGGGGGCCCACTTGTCGGAAAGTTGACTAGTCAAACCAGCAGAAAACAATTTCTAGCTGCGGGATTATCGTCAACGAAGACGCATATAGGTGACAAGTTGTGCTTACTAGGCACCTGATTTACCTCGTCATCAAAGATTAACATTGTTTACGAACTGGATAATGTCACCTAAAAAACGATCTTAGTCGACGTAAAAAGTGGTACCGCCGTTATTTTCATTTTTTTCGACGGCGCGTCAGTGAAGGGTCGATTGACGGAGGCAAACCATCATTAGCGTATCATTATGGACGAAAAATGCTTTACCATGGCACAAATGGCCCGTCAACTGATATCGTTGATTTTGTAGTGTTACTTACATTATACATAGAGTGTTAAAGAAATCGTCCATTGCTTTGAGCCTACAATTTGGTTGGGTTCGCAACTTAATACCATCAAGATGTTATGGATAGATATCTCAAGGTGGATGATTAGTGAGTAGATGATGATGGATAAATGGTCTACTTTTTTTTTATGTAATACCCACATGATTGAGCCTCTTTACTTTCTAGTAGCATAATTAGCATTGCGGTGCGTTTATAATTTCGTTAAATGCCTAGCTGTAATTTGTTCACCCAGCATGGTTGTTATAGTCTTTTGGGAGATAGACATCACTAGTGAAAATCATGGGACCCCGGTCCATATTTCCATCATAGTTTACACCGCTCCAATTTACTGTTTTACTTTCCTTTCAGTTGCCACCACTATTTTCACCCTTGTGTTTGATCCTTTGTAAACAACAAGACCAGAGATATTGACCACCTCTCTGACTCATTGGGACCAAAGTTATTTGTGTCTGTTTGCAGGTCCACGTTAAGAGAGTAATATGTTTCAGACGTCGCTACTCAATGCACCACCTTGTTGCGCTTGGAGTCCTACTGGATTGACAACCTTGGTATCTCTACTGAGGTAAATTTTCTGCTATCTACCTCATAACTTAATACTTGGGATAACCAACGATAAGGTGTTATCTGCACCCATCAAGTGGGCAACCGATGCAAAGCATATATTGTGGTTCCCATTTTCTCTCAATATACGATGAAGGCTTGGCTTGTAAACTGTGTGTCGTTGTCAGTGATGATCCGGTTGGGAACTGATACGTCCCAAACGTATCTATAATTTCCGCTTGTTCCATGCTTATATTGGTGACTTTGCTACATGTTTTGCTACACCTTCATACCTTATTCTACATATTTAGACTAACATACTAACTCAGTGCCCTAGTGCCAGTTTCTGTTTGCTGTTGTCCATGCATTGCAGGGAAATACCAATTATTAAAGTGCTCAGAAAAAATTGGGAAAAATCATATAAAAATCAGCAGAAGAGAAGACTCCAGAACCGGAAGGGGAGCCGGATCCCCCCCCCTCACCAGGAGGGTCCTTGGTGCGGCCTATGGTGGGGCCGTGCCACCTGGCCGCCTGGTCAGGTGAGCCCCCCTGGTTCTCCCTTCGTCCTATATTTACCTCTCGCTCTGAAAACCCTCGGTAGGTCCTTGATACGTACCAAACGTATCTATAATTTCTTCTTGCTCATGCATGTTTTGGGTGATATTTCTATGCATTTGATACACTTTCATACACTTTTGATCATATTTGGACTAACCTATTAACGCAGTGCACCCCATTGCCAGTTTCTGTTTTCTGCTGTCTTTTTATTTCAGGTTTTCCCATTACTTAAAGTGCCAGAAAAATTCCGAGGAAAATATATAAAAAATTGCGTACCGCAAGCTTCTAGATTCCCAAAGGGGGGCCCCACCTGGTGCCCAAGCGGCCAGGGGGCGCGACCTAGGGTGGGGCCGCGCCGGCAGGCCGCCTGGACTCCTGGTGGCCCCCTGACTGCCCCCTTTCGCCTATATATTTCTCTCGTCCCGAAACCCAAGAGGACAAAACCCTTTTTCGCGATCTCGCCTCTGTTCCGCTGCCGTCGCGCTTCCAAGATCGGGAGCACCAGAAGACCTCTTCCCGGCACCCTACCGGAGGGAGGATTGACCTCTGGGAGCTTCTCCACCATCATGGACGCTTCCGGATAAGCCGTGAGTAGTCCACTGTGGACCATGGGTCCATGATCAGTAGCTATGTGATGTCCAATCCCCTCTTTGTTCTTCATCGATTACACCATGTGAGCTGCCCTACATGATCAAGGCACATATGTAATTCTTTCTGTTGTTGCTATGTTGAGTTTGCTAGGATCTGATGGATTATGAGAATATGTTCAAATTGTGATGAGTAATATATTTGGTTCTTCTCATTTTAGATTTGTGTTCCTGAGTAATTCTTGCATGTTCTCCATTGCTGTTTATTGCTTTAGACAAGTAGTTGGTAGTAACTCCAAGAGGGAGCATTATGCATGATTGTGGGTTCATGCCCCCCTGATGACTAGCTTAAGTGACAGAAACATGAGTCTAGGGGATGTGTTGTTGCCACAAGGGGGAAAACAACGGTGCTTGTAACCACGGTTAAAAGGATTGTTTACTTTACGCAAAGTTCTTTTAATGCAGTTGTCTGTTGTTTTGGGTTTACACTTTGGGTGGGGCACGCAACTTAATACCAGCGAGATGTTCTGGATAGATATCTCAAGGTGGATGATTAGTAGTAGATGTAGATGGATTTCGGTCTACTTGTCTTGGCGTACTGCTCATGCTTTTGATCCTCTTCCTTTCTTTCGTAGCATAGTTAGCATTGCGCTGCATTTTTTATCCTGTCAATTTCCCAGCTGTAATTTGTTTACCTCGCATAGTTGTATATCGTCTTTCGGGAGAGAGACATCACTAGTGAACTTCATGGGACCCCGGTCCACATTTCCACCACTGTTTACACACTCAATTTACTTGCAGTTTTACTTTCTAGTTGAAGATACTATTATCTTTTATCTCTTGTGTTTGATCCTTTGTAAACGGCAAGGCCGGAGAGATTGAGAAGCTCTCTGTACTCGTTGGGAGCAAAGTTATTTGTATCTGTGTGCAGGTCCAGGCTAAGCAAGTTATTTTCAACGGCGCATCACTTGTCGAACCACCTAATTTTCGTCGTTGGAATCCTACGGGAGACATAAACCCTATCCACTATGTTTGGGGAAATTTGCTGCTATGCTACATCTCAACCTTCCACTTGGGGTAGCCAATGAGGGGCACAACACGCCTTCCATCAAGCAACTTCTGGCGCCGTTGCCGGGGACTCCGCTCTTCAATATAGGGGAGTTGCGCGCTATCTTTTATCTTTGCTTTTTAGTCTTATTAGTTTACCTTTCTGTTTTTTCTTTAGTGTCCTTTATCAAAAATCACAAAAAAATTGTTTTTCTTGCTTGCTTCTAGTATTGGTACCACTGAAAACACCAAGTTGTGTGACTTCACTAGTCACAACAACAATGATTTTATCTGCACTCCTATTTGCTACACCTACTACTTCAACAACATCTTATGAAACTAAACCTGCTTTGTTGAACCTTGTTATGAGAGAACAATTCTCCGGTGCTGGAGACGATGTTGCCTTACACTTAAATAATTTTGTAGAGCTTGTGATATGCAAAAGTATAAAGAAGTAGAAGGTGATATTGTTAAGCTTAAGCTTTTTCCTTTCTCCTTGAGAGAAGGAGCTAATATTTGGTTTCGATCCTTTCCTAGGAATAGCATAGATTCTTGGGATAAGTGCAAGGATGCTTTTATTGGGAAGTACTACCCACCTGCTAAGATTATCCAATTAAGGAGTAATATTATGATTTTTAGGCAATTGGATAATGAACACGTTGCCCAAGCTTGGGAACATGTGAAATCTCTTGTTAATAAATGCCCTACAGATGGTTTGACTACTTACGAGGATCAGCCTCGGCAAATCCCATGGTCAGGGACCCTGGTTTAGATCATAGAGAAGGAACAGGTTGGCGATACTCGTCGGCTAATAGGAGAAGCACTTCCTGCTCAATTGTATTATGCGAGGGGGCGATTACAGTGGAAGTCTAGGCGAGTTCGCTCAAGAACGGAGGTGTTGATTGTAGATTGGATGTCCTGAGGCGTCGCCCCTCCCAGCCTTTATATACTAGGCTGGGTCTCGGGGAGTCCGTCTTAGGTTACAAGGACGATTGCCTAATTATAGCCTTGCCTTGAACGCCAAGTCTTGACTTCCATGTTGGTCGCTGACTCCTACGTCGTTGCCTAGAGTGGGCCAGTCGTGGGCCTGTCGAAGCTTCCAACGGACCTTTTGTCTTCGTATGCACCAGGTATCCTCACACGCAGGAGTCATGAGGTCACCCCCTCATCAGTAGCCCCCGAGTGCCTAGGGGACTCGAAGAGTCGCGCAGGGACTCGAATCCATCATCATTTGCCTTTATATGCGCAATGTGGCTGAGAGTCGTTGGCAGTTTTAGCCATGATAATGTTTATTTCGAGGGATGGTAAGCTGAAAGGTCCCAAGGTAGTCGACTGGTCTAGCCTTGGCAAATTGCGCTAGTGGCAAATACCTCAGTAGCCCAATCAAGCCCGTGTCCCTCGACACGAACTTGGAAACGACCAGTGTCTAGCAAAGTCCATGCCGCTACAGGTCTTATAGGATCAATGCTGTCGGCCCCAGCAAATAGCCTTAACGCGCCCGTTATTGGCTCATCTTTCTATCGTGCAAGCGCATGGAAAACGTCAGGAGTGAAGTCGCGATGTGGCAAGTCCCGGCCCGGCCGTCTGCGCAGCGGGGTCCTATCTACACGCTAAGCTTGCGTGGCATCTGGGGTACGGCGAGTCGCTGCCCAGGCATCCTTTTGTATAGAGGAACGGAGCCTAGTTCGAGATGCGCCCACTTGGAATAAACAATCAAGTGAGCTATTAGTAGTCACTCGCGGAGCTTTTGCGAACTCAGGCGAGGAATCAAATAAGAAAAGCACCCACTCGGAAAGTCGTCGAGTGCGCGAGTAGATTATATTGTTAAATACTAGTTTAGTCTCACGAGTAGTCACTCGATTGCTTTGTTGTCTTCAAGGTGAGGGAGCACCCGAACTTCGGAGGTGCGCCGTCTTGCCGGCGCGAGTGGTCCCTCGAGTACTTTGTTGTCTCCAAGGTGAGGGAGCACCCGAACTCCGTAGATGCGTCGTTTCTTCCAGTGCAAGTGCTCACTCGAGTACATAATTTCCTTCTGGGTGAGGGAGCACCCGAACTCTCGAGATTTTGGGCCTTGCTCTGTTTTTAGCGAGGGCAAGGCGCTCCCGATGGGAGTAAAATTTTTGGATCGGAAATCAGAATATTTTGGCACCAAGAGACAGGTGGTCTTTGCCGGTCGTTGTTTTTTCCAATTGCTTTTATCTTGATTCATCCTTCTTGGGATGTTTCGGTGATAGGTATCGTAATAATGCTCTTTGGTGACCGATGACAATGCTTGGTCTTCGATCCGTCGCATCTCATGGCCAGTCATAATGACGACTTGGATGTCGCGCTGCCGCTGCCCGTTGGATTTCCAAGGCATGTATGGGAAACATGCGAGATTTGACGTGTCCTTTAAATAGTGTTGATCGTGTGAAGGCATCTTGTCTTGGAATTCATAACACCCAAAGTGTTGGTCTTTGGATTAATGATGGCGCCGCATGGGCTTCTGTGGGTTTTCCTGGTTTGCCTCTGGGTTGCGCTATAAATACCTCATGTTGTTTGCCTGACCTCGGCATACATTCTTCTCTCACCTTATCTTCTGCTTCTTCTTCATATGGCACCCAAGCGTGGTGGTGGTGTGGCTAGCCGAAGTCGTGGTCGTCGCGGCCGTGGTGTCCGCACACCTCGTTCTTCGCGTGGTGGACGTCGTGGGGCTACAACGGCGCCTTCCTATTCTTCCGTGGAGGAGGGTGTTTGGCGCCATGATTTCCTTTTGCGTGTTCTTAGCCGGACTGCTACCCGGATCCCTCTTCCATTCTCGTTTGCCTCCATTGTTTCTGAGCTCAATTTCAGGGGTCTCTGGCTCCATCTTCAAGGGTGTGCTCGATCTTCTTCTTGGGTGGAGCTGGAATTTATAATTCATTCCTGATTTTTCTTGGAACTGGCTGGAGGGCGTTTTCACGTCGGCTGAACCTGCGTGACGGGGATAGCCTTTGTTGTCATTTTGATGGCGAAGATACTCTCACTGTTCATGCTTATGATGCTGGTGGCAATCCTCTGGATCCGTAATGGGAGGAAACAAGCAGCGACAACTCTGGTGAGTCGAGGAATCCTTCGTCTGCTTCTCCACTGGCTTCATCTTCGGCTGACTCCTCGGCACGTAGTTCTTGCTCTTCTAGTTCTAAGGATGAGCTCAACATCAAGCCATTCGTCAAACGGGCGGGTCGGTAGGCAAGGAACCTTGTAGAACTGCAGGGCAGCGACTTATTTCTTCGCAGGCTTTATTTTTTACTTTTACTTTGATGATGCTCATCAAGTTGTGGGCCGAAAGTGCCAATTATCTCGGGATGAACACACATGTAGAAGTCATAGTTCCCTGGGATAATTGGTACTTTAATCCTTTTGGCGGCCGCTCGAGTCCCTTTGTAAACTTTGGTGTGTAGTGGAAGCCTTTGTGCTGATACATGTAACTTTGAGGTCTTCGAGTCTTTTGTAATGGGAACTGTCCTCGAGTCCTTTGTAATGAGAACTGTCTTTGAGTCCTTTGTAATGAGAATTGTCTTCGAGTCCTTTGTATTGAGAATTGTCTTCGAGTCCTCTGTAATGAGAATTGTCTTCGAGTCCTTTGTAATGAGAACTATCGGGGGCGCGGCAGCGCTCCCGATGGGAGTAGCCCCCGAGGCTGCGTTCGATTTGTAGAGTCGGACGTAGACTGTGAGCTTTATTCGACCATGATGTCCTCTCTTGCGGCTCCTTGATTTCTCCAGATTTTTATCGGGTGCGCGGCAGCACTCCCGATGGGAGTAGCCCCCGAGTCTTTAGGTGATCACTTGTGATCAGGTGAAGACTAAAAAATTTTCTTTGTTCGGTGCCTTTTTGTCCTTATCCTTGGGGAATAAATTATGCTTCTGCGGAAAAACTTTGAGTGAGGCTTCTGCGGGCGAAACGATGCTTGAGCCCCCGAGGCTTTTTGTCTGTGCTTGCGTAAGAGAAAATAGAGTTTCCTTGGGGGTAGTCTGCGTTTGAGCCCCCGAGTTCTTTTAAGTGGCGTCATGTAAAATGAAATAGCGTCTCTCGGGGGGAGTTTGTGCTCGGGCCCCCGAGTGCTTTAAGTAGCGTCGCGTAAGCGAAGATAGCGTATCTTGCGGGGGAGTTTGTGCTCGATCCCCCGAGTGCTTTAAGTAGCGTCGCGTAAGCGAATATAGTGTCTCTAGGGGGAATTTGTGCTCGAGCCCCCGAGTTCTTTAAGTAGCGTCGCGTAAGCGAAGATAGAGTCTCTCGAGGGAGTTTGTGCTCGAGCCCCCGAGTGCTTTAAGTAGTGTCGCGTAAGCGAAGATAGCGTCTCTCGGGGGGATTTTGTGCTCGAGCCCCCGAGTGCTTTTAGTGGTATTTTATTGCTTCAAGTTTTACATGAGTTGCCGATTGGTGCTGCTACCGATACCGCCGATAGTGCCTATGGGTAGACTATGGGTAGAACAGGCGCAAGTTTTCTACGTTCCACGGATTTCCCACGTCTTCGTCGGTCTTCGGGTTCTTCAGCCTGTACGCACCTCCTCCTACAACCTCCGACATTATGAAGGGTCCTTCCCACTGCGGGGCAAGTTTGTGCACTTTTTTCTTGTATTAGTCACAGGACGAGATCTCCTTTGCGGAAAGTTCTGGTCCGCAGGCGACTGCTTTGGTACCTGCGTAGTTTGTTTTGGTATCCTTCTGACCTTGCTATGACTGTGTCCCTTGCATCATATGTGGTGTATTTATCATCCTGTAGTGCTTCTTCTGCCTCTTCTTCGTATCCCGAGATTCGGGGAGCTCCAAACTTTAGGTCGCGCGGCAGCACCGCTTCTTCCCCACATACCATGAAAAAAGGTGTGTACTAGGTTGAAGCGTTGGGGGTGGTGTGCAAGATCCACAGGACTGCGGGGAAATCTTCTACCCAGTTGTCTGCAGCTTGTTAGAGTGGTGCGAGGAGCCGCTTTTTTATTCCTCCGCACACTAAGCCGTTTGCCTTCTCCACCTGGCCGTTAGATTTTGGGTGCGCGACTGACGCGTAGTTGATTTTGATGCCCAAATCTTGGCAGAAGTTCTGAAATTCTGCTGCTGTGAAGTTTGTACCATTGTCTGTGTGTGGTACGCCGAATCTGAAGATGATGGACTTGATGAAGTTAACTGCCGTGAGGGCTGTGGAGCTGGTGATTGGTACTGCCTCGATCCACTTGGTGAACTTGTCTACTGCTACTAGTAGATGTGTTCGGCCTCCTTTTAAGGATTTCTTGAGTGGACCCACCATGTCGAGTCCCCAAGTGGCGAACGGCCAGGATAACGATATTGTTTTGAGTTCTCATGCTGGGGCGTGCGGCCTGCTAGCAAATTTTTGGCAGGCGATGCAGCGTCGCACGATGTCTTCCGCGTTTCTCATTGCGGTTGGCCAGTAGAACCCTGATCGAAAAGCTTTGGCCACGAGTGCGCGACTGCTCGCGTGATGCCCGCAAGTGCCTTCATGGATCTCGAGAAACGGGGCTTTGCCGTCTTCTTCCTCGATGCACTTTTGGAGGACCTAAGATATGCTGCGCTTGTAGAGCTGTCCGTTGATTACTGTGAATGCTTTAGATCGTCGAATGATGCGTCGGGCTTCTGCAACGTCTTGTGGTAAGGTACCTTCAATTAGGAATCTTAGGAACGGTTTTCTCCAAGCTGGACCTTTGGGTGCGGCTGGTTCTGCTTCTTCGACTGTTTCGTTGTCTGTGTCATCTGTTGGGTTCGCATCCGCAACTTGTGCTGGTTCGCTTGTGTCGTAGTCCTCTACGTCTGCCTCCAGCGCGAGTGCATTGGTTTTGATTGACCTTTGGCTGATGCTTTCGAGGAAAACGCCTGGAGGGATTGGTCCTCGGGGTTGATCCAATGTTTGCGAGCTCGTCTGCTTCTGTGTTATTTGCTCTGGTGACGTAATTTAGCTCGCAACCGTCAAATCCTCCTTCCAGGGTGTTGTAGAGTTTCTGGTATGCTAACATGTTTTCTGCGACTGCTTCGCAGTCCCTCATTGTTTGTTGGACGACGAGGTTGGAGTTGCCGTAGATTACGAGGCGGGTGGTGCCGCAAGCTTTTTCCATGCGCATGCCATGGATTAGTGCCTCATATTCTGCTTCGTTGTTTGATGCCTTGCTGAAGTTGATCTGGAGCACGTATCTAAGTTTGTCTCCTTTGGGCGAGATTAACACGACGCCTGCTCCGGCTCCTTGATGTCTTTTTGACCCATCGAAGAACATCGTCCATGAGTTGGAGAGGTCTGGAGGGCTAGGTGTTTGCACTTCTGTCCACTCGAGCAGAAAATCTGGGAGTACTTGGGCTTTGATTTCCGTAGGGTGTTTGAACTGCAGGTCGCGGGGACTGAGCTCGATGTTCCATTCGCTGACTTGGCCAGTTGCTCTGGGGTTGTTGAGGATGTCCATGAGTGGTGCGTTGCTCACGATCGTGATGAGGTGCTCGTCGAATTAATGTGTTACTTTCCTTGAAGTCATGACGATGGCGTATACGAGATTCTGGTAGTGCGGGTACCGTTGCTGAGACTTTGTGAGGAGCATGCTTAGGTAGTAGATTGGCCTTTGTATGCTTTGGATTTTGCCTTCTTCCATGCGCTCGACGACGAGCGTCGTGCTGACTACGCTGCTGCATGCCGCTATATAGAGGTAAAGGGGTTCTCGCTCCTTATGCACCGCCAGGATTGGTGGTGTCGAGAGGGTCTTTTTTAGGTCTGCGAATGCGTTGTGGGCTTCCTCGGTCCACTCGAATTTTTCTCCTTTTCTGAGCAACTGGTAGAATGGTAGGGTCCTTTCTCCCAACCTGCTGATGAAGCGGCTCAGTGCTGCGAGTCTTCCTGTGAGTTGTTGTACGCCTTTGATGTTTACTGGTTCTTGCATCTTGGCGATTGCTTGGACTTTTTCAGGGTTTGCTTCGACTCCTCGAGTAGAGACCATGTATCCGAGAAGTTTTCCGACTGGGACGCCGAACACACACATTTTTGGGTTGAGCTTGATTCTATATTTGTTGAGTGCTGCGAAAGTTTCACGGAGGTCGTCGAGTAGCATTCTTGCGCTGTAAGTTTTGATGAAGATGTCGTCGATGTTGACTTAGACGTTTCTTCCGATTTGGTCTCTCAAGCATGCTTGCATCACCCGTTGGTACGTGGCTCCGGCGTTTTTCAATCCGAAGGGCATTGTTCTATAGAAGAATACGCCATAGGGGGTGATGGACGAGGTGTGTTCTTCGTCTTCTTCCTTCATCCTGATTTGGTTGTATCCTGAGTAGGCGTCGAGGAAGGATAGGAGATCGCATCCTGCGGTAGAGTCGATTATCTGGTCTATCCTTGGTAGACGAAAGTGGTCCTTCGGGCAGTGTTGGTTGATGGGCCCGTAGTCGACGCACATCCGTAGTACATCGGTGTCCTTTTTAGGTACCAAGACTGGGTTTGAGATCCAGGTGGCCTTCTTCGTCTCCCGGATGAATTGCGCGTCGAGTAGTCGGTTGATCTCTTCTCCAATGGCTCTGCGCTTGGGTTCTGAGAATCGGCGCAACGCCTGCTTTACTGGTTTGGTGTTTGGATGTATGTGCAACACGTGTTTTGCAAACTCTCGCGGTATTCCGGGCATGTCGGCCGGGCACCAGGCGAAAAATTTCCACTCTTCGCGGAGGAAGACCATGAGGGCAGCTGCTTGTTCTTCTGGGAGGTGGGCGTAGATTCGGACCGTCTTGTCCGGGTCCGTTGGGTGAACTTGATGGGTGACTGTGTCGCTGTCGACGCTGAAGTCGCGATTGAATTCTTTTGATTCACTTCTGCTTGCAAGTGAAAAAATGCTCCTATCTATTGCCATGGCTATCTCTTCAAGATGTTGCCGAGCTCCAAACGTGTCAGAAACTTCGTGAAATTCACGATCACACTGGTCTGATTTGATGAAACTCCCATTGACCGTGATGACCCCAGAGGGTCCTGGCATCTTGAGCTTGAGGTACGCATAGTGCGGTGTAAGGCCCGATATGCGGTACTGTTCCAGATCTAGATGTTTCCATCCAGATCCGGGGACGAAGCACATATCGGTCCCACCGCGACATATGACATAGCCATATGACCCGGATTTCCAACATGATATCACAACATTATAGATACAAGGATACAACATCTCATACAATCGGCATACAACTGCCTCAAATACAATACAACAGCGCAAGATACATGTCTGGGTACAGATTACAGTCAAATGCCTAGTGGCAAAGAGAAAAACATCGATCCCCATAACCACACGGGTCCAGGCCCTCCGCCGGGATCCTCCTAACTAGTCATCGTCGAGTCTCCACGTGAAACGTCGATCACCATACCTGTTGTCGATCAAGAACCCTGTATAGAGTTTGGGGGTAGTATCATGAGTACAGAAGTACTCAACATCCAACTGTAGTGGTCAACTGACCCAGCAAGGACTTCATCACTCGTCATTCTAGGACAACTAGTAGTTTACGACAAGGTAGGGGTAAGTGGTGAGGTTTCTGCCGCACTAGCATTTATGAAGTGACTAACGATCTAGAGAGTTAGGTAAGAAACCAAGCATTCGATGAGGAATCGCCTCCAACAAGTCTTGCTATCAACTACTTACGCAAGCATAACACCTATCCTATCCTTGTCCTCCTCTTCGCATCCCGACGAAGAAGAAGAACTCAAGGCACACACACACGTTGATCAAGTTATATTAAGATTATCTTAGTTGTTGTTGTATATGAACAAGGAGTAGGTCTCAAGTCGTCCATAACAGTGGACACGGCTTCTCGAAAATATTTAACCCTGCAGGGGTGTACCAACTGCCCATTACAAGGCTACGCACGCACGCCCATATCTCTCAGTTGCTACCCATTATAGGAAACCATTTTACGGTTTAGTTCCGAGAGATCCGAAACGACAGGTCCCTCTAACTAACAACGAACAAATACGGGTGGACCCCCGTGAGTCGACACCCAACTCAAAAGCCGGCCGCGCTCTCGAATCGGTCTCTACCGTCTGTCGCAGGTTTGGATAGCCGGTTAATCACACATGGGAAACCGGGTCCTCAGCCGGACAAGGTGGGCCAGCAAGGGAACTATGTCCTCACTGGTCCAGGGTGGTTTGTAAACAACTGGCGGTCGACCAGCACACACACGGATTCAAATGGTAAATCAGCTTGGGCTACCACTGGAATTTTTTGAAGCTAGGTAGGTAAGAAAAGGGGACCCCATAAAATCCCACATGCGGTTAGGCACGCTCGGTCTTAAAACCAATACCCGTAACATGGATCCTAGGTGACTCGAATGGAACAAAGCGTCGGGGCGGGATAGCCTAGACCTTCCATCCTTCGTCGAATATAGTCAACATTTATAATAATCATATCATCAACAACAATATAATAATGTGATAGCCCAAACAAAGGAGTAACAGGGTAACCTCGTAGCATCCTAAGCATGCATACTAAGCAAGGGCTGAGAAACGATCAATAGTAACATAGCAGTACATGGTTTGCTGGGAGGGGACATGGTTGTATCGGTTTGAAAGAGGTTGTAAGCATGTGGTAGGATCAAACATCGAACCTAACCTAGACTAGCATGCAAACCGCTGGTTGAAATAGAATGGATCATAAGTAATGCATAGTCCTTGCATGTTGATAAGTTGGCTTCGGAAGGTGTAGTATATTGCAAGCTCGCATCGTCTCCGAGAGGTACCGGCGGAAGCACACAAGACGGTAAACACTTGAAAGCAATCAACGAGCAAGCCCTCTATTACTACGAAGCAATCACGAGCAAGCATCAACAAGGAGGCAACACGATACATCGCACCTACCGTCGAGAGAGGTTACTAACAGGTTAAGTGGAGTACTCGTGACACACGACGATACCGCACATTTACTGTCGGGACCCGGGGTTAGCGTATGCAAGTACAGCTAAGACATAGTAATATGGAGAGCCGAGAACCGTACCCACTTGTCTAAGCAGACAAGGCCAAGCACAGAACGTTCTCGGAAAGCATCGTACGTGAGGGGTATCCCATCCAAGCCGGATGATCAACTGAGATGGGTCCTCATCGTCCGCACACAAGTCTAATGATATGGGTGGTGAACTCCCATATTCAAAGACAAGTCGCCTCAACCATACTATCGACTATCTCAAAACTCTTACATAGACTTACTCCAGCCCGATCACTTAGTCGAGGTCTAGGGCGGGCTCGATCATACCACAAAGTGTGCACGAGACGGAGTCTCGAACAATCGCATCGCGATGCCCCAAGCTGCGCACATCTAAGGGCCACTTGGTGTATGAAAGACCGCCAGCAAGAACACAACTAAGGTCTCGAAAACCCATACAAAGACATGCATGTTATAAACATACACGCAGCACACATGCCTTGTATGAACAGCAGGTACCATTGCATTTCTCTACAAAGTATAAAATTTTATTGACAACTCTTATAGAGTGCAAACAGAGATCACAAACATGTGATCCAACATTACAACACAAACGGAAGCAAATTATGTTTGAGTATAGACAAGTTTAACAAATGGCTTAAGAAGCCTTATTTAAACACAAAGCCCTCCACGAGGGAACCAGTCGTCTGACTGGGACTAGACTAGTTGGTCTTCAGTCGTCCAGCTCGATGAAGAAGCCACCTTCGGGGTCAGTGGCATCATCTAAAACATAGATTAAGCAAACGTGAGTACAAATTCGTACTCAGCAAGACTTACATAGGAGTTATACTACTCATGCACATGTATCAAGGTAAAGGGAGGTGGGGTTCACTTGCAGAAGTGGCAGCTTTGACTTGGCTAGTCCTGAACTACGAGTACCAGACTTTGAGGTAAGAAGCGTACACGATTCCACTACTTTCTCCAACCAATACACCACTATGGTGCCTTCCTCGACTTCCCCACGAGGAAGCACGCCATAGCACTCACACTTATCTTGGTGTGTTTTAGAAGTATCCGATTCAAGTTATCTAATAATCAAGCTAAGCTTTCCAAGCAGTCCATAACCGCGGACGCGGCTATTCGAATAGTTTTGTTAACCTTGCAAGGGTGTACCGCTACACACACCTTACCGCCTTTGTACTCGACACCGTTCAAGAAGTGTCGGCGAGGATGCTCACCACAACTGTTACCTCATAGCCGATCTAGTCCGAGAAAGCCGCCTACTTGGGTTGGTTACCACAATCGTGAACCCGGCCGGTTTACCGAAGTGGACCCAAGTGATGTGTGCGTGGTGCATAAGCCGGTCTCGGATGAGCCGTTCTCTCACTTAGCAACCAGGCCACAGACCTACCAGAACTCCGAACTATAGCGACATCTGGACATCGAAAGGGATGAGTTAGTAAGCTGAGAGGGGTCAGTGAGCCCAATGTGTGGTTGTACTCTTCATCTTGGATCACCACACAAGAACTCGTACTAGGGCGGTGTTCAACGAGACAACCCACCGTGTACTCCTACACAGCCTCTCATCGTTCACCTTGTATTAGGGTCGATTCACCAACACTTTTCTACCAACATCAACATGATCATTCCCATCCCGACTCACATCACAGTAACAACATGGTATCATACTAAGCATGCAATAAGCAGTAACATTGCAGGGGCCACATGATATCAAACAACTCTTACATTTGCTAGGATTGTGGTTTGCTTACTACAGTGACAAAATGATAGGCCATGCAAAGGAATGGGTTCATCTATGCGGTAGAAACGAATCATGGTGATCATCCTAAACAATGCATAAGCGAGACATGAGAGGGAAGTGGGATTTTATCGACATGATCAATGGGGGTTTGCTTGCCTTGCTGACGAGGTTCGGGTTCTGGGTCTTCAACGAAGGGGGCAGCCTCCTTCTCCGGTTCCACCTCTACTCGACAAACAACAAGCAAAGTAGCAAAGTAAATACAATGCACAAACACATGATGGAAGTTTGAATCTTGATGTACATGCTTTGATGTGTGAAGAAATTCCATTTAAATGGAGTATATTGCAATTTGAATTGCAAAATCAAACTCCACATTTGAATTCAAATTAACCAAGTTGCATGTGACATCGTTTGATCATTTTGAATCATCTTCAAAAGTATAAGATATGCCTCTGATGTGTGGTTGAAATATCATTTGATTTGAATTTGAATTAAATTCAAATAAACCAAATGACATATGCTACTGGTCCCAATTTAAATTCAACTCAAACATAGTTGAAAGTTGCATATTTGGAAAGATAATTTTCTCCTGATCATTTTTCATATATTATTTGTCCAATTTAGAGTTAATATGAATTTTCTATGAATTTCCAAAGTTTGGGGTATTTTCTGGAATTTCTGGAATTTCTTTAATTCAAATAATCTCTAGAAATTCATTTAAATTGATTTATTGCGTCAGTGCTGGCGTCGGGGGGGCTGACAAGGGGGTCCCACCTGTCAGTGGCTGGGTTTAATTAACCCATGGTTAAATTAATCAAGTGGCTTAATTAAGCCACTGGGCCCACTGGTCAGTGACCCAGGGGGTCATTAGGTGAGTGATTAAGGGAGAGGGTTTGGGCTAACACGCCGACGGCTAAACGCCGGCGACTGGACCGCGGCGGCGCTGCACGGGGAGGGCGAATCCGTCGACGATTTGGAGCGCCGAGACCATCAACTTGAAGCCCTCACTCGCGCGCGTCGAACGGGACCGAAACCAAGAGCTAGGGTGCACGGTACGCTCGCCGGCGTCAAGTTTTGCGGCGACCTAGCTACGGCCGTGATCGAGATTTCGTTCCAGGGCACGACTTGAGGCGGGGCTAGGCTGGTTCGACGAGGAGGATCACGGGGAACACGTTGGACATCATGGCGGGTTCGATTTCTTAGCGGGTGGACGTCGCCATGGATCCCGGCGGCGAGGAGTTTCGGCTCTCATGGCGATCAAGGCTAGAGGGAGTAATCGAAGGGGAAAAACGAGGGGTTCTGGCCGTGAGGTCACCAGGAACTCAGTAGAGGTGGTGGCGAAGGCTGGGGTGGTTCAACGGCGACGGAATTGACAAAGTCCTTCACGGTGGCCGGCGGCGACTTGGTGGCAATGGCGGAGTCTCCGGGGCTTCCTGGCTCGATTCACCGCACGGGAAGACGAAGACGACATCTGCGGTTCTTCTGGACGACTCGAGGCGTCGCGAGGAGCACGGTGGCCACGCGGGGGCTCGACGGCGCTCCGGCGTTCTTCTCGGGCGACGACGAAACGGGCGAGAGAGGAGGGGAGGGAGCTCTGGAGGGAGGGTAAATGGATCAGGGCGGCTGCGGGGAGTCTCCAGACGCGAGAAGAGGGCACGGGGCGGCCTGGAAGCTTGAAGACGTCGAGGTGTCGTCGTCGCCGCGCTCGGCCGCTCCAGCGAGCTGCTTGGCAGCGTGGGGAAGAAGACGACAAGGATGGAAGGTGGGCTGGGCCGCTGGGGAGCTAGTCGGGCCTCTTTCCAGGTAAGCCCCCTTCTCTTTTCTTTCTGTTTTTCTTTCTGTCATTTGTTTTGCTTAGCTAAAGAAATTAGCTAGGCATTTTATTAAATGCTGAAAAATTTTATGTGGCCTTATAATAAAATAGACTAGCCACCTATAAAGTTTCAACATTTTTAAAATTCAAATAATTTGAATCTTAAATCAAATAGGGGTATTTCTTTAATTCCAAGGCACTGTTTGAATATTTGAAAAATCTATGAGCATGGGATGGGTCCCACATCACTTGATATGTGATCACACTCATTTATAAGACTTTTCAAAAATCTAACATGAATTTTTGGAGAAGATTTTTATCTGGCCTTTTGAATTAATTCATCTGGGGGGTGTTCCTTCTCCCATTTTGATTTTGAAATTGATTTCAAAGATTTCTTTTGAAATTTTGACATGATGCAAGGTTACTTTGATCCTAGCACATTACCTAACAGAGGGTTCTGACATTTACAACGGTTCAAGTTGTTTAGCTACAGGTGATCAACAAAGGTTGTTAACATGGCATCTCACTCAAGCACGGAAAGCACACAAATATGGCAAGAGGTGAAGAATAAGATAAACTATCTATGCTAGTTAATTTAAGTGAGGCACAACCTAAACATGGCATTCCACTAAGTGTCACAGGACAATTAAAGGATTTGGTACTGTTCTGCCCTAAACCATATTTTAGGTTGGTTAACAACAGCAAACAATATCATAAGCACAAAGTACACAAAATTATAGTCAAGTTACATATAAAGAACACCCCAAACGGAATTACGGTTAATAAGATACAAGCAAAACAAGTTTGGAACACAATCTGCCAACATCGGGAAGTACACTTTAGAGGAATTCATAAACAGGGTAATGAATGCAAACATGCTCACAGATGATATGTAACTAAAGTAGACATGGCAGGGAAGGCATGGAAAAAAGAATCATGCAAATAGGCATCATGAACAACTAATTATAGCCCAAGAAAAATGCAATAAAACATTACTGGTCAAGGACTTAGTGAAAATCACGAAAATAGGGCAGAAACTGTTATTTTAATGCTGTATAAACAGGGGTAATGCTATATGCAGAAGTGCAGCAACATGACATAGCAATATATGAGCATGGAGTAGGCATGATGAGGATCAGGTACAAAAAATAATCAAGGTCATAGGCATCACAGATCAAAAGATATTAAGCATGCAACATGGCATCGGGACGTTACAGACTTAGAGAAAAACAGAGGTGGCTGTCAAAAACAGCAGCATAGCAACTTTGGAGCAGAATAACTAGATGACCAGTAAGCATATCATGACAATGCAATACATATAATGGAAGTAGACATGATGCTTAACAGTATGCAAAAAAGAATCAATGCAATAGGCCTCAAGGATGTGTCACAATCATCAATCAAACTTGCAATAAAATAACAACAACAGCACATAACAGCAATTAGTAGCAGTTAACGACCTGATGCCGACTTCAACACAGATTTGCACTATCAAGATGGCCTCAAATCAAAATGCTCACAAAAGATGAACTAAAGTACCAAAAATTCTAAAGAAATTTCCTTTTGGGCGCAACGTCATCCGAGCTACAGATTTACCGCAAATCTACTCGCAAAATTTAATCAGCAGCACATATAACTCAGACTTAGCAAAATAATAGAAAATAATAATAAAAAAAGAAAACGTTGAGGAGAAAAAAAAGGTTGGGCCTCGGCCCACTGAAGCAGAGGAGGCGGCCTGGGCTGGCGACGCGGTTCGGGCTGTGGAGCGCGCCGGCCTGGACGTTGGCTCCTGGCCCACCTGGCGGCTTGCAGCGAGCGGGCACGGAGGCTCGTCCTCGTCCAGGACGAACAGAGGGGGCAGCGCGGCCATGCTCTGGTGGCCGGGGCGAGGCGCAGGCGGCGGGGAAGGTCGAGTCGGCGCGGATCCGGTGGCCGGGGCGCCGGATCTGGTGGTGGGGGAGTCGCCGTCGTCCCGGGGTGGCGCGGCGCGACGAGATCGAGCTCGGGCGGCGGCGCTGTTGCGTCCATGGCACGGCTAGGTTGCCGGCGGCGGTGACCCTGCGGAGGAGGAGGAGGCAGAGGGGTGAGATGGAGAGGGAGGAGAGGATAAGGAAGGCGCGGAGGAAGAGGAGGCGGCGCGGCTGCGGCTCCCACGGGCGGCCTCGGGCGCGTCCTCGGGAGAGGTTGGAGGAGGGAGAGAGAGGTGAGGCTGGGGCTGACGTGGCGGCTCCTGGGCCGTCAGATCGCCAGATCTGACGGTCCAGGATGATTCTGGCTGGGATTTGCTAGAAAATGGGCAAAATGCAAAAATTGGGGCTATTGTGAGGGGGGTGGCTGCAATTTTGTGGCTAGGGAAACCCTAGAAAGAGGTCGGAGTGTGGTGGTCTTTATATAGCCCAGGTGGCTGGCAGTTTGCAAAAACATCCCCGATTTTTCTCTCGTGCGCGTTGTGTTTACGTTTCTGACCGCCGGGGGTCCGCAGGACCTCCGATTCGGGTAAAATTTCGAACTGCGCAATCAGCGCGTCGAGCCAGTGGCGTTCACCTAGCACTGGAACCGTTCCGAGAACACTTTCCGGAGTACTCGTCACACACGACGATACCGCACATTTACAATGGTTCAAGTTGTTTAGCTACAGGTGATCAACAAAGTTGTTGACATGGCATCTCACTCAAGCACGGAAAGCACACAAACATGGCAAGAGGTGAAGCATAAGATAAACTATCTATGCTAGTCAATTTAAGTGAGGCACAACCTAAACATGGCATTCCACTAAGTGTCGCACGGCAATTAAAGGATTTGGTACTGTTCTGCCCTAAACCATATTTTAGGTTGGTTAACAACAGCAAACAATAGCATAAGCACAAAGTACACAAAATTCTAGTCAAGTTACATATAAAGAACACCCCAAACGGAGTTACGGTTAAAAAGATACAAGCAAAACAAGTTTGGAACACAATCTGCCAACATCGGGAAGCACACTTTAGAGCAATGCATAAACAGGGTAATGAATGCAAACATGCTAACAAATGATATGTAACTAAAGTAGACATGGCAGGGAAGGCATGGCAAAAAGAATCATGCAAATAGGCATCATGAACAACTAATTATAGCCCAAGAAAAATGCAATAAAACATTACTGGTCAAGGACTTAGTGAAAATCACGAAAACAGGGCAGAAACTAATTATTAAACGGGGTTTTCGTTCCGTTGGTTGCGGCTGGTCTCGTGCGGTTTTCGCGACGATGATCGGGCGAAACCCGGTGTCGCAAAGGTCGAGTGTCAGGGTGGCAAGGGACGGTCTCCGTCCGGTACGAGATAAGAGGGGGGAAATAATCGCCGAATGATAAATCGGGGATGCAAACACCGCAAAAAAAATCAGACAATCAAACAATTCATACCGAAAATAAAATTTTGCTTTTTTTGTGAAATCTGGGCTGTTACATGTGGGTACGCCATAAATTGCGCAAATGTGGGTCATCCTAGCATGGCGTGGTATTGGGACTTCCAGTCGAGCACTTCGAACTCGAGGAATTTTCTTGCGAAGTTACCCTTGCTGCCGAAGATGACATCGAGCTCGATTGTTCTGAGGGAGGCGGCTGCTTCGCCTGAACTACGCCGTAGATTGTGACACCTGACTTCTTCCAGACTGACCGTGGAATCAATATCTTGCGTAAGGTGCTGGTGAAGATTATGTTTAAGTTGCTGCCTCCGTCCATGAAAACTCTGTCCATGTCGTAGCCACCGATCTGGGCGTCGTGGACCAGTGGTGCGTGCCCTGGACATGGAATTGTGGGTGGGTGATCTCTTTGTGAGAAGGTGATGTTGGTCTCTGCGCCATACAGATGGTAGGTTTCTACTGTTTTTAGGCCCTCGGTTGCTCGGGTCTGCAGGCTGTGGGTATCTTGTTTTGCTTTTGAGGGTCATCCTTCTTGGATCATGCAGACTCGTCCATGGGACATGGGGTATTTCTCTTCTGTATTTGGTGCTGACGACTGCACGGTTCCTCGGGACCGTTGGGCTTCGCGCTGCTTCTACTCCTTTAGGTTGTTGGAGAGTTCGGTGAACAGAGGACAATCTTTTAGGGTGTGGCTTGCCGGAAGGCGTCCCCAGTCTTCTTCGAAACAGTGGATCGTACAGGGTCCGTCCAGTTGTTCTTTGGCTGTGAGCTTGCTTGAGCCAGCATGCCTTCTTCTTCTTGTGACCTGGAACGAATGCAAGTGGTCTTCTGAGCGGGAGTGGAACCTTGGGTCGAGCTCTATTCCATCGTTGATCGAGTGGTTCCGAATAAACTTGGAAAATTCATCTGCTCTTCGATCTGGGCCGTAGTACTCGTCGGTCTGAGTTTCGGAGTCGCTATCTTGTCCCGCGGCGGGTGTCCGGGTGGCGGAGGGTCTTCGAGTGGCTGGCAAGGCTTGTGTCACACGTTGCGACTCCTCGAGTGGGATTTCTGCGCAGAATTCTTGTACTTGTTCCAGTGTCCTGGTTAGCTTCGCGGTCGTGGCTTGTGCTCGCCTTCTGGGTCGTCGAGTTCTTTTCTGTCGGTGACGACTTTGGTAGTCTCCAAAATATTGGACTTGGTCCAGCTGCGGGCCAAGCGATCTTGGTGGTGCGATGGAGAGGTTTGAGATGAACTTGAATTCCTCGAGTGGGTTGGATCTTGTTTGAGCCATTTAGTTGTGACTTGCTGGAGATGGGACCGCCGACATCGTGATTCCAACCTGTGCAGTTCCCATAGACGGCGCCAATTGACGAGGATCAGCCTCGGCAAATGTGTCAGAACCCTCTGTTAGGTAATGTGCTAGGGTTAGCCAGTACTCTTGCCTCATGTCAAAATTTTCAAAAGAAATCTTTGAAATCTTTTTCAAAAGCAAAATGGGAGAAGGAACCCCCCAGATGAATTAATTCAAAAGGCCAGATAAAAATCTTCTCCAAAAATTCATGTTAGATTTTTGAAAAGTCTTATAAATGAGTGTGATCACATATCAAGTGATGTGGGACCCACCCCATGCTCATAGATTTTTCAAATATTCAAACAGTTCCTTGGATTTAATGAAAAACCCCTATTTGAGTTAAGATTCAAATTATTTGAATTTTAAAAATGTTGAAACTTTATAAGTGGCTAGTCTATATTATTATGAGGTCATATAAAAGTTTTTAGCATTTAATAAAAATTTTAGCTATTTTATTTAGCTAAACAGAACAAATGTCAGAAGTGAAAACAGAAAGAAAAAGAAAAGAGGGCTTACCTCAAAGAGGCCCAACTGGTTCCCCAGCCGGCCCAGCCCACCTCCCCTCCCCTGTCGTCTTCCTCAGGCAGCCAGGCAGCTGCGTGCCCGGCATGCTGAGGCCGCCGACGTGCCTGGCCACCTCCTGCTTCCCCCGTGCCACATCTTCACGTCTGGACGCGTCTTGGAGTCGTCCTGATCCATTCCCCCCCCCCTCCTCATCGTCTTCCCCTTCCACCTGCGCCCGATTTCATCGCCGCCCGTAAGCATCCGTGGAGCACGCCGCCGTCTTCACGCGGCCACCGTCGACGAGAGGCCGCTACGCCAAGTCCAACCGCTCCGCCGTCGTCTACAACCCCACCGTGTAGAAGGAATTGGAGCCAGACGCCCCCAAGAACTCGCTAGCTTCATCGTCTTCGTCTCCGGCTGCCGTGGATCGACCTTGAATTCCGGCAGCACCAGGACCTCCCCCAGCACGCCGTCTGCACCGTTGAGCTCAGGGTCAGCTTCTCACCGTTTTCCCCAATCTAGCACCGCCCCTTTCATCCTCTTTGCTGCTCCACCATGCGAGCAGAAGCTCGCCGCCGCCATGGACGACGGCGAGGGGGTTCCCGTGCCTCTCCGTTCCGTCCGAGTTGTCCATCGTGTTCCTAGACTTCCCAGGAGCACGACGCACTTACGCCTGCGTCTGGACGGGCTCTACAGCGATGACTGCTTCAAGGCCGTGGCTCTGCCGCCGCCTTCGCTCGTCGCCGGCGTCCCTCCGGTGCCCCCCGATGACGCTGAAGTGCTCGAGGAGATGCGCGCGACCAAGAGGAGTCTTCTGTTGGTTGCAGCGCCTCATTTGAGCCACGGGAACGCCATCCCGTGCGGACGCCGCCGTGCTGGAAGGTCGCCGGCGTTTAGCCGCCGGCAGGCCCGCCGACGTGTCCATTTTATTAGGGGTTAACCCCCTGTTAATTGACCCCAGGTCAATGACACGTGGGGCCCTGGAGCCCTTAAACCCCCCCGGTTAGTTTAAACTAACCGGGTTAATTAACCAGCCACTGACAGGTCGACCCCACACGTCAGCCCCCCCCCCTGACGCCAGCTTGATGTCAGCCTGACGCATTAATGAATTTCCAGAAAATCAAATTGAATTAAAGAATTCCAGAAATTCCAGAAAATATCCCAAACTTTGGAAATTCATAGAAAATTCATATTAACTCCAAATTGGACAAATAATATATGAAAAATGATCAGGAGAAAATAATCTATCAAAAAATGCAACTTTCAACTATGTTTGAGTTGATTTTAAAATGGGACCAGTAGCATATGTCATTTGGTTTATTTGAAATTAATTCAAATTCAAATCAAATGCTTTTGCAACTTGGACCATGGAATTATGCTATATTTCAACCACACATCAGAGGCATATCATACACATTTGAAGATGATTCAAATTGATCAAACCATGTCACATATAACTTGACTAAGTTTGAATTCAAATTGGAGTTTGAATTTGCAATTCAATTTGCAATATACTCCATTTCAATGGAATTGCTTCACTCATCAAAGCATATACATCAAGTTTTAACCTTCCATCATGTGATTGTGCATTGTATTTACTTTGCTACCTTGTTTGTTGTTTGTCGAGTAGAGGTGGAGCTGGAGCAGGAGGCTGCCCCCTTCGTTGAAGACCCCGAACCCGAACCTCGTCAGCAAGGCAAGCAAACCCCCATTGATCATGTCGATAAAATCCCACTTCCCTCTCATGTCTCGCTTATGCATTGTTTAGGATGATCACCATGATTCGTTTCTACCGCATAGATGAACCCATTCCTTTGCATGACCTATCATTTTGTCACAGTAGTAAGCAAACCACAATCCTAGCAAATGTTGGAGTTGTTTGATATCATGTGCCCCCTACAACTGTTACTTCTTATTGCATGCTTAGTATGGTACCATGTTGTTACTGTGATGTGAGTCGGGATGGTAGTGATCATGTTGATGTTGGTAGAAAAGTGTTGGTGAATCGACCCTAATACAAGGTGAACGATGAGAGGCTGTGTAGGAGTACACGGTGGGTTGTCTCGTTGCACACCGCCCTAAGTCCGAGTTCTTGTGTGGTGATCCAAGATGAAGAGTACAACCACACATTGGGCTCACTGACCCCTCTCAACCTATTAACTCATCCCTTTCGATATCCAGATGTCGCAATAGTTCGGAGTTCTGGTAGGCTTGTGGCCTGGATGCTAAGTGAGAGAACGGCTCATCCGAGACCGGCTTATGCACCACGCACACATCACTTGGGTCCACTTCGGTAAACCGGCCGGGTTCACGATAGTGGTAGCCTACCCAAGTTGGCGGCTTTCTCGGACTAGATCGTGATAGAGGCGAAGGTGTCCCGATGTTTCGATGAGATGGTGGAGATCGATTATGGTGGAGACGACTTTCACGATCCGACTACGAACGTGCGAAAACGTTGCGCCTTAGCGATCGCTAAACCAACTCCGAGAGGTTATTGATCCCGCGGATGCACGATCAACCTGACCACGAGGGTCTAATTCCTGCAAGCAATCGAAGAACAAGCAAGAACTAAGAATTGCAATCTGGATATTGCGAATATAAGATGAATGATTACGAAAGTTGGGGTTCCAATGAGGTCTTGGCCTGGTCGGATGACACAAACGAAGAGCTCGAAGTTGCGGCTATGGCTAACTTAAATCTAATTAAAACCCAAGTCTAAACGACGCCCTAAGGGCTGTATATATGGGGGAACAGAGGGGAATTTCGTGGCCCCTTGGAGGTGGGGTCCGAAAACAACCCTAACTCGGTTTCCCCACACATACGGACTCTAAAAACAGCCTATAATGTGGTATTTCGAAATTACATGGGCCCAGCCCAATATTAAGGTGACGCAGCACCTATAATGGCCCTTGGACGAAAATAATGAAGTGACATCTCGCGTATTTCGTCCAAGACTTCATGCGCGCCTTATGGTGGCTTCAAAGTGTGATAATCACCACTGGAAGCTCCACTGTACTTTCCCGCGCGCGCACCTTCTTCTCCATGCTTGATCCCGCTCCAATGACCATCCTTCTTGTCCATGCTAGGTCCTTCATTCATAAGCAAAACAAAAGTATCTAATTTAGGCAGCATCACATGTTCATGAACAATAGAAGGATTCACAAGAAACGAAAGTACCTGATAATTTAGTTGACGTGCACGTGCTCTAGTAACTGGTCCAGTATGTGTAGTTGGTGAGGATATGGGTGTAACATTAGTAGGTATGTCCTCATCATCCTCCCCTTCTTGAATTGAAGTCGTCCTCGACGGAAGCTCATCATCTTCTCCCAAATAAGGTTTCAAATCTGCAATGTTAAATGTGGGACTAACCCCAAAATCTGCAGGTAGCTCAAGTTTATATGCATTATCATTAATTTTCTGTAAAACCTTAAAGGGACCATCAGCTCGTGGCATTAACTTAGACTTGCGCAAATCAGGAAACCTATCTTTACGTAGATGTAACCAAACAAGATCTCCTGGTTGAAACACAACATGCTTTGTACCCTTATCACCAGCAAGCTTGTATCTACCATTCATTTTCTCAATGTTTTCTTTAGTTAACTCATGCATTTTTAATATCAATTCAGCACGTTGCTTAGCATCAAAATTAACCTTCTCCGAAGATGGAAGAGGCAGCAAATCAATAGGCGCACGAGGTAGAAAACCATAAACAATCTCAAAAGGGCACATTTTAGTGGTAGAATGAAATGAACGATTATAAGCAAATTCAATATGAGGTAAACATTCTTCCCACATTTTCAAGTTACTCTTTAAAACAGCCCTAAGCATAGTAGACAAAGTCCTATTGACAACTTCAGTTTGTCCATCAGTTTGGGGATGACAGGTAGTACTAAAAATTAGTTTAATCCCCAACTTAGCCCATAAGCATCTCCAAAAATGGCTAAGAAACTTAGTATCACGATCCGAGACAATAGTATTGGGCACACCATGTAAACGAATAATCTCACGAAAGAATAAATCAGCAACATTAGCAGCATCATCGCTTTTATGACATGGTATAAAATGTGCCATCTTAGAAAATCTATCCACGACAACAAATATGCTATCCCTCCCCTTCTTTGTTCGAGGCAAGCCTAAAACAAAGTCCATGGATATGTCCTCCCACAGAACACTAGGTACAGGTAAAGGCATGTATAAACCATGAGGATTGAGTCGTGACTTAGCTTTTTGAAATGTAGTGCAGCGAGCAACAAAACGCTCAACATCCCGTCTCATCTTTGGCCAAAAGAAGTGTGTAGCAACTACGTCCTCCGTCTTCTTCACGCCAAAGTGTCCCATTAATCCTCCTCCATGCGCCTCCTGCAACAAAAAAAGACGAATAGAGCTAGCTGGAATGCATAGCTTGTTAGAACGGAACACAAACCCATCATTAAGGACAAACTTGTTCCATGTTCTACCCTCTCTACAATTCTGCAATACATCTTTAAATTCTGCATCATTTACATATTGATCTTTGATTGTCTCTAAACCGAATATCTTGAAGTCAAGTTGTGAAAGCATAGTATAACGACGAGAAAAAGCATCAGCAATAATATTATCTTTCCCCTTCTTGTGTTTAATGACATAAGGGAAAGTCTCAATAAATTCAACCCACTTAGCATGTCTACGATTAAGTTTTGCTTGACTTCTTATGTGTTTCAAAGATTCATGATCAGAATGTATAACAAATTCTTTGGGCCATAAATAATGTTGCCAAGTTTCTAATGTCCGAACAAGAGCATATAATTCCTTATCATAAGTAGAATAGTTCAGACTAGGCCCACTCAATTTTTCAGAAAAGTATGCAACAGGTTTAGCATCTTGTAATAACACACCTCCCAAACCAATCCCACTAGCATCGCATTCAAGCTCAAAAGTCATATTAAAATCAGGAAGTTGGAGCAAAGGAGCATGTGTTAACTTATCTTTCAATACCGCGAAGGCTTCTTCCTGTGCGGTACCCCAAGTAAAAGGCACATCCTTGTGTGTAAGCTCATTGAGAGGTGCAGCAATGGTGCTGAAATCTCTCACAAAACGCCTATAGAATCCAGCGAGTCCAAGAAAACTCCTCACTTGTGTGACCGTTTTGGGCTGCGGCCAACTCTCAATCGCCTCGATCTTGGCTTTATCAACTTCAATTCCCTGCGGAGTAACAACATAGCCAAGAAACGATACTCGGTCGGTGCAAAAGGTGCACTTCCCAAGGTTACCAAACAAACGTGCATTACGTAGAGCAATAAAAACAGCACGTAAATGATCCAAATGTTCCTCCAAAGATTTGCTATAAATCAGTATATCATCAAAATAGACTACCACAAATCGTCCTATGA
Source organism: Bromus sterilis (assembly GCA_950022295.1). Lineage (NCBI taxonomy): Eukaryota > Viridiplantae > Streptophyta > Magnoliopsida > Poales > Poaceae > Bromus > Bromus sterilis. The sequence goes on from OX465596.1 coordinate 238,014,708, forward strand.
AAGCACGTAAAACCTCGTTCATTAATCTCATGAAAGTGCTAGGTGCATTAGTTAACCCAAAAGGCATGACTAACCACTCATATAATCCAAACTTAGTTTTAAATGCCGTTTTCCATTCATCTCCTAATTTCATGCGAATTTGATGGTATCCACTACGCAAATCAACTTTGGAAAACATGGTAGAGCCACTTAATTCATCAAGCATATCATCTAACCTAGGAATAGGATGACGATAACGAATAGTAATATTATTAATGGCTCGACAATCAACACACATACGCCATGTTCCATCCTTTTTAGGCACTAATATAACAGGAACAGCACAAGGACTAAGGGATTCACGTATGTAACCTTTGTCGAGTAGCTCTTGTACTTGACGCTGAATCTCCTTTGTCTCCTCCGGATTGGTACGGTATGGCGCACGGTTGGGCAGTGAAGCACCGGGAATTAAGTCAATCTGATGCTCAATCCCTCGAATAGGTGGTAATCCCGGTGGTACGTCTTGTGGAAATACGTCAATAAACTCCTGCAAAAGGTCAGTGACAACAGGAGGCAAAGAAGGAGGCAATTCCTCAAATGAAAACAAAGCTTCTTTGCACACAAAAGCATAGCACACATATTGACTAACATCCAAATCTGAAATATCAACTTTAGTAGCAAGCAAATTTGGACTAGTCAATTTAGTTTCATTAGACACAGCAGAAGAAGATTTGCTATTAGTCTTATGTTGTTGCTCAAATTCTTTGGCTGCTATCTCATTTTCACTCTTATTTTTCTCCTGTTTAGCTTTACTAGCTCTAGCAAGATCATCTTTCACAATTTGTTCAGGAGACATAGGAAGTAAAGCAATATTTTTATCCTGATGAACCAGAGTAAACTGATTTGTCCTACCATGGTGTACAACATTCCTATCAAATTGCCATGGTCTACCAAGTAAAAGAGAGCATGCTTGCATGGGTACCACATCACAATCAACATAATCAGCATATGCAGCAATGCTAAAGTGCACACGAGCAGAACGCGTTACCTTAATCTTACCACTATTGTTAAACCACTGAATATAGTACGGATGGGGGTGTGGTCTTGTGGTGAGAGATAGCTTCTCCACCAACTCCATGCTAGCCAAGTTGTTGCAACTCCCTCCGTCAATGATGATGCGAACCGAACGTTCTTTCACCACTCCCTTTGTGTGGAACAAATTATGCCTCTGGTTTTGCTCAGCCTTCGTTACCTGCACACTTAACACACGTTGAGCAACCAAACTAGCATATTTATCTGCATCATCAGGAGCCATATACTCCATATCATGAGCATCATCATGGGCACCCTGTTCCTCATGAGCAATGAGAACTAAAGTCTCCTCATCATAGTCACTCGCTGACTCATACCCACCATCCGCCGTAATAATCATCACACGCTTGGAGGGACAGTCTTTTGCGAAGTGACCTCCACCTTGGCACCTGCGACATTTAATATCACGATCTCGTGTTTGCCCTGTGGAAGCCATGGATGAAGAAGAACTCGCCGCTGGACCACTCTGTGCACCCTTGAATGGTGGCGCTGACTGTTTTGGTGGCTCCCTGTAAGAATGAGCGGCTGAAGTAGATGGTGGTGCAGCAGGACGTGTGGATGTAGAAGGTCCACGCGATGTCCATGATGTATTTCGTCCTGCAGAAAAGTTAGGTCTCGTAGCGGCCTGTCGATCCTGCACTTCACGTTCAGCTTTACAAGCAAGATGAAACAAATGAGTAATAGTAGCAAAGTCCTTGTATTCTAGAATAGTTTGTATCTCCCTGTTTAAACCACCCATAAAACGTGCAAGCATAGCTTCATTATCCTCTACTAGGCCACATCTAATCAATCCAGTTTGTAATTCTTGATAATATTCCTCTACAGAATTTTTGCCTTGTCTCAAACGTTGTAATTTTTGTAGCAATTCACGTTGATAATAAGGAGGAACCCAGCGAGTACGCATAGCATCTTTTAAAGCAGCCCAAGTAGTTGGAATATTATTAGCATGCAATCTACAATGTTCAGACCACCAAATAGATGCAAACCCCGTGAATTCACAAACAGCAGCAGTAACACGTCTATTCTCAGGATATTGTAAACATGTAAAGCGTTGTTCAGTTTCTAACTCCCAAGTAAGATAAGCATCAGGAATATATCTACCCTCAAACGGCTTAAGATTCAATTTAAGTTTAGGCACATGTTCATCATCGCGTACCTGAGGGGGTGGTTGGTGTCGACCATGGCGAATGTTGGGACGTGGACGTCCAGCTGGCTGCTCATAGGCCGCTTCCTGTTCCACATCCTCCTCGTAATCACCCTCGTAGTTGTCGTCCTGGCCGACGTCAGAAGCAGCAGCAGTAGCAGCAACTACAGCAGCAGTAGCAGCAACTGCAGCAGCAGAAGGAGCACCAGCAGCTTGTCTGCCCGGAAACAGAATACGTCGTGCACGTCGTGGTGGCGGTGGCTGTGCTGGAGCGGCCGCAGGCTGTGCAGGTAGGCGTGCGAGCAACTCAGTAAACTTGGCGTCGAGCTTGGTGTCGATCATCTTCTCCACACCATCAATCGCCTCTGTAAATCTGTTCTCGATGTCATTCACCTGTTCAGACATCATTTGTGCAAATTTATCATGTAACGCTTTGTTTGTCATAGTCTCCCAATCGGGTGCATCCCGCGCCACTTCATCATGGGATCCTGGCATGGTTAGCAGAAATAGAAAACACACAGAAATATGATCCTACTTCTACTAATGGGATGTGGGGTGGTGGAAAGCACAAATCCGTCAAGCTTTTCTTTCGTTCTTACCGATTCTTACCTAGCAGCAGGTGGTGATGTACAACCAACGGGTCAAAACTCTCAGAGATGTGGTAGAGCGATGGCCAGGAGGTGTCAACCGCACGAAGTAGAATATATGTGGAGCTGTAGGTAGGCTTGACAAATATGGTAGCAAAAAGCTCAACAGTAATCAAAACAGAGTTGCAAAGTTGAATAAACACTCAACGTCGGTACTGTGCTGATCCTAGGCTAGACCGTACTAGAGACGCGAGCCTAAAACACCAACGAAAGCACGGCGCGGCACGTAAACAACTGAGAAGCACACTCTGATTTTTTTTCTCTCTCTCTCTTTTTTTTGCTCTTTTTTTTTGCGATGCGGGACTACGGGGGCTGAAAAAGTGCGAAAAAATCACTATGGTGGCGAACGTCTCAAAATGAGTTTCTGGACCTAAGGAACGTATGGGCACGAAATTTTTTTACCCCTGAAAACTTTGGCCTAAAAACTCCTCTGAAAAGCGTGCCACTCTTTTTTTTTTTTTTTTGGAAATCACCCTCTTCTACGTACGACAAAGATTGGTGAAATCCGACTCTAATCAACTCAAACTAATCTGGCTACGGCGAGATCACAAACCGATTGGGTGATGAAACTCAACTCGGATCGGTAGGTCGTGGTGGTGTATATGGACTCTGCTTGGCGGAACGTGGTGGTGTATCTGGACTCGGATTGGCGGAACGTGGTGGTGTAGTACTGTGCGGCGGCGGCGTGACAAACTGTGATCAGAACTCGAAACTCTAAGGGAACTAGACGCTAAGATCAGCAACTCGACACAACGATGCAACCGCAAATTCAACAAAGCAAACTACTGTAAGGAAGACTGGACAAAGGCTCGAACTGTTTAGGGACGTGATGATCTAACCCCAAATTTTTTTTGGCTTTTTCGTGGACTGTAGGTATGAAGAACAGAAGTAATCTAGAGTACGAAAACTGGTAAATCTCACCGATCAACCTGGAAATCTGATACCACTTGATAGAGGCGAAGGTGTCCCGATGTTTCGATGAGATGGTGGAGATCGATTATGGTGGAGACGACTTTCACGATCCGACTACGAACGTGCGAAAACGTTGCGCCTTAGCGATCGCTAAACCAACTCCGAGAGGTTATTGATCCCGCGGATGCACGATCAACCTGACCACGAGGGTCAAATTCCTGCAAGCAATTGAAGAACAAGCAAGAACTAAGAATTGCAATCTGGATATTGCGAATATAAGATGAATGATTACGAAAGTTGGGGTTCCAATGAGGTCTTGGCCTGGTCGGATGACAGAAACGAAGAGCTCGAAGTTGCGGCTATGGCTAACTTAAATCTAATTAAAACACAAGTCTAAACGACGCCCTAAGGGCTGTATATATGGGGGAACAGAGGGGAATTTCGTGGCCCCTTGGAGGTGGGGTCCGAAAACAACCCTAACTCGGTTTCCCCACACATACGGACTCTAAAAACAGCCTATAATGTGGTATTTCGAAATTACATGGGCCCAGCCCAATATTAAGGTGACGCAGCACCTATAATGGCCCTTGGACAAAAATAATGAAGTGACATCTCGCGTATTTCGTCCAAGACTTCATGCGCGCCTTATGGTTAGATAGTTTCCTTTATGCTTCACCTCTTGACATGCTTGTGTGACATGCCATGCTTGAGTGAGATGCCATGTTAACAACCTTTGTTGATAACCTGTATCTAAACAACTTGAACCATTCCAAATGTGTGGTATCGTCGTGTGTGACGAGTACTCCGCTTAAATTGTTAGTAACCGCTTTCGACGGTATGTGCGATGTCTCGTGTTGCCTTCTTGTTAATGCTTGCTCGTATTTGCCTCGTAGTAATAGAGTGCTTGATCGTTGATTTCTTTCCAGTGTTTACCCTCTTGTGTGCTTCCGCGGGTACCTCTCGGAGACGATGCGAGATTGCGATCGGCTACACCTTCGGAATCTGACTTATCAACAGGCAAGGACTATAAATTACTTATGATCCATTCTATTTCAACCAGCGGTTTGCATTCTAGTCTAGGTTAGGTTCGATGTTTGATCCTATCACATGTTTACAGCCTCTTATAAACCGATACAGCCATGTCCCCTCCCAACAAACCATGTACTACTATGTTACTATTGCTCGTTGCTCAGCCCCTGCTTAGTATGCATGCTTAGGATGCTACGATGTTACCCTGTTACTCCTTGGTTTGGGCTATCACATTATTATATTGTTGTGGATGATATGATTATTATAATGTTGATTATATTCGACGAAGGATGGAAGGTCTAGGCTATCCCGCCCCGACGCTTTGTTCCATTCGAGTCACCTAGGATCCGAGTTCCGGGTATTGGTTTTAAGACTGAGCGTGCCTAACCGCTTGTGGGATTTTATGGGGTCCCCTTTTCTTACCTATCTAGCTTCAAACATTTCTAGTGGTCTCCCGAGCTGATTTACCATTTGAAACCCCGTGTGTGTGCTTGGTGGATCCCCTCGCAGTTTTTAAACAACCCGGACCAGCGAAGACATGGTTTCCCTGTTGGTCCACCTTAGACCGGCGAGGTCCCGAGGCCTCACATGAGGCGTCTCGGTAACCCAAACATTGTTGAGACGGAAGAGTCCGATCCGAGAGCGTGGCCAGCTTTTGGATTGGGTGTCGACTCCCCGGGGGCCACCCGGATTTGTTCGTTGTTAGTTAGAGGGACCTGTCGTTTCGGATCTCTTGGAACTAAATCATAAAATGGTTGCCTGTGATGGGTAGCAACTGAAAAAGATGGGCGTGCGTGCGAAGCCTTGTAATGGGAAGTTGGTACACCCCTGCAGGGTTAAATCCATTCGAGAAGTCGTGTCCACGGTTATGGACGACTTGAGACCTACTCCTTGTTCATAGACAATAACAACTGTGATAATCTTAATATAACTTGATCAACGTGTGTGTGCCTTGACTGCTTCTTCTTCGACGGGATGCGAATAGGAGGACAAGGATAGGATAGGAATTATGCTTGCGTAAGTAGGTGGATAGCAGACTTGTTGGAGGCGATTCCTCATCGAATGCTTGGCTTCTTATCTTACTCTCTAGATCGTTAGTCACTTCATAAATGCTAGTGAGGCAGCAACCTCACCACTTACCCCCATACTTACCATAAACTACTAGTTGTCCTAGAATGACGAGTGATGAAGTCCTTGCTGGGTCAGTTGACCACTACAGTTGGATGCTAAGTACTTCTGTACTCATGATACTACCCCCAAACTCTTTTCAGGGTTCTTGATCGACAACAGGTATGGTGATCGACGTTTCACGTGGAGACTCGACGACGACTAGTTAGGCGGATCCCGGCGGAGGGCCTGGACCCGTGTGGTTATGGGATCGATGTTTTTCTCTTTGCCACTAGGCATTTGATTGTAGTCTGTACTCAGACATGTATCTTCCGCTGTTGTATTGTATTAAGGAAGTTGTATGCCGATTGTATGAGATGTTGTATCCTTGTATCATTAATGTTGTGATATCATGTTGGAAATCCGGGGCATATGACTTCGTGATATGTCGCGATGGGACCGATATGTGCTTCGTCCCCGGATCTGGATGGAAACATCTAGATCTGGAACAATACCGCATATCGGGCCTTACAACTTGGTATCAAAGCCTTACCGACCGTAGGATCCCTTCTCTGGAAGAAATCGAGTCTAGACAAAAACTATTTTGTAGTTACTAAGATACTTATCGGAGAGTAGGAATCGTTTTACTCCTTACCTTTGCTCTGGTCAGGACAAGTGTCGTAAGTGTTTTAATTCTCGTCTTATCCCTTTCAAACTTTAGGATCTCGAGTGTGTGGAGTATCTGAACCGTTACAATGCCTTGCTTGCAGCGTATTGTCTCGATTCCGAGCTCAGGTTGAGAATTCTGGTAGAACCTTTAGCTTTTCCGACTCTGGTTAAACATCTTGGTCGTTCGTTGACCCCATTCCTCTTGCCAGTATACTCACAATTTGAGTGAGAGTACTTCCCTTGATCGTCGCTTTGAAGTGTCATTCTTCCTCTTGATCTCTCGATGGTTTCATTTTCCGACGTTGCCGTCTCTCTGCGGAAATTTATCTTGACAGTTCGACGTCGACATGGAGGAGAGTCCCTTGTTGGTGGTGTTGAAGAATCGTCGACTCTATTTTCTCTCCCCCTCCCCCTCTCCCCTGGATCGTCCAGGATCTCGGGACGAGATCCCTTGGTAGTGGTGTTGTATTGTAACAGCCCAGTTTTCACAAAAATTAAAAAAATTGTTTTCAGTGTGAATTGTTTGATTGTCTAATTTGTTTGCGGTGTTTGCATCCCCGATTTATCGATCGGTGATTATTTTTCCCCCTCTTATCTCGTATCGGACGGAGACCGACCCTTGCCACCCTGACACTCGACATTTGCAACACCGGGTTTCACCCGATCACCGTCGCGAAAATCGCACGAGACCAGCTGCAGCCAACGGAACGAAAACCCCGTCTAATAATTAAACGGGTTATTTTTATAGCGCGCCGGAAAGTGTTCTCGGAACGGTTCTAGCGAGAGGTGAATGCCTCCGTCTCGACGCGTTGATCGCGTAGTTCGAAGTTTTACCGAATCGGAGGTCCTGCGAACCTCGGCGGTCAGAAACGTGAGCACCGCGCGCATGAGAGAAAAACCGGGTATGTTTTTGCAAACTGACCACCCAGCCTGCCCTATATAAAGACCACCAGCCTCCCACACCCATTTTAGGGTTCCCCTTGTGATATTTGCAGCCACACCCCTAGCAAAAACCTATATCTGCCCCTCTAGTCCAGATTGCACCGGAAACCCTAGCCCCTGGGCATTTGTAGTCGTTGCATCGCAGATCCGAGGGCTCCCAGGGTAGCCACGTCACCCGGAGACCCTCCAACTCCAGCCTCCATACGAACTGGGCCCCGCAGGGCTGGGATGCCGCCTCCAGGGCCCGACCAGGCCCGGATATGGCCGTGCTCACCTCCGCCGCCCGCACCTCCTTGCTCCGGCCGTCGTCGGCAGCTGTGCCGCCGACCGGCGCCACGCCTCTCCTCCCATGCCTTTCTCCTTCCTCCTCTCCTCTCCATTCTCCCTCCTTACCACTCCTCTCTCTCTGTCCCGCAGGAACTGCCGCCCGAGCCGCCATGGATGGTCGGCGAGCCGATCTCGCGCCGCTCGTCGGCGCCGGAAACAACCTCGTCGCACCGTTCCACGGACCTCGTCGCGCCGCCCGGCTCCGTCCCCCTGCTGCCCTAGCCTCCTCAGCGCCGCGCTGCGCTGCGCTCGTCGGAGCGGGCCGGCCCGCCGCCTCCAAGACGCTCGGGAGGAGTCCCGATCCAGGCGGCCACCAACCGCGCGCCCAGGTGGGCCGGCCTGCAGCGGCCCAGCCGGTCTACCTCGCCCAGCCCAGCAGCCTGGCCTGCTGTCAGGCCCGATATGCGGTACTGTTGCAGATCTAGGTGTTTCAACCCAGATCCGGGGACGAAGCACATATCGGTCCCACCGCGACATATGACAAAGCCATATGCCCCTGATTTCCAACATGATATCACAACATTACAGATACAAGGATACAACATCTCATACAATCGGCATACAACTGCCTTAATACAATACAACAGCGGAAGGTATATGTCTGAGTACAGACTACAATCAAATGCCTACTGGCGAAGAGAAAAACATCGATCCCATAACCACATGGGTCCAGGCCCTCCGCCGGGATCCGCCTAACTAGTCGTCGTCGAGTCTCCACGTGAAACGTCGATCACCATACCTGTTGTCGATCAAGAACCCTAAAAAGAGTTTGGGGGTAGTATCATGAGTACAGAAGTACTCAGCATCCAACTATAGTGGTCAACTGACCCAGCAAGGACTTCATCACTCGTCATTCTAGGACAACTAGTAGTTTACGGTAAGGATGTGGTAAGTAGTGAGGTTGCTGCCGCACTAGCATTTATGAAGTGGCTAACGATCTAGAGAGTAAGGTAAGAAGCCAAGCATTCGATGAGGAATCGCCTCCAACAAGTCTTGCTATCAACTACTTACGCAATCATAACACCTATCCTATCCTTGTCCTCCTCTTCGCATCCCGACGAAGAAGAAGCAGTCAAGGCACACACACACATTGATCAAGTTATATTAAGATTATCTCGGTTGTTGTTGTCTATGAACAAGGAGTAGGTCTCAAGTCGTCCATAACCGTGGACACGGCTTCTCGAAAAGATTTAACCCTGCAGGGGTGTACCAACTGCCCATTACAAGGCTCCGCATGCACGCCTATCACTCTCAGTTGCTACCCATGATATGCAACCATTTTATGATTTAGTCCCAAGAGATCCGGAACGATAGGTCCCTCTAACTAACAACGCACAAATCCGGGTGGCCCCCGGTGAGTCGACATCCAACTCAAAAGTCGGCCGTGCTCTCGAATCGGCCTCTACCGTCTGGACGAGGTCGGGTTAGCTACCCAAAAAGATGTGGGCAGCCCCCTAGCTTCCAGGTGTGGACCAACAAAGAAAGCATGTCTCCGCTGGCCCGAGTTGTTTTAAATAATATCTGCCAGGAGCTACCCGACAGACACACACACGGTTTTCAAATGGTAAAATCAGCTTGGGCCACCACTAGAAATGTTTGAAGCTAGATAGGTAAGAAAAGGGGACCCCATAAAATCCCACACGCGGTTAGGAACGCTCAGTCCTAAAACCAATACCCGGAACTCGGATCCTAGGTGACTCGAATGGAATAAAGCGTCGAGGCGGGATAGCCTAGACCTTCCATCCTTCGTCGAATATAGTCAACATTTATAATAATCATATCATCAACAACAATATAATAATGTGATATCCCAAACCAAGGAGTAATAGGGTAACATCGTAGCATCCTAAGCATGCATACTAAGCAGGGGCTGAGCAACGAGCAATAGTAACATGGCAGTACAAGGTTTGCTGGGAGGGGACATGGCTGTATCGGTTTGAAAAAGGTTGTAAACATGTGGTAGGATCAAACATCGAACCTAACCTAGACTAGCATGCAAACCGCTGGTTAAATAGAATGGATCATAAGTAATGTATAGTCCTTGCCTGTTTATAAGTAGGGTTCCGAAGGTGTAGTCGATCGCACGCTCGCAACGTCTCCGAAGGTACCCGCGGAAGCACACAAGACGATAAACACTGGAAAGCAATCAACGAGCAAGCATATATTACTAAGAGGCAACACCAGAGCAAGAAGACAGCACACGACACGGCAACGCTATACGGATCTATCGTCGAGAACGGTTACTAACAGTTTAAGTGGGGTATCGGTCACACACGACGAATACCGCACGTTTACGGTGGTTCAAGTTGTTTAGCTACAGGTGATCAACCAACGGTTATTAACATGGAAACTCAAGCAAGCATGGCATAGCACAGAAACATGTCAAGAGGTGAAGCACAAAGTGAGGCACAACCTAAACAGGGCATAACACTAAGTGCCGCACGACAATTAAAGGATTTGGTACTGTTCTGCCCTAAACCATATTTTATGTTGGTTAACAACAGCAAACAATAGCATAAACACAAAGTACACGAAAAACTAATCAAGTTACATATAAAGAACACCCCAAACGGAGTTACGGTTAAAAAGGTATAAGCAAAACAAGTTACGGGCACAATCTGCCAACATCACGAAGCACACTTTAGAGCAATGCACAAACAGGTTAATCAATGCAAACATGCTCACAAATGATATGAAACTAAATTATACATGACAGGGAAGGCATGGCAAAAAGAATCATGCAAATAGGCATCATAGATCAAAAGATATTAAGCATGCAACATGGCATCGTGACGTTACAGACTTAGAGAAAAACTGAGGTGGCTGTCAAAAACAGCGGGATAGCAACTTTGGAGCTCAATAACTATACTATCAGCAAGCATATCATGACAATGCAATACATGTAATTGAAGTATACATGATGCTTAACAATATGCAATTGGAATCACTCAAGTCCGATAAACGGTCGCGACAAACTCGTCGACCGAAGTTGCAACAAAATAACAGTTTCAGCAACAGCAGCACATTAACATCAGGATCACCACTTTGGAGCAAGATTTAATATAGCTAAAGCACCCAAACATGACAAGTTAAAGCATGGAAATGAAGTACACATGATTCTTAACACATAGGAAAACGAATCAATGCAATAGGCCTCATGGACGTGTCACAATCATCATGCAAAGTTGCAATAAAATAATAAAAGCAGCACTTAACAGGAATTAGTAGCAGTTAACAGCCTGATGCCCTGTTCAACACACCATTACACATTCAAGATGACCTCTAATGCAAATGCTCAAAAAAGATAAAAGTTTCACCACATCAAGCACAACAAATTTCATTTTGGGGCCAACGTCATACGAGCTACGGATTCATCGCAATAATCGTCGCAAAAACAGATCAGCAGCAAAATTTCCAACACTTTGCAAAAATTCAGCAGGCAGGAAAATCAGAAAAAAAAGGGTCAAGGGCCTCTTCCTCACCATGGGCTCTAGAGGCCCATCTCAGCCTGGAGGGAGGTGGCGGCCTGACCGGCCTGGCTGCGTTGTTGGGTTGGGCCTTGGCGTGCTGGCTGGGCCGGCCCACCTGTCTCGCGGTGGCTCGCCTGCCTCCTCTGGATCGAGGCTGGCGGCGGCTAAGGTGGTCGTCGGCTGGTCTCCGGCGATCTGGCGGCGAGGCAGCCCACGGGGCGGCGGGATCGGGCACAGGAAGGCCGGATCCTGGAGGTGGCGGTCGGGATCCCGCCGGATCTGGCGAGGACGGCCGTCGGGAGGCTACGGGTGGTGGCGACCGAGCTCTCCTCGGCTTCGGCTCGAGCAGCCATGGCGCGACAGCGGCGCAGCCACCTGCGAGGAGAGGAGGGGGGCGGTCAGGGAGGCTAGGAGGAGTACAGAGGAGGAGGGGCGTGAGGAGAGGAGGGGGCCGGCGACGAGGCGGGCCGGTGGCCGGAGGAAGACGGCGGCGGCGACCTCGGGCGTCCGGGCGGCTTCCAGATGGGCTCGATGGGCCTGGAGGCGGTGGTGCGGGCCCGGCGCGGGCCCGGATCGGCTGGGAGGCCGGTGGAGGCTACGTGGAGGCTTCTCAGCCCCCGATCTGAAGATCTGACGGCTGGGAGCTCCTGGGGGCTAGGGTTTCGGTTTGGGAGAGGGATTAGGGCAGATTTGGGGATTTTTCTAGGGGGGGGTGGCTGCATATTTGCCATAGGGGAACCCTAATTGGATGGTTTGGGAGGTAGGGGTCATTATATAGGCAGGTTGGCTGACAAGTTTACGCAAATGCCCCCGATACCCCTCTCGCGCGTCCGGCGATCGCGTTCGTGACCGCCGAGACTCCGTACGGACTCCGATTCCGATGAAACTTCGACCTACGCGCTCAGCGCGTCGATCCCGTCGATCGTACCTCACTGCAGTGACATCCCGACAACATTTTTCGGCGCCCTAAAAATAACCCATTTAATTATTAAACGGGGTTTTCGTTCCGTTGGCTGCGGCTGGTCTCGTGCGGTTTTCGCGACGGTGATCGGGCGTAACCCGGTGTCGCAAAGGTAGAGTGTCAGGGTGGCAAGGGTCGGTCTCCGTCCAATATGAGATAAGAGGGGGGAAAATTCACCGATTATTATTTCGGCGAAGCAAACACTGCAAACAACACGGACAATAAAACAATTCACACCGAAAACAATTTTTTTTTTAAAACAGGGCTGTTACAATACAACACCACCAACAAGGGATCTCGTCCCGAGATCCAGGACGATCCGGGGGAGAGGGGGGAGAGAAAAGAGAGACGACGATCTTCAACACCACCAACAAGGGACTCTGCTCCATGTCGACGTCGAACTTCGGTCGAGATTAATTTCCGCAGAGAGATGGCGACGTCGAAAAACGAAACCATCAGGAGATCAAGGGGAAGAACGACACTTCAAAGCGACGATCAAGGGAAGCATTCTCACTGTAACCGTGAGGATACTAGGCAAGAGGACTGAAGTCAACGGATGACCGAGATATAAACCAGAGTCGGACAGGCTAAAGGTACTACAGGATTTCCCAAACCTGAGATCGGAATCGAGACAATACGCTGCAAGCGAGGCATTGTAATTATTCCGAAACTCCACACACTCGAGATCCTAAAGTTTGAAAGGGGATAAGTCAAGAATAAAACACTTACGACACTTGTCCTGACCAGAGCAAAGGTAAGGAGTAAAAAGAATCCTACTCTCCGATAACCAGGTTATTAACTACAAAATAGTTTTGTCTAGAATCGTCTTCGGCCAGAAAAGGGATCCTACGGTCGATAAGGCTCTGATACCAAGTTGTCAGGCCCGATATGCGGTACTGTTCCAGATCTAGGTGTTTCCAATCAGATCCGGGGACGAAGGACATATCGGTCCCACCGCCACATATGACAAAGCCATATGCCCCGGATTTCCAACATGATATCACAACATTATAGATACAAGGATACAACATCTCATACAATCGGCATACAACTGCCTTAATACAATACAACAGCGGAAGGTATATGTCTGAGTACAGACTACAATCAAAAGCCTACTGGCAAAGAGAAAAACATCGATCCCATAACCACATAGGTCCAGGCCCTCCGTCGGGATCCGCCTAACTAGTCGTCATCGAGTCTCCACGTGAAACGTCGATCACCATACCTGTTGTCGATCAAGAACCCTGAAAAGAGTTTGGGGGTAGTATCATGAGTACAGAAGTACTCAGCATCCAACTGTAGTGGTCAACTGACCCAGCAAGGACTTCATCACTCGTCATTCTAGGACAACTAGTAGTTTACGGTAAGGATGGGGTAAGTGGTGAGGTTGCTGCCGCACTAGCATTTATGAAGTGGCTAACGATCTAGAGAGTAAGGTAAGAAGCCAAGAATTCGATGAGGAATCGCCTCCAACAAGTCTTGCTATCAACTACTTACGCAATCATAACACCTATCCTATCCTTGTCCTCCTCTTCGCATCCCGACGAAGAAGAAGCAGTCAAGGCACACCCACTCGTTGATCAAGTTATATTAAGATTATCTCGGTTGTTGTTGTCTATGAACAAGGAGTAGGTCTCAAGTCGTCCATAACCGTGGACACGGCTTCTCGAAAATATTTAACCCTGCAGGGGTGTACCAACTGCCCATTACAAGGCTCCGCACGCACGCCCATCAGTCTCAGTTGCTACCCATGATAGGCAACCATTTTATGATTTAGACCCAAGAGGTCCGGAACGACAGGTCCCTCTAACTAACAACGCACAAATCCGGGTGGCCTCCGGTGAGTCGACATCCAACTCAAAAGCCGGCCGCACTCTCGAATCGGCCTCTACCGTCTAGACGAGGTCGGCTTAGCTACCCAAAAAGATGTGGGTAGCCCCCTAGCTTCCAGGTGTGGACCAACAAAGAAACCATGTCTCCGCTGGCCCGAGTTGTTTTAAATAATATCTGCCAGGAGATACCCGACAGACACACAAGCGGTTTTCAAATGGTAAAATCAGCTTGGGCCACCACTAGAAATGTTTGAAGCTAGATAGGTAAGAAAAGGGGACCCCATAAAATCCCACACGTGGTTAGGCACGCTCAGTCTTAAAACCAATACCCGGAACTTGGATCCTAGGTGACTCGAATGGAACAAAGCGTCGAGGCGGGATAGCCTAGACCTTCCATCCTTCGTCGAATATAGTCAACATTTATAATAATCATATCATCAACAACAATATAATAATGTGATATCCCAAACCAAGGAGTAATAGGGTAACATCGTAGCATCCTAAGCATGCATACTAAGCAGGGGCTGAGCAACGAGCAATAGTAACATGGCAGTACAAGGTTTGCTGGGAGGGGACATGGCTGTATCGGTTTGAAAAAGGTTGTAAACATGTGGTAGGATCAAACATCGAACCTAACCTAGACTAGCATGCAAACCGCTGGTTAAATAGAATGGATCATAAGTAATGTATAGTCCTTGCCTGTTTATAAGTAGGGTTCCGAAGGTGTAGTCGATCGCACGCTCGCAACGTCTCCGAAGGTACCCGCGAAAGCACACAAGACGATAAACACTGGAAAGCAATCAACGAGCAAGCATCTATTACTACGAGGCAACACTAGAGCAAGAAGACAGCACACGACACGGCAACGCGATACGGATCTATCATCGAGAACGGTTACTAACAGTTTAAGTGGGGTATCGGTCACACACGACGAATACCGCACGTTTACGGTAGTTCAAGTTGTTTAGCTACAGGTGATCAACCAACGGTTAGTAACATAGCATCTCAAGCAAGCATGGCATAGCACAGAAGCATGTCAAGAGGTGAAGCACAAAGTAAACTATCTATTCTAGTCAATTTAAGTGAGGCACAACCTGAACATGGCATAACACTAAGTGTCGCACGACAATTAAAGGATTTGGTACTGTTCTTCCCTAAACCATATTTTAGGTTGGTTAACAACAGACAACAATAGAATAAACACAAAGTGCACGAAAAAATAATCAAGTTACATATAAAGAACACCCCAAACGGAGTTACGGTTAAAAAGATATAAGCAAAACAAGTTACGGACACAATCTGCCAACATCACGAAGCACACTTTAGAGCAATGCACAAACAGGTTAATCAATGCAAACATGCTCAAAAATGATATGAAACTAAATTATACATGACAGGGAAGGCATGGCAAAAAGAATCATGCAAATAGGCATCATAGATCAAAAGATATTAAGCATGCAACATGGCATCGTGACGTTACAGACTTAGAGAAAAACAGATGTGGCTGTCAAAAGCAGTGGCATAGCAACTTTGGAGCTAAATAACTATATGACAAGCAAGCATATCATGACAATGCAATACATATAATGGAAGCAGACATGATGCTTAACAACATGCAATTGGAATCACTCAATTCCGATAAACGGTTGCGACACAACCGTCACCCGAAGTTGCAACAAAATAACAGTTTCAGCAACAGCAGCACATTAACATCAGGATCTCCACTTTGGAGCAAGATTTAATATAGCTAAAGCACCCAAACATGACAAGTTAAAGCATGGAAATGAAGTACACATGATGCTTAACACATAGGTAAAGGAATCAATGGAATAGGCCTCATGGACGTGTCACAATCATCATGCAAAGTTGCAATAAAATAATAACAGCACCACTTAACAGGAATTAGTAGCAGTTAACAGCCTGATGCCCTGTTCAACACACCATTACACATTCAAGATGACCTCTAATGCAAATGCTCAAAAAAGATAAAAGTTTCACCACATCAAGCACAACAAATTTCCTTTTGGGGCCAATGTCATACGAGCTACGGATTCATCGCAATAATCGTCGCAAAAACAGATCAGCAGCAAAATTTCCAACACTTAGCAAAAATTCAGCAGGCAGGAAAATCAGAAAAAAAAAGGGTCACGGGCCTCTTCCTCACCATGGGCTCTAGAGGCCCATATCAGCCTGGAGGGAGGTGGCGGCCTGACCGGCCTGGCTGCGCTGCTGGGTTGGGCCTTGGCGTGCTGGCTGGGCCAGCCCACCTGGCTCGCGGTGGCTTGCCTGCCTCCTCTGGATCGAGGCTGACGGCGGCTAAGGTGGTCGTCGGCCGGTCTCCGCCGATCTGGCGGCGAGGCAGCCCACGGGGCGGCGGGATCGGACGCGGGGAGGCCGGATCAGGGAGGTGGCGGCCGGGATCCCGCCGGATCCGGCGAGGACAGCCGTCGGGAGGCTACGGGTGGCGGCGACCGAGCTCTCCTCGGCTTCAGCTCGAGCAGCCATGGCGCGACGGCTGCGCAGCCACCTGCGAGGAGAGGAGGGAGAGGCGGTCAGGGAGGCGAGGACGAGTACAAAGGAGGAGGGGCGCGAGGAGAGGAGGGGGCCGGCGACGAGGCGGGCCGGTGGCCGGAGGAAGACGGCGGCGGCGACCTCGGGCGTCCGGGCGGCTTCCAGATGGGCTCGACGGGCCTGGAGGCGGCGGTGCGGGACCGGCGCGGCCCGGATCGGCTGGGAGGCCGGTGGAGGCTACGTGGAGGCTTCCCAGCCCCAGATCTGAAGATCTGACGGCTGGGAGCTCCTGGGGGCTAGGGTTTCGGTTTGGGAGAGGGATTAGGGCAGATTTGGGGATTTTTCTGGGGGGTGGCTGCATATTTGCCATAGGGGAACCCTAATTGGCTGGATTGGGAGGTGGGGGTCATTATATAGCCAGGTTGGCTGACAAGTTTACGCAGATGCCCCCGGTACCCCTCTCGCGCGTCCGGCGATCGGGTTCGTTTCCGCCGAGACTCCGTACGGACTCCGATTCGGACGAAACTTCGACCAACGCGCTCAGCGCGTCGATCCCGTCAATCGTACCTCACTGCGGTGACATTTCGACAACATTTTTCGGCGCCCCTGAAAAAAACCCATTTAATTATTAAACGGGGTTTTCGTTCCGTTGGCTGCGGCTAGTCTCGTGCGATTTTCGCGACGGTGATCGGGCGTAACCCGGTGTCGCAAAGGTAGAGTGTCAGGGTGGCAAGGGTCGGTCTCCGTACGATACGAGATAAGAGGGGGAAAAATTCACCGATTCTTATTTCGGCGAAGCAAACACTGCAAACAACACGGACAATCAAACAATTCACACCGAAAACAAAATTTTAATTTTTGTGAAAACTGGGTTGTTACACCTGCTCCAGCGCGTTTGCGAGCCCAAAGCCGCGCAGCCCAGATGCCTCTAAAGCCATGGTGAGATTCAGCCCGATTTTTTTTTCCTGAGACCCTGTTATTCTTCTAAGTCCTGTAAATATTGCTTCTGTTACGTTTTTGCGACGATGTTTGCGATCAAATCGTAGCTTGGATCGTGTAGCGCCCAAAAGATGAATTGCTCAGTTTTGCGTGCTCTAGCGTTCGTATGTAGAAAGTTTTTCCGTTTGAGGCCGTCTAGATAGTTTAATTCTGTGTTGAAGTGGGCATCAGGGTGTTAATTGCTATTATTTCCTGTTAGTGTGTTGCTGCTGTTATTTTATTGCAACTTCGGGCGACGGTTGCGTCGCAACCGTTCGTCGGAATTGATTGATTCCTTTTGCATCCTGTTAAGCATTGTTTCTACCTCAGTTCTATGCATTCACATGTCATATATGTCTGTTTCATGATGATTGTATCTTCACCCAAAGTAGCTACCTTGTTGTTAGTGTGTTGCTGTTTATATTTTGTTGCAACTTCGGTCGACGAGTGTGTCGCGACCGTTTATCGGAATTGAGTGATTATAATTGCATATTGTTAAGCATCATGTCTACTTCCATTTTATGTATTGCTATGTCATGTTGCCGCACTTTTTCATATAGTTTTACCACTGTTTATAAAGCATGAAAATAACAGTTTCTGCCGTCTTTTCATTATTTTCACTAAGTCCTTGACCAGTAATGTTTTATTGCATTTTGCATGAGCTATAACTAGTTGTTCATGATGCATATTTGCATGATTCCTTTTGCCATGCCTTCCCTACCATGTCTACTTTAGTTTCATATACTTTGTGAGCATGTTTGCATTTATTATCATGATTATTCAATGCTCTAAAGTGTGCTTCCTGATGTTGGCAGATTGTCTTCCAAACTTGTTTTGCTTGTATCTTTTTAACCGTAACTCCGTTTGGGGTGTTCTTTATATGTAACTTGATTAGTTTTTCGTGTACTTTGTGTTTATGCTATTTTTTTGCTACTGTTAACTAACCTAAAATATGGTTTAGGGCAGAACAGTAGCAAATGTTTTAATTGTCGTGGGGCACTTAGTGATATGCCATGTTTAGGTTGTGCCTCACTTAAATTGACTAGAATACATAGTTTCCTTTATGCTTCACCTCTTGCCATGCTTGTGTGACATGCCATGCTTGAGTGAGATGCCATGTTAACAACCTTTGTTGATAACCTGCAGCTAAACAACTTGAACCATTCCAAATGTGCAGTATCGTCGTGTGTGACGAGTACTCAACTTAAATTGTTAGTAACCGCTTTCGACGGTAGGTGCGATGTCTCGTGTTGCCTTCTTGTTGATTCTTGCTTGTGTTTGCCTCTTAGTAATAGAGTGCTTGATCGTTGATTGCTTTCCAGTGTTTACCCTCTTGTGTGCTTCCGCGGGTACCTCTCGGAGACGATGCGAGATTGCGATCGGCTACACCTTCGGAATCCGACTTATCAACAAGCAAGGACTATACATTACTTATGATCCATTCTATTTCAACCAGCGGTTTGCATGCTAGTCCAAGTTAGGTTCGATGTTTGATCCTATCACATGTTTACAGCCTCTTTCAAAGCGATACAGCCATGTCCACTCCCAGCAAACCATGTACTGCTATCTTACTATTGCTCGTTTCTCAGCCCCTGCTTAGTATGCATGCTTAGGATGCTACGATGTTACCCTGTTACTCCTTGGTTTGGGCTATCACATTATTATATTGTTGTGGATGATATGATTAATATAATGTTGATTATATTCGACGAAGGATGGAAGGTCTAGGCTATCCCGCCCCGACGCTTTGTTCCATTCGAGTCACCTAGGATCCGAGTTCCGGGTATTGGTTTTAAGACTGAGCATGCCTAACCGCGTGTGGGATTTTATGGGGTCCCCTTTTCTTACCTATCTAGCTTCAAACATTTTTAGTGGTGGCCCGAGCTGATTTACCATTTGAAACCCCGTGTGTGTGCTTGGTGGATCCCCTCGCAGTTTTTAAACAACCCGGACCAGCGGAGAAATGGTTTCCCTGTTGGTCCACCTTTGACCGGCGAGGGCCCGAGGCCTCATGTGAGGCGTCTCGGTAACCCAAACCCTGTTGAGACGGAAGAGTTCGAGCCGAGAGCGTGGCGAGCTTTTGGATTGGGTGTCGACTCCCCGGGGGCCACCCGGATTTGTTCGTTGTTAGTTAGAGGGACCTGTCGTTTCGGATCTCTTGGAACTAAATCATAAAATGGTTGCCTGTGATGGGTAGCAACTGAGAGAGATGGGCGTGCGTGCGGAGCCTTGTAATGGGCAGTTGGTACACCCCTGCAGGGTTAAATCTTTTCGAGAAGCCGTTTTCACGGTTATGGACGACTTGAGACCTACCCCTTGTTCATAGACAATAACAACTGGGATAATCTTAATATAACTTGATCAACGTGTGTGTGCCTTGACTGCTTCTTCTTCGACGGGATGCGAAGAGGAGGACAAGGATAGGATAGGTGTTATGCTTGCGTAAGTAGATGGATAGCAGACTTGTTGGAGGTGATTCCTCATCGAATGCTTGGCTTCTTATCTTACTCTCTATATCGTTAGCCACTTCATAAATGCTAGTGCGGCAGCAACCTCACCACTTACCCCATCCTCACCGTAAACTACTAGTTGTCCTAGAATGACGAGTGATGAAGTCCTTGCTGGGTCAGTTGACCACTACAGTTGGATGTTGAGTACTTCTGTACTCATGATACTATGCCCAAACTCTTTTCAGGGTTCTTGATCGACAACAGGTATGGTGATCGACGTTTCACGTGGAGACTCGACGACGACTAGTTAGGCGGATCCCGGCGGAGGGCCTGGACCCGTCTGGTTATGGGATCGATGTTTTTCTCTTTTCCACTAGGCATTTGATTGTAGTCTGTACTTAGACATGTATCTTCCGCTGTTGTATTGTATTAAGGAAGTTGTATGCCGATTGTATGAGATGTTGTATCCTTGTATCTGTAATGTTGTGATATCATGTTGGAAATCCGGGGCATATGACTTCGTCATATGTCGCGGTGGGACCGATATGTGCTTCGTCCCCGGATCTGGATGGAAACATCTAGATCTGGAACAATACCGCATATCGGGCCTTACAGCAAATCCCATGGTCAGGGACCCTGGGTTAGATCGTTGAGAAGGAACAGGTTGGCGATACGCGTCGGCTAACAGGAGAAGCACTTCCGTTGGCGATACGCGTGGCTAATAGGAGAAGCACTTCCTGCTCAATTTTATTATGCGAGGGAGCGATTAAAGTGGAAGTCTAGGTGAGTTCTCTCAAGACCAGAGGTGTTTATTGTAGATTGGATGTCCTAAGGCATTGCCCCTCCCAGCCTTTATATACTAGGCTGCGTCTTGGGGAGCCCGTCTCAGGTTACAAGGACGATTTCCTAATTATAGCCTTGCCTTGAACGCCAAGTCTTGACTTCCATGTTGGTCGCTGACTCCTACGTAGGTGCCTAGAGTGGGCCAGTCGTGGGCCTGTCGAAGCTTCTAGCGGGCATTTTGTCTTCGTAGGCACCAGGTATCCTCAGACGCAGGAGTTGTGGGGTCACCCCTGGTCAACTACTTGGATGGTTATCCAGACTTTTTATATAGGCTTGAACTTTACCTCGCGGAACATGTTAGATTCGGCCGCGGGGGAACCTTTATGTCAACAACACTTGGTGCTGCCACAAAACTTCTAGATGAGATGATGACCAACTACTCCCAATGGCACACCAAAAGAGCTCCTACAGGTAGGAAGCTAAACTCTGTCGAGGAGATCTCCTCCCTAAATGAAAAAGTTTACTTGATCATGTCTTTACTTACCAAGCAAGCTCCTATTGATCCTCATGATGTTCCTTTAAATTCCTTGGTTGCGCAAGAACAAGTAGACGTGAACTTTATCTCTAGAAACTACTTCCACAACAATGCTTATAGGAGTAATTTTGGTAGCAATCCTAGACTGTTCCCATCCAACAACTATGGGAACAACAACACTTATCCTAGCACGAAGAACTCCATTTCTGAATTAGGGAGCATGCTTAAGGAATTTATCACTACCCAAAAAGCCTTCAACAAGAGTGTAGACGAAAAATAGACAAATTAGATAATCTCTCTTTGAAGGTAGACAACATAGCCCTTGATGTTGAGATGCTTAAAATTAGAACTTCTCCCCTCGAGGAGAGGAAGACCACTCCTATTAATGCTATCCAAATGAAAATTAATGAAAATATTAGGATGATGGAGAAACTTAATGAAAGATGGGCTAGAGAAAAGGAGGAAGAATATAGAATTAAGAGCCTTCCTACACACCACACCGTTGCCACTATCCAAGTTGTTGAGGATACCCAAACTCTTAGCACCCAACACACTCCAAGTCCCATTGAACCTATTAATGGTGATGCTATTACCTCAACCATAGAAGAAGAAACTCCTATGAACAAAGAAGCTTTCAAACAAGTGAGCCTAGATGATACCACTACCACCTTTGATGGTAGTGACATTGATTTTGATAGTTGCACCTTTTCTTAAGTTATTAGTTTACTACACAAAATGTCTAGAGACCCCCACACTAGCACACTAAATCTTGCCATCATGGAGCATATCACTAATGCTCTCATTAAAGCTAGGGAGGAGAAGCTTAGGTTAGAAGCCTCCATACCTAGAAAGCTAGGTTGGGATCCTATGATCAAAATTAAATTGAATAACTTCTCTTGCTATGCTTTATGTGATGTTGGAGATAGTACCTCGGTTATGCCCGAATGAATGTATGATATGTTTGAATTGAAACCTTCTGATCCTTGTTCTTTTGGTGTGCATCTCGTTGTTTCTTCCATAAAGAAACCTTTGGGGAAGATTGACGATGTTCTTATCATTGTCAATGACAATTACGTTCCCGTTGATTTCACTATTATGGACATTGAGTGTGAACCCTTATGTCCAATTATTTTGAGACATCCTTTTCTTTGCACCGTTGGTGATGTCATTGATATGAAAGAGGGGAATATAAATTTCCAATTCCCTCTCAAGAAGGGGATGGAACACTTCCTTCAAAATAAAATCAAGTTACCTTTTGAGTCTGTTACATGGGCTAGCTATTCTCTTTCACTTGATAAAACTTGATTCTCCTTTTTTGCTTTGTGCCTAGTTCAAAGGTGTAAAAGAAAGCGCTTGTTGGGAGGCAACCCAAGATGTTTTTCCTTCTGTTTTTAGTGGTCTTGATGATTTTTACTACTGTAGCAACATCGTTATATCTTTATTTCAAGCTTTGTGCCAAGTTTAGCCTCCGAGTGCAAGAAAGTTGAAAAGTTGTGACATGCTGTCCAGAAAACAAATTCTCTCCTTGGACGGAAAAATTCGGCTAAAATCACCAGATCGTCTTTTCGATCTGATTCTTTTTGTCAGCGTGCTATATAAAATTATATTTCGAGCGTCTGTTCTGAGTTTTTCGATTTGAGTTGCAGAAGTACCCCAAAATAATTATTTACTACCTGCTGGTCTGTTTTTCACAGATTCTACCATGTTTTTCCTTTTCCCAGTTTTACAAGTCTTGCGCTAGCTTTTTCTTTGCAAAACTTTTTTGGCAGTCTTGAGAAAAGTAGCCCTTAAAGAATATCTTAATTTCTAGTAGAGTATTTTTTTATTATGGGTATTAAACTCTCTAATCAGCTTATGATGAGTTATGTATGAAGGGAGTTTTCAAGTGTGCGAAGGAGGAGGATGAAAGAAGATCCGGGAGTGTCAAACACTCAAGCTTGGGGATGCCCCCATGCAGCCCCAAGAAATATCCATGGAGACTCAAGCATCTAAGCTTGGGGATGCCCCCGTGCATCCCCTTCTCCATCAACAATTATCACTTTGTCCTTCGTTCCACTATATTTTTATCACTTCATGTGTTATGTGCTATGCCTGGAGCGTCTTGCTCTTTGGTTGTTAGTTTTCTTTAGTTTGCCGTTCATAACAAGTTAGAACCTAGTTTTCTTTGTGTGGGAGAGAAACACGCTCCACTTTAAACTAGAACACATCATAGGATTTTCATGCTTATCTTTCTTTTTGTTGTGTGTTCTTTATCTTTTCATAGCCGCGGTCATGTTTAACTCTTAGTTTTCATGCTTATCTTTTTAAGAGCTTTAGTTTAGTTTGTTGCTAGAACTCTCTTGAGTTTTCATGTTTATCTTGTTTAGAGAGTTGGCTTGTTGCACTGTGTTGTGTGTCTTGACTTGAAGAAGGTAATTGAGGTTGTTATTCAATTGTAGTAGTAACCTACAATAGTTTTGATGTATTGTTTTGAGTAATGTTTGAACTTTTAGTGTCAAGAGATTTAGCGTATTAGTGATAGATGTCGTATTTTGGGCAATCCGTGTTTATTTTCAAAAAAATACAAAAAACTAGTTGAGAACTCTAGCTACTAGATGGATCACTAATCTTTGGAGGGATCGGATATTAGAGTACACTCACGTACCATGATTCGAGGATGCGCAAGGATAACCAAACCCCCATACACTCCTCCTCTGGGTACTTGTCTGTTTGCGAACCTCCTGATTAGATTGAGAATTACCGATAATAAGTGCATGTGTTCTTCGGACTAATGTAAGTATTCGAAAGATGACACTTCCACCTTGCCATATTTGCTAGCCTCATCGGTATCGTGCATTGGGATTTCTCATCTTGACAGTTGGTGCATACTTCTCCGGTGCATCCAAACCCTTGGCATGATACGCTATGTCATCATAAACCTCCTTATATCCTTCCTCAAAGCAGCCACCATACCTACCTATCAAGGCATTTACATAGCCTTTCCGAGATATATTGCCATGCAACATCCATCTTCTCATGACTTGATCTTCATGTCATACATGTTCCTGCTACACTGGCAGAGGCGTACATTTGCATACATCATGATAGCTCCTTCTTTATGCTGAGTACTTTTGTAAAGTGTGAAACATCTTCTATACTCCTTGTAAAATAGAGTGTTTCCCCTAAAGTGAGGAAAAGATCCCAAAGAGGACAAATTAAAAGATCCCAAAGAGGACAAATGAGAGTTAAATAGAAAGATCCATTGAGGCCACAAAAAAATACAAAAAATAGAAAAAAATAGAAAAAAGAGAAGAAAAAATGAAAATAAAAAGAGAGAAGAGGGCACACTACTATTCCTTTTGAGAGATCCACACTCGTACTCCCTCTTGTATCTTGTACTCCATAGAGATGATCATATATGCATATAGCTACGTGGGGACCCTTACACTATAGAACTTGGCTTATATATTCCAATGATGAGCCTCCTCAAATGAGCTCTAGGTCTTCTTGAGAAAGCATGTAGGATACACCCTCACTAGTTCCATTGGAGAGCTTTCCTTAGATCACATGTGTATCCGTTGCATGGCAATCCTACTCCTCACATCATATCTATTATTTGTCTTTCTCTCGCCTATGATTGTCCTCATTGATGTGAGCCTTTCACACATTTTTTCTCTTCTTCCTCGACCATCTCTCTCTTTGCCATCCTAAGTGTCAACTTTCTTGCTTACGCTCATCCATTGCATGAGTGCTCAAAATATCGAAAGGGAGTGGATCAGTTTGACTTGTACCTAGCTATTGGTCTGGGGACGAGTCAAGATAAGATTCCAAAGGAGACCAAGTTTGAAACTTTAATAGATTGAGTTCTCAACAAAATAAATGTTTTTTCTCTCTCGTATTCCCATCTCCCACTTCTTGCACACAAACACAATTTGGAGACATTCGAGTCATGAACAACGAGAGCTCTTGCACCTTTATGTTCTTATGTTGCTTGTTTCAATGCTAATATAGACCCTTTCTTGTTATGACTTGAATTGAATTACATGCCTTTCTTACCTTACTTAAAAGTTCTTATATGGTTGGTAGAATGTCACCACAGAAATTATTCTTGTTATCATTTACCTACTGGAGGACGAGCAGGAATTAAGCTTGGGGATGTTGATACGTCCCAAATGTATCTATAATTTCTGCACGCTCCATGCATGTTTTGGGTGATATTTCTATGATTTTGATACACTTTCATACGTTTTTGATCATATTTGGACTAACCTATTAACTCAGTGCACCCCAGTGCCAGTTTTTTTTTCTGCTGTCTTTTTATTTCAGGTTTCCCATTACTTAAAGTGCCAGAAAAATTTCGGGAAAATATATAAAAAATCAACATGTCGGAAGCTTTCAGATGCCCGAAGGGGGCCAGAGGGCCCCCACCTGGTGCCCAGGCGGCCACGGGGCGTGGCCTAGGGTGGGGCCGCGCCGGGAGGCCGCCTGGACTCCTGATGGCCCCCTGGCTCCCCCATTTGCCTATATATTTCTCTCGTCTCGAAACCCCCGAGGACAGAACCCTTTTTCACGATCTCGCCTCTGTTCCGCTGCCGCCGCGCTTCCAAGATCGGGAGCACCAGAAGACCTCTTCCCGGCACTGATGAGGACATCTCTACGAATGTTACACCCACATCTTCACCAACTACACATACTGGACCAGTTACTAGAGCACGTGCATGTCAACTAAATTATCAGGTACTTTCGTTTCTTGCGAATCCTTCTAATGTTCATGAACATATGATGCTGCCTAAATTAGATACTTTTGTTTTGCTTATGAATGAAGGACCTAGCATGGACAAGAAGGACGGTCATTGGAGCGGGATCAAGCATGGAGAAGAAGGTGCGCGCGCGGGAGAGAACAATGGAGCTTCAAGTGGGGATTTTCGCACTTTGAAGCCACCATAAGGCATGCATGAAGGCTTGGACGAAATACACGAGATGCCACTTCATTATTTTCGTCCAAGAGCAAGTATAGGTGCTGCGTCACCTTAATATTGGGCTGGGCCCATGTAATTTCGAAATACCACATTATAGGCTGTTTTTAGAGTCCGTATGTGTGGGGAAACCGAGTTAGGGTTGTTTTCGGACCCCACCTCCAAGGGGCCACGAAATTCCCCTCTGTTCCCCCATATATACAGCCCTTAGGGCGTCGTTAAGACTTGGGTTTTAATTAGATTTAAGTTATCCATAGCCGCAACTTCGAGTTCTTCGTTTGTGTCGTCCGACCAGGCCAAGACCGCATTGGAACCCCAACTTCTGTTAATCTTTCATCTTATATTCGCAATATCCAGATTGCAATTCTTAGTTCTTGCTTGTTCTTCCATTGCTTGCAGGAATTGACCTTCGTGGTCAGGTTGATCGTGCATCCGCGGGATCAATAACCTCTCGGAGTTGGTTTAGCGATTGCTAAGGCGCAACGTCTTCGCACGTTCGTAGTCGGGTCGTGAAAGTCTACTCCACCAAAATCGATCTCCATCATCTCATCGAAACATCAGGACACCTTCGCCTCTATCAAGTGGTATCAGATTTCCAGGTTGCTCGGTGAGATTTACCAGTTTTCATAGTCTAGATTGGTTCTGTTCTTCATACCTACAGTCCACGAAAAAGCCAACAAAAAAAATTAGGGTTAGATCATCACGTCCCAAGACAGTCCTAGCCTTTGTCCAGTTTTCTTTTCAGTACTTGCTTTGTTGAATTTACGATTGCATCGTTGTGTCAAGTTGCTGATCTTAGCGTCTAGTTCCCTTAGAGTTTCGAGTTCTGATCACATTTTGCCACGTCGCCGCCGTACAAGTAGTCATCCTACCACGTTCCGCTAATCCGAGTCCAGATACACCACCACGTTCCGCCAAGCAGAGTCCACATACACCACCACGTCTCACGAGTCCGAATTGAGTTCCACCATCAGTACGGTTCCTGATCTCTCTGTAGCCAGATTAGTTTTCAGTTGTTAGAATCGGATTTCATCAAAAAAAATTCTGTACAGAGAAGGGGGGTGATTAGCAAAAAAAAAAAAAAAGAGACTGGCACGCTTTTCAGAGCGGTTTTTAGGCCAAAAATTTCGGGGGTAAAAAAATTTAGTGCCCATACGTTCCTTAGGTCCAGAAACTCATTTTGAGACGTTCGCCACCATAGTGATTTTTTCGCACTTTTTCAGCCACCGCA
This sequence comes from Bromus sterilis, assembly GCA_950022295.1. Taxonomy (NCBI): domain Eukaryota; kingdom Viridiplantae; phylum Streptophyta; class Magnoliopsida; order Poales; family Poaceae; genus Bromus; species Bromus sterilis. Next base: position 238,042,262 of record OX465596.1, read on the forward strand.
GTCCCGCATCGCAAAAAAAAAAGCAAAAAAAAAAAAAATCAGAGTGTGCTTCTCAGTTGATTACGTGTCGCGCCGTGCTTTCGTTGGTGTTTTAGGCTCGCGTCTCTAGTACGGTCTAGCCTAGGATCAGCACAGTACCGACGTTGAGTGTTTATTCAACTTTGCATCTCTGTTTTGATTACTGTTGAGCTTTTTGCTACCATATTTGTCAAGCCTACCTACAGCTCCACATATATTCTACTTCGTGCGGTTGACACCTCCTGGCCATCGCTCTACCACATCTCTGAGAGTTTTGACCCGTTGGTTGTACATCACCACCTGCTGCTAGGTAAGAATCGGTAAGAACTAAAGAAAAGCTTGACGGATTTGTGCTTTCCACCACCCCACATCCCATTAGTAGAAGTAGGATCATACTTCTGTGTGTTTTCTATTTCTGCTAACCATGCCAGGATCCCATGATGAAGTGGCGCGGGATGCACCTGATTGGGAGAATATGACAAACAAAGCATTACATGATAAATTTGCACAAATGATGTCTGAACAGGTGAATGACATCGAGAACAGATTTACAGAGGCGATTGATGGTGTGGAGAAGATGATCGACACCAAGCTCGACGCCAAGTTTACTGAGTTGCTCGCACGCTTACCTATACAGCCTGCGGCCGCTCCAGCACAGCCACCGCCACCACGACGTGCACGACGGATTCTGTTTCCGGGCGGACAAGCTGCTGGTGCTCCTGCTGCTGCTGCAGTTACTGCTGCTGCTGCAGTTACTGCTGCTGCTGCCTCTGACGTCGGCCAGGACGACAACTACGAGGGTGATTACGAGGAGGAGGTGGAACAAGAAGCGGCCTATGAACAGCCAGCTGGACGTCCATGTCCCAACATTCGCCACGGTCGACACCAACCACCCCCTCAGGTACGCGATGATGATCATGTGCCTAAACTTAAATTGAATCTTAAGCCGTTTGAGGGTAGATATATTCCTGATGCTTATCTTACTTGGGAGTTAGAAACTGAACAACGCTTTACATGTTTACAATATCCTGAGAATAGACGTGTTACTGCTGCTGTTTGTGAATTCACGGGTTTTGCATCTATTTGGTGGTCTGAACATTGTAGATTGCATGCTAATAATATTCCAGCTACTTGGGCTGCTTTAAAAGATGCTATGCGTACTCGCTGGGTTCCTCCTTATTATCAACGTGAATTGCTACAAAAATTACAGCGTTTGAGACAAGGAAAAAATTCTGTAGAGGAATATTATCAAGAATTACAAACTGGATTGATTAGATGTGGCCTAGTAGAGGATAATGAAGCTATGTTTGCACGTTTTATAGGTGGCTTAAACAGGGAGATACAAACTATTCTAGAATACAAGGACTATGCTACTATTACTCGTTTGTTTCATCTTGCTTGTAAAGCTGAACGTGAAGTGCAGGATCGACAGGCCGCTACGAGACCTAACTTTTCTGCAGGACGAAATACATCATGGACATCGCGTGGACCTTCTACATCCACATGTCCTGCTGCACCACCATCTACTTCAGCCGCTCATTCTTACAGGGAGCCACCAAAACAGCCAGCACCACCATTCAATGGTGCACAGAGTGGTCCAGCGGCGAGTTCTTCTTCATCCATGGCTTCCACAGGGCAAACACGAGATCGTGATATTAAATGTCGCAGGTGCCAAGGTGGAGGTCACTTCGCAAAAGACTGTCCCTCCAAGCGTGTGATGATTATTACGGTGGATGGTGGGTATGAGTCAGCGAGTGACTATGATGAGGAGACTTTAGTTCTCATTGCTCATGAGGAACAGGGTGCCCATGATGATGCTCATGATATAGAGTATATGGCTCCTGATGATGCAGATAAATATGCTAGTTTGGTTGCTCAACGTGTGTTAAGTGTGCAGGTAACGAAGGCTGAGCAAAACCAGAGGCATAATTTGTTCCACACAAAGGGAGTGGTGAAAGAACGTTCGGTTCGCATCATCATTGACGGAGGGAGTTGCAACAACTTGGCTAGCATGGAGTTGGTGGAGAAGCTATCTCTCACCACAAGACCACACCCCCATCCTTACTATATTCAGTGGTTTAACAATAGTGGTAAGATTAAGGTAACCCGTTCTGTTCGTGTGCACTTTAGCATTGCTGCATATGCTGATTATGTTGATTGTGATGTGGTACCCATGCAAGCATGCTCTCTTTTACTTGGTAGACCATGGCAATTTGATAGGAATGTTGTACACAATGGTAGGACAAATCAGTTTACTCTGGTTCATCAGGATAAAAATATTGCTTTACTTCCTATGTCTCCTGAACAAATTGTGAAAGATGATCTTGCTAGAGCTAGTAAAGCTAAACAGGAGAAAAATAAGAGTGAAAATGAGATAGCAGCCAAAGAATTTGAGCAACAACATAAGACTAATATCAAATCTTCTTCTGCTGTTTCTAATGAAATTAAATTGACTAGTCCAACTTTGCTTGCTACTAAAGTTGATATTTCAGATTTGGATGTTAGTCAATATGTGTGCTATGCTTTTGTGTGCAAAGAAGCTTTGTTTTCACTTGAGGAATTGCCTCCTTCTTTGCCTCCTGTTGTCACTGACCTTTTGCATGAGTTTATTGATGTCTTTCCACAAGACGTACCACCGGGATTACCACCTATTCGAGGGATTGAGCATCAGATTGACTTAATTCCCGGTGCTTCGCTGCCCAACCGTGCGCCATACCGTACCAATCCGGAGGAGACGAAGGAGATTCAGCGTCAAGTACAAGAGCTACTCGACAAAGGTTACATACGTGAATCCCTTAGTCCTTGTGCTGTTCCTGTTATATTAGTGCCTAAAAAGGATGGAACTTGGCGTATGTGTGTTGATTGTAGAGCCATTAATAATATTACTATTCGTTATCGTCATCCTATTCCTCGGTTAGATGATATGCTTGATGAATTAAGTGGCTCTACCATGTTTTCCAAAGTTGATTTGCGTAGTGGATACCATCAAATTCGCATGAAATTAGGGGATGAATGGAAAACGGCATTTAAAACTAAGTTTGGATTATATGAGTGGTTAGTCATGCCTTTTGGGTTAACTAATGCACCTAGCACTTTCATGAGATTAATGAACGAGGTTTTACGTGCTTTCATTGGACGATTTGTGGTAGTCTATTTTGATGATATACTGATTTATAGCAAATCTTTGGAGGAACATTTGGATCATTTACGTGTTGTTTTTATTGCTCTACGTAATGCACGTTTGTTTGGTAACCTTGGGAAGTGCACCTTTTGCATCGACCGAGTATCGTTTCTTGGCTATGTTGTTACTCCGCAGGGAATTGAAGTTGATAAAGCCAAGATCGAGGCGATTGAGAGTTGGCCGCAGCCCAAAACGGTCACACAAGTGAGGAGTTTTCTTGGACTCGCTGGATTCTATACGCGTTTTGTGAGAGATTTCAGCACCATTGCTGCACCTCTCAATGAGCTTACACGCAAGGATGTGCCTTTTACTTGGGGTACCGCACAGGAAGAAGCCTTCGCGGTATTGAAAGATAAGTTAACACATGCTCCTTTGCTCCAACTTCCTGATTTTAATAAGACTTTTGAGCTTGAATGCGATGCTAGTGGGATTGGTTTGGGAGGTGTGTTATTACAAGATGCTAAACCTGTTGCATACTTTTCTGAAAAATTGAGTGGGCCTACTCTGAACTATTCTACTTATGATAAGGAATTATATGCTCTTGTTCGGACATTAGAAACTTGGCAACATTATTTATGGCCCAAAGAATTTGTTATACATTCTGATCATGAATCTTTCAAACACATAAGAAGTCAAGCAAAACTTAATCGTAGACATGCTAAGTGGGTTGAATTTATTGAGACTTTCCCTTATGTCATTAAACACAAGAAGGGGAAAGATAATATTATTGCTGATGCTTTGTCTCGTCGTTATACTATGCTTTCACAACTTGACTTCAAGATATTCGGTTTAGAGACAATCAAAGATCAATATGTAAATGATGCAGAATTTAAAGATGTATTGCAGAATTGTAGAGAGGGTAGAACATGGAACAAGTTTGTCCTTAATGATGGGTTTGTGTTCCGTTCTAACAAGCTATGCATTCCAGCTAGCTCTATTCGTCTTTTGTTGTTGCAGGAGCCGCATGGAGGAGGATTAATGGGACACTTTGGCGTGAAGAAGACGGAGGACGTACTTGCTACACACTTCTTTTGGCCAAAGATGAGACGGGATGTTGAGCGTTTTGTTGCTCGTTGCACTACATGTCAAAAAGCTAAGTCACGACTCAATCATCATGGTTTATACATGCCTTTACCTATACCTAGTGTTCCGTGGGAGGACATATCCATGGACTTTGTTTTAGGCTTGCCTCGAACAAAGCAGGGGAGGGATAGCATATTTGTTGTCGTGGATAGATTTTCTAAGATGGCACATTTTATACCATGTCATAAAAGCGATGCTGCTGCTAATGTTGTTGATTTATTCTTTCGTGAGATTATTCGCTTACATGGTGTGCCCAATACTATTGTCTCGGATCGTGATACTAAGTTTCTTAGCCATTTTTGGAGATGCTTATGGGCTAAGTTGGGGACTAAACTACTTTTTAGTACTACCTGTCATCCCCAAACTGATGGACAAACTGAAGTAGTTAATAGGACTTTGTCTACTATGCTTAGGGATGTTTTAAAGAGTAACTTGAAAATGTGGGAAGAATGTTTACCTCATATTGAATTTGCTTATAATCGTTCATTTCATTCTACCACTAAAATGTGCCCTTTTGAGATTGTTTATGGTTTTCTACCTTGTGCGCCTATTGATTTGCTGCCTCTTCCATCTTCGGAGAAGGTTAATTTTGATGCTAAGCAACGTGCTGAATTGATATTAAAAATGCATGAGTTAACTAAAGAAAACATTGAGAAAATGAATGCTAGATACAAGCTTGCTGGTGATAAGGGTAGGACGCATGTTGTCTTTGAACCAGGAGATCTTGTTTGGTTACATCTACGTAAAGATAGGTTTCCTGATTTGTGCAAGTCTAAGTTAATGCCACGAGCTGATGGTCCTTTTAAGGTTTTACAGAAAATTAATGATAATGCATATAAACTTGAGCTACCTGCAGATTTTGGGGTTAGTCCCACATTTAACATTGCAGATTTGAAACCTTATTTGGGAGAAGATAATGAGCTTCCGTCGAGGACGACTTCAATTCAAGAAGGGGAGGATGATGAGGACATCTCTACGAATGTTACACCCACATCTTCACCAACTACACATACTGGACCAGTTACTAGAGCACGTGCACGTCAACTAAATTATCAGGTACTTTCGTTTCTTGCGAATCCTTCTAATGTTCATGAACATATGATGCTGCCTAAATTAGATACTTTTGTTTTGTTTATGAATGAAGGACCTAGCATGGACAAGAAGGACGGTCATTGGAGCGGGATCAAGCATGGAGAAGAAGGTGCGCGCGCGGGAGAGAACAATGGAGCTTCCAGTGGGGATTTTCGCACTTTGAAGCCACCATAAGGCATGCATGAAGGCTTGGACGAAATACACGAGATGCCACTTCATTATTTTCGTCCAAGAGCAAGTATAGGTGCTGCGTCACCTTAATATTGGGCTAGGCCCATGTAATTTCGAAATACCACATTATAGGCTGTTTTTAGAGTCCGTATGTGTGGGGAAACCGAGTTAGGGTTGTTTTCGGACCCCACCTCCAAGGGGCCACGAAATTCCCCTCTGTTCCCCCATATATACAGCCCTTAGGGCGTCGTTAAGACTTGGGTTTTAATTAGATTTAAGTTAGCCATAGCCGCAACTTCGAGTTCTTCGTTTGTGTCGTCCGACCAGGCCAAGACCGCATTGGAACCCCAACTTCTGTTAATCTTTCATCTTATATTCGCAATATCCAGATTGCAATTCTTAGTTCTTGCTTGTTCTTCGATTGCTTGCAGGAATTGACCTTCGTGGTCAGGTTGATCGTGCATCCGCGGGATCAATAACCTCTCGGAGTTGGTTTAGCGATTGCTAAGGCGCAACGTCTTCGCACGTTCGTAGTCGGGTCGTGAAAGTCTACTCCACCAAAATCGATCTCCATCATCTCATCGAAACATCGGGACACCTTCGCGTCTATCAGGCACCCTGTCGAAGGTAGGATTGACCTCCGGGAGCTTCTCCACCACAATGGACGCTTCTCAGATGAGCCGTGAGTAGTCCACCTTGCACCATGGGTCCATGATCAGTGGCTATGTAATGTCCTCTCCCCCTCTTTGTTCTTTATGGATTAGACCTTGTGAGATGCCCTACATGATCAAGGCACATATGTAATTCTTTCTGTTGTTGCTATGTTGAGTTTGCTAGGATCTGATGGATTATGAGATTATGTTCAGATTGTGATGAGTAATATATTTGGTTCTTCTCCTTTTATATTTGTATTCTTGAGTAATTCTTGCATGTTCTCCATTGCTGTTTATTGCTATGGGCAAGTAGCAGGTAGTAACTCCAAGAGGGAGCGTTATGTGATTGTGGGTTCATGCCCCTGATGACTAGCTTGAGTATCAGAAAAATGAGTCTAGGGGATGTGATGTTGCCACAAGGGGTAAAATGGTGCTTGTAACCACGGTTGCAAGGATTGTTTACTTTACGCAAAGTTCTTTTAATGCAGTTGTCTGTTGTTTTGGGTTTACACTTTGGGTGGGGCTCGCAACTTAATACCAGCGAGATGTTCTGGATAGATATCTCAAGATGGATGATTAGTAGTAGATGTAGATGGATTTCGGTCTACTTGTCTTTGTGTACTGCCCATGCTTTTGATCCTCTTCCTTTCTTTCGTAGCATAGTTAGCATTGCAGTGCATTTTTAATCCTGTCAATTTCCCAGCTGTAATTTGTTTACCTCGCATAGTTGTTTATCGTCTTTCGGAAGAGAGACATCACTAGTGAACTTCATGGGACCCCGGTCCACATTTCCACCACTGTTTACACACTCAATTTACTTGCAGTTTTACTTTCTAGTTGAAGATGCTGTTATCTTCTATCTCTTGTGTTTGATCCTTTGTAAACGGCAAGGCCGGAGAGATTGAGAAACTCTCTGTACTCGGTGGGAGCAAAGTTATTTGTATCTGTGTGAAGGTCCAGGCTAGGCAAATAATTTTCAACAGTGCATCACTTGCTGAACCACCTACTTGTTATCGTTGGAGTCATACGGGAGACACAACCTTATCCTCTACATTAGGGGAAATTTTCCGTTGTTCTACATCTCAACCTTCCACTTAGGGTAGACAACGAGGGGCACTACACGCCTTCCATCAGTCCTCCATTACATGATTTTTACCTCTCGGCAGATAAAACAGAGGGAAGTACCATCGTTAATTTTATGCGAAGGGCTCTAGCACATGAGTTTTCTCTACTTCCCTGTCGGCACCCCGTCGGAGGGAGGATTGATCTCTGGGAGCTTCTCCACTGTAACAGCCCAGATTTCACAAAAATTAAAAAATTTGTTTTCGGTGTGAATTGTTTGATTGTCTGATTTGTTTGCGGTTTTGTGTCCCCGATTTATTGATCGGCGATTATTTTCCCCCCTCTTATCTCGTACCAGACGGAGACCGACCCTTGCCACCCTTACACTAGACCTTTGCGACACCGGGTTTCACTCGATCACCATCGCGAAAACCCGCACAAGACCAGCCGTAGCCAACGGAACGAAAACCCCGTTTAATAATTAAACGGGATATTTTTATAGCGCGCCGGAAAGTGTTCTCGGAACGGTTCCAGCGGTAGGTGAACGCCGCCGGCTCGACGCGCTGATCGCGCAGTTTGAAGTTTTACCCGAATCGGAGGTCCTGCGGACCCCCGGCGGTCACAAACGTAAACACCGCGCGCGCAGGAGAAAAATCAGGCATGTTTTTGCAAACTGCCAGCCACCTGGGCTATATAAACAGCACCACTCCCCCACCCTTTTCTAGGGTTTCCCTGGCAAAAATTTGCAGCCACCCCCTCATTTCTGCCCAAATTTTTCCCCCTAGTCCTCCTCTCCCCGAAACCCTAGCCCCTGGCTGTTTTGGACCGTCAGATCTACGGATCGACGGTCGTGGAGGCGTCCAATTAGCCCCAGCCTGCCTCTAGACGAACCGGGGCCCGCAGGGCCGGATCCGCGCCGCCGCGGCCCGCAGAAGCCCATCTGGGCGCTGCCGCAACCAGCCAACCGCGCTGCCTCCGCAGCGCCCTCTCCTTCCCTCTCCTCCTCGTAACCTCGCCTCCCCTCCTCTGCTCGCAGGAGAGCTGGCGTTGTCGCGCCGTTTCCGCCATGGCCGGCCGAGCCAAGCTCGGGCCGAGCTAGCCGGCCCCCTCCACTTCGAACCGCGCTGCCCGGGAGGCCTAGCCGGCGACCGCCCCGACACCGCCGCGTCCGTCCTCGCCTGCAAGCTCCATCGCCGGAGCCCCGTCGCCACGCCGGCGACGATCGGCGGCCACCGTGCGCGAGCACGGGTCGGGCTTGCCCGATCTGGCTGCCGCAGCCCAATCCAGGCCCGGTGGGCCGACGTGCCCACGTGGGGCCAGTAGAGCCCCGGCACGAAGCCTCCCTCCGCCTGGGCGCGACCTGGCTAGCCTCCGCCACCCATGAGATGGGTCGAAACCCATTATCTTTACCGTCTTGTGTGCTTCCACGGGTACCTCTCGGAGACGATGCGATCTTGCGATCAACTACACCTTCGGAACCCGACTTATCTCCAGGCAAGGACTATGCATTACTTATGATCCATTCTATTTCAACCAGCGGATTTTCATGCTAGTCTAGGTTAAGTTTGATGTTTGATCCTACCACATGTTTACAGCCTCTTTCAAACCGATACAGCCATGTCCCCTCCCAGCAAACCATGTACTGCTATGTTACTATTGCTCGTTGCTCAGCCCCTGCTTAGTATGCATGCTTAGGATGCTACGATGTTACCCTGTTACTCCTTGGTTTGGGCTATCACATTATTATATTGTTGTTGATGATATTGATTATTATAAATGTTGACTACATTCGACGAAAGATGGAAGGTCTAGGCTATCCCGCCCCGACGCTTTGTTCCATTCGAGTCACCTAGGACCCGAGTTTCGGGTAATGGTTTTAAGACTGAGCGTGCCTAACCGCGTGTGGGATTTTATGGGGTCCCCTTTTCTTACCTACCTAGCTTCAAACATTTCTAGTGGTGGCCCAAGCTAATTTACCATTTGAAAACCGTGTGTGTGTGCCTTGGCTGCTTCTTGTTCGTCGGGATGCGAATAGAAGGACAAGGATAGGTTAGGTTTTATGTTTGTGTAAGTAGTTGATAGCAAGACTTGTTGGAGGCGATTCCTCATCGAATGCTTGGCTTCTTATCTTACTCTCTAGATCGTTAGCCACTTTATAAATGCTAGTGCGGCAGCAACCTCACCACTTACCCCTACCTTACCGTAAACTACTAGTTGTCCTAGAATGACGAGTGATGAAGTCCTTGTTGGGTCAGTTGACCACTACAGTTGGATGCTGAGTACTTCTGTACTCATGATACTACCCCCAAACTCTTTTCAGGTTTCTTAATCGACAACAGGTATGGTGATCTACGTTTCACGTGGAGACTCGACGACGACTAGTTAGGCGGATCCCGGCAGAGGGCCTGGACCCGTCTGGTTATGGGGATCGATGTTTTTCTCTTTGCCAGTAGGCATTTGATTGTAGTCTGTACTCAGACATATACCTTCCGTTGATGTATTGTAATTAAGGCAGTTGTATGCCGATTGTATGAGATGTTGTATCCTTGTATCTGTACTGTTGTGATATCATGTTGGAAATCCGGGGCATATGGATTTTTCATTTGTCGCGGTGGGACCGATATGTGCTTCATCCCCGGATCTTGGTGGAAACACCAAGATCTGGAACAGTACCGCATATCGGGCCTTACATCCACCACCATGAGCGTTGCCCGTATGTGCCGTGAGTAGTCCCCCTTGGACTATGGGTCCATGATGAGGAGCTATGTGATTTTTTCTCTCGAATCTTGTGGCTCAATTCTTAGCCCTTGTGATCTGCCCTACATGATCAAGGCACCTATGTATTAGTTTCTGGGTTTTTATGCTGTGTTTGCTGGGATCCGATGGATTATGAGATTATGTTCAGATTGTGATGAGTAACATATTTGGTTTACCTTTTATGTTTTTGTTCTTGAGTATTCTTGCATGTTTTCCGTTACTTTTTATTTCTTTGGCCAAGTAGTAGATCGTGACTCCAAGAGGGAGTGTTATGCTTGATTATGGGTTCATGCCCCCCGATGTCTAGCTTGAGTGACAGGAACATGATACTAGGGGATGTGATGTTGCCACTAGGGAGAAAATAATGATGCTTGTAAGTGCGGTTGCAATTATTGTTTACCTTACGCATAGTTTGTTAATGCAGTTGTCTGTTGCTTTGATCCTACAGTTTGGCTGGGGTTCGCAACTTAATACCAGCGAGATGTTTTGGATATATATCTCAAGGTGGATGATTAGTGAGTAGATTCTGATGAATAAACGGTCTGCTCGTCTCGGTGTATTTCCCATACGATTGAGCCCCTAGATTTCTTGTAGCATAATTTGCATTGCGGTGCGCTTATAGTTCTGTTGATCCCCCAGTTGTAATTTGTTCATCCATCATAGTTGTTTATCGTCTTTTGGGAGAGAGACATCACTAGTAAAAGTCATGGGACCCCGGTCCATATTTCCACCATAGTTTACACTGTTAATCTTTATTGCCTTTATTTTCTTTTCGTTTCAAACGCCACTACTATGCCCTCTTGTGTTTGATCCTTTATAAACAACAAGACCGGAGAGATTGACAACCTCTCTGTACTCGTTGGGTGAAAAGTTATTTGTTGCCGTGTGCAGGTCCAGGTCAAGTGAGTAACTTATCTCAAACAACGCCTTGCTTGTTTGACCACCTACTCGTAGCACATGGATTCCTACTTGTCGACAATACTTGGTATCTTCACTTAGGGAAATTTGCTACTGTCTACTTCTCAACCTTCCATTTATGGTAGCCAACGAGGAGCACTAACCGGTGCCATCAAAATAAAGGCTTATCCCTTCGTAGAGGGAAGTAGGGAAAACTCATGTGCTAGAGCTTTTGGAGGTTTTGAAATCAATAAAGATTATAAAATAAGATTTTGAGAAGTGCATAATTTGTCAACGAATGCTAGTAGATAACCCAATTATTTCTCATGTTGGGCAAGATTCGAGGAACGGCTCCCAAGTGGGGACGATCACATGCCCTTAATCTCCTTTGTTTATCACTGCCAAAGTTTTCAGATTTCTCATGAACAAAGCGTGAAGTAGGATTTTTTTGTTGTATTATCTTTTACGAGCTGGACGCACTCATGACAGTTCCTCCTCGTATTAGGGGTTTGTACATTAGATATGCAATCCGGGGATAAAACATGTCCAGCATAAGAAGATCATGAATTACCTACTACTTCCTCATGAGCTAAAACTGAGGCACAAAACAAGGGGTATACTATTTTTAAGGTTTAAAGATAGCACATGAGTGATATACTTTAGGAGTGGCGGTGAAATACCACAAATAGGAAAGGTATGGTAGACTCTTTGGAAGGTTATGGTTTCAAGGTATGGGTGCACAAGAACTATTCCCGCTTAGTACAGGGTTTGGCTAGCAAAATATTTTAAGAGCAGACAAATGATGTTGTCATGGATGCAAAACAATATAAAGTCTACATTAAGTATTGGCATTAAACATCAAGTTGTATTCCTTGTCAGCATAACACTTCAAGCATAAGAACATAAAGGTTTTGGCTATGTCGCTACTCGAAAAACTCATGCTTGTTGTTATGACCAAAGCTATGTTTGCCAAGATTAAATAAAGTTTTCAAAGCCATATCTGATATATAAGATCAATACTGCCATAAGAATCATCATATAAGGTCGATTGCGTGAAGAGAATACCGAGTGCAGTGAAAAAACCAATAGACTTCTCTTTAATATTCCATCATAGACACTGCACACACACGGATACAAAAATCCCCACATAGGAGTGATAGACCTCAATGCATACACCTATTTTATAAGATAACTTCCCTAGACATGATACGACACTAAACTTGACCACAAATGACAAAGAAAAAGATAAAGATACCGGGCTATCCCCCAAGCTTGGAACAAGCTAAGGGGATGCCATTACCCATGAATATTTTACTTATCATCCTTATTCTTGTTTCTCGGGTAACCCTTGGCGAAAAGCTTGCACGAGAGAGGTCCTCCCTCCACAAAAGATTCTTCAGTCTCTGAGATCCTGGTTTCAGCTGATAATCCCATGCGCAAAAACTTGAGTTCATACTCAAATCTCTGGTTTTGGAGATCATAGATGTGTCCTTGAAGCTCGAACAGTTTGGCATTCAGTGCAGATATTCTTGCATGCACTTCCTTCACCACCTCCTCATGTTGTTTCTTCAGCTCGGTGACGATGTTGAAGTTGGCCTTGACACCATGCTCGATCATCAGCTTGTACTTGAAAACTTCTTGCTCCACTTCTTCCAGCCTGGCCTTGGTGCTTCCCTCCTTGACAGGTCCCTTCAGATATACTTGGTGAAGGGCACCATCCTCCACCAAAAGTGTTTGAGGATGCCTCTTCACCTCTGCGAGGTAAGAGTTGATGACGTTGACGAGGAACTTGTCCTTGGGGGAACTTGGGGATGCCATGGCACCTAGGTTTTGCTGAAAGTTTTCCTGACAACAACAAATCGAAAAGAGAACGCACGAAATCGCAAGATACAAAGCCGGGACGATCTGGGCAAATATATAGAAAAAAATTCTACGAAAAAAGGAAGGCAACAAGCCATAGTGGGATCGGAGACAGACTCCGGGGCTCCCAGGCGGCCTCCTGGAGCGGCCAGGGAGCAGGACGTGCCACCAGGGCGCCTGGGGACCCTGAAGCTCGTCTTCGGCTCCACTTCGACTGTGAATTTTCCTAATTTTACAAAAACACGTAATATGGGACTTTTATGGATGTTCGTGAAGTTTTTCTTACCGTATCACATACCTATCCTTATTCTTCTCCTGATGGCATCTGAATCTGGGCTGCAACATGTTATTCATGAGTAGTTGTGTGTATTGTATCCACATCAACATTGACAAGGTCTCCTGCGAGGTAATGCTTCAATCTTTGTCCATTTACATCTTGAGGTTTGGTGCCCTCAAAATTATTAATTTTGATTGCACCGGAGCGGTAGACTTATTCAATATGAAAAGGTCCTTCCCATCTGGAAAGTAATTTACCTGGAGAAAACTTAAAACGGGATCTAAACAACAAAACTTTATCACCAACATTAAATTCACGTTTCAAAATTCTCTTAGCATGCCACTTCTTTACCTTTTCCTTAAATGTTCTCGCGCTCTCACAAGCTTCACTTCTCCACTCATCTAGAGAAGTCAAGTTCATGAGACGCTTTTCACCAGCAAGTTTTGGGTCAGCATTAAGCTCTCTAACAGCCCAGAAAGCTTTGTGTTCTTGATAAAGGCGAAGGTGTCCCGATGTTTCGATGAGATGGTGGAGATCGATTATGGTGGAGACGACTTTCACGATCCGACTACGAACGTGCGAAGACGTTGCGCCTTAGCGATCGCTAAACCAACTCCGAGAGGTTATTGATCCCGCGGATGCACGATCAACCTGACCACGAAGGTCAATTCCTGCAAGCAATCGAAGAACAAGCAAGAACTAAGAATTGCAATGTGGATATTGCGAATATAAGATGAATGATTATGAAAGTTGGGGTTCCAATGAGGTCTTGGCCTGGTCGGATGACACAAACGAAGAGCTCGAAGTTGCGGCTATGGCTAACTTAAATCTAATTAAAACCCCAGTCTAAACGACGCCTTAAGGGCTGTATATATGGGCGAACAGAGGGGAATTTCGTGGCCCCTTGGAGGTGGGGTCCGAAAACAACCCTAACTCGGTTTCCCCACACATACGGACTCTAAAAACAGCCTATAATGTGGTATTTCGAAATTACATGGGCCCAGCCCAATATTAAGGTGACGCAGCACCTATACTTGCTCTTGGACGAAAATAATGAAGTGGCATCTCGTGTATTTCGTCCAAGCCTTCATGTATGCCTTATGGTGGCTTCAAAGTGCGAAAATCCCCACTGGAAGCTCCATTGTTCTCTCCTGCGCGCGCACCTTCTTCTCCATGCTTGATCCCGCTCCAATGACCGTCCTTCTTGTCCATGCTAGGTCCTTCATTCATAAGCAAAACAAAAGTATCTAATTTAGGCAGCATCATATGTTCATGAACATTAGAAGGATTCGCAAGAAACGAAAGTACCTGATAATTTAGTTGACGTGCACGTGCTCTAGTAACTGGTCCAGTATGTGTAGTTGGTGAAGATGTGGGTGTAACATTCGTAGAGATGTCCTCATCATCCTCCCCTTCTTGAATTGAAGTCGTCCTCGACGGAAGCTCATTATCTTCTCCCAAATAAGGTTTCAAATCTGCAATGTTAAATGTGGGACTAACCCCAAAATCTGCAGGTAGCTCAAGTTTATATGCATTATCATTAATTTTCTGTAAAACCTTAAAAGGACCATCAGCTCGTGGCATTAACTTAGACTTGCGCAAATCAGGAAACCTATCTTTACGTAGATGTAACCAAACAAGATCTCCTGGTTCAAACACAACATGCTTTCTACCCTTATCACCAGCAAGCTTGTATCTAGCATTCATTTTCTCAATGTTTTCTTTAGTTAACTCATGCATTTTTAATATCAATTCAGCACGTTGCTTAGCATCAAAATTAACCTTCTCCGAAGATGGAAGGGCAGCAAATCAATAGGCGCACGAGGTAGAAAACCATAAACAATCTCAAAAGGGCACATTTTAGTGGTAGAATGAAATGAACGATTATAAGCAAATTCAATATGAGGTAAACATTCTTCCCACATTTTCAAGTTACTCTTTAAAACAGCCCTAAGCATAGTAGACAAAGTCCTATTGACTACTTCAGTTTGTCCATCAGTTTGGGGATGACAGTTAGTACTAAAAAGTAGTTTAGTCCCCAACTTAGCCCATAAGCATCTCCAAAAATGGCTAAGAAACTTAGTATCACGATCCGAGACAATAGTATTGGGCACACCATGTAAGTGAATAATCTCACGAAAGAATAAATCAGCAACATTAGCAGCATCATCGCTTTTATGACATGGTATAAAATGTGCCATCTTAGAAAATCTATCCACGACAACAAATATGCTATCCCTCCCCTGCTTTGTTCGAGGCAAGCCTAAAACAAAGTCCATGGATATGTCCTCCCACGGAACACTAGGTACAGGTAAAGGCATGTATAAACCATGAGGATTGAGTCGTGACTTAGCTTTTTGACATGTAGTGCAGCGAGCAACAAAACGCTCAACATCCCGTCTCATCTTTGGCCAAAAGAAATGTGTAGCAAGTACGTCCTCCGTCTTCTTCACGCCAAAGTGTCCCATTAATCCTCCTCCATGCGCCTCCTGCAACAACAAAAGACGAATAGAGCTAGCTGGAATGCATAGCTTGTTAGAACGGAACACAAATCCATCATTAAGCACTAACTTGTTCCATGTTCTACCCTCTCTACAATTCTGCAATACATCTTTAAATTCCGCATCATTTACATATTGATCTTTGAGTGTCTCTAAACCGAAAATCTTGAAGTCAAGTTGTGAAAGCATAGTATAACGACGAGACAAAGCATCAGCAATAATATTATCTTTCCCCTTCTTGTGTTTAATGACATAAGGGAAAGTCTCAATAAATTCAACCCACTTAGCATGTCTACGATTAAGTTTTGCTTGACTTCTTATGTGTTTCAAAGATTCATGATCAGAATGTATAACAAATTCTTTGGGCCATAAATAATGTTGCCAAGTTTCCAATGTCCGAACAAGAGTATATAATTCCTTATCATAAGTAGAATAGTTCAGACTAGGCCCACTCAATTTTTCAGAAAAGTAAGCAACAGGTTTAGCATCTTGCAATAACACACCTCCCAAACCAATACCACTAGCATCGCATTCAAGCTCAAAAGTCTTACTAAAATCAGGAAGTTGGAGCAAAGGAGCATGTGTTAACTTATCTTTCAAGACCGTGAAGGCTTCTTCCTGTGTGGTACCCCAAGTAAAAGGCACATCCTTGCGTGTAAGCTCATTGAGAGGTGCAGCAATGGTGCTGAAATCTCTCACAAAACGCCTATAGAATCCAGCGAGGCCAAGAAAACTCCTCACTTGTGTGACCGTTTTGGGCTGCGGCCAACTCTCAATCGCCTCGATCTTGGCTTTATCAACTTCAATTCCCTGCGGAGTAACAACATAGCCAAGAAACGATACTCGGTCGGTGCAAAAGGTGCACTTCCCAAGGTTACCAAACAAACGTGCATTACGTAGAGCAATAAAAACAGCACGTAAATGATCCAAATGTTCCTCCAAAGATTTGCTATAAATCAGTATATCATCAAAATAGACTACCACAAATCGTCCAATGAAAGCACGTAAAACCTCGTTCATTAATCTCATGAAAGTGCTAGGAGCATTAGTTAACCCAAAAGGCATGACTAACCACTCATATAATCCAAACTTAGTTTGAAAAGCCGTTTTCCATTCATCACCTAATTTCATGCGAATTTGATGGTATCCACTACGCAAATCAACTTTGGAAAACATGGTAGAGCCACTTAATTCATCAAGCATATCATCTAACCTAGGAATAGGATGACGATAACGAATAGTAATATTATTAATGGCTCGACAATCAACACACATACGCCATGTTCCATCCTTTTTAGGCACTAATATAACAGGAACAGCACAAGGACTAAGGGATTCACGTATGTAACCTTTGTCGAGTAGCTCTTGTACTTGACGCTGAATCTCCTTTGTCTCCTCCGGATTGGTACGGTATGGCGCACGGTTGGGCAGTGAAGCACCGGGAATTAAGTCAATCTGATGCTCAATCCCTCAAATAGGTGGTAATCCCGGTGGTACGTCTTGTGGAAAGACGTCAATAAACTCCTGCAAAAGGTCAGTGACAACAGGAGGCAAAGAAGGAGGCAATTCCTCAAATGAAAACAAAGCTTCTTTGCACACAAAAGCATAGCACACATATTGACTAACATCCAAATCTGAAATATCAACTTTAGTAGCAAGCAAAGTTGGACTAGTCAATTTAATTTCATTAGACACAGCAGAAGAAGATTTGCTATTAGTCTTATGTTGTTGCTCAAATTCTTTGGCTGCTATCTCATTTTCACTCTTATTTTTCTCCTGTTTACTTTACTAGCTCTAGCAAGATCATCTTTCACAATTTGTTCAGGAGACATAGGAAGTAAAGCAATATTTTTATCCTGATGAACCAGAGTAAACTGATTTGTCCTACCATGGTGTACAACATTCCTATCAAATTGCCATGGTCTACCAAGTAAAAGAGAGCATGCTTGCATGGGTACCACATCACAATCAACATAATCAGCATATGCAGCAATGCCAAAGTGCACACGAACAGAACGCGTTACCTTAATCTTACCACTATTGTTAAACCACTGAATATAGTACGGATGGGGGTGTGGTCTTGTGGTGAGAGATAGCTTCTCCACCAACTCCATGCTAGCCAAGTTGTTGCAACTCCCTCCGTCAATGATGATGCGAACCGAACGTTCTTGCACCACTCCCTTTGTGTGGAACAAATTATGCCTCTGGTTTTGCTCAGCCTTCGTTACCTGCACACTTAACACACGTTGAGCAACCAAACTAGCATATTTATCTGCATCATCAGGAACCATATATTCTATATCAGGAGCATCATCATGGGCACCCTGTTCCTCATGAGCAATGAGAACTAAAGTCTCCTCATCATAGTCACTCGCTGACTCATACCCACCATCCGCCGTAATAATCATCACACGCTTGGAGGGACAGTCTTTTGCGATGTGACCCCCACCTTGGCACCTGCGACATTTAATATCACGATCTCGTGTTTGCCCTGTGGAAGCCATGGATGAAGAAGAACTCGCCGCTGGACCACTCTGTGCACCCTTGAATGGTGGCGCTGACTGTTTTGGTGGCTCCCTGTAAGAATGAGCGGCTGAAGTAGATGGTGGTGCAGCAGGACGTGTGGATGTAGAAGGTCCACGCGATGTCCATGATGTATTTCGTCCTGCAGAAAAGTTAGGTCTCGTAGCGGCCTGTCGATCCTGCACTTCACGTTCAGCTTTACAAGCAAGATGAAACAAACGAGTAATAGTAGCATAGTCCTTGTATTCTAGAATAGTATGTATCTCCCTGTTTAAGCCACCTATAAAACGTGCAAACATAGCTTCATTATCCTCTACTAGGCCACATCTAATCAATCCAGTTTGTAATTCTTGATAATATTCCTCTACAGAATTTTTTCCTTGTCTCAAACGCTGTAATTTTTGTAGCAATTCACGTTGATAATAAGGAGGAACCCAGCGAGTACGCATAGCATCTTTTAAAGCAGCCCAAGTAGCTGGAATATTATTAGCATGCAATCTACAATGTTCAGACCACCAAATAGATGCAAAACCCGTGAATTCACAAACAGCAGCAGTAACACGTCTATTCTCAGGATATTGTAAACATGTAAAGCGTTGTTCAGTTTCTAACTCCCAAGTAAGATAAGCATCAGGAATATATCTACCCTCAAACGGCTTAAGATTCAATTTAAGTTTAGGCACATGTTCATCATCGCGTACCTGAGGGGGTGGTTGGTGTCGACCGTGGCGAATGTTGGGACGTGGACGCCCAGCTGGCTGCTCATAGGCCACTTCTTGTTCCACCTCCTCCTCGTAATCACCCTCGTAGTTGTCGTCCTGGACGACGTCAGAGGCAGCAGCAGCAGTAACTGCAGCAGTAGCAGGAGCACCAGCAGCTTGTCCGCCCGGAAACAGAATACGTCGTGCACGTCGTGGTGGCGGTGGCTGTGCTGGAGCGGCCGCAGGCTGTATAGGTAAGCGTGCGAGCAACTCAGTAAACTTGGCGTCGAGCTTGGTGTCGATCATCTTCTCCACACCATCAATCGCCTCTGTAAATCTGTTCTCGATGTCATTCACCTGTTCAGACATCATTTGTGCAAATTTATCATGTAATGCTTTGTTTGTCATATTCTCCCAATCAGGTGCATCCCGCGCCACTTCATCATGGGATCCTGGCATGGTTAGCAGAAATAGAAAACACACAGAAGTATGATCCTACTTCTACTAATGGGATGTGGGGTGGTGGAAAGCACAAATCCGTCAAGCTTTTCTTCAGTTCTTACCGATTCTTACCTAGCAGCAGGTGGTGATGTACAACCAACGGGTCAAAACTCTCAGAGATGTGGTAGAGCGATGGCCAGGAGGTGTCAACCGCACGAAGTAGAATATATGTGGAGCTGTAGGTAGGCTTGACAAATATGGTAGCAAAAAGCTCAACAGTAATCAAAACAGAGATGCAAAGTTGAATAAACACTCAACGTCGGTACTGTGCTGATCCTAGGCTAGACCGTACTAGAGACGCGAGCCTAAAACACCAACAAAAGCACGGCGCGGCACGTAATCAACTGAGAAGCACACTCTGAATTTTTTTTTCTCTCTTTTTTTTTTTTTTTTGCTTTTTTTTTTGCGATGCGGGACTGCGGTGGCTGAAAAAGTGCGAAAAAATCACTATGGTGGCGACCGTCTCAAACTGAGTTTCTGGACCTAAGGAACGTATGGGCACGAAATTTTTTCACCCCTGAAATTTTTGGCCTAAAAACTGCTCTGAAAAGCGTGCCACTCTTTTTTTTTTTTTTTTTTTTTTGGGAATCACCCCCCTTCTCTGGACGGAAAAAGTTTGGTGAAATCCGACGCTAACAACTCAAAACTAATCTGGTTACAGAGAGATCAGGATCCTTACTGATGGTGGAACTCAACTCGGACTCGTGAGACGTGGTGGTGTATATGGACTCTGCTTGGCGGAACGTGGTGGTGTATCTGGACTTGGATTGGCGGAACGTGGTAGGATGACTACTGTGCGGCGGCGACGTGGCAAACTGTGATCAGAACTCGAAACTCTAAGGGAACTAGACGCTAAGATCAGCAACTTGACACAACGATGCAACCGTAAATTCAACAAAGCAAGCTACTGTAAAGAAAACTGGATAAGGGCTCGGACTGTTTTGGAACGTGATGATCTAACCCTAATTTTTTTTTTGTTGGCTTTTTCGTGGACTGTAGGTATGAAGAACAGAACCAATCTAGACTATGAAAACTGGTAAATCTCACCGAGCAACCTGGAAATCTGATACCACTTGATAAAGGCGAAGGTGTCCCGATGTTTCGATGAGATGGTGGAGATCGATTATGGTGGAGACGACTTTCACGATCCGACTACGAACGTGCGAAGACGTTGCGCCTTAGCGATCGCTAAACCAACTCCGAGAGGTTATTGATCCCGCGGATGCACGATCAACCTGACCACGAAGGTCTAATTCCTGCAAGCAATCGAAGAACAAGCAAGAACTAAGAATTGCAATCTGGATATTGCGAATATAAGATGAATGATTACGAAAGTTGGGGTTCCAATGAGGTCTTGGCCTGGTCGGATGACACAAACGAAGAGCTCGAAGTTGCGGCTATGGCTAACTTAAATCTAATTAAAACCCCAGTCTAAACGACGCCCTAAGGGCTGTATATATGGGCGAACAGAGGGGAATTTCGTGGCCCCTTGGAGGTGGGGTCCGAAAACAACCCTAACTCGGTTTCCCCACACATACGGACTCTAAAAACAGCCTATAATGTGGTATTTCGAAATTACATGGGCCCAGCCCAATATTAAGGTGACGCAGCACCTATACTTGCTCTTGGACGAAAATAATGAAGTGGCATCTCGTGTATTTCGTCCAAGCCTTCATGTATGCCTTATGGTGGCTTCAAAGTGCGAAAATCCCCACTGGAAGCTCCATTGTTCTCTCCCGCGCGCGCACCTTCTTCTCCATGCTTGATCCCGCTCCAATGACCGTCCTTCTTGTCCATGCTAGGTCCTTCATTCATAAGCAAAACAAAAGTATCTAATTTAGGCAGCATCATATGTTCATGAACATTAGAAGGATTCGCAAGAAACGAAAGTACCTGATAATTTAGTTGACGTGCACGTGCTCTAGTAACTGGTCCAGTATGTGTAGTTGGTGAAGATGTGGGTGTAACATTCGTAGAGATGTCCTCATCAGTTCTAATTCTAAAGGTAAATGGTCAGTGTTGCCATATACCATCTTATAAGGAGACATGCCCATTGGATTTTTATAAGCAGTTATGTACGCCCATAAGGCATCTCCCAACTTTTTGGACTAGTCCTTTATAGAACTGTTCACTCTATTTTGCAAGATCAACTTGATCTCCCTATTTGTGAGCTCAACCTGCCCACTCGTTTGATAAAGAAATCCTATGGTTAACATCATACTTTGATAAAGCTTTCCTAATAGCACCATGTGTAAAATGTTATCCTCCGTCGGTCATGAGTTGCCTTGGTACACGAAACCGAGGAAAGATTACATCTTTGAGCATTTTCGAAGATGTCTTATGATCAACACTCTCAGTGGGGATTGCCTCAACCCACTTGGTTACATAATCAATTACTACTAGAATGTGAGTGTACTTGTACGAAGGAGGAAAAGGACCCATAAAATCAAAACCCCAGCCATCAAAAGGCTCAATAACTAGAGAGTAATTCATAGGCATCTTTAAAGAGAGTAGGCCAATAAAAACCTGATTGGAGAACCTTGTGTGCGGTCCTCTCACCGGCATGATCTCCTCCATAGGGACTGTCGTGACAATCCCTCAAAATATCCTTCAGCTCCTGCTCCGATATGCATCTTCTCACGATCCCGTCTGCAAATTCTCTGAAAAAGTGTGGGTCATCCCAAAAGTAATACCTCAAATCGTGGAAGAATTACTTCCTTTGCTGAAATGTTAAACCTGGAGGTAAAAACTTGGTGAATATAAAGTTAGCATAATCTACAAACAAAGGATCATAAGTAGTTTGTATTCTCAAAACAGCTAATTGTTCATCAGGAAAACTATCATTAACAGGAATAGGATCATGTGGTATGTTTTATATCCTGGAGAGGTTGTCCGCTATAGGATTGTCCGCTCCTTTCCTGTCAACAATCTGCAAATCAAATTCTTGAAGAAGAAGAACCCATATGATAAGTCTAGGTTTGGAATCCCTCTTCTCCATAAGATACTTAATAGCAACATGGTCAATATGAATAATTACTTTGGAGTCAACAATATAAGGTCTAAATTTATCACAAGCAAATACCACTGCTAAAAATTCCTTTTCAGTAGTAGCATTATTCTTTTGACCACTATCAAGGGTCTTGTTAGCATAATGTATAACATTCAATTTCTTATCAACCCTTTGTCCTAATACAGCTCCAACAGCAAAGCCACTAGCATCACACATAATTTGAAAAGGTGAATTCCAATCAGGTGGTTGGACTATAGGAGCAATTATTAAAGCTTTCTTAAGAACTTCGAAGGCTTCCTTACAACCTTCATCAAACACAAAAGGAATATCCTTCTGGAGAAGATTAGTGAGGGGTCTTGAAGTCTTAGAAAAATCTTTAATAAATCTTCTATAGAAACCATCATGACCGAGAAAAATACGAATACCTTTGATGTCCCTTGGATAGGGCATCTTCTCAATTGCTTCGATCTTGGCCCTGTCCACCTCGATTCCTCTTTTGGAAATCTTGTGGCCAAGAACAATCCCTTCGTTGACCATGAAATGGCACTTCTCCTAGTTGAGTACCAAGTTTGTCTCCTCACATATCTGCAAAACTTTATTAAGGTTGTGGAGACTATGATCAAAAGAGGCTCCATAGACGGAGAAATCGTCCATGAAGACCTCGCAAAAACCATGAAAAATAGCAGACATACACCTTTGAAAAGTAGCAGGGGCATTTCTTAAACCGAAAGGCATACGTCCATAAACATAAGTACCAAAAGGACAAGTAAAAGTGGTCTACTCTTGGTCGGAACTGTTAACATGAATTTGAGAGAAACCAGAATATCCATCAAGATAGCAAAAGTGGGTGTTTTTGGATAACCTTTCAAGCATTTGGTCGATGAACAGCAACGGATAGTGGTCTTTCCTCGTCGCCTTGTTCAACTTCCTGTAATCAATACACATTCTATATCCAATAATAATTCTCTGAGGGATTAGTTCATTCTTATCATTAGGAACAACGGTTGTGCCTCCCTTCTTAGGAACACAATGAACGGGACTTGCCCACTACTATCAGCTATAGGGTAGATGATACTTGCGGCTAGAAGCTTGAGGATCTCGGTCCTCACAACATCCTTCATCTTTGGGTTCAACCGTCGTTCATGATCAACAACCGGTTTAGCACCGGGCTCGAGATTGATAGTATGTTGACAAATAGATGGAGTAATCCCCTTGAGGTCATCAAGGGTATATCCAATAGTACCTCAGTGTCTACAAAGGGTTTCCAATAAACGCTCTTCTTCATATCCTGAAAGGTTAGAATTGATAATAACAGGATATATTTTCTTTTCACCTAAATAAGAATACTTGAGTGTATCGGGAAAAGGCTTGAGATCAAACACCGAGTCTACTTTGGGCTGCGATAAAATTTCTAAAGGTTCAACCGGAAGGTTGTGATTCGGGATAGCAGGTTGTCTTAATAAGGATTCAGCTAATTCATTTCTTTCCTTCATATGCATATCATTCTCGTGGTCCTCCGTATCTTGCTGCAAACGATTGGTAGGAGGAATAGTAAAAGAAGTAATATCTTCAATAATTTTATCATTACTAGGAAAATCAGTACCACGAGTTTGCTTGGAAAAGTTAGACAAGTTAAATTCATATGGCTCACCATTGAATTCAACAGATACTTTCCCTTTCTTGCAATCTATTATATCTCCACAGGTTCTGAGAAAAGGTCTACCGAATATAATAGGACAAAAATTATCTTGCACCGAACCAAGTACTAGAAAGTGGGTAGGATATTTTACCTTTCCGCATAAGACTTCAACATATCTCACAATTCCAATAGGAGAGATAGTTTCTCTGTTTGCTAGATAAATAGTAAAATCAATCTCTTCAAGTTCACGAGGTGAAATCTCACCCATGATCTCCTGATAGAGTGAATAAGGAAAAGCACTAGCACTCGATCCCAAATCGCATAGCCCATAATTATTATGATCTCTTCCTTTAATAGATACTACTGGAGTACCTGAAATTGGGCCATTATTCTTGGTTGTGATAAGGTTAGTGGAAACAGCTCAAAAATTTATATTGGAATCTACAACATCATTACTAACAAGGTCTTTAACCAATGCAACTTGACAATCGACCTTGATCTGGTCCTTAGGTTCATTAGTTCTTCTCTCACTTTTATTTAATATGTCTGTTGATAGAGGCGAAGGTGTCCCGATGTTTCGATGAGATGGTGGAGATCGATTTTTGGTGGAGTAGACTTTCACGATCCGACTACGAACGTGCGAAGACGTTGCGCCTTAGCAATCGCTAAACCAACTCCGAGAGGTTATTGATCCCGCGGATGCACGATCAACCTGACCAAGAAGGTCAATTCCTGCAAGCAATCGAAGAACAAGCAAGAACGAAGAATTGCAATCTGGATATTGCGAATATAACATGAAAGATTAACAGAAGTTGGGGTTCCAATGAGGTCTTGGCCTGGTCGGATGACACAAACGAAGAGCTCGAAGTTGCGGCTATGGCTAACTTAAATCTAATTAAAACCCAAGTCTAAACGACGCCCTAAGGGCTGTATATATGGGGGAACAGAGGGGATTTTCGTGACCCCTTGGAGGTGGGGTCCGAAAACAACCCTAACTCGGTTTCCCCACACATACGGACTCTAAAAACAGCCTATAAGGTGGTATTTCGAAATTACATGGGCCCAGCCCAATATTAAGGTGACGCAGCACCTATAATTTCCCTTGGACGAAAATAATGAAGTGGCATCTCGCGTATTTCGTCCAAGACTTCATGCGCGCCTTATGCTGGCTTCAAAGTGCTACAATCACCACTGGAAGCTCCGCTGTCCTTTCCCGCGCGCGCACCTTCTTCTCCATGCTTGATCCCGCTCCAATGACCATCCTTCTTTTCCATGCTAGGTCCTTCATTCATAAGCAAAACAAAAGTATCTAATTTAGGCAGCAACATATGTTCATGAACAATAGAAGGATTCGCAAGAAACGAAAGTACCTGATAATTTAGTTGACGTGCACGAGCTCTAGTAACTAGTCCAATATGTGTAGTTGGTGAGGATATGGGTGTAACATTAGTAGGGATGTCCTCATCATCCTCCCCTTCTTGAATTGAAGTCGTCCTCGACGGAAGCTCATCATCTTCTCCCAAATAAGGCTTCAAATCTGCAATATTAAATGTGGGACTAACCCCAAAGGCTGCAGGTAGCTCCAGTTTATATGCATTATCATTAATTTTCTGCAAAACCTTAAAGGGACCATCAGCTCGAGGCATTAACTTAGACTTGCGCAAATCAGGAAACCTATCTTTACGTAGATGTAACCAAACAAGATCTCCGGGTTCAAACACAACATGCTTTCGACCCCTATCACCAGCAAGCTTGTATCTAGCATTCATGCGCTCAATGTTTTCTTTAGTTAACTCATGCATTTTTAATATCAATTCAGCACGTTGCTTAGCATCAAAATTAACCTTCTCCGAAGATGGAAGAGGCAGCAAATCAATAGGTGCACGAGGTAGAAAACCATAAACAATCTCAAAAGGGCACATTTTAGTGGTAGAATGCAATGAACGATTATAAGCAAATTCAATATGAGGTAAACATTCTTCCCACAGTTTCAAGTTACTCTTTAAAACAGCCCTAAGCATAGTAGACAATGTCCTATTGACCACTTCAGTTTGTCCATCAGTTTGGGGATGACATGTAGTACTAAAAAGTAGTTTAGTCCCCAACTTAGCCCATAAGCATCTCCAAAAATGGCTAAGAAACTTAGTATCACGATCCGAGACAATAGTATTGGGCACACCATGTAAGCGAATAATCTCACGAAAGAATAAATCAGCAACATTAGCAGCATCATCGCTTTTATGACATGGTATAAAATGTGCCATCTTAGAAAATCTATCCACGACAACAAATATGCTATCCCTCCCATTTTTTGTTCGAAGCAAGCCTAAAACAAAGTCCATGGATATGTCCTCCCACGGAACACTAGGTACAGGTAAAGGCATGTATAAACCATGAGGATTGAGTCGTGACTTAGCTTTTTGACATGTAGTGCAGCGAGCAACAAAACGCTCAACATCCCGTCTCATCTTTGGCCAAAAGAAATGTGTAGCAAGTACGTCCTCCGTCTTCTTCACGCCAAAGTGTCCCATTAATCCTCCTCCATGCGCCTCCTGCAACAACAAAAGACGAATAGAGCTAGCTGGAATGCATAGCTTGTTAGAACGGAACACAAATCCATCATTAAGCACAAACTTGTTCCATGTTCTACCCTCTCTACAATTCTGCAATACATCTTTAAATTCCGCATCATTTACATATTGATCTTTGATTGTCTCTAAACCGAAAATCTTGAAGTCAAGTTGTGAAAGCATAGTATAACGACGAGACAAAGCATCAGCAATAATATTATCTTTCCCTTCTTTTGTTTAATGACATAAGGGAAAGTCTCAATAAATTCAACCCACTTAGCATGTTTACGATTAAGTTTTGCTTGACTTCGTATGTGTTTCAAAGATTCATGATCAGAATGTATAACAAATTCTTTGGGCCATAAATAATGTTGCCAAGTTTCTAATGTCCGAACAAGAGCATATAATTCCTTATCATAAGTAGAATAGTTCAGACTAGGCCCACTCAATTTTTCAGAAAAGTAAGCAATAGGTTTAGCATCTTGTAATAACACACCTCCCAAACCAATCCCACTAGCATCGCATTCAAGCTCAAAAGTCTTATTAAAATCAGGAAGTTGGAGCAAAGGAGCATGTGTTAACTTATCTTTCAATACCGTGAAGGCTTCTTCCTGTGCGGTACCCCAAGTAAAAGGCACATCCTTGCGTGTAAGCTCATTGAGAGGTGCAGCAATGGTGCTGAAATCTCTCACAAAACGCCTATAGAATCCAGCGAGGCCAAGAAAACTCCTCACTTGTGTGACCGTTTTGGGCTGCGGCCAACTCTCAATCGCCTCGATCTTGGCTTTATCAACTTCAATTCCCTGCGGAGTAACAACATAGCCAAGAAACGATACTCGGTCGGTGCAAAAGGTGCACTTCCCAAGGTTACCTAACAAACGTGCATTACGTAGAGCAATAAAAACAGCACGTAAATGATCCAAATGTTCCTCCAAAGATTTGCTATAAATCAGTATATCATCAAAATAGACTACCACAAATCGTCCAATGAAAGCACGTAAAACCTCGTTCATTAATCTCATGAAAGTGCTAGGTGCATTAGTTAACCCAAAAGGCATGACTAACCACTCATATAATCCAAACTTAGTTTTAAATGCCGTTTTCCATTCATCCCCTAATTTCATGCGAATTTGATGGTATCCACTACGCAAATCAACTTTGGAAAACATGGTAGAGCCACTTAATTCATCAATCATATCATCTAACCGAGGAATAGGATGACGATAACGAATAGTAATATTATTAATGGCTCTACAATCAACACACATACGCCAAGTTCCATCCTTTTTAGGCACTAATATAACAGGAACAGCACAAGGACTAAGGGATTCACGTATGTAACCTTTGTCGAGTAGCTCTTGTACTTGACGCTGAATCTCCTTCGTCTCCTCCGGATTGGTACGGTATGGCGCACGGTTGGGCAGCGAAGCACCGGGAATTAAGTCAATCTGATGCTCAATCCCTCGAATAGGTGGTAATCCCGGTGATACGTCTTGTGGAAAGACGTCAATAAACTCCTGCAAAAGGTCAGTGACAACAGGAGGCAAAGAAGGAGGCAATTCCTCAAATGAAAACAAGGCTTCTTTGCACACAAAAGCATAGCACACATATTGACTAACATCCAAATCCGAAATATCAACCTTAGTAGCAAGCAAAGTTGGACTAGTCAATTTAATTTCATTAGAAACAACAGAAGAAGATTTGCTATTAGTCTTATGTTGTTGCTCAAATTCTTTAGCTGCTATCTCATTTTCACTCTTATTTTTCTCCTGTTTAGCTTTACTAGCTCTAGCAAGATCATCTTTCACAATTTGTTCAGGAGACATAGGAAGTAAAGCAATATTTTTATCCTGATGAACTAGAGTAAACTGATTTGTCCTACCATGGTGTACAACATTCCT
This sequence comes from Bromus sterilis, assembly GCA_950022295.1. NCBI lineage: Eukaryota > Viridiplantae > Streptophyta > Magnoliopsida > Poales > Poaceae > Bromus > Bromus sterilis. Next base: position 238,070,659 of record OX465596.1, read on the forward strand.
ATCAAATTGCCATGGTCTACCAAGTAAAAGAGAGCATGCTTGCATGGGTACCACATCACAATCAACATAATCAGCATATGCAGCAATGCTAAAGTGCACACGAACAGAACGTGTTACCTTAATCTTACCACTATTGTTAAACCACTGAATATAGTACGGATGGGGGTGTGGTCTTGTGGTGAGAGATAGCTTCTCCACCAACTCCATGCTAGCCAAGTTGTTGCAACTCCCTCCGTCAATGATGATGCGAACCGAACGTTCTTTCACCACTCCCTTTGTGTGGAACAAATTATGCCTCTGGTTTTGCTCGGCCTTCGTTACCTGCACACTTAATACACGTTGAGCAACCAAACTAGCATATTTATCTGCATCATCAGGAGTCATATACTCTATATCATGAGCATCATCATGGGCACCCTGTTCCTCATGAGCAATGAGAACTAGAGTCTCCTCATCATAGTCACTCGCTGACTCATACCCACCATCCGCCGTAATAGTCATCACACGCTTGGAGGGACAGTCTTTTGCGAAGTGACCTCCACCTTGGCACCTGCGACATTTAATATCACGATCTCGTGCTTGCCCTGTGGACGCCATGGAGGAAGAAGAACTCGCCGCTGGACCACTCTGTGCACCCTTGAATGGTGGCGCTGGCTGTTTTGGTGGCTCCCTGTAAGAATGAGCGGCTGAAGTAGATGGTGGCGCAGCAGGACGTGTGGATGTAGAAGCTACACGCGATGTCCATGATGTATTTCGTCCTGCAGAAAAGTTAGGTCTCGTAGCGGCCTGTCGATCCTGCACTTCACGTTCAGCTTTACAAGCAAGATGAAACAAACGAGTGATAGTAGCAAAGTCCTTGTATTCTAGAATAGTTTGTATCTCCCTGTTTAAGCCACCCATAAAACGTGCAAGCATAGCTTCATTATCCTCTACTAGGCCACATCTAATCAATCCAGTTTGTAATTCTTGATAATATTCCTCTACAGAATTTTTTCCTTGTCTCAAACGCTGTAATTTTTGTAACAATTCACGTTGATAATAAGGAGGAACCCAGCGAGTACGCATAGCATCTTTTAAAGCAGCCCAAGTAGTTGGAATATTATTAGCATGCAATCTACAATGTTCAGACCACCAAATAGATGCAAAGTCCGTGAATTCACAAACAGCAGCAGTAACACGTCTATTCTCAGGATATTGTAAACATGTAAAACGTTGTTCAGTTTCTAACTCCCAAGTAAGATAAGCATCAGGAATATATCTACCCTCAAACGGCTTAAGATTCAATTTAAGTTTAGGCACATGTTCATCATCGCGTACCTGAGGGGGTGGTTGGTGTCGACCGTGGCGAATGTTGGGACGTGGACGTCCAGCTGGCTGCTCATAGGCCGCTTCCTGTTCCACATCCTCCTCGTAATCACCCTCGTAGTTGTCGTCCTGGGCGACGTCAGAAGCAGCAGCAGCAGCAGCAACTGCAGCAGTAGGAGGAGCACCAATACCAGCAGCTTGTCCTCGCGGAAACAGAATACGTCGTGCACGTGGTAGTGGCGGTGGCTGTGGCTGTGCTGAAGGTAGGCGTGCGATCAACTCAGTAAACTTGGCGTCGAGCTTGGTGTCGATCATTTTCTCCACGCCATCAATCGCCTCTGTAAATCTGGTCTCGATGTCCTGCACCTGTTGAGACATCATACGTGCAAATTTATCATGTAACTCCTTGTTTGTCATGTTCTCCCAATCGGGTGCATCCCGCGCCACTTCATCATGTGATCCTGGCATGGTTAGCAGAAATAGAAAACACACAGGAATATGATCCTACTTCTACTAATGGGATGGATGTGGGGTGGTGGAAAGCACAAATCCGTCAAGCTTTTCTTACGTTCTTACCGATTCTTACCTAGCAGCAGGTGGTGATGTACAACCAACGGGTCAAAACTCTCAGAGATATGGTAGAGCGATGGCCAGGAGGTGTCAAAACGCACGATGTAGAATATATGTGGAGCTGTAGGAAGGCTGACAAGTATGGTAGGAAAAACTCAACAGTAATCAAAACAGAGATGCTAAGCTGAATAAACACTCAACGTCGGTACTGTGCTGATCCTAGGCTAGACCGTACTAGAGACGCGAGCCTAAAACACCAACGAAAGCACGGCGCGGCACGTAACAACTGCGAAGCAAACTCTGAATTTTTTTTTCTCTTTTTTTTTTTTTTTGCTTTTTTTTTTGGCGATGCGGGACTGCGGGGGCTGAAAAAGTGCGAAAAAATCACTATGGTGGCGAACGTCTCAAAACGAGTTTCTGGACCTAAGGAACGTATGGGCACGAAATTTTTTTACCCCTGAAAATTTTGGCCTAAAAACTGCTCTGAATTTTTTTTTTTTGGAAATCACCCTCTTCTACGTACGACAAAAGATTGGTGAAATCCGACTCTAATCAACTCAAAACTATTCTGGCTACGGGGATATCAGGAACCGTACTGATGGTGGAACTCAACTCGGACTCGTGAGACGTGGTGGTGTATATGGACTCTGCTTGGCGGAACGTGGTGGTGTATCTGGACTCGGATTGGCGGAACGTGGTAGGATGACTACTGGTGCGGCGGCGACGTGGCAAACTGTGATCAGAACTCGAAACTCTAAGGGAACTAGACGCTAAGATCAGCAACTTGACACAACGATGCAACCGTAAATTCAACAAAGCAAGTACTGAAAAGAAAACTGGACAAAGGCTAGGACTGTCTTGGGACGTGATGATCTAACCCTAATTTTTTTTTGTTGGATTTTTCTTGGACTGTAGGTATGAAGAACAGAACCAATCTAGACTATGAAAACTGGTAAATCTCACCGAGCAACCTGGAAATCTGATACCACTTGATAGAGGCGAAGGTGTCCCGATGTTTCGATGAGATGGTGGAGATCGATTTTTGGTGGAGTAGACTTTCACGATCCGACTACGAACGTGCGAAGACGTTGCGCCTTAGCAATCGCTAAACCAACTCCGAGAGGTTATTGATCCCGCGGATGCACGATCAACCTGACCAAGAAGGTCAATTCCTGCAAGCAATCGAAGAACAAGCAAGAACTAAGAATTGCAATCTGGATATTGCGAATATAAGATGAAAGATTAACAGAAGTTGGGGTTCCAATGAGGTCTTGGCCTGGTCGGATGACACAAACGAAGAGCTCGAAGTTGCGGCTATGGCTAACTTAAATCTAATTAAAACCCAAGTCTAAACGACGCCCTAAGGGCTGTATATATGGGGGAACAGAGGGGATTTTCGTGACCCCTTGGAGGTGGGGTCCGAAAACAACCCTAACTCGGTTTCCCCACACATACAGACTCTAAAAACAGCCTATAAGGTGGTATTTCGAAATTACATGGGCCCAGCCCAATATTAAGGTGACGCAGCACCTATAATTGCCCTTGGACGAAAATAATGAAGTGGCATCTCGCGTATTTCGTCCAAGACTTCATGCGCGCCTTATGGTGGCTTCAAAGTGCGACAATCACCACTGGAAGCTCCGCTGTCCTTTCCCGCGCGCGCACCTTCTTCTCCATGCTTGATCCCGCTCCAATGAACATCCTTCTTGTCCATGCTAGGTCCTTCATTCATAAGAAAAACAAAAGTATCTAATTTAGGCAGCAGCATATGTTCATGAACAATAGAAGGATTCGCAAGAAACGAAAGTACCTGATAATTTAGTTGACGTGCACGAGCTCTAGTAATTGGTCCAATATGTGTAGTTGGTGAGGATATGGGTGTAACATTAGTAGGGATGTCCTCATCATCTGTCACAAAAGAATGCCCCTCATCCTTGAGGGAAAAGGTGGTTTTTCATATATAACTGCAGGCAAAATAGGGTCTGCAACATGAATATCAACGAGTAAATCCTTAAAGGGCTTATGATGCTGATCCTCCTTATTTTTAGAGGAATCAATATGAGAGGCAAAGTTTTTGCAAAAATCAATCAGAAGTTGGGAATCAAGACCAATCTTAGCACAAAAGGTATTGAAGTATTCAGTTTCTACATAGCTCTTAATGTAAGCATGCTCATAATTTATAATGGGTTCAATACCTTTATCAATCTCCCAATCTTCAGTGTTCTTCTGCATACTTTCAATAAGATCACACCTTTCTTCAATGCTTCTGGTGCGGAATACACCACTAGAGGTGGCATCAAGCATCTCTTTATCTTGACAAGAAAGCCTTGCATAGAAAATTCCAAGAAGAATTTCCTTGGGGAGCTCATGATTGGGGCATTTGAGCAACAGGGATTTCAGTATCCCCAAGCTTGGCCGATGCTTTCTCCGTCACGATACCGAAAGTTATAGATATAGTTTTGTCTCGATGTATTTCATGAAGAGGATAAAACTTTGCATTAAGGAGAGGCATAAGTTCTTGCCAATTTAGTAAATTAGAGTTATCAAGAAGCCTATACCAATCCAAAGCCTTATCTTTTAATGATAGAGAGAATAGTTTTCTCATGAAAAAATCCATCGATATTCCTGCGAGCTTAAATAAGGAGCATAGTTGTGAAAGATATAGTAGGTGTTCACCTGGATGTCTATGTCCTACATATCGATTAGCAATAACGTATTTTGAAGGGAACAATTTCAGTAGGTGGGGGAGCCTTCTCCACCATAGTAATAGTGGGGCGGTTCCCCGCAAACAAAGTAGCAAGAGCAGAGTTGTCCATAGGGACAAAAAGTAAAATCAACAAAATAAAATCAGCACTTACAATATAAAGTGTAGTTACCAATTTCACTTACCAATGGCGCTACGTTCCCCGGCAACGGTGCCAGAAAATGGACTTGACGATTCCAATTCCACATTCTTCTTCTTCAGTTCATAAAGAAGTCGATTAAACTCCTCATCAGCTTGCTAACGTTTTTCAGACTCGACTTGTAGCTTCTCCTCTAATTATTGGGTCGCTTGGCTGGCTTTTGATGACCCACGAGTGTAGGGGATCTATCGTAGACTTTTCTATAAGTAAGAGTGTCGAACCCAACGAGGAGCAGAAGGTATTGACAAGTGAACTTGAGATAGCAATAACTACAGGTACTGAAAGGTAACTTTTTATGGGTTTTCTGGTATAAACAACAAGGAGATAAAAGCAAATAAGGTAAATTGTGATAAAGTGCAGCCAAGTGGCCCAGTCCTTTTGTGCAAAGGATAAGCCAAAGGATCTAAACTTATAAAGGATAAAACATTCTTGAGGACACACGGGAGAGATAGTCATTTTCTTTCGCCATATTCCGTATCGGTACTATGTTTTGTGTTGATAACTGTTGTGTGGGTGGACCTATGCTAGTGCACTTTCTAGACTAAGATAAGCACACTCTTATGATTAAACCTCTTACAAGCATCCGCAAATACAAGAGAGTAATTAAGGCAAAAGCCTAACCATAGCAATAAACTTTGGGGCCCAACAATCCCTCGTGCAAAAGTGTGCGAACTGGGGTTCAGGTTTCTGTCACTCCGGAAACCCACCATAAGCATACTTTATACACAATGCATTCCCCTAGATCCTTAAAAGGTGAAGTGTTGTGTAGTCGGTGTTCACACAACACCACTAGAAGAATAACACCACAACTTAAATATCAAACAAAACATATTAATTCAACATCATATGACTCTAACAACTAGACTTCTCCCATGTCCTCAAGAACTAAAAGAACTACTCAGAAGACATAAAAGAGATCATGATCAGTGGTGAATATATGCTAAACAATCTGGTCATAACAATAATTCTCCAACAAAACTCAATAGCATTCACCACAAAGAGTAACCAACACCGGTAGAGTAGAGGGGATGGATAGTATGGGTTACAACTTGGATTGCAATGGTCAGTGAGATGGGATGAAGATGGAGATGGTGCTGATGGTGAGGATGATATTGATGATGATCTCGATGATGCCCGTGGCGATGTTGATGACGATCTCCCCCTCCGGGAGGAGTTCTCCCTGGCCAAATCTGCCTGCCAGAAAGGTCTTTTCTTCTCTGTGGTTTTCCTCCACGGAGCGGCGGAGAAACTCCGGAAAATCTTCTCCTTCTGGGTTTTTTAGTGTACGAGGAAGATATAGGCCAAATGGGGGTCCCGGGAGTGGGGCCCACCTCCCAGGCGGCTAGGTGGCGCAGCCAGGAGGGGGGTCGTGCCACCAGGGCTCCTGAGAGCCTGGTGGCCCCCCTTCGGGTGCCCTTCGACCAGTCGTCGTTATATCTTCTAGAAATTAAACCTCGTGATTTTCAGGTCCTTTGGAGATGTGCTGTTATGGCTGCTTGATGTGCACTTTTCCCCGCCGATATCTGCGTCTACTTTTTCGGCATTGGAAAGTTGAAAACTATGTAAAACAAGCCAAAACACTATAAGAACATCATGATAATATGAAATTTATCAATGACAAGAGGTAAATTATGATATAAAATAGTGATGCATTTTGGACGTATCAGCTTCCAAAGTTAATGCCTGCACACAATAGGTACAAAAGTCCCTGATTACTATGAGTATGTAACCGGGTACTTGGGGGCTACACTATTTAAAAAATATATTTACAAGTTCCAGGTTGCTATAGGTAAAGACAACCTGGCACTTGGGGGCTACACCACTATAACCATCTTATATATTAGCTCAAAAAAATAAAGCTACTCGGGAATAAACAAAGGGGAATAGTATACACACCTCATATCGCTCTTTCATACATACGATCAAGTCGCGTTGTTCACCAAGCCAACTCATCGATTGAAGGTATAAATCTTCCAAAGAGGCATTCTCAAGAGTCGACTTGAAAGATTGACTTGTGGATTGTTTATTACCAGCAAAAATAACCGGCTCCGTAATATGATCCTCATTCGTGGGCGCAATGATTTCTTCCTCAGCCACAGACTTTTTAGCTGACGGAGTCGGAACCGGGTTTTGGACGGAAACCGTCTCCTTAGGTTGGTAGGCCGGTTACCTATCATCTCTCTTTGGAGATTCGTCCTTCTCAGCACTAGAAGGACTTGACACGGTTGGAGCGGTTTTTTCTGGCTGCGCCTCATTTACAAAAGAGGGCATCTCTTAAGTCATGATTACTGGCCCTTTTGATGTCCCAAAGTCAGGTTTTGGTTTGATCTTCGCCTGAGCCCTAAAGACCAAAGAAAACTCATGATCAAATGCCATTTTATAAGTACCAACCATCATTTACTCAAAAGTACGTACCCGCGGTTGATGGGAAATTTATTGGGAAGTCGCACAGATGACTCTCTAGAAGACAGACTTCGCTCTTTAGCAGAAACAACGGGTTGCTGCAGGTCGGCACCTCCTTTCTGGCGAACCCGGCGTGGAGTATCAGAAATATCAGAGAAAAGGGGACTGACGGGCTCAGTGCTATGAGCCCGCTTTTTCGTTCTTTGCCCCTATAACAAAGAATATAAGGCACATCCTATAACAAGGTTTACTCGAAAACAAAGAGCATATAAAGTACCTCCTGCTTAGGGTTTTTCTTCTCCTCCACCTTGGGGGAGTCGGCAGCACTACCCGTCTTATTTTCAAAAGAGGAGTCTTGGGTAGTGACCCACCATGAGTCGGTTACCTAGAAATATAACAAAGGGTCAAAATATCAGAATAAACGACACAAAACCAGGTCTTATACCAAGAATTAAAGCCTGGTTATCAACATACCGCTGGAGCCGGATTGTCCACGCAGAAAGGAGCCAGACCAACCGTTGAGATCTCGACTTTGCTCTCTGCGAGGAACTTCTTGCAGGATGACACAAGAGCAGTGTGAGTAAAATATGTATGTGCATACCGCATAAGGTCGTTCAGACTAGTACACTCGCACATCAGCCGGTTCCTAAGGCTGAGAGGTTGAATTTTCCAACCGACCCAACACCAAATCATATCGGTACCAAGAAGCCCATGGGAAAGAAGAGATTTTATCCTACCCAACAAAGGCTTGAGTATCTATTTTTGCTCTGGTGATGGGTAAAGATTAAAGTGTCCTTGGTCAACAAGTCGGCTCTCGCGGAAGCCGATTAAAGGATTTTCTTTCTCTGGGACATTAGCAATACAATACAAGAAAGACTCCTGCCAAGTCCTCACGTGAGCGGCCAAATTTAACGGTTGGATATATAATTTTCTGCTGACTTTGGATAGAAATCCCCCCACATTCCAGAAGTGGGCCTCCGCTATGCTCAGTTTGTTTACTGCCATAAAAGAACTCGGCAAACAGGAGAAAAGTCGGTTTCCTCTACAAGTATACTTCTCAAAAAACTTGAAAGTTTCAGATGTTCAAAACAGAATTTGGAGCGAGATCTTGGGGATGTAAGCCGCATGCACCCAAAACGTTTCTGAAAAATCAGGACCCAGGAGGACGAAAACCTCGGGTTATGTGATCTCTGAAAACGACTACTTCACCTTCTCGGGGTTGAGGTCAAATTTTGTCCCCACGGGCACGCCGTTGAATCTCTTCTCGAGAGGGCAAAATTCCCGACTTTTCCATTTCCTCTAGCCGGAGCTGGGTCATCTGGGACCGCATCCAATTCAACTCAAAGGTATTATTGGGGACCGACTTATCTTGAGTTTGAGCCTTCCTATTCCTAGAAACAGGTTTCTTCCCCATAACGGAAGAGAAGGACCTGCACCATGGATGTTCTAAGCCGGTTGGAAAAATAATTACTGAAACTACAGTATAAATCTGAGTCCATTATCTATGAGTCGGATTTCACGTAAACAAGTTTCGCACAACGGTGCAAAGCAAATGGATCTACAAGAGCTAAGAAATACATGTGGAAGAGAAGAATTTATTTTTGATCAGCGAAGAGATAGAAATGACTACAATATGACCCAAGCAGATCTAAAGGGGGGAGTGTGTGAAACACCGACCGACCTAGAGGATGATTCATGGATAGAGTTCAAACTAATCTACAGTATTTAGAAGAAACTACCGTTGTTCATCTCGTTTTCTTCTAAGCTCGGGAATAGGGCATCAATGGCGATGTGAATGAACATGTCATAATGAATAAAAATAATGTGAAGGAGAACTTACTCGCGCGATGAAAGGAAGTGGCAAGGACCCATATCTCCTTAGCGTGGTCGCGAATGAAGAAAGCGCTCGTGATAGTTTCGGAAAATAATTGGAGTTCGGTCTCTGACATATGGAGAACAAAAAGAGGAGGCGATATTCGAAATGCATGAAGACGACATGAAACTTGAAGGTCCACTTATAAAGGACTATCGACTGAATATCGAGGCGCCACAAACAAGACCTAGGGCCTCGTGGAATTCAAAAGGTGCGCTTTTTAATGTGAACAAAGCAATTGAGGGAAACATTTCGAGAGTCTTCACAATAAATAGAGGAAAATATCTGCGACAATGAATGTGCTGGTGAAAATCAACAGGAGTCGGCTTTTTAAAGAAGTCGGTACTGATAATTTCAAAGGGAGTTGGTGAGATTACCGAGAAGCTAAATCGTCGCGATAATCTTGGGTGCTAATGTCGGGGGGATGGGATCAAGACCATAACCCGGCATATAGAGGAACCAGGCCGATTCAGCCCATGGAAAGGTCTAGAAGGATAACCCAGTTTTTGGACCGGGTCGCGCCCAACATGAAGCCCGAAGACAGTAGAAGGAATAGGACTTACCTTTATAAACAAGGAAATTACTTGTACCTAGATTAGGACTCCGTCTCTTGTGGAAGTCAGATTCTTGTAAGCCTAGGGACCCGACATCTATATAAGCCAATACCCCGGGGAACCAAAAGGACAACTCAACTTAGATCTTCTCAATGCATAGGTAGTGATTCCACATCTTTGTATTAGAGAAGTCGACACCCAATAATATAAAAGAAGGAGTAGGTCTTTACCTTTTGAGTGGCTGAAACCTGGGTAAATCTTGCATCTTGTGATCTCGCCGACTTCCTCCTCGTATTCACCTCGCAGCAAAGGTCCCACAATAAGTTCTCCAAGGAGAACATCTGCGGTGACTCTCCCACGACACACCATGCGTTTGATCCTTTGTAAACAACAAGACCGGAGAGATTGACAACCTCTCTGAACTCGTTGGGAGCAAAGTCTGAAAATTTTGCCATGCTTAAGTATTGCTTTGAGAATTATGTTTTCAATGACTATATTGAAGATTTTAAAAACAAAATGTTTGCTTCCCAAGAAGAGTCTAATGATTGCTATGATGAGGAATCCTGCGATTCTGAGGACTCACTAGATACATCCCTTTCTGAAGATCTTGATACTTGTTGTATTTTTCGCCAAGATGCCACTTTGGATGATGCTTACGAAGATGAACTTGTTATAGTCCCTCATGTTAAGCATGAAATTGTTGCTATTGAACCCACACTTGATTATCCTATTATCCTTTTGAAATCACCAACTAATACGTCCCAAACGTATCTATAATTTCTGCTTGCTCCATGCATGTTTTGTGTGACTTTGCCATGTTTTGCTTGAACTTTCATACACTTTTGAGCGTATTTGGACTAATCTATTAACCCAGTGCACCCAGCTGCCAGTTGCTGTTTTCTGTTGTTTTTGTATTTCAGGTTTTCCGGCAATTAAAAGTGCTCCAAAAAATCCGGAAAAATCAGATAAAAAATCAGCGACCCGGAAGCTTCCGGAATAACCAAGGCAGCGGAGGGGGGCACCACAGGGACTCCAGAAGGGTCCCTGGTGCGGCCCCACCCTAGGTCGCGCCAGGGGGCCTTCTGGCTGCCCCATGGGTCCCCTCGACACCCCCCCTCCGCCTATATTTAGCCCTCGGGGTGGAAACCCCTAATATCGATCTCTTTTCCGCGATCTCGCCTCTGTACCGCCGCCGCCGCCGCTTCAAGATCGGTGCTGCCTGGAGAAGCTACCCCGGCACCCTGTCGGGAGAAGCTACCCCCTCCGAGAGACCATCCATAGCCATGGACACCTCCCGTATGTACCGTGAGTAGTTCCCCTTGGACCATGGGTCCGTGACCAGTAGCTATGTGATGTTCCTCTCCCTTCTTTGTGCCTCCACTTTCGAGACCTCGTGAGCTGCCTCACATGATCGAGGCACCTTTGTAATTTTCTTCCGTTGCTATGCTAAGTTTGTTGGGATCTGATGGATTATGAGACTATGTTCAAATTGTGATGAGTAATATATTTGGTTCTTCTCTTTTATATTTTGTTCTTGAGTAAATTCTTGCATTTTCTCCGCTGCCGTATTTTACTTTGGCCAAGTGATTTGTTGCAACTCCAAGAGGGAGCGTTATGCTTGATTGTGGGTTCAGCCCCTTGATCTCTAGCTTGAGTGACAGAAACATGAGACTAGGGGATGTGCTATTGCCACCAGGGATAAAACAACGGTGCTTGTATTTGCGGATGCAAGGATTGTTTACTTTACGCAAAGTTCTTTTAATGCAGTTGTCTGTTTCTTTGGATTTACACTCTGGGTGGGATTCACAACTTAATACTAGCGAGATATTCTGATAGATATCTCAAGGTGGATGATTCGTAGTAGATGCAGATGGATTTCGGTCTACTTACCTTGGCGTACTGCCCATTGCTTTTGAGCCCTTCCTTTCTTTGCAGCATAGTTAGCATTGCGGTGCCTTCATAATCCTGTCAATTGCCCAACTGTTATTTGTTTACCTCGCTAGAACTTTTATCGTCTTTTGGGAGAGAGACATCACTAGTGAAAATCACGGGACCCCGGTCCATCTTCACATTACTGTTTACATCCTTAGTTTACTTTCCAGTTGTTATCACTATCATTACCTCTTGCGTTAATCCTTTGTAAACAGCAAGGCCGGAGGAATTGACAACTCCTTTGTACTCGTTGGGAGCAAAGTTATTTGTATCTGTGTGCAGGTCCAGGTGAAGTTAGCAACCCTAGGTTGTGAATGGCGCCATTGTTCACTTTACCACCTTCTTGTATTTCTGTGAGTCCTACGGGAGACAAACCCTATCCTCTATATAGGGGAAATTTGTTGCTACGCTACATCTCACCTTCCACTTGGGGTAACCAACGAGGAGTGAGAGATCCTCATCGTATCAAGCCAATTTCTGGCGCCGTTGCCGGGGACTCCAGTCTACAAGATAGGGGAGTTGCACACTATCTTTTATCTTTTCTTTTTAGTCTTGTTAGTTTACCTTTTAGTTTTTACTTTTGTGTCCCTTATCAAAAATACCAAAAATACCTATGCTACTATGGTTTCCAGTGAAAACACCAAGTTGTGTGACTTCACTAGTCACAACAACAGTGACTTTATCCTCACTCCTATTGCTCCACCTGCTACTTCAGCACCATCTTATGAGATTAAACCTGCTTTGCTGAACCTTGTTATGAAAGATCAATTCTCTAGTGCTAGAGATGATGCTGCTTTGCACTTAAATAATTTTATTGAGCTTTGTGATATGCAAAAGTACAAAGAAGTAGATGGTGAAATTGTTAAGCTTAAGCTTTTTCCTTTCTCTTTGAGGGATGAAGCTAAAATGTTGTTTCAATCCTTGCCTAAGAATAGCATAGACTCTTGGGATAAGTGCAAGGATGCTTTTATCGGGAAGTACTATCCCCGTGCTAAAATTATTCAATTGAGGAGTAACATTATGAATTTCAGGCAATTGGATAATGAACACGTTGGCCAAGCTTGGGAACGTAGGAAGACGCTTGTCAAGAACTTCCCCACACATGGACTGACTACCTGGATGGTTATCCAGACTTTTTATGCAGGCTTGAACTTTACCTCGCGGAACCTGTTAGATTCGGCCGCGGGAGGAACTTTTATGTCAACTACACTTGGTTCTGCCTCGAAGCTACCTTATGAGATGATGCTGAACTACACTCAGTGGCACACCGAAATATCTCCAACTTGTAAGAAGGTAAATTCTGTCGAGGAGATCTCCTCTCTAAATGAAAAGGTTGACCTTATCATGTCTCTACTTACCAAGCAAGCTCCTATTGATCCTCAGGATGTTCCTTTAAATTCTTTGGTTGCTCAAGAACAAATAGATGTGAACTTTATCTCTAGAAACAACTTCAACAATAATGATTATAGGAGTAATTTTGGTAGTAACAATCCTAGGCCGTTCCCATCCAACAACTATGGGAACAACAACACTTATTATAGCACCAAAAACTCCACCTCTGAACTAGAGAGTATGCTTAGAAACTTTATCACTACCCAAAAAGCCTTCAACAAGAATGTGGAAGAAAAACTAGCTAAATTAGATAATCTTCGTTTGAAGGTAGACAACTTAGCCCTTGATGTTGAGATGTTAAAAATTACAACCTCTCCCCTTGAGGAGAGTAAGGTCACTCCTATTAATGTTATCCATTTACAAATCAATGAAAATATTAGGATGATGGCTAAACTCAAAGAAAGATGGGCTAGAGAAAAAGAGGAAGAGGATAGAGTTAAGAGCCTTCCAGCTACCACACAGTAGCCACTATCAAAATAGTTGAGGATGTCCAAACTGTTAGCACCCATCACACCCCTAGTCCCGCTGGACCTATCAATGGTGATGCTACCACCTCAACCATAAATGAAGAAACCTCTATGAACATAGAGGCTTTCAAACAAGTGAGCCTAAATTATATCACTACCTTCTTGATAAATAGTAGTGATCTAGACTTTGACAACTTCACTTTACCTGAAGTTATTAGTTTCCTACACAAGATGTCTAGAGACCCCCACACTAGCACACTTAATTTTGCCTTCACAGAGCATATCACCAATGCTCTAATCAAAGTTAGGGAGGAGAAGTTTAGATTAGAAGCCTCCATACCTAGGAAGCTAGAATATGGGTGGGATCCTATGATAAAAATCAAATTAAATAACTTCTCTTGTTATGCTCTTTGTGATGTTGGAGCAAGTACCTCTGTTATGCCCAAAAGAATGTATGATATGCTTGAATTGAAACCTTTTGATCCTTGTTCTTTTGGTGTTCGTCTTGTTGATTCTTCCGTCAAGAAACCTTTGGGGAAGATCGACGATGTTCTTATCATTATCAATGACAATTATGTTCCCGTTGAGTTCACTATTATGGACATTGAGTGTGAGCCTTCTTGTCCAATTATTTTGGGACGTCCTTTTCTTCGCACGGTTGGTGCTGTTATTGACATAAAAGAGGGGAATATCAAGTTCCAATTCCCTCTCAAGAAAGGAATGGAACACTTCCCTAGGAAAAATATTAAGTTACCTTTTGAGTCCGTCACACGGGCTAGTTATTCTCTTGAAAAGACTTGATCTTCTGCTTTAAGCCTAGCTAATGGCTCTAAAGAAGCGCTTTCGGGAGGCAGCCCGCAACGAATTTAGGTTTTTCTTTTTGCTTTTCTTTTGTTCTTAGTGGTCTTGATGATTTTTACTACTGTAGCAACATCATTGTATCTTTACTTTTTAATCTTTGTTCCTTTTATAGCCTCATACGGAAGTAAAAGTTGTGACATGCTGTCCAGAAAACAGATTCTGTCCTCGTGACTAGAAAAATCATGGAAAAATCCCAGTTCATCTTTTTGAGCTGAAATGTTTACACAGCGTGCTCTATACAATTACGAAACTTGAGTATGTTCTGAGTTTTTATATTTGAGTTGCAGAAGTACCCCTAAAAAATTCGTTTTTATCTGTTGTTCTGTTTTTCACAGATTCTGCCACGTTTTGTCTCTCTCTAGTTTTGCAAACCTTAAGCTTGCTTTTTCTTTGCAAAAACTTTTTGGCAATCTTGATAAACAGTAGCTCTTCAAGTTTATCTTTATTTCCAGTAGAGGAAAAATTATTTTAGTAGGTTACTAACCTCTCTAATCAGTCTACAATGAGTTATGTATGAAGGGAGTTTTCAAGTGCGCGATGAAAGATGATGAAAGAAGATATTGGAGTCTCAAAAGCTCAAGCTTGGGGATGCCCCCATTCATCCCCAAGAAATATTCAAGGAGACTCAAGCGTCAAAGCTTGGGGACGCCCCCGTGCATCCCCTTCTCCATCAACAATTATCAGTTCATCCCTCGATGCACTATATTTTTATCACTTCATGCATTATGTGCTATGCTTGGAGCGTCTCGCTCTTTACTTTTCTTAGGTTAGTTTTTGCTTTGTTTGTTGTAGTAACAAGTTAGATCCCAGCTTACTCTTTTGTGTGGGAGAATTACACGCTCCGCTTGAACTAGAACTCCTCATAGGATTTGCATGCTTATTCTTTTAGCTATGAGTTGTTCTTTTTCTTTTCTTAGTTGCTGCTCTGTTTAGTTGTAGTGCTTTAGTTTTTCTAGAGCTTTTCTTTTTGTTTTAGGTTGAACTTTCTATAGGTTGCATGTTTTATATTGTTAGAGAGTTTGCCTGTTGCACTGAGTTTTGTGTCTTGACTAGAAGTAGGTAGTTGAAGTTGCTTTTCTCTTTGTAGTAGTAACTTGCAATAGTTTTGAGGTATTGACTAGAGTAATGTTTGAACTTTTGGTGTCAAGAGCTCGAGCCTATTAGTGATAGATGTCGTATTTTCGGCAATCCGTGTGTTTTTCGAAAACCAAAAACCCCTGTTGAGAACTCTAGCTACTAGATGGATCACTAACCTCTGGAGGGTTTGAATATTAGAGTACACTCACGTACCATGAGTCGAGGATGCGCAAGGATAACCAAACCCCCATACACTCCTCCTCGGGGTACTTGTCTCTCTGTAAACCTCCTGATTAGATTGAGAGTTAACGATAATAAGTGCATGAGTTCTTCGGACTAATGTGAGTATTCGAAAGTTGACACTTCCACCCACCTATACTTTTTCTAGCCTCTTCGGTACCGTGCATTGCCCTTTCTCACCTTGAGAGTTGGTGCATACTTCGCCGGTGCATCCAAACCCTTGGCATGATACGCTCTGTCATCTTAAGCCTCCTTATATCTTTCATCAAATCAGCCACCATACCTACCTACAAGGCATTTCCATAGCCTTTCCGAGATACATTGCCATGCAACATCCACCTTCTCATGACTTGATCCTTATGTCATACCTTTGCATCATGATAGTTATATCTTCTTTATGTGAGTACCTTTGTAAAGTGTGAAAGATCTCCTATATTCTTGTAAAATATAGAGTGTTTCCCCTAAAGTGAGGAAAAGATCTCAAAGAGGACAAAATCAAAAGATCCAAAAGAGGACAAATGAGAGTTAAATAGAAAGAGCCATTGAGGCCACCAAAAAAAAGAGAAAAAAGATAAAAAGAAATAAAAAGAGAGAAGGGGGCACACTACTATTCCTTTTGAGAGATCCACACTAGTACTTCATCCTCTATCCCTTGTACTCCATAGAGATGATCATCATGCATATAGCTATGTGGGGACCTTCACACTATAGAACTTGGCTTGTATATTCCAATGATGAGCCTCCTCAAACGAGCTCTAGGTCTTCTTGAGAAAGCAAGTTAGATGCACCCCCACTAGTTCCCTTGGAGAGCTTTTAGCTCACATGTGCATCCGTTGCATGGCAATCCCTACTCCTCACATCATATCTATCATATGGCCTTCTCTCGCCTATGATTGTCCTCATTGATGTGAGCCTTTCACACCTTTTTGTCTTCCTCCTCCACCTTCTTTCTGTTTCGCCTTTTAGGTGTCAACTTTCTTGCTCACTCTCATCCATTGCATGAGTGCTCAAAATATCGAAAGGGAGTGGATCAGTTTGACTTGTACCTGGCTAGTGGTCTGTGTTGGGAAACGTAGTAGAAAACAAAAAAATTCGGCCTACGAATCAAGAACCCAAGATCATCCAAGATAGATTGCATACAAGGTTTTAGGTCATGGCTCACCAACCGATGTAGCGGAAGTAGAGTTGGTGAAGCTCGTGGACGTAGTGGAATTAGATCTCGCAAGTTCTCCCACGAACAGTCCCTTGATCAATCCCACGAACAAGTCCTGCGATCTAGTCCCACGGACAAGTCCCATGAACAAGCTCCTCGAAGAAGGGTCGAAGGTACGACCCCTCCATTAGTATCCACACATCCCGTAGCAGCAATCCAGCAGCGCTCCGCCGTCCAGAGATGAACGCCACCGAGAAAACTAGAGGGAGAAAACCCTAACGGATTCCGATCTAGAACAGCGTCCAAACCGGGGTCTAAAAGTGGAGCAACGGGGTTTAGAGGAGGGAGGGTGGCGCATAGGCCTTGGGGACAAGTTGTGTTGCGCCCCCCACCCCTCCCCCACATTATATAGGTGGCCAAGAGGCCCTTGGGGCGCAATAAGGTGGGTGGGGAGTCCAACTTGGACTCCCAAACCTCCCAAATCTTCCCATACCTTCCCACCGGAAACCTGCCATATTGGAGAGTTGGACTTTCCACCTGGAGGAGGATTCCTTCCCCTTGGTGCGCCCCCCACCCCTTGGCCGGCCAGGGAAGCCTAGGTGGCTTGCCCCCCAAGGCTAGGGGCGCAGGGGAGTGGGTGGTACAGCCCGGAACCTTCCGGAACCTTCCATGACCTTCTAGAAGCTTCCGGGACCTTCCGGGACATACCGGGACCGTTTCGGGACATTCCGGACAATTCTGGAGCACTTCCAGGACCTTCCGAGACCGTTCTCGGACGTTCCGGAGCCATCCGGATAGTTTCCAAGACCATCCGAGTTACAGTTTAAGCCACCCGATGACCGCGAAGGTTGTCGGGACGCCCAGCGATTATCCGGAAACTATTCCGGTTGATCTAGGACTTCCCCAGTACCATTCTCATATGTTCCGGAACCACCTGGGACTACTCCAGAGTGATCCGGACATAACCTTAAATACCCAGAACTACTTCTGGTGCCCTTATGAACAATTCCATAAATCTCCGGAACTACTTCCGGTACCCGTATGAACTATTATGCTTTGCTTCCACTAAACCTTCTACCATACTAGTATTCTAACAGACTACTGCTCGTTAAGTGTGTGACCCAATAGGTTCGGTATAATGCGGACATGACTCAGAACATCTTCCGGACATAGGTCAACAGCCTTTCGTCAATAGCCAATAATCAACAGCGGAGCCATGGACACCCATGTTGACTCCCGCACATACACGAAGAAACTTCGAGTGAACCATTATGTTTATTCATGTACCATTCCCTTTGCTTCGTGATATATGACAAAGTTAGAGGAGAGATGTTTGGCACCCATGTGTAACAACTTCTTGAACACAAGCCACTCGTTATCCTCTTTGCTCGTTTGTCCATTTTCTCGTTATCGTATTCCGGTATCCCCGTGACTGAATCACAATGCGTCTGGCCAGACTATAATGGATACCGTCATACCGAGTGGGCCCGAAGTGAATATCTTCTTCATCGTGAAGGAGCAAATCCCATTCTTGAACTATCACAGTCACTAGCCACACCATCTGACATACCCAGAACTTATTTTACTACTTCCCATTTACGGGAGGATTCATCTAAGAACCAAAGCATGTCTTCCTGTGTGAAGCAACTGGATACTCTCATGGTCTAAGGAATTACGTATATGATAACATTTCATGATATGACTTATAACGTAGTTACGATGTGATCTCTAAGTATATCATTCAATACTGGGGTCGGTTCAACATCATTGTTCTGCTAACAATATGTTCCCATTACTACTGACATCCTTGTTACAAGAACAATGTCCATGATTAAGAAAACGTAATCATCAGTTAGCACATGAGCTGGTCTTAGAGGCTAAACCAGGAACTCTTGGTGTTTACATTTCCACACATGCAAATGAGTTTTCTTCTGAATCTCATAGTCAGGGTCATTGCAATTATAGCACAGAAATATAAACATTAATTATGAACGTGGAAATATATATAATAACATTTTATTATTGCCTCTAGGGCATATTTCCAACAGTCTCCCACTTGCACTAGAGTCAATAATATTGTCAGTGCTTGAGCACTTTACACCTATGGCATACCGGTGTAATAAATGCCTCATTTGTGGTATAGACCTCATCTTCGGATCTGACGTTTCAGGCCCGTTTGTATCTTGCATATCTTCGCGTTTTCATGCTATCATAAAATTCACTAATTTTATCAGTTTAGCTTTGTATATGTTTGAATCATTTGGTAGGACCTTGGTTCCTTAGAATAAGTCATGAAATCATTCATCAATGTTCCATGAGCTTCAAGCATCTAGGAAACCATACCATGTTCATAAATGAACTGATGATTCAAAATACCCTCCCTTGTTACTTCTTTAAGCAACAATATACTTAGCCTCTGTTATAGAATTCGCCACAGTATCTAACTTTAACACAGTTCCTTCATACTGTGCCACCCTTATGTGTGAAACACATAATCCCAATTAAAATCGAAAATCGATCGGAGTAAGTATGAAGACTGAATTGGTGTAACTGTTTACATCAAAATTCAGCTGGTGTAACTTGTTACAACGAGCTCTTCATTATCTCCATTTTCCGAGAAACATATCTTATCTATCATAAGTTTAACTTTTCACTGTTCGTCCAATGATCAACATATTGATCACTTTGGTATCTTGCTCATAACCTTTTGAAGCACTGGACATATCTGGTCGTTTTACATATTATGGTGTACATGATTAATCCAAACACACGGGTGAGAGCTTTTAGCTCACATGTGCATCCGTTGCATGGAAATCCCTAATCCTCACATCATATCTATCATATGGCCTTCTCTCTCCTATGATTGTCCTCATTGATGTGAGCCTTTCACATCTTTTTGTCTTCCTCCTCCACCTTCTTTCCGTCTCGCCTTTTAGGTGTCAACTTTCTTGCTCACGCTCATCCATTGCATGAGTGCTCAAAATATCGAGAGGGAGTGGATCAGTTTGACTTGTACCTGGCTAGTGGTCTGGGGACGAGTCAAGATAAGAATCCAAAGGAGACTAAGTGTGAAACTTTAGTAGATAGTTGTTCTGAACAACCTTTTTTCTCTCTTTTTCCCAGTGCCCTGCTTGCACGCAAACACCATCTGGAGACATTCGAGTCACGGACAGCGAGAGCTCTTGCACCTTTGGTTCTTTTGTTGCTTGTGTCAATGCTAATATATACTCTTGCTTGTTAAGACTTGAATTGAATTGCATGCTTTGACTGCTTTACTTAAAAGTTCTTATATGGTTGTGTGGCATGTCACCACATAAATTATGCTTGTTATCATTTACCTACTCGAGGACGAGAAGGAATTAAGCTTGGGGATGTTGATACGTCCCAAACGTATCTATAATTTCTG
Organism: Bromus sterilis; assembly: GCA_950022295.1. Lineage (NCBI taxonomy): Eukaryota > Viridiplantae > Streptophyta > Magnoliopsida > Poales > Poaceae > Bromus > Bromus sterilis. Next base: position 238,090,795 of record OX465596.1, read on the forward strand.
CTTTCTCCATGCATGTTTTGTGTGACTTTTCCATGTTTTGCTTGAACTTTCATACACTTTTGAGCATATTTGGACTAATCTATTAACCCAGTGCACCCAGCTGCCAGTTGTTGTTTTCTGCTATTTTTTGTATTTCAGGTTTTCCGGCCATTAAAAGTGCTCCAAGAAATCCGGAAAAATCTGATAAAAATCAGTGACCTGGAACCTTCTGGAATAACCAAGGCAGCGGAGGGGGGCCACCACAGGGACTCCAAAAGGGTCCCTGGCGCGGCCCCACACTAGGCCACGCCAGGGGGCCTCCTGGCTGCCCTTTGGGTCCCTTCGACACCCCCCTCCGCCTATATTTAGCCCTCGGGGTGGAAACCCCTAATATCGATCTCTTTTCCGCGATCTCGCCTCTGTACCGCCGCCGTCACCTCTTCAAGATCGGGGCTGCCTGGAGAAGCTGCCCCGGCACTCTGCCGGGAGAAGCTACCCCCTCCGGGAGACCATCCATAGCCATGGACACCTCCCGTATGTACCGTGAGTAGTTCCCCTTGGACCATGGGTCCGTGACCAGTAGCTATGTGATGTTCCTCTCCCTTCTTTGTGCCTCCACTTTCGAGACCTCGTGAGCTGCCTCACATGATCGAGGCACCTTTGTAATTTTCTGTCGTTTCTATGCTGAGTTTGTTGGGATCTGATGGATTATGAGACTATGTTCAGATTGTGATGAGTCATATATTTGGTTCTTCTCTTTTATATTTTGTTCTTGAGTAAATTCTTGCATGTTCTCCGTTGCCGTATTTTACTTTGGCCAAGTGATTTGTTGCAACTCGAAGAGGGAGCGTTATGCTTGATTGTGGGTTCAGCCCCTTGATTTCTAGCTTGAGTGACAGAAACATAAGACTAGGGGATGTGTTGTTGCCACCAGGGATAAAACAATGGTGCTTGTATCCGCGGATGCAAGGATTGATTACTTTACGCAAAGTTCTTTTAGTGCAGTTGTCTGTTGCTTTGGATTTACACTTTGGGTGGGATTCGCATCTTAATACCAGCGAGATGTTTTGGATAGATATCTCAAGGTGGATGATTCGTAGTAGATGCAGATGGATTTCGGTGTACTTACCTTGGCGTACTGCCCATTGCTTTTGATCCCTTCATTTCTTTGCAGCATAGTTAGCATTGCGGTGACTTTATAATCCTGTCAATTTCCCAACTGTTATTTGTTTACCTCGCTAGCACTTTTATCGTCTTTTGGGAGAGAGAATTCACTAGTGAAAATCACGGGACCCCGGTCCATCTTCACATTACTGTTTACATCCTTAGTTTACTTTCCAGTTGCTATCACTATCATTATCTCTTGCGTTAATCCTTTGTAAACAGCAAGGCCGGAGGAATTGACAACTCCTCTTTACTCGTTGGGAGCAAAGTTATTTGTATCTGTGTGCAGGTCCAGGTGAAGTTAGCAATCCTAGGTTGTGAACGGCGCCATTGTTCACTTTACCACCTTCTTGTATTTCTGCGAGTCCTACGGGAGACAAACCTTATCCTCTATATAGGGGAAATTGTCTGCTACGCTACATCTCACCTTCCACTTGGGGTAACCAACGAGGAGCGAGAGATCCTCACCGTATCACCAACTCATAATCCAGAGAATTTTTCTCTTAGTAAGGATCATAGTGATGGGTTGCATTTATCTTATGTTCCTAAAGACCGTGTTGAAAACTATACACACGTTCTTGTAGGTCATGAAAAACATGCTTTATGTGATAGTTATCTTCTTGACTTTTTTCATGATGCTACTGAAAATTATTTTGAGAGAGGAAAGTTTGGTTGTAGAAACTTCCATGTTACAAAAACACTTCTCTTTATGATGAATGTTTTGAAGTTCTTCTTCTTTTACCTTCCTATGCTCGTTACTTTGTGCTTTCATGATTTATTTGCTTACAAGTTTACTAGGCATAGGTAGTGGGTTAGGGTTAAATGTGTTTCACATTTCTTTCTTGATTCTCTCTTTTGCTTCAATTCTTATTCTCTTGTGAGCAACTTGTATAATCCTAATGCTTAGCTCAAAGGCATAAAAGAAAGCACTTATTGGGAGAAACCCAAAATGTTTTTACTTTCCGTTTTAGTGGTCTTGATGCTTGTTACTATTGTATCAACATCATTTTATCTTTATTTTCAAGCTTTGTGACAAGTTTTAGCCTCTGATTACAAAAAAGTTCAAAAGTCATGACATTCTGTCGAGAAACAGATTATGTCTTCTTGACGGAAAAAATCACCAAAAATCACCAGATCATATTTTGATTTGGTTTTTTTGACAGTATGCTCTATACAATTGGATTTCTGGCGTCTGTTCTGCGTTTTATTATTTGAGTTGCAGAAGTGCTGCAAAAAAATTATTTACTACCTGCTGGTTTGTTTTTCACAGATTCTACCACGTTTTGCGTTTTCTCCGTTTTGCAAATCTTAAGCTTGCTTTTTATTTGCAATTTTTTTTTTGCAATCTTGAGAAACAGCATCTCTTCCTGAAGATATTTATTTCCACTGGAGAAAAAATATTTATTTAATGGTACTAACCACTCTAATCAGCTTATGATGAGTGTCGTATGACGGGAGTTTTCAAGTATGCGAAAGAAGATGATGAAAGAAGATCCAGGAGTGTCAAAAGCTCAAGCTTCGGGATGCCCCATGCACTCCCAAGAAATATCCAAGGAGACTCAAGCGTCTAAGCTTGGGCATGCCCCCGTGCAGCTCCTTCTCCATCAACAATCATCAGTGCGTCCTTCTCCATGCTATATTTTTATTTCTTCATATGTTATGTTCTATGCTTGGAGTGTCTTGCTCTTTAGTTTTAAGTTTGTTTTAGTTTTGCTTGATGTTCATAATAATTTGGACCCTATCCTTCATTGTTTATGAGAGAAAGACGCTCCACTCCACCCTAAATCACAACATAGGTTTGCATCCTTATCTTTCACTACAAGGATATTGTCCATACAAGAATGGATATTAGCAGCGCAACGTGTAGAACACGCGCTGCAGGTAAATATTAGGAGCGCAGACTGCAGTGGTGCGCTGCAGGAGATTAAGCATTGGCAGCGCAGCCTAGTGGGACACACGCTGCTACTATGGGTTGACAATTGGTATTCTTGTGGCTAGCCACTTTACAAGCGTGCGGAACAAAACCCGCGCTGCAGATGTATAGGACATCTTCAGCATGGTCAAGTAACCCCGCACTGCTAATTTGGCTACCACGGACAGGTTTTTTTGGACATCCCTACTAATGTTACACCCATATCCTCACCAACTACACATATTGGACCAGTTACTAGAGCTCGTGCACGTCAACTAAATTATCAGGTACTTTCGTTTCTTGCGAATCCTTCTATTGTTCATGAACATATGATGCTGCCTAAATTAGATACTTTTGTTTTGCTTATGAATGAAGGACCTAGCATGGACAAGAAGGATGGTCATTGGAGCGGGATCAAGCATGGAGAAGAAGGTGCGCGCGCGGGAAAGGACAGCGGAGCTTCCAGTGGTGATTATCGCACTTTGAAGCCACCATAAGGCGCGCATGAAGTCTTGGACAAAATACGCGAGATGCCACTTCATTATTTTCGTCCAAGGGCAATTATAGGTGCTGCGTCACCTTAATATTGGGCTGGGCCCATGTAATTTCGAAATACCACCTTATAGGCTGTTTTTAGAGTCCGTATGTGTGGGGTAACCGAGTTAGGGTTGTTTTCGGACCCCACCTCCAAGGGTCACGAAAATCCCCTCTGTTCCCCCATATATACAGCCCTTAGGGCGTCGTTTAGACTTGGGTTTTAATTAGATTTAAGTTAGCCATAGCCGCAACTTCGAGTTCTTCGTTTGTGTCGTCCGACCAGGCCAAGACCGCATTGGAACCCCAACTTCTGTTAATCTTTCATCTTATATTCGCAATATCCAGATTGCAATTCTTAGTTCTTGCTTGTTCTTCGATTGCTTGCAGGAATTGACCTTCGTGGTCAGGTTGATCGTGCACCCGCGGGATCAATAACCTCTCGGAGTTGGTTTAGCGATTGCTAAGGCGCAACGTCTTCGCACGTTCGTAGTCGGGTCGTGAAAGTCTACTCCACCAAAAATCGATCTCCACCATCTCATCGAAACATCGGGACACCTTCGCCTCTATCAAGTGGTATCAGATTTCCAGGTTGCTCGGTGAGATTTACTAGTTTTCGTAGTCTAGATTGATTCTGTTCGTCATACCTACATCCCACGAAAAAGCCAAAAAACTTTAGGGTTAGATCATCACGTCCCAAGACAGTCCGAGCCTTTGTCCAGTTTTCTTTTCAGTACTTGCTTTGTTGAATTTACGGTTGCATCGTTGTGTCAAGTTGCTGATCTTAGCGTCTAGTTCCCTTAGAGTTTCGAGTTCTGATCACAGTTTGCCACGTTGCCGCCGCACCAGTAGTCATCCTACCACGTTCCGCCAATCCAAGTCCACATACACCACCACGTCCCACGAGTCCGAGTTGAGTTCCACCATTAGTACGGTTCGTGATCTCTCTGTAGCCAGATTTTCAGAGCAGTTTTTAGGCCAAAAAATTCAGGGGTGAAAAAATTTCGTGCCCATACGTTCCTTAGGTCCAGAAACTCATTTTGAGACGTTCGTCACCATAGTGATTTTTTCGCACTTTTTCAGCCACCGCAGTCCCGCATCGCAAAAAAAAATCAGAGTGTGCTTCTCAGTTGTTTACGTGCCGCGCCGTGCTTTCGTTGGTGTTTTAGGCTCGCGTCTCTAGTACGGTCTAGCCTAGGATCAGCACAGTACCGACGTTGAGTGTTTATTCAGCTTTGCATCTCTGTTTTGATTACTGTTGAGCTTTTGCTACCATACTTGTCAGCCTTCCTACAGCTCCACATATATTCTACATCGTGCGTTTTGACACCTCCTGGCCATCGCTCTACCACATCTCTGAGAGTTTTGACCCGTTGGTTGTACGTCACCACCTGCTGCTAGGTAAGAATCGGTAAGAACGAAAGAAAAGCTTGACGGATTTGTGCTTTCCACCACCCCACATCCCATTAGTAGAAGTAGGATCATATTCCTGTTTGTTTTCTATTTCTGCTAACCATGCCAGGATCACATGATGAAGTGGCACGGGATGCACCCGATTGGGAGAACATGACAAACAAGGAGCTACATGATAAATTTGCACAAATGATGTCTGAACAGGTGAATGACATCGAGACCAGATTTACAGAGGCAATTGATGGCGTGGAAAAGATGATCGACACCAAGCTCGACGCCAAGTTTACTGAGTTGATCGCACGCCTACCTACACAGCCTGCTGCCGCTCCAGCACAGCCACAGCCACCGCCACTACCACGTGCACGACGTATTCTGTTTCCGAGAGGACAAGCTGCTGGTCTTGGTGCTCCTCCTGCTGCTGCAGTACCTGTTGCTGCTGCTTCTGACGTCGGCCTGGACGACAACTACGAGGGTGATTACGAGGAGGAGGTGGAACAGGAAGCGGCCTATGAACAGCCAGCTGGACGTCCACGTCCCAACATTCGCCACGGTCGACACCAACCACCCCCTCAGGTACGCGATGATGAACATGTGCCTAAACTTAAATTGAATCTTAAGCCGTTTGAGGGTAGATATATTCCTGATGCTTATCTTACTTGGGAGTTAGAAACTGAACAACGCTTTACATGTTTACAATATCCTGAGAATAGACGTGTTACTGCTGCTGTTTGTGAATTCACGGGGTTTGCATCTATTTGGTGGTCTGAACATTGTAGATTGCATGCTAATAATATTCCAACCACTTGGGCTGCTTTAAAAGATGCTATGCGTACTCGCTGGGTTCCTCCTTATTATCAACGTGAATTGCTACAAAAATTACAGCGTTTGAGACAAGGCAAAAATTCTGTAGAGGAATATTATCAAGAATTACAAACTGGATTGATTAGATGTGGCCTAGTAGAGGATAATGAAGCTATGCTTGCACGTTTTATGGGTGGTTTAAACAGGGAGATACAAACTATTCTAGAATACAAGGACTTTGCTACTATTACTCGTTTGTTTCATCTTTCTTGTAAAGCTGAACGTGAAGTGCAGGATCGACAGGCCGCTACGAGACCTAACTTTTCTGTAGGACGAAATACATCATGGACATCGCGTGGACCTTCTACATCCACACGTCCTACTGCACCACCATCTACTTCAGCCGCTCATTCTTACAGGGAGCCACCAAAACAGTCAGCGCCACCATTCAAGGATGCACAGAGTGGTCCAGCGGCGAGTTCTTCTTCATCCATGGCTTCCACAGGGCAAACACGAGATCGTGATATTAAATGTCGCAGGTGCCAAGGTGGAGGTCACTTCGCAAAAGACTGTCCCTCCAAGCGTGTGATGATTATTACGGCGGATGGTGGGTATGAGTCAGCGAGTGACTATGATGAGGAGACTTTAGTTCTCATCGCTCATGAGGAACAGGGTGCCCATGATGATGCCCTTGATATAGAGTATATGGCTCCTGATGATGCAGATAAATATGCTAGTTTGGTTGCTCAACATGTGTTAAGTGTGCAGGTAACGAAGGCTGAGCAAAACCAGAGGCATAATTTGTTCCACACAAAGGGAGTGGTGCAAGAACGTTCGGTTCGCATCATCATTGACGGAGGGAGTTGCAACAACTTGGCTAGCATGGAGTTGGTGGAGAAGCTATCTCTCACCACAAGACCACACCCCCATCCGTACTATATTCAGTGGTTTAACAATAGTGGTAAGATTAAGGTAACGCGTTTTGTTCGTGTGCACTTTAGCATTGCTGCATATGCTGATTATGTTGATTGTGATGTGGTACCCATGCAAGCATGCTCTCTTTTACTTGGTAGACCATGGCAATTTGATAGGAATGTTGTACACCATGGTAGGACAAATCAGTTTACTCTGGTTCATCAGGATAAAAATATTGCTTTACTTCCTATGTCTCCTGAACAAATTGTGAAAGATGATCTTGCTAGAGCTAGTAAAGCTAAACAGGAGAAAAATAAGAGTGAAAATGAGACTAATAGCAAATCTTCTTCTGCTGTTTCTAATGAAATTAAATTGACTAGTCCAACTTTGCTTGCTACTAAAGTTGATATTTCAGATTTGGATGTTAGTCAATATGTGTGCTATGCTTTTGTGTGCAAAGAAGCCTTGTTTTCATTTGAGGAATTGCCTCCTTCTTTGCCTCCTGTTGTCACTGACCTTTTGCAGGAGTTTATTGACGTCTTTCCACAAGACGTACCACCGGGATTACCACCTATTCGAGGGATTGAGCATCAGATTGACTTAATTCCCGGTGCTTCGTTGCCCAACCGTGCGCCATACCGTACCAATCCGGAGGAGACGAAGGAGATTCAGCGTCAAGTACAAGAGCTACTCGACAAAGGTTACATACGTGAATCCCTTAGTCCTTGTGCTGTTCCTGTTATATTAGTGCCTAAAAAGGATGGAACATGGCGTATGTGTGTTGATTGTCGAGCCATTAATAATATTACTATTCGTTATCGTCATCCTATTCCTAGGTTAGATGATATGCTTGATGAATTAAGTGGCTCTACCATGTTTTCCAAAGTTGATTTGCGTAGTGGATACCATCAAATTCGCATGAAATTAGGAGATGAATGGAAAACGGCTTTTAAAACTAAGTTTGGATTATATGAGTGGTTAGTCATGCCTTTTGGGTTAACTAATGCACCTAGCACTTTCATGAGATTAATGAACGAGGTTTTACGTGCTTTCATTGGACGATTTGTGGTAGTCTATTTTGATGATATACTGATTTATAGCAAATCTTTGGAGGAACATTTGGATCATTTACGTGTTGTTTTTATTGCTCTACGTAATGCACATTTGTTTGGTAACCTTGGGAAGTGCACCTTTTGCACCGACCGAGTATCGTTTCTTGGCTATGTTGTTACTCCGCAGGGAATTGAAGTGGATAAAGCCAAGATCGAGGCGATTGAGAGTTGGCCGCAGCCCAAAACGGTCACACAAGTGAGGAGTTTTCTTGGCCTCGCTGGATTCTATAGGCGTTTTGTGAGAGATTTCAGCACCATTGCTGCCCCTCTCAATGAGCTTACACGCAAGGATGTGCCTTTTACTTGGGGTACCGCACAGGAAGAAGCCTTCACGGTATTGAAAGATAAGTTAACACATGCTCCTTTGCTCCAACTTCCTGATTTTAATAAGACTTTTGAGCTTGAATGCGATGCTAGTGGGATTGGTTTGGGAGGTGTGTTATTACAAGATGCTAAACCTGTTGCTTACTTTTCTGAAAAATTGAGTGGGCCTAGTCTGAACTATTCTACTTATGATAAGGAATTATATGCTCTTGTTCGGACATTAGAAACTTGGCAACATTATTTATGGCCCAAAGAATTTGTTATACATTCTGATCATGAATCTTTGAAACACATAAGAAGTCAAGAAAAACTTAATCGTAGACATGCTAAGTGGGTTGAATTATTGAGACTTTCCCTTATGTCATTAAACACAAGAAGGGGAAAGATAATATTATTGCTGATGCTTTGTCTCGTCGTTATACTATGCTTTCACAACTTGACTTCAAGATTTTCGGTTTAGAGACAATCAAAGATCAATATGTAAATGATGCGGAATTTAAAGATGTATTGCAGAATTGTAGAGAGGGTAGAACATGGAACAAGTTTGTGCTTAATGATGGATTTGTGTTCCGTTCTAACAAGCTATGCATTCCAGCTAGCTCTATTCGTCTTTTGTTGTTGCAGGAGGCGCATGGAGGAGGATTAATGGGACACTTTGGCGTGAAGAAGACGGAGGACGTACTTGCTACACATTTCTTTTGGCCAAAGATGAGACGGGATGTTGAGCGTTTTGTTGCTCGCTGCACTACATGTCAAAAAGCTAAGTCACGACTCAATCCTCATGGTTTATACATGCCTTTACCTGTACCTAGTGTTCCGTGGGAGGACATATCCATGGACTTTGTTTTAGGCTTGCCTCGAACAAAGAATGGGAGGGATAGCATATTTGTGGTCGTGGATAGATTTTCTAAGATGGCACATTTTATACCATGTCATAAAAGCGATGATGCTGCTAATGTTGCTGATTTATTTTTTCGTGAGATTATTCGCTTACATGGTGTGCCCAATACTATTGTCTCGGATCGTGATACTAAGTTTCTTAGCCATTTTTGGAGATGCTTATGGGCTAAGTTGGGGACTAAACTACTTTTTAGTACTACATGTCATCCCCAAACTGATGGACAAACTGAAGTGGTCAATAGGACTTTGTCTACTATGCTTAGGGCTGTTTTAAAGAGTAACTTGAAACTGTGGGAAGAATGTTTACCTCATATTGAATTTGCTTATAATCGTTCATTGCATTCTACCACTAAAATGTGCCCTTTTGAGATTGTTTATGGTTTTCTACCTCGTGCACCTATTGATTTGCTGCCTCTTCCATCTTCGGAGAAGGTTAATTTTGATGCTAAGCAACGTGCTGAATTGATATTAAAAATGCATGAGTTAACTAAAGAAAACATTGAGCGCATGAATGCTAGATACAAGCTTGCTGGTGATAGGGGTCGAAAGCATGTTGTGTTTGAACCCGGAGATCTTGTTTGGTTACATCTACGTAAAGATAGGTTTCCTGATTTGCGCAAGTCTAAGTTAATGCCTCGAGCTGATGGTCCCTTTAAGGTTTTGCAGAAAATTAATGATAATGCATATAAACTTGAGCTACCTGCAGCCTTTGGGGTTAGTCCCACATTTAATATTGCAGATTTCAAGCCTTATTTGGGAGAAGATGATGAGCTTCCGTCGAGGACGACTTCAATTCAAGAAGGGGAGGATGATGAGGACATCCCTACTAATGTTACACCCATATCCTCACCAACTACACATATTGGACCAGTTACTAGAGCTCGTGCACGTCAAGTAAATTATCAGGTACTTTCGTTTCTTGCGAATCCTTCTATTGTTCATGAACATATGATGCTGCCTAAATTAGATACTTTTGTTTTGCTTACGAATGAAGGACCTAGCATGGACAAGAAGGATGGTCATTGGAGCGGGATCAAGCATGGAGAAGAAGGTGCGCGCGCGGGAAAGGACAGCGGAGCTTCCAGTGGTGATTATCGCACTTTGAAGCCACCATAAGGCGCGCATGAAGTCTTGGACGAAATACGCGAGATGCCACTTCATTATTTTCGTCCAAGGGCAATTATAGGTGCTGCGTCACCTTAATATTGGGCTGGGCCCATGTAATTTCGAAATACCACCTTATAGGCTGTTTTAGAGTCCGTATGTGTGGGGAAACCGAGTTAGGGTTGTTTTCGGACCCCACCTCCAAGGGTCACGAAAATCCCCTCTGTTCCCCCATATATACAGCCCTTAGGGCGTCGTTTAGACTTGGGTTTTAATTAGATTTAAGTTAGCCATAGCCGCAACTTCGAGTTCTTCGTTTGTGTCGTCCGACCAGGCCAAGACCGCATTGGAACCCCAACTTCTGTTAATCTTTCATCTTATATTCGCAATATCCAGATTGCAATTCTTAGTTCTTGCTTGTTCTTCGATTGCTTGCAGGAATTGACCTTCTTGGTCAGGTTGATCGTACACCCGCGGGATCAATAACCTCTCGGAGTTGGTTTAGCGATTGCTAAGGCGCAACGTCTTCGCACGTTCGTAGTCGGGTCGTGAAAGTCTACTCCACCAAAAATCGATCTCCACCATCTCATCGAAACATCGGGACACCTTCGCCTCTATCAACATGGGCCCAGCCCAAAATTAAGGTGACGCAGCACCTATAATTGCCCTTGGACGAAAATAATGAAGTGGCATCTCGCGTATTTCGTCCAAGACTTCATGCGCGCCTTATGGTGGCTTCAAAGTGCGATAATCACCACTGGAAACTCCACTGTACTTTTCCCCGCGCGCACCTTCTTCTCCATTCTTGATCCCGCTCCAATGACCATCCTTCGTGTCCATGCTAGGTCCTTCATTCATAAGCAAAACAAAAGTATCTAATTTAGGCAGCATCATAGGTTCATGAACGATAGAAGGATTCGCAAGAAACGAAAGTACCTGATAATTTAGTTGACGTGCACGTGCTCTAGCAACTGGTCCAGTATGTGTAGTTGGTGAGGGTATGGGTGTAACATTAGTAGGGATGTCCTCATCATCCTCCCCTTCTTGAATTGAAGTCATCCTCGACGGAAGCTCATCATCTTCTCCCAAATAAGGTTTCAAATCTGCAATGTTAAATGTGGGACTAACCCCAAAATCTGCAGGTAGCTCAAGTTTATATGCATTATCATTAATTTTCTGTAAAACCTTAAAGGGACCATCAGCTCGTGGCATTAACTTAGACTTGCGCAAATCAGGAAACCTATCTTTACGTAGATGTAACCAAACAAGATCTCCTGGTTCAAACACAACATGCTTTCGACCCCTATCACCAGCAAGCTTGTATCTAGCATTCATGCGCTCAATGTTTTCTTTAGTTAACTCATGCATTTTTAATATCAATTCAGCACGTTGCTTAGCATCAAAATTAACCTTCTCCGAAGATGGAAGAGGCAGCAAATCAATAGGTGCACGAGGTAGAAAACCATAAACAATCTCAAAAGGGCACATTTTAGTGGTAGAATGCACTGAACGATTATAAGCAAATTCAATATGAGGTAAACATTCTTCCCACAGTTTCAAGTTACTTTTTAAAACAGCCCTAAGCATAGTAGACAATGTCCTATTGACCACTTCAGTTTGTCCATCAGTTTGGGGATGACATGTAGTACTAAAAAGTAGTTTAGTCCCCAACTTAGCCCATAAGCATCTCCAAAAATGGCTAAGAAACTTAGTATCACGATCCGAGACAATAGTATTGGGCACACCATGTAAACGAATAATCTCTCCAAAGAATAAATCAGCAACATTAGCAGCATCATCGCTTTTATGACATGGTATAAAATGTGCCATCTTAGAAAATCTATCCACGACAACAAATATGCTATCCCTCCCCTTCTTTGTTCGAGGCAAGCCTAAAACAAAGTCCATGGATATGTCCTCCCACGGAACACTAGGTACAGGTAAAGGCATGTATAAACCATGAGGATTGAGTCGTGACTTAGCTTTTTGACATGTAGTGCAGCGAGCAACAAAACGCTCAACATCCCGTCTCATCTTTGGCCAAAAGAAATGTGTAGCAAGTACGTCCTCCGTCTTTTTCACGCCAAAATGTCCCATTAATCCTCCTCCATGCGCCTCCTGCAACAACAAAAGACGAATAGAGCTAGCTGGAGTGCATAGCTTGTTAGAACGGAACACAAATCCATCATTAAGCACAAACTTGTTCCATGTTCTACCCTCTCTACAATTCTGCAATACATCTTTAAATTCCACATCATTTACATATTGTTCTTTCATTGTCTCTAAACCGAATATCTTGAAGTCAAGTTGTGAAAGCATAGTATAACGACGAGACAAAGCATCAGCAATAATATTATCTTTCCCCTTCTTGTGTTTAATGACATAAGGGAAAGTCTCAATAAATTCAACCCACTTAGCATGTCTACGATTAAGTTTTGCTTGACTTCTTATGTGTTTCAAAGATTCATGATCAGAATGTATAACAAATTCTTTGGGCCATAAATAATGTTGCCAAGTTTCTAATGTCCGAACAAGAGCATATAATTCCTTATCATAAGTAGAATAGTTCAGACTAGGCCCACTCAATTTTTCAGAAAAGTATGCAACAGGTTTAGCATCTTGTAATAACACACCTCCCAAACCAATCCCACTAGCATCGCATTCAAGCTCAAAAGTCTTATTAAAATCAGGAAGTTGGAGCAAAGGAGCATGTGTTAACTTATCTTTCAATACCGTGAAAGCTTCTTCCTGTGCGGTACCCCAAGTAAAAGGCACATCCTTGCGTGTAAGCTCATTGAGAGGTGCAGCAATGGTGCTGAAATCTCTCACAAAACGCCTATACAATCCAGCGAGGCCAAGAAAACTCCTCAATTGTGTGACCGTTTTGGGCTGCGGCCAACTCTCAATTGCCTCGATCTTGGCATGATCAACTTCAATTCCCTGCGGAGTAACAACATAGCCAAGAAACGACACTCGGTCGGTGCAAAAGGTGCACTTCCCAAGGTTACCAAATAAACGTGCATTACGTAGAGCAATAAAAACAGCACGTAAATGATCCAAATGTTCCTCCAAAGATTTGCTATAAATCAGTATATCATCAAAATAGACTACCACAAATCGTCCAATGAAAGCACGTAAAACCTCGTTCATTAATCTCATAAAAGTGCTAGGTGCATTAGTTAACCCAAAAGGCATGACTAACCACTCATATAATCCAAACTTAGTTTTAAATGCCGTTTTCCATTCATCCCCTAATTTCATGCGAATTTGATGGTATCCACTACGCAAATCAACTTTGGAAAACATGGTAGAGCCACTTAATTCATCAAGCATATCATCTAGCCTAGGAATAGGATGACGATAACGAATAGTAATATTATTAATGGCTCGACAATCAACACACATACGCCATGTTCCATCCTTTTTAGGCACTAATATAACAGGAACAACACAAGGACTAAGGGATTCACGTATGTAACCTTTGTCGAGTAGCTCTTGTACTTGACGCTGAATCTCCTTCGTCTCCTCCGGATTGGTACGGTATGGCGCACGGTTGGGCAGCGAAGCACCGGGAATTAAGTCAATCTGATGCTCAATCCCTCGAATAGGTGGTAATCCCGGTGGTACGTCTTGTGGAAAGACGTCAATAAACTCCTGCAAAAGGTCAGTGACAACAGGCGGCAAAGAAGGAGGTATTCCTCAAATGAAAACAAGGCTTCTTTGCACACAAAAGCATAGCACACATATTGACTAACATCCAAATCCGAAATATCAACCTTAGTAGCAAGCAAAGTTGGACTAGTCAATTTAATTTCATTAGAAACAACAGAAGAAGATTTGCTATTAGTCTTATGTTGTTGCTCAAATTCTTTAGCTGCTATCTCATTTTCACTCTTATTTTTCTCCTGTTTAGCTTTACTAGCTCTAGCAAGATCATCTTTCACAATTTGTTCAGGAGACATAGGAAGTAAAGCAATATTTTTATCCTGATGAACTAGAGTAAACTGATTTGTCCTACCATGGTGTACAACATTCCTATCAAATTGCCATGGTCTACCAAGTAAAAGAGAGCATGCTTGCATGGGTACCACATCACAATCAACATAATCAGCATATGCAGCAATGCTAAAGTGCACACGAACAGAACGTGTTACCTTAATCTTACCACTATTGTTAAACCACTGAATATAGTACGGATGGGGGTGTGGTCTTGTGGTGAGAGATAGCTTCTCCACCAACTCCATGCTAGCCAAGTTGTTGCAACTCCCTCCGTCAATGATGATGCGAACCGAACGTTCTTACACCACTCCCTTTGTGTGGAACAAATTATGCCTCTGGTTTTGCTCGGCCTTCGTTACCTGCACACTTAATACACGTTGAGCAACCAAACTAGCATATTTATCTGCATCATCAGGAGTCATATACTCTATATCATGAGCATCATCATGGGCACCCTGTTCCTCATGAGCAATGAGAACTAGAGTCTCCTCATCATAGTCACTCGCTGACTCATACCCACCATCCGCCGTAATAGTCATCACACGCTTGGAGGGACAGTCTTTTGCGAAGTGACCTCCACCTTGGCACCTGCGACATTTAATATCACGATCTCGTGCTTGCCCTATGGACGCCATGGAGGAAGAAGAACTCGCCGCTGGACCACTCTGTGCACCCTTGAATGGTGGCGCTGGCTGTTTTGGTGGCTCCCTGTAAGAATGAGCGGCTGAAGTAGATGGTGGCGCAGCAGGACGTGTGGATGTAGAAGCTCCACGCGATGTCCATGATGTATTTCGTCCTGCAGAAAAGTTAGGTCTCGTAGCGGCCTGTCGATCCTGCACTTCACGTTCAGCTTTACAAGCAAGATGAAACAAACGAGTGATAGTAGCAAAGTCCTTGTATTCTAGAATAGTTTGTATCTCCCTGTTTAAGCCACCCATAAAACGTGCAAGCATAGCTTCATTATCCTCTACTAGGCCACATCTAATCAATCCAGTTTGTAATTCTTGATAATATTCCTCTACAGAATTTTTTCCTTGTCTCAAACGCTGTAATTTTTGTAACAATTCACATTGATAATAAGGAGGAACCCAGCGAGTACACATAGCATCTTTTAAAGCAGCCCAAGTAGTTGGAATATTATTAGCATGCAATCTACAATGTTCAGACTACCAAATAGATGCAAACAGCAGCAGTAACACGTCTATTCTCAGGATATTGTAAACATGTAAAACGTTGTTCAGTTTCTAACTCCCAAGTAAGATAAGCATCAGGAATATATCTACCCTCAAACGGCTTAAGATTCAATTTAAGTTTAGGCACATGTTCATCATCGCGTACCTGAGGGGGTGGTTGGTGTCGACCGTGGCGAATGTTGGGACGTGGACGTCCAGCTGGCTGCTCATAGGCCGCTTCCTGTTCCACCTCCTCCTCGTAATCACCCTCGTAGTTGTCGTCCTAGGCGACGTCAGAAGCAGCAGCAGCAGTAGCAGCAACTGCAGCAGTAGGAGGAGCACCAAGACCAGCAGCTTGTCCTCGCGGAAACAGAATACGTCGTGCACGTGGTAGTGGCGGTGGCTGTGGCTGTGCTGAAGGTAGGCGTGCGATCAACTCAGTAAACTTGGCGTCGAGCTTGGTGTCGATCATCTTCTCCACGCCATCAATCGCCTCTGTAAATCTGGTCTCGATGTCCTGCACCTGTTGAGACATCATACGTGCAAATTTATCATGTAACTCCTTGTTTGTCATGTTCTCCCAATCGGGTGCATCCCGCGCCACTTCATCATGTGATCCTGGCATGGTTAGCAGAAATAGAAAACACACAGGAATATGATCCTACTTCTACTAATGGGATGGATGTGGGGTGGTGGAAAGCACAAATCCGTCAAGCTTTTCTTACGTTCTTACCGATTCTTACCTAGCAGCAGGCGGTGATGTACAACCAACGGGTCAAAACTCTCAGAGATATGGTAGAGCGATGGCCAGGAGGTGTCAAAACGCACGATGTAGAATATATGTGGAGCTGTAGGAAGGCTGACAAGTATGGTAGGAAAAACTCAACAGTAATCAAAACAGAGATGCAAAGCTGAATAAACACTCAACGTCGGTACTGTGCTGATCCTAGGCTAGACCGTACTAGAGACGCGAGCCTAAAACACCAACGAAAGCACGGCGCGGCACGTAACAACTGTGAAGCACACTCTGAATTTTTTTTTCTCTCTTTTTTTTTTTCCTTTTTTTTTTTGCGATGCGGGACTGCGGTGGCTGAAAAAGTGCGAAAAAAATCACTATGGTGGCGAACGTCTCAAAACGAGTTTCTGGACCTAAGGAACGTATGGGCACGAAATTATTTTACCTCTGAAAATTTTGGCCTAAAAACTGCTCTGAAATTTTATTTTTTTGGAAATCACCCTCTTCTACGTACGACAAAAGACTGGTGAAATCCGACTCTAATCAACTCAAAACTATTCTGGCTACGGGGATATCAGGAACCGTACTGATGGTGGAACTCAACTCGGACTCGTGAGACGTGGTGGTGTATATGGACTCTGCTTGGTGGAACGTGGTGGTGTATCTGGACTCGGATTGGCGGAACGTGGTAGGATGACTACTGGTGCGGCGGCGACGTGGCAAACTGTGATCAGAACTCGAAACTCTAAGGGAACTAGACGCTAAGATCAGCAACTTGACACAACGATGCAACCGTAAATTCAACAAAGCAAGTACTGAAAAGAAAACTGGACAAAGGCTAGGACTGTCTTGGGACGTGATGATCTAACCCTAATTTTTTTTTTGTTGGCTTTTTCCTGGACTGTAGGTATGAAGAACAGAACCAATCTAGACTATGAAAACTGGTAAATCTCACCGAGCAACCTGGAAATCTGATACCACTTGATAGAGGCGAAGGTGTCCCGATGTTTCGATGAGATGGTGGAGATCGATTATGGTGGAGGCAACTTTCACGATCCGACTACGAACGTGCGAAGACGTTGCGCCTTAGCGATCGCTAAACCAACTCCGAGAGGTTATTGATCCCGCGGATGCACGATCAACCTGACCACGAGGGTCTAATTCCTGCAAGCAATCGAAGAACAAGCAAGAACTAAGAATTGCAATCTGGATATTGCGAATATAAGATGAATGATTACGAAAGTTGGGGTTCCAATGAGGTCTTGGCCTGGTCGGATGACACAAACGAAGAGCTCGAAGTTGCGGCTATGGCTAACTTATATCTAATTAAAACCCAAGTCTAAACGACGCCCTAAGGGCTGTATATATGGGGGAACAGAGGGGATTTTCGTGACCCCTTGGAGGTGGGGTCCGAAAACAACCCTAACTCGGTTTCCCCACACATACGGACTCTAAAAACAGCCTATAATGTGGTATTTCGAAATTACATGGGCCCAGCCCAAAATTAAGGTGACGCAGCACCTATAATTGCTCTTGGACGAAAATAATGAAGTGGCATCTCGTGTATTCCGTCCATGCCTTCATGCATGCCTTATGGTGGCTTCAACGTGCGAAAATCCCCACTGGAAACTCCACTGTACTTTTCCCCGCGCGCACCTTCTTCTCCATTCTTGATCCCGCTCTAATGACCATCCTTGTGTCCATGCTAGGTCCTTCATTCATAAGCAAAACAAAAGTATCTAATTTAGGCAGCATCATATGTTCATGAACGATAGAAGGATTCGCAAGAAACGAAAGTACCTGATAATTTAGTTGACGTGCACGTGCTCTAGTAACTGGTCCAGTATGTGTAGTTGGTGAGGGTATGGTTGTAACATTAGTAGGGATGTCCTCATCAGGTGACCTCTTCTGAAAGACTTCTTCTCAATCTTCGGGTTGAGTCCAGCGGGGAAAGTGTACTAACCTGTGCAGAGTAAAAACTAATCATGATTAGCCGTGTCCACGGTTATGGACAACTTTGAGCAACTTGGGCATTACTTTTATTGGAGGATCTTGAAAGGTGACTCACCTTAATAAAACTTGAGTGGGCAAGATTTAATAAAGGGTTTGGGTTGGTACTGGTGTAGCCCAGATCAACCTTAAGTAGTAAGATAAACTAAAATTTGATTTAGGTAGACTAAGGAAAAATTAGCTTTCTGCAAAAGAAAACCATAAGCCTTCCTTTGGCTTATCCTTCATGTAGATGTAGGTCTGTTATATACTTTTTCGTGTGACTTTCCGTACAAATTAGATGTACTGACCCTTTGTCGGGATGTAACCTTCGGTGTTGCAGGATTGTATACGACGAGTAAGTGATGCGATGTAGGGTTGTGATGTCTATACTCAACTTGCCGGTGGAGTTGATGGACGCCACGAATCTCTTTATTATTTTCCGTTGTATTCTATTTGTAAGCTAGCCTTGAGCTATGCAGGTATGATTAATTGTAATACTGGATCTTCGATGTAATATATATGACATGTGGTTTATTCTTGATATTACATCATGTACTGTGTGTGCTAGCTATTGATCCAGGGACTAGCACAGAATGCACATAGACTTGGATTCTTAGTGAATCGGGTCGTTATAGATGGTATCAGAGCCCATGTTGACTGTAGGTCGTGACCCTAGGAAATGGATAGAAAAATCCATAGGAATAAAATTATTTTATCATTCTTTGGTTACTTACTCTCTCCACTAGTATCTCTCATCTATTATTCACTTTCTAAACTCCTTGTCTTGTTTTAATGTAAATACCCCCTCCCAGTTGCGTATGCCCTGAAGATATGTATTTGATAAGTACATCATCAACCTCGTGGATCAATTGAAGTTACGGCTGCTAGAATTAGGAGGAGTATCCTATGGATTTAATAAGGATTAGTGTTTACACTATGAGAGGATCTGCAAGATCAGCTTAGCTGAGAAGGATGAAGCTTAGATTCAGACCACCAATTTTAGGTGAAGTTAGTTAAACGAATTGCGCGTAGTATGATGAGATCGTATGTCTTGAACATATGACCTCACTCTAGGAGTTGTTTGTGTGGTTTGACCTTTGTGACTTTATTGATTGATGTTGTGTGTTGTTTCTATGGATGAACTAGATGTTTTATGTCATGATTTGTTTTGTTAAGTTTTGTCTTGTGCCCTTTGACCTTGATATGTCTTTGATTGATGTTGCGTGGTGTGCCTTGCGTTTCTTCTACATGAGTAGAATAAGTTTACGTTTCATTAGACCTCATCTATTTAGTATGCTTCAAGACTGAAGAAGACACAACTACGAGAAGAATAAGTTGAAAAGTGACTCGATGATACGAAGATTTCTTTGACAATGCAAAGCTGAAGCTATCGTCATTGAAGACCTGAAGACCTGAAAGATTCAACGTTCTACCGTTAGATCGTTTCTGTGAGCTGTCATTTCTTGTTTTTACCGACAGCTACACATCAAAACTTACTTTCAAAACTAGTGTGATGTTTGTATGGGTATCTCTCTCTATCTCTCTCTACCTCGCTATGTACATTCTATTCCCCCTCATCCTCAACCCTAAACTGAAGAAGCTACTACAATGGCTGCTAATGTCAAGGCTGGAATAAAGATGGATGCAACCGATGATGAGTTCAAAGTTAACCCCGTGGGCCAGGATCTTACAACAAGCAAGCACAAATCTTGCTGAAGGAAGGACCCTGGAGCAAGTTGTAGTTCACCAGTGCACGTTTTGTAGTAGTTTGCGCAAACCCGAGTGTTGTGAAGAAACGATAGAGGTTTTGTTTGGCTTGCAGAACCATGGATTTATCTAAACCCAGTTCATGAACAAGAGGAATTTCTGCAATGCTTGTGAGGATGACCGAGTGTTATACTACGAGATTTTCTAAACCCTATACAAGGTAATGATTTGGGTGCGGAATGGATTGATCACCCTGCCGACTACTCTTATTATTCGCTCTTGCTATGCGGGATAGTAAATCTTGAGTGACTTACCTATAGCAGAGAGACGACGATGTTAAACCCGAACCATAGAATGGTACAATGTTTGACCCCTGTAGAGGATTTCCGTTTATAATAGTAAGCTATACGGTGAGTATAGGCCAAGACCATTGTAAGGCCCCCGATGTGGTGCTAACTCAAGTTAGTCGCTTTCGCGTCTCGCTCAAGTTAGTAGCGCATAAAAGGCCACCGAATCACGACACTCGCCCTCGTGTCGCTGCCGGATTCTCGACAACAGGTATAAGAACAATGAGCTTAAAGCAAAGACATAAATATATAGAGTCCATGGCATACATTGCCGCTGGAATTTATTACATCATATCAGAGGTCCATGGACCCAACAGTACATCATGCAACAAGCGGAAGACAATCACTACTGAGTACGGTCAAAATCCAAATGGCCCTAGAGAGGGCTGCACATAAATAGTCCACCCACGGATCGTCGGAGTCCCACTATAGGATCTACTGAACGAAGTCATCCTCATCGTCGTCCTCCGGGGGCACCTCCACGAAGTATCGTCCGGTGCTCGGGTCGAGGTAGTAGTCAACTGCAGCGGACGATCAGGCAAAATAGTAAAAGCACAAAAGGAAAACAGGGGGTGAGATTATATCATTACAGGATAACTAACTCCCTACGGTAAGACAAGGTAAAAGTAAAGGTTACAGTCGCACTAGCATATATGGTGGCTATCGTTCTATTAGAGTAGAGGTAAGATCCAAGAATACACGTGATAACGTGTCATAAGTCTTCTATCCACCTACGTACGTCAAACATAACACAACCTGGATCTTCTCTCGGTCCCCCTGGACGAAGAAAAGCAACCAAGGCACTCACACGGTAGGCAATTTTTTAATTATGATTCAAATTGATGTTATTCTATGAACAAGGAGTAGGTCTCAAGTCATCCATAACCGCGGACACGGCTTTTCGAAAAGATTTAACCCTGCAGGGGTGTACCAACTTCCCATCATAGGCTTCGCATGTACGCCCGGTTTCCGCTTGGCGGGTGAAGGCGCCTGAAACTCCGGAACGTCAGAGTCCCTCCAACTAACAACGCACAACTCCGGGTGGCCCCCGGTGAGTCGACACCCAACTCAAAAGCCGGCCGCGCTCTCGAATCGGCCTCTACCATCTGGACGAGATCGAGAGGAACTTCCCTCGCCCGGGCAGGCTCTCTAGCTTCCAGGTGTGGACCAACGGGATGTACCATCCCCCTGGCCCCCTTTGTTTTAAATCCACTCGAGCGCTAACCAGTTACACACACGGGTTTCAAAAGGTAAAATCATCTTGGGCCACCACTAGAACTGTTTGGAGCTAGGTAGGTAAGACAAGAGGACCCCATAGAATCCTGCACACGATTAGGCACGCTCGTCAAGAAACACAATACCCGGAACTCGGGACCTAGGTGACTCAAATGGAACAAAACACCTGGAGGGAACAGCCCGGTCTCCCACCTTTCGTCAAGTATAAATTAACATCATAATAATGATAAATATCAACCAACTTCTTTAATAACATGATATCCCAACCATAGCATAGGGTAAGCAGCAAGTTTTCCTACTCATACTAAGAAATGGCTGAGCAGCGGTAACTTAGCAATACAATGTTTGATGGGATGTGGGGATCATGGTTGTTTGGTTTTATTAAGGCATAAGCAAGGTGGATAGGATCAATCAATCCGTTCTAGACTACAGCTAGGCAGGTAGGCAGAGAGTTATAAAGTAATGGTATGAATATTCCCCTTGCCTGGGTAATCGGTCGTTGAAGCAGACGTAGCAGGGTCCTCGGGCTCGGTGTCGGAAACCTCCACGTAATTCTACTCGGCATTCTCAGGTGCTAACGTAAGGTACCGGCAAGGAAAGGCACACAAGTAAGCAACGAGAACTAATGCACATTCATGGATGGGATGATCAAGTTTAATAGGCATGATGTGACCCTATCTAGTCAATTTAAATGAAGGTGGTGACGACACGTCAACAACTTCATATGCAATTATTTACATTTTTATGGCCTTGGCCTTAGCCTTAATTTTGGTGTAAGTAACATGGCAACATGGCATGGCATGAAACAATAACAACAATAACATTAAATAACATCGTAAAGAAAAAAAGAAGAAAAAAAAGCAATTAACGATTCCGGAGACGGAGAAGAGTGTCGGTGAACTGGCACCATAAGGAAGAATCGAGCGAACAAGGATTGAATCATCTGGTGACAACATGATGGATGAAAAAAAACAGAAGGCTTTGAGAGGCCCAACCTGTGGAGGCTCAAAGCATCGAACAAGATAAAGGTGGCAAGGTCAAGCATTTGAAAATGGGGCAACACCAAAATGGCATGGTCACATATGGGTTCAACTTCCCTCCATAGTTTGAAAACTTATGTTTTGCTCAAAACATAAATCAGAGGTGACCATCATAATTAGTGGATTCTACCCAAGTATCATGTACAACATGTTGGGCAAGGTGAAAAATTCAAATAGAATTGAATTTTCAAAGAAAATGAAAAAGAAAACAAAAGGAAAAGGGCAGCAGAAAAATAAAGAAAGAAAAAAGGGGGAGGCCCCTGCTGGGCTGGCTTCAGCAGCATCGAGCCCAGATCGGCTAGCAGCTCGGCCAGCCTCGCTAACCACGGCCCAGCTTGGATGCTGGCTGCCCCCCTGGCGTCCACGGCGAGGGAGAGAAAGGGGGTCGAGCCCACTAGCACTCTACCGCCGGAGAAAACGGAATAAATAAATAAAAGGAGGGGGAAACTACAGGAGGGGGTCTATGGATCGGAATGTAGACTAGAAGGGGGGTGAATAGTTGACTAACACTTTTTAAACTTTTCTTAACCATTTAGGCTCAACAAGGAATAGGTTGTCTAGATATGCAACTATATGAGCAACCTATATGCCAACAACTATGATATAACAAGCAAGCAATAAATAAGCAAGGAAAGTAACTTGCGCAATGTAAAGGTAAAGGGGAACATGGGAGACAAGGATATGTTTCCAAAGTTCCTTCTCTTTCGAGAAGTACGTCTCCGTATGGAGAGGGTGAGGAGCACAATGCTCACACGAAGCCAACGGGGGCCACACTATTTCTCCTCACGCTTTTACCGATGTAAGATGTCGTGAACCACTACGAGGCGGCCTTGAAGGTGGCAACCAAACCTTTACAAACAAGGTTAGGGAAAACTCCACAACTTAATTGGAGGCTCCCAACGAAACCACGAAGCTTCACCACAATGGAATGTGGCTTCGAGGTGACCTCTTCCATCTAGGGCACCAACGCACCCAAGAGTAACAAGATCCACACGGGATTAGTGGGGGGAATCAAATATCCTTTGGTGGAAGTGTAGATCGGGGCCTCCTCTTCCAAGCCCTAGAGAATCAACAAGTTTTGATGGCTAGGGAGGGAGATCGAGCAAGAATGGAGCTTGGGCGTCAATGGAGGTGAGAGCAATAAATGAGGTCAGTCTCAATGGGGAAGAAGACCCCCTTTTATAGGTGCCCTTAAATGCAGCCATTGTCAGTCCACCAACCACGGTAGTACCGCTACAGGAGCGGTACTACCGCGCTGTGGTACTACCGTACCGAGAGCGGTACTACCGAGCCCCAGTGCCGCCCCCACTACCGCAGAGTCCAGTGGGAATCCGGTAGTGGATGAGGTACTGGTTCACGGTACTACCGCTCTGCGAGCGGTACTACCGCTCCACGGTACTACCGAGCCCCAGTACCGCCCCCACTACCGCAGAGTCCAGTGGGAATCTGGTAGTGGATGCGGTACTGGTTCACGGTACTACCGCTCCACGGTACTACCGAGCCCCAGTGTCGCCTCCACTACCGCAGAGTCCAGTGGGAATCCGGTAGTGGATGCGGTATTGGTCCACGGTACTACCGTGGAGCGGTACTACCGCTCCTAGAGCGGTACTACCGCCCTGGCAGAGCCAGGGAGCCACATCCAAAAGTCCCCACACCTCCACGACGCAAAAGAAATATGTGGGTGCAGAAAGTGAGACCGTGTGATGATTCCACCCACCATTTCCAAAGCGGATCCCCTCTTCATAGTACGGTTTTCCTACGACTCAATTAACACAAAAGGAGATCAAAAGAAAAACTCCGTCTTATCGTTTCGTACACCGAGGGGGCAATAACCGTCTTGTGCGAATAATGTCGTTATCTAAAATGCTCAACTCAACCGGTTAGACCGCAAATGTATTGTCATTAATCACTAAAACCAATCAAGGGAAAACATGCCCTCTCAATCTCCCCCTTTTTAGTGTATTGATGACAACACAAGATTTGCACAATAAAAATAGGGAATTTTAAAACAACATGCCATTAGTTTATAAAATATAGACAGGCTACCCCTTGATGTGTGCATCATTTTAGATATGCCTCTGGAATGCAAGACACACACATAAGGAGGACACTCCCCCTATATTTTATAAACTAGGCCATACTAAGCTAGACAAAACAAGTAAGTGAGCATAAGGATAACATGTCATAACATAGCACCACATAACAAGACAATAAGAGTACAAACATAAGATAGCATATGTCTCACACCATATATCACGAAAGTCTCACAAGACGGACTAAAAACCAAAGCAAATAAACGGAGTTCACAAGCGGAGCAGATGAGACAAATAAAACACGCTTGTGACTCGCACAAACCTGAGAAGATGCAAATTGGAATCCTAGACCTATCTCCCCCTTTGGCATCGAGACGCCAAAAAGGCAGAGAATGACCTAGCGTCCCAAGGTGATGAACTACTCGTCGTCCTGGTCGTAGTCCTCGTCATCGTCAGACTCCTCGGACTCCACTGCTTCCTCTGTGTCATCAGTAGCTGGCTGCTGAGCAGTGGACGAAGGGCCAGGCATGTCATCAGTGAGGTCCCACGCGCTGAACTGGGAGATCCACTTGTCCTCGGGACTGATGCTACGCTCGGACCCACTCGAGACGGGCATGCCCTGCTGTTTGTAGAAAGCCTTCTGCAGAATCATGTTCTTCTTCTCCTTTTGTGGGCCTCATACAGGCGGTGCTGAACGTCAGTCTGAAGGCAGAAGAGCTGCTTCACCTTCCTAGTGAGATTGGCAGCCCATCCGGGCTTCTCTTGACCATGGGAAGAAGACGAACCACCAGCCCCAAAGCTCGCACCAGAGCGTGTGCGGGGAACACTGCCTCCACCAGCCTCCTGCTCCTCCTGAATCTCCTCATCAGACCCGGCGGGAGGAGGGGAACCATGCGCAGGACCATGACCGCCAGCCCAGTTTTCCTTGATGCGCAGCTGAACCTCCTCATGAGAAGTCAGAGGCCCAACGGGAAGGCGCTCAACAGCTAAGGTAGTTTCCCACGTGATCTCGAAGAGGACCTGAAGATAAGAGCCATAAATGGGAACCTTACGTTCCATCACAGCAGCATGAAGCTCCTCCCACATGATGTCACAGAGATCCAAGGTCTGCGTGGTGCCCTTGCACTCCTCACAGAGAAGAAGCATGTCCACCAGATGCCCGTGAACCATGTCCAGATTTCCCACACGGGGAAACAGAGAAGTCCGGAAAATGCGATGCATGATGTCCAAGAACGGGAAGAGGACCACTCTGTACTTCTGATGTCCCTTGGCATCTATATATGGAATTGACTTCTGATAAGGCCCTAGCATGCTCTTGGCCTTGGCAGTTGCTGAAGCATATGGGCTGACACCAACGGGCGCCTCTTGCGTGGAGACGGGAATGCGCAGAGCTGTCATGAACTCTCCCCATGTGCATCTGACTTGCTCGTCCTTGCACATCCAAGTGGTCCGATCATCGTTACTGGTGAAGTACACTGTAGCAAAGAACTGGGCAAGAAGCTCGACATCGAACCGCTTGTTGAAGCAGATGATGTCCAGAATCCCAAACTGCTCGCATAGAGCATATGCCTCTCCAAAGTAATCGGGGTAAGCCCGCATGTTCCTCGGCTGGACAGACTTCAGGTGTGGAACAAACTTGTTCTTCCTGTGCATCATAACCTTGTGGAACACATCCCTCTGATTCTTATTCCAGAACTGAGTGCCAACTAACTCTGGGTCTTGCTCTTCACGGTAAGGATTGACACACCGGTAGGCCCTGTACTCGGGAAGAGAAAGCTCTGCCACCGGCTTGACCGGTTCCTTCTTCTTGTGAGCAACCTTCTTGAAGTTTCTTTCGGGTGAACCTGAGGCCTTGCGCTTGGGATTCCGACGAGAGCCATCACCTGACAAACACCAACAGAGAGAAACGGAAAAACAAACCACATGAGATGCAAAAGCCGGACACACGGGAACAAAGCAGGTCTGTTGGGGAGGTTTCAGATAGTGGGACCCCGGTAGTATCGCCCGAGGCACAGTAGTACCGCCCAGCGGTAGTACCGCTGCCGTGCGGTAGTACCGCGCAAGCGGTAGTACCGCATCGGGACCAGCAGTAGTACCGCCCTAGAGCAGAGGACATGGATCTGAGATCCGGTACTACCGGGGTTCCAAAAACTCAAACCACACCAACACATCTACTCCATTCCTATCTAGCAGTCTATCCATGTTCTCAAAGTGCCTAGGCATAGCCAAAAACCTAGTGGATCTACAAGTATTGCCCTAGCAACAAAGTTCAACAAAGCTGAACCAAAGGAGAAGAGAACGGGGGCAATACCGGTATCCATGGCACCCGGGGGGGATAGGGAATGATCCCACCGGAGAAGAACAAGGAAGGACGGCACGGATGCGGCACACCGGGAGGGGGCGCCGGGGTGGGCGCCGCTGCTGCAGAGGAAAGAAAAACGAAACTGAAAGGGGGAATGGGGACGAACTCCCCGTACCCCTTCAGTTATAAGATTCCTCGGGACCGCGGTAGTACCGCACCAGTCGCGGTAGTACCGCGAGAGCGGTAGTACCGTGACTGTTGCGGTAGTACCGCTGGCAGCAGAAACATCCAGCAAGGACAACGATGAGGAGGGCTATTGCATGGAATGTCTTAGGGGGAAGGGCTTGGGATGACTCGAAACACGGCAGCTGGATGGAAAACACTCCGAGACAAAACAACAACGAGAAAATGCAAGATCAAACTCGGAGTGATCAAGATGCAACAAAACTACCTGAAGACAAGAAAGAAACACAAAGGCGAACCAATCCTCCCAACGAGAGGGGCGATGGACGAAGCCACCATGTTTGAGCTTATTTGGTATGACACCACAAAGATGTATCTTGGGTTCATTGCCAATGCTCTTCTTTGAAGCACCGTTGTCACCTTGGGTGACCATGACGGCCGACAAACGTGACCATAGTGAAAGAATTTTGTCTCTTTCCGCATAATAGGTGGAGTGGTTGCCTATGAATTAAGCAACACCCCCCCTATGTCCATGCCTACATCAAAGCTAGACCTCATGTTGAGTTTGGAAGTGTGGGCAAGTCTTCAAACCGCATTACTTGAATCAATGATATTTAGCTCATGCCTTAACTCTCGAAATCTTGCTTCATCTAAAGGCTTGGTGAAGATATCCGCAAGTTGATCTCCGGTGCCCACATATGAAAGGTCAATATCACCCCGCTTCACATGATCTCGAATAAAGTGATGACGAATCTCAATATGCTTTGTCTTGCTATGTTGAACGGGGTTGTAAGCAATCTTGATAGCACTTTCATTGTCACATAAAAGAGGCACTTTGTCACAAATGACATTGCAATCCTTCAAAGTTTGCCTCATCCATAATAATTGTGCACAACAACTTGCGGCGGCAATGTACTCAGCTTCGGTGGTAGAGAGGGAAACACAATTTTGCTTCTTGGATGACCAACTCACCAAAGACCTACCAAGGAATTGGCATCCTCCGGAAGTGGACTTCCTCTCCACTTTGTCTCCCGCCCAATCCGAATCCGTGTGCCCCGACGAGGTTGAAGCTTGAGCCTTTAGGATACCACAATCCAAAGTTTGGGGTATGAACCAAATATCGAAAGATTCTTTTGACAGCCACTACGTGACTCTCTTTTGGTGCGGATTGAAATCTTGCACACATGCCCACACTCAACATGATATCCGGCCTAGATGCACAAAGATACAACAAGGAGCCAATCATAGAACGATACTCCCTTTGGTCTACCTCTTTACCGTTCGGGTCGAGGTCAAGTTGACACTTGAGTGGCATGGGGGTCTTGGCTCCTTTAAGACCATCATACTTGAACCTCTTGAGCATGTCTTAAGTATATTTGGCTTGATTAATGAAAGTTCCTCTTGACAATTGCTTGACTTCAAAACCGAGAAAGAACTCCAACTCTCCCATCATAGACATCTCAAACTTGTTGGTCATTAGCTTAGCAAACTCCTCATTAAAAGATTTGTTCATCGAGCCAAAGATAATATCATCAACATATAGTTGGCATATGAACAATTGCCCACCAACCCTCTTGGTAAAAAGAGTGGGATCGATTTGCCCAATTTCAAACCCATAATCAACTAAGAACTCGGTAAGGTGCTCATACCAAGCGCGTGGTGCTTTCTTAAGGCCATAGAGCGCCTTGTCGAGTTTATAGACATGATTGGGGAAATTGTGGTCCTCGAACCCGGGGGGTTGCTTGACAAATATCAACTCATTAATGGGACCATTAAGAAAAGCACTCTTCACATCCATTTGATATAACTTGAAGTTGTGATGAGAGGCATAAGCAAGAGCAAAATGGATGGACTCAAGACGAGCCACAGGGGCAAAAGTTTCACCAAAGTCAATACCTTCGACTTGGGAAAAACCTTGAGCCACCAATCGTGCCTTGTTCCGGATGACAATACCAAGTGCATCTTGCTTGTTCTTGAAAATCCACTTGGTCACAATAACATTATGATCACCTTTGGGTCTCTCCACTAATGTCCACACCTTGTTGCGCTTGAAGTTATTGAGTTCATCATGCATGGCCTCAAGCCAATCTGGATCTTCAAGCGCCTCACCTACCTTTTGGGGTTCAACACAAGAAACAAATGCATTATGGGCACAAAAGTTTCTCAATTGACTACAAGTTGTTACCCCCTTTTGGATGCTTCCGAGCACTTGATCCACCGAAAGATCTTGTGATTTTAACCGGGATGCAATCTTGAGTGCTCGACGAACTCTCTCTCTTCTTCCAAAGTTTCTTGAGGAGAAGCTAGAGGACCATCTTCGGAAGAAGGAGCATCCTCAAGGACTTGCTCATCATCTTGAGCTTGCCCTTGAACGAGAACATGATCTTGGTCATCATTTGGTGCACCACCATCTTCAATGATTTGATCTTGACCTTGATCTTGTACGGGCAAGAGAGGGCCTTCGTCCTGTTCTTGGTTTGCTTGTGAATCTTGAGGAGGTGATGGCTCCACATGCGTAGAGCATTGTCCTTCTCCTTCCACCACAAGGGGTTCCTCAATGGGTAGGAAATGACCCACGCCCATTCTTCTTATGGCTTGAGGAAGAACTTCATCACCTACAACATTAAGATCACTTTGCCCCACTTGGGAGCCATTATGTTCATCGAACTCCACGTTACTAGACTCTTCAACGAGTCCAGAAGACTTGTTGTAGACTCTATAGGCGTGAGAGTTCGAAGCATAACCAACAAATATGCCCTCATTTGTCTTAGCCTCAAACTTATATAAACTAGCACCTTTCTTAAGAATGAAACACTTACACCCGAAGACCCGAAAATACTTAATGTTGGGCTTCTTCCCGGTGATGATTTCATACGGAGTTTTGTTCAAGATCTTGCGGAGATAAAGACGGTTAGTTGCATGACAAGCAGTGTTGATGGCTTCTGCCCAGAAGTTGTATGGACTCTTGAACTCCGCCATCATTGTTCTTGCCGCATCAATCAGAGTGTGATTCTTCCTCTCCGTAACACCATTTTGTTGAGGGGTATAAGCAGCGGAATATTGATGTTTGATCCCCTCATCTCCAAGGAATTCATCCAGGGTGTAGTTCTTGAACTCGGTGCCGTTGTCACTGCTAATTGCCAAAATCTTTGAATTGTGTTGACGTTGAGCTTCATTGGCAAACTCGATGACGGTTTGTTGGGTCTCACTTTTCTTCTTGAAGAAATAAACCCAAGTATATCTTGAATAATCATCAACAATAACCAAGCAATACTTCTTCCCGCCAAGACTATCATATGAGGGAGGCCCAAAAAGATCCATGTGAAGGAGCTCCAAAGGCCTCTTGGTGGAGATGATATTCTTGACGGGGTGTTTCTTCTCATGAAGTTTCCCTTCAATGCATGCCCTACAAGAACGATCTTTGGCAAAGCTAACATTTGTTAGTCCAATGACATGCTCACCCTTGAGAAGTGTTTGCAAAGACCTCATATTGACATGGGCTAGTCGGTGGTGCCAAAGCCATCCCACATCAACTTTAGCCATTAAACACATGGCGGTTTTGGTGGGGACTTTTGAGAAGTCCACCACGTACATACCGTCCTCCACGTGTCCAACAAAGGCTACTTTAAGAGTTTTGCTCCACATTAGGGTGACCATATCTTTATCAAAGAAGGTACAAAGGCCCATCATGGCAAGTTGACGAACGGAAAGTAAATTAAAGGCACAAGTCTCAACTAACAGTACTTTCTCAATGGACGAGTCCGGAGAAATTATTACTTTGCCAAGACCTAATACCTTTGACGTGTTTTCATCTCCAAATTGGACACGGGTGGTTCTAGATGGTCTGAAATCAATGTCCACCAACATGTCCTTGCTTCCGGTCATATGACTTGTAGCCCCGGTATCAAGTATCCATGATCCCCCACCGGAAGCCGCCACCTACATGAGATCAATGCTTGGATTTAGGTACCCATTCATGAATGGGTCCTCTCGCGTTAGTAACAAGGGTCTTAGGCACCCAAATGGACCATGCAATATACTAATCAAGGGAACCAACAAATTTGGCATAAACATGCCCATCATTAGTGCAACAAAGAACATAAGAGGGGTTAGTTGATCCGGCAAAGTCATTGGGAGTGGCATCACTCCTCTTGGTCATTCCACCCTCAATGGCCTTTGTCACTTTTTCTTGAGGCTTCTCCCCTTCCTTCACAAATGTGACTTCCTTTGAAGGAGGCGGTGCCTTGCCTTTCTTCTTTTTGTTCTTCCTCTTCTTGTTCTTCCTCTTTGATGACTTTGTACCAAAACCAATGCCTTCCTTACCAATGACCTCCTTTTGGGAACTCAAGAGATCATTAAGGTTCTTTTCTCCTTGAATGCACGAGACAAGTCCCTTCTCAAGTTGTGCCTTCAACCTAGTGTTTTCCTCAACGAGAGGAGCATGCTCACAACAAGAGTTAGAGGAACTAGGTTTCTCTACCACAATAATAGGAGAAAAGGTAGTAATTTATTTAGTGAGTTGCATACTTGTTTCATCATGAGCCTTCTTGAGAGCCATGAGTTCGTGTTTTAAGGACTTGTGGTCCTTTTCGACTTTCTCATGATCCACAAGAAGTCTTTCATGAGCCTCAACAAGTTCATCATTTTTAGTCTTGAGATCACAAGCAATAGCATTAGAATGTTTAAGGTCAAGTTTTAGCTTAGAGATATCAATAGCATACGTCTCATCAAGAGACAACTTAAGCTCACGCTCTTCTTTGAGAGAATGAGATAGCTCCCCTATCTCATCCGCATAGTCGCGACTATGACCTTGCAACTCGATGATAGTCTCATCAAGTTGCTCAATGTGAGCATGTGCTTCTCCTAGTTGTTCCAAGAGAGCCACAAAATGTCCCTTTGCAACACCTTTGAGTTTGGACATGAATAGTTCGAATTCATTCTCCTCATGTGCTTTGGGCTCCTCATTTTCCTCCACACAATCCAACAAAGAGGTGTTAGTGGGAGTAAATGGTTTAGAGTGAGGAGTTACCGAGGTAGTCTTGGCCATAAGACACTTGTGGATGATGTGAGGGTTCTCGTTGGGGGAGTTGAAGAGAGACGTTGATGAGGGGGATTCAATGGCGATGGCAACGGTGGCGGTTGCCACAATATCACCACTTTCTTCATCCTCCTCATCATCGGAATAGTATTCTTCTTGAGCCACCAACACACGTTGTGGCTTCCTCTTCACAAAGGTCTTGTTCAATGGTGGCTTGTTCTTGTCCTTACGGATGAGCTTTCCACCGTGGTATTCTCTCTTCTCATACGGACAATCCGCAACAAAGTGACTCACATTGCCACAATTGAAGCAAGTTCTTATTCTTTGGCCCTTTGGCTTGAAGCTACTTGAGTTGGACTTGAAGTTCTTCTTGTTTCCCCAAAATTGTCTTGACGCTAGAGCCATGTGCTCATTGTAAGCATACTTGGTGTCTTCCGGACCCACATCCTCTTCATCTTCATCTTCCTCAACTTGAACCTCCTTGGCCTTCAAGGCAAGAGATGGCATCTTGGATCCGCTTTGGCGAGCCAATTCCAAGATTTCCATGGCAACGAATTCATCCAAGACTTGGTTTGAACTCAACTCGCGAAAGTCGGGCCTTTGACGAATGACCTTGGTGATATGCTTCTTGTGTAGGAGCATAGCCATGATGGACTTTCTCTTTATCCATCCGTCATCGGTGTCCATGCTCCCATGGTCCGTCATGGAATTTGCGAGAGCCACCAACCTTTGATGAACATCCTCAGAAGACTCCCCTTCATTCCGGACAAAGTGATCGGCTTGATCTTGAATCTTGTCAAACTTTGAGCACCGTATGCTACTGCTTCCCATGAGAGTCCTCTCGAAAATATCCCACATCTCTTTGGCCGTTTCACACTTTAGGACAAGATTGTATTGCTCTTCCTTCAACCCATTTCCTATCACGAGCATAGCATGACTGTTGATGGTGTTGTCCCGATATTCTCTTAGGGTCATGTTGTGGCGGTCACGAGGAGTAAATCCCTCCTCAACGATGCGCCAAAGTTCCACGGAGGACCCCTTCAAGTGTCTCTTCATGCGATGAGCCCAAACCGGATAAGCATCTTTGTTAAGGATGGGAATAGTTCCTGCATGTGCAAAATGGGGTTCGAGTAGAGGTAGAGAGTTATAAGTAACAGGAGGAGCCACCAAGGAATGGATACCCGATCCATTCCCCGTACGAGGAATGGATCGGATATCATTCCTACCATCATCATTAGATTGGGAGATGACATCTCCTCCACCCAACGTTGGAATGTTGGGGATGATGGTGGGATTGCTCTCCGAGGGCATCCTTGACATGAGACAACCAAGCATATCGGTAACTTTGTTCATGTGAGCCTTAATGGCGGACATGCCTTCATTGTACTCATGTCGAGAGATAGATGATGAGTCATCCTTCGCGAGCGTATTCGTGAAGCCCTCGATATTTGGATTCCCTTCCAAAAGAGAAGGGTTCGGAGTAGCTCCTGGAAGCTCAACCTCTACCGGTTTATCCTCTTCCGACATCCTCTTAAGGCGGTAAAGCCCTTAATAAGATACGAGGCTCTGATACCAATTGAAAGGATGGGAATGTCGACTAGAGGGGGGTGAATAGGCGACTAACACTTTTTAAACTTTTCTTAACAATTTAGGCTCAACAAGGAATAGGTTGTCTAGATATGCAGCTATGTGAGCAACCTATATGCCAACAACTATGATATAACAAGCAAGCAATAAATAAGCAAGGAAAGTAACTTGCGCGATGTAAAGGTAAAGGGGAACACGGGAGACAAGGATATTTTTCCGAAGTTCCTTCTCTTTCGAGAAGTACGTCTCCGTTTGGAGAGGGTGAGGAGCACAATGCTCACACGAAGCCAACGGGGGCCACCCTATTTCTCCTCACGCTCTTACCGATGTAAGATGTCGTGAACCACTACGAGGCGGCCTTGAAGGTGGCAACCAAACCTTTACAAACAAGGTTGGGGCAAACTCCACAACTTAATTGGAGGCTCCCAACGAAACCACGAAGCTTCACCACAATGGAATGTGGCTTCGAGGTGACCTCTTCCGTCTAGGGCACCAACGCACCCAAGAGTAACAAGATCCACACGGGATTATTGGGGGGAATCAAATATCCTTTGGTGGAAGTGTAGATCGGGGCCTCCTCTTCCAAGCCCTAGAGAATCAACAAGTTTTGATGGCTAGGGAGGGAGATCGGGAAAGAATGGAGCTTGGGCGTCAATGGAGGTGAGAGCAATAAATGAGGTCAGTCTCAATGGGGAAGAATACCCCCTTTTATAGGTGCCCTTAAATGCAGTCGTTGGCTGTCCACCAACCACGGTAGTGCCTCTACAGGAGCGGTACTACCGCGCTGCGGTACTACCGTACCGAGAGCGGTACTACCGCTCCACGGTACTACCGAGCCCCAGTGCCGCCCCCACTACCGCAGAGTCCAGTGGGAATCCGGTAGTGGATGCGGTACTGGTTCACGGTACTACCGCTCTGCGAGCGGTACTACCGCTCCACGGTACTACCGAGCCCCAGTACCGTCCCCACTACCGCAGAGTCCAATGGGAATCCAGTAGTGGATGCGGTACTGGTGCACGGTACTACCGCTCCACGGTACTACCGAGCCCCAGTGTCGCCTCCACTACCGCAGAGTCCAGTGGGAATCCGGTAGTGGATGTGGTACTGGTCCACGGTACTACCGTGGAGCGGTACTACCGCTCCTAGAGCGGTACTACCGCCCTGGTAGAGCCAGGGAGCCACATCCAAAAGTCCCCACACCTCCACGATGCAAAAGAAATATGTGGGTGCAGAAAGTGAGACCGTGTGATGATTCCACCCACCATTTCCAAAGCGGATCCCCTCTTCATAGTACGGTTTACCTACGACTCAATTAACACAAAAGGAGATCGAAAGAAAAACTCCATCTTCACGTTTCGTACACCGAGGGGGCAATAACCGTCTTGTGCCAATAATGTCGTTATCTGAAATGCTCAACTCAACCGGTTAGTCTGAAAATGTATTGTCATTAATCACCAAAACCAATCAAGGGAAAACATGCCCTATCACTCTGGAAAGACGTCTGGGAACTCACAGACAACTTTGACTTCTTCGAGCAAAGGTGCAACTCCTACGTTCAAGGCGTACAACTGTGGTGCTCCTGGCATTGAGCCACAAGTGTACAAGACTTCTGCAGCTGAATCGTGTGTCAACTTCACGGATCTGGTCGGACAATCAATATTGGCCTTGTTTTGCACAAGCCAATCCATGCCCAAGATGACATCAATGTCGGAACACGGAAGCAAGATTAAAGAAGCTGGAAACATGCAGCCCTGGATATCAATCCTCACAAACGGAGCACGAACTGCAGAGCCAAACTTGGAACCAGGAGAGAGGATAGACAACGGGGTTGGTAAATCCTCCAAGGTGAGTACCTCCTCATGAGAGAATCTCTGCGATACAAAGGAAAGGGAAGCTCCGGAATCGAACAACACAGTCGCGGGAACAGAATTAACAAGCAACCTACCAAGAACGATCTCTGAAGACTGCCGCGCATCTGTGAGCATCACGTTGTTTACTCGAACTGCACGTGGTTGTGCCTTCACCATCGCAGTGTTCGGAGTAGAGCGAGGTGGAGGCGGTGGAAGACGAGCAAAGCGTGGGTCAGTGCACTTGTCTGAGTAGTGCCCCGGACCTCCACACTTGTAGCAGATCACGCCTGACCTGGGCTGGGACTGCGGCCTGGGTGGCCTCGCGTGTGGTGGTGTAGAGCGAGGCCTCTGCTGAACTGGGACGGCAGGGCGGGCAAAAGTGCGGACAACTTCCCCCCTCTGATGGAACTGCTGACTCTGCGGTGGTGCCTCTGTAACCCAAGTCTTTGCCTTCTTGTGGACCATCACTGCAGAGTTGTGCTCTCTCTGGCGCTTCCTGTCTGCATCCCACTCTGCTCTGGATGACTCCTGGCGGATAGCCTGATCCATGAACTGCGAGAGCAACGTGGGGTTGCACTGGGTGAGTGCGTACTTGATCTCTGTGCTGGGACCCCCACGGAACCTGGCAATCCGCTTGGCCTCTGTGCTGACCTCCTCCGGAGCGTACCTAGCGAGCCTGACGAAGGCCAGGTTGTACTCCTGAACTGACATGTCACCCTGTCTCAGAGCCAAGAACTCCTCTCGCTTCCTGTCCATCAAGCCACTCGGAATATGTGCTTCTCTGAAGTCTGCGACAAAGGATGCCCACGTGATGATAGCATCGCCCTTGTTGGCCTTGTAGTTATCGTACCAGCTGGCTGCTGCACCCTGAAGCTGGAAGGAGGCGAAGGTGATGTAGTCGACTGGTCTGACGGTGTTTGCATTGAAGTGCTTCTTGATCTCTGCAATCCAATCATCCGCTTCCAGCGGGTCTCGAGCCTCGGAGAACCTGGAGGGGTTGATAGCAAGGAACCGCTGCAGAGTGGTGTACTGTGGTCGATCACTCCTCTGGGTAGTCTGGTTCTGCAGCATCTGTAAGATCGCAGTTGTGCCCTGAGCCACTGCGGTCACAGCCTCCCCAAGGAGAGGGTTCTCTGGCGGCGGCATGTTCTCTATTGGCATCCTGTATACAGGAACACTTGTGAGAACATGGTAGAACATTGACGAAACCAGAAGATAAAGCAATATTGACAACAAAACTTCCTCATGAGGTATGAGAAAGCCGAAGGATGAAATTCCACCAAGGTTAACCCGGAAAGTCGAAATCTAGGTGCTACTGGAATCCCCAAACCGAGATCATCCGAATCCAAGAAAATAATCTCCTAGCGAGCACACAACAATATATACGAGTGGTTGAAGACATGAACGTTGAGACATCTGCCCTAAACGGCCCGCCGAAGCGGTCTCCTATAGGGGGAGGAACCACATACGGAGGATGCCAACCATCCCTGTATAGGAGTTTCACCTGAGGTACGCCGTAAGCGAGGTGGAGCTGTCAACCCCAAGTGGCGGCTCAGTGTTCTCAACGTACGCCAACCCTTCTCGTCGCTAGCAAAAAATTATAGAGGAATCAGAGCCTCATCTAAACGAGAACCTAGATTTGTTTTGGAAAGGGGATAAGTTGTAGAGAGAAAATTGCGTTTCACTTCCTCACGGAAAAATGGGTGGGAGGGTGGGGTAAGAAGAAAAAGAAAGAGTTCCTACTCTCCGATTTCTCCTTAATAACTACAAAATAGTTTCTAGACTCAACTTCGGCCAGTAAGGGGTCCTACAGTCAGTCCTGCTCTGATACCAAGTTGTAAGGCCCCCAATGCGGTGCTAACTCAAGTTAGTCGCTTTCGCGTCTCGCTCAAGTTAGTAGCGCATAAAAGGCCACCGACTCATGACACTCGCACTCGTGTCGCTGTCGGATTCTCAACAACGGGTAAGAGATAAATATATAGAGTCCATGGCATACATCGCCGCTGGAATTTATTACATCATCTCAGAGGTCCATGGACCCAACAGTACATCATGCAACAAGCGGAAGACAATCACGACCGAGTACGGTCAAAATCCAAATGGCCTTAGAGAGGGCTGCACATAAATAGTCCACCCACGGATCGTCGGAGCCCAACTATAGGATCTACTGAACGAAGTCATCATAAATCGTCGTCCTTTGGGGGCACCTCCACAAAGTATCGTCCGGTGCTCGGGTCGAGGTAGTAGTCAACTGCAGCGGCCGATCAGGCAAAACAGTAAAAGCACAAAAGGAAAACAGGGGGTGAGATTATACCATTACAGGATAACTAACTCCCTACGGTAAGACAAGGTAAAAGTAAAGGTTGCAGCCGCACTAGCATATATGGTGGCTATCGTTCCATTAGAGTAAAGGTAAGATCCAAGAATACACGCGATATCGTGTCATAAGTCTGCTATCCACCTACTTACGTCAAACATAACACAACCTGGATCTTCTCTCGGTCGACGAAGAAAAGAAACCAAGGCACTCACACGGTAGGCAAGTTTTTAATTATGATTCAGAATTATGTTATTCTATGAACAAGGAGTAGGTCTCAAGTCGTCCATAACCGCGGACACGGCTTTTCGAAAAGATTTAACCCTGCAGGGGTGTACCAACTGCCCATCATAGGCTTCGCATGTACGCCCGGTTTCCGCTTGGAGGGTGAAGGCGCCTGAAACTACGGAACGTCAGAGTCCCTCCAACTAACAACGCACAACTCCGGGTGGCCCCCGGTGAGTCGACACCCAACTCAAAAGCCGGCCGCGCTCTCGAATCGGCCTCTACCGTCTGGACGAGGTCGAGAGGAACTGCCCTCGCCCGGGCAGGCTCTCTAGCTTCCAGGTGTGGACCAACGGGATATACCATCCCCCTGGCCCCCTTTGTTTTAAATCCACTCGAGCGCTAACCAGTTACACACACGGGTTTCAAAAGGTAAAATCATCTTGGGCCACCACTAGAACTGTTTGGAGCTAGGTAGGTAAGACAAGGGGACCCCATAGAATCCTGCACACGATTAGGCACGCTCGTCAAGAAACACAATACCCGGAACTCGGGACCTAGGTGACTCAAATGGAACAAAACACCTGGAGGGAACAGCCCGGTCTCCCACCTTTCGTCAAGTATAAATTAACATCATAATAATGATAAATATCAACCAACTTCTTTAATAACATGATATCCCAACCATAGCATAGGGTAAGCAGCAAGTTTTCCTACTCATACTAAGAAATGGCTGAGCAGCGGTAACTTAGCAATACAATGTTTGATGGGATGTGGGGATCATGGTTGTTTGGTTTTATTAAGGCATAAGCAAGGTGGATAGGATCAATCAATCCGTTCTAGACTACAGCTAGGCAGGTAGGCAGAGAGTTATAAAGTAATGGTATGAATATTCCCCTTGCCTGGGTAATCGGTCGTTGAAGCAGACGTAGCAGGGTCCTCGGGCTCGGTGTCGGAAACCTCCACGTAAGTCTACTCGGCATTCTCAGGTGCTAACGTAAGGTACCGGCAAGGAAAGGCACACAAGTAAGCAACGAGAACTAATGCACATTCATGGATGGGATGATCAATTTTAATAGGCATGATGTGACCCTATCTAGTCAATTGAAATGAAGGTGGTGACGACACGTCAACAACTTCATATGCAATTATTTACATTTTTATGGCCTTGGCCTTAGCCTTAATTTTTGTGTAAGTAACATGGCAACATGGCATGGCATGAAACAATAACAACAATAACATTAAATAACATCGTAAAGAAAAAAAGAAGAAAAAAAAGCAATTAACGATTCCGGAGACGGAGAAGAGTGTCGGTGAACTGGCACCAAAAGGAAGAATCGAGGGAACAAGGATTGAATCATCTGGTGACAACATGATGGATGGAAAAAAAACAGAAGGCTTTGAGAGGCCCAACCTGTGGAGGCTCAAAGCATCGAAAAAGATAAAGGTGGCAAGGTCAAGCATTTGAAAATGGGGCAACACCAAAATGGCATGGTCACATATGGGTTCAACTTCCCTCCATAGTTTGAAAACTTATGTTTTGCTCAAAACATAAATCAGAGGTGACCATCATGCTCAGTGGATTCTACCCAAGTATCATGTACAACATGTTGGGCAAGGTGCAAAATTCAAACAGAATTGAATTTGCAAAGAAAATGAAAAAGGAAACAAAAGGAAAAGGGCAGCAGGAAAAGAAAGAAAAAAAAGGGGGAGGCCCCTGCTGGGCTGGCTTCGGCAACATCGAGCCTAGCTCGGCCAGCAGCTGGGCCAGCCTCGCTAACCACGGCCCAGCTTGGTTGTTGTCTGCCCCCGGGCGTCCACGGCGAGGGAGAGAAAGGGGGCCGAGCCCACTAGCACGCTGCCGCCTGGGTAAAAGGGAATAAATAAAAAAAGGAGGGGGAAACTACAGGAGGGGGGCTCGATCCCGAGACCTCTCGGCAGCTTCCCATGGCGCTGGCCACTGCGCTATGCCGGCGACGCTCGATAGCAAAGGGGTAAAAGCCCTAGCTAAGCAGGGATTCGACAGCGCAACTTAAGAAACTGAAGAAAACGACCCCAATCTCTGAACTTGTCACTGACGAAACTGAAAGCAGTTTCAGACAGTGAGCGGGGCACCTTCTCTGAACCCGTCGCGGCGACCACCTTCCGGCGAGGCCCACGTCGTGCTCCGGCCATCTTCTGCCGCGCCACCACGAGGAAGCTCAAGACTGCGCCTTCCTCTACATACCGGTGCAAGCCATGGCCTCCAACTCCATCTCAACTGGCCGGAAACATCACGGGAACAGAGCGGCGACGCACATCTCTGAACCTGCAAACACACCGGTGGCGCGGCCAACTTTAGGTGAGGATGGCATTGCGCACAGCTCACCGGTGACCAAGCTACGATGCACAACCCGTATCTGGGACCTCCTTCTACGCCTCTGCACCTCGGATCTCACCGCTAGCTCCACGACGGCGACGGGTGCATCGACTTAAGACACGGCGGCGGCACTGCACACTGCACTTCTTCAGACCGCGGCGCGACTACTACGGCTACCTAGAGCAAGCGTCCTCCTTTGCGATCACAAACGTGCTCTGGACGAGCACAGAGCGCGCCCGCACACACCTCGTCATTGCCACGGTCACGGTGATCACCGGACTGGCCTGGATCCGTGACACGGCGGCTGGCAACGCGCACCTACGGCTACGTCCTACTACGCGAGCACGAAGAGGATGGGGAGCATCCAGAAGCTCACCTAGGGGGGCTTGGCGACGAACTCGAACGCGCTGGAGACGAAGAAGAGGAACAGGACGGCGTCGCGGTCGAAGACGTCCACGGCGGCGCTCATCATCGTCAGGCTGGCCCAGCTCCTCCTAGTGTAAACCTGCAGCACCAGGAGCAGCGGAGCGCATGGAGGTTGGTTAATTCGACCCCGCGACCAAGCAATTGAGCAGGAGCGGCGGCGAATTACCGGAATCAAGCGTCAGGACGGCGGAACAGGGGAGACGAAGGGGAACCATGGCAGCGGCGGCGAGCGAGAGGAGAAGGGGGGAATGGTTCTAGGGTTCGCAGGGGAGCCCTAGGGGGCGCTTATATGCTGGGGAGGGCCACCGGACACGCTGGCGCAGCTCTGTCTCCGTGGCTCTCTCCGGCGAGAAAAAGCAGAGAGGGGAGAGGAGAGCCATGGTGTAAAGGTGGGGGACGACCCCCTCCTCGTACCGTTTCACCAATGGGCTGGGCTCGGGATGGATCAGGCCCAGCTGGGCCAAGCCTGCTGCTGGGGGTAGAAAAAGGAGGGCAAAGCCCTTTGCTAAAAAAAAATTAAAAACAGCAAGCGAAAGAAAAAGAAAAACCAGAGAAGAAAAGGAGAAATTAAATATAGCACAATATGTTTTATCTCCTTGACACATGCTTGAAACTCCAAAATTGGTTTGGCCAATTTTTGGATGCAAAGAAAAATACCCAAGTTGAAAACAATGCCTCTTTTCCATTTAAAATTAAATAGGAGAGGTGCTAGGGGAATTTTGGGGAAGAAACCACAAGGTGAAAAATTCCATGAGCTCAAGAATCTTGATCCTTGCATCTCTATGGATTTTAAAAAAATTGGTTTGACCAATTTTATCAACAACAAAAATGTGGGCTCCTTTTTAAATTCAACACCACTTTGAACTAGAGCCCCTATTTTTGGTGATGGAAAAAATGATTCAAGGATTTTAAAACCCTTGCTCAAGCAAAAGAAATGGCTAGGACAAGTTTGAGGTTTAGGGGAGATCACAAACAAATGGAACAATTCACCCAACATCATTCTTTAAACACTTTGTTTGAATTCAAAAGCAAATCAAATGAGCTCAAAACTCAATGCCATTTGGAATCATCACATGGAATTACATCAACTAGCATCATGCCAATTTACAAAGTCATCAGACAAAGTGAAATTCCA
This sequence comes from Bromus sterilis, assembly GCA_950022295.1. Classification (NCBI taxonomy): domain Eukaryota; kingdom Viridiplantae; phylum Streptophyta; class Magnoliopsida; order Poales; family Poaceae; genus Bromus; species Bromus sterilis. Next base: position 238,132,637 of record OX465596.1, read on the forward strand.
TTATGGATTACAATTATTGCAAATGGGTTGTTACAACCATTTCCTGCAGGTATCCCGTAAAAATATTTTGGATAACCACTGTGAGGGAATCGATTGTTGCTTAGTATTGGCGCCTAACTTGTCAGCCATGAAGGTTCGGTATATGGAAGACTCCTCTTTTCCTAAGGATTCAAGACCTCAAAGGAGTTGGTGAAATTTCTATGAAGGCTGTCACCAACGGATTAAGATTTTTGAAGACCACGTCGCATTCCTTTTAAGGGTGGTAGCACCCTAGACCATCGGAGGATCGGTGGACCGTCATGAAGACCCAAACCCTAACCTTTTCTTTCTAACCTCTTCGAATCTCGGGGACGATATTCCTTTTAAAGGTGGTAGTTTGAAACATCCCAAAAAAATTCAAATTTTGGAATGTTAATAAATTAATTATAATAATGATTGTTTGCTTGATATGATTGATTTTCAGTAGGATTTAAAACTTTTGGAATTTAAATGAATATTAAAATGAGAGGGAATAAAAGGACTTTCCCTAATATTCGTTGATTGGTGTTTTGGAATTTTATATTTAAAACAAATCCAATAAATTAAAAATGAGAGAAGGTAATATGACTCCTTCATTATAAAAGAAAATTGGAAATGTCTTAATGTGATTTTATTTTGATTGGAGTTATTTAAAGAATTTCCCATTCAAAAATAATAACAACTTGAGGGAAGATAAAATAAGTTCTTCAAAAAAATGGAGTGGGAATTATTTAAATAATTATTAAAAAAAATTGTTGATTTTTGAAATATTTAATAACTAAATAAAGTCATTGAAAATTGTCTTTATTTTTATTTTTATTTTTTGAAAATATCTTCATTGCGTAATTTTCTTTAGATTATTTGACGAATTTAGGAATTTATTTCATATTTTCTGATGTGTATTTATTTTTGTAAAATTGTTTGAAATTTCGGTTTTAAAGAAAAAAAAAGGTTGCCCAGCCGGCCCAGTACCCTTTTTCGTCCACGAGCGCAATTTAAGCCCGAGCCGGATCCAAATTTTTTTTTCTTTTCTTCTGTGTCTATATAAAGCTTTTCCAGAAAAAAATTTATTCTTTTTTTTTGGAAAACCCTAATCTACGGGTCCCGCATCGCCGCCGCCGGGACCAACTCGCCGCCGCCGCCGGAACCGGTGCCTCCCGCCGCCACCACCGTCTCGGCCGCTCGCCGGAGACGAGCTTCACCGTGTCACCCCGTCACGGTCGCGCCCGGCCACCTTGCTGTGCGCCTCCACTGCGCCCCGCACGCCGCCTTCGCCGGCTGCCGCTTGCCAGACCGCTCCGAGCGCCGCCGCAATTCGCTGGAGGCCGAGCGCCGCCAGGCCGTTCCGCCCCGCGCGGCCACGCTGCCCCGACGGGCCTAGCGCCACCCCGCGGCTGTCGCGCACCTCCCGCCCCGTGCGCCGCCGTCAACGTCGCGCTGCTCGCCGGCCGGAGCCCGCCGCCGCCACCAGCCGCCGGTTCGCCGTAGTTCACCGGAAAACAGATCCAGTCAACTGACTCCAGGGACTCGATCGCTTTTTTGGAAAAAATATATTTGCGATCGAGTCCTTTCTGTAGAAAACACCCCGGATTCCATTTTCGCAATATCTCCTAAAACGTGTGTCGGAATCAGGTGAAACTTTTTCCTACGCACTCGTCTTGTTCTGTAGTTTAGCATGGAATCAACTTTGCACACATTTGCACACTTTTGAATTTTAATTCATTTAAATTCAAATTCAAATTCCGAAGGCCGTATCTTTTAAACCATTGATCCAAATCGAGTGATTCTTTTTGTGTTGGATCACTCGTGTCATCTACTTTTCGTTTATATCTTATGTACACAAAAAAATTCAAATGTTTCTTGATCTGTTTAAAATCAAATTCATTTCAAATTTGAACCCGCTATGACCTGTGTTGTAGTATTCCGTTTTACATGATTCCTTTTGCATATCGGATCGTTTGAGACATGTTATCGGTAAGATTCACACACTTTTCATGTGGGCATGATTTCCACCTTGAATTCATAAGTCCATAGTCACAAATCTTTACCGATAGTTCTTTATCTATTGACTCTCTCGAGTTCACCTTCCACCTGTCACCTTCGAGCACATCGACACTTGTACCTTATCGAGCCTAGCTATTTTTGTTGCTAAACCTTGTTGTATTTGATTGATTGTTCTTGTGATTCTTATTAATGGCATGATTACTTATTTGAGTTCTTTCGTTGCTGATAGATTGCTCCGAGTGTGACGAGTAGAGTTATCTGGATCGTGAGAGTGAAGAACTTCATCGAATGTACAAGGCAAGTCATACTTTGGCCATTTCACAACCTATATTTTTACCTATGCATGTAGCAAATATCACCCTATGCATGTGTAGGAAGTTTTTATATTATTATTGTTGCAAACCTGGTAGGGTAGCCATATGATCTTATGTTGTTTTCTTAGACAACCTATCACGTGTTTGTTATATATTTGCTATGCTTGTAGACGGGGATTGGTTTGAGATTACATTGAGCTATGTGAGGATTTAATGACTTGACTAGGAAACCTTTAATTAGAATACACCTCTGGACGGGCAGGGAGTGCTTCCTAGGGGCTCGTGCCTTAGCTAAGGCGAGACCAGGTTGTACCCCTAATAGATGGTTTTGGTGGTCGAAAGAACGTCATGGTATCTATCCTCTGAACGTAAGTGGGCGTCGTCCAGGCTCAAAAAAATCAGACATACTTGGTGACCAATAGCTTCCATGTACAACCGCTGGCCATATGGGCTCTGGCTTAGTCGAGTATGTTGTAGGAAGCCTCTCCCGTGCAAAGCTAGCAGATGTAGATTTTGGTAGGTGTACCGGCTTGCCGTTGGGTGTAGGTGACCTCTTCTGAAAGACTTCGTCTCAATCTTCGGGTTGAGTCCAGCGGGGAAAGTGTACTAACCTATGCAGAGTAAAAACTGATCATGATTAGCCGTGTCCACGGTTATGGACAACTTTGAGCAACTTGGGCATTACTGTTATTGAAGGATCTTGACAGATGACTCACCTTAATAAAACTTGAGTGGGCAAGATTTAATAAAGGGTTTGGGTTGGTACTGGTGTAACCCAGTTCAACCTTAAGTAGTAAGATAAACTAAAATTTGATTTAGGTAGACTAAGGAAAAATCAGCTTTCTGCAAAATAAAACCATAAGCCTTCCTTTGACTTATCCTTCATGTAGATGTAGGTCTGTTATATACTTTTTCGTGTGACTTTCCGTACAAATCAGATGTACTGACCCGTTGTCGGGCTGTAACCTTCGGTGTTGCAGGATTGTATACGACGAGTAAGTGATGCGATGTAGGGTTGCGATGTCTATACTCAACTTGCCGGTGGAGTTGATGGACGCCACGAATCTCTTTATTATTTTCCGCTGTATTCTATTTGTATGCTAGCCGTGAGCTATGCAGGTATGATTAATTGTAATACTGGATGTTCGATGTAATATATATGAAATGTGGTTTATTCTTGATATTACATCATATACTGTGTGTGCTAACTATTGATCCAGGGGCTGGCACAGAATGCCCAGAGACTTGGATTCTTAGTGAATCGGGTTATTACAGATATACACAACTATGAATCTTTTGCATACTACTTGGCTTGCTAACGCCATCCCTGTAGTTTCTTGTGTGTGTTCAACCTAAGTATGAGACAAAATCCGATATGTTTGTTCCTTTTTAAGAATGCCGATGATTAAACCCGTTAGTTGTGACACCATGTGACTGCAGGGTTGGTCGAGTGAGCCTTGTGATATGCACAAGTACGGAACATGTGCATCTTACTTGGCTCACTTGCTCCGTCCCTGTAGTTGCTTGTGTATATGTCTAATCGAAGTATCAGGCACAAATCATATTACTTTTCATGATTAATTTTCTACTTTTCATAATTGTGTATTGACTTTGAACTAGTTGACGACGAGGAGAAAATCATCCAGTGCGACTATTGTGACGATAACTCTGGTCGGTGCGACAAGTATCCGAAATTGGATGGATGAAGAAAGATACTTATCCCTCACGCTTAGGCGCGAATTCAAAAAAATAACGGTATATAAAACTTCTGTGACATCTTTTTATTTAAGCATGCTTCACTTCAACTTTTGTTTTGACATGTAATTTTTTTATAATCAACTAGCGCATCCCATGCTATGCAAGACGTCACATATGTGACTTTGTTAAATGCAATGTTGGCAAGAGAACGAAACAATAGAAGACAAACTAAAGACGATGGAACATGGTATAACTTTAAAGATCGAGGTCACTAATAAACCTTGGTGCACTTATTTTGCTTGTCCAAATTGGTATGCATTATGCAAGGCATATGCATTAGATGAGGGTATGCAAATAACCTTTGATCTTGGACCCCATCGTCGAGATGGTATTAAATTTAGAAATAAGTATATTTGGATGCTAGTGGATGAGAAGAAGCTAGTTCTATCTCAACGTGAGTTTCTTAAACAAATTTGACTTGTTTTATTCCTTATTTCCTTTCTTCCCAAGTTGACAACTTATTTTTAATTGTCACTTTATCTCTATGCTCCGAAGGATGTACGCAAGATATTTGATAATGCTTTTTATAATGGTGGCTTTGACCTAACAATGTATGAACAAGATGAGTTCATCGAGGTTCTTAAAGGTGTAACTGGCTTTGCAAACTTTTATGATGTTGGCGAATCTTATAAACCATATGTGCAATTTGTTGTCGAGTTGTTTCCGGGATATGTAAATGGTTTGAACATGGTGAGATTTTTTTACTATTATGTCACTAGACCATCATTTTCAGAAATCTTTTGACATAAGATTAACTATACCGCATTACTAAGTATTTTACTCATATGTTTTCAATAGAGGATCCTGAAACCATGTGTGCGTAGGTGGATGCCTCATAGAGGCGAGTTGACAGTTGTTACTGCACGGCCATGGGATGTACTCTTCAATACTGAATACTCCACTGAAAGTGAACATGATAGCTGCTTAAGAATCAAAGGATGGAAAAGGACAGTAAATCGGATGAGTACAAAAGCTTGGGAAAAGTTGTTCTCCATATTACATTATGGAAATAGAGGTGTCTTTTGGGTTTTTTACATTTACACTTTGTAGGTTCAGGAGTAGGTTGTTTCGCACTTGTTGTTAAATATTATCTTGTTGAAGAAATCGTACTTGTGTTGGATTATTATGTGTATATATATACATATATATATATTATGCTAATATTCTGTCGGTCTATCCTGCTAATATTAGCAGAATAACTATTCTGCTAACACTTCTGCACTGCATCGTATCGCTAAGGGAACCGCATTGCTGACTCACGAGCACTGCATCTCGGGTAAAAATGAACCGCATGCAGTATTTTCGCCTTAACTTTTTAACCGTTGCTCGTAATTGAGCGTATGATACACTGTCGGATTCGTGTGGAAATGGAGCATCTTTCGTATGTTGAACACTTGTCCCAATTCCTCAAGGATTAAGAGAAGTTTTGAAAACGGTGCGTCGGCCCACTTTCACAGCGGGAGTTCTTTTGCGATTTCTCTTAAACCGTTCGTCGGAACGATGCGGAAGATACACCGTTGGAAAGATATCGATTAGGCGCTTCGTCCATATGTAGAACACTTTCTCTAATTCCTCATGCTTTGTGGGTGATTTCAAATTGCAAAAACGCATAAACTCTGTTTTTTAGGCGGATCTTGTAGAGAGTCAAACTTTTTAACCGTTTGTCGGATCGATGCGTATGATACACCTTGGATTCGTATGGAGTAGGACCATCTCGTATATGTTGAACACTTTTCGATTTGCTTCACGGTTTTGAAGTAATTTCGAAAACGGTATGCTGCCCTCGCGTGGACAGCGGGCATTTTTTCGTTTTTTTTTATTCGCTTTCCGATTGATTCAATTCATACACCGTTGGATAAATATCATCGAGGCACTCCATTTTTATGTAAAACACTCTCTAATTCATCACGTTTTAAAAGCTACGTCAAATTTACTAAACCACGAAACTCTGTTTTTCGCGGAACCGAAATCGGGCGAAGTGAACTACATTCGCCCGGCGACCGCACCGCATCCGACGGGCAACCGCACTGCATTATCGATAAACAGAAATGCACGTGTTTTTTCGGATCCTAATTCGACGAAATGAACTGCATGCGACTTCATCCGACGGGCAAGCGCACTTCATTATCGGCAAATAGAAGTGCACGTGTTTTTTTGCGATTCCGGCATAGTGAACTACACGCAATTGGATCCGATGGGCAACCGCACTGCATTATCAGCAAACAAAAATGCATCCGACGGGCAAGCGCCCTGGATTATCGGCAAATAGAAGTGCACGTGTTATTTTGCGATTCCGAAATCGGCGTAATGAACTACACGCGATTGCATCCGATGGGCAACCGCACTGCATTATCAACAAACAAAAATGAATGTGCTTTTTCGCTTATCTAAAATCAGCGAATTGAAGTGGATCCCTCGGGCAGCCGCATTGCATTGTCGAAGAGAAAGAACTGCACAAGTTTTATTTATTTATTTATCAAACCATCGCAGTTTGCTTTAGAATAAATGAACCACGGTGCACAAAGAAAGTGGACAGCGGAAGTTTAATTTTTTTGCATCATATATATAATAATGAATTTTATTGGACGACACTACTCCATACAAAAACTGCACTACACCACACGAGCAAGTAAACTCCATATTTTTCCTTTTTATAATTTTTTTACGTACAAGTGGACATCATTCTTTTTACTCTCGTCAAGTGAGCTGATTTACATCCATTGAGTGAACTACAATTTTTTTTATCTTATCAAAAATATTATTGAAGACAGGAGACCACATAAGCGAGATTAGTGAACTGTAATTTTTTGTTTTCCCAGAGTACACAAACAATTGTGAACCTCTTTATCGTATCCATGGAAATGAAAAAACAACATTTTAATCAAAATATTTTTTCTACAAGGTAGTGAACCGCACACATTAGTCTAATAAGCTCACTTTTTGTAACAATTCAGTTTCAATTTCTAAATAATCTTCATGTTTCACCCCGTGCACAAACATCAGCAGGAGAGCTGCACGCTACGAGCCAATGAGTTGAACACCACTGGAGTGCCTATAAATTCAAAAGAAAGTAAAATAACAGTGAGTGTCCATTGAAATTTATCAAGTAAGCCGCTGGCTTAAATTGCAATGTAGAGAACAAATAAAATGTTCCTCACGCCATCTACCTACCACATTAGGTAAGGCTACATCTCCTAGTCCACTTGACACTTTATCCCAGCCGTGATCTATATTCCGATCTCAGAGATCTGATCTCTTGGAAGAAACATAGGGCCAATGATGATCAATTCACTTAAGTAATCTGACGAAGAAACAGAGGTTCTAGCAACAAGACCTAGGTAGAAGCAAAAGATTCAGTATCCATCCATGAGGATATACCAGCTACATCCGCATAAAATCAGTACAGACTAGAGGCTACCGACAGCACCACACCCAAATACACGCGAATAATGCTCTACGTGTGCTTCGATCTGTCGACACGATCCTTGCAACATCCTTTTGTCAATTAGGAAACAAGCCCGGTTGAATAGAAATACCATCCTCTCTTCCCATATCAAGAGAAGACTGAAGCACCAAAGCTTGTCGGTAGTACATTCATCCCTTTTACTGTAACATTGATCAAGCATTACTAAAGGTGGAAAAACAAATACCAAACACGGTACCAATATGTTTCTTTTTTAAGTAAGGAGAGGCAAAGGGGGATACCAGTCCTTTTCAAAGTTTGGCCCCTGTATGATGCCGAAAGGCGCGGCTCATCTTCCAATTGTTCAGTCTCAGAGTTCGTCTTCACTCTTGCAGCCCACCCTTCAGGAAAATTCATCTATTCATCTGCAAGGAGAGGCAAACATGAGTTTGGTGTTCAGGGACTAGATTACTAGGACATGTCGACTCATGGATGTACATGGGTCATATTTTTGCAGCTAAACAACGATAGAAACCCCATCCTCGTTCTGCTCCTCTAGTGCTTGTGAATGAGAAAAGAACTTTTCTTTGTAATAAGAAGTCAAAACGCTGTAGTACACAATTAAAGAAGCAACGAGTCAAGTGCTAATTAGTAAGTACGTCCTAATACAAGATCAAACAAGATTGTCGATTATTTTTGTATTAAGGCGTGCTATGTCAGTGAGCGTCCTCGGGGTGCTGCCTGCAGAAATCACAAACACAAACATCAGATTCGAACTGCACCGGAGACCACGAAAATGCGGAACACAAAACACACACACACGGCCCAGCGAGACGGCCAGAACCGAGAGATGGGGATGCTCGGGTCCAAGATCTGGGAGGACGAATCCCTTTGCGTTGATGCGAGCACGGGCCGGTCTTGCTGTTGGGCTCCGGTCGCGCGAGGTCTGGCGGCGGGTGTGGCAGCGCCGCCGCAGTGGTCAACGGGGTTGACGGGATCCGTCGGGTGGGTGGGATTGGGCGGCATGGGGAAGCCATGGACGACCGCAAGAGCCGGCACCATCGCGGGATCTCTGCAAGGAACCGCGTGGGAGGACGTCGCGTCGCCGGCCAACGGGCGCAGACGGCGGCTAGAAGTGCCCAAGGATCTGGGAGTGCCTCCACATACCCCGCTCGATCTGGCCGCGCCCGATCTGGATGAGCCACGGGAAGACGGTGGGGGTGCGGGAGCCGCGGGAATGAAGGTGGGTGGGGGGGGGGGGGGGGGGGGGGGGACGGGCGCCGCCGGGAAGAAGGTGTGTATGTAGGAAGGGGGGGTGGCGCCGCCGCCGGCAAGAAGGTTGGGCAGGGGGCGCGTGCGTCGCGGGGAAAAAGGTGGGGGCAGCTGATATGTACACGTATGTGCGTATAATTTATGCTTCTTCCATGCATGATTTGTGTGACTTTGCCATGTTTTGTTTGAATTTTTTTTACATTTTTTTATCATATTTGGACTAACCTATTAAATCAATGCATGCAGTTGTCAGTTTCTGTTTTTCTGTTATTTTTGTATTTCAGGTTTTTTGGCTATTAAAAATGTCAAATAAATCCCGAAAAATTATATAAAAAATCAACGACCCGAAAACTTCCCGAATCACCAATGAAGGAAAGGGTGGACCCACCAAGGCCCCAGGAGGATCCCTGGCGCGGCCCCAACCTAGGTCGTGCCAGGAGGCCTCCTGGCTGCCCTGTGGCCCTCTCGGTGCCCCTTTGGCCTATATTTACCCCCCATGACGAAAATCCCTAAGATCGATCTGCTATTTCCGTTCTCCTCTCTGTTCCGCCGCCGCCGTCGTTACAAGATCGGGGCTGCCAGGAGAAGCTGCCCCGTGTAACAACCCAGTTTTCACAGAAATTGAAAATTTTGTTTTCGGTGTGAATTGTTTGATTGTCTGATTTGTTTACGGTGTTTGCAACCCCGATTTATCGATCGGCGATTATTTGTTCCCCTCTTATCTCGTATCGGACGGAGACCGACCCTTGCCACCCTGACACTCGACCTTTGCGACATCGGGTTTCGCCCGATCACCGTCGCGAAAACCGCACGAGACCAGCCGCAGCCAACGGAACGAAAAACCCCGTTTAATAATTAAACGGATTATTTTTTTAGCGCGCCGGAAAGTGTTCTCGGAACGGTTCCAACGCGAGGTGAACGCCGCCGGCTCGACGCGTTGATCACGCAGTTCGAAGTTTTACCCGAATCGAAGGTCCTGCGGACCCCCGGCGGTCAGAAACGTGAGCACCGCGCGCGAGAGAGAAAAACCGGGGATGTTTTTGCAAACTGCCAGCCACCTGGGCTATATAAAGACCACCACACTCCCACCTCTCTCTAGGGTTTCCCTAGCCACAAAATTGCAGCCACCCCCTGAGTTTGCTCAGATCTGCCCAGTTTATCCCAAATTTTGCTCCCATGCGATCTGGACCGTCGGATCTCGCGATCCGACGGCCCAGATCCACCCTAGCCAGCCACCAACCACCTCTCCTCCTAGCCGCCGCCGCTCCGGCCGGCCGCCACCCGGCGACCACGGCGCAGCCGCGCCCCTCCTCTCCTCCTCCCCTTTCCTCTCCTCCCTCTCCCTCTCTCACCCTCGTCGTCCCTTTGCTGCAGGACGCCGCCGGCGACCCCGCGCCCACTGGCCGCCATGGAGCTGCCGCCCCGAGCTCGGGCTCGCGCCACCGCGCCCCTAAGACGACGCCGACGACCCCAGCTGAAAGGATCGAGATAGACCTAGAGGGGGGGTGAATAGGTATTATTACGAATTTTATCAATACTTAGCAATTTTTAATCAATAGTGCGGAAAACAAGGTGTGCCTAATAATTGCAAGTTCTATTTAGCAAAGACAAGATAAACACAAGGACAATAAACACAAGCAAGTGAGGGGCAAATAATACGGTAGTACAAGTAGTAAGGGAAAAGAGTAGGGATAACCGAATGACGCGGAGACAACGATGTATCCCGATGTTCACTTCCTTGGAGGGAAGCTACTCACCGTTCGGAGAGAGTGGGTGAAACCACGAAGGCACACCTACGCCATGAAGGCTCACTCTATTCCCCTTGAGATATCACCACGAAGGCGATTCCCAACCACTACCGGTTGACCTTAAAGGTGGTCACCAAACCCTCACAAACTCAACGGGGGTAATCACAATGGTCGATTCCTCTCCGAAGAACTCCTACCCGCCTAGGAGTCTCCAACCTCCAAGAGTAACAAGATCAAAGGGAAAAGCTCAAGACTTGCTCAAATCACGATTTGCTTTCGTCGGAAGATGGGGAAGGGACGGATCTACCACGAGGTGAAAGATCCGACAAGAACTCTCACAAATCCCTCCGGGATCTTGGTTTGAGTGTAGGAGATGAGAGAGAGGGAGCACTTTGTGTTCTTGAGTGAAATAAATGAAGTGGTCAGCCCTAATCCGAAGTGGGTAGGGGATATTTATAGATGCCCAAGAACTAGCCGTTCTGGTGCAGTCATAAGGACGTCGGACGGTCCGGGCTACATGCCGGACTGTCCGGGCTGAGCCCGGACGGTCCGACCTATAGTCCGGACGACTGACCAGATCAGACGACCTGTCCTCATAGCACACTCGTGTCGGACGGTCCGGGGATGAGGACGGACGGTCCGGGCTGGGCCCGGACGGTCCGACCAGTACGCCGGAGGTCCGACCTGATGAGGAAAAGCTACTGATCTTTGGCACCGAGGGTCGGACGGTCCGGGACAGATGTCCGGACGGTCCGGAATAGACGAATATGCTACTGACCTCGGGGACCCCCTTGTCGGACGGTCCGAGGTGCAGCACGGACGGTCCGGGACAGGCCCGGACAGTCCGGCCGGATACCCGGACGGTCCGACATACACAGATGATGTGCATTTTGGAGAGCAGTGTATATCCTACACAACTACATTGATTTTCATGGGTTGTAGAGTTGTGTATTTTACATGATATAGTTATTATGACTTGAGCAAGACTTTAACTAAACCACATGATCCCCTCTTAATAGTGCGGGGATCCCTATAACTCAAGAGGTAGTAGAAAAGAGGACTTAGCGTCATCTTCAATCGTTTTGTAGACTTCTTGAGAGCTGTTGAAGTTTAGTCCATGATCCCTACACGGTGATGTCAAGAGAACTAACAGTTTCCTATGTATCACTTAGCAAACACAGTTAGTTCCCTATATGTATATTGTCATCATACAACAAAATATGCTTAAGGGCAAGATTGCACTTTCACCAGCGGCCGGATCCGCCCGCCCCGAGCCGCCTCCGCCCTCCCTCTCCTGTGCCGCGCCTCCGGTGGCCGGCCGGCGAGCCATGCAGCGGCACCGCCGCGGCCCGTGCTGGATCGGGAGGAGGCAGAGCCTCCCGCTCGCCCGCTCCCCACGTGGATCAGCCTGCTCGCTCCCCACGTGGATCGGCCTGCTCGCTCCAGCCAGGCGCCAGCAGCCCAAGCCAGCCGCCCAGCCTTCCAGCTCCAGATGGGCCGAGCCCAACTGGGTGAGGTCCATGCCCTTTTTTTCCCCTGTTGTTTTTCTTTTTTCCAGATTTTTGGCTAAGTCCCTGGTAAACTGTGTGCTGATTCAATTGTGGAACGTAATTTCCCGTTGATCCGTAGCTCCGATGAACGTGCCCCCAAAACAAAAATTGCTTAGAATTGTGTGTACTTCAATTCATCTTTTGTGAGCATTTGCATTTGAGGTCATCTTGATTGTGTAATTGTGTGCTAAACAAGGCATCAGATCGTTAATTGCAACTGCTGCTGTCAAACTGTCTGAAAATTGTTGCTTGATTGAAACTTCGGGTGACGATTGCTTCGCAACCGTACGTCGGAATTGAGTGATTCCTTTTGCGTTGCGTTAAGCAATGTTTCTACTTCAGTTTCATGCATTCACATGCCATAATTGCTTGTTGCCTCATGATTGTATCTTGCTCCAAAGTAGCTACCCTGCTGTTACTGTGCTGCTGTTTATATTTTGTTGCAACTTCGGTCGACGAGTGTGTCGCGACCGTTTATCGGAATTGAGTGATTCCAATTGCATATTGTTAAGCATCATGTCTACTTCCATTATATGTATTGTATTGCCATGATATGCTTGCTGGTCATATAGTTATTCAGCTCCAAAGTTTCTATCCCGCTATTTTTGACAGCCACCTCTGTTTTTCTCCAAGTCTGTAACGTCCCGATGCCATGTTGCATGCTTAATATCTTTTGATCTATGATGCCTATTTGCATTATTCTTTTTGCCATGCCTTCCATGTCATGTCTACTTTAGTTCTGTATCATTTGTGAGCATGTTTGCTTTGATTATCCTGTTTATGCATTGCTCTAAAGTGTGCTTCGTGATGTTGGCAGATTGTGCCCGTAACTTGTTTTGCTTGTATCTTTTTAACCGTAACTCCGTTTGGGGTGTTCTTTATATGTAACTTGATTAGTTTTTCGTGTACTTTGTGTTTATGCTATTTTTTCTGTTGTTAACCAACCTAAAATATGGTTTAGGGTAGAACAACACCAAATCTTTTAATTATCTGCGACACTTAGTGTTATGCCATGTTTAGGTTGTGCCTCACTTAAATTGACTAGCATAGATAGTTTACTTTGTGCTTCACCTCTTGTCATGTTTATGTGCCCTGCTTGCTTGATTTTCCATGTTAACAACCTTTGTTGATCTCTTGTAGCTAAACAACTTGAATCTTTCTAAATGTGCGGTATAGTCGTGTGTGACGAGTACTCCACTTAACCTGTTAGTAACCGCTCTCGACGGTAGGTGCGATGTATCGTGTTGCCTTCTTGTTGATGCTTGCTCGTGTTTGCCTCGTAGTAATAGAGTGCTTGCTCGTTGATTGCTTTCAAGTGTTTATCGTCTTGTGTGCTTCCGCGGGTACCTTCGGAGACGATGCGAGCTTGCGATCCACTACACCTTCGGAACCCGACTTATCAACAGGCAAGGACTATGGATTACTTATGATCCATTCTATTTCAACCAGCGGTTTTACTATTGCTCGTTGCTCAGCCCCTGCTTAGTATGCATGCTTAGGATGCTACGATGTTACACTGTTACTCCTTGGTTTGGGATATCACATTATTATATTGTTGTTGATGATATGATTATTATAATGTTGACTATATTCGACGAAGGATGGAAGGTCTAGGCTATCCAGCCCCGACACTTTGTTCCATTCGAGTCACCTAGGATCCGAGTTCGGGTATTGGTTTTAAGACTGAGCGTGCCTAACCGCGTGTGGGATTTTATGGGGTCCCCTTTTCTTACCTACCTAGCTTCAAGCATTTCTAGTGGTGGCCCAAGCTGATTTACCATTTGAAACCGTGTGTGTGCTGGTCAGCTGCCAGTAGTTTTCAAACCAACCCGGACCAGTGAGGACATAGTTCCCTTGCTGGCCCACCTTGTCCGGCTGAGGACCCGGTTTTCCATGTGTGATTAACCGGCTATCCAAACCTGCGACAGACGGTATGAGACCAGATCGAGAGCGCGGCCGGCTCCTGAGCTGGATGTCAACTCACCGGGGGGCACCCAGATTTGTTCGTTGTTAGCTAGAGGGACCTGTCGTTTCGGATCTCTTGGAACTAAATCATAAAATGGTTGCCTGTGATGGGTAGCAACTGAGAGAGATGGGCGTGCGTGCGGAGCCTTGTAATGGGTAGTTGGTTCACCCCTGCAGGGTTAAATCTTTTCGAGAAGCCGTGTCCACGGTTATGGACGACTTGAGACCTACTCCTTGTTCATAGACAACAACAACTGAGATAATCTTAATACAACTTGATCAACGTGTGTGTGTGCCTTGACTGCTTCTTCTTCGTCGGGATGCGAAGAGGAGGACAAGGATAGGATAGGTGTTATGTTTGCGTAAGTAGTTGATAGCAAGACTTGTTGGAGGCGATTTCTCATCGAATGCTTGGCTTCTTATCTTACTCTCTAGATCGTTAGCCACTTCATAAATGCTAGTGCGGCAGAAACCTCACCATTTACCCCTTCCTTACCGTAAACTACTAGTTGTCCTAGAATGACGAGTGATGAAGTCCTTGCTAGGTCAGTTGACCACTACAGTTGGATGCTGAGTACTTCTGTACTCATGATACTACCCCCAAACTCTTTTCAGGGTTCTTGATTGACAACAGATATGGTGATCGGCGTTTCACGTGGAGACTCGACGACGACTAGTTAGGCGGATCCCGGCGGAGGTCCTGGACCTGTGTGGTTATGGGATCGATGTTTTCTCTTTGCCACTAGGCATTTGATTGTAGTATGTACTCATACATGTACCTTCCGCTGTTGTATTGTATTTGAGGCAGTTGTATGCCGATTGTATAAGATGTTGTATCCTTGTATCTGTAATGTTGTGATATCATGTTGGAAATCCGGGGCATATGGCTATGTCATATGTCACGGTGGGACCGATATGTGCTTCGTCCCCGGATCTGGGCGGAAACACCTAGATCTGGAACAGTACCGCATATCGGGCCTTACACCCCGGCACACTGCCGGAAGGAGGAATCCCCTCCGGGAGACCATCCATCGCCATGGACGCCTCCCGGATGTGCCGTGAGTAGTCCCCCTTGGACCATGGGTCCGTGACCAGTAGCTATGTGATGTTCTCCTCCCCTCTTTGTGCTTCCACTTTTAAGACCTCGTGAGCTGCCTCACATGATCGAGGCACCTTTGTAATTTCTGTGCTGCTATGCTGAGTTTGCTGGGATCTGATGGATTATGAGTTATGTTCAGATTGTGATGAGTAGTATATTTGGTTCTCTTTTATATTTGTGTTCTTTAATAATTTCTCGCATGTTCTCCGTTGCCGTATTTTAAATTGGCCAAGTGATTTGTTGCAACTCCAAGACGGAGCGTTATGCTTGATTGTGAGTTCAACCCCTTGACGTCTAGCTTGAGTGACAGAAACATGAGACTAGAGGATGTGCTGTTGCCAGCAGGGATAAAACTACGGTGCCTGTACTTGCGGGTGCAAGGATTGTTTACTTTACGCATGGTTTTTTTTAATGCAGTTGTCTGTTGCTTTGAGTTTACACTTTGGGTGGGATTCGCAACTTAATACGAGCGAGATGTTCTGGATAGATATCTCAGGGTGGATGATTCGTAGTAGATGCAGATGGATTTCGGCCTACTTACCTTGGCGTACTGCCCATTGCTTTTGAGCCTCTTCCTTTCTTTTGTAGCATAGTTAGCATTGTGGTGCGTTTATAATCCTGTCAATTGCCCAGCTGTGATTTGTTTACCTCGCTAGCACTTTTATCGTCTTTTGGGAGAGAGACATCACTAGTGAACATCACGGGACCCCGGTCCATATTCCACCATTGTTTACACCTTCAATTTACTTTCAGTTCTTAATTTCAGTTGTCATTATTATTATCTCTTGCATTGATCCTTTGTAAACAGCAAGGCCGAAGGAATGGACAACTCCTCTGTACTCGTTGGGAGCAAAGTTACTTGTTGTGTGTGCAGGTCCAGGTGAAGTTAGCAACCTCGGTTGTGAACGGCGCCATTGTTCACTTTACCACCTTCTTGTATTTCTGCGAGTCCTACGGGAGACAAACCGTATCCTCTACATAGAGGAAATTTGCTGCTACGCTACATCTCACCTTTCACTTGGGGTAACCAACGAGGAGTGAGAGAACTATCCTCACCGTATCAGCATCGTCTCTGGGATGAGAAACTAAGTGGTGGAGGCGAGAGACTTTTGTGCGTCGCGGTCGGTTAGAAGCAGTGTGTTAGCAGAATAATCCAAGTGTTAGTAGAATAAGGTCTTAAGGGGTGTTATCATAATAGACCCACCCTTAATATATATATATAGGGTCTATTCTACAACTGATTGTAAAATAATATTCTATAATAGCTTAATCCCTATAAAGAAAAAATCTCCCACGCCACCCACCCTTTTTCTCCTATCCTCTCACCCTTCCTTCCCCACGGCTCTCCTCCTCCCAAGCCACCTACCTAACCCGCGCCGCCGGCCTCCTCCCCATCCCTCGCCCCGCCCGCTCGGCCTCCCTTCCCCTCGCCGACGCGCTCGCCACGACATTCCTCCCCCTCGCCGCCGCGCCGCCACAGCCTCTCTCCCACTCGCCACCTGCCCCACAGCCTCCCTCCAACTCGCCGCCCGCCCGACCTCCCTGTCCCTCGCCGGGGCGCCTCCCATCCGGCCTCCCTGCTCCTTGATGGTGCGCCGCCACGCCTGGGGAAAGTGCTCTCAGCCAGCGTCGTCATCAAGCTCGGCGGCCCCGTCTCCACCAGTTGCTCTTCCCAATCCCCGTTCCTAGATCTGCGCCGCTCCAGCCCCCGCAGCGCGGAGGCCGACCCGTTCTTCATATTCTTCGTCCACAGCACCGTGTGCTCCGGAAGCACCTGTAGCCCACGGGATCCCGCCGTCATCTCGTTCTTTCTCCGCGCCGACACGTTGCTGTCCCCAGTCCCTGGCCTCCACGTCTGCGGTCACGTACAACTGCGTGGCCACGCTCACATCGTCGGGGCACGGCGCCATCTCCTGTACAAACATAATTTTTTGTTTGGATGGATGCAGATCATGTACAAGCTGGGTGTGACGCCCCCAAAAATCAGACCGTGTACAATAATCATACACGCAAGGTACACGACCGAGATCATGGACTCACGGTGAGATATCACAACACAACTCTACAAATAAAATAATACAAGCTGTTTAATACAAGTCAGGGGCCACGAGGGCTCGAATACAACAGCTCGAGAGCACAAGTCAGCGGAAGCAATAGTATCTGAGTACATACACAAGAATACAAGGTTGCCTTAAGAAGGCTAGCACAAATATCAACAACGATCGAAAAGGCGAGGCCTCCTGCCTGGGAACCTCCAAACTACTCCTGGTCAAAGGGGAACTCGACGTCGTAGAAGGCATCGGAGATCTTCATGTTGCGGTGGTCGGCATCGGGGATCTCCTGCTCCTGATCTTCATGTTGCGGTGGTCGGCATCGGGGATCTCCTGCTCCTGGACTCCAAGGCTCCAACGTCGACTGCAGCGGCCGACCAGGCAAAACAAAAAGGGGGGAAATAAAGCAGGTGAGTATCTAGCATACCCGCGAGTCTTACGTCCGCTACTAAGCATTTATGCATTTGTATCAAATGGCAAGGGGAGGCTGTATATAGTGGACTGCAAGGTAGAAATCAGAATAGGGGTAAGAAGCTAGGCCTATCGAAGACTAGCATCTTCCGACGAGTCTTGCAGCATGAGGTAAGAATCAGCCAACAGTTTAAAAGCATGAATGTAATAACAATGCAGCAGAAGTTTCTGCAGCATTGTATAATAATAAGTGTATTAGATAACAATTATATATGCCTCCGAGATCCCTTCCTCGACTCCCTGCGAGGAAAAGAAAACGGAACCAACAGTTTAATAGTAGTAGTTTCTAGTAGTAGGCTCTGGCTTCAGCATAAAGCGTCCTGTTACCGTGGACACAACTATCCGAATAGATTATCATCCCTGCAGGGGCTGCACTACTGTTACCCTACACGCTCGAATCTCCAGGGTGGCGTACACCTTGTTAGGGAATGCCCCACCGAGGCTATCCGACACGCCGAGGCCCATCCTACGGCTCATCAGAGAGGTCCCCGCCGGTCTACAGCCCTAAGTGCAAGGGGGTCATGGGTCTATCACCCCTCGCTCTCCGGGTCGTTGTGCGCCAAGTGGATCCAGTGCCGCAGCACGATACGACCCAACCACAATGCTGAACTGGACGTCTTTCAAAGCTTTCAAACGAGACCACAACGCGGAGGGTCCACACCGTAATCCCACGTGGAGGTAGTGCGTATAGGGCACGTCGACCCACTCAAGTCATCCACCTGAACCGTTAAGTCATTTTATTATTATCTACCGGGACAACCGTTATCGTTGCCCCTTTCTCGGTGAGTCGCGGACAACGACAGCAGCCAGGACGACCAGTAACGTCGGTGCCTGCCTTGTCGTCCCACCAACTCGTGCGGTTACCAACAAGGTGAACCGTCTCCTTACTTGTCTCGTGTGTGCTCTTGGTAGAGCTCGACTTTCGTACAACAGGAAATCCTTCGGCCACGAACAGTACCAGGCCCGCCGCACACCGGTGGAATACACCTGACCTGTCGTTCCGCTAAGATACCCTGCGCGGGCACCGTTGGGTCACCCGACTCCTTACCTGTAAGGACACCAGTTGATTCGAGTGCCTACCATCAAGTGAAACCAGGAGGAATCACCCTCGATGGTACACTTGAAGAGGTTCGACAAAGACATCAGCGGAATGAACTAAAGAGGAATATTCTCGTATCACCCCGGTGGTGCCGAGACACCAGCGGAATGAACTAAAGAGGAATACCCTCGTATCATCCCAGTGATGCTATGCTACTGAGCCGACGAGAGTGAAATATGAGTCCGTCCACTCATAAGTCAAACTCGAAGCGACTCGGCAGAATCTCGTCGTTGTAG
Source organism: Bromus sterilis (assembly GCA_950022295.1). Classification (NCBI taxonomy): domain Eukaryota; kingdom Viridiplantae; phylum Streptophyta; class Magnoliopsida; order Poales; family Poaceae; genus Bromus; species Bromus sterilis. The sequence goes on from OX465596.1 coordinate 238,151,625, forward strand.
GTTCCCTAGGGCGTCTGCATTGATCCGTACCTGTTGCAGTTATAATATTTTGTAATCCGCGTTCACTCACCAGAGTGATCACGGCCCGCTATTCTAAACCTAACTAACAATGCGCAGGGTTTACTGCTGAATATTATATATATTTATAAGGCAGCATAGGACAAAGGAGGGTACATCAAGGGGCGACAAAAACATGCTATGCAATTGAATAGGATTGTAACGTAGCAGCACCAATAACCATGCCTAGTGCAAGAAAGTACGGAAAGGTAGGCGATATCTGGGGAAGAGAATGGCTCTGCTTGCCTGTAAGCTCGACGGTAGGGGTACGGTCGTCGACGAAGTAGTCGTACTCGGCAACAATGTCATCGGCGGCAGCAACGAGGTCTACCGGAGAATAAGGGGGAAGAAACAATAATTACACGGCAATAATAGCAATACAAAAATATGACAGCAGATACAAAGCAACGGGGCTCTAACGCAGTGTTCGGTGATTTGCTCGGAGCAGGAATTTATCCAGGGTTGACTCATCAGTATCGGTTGATTACCGGACCGATGATCCGGAGGGGGAAGGTTCCATGTCTGTAGTGTTAGAGACATCTGACAAACATGTGGATAGTGTATCCGTGTTAGTTGATCCAATCTGAGCAACTTTCATGTTCAGAATATTTTCATCCGGCAAAGTTTTACCGTCACTGGGAATTATCGGATAGTTCAACCGGAGGGGGAATGGCTCGTGTTTGGTATGTTAGACGGGTGCGGTGGGTATACGGGTACAATATTTGTATTCGTTGTATTTTTCTGATCAAGTTTGATATATAAATTATTTTCATCGGAGTTACGATTTAAAAGATATTCAATTTCAAAGTTTAAATCGTTTTTAATCATTTCTGGAATTTCTTTTAATATTTAAATCAACATTATCCACAATAGGAATAATGACTGGTCAACCTAACAGTTGGGACCCATATGTCATACTCTGGCATTTAAATTAATCATTATATTTATTTAATAGAAAGTGGGGCCAACTTGTCATTGCCTCATTTGGGTTCCACCGAAATTTTACTAAGTCTAGGTATTGCTCCGTTTTAACACCAATTAGCTGTCTTCGGAGGCCTACGGTTTGAGGTCCTGCCCATCCGGCGAGTTAGTGCCCTATATCAAAGTTTAGCTATTCTTTGCGATCTCGAATCTGGTACAGAAGGCAAATTTATCAGAGTTCAATTACTTGATCAAATCTTTGACGGAAAAGTGCAACTTGATGTAAGCTCTAGAAATTGTTAAATTTAGCAAACTTTGATTGATGATTCCAACAAATCTACTGTTCTTTTGAGGATGAATCTTAATGATGTTTTGATGCACAACAAGTGTGCAATAATGCCATGTCATTAGCTTCCATGATAGGGTACTCTAACATGACCAAAACTTGCTCTAAAGTAGCTATGAAATAATATGTGGTTTGTCATTTTTCTATTAACAGAAACTTGCACTTTGCGAACTTCATAGGATTAAATCCATGCCTTATTTGAAATTGGTCCAATGGAACAAAATGAAGCTTGTTAAGTGTTCTACATGCCCATATTAATTTATCTATGTTAACTTTTGATTTCAAGTTGTTTGTTGTTGTTCAAAGGGGTATCCAGTGTAGCAATTACAACAGCTAGAAACTTCAATAGCAGCCTGTTTTTCGAGCAGGGAGGGGCAGGGCTCGGGTAGCAGAGGCACGCGGGGAGCACAGCCATGGCTAGCTGGGCGGGCGGCCACGGCGGATGGGCACGCACTGGCGCGACCCTGGGCGTGGCCAAGGGGCGGCCGGCCATGACCATGGGACGGTGAGCGTGGCGCGCAGCCAGGGGACTCCGGGGCGCGCAGCGGCGACCGTGTGAGACGGGGGAGAGGGGAGGGGGTGGCGTGCTCACTGGGAGGTTCGAGGGAAGGCCGAAGGCGGTCGGGGAAGAGCACCGGGGCGTGAGGGGGGGAGATCACCGGAATCACGCCGGGATCCATGGCGTCAGTGACCCTGGCGCCGGGCTCTAGCCGTGGCGGCTAGGGTTAGCCGAGGGGTAGCGCCAGGAGGAGGGGAGCGGCGAGTCAGGCGGTGGCGCACAACGGCGACGCGTTGGCCGTGGGCTCCAGGGTGGTGGCCGAGGCCGGGGGCACCGCGGCGGTGCAGCACAGCGGCCGGGAGGGCCGGCGGTGGCCGCAACGGTAAGAGGGAGGGATCGGGGAGGGAGGAGTCGGGCGAGAGATGGGGATCGTGGGGGGGGGGGGGTGTTGACTCGGGCCTCTGTCCAGGGCGTCAGGGGCAAGGTGGGCTGTTAGGTCGGCCTGGGCCGGCTAGGCACTAGGCCCAGTTGGCTAGGGCCGCTTTCTTCGTTTATTTATTTATTTATTTATTTATTTATTAGTTACTTTATTTAATTCTTTTAGTTAGTATTATAATTTTGTAAAATATAGGATTGGCTCCAATATTAGTGTTGTAACCCACACAAGTGCTACAAAAGGTTTGGAGTTTAAACAAAATCATTTAGTATTTTATTTAAATATTAAACTAGTAAAATGGACTTTTTAGGCTACTATTCGAATTGTTTAAAATATTAAAGTGTTATAATAAATGCCCCAGGTTGGTTTAACACTGCCCACTGACTTTTAGGGATTTAGCAAAATTGATTGCACAATTTTTGTTGCAACTTTATTTTTCACATTTATTTGAAATTTTTATCTGAGTGGGAATTTAAACAAGGCATGATCAAGCATGGCTAATCACAGTTACTGGGCTTTCAACAGAGTGATTACTGTTCCACCAAGGTGATTACTGTAGCGTGACAACCGGGGTGTTACACTGGGGCACGGAGGTTCGTAGTAGCGGGAATGCTTCCGGTGGGATGGCTCCGCAGCCGTCGCTGTCGTCGGGGCACGGCTGCGTGGACATGCAGAAGGAGGATACACAGAGGTACAACAGCTGTAGAAGGCGCTGGAGGCGGCATGCGCCGGCGCCAGACTCGCCTACGTCGACAACTACGTGCTGCTGATGGACATGGCGAAATAGCGCAAGCACAACAAGTACGGGTTCAGTGACCCAAACGAGGACGGGGTGCTGCAGCACGAGGTTGATGGATACGGGGGCGTGGTGTACGAGATTGTACAGCATGTTAGTACTAGTAACATGATGAGCTAGAATCATTTTCAATGACAGAATCAGCTCCTGTTCAACCCAATGGCTATACTGCTTTGCTTTGTAGTGAATTACATAGTGGTTACTCAGACATAATCACATAGCATGGGATTTTGTGTGTAACATAACTTTGCTGCTAATTTTGATTCCTCATATTACTTCTCTTTGTATTTTTTTACTTTTTATAGAAAATACAAACACAATATCTCAAGCATTAAAATAACTTTACAAAAAGAAATACAGAAGTAGAATCATCAGCAGTGCAAAACATATATGTAAAGCAGTACAATAACTTTTTATTTTTTGTGCATTACCATTTAATCACTCTAGGTAGTACCATTTATTCATACTGAGTAGTATAATATTTTATTTGGCTGAGCAGTACAAAAATAAAAAAAATAGCCTTAATCAATATTGTGGATTTGAGAAACACAATACTCGTAAGATCGAGAAGTACAAATATTTAGTTTAGGGAAGTACAAGCAGCAAGATCGGGATTAGTAAACACCAGTAAATATTCAAAAAATGCAAGGTCTTACATAATCGAATGAAAAAATGATTACAATTAAAAGAAGTACAACATTGTGACTATAGGCAATACAAACCCATATTTCTGGAAGTACCAAATACATGTCAGAGGGAAGTACTAACACTATGTTTCTTGGAATAGAAAAAAAATCTTAATATTTTTGTGGAATAGAAAAAACACCAGTAATTATTACAGGGCGTTACGAAACTTGTATTCCAGAGAATTACAAGGCAAAGTTGTGTTCTTTTAAAGAAAATCCGAGCAGTATAATTTATTTATTTCGAGCAATACAATGATTGTTATTATTATCGGGCAGTATGAAACTCATATACACAGAAGTACAAGGTACATGTTGAGGAAATTTAAGTTCTCTGGAAATAATTATGGGCAGTAGAATGTAATCATTTTGAGCAGTACGAAACTCATATTTCACAGAAGTACAATACTATGTTTCTTTAGAACAAAAAAAATCTCGGCATTTTTAATATTGTTCAAAAACCATGAATAATTGGAAAAAGGTTAAAACACGAAAAGGTTGCAAAATTTCAATACCTTTCCAACGCCATATCATTTGCATCATTCTGAAGTCCGATGAACATCAATGCTAATCTTTAAAAAATGGATTTTTAGTATTGTTAAAACTGTTCAAAACTTATGCATAATTTGAAGAAACTTAAAACATGAAAACGTTTGTAAATTTCGGTAGCTTTCCAACGGTATATCATTTGCGCTATTCGTCAAATTAACATCAAATTACTATTCGTCTATTTCGAATGAATTTCGGTATTTTCAAAACTGCTCACAAATTATGTAAATTTTTAAAAACCTTAATACAAGAAAAAGATGGGAAATTTCAATAGCTTTCCAACGCCATATCATTTGCATCATTTCGAGGTCTAAAAATTATCAATAATCATCTTTTAATAAAACTGGTTTTTAGTATTCTCAAAAAAATTCAAAAACTATGCAAAATTTAAAAAACGTTAAAACATAAAAACGTTTGGAAATTTTAGTAGCTTTCCAACGGTATATCATTTGCACGATTCCGAGAAGTGGGTAAAAAAATTGCGTTAAAAACATTTTTCAATCAGCTTGTGATGATTTCAGTTTTTTGAAAATTCATAATAAAAAATATAATTTTTTTGAAAAATTCACAATACAAATAACTTGAGAATTTTCTGTAGCCATCTAACGGTGTATCATTTACGCAATTCCGATGAGCGGTTTAGAATCTACGATTGAATTACTACACGCATATAAAAAAGCAGTACCGACTTTACGAAAAAGAAGTACGACCGTGTAGTACAGAAGAAGTATCGTCATCTCGGGCAGCACGAGATTATTGCAGAATATTATTCTATCATCGATTGTAGAATAGACGACACACATATATATATATATAATATATATCCGGTCTGCATCGTATCGCTAAGGGAACCACATTACTAACTTTATGAGCACTGTATCTCGGGTAAAAACGAACCGCATGCAGTATTTTCCCTATTACTTTTTAACGGTTGGTCGGAATTGAGCGTATGATACACCGTTGGATTCGTATGGAAAAGGAGCATCTTCCGTATGTAGAACACTTCCCTCGATTCTTCAAGGATTAAGAGCAGTTTGAAAAACGGTGTGGCGGCCCATTTTCGCAGCGGCAGATTTTCCGTGATTTCTCCTAAACCGTTTGTCGGATTGATGCAAATGATATACCGTTGGAAAGATATCGATCAGGCGCTCCATCCATATGTAGAACACTTTTTCTAATTCGCTACGGATTTGAGAGAAATCTAACCGCAAAAAACGCACACACTCTATTTTTCGCAGGCGGATCTTCTAGAGAGTAGAACTTTTTAACCGCTTGTCCGATAGATGCATATGATACACCGTTGGATTTGTATGGAGTAGGAAAACAATCCATATGTTGAACACTTTTCCAAATTCCTCACGGTTCTGAAGTAATTTTGAAAACGGTGTGGTTGTCCACATTTTGGGCAGCGGGCGTTTTGTATAAAATCTTTTGATTCATTCGTCCGATCGATGCAATTGATACACCGTTGGATAGCTATCGTCGAGGCGCTCCATTTTCATGTAGAACACACTTTCTAGTTCATTACGGTTTAAAAGTTGTGTCGATTCTACTAAACACGCGGAACTCCGTTCTTTGGGGACCCGAAATCGACCAAGTAAACTGCATTCCGACGGACAAGCGCACTGCATTATCGCCAAACAGAACGCACGTGTTTTTCGCGGACCCGGAATCTCCCAAGTGAACTACATTCGTCGGCCAACCACATCGCATTTGTCAACAGGGAGAACTGCAACTGCACTGCATTACCGACAAACAAAAACACAAGTGTTTTTTGCGGATCCAAAATCAACGAAGTATACTGCATCTGGCAGGCACCGACTGCATTTATCGACCGAGAGAATTGCACACGTTTTTTTATTTTTTACCGATCAAATTGTTGCAGCTCGCTTCGCAAAAAAGAAACCGCAGCGAACTGCATTCCTCGACGCGCAATTTTTGTAGATTGCATCATACATAAAACTGCACTGCAATATTTAAGAAAGGAAACTTTCCGTTACAAATAAATACAAAACAAAAACTCGAAGGCGCAACTTTTGTTCATTGCATTCAGAGAAAACGTTGAATCACAAATACAACGAACCATGAACTGCACAACTAGAAATTAGTGAACTACATCTAGAAGAAATAAAACATCATTCTTTTCGTGTTTCCTTTTCTGTTGCATACCAAACACAATGCGAACTGCAAATACATGGCAAGGTTATTCTGCTTCCTATGGACGTTGGTGTCGAGAACAAGCGGCGATGTGTTGGAACTCTTCGTTGCTTCATCTTCTCCAACCTAATACTCAGCATCGACCTGGCTCCTCCCGCATGCAGCCAAGTCTGCCAAGTCATGGATCCGCCGAGGTGTGCTCTGGGGCGGGTGCAGGAGAGCGTGTTGGCGCGACGCGGCGGCCACAGGGAGGGCGCTGCGCAGCGGCGCGACAGCCAGATCCGCCGGAAGCGGCCTCCGAGGGGCGGTGCGGCGGCCACGGGGGGAAGTCCAAAGTGGCCACGAGGAGCCTGTCGACACGCGCCGCGAGCGACCCTTGCCGCAGCGCGTGAAGGGGAGGGGCAGCGGAGCCCGTGGCCGGCGCCGGGGTGTCCTGATCCGGCGGCGTAGGCGCCCGTGGCGGCCCGATCTGGTGATGCAGACGCCCGCCGTGGCTAGCACGGGGCGAGGGCCGGTGAGGTTGTAGTCGGCCGGGAGAGGAGCGACGGGATGGGGCGCCGACGAGGTGGGGGAGATGGGGCGACGGGGGGAGGTGGTTACGACGATATGGGTTTGGGGTATTTGGATGGGAGGCGGCACGAATCGGGTAGAGGAAGAAGACGAGCGTGGGACTGGGGTGACTTTTTTTGGATTGTGGGGTGGCCGGGTGGGTGTGTTGTGTCCGGTTCGGTCTGCGGCGCGTTGCGGTACAGAGACTGTTAGCAGAATAGGCCGATTGTTAGTAGAATAACACTTAAGGGGTGTTAACAACACCCCTTAAGACCTTATTCTAACAACACATAAAGCTTATTCTGCCAACACCCCACGAACCGACCCGTAGCTACAAACTAACCGGTGCAGAAAACAAACCGACCACATTATCATCTCCCTCCCCCACCAACCCACCATCCCACGCACCCGCATCCGCACCAGATCCCTCCCTTGCCGCGGTGCCTCCTTCTTCTCCCATCGCCGTGGTGCCTCCTCCCCCACCCCCACCCTCTGCCGCCCGCCCCCTACCGCACCCGCACGCAACCTCCTCCGTCCTCTCCGTGCCGGATCCGTGGATGGACAGCCAGGGGATCTTCCCCGGCGACCACCACCGCGCCTCGCCCACCACTAGCGTCGCTCGACCGGGGCACCTTGCGTCGGTTGCCGCCGCCCCCGTGGAGGCCCTCGCCCTGCAGCTGTGGTGCCTCATCCCTCTTATCCGCGCCAGCCAGTGGATCTTCCCCGGCGACCACCACCATCCTCGCCTTGCGCCGGCCGCCGCCGCCCCCGTGGAGGCCCTCGCCCCGCAGCCGTGGTGCCTCATCCCTCTTCTCCGCGCCAGCCAGTGGATCTTCCCCGGCGACCACCACCATCCTCGCCTTGCGCCGGCCGCCGCCCCCGTGGAGGCCCTCCCCCTCGCCCCGTGCATCTCGTGGTGCTTCCCCCATGTCCGCTCGTCTCCGCTGTCAGGCCGGAGCGCCCGACGGGTAAAAGCGCCCGTGATCTGCCCCCCGGCGACCACCCCCAAGCTGGCCACATCGGCAGTGCAGCTCGAACCCTTGTGATTTGCAGTCCCGTTAAGCACTTGATTTGTTGATAAAAAATCCATATTATTTGCATTTGTTGACTTGCTATCATTCTACTGCAGATTTTGATATTTTCCAAAACTGAGGCATGCAGCTCATCAACGATAAGCTTGTGGTTTGTTTGGCGCTGGAAGGGGAAACAAAATTGGATCTAGGACCTAGGGATTTTATTTCTTTCTATTTTTTTGAGCGGTTTCCAGGAGTCGTCGGCTAGCGCGGGTTCATTACTAGGAAGGCACTGTGGGAAAAAAGTGGATGCACAATGATGCGATTCGACTGCTGTGGGAGTTTTTAGTTTTGTTTTGTATGTATCATCTATATTTATTTGTGTATTTTGATGTATGAATTCGCACGAGTCAACTTTGTAGTTGGTTTGCAAGAAACCAAAAAGATGGGCATGCAGTTCACCAACGATTGTGTTTGTACTCTGAAAAATGATACCAAAAGTGGACGACCCTTCATGAAATTGTGTGCAATTCTCTTTTATTGCTATTGCAGTGCGGTTTTCATTCGTATGCATGCAATTTAGAATTTTAGATGCGTTTAAAAAAATAAATGTAGTTCATCCGCCTCGTCCTTGCGGTGCACACTCGTTGACAAAAAATAATGTTAAAAGTTAACAAAACAAATGCAGTTCTCCCTATCAATAAATGCAACCTGTATCGGTCGAATGCAGTTCACTACGTCGATTCCGGGTCCGTGAAAAATACGCGTATTACTCTTTGCCATGTGAAAAAAAAATCATGTGCAGTTCTTTCTGTTGACAAATGCAATCGGGCGCCCCGCGGATGCAGTTCACTCGCCGATTGTTTTGTTCCGCGAAAAACACGCGCAATTCTGTTTGGCGATAATGCAGTGCGCTTGACTGTCGGATGCGGTGCGGTTTCCGGCGAGTGCAGTTCACTTCGTCGATTTCGGGTCCGCGGAAAAACAGAGTTCTGTGATTTAGTAATTCGACGTTGCTCTTAAACCGTAAGGAATTACAGGATGTGTTCTACATGACAATGGAGCGCCTCGACGATACCTATCCAATGGTGTATCAATTTTATCGATCGGACGAACAAAACAAAAGAATTTACGCAAAAACGGTCCGCTGCCCATATGAGGGCAGAACACGATTTTTTAAATTACTTCAAAACCGCGCAGAATCTCGAAAAGTGTTAATTATATGAATTATTCTCCTACTCCATACGAATCCAACGGTGTATCATACGCATCATTCCGACAAACGGTTGAAAAGAAATCGCGAAAATACTCCCGCTGTGGAAGTGGGCCGCCGCACCGTTTTCGAAATTGCTTTTAATCCGTGAGGAACTAGAAGAAGTGTTCAACATACGGAAGATGTTCCATTTCAATACGGATCCAACGGTGTATCATACGCTCAATTCCGATGAACAGTTAAAAAGTTGAAGCGAAAACGGTACATGCAGTTCTGTTTTACCCGAGCTGCAGTGCTTCGAATACAGCAGTGCGGTTCTCTTTGCGATACGATGCAGTTCGGAATATTATTAGAATCGTTATTCTTATTCTTACAACGATGTCAGAATAAACCGTACCGCATGCAGTATTTTCACGATAACTTTTTAACCGTTGGTCGGAATTGAGCGTATGATACACCGTTGGATTCGTATGGAAAAGGAGCATCTTCTGTATGTTGAACACTTCTCCCGAATCTTCAAGGATTAAGAGAAGTTTCGAAAATGGTGCGGCGACCCACTTTGACAGCTGCAGTTTTTTCGCGATTTCTCTTAAACCGTTCATCGGAACGATGCAAATGATATACCGTTGAAAAGATATCGATCAGCCGCTCCATCCATATGTAGAACACTTTGTCTAATTCACTACGGATTTAAAAGAAATCTAGCCACACAAAAACGCGCACACTTTGTTTTTCGCCGGCGGATCGTATAGAATAAAACTTTTTAAACGCTTGTCCGATCGATGTGTATGATACATCGTTGGATTCGTTTGGAGTAGTAGATTAATCCATATGTTTAACACTTTTCCATATTTCACACGATTTTGAAGTAATTTGTAAAACGGTGTTGCTGCCCTTTTTTGGACGGCGGGAGTTTTTGCTTAAATTCATTTGATTCGTTCGTCCGGTTGATGCAATTGATACACCATTGGATAGCTATCGTCGAGGCGCTCCATTTGTATGTAAAACACATCCTCTAATTCCTTACGGTTTAAAAGTTGTGTCGATTTTAGTAAATCGCGGAACTCCGTTCTTCGTGGACCCGGAATCGACGACGTGAACTGCATTCGTCGGGGCAACCGCACCGCATTCGACAGGCGAGCGCACTGCATTATCGCCAAAACAGAATTGCAAGTGTTTTTCGCGGATCCGAAATCGGCGAAGCGAACTGCATCCGTCGGGCGCCGGTTGCATTCATCGACGGAGAGAACTGCAATGTTTTTAAACAGTTATATTCAGTGTACCGCGAACGAATCGCATGTGGTGCACTTCATTGCACGAGGCAACCGAACTACAAATGAAGCTTTTTACGAACTGCATTTTGTGTTGAAACTTCATTGAAAATGAACTCATATTTTTTTTTCACAAAACATTTTTTACACTTAAAAAAGTGTACTGCATCGCACTATTTTGAAGAGTTTACACCACAACTGCATCAGTATTTTTTACAGTATTTTCAACACACAAAAATCCAATCGCACTGCATTATTTTGAACACGGAGATTTTTACACTACAGAGCGTACATCATAAAAAAATGCAGTTTTTTGAACACACAAAAAATCCAACCGCACTGCAATTCCAAAAACGCGTTGAAAGTGCTAATATTATCCTGTGAATTGCATTGGAATACCAAGCACACTGCAACTGCAATTTTTTTCTCAAGTCACAATTTTTATCTATTGCATCAGATACAAATCCACACTGCAATTTTCATGACAGAAGCTACTGAACTACACCATATTTCTTCAAGCACACACATGTATCCATCCACACCGCATCAAAAACCTGGACGAGCTGCAAATATGTGCTCAACAAAATTTGAAAAAGCAAAATAAAAAATTCTGAAACTTCGATAACGCATCAGCTGCACTTTCATCTATGTTGGTGTGGGAGGTCGCCACCGGCTGCACAAGAGCAAGGCGGGAGGTGGTCGTCATGGAGGTAGCTGGCGCGCTCCTTGGCGTCCACACCCGCTCCCGCAACCTCGGCGCGAAGCAGCACCACGCCCACTCCCCATCCCCCTGCCCCTCCCAGGCCCGCAAGGGCCACGACGACCCCGACGACTACTTCGAGCTCAGGAGCAGGCGCGCGGGGGAGGAAGCGGCGCGGTGTGGAGGAGCAGGCGCGCCGGGGAGGGAGCGGCGCGGCGCGGAGGAGTAGGCGCGCGCAGGAGGGAGTGGCGCGGTGCGGAGGAGCAGGCGCGCGGGGGAGGGAGCGGCGCGGCGACTACTTCGAGCTTAGGTCGCCGACGCACGACTGTAGGGTGGCAGCATGCGACTGGATCCGGTGAAGGGAGCCTCGCCGGAGGTCAATGGCAGACGGATCTGACGACGGGGATCTCGCCGGGGTCGAGGGCGCCCGGGTCGCCGGCGGTTAGGGTGCTTCGGTAGTGGGAGGGGCCGCCGACGGTTGGGGGCGCGCCGGCCATGGCAGGAAGCGGGGCGCCGGCCGTGGAAGGAAGAGGGGAGGCGGGGCGTTGGGTTGTGGGAGGAGGAAGGCGGGATGAGGGAGAACGTGGGGAGACGGGGGCGGATGGGTGGAGTGCTTTTGTTTTTGTTTTTATTGGTGCGGTGCGAGTCTATGTTTGGGTTAGTCGAGCAGGTGTTGGCAAAATAAGCCAAGTATATATATATATATATATATATATGTGTGTGTGTGTGTGTGTGTGTGTGTGTGAGCTATTCTACAACCAATTCCGGAATAAGCTATTCAGAACCCTTTCTAACTGACCAAAAACACGTAAGCCAACTGCGCGTCGTACACTAGCTAACTGTTTGACGAACTTTTTCGGTGCATTTTTTTGGATAGTTTTTTGGCTATAACTTTTTAACCGTTTATCAGAATAACGCAAATGATATGTCGTTGGATAACTAATGAATAGAGAAACGTTTTCATGTTGATCGTTTTCTCAAAATCTTTACGGTTTTTAAACAAAATAAAAAAAAACTAAATTTCATCAAACGAATTTTCAAAGTTTTTGTGAAAGAATTTTTTGATCCATTGATCGGAATGATGCATATGATACATCGTTGGAAAGCTATCGATTAGCTCTAACCTCTTAATATATAACATTTTTTAAAATTCTTTACGGTTTAAGAGGAGCTTTAAAAACTAACGTCATTTTTTAACTTTTTCTCTGAACTGCTACAGTACATGTTAACTGCTCGGGTGGAACAGTTAACTGCGTCATACTAAGCAAGCTAACTGACAGACTAAAATTTTGTTTTTTTCTATTTTTTATTTTTTTTTCGTCCGGGTGAAGCTAACCACCATGACTGAAAAAAGCTAACTGCCCGAAGTTTTTGGCAGTTAGCAACAAGTTAACCGTTGGAAGTATTTTTTTTTTCTTGAGTCAAGCTAACAGGACTAAAACAGCTAACTGCTATGACTTGAGCAGTTAACGTCTAAGTTAACTATCGGGAGTGAGTTGTTTTTAGTTCGGTCGGGTCAAGCTAACTGCCAAGACCAAAATAGCTAACTACCGGAATTTTTTCAATTCGGATAGTTAGCACCAAGTTGACCGTTAGGGCTTAAAATATTAAAATTTTCTTTTGTTCTTTTTGGCCGATGTCAAGCTAACTTTTGTTTTCTGAAATTCGATGTCAAGCTACCATGAGACTAAAATAGCTAACTGTGAGTCCGCCCAAAACTAACGTACTTTTTTTTCACTTTTTTCTAAGGTTAAGTTAACTATCGGAACTAAAATAGCTAACTGTCGCAATTGTTGCAGTTAGCACCTACCTATTTAATTGCTGGAATTGAATACACTAACTGCCATGAATATGGAGATTAACATCCACGCTAATCGATGTTAACTTCAACAATAAATATAAATTGGTAGTAGTCCCTCCGATTCGTATTAATTGACGCATGCTTAATATAACTTTGTACTAAAGTTATAGTAAGTGTGCATCAATTAATATGGATCGGAGGAAGTACAATTATTTTTGTACCGCTAAGGCCTTGTACAATGCAAGATGTTTAAGAAATGCTTAGCAAAATAAACCGATCTTTTATTGTAGCACTAGTGCTTATTTTTATAAGAGAGATGCCTTATTAAGCGTCTGCCCTTTACATCTAAGCACCAGTGCTTAGAAAATAATCTGGGTTTTTTCTCTAAGCACTTCTTCTAAGCACCTTGCATTGTATATGGTCTAATGGAAGTATTAAAAACAGGGTGCTCTGGAGACGAGCATAGCAAGGTCCAAACAATGTTTTTGTCCATTTGGCGAACATTAATAGCATGGCAAGTGCCTCGAACGACCAAAACCAGATGCTACCATGGCTCGTTGCTGTGGTACGCACTAGCAAGCAGCTTTTTCAGAACCCACGGACGCACCACAGTGCACCCTGCTCCTGATTTGGTTACCATCTATGTGTCACTATATCCCGATTCTAAGACCAATAATCATTGACAGTAATATGGATAGAATATATGGTAATAATGTAGTAATAAATTATTACTACATGTAGTAATTAGCACAACTAGTAGCAGGGAGTTAGGTAGTTAACAAACAAAAAATTATGTACGCATTGAAATCGGTGCACTACCAAATACACACTTTCTTGGTAATACTTTTACAACAATTTTAATTACTTTTACTATACAGTATCCACGAGTTTAGAAACCGGATAATAACAACCCAACACAAGAGAAAACCGTATGGATTACAGGACTTGCTACTTGGCGTTACCATGGAAGTAAAACCAATATGACCAATTACTAAAAAATAAAATATATTAGTAGAGTGAAAACAAGGTATTAATATAGAAGTAAAATCAAGACGATCACTTTCTTTTGGAGAAAAATTTTATTACTGAAGTGACAACTTGATTTTACCATAGAATTAATGTCATATCAGCATGTTTTATTTTTTGCGGGAAGTCATATCAACATGTTTTGCTTCAGAATTTACAAAAACTAATAATTAATGAAACGGTACATTTACAGAAAGATATTATGGCAAATCACTACTACGAGACGGATACTGTGCCATAGCTAGTACGGAGGCAGCGGACAATGGTACATGCACCTAGTAATGAATTTAATCCCATTACTTTTTTTTGAATAAGGCTTTTACTGGGAGGTGGAAGAAAATTGATCGGTTCGGACAAGTGAAACTTTTAACCTGACCGGAGAGTAGAATAAGTGACTTTACGCTCAGGCTATATATATATATATATATAGGGTGGGTCTATTTTGCTAAAACCCTTAAGAGTGTTATTCTACTAACAATTTTTTTATTCTGCTAACACCCTAATAATACACAGCGAACCGACAGTGCAACGCACGAACAAAAATAAAAACCACCCACCCCACGCCGCACGCTGCCTTATCCACTCACCCACCCCACCCCAGCACGCATGCACCCAACTCCTCCCTCCCACGCACCCCACTCCTCCCACCTCCCTTATCCCTAAGCCGACCACCTCCTCCCCCACGGCGGCCACTGCCCCCCACGCCGACCACCTCCTTCTCCCCCGCGACGTTCACGTCCCACTGCCCCCCACGCCGGCCACGTCCTCCCCCCTCCCACCACCTCTCGCCGGCATCCTCCTCTACTGTCCTCGCGCCTGCCTCCTCCTTTTCCCTGTGCCGGCCAACGGCCAGATCTGCCACCAGGCCAGTCGACCGCCAGATCTCGCCGGCCATGTGGGCGCGCTGGTTGGGGCCTCAGCCCACACGGCGACCGCGCCACCGCGCCACTCCAAAGCGACGTCGAAGCAGGGGTGTGTGGTGACGGAGATGGCGACCGTGGCTGCTGTGTTGTGACAAGGCCGCCGCCGCGGGCCACCTCGAGGACGACGACCAAGCCTCTCCTCCCCAGCCGCTGCCGCTCGACGCCGCCGCCGGACTTCCCCATCAGCTCGTGCCATGTGAGTGTTCCTCATGGAGGCATAGAAGGCGGCCCCCTTCCATGGCTCGTCCTCGGCCACGATGCCACCGCGCCGGCAACAAATCTTGGCAGGCGTTGCTCCCGACCCCCTGCTGAAAGGACGTGGATGTCGCCTAGAGGGGGGGGGTGAATAGGCGCTTAAAATAATTATGTTTTAGGCTTGAACAAAGGCGGAATTAAACTTAACATTTAATTTTCCAAGAAAAAAACCTAAATAAGCTAGGCTCAACTATGTGCACCAACAACTTATAGTAAGCAAGATAAACAACTATGTGATAGCAAGATATATAACAAGAGCACTATGGCTATCACAAAGTAGGTGCACAAGTAAATAGGTTGACTAGAAGAACAACCTATGGGACAAGCAATGCAACAATAAAATGAGCAAGCATAATATAAACAAGGTAATAGGCTTGCTCAAAGTAAGGGTAGAGATAACCGCAAGTGGATCCGATGGAGACAAGGATTTGTTACTGAAGTTCCTTCTCTTGCGAGAAGTACGTCTCCGTTTGGAGAGGGTGTGGAACACAATGCTCACACGAAGCCAACGAGGGCCACCCTATTTTTTCTCACGCTCTCACCAATGCAAGATGTCGTGATTCCACTATAGGACACTTGAGGGCGGTCACCGAACCCGTACAAATGACGACCCTTGAGGGTGGTCAGCGAACCCGTACAAATGCTCGGAGCTATCTCCACAACCGAATTGGAGGCTCCCGTAGCGTCCCGAAGCTTTACACCATAATGATTGAGCTCCGCAACAACAAGCCTCTAGGGGACAACGCACCCAAGAGGAACAAGCTCTAGAGTGCCAACGCACTCAAGAGTAACAATCTTCTCAACTTCACTTACTAGAACGAATCCTCAGAGAGAACTCAAACCGATGCACCAAAGCAATGGCAATGACACACGAAGTGCTCAAGTCCCCCACTCTAAAACCCCACCAAAGCAACAAAAGATATGGAGGAATATGAGAGGAATAACAAAGAGAACACCAAGAACTCCAAGATCTAGATCCACAAGGTTCCCCTCACTTAGAGGAGATATGATTTGGTGGAGAATGTAGATCAAGACCTCCTCTCTCTTTTCACTCAAAAAGGAGCAAGAATCATGGGAGTAATAGAGAGATATCAAGCTTGAAGAGGTCAACAATGGAGGTGAAAAACTATCTCAAGAATGTTGGGGACAATGGAGAAGAAGACCCCCACGAATCCAACCGTTCTGTGAAGTTTTCTGCGTTCCGAGCGGTACTATCGCTCCCGGAGCGGTACTACCGCGCAAACGGTACTACCGGACATTAAAAAACGCTCTACTACCACCCGGAATAGAGGATTTGCGGTAGTAGCACGTGGCACTAATGTTGGAGCGGTACTACCGCTCTACCTCTCAGGCAAAAAACAACACGACCATAACAAGCATAACATTGCCATACGAACTCCGATTTTGATGATCTTGGGCTTGTTTTAAACCTATGGAAAAGCTCAAGGTCCTCACATAGAGAACCACCCAAGGTCAACAAAAAGAAATGATGCAAATCAGGAAAAGGTTAAAATGCCAACAAGGTAGAAGGTGAAACCTTCAGAAGATAAGAGCCGATAAAAACACCAACATTGAAAACATGAAAGTAGATGTATATGAAATCAGTTTTCGATGAAGAATAGCTTGTAATGAATACGAACTCAAGCTCCAAAACTCACAAAGAGAAAAGCCAAACAAGAACCAATAAAGA
The DNA here is from genome assembly GCA_950022295.1 of Bromus sterilis. NCBI lineage: Eukaryota > Viridiplantae > Streptophyta > Magnoliopsida > Poales > Poaceae > Bromus > Bromus sterilis. Next base: position 238,168,510 of record OX465596.1, read on the forward strand.
TGATTCCAAGGATCCAAAGGTTTGAGCTCTCCACGAACGATGCGGCCTAGCCTATAACCCGGTCTCCTAACTACCACCATGAGATCGGTAAACTAGAAACCTATAAGGGTCAAACCTTTGTCTTGCACATAATTCACTTGAGCTTGATGATGACGATCATGTCCGCCTCAAGTTGGAACACCTTTCTTGGTTGCGCCAGCTCGATGAAGACTAGTAGATTGCTCCCCCATACTCCATTATGGGTGAGCCTCTTTTAGGCACATTTTCACAAGACCATTATCACCTAATGATCAGAAAGCTCCAAGCATATGATATCTTCATGATGATCCTATTGAACTTGCACAAAACAACCTTGATGGCCATCACCACTTGATGCCATCCTCTCTCTCGGGCTATATGAAATCTTCCTTTTGATGCAAGCCCATGGAAAGATTCCTAACCCCTCATAGAAACGCCACACGCATGAATCATGGGTTAGTACACAAAGCATAATGGACAATGCTTACCATACCGATCACATGATCCCACAAGGTACATCTTCTATACTTTGTGCGTTGATCAACTTGATTCCATTCTTCGCACTTTGTCTTGATCAAACATGAGTCTTTCCAACATTCCTCATTAAGATGATGCCTTGAAAGTAAACACGAATGTTCACACTACCTCCTTCTTCAATACATGCTTGCAATATGCCCAACTCTCACATGACCAATCTTTGGATAACTCCAGGAATAACACCTTGGTCATCACAAGATCTTCTCCTTTCAACCTTGAAGCCAACATATGATCTTCAAGCACTGCCTATGGACAAACCTTAAAGTATAACTCAAGCACACCATTAGTCCATAAGGATTGTCATCAATTACCAAAACCAAACATGAGGGCTCATGCCCTTTCAATCTCCCCTATTTTGGTAATTGATGAAAAACACATTAAGAGGGTTTATATAATGAATGAAGCAAATCATGCAAATGAAATATGCATGAGCAAGAAGGCAAATGCTTAAGAACAAAAACCAAAGCATGACCCTCCTCAATCTAAACCCTCTAAACTTCTCCCCCATTGGCATCTATTGCCAAAATGGGCGAAAAAATCTAGAAGGACAATATAGCTGTGTTCCTCCCAAAAAGGGTGTATTTCTCAAGATATGAGTGGAATAAATACATATATCCAAAGATACATGGTGGGAGGAGAAACGAACTATATTGAGGATCCAAAGATTGCAAAAATATGAGATGGCACAAAGGCATAAGAAAATGAAGGCAATCAAAAGATCCAACAGGCCAAAAGATTACAAGATATTATGATTTGAGCATAGGAGTGCTCTAAAGAAAATAGAGAAGTTCCCCAAGATTTGTGAACTATTTAGAATCTTTGTATTATAACACAAAGTGAAAAAAAATTGCATCATCACTGCCACAAAATTGATAGAAACACAACACAAGTGCAAGTGTGCAAGGATATGAGAAAAATTCTAGAACTTGCAACAAACCAATGGTTGAGCAAAGAGCAAAAGATATAATCATCAAAATGGGATCAACCAACACGATGTGTGTGAGTCATGGCAAAGCACTTGATACAACTAATATAGGGATGACCATTAAGCATCAACATAGTCTTGAAGAAATTAGATTCAAAGTGCTAGACATGTCCTTCCAACATAAGTTAAGAAGGTCACACACACAAACAACAAATGGGTTTACAAGCTTAAATAAAATGCAAAGTAAAATCGAGGCTTGTGACAACCCCATGGTGAAGATAGAAAATAATAGGCTCATCAAGACAAGAACGAGGACAACAATCTTCACCACCAACAAAGTGCACGCTAAGATGAATAGAATTAATACACGCACTCAAACACACACGCTTTCATGTAACCATCGAAGATTAAAAATGAGGGTGGTCATGAAAGAAAGAGGATATCCATTAGATGTAACTTCTCTCAAGTGTATAAGATTCTAGGTAGCTAGATTATATCCACAAAGAAGCATGTACAAACGAAATAGTTACAAAAGGATATAACACGTTATCCAAATGGAAGTCATAAATATACGAATAAGATCTTTGCTTTAAGCATAGCCAATGGCTTAATATTATCTTATTGTATAAAAATGAAATCCACACAAACAACCATCAAAGCCATCACAACTAGCAACAAGGTACCAATAGATAGTTGGGATGCTTTGAACAAGGAAACAAGTATCGCAACAAAGAATATAGTTCTAGAATCAATTCAAGAACCGACACAATTGCAAATGAAGAATGTCATGCCATGATGCCACCTACACAAGGTTGAATGCAATAATTGTATTCATGAGGTAGATACTTGTTACCGCCATAGCATGGGAATGATATAGTAGATAAAGTATTCATTGATCATCCTAGCTTGACTCCAAAAGCCACATGGTGACACCACCTTCCTTATGACTAAGACGATCCTCCAATGCATCTCCAAAGTTCCTAGAATCAACATTAACAAACAAAATGGTACCCAACCTCATTGTGGCCCAGGAGTTAGAGGAACAAAAAGACATATGGCAAACTCCACAAGAATAAGTGGATATGGACATGAAGATGAATTCCATGCGCATATTACCCAATAAAGAAGTGGATGGAGTTTAACCTATATATAGGATCAAAAAGAAATCGTGCATCGGAACTACACATAGCAAATATGCATGCACAAGGCTTTCAAAGAACCAAAAGGAAATATAATTTGGACAAAACACCAAGTCAACCAAGATGGCACACCAAAGGGTGACACAACATAAGGTTGTCTGAATTATATCAAATGTCAAATCAACACATGATAGGAGACAAGTAGCAATTAACACATGATCAATTGCTACACTCACCCACAAATGAGAAGAAATACCAATTGAATCCCAACCCAATTAACACATGATTGAATAGGAAAAAATTTGAAAATGATACCAAGTGAACATAAGATTCCAATTGAAAATAAGATTCCAAAGTAAACTTGTCACTTGGAGTATACCAAATTAAAGATACATCAATGAATGGGGTATCAATTGACACACCAATTGATAGAGAGCTTGATACCAAAATAAAAGATATCAAGAAAAGAGACATCAAACTCTCAACAAGAGAGCATAATTCCAAACAAACTATGCCCTCAACAAAATTTATGATGACACAAAGCACCAAAGAGAATATGCCTTCCAATAACACACACTTGATATGGACGATTAGATGCTAGCTCCCCCAAGAGATGTGCATTACATAGAATTTTCATTTGAATACAAAATGCACAAGATGGGATCACCACTTTCACTATACCTAGATAAACACTAGAAAAGATAACTAAAACAAATGATCCACAAGTGGCAAGGAAGACAATGATAGTTAAAAGCACAATAAAATCTTGGCAAGTAATAAGGAAATTATAAACACGCCAATGTAAAGATGATTAATAATATATACCACATATAAGAGTATCAATTGTTAAGGACAAGAGGTATAAGGAATTACTTCCCGGCGGTAGATAGAAATAATATATATTATCATCTTCACAACAATAATCATAAGCATGTGGAAAAAGATAAGGATTGAGCACAATGCTTACAAAGAGATTCTTGATAGCTTCAAGTATGCATCCAATCATGCAAGCAATGACTATAATAACTTGGAGAAAATGGTTCCCACATAGAAATACAAGTACATGTTGGAGGGAAACTGTATCAAAAAAGACGCACACACTCAAGAACCATAAGATGAGAAATAAATTCAATATAAGCAAGTCGGAACTTGAGGAGCAAACATGCCACCTAGGAACTAGATAATTTAATATCAACTCTAAGTGGCAAAACCCCCAATGTACACATTTTATATGAGTGTAATATGCACAAAGCATATTACTCCCCCATAATGTAATATCCTAAAATTTACAACTAGAGGCAGACAAATACCAACAAGAGATAATTAATGGACATTTTCGAATTTGAGTTTCTCATGAGTATGACATACCACATAGAGACTAGGTAATCTTGTAATATCAATACTAGGTGGTATTCCTCATGTATATACACTTTGGGATCGTGAAGTGCACAAGGCACATCACTCCCCCAAAATGGGATGAACCATTAATCTCTCACAAGAGCCAACTAAGAAACAAGACGAAACATAGGCTCAACACAACACTCACACATACATGGTTTGCACACCAATATACACAAAATTGATTAATCAGGATATGTAGATTGGAAACACAACATATACAAACACATGCAAGGTAGAAAACCAAAACATTCAAAGCGGCAAGTAACTTTCAATGTAAACAGTTTAAGTACAAGTTACCGTAAGGAGGCACATTGGATATACGATAGACACATGATAGTCCAAATGACTTGGCTTGAGACAATGTGATTAATGAAGGTCCCTTAATTCTTCATAATATAGCCAAGTCTCCAATGCCCTCCACAACCACCTATTGATCAAGTTGGAGCTTGTTGGTCCCAAACCAAGTTGGGTCCTAAGAGGTTAGTCACAGTAGGCTTGGCTACCCAAATGGTGCTTTTCTTTTCACCACTTTGAGTGCAAAGATATTTGGCAACCACATTGCCAACCTTATCTTTCCGAAGGGAATAAACATCATGAACTATAATAGGGTTGGATAAGGTACCGTTCGTGCATGAAGAAGCAAGATGCCCCTTCTCACGACATAAGTAGCAGCATCTACTCTTTCCTTTCTTCATGGTTGATTTCTCAACATGAAGATCATTTACTTGAGTCTTCTTGGGAAGTGTCTTCACTTCACCTTGCGGTTGAACTTGATGCCTCTTCCATAGTTTCTTGTCACTAAGGGAGTTCTTCTTGAAAGGGAAAGATCTAACATGGTGCCCTTCAACCTTGCACTTGAAGAAAATAATCTTGGCCGAATTCTTTACTTGAGATTGGCCCTTCTTCTTGTTTAACATGGACTTCTTATTGTTGGAGTTGAATCCAAGTCCACCCTTGTCATTGGGGGATTTTTGTCCACACAAAACCTTGTCAAGTGTAGACTTCCCTTCATGACCCTTTCTCAAGTCTTTATTCAAAGAAGTGACTTGGGCCTTGAGATCTTTGATTTCCTCTACATGGTTAGTAACAATACAAGTAATAGAGGAAGTAGTAGCTTCATTGTTAGAGCAACAATGCAAGGAAGTTAATTCATCACATGATCTAGCAACATTATCAGTGGATGAATTACAAGGACTAGCACATGGCAATATAGCATATTGAGTAGAAGTAGTGCTAATGTCCACATGAGGAACTAACTTAGAAACCTTAGCCTCATGAGCTAACTTTAGCACATCATGGGATACTAGAAGATCCTCATGAGATCTTGTGAGATTTTTATGATTTTCTTCCAATTTCCCATACTTGCTAGTTAGCAACTCAAGTTGAGGCTTTATCTCAACATTCTCCTTTAGTATGGATGCTTCACAAGAAATAGAGTTAGTAGCACAAGCATCATCAAGAATAATGGAAGGAGAAGACAACATGGCAAGCTATTTTAAATATGAAGCTTTTAGTTGAGCATGCGACTTGGTGAGTTTAATGAGATCACCCTTAATGAACCGTGAGCCATTTCCGAGGTGCTCAAAATCCTCAAGGAGTTTAGCATGCACAACTTAAAGCTTATCATTTTTAGTTTTGATAGAATTAGCCACCTCAAGGGTTCTATCAAGAGATTCCTTTACTTTAGATAACTCTAAAGAAAAAAATCTCCTCAAGAGATTCCTTGGTGGTTTCTTCACACTCAAGAGCTTGAGATATATCTGCAATCTCATTAGCGTAATCACGCTCATGGCTTTCCATTTTCTCAATGGTGGCCTCATTCTCCTCGATATGAGCTTCCAACTCCTCAATGTATTTCTTGCCCTCAATGGCAATAGACATGATTTCCATGAAGTTGGAATAAGCAATTTTATTCTTATGAAGATCTTTAAAAATCATTTCTGCCTTAATTTTGAAGGAAGAAATATTATCATCCTCTTGAACATTATCTACATTAACATTATCTACATCATCACCATCACTAGATATGGGGGTCAAAGTAGGAGATACCCGGAACTCCTTCGCCATAAGGCAAAAATGAGTAACACGAGATGATCATGTAGGATCTCTTGAGGAACCATTCAAGACCACATCTTGTTCCATGGACCGTTGGTTTTCCTCTACAATGTTAGCACAAAAATTAGAGGAAATAGAGGCATTCTTATCATGGAAACAATATATAGAAAGCATATCATCATGTGATTTAGTCACGTGACTTCTACGTGATACGCATGGACTATCAACACAAGCATGTAAGATATTTAAGGTGCTCGAAGTGTTGAGGTCCAACAAGGAGGCATTGCGATAAGATAGTGATAACGGATTATCAACAATAAGTTCACTATCATCATTGCAATGACTCACACTACTTACCATTTCATTACCTTGTGGGGAACCACATGTTGGTGAAGTAGAAGAAGTTGAGAAAGCATCGCGACCGGAGGTGGAGGGAGAACAATCATCCCCACGAATCTTGGACACACCATATTTATGTTGAAGCTTTGTCCACAACTCATGAGCATCCCGAAACGACATGATTTGAAATATGTCTACATTACTCAAAGCATCAACAAGAACATTAGAAGCTTGAGAATTGAGATAATATTTTTTCTCATACCCTAAGGATAGGTTTTGAGTATAATTTGGAGGAGAAAAACAAATATCTACAATTCGCTCCATACACGGGTCAGTGCCCCAGAAATAATTAAGCATGCTAATTTTCCAAGCATCATAATTAGTTCCATCGAAACTAAGAGTGTCAATGAATCCTAATCCCCTAGTCTACATCTTTACTATCAAGGCGGTGAAGCCCTATAAAGAGAGACGAGGATCTGATACCAATTGAAAGGACGCGGATGTCGCCTTGAGGGGGGGGGTGAATAGGCGCTTAAAATAATTACGGTTTAGGCTTGAAAAAAAGCGGAATAAAACTTAACGTTTAATTTTCCAAGCAAGAAACCTTAATAAGCTAGGCCCAACTATGTGCACCAACAACTTATACCGAGCAAGATAAAAAACTATGTGATAGCAAGATATATAACAAGAGCACTATGGCTATCACAAAGTAGGTGCACAACTAAATAGGTTGACTAGAAGAACAACCTATGGGACAAGCAATGCAACAATAAAATGATAAAGCACAATATAAACAAGGTAATAGGCTTGCTCAAAGTAAGGGTGGAGATAACCGCAAGTGGAGCCGATGGAGACAAGGATTTGTTACCGAAGTTCCTTCTCTTGCGAGAAGTATGTCTCCGTTTGGAGAGGGTGTGGAACACAATTCTCACACGAAGCCAACAAGGGCCACCCTATTTTTCCTCACGCTCTCACCAACGCAAGATGTCGTGATTCCACTATAGGACACTTGAGGGCGGTCACCGAACCCGTACAAATGGCGACCCTTCAGGGCGGTCACCGAACCCGTACAAATGGCGACCCTTCAGGGCGGTCACCGAACCCGTACAAATGCTCGGGGCTATCTCCACAACCGAATTGGCACTACAAGAAATATGCTAACTTGTGACCCTATATATTGGTCACTGGAAGGTCACTGTTCTTCATTTGTGACCTTTTTGTGACCAAAACCAGTTGGTCAAAAGCTGAGGGTCGCAAAGCGGACAATGTGACCTATTTTCCTGAAATGGTCATAGATGATTGTGACCAAACCAAAGGTCGTAGATGGGCCACGTCAGATCCAACGTGGCAAGCTAACGTGGCAACATAGCAACCAAATGAAAAGGTCGTAGATTAGAATCAGCCTGGTCCAGTTCAACCGTCTATATGGGCCAAGCCCATTAATTCAGCCCATATATATATTTTTTCCTGCCAATTTTGGTCAGCTAAACGGGCCAAGCCCAACAATTCAGCCTTGTTTTTTGGACTGTGGCCTTTTGGCTGAACAGGTATAATTTTTTTTTTCACTCCACTAATCAGGTGGGTCCCAATTGTCAAGATCATATTCTTCATATTTTAATTTTTCCAATAAATAAAACAAATATTTAAATTGAAACAGACAAAAAATAGAAGTAATGCTTTAAATAGAGCAAATCACCAAACTTAGCCCATTACAATAACATTATTCACGTCGGTTTACAATCAAACATATTTCACATCAGGTATCCATCCACAAAAAACAAAACTAGCTATAAAGTATAACTAGCACTAGTGAGCTAGAACTATCTTTCTTTCGACTTCATCCTGGAGCTTGCCACGAAACACTAATGGAGGCTAGATTGCAGTTATGATGCTGTCGTTCCCGACTCCGTCTCTGATGCTGCATGAGTCTGCCTCCGCTGGTGAGCCTCTGCTGCTGCACAAAACAAATTCAGTTACAATTTTCTAGAGTATTTTAACAAACATGCAAACAAAGCTCCTACAAACATGCAAACAAAATTTTACAAACCAAACAAAGCTCGTGGAGTAATTACAATTACTTGTCGAGGGACAATGAATTTGTGCACACTAAATTAAGCATTACATGTGCAAACATGCAAATGAATTCTGTTACAATTGGTTTGGTTTGGTTTGGTTTGGTTTGGTTGATGGATCATTTTAATTGGCCATGAAGTGAAGAGGAGCAGTTTGAATCAAATTAGCACAATTATTATAACCAATACAAACTGCTAGTGTATCTAATGTTTATAAACTGAATGTAAACAGACTAGAATTAAGGGCTCTTTACTGTTAGATTCATACTAGAATCTGATTACCAACAGACTAGGATAGATTAAAAAATCTGTACATTCTGAAACTGTACATTCTGAAAGTCTCAAACTGTACATTCTGAAACTGTACATTTCTCCTGTATATAGATTTGTAAACTCAAACTCAAAACACATTCCTATCAAATGAATCTGAGTACTTGTTCTGAATCAAATGAATCTGAATCAAATGTAGTGGTGTTGGCAATACCTGTTGTAGTCTGAATCTGCCTAGAACTTGCTCTAAATCTGAATCTGTCCATCACATGTGCTCCTCATAATCTGCACATATACAAAAAAAATCAGTTAGTAACGAACAACAACATTTAATTACATTCATCTTTTCTTAGTAATCAAATGCAACGGAGTATCTTTTTGTATACTTTTGATATAATTATTTGCTAACCCCATTTACATTCATCTTTTGTGATTGAAGTTATGAAAGACAAAGGAGGAAATAAATACAAGATCCCCCACTTGCACAAGGACCGGCGTCGCAATGAGGGAAGGCAAATCATTGGTCTATCTATGGACGCCCAGTTAGTTGCCGACACTAAAGCCATTATAGAAGAAATGCAATAGAAGGGACAAAGAAAAGGAAAAGGAATATTGGAGTATATGTCTTGTGTAATCTTGTGTATATGTCTTGTGTAATCTTGTGCAATCATGGGAATATTGGAGTATAATTGTGTAACACTATAGCTACTGCTACTGCTACTGCTACTGTTATTGAAAATTAAACACATTCATAAACATTACTTCCTTTGTATCACTTGCTAAATGTTAAGAAAGCATAATATACTAGTGCAGGATATGTGCAAACAAATGCAGTCAAGCTGCCCTATTAATCTAGCACTCCATGCTACACTTGTACTCCAGGATGACCATGCATTCTGAACAGACACACAAGCCTAGTAGTCAAACCTACTAGCAGTGCTAAGGCAGCAGCTAAGCAAGAAGAAAGGAGTACTAGCAGTGCATTTTTGAAACCTTAGATTTTAACAGTAAAATTCAGTCAAGCATGCAAATGGGTTCAGACTAGCAGCAAACAAGCAAATTGTGTAGTCTTGGTCATACACTCCGCTGTATTCAGGCTGAACTAGAGGGATAGCAATGTTCAGTAGAAATTACTGACAACATATCCTAATTTAAACCAGTAATTTAATTGGAGTCAAATTGAAACCAGTAATTTAAACAATATGCAGTAGCAATTGATACCAGTAATAATGTTCAGTTTACAAATTAAGTTATAGCAGATTTTACAAATTGGGACACATGTCTGCAATTCCACTTCATGGAGCTCGGTTCTAAGCCTGATGTGCTCAATCAAACACACTAACTACCGACATCGATGAAAGAATCAAACGGCAATTTAGATGAAGCATCCACAGCTGCTGCAGAACAGGAAACTATGAATTCAATCAACATAGAACAATTCGACAGAGCAGGAACAAATTCAGGCATCTGAGTTCAGCAGCTACTGAACCGAACGGAGAAAGATTTATACTGTACCTCACGCATGAAGACGTTGCAGGTGCCAGCTCCAGCAAAATTCCAAATTAGTTTACGGGTGCAACTCCAGTTTAAATCTCACATCTTTTTTAATTAACTTCAGAACTAGAATCTAGTTAATTCACCAAACTAGGATAACTACACTAACCAACCTAGCACAAATCGCAGCCCAGCAGCTAGGGGTGGCCAAAACAATTCATCACCACGCCATGACCTGGTACAGTGCTAGCACACTAGACCAATCCATCAACAAAAACTAGCCGCACCATGACTTGGTACTAGTGGAGAAACCATCCATCAGGCCACGCCATGACCTGGTACTAGTATTACACTACACAATCCATCAGCACAAATTAACCGTCCAACTCTACTGCTCCACTTCAATAAACCAACGGTGAAACAAGACGGCGGCACAACGTATCCAGTACCTCTTCTAGCAGCTGCTGGATCCTGTCGATGGTGAGTCAAAATCAACCACAGGAGGCTCCTCAAGACGGCGGATGTGTGCGGTGGACTCCGGCGATGGCGGCTAAATGGGGTTAGTGCAAGGGACGAAGAAACCACCCCGTCTATGGTGTCCCGTTGTTCGAGCTTGCTGGATATGAGGGGGAGATGAAACGTGGTGAGTAATGGAGGGAGGGATGTGAAGAGAGGAGTGGAGGGACTCACCCAAGTCATCGGAGCAACGCCGGCTGCGCGGCGGCCGAAACCCTAGCGTCGGAGGTGACTGCCAGTGGTGGATCCGGGAGGGATCAGGGGAGCGTCAGCAGGGTACGAGGTGAGCAGGGAGCGCGGTAGGGGAAGGACCGCCCTGATCCGCCGCCGGTGAGGCACGGGGAGGAGGGGGGTCGCCTGCTCGGATTCCACGCCGGCCTGGATCTGCCGCCCGCAGCGCGCTGGATAAGGAAGGGCGGAGATGCCGCTGCAGGAGGATCGCGGGGGCAGGCGGCTGAGGCTGCGTGGCGGTGCGGGGGGATGAGGGGCGTTGGGAGGGGCGTGGGGAGGCAGCCGAGGCGGCGTGGCGGCGAGGAGTGGTGCGGGGAGACGAGCGAGAGAGGGGATCGTGATGTGTGGGTGGGTGGAATTTTTTTAGCGGATGTGTGGGTGGGTGGATGGGGTGAAAGGGTGAGGGGATGAGGGCTGCCGTTGGATCCAGAAAATCCAACGGTGCCTGATGCATGATCCGTGTGACATGCCCATGGACCAATCAGAACGCAATACATGGGTTAAATTTATTTTTCATTTTTTAGTGTTTAAAAATGAGTTTTTTTTTCGAAGGACCTACCATATATTTGTTGCAAAATTGGACCAAATCATTTTTATTAAATATTAGGCCATATTTAATGTACAATTGACCAAATGGTTGAGTGTCAAAAGATTTTATCCACCTCTCGTGAAAAAGAAAAATTTGCGCTGATTCAGCTGGAAGTGGGTCAAGTTTGAACTACAGCTGCCTCATGGTTTGCTCATGATTTTTTACAAAATATATTTTTAGTTACAAAAGTATCTATTTAATCAGAGAAACACCAAAAAAATTCCAACATTCAACCACTAGATAGGAACGGTCATGCCCGCCGTTTTGACTGCATTTTGAAATGGGTATTTAAAATTCAAAAAATATATATAAAAAAGTAAAACCTTCGCGTTGCATCCTAATTTATGTCCTAGTAACCATAAAAACCAACAAACTTGGAATAATGCAAAAAAAATTAAAAAGTCTTCTCAAAATGAGCTATTGAGTATGAAGGTTCATGGCTTTCAAGCCAAATGACCGATGTTAGTACTAGTTTTAAAGGATAGTTTTCCAAAATGATCTCATTTTGTTCAAATGGGTGCATATTGGAATGGGCAACAAGTTTGCCAAAGGAAGTTTTTATTTTCGTTGTGCGAAAAATCTATTTTTCATTTTCCGTGTGCCAAAAGTATGGTTGTTTTGTGAAGAAGCTACCAAATATTTGGTGTGAATTTGAACCACTCCATTTAAAAAAAAATACTAGACCATATTTTATTAACAATTGGCCAAATGTTTGCATGATGAATAATTTTATCCACCTCTTCTGAAAAAGACAAATTTCTGCAGATTCAGCTGGAAGAGGGTCAAATTTGAACTACAGTTGCCTCATAGTTTGCTCATGATTTTTTACAAAAATCATTTTAGGTACCTAAGTATGTATTTAATCAGAGAAACACCAAAAGTTTTCCAAGATTCAACCACTAGCTAGGAATGGTCATGACCACCGTTTTGACCGTATTTTGAAATGGGCATTTAAAATTAGAAAAATGTAAAACCTTCGTATTGCATCCTAATTTATGTACTAGTAACCATACAAACCAACAAACTTGGAATAATGCAAATATCTTAAAAAAGTCTTCTCAAAACGAGCTATCGAGTATGAAGATTCATGGCTTTCAAGCCAAATGACCGATGTTAGTGCTAGTTTCAAAGGATAGTTTTCCCAAATGATCTCATTTTGTGCAAATGGGTGCATATTGGAATGGGAAACAAGTTTTACAATGGAAGTTTTCATTTTTCATTGTACGAAAAATCTATTTTTCATTTTTTGAGTGCCAAAAGTAGGGTTGTTTTGTGAAGAAGCTACCAAATATTTGGTGTGAATTTGAACCACTCCATTTTTGTAAAATACTAGAGCATATTTTATTAACAATTGACCAAATGTTTGCATGATAAATGATTTTATCCACCTCTCCTGAAAAAGAGAAATTTCTGCAGATTGAGTTGGAAGCGGGTCAAATTTGAACTGCAGCTGCCTTATAGTTTGCTCTTTATTTTTTCTAAAAATCATTTTTAGGTACATAAGTATCTATTTAATCAGAGATACATGGTGTGGTAGCGAGACGTCGTGGTTGGCACGGTGGCTGAGGGACCCAACTCCAGAGCGCGTAATGGCATGCCAGCCGCGTGGTCACCGCGTGACCATGGCGTTGCCATGCGTTCTAGCCTATCTAGGCATGTCTAGTGGGTTGGGCACTCCCCCGGTAGGTGTTAGGAAGAAGAATACAACAGAAGAATCTCACGAGGAGACTGAACTAAGCTCAAACATGAATTAGCAGCCAAGTGTTTGATTAGCGGTGGGGGAAATGCACATGGAGAATGGGCCTGAGTTTTGACCGAGGATGATCATCTACTAAGGAGACTATCTTCACAAATTTGCAGCTCAATTGGAGGAGCCTAGGTGGCACTTGCTTTGCAAAGTACCACACTGGACAGAAACATGGATGTTGAAGCTGGGCTCAAATGAATGAATGGATTGAGCTAAAATTTAGTGGAGGATGGTAATTTGGTCATAGGAAAACACTGTAAAAATTTGATACCATTTGAACATGCCAAAGTGGTACTTCCTTCACAATGCTCTTCTCTGGACAGAAAGTTGGGAAAATTATTGAGAGAAATTGACTAAATGAAATGAGCTCAAATTTTGTGGAGGAAAGTTATATAGGTAGTAACATGCCCTGGTAAAGTTTCAGAAATAATTAAGCAATATAAAATATATTTGTTTCACAAACTGAAAATATGACGAGAATAAAAGATTGGATGATGAGCTCACATGGATTGCTGGATAGAGCTCAAATTTTTTGGAGAGTGATGATTTGAGCATATGAAAGATTTGGAAAAATCTCAGATCATTTGGATAAACCTAGCTGGTACTTCCTTCACAAAGCTTCTCTCTGGATAGAAACTTTGGAAATTTTCTGAGGAAGATTTACTAGGAAAATGGAGCTGAATATTGGCATGTGGCAATGATTTAGATATTAAAGAGTGCACAAAAAGTTTGAGGGCAATGGGAGGGGTCTAGAGATCACTTGCTTTGCAATATGCTAATCTGGCCAGAAAATAGAAATTGAAGCTGGGCTCACATAGATGATTGATTTGAGCTGAAATTTGGAGGAGGATTATAATTTGGGCATATGAAGGCACTGTAAAAATTTCATACCATTGGGATAAATAAAAATGGTACTTCCTTCACAATGCTCTCCACTGAACAGAAAATTGGGAACAATATTGAGGGAAATTGGCTAAATTAAATGAGCTAAAATTTGGTGTAGGGAGGTTCTATGGGCAGGGTCATGTCCTGGTAAATTTTTAGCAATTATAAAGCAATACAAATTATAGTTACTTCACAAACTGAAAATATTACCAGAAACAAAGATTGGATGGTGAGCTCACATGGATTATTAGATGGGGCTCAGATTTTGTGGAGGGCTATTATTTGGGCATATAGAAGATGTGGCAAAAATTCAACTCATTAGGATATGCCTAGCTAGTACTTCCTTCACAGAGCTTATAGCTGAACAGAATAGGAAAATGAATATTCCTGAATTATTTTTGAACTATGAAAGGAAGGTTTTTGACATATTTGAGGAAGATATGATCCAAAGAATTTATGAGAATTTTTTGGGAATTTTTGGAATGACAGAAATGTAGGCTGCTTCACAACCTAGGACAAAAAATGACACATGGACATGCCACATAGGCAAAACTGATGAGGTGGCGCCTAGTCATAGCAATGCACCACAATTTACAAGGCTATGACCATCTATATTGGTCGTGATCAACTTGAAATAAGGCAGCAGACCAGTGCTGTTTGCTTTACGACCATTTCGTGTAAGGAAATTACGACCTTTCTGACCAAAATGGTCATTATGGTTTAGGGTTTGGAGCCCCCCGAACAGCTTATGACCAATTGGTCTCAAATGGTCGTAGATTTACGACCATTTCTTCCAGGGTCACTAACAGAAGGTCACAAGTTGACATATTTCTTGTAGTGTGGAGGGTCCCGTAGCGTCTCGAAGCTATACACCACAATGACTGAGCTCCGCAACAAAAAGCCTCTAGGGGACAATGCACCCAAGAGGAACAAGCTCTAGAGTGCCAATGCACTCAAGAGTAACAATCTTCTCAACTTCACTTATTACAACGAATCCTCGGAGAGAACTCAAACCGATGCACCAAAGCAATCGAAAGAGCACACGAAGTGCTCAAGTCCCCCACTATCAAATCCCACCAAAGAAACAAAAGCTATGAAACCAAGAACTCCAAGATCTAGATCCACAAGGTTCCCCTCACTTAGAGGAGAGATGACTTGGTGGATAATGTAGATCTAGATCTCCTCTCTCTTTTCCCTCAACAAGGAGCAAGAATCATGGGAGGAATAGAGAGATCTCAAGCTTGAAGAGGTCAACAATGTAGGCAAAAAATGAGCTCAAGAATGTTGGGGACAATGGGGAAGAAGACCCCCTTTTATAGGTCCCAACGAATCCAACCGTTATGTGCAGTTTTCTGCGTTCCGAGCGGTACTACCGCTCAAACGGTACTACCGGAAATTAAAAAACGCTATACTACCGCCCAGAACAGAGGATTTGCGGTATAGCAAGCGGCACTACCGCTGGAGCGGTACTATCGCTCTTCCGGGCGGTACTGCCGCTCTACCTCTCAGGCAAAAAACAGCACGGCCAAAACAAGCATAACTTTGCCATACGAACTCCGATTTTGATGATCCTGGGGTTGTTTTAAAGCTATGGAAAAGCTCAAGGTTCTCACATAGAGAACCACCCAAGATCAACAGAAAGAAATGATTCAAATCATGGAATGGTTAAAATGCCAACAAGGTAGAAGGTGAAACCTTCACAAGATAAGAGCCGACAAAAACGCCAACATCGAAAACATAAAAGTAGATGTATATGAAATCCATTTTCGACGAAGAGAAAAGAAAAACAAGAACCAATAAAGATAAAAACCAAAAAAGAACCAATCGATGTAATGAATACGAACTCAAGCTCCAAAACTCACAAAGATAAAAGCCAAAGAAGAACCAATAAAGATGATGCCAAGGTTGCAAAGGTTTGACCTCTCCACGAACGATGCGGCCTAGCCTATAACCCGGTCTCCTAACTACCACCATGAGACCGGTAAACTAGAAACCTATAAGGGTTAAACCTTTGTCTTGCACATAACTCACTTGAGCTTGATGATGACGATCATGTCCGCCTCAAGTTGGAACACCTTTCTTGGTTGTGCCAGCTCGATGAAGACTAGTAGCTTGCTCCCCCATACTCCATTATGGGTGAGCCTCTTTTAGGCGCATCTTCACAAGACCATTATCACCTAATGATCGGAAAGCTCCAAGCATATGATATCTTCATGATGATCCTCTTGAACTTGCACAAAATAACTTTGATGGCCATCACCACTTGATGCCATCCTCTCTCTTGGGCTATATGAAATCTTCCTTTTGATGCAAGCCCATGGAAAGATTCCTAACCCCTCATAGAAAGGCCACACGCATGCATCATGGGTTAGTACACAAAGCATAATGGACAATGCTTACCATACCGTGAGATCACATGATCCCACAATGTACATCTTCTATACTTTGTGAGTTGATCAACTTGATTCTATTCTACGCACTTTGTCTTGATCAAACATGAGTCTTTCCAACATTCCTCATTAAGATGATGTCTTGAAAGTAAACAAGAATGTTCACACTACCTCCTTCTTCAATACATGCTTGCAATATGCTCAACTCTCACATAACCAATCTTTGGATAACTCAATGAATAACACCTTGGTCATCACAAGATCTTCTCCTTTCAACCTTGAAGCCAACATATGATCTTCAAGCACTGCCTATGGACAAACCTTAAAATATAACTCAAGCACACCATTAGTCCATAGGGATTGTCATCAATTACCAAAACCAAACATGAGGGCACATGCCCTTTCAACTGCCCTGATCCGTCCTTCTTCTTTGACCAGGCCCGTTCCCCGCGCTGCCCCAACGTCGTATCTACCCTGGTGCAGCTAGCTGCTGTGGAGAGATGGAGTGCAGATCTGCGCCTTGATGTAGTTTGGTTCTGCCACCCACGCTAATTTGGTTTGCATTTTTGGATTTTGAAGTGCACGACTGCTTATGTGGACAGATTTACTATTTTTAGATTTTCAGTTGTCGGATGAGGTCCTAGGACCGCGATTGATATGCATGTGTAATGTGAAGTTGTTTCGTAAAAGAACAATATAGTTTTTTTCCAGTTAATGATAAATAAAAAAATGCAATGGACTATAAATGTGGTTCATTAAATTTGATCATGTAGTTTGCGTGTGGCGATGTAAATTTTTTGCAAATAAAAAATCATGGAGCTCACTTAGTTTGTGCCCACAATTCACTTTCCCGAACCAAACTCCAAAGTTTCGAAAATGAATCAAGAAACGTATACGGTTCTCTTCTCTCGATAATATAATGCGACTGTGTGTCGAATGTAGTTCATTATGAATGCAAATTCCGTTTTGTTCAATAAAAAAGATAAAGAACAGATGAAGTTCATTCGTGCAAACCTCTCTCTATCTTAAATAAATCATGCAGTTCACTACGTTGTGTGCCGCTATTCGCGTTTCGTAAAGCGAGTGGCAATATTTTGATCGATAAAATAAAAAACGCGTGCAGTTCTCTTCTGCCGATAAATGCAATCGGTTGTCGCGGCTAATGCAGTTCACTTCAGTGATTTTGGATAAAAAAAGCACGTGCATTTCTGTTTTGCGATAATGCAGTGCGCTTGCCTGTCGGATGCGGTGCGGCCGGCTGGCGAATGCAGTTCACTTCGTCGATTCCGGGTCCGCGAAAAAACAGAGTTCCACGATTTACTAAAATCGACGTTGCTCTTAAACCGTAAAGAATTAGAGGATGTGTTCTACATACAAATGGAGCGCCTCGACGATAGCTATCCAATGGTGTATCAATTGCATCGATCGGACAAACGAATCAAAAGAATTTATGAAAAAACGCCCACTTCCCACAGGAGGGCAGAACACTGTTTTGAAATTACTTCAAAACCGTGAAGAATATCGAAAAGTATTAATTATATGAATTGTTCTCCTACTCCATACGAATCCAACGTTGCGTCATACGCATCGTTCTAACAAACGGAATAAGGGAAATCGCAAAAAAAACTTTCGCAGTGAAAGTGGGCCGCCGCACCGTTTTCAAAACTGCTCTTAATCGGTGATGAATTGGTAGAAGTGTTCAACATGCCAAATATGCTCCTTTTCCATAAAAATCCAATGGTGTATCATAAGCTGAAGTCCAATCAACGGTTAAAAAGTTAGAGAGAAAATACTGTTTGTTGTTCTGTTTTACCCGAGCTGCAACACTTGTAAGTCAGCAATGCAGTTCTCGTTAGCGTCTGATGCAGTGCGAAAGTGTTAGCAGAATAGTTATTCTGCTAATATATATATATATATACATATATACATATATGTATATATATACATGCCGTCTATTCTATAAACGATGATAGAATAATATTCTGCAATAATCTCGTACTGACCGAGATGACGATCTCGTACTTCTTCTGTAATACACTGACGTAATACTTGTTCGTGAAGTCGGTACTGCTCTTCTGTCTCTGTGTAGTAATTCAATCATTGATTCTAAACCATTAATCGGAATTGCGCAAATAATATACCGTTGGAAAGCAGTAGGGAATCCTCAGCCTTTCCATATTGAGACTTTTTCCTAATTTCTAGATTTTTTATTATGAATTTTCAAAAAATAGAAATCATCACAAGCTGATTGAAAAGTGTTTTGAACGCAACTTTTTACCCACTCCTCCGAATTGCGCAAATGATATACCGATGGAAAGCTACTGAAGTTTCTAAACGTTTTTATGTTTTAATGTTTTTCAAATTTTGCATATATTGTTTTGAACAATTTTGAAAATACTAAAAAGGAGTTTTATTAAAAGATGATTATTGATAATTTTTAGACCTCAAAATGATGCAAATCATATGGATTTGGAAAGCTATTGAAATTTCCCATCTTTTTCTTGCATTGAGGTTTTTGAAATTTTACATAATTTTTTAGCAGTTTTGAAAATATCGATATTCATTCAAAATAGACCAACAGTAATTTGATATTAATTTTTTAACCACTTCTCGTAATAGCGCAAATTATATACCGTTGGAAAGCTACTGAATTTACGAATGTTTTCATGTTTTAAGTTTTTTCAAATTTTGCATAATTTTTGAACAGTTTTCAAAATACTAAAAATCAGTTTTATTAAAAGATGATCATTGATATTCATCGGACCTCAGAATGATGCGAATGATATGGCGTTGGAAAGTATTGAAATTTACAAACTTTTTTGTGTTTTAATATTTTTCCAATTCTTCACGATTTTTGAACGATATTCAAAATACTGAGATTTTTCCTTTCTAAAGAAACATAGTATTGTACTTCTGTGAAATATAAATTTCGTACTGCCCGATAATAATAATAATTGTATTGCTCGAAATAAATAAATTCTACTGCTTGGAGTTTTTTTAAAGAACACAAATTTTCCTTGTACTTATGTGGAATACGAGTTTTGTACTGCCCTACATTTTTTCGTATTGCTCAAAATGATTAAATTGTATTGCTCGTAAATTATTTTTACATTACTCAGCTCCCCTCGACATGTATCTTGTACTTCTGTTGAATATGGGTTTTGTATTGCCCGAAAATGTTTTTTCGTAGTGCTAAAAATAAATAAAATATACCGTAAAAAATGAATCAATGGTACTGCCGAGGGTGGTTTAGTGGTATTGCCCAATAATAAAAAGGTATGTAGTGCTTATATTTTAAACTTGTAGTTTGTACTTCTTTATACAGATATTTTGCATTGCTCTCGATATTATTTTTGTATTTCTTACTGTGAGATTATTGTACTGCTTATGATATTACTGTTTTATACATATGTTGTTGGTCTATTTTGTCAATTGTACTACCCTGAATAAATAAACCGTACTGCCCAGGGGTGAATCAATGGTACTTCCCAGAGTGATTCAATGGTACTGTTCGATAAATAATTTTTTTGATTCGCCTAGAATGAATAAATTGTACTGCCTAGAGTGATACAATGGTACATCCCAATCTTGTTCAATGGTATTGCCGAACAATAAAAATGTGTACTGCCTTTTTCTAATTTGTAGTTTGTACTACTTTATATGCTGCCAATAAATATATATTATATTCAGCAGTGAGCCCTGTGCATTGTTAGTCAACTAGGATTAGATAGCGGTCCGCGATCACTCTGGGGAGTGAACATGGATACAAATATTATAACTACACAAGTACGATACAATGCAAACACCGCCTAAGACCCCTACCTCGGCTCTACCGAGCCACATCAAGTTTGTGCTATGGAGGAGTAATCCTCGTACTCCACTCGTTGCTAACTATGTATAGTCGCCCTAGGGTCCTGAGCCCCGGTTGTCCTTAAGGTAAGAAGTCGGGCGACTCAACGGTGCCC
The DNA here is from genome assembly GCA_950022295.1 of Bromus sterilis. NCBI lineage: Eukaryota > Viridiplantae > Streptophyta > Magnoliopsida > Poales > Poaceae > Bromus > Bromus sterilis. The sequence continues at coordinate 238,189,083 of OX465596.1, forward strand.
ACGAGCGGTATTGCGACGGGAACGATAGGGAGGGTACGACCGACGTACTAGCGTGCTTGGCCCATGCTCGTATTCCGCGAAAGTTACCAAACCACGAAAGTCGAGCTCCTCCAGAAGCACACGCGAGATAAGGTAAGGAGTCGGTTCACCTTGTTGGTAACCGCAGGCTTTGACGGGACGACAAGGCAGTGATGTCTACGCACGCTTCTATTCTTGTAGACTATGTTGGGCCTCCAAGCATAGAGGTTTGTAGGACAACAACAATTTCCCTCAAGTGGATGACCTAAGGTTTATCGAACTCAGGGAACTAGAGGTTGAAGATGGTCTCTCTCAAGCAACCCTGCAATTAAGATACAAGAAGTCTCTTGTGTCCACAACACACCTAATACAACTAGGAGTTGTATAGGTGCACTAGTTCGGCGAAGAGATGGTAAAATACGAGTGATAGGTGTGGCAAAGCAAGGTAATATAAATCTGTAATAAAAAGTGAAGCAAGCAAACGTGTGACAAAAGTGAGCACAAATGGTGTAACAATGGTGGAAACAAGGCCTAGGCGTCATACTTTCACTAGTGGCAACTCCCAGCAACATTAACATAGTCTAATCACATGATATTTCTACTAAAACATGCATTGGAGACGTACTCGGAGGTCATTCCTTTGTGGTCAAGTGAGAGAGAGAATTATGTAGGGCTACAAAAGCACACCTCAGAGTTCGTAGTTCTCAATATATGGATATCCCAATGTAACTGCGGCCATCCAAAGAGAGTACCACAATCACCACAACATATCTCAAGGATAGTCAAAGACAAGCACCAAGAGACTCTCAATCTTCAATCAACACACAAAAGAGGAAATCACTCACGAAAATTTTGACGCCCCCGAAATCAAGTCGTGTACAGTAATCATATACGCAAGGTAAACGATCGAGATCAAGGACTCACGGTAAGATATCACAACACAACTCTACAAATAAAATAATACAAGTTGTTTAATACAAGCCTGGGGCCACGAGGGCTCGAATACAATAGCTCGAGAGCCCAAAGTTAGCGGAAGCAATAGTATCTGAGTACGGACACAAGGAATACAAGGTTGCCTTAAGAAGGCTAGCACAAATAACAACAGATCGAAAAGGCGAGGCCTCCTGCTGGGAACCTCCAAACTACTCCTGGTCAACGCGGAACTCGACGTCGTAGAAGGCATCGGGGATCTTCATGTTGCGGTGGTCTGCATCGAGGATCTCCTGCTCTTGGACTCCAAGGCTCCAACGTCGACTGAAGTGGCCGATCAGGCAAAACATAAAGGGGGAAATAAAGCAAGGGTGAGTATCTAGCATACCCGCGAGTCTTACGTCCGCTACTAAGCATTTATGCATTTGTATCAAATGGAAAAGGAGGCTGTATATAGTGGAATGCAAGGTAGAAATCAAAATAAGGATAAGAAGCTAGGCCTATCGAAGACTAGCATCTTCTGACGAGTCTTGCAACAGAAGATGAGAACAACCAAAAGTTCATATAAATCATAAAGTAACAATGCAGCAAAAGTTGCTGCAGCATTGTATAATAGTAAGTTGTAATAATTAATAAGTATATATGCCTCCGAGTTCCCCTCCTCGACTTCCCTGCTAGGAAGAAAACCCGAAACCAACAGATTAATAGTAGTAGTTTGTAGTGATAAGATCCAGCTTCAGCATAAAGCGTTCTGTTACCGTAGACACGGTATTCGAATAGATTAAACTCCCTGCAGGGGTGCACTACTGTTCAGCCCGCACGCTCGGATCTCCAGGGTGGCAGGAACCTTGATAGGGAACGCTCCACCAAAGCTATCCGACATGGCGCAGCCCATCCTAGGCTTAGCAGAGAGGCCATCCGCCGGACTATATCCTATGTGCTCAGGGGTCTAGGTCCCTCACCCTTCCGCGCTCCTGAACGGTACAAGACTGGCCGGTGAAGCAAAAGCAAATCCAAACACACCTGCTGTAGCAAAGAAGACAACACCGCTTCCCAGCAATCAGCCCGTGGTACTGCTGACGTCTGAAGAGCTTTTGGACAAACTACGACGCAAGGGAGCCCATAACTCCTTATCCCACGTGAAGGTAGTGCGTACAAGCCTTAGCGGCCTCTCAAGTCATCCGCTGAACCATTTAGCATTTTAATATCATCTCACAGACAACTGTTATCGCTGTCTGACTAACAACACAACGGACAACGAACAACAATGAGGTCCACCAGTAACGTCGGGGCCTTCCCTGTCGTCCCGTCAAAGCGCGCGGTTACCAACAAGGTGAACCGTCTCCTTACCTTGTCTCGCGGGTGCTCTTGGTAGAGCTTGATTTCCCGTGGTTTAGTAACTCTCGCGAGATATGAGCAGGGTCCAAGCACGCCAGTAACGTCAGTCGTACCCTCCCTGTCATTCCCGACGCAATACCTCTCACGGGCACCATTGGGTTGTCCGAATTCTTACCTTAAGGACAACCGGGGCTCAGGACCCTAGGGAAGCTATACAGAGTCAGCAACGAGTGGAGTACGAGGGTTACTCCTCGATAGCTCCACTTGATGTGGCTCGGCAGAGCCGAGGTAGGGGCCTTAGGCGGTGTCTTCATTGTACCGTACCTGTGCAGTTATAATCATCGTATCCGCGTTCACTCCCATGAGTGATCACGACCCTCTTTCTAATCCTAATTGACTAACAAAGCGCATGGCTCACTGCTGAATATAACATATAATTATAGGCAGCATAGGGTAAAGGAAGGTACATCAAGGGGCGACAATGACAGGCTATGCAATTGAATAGGATTGTAATGTAGCAGCAACAGTAACAATGCCTTGTGCAAGAAAAGTACGGAAAGATAGGCGATATCTAAGGAAGTAAAATGGCTCTGCTTTCTTGGAAGCTCGCGGTAGGGGTACGGTCGTCGACGACGTAGTCGATAACACGGGCGTCGACAGCGGTCGCCGAGTCTATCGGACAATAAGAGGGGGAGAAATAATAAATACACGACAATAATAGCAATACAAACACAAGACATGGCAAACACAATGCTAACGTTGCTCTAACGCGTTACAAAGTGTCATGCCCGGAACAAGAATTCATCCGGGGATGAAATACCGGCTCCATGTGATTATCAACAAACGGCCCGAAGGGGGAAGGTTCCATGTATGTAGTGTCGTGAATATCTGACAGACAAGTGGATAGTGTATCCGTGATCGCTGATGCATTCCGAACAACTTTTATGTTCGGAACATTTCCATCCGGAAAGTTTTACCGGTACCGGGTAATTATCGGACACACGATCCGGAGGGGGAAAGTCTCGGGTTCGGTATGTTAGAGGGGTGCGGTGGGAATGCGGGTATCCAGAGGGGGAACATTTCCATCTTGTATTCGCTAAATTTTCCTCATCAATTTTGATGTATACATTTTTTCAATCCGACTTACGATTTAAAAGATATTGATTTTCAAAGTTTTAATCACTTAAAAACATTTACTGGATTTCTTTTAATTTTATAATAAAAATTATCCACGACAGAGAGGGTTGACCAGTCAACTGACATGTGGGTCCCACATGTCAGCCTCTGGTATTTAAACAATTCTTTTTATACTCCAAATAGGGGACTGGCCCCACATGTCATACAGTGTTAAGCAATTAATTTATCCATTTAATTTAATTAGGCAGTGGGGTCCATATGTCATCCTAACAGAGATGTTATAAAAAATATTTAAATAATCTAATGGCCTGATGCCCACATGTCAATGACACATATTACTTAACATTGGGATTTATTTTTGTTAATCATGGATTAAGGGCTAATTACAGGAGGGGCGGGCCTACTGGTCAGTGGCCACCCCACTGGCCTAAGCCAGCAAGGGCACCGACGGCGAGGGTGCCGCGACAAGCGGGGTGTGAAGCCGGCAGTAGTGTGCAGTGTGCGGCTGCGCCCGGGTGGGCACAGCGGGCGGCGTGGCCTACGACGGACAGAGGCATGGCCAGGGCGCGCTCTAGGCTCGGCCGGGCGCATCCGGCATGCGGTGAGCGCGGGCAAGAGCGCGCGGCCAGGGGATGGCGGTGCACATGGAGCGGCGACCATGGCGACGAGGGGTGGTATCAGGGAGAGAGGGGAGGGCTCACAGGGGGACTATGGTCTGCCGGGGCTCTGGGTTCGGAGACAAGCGGCGCGAGCGGCGGCCGTCGCTCGAAGACGACGACAAAGGAAGAGTTGGAGGGCTCCTCCGCTCGTGTGACTCGACGGAGAGGAAGAGGGGGCCGCGACGGTCTTTTCTTGCCACGGAGGCGAGGCGAGGCGGCGGCTGGTGGTGGAGATCGACAGGGGGGCGTCCACGGCCATGTCCATGGTGGCCGGGTGCAACAGGGAAGAAGAGAGGCGTAGGGGATGTGAGAGGGATGGGGGATTCTAGGGTTTCGAGTGGGGGGGGGGCTTGGGCAGATCTTATCCACGCGAGGCGTGGGAGGGGAAGGTGAGGGGAAGTGGGGCCGGCATGGCCTCGGCGGGTGTGGGCGCCATGGCCACGGTTCCCCTCTCCTGTAGCGGGAGGTGGGGGAAACAGGGGAGGGGGAGGGGTTGGGTCTGGGTGGGCTTCGCCCCAGGCGTTAGATATGTTTTTTTTGTTTTGTTTCTCGTTTTATCTTTTTTATTCTATTTATATTCGTTTGGACATCAAATAGTTTTTATAAAATGTGGGACTTGCTCCAATATTACTATTGCACAAAATAACACTGCCACACATAGTTTGGTTGCTAAAAAAGATCATCTGGATTTTTTTCAATTTAAAAAGGATTAAATATGGTGGTTTTGCTAGTGCTTTGATTTATTTAATTCATTTAAATAATTTAATAAATATCCATTACCATATTATCATGACATACTGATTAATTGACATTTAATAAAATTGGTTCCATCATTTTTGGGCAAGGTTTTATTTCCTCTTGGTTTTGGAATTTTTATTTGGGTTGAATTTGAATAGGCCATGGTCAAAGGTGATTATCACATGCCTAATCAAGATGACTTGGCCTGAGATAAGGTGAACACTGTAGCGTGACACTCGGGGTGTTACAAATATATTCTTCTAACCCATGTCCAATAGACCGATTTCACCATGGTCTCGGGGATTATACTAGATAAGATCAAGTGAGTACATCAATCCAATACATAGAGGAAGGGGAAATATCATGGGATCATCCTAGATTAACATAGCCTATGATCACAACGAAGATCACATCATGGGAGAGAGAATTGACCACATATGTACTGGTAGAAACCTTAGCCTCGAGGGAAACTACTCACACATGGACATGATGAGAGAGATAGTTGTTGATGGAGAGGGGCAGCCCGGAGGAGATGAAGGAGACGACGGTGGCGATGGCCACGACGGCGGCGACGACGACGCCCACGTCCACGACGTTGGCCACGACCCTTGGGGGCAGCAGTCCTTGGCCCCCTTCTTCTTCCTTAGAGATAGTGTTGCTGTGGAGATTGATCTCCCCCTCAAGACGGCTGCCAAGGGGGAGGAAATTTCGTGGTTCCCTTTGACCTAGGTTTCCTCTCTTTATATAGACTCTCGGATTCCCGTCATCCAGATCACGTCTTCGGTATTTCGGGGCTAGAGGGAGCATCCGAACTCTGATTGAGATGAATTGTTTTTCCAGACCCACCGGAAAAATATTTGTCTACAACTTTTAAGTTTTAAGTTTTTCCGTTTGAGGTCGTCTTCTGGCGTTTCCGGCGCAATCTTTAAAACTTGTCTAGTGGGGACAGATTTCGGGAGAGTTAGAGTCCAATTCCTACAAAGCTCCTTTTTATGATTTTTTCTTTTATCCAAATAATTGTTACACATAAAGTACAAAAACAAGAACTTGTGAACTCTTGCAACCATTAATAGGTTAGTTCCAAAATATGTTATAAAAAGATATGAAAGTGTAGCAACACATAGCAATAACACCCAAAACATGCATGGAGGAAGCAAAAATTATAGATATGTTTGGGACGTATCAACATCCCCTAGCTTAATTCCTGCTCGCCCTCGAGTAGGTAAATGATAACAAGCATAATTTCTGTGGTGACATGCTAGCAACCATATAAGAACTTTGAAAGTAAAGCAATCAATGATTGCGATTAAATTCAAGTCATAACAGGCAAGAGTCTATAATAGCACTGAAACAAGCAACGAAAGAACATTAGGTGCAAGAGCTCTTGCTGTCCGTAACTCAAATGTCTCCAAATGGTGTTTGCGTGCAAGAAAGGGGATATGGGAATGTGAGAGAAAAAATATATTTGTTGAGAACTCAATCTATTAAAGTTTCACACTTGGTCTTCTTTGGAATCTTATCTTGACACGTTCCCAGACTACTAGCCAGGTACAAGTCAATTTGATCCACTCCTTTTTGATAATTTGAGAACTCATGCAATGGATGAGCGTAAGAACGAGAGTTGACACTTATGATGGCAAAGAGAGAAATAAGGTGGAGGAGGAAGACAAAAAGGGTGAGAAAGGCTCACATCAATGAGGAAAATCATAGGCGAGAGAGCCAAATGATAGATATGATGTGAGGAGTAGGGATTGCCATGCAACGGATGCACATATGCTAAGAAAAGTTCTCCAATGGAACTAGTGGGGGTGCATTCAACTTGCTCGCTCATGAAGACCTAGAGCTCGTTGGAGGAGGCTCATCCTTGGAATATGCAAGCCAAGTTCTATAGTGTGAAGGTCTCCACATAGCTATATGCATAAATGATCATCTCTATGGAGTACAAAGATAAGGGGGAGTACGAGTGTGGATCTTTCAAAAGGAATAGTAGTGTTTCCCCTTTCTCTCTTTTTATTTTTTTTCTCTTTTTTCTATTTTTTTGTATTTTTTTGGTGGCCCCAATGGCTCTTTCTATTTAATTCTCATTTTTCCTCTTTGGGTTATTTTAAATTTTCCACTTTGGGATCTTTTCCTCACTTAAAGGAAACACTCTATTTTATAAGAAAGTATATAAGATCTTCACACTTTACAAGGTACTCAAACATAAAGAAGATGTAGCTATCATGATGTATGCAAATGTATGTCGCTGCCAGTGTAGCAGGAACATGTATGACATGAACATCAAGTCGTGAAGAGGTGGATGTTGTATGGCAATATATCTCGGAAAGGCTATGGAAATGCCTTGATAGGTAGGTATGGTGGATGTTTTGATGAGAGATATGGGGAGGTTTATGATGACAGAGCGTATCATGCCAAGGGTTTGGATGTACCGGCGAAGGTGGACGCCAACACTCGGAGTGAGAAGAAGATAATGCACGACACGGAAGAGACTAGCAAAATATGAGGAGATGGAAGTGTCAGCTTCCTATGCAAATAACAAAATAGACTAGCAAAATAAGAGTTGAAGAACAAAAGAGAGCATCAAGAAGCAAATAGCAAACACATTTAAGTCTAACATGCTTCCTATGCAAAGGGATCTTGTAGAGAAATAACTCATTGAAGCATAAAGATATCTATAAGAATATGTTCCCTTCTCACAATAATTTCCAGTAGGATCATGAATAAACTCAACAATATAAGTATCACATAAAGCATTGTTACCATGATCCACATGCAAAAGGGTACTCTTACTCTCCACATAAGCATAATCTTTCTCATTGGTAATAGTGGGAGTAGGACTATCATAAACAACTTGAACACTATAGATTAATTGTGTATCAGGAAGATGGTGTTCAACAAGGGTGTAATTCCCTCCATGATCATGACAAGTTTCATAAGGATAATTTCTCCTTATGTCATAGGTACCTTTATACACTATAGATAGGAGTTATAACATCATCATAGTAGAGAAGAGCATTATCATTGCTATCAATTATATTTGTAAACATGTTGTATTTATTCTTACTAGCAAAAGAATTATCAATTACCCCATCACTAATGGGTAAAGGACTTGCAATCCTATCATCCCCAAGCTTAGAGCTTTCCATATCATCACTCTCAGAGTTGGTACCAAAAAGATTTTCAAGATCATAAGTAGCATTATCATCATTTTCCCAATCACAAAAAGTAACATGCATATCATAATCAAAATCATCTTCAGTAGTGCCTGCGGACTCATCAAGATAATAGTGAATGCAATCAAGACACCATCCTCCAAAAATTCTTTCTGTTAGGATAAAAATTGATGCGAGGAATATGCTCAGGCCAGGTTGATGTTGGGGATCGGCGTAGAAAACAAAAAATTTCCTACCTAAGAGTCCCGAACCCAAGATCTATGCTATGCTGATGTATGTACCGGAAGGAATCGGTGTTCATACCTTTGAAGACCGAAAGAGGAAAATGTTCCTCGAACGTGGTTGGCGTAGACTATGATCCTACGACCTCACTGTCGTGTTGAAGAACCTCCGACGATGAAGTAGCACCACACGTGTAGTGCCTCGTGGGATTACACACGTACGGTGCAACCGACATCCCTCCGGGCTTCGAACCAGAAGAACAGCGGAAAGAAGATTGATCCGGATCCCAATTCCGGCAGCGCGACGGCGTCCGGATGATGGTGAAACCGCCAACCAGGTGCAAACTTCAAACCAGGGGAGTCCGCTCTAGGTCGGAGAAAGAGAGAGAGAGAAACTCAATGTTGTGTTGAAAAAGGCACCCCCACCCCTCCTTATATAGGCCAAGGAGGGGCTCCACCCCCTCCCTTTCCCCCATGTGGGACTAAACCCCCAAGGGGGGGAGTGATGCGGCTAGGAGGGGGGATGGGCCCCTCCCTTGGCGCCAAGCCCAAGGGGGGAGGCTCCCCCTTCCCCTCATGGGCCTTTTAAGGCCCAAATACCTTTTCACCTTTTTAATTAATTATTTAAATAATTTTTAATATTTAATTCTGTCAATTAAATAATAAAACATATTTAAACATTAATATATATTATTTTTAACCTTTCAAAATATCCGGAACAGCTTCCGGCACCTCCCGATACATTTCCGGTGTTTCTCTCTTTTCACCGATGATCCCGAACCAATCCTTAATGCATCGATTGCCCTTAAGTGTGACACCCTACGGTCCGGGAAACAGTAGACATGATCGAGACACTCTCTGACCAATGACCATCATGTGGGATCTGGTTACAATCCTTGATGTGCCCCTACGCTTCCATCGAATAAACTTCATCGCTGTTGAACCGTTAACAATATGACTTGATCCCTTTGTGCTTCGGTACTATGTTTGTCCGAGGTATGATCGTTGGTATCCAATACCTAGTTCTTCCTCGTCTCCGACATAACATGTTTACTCGTCTGTGAATATTACATCTCTTGTGACCTAGTCACTTGCTTGCAAGCTATTGATGCAAAACCACCGAGTGGGCCCAGAGTACCTATCCGTCACTCGGATTGAGAAATCCCGCTCTGATCTATTTCATACTCCTCAACATATCTACTTCGGAATACCCAAGATACACCTTTTCAGTTACCATGTTTCAGTGTAACGGTTAATGCAGTCAAAGCATCCTAATAGATAGCAATTATGTATGATCATCAAGGTCTAAGGATTCAGTCACTATGTTATTAAGTCATCGCAATGCTGAACTTATGTGACTTGATCACACTGCATTGCTTAAGGTGGGTGTGTGTCCATCACATCATTCTCCTAATGATATAACCTCATTGTCAATAGACTATTATGTTCTCATGATCAGGAAACCTTGATCATCAATTGCCCAATGAGCTAGTATGCCTAAGTTTAACTAGGGACCAGGTTGTTATATATATCACACGTGTATTAATGTTTCCGCTTAATAAAGTTCTAGACCAATATATAACGTATTATGAACAAACAAATATGTGACAAATATCTTTATTAATTTGCCTCTAGGGCACATATCCAACAGTTGATACCCATTATTCTTCCTTCTTGCTCCTCTTCCTCCTCCTCTTCTTTTTCTTCTTCCTCACCTTAGGAGAGAGTGGCTGGAGATGAAGTTTCTGCACATATCCTGATTTATCATTAGAAACAATAGGGGAAACTTGGGAGAAGCTCTCCTTTTTATTAGTAGAGATATAAGAGACATTTTTATACTTGGGTAAAGTTCCCTCCTTTATAATCTTACTTATGTAATAATTTTCATGGAAATTAACAATACAATAGAGATGGAAGTTTTGCAAAGTGATGATAATTCCTAAGGCATTAACATCTAGCCAAGAAGTCTTTCCTGATAACTCTTCACACATCAAAAATAACATAAGTTCATCATAAAGATCACAAGTGATCATGTTATCACACAACTGATTAACAGTTATGCTTTGAAAGTTCATGCATTGAAAATTAAAGCGACCCTCTATACAGCAAAGTTCATAAGTAAAAGGATAAAGGTCACAAAATTCTCTAGCAATTTCATTTAAATCTTTGACCCAAGTGATTGTTCTTTCATGCTTATGTTGCTTACAATACTTCTCTTCTTCAATCATAGGCCTTTCACAAGGTCTATCCACTCCACAAAAATTAACATGCTTATATAAAACTTCATTTTGAGGAATTGGATCATGCATGCTGCAATCATCATGAACAATTACATTTTCTTTGCAAATCTCTTTAAAAGGTTCATGATGCCTGATCCAATTATCCTTAGGCATATTAAGATGTGAAGCAAAAGATTTGAGAAAATCAACAAGGAGTTGAGAATCAAGACCAAACTTAGCACTAAACTTATTAAAACTTCCAGTTTCAACAAAGGACTTAATGATATCAAACTCATAATTTATACCTGACTCTTTACCTTTGTTGATCTCCCAATCTTCAGTATTGCGTTTAATTCTTTGAAGGAGTTCCCATTTAGCATCAATCTTTTCGTTTGTGAAAGAACCCATAGAGGAAGCATTGGGCAAGTCTTTATCCTGTTGAGAGAGCCCCGCATAAAAATTAGTAACAATTATATCTTTGCGGAGCCCATGGTTAGGACATTTTAGCATTAAATTTTCCAGTCTCCCCAGGCTTGAGATATGCTCTCTCTGTCATGAGGATAGAAATTATAAACATAATTCCTATTCTTATGAACTTCATGAAGATGGTAAAACTTGGAGTAGAAGAGAGACTGGATCTCTTCCCAATCTCGTAGGTGAGAATCATCTAGTAGCCTATACTATTCCAATGCTTTTCCTTTCAGTGACAAGACACATAATTTCCTCATGACTCCATCTCTTGTCAAACCTGAAATCTTACACAACTCACAAAGTTCTGTAAGTTTTAACAAATGAGTACTAGGATGGACGGTTCCATCCCCTGCATAACAATCATTCCTAATTATTTCAATTATCCCAAGTGGTATTTTGAATGGGATACATTCAGTAGGTGGAGGAGACTTCTCTCCCACGGGCATGGTAAAGTGGCCTTCCCCAAACAGCGAACTAAGAGTGCAGTTTTCCATAAGCATAACTAGTGTAAATAAAAACAAGAAACGAAAAGATTTAATTGCAAGATCTAAAGATATACCTTCAACGCTTACCTCCCCGGCAACGGCGCCTTAAATAGCTTGATGTCTACGCACGCTTCTATCCTTGTAGACTATGTTGGGCCTCCAAGCGCAGAGGTATGTAGGGCAACAACAATTTCCCTCAAGTGGATGACCTAAGGTTTATCGAACTCATGGAAGTAGAGGTTGAAGATGGTCTCTCTCAAGGAACCCTGCAATTAAGATACAAGAAGTCTCTTGTGTCCCCAACACACCTAATACAACTAGGAGTTGTATAGGTGCACTAGTTCGGCGAAGAGATGGTAAAATACGAGTGATAGGTGTGGCAAAGCAAGGTAATATAAATCTGTAATAAAAAGTGAAGCAAGCAAACCTGTGACAAAAGTGAGCACAAACGGTGTAACAATGGTGGAAACAAGTTCTAGGCTTTATACTTTCACTAGTGGCAACTCCCAACAACATTACCATAGTCTAATCACATGATATTTCCACTAAAACATGCATTGGAGACGTACTCGGAGGTCATTCCTTTGTGGTCTAGAGAGGACGATAATTATGTAGGGATACAAAAGCACACCTCAGAGTTCGTTGTTCTCAATCTATGGATTTTCCAGTGTCACCGCGGCCATCCAAAGAGAGTACCACAATCACCATCACATATCGCAAGGATAGTCAAAGATAATCACCAAGAGACTCTCAATCTTCAATCAACACACAAAAGAGGAAATCAATCATGAAAATATTTTTCTAACCCATGTCCAATAGACCGTTGTCACCATGGTCTCGGGGATTATACTAGATAAGATCAAGTGAGTACATCAATCCAATACATAGAGGAAGGGGAAATATCATGGGATCCTCCAAGATTAACATAGCTTATGATCACAACGAAGATCACATCATGGGAGAGAAAATTGACCACATAGCTATTGGTAGAAACCTTAGCCCCGAGGGATACTACTCACACATGGACATGATGAGAGAGAGAGAGTTTTTGATGGAGAGGTGCAGCCCGGAGGAGATGAAGGAGACGGCGGCGACGACGACGCCCACGGCCACGGCGGTGGCCACGGCCCTTGGGGGCAGCGGCCCTTGGCCCCCTTCTTCTTCCTTGGAGATGGTGCTGGTGTGGAGATTGATCTCCCCCTCAAGACGGCTGCCAAGGGGGAGGAAATTTCGTGGTTCCCTTTGACCTAGGTTTCCTCTCTTTATATAGACTCTCGGATTCCCGTCATCCAGATTATGTCTTCGGTATATCGGGGCCAGAGGGAGCATCCGAACTCCGATTGAGATGAATTGTTTTTCCAGACCCACCGGAAAAAAATTGTCTACAACTTTGTAGTTTTGAGTTTTTCCGTTTGAGTTCATCTTCTGGCGTTTCGGACGCAATCTTTAAAACCTGTTTGGTGGGGACATATTTCGGGAGAGTTAGAGTCCAACTCCTACAAAGCTCTTTTTATGATTTTTCCTTTATCCAAATAATTGCTACACATAAAGTAAAAAAACAATAACTTGTGCACTCTTGCAACTATTAATAGGTTAGTTCCGAAATATGTTATAGAAAGATATGAAAGTGTAGCAAACACATAGCAATAACACCCAAAACATGCATGGAGCAAGCAAACATCATAGATACGTTTGGGACGTATCAACATCCCCAAGATTAATTCCTGCACGCCCTCGAGTAGGTAAATGATAACAAGAATAATTTATGTGGTGACATGCTAGCAACCATATAAGAACTTTGAAAGTAAAGCAATCAAGGTATGTGATTCAATTCAAGTCATAAAAGGCAAGAGTCTATATTAGCACTGAAACAAGCAACAAAAGAACATTAGGTGCAAGAGCTCTTGCTGTCCGTGACTTGAATGTCTCCAGATGGTGTTTGCGTGCAAGAAAGGGGATATGGGAATACAAGAGAAAAAATATATTTGTTGAGAACTCAATCTACGAAAGTTTCACACTTGGTCTTCTTTGGAATCTTATCTTGACTCGTTCGTAGACCACTAGCCAGGTACAAGTCAATTTGATCCACTCCTTTTCGATATTTTGAGCACTCATGCAATGGATGAGCGTAAGAACGAGAGTTGAAACTTAGGATGGCAAAGAGAGAAATAAGGTGGAGGAGGAAGACAAAAAGGGTGAGAAAGGCTCACATCAATGAGGACAATCATAGCCGAGATAGCCAAATGATAGATATGATGTGAGGAGTAGGAATTGCCATGCAACGGATGCACTATGAGCTAAGAAAAGTTCTCCAATGGTACTAGTGGGGGTGCATCCAACTTGCTCGCTCATGAAGACCTAGAGCTCGTTTGACGAGGCTCATCCTTGGAATATGCAAGCCAAGTTCTATAGTGTGAAGGTCCCCACATAGCTATATGCATAAATGATCATCTCTATGGAGTACAAGGATAAGAGGGAGTACGAGTGTGGATCTATCAAAAGTAATTGTAGTGTTGCCCCTTTCTCTCTTTTTGTTTTATTTTTCTCTTTTTCTATTTTTTTGTATTTTTTTGGTGGCCCCAATGGCTATTTCTATTTAACTCTCATTTGTCCTCTTTGGGATCTTTTAAATTTTTCCACTTTGGGATCTTTTCCTCACTTAAGGGAAACACTCTATTTTATAAGAAGGTATATAAGATATTCACACTTTACAAAGTACTCAAACATAAATAAGATGTAGCTATCATGATGTATGAAAATGTATGTCGCTGCCAGTGTAGCAGGAACATGTATGACATGAAGATCAAGTCATGAAGAGGTGGATGTTGCATGGCAATATATCTCAGAAAGGCTATGAAAATGCCTTGATAGGTAGGTATGGTGGCTGTTTTGAGGAAAGATATAGGGAGGTTTATGATGACAGATCCTATCATGCCAAGGGTTTGGATGTACTGGTGAAGGTGGACGCCAAATCTCGGAGAGAGAAGAAGGAAATGCACGGCACGGGAGAGGCTAGCAAAATATGAGGAGGTGGAAGTGTCAGCTTTCAATACTTACATTAGTCCAAGGAACTCATGCACTTATTATCGGTAAGTCTCAATCTAATAAGGAGGTTCAAAAAGAGTCAAGTACCCTGAGGAGGAGTGTATGGGGGTTTGGTTATCCTTGCGCATCCTCGAATCATGGTACGTGAGTGTACTCTAATATCCGATCCCTCCAAAGATTAGTGATCCATCTAGTAGCTAGAGTTCTCAACTAGTTTTGAAAATAAACACGGATTGCCCAAAATACGACACCTATCACTAATAGGCTAGAGCTCTTGACACAAAAAGTTCAAACATTACTCACATCAATACCTCAAAACTATTGCAAGTTACTACTAAAATTAAATAGCAACCTCAATTACCTACTCTCAAGACAAGACAAAACTCAGTGCAACAACCAACTCTCTTAGCAAGATAAACATGAAAACTAAAGAGAGTTCCAGCAACAAACTAAACAAAAGCCAAGGCTCTTCCTAAAAACAAACTAAAACTTGAACATGGCAGTAACTATGAAAAGATAAAGAAGACACAACAGTAAAAAGATAGGCATGAAAAATCCTATGATGTGTTCTAGATTGGAGTGGAGCGTGTTTCTGTCCCACACAAAGTGAGATGGGGTCTAACTTTTTATGAAAAGCAAGCAAAGCTAAATAAAACTAAAAAATAAAACCTAAGAGCGAGACGCTCCAAGCATAGCACATAACAGATGAAGTGATAAAAATATAGTGAGACGAAGGACGAACTGATGATTGTTGATGGAGAAGGGGATGCACGGGGGCATCCCCAAGCTTAGACGCTTGAGTCTCCTTGAATATTTATTGGGAATTCATGGGGGTATCCCCAAGTTTGAGCGCTTGACAGTCCCGGATCTTCTTTCATCACCTTCCCTCGCACACTGGAAAACTCCCTTCATACATAACTCATCATAAGCTGATTAGAGACGTTAGTACCCTCAATAAAATAATTTCCCCCCACTATATATAAATATATTCCTGAAGAGCTACTGTTTCTCAAGATTTCCAAAAGGTTTTTGCAAAGAAAAAGCAAGATTAAGGTTTGCAAAAGTAAGGAGAGGCAAAACTTGGCAGAATCTGTGAAAAACAGAACAACAAGTAGTAGTAAATAATTTTTTTGGGGCACTTCTGCAACTCAAATCAAAAAACTCAGAACATACGAAAGTTTCACAATTGTATAGAGAATGTTGTGTAAACAATTCAGCTCAAAAAGATGAACTGGTGATTTGTTCGGATTTTTTCCGTCAAGAAGACATAATCTCTTTTCGTGACAACATGTCACAACTTTTGCTTCCCTTATCATAAGAGGTTATAACTTGCACAAAGCTTGAAAAATAAAGATACAATGATGTTGCTACAGTAATAACAATCATCAAGGCCACTAAAAACAAAAGTAAAAATTCAAACTAAAGATAACAAGGGTTTTCTCCCTAGAGCTCTTTCTTGATAGCCATAAAGATAGGCTTAAGATTTTAATGATGCTCTCATAGGAATAAGGAATAAGAGTTGAAGAACAAAAGAGAGCATCAAGAAGCAAATAACAAACACATTTAAGTCTAACATGCTTCCTATGCAAAGGGATCTTGTAGAGAAATAACTCATTGAAGCATAAATATATTAGCATAGGAAGGCAAAATAATTGCAACTTCAAAACCTTCAACATAAAGAGAGGGAACTTGATATTATTGAAATATCTATAAGAATATGTTCCCTTCTCACAATAATTTCCAGTAGGATCATGAATAAACTCAACAATATAAGTATCACATAAAACATTGTTACCATGATCCACATGAAAAAGGGTACTCTTACTCTCCACATAAGCATAATCTTTCTCATTGGTAATAGTGGGAGTAGGACTATCATAAACAACTTGAACACTTTAGATTAATTGTGTATTAGGAAGATGGTGTTCAACAAAGGAGTAATTCCCGCCATGATTATGACAAGTTTCATAAGGATAATTTCTCCTTATGTCATAGGTACCTTTATAATCACTATAGATAGGAGTTATAACATCATCATAGTAGAGAAGAGCATTATCATTTCTAGCAACTATATTTGTAAACATGTTGTCTTTATTCTTACTAGCAAAAGAATTATCAATTACCACATCACTAATGGGTAAAGGACTTGCAATCCTATCATCCCCAAGCTTAGAGATTTCCATATCATCACTCTCAGAGTTGGTACCAAAAAGATTTTCAAGGTCATAAGTAGCATTATCAACATTTTCCCAATCACAAAAAGTAACATGCATATCATAATCAAAATCATCTTCAGTAGTGCCTACGGAGTTAACATCAGGATAATAATGAATGCAATCAAGCTCACCATCCTCCAAAAATTTCTGTGTGTTAGGATAAAAATTGATTCGAGGAATATGCTCAGGCCAGGTTGATACCCATTCTTCTTCTTTCTTGCTCCTCTTCCTCCTCTTCTATTTATTCTTCTTCACCTTAGGAGGGAGTGGTTGGAGATGAAGTTTCTCCACATATGCTGGTTTATCATTAGAAACAATAGGGGAAACTTGGGAGAAACTCTCCTTTTTTATTAGTAGAGATATAAGAGATATTTTTATACTTTGGTAAAGTTCCCTCCTTTCTAATCTTACTTATGTAATAATTTTCATGGAAATTAACAACACAATAGAGATGGCAATTTTGCAAAGTGATGCTAATTCCTAAGGCATTAACATCTAGCCAAGAAGTCTTTTCTGATAACTCTTCACACATCAAAAATAACATAAGTTCATCATAAAGATCAGAAGTGATCATGTTATCACACAACTAATTAACAGTTATGCTTTGAAAGTTCATGCATTGAAAATTAAAGTGACCCTCTATACATCAAAGTTCACAAGTAAAAGGATAAAGGTCACACAATTCTCTAGCAATTTCATTTAAATCTTTGACCCAAGTGATTGTTCTTTCATGCTTATGTTGCTTACACTACTTCTCTTCTTCAATCATAGGCCTTTCATAAGGTCTATCCACTCCACAAAAATTAACATGCTTATATAAAACTTCATTTTCAGGAATTGGATCATGCATGCTGCAATCATCATGAACGATTTCATTTTCTTTGCAAATCTCCTTAAAAGGTTCATGATGCTTGATCCAATTCTCCTTAGGCATATTAAGATGTGAAGCAAAAGATTTGAGAAAATCAACAAGGAGTTGAGAATCAAGCACAAACTTAGCACTAAACTTATTAAAACTTTCAGTTTCAACAAAGGACTTAATGCTATCATACTCATAATTTATACCTGACTGTTTACCTTTGTCGATCTCCCAATCTTCACTATTACGTTGAATTCTTTCAAGCAGTTTCCATTTAGCATCAATCTTTTCGTTTGTGAAAGAACCCATAGAGGAAGCATTGAGCAAGTCTTTATCCTGCCGAGAGAGCCTCGCATAAAAATTCGTAACAATTATATCTTTGGGGAGCCCATGGTTAGAGCATTTTAGCATTAAAGTTTCCAGTCT
Organism: Bromus sterilis; assembly: GCA_950022295.1. NCBI lineage: Eukaryota > Viridiplantae > Streptophyta > Magnoliopsida > Poales > Poaceae > Bromus > Bromus sterilis. The sequence continues at coordinate 238,207,018 of OX465596.1, forward strand.
CCCCCAAGCTTGAGATATGCTCTCTCCGTCATGAGGATAGAAATTATAAACATAATTCCTATTCTTATGAACTTCATGAAGAGGGTAAAACTTGGAGTAGAAGAGAGACTGGATCTCTTCCCAATCTCGTAGGTGAGAATCATCTAGTAGCCTATACCATTCCAATGCTTTTCCTTTCAGTGACAAGACAAATATTTTTCTCATGACTCCATCTCTTGTCAAACCTGAAATCTTAAACAACTCACAAAGTTTTGTAAGTTTCAACAAATGAGTACTAGGATGGACTATTTCATCCCCTACATAACAATCATTCCTAATTATTTCAATTATCCCAAGTGGTATTTTTAGTGGGATACATTCAGTAGGTGGAGGAGACTTCTCTACCACGGGCGTGGTAAAGCGGCCTTCCCCAAACAACGAACTAAGAGTGCAGTTTTCCATAAGCATAACTAGTGAAAATAAAAACAAGAAACGAAAAGATTTAATTGCAAGATCTAAAGATATACCTTCAACGCTTACCTCTCCGGCAACGGCGCCAGAAATAGCTTGATGTCTACGCACGCTTCTATTCTTGTAGACTATGTTGGGCCTCCAAGCGCAGAGGTTTGTAGGACAGCAGCAATTTCCCTCAAGTGGATGATCTAAGGTTTATCGAACTCAGGGAAGTAGAGGTCGAAGATGGTCTCTCTCAAGGAACCCTGCAATTAAGATACAATAAGTCTATTGAGTCCCCAACACACCTAATACAACTAGGAGTTGTATAGGTGCACTAGTTCGTTAAAGAGATGGTAAAATACGAGTGATAGGTGTGGCAAAGCAAGGTAATATAAATCTGTAATAAAAAGTGCAGCAAGCAAACATGTGACAAAAGTGAGCACAAACGGTGTAACAATGGTGGAAACAAGGCCTAGGCTTCATACTTTCACTAGTGGCAACTCCCAGCAACATTAACATAGTCTAATCACATGATATTTCCACTAAAACATGCATTGGAGACGTACTCGGAGGTCATTCCTTTATGGTCAAGAGAGGACGAGAATTATGTAGGGCTAAAAAAGCACACCTCAGAGTTCGTAGTTCTCAATCTATGGATTTCCCAATGTCACCGCGGCCATCCAAAGAGAGTACCACAATCACCATAACATATCTCAAGGATAGTCAAAGACAAGCACCAAGACACTCTCAATCTTCAATCAACACACAAAACAGGAAATCACTCATGAAAATATTCTTCTAATCTATTTCCAATAGACCGCTGTCACCATGGTCTCGGGGATTATACTAGATAAGATCTAGTGAGTACATCAATCCAATACATACAGGAAGGGGAAATATCATGGGATTATCCTAGATTAACATAGCCTATGATCACAACGAAGATCACATCATGGGAGAGAGAATTGACCACATAGCTACTGGTAGAAACCTTAGCCCAGAGGGAAAATACTCACACATGGACATGATGAGAGAGAGTTGTTGATGGAGAGGTTCAGCCCGAAGGAGACGGCGGCGGCGACGGCGACGCCCACAGCCACAGCGGTGGCCACGGCCCTTGGGGACAATGAACCTTTGCCCCCTTCTTCTTCCTTTCAGATGGTGCTGCTGTGGAGATTGATCTCCCCCTCAAGGCGGCTGCCAAGGGGGAGGAAATTTCGTGGTGCCCTTTGACCTAGATTTCCTCTGTTTATATAGACTCTCGGATTCCCGTCATGCAGATTACGTCTTCAGTATTTCCGGGGCAAAGGGAGCATCCGAACTCCGATTGAGATGAATTGTTTTTTCCAGAATCACCGGAAAAAAATTGTCTACAACTTTGTAATTTTAAATTTTTCCGTTTGAGGTCGTCTTCTGGGTTTCCGACGCAATCTTTAAAACCTGTCTGGTGGGGACAGATTTCAGGAGAGTTAGAGTCCAAGTCCTACAAAGCTCCTTTTTTATGATTTTTCCTTTATCCAAATAATTGCTACACATAAAGTACAAAAATAAGAACTTGTGCACTCTTGCAACCATTAATAGGTTAGTTCCAATATATGTTATAAAAAGATATGAAAGTGTAGCAAACACATAGCAATAACACCAAAAACATGCATGGAGCAAGCAAAAATTATAGATACATTTGGGACGTATCAGGCAGGCATCAATGTACTGGTGGTCTTGGCTGTTGTTCGTTGTCCGTTGTGATGACTAGTCGGGCAACGATAACGGTTGTGCGCGAGATAATAATAAAATGACTATGATTCGGTGGATGGCTTGAGAGGCCGCCAACGCACTACCTTCCGTGGGATAAGGATTTATGGGCTCCCCTGCGTCGTAGTTCATTCGAAAGCTCTTCAGACATCAGCAGTACTGCGACCTGCGCCGGGAAGTGGTGTCTTCTTCGCTCGAGCATGTGTTATTTGCTTTTTGCTTCACCGACCAGCCACACACCGTGCAGGAGCGTGAAGGGTGAGGGTCCTAGACCCCTGATCGCATAGGATTTAGTCCGGCGGATGGCCTCTCAGCTAAGCCTAGGATGGGCTACGACGTGTCGGATAGCCTCGGTGGGGCATTCCCTAACAAGGTGTACGCCACCCTGGAAATCCGAGCGTGAAGGATGAACAGTAGTGCACCCCTGCAGGTAGTTTGATCTATTCGAATAGCCGTGTCCATGGTAACAGGACGCTTTATGATGAAGCCGGATCCTACTACTACAAACTACTACTATTAAACTATTGGTTCCAGGTTTTCTTCCTTGCATGGAGTCGAGGAAGGGAACTCGGAGGTATTTTTAATTGTTAATTATTACAACTTACTACTATACAATGCTGCAGCAACTTCTGCTGCATTGTTACTTTATGCTTTCTATGAACTGTTGGTTGTTCTCTTCTTGTTCTGCAAGACTCGTCGTAAGATGCTAGTCTTCGATAGGCCTAGCTTTTCATCGTTATTCTGATTTTCTACCATTCTGTCCACTATATACAACCTTCCCTTTCCATTTGATACAAATGCATAAATGCTTAGTAGCGGATGTAAGACTCGCTGGTATGCTAGATACTCACCTTTGCCTTATTTCCCCCCTTTGTTTTATATACCAGACCGGTTGCTGCCACCAGACGTTGGAGCCCAGGAGCAGGAGTTTCTAGGAGGAGCCTACTATGACGTCGAGTTCCTGTCGACCAGGAGTAGTTTGGAGGTTCCCAGGCAGGAGGCCTCGCCTTTCGATCGTTGTTGTTTTTGTGCTAGCCTTCTTAAGGAAGATCATGTGCACCTTGTCTCTATACTCAGATACTTTTGCTTCCGCTAACTTTGTGCTCTCGAGCTATTGTATTCGAGCCCTCGTGGCCCCTGGCTTGTATTATACAGCTTGTACTATTTTATTTGTAGAGTTGTGTTGTGATATCTTATCGTGAGTCCCTGATCTCGATCGTGTACCTTGCGTGTATGATTACTATACACGACTTGATTTTGGGGGCATCACAAGTTGGTATCAGAGCCGACTGCCTTTAGTCTAGTCTAGTATTTGAAAAACTACTTTACTCCTTGGTCGAAGTCGAGTCTAGTCTTTGCAAAAGTACTTTACTAACAATGTCGTGTAGCCTTATCAGCTCACATCGCAAACGGGGTGGTATTAGAATTTTTTCTCCTCACCTTTACTCTGGGACTCTACTCTCTCATCCTTTCGGGTTAAAGATTTTTCTAACACTAACTCTAGGATCTCGCACCTCTGTCCTTCCGGAGAGCCCTTCAACAAAGGTGGTCGCTTGCTTCACCTGAAGATGCCGAAGATACTCTCCGATGAATTTCCAAGGCCCTATGTGACCATCACCTTTGCAATCCCCTTCCACCGATAGGTGCGTATGGATAATTACCTATACCTTCCGTTCATCTGTTCAATCCCAGTTGCTCTTGTTGTTGCGAGGTACCTCGAAATACTCTCCGATGTTTTGAGAATCCTTCGTGTCTGCTACCTTGCAGGTTCTGTTAACAATGCGGATAATTCCTCATGCTTATCGAGGATCCATTCTTCCCCAGTTGTTTATGTGATTCTGGAATACTTTGGAATACTATCTTACCCCCGTGTATCCATCCGCAGCCTTCTGCTTTTGGAGATTCTTCTTACCTGCTTGCATTATGGTCTCCCCCCCCGTTGTTGAGGGATAAGGTTCCCCCTGTCACTACCCCAAGTTAGGTATGTGCTAGGGTTTATTTTCACCTTGCATCATGTTAAAAATTTCAAAAGAAATTGAAATGGGAGAAGGAACACCCCCAAATGAATTAATTCAAATGGCCATTTTAAAAGTTGCTCCAAAAATTCCTTTTGCATTTTTGAAAAGTCGCACAAATGAGTGTGATCACATATCAAGTGATGTGGATTCAAGCCCATGCTCAAAGATTTTTCAATTATTCAAACAGGAGCTTGGAATTAATCAAATACCCCTATTTGAATTTGAATTCAAATATTTTGAATTTCAAAAATGTTCAAACTTTGGATGTGACTAGTCACTTGCCATGTAAAGCCATATAAAAGATCTGAGCATTTTATAAATTGGCTAGCTATTTTATTTAGAAAGTCAAAACAAAAGACAGAAAATAAAACAATGAAAAAATAAGAAAAAGGAACTTACCTGGCCTCGGGCCCAACTAGCCGCACCGCAGCCCAGCTAGCCCGGCACAACCTGCTAGCTCCTTGTCGTCTTCCTCCCCGCAGGCCGAAGAACCTCGCTGTCGAGCATGCCCCAGCCGGCGACCGCCACCGTTACGCCCACGACGTTCCAGGTGCCCCAGAGCCACCTCTTCTCGCCACGGAGACAAGGAAGGCACGCCGCGTTACTTCCCCCTCCTCTCTGGTTCTCTCCTACTCAGTCCATGTTTCCCCCAAACCGGCCGAGCAGCACCGGAGTTCATCGCCGAGAAGAACCGCAACGCTCGTCGGAGATAGCCCCGAAGGACGTGTCTCCCGTTCTCAGCGTCGTCTTCTTCGTCCATCTGCAGAAGATGGCGAGCTAATTGGAGTCGGAGCCGTCGCATTCATCACCAACATCTCGCTGGAGTCGCCGCAAGTCGTCGTCGATTCCATCGCCTACAGACCTTCCCCGACCGCGCCGCCGCCTCCTTTGCACTTGTGGTGAGCTTCTGATCCTCCCTAGCCAGTCCATCGCCTCCCCCTCGTCCTCTTTTGCATACTGCCATGGGAGCCGAGCCCCGCCGCCACCATGGCTGGGCCGGAGCTCGCACCCGTGCTCCTCCGTCCAGACCATCTTGCCTATTGTGCTCATGCGGTTCCCAACAACGCATTGCACTAGCCCATGCCCACTGAGAATCCCTACGTCGCCGTGCCCGTATACTCCGTGTTCTGACGTCGCAGGAGGTCATCGCCAGTGGAGCTCCGGGGCCCCCAAGCTTTCCTAGGAGCTCAGGACGACACGGGCGTGCACGGGTTGCCTTTTGGTGCTCACGACACCAAATGGTGGCCGGATTAACCAACCCGAGAAGCGCCGCCGCGACATTTGGTGGCCGACGAGTCACCGCCGGCGAGGCCAACGTGGCCGGATTAGCTTAAGCTAATCCCCCCACCCAGAGCCTATGACAGGTGGGGCCCCAGCCCCCTAATCCCCCTGGTTAGTTTAAACTAACCGGGTTAATTAACCCAGTCACTGACAAGACGGACCCACGAACCAGACCCCCCACGTCACCCTGACGTCATGCCTACGCAATAAACACCTTTTCTATTTAAGAGAAAAGCCAGAAAAGCCAGAAAATGAATTAAACTTTGGAAATTCATAATTAATTCATACTAACTCCAAATTGGGCATATAATATATGTAAAATTATCAGAAAAATGCAAGGATTTTGAATATGGACTTTTTTTTTCATGTTTGACCAATTTAAATTTGGTGAACAGAAGCAAATGTGCATATGGAGCTCTTTTAAATTCAAATTTGGAGTGAATTTACAAATGCCTTTGCAACACACTTCTTGTAAATGGAATTGTCAACATATTGCATCCATGAACATCACCTTGCAATATTGATCATGTGAATGTGCATTGTACTTTATGTTGATACCTTGTTTGCAATGTTTGTCGAATAGAAGTGGAGCCGGAGTTGGAGATCACCCCCTCCGTTGAAGACACCGTGTACGAACCTCGCCAGCATGGCAAGCAAACCCCCATTGATCATGTCGATAAAATCCCACTTCCCTCTTAGTCTGGCTTATGCACTGTTTAGGATGATTACCATGATACGTTTCTACCGCATAGTTGAACCCATATCCGATGCATGACCTATCATCTTGTCACAGTAGTAAGCAAACCAAAATCCTAGTTGACATAGGAGTTGATTGATATCATGTGGCCCTTCCAACTGTTACTTCTTATTTCATGCTTAGAGTTACAATGAGGTTACTCTCTTGTGAGTCGGGATGGTGATGTCTACGCACGCTTCTATTCTTATAGACTATGTTGGGCCTCCAAGCGCAGAGGTTTGTAGGACAGCAGCAATTTCCCTCAAGTGGATGACCTAAGGTTTATCGAACTCGGGGAAGTAGAGGTTGAAGATGGTCTCTCTCAAGCAACCCTGCAATTAAGATACAAGAAGTCTCTTGTGTCCCCAGCACTAGTTTGGCGAAGAGATAGTAAAATACGAGTGATAGGTGTGGCAAAGCAAGGTAATATAAATCTGTAATAAACTAGGCCTAGGCTTCATACTTTCACTAGTGGCAACTCCCAACAACATTAACATAGTCTAATCACATGATATTTCCCATAAAACATGCAATGGAGACGCACTCGGAGGTCATTCCTTTGTGGTCAAGAGAGGATGAGAATTATGTAGGGCTACAAAAGCACACCTCAAAGTTCGTAGTTCTCAATCTATGGATTTCCCAATGTCACCGCGCCCATCCAAAGAGAGTACCACAATCACCACAACATATCTCAAGGATAGTCAAAGACAAGCACCAAGAGACTCTCAATCTTCAATCAACACACAAAAGAGGAAATCACTCATGATAATATTCTTCTAACCCATGTCCAATAGACCGCTGTCACCATGGTCTCGGGGATTATACTAGATAAGATCAAGTGAGTACATCAATCCAATACATAGAGGAAGGGGAAATATCATGGGATCACCCTAGATTAACATAGCCTATGATCACAACGAAGATCACATCATGGGAGAGAGAGAAGAACACATAGCTACTTTTAGAAACCTCAACCCTGAGGGAGAACTACTCCCGCTTCATGGAGGGAGGAAGCAACGTCGATGTAGATGAATCCGGGGGCCCTTCCCCGTCCCGGCAGGGTGCCGACACAGGAATTTTGTCCCCCTGAAACTTTTCGGCGATGGCGGTGGAGATCGGAATTTCTTCTGGAGAAAAGGGGTCTGGATTAGGGGTTTCCACCCCGAGGGCTAAATATAGGCGGAGGGGGCATCGAGGGGACCCACAAGGCAGCCTGGAGGGTTGCCGGTGCGGCCTAGGGTGGGTCCGCGCCAGGGACCCTTCTGGAGTCCCTTTGGTGGCCCGCATTCGCTACCTTGGTGATTCCGGAAGCTTCCGTGTCGCTGATTTTTATATAATTTTTCTGGAATTTTTGGAGCACTTTTAATGGCCGGAAAACCTGAAATACAAAAATAGCAGAAAACAACAACTGGCAGCTGGGTGCACTGGTTAATAGATTAGTCCAAATATGCTCAAAAGTGTATGACAGTTCAAGCAAGTCATGGCAAAGTCACACAAAACATGCATGGAGAAAGCAGAAATTATAGATACGTTTGGGACGTATCAACATCCCCAAGCTTAATTCCTGCTCGTCCTCGAGTAGGTAAATGATAACAAGCATAATTTCTGTGGTGAAATTCCACACAACCATATAAGGACTTTTAAGTAAAGCAATCAAAGCACAAAATTCAATTCAAGTCTTAACAAGCAAGAGTCTATATTAGCATTGACACAAGCAACAAAAGAACAAAAGGTGCAAGAGCTCTCGCTGTCCGTGACTCGAATGTCTCCAGATGGTGTTTGCGTGCAAGCAGGGGGATAGGGAGATAGAGAGAGAAAAAAGTTGTTGAGAACTACTATCTACTAAAGTTTCACACTTAGTCTCCTTTGGATTCTTATCTGGACTCGTCCCTAGACCACTAGTCAGGTGCAAGTCAAACTAATCCACCCCCTTTCGATATTTTGAGCACTCATGCAATGGATGAGCGTGAGCAAGAAAGTTGACACCTAAAAGGCGAAACAGAAAGAAGGTGGAGGAGGAAGACAAAAAGGTGTGAGAGGCTCACATCAATGAGGACAATCATAGGCGGGAGAAATCCATATGATAGATATGATGTGAGGAGTAGGGATTGCCATGAAATGGATGCACATGTGAGCTAAAAGATCTCCAAGGGAACTAGTGGGGGTGCATCTAACTTGCTTGCTCAAGAAGACCTAGAGCTCGTTTGAGGAAGCTCATCATTGGAATATACAATCCAAGTTCTACAGTGTGAAGGTCACATAGCTATATGCATGATGATGATATCTATGGAGTACAAGGGATAGAGGATGAAGTACTAGTGTGGATCTCTCAAAAGGAATAGTAGTGTGCCCCCTTATCTCTTTTTCTTTTTATTTTTCTCTTTTTTATATTTTTTTGTATTTTCTTGGTGGCCTCAATGGCTCTTTCTATTTAACTCTTATTTTTCCTCTTTGGGATCTTTTGATTTTGTCCTCTTTGGGATCTTTTTCTCACTTTAGGGGCAACACTCTATATTTTACAAGAATATAGGAGATCTTTCACACTTTACAAAGGTACTCACATAAAGAAGATATAACTATCATGATGCAAATGTATGCCTCTGCCAGGATAGCAGGATATGCAATGATACTAGCGCATCATGTAGCAATGATTAGGGCAAGGCCCAACTAGCATGCGGCTCATCGATCAAGCAAGTAGCATGTATGACATGAAGATCAAGTCATGAGAAGGTGGATGTTGCATGGCAATGTATCTCAAAAAGGCTATGGAAATGCCTTGTAGGTAGGTATGGTGGCTGTTTTGAGGAAAGATATAAGGAGGCTTATGATGACAGAGCGTATCATGCCAAGGGTTTGGATGCACCGGCGAAGTATGCGCCAACTCTCGAGGTGAGAAAGGGCAATGCACGGTACCGAAGAGGCTAGGAAAAGTATAGGTGGGTGGAAGTGTCAACTTTTGAATACTCACATTAGTCCGAAGAACTCATGCACTTATTATCGGTAACTCTCAATCTAATTAGGAGGTTCACAAAGAGACAAGTACCCCGAGGAGGAGTGTATGGGGGTTTGGTTATCCTTGCGCATCCTCGACTCATGGTACGTGAGTGTACACTAATATTCGAACCCTCTAGAGGTTAGTGATCCATCTAGTAGCTAGAGTTCTCAACATGGTTTTTGGTTTTCGAAAATCACACGGATTGCCCAAAATACGACATCTATCACTAATAGGCTAAATCTCTTGACACCATAAGTTCAAACATTACTCTAGTCAATACCTCAAACCTATTGCAAGTTACTACTAAAATTAAATAGCAACCTCAATTACCTACTTTCAAGACAAGACACAACTCAGTGCAACAACCAACTCTCTTAACAAGATAAACATGAAAACTAAAGAGATTTCCAGAAACAAACTAATCAAAAGCCAAGGCTCTTTCTAAAGACAAACTAAGACTAAAACTAAACATGGCAGTAGCTACGAAAAGATAAAGAACACACAACAACAAAAAGTTAGGCATAAAGAATCCTATGATGTGTTCTTGATTTTGAAAGTGGAGCGTGTTTATCTCCCACACAAAGTAAGATGGGATCTAAGTTGTTCTGAACAGCAAGCTTAGCTAAAGAAAACTAAAAACAAAACCTAAGAGCGAGATGCTCCAAGCATAGCACATAACGCATGAAGTGATAAAAATATAGTGCAACGAGGGACGAACTAATAATCGTTGATGGAGAAGGGGATGCACGGGGGCATCCCCAAGCTTAGACGCTTGAGTCTCCTTAAATATTTATTGGGGGTGCACATGGGCATCCCCAAGCTTGAGCGCTTGACACTCCCGAATCTTCTTTCATCATCTTCCATCGCACACTTGAAAACTCCCTTCATACACAACTCGTCATTAGCTGATTAGAGAGGTTAGTACCCTTAATAAATAAAAAATTTCCACTGGATATAAAGATATTCTTGAAGAGCTACTGTTTCTCAAGATTTCGAAAAAGTTTTTGCAAATAAAAAAAAGCAAGCTTAAGGTTTGCAAAAGTTAGGAGAGACAAAAGTGGCAGAATCTGTGAAAAACAGAACAGCAGGTAGTAAAGAATTTTTTAGGGGTACTTCTGCAACTCGAATCAAAAAACTCAGAACAGACGCTCGAAAGTCAATTGTATGGATCACGCTGTAAAAAAAATTCAGATCAAAAATATAATATGGTGATTTTAGGCTAATTTTTCCGTCCAAGGACAGAATCTGTTTTCTGGGCAGCATGTCACAACTTTTGAACTTTCTTGCAATCAGAGGCTAGACTTGGCACAAAGCTTGAAAATAAAGATACAATGATGTTGCTACAGTAGTAACAATCATCAAGAACATTAAAAACTGAAAGTAAAAAAACTCAAAATAAAGATAACAAGGGTTGTCTCCCTAGAGCTCTTTCTTTATAGCCATAAAGATAGGCTTAAGATTTTAATGATGCTCTCATAGGAATAAGGAATAAGAGTTGAAGAACAAAAGAGAGCATCAAGAAGCAAATAACGAACACATTTAAGTCTAACATGCTTTCTATGCAAAGGGATCTTCTAGAGAAATAACTCATTGAAGCATAAAGATATTAGCATAGGAAGCCAAAATAAGTGCAACTTCAAAACCTTCAACATAAAGAGAGGGAACTTGATATTATTGAAATATCTATAAGCATATGTTCCCTGATAGAGGCGAAGGTGTCCCGATGTTTCGATGAGATGGTGGAGATCGATTTTTGGTGGAGTAGACTTTCACGACCCGACTACGAACGTGCGAAGACGTTGCGCCTTAGCAATCGCTAAACCAACTCCGAGAGGTTATTGATCCCACGGATGCACGATCAACCTGACCACGAAGGTCAATTCCTGCAAGCAATCGAAGAACAAGCAAGAACTAAGAATTGCAATCTGGATATTGCGAATATAAGATGAAAGATTAACAGAAGTTGGGGTTCCAATGCGGTCTTGGCCTGGTCGGACGACACAAACGAAGAACTCGAAGTTGCGGCTATGGCTAACTTAAATCTAATTAAAACCCAAGTCTAAACGACGCCCTAAGGGCTGTATATATGGGGGAACAGAGGGGATTTTCGTGACCCCTTGGAGGTGGGGTCCGAAAACAACCCTAACTCGGTTTCCCCACACATACGGACTATAAAAACAGCCTATAAGGTGGTATTTCGAAATTACATGGGCCCAGCCCAATATTAAGGTGACGCAGCACCTATAATTGCCCTTGGACGAAAATAATGAAGTGGCATCTCGTGTATTTCGTCCAAGACTTCATGCGCGCCTTATGGTGGCTTCAAAGTGCGATAATCGCCACTGGAAGCTCCGCTGTCCTTTCCCGCGCGCGCACCTTCTTCTCCATGCTTGATCCCGCTCCAATGACCATCCTTCTTGTCCATGCTAGGTCCTTCATTCATAAGCAAAACAAAAGTATCTAATTTAGGCAGCATCATATGTTCATGAACAATAGAAGGATTCGCAAGAAACGAAAGTACCTGATAATTTAGTTGACGTGCACGAGCTCTAGTAACTGGTCCAATATGTGTAGTTGGTGAGGATATGGGTGTAACATTAGTAGGGATGTCCTCATCATTCCCCTCTCATAATAATTTTCAGTGGGATCATGAATAAACTCAACAATATAAGTATGACATAAAAAATTCTTATCATGATCCACAAGCATAGAAAATTTATTACTCCCCACATAAGAAAAATCCTTCTCATTAGTAATAGTGGGAGCAAACTCAACAAAATAGCTATCACATGAATTATTCTTATCATGGTGCACTTGTAAAAGAATATTCTTTATAGCATAAGTGTCATCACAATAATCATCATAGATAGGAGGCAAAGTATCATCAAAATAAATTTCCTCATCAAAACTTGGGGGGCTAAAAAGATCAACTTCATCGAATGTAGCATCCCCAAGCTTATAACTTTGCATATTATTAACATCAAAGGTATTCAAAGAAGACATACTAATAACATTGCTATTATCATGTGTTGTGCAAATAATAAAGCTCCATAGGCTTTTTGATTTTCTCTTCAAACACTTCATGTCCCAACTCAAGGTAGAGCTCATAAAGCTCTCTCATAATATTTTTGTTGTTTTCCATAAGCCTAACTAGTGAAAATAAAAACAATAAACACAAAGAATTAATTGCAAGATCTAAAGATATACCTTCAAGCACTCACCTCCCCGGCAACGGCGCCAAAAATAGCTTGATGTCTATGCACGCTTCTATTCTTATAGACTATGTTGGGCATCCAAGCGCAGAGATTTGTAGGACAACAACAATTTCCCTCAAGTGGATGACCTAAGGTTTATCAAACTCAGGGAAGTAGAGGTTGAAGATGGTCTCTCTCAAGCAACCCTGCAATTAAGGTACAAAAAGTCTCTTGTGTCCCCAACACACCTAATACAACTAGGAGTTGTATAGGTACACTAGTTCGGCGAAGAGATGGTAAAATATGGGAGATAGGTGTGGCAAATCAAGGTAATATAAATCTGTAATAAAAAGTGCAGCAAGAAAACATGTGACAAAAGTGAGCACAAACGGTGTAACAATGGTGGAAACAAGGCCTAGGCTTCATACTTTCACTAGTGGCAACTCCCAACAACATTAACATAGTCTAATCACCTGATATTTCCCATAAAACATGCAATGGAGACGCACTCGGAGGCCATTCCTTTGTGGTCAAGAGAGGATGATAATTATGTAGGGCTACAAAAGCACACCTCAAAGTTCGTAGTTCTCAATCTATGGATTTCCCAATGTCACCGCGGCCATCCAAAGAGAGTACCACAATCACCACAACATATCTCAAGGATAGTCAAAGACAAGCACCAAGAGACTCTCAATCTTCAATCAACACACAAAAGAGGAAATCACTCATGATAATATTCTTCTAACCCATGTCCAATAGACCGCTGTCACCATGTCTCAGGGATTATACTAGATAATATCAAGTGAGTACATCAATCCAATACATAGAGGAAGGGGAAATATCATGGGATCACGCTAGATTAACATATCCTATGATCACAACAAAGATCACATCATGGGAGAGAGAGAAGAACACATAGCTACTGGTAGAAACCTCAGCCCCGAGGGAGAACTACTCCCGCTTCATGGAGGGAGGAAGCAACGTCGATGGAGATGAATCCGGGGGCACTTCCCCGTCCCGGAAGGGTGCCGGCACAGGAATTCTATCCCCCCGAAACTTATCGGCGATGGCGGCGGAGATCGGAATTGCTTCTGGAGAAAAGGGGTCTGGATTAGGGGTTTCCACCCCGAGGGCTAAATATAGGCGGAGGGGGGCATCGAGGGGACCCACAGGGCTGCCAGGAGGGTGCCCGGCACGGCCTAGGGTGGGGCCATGCCAGGGACCCTTCTGGAGTCCTTATGGTGGCCCCCCTCCACTACCTTGGTGATTACGGAAGCTTCTGTGTCACTGATTTTTTATATAATTTTTCTGGAATTTTTGGAGCACTTTTATTGGCCGGAAAACCTGAAATACAAAAACAACAGAAAACAGCAACTGGCAGTTGGGTGCACTGGGTTAATAGATTAGTCGAAATATGCTCAAAAGTGTATGACAGTTCAAGAAAATCATGGCAAAGTCACACAAAACATGCATGGAGCAATCAGAAATTATAGATACGTTTGGGACGTATCAGATGGTCGTGATCATGTTAATGATGGTGGAAATGTGTTGGGGAACTTGACCTAAACAAGGTGAACGATGAGAGGCTGTGTACGAGTACACAGTGGGTTGTCTCGTTGAACACCGCCTTAAGCCTGAGTTCTTGTATGGTGATCCAAGACAAAGAGTGCAACCACACATTGGGCTCACTGACCCCTCTCGACCTAGTACCTCACCCCGTTTTGAACCCCAGAAGTCGCATTAGTTCGCAAGTTCTGGTAGGGCTGGGGCACGGTCTGCGAAGTGGAAGAGCGGCTACTCAGACCGGCTTGGGACCCTGCACACATCGTTTGAGGCCGTACTGGAACCTCGGACGGACCTCCATTCGGATCCCCTCAGATAGGCGACTCTCTGGACTATATCGGAGTTGTAGGCGAAGTGTTGTGAACATCCTCGCCGGCACCCCTTCAATGGTGCCGAGACCTGGCGGTAACTGATGGTCATGTGTGTATAGTAGTACACCCCTGCAGGGTTAACAAAACTATTCAAATAGCCGCGTCCGTGGTTATGGCTTGGTTATGTGTGCTTGATTATTAGACAACTTCAATGATTACTCTAAAACTTGCCAAGATAAGTGTGAGTGCTATGGTTTGCTTTCTTGTGGGAATTCGAGGAAGGGTCCATAGTGGTGTATTGTTTGGGAGACTTGGATAGTGGACTCGTGTACGCTTCTTACCTCATTCTGGTATTCGTAGTACATGACTAGCCAAGTCAAAGCTGGCACTTCTGCATTGAAACATCACCTCCCTTTTGCCTTGATACTTGAGCATGAGTAGTATAGTTCCTACATAAGTCTTGCTGAGTACGACTTTGTACTCACGTTTTCTTATTTATGTTTTTAGATGAATCCACTGACCCCGAAGGTGGCTTCTTCCTGGAGCTCGACATCCGATCAAGCTAGTGTAGTCCCAGGCAGAGTTCTGGTTCCCTCGTGGAAGGGCTTGTTTATCAATAAGGCTTCTCTAAGACATTTGTTAAACTTGTCTGTACTTAGACCTAAGTTGCTTCTGCTTGAATGATGTAATGTTGGATCACAGTCTTGTAATCTCTGTGTGTACTCTATATATAAGTCAATAAACTTGTAAACTTTGTAGAGTTCATGCCATGTGTACCTGCTGTTTACACTGGACATGTATGCTGCGTGTATGATTATAACATGCATGTGTAAGTCTGGGGTTCGATAGCTTAGTTGAGTTCTTGCCGGTGGTCTTTTATACACCAAGTGGCCCTTAGATGTGCGCAGCTTGGGGCATCGCGATGCGATTTCTCGTGACTCTATCATGTGGCACACTTTGTTGTATGATTTAGCCCGCCCGAGATCCCGACTAGGTGATCGGGCTGGAGTCTGTTTATGTAAGTGTTATAATTCAATCGAGATATGGTTGAGGCGACTTGTCTATCAGTATGGGACTTCACCACCCATAATCATTTAGACTTGTGAGCGGACGATGAGGACCCATCTCAGTTGATCACCCGACCTAGAAGGGATGCCCCTCACGGTCGAGCTTTTCGAGAGTGTTCTGTGCTTGGCCTTGTCTGTTTAGACAAGTGGGTACGGCTCTCGGCTCTCCATATGATTGTGTTGTGACAGGACTTGCATACGAAAACCCCGGATCCCGACATACTTGGTATCAGAGAAGGACTGACTGTAGGATTATCAACCTTGGTCGAAGTCGAGTCTAGCATTCTATAGTTATATAGTTACTCTGGGTATATAAGGGAACAACGTAAGGCTTCTTTTTTTCTCCTTATCCTCATCGTTCTGAGTCACCCTCATCTTTTCTACGGGAAGATAGGAATAGGCTCATCTATTTCTTACTAGAACATCTCGTTGATTGCCTCCTTGTAGCCGTAGGAAAGTTGTGTCGGTTGTCTAGAGTCATTGTGCTTCCTGATTTCTTACATCTTAATTAAGTGTTGTTTCTATGTTGTAAGAAAATTTTCTTTTATTGAAATTACAGCCGTTATGCTGTCCGAGTCATTCCAGGTTTTCCTCATAATCTGATGCATTTGCAAAATCCTTCTATCTATTTCGGATGTCTTTCCATAAGATTTTCTAGGTGGCATTCCCAACAACTCCATAGAGTTTGATGTAGGTTTTATTCTAGAAACCTATATTGATGCATTTGCAGTTCTTCCTCCCACTTTAGATGTCTTCTAGCCAGAATAACCACACTGACCATCGTGTTGGGGTACTTTGCTACTCTGATATATCTGTTGTAGCCCTAGTAAGCCATGGTCATCCTCAAGGAAACCACCCAGCAATCCAACCTCTTTGATCTAGCCACCGACAGATGTGTAGAATTCATAGTTGATCTTATGCCAGGCACCACCCTAATTTCTAGACGCCCATATAGAATGGCCCCACATGAGTTAGCTGAGCTTAAAATCCAACTTGAAGCTTTGTTGGCAAAAGGCTTCATCTGCCCTAGCTCATTGCCATGGGGATGCCCCGTTCTGTTCGTAACGAAGAAAGATGGAACAGAAAGGATGTGCGTAGACTATCGCCCGCTAAATCTAGCGACGATAAAGAACATGTACCCACTTCCCAGGATCAATGATCTTTATGATCAACTTGCTGGATCCTCTGTCTTCTCCAAGATGGATTTGAGATTAGGCTATCATCAAATCAAAATCCGAAACGAGGACGTTCCCAATACGGCTTTCACTACTCGTTATGGTCTTTACGAGTTCACCGTCATGTCCTTCGGTTTAACCAATGCCCCCGTCACATTCTCGCGCTTGATGAATTCGATCTTCATGGAGTACTTAGATAAATTTGTTGTAGTTTATATTGATGACATTATCATCTACTCGAAGAACGAAGAAGAGCACACAGAACATATTACGTTGGTATTGATGACACTTCGAGAGCATCAACTTTATGCCAAGTTCTCTAAGTGCAAATTTTGGCTACCAGAAGTGACCTACCTAGGCCACGTGATTTCTGCAAAAGGCATTGCTGTGAATCCCGAGAGAGTTCAGGCAGTCCTTGACTGGACTCCACCTGAATCGGTTAAGCAAGTCAGGAGTTTTCTTGGCTTAGCAAGCTATTGCCGCCGCTTCGTTGAGAACTTCTTCAAAGTTGCAAAGCCTCTAACTGAACTCCTCAAGAAAGATAAGAAAGTCGAATGGGCCCCCAAGTGCGAGGAAAGCATTCAAGAGCTGAAAACAAGATTGACTTCTACACCCGTACTTGCACCTCCAGACACCAAAAAGGATTTTGAGATCTATTGTGATGCTTCACGACAAGGGTTAGGGTGCATACTTATGCTAGATTGACATGTGGTATCTTACGCTTCACGCCAGTTGTGTCCACATGAAGAGAACTACCCTACCTATGATCTTGACCTCGCTGCCGTAGTTCATGCCCTGAAAACTTGGCGACATTACCTCCTTGGTAACATTTGCCAGATCTATTCCGACCACCAAAGCCTCAAATACATATTCACCCAGCCATATTTTAATCTCAGGCAAAGATGTTGGATAGAGTTGGTAAGAGATTATGACTTAGGAATTTCTTACACCCCAGGCAAAGCCAATGTCATGGCTGATGCACTAAGTCTTAAGTCGTATTGTAACAACCTCATGTTACAACAATATCAACCACTTCTTCATAAGGAATTTCGAAAGCTCAATCTCGAGATTGTTCCTCGTGGATATCTTTTCAACTTGGTGGCGAAACCAACCCTTGAGGATCAAATCATAGTTTCCCAAAGGGGCGCACGAGGTGTTCGCCGAATCAAGGAGAACATTGCTAGCGGAGTTGCTAAATGTTTCTCCACAGATAGTAAAGGAACGGTATTATTTGAAATCGTTTGTTAGTACCTAAGAATAGGGATCTAAGGCAACTAATTCTCAAAGAATCCCATGATACTCCCCTATCAATTCATCCCGGTAGCACAAAAATGTACCGAGATCTACGCCAAAGATTTTGGTGGACTAGGATGAAGAGAGACATTGCTCGTTATGTTGCCAAATGTTATGTTTGTCGTCGCATTAAGGCAGAACATCAAAGACCTGCTGGTACTCTTCAACCATTTCCAATTCCCGAGTGGAAATGGGACAAAGTCAGTATGGATTTCATCACTGGATTTCCAAAAATCTAGAAAGGAAATGATGCCATCTTCGTTGTCATCGATAGACTTTCCAAAGACCTGGTGGTACTCTTCAACCATTGCCTATTCCCGAGTGGAAATGGGACAAAGTCAGTATGGATATCATCACTGGCTTTCCAAAAACCTAGAAAGGAAATGATGCCATCTTCGTTGTCATCGATAGGCTTTCCAAAGTTGCTCACTTCCTTCCCGTTCGCGAGTCTATTACTGCTAGCCAGTTAGCGGACTTGTATGTCTCTAGATTTGTGTCTCTTCATGGTGTTCCTTTGGAAATCAATTCCGATCGTGGTAGCCTTTTCACCTCTAGATTCTGGCAAAGCTTCCAAAATGCTTTGGGAACTCATCTCTCCTTTAGCACAACTTTCCCTCCTCAGTCTAGTGGTCAAGTTGAAAGGGTTAACCAAATTCTCGAATACATGCTCAGATCTTGTGTTATATCTTTCGAAAAGAATTGGGAGAAATCTCTTCCATTTGTCGAATTTGCTTATAACAATAGTTTCCAATCTAGTCTGAACATGGCTCCTTTTGAACTCCTCTATGGACGAAGATGTCGAACACCCCTAAACTGGTCAGAAATCGGTGAAAGATAATTCTTTGGACCGGATATGATCAAGGAAGCAGAAGAGCAAGTTCGCATTGTTCGTGATCGTTTGAAAACCGCCCAATCTTGTCAGAAAAGCTACTATGATCGTTATCATAGGCAAGAAAGCTACAATCTGGATGAGAAGGCTTACCTTCGGGTTACTCCTCTGAAGGGAACCCAACGCTTCGGTATCAAAGGCAACTTGGCCCCATGTTACATTGGACCTTTCCCCATTCTTGCTAAACGTGGAGAAGTTGCCTATCAACTTGAAATACCCCAAAACTTTTCCCAAGTACATGATGTATTCCATGTGTCACAACTCAAGCGTTGCTTCAAGGATCCCATCCGCGAAGTTGACCATGAAACGATTGATCTCCAAGATGACCTTTATTATCGAGAATACCCTGTTCGTATTCTTGATTCAGCAGAGCGTGTCACTCGTCGTCAGAAGATTAAGTTTCTGAAAGTTCAATGGTCACACCACTCTGAGAAAGAAGCCACATGGGAAAGAGAAGACTGTCTCCGTGCCGAGTACCCCACCTTCCTCCCGATGACTTCTGAATCTCGGGATGAGATTCTTTTGAGTGGGGGCGAGTTGTCACAACCCCAAGTTAGGTATGTGCTAGGGTTTAGTTTCACCTTGCATCATGTTAAAAATTTCATAAGAAATTGAAATGGGAGAAGGAACACTCCCAGATGAATTAATTCAAATGGCCATTTTAAAAGTTGCTCCAAAATTTCCTTTTGCATTTTTGAAAAGTCCCATAAATGAGTGTGATCACATATCAAGTAATGTGTATTCAAACCCATGCTCAAAAGATTTTTCAAATATTCAAGTAGGAGCTTGGAATTAATCAAATACCCCTATTTGAATATGAATTCCAATATTTTGAATTTCAAAAATATTCAAACTTTGGATGTGACTAGTCACTGGTCATGTAAAGCCATATAAAAGATTTGAGCATTTTATAAATTGGCTAGCTATTTTATTTAGCAAGTCAAAACAAAAGACAGAAAATAAAACAAAGAAGAAATAAGAAAAAGGAACTTACATGGCCTCAGGGCCAACTAGCCGTACCGCAGCCCAGCTAGCCCGGCCCAGCCTGCTAGCTCCTTGTCGTCTTCTTCCCCGTAGGCTGAAGCATCTCGCTGTCGAGCAAGCCCCGACCAACGACCGCCACCCCCCGAGCCACCATTCTCAGCATCGTCGTCTTTGTCCGTCTATTGAAGATGGCGAGCTAATTGGACTCGGAGCCGTTGATACGTCCAAAAAGCATCACTATTTTATATTGTGATTTCACCCTATTCATTGATATATTTCACTTTAAAGTATTGTTCTTATGTTGTTTTGGCTTATTTTACACAGTTTACAACTTTCCGGTGCCGAAGCAGCAGAACCAGAATTCAGCGGTAAAAAGTGGATACCAAGTTGCTGAATCATATCAAGTCCAAATGCAATGAAATTTTACGGGGAGCATTTTTATGAAGATTGACTGGGGATCACCGAAGGATGAGGTGAGGGGACCCACCACGCAGCCAGAAGGGTTCCTGGCGCGGCCCCCCTCCTGGCCGCGCCAGGCACCCTCCTGGGTGCCTGGTGGCCCCCCTCGGTGCCCCGTTTCGCCTATATAAGTCCCCTGGGGAGGAAACCCCTAGAGAAGAGTCGTTTCCGTGTTTCACCGCCGCGACGGGGCGGAAACCTACAGAGGAGAAAAGCCATCTCCGGCGGGCAGATTCCGCCGGGGAGATCACCTCCCGGAAGGGGAGATCGCCGCCATCATCATCATCATCGTCACGGGCATCATCGAGATCATCATCAACATCATCCCCAACATCAGCACCATCTCCATCCCATCTAATCTCACAATTGAAACTTGTGTTGTAATCCGTACTATCTATCCTCTCTACTCTGTTGGTGTTGATTACTATTTTGTGGTGAATGCTATTGAGTTTTGTTGGAGAAATATCAGTGTGTCCAGATTGTTTATCACCCATCTATCACCTCTGATCATGATCTCTTTTATGTCTTGTGAGTAGTTAATTTAGTTCTTGAGAACATGGGAGAAGTCTAGTTGTTAGTAGTCATACTATATTGAAGTATTATGTGTTGTTTGATACTTAAGTTGTGTTGTTATTTCTCTAGTGGTGTTATGTGAGTCGAACACATAACACTTCACCTTTCATGGGCCTAGAGGAATACATTGTGCACAAAGGATGCGTATGGTGGGTTGCCGGAGTGATATAAACCTCAACCCCAGTTCGCAGACTTTCGCACAAGGGAGTTATGGATCCTTGATTGTAATGCTGTGGTTAGGCTTATGCCTTAATTACTACCTTGTATTTGCGGATGCTTGCAAGGTGTGTAATCATAAGAGTACACCTATCTTAGTCTAGAAGGTGTACTAGCATTGATCCACCCACCGACACTTATCAACACGATACATATTACTTGACGGAGTATGGTGAAAGTGACTTGACTATCTCTCCCGTGTTTTCTCGAGAACGCTTTAGCTTTTATAAGTTCAATTCCTAGGCTTATCCTTGTGAAAGGATTGGGCCACTTGCTATTACTCAGTTACCCTGTTCACTTTGCCTGTCTTTTACTTTTCTGTTGCTTAAACCAAAACCCCCTAAATATTTACCTTTGAGTGTTTGCAGCCCTTTCCTTATCCAGTGTCACTTATCAACACCTTCTGCTCCTCGTGGGATCGATACTCTTATTTATCGAAAAGCTATAATTGATCCCCTAGACTTGTGGGTTATCAAGAATCGTTTATTGGCGCGGTTAACAGGGAAGGCAACCCAACTAAACCTATTAACTTCTCCACCATCAACGAGCTTTTCTGGCGCCGTTGCCGGGGGGTGTAGCGCTATTGGTAAGTGAAGCCGGTAAGGGAACTTTTATTTTCTGTTGTTACTTTGAGTCCTTATGGACTCTTCTGCTGTTGGTTCGTTGCTGGTAAGGAGCCGCCCCACGACTGTGGTGGTCACTCCTACCCCTACTGAAATTGTGCCCTATAAAATACCATCTGGTATTGTTGATTATGTCTTGGCTAATCGTTATACAAGAGAAGGACATCCTGGAGAACACCTGCTATATTTATCACAATTATGTTCTTTATTTAAGCTTGCAGGTGTGACGATGGAGTTCGTCATGAAGAAACTATTCTCCATATCACTCAAAGATAAAGCTTCAGATTGGTATAAGCTACTCGATAACTTTGATTTGCTTGAATGGTCAGAGCTTATGTCTCTCTTTTATGCAAAGTTTTATCCTCTTCGTGAAATTCACCAAGACAGGAACTACATCTACAACTTTTGGTCTCGCGACGGAGCGAGCATCGCTCAAGCTTGGGGGAGACTGAAGTCCCTGATGCTCAAATGCCCAAACCATGAGCTCCCCAAGGAAATTATACTGACAAATTTTTATGCCAGGCTTTCTCGTCAGGACAAGGAGATGTTGGGTGCCTCCTCTAGTGGGGTATTCCAGACCAGAAGTATGGAAGAAAAATGGGATCTTATAGAAAGGACCCAGAAGAACACTGAAGACTGGGAAATTGATAAAGGTATTGAACCCACTATAAACTATGAGCATGACTACATTGAGAGTTATGTGAAGACTGATTACTTTAATACCTTTTGCTCTAAAATTGGTCTTGATTCCCAGCTAATGGTTGACTTTTGCAAGGACTTTGCTTCTCATATTGATTCTTCCAGGAAGAAGGAGAGTCAACATCATAAACCTTTCAAGGAGCCACCAATTGAGATTAATGTTACTGATCCTGTTTTACCTGCAGTTGTGTATGAACAGCCTCCTTATCCCTCCAGGATAAAGGAGCACTCTTTTGTTACAGGTATTCTAAACAAGAATAGAAGGACCACTGACGAACCTGAGGACATGATCAAGGTCCAGCCTCAAGTTGCAATGGTCAAGGATCTGGTAACCAGTGATATCGAAGAATCCACTATTAGTTTTTGTGCTGTTGCCACTAACATTGTCACAGCCAGGAACAAAGGCCCAATTTCAGGTACACCAGTTGTATCTGTCAAAATAGGAGATCATAATTACTATGGGCTATGTGATTTGGGATCTAGCGTCAGCGCTATTCCCTTCACACTTTATCAAGAGATCATACACGAGATTCAGCCGTGTTGAGATCGAGGACATAGATGTCACTACCCATCTTGCAAATAAACAAACAATCTCTCCAGTTGGGATTGTAAGAGATGTTGAAGTACTCTGCGGGAAGGTAAAATATCCTACAGACTTTCTTGTACTTGGTTCAGTGCAAGATAGTTTTTGCCCTATTATCTTTGGCAGGCCCTTCCTCAGCACTTGCGGAGCTATAATAGATTGCAAGAAAGGTAAAGTTTCTGTTGAATTCAAAGGTGAGCCGTATGAATTTAATTTTTCTAAGTTTTCTAAGAAGCCTCGTGGTCCTGACCAGTCAAGTAATGACAAAATTATTGAAGAAATTGCTTCCATTGCTATTCCTCCTAATGAAACTTTGCAGCAATTTATGGAAGACCACGAGAATGATATACATATGCAGGAGAGGGATGAACTAGAAGACATATTTTTAAGACAAAAGCCCATCCTAAAGCACAACCTCCCGGTTGAACCTTTAGGAATCCTCTCGCAACCGAAAGAAGACCCGGTGTTCGACCTAAAACCACTACCCGATACGCTCAAGTATGCTTATTTAGATAAAAAGAAAGCATATCCTGTTATTATCAATTCTAACCTTTCAGGGTATGAAGAAGAGCGATTATTGGAGACACTCCGCAGACACCGGGGTGCTATTGGCTATACTCTTGATGATCTCAAGGGTATTAGTCCATCCATTTGACAACATACTATCAATCTCGAGTCCGATGCTAAACCAGTTGTTGATCATCAAGGACGGTTGAACCCAAAGATGAAGGACGTGGTTAGGACGGAGGTTCTCAAACTTCTAGCCGCAGGTATCATCTCTCCTATAGCTGATAGTAAGTGGGTAAGTCCCGTTCATTGTGTTCCTAAGAAAGGAGGTATGACTGTCGTTCCTAATGATAAAAAATGAACTAATACCTCAGAGGACTATTATTGGATATAGAATGTGTATTGATTTCAGGAAGTTAAACAAGGCCACCCGGAAGGACCACTATCATTTTCCCTTTATTGATCAGATGCTCGAGTGGTTGTCTAAAAACACCCACTTCTGCTATCTTGATGGGTACTCTGGCTTCTCCCAGATTCACGTCAACACCGCGGATCAAGAGAAGACCACTTTCACGTGTCCTTACGGTACTTATGCTTATAGGCGTATGCCTTTCGGTTTGTGTAATGCACCTGCTACTTTTCAGAGGTGTATGTCTGCAATATTTCATGGTTTCTGTGAGGAGATTGTAGAAGTTTTCATGGACGACTTTTCCGTCTATGGAAACTCCTTTGACCACTGTCTCCACAATCTTAATAAAGTTTTGCAGAGATGTGAAGAAACAAATTTGGTGCTCGATTGGGAGAAGTGCCATTTCATGGTTAACGAAGGGATAGTTCTTGGACACAAGATTTCCTAAAGGGGAATTGAAGTGGACAAGGCAAAAATTGAAGCTATTGAAAGGATGCCCTATCCAAGGGACATCAAAGGTATTCGTAGTCTTCTAGGTCATGCTGGTTTCTATAGAAGATTTATCAAGGACTTTTCTAAGACCTCGAGACTCCTTACCAATCTTCTCCAGAAGGATGCTCCTTTTGTATTTGATGAAGATTGTAAGGAAGCTTTTGAAGTTCTTAAGAAAGCCTTGATAACCGCTCCTATAGTACAACCACCTGACTGGAATTCGCCCTTTGAGATGCTAGTGATTTTGCTGTTGGAGCTGTTTTAGGACAAAGGGTTGACAAGAAGTTGAATGTCATCCACTATGCCAGCAAAACACTTGATAGTGCTCAAAAGAATTATGCTACTACCGAGACGGAATTCTTGGCAGTGGTGTTTGCTTGTGATAAGTTTAGGCAGTATATTGTTGATTCTAAAGTTATTATTCATACTAACCATGCTGCCATTAAGTATCTTATGCAGAAAAAAGATGCCAAACCAAGACTCATTAGGTGGGTACTCCTTCTTCAAGAATTTGATTTTCAGATTGTTGATAGAAAAGGAGAAGACAATCCGGTGGCGAATAATCTTTCAAGGATGGAAGATATCTCGCACGATCCTATTCCAGTCGACGACAGTTTTCCCAGATGAACAACTAGCTGTTGTAAAAGTAGAATCTCATTCCAACCCTTGGTTTGGAGATTATGCTAATTTTATCGTTGCAAAGTTTTTGCCTCCAGGTTTCACATTTCATCAGAGGAAGAAATTCTTCACGGATTTGAGGCACTACTTTTGGGATGATCCACATCTTTATAAAGAAGGTGTGGACGGGATCGTAAGAAGGTGTATACCGGAGCACGAGCAGCAGGACATTCTTCGACAATGTCACGATAGTCCCTATGGAGGACATCATGCCGGTGAAAGGACCGCACATAAAGTTTTACAATCAGGTTTTTATTGGCCTACTCTCTTTAATGATGCCCGAAGGTACGTTCTATCTTGTGATAAGTGTCAGAGAGTTGGTAACATTAGCAAGAGAAATGAGATGCCTATGAATTACTCACTAGTGATCGAACCTTTCGATTGCTGGGGTTTTGATTTTATGGGTCCTTTTCCTCTCTCACACAAGTACACACACATCTTAGTTGCTGTTGATTATGTAACCAAGTGGGTTGAAGCAATCCCCACTGAGAGTGCTGATCACAAGACATCTTTGAAATTGCTCAAAGATGTGATTTTTCCTAGGTTTGGAGTACCAAGGTACCTCATGACAGATGGAGGGTCACACTTCACGCATGGAGCTTTTAGGAAAGCTCTAGCCAAGTACGATGTCAACCATAGGATTGCATCACCGTACCACCCTCAAACTAGTGGGCAAGTTGAGCTCACCAATAGGGAGATCAAGTTGATCTTGCAGAAAACAGTAAACAGTTCTAGAAAGGACTGGTCAAAGAAGTTAGGAGATGCTTTGTGGGCGTATAGAACTGCTTACAAAAACCCCATGGGTATGTCTCCGTATAAGATGGTCTATAGCAAGGCTTGCCATTTACCATTAGAGTTAGAGCATAAAGCTTTCTGGGCTGTCAGAGAGCTGAATGCTGACCCAAAGTTAGATGGTGAAACGCGTCTCATGAACTTGACTTCTCTAGATGAGTGTAGAAGTGAAGCTTACGAGAGCGCTAAAATGTTCAAGGAAAAGGTAAAGAAGTGGCACGATAAAATAATTCTGAAACGTGAATTTAATGTTGGTGATTGTAACAGCCCAGATTTCACAAAAAATAAATTTTTTTGTTTTTGGTATGAATTGTTTGATTGCCTGATTTGTTTGCGGTGTTTGCGTCCCCGATTTATCGATCGGCGATTATTCCCCCCCTCTTATCTCTTACCGGACGGAGACCGACCCTTGCCACCCTGACACTCGACCTTTGCGACACCGGGTTTCACCCGATCACGTCGCGAAAACCGCACGAGACCAGCCGCAGCCAACGGAATGAAAAACCCCGTTTAATAATTAAACGAGTTATTTTTATAGCGCGCCGGAAAGTGTTCTCGGAACGGTTCCAACGCGAGCTGAACGCCGCCGGCTCGACGCGCTGATCGCGCAGTTCGAAGTTTTACCCGAATCGGAGGTACTGCGGACCCCCGGCGGTCAGAAACGTAAACACCGCGCGCGCGAGATAAAAACCGGGGATGTTTTTGCAAACCGCCAGCCACCTGGGCTATATAAAGACCACCACTCTCCCACCCCTTTCTAGGGTTTCCCTAGCACAAAATTGCAGCCACCCCCTCCACTTTGCCCAGTTTTCCCTCCCAGATCCCCAGATCCCGAAACCCTAGTTTGTAGGCGTTTTTGGCCATCAGATCTGGAGCTAGACGCTCCAGATTGCGCCACGTGTCGCCTTCCAGCCTCCACCACCCTCTCTCTCCTCCAACTCCCTCTGCCTCCACGCCCGAGGGCAGCAAGCCGCCGCCGCCCGCGCTCCGGCAGGCTGGCAGGCGAGCCGACGCCGCGCCGCCACACCTCCTCCTCTCTCCCTCCCTCTCTTCCCTCTCCTCTCTCTCTGACCCGCCTCCCTCTCTTCCTCGCAGAACTAGCCCGCCACCTCGAGCCGCCATGGAGCCGCCGGCCCGAGCTCGGGCTCGCGCCGCCGCGCCCCTAGGACGACGCCAACGACCCCAGCGACCGGATCCGGCCGTTCCCGTTCGCCTCCACCTCCCTTTGCCTGCGTGCCCGCCGCCGCCTGCTCGCCGGCGTCAACGGCGCCGCTGTCCGGCATCTCCAGCAGCTGTCGTTCGGGGTCGGGGAGTCCCGTGCGCCTTCAACCGGCATGGTGGGCCGACCAGCCAGGCGCCCCAGGCGGCCCAGCAACCCCACCCCAGCCCAGCAAGCCGCCAGCCCAAGCCAGGCCAGATGGGCCAGGCCCATAGTAGTTTTTTTCCCTGCCTCTGTTAATTTGGCTAAGTCTCTGAACTTTTGCTGCTGGTTCCATTTTGCAACGATAATAGCGATCAAACCGTAGCTCCGATGAACGTGCCGCCAAAAGGAAAATTGCTTAGAATTGTGTGTACTTCAATCCATCTTTTGTGAGCATTTTCATTTGAGGCCATCTTGAATATGTTTTTATATGTTGAAGTAGGCACCAGACTGTTAACTGTTGCTAAATTCTGTCAAGTGCTGCTGTTGTTATTTTGTAGCAACTTTGGGTGATGATTGTGACTCATCCATGAGGCCTGTTGCATTGATTCTTTTCCTATATGTTAAGCATCATGTGTACTTCATTTCCATGCTTTAACTTGTCATGTTTGGGTGCTTTAGCTATATTAAATCTTGCTCCAAAGTGGTGATCCTGATGTTAATGTGCTGCTGTTGCTGAAACTGTTAATTTGTTGCAACTTCGGGTGACGGTTGTGTGGCAACCGTTTATCGGAATTGAGTGATTCCAATTGCATGTTGTTAAGCATCATGTTTGCTTCCATTATATGTATTGCATTGTCATGATATGCTTGCTTGTCATATAGTTATTTAGCTCCAAAGTTGCTATGCCACTGCTTTTGACAGCCACATCTGTTTTTCTCTACGTCTGTAACGTTCCGATGCCATGTTGTTTGCTTAATATCTTTTGATCTATGATGCCTATTTGCATGATTCTTTTTGCCATGCCTTACCTTTCATGTCTACTTTAGTTTCATATCATTTGTGAACATGTTTGCATTCATTATGTTGTTTATGCATTGCTCTAAAGTGTGCTTCGTGATGTTGGCAGATTGTGCACGTAACTTGTTTTGCTTGTATCTTTTTAACCGTAACTCCGTTTGGGGTGTTCTTTATATGTAACTTGATTAGTTTTTTGTGTACTTTGTGTTTATGATATTGTTTTCTGCTGTTAACAAATATAAAATATGGTTTAGGACAGAACAGTACCAAATCCTTTAATTGTTGTGCGACACTTAGTGTTATGCCATGTTTAGGTTGTGCCTCACTTAAATTGACTAGCATAGATAGTTTCCTTTATGCTTCACCTCTTGACATGTTGGTGTGCTATGCCATGCTTCTGTGCTTTGCCATGTTAACAACCTTTGTTGATCATCTGTAGCTAAACAACTTGAACCCTTGTAAATGTGCGGTATCGTCGTGTGTGACGAGTACTCCACTTAACCTATTAATAACTGCGCTCGACGGTAGGTGCGATGTCTCGTGTTGCCTTCTTGTTGATGCTTGCTCGTGTTTGCTTTGTAGTAATAGATGCTTGCACGTTGATTGCTTTCCAGTGTTTATCGTCTTGCGTGCTTCCGCGGGTACCTCTCGGAGACGATGCGAGCTTGCGACCAACTACACCTTCGGAACCCGACTTATCAACAGGCAAGGACTATGCATTACTTATGATCCATTCTATTTCAACCAGCGGTTTGCATGATAGTCTAGGTTAGGTTCGATGTTTGATCCTACCACATGTTTACAGCCTCTTTTAAACTGATACAGCCATGTCCCCTCCCAGCAAACCATGTACTGTTATATTACTATTGCTCGTTGCTCAGCCCCTGCTTAGTATGCATGCTTAGGATGCTACGATGTTACCTCCTGTTACTCCTTGGTTTGGGATATCACATTATTATATTGTTGTTGATGATATGATTATTATAAATGTTGACTATATTCGACGAAGGATGGAAGGTCTAGGCTATCCCGCCCCGATGAGTCACCTCGGATCCGAGTTCCGGGTATTGGTTTTAAGACTGAGCGTGCCTAACCGCGTGTGGGATTTTATGGGGTCCCCTTTTCTTACCTACCTAGCTTTAAATGTTTCTAGTGGTGCCCCAAGCTGATTTACTATTTGAAACGTGTGTGTGACTGGTCCGCGGCCGGCAGATTTCAAACAACTTGGGCCAGCAGAGACATGGTTTCTCTTGTTGGTCCACCCCAGGGAGCTAGGGGGTTGTCCACATCTGTTTGGGCAACTAACCCGACCTCATCTAGACGGTAGAGGCCGACTCGAGAGCGCGGCCGGCTTTTGAGTTGGATGTCGACTCACCGGGGGCCACCCGGATTTGTGCGTTGTTAGTTAGAGGGACCTGTCGTTCCGGATCTCTTGGGACTAAATCATAAAATGGTTGCCTATCATGGGTAGCAACTAAGAGAGATGTGTGTGCGTGCGGAGCTTTGTAATGGGCAGTTGGTACACCCCTGCAGGGTTAAATCTTTTCGAGAAGCCGTGTCCACGGTTATGGACGACTTGAGACCTACTCCTTGTTCATAGACAACAACAACAACTGAGATAATCTTAATATAACTTAATCAACGTGTGTGTGTGACTTGACTGCTTCTTCTTCGTCGGGATGCAAAGAGGAGGACAAGGATATGATAGGTGTTCTATCTGCGTAGTAGTTGATAGCAAGACTTGTTGGAGGCGATTCCTCATCGAATGCTTGGCTTCTTATCTTACTCTCTAGATCGTTAGCCACTTCATAAATGCTAGTGCGGCAGCAACCTCACCAATTAACCCATCCTTACCGTAAACTACTAGTTTTCCTAGAATGACGAGTGATGAAGTCCTTGCTGGGTCAGTTGACCACTAAAATTGGATGCTGAGTACTTCTGTACTCATGATACTACCCTCAAACTCTTTTCAGGATTCTTGATCGACAACAGGTATGGTGATCGACGTTTCACGTGGAGACTCAACGACGACTAGTTAGGCGGATCCCGGCGGAGGGCCTGGACCCATGTGGTTATGGGGATCGATGTTTTTCTCTTTGCCACTAGGCATTTGATTGTAGTCTGTACTCAGACATGTATCTTCCGCTGTTGTATTGTATTAAGGCAGTTGTATGCCGATTGTATGAGATGTTGTATCCTGTATCTGTATTGTTGTGATATCATGTTGGAAATCCGGGGCATATGGCTATGTCATATGTCGCGGTGGGACCGATATGTGCTTTGTCCCAGGATCTGGATGGAAACATCTAGATATGGAACAGTACCGCATATCGGGCCTTACAACTTGGTATCAGAGCCTTACCGACCATAGGATCCCTTTTCTGGCCGAAGTCGAGTCTAGACAAAAACTATTTTGTAGTTACTAAGTTAGTTATCGGAGAGTAGGAATCTTTTTACTCCTTACCCTTGCTCTGGTCAGGACAAGTGTCGTAATTGTTTTAATCTTGCCTTATCCCCTTCAAACTCTAGGGTCTCGAGTGTGTGGAGTATCGAAATCGTTACAATGCCTTGCTTGCATCGTATTGTCTCGATTCCGATATCAGGTTTGGGAAATCTTGTAGTACCTTTAGTTCTTCCGACTCTAGGTAAACCTCTTGGTCTTCTGTTGACTTCAGTCCTCTTGCCTCAGTATCTTCACAATTCCAGTGAGAATGCTTCCCTTGATCGTCGCTTTGAATTGTCGTTCTTCCTCTTGACACTGGTGGTTTCGTTTTCTGACGTTACCGTCTCTCTGCGGAAATTTATCTCGACGGAAGCTCGACATCGACATGAAGTAGAGTCCCTTGTTGGTGGTGTGGAAGATCGTCGACTCTCTTTTCTCCCCCCCCTCTCCCCGGATCATCCAGGATCTCGGGACGAGATCCCTTGTTGGTGGTGTTGTATTCTAACAACCCAGATTTCACACAAAATATTTTTTTTTGTTTTTGGTATGAATTGTTTGATTGCCTGATTTGTTTGCGGTGTTTGCGTCCCCGATTTATCGATCGGCGATTATTCCCCCCCCCCTCTTATCTCGTACCGGACGGAAACCGACCCTTGCCAACCTGACACTCGACCTTTGCGACACCGGGTTTCACCCGATCACGTCGCGAAAACCGCACGAGACCAGCCGCAACCAACGGAACGAAAAACCCCGTTAAATAATTAAACGAGTTATTTTTATAGCGCGTCGGAAAGTGTTCTCGGAACGGTTCCAACGTGAGGTGAATGCTGCCGGCTCGACGCGCTGATCGCGCAGTTCGAAGTTTTACCCGAATCGGAGGTACTGCGGACCCCCGGCGGTCAGAAACGTAAACACCGCGCGCGCGAGATAAAAACCGGGGATGTTTTTGCAAACTGCCAGCCACCTGGGTTATATAAAGACCACCACTCTCCCACCCCTTTCTAGGGTTTCCCTAGCACAAAATTGCAGCCACCCCCCTCCACTTTGCCCAGTTTTACCTCCCAGATCCCCAGATCCCGAAACCCTAGTTTCCAGGCGTTTTTGTCCGTCAGATCTGGAGCTAGACGCTCCAGAATGTGCCACGTGTCGCCTCCCAGCCTCCACCACCCTCTCTCTCCTCCAACTCCCTCCGCCTCCACGCCCGAGGGCAGCAAGCCGCCGCCGCCCGCGCTCCGGCAGGCTGGCCGGCGAGCCGATGCCGCGCCGCCACACCTCCTCCTCTCTCCCTCCCTCTCTTCCCTCTCCTCTATCTCTGACCCGCCTCCCTCTCTTCCTCGCAGAACTAGCCCGCCACCTCGAGCCGCCATGGAGCCGCCGCCCCGAGCTCGGGCTCGCGCCGCCGCGCCCCTAGGATGACGCCGACGACCCCAGCGACCGGATCCGGCCGTCCCCGTTCGCCTCCGCCTCCCCTTGCCTGCGTGCCCGCCACCGCCTGCTCGCTGGTGTCAACGGCGCCGCCGTCCGGCATCTCCAGCAGCTGCCGTTCGGGGTCGGGGAAGGGGAGTCCCATGCGCCTCCAACCGGACAGGTGGGCCGGCCAGCCAGGCGCCTCAGGCGCCCCAGCAACCCCACCCCAGCCCAGCAAGCCGCCAGCCCAAGCCAGGCCAGATGGGCCAGGCCCATGGTAGTTTTTCCCTCTGCCTCTGTTAATTTTGCTAAGTCCCTGAATTTTTGCTGCTGGTTCCATTTTGCAACGATAATAGCGATCAAACCGTAGCTCCGATGAACGTGCCGCCAAAAGGAGAATTTCTTAGAATTGTGTGTACTTCAATCCATCTTTTGAGAGCATTTTCATTTGAGGCCATCTTGAATATGTTTTTCTGTGTTGAAGTAGGCACCAGACTGTTAACTGTTGCTAAATTCTGTCAAGTGCTGCTGATGTTATTTTGTTGCAACTTTGGGTGATGATTGTGACTCATCCATGAGGCCTATTGCATTGATTATTTTTCCTATGTGTTAAGCATCATGTGTACTTCATTTACATGCTTTAACTTTTCATGTTTGGGTGCTTTAGCTATATTAAATCTTGCTCCAAAGTGGTGATCCTGATGTTAATGTGGTGCTGTTGCTGAAACTGTTAATTTGTTGCAACTTCGGGTGACGGTTGTGTCGCAACCGTTTATCGGAATTGAGTGATTCCAATTGCATGTTGTTAAGCATCATGTCTGCTTCCATTATATGTATTGCATTGTCATGATATGCTTGCTGGTAATATAGTTATTTAGCTCCAAAGTTTCTATGCCACTGCTTTTGACAGCCACATCTGTTTTTCTCTAAGTCTGTAACGTTCCGATGCCATGTTGTTTGCTTAATATCTTTTGATCTATGATGCCTATTTGCATGATTCTTTTTTCCATGCCTTCCCTGTCATGTCTACTTTAGTTTCATATCATTTGTGAGCATGTTTGCATTCATTATGTTGTTTATGCATTGCTCTAAAGTGTGCTTCGTGATGTTGGCAGATTTTGCACGTAACTTGTTTTGCTTGTATCTTTTTAACCGTAACTCCGTCTGGGGTGTTCTTTATATGTAACTTGATTAGTTTTTCGTGTACTTTGTGTTTATGCTATTTTTTGCTGCTGTTAACAAATATAAAATATGGTTTAGGACAGAACAGTACCAAATCCTTTAATTGTTGTGCGACACTTAGTGTTATGCCATGTTTAGGTTGTGCCTCACTTAAATTGACTAGCATAGATAGTTTCCTTTATGCTTCACCTCTTGACATGTTGGTGCGCTATGCCATGATTCTGTTCTTTGCCATGTTAACAACCTTTGTTGATCACCTATAGCTAAACAACTTGAACCCTTGTAAATGTGCGGTATCGTCGTGTGTGACGAGTACTCCACTTAACCTGTTAGTAACCGCTCTCGACGGTAGGTGCGATGTCTCGTGTTGCCTTCTTGTTGATGCTTGCTCGTGTTTGCTTCGTAGTAATAGATGCTTGCTCGTTGATTGCTTTCCAGTGTTTATCGTCTTGTGTGCTTCCGCGGGTACCTCTCGGAGACGATGCAAGCTTGCGACCAACTACACCTTCGGAACCCGACTTATCAACAGGCAAGGACTATGCATAACTTATGATCCATTCTATTTCAACTAGCGGTTTGCATGCTAGTGTAGGTTAGGTTCGATGTTTGATCCTACCACATGTTTACAACCTCTTTTAAACCGATACAGCCATGTTCCCTCCCAGCAAACCATGTACTGCTATGTTACTATTGCTCGTTGCTCAGCCCCTGCTTAGTATGCATGCTTAGGATGCTACGATGTTACCTCCTGTTACTCCTTGGTTTGGGATATCACATTATTATATTGTTGTTGATGATATGATTATTATAAATGTTGACTATATTCGACGAAGGATGGAAGGTCTAGGCTATCCCGCCCCGACGCTTCGTTCCATTCGAGTCACCTAGGATCCGAGTTCCGGGTATTGGTTTTAAGACTGAGCGTGCCTAACCGCGTGTGGGATTTTATGGGCTCCCCTTTTCTTACCTACCTAGCTTCAAACATTTCTAGTGGTGGCCCAAGCTGATTTACTATTTGAAACGTGTGTGTGACTGGTCCGCGACCGGCAGATTTCAAACAACTTGGGCCAGCGGAGACATGGTTTATCTTGTTGGTCCACCCCATGGAGCTAGGGGGTGTTCCACATCTGTTTGGGCAACTAACCCGACCTCATCCAGACGGTAGAGGCCGATTCAAGAGCGCGGCCGGCTTTTGAGTTGGATGTCGACTCACCGGGGGCCACCCGGATTTATGCGTTGTTAGTTAGAGGGACCTGTCGTTCCGGATCTCTTGGGACTAAATCATAAAATGGTTGCCTATCATGGGTAGCAACTGAGAGAGATGGGCGTGTGTGCGGAGCCTTGGAATAGGTAGTTGGTACACCCCTGCAGGGTTAAATCTTTTCGAGAAGCCGTGTCCACGGTTATGGACGACTTGAGACCTACTCCTTGTTCATAGACAACAACAACTGAGATAATCTTAATACAACTTGATCAACGTGTGTGTGTGCCTTGACTGCTTCTTCTTCGTCGGGATGCGAAGAGGAGGACAAGGATAGGATAGGTGTTATGTTTGCGTAGTAGTTGATAGCAAGACTTGTTGGAGGCAATTCCTCATCGAATGCTTGGCTTCTTATCTTACTCTCTAGATCGTTAGCCAATTCATAAATGCTAGTGCGGCAGCAACCTCACCACTTACCCCATCCTTACCGTAAACTACTAGTTGTCCTAGAATGACGAGTGATGAAGTCCTTGCTGGGTCAGTTGACCACTACAGTTGGATGCTGAGTACTTCTGTACTCATGATACTACCCCCAAACTCTTTTCAGGGTTCTTGATCGACGACAGGTATGGTGATCGACGTTTCACGTGGAGACTCGACGACGACTAGTTAGGCGGATCCCGGCGGAGGGCCTGTACTCGTGTGGTCATGGGGATCGATGTTTTTCTCTTTGCCACTAGGCATTTGATTGTAGTCTTTACTCAGACATGTATCTTCCGCTGTTGTATTGTATTAAGGCAGTTGTATGCCGATTGTATCAGATGTTGTATCCTGTATCTGTAATGTTGTGATATCATGTTGGAAATCCGGGGCATATGGCTATGTCATATGTCGCGGTGGGACCGATATGTTCTTGGTACCGGGATCTGGATGGAAACATCTAGATCTGGAACAGTACCGCATATCGGGCTTTACAATGATAAAGTTTTGTTGTTTAGATCTTGTTAAAGGTTTTCTCCAGGTAAACTACTTTCCAGATGGGAAGGACCTTTTCATATCGAAGAAGTATATCGGTCCGGTGCTATCAAGATCAATAATGTCGAAGGCACCAAACTTCAAGTTGTGAATGGACAAAGACTCAAACATTTATGGCAGGTGATCCAATCAATGTGGATGCAAACATGATATATACAAGTACTCATGAAGAATATGTTCCAGCCCAGTTTCAGACTCCGGCAGGAGCAGAATTAGAAAAGGTATGAATTATGGTAAGAAAACACCGCGAACGTCAATAAAAGTTAACTTTTCAGAGTTTTTGCAAAATTAGGAAAATTCCAAGCCCGAGTGGAGCCGGAGAGGAGCTCCAGGGAGGCCAGGAGGCCCCCTGGCGCGGCCCCACTCCTGGCCGCGCCGGGTACCCTCCTGGCTGCCCTGGACTCCGCCTCCGACTCCACCTAGGCTTGAAACCTTCCTTCTGTTGCAGAAATTTTTGCTATATATTTGCCCGGATCGTCCCGGCACCGTATCTCGCGATTTCGCGTGTTTTCTTTCTCGTTCTGTTTCTGCCAGGAAAACTTTCAGTAGATCTAGGTGCCATGGCTTCCCCAAGTTCCCCCAAGGACAATTCATCGTCAACGCCATCAACCCTTACCTCGCTGAGGTGAGGAAGCACCCCCAGGTCCTTCGTGTGGAGGACGGTGTTTTCCACAAGGAAGATCTGAAGGGACCTGTCAAGGAAGGGATCACCAAGGAGCGGCTGAAGGAGATGCAACATGAGGTCTTCAAGTTCAAGAAGATGGTGGAGCGTGGTGTTGAAGCTAACTTCGATATCATGAACAAGATCGAGGCTTCCCACAAGAAGGAGATGAAGGAGATGTGGTCAAGTTTGGCCGCATTAGAAGAAAAAGTTATGAACTCCAAGCACAGATCTATGATCTGCTGAACTAGAACTGTGAGTATGAACTAAAGTTTCTGCGCATGGGTTTAGGTGCTGAGTGCAGGATCTTGGAGACGGGAATGTCCTTCGAGACTGGAGAACAGCTGCCATGGAAGCGCTTCACCAAGGAGTACCTGACTGAGAAGAAGAAGAAGAATGAGGAGTAAAAATCCTCGGGTAATGGCACCCCCTTAGCTTGTTCCAAGCTTGGGGGAGTGCCGGGTATCTTTATCTTTTTATTTTTCTTTAGGAGTCAAGTAGAGTCGTATCATGTCTAGGGAAGTTACTTTATGAAATAGGTGTTGCTTTGAGGTCTATCACTCCTATTGTGGAGAGCTTTGTATCCGTGAGCGTGGAGTCATCTATGAGGGAATATTAATGAGAAGTCTATTGGTTTCTTCGCTGCACTTGGTATTCTCTTCACGCAATCGACATTATGAGCTGAGTCTTATGGGGAGTTTTGACCTTATATCAGGTATGGCTTCGAAAACTTTATTTAAATCTTGGCAAGTATAGCTTTAGTCATAACAACAAGCATGTTTTTCTCAAAGTAGCGACATAGCCAAAACCTTTGTGTTATTATGCTTGAAGTGTTATGTTGACAAGGAAGACAACTTGATGTTTCATGATAGTTTTAATGTTTATGCTTTGTACTGCTTGCATCTAAGTTGTCATCAATTGTCTGCTCTCTCAAAGCCTTGCTAGCCAAAACTCTGTACTAAGCGGAATTCTGCTTGTACTTCCATACCTTGAAACCAACTTCTTCCACTTGAGTCCACCATACCTTCCTACTTGTGGTATTCCACTACCACTCCTAAAGTATATAATTTATGTGCTATCTTTAGATGTTCAAAATCTTCTGTTTTGTGCCGCTGATTCAGCTCATGAGGAAGTGGTGGGTGACCCATGATCTTCTTAATTTGGACAAGTTTTATCTTGGGATTGCATGTCTAATCTGCAAACCCCTAATACGAGAAGGGACTGGCATGAGTGCCCAGCTCTTAAAAGATAAATACTAACACACAAGTT
The DNA here is from genome assembly GCA_950022295.1 of Bromus sterilis. NCBI lineage: Eukaryota > Viridiplantae > Streptophyta > Magnoliopsida > Poales > Poaceae > Bromus > Bromus sterilis. The sequence continues at coordinate 238,244,101 of OX465596.1, forward strand.
CCTTCGCCCTTTTACGAGTGATAAACAAAGGAATCCAAGGGGATGTGATCGTCCCCACATGGGAGCCGTTCCTCGAAACTTGTCCAAATCATGAAGTGAGTGAGTTATCTATCAGCAGTCATTAACGGATCATGCACCTCCCAAAAGTTTTTTTTATTCTGTTTGATCTAGAGATGGCACATAAGTTTTCCCTGCTTACCCTTTTGCACGGGGTTTATCTTTATTTTGTGTTGAGTCAGTCCTTCCTACTTCCTTCCTTTCTAGAGAGAGAACAGACACTTGATGTTGATAAAGATGCTTGCATATAAAGTTGCATTGAAATCTAGCATGGTACATCTTTGTTGACATTATCTTTCGATAAGTGAGTTGTTTGCAAAAGCTTATGCTTAGTAAACATCTTCCTTTGTGTTGATATGTGCACTTCTTGACTAATAGCATGTTCTTTCAAAAGCTTCAACTTTTCCATTATAAGTGAAAGAACAAAAGTAAAAGTTATTAGTTGTTCCTTGACCAAGGCTATGTTTGTCATGATTTGATGAGTTTTCCAGGTCCTACTTTGTTATAATTGTTACTAATTTCTTATAAGGACCTTATGAGTTGAGGTTTCTGTTAAGGATGCTCAAGTTTGGTGAGGAATCTTGATGCTTCTTGTTCGTATTCTTTTATCGACACTTCACTCTCAAAACTTGTGGACAGCTTTACCGAGCTCAGCAATCGCTTGAGGACAAGCGAGGTCTAAGCTTGGGGGAGTTGATACGTCCAAAAAGCATCACTATTTTATATTGTGATTTCACCCTACTCATTGATATATTCCACATTAAAGTATTGTTCTTATGTTGTTTTGGCTTATTTTACATATTTGACAACTTTCCGGTGCCGAAGCAGCAGAACCAGAATTCAGCGGTAAAAAGTGGATACCAAGTTGCTGAATCAGATCAAGTCCAAATGCGATGAAATTTTACGGGGAGCATTTTTATGAAGTGATAGAGGAGGGGTGTCCCGATCTTTCGATGAGATGATAACTACGATTTGATGGAGTCGACTTTGACGATCCGACTACAAACGTGCAATGACGTTGCGCCTTAGCAATCACTAAACCAATCTCCGGAGGTTATTGACCACGTCGGAGCACGATCAACCTGACCACGAAGGTCTAGTGCCTGCAAGCAATCGAAGAACAAGCAAGAACTATGATAAAGAAATCTGAATATTTTGAATATGTAGATGAAGTATGAATAAAGTTGGGATTCCGAAAGCGGTCTTGATCTGGTCGTTGGACACAAACCGAGTACACGAAGATGCGACAATTAGCTAAGCAGTCTTTTTAACTAAAATAAATCCCAAGAAAAACCTTAGGGGTTGCTCTACTTATATAGGACTAAAGGGTGGAGGCCAAGGGGGTGAAAGGACGTCCCAAGGAGTCCTAAAACTAAACCTAGGTCGTACAAGGCACTTGGGCCCATGTGGAGGTGATGCAACACCTATTGAGTTGGACTTTGATTCGGATTCTGCTGCTGGGTCGCACCGTTTTCGCAATATCTCCACGCTCCGAAGGAATTTGAAGGTGAAACCAATTGCGTTGGAAACTAGACGAGATAAGCTATCACCAGAAAAAATAATCACTCAATTTGGAGTTCGTATGTAGAAACGGCGGCTGTTTGAAGTTGGGTATATCTCTGCAGTCCGAATCTGAGTCCATGACGTCAAAGACTTGGTCTCTATCTTCTCTTGGGCCAAAAGTGACGTGAAATAACTTCTTGTACAACACACAATCATGCCCCTTTGTATTGACTTCATTTTTGATCAAATATAGAGGAATTAATGGTCATATCCATGATAATTATGTCCTCGTCATCTTCATGCTTGAACATGCTCCAATGCTCATCCTTCTTGTCCATGCTAGGTCCTTCATTTGTCAGCAACAGAAATATATCGATGTTAGGCAACATCATATTCACATGAACATTAGAAACATTACCAAGAAGAGAAAGTACCTGATAATTTAATTGGTGTGCACAATCTCTAGTAATTGGTCCAGTAGGTATATTAGCAGGGGTTGTGGCTGTAACTATGGTAGTCATGTCCTCATCATCCTCCCCTTCTTGAAAATAAAGCCGTCCTCGGCGTTTCTTAATATGAAATGTGGCTAAAAAAAGAGACAAGGTGTAGATGTTGTATATATATATGTCATCAATTCTTACTTCCCTTAGTTTTTGGACATGTAACACATGTATATATGAGTAACTTTTGAATGTCTTGAAATATAAAGATATATGATCATCACAATACGTAAACGACATGAAAGTAGTGCAACTCATTTTGCATATATAAGTCAAGTTCTTATTCATATCTAAAGATGTACAATGCTCATCATTAAACCATCCCAACACCGGTGAATAAGCAATAATTGTTTTTGAAGGACATGCTACAACAGGCTTAACTAAGCAGTTATGCAACACGTCATTGGACGTAGTATCATCACCAAGATTAGAGGTCATATCAAAATGATTAAACACTGGCTTTTTCATAACAGTACCACGATTATCTAATATAGATGGTGTGGTCAAATCAGTAGGTAATTCAACGCATGATGTATTCAAGTCTATTAGGCAAGCAACATCTTCATGTGAAGTTATGACATTCTCGAAAATTGGTTGTGTGATGAAACTACTTGATAGCTCAACACATGTTGCTTTTAAATCAGCAAGGTTCTCATGTGGAGGGGAAAGATCCATACCTTTTTCATTACCTTTTTGTGAAGATAGATCAGATATTGGAGGAGTGCTTACGACAGTTGATGTGGTTATGGTAGTGCTCATAGTGGTTGAAGGAACAACCTTCTCAACTTGTGGTATTTGCACATTCCGCTTGTTTGTCTTCTGGGCAACACATCTTTCGATTTCCTGTTCAGCTTTACAAGCAAGACGAAAGAAACGATCCATAGGATAACACTTTTCATGAATTAGGATATCCTGAATGTCACGGTTTAAACCTTCCCAAAATATGTCCATGAAATATTCTTCACTTTCCTCTAAAAGAGAATGCACGAATGTAGTTTCTAAAGCATGATAATATTCTGAAACAGTTTTAGTACCTTGTTTAAATTTTTTAATTTCCTAACCTTGTCATGAGTATAATAAGAAGGAACGAATCTATATCGCATAGCAAGTTTGAGATCATTCCAAGTATTAGGTATATAATCAGGATATAAACTACAATATTCATTCCACCAAATAGAAGCAAAATATTTGAAAGCACTAATTGCAGTTTTTACTTTCTTATGCTCAAGAAAATTATGGGAAACAAATATATCATTTATTTCAAACTCACACTCAACGTATAAATCAGGTCTTAGACGTCCATGAAAGTGTGGTATAGAAACAATAACCTGATCATGTGCATGCTTATGTGTGTTTACCTTTTGCAGTGACTGTTGTGTAGTTGTAGGTGGTGGAAAATCTCCAACTATAGTTGCCGCCCAAGAAGATCTAACTCCAAAACCTGCCATGATTAGTAGAAAACAAGAAACAAATCACAAGTATATGTCCCTATGAACTACTAGGATGTGGTGGTAAAACGCTCACAGAATAGCAAATATCAATGTCTTACTAGTTCTTACCATGCAGCAGGTGGTGATCGGCAACCAACGATGTCAAAGAACTCCAAAGATTAAGTAGCGATTGCCAGGTGAACGCACGTATACACGATGTAGAAATATGTGGAGCTTGGAAGGCTTTAATATGGTGGCAAAAATATCAGCAATAATCAATTCAGAGATGAAAAATTGAATTAACGCTCAACGACGATACTGTGCTGGTCCTAGTCTAGACCGGACTAGAGACGCGAGCTTAGAACACTAATGTGGTCATGACGTAGCACAACTAGCAGCAATGAATGATATGAAGTAGCTCTGGATAGCAAGATATAAGTGAAGATCATCAAGAGAGCAAAGATAATGGTGAAAATAGGTTCCAAATCAAGATACACCAATATTCTCGCTACAACTTTCCTCTGAAATATATTTGCTATTTTTTTGATATTTTTCCTCCAATGGGGCACTGACTTAAGATTTTCGACGCAATAAGAATCACTCAATTTAGAGTTCGGATGAGGTGTCAAAAAATTTGAGAATCAGCCCGAAATATGACAAAAACTTTGTTCGGAAACTTTAGAGGTCAAAAAGTCCGTCTTAGAAGACGATCTGGAGTTTCAAATAACAATCTAGCTCCAGACCTATTTAGAAGCGGCTCGGAAATATCTTTAATTTGAGTACTCGTGGAGCCAAAACGGACTTCGGATGACAAAGTTATGCCAGTTTTAGTGGACACTGCTCAAAACTGATTCCGACGAGATTTCAAATACGAGTTCAACTAGAGATAGATCCGAAATTTTTCTTCTTTTTTCCTTTTTTCTTTTTTTTTCCTTTTCCTTTTTTCTCTCTTTTTTCAACTCTTTTTCTCTCTTTTTCTATGGTGGATGGTAGAAGTAGGCAGCGGATGGGATGATGGTGCAGCGGCGGCGGTGACTAAACACGTGATAGAGGCGGGTGTTTAACGTGAACACAACTCGAAACTCTAAAGGACTAGATAATAAGACCAACAACTAAACACGACGATGCAACCGATAATTCAATAAAGCAAAGCACCGAAAAGAAAATTGCGAAGTCTCAGATTGGTTTGGATATGATGATCTAATCCTATTTTCATGGCTTTTTGTGTGGATGGTAGGTGATAAAAACACAGATCTAATATATGGATGTGGAATTCTCACCGCACAACCTGAAAACTGATACCACTTGATAGAGGCGGGGTGTCCCGATCTTTCGATGAGATGATAACTACGATTTTATGGAGTCGACTTTGACGATCCGACTACAAACGTGCAACGACGTTGCGCCTTAGCAATCGCTAAACCAATCTCCGGAGGTTATTGACCACGTCGGAGCACGATCAACATGACCACGAAGGTCTAGTGCCTGCAAGCAATCGAAGAACAAGCAAGAACTATGATAAAGCAATCTGAATATTGCGAATATGTAGATGAAGTATGAATAAAGTTGGGATTCCGAAAGCGGTCTTGATCTGGTCGTTGGACACAAACCGAGTACACGAAGATGCGGCAATTAACTAAGCAGTCTTTTTAACTAAAAGAAATCCAAAGAAAAACCCTAGGGGTTGATATACTTATATAGGACTAAAGGGTGGAGGCCAAGGGGGTGGAAGGACGTCCCAAGGAGTCCTAAAACTAAACCTAGGTCGTACAAGGCACTTGGGACCATGTGGAGGTGATGCAACACATATTGAGTTGGACTTTGATTCGGATTTTGTTGCTGGGTCGCACCGTTTTCGCAATATCTCGACACTCCGAAGGAATTTGAAGGTGAAACCAATTGCGTTGGAAACTAGACGAGATAAGCTATCACCAGAAAAAAGAATCACCCAATTTGGAGTTCGTATGTAGAAACGGCGGCTGTTTGAAATTAGGTATATCTCTGCATTCCGAATCTGAGTCCATGACGTGAAAGACTTGGTCTCTATCTTCTCTTGGGCCAAAAGTTACGTGAAATAACTTCTTGTACAACACACAATCATGCCCCTTTGTATTGACTTCATTTTTGATCAAATATAGAGGAATTAATGGTCATATCCATGATAATTATGTCCTCGTTATCTTCATGCTTGAACATGCTCCAATGCTCATCCTTCTTGTCCATGCTAGGTCCTTCATTTGTCAGCAACAGAAATATATCGACGTTAGGCAGCATCATATTCACATGAACATTAGAAACATTACCAAGAAGCGAAAGTACCTGATAATTTAATTGGTGTGCACAATCTCTAGTAATTGGTTCAGTAGGTATATTAGCAGGGGTTGTGGCTGTAACTATGGTAGTCATGTCCTCATCATGAAGATTGATTGGGGATCACCGAAGGAGGAGGTGAGGGGACCCACCAGGCAGCCAGAAGGGTGCCTGGCGCGGCCCCCAACCTGGCCGCGCCAGGCACCCTCCTGGGTGCCTGGTGGCCCCCCTCGGTGCCCCCTTTCGCCTATATAAGCCCCCTGGGGAGGAAACCCCTAGAGAAGAGTCGTTTCCGTGTTTCGCCGCCGCCACGGGGCGGAAACCTACAGAGGAGAAAATCCATCTCCGGCGGGAAGATTCCGCCGGGGAGATCACCTCCCGGAAGGGGAGATTGTTGCCATCATCATCATCATCGTCACGGGCATCATCGAGATCATCATCAACATCATCCCCAACATCATCACCATCTCCATCTCCATCCCATCTCATCTCAAAATTGCAACTTGTGTTGTAATCCGTACTATCTATCCTCTCTACTCTGTTGGTGTTGATTACTATTTTGTGGTGAATGCTATTGAGTTTTGTTGGAGAAATATCATTGTGTCCAGATTGTTTATCACCCATCTATCACCTCTGATCATGATCTCTTTTATGTCTTGTGAGTAGTTACTTTAGTTATTGAGAACATGGGAGAAGTCTAGTTGTTAGTAGTCATACTATGTTGAAGTATTATGTGTTGTTTGATACTTAAGTTGTGTTGTTATTTCTCTAGTGGTGTTATGTGAGTCGAACACATAACACTTCACCTTTCATGGGCCTAGAGGAATACATTGTGCACAAAGGATGCTTATGGTGGGTTGCCGGAGAGATAGAAACCTCAACCCCAGTTCGCAGACTTTCGCACAAGGGAGTTATGGATCCTTGATCGTAATGCTGTGGTTAGGCTTATGCCTTAATTACTACCTAGTATTTGCGGATGCTTGCAAGGTGTGTAATCATAAGAGTACACTTATCTTAGTCTAGAAGGTGTACTACCATTGATCCACCCACCGACACTTATCAACACGATACATATTACTTGGCGGAGTATGGTGAAAGTGACTTGACTATCTCTCCCGTGTTTTCTCGAGAACGCTTTAGCTTTTATAAGTTCAGTTCCTAGGCTTATCCTTTTGAAAGGATTGGACAACTTGCTATTCCTCAGTTACCCTGTTCACTTTGCCTGTATTTTACTTTTCTGTTGCTTAAACCAAAAACCCCTAAATATTTACCTTTGAGTGTTTGCAGCCCTTTCCTTATCCAGTGTCACTTATCAATGCCTTCTGCTCCTCGTGGGATCAATACTCTTATTTATCCAAAAGCTACAATTGATCCCCTAGACTTGTGGGTTATCAAGAATCGTTTATTGGCGCGGTTAACAGGGAAGGCAACCCAACTAAACCTATTAACTTCTCCTCCATCAGCCGCCGCAATCATCGCCAACATATCACCGGAGCCGCCGCACGTTGTCGTCGATTCCGTCACCTACAGATCTTCCCCGGCCGCGCCGCCTCCTCCTTTGCACTCGTGGTGAGCTTATGGTCCTCCCTAGTCAATCCATCGCCTCCCCCTCATCCTCTTTTGCATAACGGCATGGGAGCCGAGCCCCGCCGCCGCCATGGCTGGTCCGGAGCTCGCACACGTGCTCCTCCGTCCAGCCCAGCTTTCCTAACGTGCTCTTGCGGTTCCCAGCCGCGCTTTGCACTAGCCATGCCCACTGAGAAGCCCTACACCGCCGTCCCCGTCTACTCCCTGTTCTGCCGCTGCGGGAGCTCGTTGCCGGTGGAGCTCCAGTGCCCCCAAGCTTCCCTAGGCGCTCAGGACGACGCGGGCGTGCACGGGCTGCCTTTTTGTGCTCACGACACACCAAATGGTGACCAGATTCACCAACCCGAGCAGCGCCGCCGCGACATTTGGTCGCCGACGACTCGCGGCCGGCGAGCCCAACGTGGCCGGATTAGCTTAAGCTAATCCCCCCACCCAGAGCCTATGACAGGTGGGGCCCCAGCCCCCCTAACCCCCCTGGTTAGTTTAAACTAACCGGGTTAATTAACCCGGTCACTGACAAGCTGGACCCACCAATCAGACCCCCACGTCACCCTGACGTCATGCCCACGCAATAGACAACTTTTCTATGTAAAAGAAAATCTAGAACAGGCAGAAAATGAATTAAACTTTGGAAAATCATAATTAATTCATACTAACTCCAAATTGGGCATATAATATATGTAAAATTATCAGAAAAATGCAAGGATTCTGAATATGGACTTTTTTCATGTTTGACCAATTAAATTGGGTGAACAGAAGCAAATGTGCATATGGATCTCTTTTAAATTCGAATTTGGAGTGAATTTGCAAATGCCTCTGCAACACACTTCTTTTAAATGTAATTGTCAACACATTGCAGCCATGAACATCACCTTGCAACATTGATCATGTGAATGTGCATTGTACTTTATGTTGATACCTTGTTTGCAATGTTTGTCGAATAGAAGTGGAGCCGGAGTCGCAGATCACCCCCTCCGTTGAAGACACCGTGTACGAACCTCGTCAGCAAGGCAAGCAAACCCCCATTGATCATGTCGATAAAATCCCACTTCCCTCTCCGTCTCGCTTATGCATTGTTTAGGATGATTACCATGATACGTTTCTACTGCATAGTTGAACCCATATCCGATGCATGACCTATCATCTTGTCATAATAGTAAGCAAACCAAAATCCTAGCTGACATAGGAGTTGATTGATATCATGTAGCATCTTCAACTGTTATTGCTTATTGCATGCTTAGAGTTACAATGAGGTTACTCTCTTGTGAGTCGAGATGGTAGTGATCATGTTGATGATGGTGGAAATGTGTTGGTGAACTTGGCCTAAACAAGGTGAACGATGAGAGGCTGTGTAGGAGTACACAGTGGGTTGTCTCGTTGAACACCGCCTGAATCCTGAGTTCTTGTATGGTGATCCAAGACAGAGAGTGCAACCACACATCAGGCTCACTAACCCCTCTCGACCCCGTACCTCACCCCGTTTCGAACCCCAGAAGTCGCATTAGTTCGCAAGTTCTGGTAGGGCTATGGAACAGTCTACGAAGTGGAAGAACAACTACTCAGACCGGCTTGGGACCCTGCACACATCGTTTGAGGCCATACTGGAACCTCGGCCGGACGTCCATACGGATCCCCTCAAATATGTGACTCTCTGGACTAGATCGGAGTTGTGGGCGAAGTGTTGTGGTGAACATCCTCGCCGGCACCCCTTGAATAGTGCTGAGACCTGGCGGTAACTGATGGTCATGTGTCTGTAGTAGTACACCCCTGCAGGGTTAACAAAACTATTCGAATAGACGCGTCCGTGGTTATGGACTACTTGGTTATCTATACTTGATTATTAGACAACTTCAATGATTACTCTAAAAGTTGCCAAGATAAGTGTGAGTGCTATGGTTTTCTTTCTCGTGGGAAGTCGAGGAAGAATCCATAGTGGTTTATTGTTTGGGAGACTTGGATAGTGGACTCGTGTACGCTTCTTACCTCATTCTGGTATTCGTAGTACAGGACTAGCCAAGTCAAAGCTGGCACTTCTGCATTGAAACCCCACCTACCTTTGCCTTGATACTTGAGCATGAGTAGTATAGTTCCTACGTAAGTCTTGCTGAGTATGACTTTGTACTCACGTTTTCTAATTTATGTTTTTAGATGAATCCACTAACCCCGAAGGTGGCTTCTTCCTGGAGCTCAACGTCCGATCAAGCTAGTGTAGTCCCAAGCAGAGTTCTGGTCCCCTCGTGGAAGGGCTTGTTTATAAATAAGGCTTCTCTAAGCCATTTGTTAAAGTTGTATGTACTCAAACCTAAGTTGCTTCCGCTTGAATGATGTAATGTTGGATCACAGTCTTGTGATCTCTGTGTGTACTCTATAAGTCAATAAAGTTGTAAACTTTGTAGAGTTCATGCCATGTGTACCTGCTGTTTACACTGGACATGTATGCTGCGTGTATGATTATAACGTGCATGTCTTAGTGTGGGGTTCGATAGCTTAGTTGAGTTATTGCCGGCGGTCTTTTATACACCAAGTATCCCTTAGATGTGGGTAGCTTGGGGCGTCATGATTGGATTGATCGTGACTCTATCACGTGGCACACTTTGTTGTATGATTGAGCCCGCCCGAGATCCCGACTAGGTGATTGGCATGGAGTCTGTTTATGTAAGTGTCATAATTCAATCGACAATATGGTTGAGGAGACTTGTCTATGAGTATGGGACTTGACCACCCATAATCATTTAGACTTGTGAGCGGACGATGAGGACCCATCTCAGTTGATCATCCGGCCTGGATGGGATGCCCTTCATGTTCGAGCTTTCTGAGAGTGTTCTGTGCTTGGCCTTGTCTTCTTAGACAAGTGGGTACGGCTCTCGGCTCTCCATATGATTGTGTTGTGACAGGACTTGCATACGCAAACCCCAGGTCCACCCCCCCCCCCCCCCGTGACCCCTGGATTCCTGGATCCACCCTAGCCACCATTATCCCCTTGTCCCTCACACTCTCCTTGGCCACCCGCATTCAGCCGTCGCCATGCCTCGGTCGTCTTCGCGGACAAGCACGTCCCCACGATGCACGGAGATGTCTGGAAGGACCACCATGGACGTCCACGCTGATCCCGCGCTTCAATTCGAGCTGGTGGCCATGGCCTCGAGCGAATTGAGCCAGTTCCCCTCCTCTGCACCTCCACCTCCGGTGACCCTCGCCGATTTCGGCTGCCCTGCGCTTCTAAGCTTCCACCGGCCTCCTTGAGCCACCCAGTGAGGGCCTCCTCCACCTTATCTTCTGCTGCTCCACTTGCTGCTGTTCCTAGCCGCCACCGACGCCGCGCTCACCACCCCGCGACCGCGCGCCGGCCGGCCTTGGTCGTGCACGCGCTCGTCGCGTCTCTGCTCACGCACGGTCATTCCAGGCCATGCCCTGGCCACGACCCACACCCACAACCATCCCTTGGCCGTGGCTTCCCCCCCCCCCCCCCCGTGCGTGCCCGTGGCCGCAACCGACCATAGCGGGCCAAGCCCCGGCCGCCGCCTGCTTGTGCACACGCCTCTGCACCCCCGCCTCTCCGGCTGCGTGCCTGCGGCCAGCCGCCCGCTTCCTCACCTGGGCTCGCCGGAGCGGCCTCAACGCCGTGCTCGGCTCGCCGGTGGGCACAGTCGTAAACCGTGGGTTAACCCCCCCCCCCTCTTTCTCTCTCTCTTTTACGCGTGGGCGCAAGGCCATGGGTTAAGTTAAATTAAGGATTAGATTATACCCAGTGACTTACAGGTGGAACCCAGCTGCTTATTTGTTAATTAAACAGGAAAATAAAAGATCTTAGGATGACAGATGGGCCCCACTGTTATTTGAAATAATAAAATGAATATTATAAATGTTGAAAGAATGACATGTGGGCCCATGTGCCAGTTTAATTTAATTAAATGTTTTATCTGCCACTGTGTATGACATGTGGGTCCCCTCTGTCAGGTTGACTAGTCAACTGACACTGTTCTGGATAATGTTGAATTGTTTAATAAAATAAATTCAGTAAATGATTAAATATGAATAAAACTTTGAAATTGAATATCTTTTAAACCGTAACTCCGATGAAAAATTTTTATAAATCAAGGTTGATCAGAAAAATATCACGAATCCGAATACTCAACCCGTATACCAACCACACCACTCTAACACAACGAACACGAGACATTCCCCCTCCGGGCCGTCTATAGATAATCACCCGGAGCCGGTATTTCATCCCCGGATGAATTCCCGCTCCGAGCAATCACCTAGTACTGCATTAGAAACAACATTAACATTGTATCTGTCATGTGATGCATATGTTTGTATATGCTTGCTTTATATTTACTGTTCCCTCCCTTTTATTCTCCGATTGACCCCGCTGGTGCCGCCGACTACACCGCTGCTGAGTACGACTACTGCGTCGACTACCGTACCCAGAAATCGCCTATCTTTCCGTACGACCATCGAGCTTCCAGGCAAGCAGAGCCATTCTCCTTCCCCATATATCGCCTATCTTTCCATACGTTTCTTTCACTAGGCATTGTTACTGCTGCTGCTACGTTACAATCGTATTCAATTGCATGGCCTGTTTTTGTCGCCCCTTGATGTACCTTCCTTTATCCTATGCAGCCAATAAATATATATTATATTCAACAGTGAGCCTGCAAATTGTTTGTCAATTAGGATTAGATAGAGGGCCGCGAACACTCTAGGGAGTGAACTTGGATACAAATATTATAACTGCACATGTATGGTACAATGCAGACACCCCCTAAGGCCCCTACCTCGGATCTGTCGAGCCACATCAAGTGTGAGCCATCGAGGAGTAATCCTCGTACTCCACTCGTTGTTGACTCTGATAGCCGCCCTAGGGTCCTGAGCCCCGGTTTTCCTTAATGTAGGAAGTCGAGCGACCCAACGGTGCCCGCGAGCGGTATTGCGACGGGAACGACAAGGACGGTACGACAGACGTACTGGCGTGGTTGGCCTCTGCTCGTATTCCATGATAGTTACAAAACTACGAAATTCGAGGTCCTCCAGGAGCACACGTGAGATAAGGTAAGGAGTCGGTTCACCTTGTTGGTAATCGCAGAGCTTTGACGGGACGACAGGGCAGGCATCGATGTATTGGTGGTCCTGGCTGCTGTTCATTGTCCGTTGTGTTGACTAGTCGGGCCACGATAACGGTTGCCGCGAGATAATAATAAAATGACTATGGTTCGGTGGATGACTTGAGAGGCCGCCAAGGCCTGTACGCACTACCTTAACGTGGGATAAGGAGTTATGGGCTCCCCTGCTTCTAGTTCATTCGAAAGATCTTCAGACGTCAGCGGTACCGCGGCCTGCGCCGGGAAGTGGTGTCTTCTTCGCTCGAGCGTGTGGTATTTGCTTTTTTTCTTCACTGGCCAGCCACGCACCGTGCAGGAGCGTGAAGGGTGAGGGTCCTAACCCATGATCGCATAGGATTTAGTACGGCGGATGGCCTCTCTACTGAGACTAGGATGGGATGCGTCTTGTCGGATAGCCTCGGTGGGGAATTCCCTAACAAGGTGTACGCCACCCTGGAGATCCGAGCGTGCAGGCTGAACAATAGTGCACCCCTACAGGCAGTTTGATCTATTCGAATAGTCGTGTCCACGGTAACAAGACGATTTATGCTGAAGCCGGATCCTACTACTATTAAACTATTGGTTCTAGGTTTTCTTCCTTGCAGGGAGTCGAATAAGGGAACTCAGAGGCATTTATAATTGTTAATTATTACAACTTACTATTATACAATGCTGCAGCAACTTCTGCTGCATTGTTACTTTATGCTTTATATGAACTGTTGGCTGTTCTCTTCTTGTGCTGCAAGACTCGTCAAAAGATGCTAGTCTTCGATAGGCCTAGCTTCTCATCCTTATTCTGACTTTCTACCATAAAGTCCACTATATACAACCTCCCCTTTCGATTTGATTCCAATGCATAAACTCTTCGTAGTAGACGTAAGACTCGCGGGTATGGTAGTTACTCACCTTTGACTTACCCCCCCCCCTTTGTTTTATATAGCCAACCGGTTGCTGCACCCAGACGTTGGCGCCCAGGAGGTGCCTACAACGACGTCGAGTTCCCGTCGACCAGGAGTAGTTTGGAGGTTCCCAGGCAGGAGGCCTCTCCTTTTGATCGTTGTTGTTTCTGTGCTAGCCTTATTAAGGCAGATCATGTGTACCTTGTCTCTCGAGCTGTTGTATTCGAGCTCGCGTGGCCCCTGGCTTGTATTATACAACTTGTATTATTTTATTTGTAGAGTTGTGTTGTGATATCTTACTATGAGTCCCTGATATCGATCGTGTACCTTTCATGTATGATTACTGTACACGGCTTGATTTTGGGGGCATCGCAGCGGCCGGGAAGGAGGGGAGGCGCGCAGCGGCCGGGGAGGAGGGAAGGCGCGCGACAGCCGTGGGGAGAGGAGGCGCACGGCGACCGGGGAGGAGGGGAGGCACGCGATGGCCGGGGAGGAGGGAGGCGCAGACAAAGGTAGGTGGAGGGCGGCGCGTGCGTGAGATGGGGTGCTTGGTTTTTTTATTGAACTTGGGTGCGTAGGAGCAGAGAATAAGTTTTCTACCGATCGGGCCCTTATAGGCCCAATTGTAACAGAATATAATTATGTTCCATGTAACATAATAGTCGGGTTCTAGGAGTTTCCACGAGGAACCTACTATGACGTCGAGTTCCCGTCGACCAGGAGTAGTTTGGAGGTTCCCAGGAAGGATGCCTCGCCTTTCGATCGTTGTTGTTTTTGTGCTAGACTTCTTAAGGCAGATCATGTGTACCTTGTCTCTCGAGCAGTTGTATTCGAGCCCTCGTGGTCCCTGGCTTGTATTATACAACTTGTATTATTTTATTTGTAGATTTGTGTGGTGATATCTTACCGTGAGTCCTTGATCTCGATCGTGTACCTTGCGTGTATGATTACTGTACACGGCTTGATTTTGGATGCGTCGCAGCGGCCGGGAAGGAGGGGAGGCGCGCGACGGCCGGGGAGGAGGGAAGGCACGCGGAAGCCGTGGGGAGAGGAGGCGCACGACGACCGGGGAGGAGGGGACGCACGCGGCGGACGGGGAGGAGGGAGGTGCAGACCTGGGTAGGTGGAGGGTGGCACGTGCGTGAGATCGGGTTCTTGGTTTTTTATTGAACTTGGGTGCGTAGGAGCAGAGAACAAGTTTGCTACCGATCGGGCCCTTATAGGTCCGATTGTAACATAATACAATTCTGTTACATGTAACATAACAGTCAAGTTCTATCTATCTATATATATATATAGTACCCGTCTATTCTGCTAATATTAGCAGAATAACTATTCTGCTAACACTTCTGCACTGCATCGGACGCTAATGAGAACCGCACTGCTGACTCACGAGCACTGCACCTTGGGTGAAACAAAACCACATGCAGTATTCTCGCTCTAACTTTTTGACCGTTCATCGGAATTGAGCGTATGATACGCCGTTGGATTGGTATGGAAATGGAGCATTTTTCGTATGTTGAACACTTCCCCCGATTCATCATGGATTAAGAGCAGTTTGGAAAACAGTGCGGCGGCCCACTTTCACAGCGGGAGTTTTATGCGATTCCTCTTAAACCGTTCGTCGGAACGATGCGTATGATACACCCATTAGAAATATATTGATTAGGCGCTTCTTCCATATGTAGAACACTTTCTCTAGTTCCTCATGGTATGAGAGGAATTTCAAATTAAAAAAAACGCACAAACTTTGTTTTTTCCGGCGGATCTTGTAGAGAGTCAAACTCTTTAACCGTTTGTCGATACAATGCGTATGATACACCGTTTGATTCGTATGGAGTAGGAGCATCTTGGATATGTTGATCACTTTTCGAGATTCTTCACGGTTTTGAAGGAATTTTGAAAATGGTGAGCAGCCCTCTTGTGTACAGCGGGCGATTTTGTGTAATTTTTTTTGATTCATTCGTTCGATCGATGCAATTGATACACCATTGGATAGACATCGTCGAGGCGCTCCCTTTGTATGTAGAATACATCCTCTAATTCCTTACGGTTTAAGCGCAACGTCAATTATAGGAAATCACAGAACTCTGTTTTTTTGCGGACTCGGAATCGGCCAAGTGAACTGCACTGGACGGCCAAACGCACCGCATTTGTCGACTGATAGAACTGCATGCGGTTTATTTTTTATTTATCATACTGCCGTAATTCACGCGAGAGGGAAGTCAACCGCGATATAAAACAATAGTGAATTACATCATTTGCTTTAATTTTTTGTAACATATTTTATTCTATTGACGTGCAACGGAACCGCATCGAGTGAATCCCATCCGACTGTTAAGCGCACTGCATCTGGCTTCACAATTGAGCTTCATCTTTTTCTTCCTTTTCTCGTAATTCACATATACGGTAAATATTATCCCGTAATTTGCATCGGAACACCAAGTGCACTGCCACTTTATTCAGTGAATTGCATCAAAACACCAAGCACACTGCAACTTTATTCAGTGAATTGCATCAAAAACGAAGTGAACCTTATCCATGAATTTCATTACACGAGTCACCGAACTGCTTTAGACAGAAAACCGTACAACATCAAATAGGCGAGCGAACTACATGATTATTTTCTTCAATTTTTTTTGAATGAGAGTAAACTGCAGAGGCAAGGGGGCAAGTGAACCACAAAATTTATACAAAAATAAACCATTCCATAAAATGAACTGCAATATGTGTATCTTTTTGACAGAAATAATGCACTATGCACTGTTATCTCTTTTTGACTTATCTTCACACACAAAAAAGAGTAAAACAAACCGAAGAACCACACCATATACTTTTAGGTGCATCCAAAATAAAGAATAACCGCACTACAAAGTGCACTGCATGCAGAGGCCCTTGTACATCGTTTGGCGCCATTTGCACGAACCTCGTAGCCGGGGGCAGTCTTCGTGGTAGCGGCGACCACTGGATCCACAATCGTGACCTACCGACGCGCGCTATCTACCTCTCTAGCATCGACGCACTACAAGGCCGAGAGGGGAAGGCCGGATCCCTGCCGCTGCCGCGCCCCTGTGGCCGGCCGGGTGATACGTCTCAGAGGTATTAATAGTTTCTGCTCGCTCCATGCATGTTTTGTGTGATATTGCTACTTTCATACACTTTTGATCATATTTGGACTAACCTACTAACTCAGTGCACCCCAGTGCCAGTTCCTGTTTTCTGTTGTTTTTCTATTTCAGTTTTTCCCCATATAAAAAATGCTCCAAAATCCGGGAAAAATCAGATAAAAAAATCTGCGTGTCGGAAGACTCCAGAAGCCTGAAGGAGGGTTAGGGGGCCACCACCAGGCACCCAGGCGGCCAACTGGCGCGGCCAGGGTCTTGGACGCGCCAGGGGGGCGCCTGGGCCCCTGGTGGCCCCCTGGCTGCCCCCCTTCGCATATTTATTCTCCGTCACGGGGAAACTCCGAAGACAGGACCCTATTTCGCAAATTCTCCTTTGTTCCGCCGCTGCCGCTCTTCCAAGATTGGGAGCACCATCAGGACCCTTCCCGGCACCCTGCCGGAGGGAGAATCGACCTCCGGGAGCTTCTCCTCCACCATGGACGCTTCCCGGATGTGCCGTGAGTAGTCTACCTTGGACCATGGGTCCGTGATCAGTAGCTATGTGATTTTCTCCGCCCCTCTTTGTTCTTCATGGTTTAGACCTCGTGAGCTTCCCTACATGATCGAGGCACATATGTAATTCTTTCTGCTTTTGCTATGCTGAGTTTGATGGGATCTGACAGATTATGAGATTATGTTCAGATTGTGATAGAGTAATATAATTGGTTCTTATCTTTTGTATTTTTGTTCCGAAGTAATTCTTGCATGTTCTCCGTTGCTATTTATTGCTTTGGCCAAGTGGTAGGTAGTGACTCAAGGAGGGAACGTTATGCTCGATTGTGGGTACATGCCCCCTGATGACACGCTTGAGTGACAGAAACATGAGTCTAGGGGATGTGATGTGGCCACAAGGGGGAAAACAAAGGTGCTTGTAACCGCGGTTACAAGGATTGTTTACTTTACGCAAAGTTATTTTTTAATGCAGTTGTCTGTTGCTTTGGGTTTACACTTTGGGTGGGGCTCACAACTTAATACCAGCGAGATGTTTTGGATAGATATCTCAAGGTGGATGATTAGTAGTAGATGCATATGTATTTCGGTCTACTGATTTTGGCGTACTACCCATGGTTTTGAGCCTCTTCCTTTCTTTTGTAGAATAGTTAGCATTGCGGTGCGTTTATAATCCTGTCAATTCCCTTCTGTAATTTGTTTACCTCGCATAGCAGTCTTATCGTCTTTTGGGAGAGAGACATCACTAGTGAACATCACGGGACCCTGGTCCATATTCTCATCACTGTTTACACGTTCATTTATTTTCTTGCTTTTTTACTTTCAGTTTCTATCATTATCATTATCCTGTGTTTTTGATCCTTTGTAAACAACAAGACCGGAGAGATTGACAACCTCTTTGAACTTCGTTGGGAGAAAAGTTAATTGTGTTGTGTGCACGTCCGCGTCAGGTGCGCCGCTAACACCTACTTATCATCGCCGGATTCGTACTGGTCGATACTCAACCTCGGTATCTTCACCGAGGGAAACTTGTTGCTATGCTGCATCTTACCTTCCACTTGGGGTAACCAACGAAGGGCGAGAAGCAATCGTCTCTCGCGTATCAAGCGAATTTCTGGCGCCGTTGCCGGGGACTCCGAGTGATAAGATAGGGGAGTTGCACACTACCTTTTACCTTTACTTTTTAGTCTTGTTAGTTTACCTTTCTGTTTTTATCTTTGTGTCTTATATCAAAAATTCCAAAAAAATATGCCACACCTGCTGCTACTATGGGTTCCTCTAAAAACAAAAAGTTGTGTGACTTCACCAGTCACAACAACAAAGACTTTATCTGCACTCCTATTGCCACACCTGCCACTTGAGCTACCTCTTATGAAATTAAACCTGCTTTACTAAACCTTGTTATGAGAGATCAATTCTCGGGTGCTGGAGATGCTGCTACTTTACACTTGAATAATTTTGTTGAATTATGTGATATGCAAAAGTATAAAGAAGTAGAAGGTGATGTTGTTAAGCTCAAGATTTTTCCTTTCTCTTTGAGGGACGGAGCTAAAATTTTGTTTCAATCTTTGCCTAGGAATAGCATAGATTCTTGGCATAAGTGCAAAGATGCTTTTATTGAGAAGTACTACCCACCTCCTACAATTATCCAATTGAGGGGCCTGGATATAGGCCAAAGGGGGCACCGAGAGGGGCCACCGGGCAGCCAGGATGCCTCTTGGCGCGCCTTAGGGTGGGGCCGCGCCAGGGACCCTCCTGGAGCCTTGCTGGGTCCACCCCCTTCGATCTCTGGTTATTCAGGAAGCTTAAGGGTTGCTGATTTTTTATATAATTTTTCCGGGATTTATTTGGCACTTTTAATGGACGGAAAACCTGAAATACAAAAACATCAGAAAACATGAACTTGCAACTGGGTGCACTGAGTTAATAGGTTAGTCCAAATATGATAAAAAGTGTATGAAAGTTCAAGCAAAACATGGCAAAGTCACACAAATCATGCATGGAGCAAGCAGAAATTATAGATACGTTAGGGACGTATCAGCGGCTGCAGCTTCCGGGCGGCCATGGTGCGAGGCAATGGAGAGCGGGGGGGGGGGGGGGGGGGGGGGACGACCTAGCTCGATCTAGGGTTCGGGTGGAGAGGGGGGGTTGTCTTGTAGGCCGAGAGGGGGGTAGGTGGTGCCCATCCACGACCATGGTACCGTGGATGTGCTCCATGCACGGGTGAACATGGGAAGAGGAAGAACACAAGGGGAGCGGGGTTTGGGCCGGGGTGGGCCCTGGCTGGGATTGCCCTGGGCGGAAAATAGCCCTTTTTCAATTTTTCTTTTTTTTTGTTATCCTTTTGCCTTCTGTTTTATTAGTTTAGCTAGTATATGATTTTTATAATATGTGCCAAGTGTTCCTAAATTAATGTCACACTATATAACAGTGCCACAAAAGGTTTGGGTGCAAAAGAAATTCACTTAGAATTTCTTTTGAATATGCAATGGATATTTGCGGCTGTATTGGCACTGTTTAGAATTGTTTGAATTATTTAAAAGTTCAATAAACCTCCACAACCATATGGACATGATCCACTGATTATTATGCATTTAATAAAATTGGCTGCACAATTTTTGGACAAGGTTTTATTTATCACATTATTTTTAATATCAAGCAAAGGGGACTTTTGAAATGATCAATGCAAAGATGATCAAGGCATGATTAGCAACAGTACTTGTCATTAATAAAAGTGATTACTGTTACATGACACTGAGGATGCTACAAATCTCCCCCACTAAAAGAATTCTCGCCCCGAGAATTTAGGCGGTAGAGGGGAAAAGATTGGGTTATTCTTCACGAAGACGATCTTCGCGTTCCCAAGTGGCCTCCTCTTCAGAATGATTCGACCACTGAACTTTGAAGAACTTCGTTTTCTTGTTGCGGGTTCGACGTTCAGACTGATCAAGGATGTTCCTGATAAGACAAGTCTTGCTGCAGTTCAAGCACTTCATGATCCACTGCTCGGATGGGATCCTTGAAACAACGATGGAGTTGCGACACGTGAAAGACATCATGGACTTGGGAGAGGTTTGACGACAACTTCTGGAGAGGATACGGAACGGGCCAATGTAGCGAGGAGCTAACTTGCTGTAACAGCCCTTGATTGTCACCCAAATTAAAAAAATTGTTTGTTGCCTTATTTTGCTGATTGCTATAATTTGTTTGTAGTATTTGCTTCGCTGATTTATTAACCGATGAATATTTCCCTCATGTTTCTCGTATCAACATGCGTGACTAAGCCTTTTCCCAACGGCACATGACCTTTGCGACACCGGGGTTTCACCCGAGCACTATCGCAACCGGCACAGGACCAACCATCCCCATCGGAACGAAAAAACCCCATTTAATAGTTAAATGGGTTAATTTATTGGGAGCCGGAAAATAGTCTCGGAACGGTATCGAAGTGAGGTACGATTAACGAGCTCGATGCGCGGAGCGCGTGGTTCGAGATTTTGCCCGAATCGGAGGTCGTATGCATTCCCGGCGGTCCGTAACGTGGAGTACCACACGCGAGAGAGAAGACCCGAAGGCTTTCGTGCAAACCTGCCATCCAGGACAGCCTATATAATGACCACCACTCCCCTAGCCCTTCTAGGGTTTCCCTAACACAAAATTGCAGCCACCCCCCTCACAATTGCCCCAAATCTTCCATCTAGTCCCCAAATTTTGCAATCCTAGCCCCAGATCGAGAAAACCCTAGCCCGAAACACTCCTGACCGTCAGATCGGGTGCGCCCAGCCTCCCACCAGCCACCTCACGCAGCCGGGCTGCGCGGGGCCGCAACCGCCGCAGCCGGGCCCGATCTGGACCCGAGGAGCTCGCTCGATTCCAGATCCCGCTGCCGCCCGTGGAGCTCCCGTCTCCGGCGAGCCAGCCACACGCCGCTGGTGAGCAGCTCCCTGTCGCGCGCCTTCCTCTCCTCCTTCCTCTCTTCCCTCACTTCTCCCTCTCCTCCCTCACAGGCACCTCACCGCCGCCATGGAAGCCCGAGACAGAGCTTGAGCTCGAGCCACGAGCTACGCCGCCAGCCGCCGGTCTCTCCACTGTAGGACCAGATTCGACCGCCCTACGACCACCGAGGCTCCGTTCCCGCCTTCCCGCGTCAGCCTCGACGCCCCGACGGTGGACGTCGCCGCGTGCCACCGCACCACACGTCGCCGGCCATCCCCGTCGTCGCCCTGATCCGAATCGGGATCGAACCGGCACCCCACGACGCCGCCATGGGCCGGCCTGCCCCGCCAGCCCAGCGCCCCCTTGCGGCCCAGCACCGCTCGATGGCCCGCAGCCTTCCTCCGCCCTGAGCGGCAAGAGGCTATCTCCCGCCCACTGCTCATGGGCCTCGACCCAGCTACGTTGAGGCACCCTTTTTTTTAATTTCTATTTTTCTGTTGGGCCGACCCGTGTATAGTGTACCGCCCTGGGGGGCTTTTAATTAATTCGTGCTTGCTCTGCTAGGCTGGATTCCGCCCAGTGGGTCTTTTATTTATTTTTCCCGTTAGAATAAATTGCAGATCGTGTTACCGTCTTGCGATGCCCGTATCTTTTTGCTCGTAGCTCGGATTGCGATGGTTCCAATGTCAAACTTGCTTAGAATTTCGTGTAGATTAATAAGATGTGCTCCTTTGCCATGTTTGAAATTGTTTACATGTTGTTTACCTGCTATTTACATTGCATACCACTGTAAACCGTAATTGCAATAACTTTTTAACCGTACCTCTGATTAAAATGTTCTTTATATGTAACTTGACTAGAATTTTGTGTAGATTGTGATTATCCAGCTCTTGCTTGCTAATAAAAAATAATAAATTATGTTTAGGAAAGATCAATACCAAATTCTTTTTTTATCGTGGGGTTCGTAATAGTTGACGTGTATAGGTTTTACCCCACTTAAAGTGACTAGATTAGATAGTTTATTTATGCTCCACCTCTTGCCATGATTGTGTGCTATGCCATGCTTGAGTGAGATGCCATGTTAATAACCTTCACTCATGTTGTGTACCTAGACAACTTGAACCATTCTAAATGTGCGGTATCTTCATGTGTGACGAGTACTCCACTTAATCTGTTAGTAACTGCTCTCGACGACAGATGCGACACCGTGGTGTGTTGTCTCGTGTTGTCTCCTTGTTGATGCTTGCTCGTGATTGCTTCATAATAATAGATGCTTCCTCGTTGATTGCCTTTTCCAGTGTTTCCTTCCTGTGTGCTTCCGCGGGTACCTATCGGAGACGATGGGAGCTTGCGATCGACTACACCTTTGACTTCGTCTTCTCATCGGGTAAGGGGGAGCATATATCATGCTTATAACTTTCAGCTCACTGGCGCCTAGGTGTAGGATAGACCGATTGCTTGATCCTACTACTTCATATTCATGCCTCTCAAATAAACCCAAACAGCCATGTCCTCCACATCCCAGCAAACCTTGTTCGGCTATGTTACTATTTATCGTTGCTCAGCCACTTCTTAGTATGCATGCTTGGATGCCATCAACTGTTACCTCATGTTACTCCTTGGATTGGGCTATCACACTATTATATTTATTGTGGATGATGTGATTATTATAATGTTAACTATACTCGACGAAGGATGGAAGGTCTAGGCTATCCCGCCCCGACGCTTTGTTCCATTCGAGTCACCTAGGACCAGAGTTTTGGGTATTGTGTCTCTTAACGAGCGTGCCTAACCGTGTGTGGGATGCTATGGGGTCCCCTCTTCTTACCTACCTAGCTTCAAACATTTCTAGTGGTGGCCCAAGCTGATTTACCATTTGAAACCCGTGTGTGTGTCTGTTGGGTCGCTCCTAGCAGATATTCTTTAAACAACTGGGCCAGTGGGGACATGGTTTCCCTATTGGTCCAACCTGGCCGGCTGAGGACCCGGACTCATGTGAGAATTCCCCGGTTATCCAAACCCGAGTCATACGGTAGAGGCCGATTCGAGAGCGCGACCGGCTTTTGAGTTGGATGTCGACTCACCGGCGGCCACCCGGATTTGTGCGTTGTTAGTTAGAGGGACCTGTCGTTTCGAATCCTCGGGACTAAATCATAAAATGGCTTCCTGTGATGGGTTGAAAGTGAGAGAGATGGGCGTGCGTGCAGAGCCTTGTAATGGGCAATTGGTACACCCCTGCAGGGTTCATTCTTTTCAAGAAGCCGTGTCCACAGTTATGGATGACTTGAGACCTACTCCTTGTTCATAGAGAACAACAACTGAGATAATCTTAATAACTTGATCAATGTGTGTGTGCCTTGACTGCTTCTTCTTCGTCGGGATGCGAAGGGGAGGACAAGGATAGGATAGGTGTTATGTTTGCATAAGTAGTTGATAGAAAGACTTGTTGGAGGCGATTCCTCATCGAATGATTGGTTCTCATCTTACTCTAAAATAGACCGTTAGCCACTCATATATTGTTAGTGCGTCTGCAACCTCACCATACCCCCATCTTACCCGTGAGAAGTTAGTTACAAGACTTTTGATATAGCTCACCTCTTTATTTTCTCTTTTACACACGTTATGCAACGATCTTGGACTTCAGAGGAGCTCGACGACCCTTCTTCTGGACGCCTTCGCGAGGACTCGATGACGACTAGTTAGCCGGATCCCAGCGGAGAGCCTGGACCCATGTGGTTACGGGGATGGTGTGTTTTACCTTTGCCACTAGTCATTTGATTGTAGTCTGTATTCAGACATGTATCTTCCGCTGATGTATTGTATTAATGCAGCTGTATGCCGATTGTATGAGATATTGTATCCTTGTAGCTGTAATGTTGTGATATCATGTTCGAAATCCGGGGCATTTGGCATTGTCATATGTCGCGGTGGGACCGATATGTGCTTCGTCCACGGATCTGGATGGAAACATCTAGATCTGGAATAGTACCTCATATCGGGCCTTACAACTTGGTATCAGAGCCTTACCGACCGTAGGATCCCTTCCCTGGCCGAAGTCGAGTCTAGAAAAAAAACTATTTTGTAGTTACTAAGTTAGTTATCGGAGAGTAGGATTCTTTTTCCTTCTTACCCATGCTCTGGTCAGGACAAGTGTCGTAAGAGTTTTAATTCTCGCCTTATCCCTTCAAACTCTAGGATCTCGATGAGTGTGGAGTATCGGAACCGTTACAATGCCTTGCTTGCAGCGTATTGTCTCGATTCCGATCTCAGGTTTGGGAAATCCTGTAGTACCTTTAGTTCTTCGAATTCTGGTTAAACATCTTGGTCGTCCGTTGACCCCATTCCTATTCCCTAGTATCCTCCATATTTGAGTGAGAATTCTTCTTTTGATCGTCCCTTGGACTATCGTTCTTCCTCTTGATCTCCCGATGGTTTTGTTTTCCGACGTTGCCGTCTCTCCGCGGAAATTTATCTCGACGGAAGTTCGACGTAGACATGGAGCAGAGTCCCTTGTTGGTGGTATTGAAGAACATTGATTCTCTTTTCTCTCCCCCCTCTCCCCCGGATCGTCCAGGATCTCGGGACGAGATCCCGTGTTGGTGGTATTGTATTGTAACAGCCCGGGATTTTCACCCAAATTAAAAAAATTGTTTGTTGCCTTATTTTGCTGATTGCTATAATTTGTTTGTAGTATTTGCTTCGCTGATTTAGTAATTGGTGAATATTTCCCTCCGCTTTCTCGTATCTACATGTGTGACTAAACCTTTTTCCAACGGCACACGACCTTTGCGACACCGGGGTTTCACCCGAGCACTATCGCAACCGGCACAGGACCAGCCATCGCCATCGGAACGAAAAAAACCATTTAATAATTAAATAGGTTATTTTATTTGGAGCCGGAAAATAGTCTAGGAACGGTATGGAAGTGAGGTACGATTGATGGGCTCGACGCAATGAGCGCGTGGTTCGAGATTTCTCCCGAATCGGAAGTCGTATGCATTCTCGGCGGTCAGAAACGTGGAGTACCTGACGCGAGAGAGAAGACCTGAGGGCTTTAGCGTAAACCTGCCATCCAGGAAAGCCTATATAAAGACCACCACTCCCATTAGCCCTTCTAGGGTTTCCCTAACACAAAATTGCAGCCACCCCCCTCACAATTGCCCCAAATCTGCCATCTAGTCCCCCAAATTTCGCAATCCTAGCCCCAGATCCAGAAAACCCTAGCCCAAACACTCCTGACCGTCAGATCAACCGATCCAATGGACAGGGTGCGCCCAACCTCCCACCAGCCAACTCCGGCAGGCGGGCCGCGCGGGCCCGCAACCGCCGCCGCCTGGCCCGATCTGGACCCGAGGTTCTCGCTCAATTCTGGATCCCGCCGCCGCCCGTGGAGCTCCCGTCTCCGGCGAGCCAGCCACACGTCGCACCGCCGGTGAGCAGCTCCCTGGCCGCGAGCATCCCTCTCCTCCTTCCTCTCTTCCCTCACTTCTCCCTCTCCTCCCTCACAGGCATCTCGCCGCCGCCATGGCAGCCCGAGACAGAGCTTGAGCTCAAGCCACGAGCTGCGACGCCGGCCGCCGGTCTCTCCACTGGAGGACCAGATTCGACTGCCCTACGACCACCACGGCCCCATTCCCGGCTTCCCGCGCCAGCCTCGACGCCTCGATGGAAGCCGTCGCCGTGAGCCACCGCAACACACGTCGCTGGCCGTCCCCGTCGTGGCGCTGATCCAGATCGGGATCGAACCGGCACCCACCGACGCCGCCATGGGCCGGCCTGCCCCGCCAGCCAAGCGCCCCTTGCGGCCCAGCACCGCTCGCCGGCCCGCAGCCTTCCTCCGCCCTGAGCGGCAACAAGCTATCTCGCGCCCACTGCCCATGGGCCTCGGCCCAGCTACGGTGAGGCACCCCTTTTTTCTTTTTAATTTTAATTTCTATTTTTCTGTTGGGTCGGCCCGTGTATAGTGTAGCACCCTAGGCGGCTTTTAATTAATTTGTGGTTGCTATGTTAGTCCTGTTAGGCTAGAATCGGCCCAGTGGGTCCTTTATTTATTTTTGCCGTTAGAATAAATTGCAGCTCGTGTTACCGTCTTGCGATGCCCGTATCTTTTTGCTCGTAGCTCAGATTGCGATGGTTCCAACATCAAACTTGCTTAGAATTTCGTGTAGATTAATAAAATGTGCTCCGTTGCCATACTTGAAATTGTTTACATGTTGTTTACCTGCTATTTACAATGCAAACCACTGTAAACCGTAATTGCCATAACTTTTTAACCGTACCTCTGATTAAAATGTTCTTTATATGTAACTTGACTAGAATTTCGTGTAGATTGTGATTATGCTGCTCTTGCTTGCTAATAAAAATAATAAAATTATGTTTAGGGAAGAACAGTACCAAATTCCATTTTTATCGTGGGGTTCGTAATAGTTGCCGTGTATAGGTTTTACCCCCCACTTAAAGTGACTAGATTAGATAGTTTATTTATGCTTCACCTCATGCCATGATTGTTTGCTATGTCATGCTTGAGTGAGATGCCATGTTAACAACCTTCACTCATGTTGTGTACCGAAACAACTTGAACCATTCTAAATGTGCGGTATCGTCGTGTGTGACGAGTACTCCACTTAATCTGTTAGTAACCGCTCTCGACGATAGATGCGATACCGTGTTGCGTTGTCTCGTGTTGTCTCCTTGTTGATGATTGCTCGTGTAGTAATAGATGATTGCTCGTTGATTTCCTTTTCCAGTGTTTCCTTCTTGTGTGCTTCCGCGGGTACCTCTCGGAGACGATGCGAGCTTGCGATCGACTACACCTTCGACTTCCTCTTCTCATCAGGTAAGGGGGAGCATATATCATTCTTATAACTTTCACCTCACTCGCGCCTAGGTGTAGGATAGAACGATTGCTTGATCCTACCACTTCATATTCATGCCTCTCAAATAAACCCAAACAGACATGTCCTCCACATCCCAGGAAACCTTGTTCGGCTATGCTACTATTGCTCGTTGCTCAGCCACTTCATAGTATGCATGCTAGGATGCTATCAACTGTTACCTCCTGTTACTCCTTGGATTGGGATATCACACTATTATATTTATTGTGGATGATGTGATTATTATAATGTTGACTATACTCGACGAAGGATGGAAGGTCTAGGCTATCCCGCCCTGACGCTTTGTACCATTCGAGTCACCTAGGACCCGAGTTCCGGGTATTATGTCTCTTGACGAGCGTGCCTAACCGCGTGTGGGATGCTATGGGGTCCCCTCTTCTTACCTACCTAGCTTCAAACATTTCTAGTGGTGGCCCAAGCTGATTTACCATTTGAAACCCGTGTGTGTGTCTGTCGGGTCGCTCCTAGCAGATATTCTTTAAACAAACCGGGCCAATGGGGACATGTTTTCCCTACTTGTCCAACCTGGCAGGCTGAGGATCCAGACTCATGTGAGAATTCACCGGTTATCCAAACCCGAGTCATACGGTAGAGGCCGATTCGAAAGCGCGGCTGGCTTTTGAGTTGGATGTCGACTCACTGGGGCCACTCGGATTTGTGCGTTGTTAGTTAGAGGGACTTGTCGTTTCGGATCTCTCGGGACTAAATCATAAAATGGCTACTTGTGATGAGTAAAAACTGAGAGAGATGGGCGTGCGTGCGGAGCCTTGTAATGGGCAGTTGGTACACCTTTGTAGAGTTAAATCTTTTCGAGAAGCCGTGTCCATGGTTATGGACGACCTTAGACCTACTCCTTGTTCATAGACAACAACAACTGAGATAATCTTAATAACTTCGTCAATGTGTGTGTGTGCCTTGACTGCTTCTTGTTCATCGGGATGCGAAGGGGAGGACAAGGATATAATAGGTGTTATGTTTGCGTAAGTAGTTGATAGCAAGACTTGTTGGAGGCGATTCCTCATTGAATGCTTGGTTCTCAGCTTACTCTAAAATAGACCGTTAGCCACTCATATATTTCTAGTGCGTCTGCAACCTCACCATACCCCCATCTTACCCGTGAGAAGTTAGTTACAAGACTTTTGATATAGCTCACCTCTTTCTTTTCTCTGTTACGCACGTTATTGAACGATCTTGGACTTCAGAGGAGCTCGACGACCCTTCTTCTAGACGCCTTCGCGAAGACTCGATGACGACTAGTTAGTTGGATCCCGGCGGAGAGCCTGGACCCGTGTGGTTACGAGGATGGTGTGTTTTACCTTTGCCAGTAGGCATTTGATTGTAGTTTGTACTCAGACATGTATTTTCCGCTGATGTATTGTATTAAGGCAGATGTATGCCGATTGTATGAGATGTTGTATCCTTGTAGCTGTAATGTTGTGATATCATGTTGGAAATCCAGGGCATATGGCATTGTCATATGTCGCGGTGGGACCGATATGTGCTTCATCCCCGGATCTGGATGGAAACATCTAGATCTGAAATAGTACCGCATATCGGCCTTAGACTTTCCTTTGATCCCGAAACGATGAGTGCCCCTCATGGGAGTAACACGAAGGTAAGCTTGTTCGTCGGGTTGATAGACCCTTTATTTGTGCTTGCGGTCATAGTTGCTCTTCTGGCGGGACTGAGAAGCCTTCAAATGTTCACGGATAATGCCAACCTGATCTTCGGCATGTTGTATAATGTACGGACCAATGAGGGTTCATTCCCCAGTTTCTGACCAATTCAGAGGGGTTCGACACCGACGTCCGTAAAGAACTTCAAAGGGTTCCAGCTGCAAACTAGCTTGATAGCTATTGTTGTACGAGAATTCAGCAAATGGAAGAGATTCCTCCCATTTCTTACCGAATGAGATGACACAACCGCGAAGCATGTCTTCAAGCACTTGATTGACGTGTTCAACTTGTCCTTGCGACTGGGGGTGATAAGCGGTGCTAAAGTTTAGGTGAGTGCCCATTGCTTCCTGGAAACTATTCCAAAATGTTGAGCTGAAAATGCTGCCACTGTCTGAACTGATCTCCAACGGAATACCGTGGAGGGATACAATTCTGGAAACATACAAGTCTACTAACTGACTAGCAGAGATCGTCTCCTTGACTGGCAGAAAGTGAGCAACCTTGGAGAATCGGTCGATGACGACAAAGATAGCATCGTGACCTTTCTGTGATCGGGGAAATCCGGTTACGAAGTCCATTTCAATTTTCCCCATTTCCATTCAGGAATAGAGAGTGGTTGCAGAGTTCCAGCAGGCCTTTGATGTTCTGCCTTGACGCGATGGCAAACCTCACATTCATCAACATAACAAGCAATGTCTTGTTTCATGTTAGACCACCAGTACCGCTGACGAATGTCTTGTTACATCTTGGTACTACCAGGGTGGATCGACAAGGGTGTATCATGAGATTCTTTCATGACATCAGGGGCGTAGTTCAGGTTGGCCTTGGCTACCGGAACCACTAAACGACCCTTGAAGTACACCGCATCAGCATCATTTGCATCAATAGTGAAGATGAGGGATTTCCGTTGGCGACATGGCACTTAATCTTCGAAATGTCAGAGTCATAAAGTTGTATCGTCTTGATGCGGTCAACGAGGTCTGGTTTGACAACCAGGGAATTCATATATCCCTGCGGAACAATTTCGATGTTTAGCTTGCGAAGCTCTTCATACAGAGGTGGCTGTTGTATTTGAACTTCAAGTTCACTACAATAGGCTTTGCGACTCAAGGCATCGGCCATCACATTAGCTTTGCCAGGGGTGTAATGAATATCCATGTTGAAATCGGCTATTGTCTCGAGCCATCTCTTCTGGCGGAGATTCATGTCTGGCTGAGTAAACATGTAATCCAGGCTTTGGTGGTCGGTGTAGATCTCGCAACAATTACCGACAAGGTAATGTCGCCACAGCTTCAATGCATAAATTACTGCTGCCAATTCGAGATCATGTGTTGGATACTTATCTTCATGAGAACACACTTGACGAGAGCCATTAGCAATCACGCGGCGGTCTTGCATTAGGACACACCTTAATCCTTGACGAGACGGGTCGTAGTATATCACGAAGTCCTTCTGAGTATCAGGGGGGAGCAAGCATTGGGGGAGAAGTGAGCTTGTCCTTGAGAGATTGAAAAATTTCCTGGCATTTGCTTGTCCACTCGAACCTGACGCCTTTGTGAAGCATATTAGTCAGAGGCTTGGCAATCTTGGAGAAGTTCTTGACGAAACGAGGGAAATAGCTAGCGAGGCCGAGGAAACTTCTGACTTGCTTGACAGTCCTAGGAGGAGTCCAGTCAAGAATAGCCTGAATACATTCTGGGTTGACGGCAACGCCATCCTTGGAATCACATGACCAAGGTAGGTTACTTCGGGAAGACAGAACTCACACTTAGAATACTTAGCATATAGTTTGTGTTCTCGAACCTTTTCCAGTATAAGACGAAGGTGTTCAACATGTTCCTCTTCATTCCTGGAGTATACCAAAATATCATCCAGATAAACCACGACGAACTTGTCGAGGTATTCCATGAATATATAGTTCATCAATCGAGAGAAAGTGGCCGGGGAATCAGTCAAGCCAAAATACATGACAATGTACTCATATGAACCATAGCGAGTAATGAAAGCGGTCTTCTGGATGTCGTCTTCGCGGACCCGGATCTGAAGGTAACCCAACCTCAATTCGAGTTTAGAGAACACCATAGATCCAGCAAGTTGATCATATAGATCGTTGATCCGAGCAAGCGGATACTTGTTCTGCATTGTTGCCTGGTTGATAGTTCGGTAATCTTGGACCAAACGGTTCGTTCCATCGCTCTTCTTAACAAAGAGCGAAGGTGCTCCCCAACCAGAGGAACTTGGACGGATGAAGCCTTTTTGGAGTGCCATGTCGATCTCCTTCTTCAGTTCAAGGAGGTGGTGAGGCGGCATCTTATAAGGGCACTTAACAATAGGGACGGTGCTGGGCTTCAAGTCGATGATGAATTCGACTTCTCTGATCGGGGGTATTCCTGGAAGTTCTTCTGGGAAGACGTCGAGAAAATCGTGAACGACTGGAAAGTTCTCGATCCCTTCAAGAGGTGAGGCCTTCAATGCATTCAGAGCATATATCTTGCTTTCGGCATGCTGAGCTGTTCGGGCCGAGTACAGAATCTTCTTGCCAGACGGGTGAGTGAGCTGAACTGTCTTAGTGGCGCAGTGGATATGGGCATCATGTGCCGCCAACCAATCCATACCGAGGATGACATCAATGTTGGACGACTTGAGGACAATAAGAGGAGCAAGGAACAATAGACCCACAATTGCATTGGTGGTATCGGGGCTCATCATGGTGGCACGACTCTGAGATCCAACAACATTTACAACTAAAGGAGTGGCCAAGGGTTTCATAGCTATTCCATGCAACTGAGAAAACGATTGGGCATAAACGACTGCGATGCCCCAGAATAAAAAAGAACAGAAGCTGACGTTGTATTGACGAGTAAGGTTCCCATCACCATTTTTTTGGACTCACGAGGTTCTTCCATCTTGGCATGGGTGACCTGAGGACAACTCATAGTAGACGGTTTGGTGTTGCGGTTTCTGGAATGATGGCTTCGACAACTTCTTTTTCTGCCAACTTCGTGAACTGCATCCGCCGGGCAACCGCACCGCATCCGAAGGGCAAGCGCACTGCATTATCGCCAGACAGAACGCACGTGTTTTTCGGGGAACAAAAAATCAGCGAGTGAACTGCATTTGCGGGCACCCGATTGCATTTGTGAACAGAAAGAACTGCACATGATTTTTTCACATGACAAAGAGAAATACACTTATTTTTTCACGACACCAAAATCGACAAACTGAACTGCATTCGACGGGCACCGGTTGCATTGATCGCCCGAGAGAACTGCAGACGTTTTTTGATTAATTTGTGAGATTTTTACAGTTCGCTTCGATAAAAAGGTATCAGATGGCAGATTGAAGTGAACTGCATGATTTTTACCGCAAATCAAACCCACCATGTTGTGAACTGCATTTTTTATTATTTTTCTTAACTTTTTTGTGAATGCATGTGTCGCATGACGGATGTAGCGAACTGCACATGACAGACAACCTTACTGAATACTAGATTGTGCACTTCATCATATTGTTCTTTTTCATAGTACAAATGAACCACATTGGATTTGCTCAATAATTACAAAAATGACTCGCATGTTTTGGTCCAATATGAGAAAAAACGCAGTGCAAAGCAATGGAATTGGGATGAAAGCGCACTGCAAACCGATGGTAACAAGAAAAATCTTCTGCCGGAGAACCATTGGTCGAGGGGGCGGTCGAGCTCGGCCTCATGTCCGCGTGTGGGAGGGGCGCAGCCTGCAGCAGGAATGGGACCCGCCCATCATCGGAGCACTGCACGCCGGCCTAACCAAGAACAAGGGCTGGCGTGGCCTTCGTCCCAATCGAGCAGAGCATCGTGCGGATCAGCCTCCACCATCTCCCTGAACCTCAGAAGAGCAAGACCTTCGAGTAATCCAGCAAACGAATCCCTGAACGGAGTCAAACCAAGAGGCTGAGAAAGGAAAAACGTGGAGAGACCTCGATCCGGCACCTTCATGGTTGAGAGACGCACAGAGCTCGAAGCGCATGAGGAACCAGAGCAGGAGGCACGCCGCCGGGGCCGGGCCTCTTCCCCGGAAATTCCCCATGAATTAAAATAGTTTATCACGACGAGAGGACTCCAGGAAATTATTTGCTGCCATGAACAGAAGATGATATGGAAGTCACATGGCAGAGTACAATGCGATTATGTTTTTTTAAAGCGCTAGAACATGCTGCGTAATTAAGCTTACTGGACAGATCGATCAACTGCCATCAAACCGGAGCAGAGAATTCATTGGGCGAACCGAGGCATGATTTGACATCAATAATAATGTGTAATTTTTGTCAAGGAGATAAAAAATATAAAGATCCGTTGCAAGATGGTGAGGCCAGCTTAGCTAGCTAGCTGCACCAAGTGCCTGAGTGGACAATCTGAGCTGATCTAGCCGCGCCCTTTGGAAACAATTTGCATCTTTCAGGAAAGAAGTTGACTTTGCCTATGCGTAGGCAGACGGAACAAAATTAGAGGCGAATATTGCATCATGTACCTCGTCAAAAGAACGATCAAACCAGAAACCTGAAACCGGCTGCCTGATTTCACGCATGGATGCAGGCATGCGACCCTTGGAACATATCAAGGCCTGAACCGAAGCGCTCCTTGATTAATTCTAATCGAGCTTTCCTCCGCTCTAAGAACTGACAGACCTCCCCAGATCCATAAGAATTCCAACCTTTACCTTGCGATTGGGGGAGCAGACCGCGGGCTGACTGGAGCAGGCAACGCGGAGAGGATTTAGCGCGTGCAGAGGAGAGGAGGGAGGAAGACCAGCGGAGCAGCGGTGGCGTTTGGGAGGCCGGCGTGAGGCGCAACCCTGATCCGGTGAACTCCGGCGCGGGGAGGAGGAAGATTGGGGGCGGCAGAGACCTGGTCGCGACGGCGTGGTGGCAGCCGGGGCTTTCGCGTCGGAGCCCTGGTCGCAGCGGCGTGGTGGCAGCCGGGGGCAACCGCGGCGGATCCCTGGTCGGGGCGGCCGACGAGTGGTGGGTGGGGCTGCCGGCGCGCGGCGAGGGCCGGGGGCGGCCGGCGATTGGTGGCGGTGACGGTGCCTGGGGGTTTGTGCGTGGGGAAGGTTGGAGGAAGCTAGGTGGGGTGGATGTGGATAAGGCAGGACGTGGGTGGGGCGATTTGTTACTCCTATTTGTTTCGTGCGTTGCGGTCCGGAACCGGATATAGTGTTGGCAGAATAAGAAAAGTGTTGTTAGAATAATGTCTTAAGGAGTGTTGTTAGAATAGACGCATCCACCCCCAGAATAGTATTCTGACATCGATGTCAGAATAACTATTCTGACAACATTCCGAACTGCAGTATTTTCGCAAAGAGAACCGCACTGCTGAATTCGGAGCACTGCAGCTCGGGTAAAACAGAACCGCATGCACCGTTTTCGTGATAACTTTTTAACCGTTGGTCGGAATTGAGCGTACGATACACTGGATTTGTATGGAAAAGGAGCATCTTCCGTATGTTGAACATTTTCCCGATTCTTCACGGATTAAGAGCAGTTTCGAAAATGGTGCGGCGACCCACTTTTGCAGCGGGCGTATTTTCGCGATTTCTCTTAAACCGTTCATCGGAATGATGCAAATGATATACCGTTGGAAATATATCGATCAAGCGCTCCATCCATATGTAGAAGACTTTGTCTAATTCGCTACGTATTTGAAGAAATGTAGCCGCAAAAAAACGCAGCAACTCTATTTTTCATTTTCGGATCTTGTAGAGAGTAGAACTTTTTAATCGCTTGTCCGATCGATGCGTACGATACACCGTTGGATTCGTATAGAGTAGGAGATTAATCCATATGTTGAACATTTTCGAGATTCTTCACTGTTTTAAAGGAATTTCGAAAACCGTGGCGCTGCACTCTTGTGGACAGCGGGGGTTTTTCACGTAAATTCGTTTGATTCGCTCGGACGATCGGTGCAACTGATATACCGTTGGATAGATATTGTCGAGGCGCTCCATTTTCATGCAAAACACGCTCTCTAATTCATCACGGTTTAAAAGCTACGTCAAATTTTTACTAAACCGCGGAACTTTTTTTCGCGTACGTGAAATCGACGAAGCGAACTGCATTGGCCGGGCTAGCGCACTACATTATCGCCAAACAGAACACACGTGTTCTGTCGCGAATTCGAAATTGACGAAGCGAACTGCATCCTTTAGAGACCGGTTGCATTTATCGACAGAGTGAACTGCACTTTTTTTTAACTTTCAACATAATTTTTTATCAACGAGTGTGTATCGCATGGACGAGGCGAGTGAAGTACATTTTTTTTCAAAAAAAATTACGAACAAGCGTGCATCGCATGGACGAGGCGAGTGAACTGCATTTTGTTTTCATTTTTTTACGAACAATAGTGATACAATACTACTGGAAGTGAACTACCACAAGAATTAGCACAGAAGCGCCATGAGCTATGAACCGCACTTCACATGCATAACCAAAACAGAATGCAATAGAATTATTAGTACCTGAGAAACTCAATCAGAGTGTATTCCATTGCAATATATGAACACGCACAAAAAATCTCCAACTGAACTGCAACTCCAAGATACACAAAAGCTGTAAAACACACTGCCTGACACACCGCGAGGAACGCATTGACGGATCTGGCGTCTCTCCCCAGTCTGCTGTTTGTCAGTGGCGTCACACGCCGGATCTCGTCGTGGGTGCCCTTGATGCGACCTCGAGGACCTGCAGACCGGAGCGGCGGCCTTGGCAGGGTGCGGTGGCCCGGCGCGGCGGCCACCGGAGAGGTGAGGTGGCCCGGCGCAGCGGCCTTGGCAGGGTGCGGTGGCCCGGCGCGGCGACCACGGGAGGAGGCGCGCCAGTGGCCGAGGGCTGGCGGCGGGATCCGGAGTAGGAGGGGGGTGCGGGATCCACGCCGGCGCGGGGGGCGAGGAGGCGGGGGGGTGCGACGCCGGCGTGGTGAGGGGGAGGTGAGCCGTCGGGGGCGCGGGGCGGTGGGGTGGTGCGCCGCCAGGTCCAGGGGCGGGGGGTTGGAGGGCCGCCGCCAGGGAGGTGGGTGGGGCCGGGCCTCTTCCCCGGAAATTCCCCATGAATTAAAATAGTTTATCACGACGAGAGGACTCCAGGAAATTATTTGCTGCCATGAACAGAAGCTGATATGGAAGTCACATGGCAGAGTACAATGCGATTATGTTTTTTTAAAGCGCTAGCACATGCTGCGTAATTAAGCTTAGTGGACAGATCGATCAACTGCCATCAAACCGGAGCAGAGAATTCATTGGGCGAACCGAGGCATGATTTGACATCAATAATAATGTGTAATTTTTGTCAAGGAGATAAAAAATATAAAGATCCGTTGCAAGATGGTGAGGCCAGCTTAGCTAGCTAGCTGCACCAAGTGCCTGAGTGGACAATCTGAGCTGATCTAGCCGCGCCCTTTGGAAAAAATTTGCATCTTTCAGGAAAGAAATTGACTTTGCCTATGCGCAGGAAGACGGAACAAAATTAGAGGCGAATATTGCATCATGAACCTCGTCAAAAGAAAGATCAAACCAGAAACCTGAAACCAGCTGCCTGATTGCACGCATGGATGCAGGCATGCGACCCTTGGAACATATCAAGGCCTGAACCGAAGCGCTCCTTGATTAATTCTGATCGAGCTTTCCTCCGCTCTAAGAACTGACAGACCTCGCCAGAGCCAGAAGAATTCCGACCTTTACCTTCCGATTGGGGGAGCAGACCGCGGGCTGACTGGAGAAGGCAACACGGAGAGGATTTAGCGCGTGCAGAGGAGAGGAGGGAGGAAGACCAGCGGAGTAGCGGTGGCGTTTGGGAGGCCGGCGTGAGGCGCAACCCTGATCCGGCGAATTCCGGCACGGGGAGGAGGAAGATTGGGGGCGACGGAGACCTGGTCGCGACGGCGTGGTGGCAGCCGGGAATTTCGCGTCGGAGCCCTGGTCGCAGCGGCGTGGTGGCAGCCGGGGGCAGTCGGGGCGGCCGACGAGTGGTGGGTGGGGCTGCCGGCGCGCGGCGAGGGCCGGGGGCGGCCGGCAATTGGTGGCGGTGAGGGTGCCTGGGGGTTGGTGCGTGGGGAAGGTTGGAGGAAGCTGGGTGGGGTGGATGTGGATAAGGCAGGACGTGGGTGGGGCGATTTGTTACTCCTATTTGTTTCGTGCGTTGCGGTCCGGAACCGGATATAGTGTTGGCAGAATAAGAAAAGTGTTGTTAGAATAATGTTTTAAGGAGTGTTGTTAGAATAGACGCATCAACCCCCAGAATAGTATTCTGACATCGATGTCAGAATAACTATTCTGACAACATTCCGAACTTCAGTATTTTCGCAAAGAGAACCGCACTGCTGAATTCGGAGCACTGCAGCTCGGGTAAAACAGAACCGCATGCACCGTTTTCGTGATAACTTTTTAACCGTTGGTCGGAATTGAGCGTATGATACACCGTTGGATTCGTATGGAAAAGGAGCATCTTCCGTATCTTGAACATTTTCTCGATTCTTCACGGATTAAGAGCAGTTTCAAAAATGGTGCGGCGACCCACTTTTGCAGCGGGCGTATTTTCGTGTTTTCTCTTAAACCGTTCATCGGAATGATGCAAATGATATACCGTTGTAAATATATCGATCAGGCGCTCCATCCATATGTAGAAGACTTTGTCTAATTCACTACGTATTTGAAGAAATGTAGCCGCAAAAAAACGCAGCAACTCTGTTTTTCATTTTCGGATCTTGTAGAGAGTAGAACTTTTTAATCGCTTGTCCGATCGATGTGTAAGATACACCGTTGAATTCGTATAGAGTAGGAGATTAATCCATATGTTGAACATTTTTTGAGATTCTTCACTGTTTTAAAGGAATTTCGAAAACCGTGGCGCTGCACTCTTGTGGACAGCGGGCGTTTTTCACGTAAATTCGCTTGATTCGCTCGTCAGATCGGTGCAATTGATATACCGTTGGATAGATATTGTCGAGGCGCTCCATTTTCATGTAAAACACGCTCTCTAATTCATCACGGTTTAAAAGCTACGTCAAAATTTTACTAAACCGCGGAGCTTTTTTTCGCATACCCGAAATCGACGAAGCGAACTGCATTGGCCGGGCTAGCGCACTACATTATCGCCAAACAGAACACACGTGTTCTGTCGCGAATTCGAAATTGACGAAGCGAACTGCATCCTTCAGAGACCGGTTGCATTTATCGACAGAGTGAACTGCACTTTTTTTTAACTTTCAACATGATTTTTTATCAACGAGTGTGTATCGCATGGACGAGGCGAGTGAACTGCATTTTTTTTCAAAAAAAATTACGAACAAGCGTGCATCGCATGGACGAGGCGAGTGAACTGCATTTTTTCATTTTTTTACGAACAATAGTGATACAATACTACTGGAAGTGAACTACCACAAGAATTAGCACAGAAGCGCCATGAGCTATGAACCGCACTGCACATGCATAACCAAAATAGAATGCAATAGAATTATTAGTACTTGAGAAACTCAATCAAAGTGTATTCCATTGCAATATATGAACACGCACAAAAAATCTCCAACTGAAATGCAACTCCAAGATACACAAAAGCTGTAAAACACAGTGCCTGACATACCGCGAGGAACGCATTGACGGATCTGGTGTCTCTCCCCAGTCTGCTGCTTGTCAATGGCGTCACACGCCGGATCTCGTCGTGGGTGCCCTTGATGCGACGAGGCGACCTCGAGGACCTGCAGATCGGAGCGGCGGCCTTGGCAGGGTGCGGTGGCCCGGCGCGGCGGCCACCGGAGAGGCGAGGTGGCCCGGCGCGGCGGCCTTGGCAGGGTGCGGTGGCCCGGCGCGGCGACCACGGGAGGAGGCGCGCTAGTGGCCGAGGGCTGGCGGCGGGATCCGGAGGAGGAGGGGGGGTGCGGGATCCACGCCGGCGCGGGGGGGAGGGGAGGCGGGGGGGTGCGACGCCGGTGTGGTGAGGGGGAGGTGAGCCGTCGGGGGCGCGGGGCGGCGGGGTGGTGCGCCCCCAGGTCCAGGGGCGGGGGGTGGAGGGCCGCCGCCAGGGAGGTGGGCGGGACCTCGGCGTGGAGGGGCGCCGCCGGGGAGGTGGGCGGGGGCGCCGCCGTGGTTGTGCGGCAAAGGAGGGGGGGAGGGAGGGGCATGACGGCGGAGGAGGTGGGGAGGAAGGGAAATGGCGGCGGAGAAGGTGGGGAGAGATGGCATGGAGCCAGGGCAGAACGGAGGGAGGTGGCGACGCGGCGTGGGGATGTGGGGGAGTGGGGGATCGAGAACGGGTGGGGAGCCCTTTTTCCATTTTATCTACGTGGGTGGTTCAGTTCGGGATTTTTTTCACCGGACAAGTGTTGGCAGAATAAGAGATGTTGTTAGAATAAGACTCTTAAGGGGTGTTGTTAGAATAGACCCACCCTATATATATATAATTCAATAT
The DNA here is from genome assembly GCA_950022295.1 of Bromus sterilis. Taxonomy (NCBI): domain Eukaryota; kingdom Viridiplantae; phylum Streptophyta; class Magnoliopsida; order Poales; family Poaceae; genus Bromus; species Bromus sterilis. Next base: position 238,283,043 of record OX465596.1, read on the forward strand.
ATATATATATTGAATTGATGCACTAGCCAGTTACTCCAAAAGTCCGAACTGATGGAGAGGGCTATGCAATATATGTATATTCTAACACTCCCCCTCTCGTCTAGGATATTTTTAGTCCTTAGACTGGGTTTGATGCAGGCCGCAGAATCATTTTTTTAATACTGCGTTGGCAGGGTCTTGAACTCAAGACCTCTTGGCTCTGATACCATATTGAATTGATGCACTAGCCAGTTACTCCAAAAGTCCGAACTGATGGAGAGGGCTATGCAATATACGTATATTCTATATATATATATATGTATGTATATATATACATATATATATGTACATATAAATGGCTCTGCTTGCCTGGAAGCTCGACGGTAGGGGTACGGTCGTCGACGACGTAGTCGATCACAGGGGCATCGGCAGCGGACACTATCAAACAATACGAGAGGGGGAAGAAACAATAAATACACGACAATAATAGCAATAGTGGCAAACGTTAAGCTAGAGGTGAACTAACGCGGTGCTACACATTGTAGACGAAACGGGAATTTAACCGGCAATTTTACCTAGCTAGGGGCGATTACTAGACAGTGCAATCGGAGGGGGAATGTTTCGTGTTCGGTATGTTAGAGGGGGGTGGTGGGTGTACGAATGGCATATATGTATTCGTTATATTTTTCTAAGCAACTATCATGTATAAATTATTTTCATCTGAGTTACGGTTTAAAAGATATTGAATTTCAAAGTTTTAATCATTTTATAAATATTTCTGGAATTTCCTTTATTAATAAAAGCAACATTATCCACAACAGTATATTTGACTGGTCAGCTGACATCACGGGCCCACATGTCATACACAGGGGTCTTGACTGTTCAAACCTGGCAAGTGGGACCCATGTGTGAGCCACACATTTCTAATAAACATTTTTATTTAATTTATCTGCCTGTGGGACCTAACGGTCATACTCATAGTGACTTAATCAATGATTTTAATTTAACCACAGGGTTAAGTGGTACTGGACCCACATGTAAGTGAGACATGTCGGTTTTATTAATCTAACAATTCAATTTCCTTTTTGTTATTTTTAGGGGGGTGGCCCAACAGTCACTGGGGGTTAACCCACTCTCCAGCCCGAGCCTGCCCGCGCCGGCGAGGCCGTTCCGGCGAGGGGGTCATGGCGGGGCTGCGTGTGAGGTGTTGGGGTGGCCACGCGCACTGGCGTGTGCACTTCGGGGAGTAACCGGAGCGCGCGGGCGGAGGCAGATGGTGGCTCGGTCATGGAGGCTTCGATGGCTGGAGCGTGGCAACAACAGCGCAGCGGTGGGGGGCGGCCAGGGCGCACGAGGCATGTCCACGCGCGGTGCGCGTGCACACCAGAGGCGTGGCCAGAGCGCGCTGGTCGCACCTAGTAGCGCGGCGAGCGCGCGCGCAGCCATGGCGGCCACGGTGGCGGTCGAGCGCGTCTGGAGGGCAACGACGACGGATTAGAGGAGGGGAGAGAGGGAATCGGTGGCGCAGCTCACAGGGAAGCTCGGGGAGGGCTCGTGGTGGCCGGGGAGGCTTCGACGACGGCGTATTTCCCGGCGAGGCGCGGCGGCCGTGGTGGGGGAAGCAGCGCAATGTCGTGCATCCTGGCTAAAACTTGAGGGCGAAGGAGAAGTGGAGGACGTTAGCGGAGGTCCTCGACGTCCTGGACGGGGCTGGGGTGGCCAATGGCCACGACAAAGACGAGCGGCCGCGACTGCAGCTTCCGGGCGGCCGTGGTGCGAGGGAATGGAGAGAGGGGGGAACGGCCTAGCTTGATCTAGGGTTCGGGTGGAGAGGAGGGGGGTGGGGGTTGTCTTGTAGGCCGAGAGGGGGGGCAAGTAGTGGCCATCCACGGCCATGGCACCGTGGATGTGCTCCATGCACGGGTGAATAGGGGAAGAGGAAGAAGACAAGGGGAGGGGGGTTGGGGCTAGGTTGGGACCTGGCTGGGATTGCACTGGGCGACAAATACCCCCTTTTCAAAAAATATATCCTTTTGCCTTCTATTTTATTTGTTTAGCTAGTATATGATTTTTTTTTAATATGTGCCAAGTGTTCCTAAATTAATGTCACACTATATAACAGTGCCACAAAAGGTTTGGGTGCAAAAGAAATTCATTTAGAATTTCTTTTAAATATGCAATGGATATTTGGGGTTGTATTGGCACTTTTTCGAATTGTTTGATTTATTGTAAAGTTTAGTAAACCTCCACAACCATATGGACATGATCCACTGATTATTATGCATTTAACAAAATTGGTTGCACAATTTTTGGAAAAAGTTTCATTTATCACATTATTTTTAATATCAAGCAAAGGGGTCTTTTGAAATGATCAATGCAAAGATGATCAAGGCATGATTAGCAACAGTAATTGTCATTAGAAAAAGTGATTACTGTTACATGACACTGAGGGTGTTATATGGAAGACTTCCACTCTTCTCTGTATTGGATTCAGAATCTGGTCATACATAACAGTTTGTGTCCAAAAAATGTTTCGTGTTTCTTATTTTGTGCACCCCACATGTTTGATGTTATGCCCGTGAGAACTTAAAACCATTTTATGTTAATGGATGAGCGATGGTTTTCTCTTTCTATGTCTCTAATTAATTTTCATGCACACACTCACCTCTTGTTTATGACCGATGTGCGTACTGGTCAGTTTATTTGATCATATTTCTCTATGCTATGAGCTAGTGTTGAACGTCTTGCTTATACTTTCCTCCAAATTATCAATTCTTAGAGAGAGAAAAACACAGGAACATTTTGATGTGTGCTAGATAGGTAGAAGTTATGCAATTACAATGCTGAGTTCAAATTAATCAAATCACCAGGTTCATATTGTATGATTACATTGCTTTTTTTGAATTTCAAAATGCTGAAATCACGGAGCAAGTTCATGTATAAAATAAAATGATGTTCACGTATGTCAAATAAGGAAATTCACATATGCACATAGTCAGTTCGATGATAAGATTTATTGATAGTACATGTCATGTGTATGCATCAGTTCGATTGAAAAATATTTTCGAAGAGGCTCAAACACAACCGCGCTGTCAGTACGTCTATGACCTAACGTGGATGGAGGCAACCATTTCAAATACGGTTGCGCTACTAGTACAGATATAAACTAACGCGGATGAGGGAAATAAGTTCAAACAAGGATGCGTCGTTAGTCCAACTATAACACACATCACGGTTATAGTTATTGTTGTTATATCCCCCACAAGTCAAGTCTCAAACTCGCCATCGCATGAACGCAGTTAGGGGCAATCAGTTCAAACACAACCGCATCGTCAATACAAGCACGATTGCGCATTAGTATGGCTATGAGCTAACGAGGCTGGGGAAATTAGTTCAGACATGCCAGCATCGTCAATAAGAATATTACACGCAGTGTAGAACTGATTATATGTTTATATCTCCCCCATAAGTCAATTCTCTGACTCTTCTCCGCGTGAACGTAGTTGGGGGCAATCAGTTCGGACACGGTTGCACTACCAATACAAACACGATTGTGTCGTCAATACAGCTATGACCTAATGTCGATGGTGGGGCTCGATTCAAGCATGGTTGCATTGTTAGTACAACTATAACACGGAGTGCCATTCTAGTTATTTTTTGACCACCCCCCCCCCCACACACACACACACAAGTCAAGTCTGGGGCTCGCCTCTACATGAACATGGATATGGGCAATCAGTTCAAACACGGTTGCACCTCAATAAAAAACCGGCTGCACCATCAGTACGGCTGCGACCTAACGTCGATGGGGGAAACCAGTTCAAACATGGTTGCACCATCAATACAACTATGACCTAACGCGGATGGGCCGGACAATCAGTATAAACACGTCTAAGCCGTTAGTACGACTATGAGTCGTTAGTACAACTATGACACTCGGTGCAATTCTAGTTATTTTTTTAGGTTCCCCCTCCATCATAAATCAAGTCTTGTACTCGCTTTCGCATGAACGCACTTGGGGCAATCAGTTTAGACACGACTGCACCATCAATATGAGCATAGTTGCGCCATCAGTACGCGCTATGACGTAACATGGATGCAAACAATCAGATCAAACTCCGCAGCACCGTCAGTACGACTATGGCACGCGGTGCGTTGCTGGTTTACTTATGTTCCCCCCATGAAAAAAAAATATGGAAAATTGGGCCTATGGCTTCACCAACATACCACACAATCAGTACAAGAACGTCTGTGCCGTCAGTACACCTAACACATAACTTGGATGGGGGGAAATCAGTGCAAGTACGAATGATTCGCTAGTATGGGTAAGACCTAACGCTCATGAGTGCAATCAGTTCAAACTAAGACCAAACCAAAAAGTTAAATCGCGAACTCTCCTTCACACGCGACACCACGGAACGCTTGGAATCGAGCTAATGCCAATGGGACAATCAATTTAAACCTGAATGAACCATCAGTACGACTATGATACACACTTTGTTCAATACGAATTTCATCGTGTTCAAAAGTGTTCTTAAATTATATTGAATTACATAAAATTTTCAACATGAAAAGTAGATTTTTTCAATAGATTTTCAAAAGTTTATTATTTTCTTAATTCCGAGAAATGGTTGAAGAGTTACGATTAAAACAGTATGGAAAAAACAGAGAAAAGTTCAGACTGTCAAACTCATCAGTTCAAACCCGTAGATCACACAGTTCGCGTACTCTGTTTTTCTGACGGAAACACAACATGATTTGTTTTCTTGTGTTCCAAATTAATCGTAAACCTTTGAGAATTGGACAAAACTTTCAACATGAACGGTGTCACATTATTTGCCTTATTCCGACAAACTTGTAAAAAAAACGTATTCAAAACTAGATTTGACAGTATTAAAATTTGTTTTAAAACCGTAAAAAAATAGAAAAAACTTTCTATACAAAGAAGTTTCGCAATTTCCATAGCTTTCCAACGCCGTATCATTTGCGTCAATCCGATAAACGGTTTGCAACAAAGGGGATAATACGATTCACCCAAATTTTTACTGTTTTTCAAATTACTTTTAAACCGTATAAAATTAGGATTTTTTCTATAAGTACAAGTAGCGGAATTTCATAAGATTTCCAACCCCATCTCATTTGTTCAATTCTGACAAACCGTTTAAAAATGGCGTCAAAAATACAATTCGCGTTTTTTAATTTGAAAAAATGTATGTTGAAAACTGCTCAAAATCCGTGAGGATTTTCGAAAAAAGTTTTATATTAACTGGAATGGCGCTTTTCGTAGCTTTCCAACGGTATATTATACACCCCGTTTCGATAAATAAATATTCGTAAATAGTTTTTTGAACTAGAGCGGTGCAAGTACCGCCCTTTGCGTGCGTCAGTTCAAACCCGTGCTTCTGTCAGTTCTAAGTTTGTAACAGAATAATATTATGTTACTGGTAACAGAATAGCTCGTATGTATGTATACATATATATATAGTAAGTATCCATCTATTCTGCTAATATTAGCAGAATAACTATTCTGCTAACACTTCTGCACTGCATCGGACGCTAATGAGAACCGCACTACTGACTCACGAGCACTGCAGCTCGGGTGAAACAGAACTTCATGTAGTCATTTCTCTCTAACATTTTAACCGTTGATCGGAATTGAGCGTATGATACACCGTTGGATTCGTATGGAAAAGCAACATCTTTCTTATGTTGAACACTTGCCCCGATTCTTCACGGATTAAGAGCAGTTTCAAAAACGGTGCGGCGGCCCACTTTCGCAGCGGTAGTTTTTCCGCGATTTTTCTTAAACCGTTTATCGGAATGATGCAAACGATATACCGTTGGAAAGATATCGATCAGGATCTCCATCCATATGTACAAAACTTTCTCTAATTCGCTACGGATTTGAGAGAAATATAGCCGCAAAAAAACGCACACACTCTATTTTTCGCCGTCGGATCTTGTAGAGATTCAAACTTTTTAACCGCTTGTCCGAACGATGTGTATGATACACCATTGGATTCATATGGAGTAGGAGAACAATCCGTATGTTAAACACTTTTCCAAATTCCTCACGGTTTTTAAGTAATTTAAAAAATGGTGTGGCTGTCCACATTTGGGGCAGCGAGCGTTTTTGCGTAAATTCTTTTGAATCGCTTATCCGATTGATGCAATTGATTCACTGTTGGATAGATATCGTCGAGGCGCTCCATTTTAATGTTGAACAGATTTTCTAATTACTTACGGTTTAAAAGATGTGTCGATTCTACTAAAGATGGGGAACTTGGTTCTTCTCGGGCCCGAAATCGACCAAGTTAACTAAATTGGCCGGGATACCGCACCTCATCCGACAGGCAAGCGCACTGCATTATCGCCAAACAGAACGCACTTGTTTTTCGCGCATCACCATTTTCACTCTAACTTTTTAACCGTTGGTCGGAATTGAGCATATGATACACCGTTGGATTCGTATGGAAAAGGAGCATATTTCTTATGTTGAACACTTCTCCCGATTCTTCACGGATAAAGAGCAGTTTAAAAAACGGTGCGGCGACCCACTTTTGCAGCGGCATTTTTTTCATGATTTCTCTTAAACCGTTTATTGGAATGATACAAATGATATACTATTGGAAAAGTATTGATCATGCGCTCCATCCATATGTAGGACAATTTGTCTAATTCTCTACGGATTTGAGAGAAATCTAGCCGCAAAAAAACACGCACACTTTGTTTTTCGTCTCCGGATCTTGTAGAGATTCAAACTTTTTAACGCTTTGTCCGAACAATGCGTATGATACACCGCTGGATTCGTATGGAGTAAGAGAACAATCCATATGTTGAACACTTTTCCAAATTCCTCATGCTTTTGAAGTAATTCGACCAAGTGAACTACATTCGCCGGGCAAACGCACCGCATTCGACGAGCAAGCGCACTGCATTATCGCCAAACAGAACGCACTTGTTTTTCGTGGATCCGAAATCGGCCAAGTGAACTGCATCGGACGGGCAACCGCATCGCATTTATCGACACAGAGCACTACACGCGCTAGAAACTTGGGTTTGACGAGTGTTAGCAGAATAATCATTTTGTTAGTAGAATAAGCTCTTAAGGGGTGTTAGTAGAATAGAACCACCCTCTATATATATATATATATATATATATATATATAAGTACATGCGTGTGATTGCTACCGTGTGTAAAATAAATAAGTGGAGGCAGGCTCTCAAAGGCTCCCTTGCAGCCATCCGCGGCTATAAAAGGAGACCCTGGACTCAGAAGCAGGACACGCAAAAACACTCAGAGCATCAAGAGCATCAAGTTCCTCCACCAGAGCACTTCCACTTTCCCTTAGTAGTAGCTCCACCACCACCTTGTAGTATAGCCACTATATCGAAGGAGTTGTATTAGCCAAGAATATTAAGGTAATTTCCTCAGTCCGTGTAATCCCTTCGGGGCCTCCCGAAAGGGAAAACCATATGTAAATTATGTTGTGGAAATGATGTAGTTTCTTGTCTCACTTGGTCTTTTTATTTATGAATTTATGGGACGAATTCTTATGCTAAGGATCCTATAGGAGAAACCTCTGCCGGTAGTTCTCTGTTTAGCCTAGTGTGGCGTTTGAATGAGAACCTTGTGGCCGTAGAGAAGTGTTCCCTTCGGGTGGAACTGCCTGGGAAGACGATAAGAATTTACCCCATAAATTTGCATATAAAACCATCAAGTGAACGTAATTAGCTACATCTGAAATAACATAATGAAAAATATGGTGAGTACCGAGTAGGATTTTACACATACGCGTACACAGTCGTTCGTGCTGTTGGCCTCGCCAGCCTTAATAAGATCCTGCATTAAATCAGAATTAGCGCACAAATATTAGTGAATATTTAAATATTAGTGGGAATAGTAAAATACTATTCCAAATAGTGCATTGAATAGTGTACCCAATAGTGAATAGTAAAAACACTATTGAAGATAAAAGCACACACTCATACTCCACCGTACCTACTTAATCACATATTAGTCTAATCCATATTAGTAAAAAAATTAAATTATCTATATTGTTGGTATCAGAGCCAGTGTTTAACCATTGAAAGATTAAAATATTTAAACTTAGAAGTTAGCACAGGTAGAAATATAAATACTAAGGAAAATATTAATATAAGGTGCAGAATAAATCCCTCTGAAGAACATATCTGGCATTCTTCTCAAAGTCAGCTAAATATAATCGTCGATCTCATATATAATTTTTTTATATCGTGGGGTAAAAGGCAAGATCAACTAGATCAAAAATTTGATAGTTTATTCAAAGAATACCAAAAACTCATAGAAAGGTATTCGGCGTTGAATAATCAAATTGATCTAGCTTTGCATAAGCTAGAGGAAGCAAAAGCGAAACAAAATATTGTCTGTAAGAATAACGACTATATTAAAGAAGAAGTTTTATCCATTGGAAAAAATATAGTCCACCATCCAAGTAAAAGTAAAGAATTGTCGCCAACGATTGAAATAAAACAAGATATTTCAGATATCAAAAACTTGGCGTTAGAAATAAAAAGTTTAATCCTTTCATAATTGTATGTCCGAATATAATCAAGCTCTAAAAGAAGTAACCAAATATTTATCTCCTCCTATTGGATTCTCTGATCACGATTCGCCAAAAGAAGATTCTAGAATAATAATAAGACAAAATAATACTATTCTCCAGTTATTAATTCAGGTTTTGGATAAATTAAATAGTACACAAAGCAACAAAGATATCGTGCTAGCATCATCAGGAATAGTAGCCGCATCAAGGAATATTAACTCAGAAAAATGGACGTATCTAAAAGCCTCTTTAGAAGAGACAGAAACCTCCAATTAGTAAGGCAAGACTCGAGACCGCTGGCCATAAAGCATAGACTATCATGCAAGGCTGATGATATTGAAAGTTTAGAAGAAGTTATCGATATACAAAGAGACCTAGAAAGATATCAAAAGGATACTTTAAGAAAAATAAAGCCACAACAGGTTTATCATATGGGTATGTTTGAAAGTAAGAGTGGTTTATACAGAATATCCAGAGAAGTAGAACTGAGTGTGTTAACACACCCAGTAGATTTAAGAATTGTAAGCAAGAATATTGAAAATGATCTTAAATATTGTGGTTATAAATACATTCATCAAGGTATGTATATCATAGGTGTTAAAGGCATGACAAGAAAGAAATTAGGAGCTAAAGTATTAATAACACTACTGGATAGAAGATGGGATTCAGTAGATAAAGCAGCATTAGGCTTTATGGAAGGTGATATGAATGAAAATAGATTAATAACATACATAGCCCCAGACCTAATGATGCCTGTAAAAGAATTTATTGAAAAAATGAGTTTCGGTTTTCAAACCAAAGGATATGAAGATTTTAAAGGTACAAATTTGTTAGTAAGCATAGAATTTATAGGAAGACTCACTAATAGAAGCAATTCTAGATATAGAGTTAATGTAAATGATGTAATTCATAGCATGCAGTCTAAAGGTATACAATTTATGAATCCTCTTAAAATTGGTTCCGAAGAAAGAGCAGGAGAGGAATGGAAGATAGGTGAACTAATAGAGAAGAAGGAGTTAAAACAACCTGAAAATTACATAAGCTACCAAAATTGTGAAGGTAGTAGCAGTATAAGGTTTATGAATTATAAATCCGCATCCATAGAAGATACGGAATCTCTTATATCAGAATCAGAAACTAGTGACGACAAGAATAAAGGAGCGACCGAATTTATGGAAAAGGTTAATTTAGATGATGAAATAATTCATTGGGAAAATAAACTAAAACATATAGAATGGGAATATAGTAATTCTATGACACAGGATTGGCCAAAGATAAGAGAAAGAGAATTGTTTATTATTAGAGAAATTGCAAGAATAAAGAAATTAAAAAATGAGAAAAAAATTGCTGGTACTAGTTCAACCAAGCCAAACACCACCTCAGTACCAGAAAAGAAAGGAGATAATAGTAATAATATTGATATCATTGATAACAATAACAATAATAACAATAGAAACAAAGGTAAGAATATTGTTGAAAGTCATAAAAATGAAGTTATTAGTGAAGAAGAGCAATGGGATATAAATAATAAGTTATTATTAGAAAGCTATGAGGAAGAAGAGGAATTAATGAGAGAAATGTTGATAGAAGATGAATATTATGATGATTCAGAACAAAATAGTGACTTTTATAATTCCCTAGATGAGGTTGGGCTACACAATTTAGAAAATGCTATGGGAGCCATGGAAGTAGAAAATAGTAATAAAAGAAGAAAGGGATATGGTGATAGTTCAGTAAAAAGAGAAGGTGAAAGGGAGAGACCAACCAGATCAGCTGGAAAATGGCCCCCAGAGAAAGATGACTATCAACCTACATATATTCCCGGACAATATAAATACATGGGTTCTCGAAGAAGAGATTTTGAAAAGCCGGTACAATTTCAAAATACTAGAAATGATGGTGCGATATTGAATTTAGCCGCACATGATCCTATAGATTGGCCAAATATAATTAGCATTTGGAAAGGGCTAATCGTACAAAAATATATACAAAACCAATATAGTATAGGCACTAAGGTTGAAGACATGTTAACATATCTTGAGACATTTTTAGGAGAGTCAGTAAAAGTTCTATGGGAACAATGGGTAGAGACTTATCCTAATCAATATGAAGAATTAAAAAGAGCCGGAAGTAATCCAAATAACTTTGCAAATGTTATATCAAATATGATTATAGCAGAAGATCCAGAATTAGGACATACATCTTTACAAAATGAAAGGTTGAGAGAAATAGAAAAATTAACGCTAACTAGTTGGAAAGGCATAAAAGAGTTTTCTCAACACTACTTATATAATGCTACAACCGCTAAGCAAGGTTTTAATAAAGGTGTAGTTGAAAGATATTTTAATAAATTGCCCGATCCATTAGGATCTATAATATTTGAAGAATACAAGAAGGAAACAGCAGGAACCGTTTTAAACATATCACAAGCCATAACATATGTTTTTAAACATTTAAGAAAGGTATGTACAGATATACAAGCTCAAAGGTCTATGAAGAAATCAGATTACAATTTCTGTAATAACATTGTCTAAATACCACTCACATATGGGGAAGAAAGGCATAGAAGCAAGAAACATTATAAACCCCAAATGCGAGATAATAGAAATTTTAGAACAAAGAAAAGATATTTCCTAAGAAGGTCTGATAATAGAGCCCCTTTCTTACATAAGAGAAATGTAAGAAGATATAATCCTAGAAAATCTTATGATAAAACTTGTAGGTGTTTTATATGCAACTCACCTGACCATCTGAGTAAAACTTGTCCAAATAAGGATCAAAAAAGGTACTCTAGTAAATATGAAGAACAAGAAAGAGTATTAATCATAGATAGTGTCAATGAAAATATTCTAGTATGTGATGATGAAATAAAAGATGATGAGTCAATATATTCAATCATAGAGACAGATGAAATAGAAAATGAAGTCTTAGAAGAAGAATCAAGCAGTGATGAGATAGATCTAATAGATGAATTAGCAGGACTAAAAATTGAAATGATGAACCAAGTAGATTGTGAGCATGACTGGATTAGAGGAAAGGGTGATTATAATATTAAATGTGCTTTTTGCATATATTACCCAAGCCAAGAAAATAGGTCCACATGTAACCTATGTTTAAAGCAAGCTTGTGCCTCTTGCTTAAAGGCAAAAAATCAAGGCTGGAGACAGGAAATAGAATTAGAACCAGATGAATATATATTAAATAGAAGAGTTAGAAATCTAGAAAATAGAATAAATAAACTAGAAGGGGAGTTAGAAGTATTAAAAGATAAGCTAGAAGAAAATCTGAAAGAAAAAGATAATGAAGAACATGAAAAAATGGCTACTGAAGGCACAGAAATGAAGGAACAAATGGTCACAGTAAGAGATAAAAAAGGAGATAAGCTAATACAATTAAAAGAAGCTATAACTAGTTTTGGAAACAAATATATTGTGCGATTACCATTCAAAGAAGTTCTAGGGATAAGAATCCCAGTCAGATTAGTGCTAAAGCCAAACATTTCTTATAAAATATTAGCACTACTAGATACTGGTTGCACAAAGAATATCATTCATGATAAATACTTTGTGAGATGTCCTGAAATAGTCAAAACTATAGACGACAAGATAGCCGAAGTATCCACAGATATGTCAGGAATAAAGAAAATCCATAACCAACTGGCATATAATATTGAAGCCTATATAAATGGCACAAAATATATCATAGATGAAATTACAATAAGAGATTTGTCAGTAATAAATGATGACATGATAATAGGATTAAGATTTTTACAACAATCTGTGCAAACCACAATTATACATGAAGATGGGGTTACATTTATCCCGCGTCAAGATAATCTCCCATACATATCAGAGGTTCGAAAGCAAAGAAAATCTACACAAAATGTAGAAATATCTAATTTGCAAGAGGAATATTGCTCGGATCTCCCAGAATTCTGCAAAGAAGAAGAACTTAGTGAAACCATAGAAGAATACCATATAGAAAATACACATACAGAATGTATAGGATTACAATCATTCTCGCCAAATTGGTATAGAGATATTAAATCCAAAAAAGATATAGACAAAATTGTACAAAGACTAGAGAATATACAAATTATTGGAGAAATACCAATGAAACATTGGGATAAGAACTCCATAGTTTGCAAAATAAACATTATAAACCCAGACTATATAATTAAGTCGGGACCAATAGAAGCTACTCCTAAAGATATTGAAGAGTTTAAAATGCATATTGAAGAGCTACTAAAATTAAAAGCAATTAGAGAAAGCAGAAGTCCTCATCGATCTGCTGCCTTTATAGTTAGAAATCATGCTGAAGAAGTTAGAGGAAAATCTAGAATGGTAATTAATTACAAAAGACTAAATGACAACACAGTAGATGATGCATATAATATACCTAATAAGCAAGAATGGATCAATAGAATACAAGGGAGCAGATATTTCTCTAAATTTGATTTGAAAGCAGGGTTTTGGCAAGTTAAGATGTCAGAGGAATCTATTCCTTGGACAGCTTTTACATGTCCACAAGGCCACTATGAATGGCTAGTAATGCCATTAGGTCTAAAGAATGCACCTGCACTATTTCAAAGAAAAATGCAAAATATATTTAATGAAAATCAAGCATTCATATTGGTATATGTAGATGATTTGTTAGTATTTTCAAAATCATACAAAGAACATATAGCTCATCTTGAAGTTTTCTTCAGAAAGGTAGAACAAAATGGGCTAATACTATCAAAGAAGAAGATGGAAATTTGCAAAGAGAAAATCAATTTCCTTGGGCATGAAATAGGAGAAGGGAAAATATATTTACAAGAGCATATTGCAAAGAAAATTTTACAGTTTCCTGATAATATGAGTGATAAAAAGGTTTTACAACAATTTTTAGGAATTGTAAACTATGCAAGAAATTATATAGATAATTTAGCGAAGTTAGCAGGACCTCTATATGCTAAATTAAGAAAGAATGGCCAAAGATACTTTAACTCTGAGGATATAAAATTAGTAAAGGCCATTAAAGAAAAGGTCAATAATTTAAAGCCTTTGGAATTGCCTTTAGAAGACAATTATTTTATTATTGAAACCGATGCATCTAAGGTAGGATGGGGTGCTATATTAAAACAGAAACCAAATAAATATTCCCCTAAGGCAGAAGAAAAGATCTGTAGATACGCTTCAGGAAGTTATAAATTAAAGACGGTAAATAATATTGATAGAGAAATTCTTGCAGTAGTCAATGCAATAAATGCTTTTAGATTATACCTCGGATTTAAAGAATTCACAGTGCGAACTGATTGCGAAGCAATATGTAGATATTATAATCAAATTAATAGTAAGAAAAGCTCGACTAGAAGATGGGTCTTATTTGAAGATACCATAGCTGGAAATGGGTATAGAGTAAATTTTGAGCATATTAAGGGAAAGGATAATACTTTGCCTGACATATTTTCTCGTGCATCAATTTTACAGAAATGAAGAGAGGACTACTCCCTACTGGGAATGAATGCTTCATCTTTGGAGATGAGAATAAATTGAAAATATTTCCGGCAAATACATTCAATTTCAAGCCGAAGAGTCATATCCGGATTGATGAAATCCAGCGATGCATACTTGATAACTTCTGGAATCAATATGCCAATAAAAGAGAAGACAAAGGATATATGCTATCAATCCTCAATAGCCTTGCTGAATATTTTAACAAGATGAATGAAGTCTTACCAAAATCAGCAAAAATGGAAGTTCCAAAGAAATTTGAAGGTCAAAAGAATGAAGCACTATATATCCTATTTGACGGAAATAAACCAGGAATATATATGACTTGGGAAGAGGTTATGATTGAAAAAATAGATGCAAGAAAGAAAGGCGAAGATGTCACATTCAAGAAATATGATAATATAAATGAAGCATTAATGTGGGCAAGAAAAATAATAGGAGAAAATTACTATATAGACCCAAAGGCCAAAGAATATATTCAAAGGAGAAGGACCAATGATAATATATCAAACCCACCAACACCAAAAGCCGCAAAGGCAGAACCATCAGGTTCAAAGAATATCAAAGAAGAATGTCCCCCAAGGTATCATACATATAAAGAATGCCTTCTAAAGGGAATTGACCCTTTGGATAGCGAATACATAGACCAAGAATTGGACAAAAGGTTTGAAGAATTTTCTAAAATAATGAAAAATGAATTAAAAGAAGAAATATTAAATGAAATACGGATGGAAATGGACAACAAATTTGAAGAAATTAAAAAAGAATGTGACTCGAAATTTGACTTCAATATCTCAGAAGCTGATCAAATGGATATTGCAGGACATGGGCAACTACCTGAATAGAAACCATAAACAGTCACCTGCAAATATTCCGAATTTAGATTGATATTGCTATCAATTATTCGGGCGCGGAGGACATATACCCCCAACCCGAATATTGATAACTGTATATTTTAAAAAAAATTATGATATAAGCCTACATAAGTCTTAATATTTGATATGGAATATCAAATAAACGGGCAGGGTGGACCCCTCCAAAAAATAAAAAATAATTAATTAATTAATTATAATTATAATTATAATAATATATCAGCAGCAGGCGTTGCATCCAAGTGTTTTCTCATGTGCGCATACAGCCATGAGTTGAAGAGCAAGCCAATGATGTGAGCAATGCGAGTCTTTGCATGTTGCTCATATGCTAGAAGACAATGGAGGCAAGCTGATTATTCACCGAGAGACAATGCCCATGTGAAAAAAGCAAAGATTCCTGAAGATTGAAGTTTGTCGGGCACTCTCTCTCGAACTTATCCATACCCTAGAAGGACACGCATGTACCCTAGTAGGACACGTGTGATTGCTACCGTGTGTAAAATAAATAAGTGGAGGCAGGCTCTCGAAGGCTCCCTTGCAGCCATCCGCGGCTATAAAAGGAGACCCTGGACTCAGAAGCAGGACACGCAAAAACACTCAGAGCATCAAGAGCATCAAGTTCCTCCACCAGAGCACTTCCACTTTCCCTTAGTAGTAGCTCCACCACCACCTTGTAGTATAGCCACTATATCGAAGGAGTTGTATTAGCCAAGAATATTAAGGTAATTTCCTCAGTCCGTGTAATCCCTTCGGGGCCTCCCGAAAGGGAAAACCATATGTAAATTATGTTGTGGAAATGATGTAGTTTCTTGTCTCACTTGGTCTTTTTATTTATGAATTTATGGGACGAATTCTTATGCTAAGGATACTATAGGAGAAACCTCTGCCGGTAGTTCTCTGTTTAGCCTAGTGTGGCGTTTGAATGAGAACCTTGTGGCCGTAGAGAAGTGTTCCCTTCGGGTGGAACTGCCTGGGAAGACGATAAGAATTTACCCCATAAATTTGCATATAAAACCATCAAGTGAACGTAATTAGCTACATCTGAAACAACATAATGAAAAATATGGTGAGTACCGAGTAGGATTTTACACATACGCGTACACAGTCGTTCGTGCTGTTGGCCTCGCCAGCCTTATTAAGGTCCTGCATTAAATCAGAATATAAGGACAACAGCACGAACGACTGTGTACGCTCACCCTTGCACGACTATATCCTATGCGCCAAGGGGTCTAGGTCCCTCACCCTTGCACGCTCCTACACGGTACGAGACTGGCTGGTGAATCAAAAGCAAATCCAAACACACCTGCTACAGCAACTAAGACAAGACCGCTTCCCGGCTATCAGCCTGTGGTACTGCTGACGTCTGAAGAGCTTTCGGACGAACTACGACGCGAAGGGCCCACACCGTAATCCCACGTGTAGGTAGTGCGTACAGACCAACGGGTCTCTCAAGTCATCCACCGAACCATTTAGCATTTTAATATTATCTCGCAGACAACCGTTATCGCTGTCTGACTAACAACACAACGGACAAAGAACAGCAACAAGGCCCACCGGTAACGTCGGGGCCTGCCCTGTCGTCCCGTCAAAGCGCGCGGTTACCGACAAGGTGAACCGTCTCCTTACCTTGTCTCGCGTGTGCTCTTGGTAGAGCTCGACTTTTTGCGTGGTTTAATAACTCTCGCGAGATACGAGCAGGGGCCAAGCACGCCAGTAACGTCGGTCGTACCCTCCCTGTCGTTCCCGACAATATACCGCTCGCGGGCACCGTTGGGTCACCCGACTTCTTACCTTAAGGACAACCGCTGTTCAGGACCCTATGGCGGCAAGACAAAGTCAGCCTCGAGTGGAGTACAAGGATTTCTCCTTGATAGCTCACACTTGAGGTGACTAGGCATAACCCAGATAGGGGCCTTTGGCGGTGTCTGCTTTGTTCCGTACCTGTCCAGTTGTATATATAGTATCCGTGTTCACCGCCCTGAGTGATCACGACCCGCTATCTAGTCCTAGCTAACAATGCGCAGGGTTCAATGCTGAATATATGCATAATTATATTAGGCAGCATAGGATAAGAAAGGTACATCAAGGGGCGACAAAATCAGGCTATGCAATTGAATAGGATTGTAATCGTAGCAGCAGCAGTAACAATGCCTAGTGCAAGAAAGTACGGGAAAGGTAGGCGATATCTGGGGAAGAGAATGGCTCTGCTTGCCTCGAAGCTCGACGGTAGGGGGAGGGTCGTCGACGAAGTAGTCGTACCCGGCGGCGGTGTAGTCGGCGGTAGCAGCGGGGTCTACCGGAGATTAAGGGGGGAGGAAAGCAGTAAATAAGAAGCAAACAATGCAAACATATGAATGACATGGCAAATGTATCGATGTCGGTGTTCTAAGGCAGTACGATGTATCAGGCTCGGAGCGGGAATTCATCCGGGGATGAACTACCGGCTCCGGGTGATTACCGGACAGGGTGACCGGAGGGGGAATGTATCATGCCGGAGGTGTCGTGGACATCCGACAAAGGTAAGGGGGGTGTATCCGTGTTAGTTGAACCATTCCGGACAACTTTCGTGTTCGGAATAAATTCATCCGGCAGGTTTTTACCGGCACCGGGAATTATCGACAGACAGCCCGGAGGGGGGAATGTCGATGATCGGTGTGTTAGGGGGGTGGGGTAGACATACGGATAGCGTATCCGTATTCGTTATATTTTTTTGATCAATTTTCATGTATAAAGTTTTTGAATCTGACTTACGGTTTAAAAGATATTCAAATTCAAAGTTTTAATCATTTTAAATCAATTTCTGGATTTTCTTTTATTAATAAAACCAAACATTATCCACAGAGGGCTTGACTGGTCAAACCTGACCAGTGGGTCCCACTGGTCAGATTCACATTTTAATAAATCAATTTTATTAATTTAATTAACAATGGGGTCCCACATGTCATACCCTGGACTTAATACTAATTCCTTTTAATTAACAACTGACAGGTGGGGTCCAGGAGTAAGCCACACAGTGTTAAATATCTCAGTTTAATTTATTTAAAAGGCCTAGGGCCCACCTGTAATACACTTAAGTTTTATTATCTATCTAATTAACTTCTAAGCCATGAGGGGCCCACTGGTCATTCACTCTGGGAGGGGTTGTGTTTTCTTTTAACAGGTGATTAGCACTAAACTACCGCGCGGGCCCACATGTCAGTGGGTAAACCCACTGGGGGTAGCCCGTGCGTGCCCATGCCGACGACCGGAGCACGGCGGCGCTGGCCGGGAGGGCACTCCGGTGACTACTAGAGCGGCGGAGGGGAGGGGATCGAACAGGTCCAGTGCCGCGCCTTCAATGACGAACTCGTTGGGCTACGGTGATGGCCAAATCGGCGGCCACGACCTCAACCGGCGGCGGACGGAGTACGCGCGGGTGGGGGCGGCCACCGGAGGGGCGAATCGGAGTGCAGGAAGGAGGGGAAGAAGCATGGGCTCACTATGAGTGCAGTGGACGGCTCGGGGAGGCGTGAGGTGGCCCATAGATGCGGCAATCGACGACGGCGGCGGCGGCTGTGGCGGACGGCGGCGGTGCAATTCGCTCGATGTGGTGGCGCAGAGCTCGGCCTGGGTTGCGCAGACGACGTAGGGGAGGCAGGCGAAGCCGGGAGACACACCGGAAGGACCCGTAGACGTCGGTGGCCACGCGGGCGCGGCGGCGCGACCATGGTTGCACACGGGCGAGCTCGGAGAGGGAAACAAGGGCGCAAGGGGAGAAAAGGGGAGGGGGCTAGGGTTTCCCGGAGGGTGCGAGATCTTAATCCCCGCCGGGGGGTTCGGCAGATGGCCGCCACGGCGGCACCTCGCGGCTCAGCCGCGGGATGCCCGCCACGCCATGGCTCGCGGCTCCTGTAGCGGGAGGTAGGGGAAAAGGGGATGGGGTGGGCTTGGCCTGGCCCAGTGAGGGGGCCTCGCCCGGGGCGTTAGATAGTTTTCTTTTTCTTTTTATATTTTTCTTTTCTACGATTTCTTCTTTGTATTTAATTTAAATACTTAGACATTTTTGTTAAGCATGAAAGATGCTCCAAAATTATTGTTGCACTATAAGCCATTGCCACAAAATGTCTTGGGCACAAATAAAATCCTTTAATATTTTAATTAAATATTAAATGATTAAAATGGAATAAACAAGCTACTATTTTAATTGTTTCAATTAATTTAGAGATTAATAAAATCCCAAAATTGGTGTAACATGGTCCACTGAATATTTGTGATTTTATAAAAGTAGTTTCACAAAAAAAAATTGGAGAAAGTTTATTTTGCACTTTGGTTTTAATATTCCACCAAAGGCAATATGAGCATTTGATTTGAATTCAACTCAAAGGCAATTGACTTGAGCTTGGAATTGTTTTGATTCATGATGACCAAGATCCATGATCACATTGCATTCAACAATATCAAAAGGAGAAATTGAATTTGAACTGAACCAAGTTGATCAAAACAAAATTTTGATCTAGGCCATTTTTAGCAAGAGAGATTATCAACAGTGATTAGCAACAGTAATCCTGATTACTGTAGGTGATTACTGTAGCGTGACACCCGGGGTGTTACAAATCTCCACCACTACAAAGAATTCTCGTCCCGAGAATTTCAAGGTAGTGTAAGGTTTAAAGTCTTGGTTTCGTATTCTAACGAATCTTCCGGTTCTTGTTGTCCATCTCGAAGAAGTTAATCCTTCTCGTTGATGTCTTCATTTCTTTGCATCGTTTCATCTCGACGAGTTATCATCCTTCATTCTGGGATTCATCGTACTGACGAATAGGTTAGGGGGAAAACTTGAGGGGGGTCGGATCAGTACAAGGTTAATCAGACCGTGATGGTCCAAGGGGATGGGGTACAAAGTAACTCATGAGTTAAACTCAGGGAGATACATCGAGAAAAACCAAAGAAGGCATGAGAAGTTTTTAAGCGGATATGCAAGCATTCGTCAATGATAACAGAGATGAAATAGGGTCCTGAGCATCAGGCATAAGCATCGAGTCTGACATCGAACTGAATATCACAAGGTAGAGGACTCGTGAATTGTATACGAGGTCAAGCAATAGGAATAACCTCGAGAACAGAAAGGTACAAGAGAGTCAGGTTTCGATCCTGTGGAACTGTGGGTTCTGGGCCCACATTGAATAAGAAGGGTGGTGACAAACAATGCGATCAAGTTGCAAGATAAGTCAGAGAACAACTTGTCAACTATGTCGGCAATAACATCAGTACCAAGGGCGAGGGACGAAGAGAACCATTTTCCTGCTCGTTAAGACGAGGCGGACCAGTAGGCAAAGTTCTCGTCCATCGGTGGTCACCAAAAAGTCATCAACAATAGTAACAGGTTGTACGAACCAAGTAGTACACCGAAGTGTTTTCATCAGCAGGGAATTATCACTTTTCAGATAAGACACATTACAAGAAAGGTTAAACAGACCAATGAAAGGGTAGTTGTGATTATCTGATTAATCAGACCAATGGAAGGGAAAATGTAATGATACACAAGTTTCACATGTATTTCTTTCCCAAGGGAAAGCAGAGCAAGATATATAACTAAGTTTGTATTGGCGGCGGCGGGGGTCAAAGAAGGTTGTCGATGATAACACAAATCATCGAGGGGCAAGGATGACATTTCTCACCACGAATTCAATTAACACTTGGTAGAAGCCAAGACGTCGATGATGATCGCGACACATCAGGTCAAAAGGTTTCGAGAAAATTAGAATCGAACCACGACGACTTCAAGCGAAAGGAATGGTGAAGCAAAAGGTATTCAGGGTTCCCGGTTGACGACAACCCAAAACCATGAAATTGCTATTACAGGAATAGGCATTGTTTTATCACAATTCATAAGATGTAGCGCAAAGGCATGATATCCTCGAGATACCAGAGGTAATACTCGAAGGTAGAATGGTTAAGCATAGGTGTAGAAGAATTCATACCAAGGGGATAATTATCTTTACAAGAAGCTTTCATGATAAGTTCTACATAGTATCCATGGGCATGAACACAAAGGTTCAGGGTCGACTCCCACTTCTTCAATGCATAACCTTTCAATCACTTCTCGCTTTCGATGAAGTTGTAAAGTAGGAAATTTATCTGGTGTAACACCAGTAGAGTATGACCCGCAAAAGTTTCCGGGGTTCGCACAGATGGTTGAAACATAGATACAACCCATAGGGACATCTTACAAATCTATACGATAAACAACAGGAACAAGAGATACAAGTTTGAAAGAAGAAAACTGGTGACACGGAGCACATGATACCGTTCGCCAAAGGTATTTAGTATCATGGGAAGCTCGTCAATGATTTAGGACACAAGGGCACGACAGGTAGTAATCCACCAAAAGGTCAGGCGGCATACAGAGAGTCTGGGGTGAGTATCGGTACTCAACCATAAGAAGAAAGAATACAAAGGCATCGGATGATAGAAGCCTCTGGATATTTCGATGCTTAAGTACAAAGGAATTACGATTTCCATAACGGTGTATCACATTTAGATACATCGACCAAACATGGATAAGTTGAATATAAGCTTGACGGTCAATCAATTCAGGTTTGATTTACCGAGATCCAACTCATGTCCGGAATGACGTCTGAGCCGGAAGAATGAATTCATAAGGATCAACAGATGATTGCGTGCACTCGCGCACACGATGATTCAAAAGATCAGAGTGGCAATGCCAAGAGAGGTCATTGAAGACCACAAGACAAACGGAATTAATCATAGTGAAAGCAGGTAAGAAGAGTCTCCAAAGCAGTAGGCTGCCGAGGATTGTCACGAGATTGAATCGTATTTCAAAGTATTTTGGGAATCACAGGAACAACTTAGGATGAACGGATCCTCGATAAATGTGAGGGATTATCCGCAGGGTGAAGCTGCAAGGCAGTAGGCTCAAAGGATTTCCGAAACAATGGAAAGTATTTCGATGCACCTTGTGAGCACAAGAGCAACTGGGATTGAATGGATGAACGGCAGGGGTATGTGGTTATACATATAGACTTATCGGTGGCGGGGAATTGTCAAGGTAACGACACATATGGTCTCGGGAATTTTATCAGAGAGTAATCTTCGGAATCTTCTAGCGAATCAGGTCATCATCGGTGATGAGGGCTCTCCGAGAGGAAGCAGTCACGAGAACCTAATGTCAGAGTTTGTAAAAATTACCAGCAAGGATAAGAGAGCAGATTCCCAGAGCATAGGTAAGGAGAAAAGGATCCTAATACCATAGATATCACACGTAGTGACATTGGTGTGGGCCCGTAAGCCAAATATTAAGTTAGCAAAATAGCTTATCAAAGACTAGACTCAACTTCGACCAGGTAGTGGTTGGGTGGCTTCCTACAGGCAGTCGGCTCTGATACCAACTTGTGACGCCCCCAAAATCATATCGTGTACAGTAATCATACACGCAAGGTACACGATCGAGATCAGGGACTCACGGTAAGATATCACAACACAACTCTACAAATAAAATAATACAAGCTGTTAATACAAGCCAGGGGCCACGAGGGCTCGAATACAACAGCTCGAGAGCACAAGTCAGCGGAAGCAAATAGTATCTGAGTACAGACACAAGAATACAAGGTTGCCTTAAGAAGGCTAGCACAAAAACAACATGATCGAAAAGGCAAGGCCTCCTGCCTGGGAACCTCCAAACTACTCCTGGTCAAAGGGGAACTCGACGTCGTAGAAGGCATCGGGGATCTTCACGTTGCGGTGGTCGGCATCGGGGATCTCCTGCTCCTGGACTCCAAGGCTCCAACGTCGACTGCAGCGGCCGATCAGGAAAAATAGTAAAGGAAATAAAGCAGGTGAGTATCTAGTATACCCGCGAGTCTTACGTCCGCTACTAAGCATTATGCATTGTATCAACGGAAAGAATAGGCTGTATATAGTGGACTGTAAGATAGAAATCCAGAGCAAAGGTAAGAAGCTAGGCCTATCGAAGACTAGCATCTTCCGACGTTGTCTTGCAGCATGAGAAGAGAAACAGCCAACAGTTCATATAAGCAATAAAGTAACAATGAAGCAGAAGTTGCTGCAACATTGAATAATATAAGTTGTAATGATTAATAATAATAATGCCTATGAGTTCCCCTCCTCGACTCCCATGCAAGGAAGAAAACCCGGAACCATACAGTTTAATAGTAATAGTTTCTAGTGGTAAGATCCAGCTTCAGCATAAAGCGTCCTGTTACCGTGGACACGGCTATTCGAATAGATTAAACTCCCTGCAGGGGTGCACTACTGTTCAGCCTGCACGCTCGGATCTCCAGGGTGGCGTGAACCTTTTTAGGGAACGCCCCACCGAGGCTATCCGACACATCGCAGCCCATCCTAGGCTCAGCAGAGAGGCCATCCGCCAGACTATATCCTATGCGCCAAGGGGTCTAGGTCCCTCACCCTTGCACGCTCCTGCACGGTACGAGACTGGCCGGTGAAGCAAAAGCAAATCCAAACACACCTGCTGCAGCAAATAAGACAAGACCGCTTCCCGGCTATCAGCCTGTGGTACTGCTGACGTCCGAAGAGCTTTCGGACGAACTACGACGCGGAGGGCCCACACCGTAATCCCACGTGTAGGTAGTGCGTACAGACCAACGGGTCTCTCAAGTCATCCGCCGAACCATTTAGCATTTTAATATTATCTCGCAGACAACCGTTATCGCTGTCTGACTAACAACACAACGGACAAAGAACAGCAACAAGGCCCACCGGTAACGTCGGGGCCTGCCCTGTCGTCCCGTCAAAGCGCGCGGTTACCGACAAGGTGAACCGTCTGCTTACCTTGTCTCGCGTGTGCTCTTGGTAGAGCTCGACTTTTTGCGTGGTTTGGTAACTCTCGCGAGATATGAGCAGGGGCCAAGCACGCCAGTAACGTCGGTCGTACCCTCCCTATCGTTCCCGACAATATACCGCTCGCGGGCACCGTTGGGTCACCCGACTTCTTACCTTAAGGACAACCGCTGTTCAGGACCCTATGGCGGCAAGACAAAGTCAGCCTCGAGTGGAGTACAAGGATTTCTCCTTGATAGCTCACACTTGAGGTGACTAGGCATAACCCAGATAGGGGCCTTTGGCGGTGTCTGCTTTGTTCCGTACCTGTCCAGTTGTATATATAGTATCCGTGTTCACCGCCCTGAGTGATCACGACCCGCTATCTAGTCCTAGCTAACAATGCGCAGGGTTCAATGCTGAATATATGCATAATTATAATAGGCAGCATAGGATAAGAAAGGTACATCAAGGGGCGACAAAATTAGGCTATGCAATTGAATAGGATTGTAATCGTAGCAGCAGCAGTAACAATGCCTAGTGCAAGAAAGTACGGGAAAGGTAGGCGATATCTGGGGAAGAGAATGGCTCTGCTTGCCTCGAAGCTCGACGGTAGGGGGAGGGTCGTCGACGAAGTAGTCGTACCCGGCGACGGTGTAGTCGGCGGTAGCAGCGGGGTCTACCGGAGATTAAGGGGGGAGGAAAACAGTAAATAAGAAGCAAACAATGCAAACATATTAATGACATGGCAAATGTATCGATGTCAGTGTTCTAACGCAGTACGATGTATCAGGCTCGGAGCGGGAATTCATCCGGGGATGAACTACCGGCTCCGGGTGATTACCGGACAGGGTGACAGGAGGGGGAATGTATCATGCCAAGGGTGTCGTGGACATCCGACAAAGATAAGGGGGGTGTATCCGTGTTAGTTGAACCATTCCGGACAACTTTCGTGTTCGGAATAAATTCATCCGGCAGGTTTTTACCGGCACCGGGAATTATCGACAGACAGCCCGGAGGGGGGAATGTCGATGATCGGTGTGTTAGGGGGGTGGGGTAGACATACGGATAGCGTATCCGTATTTGTTATATTTTTCTGATCAATTTTCATGTATAAAGTTTTTGAATCTGACTTACAGTTTAAAAGATATTCAAATTCAAAGTTTTAATCATTTTAAATCAATTTCTGTATTTTCTTTTATTAATAAAACCAAACATTATCTCACATTTTAATAAATCAATTTTATTAATTTAATTAACAATGGGGTCCCACATGTCATACCCTGGACTTAATACTAATTCCTTTTAATTAACAACTGACAGGTGGGGTCCAAGTGTAAGCCACACAGGGTTAAATATCTCAGTTTTAATTTATTTAAAAGGCCTAGGGCCCGCCTGTAATACACTTAAGTTTTATTATCTATCTAAATAAATTCTAAGCCATGAGGGGCCCACTGGTCATTCACTCTGGGAGGGGTTGTGTTTTCTTTTAACAGGTGATTAGCACTAAACTACCGCGCGGGCCCACATGTCAGTGAGTAAACCCACTGGGGGTAGCCCGTGCGTGCCCATGCCGACGACCGGAGCACGGCGGCGCTGGCCGGGACGGCACTCCGGTGACTACTAGAGCGGCGGAGGGGAGGGGACCGAACAGGTCCAGTGCCGCGCCTTCAATGACGAACTCGTTGGGCTACGGGGACTGCCAAATCGGCGGCCACGACCTCAACCGGCGGCGGACGGAGTACGCGCGGGTGGGGGCTGCCACCAGAGGGGCGAATCGGAGTGCAGGAAGGAGGGGAAGAAGCATGGGCTCACTGTTTGTGCAGTGGACGGCTCGGGGAGGCGTGAGGTGGCCTGTAGATGCAGCAATCGACGACGGCGGCGGCGGCTGTGCCGGACGGCGGCGGTGCAATTCGTTCGATGTGGTGGCGCAGATCTCGACCTGGGTTGCGCAACCGACGTAGGGGAGGCAGGCGAAGCCGGAAGACACGCCGGAAGGACCCGTAGACGTCGGTGGCCACGCGGGCGCGGCGACGCGACCATGCTTGCACACGGGCGAGCTCGGAGAGGGAAATAGGGGCGCAAGGGGAGAAAAGGGGAGGGGGCTAGGGTTTCCCGGAGGGTGCGAGATCTTTATCCCCGTCGGGGGGTTCGGCAGATGGCCGCCACGGCGGCACCTCGCGGCTCAGCCGCGGGATGCCCGCCACGCCATGGCTCGCAGCTCCTGTAGCGGGAGGTAGGGGAAAAGGGGAGGGGTGGGCTTGGCCTGGCCCAGTGAGGGGGCCTCGCCCGGGGCGTTAGATAGTTTTCTTTTTCTTTTTATTTTTCTTTTCTGTGATTTCTTCTTTGTATTTAATTTAAATACTTAGACATTTTTGTTAAGCATGAAAGATGCTCCAAAATTATTGTTGCACTATAAGCCATTGCCACAAAATGTCTTGGGCACAAATAAAATCCTTTAATATTTTAATTAAATATTAAATGATTAAAATGGAATAAACAAGCTACTATTTTAGTTGTTTCAATTAATTTAGAGATTAATAAAATCCCAAAATTGGTGTAACATGGTCCACTGAATATTTGTGATTTTATAAAAGTAGTTTCACAAAAAAAAAATTGGAGAAAGTTTATTTTGCACTTTGGTTTTAATATTCCACCAAAGGCAATATGAGCATTTGATTTGAATTCAACCCAAAGGCAATTGACTTGAGCTTGGAATTGTTTTGATTCATGATGACAAAGATCCATGATCACATTGCATTCAACAATATCAAAAGAAGAAATTGAATTTGAACTGAACCAAGTTGATCAAAACAAAATTTTGATCCAGGCCATTTTTAGCAAGAGAGATTATCAACAGTGATTAGCAACAGTAATCCTGATTACTGTAGGTGATTACTGTAGCGTGACACCCGGGGTGTTACAATCCCCGAGTGAGTCTAGTGTCTTCGTTGCTTGAGGCACCCTTCAGAGCTTCTGAATGTCGATGAAGTCGGCGATGTTCAGGTTGCAGCGTGAAAGCTTCTCCTTGTCCTGGTCGATGCAGAAACCAGCGAAGGTGTACCTACGTGAACCACAAGTTATTCATTCGTGAACTGCATACAAACGACAAATGGAACTGCATACAGATGACAAGGAGAGATCCATCGGCTTGGAACTATATTTTACTCAGTAGAAAGAATGGCTTACTTTGGGTTAGTGAGGAACTTGTCGAAGGCGATGCATATCTTGTTCATTGTAGCGCATACTTGGAAAAGCAGCTCTAGGTGATCTTTGTCGACGGGGAGTTGAATCACGGCGACGTTCCGCTTGTCAGGGGTGTACACGATGTGGACGCCGACGATCTTTTCACGGCGCCCCTGGAGAACTTCCTTGTACTCATCGACGTACCTCTCCATGGTGTCCCCATCGTTGGTGTAGACCACCGTGAGCACGGTCTTTCCGTACGCCTCGACATCCTCGTAGACCTTGGTGAACGGCATGGGTGGAAAGATGAGGAACGGGAGGAGGAAGCACCGTGTTGTGAATGATCAGGCAATGGAGCGTGGAATTTAAAGGGGAGCGGGAACAACATCTGCCAAGCTGATACATCCCAAACGTATCTATAATTTTTGCTTGCTCCATGCATGTTTCGTGTGATATTGCTATGTTTTATATACACTTTCATACAATTTTGATCATATTTTGACTAACCTATTAACTCAGTGCACCCCAGCGCCAATTCCTGTTTTCTGCTGTTTTTCTATTTAAGGTTTCCCCCATATTAAAAATGCTTCAAAAATTCTGGGAAAATACAATAAAATCAGCGCTTCGAAAGCTTCCCGAATCACCGAGGAGGGGCCAGAGGGGACCCACCAGGGCCCCAGGGTTGGGTCACGCCAGGGGGCCGCCTGGAACGCTAGTGGCTCCCTGGCTGCCCCCTTCGCCTATTTTTCGCGATCCCGCCTCTGTTCCGTCGCCGCCGCGCTTCCAAGATCGGGAGCGCCATCAGACCTCTTCCCGGCACCCTTCCAGAGGGAGTATTGACCTTCGGGACCTTCTCCACCACCATGGACGCTTCCCGGATGATTCGTGAGTAGTCCACCTTGGACCTTGGGTCCATGATCAGTAGCTATGTGATGTTCTCCTCCCCTCTTTGTTCTTCATGGATTAGACCTTGTGAGCTGCCCTACATGATCAAGGCACATATGTAATTCTTTTTGCTGTTGCTATGCTTAGTTTGCTGGGATCTGATGGATTATGAGACTATGTTCAGTTTGTGATTGAGTAATATATTTGGTTCTTATCTTTTATATTTTAGTTCTTGAGTAATTCTTGCATGTTCTCCGTTGTTGTTTATTTCTTTTGCCAAGTAGTAGGTAGTGACTCGAAGAGGGAATGTTATGCTCGATTTTGGGTTCATGCCCCCTGATGACTAGCTTGAGTGATAGAAACATGAGTCTATGGGATGTGATGTTGCCACAAGGGGGGAAAACAACGGTGCTTGTAACCGCGGTTGCAATGATTGTTTACTTTACGCAAGTTCTTTTAGTGCAGTTGTCTGTTGCTTTGGGTTTACACTTGGGGTGGGGCTCGCAACTTAATACCCGCGAGATGTTCTGGATAGATATCTGAAGGTGGATGATTAGTAGTAGATGCAGATGGTTTTCGGTCTACTTATTTTGGCGTACCGCCCATGCTTTTGAGCCTCTTCCTTTCCTTGTAGCATAGTTAGCATTGCAGTGCTATTTTAATCATGTCAATTGCCCAGCTGTGATTTGCTTACCTCGCATAGCAGTTTTATCGTCTTTTGGGAGAGACATATCACTAGTGAACATCATGGGACCCCGGTCCATATTCTCATCACTATTTACACGTTCAATTTATTTCCTGCTTTTACTTTTAGTCGCAATTATCACTATCTATTATCTGTTGCATTGATCCTTTGTAAACAGCAAGGCCGGAGAGATTGACAACCTCTCTGTACTCGTTGGGAGCAAAGTTATTTGTTGTGTGTGCGGGTCCAGGTGAAGTAAGCAACCTGAGGTTGTGAATGGCTCCATTGTTCGCTTCACCACCTACTTGTCGACCTTGGAGTCCTACTGGTCGATCTCAACCTTGGCGTCTTTGCCAAGGGAATTCTTGCTGCTACACTACATCAAACCTTCCACTTGAGGTAACCAACGAGGAGTTAGTATCAAGCAATTTCTGGCGCCGTTGCCGGGGAATCCAATCTTCAAGCTATCTTTTAACTTTGCTTTTTAGTTTTGTTAGTTTACCTTTCAGTTTTTATCTTAGTGTCCTTTATTGAAAATCACAAAAAAAAAAATTCTTTGCTAGTAGTTGTCATCATGTCTGGTCCTTTTGCCTTTGTTGAGATAGAAGTTCTCACCTTTAGACAAAAGGTGATGAAAGTTTAAACGATGCTTGGTATAGAATTAATGAATCTCAGAAAAGAGCCACCAAGAAGCAATCCACTAATATCCTTCTTAGAAGCTTTTATGTTGGAATTACTCCTTGTAATAGGTTTGTTCTAAATACTGCTATCAATGGGAATTTCCTAGAAGCCCCAATATGGGAGTCTCTTAATGTTATTGAAAATCTTGTTGGAAATCTCCTTGTTGCTAACATTCAAGAGGATATCACTCTAGCTCACATTATGAAAAAACTTGAAAATATAGAGTTAGAAATACCAAGCATAAGTAGGATAAATGAGTTGGATCACAAGATTCATGGGAATTTTAATAGACTTGATAGCTCCATGCATAAAATTATCAAAACTTTGGAGACCATCAAATCCCATGATTTGGATCCTTCTAGGATAGACAAGATTGAGGAAATCATTGACACTTTAGGAACTACTTTCTACTCAATCAAACCAAAAAGGGTAGAAACTCCGTCAAAGAAGTAACCTTAGGTAAATTATTTCCCTATGTTTCGCCGACCTAAAAGTAATCCACTCACTGCCAAAGGAGTTGAAACCGTGATAACTTTGGAAGAAATACCTCTCTTAGATAAATTTATAAACGAAACTCCAATTGATTTTCCGCCTTTTGGTTTTATCCCTAGAAGTATCTTCATTCGGCCTTTATTTGAAATACCTCTTACAACTAGTTGTACAATTTAAGAGCTTTTTGATGATCTTGATGATTGTTCGATTGATACAACGTGATTCTTCTTTTTGCTTTATGCCTAGCTTAAAGGCGTAGAAGAAAGCGCTTGTTGCGAGGCAACTAAGATGTTTTTACTTTTGTTTGTAGTGATCTTGATGATTTTTACTACTGTAGCAACATCATTCTATCTTTATTTTGAAGCTTTGTGCCAAGTTTAGCCTCCGATTGCAAGAAAGTTCAAAAGTTGTGACGTTCTGTCCAGAAAACAGATTCTGTCCTTGGACGGAAAAATTAGCCTAAAATCACCAGATCATCTTTTTGATCTGAATTTTTTTGACAGCGTACTCCATACAATTGAATTTCCAGCGTCTGTTCTGATTTTTTTTATTTGAGTTGCAGAAGTACCCCGAAAAAATTATTTACTACCTGCTGTTCTGTTTTTCACAGATTTTTCCACGTATTGCCTTTCCTTACTTTCGCAAGACTTGCGCTAGATTTTTCTTTGCAAAAACTTTTTGGCAATCGTGAGAAACAGTATCCCTTCAAAAAAAATCTTTATTTCCAGTAGAGGCAAATTATTTTATTAAGGGTACTAACCTCTCTAACCAGCTTATGATGAGTTATGTATGAAGGGAGTTTTCAAGTGTGCGAGTGAAGATGATGAAAGAAGACCCGGGAGTGTCAAACGCTCAAGCTTGGGGATGCCCCCATGCATACCCAATAATTATTCAAGGAGACTCAAGCGTCTAAGCTTGGGGATGCCCACGTGCATCCCCTTCTCCATCAACAATCATCAGTTCGTCCTCCGTCTCACTATATTTTTATCACTTCATGCGTTATGTGCTATGCTTGGAGAGTCTCGCTCTTTGGTTTACTTTTTAGTTTTATTTAGCTTTTTTTGCTGTTCATAACAAGTTAGAACTCATCTTACTTTGTGTGGGAGAGAAACATGCTCCACTTCAAACTAGAACACATCATAGGATTTCATGCTTATCTTTCTTTTGTTGTGTGTTCTTTGTCTTTTCGTAGCCGCTGTCATGTTTAGTTCTTAGTTTTCATGCTTATATTTTTCAAGAGCTTTAGTTTAGTTTGTTGCTGGACCTCTCTTTAGTTTTCGTGTTTATCTAATTAAGAGAGTTGGTTGTTGCACTGAGTTGTGTCTTGACTTTAAGTAGGTAATTGAGGTTGCTATTCAATTGTAGTAGTAACTTGCAATAGTTTTGAGGTATTGTTGTGAGTAATATTTGAACTTTTGGTGTCAAGAGCTCTAGCCTATTAGTGATAGGTGTCGTATTTTCGGCAATCCATGCTTATTTTCATAACTACAAAAACTAGTTGAGAACTCTAGCTACTAGATGGATCACTAATCTTTGGAGGGATCGGATATTAAAGTACACTCAGGAACCATGAGTCGAGAATGCGTAAGGATAACCAAACCCCCATACACTCCTCGCGGTACTCGTATCTTTGTGAATTCCTTATTAGATTGAGAGTTACCGATAATGAGTGCATGAGTTCTTCGGACTAATGTAAGTATTGAAAGTTGACACTTCCACCTCCTCATATTTGCTAGCCTCTTCGGTACAGTGCATTTCCCTCTTCTCACTCCAAGAGTTGGCGTCCACCTCTCCGGTGCATCCAAACCCTTGGCATGATACGCTGTGTCATCATAAACCTCCTTATATCTTTCCTTAAAACAGTAACCATACCTAACTATCAAGGCATTAGCATAGCCTTTCCGAGATACATTCTTGTAAAATAGAGTGTTGCCCTTAAGTGAGGAAAAGATCCCAAAGATGACAAATTAAAAGATCCCAAAGAGGACAAATGAGAGTTAAATAGAAAGAGCCATTGAGGCCACCAAAAAAATACAAAAAAAAGAGAGAGAAGGGGAAACACTACTATTCCTTTTGAAAGATCCACACTCGTACTCCCTCTTATACCTTGTACTCCATAGATATGATCACATATGCATATAGCTATGTGGGGACCTTCACACTATAGAACTTGGATTGTATATTCCAATGATGGGCCTCCTCAAACGAGCTCTAGGTCTTCTTGAGAGAGCAAGTTGGATGCACCCCCACTAGTTCCATTGGAGAGATTTTCTTAGCTCATATGTGCATCCATTGCATGGAAATCCCTACTCCTCACATCATATCTATCATTTGGCTCTCTCTCGCCTATGATTGTCCTCATTTATGTGAGCCTTTCTCACCCTTTTTGTCTTCCTCCTCCACCATATCTCTCTCTTTTCCATCCTAAGTGTCAACTCTCGAGCTTACACTCATCCATTGCATGAGTGCTCAAAATATCGAAAGGGAGTGGATCAAATTGACTTGTACCTGGCTACTGGTTTGGGGATGAGTCAAGATAAGATTCCAAAGAAGACTAAGTGTGAAACTTTAGTAGATTGAGTTCTCAACAAATACATATTTTTCTCTCGTATTCCCATCTCCCACTTCGTGCACGCAAACACCATCTGGAGATATTCGAGTCACGGACATCAAGAGCTCTTGCACCTTAATGTTCTTTTGTTGCTTGTTTCAATGCTAATATAAACTCTTGCTTGTTATGACTTGAATTGAATTACATACCTTGATTTCTTTACTTACAAATTTATTATATGGTTGTTAGCATGTCACTTGTTATCATTACCTACTCGAGGACGAGCAGGAATTAAGCTTGGGGACGTTGATACGTCCCAAACTTATCTATAATTTCTGCTTGCTTCATGCATGTTTTGTGTGATACTGTTATGTTTTATATACAGTTTCATACACTTTTGATCTTTGGACGAACCTATTAACTCAGTGCACCCCAGTGCCAGTTCCTATCTTCTGCTGTTTTTCTATTTCAGGTTTCGCCCATATTAAAAATGCTCCAAAAATTTCGGGTAAATACAATAAAAAAACCAGCGCTTCGGAAGCTTCCCGAGTCACCGAGGAGGGGCCAAAGGGGACCCACCAGGGCTCGAGGCGCCCTCCCGGCGCGCCCTAAGGTGGGGCCGCATCAGGGGGGCGCCTGGACGACCCCTGGTGGCCCCCCTGGCTTCCCCCTTCGCCTATTTATTCTCTGTCATAGGAAACCTCCGAGGACAGAACCCTTTTTCGCGATCATGCCTCTGTTCCGCCGCCGTCGCGCTTCCAAGATCGGGAGCGCCAGCAGACCTCTTCCCAGCACCCTGCCGGAGGGAGGATTGACCTCCGGGAGCTTCTCCACCATCATGGACGCTACCAGGATGATCCGTGAGTATTACACCTTCGACCATGGGTCCATGATCAGTAGCTATGTGATGTTCTCCTCCCCTCTTTGTTCTTCATGGATTAGACCTTGTGAGCTGCCCTACATGTTCAAGGCACATATGTAATTCTTTTTGTTGTTGCTATTTCTGAATTTGCTGGGTTCTGATGGATTATGAGACTATGTTCAGTTCGTGATTGAGTAATATATTTGGTTCTTCTCTTTTATATTTTAGTTCTTGAGTATATTTTGCATGTTCTCCGTTGCTGTTTATTGCTTTGGCCAAGTAGTAGGTAGTGACTCCAAGAGGGAACGTTATGCTCGATTGTGGGTTCATGCCCCTGATGACTAGCTTGAGTGACAGAAACATGAGTCTAGGGGACGTGATGTTGCCACAAGGGGGAAAACAACGGTGCTTGTAACCGCGGTTGCAAGGATGGTTTACTTTACACAAAGTTCTTTTAATGCAGTTATCTGTTGCTTTGTGTTTACACTTTGGGTGGGGCTCGCAACTTAATACCCGCGAGATGTTCTGGATAGACATCTCAAGGTGCATGATTAGTAGTAGATGCAGATTGATTTTGGTCTACTTATTTTGGCATACCGCCCATGCTTTTGAGCCTCTTCCTTTCTTTGTAGCATAGTTAGCATTGCGGTGCATTTTTAATCCTATCAATTGCCCAACTGTGATTTGTTTACCTCGCGTAGCAGTTTTATCGTCTTTTGGGAGAAAGACATCACTAGTGAACATCATGGGACCCCAGTCCATATTCTCATCACTGTTTACAAGTTCAATTTATTTCCTTCTTTTACTTTCAGTCCCAATTATCACTATCTATTATCTGTTGCATTGATCCTTTGTAAACAGAAAGGCCGGAGAGAGTGAAAACCTCTTTTCACTCGTTGGGAGCAAAATTATTGTTGTGTGTGCAGGTCCAGGTGAAGTAAGCAACCTGAGGTTGTGAACGACGCCGTTGTTCGCTTCACCACCTACTTGTCGACCTTGGAGTCCTACTGGTCGATCTCAACCTTGGCATCTCTGCCAAGGGAAATCTTTCTGCTAGACTACATAAAAGCTTCCACTTGGGGTAACCAAGGAGGAGTTAGCATCACGAGCGCACGGTCTCGTCCTCCAACCGGCATGGCGATCATGGATGTGTTCGTGGGGATCGTGGGCTTCGTGCATTTTTTTCAACCGGCGGGATAGATGAGCGGGCGCGCGGCGCTTCGCGTGTGTCGGTTTTTTTTATTTCGTAGGCGAACTGCTTCGTTCTTCATAACTAAACTGCATCGCGTTGTAACCGTGCCAATTTTTTTATTTTTGTCTATGACCTGCGGGCCGGGATTGTAGAGGTGGTTATTTTAAATTGTGTCGTTGACTCATGGGCCCAGTTTTTAGTCATTAAGTTTCTATTTCTTCTCTGTTTCTCGTCGTCCCCTTCTCATTCTTCTCCCCTGCACGAAAACCTCCTCTCTCGTGGGCAGAGAGCGACGACGCCTGCAGTCGCCGCCGTCCGCAGCGGCCTCCTCCGCCGTTGCCCTTCGGAGCCGCCTCCTCCATCGTCGCCATCCGGAGCCGCCTCTTACGACCGTCACAACATCCCACAGTGAGCGCCCAACCTTCCCGTGTGCTCCGTCGATTTCGACTCCAGAAATCGCCATAGGCGTTCCCGATTTCGTGCTAGGGTTTCTTAACTTCATTTTCTATGCTCGAATTGCAACGCCCTATGGATCGAACTTTTGTTGTGGTTTTTTGTTCTTCATTTTTTAGCAATGTGCATATAAGGTTTCTTCTTTGTCTGTTTTAGTTTGATATCTAGGGTTTAATTTTTATCCATTTTTGGTTGCAGATACAACATGGCTTCTCCTATTAGAAGAATTCCAAGGTTTGGATGTCAATGTAAGTGAACTGCTTCTCCTAATTGTAGTTCTTTTTCTAATGCTGCTCCTGATACGTCTCAAAAGTATCGAAAATTTCTGCTTGCTCCATGCATGTTTTGTGTGATATTTCTATGATCTAGATACACTTTCATACACTTTTGATCATATTTGGACTAACCTATTAACTCAGTGCACCCCAGCGCCAAATTCTGTTTTCTGCTGTTTTTTTATTCCAGGTTTCCCCCATATTAAAAGTACTCCAAAAATTTGGGAAAATCGTATAAAAAATCAGAGCATCAGAAGCTTCCGGAACCCCGAAGGAGGGGCGGGGGCCCACCACCAGGTGCCCAGGCGGCCACCTGGCGCGGCCTAGGGCTTGGCCGCGCCAGTGGGGGCGCCTGGACCCCTGGTGCCCCCCTGGCTGCCCCCCTTCGCCTATATATTCCCCGTGATGTGAAACTTCCAAAAAGAGAACCTTTTTTCGTGATCTTGCCTCTATTCCGCCGTCGCCACGCTTCCCAGACCGGGAGTGCTAGCAGACATCTTCCAGGCACCCTGCCGGAGGGAGGATCGATCTCCGGGAGCTCCCCCTTCACCATGGGAGCTTCCCGGATGTGTCGTGAGTAGTTTCCTTTGGACCATGTATCCGTCATCAGTAGCTATGTGATGTTCTTCTCCCCTCTTTGTTCTTCATGGTTTAGACCTCGTGAGCTTCCCTACATGATCGGGCACATATGTAATCTCTCAGCTGTTGCTATGCTGAGTTTGATGAGATCTGATGGATTATGAGATTATGTTCAGATTGTGATAGAGTAATATATTTGGTTCTTATGTTTTATATTTTTGTTCCTAAGTAATTCTTGCATGTTCCCCGTTGCTGTGTATTGCTTTGGCCAAGTAGTAGGTAGTAACTCCAAGAGGGAACGTTATGCTCGATTGTGGGTTCATGCCCCCTGATGACACGCTTGCGTGACAGAAACATGAGTCTAGGGGATGTGATGTTGCCACAAGTGGGAAAACAATGGTGCTTGTAACCGCGGTTGCAAGGATTGGTTACTTTACGCAAAGTGCTTCTTAATGCAGTTGTCTATTGCTTTGGGTTTACACATTGGGTGGGGCTCGCAACTTAATACCAGCGAGATGTTATGGATAGATATCTCAAGGTGGATGATTATTAGTAGATGCAGTTGAATTTCGTTCTACTTATTTTGGCGTACTGCCCATGATTTTGATCCTCTTCCTTTCTTTTGTAGCATAGTTATCATTGCAGTGCGTTTACAATTCTGTCAATTTCCCATCTGTAATTTGTTTACCTCGCATAGCAGTTTTTTCATCTTTGGGGAGAGAGACATCACTAGTGAACATCACGGGACCCGGTCCATATTCTCATCACTTTTTACACGCTCATTTACTTTTCTACTTTTACTTTCAGTTGCTATCATTATCATTATCCCTTGTGTTTTGATCCTTTGTAAACAACAAGACCGGAGAAATTGAAAACCTCTCTGAACTTCGTTGGGAGCAATGTTATGTGTGTCTGTGTGCAGGTCCACGTCAGTCGCGCTGCTGACACCTACTTATCATCTCTGGAGTCCTACAGGTCGATACTCTCAACCTCGGTATCTTCACCGAGGGACACATGCCGCTACGCTGCATCTCACCTTCCACTTGGGGTAACCAACGAAGGGCGAGAAGCAATTGTCATCTCTCGTGTATCAAGCAAATTTCTGGCGTCGTTGCCGGGGACTCCGAGTGCTAAGATAGGGGAGTTTCCCACTACCTTTTACCTTTGCTTTTTAGTCTTGTTAGTTTACCTTTCAGTTTTTATCTTTGTGTCTTATATCAAAAATTACAAAAGTTCTGCCACACTTTCTGCTACTATGGGTTCCACTGAAAACACCAAGTTGTGTGACTTCACTAGTCACAACAACAAATACTTCGTCTGCACTTATATTGCCACACCTACCACTTCAGCTACTTCTTATGAAATTAAACCTTCTTTGCTAAACCTTGTTATGAGAGACCAATTCTTTGGTGCTGGAGATGATGCTGCTTTACACTTAAATAATTTTTTTGATTTATGTGATATGCAAAAGTATAAAGAAGTAGAAGGTGATGTTGTTAAGATCAAGAT
Source organism: Bromus sterilis (assembly GCA_950022295.1). Taxonomy (NCBI): domain Eukaryota; kingdom Viridiplantae; phylum Streptophyta; class Magnoliopsida; order Poales; family Poaceae; genus Bromus; species Bromus sterilis. The sequence goes on from OX465596.1 coordinate 238,320,123, forward strand.
TTTTCCTTTCTCTTTGAGGGAAGGAGCTAAAATCTTGTTTCAATCTTTGCCTAGGAATAGCATAGATTCTTGGGATAATTGCAAAGATGCTTTTATTGGGAAGTATTACCCACCTTCTAAAATTATCCAATTGAGAAGTAACATTATGAATTTTAAGCAATTGGATAATGAACACGTTGCCCAAGCTTGGGAATGTATGAAAATTCTTGTTAAGAAATGCCCTACACATGGTTTGACTACCTGGATGGTTATCCAGACTTTTTATGCAGGCTTGAACTTTACCTCGTGGAACCTATTAGATTCCGCCACGGCAGGAACCTTTATGTCAACTACACTTGGTGCTGCCACCAAGCTTCTCGATGAGATGATGACCAACTATTCCCAATGGCACACCGAACGCACTCCAACAGGTAGGAAGGTAAACTCTGTCGAGGAGATTACCTCCCTAAATGAAAAAGTTGACCTAATTATGTCTCTACTTGCCAAGCAACCCTCTATTGATCCTCATGATGTTCCTTTAAATTCTTTGGTTGATCAGGAACAAGTAGATGTGAAATTTATTGCTAGAAACAACTTTAACAACAATGCTTATAGGGGCAATTTTGCTAGTAATCCTAGACCGTTTCCATCCAACTATGGGAACACCAACACTTATCCTAGCAACAATAACCCCACTTCTGAACTACAAAATATACTTAGAGACTTTATCACTACCCAAAAAGCCTTCAACAAGAATGTAGAAGAGAAATTAGCTAAGTTATATAATCTCTCTTTAAAGGTAGATAGCTTAGCCCTTGATGTTGAGATGCTAAAAAATAGAACCGCCCACTCCTATTAATTCTATCCAATTGCAAATTAATGAAAATATTAGGATGATGGCTAAACTTAAAGAGAGATGGGCTAGAGAAAGAGAGCAAGAGGATAGAATTAAGAGCCTTCCTAAACACCACACAGTTGCCACTATCCAAATTGTTGAGGATACCGAAACTATTAGCACCCAATGCACTCCTGGTCCCATTGGACCTATTAATGGTTATGCTAGTACCTCAACCGTAGAAGAAAAAACTCCTATGAACATAGAGGGTTTAAAAAAAGTGAGATTAGATGACACTACTACCACCTTTGATATTAGTGATATTGATTTTGATAGTTGCACCCTCTCAAAAGTTATTAGCTTGCTACACAAAATGTCTAGAGACCCCCACACTAGCACACTTAATATTGCCTTCACGGAGCATATCACAAATGCTCTCATCAAAGCTAGGGAGGAGAATCTTAGGATAGAAGCCTCCATACCTAGGAAGCTAGATGATGGTTGGGACCCTATGATCAAAATTAAATTAAATAACTTCTCTTGCTATGCTTTATGTGACGTTGGAGCTAGTACCTCTGTCATGCCCAAAAGAATGTATGATATGTTTGAATTGAAACCTTTTGATTCTGGTTCTTTTGGTGTTCGTCTTGTTGATTCTTCCGTAAAGAAACCTTTGGGGAAGATCGAAGATGTTCTTATCATTGTCAATGACAACTATGTTCCCATTGATTTTATTATTATGGATATAGAGTGTGAACCTTTATGTCCAATTATTTTGGGACGTCCTTTTATTCGCACCGTTGGTGCTACCGTTGACATGAAAGAGGGGAATATAAAATTTCAATTCTCTCTCAAAAAGGGGATGGAACACTTCCCTAGAAAGAAAATCAAGTTACCTTTTGAATCCGTTACACGGGCTAGCTATTCTCTTTCTCTCGATAAAACTTGATTCTTCTTTTGCTTTATGCCTAGCTTACAGGCGTAAAAGAAAGCGCTTGTTCGGAGGCAACCCTAGATGTTTTTACTTCTAATTTTAGTGGTCTTGATGATTTTTACTACTGTAGCAACATCATTGTATCTTTATTTTCATGCTTTGTACCAAGTTATAGCCTCTTATGACAAGGGAAGCAAAAGTTGTGACATGCTGTCTAGAAAACATATTTTGTCTTCTTGACGGAAAAAATTGGATCAAATCAACAGTTCATCTTTTTGAGCTGAAATTTTTACACAGCATGCTCTATACAATTGTGAAACTTTCGTATGTTCTGTGTTTTTTTATTTGAATGTAGAAGTGCCCCGAAAAAATTCTCTACTACCTGTTGTTCTGTTTTTCACAGATTCTGCCACGTTTTGCCTCTCCTTACTTTTGCAAACCTTAAGCTTCCTTTTTCTTTGCAAAAACCTTTTGGAAATCTTGAGAAATAGTAGATCTTCAAGAATATCTTTATATCCAGTGGGGAAAAATTATTTTATTAAGGGTACTAACCTCTCTAATCAACTTATGATGAGTTATGTATGAAGGGAGTTTTCAAGTGTGCGATGGAAGATGATGAAAGAAGATCCGAGAGTGTCAAACGCTCAAGCTTGGCGATGCCCCATGCATACCCAATAAATATTCAAGGACACTCAACTATCTAAGATTGGTGATGCCCCCGTGCATCCCCTTCTCCATCAACAATCATCAGTTCGTCCTTCGTCTCACTATATTTTTATCACTTCATGCGTTATGTGCTATGCTTGGAGCGTCTCTGTAAGGCCCGATATGCGGTACTGTTCCAGATCTAGGTGTTTCCACCCAGATCCGGGGACGAAGCACATATCGGTCCCACCGCGACATATGACAAAGCCATATGCCCCGGATTTCCAACATGATATCACAACATTACAGATACAGGATACAACATCTCATACAATCGGCATACAACTGCCTCAAATACAATACAACAACGGAAGATACATGTCTGGGTACAGACTACAATCAAATGCCTACTGGCAAAGAGAAAAGCATCGATCCCATAACCACACGGGTCCAGGCCCTCCGCCGGGATCCTCCTAACTAGTCGTCGTCGAGTCTCCACGTGAAACGTCGATCACCATACCTGTTGTCGATCAAGAACCCTGAAAAGAGTTTGGGGGTAGTATCATGAGTACAGAGGTACTCAGCATCCAACTGTAGTGGTCATCTGACCCAGCAAGGACTTCATCACTCGTCATTCTAGGACAACTAGTAGTTTACGGTAAGGAAGGGGTAAGTGGTGAGGTTGCTGCCGCACTAGCATTTATGAAGTGGCTAACGATCTAGAGAGTAAGATAAGAAGTCAAGCATTCGATGAGGAATCGCCTCCAACAAGTCTTACTATCAACTACTTACGCAAACATAACACCTATCCTATCCTTGTCCTCCTCTTCGCATCCCGACGAAGAAGAAGCAGTCAAGGCACACACACGTTGATCAAATTATATTAAGATAAACTCAGTTGTTGTTGTCTATGAACAAGGAGTAGGTCTCAAGTCGTCCATAACCGTGGACACGGCTTCTCGAAAAGATTTAACCCTGCAGGGGTGTACCAACTGCCCATTACGAGGCTCCGCACGCACGTCCATCACTCTTAGTTGCTACCCATCACAGGCAACCATTTTATGATTTAGTTCCAAGAGATCCGAAACGACAGGTCCCTCTAACTAACAACGAAAAAATCTGGGTGGCCCCCGGTGAGTCGACATCCATCTCAGGAGCCGGCCGCTCTCTCGATCTGGTCTCTACCGTCTGTCTCGGGTTTGGATAGCCGGTTAGTTCTCTTATGAGACCGGGTCCTCAGCCGGACAAAGTGGGCCAGCCAAGAAACTATGTCCTCCTGGCCCTGGTTTGTTTGTAAACAACTGGCGGCCGACCAGCACACACACGGTTTCAAATGGTAAATCAGCTTGGGCCACCACTAGAAATGTTTGAAGCTAGGTAGGTAAGAAAAGGGGACCCCATAAAATCCCACACGCGGTTAGGCACGCTCAGTCTTAAAACCAATACCCGGAACTCGGATCCTAGGTGACTCGAATGGAACAAAGCGTCGGGGCGGGATAGCCTAGACCTTCCATCCTTCGTCGAATATAGTCAACATTATAATAATCAATATCATCAACAACAATAATAACAATAATGTGATATCCCAACCCAAAGAGTATCAGGGTAACATCGTAGCATCCTAAGCATGCATACTAAGCAGGGGCTGAGCAACGAGCAAAAGTAACATAGCAGTACAAGGTTTGCTGGGAGGGGACATGGTTGTATCGGTTTGAAAGAGGCTGTAAACATGTGGTAGGATCAAACATCGAAGCTAACCTAGACTAGCATGCAAACCGCTGGTTGAAATAGAATGGATCATAAGTAATGCAAGTCCTTGCCTATTGAGAAGTCGGGTTCCGAAGGTGTAGTTGATCGCAAGCTCGCATCGTCTCCGAGAGGTACCCGCGGAAGCACACAAGAAGTAAACACTGGAAAGCAATCAACGAGCAAGCATCTATTACTACGAGGCAAACACGAGCAAGCATCAACAAGAAGCAACACGAGACATCGCACCTACCGTCGAGAGCGGTTGCTAACAATTTAAGTGGAGTACTCGTCACACACGACGATACTGCACGTTTACGGTGGTTCAAGTTGTTTAGCTACAGGTGATCAACAAAGGTTGTTAACATGGCAACTCAAACAAGCATGGCATAGCACTCAAACATGGCAAGAGGTGAAGCATAAATAAACTACCTGATCTAGTCACTTTAAGTGGGGGTAAAATCCTAGACATGCAAACTATTGCGGACCCCACGATAAAAATGGAATTTGGTACTGTTTTGCCTAAACAATATTTTATTATTTTTATTAGCAAGCAAGAACAGAAAAAACACAATCTACATGCAATTCTAGTCAAGTTACATATAAGAAACATTTTAAACAGAGCAACGGTTAAAAAGTTATTGCAGTTACAGTTACAGTGGCAAGCAGTGTAATTAGCAGTCAAACAACAAGTAAACAAGCTCAAACATGGCAACAAGCAACATTTTATTAATCTACGCGCAAAACGGAGCAACTTTCATGTAGAAAGCGTCTCCATCGGAGCTACCGGTGAAAAGTTATAGCACTCGCAAAAATAACTAATACAACTGCAAATTAAAAAGCCTAGGAAACAAAAAAAACACTACTGGGCCGAAACTAGGCTATTTGGGGCCAACAGGAAAAAAACAGATCTAATAAAAATAAATAAAAAAAGGGGCAGCCTCACCTTTGGGCCGTGGCCCAAGTGGCCTGGGAAGGGGGCTGCGGCCTGGCTGGGCCGTGGCTGGCCTGGGCCGCCTGGGCGCGCGAGGCCCACGTGGGCGCTGGGAGGTTGGTTCGTCCCGACCGGGATCGATCCCGATCCAGGGTCGGCTGGCGGCGGCGACCTCCTGGCCGGCAACGAACTCCGGCACAGGGTCAGGGCGGCGCAGGTCATGAGGATGGCCGGAGGGGGTGCACGTCTCCCAGATCCGGCAGGTGGCGAGGCAAGCGGCGGCTTCCGGCGATCTCCTGTCCATGGCGGCAGCTCGGGCCGAGGTCAATCATGGCGCGCCAGTCCTGGACAGAGGGATAGAGAGATGAGGGAGAGACAGGAGGAGAGGAGGCGTGGCCGCGGCATGGAGGGGCTCACCGGCGTCTGCGGGGACAGGGGCTCGCCGGCCGGAGCAGCGAAGGCGGCGCGGCAGCTCGGTGGTTCCACAGGAGGCGCTCGGGTGCGGGCTGGCTACGGCCCGGGCGTGGGAGCTGCGTTGTGGTGACGTGGCCTCACGAGGATCGTCCGATCCACATCGGACGGATCACAGCGCTGCAGCTAGATCTGGCGTGGGGGTGTGGCTAGCTCCAAGTGGCGGCGGGGGAGAGGGAAGGCACGGAATTGGAGGGAGGCTGTCTAGGGTTTGTCCAGATTTGGTAGGTAGCACTGCTATAAATAGCAAGTGGGTGTTTGGGGGTGTTTTTGGGCCACGAAATGGCCCGTTTCGGGTCCGGTTTTTCGGGTGGCTAGAATCCAAAGATAAAAGGGGTATTTGGGGGTCCAGCTAACAGCTCACGCGCGACATTTTGAAAAATACGCCACAGGGCTTACACCGGCTACTATGCCTGGCACACCCGAACGTTCACCTACTCGACGAAGTCGGAATCGCGCGAAATTTGAAACACAACATCGCCACACTGTAAGCACGTCGTCTACAACGTTTCACGCCGAACCGAGACGACGATTAACTCCCGATAAAATAACCCAGCTAAATATAAATGGGGTTTTTCGCACCGATGGTGAAGGATGGTCTTTGTGCGGGAAGTTGCGACAGTGCTCGGGTGAAACCCGATGCCGCAACGAGGTCGTGTGCCGTTGGGAAAAGGGTTCGGTCACGCAACCGATACGAGAATACGGGGGAGAAATATTCACCGATTATTATTTCGGTGAAGCAAACACTGCAACAATACAGACAATCAAACAATTCACGCAGAAAACAAAAATTTTATTTTTTGCAAAAACTGGGCTGTTACAATACAACACCACCAACAAGGGATCTCGTCCCGAGATCCAGGACGATCCCGGGGAGAGGGGGGGAGAGAAAAGAGACGACGATCTTCAACACCACCAACAAGGGACTCTGCTCCATGTCGACGTCAAACTTCTGTCGAGATAAATTTCCGCAGGGATACGACATCGCCGAAAACGCGAAGTCGTCGGTGTCAAGAGGAGGAACGACAACGATAACCGGATCAAAGGATAGTGTTTTCGACGCAAGTCGTGAAAACACCGGAAAATGGAGGACAATGGACGACCAAGATGATATCCGAAACAGAAGAAGCTAAATGTACTACAGGAATTCCCACCTGAGCTCGGAATCGAGACAATACGCTGCAAGCAAGGCATTGTAACTATTCCGAACTTGACACACTCGAGACCCTAAAGTTTGAAGGGGGATAAGTCGAGAGTAAAACACTTACGACACTTGTCCTGACCAGAGCAAGGGTAAGGAGTAAAAAGAATCCTACTCTCCGATAACTAACTTAGTAACTACAAAATAATTTTTGTCTAGACTTGACTTCGGCCAGAGAGGGGATCCTACGGTCGGTAAGGCTCTGATACCAAGTTGTAAGGCCCGATATGCGGTACTGTTCTAGATCTAGGTGTTTCCACCCAGATCCGGGGACGAAGCACATATCGGTCCCACCGCGACATATGACAAAGCCATATGCCCCGGATTTCCAACATGATATCACAACATTACAGATACAGGATACAACATCTCATACAATCGGCATACAACTGCCTCAAATACAATACAACAGCGGAAGATACATGTCTGGGTACAGACTACAATCAAATGCCTACTGGCAAAGAGAAAAGCATCGATCCCATAACCACACGGGTCCAGGCCCTCCGCCGGGATCCGCCTAACTAGTCGTCGTCGAGTCTCCACGTGAAACGTCGATCACCATACCTGTTGTCGATCAAGAACCCTGAAAAGAGTTTGGGGGTAGTATCATGAGTACAGAGGTACTCAGCATCCAACTGTAGTGGTCATCTAACCCAGCAAGGACTTCATCACTCGTCATTCTAGGACAACTAGTAGTTTACGGTAAGGAAGGGGTAAGTGGTGAGGTTGCTGCCGCACTAGCATTTATGAAGTGGCTAACGATCTAGAGAGTAAGATAAGAAGTCAAGCATTCGATGAGGAATCGCCTCCAACAAGTCTTACTATCAACTACTTACGCAAACATAACACCTATCCTATCCTTGTCCTCCTCTTCGCATCCCGACGAAGAAGAAGCAGTCAAGGCACACACACGTTGATCAAATTATATTAAGATAAACTCAGTTGTTGTTGTCTATGAACAAGGAGTAGGTCTCAAGTCGTCCATAACCGTGGACACGGCTTCTCGAAAAGATTTAACCCTGCAGGGTTCTACCAACTTCCCATTACGAGGCTCCGCACGCACGTCCATCACTCTTAGTTGCTACCCATCACAGGCAACCATTTTATGATTTAGTTCCAAGAGATCCGAAACGACAGGCCCCTCTAACTAACAACGAACAAATCTGGGTGGCCCCCGGTGAGTCGACATCCATCTCAGGAGCCGGCCGCTCTCTCGATTTGTCTCTACCGTCTGTCTCGGGTTTGGATAGCCGGTTAGTTCTCTTATGAGACCGGGTCCTCAGCCGGACAAAGTGGGCCAGCCAAGAAACTATGTCCTCCTGGCCCTGGTTTGTTTGTAAACAACTGGCGGCCGACCAGCACACACACGGTTTCAAATGGTAAATCAGCTTGGGCCACCACTAGAAATGTTTGAAGCTAGGTAGGTAAGAAAAGGGGACCCCATAAAATCCCACACGCGGTTAGGCACGCTCAGTCTTAAAACCAATACCCGGAACTCGGATCCTAGGTGACTCGAATGGAACAAAGCGTCGGGGCGGGATAGCCTAGACCTTCCATCCTTCGTCGAATATAGTCAACATTATAATAATCAATATCATCAACAACAATAATAACAATAATGTGATATCCCAACCCAAAGAGTATCAGGGTAACATCGTAGCATCCTAAGCATGCATACTAAGCAGGGGCTGAGCAACGAGCAAAAGTAACATAGCAGTACAAGGTTTGCTGGGAGGGGACATGGCTGTATCGGTTTGAAAGAGGCTGTAAACATGTGGTAGGATCAAACATCGAAGCTAACCTAGACTAGCATGCAAACCGCTGGTTGAAATAGAATGGATCATAAGTAATGCAAGTCCTTGCCTGTTGAGAAGTCGGGTTCCGAAGGTGTAGTTGATCGCAAGCTCGCATCGTCTCCGAGAGGTACCCGCGGAAGCACACAAGAAGTAAACACTGGAAAGCAATCAACGAGCAAGCATCTATTACTACGAGGCAAACACGAGCAAGCATCAACAAGAAGCAACACGAGACATCGCACCTACCGTCGAGAGCGGTTGCTAACAATTTAAGTGGAGTACTCGTCACACACGACGATACTGCACGTTTACGGTGGTTCAAGTTGTTTAGCTACAGGTGATCAACAAAGGTTGTTAACATGGCAACTCAAACAAGCATGGCATAGCACTCAAACATGGCAAGAGGTGAAGCATAAATAAACTACCTGATCTAGTCACTTTAAGTGGGGGTAAAATCCTAGACATGCAAACTATTGCGGACCCCACGATAAAAATGGAATTTGGTACTGTTTTGCCTAAACAATATTTTATTATTTTTATTAGCAATCAAGAACAGCAAAAACACAATCTACATGCAATTCTAGTCAAGTTACATATAAGAAACATTTTAAACAGAGCAACGGTTAAAAAGTTATTGCAGTTACAGTTACAGTGGCAAGCAGTGTAATTAGCAGTCAAACAGCAAGTAAACAAGCTCAAACATGGCAACAAGCAACATTTTATTAATCTACGCGCAAAACGGAGCAACTTTCATGTAGAAAGCGTCTCCATCGGAGCTACCGGTGAAAATTTATAGCACTCGCAAAAATAACTAATACAACTGCAAATTAAAAAGCCTAGGAAACAAAAAAAACACTACTGGGCCGAAACTAGGCTATTTGGGCCCAACAGGAAAAAAAACAGATCTAATAAAAATAAATAAAAAAAGGGGCAGCCTCACCTTTGGGCCGTGGCCCTAGTGGCCTGGGAGGGGGCTGCGGCCTGGCTGGGCCGTGGCTGGCCTGGGCCGCCTGGGCGCGCGAGGCCCACGTGGGCGCTGGGAGGTTGGTTCGTCCCGACCGGGATCGATCCCGATCCAGGGTCGGCTGGCGGCGGCGACCTCCTGGCCGGCGACGAACTCCGGCACAGGGGCAGGGCGGCGCAGGTCATGAGGATGGCCGGAGGGGGTGCACGTCTCCCAGATCCGGCAGGTGGCGAGGCAAGCGGCGGCTTCCGGCGATCTCCTGTCCATGGCGGCAGCTCGGGCCGAGGTCAATCATGGCGCGACGGCCAGTCCTGGACAGAGGGATAGAGAGATGAGGGAGAGACAGGAGGAGAGGAGGCGTGGCCGCGGCATGTAGGGGCTCACCGGCGTCTGCGGGGACAGGGGCTCGCCGGCCGGAGCAGCGAAGGCGGCGCGGCGGCTCGGTGGTTCCACGGGAGGCGCTCGGGTGAGGGCTAGCTGCGGCCCGGGCGTGGGAGCTGCGTTGTGGTGACGTGGCCTCACGAGGATCGTCCGATCCGCATCGGACGGATCACAGCGCTGCAGCCAGATCTGGCGTGGGGGTGTGGCTAGCTCCAAGTGGCGGCGGGGGAGAGGGAAGGCACGGAATTGGAGGGAGGCTGTCTAGGGTTTGTCCAGATTTGGTAGGTAGCACTGCTATAAATAGCAAGTGGTTGTTTGGGGGTGTTTTCGGGCCACGAAATGGCCCGTTTCGGGTCCGGTTTTTCGGGTGGCTAGAATCCGAAGATAAAAGGGGTATTTGGGGGTCCAGCTAACAGCTCACGCGCGACATTTTGAAAAATACGCCACAGGGCTTACACCGGCTACTATGCCTGGCACACCCGAACGTTCACCTACTCGACGAAGTCGGAATCGCGCGAAATTTGAAACACAACATCGCCACACTGTAAGCACGTCGTCTACAACGTTTCACGCCCAACCGAGACGACGATTAACTCCCGATAAAATAACCCAGCTAAATATAAATGGGGTTTTTCGCACCGATGGTGAAGGCTGGTCTTTGTGCGGGAAGTTGCGACAGTGCTCGGGTGAAACCCGGTGCCGCAACGAGGTCGTGTGCCGTTGGGAAAAGGGTTCGGTCACGCAACCGATACGATAATATGGGGGAGAAATATTCACCGATTATTATTTCGGTGAAGCAAACACTGCAACAATACAGACAATCAAACAATTCACGCAGAAAACAAAATTTTTAATTTTTGCAAAAACTGGGCTGTTACAGTCTCGCTCTTAGGTTTTATTTTTAGTTTTCTTTAGCTTTTCTTGTTGTTCATAACAAGTTAGACCCCATCTTACATTGTGTGGGAGATAAACACGCTCCACTCCAATCTAGAACACATCATAGGATTTTTCATGCTTATCTTTTTGCTGTTGTCTGTTCTTTATCTTTTCGTAGCTACTGCCATGTTTAGTTTTAGTTTGTATTTAGCAAGAGCCTTGGCTTTTGTTTAGTTTGTTGCTGTAACTCTCTTTAGTTTTCATGTTTATCTTGTTATGAGAGTTGGTTGTTGCACTAAGTTGTGTCTTGTCTTGAAAATAGGTAATTGAGGTTGCTATTTAATTTTAGTAGTAACTTGCAATAGTTTTGATGTATTGATGTGAGTAATGTTTGAACTTTTGGTGTCAAGAGCTCTAGCCTATTAGTGATAGGTGACGTATTTTGGGAAATCCGTGTGTATTTTCAAAACCTACAAAACTAGTTGAGAACTCTAGCTACTAGATGTATCACTAATCTTTGGAGGGATCGGATATAATAGTACACTCACGTACCATGAGTCAAGGATGCGCAAGGATAACCAAACCCCCATACACTCCTCCTCGGGGCACTTGTCTCTTTGTGAACATCCTTATTAGATTGAGAGTTACCGATAATAAGTGCATGAGTTCTTCGGACTAATGTAAGTATTGAAAGTTGACACTTCCACCTCCTCATATTTTCTAGCCTTTCTCGTGCCGTGCATTGCCTTCTTCTCACTACGAGAGTTGGCGTCCACCTTCGCCAGTACATCTAAACCCTTGGCATGATACGCTCTGTCATCATAAACCTCCTTATATCTTTCCTCAAAACAACCACCATACCTACCTATCAAGGCATTTCCATAGCCTTTCCGAGATATATTGCCATGCAACATCCACCTCTTCATGACTTGATCTTCATGTCATACATGTTCCTGCTACACTGGAAGTGGCATACATTGCATACATCTTCTTTATGATTTGAGTACCTTGTAAAGTGTGAAAGATCTTCTATAACCTCTTGTAAATTAGAGTGTTGCCCTTAAGTGAGGAAAAGATCCCAAAGTGGACAAATTAAATATCCCAAAGAGGACAAATGAGAGTTGAATAGAAAGAGACATTGAGGCCACCGACAAATTCAAAAAAATAGAAAAAAGAGAAAAAGAAATAAAAAGAGAGAAAGGGGCAACACTACTATCCTTTTGAAAGATGCACACTAGTACTCCCTCTTATCCTTGTACTCCATAGAGATGATCATTCATGCATATAGCTATGTGGGGACCTTCACACTATAGAAATTGGCTTGCATATTCCAAGGATGAGCCTCCTCAAAAGAGCTCTTGGTCTTCATGAGCGAGCAAGTTAGATGCACCCCCCACTAGTTCCATTGGATAGCTTTTCTAGCTCATATGTGCATCCGTTGCATGGCAATCCCTACTCCTCACATCATATCTATCATTTGGCCTTCTCGCCTATGATTGTACTCATTGATGTGAGCCTTTCTCACCCTTTTTTTCTTCCTCCTCCACCATATTTCTCTCTCTTCCATCCTAAGTGTCAACTCTCGTGCTTACGCTCATCCATTGCATGACTGCTCAAAATATTGAAAGGGAGTGGATCAAATTGACTTGTACCTGGCTAGTGGTCTGGGGACGACTCAAGATAAGATTCCAAAGAAGACCAAGTGTGAAACTGTAGTAGATTGAGTTCTCAACAAAAAATGTTTTTTTCTCGTATTCCCTATCCCCCTTCTTGCATGCAAACACCATTTGGAGACATTTGAGTCACGGACATCGAGAGCTCTTGCGCCTAATGTTCTTTCGTTGCTTGTTTCAATGCTAATATAGATTCTTGCATGTTATGACTTGAATTGAATCACATACCTTGATTTCTTTACTTTTCAAAGTTCTTATATGGTTGCTAGCATGTCACCACAGAAATTATGCTTGTTATCATTTACCTACTCGAGGACGAGCAGGAATTAAGCTTGGGGATGTTGATACGTTCCAAACGTATTCGATAATTTATTCTTGCTCCATGCATGTTGTGTGTGCTAGTGCTATGATCTAGATACACTTTCATACACTTTTGATCATATTTGGACTAACCTATTAACTCAGTGCACCCCAGTGCCAGTTTCTGTTTTCTACTGTTTTTTTATTCCAGGTTTCCCCCATATTAAAAGTGCTCCAAAAATTCGGGATATATCGGATAAAAAATCAGCGCATCGGAAGCGTCCAGAACCCCGCACGAGGGCCGGGGGTCCACCACCAGGTGCCCAGGCGGCCACCTGGCGCGGCCTAGGGCTTGGCCGCGCCAGGGGGGCGCCTTGGACCCCTGGTGGCCCCCCTGGCTGCCCCCCTTCGCCTATATATTACCCGTGACGTGAAACTTCCGAAAAGAGAACTTTTTTCGCGATCTCCCCTCTGTTCCACCGCCGCCTCCACGCTTCCAAGATCGGGAGGGCCAGCAGACTTCCTCCTGGCACCCTTCCGGAGGGAGGATCGACCTCCGGGAGCTCCCCCTTTACCATTGACGCTTCCCGGATGTGCCATGAGTAGTTTCCCTTTGACCATGGGTCCGTGATCAGTAGCTATGTGATGTTCTCCTCCCATCTTTGTTCTTCATGGTTTAGACCTCGTGAGCTGCCCTACATGATCGAGACACATATGTAATCTTTCAGCTGTTGCTATGCTGAGTTTGATGGGATCTGATGGATTATGAGAATATGTTCAGATTGTGATAGAGTAATATATTTGGTTCGTATCTTTTATATTTTTGTTCCTAAGTAATTCTTGCATGTTCTCCGTTGTTGTTTATTGCTTTGGCCAAGTAGTAGGTAGTTACTCCAAGGGGGAACGTTATGCTCGATTGTGGGTTCATGCCCCCTGATGACACGCTTGAGTGACAGAAACATGAGTCTAGGGGATGTGATGTTGCCACAAGGAGGAAAATAACGGTACTTGTAACCGCGGTTGCAAGGATTGTTTACTTTACGCAAAGTGCTTTTTAAGGCAGTTGTCTGTTGCTTTGGGTTTACACTTTGGGTGGGGCTCGCAACTTAATAACAACGAGATGTTCCGGATAGATATCTCAAGGTGGATGATTAGTAGTAGATGCAGTTGGATTTTGGTCTACTTATTTTGGCGTACTGCCCATGCTTTTGAGCCTCTTCCTTTCTTTTGTAGCATAGTTAGCATGGAGGTGTGTTTATAATCATGTCAATTTCTCATCTGTAATTTGTTTACCTCGCATAGCAGTTTTATCGTCTTTTGGGAGAGAGACATCACTAGTGAACATCACGGGACCCCGGTCCATATTCTCATCACTGTTTACACGCTCATTTACTTTTCTTCTTTTACTTTCAATTTCTATCATTATCATTATCCCTTGTGTTTTGATCCTTTGTAAACAACAAGACCTCTCTGAACTTCGTTGGGAGCAGAGTTATTTGTGTCTGTGTGCAGATCCACGTAAGTTGCGCCGCTGACACCTACTTATCATCTCCGGAGTCCTACTGGTCGATACTCTCAACCTCTCTATATTCACCGTGGGAAACTTGCCGCTACGCTGCATCTCACCTTCCACTTGGGGTAACCAACGAAGGGCAAGAAGCAATTATCATCTCTCGCGTATCAGCTCCAGCCTGATACTTTCATTCTTTTTGTGTCTCCATTAGATAATACAACCTCTTCTTCCCCAATTGATGCCTCACCAATCAGTATGGCTCCCCCATCTGGTAATACATCAAAGTGCACTGCATTTTTTATATGTGGTCAATTTCTTTGTTTAAACCAAATAATGCACTGCATCATAGATTCCCTTACCAGGGTCCATTTGAGACATGTGGCAAATTGATATGAACTGCCTCAAGTTAATTGTTAAACATGATATGAACTTTATTTAGTTTTTTGTTTTTCTTAATATTAAACATAAACTACCAAGAGATCACTTCATTTTGTACATTGCTTTGTATTTTTTGTCTATCCACATGTGGTTGCCAAATTGATATGAGTTGCATTAAGTTTAGTTTTCTCTCTCACAGAACTGCATGAATTTTTTGGTTTGAACATCAAAGTGCACTGCATTTTATATGTTGTCAATTTCTTATTGAACTAATTAGCGCATTGCATCATAGATTCCCTTGCCAAGGACCATTTTCAGACATGTAGAAAATTGATATGAACTGCCTCAAGTGACATGAAATGCATTAAGTTTTCTGGTATGTTTATTTCATAAAACATAAACTGCTAAAGTGAGCACTGCATTTGTACACACTACACCACGGTAGAGCTTACGTGACACATTTTTGTGGGCAAAGGTGAAATAATCTCTACAAAATAATTGTCACCATAGCTTTTAATTTTCATCTTCAGATCATGTGTCGGCAAAAGTACATCAGTGTAGACACATTAAGAGTCAGCAATCACAAAGCGACAATGTATCTGTCAGTAATTGCTTAATAACATATTATGTGTCGGCGTATGTTTGGACCTTGACAATTTTTCAGTCGGCGTAGGTAGATACTTAGTGACCTAAAATATGTGGGTGTACGTAGGGTGTATGGAGACAAACTAAGTGTCGACATAGATGAATACGTGTCAATGAACTGGAAACTTGTGGCGCGAGATTTCAGCGCGAGGTCGAAATTTTGGGGTGTTCGTGCAAAATATCCTCCAACCCATGCAAAATATCCCCAACTCGAACCCAACTGCACAACCCTAACCCATTCCTGCCGCCGCCGCCGCCCTCGTGCTCGATCCACAAACCCGCCGCCGACCTCGCGCTCCATCCATTCGTCAAGCCACCGTCTCGGAGCTCGCACTCCCCCGTCCCCAAGCTCCACCCCAACATCCACCCATCCACCTGTCCTTGCACTCTGCCTAATCCCCCGAGCTCCATCCCGAGATCGAGTCGCCGTCCTCGCGATCCACATCCAACCGCCGTACTCGCGCCCCCCTGACGTCCAGCCGTTGTTCTCTCCATCCCCCATCCCTGCTGCTTCCGGGGCTCCGTCTCTGGGCTCACGCTGCTGCCACAATTGCTGTTCCTGGGGCTCCATCTCCGGGCTCCCGCTGATGCCACGTTTGACCACAGCGATCCACACCGCGAGATGCGCTCGAGCGATCCCGGCTGCTAAATACGCGACCGTTCTTCAGGTGGAGGACTCTCCCGTGGGCATCCTAGCAGTCGACAGAGGTATCTTCGGACCAGATCTGCTTCTTAGGAACTGACAAAGTTAAAGTATGGAATGCAATACTCAGTTATAGAGAAAGATTCAATATCTTCAGGCCTAGGATCCATTGTTGATTATTTTCTGTTTTTCCAAGTTTGCATTTACCTAAATTGTGTTTTGACTGCTGAAATTCGTCAAGGATGGGAGTTCTGAAAGTAGAGTACTATGGCGTGCTATCGAGCTTCCATTGTCTGCAAAAATAGTGGGGTAGTAAGATTTAGGTTACTAGAAGTGTAGAAGTATTACTAATATATTGTGTTAATTTTTCAGGCTTGCTCTCGGTTCTGTTGTTGGCAAGGGTTCCTTGGTCATGACTCTGTTCTACAAAAGGTAATAATTGATAATGCAGATAATTCAATTTATCAGCATGATATGTGCCAGTAGTTGTGTTACTCAAAACATTAAGATTTTCTGTATTGTTTGGTCTTCTCTTTTCTATCCAATTCTATTTTTGTTGACATGCCAGGCATGTAGCATTATTCTCATCTACCAATAGAAGAGAGTCCATCATGGATACTCTTGGAAGTACTATATATGGTTGTGTGATCTAAATTATACATCATACACTCTTTACTTCTATGGAAGCACTTGGTCTTTTTAACAATGGGGTTAAATTTTTGAAGGGTTCACTCATGTATACTGATCTTGGTCGTTCAAATGTTATTTTGCTTCACAACTCATTACTCAAAATTAATATTATTTTCTTATGGTAACCGTAATATCCACAATTGTCATAATTACAATGCCCGGTGAGAAACAAATGAATAATTCATTTAGTCTTGCTGACATTTAAGCATGCAACATTGGCAATGGCAGAGAACGGATGGCTACCTCGCTGGGAACCATGGTTGCACAAGTGCAGCAACAAATGAGTGGTGGGTGGAAACGCTACCTCGCCGGGAACCATGGTTGCACACACACAGCAACAAATGAATGGTGGATGGAAAGGCTACCTCATTCGAAGTAGGGCCACGACTTGTAGTGAGCAACTGGTGGCGAATTGAAGGCGGCCTCGCCGGGTACCTTAACTACTAGGTACATTTTATTTATTTCAATAGTAATTATTTCACATGCTATTGCATAAGAATAGTTTCTAAAATGTCACTTTTCAAGGTTGATGGCGTATGTGTTAACACTAAATTGCTTGTGTATATATGTGTCATGGTTTCCTTACTTATACATGGTTATGTAGCTCTTAATCATGAAAATCTAGAGAGGTTGCGAAAGAGGTTGTGTTTTCTTTGGTTAATGCTTATGTGATAGGATATAAAATAGGCAACTAGGTTGTATGATCTCTGTTTCAGATGGTCAATGCCTTGATTGTTGATAAATCTGCAAGCATAGGAACATAGTTCTATATAGTACCATTTGAGCCAATTATAACTTTTGTACAAACTATATTGTTAACTATGATATCATGATGTTTTATTGATCGAATCTCTGTTAATCCACATACGAGCTTTGAACAACTTGATCTGATTCCACTTGTTAATTTTTTGTCAAAAAATTTCAGGCACTTAGCCAACTGGTGCACATGGACGTGATGACTTTGCAGCGGTTATGGACCAACCAACTTGTAATTATGGATCTTATGTATCTTTTAGACCATTTGGTGTTTGGGGTATTTTGGAGCCTGCACTTTGTGCATGTGGATATAGACTTTTGTATTCAGGACCATCTAGTTGAAGTCTCTCATACCAGCAACTACTGCTCATCTTTTTGTGACTTGTGTGTTCTGCGTGATTGTTAAGATGGTCAAAAACATGATCTTTCAAGAACTCAAGATTGATGTGTTTGTCAACTTGCGTTCAATGTATATCCATGTTTGTGAATATATTTTCATTGTTTTATATTATGTGTTCATCTTGAACCTTCTTGTGGATGTGACGATAATAATTGAATTTTTTTAGAGCTTGTATATATAGCTAATAATTGAATTTATTTAGAGCTTGTATATATATATTCTTTTGGCTGCACATCACTTCACCAACAATTTATCTGTTGGCAAAGGTAATATCTGTCGGTGTAGGTAGGGTCTATGTTGATAGATTATCTGTTGGAATAGATATGGTTTACGTGACTAATAAAGTGTCGGCATAGGTAGGGTATATGTGGACAGGTTATCTGTCGGCATAGGTAGGGTGTATGTTGTCTCATGAAGTGTCGGCGTAGGTAGGGTGTATGCAAACATATCATCTGTCGGCGTAGGTAGGGTGTATGCCGACTCAAAAAGTGTCGGGAAGTAAACAACTGTCGGCAATACCTTTGTCCACAGCAAGTCCTCCGACTCTTTCATCTTCTGTCAGCATTGCTGTTAGCAACAACTTATCTGTCGGCAAAGGTATTCTATGCCGACACATTGGTGTGTCACGTAAGGTCTACCATGGTGTAGTGACATTGCGTCGCAAAATTGATATGAGCTGCATTAAGTTTAGTATTCCCTCTTACACACATTTTTTTACCTACATTTTTTTGTCCTGATGGGTCCGGGGGTGGTGGTGTTAACTATTTGATCATACGTTACTTCACAGCCGATGTTGGCGGTGGCGGGACATCTGATCAGGGCAGCATGCCACCTGAATTGAGTGAAACCCAGTCGCAATCTATTGATGGCACAGAACTAGTTACACAGGATTGGATGGTCCCCGATCAGATCGAAGCTGATGTTGAGAGGAAAAGGCAGAATGTGATTGCGCTTGGTAAGACTTTCGAGAAGCCTCATAAGGCAAAGCAAGTAAAGTTTGCTGAGGGCAAGGAGATAGGAAGGAGGGTTCCAGATTCAAACAAGTCTACTAAGTTTTCCCCCGCAAAGAATCCTGTGAAGAGAAAACTCAAGACTGTTGCAGAGGAAGGTATAAGTTCTCCACGGCGGAGCCCACGCGTTGATCACTCAAATAGGCCTAATTATGCTGAGGTTGATGTGGATGGGATTCAAGGAAAGCGGACACGTGCGGACGATTACTCGGGTGTTGATTTTGAGCATCCATCTAAGTTGGCACGGGAAAGTGCAGCTGGAGAAGTGCTGTACAACGATTCTAGTGAGGAGGATGTTGATTCTAGGAAGGTATACGCTTTGTTTTTGTTTTTTTACTATTGTTTAAGTTGTTTTTTGCATGAGTTGCTGATGTGAACTGCATTTTTATTATTTTTTGTAGATTGCTCAGAGTACCAAGAGGAAGAGGTCTGAAGACGATGCTGCGGATGAATGGCGGTTTAACAAGACTGTTCGGCTGTCCATTCCAAATGTATGCAATGTTGTTGCCTTGTTGCAAGAGCCGCACAGAATTTTGTTGCGGCAAGCAGGTTTTGGTATCGTTTTCGACCTGAAAGTAAAGAAGTATGTTTCTCGTGTTCTCATGTGCAAGCTTATGGGAAAGATTGACCCTGACATTATGAGATTGGATTGCTGGTCAAACAAGGTTCTGCAAATCAATCGTGAGGCTGTTCATCACATTTTTGATTTCCCTAGGGTTCTCACACTGCTCCGAGGCCTGCTGCCAGCGGCCATGATGATTTACTAGCTACTCTGAAGGATGAACTTGGTTTTAACCGTTCTCGTAGCATAGATGTGAAGTAACTTCTTAATTTACTTCCCACGCTGGCTGCGGACCCTGCGAAGGTTAATAAGACTGTGAAGGTTTTCTTTCTCATTGTTTTTTAGAGCTTGCTTTTCCCCATCCCTGCAACTCGGTTGTCTAGGGTAGCTGCCATGGTTGAAAACTTGGAATTTTCCTCTATGGCTACCATGGACTTTTGTCAGCTTGTTGTTCAGGAGCTGCAGTCCGCTGTTTACAAGTGGAGTTCTAAAGGGAGCAAGAAGAACTGTGTCGAGGGTTGCACCATCGTGCCCCTGTTCATGTACATCGATTTCTTGAATCTTCGAACTATATCGGTTATGCATACGCGCACGCCACGTGCTGCAATACTGACTCACGCCCAGTTGTTGAAGCTTTACAACACCGACATTATTGTGAAGGGAAAGATCAACCTTGATTCTTACAAGTTTGGCAAGCTGCCGGCCAGTGCACTGCCAGCCTTTGTGTTTTTTATTCTTCCCTTTTTTCGCCATGCTAAATGTGAACCTCTTTTGTACTTACTTGTGAAATGCATCTTTTTTTGTTAATTTTTTCAGTGGAAGGTGGCAGGGGACATTGTGTACAAGCGGACTCCAGTTGCCGAATTGCACGCAAGGTTTTGAAAGCCTCTTGCTAGGGGTTCTCCAATTTGACGGGTTCATGGTGTTGCTAGACCGGTTGCTGGAGGTTTTTCTGGCGACGACAATAAATTTGTTCAGGTCGACGAGCTTCTCGATAGGGTCATCAATTTAACATCTGATTTCCCAACATCCAGTTCCAGGATGAGGAATATTGCTGGATTATTTCCTGAAGGCAAAGGCCCTTCTGAAGCAGAAATCGAGGCCGCTCATAACTTTGAATGTGGGCAGCTTGAATTCCTTAAGCAGATAGTTACGAATACCAGGTCTTCATTTGTTCAGTTTAAGCAGTCTCAGGATTACAAGTGCGCTAGGTATGAGAAGGAAGCTGAGGTAATTGTGAAGGAAATGAACAGGCGTAAACATGTTGTTCAGCCTTCTTTGTCTGACCGCGCGGCTGCGGATGTACGTTTTTTTCATATATGAACTGCTTTTACCCATTTTGTTTTTTGATTTATTCTGTGTGTTGTGGCATTGACCATTTGTTTTTGCCTCCTTTTTTCTTTTCGCAGTACGTAGGAGAATCTTCTAATGCTAACGCGCGCCGTGATGCTGACCACCACGACCAACACGGTGATTATTCTGATCTTCTGTTTGATAGGCCATTGTCCCCTAATCCTGAAGCTGCCAAAGACAATCCTGTTGACGAAGGCGTCATCGACAAGGTTTGATTTCTTCCTACTTTTCTAGTGGACTTCATTTTTTAATGTTTTGTAGTGTCCAAAACAAAAAAAATCGTAGGAGAATCATAGGTGAACCAGCAGTGGCAGTGAACTACAGTTTAATCTTTTTGTAGTGTCCAAACGAGGAACTACAGCTGCACCAGTAGCGGTAGTGTACTGCAGTTATTGTTTTGTAGTGTCCCAAAGCAAATAATTATACCTGCACCAGTAGCTGCAGTGAACTGCAATTTTTCTGAAAACATGTAATAGAGAAGAAGAAGCATTAGCAGTGAACTACATGATCTAGTGTTAGCTTTTGTTATAGAACTACATTTTTTATAATAGTTTTCTTTATGTTTTTGTTTTTTAGAACGGCGAATCAAATGATGAAATCCATGTGAAGAAGGAAAATGTTGAAGCTGATAAGGACGATGAGGCTGACAAGTCTAAAGAGACGGTAGGCTATGCTGGTCTAGTGAGTATAGAGAACTGCATTTGTGTTTTATTTTTATTCTTCATGCGAGCTTCATGGCCTGTTTTCTTAGTGAACTGCATTCTTCACTTTATGTAATGTTTTTTATTTAACTCATCAGGACCGCAGATTAAATGTTGAAATCCAAGCGGAGCGCACCATGGAGGATGAAAATGTAGAAGGGATAGAAGGAGAGGATCCTACTACGGAGGTTGTTAAGGCAGAAGGTAGAGAAGGAGGGGAGCGTTTTGTTGAGGCTTATAAGGCACAAGAGAGAGAAGGAAGGGAGGATAATATGGATGCTGATAAGCAAGAAGGGAGTGAAGGAGCTCCTCGTGTTACAGTTGAAATGGCAGAAGAGAAAGAAGGAGCTCATAGAGTTGGAGTTGATGTTCGAGTTGATGCTACGGGGACCGCCACTGGCCTTGATGGTGTTGCACGGCCAAATGTTTTGCTGTTTGGTGATGATGTGCCTGACAATTTCTTTGTCGCCCCTCGCGTCCCCAAGCAATCTGATGGAAATCTGGCTGACTAAGCCGATACAACCAAAGTCCCAGCCGAGACAGTTTTGTTTGGTTCTGAAGAGGAACAGCCAAGACTCTCTCAGGACATGAGCAATCAAGCGTCGCTTGGCGATGATATTACTGGGCTGGATCACTTGAGGATCAGCGAAGATTGATCTAAGCAACCGCATGAAGTGGATTCTAAAACCGAAGCTAAGCGAACTGCATTATTTTGCCCTTTCCTGGCTTAATGGACCGTGTTGTTTTATTCTCTGATACCGTTCTCACTCTTTTATGAAGATGAGGAATTAGTTGTTGTTACTCCTTCGAGCATCGATCCAGCTCTTCTTAGAAGCTACAACGAGTTATATGATGTTGTTACAAGGGCTAGGAGGGATAATAAGAAGAATTATTATATTTTTGTCTTACACCCCGGGTATTTTTAATATGTTATTTTTAGGGAGACGGAGCTTATCACTTTTTATTGGTCTTTTATCTTCTTTTCTGAAGGGATCTAGTTGCATGCAAGGACGAGTTTGGTGTTATTACTATCGGTCAGGTTGGCGAGTCTCTTTGGTCGTATGGAACGCTTAGCAAGCGCCTCGCAAATATTGGCGTCTCTATGTTAGCTGAGAGGTTCGAAGGATCTCAAACGATGATTGTCCCGTACAACCTATGTGTAAGCATTTTCATTAATTTATATTTCTCCCTCATCCAAGTTTATTATGCTATAAGTTTTTTTCAGTGGTCACATTAACTCTTTGGTTTTGTCTTTTTGGCAGAATTCCATTTGGAACGGCGGTGCCACAAAAAGGGCTTTGAAAAAGATGTTTTCTTCAAGCGCAAAGAACATGTGGACAAGAAAAACTTGGTAACCCATTTGACCATTTTCGGCATTTTGAAATAATTTTTTTGTTTTTCTATTTTTCTCATATGGTTTGTTTTATTCCTTTTCAATACAGATTATCTTTGCAACATTTGATCCTCCTCCGACAACAATGAAGGATGCGATAGGCCACTACTTCTTGGTTACTTTGAACCTGTCAGAGAAGCATTTTGAGTTTCTCGACTCATACAACGGCATCGACAGTGCTTCTGCAAATCTTCTCTTCAGGAAAATGGTGAAGAACATCAAAAAAGTTTGGAAAGATGGCAGCGCAAGCTGCGATGAGCCATTGAACCCTCCCACCCTTGATGGCTTCGTGCTGACGCATGTTAATGTCCCGCAGCAGGAAAACGGGTTTGTACTTGTTCTCCTTTCTTTTTCTTCCTTCGGTTTTTTGTGTAGTGAGCTGCATTGTTTTACTAAATTAGAAAGCATCCTCCCCTTGAGTGAACTTCATTACTAATGTGTTATTAGTTGTTCTTCCTTGGTTAATGTGTAGGGAGCTGCATTATTTTACTAACTTCAGAAGCACTTCCTTATTGAGTGAACTGCATTAGTAAAGTGTTATCTCAAGGGCATGATTGTGGATTTTACATGTTCCAATTCATGCAGACCTGGGATGATGTAGTGATTGCCAAGTTTGGGAAGGAGTACATTGGCTACAACAAGAAGGCGATGCTCTATAGTTGGTTGACCTCGTCGCATTGCTCTCTAGACCTGACATCTCTATTAATTTTTAAAGAAGGTTATTACATTTTTTCAGCGACACAACCTTTTTATGAAGTGAACTTCGTTGATACATAAAGGGGGAGGTCCACTACCTTTGTTAAGTTTTTAGTAGAACTTCATTCACATGTTAAAATGATTTTATATGAACTGCATGAATGTAATAGTTTTTCAAAGCGCACTGCACTGCATTAAGTTATATGTATTTTTATATGAAAAGTGCACTGCATTGTACTTTTGCTCTTGTACTTTACTTTGGCCAAATTGAAAAAGTAAAGTATGGTGAATAGTTAGTGAACTTCACGATTCTTTTCATTTTGCTCATTATCCATTTTTTCGTGCAGGCTTTGACGAAGGTGCACACCAAAGTGGAATTTCCTTGATTGAAACTCAGGTTCACACTCCAACGATTTAGAATTTTGTCCTTGATGAACCCCCCCGTCAATCATGGAAAGGAACCGGTGTGTAAGAGGACAAGGAGCGCTGCTGGCCCTTCGAATGAAAAAGCTCTTGAGAAATCACCTGTCAAGGTCAAGCCTGGGAAGAAAGCAGTTAGGCCTTCGAATGCTAAAGATACTGATGATGATTTTTTGAGGCCACCACCAGTGCGTAAGAAGACCAGGAGCGCAACGGTGGAACGCCCAACCGACAGTGAGGCACTAGTTCTATCCCATAAGAGGCATGTGCAGAAGCCATCAAAGTTTAGATCTCCGGTACAGAAGTTGAATTCTGTAAGATTCAGCTATCTTGTGGAGGTGAGGAAAGTCTTGCAACTCGTCACGAGCAGGGCATTCAGGCAAAAATACAGCGAGTCAGTTCTCTTTTCATTAGTATTTTTGCTTGATTTTTAATGTGTGTGTGTTTGTGTGTTTTTCCATTGTGTTCCTAATGCCCCCACCCTCGTCGTTTGTTTTGTGCAGGTCCGTGTTGTTCATGCACACAGGAGTCCTATCGAATTCTACTCTGTGAATGTGGACTACATGTTCTTAAATTTCAACAGAGCTAGTTACATGGACTCGGAATTGATGGATCATATCATCAGGTACTGGAAGAATGACCAACATATGAATGTGGTTTATCGATCTCGCGAACGAGTTCTTCTGTCCCCTTTGTTTATCACGGTATTTCTCTTTTTCTTTTTTTCTTTTGTTTTTTCTGCTGGAGTGAACTTGATTAATAGTGTCTAATATTTTGTTTTAGCAATGTACTGAACTGCATAAATTATTGTTTTAACCCATGTAGCTTAAATAAAACAAATTTTAGAGGTGTGAACTGCATACTATTTGAGAAGTGTGACATGTTTTTCATTAAGCCCTAGAGTGAACTTCATTAATTTTTGTGTTGTTATTTGTTCCTTCTGTTAACATTAGAAGCACTTTCTCCTTTTTGAGGGAACTGCATTAATGCTCTTTGTAAATTACCTACTCGTAGAATGTACTTCAAATGACTGATCACGCAGATAGAGATAAAGATGGAAAAGTTGTGTTGCCTTTTGTCCACAGCAAGTTTAATGTTGATGATGCAGCAAAGAAGTTCAAACTTTTTGTTCGTGATGATGATAACCTTCTTGATTGCAAATTAGTAAGTTCTCAGATTTGCTGGTTCAGCCTTCTGTACTTATTTTCTCTCCCATTTTCAGTAATCCTTTTTCACTCATCAAACTCAAAACACTTTTGATGAAACAAAGTCAGGTTCTGTTACCACGGATGAAAGACGAGAATTACTCACTATACACGATGAATAGGCACCATGAGACCCTTGATATTCATGACACTAGGAGGTACACCGGACCGTTTGATCAAACAACGAGGTGGCATAAGTCTGACGACCACAGCGACCGCACTGAAATGGTAAAATGTTCCCTTTTTCATCATCTTCTTTTTTCATCTGTGTGCGCGTCGAACAACAGTTTGTGATGTGTATTTTTGGTTTTGTATTCATCAGATGATCAGGATGACTGCATTGTTGAAGAAGGTTTACGGAGAAAAGGAGTACAAGAGAAAGGAGTCGGTAGACTGGGTTGATGTTTCAAAGAAAGCTAGCTTTTTGGGCGCCCCTCAAAGGGCCCCGACGAGTGCAGCTTCTTTGTTCTGAAGATGGCTTAGTTTTATGACGACCAAAACTTTGTTGTTAAATTCGCAAAGCGTAATGTAAGTACATTTATTTTAACCCAATAATAATTTCCCCACACTCTGATTTTTGTAGTTCTTTTGGTAGATGAGGTTTGTTGTAACTAATCTTGTTTTGGTTTATTTATTTTGCTTCATCGCAGGAATCTGATGTTGAGGACTCGAAGGCTGAGTTCTTGTTCTAGATTCTGTTCCACCTTGATAACATGGTTCTAGTCGCCGAGTTCCCGGAGGAGCTAAAAAATCTCTGCATTTCTCTTGGCCTTCCTAAAAACTGGATTCGCAGGAGCAGGCTGAGGCATAGAATGATAGCAGAGCTTTATGTGTGTTGATGTCTTTGTGTGTCCTTCAAAACTTTCTGTAAATAATATGTTGGTTATGTTTGGTTCTGGATCTGCAAAACTTTCGCACCACGCTGTGTGCTTTTGTATATTCCGGTCTCGTTAGTTTGTGTTTTTCTTTTGTGGCAGACAGTGACAGTGTCAAATATATACATAATGAAGCTTTCAGATAATTCCTCCGGTGATTGAAACATGTTCATAACGCATTGCATTCGCGCATATGAGTTGCAGCCAAGCATTTAGATATATGTATCCGCACTGCATCTCATCTTATCACATGAAGCGCAAAGAGGATTCCAACGTGTTTGTCGTCGAGGTTCAAAATTTGGAAAAATTGTATTAGAAGACAGAAATTCAACTGTGCCTGCTCAGTGAGAGCTCAAATTTTTATATTTTTTGCACTAAGCGCACCGCACTGTATACTTTTTGCGCACTGCACTGCACTGCACTGTATCTGTAAAGCCTAGTCTTACTCTAAAGAATTCTTTGTAACTGTATTCTATATTTTTTTTGTCATCTTAGATTCTATATGACGAAGAGAACTGCATTTTAACATTACATTCTCATCTCAGCTTCTTCATATAGAAGAGAACTGCATTCTCAAAATGACATTCTCATCTTATATGCTTCATATAGAAGAGAACTTCATTTTCTCAAGCCTACTCGTAGTGCATTGAACACAAAGTATATTTGTTTTATGTTTATATCTATTCATTTGGACTTCAACATTACATCTTGAAGTCTTTTTTGCAGTCCACTAAACACAAGCTATATCTCGTATACGATACATAAAAGGATGAAGTTAATACATGTAAAAGGTAAAACTATATATGTGTTGAGCTATGTCCTGTTCCTGCTGCTTCTTCTCAAAGTGTGCACTTCATTTGTTTCAATAGTTGTTGTTGCGTTTGTTTTCTTCTTATTGTTCACATTACTCCTCTTAACGCGCCTCTGTCACTGTGATGCTTGCCTACGTGCTGGTTTCTGCATTCTGCCTCTCCCCCTCATTTTTGATGATGGTTCTTCGATGTCTTCATCCTCTTCTTCTTCTTCTTCTTCTTCTTCTTCTTCTTCTTCCTCATCTTCCTCTTCTGCTTCCTCATCTTCCCCTTCAGTTACATCAGCTTCATTCTCTTCTTCGATCTCTTCTTCGTCAGCATCTTCCTCATCAGCATCTTCTTCGTCATCTTCTTCATCTTTTTCCTCTGTTCTATTTGGATAAGTTCTCGCGTTATGCTTCTCTCTCTTGTTACAGACGCTACATAGTCTTCTCTTTGCCATATCATCTTGTTGGTCATCTTGGTGATCGGTGGTGGAATTTTCATCCTGGATATTTTCTAGCCTCTTCTTATATGTTCTTGAGTTGTGTCCCGCAATCTTATTGCATGATTTTCACATCCTCACTCCCAGTGTTCTTCCTTCGTTGTCTAGTTCTGGCTCAGGCCTGGTATTTTTTTCAGGACCTTCATCCTTTGCTGCAGCTTTTTTATTTGCTGATTTGCTCTCTTTCTTTCTCCCTTTTGTGTTTGAAACGGGTGGGGGAAGAATTGTTTCATCCATATTATGTGCTGCACCATCGGCGGAATATTCGCGCTCCTCTCCTTGTTCTTCACTCCCCGCATCCCTCATGTTCTCTGGTTCTTCTTCTTCGTTTAGTACGTCGACTTCTTCTATGAGTGCTCTCATCCCAGCTAAAGCTCTGTTGTACCCTCTATCCGATTTGACACCCCCGTTTGCTAGGTCCATCGTTGTTTTTGTAAGTAGTCTTCTATGGCAGAACATCGAACTTCCATCCGGAGCGGTCTTCTCATAGTCTATGCGGTCAAAAGTTGCATTTCGGCGCGCGTTCCGTGTGTATATCTTTTCAATGTGTACTCTTCAGGTATCTTGTCCACCCGTAGCTGATCTAACATGCAAACGATGTGCATGAAGAACAGGCCTACAACAAAGAATTTATTTGGTTGTTCGTGTCAGCAAACTTTCACATAAATATTCCACATTCATTTTGGGTTGTGAACTGCATTATAAATATGTCATGCTTTCTCTTCTAGTGAATTTCACTAAGGTTTTTCTGTTTTTCTTCTCTAGTTAACAGTGCTAAGTGAACTTCATTATGTTTTTGTGTGCTTATTTTTTATTATTTTCCTCACTGTCCTGTGTGTGTCCATATCTTGAATTCGCATTCGTAGATATCGTTCGTCACATGAGCAACAACTTGGAATTCTTTGCCCAATCAAAATCATCAGACTGGTTGTAGTGGCACACCAAATATTTTGTCAGGTTGTCAGGTGACTGCTCTGATTTGAATGCAGTGCTGCAGTAGTGCGTTTGATTGAAGTCAGCAAAGACCGCCCTGGTGTAAATCTTGGAGAGATGAACCTCGAAACCAAACTGAGTAGTAGTATTTATTTTCGTCTGTGAAACAAAGAAACCAGTTAAGTAGCTGTTTTTTCACAGCAAAAATCAAGAAAGCGTGGTTGATGCCTAAAATGTTTGCCCTGGTTATATACCTCGTTAGCTATGGTCTCCGCGAGCTCGATGCCCTTCCTTGTCTGGATGCACCTGTCCACCTGCGATGCAAATATGTGTAGGTCGTGTCTTCCCTTAACAAAGTTTGTTTTCAAGATCCGCTTCATGCTTTCATTTCTCTATGTCGATGTCATCCGCGCATAAAACACCTCCTTGTAGTAAGCCGATATCCATTCTTCCTCGTCTGCCCAGAGCGCCTTCATAATTTCATAATTCCATGAGCTCACGCCAAGCGCGTTCAAACTCTGATGGCATTAGTGGGTGGTTGAGAACTGAGGTCAACTCATCTTTGAATGTCTCATACGCTTTTACAACAAGGACATGTGATCCTTGTATTTTTTCAGTATATGCCAACGACATAACTTGTGCAGCGTGCATATCAATGTAATCTTTATTGTCGCATCCATGGAGGGGAATTGATCTGCATGTTTTGAAAATAAGCAGTGACTTATTGAGAGAACTGCATTTTTCTTTCCGCTTTTTTGCTGATTTTTTTGTTGGATGGAAGAAATGGACAACAAAACTTTGGCAGTGAACTGCATTGTTATTTAAACCCATTTCTTATAGCATACCTGTAAGTATGTAGATTGGTCACTTGTTGTTCATGCAACGCAAGAACGTCCGAAGCACCCACTCGAAAGTCGGTATTGTTTCGTCTTTGAAGAGGAGCCACAACAAAAATTGTACTTTGTAGGTGGTGGTTGACTCCAACGAAGACGGCCAGAGGCATGTGAAATTTGTTGGCCTTGTAGGTTGTGTCGAATGTTACACAATCTCCAAAGTCTTTGTAGGATACCCGGCAGCTCGCGCTCACCCAAAAGATGTTTCTTACACGATTATCGATGTGTTTGTCATAATCGTAGAGAACTCTGGATTTATTTGCTGCATATTCTCTAAGAAAGCAAGTAGTTTCTTCACATCTTTCTCTGTCTCCTCCTTCGCGAACTGGTACTTCCTGCAGTTCAAAATAAGTATATACTTGCAGCATTAGACACACAGAAACTCACAAGTGAACTACATCAAATAGACGAGAGATCTCTTTTGTTTAATGAACGTACTTCTTGTCACGGCTAGTGCGCCCCATAAAGTGCAGCCCTCCCGACATTCTTGACAGTGTTGACATCATCCTGCGTGTGAGACAGGTTGTTGCTCTCCATGTCCTTCACTAGTTTATCAAGTAACGAATCATCCCTCTTATGCGAGTGCATGTGCAGAAACATAGCCGGGCTCTCAATCATCTTGTGGTTGTGATTGAGCTCAATATGTGCTATCACAAACACATCCTTGATTTTTTCACTCTTATTCTCTCCTTTCAGCAAGTTCTTTTCGTTGTTTTCTCTCGCTTTCTGTCATAATTTTCCACAGTCTCCTTGTTCTTGCCCTCCCTTGAGCAAACTATGTAGCTGTTTGTCTTGAATCTGCCCCGTTTGCGTGTGCCGAATCCTGCATGCCTCGCATACGTGTTGTAGAAGTTTTGCGCCGCAGTATAAGAGGTGAACTGCATACCTTTCACAGGCACAAGTTCTTGCAGCATGTTCTCATTAGGGTACCTTACCATGGGATTTGCCAAGGCCAATCCTCGTCGCCATACCTCCTAGGTGAACCCTGCTTTCAATAACTTGGCGATCTCTCCCGCGATGAACTCTTGGTGGTCCTAAGCGCGCTTTCCTATTTGTCGGAGAGGTCCGCATCGATGGAAACGACGCGGGAACTGTCATCCGAGACTAAGACTTTCACACGTTTTGCTTATAAAAATTGTCATCTATAATTCAAAATACTCACATGCTTTGGTAACATAAAATGTGTGTGACGTACCCTTACCGCACAAACGCGTCACCAAATACAAATGTTTGCTATTAGTCTATACAAACACACGCTGAGCCAACCAAGGCCGTGTGCCATAATATAGCTATTGCATACAATTAAAATTTAGAAACGGTGGTTGAAAATAGTACTAGCACAACACACATTTTGTTATGCATAAGTGTGTGTGATTAATGCATCACAATATAAACAAATGAACTGCTTGTCATCTACGTAATCTTACATGCAATTGTGTTCAATTGACTGTTTGTGTAATCACAAACGTTTGCACATGTGATAGATTTGTTATTTCACACGGTCTTGCTGACAATTCACGTGAGGGATAAGGTAGTCTATCAAACATGTATATCTATACAGAAACGTATGCAAGATCTCACCCGATCGCAAAATTTTTTTAGTGTCGTGCAAAATAACTACCTGTTGCAAACCATCGTAATGGGTTGGTTCTGAAGTGTGTAGCCTAAGAGAAACTCTAGCAAATAGGCCATAATACGAGATGCCAAATTCAGCGAATGAGTTGCCGGTAGGTCGCTGGGAGTTGCTGGTAGGTCGCCGCCTCACTTCTTCACCGGGCCTTTGCCAGATCCAGCTCGTCCTCATCCGCTGCAAGGCGCTCGGCTGCGCCCTCCTCGCCGGCATCTACTGCCTTTTTGGCGGCGAGGAGTTCTCTTTCCGCCATCCGGTGGCGGTGCGTGGATCTTTTATTGAGTATTTTTTATTTGTGCATGTTCCCTCCGTTTTAAAATATTAGATGATGCCCCGCACGTTGTTGCGGGATTTTTTTAATATATTAGATTAGAATTTTTGGATGAATGAAACATGAATATTTGAAATAATAGTGATTAAATTAATACACGAATTTTATATAAATATATTAATATAATTGAATTTTTCATGCATGCATGTTGCATGTTAGGACGGATTTTAATTATGCATAGTTGCCTCTTTTTGTGAGCCTTCTATCATATATGTTATGATGAGGTGACATGCTTCCATATTGAGAAAAATATGTTAATGGGGCTTGCTATTTAGATATAAAAGATAAGGTCTATAAATTTTTGTGCAAGTCGAATTTTTGTATGTTTGACCAAGATTATAGAATAAATTGTGGACATCAATTATACAAAAAATTTAAAAAATGAAAACTAATTTTATGATTTCTCTAAAGATACAAAGTTGATATTGTAGATATTGATATCTTTTTCTATAACCTTGGTTAAACATGGATATATTTGAATTTTGAAAATACTATGCTCCTTACATTTTGCAACCGAGGGATATGGTCCCATTCTTCTTAGAAAAAAAATTATGTCCAAGTTGGAAAACCACATAGCGATGCCTACAAGTGTTGGAGCAAGCCGAATGCAGTTATCGTCCCTTTCCTCATTAAACTCGGACAAACCTTGTTGTAGTAGGTAGTTAAAAGGTCGTCGTGATAAAACCACATAGCATTAGCGCATCAGAGCAACAACCCATCCATGAAGAAAAGCATACATCACAAGGATTCAACCTATAAACACATGAACATGCAATTCCACCAAGGACAAATACTGATCGAATATTGCGAGATCCAACGAAGATATACTTCCACAAGCCCCACAATGACACGAGATGCACCGCTGAGTGGGGGGCTAGGCGGAGATAACCTTATTCCATCATCAAGATGTCGTTGCCGCATCGAATTCCTGAACAGGAAACAAAGCCTAAATAGACTAAAATAATTCCTAAAGATGAGGCATGAGCCCTATTGCGGGCAAGGGCCAGAATGCACGAGGTCTCCATGGCCCTAAGGTCATTAAAAACAAGGCGGATAAGCGACAGTGCGGGTGGTAGACGGAGAAACCCTAGCTCCTCGAAATCTTTTTTTCTTTCTGGGGAAGACAAGAACAAAAAAGAAAAGAAAATATAAAACGATGGCAACGATTCTTAGATTATTTCCCAACCCAATTTTGTTAGAAGTATCTGCTATATGAGACTAATTTAAATTGAGTAGTACTTTTTACAAATTTTAAACTTGTAAACTGAATGTGAAACGATGGCAACGATTCCTAAAATTATTTTCCCCGAGTTAAGAGGGGGGAAAATTGATCAACGGAAAATGTTACGGTAAGGAGAAACCCAAGTGCAATCGATTCCTGTGGCCATTCATTCGATTCCACGCTTAGATTCGGCTTGTCGAACGCCATGCCTATCGTCCAAAGCCTACTACAGTCTTCAAAAGCTGCATAAAGGAGGCACGCATGTAAAAACACGGGCAACTGCTGAATCCCCATGCTGCGCATAGCGTTTCAACACTGCATCATACTACTACTACTACTATATACCAGGACAGGACCAATGAATCTCTCAACATGCATGCATTGACAATTAAGATGAACATTGACTACTACTTTTTGAGAAACCATCACCATTTGACTACACTGCTGGTTTGAACAAATTAGCAACAGTTGCCAATCATTCCAAAGAATCCACATCAAATACCATGAAATTCTAGGCCTTGCATTGCATACTCGATAATATGTCTACCGTTTCATAGCTAGCGATACAGTTGCTTGCTACATGCACATCATATTCATATGCTATGGATCCATCCATGTGAAATTTAATCATCAGCATATAGAATAGATCGATGGACCTAGAACATTGAGACGACGGCCCGAGTTGTCGACGACGAGACGATCATGGGAAGCCATTTGGGAAGTACAAGGTGGAGGGGCTCGCGCGGCCGTTGTTATTCCCTTTGTTCCTCCCCTCGCCGGCCACCGCCGGCGCCGCCATCTCCTGGCCCTGGTACATGAGCGTGGAATTCATTGTCAGACTCACCAGGCTGTCGTCAGCAGCGTCGCCCCGACCGAAATTTACGCCGTCGCTTCCACCAGCGCCTCCGCCATCGCCTCCCCCACCATCATCACGCGTGGTCACCATGACCGCCGATTGCACGAGTTCCAGGCACAGCCTGAGCTTGTTAGGCTCGATGTGGGTGAGCCCTGGCACGGCGCCCTTGAAGAGGAACTCCGAGGTGAGGCCGCGGAGCACGTCTAAGGGCGTCACTCCGTCGAGCGTCCTGGCGTTTGGGTCGGCGTGGTGGTCGAGGAGCACAGACACCATGTCAGGGGATACCATCTCGGCGGCAATGTGTAGCGGCGTCTTTCCCGTCGGGCCGGCGCGCGAGTTGACGTCGGCTGCTCCGAGCTCCAGGAGCGCCTTGACGACGTCGCGGTTGCAGTGCTGCACAGCGTAGTGCACCGCTAGCGCGTCATCGAGGTCCAGTCCTTCACCCATGACCATGAGCTTGACGAGCTCGATGTCGGCCGCGTCGAGGGCACGCCGCATGCGCCGGATCTTGAGGTCGCGGTCGGCGGCAGAAGACGGGGCGTTGTTGATGGGCAGATAGTGGTGTGTGAGGAACGGCGAGCGCGGCGCGGAGGCGGAGGCAGCGCCGCCGGCGAGCGGCGACTTTGCGCGAATCTCCTCGATCTTGGCGACGACGTCGATGGGGAGGTGCTTCGCGAGAAGGTCGGCGGAGAGGCCGGAGCGCGCAACGAGGTGGGAGCAGGTCGCCCAGAGCTCCTGCATCTCGAACTTGCGCGACGCCATGAGCACCTTCATCACGTCATCCACGGACGCTTCTTTCACCATACTCTCCAATTGCTTCTGCGTGGCCAAATGAAATGATTATGAATGAGAGTGAAAAAGGCGGATTATTAACAAGACCAAAACCAAGAAATTGCAAATTGTCCGCATGAAATGCACTGTTTAGTCGGAGCTGTTACGGCACAGGCAAAGCAAACGCATGCGTACTTGCACAACAATGCCATGGCAAGGCTGTACGTACATCAACAATACAATTTTGTTGGAAATGACGCTGTTTGGGATCGATGTCCAAGAAGAAACCCTAGCGCAACGCAAGCGCAAGCAGTGGTTGGAGGTGGAGATGGATGTGATGTGAGGGAAGGGACAGACACAAACGAGGGCGTGAAAAGACCCTTCCTAGTAAAGATGAGTCAGAGGAGGAGCTCCATGACAAGTGATGCATGACAGCAGCAGCAGCGGCAGCAGCGAGGAAAAAGCAAAGCAGACTGTGAGAGACTAGAGACGACTCAGTCCTATCACTGGTTCAGTACACACAGCACCAAGATGGGAAATTGATAGAAAATGGACTGACGAGGGCTGGAATCTGCAGATGCTGCTGATGCAGTGAGTGAATCGATCCATCAGAAAGGCAAAGGGGGGAACCTAGTAGGGATCTACTCAGTATATGAGCAGACCGGCGCAGATGTCCATGGATTTGATTCTTCTGACCAGCTCAGCTAGCGAGCTTGCATGCTAGCTGCCATGTTAATGCCACAAAAAGGAAGCTCCATCATCATCAGCAGCAGCATCTGCAAGCCTAACTACCATCATCCTTAATGGCGTCGACGAGACGACTGGAGATCGAGTTATCATGTCATGTGCTTGCAGATCCCAAGAAAAGGAAGGGGAATAGGAGTACAGTACGTGCAGCATGAATGGATGGATGTGGAAATTGCAACGATAGTTTCCCACCTGAACCAGCAAGGCGAGCTGCTCCACGCCGAAGGAGCGGGCGGCGGCGAGGGTGTCGAGGGCTAGGTCGACGGCAGCGCCGCAGCGGGTGTGCCAGCATCCCCTGGCGCCGCAGCCGGGTAACGGCCCGCTCTTGGGCGCTGCCACCGACGCCTGGCCGCTGTAGAGGAACTGCAACACCAGCACCAGCACCTCGTAACGGATGGAGCTGACGGGGATGACCAGCTCGGGGGTGGCCGGGGCACCCCCGCTGCCGCCGCCACCACGTGAGCCGCCAACACCACCGCCACCGCCGCCGCCCGCGGTTGGCCAGTTGAGGAGCGGGGGCGGAGGCTGGTGGCTGGGGTCGAGGCCGCAGAAGAGCTTACGGAAGAAGAGGCTCCGCGCGGCGAGCACGCAGCGGTGCGCGTGCACGAGGCGGCCCTCCACGCTGAAGGCCACGTCGCTGAAGGCCTGGCCGTTGATGAGCAGGTTGAGGTAGTCGAGCGACAGCGACTTGAGCGAGTCCTCGGAGCTCATGATGTCATGTAGAACCACTAACTAGCCTCCCTCAGCATATTAAAAAGATCCCGGGCCAGGTTTTGCTCTGCCGGGATTTGGTTTGAAGGGGATCGGAGGAGAGGTTGGGGGAGTGGGGAGAGGGAGAGGGGGAGGGGAGGAAGACGGAAAGGTTAGGGGAGAGGAGGCATCGTGTTGCTAGCTAGGTAGAGATGCTATCATCAATCCCCTTTGCTCTACAGACTACAGCTACAGGGACACTGCACTCCGCTCTTTTGTGGTTCCCCCCCCCCCTCCCTCCCTCCCTTCCTTCCTTGTTGAGAGAGAGAGAGAGGAGAGCGACCAATACTGTGCTGGCTACAGTGTCGTGGGGGGTGGTCAACAGTCCAGCGCACTGTATCGTTTGCTTTGCGCGCATCGCTGATGGGTGGGGATGCACGGGACGACCCCACCTGCCAATGCACTATCTACCTCGCTCTACCTCTAGTGTTGTGTATCTGTGCATCATTGCGTCTGGGTGTGTAGGTGGTGGTATTACTGAGTGACCATACGTTAGGGTTTTCGTCTGTGGTAAAAGTGTGACAGTGAAAAAAGTGGAGTTGGTGTTTTTGATTGTGGTATCTCTCTCTCGCGCGCAACTGGAATTGGATGTGTGGGCTTACATGTGCACGCGCGCGCGCAACTGGAGTTGGAGGTTCTTTTAAACGAAGGGCGATAGCTCGATTTTATATATGGATCTAAGAGATAAGTTCATAAATACAATCAGCAGACTTAGATGGGAATATATGTTTGATCGTGAACTTGATGCGAATGGTCCACATCACCAAAAAACACGCCGAGACGCGGGTCCAGAAGATACGCTTGTGTGAACCACACAAGTTACACGCAATCGTAGAAAGATCAGCAAAGGACCCAGGGTCCCATCACACAGAGACCCAATCGCGAATATACCTACAGAGGAGGAGCGTCAAGCTGCAATCAAACATAATATGATCACTGTTTGCGGTGAGGCCGCGAAGGGCACAACCCTTCGCTGTCGTCCCGCCTCGTTTCCGGATTTGATCAGAGACCGACAACTTAACACGACACACTTTCCACATAATGTTAGAGAATCGACACGCAAATAACAATGAAGTAGAACAAAAAGCAACACAGGGGACACGCAGATTTAACATGGAAAACCCTTCCGCGAAGAAGAGAAAAACCACGGGCGCCAGACAGCGAACTATTCCTTATTTTGGAAGTGTTACAAACGCCGAGGGATTTACAACTTGAGGAACTATCCCGTGCGGCGGCTTACAAGGTATATTTATAGGCGGTAGGAGAGACCTAGGCCAACACTGATCCGTACCGCGATGGGCCTCCGCTCCGCTCCGTCAGAAGTTTCCTCTTAACTTCATGAATGAATTTGGATCAACTTCAACATATAAAAGTTCTAACTTTGGGGCCGGAGGGGGGGGGGCACACGTGCTTTCCAAAAAGGGTCGGAGCAACGTCTGGGTGGAGGGCCAGAATCCAGCGAGGAATACAAAGACTTGACTGAGAACCTCCAAGAAGAGGTTAGGGTCCACACACATTCGTCGTTGCCTTCCGAGAGCATGGGAGAGAGGGTAGCAAGCTGGTGACACTCGACCAACTCTGCAGGAAATGACACAAATGCCTAATTCCCAATTAGCCGATGTGAATGCGACGGGCCTCCGCTCCGCTCCGTCAGAAGTTTCCTCTTAACTTCATGAATGAATTTGGATCAACTTCAACAAACTCCACCTTGAGACAAATTCACCTTGTAGCATGAACGAGCAACTCCTTCCTGAACAAACAAAAGAAACACCTTCGGCGCCAAACAGCCGCTAGGGCTAAGCAGTTATACCAACTAAGTCTGAGCAAAGCTCAAACTTAGCAACAGGAACAGGCTTTGTCATCATATCAGCAGGATTATCATGAGTACTAATCTTGCATACCTTTATCTCACCTTGAGCAACAACGTCTCGGATATAATGGTATTTGACATCAATGTGCTTGGTCCTCTCATGGAACATTTGATCCTTAGTTAAGTATATTGCACTTTGATTGTCACAAAACAGATTCATGCAAGTATTATCTCCACAAAGTTCAGCATATAAACCTTTCAACCAAACTGATTCCCTGCAAGCTTCAGCAATAGCCATGTATTCAGCTTCAGTACTGGATTGAGCAACAACTGGCTGCAATGTAGCCTTCCAACTGACGGCACATCCTCCAATGGTGAACACATAGCCGGTGAGGGATCTCCTCTTATCCAAATCACTCGAAGCAAAATCTGAATCCACGTAGCCAACGAGTCCCTCACCAGTCCTGCCAAACTTCAAATAAGCACCTGAAGTGCCACGTAGATACCTGAAAATCCACTGAACAGCTTTTCAATGTTCTTTACCAGGATTAGCCATGAATCTACTAACCAAGCTCATAGCAAAAGATAAATTAGGACGAGAGCAAACCATGGCATACATCAAAGAACCAACAGCACTAGAATATGGAACTCTTGACATGTACTCAAAATCCTCATCAGTACTAGGACAATCATTTGATGATAACTTAAAGTGAGGAGCAATGTGCGTGTTAACAGATTTAGCATCATGCATATTAAAGCGATGAAGGACTTTCTTAATGTAACTCTGCTGGCTAAGAAATAGCAAACCAGAATCTCTGTCTCTGGAAATCTCCATACCCAAAATCTTCTTAGCAGCACCAAGATCCTTCATATCAAATTCACTGCTCAATTGTGCCTTCAAAGCATTAATCTGTTTCTTGCTCTTGGCAGAAATCAACATATCATCAACATATAACAGCAAGTATATCGGTGATCCATCAACAAACTTGATATAAACACAACTATCAAAATCAGATCTCTTGAAATCATTCAATATCATAAATGAATCAAACCTTTTATACCACTGTCTTGGAGACTGTTTCAAACCATATAGTGACTTCTTTAACTTGCACACAAAAGCTTCTTTACCAGGCTCTATGAAACCTTCAGGCTGCTCCATATATATTTCCTCATCAAGCTCTCCATGTAGAAAAGTAGTTTTCACATCTAACTGCTCAAGCTCAAGATTATGCATAGCAACAATACCAAAGAAAGTACGAATAGAACTATGCTTCACAACCGGAGAGAACACATCATTATAATCAACACCTGGAATTTGACTGAAGCCCTTTGCAACTAACCTTGCCTTATACCTTGGAGGTTCATTGGGGGATAAACCTTCCTTCCTTTTGAAGATCCATTTGCACCGAACGACCTTCTTCTGTTTAGGAAAGCGCACAATATCCCATGTGCCATTTTTATCAAGTGACTGCATCTCTTCTTGCATAGCAGAAATCCACTTCTCGCGGTCACCAGAAATAACAGCCTCAGTGTACGTGGATGGCTCATGATTATTATCCACCTGTTCTGCACAACTAAAAGCATAATGAACAATGTCGCACTCCTCAACAAGACGTATGGGTGCGGCAATGTTCCTCCTTGGTCTGTCAGCTGCAATATTACGGATTTGCTGCAAAACAGGGGGTGAGTGCTGCACATCAATATCATCATGAACATCATTATCATGTGCAACATCATTATCAACAATTTCATTTTCGTCCTTATCAAGGAGCTCCAACTGAACACCAATCTCATGCTGCTCGTCTTCATCAGAAGAAACTGACAAAGTATCTGTGGAAGAACTATCAAAAAACATAACAGAATCATTGAAAACTACATTCCTGCTCACCATAACTTTCTGTGTTTCAGGGTTCCATAACTTATATCCTTTTACTCCCGAACCATAACCAAGAAACACACACTTAACAACTCTAGGCTCTAACTTTCCATTATCAACGTGAGCATATGCAGTGCAACCAAAAACTCTCAACTGTGAGTAATCAGCAGGCATACCAGACCATAGCTCAATGGGAGTTTTCTTATCAAGCGGAATGGATGGAGATCTATTGATCAAGTAGCAGGCGGTGGAGGATGCTTCAGCCCAAAAACGTTTGCTCATACGGGCATTGGACAACATGCATCGCGCCTTGGAGATGATGGTCCTGTTCATGCGCTCAGCCACACCATTCTGTTGAGGAGTGTACGGGATGGTGTGGTGCCTGACAATGCCCAAATTCCTGCAATAATTTCCAAAAGCTTTGGAGCAAAACTCCATGCCATTGTCAGTGCGAAGCAATTTAACTTTCCTTTTTGTTTGCCTTTCTACCATAACCTTCCAATCCTTAAAAGCATCAAAAGCATCATACTTATGTTTCAGAAAATAAGGACATACTTTTCAGGAGTAATCATCAATAATTGTAAGCATATAACGAGCACCACCAAGAGAGGGTTTATGGGAAGGACCCCACAAATCAGCATGTACATAATCAAGTATAGCTTCCGTGGTATGAACAGAAGCATTGAATTTTAACCTCTTGTGCTTACCAAACATGCAATGCTCACAGAACTCCATATTGCCCATCTTGCAGCCTTTTAGAAGTTCCCTCTTCACCAACTCTGCCATGCTAAGCTTACTCATATGCCCAAGGCGCATGTGCCACAGATTAGTATTATCAGATTTTTCATTAGTAACAGCAGCAGCAATAGCATTGATAGTGCTTCCTCTAAGAGCATATAATTTTGCAGAATTCATATCACCTATCATATGAACAAGAGAACCTTTGGATACCTTCACAACTCCACCTATTCCGGCGTACTTGTATCCTTCAACTGCAAGAGTGCTAAGCGAGATAAGATTTCTCGCCATCTTTGGTACGTGCCTCACATCCTTCAAAGTGCGGATCATGCCATCATGCATCTTGATCTGAACATCACCAATACCCACAATCTCATGCGGGTTATTATCGCCCATCCGCACCACATCTCCTGTTTGCACAAACTCATAAGAACTGAACCAATCCTTGTTACAGCAAATATGAAACGAACATGCAGAATCAAGTATCCACTCATCATTAGCAGAAACACAACCGGCAAAGACAACAAGTGCATCATCAGAATCAGTCTCACCAGATGCAACAGCAGCCTTACCATCTCCATCGTTTTTATTCTTAGGCTTATACGTACCGTTCCTCTTTTCCTTATTCTGCAGCTTCCAACAATCACCAATCTCGTGACCGTTTTTTTACAATACCTGCAGAATTGTTTGTCCTTTCCTCTAGACTTTGAGCGGTAACGGTTATTCTTGGTGTTGTCTCTGTTGTAGTTGTTGCCGTAACTCTTCTGCTCCGTTCTACCTCGGACCTGCAAAGCTTCACCTCGAGAGGATGATTCCCCGGGCTGAACTAAGCTTTTCATCTTTTCCTTCTGTTGAAGGGCCTCATATACTTCAGCAAGGGTTAGATCATCACGAATATATAAAATAGTATCACGGAAATTTGAAAAGGAACTAGGCAACGAGCATAGAAGAAGAAGACCTAAGTCTTCATCCTCATACTTAACCTCCATAGCCTGCAGATCAGAAACGATCTCCTTGAAGACCGACAAGTGATTCATCATCGAACCACCTTCCTGCAGCTTGTGCGTGAACAACTTCATCTTCACGTGCATCTTACTGGTTAGATCTTTGGACATACAGATCGACTCCAGCTTCAACCATAGAGCGGCAACAGTTTTCTCCTTCAAAACCTCCTGCAGAATATTATTGGATAGATGCAGCTGAATCAAAGACATCGCCTTACGATCCTTGCGGACTTCATCAGGACTCCACGTCGCCTGATCGGCTTTCCCGAACTTCTCAAACGCATCATCCAGATCGGGATGGGCCAGCACCGCACACATCTTGACTTGCCACAGCGTGAACCTTGTTTTGTAGTCCAGCGGCGGAAGATCGAACTTCATTGACATGTCGAAGAACCCTAGATTGAACAAGGCTCTAGATACCACTTGTGAGAGAATCGACACGCAAATAATAATGAAGTAGAACGAAAAGCAACACAGGGGACACGTAGATTTAACGTGGAAAACCCTTCCGCGAAGAAGGGAAAAACCACGGGCGCCAGCCAGCGAACTATTCCTTATTGTGGAGGTGTTACAAATGCCGAGGGATTTACATCTTGAGGAACTATCCCGTGCGGAGGCTTACAAGGTATATTTATAGGTGGTAGGAGAGACCTAGGCCAACACTGATCCATACCGCGACGGGCCTCCGCTCCGCTCCGTCAGAAGTTTCCTCTTAACTTCATGAATGAATTTGGATCAACTTCAACATATAAAAGTTCTAACTTTGGGGCCGGAGGAGGGGGGGGGGGGCACAGGTGCTTTCCAAAAAGGGCCGGAGCAACTTCTGGGTGGAGGGCCAGAATCCAGCGAGGAATACAAAGACTTGACTGAGAACCTCCAAGAAGAGGTTAGGCTCCACACACATTCGTCGTTTCGTTCCGAGAGCATGGGAGAGAGGGTAGCAAGCTGGTGAGACTCGACCAACTCTGCAGGAAATGACACAAAAGCCTAATTCCCAATTAGCCGATGTGAATGCAACGATAGAGAAGCCAAAGTGGTACACAAATGGTATATGACCATGCGTCATGAACTTTACAGATGGAATTCCAAAATTTTGAGCCATGCCGGCTAACGACAACAATTGGAAGGAATTGGGGAAGTACTTAGCTTTTAAGACGTTGAACCAAACGGATCCACGCGACAGGCTGCAAATGTTCCACGACCACTTTCCCATAAGACATTTGTTGATAATACTAGTGTCAAGGATGTCACTTCCCCTAGGCATTTCGTCTTGCACATCGTAGACAACTTCACCATCCAGTCCTTGTTTTTATTGTCCAAATAATTCATGCCTTGCCTGCAGAGGACATACATGCATAATAAGACATACCTTGCCAGCAGAGGATTGCTAAGGACCACGCCAAGGCATCACCCGATTGCTGACCTTCAGAACATAAGGAGAAAACACACTAGAAAGTAAATGGAAGGGCAAGATCGGGATCCCAAGGTACCTAAACGGGAAGGTACCGAGAATGTCCCGTAGAAAAAGCCAATTGACCGATTCATGGGCCTTTTGAAATTCGAGTTATAGAATTATAGCATTGGATTTCTGGACCATAAGATCATGGACGATACCTGAGGACAAAGAATACCATCCAAGATGAACCTCCCTTTAATAAAGGCGAATTGAGAAAGCCCAACAACCCGATGAGCCATCAGATCCAGGCGAGACTCACATGCCTTGGAGGGGAACTTCACCAGATTGTTAATCAATGCAATTGTCCAAATTTGATGGATAAAATCGACACTAGGGACTTTGGGGATAAGGGCGAGGACCACATAACTAATTTGAGAGATATCAATAGTCCCTAAGAAAAAGCCTTGGATGATCACATAGACTAGGTGTATGTTAATATGCCAGAACTTGTTGAAGAAGGGGATGTAGAAGCCGTTAGGTGTAGGGGCAGAGGACTGATTGGAGGAAGACACCGCTAGATCAATCTCGTCCTCAGAGAGGAGCAACAACAACCCATCATTATCCTCATCAGAAACTAAACTCAAAGTGGACCAGAACCTATAGACAATCGATAATCCAAAAGGAGGTTGAGCAGCATATAGAGAAGCAGAGAAATTGACAATGTGTTCCAAGATGGAGGGAGGATCATAGACCACCACATCATCAATGTGCAAACGCAAGACCACAAAAATTCGTCGCATACCATTGTCGAGGGAAAATAAATAGGTTGTGGGGGAATCACCCTTAAGGGTCGAGGATAGACGACCTCGGCGTTGCTAATGGAGTTCTTAATGTATATGATTGTCCATCAGCAACGTTTCTAGAGCGTACCTACACTCCCAATCCACGTTATGCAAGACCATCGAGTCATCTTGATAATCTAGATCCTTGATAAGATCAAGAATGTGAGTTTAGTCCACACGGGAGGTTGAGGTCGCATTTGCAGTCTTTCAGAAACTTGCTGATGGGTGTAGATAATACATCCTCGTTGGTTACTG
Source organism: Bromus sterilis (assembly GCA_950022295.1). Taxonomy (NCBI): domain Eukaryota; kingdom Viridiplantae; phylum Streptophyta; class Magnoliopsida; order Poales; family Poaceae; genus Bromus; species Bromus sterilis. The sequence goes on from OX465596.1 coordinate 238,363,448, forward strand.
ATGTCTACGCACGCTTCTATTCTTGTAGACTATGTTGGGCCTCCAAGTGCAGAGGTTTGTAGACAATAACAATTTCCCTCAAGTGGATCACCTAAGGTTTATCGAACTCAGGGAAGTAGAGGTTGAAGATGGTCTCTCTCAAGCAACCCTGCAATTAAGATACAAGAAGTCTCTTGTGTCCCCAACACACCTAATACAACTAGGAGTTGTATAGGTGCACTAGTTCGGTGAAGAGATGGTAAAATATGGGTGATAGGTGTGGCAAAACAAAGTTCTATAAATCTGTAATAAAAAGTGCAGCAAGCAAACAAGTGGTAAACTTGAGCACAAACGGTATTGCAATGGTGGAGACAAGGCCTAGGCTTCATACTTTCACTAGTGGAAACTCCCAACAACATTACCATAGTCTAATCACATGATATTTCCCATAAAACATGCAATGGAGACGTACTCGGAGGTCATTCCTTTGTGGTCAAGAGAGGACGAGAATTATGTAGGTCTACAAAAGCACACCTCAGAGTTCGTAATTCTGAATCTATGGATTTCCCAATGTCACCGTGGCCATCCAAAGAGAGTACCACAATCACCACAACATATCTCAAGGATAGTCAAAGACAAGCACCAAGAGACTCTCAATCTTCAATCAACACACAGAATAGGAAATCACTCATGAAAATATTCTTCTAACCCATGTCCAATAGACCGCTGTCACCATGGTCTCAGGGATTATACTAGATAAGATCAAATGAGTACATCAATGCAATACATAGATGAAGGGGAAATATCATGGGATCACCCTAGATTAACATAGCCTATGATCACAACGAAGATCACATCATGGGAGAGAGAATTGACCACATAGCTACTGGTAGAAACCTTAGCCCAGAGGAGGACCTACTCACACATGGACATGGTGAGAAAGAGAGTTGTTGATGGAGAGGTGCAGCCCGGAGGAGATGAAGGAGATGGCAGCGGCGGCGGCAACGACGACGGCGACACCCACGGCCACGGCCCTTGGGGGCAGCGGCCCTTGGCCCCCTTCTTCTTCCTTGGACATGGTGCTGCTGTGGAGATTGATCTCCCCCTAAAGACAGTTGCCAAGGGGGAGGAAATTTCGTGGTGCCCTTTGACCTAGGTTTCCTCTCTCGGATTCCCGTCATCCAGATTACCTCTTCGGTATTTCGGGGCTCCAGCGAGCATCCGAACTCCGATTGGGCCGAATTTTATGTCAACATCCACCGGAAAAAAATTCCCTATAGCTTTATAGTTTTAAGTTTTTCCGTGTGAGGCCGTCTTCTAGCGTTTCCGAGACGATTTTAAAACATGTCTGGTGGGGAAAGATTTTGGGAGAGTTAGAGTCCAACTCCTATAAGGCTTCTTTTTGTGATTTTTCCTTTATCCAAGTAATTCCTACACATAAAGTACAAAAACAAGAACTTGTGCACTCCTGCAACCATTAATAGTTTAGTTCCAAAATATGTTATAAAAAGATATGAAAGTGTATCAAAAGCATAGCAATATCACGCAAAACATGCACGGAACAACCAGAAATTATAGATATGTTTGGGACGTATCAACATCCCCAATCTTAATTTCTGCTCGTCCTCGAGTAGGTAAATGATAACAAGCATAATTTCGGTGGTGACATGCTAGGAACCATATAAGAACTTTCAAAGTAAAGAAATCAAGATATGTGATTCAATTCAAGTCATAACAGGCAAGAGTCTATATTGGCATTGAAACAAGCAACGAAAGAACATTAGCTGCAAGAGTTCTTAGCTGTCCGTGACTCGAATGTCTCCAAAGGGTTTTTGCATGCAAGAAAGGGGATAGGGAATACGAGAAAACAATATTTTTGTTGAGAACTCAATCTACTAAAGATTCACACTTGGTCTGCTTTAGAATCTTATCTTGACTCGTCCCCAGACCACTAGCCAGGTACAAGTCAATTTGATCCACTCCTTTTCGATATTTTGAGCCCTCATGCAATGGATTAGCGTAAGCATGAGAGTTGACACTTAGGATGGCAAAGAGAGAAATATGGTGGAGGAGGAAGACAAAAAGGATGAGAAAGACTCACATCAATGAGGACAATCATAGGCGAGAAGGCCAAATGATAGATATGATGTGAGGAGCAGGGATTTCCATGCAACGGATGCACATCTGAGCTAAAAAGCTCTGCAATGGAACTAGTGGGGGTGCATCTAACTTGCTCTCTCATGAAGACCTAGAGCTCTTGTGCGGAGGCTCATCCTTGGAATATGCAAGCATGTTCTATAGTGTGAAGTTCCCCACATAGCAATATGCATGAATGATCATCTCTATGGAGTACAAGGATAAGAGGGAGTACTAGTGTGGATCTTTCAAAAAGATAGTAGTGTTGCCCTTTCTCTCTTTTTATCTCTTTTTCTCTTTTTCTATTTTTTTGCATTTTTTTGGTGGCCTCAATGGATATTTCTATTTAACTCACATTTGTCCTCTTTGGGATCTTTTATTTTTTCCACTTTGGGTTCTTTTCCTCACTTAAGGGAAACACTCTAATTTACAAGCGGGTATAGAAGATCTTTCACACTTTACAAGGTACTCAAATCATAAAGAAGATGTAGCTATCATGATGTATGCAATGTATGCCGCTGCCAGTGTAGCAGGAACATGTATGACACTAAGATCAAGTCATGAGAAGGTGGATGTTGCATGGCAATATATCTCGGAAAGGCTATGGAAATGCCTTGATAGGTAGGTATGGTGGATGGTTTGAGGAAGGATATAAGGAGGTTTATGATGACAAAGCGTATCATGCCAAGGGTTTGGATGTACCGGCGAAGGTGGACTCCAACTCTCGGAGTGAGAAGAAGGCAATGCACGACATAGGAGAGGCTAGCAAATATGAGGAGGTGGAAGTGTCAACTTTCAATACTTACATTAGTCCGAAGAACTCATGCACTTATTATCGGTAACTCTCAATCTAATAAGGAGGTTAACAAAGAGACAAATACCCCGAGGAGGAGTGTATGGGGGTTTGGTTATCCTTGCGCATCCTCGACTCATGGTACGTGAGTGTACTCTAATATCCGATCCCTCCAAAGATTAGCGATCCATCTAGTAGCTAGAGTTCTCAACTAGTTTTGCAGGTTTTTGAAAATAAACACGGATTGCCCAAAATACGACACCTATCACTAATAGGCTAGAGCTCTTGACACCAAAAGTTCAAACATTACTCACATCAATACCTCAAAACTATTGCAAGTTACTACTAAAATTAAATAGAAACCTCAATTACCTACTCTCAAGATAAGACATAACTCAGTGCAACAACCAACTCTCTTAACAAGATAAACATGAAAACTAAAGAGAGTTCCAACTAAACAAAAGCCAAGGCTCTTGCTAAAGACAAACTAAGACTAAAACTAGACATGGCAGTAGCTACGAAAAGATAAAGAACACACAACAACAAAAAGATAGGCATGAAGAATCCTATGATGTGTTCTAGATTTTGATAGTGGAGCGTGTTTCTCTCCTACAAAAAGTAAGACGGGATCTAACTCGTTATGAACAGCAAGCAAAGCTAAAGAAAACTAAAAATAAAACCTAAGAGCAAGACGCTCCAAGCATAGCACATAACACATGAAGTGATAAAAATATAGTGAGACGAAGGACGAACTGATGATTGCTGATGGAGAAGGGGATGCACGGGGGAATTGTAACAGCCCAGTTTTCACAAAAATTAAAAATTTTATTTTCGGTGAGAATTGTTTGATTGCCTGATTTGTTTGTAGTGTTTGCATCCCCGATTTATCGATCGACGATTATTTTTCCCCCTCTTATCTTGTACCGGACGGAAACCGACCCTTGCCACCCTGACACTCGACCTTTGCGACACCGGGTTTCACCCGAACACCGTCGCGAAAAGCGCACGAGACCAGCCATCGCCACCGGATCGAAAACCCCCGTCTATTTAATAAACGAATTATTTTGTGGGGCACCGAAAAATGTTGTCGGAATGTCATCGAGGTGAGGTACGATCGATCGGCTCGACACACTGAGTGTGTGGTTCGAAGATTTGTCCGAATCGGAGTTCGTATGCACCTCCGGCGGTTAGGAACGCGATCACCGGGCGCGCGAGAGAGGTACCGAGGGTATTTGCGTGAACTGGCCAGCCAACCTACCCTATATAAAGACCACCAGCCTCTCACACCCAACTAGGGGTTTCCCCTTGTGACATTTGCAGCCACCCCCTACACTTGCCCCAAATCTGCCCAATTTCTCCCTCTCCCTCGAAACCCTAGCCTCCAAGGCGTTTTCGGCCGTTGATCTGCCAGATCTGGGGCTCAGATCGCGCCGCAGCCCCTCCAACCGCAGCCTCCAGCAGTTTGGGCCCGGCAGGGCCCCCCTTCGCCGCCGCGGGCCCGCTCGGCCCATCTGCGAGTCGCCGCTGCCCGAGAGATCCTCCACGCCTCCTCCCACCACGGCAAGCCGCCGGTCGCCGGCCGGCCTCCTCCCGGCGCGCCCCGGTCGCCTCCCTCTCCTCTCCTCCCCGTGCTTGCCTCCCCACCTTACCTCCCTCTCTTCCTCCTCCCGCAGGTCGTGTCCAAGCCGCCGCGGCAGCCGGAGCCGCCCGACGACGCGCGCCATGGCCGAGCTCGGGCTGGAGCTCGCCACGGCCGGCCGCCGCCACCCACGAAGCCGGCGTCCTCCCCTTCAATGGAACCGGAGCCGCCGCGCCTAGATCCACCTCCTCGCCGCCTCCTTGCGCCGCCCACGACCCCTCGCCGGAGAGCCGCCGTACGACGGCGCCACCATCGTGCGGGATCGGGACGAGGTCCCGTGCGTCGCTCGCCTGCCAGGTGGGCCGGCCTGCGTCCAACAGCCCCGCGGCCCAGTCCAGCTCCAAGGCCAGCCCAGGCCACATCCGGCCAGCGCAGCCACTTGGGCCACGGCCCACTAGGGTGAGCAGCCCACTGCGCCCTCTCTTTTTTCCCTCCACGTTTTTTTTTCTTTTTCTTTTTCCAGAGATCTGCTAAGTCTGGATATAAAACTCCTGCTGATTCAATTTTGCGTTGTCGTTTGCGAGTAAACCGTAGCTCGGATCGGGTTGCGCCCAAAAGATGAATTGCTCAGTTTTGCGTGCTCTAGCGTTCGTATGTAGAAAGTTTTTCCGTTTGAGGCCGTCTAGATAATTTAATTCTGTGTCGAAGTGGGTACCAGATCGTTAATGTGCTGCTGTGCTGAAAACTGTTATTTTATAGCAACTTCGGGCGACGATTGCTTCGCAACTGTTCGTCGGAATTGATTGATTCCTTTTGCATCCTGTTAAGCATTTTTTCTACCTCAGTTCCATGCATTCACATGCCATAATTTCTTGCTGCATCATTATTGTATCTTGCTCCAAAGTAGCTACCCTGCTGTTAGTGTGCTGCTGTTTATATTTTTTTGCAACTTCGGTCGACGAGTGTGTCGCGACCGTTTATCGAAATTGAGTGATTCCAATTGCATATTGTTAAGAATAATGTCTACTTCATGCCCACGTATTGCTATGTCATGTTTCTGCACTTTTTCATATAGATTTACCCCTGTTTATACAGCATGTGTGCATAGCTTGTTTTGCCTATATCTTTTTAACCGTAACTCCGTTTGGGGTGTTCTTTATATGTAACTTGATTAGTTTTTTGTGTACTTTGTGTTTATGCTATTGTTTGCTGTTGTTAACCAACCTAAAATATGGTTTAGGACAGAACAGTACCAAATCCTTTAATTGTCGTGAGGCACTTAGTGTTATGCCATGTTTAGGGTGTTGCCTCGCTTAACTTGACTAGTATAGGTAGTTTACTTTGTGCTTAACCTTTTGTCATGTTTGTGTGACATGCCATGCTTGGGTTCCTTTCCATGTTAACAACCGTTGGTTGATCACTTGTAGCTAAACAACTTGAACCGATTCTAAATGTGCGGTATCGTCATGTGTGACGAGTACTCCACTTAACCTGTCCGTAACCGCTCTCGACGGTAGGTGCGATGTCTCATGTTGCCTTCTTGTTGATGCTTGCTCGTGTTTGCTTCGTAGTAATAGATGCTTGATTGTTGATAGCTTTCCAGTGTTTACCGTCTTGTGTGCTTCCGCGGATACCTCTCGGAGACGATGCGAGCTTGCGATCGACTACACCTTCGGAATCCGACTTATCGAAAGGCAAGGACTATACATTACTTATGATCCATTCTATTTCAACCAGCGGTTTGCATGCTAGTCTAGGTTAGGTTCGATGTTTGATCCTACCACATGTTTACAACATCTTTCAAACCGATACAGCCATGTCCCCTCCCAGCAAACCTTGTACTGCTATGTTACTATTGCTCGTTGCTCAGCACCTGCTTAGTATGCATGCTTACGATGCTACAATGTTACCCTGTTACTTCTGGTTTGGGATATCACATTATTATTATTGTTGTTGATGATGTGATTATTATAATGTTGACTATATTCGACGAAGGATGGAAGGTCTAGGCTATCCCGCCCCGACACTTTGTTCCATTCGAGTCACCTAGGACCCGAGTTTCGGGTATTGGTTTTAAGACTGAGCGTGCCTAACCGCGTGTGGGATTTTATGGGGTCCCCTTTTCTTACCTACCTAGCTTCAAACATTTCTAGAGGTGGCCCAAGATGATTTACCATTTGAAACCGCATGCATAACTGGTCTGCAGCCAGTGGTTTTAAAACAACTCGGGCCAGCAGAGACATAGTTCCTTTGTTGGTCCACACTGGTGAGCTAGGGAAGTCCCCTGTTATATAGGCGAGGCTAACCCCGACCTTAGCCATACGGAAGAGTCCGATCCGAGAGCGTGACCGGATTTTGGATTGGGTGTCGACTCCCCGGGGGCCACCCGGATTTGTTCGTTGTTAGTTAGAGGGACCTGTCGTTTCGGATCTCTTGGAACTAAATCATAAAATGGTTGCCTGTGATGGGTAGCGACTGAGAGAGATGGGCGTGCCTGCGGAGCCTTGTAATGGGAAGTTGGTACACCCCTGGAAGGTTAAATCTTTTCGAGAAGCCGTGTCCACGGTTATGGACGACTTGAGACCTACTCCTTGTTCATAGACAACAACAACTGAGATAGTCTTAATATAATTTGATCAACGTGTGTGTGCCTTGATTGCTTCTTCTTCGTCGGGATGCGAAGAGGAGGACAATGATAGGATAGGTGTTATGTTTGCATAGTAGTTGATAGCAAGACTGGTTGGAGGCGATTCCTCATCGAATGCTTGGCTTCTTATCTTACTCTCTAGATCGTTAGCCACTTCATAATTGCTAGTGCGGCAGCAACGTCACCACTTACCCCATCCTTACCGTAAACTACTAGTTGTCCTAGAATGACGAGTGATGAAGTCCTTGTTGGGTCAGTTGACCACTACAGTTGGATGCTGAGTTCTTCTGTACTCATGATACTACCCCAAAAATCTTTTCAGGGTTCTTGATCGACAACAGGTATGGTGATCGACGTTTCACGTGGAGACTCGACGACGACTAGTTAGGCGGATCCCGGCGGAGGGCCTGGACCCGTGTGGTTATGGGGATCGATGTTTTCTCTTTGCCACTAGGCATTTGTGTAGTCTGTACTCAGACATGTATCTTCCGCTATTGTATTGTATTAAGGCAGTTGTATGCCGATTGTATGAGATGTTGTATCCTTGTATCTGTAATGTTGTGATATCATGTTGGAAATCCGGGGTATATGGCAATGTCATATGTCGCGGTGGGACCGATATGTTCTTCGTCCCCGGGTCTGGATGGAAACATCTAGATCTGGAACAGTACCGCATATCGGGCCTTACAGGAATCCCTTATCTTAGACGCTTGAGTCTCCTTGAATATTTGTTGGGGACACATGGGGGCATCCCCAAGCTTGAGCGCTTGACACTCCCGAATCTTCTTTCATCATCTTCCATCGCACACTTGAAAACTCCCTTCATACATAACTCATCATAAACTGATTAGAGAGGTTAGTACCCTTAATAAATAAATTTTCCCTACTGGATATAAAAATATTCTTGAAGAGCTACTGTTTCTCAAGATTGCCAAAAGGTTTTTGCAAAGAAAAAGCAAGCTTAAGGTTTGCAAAAGTTAGGAGAGAAAAAACGTGGCAGAATCCGTGAAAACAGAACAGCAGGTAGTAAAGAATTTTTTAGGGGTACTTCTGCAACTCAAATCAAAAAACTCAGAACATACGAAAGTTCCGTGATTGTATAGAGAACGCTGTGTGAAAAACTCAGCTCCAAAGGAGGAACTCGTGATTTAATCTGATATTTCCCATCACGAGGACATAATCTGTTTTCTGGACAACATGTCACAACTTTCACTTCCCTTGTCATATGAGGCTATAACTTGGCACAAAGCTTGAAAATAAAGATACAATGATGTTGCTACAGTAGTAACAATCATCAAGACAACTAAAAACTGAAAGAAAAAACTCAAAGTAAAGATAACAAGGGTTGTCTCCCTAGAGCTCTTTCTTTATAGCCGTAAAGATAGGCTTAAGATTTTAGTGATGGTCTTTGTAACAGCCTAGATTTCACAAAAAATTAAAAATTTTGTTTTCAGTGTGAATTGTTTGATTGTCTGATTTGTTTGCGGTGTTTGCATCCCCGATTGCCCGATCGGCGATTATTTTTCCCCCTCTTATCTCGTACCGGACGGAGACCGACCCTTGCCACCTTGACACTCGACCTTTGCGACACCGGGTTTCACCCGATCACTGTCGCGAAAATCGCACGAGACCAGCCGCAGCCAACGGAACGAAAACCCCGTTTAATAACTAAACAGGATATTTTTATAGCGTGCAGGAAAGTGTTCTCAAACGGTTCCAGCGCGAGGTGAATGCCGTCGGCTCGACGCGCTGATCGCGCAGTTCAAAGTTTTAACCGAATCGGAGGTCCTGCAGACCCCCGACGGTAAAACGTAGACACCGCGCGCCCGAGAGAAAAACCGGGGATGTTTTTGCAAACTGCCAACCACCTGGGCTATATAAAGACCACCACACTCCCACCTCTTTCTAGGGTTTCCCTAAGCCAAAATTGCAGCCACACCCCCAGATCTGCTCCAATTTTGCACAAAACACCCCCAGATCCGAAACCCTAGCCAATTTTTTCTCCCAGCCGTCAGATCTGATGATCCGAGGTCCAGGATTGTGCCACGTGGCTCCTAATCCTCCTCCAACCACTCTCCACCGCGCCTCCTGCACGTGGAGCCGCCGCCGGCAAGCCTCCGGTCGCCAGCAGGCCGCCGCCGCGTCCCTCCTCTCCCTCTCCTCCTTCCCTCTCCTCTCTCCTTCCTCTCTCTTCTTCTCCCTCTCTAACCCCTCCTCTATCCAGGACGCAGTGCCGCAGCCCCATGGCAACGTGGCCGAGCTCGGGTCGGAGCTCGCACCAGCCGGCCGCTGTCGCCCTGGGGTCCCGCCGCCGCCACCTGGATCCTTCCCCCGCCGGCGGTCTCCCTCCTCCGCGCCACCTCGGCCACGCCGGAGGGCAGCCAGCAGCGGCCGCCGGCGACCTCGGCCTCGATCCATGGTGAGCATCAGGCTGTTAACTGTTGTTATTTTCTGTCAAGTGCTGCTAATGTTATTTTTTTGTAACTTTGATTGATGATTGTGACACATCCATGAGGCCTATTGCATTGATTCTTTTTGCATACTGTTAAGCATCATGTCTACTTTAGTTTCATATCATTTGTGAGCATGTTTGCATTCATTACTATGTTTATGCATTGATCTAAAGAGTGCTTCCCGATGTTGGCGGATTGTGTTCCAAACTTGTATTGCTTGTATCTTTTTAACCGTAAATCCGTTTGGAGTGTTCTTTATATGTAACTTGATTAGTTTTTCGTGTACTTTGTGTTTATGCTATTGTTTGATGTTGTTAACCAACCTAAAATATGGCTCAGGAAAGAACAGTACCAAATCTTTTAATTGTCGTGCGGCACTTAGCGTATGCCATGTTTAGGTTGTGCCTCACTTAAATTAACTAGCATAGATAGCTTATCTTATGCTTCACCACTTGTCATGTTTGTGTGCTATGCCATGCTTGAGTGATATACCATGTTAACAACCTTTTGCTCACCTTGTGTAGCTAAAAAACTTGAACCTTTCTAAATGTGCGGTATCGTCCTGTGTGACGAGTACTTCACTTAACCTGTTAGTAACCGCTCTCGACGGTAGGTGCGATTTCTCGTGTTGCTTCTTGTTGATGCTTGCTCGTGTTTGCCTCGTAGTAATAGATGCTTGCTCGTTGATTTATTTCCAGTGTTTACCGTCTTATGTGCTTCCCCAGGTACCTTTCGGAGACGATGCGAGCTTGCGATCAACTACACCTTCGGAACCCGACTTATCAACAGGCAAGGACTATACATTACTTATGATCCATTCTATTTCAACCAGCGGTTTGCATGCTAGTCTAGGTTAGGTTCGATGTTTGATCCTACCACATGTTTACAACCTCTTTCAAACCAATACAGCCATGTCCCCTCCCAGCAAACCTTGTACTGCTATGTTACTATTGCTCGTTGCTCAGCCTCTGCTTAGTATGCATGCTTAGGATGCTACGATGTTACCTTGTTACTCCTTGGTTTGGGCTATCACATTATTATATTGTTGTTGAGATATGATTATTATAATGTTGACTATATTCGACGAAGGATGGAAGGTCTATGCTATCCCGCCCCGACGCTTGGTTTCATTCGAGTCACCAAGGATCCGAGTTCCGGGTATTGGTTTTAAGACTGAGCGTGCCTAACCGCGTGTGGAATTTTATGGGGTCCCCTTTTCTTACCTATCTAGCTTCAAATATTTCTAGTGGTGGCCCGAGCTGATTTACCATTTGAAGCCCCGTGTGTGTGCTTGGTGGATCCCCTCGCAGTTTTTAAACAACACGGACCAGCGGAGACATGGTTTCCCTGTTGGTCCACCTTTGACCGGCGAGGGCCCGAGGCCTCACGTGAGGCGTCTCGGTAACCCAAACCCTGTTGAGACGGAAGAGTCCGATCCGAGAGCGTGGTCAGCTTTTGGATTGGGAGTCGACTCCCCGGGGGCCACCCGGATTTGTTCGTTGTTAGTTAGAGGGACCTGTTGTTACGGATGTCTCGGAACTAAATCATAAAATGGTTGCCTATGATGGGTAGCAACTGAGAGAGATGGGCGTGCGCGCGGAGCCTTGTAATGGGCAGTTGGTACACCCCTGCAGGGTTAAATCTTTTCGAGAAGCCGTGTCCACGGTTATGGACGACTTGAGACCTACTCCTTGTTCATACACCACAACAACTGAGATAATCTTAATATAACTTGATCAATGTGTGTGTGCCTTGACTGCTTCTTCTTCGTCGGGATGCGAAGAGGAGGACAAGGATAGGATAGGTGTTATGTTTGCGTAAGTAGTTGATAACAAGACTTGTTGGAGGCGATTCCTCATCGAATGCTTGGCTTCTTACCTTACTCTCTAGATCGTTAGCCACTTCATAACTGCTAGTGCGGCAGCAACCTCACCACTTACCCCATCCTGACCGTAAACTAATAGTTGTCCTAGAATGACGAGTGATGAATTCCTTGTTGGGTCAGTTGACCACTACAGTTGGATGCTGAGTACTTCTGTACTCATGATACTACCCCCAAACTCTTTTCAGGGTTCTTGATCGACAAGAGGTATGATGATCGACGTTTCACGTGGAGACTCGGTGACGACTAGTTAGGCGGATCCCGGCGGAGGTCCTGGACCCGTGTGGTTATGGGATCGATGTTTTTCTCTTTGCCAGTAGGCATTTGATTGTAGTCTGTACTCAGACATGTATCTTCCGCTGTTGTATTGTATTAAGGCAGTTGTATGCCGATTGTATGAGATGTTGTATCCTTGTATCTGTAATGTTGTGATATCATGTTGGAAATCCAGGGCATATGACTTCGTCATATGTCGCGGTGGGACCGATATGTGCTTCGTCCCCGGATCTGGATGGAAACATCTAGATCTGGAACAGTACCGCATATCGGGCCTTACAACTTGGTATCAGAGCCTTACCGACGGTAGGATCCCTTTTCTGGCCGAAGTCGAGTCTAGACAAAACTATTTTGTAGTTACTAAGATAGTTATCGGAGAGTAGGATTCTTTTTACTCCTTACCCATGCTCTGGTCAGGACAAGTGTCGTAAGTGTTTTTAGTTCTCGTCTTATCTCCTTTCAAACTCTAGGATCTCGCTGAGTGTGGAGTTTCGGAACCGCTACAATGCCTTGCTTGCAGCGTATTGTCTTGATTCCGATATCAGGTTGGGAAATCCTGTAGTACATTTAGTCTGTCCGAATCTGGTTTATATCTTGGTCATCTATTGACTTCCGTTCTCTTGCCCTGTATCCTCACGATTTCAGTGACAGTAATTCCCTTGATCGTCACTTTGAAGTGTCGTCCTTCCTCTTGATCTCCCGAAGGTTTCGTTTTTCAACGTTGCCGTCTCTCTGCGGAAATTTATCATGACGGAAGTTCGACGTCGACATGGAGCAGAGTCCCTTGTTGGTGGTGTTGAAGATCGTCGACTCTCTTATTTCCCCCTTCCCTCTCCCCCGGATCGTCCATGATCTCGGGACGAGATCCCTTGTTGGTGGTGTTGTATTGTAACAGCCCAGATTTCACAAAAAATTAAAAATTTTGTTTTCAGTGTGAATTGTTTGATTGTCTGATTTGTTTGCGGTGTTTGCATCCCCGATTTATTGACCGGCGATTATTTTTCCCCCTCTTATCTCGTACCGGACGGAGACCGACCCTTGCCACCTTGACACTCGACCTTTGCGACACCAGGTTTCACCCGGTCACCGTCGCGAAAATCGCACGAGACCAGCCGCAGCCAACGGAACGAAAACCCCGTTTAATAACTAAATGGGATATTCTTATAGCGCGCCGGAAAGTGTTCTCGAACGGTTCCAGCGCGAGGTGAACGCCGCCAGCTCAACGCGCTGATCGCGCAGTTCGAAGTTTTACCCGAATCGGAGGTCCTGCGGACCCCCGGTGGTCAGAAACGTAGACACCGCGCGCGAGAGAGAAAAACCGGGGATGTTTTTGCAAACTGCCAGCCACCGGGGCTATATAGAGACCACCACACTCCCACCTCTTTCTAGGGTTTCCCTAACCCAAAATTGCAGCCACACCCCCCAGATCTGCTCCAATTTTCGCACAAAACACCCCCAGATCCAAAACCCTAGCCAGTTTTTGCTCCCAGCCGTCAGATCTGATGATCTGAGGGCCAGGATTGTGCCACGTGGCTCCTCAGCCTCCTCCAACCTCTCTCCACCGCGCCGCCTGCACCGTGGAGGCACCGCCGGCAAGCCGCCGGTCGCCAGCAGACCTCCGCCGCGTCCCTCCTCTCCCTCCTCTCCCTCTCCTCCTTCCCTCTCCTCCCTCCTTCCTCTCTCTTCTTCTCCCTCTCTAACCTCCTCCTCTGTCCTGGACGCAGTGCCGCAGCCCCATGGCGCCCTGGCCGAGCTCTGGCCGGAGCTCGCACCAGCCGGCCGTTGTCGCCCTGGGGTCTCGACGCCGCCACCTGGATCCTTCCCCCGCCGTCGGTCTCCCTCCTCCGCGCCACCTCGGCCACGCCGGAGGGCAGCCAGCAGCGACCGTCGGCCACCTCAGCCTCGATCCATGGTGGGATCGGGCTGCGCCGCCACCAACTACCGCTGCCTGGCTGGGCCACCCCCGCCCCGTGGGCCTGGCTCCACCGCGGCCCGTCCTGGCCCAGGCGCCCTCGGCCAGATCTTCCAGCGCCAGCCAGGCCGATTTGGGCCGGCCCAAACGTGAGCCCCCTTTTTTTTCTCTGTGGAAACCCTGCAAAATTTCTTCTAAGTCTTTTATATTTATGCTGCTGATGCTATTTTGCGAGTAGATTTGTAGTTAAACTGTAGCTCGGATCACGTTGCGCCCAAAATTAAAGTTTTCTTAGAATTGCGTGTACTTCAATCCATCTTTTGTGAGCATTTTGATTTGAGGCCATCTTGATGTTGATAATCTGTGTTGAAGTGGGCATTAGGCTGTTAAATGCCGTTATTTTCTGTCAAGTGTTGCTGATGTTATTTTGTTGTAACTTTGATTGATGATTGTGACACATCCATGAGGCCTATTGCATTGATTCTTTTTGCATATTGTTAAGCATCATGTCTACTTTAGTTTCATATCATTTGTGAGCATGTTTGAATTCATTACTATGTTTATGCATTGCTCTAAACTGTGCTTCCCGATGTTGGCGGATTGTGTTCCAAACTTGTATTGCTTGTATCTTTTTAACCGTAACTCCGTTTGGAGTGTTCTTTATATGTAACTTGATTAGTTTTTCGTGTACTTTGTGTTTATGCTATTTTTTTCTGTTGTTAACCAACCTAAAATATGGCTTAGGACAGAACAGTACCAAATCTTTTAATTGTCGTGCGACACTTAGCGTATGCCATGTTTAGGTTGTGCCTCACTTAAATTGACTAGAATAGATAGCTTATCTTATGATTCACCTCTTTTCATGTTTGTGTGACATGCCATGCTTGAGTGATATGCCATGTTAACAACCTTTTGCTCACCTTGTGTATCTAAACAACTTGAACCTTTCTAAATGTGCGGTATCGTCCTGTGTGACGAGTACTTCACTTAACCTGTAAGTAACCGCTCTCGACGGTAGGTGCGATGTCTCATGTTGCTTATTGTTGATGCTTGCTCGTGTTTGCCTCGTAGTAATAGATGCTTGCTCGTTGATTGCTTTCCAGTGTTTACCGTCTTATGTGCTTCCGCAGGTACCTTTCGGAGACGATGCGAGCTTGGGATCAACTACACCTTCGGAACCCGACTTATCAATAGGGAAGGACTATACATTACTTATGATCCATTCTATTTCAACCAGAGGTTTGCATGCTACTCTAGGTTAGGTTAGATGTTTGATCCTACCACATGTTTACAGCCTCTTTCAAACCGATACAGCCATGTCCCGTCCCAGCAAAACTTGTACTGCTATGTTACTATTGCTCGTTGCTCAGCCCCTGCTTAGTATGCATGCTTAGGATGCTATGATGTTACCCTGTTACTCCTTGGTTGGGGCTATCACATTATTATATTTTTGTTGATGATATGATTATTATAATGTTGACTATATTCGGCGAAGGATGGAAGGTCTAGGCTATTCCGCCCCGACGCTTTGTTTCATTCGAGTCACCTAGGATCCGAGTTCCGGGTATTGGTTTTAAGACTGAGCGTGCCTAACTGCGTGTGGGATTTTATGGGGTCGCCTTTTCTTATCTATCTAGCTTCAAATATTTCTAGTGGTGGCCCGAGCTGATTTACCATTTGAAACCCCGTGTGTGTGCTTGGTGGATCCCCTCGCAGTTTTTAAACAACCCGGACCAGCGGAGACATGGTTTCCATGTTGGTCCACCTTTGACCGGCGAGGGCCCGAGGCCTCACGTGAGCGTCTCGGTAACCCAAACCGTGTTGAGACGGAAGAGTCCGATCCGAGAGCGTGGCCAGCTTTTGGATTGGGTGTCGACTCCCCGGGGGCCACCCGGATTTGTTCGTTGTTATTTAGAGGGACCTGTCGTTTCGGATCTCTCGGAACTAAATCATAAAATGGTTGCCTATGATCGGTAGCAACTGAGAGATATGGCGTGCGTGCGGAGACTTGTAATGGGCAGTTGGTACACCCCTGCAGGGTTAAATCTTTTCGAGAAGCCGTGTCCACGGTTATGGACGACTTGAGACCTACTCCTTGTTCATAGACAACAACAACTGAGATAATCTTAATATAACTTGATCAACGTTTGTGTGCCTTGAATGCTTCTTCTTCGTCGGGATGCGAAGAGGAGGACAAGGATAGGATAGGTGTTATGTTTGCGTAAGTAGTTGATAACAAGACTTGTTGGAGGCGATTCCTCATCGAATGCTTGGCTTCTTACCTTACTCTCTAGATCGTTAGCCACTTCATAAATGCTAGTGCGGAAGCAACCTCACCACTTACCCCGTCCTTACCATAAACTACTAGTTGTCCTAGAATGACGAGTGATGAAGTCCTTGATGGGTCAGTTGACCACTACAGTTGGATGTTGAGTACTTCTGTACTCATGATACTACCCCCAAACTCTTTTCAGGGTTCTTGATCGACAACAGGTATGGTGATCGATGTTTCACGTGGAGACTAAACGACGACTAGTTAGGCGAATCCCGGCGGAGGGCCTGGACCCGTGTGGTTATGGGATCGATGTTTTTCACTTTGCCAGTAGGCATTTGATTGTAGTCTGTACTCAGACATGTATCTTCTGCTGTTGTATTGTATTAAGGCAATTGCATGCCGATTGTATGAGATGTTGTATCCTTGTAGCTCTAATGTTGTGATATCATGTTGGAAATCCGGGGCATATGACTTCGTCATATTTCGCGGTGGGACCGATATGTGCTTTGTCCCCGGATCTGGATGGAAACATCTAGATCTGGAACAGTACCGCATATCGGGCCTTTCACTCTTGTAGGAATAAAAGTTGAAGAACAAAAGACAGCATTAAGAAGCAAATACCAAACACATTTAAGTCTAACATGGTTCCTATGCAAAGGGATCTTATAGAGGAATAACTCATTGAAGCATAAAGACATTAGCATTGGAAGGAAAAATAAGTGCAACTTCAAAACATTTATCATGGAGAGAGGGAACTTGATATTATTGAAATATCTATAAGCATATGTTCCCCTCTCATTATAATTTTCAGTGGGATCATGAATAAACTCAACAATATAAGTATCACATGAAAAATTCTTATCATGATCCACAAGAATAGAAAATTTATTACTCTCCACATAAGCCAAATCTTTCTCATTAGTAATAGTGGGAGCAAACTCAAGAAAATAGCTATCACATGAATCATTCTTATGATGATACACTTGTAAACATTTATTCTTTATACCATAAGGGTCATCACAATAATCATCATAGATAGGAGGCAAAGTATCATCAAAATAAATTTCCTCATCAAAACTTGGGGGGCTAAAAAGATCATCTTCATAAAACGTAGCATCCCCAAGCTTATAGCTTTGCATATCATTAGCATCAAAAGTATTCAAAGAAGACATGCAAATAACATTACTACTATCATGAGTGTTATGAAAATAATAAAGCTCCATAGTCTTTTTTTATTTTCTCTTCAAACACTTCATGTCCCAAGTCAAGGTAGAGGTCATAAAGCTATCCCATAATATTTTTGTTGTTTTCCATAAGCCTAACTAGTGAAAATAAAAACAAGAAACGAAAAGATTTAATTGCAAGATCTAAAGATATACCTTCAAGCACTCACCTCCCCTGCAACGGCGCTAGAAATAGCTTGATGTCTACGCACGCTTCTATTCTTGTAGACTATGTTGGGCCTCCAAGCGCAGAGGTTTGTAGGACAGCAACAATTTCCCTCAAGTGGATTACCTAAGGTATATCGAACTCAGGGAAGTAATGGTTGAAGATGGTCTCTCTCAAGCAACCCTGCAATTAAGATACAAGAAGTCTCTTGTGTCCCCAACACACCTAATACAACTAGGAGTTGTATAGGTGCACTAGTTCGGCAAAGACATGGTAAAATATGGGTGATAGGTGTGGAAAAACAAAGTAATATACATCTTTAATAAAAAGTGCAGCAAGCAAATAAGTGGTAAAAGTGAGCACAAACGGTATTGCAATGGTGGAAACAAGGCCTAGGCTTCATACTTTCACTAGTGGAAACTCCCAACAACATTAACATAGTCTAATCACATGATATTTCCCATAAAACATGCAATGGAGACATACTCGGAGGTCATTCATTTCTGGTCAAGAGAGGACGAGAAGTATGTAGGGCTACAAAAGCACACCTCAGAGTTCATAGTTCTGAATCTATGTCTTCGGTATTTCGGGGCTCCAGGGAGCATCCGAACTCCGATTAGGGCGAATTTTATGTCTAGGTCCACCGGAAAAACATTCCCTACAACTTTGTAGTTTTAAGTTTTTCCGTGTGAGGTCGTCTTCTAGCGTTTCCGAGGCGATTTTAAAACCTGTCTGGTGGGGACAGATTTTGGGAGAGTTAGAGTCCAACTCCTATAAGGCTTCTTTTTGTGTTTTTTCCTTTATCCAAGTAATTCCTACACATAAAGTACAAAAACAAGAACTTGTGCACTCTTGCAACCATTAATAGGTTAGTTCCAAAATATGTTATAAAAAGATATGAAAGTGTATCAAAAGCATACCAATATCACACAAAACATGCATGGAGCAAGCGGAAATTATAGATACGTTCCCAAACGTATCTATAATTTCTTGTTCTTCCATGCTCATTTGGGTGACATTGCTATGTGTTTTGCTACACTTTCATACCTTTCTACACATATTTGGACTAACCTACTAACTCAGTGCACACAGTGCCAGTTTTCGTCTGCTGATGTCTATGAATTGCAGGGTTTTACCCATATTTACAGAGCCAAAAAATTCCAAAAAATATATATAAAAAATCAGCGGAACAGAAGCTTCCGGAAGACCGAAGGAGAGCCGGAGTGGGGCCACCCCCTCCCAGGCGGCCAGGAGGGCGTCTAGGGGGAGGGGCACCCCCTGGTGCCCCCCTTTGTCCTATATTTACACCCCGTCATGGAAACCCTCGAGAGAGACCCCGCATCACGATTTTCACCTCTGTTCCGCCGCCGGCGCGCTTCCAAGATTGGGAACACCAGAAGACCTCTTCCAGGCACCCTGCCGGAGGGAGGATTGACCTCCGGGAGCTTCTCCACCACCATGAGCGCTTCCCGGATGTGCCGTGAGTTGTCCCCTTGGACCATGGTACAATGACCAGTAGCTATGTGATGTCTTCTCTCCAATATTGTGCTTCAATTCTTAGCCCTTGTGAGCTGACCTACATGATCAAGGCATCTATGTAATTTTCCTGCTATTGCTATGCTGTGCTTGCTGGGTTCTGATGGATTATGAGATTATGTTCATATTGTGATGATTTATATATTTTTTCCTTTTATATTTTGTTATTGAGTAATTCTTGCATGTTCTCCATTGCTTTTTATTTCTTTGGCCAAGTAGTAGATAGTAACTCTAAGAGGGAGCATTTATGCTTGATTGTGGGTTCATGCCCCCAGATGTCTAGCTTGAGTGACAGGAACATGAGACTAGGGGATGTGTTGTTACCACCGAGGAGAAAAAAATGGTGCTTTCAACCGTGGTTGCAAGGATTGTTTACCTTACGCAAAGTTTGTTAATATAGTTTTCTTCTGCTCTAGGTTTACACTTTGGGTGAGGCTCGCAACTTAATACCATCGAGATGTTCTGGATACACATTTCAAGGTGGATGATTAGCGAGTAGATGCTGATGGATAAACAGTCTACTTGTTTTGGTGTACTGCCAATTCTTTTGAGCCTCTAACTTTCTTGCGGCATAGTTAGCATTGCGGTGCGTTTATAATTCGTTCAATTGTCAAGCTATAATTTGTTCACCCAGCTTAGCTGTTTTATCGTATTTTGGGAGAGAGACATCACTAGTGAACATCATGGGACCCCGGTCCATATTTCCATCATTGCTTACACCTCAAATATTTACCACTTTTATTTCGTTTAAGTTGCAATCACCATCATTATTTCCATCGTGCGTTTGATTCTTTGTAAACGACAAGGCCGGAGAGATTGAGAACCTCTCTGAACTCGTTGGGAGCAAAGTTATTTGTTTCTGTGTGCCGGTCCAGGTCAAGTTATCTCCATCCGACAACTTAATCTATGGCGCCGCTGACACCTACTTGCAGAATTCAGAGTCCTCTTGGTACGATAAACCTTGGTATCTTCACTGAGGGAAATTTACTGCTAGCTACATCGCAACCTTCCACTTGGGATAACCAACGAGGGGCGAGAAGCCATCAAGACAATTTCTAGCGCCGTTTCCGGGGACTCCAATCTTAAAGATAGGGGAGCTGCACACTATCTTTTATCTTTGCTTTTTAGTCTTGCCAGTTTACTTTCTAGTTTTTTCTTTAGAGTCTTATACCAAAAACCACAAACATAGTTACTTTGCTTTTAGTAGTTCTTTCTTTTCAGTCAAGTATATCTAAGTCCTTTGCCTTTGGTGTTGCACCCGAAGGAGAGATTCTCCCCTTCAAACAAAGGGGAGGAGAAATTTTGAAAGATGCTTGGTATTGAATTAATGATTCTCAAAATAGAGCCAACAAGAAGCAATCCACCAATACCTTTCTTAGAAATTTGTATGTTAGGATTACGTCTTGGAATAGGGTTTTTTTAGATACTGCAATCAATGGGAATTTCTTGGAATCCCCAGTTTGGGAAGCTCTTAATGTTTTGGAAAATATTTTCGTAAATCTCCCGATTGCTAGCACACAAGAGGACATTACTTTATCTCACATTATGGGTAAACTTGATAGCATAGAACTAGAGCTGCCAAGCATGGGTAAAATAAATGAGGTAGATCGTAGGATCCAAGGGAATTTAAATAGACTTGATAGCTCCATGAATTTTTTCTATAAAACTTTGGAGACCCTTAAATCCCATGATATCACTATTGGAAAAACAGTTATAGATAATATGGGCACTAATGGCGCACCAGATGTCCAGTGCGCCATTACTAAATAGCAATGGCGCACCATGTCCTGGTGCGCCATTAGTACCCTTGCTAGTAATGGTGCACATGAACAGCAGTGCGCCACCGCACATTCGCTCCTGGACAAGCCCCCTCCCCTGACTTAGCAATGGCGCACTTCTTGGAAGTGCGCCATAACCCACCAGGGATGCTAATGGCGCACTTCCCTGATGTGCGCCATTGATAAGTCAAGGGAGGGGTGGGCCCAGGCCTAGTGACACAGCAATAGCGCATGTCGTGGAGGTGCGCCATTACTAAGTATGGAACAGTAATGGCGCATTTCTGCATGGTGCGCCAGTACTGTCCTGGTCCCCTCTCACTGGTCCTGGTCCCCCTCTCCCAGAATTAGTAATGGCGCACCCCTGGTTGGTGCGCCATTAGCTCCCATTACTAAGTCTGGGAGAAGCTAGATGTTTTGGCAGCCTACCACACTCACTTTCTCCACCTTCACCTCCAACTAGCTTCTCTCGGTTCCTTCCTTCTTCTTACATTATTTACACCATAGATCTACCCAAAATAATTAGTTATATCTCCTTCTTTCATTGGTAAGTAAGGTATATCTCTTTATTTTTGTATAGATCTAGTTTGTTCTCTCTTGAACATACTTTATGTCGGTGTACATGTGTGGTGTGATGTGATGATCATGGGGTATATATGTATGTATGATGTGATGATCATGGGTGTAACAGCCCAGGATCTCAATAGGAATTATAGACTACTCATATCAATAAGGTGCACCTTCTTTTCCGGGAGCCCATCAGGAAAGAACTACCAGGTTAAGCGTGCTTGGCTTGGAGTAGTCTTGGGATGGGTAACCGACCGGGAAGTTGATCCCGGGTGCGCACGAGTGAGGACAAAGTGTGCAAAAAAGACTAGTGTTTGTTTGTGAGGACAGTCTAGATCCCAGGTGCACCGACCATGGAATCGGTGGTTAACTGGTTGGGAGTGATTGGGGCGTTACAACTGGTATCAGAGCCGACCCTGGCGGTTACACGGTGTGTGTGTCGGTCGGTGAGGCTTACATGGGGTACATGTTGAATGCCTGCAACTGGTGCGCACAAACGTGTGCTAAAGGGGAATGTTCCTGCTGGGCCGACGCAGACGTCGATTCCTTTGAGGGGTGGTGTATGTAACAGCCCAGGATCTCAAAAGGAATGATAGACTACTCATATCAACAAGGTGCTCCTTCTTTTCCGGGAGCCCATCAGGAAAGAACTACAAGGTTAAGCCTGCTTGGCTTGGAGTAGTCTTGGGATGGGTGACCGACCAGGAATTTGATCCCGGATGCGCACGAGTGAGGACAAAGTGTGCAGAAAAGACTAGTGTTGGTTTGTGAGGACAATCTAGATCCCAGGCGCACGACCATGAAATCGATGGTTAACTGGTTGGGAGTGGTTGGGGCGTTACAATGTGGTATATATGTATGGGTGTGTGATGATCATGGCGGGATATGCATGTATGTACGTGTTGTTTGCAGGTACCTCAGATATGCGATAGTTGCCAATATTTTGCCGGAATGTTGATTCATTTCCATTTCGGCGAAAATTTGGCACACTTTGCATTCTTTTTTGTCCTAAGAATTAGGAAGGTCCTGCCAAAAAAATTTTTGGTTCTAAAATATAGTTTTTCTCTATGCCCCGCAGGCGACCATGGTTCGCAAGATGACCGAAGGCATCGTGGGTAGCTTTTTGAGCTCCGCGAAGGTCGAGATGATTCAAAAGAACGAGACGAAGATGTCCATGTCGAAGATGCAAGCTGAAGGGGCACCTGCTCACACGTGGTTTCATGGATGACTATCGGTGGCAAGGTGATGAAGAAGATTAAGAATTCATCCACGGTGTCCCGGCAACAGTAAGCAGAAATAGCGCCGAGGGCGGGCGAGAAGACGAAGAATCTCCCAGACATGATCACGATGCAAGACACAATCATCATGTAGAAAATGCCGGACATGATCATGAGGAAGATCAAGATGAAGGGCATGATCATCATGAAGATGAAGATGCCAGAGAAGACGACGATAGACCATCATTGATGGACTGGGTGCAGGACCCTCATCTTCAATAGTTTCTTCTGAATGAGGCGAGTAATAATGCAAGAGCTGCCGCCCGAGAGAAAGCCAAGCTAAATCAACATGAGATGGACACGGTTACTCCATTGTATGAAGGATGCAATCCCGAGGATACCCGCCTGAAAGTAGCTCTAATGGCTCTGGAGATGAAAGTAAAACACAAAATGACCGACACATGCTTCGACGAAAACATGTCATTCTGGCAAAAACTCTTCCCAAGGGGAACACGTGCCCGAACAGTTGCAATGAGGCGAAGAAAATCGTGTGTCCTCTGGATTTACCGCATGTTAGATACCATGTCTGCGTTAACGATTGCATCATTTATCGGCATGAGTACGCGGAGTCCACCGTATGTACGAAGTGCGGCGCCAGTCGATACAAGAAGAATATAGCTCCTCAAAAAACGGTGTGGTACTTTACTATCATTCCCCGTCTGCAGCGTTATTTCGCGGACCCTAAGCAAGCTAAGCTCATGCGCTGGCATGCGGAAAGGAAGCAGCAAAATGAAGAAGCTGAAAAAAATGATCCAGAAAAAGACAAGATGCTGAGTCACCCTTCTGATGGGACCCAGTGGGAGGCGTTGAACTTCGAGGAGGACTTTGGGAAGGATCCAAGGAACGTAGTGTTGGTCGCGAGCACCGTTGGAGTAAATCCTTTCGACAACCAGAGCAGCACACATAGAACCTGGCCAGTGTTTTTGGGCATGTACAACATCCCTCCCTGGGAGTGCATGAAGAGGAGGTACATGCACATGAGTGTGCTAATTGAAGGGCCGAAACAACCAGGAAACGACCTCAATCTATATCTGGGGCTCCTGAAAGAGGAGCTAGATACGCTATGGAGAACGCTAGTCAATACGTTGGACGCTGTAGAGGAAACATATTTCCCTATGAAAGCTGCACTTCTCACGATGGTGCACGACTATCTCGGTTTAGGATATGTCATGGGGAAGTTGGTCCACGGACACTGTGGATGCGCTAGGTGCATGGACGACACAACGTATCACCAGCTACCTAACGATCCCGTGTCTTCAAAAACCATGTTCATGGGACATCAAAGATGGCTTCCTCACAATGACCCATGGAGAAAACGCAACGATCTGTTCGATGGAACAGCGGAACCCCGAAAGGCCCCACGTAGGAGGAGCGACACAAAAATAGACATGATGTTGAATAATTGGAAAGAGTGCCCACTGCCAGGAAAGATCAATTCTAAGAGAAAGGCGCCAGAGACGCTGCTGAAGGTATGGAAAACGAGGTATGTTTTTTGGGACATGCCGTACTGGAACATCCTCGTTGTGTCGAAAAACCTTGATGTCATGCATATCACGAAGAATGTGTGCGAGAGTATGTTTGCTACCCTGCTCAACATGCCAGAAAATACCAAAGATGGGCCGAAAGCAAGGGAAGACTTGCTATCAATGGGCATCAGCGAGGAGCTCAACGCAAACCGCCCTAATGATGATGATGATGATGATGATGATGACGACGATGATGATGATGATGAGCCACCTGAGGACACAGAAAGTCGTCGCAAAGGCAAAAAGGCCAAGAAGCAAAGCGACCATTACTGCCCCCCCCGCGTGCTTCACTCTAAGTCAGAAGGAGATCCAACAGCTAATCAACTGCCTCCTAGGGATAAAACTTCCTTACGGTTTCGCGGGGAAGATCATCAGATTCCTAGACTCAGCGAAGCAGAGGTTCAGCGGGATGAAGTCTCATGACTGTTACGTGCTAATGACGTAGCTACTTCCGGTTGCAATCCGCGGGATCATGGAAGACCATGTCCGTGAAACGCTATTTGGCCTATGCAATTTTTTCGATGTCATCTCTCGGAAATGGGTTGGCGTGAGGCAACTCAGAAGGCTACAAGAAGAGATCGTGGTGATACTATGCGAGCTCGAGATATACTTCCCACCCGCATTCTTTGACATCATCGTGCATCTCCTCGTCCATATCGTGGATGATATCGTCCAACTCGAGCCGACGTTCCTGCACAACATGATGCCGTTCGAAAGGATGAATGGTGTGACCAAAGGATACGTTCGCAATAGGGCTCGTCCAGATGGAAGCATAGCCTAGGGCTTTCTGACCGATGAGTGCATCTCCTTCTGCACAAATTATCTAGGCATCGATAACCCCGTTGGTCTGCCCGTCAACAGGCACCTCGGCAGGCTCGCTGGATGTGGTCACCGCGAGGGTCTCCCCGAAATGCATGTCGACTTCCAGGATCGACTCGCCGACTTTGAAAGAGCAAACCTAGTCGCGCTGCAACACATTGACTTGGTTGATCCTTGGGTAGTACATCACAAAACCTCAATTGAGAAGACGTACAATGACCGAGGCCAACAGTGGACGAACGGAGATGTACTCAAAGAGCACAACTCATGCTTCATGCGTTGGTTCAAGGACAAGCTCCTATCGTACCCTTCACATGAGGACTATTCCGAGGAAGAAAAACTCGTATTCGCCTTGTCACAGGGCGCCGAGCACAACCTGATGACATATCGGGCGTACGATATCAACGGCTACACACTCTACACCGAGGAAAAGGACATGAAGAGATATTATCAGAACTCCGGGGTAACGATGGAAGCCTACACCGGTAAAGTCAAGAAACGATACTACGGAAGGATCAAGGAGATCTGGGAGCTCAGCTACGTTGGAGAGAAGATGTCGATGTTCGTTAGATGGGCCAAGAGCATCATAAAATAAAGCCGGTATTTCACCACCATGGTTATACCCGAAGCCAAATCCAAGACCGCGGGCGCAAAATTCACTGCGAGAAATGAGCCATGGGTACTGGCTATCCAAGTGGACCAATGCTTCTTCATTACCGCCCCGTCAAAGCCCAGCCGTGTTGTCGTGCGGAGAGGCAAGAGGAAAATCATCGGAATGGATGGAGCCGCCAACGAGCAAGACTTCGACAAGTACGGCGACCCGAAGATTGAAGATGACGACGACGATGATGCAGTACCATACAAATCAAGAAGAAGCAGGACCACCCTACCTAAAGGCGTTCGCCCGTTCAAGAGAAGAAATCAAGGGGTTCCGGGGCTAAATTATGCAAACGCGAAAAAGAAGGGCAAAAATACTGTGAAAAGATGATAGCTATAAGATCCAACCATGACGTGTCTGCCGCGCGCGTGTCTGTGTATGTGGGAATTTTGTATCATTTTTCTATGAAGATATTGATATGTCATTATTACTATATATTTTTGGAAATCTTTTAAATATTATATTATTTTAGATATGGATAAGCCATATGGTTATTTGAAAGTGTTTGGATGTATATGATAAGGTTGATATATTAATTTAAAGCGCAAAAAAATGGGGCTGCCAGGATTTGAACCTGGGTGGCTAGATTCATGTATCATGGGACCAACCACTAGGCTATGTAAGTGGTTCTGTCCATAGGCACACACACACACAACTGTTTTAACCTAGATGTAGACTAATGGTAATGGCGCACCTATGCAAAGGTGCGCCATTTCTATCTACTTACATTATGGCGCACAAACCAGATGTGCGCCATTGCTAACCCGTACCCCCTAGATAGTTCCCACCTCTCCCTTCCTGAAGCCCTAGCCTCCCACACTTCTCCCCGTGCGCGGCTTCTCGATCCAATCTCGCCGCCGTTCACCCTTCGGCGACCCCGCGATCGTCCGGTGACTCCGCGCTCCCTCCTTCCACTCCGGTAAGCCTCGCCGCGCCACCCCTCCCTCCCTCCCTCTCTCACACACACTGCGCCGCCCCCTCGTAGATTGACCACCTCCGCTGCTCTCCGCCGTCAGCCCTCACTGGCGACAATTCCTCTACGAGGCCTCTGTCGTGCTGTTACGGTGAGGAAGATAGTTCTCTCACTTCTCGTTAGTTGCCCCAAGTGGAAGGTGAGATGTAGTGTAGCAGCAAATTTCCCCTATGTAGAGGATAGGGTTTGTCTCCCGTAGGACTCCAAGAGATACAAGAAGGTGGAAAAGTGAACAATGGCGCCGTTCACAATCTAGGATTGCTTACTTCACCTGGACCTGCACACACAACAAATAACTTTGCTCCCAACGAGTACAGAGGAGTTGTCAATTCCTCAAAGCAACAAGCAACTGCATTAAAAGAACTTTGCGTAAAGTAAACAATCCTTGCACACGCAGGTACAAGCACCGTTGTTTTATCCCTGGTGGCAACAACATATCCCCTAGTCTCATGTTTCTGTCACTCAAGCTAGACATCAGGGGGCTGAACGCACAATCAAGCATAACGCTCCCTCTTGGAGTTCCAACAAATCACTTGGCCAAAGTAAAATACGGCAACGGAGAACATGCAAGAATTAACTAAAGACCACAAATATAAAAGAGAACCAAATATATTAATCATCACAATCTGAACATAGTCTCATAATCCATCAGATCCCAGCAAACTCAACATAACAACACAGAAAATTACAACGGTGCCTTGATCATGTGGGCTTCTCACGAGGTCTCGAAAGTGGAAACACAAAGAGGGGAGGAGAACATCACATAGCTACTGGTCATGGACCCATGGTCCAAGGGGGGCTACTCACAACACATCCGGGAGCCATCCATGGAGATGGATAGTCTCCCGGAGGGGGTTCCTCGTTCCGGCAGGGTGCCGGGGCTGCTTCTCCTGGCAGCCCCGATCTTGAAACGGCGGCGGCGGCGGTATAGAGAGGAGAACGAGAATAGAAGATCGATATTAGGGGTTTCCTCCGCGGGCACTAAATATAGGCCAAGGGGGCACCGAGAGGGGCCACAGGGCAGCCAGGAGGGTGCTCGGCGCGCCCTAGGGTGGGGCAACGCCAGGGACCCTCCTGGGGCCCTGGTGGGTCCACTACCTTCCTTCCTTGGTTCTTCGGGAAGCTTCTGGGACGCTTATTTCATATATAATTTTTGAGGAATTTATTTGGCACTTTTAATGGACGAAAACCTGAAATATAAAAACAGCAAAAAACAGGAACTGGCAGCTGGGTGCACTGAGTTAATAGGTTAGTCCAAATATGATCAAAAGTGTATGAAAGTTCAAGAAAAACATGGCAAAGTCACACAAATCATGCATGGAGCAAGCAAAAATTATTGATACGTTTGGGACGTATCAACATCCCCAAGATTAATTTCTGCTCGTCATCGAGTAGGGAAATGATAACAAGCATAATTTCTGTGGCGACATGCCACACAACCATATAAGGACTTTTAAGTAAAGCAATCAAAGTATGCAATTCAATTCAAGTCTTAACAAGCAAGAGTCTATATTAGCATTGACATAAGCAACAAAAGAACAAAGAGTGCAAGATCTCTCACTGTCCGTGACTCGAATGTCTCCAGATGGTGTTTGCGTGCAAGCAGGGGACTGGGAAAAAGAGAGAAAAAAGGTTGTTGAGAACTACTATCTACTAAAGTTTCACACTTAGTCTCCTTTGGATTCTTATCTTGACTCGTCCCCAGACCACTAGCCAGGTACAAGTCAAACTGATCCACTCCCTCTCGATATTTTGAGCACTCATGCAATGGATGAGCGTGAGCAAGAAAGTTGACACCTAAAAGGCGAGACGGAAAGAAGGTGGAGGAGGAAGACAAAAAGATGTGAAAGGCTCACATCAATGAGGACAATCATAGGAGAGAGAAGGCCATATGATAGATATGATGTGAGGATTAGGGATTTCCATGCAACGGATGCACATGTGAGCTAAAAGCTCTCTAAGGGAACTAGTAGGGGCACATCCAACTTGCTTGCTCAAGAAGACCTAAAGCTCGTTTGAGGAGGCTCATCATTGGAATATATAAGCCAAGTTCTAAAGTGTGAAGGGTCCCCACATAGCTATATGCATGTATGATGATCTCTATGGAGTACAAGGGATAGAGGATGAAGTACTAGTGTGGATCTCTCAAAAGGAATAGTAGTGTGACCCATTCTCTTTTTTTTCTTTTTCTCTTTTTTATATTTTTTTGTATTTTTTGTGGCCTCAATGGCTCTTTCTATTTAACTCTCATTTGTCTTCTTTGGGATATTTTGATTTTGTCCTCTTTGGGATCTTTTCCTCACTTTAGGGGCAACACTCTATATTTTACAAGACTATAGGAGAACTTTCACACTTTACAAAGGTACTCACATAAAGAAGATGTAACTATCATGATGCAAATGTATGCCTCTGCTAGGATAGCAGGATATGCAATTATACTAGCGCGTCATGTAGAAATGATTAGGGCAAGGCCCAACTAGCATGCGGCTCATCGATCAAGCAAGTAGCATGTATGACATGAAGATCAAGTCATGAGAAGGTGGATGTTGCATGGCAATGTATCTCGGAAAGGCTATGGAAATTCCTTGATAGGTAGGTATGGTGGCTGTTTTGAGGAAAGATATAAGGAGGTTTATGATGACAGAGCATATCATGCCAAGGGTTTGGATGTACCGGCGAAGGTGGACGCCAAATCTCAGAGTGAGAAGGAGGCAATGCACGGCACAAGAGAGGCTAGAAAATATGAGGAGGTGGAAGTGTAAACTTTCGAATACTCACATTACTCCGAAGAACTCATGCACTTATTATCGGTAACTCTCAATCTAATCAGGAGGTTCACAAAGAGACAAGTATCCCGAGGAGGAGTGTATGGGGGTTTGGTTATCCTTGCGCATCCTCGACTCATGGTACGTGAGTGTACTCTAATATTCGAACCCTCCAGAGGCTAGTGATCCATCTAGTAGCTAGAGTTCTCAACAGGGGTTTTGGTTTTCGAAAATCACACGGATTGCCCAAAATACGACATCTATCACTAATAGGCTAAAGCTCTTGACACCATAAGTTCAAACATTACTCTAGTCAATACCTCGAAACTATTGCAAGTTACTACTACAAAGAGAATAGCAACTTCAACTACCTACTTTCTAGTCAAGACACAAAACTCAGTGCAACAGGAAAACTCTCTAATAAAGATAAACACGCAACCTATAGAAAGTTCAACCTGAGACAAAAGAAAAGCTCTAGAAGAAAACTAAAGCACTACAACTAAACAGGGCAACAACTAAGAAAAGAAAAAGAACAACTCACAGCTAAGGAAATAATCATGCAAATCCTATGAGGAGTTCTAGTTCAAGCGGAGCGTGTTTCTCTCCCACACAAAAGAAAGCTGGGTTCTAACTTGTTACTACGGAAAACAAAGAAAAAACAAACCTAAGAAAAGTAAAGAGCGAGACGCTCCAAGCATAGCACATAACGCATGAAGTGATAAAAATTTAGTGCAACGAGGGACGAACTGATAATTGTTGATGAAGAAGGGGATGCACGGGGGAATCCCTAATCTTAGACGCTTGAGTCTCCTTGAATTTTTATTGGGGATGCATGGGGGCATCCCCAAGCTTGAGCGTTTGACACTCCAGGATCTTCTTTCATCATCTTCCATCGCACACTTGAAAACTCCCTTCATACATAACTCATGGTAAATTGATTAGAGAGGTTAGTACCCTATTAAAATAATTTTCCTCTACTGCAAATAAAGATTTTCAAGAAGGGCTAATGTTTCTCAATATTTCCAAAAAGTTTTTGCAAAGAAAAAGGAAGCTTAAGGTTTGCAAAAGTTAGGAGAGACAAAACGTGGCAGAATCTGTGAAAAACATAACAGCAAGTAGTAGAGAATTTTTTAGGGGAACTTCTGCAACTCAAATTAAAAAACTCAGAACATACGAAAGTTCAGTAATTGTATAGTGCATGCTGTGTAAAAAACTCAGCTCAAAAAGATGAACTGGTGATTTACTATGATTTTTCCTGTCACGAGGATATAATCTGTTTTCTGGACAGCATGTCACAAATTTCACTTCCCTTGTCATATGAGTCTATATTTGGCACAAAGCTTGAAAAATAAAAATACAATGATTTTGCTAAAGTAGTAAAAATCATCAAGCCCACTAAAAGCAAAAGTAAAAACATCTTGGGTTGCCTCCCAGCAAGCGCTTTCTTTTATGCCTTTAAGCTAGGCAGAAAGCAAAAGATCAAGTTTTATCAAGAAAATAACTAGCCCGTGTGACGGACTTAAAAGGCAACTTAATATTTTTCCTAGGGAAGTGTTCCATCCCTTTCTTGATAGGGAATTGGAATTTTATATTCCCCTCTTTCATGTCAATAAAAGCACCAACGGTACGAAGAAAAGGACGTCCCAAAATAATTGGACAAGAGGGCTCACACTCAACGTCCATAATAGTAAAATCAACGGGAACATAATTGTCATTGACAATGATAAGAACATAATCGCTCTTCCCCAAAGGTGTCTTTACGGAAGGATCGACAAGACGAACACCAAAAGAACAAGGATCAAAAGGTTTCAATTCAAATATATCATACATTCTTTTGGGCATAACAGAGGTACTAGCTCCAACATCACAAAGAGCAAATCAAGATAAGTTATTCAATTTGATTTTTATTATAGGATCCCAACCATCTTCTATCTTCCTAGGTATGGAGGATTCTAGTCTAATATTCTCCTCCCTAACTTTTATTAGAGCATTGGTGATATCCTCTCTGAAGGCAAGATTAAGTGTGCTAGTGTGTGGGTCTCTAGACATCTTGTGCAGGAAACCAATAACTTCAGGTAAGGTGCAGTTGTCAAAGTCTAGATCAATACTATCTATCAAGGAGGTAGTGATATCATTAAGGCTCACTTGTTTGAAATCCTCTATGTTCACAGAGGTTTCTTCATCTATGGTTGAGGTGGTAGCATCACCATTGATAGGTCCAGGTGGACTAGGGGTGTGATGGGTGCTAATAGTATGGACATCCTCAACAACTTGGATAGTAGCTACAGTGTGGTAGGTAGGAAGGCTTTTAACTCTCTCTTCTTCCTCCTTTTCTCTAGCCCATCTCTCTTTAAGTTTGCCCAACATCCTAATGTTTTCATTAATTTGCACTTGGATAGCATTCATAGGAGTGGTTTTCCTCTCCTCGGGGTGAGAAGTTGTAATCTTAAGCATCTCAACATCATGGGCTATGTTGTCTACCTTCGAAGAGAGGATATCTAATTTGTCTAATTTCTCTCTACACTCTTGTTGAAGGCTTTTTGGGTAGTGATAAAGTCTTTAAGCATACTCTCTAGTTCAGAAGTGGAGTTTTTGGTGCTAGGGTAGGTGTTGTTGTTACCATAGTTGTTGGATGGGAACGGTCTAGGATTATTGCTACCAAAATTACTCCTATAAGCATTATTGTTGAAGTTGTTTCTAGAGATAAAGTTCACATCTACTTGTTCTTGAGCAACCAAGGAATTTAAAGGAACATCCTGAGGATCAATAGGAGCTTGCTTGGTAAGTAGAGACATGATCAAGTCAACCATTTCATTAAGAGAGGAGATCTCTTTGACAAAATTTACCTTCTTACCAGTTGGAGATCGTTCGGTGTGCCACTGAGAGTAGTTCAGCATCATCTCATCAAGTAGCTTCGTGGCAGCACCAAGTGTGGTTGACATAGAAGTTCCTCCCGCAGTCAAGTCTAGAAGATTCCGCGAGGTAAAGTTCAAGCCTGCATAAAAAGTCCGAATAACATCCAAGTAGTCAAACCATGTGAATGGAAGTTCTTAACAATAGATTTCATACGTTCCCAAGCTTGGGCAATGTGTTCATTATCCAATTGCCTAAAATTCATAATGTTACTTGTTAACTGGATAATTTTAGCAGGGGGATAGTACTTTCCAATAAAAGCATCCTTACACTTGTCCCAAGAATCAATGCTATTCTTAGGTAAAGATTGCAACCACTCCTTGGCTCTTCATCTCAAGGAGAAAGGAAAAAAGCTTTAGCTTGACGATGTCTCCATCTACTTCCTTGTACTTTTGCATATCAAAAGCTCAACAAAATTATTTAAGTGCAAGGCAGCATCCTCTACAGCACCTGAGAATTGATCTTTCATAACAAGATTCAGCAAAGCAGGTTTAATTTCATAAGAAGGTGCTGAAGTGGCAGGTGGAGCAATAGGAGTGCAGATAAAGTCACTGTTGCCGTGACTAGTGAAGTCACACAACTTCGTGTTTTCTTTGGAACCCGTAGTAGCAGCAGGTATCTTTGGTATTTTTGATAAGGGACACAAAAGTAAAAACTGAAAGATAAACTAACAAGAATAAAAAACAAAGATAAAAGATAGTGTGCAACTCCCCTATCTTGTAGTCTGGAGTCCCCGGCAACGGCGCCAGAAATTAGTTTGTTACGGTGAGGAAGATAGTTCTCTCACTTCTCATTGGTTACTCCAAGTGGAAGGTGAGTTGTAGCGTAACAGCAAATTTCCCCTATGTAGAGGATAGGGTTTGTCTCCCGTAGGACTCCAAGAGATACAAGAAGGTGGTAAAGTGAACAATTGCGTCGTTCACAATCTAGGACTGCTTACTTCACCTAGACCTGCACACACAGAAAATAACTTTTCTCCCAACGAGTACAGAGGAGTTGTCAATTCCTCCGGCCTTGCTGTTTACAAAGGATCAACGCAAGAGATAAAAGTGCAACTGAAAGTAAGAACTGAAAGTAAATTGAGGGTGTAAACAATGGTGAAATATGGACCGGGGTCCCATGACGTTCACTAGTGATGTCTTTCTCCCAAAAGACGATAAAAGTGCTAGCGAGGTAAACCAATCACAGCTGGGCAATCGACAGGATTATAAACGCACCGCAATGCTAACTATGCTACAAAATAAAGGAAGAGGTTCAAAGCAAAGTGCAGTACGCCAAGGTAAGTAGACCGAAATCCACCTGTATCTACTACGAATCATCCACCTTGAGATATCTATCCAGAACATCTCGCTGGTATTAAGTTGCGAATCCCATCCAAAGTGTAAACTCAAAGCAACAGACAACTGCATTAAAAGAACTTTGCGTAAAGTGAACAATCCTTGCACCCGCAGGTACAAGCACCGTTGTTTTATCCCTGGTGGCAACAACACATCCCCTAGTCTCATGTTTCTGTCACTCAAGCTAGATATCAGGGGGCTGAACCCGCAATCAAGCATAGCGCTCCCTC
This sequence comes from Bromus sterilis, assembly GCA_950022295.1. NCBI lineage: Eukaryota > Viridiplantae > Streptophyta > Magnoliopsida > Poales > Poaceae > Bromus > Bromus sterilis. Next base: position 238,397,145 of record OX465596.1, read on the forward strand.
TTGGAGTTGCGACAAATCACTTGGCCAAAGTAAAATATGGCAACGGAGAACATGCAAGAATTAACTAAAGAACACAAATATAAAAGAGAACCAAATATATTACTCATCACAATCTAAACATAGTCTCATAATCCATCGGATCCCAGCAAACTCAGCATAGCAACATAGAAAATTACAACGGTGCCTCGATCATGTGAGGCAGCTCACGAGGTCTCGAAAGTGGAAGCACAAAGAGGGGAGGAGAACATAACATAGCTACTGGTCATGGACCCATGGTCCAAGGGGGACTACTCACAACACATCCGGGAGGCGTCCATGGCGATGGATGGTCTCCCGGAGGGGTTTCCTCCTTCCGGCAGGGTGGCGGGGAAGCTTCTCCTGGCAGCCCCGATCTTGAAACGGCGACATCGGCAGTACAGAGAGGAGAACGGGAATAGCAGATCGATATTAGGGGTTTCCTCCGCGAGAGGGGCCACAGGGCAGCCAGGAGGGTGCCCGGCGCGCCCTACGGTGGGGCCGCGCCAGGGACCCTCCTGGGGCCCTGGTGGGTCCACTCCCTTCCTTCCATGGTTCTTCGGGAAGCTTCTGGGACGCTGATTTTTTATATAATTTTTCCGGAATTTATTTTGCACTTTAAATGGCCGGAAAACCTGAAATATAAAAACAACAGAAAACAGGAACTGGTAACTGGGTGCACTGAGTTAATAGGTTAGTCCAAATATGATCAAAAGTGTATAAAAGTTCAAGAAAAACATGGCAAAGTCACACAAATCATGCATGGAGCAAGTAGAAATTATAGATACGTTTGGGACGTATCACCCGTCGCCGTCTCGCCCGTCGATTTCTCCTCCGCGAGGCCTATGTCCCGCCGTCGTCTCGCCCATCAACTTCCGCCGTCGCAGGTCAACCGCAACCTCGAGTATACTGCAGGTCATCATTGCAAACCAGTTTCCTTGTGAAAACCTTGTCGAGAGACTGCATGTTAGGGTATTTGTCACCAATTCATGCTCTACTTTCATTTGTATGGATTCCTCACTTGTTTCCGGTTTTGGTTGTCTTATAGCTATTTATAATTTTATATGCAGTTGCTGCGAAGAGACTGCATATTACTATGATTGATTGCATAAGTTAAGTCCATGAATTAGTAGTGTAGTACATTCATTGTTGTAGGCTGATAGGTCTTTTTTTTCATGAATTATGCTCAACAGATCTTTGTTTTTTTCTCTGAACTACTAGCCTACAAGGCTACTTGGTAATTAGTACATTCTGCTACTTTCATCCATTGAAGTTATAGAGTTGTCATCGAGGTTACTAGGTGTCAATCTCCTAAAAAACGGATCCAGCGCTTTGCTATGGACCAATATAATTTGTAGTATTTAGTGTTGAGTTGTTAGCTCTGCATGTGGTGTACATTCTGAGTCTTATGCGACCAAAATGCTCTATGTGCCTTGCTCACAAAAAAGGACTTTCATAATAGTAATAATACAATTTCCTTATCAAATTTTTTCTTTCAGACAGCTAATGGAAACTACGTATGGACCAATTTATCTCAGCTTATGCTTGCTCTGCTTACATTATTAATAATTTCCTCTACATGTCACTATGAATTTTTTTCCCCATATTACTTAATTCCAAAGATTTTTCAAGTCAATTACCAAAGTTTTATGGTATTTTTATCATTGTTTCTACTGTGAAATGTGAGCCATGTATGTAGTTATGCATTCTAGGCTAAGTAACTTGCCTATGAATAATAGAAAGGAAAGGTGTGGCTGCTCCAGGGCACATGTATACACTCCCTTAGAATTAATACGAGTAGGCGTACTTGATGAATGATCATATACATTCTTGACCAAAATATTTAAAAATCCAAGCATTGCCATTATTCTCACCTATCAGGTCGTCTCTACGCATGCAGAATTGCAGACTAGAGTACACCATTACTTTCATGTTCATCTGTTGATGTAAGACATTTGTGGAGTTTTTTTATGCCAGTGTGCCACAAGTTATAGTGACATTGTTATGATCTCTATTTATGTGCTTCTTGATTCTCTGTATTTTCCAGATGTCCATGTTTTACTTTTTTTCTCATAATGTTCATAATAGCTAGCAATTTTTGTGTTGTGCAATGTGGATGATGCAAATGGCTTGTTTGGTTGCCTTTTCACCAATACACTCGGGGAACTGATCCACAGGTGGATTGAATCCCTGATAGCTAATTTCTTCTGTGTTTACCGGTGGAACAAATCCACGCCTAGGAGAAGATTCTTGTAGGCCCCGTGGTTTAAAGTGGAATATGGTGAATTGACCAGTGGAATAGTAAATCCAAACACCTAAGCAAGCTGATCACATGGCAGATATCACCTCCGCTAAACCAAAAGTTGAATCACGACAAAAATTTGCATCAAAAGAAACATAAATTCCCCCACATTAGTAGTCAAGCTGCCATGTAAAGGCCCCCAAGAATCGACCGAAGACCTTGTAGCCAAATACATCTCGCATAAATTGCTAGACCCGCACCTGTCAAACAGCTGCATTATTATTCTTTAACTTTAGCAGTAGCTGCCATTTTCTCCAGATAATTTTCAATATACATATTACTATCATTTGCTGATCTGGTCTCCTTTGCTCTTTCAATTCACAGGCACCTCTCCTACGAACTCTCCACCAGGTAACATATGCTTCTCATGCCTTGTAAAGAGTAGCAGCATGCATGACTAAACTAACTAGCCATTTTGCTTTTCTAAGCTTCCCTGTTTTCTAAACTGTGACACCTTGCCAGCTGAAACTTGCCTTGTTAAAGAATGGTATGTGCTAAATTGATGCGAGTCACATTAGTTTATATATTGTATGCTTTTGTCACTTGTCCATTGTGCACCTGGTTGTGCCTATATATATATGATTGTTTTGGCTACATGTAGGCCCTTTTTGTTGAAATAATGACCCCATTCTCCCAAAATGTTGATTAATTTCCATTTCGGTTGAGAATGGGGTCTTAGATCAAGGAAATTAGCAAAGGTCATGCCGAATTTTTCCGTGAATTCGTTCATGACCTTTGTTAATTTTCTTGACCTAGAAGGTGCTTTGCATGCACTTTTTCTAGTTATTTATATTGACTAGTTATTTTCTGGTTGCACATCATTCACTTGACCAATTTTTTTAAAACCTACCTATCCTATATTAGTGGGTGTAGATGTCCGACAACGATGAGGCCTCCGGTTCGCACCACCAGAAGCAATATTGGGAGATGAGCATGGACGATGATCCACAGCCTCAACCCCGCTACGATGGCATCGGGGATGACTCTACCGATCACAAGTACACAACCGCTAGCGGGGATGATTGTGGTGCTGCCAAGGCCGATCCCGCCACTGATGATGGCAGCCAACCCACAGATGGCAGCTAACCGAAGAGGCAAAAAAAGGAGAGGCGCCCGAGCAAGCTAGGCACCGTCAAGGAGGAATTTACCGAAGTGGCTAGAAATGGGCTTCCAATGGCGCCGGAACATTTAGTCCGTGGGTACTCCGGACAACTCGGGTGCATTCTCCAGAGCACCGTCTCGATCAACACCGAGAACCTAAGGCATCCCGACCGAGAAAATTTGCGCAACCTCCTCTTCACGAAGCTGCACAACCGATACAAGTTCCCCGCTCAATTCGCAAACACAAACCTCTTAGGGAATAAAGTGAGCAGTGCCGCCCTCACGAAGATGAGCACATCCCTGGCTACTTGGCGAAACAAGGTGAAGAAAAAATGATTAGTAAGGGTGTTAGTTACGAGAAGATCAAGGAGGCAAATCCTTCGATCAACGAAATTGACTACGAGGAGTTCAAGCTCAAGTGCGAGGACACCTCAACTAGTGAATCGAGTCAGTGGGGGAAACATATGCGGGAATTGAACTTAGGGGTCCACAGACTCGGCCCCGGCGGTTACAGAGTGGCGGAACCGAAATGAGACTAGGAGGATGCGGAGCGTGCCGCGCAAGGTCTACCGCCCTCTTCAAAAAATACTGACATAAGCCTACTGATAACTATGTCAGGGCCCTGTACAAGAGCAACCCGATAACAGGGGAGATTACGACGGATCTGAAGGTGCAGGAGCTTGAGCGTCTTCTGGTAAAGAATACATCCCCCCTGTTTAATTAGTGTAACAGCCCAGAAGCAATTTATATTTCATGATGTATTTTTGCTTTGCCCAATGACTTCCACACTTGGCATGATGCTAGTTGATGTAATTCCATGTGGTGATTTCAAATGTCATTGGGTTTTGAACTCATTTGAATTGGTTTTTAATGCAAAGAAGTGGGATAAAGAAAGGTGTTGGTTGAATTTTCCCATGTTTTGTGTGCAGCCCTCTCTAGGGCCATTTGGATCTTGACCGTACCCGGTCGTCTATGTCTTCTTCATGATGTTATGATGTACTGTCGGATCCTGTGATCTCTGTGATGATGTAATAAATACCAGTAGCGAGTGTATGCCCTGGACTTATATATAACATGTCTTAGTTTTTTTCATGTTCATTTACCTGTAGTCAAGAATCCGATAGCGATACGAGTGTGAGTATCGTGCGTCGGTGGCCACTTATGCGCTTCTATCTCAGGTGGGACGCGAAAGCGACTAACTCGATATAGTACCGCATCGGGGGATTTACAACTAGATTCATATGGTTGCATTTTAAAATTAATGAAGCCAAATTTATGAATAGCCCCCGCGTTCCTTGTGTAGGAAACTGAAAGCAGCTGCGCGGGGTCCCCTCCTATCGCCCCTTGGGAAAACTATTTAAATAGGGCGGTCAACACACTCACGAAAAAGGATAAGTTTAGTAAGCCGTCGTCAGTTGGTCGTGTGTCCAGCAAAGGCCGTTCCACAAAATGGTCGGACTACTATGACACTAGGCGAAAGGAGAAAAGCACTAGCAGCTCGGCGAACCAGACGGAGGCACAACTCCAGGAAAAAATGGAGCAGATTCCACGCATTGTCGAAGAACAAGTTGGACAGACGCTCAACAACATGATGCCTTCCTTGTTTGTGTTCATGCGAGACTGGCTTGCGAGCGGTCAACAGGGGATGCCCCCGATTCCCAGCTTCCTGGGCAGCAACTCTCACAACGCGACGACAACGGCCGCAGTGGTGTCTCCGGCGGCGGCCGCAGCGGTGTGCCCGGCGGCGGATGCGTTTGTAATCCCGGCGGAAGCCAAGATGGTGTCCCCGGGTACGCTCGCGTTGGTGTCCCCGACGGCGGATGCGTTTGTGACCCCGGAGGCGGCGTCAGTATTGGAGCATAAAACATCAACGTCGGGTACCTCAGGAGCAAGCGCCCCCTACGTCACATGCCCGCCTTCCGTTGGCGGTCCATCAACATTAGCTGAGCTCAACGCCATCACGATAACTAAGCCTCGGCCGATGACTTCATCTTCTTTTGCCTTTGAATGTGCATCCTTGACGCCCTACATGTTTTCGCAGGGCGCCGCCAACGTTCCATGCACTCTCCTGCACTTCGTGGATGAGGAGTTGGTCGATGCTGCCATGGGCAGAATCGTTTAACGGGGCAACCGCGTGTTCCATGGTAATCCGATGCCAACAACCTTGTATAGGGTTCAACTGGTTCTGGTGCTGGATGGCTACGATGAATTGTTACCTCCCTATCGACCCCCTAGAGCCGACAATGAAGAAGTGATGGACCTCCGCGGCTGCTTGAGCTGGAACTTGCTTTGACCGACGTGCCAAATTCATTTGGGGGTGGGGAACTACTCCACCCCACCGCCAGTCGTGACGGCGCCAAGCCATGGAAAGACCGCTGCAACGCCGTCAGCTGATCCGGGACACCACCCCATAGACATGAATGTGTCACAAGATCGGAGCAACACCAACACCAACACACTAATTGCCCGTGTCGATGAGTTCTTCGAGGAACATGGTGGGTGCGAGATGGACGATCTTTTCCCTCCTGCTTCTCAAGAACCAAACCTTGGTGCAAACGACTCTCACCTCCCATCTCGTAGCACAGAGATGAATTGCAACAATAAGCGTCGACTGTTCAGTTCTCAGGAGACGCCTCCAGCTGCCGCCTTCACCGAGGCTGAGACGGCCGAGGCGCGAAATATTATCAGCCCCAACACACTCAGGAAGGCGGTCTCTGAGCAGGTAAAGGTCCCATTACATGAGAAGCCAAAGAAGAAGGGACGGACAAGAAAGAAGAAGGGTCCCACTACTGTGAGCCAGCCCGCACCGACGATACGTTCTCAAGACGGGCCACGAAGACCCGACGGGATCATGTCGAGGGTGCATGTGGCGGGTAGGCCGATGCTATCTGCTGCAATGCTCGATGATGCAACCGGTGCTATGAAGAGTCCGCATGACATTGTTCTGAATACAGAGACGCGGCGTCTCAGAGAGAATGATGTGGCATACCCGGTTTTCACCACCAAGGTGCCAGAGGGAAAGGGATTTTTTGCTTGCGACATTGGACGTGTGATCTTCCTGCGGTTTGATGACATCTTCACTATGTTTCACCTTTTTCCGCTGCACTACACATTCGTTCGGCTATTTTCGCTTAGTATGGAGATGCGGATCATTAGAGACAAGACCCCAGACATCGTTATAGTCGACCCCTTCTACATGCGTGCCAAGCTCTTGTGCTGCCCCGGGGACCGGCGACTCGCTAGTGATTACCTCCAAGACGTCATTCTGGCGAACAAGGATAAGGACAACTTCCTCGTGCCTTACTTTCCTGAGTAAGTTATCCCCTCACGTCCCCGTAACGTACATGAGGTTGCTTAGATTTCGTTCGTACTTTTCCTCCTAACATCAGTGTTGTGTGCAGTGATGAAACAAAGTGCACACTCATTTCTCTAAGCCCGAAATGGTCCATGGCCACGTATTTGGACCTGGACTGTGAGTCGAACAAAGACTACACAAATATCAAGAAAGTTCTCGATGAGGCTTTCTCGCTCTACTCCAAATCTGGAGTCACCTTCAAGAAGGAAGTTGTTAGGTACGGCACGCACGTGTTCACTCACGTAACAAAGTTCGCCTGCGTCAAGTAGCCGCCTGGGGTTCGAAGGATGCCTACTACTCCTTGCATCACATGCGGGAGTTCGTACGGGACCAGCATCAGCTTACGCGGCCAGCTCATCTCAAGCACTGGGCCGAACGCTTGTCGGAAATCCAAGACGCCGACCTCAGACAAGAACTATTTCGCATCCAGTCGGAGTTGGCAGGAATCATCTCTGAAGATGTCCTTCGTAACACGGGGGGGTTCTACCTCAACAATCAACTGTCCAACCATCAAATAGGTACAATGCTAAGATTGCAGGCTGACGGCGATCGCTCATTCATGACCATCATGAAATATGACGGCTTCACCAACGCTCCGACCCGTGAGCGGATTCAAAAGTCTTGATGCCCGTGCGCCTAGCTATGTAGTTCTGGACTATCGACGAGAGCTCGTGTGTTGTATAAACTTTTATGAAATTGTATGTACGTATGTCAACTTAGTTTAAACAGTCTTCATTCATCTTATATGTAGTCGATGCTATTTATTACTAGGACCATGAACCGTGTGCTATTAATGTGTGTTGCTTTTCTCTTCCTTTGGTCCTTAATTTTGTTGTATACGTATGTACTTCTTAAATATTATCTGTAAGTTGCTCTTAACGTTTTGTTTGTCCAGTGCATAAAGCAGATGCCGTCGTATGTCGTGTACATTGTTAGGATTCCCGGATTCTTCGACGACTGGGAGGATTGTCGGAGACAGGTTCACCGTTTTTAGCGGTAACAGTTACAAAGGGTACCCCACAAGGGTGGAGGCGGAAGCTAGATACGTGTGCTATCTAGCGGGGGAGAGGTGGGAGCGGAGGAGGAACTGGATGAAGATCACTTTGGTCACGATGATGCTCATCGTGACCGCAACCCTCTTCTTCAATATCATGGTAGTTTAGATATCGACTTGTAATGTGAAGAAAAACTCGCTACTCGAGACTTGTAATGTTCTAACTTTGTTCAGCATTTTGAATTCGGAGACTAATATTATGATTTGTAATTGGAGACTAATCTTCTGTTGTATTTAGAGACTAATCTTCTATTTTATTCGATATATCTATGTTGTTTATAAATCTGTTGTTTATATCTATTTGTAACCTGTGCAAATACATAAAAGGAAAAGAAATAAAACCTAATATTCATAGTAATGGCGCACATACCGTACATCAGTGGCGCATGTACAGAAACACAGCAATGGCGCACTTCGTGAGATTGCGCCATTAGTGACCCAGAGCACAAGACACACATATGGTGGTAGCAGTAACATCAGTGGCGCACCACTGGCTTCAGTAATGGCGCACTCTTGGTGATGGCATTGCTATGATATAGATACACTTTCATACACTTTGGATCATATTTGGACTAACCTATTAACTCAGTGCACCACAGTGCCAGTTCCTGTTTTTTGCTGTTTTTCTACTCCAGGTTTCCCCCATATTAAAAGTGCTCCAGAACTTCGGAAAAATTGGTTAAAAATTCAGCTCAACGGAAGCTTCCAGAGCCCCGAATGATGGCCAGGGGTTCACCACCAGGGACCCAGGCGGCCACCTGGCGCCGCCTATGGTTTGGCCGCGCTAGGGGCGCGCCTGGACTCCTGGTTGCCCCCTTCGCCTATTTATTCCCCGTGATGTGAAACCCTCGAAGAAAGAACGCTTTTTCGCGATCTCGCCTCTGTCCCGCCGCTACCCCTCTTCCAATATCGGGACCGCCAGCAGACTTCTTCCCGGCACCCTGCCGAAGGGAGGATCGACATACGGGAGCTTCCCTTTCACCATGGACGCTTCCCGGATGTGTCGTGGATAGTTTGATTTGGACCATGGGTCCGTGATCAGTAGCTATGTGATGTTCTCCTCCCCTCTTTGTTATTCATGGTTTAGACCTCGTGAGCTGTCCTACATGATCGAGGCACATATGTAATCTTTCTGCTGTTGCTATGTTGAGTTTGATGGGATCTGATGGATTATGAGATTATGTTCAGATTGTGATAGAGTAATATATTTGGTTCTTATCTTTTATATTTTTGTTACTAAGTAATTCTTGCATGTTTTCCGTTGCTGTTTATTGCTTTGGCCTAGTAGTAGGTAGAAACTCCAAGATGGAACGTTATGCTCGATTGTGGTTTCATGCCCCCTGATGAAACGCTTGAGTGACAAAAACATGAGTCTAGGGGATGTCCTGTTGCCACTAGGGGGAAAAAAACTGTGCTTGTAACCGCGGTTGCAAGGATTGTTTAATTTACGCAAAGTTCTTTTTAATGCAGTTCTTTATTGATTTGGGTTTACACTTTGGGTGGGGCTCGCAACATAATACCAGCGAGATGTTCTGGATAGATATCTCAAGGTGGATGATTAGTAGTAGATGTAGTTGGATTTTGGTCTACTTATTTTGGCGTACTGCCCATGCTTTTGAGACTCTTCCTTTCTTTGTAGCATAGTTAGCATTGATGTGCGTTTATAATCCTGTCAATTGACCATATGTAATTTGTTTACCTCGCAAAGCAGTTTATCATGTTTTGGGAGAGAGACATCATTAGTGAACATCACGGGACCCTGGTCCATATTCTCATCACTGTTTACACGCTCATTTACTTTTCTTCTTTTACTTTCAGTTTCTATCATTATCATTACCCCTTGTGTTTTGATCCTTTGTAAACAACAAGACCGAAGAGATTGAAAAACTCTCTGAACTTTGTTGGGAGAAAAGTTATTTGTGTCTGTGTGATGAGGACATCCCTACTAATGTTACACCCATACCCTCACCAACTACACATACTGGACCAGTTACTAGAGCACGTGCACGTCAACTAAATTATCAGGTACTTTCGTTTCTTGCGAATCCTTCTATTGTTCATGAACATATGATGCTGCCTAAATTAGATACTTTTGTTTTGCTTATGAATGAAGGACCTAGCATGGACACGAAGGATGGTCATTGGAGCGGGATCAAGAATGGAGAAGAAGGTGCGCGCGGGGGAAAGTACAGTGGAGTTTCCAGTGGGGATTTTCGCACGTTGAAGCCACCATAAGGCATGCATGAAGGCTTGGACGGGATACACGAGATGCCACTTCATTATTTTCGTCCAAGAACAATTATAGGTGCTGCGTCACCTTAATATTGGGCTGGGCCCATGTAATTTCGAAATACCACATTATAGGCTGTTTTTAGAGTCCGTATGTGTGGGGAAACCGAGTTAGGGTTGTTTTCGGACCCCACCTCCAAAGGGTCACGAAAATCCCCTCTATTCCCCCATATATACAGCCCTTAGGGCGTCGTTTAGACTTGGGTTTTAATTAGATATAAGTTAGCCATAGCCGCAACTTCGAGCTCTTCGTTTGTGTCATCCGACCAGGCCAAGACCTCATTGGAACCCCAACTTTCGTAATCATTCATCTTATATTCGCAATATCCAGATTGCAATTCTTAGTTCTTGCTTGTTCTTCGATTGCTTGCAGGAATTAGACCTTCGTGGTCAGGTTGATCGTGCATCCGCGGGATCAATAACCTCTCGGAGTTGGTTTAGCGATCGCTAAGGCGCAACGTCTTCGCACGTTCGTAGTCGGATCGTGAAAGTTGCCTCCACCATAATCGAACTCCACCATCTCATCGAAACATCGGGACACCTTCGCCTCTATCAAGTGGTATCAGATTTCCAGGTTGCTCGGTGAGATTTACCAGTTTTCGTAGTCTAGATTGATTCTATTCGTCATACCTACAGCCCACGAAAAAGCCAAAAAAATTTTTTAGGGTTAGATCATCACGTCCCAAGACAGTCCGAGCCTTTGTCCAGTTTTCTTTTCAGTACTTGCTTTGTTGAATTTACGGTTGCATCGTTGTGTCAAGTTGCTGATCTTAGCGTCTAGTTCCCTTAGAGTTTCGAGTTCTGATCACATTTTTCCACGTCCCCGCCGCACAGTAGTCATCCTACCACGTTCCGCCAATCCAAGTCCACATACACCACCACGTTCCGCCAAGCAGAGTCCATATACACCACCACGTACCACGAGTCCGAGTTGAGTTCCATCATCAGTATAGTTCGTGACCTCTCCATAGCCAGATTAGTTTGAGTTGATTAGAGTCGAATTTCACCAATCTTTGTCGTACGTAGAAGGGGGTGATTTCCAAAAAAAAAAAAAAAAAAAAAATTTCAGAGCAGTTTTTAGGCCAAAATTTTCAGGGGTAAAAAAATTTCGTGCCCATACGTTCCTTAGGTCCAGAAACTCGTTTTGAGACGTTCTCTACCATAGTGATTTTTTCGCACTTTTTCAGCCCCCGCAGTCCCGCATCGCCAAAAAAAAAAAAAAAAAAAAGAGAGAGAGAAAAAAAAATTCAGAGTGTGCTTCACAGTTGTTACGTGCCGCGCCGTGCTTTCGTTGGTGTTTTAGGCTCGCGTCTCTAGTACGGTCTAGCCTAGGATCAGCACAGTACCGACGTTGAGTGTTTATTCAGCTTTGCATCTCTGTTTTGATTACTGTTGAGTTTTTCCTACCATACTTGTCAGCCTTCCTACAACTCCACATATATTCTACATCGTGCGTTTTGACACCTCCTGGCCATCGCTCTACCACATCTCTGAGAGTTTTGACCCGTTGGTTGTACATCACCACCTGCTGCTAGGTAAGAATCGGTAAGAACTAAAGAAAAGCTTGACGGATTTGTGCTTTCCACCACCCCACATCCATCCCATTAGTAGAAGTAGGATCATATTCCTGTGTGTTTTCTATTTCTGCTAACCATGCCAGGATCACATGATGAAGTGGCGCGGGATGCACCCGATTGGGAGAACATGACAAACAAGGAGTTACATGATAAATTTGCACGTATGATGTCTCAACAGGTGCAGGACATCGAGACCAGATTTACAGAGGCGATTGATGGCGTGGAGAAAATGATCGACACCAAGCTCGACGCCAAGTTTACTGAGTTGATCGCACGCCTACCTTCAGCACAGCCACAGCCACCGCCACTACCACGTGCACGACGTATTCTGTTTCCGCGAGGACAAGCTGCTGGTATTGGTGCTCCTCCTACTGCTGCAGTTGCTGCTACTGCTGCTGCTGCTTCTGACGTCGCCCAGGACGACAACTACGAGGGTGATTACGAGGAGGAGGTGGAACAGGAAGCGGCCTATGAGCAGCCAGCTGGACGTCCACGTCCCAACATTCGCCACGGTCGACACCAACCACCCCCTCAGGTACGCGATGATGAACATGTGCCTAAACTTAAATTGAATCTTAAGCCGTTTGAGGGTAGATATATTCCTGATGCTTATCTTACTTGGGAGTTAGAAACTGAACAACGTTTTACATGTTTACAATATCCTGAGAATAGACGTGTTACTGCTGCTGTTTGTGAATTCACGGGCTTTGCATCTATTTGGTGGTCTGAACATTGTCGATTGCATGCTAATAATATTCCAACTACTTGGGCTGCTTTAAAAGATGCTATGCGTACTCGCTGGGTTCCTCCTTATTATCAACGTGAATTGTTACAAAAATTACAGCGTTTGAGACAAGGAAAAAATTCTGTAGAGGAATATTATCAAGAATTACAAACTGGATTGATTAGATGTGGCCTATTAGAGGATAATGAAGCTATGCTTGCACGTTTTATGGGTGGCTTAAACAGGGAGATACAAACTATTCTAGAATACAAGGACTTTGCTACTATCACTCGTTTGTTTCATCTTGCTTGTAAAGCTGAACGTGAAGTGCAAGATCGATAGGCCGCTACGAGACCTAACTTTTCTGCAGGACGAAATACATCATGGACATCGCGTGGAGCTTCTACATCCACACGTCCTGCTGCGCCACCATCTACTTCAGCCGCTCATTCTTACAGGGAGCCACCAAAATAGCCAGCGCCACCATTCAAGGGTGCACAGAGTGGTCCAGCGGCGAGTTCTTCTTCCTCCATGGCGTCCACAGGGCAAGCACGAGATCGTGATATTAAATGTCGCAGGTGCCAAGGTGGAGGTCACTTCGCAAAAGACTGTCCCTCCAAGCGTGTGATGACTATTATGGCGGATGGTGGGTATGAGTAAGCGAGTGACTATGATGAGGAGACTCTAGTTCTCATTGCTCATGAGGAACAGGGTGCCCATGATGATGCTCATGATATAGAGTATATGACTCCTGATGATGCAGATAAATATGCTAGTTTGGTTGCTCAACGTGTATTAAGTGTGCAGGTAACGAAGGCCGAGCAAAACCAGAGGCATAATTTGTTCCACACAAAGGGAGTGGTGAAAGAACGTTCGGTTCGCATCATCATTGACGGAGGGAGTTGCAACAACTTGGCTAGCATGGAGTTGGTGGAGAAGCTATCTCTCACCACAAGACCACACCCCCATCCGTACTATATTCAGTGGTTTAACAATAGTGGTAAGATTAAGGTAACACGTTCTGTTCGTGTGCACTTTAGCATTGCTGCATATGCTGATTATGTTGATTGTGATGTGGTACCCATGCAAGCATGCTCTCTTTTACTTGGTAGACCATGGCAATTTGATAGGAATGTTGTACACCATGGTAGGACAAATCAGTTTACTCTAGTTCATCAGGATAAAAATATTGCTTTACTTCCTATGTCTCCTGAACAAATTGTGAAAGATGATCTTGCTAGAGCTAGTAAAGCTAAACAGGAGAAAAATAAGAGTGAAAATGAGATAGCAGCTAAAGAATTTGAGCAACAACATAAGACTAATAGCAAATCTTCTTCTGTTGTTTCTAATGAAATTAAATTGACTAGTCCAACTTTGCTTGCTACTAAGGTTGATATTTCGGATTTGGATGTTAGTCAATATGTGTGCTATGCTTTTGTGTGCAAAGAAGCCTTGTTTTCATTTGAGGAATTGCCTCCTTCTTTGCCTCCTGTTGTCACTGACCTTTTGCAGGAGTTTATTGACGTCTTTCCACAAGACGTACCACCGGGATTACCACCTATTCGAGGGATTGAGCATCAGATTGACTTAATTCCCGGTGCTTCGCTGCCCAACCGTGCGCCATACCGTACCAATCCGGAGGAGACGAAGGAGATTCAGCGTCAAGTACAAGAGCTACTCGACAAAGGTTACATACGTGAATCCCTTAGTCCTTGTGCTGTTCCTGTTATATTAGTGCCTAAAAAGGATGGAACATGGCGTATGTGTGTTGATTGTCGAGCCATTAATAATATTACTATTCGTTATCGTCATCCTATTCCTAGGCTAGATGATATGCTTGATGAATTAAGTGGCTCTACCATGTTTTCCAAAGTTGATTTGCGTAGTGGATACCATCAAATTCGCATGAAATTAGGGGATGAATGGAAAACGGCTTTTAAAACTAAGTTTGGATTATATGAGTGGTTAGTCATGCCTTTTGGGTTAACTAATGCACCTAGCACTTTCATGAGATTAATGAACGAGGTTTTACGTGCTTTCATTGGACGATTTGTGGTAGTCTATTTTGATGATATACTGATTTATAGCAAATCTTTGGAGGAACATTTGGATCATTTACGTGCTGTTTTTATTGCTCTACGTAATGCACGTTTATTTGGTAACCTTGGGAAGTGCACCTTTTGCACCGACCGAGTATCGTTTCTTGGCTATGTTATTACTCCACAGGGTATTGAAGTTGATAAAGCCAAGGTCGAGGCGATTGAGAGTTGGCCGCAGCCCAAAACGGTCACACAAGTGAGGAGTTTTCTTGGCCTCGCTGGATTCTATAGGCGTTTTGTGAAAGATTTCAGCACCATTGCTGCCCCTCTCAATGAGCTTACACGCAAGGATGTGCCTTTTACTTGGGGTACCGCACAGGAAGAAGCTTTCACGGTATTGAAAGATAAGTTAACACATGCTCCTTTGCTCCAACTTCCTGATTTTAATAAGACTTTTGAGCTTGAATGCGATGCTAGTGGGATTGGTTTGGGAGGTGTGTTATTACAAGATGCTAAACCTGTTGCATACTTTTCTGAAAAATTGAGTGGGCCTAGTCTGAACTATTCTACTTATGATAAGGAATTATATGCTCTTGTTCGGACATTAGAAACTTGGCTACATTATTTATGGCCCAAAGAATTTGTTATACATTCTGATCATGAATCTTTGAAACACATAAGAAGTCAAGCAAAACTTAATCGTAGACATGCTAAGTGGGTTGAATTTATTGAGACTTTCCCTTATGTCATTAAACACAAGAAGGGGAAAGATAATATTATTGCTGATGCTTTGTCTCGTCGTTATACTATGCTTTCACAACTTGACTTCAAGATTTTCGGTTTAGAGACAATCAAAGAACAATATGCAACTGATGTGGAATTTAAAGATGTATTGCAGAATTGTAGAGAGGGTAGAACATGGAACAAGTTTGTGCTTAATGATGGATTTGTGTTCCGTTCTAACAAGCTATGCATTCCAGCTAGCTCTATTCGTCTTTTGTTGTTGAAGGAGGCGCATGGAGGAGGATTAATGGGACATTTTGGCGTGAAAAAGACGGAGGATGTACTTGCTACACATTTCTTTTGGCCAAAGATGAGACGGGATGTTGAGCGCTTTGTTGCTCGCTGCACTACATGTCAAAAAGCTAAGTCACGACTCAATCCTCATGGTTTATACATGCCTTTACCTGTACCTAGTGTTCCGTGGGAGGACATATCCATGGACTTTGTTTTAGGCTTGCCTCGAACAAAGAAGGGGAGGGATAGCATATTTGTTGTCGTGGATAGATTTTCTAAGATGGCACATTTTATACCATGTCATAAAAGCGATGATGCTGCTAATGTTGCTGATTTATTCTTTGGAGAGATTATTCGTTTACATGGTGTGCCCAATACTATTGTCTCGGATCGTGATACTAAGTTTCTTAGCCATTTTTGGAGATGCTTATGGGCTAAGTTGGGGACTAAACTACTCTTTAGTACTACATGTCATCCCCAAACTGATGGACAAACTGAAGTGGTCAATAGGACTTTGTCTACTATGCTTAGGGCTGTTTTAAAAAGTAACTTGAAACTGTGGGAAGAATGTTTACCTCATATTGAATTTGCTTATAATCGTTCAGTGCATTCTACCACTAAAATGTGCCCTTTTGAGATTGTTTATGGTTTTCTACCTCGTGCACCTATTGATTTGCTGCCTCTTCCATCTTCGGAGAAGGTGAATTTTGATGCTAAGCAACGTGCTGAATTGATATTAAAAATGCATGAGTTAACTAAAGAAAACATTGAGCGCATGAATGCTAGATACAAGCTTTCTGGTGATAGGGGTCGAAAGCATGTTGTGTTTGAACCAGGAGATCTTGTTTGGTTACATCTACGTAAAGATAGGTTTCCTGATTTGCGCAAGTCTAAGTTAATGCCACGAGCTGATGGTCCCTTTAAGGTTTTACAGAAAATTAATGATAATGCATATAAACTTGAGCTACCTGCAGATTTTGGGGTTAGTCCCACATTTAACATTGCAGATTTGAAACCCTATTTGGGAGAAGATGATGAGCTTCCGTCGAGGACGACTTCAATTCAAGAAGGGGAGGATGATGAGGACATCCCTACTAATGTTACACCCATACCCTCACCAACTACACATACTGGACCAGTTACTAGAGCACGTGCACGTCAACTAAATTATCAGGTACTTTCGTTTCTTGCGAATCCTTCTATTGTTCATGAACATATGATGCTGCCTAAATTAGATACTTTTGTTTTGCTTATGAATGAAGGACCTAGCATGGACACGAAGGATGGTCATTGGAGCGGGATCAAGAATGGAGAAGAAGGTGCGCGCGGGGGAAAGTACAGTGGAGTTTCCAGTGGGGATTTTCGCACGTTGAAGCCACCATAAGGCATGCATGAAGGCTTGGACGGGATACACGAGATGCCACTTCATTATTTTCGTCCAAGAACAATTATAGGTGCTGCGTCACCTTAATATTGGGCTGGGCCCATGTAATTTCGAAATACCACATTATAGGCTGTTTTTAGAGTCCGTATGTGTGGGGAAACCGAGTTAGGGTTGTTTTCGGACCCCACCTCCAAAGGGTCACGAAAATCCCCTCTGTTCCCCCATATATACAGCCCTTAGGGCGTCGTTTAGACTTGGGTTTTAATTAGATATAAGTTAGCCATAGCCGCAACTTCGAGCTCTTCGTTTGTGTCATCCGACCAGGCCAAGACCTCATTGGAACCCCAACTTTCGTAATCATTCATCTTATATTCGCAATATCCAGATTGCAATTCTTAGTTCTTGCTTGTTCTTCGATTGCTTGCAGGAATTAGACCTTCGTGGTCAGGTTGATCGTGCATCCGCGGGATCAATAACCTCTCGGAGTTGGTTTAGCGATTGCTAAGGCGCAACGTCTTCGCACGTTCGTAGTCGGATCGTGAAAGTTGCCTCCACCATAATCGAACTCCACCATCTCATCGAAACATCGGGACACCTTCGCCTCTATCACTGTGTGCAGGTCCACGTCAGTTGCGCCGCTGACACCTACTTATCATCTCTGGAGTCCTACTAGAGACAAACCTCGGCATCTTCACCGAGGGAAACTTGCCGCTATGCTACATCTCACCTTCCACTTAGGTTAACCAACCACGGGAGAGAAGAAATTATCATCTCTCGCGTATCAGCCATCTCGCCGGCGTGAACCCGTTTGTTCTGGAGCGCGTGCAACACGTGTGGGCGCGCCCTGTAGTGCCCTGCATCGCCCCCTTGGGCCCTGCGCTCGTCCGCGTTGCCGGTACCGTGCGTGACCTCGATCTCCATAGTAGCTAGTGCAAAGAGCACACCCAGCACACTCGTGAGCGTCCATGGCCACCTCGGCCATGCCCGTGAAAGCCCTGGATCCCACCTTGTGTTGTTGCACGCCCTGTTGTAGACGCCCCAGCGATCGTCAGTTGCGTCAGGCAAGGCGTGCTTTTTATTCTTCAGTTAATTCAGAGATAGCCACACTGCGTAGATTCTCTTAAGTTAGCTTTCCTTCTAATCACAAGTAGCAGTAGTATCCCGGTAGCCCATTCGGTATCCTCCCTTTGGCGCTCTATCCATACTTTCATATCCTCCAGTGTGTCATTTTCGTATAAAGAGAGGACATGTTGCATTTACTTGATGAGAGAATCTAAATGATTCGGACAACAATGCATAATCAGTAAAACCCTTTGTTGGCTAGCAGCATGCAAGTTGCTCAAATTCTATGCACCAGGCAGCATGGGGTCCAGTTAGATACTCCTAGTTGACAAGCCATGAGATCCAAATCTGAATGTACTATTAACAATGTTTGGGTCACAAATCTAGCCATCTCTATGAGTGTTTTGACATGAAAATGCAGTTAGAACTTAGAACAGGATGTGTTTGCCTTAAACAGATTAATTAGTTTCCTCAGTTTCTTAACATACACATCATAAATTTTAGTACTTGTTTTCTTTTAAAGAAAACAATTAATTTAGTCAAACAGTCTATTCAATCACTCTTGTCCATATCCATGAGAGCAAAGTCTCTAGTTGTATATAATACCGGTAGTGAACTATAGCGTGCTTATATGAATCGATAGGTCTGCTTTAGTGAACCTGGACTGCTCATGGAAATGATCTCAGATGCACTGTTTCAGCTGTTCTCCTGATAGCATATACTACCAATAGAAACATCTTCAGGGTGCACAATTACAAAAGGGAACAAAAAATTAAAATAAAGAAGAGGGCACATGCACCATTCATTCATGCCCTTATACAGGTGAGAATCCAATGAGTGCCACTAGATAATAAATAGCAGAATATATTGCAGGTGAGAATCCAATGAGTGCCATTCTGGGCTACTTCTACTGCTCTTTCATCAAGTAGCAGTTGTCATATATTTCATCCATAGTATGTTTATCGTGGTTGCCATTTGCACCTGTGTTTAGTATCAGAGCATGGTTCCTTGACTATGGGCAAACAATCATGGAAGTTCCCTATCCTTTTTGCAACTGCAGATCGCCTTACCTTTATCTGGCAGTAGAGAGAGGAAGCCGCAAAGAAGCGCGAAGAGGAAAAAGATGGTACACCTTTTATCTACTTCTAGTAACATGTTTCATGTGTTTAGCTTTCCTTCGACATGTTCGTCCTTAGTCGACACGTGAAATTGAAAGCCTGAAAAAATCTGTTAGAACAAAAATAAATTACTGCACAGCGTGTATAATGCTATGAAATTATTATGAATGCTCTGCTATGTTTCATGTGTTTAGATTTCCTTCGACATGTTCATACTTAGTGGACACTCTGATTTGGTTGCTATTCTTCAGAGTGCTGGTTGTAAGCATCAAGAAGAGGTGAATCTTAATAATAGCCTGTTATTGTTAGAGATGCATTTAGCATTTTGACTAAAGTGGTAATTTTTTAAGGTGTTTGGATATGA
This sequence comes from Bromus sterilis, assembly GCA_950022295.1. Lineage (NCBI taxonomy): Eukaryota > Viridiplantae > Streptophyta > Magnoliopsida > Poales > Poaceae > Bromus > Bromus sterilis. The sequence goes on from OX465596.1 coordinate 238,416,546, forward strand.
TGACCTTGTAGAAGAGTGTCTAGCAGAATATAATGCATTTTATGTAGTACTAGTATTTTGTTGCATTTTGGCTTGAGCTGGTGGCCTCTCCACCACTACTGCCTCTACCTTCCCCCTTCATGTCCATATTTTTTCACATCTTAATACAATGGAAACTAAAACTATTAACATGATTTAATTTGGTCGGTATCCTGTTTAGTGTTAGCTAAAAGGTACATCATCTACTTAGTTCCTGCTACTTAGCTAAAAGGTACACTTATTTAGTTTACATGGAGCATGCTCATATCTTGTCTAGTACCAGCCAGATCCAATCATACTACAATGCAGTTGTTTGTGCTACTTAGCTTTATTTTTTCTCCGATAATCTAAAAGCGTCTTCTTTAACTTCTGGTTATATGATTTGTTGCATTAGAAATGCCTGTACTTTTGCTAGTATATCTTTCCAAGAAATCATCATCGTAACTTATAGCTAACTACATATTTTGCAGCACGACCGGCCTGGTTCGTTCCCGCCAAACCTGCCAGATTAGCACTGGCGGCCGTATAGTAAGTTGGGTCGCCGCCCTCTTGCCGCGAGTGCCAGCGCCCATGCCAGCCTCGTCGGGTTCCTCCACGAGCTCATGCCTCTCTGCATCGACGGCGTCCTCCCATGCATCCCTCTTTTTGACGGCAAGGTCTGACATTCATCCTACTGCTTCAGAGATGTCTCGAAATAGGAGGGAGATAGAAGAGGAGGACGCAACAGAGGAGGCGGAGTTCAATGCCGTTTCGGCACGCAAGTACCCGGGCGTACCACCCCCGTCGGACGACAACGACATCTACATCCCTCCAGCAGACCCGACATGCCAAGCGGTAGTATGGGAAGCAGCTCAGGCCACAAGAGAGAACAAACTCATCGTCATTTCATCTTCTGACGAAGAGTGAAGCGTATTCAGTGTAATTTATAACATGTTGGTTAATAATTTTTGTACTTTCATGCTATAATTTGTGATTTGCTCTCTTGTTAATAATGGTGTTGGTTAAGAATTCTGATGTAGTTGTTACATTATGTTATAGCTGTTGATGATGCTTCTATAGCTGTTGATGATGTTGTCATGTTGATGATGTTGTTTATATCTGTGACGTATTTTGTAACCTTTGCAAATACAGAAAATCAGAAAAACCCTAATATTCATAGTAATGGCGCACTTATACACGAGACAACTTCTCGCCCCGTTGGTTACCCCAAGTGGAAGGTGAGATGTAGATAGCGGAAAATTTCCATTATCAAAAATGCTAAGGTTGAGTATCGCCAAGGAGGACTCCAACGGCAACAAGTAGGTGGTTCGGCAAGTGAGGCACCGTTTTATGATAATCACTTGCTTTGCCTGGACCTGCACACACAACATATAGCTTTGCTCCCAACGAGTACAGAGGAGTTGTCAATTCCTCCGGCCTTGTTGTTTACAAAGGATAAAACACACGGGTTAATAGTGATAGTGATAACTATAGAAAAGTAAATACTGAAAGTAAATTGAAGGTGTAAACAGTGTTGGAAATATGGACCTGGGTCCTATGATGTTCACTAGTGATGTCTCTCTCCCAAAAGACGATAAAATATCCATGCGAGGTAAAGAAATTACAGCTGGGCAATTGACATGATTATGTGCGCAAACCAATTCTAATTATGCTGTGCAGAAAGGAAGAGGCTCAAAAGCATGGGCGGTACGCCAAGACAAGTAGAACGAAATCCATCTTCATCTACCCACTAATCATCCACCTTGAGATATCTATCCAGAACATCTCGCTGGTATTAAGTTGCCAATCCCACCCAAAGTGTAAACTCAAAGCAACAGACAACTGCATTAAAGAACTTTGCGTAAAGTAAACAATCCTTGCACCCGCAAGTACAAGCACCGTTGTTTTCCCCCTTGTGGCAACAACACATCCCCTAGACTCATGTTTCTGTCACTCAAGCTAGTCATCGGGGGGCATGAACCCACAATCATGCATAATGCTCCCTCTTGGAGTCACTACCTACTACTTTGCCAAAGCAATAAACAGCAACGGAGAACATGCAAGAATTACTCAAGAACATAAATATAAAAGAGGAGAATCAAATATATAACTCAATCAGAATCTGAACATAATCTCATAATCCATCGGATCCCAGCAAACTCAGCATAGTAACAGTAGAAAATATTACATATGTGCCTCGATCATGTAGGGCAGCTCACGAGGTCTAATCCATGAAGAACAAAGAGGGGAGGAGAACATCACATAGCTACTGATCATAGACCCATGGTCCAAGGTGGACTACTCACTTTTCATCTGGGAAGCATCCATGGTGGTGGAGAAGCTCCCGGAGGTGGTTCCCTCTCCGTCAGGGTGCCAGGAAGAGGTCTTCTGGTGCTCCCGATCTTGGAAGTGCGACATTACTCTCAGTGCGCCATTACTGTCTGGGATAGTAATGTCACATCAAATGTGTGCCATTACTAAGTGTTAGTAATGGCGTGGTAGTAATGGCGCAGCTAATGTGCGCCATTAATGTCCAAAACTAGTGTGCCACTAATAAGCTATTTTCTAGTAGTGTTTTTGTCTTCCTTCCCAATCATTTTTCTATTTTGCCATCCTAATTGCCAACATATCTTACTCGCGCTCATCCATTGCATGAGTGCTCAAAGTCGAAAGGGTGAGGATCAGTTTGACTTGTGCCTGACTAGTGGTCTGGGGACGATTCAAAATAAGATTTCAAAGGAGACCAAGTGTGAAGTTTTAGTAAATTGAGTTCTCAATTAAAACTATATAGTATTTTTATGCTCTAAACCCATCTCCCACTTCTTGCACGCAAATACCATTTGGAGACATTGGAGTCACGGACAGCGAGAGCTCTTGCACCTTTATTTTCTTACTTTCGTAGTTTCAATAGTAGATATAGACTCTTTCTTGTTATTGTCTTGACTTTAATTGCATATCTTACTTGCTTTACTTTGAAGTTCTTATATGTGTGTTAGCATGTGACCACATACATTATCTGTGTTATCATTTACCTACTCTAGGACGAGAAGGAATTAAGCTTGGGAGGTTGATACGTCCCAAACGTATCTATAATTTCTTCTTGTTCCATGCTCATTTGGGTGACATTACTATGTGTTTTGCTACACTTTCATACCTTTTTACACATATTTGGAATAACATACTAACTCGTTGCACCCAGTCCCAGTTTGCTTCTGCTGATGTCTGTGAGTTGCAGGTTTTCATCCATATTTACAAAGCCCAAAAAGTTCCAAGAAAAATATATAAAAAAGCAGCGCAATAGAAGCTTTCGGAAGACCGAAGGAGGGCCGGCCGGAGGGGGTGTCGGGGAGATGGCCCAACGCCATGACCCGTTATATGGAAGGCCTGGGCCGACTCCCGAGGTGAAGGCCTAGAAGAAGACTCGGCTTGGGCCGGGTCTTGACGCTACGAAGCCAGAAGGTTGTAGAAGTAAATAGACTTACCTTGTACGATAAGGTAACTATATTTGTAAAGTAAAACTAGTACTCCATCTTTAGTCGGAGTCGGTTTCGTGTAGCTCAAGGGATCTGGCACCTTTAAAAGACGCCCCCTTGGCCCAAAAATGACAACTCAACTTAGATCCTCTCGAGGCATAGGCAACGATCTCACACCTTTGTATTCGAGAAATCAACGCCCAATAATAGAAAAGAAGGAGTAGGTCTTTACCATTTGAGGGGCCGATACGTGGGTAAATCTCGTGACTTGTGTTCTCGCCGACTCACCTCCTCGAAACCACCTCGCAGCAAAGGTCCCACACTAAGTTCTCTAATAAGGACATCTTCCGTGACTTTCCCACGACAGTTGCCACCCACCGTGGGGCATGCACACGCTGGTGTTGTGATCATGGAGGGAGCTCAAAGAGGTATGCATGATTTCGTCGCTAACCAAGTCACTAAAAGCCGACGAGGAAAACTTTATGTCGACGACGCCACCTGGGGCTCCGAAGCCGACTCAATCGAGTCAGGCCATCGGGTCCAGATTGGTTCCATCCACATCTTCATCGGCAGGGTAAGCGGATCTGAGCCAGAACCGGATCACAACACCCTAACGAAAGCTGCGAGCCGGTCGGTGACCGACTCGGAGCATGGCTTTGTTGGATTCATTGATGGATCTCCAGAACCAGCTCGATTGTTCGAGATGCTGGAACAGGACAGCTCGGAAGAGCTCTCCGACGCCGACTCATACCCCAGTAGAAGAAAGGACTCGGACTCCGGGTCAATCCGGTCTACTGGAAGCGACATGCTGGGATCGGGAGTAGAGGGTTACGATCCAAATGCACCCTACTTCCAGCCACGACACTATGCCACGTTTATATGGCAGGCCCCCAGGATCAGTAGAATACGGCTATAAATCAGACCGATGGATCGGCCGCTTGTGCCCAGAGCCGGTTCCCACCGAAAAGGATGCCCTTGCGGTGACCTTGGACGCTTTGCGAACGACTCTCGCTACTCCGATCATTTTGGAAATCAGGAGGCTCGCAAAGCGGAGTTCAAAGAGCTAGAGAAACAAGTAACCATAATCCGCGAGGAAATCCAACAGGAAAAGGAACAGATGGCACTGGAGGCAGTCCGGCTTGTCCAGGAAGCTAGGAGAGTACATGAGAAATCCGAGCAGCTGAACGCTCAGATGGCAAACCATACAACCGCCCATCAGAACAGGCATATGAGTCGGATTTCGCTAGGCATGGTGGGGCGGGAACTTTTTCAAAGCCCATAGTAGAGAGCTACCCCGCCAGGCTTCACCCCACCATGAGAGCCGGCACGATTCCACACACCAACTAGCCATTATAACAACCCATGGTGAATGTCATGGCTTCAACTCGGTAACTGGCCAACGCACCCATCCTGGTAAACACTCCCGCAGACCAGGGTGCACGAGACGCAATAGAACTACTCAAAACAGAGGTAGCTCAAGAAGCCCAATATTCACAAGGATTCTCATATCTCCATTACACTCCTCGCCCAAACGAAAGTCGTCAACCTGAATCCTCGTCTCCCGCCACCTCCAGCAGTCATCGTCGACAGAGAGGACAGCCGGACCTTTAGCCTCAGCAAGCGGTCCGACTCACTGCACAGCCGACAGCTAGAGTTCCTGAGACGGCAACACAACCCCCACTTCAGGAGGAAGGGGCAGGTTTTGTTAGCCGTTCAGTTGGGAATCGTTGCCTAGTCTCAGCTCTGAGGAACGCCTGTATACCTTCAGATTTCAAAGGCCCCCGCGAAATCCCAAAGTATACATCAGATATGGATCCCGCGGCGTGGATCGAAAGCTATGACCTAGCAATGGACATGCTCCAGCCTAGCGACGGAGTCTGCGCTCGATACCTCACGATGATGTTGGAAGGACCGGCTCGTACATGGCTCAGAAAGCTCCCTAAAAACTCCATCAGCTCCTGGTCAGAGTTGAAGGAGAAGTTCATCAAGAATGTCCAAGGTACGTGTCGGTGTGCCGCCACGATTATCGATTTGGAGCATTGCGTTAAGAAGGAAGGAGAGTCGGCCCATCATTGGTCTCGACGAGTGGCTGAAATAATTCATTCCTCAGACAGCATCACGGCCCAGACAGACGTTTTAGTCCTCGAGAAGAACTGCAAATTTGAGCCCTTGATCCACAATCTCGGTCATATTAAGAGAACGGTCAGAGATATGTCGGAGCTCATGGATGCGGTAACAAAATATGCCGAATCTGACAAGACAAAAGACGTCGAATCCGACAAGGACAAAACCGACCAAGGAAAGAAAGGTAGAGGCAAAGCACATCAGGGCGGTGGAAATCAGAATTAGCAGAACAGGCGCTGGCTCGACCACAATGCATCTGACTTGGTAGCCAACACAAATGTCGGATCCCAAAGACAGAGGCAAGGGGGAAACTACCAGAAGACGGGAGAGAGTTTTCATCCGAACAGTTACGAATCTTCCATCAAGGGGCCATGCCGAAGACACAGCAGACCCGGTCGCCCGGAAAATCACTCTGGGAGAACCGCAACATCATGCAGGAGTTTCAGCGGCGAGGAGTCAATGGTGGAGGATAGCAAGGACCCCGTGGCCCCGGCTCAGGAGATGGTTTCAATAAAAACAACCAGCAAAACAGTCACCAGGGAGCCGGCTATAACAATAACAGTCAACAATCAGGCAATACATCAGCCAGCTCAGGATCTCAATATCAGGGAGCCGGAGCCGGAAGACAGATGTAGTCTAGACTTGCTGGATTTCAAGCAAACCCAAACCAACTGGATGATCATGAAGCGTATCACGTTTTCACCACCAGCATTTGCCGAAGGGAGAGGAAACTCCAACAACGCGCAGCCTTGTCTGTAGCGAAGGAGTCGGCGATACCCAAGTGGCTCAACTAGTCTAAACAACCAATAACCTGGACAAGGTAGGATCATCCCCCAGTGGTGAATAACCCAGGGGCTTTAGCCTTGGTAGTAGCACCGCAAGTTGGAGGATACACCTTGCATAAGGTACTCATGGATGGAGGGAGTAGCATCAATATACTCCATTATGAGACATTCCATAGGATGGGTTTAACCCACAAAGAGCTAAAACCCTCCAACACAATCTTTCATGGAATCGTAGCCGGCAAGTCGGCCCGACCTATAGGCAAGATATACCTCGAAACGGCCTTTGGGAATTCTAAGAACTATCGTTCTGAAATCATACCCTTCAAGGTCGTCAAGCTCGAAAGCCCACATCATGCCATATTGGGGAGACCGGCTAACGCTCGCTTCATGGCCTGTCCCTGTTATGTCTATTTGAAGCTCAAGATGCCGGGTCTGAATGGATCAATCACAGTAGAAGGAAGCCAGTCATGGGCCACCGAATGCTAGGAACAACATGTTAAGTATGCTGAGTCGGCCTGCGCTAAGGAGGACTTGATGGTTTATAAGGAGAAGGTTGACCTAGAGGATCCTACAATCTTGAAAAAACCGACCCAGGATACGAACATGAAGTTTCAGCCGGCTCAAGATACAAAGAAAGTTGACTTTGTCCCCGGTGATACTGACGGTCGAGATGATGATAATGGTTTCTCTCCCTTCGTTGGTTACCCCAAGTGGAAGGTGAGATGTATGATAGTAGCAAATATCCCCTACGTAGAGGATAGGGTTTTTCTCCCGTAGGACTCCGGCAATGATAAGTAGGTGTCAACGGCGCAACTGACATGGACCTGCACACAGAAAAAAATAACTTTGCTCCCAACGAAGTTTAGAGAGGTTGTCAATCTCATCGGTCTTGTTGTCTACAAAGGATCAAACGCGAGGGATAATGATAATGGTGATGGCAGCTAGCAAGTAAAAACAGGAAATTAAATGATTGTGTAAACAGTGATGAGAATATGGACCGGGGTCCCGTGATGTTCACTAGTGATGTCTCTCCCAAAAGATGATAAAACTGCTATGTGAGGTAAACAAATAACGGCTGGGCAATTGACAGGATTAAAAACGCACCGAAATGCTAACTATGCTACAAAGAAAGGACGAGGCTCAAAAGAATGGGCAGTACGCCAAAATAAGTAGACTGAAATCCAACTGCATCTACTACTAATCATCCACCTTGAGATATCTATCCAGAACATCACGCTAGTATTAAGTTGCGAGACCCACCCAAAGTGTAAACCCAAAGCAATAGACAACTGCATTAAAAAGCACTTTTCGTAAATTAAACATTCCTTGCAACCTCGGTTACAAGCACCGTTGTTTTCCCCCTTGTGGCAACAAAACATCCCTTAGACTCATGTTTCTGTCACTCAAGTGTGTCATCGGGGGGCATGAACCCACAATCGAGCATAACGTTCCCTCTTGGAGTAACTACCTACTACTTGGCCAAAGCAATAAACAGCAACGGAGAACATGCAAGAGTTACTTAGGAAAAAAATATAAAAAATAAGAAGAAAATATATTACTCAATCACAATCTGAACATAGTCTCATAATCCATCAGATCCCAGCAAACTCAGCATAGCAACAGCAGAAAATTACATATGTGCCTCGATCATGTAAGGCATCTCAGGAGGTCTAAACCATGAAGAACAAAGAGGGGAGGAGAACATCACATAGCTACTGATCACGGACCCATGGTCCAAGGGAGACTACTCACGACACATCCGGGAAGCGTCCATGATGGAGGGGAAGCTCCCATAGGTCAATCCTCCCTCCGACAGGTTGCCGGGAAGAGGTCTACTGGCGGTCCCGATCATGGAAGCGCGGCGGCGGCGGAACATAGGCGAGATCGTGAAAAGAGGTTCTGTCTTCAAGGATTTCGTGACATGGAGAATAAATAGGCGAAGGGGAGAAGCCAGGGGGCCACCAGGGGTCCAGGCGCCCCCCTGGCGCGGCCAAGCCCTAGGCCGCGCCAGGTGGCCGCCTGGGTCCCTAGTGGTGGCCCTCTGGCCCCACTTTGGTGATTCCGGAAGGTTCTATTGCGCTAATTTTTATCTCATTTTCCCGAATTTTAGGAGCATTTTTAATATGGGGGAAAGCGGGAATAGAAAAACAGTAGAAAACAGGAACTGGCACTGTGGTGCACTGAGTTAATAAGTTAGTCCAAATATTATCAAAAGTGTATGAAATTTTATCTAGATCATAGCAATATCACACAAAACATGCATGGAGCAAGCATAAATTATAGATGCGTTTGGGACATATCAACATCCCCAAGCTTAATTCCTGCTCGTCCTGGAGTAGGTATATGATAACAAGCATAATTTCTATGGTGACATGCTAGCAACCATATAAGGACTTTGAAAGTAAAGCAATCAAGATATGTGATTCAATTCAAGTCATAACATGCAAGAGTCTATATTAGCATTGGAACAAGCAACGTAAGAACATTAGGTGCAAGAGCTCTTGCTGTCCGTGAATCGAAGTTCTCCAAATGGTGTTTGCGTGCAAGAAGGGGGATATGGGAATACGATAAAAAAGTATATTTGTTGAGACTTCAATCTACTAAAGTTTCACACTTGGTCTTTTTTGGAATCTTATCTTGACTCGTCCCCAGACCACTAGTCAGGTAAAAGTCAATTTGATCCACTCCTTTTCGATAATTTCTGCACTCATGCAATGGATGAGCGTAAGCACAAGAGATGACACTTAGGATGGCAAAGATAGAGATATGGTGGAGGAGGAAGACAAAAAGGGTGAGAAAGGCTCACATCAATGAGGACAATCATAGGCGAGAAGGCCAAATGATAGATATTATGTGAGGAGTAGGGATTGCCATACAACGGATGCACATATGAGCTAAGAAAAGCTCTCCAATGGAACTAGTGGGGGTGCATCCAACACTACAAGAAATATGCTAATACACGAGGCTCTTTTTTCGTCGATACATTGTCACGGTTTTTAATTCACGACGATCTTACGAAAAAAAACCGAGCGTCGAAAACGAGGCGTCAAAAACTGAAAGCAACGACGTTTTTGTCGAAATTGTCGTAAATTTCACGATGATTTATGGATCGTCGTAACCTTTACGACGATCCTAAATCGTTGTTGGCAATCTAACCCAATCCTACATGGCAGTCCTACGTGGAAAAATTGCGACGAAATTAAAACGTCGTGGCTAAAATCATCCCAACCCATTTCAATTGATCACATGGGCTGGTTTTGAATTCTTGGGATTTTCTTATTGGGACTTGGCCCATTTTTGGGCCTTAGACTATTTACATTTCACTCCAAAAAAATTTGAATAATTTTTCTCAAATAATTTGAGCGATGGCCTTTTTAGTGCCCAGTTACATTTGGCCCAATCCACTTTCAACCATTTTTTATTTCAAATTTTGTCACTTGGTTGACAAAGCTGGTTCCTTTTTTCGCTCTGGGCTATTTCTTACTAGGCCTACGAAGGCCCTATGAACGACAGACCATACATTGCTACCAAAACCACAGAAGACTCACATTCAGATATATATCATTTAGATGACACAACAATACACATCAAATCTTGATATACACAGTACCAAGTGCACAATCAGGAATCATATCATTTATGGTCACAATCTTCTACCAAATTACAATTCAACAAAATATCACATGAGTGGTAACAGCAGCATTTGACTCTATAAATGCTTGGTAAAAACTTCATCATGGTCAGCAGGAGCCTTTGGCGGACGAGCAGCCACACCTTCCGCTCGCTGGAGCCATCTTAAGAAAGGTATAATTGCTCCAGTTTGATATCTGGAAGAAATGAAACCAATTGGTTATGTAGCAACAAAAGAGACGCCATACAAGACTATAACAAATAATGAAGCAACAAAAGAGACGCCATACAAGAGTATAACAAATAACGAAGCACAGAAGTCAGAATTACTCATCTTCACAATATAATAATAGTATAGATTCTCTTCAAACAAACTAGGACCTAGAAAATCTTAACGAAACTATCGAACATAAATGATCCACCTAAAGAAAATATGGGCAATAAGACTTTCAGAATATCATCTACAAATTAACAATAAATGTTATTCACACAGTATTTAGTCAACATAATTTTATGAAGAATTGTAGTGGTGTAACAACTTCAGTAGAAAGGGGTTTATACAAGTTACTGAGAATAGCTTTTTGACATTTATTATTTATCATGTTATGAGAGAAAGAAATTACACATAGCTTTCTTAAAGAATATCAATAAGAACTAGTCAGCTACATGAAGTTCACCCAAATTTAACTATTTTTTTTGTGCACGAGAAATGAGACAGATAGCAGATTTATAACTAATTAAATAAGCTTAGCAAGTTCAAACATTATTGGTGTGCCACTTATGTGTACAATACTAGGCATATAAGGTGCAAAAGAAAGCCCTTATAGAAGCTAGCCCTGATTCAAGTTGCGCTTCACCAATATAAATATAAAGATCCTATTTCTACAAAGTTGGCAATTAGTTTCTGTTTATTATTTTTAATATTTGATAACGATAAAGGTTATTCCATCCGTCTAAAGGATGTCCATATACCATTTGACATTATGAAAAAATCAACAGAAAAAGGTCATTCTCATCCATGACCTCTTCTGTACCAATAAACAGTTGCATAATTTGTTCAGAAATGAAAATACCAAAATCCTTCATATGCATCAGACCCCATCCACCAGCCCAATTACTAAACACATGAACATGCGCACTAGCCCTGTTACAGTCTATGATTGAAAAATATGCTCAAACATAAATCCACCAAATCCCTTTAACCTACCATCTGGAGATCCACGCACCCAGATAGGCTCTCGAAAAGGTTGGGTCGCATACGGACATCATAGAAGATCGGCCTCTGGAACCACAGGATGATGATGTGAGTGCCCTCGGGGTAGACCTGTACAAAGGGGACCAGAAATCAAATGCGGAAGGAACTCGACCAATGGCCTTGCATCAGTGCTCAATATATAAGGAACCATAACGTCCCAATGGATTCAGCATCAAGTATAGTTATATCCTTATTTTATAAACTGGTTTGTTGCGATTAAAGTTCATTCAGTCAGAAGGGAGTTAGAATACTGTAAAGCCGAATGTGGAAGATCTATGAATAGAACTTCTAAATATTGGAACCTTTAAAATTTCTAACCAAACAATCTGATGATGACTATGGAATTCGCTTTGCTTCCATGATGAATTCACACTGAATAACAATTAGCATAAGCATAGAGAATTATGTATGATAAACTAGAACAATTTCTGCTACACAGGTGTATTGGATTTAACTTTTAACATGTGAATAAAAGATAAATTCCGCAACAGAGGGGCACTACTAGAAGAGAAAAGCATGCAAACGAGCAAGAAACAAAGCAGCACATGATTACAAGACAAGTAATCAGTCATAGTCAGCGACAATTCCAAAATTCTTTATGTGTTAAGACTACACATGTGCATTTTTGTACTAAACAATCCTTGAATGTAGAACATTTAAGAATGACATTAAGAAATATTTCTAGAACATATATAAGAATTACTGAGATGAGGTAGAGTAATTACTAAAAGTAGCTAATCATACTCCTGACAACAGAGAATTCAGAAATTTTCTAAACTGAATGCAAGCAAGTTTGCACATGACATCAGCAAGTATGCAGTCCCTAATTAGATTACATGTTCTGACTTATGACCAACATACATAGGCACTTACTGGAATCCTCCTACATAGGGAGGAATAGAGATGAAAACCTGAACAATAAAATATTGCTCTTAATAATTCAAGTTACTCCTAATAATTAAAATCAAAAAATGTTGGGAAGGATCTCATATTCAAGGTCCTGCAAATTTAAGTTAATATACGGTGTCCTGAAGCAAATCTCATAGGTACTTGCTTGGATGTGTTTAGATAGCATAGAACATCTCCATATATCTTAATCAACCTGATGTGTTTACACAAAGTAGAGCAGCACATCTAAATTCAAACGAGATGTCCATATATCTCCAACGATGCTAGATAATCAACCTTTCAAAGTTGCCGAGTATACAAATGAATTAGAGATATGCGTGTCTCTGTTCTGCTCCCACCAGACCATATGTAAGAGATGGCAAAGGTGAAGCAGTAGCATACCGGGTTGAGCACATCTGCATAATTCTGATCTTCTCCTTCCCGGCCTTGACACGGTCTGCCTCAGCGAAAATTGCCATCCTGCGAGTACTCCCTGCGAGTACTAAACAAGTTCATCAGAGTATACAAGTCAATGTTAAGTTCATCAGAGTAAAAACAGGGATAACATGTAGTACCTATTACTAGAAGTATTGATAGGTGAACATTTAAGAACTGCGAGAAATAGATGGATTACATACCCTAAAACATAAATATCCGAGTGGTCACAAGCAGGAACGAAGTCATCCAGGTTCAACTCGGCAGTAGGTGTGTATCCTCCAACATTCCATGTAGAAATAAATATCCTGTGTAATGAGTTCGATTAAATAAAAATCAAGAGACCAATATGATTTCCAACTAGAGAGTGATACGTACATAACTGAACATGCAAGTTTATCTGTTTGATTTGACCAAGATTATGTTTATATAGCACTCAGAGAACAAGCTAGAAAATGGCTTAGTCGCATGCTCCTAACTTCGGCTTCCAGTGCAGCAAAGTGCCAGATAGAATAAGTGAACATGGAACATTTGTTATTATGTCATCACATACTTAACAGCAGATTTTGCCTTGGACGAGCTTGGTGGAGACTTAACTACAGATTTAACTACAGACTTCACTGAACATGGAACATCCAAGACTTAACTGAAGATTTAACTGAAGATTGTGCATTGGAGGATTCTAAACTAGCCACCCAGCGTGCTGCTTGGCCAGGTCTGCGAGGAGTTCCTCTAGGATGGACTCCGCCACCGCGGCCAAGGTCTACCACACCGTCAGCTCCGCCGGGATCGTTTCCCTGTACAAAATGGATCTGGATAAACCAAAAAAAAGTCAGTAATCATATAACTACATTGTCGATTTTGCATCCCTGTAAATTTAATATCTACTCCTAAGAATTAACACAAACAAGTAACATGAGATGCAGCCCCACCTCACCGCGAATCAATGGCCACTTCAAATGCTAAATAAGACCATATATGGCTCAATAGCCATGAAGCGGCCATGGCCAGGGGCGCAGAGCAGAAGAAGGAAGAGGATTTGGAGTAGCTCACCACGACTAATTTGTGGCCGACATCGGCTCGGCAGCAAGGCAAGCCTCAGTTGTGACGAATCCATCCTGCTGCTGCTGCATAAGGAGAAGATTTATCAATAAACCACATGCAATGGATCTAATTAAACATAAAATTAGAAGAACCATAGTCTGTATAATCATTGCCTAATTTATGTTCACATACTAGAGTGTGATGAATACCAAGCAAAGCAATGGCACTCATTGTCGTTGTGCTAGGGCGCGCTGTCCCACGGATAGGAGTCGCCGGAGACGCGCCGGTGATGGACGCTATTAGGGTGGCATATTAGGGTGACAACAAACATGGAAATCTGATGAGCAAATGAATGCACCTATATGAAGCACCATTCTGTCTATCTATACAGGATTGGTTTTCCACTTATGAAGCAAGCATCAAACCAAAGGTGATTTAGCATAGGAACCAAACTGAAACTAAAGTTTTGAACCAAACTATTCCCAAGCCTAGTTGTGTCCACTTCACATAGAAATTGTTATGCTCTTGTCCACTTCACATAAATAGTTGGATTCACCGTGCTAGAAATTCAAGTGTTTTGAGCAGTTTATAGTGAGCTCAACCCATGTAAAAACAATGACAGAACAACACATGAAATTCCAAACACTCACAAAGGATACAGAGCACGGCGCAGACGATGGGCTCGCAGTTCCCTCCGGTGCCCATGGTGAAAGTGAAGGCGTTGAACAACCAGGACACCACGCACCAGATCCGTGCCCTCGCCGGAACACCTTGCAGCTCCAGGACAGCGTCGATGAACTGCCCGACGAGAAAATCTGCACCACACAAGCATCAGCATCGCGAAAAATTTGACAGATACTGTAATGATAGAGGGGCACCTGCGGCGGAGAAGAGGAGCTTGCCCCAGCCGGGGTGCAGGAGGGAGTTGGGGAGGAGGAGGAAGGAGAGTAGCAAGGAGTAGAAGTAGGCGACACGCTCGAACGGGGAGCCCCCCGCGGCGACGGCGACCGCCGCATGGGAGAGTCCGTGTAGCGCACCTCGCCCCAAGCCTGCAGAGAGAGGAGTCTCGTGAGCCGCTTCATGTCGGCGTTGAAGTGGTCGTGGGTGGATCTGACCATGGGAGGACGGATCCATCCGCGACCATGGGGAGACGGGGTGGTACGGCGGCGAGGGGTGCGGCATGTGCGGGGAGAAGAGATGCGGGAGAGAAGAAAAGAGGGATGGCGGCGGGGTGAGATAGCCGGAGTCGATCTGGAATTATGGATTGGGGAGAGGGAGAGAGGTGGCGGCGCGTGTGTTTTGGAGAAGGAAGGGGATCGAGTGAGGAAAGTGTGTCTAGCCCTGCTAGGGTTCGGGTTCGGCGGCTTGCGTTTAGGAGAGGTGAGTGGAGACGTCGGATCTGGATCTGGAAGGCTCAGATCGGCTATGATGGGGTGATCCTGATGGGGTGATCCGTGGGAAGGGTAATTCTGGGTTTTGATTGGTTCGTAGCATGTGTGATTTCAAATAGTTTTTAAGTGATGAAAATAAAAGGATTTTGTGTAGCAACTGTTAGAATTTTTTTGCAAAATGGCATCACTAAAATTTTCACTCAAGTTATATAACATTTTATAAATGATCGTCAAAACGTATGCATTTTTATCTTTCTAGCTATTTTCAATCTTTTAATCAATTTTATGTTCAATCAATAGGAATACGGTCAATTATGAACTACAACTTTTTTTTATTCCGGTCAATATTGAACTACAACTACTACAAATTTGGCTTAACCTCTACACACAATAGCACTACAAAAAAGTGTTGACAACAATGAGCTATCATGAACAAATCTTCGTGGCTATAAAGCGAAATGAACAATGTTACAGACACATTCATGGCATAATTTTTCAAAATCTGCTCATATTGTGCGCAAGTGTATAGTTTGGGATGATGAACAATGTTGTTGAACTAAGTTTTCCTTTTCTTTGCACGAAAAAACTATTTTCCATTTTCCGAGTGCCAAAAAAAGGACTTTTTATAAAAAAAACTACCAAACCTTTATTATGCAAATGTACCAAATCATTTTATTAAAATATTAGACCATATTTGATGTAAAAATAACCAAACAGTTACATGAAAAATGTTTTTCATGCACTTCTCATAAAATAGACAAATCTTTGTCGATTCAGCAGGAACTGGATCAAATTTGAACCTTCATCATCTCCTCA
The DNA here is from genome assembly GCA_950022295.1 of Bromus sterilis. Lineage (NCBI taxonomy): Eukaryota > Viridiplantae > Streptophyta > Magnoliopsida > Poales > Poaceae > Bromus > Bromus sterilis. The sequence continues at coordinate 238,432,384 of OX465596.1, forward strand.
GGATTTTTTCCAAAAATCATTTTTAGGTACCTAAGTAGCCATTTCATAAGAGATTCGCCAAGAGTTTCCCAAGATTCCACCCGTAGCTAAGAACAACCATGCCCATCGTTTTGACCGTATTTTGAAACATGCTTAAAAAATTAAAAATAAATAAATAAATGGAAAACCTTTGCGTTGCGTCATTTTATATGACCTAGCATATAGGGAAAATAACAAAACTGAAATACATAACATTTCTTGAAAAATCATTCACAAAATTGGCTATCATGAACAAAGACGCTTGGCTTTTAAGCCAAATGACAAATGTTATGGCCACACTCGTGGCATAGTTTGTTGAAATGTGCCAATATTGGGCACAAGTGTGAAGCTTGGGATAGTAAACTATGTTGTTTAATGAAGTTTTCATTTTATTTTATGTACAATTAATCAAATAGTTGCACGTAAAATGTTTTTCATACACCTCTCATAAAAAATACAAATCTATACCGATTCAGTTGGAACCGGGTCAAATTTGAACTATAGATGTTTCATAGTTTCCTCAAGATTTTTTCCAAAAATCAAGTTTAGGTACCCGAGTAGCCAATTCATCAGATATTCGCCAAGAGTTTCCCAAGATTCCACCCGTAGCTAAGAACATCCATGCCCACCGTTTTGACCGTATTTTGAAACGAACATGAAAAAATGGGAAACCCTTCGCGTTGTGTCATTTTATGTGACCTGGCATTTGAGGAAAAGAACAAATATGGAATAAATAACATTTCTTAAAAAAACATTCACAAAATGGGCTATCACGAACAAAGAAGCTTGGCTTCCAAGCCAAATGACCAATGTTATGGTCACACTCGTGGCATAGTTTGTTGAAATGTGCCCATATTGTGTGACAAGTGTGAAGCTTGGGATAGTGAACAATGTTGTTGAAGGAAGTTTTCATTTTATTTGCACAAAAAAATCATTTTTTATTTTTTGAGTATTGAACACAAGATTTTTTTGTGAAGAAATATGTTAACAAATTGAAGCAAACTAGTTTACAAAAAATATTAGACCATGTTTTATGCACAATTAATCAAATAGTTGCATGTAAAATGTTTTCATACACCTCTCATATTAAAGACAAATATGTACTGATTCAGATGGAACCGGGTCAAATTTGAACTATACATGCTTCATAGTTTCTTCAAGATTTTTTCCAAAAATCATTTTAGGTACCTGAGTAGTCATTTCATCAAAGATTCGCCAAGAGTTTTCCTAGCTTCCACCCGTAGCTAAGAACATCCATACCACCCTTAGGTTTTGTTCTTTCTTTCGTTTTTAGTTATTTCGTCAAAAAAATATTTTTTTAGTTTAATTGAATTAAAAATTCAAACATAAATATCAAAACATTTAAATATTATATAATTATTATAATAATCTGTTTGGGTTTTTATTTAATTTTTATTTAGGTTAATGTTATTATTACTATTATCTTAATAATAATTAGTTATCTTTTACGTTTTTAATATTTTAACAAAATACCTTCTACTATAGAGGTGATTTTATTTATTTAAATAATATTTAATTACACAAGAAATAATTTATTTAGGAAATGATTAATTATTGCTAAGTTTTAGTGGTGATCATTATTGGCTATTTTTTAATTGAGGAAATGATTAATTGTTGCTAAGTTTTAGTGCTGATCATTATTGGCTATATTTTATGAAGAACCTATCAAATCTTTATTGCAAAATTGTACCAAGCCAATTTAGGAAAAAATTTGAGAAATCTGTACTGATTCAGCTGGAACTAGGTCAAATTTAAACTACCGGTGATAGAAAGTTTGCTCTTTATTTATCACAAAAATAATTTATAGGAAAACAAGTAGCTATTTCATCAGAGATCTACCAAAAGTTTGTCAAGAATAAAGACCTAGCTACGAACACCAAATAGATACATGAGGTGGGATCGAATGGACTCCACAAGTGACATGTAAGCATAGTTAGAACAGGTTAGGACGTTATTATAATCGTCGTAAATGTTATGACGATCTAAATAGGTCATAATCAACTAAAAATAAATCCGTAAGTTGTGTGGCTCAGTTTATAACGATCTCATTTTATGCGGTTACGACCTTTTTGACTCACATCGTCGTAATTTATATATGAATTTGATCTCTGCAAATGGTTTACGACCATCTCGGGTGAAATCGTCATATATTTATGACGAATTCAGCCACGACCTTTTAAAGAACGTCATGTATGAGCATATTTCTTGTAGTGCAACTTGCTCTCTCATGAAGACCTAGAGCTCATTTAAGGAGGCTCATCCTTGTAATATGCAAGCCAAGTTCTATAGTGTGAAGGTCCCCACATAGCTATATGCATAAATGATCATCTACAAGGATAAGAGGGAGTAATAGTGTGTATCTTTCAAAATGAATAGTAGTGTTGCCCCTTTCTCTCTTTTTATTTTCTTTCTCTCTTTTTGTATTTCTTTTGTATTTTTGGTGGCCTCAATTGCTCTTTCTATTTAACTCTCATTTATACTCTTTGGGATCTTTTAAATTTGTCCACTTTGGGATATTTTCCTCACTTAAGGGCGACACTCTATTTTACAAGAAGGTATAGAAGATCTTTCACACTTTACAAGGTACTCAACATAAAGAAGATGTAGCTATCATGATGTATGCAAAGTATGCCTCTGCTAGTGTAGCAGGAACATTTATGACATGGAGAAAAAGTCATGAAGAGGTGGATGTTGCGTGGCATTATATCTCGGAAAGTCTATGGAATGCCTTGATAGGTAGGTATGGTGGCTGTTTTGACAAAAGATATAAGGAGGTTTATGATGACAGAGCATATCAGGCCAAGGGTTTGGATGCACCGGCGAAGGTGGACGCCAACTCTCGGAGTGAGAAGAGGGTAATGCACGGTACGGAAGAGGCTAGCAAATATGAGGAGGTGGAAGTGTCAACTTTCAATACTTACATTAGTCCAAAGAACTCATGCACTTATTATCGGTAACTCTCAATCTAATGAGGAGGTTCACAAAGAGAAAAGTACCCCGAGGAGGATAGTATGGGGGTTTGGTTATCCTTGCGCATCCTCGACTCATGGTACATGCGTGTACTCTAATATCCGATCCCTCCAAAGATTAGGGATCCATCTAGTAGCTAGAATTCTCAACTAGTTTTGTAGGTTTTGAAAATAAACACGGATTGCCCAAAATACGACACATATCACTAATAGGCTAGATCTCTTGACACCAAAAGTTCAAACATTACTCACAACAATACCTCAAAACTATTGCAAGTTACTACTATAATTAAATAGCAACCTCAATTACCTACTTCAAGACAAGACACAACTCAGTGCAACAACCAACTCTATTAACAAGATAAACATGAAAACTAAAGAGAGTTCCAGCAACAAACTAAACAAACGACAAGGCTATTGCTAAAGACAAAAACTAAAACTAAAACTAAACATGGCAGCAGCTACGAAAAGATAAAGAACACACAACAGCGGAAAGATAAGCATGAAAAATCCTATGATGTGTTCTAGATTGGAGTGGAGTGTGTTTCTCTCCCACACAAAGTAAGCTGGGGTCTAACTTGTTATGAACAGCAAGAAAATCTAAAGAAAACAAAAAGGTAAACCTAAGAGCGAGACGCTTCAAGCATAGCACATAACACATGAAGTGATCAAAATATAGTGAGACGAAGGACGAACTGATGATTGTTGATGGAGAAGGGGATGCACGGGGGCATCTCCAAGCTTAGACGCTTGAGTCTCCTTGAATATTTATTGGGGATGCATGGGGGCATCCCCAAGTTTGAGCGTTTGACACTCGCGCATGTTCTTTCATCATCTTCCCTCGCACACTTGAAAACTCCCTTAATACATAACTCATCATAAGCTGATTAGAGAGGTTAGTACCCTTAATAAAATAATTTTCCCCGCTGGAAATAAGGATATTCTTGAAGAGCTACTGTTTCTCTAGATTTCCAAAAGGTTTTTGCAAACAAAAATCAAGCTTAAGGTTTGACAAACTAAGGAAAGGAAAAACGTGGCAGAATCTGTGAAAAATAGAACAACAGGTAGTAGAGAATTTTTTCTGGGCACTTCTGCAACTCAAATAAAGAAACTCAGAACATACGAAAGTTTTAAAATTGTATAGAGCATGCTATGTAAAAAATTCAGCTCAAAATATGAACTGGTGATTTGTTCTGATTTTTTCCGTCAAGCAGACATAATCTGTTTTCTGGACAACATGTCACAACTTTTTCTTCCCTTATCATAAGAGGCTATAACTTGGCACAAAGCTTGAAAGTAAAGATACAATGATGTTGCTACAGTAGTAAGAATCATAAAGACCACTAAAAATAGAAGTAAAAGCATCTTAGTTTGCCTCCCAACAAGCGCTTTCTTTTACGCCTTTAAGCTAGGCGTAAAGAAAAAGAAGAATCAAGAGTCTCCGAGATCATCGGAGTCATAAATACCTTCAAATTGATTTTCAACAAGATCATTCTTCTTCTTCCTAGGAAAGAGGTACTTACCTTTAGCCTTACCGCGTAAGAGTATGTGCCCATTACCAATGTCAATGAAGCCTTTCATAGCTCGGAGGAAGTCCCTCCCAAGCCCGATGTTTCTTTGGTTTGGCTCCATGATGAAGAAATCCATCGGTGCAACCCTATGGAGGAATGCAACTTGGACTTCTTGTACCTTTGCTTTAACCTCAAAAATATCTCCATTAGCATGTTCATGATAAGATGGCAATTTATCCATGTCTAGTTTCAAATAAACATAAACTATTTTTGGCATAGTAGAAACAATGGATCCAATATCAAAAAAAGCAAGGAAGTCTTGGTTAGAGATGCTAATCCTAACAAAGGGCTCCCAATCATCATCTATCTCCAACATTTCTTTCTTGTTGGACTTAAATTCCTCTACCTTCCTCAAGTATAGAGCATCCATCCTTTTTTCAATAGTGGCAAGTCTATCTACAACAGTATCAATACTACAGTCATAAACAAAATAACTACATAGACCATGAAAATATCAAGAGCTCTAGCTTCATCACACTCTAAAAAGTCTCCTTCAGCTATAATATCAAGAGAGTGTTTACACCACTTAAAAATACCATGGTAAAAAAAATTATAGGTATCCAAGGCATAATTCTTTTATGTGCTTTAGAAATTCTGTCCCATGCCTTCTTCATATTCTCTCCATCCCATTGACGAAAATCTAGAAATTCCGATTCCCTCAAAGCACCAAGTCCTAACATGTTCATCTAAACAAGCAGGACTACTAAAAGAAAGATAAATAATTTTTTTGTGATTTTTCATATAAGACACAAAGATACAAACTGAAAGGTAAACTAACAAGACTAAAAAGAAAAGGTAAAAGATAGTGTGCAACTCCCCTATCTTAGCACTCGGAGTCCCCGGAAACGGTGCCAGAGATTTGCTTGATGGTCGAGATGATGATAGTGGTTTCTCGCCCTTCGTTGGTTACCCCATGTGGAAGGTGAGATGTAGGATAGCAGCAAATTTCCCCTATGTAGAGGATAGGGTTTGTCTCCCGTAGGAGTCCGGCAATGATAAGTAGGTGTTAACGGCACAACTGACGTGGTCCTACACACATAAACAAATAACTTTGCTCCCAACGAAGTTCAGAGAGGTTGTCAATTCTACGGTCTTGTTGTTTACAAAGGATCAAACGCAAGGGATAATGATAATGATGATGGCAGCTAGAAAGTAAAAGCAGGAAATTAAATGAACGTGTAAACAGTGATGAGAATATGGACCGGGGTCCCGTGATGTTCACTAGTGATGTCTCTCTCCCAAAATATGATAAAACTGCTATGCGAGGTAAACAAATCACAGCCGGGCAATTGACAGGATTTAAAACGCACCGCAATGATAACTATGATACAAAGAAAGGATGAGGCTCAAAAGCATGGGCGGTACGCCAAAATAAGTAGACCGAAATCTAACTGCATCTACTACTAATCATCTACCTTGAGATATCTATCCAGAACATCTCGCTGGTATTAAGTTCTGAGCCCCACCCAAAGTGTAAACCAAAAGCAACAGACAACTGCATTAAAAATCACTTTATGTAAAGTAAACAATCCTTGCAACCACGGTTACAAGCACCGTTGTTTTCCCCCTTGTGGCAATAACACATACCCTAGACTCATGTTTCTATCACTCAAGCGTGTCATCGGGGAGCATGAACCCACAATCGAGCATAACGTTCCCTCTTGGAGTCACTACCTACTATTTAGCCAAAGCAATAAACAGCAACGAAGAACATGCAAGAATTACTTAGGAACAAAAATATAAAAGATAAGAACCAAATATGTTACTCAATCACAATCTGAACATAGTCTCATAATCCATCAGATCCCAGCAAACTCAACATAGCAACAACAGAAAATTACATATGTGCCTCGATCATGTAGGGCAGCTCACGAGGTCTAAACCATGAAGAACAAAGAGGGGAGGAGAACATCACATAGCTAATGATCACGGACCCATGGTCCAAGGGAGACTACTCACGGCACATCCGGGAAGCGTCCATGGTGGAGGGGAAGCTCTCGGAGGTCAATCCTCCCTTCGGCAGGGTGCTGGGAAGAGCGCTGCTGGCGCTCCCGATCTTGGAAGTGCGGCGGCGGAACATAGGCGAGATCGCAAAAAAGGGGTTCCGTCTTCGGGGGTTTTGCGACAAAGAGAATAAATAGGCGAGGGGGGTGGCAGCCAGGGGGTCCACCAGGGGTCGAGACGCCCCCGTAGCGCGTCCAAGCCCTAGGCCGCGCCAGGTGGCCGCTTGGGTCCTTGGTGGTGGTCCTCTGGCCCCAGTTTGGTGATTCTGGAAGGTTCCATTGCGCTGATTTTTATCCGATTTTCCCGAATTTTGGGAGCATTTTAATATGGGGAAACCTGGAATAGAAAAACAACAGAAAAAAGGAACTGGCACTATGGTGCACTGAGTTAATAAGTTAGTTCAGATATGATCAAAATTGTATGAAAGTTTATCGAGATCATAGAAATATCACACAAAACATGCATGGAGCAAGCAGAAATTATAGATACGTTTGGGATAAATCAGATACCTCCCAGCAGTTCATCATCAGGACAGGGCTATCTGATAAATAGGAAAACACGATCATCGAGTTCCTCCGTGATAATCGGGACATCTTTTCATGGAAACCTTCTGACATGCCAGGCGTCCCGAGGGAACTCGCTGAGCATCACCTTAAAATAGATCCTATTCTCAAGCCGGTAAAACCGTTCCTCCGTCGATTTAACAACGAGAGAAGAGATGATATTGGAGAAGAGATAGCCCGGCTCCTAGCTGCCAGGTTTATCAAGGTAGTTTTTCATCCAGAGTGGCTGGCAAACCTGGTCCTCGTTTTGAAAAAGAACGGGACTTGGCGTATGTGTATCGACTACACAGACTTGAACAAAGCCTGCCCGAAGGACCCCTTCGCCTGCCCCGTATTGATCAATTATAGATTCAATTGCAGGGTGCGAGCTCCTATGCCTATTCTGGATAACATCAAATCAAGATTGCCGTCGAGGACCAAGCGAAGACATCCTTCATCACCCCCTTTGGATATTTCTGCTATACTTCGATGCATTTTGGTTTGAAGAACGCATGAGCCACCTATCAACAGATGGTGCAAAACTGCCTCAAGGACCAAATAGGGCATAACGTACATTCTTATGTGGATGACATAGTGATAAAATCCCTGCTAGCCGACTCTTTGATCAAAAACTTGCGGGAAACTTTTAAGAATCTACGTACCTATCAGATGAAGCTGAACCCGGCTAAATGCACCTTCGGGGTCCCAGCTGGGAAACTCCTTTGATACATTGTATCTGAAAGAGGGATTGAGGCAAACCCAGAGAAAATCAGCGCTATCATGGCACTTCAGAAGCCAAATTCAATCAAAGGGGTTTAGAGACTCACGGGGTGTGTGGCCTCCTTAACCCGGTTCATAAGCCGACTTGGAGAAAAATCCATCCCACTATACCGGCCTCTACGGAAGACAGAGAAATTTGTTTGGGATGCAGAGGCAGATGAGGCGCTTGAATCACTGAAGAGGCAACTGTCCCAAGCACCCATCTTGGCGGCTCCCAAACCGAAGGAGCCTATGCTTCTTTACATATCAGCCAACAACCGAGCGCTCAGCGCTGCAGTTATGGTTGAACATAAATAAGGGGGCAAGGAGCATCCTCTCCAGAGACCTGTCTACGACGTAATCGAGGTTTTAGCATCATCTCAGCAAAGATATCCTCAATGGAAGAAGCTGGTTCTGGGAGTTTTTATGGCAAGTCGGAAGCTGAAGCACTACTTCCTGGAGCATCCGATCACAGTAGTCAGCTCAGCACCTCTCTCCGACATTATCCAAAATCGAGAGGCCACTGGGCGAATCGCCAAGTGGGCCATCGAGCTAGGACCCTATCACATAAAATACAAACCGCGAACAGCTATCAACTCCCAGGCATTGGTCAATTTCATTAATGACTGGACAGAACTCCAGGGGCTCCCCAAACAGCCGACCACCAAGTACTGGACAATGCACTTTGATGGAAGTTGGCAGCTTCAGGTTTCAGCAGCCGGAGTTGTTCTCACTTCGCCAAGGGGAGAGAAAATTTTCTATGTTTTTCAGCTGCAATTCAGCTGCACCAATAATGAAACTGAATACGAAGCTTTAATCCATGGCCTCCGATTGGCATGAGAGATGAACATAAACCGGATCCAATGTTTCGACGATTCTGATCTTGTTTCGCAAAAAGTAAGAGGGACCTGGGATTCCAAGGACCCTCTTATGGAAGCTTACAGGAGAGAAGTCTGAAGACAAGCCGGATTCTTCACCGGCTACCATGTGGATCACGCAGATCGCAGGAAAAATGAGGCAGTTGATGCCTTGTCCAGACTCGGCTCTCAGCGAAAGCCTGTGCCGCCAAACGTCTTCCTTGATGTCTTATTGCACCCATCTGTACAACTCCCCGCAGAACAGGATATCGTAGTTCCAGATCCTTAGTCAGCCTTATTTTCTGCTATACACGCACACCCACGTGGGTTGTGCCGTATTTGGTCTATAAAACTCGGGGTATCTTGCCTACAGATGATTTATTGGCCAGAAAAATCATAAATCATCAGATGAAGTAAATCTTTTCTAATCATCAATGGAGAACTACACCGGGTCAGTCCTACTCAAGTCTTCCAGAGATGTGTTTGTCCAGAAGAAGGACGAGAGATATTAAACGAAATACATCCTGGAGACTGTGGACATCACGCCGACTCTCGATCATTGGTAGACAAAGCTTATTGTCACGGATTATACTGGCCCACGGCTCATGCAGATGCGGAGGATATAGTTAAAAATGCGATGGCTGCCAGCGGTATGCGAAGCAAGATCACGTACCGGCTCAAGAACTTAGGATGATCCCAATCACTTGGCCTCTTGCAGTTTGGGGGCTTGATATGGTGGGGCCTCTTAGGCGATCCAAGTGCGGAAATACTCACCTCCTAGTAGCAGTAGATAAATTCACCAAGTGGGTTGAAGCAGAGCTGGTCAGTAAATGTGACGCGGCAACGACACTCAAATTCCTGAAGAAAATCATCTTCAGGTTTGGTTATCCTCATAGAATTATCACTAACAATGGAAGTAATTTTTCAGAGGGTGAGATGGAGCGTTTTTGCGGAAGGGAGCATATACGACTTGATCTTGCATCTGTATCCCACCCGCAGTCCAATGGACAAGCTGAGAGAGCCAATCAAGAATTACTGTGAGGTATCAAACCCTGACTTCTTGTTCCTTTAATACGAACACCAGGCTGCTCAGTTGAGAGTTGCCCTACGTGATTTGGACCATCAGGACTACGCCCAATAGGTCGACTGCTTTGATTCACAAGTGTGGATCTTTAGACAGGAATAATAGGGTTGGCCCCTTCTTTTTTATTTTTTACTCTTTTTTCTATTTTTTTATTTTTTTGGCCTCAATAGCTCTTTCTATTAAATCTCTCATTTGTCCTATATGGGGTCTTTTAATTGTGTCCTCTTTTGGGATCTTTTATTTGTGTCCTCTTTTGGGATCTTTTCACTAGTGCAAAGATGGGATAACACGACACCACTTTCCAAGTCCCTTGTCCGAAATTGTTTGCGATGCTATCAGCGCAAACGGTATAAATAAAAAACCGTGTGCCCGAAACTAAACCGTTTGCGAAACATACAGTAACGGCCACAATTCTAAAACTTATTGCGTGGGTGATGTAGGGTTGACGGGTCTTTGAAAATCCATCTGGGATGTTTAGGGTGAAAACCCACGGTTGCAAATAAAGGACTGCTAGCCTGTCTACGCAATCGTTCATAGTTACCGAAATGTTTGGAATGCCTAATCTATTAGGTACGCTTCTGATAATCATTTCGTGTGTGAAACAAGGGCTGACGATTCGCTCAAACAACCGTCCGCGTAAGCAGTCAGAAAACCCATGGTTGCAAAGAATGAATGCTAGCCCTTCCTCACCATCGTTTGCATTTACTGAAACGTGTGTGATGTGTAATCTATCAGTCAAGTTTCTGCAAAACTTAGTGTTGGTTATGCACAACACACAGTTCCTACAATCAAGTGTTTGTGATTGCTCCTGAGAAGACCTACGGTTCTAGAAAATGAATCGCTACCTTAGTAAAGAAAACGTTCTGAAATAAAACATAGTGTGCGATGTAAAACATATCAGAAATGTTTCTTAAAATATAAGGGTTGGTGATGCACGGCTTCTTTTTAATTTCTTTGTTTTCTGAAAGCTGGCTAGCTTCTTTTGCAGACGTTCGGAAATACAAAATTGTGTACAATAATGTGGTGCAACACAAACAGGTTATTTATCGAAAATGTCTACTATGTAGGCACACATTTTTCGAACTTCCACCCGTTTCATATATACTTGACAAAGAAGTTTCTGTATTGTGAATTGTCTGCTCTGCCAAACAACTAAACTGAATGACCTGTGAGCATAGTAATTCGTATCTCCGACTTATTGATTTCCGAAAGTGTGGACGATTTTAGTCCTCTGTTACCATCCTAGAAAACTGTAGAAATAACATTCTCGACTGCATATGCAAGAAAGAATCTGACGAAGCATATATAACATATACATTTGTTACCATCCTAGAAAACTTAAGAAGTAACATACTCCACTGTATGTGCAAGAAAACTGAATGAGGATGATTCAGTTCGTTCTATGTTGGTAGTGGATGAAGCAGAGGAAACTTTCAACACATCTCTATCTTCTCAAGCGATGTCTAAAACTTGTAATCTATAGGATTAGGTTGCTGGTTTTCATATTCATCCGGAGGTTCATGATGTGTGGCAATACGATTGGGGATCGAAATACACCTCATCAAAATTTTGCAGATGCTCCTTCGCTGGTCTTCCCACCCACAACACTATTAAGAACATCTGGAAGTCCAAGTGCACCAGGAAGCTCAAACTATTCGCCTGGTAATTACTCAATGATAGGCCCAAGACCAAAAATATGCGAAGAAGAAGGCACTACATAAATGGCCCCATAACTAGTGAGAAAGATGCATGTGTCCTTTTTGAGCATGGAAATATTTATACCGATGAAGTTCGCATCAGAATATCGCGGACAAGGTGCATGCATTACAGAGCGAAGCAACGAACAAAATATTGCATCTAAATTAATTAACCACTTCATATGCATGAATGGATCTGAACATCTAAATCTATAACTACCTAACTAGGTAACCGCCTGATCGCCTCTAGCGCCAATGATCGATGTTCAATCATCGGTACTACTTGGTCTTGCACTACAAAATCGACGATATCAGTTGATGGGATTTTTCGCCAATAATAGCACCCTAATGACAGTTCGCCTCCGTCAATCCAACTGTCATTGATGCGCCGTCATAAAAAATAAACATGATGACAGTACCACTTCTTTCGACACGCAAAATTGTATCTTAGGTGATTTTTTTTGTCAATAATGTGGTTCTTCAAGGACGGGTCAACTTGTCACGTATACCACGTCAATCTGTCACGAAGAACATTTTTCCCGACGATAAAACCGTCAATGGTTTTAGTTCTTTTATTTACCTGATTACAATTTCATCCAAATGGGGTCCACCGCTTGCTGACGTGGCTCCCTCCAGTCGGTTCGTTGTAATGAGGGGGGTCCACCGGTTTTCACTGGTCAACTGGCCTACCACGCGGTCCCACATGGTGTTGACGTGGCAGTCTGTCTGTGGGACCGGCTATAATATTTTCTGTGATGGGTGCTGACATGTAGGCCCGGTTTTTTTGTGACGGTACCAACACATGGGCCCGATGGATGGTGACGTGGCTTCCTACATGTGGGTCCACGTGCTTGTGACACCTTGCATTACCGTCACAGTTTGCATAGGCATTCAATTAGTTTTATATACGACGAGCTACGGTCGTATTTGAATAAAATTCGTAAAATTTTGAATTAGAATGCAAATTCAGCTCACGCTGCTGGTATGAATACTTAATAGATGTTACACAGACTTTATGAGTCATTACAATACCAACAATGTGTGAGGCCAAAAAATAAAAATAATGACATTATTCAGTTTCATGCGAAGGGTGGTAGCAATGCCATCCTAAGGAAGAACTAAGAATTCAATCAAGTTGATTCATGACTTCTCAATAAACCAACGTATTCTTCTGTTTACCATTCTCTTCATTTTCTTCTTGTTGTTGAATGAAGGCACAGATGACAGATTCAAGATGATTATGCAACTGTAGCATGGCAATTTTCAGACCTTCGATTTCTGCCTGCTGCTCTGGTAGGGTCTTCTTGACAAGTTTAAATTCTTTTCGTTGGTCAACAAGAATAATCTTAATTGTTTGAAGTTCATGCTCCGGAGGCAAAACATGCTTCACATCATCAAACACCTAATGTTTCTCTGACAGGGCCTTCTTGGCGGCTTCAACTTCGATGTTCTGTTCTACAAGAGTCTTCTTCATAGCTTCAAGTTCATCCTGCAGCTTTGCTAGGGAAATCTCGACAGCACTTGGTCCTCGCTGGTGCTCTGCCAAGACATTGTTGAGTACTGGAGATTGTTGTTTGTTGGCATCATTTGAGAATATTATAGTGTTCTACAACAAAAAATATCAAGCTTAGAACAGGTGGAAGATTTCGAAAAGAAAGACAGTGGTTGTCTAAAAGGAAGACAATCATACATTTGAAATAAGTGTTTAAGGGGGATAGTACATGCACTCACCCCTTTAAACTGATTTCTCTTAGATGTGCTTGAGCTTGGTAGTACAACTTCATAAAAATAGATGAGACGCTCAAACTCTACTAGTAAGATCTTCATCTTCTTAGACACATCTGCAAGTTGATGATCATAACTGTCATGTGATAATGTGGATGAAGACATTCGGTTAGAAGCTACAAATTATATTTCCTATGCATGTGAGAGAAAGTAGAGATCTTCTAACCACATCAGAAGAATTTTCATTAATATTTTCTTGTGAATGACTTGATTCATGTTCAGCATTCTCACATTCTTTCAGTTCTTCGTGATGGATTGTACAGTGCTGTGAAGGAACAGGAGCTCGTAGATCTGACAGGCTCGGATGATCTTTAATACCACTTATAAGGAGCAATCGTGAATTTATATATTCTGCATGTCGTTCCAGGCTCGTCTTCTCCATGTGTTCCTTAAACATGCGCCACCGTGAGGAAAAATCATCCACTGCATAAAAGCGATCATTAGTTAATAGTACATAGAAAAACACAGTGATGAGTAATTAAAAAAACGTGTGTGGCACATATGGGAGAAATTGCAGGGCCTAAACGATGTCAATGCCGTGTGTACTAATTCTGAATAGTGATGAGTAGTTAACAAAATGTGTGTAAGGCACATGTGGAAGAATTTCCATCAGTTGATAAAACGTTATGTACTGAAGAACCAGTTATGTAATATAGCCAAAACCAACACAACAATCAAGTATCAGCAGTACATGAATGAAATGAAGCAGGTCCATGAGGATGCATATGATTGGCTCAAGGAAATAGAACCAACGACTTGGGTTATGGCTTTCAAAAATGACGTAAGTGTGACATCATGCTAAACAATCTATGTGAAGTATTGAACAAGTAAGAATATTTTCATTGCAATTGCAATCTTTATATAGGAACATGGATCAATTCAGACCAAAAGCATCATCAAATGGCATATGGACTAAACAAGATATAGTGAAAGATCCCATAAACAAGATGCTGATAATGAAGTAATTATAACTACCGACCCATAGTTGGAACCCTAACTGCAATGATCTGAAGTGTTAACCCGAATAAGAATGTCGGGACCCGGAATATCCGTATGTAATTCCAGTCACAATTCAATCATATAGAGAGTCGAGAGCCATACCCACTTGTCTAAGCAGACAAGGCCAAGTACAAGACACTCTCGGAAAGCTCCAACGTGAGGGGCATCCCATCCAGGCCCGGATGATCAACTGAGATGGGTCCTCATCGTCCGCTCACAAGTCTAAATGATTATGGGTGGTGAAATCCCATACTCATAGACAAGTCGCCTCAACCATATTATCGATTGAATCATAACACTTACATAAACAGACTCCAGCCCGATCTCTTAGTCGGGGTCTCGGGCGGGCTCAATCATACAACAAAGTGTGCCACATGACAAAGTCACGAGCAATCGCATCGCGATGCCCCAAGCTGCGCACATCTAAGGGCCACTTGGTGTATAAAAGACCGACGGCGAGAAGACAACTAAGGTATCGAACCCCACACATGACATGCACGATATAAACATACACGCAGCATGCATGCCAAGTGTATAACAGCAGGTAACATAACATGAACTCTACAAACTCATAGCTTTATTGCATCAGCTAAACAGAGCAGATATAGTAGTGTTACAAGAAGAGATCACATCACTGTGATCCAACATTACATCATACAACAACGGAAGCAAATTATGTCTTAGTAAAGACAAGGTTAACAAATGGCTTAAGAAGCCTTTAAGAAAACACAACGACCCTCCAGAGGGACCAGGCTGCTGTCTGGGACTACATAACTTCGTCGATGTCGAGCTTGAAGGGGAAAGGCCACCATCAGGGTCAGTGGTCTCGTCTCTAAAACATAGAATAAGCAAACGTGAGTACAAAGTCGTACTCATCAATACTTACGTCAGAACTATACTACTCATGCTCAGGTATCAAGATAAAGGCAAGTGGGGTTGTAATGCAGAAAGCTTTGACTTGGCTATCCTATACTACGACTACACAAAGTTGAGATGAGAGGCGCACACGAGTCCATCTAATCTTGATCACCACATCAATACACAACCATGGATCCTTCCTCGACTTCCCCACGAGGAAGCAACCCAAAGCACTCACACTTATCTTGCGATTTTTAAAGTATCCATTTGAGTTGTCTAATAATCAAGTAAAGATCTCCAAGTAGTCCATAACCGCGGACACGGCTATTCGAATAGTTCATTAACCCTGCAGGGGTGTACTTCTTCACATACGTAGCTACCACTTATCGCCTAGAACTCGTCACCTTCAAGCGGTGTCGGCGAGGATAGTACCACGACACTTACCTCACGGCTCCAACTCTAGTCCAGGGAATCGCCTATCTGAGTTGTACCCCAATCGGGAATCTGGCCGGGGTTTCCGTTCAGGACCCAGACGATGTATGGACGGTCCGACAAGCCCACCTCGACGGATGGTACTGCGCTTGCCTAAAACCGTGCTACGTTAGGAAAGCAAATAGAATAAAGTTAACCCATGCGAATCCTGAACCTTAGTCGGGGTGAGTTAATAGGTCGAGAGGGGTCAATGAGCCCAACATGTGGTAGTAATCTGTGTCTTGGATCACAACACAAGAACTCGGGGCCTAGGGCAGTGTAAATGAGACAACCCACTGTGTACTCCTACACAGCCTCTCATTGTTCACTTATTTTAGGGTGACTTCATCAATACGTTACTACCTTGTTGCATGTGTTCACTACCATCCCGATACATCACCCAGATGGATCAACTTCATTGCAAACAACTCTAGCATGGCATAGCATAACATGGATGAAGGGCCACATGATGAGCACAAAAATCTTGTATCTGCTAGGTTGAGGTTTGCTTAATACTGTGGTAGCAATGATAGGTCATGCAAAGGATGGGTTCAACTAGCGATAGAAAGATAACATGTGAATCACCTAAACATGCATAAGAGAACAAGAGGGAAACTGGGTTTTTATAGATATGATCAAAGGGGGTTTGCTTGCCTTATTGTCGAGACTCGGGGGTGCCACTCTTCGGAGAAAACAGGGACTACGTCCGGCGATGGATCTATCGAGAAGAAGCAAACACCGAGACAACAAAGTATAAACATCACATTGCAATGCACATTCAAGAATGAAACATGGCATGGTACTGATGTGATCTATGTTTAATTTGTAACAATTTAATTGAAGTTGATTTGAATAAGAAATTCAAATTCAAACTCCAAAAGTGGTTCAATTTAGCCAAAGTTGCATTTGCTAATGTTTGGACATGGTAAACCATGTGGTCATGTGCATGATATGCCTCTGATGTTCATGTGATAAGGTTGGCATTGCAAAGATTTAATTTGAAATGATTTAAACATTTAATTTGAATTATTCCAAATAAGCCATATAGCTAAATGCTACTGGTTCATTATCATAGATGTGTTTATCATCCATGAAAGTATGATATTTGTAATCCTTGCATTTTTCTGATGATTTTTCATATATAATTTATTTGATTTGGAGTTATGGATAAAAAGTTATTGAATTTCAAAGATTTAAGCATTTTCTGGAAATTCTGTTAAAAGAAAAGGGATTTATTGCGCAAGCATGACATCATGATGACGTCAGGGGCGCTGACTGGTCAAACTGATGTCTGGGACCCACCTGTCAATCACTCTGGGGTTAACCCCGTTTTAAATAGAGATGACAGGGGATTAGGGGGGGTTTGGGTCCCACCCGTCAGTGAGAGAGAGAGAGAGATTAGGGGGGGAGGGGGTTAGCCAGGCCGGCGTTTAGCCGCTGGTGGCCTCTGGCCGCGGCGGTGCCCACTGGAGCCGGCGACTCCGGCCTCCTCTCGCCAAACGGAGGGCACGGTTGGGGTCCTGGGGCTCACCCGCGTTGCCCAGAGCACAAGGCGACCACGGGGAGGCTCTGGATGCTCGCCGGCGTCGAGGAGCATGGCAGCCGGAGCTCGGGCTCGACGGAGCTGGCGACGGACTGCTCCTGGAGGAGAACGGGGAGACTGGGAGGGGAGAGGAGCTCACCACGGGCTCGTTGGCGTAGACGGGAGAGGCGGAGGAGCTGCGGTGGCGGTGTAATTGCCGGAGAGAGGCCACGGCGGCCGGAGCTCCGCGATGAAGCTATCGTCGTCTACAGGGCGCCAGGCTCCAATTCCTTCCGCGCAGAGGGGCTTCGCGACGTCGTGGATCGCCTTGACACATTGGCTTGGCGAGGGGTGGCCGGTGGGCACGCAGGTGCACGACGGCGGACGGCGGGTGCGCTCGGTTCCTCGCGGGATCTCGCCGGGGAGAGAGGGGAAAGGTTCCAGGGGAGGGGAATGGAAGGGGGCTGCAAGGGGGCGTCCACGGCGCCGGATAAGGAAGAGGGAGGAAAGCAGGTAGCTCACTGGCGGCCATGCCGGGCTCGCCGGCGTCCTGCCTGCATGCCTGGCCAGTGGAGGAAGACGCCCTTGCCCCTTTGGGCTGGGCCTCCTCTGCTGGGCCAAGTGGGCCAGGTAAGTGGCTTCGGCCTCTTTTTATTCTTTTTCTTTTTATGCTTTCTGTTTTATTTGTTTTGAATTGAATTAAATATCAATTCATTTATAAAATCCTCAAATTTTTATCTTGGACATATGTGACCTAGTACTAGTCACTCCCAAGTTTTGAATATTTTTGGAATTCAAATTATTTGAATCCAATTCAAATAGCATTTAAATTTAATTTCCAAGCCTCTGTTTGGATTTACCGAGAAATTTTAGTGTTGTTAGACAATAGAAACAGAAATCCTAAATATATTGGGCAGAGCCCATATCTTTTTTTTAGCACAAGAGCTCATATCTTTTTTCCTCTCTATCTCTCTTCTCTTTTCTTTTCCTCTTGGGCTTAATCTCCCGCTAAGGCCCATAGCTCCGATCGTCTTCTTCTCCCTCGTCTGTTCGTGTGTACGTTTTTAAACTAAAGGTCGTAGCCCGATGATACGTCCCTATGTTTTTTGTGATATTGCTATGATCTAGATACACTTTCATACACTTTTGATCATATTTGGACTAACCTGTTAACTCAGTGCACCCCAGTGCCAGTTTATGATTTGTGCTTTTTTTATTTCCAGGTTTTCCCCGAGATCGGAAGCCTCCAGAACCCCAAAGGAGGGTCGGGGGGCCACCACCAGGTGCCCTGGTGGCCCCCTGGCTGCCCCCTTCGCCTATATATTCCCCGTGACGTGAAACTTCCTATAAGAGAACCCTTTTTCACGATCTCGCCTCTATTCCGCCGCCGCCGCGCTTCCAAGATCGGGAGCGCCAGCAGAATTCTTACCGGCACCCTGCCGGAGGGAGGATAAACCTCCGGGAGCTTCCCCTTCACCATGGACGCTTGCTAGATGTGACGTGAGTAGTTTCCTTTGGACCATGGTTCCGTGATCAGTAGCTATGTGATGTTCTCCTCCTCTCTTTTTTCTTCATAGTTTAGACCTCGTGAGCTACCCTACATGATCGAGGCACATATATAATATTTCTGATGTTGCTATGCTGAGTTTGATGGGATCTAATGATTATGAGCTTATGTTCAGATTGTGATAGATTAATATACTTTGTTCTTATCTTTTATATTTTTGTTCCTAAGTAATTCTTGCATGTTCTCCGTTGCTGTTTACTGCTTTGGCCAAGTAGTAGGTTGTAACTCCAAGAGGGAACGTTATGCTCGATTGTGGGTTCATGCCCCCTGATGACACGCTTGAGTGACAGAAACATGAGTCTAGGGGATGTGATGTTGCCACAAGGGGGAAAATAACGGTGCTTGTAACCGCTGTTGCAAGGATTGTTTACTTTACGCAAAGTGCTTGTTAATGAAGTTGTCTGTTGCTTTGTGTTTACACTTTGGGTGGGGCTCGCAACTTAATACCAGCGAGATGTTCTGGATAGATATCTCAAGGTGGATGATTCGTAGTATATGCAGTTGGATTTCGGTCTACTTATTTTGGCGTACTTCCCATGCTTTTGAGTCTCTTCCTTTCTTTTATAGCATAGTTAGCATTGCGGTGCGTTTATAATCCTGTCAATTGCCCATCTGTAATTTGTTTACCTCGCATAGCAGTTTTATCGTTTTTTGGGAGAGAGACATCACTAGTGATCATCACGGGACCCCAGTCCATATTCTCATCATTGTTTACACGCTTATTTACATTTCTGCTTTTACATTCAGTTGCTATCATCATTATCATTATCCCTTGTGTTTTGATCCTGTGTAAACAACAAGACCGGAGAGTTTGACAACCTCTCTGAACTTCGTTGGCAGCAAAGTTATTTGTGTTGTGTGCAGGTCCACGTTAGTTGCGCCGCTGACACCTACTTATCATTGCCTGAGTCCTACTGGTCGGTACTCAACCTCGCTATCTTCACCGAGGGAAACTTGCCGCTACGCTGCATCTCACCTTCCACTTGGGGTAACCAATGAAGGGCGAGAAGTAATTATCATCTCTCGCGTATCAAGAAAATTTCTAGCGCCGTTGCCGGGGACTCCAAGTGATAAGATAGGGGAGTTGCCCACTACCTTCTACCTTTACTTTTTAGTCTTGTTAGTTTACCTTTCAGCTTTTATCTTTGTGTCTTATATCATAAATTACAAAAAAATTCTGCCACACTTGCTGCTACTATGGGTTCCACTGAAATCACAAAGTTGTGTGACTTCACTAGTCACAACAACAAGGACTTTATCTTCACTCCTATTGCCACACCTGCCACTTCAGCTTCCTCTTATGAAATTAAACCTGCTTTGCTAAACCTTGTTATGAGAGATCAATTCTCTGGTGCTGGAGATGATGTTGCTTTACACTTAAATAATTTTGTTGAGTTATGTGATATGAAAAAGTATAAAGAAGTAGAAGGTGATGTTTTTAAGATCAAACTTTTTCCTTTCTCTCGGATAGGAGAAGCTAAAATCTGGTTTCAATCTTTGCCTAGGAATAGCATAGATTCTTGGGATAAGTGCAAAGATGCTTTTATTGGGAAGTATTACCCACCTGCTAAAATTATCCAATTGAGGAGCAACATTATGAATTTTAAGCAATTGGATAATGAACACGTTGCCCAAGCTTGGGAACGTATGAGATCTCTTGTTAAGAAATTCCCTACACATAGTTTGACTACCTGGATGGTTATCCAGAATTTTATGCAGGCTTGAACTTTACCTCACGGAACCTGTTAGATTCGGCCGCGGGAGGAACCTTTATGTCAACTACACTCGGCGCCGCCACAAAGCTCCTCGATGAGATGATGACCAATTATTCCCAATGGCACACCGAACGCGCTCCAACAGGTAGGAAGGTAAACTCTGTCGAGGAGATTACCTCCCTAAACTAAAAAGTTGAGTTAATTATGTCTCTACCTACCAAGCAACCCTCTATTGATCCTCATGATTTTCCATTAAATTCTTTGGTTTCTCAGGAACAAGTAGATGTGAACTTTATGGCTAGCAACAACTGCAACAACAATGATAATTTCTGTGAACAAGTAACACTTCAACAACAGCTTAGCCCTTGATGTTGAGATGCTGAAAATTAGAACCTCTCCCCTCGAGGAGAGGAAAGCCACTCCTATTAATGCTATCCAATTACAAATTAATGAAAATATTAGGATGATGGCTAAACTTAAAGAAAGATGGGCTAGAGAAAAAGAGGAAGAGGATAGAATTAAGAGCCTTCCTACTAACCACACAGTTTCCACTATCCAAATTGTTGAGGATACCGAAACTATTAGCACCCAATGCACTCCTAGTCCCATTGGACCTAGTAATGGTGATGCTAATACCTCAACCGTAGAAGAAGAAACTCCTATGAACATAGAGGGTTTCAAACAAGTGAGCCTAGATAACACTACTACCACCTTTGATAGTAGTGATATTGATTTTGATAGTTGCACCCTCTCATAAGTTACTAGCTTGTTACACAAAATGTCAAGAGACCCCCACACTAGCACACTTAATCTTGCCTTCACGAAGCATATCACAAATGCTCTCATCAAACTAGGGAGGAGAAGCTTAGGATAGAAGCCTCCATACCTAGGAAGCTATATTATGGTTGGGACCCTATGATCAAAATTAAATTAAATAACTTCTCTTGCTATGCTTTATGTGACGTTGGAACTAGTACCTCCGTCATGCCCAAAAGAATGTAAGATATGTTTGAATTGAAACCTTTTGATTCTTTTTCTTTTGGTGTTCGTCTCATTGATTCTTCCGTAAATAAACCTTTGGGAAGATCGACGATGTTCTTATCATTGTCAATGACAACTATGTTCCCGTTCCCGTTGATTTTATTATTATGGATATAGAGTGTGAACCTTTATGTCCAATTATTTTGGGACGTCCTTTTCTTTGCACCATTGGTGCCATCATTGACATGAAAGAGGGGAATAGAAAATTTCAATTCCCTCTCAAAAAGTGGATGGAACACTTCCCTAGAAAGAAAATCAAGTGACCATTTGAGTCCGTTACACGGGCTAGCTATTCTCTTTCTCTTGATAAAACTTGATTCTTCTTTTGCTTAATGCCTAGCTTAAAGGCGTAAAAAAGCGCTTGTTGGGAGGCAACCCAAGATGTTTTTACTTCTGTTTTTAGTGGTCTTGATGATTTATAATACTGTAGCAATATCATTGTATCTTTATTTTCAAGTTTGTGCCAAGTTATAGCCTCATATGATAAGGGAAGAAAAAGTTGTGACATGCTGTCCAGAAAACAGATTATGTCTTCTTGACGAAAAAATCGGATCAAATCACCAATTCCATCTTTTTGAGCTGAATTTTTTACACATCATTCTCTATACAATTGTTAAACTTTCGTATGTTCTGAGTTTTTTGATTTGAGTTGCAGAAGTACCCCAAAATTTTTCTCTACTACCTGTTGTTCTGTTTTTCACATATTCTGCCACGTTTTTCCTCTC
This sequence comes from Bromus sterilis, assembly GCA_950022295.1. NCBI lineage: Eukaryota > Viridiplantae > Streptophyta > Magnoliopsida > Poales > Poaceae > Bromus > Bromus sterilis. The sequence goes on from OX465596.1 coordinate 238,454,589, forward strand.
CTTACTTTTGCAAACCTTAAGCTTGATTTTTCTTTGCAAAAACCTTTTGGCAATCTTGAGAAACAGTAGTTCTTCAAGAATATCTTTATACCCAGTGGGGAAAATATTTTATTAAGGGTACTAATCTCTCTAATCAGCTTATGATGAGTTAGGTATGAAGGGATTTTTCAAGTGTGCGATGGGAGATGATGAAAGAAGATCCGGGAGTGTCAAGCGGTCAAGCTTGGGGATGCCCCGATGCATCCCCAATAAATATTCAAGGAGACCCAAGCGTCTAAACTTGGAGATGCCCCTGTGCATACCCTTCTTCATCAACAATCATCAGTTCGTCCTTCGTCTCAATATATTTTTATCACTTCATGCGTTATGTTCTATGCTTAGAGCGTCTCGCTCTTAGGTTTTAGTTTTAGTTTTATTTGGCTTTGCTTGTTGTTCATAACAAGTTAGACCCCATCTTACTTTGTGTGGGAGAGAAACACGCTCCACTCCAATCTAGAACACATCATAGGATTTTTTCATGCTTATGTTTTGTCTGTTGTGTGTTCTTTATCCTTTCGTAGATACTGCCATGTTTATTTTTAGTCTTAGTTTTTCTTTAGCAAGAGCCTTGGATTTTGCCTTGTTTGTTGCTGGAACTCTCTTTAGTTTTCATGTTTATCTTGTTAAGAGAGTTGGTTGTTGCATTGAGTTGTGTCTTGTCTTGAAAGTAGGTAATTGAGGTTGCTATTTAATTTTAGTAGTAACTTGCAATAGTTTTGAGGTATTGATGTGAGTAATGTTTGAACTTTTGGTGTCAAGAGCTCTAACCTATTAGTGATAGGTGTCGTATTTTGGGCAATCCGTGTTTATTTTCAAAACCTACAAAACTAGTTGAGAACTCTAGCTACTAGATGGATCGCTAATATTTGGAGGGATCGGATATTAGAGTACACTCACGTACCATGAGTCGAGGATGTGCAAGGATAACCAAACCCCCATACACTCCTCCTCGGGGTACTTGTCTCTTTGTGAACCTCCTTATTAGATTGAGAGTTACCGATAATAAGTGCTGAGTTCTTCGGACTAATGTAAGTATTGAAAGTTGACAGTTCCACCTCCTCATATTTGCTAGCCTCTCCCGTGCCGTGCATTGCCTTCTTCACACTCCGAGAGTTGGCGTCCACCTTCGCCGATATATCCAAACCCTTGGCATGATACGCTTTGTCATCATAAACCTCCTTATATCTTTCCTCAAAACAGCCACCATACCTACCTATCAAGGCATTTCCATAGCCTTTCCGAGATATATTGCCATGCACCATCCACCTCTTCATGACTTGATCTTCATGTCATACATGTTCCTGCTACACTGGCAGCGGCATACATTGCATAGATCATGATAGCTACACCTTCTTTATGATTTAAGTACCTTGTACAGTATGAAAGATCTTCTATACCCTCTTGTAAATTCGAGTGTTGCCATTAAGTGAGGAAAAGATCTCAAAGTGGACAAAATAGGCGCGGGGAGGCTCGGTGGCGACGAATTGACGACGGCAGCGCGGTGGCCATGGCGGAGACGAAGAACAGGGCGGCGACTCGGGGGCGTCCTAGGCCGATCTGTCGCCGGGGATGATGAAGTCGACGTCGACGGAGCGGAGGGACATGACGACGGAGGTTGGGAGGCACGGTGGCCGTGCGTGCGCGGCGACGCGGCCACGGCGGGCTCCTGCTGGAGGAGGGGGATGACGGAGAGAGAGGGGGCGAGATCTAGGGGCGAGGAGAACTGCGATGGCTAGGGTTAGGGCACAGGGAGGGGGCGGCCTCTTATCGTCGCGGGATGCCCCGCCACGGCGGCACGGCGTGCCGTGGCCGGCGGGATGCGCTCCACGCAGGGGGGGATGAACAGGGGAGGTGGGGATGGTGGGATTGGGCCGGGACCAGTGGAGGAGAGGGGGTGGCTGTGGTGGGCTGGGCCAGGGGTGGCCTCGCCCCAGGCGTTCTTTTAGGTTTTTGCAATTCTTTTGTTTTCTATTTTTGTTTTTCTTTTTGTTTTGTGTACTGTTTATATTTTACTTGCCAACAATGTGATTTTTGTAAAATGTGAAAACTATACCAACATTATAGTTGCAATACATTTTATTTCTACAAAAAGTGTGGACCCCAAACAAATTCAATTGTATTTTTATTTAATTTTAAATTGATTAAATGTGCTACTTTGCTACTGTTTTTGAATTGTTTGTATTATTTAATCAAATTAATAAATCCCCAAAACATTTGTAAGGTGACCTACTGATTATTAGGTATTTAATAAAAATGGTTTCATAAATTTTAAATAAACTTTAATTTTCCACTTGTTATTATTATCCCATGGTAATTTACTAATACCCAAGCTATTGTTTAATATCTATTATTACCTAACCACTTTAATTAAAATAACAATCATCATATTAACATGGCCTAATTATTGCTAGGCAAATTTTTTAGACATATCCCAACATTTTGGTTTATCTAGGATTTTCATTTTTCATTTTAATCTTCCATGAAAATTGATAATCCAACATCATTGATTTCATCCTCATCTTTGACTTGGGCTTCTGCTAATGACCAAGGTTGATTTGGGTTAACCATGATCAAGTTGATGGAAAAGCATCCACAATTCATGGAGCAAAGTTTTATAACTTACCCAATTTGAATATTTTATCCGGGTTGGAAATTGACACAGCTATGATCAAAGGTGATCATGGCTTGATCATCAACAGTAATGATCACTAACAGTGGAATCACTGTAGTGATTACTGTTACTGATTCTGAGGGTGTTACACCTGTCACCCAAAGTCATGTGACTTAAGTCAATGAAGCTCACTCCCTCAGTAATATGTGCATTCCATTCCAAAAGTTGGAGTTTAGAATCGTACTCGTCTTATTATTTGAATTACAAATGCGTGTGTTTTATCAAGTAGGTAACTACATACTGAAATAATTTTATAACAGTTGATGATCTATATTTTGTGGGTTTGCTTATTAATCTTACATCTTAAGAACTTGGTCCCAATTATCTCAACATACAACGTGTCCACCTCAACAATCCCACTAAGGCATGCATTTAAATCTTCTCTTCCACTATGCCATGAAAACATGCCACATAAGAGAATTTAGAAATTACAATTGTTTTTTTCATTAGTCTATGCATGTAATAAAACCACATCATACATGCATGTTAGGCATCCTTCACATTTAAAAAAAAAGATATTTTGAACAATAATTCAAACGTTCTTATTCTTTTTTTAGACACACTCTTTTATTTATTGTCAAGCATATTTTTTATTAGATTTAATTATTTTTAATAACTATATATATATATTTTTCAATAAAGTTACCGCAGCAACGCGGCGGCAATCATCTAGTTTATTGTGTTTATCTAAGTGGTTCAATCAAACTAGGAAGAACAATAAAAAAGAAAATATCTGCATGAATCTTCATGTAAAATCGATGGTATATGTGCCATAGCAAATCTATAATTTATATCGATACCTTAGGTAAGCTGAAAAATAACAGACAATATCTTATGCTTGGTACTACTATATGTGGTTTGTTCGGATCAATCACCAGATATGTTATTATTACTTGGACTGCTGCCTGGCGTCGGCATACGGTTTGACTGCCCTGTTCTACTGACATCGTTAAAAAAAACGACTCTACTTTCTGAACCTCTAGCATAGCTAGTGTTAAAGCAGGGAGGCTACTCCGGCGACACACAGTATCTATTTCCCCTCCAGTCTCTCGGATCTCAACAATGGAGCGGCGAACTCGATGCATCCCTACCACAAAAACCCCTGCCTGTTAAAACCAACTGATCGACCTAAATGAGCCCCCGAATGTGATTTATTGCAGCGAGAGATCCTCATGACGTGGCGCTTTACGAGCGGGAACCATCGCCGATGATGTGCTGCCACCGGTCTCTTTGACTCCGGACGGTGGCATCGGCATTGATGCGAATCTAGGAGACGGCGTGTTGCAGGCGACGCGTCAAACGGGCATACGTTCATCCGGGCGCGCATGGTCTCGCCGCGGTGCCGAGGTAGATGCAGAGCCACACATTGCGCGCATGCTGGACATGGACATGGACTCTGGCTTCGACTTCAACTACACCCACAACAAGCTCCTAGTCATCGACAACGACTCCGACGCCGACAGTGAGCGCTCCATCGAAGATCAGCAGGTGTGCGCTCTCCCGCTCCACTAGTCAGGACAGATGTGTGTTCGGGAGTGCACGCCCCAGCAGCCCGGCGAGGTGACTGGCGGTGCAGCAGGGCAGCTTCGCCGCAATTAGATGCAAGGCCACATATTGCACGCATGGTTGACATGGTCATGGAGACCGACTCCGACTCCGACTACACCGATGACAAGCTCCATTTCCTCGACAACGACACCGACGACGAGCGCCCCATTGCAGAGAGCGATCTCCCGCTCCCCAATTCCGGACGGCAGCGCGTGCTGGTGTGCACGCCCCCGTAGCCCCGCAAGGTTGTCAGCGGTCCAGCCGCATGGCTTCGTGGCCGTCGTGCCACCGTCGAAGCATGGTCACTCGTTGTGTGCATGGTGGCCATGGACATGCGCAACGACTCCGACACAAACGAGGAGAACTGCATCACAGAGCAGCAGGAGCGCGCTCTCGTGCTCCGCCACTTCAAACATCTGCGCGTGAAGGAGTGCACACCGAAGCAGCCCCTCGAGGTTAACATCAGTGCAGATGGGTGCCTTCACTGCAGTGCCGCCGTCAAAGCACGGCCACTCATTGCGCGCATACTAGATACGAAGAACGACACCAACACCGACACCGTCGAGGAGCGCTGAATCACAGAGCAGGAAGAGCGCGCTCTCCTGCTCCACACTCCAAACACCTCGCGTGGAGGAGTGCACACATCAGCAGCCCCTCGAGGTTTCCATGAATGCAGTTGCGCGCCTTCGCCACAGTGCCGCTGTCGAAGAAGGTCCACTCATTGTGCGCATGCTGGACATGTACATGGACTCCGGCTCCAACTCCGACTACACCAACGACATGCCCCCCATCGCTGAGCGTCATTGCGCAACCCCGCTCCACCGCTCCGGAAAGCTTCGCGATCTGGAGTGCACGCCCCAACATCCCATCAAGGATACCACCAGTGCAGCTGGGCGCCTTCGCCGCAGTGCCCGACATCGACTCCGACTAGGGAATTAATTTAGTCTCTTTTTAGTTTCGTATGGCCTTAACAAGGAAATTTTAGTGATTGATTTTGGGTGTAATAGGTGAAAACCTCGCATTATATCTGAGGAGAAGGAAATTAATTAAGATGAAATTAAATAAACGTACACGGATCTAATTGAATAGTCGTCAGTGATGAGTTCCATTGTAACGCAGATGAGTGGATGGGAACAACCGTTTGCCACGCGTCGCCACCTCCACTTCTCGCCCCGGCAGACTGGCTTCCTCATCACCAGAGCACGCTCATCGCGGCAGCCAAAGCATGGGCTCCACAAGGATTTTCGAACTTTTGTTATTTCCTCCCACGCACTTTAGCCGATCCTTCCTGCGCAAGCGCCCACCAGGGAAAATATCGATCCCCAATCAGAGCACTAGCTCTACAAATAAAGCTCGCCATGGCAAGAGGTGGCGACAACACACAAACACACGCTCATCCCCTAGTTCGCCACCACTACCACCACACCCTTCGCCTCATCACCCTATATCTCGCCACCACCACCACCACATGCATATGGACCGCGCCTGGATGAAGGTGGAGGACGGAGGAGTTGATGTGTCCAGCGCGCTGCTTTCCCGCATTGTGTTGGGTGCACAACCCGCCACTCCCGACGATGACGACTCCAAGTTCAATCGCATGATGGAGATGGCCATTGCCCAGTCCCTCGAGGATTCGCGCTCGACGTGGACCTCTGCGAGCTGGACGAGCACGAGCTCCAACTTGGGTTGGAGCAATCCGTCGCTTTTGCCGAGGCCCTCGCTGTGAATAGGGAGCGGCACCTTGGGATTCTTGAGTTTCCACTTAAAGGTAGAGCTTTTACCTGGTCTAACATGCAGGATGAGACATTGCTGGAACAATTGGATTGGTTTTTTACTTCTAGTTCTTTGATCTCTGTTTATCCAAACACAATTGTTCTTCCCATGGACAAGACCTCATCTGATCATGTGCCTTGTATTGTGTCCATTGACACAGATATCCGAAAGAGTAATCGTTTCAGGTTTGAGAACTATTGGGCTGAGTTACCAGGTTTCTTGGATTGTGTGCAGAACTCTTGGAATGCTCCTATTGATGCTGATTCTGCTGCTTCCATTCTGTCTAAGAAATTTAAAAGGCTCAGATATGCTCTGAAGAAGTGGTCTTTCAATATGGCATCTCTTAAGAAAGTCATCCTCAAGTGCTCACAGGTGGTTTTATCCTTTGATTCTTTGGAGGAATTAAGACCCCTAACTAGACCTGAGTTCAATTTCAGACAAATTGTGAAATCTCACCATCAACATCTTCTCAGATTACAATATTTATATTGGAGACAGAGGTGTACTATCAGGGACATTAAAGTAGGAGAGGAAAATTCAAAATTCTTTCATGCTATGGCTTCTGAAAGAATGAGGAAGAATTCCATTTCCTCTTTACATGCTCCTGATGGGGCTATTCTCTCTGATCATGAGCAGATGGCCAACTTGTTGTGGAGCTCTTACAGAGAGAGAATGGGGGTTTGCCAAGGTATCCAAATGGAGTTCAATCTCCCTGATTTAATCCACCCAGTGGAGGGTTTACAGGATTTGACCACTCCCTTCTCTCAGTCTAAGATTAATGAGGTCCTCAAAGATCTCCCTGTAGACAGAGCCCCTGGGCCAGATGGTTTCAATGGTTTATTCCTTAAGAAATGTTGGCCCATCATTCAACCTGATTTTATGATTTCTCAAGTTGGAATGTCTAAATGGTTCTTTAATCACCTTGATTCCAAAAATGCTAGCTCATGTTTGCCCTAATTATTTTAGGCCTATATCACTGACTAACACTTGCCTGAAATTTCTCACAAAGTTGCTTGCTTATAGACTCGAGAAGGTTATACTATAGTGCATTCACTTGAATCAATATGGCTTTCTTCAGTCTAGATCTATTCAGGATAGCTTAGCATGGGCTTTTGAGTACATCCACCAATGCAAACAGTCTAAAAATCCCCTTCTTATTCTGAAGTTAGACTTTGCAAAAGCTTTCGACACTATTGAGCATGAGGCTGTCCTTCAGGTTTTGGAACACAAGGGGTTTTGTCAGAAATGGATCAGTTGGATTAGAGAGATTTTAGGCTCTGGATCTTCATCCATCTTGTTGAATGGAGTGCCTGGTAAACAGTTTTATTGCAAGAGAGGGGTTAGACAAGGAGATCCTCTGTCTCCTCTATTGTTTGTATTGGCTGCTGATCTGTTACAATCAGTAGTTAATAAAATGCTCCATGGTCAAATCCTGACACTACCTATTGATTCTCATGATCCAAATTACCCCATCATTCAGTATGCTGATGACAATATAATGATAATTAATGCAGATGAATCTCAGTTGTTGGCTATCAAGGATATGCTTATCAGGTTCCATGCTTCCACTGGTCTCAAAGTGAATTTCAATAAATCCTCTTTAATCCCCCTGAATATTGATGAGGCTATGACTGCTCACCTTGCTGAAGTTTTTGAGTGCTCCATTGGACAAATGCCCTTCACTTACCTTGGTTTACCACTGGGTACTACCAGGCCTAAAATTCAGGATTTGATGCCTTTGGTAGATAGGGTGGAAAGAAGACTCCCTGCTAGTTCTGCTATGCTGAACCAAGGGGCCAGGCTACAGTTACTAAATTCAGTACTATCCTCCATACCTATTTATCACCTTTGCAGTCTTGCTATCCCTCAGGGCATTTTCAAACAGCTAGAGAGAATTCAGAGACAATGCCTCTGGAGAGGAAACTCTGATACCCCAAGACAATCACTTGCTGCTTGGGATCTTCTTTGCAGGCCTAAAAAGAAAGGTGGCCTGGGTATTGTCAACTTGCAAATACAGAACAAAGCTCTACTCCTGAAGCACTTGCATAAGTTTTATAATAAGGAGAATGTTCCTTGGGTTTCTCTTATTTGGAACACTTATTATAATGGCAATGTCCCACATGCAACTATGCTTTGTGGATCCTTTTGGTGGAAGGATATCCTCCAACTAAGTGACCTATATAGACCTGTGACCTCTGTCATGATCAATGTTGGGGATTCTGCACTTTTTTGGTCAGATGGGTGGCGCATCAATGGCTCATGTAGACCTCTGCGAGATAGGTTGCCTCATATTTTCTCTTTTGTGAGAGATGACAAGCTATCTGTTAATGATTTTTTGATCTTGGAGGATGAAGAGATTTTGTTTCACTTGCCACTCACACAACAAGCTGCTGATGAATACTTCTGTCTTAAGGACTGGATTCTTGATCTTCAGAGAGATCCTCAAGTTGCTGATTCTTGGCACTGGCCTAGTAAATATGGTTATACTGCCAAAGGGTTCTACAATCTTATGCATTCTCACATGCCATCTGATCATTCTTGTGCCTGGATATGGAGGAGTAAGTGCACCATGAAGATCAAGGTCTTTGGCTGGCTTCTGATGTTTGACAGATTAAACACTAAAGATCTGCTTGTTAGGAGACATTGGAGACCACCCACTGAGGATAATTCTTGTGTGATGTGTCACTCAAATGCTCTAGAAGACAGACTGCATCTGTTCTTCTCTTGCAACTTTAGTTGCAGAGTTTGGAACTATCTGCAAATTACATGGGGAGCCAATGGATCCTTGCATTCCTGTTTACAACAGGACAAAGATTCATTTGGTTAGTCTTTCTTCATGGAATTCATGCTTACTGCCTCTTGGTGTATCTGGATATTCAGAAATGGGAAGACCTTCAGGAATGAGAGACCTTCTTTTCATTCCTGGAGAAGGCACTTTGTGCATTATATCACCTTGCTTTCACATAGATTGCAGGGAGATCCTAAAAACAGATTGCTTTCTTGGATCAATTCACTTCAATAGTATAGGTAGGATTAGATTATTTCCTTTACTTTCTTGTTCTGCTTTATTATTTCCTTGTAATATTCTTTGAGAACCTTTGGTTCTCCCATGCAATAAAATACTGTGGAGCTCATGCTTCACAGTCTTAAAATTCAAAAAAAATAGGGAGCGGCAGAGATTGGTACTGTGTGAACACGAGAAGATGTAGCGGAAGAGGCACGCCCTATGGGCATCGGTGTAAGACCCGATATGCGGTACTGTTTCAGATCTAGATATTTCCGTTCAGACCTGAGGACGAAGCACATATCACACCCACCGCGACATATGATGACGCCATATGTCTCGGATTTCAACATGATATCACAACATTACTACTACAAGGATACAACATCTCATACAATCGGCATACAACTGGCTTAATACAATATAACAGCAGAAGGTACATGTATGAGTACAGACTACAATCAAATGCTTAGTGGCAAAGAGAAAAGACATCGCTCCCATAACCACACGGGGCCAGGCTCTCCGCCGGGATCCGCCTAACTAGTCGCTGTGAGTCTCCATGAAGGCGTCCAGAAGGAAGTCATCATGATCCTCTGTAGTCCAAGATCGTTTGCATAGAGTACATAAAAGAGAGAAGAAGGGGGTGAGCTATATCAACAAGTCAGATAACTAACTTCTCACAATAAGAAGGGGGTAGTGGTTGAGTTTACAGCCGCACTAGCAATATATGAAGTGGCTAACGATCTATTTAGAGTAAGATGAGAACCAATCATTCGATGAGGAATCGCCTCCAACAAGTCTGCTATCCAGCTACTTACGCATTCATAACACCTATCCTATCCTTGTCCTCCTCTTTCATCACCCGATGAAGAAGAAGCATTCAAGGCACACACACATGTTGATCAAGTTATTAAGTTTATCTTAGTTGTCGTTGTCTATGAACAAGGAGTAGGTCTCAAGTCATCCGTAACCATGGACACGGCTTCTCGAAAATATTTAACCCTGCAGGGGTGTACCAACTGTCCATTATAAGCTCTGCATGTACGCCGGCTCTCTCAATCGGGCCCGGACACTCATTGAAGAGTTGTTCCGAGAGATTCGGAAGTCATAATCCCTCTAACTAACTACGAAAAACTCCGGGTGGCCCCTGGGGAGTCGACACCCAATCCAAAAGCCGACCGCGCTCTTGGATTAGACTCTTCCGTATGTTTAAGGTCGAGGTAACAGATCCCCTCACATATGGGCAGCCCCCTAGCTGACCAGTGTGGACCAACTAGAGAAACCATGTCTCCGCTGGCCTGAGTTGTTTTAAATCCACTGGCTGCAGACCAGTTACGCACACGGTGTTCAAATGGTAAATCATCTTGGGCCACCACTAGAAATATTCGGAGCTAGGAAGGTAAGAAGAGGGGACCCCATAGAATCCCACACACGGATAGGCACGCCCGTCATGAGAAAAAATACCCGGAACTCAGATCCTAGGTGACTCAAATGGAACAAAGCATCAAGGCGTGATAGCCTGGACCTTCCATCCTTCGTCGAATATAGTCAATGTTATAATAATCACATCATCCACAATAATATAATAGTGTGATAGCCCAATCCAAGGAGTAACATGGGAACATAGATAGCATCCTAAGCATGCATACTAAGCAGTGGTTTAGAAAGCAAGGTACATAGCCAAAAAAGGTTTGCTTGGATGTGGGGGACATGTTTGTTTGGGTTTATTTGAGAGGCATGAATATGAGTTGGTAGGATCAAGCAATCGTTCTATACTATATCTAGGCAAGTGATCTGAAAGTTATAAGCATGATATATGCCCCCCCTTACCTGTTGCAATGACAGTGCCGGAGGTGTAGTCGATTGCAAGCTCGCAACGTCTCCGAAGGTAACCGCAGGAGCACACAAGAAGTAAACACTAGAAAGGCAATCGACGAGCAAGCATCTATTACTACGAAGCAATCACGAGCAAGCAACATCAAGAAGGCAACACGAGACAACGCACTACGGGGTCGCATCTATCGTCGAGAGCGGTTACTAACAGGTTAAGTGGAGTATCAGTCACACATGAAGATACCGCACGTTGACCATAGTTCAATTTGTTTAGCTACACAACATGAGCAGAGGTTGTTAACATGGCATATCACTCAAGCATGTCATAGCACACAAACACGAAAAAAGGTGAAGTATAAAGTAAACTGTTTAAGCTAGTCAATTTAAGTGAGGTAAAATCCTAAACATGGCATATCACTAAGTACCCCACGAAAAATTTAAGCATTTGGTACTGTTCTGCCCTAAACCATATTTTAGGTTGGTTAACAACAGTAAACAATAGCACAAACACAATCTACATGAAATTGTAGTCAAGTGACATATAAAGAACACCATAAATAGAGTTACGGTTAAAAAGATAAAAGCAACACAAGATTTGAACACAATCTGCCAACATCATGTAACACACTTGAGAGCAATGCAACAACATACTAATATAGCAAACATGCATGAAAATGATATGGATTAAAAGTAAACATGACAATCAAGGCATGGCTTAAAGTTTTCATGTATAGGAGCATCAATAATAAATAATGATAACCCATGCAAAAAGCTAAATTATACTACTGGTTTAGGACGCCTCCCACCGGGCCGTTGGCGAGAGAGCATCGAGAGCCCCAACATTGGTTGTAGGACGCCTCCCACCGGGCCTCTGGACGTCAGCGAAGACGCGTCGGGAGGTTGTGGTGGCGTTGAAACCGCAATAGTAAGTGAACATAAGTGGACACATGGAGTTTTTACCAAGGTTCGGGCCGTCCGGAGACTGAAAACCCTACTCATGCATGTCTGATCTTCCTTTATATGTATGGAGTGCCTCTTTACTTTACAAAAGTTGTCCCCTCCCTCTGGTGGCCGACCTCTCCCTTTTATAGCTCAATGGGACGGTCACAGGGTGCCAGTTGCTATCTTACAAGGCCACACACATCATAGTAGTATCACTTCCGGAAAGGGGTGGTGACGAAGGAGCCTTCGTGACATGTTGCTCCATGCAAGGGACAGGTGGCGAGACTTCTCCGTGACTCGGTGGAGCTTGTATTTAGATGCATTCAATGCCTTGGCCTCCTGGCGGGCGGCAGAGGTCAGAGGTGGACCCTCACGCAATAGGGGCCTGCCCGCATCTTCCCGGAGGTGCCCTGCAAGTTGCAACGTCACTTATCGGATTAACAATAACATTGATTCACGGGTGGTACCTCTGGGATCCAATCCCTGACAGTGGCCCCCGGGACTGGGTGCGACCGTTGCATCCAGAGGCCGTGGCTAGGCCCAACGGCAACCGGAAGGTGTTCATTGCGCAGGGGCGTTCTTCTCGAAGCACGCAGTGATGGTGCGGCGGGCCGACACAAAGTAATCATTACGGAGAGCATAGCGGCGTTCCGCGGTTACGGTATATCAATCAAGCCCCACGGGAGGGGGATGTTACTTCGCTCTCCTTCTCATTCGTCTCTCTCGCGAACCGCGGCCATTCGCTCTTGAAGTGAGATCTACCGATGGCTCCCAAGTGAAATCACACGCCGCAATGGAAGCCGTCGTCAGGGGCCACCGCGGAGGTCGTTGATCGGTGGAAGATTTTGGCGTGCTTCCTGTCGGCTCGCAATTCCGGGGAGAAGATGGATCTTCCCAAAGTGTGCCTTGTTGACAACAATAGTGAGGGCGGCCGGACCATTATGGCCTCGCCAGTCGGAAAGGACGCGGTGGTCGACGGGAACATGGTGTCGATCAACTCCGCCTTCCTTGAAGCAGGTCTGGTCCCTCCCTTTTCCCAGTTTTTCGTAGCCATCTTGAACACGTTCAAGATTCAGGTGATGCACCTGCACACGAATGGGGTGATTGCTCTGGTGTCCTTCACATATTTATGCTAGAATTTTGTGGGTTTGGCGCCATTGATTGCCTTGTTCTGGTATTTTTATACCCCCAGGGTGAAGCACGATGTGATCGCGGGGGGATTTTCCTTCAAGATCCGGGACGGGATGTCTGATGAATACCTGGAATCACACGTGATTACCAAGAGGGTGGAATGGAGAGACGAGTCGGTGTTCATGAAGATAGACCCAATTCTCCAGGCTTATGCGGTGCCGGACATCGTGCTACAACTGACCGAGGAGCGAGCAAGGGTGTGGCACGCCCAATCCGATATGGGTGAGAACTTTGACCTACCGGTAGCCAGGATAAAGCAGTTGAAGGCCGGGGGGCTGACACTAGACATGGTGGTCGTCGACTACCTCTGCCGCAAGATTGCTCCCATGCATCATCGCTCTCGGATGGCATGGGATTACAATGGTCCGGCGGACAAGATGCGGCTTCGCCCAGGGCCGCAGCACGATCTGAGTGTGTGTAGGTTCTACAACACGTGTAAGGAAATGTTTTCTGGAGGGTGGAAAATGGTGCTAGCGGAGGCGGTGATCCCTCTACATAAAAATAAGGCGAAGGATGACTTGGTGAGAGCCATGCCTCCTTGTGACACCAATGGGCTAACTAACCCGGACTGGCAGGGCTTGTCAGAGGCGCAGATCAGGGCTCTACTAGAGTCGATTGATGCGCTGCCTCGGGACGCCGAAGAGAATAGGATGGCTCTCACGAGTCTAGCAGAGTTGAAGAGGATGGAGAAGCGGCAGCAGCTGTACTTCAGGTATGGCCAGACCCAATCCAATGGCAAAAAGTTTGAGGAAGCGGCCCCCGGAAGTCATACGAAGGGAAAGGACTCAAGGAGCAAGCGAGGGGCCGGCACGCAGCCGCCCGTGGTGGCATGGGAAGTCGTGGAGCTCACAGGTAGCTCATCCGCGCGGATATCAAGCCGGAAGAAGGCGTCTGTTCGTGACAAAAGGCACCTAGTGGAGGAGAACCCGGAGCGGTTTCCGGAAGAGGAGGAGGAGGACGCAGAGGAGAGCTCCTCGGAGCAATCGTGGTTTGGGCTTCCCACTGAAACTGGGGGATCAGCTGACACTGCCCTCGCTAATGGTAGCGAGGAAGAGGAGGACGAGGAGGAGGAGCCACAGACGCCGGTCCATGCTCCTATAACCGGTGGGGAGGTGCCGGCGGCGGACCTCAGGGAGGTTCCAGGGGCTGAGGCGCCCGCAGCCGTCAGGAGTGTCGCGCCGAAAAGGGGCATGGCTTCATCTACGCGTAAGAGACTGGCTTCTCGGAAGCCGCTGGGTGGAACCTCCCGGACGCATGAGGAGGTCTCGGATGCTCCTGTCTCACCGGAGGATGAGTGGAGGATCGGCCTCCCGTATTTGACACTATCCCCCCCCCACAAGACGACGAGTAAGTCAAATCATACACGAGCATTTTTCTTATTCCCATGCATGTAGATGGTGGCTCACGTGTTCGTGCTATAGGGACGAGGGGGGCCGAGGCTTCGGCAAAAAAGGCCCGCATATCGGAACAGGCGGCGGAGACGAGTCAGGAACCTCATCAGGCGGCGTGGGCCGAGTAAGCGTCAAGGGCGGAGCGTACGCCGGAAGGGGCCCCGGTGACCAAGGCAACATCTCCACCTGGTCAGGGTATGCGTGTTTTCCTAGGGAATCAAGCTCCTGGGGTTGCAGTTGATCCTGATATTGACTCGGGACTTACAGGAGAGGTCTCTGTTGAGGCGCCATTGGGGACCCCACGGGCACTGCAAGCGGAAAATGGGGGACGTCCCCTGGATATGACTGTGTACCAAGGCAACGGGGTGGCCCCCGGGCCAGAGAAAACAACTCCAATCGAGCCTGTTCCTTTACAAGGGCAAGGCCCGCAGGGGAAGAGGGATCCTCTTTGGCGAAGTCACCGGACACCAGCTCCAGCACTATCCACGTACGCTTGTTGTCACCGTTCTCATCTTCTAGGAAGCGTTGATTCCGGAGAATAATGTTTGGTTTGGTTCTGTCGTTGCTGCCACAGGATAACATTGCAATGCCTTTTTCCGTGATGGACAAGGGGGAGGAATGTCGAGTTAGCCGTCTGGCCCTGGAGGAGGCACTCCGGGAGAGCACTCCGGTGAAGGTCGATCTAGACGACATCACGGCCCCTATAAGAGCGGAGTTCTGGATCAACAGCCAAAATTCGTATGAAGAGCTCTGAAACAAGCACTTCGCACGAGAGAAGCAAGTGAATGACTGAGCTCAAAGGGTGTCATCCAGGGAGGAGGCTGTGACCAAGTTGATCTCTGACAACAGGAAGGCGTTGTCCACTTGGGCCGCAAAGCTAGAGGAGGCCTACTCGACCATGACAAGCCGGGAGGCGGATAGGGTGCGCAACTGGAGGGACCTGGAGGAGGTGAGACAGGCCCAGGCACATCAGGCGGAGGATCTCAAGGCCGAGAACCACTCTCTCACCCTCCGAGAAGAGGCCTTGACCGCGACGCTCGCCGAGGCACGCAACTATCAGACGGATCTACACAAGAAGGAGATGGAGGCCATGCAACATGCACACGTAGAGGCCACACATCGGCTGCAAGAGGAGTGTGAGGGCCTCAAGCGGAGCTTAGCGGAGAAGGAGGCCTCCATCCGGAATCTAGAGGCCATGGTCACCGAGAAGGACAAGGAGATATCGCACAAGCAGGAAGAAGCTATCAAGGCACGCCAGGGCAGGATCCCGCTGATAGATCGTACGACACCCTGAAGGAGTAAATGAAGTACTTGGGGTCGAGCGAGAAGGGACTAACTTCTCTCCGGAGCGTTCCTGACAAGCTAGCCTCCATGCTATCCGAGATATAGCTGGCCTTCGTGGGGCTGCCTGATGACCGCTAGAACTATGGGGTCAGGGGTCTCATGGCCTTCTATCTCAGCGCGGTGGAGGCACTGGACACGTACCAGAAGGGGCATACTATGCGGGTGGCTCCAATAGTCCAAGATGTGTGTTCAGAGATCTGCAGGTGGGCATTTGTGAGCCTGAAATTCCACAACCCAGGTCTGGACCTGAACACTATGTATGCAAACATTCCGGAGCCAGAAGAGCAGAAGAGCACGGAGGAAGTGTCGCAAACACGCCGAGAAGATCATCACCCTTATGGCCAGGAAAAAGTGACATCGGGTATTTGTTTTATTACCTTGTCAGTACGTTTGTCGGGTTGAACTGCTTGAGTTGTTATAATTGTAAGGCCCGATATGCGGTACTGTTCCAGATCTAGATGTTTCCATCCAGATCCGGGGACGAAGCACATATCGGTCCCACCGCGACATATGACAATGCCATATGCCTCGGATTTCCAACATGATCTCACAACATTACAGCTACAAGGATACACCATCTCATTCAATCGGCATACAACTGCCTTAATACAATACAACAGAGGAAGATACATGTCTGAGTACAGACTACAATCAAATGCCTAGTGGCAAAGATAAAAACATCGATCCCCGTAACCACACGGGTCCAGGATCTCCGTCGGGATCCGCCTAACTAGTCGTCGTCGAGTCTTCACGTGAAACATCGATCACCACACCTGTTGTCGATCAAGAACCCTGAAAAGAGTTTGGGTTAGTATCATGAGTACAGAAGTACTCAGCATCCAACTGTAGTGGTCAATTGACCCAGCAAGGACTTCATCACTCGTCATTCTAGGACAACTAGTAGTTTACGGTAAAGAAGGGGTAAGTGGTGAGGTTGCTCCCGCACTAGCATTTATGAAGTGGCTAACGATCTAGAGAGTAAGATAAGAAGCCAAGCATTCGATGAGGAATCGCCTCCAACAAGTCTTGCTATCAGCTACTTACGCAAACATAACACCTATCCTATCATTGTCCTCCTCTTCGCGTCCCGACGAAGAAGAAGCAGTCAAAGCACACACATGTTCATCAAGTTATATTAAAATTATCTTAGTTGTTGTTGTCTATGAACAAGGAGTAGGTCTCAAGTCGTCCATAACCGTGGACACGGCTTCTCGAAAATATTTAACCCTACAGGGGTGTACCAACTTCCCATTACAAGGCTCCGCACGCACGCCCATTTCTCTCAGTTCTACCCATCATAGGCAACCATTTTATGATTTAGTTCCGAGAGATCCGAAACGACAAGTCCCTCTAGCTAACAACGAACAAATCCGGGTGGCCCCCGGGGAGTCGACACCCAATCCAAAAGTCGGCCACGCTCTCGGATCGGACTCTACCGTATGACGCACGTCGGATTGCCGGTAATTCTCACATGAGGCCGGGTCCTAGCTGATCAGGTGGACCAACAGGAAAACAAAGTTCCCACTGGCCCAGTTTGTTTTAAAGAACACCTGCTAGGAGCAACCCGACAGACACACACACGGTTTTCAAATGGTAAATCAGCTTGGGCCACCACTAGAAATGTTTGAAGCTAGATAGGTAAGAAGATGGGACCCCATAAAATCCCACACGCGGATAGGCACGCTCATTAAGAGACACAATGTAATAGCCCAGATTTCACAAAATAAAATCGGTGTTAATTGTTTGATTGTCTGATTTTATTGCGGTGTTTGCATCCCCGATTTATCGAAAACGGTGATTTTTTCCCTTCTTATCTCATACCGGACGGAGACCGGCCCTTGCCACCTTGACACTCGACCTTTGCGACACCGGGTTTCACCCGTTCACCGTCGCGAAAACCGCACGAGAGCAGCCGCAGCCAAGGAACGAAAAACCCCGTTTAATAAGTAAACGGGATATTTTGTAGTGCGCCGGAAAGTGTTCTCGGAATGGTTCCCGCGCGAGGTGAACACCACCGGCTCGACGCGCTGATCGCGCAGTTTAAAGTTTTACCCGAATCGGAGGTCCTACGGACCCCTGGCGGTCAGAAACGTAAACATCGCGCGCGCGAGAGAAAATCCGGGAATGTTTTTACAAACTGCCAGCCACCTGGGCTATATAAAGACCACCACACTCTCACCCCTTTCTATGGTTTCCTTAGCCTAAAAATTGCAGCCACCCCTTCCACTTTGCCCCAAAAATATGCCCAATACCCCATTTTCGTCCAGACCTAGCCCGATCCATCCTGGACCGTCAGATCTCGCGATCTGACGGCCCAGGGAGTGCCACGTCAGCCTCCTCTCTCCTCTCTCCTCACGTAGCCTCCGCTCCTCTCCGGCCGGCCGCCGCGCCGCGCTCCACCTCCTGGTGAGCCACGCAGCGCGCCCTCCACTTCCCCTCTTTCCCTCACCTCCCTTCTCCTCCCGCAGGGAAGCCGACCGCGGGCGCCATGGCCTTGGTCGGCCCGGCCATGAGCTCGAACCGCCGCCGGCTTGATCTCCTCCTCCCAGGATGGATCCGACGCCACGCGCCTCCTCTGCGCCGCCTCAGGCCGCCCTGCACCGCAGCCGGCGACCTCCCGCCTCGCCGGACCCCTTGCACCGCCCGCTCTCCTCCTCGCTGGAACCGGCCGCCGCCGGGAAGCCGAGAGGGACGAGCCCCGATCCAGCGCCCTCGTTGACCAGCCGCAGGTGGGCTGGCCTGCAGCGGCCCAGCCAGCACGCCCACTCCAGCCGGCCTGATGGGCCACGGCCCATGGTAAGCCTCCGCCTTTTTTTATGGTTTTTCCAGCAGCCACTAGATGGGTCGGCGTATGTATTATTCTTCGCATGTGTGCTATTTAGCTATCCCGCGCCCACCCATTGTTAGCCCGTCGGGAGCAGATTCGTCCCAGTTAATAAATAGTGTTTTTTTTCTGTGTTTATTTATTTGGTAGATTGTATTTTTTTTATTTTTTTTGCGGTGCCCGTATCTTTTCACCTGTAGCGTGGATCGCGATGCGTTAAACATGAAACTTTCTTAGAATTATGTCTAGTTTAATATAATGTGCTCTTTTGCCATGTTTGACTTTATTTACATGTTGTTTTCATGCTAATTACATGCCATGCCACTGTAAACTGTAATTGCCATAACTTTTTAACCGTTGCTCTGTTTAAAATATTCTTCATATGCAACTTGACTAGAATTTTGTGTAGATTGTGTTTATGCTGCTCTTGATTTTTAATAAAAATAATAAAATGTGTTTAGGGGGAAAGCAGTACCAAATGCAATATTGTGGGGCCCGCAATAGTTGGCATGTATAGGTTTTACCCCCCCCCCACTTAAAGTGACTAGATTAGATAGTTTATTTATGCTTCACCTCTTGCCATATTTGTGTGCTATCTCATGCTTGAGTGAGATGCCATGTTAACAACCTTTGCTCACCTTGAGTAGCTAAACAACTTGAACCATTCTAAATGTGCGGTATCATCGTGTGTGACGAGTACTCCACTTAACCTGTTAGTAACCGCTCTTGACGGTAGGTGCGATGTCTCGTGTCGCCTTCTTGTTGATGCTTGCTCGTGTTTGCTCCTTAGTAATAGATTCTTGCTCGTTGATTTCTTTCCAGTGTTTACCATCTTGTGTGCTTCCGCGGGTACCTTTGAAAACGATGCGAGCTTGCGATCAACTACACCTTCGGAACCCGACTTATCAACAGGCAAGGACTATACATTATTTATGATCCATTCTATTTCAACCAGTGGTTTGCATGCTAGTCTAGGTTAGGTTCGATGTTTGATCCTACCACATGTTTCCAGCCTCTTTTAAACCGATACAGCCATGTCCCCTCCCAGCAAACCTTGTACTGCTATGTTACTATTGCTCGGCTCATCCCCTTCTTAGTATGCATGCTTAGGATGCTACGATGTTACCCTGTTACTCCTTGGTTTGGGATATCACATTATTATTATTGTTGTTGATGATATGATTATTATAAATGTTGACTATATTCGACGAAGGATGGAAGGTCTAGGATATCCCGCCCCGACGCTTTGTTCCATTCGAGTCACCTAGGATCCGAGTTCTGGGCATTGGTTTTAATACTGAGCGTGCCTAACCGCATCTGGGATTTTATGGGGTCCCCTTTTCTTACCTACCTAGCTTCATACATTTCTAGAGGTGGCCCAAGCTGATTTACCATTTGAAAACCATGCATATATGTCTGTCGGGTCGCTCCTAGCAGATATCCTTTAAAACAACCCGGACCAGCGGAGACATGGTTTCCCTGTTGGTCCACCTTTGACCGGCGAGGGCCCGAGGCCTCACGTGAGGCGTCTCGGTAACCCAAACCCTGTTGAGACGGAAGAATCCGATCCGAGAGCATGGCCAGCTTTTGGATTGGGTGTCGACTCCCCGGGGGCCACCCGGATTTGTTCGTTGTTAGCTAGAGGGACCTGTTGTTTCAGATCTCTTGGAACTAAATCATAAAATGGTTTCCTGTGATGGGTAGCAATTGAGAGAGATGGACGTGTGTGCGGAGCCTTGTAATGGGCAGTTCGTACACCCCTGCAGGGTTAAATCTATTCGAGAAGCCGTGTCCACGGTTATGGACGACTTAAGACCTACTCCTTGTTCATAGATAACAACAACTGAGATAATCTTAATATAACTTGATCAACGTGTGTGTGTGCCTTGACTGCTTCTTCTTCGCCGGGATGCGAAGAGAAGGACAAGGATAGGATAGGTGTTATGCTTGCGTAAGTAGGTGGATAGCAGACTGGTTGGAGGCGATTCCTCATCGAATGCTTGGCTTCTTATCTTACTCTCTAGATCGTTAGCCACTTTATAAATGCTAGTGCGGCAGCAACCTCACCACTTACCACATCCTTACCGTAATCTACTAGTTGTCCTAGAATGATGAGTGATGAAGTCCTTGCTGGGTCAGTTGACCATTACAGTTGGATGCTGAGTACTTCTGTACTCATGATACTACCCCCAAACTCTTTTCAGGGTTCTTGATCGACAACAGGTACGGTGATCGACGTATCACGTGGAGACTCGACGACGACTAGTTAGGCGGATCCCGGCGGAGGGCCTGGACCCGTGTGGTTATGGGGATCGATGTTTTTCTCTTTGCCACTAGGCATTTGATTGTAGTCTGTACTCAGACATGTATCTTCCGCTGTTGTATTGTATTAAAGCAGTTGTATGCCGATTGTATGAGATGTTGTATCCTTGTAGCTGTAATGTTGTGATATCATGTTGGAAATCCGGGGCATATGACTTCGTCCTATGTCGCGGTGGGACCGATATGTGCCTCGTCCCCGGATCTGGATGGAAACATTTAGATCTGGAACAGTACCGCATATCGGGCCTTACAACTTGGTATCAGAGCCTTACCGACCGTAGGATCCCTTTTCTGGACGAAGTCGAGTCTAGACAAAAACTATTTTGTAGTTACTAAGTTAGTTATCGGAAAGTACGAATCTTTTTACTCCTTGTGACGCCCTCAAAATCGGACCGTGTACAGTAATCATACAGGCAAGGTACACGATCGAGATCAGGGACTCACGGTGAGATATCAGAACACAAATCTACAAATTAAAATAATACAAGATGTTTAATACAAGCCAGGGGCCACGAGGGCTCGAATACAACAGCTCGAAAGCACAAAGTTAGCGGAAGCAATAGTATCTGAGTACAGACACAAGGATACAAGGTTGCCTTAAGAAGGCTAGCAAAAAAACAACAACGATCGAAAAGGCGAGGCCTCCTGCCTGGGAACCTCCAAACTACTCCTGGTCAAAGGGGAAATCGACATCGTAGTAGGCATCGGGGGTCTTCATGTTGTGGATGTCGGTATCGGGGATCTCCTGCTCCTGGACTCCAAGGCTCCAACGTCGACTGCAGCGACCGATCAGGCAAAACAATAAAAGGGGAAAATAAAGTAGGTGAGTATCTAGCATACCCGCGAGTCTTACGTCCACTACTAAGCAATTATGAATTGTATCAAAAGGAAGGGGAGGCTATATATAGTGGACTGCAAGATAGAAATCAGAATAACGGTAAGAAGCTAGGCCTATCAAAGACTAGCATCTTCCGACGAGTCTTGCAGCATGAGTAGAGAATAGCCAACAGTTTATATAAAGCATAAAGTAACAATGCAGCAGAAGTTGCTGCAGCATTGTATAATAGTAAGTTGTAATAATTAGCAATGCCTCCGAGATCACCTCCTCGACATCCCAGCGAGGAAGAAAACCCGGAACCATACAGTTTAATAATAATAGTTTGTAGTGGTAAGATCCAGCTTCAGCATAAAGCGTCCTATTACCGTGGACACGGCTATTCGAATAGATCAATCTTCCCTGCAGGGGTGCACTTGTGTTACACTATACGCACGGATCTCCAGGGTGGCGGGAACCTTGTTAGGGAACGCTCCACCGAGGCTATCCGACACTCCGTAGCCCATCTTTCAAACTCAACAGAGAGGTCATCCGCCGGACTATATCCTATGTACGCAGGGCTTTGGACCCTAACCCCGACGTACTCCTGAACGGTGCGAGGTTGGCCGGTGAAGTTAAAGAAAATCCAAATAAGACACCACCCCGCGAGCAAATAAGACAACACCACTTCCCGGCGCAGGCCGCGGTACTGCTGACGTTTGAAGAGTCCTTGGACGACACTATGAAGCAGGCGAGCCCATAACTCGTAATTCCCACGGGTAGGTAGTGCGTACATGGCATATAGCCAACTCAAGACATCCACCGAACCATTAAGCAATTTATTTATTTTCTGTCGGAACAACCGTTATCGTTGTCCTTATTTAGGTGAGTCGCGGACAACTACAGCAGTCAGGTCCATCAGTAACATCGGTGTCTGCCCTGACGTCCCACCAACTCATGCGGTTACCAACAAGGTGAACCGTCTCCTTACCTTGTCTCGCGTTTTCTCCGAAGAGCTCGACTTTCGTACAATAGGATACCTGTCGGCCACGAACAGTACCAGGCCCGCCGCACACCGGTGGAATACACCTGACTTGTCGTTCCGCTAAGATACCCTGCGCGGGCACCGTTGGGTCACCCGCCTCCTTACCTGTAAGGACACCAGTTGATTCGAGTGCCTACCATCAAGTGAAACCAGGAGGAATCACCCTCGATGGTACACTTGAAGAGGTTCGACAGAGACATCAGCGGAATGAACTGAAGAGGAATATTCTCGTATCACCCCGGTGGTGCCGAGACACCAGCGGAATGAACTAAAGAGGAATACCCTCGTATCATCCCATTGAGGCTACGCTACTGAGCCGACGAGAGTGAAATACGAGTTCGTCCACTCGTAAATCAAACTCGAAGCGACTCGGCAGAGTCTCGCCGTTGTAGGTTCCCTAGGGCGTCTGCATTGATCGGTACCTGTTGCAGTTATAATAATTGTAATCTACGTTCACTCACCAGAGTGATCACGACCCGCTATTCTAAACCTAGCTAACAATGCGCAGGGTTTACTGCTGAATAATATATGTATATTAATAGGCAGCGTAGGGTAAAAGAAGGTACATCAAGGGGTGACAAAAACAGGCTATGCAATTGAATAGGTAAGCAACGTAGCAGCAGCAGTAACAATGCCTAATGCAAGAAATGTACGGAAAGATAGGCGATATCTGGGGAAGAGAATGGCTATGCTTGCCTGGTAGCTCGGTAGTAGCGGTACGGTCGTCGACAAAGTAGTCGTACTCGGCAACGGTGTCGTCGGCGGCAGTGTCGAGGTCTATCGAAGAATAAGGGGGGAGATACAATAAATACACAACAATAATAACAGTACAAATTCAAGACATGGCAATACATTGTACACGATGTTCTAACACAGTGTTAAGTATTTTAGGCGAAGCGGGAATTTATCCGGGGATGACTCATCAATACGGGGTGATTACCGGACAGGGGGTCCGGAGCGGGAAGGGATCATGCCGGAGGTGTCGTGGACATCCGACAAATATATAGGTGGGGTATCCGGGTTAGTTGAACTATTCTGAACAACTATCGTGTTCAGAATAAATTCATCCGGATACTTTAACAGTACCGGACAAATCATCGTCCAGACGGTCCAGAGGGGGCTGGTTCGATGTTCGTTGTGTTAGAGGGGTGTGGTAGACATACGGATAGCGTATTCGTATTCGTTATATTTTTCTGATCAATTTTGATGTATAAAGTTTATGAATCTGACTTACGGTTTAAAAGATATTTAAATTCAAAGTTTAAATCAATTTATGGATTTTCTTTTATTAATAAATCCTAACATTATCCACAGAGGGGTTGACTGGTCAAACCTGACCAGTGGGTCCCACTGGTTAGCCTCAGAGTACTAATAATTCATTTTATTAAATTAAAACTGAGCTAGCGCCCACATGTCATTGACTGACATTTAACCAAATTCATTTAGTTAAATAAAACTGACAGTGGGGCCAGTCTGTCATAGACTCATCACTTAATAAAATGGTTTAAATTAACCAGGGGTTATTTGCTGTTGGGACCCACATGTAAGTCACAGGGGTATTTTAATCTGAGTTTTATTTTAAATGGGGGGTCATGCTAAATAGGTGATTAACTCTAATTAAAAGAGGGTCGGCCCCACATGTTAGTGAGGGGGGGGGACTTAGGCCTAGTTAACTCAGGCCATGCCATCGGTCGTCCTCGCCGGCGAGGCAGTGGCGCCGGCGGCGACCATGTGCTCGGCACAGGCCGCGGTTGGGCGCGCTGGAACGCTGGCGCTCCCGCGCACCTGATGGTGCCCTCAAAGCTCACCGGAGCAGTCGGCATCGAAGGCTAGGACGAGCTGGGCGGACACCTGCGTTCGGCTCCCATGGCAGTCTTCAACACGCAATGAATTCGAGCGATCTACCGCACCAAAACGTACCTATGGCTCAGTAGGAGCATGATGGCGCGCTCGGACACGGCCGTAAGGGCCCGGGAGCATGGCTATCACAGCCATGGCAGCTTATAGTGCGGACGCAAACGGGGGGACTCTACTGGTGCTTATCCGGCGGCCGTGGGTAGAAGGCGATGGCTCAGACGCTCACCAGGATTGTGTAGAGGATGGCAGTGACCTCGGGGAGGGTCTTGGCCAGCCAGAATCGCAAAATTACGCCGGCGGGTCCGAGGTGGAAGAAGGTCTCGATCCGCTCGATGGAGTTGGTCCCGGCTCGATTCCGCTCGCACGAAGATGAAGACGTCTGTGGTGAACCCACTGGACACGGTGGCGCGTCCCCTCGACGCCGGTGGCCATGGTGGTGCGCGACGGTGCGGCCACTGCCTCGCACGATGGGCGACGGGATTGGCAAAGAGAAAGGGGATCGAGCACAAAAAGGGGGGGCTAGGGTTCCAGGGCGAGTGGCGCGGGGGGGGGGGGGAGGGCTTCTTATCTCCAGGGGCAGGTGAGGCAAGTGAGGGGGAGGGGTCGGCTGGGTGTGCTCCCTGGCCATGGCCATGGCGCCACGCAAGGGGAGCAGGTGGGAGAAGAGAGGAGGGAGGGGGCTGGGCCTGGGTGGGCCTCGCCCCAGGCGTAGGATAGTTTTTCTTTATTTCTTTTATTTATTCTTTTCTATTTCTATTTTATTTAAGTGCCATGTGAATTTTGTTATCTATGCCAACATTTTTATTATTTGTGTTAAACATTATAGAGAGGCCACAAAAAGTTTGGCTCAAGTATAAAATCATTAGAATTTTTGTTTTATTTAAATGGGATTAAATGCCACTGATTTGACACTGTTTTGATTTGATTAAATTAGTAAAACATTTTATAAACTCCTATTTCATTTTTAATAAGACCTACTGATTATTATGCATTTTATAAAAATGATTACATAATTTTTAGTTCAATTATTATATCCACTTATTTACTATAATTACATTGGCAATTTAATAATTCCAAGCTATTGCTTTTATTTTCTTAATATCACCAAACCACTTTAATAAAATATACATTGCTATACTAACATGGCCTAATGATTGCTAGGCATTTTCTTAATATGTTTCATCATTTTGGTTTATCTAAGATTTCCATCTTTATTTTAATTTCCATGAAAAATTTGATAACCCCACAACATTGGTTTCATAATTATT
The DNA here is from genome assembly GCA_950022295.1 of Bromus sterilis. Classification (NCBI taxonomy): domain Eukaryota; kingdom Viridiplantae; phylum Streptophyta; class Magnoliopsida; order Poales; family Poaceae; genus Bromus; species Bromus sterilis. The sequence continues at coordinate 238,480,455 of OX465596.1, forward strand.
CTTGGCTTGGGGTTATTCTAATGACTAAGGTTGATTTGGTTTAACCATGATCAAGTTAATTGAACTACATCCACAATTCTTGGAGAAATATTTATAATCCAGCCAATTTGAAAATTTTATCAGGGTTGGAATTTGACAGAGACATGATCAAAGGTGATCATGGCTTGATTAACAACAGTGATGATCATTACCAAGGGGGTCACTGTAGTGATTACTGTTACAGGATCTGGGGGTGTTCCAAATCTCCTCCACTACAAGAATTCTCGTCCTGATAATTAAAGATGGAGTAAGGGGTAAGGTTCCGGTTTCGTATTCCTAACAAATCTTCTGGTTCTTGTCGTCCTACTCGAAGGAATTAATCCTTCATGTTGGGGCCTGCACTTCTCTGCATCGGTGCATCTCGATGAGTTTTCATGCTTTCTTCGGGGGCTTCTTCTCACTCACGAACAGGTTAGGATGCAAAGCTTCAGGGGGTCGTACCAATACAAGGTTAATCAAACGGGGTTGTACAAGGGAATGGGGTACAAAGTATCTCACGAGTTAAACTCGGGGAGATACATCGAGAGAAACAAAAGAAGGCATGAGGAGTATTCAAGAGGATAAGCAAGCATTCAACGATGATAATGGAGGATGAAAAGGGGGTCCAGAGCATCAGGCATAAGCATGATACCGGGCCGAATATCGCCAGGTAGACGACAAGAGTTAGGTTTCGATCATGTGGAAGTGTGGTTATGGGCCCACATTGAATAAGAAGGGTTACGACATTCCATGCGATCATGATGCAAGGTTTGTCAGGGACAGTTTGTCAGCTTTGTCGGCAACAAGGTCGGTACCAAGGGTGAGGGAAGAAGAGAACCACTTGGCAAAGTTCTCGTATCTCGGCGGTAGCCAATAGGTTATTGTAACAGCCCATTTGCAATAATAAGAAATCAACATGATATTATACTTTGTCTGATGACTTTGTAACTTGGCATGATGCTAAAGTTTTTCATTTCATGTGGTGATTTAAATTTGCATTGGGATTGGAGCCCATTTGGTTGGTTTGAGTTTGCATCCAAAATGGTTCAAGAAGGGTGTTTGAAGATTTTTCAATGTTTCATGCATGCTCTCCTTGACCCCAAACTTGGCATAGCCAATTCCTTGCCCTTCCCAAGATTTTTAAAAACCTTGCAACATTTTTGCCAACTTCAAAGATGTGGGCCACGGTTCAATGTGATTTGAATTTCCAAAAAATGTCCCACATTTTAGTTGCTCAAAAAAATGGCCAAACAAATTTTATAAATTGGGGAATATTGCAAGGATTCCAAAACATATTTTTTTATGTTTTTCACCTTTGACTTTTGCTCTGGAAAAATGATGGAAGGTTATGTTATTTTTTTTAATGGAAAATAACCCGGGGCTCTCATTTTTCCTTTCCTTTTCTCTTCTTTTTCCTCCAAGCCCAGCCCACCTGGGCCTTTTTCCCCGCAGCCCACTTGGACCCAGCCAGCGAAGCGGTACGCTGGATCAGTCCTGGCCGTGGGATCGCGATCGGAGGGGACACTGTGTCGCCTTTCCACCGTGGCTGAGGTCCCCTCAGACCTCCTCTCTCACAGTCGGCGCGGCGTCGACGTCGATGACGGCCAGCGTGGCTGGGGGCCTTCCCCCTTTATAAGATGGCCCCGAGCGGGTTCTGAGAACCCTAGGGTCCCCTTCCTCCCTCTAGATTCCGCCGCCGCCGCCTAGTTCGACTCTGAGGTCCTCCCCTGTTCCGCCATGGCCGCCGGCCGATTCCCTCAAATTCCTCGCCGTCTTTCGCAATCCTTGGCCGTGCTTTTGTGTGCAGCCTCCCCTGCGTGTGCTTGACCCGTTCCTGGTCGCAGGAACCAGAAGGAGGCACAGATTCGGCGCGGAGCCGTGGACGTCGCCGAGGAGCCCGCAGAGCCTCGTCGTCGCCAAGCTCGCCTCCTTCCTCTTCGGCAAGGCTGGGACACTCGACGTGACCCGCAAGGTGAGCCGAGCCTTCCTGTTCTTCCCGTAGCGCTGTGTTTCCTCCGTGCCACGTTAGCCGTAGGATTCTGCCGCGCAGATCGTCGCCGTCGAGTCACCGTGGCCGCCCTGTCCATGGTGTGTCCACGGGTGAGCTCGTATGTGCTATAGGCGTGCTCTTATCGCGCGTATGACCTCAAAGGAGGAGACTTGAGCATGTTTTGGTCACTGAGCCGCCAAATCTGAAGCTTGCGTTCAGGTGGCGTCGCCCCGTTTTCCGTTGAGCGTGGCGTCGCCGTCGAAGAGTTAGGGGCTGGATCCAGGGGCTGGCTAGGAGCTGGTTGTCCCGTCTACGCGCAGCGTGCAACCGTGAGGTCGTCAGAGCAGCGTGTGCGAGCCTAGCCTCGTCGGAAGACCGCCGCGTCGCATGCTGCATCTCTGTCAGAGTTCAGAGCCGCCATGCGGCCCCAACTTCAGATGAGCCTAGCGTCGCCTCAGCTAGGCCCCGTGCAGTTGCAAGGTCACCCACGTAATCATGGATGTGCCCTCTCTCTTTCCTGCCGCGTGGTCACGCCGGAGACGCCCCGGTGCCGACGTGAGGGTCGCCAAAATTCCTCTGCAGTGGGCGCTGTCGGGTGCTTTTCAGGTTCAGTTAACCGCCCTGGTTGGCTCATCTTTTCTGCATCGCTTGTTTTTTCAGCAAACGCTTCTTAGCGCAGTGGTCTGGGGGTCTAGTGGAGAAGGGCGCGACGCGGGTTCGAGTCCCAGCAAGCGCATGCCCCGTTCTTTTCTTTTTTTTCAAGAGGCTGACGAGTGGGTCCCTCGCGTCAGCGAGTAGCTGCCCATGAGATCTGTGGGCTGAGCCCACTGTGAGTTTGGAGTGGGCCGGTTTGTGCCCGAGGCCAGCCCAGTTGGGTCTGAGCTCTTTTTCTTTTCTTTTTAATTCCTTTTCAGTTTAAATTCAAAATTTGAATTTATTTCCAACTTCAAATCTGTTTTTGAACTTCAACTCAATTTTGCGCACCCCATATATGTTTTTGGGGTAGTTTGAACCATTGAACACAATGGTGATGACCATTTTACAATTTTCCCCCTCAAATTTTGGTGATGGTGGCAATTATGCAAATAGGCCCCTCTTTTCTTTTGTTTTTGCAACCAGTTCCCAAAACTAAAATGTGGCAACCCATATATGACTTTTGGGTAGTTTTTCCCAAGGATAAACAAGGTGACAGTGGATTTTCCATTTGAATTTTTCCTGAAATGCAAGTAGTGCAACTTTGCACTCAGGACCCTGAAATTCATTTGAATTTGCAACTGTGCTTTGCAAATTCAAATTGAGCCATACCTTATATGGTTTTGGGGTAGAAAAATGCAGAGATTCCAATGGAGATGTCCATGTGATGTTTTGTGCAACTCAAGTGGACATGGTGTGAAACACCTAGCCATATCAACCTGTTTCCTTGCCTTCTATTCTTTCAACTTCAGTGCATGTTGAATCTTGATCGTCTTTTCATCCCAAGTCCCTTTTCATGTCATCTTCAAATCTTTGCTTCATCAAACCAGACCCTAGCATATTATCATATGTAATGTGGTTGGGTTCCTTTATTTTGTTGCACCTTTCCGATGTCCAGTTCATCGACATCTCTCCGTCTCCGGAATCGATGTTTTACTTTCACTTTGTAATTATTTCTGTTTATTGCATTGTTGATCATGTCATGATGCCATGTTATTTGCACCAAAATTAAGGCTAAGACCAAAGCCATAAAAATATAATAAATGCACATGAAGTTGTTGACATGTCGTCACCACCTTCATTTAAATTGACTAGATAGGGTCACATCATGTCTGTTAAACTTGATCATACTATCTTTGCCTGTGCATAGCAACCCTTGCTTACTTGTGTGCCTTTTCCTTGCCGGTACTTTACGTTAGCACCTGAGACTGCCGAGGAGACTTACGTGGAGGTTTCCGACACCGAGCCCGAGGACCCTGCTACGTCTGCTCCATCGACCGATTACCCAGGCAAGGGGAAGATTTATACCATTACTTGATACCTTTCTGCCTACCTTCCTAGCTGAAGTCTAGAACGTTTGTTTGATCCTATCCACCTTGTTCATGCCATAATCAAACCAAACAGCCATGATCCCCACATCCCAGCAAAACATTGTATTGCTAAGTTACCGCAGCTCAGCCATTGCTTAGTATGAGTAGGAAACTTGCTGCTTACCCTATGCTATGGTTTGGGATATCATGTTATTTAAAGAAGTTGGTTGATATTTATTATTATTATGATGTTAATTTATACTTGACGAATGATGGGCGACCAGGCTGTTCCCGCCAGGTGTTTTGTTCCATTTGAGTTACCTAGGTCCCGAGTTCCGGGTATTGTGTTTCTTGACGAGCGTGCCTAATCGTGTGTGGGATTCTATGGGGTCCCCTTGTCTTACCTACCTAGCTTCAAACAGTTCTAGTGGTGGAATGAGCTGATTTACTATTTGCAAACGTGTGTGTGCTTGGTTGGTACCCCAGCAGTTTTCGAAACAACCCGGACCAACGGAGAAATAGTTCCTATGGTTGGTCCACACTGGTGAGCTAGGGAAGTCCCTTGTTATATAGGCGAGACTAAACCCGACCTTAGCCATACGGTAGAGGCCGATTCGAGAGGGCGGCCGACTTTTGAGTTGTATGTTGACTCACCGGGGGCCACCCGGAATTGTGCGTTGTTAGTTAGAGGGACTCTAACGTTCCGGAGTTTCAGGCGCTTACCTAGCCAAGTGGAAACCGGGCGTACATGCGAAGCCGATGATGGGCAGTTGGTACACCCTTGCAGGGTTAAATCTTTTCGAAAAGCCGTGTCCGCGGTTATGGACGACTTGATACCTACTCCTTGTTCATAGAATAACACCAACTTGAATCATAATTAAAACTTGCCTACCGTGTGAGTGCCTTGGTTTCTTTTCTTCGTCCAGGGGGACGAGAGAAGATCCAGGTTGTGTTATGTTTGACGTAAGTAGGTGGATAGCAGACTTATGACGCGATGTCACGTGTATTCTTGGATCTTACCTCTACTCTAATAGAACGATAGCCACCATATATGCTAGTGCGGCTGCAACCTTTACCTTTATCTTGTCTTACCGTAGGGAGTTAGTTATCCTGTAATGATATAATCTCACCCCTGTTTTCCTTTTGTGCTTTTACTGTTTTGCCTGATGGGCCACTGCAGTTGAGTACTACCTCGACCCGAGCACTGGACGATACTTCGTGGAGTTTCCCCCGGAGGATGACGATGAGGACGACCTCGTTCAGTAGATCCTATAGTTGGGTTCCAACGATCCATGGGTGGACTCTTTATGTGCAGCCCTCTCTAGGGCAATTGGGATTTTGACCGTACTCGGTCGTGATTGTCTTCCGCTTGTTGCATGATGTACTGTTGGGTCTATGGACCTCTGAAATGATGTAATAAATCCCAGCGGCGATGTATGCCCTGGACTCTATATATTTATGTCTTAGTTCATTGTTCTTATATCTGTTGTTGAGAATCCGGCAGCGACACGAGTGCGAGTGTCATGAGTCAGTGGCCTTTTATGCGCTACTAACTTGAGCGGGATGCGAAAGCAACTAACCCGAGTTAGCACCGCATCGGGGGCCTAACAGTTATCCATGATAGTAACAGGTTGTACCGACAGAGTAGTACATCGAAGTGTTTACATAAGCAGGGGACTATCACCGCTCAGATAAGACACATTAGAAGAAAGGTTAAATAGACCAATGGAAGGGAAAATGTGATGATACACAAGTATCAGGTATATATCTTTCCCAAGGGAAAGCAGAGCATGATATACACGATCAAGTTGTATTGGCAGAGAGTCAAGGGAGGTTGTCGATGATAACACAAATCATCGAGGGGCAGAGATGGTGTTTCACACGATGAATCCAATTGACACATGGAAGACGCCATGTAAGATTAGTCGGATAATAATCCACCAAAGGTCGGCTGGTTCTCAAAGAATCTGATGTGAGTATCGGCACTCAACCAGCAGGAGAAATAATGCAAAGGCATCGGGTGATAGAAGCATCAGAATAATTCGATGCTTAAGCACAAGGGAATTATGATTTTCAGATCGAGAGGTGGATGTAATTATCCATACGGACTTTTCGGTGGCACAGGATTGCAAAGGCGATGAACACGTAGGTTCTCGGGAATTTATCGAAAAGTAATCTTCAGAATCTTCAGGTGAAGCAAGCGATCCTCTTGGGTGAAGGGCTCTCCGGGTAGAAGCGACCACGAGATCCTAATGTCAGAGTTAGCAAAATCTTTAACCCGAAAGGATGAGATAGCAAAGTCCCAGAGTAAAGGTACGGAAAAAAATATCCTAATATCACCATGTTTGCGACGTGGGCCGATTAGCCACACGACACTGTTAGTAAAGTAGTTTTTGCAAATACTAGACTCGACTTCGACCAAGGAGTTGAAAGGGGGTATCCTACAGGCAGTCGGCTCTGATCTCAAATTGTGACGCCCCCAAAATCGGACCATGTACAGTAATCATACACGCAAGGTACACGATCGAGATCTGGGACTCACAGTGAGATATCACAACAGAACTCTACAAATTAAAATAATACAAGATGTTTAATCCAAGCCAGGGGCCACGAGGGCTCTAATACAACAGATCGAAAGCACAAAGTTAGCGGAAGCAATAGTATCTGAGTACAGACACAAGGATACAAGGTTGCCTTAAGAAGGCTAGCACAAAAGCAACAACGATCGAAAAGGCGAGGCCTCCTTCCTGGGAACCTCCAAACTACTCCTGGTCAAAGGGGAACTCGACGTCGTAGTAGGCATCGGGGGTCTTCATATTGTGGTGGTCGGCATCGGGGATCTCCTGCTCCTGGACTCCAAGGCTCCAACGTCGACTGCGGCGGCCGATCAGGCAAAACAATAAAAGTGGAAAATAAAGAAGGTGAGTACTACTAAGCAATTATGCATTGTATCAAAAGGAAGGGGAGGCTATATATAGTGGACTGCAAGATAGAAATCAGAATAAGGGTAAGAAGCTAGGCCTGTCGAAGACTAGCATCTTCCGATGAGTCTTGCATCATGAGGAGAGAATAGCCAACAGTTTATATAAAGCATAAAGTAACAATGCAGCAGAAGTTGTTGCAGCATTTTATAATAGTAAGTTGTAATAATTAGCAATGCCTCCGAGATCACCTCCTCGACATCCCAGCGAGGAAGAAAACCCGGAACCATACAGTTTAATAATAATAGTTTGTAGTGGTAAGATCCAGCTTCAGCATAAAGCGTCTTGTTACCGTGGACACGGCTATTCGAATAGATCAATCTTCCCTGCATGGGTGCACTTGTGTTACACTACACGCACTGATCTCCAGGGTAGCGGGCACCTTGTTAGGGAACGCTCCACCGAGGCTATCCGACACTCCGTAGCCCATCTTTTAAACTCAACAGAGAGGTCATCCGCCGGACTATATCCTATGTACGCGAGGCTTTGGACCCTAACCCCGACGTGCTCCTGCACGGTGCGAGGCTGGCCAATGAAGTTAAAGCAAATCCAAATAAGACACCACCGCGCGAGCAAATAAGACAACACCGCTTTCCGGCGCAGGCCGCGGTACTGCTGGCGTCTGAAGAGTCCTCGGACGACACTATGAAGCAGGGGAACCCATAACTCGTAATTCCCACGGGTAGGTAGTGCGTACATGGCATATAGCCAACTCAAGACATCCACCGAACCATTAAGCAATTTATTTATTTTCTGTCGGAACAATCGTTATCGTTGTCCTTATTTAGGTGAGTCGTGGACAACGATAGCAGTCAGGTCCACCAGTAACATCGGTGCCTGCCCTGGCGTCCCACCAACTCGTGCGGTTAGCAACAAGGTGAACCGTCTCCTTACCTTGTCTCGCGTTTGCTCCGAAGACCTCGACTTTCGTACAACAGGATACCTGTCGGCCACGAACAGTACCAGGCCCGCCGCACACCGGTGGAATACACCTGACCTGTCGTTCCGCTAAGATACCCGGCGCGGGCACCGTTGGGTCACCCGACTCCTTACCTGTAAGGACACTAGTTGATTCGAGTGCCTACCATCAAGTGAAACCAGGAGGAATCACCCTCGATGGTACACTTGAAGAGGTTCGACAGAGACATCAGCGGAATGAACTAAAGAGGAATATTCTCATATCACACCGGTGGTGCCGAGACACCAGCGGAATGAACTAAAGAGGAATACCCTCGTATCATCCCAGTGAGGCTACGCTACTGAGCCGACGAGAGTGAAATACGAGTTCGTCCACTCGTAAATCAAACTCGAAGCGACTCGGCAGAGTCTCGCCGTTGTAGGTTCCCTAGGGCGTCTGCATTGATCCGTACCTGTTGCAATTCTAATAATTGTAATCCGCGTACACTCACCAGAGTGATCACGGCCCGCTATTCTAAACCTAGCTAACAATGCGCATGGTTTACTGCTGAATAATATATGTATATTAATAGGCAGCATAGGATAAAAGAAGGTACATCAAGGGGTGACAAAAACAGGCTACGCAATTGAATAGGTAAGCAACGGAGCAGCAGCAGTAACAATGCCTAGTGCAAGAAATGTACGGAAAGATAGGCGATATCTGGGGAAGAGAATGGCTATGCTTGCCTGGTAGCTCGGTAGTAGCGGTACGATCGTCGACGAAGTAGCCGTACTCGGCAACGGTGTCGTCAGCGGCAGTGTCGAGGTCTATCGAAGAATAAGGGGGGGAGAAACAATAAATACACAACAATAATAGAAGTACAAATTCAAGACATGGCAATACATTGTACACGATGTTCTAACACAGTGTTAAGTATTTTAGGCGGAGCGGGAATTTATCCCGGGGACTCATCAATACGGGGTGATTACCGGACAGGGTGTCCGGAGGGGGAAGGAATCATGCCGGAGGTGTCGTGGACATCCGACAAACATATGGGTGGGGTATCCAGGTTAGTTGAACTTTTCTGAACAACTTTCGTGTTCAGAATAAATTCATCCGGATACTTTAACAGTACCGGACAAATCATCGTACATACGGTCCGGAGGGGGACGGTTCAATGTTCATTGTGTTAGAGGGGTGTGGTAGACATACGGATAGCGTATTCGTATTCTTTATATTTTTCTGATCAATTTTGATGTATAAAGTTTTTGAATCTGACTTACGGTTTAAAAGATATTTAAATTCAAAGTTTAAATCAATTTAAATAAATTTCTGAATTTTCTTTTATCAATAAATCCTGACATTATCCAGAGAGGGGTTGACTAGTCAAACTTGACCAGTGGGTCCCACTGGTCAGCCTCATAGTACTAATAATTCATTTTATTAAATTAAAACAGAGCCAGGGCCTACATGTCATTGACTCACATTTAACCAAATTCATTTAGGTAAATAAAACTGACAGTGGGGCCAGTCTGTCATAGACTCATCATTCAATCAAATGGTTGAAATTAACCAGGGGTTGTCTGCTGTTGGGACCCACATGTAAGTCACAGGGGTATTTTAATCTGAGTTTTATTTTAAATGGGGGGTCATGCTAAATAGGTGATTAACTCTAATTAAAAGAGGGCCGGCCCCACATGTCAGTGAGGGGGGGGGGGGGACTTAGGCCTAGTTAACTCAGGCCATGCCATCAGGTGTCCTTGCCGGCGAGGCAGTGGCGCCCGCGGCGACCATGTGCTCGGCACAGGCCGCGGTTGGGCTCATGGTTGGGCGTGCTGGAACGCTGGCGCTCCCGCGCACCTCATGGTGCCCTCAAAGCTCACCGGAGCGGTATCAAAGGCTAGGACGAGTTGGGCGGCCACCTGCGTTCGGCTTCCATGGCAGTCTTCAACACGCACTGAATTCGAGCGATCTACCACACCAAAACGTACCTACGGCTCAGCAGGAGCATGATGGCGCGCTCGGACACGGCCATCAGGGCCCGGGATCATGGCTATCGCAACCATGGTGGATTACAGTGCGGACGCAAAGGGGGGGACTCTACTGGTGCTTATCCGGCGGCCGTGGGTAGAAGGCGATGGCTCAGACGCTCGTCGGGATTGTGTAGAGGATGGAAGTGAGCTCGGGGAGGGTCTTGGCCAGCCAGAGTCGCAAAATTACACCGGCGGGTCCGAGGTGGAAGAAGGGCTCGATCCGCTCGATGGAGTTGGTCCCGGTTCGATTCCGCTCGCACGAAGACGAAGACGTCTGCGGTGAACACACTCGACACGGTGGCGCGTCCCCTCGATGCCGGTGGCCATGGTGGTGCGCGATGGCGCGGCCACTGCCTCGCACGGTGGGCGACGGGATTGGCAAAGAGAAAGGGGACCGAGCACAAAAAGGGGGGCTAGGGTTCCAGGGCGAGGGGCGCGGGGGGGCGTTCTTATCTCCAGGGGCAGGTGAGGCAAGTGAGGAGGAGGGGTCGTCTGGGTGTGCTCCCTGGCCATGGCCATGGCGCCACGCAAGGGGAGCAGGTGGGAGGAGAGAGGAGGGAGGGGGCTGGGCCTGGGTGGGCCTTGCCCCAGGCGTAGGATAGTTTTTCTTTATTTATTTTATTTATTCTTTTCTATTTCTATTTTATTTAAGTGCCATGTGAATTTCGTTATCTATGAAAACATTTTTATTATTTGTGTTAAACATTATAGAGAGGCCACAAAAAGTTTGGCTCAAGTATAAAATCATTAGAATTTTTGTTTTATTTAAATGGGATTAAATGCCATTGATTTGACACTGTTTTGATTTGATTAAATTAGTAAAACATTTTATAAACTCCTATTTCATTTTTAATAACACCTACTGATTATTATGCATTTGATAAAAATGATTGCATAATTTTTAGTTCAATTATTATATCCACTTGTTTATTATAATTACCATGGCAATTTAATAATTCCAAGCTATTGCTTTTATTTTCTTAATATCACTAAACCACTTTAATAAAATATACATTACTATACTAACATGGCCTAATGATTGCTAGGCATTTTCTTAATATGTTTCATCATTTTGGTTTATCTAAGATTTCCATCTTCATTTTAATTTCCATGACAAATTTGATAACCCCACAACATTGGTTTCATAATTATTCTTGGCTTGGGGTTATTCTAATGACTAAGGTTGATTTGGTGTAACCATGATCAAGTTGATTGACCTGCATCCACAATTCTTGGAGCAAGATTTATAATCCAACCAATTTGAAAATTTATCAGGGTTAGAATTTGTCAGAGACATGATCAAAGGTGATCATGGCTTGATTAACAACAGTGATGATCATTACCAAGGGGGTCACTGTAGTGATTACTGTTACAGGATCTGGGCGTGTTACACTCCTTACCCTTGATCTGGTCAGGACAAGTGACGTAAGTGTTTTAACTCTCCACTTATCCCCTTTCAAACTCTAGGATCTCGAGTGTGTGGAGTATCGGAACCGTTACAATGCCTTGTTTGCAGTGTGTTGTCTCCATTCCGATCTCAGGTTGGGAAATCCTGTAGTACCTTTAGTCTGTCCGACTCTGGTTTATATCTTGGTCATCCGTTGACTTCAGTCCTCTTTCCTAGTATTCTCATGATTTGAGTGAGAGTACTTCCCTTGATCGTCGCTTTGAACTGTCATTCTTCCTTTTGACACCTGATTGTTTCGTTCTTCGACGTTGTCGTCTCTCTCCGGAAAATTATCTCGACGAAGTTCGACGACGACATGGAGCAGAGTCCCTTGTTGGTGGTGTTCAATATTGTCGACTCTCTTTTCTCTTCCCCCCCCCCCTCTCCCTCGGATCGTCGACATGGAGCAGAGTCCCTTGTCCGTTACAATACCCGAAACTCAGGTCCTAGGTGACTCGAATGGAACCAAGCGTCAGGGCGGGATAGCCTAGACCTTCCATCCTTCGTCGAATATACTCAACATTTATAATAATCATATCATCAACAACAATAATAATAATGTGATATCCCAAACCAAGGAGTAACAGGGTAACATCATAGCATCCTAAGCATGCATACTAAGCAGGGGCTGAGCAACGAGCAATAGTAACATAGCAGTACAAGGTTTGCTGGGAGGGGACATGGCTTTATCGGGTTAAGAGAGGTTGTAAACATGTGGTAGGATCAAACATCGAACCTATCCTAGACAAGCATGCAAACCGCTGGTTGAAATAGAATGGATCATAAGTAATGTATAGTCCTTGCATCTTGATAAGTCGGGTTCCGAAGGTGTAGTTGATCGCAAGCTCGCAACGTCTCCGAGAGGTACCCACGGAAGCACACAAGACGGTAAACACTGGAAAGCAATCAACGAGCAAGCATCTATTACTAGGAAGCAAACACGAGCAAGCATCAGCAAGAAGGCAACACGAGACATCGCACCTATCGTCGAGAGCGGTTACTAACAGGTTAAGTGGAGTATTCGTCACACACGACGATACCGCACATTTACAACGGTTCAAGTTGTTTAGCTACAGGTGAACAACAAAGGTTGTTAACATGGAAACTCAAGCAAGCATAGCATAGCACACAAACATGGCAAGAGTTTAAGCATAAGGTAAACTAGCTATCTAGTCAATTTAAGTGAGGCACAACCTAAACATGGCATACCACAAAGTACCCCCACGACAATTTAAGAATTTGGTACTGTTCTGCCCTAAACCATATTTTAGGTTGGTTAACAGCAGCAAACAATAGCATAAACACCAAGTACATGAAAAACCAATCAAGTTACATATAAATAACACTCCAAACGGAGTTACGGTTAAAAGATACAAGAAAAACAAGTTTGGAACACAATCTGCCAACATCAGGAAGCACACTTTAGAGCAATCAAGGTCATAGGCATCACAGATCAAAAGAAATTAAGCGAGCAACATGGCATCGGAAAATTACAGACTTAGAGAAAAACAGAGGTGGTTGTCAAAAATAGTAGCATAGCAACTTTGGAGCTCAACATATCTATGACCAGAAATGCTAACATGACAATGCAATACATATAATGAAAGTAGACATGATGCTTAACAGTATGCAAAAAGAATCAATGCAATAGGCATCATGGATGTGTCACAATCATCATGCAAACTTGCAATAAAATAATAATAGCAACACTTAACAGAAATTAGTAGCAGTTAAACAGTCGGATCCCCACTTCAATAGTGATTAACAGCATCAAGATGGCCTCAAATCAAAATGCTCCCAAAAGATGAACTGAAGTAGACACAATTCTAAACAAATTTCCTTTTGGGCACAACGTCATCCGAGCTACGGTTTACTCGCAATCTACACCGCAAAAATGAATCAGCAGAAAACAATTCCCGACTTGGAAAAAATCACAAGGGGTAAACTAAAAAAAATAAACGGGCCTCACCCCACATGGGCCGATCCCAACTGGCCGGTACCGGATCCGGCTCGGGCTGGAGGCCGACTGGTGGGCCGCACGAAGCTGGTGGGCCGCTGGGGCCTACGGGATCCACGAGGGCGTCGGCTGGAGCCGGCCTGGATCGGGACGCGGCCGTCACAGTGCAGGTGCGCGGTGACCGCCGGTCGCCGCTGGCGAGGAGGCGTGGTTGGGGCGGCGCGAAGGATATCGAGGTGCAGCGCGGCTGGATTCGCGCGGGGGCTCGGCGGACCTAGCGTCGAGGTCGTCGGAGCGGAGTTCTGCGGGCGGAGGCGAGCCAAGCTTCGTGACAGCTACTCCTTGCCGGTCATGGCGCGTCGGCTGGCCTGGACAGAGAAGATAGAGATGAGGGAGAGTATAGGAGGAGGAGGAAGGAGAGGGAAGAGGTGGTGAGGCCGGCGGTGGAGGTGCTCACCGAGCGAGGCGGCGGCCAGCTGCCGGCGGCTGCTTGCCGGACATTGAGTGGCGCGGCTGTGAGGCGTCGTGGAGGAGCTCGGCGGCGGCGCGGGCTTCCCAGCCCTGTTCGGGCCCGACGGAGGGCTGCGGCGGAGATTCCAGGGCCCTGCGGGGCCCGAATCGGTGGGAGGCTGGCCAGAGGTGGAAAGAGACTGTGGTGGGGCGACGTGGCACTCATCTGGACCCTCGATCTGCATATCCAATGGCTTGAGATGGCTGGAAGCTAGGGTTTTCGAGATTTGGAGGGAAAATGGGAAGATCTGGCAAAGTGGAGGGGGGGTGGCTGCAATTTTGGCTCAGGGGAAACCCTAGAAAGGGGTGGGAGTGTAGTGGTCTTTATATAGCCCAGGTGGCTGGCAGTTTGCAAAAACATCCCCGGTTTTACTCTCGCGCGTGCGGTGTTTACTTTCTGACCGCCGGGGGTCCGCGGACCTCCGATTCGGGTAAAACTTCGAACTGCGCGATCAACGCGTCGAGCCGGCGGCGTTCACCTCGCGCTGGAACCGTTCCGAGAACACCTTTCAACGCGCTATAAAATATCCCGTTTAATTATTAAACGGGGTTTTTCGTTCCGTTGGATGCGGCTGGTCTCGTGCGGTTTTCGTGACGGTGATCGGGTGAAAACCCGCCATCGCAGAGGTCGAGTGTCAGTGTTGCAAGGTTCGGTCTCCGTCCAATACGAGATAAGAGGAGGAAAAATAATCGTCGATCGACAAATCGGGGATGCAAACACCGCAAACAAATCAGACAATCAAACAATTCACACCGATAACAATTTTTTTATTTTTTTGTGAAATCTGGGCTGTTACAATACAACACCACCAACAAGGGATCTCGTCCCGAGATCCTGGAAGATCCGGGGGAGAGGGGGGAGAGAAAAGAGAGACGACGTTCTTCAACACCACCAACAAGGGACTCTGCTTCATGTCGAACGAATATCGTCCATCGAGAAACTTTCCGCAGAGAGATGGCGACGTTGAAAAACGAAACCATCAGGTGATGAAGGGGAAGAATGACACTTCAAAGCGACGATCAAGGGAAGTACTCTCACTCAAATCGTGAGGATACTAGGCAAGAGGTGGAAAGTCAATGGACGACCAAGATGTTTACAAAGATTCGGAAGAACTAAAGGTACTACAGGATTTCCCAACCTGAGATCGGAATCAAGACAATATGCTGCAAGCAAGGCATTGTAACGATTTCGGTACTCCACACACTTGAGATCCTAGAGTTTGAAGGGGATAAGGCAAGAATAAAACACTTACGACACTTGTCCTGACCAGAGAAAGGGTAAGGAGTAAAAAGAATCATACTCTTTGATAACTAACTTAGTAACTACAAAATAGTTTTTGTCTAGACTAGACTTCGGCCAGAAAAGGGATCCTACGGTCCGTAAGGCTCTGATACCAAGTTGTAAGGCCCGATATGCGGTACTGTTCCAGATCTAGATGTTTCCATCCAGATCTGGGGACGAAGCACATATCGGTCCCACCGCGACATATGACAATGCCATATGCCCCGGATTTCCAACATGATATCACAACATTACAGCTACAAGGATACAACATCTCATACAATCGGCATACAACTGCCTTAATACAATACAACAGCGGAAGATACATGTCTGAGTACAGACTACAATCAAATGCCTAGTGGCAAAGAGAAAAACATCGATCCTCGTAACCACACAGGTCCAGGCTCTCCGCCGGGATCCGCCTAACTAGTCGTCGTCGAGTCTCCACGTGAAACATCGATCACCACACATGTTGTCGATCAAGAACCCTGTAAAGAGTTTGGGGTAGTATCATGAGTACAGAAGTACTTAGCATCCAACTGTAGTGGTCAACTGACCCAGCAAGGACTTCATCATTCGTCATTCTAGGACAACTAGTAGTTTACGGTAAGGAAGGGGTAAGTGGTGAGGTTGCTGCCGTACTAGCATTTATGAAGTGGCTAACGATCTAGAGAGTAAGATAAGAAGCCAAGCATTCGATGAGTAATCGCCTCGAGCAAGTCTTGCTATCAGCTAATTACGCAAACATAACACCTATCCTATCCTTGTCCTCCTCTTCGCATCCCGACGAAAAAGAAGCAGTCAAGGCACACACACGTTCATCAAGTTATATTAAAATTTTCTCAGTTGTTGTTGTCTATGAACAAGGAGTATGTCTCAAGTCGTCCATAACCGTGGACACGGCTTCTCGAAAAGATTTAACCCTGCAGGGGTGTACCAACTGCCCATTACAAGGCTCCGCACGCACGCCCATCTCTCTCAGTTGCTACCCATCATAGGCAACCATTTTATGATTTAGTTTTGAGAGATCCGAAACGAAAAGTCCCTCTAGCTAACAACGAACAAATCCGGTTGGACCCCGGGGAGTCGACACCCAATCCAAAAGCCGGCCACGCTATCGGATCGGACTCTACCGTATGACGCAGGTCGGATTGCCAGTAATTCTCACATGAGGCCGGGTCCTAGCTGATTGTAAGGCCCCCGATGTGGTGCTAACTCAAGTTAGTCGCTTTCGCGTCCCGCTCAAGTTAGTAGCGCATAAAAGGCCACCAACTCACGACACTCGCACTCGTGTCGCTGCCGGATTCTCGACAACAGGTATAAGTACAATGAACTTTTTACTAAGACATAAATATATAGAGTCCAGGGCATACATCGTCGCTGGTAGTTATTACATCATGTCAAAGGTCCATAGACCCAACAGTACATCATGCAACAAGCGGAAGACAATCACGACCGAGTGCGGTCAAAATCCAAATGGCCCTAGAGAGGGCTACACATAAGCAAGTCCACCCACGGATCATCGGAACCCAACTATAGGATCTACTGAGCGAAGTCGTCCTCATCGTCGTCCTCCGGGGGCACCTCCACGAAGTAACGTCCGGTGCTCGGGTCGAGGTAGTAGTCAACTGCAGTGGCCGATCAGGCAAAACAGTAAAAGCATAAAAGGAAACCAGGGGTGAGATTATATCATTACATGATAACTAACTCCCTGCGGTAAGACAAGGTAAAAGGAAAGGTTGCAGCCGTACTAGCATATATGGTGGCTATCGTTCTATTAGAGTAGAGGTAAGATCCAAGAATGCACGTGACATTGTGTCATAAGTATGCTATCCACCTACTTACGGCAAACATAACACAATCTTGATCTTCTCTCGGTCCCCCTGGACGAAGAAAAGCAGCCAAGGCACTCACACGGTAGGCAAGTTTTAATTATGATCCAATTTGATGTTATTCTATGAACAAGGAGTAGGCCTCAAGTCGTCCATAACCGCGGACACGACTTTTCGAAAATATTTAACCCTGCAGGGGTGTGCCAACTGCCCGTCATAGGCTTCGCATGTACGCCCGGTTTCCATTTGGCTAGGTAAGCGCCTGAAACTCCGGAACGTCAGATTCCCTCTAACTAACAACGCACAATTCCGGGTGGCCCCCGGTGAGTCGACACCCAACTCAAAAGCCGGCCGCGCTCTCGAATCGGTCTCTACCGTCTGTCGCAGGTTTGGGTTGTCGGTTAATCGCACATGGGAAACCGGGTCCTCAGCCGAACAAGGTGGGCCAGCCAAGGAACAAGTCCTCCTGGCCCGGGGTGGTTTGTAAACAACTGGGGTACCACCAGCACACACACGTTGCAAATAGTAAATCAGCTCGGGCCACCACTAGAACTGTTTGGAGATATGTAGGTAAGACAATGGGACCCCATAGAATCCCACATGCGATTAGGCACGCTCGTCAAGAAACACAATACCCGGAACTCGGGACCTAGGTGACTCAAATGGAACAAAACACCTGGCGGGAACAGCCCGGTCTCCCATCTTTCGTCAAGTATAATTAACATCATAATACTAAATATCAACCAACTTCTTTAATAACATGATATCCCAATGATAGCATAGGGTAAGCAGCAGGTTTTCCTAATCATACTAAGCAATGGCTGAGTAGCGGTAACTTAGCAATACAATGTTTTGCTGGGATGTGGGGGTCATGGCTGTTTGGTTTTGATTAAGGCATAAGCAAGTGGATAGGATCAAACAATGCATTCTAGACTACAGCTAGGCAGGTAGGCAGAAAGGTATCAAGTAATGGTATAAATCTTCCCCTTGCCTGGGTAATCGGTCGACGAAGCAGACGTAGCAGGGTCCTCGGGCTCGGTGTCGGAAATCTCCACGAACGTCTCCTCGGCGGTCTCAGGTGCTAACGTAAGGTACCGGCAAGGAAAGGCACACAAGTAAGCAATGGGTGCAACGCACAGGCAAAGATGGTATGATCAAGTTTATATAATCAGATTTAAATGAAGGTGGTGAAGACGCGTCAACAACCTCATATGTATTTTAGTTACATTGAATGGCTTTGGTATTAGCCTTAATTTTGGTGTAAGTAGCATGGCAACATGGCATGGCATGAAACAATATCAACAATTAACATAATAAACATCGTGAAAATAATTAGCGATTCCGGAGACGGAGAAAAATGTCGGTGGAATTGACACCGGAAGATACAATAGAAGAAAAGGATCCAGCCACATTGCATATGATAATATGCTAGGGGCAGGTTTTGAGATTGCAAGAACTGAATACAACATGGAACAGAACTTGACCTGATCAGATGAACAAAATTCAACATGCACTTAAGTTCAAAAGAATGCAAAGAAAGGAAGGCAGGGTTTTGAAATGGCTAAGTGATCACACCATGTCCATTTGAGTTGCACAAACACCAAATGGACATCACCATCTAAATCCTTGGATTTTCCTACCCCAAAACTATATAAGATACGGCACCAGTTGAATTTTCAAAACACAGTTGCAAATACCAAGGAATTCAGGGGTCTGGGTGCAAAATGCACCACTTTGCATTTGGAAAAATCCCAAGTGGAAAAACACTCATCACCATGATGACCCTGGGGAAAAGCTACCCCAAACTCATATATGGCATGCCCCATGTTGAATTCTTCAAACAGATTGCAAAAATGAAAAGGACTTGGGGGCCTAAGTGCAAAATTGCCAACACTCCAAAAATAGAGGGGGGAAATGCAAATTGTACCTCAACATGGTGATCAGTGGGCAAAACTACCCCAAATTCATATATTGGATCACATGTTTGGGGCAGTGAGCATTTGAAATTCAAATTCAGATTTGAATTTGAATTTTGAAAAGATTTGGAAAAGAAAAACAAAAGAAAAGAAAAAGAACAGGCACTAGCCTAAATGGGCTGCCTCGGGCGTCAGGGCCCAACTCTCCTTCTCTCCTCCACGGCCCATCTCGGCTGAGACAGAAAAAAAACAACAAAAAAGAAAAAGGTCTCGCCGACTGGATCTTGGGCCCAAGGCCACTTCTCTCCTCCCAGTCCTAGGCGGCTGCCTCCCTTCTGAACTGAACCCGCGCAACTCTAAAGAAGGCGACACCTTCCTCTGAACCCGATGCAGCGACAACTTCCAGTGAGCCTCACCTCGAGCTCCGGCTACCTCCTCGCGAGCTACCATGGGGGAACCCGAGAGGGGAGATCACTCTACACGACGGTGCACTTCACGGCCACCATCTCCTCACAACCTCGCCGGAAACTTCACGGGAATAGCACGACGGCGAGGTGTTAAAAGCTTCAGACTGATAGAGCGCAAGGCGCCAACTTTGGTCGACCCGCGCGTCGTGCACGCGGCGTCTCCGTCCATGGCATCACCTCCAGCATCTAGAGGGCACATCCATGAAGCCGTGGGTACCCTTGCCCTGGCCGGAATCTCACTGGAGCGGAGGCTACCTTCTGATAGAGGCGAAGGTGTCCCGATGTTTCGATGAGATGGTGGAGATCGATTTTGGTGGAGTAGACTTTCACGACCCGACTACGAACGTGCGAAGACGTTGCGCCTTAGCAATCGCTAAACCAACTCCGAGAGGTTATTGATCCCGCGGATGCACGATCAACCTGACCACGAAGGTCAATTCCTGCAAGCAATCGAAGAACAAGCAAGAACTAAGAATTGCAATCTGGATATTGCGAATATAAGATGAAAGATTAACAGAAGTTGGGGTTCCAATGCGGTCTTGGCCTGGTCGGACGACACAAACGAAGAACTCGAAGTTGCGGCTATGGCTAACTTAAATCTAATTAAAACCCAAGTCTAAACGACGCCCTAAGGGCTGTATATATGGGGGAACAGAGGGGATTTTCGTGACCCCTTGGAGGTGGGGTCCGAAAACAACCCTAACTCGGTTTCCCCACACATACGGACTCTAAAAACAGCCTATAATGTGGTATTTCGAAATTACATGGGCCCAGCCCAATATTAAGGTGACGCAGCACCTATAATTGCTCTTGGACGAAAATAATGAAGTGGCATCTCGTGTATTCCGTCCAAGCCTTCATGCATGCCTTATGGTGGCTTCAACGTGCGAAAATCCCCACTGGAAGCTCCACTGTACTTTCCCCTGCGCGCACCTTCTTCTCCATTCTTGATCCCGCTCCAATGACCATCCTTCTTGTCCATGCTAGGTCCTTCATTCATAAGCAAAACAAAAGTATCTAATTTAGGCAGCATCATATGTTCATGAACAATAGAAGGATTCGCAAGAAACGAAAGTACCTGATAATTTAGTTGACGTGCACGTGCTCTAGTAACTGGTCCAGTATGTGTAGTTGGTGAGGGTATGGGTGTAACATTAGTAGGGATGTCCTCATCACCTTCACCTGAACTTCACGGCGGCGCTACACCTCGACTGCAACACGGTTCAGACGCGGGCTTCGTCGCTCCTCTACGCGGAAAAGGCTAGCCCTTGGCTGCCAAAAGCATGATCTGAGCAGCCCTGGAGCGCGCGAAAAGACATCCGAGACACGCCACGGCACGGCGTGCATGAATTCCTCACCGGCGACAAGCATGCGCGGCGGAGCTTCTACTGCTATCGGTGACAGAACGTTACGGGCATCTACAGGCAAAGGCGTGGGCATCAGCTCACCTTGTGGGTCGCAACGCGCGTCCCAACCTAGCAGTAGGGGAAGGAGGAGCTCGGCGTCGTCGTCGGGGAAGAAGGGGGTCCGCGGCGGTCGACCCCGTTGCGGGGACGATTGGATCCACCGGGCGTCGATCTGAGGAGGGGAAAGGATCACGGTGAGATCAGGGGCCAAGACGCCAAGCGCACAACCACGGCGGCGTCAAGACGGCGAAAAATTGCGGCGGAACTCACCGGAGCTAAGAAGAACAGGACAGAGGAGGGGAGCTCATCCCGGCGGCGGCGAGGGGGAAACTGTGGGAGGAAAGGAACCCTAGGGGGTCCTGCGGGCTCTGGGGCTTGGAATATATGGAGGGGGAGCCTCCATTCCACGTCGTTCGCATCGACGTCGACGCTCCTCACCGGTGTGAGAGAGGAGGAAGGAGGGACCGGCGACAGCGTGGAAAGGCGATGAAGGGGAGCGCTCGGATCAGAATCCAACGGTGGGCGTGTCTCTTGCGTACCGCTTCGCTGGACAGGCCAGCTGGGCTGCGGGGAAAGAGGCCCAGGTGGGATGGGCTTGAAGGAAAAAGGAGGAAAAAGAAAAGAAAAGAGAACCCCTGGCTATTTTCTATTTAAGAAAACAGAAAATACTTGGGGAGTTTTTCAGGAATATTCACAAGGAAATAATTCACACAAAATATGCAAAATGATCCTTGATATATTCACCAATTTATAAAATTGGTTTGGCCATTTTTAGAGCAACTTAAATGTGGGACCATTTTTGAAATTCAAACCACATTGAACTATGGCCCACATTGTTAGAGTTGGAAAAAATGGTGCAAGGATTTTGAAAAGCTTGGGAAGGGGAAAGAATTGGCTATGCCAAGTTTGGGGTCAAGGGGAGTATGCATGCAACATGGAAAATTCCTCAAACACTCTTCTTGAACCATTTTGATTGAATTCAAAAGCAATTCAAATGAGCTCCAATCCCAATGCCATTTGAAATCATCACATGAAATTATATGAACTAGCACCATGCCAAGTTACAAAGTCAACAGACAAGGTACAATTACAAGATGTTTTCTGGGAACTGCATGTGGGCTGTTACAGCACTCCCCCACCAACACAGGATCTCGTCCCGATATCTAAGCCTGAAACAACTCTGGATACTCAGAACGGAGATGATCTTCACGCTCCCACGTTGCTTCATTCTCCAAATGATGTGCGCACTGGACCTTCATGAACTTGACGGTCTTGTTGCGAGTCTTGCGCTCGGACGTCTCAAGAACACGGACTAGACTCTCTGAGTAGGAAAGGTCCGCACTCAGCTGTATCTCGCCCAAGTCAACGGCCTGCTCTGGCTTCTTGAAGCACTGCTTTAGCTGGGACACATGGAACACGTCATGCACCATGGATAGACTCTCTGGGAGCTCGAGCCGAAAGGCAAGGGGTCCTCTAGTCTCAAGGATGCGGAAAGGTCCGACAAATCTTGGAGCGAGCTTTCCTTTGATGCCAAAGCGGTGAGTTCCCCTCAATGGAGACTCTCTCAGGTATGCCCAATCACCAACCTAAAACGCTACACCACGGTGCCTTTTGTCATAATAGGCCTTCTGCCTTGACTGTGTTGCCTTTAGGTGCTCTCGGACAATCTTCACTCTGTCCTCTGCCTCTTGGATAACATCTGGACCGAACAACTGCCTCTCTCCTTTCTCGGACCAGTTCAAAGGTGTCCTGCACTTCCGGCCATACAAGACTTCAAACGGCGCTGCCTGCAGACTTTCCTGATAGCTGTTGTTGTAAGAGAACTCAGCATACGGCAAGCACTCTTCCCACTTCATGCCAAAGGATATGACACATGCCCGAAGCATGTCCTCGAGGATTTGGTTCACGCGCTCGACTTGCCCACTTGTCTGAGGGTGATAAGCGGTACTGAACAACACTGTCGCACCAATCGCCTTTTGAAAGGCCTGTCAGAACTTAGAAGTGAAAAGGCTTCCTCTATCGGAACTGATCTTCTTGGGAATGCCATGCAAAGACGCAAATCTTGCGGTGTACAAATCCGCCAACTGAGCTGCTGAAATGGAGTCTTTCACTGGAAAGAAGTGGGCAACCTTTGAAAGATTGTCAATGACAACAAAGATGTCATTGTTCTTCTTCTGCGACAAGGGGAAGCCTGTGATGAAATCCATCTCTATGTGATCCCATTTCCACTCCGGAATCTCAAGTGGTTGAAGCAACCCTGCAGGCTTATGGTATTGTGCCTTCACTCTCCTGCACACATCACACTGAGACACGTAACGGGCAACATCCCGCTTCATACGAGTCCACCAAAAGCTTTGCTTGAGATCTTGATACATCTTTGTACTGCCAGGGTGAATAGACAACTTGGAATCATGGGCTTCCTTCATGATGACCTCTCTGAGATCTCCCTCCTTGGGAACAACAACTCGCTCTTCGAACAACACGGTGCCGTCATTATGCACTGAAAAGCAACCGTACTTTGGAACTGAGGCGGCAATACCCTGTTTGATCTTTTGTATCATTGAGCTACCAGACTGATCTTCACGGATCTTCTCATGGATAGTGGGCTCTACCACAAGGTTGGCAAGGTAGCCTGCTGGAACCATCACGAGATTGAGCCTTCGAAAGGACTCACACAGATCAGGGTGGATCTTCTGCACCTGGATATTATTGCAATCGCCCTTGAGGCTCAGCGCATCAGCTATGACATTCGCCTTCCCAGGCGTGTACTGAATATCAACGGTGTACTCAGTAATAGTTTCAAGCCATCTTCTTTGCCTCAAGTTCAGATTTGGCTGAGTGAACAAGTACTTCAGACTCTTGTGGTCGGTGAACACATCCACCTTCCTTCCTAAGAGGAGGTATCGCCAAGTGATCAAAGCGTGCACAACTGCTGCAAGCTCCAAGTCGTGCGTGGGATAATTCCTGTCACTCGTCTTCAACTGTCGTGAGGTATAAGCCACAATATTTCTGTCTTGCATCAAAACTCCGCCTAGACCTTGCAAGGAGGCATCACAAAACACCTGAAAAGGTTGTGACTCATCTGGCGGCGTGAGAATTGGAGCTGTACTCAACTTCTCTTTCAACTCCTCGAAGGCTGACTGGCAAGCTGGTGACCAAGTGTACCGTTTGCCTTCGCACAACAATTCAGTCATTGGCTTTGCTATTTTGTAGAAATTCTGCACAAACCTCCTGCAATAACTGGTGAGGCCGAGAAAACTCCTTAGCTGCTTCACATTCTTCGGCGGAGCCCACTCTTGAATAGTGCAGACTCGCTCTGGATCAACCGCAATTCCCTCAGCGGAAATAACATGGCCCAGAAAATTGACCTTGTCCAGCCAAAACTCACACTTGGACAACTTGGCATAGTAACGGTGCTCTCTCAACTTCTTCAGCACCAGGCGTAGAGGTTCCTCATGTTTAGCCTCTAACTTGGAATAGACAAGAATGTCGTCGAGGTAGAGGATCACGAACACATCAAGCCATTCTTGGAAAAAATAGTTCATAGCTCTCATGAATGTTGGAGGGGCGTTTGAGAACCCGAAAGTCATGATTGTGAACTCATACAGCCCATAACGTGTGCTGAACGCGGTCTTGGGAATGTCCTCTTCACGAACACGGATTTGGTGATACCCCATCCTCAAGTCGAGCTTGGAAAACACCTTAGCCCCATTCACGGGGATCAACCCCGGCAAATCCCATGGTCAGGGACCCTGGGTTAGTCATAGAGATAGGCACAGTTTGGACGATACTCGTCGGCTAACAGGAGAAGCACTTCCTGCTCGATATTATCACGTGAGGGGGCGGTTACAATGGAGGCCAAGGCGAGTTCTCGCAAGGCTAGGATGAGTAGATGCGTACTTAGATGATCTGGACGTCTCCCCTCCTAGCCTTTATATACTAGGCTGAGTCTCGGGGAGTCCGTGCTAGGTTACATAGGTAGTTCCCTAATTCTAGTCCTTCCATGTACGCCAAGTTGCACCTTCCATGTTAGTCGCGGACTCCTACGTCGGTGCTTGGTTGGGCCAATCACGGGCCTGTCGTAGCTTCCCAGCGGACCTTCTGTCTTCACACGCACCAGGTAGTCTCACATGTAGGAGTCGTGGGGTCACCCCCTCGTCAGTAGCCCCCGAGTGCCCAGGGGACTCGAAGAGTCGTGCAGGGACTCGAATTCATCTGCGCCTTATTGTTTTTAAGCGTGGTATCACCACGGGTCACTGGCAGTTTTGAGCCATGACAATATCTGTTTCGAGGGATTGCTAAGCTGAAAGGGCCAAAGGAGTCGACTTGTCGAGCCTTGGTGAATTGTTCTAGTGACAAATACCACAGTAGCCCAATCAAGCTCATGTCCCTCAACATGAACTTGGAACACTGGTGTCAAGAAAAGTCATGCCGCTGCAGGTCTTATAGGATCAATTGCCGCCAGTCTAAGCACATAGCCTGAGCACGTCCGCTCGGCTCTTTCTATCATGCAAGCGCATGGAAAAGTTCGGGAGTGAAATCGCTCTACGGAAAGTCCCGACCCGGCTGTTCTACGCAGCGGGGTCTTACCTACACGCTAAGCTTGCGTGGCATCTGGGTACAGTGTGTCGTAGCCCAGGCGTAATCGTTTTTGTTGAGGCACGGAGCCTGATTTAGCAATGCACCCACTAGGAATAAACAATCAAGTGAGCTGTTTTAGTCATCACTCGCGGAGTTTGTAGTGAACTCAAGCGAGGAAAATAAGATAGCACCCACTCGGAATGTCGTCGAGTGTGCGAGTAAGTCATGTTTGCTGAATGGCTGAATCTTTTTTTTTTGGGCGAGTGGTCACTCGAATGCTTTTTTGCTCTTGGGGTGAGGGAGCACCCGAACTCTGATAGTATGTTGTTTCTGCTGGTGCGAGTGATCACTCGAGCACATCTTTGCCTTCTGGGTGAGGGAGCACCCGGACTCAAAAGGGTACTCCCGATGGGAGTAAGAATTTTTTATAGTCAGAAAATTTAGACGTATGGATGGCTCGTGGAATTGTTTGGATCTTTCCAATTGTTTTTACCTTTATTCTTTCCCTTTGGGATGCATTGTCGTTCTGTTTGATGACGTATGACGATGCTTGATTTTCTTAATCCGCCACGTCTTCTGAGCCGTCATAATGATGATTTGGACGTCGCGCTGTTTGTTACCTGTTGGGTTTCCGAGGCTTGTATGGGAAACAAGCGAGATTTGACGCGTCCTGTAAATAATGCTGACCGTGTTAAGGCATCTTCGTCTTGTAATTCGTAACGCTTGGTCCGTTTGGTCTTTTGTGTAATGATGGCGTCGCCTGGGCTTCTGTGTGTTTTTCCTGGTTTTCCCTTGGATTGTGCTATAAGTACTTCCTTTGGTTGCCCGTCCTTGGCATCAATTCTTCGCATCTTTCCCTTCTGCTTCTTCCTCTTCGGATGGCGCCCAAACGTGGTAGCGGTGTAGCTGGGCGAGGCCGTGGTGTTGTAGGGCGAGGTCGTGGCCGCCGTGGTCGTGGTGGCCGTACCCCTCGCTCCTCACGTGGTGGGCGTCATGGTACTGCGTTGGCTCTTTCTTCTTCTTCCTCTATGGAGAAGGGATTTTGGTGCCATGATTTTCTTTTGCATGTTCTTGGGCGGAATGCTGCCTGGATTCCTCTCCCTGCCTCGTTTTCCTCCATTGCTTCTCAGCGTGGCTTGAAGCGCTTCTGGCTCCGACTTCATGGATGCTCTCGTTCTTCTTCTTGAGTGGAGCTGGAATTTGATAGTTCGTCCTTGATCTTCCTTGGGTCTGGTGTGAGGAGGCGAGCAGCGACGATTCTGATGGCTCGAGTGGTGGTTCGTCTGCTTCTCCCGTTTCTTCGTCTTCGGCTGATCCCTCAAGCGATGGTGTTTGCTCTTCTAGTTCTAAGGAAGAATTGGACGTCAACCCAGTCGTCAAGCGGCAGCGGCAGTAGGTGAGGCACCTTGTAGAACTGGAGGACAACGACCTTCTTCTTCTTCGGCTGGGCTGCTACTTTGTCTGTGATGATGCCCGCCGGCCTATGGCACGAAAGTGCCAATTATCTCAGCATGAGCACACATGTAGAAGTTTGAATGTAGCCCAGCTTGTAGTTCCGCAGGTCCTTCTGTAACGGCAAACTGTCGTTTCGACTTCTTTTTAATGAAATGCCTTCGACTCCTTTGTAATGAGAATTGTCTTCGACTCCTTTGTAATGAGAATGCCTTCGACTCCTTTGTAATGAGAATTATCTTCGACTCCTTTGTAATGAGAATTGTCTTCGACTCATTTGTAATAAAAATTGTCTTTGAAGAATCAAGCGCAGGCTTTATGAATTTTTTGTCTCACCGATTTGTAGTTGTCTTTGAATTTATTTATTTTCAAGTCTAGATCGGGTGCGCGTCAGCGCTCCCGATGGGAGTAGCCCCCGAGTCTTTAGGCGATCGCTTGCGATCGGGTGAAGACTAAAGAATCATGCGCTTTTGCAACTTTCTTTTGCTTGGGCTTTGTCTTTTGGCGACAGTCGCGTCTTTGTCGAGGATAACTTCTTTCAGGGGAGCTTTATGGTTGAGCCCCCAGGTCTTAAGTAATAGTCGCGTTTGAGAAGATAGCGTCTCTCGGGGATAGTTCTAGGCTTGAGCCCCCGAGTGTTTTTAAGTAAAAGTCGCGTTTGCGAAGATAGCGTCTCTCGGGGGGTGTTCTAGGCTCGAGCCCCCGAGTGCTCTTAAGTAAAAGTCGCGTTTGCGAAGATAGCGTCTCTCGGGGGGAGTTCTAGGCTCGAGCCCCCGATTGCTTGTAAGTAAAAGTCGCATTTGCGAAGATAGCGTCTCTCGGGGGGAGTTCTAGGCTCGAGCCCCCGATTGCTTTTAAGTAAAAGTCGCGTTTGCAAAGATAGCGTCTCTCGGGGGGAGTTCTAGGCTCGAGCCCCCGAGTGCTTGTAAGTAAAGGTCGCGTTTGCGAAGATAGCGTCTCTCGGGGGGAGTTCTAGGCTCGAGCCCCCGAGTGCTTTTAAGTAAAGGTCGTGTTTGCGAAGATAGCATCTCTCGGGGGGAGTTCTAGGCTCGAGCCCCCGAGTGCTTGTAAGGTGTTTTGGGAAACATTGCTTTATTCCTTCGAATTTTTACATGAGTTGTCGATCGGTGCTGCTGTCGATGTCTTGATAATGCCTAGGGGACTATGGGTAGAACAAGCGTAGGTTCGCTACGTTCCATGGATTTCCCACGTCCTCATTGGTCTTCGGATTTGCCAATCTGTATGCTCCTCCTCCTATGACTTCCGAGATGATGAACGGCCCCTCCCATTGTGGGGCAAGTTTGTGCACTTTCTCCTGTATTAGCTGTAGCACAAGGTCTCCTTTGTTGAACGATCTGGTCCGCAGGCGACTGCTTTGATATGTGCGCTGCTTGTCCTGGTATCCTTCGGATCTTGTGATAGTTGTGTCTCGTGCTTCGTCTGTTGTGTCCTTGTCGTTCTCCAGCGCTTCTTCTGCCTCTTCTTCTTCGTACCCTGAGATTCTGGGTGCTCCGAATTTTAGGTCGTGCGGTAGTACTGCTTCTACCCCGTATACCAGGAAGAAGGGTGTATACTTGGTCGAGCTATTTGGGGTGGTGCGCAGGCTCCATAGGACTGCGGGGAGCTCTTCTATCCAGTTGCCTGCGGCTTGCTCGAGTGGTGCCAGGAGTCGCTTATTTATTCTTCCGCATACTAAACCGTTTGTTTTCTCCAGTTGGCCATTAGATTGCGGGTGTGCGACTGATGCGTAGTTGATTTTGATGCCCAATTCTTGACAGAAGTTTTGGAACTCTGCCGTTGTGAAGTTGGTACCGTTGTCTGTGATGATGTTGTGTGGTACTCCGAATCTGAAGATAATTGATTTGATGAAGTTGACTGTCGTGAGGGCTGTTGAGCTGGTGATTGGTACTGCCTCGATACATTTGGTGAATTTGTCGATTGCGACCAGTAGGTGTGTTCTTCCTCCTTTTGATGATTTCTTGAGTGGGCCTACCATGTCGAGTCCCCATGTGGCAAATGGCCATGATAATGGTATGGTTTTGAGTTCTGATGCTGGGGCGTGCGGCCTGCTGGCGAATTTTTGGCATGCGATGCAACGCCGTACAATATCCTCTGCGTTTATCATGGAGGTTTGCCAATAGAATCCTGCTCGAAAGGATTTTGCCACGAGTGCTTGACTGTTGGCATGGTGCCCGCAGGTGCCTTCGTGAATCTCCAGTAGTAGGGCTTTGTCGTCTTCCTCGTCTATGGACTTTTGTAGGACCTAAGAAATGTTGCGCTTGTAGAGCTGTCTGTTGATTACTGTGAATGCTTTGAATCATCGACTGATGCGTCGGGCTTCTGCAACGTCTTGTGGTAGGTTGCCTTCGATTAGGAATCGAAGAAAAGGTCTTGGCCAGGCCGGGTCTTCGAGTGCTGCTAGTTCTTCAACTTCGATTGCTTGGCTGTTTGTAGCGTCAGCTACGCTCATTGCCGCCACCCGTGCTGGCTCATTTGTGTCGTCTTCTTCCGCGACCGCTTTGGGCTCCGCTGGCTTTGCTTTTATTGATCTCTGATTGATGCTTTCGAGGAAAACGCCTGGTGGTATTGGTCCTCGAGTCGACCCGATGTTCGCGAGTTCGTCGACTTCTGTATTGTTTGCTCTGGGGATATAGTTGAGTTCACGGCCATCAAATCCTCCTTCTAGCGCATTGTAGAGCTTTTGGTAAGCTGCCATGTTGTCTGCGACTGCGTTGCAGTCTCTCATCGCCTACTGGACGACGAGGTTGGAGTCGCCATAGATCTATAGGCGAGTGGCACTGCAAGTTTTTTCCATGTGCATGCCATGAATTAGCGCCTCGTACTCTGCTTCATTCTTGGAGGCGTTGCTGAAGTTGATCTGGAGGATGTATTTGAGCTTCGTTCCTTTGGGGGAGACTAGGACGACGCCTGCTCCAGCTCCTTGCTGTCTTTTGGATCCGTCGAAGTACATCGTCCATGAGTTGGACAAGTCTGGCGGCCCTGGTGTTTGGACTTCTGCCCACTCGACCAGGAAGTCTGGGAGTACTTGGGCTTTGATTGCTATTGGGTGTTTAAACTGTAGGTCTCGCGGACTAAGCTCCATGTTCCACTCGGCCACTCAATCGGTCGCGCCGGGATTGTTGAGTATGTCCGCGAGTGGTGCGCTGCTCACGATTGTGATGGAGTGTTCGTCGAAGTAGTGCGATACTTTCCTGGAGGTCATGATGATGGCGAGCAAGAGCTTCTGTAAATGTGGGTACCGCTGCTGTGGCTTCGTGAGTAGCGTGCTCAGGTAAAAAATTGGTCTTTGGATGCTTTGGATTTTGCCTTCTTCTGCACGCTCGACGACAAGCACTAAGCTCACGACGCTGCTGCGTGCTGCTATGTAGAGATATAACTTTTCCTTTTCTTTAGGCACCGTCAAGATTGGTGGGGTAGAGAGGGTTTTCTTCAGGTCTGCGAATGCATTGCTGGCTTCCTCGGTCCACTCGAATTTTTCTCCTTTTCTCAGCAGTTTGTAGAAAGGTAGGGTCCTTTCGCCTAGCTTGCTGATGAAGCGGCTCAATGCTGCGAGTTTTCCTGTGAGCTGCTGTATTCCTCTGGTGTTGGTTGGCCTTTGCATTTTGGCGATTGCTTGAACCTTTTCCGGGTTTGCTTCGATTCCTCGAGCAGAGACCATGTACCCGAGTAGTTTTCCGTCTGGGACGCCGAACACGCATTTTTTGGGGTTCAACTTGATCTTGTACTTGTTGAGGGCCCCGACGTCTCGCAGAGGTCGTCGAGTACTGTGTTTGCGCTGTAGGTTTTGATGACAATGTCGTCTACATAGACCTGGACGTTCCTGCCGATCTGGTCTCTCAAACATGCTTGCATCATCTGTTGGTACATGGCTCCGGCATTTTTTTGTCTGAAGGGCTTGTATCCTGAGTATGCGTCGAGGAAAGATAGGAGGTCGCATCCTGCTGTGGAGTCGGTTATTTCATCGATTCTTGGCAGGGGGAAGGGGTCTTTTCGGCAATGCTTGTTGATAGGCCCATAGTCGACGCACATCCTCAGTACCTCGGTGTCCTTTTTAGGGACTAGGACTGGGTTTGCTATCCATGTTGCTTTCTTTGTCTCTCTGATGAACTGTGCGTCGAGTAGTCGGTTGACTTCTTCTCTGATTGCTCTGCGTTTGGGCTCTGAAAACCGTCGCAGCGCTTGTTTTACTGGCTTCGTATTTGGCTTGATGTGAAGCGCGTGTTCCGCGAATTCTCGTGGTATTCCTGGCATGTCGGCTGGGC
The DNA here is from genome assembly GCA_950022295.1 of Bromus sterilis. NCBI lineage: Eukaryota > Viridiplantae > Streptophyta > Magnoliopsida > Poales > Poaceae > Bromus > Bromus sterilis. The sequence goes on from OX465596.1 coordinate 238,511,511, forward strand.
ACCAGCCGAAAAATTTCCATTCTTCACGGAGGAAGGTTATGAGGGGGGTTGCTTTCTATTCTGGAAGGTGGGCATATACGCGGACTGTCTTCACTGGATCTGTTGGGTGTACTTGGTGTGTGATCTTGTCGCTGTCGACGCTGAAGTCGCGACCGAATTCCTTTGTCTCACTTCTGTTTGCTAGTGTAAATATACTTTTGTCCGTCACCATGGCTATTTCTTTGAGCTGTTGTTGGGATCCGAATGTGTCGGTGACTTTGTGGAAGTCGCGGTCGCACTGGTCCGATTTGATGAAGCTTCCCTTGACTGTGATGATTCCTGCAGGTCCTGGCATCTTGAGCTTGAGGTATGCATAGTGTGGAACCGCCATGAACTGTGTGAACGCCGGTCGCTCGAGTATGGCGTGATACTGCGACTGCCAGTCGAGCACTTCGAACTCGAGCGCTTGTTTTGCGAAGTTGTGCTTGCTGCCAAAGATCACATCAAGTTGTATTGTTCCGATGGAGGTGGCTGCTTCGCCCGGAACTACGTCGTGTATTGTGGTGCCTGACTTCTTCCAAACTGATCGTGGGATTAACATCTTGTGTAGGGTGCTGGCGAAGATTATGTTGAGACTGTTGCCTCCGTCCATGAAAATTCTGTCCATGTCGTATCCTCCAATCTAAGCCTCGAGGACCAGGGGTGCATGCCCGGGTCTCGGGACTGCAGGTGGATGGTCGCTCTGTGAGAAGGTGATGCTGGTCTCAGCGCCGCTCAGTTGGTAGGTTTCAGTTGTCTTTAGGCCTTCGGCTGCTTCAGCTTACAGGGTGTAGGCATCTTGCTTTGCTTTCGAGGGTCTTCCTTCTTGGATCATGCAGATTCGTCCCTGGGACGTGGGGTATTGCTCCTTGATACGTCCAAAACGTATCTACAATTTCTGCTCGCTCCATGCATGTTTTGTGTGATATTGTTATGATCTAGATACACTTTCATACACTTTTGATCATATTTGGACTAACCTATTAACTCAGTGCACCAAAGTGCCAGTTCCTGTTTTCTGCTGTATTTCTATTTCAGTTTTCCCCCATATAAAAAGTGCCAGAAAAATTCCGGGAAAAATATAGGAAAAATCAGCGTACAGGAAGCTTCGCGAAGAGCCCGAGTGGGGCCAGAGGGGAGCCAGGGGGGCCCAGGCGGCCACACGGCGCGGCCCCACCCCTGGCCGCACCAGGGGGGGGGGCCTGGTCCACCTCTGGCTGCCCCCCTTCGCCATATATTCTCCGTCACGGGAAACTTCGAAAAAGAGAACCATTTTTCGCGATCTCGCCTCCGTTCCGCCGCCGCCGCGCTTCCGAGATCGGGAGCACCAGAAGACCTCTTCCCGGCACCCTGCCGGAGGGAGGATTGACCTCCGGGAGTCTCCTCTCCACCATGGATGCTCCCCGGATGTCTCGTGAGTAGTTTTCCTTGGACCATGGGTCCGTGATCAGTAGCTATGTTATGTTCTCCTCCCCTCTTTGTTCTTCATGGTTTAGACCTCGTGAGCTGCCCTACATGATCGAGGCACTTTTGTAATCTTTCTGCTATTGCTATGCTGAGTTTGATGGGATCTGTGGATTATGAGATTATGTTCAGATTGTGATTGAGTAATATATTTTGTTTTTATCTCTTATATTTTTGTTCCTAAGTAATTCTTGCATGTTCTCCGTTGTTGTTTATTGCTTTGGCCAAGTAGTAGGTAGTAACCCAAAGAGGGAACGTTATGCTCGATTGTGGGTTCATGCCCCCCGATGACACGCTTGAGTGATAGAAACATGAGTCTAGGGGATGTGTTGTTGCCACAAGGGGGAAAACAACGGTGCTTGTAACCGCGGTTGCAAGGATTGTTTACTTTACGCAAAGTGCTTTTTAATGCAGTTGTCTGTTGCTTTGGGTTTACACTTTGGGTGGGGCTCGCAACTTAATACCAGCGAGATGTTCTGGATAGATATCTCAAGGTGGATGATTAGTAGTAGATGCAGTTGGATTTCGGTCTACTTATTTTGGCGTACTGCCCGTGCTTTTGAGCCTCTTCCTTTCTTTTGTAGCATAGTTAGCATTGCGGTGCGTTCATAATCCTGTCAATTGCCCTTCTGTAATTTGTCTACCTGGCATAGCACTTTTATCGTCTTTTGGGAGAGAGACATCACTAGTGAACATCACGTATCCCGGTCCATATCCTCATTACTGTTTTCACGCTCATTTACTTTTCTGCTTTTACTTTCAGTTGCTATCATTATCCTTTGTGTTTGATCCTTTGTGAACAACAAGACCGGAGAGATTGACAACCTCTCTGAACCTCGTTGGGAACAAAGTTATTTGTGTCTGTGTGCAGGTCCGCGTCAGTAGCGCCGCTGACACCTACTTATCATCTCTGGAGTCCTACTGGAGACAAACCTTGGTATCTTTACTGAGGGAAATTTGCTGCCGTGTTGCATCACGCCTTCCACTTTGGGCTCACCAACGAAGGGAGAGAAGACTACACCCGTCAACTCTCGCGTCATCAAAGCAAATTTCTGGCGCCGTTTCCGGGGACTCCGAGTGCTAAGATAGGGGAGTTGCACACTACCCTTTACCTTTGTTTTTTAGTCTTGTTAGTTTACCTTTCAGTTTTTACTTTTGTGTCTTTTATCAAAAATACCAAAAATACCTGTTACCTTGCTTGCTGATGCTATCTTTACCATGGGTGTTGAACCACCCAAATATGGTAGGATGGACATGTTTCACTTGGCTCGTCTTCGATCAATTTGTGCTCGCGCTAAAAACCCTACCGACTTGGTTGAGGGAAAATCATTGGATGAGCATGCTCATTATACGCGGCACCGCCTATCTCAGAAAGGGAAACACTTACGGGATCAAATACAAGTTTCTTATTGCTATGCTGAGTGTTTATGCCACATTTATGATTTTACTTGCCGCTCTAATATAGAGCGTAAACACCTTCCTTTCCAATGCGAGTTTAATGAAAATGATATTCTATCTTCTTATGCCAAAGGTGTTTATGATTACTTTGATGTTGAAAAGATTGAAGAGTTTGTTGCTTTTAAAGGTGCTTATGAGATTGCTTCTTTGATTGAAAAGTATTACGATACTATTCACAAGTCTGAAAACTTTGCTGTTCTTGCTTATTGCTTTGAGAATTATACTTCCAATGCTTATATTGAGGTTTTAAAAATAGAATGTGTGCTGCCCAAGAAGAGGCTAATGATTGCTATGAAGAGGACTCTTATGATTCCGAGGACTCACTTGATACTTCCCTTTCTGATGATTTTGATACTTGCTTTGTTGATGGCCATGATGCCACTATGGATGATGCCTACAAAGATGAACTTGCTATAGTTCCTTATGTTAAGCATGAAATTATTGCTGTTGCACCCACACTTGATTGCCCTATTATCCTTTTGAAATCTCCAACTATTCCGGAGAATTTTGCTCTTATCAAGGCTCAATGTGATGGGTTGCATCTATCTTATCATCCTAAAAACCGTGTTGAAAACAATACACGTGTGCTTGTAGGTCATTAACAACATGATTTATGTGATAGTTATATTCTTGATGTTGTTCATGATGCTACTGAAAATTACTTTGAGAGAGGAAAGTTTGGTTGTAGAAACTTCCATGTTACAAAAACACCTCTCTTCATGTTGAAAATTTTGAAGTTGTTCTTGTTCTACCTTCCTATGCATGTCACTTTGTGCTTCTTTCATTTATTTTCTTACAAGATGCCTATGCATAGGAAGTGGGTTAGGATTAAATGTGTTTCACATTTGCTTCTTGATGCTCTCTTTTTCTTCAATTCTTATTCTCTTGTGAGCGTCTTTCATAATCTTCATGCCTAGCTTAAAGGCATAAATGAAAGCGCTTTCGGGAGGCAGCCCGCAACGAATTTAGGTTTTTATTTTTTCTTTTTTTGTGTATTGATGTTTGTTACTACTGTAGCAACATCATTGTATCTTTATTTTTCAGCTTTGTGCCAAGTTATAGCCTCTTATGGTAAGGGAAGCAAAAGTTGTGACATGCTGTCCAGAAAACAGATTCTGTCCTTTGACAGAAAAAATCGAATCAAATCACCATATCATCTTTTTGATCTGAATTTTTTTGACAGCGTGCTCTATACAATTGTGAAACTTCCATATGTTCTGAGTTTTTTGATTTGAGTTGCAAAAGTACCCCTAAAAAATTCTTTACTACCTGATGTTCTGTTTTTCACAGATTCTGCCACATTTTGTCTCTCCTAACTTTTGCAAACCTTAAGCTTGCTTTTTATTTGCAAAAACTTTCGGGAACTCTTGAGAAACAGTAGCTCTTCCATAATATATTTATATCCAGTGGGGAAAAATTATTTTATTAAGGGTACTAACCTCTCTAATCAGCTTATGATGAGTTATGTATGAAGGGAGTTTTCAAGTGTGCGATGGAAGATGATGAAAGAAGATCCAGGAGTGTCAAGCGCTCAAGCTTGGGGATGCCCCCATGCATCCCCAATAAATATTCAAGGAGACTCAAGCGTCTAAGCTTGGTGATGCCCCCGTGCATCCCCTTCTCCATCGACAATCATCAGTTCGTCCTTCGTCTCACTATATTTTTATCACTTCATGCGTTATGTGCTATGCTTGGAGCATCTCACTCTTAGGTTTTATTTTTAGTTTTATTTAGCTTTGCTTTCTGTTCATAACAAGTTAGATCCCGTCTTACTTTGTGTGGGAGAGAAACACGCTCCACTTTCAAAATCTAGAACACATCATAGGATTTTTCCTGCCTATCTTTTTGCTGTTGTGTGTTCTTTATCTTTTCATAGCTACTGCCATGTTTAGTTTTAGTCTTAGTTTGTCTTTAGCAAGAGCCTTGGCTTTTGTTTAGTCTGTTGCTGGAACTCTTTTTAGTTTTCATGTTTATCTTGTTAAAGAGAGTTGGTTGTTGCACTGAGTGGTGTCTTGTCTTGGAAGTAGGTAATTGAGGTTGCTATTTAATTCTAGTAGTAACTTGCAATAGTTTTGAGGTATTGTTGTGAGTAATGTTTGAACTTTTGGTGTCAAGAGCTCTAGCCTATTAGTGATAGATGTCGTATTTTGGGAAATCCGTGTTTATTTTCAAAACCTACAAAACCAGTTGAGAACTCTAGCTACTAGATGGATCACTAATCTTTGGAGGGATCGAATATTAGAGTACACTCAGGTACCATGAGTTGAGGATGCGCAAGGATAACCAAACCCCCATACACTCCTCCTCGGGGTACTTGTCGCTTTGTGAACCTCCTTATTAGATTGAGAGTTACCGATAATAAGTGCATGAGTTCTTCGTACTAATGTAAGTATTGAAAGTTGACACTTCCACCATCCCATATTTTGCTAGCCTCTCCCGTGCCGTGCATTGCCTTCTTCTCACTCCGAGAGTTGGTGTCCACCTTCGCCGGTACATCCAAACCCTTGGCATGATACGCTCTGTCATCATAAACCTCCTTTTATCTTTCCTCAAAACAGCCACCATACCTACCTATCAAGGCATTTCCATAGCCTTTCCGAGATATATTGCCATGCAACATCCACCTCTTCATGACTTGATCTTCATGTCATACATGTTACTGCTACACTGGCAGCGACATACATTGCATACATCATGATAGTTACATCTTCTTTATGATTTTGAGTACCTTGTAAAGTGTGAAAGATCTCATTTACCTTCTTGTAAAATAGAGTGTTGCCCTTAAGTGAGGAAAAGATCCCAAAGTGGACACAATAAAAGATCCCAAAGAGGACAAATGAGAGTTAAATAGAAAGAGCCATTGAGGCCACCACAAATAAATACAAAAAAATAGAAAAAAGAGAAAAAGAAATAAAAAGAGAGAAAGGGGCAACACTACTATCCTTTTGAGAGATCCACACTAGTACTCCCTTTATATCCTTGTACTCCATAGAGATGATCATTATGCATATAGCTATGTGGGGACCTTCACACTATAGAACTTGGCTTGCATATTCCAAGGATGAGCCTCCTCAAACGAGCTCTAGGTCTTCATGAGCGAGCAAGTTAGATGCACCCCCACTAGTTCCATTGGAGAGCTTCCTAGCTCGTATGTGCATCCGTTGCATGGCAATCCCTACTCCTCACATCATATCTATCATTTGGCATCTCTTGCCTATGATTGTCCTCATTGATGTGAGCCTTTCTCATCCTTTCTGTCTTCCTCCTCCACACTTCTCTCTTTGCCATCCTAAGTGTCAACTCTCATGCTTACGCTCATCCATTGCATGAGTGCTCAAAATATTGAAAAAGGAGTGGATCAAATTGACTTGTACCTGGCTAGTGGTCTGGGGACGAGTCAAGATAAGATTCCAGAAAAAGACCAAGTGTGAAACTTTAGTAGATTGAGTTCTCAACAAATAAATGTTTTTCTCGTATTCCCTATCCCCCTTCTTGCACGCAAACACCATTTGGAGACATTCGAGTCACGGACAGCGAGAGCTCTTGCACCTAATGTTCTTTTGTTACTTGTTTCAATGCTAATATAGACTCTTGCTTGTTATGACTTGAATTGAATCTCTAACCTTGATTGCTTTACTTTTCAAAGTTCTTTTATGGTCGCTAGCATGTCACCACAGAAATTATGCCGTTATCATTTACCTACTCAAGGACGAGCAGGAATTAAGCTTGGGGATGTTGATACGTCCAAAACGTATCTATAATTTCTGCTTGCTCCATGCATGTTTTGTGTGATATTGCTATGATCTAGATACACTTTCATACACTTTTGATCATATTTGGACTAACCTATTAACTCAGTGCACCACAGTGCCAGTTCCTGTTTTCTGTTGTTTTTCTATTTCAGTTTTCCCCCATATAAAAAGTGCCAGAAAAATTCCGGGAAAAATATAGGAAAAATCAGCGTACATGAAGCTTCGCGAAGAGCCCGAGTGGGGCCAGAGGGGAGCCAGGGGAACCCAGGCGGCCACCCGGCGTGGCCCCACCCCTGGCCGCGCCAAGGGGGCGCCTGGGGCCCCTGGTCCACCTCTGGCTGCCCCCCTTCGCCTATATATTCTCCGTCACGAGAAACTTCGAAAAAGAGAACCCTATTTCGCGATCTCGCCTATGTTCCGCCGCCGCCGCGCTTCCGAAGATCGGGAGCACCAGAAGACCTCTTCCCGGCACCCTGCCGGAGGGAGGATTCACCTCCGGGAGTCTCCTGTCCACCATGGATGCTCCCCGGATGTCTCGTGAGTAGTTTTCCTTGGACCATGGGTCCGTGATCAGTAGCTATGTGATGTTCTCCTCCCCTCTTTGATCTTCATGGTTTAGACCTCGTGAGCTGCCCTACATGATCGACGCACTTTTGTAATCTTTCTTCTATTGCTATGCTGAGTTTGATGGGATCTGATGGATTATGAGATTATGTTCAGATTGTGATTGAGTAATATATTTGGTTTTTATCTCTTATATTTTTGTTCCTAAATAATTCTTGCATGTTCTCCGTTGCTGTTTATTGCATTGGCCAAGTAGTAGGTAGTAACCCCAAGAGGGAACGTTATGCTCGATTGTGGGTTCATGCCCCCGATGACACGCTTGAGTGACAGAAACATGAGTCTAGGGGATGTGTTGTTTCCACAAGGGGGAAAACAACGGTGCTTGTAACCGCGGTTGCAAGGATTGTTTACTTTACGCAAAGTGCTTTTTAATGCAGTTGTCTGTTGCTTTGGGTTTACACTTTGGGTGGGGCTCGCAACTTAATACCAGCGAGATGTTCTGGATAGATATCTCAAGGTGGATGATTAGTAGTAGATGCAGTTGGATTTCGGTCTACTTATTTTGGCGTACTTCCCGTGCTTTTGAGCCTCTTCCTTTCTTTTGTAGCATAGTTAGCATTGCGGTGCGTTCATAATCCTGTCAATTGCCCTTCTGTAATTTGTTTACCTCGCATAGCAGTTTTATCGTCTTTTGGGAGAGAGACATCACTAGTGAACATCACGTATCCCGGTCCATATCCTCATTACTGTTTTCGCGCTGATTTACTTTTCTGCTTTTAATTTCAGTTGCTATCATTATCCTTTGTGTTTGATCCTTTGTGAACAACAAGACCGGAGAGATTGAAAACCTCTCTGAACTTCGTTGGGAACAAAGTTATTTGTGTCTGTGTGCAGGTCCGCGTCAGTAGCGCAGCTGACACCTACTTATCATCTCTGGAGTCCTACTGGAGACAAACCTTTGTATCTTTACTGAGGGAAATTTGCTGTCGTGCTGCATCACGCCTTCCACTTTGGGCTCACCAACGAAGGGCGAGAAGACTACACCCGTCAACTCTCGCGTCATCACTCCTCTGTGCTTGGTGCGGGTGACTGCGTGCTTTTTAGAGTGCGTTTGGCTTCGCGCTGCTTCTCCTCCTTGAGGCTGTTGGAGAGTTCGGCGAATAGGCGGCAATCTCCCAGGGTGTGGCTTTCTCTGAGATGTCCTCAGCTGTCTTCAAAACATTGGATCGCGCAGGGTCCTTCCAGTTGCTCTTTAGCTGTGAGCTTGCTGGAGCCGGCGTGCCTTCTTCTCCTTGAGACTTGGAAGGTATGTGAGTGGTCTTTTGCTCGGCTGTGGACTCTTGGGTCAAGTTCTATCCCGTCACTGAGTGATTGGCTTCAGATGAAGTTGGTGAATTCTTCTGGCCTCCGATCGGGGTCGTAGTACTCTCCGATCTGGGTTTCGGAGTCGTTGTCTTGGCGTGTGGGCGGAATCTGGGCGGCGGCGGGTCGTCGACTGATGGGCGAGTCTTCGGCCGCGCGCTGCGGCTCTTCGAGTGGTGTCCCCGAGTAGGGTCCTCGCGTTTTCCTTCTGAGTCGTCGGGTTCTCTTCCGTCGTCGATGGATCTGACAGTCGTCGAGGTGCTGGACTTGGCTCGGCCGCAGGCTGGATGATCTTGATGAGATGATGGAGATGCTTGCGGTGATCTTGAATTCCTCGAGCGGGCTAGATCTGGTTCTAGTCCTCGAGTCTTGGTCTGCTGAGGGCGGGACCGCCAAGATCGTGATTCCAACCTGTGTAGTTCCCACATACGGCGCCACTTGATGGGGATCAACCCCATCAAATCCCATGGTCAGGGACCCTGGGTTAGTCATAGAGATAGTCACAGGTTGGACGATACTCGTCGGCTAACAGGAGAAGCACTTCGTGCTCGATATTATCACGTGAGGGGTCGATTACAATGGAGGCCAAGGAGAGTTATCGCAAGGCTAGGATGAGTAGATGCGTATTGAGATGATCTGGACGTCTCCCCTCCTAGCCTTTATATACTAGGCTAAGTCTCGGGGAGTCCGTGCTAGGTTACATAGGTAGTTTCCTAATTCTAGTCCTGCCTTGTACGCCAAGTTGCACCTACATGTTAGTCGCGGACTCCTACGTCAGTGCTTGGTTGGGCCAATTGCGGGCCTGTCGTAGCTTCCCAGCGGGCCTTCTGTCTTCACACGCACCAGGTAGTCTCACATGTAGGAGTCGTGGGGTCACCCCCTTGTCACCCATTTAACTTTTCGAATAGATCATTGATGCGTGGTAGAGGGTATTTGTTCTTGATGGTCTTCTTGTTGATACCGCGATAGTCCTGGACCAAGCGGCTAGTCCCATCCTTCTTCTGGACAAACAAAGCTGGTGCTCCCCAAGGGGAAGTGCACACGCGGATAAAACCGCCTGCCTCTAGCTCTGTCAACTGCTTCTTGAGCTCAATCAACTCCTTCGAACACATCTTGTACGGATGCCGATAAATCGGCTGGGTACCAGGCTCTATGTAAATAACTAACTCAATAGCTCTGAACTGGGGGAATTCCTGGCAACTCCTCCGGAAAGACGTCTGGGAACTCACAGACAACTTTGACTTCTTCGAGCAAAGGTGCGACTCCTGCGTTCAAGGCGTACAACTGTGCTGGTCCTGCCATTGAGCCACAAGTGTACAAGACTTCTGCGCCTGAATCATGTGTCAGCTTCACGGATCTGGTCGGACAAACAATATTGGCCTTGTGCTGCACAAGCCAATCCATGCCCAAAATGACATCGATGTCGGAACGAGGCAAGACAATCAGGGACGCTGTGAAAACAACACCCTGAATACGGATCTCCACATCTGGAATAACCCTGGAAGACTCCACTCTAGAGCCCGGAGAACAAACTGAGAGTGGTCTAGGCAACTGCTCTCTCGGAAGGTCAAGTGACATAGCAAAGGCATTGGATACGAACGAATGGGAAGCTCCAGAATCGAACAGAACTGTCGCTGGGATTGAACACACAAGCAACCTACCAAGAACGATCTCTGAATACTGCTGAGCATCTGTGAGCATCACGTTGTTCACTCGAACTGCACGTGGTTGTGCCTTCACCATCGCAGTGCTCGGAGTAGAGCGAGGTGCAGGCGGTGGGAGCCGAGCAAAGCGCGGATCGGTGTAGTTGGGAGAAGTGTGCCCCGGCTCTCTGCACTTGTAGCAGATCACGCCTGACCTGGGCTGGGACTGCGGCCTGGGTGGCTTCGCGTGTGGTGGTGTAGAACGAGGTCCTTGCTGAACTGGGACGGGAGGGTGGGAAAAAGTGCGGACAACTTCCCCCCTCTGCTGGAACTGTTGCCTCTGCGGTGGTGCCTCTGTGACCCAAGTCTTTGCCTTCTTGTGGACCATCACTGCGGAACTATGCTCTCTCTGGCGCTTCCTGTCTGGGTCCCACTCTGCTCTGGCTGACTCCTAGCGGATATCCTGATCCATGAACTGCGAGAACAGCGTGGGGTTGCACTGGGTGAGTGCGTACTTGATCTCTGTGCTGAGACCCCCACGGAATCTGGCAATGCGCTTGGCCTCTGTGCTGACCTCCTCCGGAGCGTACTTGGCGAGCCTGACGAAGGCCAGGTTGTACTCCTGAACTGACCTGTCACCCTGTCTCAGAGCCAAGAACTCCTCTCGCCTCATGTCTACGACGAAGTCTCCCCACGTGATGATAGCATCGCCTTTGTTGGCCTCGTAGGTATCGTACCAGCTGGCTGATGCAACCTAAAGCTGGAAGGAGGCGAAGGTGACGTAGTCGACTGGTCTGACGGTGTTTGCATTGAAGTGCTTCTTGATCTCTGCAATCCAATCATCCGCTTCCAGCGGGTCTCAAGCCTCGGAGAACCTGGGGGGGTTGATAGCAAGGAACTGCTAAAGAGTCGTGTACTGTGGTCGATCACTCCTCTGGGCAGTCTGGTTCTACAGCATCTGTAAGATAGCAGCTGTGCCCTGAGCCACTGCGGTCACAGCCTCCCCAAGGAGATGGTTCTCTGGCGGCGCCATGTTCGCTCTTGGCATCCTGTATACATGAACACTTATGAGAACATGGTAGAAACATTGACGAAACCAGAAGATAAAGCAATATTGACAACAAAAACTTCCTCATGAGGTATGAGGAAGCCGAAGGCTGAATATCCACCAAGGTTAACCCGGAAAGTTGAAAGCTAGGTGCTACTTGAATCCCCAAACCGAGATCATCCGAATCCAAGATAATAATCTGCTAGCGAGCACACAACAATATATACGAGTGGTTGAAGACCTGAACATTGAGACATCTGCCCTGAGCGACCCGCCGAAGAGGTCTCCTATAGGGGGAGGAACCACATCCAGAGGATGCCAACCATCCCTGTATAGGAGTTTCACCTAAGGTACGCCGTAAGCGAGGTGGGGCTGTCAACCCCAAGTGGCGGCTGAGTGTTATCAACGTACGCCAACCCTTCTCGTCGCTAGCAAAAAATTATAGAGGAATCGGAGCCTCATGTAAACGAGAACCTAGATTTGTTTTTAAAGGGGATAAGTTGCCGAGAGAAAACATAGTTTCACTTCCTCACGGAAAAAGGGGTGGGAGGGTGGGGTAAGAAGAAAAAGAAAGAGTTCCTACTCTCCGATTTTCCTTAATAACTACAAAATAGTTTCTAGACTCAACTTCGGCCAGTAAGGGGTCCTACAGTCAGTCCTGCTCTGATACCAAGTTGTAAGGCCCCCGATGCGGTGCTAACTCAAGTTAGTCGCTTTCGCGTCCCGCTCAAGTTAGTAGCTCATAAAAGGCCACCGACTCATGACACTCGCACTCGTGTCGCTGCCGGATTCTCGACAACAGGTATAAGAACAATGAAATTTATACTAAGACATAAATATATATAGTCCAGGGCATACATCGCCGCTGGTAGTTATTACATCATCTCAGAGGTCCATAGACCCAACAGTACATCATGCAACAAGCGGAAGACAATCACGACCGAGTACGGTCAAAATCCAAATGGCCCTAGAGAGAGCTACACATAAGCAAGTCCACCCACGGATCGTCGGAACCCAACTATAGGATCTACTGAGCGAAGTCGTCCTCATCTTCGTCCTCCGGGGGCACCTCCACGAAGTAACGTCCGGTGCTCGGGTCGAGGTAGTAGTCAACTGCAGCGGCCGATCAGGAAAAACAGTAAAGCACAAAAGGAAACCATGGGTGAGATTATTCATTAAAAGATAACTAACTCCCTATGGTAAGACAAGGTAAAAGGAAAGGTTGCAGCCGCACTAGCATATATGGTGGCTATTGTTCTATTATTGCAGAGGTAAGATCCAAGAATGCACGTGACATCGTGTCATAAGTCTGCTATCCACCTACTTACGACAAACATAACACAACCTTGATCTTCTCTCGGTCCCCCTAGACGAAGAAAAGCAGCCAAGGCACTCACACGGTAGGCAAGTTTTAATTATGATCCAATTTGATGTTATTCTATGAACAAGGAGTAGGTCTCAAGTCGTCCATAACTGCGGACACGGCTTTTCGAAAAGATTTAACCCTGCAGGGGTGTACTCACTGCCCGTCATAAGCTTCGCATGTACGCCCGGTTTCCATTTGGCTAGGTAACCGCCTGAAACTCCGGAACGTCAGAGTCCCTCTAACTAACAACGCACAATTCCGAGTGGCCCCCGGTGAGTCGACACCCAACTCAAAAGCCGGTCCCGATCTCGAATTGGTCTCTACCGTCTGCCACAGGTTTGGATAGCCGGTTAATCGCACATGGGAAACCGGGTCCTCAGCCGAACAAGGTGGCCAGCCAAGGAACAAGTCCTCCTGGCCCGGGGTGGTTTGTAAACAACTGGGGTACCACCATCACACACACGTTGCAAATAGTAAATCAGCTCGGTCCACCACTAGAACTGTTTGGAGATAGGTAGGTAAGACAAGGGGACCCCATAGAATCCCACACGCGATTAGGCACGCTCTTCAAGAAACACAATACCCGAAACTCGGGACCTAGGTGACTCAAATGGAACAAAACACCTGGCAGGAACAGCCCGGTCTCCCATCTTTCGTCAAGTATAATTAACATCATAATAATAAATATCAACCAACTTCTTTAATAACATGATATCCCAACCATAGCAAAGGTAAGCACCAGGTTTCCTAATCATACTAAGCAATGGCTGAGCAACGGTAACTTAACCATACAAAGTTTTGCTGCGATGTGGGGATCATGGCTGTTTGGTTTTGATTAAGGCATAAGGAAGTGGATAGGATCAAACAATGCGTTCTAGACTACAGCTAGTCAGGTAGGCAGAAAGGTATCAAGTAATGGTATAAATCTTCCCCTTGCCTGGGTAATCGGTCGACGGAGCAGACGTAGCAAGGTCCTCGGGCTCGGTGTCGAAAATCTCCACGAACTTCTCCTCGGTGGTCTCAGGTGCTACTGTAAGGTACCGGCAAGGAAAGGCACACAAGTAAGCAATGGGTGCAATGCACAGGCAAAGATGGTATGATCAAGTTTAATAGACATGAGGTGACCCTATCTAGTCAGATTTAAATGAAGGTGGTGACAACGCGTCAACAACCTCATATGTATTTATTTACGTTGAATGGCTTTGGTCTTAGCCTTAATTTTTGTGTAAGTAGCATGGCAACATGGCATGGCATGAAACAATATCAACAATTAACATAATAAATATCATGAAAATAATTAGCGATTCCGGAGACGGAGAAAAATGTCGGTGGAATTGACACTGGAAGATACAACAGAAGAAAAGGATCCAGCCACATTGCATATGACAATATGCTAGGGGTTGGTTTTGAGATTGCAAGAATTGAATACAACATGGAACAGAACTTGACCTGATCAGATGAACAAAATTCAACATGCACTAAAGTTGAAAAGAATGCAAAGAAAGGAAGGCAGGGTTTTGAAATGGCTAAGTGATCACACCATGTCCATTTGAGTTGCACAAACACCAAATGGACATCACCATCTGAATCCTTGGATTTTCCTACCCCAAAACCATATAAGATATGGCACCATTTGAATTTGCAAAACACAGTTGCAAATACAAAGTAATTCAGGGGTCTGGGTGCAAAATGCACCACTTTGCATTTGGAAAAAGCCCAAGTGGAAAAACACTTATCACCATGATGACCCTGGGGAAAATCTACCCCAAAATCATATATGGCATGCCCCATGTTGAATTCTTCAAGCAGATTGCAAAAATGAAAAGGACTTGGGGGCCTAAGTGCAAAATTGCCAATACTCCAAAAATAGATGGGGCAAATGCAAAGTGTACCTCACTGTGGTGATCAGTGTGCAAAACTACCCCAAATTCATATATTGGATCACATGTTTGGGGCAGTGAGCATTTGAAATTCAAATTCAAATTTGAATTTGAATTTTGAAAAGATTTGGGAAAGAAAAATAAAAGAAAAGAAAAAGAAAAGGCACTGGCCAAAATGGGCTGCCTCGGGCGCCAGGGCCCAACTCTCCTCCTCTCCTCCATGGCCCAGCTTGGCTGAGACAAAAAAAACAACAAAAAAGAAAAAGGTCGCGCCGACTGGATCTTGGGCCCAAGGCCACTTCTCTCCTCCCAGGCCCAGGCGGCTGTCTCCCTTCTGAACTAAACCCGCGCAACTCTGAAGAAGGCGACACCTTCCTCTGAAACCGACGTGGCGACAACTTCCGGCGAGCCTCACCTCGAGCTCCGGACACCTCCTCGCAAGCTACCATGGGGGAACCCGAGAGGGGACATCACTCTACATGACGGTGCACTTCACGGCCACCATCTCCTCACAACCTCGCAAACACTGGAAAGCAATCAATGAGCAAGCATCTATTACTACGAAGCAAACACGAGCAAGCATCAACAAGAAGGCAACACGAGACATCGCACCTACCTTCGAGAGCGGTTACTAACAGGTTAAGTGGAGTATTCGTCACACACGACGATACCGCACATTTACAACGGTTCAAGTTGTTTAGCTACAGGTGATCAACAAAGGTTGTTAACATGGCAACTCAAGCAAGCATGGCATAGCACACAAACATGGCAAGAGGTGAAGCATAAGGTAAACTAGCTATGCTAGTCAATTTAAGTGAGGCACAACCTAAACATGGCATACCACTAAGTACCCCACGACAATTTAAGCATTTGGTACTGTTCTGCCCTAAACCATATTTTAGGTTGGTTAAGAACAGCAAACAATATCATAAACGCCAAGTACATGAAAAACTAATCAAGTTACATATAAAGAACACTCCAAACGGAGTTACGGTTAAAAGATGCAACCAAAACAAGTTTGGAACACAACCTGGCAACATCAGGAAGCACACTTTAGAGCAATGCACAAACATGATAATGAATGCAAACATGCTCACAAATGATATGAAACTAAAGTACACATGGCAGGGAAGGCATGACAAAAGGAATCATGCAAAAAGACATCATGGATCACTTGTTATAAGCAACACAAAAAGCTATAAAACATTACTGGTCAAGGACTTAGTGAAAATCAAGAAAACAGGGCATAAACTGTTATTTTCATGTTGTATAAACAGGGGCAAAACTATATGCAAAGTGCAGCAACATGACATATCAATACATGGGCATGAAGTAGACATGATGGTGATCAGGCACAAACAAGAATCAAGGTCATAAGTATCACAGATCAAAAGATATTAAGCGAGCAACATGGCATCGGAAAATTACAGACTTAGAGAAAAATAGAGGTGGCTGTCAAAAACAATAGCATAGCAACTTTGGAGCTCAACATATCTATGACCAGAAATGCTAACATGACAATGCAATACATATAATGAAAGTAGACATGATGCTTAACAGTATGCAAAAAGAATCAATGCAATAGGCATCATGGATGTGTCACAATCATCATGCAAACTTGTAATAAAATAACAACAACAACACTTAACAGAAATTAGTAGTAGTTAAACAGTCTGATGCCCACTTCAACAGTGATTGATAACATCAATATGGCCTCAAATCAAAATGCTCCCAAAATATGAACTAAAGTACACACAATTCTGAACAAATTTCCTTTTGGGCGCAACGTCATCCGAGCTACGGTTTACTCGCAATCTACACCGCAAAAATGAATCAGTAGCAAACAATTCCAGACTTAGAAAAATTCACAAAGGGTAAACTAAAAAAATGGGCCTCACCCCACATGGGCCGAGCCCAACTAGCTGGTGCCGGATCCGGCTCTGGCTGGAGGCCGGCTGGTGGGCCGCACGAAGCTGGTGGGCCGCTGGGGCCTGCGGGGCCCACGAGGGCGTCGGCTGGAGCCGGCCTGGATCGGGACGCGGCCGTCCCATGCAGGTGCGCGGTGACCGCCGGTCGCCGCCGGCGAGGAGGCGTGGTTGGGGCGGCGCGACTGGATCCGCGTGGGGGCTCGCCGGACCTAGCGCCGAGGTCGTCGGAGCGGAGTTCTGCGGGCGGCGGCGAGCCAAGCTTCGCGGCGGCTGCTCCTTGTCGGTCATGGCGCGTCGGCTGGCCTGGACAGAGAAGATAGAGATGAGGGAGAGGATAGGAGGAGGAGGAAGGAGAGGGAAGAGGTGGTGAGGCCGGAGGTGGAGGTGCTCACCGAGCGAGGCTGTGGCCAGCTGCCGGCGGCTGCTTGCCGGACATTGAGTGGTGCGGCTGTGAGGCGCCGTGGAGGAGCTCGGCGGCGCGGGCTTCCCGGCCCGGTTCCGGCTGCGGCGACGGTTCCAGGGCCCTGCGGGGCTCGGATCGGTGGGAGGCTGGCCAGAGGTGGAAGGAGACTGTGGTGGGGCGACGTGGCACTCATCTGGACCCTCGATCTGCATATCCAATGGCTTGGGATGGCTGGAAGCTAGGGTTTTCGAGATTTGGAGGGAAAATGGGCAGATCTGGCAAAGTGGAGGGGGTGGCTGCAATTTTGACTTAGGGGAAACCCTAGAAAGGGGTGGGAGTGTGGTGGTCTTTATATAGCCCAGGTGGCTGGCAGTTTTCAAAAACATTCCCGGTTTTACTCTCATGCGCGCAGTGTTTACGTTTCTGACCGCCGGGGGTCTGTGGGACCTCCGATTCGGTTAAAACTTTTAACTGCGCGATCAGCGCGTCAAGCCAGCGGCGTTCACCTCGCGTTGGAACCGTTCCGAGAACACTTTCCGATGCTTTATAAAATATCCCGTTTAATTATTAAACGTGGTTTTTCGTTCCGTTGGCTGCGGCTGGTCTCGTGCGGTTTTCGCGACGATGATCGGGTGAAAACCCGGCGTCGCAGAGGTCGAGTGTCAGGGTGGCAAGGGTCGGTCTCCGTCCAGTACGAGATAAGAGGGGGAAAATAATCGCCGATCGATAAATCGGGGATGCAAACACCGCAAACAAATCAGACAATCAAACAATTCACACCGAAAACAAAAAAAATTGTGAAATCTGGGCTGTTACAATAATCGTACTAGATGGCTTGTCTCCCATGAGGTGGGCCGCATGAGATTTGGAAGCGATGGATTCATTTGGTATCTTCTGAATTCTTTCATGTGAATGTTGTGAATCCGTATAAGGTTCTGTGTATACTTTGCCAGCGGGGGCCAGGGAGTACGCCACTCTAGGGGTGGTCGCTGGACTACCCCTGCCGTCTTCCCGAGGAAAAACATAGTGTAACCCACGTCGCAGTAGGGTTGATAGAAGCATCCGGTAACCGTACCCCGAGATGAGGAAGGATTTCAGGGAACTCTGGTCCCAATCCCGGGAACAACTTCTCGGAGATATGAAGTTCCATAGAATTGGCGACACCGAAAATCGGGTCTCCGTGACGCGCCCGACCGGTGGGACTTCTCCGGTAACAATAAGTCTGCGCATGCCCGCAGGTGGTGGATGCAATGCAGGAACTTTGTTCCAGGCTCTAGGATGGACCTAGCGCATAATCCTCACGCTGGTACCCTTCCTGAACTTTGCCGAGAAGGACCGGGGTAGCCAGGCTCATGTTGCCCATGCGGCGAGGGACCGGAGTCGCCTCTAGGTGAATGTACTTGGGACAATTATCTATGCATGGGTACAATGCTCCCTGGGCATCTCTAACCTTCTCAGTCAGTTGCCTCTACAAGTAATTCAATTCCCAGAGGAGACGAATCCAGGAAACACCATAAGTGAGCATGATGGGGAAAATGAGGTGGATTCACACCATGGGCTCACATGCGTACTACAACTCGACACTCGGGACGGGGTCGGTGAGTTCTCTGGGTGCAGAGCGCAGGGGGAAATCTGTAGCAAGATACCCGGTTGCGGTTACACTGCTAAGTTGCTCTTAGGGACCTGCGCCCTATGTTTCTTCGTCGGAGGTGACCCTGCAGAGGGGCGATTGCAGAGATTATGGCCGAAACAATCGTCAACCCTCCTTCTAGCGCCAGATGTCTACGCCCTCCTGGGGAGGTCCTTCCATCCCGTGAAGGCGAGGCAGCGTCGAGAGCCCTAACATTGGTTGTAGGACGCCTCTCATCGGTCCGCTGGCCGCCGGCGGATACGCGTCGGGAGGTTGAGGTGGCATCGAAACGACAATAGTAAGTGAACATAAGTGGACACATGGAGTTTTTTTAGCCAGGTTCGGGCCGTCCAGAGACTAAAAACCCTACTCCTGCATGTATGATCTTCCTTATGTGTATAGAGTGCCTCTTTCCTTTACAAAAGTCGTCCCCTCCCTCTGGTGGCCGACCTTTCCCTTTTATAGCTCAAGGGGACGGTCACAGGGTGCCAGTTGCTAGTTTAAAAGTCCACACGCAGCGTGGTAGTATCACTTCAGGAAAGGGGTGGTGCCGGAGGAGCCTTCGTGACACGTTTCTCCATGCAAGGGACAGGTGGCGAGGCTTCTCTGCAGCTCGGTGCAGATTGTCTTTACCTGCATTAAATGCCCTGGCCTCCTGGTCGGGCGGTAGAGGTTAGAGGTGGACCCTCACACAATAGGGGCCTGCCCGCATCTTCCCAGAGCTGCCCTGCGAGTTGGAACGTGACTTCTCGGATAGCAATAACATTGCTTCACGGGTGGTACCCCGGGGATCAGATACACGGCAAAATTAATCAGAACTAAAATTCCAGTCACACGGTAAAGCACACAGTTCATGTATTACAACCGTTTGCTTAACTTATACCCTGCGAAATTTTCCCATGCGTTCTGATTGGCCGGAACATAACACCACAGATCGCACACCATGCATCGTCCAGTGCGCAAGGATCGAACGGTCACCAATGAACTGACATCAGGCGGCTGTAGTTCCGGTGGATATTGTATTTAACTATTTTTTACGGTTTGTAAGTGCAATAAAATGTTAAAAATACCAAAATAACAAGGAATGCGTCCAAATTTGAAGACATATCACGTATAGACGTGTGGTAGCTGTGGAAAAAAACACAATCGACAAAGTAACGATACAATCTACTTGTAACCCGAACATTTCACGATTCGTTCCATACATATCGAAACCATGGTCCTTCATGTGCGATGCCCCCATTTGCAAGGCGATCACATGATAAGATTTCTCAAAATGTCTGAATATTTTATCACGTTGTTGTTTTACCTTATCACAGCGACACGCAAAGTCTCGTATATTTTAGAGTGACTCTCAATTTTTTTAAATTTTTTGTAATTTAAAAGACACAGACCTCAATCTTTCTCGGTCGAAAGACGTGACTAAGGTGCAACACGTTCACTCCAATTCCACGTATGTGTGCTACACTTTAACCTGAGAGCACATACATGATTCTTCAGCACACATTTGGTCAAATTTCGTTGCACTTGTAGTTCAAATGCAAATAAATTCATATCCGGTGCACATGAAATGGAATTGGCGGAATAACTATTCTGATAACACTTCATAACTGTATCGTATCGCAAAGGGAACCACATTGCTGACTCACGAGCACTGCAGCTCGGATAGAAACGGACCGCATGCAGTATTTTTGTCTTAACATTTATACCGTTGGTCGGAATTGAGCGTATGATACACCGTTGGATTCGTATGGAAAAGGAGCATCTTCCGTATGTTGAACACTTTCCCCGATTCTTCACGGATTGAGAGCAGTTTCGAAAACGATGCGGCGACACCTTTCGCAGCGGCTGTTTTTCGCGATTTCTATTAAATCGTTCATCGGAATGATGGAAATGATATACCGTTGGAAAGATATAGATCAGGCACTCCATCCATATGTAGAACACTTTGTCTAATTAGCTACGGATTTGAGAGAAATCTAGCCGCAAAAAAACGTGCATACTCTGTTTTTCGCCGGCGGATCTTGTAGAGAGTAGAACTTTTAAACCTCTTGTCCGATCGATGCGTATGATACACCTTTGGATTCGTATGGAGTAGTAGATTAATATATTTGTTGAACACTTTTCCGGATTCTCCACAGTTTCGAAGTAATTTGAAAAACGGTGTGGATGTCCATATTTGGGGCAGCGGGAGTTTTTGCATAAATTCTTTTGATTCACTTATCCGATCGATGCAATTGGTTCACGGTTAGATAGATATCGTCGAGGCATTCCATTTTCATGTAGAACACACTGTCTAATTACTTACGGTTTAAAAGTTGTGTCGATTTTACTAAAAACGCAGAACTCCGTTCTTCGCGTACCCGAAATCGACCAACTGAACTGCATTCGCCAGGAAATCGTACCGCATCCGACGGGCAACCGCACCGCATTATCGCCAAATAGAATTGCACATATTTTTCGCGGATCCAAAATCGGCAAAGTGAACTGCATTCTTCAGAGATCGGTTCCATTTATCGACAGAGAACTGCACTTATTTTTTTGACTTTCAACATAATCTTTTATCAACGAGCGTGCACCGCAAGAACGAGGCGAGTGAACTGCATTTTTTTTTGTTTTCTAATCAAATCATCATAGTTCGCTTCGTTGAAAGTGAACCGCGACACACACCAAGGTGAACCGCACTGCATCAAGGAAGCAAATTGCACTTTTTTTTTAATCTTTTTCCAACTTTTTCTACGAAGAATATTGAATTGTAGCAATATCAAAAAGTGAACCACAACAAGATTGAATCACAAAGAAATAGGGAAGTGAAGCACATAGGTTAATATTTTTGACACATAGGTTCTTGGATTTCACTCAACATGACTAAAAAAATGCAATTGATTCTTAATCTTTTTTACACAACAGCTCATAGCACCAAGTGCACTGCTTGTTAAAAAATCAAAAAATAAACCACATGATACATTTCTTAATCTCTATTTCACATCAATTTTTGTTTCTCCGGCAACAGCAAACTGCATCTAACGAAAGTGAGGCAAAAGGTGCACCCAGAATCTATTGTAGTCGGTTGTGCTCCTCTTCCCATTTCCTGCAAAACTATTCACCATAAACAAAGCAAACCAACTAGTTAGTTAGTCAGTTGAGTAGGTGACAAGTACATACTAAGTAATTCCTTCAAAAATTAACACTACGAATACACTATACATAGCCATGTGAGCTCCACAAAAGCCTACACCTTCCCCGGCAAATTGTTTTCATAAATAAGACAAGATCCTCAACTTGGCATGTCTACCTTGTGCTATTTTTCAGAATCTGCCCCAGGTTCAGTAATAACAATAAATTTGTTAAAGACTAATAGGTTACATGATAATACTAATGATCTAGAGTTTCCATTTCAACAGGAAAATAAAGGGTTGCATTGCTCATTTTTCTCTACTTTCATGTTTGTCTTTCCATCTTAAAAAAACGGTAGACTTTTCATCTGAAAAAAATAGTAAACTAAAATGCAAGAGAACAACGGACTGCAGTGCACTTTTTTTCTCTACTTTTGATGTTTGTATTTCACTTGAAAAAAAGTTTAAACTGAACCGCAAGAGAAACATCGGACTGCAGTGCACTTTGATTTTTTCTAAAAGAACAGAAACAGTGAGCTGCATCGTGTTTTCTAAACAGTGAGATAGTTGAAAAGCAACAAGGTCGGACCGGCAGGAGGCGAACCGATTGAAACCCAGTTAGCCTAATAAATCCAAGGAGCTCGTTGGAGTTGTCAGCGACGATCTTCTTGAACGTTCTACATGTATAAACATCTAACAACGATTGAATTAACATAACACGGTTAATATATTCAAGAAGAAAAAGTCCAGGTACTACTATATTTAATCCTAAAACTAAGAGCAAAACAACTTGCAAATCCCTGGTCCATCCAGCCAGAAAAACAACCGCATGAATCTACAGAACTAGACTCAATTGAAATCAGCCTCGGTTACAACTGAAAGACCGGAGATTTAGCTCGCGTGCCCAAATTTTGACAAGTGATGAAATTTTTTAGAGTAATTCTCCAGTGATTCTATGAGCAGATGTAAAAACTGAAGACACGCAGCCATGCACAGTTAGCACCTAATACATTGCCATCCACTACACAAAAATTAGCACTGAAGCACCATGAGCTATGAACCGCATTGCACATGCATAACCAAAACGGAATGTAATAACATTATTTGCACCAGAGAAACTCAGTCAAAGTGCACTTCATCGCTGTATATAAACACACACAAAAACTAGAAAATGTACTGCAACTCTGAAATATGTAAAAACTACAAAGTACACTACCCGGCGTGGGGTGTGGCAAACTCGACGGCGGGGAACTGCATGGCCATCATCAGTTGCTGAAGCCCGAAGCTGCGGGACCTTTCTACGCAGTGCGGGTGCTGGAGGTGGAGGTCCATCTGCATCAGCAAAAACATGTCGGTCAGTCTCAACATAACATCGAATTGTGGCAAGAGCAATTCACCTCTGAACATTTTTGTACACTTATCACTACGAATCAAGACAGTCATTTCAACACGAATAGGTGCTTGGACATTGCAAATAGGCTTGGAATTTCAGGCCGTGTCATACCACAAAAAATCATCCATACAAAAGAGAGCAGAGCACTAACGAGCAGGTGAAAGAAAGAACAAATCCTACCCTCGATGAATCCGCTGCCGCCGGTCAGATGGCTACGCCACCACCACTTTTGGTCGTCTCCTGCTGGATCTCCATGGACACAATGTTCTGCTACTCGCTGAAGCTCGGTAGGCACAACTAGTACAAGTCGCATAGATGGTCTGTTGATTCACCTGTCAAAATCTAATCTGAATCGTAAATCACAATTAAGCTAATCCAATAGCATGGTCCCTTTGATTTGCTGGTGTCGGGCTGTACCGCTGTAGCAACACAAAGCGCTCTGGTTCAGCAACTCTGAAGCAGCGGAGGCTAGCTCTGGAGCAGAAGCATGCATCCAAGATCCAACCCCCAGCAATGCAGCACTGGAGTGACTGAATCATCTATTAAAATTGGATTGCACTGCACGGGGAGGAGGAGCGCGCTGTACGCAACCACACGATGCACTGCAGCCGTTCTTCAAAAAAAAATGCAGGCGAGGGGCGGGGGCTCCATGCGCGAAAGGTGCACGTCCTGTGTCGCGGCGTCGGCGAAGGTGGTCGGGGGCAGGCAGCGCCGGCGATGGTGACTGGGGGGAAGGCGGCGCGAGTCGGCGGTTGGTCAGGGCGGCCTGCAGCGGGGCACTCGCGGTGGTGGAGGGGCCGCCGGCCCGGATCTACCGACGAGGGGAGTTGCGACGGCGCTGGGTCGCCGGCCTGGAACCGCTGCAGAGGAAGGCGCGCCGGCATGAGGGGCCGCCGGCCTGGATCCGCCGTGGGGGAAGGCGCGCCGACGTTGGGCTCGCCAACCTGGATCGGGCGGCGCGGTGCTGGCCATGGCCACAGTGGTGCGCTGGCCGTTGAAGGTGGACGAGGGGCGCGCTGAACAGGGAGGTGCGCGTGGGACATGTCCTGGTCAAATCTGGCCAGCGGCGGCGCACGACGGGAAGGGGCGGGGCGGCGGCAGGGTGGTTGTGCTTGAGGAGTGGGGGTGAGGAAGGAAGAAGGTGGGATGTGGATGGATTTGGGAAGAAAATCTTATACGAGCCGGGTCGCTGGGTTCTGCCGAACGACCCTTGATGACACGTGGATTTTCGAATCTCCAAGCAAACAAACCCACCTCCTTCACCGATTCATGATGTATCGCAGGTTCGCAGCGCTTCGCCGTACCGACTACTCTTGTTCCCGACGCGAATCACCGGCTGCCACTGTCGGCGGTGCCTACCAAGTTCGCCGGTGACCCTGTAGAGATTGTGATAATCAGGGTGGAGACGTTAATTAGATTGCTTTTTGTGAGTACGTGTAACGACCCGGTCCCAAAAGGAACCAAGTCTACTGTGCTTCTGTGCTATCCCTGGATCAGTATGCTAGCACACACAGTACTCGATGAAATACCATGAATCACATGTCAAAAAGTAACGTAAATACATGGTATTTATTACCTTATAGCCTTTGGGCTAGAATACACCGCGGAAATAAACAATACATAAGTGGAGTCCCATCAACACCAACGGCAAAGTTGAGTGTAGACATCGTAACCCTACATCGCATCACTTACTCGTCGTATACAATCCTGCAACACCGAAGGTTACAACCCAAAATGGGTCAGTACTTTGAATGTACGGCAAGTTACTCCCAAAAGAATATATAACAGACCTATCTTCTACATGCAATTATGGCTGGTGGAAAAGCTCTAAGTTTCAATTTGCATAAAGCTGTTTTTTTCCTACTGAAAGAGTATCATAACAGTACTACAAAGCTCATAATATGATTGAATTGGTTTCTCCAAGTCAATCTATTTCCAAAGTTGATTAAACCGATTGATTAATTAAAGATGATGAGATCCGTCAACATTCCCACTTCTAGATGCTCAAAGTTGTCCGTAACCGGGGACACGGCTAATCATGATCAGTTTGTACACTCTGCAGAGGTTTGTGCACTTTTCCCCACAAGACTCGACCACCACCTTTTTAGTTCGTCACACTGCATGTTGTATGAGAACCGGAAGGTCGAGACATGGTCTTTTAGAAGAGTTTCCCTCACTCTGGCGGTGCCCATCCCACCTACTCATAACTACGTTCGTAGCCCCACCTAGTAAGAGTCACTACAACTAATCAACCAAGCCAGAGCCCATAATAGCTTGTGGCTGCACACATAAGCTTCTAGTTATGAAAAATATGATTGATCCCTTTAAGCCTGGGTGGCATTCCGCAGTGATTACTGGCCATCTCCAGGTCACTCAGGCAAATCCACTGGTTCCTCCAGGGTGCCCCCAACCATTCCACCCAGGTGGTTCATTAAGATTATCTTGGTCCTGTTTACTACTTAGTCACTCATACCTCATAATGGATCACTTCCCAATCCACGTCTACTTAGCAAAGCAGTATAATTCTACACGGTGGCGACAATGATATAAGGTTCAGACCTACCTCAATGAACTACTGGGTATAATAGCATAGCATAATATATATGATCCTATCAATACATAATATTTAAGTTGGACTACAATGCATATAAAAAATATAGGTAATACTGGAGCATGATCAAAAGAGTAACTTGCCTGGATCCTGACGATGAAATATTCTACTCGTAGTCATCTCTCCATCTCGTTACAATATATCTAACGGTAAAAGAGAAACACTTCAACACACAACTCAATCCAAAGTGAAGATCCAAATAAGATACAATTACAACATAAATATTTAGTTATTACTATTAATAAACTAATTACTATGGCATGGATAGGTTGAGATAGGATCAAGTTGGATTGGATGGAAATATGATGGCAATCATATATCCGAGGATTGTAAAATCAATTGGATATGTTGGAGGTTGATTATAAAATCAATTGGATGGAGAGTATGTCAAACTCAGTTGGTTTGTCCATATGCATATTTGAATAGGAAATCAATTCTTGGATTGGATTCAAAAAGATCTGATAGAAATCGTGATGATCTTGTTGAGAAGATTGAACTTTTGTAGCCAAATTTATATAAAAAAGAGATATAACTAAATGGAAGCTAATACGAAGGTTTGAGGTCAAAATAGTGTATTTATATGATGGAAAGAATGTGACAATGGTCCAAACAGAAAGATTTGATTTTAAGGATCAAATTTGATGAAGAAAATATTCCAAATAAATTATAGAAAAAGATGTATATCAAATATACTCAAATTATAGAAATAAATTTGAGTTAAATTTCAAATTATCAAAAGTGGAATATTACTGGAAAATAATAAACTACATTTTCCAAGGAATCTGGGGATATAAAATTTGTCGAAATCCGACTTACGGGATAGAAGATATGAATTTCTGAAGTTTGACTATTTTTGCTAAAATGAATTACGGGATTAATAAAAAGGATGCAAAATGGCGAGTTCTGATAGGTCTGCACCTATTCAATTTTTACAAAATAAAATGATGAACAAAGAGGGGAGAAAGGCTCACCGGAGATCTCGCCGGAATTTTGGAAAAAGGTCGTGGGCGTCAATAAACAGCCGAACGGGATAGAGGATGATTTGGGCGACTCGATGGACAAGGTTATAGCTCTAGGTTCGCCCTCGGATAGCGAAGAAGTTCCACCGGAGTAGAGAAGAACGCATGAAGAGTACAATGACACGGACGGCGTGCTCCGGCCTTGCAATCGAGAGGAAAAATATGTCACAACGGTGCGCATCGGCAAGGGGAAGAAACTAGAGGAAGAAATATGGACTAGGTACCTTTCATGGCGACAAAAATCTTCACCGGAAGTGTGGATGCATCTTTACTCCGACGAGAAATTGTGCACGAAGGAGAGGGCTTTGGAGAGGGACTTTATGCGTGGGGATGTGTGGTTCAAAGGGGTCCTAGGGGCGGTATTTATAGGGTCATGGGAGGTCCATAGAAGGAGAGTGGGTGAGGTTTTGGAATGGATTTAATGGCATTTATGGAGAAATAATGGGCATTAAAACCGAGGTTTTGGAAATAGATTTAATGGCATTTATGGAGAAAATTATGGACAATTAAAAGCATTAAAACGCGTGTTTGTTTCCATGAATGGATTCTTCATGAACTTGTCCATAATTTTTGTGTAGGTTCTGAATTGAATCGATCAAGGATGGAGTAGAATGGAGGGAAGGAATTTGTCCAGGTTCATGGTGTTTGTGTGTGTTAGTTCACGTACACAGAAAAGAACAGGGAGGAAGAAGACGGTCAGGGCTATGGGCCTTAGCGGGAGGATAGGCCCAAGACGGAAAAAAGAAAGAGAAAAGAGATAGAAAAAAAGATATGGGCTCGACCCAATAGATTTAGGATTTCAGTTTCTTATTTTTAACTTTGAAATAATAACTCTCAAATAAATCAGAAAATTTATATAGACCAAATAAAATATCGAGAGTTTAGGAAAATATATTTCCCTCTCTGAATAAATTTAATAAATAGATTTTTAATAACAAAAACTCATTGAAGACATTATTAAATATTTCCAATACATTTTGTTTTTTTGGAGAAGTCATATTATCTCCTCTCATTATATTAATTGAGTTATTGGAAATATTTAAATATCTCTTGAATGTTGATATCAAATAAACTCCATTAAGAATTCAAGAATGATTATGGGACCACAATAAATTTGAGAAAGTCATTTTATTCTCACTCTAAATATTTAATTGTGGTTCCTACCAAATTTCAAAAAGATAAAAGAAAGAAAATCATTCTTTTAATTTTCAATAAACCTCACAACCAAGATTTTTATTATTGGATAAATGATTATCCAAAATTTATTAAATGGTTTGTAAAGGTTTAAACAAAAACTCAAATGAAAAGTTTTCATTTACTCTAAAATTCAAACAAGTCAATCAATATTATATTATTTATTAACATTCCAAAATTTTGAAAAATTTGGGATGTTACAAACTACCACCCTTAAAAGAAATCTCGTCCTCGAGATTTGCAAAGGCTAGAAAGAAATGGGTTGGGGTCGAGGTTTCTTGGGTTACTTCCCCATGATCTTGGCATAACATTATGAGGCTTGCAGTTTATCTTCACTTCTTGTTTGAGGGTTGTCTTCCACCGATACAATTCCATATGCTTCCGTTACTTAAATCATATCCCGGGGCTCGTGGCTCTAGGCACCAGTTCTGAACCTTAACCAGGGTGTGGTTCGCATCATTTACCGCACCAGGGTGTTAGGGAACTACCACCCTTAGAAGAAAGCTTATGGGGTCTCCAAAATTCTTCATACCATGATAGTTCTTCATCAAGCATCCACAGATAAGAATCTGCATCTCCCCAAAGAACAAGTCTTTCTAAAAAATTACATGGGTTCCAAAACTAACTATTGAGACGCTCATGGTGGTCAAAATAACTTCCAAATGAAGCTTCTTGAAAATCTTCATGTTTCTTACTCACCGTACAACCTACGTTAGGCACGATGCCTATCTACAAGGGTAATGCGTCTTACCATTCTATGGTTTAGGCTTGTCGCATCGGCACTCTACTGCGGGATTTTTAGGCTCTCTGATTTACCAATCCAACATACAAAAGTTTACAATAAGAGTCTTCGGTATGGGGGCCAATCCATCCCGTACTCAAATTATTACTTCATATGCAGATAGATGAATCTCCTATTCTAACACTCAGTCTTTCTCACTCCTCTTAAAGAGGTCTTCAACTGCAAAACTAATAAAACTTTTTTTGGGTGGCGATGATCCTACATGGTTTGTGGTCAAAACTTGCATCCGTAGAGTAAGAGAACTTCTGTCTTCAGCAATTGTGTTCTCCTTGCAAATGGGCTATTCTTGTCCATTCTATATTTTGAATCCACTCTTCTACTTTGACTGGGTCACTGGTCTCATCAAAATATTAATGTCCATCTATGGGATTTAAGGTTGGTCAGAGATGAGATAGATCTTTAGAGAGAAGAGGAGATGGATACCTACACAACAATTATCAAACAACTAACATACATAATAGACTCGTTTACTATGTTTTCGTCAGAAAGTCTTCATTCCCTTCGGTTCTTCAAAGTCTTTGATACAAGGAGTTTCATCGATGTGATGGTCTTCTGATACATCATCCGTTTCTCACACCTCTCAAGGTTGTAAATAAATCCTACGGAATACGTATCCTAAAAACACAAATTTAAATCTAACAATTCAAATGACACCAATAATTAAATCAATAGCGAGAACTCCGAGAAAACTCCAAATATCACTCATAAAGTCAATCAAAAACAATTCCTATGGTACCTTCCTCCACATGAGCTCACATGGTTGGGCACTCTACTCGCACTCTTTCGTTCATTTCACAACTCTCATGGTGGGCTTGGATACTATTGGTATTGTGTAATATATTCCTTAACTTCTTCACAAGCATCTTAGTCTTGGATGTATCTGGGTCTTCTATGGGTCTTGAATAATCTTGGGATCTTTAGAGTCTTCAAATTCTTCGAGTCTTCCATCCTTCCATACTTCTAATTCAGGTTGAAAACATCTATTCTCCGAAATGGTCTTGAGTTGTCCAATATCTTGTCCTTCCCGAAGAGACATAACACAATCCTTCTCAGTGGTCAAAGTGGCATGGGTATAGTCTAACTTGTTTGGGATGAGAGGGAGTGTTTGATAAAACTTAGAAAAGATTAGTAGTAATGGATTTTTTTAAAATAATATTTTTAGAGAGTATACTTCCTAATGGCTTTCCAGTTTCTAGGGCCACGACCTACAGTCAACATGTGCTCTGATACCATCTTGTAACGACCCGGTCCCAAAAGGAACCAAGTCTACTATGCTTTTGTGCTATCCCTGGATCAGTATGCTAGCACACACAGTACTCGATGAAATACCATGAATCACATGTCAAAAAGTAACGTAAATACATGGTATTTATTACCTTATAGCCTTTGGGCTAGAATACACCGCGGAAATAAACAATACATAAGTGGAGTCCCATCAACACCAACGACAAAGTTGAGTGTAGACATCGTAACCCTACATCGCATCACTTACTCGTCGTATACAATCCTGCAACACCGAAGGTTACAACCCAAAATGGGTCAGTACTTTGAATGTACGGCAAGTTACTCCCAAAAGAATATATAACAGACCTATCTTCTACATGCAAGTATGGCTGGTGGAAAAGCTCTAAGTTTCAATTTGCATAAAGCTGTTTTTTCCTACTGAAAGAGTATCATAACAGTACTACAAAGCTCATAATATGATTGAATTGGTTTCTCCAAGTCAATCTATTTCCAAAGTTGATTAAACCGATTGATTAATTAAAGATGATGAGATCCGTCAACATTCCCACTTCTAGATGCTCAAAGTTGTCCGTAACCGGGGACACGGCTAATCATGATCAGTTTGTACACTCTGCAGAGGTTTGTGCACTTTTCCCCACAAGACTCGACCACCACCTTTTTAGTTCGTCACACTGCATGTTGTATGAGAACCGGAAGGTCGAGACATGGTCTTTTAGAAGAGTTTCCCTCACTCTGGCGGTGCCCATCCCACCTACTCATAACTACGTTCGTAGCCCCACCTAGTAAGAGTCACTACAACTAATCAACCAAGCCAGAGCCCATAATAGCTTGTGGCTGCACACATAAGCTTCTAGTTATGAAAAATATGTTTGATCCCTTTAAGCCTGGGTGGCATTCCGCAGTGATTACTGGCCATCTCCAGGTCACTCAGGCAAATCCACTGGTTCCTCCAGGGTGCCCCCAACCATTCCACCCAGGTGGTTCATTAAGATTATCTTGGTCCTGTTTACTACTTAGTCACTCATACCTCATAATGGATCACTTCCCAATCCACGTCTACTTAGCAAAGCAGTATAATTCTACACGGTGGCGACAATGATATAAGGTTCAGACCTACCTCAATGAACTACTGGGTATAATAGCATAGCATAATATATATGATCCTATCAATACATAATATTTAAGTTGGACTACAATGCATATAAAAAATATAGGTAATACTGGAGCATGATCAAAAGAGTAACTTGCCTGGATCCTGACGATGAAATATTCTACTCGTAGTCATCTCTCCATATCGTTACAATATATCTAACGGTAAAAGAGAAACACTTCAACACACAACTCAATCCAAAGTGAAGATCCAAATAAGATACAATTACAACATAAATATTTAGTTATTACTATTAATAAACTAATTACTATGGCATGGATAGGTTGAGATAGGATCAAGTTGGATTGGATGGAAATATGATGGCAATCATATATCCGAGGATTGTAAAATCAATTGGATATGTTGGAGGTTGATTATAAAATCAATTGGATGGAGAGTATGTCAAACTCAGTTGGTTTGTCCATATGCATATTTGAATAGGAAATCAATTCTTGGATTGGATTCAAAAAGATCTGATAGAAATCGTGATGATCTTGTTGAGAAGATTGAACTTTTGTAGCCAAATTTATATAAAAAAGAGATATAACTAAATGGAAGCTAATACGAAGGTTTGAGGTCAAAATAGTGTATTTATATGATGGAAAGAATGTGACAATGGTCCAAACAGAAAGATTTGATTTTAAGGATCAAATTTGATGAAGAAAATATTCCAAATAAATTATAGAAAAAGATGTATATCAAATATACTCAAATTATAGAAATAAATTTGAGTTAAATTTCAAATTATCAAAAGTGGAATATTACTGGAAAATAATAAACTACATTTTCCAAGGAATCTGGGGATATAAAATTTGTCGAAATCCGACTTACGGGATAGAAGATATGAATTTCTGAAGTTTGACTATTTTTGCTAAAATGAATTACGGGATTAATAAAAAGGATGCAAAATGGCGAGTTCTGATAGGTCTGCACCTATTCAATTTTTACAAAATAAAATGATGAACAAAGAGGGGAGAAAGGCTCACCGGAGATCTCGCCGGAATTTTGGAAAAAGGTCGTGGGCGTCAATAAACAGCCGAACGGGATAGAGGATGATTTGGGCGACTCGATGGACAAGGTTATAGCTCTAGGTTCGCCCTCGGATAGCGAAGAAGTTCCACCGGAGTAGAGAAGAACGCATGAAGAGTACAATGACACGGACGGCGTGCTCCGGCCTTGCAATCGAGAGGAAAAATATGTCACAACGGTGCGCATCGGCAAGGGGAAGAAACTAGAGGAAGAAATATGGACTAGGTACCTTTCATGGCGACAAAAATCTTCACCGGAAGTGTGGATGCATCTTTACTCCGACGAGAAATTGTGCACGAAGGAGAGGGCTTTGGAGAGGGACTTTATGCGTGGGGATGTGTGGTTCAAAGGGGTCCTAGTGGCGGTATTTATAGGGTCATGGGAGGTCCATAGAAGGAGAGTGGGTGAGGTTTTGGAATGGATTTAATGGCATTTATGGAGAAATAATGGGCATTAAAACCGAGGTTTTGGAAATAGATTTAATGGCATTTATGGAGAAAATTATGGACAATTAAAAGCATTAAAACGCGTGTTTGTTTCCATGAATGGATTCTTCATGAACTTGTCCATAATTTTTGTGTAGGTTCTGAATTGAATCGATCAAGGATGGAGTAGAATGGAGGGAAGGAATTTGTCCAGGTTCATGGTGTTTGTGTGTGTTAGTTCACGTACACAGAAAAGAACAGGGAGGAAGAAGACGGTCAGGGCTATGGGCCTTAGCGGGAGGATAGGCCCAAGACGGAAAAAAGAAAGAGAAAAGAGATAGAAAAAAAGATATGGGCTCGACCCAATAGATTTAGGATTTCAGTTTCTTATTTTTAACTTTGAAATAATAACTCTCAAATAAATCAGAAAATTTATATAGACCAAATAAAATATCGAGAGTTTAGGAAAATATATTTCCCTCTCTGAATAAATTTAATAAATAGATTTTTAATAACAAAAACTCATTGAAGACATTATTAAATATTTCCAATACATTTTGTTTTTTTGGAGAAGTCATATTATCTCCTCTCATTATATTAATTGAGTTATTGGAAATATTTAAATATCTATTGAATGTTGATATCAAATAAACTCCATTAAGAATTCAAGAATGATTATGGGACCACAATAAATTTGAGAAAGTCATTTTATTCTCACTCTAAATATTTAATTGTGGTTCCTACCAAATTTCAAAAAGATAAAAGAAAGAAAATCATTCTTTTAATTTTCAATAAACCTCACAACCAAGATTTTTATTATTGGATAAATGATTATCCAAAATTTATTAAATGGTTTGTAAAGGTTTAAACAAAAACTCAAATGAAAAGTTTTCATTTACTCTAAAATTCAAACAAGTCAATCAATATTATATTATTTATTAACATTCCAAAATTTTGAAAAATTTGGGATGTTACAGTACGTTGCTCCGTATGATTCTGTCATGATGGCAGCCTAGCAAATTTGCCAGTGACCCGTAGAGATTGTGATAATCAGGCTGGAGACGTTAATTAGATTGCTTTTTGTGGATACGCTGCTCCGTATGATTCTGTCATGCTCGTACTGGCTATTGTCAAATTTGAGCTCGTCTGGAACAGAGCATGTGTTGCTGGCGGGTAGGCATTCGTCAAGGGCTAACTGCCGTGCTCCCGGTGCCGGCTCAACGGAGTGGTTCCTCCGTTGGCTACTGCGGCTCGCCGGACATGAAGCGGAGGCGGCGGGCTGGGTGCCTGGGTATCAAAGAAACTGAGATCTGGTAAGGGATAACAATGATTGATGCTTTGAGATTCAATTTTCCAGGTGTCAAATGTGGAGATGGGTCTCTGGTTTGGGTGTGTACAACCTGGGTCGTATAGGATTTTTTCCATGGATTTGGGCCTTTGGAGGAATGTGGGGAGGCGGGGCTGGTCGGTTCTTTTTAATTGCGGTGCGGTGCGGTTCGGTGGGATCCGTTAGCTAGGTGTTAGCACAATAAGGTTTTTATTGTTAGAATAAGATTTTAAGGGGTGTTATTATAATAGACCCACCTTATATATATATATATCAAACGGAAGATGAAATAAATAAAAAATCATAGCTCAAATGTAAATAAACCCATAGCAACTTCTTAATCTATAATTAATGAATTAAATATATCAAACACATCATGTTACATGCCAAAATTTCGGTGACACAGTAAAGCACACGGTTCGTGTATTACAACCATTTGCTTAATCTATACCATGCAAAATTTGCCCGTGCATTCTGATTGGCCAGAACGCATCATGACGGATCGCACTTCCTGCACCGTCCAATGCGCACGAATCGAACGATCACCGATGAACCAGCATCATGTTGCTGTAGTTCCGGTGGATATTGTATTTAACTCTTTTTTACGGTTTGTTAATGCAATAAAATGTTTAAAAATACCAAAATAACAAGGAATGCGTACAAATTCAAATACATATCACGTATAGACGCGTGGAAGCTGTGGAAAAAATCAACCATAATCGACAAAGTAATGATACAATTTACTTGTAACCCGAACATTTCACGACTCGTTCCATACATATCAAAACCATGGCCCTTCATGTGAGAGGCCCCCGTTTGCAAAGAGATCGCATGATAACCTTTCTCAAGATGTCTGAAAATTTTACCACATCATAATTTTACCTTATCACGGCGCCACGCAAAGTCATATATATTTCCATGCGATTTTGAAATTTTAAATCCACTGAACTCAATGTTTCCTGATCGAAAGATGTGACCGAGATGTAACAAGTTCCTCCTAATATTGTACATGCAGCTTACACGTTAACATGACATATACGACTTCCCATTATATCTTTATGGAATTTTGGTGAACTCGTAGTTAAAATGCAAATAAATTCATAGTGAGTGCATATGAAACAGACTTAGCGCCTTATATATAACATGAAAAATGACAAAAAAAACCATAGCTCAGATACAAATAAATCCATAGCAATTGCGTAATCTACACTTAATGACTTAAATATATCAATCACACCCTTTAAATTGAAAATTTTTGGTGGCACGGTTAAGCACACTGTTTGTATATTAGAACCGTTTGATTAACCTATACCCTACGCAATTCATGATCATATATATATATATAATTCACAAGTAATCAAGTATTATTAATTATACACCAATAGTAAATACATATATAATTGCATGCATAATCTGACAGATTAATTAAAACAGACTAATAAGTGAATTACTGCCATATACGCTAAATGCAGTTTCAGTTCCCTCGTTGTGACGCCCCAAAAATCAATCCGTGTACAGTAATCATACACGTGGGGTACACGGCTGAGATTAGGGTGCCACGGTGAGAATATCAAAGCACAACACTAAACACAAAAGGATAAATAAATATATTACAATAAAGGGGGGGTCACGCGGACCCGAATACATAAGTCATACAAGCCATAATATCTGAGTACAGACATAGTTAGTCAAGTTTTGCCTTAAGAAGGCTAGCACAAATCACATCAGAGGCACGGATCGAAAAGGCGAGGCCTCCTACCTGGGATCCACCGAACTACTCCTGGTCAACGGGGAACTCGACATCGTAGTAGGCGCCTCCGGGGTACTCCTGCTCCTGGGCTCCAACGTCGGCTGCAGCGGCCGATCAGGAAAAACAGTAAAGGAAATAAAGCAGGTGAGTATCTAGTAAACCCGCGAGTCTTACGTCCGCTACTAAGCATTATGCATTGTATCAACGCAAAGAAGAGGCTGTATATAGTGGACTGAAAGACAGAAATCCAGAGCAAGGGTAAGAAGCTAGGCCTATCGAAGACTAGCATCTTCCGACGATGTCTTGCAACATGAGGTAAGAATCAGCCAACAGTTTATATAAAGCATAAAGTAACAATGCAGCAGGAGTTGCTGCAGCATTGTATAATAATAAGTTGTAATAATTAACATTGCCTCCGAGTTCCCTCCTCGACTCCCCTGCGAGGAAGCAAACCCGGAACCATACAGTTTAATAATAATAGTTTGTAGTGGTAAGATCCAGCTTCAGCATAAAGCGTCCTGTTACCGTGGACACGGCTATTCGAATAGATTAATCTTCCCTGCAGGGTGCACTTGTGTTACGCTACACGCACGGATCTCCAGGGTGGCGGGAACCTTGTTAGGGAACGCTCCACCGAGGCTATCCGACACTTCATAGCCCATCTTTCAAACTCAACAGAGAGGCCATCCGCCGGTCTAAATCCTAAGTACGCCGGGCCTTGGACCCCAACCCGAACGTACTCCTGCACGGTGCGTGGCTGGCCGGTGAAGTTGAAGCAAATCCAAATAAGACATCACCGCGCGAGCAAATAAGACAACACCACTTCCCGGCAATCAGCCCGCAGTACTGCTGACGTCTGAAGAGTCCTCGGACGACACTACGAAGCAGAGGAGCCCATAACTCGTAATTCCCATGGGTAGGTAGTGCGTACATGGCATATAGCCAACTCAAGACATCGACTGAACCATTTAGCATTTTAATTAACCTGCGTGACAACCGTTGTCGTTGCCTCGACTTAACTGACCCGCGGACAACGGCAGCAGCCAGGACCACCAGTACATCGGTGCCTGCCCCGTCGTCCCACCAAGTCACTGCGGTTACCAACAAGGTGAACCGTCTCCTTACCTTGTCTCGCGTGTGCTCCTGGAGGAGCTCGACTTTCGTAGTTTGGTAACTCTCGCGGCCAACGATCAGGGGCCAAGCACACCGGTACATTGGTCGTACCCTCCCTGTCGTCCCGTCGCAATACCTCTCGCGGGCACCGTTGGGTCGCCCGACTTCTCACCTGAAGGACAATCGTTGTTCAGGACCCTATGGCGGTAAGACAAAGTCATCCTCGAGTGGAGTACAAGGATTACTCATTGATAGCTCACACTTGAGGTGACTAGGCATAACCCAGATAGGGGCCTTTGGCGGTGTCTGCTTTGTACCGTACCTGTGCAGTTGTATATATTGTATCCGTGTTCACTCCCCTGAGTGATCACGTCCCGCTATCTAGTCCTAGCTAACAATGCGCAGGGCTCACTGCTGAATATATGCATAATTATAACAGGCAACATAGGATAAGAAAGGTACATCAAGGGGCGACAAAATCAGGCTATGCAATTGAATAGGATTGTAATCGTAGCAGCAGCAGTAACAATTCCTAGTGCAAGAAAGTACGGAAAGGTAGGCAATATCTGGGGAAGAGAATGGCTCTGCTTGCCTGGAAGCTCGACGGTAGGGGTAGGGTCGTCGACGAAGTAGTCGTACTCAGCAGCGGTGTAGTCGACGGCAGCAGCGGGGTCTACCGGAGATTAAGGGGGGGAAGAAACAGTAAATACACAGCAAGCATATACAAACAGATGCATGACATGACAGATTAAAAGTTAACGGTGTTCTAACGCAGTTCAAGGCACGTTACTCGGAACGGAAATTCATCCGGGGATGAACTACCGGCTCCGGGTGATTACCGGACAGGGTGTCCGGAGGGGGGGAAGGATCAATCCGGAGGTGTTGTGGACATCCGACAAACGTATGGGTGGTGTATCCGGGTTAGTTGATCTATTCCGAACAACATTCATGTTCGGAATAAATTCATCCGGGTACTCTAACAGTACCGGACAGTTTATCGGATAGACGGTCCGAAGGGGGACGGTTCGATGTTCGTTGTGTTAGAGGGGTGGGATAGACATACAGATAGCGTATTCGTATTCGTTATATTTTTCTGATCAATTTTTATGTATAAAGTTTTTGAATCTGAGTTACGGTTTAAAAGTTATTAAATTTCCAAGTTTTATATCATTTAAATGATTTTCTGAATTTCTTTTATTATTTATTCAACATTATCCAGAACATTATCCAAAACAGTGCCTGACATGTGGGACCCACATGTCAGCCTTTGTTTATTTATAAAACATTTTAATAAATCAAAATAGCCTCTGGGCCCACATGTCAGCCACTGGAATTTCCTTTAAATTCTTTTTAAAAATCAAACTGACAAATGGGGCCCAGGTGTCATTGACTCCAGTGATAACTAAACATGTTTAATTAATATAATGACCAGGGGACCCACATGTCAGTGTCAGGGGGGTTTATTATTCTGTTAATCTTTTCAGCTAAACTAACAGAGTAATTAGCCGGGGGGTCCACTGTCAGTGGCTTAGGGGTTTGGGTTAAGCCCTAATTAACTAGCTGGCACCGGGGCCCCACCTGGCAGCCTCACCGGAACCTCACCGGCGACTCGCCGGCGACGAGGTTGACGGTGGCGACGCCACAGGGCTCGGGAGGGGGCGCGGTTAGCCCCAATCGAACGGGGAGGCGACGAGGAGGCGTCTGGTAGTGGTGGCGCGGGCGTGGAGTTGCCGGAGTGACGCCGGCGACGAGGGAGACGGCCGCCTGCGCTCGGGCCTTGTCGGAAACGCGCCAACGGAGAGGGCTTTCGAGCGTGCGCTACGGGGTGGTGTTCCTGGGAGCAAGGCGAACACGAGGACGTGCTCGGTGCGCCAAAAGCATGATCTAGGCCGCGGGGAAGAACACGTCGGCGGCGACGGAGCCACGACACCAATGGCGTCGGCTGATTCAGTGCACGAGGGGCTACGCGGGGATTTGGGGAAGGTAGAGGAGCTCACCGCGAGTGCGGCCGTGGTGGCAGTGGGCTCGATGGCGTCTCGACGGCGGCGAATTCCCTCCGCGATGCACGGCGGCCGAAGTTGGGTGAAGAAGACGCGGCGAAGGCTGGGCCGCTCCCCGGGCTCGATTCGCTGGTGTAGTCGACGAAGACGACTACGGCGCAGCGCTGGACACCACGGCAGGGCGGCTCGAGCCCGTTGGCCACGACTGGCCATGGCAATGGCGACGGCGGCGCTCGAGAGTTTTTCCCCGAGGCGTGCGAGAGGAGGAGGAGGGGAAAGGGAGGGGGAGGAGTTGAATTTGAACTGAACCAAGTTGATCAAACAAAAGTTTTGAACAGTAATGATCAACAGTAATGGTGATTACTGTTCACTGACAGTGAGAGTGTTACACTCGTCCTTCTCGCGCGCGCTTCATCGTCATCGTCAAGTCCTCCTCTTCTTCTTTCTGTTTCTCGCCACCGGTTCATCCCCAGGATCGTCAAGGATTTCTTGCAGGACGAGGAACTCCCGCATTGTTGAGATGCGCCTGGACAAGTCATAACTGACATAGGTGTCCAACGCCGCGTAGAGAACGTGAGGCGGAATGAGCTCGCCCTCCCATGTCGAGTGCAACAATTACTTCGTAAGAGTGTCCATCCCGCTCTTCTTGCCTTTGTAAGAAGGACAGATGATGGAAACGGTGAGGTATTCAAGGGAATCCCTTTCACCCGCCTTCTTGGGGCTGCCCGCCTGAAAGGACGTGGATGTCGCCTAGAGGGGGGGTGAATAGGCGTTTAAAATAATTACAGTTTCGGCTTGAACAAATGTGGAATAAAACT
This sequence comes from Bromus sterilis, assembly GCA_950022295.1. NCBI lineage: Eukaryota > Viridiplantae > Streptophyta > Magnoliopsida > Poales > Poaceae > Bromus > Bromus sterilis. The sequence goes on from OX465596.1 coordinate 238,551,019, forward strand.
TAACGTTTAATTTGCCAAGGAATAAACCTAAATAAGCTAGGCTCAACTATGTGCACCAACAACTTATACTAAGCAAGATAAACAACTATGTGATAGCAAGATATATAACATGAACAGTAAGGCTATCACAAAGTAGGTGCACAAGAAAATAGGTTGACTAGATGAACAACCTATGGGACAAGCAATGCACAATAATATGAGCAAGCACAAGATAAACAATGTAATAAGCTTGATCAAAGTAAAGGTAGAGATAACCGCAAGTGGAGCCGATGGAGACAAGGATTTGTTACCGAAGTTCCTTCTCTTGCGAGAAGTACGTCTCCGTTTGGAGAGGGTGAGGAGCACAATGCTCACACGAAGCCAACGAGGGCCACCCTATTTCTCCTCACGCTCTTACCAATGCAAGATGCCGTGATTCCACTATTAGGACACTTGAGGGCGGTCACCGAACCCGTACAAATGGCAACCCTTGGGGGCGGTCACCGAACCCGTACAAATGCTCGGGGCAATCTCCACAACCGAATTGGAGGCTCCCGTAGCGTCCCGAAGCTTTCCACCACAATGATTGAGCTCCGCAACAACAAGCCTCTAGGTGCCAACGCACCCACAAGGTATAAGATCTAGAGTTCCAATGCACTCAAGAGTAGCAATCTTCTCAACTTCACTTCTACAACGAATCCTCGAAGAGAACTCAAACCGATGCACCAAATGCAATGGCAAGAGCACATGAAGTGCTCAAGTCCCCAACTCTCAAATCCCACCAAAGCAACAAAAGCTATGGAGGAATATGAGAGGAAGAACAAGGAGAACACAAAGAACTCCAAGATCTAGATCCACAAGGTTCCCCTCACTTAGAGGAGAGATGGCTTGGTGGAGAATGTGGATCTAGACCTCCTCTCTCTCTTTTCCCTCAAAAAGGAGCAAGAATCATAGGAGGGGAAGAGAGAAAACAAGATCAAAGAGGTCAACAATGGGGGGAAGAACTTGCACAAAACCGATGGAGACGAAGGAGGAAGAAGAACCCCTTTTATAGTCTCCCACGAATCCAGCCTTTGGAACCCGTTGGCAGCCCACCAACCACGGTACTACCGCTCGGAGAGCGGTACTACCGAAGCCTAGTGCCGTGCCCACTACCGCAAAGTCCAGTGGACTGTAACAGCCCAGTTTTCGCAAAAATTTAAAAAATTTGTTTTCGTTGTGAATTGTTTGATTGTCTGATTTGTTTGCGGTGTTTGCATCCCCGATTTATCGATCGGCGATGCTTTTCCCCCCTCTTATCTCGTATCGGACGGAGACCGACCCCTTCCCACCACGGCACACGACCTGTGCGACACCGGGTTTCACCCGAGCACCGTCGCAACCGGCACAAGTCCAGCCATCGCCACCGGAACGCAAACCCCGTTTATTTAATAAACGGATTATTTCATGGGGCGCCGAAAAATGTTTTCAGAATGTCACCGCAGTGAGGTACGATCGACGGGCTCGACGCGCTGAGCGAGTAGGTCGAAGGTTCGTCCGAATCGGAGTTCGTACGAAGTCTCGGCGGTTACGAACACAGTCACCGGACGCGAGAGAGGGGTACCGAGGGTATTTGCGTAAACTGGCTAGCCAACCTACCCTATATAGAGACCACCAGCCCCCGGATCTGGGAAATATCCCTATTTTCGCAGCAAACCCTAGCCCCCTCAGATCTGATCTGCCCAGATCCATCTTGGACCGTCAGATCTCGCGATCCGACGACCCAGGGAGCCCCAAATCCCCACCTCCTCTCTCCTCGTCCTCCCAGCCGCCACCACCAGCCCGAGGGCATCCTGCCGCCGCCGCCTTCGCTGCGCCGGCCAGCCGCCGGCGAGGAGCCGCCGCCGGGCGCCGCCCCCTCTCCTCCCCTTCCCTCTCTCCCTTCCCTCTCCCTCTCTCTTCTTCTTCCTCTCTAATCTCTCTCTCTCTCTGCCTGGACAGGAACCCGGCGCCATGGGTGGATAGCCCAAGCACGCCGCCGCCCCCTGAACCACCTCCCCGCCGCCCTGCTCGCCTGGATCCGGCCGGCGCCGTCCGATCCGGTGATCTCCTCGCCTCCCCCGCGCCTGGGCACCTCCTAGCCGCGCCGCCGTCGCCGGAGGTCGGCCGGCGAGCCGACGTGGAGCCGCTGCTCCCTGCCGCCAGCTGGAGGCCAGGTGGGCCCCCTCCCCAGCCGGCCCAAGGCCAAGGCCAGGCCGAGGCCCACTTCGGCCCCACAACAAGCCAGCCCAGCGCCACCTCCGCTCAGGCCAGATGGGCCCTAGAGCCCATGGTGAGCAGCCCAGCTAGTCGTCTGTTTTTTTATTATTTTATTTGTCCAGAGCCTGCGAATATTTTCTAAGTCTGGAGAACTTTGTTGCTGATTGCTGTTTTGCGATGAAGTTTGCGATCAAACCGTAGCTCGGATCGCGTTGCGCCCAAAAGACGAATTGTTTAGAATTGCGTGCTCTAGCTTTCATCTTTTGTGAGCATTTGCATTTGTGGTCATCTTGATTGTGTAGTTGTGTGTTAAACAGGGCATCAGATCGTTAATTGCAAACTGTTGATTAACTGCTGCTGAAACTGTTGCTTTGTTGAAACTTCGGGCGACGGTTGCTTCGCAACCGTACGTTGGAATTGATTGATTCCTTTTGCGTTGCGTTAAGCATTGTTTCTACTTCAGTTTCATGCATTCACATGCCATAATTGCTTGCTTCATCATGATTGTATCTTGCTCCAAAGTAGCTATCCTGCTGTTAATGTGCTGCTGTTTATATTTTGTTGCAACTTTGGTCGACGAGTGTGTCGCGACCGTTTATCGGAATTGAGTGATTCCAATTGCATATTGTTAAGCATCATGTCTACTATCATTACATGTATTACATCTTCATGTTAGCATTACTGGTCATATAGATATTTAGCTCCAAAGTTGCTATCCCGCTGTTTTTGACAGCCACCTCTGTTTTTCTCTAAGTCTGTTACTTTTCGATGCCATGTTGCATGCTTAATATCTTTTGATCTATGATGCCTATTTGCATGATTCTTTTTGACATGCCTTCCCTGTCATGTCTAGTTTAATTTCATGTCTTTTGTGAGCATGTTTGCATTGATTATTCTGTTTATGCATTGCTCTAAAGTGTGCTTCGTGATGTTGGCAGATTGTGCCCGTAACTTGTTTTGCTTATATCTTTTTAACCGTAACTCCGTTTGGAGTGTTCTTTATATGTAACTTGATTAGTTTTTCGTGTACTTTGTGTTTATGCTATTGTTTGCTGTTGTTTACCAACTTAAAATATGGTTTAGGACAGAACAGTACCAAATGTTTTAATCATCGTGCGACACTTAGTGTTATGCCATGTTTAAGATTGTGCCTCACTTAAATTGATTAGAATAGGTAGTTTACTTTGTGCTTCACATTTTATCATGTTTTGTGCTATTCCATGCTTGCTTGAGTTTCCATGTTAACATTGATATGGGGTGGCCCGATCTTCTCAGTAAGCGAACGGTGAATATGGGGGCGATGATAGATAACTTGTGGGTAGCCGATGAACTCTCCTCGCTAGATCCCTGTTGCCAATGCGAAAACACTCTACCCTTTGGATATTCACAACTTCACACAATTGCGCAACGTAGCCGTCGACCATGAGACGGTAATTTGCAATCTACTAATTCCCAGTGGAACAACAGATCACACAAAACTTGCAGTAGCAACACTTCAGATCGATACGAATTGAAGTATTTGATTCAAGATGAATGCTTGGAGCAATCCTCAGGAACTAGGGTTTATCTAAACGTGGTCTAACTCTAAAACTCGTAGGGGGACTTGTATTTATAGTCTAAGGGGGGCCAGACTCGGATACAAGGGCCGTAGGCCCGTTTCTGTGCGCAGGCAGCACGGTAGTACCGTGATTGGTGCGGTAGTACCGCGGGCGCGGTAGTACCGCGGCTACTACCGTAACCACCACCGTTTTTCCTGACCTTCGCGGTAGTAGGCCCGGTAGTACTGTAACCATTACCGTAACCCTTCTGTTGCCGCGGTAGTAGGCGCGGTAGTACCGCGGTCAGCGCGGTAGTACCGCGGCCTGAAGCTTGGTTCTTCCTGGCCTGGTCTTCTTGAGGTTCTTCTTCCAATGTAGCTTGTCCTTGTTCCTTGACTTCTTCTTCTTGAACCTCAGCTCCTCCTAGCTCCTTGTCTTCACCTTGATACCTGATCATACAAACACACAAGGATTTAGGCAGTATATAATTCTCATTAAGCCGATCATCAGACTCGAGTAAGAGAAAATTTACCTGCTGTTCTAATAACTTAGCACGGGCTCTTGTAATAGGTCCAAGTCGGGTTTGATTGGCTTGTTCATCATGAAGAGTTGGGGAAGTAGTAGTTGTAATAGGGATCTCCTCATCATCTCCCCCCTTCAAAAGGCGTCGACCCCGACGCTCCGAGGTCATCTCCCATATGTGGTGATAAATCAGCTACATTAAAGATGTTACTTGCACCACCAAACTCAGCAATGGGAATATCAATCGAGTAGGCATTATCATTGAGCTCGGCCAGCACTTTATAAGGACCAGCACCACGTGGCTTCAACTTGGAGTCCCGCAATCCTGGAAATCTATCCTTGCGCAGATGTACCCAAACCATATCTCCAGGCTGAAATATAACTTGTTTCCGTGGCTGGTTTCGTGTAGCAGCAACGCTCTTGCCTTTCTTCTCAATAGCCTCTCGCGTCTTCTCATGAATCTTCTTCACATAATCTTCTCGTTTGGATGCCTCCATATTAACTCGTTCCTGCAATGGAAGAGGCAGCAAATCAAGAGGTGTAATAGGCTTGAAACCATATACCACTTCAAAAGGACAAAGGTGAGTAGTAGTGTGTACTGCCCTGTTATAAGCAAATTCAATATGTGGCAAACACTCCTCCCATTCGCACAGATTTTTCTTGATCATAGCGCGCAACAATTGTGACAATGTTCTATTGACCACCTCCGTTTGACCATCAGTTTGAGGATGACATATAGTGCTGAACATTAGCTTTGTTCCTAGCTTTCCCAAAGTGTCTTCCATAAGTAGCTCACAAACTTTACATCCCTGTCAGAAACAATTGTCTTGGGCACTCCATGCAAGCGTACAATCTCCCTGAAAAACATGTTAGCAACATGCGACGCATCGTCGCTCTTATGGCAAGCAATAAAATGTGCCATCTTAGAAAATCTATCCGCTACCACAAATATACTATCATGACCCTATTTAGTACGTGGCAATCCTAACACAAAGTCCATACTAATATCTTCCCAAGGTGTGGTAGGAGCCGATAGTGGAGTATACAAACCGTGAGGCTTCAGCTTGGACTTGGATGTGTTGCATACAATGCAGCGTCGAACAAACCTGTCCACATCACACCTCATCCTGGGCCAATAAAAATTATCAGCAAGCATGAGTAATGTCTTCTCACGCCCAAAGTGACCCATCAGTCCTTCTGCATGTGATTCCTGCAACAATAGCAAACGCACAGAAGATTCTGGAACACAAAGTTTGTTAGCTCGAAACAAAGATATATCATGGATGTGGAACTTTTCCCATGCATTCCGAAGCAAACACAAACGATATGGTTCAGCAAAATCATGATCAGTTGCATATAAATCACACAAACTCTCTAATCCAGGAATTTTAACATCAAGATGTGTCAATAACATATTCTTCCTACAGAGTGCATCAACAACAACATTATCTTTCCCTTTCTTATATTTTATGATGTAGGGAAAAGACTCAATGAACTCAACCCACTTAGCTAAGCGTCTATGCAAATTAGATTGAGCTTTCAGATATTTCAAAGCTTCATGATCAGAATGTATGATAAATTCTTTTGGCCACAAATAATGTTGCCAAACCTCAAGAACTCTAACAAGTGCATACAATTCTTTATTATAAACATGATAATTCAATCTATCACCAGAAAGCTTCTCACTGAAATAAGCTATAGGTCTACCTTCTTGCATCAAAACACCACCAATGCCTATACCACTAGCATCACATTCAACTTCAAATTGCTTAGTAAAATCTGGTAATGCAAGTAATGGTGCAGAAGTAAGCAAACGTTTCAACTCATCAAATGCAAGGTCTTGGGCAACGCCCCAAACAAAAAGCACACCTTTCTTAGTCAATTCATTCAACGGTGCAGCAATAGTACTAAAGTCTTTCACAAAACGTCTATAAAACCCAGCAAGACCACGAAAACTACGTACTTGGCTAACATTCATGGGAGTAGGCCAATTTTGAATTGCCTCAATTTTAGAAGATCTACTTCTACCCCATGCTTAGATACAACCTATCCCAAAAATATGACCTTATCTTTTGCAAAAGTGCACTTCTCAAGATTAGCATATAATTTAGAATCACGCAACACTTGCAAAACTTGTCTAATATGATCAGCATGTTCAAATTCATTGCGGCTGTAAATAAGTATATCATCAAAATACACAACCACAAAATGTCCAATAAACTCCCTCAAAACATGGTTCATTAATCTCATGAAAGTACTAGGAGCATTAGTAAGACCAAAAGGCATAACTAACCACTCATATAAGCCGAACTTAGTTTTGAAAGCAGTTTTCCATTCATCCCCTTCTTTCATCCTAATTTGATGGTATCCACTACGCAAATCAATTTTAGAGAAAATAGCAGCACCACACAATTCATCAAGCATATCCTCTAAATGTGGAATAGGATGACGATATCGAATAGTGATGTTATTAATAGCTCTACAATCTACACACATACGCCATGTACCATCTTTCTTAGGAACCAAAATAACAGGAACAACACAAGGGCTAAGGCTGACACAAATATACCCTTTATCCAGAAGCGCTTGTACTTGTTGCTGAATTTCCTTCGTCTCTTGGGGGTTTGTCCTGTATGGTGCCCGGTTAGGAAGAGTTGCACCCGGTATAAGATCAATTTGGTGCTCAATACTACGCAAGGGTGGTAAACCCGCTGGAACCTCCGCCGAGAACACATCATCATAATCCTGAAAAATAGTAGACACACCAGGAAATATAGGATGGTTATCATTAGAAACCAAAACCTCGCCTTTATACATGAGGACAAGAGGTATGGCTGTAGGGTCGTCACTAAATTCTCTCATGTCTTCTTTGGTGGATAATGTAAGCAAACTAGTCTCTCTCGCACTTTTCGTTATATTATCACGCACAGCTATTACATTGTTCTCTCGTGTTGGTTCTACATTCACCTCTACCTTCTGACGAGACTCATTCACAATTTGCTGTGGGGACATAGGATGGAGATTAACTTTCTTGCCCTTGAACTCCAAATGATATGTATTGGCTCGACCATTGTGTTGCACATGGCGATCATATAACCACGAATGACCCAATAAGAGATGGAAAACTGTCATAGGCACCACATCAAAATCGATGGAATCCTTGTATGGGCCTATCTCAAAATTTACGCGCACCATGTGGTTCACCTTCATCTCACCACTGTCACTCAACCATTGGACATAATAAGGACTTGGGTGAGGTAAGTATTTCAGATTTAGCTTGGCACATAACTCCTTGCTTGCGAGGTTGCGGCAGCTACCTCCATCAATGATCACTTTGCAAGCTTTGTTGGGACCAACGAGCGCCTTGGTTTGGAACAAATTGCAGCGCTGAGAATCAGCATGTGGCTGCACCGTAAGAGCACGTTGTGACACCACAATGGTAGGAGCATGCGACGGAAAAGCATCCATGCCTTCTTCGGTATTGTAACCGTCATCATCAAACGCGGCTGGGTCTTCATCATCACCGGTTTCATACTCGCCGGTTTCTTCATTAATAAACATGACCTTTCGGTTCGGGCAATCTCTCTTAAAGTGACCCGAATTTCTGCAAGAATGACAAGTCATCTCGCGATTGCGAGCTGTAGACATGTTGGAGCCTGCACTAGTGGCAGGAGCAGCTGGCTTCTTGGCCATAGAACCATTGGAGGCTGGCTTGGAAACTGAAGAAGAAGCCCGGTTATTGGCACCATAATTCTCCATAGGTGCGGACGGTGTCCATGGAGAAAATCTGCTAGATGTAGAGTACCTGGACTTCAGTTGTGCCTCTTCTGCAAGCTGGGATTCAGCCTCCCTTGCAAGATGCAATAGTTCATTCATATTATAGTATTGGTGATGCCGTACAATACTCTTGATATTAAATTTCAGCCCATGGAGAAAACATTGCATAGTCATCTCAACCTCTTCGCGCACTCGTGCACGTTGCAACAACATCTCCATCTCCATATAGTATGCATCAACGGACATAGTATCTTGCTTCAATTGTTGCAATTTATCAAAAACTTTCCGTAAATAATTAGTGGGAACAAACCGAGCTTTCATGGTCGCCTTCATGTCACGCCATGTACGAATAGGCTGCCCATCGGTTTCTTGTATCTCGGTCAACACACTATCCCACCAACGCAAAGCATAACCGTCAAACTCGGACGAAGCAATCTTGATCTTCTTGTCCTCTGGATAAGCATGCAAACGCCATAATTTTTCCATCTTAAGCTCCCATGTGAGGTACTCTTCCACATCCGTGGAACCTTCAAATTTGGGGATGTTAAACTTGGGTTTGCTCAAGACATCTTCTTCCTGAATGGGTAGACGGCGCGCACCAAAACCAAGTGGAGGTTGGCGACCCGGCCCTTGAACACCACGCCCATGGACTTGATTGCCCCTCAACTCAGCATTTTCACCATGGACACTACCATCATCTTCCTGAGCGTCAGGTTGGCGTTGTACCATAGCGGCTTGTATGCCCGTGATAGATGTTGTCATTTGTTGTAGGCTTTGCTGTATAGTAGCAAGTTGTTGTTGCATAGTGGCGACTGCAGCTTCAGTCGCGTCCACTTTCAGTTGGACCGCTTGAACATTTGTATCAATAGCATCAGCGGATTTAGTAAACATCCCCGTCAAGTGATCACGGAGACCTTCATATGCCTCCCATGTTACTGGCGCATCCTTGTCCTGTTTCTGCATCACATTAAAACCACTTTGAGACATGATTAGTAGGTTAGTGCACTAAATCAAAATCTTTTGGTGGACACTCACAACTCACTCAAAACTGACAAGAAAAGGTGAATCTTACCGTTCCAAAGTGAATAGTAATGCGTACCCGTTCGGATGGAGGACTAGTGCACGGATGTGATGAAGTGAATACCCGAGTAACAGAGTGAACACACGACAAAGCAGGATATATGTGGTGGGGCTATAGGTATGGTACCCTAACTACACCAATTCACAAATCCTAGTGCTGATCGTATGCCAAGAAGTTCTACGGGAACACACGCGGTGGAGAACAACTGGGCAAAAGCAACTATGAAATTGAGCGCACAATATGTGTGGCGGAGTAATGCTTGTGTTGCAATTGCACAAGAGAGAAATTCTAGCAAAATCTCAAAGTGTACGGGCACAAGATTGCTCAATCTACTAGTGCTATGAACGTGGTAGAAAAAGTAACTCAAGGCTGCACAAAATATGTAATCAACTTTGCCTTTTCTGTCTCTTTTTGCTAGGCTTTTTGCTCAACTATTTCCTTTTTTTTTGATTATTTTTCTCTTTTCTCGTTCTCTTTTTTTTTGACTTTTCTGACTCAACGTGAAGTAAACAGCAACCACTTGATGCACTTCAAAACCTATAGGAGCAGCCCGAAGAGCAAATATATGCTAGTCTCAATAGGAAAGTGCTACACCAAAGAAAGGCTAACTATGGCTAACAAACTGAGACACAATCTGAGGGATAAAAGACAACGAAAACAAACTGACTCGACACAAACCAATCTAACACGATAAAGAACTCCGACTTGTGAGACATGAATATAGGAAAACTAAGACTCGATCAAAAACAAGTTACGCAAACTGGACGACGATCAGCAACTAAAACTTGGAAAAGATGCACTCTAGGTTATGGCAAAAACACTAAACCCTAATATTTTTGTATGGCGTTTTCTGGATAGGACGAAAACCAAAACGATCTATGGGGGATTTGGTGGATGCTTACCGAGGGAACACTGGAAATCTGATACCAAGATGATATGGGGTGGCCCGATCTTCTCAGTAAGCGAACGGTGAATATGGGGGCGATGATAGATAACTTGTGGGTAGCCGATGAACTCTCCTCGCTAGATCCCTGTTGCCAATACGACAGCTCTCTACCCTTTGGATATTCACAACTTCACACACTTGTGCAACGTAGCCGTCGACCACGAGACGGTAATTTGCAATCTACTAATTCCCAGTGGAACAACAGATCACACAAAACTTGCAGTAGCAATACTTCAGATCGATACGAATTGAAGTATATGATTCAAGATGAATGCTTGGAGCAATCCTCAGGAACTAGGGTTTATCTAAACGTGGTCTAACTCTAAAACTCGTAGGGGGACTTGTATTTATAGTCTAAGGGGGTCCTGACTCGGAGACAAGGGCCGTAGGCCCGTTTCTGCGCGCAGGCAGCACGGTAGTACCGTGATTGGTGCGGTAGTACCGCGGGCGCGGTAGTACCGCCGCTACTACCGTATTTCCTGACCTTCGCGGTAGTAGGCACGGTAGTAGGCACGGTAGTACCATAACCATTACCGTAACCCTTCTGTTGCCACGGTAGTACGGGCGGTAGTAGGCCCGGTAATACCGTGGCGCGGTAGTACCGCGGCCTGAAGCTTGGTTCTTCCTGGCCTGGTCTTCTTGAGGTTCTTCTTCCAATGTAGCTTGTCCTTGTTCCTTGACTTCTTCTTCTTGAACCTCAGCTCCTCCTAGATCCTTGTCTTCACCTTGATACCTGATCATACAAACACACAAGGATTTAGGCAGTACATAATTCTCATTAGGCCGATCATCAGACTCGTGTAAGAGAAAATTCACCTGCTGTTCTAATAACTTAGCACGGGCTCTTGTAATAGGTCCAAGTCGGATTTGATTGGCTTGTTCATCATGAAGAGTTGGGGAAGTAGTAGTTTTAATAGGGACGTCCTCATCAAACAACCTTTGTTGATCACCTATAGCCAAACAACTTGAACCTTTCTAAATGTGCGGTATCGTCGTGTGTGACGAGTACTCCACTTAACCTGTTAGTAACCGCTCTCGACGGTAGGTGCGATGTCTCGTGTTGCCTTCTTGTTGATGTTTGCTCGTGTTTGCTTCGTAGTAATAGATGCTTGCTCGTTGATTGCTTTCCAGTGTTTGTTGTCTTGTGTGCTTCCGCGGGTACCTCTCGGAGACGATGCGAGCTTGCGATCGGCTACACCTGCGGAACCCGACTTATCAACAGGCAAGGACTATACATTACTTATGATCCATTCTATTTCAACCAGCGGTTTGCATGCTAGTCTAGGATAGGTTCGATGTTTGATCCTACCACATGTTTACAACCTCTTTCAAACCGATACAACCATGTCCCCTCCCAGCAAACCTTGTACTTCTATGTTACTCTTGCTCGTTGCTCAGCCCCTGCCTAGTATGCATGCTTAGGATGCTACGATGTTACCCTGTTACTCCTTGGTTTGGGATATCACATTATTACTATTGTTGTTGATGATATGATTATTATAATGTTGACTATATTCGACGAAGGATGGAAGGTCTAGGCTATCCCGCCCCGACGCTTTGTTCCATTCGAGTCACCTAGGACCCGAGTTCTGTGTATTGTGTCCCTTGACGCGCGTGCCTAACCGCGTGTGGGATTTTATGGGGTCCCCTTTTCTTACCTACCTAGCTTTAAGCATTTCTAGTGGTGGCCCAAGCTGATTTATCATTTGAAACCGTGTGTGTGCTGGTCAGCTGCTAGTAGTATTTAAACCAACCCGGACCAGCGGAGACATGGTTTCCCTGTTGGTCCACCTTTGACCGGCGAGGGCCCGAGGCCTCACGTGAGGCGTCTCGGTAACCCACACCCTGTTGAGACGGAAGAGTCCGATCCGAGAGCGTGGCCAGCTTTTGGATTGGGTGTCGACTCCCCGGGGGCCACCCGGATTTGTTTGTTGTTAGCTAGAGGGACCTGTCGTTTCGGATCTCTTGGAACTAAATCATAAAATGGTTGCCTGTGATGGGTAGCAACTGAGAGAGATGGGCGTGCATGCGGAGCCTTATAATGGGCAGTTGGTATACCCCTGCAGGGTTAAATCTTTTCGAGAAGCCGTGTCCACGGTTATGGACGACTTGAGACATACTCCTTGTTCATAGACAACAAAAACTGAGATAATCTTAATATAACTTGATCAACGTGTGTGTGTGCCTTGACTGCTTCTTCTTCGTCGGGATGCGAAGACGAGGACAAGGATAGGATAGGTGTTATGTTTGCGTATGTAGGTGGATGGCAGACTTGTTGGAGGCGATTCCTCATCGAATGCTTGTCTTATCTTACTCTCTAGATCTTTAGCCACTTCATAAATGCTAGTGCGGCAGCAACCTCACCACTTACCCCTTACTTACCGTAAACTACTAGTTGTCCTAGAATGACGAGTGATGAAGTCCTTGCTGGGTCAGATGACCACTACAGTTGGATGCTGAGTACCTGTGTACTCATGATACTACCCCCAAACTCTTTTCAGGGTTATTGATCGACAACAGGTATGGTGATCGACGTTTCACGTGGAGACTCGACGTCGACTAGTTAGGCGGATCCCGGCGAAGGGCCTGGACCCGTGTGGTTATGGGATCGATGTTTTCTCTTTGCCAGTAGGCATTTGATTGTAGTCTGTACTCAGACATATATCTTCCGCTGTTCTATTGTATTTGAGGCAGTTGTATGCCGATTGTATGAGATGTTGTATCCTTGTATCTGTAATGTTGTGATATTTTCTGTTGGAAATACGGGGCATATGACTTTGCCATATGTCGCGGTGGGACCGATATGTGCTTCGTCCCCGGATCTGGATGGAAACATCTAGATCTGGAACAGTACCGCATATCGGGCCTTACAACTTGGTATCAGAGCCTTACCGACCGTAGGATCCCCTCTCTGGCCGAAGTCGAGTCTAGACAAAACTATTTTGTAGTTACTAAGTTAGTTATCGGAGAGTAGGAATCTTTTTACTCCTTATCTTTTCTCTGGTCAGGACAAGTGTCGTAAGTGTTTTACTCTCGACTTATCCCCCTTCAAACTTTAGGATCTCGAGTGTGTGGAGTATCAGAACCGTTATAATGCCTTGCTTGCAGCGTATTGTCCCGATTCCGATCTCAGGTGGGAATTCCTGTAGTGCCTTTAGCTTCTCCGGTTTCGGATATCATCTGGGTCGTCCTTTGCCCACCCTCATTTTGCCCGGTGTTTTCACGACTTGCGTCGAAAATCACTATCCCTTGATCTGGTTTTCGCGATCGTTCTTCCTCTTGTCACTGACGGTTTCGTTTTCCGACGTTGCCGTCTCTCTGCGGAAATTTATCTCGACAAAGTTTGACGTCGACATGGAGCAGAGTCCCTTGTTGGTGGTGTTGAAGATCGTCGACACTCTTTTCTCTTCCCCTCTCTCCCCCGGATCGTTCTGGATCTCGGGACGAGATCCATTGTTGGTGGTGTTGTATTGTAACAGCCCAATTTTCGCAAAAATTTTAAATTTTTGTTTTCGGTGTGAATTGTTTGATTGTCTGATTTGTTTGCGGTGTTTGCATCCCCGATTTATCGATCGGCGATTATCCCCCCCCTCTTATCTCGTATCGGACGGAGACCGACCCCTTCCCACCACGACACACGACCTGTGCGACACCAGGTTTCACACGAGCACCGTCGCAACCGGCACAAGTCCAGCCATCGCCACCGGAACGCAAACCCCGTTTATTTCATAAACGGATTATTTTATGGGGCGTGGAAAAATGTTGTCGGAATGTCACCGCAGTGAGGTACGATCGATGGGCTCGACGCACTGAGCGCGTAGGTCGAAGTTTCGTCCGAACCGGAGTCCGTATGAAGTCTCGGTGGTCACGAACGCAGTCACCGGACGCGAGAGAGGGGTACCGAGGGTATTTGCGTAAACTGGCTAGCCAACCTACCCTATATAGACACCACCAGCCCCCAGATCTGGGAAATATCCCTATTTTCGCAGCAAACCCTAGCCCCCTCAGATCTGATCTGCCCGGATCCATCCTGGACCGTCAGATCTCGCGATCCGACGGCCCAGGGAGCCCCAACTCCCACCTCCAATCTCCTCGTCCTCCCAGCCGCCACCACCAGCCCGAGGGCATCCCGCCGCCGCCCCCTTCGCTGCGCCGGCCAGCCGCCGGCGAGGAGCCGCTGCCGGGCGGCGCCCCCTCTCTTCCCCTTCCCTCTCTCCCTTCCCTCTCCCTCTCTCTTCTTCTCCCTCTCTAATCTCTCTCTCTCTCTGCCTGGACAGGAACCCGGCGCCATGGGTGGCTAGCCCAAGCACGCCGCCGCCCCCTGAACCACCTCCCCGCCGCCCTGCTCGCCGGGATCCGGCCGGCGCCGCCGGATCCGGTGATCTCCTCGCCTCCCCCGCGCCTAAGCACCTCCTAGCCGCGCCGCCGTCGCCGGAGGTCGGCCGGCGAGCCGACGTGGAGCCGCTGCTCCCTGCCGCCAGCGGGAGGCCATGTTGGTCCCCTCCCCAGCCGGCCCAAGGCCAAGGCCAGGCCGAGGCCCACTTCGGCCCCACAACAAGCCAGCCTAGCGCCACCTCCTCTCAGGCCAGATGGGCCCTAGAGCCCATGGTGAGCAGCCCAACTAGTCCTCTGTTTTTTTATTATTTTATTTGTCCGGAGCCTGCGAATATTTTCTAAGTCTGGAGAACTTTGTTGATGATTTTTGTTTTGCGATGAAGTTTGCGATCAAACCGTAGCTCGGATCGCGTTGCGCCCAAAAGACGAATTGTTTAGAATTGCGTGCTCTAGCTTTCATATTTTGTGAGAATTTGCATTTGAGGTCATCTTGATTGTGTAGTTGTGTGCTAAACAGGGCATCAGATCGTTAATTGCAAACTGTTGATTAACTGCTGCTGAAACTGTTGCTTTGTTGAAACTTCGGGCGACGGTTGCTTTGCAACCGTACGTCGAAATTGATTGATTCCTTTTGTGTTGTGTTAAGCATTGTTTCTACTTCAGTTTCATGCATTCACATGCCATAATTGCTTGCTGCATCATGATTGTATCTTGCTCCAAAGTAGCTATCCTGCTGTTAATGTGCTGTTGTTTATATTTTGTTGCAACTTCGGTCGACGAGTGTGTCGCGACCGTTTATCGGAATTGAGTGATTCCAATTGCATATTGTTAAGCATCATGTCTACTTTCATTAAATGTATTGCATCTTCATGTTAGCATTACTGGTCATATAGATATTTAGCTCCAAAGTTGCTATCCTGCTGTTTTTGACAGCTCTGTTTTTCTCTAAGTCTGTTACTTTCCGATGCCATGTTGCATGCTTAATATCTTTTGATCTATGATGCCTATTTGCATGATTCTTTTTGCCATGCCTTCCATGTCATGTCTAGTTTAATTTCATGTCTTTTGTGAGCATGTTTGCATTGATTATTCTGTTTATGCATTGCTCTAAAGTGTGCTTCGTGATGTTGGCAGATTGTGCCCGTAACTTGTTTTGCTTATATCTTTTTAACCGTAACTCTTGTTGGCTTACGGTAGTGAGTGCGGTACTTGCCCGCGGTACTACTGCACTGGGAGCGGTACTACCGCCCCACGGTACTACCGGGGGCCAGTACCGTGCCCACTACCGCAAAGTCCAGTGGACTTACGGTAGTGAGTGCGGTACTCGCCCACGGTACTATCGTGGCGCGGTACTACCACTCCAAGAGCGGTACTACCGTCTTGGCAGAACCAGGGAGCCCAGGCCACACAACAGATCAACTCCAAATAAAACAGGCAAACCCTGAACTGCCACAACTTCTACAAATGAACTCCGATTAAGGCAATCTCAAGCTTGATGGAAAGCTAACGAACAGACCACAAGCTCCAAAGGTCACAAAGAGAAAAGCCAAACAATAACCAATAAAGATGATGCCAAGGATGCAAAAGGTTTGAGCTCTCCACGAACGACTCGGCCTAGCCTATAACACGGTCTCCTAACTACTACCAAGAGACCGGTAAACTAGACACCTATCTAGTCAAACCTTTGTCTTGCGCATAATCCACTTGAGCTTGATGATGACGATCATGCCCGCCTCAAGTTGGAACATCTTCCTTGATTCCGCCGGCTCGATGAAGACTTGTAGATAGCTCCCCCATATTCATTATGGGTGAGCCTCTTTTAGGCACATCTTCACACGACCATTATCACCAAATGGTCGGCAAGCTCCAAGAATATGATATCTTCGTGATGCTCCTCTTGACCTTGCACACCACAACTTTACCAATCTTTGGATGTCTCCATGAAGAACACCTTGGTCAACACGTAATCTTCATCTTACAACCTTGAATCCACCATATGATCTTCAAGCGTTGCCTATGGACAAACCTTAGAGTATAACTCAAGGAAACCATTAGTCCATAAAGATTGTCATCAATTACCAAAACCAAACATAAGGGCACATGCCCTTTCACCTCTTTGGTTACTTGCAAACAGAGTTTTTGAGCGCCTTCCTGTCTTTTGCAGTGTCGACGGTGGTGAAGGTGTACTTCTCGCTGGAGAGGAACTCCTCGAGCCTCTGGCAGCGACCGACAACCCTGTTGAAGTGGTAGAGGAGGACTTTCTTCCCGACGCAGAACTGCACGACGGCGGCCATGCTGTGATCCTTGGTGTACTCGATGTCCAGGCTGAAAAGCTTGTAGCGCAGCGTCGCCAGGTCTTCCTCAAGCTCGTCGATGCAGATGGTAGCCTTGCTGGGGTCGTTGGTGTACCACACGGAGAGTTTCATCCCAAGGTGGGCATCGATGGTGTGATGATTGATGATCTTCTGACACTCTGACATCGGAGTGGTGATTTTTTGCAACGACAGGGTGGTGGTGTAGTGGCTGGCGGCGGCGTGGATCGCTGGGGCACGATGCGCGTAGGAGGAATAAGATGATGGTTTGAAGAAATTGATGCATGGGTGGGATGAGGGACTGGGTTATGGATGGACGAGTCAGCGGTTTTCCCCACTACGCATTCCTCCTTCTCAACTACATGAAATTTCTTTTTGAGTCTCAACTGCATGCAGTCAAGTCTCCCTGGTAATGGCGCAGTTCCCTGAGACGTGCGTGTAGTCCTATCGTTGCCTATAAAGAGGAACTGCCTCTTCATATGGCACGCTCAGACCTCAAACCATGTCGTCCATGGCTTACATTTTCACGCACGATTGTTCTCACAAATCTGTGTGGGATAGTCACCCTATTACGGACACCCGGAACAACCTTACCATGTGCGATCTCTATCACCGCACCTACCCCGAGTTTTTGGAACTTAAGAGAGGTGGCTCAAAATTTCGGGGATGAGGGGTTCCGTGGATAGTTTCCACTGTATGGCACACATTTATCAAAAGGAGCTCTGTGCAATGTATATTTCCCCCTCTAAAGTTTTCAGTTTCCAAGAGAAATTTTCAGTATCCGCGCCTTATATGTGTGCATTTCAGCTTCTTCTCCAACACCGCAGCCCCCAACCCACCCATATCCCCCTTCTCCTCCCCCTCCCCTCCGACTCCGCCACCATCTGCTCTGTGCTGCCGAGCTCCTCACGTTCTTACCAGGTAAACCACCAAGTTGCATCCCTTCCTCGTACCATCTGCGTACATGGATCCGGCGAAACACCCTCTTTCTTCGATATCCCACACCCTACCCAAAGCATCGTCGCCTAAGCGTATCCACATATCGCCGTGAGCTCGAGGAGGTAGATGTGGCCACCGATAGTCATCTCCCAGCCGCACTTGCTGGCTCGACACAACAGACCGTGATGCATTCCTTCCTTGTACCCCCAGACGAACAACTCACCTCTGATGCCGCCGAGTGGTGTGCCTACTTTGCCAGGTTGGGGTGTATAAATACGCGTGCATGTGTCTTTCTTCATCTGTTGTGTGCTGGTCTCAACATCGATCTTGTCAATAGCAATGGATTGACTAGCGCTATGACACAAATGAGGTCTCCCAACTTTGATCTATTGGATGGCCCCCTCTTATCTTGTCGAGCGCTCAGTGAAGGAGAGGCGATGAATGTACCCCTACGAGCCCCTTTTGTTGTTTATGAAAGCCGCTTGCAGAATCTGTGGCTCGGCATCACCAACCGCCAAGTTAGATCTGTTCGACAAATACAACCACGAGGAGGGCACCCACGACATGTCCTCTCCCAAGGGGAAGGACCTATTCAAATTACTATCTTTATCAAAATAGCTAAAAAGTTGGTTCTTGGGTAAGCATTCCTGGGGATGAAAATCATAAACATATCTCTTTGAACCAATACCATTTTAATGTCTATATTTAGGTATCAACTAGTCTGTTATGTTCCTTTTGTTTGTTTGATGATGCAATGACATGTTCAACTATGTTGTGTTTGGCTATGTAATGCATGATCTGCTAAAAAACTTGGTTCTTGGGCAAGCATTTCTGGGGATGAAAATCATAAACATATCTCTTTTCACCAATACCATTTTAAGGTCTATATTTAGGTATCAACTAGTATATTATGCTTCTTCTGTTGGTTCGATGATGCAATGACATGTTCAACTATGTTGTGTTTGGCTATGTAATGCATGATCTGCTAAAAAACTTGGTTCTTGGGTAAAAATTTCTGGGGATGAAAATCATAAACATATCTCTTTGCAACTCATTCCAAGTTTCTAAATGGTGCTAATATGATCTCGCTATTCATTGATATTGATGCCATGATATGTTAAACTATGATGTGTTTGTCTGTGTTATGCGCACTGATATTTAGGTAGCAACTAGTCAGTTCGATTCCACCAATACCACTTTAATATCTATATTTGGTTGTAAACAATCCTCTTCTAGTTAACATGATTCCCAACTTTTCTCCATGTTTCTTTACTATGTTATTAATCTACACAATGAAACTATCTTTTTACTGCAACGATCTGCTAAGACAACAACATGGCAGTCGGTAAGTATTTTTTTAGCTATTTAAATCTCTATCTGTATCAAACTAGATTGTTTTTTGTCTGATGATCCAATGACATGTTCAACTATGTTGCGTTTGACTATTTAATGCATGATCTGCTAGTATTTAAGTAATAAGAAATACCTGTTAGAACCGCTATATTTGGTTGTCATCACTCATGGTCTAGTTAAAATGATTTTCATTTTTTGTTCAGTTGCTGTACTATCATATTAATGTTCAAAATCAAACTATCTTTCTTACTGTCATGATTTAAAAAGAGAGCAACATGGACGTCGAACGGTGAATTTTTTCTTTCTATCATTTGCATCTGTCTCTCTTACCCAAAATGGTTACCCCAAAATAAAGTCTGGTCCGTGCATAATGTTATTCTTCTCTTGTGAGAACCTTTAATGCTCTTTTGACTACTCTTTGGAACCATGGCAAACGGTGCCACAATACAGGATTAGTTAGCCTCCACCATATAGCTAGAAGGATCAAGTGCATCCACATAAGATATCTCTCAGGTGTGTTATACAAGGTCCTTACTAGAGCTGGGTACAGTTATGCATAGATGAAAAACTTGGTTTTTGGGTAAGCATTTTTGGGGATGACAATCATATACATATCTCTTTTTAACTCATTCCAAGTTTATAAATGGCTCTAATATGATCTACTTATTCATTTACACTGATGCCATGATATGTTAAACTTTGATCTGTTGGCCTCTGTTATGCATACTAATATTTAGGTATCAACTAGTCACTTCGATTACACCAATACCATCTTTAATGTCTATATTAGTTTGTTGCCAATCCCCATCTAGTTAACTCGAGTCCCTACTTTTCTTTGTTGCTTCCCTAGGATATTAATCTACACAATCAAACTATCTTTTTACTTCCAGGATCTGCCATGAATTATGATGTGTTTCTTTCTTATGCACAATGTGATATTTAATTATTAATAAATACTCAGTTAAACTTCACCAATACCAGTTGTAATCACCGTAATTGGTTATTGTCAATCATGTTCTAGTTAACATGCTGTCTATTTGCATTCCGTTGCTTTACCATCATGTTAAATGCTCACATATGAACAATCTATATTGTGATTAATTTTGATTTATCTTATTATGTGAATATCTGATGGCTTCTCGCCCGTCGTTGGTTACCCCAAGTGGAAGGTTGAGATGTAGCTAGCATTAAATTTCCCTTGGAAAAGATACCAAGGTTTGAGTCGACCAGTTGGACTCCGAATTCTTCAAGTAGGTGGCAAGGAAACAATGGCGCCGTTTACAACCGAGGTTGCTTACTTGACCTGGACGTACACACAACAACAAATAACTTTGCTCCCAACGAGTTCAGAGAGGTTGTCAATCTCTCCGGCCTTGTCGTTTACAAAGGATCAAACACAAGAGGGAAAATAGTAGTAGTGATTGCAACTGAAAGGAAATAAAACATTAAATGGTTGAGGTGTAAAAAGTGGTGGAAATATGGACCGGGGCCTCATGATGGTCACTAGTGATGTATATCTCCCAAAAGACGATAAAATAGCTAAGTTGGGTGGACAAATTATAGCTTGACAATTGACAGAATTATACACGCACCTTAATGCTAATTATGCTGCAAAGAAAGTTCGAGGCTCACAAGAATGGGAAGTATGCCAAGATAAGTAGACAAAAATCCCACTGCATGTACTCACTAATCATCCAATTGCAGATATCTATCCAGAACATCTCGCTGGTATTAAGTTGCGAGCCCCACCCAATGTTAAAACCCAAAGCAACAGACAACTGCATTAATAAATTTTGCGTAAGGTAAAAAATCCTTGCAACCGCGGTTACAAGCACCGTTGTTTTCTCCCTAGTGGCAACAACACATCCCCTTGTCTCATGTTTATGTCACTCAAGCTAGACATCGGAGGGCATGAACCCACAATCAAGCATAACGCTCACTCTTGGAGTTACTATCTTCTACTTCGCCAAAGCCATAAAAAGCAACAGAGAACATGAAAGAATTACTCAAGAACAAAATATAAAAGGAGAACCAAATATATAAATCATCACAATCTGAACATAATCTCATAATCCATTGGATCCCAGCAAACACAACATAACAACAACAGGAAAAATTACATAGATGCCTTGGTCATGTAGGGTAGCTCACAAGGCCTAAGAATTGACGCACAAGATTGGAGAGAAGACATCACATAGCTACTGGTCATGGACGCATGGTCCAAGGGGGACTACTCACGGCACATCCGGGAAGAGCTCATGGCGTGGAGCAGCTCCCGGAGGTCAATCCTCCCTCCGGAAGGGTGCCGGCAAGAGGTCTTCTAGTGCTCCCGATCTTGGAAGCGAGGCGGCGGCGGAAGAACAAAGGTGAAAATCACGATGCGGGGTTCCTCCCGAGGATTTTCGTGGTGGGGTGTAAATATAGGATGAAAGGGGGCACCAGGGGGTGGCCCCTCCCCCCATGCGCTCTGGTGGCACGGCGAGGAGGGGGGCCGCTCCTCCTGGCCGCCTGGGTGGGGCCTGGCTCCCCTTCGACTCTCCTTCGGTCATACTCGAAGCTTATATTACGCTGATTTTTTATATATTTTGTTGGAATTTTTGGACCTCTGTAAATATAGGTAAAAACCTGCAATTCACATACATCACCAGAAAGAAATTGGCACTGGGTCCACTGAGTTAGTAGGTTAGTCAAAATATGTGTAACAAGAGATGAAAGTGTAGCAAAACACATAGCATTGTCACCTAAAAGAGCATGGAACAAGCAGAAATTATTGATACGTTTGGGACGTATCATAATCCCCAAGCTTAATCTCTGCTCAACCTCGAGTAGGTAAATGATAACATAGATAATTTCTGTGGTGACATGCTAACACACATATAAGAACTTCAAATTAAAGCAAGAAAAATATGCAATTCAAGTCAAGATAATGACAAGCAAGAGTCTATATCTAGTACTGAAACTAGCAAAGCATGAACATAAAGGTGTAAGATCTCTCGTTGTCCTTGACTAGAGTGTCTCCAAATTGTGTTTGCGTGAAAGATGTGGGAGATGGTTATAGAGCATAAAAATACTATATAGTTTAATTGAGAACTCAATGTACTAAAACTTCAAACTTGGTCTCCTTCGGAATCTTATTTTGACTCATCCCCAGACCACTAGTCACGCACAAGTCAAACTGATCCTCTCCCTTCTGACTTTGAGCACTCATGCAATGGATGAGTGCGAGCAAGATATGTTGGCACTTAGGATGGCAAAGAGAAAAATGATGGGAAAGGAAGACAAAAAGGTGTGAAAGCCTCACATCAATGAGGACAATCATAGGAGAGAGAAAGCCAAATGATAGATATGATGTGAGGATTAGGGATTGCCATGCAACGATGCACATATGAGCTAAGGTAAGCTCTCCAATGGAACTAGTGGGGGTGCATAACTACTAGGAAAAAGCTTATAGGTAGAGGAGTATCAGTAGCGCCCCCAAATAATAGGCGCTACTGCTAGCAGTAGGGCCCCTCCAGGAGGCCCGCTACCTCCTGACCCTTAGGAGTAGCACCTCTTGTATAGGCCCGCTACTGGTACAGGTGGTCCCCACTAAAGCCAGCTGACAAGCTGTAGTAGTAGCGCCGCCTTTGAAAGCCCGCTACTGGTATTGAGTTAGCATTAGCGCCTCTGCGGGCCGTGCCCTGCTGCAACTATGGTCCCAAAACAGCCCAGAGGCCTGCAAATAGCAGCAGCGCTATTCCGTACGGGGCGCTACTGCTAACTAGATAGCATTAGCGCCGTTGCGGTATAGGCGCTACTGCTAAGGCGCAGCCAACTTTACCCACTGATATGTCCAAAACGTATCTATAATTTCTGCTTGCTCCATGCATGTTTTGTGTGATATTGATATGTTCTAGATACACTTTCATACATTTTTGATCATATTTGGACTAACCTATTAACTCAGTGCACCCCAGTGCCAGTTCCTGTTTTCTGCTGTTTTTCTATTTCAGTTTTCCCCCATATAAAAAGTGCGAGAAAAATTCGGGAAAATTCAGATAAAAAATCAGCGTGGAGGAAGCTTTGCGAAGAGCCCGGGAGGGGCCAGAGGGGAGCCAGGGGGCCCAGGCGGCCACCCGGCGCGGCTCCACCCCTGGCCGCGCCAGGGGGGCGCCTGGGGCCCCTGGTCCACCTTTGGTTGCCCCCTTCGCCTATTTATTCTCTGTCACGGGAAAACTCCAGAGAGGAACCCTATTCCGCGAACTCGCCTCTGTTTCGCCGCCGCCGCGCTTCCGAAGATTGGGAGCACCAAAATACCTCTTCCCGGCACCCTGCCGGAGGGAGGATTGACCTCCGGGAGTCTCCTTCCACCATGGATGCTCCCCGGATGCCTCATGAGTAGTTTTCCTTGGACAATGGGTCCGTGATCAGTAGCTATGTGATGTTCTCCTCCCCTCTTTGATCTTCATTGTTTAGACCTCGTGAGCTGCCCTACATGATCGAGGCATCTTTGTAATATTTCTGCTATTGCTATGTTGAGTTTGATAGGATCTGATGGATTATGAGATTATGTTCAGATTCTGATAGAGTAATATATTTGGTTTTTATCTCTTATATTTTTGTTCCTAAGTAATTCTTGCATGTTCTCCGTTGCTGTTTATTGCTTTGGCCAAGTAGTAGGTAGTGACTTCAAGAGGGAACGTTGTGCTAGATTGTGGGTTCATGCCCCCCGATGACACGCTTGAGTGACAGAAACATGAGTCTAGGGGATGTGCTGTTGCCACAAGGGGGAAAACAACGGTGCTTGTGACCGTGGTCACACGGATTGTTTACTTTACGCAGAGTTCTTTTTAATGAAGTTGTCTGTTGCTTTGGGTTTACACTTTGGGTGGGGCTCGCAACTTAATACCAGCGAGATGTTGTGGATAGATATCTCAAGGTGGATAATTAGTAGTAGATGCAGATGGATTTCGGTCTACTTATCTTGGCGTACTGCCTGTGCTTTTGAACCTCGTCCTTTCTTTTGTAGCATAGTTAGCATTGCGGTGCGTTCATAATCCTGTCAATTGCCTTTCTGTAAAATTTTTACCTTGCATAGCAACTTTATCGTCTTTTGGGAGAGAGACATCACTAGTGAACATCACGTATCCTGGTCCATATCCTCATTATTTTTTCCACGCTATATTTACTTTACTGCTTTTACTTGCTATCATTATCCCTTGCATTTTATCCTTGTGAACAACAAGACCGGAGAGATTGACAACCTCTCTGAACTTCGTTGGGAACAAAGTTATCTGTGTCTCTGTGCAGGTCCGTGTCAGTTGCGCCGCTGACACCTACTTATCATCCCTGGAGTCCTGCTGGAGAAAAACCTTGGTATCTTCACCGAGGGAAAACTGCTGCTGCACTACATCTCAACCTTCCACTTGGGGTAACCAACGAAGGGGCGAGAAGCCATCAAGCAAAGTTTTCTGGCGCCGTTGCCGGGGACTCCGAGTGCTAAGATAGGGAAGTTGCACACTACCCTTTACCTTTGTTTTTTAGTCTTGTTAGTTTATCTTTCAGTTTTTATCTTTGTGTCTTTTATCAAAAACTACAAAAAAATCTGCCACACTTGCTGCTACTATGGGTTCCACTGAAAACACCAAGTTGTGTGACTTCACTGGTCACAACAACCAAGACTTTATCCGCACTCCCATTGCCACACCTGCCACTTCAGCTACCTCTTATGAAATTAAACCTGCTTTGCTAAACCTTGTTATGAGAGATCAATTGTCTGGTGCTGGAGATGATGCTGCTTTACACTTGAATAATTTTGTTGAATTATGTGATATGCAAAAGTATAAAGAAGTAGAAGGTGATGTTGTTAAACTCAAGCTCTTTCCTTTCTCTTTAAGGGGAGATGCTAAAATCTGGTTTCAATCTTTTCCTAGAAATAGCATAGATTCTTGGGATAAGTGCAAAGATGCTTTTATAGGGAAGTACTACCCTCCTGCTAAGATTATCCAATTGAGGAGTAATATTATGAATTTTAAGAAATTGGATAATGAACACGTTGCCTAAGCTTGGGAACGAATGAAATCTCTTGTTAAGAAATGCCCTACACATGGTTTGACTACTTGGATGGTTATCCAGACTTTTAATGCAGGCTTGAACTTTACCTCGCGGAACCTGTTAGATTCGGCCGCGGGAGGAACCTTTATGTCAACTACACTTGGTGCTGCCACGAAGCTTCTTGATGAAATGATGACCAATTATTCCCAATGGCACACCGAACGCGCTCCAACAGGTAGGAAGGTAAATTCTGTCGAGGAAATTACCTCCCTCAATGAAAAAGTTGACTTAATTATGTCTCTACTTACCAAGCAACCCTCTATTGATCCTCATGATGTTCCTTTAAATTCTTTGGTTGCCCAAGAACAAGTAGATGTGAACTTTATTGCTAGAAACAACTTCAACAACAATGCTTATAGGGGAAATTAAACTAGCAATCCTAGACCGTTTCCATCCAACTATGGGAACAACAACACCTACCCCAGCAACAAGAACCCCTCTTCTGAACTAGAAAGCATGCTTAGAGACTTTATCACTACCCAAAAACCCTTCAAAAAAATGTAGAAGAGAAATTAGCTAAAATAGATAATCTCTCTTTGAAGGTAGAAAGCTTAGCCCTTGATATTGAGATGCTTAATATTAGAACTTCTCCCCTTGAGGAGAATAAGGCCACTCCTATTAATGCTATCGAGTTACAAATCAATGAAAATATTAGGATGATGGCTAAACTTAAAGAAAGATGGGATAGAGAAAAAGAGGAAGAGGATAGAATTAAGAACCTTCCTACACACCACACAGTTGCCACTATCCAAATTGTTGAGGACACCCAAACTATTAGCACCCAATGCACTCCCAGTCCCGTTGGACCTATTAATGGTGATGCTAATACCTCAACCGTAGAAAAAGAAACTCCTATGAACATAGAGGGTTTCAAACGAGTGAGACTAGATGACACTACTACCACCTTTGATAGTTGCACCCTCTCAGAAGTTATCAGTTTGCTACACAAAATATCTAGAGACCCCCACACTAGCACACTGAATCTTGCCTTCACGGATCATATCACAAATGCTCTCATCAAAGCTAGGGAGGAGAAGCTTAGAGTAGAAGCCTCCATACCTAGGAAGCTAGATGATGGTTGGGACCCTATGATCAAAATTAAATTGAATAACTTCTCTTGCTATGCTTTATGTGATGTTGGAGCTAGTACCTCCGTTATGCCCAAAAGAATATTTGATATGTTTGAATTGAAGCCTTTTGAGCCTTGTTCTTTTGGTGTTCGTCTTTTTGATTCTTCCGTAAAGAAACCTTTGGGGAATATCGACGATGTTCTTATCATTGTCAATGACAACTATGTTCCCGTCGATTTTATTGTTATGGATATAGAGTGTGAACCTTTATGTCCAATTATTTTGGGACGTCCTTTTCTTCGCACCGTTGGTGCGGTTATTGACATGAAAGAGGGGAATATAAAATTCCAATTCCCATTCAAAAAGGGGATGGAACACTTCCCTAGAAAGAAAATCAAGTTACCTTTTGAGTCCGTTACTCGGGCCAGTTATTCTCTTTCTCTTAATAAAACTTGATTCTTCTTTTGCATCATGCCTAGCTTAAAGGCATAAAAGAAAGCGTTTTCGGGAGGCAGCCCGCAACGAATTTAGGTGTTTCTTTTTGCTTTTGTTGTGTCTTGATGATTGTTACTTCTGTAGCAACATCATTGTATCTTTATTTTTCAGCTTTGTGCCAAGTTATAGCCTCTTACGGCAAGGGAAGTAAAAGTTGTGACATGCTTTCCAGAAAACAGATTCTGTCCTCGTGACCAGAAAAATTCCAGAAAAATACCAGTTCATCTTTTTGCGCTGAAATTTTTACACAGTATTCTCTATACAATTACAAAACTTCCGTATGTTATGAGTTTTTTTATTTGAGTTGCAGAAGTGCCCCTAAAAAATTCTTTAATATCTGCTGTTCTGTTTATCACAGATTCTGCCACGTTTTGTCTCTCCTTACTTTTGCAAACCTTAAGCTTGCTTTTTCTTTGCAAAAACCTTTTGGCACTCTTGAGAAAAATTAGCTCTTCAAGATTAGCTTTATATCCAGTGGGGAAAAATTATTTATTAAGGGTACTAACCTCTCTAATCAGCTTATGATGAGTTATGTATGAAGGGAGTTTTCAAGTGTGCGATGGAAGATGATGAAAGAAGATCCAGTAGTGTCAAGCGCTCAAGCTTGGGGATGCCCCCATGCATCCCCAATAAATATTCAAGGAGACTCAAGCGTCTAAGTTTGGGGATGCCCCCGTGCATCCCCTTCTCCATCAACAATCATCAGTTCGTCCTTCGTCTCACTATATTTTTATCACTTCATGCGTTATGTGCTATGCTTGGAGCGTCTCGCTCTTAGGTTTTGTTTTTAGTTTTATTTAGCTTTTCTTTCTATTCATAACAAGTTAGATCCTTTCTTACTTTGTGTGGGAGAGAAACACGCTCCACTTTCAAAATTTAGAACACATCATAGGATTTTTCCTGCCTATCTTTTTGCTGTTGTGTGTTCTTTATCTTTTCATAGCTACTGCATTGTTTAGTTTTAGTTTTAGTTTGTATTTATCAAGAGCCTTGGCTTTTGTTTAGTTTGTTGCTGCAACTATTTTTAGTTTTCATGTTTATCTTGATAAGAGAGTTGGTTGTTGCACTGAGTTGTGTCTTGTCTTGAAAGTAGGTAATTGAGGTTGCTATTTAATTTTAGTAGTAGCTTGCAATAGTTTTGAGGTATTGATGTGAGTAATGTTTGAACTTTTGGTGTCAAGAGCTCTAGCCTATTAGTGATAGGTGTCGTATTTTGGGCAATCCGTGTGTATTTTCAAAACCTATAAAACTAGTTGAGAACTCTAGCTACTAGATGGATCACTACTGTTCTGAGGGGTCGAATATCAGAGAACACTCACGTACCATGAGTCGAGGATGCGCAAGGATAACCAAACCCCCATACACTCCTCCTCGGGGTACTTGTCTCTTTGTGAACCTCCTCATTAGATTGAGAGTTACCGATAATAAGTGCATGAGTTCTTCGGACTAATGTAAGTATTGAAAGTTGACACTTCCACCTTCCCATATTTTGCTAGCCTCTCCTGCGCCGTGCATTGCCTTCTTCTCACTCCGAGAGTCGATGTCCACCTTCGCCGGTATATCCAAACCCTTGGCATGATACGCTCTGCCATCATCAGCCTCCTTATATCTTTCCTCAAAACATCCACCATACCTACCTATCAAGGCATTTCCATAGCCTTTCCGAGTTATATTGCCATGCAACTTCCACCTCTTCATGACTTGATCTTCATATCATACATGTTCCTGCTACACTGGCAGCGACATACATTGCATACATCATGTAGTTACTTCTTCTTTATGATTTTGAGTACCTTGTAAAGTGTGAAAGATTTCCTTTACCTTCTTGTAAAATAGAGTGTTTCCCTTAAGTGAGGAAACAATCCCAAAGTGGACACAATAAAAGATCCCAAAGAGGATAAATGAGAGTTAAATAGAAAGAGCCATTGAGGCCACCAAAAAAATACAAAAAATAGAAAAAAGAGAAAAAGAAATAAAAAGAGAGAAAGGGGCAACACTACTATCCTTTTGAGAGATCCACACTAGTACTCCCTTTATATCCTTGTACTCCATAGAGATGATCTTTTTGCATATAGTTCCATTGGAGAGCTTCGTAGCTCGTATGTGCATCCGTTGCATGGCAATCCCTACGCTTCACATCATATCTATCATTTGGCATCTCTTGCCTATGATTGTCCTCATTGATGTGAGCCTTTCTCTTCCTTTTTGTCTTCCTCCTCCACCATATTTCTCTCTTTGCCATCCTAAGTGTCAACTCTCGTGCTTACGCTCATCCATTGCATGAGTGCTCAAAATATCGAAAAGGAGTGGATCAAATTGACTTGTACCTGGCTAGTGGTCTGGGGACGAGTCAAGATAAGATTCCAAAGAGGACCAAGTGTGAAACGTTAGTAGATTGAGTTCTCAACACAAAAATACTTTTTTCTTGTATTCCCTATCCCCCTTCTTGCACGCAAACACCATTTGGAGACATTCGAGTCACGGACAGCGAGAGCTCTTGTACCTAATGTTCTTTTTGTTACTTGTTTCAATGCTAATATAGACTCTTGCATGTTATGACTTGAATTGAATCTCCAACCTTGATTGCTTTACTTTTCAAAGTTCTTTTATGGTTGCTAGCATGTCACCACAGAAATTATGCTGTTATCATTTACCTACTCGAGGACGAGCAGGAATTAAGCTTGGGGATGTTGATACGTCCAAAACGTATCTATAATTTCTGCTTGCTCCATGCATGTTTTGTGTGATATTGCTATGTTCTAGATACACTTTCATACATTTTGATCATATTTGGACTAACCTATTAACTCAGTGCACCCCAATGCCAGTTCCTGTTTTCTGCTGTTTTTCTATTTCAGTTTTCTCCCATATAAAAAGTGCCAGAAAAAATCAGGAAAATTCAGAAAACAAATCAGCGTGGAGGAAGCTTCGCGAAGAGCCCGGGAGGGGCCAGAGGGGAGCCAGGGGGGGCCCAGGCGGCCACCCGGCGCGGCCCCACCCCTGGCCGCGCCAGGGGGGCGCCTGGGGCCCCTGGTCCACCTCTGGCTGCCCCCCTTCGCCTATTTATTCTCCGTCACGGGAAAACTCCAGAGAGGAACCCTATTCCGCGAACTCGCCTCTGTTCCTCCGTCGCCGCGCTTCCGAAGATCGGGAGCACCAGAATACCTCTTCCCGGCACCCTGCCGGAGGGAGGATTGACCTCCGGGAGTCTCCTCTCCACCATGGATGCTCCCCGGATGTCTCGTGAGTAGTTTTCCTTGGACCATGGGTCCGTGATCAGTAGCTATGTGATGTTCTCCTCCCCTCTTTGATCTTCATTGTTTAGACCTCGTGAGCTGCCCTACATGATCGAGGCATCTTTGTAATATTTCTGCTATTGTTATGTTGAGTTTGATAGGATCTGATGGATTATGAGATTATGTTCAGATTGTGATAGAGTAATATATTTGGTTTTTATCTCTTATATTTTTTTTCCTAAGTAATTCTTGCATGTTCTCCGTTGTTGTTTATTGCTTTGGCCAAGTAGTAGGTAGTGACTTCAAGAGGGAACGTTGTGCTAGATTGTGGGTTCATGCCCCCCGATGACACGCTTGAGTGACAGAAACATGAGTCTAGGGGATGTGCTGTTGCCACAAGGGGAAAAACAACGGTGCTTGTGACCGCGGTCACAAGGATTGTTTACTTTATGCAGAGTTCTTTTTAATGCAGTTGTCTGTTGCTTTGGGTTTACACTTTGGGTGGGGCTCGCAACTTAATACCAGCGAGATGTTCTGGATAGATATCTCAAGGTGGATGATTAGTAGTAGATGCAGATGGATTTTGGTCTACTTATCTTGGCGTACTGCCTGTGCTTTTGAACCTCGTCCTTTCTTTTGTAGCATAGTTAGCATTGCGGTGCGTTCATAATCCTGTCAATTGCCTTTCTGTAATTTGTTTACCTCGCATAGCAACTTTATCGTCTTTTGGGAGAGAGACATCACTAGCGAACATCACGTATCCCTGTCCATATCCTCATTATTGTTTCCATGCTATATTTACTTTACTGCTTTTACTTGCTATCATTATCCCTTGCATTTTATCCTTGTGAACAACAAGACCGGAGAGATTGACAACCTCTCTGAACTTCGTTGGGAACAAAGTTATCTGTGTCTGTGTGCAGGTCCGCGTCAGTTGCGCCGCTAACACCTATTTATCATCTCTGGAGTCCTGCTGGAGACAAACCTTGGTATCTTCACCGAGAGAAAACTGCTGCTGCACTACATCTCAACCTTCCACTTGGGGTAACCAACGAAGGGGCGAGAAGCCATCACCCACTCACCCCGTTCCCCCTCTCCTGTCTCTCTCTCCCTCACTTGCTTCTTCCTCATTCCTTCTCCTACCTCTTTTCCATCTCCATTAATGCACTACACAACCTCCTTTAATGCACTACACACCATCTCCATTAATGCAATATCTATCTCCTTAATTCTTCTTTGCTTTCTGCTCCACCACCACCATGCATATACACTATCTCTCTCATCCTCATCTAACTTGCTTCCCACCATAAATGGATCTAGCTATCTCTCTTTCACACCTTTGTCTCCTTCCCCTCACTAGCTAGTGCAAAGGTTCTCCAAAGGTGTCATATTTTAACAATAGTTATATATACTTTCTCTCTCTAGGTGGAAGAATGCATGAGATGTGTGTAAAAAATTGTGCTTTGCATCCATGAAAATATTTGTGCGTGTGTATGGTGTGTGATATGAGAGTTTGCCTATGTTTTGGAGAAATGTCAATTTATTTCCGTTTCGGCGAATTTCGGGAAAACTCTATATGTCCAATTTTAGGAAAGGTCATGCCGAATTTTTGTATGACTTTGATATGCATATGCATGTGTCGTTATAATCTTTTGTTTTTATAAAGGCGACCATGAAGGTATGTGGAAGGATGGTGGATAGATACTTGCGAGCCGCGGTGGACGACTTGAATGAAAAAAAACGAAAAGGAGATTTTATGTCCGTGTCGAAAATGCAAAGAAGGCGTTTGGCTGGACCCCTTTATTGGTGGTCATTTGAGCTTAGATATGGTTTCATGGATGGCTATACTCGATGGATAACTGAAGATGATGATGACGACATCGATGGTGTAACCAATAATCCCATGGCAACGGATGAAGAGATGATTGATGGATCCGAAGACGAAGAGGTCGCACATGGTAATGGCGGTGAAGAACAGACCGAACATGGTAATGACGAAGAAGAGGCCGCACATGGTAATGAAGGAGAAGATGCGGACATGACGGACCCTTCATCGCTACTAAATTCAATCGTGCGGGACCCTCATGTTCGAGACCTTCTTCGCAAGAAGACGACTAGCGATAGAGCTGCTTCTAGAGAGGAGGCCAAGTTGGAGCAACTGGAGGTAGACTCGAAGACTCCATTGCATCATTTATCGAAACGAGAACGCAGAAAAAACTAGTTGCCCGGTGTGCCATGTTGATAGATACAATAAGGCCAGAAAGAAATCTCCTTAGAAAGTTGTATGGTACTTTCCGATCATTCCTCGTCTGCAACGTTATTTCGTTGATCCTAAGGAAGCATAGCTCATGCGGTGGCACGCGGACAGCGAGGTGCCCAATGATGGAGATGATCCGAAGATGAGACACCCTGTGGATGGAAGCCAGTGGAGAGCATTGAACGCCAAATATGGATTTCATCTTGATCCAAGGAACGTCATGCTTTGCGTGAGTTCAGATGACATGAATCCGTTTGGCAACCAGAACACCAACCACAGCACATTGCCCGTGTTTGTAGGGATTTACAACATTCCCCC
The DNA here is from genome assembly GCA_950022295.1 of Bromus sterilis. Classification (NCBI taxonomy): domain Eukaryota; kingdom Viridiplantae; phylum Streptophyta; class Magnoliopsida; order Poales; family Poaceae; genus Bromus; species Bromus sterilis. Next base: position 238,583,508 of record OX465596.1, read on the forward strand.
GTGGAAGTGCATGAAGACAAGGTACATACACATGAGCATTCTGATTCAAGGGCCAAAACAGCCGGGAAATAATATTAATCATTATCTCGAGCTTTTGAAAGAGGAGCTGGAAATGTTATGGAAAACACCAGTCAAGACATGGGATGCTTTCGGAAAAGAATATTTCTATATGAAAGCCACGATCCTCACGACAGTGCACGATTATCTCGGTTACGGATATGTATCAGGCATGGTGTGCCATGGATATTGAGGATGCACGAGGTGCATGGATGATACAACGTCTCAGCAACTATCGAAAGATGGTGGATCTTCAAAAGTCATGTATATGGGGCATCGAAGATGGCTTGAGAAGAATGACCCATGGAGAAACTGTGCAGATCTATTCAATGGTGAGACTAAGCATCGAAGACATTCACGTAAGGGGAGCGGCGCCGAAATTGATGACTTGTTGAAAAATTAGAAAGAGTGCCCCCCGCCTGGAAAGAAGAAAAACCAGAGCCGTTGCTAAAGGTATGGAAAACAAGGTCTATTTTCTGGGACTTGGAGTATTGGCCCAAACTCGATACACCTCATTGTCTTGATCAAATGCATATCACGAAGAATGTTCTCGAGAGTTTGCTTGGCACACTAATGAACATGCCGGAGAAGACCAAGGATGGGCCAAAGGCAAGAAGAGACTTGTAAGATTTGGAAATAAGGGCAGATCTCCACATACTCCGTAAAACGGCGGAGACAGAGACGGAGACGGAGACGGAGGCAGGGGACAGCAGGCGGGGCAAAAAAAGAAAGAAGGAAGAGAAATATTGCCCCCTTCTTGCTTCACCTTCAATATGAAGGAAATCGATCAATTTTTCAAGTGTCTTACCGGAATAAAAGTTAGTTCCGGTTACTGTGGGAAAATAAGCAGATATCTAGACATGCAGAAAAAAGGTTCAGCGGGATGAAGTATCATGACTGTCAAGTGATGATGACGCAGATACTACCGGTTGCCCTTAGAGGGATAATGGACAAGCACGTCCGTGACACGCTTACTGGTTTCTGTAATTTTTTCGATGTTATCTCTCGAAAGTCGATTAGTTCGAAGCAACTGACAAGGCTAAAGGAAGAGATCGTTGTCATACTATGTGAGCTCGAGATGTACTTCCCGCCCGCGTTCTTTGACGTCATGGTGCATTTGTGTGTCCACATTGTGGACGACATCATAGACCTCGGTCCGTCATACCTGCACAACATGATGCCATTCGAGAGGATGAATGGGGTCATCAAAGGATTCCTTCATAACATGTCCTGACCAGATGGAAGCATCGTACAAGGCTATGTGACACAAGAGTGCATCTCTTTATGTAGGATTTATCTATGCAACGGAGACGATGACGACCCTGTTGTTGGTTTGTCCATTAACAAACACCATGGGAGGCTCGGAGGAGAAGGTCACACCAACAGACGGAGGGAACTGCATGTCGACCACTCGGATGGACGCAATGAATTTGACAGGGCAAACTTAGTAGTGCTACAACATCTTGACGTGGTAGATCCTTTCGTGACACTGCACAAAGGAACCATCACTAAGAATTACCATGACCAGGGCGTATGCAAGACGGACGCCGAAGTTACTATAGAGCACAACTCCACTTTCTTGCCTTCGTTCAAAGAACATGTTCTTGCTAATCCCACGGAAGAGGGGTCTACAGACACATTGCTCATATACGCCTTACGACATGGCCCCGCTATCAACTTCCTCACCTATCAGGCATACCATATAAACGGACACATGTTCTATACTGAGGCCAGAGATATGAAAAGTGATTTCCAGAACTCGGTGGTGACGATACAATGCATGAATGGCGACAAGGGCTCAACCAAAAGATATTACGGAAGGGTCAAAGATATCTGAGAGCTTAACTACTCTGGACTACACAATGCGACGATGTTCCGTGTCAGATGTGCTAAGAATGTCGAAAGAGAAAAAAGTATTTCACTACTATGTCTATTCCCGATGCCAAGAGAGCTATCGTGAACATCATCGCCAAAAAGGAGCCATGGGTACATGCTAAGCACGTGACACAATATTTTTACATAACCGATCCGTGCAATCCCAGCCGTGTTGTCGTGAGGAAAGGAAAAAGAAACATCGTCGGAATGGATGGAGTCGCCAACATAGAAGGCTACGACCAGTACGACAACCCGATGAGGGAAGATGACGATGACGACGAAGCATATGTCAAAAGAAGAATGAAGACTACATTACCAATGAAAAATCATACTCCATGGAAAAGGATAAGTCACAACGAGGGCCTAAATTTGTCGGAAACGAACAAAAAAGGAAGAAGCTAATCACTAAGAAACGTCGTCGATGCTGAGAAACTAAATGTGTGTTGTAATATATATATTTATCTATTTTGTGTAATATATATATTTATCTATTTTGTTGTACTTGTACTAAATTTCGTTCAAATTATAAATTGTAGATGTTAATTAAATATACATTATATATATTGTATATATAACGTTTGTATATAAATTGTACTAAGGGTCAAATTATAAATTATATAAAAAATAACAACTACTTGCACAGAGGGTTAGATTATAAATTGTATATATATTGAATATAAATTAAAATGTAAATGAAAAGAAAAAAATGTCAGAAATATCAGTAGCGCACGTCTTAGACACGCGCTATAGCTACTTTAGCAGTAGAGGGCGCCAGGCCTGGCGCCCTCTACTGCTAAAGTAGCTATAGCGCGTGTCCAGGACGCGTGCTACTACTACTTTTCACTTAAACCAGGAGCGTGCAGTTTCTTCTTCATTCACTCTCTCTGCCACATCTCTCTCGCTCGCTCGCCGTCGTCGTCGCCACTCCTCTCCGCCGTCGTCGCCGCGCCTCCGCGGTCTCGCGCCCTCGTCGCCGCTGCCCCGCGGCCTCTCCGCCATCGTCACCGCAGCCCAGCGGCCTCTCCGGCCTTGTCGTCGCTGCCTCCCTTGCCCCCAATGTCGTCGCCACCAACACCGTCGCCGATGTACTCCTCCCTTCCTGTCCCCTCCTCCTGTCCCCTCCTCCCTCCCTCCCCCCTCCTCCTCTCCCCTCCCACCCCCTTAATTTTTCTTGCACGGTAGGTGTTTGTGGAAATGCCTATGCCATTTTTGTTGTGCACAATTTTGTTGTTGTTTAGGAGAATTTTTAGGAGCTTAGCACAATAGTTATTTGTTGTTTAGGAACATTAGAAATTTAAAATGAAATTGAAACAATATTGTTTAGGAGTTTGTATGAAGTTTTGGAGTTGAAACTGCAAATGTAATGAAATTTTGTATGAACTTTTCCATTTGCAGGGATCCGAGGAGCCTATGTTTTGCCGGAATGTTGATTTATTTCCATTCCGGCGAATTTCAGGTTCCCGATATGTCCACTTTTTAGCAAAGGTCATGCCAAAATTTACCGTGAATTTTGACATGACTTGTGCTACAAAGTATGACATATCGAGTGCCCGGTATTTGATAGCATAGTATTTAGTCCTTTTTTGTAGTTATAGAATTAACCTTGGAGACTAAATATATCGTAGGAAACATGTCAAGCAACAACGTAGACGGGGAAGATTTTGAATACCATGAGCAAGAACACGTTTTCCTGGACCATATGTGTTCTCAGCAACGAGACGAAGTCCAAATGCCGCTAGTGCGATGGATGGCACTGACACCGGTACCGATGGCACTCATGATGGCACCGATGGAACTGACACTAGCGCCGCCGAAGCCGCTAATGAATCAGCTGCAAATAAGAAGGAGAGGGTACGAAAACAAAACAAGCTCGGCACCGAGAAACTGCTAGTGACAGAGGTGCATCCTTCCAAATTCGAGCCAGTGAAGCTCACAAGTGCTACGACAACCAATTTGGATGCATCCTACGGGAATCCGCGAGCATCAACGCGTATGACTTGAGGAGTATACCAAATATGGAGCATTTACTCCTTACGAAGCTGCACATCAGATTCAAGTTCCTGAATCGGGATGAGAGCAAAGAACCGTGGGTGGATGATGCCATGACTGACATAAACGCCGCCGCCATGGTCAAGTTCAGCAATGCATTGTCTACCTGGAAAGTGAGGCTGAAATGATTGATTGAGAAGAATAAACCTATGTTCAAGATTTTAGCCTCGAATTCATCACTTACGGAAGATGAGTTCTTAAAATTCAAGGACACTTCCGCTACCGATGTAGCCCAGCTTAATGTCAAAACCCTAGTTTGGTAAGTGCTTTTTATTCTAGAAATAAGTGGCATCATGTTTAAGTTCTTTGGTTTAAGAATTGGGGATTTGGAAAAGCCTCAAAAAGAAATTAAATAAAAGGCCAGATAAAAATATTTTTCCAAAATTCTTATGATGATTTTGAAAATCTCTATAAATGGGCATGATCTCATTTCATGTGTTGTGGGTACAACCTCATGCTCAAGGAATTTTCAAAAAATTCAAACAGGAGCTTGGAAATTAATTTTAAATCATATTTGAATTGAAATTCAAATGTTTTGACTTTCAAAAATTCTCAAACGGTGGGAGTGACTATGTGTAGGTCACATAAGCCCTAATAAAATGTTTCGGGATTTTATAAAAATGCTTTGGTATTTTTTTCCAGAGCAAAACAAATAAAAACGGAAAGCAGAAAAAAATAAAAAAGAATAAAATGCCAAAGCTGCTTACCTGGCCCACCTGGCCGAGAGGACAGGCCCGACCCAAAGGGGCATAGCCGTCTTCCTCCATGGCCAGGCAGGCAGGCACCTCGCTGGCGGCCACGGCATGGCCGCCACGCAGCTGCCTGGCTGCTTCCCTGCCCTTTAGCGGCGCCGTGGAGGCCCTGTGCACGTCCTCCTCCATTTCCCCCCTTTCCCCTGGTATTTCCCCTCCTCCTTATTTCGAATCCGAGTAATTGGACCGAGGAGCCACCGCCGTCGAGGGATCGCACCGCCGTGTCAAATCAAACGGTCGTCGTCGTCTTCGTCGCCCCGCACGAGTAATTGGACCGAGGAGCCCCGAGAGCCGTCGTCCCCTTCGTCGTTTTCATCGCCGGCATGGCTCTAGGACGTCCCGAGGTCCCTGGCCGGCACCAGTGGGTGCGCGAGGCCACGGGAAGCCGAGTGGTATCCCTCGCGAGCCCCCTGGTGGCTGGGAGGCCCTCTCCGGCGAGGCGCCGCCATCCCTGGTGACGCCAGCGTCAAGTCGCCGGCCACTTAGGCCTAACCCCCCTCCTAATTAACCCCTAGGGTCAATGACAGGTGGGGCCAGTCCCCCTAATAACCCACTATTAGTTTAATTAAAACGGGGTTAACCCCTTGAGCCAATCACAGGCCTGACCCACTGGTCAATTGACCAGTCAACTCCTCTGACGTCATGATGATGTCATTATGACGTAGTAAATCTTTTGTCCAATTTAAAAATAATCAGAAAATTCCAGAAAATAGCTAAATCTTGTAAATTGAATAACTTTTAAACCATAAATCCAAATCAAATAAATAATATATGAAAAATTATCAGAAAAATGCAAGGAATCCAAATATGCAACTTTAAAGAATAAAAAAAAATAGTTTTCAAAGATCAAACAGTAGCAAATGTAATTTGGGCAAAATTGAATAATCATTTGGAGTTTGAATTTGAATTCCTTTTTCAAATCAACTTCAATTAACATGTTGCAACATGAACATAGAGCACATCAGTACCATGCCATGCTATTTTAAGCATCTTGTTTGTGCATTGCAATATATGATTTATACTTTGTTGTCTCGGTGTCTGCTTCTTCTCGATAGATTCATCGCCGGACGTAGTTTCCGACTGCCCTGAAGAGTGACACCTCGTGATCGTCAACAAGACAAGCAAACCCCATTGATCATGTCTATATAAACCCATTTCCCTCTATTTCTCTTATGCATGATTAGGTGATTCACAGGTTACCGTTCTACCGCTAGTTGAACCCATCCTTTGCATGACCTATCATTGCTGCCACAGTATTAAGCAAACCTCAACCTAGAAGATACAAGATTGTTTGTGTTCATCATGTGGACCTTCATCCATGTTATGCTATGCTAGAGTTGTATGCAATGAAGATGATCCATCTGGGTGATGTATCGGGATGGTAGATAACAATGCAATGTAATGGTAATGTGTTGGTGAAGTCATCCTAACAAAGGTGAAAAATGAGAGGCTGTGTAGGAGTACAGAGTGGGTTCTCTCATTTACATTGCCCTAGGCCCCGAGTTCTGGTGTTGTGATCCAAGACACAGATTACTACCACATGTTGGGCTCATTGACCCCTCTCGACCTATTAACTCACCCCGACTATGGTCCAGGATTCGCATGGGTTATTGTTTCTTCGATTTGATTTCATATTGCAGCACGGATTTAGGCAAGCGCAGTACCATCCGTCGAGTCGGGCTTGTCGGACCGTCCATACATCGTCTGGGTCCTGAACGGAAACCCCGGACGGATTCCCGATTGGGGTACATACTGAGATAGGCGATCCCCTGGACTAGAGTTGGAGCCGTGAGGCAAGTGTCGTGGTACTATCCTTGACGGAACCGCTTGAAGGTGTTGAGTTCTAGGCGGTAAGTGGTAGCTACGTATGTAAAGAAGTACACCCCTGCAGGGTAATGATCTATTCGAATAGCTGTGTCTGCGGTTATGGACTACTTGGAGACCTTTACTTGATTATTAGACAACTTGAACGGATACTCTAAAACTGCCAAGATAAGTGTGAGTACTTTGGGTTGCTTCCTCGTGGGGAAGTCGAGGAAGAATCTATGGTGGTGTATTGATGTGGTGATAAAGATTAGATGGAATCGAGTGCGCTTCTCATCTCAACTCTATGTAGTCGTAGTACCGAATAGCCAAGTCAAAGCTTTCTGCATTACAACCCCACTTCCCTTTACCTTGATATCTGAGCATGAGTAGTGTAGATCTGATGTAAGTCTTGCTGAGTATGACTTTGTACTCATGTTTGCTTAATTTATGTTTTAGAGACGAGACCACTGACCCTGATGGTGGCCTCCCCCTCAAGCTCGACGTCGACGAAGTAATGTAGTTCCAGACAGCAGCCTGGTCCCTCCGGAGGGTCGTTGTGTTTTCTTAAAGGCTTCCTAAGCCATTTGTTAACCTTGTCTTTACTAAGACATAATTTTCTTCCGTTGTTGTTTGATGTAATGTTGGGTCACAGTCATCTGATATCTGATTGTAACACTACTATATCTGCTCTGTTTAGCAGATGCAATAAAACTATGAGTTTGTAGAGTTCATGTTGTGTTACCTGCTGTTTACACTAGACATGTATGATGCGTGTATGATTATAACGTGCATGTCTTAGTGTGGGATTTGATATCTTAGTTGAGTTCTTGCTGGCGGTCTTTTATACAGGAAGTGGCCCTTAGATGTGCGCAGCTTGGGGCATCGCGATGCGATTGCTCGTGACTCTGTCACGTGGCACACTTTGTTGTATGATTGAGCCCGCCCGAGATCCCGACTAGGTGATCGGGCTGGAGTCTGTTTACGTAAGTGTTATGATTCAATCGATAATATGGTTGAGGCGACTTGTCTATGAGTATGGGATTTCACCACCCATAATCATTTAGACTTGTGAGCGGACGATGAGGACCCATTTTAGTTGATCATCCGGCCTGGATGGGATGCCCCTCACATTCGAGCTTTCCGAGAGTGTTCTGCGCTTGACCTTGTCTGCTTAGACAAGTGGGTACGGCTCTCGGCTCTCCATATGATTGTGTTATAACAGGAATTACATACGCAAACCACGGGTCCCGACACTTACGTCCGAGAAATTCAAGAGGCTTCAGAAATTTAACACGGGGAAACACCGCCTCGGAAGTCATGGTTACATTGGCAAAAGGCCCATATGGGTAAAGGAGGATGCGGAACGTGAAGCCGCGGGGATCCCAGATCCGTTGGCGGAGCTCACTGACCCGCAAGAGTATGACTTCATCAGGGCCCGCTACAAGTGGGACTCGAAGAAAAAGGTTTTCCCCATAGACGAGCCCACGAGGGAATTCATGAGATTACTGGTAATAATTATTTTTTCCACCTTATATATATTACCTTCTCATCAAGTGAAAATACACGTTTCATTCGCAGAAAGAGAAACACAAGCTTGATGCCGAAAGGGACTCATCGTCTTAGTCGACGATGAGGCCCAAGTGGGACACCCATCTCAACCGGGCCTTGAACATACTGAAGGGCCTCCCTTTGGACACTCAGCCGCAGATTGGACTTGTGCACGACGTCGGAGACGGTGCCCAGTGGAAGCACTACTACCACGAGGACCCTGAGGCCAAAAGGGAAAGAAGGAAGTTTAGTCAGGTCAACATTGACGAGAAGGTGAAGCTTGCGGTTGAGATAAAAGCAGATGAGACCGAACAAGTGACCAAAGAAGAGAATATCAAGTCGGCAGTCAATGCATGTTTAGCTTCTTGTAGAGTTGATTTCGCAGCTTCGGTTTCATCCTTGATCAGAGCAGGAATGCCTGTAGGATTACTAATCCTTGGCCGAAGTCAAGTCTAGCATTCTATAGTTATATAGTTACTTGGGTATATGGGAACAACGTAAGACTTCTTTTTTCTCCTTACCCTCATCGATCTAAGTTCTGAGTCACCCTCATCTTTGCTACGGGAAGATAGGACTAGGCTCTTCTATGTCTATACTAGAACATCTCGTTGTTTGATTCTCAGTAGCTGTAGGAATGTTTTGGTCGTCTAGAGTCACCATTCCATCAAGCCTTTTGAGAAGGTTCTGATCATTCTTTTAGATTGATTCATTTTTTCACCCCGGTACAGCCGTTATGCTGTCTGAATTGTCCCGTGTTTCCAGTGATTCCAATGCTTTTGCATTACAATCTTGTTCGCTCTTAAATTATGTCATCTTTGCTTTGATTCCATCATAAATCCTACTCTGATTGTTGATTTTTATCACACATAATTTCAGGTGGGACTAGATGTGTTGAATCTGGTCACGATAATCAAAGTGGTGATGATGATCCTCCTTCACCACCTTCTGCAGCGGAAATCATGATGGAGGCTGAGCGAAATCGACGTGATCAAACACGCCCTTTGAAGCTCATTGAGAAGAATACTTCTCTTCAGCGAGATGCGGTAATATCCATCCATGATTTCACCCTCTTGAACCCGCCAGTTTTCCAATGTTCATCTGAGTCCCTTGATGCCGATGATTGGCTCCGTTCCATCGAGCGTAAGCTTGAGACGGCGCATGTTTCTCCAGATGACCGTGTGATGTTTGCGGCATACTTTATGGAAGGTGTTGCTGGTGAATGGTGGGAAAGTTTTGTTGCAATGCAACCTGATGGTCACATAGTGACTTGGTAGGAGTTCCGTGATGCCTTCCAAGGGTACCACATTCTGGATGAGCTAATGGAAAGAAAGTGGGAAGAGTTCAGCAATCTATCTCAGGGAAATATGACTGTTCATCAGTATAGGACTGAGTTCAATCGACTTTCTCGTTATGCCCCTAAGAAGATTTTAACCGATGCCAAGAAGCAGACAAGGTTCCGCAAGGGACTTAGCCCTATCCTTAGTCATGATCTCAATCTCCTTGAATTTTTCAACTTCGAGGATTTAGTCAATAGATCATTCAGAGCCGAGCATGGAAATGAAGTCTTTGAAGAGTCTCGCAAGCGTGATCATGATCTTGCTTCCTCTTCTAGTTTGGGTTCTTAGAAACGTCGAATTTGGATTCCAACTAGTGCCATTCCTTCGCACTTGATTACTAGACCATCTCCCCAAAGCAAGAAAACCCAGAAATATAGTAGAGAGCATGCCATACAAACTCCACAACCTAACACCCGAGTGTGCTACAAGTGTGGTAATCCTGGCCACATTGCACGACAGTGTTCATTGCAAGAGAATGTTCCTCATCGTCCAAAACATAAAGCCAAAGCTAAACCACCAATGTCTTCCAAAGCCAAGTCCGCTATTGTTGAATACAGACGTGTGAACCATGCCACCATCAAAGAATCCCAAGATGATACGAAGGTTGTACTCGGTACACTTCCCGTTAACTCCAAACCTGCTTCTGTTCTATTTGATTCTGGAGCTTCTCATTCCTTTTTGTCTTAAAAGTTCTCACTCCTCCATGACATTTTATTTGAGGAGTTGCCTACCTCTTTCATGATTAAAACTCCAGGATCCACATGGCATACCAGTAGGGTAAGTCATGACAATGAAATTGCTGTTGAGGATCTTGTATTCCTTGCTTCTCTCATAGCCCTCAAATCTTCAGATATCGATATCATCTTAGGTATGGATTGGTTGCCAAAACACTGTGCTAAGATTGATTGTGCCACTAAATCAGTTCAACTCACTCATCCTTCCGGCAAGATAGTCCATTTCGCATCTCAAGGTTCAGAAAACCAGCTATATTCGTTGAATGAACATCCCCTTCCTAACCTTGAAGAGATTCCGATACTTTGTGACTTTCCAGATGTCTTTCCAGAAGAGCTGCCAGGAATGCCTCCTGACAGATGTGTAGAATTCATTGTAGATCTTATCCCTGGAACCGCCCCAATTTCTAGACGCCCATATAGAATGGCCCCACATGAGTCAGCTGAGCTTAAAATCCAACTCGAAGCTTTGTTGGCAAAAGGCTTCATCCGCCGTAGCTCATCGCCATGGGGTTGCCCCGTTCTCTTCGTAACAAAGAAAGATGGAACAGAAAGGATGTGCGTAGACTATCGTCCGCTAAATCTAGCGACGATAAAGATCAAGTACCCACTTCCCAGGATCAATGATCTTTATGATCAACTTGCTGGATCCTCAGTCTTCTCCAAAATGGATTTGATATTAGGTTATCATCAAATCAAAATATAAAACGAGGACATTCCCAAGACGGCTTTTACTACTCGTTATGGTCTTTACGAGTTCACCGTCATGTCCTTCGGTTTAACCAATGCCCCTGCCACTTTCTCGCGCTTGATGAATTCGATCTACATGGAGTACTTAGATAAATCTGTTGTAGTTTATCTTGATGACATTCTCATCTACTCGAAGAACGAAGAAGAGCACGCAGAACAACTTAGGCTGGTATTGATGAAACTTAGATAGAGAGCATCTCCTTTATGCTAAGTTTTCCAAATGTGAATTCTGGCTTCTAGAAGTGACCTATCTAGGCCACGTGATTTCTGCAAAAGGCATTGCTGTGAATTCCGAGAGAGTTCAGGCCGTCCTTGACTGGACTCCACCTGAATCGGTTAAGCAAGTTAGAAGTGTTCTTGGCCAAGAAAGCTATTGTCGCCGCTTCGTTGAGAACTTCTCCAAAGTTGCAAATCCTCTAACTGAACTCCTCAAGAAAGATAAGAAATTCGAATGGACCCCAAAGTGCGAGGAAAGCTTTCAAGAGCTGAAAAGAAGATTGACTTATGCACCTGTACTTGCACCTCCAGACACCAAAAAGGATTTCTAAATCTATTGTGATGCTTCACGACAAGGGTTAGGATGCATACTTATGCAAGATCGACATGTGGTAGCCTACGCTTCACGCCAGTTGCGTCCACATGAAGAGAACTATCCTACCCATGATCTTGAACTCACTGCCGTAGTTCATGCCCTGAAGACTTGGCGATATTACCTCCTTGGTAATTGTTGTGAAATCTATACCGATCACCAATGCCTCAAATACATATTCACCCAGCCAGATCTTAATCTCAGGCAAAGACGCTGGATAGAGTTGATAAAATATTATGACTTAAGTATATCTTACACCCCAGGCAAAGCCAATGTCATGGCTGATGCACTAAGTCGTAAGTCGTATTGTAACAACCTCATGTTACAACAGTGTCAACCACTTCTCCATGAGGAATTTCGAAAGCTTAATCTTGAGATAGTTCCTCACGGATTCCTTTCCACCTTGGTAGTGAAACCAACCCTTGAGGATCAAATCAAAGTTGTTCAACAACGTGCTCGAGGTATCCGATATATCAAACAAAACATTGCTAGTGGTAAGGCCAAATGTTTTACCCTAGACAATGAGGGTACTGTGTACTTCGAGAACAGGATAGTAGTTCCGAAGAATAGGAATCAAAGGAGGCAGATCCTTAAGGAAGCTCATGACACCCCTCTCTCGATTCATCCTGGATGTACTAAGATGTATCAAGATCTACGCCAGAGATTTTGGTGGACTAGGATGAAGCGAGAAATCGCTCGATATGTTGCTGAGTGCGATGTTTGTCGTCGTGTGAAAGCAGAGCATCAATGACCTGCTGGTACTCTTTAACCTTTAGCCATTCCTGAGTGGAAATGGGATAAAGTCAGTATGGATTTCATCACTGGCTTTCCAAAGTCTCAAAAGGGAAACAATGCTATATTCGTGGTCATTGAACATCTTTCCAAAGTTGCCCATTTTCTTCCTGTTCGCGAGAGTATAACTGCTAGCCAGTTAGCGGATTTATATCTCTCCCGTATCGTTTCTCTCCATGGTGTTCCTTTGGAAATCAATTCAGACCGTGGAAGTCTTTTCACCTCTCGATTTTGGGAATGTTTTCAAAATGCGATGGGAACCGATCTCTCCTTTAGCACTGCCTTTTATCCCCAGTCAAGTGGTCAAGTAGAAAGAGTGTAACAACCCAGTTTTCACAAAAATTAAAAATTTTGTTTTCGGTGTGATTTGTTTGATTGTCTGATTTGTTTGTGGTGTTTGTATCCCCGATTTATCAATCGGCGATTATTTTTCCCCCTCTTATATCGTACCGGACGGAGACCGACCCTTGCCACCCTAACACTCGACCTTTGCGACACCGGGTTTCACCCGAGCACCGTTGCAACCGGCACAAGTCCAGCCATCACCACCGGAACGCAAACCCCGTTTATTTAATAAACGGATTATTTTATGGGGCGCCAAAAAATGTTGTCGGAATATCACCGCAGTGAGGTACGATCGACGGGCTCGACGCGCTGAGCGCGTGGTTCGAGATTTCGTTAGAATCGGGGTCCGTACGGAGTCTCGGCGGTCACGAACGCGATCGCTGGACGCGCGAGAGGGATACTGGGGGCGTTTGCGTAAACTGGCCAGCTAACCTACCTATATAATGACCCCCACCTCCCAAACCAGCCTAGGGTTCCCCTTTGTAAAAATTTCATCCACCCCCTTCTGAAAACTCCAGATCTTTCCCCTAGCCCTCCAAAAATCCTGAAACCCTAGCTCCTCTAGCTCCCAGCCGTCAGATCTGAGGATCTGAGGGCTAGGAGCCCTCCACGTCGCCTCCAACGAGGCTCCTCCCACCTCCAGCAGCCGTGGCCCGCCGCCGGGCCGGATCTGGGCTCCGCGGGCCCGCCAACCGCCGCCGCACCTCTACCGTGGAGGAGCTCCTCCAGCCAGCCGTCGCGACTGCCGACTCCGGCGAGCCGCCGGGCACCTCCTTCTCCCGCGCCTCCTCTCTCCCTCGCTGTGCCTTCTCCCCTCACCCCCTCTCCCTCCGCGCAGGTCCACCGCCGACAGCCGGCTGGCCGCCACCTGCCATGGCCGTGGCACCACGGTGCTCGCGCCGCCGCCGACTCGGCCACGACCTCGCCTCCTCGTCGCCGTCCTGCCTCCAGCGCCTCACACCGAGCCCGATGCGCCTCCTCGACCCCGCCTAGCTCCAGTGGCCGGCGCCGCCGCGCCGCCACGACGAGCCGCCGTGGTTGTCCGATCCAGCAGCGGATCGGCTGCCGACAGCCGCCAGGTGGGCCGGCCTGCACCAGCCGCGACCCAAGGCCCAACCAGCACCTCCAGGCCGCCAGCCTCCAGCGCCCTGGCCAGTTGGGCCAAGCCCATGTGGGGCGAGGCCCCTTTTTTTCAGTCTCTGTATTTTTTTTCCTTGTACTAAATTCTGATAAGTCTGGAGATTTTGTGCTGCTGATTCATTTTTGCAACGTTAATTCCCGTTGAATTGTAGGTCCAAATGAAGTGATTCTTTTTTTGTTTGGTCGTACTTTGTGTGCTCTAGAGTTCATATTTAGGAAGTTATTTAATTTGAGGTCATCTTGAATATGTATTTCTGTGTTGAAGTATGCACCAGACTGTTAACTGTTGCTAAATTTTGTCAAGTGCTGCTGCTGTTATTTTATTCAAACTTTGGGTGATGATTGTGACACATCCATGAGGCCTATTGCATTGATTCTTTTTCCTATGTGTTAAGAATCATGTTTACTTCATTTCCATGCTTTAACTTGTCATGTTTGGGTGCTTTAGCTATATTAAATCTTGCTCCAAAGTGGTGATCCTTATGTTAATGTGTTGCTGTTGCTGAAACTGTTAATTTGTTGCAACTTCGGTCGACGAGTGTGTCGCGACCGTTTATCGGAATTGAGTGATTCCAATTGCATATTGTTAAGCATCATGTATACTTCCATTATAGGTATTGAATTGTCATGATATGCTTGCTGGTCATATATTTATTGAGCTCCAAAGTTTCTATGCCACTGTTGTTTGCTTAATATCTTTTGATCTATGATGCCTTTTTGCATGATTATTTTTGCCATGCCTTACCTGTCAACTCTACTTTAATTGTATATCATTCGTGAGCATGTTTGCATTCGTTATGTTGTTTATCCAATGCTCTAAAGTCTGCTTCCCGATGTTGGCAGATTGTGCCCGTAACTTGTTTTGCTTGTATCTTTTTAACCGTAACTCCGTTTGGGGTGTTCTTTATATGTAAATTGATTAGTTTTTCGTGTACTTTGTGTTTATGCTATCGTTTTCTGTTGTTAACCAACCTAAAATATGGTTTAGGACAGAACAGTACCCAATGTTTTAATCATCGTGCGACACTTAGTGTTGTGCCATGTTTAGGTTGTGCCTCACTTAAATTGACTAGCATAGATAGTTTACTTTGTGCTTCACCTCTTGACATGTTTGTGTGCTATGCCATGCTTGCTTGTTATGCCATGTTAACAACCTTTGTTGATCACCTGTAGCTAAACAACTTGAACCATTCTAAATGTGCGGTATCGTCGTGTGTGACGAGTACTCCACTTAACCTGTTAGTAACCGCTCTCGACGGCAGGTGCGATGTATCGTGTTGCCTTATTGTTGATTCTTGCTCGTGTTTGCTTCGTAGTAATATATGCTTGCTCGTTGATTGCTTTCTAGTGTTTACTGTCTTGTGTGCTTCCGCGGGTACCTTCGGAGACGATGCGAGCTTGCGATCAACTACACCTTCGGAACCCGACTTATCAACAGGCAAGGACTATAGATTACTTATGATCCATTCTATTTCAACCAGCGGTTTGCATGCTAATCTAGGTTAGGTTCGATGTTTGATCCTACCACATGTATACAACCTCTTTCAAACCGATACAGCCATGTCCCCTCCCAGCAAACCTTGTACTGCTATGTTACTATTGCTCGTTGCTCAGCCCCTGCTTAGTATGCATGCTTAGGATGCTACGATGTTAACTCCTGTTACTCATTGGCTTGGGATATCACATTATTATATTGTTGTTGATGATATGATTATTATACATGTTGACTATATTCGACGAAGGATGGAAGGTCTAGGCTATCCCGCCCTGACGCTTTGTTCCATCTGAGTCACCTAGGATCCGAGTTCCGGGTATTGGTTTTAAGACTGAGCGTGCCTAACCGCGTGTGGGATTTTATGGGGTCCCCTCTTCTTACCTACCTAGCTTCAAACATTTCTAGTGGTGGCCCAAGCTGATTTACCATTTGAAACGTGTGTGTGACTGGTCCGCGACCGGCAAATTTCAAACAACTTGGGCCAGCGGAGACATGGTTTCTCTTGTTGGTCCACCCCAGGGAGCTAGGGGGTTGTCTACATCTGTTTGGGCAACCTATCCGACCTCGTCCAGACGGTAGAGGCCGATTCGAGAGCGCGGCCGGCTTTTGAGTTGGATGTCGACTCACCGGGGGCCACCCGGATTTGTGCGTTGTTAGTTAGAGGGACCTGTCGTTTCGGATCTCTTGGGACTAAACTATAAAATGGTTGCCTATCATGGGTAGCAACTGAGAGAGATGGGCGTGCGTGCGGAGCCTTGTAATGGGCAGTTGGTACACCCCTGCAGGGTTAAATCTTTTCGAGCAGCCGTGTCCACGGTTATGGACGACTTGAGACCTACTCCTTGTTCATAGACAACAACAGCTGAGATAATCTTAATATAACTTGATCAATGTGTGTGCCTTGACTGCTTCTTCTTCGTCGGGGTGCGAAGAGGAGGACAAGGATAGGATAGGTGTTATGCTTGCGTAAGTAGTTGATAGCAAGACTTGTTGGAGGCGATTCCTCATCGAAAACTTGGCTTCTTACCTTACTCTCTAGATCGTTAGCCACTTCATAAATGCTAGTGCGGAAGCAACCTCACCACTTACCCCATCCTTACCATAAACTACTAGTTGTCCTAGAATGACGAGTGATGAAGTCCTTGCTGGGTCAGATGACCACTACAGTTGGATGCTGAGTACCTCTGTACTCATGATACTACCCCCAAACTCTTTTCAGGGTTCTTGGTCGACAACAGGTATGGTGATCGACGTTTCACGTGGAGACTCGACGACGACTAGTTAGGCGGATCCCGGCGGAGGGCCTGGACCCGTGTGGTTATGGGGACCAATGTTTTTCTCTTTGCCACTAGGCATTTAATTGTAGTCTGTACTCAAACATATATCTTCCGCTGTTGTATTCGATTAAGGTAGTTGTATGCCGATTGTATGAGATGATGTATCCTTGTATCTGTAATGTTGTGATATCATGTTGGAAATCCAGGTCATATGGCATTGTCATATGTCGCGGTGGGACCGATATGTGCTTCGTCCCCGGATCTGGATGGAAACATCTAGATCTGGAACAGTACCGCATATCGGGCCTTACAAAGAGTCAATCAAGTTCTCGAAGATATGCTCAGAGCCTGTGTTATCTCATTCGGAAAGAGTTGGGAGAAATCTCTTCCATTCGCCGAGTTTTTCTTATAACAACAACTTCTAATCTAGCGTGGGCATGGCACCCTTTGAATTTCTCTATGGACGAAAATGTCGAACAACATTGAACTGGTCAGAAGCCGGTGAAAGACAATTCTTTGGACCGGATATGATCCAGGAAGCAGAAGAGTATTTTTTGTGAGCAATTGAAAACAACCCAGTCTCGTCAGAAGATCTACTATGATCGTCATCATAGGCCAGAAAGCTACGATCTGAACGAGAAGGCTTACCTCCGGGTTACTCCTCTGAAGGGAACCCATCGCTTCGGTATCAAAGGCAAATTGGCCCCACATTACATTGGTCCCTTTCGCATTCTAGCTAAACGTGGAGAAGTTGCCTACCAACTTGAACTACCCCGGCATCTTTCTCAGGTTCACGATGTCTTCCACGTATCTCAACTCAGGCATTGCTTCAAGGACCCCATCTGCGAAGTAGACCACGAAATGCTTGATCTCCAAGAAAACCTGTCTTATCGAGAGTATCCCGTCCGTATCCTCGATGAATCTGAGCGTACCACCCGACGTCAGAAGATCAAGTTCCTCAAAGTGCAGTGGTCCAATCATTCTGAGAAATAAGCTAGCTGGGAACGAGAAGATCATCTTCGAGTCGAGTACCCCACCCTCTTCCCGACGACTTCTGAATCTCGGGACGAGATTCTTTTGAGTTGGGGCGAGTTGTCACAACCCTAGTTTGGTATGTGCTTTTTATTCTAGAAATAAGTGGCATCATGTTTAAATTATTTGGTTTAAGAATTGGGGATTTGGAAAAGCTTCAAAAAGAAATTAAATAAAAGGCCAGAGAAAAATCTTTTTCCAAAAAATTTCTGATGATTTTGAAAATCTCTATAAATGGGCATGATCACATTTCATGTGTTGTAGGTCCAACCTCATTCTCTAGGAATTTTCAAAAAATTCAAACAGGAGCTTGGAAATTAAATTTAAATCATATTTGAATTGAAATTCAAATTTTTTGAATTTCAAAAATTCTCAAACAGTGGGAGTGACTATGTGTAGGTCACATAAGCCGAAACAAAATGTTTGGGGATTTTATTAAAATGCTTTGGTATTTTTTTCCAGAGCAAAACAAATAAGAACGGAAAGCAGAAAAAAAGAAAAAAGAATAAAAGGCCAAAGCCACTTACCTGGCCCACATGGCCCAAAGGACAGGCCCGGCCCAAAGGGGCATAGCCGTCTTCCTCCATGGCCAGGCAGGCAAGCACCTCGCCTGCGGCCACGGCATGGCCGCCAGGCTGCTGCCCTGCCCTTTAGCGGCGCCGTGGAGGCCCTGTGCACGTCCTCCTCCATTTTCCCCCTTTCCCCTGGTCTTTCCCCTCCTCCTTCTTCCGAATCCGAGCAGCCCGTGAGCTCACCGTGGCCGCCACCCGTGCTCCGGCGTGGCCACCGCCGTCGAGGGATCACACCGCCGTGTCAAATCAAACGGTCGTCGTCGTCTTCATCGCCCCGCGCGAGTAATTGGACCGTGGAGTCTCGAGAGTCATCGTCCCCTTCGTCGTTTTCGTCGCCGGCATGGCTCTAGGCCGTCCCGAGGTCCCTGGCATGCACCAGTGGGTGCGCGAGGCCACGGGCAGCCAAGTGGTACCCCTCGCGATCCCCCTGGTGGCCGGGAGGCCCTCTCCGGCGAGGCGCCGCCGTCCCTGGTGACCGCAGCGTCTAGTCGCTGGCCACTTAGGCCTAACCCCTTCCTAATTAACCCCTAGGGTCAATGACAGGTGGGCCCAGTCCCCATAATAACCCACTGTTAGTTTAATTAAAAAGGGGTTAACCCTTGAGCCAATGACAGGCCTAGCCCACTGGTCAGTATACCAGTCAACTCCTCTGACGTCATGATGATGTCATTATGACGCAGTAAATATTTTGTCCAATTTAAAAATAATCTGAAAATTCCAGAAAATAGCTAAATCTTGTAAATTCAATAACTTTTAAACCATAAAACCAAATCAAATAAATAATATATGAAAAATTATCAGAAAAATGCAAGGAATCCAAATATGCAACTTTCAAGCATGAAAAAAATAGTTTACAAAGATCAAATAGTAGCAAATGTAATTTGGGAAAAATTGAATAATCATTTGGAGTTTGAATTTGAATACCTTTTTCAAATCAACTTCAGTTAACATGTTGCAACATGAACATAGAGCACATCAGTACCATGCCATGATATTTTAAGGATCTTGTTTTTGCATTGCAATGTATGATTTCTACTTTGTTGTCTCGGTGTCTGCTTCTTCTCGATAGATTCATCGCCGGACGTAGTTTCTGACTGCCCTGAAGAGTGACACCTCGTGATCGTCAACAAGGCAACCAAACCCCATTAATCATGTGTATATAAACCCATTTCCCTCTTGTTCTCTTATGCATGATTAGGTGATTCACATGTTACCGTTCTACCGCTAGTTGAACCCATCCTTTGCATGACCTATCATTGCTGCCACAGTATTAAGCAAACCTCAACCTAGCAGATACAAGATTGTTTGTGTTCATCATGTGGCCCTTCATCCTTGTTATGCTATGCTAGAGTTGTATGCAATGAAGATGATCCATCTGGGCGATGTATCGGGATGGTAGATAACAATGCAATGTAATGGTAATGTGTTGGTGAAGTCATCCTAAAAATGGTGAACAATGAGAGGCTGTGTAGGAGTACACAGTGGGTTGTCTCATTTACACTGCCCTAGGCACCGAGTTCTTGTGTTGTGATCCAAGACACAGATTACTACCACATGTTGGGCTCATTGACCCCTCTCGATGATGAGGACATCCCTACTAATGTTACACCCATATCCTCACCAACTACACATATTGGACCAGTTACTAGAGCTCGTGCACGTCAACTAAATTATCAGGTACTTTCGTTTCTTGCGAATCCTTCTATTGTTCATGAACATATGATACTGCCTAAATTAGATACTTTTGTTTTGCTTATGAATGAAGGACCTAGCATGGACAAGAAGGATGGTCATTGGAGCGGGATCAAGCATGGAGAAGAAGGTGCGCGCGCGGGAAAGGACAGCGGAGCTTCCAGTGGTGATTATCGCACTTTGAAGCCACCATAAGGCGCCAATGAAGTCTTGGACGAAATACGCGAGATGCCACTTCATTATTTTCGTCCAAGGGCAATTATAGGTGCTGCGTCACCTTAATATTGGGCTGGGCCCATGTAATTTCGAAATACCACCTTATAGGCTGTTTTTAGAGTCCGTATGTGTGGGGAAACCGAGTTAGGGTTGTTTTCGGACCCCACCTCCAAGGGGTCACGAAAATCCCCTCTGTTCCCCCATATATACAGCCCTTAGGGCGTCGTTTAGACTTGGGTTTTAATTAGATTTAAGTTAGCCATAGCCGCAACTTCGAGCTCTTCGTTTGTGTCATCCGACCAGGCCAAGACCTCATTGGAACCCCAACTTTCGTAATCATTCATCTTATATTCGCAATATCCAGATTGCAATTCTTAGTTCTTGCTTGTTCTTCGATTGCTTGCAGGAATTAGACCTTCGTGGTCAGGTTGATCGTGCATCCGCGGGATCAATAACCTCTCGGAGTTGGTTTAGCGATCGCTAAGGCGCAACGTCTTCGCACGTTCGTAGTCGGATCGTCAGAGTCGTCTCCACCAAATCGATAGTTATCTCTCATCGAAACATCGGGACACCTTCGCCTCTATCAAGTGGTATCAGATTTCCAGGTTGCTCGGTGAGATTTACCAGTTTTCGCAGTCTAGATTGGTTCTGTTTTTCATACCTACAGTCCAAAAAAAAAAAAAAAAAAAGAGTCTGGCACGCTTTCCAGAGCAGTTTTTAGGCCAGAAATTTCAGGGGTAAAAAAATTTCGTGCCCATACGTTCCTTAGGTCCAGAAACTCGTTTTGAGACGTTCACCACCATAGTGATTTTTTCGCACTTTTTCAGCCCCCGCAGTCCCGCATCGCCAAAAAAAAAAAAGCAAAAAAAAAAAAAAAAAAGAGAGGAAAAAAAAAATTCAGAGTGTGCTTCACAGTTGTTACGTGCCGCGCCGTGCTTTCGTTGGTGTTTTAGGCTCGCGTCTCTAGTACGGTCTAGCCTAGGATCAGCACAGTACCGACGTTGAGTGTTTATTCAGCTTTGCATCTCTGTTTTGATTACTGTTGAGTTTTTCCTACCATACTTGTCAGCCTTCCTACAGCTCCAAATATATTCTACATCGTGCGTTTTGACACCTCCTGGCCATCGCTCTACCATATCTCTGAGAGTTTTGACCCGTTGGTTGTACATCACCACCTGCTGCTAGGTAAGAATCGGTAAGAACGTAAGAAAAGCTTGACGGATTTGTGCTTTCCACCACCCCACATCCATCCCATTAGTAGAAGTAGGATCATATTCCTGTGTGTTTTCTATTTCTGCTAACCATGCCAGGATCACATGATGAAGTGGCACGGGATGCACCCGATTGGGAGAACATGACAAACAAGGAGTTACATGATAAATTTGCACGTATGATGTCTCAACAGGTGCAGGACATCGAGACCAGATTTACAGAGGCGATTGATGGCGTGGAGAAAATGATCGACACCAAGCTCGACGCCAAGTTTACTGAGTTGATCGCACGCCTACCTTCAGCACAGCCACAGCCACCGCCACTACCACGTGCACGACGTATTCTGTTTCCGCGAGGACAAGCTGCTGGTATTGGTGCTCCTCCTACTGCTGCAGTTGCTGCTGCTGCTGCTGCTTCTGACGTCGCCCAGGACGACAACTACGAGGGTGATTACGAGGAGGAGGTGGAACAGGAAGCGGCCTATGAGCAGCCAGCTGGACGTCCACGTCCCAACATTCGCCACGGTCGACACCAACCACCCCCTCAGGTACGCGATGATGAACATGTGCCTAAACTTAAATTGAATCTTAAGCCGTTTGAGGGTAGATATATTCCTGATGCTTATCTTACTTGGGAGTTAGAAACTGAACAACGTTTTACATGTTTACAATATCCTGAGAATAGACGTGTTACTGCTGCTGTTTGTGAATTCACGGGCTTTGCATCTATTTGGTGGTCTGAACATTGTAGATTGCATGCTAATAATATTCCAACTACTTGGGCTGCTTTAAAAGATGCTATGCGTACTCGCTGGGTTCCTCCTTATTATCAACGTGAATTGTTACAAAAATTACAGCGTTTGAGACAAGGAAAAAATTCTGTAGAGGAATATTATCAAGAATTACAAACTGGATTGATTAGATGTGGCCTAGTAGAGGATAATGAAGCTATGCTTGCACGTTTTATGGGTGGCTTAAACAGGGAGATACAAACTATTCTAGAATACAAGGACTTTGCTACTATCACTCGTTTGTTTCATCTTGCTTGTAAAGCTGAACGTGAAGTGCAGGATCGACAGGCCGCTACGAGACCTAACTTTTCTGCAGGACGAAATACATCATGGACATCGCGTGGAGCTTCTACATCCACACGTCCTGCTGCGCCACCATCTACTTCAGCCGCTCATTCTTACAGGGAGCCACCAAAACAGCCAGCGCCACCATTCAAGGGTGCACAGAGTGGTCCAGCGGCGAGTTCTTCTTCCTCCATGGCGTCCACAGGGCAAGCACGAGATCGTGATATTAAATGTCGCAGGTGCCAAGGTGGAGGTCACTTCGCAAAAGACTGTCCCTCCAAGCGTGTGATGACTATTACGGCGGATGGTGGGTATGCGTCAGCGAGTGACTATGATGAGGAGACTCTAGTTCTCATTGCTCATGAGGAACAGGGTGCCCATGATGATGCTCATGATATAGAGTATATGACTCCTGATGATGCAGATAAATATGCTAGTTTGGTTGCTCAACGTGTATTAAGTGTGCAGGTAACGAAGGCCGAGCAAAACCAGAGGCATAATTTGTTCCACACAAAGGGAGTGGTGAAAGAACGTTCGGTTCGCATCATCATTGACGGAGGGAGTTGCAACAACTTGGCTAGCATGGAGTTGGTGGAGAAGCTATCTCTCACCACAAGACCACACCCCCATCCGTACTATATTCAGTGGTTTAACAATAGTGGTAAGATTAAGGTAACACGTTCTGTTCGTGTGCACTTTAGCATTGCTGCATATGCTGATTATGTTGATTGTGATGTGGTACCCATGCAAGCATGCTCTCTTTTACTTGGTAGACCATGGCAATTTGATAGGAATGTTGTACACCATGGTAGGACAAATCAGTTTACTCTAGTTCATCAGGATAAAAATATTGCTTTACTTCCTATGTCTCCTGAACAAATTGTGAAAGATGATCTTGCTAGAGCTAGTAAAGCTAAACAGGAGAAAAATAAGAGTGAAAATGAGATAGCAGCTAAAGAATTTGAGCAACAACATAAGACTAATAGCAAATCTTCTTCTGTTGTTTCTAATGAAATTAAATTGACTAGTCCAACTTTGCTTGCTACTAAGGTTGATATTTCGGATTTGGATGTTAGTCAATATGTGTGCTATGCTTTTGTGTGCAAAGAAGCCTTGTTTTCATTTGAGGAATTGCCTCCTTCTTTGCCTCCTGTTGTCACTGACCTTTTGCAGGAGTTTATTGACGTCTTTCCACAAGACGTACCACCGGGATTACCACCTATTCGAGGGATTGAGCATCAGATTGACTTAATTCCCGGTGCTTCGCTGCCCAACCGTGCGCCATACCGTACCAATCCGGAGGAGACGAAGGAGATTCAACGTCAAGTACAAGAGCTACTCGACAAAGGTTACATACGTGAATCCCTTAGTCCTTGTGCTGTTCCTGTTATATTAGTGCCTAAAAAGGATGGAACATGGCGTATGTGTGTTGATTGTCGAGCCATTAATAATATTACTATTCGTTATCGTCATCCTATTCCTAGGCTAGATGATATGCTTGATGAATTAAGTGGCTCTACCATGTTTTCCAAAGTTGATTTGCGTAGTGGATACCATCAAATTCGCATGAAATTAGGGGATGAATGGAAAACGACATTTAAAACTAAGTTTGGATTATATGAATGGTTAGTCATGCCTTTTGGGTTAACTAATGCACCTAGCACTTTTATGAGATTAATGAACGAGGTTTTACGTGCCTTCATTGGACGATTTGTGGTAGTCTATTTTGATGATATACTGATTTATAGCAAATCTTTGGAGGAACATTTGGATCATTTACGTGCTGTTTTTATTGCTCTACGTAATGCACGTTTATTTGGTAACCTTGGGAAGTGCACCTTTTGCACCGACCGAGTGTCGTTTCTTGGCTATGTTGTTACTCCGCAGGGAATTGAAGTTGATCATGCCAAGATCGAGGCAATTGAGAGTTGGCCGCAGCCCAAAACGGTCACACAAGTGAGGAGTTTTCTTGGCCTCGCTGGATTCTATAGGCGTTTTGTGAGAGATTTCAGCACCATTGCTGCACCTCTCAATGAGCTTACACGCAAGGATGTGCCTTTTACTTGGGGTACCGCACAGGAAGAAGCTTTCACGGTTTTGAAAGATAAGTTAACACATGCTCCTTTGCTCCAACTTCCTGATTTTCATAAGACTTTTGAGCTTGAATGCGATGCTAGTGGGATTGGTTTGGGAGGTGTGTTATTACAAGATGCTAAACCTGTTGCATACTTTTCTGAAAAATTGAGTGGGCCTAGTCTGAACTATTCTACTTATGATAAGGAATTATATGCTCTTGTTCGGACATTAGAAACTTGGCAACATTATTTATGGCCCAAAGAATTTGTTATACATTCTGATCATGAATCTTTGAAACACATAAGAAGTCAAGCAAAACTTAATCGTAGACATGCTAAGTGGGTTGAATTTATTGAGACTTTCCCTTATGTCATTAAACACAAGAAGGGGAAAGATAATATTATTGCTGATGCTTTGTCTCGTCGTTATACTATGCTTTCACAACTTGACTTCAAGATATTGGGTTTAGAGACAATCAAAGAACAATATGTAAATGATGCGGAATTTAAAGATGTATTGCAGAATTGTAGAGAGGGTAGAACATGGAACAAGTTTGTGCTTAATGATGGATTTGTGTTCCGTTTTAACAAGCTATGCATTCCAGCTAGCTCTATTCGTCTTTTGTTGTTGCAGGAGGCGCATACAAAAAAGGGGAGGGATAGCATATTTGTTGTCGTGGATAGATTTTCTAAGATGGCACATTTTATACCATGTCATAAAAGCGATGATGCTGCTAATGTTGCTAATTTATTCTTTGGAGAGATTATTCGTGCCCATACGTTCCTTAGGTCCAGAAATTCGTTTTGAGACGTTCGCCACCATAGTGATTTTTTCGCACTTTTTCAGCCCCCGCAGTCCCGCATCGCCAAAAAAAAAAAGCAAAAAAAAAAAAAAAAAAAAAGAGAGAAAAAAAAAATTCAGAGTGTGCTTCACAGTTGTTACGTGCCGCGCCGTGCTTTCGTTGGTGTTTTAGGCTCGCGTCTCTAATACGGTCTAGCCTAGGATCAGCACAGTACCGACGTTGAGTGTTTATTCAGCTTTGCATCTCTGTTTTGATTACTGTTGAGTTTTCCTACCATACTTGTCAGCCTTCCTACAGCTCCACATATATTCTACATCGTGCGTTTTGACACCTCCTGGCCATCGCTCTACCATATCTCTGAGAGTTTTGACCCGTTGGTTGTACATCACCACCTGCTGCTAGGTAAGAATCGGTAAGAACGTAAGAAAAGCTTGACGGATTTGTGCTTTCCACCACCCCACATCCATCCCATTAGTAGAAGTAGGATCATATTCCTGTGTGTTTTCTATTTCTGCTAACCATGCCAGGATCACATGATGAAGTGGCGCGGGATGCACCCGATTGGGAGAACATGACAAACAAGGAGTTACATGATAAATTTGCACGTATGATGTCTCAACAGGTGCAGGACATCGAGACCAGATTTACAGAGGCGATTGATGGCGTGGAGAAAATGATCGACACCAAGCTCGACGCCAAGTTTACTGAGTTGATCGCACGCCTACCTTCAGCACAGCCACAGCCACCGCCACTACCACGTGCACGCCGTATTCTGTTTCCGCGAGGACAAGCTGCTGGTATTGGTGCTCCTCCTACTGCTGCAGTTGCTGCTACTGCTGCTGCTGCTGCTTCTGACGTCGCCCAGGACGACAACTACGAGGGTGATTACGAGGAGGAGGTGGAACAGGAAGCGGCCTATGAGCAGCCAGCTGGACGTCCACGTCCCAACATTCGCCACGGTCGACACCAACCACCCCCTCAGGTACGCGATGATGAACATGTGCCTAAACTTAAATTGAATCTTAAGCCGTTTGAGGGTAGATATATTCCTGATGCTTATCTTACTTGGGAGTTAGAAACTGAACAACGTTTTACATGTTTACAATATCCTGAGAATAGACGTGTTACTGCTGCTGTTTGTGAATTCACGGGCTTTGCATCTATTTGGTGGTCTGAACATTGTAGATTGCATGCTAATAATATTCCAACTACTTGGGCTGCTTTAAAAGACGCTATGCGTACTCGCTGGGTTCCTCCTTATTATCAACGTGAATTGTTACAAAAATTACAGCGTTTGAGACAAGGAAAAAATTCTGTAGAGGAATATTATCAAGAATTACAAACTGGATTGATTAGATGTGGCCTAGTAGAGGATAATGAAGCTATGCTTGCACGTTTTATGGGTGGCTTAAACAGGGAGATACAAACTATTCTAGAATACAAGGACTTTGCTACTATCACTCGTTTGTTTCATCTTGCTTGTAAAGCTGAACGTGAAGTGCAGGATCGACAGGCTGCTACGAGACCTAACTTTTCTGCAGGACGAAATACATCATGGACATCGCGTGGAGCTTCTACATCCACACGTCCTGCTGCGCCACCATCTACTTCAGCCGCTCATTCTTACAGGGAGCCACCAAAACAGCCAGCGCCACCATTCAAGGGTGCACAGAGTGGTCCAGCGGCGAGTTCTTCTTCCTCCATGGCGTCCACAGGGCAAGCACGAGATCGTGATATTAAATGTCGCAGGTGCCAAGGTGGAGGTCACTTCGAAAAAGACTGTCCCTCCAAGCGTGTGATGACTATTACGGCGGATGGTGGGTATGAGTCAGCGAGTGACTATGATGAGGAGACTCTAGTTCTCATTGCTCATGAGGAACAGGGTGTCCATGATGATGCTCATGATATAGAGTATATGACTCCTGATGATGCAGATAAATATGCTAGTTTGGTTGCTCAACGTGTATTAAGTGTGCCGGTAACGAAGGCCGAGCAAAACCAGAGGCATAATTTGTTCCACACAAAGGGAGTGGTGAAAGAACGTTCGGTTCGCATCATCATTGACGGAGGGAGTTGCAACAACTTGGCTAGCATGGAGTTGGTGGAGAAGCTATCTCTCACCACAAGACCACACCCCCATCCGTACTATATTCAGTGGTTTAACAATAGTGGTAAGATTAAGGTAACGCGTTCTGTTCGTGTGCACTTTAGCATTGCTGCATATGCTGATTATGTTGATTGTGATGTGGTACCCATGCAAGCATGCTCTCTTTTACTTGGTAGACCATGGCAATTTGATAGGAATGTTGTACACCATGGTAGGACAAATCAGTTTACTCTAGTTCATCAGGATAAAAATATTGCTTTACTTCCTATGTCTCCTGAACAAATTGTGAAAGATGATCTTGCTAGAGCTAGTAAAGCAAAACAGGAGAAAAATAAGAGTGAGAATGAGATAGCAGCCAAAGAATTTGAGCAACAACATAAGACTAATAGCAAATCTTCTTCTGCTGTTTCTAATGAAATTAAATTGACTAGTCCAACTTTGCTTGCTACTAAGGTTGATATTTCAGATTTGGATGTTAGTCAATATGTGTGCTATGCTTTTGTGTGCAAAGAAGCTTTGTTTTCATTTGAGGAATTGCCTCCTTCTTTGCCTCCTGTTGTCACTGACCTTTTGCAGGAGTTTATTGACGTCTTTCCACAAGACGTACCACCGGGATTACCACCTATTCGAGGGATTGAGCATCAGATTGACTTAATTCCCGGTGCTTCGCTGCCCAACCGTGCGCCATACCGTACCAATCCGGAGGAGACGAAGGAGATTCAGCGTCAAGTACAAGAGCTACTCGACAAAGGTTACATACGTGAGTCCCTTAGTCCTTGTGCTGTTCCTGTTATATTAGTGCCTAAAAAGGATGGAACATGGCGTATGTGTGTTGATTGTCGAGCCATTAATAATATTACTATTCGTTATCGTCATCCTATTCCTAGGTTAGATGATATGCTTGATGAATTAAGTGGCTCTACCATGTTTTCCAAAGTTGATTTGCGTAGTGGATACCATCAAATTCGCATGAAATTAGGAGATGAATGGAAAACGGCTTTTAAAACTAAGTTTGGATTATATGAGTGGTTAGTCATGCCTTTTGGGTTAACTAATGCACCTAGCACTTTCATGAGATTAATGAACGAGGTTTTACGTGCTTTCATTGGACGATTTGTGGTAGTCTATTTTGATGATATACTGATTTATAGCAAATCTTTGGAGGAACATTTGGATCATTTACGTGCTGTTTTTATTGCTCTACGTAATGCACGTTTATTTGGTAACCTTGGGAAGTGCACCTTTTGCACCGACCGAGTATCGTTTCTTGGCTATGTTGTTACTCCACAGGGTATTGAAGTTGATAAAGCCAAGATCGAGGCAATTGAGAGTTGGCCGCAGCCCAAAACGGTCACTCAAGTGAGGATTTTTCTTGGCCTCGCTGGATTCTATAGGCGTTTTGTGAGAGATTTCAGCACCATTGCTGCCCCTCTCAATGAGCTTACACGCAAGGATGTGCCTTTTACTTGGGGTACCGCACAGGAAGAAGCTTTCACGGTATTGAAAGATAAGTTAACACATGCTCCTTTGCTCCAACTTCCTGATTTTAATAAGACTTTTGAGCTTGAATGCGATGCTAGTGGGATTGGTTTGGGAGGTGTGTTATTACAAGATGCTAAACCTGTTGCATACTTTTCTGAAAAATTGAGTGGGCCTAGTCTGAACTATTCTACTTATGATAAGGAATTATATGCTCTTGTTCGGACATTAGAAACTTGGCAACATTATTTATGGCCCAAAGAATTTGTTATACATTCTGATCATGAATCTTTGAAACACATAAGAAGTCAAGCAAAACTTAATCGTAGACATGCTAAGTGGGTTGAATTTATTGAGACTTTCCCTTATGTCATTAAACACAAGAAGGGGAAAGATAATATTATTGCTGATGCTTTGTCTCGTCGTTATACTATGCTTTCACAACTTGACTTCAAGATATTCGGTTTAGAGACAATCAAAGAACAATATGCAAATGATGCGGAATTTAAAGATGTATTGCAGAATTGTAGAGAGGGTAGAACATGGAACAAGTTTGTGCTTAATGATGGATTTGTGTTCCGTTCTAACAAGCTATGCATTCCAGCTAGCTCTATTCGTCTTTTGTTGTTGCAGGAGGCGCATGGAGGAGGATTAATGGGACATTTTGGCGTGAAAAAGACGGAGGACGTACTTGCTACACATTTCTTTTGGCCAAAGATGAGACGGGATGTTGAGCGTTTTGTTGCTCGCTGCACTACATGTCAAAAAGCTAAGTCACGACTCAATCCTCATGGTTTATACATGCCTTTACCTGTACCTAGTGTTCCGTGGGAGGACATATCCATGGACTTTGTTTTAGGCTTGCCTCGAACAAAGAAGGGGAGGGATAGCATATTTGTTGTCGTGGATAGATTTTCTAAGATGGCACATTTTATACCATGTCATAAAAGCGATGATGCTGCTAATGTTGCTGATTTATTCTTTGGAGAGATTATTCGTTTACATGGTGTGCCCAATACTATTGTCTCGGATCGTGATACTAAGTTTCTTAGCCATTTTTGGAGATGCTTATGGGCTAAGTTGGGGACTAAACTACTTTTTAGTACTACATGTCATCCCCAAACTGATGGACAAACTGAAGTGGTCAATAGGACATTGTCTACTATGCTTAGGGCTGTTTTAAAAAGTAACTTGAAACTGTGGGAAGAATGTTTACCTCATATAGAATTTGCTTATAATCGCTCAGTGCATTCTACCACTAAAATGTGCCCTTTTGAGATTGTTTATGGTTTTCTACCTCGTGCACCTATTGATTTGCTGCCTCTTCCATCTTCGGAGAAGGTTAATTTTGATGCTAAGCAACGTGCTGAATTGATATTAAAAATGCATGAGTTAACTAAAGAAAACATTGAGCGCATGAATGCTAGATACAAGCTTGCTGGTGATAGGGGTCGAAAGCATGTTGTGTTTGAACCAGGAGATTTTGTTTGGTTACATCTACGTAAAGATAGGTTTCCTGATTTGCGCAAGTCTAAGTTAATGCCACGAGCTGATGGTCCCTTTAAGGTTTTACAGAAAATTAATGATAATGCATATAAACTTGAGCTACCTGCAGCCTTTGGGGTTAGTCCCACATTTAATATTGCAGATTTGAAGCCTTATTTGGGAGAAGATGATGAGCTTCCGTCGAGGACGACTTCAATTCAAGAAGGGGAGGATGATGAGGACATCCCTACTAATGTTACACCCATATCCTCACCAACTACACATATTGGACCAGTTACTAGAGCTCGTGCACGTCAACTAAATTATCAGGTACTTTCGTTTCTTGCGAATCCTTCTATTGTTCATGAACATATGATACTGCCTAAATTAGATACTTTTGTTTTGCTTATGAATGAAGGACCTAGCATGGACAAGAAGGATGGTCATTGGAGCGGGATCAAGCATGGAGAAGAAGGTGCGCGCGCGGGAAAGGACAGCGGAGCTTCCAGTGGTGATTATCGCACTTTGAAGCCACCATAAGGCGCGCATGAAGTCTTGGACGAAATACGCGAGATGCCACTTCATTATTTTCGTCCAAGGGCAATTAGAGGTGCTGTGTCACCTTAATATTGGGCTGGGCCCATGTAATTTCGAAATACCACCTTATAGGCTGTTTTTAGAGTCCGTATGTGTGGGGAAACCGAGTTAGGGTTGTTTTCGGACCCCACCTCCAAGGGGTCACGAAAATCCCCTCTGTTCCCCCATATATACAGCCCTTAGGGCGTCGTTTAGACTTGGGTTTTAATTAGATTTAAGTTAGCCATAGCCGCAACTTCGAGCTCTTCGTTTGTGTCATCCGACCAGGCCAAGACCTCATTGGAACCCCAACTTTCGTAATCATTCATCTTATATTCGCAATATCCAGATTGCAATTCTTAGTTCTTGCTTGTTCTTCGATTGCTTGCAGGAATTAGACCTTCGTGGTCAGGTTGATCGTGCATCCGCGGGATCAATAACCTCTCGGAGTTGGTTTAGCGATCGCTAAGACGCAACGTCTTCGCACGTTCGTAGTCGGATCGTCAGAGTCGTCTCCACCAAATCGATAGTTATCTCTCATCGAAACATCGGGACACCTTCGCCTCTATCACTCGACCTATTAACTCACCCCTACTATGGTCCAGGATTCGCTTGGGTTATTGTTTCTTCGATTTGATTTCATATTGTAGCACGGTTTTAGGAAAGCGCAGTACCATTCGTCGAGTTGGGCTTGTCGGACTGTCCATACATCGTCTGGATCCTGAAAGGAAACCCCAGCCGGATTCCTGATTGGGGTACATACTTAGATAGGCGATCCCCTAGACTAGAGTTGGAGCGGTAAGTGGTACCTACATATGTGAAGAAGTACTATCCTCGCCGACACCGCTTGAAGGTGACGAGTTCTAGGCGGTAAGTGGTACCTACGTATGTGAAGAAGTACACCCCTGCAGGGTAATGATCTATTCGAATAGCCGTGTCCGCGGTTATGGACTACTTGGAGACCTTTACTTGATTATTAGACAACCTGAACGGATACTCTAAAACTGCCAAGATAAGTGTGAGTACTTCGGGTTGCTTCCTCGTGGGGAAGTCGAGGAAGAATCCATGGTGGTGTATTGATGTGGTGATAAAGATTAGATGGACTCGAGTGCACTTCTCATCTCAACTCTATGTAGTCGTAGTATAGAATAGCCAAGTCAAAGATTTCTGCATTACAACCCCACTTTCCCTTTACCTTGATATCTGAGCATGAGTAGTGTAGATCTGATGTAAGTCTTGCTGAGTACGACTTTGTACTCACGTTTGCTTAATTTATGTTTTAGAGACGAGACCACTGACCCTGATGGTGGCCTCCCCCTCAAGCTCGACGTCGACGAAGTAATGTAGTTCCAGACAACATCCTGGTCCCTCTGGAGGGTCGTTGTGTTTTCTTAAAGGCTTCCTAAGCCATTTGTTAACCTTGTCTTTACTAAGACATAATTTGCTTCCGTTGTTGTTTGATGTAATGTTGGGTCACAGTCATGTGATCTCTGCTTGTAACACTACTATATCTTCTCTGTTTAACAGATGCAATAAAACTATGAGTTTGTAGAGTTCATGTTGTGTTACCTGCTGTTTACACTAGACATGTATGATGCGTGTATGATTATAACGTGCATGTCTTAGTGTGGGATTCGATAGCTTAGTTGAGTTCTTGCCGGCGGTCTTTCATACACGAAGTGGCCCTTAGATGTGCGCAGCTTGGGGCATCACGATGCGATTGCTCGTGACTCTGTCACGTGGCACACTTTGTTGTATGATTGAGCCCGCCCGAGATCCCGACTAGGTGATCGGGATGGAGTCTGTTTA
This sequence comes from Bromus sterilis, assembly GCA_950022295.1. Lineage (NCBI taxonomy): Eukaryota > Viridiplantae > Streptophyta > Magnoliopsida > Poales > Poaceae > Bromus > Bromus sterilis. The sequence continues at coordinate 238,616,184 of OX465596.1, forward strand.
TGTAAGTGTTATGATTCAATCGATAATATGGTTGAGGCGACTTGTCTATGAGTATGGGATTTCACCACCCATAATCATTTAGACTTGTGAGCGGACGATGAGGACCCATTTCAGTTCATCATCCGGCCTGGATGGGATGCCCCTCACGTTCGATCTTTCCGAGAGTGTTTTGTGCTTGGCCTTGTCTGCTTAGACAAGTGGGTACGACGCTCGGCTCTCCATATGATTGTGTTGTAACAGGAATTACATACGCAAACCCCGGGTCCAGACACTTAAGTCCGAGAAATTCAAGAGGCTTCAGAAATTGAACACGGGGAAACACCCCCTCGGAAGTCGTGGTTACATTGGCAAAAGGCCCATATGGGTAAAGGAGGATGCGGAACGTGAAGCCGCTGGGATCCCAGACCCGTTGGCGGAGTTCACTGACCCGCAAGAGTATGACTTCATCAGGGCCCACTACAAGTGGGACTCGAAGAAAAAGGTTTTCTCCACAGACGAGCCCACGACGGAATTCATGAGATTACTGGTAATAATTAATTTTCCAACTTATATATATTACCTTCTCATCAAGTCAAAATACAAGTTTCATTCGCAGAAAGAGCAACAGAAGCTTGATGCCGAAAGGGACTTATTGTCTCAGTCGACGATGAGGCCCAAGTGGGACACCCATCTGAACCGGGCCTTGAACGGACTGAAGGGCCTCCCTTTGGACACTCGGCCGCAGACTGGACGTGTGCACGGCGTCGGAGACGGTGCCCAGTGGAAGCACTACTACCACGAGGACCCTGAGGCTAATAGGCAAAGAAGGAAGTTTAGTCAGGTCAACATTGACGAGAAGGTGATGCTTGCAGTTGAGAAAAAAGTAGATGAGACCGAACAAGTGACCAAAGAAGAGATGATCAAGTCAGAATTCAATGCAGCTTTAGCTTCCTGTAGAGTTGATTTCGCAGCTTCGGTTTCATCCTTGATCCCGGCTGTTATCGAGTGGACAAATCAAAATCAAGACAAAACGGCAACGGATTTTCCCCGTCCTAGCTTCGTCGGGACCAACTTGGTGAACCTCGCACCAGCGGCGCCTGGTCTCGCATCCGTACATGCTCCATCAGCCGCTCATAGCATCCTGTCCTCTTTCTCCTGTGTGCTACGCGGGCCTTCTCCTTTGGCTGAGCTCGACGCCCTCACAGTAATTACGCATCACACCAACATATCTATAATATATCCCTTTTTCGTTGCCTTTTGGATGTCTAACGCCGTAGACATGTTTTCATAGGCCGAGAGAACCCCGTGCACCTTACTATACATCATCAATGGCCAGACGGTGGATGTGGGAATGGCAACGATAATAAATCTCACGCATCGGATGTTCCACACCATGCAGATTCCCAATGCCACTTTTAAGGTTTCCATGGCGAGTGTTAAACCGGGCCACAAGGATTTGGCTCCTCCAGTACAACTCGGGGGAGACAAAGACGAGACCCCTAAGCGGCTTGCAGACTGCAAGAGCTATTTCATCCTATGGCCGAAGGCTCTTCTTCGTGTCGAGTCGGCCGCCGTGATGACCACAGCAAGTACAACAAATCCCGAAGAAGGAGAGCAACGAGCTACGCGAGGAAGGGGGTCCAAGAAGAGTGACTCGTGATCTCCCCCCGTGCTCCAGCAAGCAATGGATGATGTCATGGACAAGGATGGTGACCCTATGCAATTCCTCAACACTTCCTACATTCGCGAAGTAGAAATGATGAGTCAGCCATATGACTCGGCCAATAAGGAGCATGTGGCCGAGGAGATGGATATTCTGCCGGAGGAGGAGCATCCTAGGTCTGAGTGCAAACAGTCTATCTTCGTGCAACCCTTGCAGGACACGTCTACAGATGTCGCATCAAGCTAGCATAGACAAGGCGACGGTCAACATGAGACGGTGCTCATCAGCCCGTCAAAACTTGGGGTGGCGATCAAGGGTGCTATGAAAGGCTCATGACACCCTCTTCCCCAGAAGAAGGTGAGGAAGAGACCGGTAAGAAAAACTTATCTTCCAAAAAGGCTGCCAATGCTTCTAGCAGCAAGTCAGTTCCGCCTACAGGTTTTGCAGACCGTCTACAGATCAAAGGTACGGCGTTGATCCATGTCTCGGGTGAGCCGATCCTACCGCCGAAACCGTTGGAAAACATATCAGGGGATCTCAGGCTGGATTTTACGATCGTCCGCCCTTTTTCTCTCCATATGAGCTTTTTCATCAACAGAGAGAAAATCTCGCAAATCACGGTGGCAGATCCATACTACATGCATGACTCCTTCTTGTCGCTCAGTGACTATGAACTTAATTAAAACTGCTAGGGACTACATCGAAAATTTCATGCTGACGAATAAGGACAAGGAAATGGTTCTCGTGCCTTATCATCCAATGTAAGTCATTGCCCGATTTTCTTTACATTTCAATCATTCCTTTGCTCATATGGATGCTAGCTAATTTGAGGTGCATTTATGTAAGGCCCAATATGCGGTACTGTTCCAGATCTAGGTGTTTCCACCCAGATCCGGGGACGAAGCACATATCGGTCCCACCGCGACATATGACGAAGTCATATGCCCTGGATTTCCAACATGCTATCACAACATTACAGATACAGGATACAACATCTCATACAATCGGCATACAACTGCCTCAGATATAATACAACAGCGGAAGATACATGTCTGGGTACAGACTACAAGCAAATGCCTAGTGGCAAAGCGAAAAACATCGATTCCCATAACCACACGGGTCCAGGCCGTCCGCCGGGATCCGCCTAACTAGTCGTTGTCGAGTCTCCACGTGAAACGTCGATCACCAAGCCTGTTGTCGATCAAGAACCCTGAAAAGAGTTTGGGGGTAGTATCATGAGTACAGAGGTACTCAACATCCAACTATAGTGGTCATCTGACCCCGCAAGGACTTCATCACTCGTCATTCTAGGACAACTAGTAGTTTACGGTAAGGATGGGGTAAGTGGTGAGGTTTCTGCCGCACTAGCATTTATGAAGTGGCTAATGATCTAGAGAGTAAGATAAGAAGCCAAGCATTCGATGAGGAATCGCCTCCAACAAGTCTTGCTATCAACTACTTACGCAAGCATAACACCTATCCTATCCTTGTCCTCCTCTTCGCATCCCGACGAAGAAGAAGAAATCAAGGAACACACACGTTGATCAAGTTATATTAAGATTATCTCAGTTGTTGTTGTCTATGAACAAGGAGTAGGTCTCAAGTCGTCCATAACCGTGGACACGGCTTCTCGAAAAGATTTAACCCTGCAAAGGTGTACCAACTGCCCATTACAAGGCTCCGCACGCACGCCCATCTCTCTCAGTTTCTACCCATGATAGGCAACCATTTTATGATTTAGTCCCAAGAGATCCGGAATGACAGGTCCCTCTAACTAACAACGCACAAATCCGGGTGGCCCCCGGTGAGTCGAAATCCAACTCAAAAGCCGGCCGCGCTCTCGAGTCGGCTTCTACCGTCTAGACGAGGTAGGGTTAGCTTGCCAAACAGATGTGGGCAGCCCCCTAGCTTCCAGGTTTGGACCAACAGAAAAACTATGTCTCCGCTGGCCCGAGTTGTTTCGAAAACAGCTGGGGTGCCAACCAACACACACACGTTGCAAAAGGTAAAACCAGCTTGGGCCACCACTAGAAATGTTTGAAGCTAGATAGGTAAGAAAAGGGGACCCCATAAAATCCCACACGCGGTTAGACACGCTCAGTCTTAAAACCAATACCTGGAACTCGGATCCTAGGTGACTCGAATGGAACAAAGCGTCGGGGCGGGATAGCCTAGACCTTCCATTCTTCGTCGAATATAGTCAACATTTATAATAATCATATCATCAACAACAATATAATAATGTGATATCCCAAACCCAGGAGTAACAAGGTAACATCGTAGCATCCTAAGCATGCATACTAAGCAGGGGCTGAGCAACGAGCAATAGTAACATAGCAGTACAAGGTTTGCTGGGAAGGGACATGGCTGTATCAGTTTGAAAGAGGCTGTAAACATGTGGTAGGATGAAACATCGAACCTAACCTATACTAGCATGCAAACCGCTGGTTCAAATAGAATGGATCATAAGTAATGTATAGTCCTTGCCTGTTGATAAGTCGGGTTCCGAAGGTGTAGTCGATCGCACGCTCGCAACGTCTCCGAGAGTATCCGCGAGAGCACACAAGAGGGTAAACACTGGAAAGCAATCAACGAGCAAGCATCTATTACTACGAGGCAAACACGAGAAAGCATCAACAAGAAGGCAACACGAGACATCGCACCTACCGTCGAGAGAGGTTACTAACAGTTTAAGTGGGGTATCGGTCACACACGACGTATACCACACGTTTACGGTGGTTCAAGTTGTTGAGCTACAGGTGATCAACAAAGGTTGTTAACATGGCAACTCAAGCAAGAATGGCATAGCACACAAACATTTCAAGAGGTGAATCATACAATAAACTATCTATGCTAGTCAATTTAAGTGAGGCACAACCTAAACATGGCATAACACTAAGTGTCGCGTGATGATTAAAAGATTTGGTACTGTTCTGTCCTAAACCATATTTTAGGTTGGTTAACAACAGAAAACAATAGCATAAACACAAACTACACGAAAAACTAATCAAGTTACATATAAAGAACACCCCAAACGGAGTTACGGTTAAAAAGATACAAGCAAAACAAGTTACGGGCACAATCTGCCAACATCGTGAAGCACACTTTAGAGCAATGCATAAACAAGTTAATCAATGCAAACATGCTCACAAATGATATTGAACTAAAGTAGACATGACAGGGAAGGCATGGCAAAAAGAATCATGCAAATAGGCATCATAGATCAAAAGATATTAAGCAAACAACATGGCATCGCAAAGTAACAGACTTAGAGAAAAAACAGAGGTGGCTGTCAAAAACAGCAGCATAGCTACTTTGGAGCTAAATAACTATATGACCAGCAAGCATATCATGGAAATACAATACATGTAATGAAAGTAGACATGATTCTTAACAATATGCAATTGGAATCACTCAATTCCGATAAACGGTCGCGACACACTCGTCGACCGAAGTTGCAACAAAATAACAGTTTCAGCAACAGCAGCACATTAACATCAGGATCACCACTTTGGAGAAAGATTTAATATAGCTAAAGCACCCAAACATGACAAGTTAAAGCATGGAAATGAAGTACACATGATGCTTAACACATAGGAGAAAGAATCAATGCAATAGGCCTCATGGATGTGTCACAGTCATCATGCAAAGTTGCAACAAAATAATAACTGCAGCACATAATAGCAATTTGTAGCAGTTTAACGGCTGATGCCCACTTTAGCACACAATTACACAATCAAGATGAGCTCAAATGCAAAAACTTTCTACATACGAAAGCTAGAGTACGCAAAACTGAGCAACTTTCGTTTTGGGGGCACGTTCATCGGAGCTACGGTTTAAGCGTTATTCGCAGCACAAAAATGAATCAACAAAAAAAATTATAAGACTACAGACGCAAAGAAGAAGAAAAAAAGCAGTGGCTCTCACCATGGGCTCGGCCCATGTGGATGGAGAGGCCAGCCGGCTAGGCTGTGCACTGGGCGCTGGGGCGCGCCTGCTGGATGGGCCGCAGCTGGCTGGAAGGCCGGCCCACTTGGCCTGGCGGGGAGGCAACCAGCCGCCGGATCGGCTCCCGATCCGATCGGGGCGGAACCACGGCGGCGCTGGCTGACCTCCGGCGACCGGAGCGAGGCGGAAGGGCGGAGCAGGCGCAGGGGGGTGCGGAGGGGAGGTCCGGCTGCTGGAGGGAGGCGAGGTAGCTTCGGGCGCGCGCGAGGACCTCCACCCCGGCGTCCATGGCGGCCCGAGCTCGGAGGAGGAGACCATGGCACGGCGGCGGCCGGCTGGACCTACGGGAGGGACAAGGGGTGAGATGGAGAGGAGAGGGAGGAGAGGGGAGCGCGGGAGGAGAGGGAGGCCAGTGGCGTCGGCTGCCGGCGGCGGCTTCGGTCCGGCGGTGGCGTCCAGACTCGGGCGGAGGCGGCGACGCGGCTGACCGCGGCCCGGTTCGGCCCGGCGCCGGCGGTTGCGGGCCCGCTCGGCCTGGGGCGCGGTGCTGCGGTTGGTGGGGGGTGGAGGCACGATCTGAGCCTCAGATCTCGCAGATCAACGGCCCAAATCATCTAGGAAGCTAGGGTTTCAGATTTGGGGGATTTTTGGGCTAAAATTGGGGCAAAAAGAGGGGGGTGGCTGCAAATTTTCCATGGGGGAAACCCTAGAAGGCCTAGGGGAGTGTGGTGGTCTTTATATAGGCAGGTTGGCTGGCCAGTTGACGCAAACGCCCTCGGTACCCCTCTCGCGTGTCCGGTGATCGCGTTCGTGACCACCGAGACTCCGTACGGACTCCGATTCCGACGAAATCTCGAACCACGCCCTCAGCACGTCAAGCCCGTTGATCGTACCTCACTGCAGTGACATTCCGACAACATTTTTCGGTGCCCCAATAAAATAATCCGTTTATTAAATAAACGGGGTTTTCATTCCGGTTGCGATGGCTGGACTTGCGCGGTTTTCGCGACGGTGATCGGGTGAAACCCGCTGTCGCAAAGGTCGAGTGTCAGGTTGGCAAGGGTCGGTCTCCGTCCGATACGAAATAATAGGGGGAAAAATATTCGCCGATCGGTAAATCAGGGATGCAAACACCGCAAACAAATCAGACAATCAAACAATTCACACCGAAAACAAATTTTTTAATTTTTTGTGAAAACTGGGCTGTTACAATTTATTTTGCGCAGCGAGGGGCACACTGTCCTTACCGTTCTTTACCCGGGAGTCTCCCATGCCGTGTATTTCGACTCGTCTAGGAACTTCAAACAGAAGGACTACACCCAAGTAAAGTGTCTTCTGGATTCCGCTCTCCAGGACTTCGGCATGAGGGGTGGCCACATCTAAAAACATGCACAAAGGAAGGGTGCGCCGTGTTTCGGGCATAAAACCAACTTCTGCAGTATCCATCAACCGGAAGGAAGTACAAACCATGGATACTATGTCATCCATCTCATGATGGAGTTCAGAAAGGATTAACAACTTCTTCGCATGGCAAGCAAAGATGACGGTCATATAATGAAATGGGGAGAGAACTTAGCCGAACCGGATTATAAACTAAGAGATGACTTCTTTCGCATCCTGAAGGATATTGCAACCATCATCATGAAAGAAGTCGTCGACGAGAAGGGGATGTTCTACCACGTCCCAATATCGCGACCTGATGTTAAAGCTCGTGTAGGAATGCATCTTTTTGACATTACGCCGTTCAAGAAGCTAGAGTGCGTCCTCCCATATATGGATGGATGGAAGTTCTAGTGTATTGACTATGCTGATGATGATGTCTCGGTTGAATTTGTACTTTTGGAAGCGATAGGAAAACTTTGTGATGTAATTTAACGAACCTTTTGAACTACTTGCGTAACATGTGTATATTATATTATGTATGTTACTTTATGTTGCATCTATTCACTAACTTTTTCTCTTCATGTTGCTCAAGTATATTTTGTTGTGTACTATTGTTGAATTCCCATGATGATATGCATCTCTAACAGGTACATAGATCATCGATGGTGAAGAAGTGCTATGTCGTGTACATAGGGAAGGTTCCAGGAGTGTTAGGCCCAAGTGCACCGGTTCCTAGGCGGCAGCCAAAGAGGGTTCAATACCAGAGAGGAAGCGGAAGCTAGTTACTTGATGTTTACGCTAGCCCGAGAGGAGCGAGAGGAGCGAGAGGAAGATCAAAGGCGACACTTCATGAGCTATTACATAATTCCACTCTTCCTCATAGTGACCGCTCTTCTATTCTATATCATAGTTTAGATGGATAATGAAACTTTCTTGTAGTTGCATGTATTTAAGATATTGTGATAACTTCTATCGCTATTTTAGATATGACATGACGAGATATATCATTTGTGTTGGATATGAGATCATGATGATATATATATGATCATTAGATTATTGTATGTATATGATATGATGAGATTTGTACTCCGTAGAAAACATGTGTATGTGTATGAGACTATATAGTATAATACCTGTACAAATACAGCGCAAATACGCTGGTAACAGAAATAGAAAATGAAAAATAAATACCAGTAGCGCCTGGTACAGGGGGGCGCTGCTGCCAATATTAGTAGTAGCGGTCTCTACGGGGGGCGCTACTGCGAACCATACATAATAGTAGCGGGTGCCCGTGTGCGCAACTACTACAAGATAGCTGTAGCGCGCCGAGGGGCGCTACTGATGAGCCAAAAGGGGGCGCTAGTACTAGCCTTTCTCCTAGTAGTGCATTCAACTTGCTTCCTCATGAAGACCTAGATCTCTTTTGAGGAGGCTCATCCTTGGAATATGCAAGCCAAGTTCAATAGTGTAAGGATCCCCACATAGTTATGCATGAATGATATGAGTATCTCTATGGGGTACAAATATGACAATGGCATACAAGTGTGGATCTTTCAAAAGGAATAGTAGTGTTGCCCCCACCTCTCTTTTTATTTCTTTTTTATTTTTTCTATATTTTTTGTATTTTTGTGGCCTCATTGGCTCTCTCTATTTATCTCTTATTTGTCCTCTTTGGGATCTTTTAATTTGTCCTCTTTGGACCTCTGTAAATATAGGTAAAAACGTGCAATTCACAGACACCTGCAGACATAAACTAGCACTGGATGCAGTGAGTTAGTAGGTTAGTCCAAATATGTGTAAAAAGATATGAAAGTGTAGCAAGACACATAGCAATGTCACCTAAAAGATCATGGAACAAGAAGAAATTATAGATACGTTTGGGACGTATCAATATCCACCAAAACTATTGTCCAGTTTTACCCCTTCCTTTACCAGCATCTTAAAACTTAACAATCAGGAGATCTTTCATTGTCTGATGATTTGTATCCCAATCTGTACTTATACAGGAAAATCAATGGGAGATGCTGGTGTTCAGGATCGTGGTTAGTTTCATCCCACAATTACATAATATATTTTAATATTTTACTTGTTTCTTCTATAGGTACATACATGAGGGGTTCAGATCCACACTTCGACCCTTTTTGCGTATGGGGTAATGAAATATTCATGAGCGAGTGCCAAGTGAAGACTAAAAAAGATTGTTAGGAGAAAGAGACAGGAGATGAGAATTAAACTATTCGTCTATTCTTTATCCAAGACAACAGTGAACTTCAGTATGGTAAGAACTACGCAACCCTCCTTTTTCATGCTCATATTTGGTTGTTTGTCATCACTCACCAGTATCTGAATGTTATAATTTTCAGTCATTCCTAAAGAACTTTACTCAAGATTACCTAGCAAAATCCATGCTTGGTGCGGAGGCAACCAAAATAAAATTCTATCATCTAGACTACCATGAATACGGTCTACACGTCTTCCTGAAGTCTGTGAAGGATGGACAGGCGGTCATCACAAGGGGTTGGAATAAAGTTGTGCGCGCCTTTGAAATGAAGGAGGGCACAATATGCGCCTTCCGCTTCTACAACTGCTCTGACAGCGAAAATGACTTTCGGATCTCTCTATACCGCCTTTAATACTCATATCATTCATTATTGTGATTACGCTGTTTCTTTAATTCTTCAACATTAGGTTTTTTGAGGGTATACCATAAGTTGTTGTGATTTTAAATATTCTTTGTTTGTTGAACCTTTGTAAAATGGATGGATATAATTATGAGTTTCACCTATTATTAAATTCAATTTATCATTTCAAATACATGATAAATGTAATTTCTAGGAAAAAATTAAGCTGAAATAATTGAGTTTTTATAGATTAAGGTGCACACTGTTTCTTGGGACAAATCGTTTGAAATAGAGCTCAACAACACAAACGTTGTCACTCTGAAAACTGTGTCGATTAGATCATGCATCGTACATGTTCTGCGTATAAAAACCATCAGCCGATATCCACAACAAACCACACGTTTTGATTACAAAAACTGTCTGTGATTATGAATATCATCCCACACAATATGGAAACATGAAATGTGTGTGATCTATCCTAATAGCAAACATGCGTTGCGAAATACAAACGTTTGTGATCTCTCTAAATTGGCACACGTGTAATGAAATAAAATGGTTTGGAACATATAGACCGTGCACACATTTAAAATGTAGAAATCGTGGCTGATAATAGTATCATCGCACACAAATAGTTGTAGCACATTGTCAGTGATTGGTAATGGGTCACCACACTAAAACCAAAACCCAATAGTGTAAACCTAAACCAGGTATCGTAAAGAAATTGTTTGGGATCTATGTAATGTCACACACGGTTCTTACCTATTGCTTGTTTGTGTTCCTGGTTGCATAGCAAACGATTCTGTCGAGTAAACGTTTGCTATGGGATTCTGTCAATGGCCATGTGGGATATCGTTGTACATCAGACATGATTTTGTACACGGAAGCGTTTGCTTGAGATCGCCACATAGCAAACGTATTTTCCATATCGTGTGGACTAGCCCCCCCTATTGCAATCGAAGGCAAGTTGATGGTTCCAATTCCTGTAGGCAGTAGGGGTCAAAAACCGTTTGGATAGACCCTAAGAGCACTAGTGTTTTCTCACTTTAAAGGCTACACTGTATATATAGAAAGATGAACATGATCAACACACTTTTAATAGTCACGATATATGCAATGTATGCCTCCGCTAGTGTAGCATGATATGCCATTGTACTAGAACGTCATGTACTAAAAATGTGAAAGGGCAAAGCCCAACTATCGTGCGGCTCTACGATCAAGCTAAAGCATGTATGGATGAAGAATTACATCATGTCATTAGAATATGGATGTTGCACGACAATATATCTCAGAATAGCCATGGAAATGCCATGATGGGTAGGTATGGTGGCTGTTTTGAGGAAGATATAATGAAACGTATGTATGAAAGCACATATCAAACCAAGGATTTGGATGCATCGCCGAAGTTTGCACCGACTCTCAAGATGAGAAAGGGAAATGCACGGTACCGAAGAGGCAAGAAAAATATGGATGGTGGAAGTGCCAACAATTGAATAGTCACATTAGTGAAAGGAACTCATTCACTTATTTTCGGTAACTCTCTATCTAGTAAGGAGATTCGCAAAGTGACAAGCACCCAAAGAGGACTGTATGGGGGCTTGGTTATCCTTGCCCATGCTCGACCCTGATATCGTGAGGGCACTCTTTTACAATCTCGCAAAGATTTGTGATCCTTTCAGTAGCTATAGTTTCTCAAGTAATTTTCTGTAGTTTTCGAAAATAAGCACGCAGAACCAAAATACGACACTTATCACTAATAGGCTTGAGCTCTTGACACACAAAATTACAAACATTACTTGTATCAACACATCAATCTATTGCAAGTTACTACTAAACTTAACTTAAAAAACCTCGATTACCTACTCAAAGTAAGATACACCTAGTGCAACAAGACCAACTCTCTAAAAAAGATAAACATGATTCTCAAGATAATTCTAAAATTATAATTCTCATCTCTTAGAAAGAAATAAACATGAAGAACAAGAGAAAAACATGGCATCAAGCTAGAAATAAAGAATAAACACTAAAAAGATAGAAGTTGAAAACTATGAGTATTCTAGGTAAGAGTGGAGGGTGTTTCTCTACCAAACAAGGCATGCTAGGGGCAAACTTGTTATGACCAAACAAAAAAAACTAAACTGAAAAATAAAGAGAAAGACGCTCCAAGCAAGCACATAACATGTTAAGAAATAAAAATTTAGTGCTAAGAAGGACGAACTGATAATTGTCGATTAAGAAGGGGATGCACAGGGGCATCCCCAAGCTTAGACGATTGAGTGTTCTTGAATATTTCTTGGGGCTGCCGTCGACATCCCCAAGCTTAAGATTTTGGCACTTCTAAATCTTCTTTCATCATGTCCCTTCCCAACACTAGTAAACTTCCTTCACACGAAACTTCTCATAAACTGATTAGAGCGGTTAGTGCCAATAATGAATAGAATTCACTTGGGTACTGTTGAAACATGTAATTTAAACAATAGCTATTGTTGCCTATCTTTCTTTGAGGGTTCTTGCAAAGAAAAACCAAGAAAAAAGTGTCCAAAAGATAAAATGCAACACAGGACAACAGGTGAAACTTAATTTTTCGGAGGCACTTATGTAGCTCAATTCAAAAAACTATAAACTGAGGAAAGCTTCCCAATTATATAGAGCATGATGTGTACAATTTTCAGATCAAAAAGATGATCTGGTTATTTTTGACGAATTATTTAATGGAGCAAACAAAATCTATTTCTGGATAGCATGTCACTACTTTTGGTTCCCTTATCAATAGACGCTAAAACTTGGCACAAAAATTGAAATAAAGATACAATGATGTTGCTAAAATTTTCTTGAAGGTTGTAGATAACAACTCCTCGTTGGTTACCCCAATTAGAAGGTTGTCATGTAGATAGCAGAAAATTTCCCTCGGTGAAGATACCAAGATTATGAATCATGCAGGGTTCCGTAGACAACAAGTAAGTGGCAGCGGCGTCAGAAATATGACGCCTAAGTTGCCGCCTAACGCAGACCTGCATGCAAGACACATGTTACTTTGCTTCCAACGAGTACAGAGAGGTTTTCAATCTCTCCGGCCTTGTTGTTTACAAAGGGTGAAACGTAAAGGGTAGTAGCCATAATGCAAGTAAAGAAAAGTAAAGAAGTAAATAAAAGCAATGTAAATAGATGTTGAGAATATGGACCGGGGTACCGTGATGCTCACTAGTAGTGTCTCTCTCCCGAAATAAAGTAAACATTTATGATGGGTGAACAAAATTAAAGCTACGATATTGATAACCCACAAGTGTAGGGGATTGCAACAGTCTTCGCGGGTAGGTATAACCCAATTTATTGATTCGACACAAGGGGAGCCAAAGAATACTTATAAGCCTTAACAGTTGAGTTGTCAATTCAACCGCACCTGAAAAAGCACTAGATAAGATATAAGTTGCAACGGTGTGTTGACGGGTGTAGCCTTTAAGACTTCCCCAATCACCAACACCACAAAGTAGTAACAAAGTAATTGCAGCAGTAATGAGAGAAATAGTAACAACGAAGGCAATAAAGAGGAAAGATGGACTGGAGTTCAAGGTTTCACTAGTGGTAACTCTCCAAGAAAAAAGACAGGTGGTGGGTGAAAAAATTATAGTTGGGCAATTGACAAAATTGCACTAACTCTAACCAAAGAACAAACTAGAGCAGTCCTTGTCTAAGAACAAAACGTAGGCATGTGTTCTGTATGTAGTTTTACGTGCTTGCAATAAGAACTTGCACAACATCTTGTGTCCTACCGTCCCGCTACAAACGGGGCCAAAAGGAACTTATGGAGATTAAGGTGCTCTATGTCAAAGAGCACCGGAACAAAGCATTAACACTCTATGAACACATCTAATCCTCAAATTATAGCCCATCCCCTTTGGTGTCCCAAGCTGTCACCATTGGGATTGCCAGTTCCGGACTATAACAGGTGCATACAACCGTAGATAAGATCTAGAACAACAATTATAATCATGCAACCATAACGTGCTCAGATCTGAAATCATGCTACTCGTGCACTAGTAACAAGCATTAAGAAAAACTAAATTGCAGCAACAATAATTCATAAACCTCTTAGGACTGAACAAGGTAACAATTCATCGGATCCCAACAAACACAATACCAATTACATCATATGGATCTCAATCATGTAGGGAAGCTGATGAGAAGTTTGTATTGAAGATCTAGGGGGAGAAGATACCAACAAGCTACTGCCAATAACCCGTAGTCCAAGCAATAGTCTATAGTTGATATTAAGCAAGCTATGAAGAACATATAAACAATTGAGCTCTTGCTGTCCGTGAATCGAATGTCTCAGTCGGAGTTCCTGTGCCAAGAATGGGGAAGGTTTAGAGCATAAAAATACTGAATAGTTGTTTAGAACTCAATATACTAATTTTCACACATGGTCCCTTTGGAATCTTATTATGACCCGTCCCCAAACTACTAGTCACGTACAAGTCAAACTGATCCTCTCTCTTTCGACTTTGAGCACTCACGCAATGGATGAGTGCGAGCAAGATACGTTGGCACTTAGGGTGGTGAAATAGATTAATGATGGGGATAGTAAGTCAAAAAGTGAGAAAGGCTCACACCAATGAGGTGAATCATACGCGGAAAGAAAAATGATAGATATGGTGTGAGGAGTAGGGATTGCCATGCAACATGCGGATGCACATAGAGCTATAAGTGTATGAAAGCCCTCCAATGGAACTAGTGGGGGTGCATCCAACTTGCTTGCTCATGAAGACCTAGAGCTCTTTTGAATATGCAAGCCAAGTTCTATTGTGTATAGATCCCCACATAGTTATGCATGAATGATATGAAAACTCTCTATGAATTACGGGTGCTACTTTCAAGCACAAGTGTGGAATAAAGGATAGTAGTGTTGTCCCCTCTCTCCTTTTTATTCTTTATTATATTTCACCTTTTTTGTATTTTTTTTGATTTTGGGTGGCCTCCATGGCTCTTTATTCTCTTTTTTTTATTTCACCCACTTTGGGATCTTTTATTCCTTTCCTCACTGTAGGGGCAACACTCTATAAGAACATCAACACACTTTTATTTACTTACAACTCTGAATCAAAAAGTAATGATCTGTATGAATGCCTCTGCGAGTGTAGCAGTAGGGAATATGAAAATGAAGAATAAGTCATATGAACATGAAGAACAGTGAAGGTTGCATGGCAATATATCTAGGAAAGGCTATGGAAATGCCTTAATAGGAAGGTATGGTGGCTATTTTGAGGAAAGATATAATGAGGTTTATGATGACAAAGCGTATCATGCCAAGGGTTTGGATGCACCAGCGAAGTTTGCACCAACTCCCACGAGAAGGGCAATGCACGGTACCGAAGAGGCTAGAAAAATATGGATGGTGGAAGTGCCAACAATCGAATACTCGCATTAGTCCGAAGAACTCATGCACTTATTATCAGTAACTCTCTATCTAGTCAGGAGATTCACAAAGAGACAAGTACCCCGAGGAGGAGTGTATGGGGGTTTGGTTATCCTTGCGCATCCTCGACCCATGGTACGTGTGGGTACTCTATATATTCTAACACCGTAGAGATTAGTGATCCTTTTAGTAGCTAGAGTTTCAACTATTTTTTTTTAGTTTTCGAAAATAAGGCACGATTAGCCAAGATGCGACATCTATCACTAATGGGCGCCAGCTCAATTGCATAAACGTTCATCATTACTCAATCAATACCTCAACACTATTACAAGATATCCAAAGCTAGACCTAGTGATCTAGATTACCTACAGACAACATATAAACATACCATGAGACATATAAACCATTGCAACCCTAAACAAGATCTAAGTGAAGCACAAGAGCTAGCAAAACAGGCAGTAGATAAATTTAACACTCAACAGATATATGTGAAGCTCTAGAGTGTTCTATGATAAAGTGGAGCATGTATCTCTCCCAATCAAGCATGGTAGGGTCCGACATTGTTATGACCAGCAAAAAAAACAAAAAAAAAACTAAAAAGCAAATATATAGACGCTCCAAGAACATCACATATCATGTGAAGCAATAAAAATATAGTGGAGAAGGACGAACTGATGATTGTTGATGAAGAAGGGGATGCACGGGGGCATCCCCAGGCTTAGACGCTTGAGTCTCCTTGAATATTTCGCGGGGGTGCCGGGGGCATCCTGTAACAGCCCGGGATTTTCACCCAAATTAAAATTTTTGTTTGTTGCTTTATTTTGTTGATTACTAGAATTGTTTGTCGTGTTTGCTTCGCCGGTTTATTAATCGGTGAATATTTTCCCCCTCCTTATCGTATCGGATGCGTGACCAAACCCCTTTTCCCAACGGCACACGACCTTTGCGACACCGGGTTTCACCCGAGCACCGTCGCAACCGGCACAAGACAACCATCGCCACCGGATTATATTGTTGGGCACTGGAAAATTTTCTCGCAACGGTATCAAAGTGAGGTAGAACTAATGGGCTCGCCGCGCTGAGCGCGTGGTTCGAGATTTCGTCTAAATCGGAGGTCGTATGGACTCCCGGTGGTGAGGAACGTGGATAATCGGACGTGCGAGAGAGAAGCCAAGGGCGTTTGCGTAAACTGGCCAGCCAACCTGGGCTATAAATAGACCACCACCCTCTCCTACCCCTTCTAGGGTTTCCCCCTTGTAAAATTGCAGCTACCCCTACCAAAATTTAGATCTGCCCCTCCAGTCCAATTCCACCCGAAACCCTAACCCCCAAACAATTCTAGCCGTTGATCTAAGAGATCAAGGGCTCATATCGAGCCTCAGCTCCACCACAGCCAGCCCAGCCGTTCTGGGCCCCGCAGAGCCTCCCCTCTCCGCCGCCGGCCCTCCCAGGCCCAAACCGCGTCGTCCTCACCCTCGGGGATCTCACGGCCGCCGCCGTGCGCCGCGCTCCGGCGATCTCGTTGCCGTAGCCGACCGCCGCCTCTCCCGGTGAGCACCTCCAGCGCACGCCACACCTCTCCTTCCTCTCTTACCTCTTGCCTCTGACCTCTCCCTCTTCTCATCTCTGTCCCGAGCGCCATGGACTCCCCGAGCTCGAAGCCCCTCGCGCCGGCTGCTCCATGCCAGATCCGCGTGGCCACGGAAGGATCTGCCCGCCCTCCACCGCCGGTGATCTCCCGCATGGGCGGATCTGCAGCCTCGAGACCTCCACCTTGCGTCGTTGCATGCACACTGGAGTTCGCCGCCGCCTGACTCCTGTACGAGATGGGAGCAGCGTCCAAGCCGGCGTGCTCGCTCGCGAGCCGCCCGCGTGGGCCAGGCGCGCCACAGCGGCCCAACACCGGTGCTTCCCCGAGCGGCCCAGCTCGAGCCGCCCCATCCAGCGCCCCTCCTTGCGCCCGTGGGCGAGGAGCCACTATCCTCCGCCGTATGCTTCTTGGGACAGGCCCGCGAGGTAAGGCTCCCTCCCCCTTTCCTTTTTTTCTTTTCTGATGTGGTAGTGGGTTCGGCCCAGATATGTGTAGCGCCTAGTGCGTAGCATAGTTAAGTAGCGCTAGCCCCTGCTTAGCCTGTTTAGAGTGCTTTCCGCCCGAAGACGTTTAGTTTTTTTCCCTTCTTAATAATTTGGCAGATTATATTGCGATCTTGCGATGCCCATATCTTTTTACTCGTAGCTCAGATTGCGACGGGTCCAACGTCAAACTTTCTTAGTTTTTCGTGTAGATTAATAAAATGTGCTTGTTTTCCATGTTTGCAGTTGTCTACATGTTTTTTACTTCTATTTACGTCGCATGCCACCTTATCGGTTTATCTAATAACTTTTTAACCGTAACTCCGTTTGGAGTGTTCTTTATATGTAACTTGACTAGAATTTCAAGTAGGTTGTGAACATGCTGCTCTTGCTTGCTAATAAAAATAATAAAATATGTTTAGGGAAAAACAGTACCAGATACAATAATTATCATGGGGTCTGTAGTAGTTGTCATGTATAGGTTTTACCCCCCGCTTAAAGTGACTAGATTAGATAGTTTATTTATGCTTCACCTCTTTCTATGCTTGTGTGATATGCCATGCTTGAGTGAGATGCCATGTTAACAACCTTGCTCATGTTGTGTACCTAAACAACTTGAACTATCGTAAATGTGCGGTGATGGCTTCTCGCCCCTCGTTAGTTACCCAAAGTGGAAGGTTGAGAAGTAGACAACAGCAAATTTCCCTCGGTGAAGATACCAAGGTTTGTCTCCAGTAGGACTCCAACAACGACAGGAAGGTGACAACGATGCCAGAAATTGCTTTGGTGGCGCGAGAGTTGACGTGGACCTGCACACACAACTGATAACTTTGCTCCCAACGAGTTCAGAGAGGTTGTCAATCCCTCCGGCCTTGTTGTTCACAAAGGATCAAACACACGGGATAATAATGATAGTGATAGCAACGGAAAGGTAAATTAAGCAAGAAATAAATAGCGGGTGTAAACAGTATTGGAAATATGGACCGGGATCCCATGATGTTCACTAGTGATGTCTCTCTCCCAAAATACGTTAAAATAGCCATGCAAGGTAAACAAATTACAGCTGGGAAATCGACAGGATTATGTGCACAAACCAATGCTAACTATGCTATAAATAAAGGCAGAGGCTCAAAAGCATGGGCGGTACGCCAAGACAAGTAGGCCAAAATCCATCTGCATCTACCTACTAATCATCCACCTTGAGATATCTATCCAGAACATCTCGCTGGTATTAAGTTGTGAATCCCACCCAAAGTGTAAATTCAAAGCAACATACAACCGCATTAAAGAAATTTGCGTAAAGTAAACAATTCTTGCACCCGCAAGTACAAGCACCATTGTTTTCTCCCTTGTGGCAACATCACATCCCCTAGACTCATGTTTCTGTCACTCAAGCTAGTCATCGGGGGGCATGAACCCACGATCATGCATAACGCTCCCTCTTGGAGTTACTACCTACTACTTGGCCAAAGCAATAAACAGCAACGGAGAACATGCAAGAATTACTCAAGAACATAAATATAAAAGAAGAGAATCAAATATATTACTCAAACACAATCTGAACATATTCTCATAATCCATCGAATCCCAACAAACTCAGCATAGCAACAGTAGAAAGATTACATATGTGCCTCGATCATGTAGGGCAGCTCACGAGGTCTAATCCATGAAGAACAAAGAGGGGAGGAGAACATCACATAGCTACTGATCATAGACCCATGGTCCAAGGTGCACTACTCACGGTTCATTCGAGAAGCATCCATGGTGGTGGAGAAGCTCCCGGAAGTGGTTCCTCCCTCCGACAGGGTGCCGGGAAGAGGTCTCCTGGTGCTCCCGATCTTGGAAGCGCGGTGACGGTGGAATAGAGGAGAGATCGCGAAAAAGGGTTCTGTCCCCGAGGGTTTCTCGTCACGGGGAATAAATAGGCGAAGGGGGGAAGCCAGAGGTGGAACAGGGGCCCTAGGCGCCCCCCTGGCGCGACCTAGGGGGTGGCTGCGCCAGGTGGACGCCTGGGCCACCCCTGGCACCCCTCTGGCCCCACTAGGGCTCTTCAGGAAGGTTCCCGTACGATGTTTTTTCCTATATTTTTCCCGGTATTTTTCTGGCACTTTAAATAATGGGAAAACCTGAAATACAAAAACAACAGAAAACAGGAACTGACACTGGGGTGCACTGAGTTAATAGGTTAGTCCAAATATGATCAAAAGTGTATGGAAGTTCATCAATATCATAGAAATATCACACAAAAGAGGCATGGAGCAAGCAGAAATTATAGATACATTTTGGACGTATCAACATCCCCAAGCTTAATTCCTGCTCGTCCTCGAGTAGGTAAATGATAACAAGCATAATTTCTGTAGTGACATGCTACCAACCATATAAGAACTTTTTAAGTAAAGCAATCAAGGCATGTAATTCAATTCAAGTCATAACAGGCAAGTGTCTATATTAGCATTGAAACAAGCAACATAAGAATATAAAGGTGCAAGAGCTCTCGCTGTCCGTGACTCGAATGTCTCCAAATGGTGTTTGCGTGCAAGAAAGGGGATAGGGATATACGAGAGGAAAGTATTTTTGTGATGAGAACTCAATCTACTAAAGTTTCACACTTGGTCTTCTTTGGAATATTATCTTAACTCATCCCCAGACCACTAGCTAGATACAAGTCAAAATGATCCACTCCTTTTTGATATTTTGAGCACTCATGCAATGGATGAGCATAAGCAAGAAAGTTGACACTTAGGATGGAAAAGAGAGAATATGGTGGAGGAGGAAGACAAAAAGGTGAGAAAGGCTCACATCAATGAGGAAAATCATAGGCGAGAGAAAGCCAAATGATAGATATGATGTGAGGAGTAGGGATTGCCATGCAACGGATGCACATATGAGCTAAGGTAAGCTCTCCAATGGAACTAGTGGGGGTGCATCCAACTTGCTTGCTCAAGAAGACCTAGAGCTCATTTGAGGAGGCTCATCATTGTAATATACAAGCCATGTTTTATAGTTTGAAGGTCCCCACATAGCTATATGCATGAATGATAATCTCTATGGAGTACAAGATATAAGAGGGAGTACGAGTGTGGATCTCTCAAAAGGAATAGTAGTGTGCCCCCTTCTCTCTTATTTATTTTTCTCCTTTTTTTTGTATTTTTTTGGTGGCCTCAATGGCTCTTTCTATTTCTCTTATTTGTCCTCTTTGGGATCTTTTGATTTTTATCCTCTTTGGGATCTTTTGATTTTTTCCTCTTTGTGATATTTTCCTCACTTTAGGGGCAACACTCTATATATTACAAGAAGTATAAGAGATCTGTCACACTTTACAAAAGTACTCAACATAAAGAAAATGAAACTATCATGAAGTATGCAAATGTATGCCTCTGCCAGTGTAGCAGGATATGCAATGATACTAGCGAGTCATGTAGCAATGACTAGGGCAAGGCCCAACTAGCATGCGGCTCATCGATCAAGCAAGTACCATGTATGACATGAATATCAAGTCATGAGAAGGTGGATATTGCATGGCAATGTATCTCGGAAAGGCTATGGAAATGCCTTGATAGGTAGGTATGGTGGATGTTTTGAGGAAGGATATAAGGAGGTTTATGATGACAGAGCGTATCGTGCCAAGGGTTTAGATGTACCGGCGAAGGTGGACGCTAACTCTTGGAGTGAGAAGAAAGCAATGCACGACACAGGAGAGGCTAGAAAAATATGGGTAGGTGGAAGTGTCAACTTTCGAATACTCACATTAGTCCGAAGAACTCGTGCACTTATTATCGGTAACTCTCAATCTAATAAGGAGGTTCACAAAGAGACAAGTACCCCGAGGAGGAGTGTATGGGGGTTTGGTTATCCTTGCGCATCCTCGACTCATGGTATGTGAGTGTACTCTAATATTCGACCCCTCCAAAGAGTAGTGATCCATCTAGTAGCTAAAGTTCTCAACTAATTTTGTAGGTTTTGAAAATAAACACGGATTGCCCAAAATACGACATCTATCTCTAATAGGCTAAAGCTCTTGACACAAAAAGTCCAAACATTACTCATAGAAATACCTCAAAACTATTGCAAGTTACTACTACAATTGAATAGCAACCTCAACTACCTACTTCAAGTGAAGACACGAAACTCAGTGCAACAGGCAAAATCTCTAAACAAGATAAACATGAAAACTTAAGAGAGTTCCAACAACAAGCTAAACAAAATCTCTTAAAAAGATAAGCATGAAAACTAAGAGCTAAACATGACAACAGCTATGAAAAAGATAAAGAACACACACAGCAAAGATAAGCATGAAGAATCCTATGATGTGTGCTAGATTTTGAAAGTGGAGCGTCTTTCTCTCCCACACAAAGAAAGATGGGTTCTAACTTGTTATGAACAACAAGCAAAGCTAAATAAAACTAAAAAGGAAATAAAGAGCGAGATGCTCCAAGCATAGCACATAACGCATGAAGTGATAAAAATATAGTGGAACGAAAGACGAACTGATAATTGTTGATGGAGAAGGGGATGCATGGGGGCATCCCCAAGTGATAGAGGCGAAGGTGTCCCGATGTTTCGATGAGATGGTGGAGATCGATTTTGGTGGAGTAGACTTTCACGACCCGACTACGAACGTGCGAAGACGTTGCGCCTTAGCAATCACTAAACCAACTCCGAGAGGTTATTGATCCCGCGGATGCACGATCAACCTGACCACGAAGGTCAATTCCTGCAAGCAATCGAAGAACAAGCAAGAACTAAGAATTGCAATGTGGATATTGCGAATATAAGATGAATGATTATGAAAGTTGGGGTTCCAATGAGGTCTTGGCCTGGTCGGATGACACAAACGAAGAGCTCGAAGTTGCGGCTATGGCTAACTTTAATCTAATTAAAACCCAAGTCTAAACGACGCCCTAAGGGCTGTATATATGGGGGAACGGAGGGGATTTTCGTGACCCCTTGGAGGTGGGGTCCGAAAACAACCCTAACTCGGTTTCCCCACACATACGGACTCTAAAAACAGCCTATAATGTGGTATTTCGAAATTACATGGGCCCAGCCCAATATTAAGGTGACGCAGCACCTATATTTGCTCTTGGACGAAAATAATGAAGTGGCATCTCGTGTATTTCGTCCAAGCCTTCATGCATGCCTTATGGTGGCTTCAACGTGCGAAAATCCCCACTGGAAGCTCCACTGTACTTTCCCCCGCGCGCACCTTCTTCTCCATTCTTGATCCCGCTCCAATGACCATCCTTCTTGTCCATGCTAGGTCCTTCATTCATAAGCAAAACAAAAGTATCTAATTTATGCAGCATCATATGTTCATGAACAATAGAAGGATTCGCAAGAAACGAAAGTACCTGATAATTTAGTTGACGTGCACGTGCTCTAGTAACTGGTCCAGTATGTGTAGTTGGTGAGGGTATGGGTGTAACATTAGTAGGGATGTCCTCATCATCCTCCCCTTCTTGAATTGAAGTCGTCCTCGACGGAAGCTCATCATCTTCTCCCAAATAAGGTTTCAAATCTGCAATGTTAAATGTGGGACTAACCCCAAAATCTGCAGGTAGCTCAAGTTTATATGCATAATCATTAATTTTCTGTAAAACCTTAAAGGGACCATCAGCTCGTGGCATTAACTTAGACTTGCGCAAATCAGGAAACCTATCTTTTCGTAGATGTAACCAAACAAGATCTCCTGGTTCAAATACAACATGCTTTCGACCCCTATCACCAGCAAGCTTGTATCTAGCATTCATGCGCTCAATGTTTTCTTTAGTTAACTCATGCATTTTTAATATATATTCAGCACGTTGCTTAGCATCAAAATTCACCTTCTCCGAAGATGGAAGAGGCAGTAAATCAATAGGTGCACGAGGTAGAAAACCATAAACAATCTCAAAAGGGCACATTTTAGTGGTAGAATGTACTGAACGATTATAAGCAAATTCAATATGAGGTAAACATTCTTCCCACAGTTTCAAGTTACTTTTTAAAACAGCCCTAAGCATAGTAGACAATGTCCTATTGACCACTTCAGTTTGTCCATTAGTTTGGGGATGACATGTAGTACTAAAAAGTAGTTTAGTCCCCAACTTAGCCCATAAGCATCTCCAAAAATGGCTAAGAAACTTAGTATCACGATCCGAGACAATAGTATTGGGCACACCATGTAAACGAATAATCTCTCCAAAGAATAAATCAGCAACATTAGCAGCATCATCGCTTTTATGACATGGTATAAAATGTGCCATCTTAGAAAATCTATCCACGACAACAAATATGCTATCCCTCCCCTTTTTTGTTCGAGGCAAGCCTAAAACAAAGTCCATGGATATGTCCTCCCACGGAACACTAGGTACAGGTAAAGGCATGTATAAACCATGAGGATTCAGTCGTGACTTAGCTTTTTGACATGTAGTGCAGCGAGCAACAAAACGCTCAACATCCCGTCTCATCTTTGGCCAAAAGAAATGTGTAGCAAGTACATCCTCCGTCTTTTTCACGCCAAAATGTCCCATTAATCCTCCTCCATGCGCCTCCTGCAACAACAAAAGACGAATAGAGCTAGCTGGAATGGATAGCTTGTTAGAACGGAACACAAATCCATCATTAAGCACAAACTTGTTCCATGTTCTACCCTCTCTACAATTCTGCAATACATCTTTAAATTCCGCATCATTGACATATTGATCTTTGATTGTCTCTAAACCGAAAATCTTGAAGTCAAGTTGTGAAAGCATAGTATAACGACGAGACAAAGCATCAGCAATAATATTATCTTTCCCCTTCTTGTGTTTAATGACATAAGGGAAAGTCTCAATAAATTCAACCCACTTAGCATGTCTACGATTAAGTTTTGCTTGACTTCTTATGTGTTTCAAAGATTCATGATCAGAATGTATAACAAATTCTTTGGGCCATAAATAATGTTGCCAAGTTTCTAATGTCCGAACAAGAGCATATAATTCCTTATCATAAGTAGAATAGTTCAGACTAGGCCCACTCAATTTTTCAGAAAAGTAAGCAACAGGTTTAGCATCTTGTAATAACACACCTCCCGAACCAATCCCACTAGCATCGCATTCAAGCTCAAAAGTCTTATTAAAATCAGGAAGTTGGAGCAAAGGAGCATGTGTTAACTTATCTTTCAATACCGTGAAGGCTTCTTCCTGTGCGGTACCCCAAGTAAAAGGCACATCCTTGCGTGTAAGCTCATTGACAGGTGCAGCAATGGTGCTGAAATCTCTCACAAAACGCCTATAGAATCCAGCGAGGCCAAGAAAACTCCTCACTTGTGTGACCGTTTTGGGCTGCGGCCAACTCTCAATCGCCTCGATCTTGGCTTTATCAACTTCAATTCCCTGCGGAGTAACAACATAGCCAAGAAACGATACTCGGTCGGTGCAAAAGGTGCACTTCCCAAGGTTACCAAACAAACGTGCATTACGTAGAGCAATAAAAACAGCACGTAAATGATCCAAATGTTCCTCCAAAGATTTGCTATAAATCAGTATATCATCAAAATAGACTACCACAAATCGTCCAATGAAAGCACGTAAAACCTCGTTCATTAATCGCATGAAAGTGCTAGGTGCATTAGTTAACCCAAAAGGCATGACTAACCACTCATATAATCCAAACTTAGTTTTAAATGCCGTTTTCCATTCATCTCCTAATTTCATGCGAATTTGATGGTATCCACTACGCAAATCAACTTTGGAAAACATGGTAGAGCCACTTAATTCATCAAGCATATCATCTAACCTAGGAATAGGATGACGATAACGAATAGTAATATTATTAATGGCTCGACAATCAACACACATACGCCATGTTCCATCCTTTTTAGGCACTAATATAAAAGGAACAGCACAAGGACTAAGGGATTCACGGATGTAACCTCTGTCGAGTAGCTCTTGTACTTGACGCTGAATCTCCTTCGTCTCCTCCGGATTGGTACGGTATGGCGCACGGTTGGGCAACGAAGCACCGGGAATTAAGTCAATCTGATGCTCAATCCCTCGAATAGGTGGTAATCCCGGTGGTACGTCTTGTGGAAAGACGTCAATAAACTCCTGCAAAAGGTCAGTAACAACAGGAGGCAAAGAAGGAGGCAATTCCTCAAATGAAAACAAAGCTTCTTTGCACACAAAAGCATAGCACACATATTGACTAACATCCAAATCTGAAATATCAACTTTAGTAGCAAGCAAAGTTGAACTAGTCAATTTAATTTCATTAGAAACAGTAGAAGAAGATTTGCTATTAGTCTTATGTTGTTGCTCAAATTCTTTGGCTGCTATCTCATTCTCACTCTTATTTTTCTCCTGTTTTGCTTTACTAGCTCTAGCAAGATCATCTTTCACAATTTGTTCAGGAGACATAGGAAGTAAAGCAATATTTTTATCCTGATGAACTAGAGTAAACTGATTTGTCCTACCATGGTGTACAACATTCCTATCAAATTGCCATGGTCTACCAAGTAAAAGAGAGCATGCTTGCATGGGTACCACATCACAATCAACATAATCAGCATATGCAGCAATGCTAAAGTGCACACGAACAGAACGCGTTACCTTAATCTTACCACTATTGTTAAACCACTGAATATAGTACGGATGGGGGTGTGGTCTTGTGGTGAGAGATAGCTTCTCCACCAACTCCATGCTAGCCAAGTTGTTGCAACTCCCTCCGTCAATGATGATGCGAACCGAACGTTCTTTCACCACTCCCTTTGTGTGGAACAAATTATGCCTCTGGTTTTGCTCGGCCTTCGTTACCGGCACACTTAATACACGTTGAGCAACCAAACTAGCATATTTATCTGCATCATCAGGAGTCATATACTCTATATCATGAGCATCATCATGGGCACCCTGTTCATCATGAGCAATGAGAACTAGAGTCTCCTCATCATAGTCGCTCGCTGACTCATACCCACCATCCGCCGTAATAGTCATCACACGCTTGGAGGGACAGTCTTTTGCGAAGTGACCTCCACCTTGGCACCTGCGACATTTAATATCACGATCTCGTGTTTGCCCTGTGGACGCCATGGATGAAGAAGAACTCGCCGCTGGACCACTCTGTGCACCCTTGAATGGTGGCGCTGGCTGTTTTGGTGGCTCCCTGTAAGAATGAGCGGCTGAAGTAGATGGTGGCGCAGCAGGACATGTGGATGTAGAAGCTCCACGCGATGTCCATGATGTATTTCGTCCTGTAGAAAAGTTAGGTCTCGTAGCGGCCTGTCGATCCTGCACTTCACGTTCAACTTTACAAGCAAGATGAAACAAACGAGTGATAGTAGCAAAGTCCTTGTATTCTAGAATAGTTTGTATCTCCCTGTTTAAGCCACCCATAAAACGTGCAAGCATAACTTCATTATCCTCTACTAGGCCACATCTAATAAATCCAGTTTGTAATTCTTGATAATATTCCTCTACAGAATTTTTTCCTTGTCGCAAACGCTGTAATTTTTGTAACAATTCACGTTGATAATAAGGAGGAACCCAGCGAGTACGCATAGCATCTTTTAAAGCAGCCCAAGTAGTTGGAATATTATTAGCATGCAATCTACAATGTTCAGACCACCAAATAGATGCAAAGCCCGTGAATTCACAAACAGCAGCAGTAACACGTCTATTCTCAGGATATTGTAAACATGTAAAACGTTGTTCAGTTTCTAACTCCCAAGTAAGATAAGCATCAGGAATATATCTACCCTCAAACGGCTTAAGATTCAATTTAAGTTTAGGCACATGTTCATCATCGCGTACCTGAGGGGGTGGTTGGTGTCGACCGTGGCGAATGTTGGGACGTGGACGTCCAGCTGGCTGCTCATAGGCCGCTTCCTGTTCCACCTCCTCCTCGTAATCACCCTCGTAGTTGTCGTCCTGGCTGACGTCAGAAGCAGCAGCAGCAGCAGCAGTAGCAGCAACTGCAGCAGCAGGAGGAGCACCAATACCAGCAGCTTGTCCTCGCGGAAACAGAATACGTCGTGCACGTGGTAGTGGCGGTGGCTGTGGCTGTGCTGAAGGTAGGCGTGCGATCAACTCAGTAAACTTGGCGTCGAGCTTGGTGTCGATCATCTTCTCCACGCCATCAATCGCCTCTGTAAATCTGGTCTCGATGTCCTGCACCTGTTGAGACATCATACGTGCAAATTTATCATGTAGCTCCTTGTTTGTCATGTTCTCCCAATCGGGTGCATCCCGCGCCACTTCATCATGTGATCCTGGAATGGTTAGCAGAAAGAGAGAACACACAGAAATATGATCCTACTTCTACTAATGGGCTGTGGGGTGGTGAAAAGCACAAATCCGTCAAGCTTTTCTTTCGTTCTTACCAATTCTTACCTAGCAGCAGGTGGTGACGTACAACCAACGGGTCAAAACTCTCAGAGATGTGGTAGAGCGATGGCCAGGAGGTGTCAAAACGCACGATGTAGAATATATGTGGAGCTGTAGGAAGGCTGACAAGTATGGTAGCAAAAAGTTCAACAGTAATCAAAACAGAGATGCAAAGTTGAATAAACACTCAACGTCGGTACTGTGCTGATCCTAGGCTAGACCGTACTAGAGACGCGAGCCTAAACACCAACGAAAGCACGGCGCGGCACGTAATCAACTGAGAAGCACACTCTGGAAAAAAATTTTCTCTTTTTTTTTTTTTTTTTTTTTTGGAAATCACCCCCTTCTACGTACGACAAAGATTGGTGAAATCCGACTCTAATCAACTCAAACTAATCTGGCTATGGAGAGGTCACGAACCGTACTGATGATGGAACTCAACTCGGACTCGTGGTACGTGGTGGTGTATATGGACTCTGCTTGGCGGAACGTGGTGGTGTATGTGGACTTGGATTGGCGGAACGTGGTAGGATGACTACTGTGCGGCGGGGACGTGGCAAACTGTGATCAGAACTCGAAACTCTAAGGGAACTAGACGCTAAGATCAGCAACTTGACACAACGATGCAACCGTAAATTCAACAAAGCAAGTACTGAAAAGAAAACTGGACAAAGGCTCGGACTGTCTTGGGACGTGATGATCTAACCCTAAATTTTTTTGGCTTTTTCGTGGGCTGTAGGTATGACGAACAGAATCAATCTAGACTACGAAAACTGGTAAATCTCACCGAGCAACCTGGAAATCTGATACCACTTGATAGAGGCGAAGGTGTCCCGATGTTTCGATGAGATGGTGGAGATCGATTTTGGTGGAGTAGACTTTCACGACCCGAGTACGAACGTGCGAAGACGTTGCGCCTTAGCAATCACTAAACCAACTCCGAGAGGTTATTGATCCCGCGGATGCACGATCAACCTGACCACGAAGGTCAATTCCTGCAAGCAATCGAAGAACAAGCAAGAACTAAGAATTGCAATGTGGATATTGCGAATATAAGATGAATGATTACGAAAGTTGGGGTTCCAATGAGGTCTTGGCCTGGTCGGATGACACAAACGAAGAGCTCGAAGTTGCGGCTATGGCTAACTTTAATCTAATTAAAACCCAAGTCTAAACGACGCCCTAAGGGCTGTATATATGGGGGAACAGAGGGGATTTTTGTGACCCCTTGGAGGTGGGGTCCGAAAACAACCCTAACTCGGTTTCCCCACACATACGGACTCTAAAAACAGCCTATAATGTGGTATTTCGAAATTACATGGGCCCAGCCCAATATTAAGGTGACGCAGCACCTATATTTGCTCTTGGACGAAAATAATGAAGTGGCATCTCGTGTATTTCGTCCAAGCCTTCATGCATGCCTTATGGTGGCTTCAACGTGCGAAAATCCCCACTGGAAGCTCCACTGTACTTTCCCCCGCGCGCACCTTCTTCTCCATGCTTGATCCCGCTCCAATGACCATCCTTCTTGTCCATGCTAGGTCCTTCATTCATAAGCAAAACAAAAGTATCTAATTTAGGCAGCATCATATGTTCATGAACAATAGAAGGATTCGCAAGAAACGAAAGTACCTGATAATTTAGTTGACGTGCACGTGCTCTAGTAACTGGTCCAGTATGTGTAGTTGGTGAGGGTATGGGTGTAACATTAGTAGGGATGTCCTCATCACCAAGCTTAGACGCTTGAGTCTCCTTGAATATTTCTTGGGGGTGCACAGGGGAATCCCCAAGCTTGAGCGTTTGACACTCCTGAATCTGTTTTCACCATCTTCCCTCGCACACTTGAAAACTCCCTTCATACATAACTCATCATAATCTGATTAGCGAGGTTAGTACCCATAATAAAATAATTTTTTCTCTACTGGAAATAAGGATAATCTTGAAGAGATACTGTTTCTCAAGATTTCCAAAAAGTTTTTGCAAATAAAAATCAAGCTTAAGGTTTGCAAAATGAATAAAAGGAAAAACAGGATAGAATCTGTGAAAAACAGACCAGCAGGTAGTAAATAATTTTTTAGGGATACTTCTGGAACTCAAATCAACAAACTCAGAACATACGAAAGTTCCGTGATTGTATAGATCACGCTGTGTAAACATTTCAGCTCAAAAAGATGAACTGGGATTTTTCTGTGATTTTTCCCGTCACGAGGACAAAATCTATTTTCCGGACAGCATGTCACAACTTTCACTTCCCTTGTCATATGAGGCTATAAATGGCACAAAGCTTGAAAAGTAAAGATACAATGATGTTGCTACAGTAGTAACAATCATTAAGACCACTAAAAACAGAAAGAAAGCAAAAAGGAAAACTTAAATTCGTTGCGGGCTGCCTCCCGAAAGCGCTTCTTTCACGCCTTTAAGCTGGGAATAAAGATTATAAAAGGTGCTCTCATAAGAATAAGAATTTGAAGCAAAAGAGAGCATCAAGAAGCAAACTTGAAACACATTTAAGCCTAACCCACTTCCTATGCATAGGCATCTTATAAGAAAATAAATCAAAGAAGCAAAAATAACCAACATAGGAAGGTGGACCAAGAATATCTTCAAAACTTTCAACATAAAGAGTGGAGTTTTAGTAATATGGAAGTTTCTACAACCAAACTTCCCTCTCCCGAAATAATTTTCAGTAGTATCATGACCAACATCAAGAATATAACTATCACATAAATCATGTTGTTTATGACCTACAAGCACACGTGTATAGTTTTCAACACAGTCTTTTGGATTATAAGATAAATGCAACCCATCACATTGAGCCTTGATAAGAACACAATTCTCCGGAATGTGAGTTGGAGATTTAAAAAAGATAATAGGACAATCAAGTGTGGGTGAAATAGCAAAAATTTCATGCTCAACATGAGGAACTATAGCAAGTTCATCTCTGATGAGGACATCCCTACTAATGTTACACCCATACCCTCACCAACTACACATACTGGACCAGTTACTAGAGCACGTGCACGTCAACTAAATTATCAGGTACTTTCGTTTCTTGCGAATCCTTCTATTGTTCATGAACATATGATGCTGCCTAAATTAGATACTTTTGTTTTGCTTATGAATGAAGGACGTAGCATGGACAAGAAGGATGGTCATTGGAGCGGGATCAAGAATGGAGAAGAAGGTGTGCGCGGGGAAAAGTACAGTGGAGCTTCCAGTGGGGATTTTCGCACGTTGAAGCCACCATAAGGCATGCATGAAGGCTTGGACGAAATACACGAGATGCCACTTCATTATTTTCGTCCAAGAGCAATTATTGGTGCTGCGTCACCTTAATATTGGGCTGGCCCATGTAATTTCGAAATACCACATTATAGGCAGTTTTTAGAGTCCGTATGTGTGGGGAAACCGAGTTAGGGTTGTTTTCGGACCCCACCTCCAAGGGGTCACGAAAATCCCCTCTGTTCCCCCATATATACAGCCCTTAGGGCGTCGTTTAGACTTGGGTTTTAATTAGATATAAGTTAGCCATAGCAGCAACTTCGAGCTCTTCGTTTGTGTCATCCGACCAGGCCAAGACCTCATTGGAACCCCAACTTTCGTAATCATTCATCTTATATTCGCAATATCCAGATTGCAATTCTTAGTTCTTGCTTGTTCTTCGATTGCTTGCAGGAATTAGACCTTCGTGGTCAGGTTGATCGTGCATCCGCGGGATCAATAACCTCTCGGAGTTGGTTTAGCGATTGCTAAGGCGCAACGTCTTCGCACGTTCGTAGTCGGATCGTGAAAGTTGCCTCCACCAAAATCGATCTCCACCATCTCATCAAAACATCGGGACACCTTCGCCTCTATCAAGTGGTATCAGAGCTCCAGGTTGCTCGGTGAGATTTACCAGTTTTCATAGTCTAGATTGGTTCTGTTCTTCATACCTACAGTCCACGAAAAAGCCAACAACAAAAAAATTAGGGTTAGATCATCACGTCCCAAGACAGTCCTAGCCTTTGTCCAGTTTTCTTTTCAGTACTTGCTTTGTTGAATTTACGGTTGCATCGTTGTGTCAAGTTGCTTATCTTAGCGTCTAGTTCCCTTAGAGTTTCGAGTTCTGATCACAGTTTGCCACGTCGCCGCCGCACCAGTAGTCATCCTACCACGTTCCGCCAATCCGAGTCCAGATACACCACCACGTTCCGCCAAGCAGAGTCCATATACACCACCACGTCTCACGAGTCTGAGTTGAGTTCCACCATCAGTACGGTTCCTGATATCCCCGTAGCCAGAATAGTTTTGAGTTGATTAGAGTCGGATTTCACCAATCTTTTGTCGTACGTAGAAGAGGGTGATTTCCAAAAAAAAAAAAAAAAAAAAAAGTCTGGCACGCTTTTCAGAGCGGTTTTTAGGCCAAAATTTTCAGGGGTAAAAAAATTTCGTGCCCATACGTTCCTTAGGTCCAGAAATTCGTTTTGAGACGTTCGCCACCATAGTGATTTTTTCGCACTTTTTCAGCCCCCGCAGTCCCGCATCGCCAAAAAAAAAAAGCAAAAAAAAAAAAAAAAAAAAAGAGAGAAAAAAAAAATTCAGAGTGTGCTTCACAGTTGTTACGTGCCGCGCCGTGCTTTCGTTGGTGTTTTAGGCTCGCGTCTCTAATACGGTCTAGCCTAGGATCAGCACAGTACCGACGTTGAGTGTTTATTCAGCTTTGCATCTCTGTTTTGATTACTGTTGAGTTTTCCTACCATACTTGTCAGCCTTCCTACAGCTCCACATATATTCTACATCGTGCGTTTTGACACCTCCTGGCCATCGCTCTACCATATCTCTGAGAGTTTTGACCCGTTGGTTGTACATCACCACCTGCTGCTAGGTAAGAATCGGTAAGAACGTAAGAAAAGCTTGACGGATTTGTGCTTTCCACCACCCCACATCCATCCCATTAGTAGAAGTAGGATCATATTCCTGTGTGTTTTCTATTTCTGCTAACCATGCCAGGATCACATGATGAAGTGGCACGGGATGCACCCGATTGGGAGAACATGACAAACAAGGAGTTACATGATAAATTTGCACGTATGATGTCTCAACAGGTGCAGGACATCGAGACCAGATTTACAGAGGCGATTGATGGCGTGGAGAAAATGATCGACACCAAGCTCGACGCCAAGTTTACTGAGTTGATCGCACGCCTACCTTCAGCACAGCCACAGCCACCGCCACTACCACGTGCACGACGTATTCTGTTTCCGCGAGGACAAGCTGCTGGTATTGGTGCTCCTCCTACTGCTGCAGTTGCTGCTGCTGCTGCTTCTGACGTCGCCCAGGACGACAACTACGAGGGTGATTACGAGGAGGAGGTGGAACAGGAAGCGGCCTATGAGCAGCCAGCTGGACGTCCACGTCCCAACATTCGCCACGGTCGACACCAACCACCCCCTCAGGTACGCGATGATGAACATGTGCCTAAACTTAAATTGAATCTTAAGCCGTTTGAGGGTAGATATATTCCTGATGCTTATCTTACTTGGGAGTTAGAAACTGAACAACGTTTTACATGTTTACAATATCCTGAGAATAGACGTGTTACTGCTGCTGTTTGTGAATTCACGGGCTTTGCATCTATTTGGTGGTCTGAACATTGTAGATTGCATGCTAATAATATTCCAACTACTTGGGCTGCTTTAAAAGATGCTATGCGTACTCGCTGGGTTCCTCCTTATTATCAACGTGAATTGTTACAAAAATTACAGCGTTTGAGACAAGGAAAAAATTCTGTAGAGGAATATTATCAAGAATTACAAACTGGATTGATTAGATGTGGCCTAGTAGAGGATAATGAAGCTATGCTTGCACGTTTTATGGGTGGCTTAAACAGGGAGATACAAACTATTCTAGAATACAAGGACTTTGCTACTATCACTCGTTTGTTTCATCTTGCTTGTAAAGCTGAACGTGAAGTGCAGGATCGACAGGCCGCTACGAGACCTAACTTTTCTGCAGGACGAAATACATCATGGACATCGCGTGGAGCTTCTACATCCACACGTCCTGCTGCGCCACCATCTACTTCAGCCGCTCATTCTTACAGGGAGCCACCAAAACAGCCAGCGCCACCATTCAAGGGTGCACAGAGTGGTCCAGCGGCGAGTTCTTCTTCCTCCATGGCGTCCACAGGGCAAGCACGAGATCGTGATATTAAATGTCGCAGGTGCCAAGGTGGAGGTCACTTCGCAAAAGACTGTCCCTCCAAGCGTGTGATGACTATTACGGCGGATGGTGGGTATGCGTCAGCGAGTGACTATGATGAGGAGACTCTAGTTCTCATTGCTCATGAGGAACAGGGTGCCCATGATGATGCTCATGATATAGAGTATATGACTCCTGATGATGCAGATAAATATGCTAGTTTGGTTGCTCAACGTGTATTAAGTGTGCAGGTAACGAAGGCCGAGCAAAACCAGAGGCATAATTTGTTCCACACAAAGGGAGTGGTGAAAGAACGTTCGGTTCGCATCATCATTGACGGAGGGAGTTGCAACAACTTGGCTAGCATGGAGTTGGTGGAGAAGCTATCTCTCACCACAAGACCACACCCCCATCCGTACTATATTCAGTGGTTTAACAATAGTGGTAAGATTAAGGTAACACGTTCTGTTCGTGTGCACTTTAGCATTGCTGCATATGCTGATTATGTTGATTGTGATGTGGTACCCATGCAAGCATGCTCTCTTTTACTTGGTAGACCATGGCAATTTGATAGGAATGTTGTACACCATGGTAGGACAAATCAGTTTACTCTAGTTCATCAGGATAAAAATATTGCTTTACTTCCTATGTCTCCTGAACAAATTGTGAAAGATGATCTTGCTAGAGCTAGTAAAGCTAAACAGGAGAAAAATAAGAGTGAAAATGAGATAGCAGCTAAAGAATTTGAGCAACAACATAAGACTAATAGCAAATCTTCTTCTGTTGTTTCTAATGAAATTAAATTGACTAGTCCAACTTTGCTTGCTACTAAGGTTGATATTTCGGATTTGGATGTTAGTCAATATGTGTGCTATGCTTTTGTGTGCAAAGAAGCCTTGTTTTCATTTGAGGAATTGCCTCCTTCTTTGCCTCCTGTTGTCACTGACCTTTTGCAGGAGTTTATTGACGTCTTTCCACAAGACGTACCACCGGGATTACCACCTATTCGAGGGATTGAGCATCAGATTGACTTAATTCCCGGTGCTTCGCTGCCCAACCGTGCGCCATACCGTACCAATCCGGAGGAGACGAAGGAGATTCAACGTCAAGTACAAGAGCTACTCGACAAAGGTTACATACGTGAATCCCTTAGTCCTTGTGCTGTTCCTGTTATATTAGTGCCTAAAAAGGATGGAACATGGCGTATGTGTGTTGATTGTCGAGCCATTAATAATATTACTATTCGTTATCGTCATCCTATTCCTAGGCTAGATGATATGCTTGATGAATTAAGTGGCTCTACCATGTTTTCCAAAGTTGATTTGCGTAGTGGATACCATCAAATTCGCATGAAATTAGGGGATGAATGGAAAACGACATTTAAAACTAAGTTTGGATTATATGAATGGTTAGTCATGCCTTTTGGGTTAACTAATGCACCTAGCACTTTTATGAGATTAATGAACGAGGTTTTACGTGCCTTCATTGGACGATTTGTGGTAGTCTATTTTGATGATATACTGATTTATAGCAAATCTTTGGAGGAACATTTGGATCATTTACGTGCTGTTTTTATTGCTCTACGTAATGCACGTTTATTTGGTAACCTTGGGAAGTGCACCTTTTGCACCGACCGAGTGTCGTTTCTTGGCTATGTTGTTACTCCGCAGGGAATTGAAGTTGATCATGCCAAGATCGAGGCAATTGAGAGTTGGCCGCAGCCCAAAACGGTCACACAAGTGAGGAGTTTTCTTGGCCTCGCTGGATTCTATAGGCGTTTTGTGAGAGATTTCAGCACCATTGCTGCACCTCTCAATGAGCTTACACGCAAGGATGTGCCTTTTACTTGGGGTACCGCACAGGAAGAAGCTTTCACGGTTTTGAAAGATAAGTTAACACATGCTCCTTTGCTCCAACTTCCTGATTTTCATAAGACTTTTGAGCTTGAATGCGATGCTAGTGGGATTGGTTTGGGAGGTGTGTTATTACAAGATGCTAAACCTGTTGCATACTTTTCTGAAAAATTGAGTGGGCCTAGTCTGAACTATTCTACTTATGATAAGGAATTATATGCTCTTGTTCGGACATTAGAAACTTGGCAACATTATTTATGGCCCAAAGAATTTGTTATACATTCTGATCATGAATCTTTGAAACACATAAGAAGTCAAGCAAAACTTAATCGTAGACATGCTAAGTGGGTTGAATTTATTGAGACTTTCCCTTATGTCATTAAACACAAGAAGGGGAAAGATAATATTATTGCTGATGCTTTGTCTCGTCGTTATACTATGCTTTCACAACTTGACTTCAAGATATTGGGTTTAGAGACAATCAAAGAACAATATGTAAATGATGCGGAATTTAAAGATGTATTGCAGAATTGTAGAGAGGGTAGAACATGGAACAAGTTTGTGCTTAATGATGGATTTGTGTTCCGTTTTAACAAGCTATGCATTCCAGCTAGCTCTATTCGTCTTTTGTTGTTGCAGGAGGCGCATACAAAAAAGGGGAGGGATAGCATATTTGTTGTCGTGGATAGATTTTCTAAGATGGCACATTTTATACCATGTCATAAAAGCGATGATGCTGCTAATGTTGCTAATTTATTCTTTGGAGAGATTATTCGTTTACATGGTGTGCCCAATACTATTGTCTCGGATCGTGATACTAAGTTTCTTAGCCATTTTTGGAGATGCTTATGGGCTAAGTTGGGGACTAAACTACTTTTTAGTACTACATGTCATCCCCAAACTGATGGACAAACTGAAGTGGTCAATAGGACATTGTCTACTATGCTTAGGGCTGTTTTAAAAAGTAACTTGAAACTGTGGGAAGAATGTTTACCTCATATTGAATTTGCTTATAATCGTTCAGTGCATTCTACCACTAAAATGTGCCCTTTTGAGATTGTTTATGGTTTTCTACCTCGTGCACCTATTGATTTGCTGCGTCTTCCATCTTCGGAGAAGGTGAATTTTGATGCTAAGCAACGTGCTGAGTTGATATTAAAAATGCATGAGTTAACTAAAGAAAACATTGAGCGCATGAATGCTAGATACAAGCTTGCTGGTGATAGGGGTCGAAAGCATGTTGTATTTGAACCAGGAGATCTTGTTTGGTTACATCTACGAAAAGATAGGTTTCCTGATTTGCGCAAGTCTAAGTTAATGCCACGAGCTGATGGTCCCTTTAAGGTTTTACAGAAAATTAATGATAATGCATATAAACTTGAGCTACCTGCAGATTTTGGGGTTAGTCCCACATTTAACATTGTAGATTTGAAACCTTATTTGGGAGAAGATGATGAGCTTCCGTCGAGGACGACTTCAATTCAAGAAGGGGAGGATGATGAGGACATCCCTACTAATGTTACACCCATACCCTCACCAACTACACATACTGGACCAGTTACTAGAGCACGTGCACGTCAACTAAATTATCAGGTACTTTCGTTTCTTGCGAATCCTTCTATTGTTCATGAACATATGATGCTGCCTAAATTAGATACTTTTGTTTTGCTTATGAATGAAGGACGTAGCATGGACAAGAAGGATGGTCATTGGAGCGGGATCAAAGATGGAGAAGAAGGTGTGCGCGGGGAAAAGTACAGTGGAGCTTCCAGTGGGGATTTTCGCACGTTGAAGCCACCATAAGGCATGCATGAAGGCTTGGACGAAATACACGAGATGCCACTTCATTATTTTCGTCCAAGAGCAATTATAGGTGCTGCGTCACCTTAATATTGGGCTGGGCCCATGTAATTTCGAAATACCACATTATAGGCAGTTTTTAGAGTCCGTATGTGTGGGGAAACCGAGTTAGGGTTGTTTTCGGACCCCACCTCCAAGGGGTCACGAAAATCCCCTCTGTTCCCCCATATATACAGCCCTTAGGGCGTCGTTTAGACTTGGGTTTTAATTAGATATAAGTTAGCCATAGCCGCAACTTCGAGCTCTTCGTTTGTGTCATCCGACCAGGCCAAGACCTCATTGGAACCCCAACTTTCGTAATCATTCATCTTATATTCGCAATATCCAGATTGCAATTCTTAGTTCTTGCTTGTTCTTCGATTGCTTGCAGGAATTAGACCTTCGTGGTCAGGTTGATCGTGCATCCGCGGGATCAATAACCTCTCGGAGTTGGTTTAGCGATTGCTAAGGCGCAACGTCTTCGCACGTTCGTAGTCGGATCGTGAAAGTTGCCTCCACCAAAATCGATCTCCACCATCTCATCGAAACATCGGGACACCTTCGCCTCTATCAATCTCCGTAATCATCAGCCATAGTGGCATCACGGCCATAAGCATAGAAGGTATCAACTTCATCAAAAAGGGATTTTTCAAAAGAATCCATGGGATCATAACACTTATATAAGGTAAGAGTCAAAGAGTTACTCTCATTAGAAGGTAGACGTGGATGGCTCCATTCTTCCTCCTCTTGTTCGTCACTCTCCTCCTCTTTTTCATCCAAGGAGCTTTTAGGTTCAGTAATTTCTTTTTCCATAGAGTCCTTCAAATCATTAGTCTCTTTCTTTGGGGGAGAGATTCTCTCAAGATGATCAGTAATATAATAATTTGCATCGTAATTTTCCAAACAATAGTTAAGGTTAGCAAGACTCTAAAATTTGTAAGGGGCATCATCAATATTTTTAAGAAGAGAAGTAATTTCATAGGCACCCTTATAAGCAACAAATTCTTCTATTTGCTCTGCATCATCAAAATCATAATTTCTCTTAGCATAAGAAGCTAAGGTTTCATCATCATTGTACTCACATTGGAAAGCAAGGTGTTTGTGCCTCATAAAGCAACAAGATTCATCCCTGCAGAAAGATATATTATATATTGAGCACAAGTTTCTAGCATACTCATACAACTGGTGTATTTGTTTCCATAAGTGTATCCCCTTTTGAGACAAGCAGTGTTCCTTGTACCACTTTTGTTGATCCTCGGTGAGTCCTCCATGCCAATAAGATCTGGTTTCAAAGAAGTCAGACATTAATTGGCAAGTAAGGAACTAGACATACTATTTTTTTTTGATAAAGGACACGAAGATAAAAAACTGAAAGGTAAACTAACAAGACTAAAAAGAAAAGATAAAAGATAGTGTGCAACTCCCCTATCTTGAAGAGTGGAGTCCCCGGCAACGGCGCCAGAAATTGGGCGGTTGGCGGGACCACTCTTTTGCTGCACTTCGGAGTCCCCGACAACGGCGCCAGAAATTGCTTTGATGGCTTCTCGCCCCTCGTTGGTTATCCTAAGTGGAAGGTTGA
This sequence comes from Bromus sterilis, assembly GCA_950022295.1. NCBI lineage: Eukaryota > Viridiplantae > Streptophyta > Magnoliopsida > Poales > Poaceae > Bromus > Bromus sterilis. The sequence goes on from OX465596.1 coordinate 238,655,055, forward strand.
GATGTATACAACAGCAAATTTCCCTCGGTGAAGATACCAAGGTTTGTCTCCAGTAGGACTCCAACAACGACAGGAAGGTGACAACGGCGCCAGAAATTGCTTTGGTGGCGCGAGAGTTAACGTGGACCTGCACACACAACAGATAACTTTGCTCCCAACGAGTTCAGAGAGGTTGTCAATCCCTCTGGCCTTGTTGTTCACAAAGGATAAAACGCACGAGATACTAATGATAGGGATAGCAACGGAAAATTAAATTAAGCAGGAAATAAATTGCAGGTGTAAACAGTATTGGAAATATGGACCGGGATCCCATGATGTTCACTAGTGATGTCTCTCTCCCAAAAGAAGATAAAATAGCCATGCGAGGTAAAAAAATTACAGCTGGGCAATCAATAGGATTATGTGCGCAAACCAATGCTAACTATGCTATAAAGAAAGGCAGAGGCTCAAAAGCATGGGCGGTACGCCAAGACAAGTAGACCAAAATCCATCTGCATCTACCTACTAATCATCCACCTTAAGATATCTATCCAGAACATCTCGCTGGTATTAAGTTGCGAATCCCACCCAAAGTGTAAACTCAAAGCAACATACAACTGCATTAAAGAACTTTGCGTAAAGTAAACAATCCTTGCACCCGCAAGTACAAGCACCGTTTTCTCCCTTGTGGAAACAACACATCCCGTAGATCATGTTTGTGTCACTCAAGCTAGTCATCGGGGGGCATGAACCCACAATCATGCATAACGCTCCCTCTTGGAGTTACTACCTACTACTTGGCCAAAGCAATAAACAGCAACGGAGAACATGCAAGAATTACTCAAGAACATAAATATAAAAGAAGAGAATCAAATATATTACTCAAACACAATCTGAACATAGTTTCATAATCCATCGAATCCCACCAAACTCAGCATAGCAACAGCAGAAAGATTACATATGTGCCTCGATCATGTAGGGCAACTCACGAGGTCTAATACATGAAGAACAAAGAGGGGAGGAGAACATCTCATAGCTACTAATCATAGACCCATGGTCCAAGTTGGACTACTCACGTTTCATCCGGGAAGCATCCATGGTGGTGGAGAAGCTCCCGGAGGTGGTTCCTCCCACCGGCAGGGTGCCAGGAAGAGGTCTCCTGGTGCTCCCTATCTTGGAAGCGCGGCGGCGGCGGAACAGAGGAGAGATCGCAAAAAAGGGTTCTGTCCCCGAGGGTTTCTCGTCACGGGGAATAAATAGGCGAAAGGGGGCAGCCAGAGGTGGACCAGGGGCCCCAGGCGCCCCCCTGGCGCGGCCTAGGGGGTGGCCGCGCTAGGTGGCCGCCTGGGCCACCCCTGGCACCCGTCTGGCCCCACTAGGGCTCTCATGGAAGGTTCCCGTACGCTGATTTTCCTATATTTTCCCCGGATTTTTTCTGGCACCTTAAATAATGGGAAAAACTGAAATACAAAAACACACCAGAAAACAGGAACTGGCACTGGGGTGCACAGAGTTAATAGGTTAGTCCAATAGGATCAAAAGTGCATCAATATCATAGAAACATCACACAAAAGAGGCATGGAGCAAGCAGAAATTATAGATACGTTTTGGACGTATCATGCGGTAACGTCGTGTGACGAGTACTCCACTTAACCTGTTAGTAATCGCTCTCGGTGATAGATGCGATATCGTAGTGTCGTGTCTATTGCTGCTCTCTTGATATTTTCTTGCTTGTGATTGCTTCGTAGTAATAGATGCTTGCTCGTCGATTTCCTTTCCAGTGTTTCCTTCTTGTGTGCTTCCGCGGGTACTTCGAAGACGATGCGAGTTTGCGATCGACTGCACCTTCGGTTTCGTCTTCTCATCAGGTAAGGGGGAGCATATGTCATGCTTATAACTTTCATCTCACTTGCGCCTAGTTGTAGGATAGAACGATTGCTTGATCCCACCATCTCATATTTATGCCTCTCAAATAAACCCAAACAGCCATGTCCTCCACATCCCAACATACCTTGTTCGGCTATGTTGCTATTGCTCGTTGGTCAGCCATTGCTTAGTATGCATGCTAGGATGCTATCAACTGTTACCTCCTGTTACTCCTTGGATTGGGATATCACACTATTTATATTATTGTGGATGATGTGATTATTATAATGTTGACTATACTGGACAAAGGATGGAAGGTCTAGGCTATCTCGCCTCGATGCTTTGTTCCATTCGAGTCACCTAAGTCTCGAGTTCCGGGTATTGTGTCTCTTGGCGAGCGTGCCTAACCGCGTGTGCGATACTATGGGGTCCCCTTGTCTTACCTACCTAGCTGCAAACATTTCTAGTGGTGGCCCAAGATGATTTTACCATTTGAGAAACCGTGTGCGTAACTGGTTTGCAGCTAGTGGATTTAAAACAAACCAGGCCAGTGGGATGGTATATCCTATTGGTCCACCTCAGGGAGCTACGGGTGCCTTCCCGGGCGAGGGTTAGCCATCCCGACCTCATCCAGACGGTAGAGACTGATTCGAGAGCGCGGTCGGCTTTTGAGTTGGATGTCGACTCACCGGGGGCCACCCTGATTTGTGCGTTGTTAGTTAGACGGACTGTGACGTCCGGATCTCTCGGAACAACCCTTCAATGATTGTCTTTAACGGGCCCGACTGAGAGAGCTTGGCGTGCGTGCGGAGCTTTGTAGTGGGCAGTCGGTACACCCCTCCAGGGTTAAATCTTTTCGAGAAGCGGTGTCCACGGTTATGGATGAATTGAGACCTACTCCTCGTTCATAGACAACAACAACTGAGATAATCTTAATAACTTGATCAACGTGTGTGTGCCTTGACTGCTTCTTCTTCGTCGGGATGCGAAGGGGAGAATAAGGATAGATTAGGTGTTATGTTTGCGTAAGTAGTTGATAGCAATACTTGTTGGAGGAGATTCCTCATCGAAGGATTGGTTCTCATGTTAGTATAAACAGACTGTTAGCCACTTATACAATGCTAGTACGACTGCAACCTCAACCACTACCCCCATCTTACCGTGAGAAGTTAGTTACAAGACTTGTTGATATAGCTCACCCCTTCTTTTCTCTTTTACTCACGCTATGCAATGATCTTGGACTTTAGAGGAGCTCGACGACCCTTCTTCTAGAAGCCTTTGCGGAGACTCGACGACGACTAGTTAGGTGGATCCCGGTGGAGAGCCTGGACCAGTGTGGTTACGGGAATGGTGTGTTTTACCTTTGCCAGTAGGCATTTGATTGTAGTCTGTACTCAGACATGTATCTTCCGCTGATGTATTGTATTAAGGCAGTTGTATGCAGATTGTATGAGATGTTGTATCCTTGTATCTGTAATGTTGTGATATCATGTTGGAAATCCGGGGCATATGGCTTCGTCGTATGTCGCGGTGGGACCGATATGTGCTTCGTTCCCGGATCTGGATGGAAACACCTAGATCTAGAACAGTACCACATATCGGGCCTTACACATCCCCAAGCTTAAGATTTTGGCACTCCTAAATCTTCTTTCATCATCCCCCTTCGCACACTTGAAAACTTCCTTCACACAAAACATCTCGTAAACTTGTTAGAGCGGTTAGTACACTAATAGATAATCTGCAAAAACAGAACCGATTGTAAAGATTGATTTTTCAGGTGCACTTCTGTAGCTCAAATAAGAAAACTCAAAACATATGAAAGTTTCAAAATTGTAGAGAGCATATTGTGTAAAAAAATCAGCTAAAAAATATGAACTGGTGATTTATCATGATTTTTTCCGTCAAGCAGACAAATTTTTTTTTCTGGACATCATGTCAAAACTTTTGCTTCCCTTATCATAAGAGGCTAGAACTTGGCACAAAACTTGAAAATAAAGATACATTGGTGTTGCTACTGTAGTAAAAACACCCAAGACAAAACAAAAGCAAAAGAAACCTAATCCGTTTTGGGATGCCTCCCAGAAGCGCTTCTTTAAAGCCATTAGCTAAGCATGAGTGTAATGATGCTCACAAAAGACTAAAAAGTTGAAGCACAAAAGAGAGCATCAAAGGAGCAAATATAAGCCACATTTAAGTCTAACATGCTTCCTATGCATGGGCATCTTTTAAGAAAATAAATAAATGAAGCACAAAGTATCAAGCATAGGAAGGTAAAACAAGAGAACCTTCAAGATTTGCAGCATGGAGAGATGTGTCTTCCTAACATGAAAATTTCTACAACCAAATTTTCCTCTCTCATAATAATTTTAGGAGCATCATGAACAAACTCAATAATATAACCATCACGTAAAGCATGCTTTTCATGATCTACTCGCACATAATCATATAAACTTTATAAGAAAAACTCCTCATCATTAAGAACATCCATAGTAGGCAGAAATAGAGGGTTATCATAAGACTTATCGAAATGGCAAGGGTTATCATAAATAACAGTAGAAAAATCATCCTTGCAAGTTTCATTCGTAGGGGCATCATGGCCACAATAATCAATTTCATCAAAAAGGGATATTTCAAAAGTTTCAATAGGATCATAGCAAACAATATAGCATCCATCCTCCTTCAGTGAGCATGGAGGGCAATCATATAAACTAAGAGTCAAAGAGTTACTCTCATTAGTTGGTAGAGATGGGTAGCTACTCCATTCTTCCTCCTTTTGTTCGTCACTCTCCTCCTCTATTTCATCCAATGAGCTTTTAGTTTCAGCAATTTCTTCTTCCGTAGAGTCCTTCAAAGTATTAGTCTCTTCCTCTTGGGGAGAGAACCTTTTGAGATAGTTAGTAATATAAGCATTATCATTAAAATTCTCAAAGAAATATTTAAGTATATCAAGACTCTTAGATTTATAAGGTGCATCTTCAATATTTTCAATAAAGGAAGCAATTTGATAGGCACCCTTAAAGACAACAAATTCTTCTATTTACGCTACATCAAAGAAATCATAACGACCTTTAGCGTAGGAAGCCAAGGTTTCGTTATCATTACACCAACATTGGAAAGGAAGGTGTTTAAATGGCAAGCAGGAACAAGATTCATCACAACAATAAGATATATCATAATTAGAACATAAGTTTCTAGCATAAGTATCAAGTTGATTCATTATTTTCCATATAAATATCCCTTTTTTAGACAAGCGGTATTCCTTATAATATTATTTTTGATCCTCAGTGAATCCACCTTGCCAATAAGATCTAGTTTCAAAGAATTTAACCATTGTAAGAAAACAGAGTAAAAAGATAAAGTGGACTTATCAAGTGAACTTATAAGTAGAGCTATGCTCCCCGGCAACGGCGCCAGAAAATAGTCTTGATAACCCACAAGTGTAGGGGATCGCAATAGTCTTCGCGGGTAGGTATAACAAAATTTATTGATTCAACACAAGGGGAGCCAAAGAATATTATAGGATTTATCAGTTGAGTTGTCAATTCAACCATGCCTGAAAAAGCACTAGACAAGATATAAGTAGCAACGGTGTGTTGACGGGTGTAGCCTTTAAGACTTCCCCAATCACCAACACCACAAAGTAGTAAAAAACTAATAGCAACGGTAATGAGAGCAATAGTAACAACAAAGGAAATAAAGAGGAAAGATGGACCGGGGTTCAGGTTTCATTAGTGGTAACTCTCCAAGCAAAAAGAAAGGTGCTGGGTGAACAAATTACAGTTGGGAAATTGACAAAATTGCACTAACTCTAGCCAAAGAACAAACTAGACCAATCCTAGTCTAAGAACCAAACCTAGGCATGTGTTCCGTATCTAGTTGTACGTGCTTGCAATAAGTACTTCCACAACATCTCTTGTCCTACCGTCCCACTACAAACGGGGCAAAAAGGAACTTACGGAGATTAAGATGCTCATGTCAAAGAGCACCGGAACAAAGCATTAACACTCTATGAACACATGTAATCCTCAAATTATAGCCCATCCCCTTTGGTGTCCCAAGCTGTCACCATTGGGATCGCCAGTTCCGGACTATAACAGGTGCATACAACTGTAAATAAGATCTAGAACAACAATTATAATCATGCAACCATAACATGCTCAGGTATGAAATCAGGCTACTCATGCACTAGTAACAAGCATTAAGAACAACAAAATTGCAGCAACAATAATTCATAAACCTCTTAGGACTGAACAAGGTAACAATTCATCGGATCTCAACAAACACAACACCAATTACATCATATAGATCTCAATCATGTAGGGAAGCTCATGAGAATTTTGTATTGAAGATCTAGGGGGAGAAGATACCAACAAGCTACTGCCAAGAACCTGTAGTCCAAGGAGGAACTACTCACGATCCATCATGGGGTGAAGAAGAGTTGATGAAGATGGCCCCGGGGACCAAGGCCCTCTCCTGCAGGGTGCCAGAGCAGGATCCTGGTGACCCCCGAAGCTAGGTTTCGATGGCGGCGGAGATCGTGATCGCTTCTCGAAAAGACGGCTGGATATCCCGGGTTTTTGCGTCACGAGTAAATATATAGGCCAATGGGGAGTCCGAGGCGGTGCCCACGTCACCCAGGCGGCCTCCTGGCGCGGGTCCCCCCTGGCCGTGCCGGGAGGGCGCCTAGGGGCCTGGGGCCACCTCTTGACTCCATCGTCCGTCTGGAGGACTCTTCTGATGTAAATTTTTTTGGTAATGTTTTGGGAATTTTCTGAGCAACATCATTTTTGGACTTTTTCTGCAATGCAAAGACAAAACAGACAGGAACTGGCACTGGGCTCTATATTAGTAGGTTAGTCCAATAAATGATTCAAAAGCATTGCAAAAATAGGTAGCAATGACACAAAAAGAGCATGGAACGAGCAAAAATTATAGATACGTTTGAGACGTATCAGATATTGACAGAATTATAAACACACCGCAATGCTAATTATTCTACAGAAAGTAACCGGGTCAATTGTATGGGCATTACACCAAGACAAGTAGATCATTTATTCATCAACATCTACTCACTAATCATCCACCTAGAGATATCTCGCTGGTATTAAGTTGCGAGGCACAACTAAGTTGTTGATGGCGCGAGTGATTATCTTCTTCTCGCCACTCGTTGGTTACCCCAAGTGGAAGGTTGAGATGTAGCTAGCAGCAAATTTCCCCTAACTTAGAGGATAGGGTTTGTGTCTCCCATAGGACTCCAAGGATCAAAAAGAAGGTGGTGAAGCAAGCAACACACCGTCTAAAAATATATTTCTCCCCTAACCTGGACCTTCACACAAAAGAAAATAACTTTGCTCCCAACGAGTTCAGAGAGGTTGTCAATCTCTCTGGTCTTGTTGTTTACAAAGGATCAAAACACAACAAGGAATAGTAGTGGTGATTGCAACAAAAAGGAAATAAAAGCAATAAAGAGTTGAGGTGTAAAAAGTGGTGGAATTATGGACCGGGGTCCCATGATGTTCACTAGTGATGTCTGTCTCCCAAAAGACGATAAAACAACTAAGCTGGGTGAACAAATTACAACTGAGCAATTGACAGAATTATAAACGCACCGCAATGCTAATTATGCCACAAGAAAGTTAGAGGGTCAAAAGTATGGGAAGTACGCCAAGAAAAGTAGATCGTTTATTCATCAACATCTACACACTAATCATCCACCTTGAGATATCTATCCAAGAAATCTCGCTGGTATTAAGTTACGAGCCCTACCCAAAGTGTAAACTCAAAGCAACAGGCAACTGCATTAACAAACTTTGCGTAAGTTAAACAATCCTTGCAACCGCGGTTACAACAACCGTTGTTTTCTCCCTGGTGGAAACATCAGAAAGATTACATAAGTGCCTTGATCATGTAGGACAGCTCACAAGGACTAAGAATTGAAGAACAAAATTGGACATAGCTACTGGTCATTGACCCATGGTCCAAGGAGGACTACTCACGACACATCCGGGAAGCGTTCATGGTGGTGGAGAAGCTCCCGGAGATCAATCCTCCCTCCGGCAGGGTGCCGGGACGAGTCGGGATCGCAGTGGCGGCGGAACATAGGTGAAAATCGCGATGTGGGGTCTTTCTTTAGGGTTTCTACATCAAGAAGTAAATATAGGACGAAGGGGGGAACCGGGGGTGGCGTTCTCCTCCCAGGAGGCTAGTGGTTGAGGCCCCACCCTTGGCCGCGCCAGGAGGCCTCCTATGAGGTGGGTGGCCCGCTCCGGCTCTCCTTCGGGCTTCTGGAGGCTTCCGTTATGCTTATTTTTTATATATTTTTATTGGAATTTTTTGGGCACTGTAAATATGGGTATAAACCTGCAATTCACAGACATCATCAGACAGAAATTGGCACTTGGTGCACTGAGTTAGTAGGTTAGTGCAAATATATGTAAAAATGGATGAAAGTGTAGCAAAGCACATAGCAATGTCACCCAAATGAGCATGGAACAAGCAGAAATTGTAGATACGTCTGGGACGTATCAACATCCCCAAGCTTAATTCCTGCTCGTCCTCGAGTAGGTAAATGATAACACAGATAATTTCCGTTGTGACATGCTAACACACATGTAAGAACTTCCAAGTAAAGCAAGTAAGATATGCAACTCAAGTCAATATAATAACAATCAATAGTCTATATATAATATTGAAACTAGCAAAGTAAGAACATAAAGGTGCAAGAGCTTTCGCCGTCCGTGACTCGAATGTCTCCAAATGGTGTTTGCGTGCAAGAAGTGGGAGATGGGTTTAGAGCGTAAAAATACTATATAGTTTAATTGAGAACTCAATATACTAAAACTTCACACTTGGTCTCCTTCGGAATCTTATTTTGACTCGTCCCCAGACCACTAGTCAAGCACAAGTCAAACTGATCCTCTCCCTTTCGACTTTGAGCACTCATGCAATGGATGAGCGCAAGCAACATATGTTTGCAGTTAGGATAGAAAATAGAAAAATGATGGGGAAGGAAGACAAAAAGGTGTGAAGGGCTCACATCAATGAGGAAAATCATAAGCGAGAGAAAGCCAAATGAACTAGTGGGGGTGCATCCAACTTGCTTGCTCATGAAGACCTAGAGCTCTTTTGAGGACGCTCATCCTTGGAATCTGCAAGCCAAGTTCTATAGTGTAAGGACCCCACATAGTTATGCATGAATGATATGAAAATCTAAATGGAGTACACATATGACAATTGAGTACGAGTGTGGATATTTCAAAAGGAATAGTAGTGTTGCCCCCTTCTCTCTTTTTTTTCCTTTTTCTATTTTTTTGTATTTCTGTGGCCTCATTACCTCTTTCTATTTATCTCTTATTTGTCCTCTTTCGGATATATCTTTTATTTTGTCCTCTTTTGGGATCTTGTATTTTGTCCTCTTTGGGATCTTTTAATCACTTAAGGGCAACACTGTATATTTTACAAGAATATAGAAGATCTCACACTTTACAAGAAGTACTTAACATAAAGAAATCTGAAAAAAAATCATGATATACGCAAATGTATGCCTCTGCCAGTGTATCAGGATATGCAATGATACTAGCGCGTCATGTAGCAAAGATAAGGGCAAGGCCCAACTAGCATGCTGCTCTACAATCAAGCAAAATCATGTATGACATGAAGATCAAGTCATGAGACGATGGATGTTGCATGTCAATGTATATCGGAAAGGATTTTGAAATTCCTTGATAGGTAGGTATGGTGCCTGTTTTGCGGAAGGATATAAGGAGGTTTATGATGACAAAACGTATCATGCCAAGGGTTTCGATTCACCAGTGAAATTTGCACCAACTCTCAAGATGAGAAAGGAAATGCACGGTGCCAAAGAGGCTAGCAAAATATGGATGGTGGAAGTGCCAACAATCGAATACTCGCATTAGTCAAAGGAACTCATGCACTTATTATCGATAACTCTCTATCTAAGCAGGAGTTTCACAAAAAGACAAGTACCCCGAGGAGGAGTGTATGGGGGTTTGGTTATCCTTGCGCATCCTCGACACATGGTACGTGAGGGTACTCTATATATTCCAACCCCTCTAGAGGTTATCGATCCATCTAGTGGCTAGAGTTCTTAACTAATTTTTGTAGTTTTTGAAAATATACACGGATTGCCCAAAATACGGCACCTATCACTAATAGGTTCAAGCTCTTGGTATCAACAGTCCAAATATTACTCAAATCAATACCTCAAAACTATTGCAAGTTACTCCTCCACTTATAATAGCAACCTAAATTACCTACTCTTGCAAGACACACAACTCAGTGCAACATACCAACTCTCTAAACAAGATAAGCATGATAACTCAAGAGAGTTCCAAAAGAAACAACCTAAATAAAAACTCTTAAAAAGAATAAGCATGAAAAAAAGATCTAAGTATGACAGCGGGTATGAAAAGAAAAAGAACACACACTAAGAGATAAGCATGCAAACCTATGTTGTGTTCTAGGGTGGAGTGCAGCGTGTTTCTCTCCCAAACAATGAAGGCTAGGGTACAACTTGTTATGAACAGCCAGCAAAACTAATCAACCTAAAAAGTAAACAGCGAGACACTGCAAGCATAGCACATAACACATGAATTGATAAAAATATAGCTTGGAGAAGGATGAACTGATGATTGTTGATGGAGAAGGGGATGCACGGGGGCATCCCCAACTTTAGACGCTTGAGTCTTCTTGAATATTTCTTGGGGTGCATGGGGGCATCCCCAAGATTATGCGTTTGACACTCCCGGATCTACATTCATCATCTTCCTTTGCATACTTGAAAACTCCGTTCCTACGACACTCATCATAAGCTGATTAGAGTGGTTAGTACCCTTAAATAAATAATTTTTCTCCATAGGAAATAAACATTTTCATGAATAGCTGCTATCTCTCAAGATTTCCAAAAAGTTTTTGCAAAGAAAAAGAAAGCTTAAGATTTTCAAAACGGTGAAGAAGCGAAATGTGGCAGAATCTGAGAAAAATAGACCAATAGGTAGTAAATAATTGTTTTGGGGCACTTCTGCAACTCAAATAAATAAAACTTAGGACAGACGATAGAAAACCAATTGTATAGAGCATACTGTCAAAAAATCAGATCAAAAAGACGATCTGGTGATTTTGGTGAATTTTTCCGTCAAGCAGCCAGAATCTGTTTCTGGACAGCATGTCACAACTTTTGAACTTTCTTGCAATCAGAGGCTAAACTTGGCTCAAATCTTGAAAAACAAGATACAATGATGTTGCTACAATAGTAACAAGCATCAAGACTACTAAAAATGAAAGTAAAAACATTTTGGGTTGCCTCTCAATAAGCGCTTTCTTTTATGCCTATGAGCTAGAAATGATGCAAAAAGATCAAGTTGTATCAATTGAACCATCATCAAGATCATCAAAAAGCTCTTCAATAGTACAACTAGTCTTAAGAGGACTTTCAAATAATGGTCTGGTGGTAACACTTCTAGGAAAAAAAGCAAAGGTAGTAAGACCAAATAGAATTTCATTTCTAATTCTGTTCAAGAGAGGTATCTCTTCCAAAGTCTTCACAGTTTCCACACCCCTGGAAATAGGTAGATTAGTTTTGGGTCGAGAAACCTTGGGCACGTAAACGAACATAGGTTCCTTCTTTGCGGGGGTTTCTACCTTTTTAGTCTTGATGGAAGATAGAGTAGTTCCTAAAGTTTCAATAATATCCTCAATCTTATCCATCTTAGATGGGTCCATATCATGGGATTTAAGGGTCTCCAAAGTTTTATATATTTTGTTCATGGAGCTACCAAGTCTATTTAAATTCCCTTGAATCCTATGATCTACCTTATTTATTTACCCATGCTTGGAATCTCTAGATCTATCCTCTCAAGTTTTAATTATAATGTGAGCTAAAGTAATGTCCTCTTGTGTGCTAGCAATAGGGAGATTTCCGAAAAAAAATTCCATAACATTAAGGGTTTCCCAATCGGGGATTCCAAGAAATTCCCATTAATTGCAGTGTCTAAAACAAACCTATTCCAATAAGTAATACCAACATAAAAATTTCTAAGAAAGATAGTGGTGGATTGCTTCTTGGTGGCTCTACTTTGAGAATCATTAATTCTATACCAAGCATCTTCAAACTTTCTCCACCCCTTTGTTTGAAGGTGAGAATCTCTCCTTCGGGTGCAACACCAAAGGAAAAGGACTTAGACATACTGACTAAACAAATCAAAGAAACTATTTATTTTTGTGGTTTTTGGTATAAGACTCTAAAGCAAAAAATAGAAAGTAAACTAACAAGACTAAAAACAAAAGGTAAAAGATAGTGTGCAACTCCCCTATCTTGAAGATTGGAGTCCCTGGCAACGGCGCCGGAAATTTGCTTGATGGCGCGAGAGATTATCTTCTTCTCGCCCCTCGTTGGTTACCCCAAGTGGAACGTTGAGATGTAGCTAGTAGCAATTTTCCCCTAACCTAGAGGATAAGGTTTATGTCACCCATAGGACTCCAAGGATCAACAAGAAGGTGGTGAAGTAAGCAACACGCCGTCTGAAAAAGATATTGCTCTCTTAACTGGACCTGCACACAAAAGAAAATAACTTTGCTCCCAACGAGTTCAGAGAGGTTGTCAATCTCTCCGGAATTTTTGTTTACAAAGGATCAAAACTCAAGCAGGAATAGTAGTGGTGATTGCAACTTAAAGGAAATAAGAGCAGTAAAGAGTTGAGGTGGAAACAGTGGTGGAATTAAAGACCGGGGTCCCATGATGTTCACTAGTGATGTCTCTCTCCCAGAAGACGATAAAACAGCTAAGCTGGGTGAACAAATTACAGCTGGACAATTGGCAGAATTATAAACGCACCGCAATGCTAATTATGCCACAGGAAAGTTAGAGGCTCAAAAGTATGGAAGTACACCAAGACAAGTAGACCGTTCAATCACCAGCATCTACTCACGAATCATCCATGTTGAGATATCTATCCAGAACATCTCGCTGTTATTAAGCTGCGAGCCCAACCCAACGTGTAAACTCAAAGTAACAGACAACTTCATTAACAAACTTTGCGTAAGGTAATTGAAAGCGCAGTATATCGACCAGAGGGGGTTGACTGGGAGATTTTAAAATTTCCTGAGAAATTACAAATTCCTCAGGACTGAGGCAAATCAAAATTGAGGAAAATCACAGAACAAAGAAGTATAAAAATATTACAGAATGTAGACATGACTACAAAGCATCATATTGCATGAAAAACAACTTCAATCGAAAGAGATAAAGTGTAACTGATGCAATGCATGAGGAACTAGAACTGAGGAAACACAGAAGGGAAGGCATCAAGACTAGTCATCTATGCATAAACATATGAGCAGAGATTGAAGAGATATCACCAGGGCACTAAAGACACTGATTTGATCGACCAGTTCAAGTTGCTGTGACAACTCTACATCTGGTTGGAGTGGCTGAGATTGAACTCAGAAGACATAGTCTTCACCCTATTCTCCTTCAACTAATGTCCTCAGACTCCGTCCAATTACTCAGGTGAGTCTTCACGGTAGACTCCCGAAATCTTCACAGACTCCGTTCACTCAGGGAAGTCACAATTGCATCTTGACTTCCTCAGAATGATGACTTCTACACTGTCTGGAAGATCACGGTCTTCAAGAGTAAAAAGCTTTGGATCACTCGAACCGACTTACTCAAAAATTCTAAACTTCTCAGGCTGGTGGTTTTTCTCACTTAGGTTCTTCAGGTTTCTCAGAGGTGGGTTGCTCTCAGATGACAAGTGTCTGTTTCTCTCTCAGAGCAGCCGACCCACAAATGGGGCTGGGGCGGCTATTTATAGCCGTGGAGCAAACCCAGGTGAAATGACATAAATGCCCATGCACGAAATTACCATCGTTCCCAACCTTAGGACCGTTTCTATACAGGTTATAGACTCTTACCACGCAACACGTAGCACGGTCCAAAGTATTCTCTCTCTCTCTCTTCTTCAAGAAAACTGCACTTACAGTTTCCTGACTCCTCAACTAAAGGTAGATTCCTTAGTGTCCTGAAGAACAAGGTCTCATACACTCGAGGAACTGAACCTCTACTGTAGGAGATTCCTCAGGGTTTTCTTCGGGATTTCTATATGAGCACTTTCTCAGAAATACATAACTCATTTTCCTCAACCCCTCCACCAGTGCGGTATTTTCCTACGACTCAAGATGTATAAAAAGTCTTATCGTTGACTATGCTTCAACTTTGGCTTCAACGCGAGATGCCTCGGGATGATGCAGGGCTTTTTCAGCATCACCTGAATGCCTCAGGATCCTGTTTCCTTAGGATTTCGCGCCTCGCCAGTCTTAAGTAAATACACCAATTTTTTCAATGTTCCTCAACATTTTGGGGGGTCGACAACGATGGTTAACCTCTTCTTCAGGGACTATTCTCCTGTGTATACTCACAAACACATCATTCCCTTAACCGTTTTGTCATCAAATACTCCAAAACCTCAAAGGGGCACTAGATGCACTTACAATCTCCCCCTTTTTGGTGATTTAATGACAATCAGGTTAAAGCTTCAACGGGATTAAATAAGTGATTTTTGAGGAGTAAAACTTGAAGAAAACAATTCATGTTGTCTGGATATAGAGATGCTCCCCCTGAGGATATGCATGTGTTAAAAACTTGAACTTAGTAAATATTTTGGAAAAACATGAGGAGCTCCCCCTATATCCAGGATTATATAAAAATAGTGCTGAAACTAGAATTCTTGAAGTTTAAACATAGCACTAAGGAAAATGATTTCTGAGGAATATCATGAGTATAAAACAACCTTAAGTAATTTCAAGATATAACACAAAGGTATCAGCCAATCACAAAACTATCAGATCAGAACTCATTACAAAAAAATAGTCTGAAGAATGAGAGTTGTAACCGAGGAACCCCATATAGACCCGCTTGAAAACTAACATATTTCTCCCCCTTTGTCATTAAATGAATAAAAAGACGAGAACTAATTCTATTGTCCCAAGAGTATGCCTCAGGGCTGAGGTGAATCAGGCCGGAGACAAGCCGTTGTAGTGTGAGGACAAGCCATAGTGGCTTCAGCGTCCTCAGGAGAGATCTCATGTTGCGAAGAGAAGGAATCCATCGCTAGAGGAGGTGTGTCGCATCGGCGAAACTGATAAGGACGCCGAATCTCTGAGACCGGAGGTTTCTTGAGGCCAAGTTTTGGGAGGTCTTCAGGCACAATCACTTCAGTGAGAAGAGCATCAAGTCTTTGATAGGTATGATGTGCATACTGATTAATCTTCTTTTGAGTTGTGTGCATCCGCGCCATGTAGCTGAGGATATCGCCAATCTGACGCTTGGTACAGTCATGGTTGCCATCAACCTTCTGATGAAGACTGATGAGGACTTATCTGTCAGTCATCACGCGAGCTTGTGTAATTTCCCTAGTTGAGGCATGTGTGCGTTCTTCATGAGTTGTACGGGACTAAGGCTGGCGAATATTTCCTCCAAGAGAATTTTCGGGAAGAACTTCCTCATAGAACACACCTTTTCCCTTTGCATTTGAAGCAAGTGTATGCTGAAGCACTTCAACTTGAGGCAAATATGTGCGATTATTCGGCTGATCAGACTTGTAGTTGATACCTGTCTTGGCACAAATCAGCTTCATAATGCACGGAGCATAAGGCTTCAGGATGTGAGGATTCGGGGCAGCATCAACCATTGTCCTGAAGAAGAAGTCTGAGACGTTGATTGGCGCAGACATGCAGAGGTTGTACAATATGTTCTTCATGATGCCTACAACTTCTTCAAAAGTAGATTCATACCCCTTGATTGGGCACAAAGACTTGTCCAGAATTCGGTAGAGAGTGCTTGGAAGATACTGAAGCTCAGTCACGAGAAACTTGGTACGGGGAGGAGCTTCAGGGGCTTGAGGATTCATAAGCATGTTCATCAGATCATCTCTCAGAAGTGGGGCACCATAAGTGCTGGGGACTGATGCATCAGAGAGAGACAGCTGAAGAATCTCAGTGATCTCAGGAACTGAGGTACTATAGTGCTGATGCTCAGTCATCCATTCTAGAACCCAAGTGTTGATGTCCTTGGGATTGCCTGAGACATATAAAGTTGCGTAGAACTGAAGCACAAGCTCTTCATTCCAATGTATGCACTCGGAGCAAAACCGAAGTAGTTTGGCATGAAATAGGTCTTGAAGCGCATTGTTGAAGCACGTAATGTCCTCCATATCCGAATGA
The DNA here is from genome assembly GCA_950022295.1 of Bromus sterilis. Classification (NCBI taxonomy): domain Eukaryota; kingdom Viridiplantae; phylum Streptophyta; class Magnoliopsida; order Poales; family Poaceae; genus Bromus; species Bromus sterilis. Next base: position 238,671,138 of record OX465596.1, read on the forward strand.
GGAATGTGCTTATGAGGAAAGACCTTATGCGCCATGTAGAGGACTGAGGCATAATAATTCCTTTGTGTTGAAGTCCAGAACCTCAGCAGCTTGAATCCCATCTTGAAAGAAGCTCATGGCGTTGAATAAGGCATCATCATTGAAGCTTGGACAAGCATCAACCTCAATGTTGCGATAAAATGGCTGCTTTTGCTTCGGACAGAGAGAAAGTGCCGAGGCTTTCTCCTGAGGAACTGGTGCGACTGAGGTAGGTGGAGGAACAGCTGGAGAAACAGTTTCTTCCGCTGAGGCTTCAGGGCCAGGTTTCTGTGATGTAGCGGGGGCTAAGGGAGACGTGACCTGTTTTTCAGGTGGGGTTTCCTGCGCAGCTTCGGGTTCAGCATTTGTGTTCTGCTCTGCCTCAATTTTAGTGGCTGGCGGAGCACTTTCAGCTTCAGGTTCATCAGCATCATCAGAAGCTGCGGCTGCATCATCAGCGTCATCATCAGGAGCAGAGGCTGCATACACAGAGTCCTCAGAATCTTGGACCGTATCAGACAGAACTTCTGTGGTGGTGGGGGAGTGAGGCTCAAGAGAAAAAATAGTATGAGTGGGGGAGTTATCCAACTCATAGTCCTCATCCAAGATACGAGGAGTTCCGGTACCCTCAATATCAACATCCATATCCTCAATTTCAGTGATGATTGGAGGAGGAGGGAACTGAGGTGTTGGAATGAGGGGGGTGGCAATAGCTGGGTCAAGTGCCTTGGAGGGTGGGGTGAAGACGATGATGTTGCGTTGAGGAATTACTGGTGGAGGTGAGGCAGCAGTGGGTGGCACAGTGGCATCAGCTTCTTTTGAGGCCGGAGGAGCAGACGAGAGTGGAGTAGCATCGATGGGCTCCTCAATATTGGCCTCAAGAGTGGGCTTCTTGGCCGCAGGAGGAGTGGCGGGAGCGTCTTCAGGCATGCACTTGTGGCTCCGGGGGAATCCTCAGGCACGAGGACAGATTTCTCAAGGGTAGCTAGAGGCACTGAGGACTGTCGCTGCCGAAGTTTCATCAGATTGTTCAGTTGCCTAGACATTCGTTACTTTGATTTGCCTATGTAGGCACATTATGCTTCAAACTCAGTAGTGAGTCGTTGAACTTCATACTGATACTCAATGAATTCTTGAGGAGTAACATCAGTGACAGGTTTCTTCTTGAATTCGCGATGGACTTTCTTCAGTTGTCTTTGCAGCTGCTTCTTGAGGTCTCGGTGATGAATCTCATTGATGAGGAATTTTTTAATATAGAACTTGAGGTCTTTGGGTATATCCAAATCATCAAGAGGAGTATTAGGCTTCACAGGCCAGATTTCAATATACTCCATGATCTTCTTGGGATCGAGGAGAAGTGGTATTTCAGAGCCTGTGGCTTCAGCTTTGCGTCTGGCTGCATCACACACATATTCAATCTTTTGTTCCTTAGTGGCCACAAAGCCGACCAGATCTTCAAACTTGTCTTCTTTATCGGAGCTGAAGGCAGTATGGATGGAACCGCGCATGTCCGATTTCTTTGGAGAGGGTCTTATGCCTCGATGAATGGTCGTCTTGGTCTTGAGCTGAGGTTGAGGCATTGTGGTGGCCTCAGGTGAGCTGCCACACTCATTAGTGAAAAGCCTTGAGGCAGGAGAAGTTCCAGACGTTCGTTGGCATGAGGAGCTTGGAGCTTGAGGCTTTGCTGAGGATTTCATCCCGGAGTCTTTCTGCGAGGCTGACCGGGAGGCTGAGACTGAGGCTAAGCAGTAGGCTTGGCAGCAGGCTGAGTAGAAGGCTGAGGCGGAATATGCAATGAGGCAGCCAAGTCACGGGCCAGACTGCGAGAAAGATGAGCCTGACTTTTGAGGTAGCGCTGATAAGCATCAGGGAAGTCATCAGGAGTCTTGAAGCTTGAGGGATGAGGAACAACACCCGGTTCAGGAGGTGGACGAGACTTAATGCCCAATGTCTTCAAGGGAGGTTTGACCGCAATCATTTCCTCATGCTGAGGATTGATCCATTGATATGCAGCCCATCATTTAGCCCATTCCCTCGTGATTTTCCGAATCCTTTTCATGCATCCACCGGTAGTTTCTCGTTCTGGATTCTTCATTTTTTCATACAGTGCCAGGGGAAAGTCACGAGCAGTCTCAGTGAGTTTGCGATGAGGAGAAATTTTCTTCAGTTGAGGAGACTGAGGAATCGTATGTTCGAGCTGAGCTGCAAATGAAGTGAGACTATGAGAACCATATGATTCCTCAGCTGACATTTACCTGTGACATAATTAAGTTGCGAGGGAAGTGGGGTACGGTTATATGCGTTCATGAGGAAGGTGTTGAGGAAATAAAATTGATGAAGCATGGTAAAAAAATCAGTATTGCGGAGGAATTTAGTGGCTTGAAGAAAATCTTGAAGAATATTGAAGAAGTTGCAATACTGAGGAATGAACCAATTTGACATAATCGTACTAGAGATGAGGCAAATACTAAGGAAACCAAAGACAGTCTTCTCCGGCGATGATGGACTCCGACGTAGACAGCGCAAGGGCGGCGGCGCGAGAGGGAATGAGGTGTGAGGGAAAATGCCCACGGGGGTGGTGGCTATTTATAGAGGGGTAAAACTGAGGGGTCGCGAGTTTTGTGGACAAGATTAACCCTAGAGGTTTGGCTCTTTGAGTTTATCTGATAGATGTATATGCACGATCCACGGTAAAATCACAATGATCAAGGGATAAGATTTCAAACACAGTCCTCATCTTGAGGAAACTGAGGACAGTGAGAATTTTGATGATAAAGTTAAAGCTTTAATTTGAGAAACTTGTGAGTTTCAAATGAACGCATCCTTAAGATAGAAAGATTCGATAAGTGAGCATAGAGGGATGGGTCTGATCACATTCACCAAGATGAAGAAACAAATTTTTGAAGAGCAAAAATTATAGGTGAATGCTATTGAGGACTAAACAGTAAGTATCAGGATGAAGACACAAATGAGGCTCTTGAAGACAATGAATCCTGAGGAATTTTGGCGGTGGCGCTACCCACCTTATAGGGAATAAGACACTTGATACCATACAATTGACGTATGGATCTTGAGTCAATTCCACGTTAATTTCTTCACACTTAGAAAGGTAGTTCCTCATGATTTGAGGAGTACGCCTCATCGTGTGTTGTACATCAGGATTCTTCAATATTTTTTAAGAATTAGGATGTGTTTCCATTCACTGGACATTTAAGGAATCTAAGATATTTAGCTCACACCTCAGAGTGCTAAGACACTTCTCATCCAAAGGCTTAGTGAATATATCAACAAGTTGGTCTTCAGTCTTCACGTGGCTGATGACGATGTCTTCCTCTAACACATGATCCCGAAGAAAGTGATACCGATTCTCAATGTGCTTCGTCCTCGAGTGCTAGACTGGGTTCTTAGATATCTTGATGGCATTCTCATTGTCACATAGCAGTGGTACTTTCTTTAGGTTGATGTCGTAGTCCTTGAGTGTTTTCTTCATTCATAGAAGTTGTGAGCAGCTTGCACCAGCGGCGATGTATTCAGCTTCTGCAGTGGCGAGGGAGACACAATTCTACTTCTTCGATGACCATCACACCAATGAGCGTCCGAGGAAGTGACATGTTCCTAAGGTAGGCTTCCTATCCACGCAATCTCCAGCATAATCTGAGTCTGAGTACCCAACAAGATCTAGTTGCGCGCCTTTTGGATACCATAAGTCTAGCGACGGGGTATTAGCCAAATATTGAAGAATTCGTTTCACCGCTTGGTGATTCGATTCCTTTGGTGCCGCTTGGAATCGGGCACACATGCAAACGCTCAACATTATATCAGGCCTAGATGCACATAGATATAGCAGAGAACCTATCATGGAGCGGTATACCTTTTGATCGTAGTCCTTGCCATTTTCATCAGGACCGAGTTGTCCGTTTGTAGGCATCGGTGTCTTGATACCTTTGCAGTCTTGCATACCGAATTTCCTCAGGCACTCCTTGAGGTACTTCTCCTGAGATATGAAGATGTTGTTGCGTTGCTGACAAATTTGAATCCCTAAGAAGAACTCCAGTTCGCCCATCATGGACATCTGATACTGTTCACTCATCAAGAGGGCAAATTCTTCACTGTATTTCTTGTTAGTGCATCCAAATATAATGTCATCAATGTAACAGCCCATTTTTCACAACAAATTAAAATTTTTGTTTTCGGTGCGAATTGTTTGATTGTCTGATTTGTTTGCGGTGTTGCATCCCCGATCTATCGATCGGCGATTATTTCCCCCCTCTTATCTCGTACCGGACGGAGACCGACCCTTGCCACCCTGACACTCGACCTTTGTGACACCGGGTTTCACCCGATCACCGTCGCGAAAACCGCACGAGACTAGCCGCAGTCAACGGAACGAAAAACCCCGTTTAATAACTAAACGGGTTATTTTTATAGCGCGCCGGAAAGTGTTTTCAGAACGGTTCCAGCGCGAGGTGAACGCCGCCGGCTCGACGTGCTGATCGCGCAGTTCGAAGTTTTACCCGAATCGGAGGTATTGTGGACCCCCGGCGGTCAGAAACATGAGCACCGCGCGCGCGCGAGAAAAACCTGGGATGTTTTTGCAAACCGCCAGCCACCGGGGCTATATAAAGACCACCACACTCCGACCCATTTTTAGGGTTTCCCTAGCCACAAATTTGCAGCCACCCCCCTCCACTTTGCCCAGTTTTACCCCAAAATCCCCATTTTTCGCACCAGTTCCAGCCCCGCAGATCTGGACCGTCAGATCGCCCGATCTGACGGTCGAGATCGCCTCCCACCAACCTGTCTTCCTCCTCCAACCGTGGACAGCCCACCGCGCCGCCTCCTCTCGGCTCAGGCCGCCGCCGCCTCCAACTCCGGCCGGCGAGCCGCCCGACGCCGGCGCCCCTCCTCTCTCCTCTCTTCTTCCTTCTCCCTCTCACCTCTCTCTCTCTCTGTGCAGAAAGGAGGCGCCGCCTCGCGCCATAGCCATGGCCGAGCTCGGCCCGAGCTCGCGCCTCGCCGCCCCTGGGACCAAGCCGCCGGATCCGGCCGGCCACGCCCTCCAGTGGTCTCCCCTCGCTAGATCCGGGCGCCCCGCTTCCCCTCGTCGCCGGTGGCCGGCGCGCCACCGGGAGGCAGCCGCCGCCACCGCTCGGTGCGCTCGGGAGGAGCCGAGCCGGCTGGCCACCCAACCGCCGAGCCAGCTGGGCCTCCCAGGCCTGCCAGCCCACGGCCCAGCACCAGGCCGCCAGATCCAGCCGAGTGGGCCTCGGCCCGTTAGGGGTGAGAAGAGGCCCCTTCCACCTTTCTTATTTTTTCTGAAAAACCCTGCTGAAAAATTGCTAAGTCTGGAGTAATAGTGCTGCTGATCCGTTTTTGCGCTGCGATTTCTCGTTGATCCGTAGATCCGATAAACGTGCCCTCAAAATAAAAGTTGCTCAGTTTTGCGTGTACTTTAATTCATCTTTTGTGATCTTTTGCATTTGAGCTCATCTTGATTGTGTAATTGTGTGCTGAACAGGGCATCAGGCCGTTAAACTGCTCCAAATTCCTGTTATGTGCTGCTGTTATTATTTTGTTGCAACTTTGCATGATGATTGTAACAAATCCATGAGGCCTATTGCATTGATTCTTTCTCCTATGTGTTAAGCATCATGTGTACTTCATTTCCATTCTTTAACTTGCCATGTTTGGGTGCTTTAGTTGTATTAAATCTTGCTGCAAAGTGGTGATCCTGATGTTATTGTGCTGCTGTTGCTGAAACTGTTATTTTGTTGCAACTTCGGTCGACGAGTGTGTCTCGACCGTTTATCGGAATTGAGTGATTCAAATTGCATATTGTTAAGCATCATGTCTACTTTAATTTCATGTATTCATCTTCATGTTAGCATTACTGGTCATATAGTTATTGACTTCCAAAGTTGCTATGCTGCTGTTTTTGACAGCCACCTCTGTTTTTCTCTAAGTCTGTTACTTTGCGATGTCATGTTGTTTGCTTAATATCTTTTGATCTATGATGTATTTTTGCATGATTCTTTTTGCCATGCCTTCCTTACCATGTCTAGTTTAATTTCATATCATTTGTGAGCATGTTTGCACTGATTAACCTGTTTATGCATTTCTCTAAACTGTGCTTCGTGATGTTGGCAGTTTGTGCCCGTAACTTGTTTTGCTTATATCTTTTCAACCGTAACTCCGCTTGGGGTGTTTTTTATATGTAACTTGATTAGTTTTTCGTGTACTTTGTTTTTATGCTATTGTTTTTTTTTGTTAACCAACCTAAAATATGGTTTAGGGCAGAACAGTACCAAATCGTTTAATCATCGTGCGACACTTAGTGATATGCCATGTTTAGGGTGTGCCTCACTTAAGTTGACTAGCATAGATAGTTTACTTTGTGCTTCACCTCTTGCCATTTTTGTGTGCTATGTCATTCTTGCTTGAGTTGCCATGTTAATAACCGTTGGTTGATCACCTGTAGCTAAGCAACTTGAACCACCGTAAACGTGCGGTATCGTCGTGTGTGACGAGTACCCCACTTAAATTGTTAGTAACCGTTCTCGACGATAGATCTGTATCGCGTTGCCGTGCCTTGTGTTGCCTCTTTCATCTTGTATTGCTCCGTAGTAATTGTGGTGCACCGTTAATTGCTTTCCTGTGTTTATCGTCTTGTGTGCTTCGCTGGTACCTCTCGGAGACGATGCGAGCTTGCGATCTACTACACCTTCGGAACCGGACTTATCAACAGGCAAGGACTATACATTACTTATGATACATTCTATTTCAACCAGCGGTTTGCATTCTAGTCTAGGTTAGGTTCGATGTTTGATCCTATCACATGTTTACAGCCTCTTTCAAACCAATACAGCCATGTCCCTTCCCAGCAAACCTTGTACTGCTATGTTACTATTGCTCGTTGCTCAGCCCCTGCTTAGTATGCATGCTTAGGATGCTACGATGTTACCCTGTTACCCCTGGGTTTGGGATATCACATTATTATATTGTTGTTGATGATATGATTATTATAATGTTGACTATAAACGACGAAGGATGGAAGATCTAGGCTATCCCGCCCCGACGCTTTGCTCCATTCGAGTCACCTAGGATCCGAGTTCCGGGTATTGGTTTTAAGACTGAGCGTGCCTAACCGCGTGTGGGATTTTATGGGGTTTCCTTTTCTTACCTACCTAGCTTCAAGCATTTCTAGTGGTGGCCCAAGCTGATTTACCATTTGAAACCGTGTGTGTGCTGGTCGTACGCTAGTTGTTTATAAACCAACCTGGACCAGTGAGGACTTAGTTCCCTTGCTGGCCCAATTTGTCCGGCTGAGGACCCGGTTTCCCATGTGTGATTAATCGGGTATCCAAACCTGCGACATACGGTAGAGTCTGATCCGAGAGCGTGGCCAGCTTTTGGATTGGTTCTCGACTCCCCGGGGGCCACCCGGATTTGTTCGTTGTTAGTTAGAGGGACCTGTCGTTTCGGATCTCTTGGAACTAAATCATAAAATGGTTGCCTGTGATGGGTAGCAACTGAGAGAGATGGGCGTGCGTGCGGAGCCTTATAATGGGCAGTTGGTACACCCCTGCAGGGTTAAATCTTTTCGAGAAGCCGTGTCCACGGTTATGGACGACTTGAGACCTACTCCTTGTTCATAGACAACAACAACTGAGATAATCTTAATATAACTTGATCAACGTGTGTGTGACTTGACTGCTTCTTCTTCGACGGGATGCGAAGAGGAGGACAAGGATAGGATAGGTGTTATGTTTGCGTATATAGGTGGATAGCAGACTGGTTGGAGGCGATTCCTCATCGAATGCTTGGATTCTTATCTTACTCTCTAGATCGTTAGCCACTTCATAAATGCTAGTGCAGCAGCAACATCACCACTTACCCCATACTTACCGTAAACTACTAGTTGTCCTAGAATGACGAGTGATGAAGTCCTTGCTGGGTCAGATGACCACTATAGTTGGATGCGGAGTACCTCTGTACTCATGATACTACCCCCAAACTATTTTCAGGGTTCTTGATCGACAACAGGTATGGTGATCGACGCTTCACGTGGATACTCGACGACGACTAGTTAGGCGGATCCCGGCGGAGGGCCTGGACCCGTGTGGTTATGGGATCGATGCTTTTCTCTTTGCCAGTAGGCATTTGATTGTAGTCTGTAATCAGACATGTACATTTCGCTGATGTATTGTATTTAAGGCAGTTGTATGCCGATTGTATGAGATGTTGTATCCTTGTATCTGTAATGTTGTGGTATCATGTTGGAAATTCGGGGCATATGACTCCGTCATATGTCGCGGTGGGACCGATATGTGCTTCGTCCCCGGATCTGGATGGAAACATCTAGATCTGGAACAGTACCGCATATCGGGCCTTACAATCAACATAGATTTGACATATGAATAAGGCATCATCATAGCGTTTCGTGAAAAGAGTTGGATCAGGGGAACCAGATTTGAAGCCCTTGCTGATGAGGAAATCTCTTAGTGTGGCATACCAAGCCCAAGTGGCTTGCTTCAGTCCGTAAAGAGCTTTCTTCAATCTGTACACCATGCCAGTATTCTTCGAGTCTTCAAAACCTAGGGGTTGACAAACATATACTTCTTCCTCGATATTACCATTGAGGAATGCACTTTTCACATCCATTTGATATAACTTGATATTATCATGGTTAGCAAATGCAAGCATGATGCGAATGGATTCAAGTCTAGAAACTGGAGCAAAGGTTCCACCGAAGTCGATACCCTCCACTTGAGTGTATCCTTGCGCTACAAGACGAGCTTTGTTCCTGATGATTTGTCCATCTTCATCGAGTTTTTTGCGGTAGATCCACTTCGTTTCGATGACATTGTGAACTCGAGGATCAGGTCGTTTGACCAGTTCCCAGACGTCATTCAGTTTGAACTGGAGAAGTTCGTCTTGCATTGACTAGATCCATTCCGTTTCTTGGAATGCCCCCAACAACTTTGGTGGGCTTCGAAATTGATACAAACGAAAAATGCCCAAAAAATTTAGCTATTCGACTTTCTCTAGCACGAGTGAGAGGACTAGGTATGTTGACGTCGGCGAGGATTTTGTCCACTTGAACTTCGTTCGCCACGCGAGGAAGACGAGGTCGATGATCTTGAGGTGCATACTCATCACTGTCATCAGACTCATTAGCATCAGCTTCAGGTTCTTCAGGAGTCTCAGGTGCCTCAGGATCATCATCAGGATCATTTGCTTCAGGATTTGGGTGTTCTTACGGAGCAGGGGGTATGTCTGTTTCGTCAAGATGGTCCACGGGTATGATATCACCAACACCCATCTTCTTGATCTGTTCATCAGGTGAAGCTTCATCTAGAATAGGAGGCAGGTGCTGTCTTAGCGAGCCGTCAGATTCATCAAATCACACATCTACAGTCTCAACAATTTTGTGATGAATGATATTGTTGACTCTGTAGCTGTGCGGGTTGATACCGTAACGAAGCATGAAACCCTCACATGCTTTAGGTACAAACTTGGATTGGTGATGAGGATCACGAATCCAACATGGTGCACCGAATACCTTGAAGTAACTTACATTGGGTTTCTTACCGACCATTAGCTCATATGACGTTTTCTTGAAGAACTTGTGAAGATACACTTGATTGACGATGTGGCAGGCAGTGTTCATTGCTTCAGCCCAGCATATGAGTGGGGTATTGTACTCAGCCAACATCATTCGAGCCATATCGATGAGTGTTATGTTATTTCTCTCAGAAAATCCATTTTGTTGAGGAGTATAGGGTGCTGAGAACTCATGAGTGATGCCCAAATCATCGAGGAATTCGTCCACACCAATGTTCTTGAACTCAGTGCCATTGTCGCTTTGAATGTGCTTGATCTTCAGGTTGTAGTTGTTCATGACTCGCTGGGCGAAGCGCTTGAAGCTTGCTGGGGTTTCTGGCTTATAGAGAAGAAAATATGCACCCAAGTATATCATGAGAAGTCATCAACAGTAACGAGACCATACATGCTACCTCCAAAGCTTGAGTACTTTGGAGGACCGAATAGATCCATGTGAAGAAGCTCCAGAGGTCTTGTTGTCGTCATGATGGTCTTCGAAGGATGCTTTTCCTTGGTTATCTTTCCAGCTTCACAAGCTCCACATAACCGGTCCTTGGTGAATCTGATTTCCTCAATCCTGAGGACATGTTTCTTCAGAACCAGTGTTTGGAGATTCCTCATTCCAGCGTGTCCGAGTCTTCTATGCCATAGCCAGCACTCTGTGGCTTGAGCCATGAGGAAGGTAGCGACCTGAGGACCTTCAGAAAAATCTACATTATGCAGGTCACCTTTCCTAACTCCACGAAAGACGATGGAGTTATCACTAACCATATAAACAACACAACCATATTTTCCGAAGAGGACAATGAGGTCAAGATCAAATAGCATAGACACAGACGTCAGGTTGTACCTGAGGGATTAAACTAGCATGACTTTGTCAATGTGTTGGTATCGAGAGCTAGCAACTCTTCTGAGGCCCAATACATTACTTTTACCTTTGTCAGGGAAGGTGATGATTTTCTTCGACGAAGGACTCAGATATGTTTCCATGAGGATTCTTCTATCACCAGTCATGTGATTAGTGAATCCACTATCCATTACCCATTCGGTCTTCCCCTGCAGAGGAATTAGTATCTCATACAACAGGTTATGAGCCAGTATCAGTTTGAAGAATTTATGATTCCTCAGAATTAATTCCTCAGGGTGTTCCTCAGGATTGATTCCTCATAATCAAATAGTATAAATTTTCTTCAACTAACTCAAGTAATATCGTCCTGGGCATATGATCTGCAAAGTTTATGATTGCCACAGGACGGGTTCTTGCAAAGAGGATTAGTTCTTCACCACCCACATTCGAATGGGTGGTCTTGAAGCATATGAGGAACGACGAGGATGATGAGAACTAATGGGACGCTGAATAGTGTTATCAGGATACTCAAATGAATAGGCGTTATTATGAGGAGCTTCCCTCTGAACAAAATGATTAGCTGAGACATAATTATAGTCATTGCCCTTTGAGGTATCGTCCTCAGATGATACCCTCAACTCATTTGCATCTGCATTCACAAGGAGGTTAGTGATGAGTTCCTTTCGAACCCAGATCTTCTTTACTGGAGCACCGTTCCAGTAGTTAGTCCCGATGTATCTGGCGACTACCTCACCATTAACATCTTTATACAGTTTATAGTTTGAGTCAAAGGACTCAACAAGCACATCTGAGTAAGCATTGTCATATCCAGATAAAGTATAGGGATCAGGAGCAGTCATCAAGTAGGTTCAGGAATGCCTTGATCAACAATGTCCTAGAGGTCCTTGTCAATGGCTTCAAGATGCATCCTCATCTTGTTCTTCTAGTACGGGTAATCCATACCATCGAAGCTGGGGAAGTTCGAAGCAACATTCATTGTACCTGAGGTCGACATAACTAAAGCTCAAGGTGGCTAAACTGAATCACATAGAACAAGGGAGCACCTTGCACTGATACCAATTGAAAGCGCAGTATATCGACCAGAGGGGGGGTGAATGGGAGATTTTCAAATTTCTTGAGGAATTACAAATTCCTCAGGACTAAGGCAATTCAAAATTGAGGATACTCACAGAACAAAGAAGTCTAAAAACATTACAGAATGTAGACATGACTACAAAGCATCATATTGTATGAAAAACAACTTCAATCGAAAGAGCTAAAGTGTAATTGATGCAATGCATGAGGAACTAGAACTGAGGAAACACAGAAGGGAAGGCATCAAGACTAGTCATCAGTGAATAAACATAAGAGTAGAGATTGAAGAGATAGAACCAGGGAACTGAAGACACTGATTTGATGGACCAGTTCAAGTTGCTGTGACAACTCTACATCTGGTTGGAGAGGCTGAGATTGAACTCAGAAGGCATAGTCTTCACCTTATTCTCCTTGAACTAAAGTCCTCAGACTCCGTCCAATTACTCAGGTGAGTCTTCAAGGTAGACTCCCAAAACCTTCACAGACTCCGTTCACTCAGGGAAGTCACAATTGCATCTTGACTTCCTCAGAATGATGGCTTCTACACCGGCTGGAAGATCACAGTCTTCAAGAGTAAAAAGCTTCGGATCACTCGAACCGACTTCCTCAGAAATTCTCAAATACTCAGGCTGGCGGTTTTCCTCACTTAAGTTCTTCATGTTCCGCAGAGGTGGGTTTATCTCAGATGACAAGTGCCAGTTTCTCTCTCGGAGCAGCCGACCCACAAATGGGGCTGGGGGAGGCTATTTATAGCCGCGGAGCAAACCCAGGTGAAATGACATAAATGCCCATGCACGAAATTACCATCGTGACCACCCTTAGGACCGTTGCTAGACATGTTCTAGCCTCTTACCACGCAACACGTCGCACGGTCCAAAGTATTCTCTCTCTCTCTCTCTCTCTCTTCTTCAAGAAAACTGCACTGAAAGTTTCGTAACTCCTCAACCGAAGTTAGATTCCTCAGTGTCCTGAAGAACAATGTCTCAGACACTCGAGGAATTGAACCTCTACTGCAGGAGATTCCTCAGGGTTTTCTTCTGGATTTCTATATGAGCACATCCTCAGAAATACATAACTCATTTTCCACAACCCCTCCAACTGTGCGGTTTTTTCCTACGACTCAAGAAGTATAAAAAGTCTTATCGTCGACTACGCTTCAACTTCGGCTTCAGCTCGAGATGCCTCAGGATGACGCATGGTTTCTTTAGCATCACCCAAATGCCTCAGGATCCTGTTTCCTCAGGATTTCACACCTCACCAGTCTTCAGGAAATATACCGATTTCTTCAATGTTCCTCAACATTTTGGGGGTCGACAGCGGTGGTTAACCTCTTCTTCAGGGACTGTTCTCCTGTGTATACTCACAAACACATCAGTCCCTTAACCATTTTGTCATCAAATACTCCAAAACCTCAAAGGGGCACTATATGCACTTACAGTAATCAATCCTTGCAACCGCGGTTACAAGCACCATTGTTTTCTCACTGGTGGCAACAGTAGAAAGATTACATAAGTGCCTTGATTATATTGGGCTGCTCACGAGGACTAAGAATTGAAGCACAAGATTGGAGAGAAGACATCACATAGATACTGGTCATGGACACATGTTGCAAGGAGGACTACTCACGGCACATCCGGGAAGAGCTCATGGTGGTGGAGAAGCTCCCGAGATGAATCCTCCCTCCGGCAGGGTGCCGGGACGAGGTCTTCTAGCGATCCAGATTTCGGGATCGCGATGGCGATGGAACAGAGGTGAAAATCATGATGTGGGGTCTCTCTTCATGGTTTTTGCATTGGGACATAAATATAGGCCGAAGGAGGGCATCGGGGGAGGTGTCCTCCTCCCAGTCGGCTAGTGGGCACGTCCCCACCCCTATCTGCGCTAGGAGGCCGCTTGGGAGTGGGGTGGCACCCCTCCGGCTCTCCTTAGGGCTTCTTGATGCTTCCGTTATGCTGATTTTTTTTATATATTTTTCTTGGAATTTTTTGGGCACTTTAAATATGGTTATAAACCTACAATTCACAAACATCGGCAGACAGAAACTGACACTTGGTGGACTGAGTTAGTAGGTTAGTCCAAATATATGTAAAAATGTATGAAAGTGTAGAAAAACATATAGCAATGTCACCCAAATGAGCATGGAACAAGCAGAAATTACCGATATGTTTGGGGCGTATAAGTTGTGAACTCAAAGCAACGAACAACTGCATTAACACTCTATGTGTAATGTAAGTAGTTCATATGACTCACAGTCATAAGCACCGCTATTTTACCCCTAATGGCAACAACATATTCTCTAGTCTCATTCTTCTGTCACTCAAGCTAGACATCAGGAGGCATGAACCCATCATCTCTTATAATTCTCCCTCTTGGAGATACAATCTACTATTTGGCCAAAATAATAAACAGTAACAGAGAACATGCAGGAATACTCAAGAACAGAAATAAAAAGGAAACTAAATGTATTACTCTCACAATCTGAACATAATTTCGTAATCCATCGGATCCCAGCAAACACAACAGAACAACGATGGAATCATAACAAAAGAGCCTTGATCATGATATGCAGCTGACAAGGTCTAAACATTGAAGCACAAGGTTGGTGATAAGACATCTACTAGCTTGCTGTGATGGACCCATGGTCCAATGTGGGAATACTCATGGAGCATCCCGGAGGCGATCATGCTGATGGAGGGCCCTCCGAAGATCAATCGTCCCTTCGGCAGGGTGTCTGGACAGGTACTATTGCTGATCCCACCTGTGCGTTTTTGGAGACAGAAGTAAATATAGGCCAAAGGGGGCACTAGGGGTGGACCCACCGAGCCAGACGGCCAGGGGGATCGGCCGACCCCTGGTCGTGCCCTACAGTCGCCTAGGCAAGGGGTGGCCCTCTCTGGCTTCCCTTCGGGCTTATGGAGTCTTCTAAAATATTGGAATTTTTGGATTTTTGTAGATTTTTCCGAGCACTTTTATTTTTCAGTTTTTCTGCATTACACGGACTAAAAAGACAAAAACTGGCACTGGGCAATAGGTTAATAGATTAGTCCAAAATATGTTGTAAATGATATGAAAGTGCATCAAAACATATAGCATTATCACCAAAAGAGGCATGGAACAAGCAAAAAGCTTGGATACGTTTGGGACGTATCACTTGCGCAACTGCTAAGAGAAAAACCACGAATCTATCGTAGGGAATATATAGCGGAAAGAGTAGTTTGGAAGAAAGAAGACCGGCCAAGCCATCGATTAGAAAGGAAGAGGATTCAATGTGGAAGCGGGGGTGGGGTCCAACAGACAAGTCCCCAGAATCAAGAAGCAAAGGGGTGTGGTCTGATCCCACGTGAGAGTAGGAAATGAGTGAAGAACGCGTGAAATGGTCGTCCCACTCTAGAGACATAAGGCCCCGATCCCAAACCGAACACACTGAGGTGATCTAATGATTCGACTGGGTAAACTGGTCGCGCAACCCTAGACAGTTCGCGCAAAGTGAAGGAACTAATAAAGTCGTTGAAAGCAACCACTCGGGGCTAAGAAGAAGAGGGGAATTTTTCTCGGCCGGGAAACGAAGAAGTTTAAATCACCACTAAGGAGCTCCAGCACCAAGGAAGAGGAAAGCTTGGAAGATAGTTCATCAAGAAATACATAGGTGAGAAAGTGGTCAGACGGGCCATAAACCACAATAATTTCCCAAGATGTGGCAATCTAGTGCTGAGAGATGATCATACTAGAATAAACCGAGTTGTGATCATAGTAAACCATATCAAGAAGTCCATATTGGTACCAAAAAGAATGTTGCTAGCTCTCCATAAACTGGAGGAAGTCCAAAAGAAGCGGTCATGACCCACAATATAGAAGAGTTTTAGCTGGGAGAAGGAGCCATTCTTAAGTTCTTGTAAGCAAGAACATATATATGCATGTCACGAACATAATCAAGAAGCTAGTTGCGACGCCCCTAGCGTCGAAACCTCTTAAATTCCAAAAAATAATCTTCCAACTAACTCATTAAATAAGATGCTAGAATCACGAGCAACATTGACAAAGTGAAGAGTAGGAAAATCATCCAAGACAATGCTCTTGGGAGAAGGGGCGAGAGGGATACCTGAGGGGATCGTGTTTTTCTCTGCCTTGCGACGCATCGCCTGCCTGCTGCTTTCTGGCAAGTTAATGGGAATAAATTTATGATTGTGCTTCCCGGTAACGGCTCTAGAAATTTGCTTGACGGGTGTAAATAACACCTTCTCGTTGGTCCCCAAAGTGGAAGTTTATGATATAGATAGAAAAAAAAATTATTTACGTGGCAACTGTAAGGTTTATCAAACCAGAAGGATTCGTGAGACGACACACTAGTAGAAAAAATCTTATTGCCAACATTAATTGCTGGCGCGTCAAATTTCAAACACGCTAGTGCTATTATTTTTTCAAATAGTGTTGTCATCTCAGTTTTTTGTACGTCAGCATATGCACATAGTGATGGCATCAAAATTGTTTGGTATGCTACTTGCAAGTGGGGGCCCATCCTAATACATAGGTTTCGTTGTATAATATGTAACACGAGCACTATTTATAGTATCTGCGGAGTGTTATTTTAATTAACGCCATAAATATAATTTCTGGTCCAATACAAAAATATAAGCTTAATTATTCTTCTATATTATTTCAGGTTTTTATATTTGTTTATTTTATCTTATTTTATTTCATAATTAAAGGGTTTTTATATTTTATGGTTTAATTTCATCTTCTTTGACATTATATGATTAAATTTGCATATAATTAAAAATAGAATTTTGTGTAAATTTGCATATATATATATGTGTGTGTGTGTTTTGTACAAATTATTATAACATTAACAATTTTATTTAGTATGTTGCACAAAATAAATAAAATAAATACAAACAAATATAGAGAACATAAATACAATATGTAATAATTCATATATTTAAAATAAACGTATATTTGTAGGTGTGAATATATATCTTTAAGACAAGTTTTAATATGTGTATAGTCTTAATGTAATTGCTGGTGTGGCCGCGTGGACCACGCCAGCAACTAGGGTTAAATCCTTCATCCCCGGCCCAACCCTCTCCTCACTCACAACCCTAATTTTGTCCCCTCTCCTCACTCATATCCTCCGCCGCCGCCCCGCTTCTCCAAAGCACGACCACACCACCGACTCCGCCGTTGCCGCCCCTCTTTCCCAACGGCCAACCATACCACCGAGTCCGCCGCCACCCTAGCGCCTCTCCAACTTCCGGCAGCACAGCCGACTACGATGTTGTCTACAGATCCCACGATCAGTTCTTCTTTCTCCTCTCTGTGTTGTTCTTCTACTGGATAAGCATTGTAGTTAGGTTCTAGGTTTAGGAATTTTTATATTATCAGTTGTACAAGGATCTTAGTGAATACACACTTTCGCCTGGGGATGGTGTTGTCGCTGATCCTGGACGCTTCGTGAGGCCTTCATGGAGTACCCCGTTGTAGGCTTCGGGAGCGTTTCTCATGTCAGGGAAGCTACTGGTGTGTAGTGGGCCACCATCGCGACCTCGGGGGGGTCGAAGACGGTTCGTGGCTCCAAAGATTCATGAAGGTTTGGCTGTTGGGGAGGAGCTTCACTTGTGACTGTCCGCCTGGGAACGACAGCCGCTGTGGAAGCAGACATGGGGCGCCCGCAACATGCGCAATGGTCGCGTGAACGGTTGTCATGGGGGAAGCTGGCAGTGCTCTTATGACCTTTGGCATTGACAGTCCGATTTTCCACAACGACAGGGCTCATGATTTAGGTGCATCAGCCTCTGGCGGGTAGCCCTCGAGTTCGCCACACCGCGGGGTAGCTATGGCAGCGGCGTGATGGGCGCCGGTGAAGTCCCACGAAGCGTGGAGCGTTGAATATGGGTACCGCCGGTCCTGGCTTGGGGAGATTCAGCGGGTCGATGATGTGCTCGTGCGAGTGGTGCATCCCAAGGCTGCCTCCGAGGGTACACTAGGGGCGCAATCCCCACAGTGTGGACCGTTCACCCCCGCCGGGCCGCTGTGGCCGTTTAGTCGATATAGGAGGCGTGGAGTTTTCACCACCTTGTGGATTGTGCTGCGGGGAGCAATGTTGAGTTAGAGCCTCTATGCCTATTCCCCATGGTGCAAGGCGTACAATTCCGTCGGACAGGGGGCCTTCGTGGATTGCGCCTTGCGGTGCTGAGGCCGATGGCGCAGACAATGTGGCTGTTGCATCCCTTGTGTTGAGGTACACATGGACCGCCCGGGCATGCACTGCTTGGCGCTAGAGAGAGGCGACGGTTTCCTCACGGGGGGGGGGGGGAAGCGATGTTGTTGACCGTAGCCAAGGAAGACGTCGCGGAACCGTCTGCGCTCCATGCGGTGCTTAACGATGATAAGCGAGAGATGGTGATGAGTGCGGAGGAGCACCACCTTCCTTCAAATTCCCTATTGAGGCGCTCGATCCGATGGAGCTTGTCGGGGCTGGGCCCGATGTGGACGTAAGGGTGCAACTGAAAAATGATGGTGAGGGCCTCCTCAAACGGTGAAAGCATTCGTCGAGAGGTGATACGTCCCAAATGTATCTATAATTTCTGCTTGCTCCATGCATGTTTTGTGTGATATTGCTATGTTTTAGATACACTTTCATACACTTTTGATCATATTTGGACTAACCTATTAACTCAGTGCACCGTAGTGCCAGTTCCTGTTTTCTGCTGTTTTTCTATTTCAGGTTTCCCCCATATTAAAAGTGCTCCAAAAATTCGAGAAAATCCAATAAAAAATGAGCGTATCGGAAGCTTTCGGAAGAGCCAAAGTGGGGCCAGAGGGCCACCACCAAACGCCCAAGCGCCCTCCTGGCGCGCCCTAGGGTGGGGCCGCGTCAGGGGACGCCTGGACCCCTAGTGGCCCCCCTTGCTGCCCCTTCGCCTATATATTCTCCATGACGGGAAACTTCCGAAGACAAAACCATTTTTCTCGATCTCGGCTCTGTGTCGCCGTCGTCGCGCTTCCAAGATTGGGAGCGCCAGCAGACCTCATCCCGACACCCTGACGGAGGGATAATTGACCTCCGGGAACTTCTCCTCCACCATGGATGCTTCTCGGATGATCCGTGAGTAGTCTACCTTGGACCATGGGTCCATGATCAGTAGCTATGTGATGTTCTCGTCCCCTATTTGTTCTTCATGGAATAGACCTTGTGAGCTGCCCTACATGATCAAGGCCCATATATAATTCTTTCTTCTGTTGCTATGCTGAGTTTGCTGGGATCTGATGGATTATGAGACTATGTTTAGTGTGTGATTGAGTAATATATTTGGTTCTTATCTTTTATATTTTTGTTGTTGATTAATTCTTGCATGTTCTCCGTTGCTGTTTATTTCTTTGGCCAAGTAGTAGGTAGTGACTCCAAGTGGGAACGTTATGCTGGATTGTGGGTTCATGCCCCCTGATGACTAGCTTGAGTGACAAAAACATGAGTCTAGGGGATGTGTTGTTGCCACAAGGGGGAAAATAACGGTTCTTGTAACCGCGGTTGCGAGGATTGTTTACTTTACGCAAAGTTCTTTTAATGCAGTTGTGTGTTGCTTTGGGTTTAAACTTTGGGTGGGGCTCGCAACTTAATACCAACAAGATATTATGGATAGATATCTCAAGGTGGATGATTAGTAGCAGATGCAGTTCGATTTCGGTCTACTTATTTTGGCGTACCACCCATGCTTTTGAGCCTCTTCCTTTCTTTGTAGCATAGTTAGCATTGCGGTGCATTTTTAATCCTGTCAATTGCCTAGCTGTGATTTGTTTACCTTGAATAGCAGTTTTATTATCTTTTGGGAGTGAGACATCACTAGTGAACATCATGGGGCCCCGGTTCATATTCTCATCATTGTTTACACGCTCGATTTATTTCCTGGTTTTCCTTTCCAGTTGCAATAACTATTATCCTTTATCCCTTGTGTTTGATACTTTGTAAAAAACAAGGCCGGAGAGATTGAAAACCTCTCTGAACTTTGTTGGGAGCAAAGTTATCTATGTCTGTGTGCAGGTCCACGTCAACCGCCTAATTTCTAGCGCTGTTGTCACCTACTTGTCTCTTTTGGAGTCCTACTGGAGACAAACCCTATCTTCTACGTTAGGGGAAATTACCTACTATCCTACATCTCACCATCCACTTGTGGTAAGCAACGAAGGGCGAGAAGCTATTATCATCTCTCGCACATCAAGCAAATTTTTGGCGCCGTTGCCTGGGACTCAATCTACAAGATAGGGGAGTTTCACACTGTCTTTTACCTTTGCTTTTTAGTCTTGTTAGTTTATCTTTCAGTTTTTATCTTTGTGTCCCTTATCGAAAATCACAAAAAAATTACGTTTGCCTGCTGCAGCTATGGGTTCCACTGAAAACACCAAGTTGTGTGACTTCACTAGTCGCAACAACAATGATTTTATCTGCACTCCTATTGCCACACCTGCCACTTTAGCTACCTCTTATGAAATTAAACCTGCTTTGCTAAACCTTGTCATGAGAGATCAATTCTCTGGTGCAGGAGATGATGCTTCTTTAAACTTAAATAACTTTGTTGAGCTATGTGATATGCAAAAGTATAAAGAAGTACAAGGTGATGTTGTTAAGCTTAAGCTTTTTACTTTCTCTTTGAGGGAAGGAGCTAAAATCTGGTTTCAATCCTTACGTAGGAATAACATAGATTCTTGGGATAAGTGCAAAGATTCTTTTATTGGGAAGTACTACCCAACTACCAAACTTATCCAATTGAGGAGTAACATTATGAAATTTAAGCAATTGGATAAGGAACACGTTGCCCAAGCTTGGGAACAAATGAAATCTCTTGTTAATCAATGCCCTACACATGGTTTGACTACTTGGATGGTTATCCGTACTTTTTATACAGACTTGAACTTTACCTCGCGGAACCTGTTAGATTCGGCCGCGGGAGGAACATTTATGTCAACAACACTTGGTGCTGCCACAAAACTTCTAGATGAGATGATGACCAACTATTCCCAATGGCACACCGAACGGGCTCCAACAGGTAGGAAGTTGACTTGATTATGTCTTGATTATGTCTCTACTTACCAAGCAATCTTCTATTGATCCTCATGATGTCCCTTTAAATTCTTTGGTTGCTCAAGAACAAGTAGATGTGAACTTTATCTCTAGAAACAACTTCAATAATAATGCTTATAGGGGTAATTTTGCTAGCAATCCTAGACCGTTTCCATCCAATTATGGGAACAACAACACTTATCCTAGCAACAAGAACCCCACTTATGAATTAGAAAGCATACTTAAAGAATTTATCACTACCCAAAAAGCCTTCAACAAGAGTGTAGAAGAGAAATTAGACAAATTAGATAATCTATCTTTGAAGGTAGATAGCTTATCCCTTGATGTCGAGATGCTTAAAATTAGAACCTCTCCCCTTGAGGAGAGGAAGACCACTCCTATTAATGCTATCCAATTACAAATTAATGAAAATATTAGGATGATTGCTAAACTTAAAGAAAGATGGGCTAGAGAAAAAGAGGAAGAGGACAAAATTAAGAGCCTTCCTACACACCACACTATTGCTACTATCCAAGTTGTTGAGGATACCCAAACTTTTAGCAACCAACACACTCCTAGTCCCATTGGATCTATTAATGGTGATGCTATTACCTCAACCATAGAATAAGAAACTCCTATGAACATAGAGGCTTTCAAACAAGTGAGCCTAGATGAAACCATTATCACCTTTGATAGTAGTGACATTGATTTTTATAGTTGCACCCTCTCAGAAGTTATTTGCTTACTACACAAAATGTCTAGAGACCTCCGCACTAGCACACTAAATCTTGCCTTCACGAAGCATATCACTAATGCTCTCATCAAAGCTAGGGAGGAGAAGCTTAGAGTAGAAGTCTCCATACCTAGGAAGCTAGATGATGGATTGGATCCTATGATAAAAGTTAAATTGAATAACTTCTCTTGCTATGCTTTATGTGATGTTGGAGCTAGTACCTCCGTTATGCCCAAAAGAATGTATGACATGTTTGAATTGAAACCTTTTGATCCTTGTTCTTTTGGTGTTCGTCTTGTTGATTCTTCCATAAAGAAACCTTTGGGGAAGATCGGTGATGCTCTTATCATTGTCAATGAAAATTATGTTCCCGTTGATTTCACTATTATGGATATAGAGTGGGAACCTTTATGTCCAATTATTTTTGGACGTCCTTTTCTTTGCAACATTGGTCTTGTTATTGACATGAAAGAGGGGAATATAAAATTTCAATTCCCTCTGAAAAAGGGGATGGAACACTTCCCTAGGAAGAAGATTAAGTTACCTTTTGATTCCGTTACACGGGCAAGCTATTCTCTCTCTCCCTCTCGATAAAACTTGATTTTTTTTTGCTTATGCCTAGAGTAAAGGTTTAAAAGAAATCGATTGTTGGGAGGCAACCCAAGATGTTTTTACTTCTGTTTTTAGTGGTCTTGATGATTGTTACTACTGTAGCAATATCATTGTATCTTTATTTTTAAGCTTTATGCCAAGTTTAGCCTCCGATTGCAAGAAAGTTCAAAAGTTGTGACATGCTGTCCAGAAAACAGATTCTGTCCTTGGACGGAAAAATTCACGACAAATCACCAGATCATCTTTTAGATCTGAATTTTTTTGACAGCGTGATCCATACAATTAAATTTCGAGCGTCTGTTCTGAGTTTTTTTTATTTGAGTTGCAGAAGTACCCCAAAAAAAATTATTTACTACCTGTTGTTCTGTTTTTCACAGATTCTGCCATGTTTTGCCTTTCCTTACTTTTGCAAACCTTAAGCTTGCTTTTTCTCTACAAGAAATTTTTGGCAATCTTGAGAAACAGTAATCTTCAAGAATATCTTTACTTTGAGTAGGAGAAAATTATTTTATTAATGGTGCTAACC
The DNA here is from genome assembly GCA_950022295.1 of Bromus sterilis. Lineage (NCBI taxonomy): Eukaryota > Viridiplantae > Streptophyta > Magnoliopsida > Poales > Poaceae > Bromus > Bromus sterilis. The sequence continues at coordinate 238,693,624 of OX465596.1, forward strand.
TCTCTAACCAGCTTATGATGGGTTATGTATAAAGGGAGTTTTCAAGTGTGCGAGGAAAGATGATGAAAGAAGACCAGGGAGTGTCAAACGCTCAAGCTTGGGGATGCCCCTATGCATCCCCAATAAATATTCAAGGAGACTCAAGCGTCTAAGCTTGGGGATGCCCCCGTGCATGCCGTTCTCCATCAACAATCATCAGTTCGTCCCCCGTCTCACTATATTTTTATCACTTCATGCGTTATGTGCTATGTTTGGAGCCTCTCGCTCTTAGATTTCCTTGTTAGTTTTCTTTAGATTTGCTTTCTGTTCATAAGATGTTAGAACCCATCTTACTTTGTGTGGGAGAGAAACACGCTCCACTTCAAACTAGAACACATCATAGGACTTCATGCTTATCTTTCTTTTGTTGTGTGTTCTTTATCTTTTTGTAGTTGCTGTCATGTTTAGTTCTTAGTTTTCATTTTTATCTTTTTCAAGAGCTTTAGATTTTGTTTAGTTTGTTGCTGGAACTCTCTTTAGTTTTCATGCTTATCTTGTTAAGAGAGTTGGTTGTTGCACTGAGTTGTGTCTTGTCTTGAAGTAGGTAATTGAGGTTGCTATTAATTGTAGTAGTAACTTGCAATAGTTTTGAGGTATTGTTGTGAGTAATGTTTGAACTTTTAGTGTCAAGATCTCTAGCCTATTAGTGATAGGTTTCGTATTTTGGGAAATCCATGCTTATTTTCAAAAACTACAAAACTAGTTGAGAACTCTAGCTACTAGATGGATCACTAATCTTTGGAGGTATTGGATATTAGAGTACACTCACCTACCATGATTCGAGGATGCGCAAGGATAACAAAACCCCCATACACACCTCCTCAGGGTACTTGTCTCTTTGTGAACCTCCTTATTAGATTGAGAGTTACGATAATAAGTGCATGAGTTCTTCGGACTAATGTAAGTATTGAAAGTTGACACTTTCACCTCCTCATATTTGCTAGCCTCTCCCGTGCCGTGCATTGCCTTCTTCTCACTCCGAGAGTTGGCGTCCACCTTTGCCGGTACATCCAAACCCTTGGCATGATACGCTCTGTCATCATAAACCTCCTTATATCTTTCCTCAAAATAGCCACCATACCTACCTATCAAGGCATTTCCATAGCCTTCACGAGATATATTGCCATGCAACATCCACCTCTTCATGACTTGATCTTCATGTCATACATGTTCCTGCTACACTGGCAGAGGCATACATTGCATACATCATGATAGCTACATCTTCTTTATGTTTTGAGTACCTTTTAAAGTGTGAAAGATCTTCTATACCCTCCTGTAAATTAGAGTGTTGCCCTTAAGTGAGGAAAAGATCCCAAAGTGGACAAAATGAAAGATCCCAAAGTGGACAAAATGAAAGATCCCAAAGAGGACAAATGAGAGTTAAATAGAAAGAGTCATTGAGGCCACAAAAAAATAGAAAAAGAGAAAATAAAAATAAAAAGAGAGAAAGGGGCAACACTACTATCCTTTTGAAAAATCCACACTAGTACTCCCTCTTATCCTTGTACTCCAGAGAGATGATCATTCATGCATATAGCTATGTGGGGACCTTCACACTATAGAACTTGGCTTGCATATTCCAAGGCTGAGCCTCCTCTAAAGAGCTCTAGGCCTTCATTAGCGAGCAAGTTAGATGCACCCCAACTACTTCAATTGGAGAGCTTTCTAGCTCATATGTGCATCCGTTGCATGACAATCCCTACTCCTCGTATCATATCTATCATTTGGCCTTCTTGCCTATGATTGTCCTCATTGATGTGAGCCTTTATCACCTTTTTTTCTTCCCCCTCCACCATATCACTCTCTCTTTGCCATCCTAAGTGTCAACTCTCGTGCTTACGCTCATCCATTGCATGAGTGCTCAAAACGTCGAAAAGGATTGGATCAATTTGACTTGTACCTGGTTAGTGGTCTGGGAATGAGTCAAGATAAGATTCCAAAGAAGACTAAGTGTGAATCTTTAGTAGATTGAGTTCTCAACAATTACATTTTTTATCTCGTATTCCCATCTCCCACTTCTTGCATGCAAACACCATCTGGAGACATTCGAGTCACGGACAGCGAGAGCTCTTGCACCTTTATGTTCTTATGTTGCTTGTTTCAATGCTAATATTGAATCTTTCTTGTTATGACTTGAATTGAATTACATACCTTGATTGATTTACTTTCAAAGTTCTTATATGGTTGTTAGTATGTCACCATAGAAATTATGCTTGTTATCATTTACCTACTCAAGGACGAGAAGGAATTAAGCTTGGGGATTTTGATACATCCCAAACGTATCTATAATTTATGCTTGCTCCATGCATGTTTTGTGTGATATTGCTATGTTTTAGATACACTTTGATCATATTTGGACTAACCTATTAACTCAGTGCACCTTAGTGCCAGTTCCTGTTTTCTGCTGTTTTTCTATTTCAGGTTTCCCCCATATTAAAAGTGCTCCAAAAATTCGAGAAAATCCAATAAAAATGAGCGTATCGGAAGCTTTCGGAAGAGCCAAAGTGGGGCCAGAGGGCCACCACCAAGCGCCCAGGCGCCCTCCTGGCGCGCCCTAGGGTGGGGCCGCGTCAGGGGACGCCTGGACCCCTAGTGGCCCCCCTTGCTGCCCCTTCGCCTATATATTCTCCGTGACGGGAAACTTCCGAAGACAAAACCATTTTTCTCGATCTCGGCTCTGTTTCGCCGTCGTCACGCTTCCAAGATTGGGAGCGCCAGCAGACCTCATCCCGACACCCTGACAGAGGGATAATTGACCTCCGGGAGCTTCTCCTCCACCATGGATGCTTCCCGGATGATCCGTGAGTAGTCTACCTTGGACCATGGGTCCTTGATCAGTAGCTATGTGATGTTCTCCTCCCCTCTTTGTTCTTCATGGATTAGACCTTGTGAGCTTCCCTACATGATCAAGGCGCATATCTAATTCTTTCTGCTATTGCTATGCTGATTTTGCTGGGATCTGATGGATTATGAGACTATGTTCAGTTTATGATTGAATAATATATTTGGTTATTATCTTTTATATTTTTTTTCTTGAATAATTCTTGCATGTTCTCCGTTGTTGCTTATTGCTTTGGCCAAGTAGTAGGTAGTGACTCAGAGAGGGAACATTATGCTCGATTGTGGGTTCATTCCCCCTGATGACTAGCTTGAGTGACAGAAACATGAGTCTAGGGGATGTGTTGTTGCCACAAGGGGGAAAACAGTGGTGCTTGTAACCGCGGTTGCAAGTATTGTTTACTTTACGCAAAGTTCTTTTAATGCAGTTGTCTGTTGCTTTGGGTTTACACTTTGGGTGGGGCTCGCAACTTAATACCAGGGAGATGTTCTGGATAGATATCTCAAGGTGGATGACTAGTAGTAGATGTAGTTGGATTTCGGTCTACTTATTTTGGCGTACCGCCCCTTCTTTTGAGCCTCTTACTTTCTTTGTAGCATAGTTAGCATTGCGGTGAGTTTTTAATCCTTTCAATTGCCCACCTGTGATTTTTTTACCTCGCATAGCAGTTTTATCTTCTTTTGGGAGAGAGACACCACTAGTGAACATCATTGTACCCGGTCCATATTCTCATCACTGCTTACACGCTCAATTTATTTCCTGCTTTTACTTTCCAGTTGCAATAACTATTATCCTTTATCCCTTGAGTTTTATCCTTTGTAAACAACAAGCCCGGAGAGATTGACAACCTCTCTGAACTTCGTTGGGAGAAAAGTAACTTGTGGGTGTGTGTGTTCAGGTCCACGTCATACGCCTAATTTCTAGCGCTGCTGTCACCTACTTGTCGCTTTCGGAGTCCTACGGGAGAAAAACCCTATCCTCTACGTTAGTGGAAATTTGCTGCTACCCTACAACTCACCTTCCACTTGGGGTAACCAACAAAGGGAAAAAATCCGTTATCATCTCTCGCACATCAAGAGGTCACTTCGGACTTTGAGGAAGTCGTCGAAGATGTCGCTGGGGTGCGGGTTGCAGAACTGCGTTGCGATAAATGCAGGTTGGGGAAGACCGTTTGCCAGATTTTAGCTTCAGGCCAGCCGAGGCGGATGACTTGGGCACGAGGTGCGGAGACAGGAGCGCACAATTGGATATGCTGGCGCTCAGCGTCTTCCGAGGGTGATCGGGATGACCAACCGTGAAGCTGCTCCCGCGCCTCCAATTGTGTTGATGATGATATGGCGATGTTGGACCCCTGGGCAGCATGCTCATCGGTGGAGCCTGGGCATCTCGTGGTTTCGCCATCGTTGATGGAGATGGTACAGCGAGGCACGTGATCGGCTCGCGACGGAGCGGGATCCGTAGCAATGGGTTGGAGAAGCCGAGTTGCGTCGTCCTCCGAGAGCGATGGCGAGGCGTACTGTTCCTATCGGGATTCTACATGCATGTGTTGATGGATTCATGGCGGTGTTGAGGAGACGAAGGAGGTGGGACGCCATGCTCCTTGGTCGACAGCGTTGGGTTGATGCTGCAGGAGCTCTCATGTCTTGAGTAGGCCGTCGATCAACGAAGATGGTTGAAGGAGCAGTGTCGAAGGAGCACTAAGCGTGGAACCGGGTTGCGACGCCTGTTGTGCGGGAGGCTGGTTGGAGGAACCCCCTCACTCTCCTCTATGGTGTTGTTTTGGTCGGGCTCGTCGCGAGTGGAGGTGGCGCTTGGCCCCGCCTGGCCTCTTCCAAGGTTTTCTCAAGCTTGGGTGGCGCGCATCATGACTAATTGCTGCATCTTCGTGTACTCGGTTTGTGTCCAACGACCAGATCAAGACCGCTTTTGGAATCCCAACTTTATTCATACTTCATCTACATATTCGCAGTATTCAGATTGCTTTATCATAGTTCTTGCTTGTTCTTCGATTGCTTGCAGGCACTAGACCTTCGTGGTCAGGTTGATCGTGCTCCGGCGTGGTCAATAACCTTCAGGAGATTGGTTTAGCGATTGCTAAGGCGCAACGTCGTTGCACGTTTGTAGTCGGATCGTCAAAGTCGACTCCATCAAATCGTAGTTATCATCTCATCGAAAGATCGGGACACCCCGCCTCTATCAAACGTGCAACGACATGACTACCATAGTTACAGCCACAACCCCTGCTAATATACCTACTGGAGAATTTACTAGAGATCGTGCACACCAATTAAATTATCAGGTACTTTTGCTTCTTGGTAATGTTTCTAATGTTCATGTGAATATGATGCTGCCTAACGTCGATATATTTCTGTTGCTGACAAATGAAGGACCTAGCATGGACAAGAAGGATGAGCATTGGAGCATGTTCAAGCATGAAGATGACGAGGACATAATTATCATGGATATGACCATTAATTCCTCTATATTTGATCAAGAAATGAAGTCAATACAAAGGGGCATGATTGTGTGCTGTACAAGAAGTTATTTCACGTCACTTTTGGCCCAAGAGAAGATAGAGACCAAGTCTTTCACGTCATGGACTCAGATTCGGACTGCAGAGATATACCCAACTTCAAACAGCCGCCGTTTCTATATACGAACTCCAAATTGGGTGATTCTTTTTTCTGGTGATAGCTTATCTCGTCTAGTTTCCAACGCAATTGGTTTCACCTTCAAATTCCTTCGGAGCGTGGAGATATTGCAAAAACGGTGCGACCCAGCAGCAGAATCCGAATCAAAGTCCAACTCAATAGGTGTTGCATCACCTCCACATGGGCCCAAGTGCCTTGTACGACCTAGGTTTAGTTTTAGGACTCCTTGGGACGTCCTTCCACCCCCTTGGCCTCCACCCTTTAGTCATATATAAGTAGATCAACCCCTAGGGTTTTTCTTTGGATTTCTTTTAGTTAAAAAGACTGCTTAGCTAATTGCTGCATCTTCGTGTACTCGGTTTGTGTCCAACGACCAGATCAAGACCGCTTTTGGAATCCCAACTTTATTCATACTTCATCTACATATTCGCAATATTCAGATTGCTTTATCATAGTTCTTGCTTGTTCTTCGATTGCTTGCAGGCACTAGACCTTCGTGGTCAGGTTGATCGTGCTCCGACGTGGTCAATAACCTCCGGAGATTGGTTTAACGATTGCTAAGGCGCGACGTTGTTGCACGTTCGTAGTCGGATCGTCAGAGTCGTCTCCACCAAATCGATAGTTATCTCTCATCGAAAGATCGGGACACCCCGCCTCTATCAAGTGGTATCAGTTTTCAGGTTGCTCGGTGAGAATTCCACATCCATATATTAGATCTGTTTTTTTTATCACCTATCATCCACACAAAAAGCCATAAAAATAGGATTAGATCATCATATCCAAACCAATTTGAGACTTTGCAATTTTCTTTTCGGTGCTTTGCTTTATTGAATCATCGGTTGCATCGTCGTGTTCAGTTGCTGGTCTTAGTATCTAGTCCTTTAGAGTTTCGAGTTCTGTTCACGTTAGTCACCGCCGCCGCTGCACCATCATCCCATCCGCTGCCTACTTCTATCATCCACCATAGAAAAAGAGAGAAAAAGAGTTGAAAAAGAGAGAGAAAAAAGAAAAAGGAAAAAAATAAAGAAAAAAGGAAAAAAGGGAAAAAAGAAGAAAAATTTCGGATCTATCTCTAGTTGAACTCGTATTTGAAATCTCGTCGGAATCAGTTTTGAGCAGTGTCCACTAAAACGGGCATAACTTTGTCATCCGAAGTCCGTTTTGGATCCACGTATACTCAAATTAAAGATATTTCCGAGCCGCTTCTAAATAGTTCTGGAGCTAGTGTGTTATTTGAAACTCCAGATCTTCTTCTAAGACGGTCTTTTTGACCTCTAAAGTTTCCGAACACTGTTTTTGGCAGATTTTGGGCTGATTCTCATTTTTTTTGACACCTCATCCGAACTCTAAATTGAGTGATTCTTATTGCGTCGGAAAGCTTAAGTCAGTGCCCTATTGGAGGAAAAATATCAAAAAAATTAGCAAATATATTTCAGAGGAAAGTTGTAGCAAGAATATTGGTGTATCTTGATTTGGAGCCTATTTTCACCATTATCTTTGCTCTGTTGATGATCTTCACTTATATCTTGCTATTCAGAGCTACTTCATATCATTCATTGCTGCTAGTTGTGTTGCGCCGTGACCACATTAGTGTTCTAGGCTCGCGTCTCTAGTCCGGTCTAGACTAGGACCAGCACAGTATCGTCGTTGAGCGTTAATTCAATTTTGCATCTCTGAATTGATTATTGCTGATATTTTTGCCACCATATTAAAGCCTTCCAAGCTCCACATATTTCTACATCGTGTATACGTGCGTTCACCTGGCAATCGCTCTACTTAATCTTTGGAGTTCTTTGACACCGTTGGTTGCCGATCACCACCTGCTGCATGGTAAGAACTAGTAAGACATTGATATTTGCTATCCTGTGAGCGTTTTACCACCACATCCTAGTAGTTCATAGGGACATATACTTGTGATTTGTTTCTTGTTTTCTACTAATCATGGCAGGTTCTGGAGTTAGATCTTCTTGGGCGGCAACTATAGTTGGAGATTTTCCACCACCTACAACTACACAACAGTCACTGCAAAAAGTAAACACACATAAGCATGCACATGATCAGGTTATTGTTTCTATACCACACTTTCATGGACGTCTAAGACCTGATTTATACATTGAGTGGGAGTTTGAAATAAATGATATATTTGTTTCCCATAATTTTCTTGAGCATAAGAAAGTAAAAACTGCAATTAGTGCTTTCAAGGATTTTGCTTCTATTTGGTGGAATGAATATTGTAGTTTATATCCTGATTATATACCTAATACTTGGAATGATCTCAAACTTGCTATGCGATATAGATTCGTTCCCTCTTATTATACTCGTGACAAGGTTAGGAAATTAAAAAATTTAAAACAAGGTACTAAAACTGTTTCAGAATATTATGATGCTTTAGAAACTACATTCTTGCATTCTCTTTTAGAGGAAAGTGAAGAATATTTCATGGACATATTTTGGGAAGGTTTAAACCGTGACATTCAGGATATCCTAATTCATGAAAAGTGTTATCCTATGGATCGTTTGTTTCGTCTTGCTTATAAAGCTGAACAGGAAATCGACAGACGTGTTGCCCAGAAGACGAACAAGCGGAATGTGCAAATACCACAAGTTGAGAAGGTTGTTCCTTCAACCACTATGAGCACTACCATAACCACATCAATTGTCGTAAGCACTCCTCCAATATCTGATCTATCATCACAAAAAGGTAATGAAAAAGGTATGGATCTTTCCCCTCCACATGAGAACCTTGTTGATTTAAAAGCAACATGTGTTGAGCTATCCAGTAGTTTCATCACACAACCAATTTTCGAGAATGTCATAACTTCACATGAAGATGTTGCTTGCCTAATAGACTTGAATACATCATGTCTTGAGTTACCTGTTGATTTGAGCACACTATCTATTTTGGATAATCATGTTACTATTATGAAACTGCCAATGCTTAATCATTTTGATATGACCTCTAATCTTGGTGATGATTCTGCGTCGAATGACTTGTTGCATGACTACTTAGTTAAGCCTGTTGTAGCATGTCCTTCGAAAAACATTAACGTTTCTTCACCGGTATTGGGATGATTTAATGATGAGCATTGTACATCTTTAGATATGAATAAGAGCTTCACTTATATATGCAAACTGAGTTGCAATACTTTCATGTCGTTTATGTATTGTGATGATCATATATGTTTATATTTCACGACATACGAAAGTTACTCATATATATACATGTCTTACATGTCCAAAAACTAAGGGAAGTAAGAATAGATGACATATATATATACAACATGTACACCTTGTCTCTTTTGTTAGCCACATTTCAGATTAAGAAACGCCGGGGACGGCTTTATTTTCAAGAAGGGGAGGATGATGAGGACATGACTACCATAGTTACAGCCACAACCCCTGCTAATATACCTACTGGAGCAATTACTAGAGATCATGCACACCAATTAAATTATCAGGTACTTTTGCTTCTTGGTAATGTTTCTAATGTTCATGTGAATATGATGCTGCCTAACGTCGATATATTTCTGTTGCTAACAAATGAAGGACCTAGCATGGACAAGAAGGATGAGCATTGGAGCATGTTCAAGCATGAAGATGACGAGGACATAATTATCATGGATATGACCATTAATTCCTCTATATTTGATCAAGAAATGAAGTCAATACAAAGGGGCATGATTGTGTGCTGTACAAGAATTTATTTCACGTCACTTTTGGCCCAAGAGAAGATAGAGACCAAGTCTTTCACGTCATGGACTCAGATTCGGACTGCAGAGATATACCCAACTTCAAACAGCCGCCGTTTCTATATACGAACTCCAAATTGGGTGATTCTTTTTTCTGGTGATAGCTTATCTCGTCTAGTTTCCAACGCAATTGGTTTCACCTTCAAATTCCTTCGGAGCGTGGAGATATTGCAAAAACGGTGCGACCCAGCAGCAGAATCCGAATCAAAGTCCAACTCAATAGGTGTTGCATCACCTCCACATGGGCCCAAGTGCCTTGTACGACCTAGGTTTAGTTTTAGGACTCCTTGGGACGTCCTTCCACCCCCTTGGCCTCCACCCTTTAGTCATATATAAGTAGATCAACCCCTAGGGTTTTTCTTTGGATTTCTTTTAGTTAAAAAGACTGCTTAGCTAATTGCTGCATCTTCGTGTACTCGGTTTGTGTCCAACGACCAGATCAAGACCGCTTTCGGAATCCCAACTTTATTAATACTTCATCTACATATTCGCAATATTCAGATTGCTTTATCATAGTTCTTGCTTGTTCTTCGATTGCTTGCAGGCACTAGACCTTCGTGGTCAGGTTGATCGTGCTCCGACGTGGTCAATAACCTCCGGAGATTGGTTTAACGATTGCTAAGGCGCGACGTTGTTGCACGTTCGTAGTCGGATCGTCAGAGTCGTCTCCACCAAATCGATAGTTATCTCTCATCGAAAGATCGGGACACCCCGCCTCTATCAAGATGATGAGGACATGACTACCATAGTTACAGCCACAACCCCTGCTAATATACCTACTGGAGCAATTACTAGAGATCGTGCACACCAATTAAATTATCAGGTACTTTCGCTTCTTGGTAATGTTTCTAATGTTCATGTGAATATGATGCTGCCTAACGTCGATATATTTCTGTTGCTAACAAATGAAGGACCTAGCATGGACAAGAAGGATGAACATTGGAGCATGTTCAAGCATGAAGATGACGAGGACATAATTATCATGGATATGACCATTAATTCCTCTATATTTGATCAAGAAATGAAGTCAATACAAAGGGGCATGATTGTGTGCTGTACAAGAAGTTATTTCACGTCACTTTTGGCCCAAGAGAAGATAGAGACCAAGTCTTTCACGTCATGGACTCAGATTCGGACTGCAGAGATATACCCAACTTCAAACAGCCGCCGTTTCTACATACGAACTCCAAATTGGGTGATTCTTTTTTCTGGTGATAGCTTATCTCGTCTAGTTTCCAACGCAATTGGTTTCACCTTCAAATTCCTTCGGAGCGTGGAGATATTGCAAAAACGGTGCGACCCAGCAGCAGAATCCGAATCAAAGTCCAACTCAATAGGTGTTGCATCACCTCCACATGGGCCCAAGTGCCTTGTACGACCTAGGTTTAGTTTTAGGACTCCTTGGGACGTCCTTCCACCCCCTTGGCCTCCACCATTTAGTCCTATATAAGTAGATCAACCCCTAGGGTTTTTCTTTGGATTTCTTTTAGTCAAAAAGACTGCTTAGCTAATTGCTGCATCTTCGTGTACTCGGTTTGTGTCCAACGACCAGATCAAGACCGCTTTTGGAATCCCAACTTTATTCATACTTCATCTACATATTCGCAATATTCAGATTGCTTTATCATAGTTCTTGCTTGTTCTTCGATTGCTTGCAGGCACTAGACCTTCGTGGTCAGGTTGATCGTGCTCCGGCGTGGTCAATAACCTTCAGGAGATTGGTTTAGCGATTGCTAAGGCGCAACGTCGTTGCACGTTTGTAGTCGGATCGTCAAAGTCGACTCCATCAAATCGTAGTTATCATCTCATCGAAAGATCGGGACACCCCGCCTCTATCAAGTGGTATCAGTTTTCAGGTTGCTCGGTGAGAATTCCACATCCATATATTAGATCTGTTTTTTTATCACCTATCATCCACACAAAAAGCCATAAAAATAGGATTAGATCATCATATCCAAACCAATCTGAGACTTCGCAATTTTCTTTTCGGTGCTTTGCTTTATTGAATTATCGGTTGCATCGTCGTGTTCAGTTGCTGGTCTTAGTATCTAGTCCTTTAGAGTTTGAAATAAATGATTTATTTGTTTCCCATAATTTTCTTGAGCATAAGAAAGTAAAAACTGCAATTAGTGCTTTCAAAGATTTTGCTTCTATTTGGTGGAATGAATATTGTAGTTTATATCCTGATTATATACCTAATACTTGGAATGATCTCAAATTTGCTATGCGATATAGATTCGTTCCCTCTTATTATACTCGTGACAAGGTTAGGAAATTAAAAAATTTAAAACAAGGTACTAAAACTGTTTCAGAATATTATGATGCTTTAGAAACTACATTCTTGCATTCTCTTTTAGAGGAAAGTGAAGAATATTTCATGGACATATTTTGGGAAGGTTTAAATCGTGACATTCAGGATATCCTAATTCATGAAAAGTGTTATCCTATGGATCGTTTGTTTCGTCTTGTTTGTAAAGCTGAACAGGAAATCGACAGACGTGTTGCCCAGAAGACGAACAAGCGGAATGTGCAAATACCACAAGTTGAGAAGGTTGTTCCTTCAACCACTATTAGCACTACCATAACCACATCAATTGTCGTCAGCACTCCTCCAATATCTGATCTATCATCACAAAAAGGTAATGACAAAGGTATGGATCTTTCCCCTCCACATGAGAACCTTGCTGATTTAAAAGCAACATGTGTTGAGCTATCCAGTAGTTTCATCACACAACCAATTTTCGAGAATGTCATAACTTCACATGAAGATGTTGCTTGCCTAATAGACTTTAATACATCATGTCTTGAGTTACCTGTTGATTTGAGCACACCATCTATTTTGGATAATCATGTTACTATTATGAAACTGCCAATTCTTAATCATTTTGATATGACCTCTAATCTTGGTGATGATTCTGCGTCGAATGACTTGTTGCATGACTACTTAGTTAAGCCTGTTGTAGCATGCCCTTCGAAAAACATTAATGTTTCTTCACCGGTATTGGGATGGTTTAATGATGAGCATTGTACATCTTTAGATATGAATAAGAGCTTCACTTATATATACAAACTGAGTTGCAATACTTTCATGTCGTTTATGTATTGTGATGATCATATATGTTTATATTTCATGACATACGAAAGTTACTCATATATACATGTGTTACATGTCCAAAAACTAAGGGAAGTAAGAATGGATGACATATATATATACAACATGTACACCTTGTCTCTTTTGTTAGCCACATTTCAGATTAAGAAACGCCGGGGACGGCTTTACTTTCAAGAAGGGGAGGATGATGAGGACATGACTACCATAGTTACAGCCACAACCCTTGCTAATATACCTACTGGAGCAATTACTAGAGATCGTGCACACCAATTAAATTATCAGGTACTTTCGCTTCTTGGTAATGTTTCTAATGTTCATGTGAATATGATGCTGCCTAACGTCGATATATTTCTGTTGCTGACAAATGAAGGACCTAGCATGGACAAGAAGGATGAGCATTGGAGCATGTTCAAGCATGAAGATGACGAGGACATAATTATCATGGATATGACCATTAATTACTCTATATTTGATCAAGAAATGAAGTCAATACAAAGGGGCATGATTGTGTGCTGTACAAGAAGTTATTTCACGTCACTTTTGGCCCAAGAGAAGATAGAGACCAAGTCTTTCACGTCATGGACTCAGATTCGGACTGCAGAGATATACCTAACTTCAAACAGCCGCCGTTTCTACATACGAACTCCAAATTGGGTGATTTTCTTTTTTCTGGTGATAGCTTATCTCGTCTAGTTTCCAACGCAATTGGTTTCACCTTCAAATTCCTTCGGAGCGTGGACATATTGCGAAAACGGTGCGACCCAGCAACAGAATCCGAATCAAAGTCCAACTCAATAGGTGTTGCATCACCTCCACATGGGCCCAAGTGCCTTGTATGACCTAGGTTTAGTTTTAGGACTCCTTGGGACGTCCTTCCACCCCCTTGGCCTCCACCCTTTAGTCCTATATAAGTAGATCAACCCCTAGGGTTTTTCTTTGGATTTCTTTTAGTTAAAAAGACTGCTTAGCTAATTGCTGCATCTTCGTGTACTCGGTTTGTGTCCAACGACCAGATCAAGACCGCTTTTGGAATCCCAACTTTATTCATACTTCATCTACATATTCGCAATATTCAGATTGCTTTATCATAGTTCTTGCTTGTTCTTCGATTGCGTGCAGGCACTAGACCTTCGTGGTCAGGTTGATCGTGCTCCGGCGTGGTCAATAACCTTCAGAAGATTGGTTTAGCGATTGCTAAGGCGCAACGTCGTTGCACGTTTGTAGTCGGATCGTCAAAGTCGTCTCCATCAAATCGTAGTTATCATCTCATCGAAAGATCGGGACACCCCGCCTCTATCAGTACCTGGTGCGTGTCAACACAGAAGTCCGACTGGAAGCTTCTGCTGGCCCAAGATCAGCCCACCCGAAGCACCAATGACTACGCCAACATGGAGTCCAAGGCAGTTCAGAGTCCAAGGTGTGCCTATCAGGACTGGCTAGATTTGCCAATCACCTTTGTAAACCTAGACGGACTCCTCAAGACTTTGCCTAGTATATAAAGGCTGGGAGAGGAGACGTCTAGGACATCCAATCTCGCATAGCTCCACCCTCAGCAAGAGCGATCTCGCCGAGACCTCCACAATAATTGCCTCCACCATATAATACATCGAGAAGGAAGTAGGGATTTTGCCGATCAGAGCCCTGAACCTGGGTAATCCCGTGCGATCTAAACCCAGGCTTCCTACGATCTAAACCCACACTCCATCTACGATCTAAACCCAGGCTTCCTAACCATGGGATTTGCCGAGGCCGGTCCTCATCAATTGGCGGTGACCATGGGGAAGACGCATGTTGGAATCACGTTCTCGGCGCTTCCGTCACCAACAGCTAGCAACTCGGTGAATTCATCAGCACTTGACGCGTTCACGACTCGCGTATAATCCGATCTGTTCGGGTGCCTCGGCTTCGTCTCGCACCTCCCGATCTTCCGGTCGGTCTTCGCAGATCTACGCATAGGTGTCGATCTAACCTTCGGCAGGTACCAGATCTACATCAACTGGTTGAGCACTCTCCGCCTCACGGATCGAGCCCGATCGACTACATCGCCAATCGCGTCACCAGCAGCAACTAAGGACGAAGCCAAGCTGCCACAATCTACGACACCCGACCGCAAGACGACTCTCCGATTCGTCCGCGCCTCCCACCTCAGCCCGATCTTCCGAAGCATTCCCAACAATCAAGACGAGGCACTCAGCTGGGATGGCAATGACAACGAAATAACTCAAGCAAGGTGCAGGACACCGTTCTAGGTGTGGATGACGAATCGCGGAGAGCCACCCTCCGCCGTCAGAGGAAAAACTGTTGACCCCGACAACTATGGCGGAACCGGAGCAGCCGGAGCAGATAACAATCACTCCAATGACATGCCATCTACGGTTATACTTGGAGCCCCTGGATCTATACCACAAAATACCTTAAGGATCGGAGGGAGCAACCCGGGAAGTGCCACGCCCCGAGGCAACACCGGAGGAAACAACCAAGAAAACCACCAACATGAAAGGAGTCGACGCGCACCAAAAAGGAAGACATCCAGGGAGAGAATCATCCTAACTAGAGCATCAATGGACATGTTGCAAAACATGGTAAACGGCGGTAAGTCCCTACCGCAGGATGCCACATGAGATGAGCTCATGGTATACAACAAGCTATTTAGAGATATCGCGAAACAAAATAGAAGCATACAACTGGAACTCGAAGAACAACGACGAGCCGTAGACGAGTCAAGTGCCATGCGCCAAGTACTTTCAGATGACTCCTCAGACTATAGGTCCCCTTATCGGCGCCAATCCAGAGTCGGCAACATGCATCAAAAAGATAAGGACACAATCACCCGCAACCTGGAGGACACATTTCGACTCGAGGACATCGATTCGAGGACGATGAGCAACTAACCCCACCTAAAGCACTCGCCGCCGCAAAAACCTACCTCCGCTGCACACAAATCGGAGATAAAGAAGAAGCACATCACAACACCTCACGAGCGCTTAAACTCATGAGTAGCGCAATCGCCGCATCAGCACCCAAAATGTCACACGCAAGGCGTAAGACCAGGAAGCAATCACCAGGAGGAGACCCAAGCTCATCTGAAGAGGATGATGACGGTGACAACGATAGTCACCGCAACCAACCCAACGAAAACATGGATCGCGACCGGGACAAACGTAGGGAACGAAGGCACGAGGAAAAATGACACGATGCCCGAGACGAAATTACCCAAAAAAAGGAAACCGAGGACGCCGCAGGCGCGCGGCCTGAGGATATCACTCGGAGGCATCAGAATCCGATAGAGACGTTGAACCTTGCGAAGCACTCTATTTTACTCGAGCAATACGAGAGACTTGGATTCCTCGAGGATTAAGTTAACCTCGGCATGTCGGGAACCGGAATATGCATATGTAATTCCTAGTTATTACACAATCATATGGAGAGTCGAGAGCCGTACCCACTTATCTAAGCAGACAAGGCCAAGCACAGAACACTCCCAGAAAGCATCGAACATGAGGGGCATCCCATCCAGGCCCAGATGATCATCTGAGATGGGTCCTCATCATCCGCTCACAAATCTAAATGCATATGGGTGGTGAAATCCCATACTCATAGACAAGTCGCCTCAACCATATTATCGATTGGATCATAGTACTTAACATAAACAGACTCCATCCCAATAACCTAGTCGGGATCTCAGGCGGGCTCAATCATACAACAAAGTGTGCCACGTGACAGTCACGATCAATCACATCGCGATGCCCCAAGCTGCGCACATCTAAGGGCCACTTGGTGTATAAAAGACCGCCGACAGGAACACAACTAAGTTATCGAAAACCCATACTAAGTCATGCATGTTATAATCATACAGGCAGCACAAATGTCTAGTATGAACAACAGGTATCATCACATAACTCTACAATGTACTTCTTTATTGACTTACATAGAGTACACAAAGATCATATGACTATGATCCATCATTACATCAAGCAACGGAAGAAAAATAGGTCTGAGTAAAGACAAGATTAACAAATGCCTTAGAGAAGCCTTGTTCAACATACATGCCCTTCCACGAGGGACCAGACTGCTGTCTGGAACTATACTAGCTTAGTCAACGTCGAGCTTCAGGAAGGTGACTCCATCGGGGTCTGGGTTCTCATCTAAAACATAGAATAAGCAAACGTGAGTACAAAGTCGTACTCAGCAAGACTTACATCAGAACTATACTACTCATGCTCAAGTTTCAAGGTAAAAGGAGGTGGGGTTCGACATGCAGAAGTGCCAGCTTTGACTTGGCTAGTCCTGTACTACGAGTACCAGACTTGAGGTAAGAAGCGTACACGAGTCCACTACCAAGTCTCCAACCAATACACCACTATGGTTACTTCCTCGACATCCCCACGAGGAAGCCCACCATAGCACTCACGCTTATCTTGCGAGTTTTATAAGTATCCATTCAAGTTGTCTAATGATAAAGTAGAGGTCTCCAAGTAGTCCATAACCGCGGACACGGGTATTCGAATAGTTTATTAACCCTGCAGGGGTGTACATCTTCACACGCGTGTCATTAGTTATCGCCTCGTTATTTTCACCCTTCAAGCGGGTGTCGGACATGGATGAAACCAAGGCACTACCCTCACATCACCTTCTCTAATCCAGGAGTCGACTACCTGAGTTTGACACCGCTCGAGAGTCCGGCCGGTTCAACGAAATGGACTCAGATAATATAAGGGACCGAGACGCCACCTCTGTCAGATGGTTTTACTGCCTCACAGGTCCACCCACATATCTATATGATGCAACCTTTTCTTCATTCTTTTTCTATGCACATGCCAAATGGAAAACCCGAATCTAGTGTGCCTCCTGGACTGTATCGGGTAAGTAAAGAGGCCAAACGGGGCTCCCATAAACCCTACATGTGGTCATACTCTTTGTCTTGGATCACAAAACAGGAACTCGGGGCCTAGGGCAGTGTTCAACGAGACAACCCACTGTGTACTCCTACACAGCCTCTCATCGTTCACCTTTGTTTAGGGTGGATTCACCAACACGTTATCATCAGCACCAATATGAATATCCATCCTGACTCACAAACAAAGTAACCTCATTGTAACACTAACCAGCAATAAGCAATAATAGTTGTAGAGGCCACATGCTCATCATTCAACTCCTATATCTGCTAGGATTGTGGTTTGCTTAATACGATGACAAAATGATAGGTCATGCATCAGAATGGATTCAACTATGCGAAAGAACATGTCTCGGTGATCTCCTAAACATGCATAAGCGAGACTGAGAGAGAAGTAGGATTTCATAGACATTATCAATGGGGTTTGCTTGCCTTGCTGACGATACCCGGGTTTAACGAACTTCTTCTTCTTCGGGGGTGATCACCGTCTCGGAAAGTCTGTTACCGGACCAATCATCAACAAAGGGGGGGGGACAACATTGAAATAGAATGCATAAGCACATGATATAGTTGTCCATGATGTGAATGCTACTGGTTTGTGGCAAATTCATCTTAATTGAAGTGTATTTCATTTGCAATGCAAATTCAAACTTCAAATTCAAATTCAAATTATGCCATATGCATGTTTTCTACTGTTCACCCATCTTAAAATGGTCAAACATAGAAACAAGTTGCATATTCATAATCCTTGCATTTTTCTGATAATTTTTCATATATTATATGCTAAATTTGTAGTTAAAATGAATATTCTATGAATTTCCAAAGTTGAATGTATTTTCTGTCTTTTCTGTAATTCTTTTAAATTAGAAATGAATTATTGCGCAAGCACTGCGTCACCATGACGTCCGGGGGGCTTCTGATGGTTGTGTCCCACTGGTCAGTGCGAGAGGGGTTTAATCCCTCTCTATCGACCCGAGGAGGCCCGAGGCAACGGCGACAATGAAACCCGCGGCGGCCGGAGCACACACCTCGGCGAACTGGCGTCTAGGGCTTCGCGGGGAGCACGGGAGGGCGTATAAGAACGGGGAGCTCACCCCGAGTGCGCTGATCCCGTCCGGGAGGCCGGAGAGGCGATGATGGCGCAACAATTGCTCGCCGGAGCTTGTTGTGGCCGGCTGCGATTTCTTGAGGCGAGCGTCATCTCCGGTTGATCCTGGCGCGAGTTGAATAGGGGGATTGACTAAGAAGACGATGGCCGACGTCTTGGACAGCTTGGCGTGTCGAGGGGAGGCCAATGGCCGCGGTGGTGCACGTCGGCGTACTCCGGGCGCCTCGGGATCTCGCGGAACCTCGCCGGGGACGAAGGGGAAGGAGTCCGGAGGAGAGGAAAAAAGCTTGGAGCTTAGCCAAGGCCTCCACGGCGCCCGATAAGGTGAAGGGGCAGCCAGGCAGCTGGCTGGCGGCCATGCAGCGCTCGCCGAGGACCTGCCTGTCTGGCTGGCCTGGAAGAAGACGGTGCTGCCCTTTTGGGCTGGGCCGAAATGGCCACTTGGCCCAGGTGAGTGGGCTCTTTGCCTCTTTCCTTTTCTTTTCTTTTAACATATTTCTATCATTTGTTTTGTTCTGGAAAAAGAAATACCAAAACATTTTATAAAAATCCCAAAACTTTAATTTGGACTTATGTGAAATATAACTAGGCACTCCCAAATTTTGGAGATTTTGAATATCCAAATTATCAATTCAAATAGGGGTATTATTTAATTTCCAAGCCCTTTTTGGACTTTTTGAAAAATCTTAGAGCATGCAGTGGGACCCACTTCACTCTATATGTGATCATGCATATTTGTAAGACTTTTCAAAAATACCAGAGGAATTTTTGGAAGAAATTTTTGTCTGGCCATTTGAATTAAATTCTCTAGGGCTTTTCTTTTCCCCATTTTTGAATTTCTTTTGAACTTTTCACATGATGCAAAGGGGCACTCAAACCCTAGCACTTACCCAAGTTGGGGTTCTGACAACTCGCCCCCACTCAAAAGAATCTCGTCCCGAGATTCAGAAGTCGCCGGGAGGAAGGTGGGGTACTCGGCACGGAGGCGGTCTTCTCTTTCCTAGGTTGCTTCTTTCTCAAAGTGGTGTGACCATTGCACTTTGAGGAACTTGATCTTCTGACGACGGGTGACACGCTCTGCTGAATCAAGAATACGAACGGGGTACTCTCGATAAGAAAGGTCATCTTGGAGATCAAGCGTTTCATGGTCTACTTCCCGGATGGGGTCCTTGAAGCAACGCCTAAGTTGTGACACATGGAATACATTGTGTACTCGGGAAAGCTGCGGAGGTAGTTCTAGTTGGTAGGCAACTTCTCCACGTTTAGCGAGAATGAAGAAAGGTCCAATGTAACGTGGTTCCAACTTGCCTTTGATACCGAATCGTTGGGTACCCTTCAGAGGAGTAACCCAAAGGTAAGCCTTCTCATCCAGATTGTAGGTTTCTTTCCTATGATGACAATCATAGTAGCTTTTCTGATGAAACTGGGCGGCTTTCAAACGATCACGAACAATGTGAACTTGCTTTTCTGCTTCCTTGATCACATCCGGTCCAAAGAATTGACTTTCACCGGTTTCTGACAAACTTTAGGGGTGTTCGACATCTTCGTCCATAGAGGAGTTCAAAAGGAGCCATGCTCAGACTGGATTGAAAACTATTGTTATAAGAAAATTCGGCAAATGGAAGAGATTTCTCCCAATTATTTCTGAAAGAGATAACTCAAGCTCTGAGCATGTCTTCTAGGATCTGTTTAACCCTTTCGACTTGACCGCTAGACTGAGGATGGAAAGCTGTGCTAAAGGAGAGATGAGTTCCCATAGCATTCTGGAAGCTTCCCCAGAATCTAGAGGTGAAAAGGCTACCACGATCTGAATTGATTTCCAAAGGAACACCATGAAGAGATACAATTCTAGAGACATACAAGTCCGCTAACTGGCTAGCAGTTATAGACTTGCGAACTGGAAGGAAGTGAGCAACTTTGGAAAGTCGATCAATGACAACGAAGATGGCATCATTTCCTTTCTGGGTTTTTGGAAAGCCGGGGATGAAGTCCATTCCGACCTTCTCCCATTTCCACTCGGGAATAGACAATGGTTGAAGAGTACCAGCAGGTCTTTGGTGTTCTACCTTAATGCGACGACACCCATCACATTCGGCAAAAAATTGAGCAATGTCTCTCTTCATCCTAGTCCACCAAAATCGCTAGCGTCGGTACATCTTTGTGCTACCGGGATGAATTGAGAGGGGAGTGTCATGAGCTTCCTTAAGGATCAGCTACCTTAGGTCTTGATTCTCAGGAACTACTAAACGATTTTCAAAGAATATCGTTCCTTGATCATTTGCAGAGAAACATTTAGCAACTCCGCTAACAATGTTCTCCTTGATCTCTTGAATACCACTATCTTGTTTCTGGGCGGCTATGATTTGATCCTCAAGGGTTGGTTTCGCCACCAGGGTAGAAAGAAATCCATGAGGAACAATCTCGAGATTGAGCTTTCGAAATTCCTCATGAAGAAGTGGTTGATACTGTTGTAACATGAGGTTTTTACAATACGATTTACGACTTAGTGCATCAGCCATGACATTGGCCTTGCCTGGGGTATAAGAAATTCCAAAGTCATAATCTTTTACCAACTCTATCCTGTGTCTTTGCCTAAGGTTAAGATGTGGCTGTGTGAATATGTATTTTAGGCTTTGGCGGTCGGAATAGATCTCACAACGATTACCAAGGAGGTAATGTCGCCAAGTCTTCAGGGAATGAACTATGGCAGCGACTTCAAGATCATGGGTAGGATAGTTCTCTTGATGTGGACGCAACTGGCGTGATGCGTATACTACCACATGTCGATCTTGCATAAGTATGCATCCTAGCCCTTGCCGTGAAGCGTCACAATCGATCTCGAAATCCTTTTTGGTGTCTGGAGGTCATCTGCATTGAGGATCTTGTCTACAAGATCATCAATAGAAAAAATTTCTAAGTACTTTCAAGTCTCAGGAGATTTGGGGGCTGCTTAAATTTGTAAAAACAAGCTTTTCTCCGAGCTGTGCGCAGCTCGGACGAAAACTGTCAATCAGGTTTTCCATCCGAGCTATGCGCAGCTCGGACGAGAACTTAGAAAAACTAACTATAAGTGCTCACCAACACCCTACAGGCTTGGGGAAGCACAACATCATCTACATTGAGGATCTTGTCTACAAGATCATCAATAGAAAAAATTTCTAAGTACTTTCAAGTCTCAGGAGATTTGGGGGCTGCTTAAAGTTGTAAAAACAAGCTTTTCTCTGAGCTGTGCACAGCTCGGACGAAAACTGTCAATCAGGTTTTCCATCCGAGCTGTGCGCAGCTCGGACGAGAACTTAGAAGAACTTACTATAAGTGCTCACCTACACCCTACAGGCTTGGAGAAGTACAACATCATCTGCATTGAGGATCGTCTACAAGATCATCAATAGAAAAAAATTCTAAGTACTTTCAAGTCTCAGGAGACTTGGGGGCTGCTTAAAGCGACAAAATCAGGTTTTCTTCCGAATTATGTACAGCTCGAATGAAAACTTAGAAAATTCAAACAAAAAGAAAAACAAGCATCGATAGAAATATTCGTTTCCCACGAAGAAACAGAATACGAGTTCATCAACCAAACGAAGGAGTGTCAAGGCACAACCACACAGTGCAACTTATTACAGATCCACTCGGCATCCCGAGGCAAATCCCAAACCAGTGTTTTTTACTACACCTCACTCATTCCTCGCCCGCTTCGTCAGACTCACTGGTTACGCCAGTTGACTCAACAAAGAAATCCAGATCGGGCATCAGGGAAATTCGGCTAGCAGTTTCAGCATAATGCGGGAGGAAGGAGGTACAACTCTGACCTTCTTTCGGATCTCCACCACCAACCCGCTCAAGATTATGGACCCGCTCCGGAAAATGCGCCTTGGTCAACGCCAGTGCGAAATTTGCACCGCTCCGTGCCGCTGAGCGTTTCCAGCGGGCCAGTTGATGAGGGGCCTCCTGGAGGATGGGCACAACAGTGTCCAATTTCACCCTGCTTCCCTCATCAGGTGAGAGCTTGCTCTTCAAAGCCAGGGTAGCACCCATAACTTCTTCAACAAATTTATTCACTTTAGCGCACCTCATGGTCAACAGTCCCCGAGGTAGAGCAAATTCTGTGGTCACTGGCGTATAGTTATCCCTCTTCATGACTTCCGCAAAATCGGCCATGCGCGCTTGCTCGGCCTCCGGATCCGTTCCATACGCTTCATCACAGGAGAAGATGAGTACACAATAGAAGACCTGGAAACAAATCCACGACTCGGATGGAAAAAATCACCAGACAAGGTCTCACTAAAAACGGCAAACCGCCCAGCGCAATACTCTTCAGCTGTCTTCACCGCCTTCCGAGTGGTTTCCAACTCGGCTTCATGTTTCTTCTTATCCTCGGCACGCAGCTCGGATAGTTTCTCCATATCAGACTCCAGCTTCGAGATGCAAGCTTCATTTTCCTTCACTATCTGTTTGTAAAAATGCAGACTTGTCTCCAAAGCCTTCTGAGCCTTGGCCCGTTTCTCAACCTGGTCTATCTTCTTCTTCATCTTAGCAAAAAAATCGTCGTTCTCCTTGAATTTTGCATCAAAGGCCTTCTTCGCCGCCTCTGCAAGTAGAACGTCAAACGAAAAAATAAGGAGATGAAAAATGACAGCTCAAGAGTCTTTACCATTGTCCTCAGCATGCTGTTTCTTCATTTTATTATGCTCTTCAAGTAGCGCTTCGTACGGACTCTTGGCAGCAATATTCTCCTCCTGCAACTTCACGAAGGCCGACCCAAGCTTGCATGCATCCTATGAAGACAAAAGGAATACCATACTCAAATAAGAACCTCCTACCAAAAGACTCTGAATAACTTCGCAAAGTTACTCGGAGCCTTGGGGGCTACACCCAGTGGGTGCACTAAGAAGTGCCCCCACCGGAAGTTCACTGGAATAAAAACCTCTTATCAAAAGACTCTGAATAACTTCGCAAAGTTACTCAGAGCCTTGGGGGCTACACCCAGTGGGTGCACTAAGAAGTGCTCCCACTGGAAGTTCACTGGAATAGAAACCTCTCATCAAAAGACTCCGAATAACTTCGCAAAGTTACTCGAAGCCTTGGGGGCTACACCCAGTGGGTGCACTAAGAAGTGCTCCCACTGGAAGTTCACTGGAATAAAAACCTCTTATCAAAAGACTCCGAATAACTTCGCAAAGTTACTCGGAGCCTTGGGGGCTACACCCAGTGGGTAGGAAAACTTACGTAAGTACTTACGTGCATGTTGGACTTCACCAACTCGGCCTCGGATGCTAACTCCCGCAGCCGTAGCAGATCATACTGAGTCGCCTTAACCAAGGACTCCTTAAATCCACCAACAATAGCACTCTCCACTGGGGCCCCGACTGGAATGGCTACCGAGATAGAAGGCTCACTTCCTCGAGCAGCCGCCGAGGTGACAGGGGTCTCCTTAACAGCCTCCCCAACCGAAGCATCAGGCGCGGCAGCTCGGGAACCAGACCCAGAGGATACCGTACCCTCAGGAACTACCACCTCAGGAGGAGTAAACCCAGCAGTGGCAGGCTTGGCAACAATCCGAGTTGGGTCAACAGTAGAGTCAACATCCATGTCTGCAGCGGAAACAACAAACAATCAAAAGCGAAAAGACGACAGCGGTAAAAGTCTCAGCAAAAACAGCGAAAAATCCTCACCAACAGCCGCAGTATCTTCTGGAATAGTATCCATTCCAGGAAAGTTAGTCACCTCGCAAGTACTAACATCCTCCATAGCTTCGGCCTCGGGATCCTCGATCCCAGGCAACGTCTCAGAACTACTCGGACGAACACTACAAAAGAAAACAACTAAGGACGGGCCTGGGTAACAAGCGAAGCGTCAAAGCGTATGAAAACTAAGACTCTTACTTGTGGACGGTCTTCAAGCCACGCCTCAGGGGAGCAACCTTGGCCGAACCAGATCCAGCCCCCTTGTCCTTTTCAACAGCAACACCCCCTCGGGGATTAGCCTCTCGGCCCCCAAGTGTGAAAAGCTTCTTCTTCTTCATGGGTGCAACCTTCCCAGAACTGAGGCTCAAGGGCAGAAGTTTCCCGCTGCCCTCTTCGCCACTTGGAGTATGAGCCCTCTTGCGGGTCCGAGTAAGCCCCTCCTGCGCCGACTCGCGTTCCTGGTTGTTCTTCGAGCGCTGCTCGGACGTCGTTTGAGCCCGAGCTGCCTCGAGCTCCAGCTCCTCCCCTGTCTCAACTCCGACCCCTGCACCAGCGGTACTGTCTTCATCCTCCTCGGCAGGATGTTGCGGAGCCAGAGGGATAGAAGATCGGAACTGGGTAAAATCCTAGAAAAAATAAGGAAGTCCGAGTTAGAGCCAACAAGCGAAACGCACGCAAGATACACATGGCATAAATCGGCATACCAAGGTGGGAGGATTCTCGATGCTGAGGGGCCTCACTCGGCCAGTCGTCTGAAGTCCGTGGGTCAAGCTGGTTATCATCTTCATCTGAAGTTCAAACTCGTCCATGGGCATCTCGGTACTGCTATAACGGGTGTCGTCCTGCAACCCGGAATATGTCCACATCCCCCGAGCTCTGGCCTGCAGAGGCTGAATCTTCCGAACCACAAAGGTGGCTATCAGATCCATGGCGTCTAAGCCATTCTTCTTCAGCCGGATGACTTCTCGCAACAAGGGGAGCACCTGCTCCTTATCAGCATTGGTAAGTCGGGGATTCCAGCCTTGAGAGGAAGTTAGCCTAACGTCCGAGTAAGGCGGCAAGGTACGCACCCCCGGCCCCTCGGTCACCTTGCAGTAGAACCAACTTTTCTGCCAGTTCTTGACAGAATCAGGCAGACTAGAAGGGAAGTATTGTACCCCTTTCTTCTTGGCCAAAAACAGGCCGCCGCAGAGATGATTGAACTCAACACCGCCACCCTCCCCAGACTTCTTCTCCTTCTGAGGCTTGATGGCGTATATACTACGGAAAGATGCCACTGGGACTCTATGCCTAAGAATCCCTCACAAAGGGTGAAAAAACTAGAGAGGAGGGTAACGGCGTTGGGGACAATGTGATGAAGTTGAGCACCCGTGAAAGCCAAAAAGTCCAAAAAGAAGGGATGAGTAGGAAGAGAAAATCCACGATCCACATGCGACAGCAAAAGGACTCTCTCACCGTCCCGTGGAGCAGGCTCGTCTTCCCCGGCCGCGGGAAGGCGGCAACCATCGCGGGGGACCAGACCGGCATCCTGGTAGCCCAGTAGCATGTCCTCCATCACCATCGACGGAAGCCACTCTCATGCAGACATGGTATCGGCGTCGGCGGAGGAGCAGCGCGAATGACGACCTCCCAGGATGGAGCACGGGCGGCCGTCGAAGGCGTCTCGGCGGCGGGATCAAGCAGGCAAGGAAGAGGCGAAGCGAGAGAGAGGAGTGTGAACGGCTGCGCGGAGGGGAAATAAGCGGATCTGCCCCCAAACCGATAGGTAGGGGCGGTTTTATATCCCAAAGCGGCAACCACCACGCGTCAGATCCGCGCCCCACTAATGAGCCTGACGGTTGCCCTCCCCATAAAACCGCTCCACTTCCCCATAATCCCTCCCACTTCCCCATGGGCAGTTAATTATTATCCTATAAGACCACCGCGGGAATCGAGGAGACAGGCCCAAACAGTGCGCCCACTTGCCTGGGCAAGAAGATTCTCTGACAGGGCGAGATCCTCTGTAAAAGACCGAATCTGATTTCGATCCAAAACTCGGAACCGCTCCAACTACTCGGAAGATCCGAAGCATAACGTACACCAACCGAACTCTCCGAGTACGTCATCACTCGGAAGAAATTACTAAGCTCCTGCAGCGTCCGAGTAAGCTGTCACTCGGAAGTATCATGAAAGGAACCACTTAAGGTTTCCCCGCGAGACGAAAAACCACGCACCCAGTTACTCGGGCCGAAGTCCGAGTAACTAGCTCGCTGGTGGCCCGTCTCTGAAGAAGAATGCCAGGCCACCAGTAGGATCCGGTGCGGGGGGTAAAGAATCAATGTCCCACGTGGCATGGCCTAGGACTCGACATGATGTCCTAGGGCATTGAACTTTACAAATTTGGTTCATATGGAGTTTAAGGACTTTTACTCCGAGACACGCCATCTGGGACCTCAGTCCACCTCTTCCGAGAGACGTTCGAGTGTCGGCAAATTTTTCCGCTAACCTTCCCAACTCATACTCGAGGGAAAAGTTCAAACATCAATAAAGCCCTTCCGGGCCTCTTACTAACTTTAATCTTCGCATATCTCAGAAAAGCTAACGGGTGTCAGCCACCTCAGTCACGAGCCCCCGAAAGCGCTTGGGGGCTAGTGTCGTGGTAATACTAAGGGCATACCCCAAGGCAAGGGAAACAAGGGGGTACCCTTAAGCCCTGGTTTTCCCTTACACTCCTTGACAAGATAAAACCAGTAAAAAACATGAAGCATCAACAATCTCCGAGTAACAAGTTACTCGGAGATCAGAAGCCACTTCCGAATACACAGCTACTCGGAAGTCCAGCAAGATCCAAGTAGATCACCACTCGGAAGTGATCAGTGAATCCTCTCCTACTCGGAAGACAGGAACGCAACGGACAGGAAGCATTCAATGCCGCGAGCGTTTTTCTCCTTTATTAGTAGTAATGGACAGACCGTTTCTGTAATTAAGTATGCATTCAATCTTGTAATTAAGACCCAGTTAAGCCGAGGCATTAAGAGGGAAGGGGTGCACTCTATATAAGCCCCCCTCCCCTCCGGTATGGGCACGCGCAACATTCCCCACTTCTTAGTATTTTCTGGAGAAAGAACACCCCAGTTAGCCTGGGAAAGGACTAAGGTTTGTATCTCTACGGAGAGGCCTAACCTGTATAATCCTCTTGCGTCAATCCTCTCTACATTTCATTTAGCTCCGTTCATACCCCTATATCTATTGTCAGGATTCTATCCATGACAATACCTAGGCACAAGTGAGCTGAAATTTATAAGCATGATATATGCTCCCCCTTACCTGATGAGAAGACGAAACCGAAGGTGTAGTCGATCGCAAGCTGGCATCGTCTCCGAGAGTAACAGCGGGAGCACACAAGAAGGAAACACTGAAAGGCAATCGACAAACAAGCATCTATTACAATGAAGCAATCACGAGCAAGAATCAACAAGAAGGCAGCACGAGGAAACGCACTCGGTATCGCATCCATCGTCGAGAGCGGTTACTAACAGGTTAAGTGGAGTACACATCACACACGATGATACCGCACATTTATCATTGAGGGTTCAAGTTTTTTAGCTACACAATATGAGCAAAGGTTGTTAACATGGTGTAAGGCCCGATATGCGGTACTGTTCCAGATCTAGATGTTTCCATCCAGATCCGGGGACGAAGCACGTATCGGTCCCAGCGCGACATATGACGGAGTCATATGCCCCGAATTTCCAACATCATATCACAACATTATAGATACAAGGATACAACATCTCATACAATCGGCATACAACTGCCTAAAATACAATACAACAGCGGAAGGTACATGTCTGAGTACAGAATACAAGCAAAAGCCTACTGGCAAAGAGAAAAACATCGATCCCATAACCACACGGGTCCAGGCCCTCCGCCGAGATCCGCCTAACTAGTCGTCGTCGAGTCTCCACGTGAAACGTCGATCACCATACCTGCTGTCGATCGAGAACCCTGAAAAGAGTTTGGGGGTAGTATCATGAGTACAGAGGTACTCAGCATCCAAATGTAGTGGTCATCTGACCCAACAAGGACTTCATCACTCGTCATTCTAGGACAACTAGTAGTTTACGCTAAGGAAGGGGTAAGTGGTGAGGTTGCTGCCGCACTAGCTTTTATGAAGTGGCTAACGATCTAGAGATTAAGGTAAGAAGCCAAGCATTCGATGAGGAATCGCCTCCAACAAGTCTTGCTATCAACTACTACGCAAACATAACACCTATCCTATCCTTGTCCTCCACTTCGCATCCCGACAAATAAGAAGCAGTCAAGGCACACACACACGTTGATCAAGTTATATTAAGATTATCTCAGTTGTTGTTGTCTATGAACAAGGAGTAGGTCTCAAGTCGTCCATAACCGTGGACACGACTTCTCGAAAAGATTTAACCCTGCAGGGGTGTACCAACTACCCATTACAAGGCCCCGCACGCACGCCCATCTCTCTCAGTTTCTACCCATTATAGGCAACCATTTTATGATTTAGTTCCAAGAGATCCGAAACGACAGGTCCCTCTAGCTAAGAACGAACAAATCCGGGTGGCCCCCGGGGAGTCGAAACCCAATACAAAAGCCGGCCACGCTCTCGGATCGGACTCTTCCGTCTGTCTCGGGTTTGGATAGCCGGTTGATCACACATGGGAAACCGGGTCCTCAGCCGAACAAGGTGGGCTAGTAAGGGAACTATGTCCTCACTGGTCAAGGTTGGTTTGAAAACTACTGGCAGCTGACCAGCACACAGACGGTTTCAAATGGTAAATCAGCTTGGGCCAGCTCTAGAAATGTTTGAAGCTAGGTAGGTAGGAAAAGGGGACCCCATAAAATCCCACACGCGGTTAGGACGCTCAGTCTTAAAACCAATACCCGGAACTCGGGTCCTAGGTGACTCGAATGGAACAAAGCGTCGGGGCGGGATAGCCTAGACCTTCCATCCTTCGTCGAATATAGTCAACATTATAATAATCATATCATAATCAACAATAATAATAATGTGATATCCCAAAACCAAGGAGTAACAGAGTGAAATCATAGCATCCTAAGCATGGATACTAAGCAGGGGCTGAGCAACGAGCAATAGTAACATAGCAGTACAAGGTTTGCTGGGAAGGGACATGGCTGTATCGGTTTGAAAGAGGTTGTAATCATGTGGTAGGATCAAACATCGAACCTAACCTAGACTAGCATGAAAACCGCTGGTTGAAATAGAATGGATCATAAGTAATGTATAGTCCTTGCTTGTTGATAAGTCGGGTTCCGAAGGTGTAGCCGATCGCAAGCTCGCATCGTCTCCGAAGGTACCCGCGGAAGCACACAAGACGATAAACACTGGATAGCAATCAAGGAGCAAGCACTCTATTACTACGGGGCAACACAAGATCAAGAAGACAGCACACGACACGGCAATGCCATACGGACCTAACGTCGAGAACGGTTGCTAACAGTTTAAGTGGGGTATCGGTCACACACGACGAATACCACACGTTTACGGTGGTTCAAGTTGCTTAGCTACAGGTGATCAACCAATGGTTATTAACATGGAAACTGAAGCAAGCATGGCATAGCACACAAACATGTCAAGAGGTGAAGCACAAAGTAAACTATCTATGCTAGTCAATTTAAGTGAGGCACAACCTAAACATGGCATAACACTAAGTGCCACACGATGATTAAAACATTTGGTACTGTTCTGTCCTAAACCATATTTTAGGTTGGTTAACAACAGCAAACAATAGCATAAACACAAAGTACATGAAAAACTAATCAAGTTACATATAAAGAACACCCCAAACGGAGTTACGGTTAAAAAGATACAAGCAAAACAAGTTACGGGCACAATCTGCCAACATCACGAAGCACACTTTAGAGCAATGCATAAACAGGGTAATGAATGCAATCATGCTCACAAATGATATGGAATTAAAGTAGACATGGCAGGGAAGGCATGGAAAAAAGAATCATGCAAAAAGGCATCATAGATCAAAAGATATTAAGCATGCAACATGACATTGTGACGTTACAGACTTAGAGAAAAACAGAGGTGGCTGTCAAAAACAGCAGCATAGCAACTTTGGAGCTCAATAACTATATGACCAGCAAGCATATCATGACAATGCAATACATACAATGGAAGTAGGCATGATTCTTAACAATATGCAATTGGAATCACTCAATTCCGATAAACGGTCGCGACACACTCGTCGACCGAATTTGCAACAAAATATAAACAACAGCACACTAACAGCAGGGTAGCTACTTTGGAGCAAGATATAATCAACATGGTGCAAGAAAATATGGCATGTGAATGCATGAAACTGAAGTAGAAAAAATGCTTAACGCAACGCAAAAGGAATCAATCAATTCCGATGAACGGTTGCGAAGCAACCGTCGCCCGAAGTTTCAACCAAGCAACAGTTTCAGCAAGTTTAATAGCAGCAGTTGCAATTAACTGTCTGATGCCCTGTTTAGCACACAATTACACAATCAAGATGACCTCAAATGAAAATGCTCACAAAAGATGAATTAAAGTGCACATGAAACTAAGCAACTTTCATTTTGGGGCACGTTCATCGGAGCTACAGATTAGTCGCAAATTACAACGCAAAAGGACATCAGCAGCAGTTTTCACACGACTTAGCAAAATTGGAAAAACAATAAAACAGAAAAAAAAAAAGGTGGCTTGGGCTCCTCACACAGTGGGATCGGCCCACTGGCCGCTAGGCTGGGAGGCGCTGGCTGGGACGCTGCAGGCCGGCCCACCTGCAGCTGGTCAACGGGGGTGCTGGATCGGGACGGGACTCGTCCCGTGCGGGAGTTCCCGTCGGCGGCGGCTCGCCGGCGCTGGTCAGGCTCGCCGGCCGGCCGGAGTTGGCGGAAGAGGCGTCGGGGACCCGCCTGGTCCTGGCGGCGCTCGGCGTTGGAGGCGCTCGGCGCCGGAGGGACGACGGCGAGGCGGCCTAGGCGCGAGCTCGGCCTTGAGGCCATGGTGGCGGCGGAAGTTGGCGAGCGGCGGCGGGGTGCTGCGTCCTGCGAGGGGGAGGACAGGGGGGGGTCAGAGGCGGAGAGGAGGAGAGGAGGAGCAAGGCGGGAGGAGAGGAGAGGTGCCGGCTGGCCGGAGTGCGCAGGCGGCGGCGGCTTCGGCCTCCACGGGCTGTGTAAGGCCCCCGATGCGGTGCTAACTCGAGTTAGTCGCTTTCGCGTCCCGCTCAAGCTAGTAGCGCATAAAGAGCCACCGACTCACGACACTCGCAATCGTGTCGCTGCCGGATTCTCAACAACAAGTATAAGAACGAAGAACTTTAACTAAGACATAAATATATAGAGTCGAGGGCATACACCGCCACTGGATAATTATTACATCATCTCAGAGGTCTGTGGACCCAACAGTACATCATGCGACAAGCGGAAGACAATCACGACCGAGTATGGTCAAAAGCCAAATTGCCCTAGAGAGGGCTTCACATAAAGAGTCCACCCACGGATCGTCGAAGCCCAACTGTAGGATCTACTGAACGAGGTCGATCTCATCGTCATCCTCCGGGGGCACCTCCACGAAGTATCGTCCAGTGCTCGGGTCAAGGTAGTAGTCCACTGCAGCGGCCGATCAGGCAAAACAGTAAAAGCACAAAAGGAAAACAGGGGTGAGATTATATCATTACAGGATAACTGACTTCCTACGGTAAGACAAGTAAGGGTAAAGGTTGCAGCCGCACTAGCATATATGGTGGCTATCGTTCTATTAGAACAGAGGTGAGATCCAAGAAGTATACGTGACATCGTGTCATAAGTCTGCTATCCACCTACTTACGTCAAACATAACACAACCTGGATCTTCTCTTGGTCCCCCTGGACGAAGAAAAGCAACCAAGGCACTCACACGGTAGGAAAGTTTTAATTATAATTCAAATTGATGTTATTCTATGAACAAGGAGTAGGTCTCAAGTCGTCCATAACCGCGGACACGGCTTTTCGAAAAGATTTAACCCTGCAGGGGTGTACCAACTGCCCATCATAAGCTTCGCATGTACGCCCGGTTTCCACTTGGCTAGGTAAACGCCTGAAACTCCGGAATGTCAGAGTCCCTCGAACTAATAACACACAATTTCGGGTGGCCCCCAGGGAGTCGACATCCAATCCAAAAGCCGGCCAAGCTCTCGGATCGTCCTCTTCCGTATGGCTAAGGTCGGGTTTAGTCTCACCTATAAGTTAGGGGACTTCCCTAGCTCACCAGTGTGGCCCAACCAGAGGAACTATGTCTCCGTTGGTCCGGGTTGTTTCGAAAACAGCTGGGGTACCAACCAAGCACACACACGTTTGCAAATAGTAAATCAGCTCGGGCCACCACTAGAACTGTATGAAGCTAGGTAGGTAAGACAAGGGGACCCCATAGAATCCCACACACGATTAGGGACGCTCGTCAAGAAAATACAATACCCGGAACTCGGGACCTAGGTGACTCAAATGGAACAAAACACCTGGCAGGAACAGCCTGGTCTCCCATCGTTCGTCAAGTATAAGTTAACATCATAATAATAATAAATATCAACCAACTTCTTTAAATAACATGATATCCCAAACCATAGCATAGGGTAAGCAGAAATTTTTCCTAATCATACTAAGCAATGGCTGAGCAGCGGTAACTTAGCAATACAATGTTTTGCAGGGATGTGGGGATCATGGTTGTTTGGTTTTGAATGTGGCATAGGCAAGGTGGATAGGATCAAACAAACGTTCTAGACTACAGCTAAGCAGGTAGGCAGAAAGGTATCAAGTAATGGTATCAATCTTCCCCTTGCCTGGGTAATCGGTCGTCGAAGCAGACGCAGCAGGGTCCTCGGGCTCGGTGTTGGAAATCCCCACGTAAGTCTCCTCGGCGGTCTCAGGTGCTAACGTAAGGTACCGGCAAGGAAAATGCATACAAGTAAGTAACGGGTACAATGCACAGGCAAGGATGGTATGAGCAAGTTTAATTAGACATGCTGTGACCCAATCTAGTCAATTTTAATGAAGGTGGTGACGACACGTCAACAACTTCATATGCAATTTATTTACGTGAAAATGGCTTTGGTCTTAGCCTTATTTTAGGTGTAAGTAGCATGTCAACATGGCATGGTCAACAATGCATTTAACAGAAACAAAAACAACGTGAAAAGTAATCATCGATTCCGGAGACGGAGTAGTGTCGGTGAATTTGACACACGGAAGGTGCAACAAAAGTTGGAATCCAGCCACACTGCACAGGCAATATGTTGGGTGCTGGTTTGGAGAAAAGATTTGGAGATGACATGAAACAGAACTTGAAAGAATCAAAAGATCATCACTTCCAACATGCACTGAAATTGGAATGCTGCAAGAAAGGAAAAGAAAGATTGATCCTGGATGAGGTGGTCACACCTTGTCCATATGAGTTGCACAAAACATCATGAGGACATCACCATTGCAATCCTTACAGAAAACTACCCCAAAACCATATATAATATGGTACCATTTGAATCTACGAACACAGTTGTAATTTTAACTGGAGCTCAGGGGGCTGAGTGCAAAATTGCACTTGATGCATTTTGGAAAAGGCTCAAATGATATAAACATCATCACCACGCAACTCTTTGCTTGAAACTACCCAAAAATCATATATGGCATGGCCATCTTTAATTTGGGTAAAACTTGACAAAAAACAAAGAAATGAAAAGGGGTTTATTTGCAAAATTTGCCACACTCCAATAATTCAGAGGGGAAACATGCAAAAAGGACCTCACCATGAAGATCAGTAGCTCAAGCTACCCCAAAATCATATATGGGATGCCCCTGGATGGAGTTGGAGTTCAAATCAGATTTGAATTTGAATTCAAATCAAATTTGGAATTTAAACAGAAAAGAAAAACAAAAGGAAAAGGAAAAGGAAAAGGACTCAGCCTCTCTGGGCTGGTCTCGGGCGAAACCGGCCCATCTAGCTTCCCTGGCCCGCACTGGGCTCAGCCCACTCGGCTCTGGATAGCCTCGGTCGCTGACATGCGGGACCCAGGTGTCAGCCTCTGCATAAATCAAAAAAAAGGGGGGAGGCAACGCCTCGCGTGGGACTCGAACCCACGACCTGCTCGCTGCTGCGCTCGAACGCTACCACTGCGCTACTGCTCGGTTTGCTGAACAAAGAGGTGTTCGCTGCAGGTTAAGTTAACCCCAAGTGGTTAACTGAATTCCAAACGCGCCCAACAGGCACCACTGCAACGGGTTCCGGCGAACACCGGCTCACACTCCGGCCACCTCCGACCACTCCACCATGGGGGAATCCGAGAGGGTACTCAGCCCTACGCAGGGACGCACATCACTGCCACCTACTCCTCTCCACCTCGCCGGCATCCTCACGAGAACAGCACGGCGGCGACAGCACTGCATCTACTAACAGAAAACAGACGGTGACGACAGCAAGTTCAGGCGAAGCTAGCCATCTCCACAGGGCTTCTCCGGCGACACCACGAGGTGCTACGGCCTCCAGACACATCCTGCTACAACTCCACACCTCGAGCTAGGTCCTACGACTCACTACGGCGACGCGAGGCTCATCGGAAAAACATGGCGGCGCCACTGTCCAATATGCAGCTTCAGACACGGGCGTGGCTATGGCCAAAACTTGCGCAAAGGGACTCCTTTGAGCCCATATGCGTGGCCAGAGCACGCCTAGGCTCGCACGAGCGCATCCTGGGCACGCCATAGACGAGGCGGTCACGGTGGCTCGTCGGCGACGACGACACGCGGAGGGTTCAGACAGGAAACCGCGCGGGGAACTTGGCTACGCACTACGGGAGGAAGAAGGGCACCACGAGGATCACCTTGGGGGTGCCGTGGTCCAACTCGAGCAACCGGAGAGGAAGGAGACGACCCTGGCGACGACGAGGTGGTGCGGGTTCCTGACGGCGTCCACGGCTCCGCTGCGACCCGTGCCTCCTTCTGGTTCCTGCGACCAGAAGTGGGTCAAGCACACGCAGAGGAAGGTGCATCCAAACGCACGATCAAAGGAAACGAAGGACGGCGAGGAATTTGACGGAATTGGCCAGCGGCCATGGCGGAACAGGGGAGGACCTCGGGGTCAAATCCGGCGGCGGCGGCGGAACCTGGAGGGAGGAAAGGGTTCCTACGGTTCCCAGGACGCGCTCGGGGCCATCTTATAAAGGGGGGAGGCCTCGTCCACGCTGGAAAGACGAAGGAGGTGAGCGCTTGGATCTTGATCGGACGGCTACGAGCCACTCTGCGTACCGCTTCGCTGGACAGGCCTAGGTGGGCTGTGGGGAGGAGGCTAGGTGGGCTGGGCTTCCAGCAGGAAATGGAGAAGGAAAATAAAACCTGCTGATGATCCCTTTTCCATTTAAATAAAACAGAAAAGAATTCAGGGTTTTTCTGGATTAAATACAAGTGGGAAAAATACATAAAAATATGTATAATTAACCTTGCATTATTCCTCAATTTCCAAAAATGGTTTGGGCATTTTTGGCAACAACAAAATTGTGAGCTCATTTTTGAATTCAAAATCACTTTGAACTAGAGCCCATATTTTTTATGATGGCAAAAATGATTTGAGGCCTTTAAAACCCTTGCCATAGCAAATGAAATGGCTAGGCCAAGTTTGGGGTCAGGGAGAGCATTCATGCAACAATGAAAATTCTTCAAACACCTTTCTTGAACCACTTTGGAAGCAAGCTCAACCAAACCAGATGGGCTCCAATCCCAATGCAAATTTAAATCACCACATGAAACTACAATCTTTAGCATCATGCCAAGTTACAAAGTCAACAGACAAAGTACAACTTCATGGTGTTTTTTAATTATTGCACATGGGCTGTTACAGGCTGGCTGCGGTTGGTGAGGGGAGAGAGTTGGAGGCAGAACGCATCTGGGCCGTCGGATCGCGAGATCTGACGGTCCAGAGCGCCTGGGGGGAAAAATTTCGGGATTTGGGGTCAAAATGGGCAGATCTGGCAAAGTGGAGGGGGTGGCTGCAATTTTGTGGCTAGGGAAACCCTAGAAATGGGTGGGGGTGTGGTGGTCTTTATATAGCCCTGGTGGCTGGCAGTTTGCAAAAATATCCCCGGTTTTTCTCTCTCGCGCGCGTTGCTCACATTTCTGACTGCCGGTGGTCCGCAGTACCTCCAATTCGGGTAAAACTTCGAACTGCGCGATCAGCACGTCGAGCCGGAGGCATTCACCTCGCGCTAAAACCGTTCTGAGAACACTTTCCGACGCGCTATAAAAATATCCTGTTTAATTATTAAACGGGGTTTTCGTTTCGTTGGCTGCGGCTGGTCTCGTGCGGTTTTCGCGACGGTGATCGGGTGAAACCCGGTGTCGCAAAGGTCGAGTGTCAGGGTGGCAAGGGTCGGTCTCCGTCCGATACGAGATAAGAGGGGGGAAAATAATAGCCGATCGATAAATTGGGGATGTAAGCACCGCAAACAAATCGGACAAACAAATAATTCACACCGAAAACAATTTTTTTTTATTTTTGTGAAAACTGGGATGTTACACATGCCATCTCACTCAAGCATGGCATAGCAGACAAACATTACAAGAGGTGAAGCATAAAGTAACCTATCAATGCTAGTCAATTTAAGTGAGGCACAACCTAAACATGGCATTCCACTAAGTGCCCCATGATGATTAAATCATTTGGTACTGTTCTGCCCTAAAAAATATTTTAGGTTGGTTAACAACAAAAAACAATAGCATAAACACAAAGTACATGAAATTCTAGTCAAGTTACATGTAAGAACACCCCAAACGGAGTTACGGTTAAAAAAGATACATGCATCACAAGTTATGAATACATCCTGTTAACATCTGGTAGCACAATTTAGAGCAATGAAACAATAATATTTAGAATGCAAACATGCAACAAAAGGACATGTATTTACAATATACATGACAAGGAAGGCATGTCATCGAAGTTTCATATATATGAGCAACAGGAACAACTAATTGTAACCCATGCAAAATGCTAAACAATAGTACTGGTCTAGGGACTTTGAGAAAAACAGAGGCATGGCAAACTGTTATAAACTTGCTACATAAACAGTAGAAAAATCAATATTAAACAAGCTCCAAAATGAACATTCAATACATCTGAAGCTAGCCTACATGATGCTCATGAGTTCATACATAGCACTTGTGGTCACAGGACCCATGGATGAATAAGTATTAAGCATGCAAGACAACAATATTATATTCCAGACTTAGTGAAGTCTCAGGGTATGTGACAGAAAACAGCAGGGATGCACTTTGGGAGCTCAACAACTATATGAACAGTAGATATATCATGGCAAATAAAAGCATGGCATCAAAGTAAACATAACAAGGAGCAAATAATTACATTGGGGATAAAGCATATGTGGCATGGATCACTAACTATAAGGCATCAAAGTAGAAACTTTATACAAACAACAACACATGTTATCAGGGTCACCACTTTGGAGCAGGAAACATCGATCACCACTGTGAAACATCGATCACCATACCTGTTGTCGATCGGGAACCCTGAAAAGAGTTTGGGGGTAGTATCATGAGTACAGAAGTACTCAGCATCCAACTATAGTGGTCAACTGACCCAACAAGGACTTCATCACTCGTCATTCTAGGACAACTAGTAGTTTACGGTAAGGAAGGGGTAAGTGGTGAGGTTACTGCCGCACTAGCATTTATGAAGTGGCTAACGAACTAGAGAGTAAGGTAAGAAGCCAAGCATTCGATGAGGAATCGCCTCCAACAAGTCTTGCTATCGACTACTTACGCAAGCATAACACCTATCCTATCCTTGTCCTCCTCTTTGCATCCCGACGAAGAAGAAGAAGTCAAGGCACACACACACGTAGATCAAGTTATATTAAGATTATCTCAGTTGTTGTTGTCTATGAACAAGGAGTAGGTCTCAAGTCGTCCATAATCGTGGACACGGCTTCTCGAAAAGATTTAACCCTGCAGGGTTGTACCAACTGCCCATTACAAGGCTCCACACGCACGCCCATCTCTCTCAGTTGCTACCCATTATAGGCAACCATTTTATGATTTAGTTCCAAGAGATCCGAAACGACAGGTCCCTCTAACTAACAACGAACAAATCCGGGTGGCCTCCGGTGAGTCCACACCCAACTCAAAAGCCGGCCGCTCTCTCGAATCGTTCTCTACCGTCTGTCGCAGTCGCAGGTTTGGATAGCCGGTTAATCACACTTGGGAAACCGGGTCCTCAGCTGAACAAGGTGGGCCAGCAAGGTAACTATGTCCTCACTGGTCCGGGTTGGTTGGAAAACTACTGGCGGACGACCAACACACACATGGTTTCAAATGGTAAATCAGCTTGGGCCACCACTTGAAATGTTTGAAGCTACGTTGGTAAGAAGAGGGGACCACATAAAATCCCACACGCGGTTAGGCACGCTCAGTCTTAGAACCAATACCCGGAACTCGGATCCTAGGTGACTCGAATGGAACAAAGCGTCGGGGCGGGATAGCCTAGACCTTCCATCCTTGTCGAATATAGTCAACATTATAATAATCATATCATCAACAACAATATAATATAATAATGTGATAGCCAAAACCAATGAGTAACAGGGTAACATCGTAGCATCCTAAGCATGCATACTAAGCAGGCGCTGAGCAACGAGCAATAGTAACATAGCAGTACAAGGTTTGCTGGGAAGGGACATGGCTGTATCGGTTTGAAAGAGGCTGTAAACATGTGGTAGGATCAAACATCGAATCTAACCTATACTAGCATGAAAACCGCTGGTTGAAATAGAATGGATCATAAGTAATGTATAGTCCTTGCCTGTTGATAAGTCGGGTTCCGAAGGTGTAGTTGATCGCAAGCTCGCATCGTCTCCGAGAGGTAACCGCGGAAGCACACAAGACGGTAAACATTGGAAAGCAATAAACGAGAAAGCATCTATTACTACGAAGCAAACACGAGCAAGCATCAACAAGAAGGAAAAACGAGACATCAGACCTACCGTCGAGAGCGGTTACTAACAGGTTAAGTGGAGTACTCGTCACACACGACGATACCGCACATTTAGAAAGGTTCAAGTTGTTTAGCTACAGGTGATCAACAAATTTTGTTAACATGGCATCTCACTCAAGCTTGGCATATCACACAAACATGTCAAAGAGGTGAAGCATAAAGTAAACTATCTATGCTAGTCAGTTTAATTGAGGCACAACCTAGACATGGCATTACACTAAGTACCTCACGACAATTAAAACATTTGGTACTGTTCTGTACTAAACCATATTTTAGGTTGGTTAACAACATCAAACAAAAGAATAAACACAAAGTACACGAAAAACTAATCAAGTTACATATAAAGAACACCCCAAACGGAGTTACGGTTAAAAAGATACAAGGAATACAAGTTTGGAACACAATCTGCCAACATCAGGAAGCACACTTTAGAGCATTGCATAAACAGGATAATGAATGCAAACATGCTCACAAACGATATGTAACTAAATTAGACATGGCAGGGAAGGCATGGAAAAAGGAATCATGCAAATAGGCATCATGAACAACTAGTTATAGCCCATGCAAAATGCAATAAAACATTACTAGTCTAGGACTTAGTGAAAATCAGAGAAACATGGCAGAAACTGTTATTTTTATGCTTTATAAACAGGAGAAAAACTATATGCAAAAGTGTAGCAACATGACATAGCAATATATGAGCATGGAGTAGGCATGATGGTGATCAGGTACAAACAAGAATCAAGGTAATAGGCATCACAGATCAAAAGATATTAAGCATGCAACATGGCATCGGAACGTTACAAACTTAGTGAAAAACAGAGGTGGCTGTAGAAAACAGTGGCATAGCAACTTTGGAGCTAAAAATAACTATGACCAAGAAGCATATCATGACAATGCAATACATATAATGGAAGTAGACATGATGCTTAACAGTATGCAAAAAGAATCAATGCGATAGGCCTCATGGATGTGTCACAATCATCATGAAAACTTGCAATAAAATAACAACAGCAGCACATAACATCAATTAATAGCAGTTTAACGGCCTGATGCCCACTTCAACACATATTTGCACCATCAAGATGGCCTCAAATCAAAATGCTCACAAAAGATGAATTGAAGTATACACAATTCTAAGCAATTTTCCTTTTGGGCGCAACGCGATCCTGGCTACAGTTTACTCCCAAACTACAACGCGAAAATGAATCAGCACAAATATTCCAGGGACTTAGAAAAATAATAGCAGGGGTAAAAGAAAAGAAAAATGCAAAAAAGGGGCACGGGCCTCTCACCCTAGGTGGGCCTCGGCCCACGAGGCAGAGGAGGTGGCTGGGCTGGCTGGCGCTGGGCAGGCCGGCGGCTGGCTGGGCCGCGGTGGCGCGCCTGGCCCACGTGGCCCTCTAGCGTGGAGGGGCGGCACCGGCTCGATCCCGACCTGGATCGGGTCACGGATGTCGCCGTTCCAGGCTCCGGTGAGGGCTACCCGGCGTTGGAGGGGGCGTGGGGGCGCGGCTTGTCCTGGTGCTGGCGGCGCATGCGGCGGCCGGCCGAGGTGGAGGCGGCAGCGCCCACGGGTTGAGGAGAGAGAGAGGAGAGAGAAAGTGGAGGTGGTTGGTGGGGAGCTTCCTGGGCCGTCGGATCGCGAGATCTGACGGTCCAGGATTGATATGGATAGGATGTTCGCAAATTGGGGGCTATTGGGTAAATCTGGGCAAAACAGATGGGGGTGGCTGCAATTTTGTGGCTAGGGAAACCCTAGAAAGGGGTAGGAGTGTGGTGGTCTTTATATAGCCCAGGTGGCTGGCAGTTTGCAAAACATCCCGGGTTTTTCTCTCGCGCGCGCGGTGTTTACGTTTCTGACCGCCGGGGGTCCGCAGGACCTCCGATTCGGGTAAAACTTCGAACTACGCGATCAGCACGTCGAGCTGGCAGCGTTCACCTTGCGCCGGAACCATTCTGAGAAAACTTTCCTCCGCGCTATAACAATAACCCGTTTAATTATTAAACGGGGTTTTTTCGTTCCGTTGGCTGCGGCTGGTCTCGTGCGGTTTTCACGACGGTGATCGGGTGAAACCCGGTGTTGCAAAGGTCGAGTGTCAGAGTGGCAAGGGTTGGTCTCCGTCCAGTACGAGATAACGAGGGGGGGGGGAAATAATCGCCGATCGATAAATCGGGGATGCAAACACCGCAAACAAATCAGACAATCAAACAATTCACACCGAAAACATTTTTTTAATTTTTGTGAAATCTGGGCTGTTACACTACATCAGGTAAACATGGCAAAGGGATGCATCTAGTTGGAGTACACATGATGCTTAACACATACAAGGAAGAATCAATAGCATAGGCCTCATGGATATGACACAATCATCAATCAAACTTGCAAGAAAATAACGACAACAGTAGTAAACAATCTGGTGCCCACTTCAATTGTGATTTACATCAACTCGATGGCCTCAAATCAATTAAGTCACTAAAGCAAAACATTAGAGCACACAAAACTGAGTACTTTTCATGTTGGGCGCAAATTCATCCGGGCTATGGTTCATGTCGCAAACTACGTCGCAAAACGGTACAGTAGCACAATTTATCTCAGACTTAGACAAAAAATAGGAAAGGGAATAAATAAAAAGAAAAATCCAAGCAAAATCAGTCAAGGCTTGCAGGATTCCAAGAAAACATCAAGATCACTCAGCATATCATGTCTTCACGACCAGTAGCTGTCGCAAGGACAGGAAGCTGCAGCAGAGAGCCGCCATGGTCGTGGCCACGGAGCCGGCTTGTCCAAGGTGGCTTAATTGGTTTGAAAAGCCG
Source organism: Bromus sterilis (assembly GCA_950022295.1). Taxonomy (NCBI): domain Eukaryota; kingdom Viridiplantae; phylum Streptophyta; class Magnoliopsida; order Poales; family Poaceae; genus Bromus; species Bromus sterilis. The sequence goes on from OX465596.1 coordinate 238,735,551, forward strand.
ATCACCTTGATAAGGGACGACCACACTCTAGTAGTATAGAACCCGGGCACTCTGGCCCTGGTAGTCTCTCCACAAATTGGATGTTACACACTTGACAAAGTTCTCATAGACGGAGGAAGCAGTATCAACATCCTTTAATACAATACTTTTCGCGGGATGGGATTGACTCAAAAACAACTGCAAGCCCCCAACACCGTTTTCCATGGAATAGTCCCAAACATGTCTGCACGCCCGATAGGCAAGATCTATCTGGAGACAGCTTTTGGGAATAATGAAATTTTTCGCTCTGAGATTATACCCTATGAGGTGGTAAAACTCGAGAGCCCATATCACGCCATCTTGGGCAGACCGGCTTACGCCAGGTTCATGGCTCGACAATGTGATGTTTACCTAAAGCTATAAATGCTAGTTCTTTACGGCCCAATTACGGTAGATGGGAGCCAGTCTAGGGCCTCGGAGTGTGACGAACAACACGTCAAGTTTGCTGATTCGGCATGTGCCAAAGAGGACTTCTCAGCATACTAGGAGAAGGTAGACCCAGCAGAATCCACTATCCTGAATAAACCGACTCCGGATAACAACCCCAAGTTCCAACAGGCTCAGGATACAAAGAAATTCGACTTTGTCCCTGGTGATGCTTCCCAGAAGTTCATCATTGGGACATGTTTATCTGATAAATAGGAAAGCACGCTCATCGAGTTCCTCCGTGAGAGTCGGGACATTTTTGCATGGAAACCTTCTTACATGCCAGATTTCCCGAGGGAACTCGCTGAGCACCACCTAAATATTATTCCAAAACTGAAGCCGGTCAAGCAATTTCTTCGTCGTTTCAATAACAAAAGGTGAAAATCCATTGGGGAAGAGATATCCCTGCTCCTTGCCTCCGGTTTTATCATGGAAGTTTTTTATCCGGAGTGGGTCGCAAACCCAGTCCTTGTTTTGCAAAAGAACGGGACTTGGCATATGTGCATTGACTACACCGGCTTAAACAAGGCTTGCCCAAAGGATCCCTTTGCGCTGCACCGTATTGACCAAATCATAGACTCGACGGTGGGATGCGAGCTCATGTGTTTTCTCGGCGCCTACTCTAGCTATCACCGAATTAAGATGGCTCTTTAGGACCAGGAGAAAACGACATTCATCACTCCTTTCGGGATATACTACTAGACTTCTATGCCTTTCGGCTTGAAGAATGCGGGAGCCACATATCAACGAACAGTGCAGAGTTGCCTCAAAGATAAAATTGGGCGCAACGTACACGCTCATATGGATGATATAATATTTAAATCTTAGCTGGCCGACTCACTCATCAGTGACCTCCAGGAAACTTTCAATAATCTGCGCAAGTATCAGATGAAGTTAAATCCACCCAAATTCACCTTTGGGGTTCCTACAGGAAATCTCCTTGGTTACATACTATCTTAGAGAGGGATTGAGGCGAACCCAGAGAAAATCAATGCTATCATGGCCCTTTAGAAGTCAGCCTCGGTGAAGGGAGTCCAACGACTCACAGGGTGTGTAGCAACCCTGAGCCGGTTTATAAGCCGACTTGGAGAAGAGGCAATCCACCTGTACCGACTCTTGCGAAAGTCAAAAAAATTTGTTTGGGATGACGAGGGTGATCAGGCTGTAGAGTCGCTGAAGAAACATTTATCTCAGGCTCCAATCCTGGCGGCTCCTAAGAGAAAAGAACGTATGCTACTCTATATCTCATCCAACAATCGAGCAGTCAGTGATGTCATTGTGGTTGAGGGAATGGAAGCCGATAAAGAGCACCCCTTGCAGAGACCAGTCTATTATGTTAGTGAGGTCCTGACTTCATCGAAGCAACACTACCCTCACTGGCAGAAACTGGTCCTTGGTGTATTCATGGAAAGTCGAAAGCTCAAACACTATTTCTAGGAGCACCCCATAACTGTAGTCAGCACAACACCACTTGCAGATATCATCCAAAACCGGGAAGCCACGGGAAGTATTGCTAAGTGGGTTACAGAGTTGGGGGCTTATCATATCAAATATGAGCCGCGCACGGCCATCAAATCCCAAGCGTTGGTCGACTTCATCAATGACTGGACAGAAATCCAAGAACCTCCAGAGAAGCCCATTACCAAATACTGGACAATGCATTTTGATGGGAGTCGGCAGCTCCAAGGATTAGGAGCCGGCGTGGTCCTTACCTCACCTAAAGGAGAGAAATTATGATATGTGTTGCAAATGCAGTTCACTTGCACCAATAACGCAACAGAATATGAGGCCTTGCTTCATGGGCAGCCGCTGGCTCGTGAGATGAACATAAGACGGATTCAATTCTACGGCGACTCTGACCTTGTTTCTCAACAAGTGTCAGGAAAATGGAACTCCAAAGATGCCACCATGGCAGCCTATCGGCGAGAGGTGGAAAGACAAGTCGGTTTCTTTGTTGGATACCAGGTGGATTATGTGGAGCGCAAGAAACACGAAGCAGCAGATGCTTTGTACCGACTCAGCTATCAGCGAAAGCCGGTTCCACCAAATGTGTTCCTAGACCTCCTAACACATCCGTCACTTCAAGCACCAATAGAGCAAGACATAGCAGAGCCGGATCCAAAACCGACTGTGGTGGCGCAATACACGCCACCCCCTCATGGGTTGTGCCTTATTTGGATTACATGACCTGGGGAATCCTACCCTTAGAAGAGATACTAGCTAGGCAAATCGTCAGAAGGAGCAAATACTTTGTACTCATCAACGGTGAATTACATCGGCGAAGTCCCGCTGACGTTTTTCATAGATGTGTTTCACCGGAAGAAGGCAGAGAAATCCTCAATGAAATACACTCTGGAGACTGGGAACATCACCGCCGGATCTCGTTCTCTGGTGGCTAAAGCTTATAGACACGGATTCTATTGGCTCACAACACATGCGGACGCAGATGACATAGTCAAGAAGTGCGATGGATGTCAGCGTTGGGCGAAGCAAGCTCATGTGCTGGCTCAAGATCTCTGGATGATCCCTATTACTTGGCCCTTTGCAGTGTGGAGCTTGATATGGTGGGGCCTTTCAAGAGGTCGGCTAACAAGAATACACATTATTGGTGAGAGTGGATAAAATCACCAAATGGGTTGAGGCAGAGCTGGTCAGTAAATGTGACGCAGCAACAACACTAAAATTCTTGAAAAAGATAATATTCAGATTCGTCTACCCCCACAGCATCATCACTGATAATGGGTCTAACCTATCAGAAGGGGTTATGCAGTGATTCTGCCAAAACGAGCAGATCCACCTCGACCTTGCATCGGTATCGCACCCACAGTACAATGGACAAGCCGAGAGAGCCACCCAAGAGTTGCTTCGAGGCATCAAACCCCGACTTTATGTCCCCTTGGAAAGGACACCGGGTTGATGGGAGGAAGAATTACCCTCCATACTATATGGAGTATCAGGACGACTCCTAACAGGTAGACGGGCTATACGCCCTTCTTCCTGGTCTATCGAGCGGAAGTCGTTCTCCCAAGTGACATCCGTCATGACTCACCAAGATTCACTGCATACGTGGAAGCCAACAATGAGAAAGCGAGGAAGGACTCCTTGGATTGTCTCGATGAAAAACGACAACTGGCAGCAGCTCAGTCGGCTATCTACCAACAAGATTTGTGACGATACCATAGCCATCACATCAGAAGTCGGACTTTTCAGGAATGTGAGTTAGTGCTCCACCTCATACAGAAAAAGGATGGAATGCACAAATTATCCTCTCCATGGGAAGGACCGTTTGTGGTCAGCAAGAACCTGTACAATGGATCCTACTACCTGGTTGATATACGCGAGAATGAAAAATCACGCACATCTATGGAGGACACTCCCAGACCGTGGAACATTGCACAACTTCGTCCATATTATACTTGAGTAGAACAGGAACATTATTGTACATCTATATAAGTCGACTTTCGTCGAACCGGCTCTCGCCATATAATATATAAATAAAGTCGAAAATTGTCGCACCGTATTTTTCCATATAATATATATATATTCGACAATCGTCGCACCAACTCTTTCCATATAATATAAATATAAGTCGACATTCGTCACACTCGCTTTCGCCACATCCAATATATAAGTCGAGTTTCGTCGCACCGACTCTCGCCACATCTAGCTGTCATACCGACTTTTTCTTTACTTTATTATCTTCATGTTTTCATCCTGCATCATACATTGCATATTTTTACATTTTATATCTCAGAGACTTGGGGGCTTGATCAACCCTCTATCGTATCTAAGCATGTATATTGCTTAGTCAGGGGAATCGGGAAGCTCGATGATATTCATCGACTCTTATCTGAGAACTCAACATATATATGTAAAACTCCACATGTGTGTGGATTATTCAGGGGAAATAGGGGAGCTCAATGACATCCATCGATTCTTATCCTAAGAAATCCCGGCATACACATGAATTGGCCAACCACGCCTTAAAATTTGTCCTGTATATCTCAAGGTCACACGACTTCCGCGAATCCGACTTAGTATAAACTTTGGGGGCTTACAGAAACGCCTATCGAGTTTAGTTCTAGGCACCGGGAATGCTAGTCATAAGAGCCGGCTTACAGAGAAGTTTCGATTCTTGAACCAGTAATCTCTCTCAACGAATGAAGATGAGCTATGAGTCAGCTTCTATGTGAGCCTTCAAATTTTCTTTTTTGCATACAAACATCATACTTCACTTTCAATTATGCATAACAATTTTTTTCTTTTTAGATAAGAGTTAGACCTATGTGACTCGGCATCGCACCCAGATGCATATACCGACTCATAAGGACTACACTTCAAAGTTTCTTTTCAAGATTCGGCACGACACAATGATGTTCGTACTAACTCTTGGGGAGTATCGCTTCAAAAACTTTTTATATGGTCTTATTCAGCACACACGGTGACCATACCAAATCATGGGGGCTACAAGTCGATTTATCCTATGAGTCGACCAAGACACAAGTCCGTTTTGAATCGACTCAGGGGGTGACGATGGGTGACCCCACGACTCCTGCATGTGAGGCTACCTGGTGTGTGTGAAGACAGAAGGCCCGTTGGGAATCTACGACAAGCCCACGATTGGCCCAACCAGACACCGACGTAGGAGTCCGCAACTAACATGGAAGGCACAACTTGGCGTACAAGGCAAGACTAGCACTAGGAAACTATCTCTGTAACCTAGTATGGACTCCCCGAGACCTAGCCTAGTATATAAAGGCTGGGAGGGGAGACGTCCAGACCAACACAATACACATCTACTCATCCTAGCCTTGCGAGAACACGCCTTGGCCCCATGGTAATCGCCCCATCACACAATAATATCGAGCAGGAAGTGCTTCTCGTGTTAGACGACGAGTATCGTCCAACCTGTGCCTTCTCTATGACTAACCCAGGGTCCCTGACCATGGGATTTTCCGGGGTTGATCCCCGTCAATTGGCGCCGTTTGTGGGAACTACACAGGTTGGAATAACGATCTTGGCGGTCCAACCTTCAGCAGATCAAGACTCGAGGACTAGAACTAGATCTAGCCCGCTCGAGGAATTCAAGATCACCACAAGCATCTCCATCATCTCGTCAAGATCATCTAGCCTGCAGCCGAGCCAAGTCCAGCACCCCGACGACTATCAGATCCATCGCTGACGGAAAAGAAATCGATGAACTAGAAGGCAAACAAGAGGACCCTACTCAGGAACTCCACTCAAAGAGTCGCGGCATGCGGCCGAAGACTCACCCATCAGTCGACGACCCGCCGCCGCCCGGACTCCCACCACACGCCAAGACAGCGACTCCAAAACCCAGACCGGAGAGTACTACGACCCAGATCGAAGGCCAGATGAATACGCCAACTTCATCCGAAGCCAATCACTCAGCGACGGGATAGAAATTGACCCAAGATTCCATAGCCGAGCGGAAGACCACTTGCAGATCTTCAAAATCTCGAGGAGAAGAAGGCATGCCGGCTCCAGCAAGCTCACAGCCAAAGAGCAACTAGAAGGACCTTGCGCGATCCATTGCTTTGAAGACAGTCGGGGACATATTAGAGCAAGCCACACCCTAGGAGATTGCCGCCTATTCGCTGAACTCTCCAACAGCCTCAAGGAGGAGCGCGAGGCCAAACGCACTCGAAGAAGCGCGCAGTCGCCCGCACCAATTACAGAGGAGCAATACCCCGCGTCCTAGGGACGAGTCTGCATGATCCAAGAAGGAAGACCCCCGAAAGCAAAGCTAGATGCCTACACCTTGCAGGACGAAGCAGCCAAATACTTAAGGATAACTGAAACCTACCAACTGAGCGGCGCCGAGACCAGCATCACTTTCTCACGGAACAACCATCCGCCCACAGTCCCAAGTCCTGGGCACGCACCCTTGGTCCTCGAAGCTCAGATCGGAGGATACGACATGGACAGAGTCTTCATGGACGGAGGAAGCAGTCTAAACATAATCTTCGCCATCACCCTACGCAAGATGTTAATCCCACGATCAGTTTGGAAGAAGTCAGGCACCACAATATACGGCGTAGTTCCGGGAGAAGCAGCCACCTCCATCGGAACAATACATCTTGATGTGATCTTTGGCAGCAAGCACAATTTCGCAAAGCAAGCGCTCGAGTTGGAAGTGCTCGACTAGAATTCGCAGTATCACGCCATACTCGGGCGACCAGCATTCGCACAGTTCATGGCGGTCCCTCACTACGCATATCTCAAACTCAAGATGCCAGGACCCGCAAGAATCATCATATTTAAGGGAAGCTTCACCAAATCGCACTAGTGCGACCGTGATTTCCATAAAGTCTCCGACACATTTGGAGCCCAACAACAGCTCAAACAAATAGCCATGGTGACGGACAAAAGCATATTTCCGCTGGCAAACCGAAGCGAGACAAAAGAATTCGGCCGCGACTTCAGCATCGACAGCGACACAATCACACACCAAGTCCACCCAACATACCCAAAGAAGACAATTCGCGTATATGCCCACCTTCCAGAAGAGCAAGCAACCGCCCTCATAACCTTCCTTCGCGAAGAGTGGACAATTTTCGCCTGGTGCCCAGCCGACCTGCCCGGGATACCACGAGAATTTGCAGAACACGCGCTCCACATCTAGACAAACACCAAGCTAGTAAAGCAGGCACTGCGACGATTCTCAGAACCCAAGCGCAGAGCAATCGAAGAAGAAGTTAACAGACTACTCGACGCACAGTTCATCCGAGAGACAAAGAAAGCAACATGGGTAGCAAACCCAGACCTAGTCCCTAAAAAGGATACCGAGGTACTAAGGATGTGCATCGACTATGGGCCTATCAACAAGCACTGCCCAAAAGACCACTTCCCCCTGCCAAGAATCGATCAGATAATCGACTCCACAGCAGGATGCGACCTCCTCTCCTTCCTCGACGCATACTCAGGATACAACCAGATCAGGATGAAGGAAGAAGACGAAGAGCACACCTCTTTCATTACCCCCTACGGATTATTCTTCTACCAAACAATGCCCTTTGGCCTAAAAAACGTGGGAGCCACGTAATAGCAGATGATGCAAGCATGTTTGAATGAACCAGATTGGCCGGAAATTCCAGGTCTACGTGGACGACATTGTCATCAAAACCTACAGCGCAAACATGCTACTCGACGACCTCCGCGAGACATTCGCGGCCCTCAACAAGTATAGTATCAAGCTTAACCCCAAAAAATGTGTGTTCGGCGTCCCAGCCGGAAAACTACTCGGATACATGGCCTCTGCCCGACAAATCGAAGCAAACCCCGAAAAGGTCCAAGAAATCTCCAAGATGCAAAGGCCAACCAACATCAGAGGAGTACAGCAGCTCACAGGAAAGCTCGCGGCACTAAGCCGCTTCATCAGCAGGTTGGGCGAAAGGACATTTGTAACGACCCGGTCCCGAAGGGAACCAAGTCTACTGTGCTTCTGTGCTATCCCTGTATCAGTATGCTAGCACACACAGTACTCGATGAAATACCATGAATCATGTCAAAAAGTAACGTAAATACATGGTATTTATTACCTTATAGCCTTTGGGCAAGAATACACCGCGGAAACAAACAATACATAAGTGGAGTCCCATCAACACCAACGGCAAAGTTGAGTGTAGACATCGTAACCCTACATCGTATCACTTACTCGTCATATACAATCCTGCAACACCGAAGGTTATAGCCCAAAATGGGTCAGTACTTTGAATGTACGGCAAGTTACTCCCAAAATAATATATATAACAGACCTAACTTCTACATGCAATTTGGCTGGTGGAAAAGCTCTAAGTTTCAATTTGCATAAAGCTGATTTTTGTCCTACTCAAAGAGTATCATATTTGTACTACAAAGCTCATAATATGATTGAGTTGGTTTCTCCAAGTCAATATATTCCCAAAGTTGATTAAACCGATTGATTAATTAAAGATGATGAGATCCGTCAACATTCCCACTTCTAGATGCTCAAAGTTGTCCATAACCGGGGACACGGCTAATCATGATCAGTTTGTACACTCTGCAGAGGTTTGTGCACTTTTCCCCACAAGACTCGACCACCTCCGTTTTAGTTCGTCACACTTCATGTTGTATGAGAACCGGAAGGTCGAAACATGGTCTTTTAGAAGAGTTTCCCTCACTCTGGTGGTGCCCATCCTACCTACTCATAACTACGTTCGTAGCACCACCTAGTAAGAGTCACTAAAACTAATCAACCAAGCTAGATCCCATAATAGCTTGTGGCTGCACACGTAAGCTTCTAGTTATGAAAAATATGATTGATCCCTTTAAGCCTGGGTGGCATTCCGCAGTGATTACTGGCCATCTCCAGGTCACTCAGGCAAATCCACTGGTTCCTCCAGGGTGCCCCCAACCATTCCACCCAGGTGGTTCATTAAGATTATCTTGGTCCTGTTTACTACTTAGTCACTCATACCTCATAATGGACCACTTCCCAATCCACGTCTACTTAGCAAAGCAGTATAATTCTACACGGTGGCGACAATGATATAAGGTTCAGACCTACCTCAATGAACTACTGGGTGTAATAGCATAGCATAATATATAATCCTATCAATGCATAATATTTAAGTTGGACTACAATGCATATAAAAATATAGGTAATACTGGAGCATGATCAAAAGAGTAACTTGCCTGGATCTTGACGGTGAAATATTCTACTCGTAGTCATCTCTCCAGCTCGTTACAATATATCTAACGGTAAAAGAGAAAAACTTCAACACACCACTCAATCCAAAGTGAAGATCCAAATAAGATACAATTACAACATAAATATTTAGTTATTACTATTAATAAACTAATTACTATGGCATGGATAGGTTGAGATAGGATCAAGTTGGATTGGATGGAAATATGATGGCAATCATATATGCGAGGATTGTAAAATCAATTGGATATGTTGGAGGTTGATTATAAAATCAATTGGATGGAGAGTATGTCAAACTCAGTTGGTTTGTCCATATGAATATTTGAATAGGAAATCAATTCTTGGATTGGATTCAAAAAGATCCGATAGAAATCGTGATGATCTTGTTGAGAAGATTGAATTTTTGTAGCCAAATTTATATAAAAAAGAGATATAACTAAATGGAAGCTAAGACGAAGGTTTGAGGTCAAAATAGTGTATTTATATGATGGAAAGAATGTGACAATTGTCCAAACAGAAAGATTTGATTTTAAGGATCAAATTTGATGAAGAAAATATTCCAAATAAATTATCGAATAAGATGTATATCAAATATACTCAAATTATAAAAATAAATTTGAGTTAAATTTCGAATTATCAAAAGTGGAATATTACTGGAAAATAATAAACTACATTTTCCAAGGAATCCGGGGATATAAAATTTGTCGAAATCCGACTTACGGGCTAGAAGATATGAATTTTTGAAGTTTGGATATTTTTGCTAAAATGAATTACGGGATTAATAAAAGGATGCCACGTGGCGAGTTCTGATAGGTCCGCACCTATTCATTTTTTTACAAAAAAAATGATGAACAAAGGGGAGAAAATCTCGCCGGAATTTTGGAAAAAGGTCTCCGGCGTCAACGAACAGCCGAACGGGGTAGAGGATGATTTGGGTGACTCGATGGACAAGGTTATAGCTCCATGTTCGCCTTCGGATAGCCGAGAAGTTCCGCCGGAGTAGAGAAGAACGCATGAAGAGAACAATGACACGGACGGCGTGCTCCGGCCTTGTAATCGAGAGGAAAAATGTCACAACGGTGCGCATCGGCAAGGGGAAGAAACTAGAGGAAGAAATATGGACTAGGTACCTTACATGGCGACAAAAATCTTCACCGGAAGTGTGGATGCATCTTTACTCCGACGAGAAATTGCGCACGAAGGAGAGGGCTTTGGAGAGGGACTTTATGCGTGGGGATGTGTGGTTCAAAGGGGTCCTAGGGGCGGTATTTATAGGGTCATGTGAGGTCCATAGAAGGAGAGTGGGTGAGGTTTTGGAATGGAGTTAATGGCATTCATGGAGAAATAATGAACATTAAAAGCAAGGTTTTGGAAATAGATTTAATGGCATTCATGGAGAAAATTATGGACAATTAAAAGATTAAAACGCGTGTTTGTTTCCATGAATGGATTCCTCATGAACTTGTCCACAATTTTTGTGTAGGTTCTGAAGTGAATCAGTCAAAAGAGTATCTGGGAGGAAAGGAGGAAGAGCTTCAGTTGCCATGGCCATTTGCTTCTGTGTTGACGTACACATGAACGAACGAGAGGAAGAAGACAGCTCGCTCGGGCTATGGGCCTTAGTGGAAATTTGGCCCAAGATAAAGAAAAAGGAAAGAGAGATAGGGGAAAAATTAGATAGATGACCTCAGTCCAATTGACTTAGGAATCCTATTTTTATTATTTGGGTTAAACACTCTCAAATAAAATTGTATAGGCCAAATAAAACATAGAGAGTCTAGGAAAACTATATTTCCCTCTCAAAAAACTCATTAACGACATTATTAAAAAAATTCAATACTGTTTTTGGAGAAGTCATATTATCTCCTCTCATTTTTTTAATTAAATTATTGGAAATATTTAAATATCTCTTAAACGTCAATATCCAATAAACTCCAAAATAAGAATTCGAGAATGAGTATGGGACCACAATAAATTTAAGAAAGTCATTTTATTCTTACTCGAAAATATTTAATTGTGGTTCGTACCAAATTTCAAAAGGACAAAAGAAAGAAAATCATTCTTTGAAATTTTGAATAAAGTTCACAACCAAAATTTTCATTATTGGATAAACGATTATCCAATTTTATTAAATGGTTTGTAAAGGTTTAAACAAAAACTCAAGGGAAAAGTTTTCATTTACCCCAAAATCAAAACAATTCAATCAATATTATATTATTTATTAACATTCCAAAATTTGGAAAATTTTGGGATGTTACAAACTACCACCCTTAAAAGAAATCTCGTCCTCGAGATTTGCAAAGGCTAGAAAGAAATGAGTTAGGCTCGAGGATTTTGGGTTACTTCCCCATGGTCTTGGCATAACATTATGAGGCTTGTAGTTTATCTTCACTTCTTGTTTGAGCGTTGTCTTCCACCGATACAATTCCATATGCTTCCGTTACTTAAATCATATCCTGGGCACGCAGCTTTAGACACCAGCTCTGAACCTCAACCAAGGTGTGGTTCATATCATTTATCCACCAGGGTGTTAGGAAACTACCACCCTTAGTGATAGAGGCGAAGGTGTCCCGATGTTTCGATGAGATGGTGGAGATCGATTATGGTGGAGGCAACTTTCACGATCCGACTACGAACGTGCGAAGACGTTGCGCCTTAGCGATCGCTAAACCAACTCCGAGAGGTTATTGATCCCGCGGATGCACAATCAACCTGACCACGAAGGTCTAATTCCTGCAAGCAATCGAAGAACAAGCAAGAACTAAGAATTGCAATCTGGATATTGCGAATATAAGATGAATGATTACGAAAGTTGGGGTTCCAATGAGGTCTTGGCCTGGTCGGATGACACAAACGAAGAGCTCGAAGTTGCGGCTATGGCTAACTTATATCTAATTAAAACCCAAGTCTAAACGACGCCCTAAGGGCTGTATATATGGGGGAACAGAGGGGATTTTCGTGACCCTTTGGAGGTGGGGTCCGAAAACAACCCTAACTCGGTTTCCCCACACATACGGACTCTAAAAACAGCCTATAATGTGGTATTTCGAAATTACATGGGCCCAGCCCAATATTAAGGTGACGCAGCACCTATAATTGCTCTTGGACGAAAATAATGAAGTGGCATCTCGTGTATTCCGTCCAAGCCTTCATGCATGCCTTATGGTGGCTTCAACGTGCGAAAATCCCCACTGGAAACTCCACTGTACTTTCCCCCGCGCGCACCTTCTTCTCCATTCTTGATCCCGCTCCAATGACCATCCTTCGTGTCCATGCTAGGTCCTTCATTCATAAGCAAAACAAAAGTATCTAATTTAGGCAGCATCATATGTTCATGAACAATAGAAGGATTCGCAAGAAACGAAAGTACCTGATAATTTAGTTGACGTGCACGTGCTCTAGTAACTGGTCCAGTATGTGTAGTTGGTGAGGGTATGGGTGTAACATTAGTAGGGATGTCCTCATCATCCTCCCCTTCTTGAATTGAAGTCGTCCTCGACGGAAGCTCATCATCTTCTCCCAAATAAGGTTTCAAATCTGCAATGTTAAATGTGGGACTAACCCCAAAATCTGAAGGTAGCTCAAGTTTATATGCATTATCATTAATTTTCTGTAAAACCTTAAAGGGACCATCAGCTCGTGGCATTAACTTAGACTTGCGCAAATCAGGAAACCTATCTTTACGTAGATGTAACCAAACAAGATCTCCTGGTTCAAACACAACATGCTTTCGACCCCTATCACCAGCAAGCTTGTATCTAGCATTCATGCGCTCAATGTTTTCTTTAGTTAACTCATGCATTTTTAATATCAATTCAGCACGTTTCTTAGCATCAAAATTAACCTTCTCCGAAGATGGAAGAGGCAGCAAATCAATAGGTGCACGAGGTAGAAAACCATAAACAATCTCAAAAGGGCACATTTTAGTGGTAGAATGCACTGAACGATTATAAGCAAATTCAATATGAGGTAAACATTCTTCCCACAGTTTCAAGTTACTTTTTAAAACAGCCCTAAGCATAGTAGACAATGTCCTATTGACCACTTCAGTTTGTCCATCAGTTTGGGGATGACATGTAGTACTAAAAAGTAGTTTAGTCCCCAACTTAGCCCATAAGCATCTCCAAAAATGGCTAAGAAACTTAGTATCACGATCCGAGACAATAGTATTGGGCACACCATGTAAACGAATAATCTCTCCAAAGAATAAATCAGCAACATTAGCAGCATCATCGCTTTTATGACATGGTATAAAATGTGCCATCTTAGAAAATCTATCCACGACAACAAATATGCTATCCCTCCCCTTCTTTGTTCGAGGCAAGCCTAAAACAAAGTCCATGGATATGTCCTCCCACGGAACACTAGGTACAGGTAAAGGCATGTATAAACCATGAGGATTGAGTCGTGACTTAGCTTTTTGACATGTAGTGCAGCGAGCAACAAAACGCTCAACATCCCGTCTCATCTTTGGCCAAAAGAAATGTGTAGCAAGTACGTCCTCCGTCTTTTTCACGCCAAAATGTCCCATTAATCCTCCTCCATTGATGAGGACATCCCTACTAATGTTACACCCATATCCTCACCAACTACACATATTGGACCAGTTACTAGAGCTCGTGCACGTCAACTAAATTATCAGGTACTTTCGTTTCTTGCGAATCCTTCTATTGTTCATGAACATATGATGCTGCCTAAATTAGATACTTTTGTTTTGCTTATGAATGAAGGACCTAGCATGGACAAGAAGGATGGTCATTGGAGCGGGATCAAGCATGGAGAAGAAGGTGCGCGTGCGGGAAAGGACAGCGGAGCTTCCAGTGGTGATTATCGCACTTTGAAGCCACCATAAGGCGCGCATGAAGTCTTGGACGAAATACGCGAGATGCCACTTCATTATTTTCGTCCAAGGGCAATTATAGGTGCTGCGTCACCTTAATATTGGGCTGGGCCCATGTAATTTCGAAATACCACCTTATAGGCTGTTTTTAGAGTCCGTATGTGTGGGGAAACCGAGTTAGGGTTGTTTTCGGACCCCACCTCCAAGGGTCACGAAAATCCCCTCTGTTCCCCCATATATACAGCCCTTAGGGCGTCGTTTAGACTTGGGTTTTAATTAGATTTAAGTTAGCCATAGCCGCAACTTCGAGTTCTTCGTTTGTGTCGTCCGACCAGGCCAAGACCGCATTGGAACCCCAACTTCTGTTAATCTTTCATCTTATATTCGCAATATCCAGATTGCAATTCTTAGTTCTTGCTTGTTCTTCGATTGCTTGCAGGAATTGACCTTCGTGGTCAGGTTGATCGTGCACCCGCGGGATCAATAACCTCTCGGAGTTGGTTTAGCGATTGCTAAGGCGCAACGTCTTCGCACGTTCGTAGTCGGGTCGTGAAAGTCTACTCCACCAAAAATCGATCTCCACCATCTCATCGAAACATCGGGACACCTTCGCCTCTATCATCCATGCGCCTCCTGCAACAACAAAAGACGAATAGAGCTAGCTGGAATGCATAGCTTGTTAGAACGGAACACAAATCCATCATTAAGCACAAACTTGTTCCATGTTCTACCCTCTCTACAATTCTGCAATACATCTTTAAATTCCGCATCATTTACATATTGTTCTTTGATTGTCTCTAAACCGAATATCTTGAAGTCAAGTTGTGAAAGCATAGTATAACGACGAGACAAAGCATCAGCAATAATATTATCTTTCCCCTTCTTGTGTTTAATGACATAAGGGAAAGTCTCAATAAATTCAACCCACTTAGCATGTCTACGATTAAGTTTTGCTTGACTTCTTATGTGTTTCAAAGATTCATGATCAGAATGTATAACAAATTCTTTGGGCCATAAATAATGTTGCCAAGTTTCTAATGTCCGAATAAGAGCATATAATTCCTTATCATAAGTAGAATAGTTCCGACTAGGCCCACTCAATTTTTCAGAAAAGTATGCAACAGGTTTAGCATCTTGTAATAACACACCTCCCAAACCAATCCCACTAGCATCGCATTCAAGCTCAAAAGTCTTATTAAAATCAGGAAGTTGGAGCAAAGGAGCATGTGTTAACTTATCTTTCAATACCGTGAAAGCTTCTTCCTGTGCGGTACCCCAAGTAAAAGGCACATCCTTGCGTGTAAGCTCATTGAGAGGTGCAGCAATGGTGCTGAAATCTCTCACAAAACGCCTATAGAATCCAGCGAGGCCAAGAAAACTCCTCACTTGTGTGACCGTTTTGGGCTGCGGCCAACTCTCAATTGCCTCGATCTTGGCATGATCAACTTCAATTCCCTGCGGAGTAACAACATAGCCAAGAAACGACACTCGGTCGGTGCAAAAGGTGCACTTCCCAAGGTTACCAAATAAACGTGCATTACGTAGAGCAATAAAAACAGCACGTAAATGATCGAAATGTTCCTCCAAAGATTTGCTATAAATCAGTATATCATCAAAATAGACTACCACAAATCGTCCAATGAAAGCACGTAAAACCTCGTTCATTAATCTCATAAAAGTGCTAGGTGCATTAGTTAACCCAAAAGGCATGACTAACCACTCATATAATCCAAACTTAGTTTTAAATGCCGTTTTCCATTCATCCCCTAATTTCATGCGAATTTGATGGTATCCACTACGCAAATCAACTTTGGAAAACATGGTAGAGCCACTTAATTCATCAAGCATATCATCTAGCCTAGGAATAGGATGACGATAACGAATAGTAATATTATTAATGGCTCGACAATCAACACACATACGCCATGTTCCATCCTTTTTAGGCACTAATATAACAGGAACAGCACAAGGACTAAGGGACTCACGTATGTAACCTTTGTCGAGTAGCTCTTGTACTTGACGCTGAATCTCCTTCGTCTCCTCCGGATTGGTACGGTATGGCGCACGGTTGGGCAGCGAAGCACCGGGAATTAAGTCAATCTGATGCTCAATCCCTCGAATAGGTGGTAATCCCGGTGGTACGTCTTGTGGAAAGACGTCAATAAACTCCTGCAAAAGGTCAGTGACAACAGGAGGCAAAGAAGGAGGCAATTCCTCAAATGAAAACAAGGCTTCTTTGCACACAAAAGCATAGCACAGATATTGACTAACATCCAAATCCGAAATATCAACCTTAGTAGCAAGCAAAGTTGGACTAGTCAATTTAATTTCATTAGAAACAACAGAAGAAGATTTGCTATTAGTCTTATGTTGTTGCTCAAATTCTTTAGCTGCTATCTCATTTTCACTCTTATTTTTCTCCTGTTTAGCTTTACTAGCTCTAGCAAGATCATCTTTCACAATTTGTTCAGGAGACATAGGAAGTAAAGCAATATTTTTATCCTGATGAACTAGAGTAAACTGATTTGTCCTACCATGGTGTACAACATTCCTATCAAATTGCCATGGTCTACCAAGTAAAAGAGAGCATGCTTGCATGGGTACCACATCACAATCAACATAATCAGCATATGCAGCAATGCTAAAGTGCACACGAACAGAACGTGTTACCTTAATCTTACCACTATTGTTAAACCACTGAATATAGTACGGATGGGGGTGTGGTCTTGTGGTGAGAGATAGCTTCTCCACCAACTCCATGCTAGCCAAGTTGTTGCAACTCCCTCCGTCAATGATGATGCGAACCGAACGTTCTTTCACCACTCCCTTTGTGTGGAACAAATTATGCCTCTGGTTTTGCTCGGCCTTCGTTACCTGCACACTTAATACACGTTGAGCAACCAAACTAGCATATTTATCTGCGTCATCAGGAGTCATATACTCTATATCATGAGCATCATCATGGGCACCCTGTTCCTCATGAGCAATGAGAACTAGAGTCTCCTCATCATAGTCACTCGCTGACTCATACCCACCATCCGCCGTAATAGTCATCACACGCTTGGAGGGACAGTCTTTTGCGAAGTGACCTCCACCTTGGCACCTGCGACATTTAATATCACGATCTCGTGTTTGCCCTGTGGACGCCATGGATGAAGAAGAACTCGCCGCCGGACCACTCTGTGCACCCTTGAATGGTGGCGCTGGCTGTTTTGGTGGCTCCCTGTAAGAATGAGCGGCTGAAGTAGATGGTGGCGCAGCAGGACGTGTGGATGTAGAAGCTCCACGCGATGTCCATGATGTATTTCGTCCTGCAGAAAAGTTAGGTCTTGTAGCGGCCTGTCGATCCTGCACTTCACGTTCAGCTTTACAAGCAAGATGAAACAAACGAGTGATAGTAGCAAAGTCCTTGTATTCTAGAATAGTTTGTATCTCCCTGTTTAAGCCACCCATAAAACGGGCAAGCATAGCTTCATTATCCTCTACTAGGCCACATCTAATCAATCCAGTTTGTAATTCTTGATAATATTCCTCTACAGAATTTTTTCCTTGTCTCAAACGCTGTAATTTTTGTAACAATTCACGTTGATAATAAGGAGGAACCCAGCGAGTACGCATAGCATCTTTTAAAGCAGCCCAAGTAGTTGGAATATTATTAGCATGCAATCTACAATGTTCAGACCACCAAATAGATGCAAAGCCCGTGAATTCACAAACAGCAGCAGTAACACGTCTATTCTCAGGATATTGTAAACATGTAAAACGTTGTTCAGTTTCTAACTCCCAAGTAAGATAAGCATCAGGAATATATCTACCCTCAAACGGCTTAAGATTCAATTTAAGTTTAGGCACGTGTTCATCATCGCGTACCTGAGGGGGTGGTTGGTGTCGACCGTGGCGAATGTTGGGACGTGGACGTCCAGCTGGCTGCTCATAGGCCGCTTCCTGTTCCACCTCCTCCTCGTAATCACCCTCGTAGTTGTCGTCCTGGACGACGTCAGAAGCAGCAGCAGCAGCAGTAGCAGCAACTTCACGTTCAGCTTTAATATCACGATCTCGTGTTTGCCCTGTGGACGCCATGGATGAAGAAGAACTCGCCGCCAGACCACTCTGTGCACCCTTGAATGGTGGCGCTGGCTGTTTTGGTGGCTCCCTGTAAGAATGAGCGGCTGAAGTAGACGGTGGCGCAGCAGGACGTGTGGATGTAGAAGCTTCACGCGATGTCCATGATGTATTTCGTCCTGCAGAAAAGATAGGTCTTGTAGCGGCCTGTCGATCCTGCACTTCACGTTCAGCTTTACAAGCAAGATGAAACAAACGAGTGATAGTAGCAAAGTCCTTGTATTCTAGAATAGTTTGTATCTCCCTGTTTAAGCCACCCATAAAACGTGCAAGCATAGCTTCATTATCCTCTACTAGGCCACATCTAATCAATCCAGTTTGTAATTCTTGATAATATTCCTCTACAGAATTTTTTCCTTGTCTCAAACGCTGTAATTTTTGTAACAATTCACGTTGATAATAAGGAGGAACCCAGCGAGTACGCATAGCATCTTTTAAAGCAGCCCAAGTAGTTGGAATATTATTAGCATGCAATCTACAATGTTCAGACCACCAAATAGATGCAAAGCCCGTGAATTCACAAACAGCAGCAGTAACACGTCTATTCTCAGGATATTGTAAACATGTAAAACGTTGTTCAGTTTCTAACTCCCAAGTAAGATAAGCATCAGGAATATATCTACCCTCAAACGGCTTAAGATTCAATTTATGTTTAGGCACGTGTTCATCATCGCGTACCTGAGGGGGTGGTTGGTGTCGACCGTGGCGAATGTTGGGACGTGGACGTCCAGCTGGCTGCTCATAGGCCGCTTCCTGTTCCACCTCCTCCTCGTAATCACCCTTGTAGTTGTCGTCCTGGACGACGTCAGAAGCAGCAGCAGCAGCAGTAGCAGCAACTGCAGCAGCAGCAGGAGCACCAATACCAGCAGCTTGTCCTCGCGGAAACAGAATACGTCGTGCACGTGGTAGTGGCGGTGGCTGTGGCTGTGCTGAAGGTAGGCGTGCGATCAACTCAGTAAACTTGGCGTCGAGCTTGGTGTCGATCATCTTTTCCACGCCATCAATTGCCTCTGTAAATCTGGTCTCGATGTCATTCACCTGTTCAGACATCATTTGTGCAAATTTATCATGTAGCTCCTTGTTTGTCATGTTCTCCCAATCGGGTGCATCCCGCGCCACTTCATCATGTGATCCTGGCATGGTTAGCAGAAATAGAAAACACACAGGAATATGATCCTACTTCTACTAATGGGATGGATGTGGGGTGGTGGACAGCACAAATCCGTCAAGCTTTTCTTACGTTCTTACCGATTCTTACCTAGCAGCAGGTGGTGATGTACAACCAACGGGTCAAAACTCTCAGAGATATGGTAGAGCGATGGCCAGGAGGTGTCAAAACGCACGATGTAGAATATATGTGGAGCTGTAGGAAGGCTGACAAGTATGGTAGGAAAAACTCAACAGTAATCAAAACAGAGATGCAAAGCTGAATAAACACTCAACGTCGGTACTGTGCTGATCCTAGGCTAGACCGTACTAGAGACGCGAGCCTAAAACACCAACGAAAGCACGGCGCGGCACGTAACAACTGTGAAGCACACTCTGAATTTTTTTTTCTCTCTCTCTCTTTTTTTTTTTTGCTTTTTTTTTGGGCGATGCGGGACTGCGGGGGCTGAAAAAGTGCGAAAAAATCACTATGGTGGCGAACGTCTCAAAACGAGTTTCTGGACCTAAGGAACGTATGGGCACGAAATTTTTTTACCCCTGAAAATTTTGGCCTAAAAACTGCTCTGAAAAGCGTGCCAAACTGTGATCAGAACTGTGATCAGAACTCGAAACTGGTGCGGCGGCGACGTGGCAAACTGTGATCAGAACTCGAAACTCTAAGGGAACTAGACGCTAAGATCAGCAACTTGACACAACGATGCAACCGTAAATTCAACAAAGCAAGTACTGAAAAGAAAACTGGACAAAGGCTAGGACTGTCTTGGGACGTGATGAGCTAACCCTAATTTTTTTTTTGTTGGCTTTTTCTTGGACTGTAGGTATGAAGAACAGAACCAATCTAGACTATGAAAACTGGTAAATCTCAACGAGCAACCTGGAAATCTGATACCACTTGATAGAGGCGAAGGTGTCCCGATGTTTCGATGAGATGGTGGAGATCGATTATGGTGGAGGCAACTTTCACGATCCGAGTACGAACGTGCGAAGACGTTGCGCCTTAGCGATCGCTAAACCAACTCCGAGAGGTTATTGATCCCGCGGATGCACGATCAACCTGACCACGAAGGTCTAATTCCTGCAAGCAATCGAAGAACAAGCAAGAACTAAGAATTGCAATCTGGATATTGCGAATATAAGATGACTGATTACGAAAGTTGGGGTTCCAATGAGGTCTTGGCCTGGTCGGATGACACAAACGAAGAGCTCGAAGTTGCGGCTATGGCTAACTTGTATCTAATTAAAACCCAAGTCTAAACGACGCCCTAAGGGCTGTATATATGGGGGAACAGAGGGGATTTTCGTGACCCCTTGGAGGTGGGGTCCGAAAACAACCCTAACTCGGTTTCCCCACACATACGGACTCTAAAAACAGCCTATAATGTGGTATTTCGAAATTACATGGGCCCAGCCCAATATTAAGGTGACGCAACACCTATAATTGCTCTTGGACGAAAATAATGAAGTGGCATCTCGTGTATTCCGTCCAAGCCTTCATGCATGCCTTATGGTGGCTTCAACGTGCGAAAATCCCCACTGGAAACTCCACTGTACTTTCCCCCGCGCGCACCTTCTTCTCCATTCTTGATCCCGCTCCAATGACCATCCTTCGTGTCCATGCTAGGTCCTTCATTCATAAGCAAAACAAAAGTATCTAATTTAGGCAGCATCATATGTTCATGAACAATAGAAGGATTCGCAAGAAACGAAAGTACCTGATAATTTAGTTGACGTGCACGTGCTCTAGTAACTGGTCCAGTATGTGTAGTTGGTGAGGGTATGGCTGTAACATTAGTAGGGATGTCCTCATCATAAAGGCTGGGAGGGGGGACGTCCAGACCAACACCATACGCATCTACTCATCCTAGCCTTGTGAGAACACGCCTTGGCCCCCATTGTAATCGCCCCCTCACACAATGATATCGAGCAGGAAGTGCTTCTCCTGTTAGCCGACGAGTATCGTCCAACCAGTGCCTTCTCTATGACTAACCCAGGGTCCCTGAAAATGGTATTTCCCGGGGTTGATCCCCGTCAGGGGGGTACAGATATACCACCAAGGATGTCGGCTCTCATGCATAAAATATTCAAAGTCAGGTATACAACCTACTTACAAGATTTGATGGGAAATTAAAATTCTCATTCATCAGCGGCTGAGTCTTACATCAAAAGAAGAGCCTTACATCAAAAGAAAACAAGAACAAAGTCGATAAATACTACTAGATAAAAACTACAACTTCAGTGGTTGTCCTCAGAGTCGGCTTCGTCATCAGATGAGGAGAATCTAGCCTCCTCTTCGTTGTTGTAGAATTCTTCATCACTGCTGCTGGTACTCTCCATACAGCAGCCGGCTCGATCGCCATCCGAGTCAAAATCTTGGCCCACAGGGTCTCATCACCATCATATCTAAAGACGATGGTATCTCCTCTTGAGATGTTCCTGGAACGAAGAATGGTCTTCCAACCCTTCTCCATGAACATGGAATCATCACTAGAAAAACTAGTGGCCACCCAAATGTGTCCATGAGGACACCCCTCAGAGAGGAGGCACAACCCTGGAGGATTGGAATCCATAATGATCTTGGAAAAAGATTCAGGAAGATTAAACCAACGATGGATTGTCTGAACCTTCAAAGAACTCATTCATTTCAGGAGAAGAAGGTGGAGATTCAAGATCTGCAGATGGAGAAGCAGTACAAGCACCTCTTCCTCTGCCCCTTCACAGCCTCTCTTACGGCCTCGCCCGCGGCCTCGGCCACCGCGAGAACCGGAACTAGAACCAGGATCGCTGGCTGCTAACAGAACACGAGCGCTGGGCTTGGGAGCCATGGAGAAAGTTGCGGAGGAAGGATAGGAAGAAGAAGATGTGCGCACTCAAAAGATTGGATTACAAGATGACTATTTATATAGTCACAAGGGGATGATAAATCGAAGCCATAAAGGCAGAGGTAGATTACCCATGGTAGATGACATTTATGAAAGACTCCTCGATTTGCACCGCGACATCAATGCCTTCAACAGTGGCGTTTCGGGCAGAGATATCATAAATGCAGTAACGGATCTTTGACTAAATGTCAAATGAAATTTTCAAAAAGATAGAAGGTGAAACGAAGCCGGAAAGAGTCGGCTCCGACTCCTAATAAACATCAAGCATCAAAGTCGGCTTGACCAATTGAAGATTCGACAACCACAATGGAATCAAGAAGATTACTGTGAAGACTGAAGCATCACACCAATCTTGGGGGCTAATGTCGGGGGGATGGACCAATCCCATAACCCGGCATTAGATTTATGGCTCGACTCGCTCATGGAAGGCCCACAGAAGAAGACCCGGCCAAGAGCCGTCCGTGCCAAGCATGAAGATCGAGGCCGTAGAAGAAATTCGACTTATCTTATATAACACGTAGCATATTTGTAAAGTAGAATAGGACTGTAATTCGTGTAGGAGTCGGACTCGCGAAACCCCGGGACCCGGCGCCTTTATAAGTCGAGGTCTACGGGATCCAGAGTCAGAACTCAATCTCAATCCAAGATAGGACTAGACACTTACGACGTAACCTAGATCTGCTCGAGACTAAGGTTTCCATCCGTCTCTCGTTTATTCAATCCATCGACTCTTCTATTCGAGGAGTCGATATCCGCAATAATAATAAGCTTGAGTAGGTCTTTACCTCGAGAAAAAGAGGGGCCAAAACCTGGGTAAATCACCGAGTCTCTTGTCCATATCGACTCTCTCCTCGTATCCACCTCGTAGCAAAGGCCCCATGTCAAGTTTGAATCTTCGAACATCTTCCGTGACTTTCCCACGACAGTCTTCCCGACGTATCAAAGCCAACCTAGAAAAATTCCAAGCACTCATAACAATGAAAGGGCATGTCAATATAAAAGCAGTCCAACAACTCACACGAGGACTCGCTGCTCTATGTTGTTTTATCAGCACACTGGGAGAAAGGACCCTACCATTCTACTATCTACTGGAGAAGGGAGACAAGTTCGAGTCGATTGAAGAAGCGACAAATGCATTGGAAGACCTCAAGAAAACCCTATCAACACTTCCAATCCTCGCGATCCCAAAAGAACGCGAGCCCCTATACCTATACATCACCGCTTGTAGCAGCGTTGTCAGCACGGTACTCATCGTCGAGCGCTCGGAAGAAGGGAAGGCCCATTGTGTGCAAAGGCCAATATACTACCTCAGCGAAGTACTCACAAGTGTCCAAAAACATTACTCGCACTACCAGAAGCTCGTTAACGCTATCTTCATGACCACCCGCAAGGTGTCACACTAATTCGATGAATACACAAGAACGGTGGTCAGCAACGCACCACTCTCAGACATCCTCAACAACCCCAACGCCACTGGACAAGTCGCCAAGTGGAACGTCGAGCACAGCCGTTGTGATCTCCGCTTTAGGAACCCAAAAACAATCAAAGCCCAAGTCCTCCCTGATTTCTTGGTCAAGTGGATGGAGGTCCAGAACCCTGGTCCCCCAGACCTCTCCAATTCGTGGAAAATGTTCTTCGAAGGATCCAAGAGGTAGCTAGGAGCTGGATCTGGCATCGTACTAATCTCCCCCAAAAGAGATAAGTTGAAATATGTGCTCCAGATAAACTTCGAAAAGTCATCAAACAACGAAGGAAAATACGAAGTACTCCTTCATGCCATGCGCATGGCAAAATCATGTGGCGCCAGGCACCTGATCATCTACGGCGACTCCAACATCATCGTCCAAAAAACAATGAGAGACTGTGAAGCATTCGCAAACAACATGTTAGCATATCATAAACTCTACAATATCCTATAAGGTGATTTTGACAGGTGCGAACTCAACTAAGTATCAAGAGCGAACAACACGGAACCTGACGAATTCACAAATATCGGATCCACCCGCGGACCGGTACACCCTAGTGTCTTCCTTGAAAGCATCAACCACCTGTCTATCAAGCCGGAAAAGACAACCGAACCAACAACATTTGATGAAACCTCCACTTCGAGTGCAGAAGAAGACGCACCTACCAACACCGAACAAGTTGAAATTGCCGACCCTACGAAGCTGCAATCAATAATGCAGAAGAATATCTATACATAGAAATGCCTAAAGGGGCAGTGTGGACAAAACCTTTCCTCAACTACCTGATACACAATTTTTCTACCGCAAGACGTAATGGAAGCCTGGCGTATCAGTCGCCGATCAAAAGGCTTCACCATCATCAATGTTGAGCTCTACAAACGCAACATCTCAAACGTAATCCAAAGGTGGATAGAAGAGGAAGACGACAAAGCCCTATTATTAGAAATTCACGAAGGTGTATGCGGGCACCATGCTGGTAGCCGAACCCTAGTCTCCAAAGCTTTTCGCGCAGGTTTCTACTGGCCTACCGTGATGCGAGACGGCGGAGATATTGTACAGCGCTGCATCGCCAGCCGACCACACGCACCAGCATCTGAGCTCAAAACAATACTGCTCACGTGGCCGTTTGCCTCATGGGGACTCGAAATGGTGGGTCCTCTGAAGAAGTCCTCCAAGGGTGGTCACACCCACCTCCTATTCGCGGTCGACAAGTTCACCAATCACTAGTTCGATCGCCACGATAGCCGTAAACTTCATCAAATCCATTATCTTTCGCTTTGGAGTGCCACATAACATCATCACCGACAATGGCACAAACTTCACCGCGGAAGAGTTCCAGAACATCTGCAAAGAAATAGGCATCAAAATCAACTATGCATTAGTCGCCTACCCAGAATCTAACGTACTGGTTGAGAAAGCCAATAGCTTCGTGTGCATCAGCCTCAAGAAATGACACTACACACCACTCAAACGAGCGCTAGGCAACTAGGTCGAAGAACAACGCCAAACACCTCGATGCAGTACACGCCTTTCTTCATGGTTTACGGTGCCGAGGTTGTACTATTAGACGATCTGTGATTCGGTGTTCCACACATCACCAGATACGAAGAAGAAGAAGCAGAGGAGGCAATCGAAGACACCAAAGATGCACCATATGAGGCAGTGACATTGCCTTGTCCAGGTTTGAAGGCTACCAACAAAAACTACGCACCTACCACAACAGCCGAATGCGCACCAGGGTCTTCAGCATCGGTGACCTAGTGTTGCGCCTGAAGCAAGAAAATGTCCACAAACTAGCCCCTAAATGGGAAGGACCCTACATCATCTCCAAAGTCATCAACGACGGAGCATACAGACTAAAGAACCCAAAGATCGGCGAGGACATCCTGAACCCATCGAATGTGGCGCACTTATGCCTCTTTTATCCATAAATCTACTCATACCTCCTTCTTTTTTATGGACCCTCTTAGGCCATAGAACAAATAAGGTTGCTTAGCCACCAATGTCACCAAACAAGGAAGATATAAATCAGAAAGCTCCCCTCTACTCACTGATGACCCACAACACTCGTCGCTATGTGCCACTTAAGCACTCTAATACCCCCGAGACATTATTCTCACCCGCGACTAAACTTATCTCACGACACTCGGGGGCTTTGTGCCACTTAAGCACTCTAACAACCCCGAGGTGTTATTCACACTCGCGACAAATATTACACACAAACACTCGGGGCTTGGTGTCACTTATGCACTCTAAACACTCCCGATGCAACCATGGCAGCTCCACTAGTCCCTCGACGGTTTGCGTGTCGCACAAAACACTGCCTCCCTACAAATGCAAATAACACTTTCTACAAACCTTTTCCTCGGGCACTCGGGTGCTGGGTTGCCACACCACACCCGCCACCCCCGAGGCGCTATTTACGCCATAAAGGAAAAATTCACGACAACCACTCGCGATCTCTGGTACAAAAACCGCCATCGTGTCCCCCCCATTATCTTTGGGAACTAGAATGGATTTCTTCAACTACAAAAAAGTCATCCACCTCAGACATGCCGCACTCGTTACATAATATGTACTACGAGCCTACACCCAAACGCAAGCGATTGCACGTAGTCTCGGGGGCTACACCATCGGGAGCGCTGTCGCGCACCCGATACATCAAAGAGCAAAAGGCTGAAAAAACAGGGACAATGACCCGCACAATCGACTATTATAAAGCAAAAAAGCTTCATTTTTGTCATTTATAGAGTGATCATTACATCAAAAATTCACTCGACGCTTCATCGGGCATCATCACAAACAACCGAAAAAGAAATCATATGTCTACTTGTGAGCTTGCCCTGGGTTTGGCTTGATGTCTTCGACGTCCTCCTCGAAGCTGGAATAGCTATCGCCACCCTGACTGGCATATTTGCCATCCTCAGTTGACAAGTTGAGGAAGCCAAAGCTAGCGATGCCTCACCCATCTTCGCCGTCACTACTCGCTGAAGAGTCTTGGGAGCAATCTTCATCTTGAGAGCCGCTTTCGCTTGAGCTCTCCCAGCAACACTCCAAACGATCACCGCCGGCATAAAAAGCCCTAACTGAAAGGGTCTCCTCTCCATCAAACCCGCATCAAATGCTATCTGCCTTGCGCATATTAAACATACAAGAAACGCCTTCCAGCCTTCCTCCAAGAACAGGGATATCCTTGAGCGCGAAGCCAAAGACCTAACGGATTCAACTCTACCACAATGGTGGCAAAGGAAAAAGGAAGAGCAATTCGTCGGCGGATAGGGCCGGGGATATGCAAAAAAATGTCATGGACGATGATGCCTTCATCCACAACGATGTTCGATGAATCCGACATGGATCCACCACGGCCTCCACGGCCGCAAGACGCACAAGAATCACGAGCACCACGACCACGGCCTCCACGACTACGTGTGGCTGCACCTCGCATAGCAATGAAACTAGCAGCACCATGAGCGTGGCGCTTAGGAGCCATGGGAGAAGATGATACGCAGAAGAAGCAAGGAGAAGAACAAAGGGAGAGGAAGACTGAGTAGTAAAGTATTCACCTTTATATAAACCCCCTCAAGGGTAAAAGAGTCTTTTCAAACTCCACCACCAGAGTAGTAGAAACAGAGAAGACCATTAAAATAAAAAAGCCCTACCGATTCCAAGATTGAGTAACCATTGGTATCCGCCCCCACTTATCGCAATAGTAATGCATTCACACCGCCCGGATTCCAACCGGTGCGGTCAACATGAAATGAGTGGTACACGTTACCCAGAGCATCATCATAACGCAAATCCTCTCAAAACATGACAAGTCAAGTCACGTCTTACTAAGGCATCATACCTATCTATCGTTATCACAAGTATCATTATGGCATCAGATCTGCGCATAACGAGGGGATATCCCTACGACTCCTCACCGTGAGGGCACCTGGTGCGTGTCAAGACAGATAGCCCACTAGAAGCCTCGGAAGGCCCAATATAATCCCACCCGAGGCACCAACGACTGCGCTGACATGGAGTCCAAACCGACAGGGAGTCCAAGACTTGGCGGGCAAGAGTAGATACAATAGGAAAGTCTCCTTGTAAACCCAGACGGACTCCTCGACACCCAGCCTAGTATGTAAAGGCTGGGAAAGGGGACGTCTAGGTCATCCGATGCTCACAGTAATACTTCTAGCCTAAACAATATCGCCGGAACCTCCACATTAATAGCCCCCATCATACAATACATCGAGCAGGAAGTAGGGATTTTACCTATCGAGGGCACTGAACCTGGGCAAATCCCTATCTCATGTTAGCCGACGACATCACCAACCTAGCAATCCCCCCCCTTCAATCAACACAAGGTACCTAACCATGGGATTTTCTGTGATCATCCCACGTCAACTGAAACCGACCGTGGGAAGATGTAGGTTGGATTCACGGTCTCGGCGGTTCCATCGTCAGCAACCGACAACTCGGTGACTTCATCAACGACTCAAGAGGGAATCGATCTACTCGGG
Source organism: Bromus sterilis (assembly GCA_950022295.1). Taxonomy (NCBI): domain Eukaryota; kingdom Viridiplantae; phylum Streptophyta; class Magnoliopsida; order Poales; family Poaceae; genus Bromus; species Bromus sterilis. The sequence continues at coordinate 238,763,690 of OX465596.1, forward strand.
ACCCTCAACGTCACCGCTCACTTTTCGATCTCGCGACTAGCCACACCTGATCAGTGTGCAAGTCCAATACAGGCTTTCAAAGGATTCCGGAACTACATCAAGCGACGCTCTTCGATCGGTGAATCATGTCCAACCAGCATCAGTGAAGCCGAAATCGACATCAACTGCGACGCCGGATATCGACATCAAAATGTCAGAACCCTAACTTAGGTTTGTGCTTTTCCTAGCTAGCCTTTTTGCATCATGATTTTTTTTGCAAAAGTAAAAGAAATGGGGAAGCAGAAAAGCCCCAAAATAATTTAATAAAAGGCCAGCCAAAAATGTTTTTCCAAAAATGCTTTGAACTTTTTGAAAAGTCTCATAAATTGGCATGATCACATTTCAAGTGAAGTGGGTCCCATTTCATGCTCTGTGATTTTTCTAAAAGTTCAAAATGCCCTTGGAAATTAAATAAATATTGAATTTTCAATTGGAATTAAATAAATTAAATTCCAATAATTCTAAAACTTTGTGTGGTGAGTTATATTTGTCTCATATGCCCACATAAGTGTTTATAGAATTTTATAAAATGTTTTGGTTGTAAAATCAAACCAAAACAAATTACAGAAAAGAATAAAAAGAAAAACAGTAAAAAAGGGGGGCAAAGCACACATACCTGCATCCCAACTCAGGGAGGTGGCCCAGCCCAGGGACAGGGTCGTCTTCCTCCCTGACCAGGAAGGCGCGCAGCTGCGTGGCGGCCATACCGGCAACGCCGCGACCACCTCCTGCTCCCCTTACCGCTATCCCGCACGCCAGCGCGACGCCAGGGCCCCCCCGAAGCTTCTACCCCTCTCTCTGGTCCTCTCTCTCTCTCCCTCGACGAAAATCGCGCACACCCAACACCTAGACGGAGCGGCCGCCGTACTCCGACGTGGCCACCGTGCCCTACACGCTGGGCCACCGTGTCCATTTAAGTCCTCGATGTCGACTTAGTGGAGCCAAGCCATCAATACGAGCCCGGAGGCCCCGAGGACGACGCCGCTTCACCGCCGGCCGCCGAGAACTGCCGCCGAAGCACCTCCTCCGCCCTCGTCGACGACTCCATCGGATTCGCGGTGAGCTACCACGTTGAACTCCCCTCCCTGCTCTCCTCCTCGTGCCTCCATCGCCATTTCGCCACCTTGGCCATGAGTTCGCCGCTGTGGGATTGCTGACCGGCGTGGCCACGGGCCCTCCCGGGATGCCCGTGTGCACCACAAGGTGCGGTAGAGCGCGAGTTGCCTCCTGCTACCCTCCTTTGCCGCTCCCGTGCAACTCCGGTGGGTCGCCTCCGTGTCCAGAGGCACCGGCGGCTAGCCGTCGACGCCTTGGACGATTAGGGCCTAATGACCCTGTTAATTAACCCCCCAGCCAATGACATGTGGACCCACGGCCATTAACCGGATTAATAAAATTAAACTAACCCACTGATTAACCCCTGGGTCACTGACAAGAGCGCCCCATCAGTCAGCCCCCACCCCCCCCCACGTCATGCTGACGTGGTGTTGACGCAATAATTATTAATCTATTTAATAATCCAGAAATGCCAGAAAATAATCAAAACTTTGAATTTGAATAACTTTTAAACCGTAACTCAGATTGAAATGATTTTATATGAAAAATGGTCAGAATAAAATGCTCTATCCAAATATGCAACTTTCATCCATGTTTTAATTGTTTATATTGAGGAACCAGTAGCATTTTTCTATATGGATCATTTGGTATAATTCAAATAAATCACTAATGCTATTCCAATTTAAACCCTTGCTATGCAATCCCCTTCACATGACCATAATGAGTATAACACACCCATGTTCATCGTCGTATCCTAGTAACCTACCATATTGTTTGTGCATTTCATTATATTGATTGTGCATTACTTTCAGTGCTTCGGTGTTTGCTTCTTCTCGGTAGGATTTGATCTCGGAGACGAGTTCAACCTCACGTCAGAAGAGTGTTACATCGTGATCATCAGCCAGGCAAACAGCCCCTCTTTGATCATGTCGATAAAATCCCAGTTCCCTCTCATTCTCGCATATGCATGTTTAGGATGTCACCCTGATACGTTCTACTTCTTAGTTGAACCTGTTCCTTTGCATGACCTATCATCTTGTCACAGTAGTAAGCAAACCACAATCCTAGCAAATGTAGGAGTTGGTTGATATCATGTGGCCCTTGCAACTGTTACAGCTTATTGCATGCTTAGAGGTTACAATGAGGTTACTTTGATGTGAGTAGGGATGGTAGTGATCATGTGAATGATGGTGGTAACGTGTTGGTGAATTTGACCTAAACAAGGTGAACGATGAGAGGTTGTGTAGGAGTACACAGTGGGTTGTCTCATTGAACACCGCCTTAAGCCAGAGCTCTTGTGTTGTTATCCAAGACTAAGAGTACGACCACACATTGGGCTCACTGACCCCTCTCGGCCTAGTACCTCACCCCGTACCAAGTCCAAGAGTCGCAAGTAGTTCGAACTTTAAAGATCTCAAGAAGGTGCATCAAGGTAAGTGGTGGACGTAGGTTGTGGCCTAGTTGAATCAAGTGATTATGATCGATTTGAGCTTGATGGATGGACACACAACATTTGAGTCCGCATCAGAAAAATCGACCGGATTCTGATTGTGGTCCCAACTCAAATAGGCGACTCCCTAGGACTAGAGATGGTGCTATGAGTGAAGTGTCGTGGCAACATCCTCGCCGGTACTCGCTTGAAGGGTCCACTCCCAGGCAGTAACTGATGCGTGCGTGTGTGTAGCAGTACACCCCTGCAGGGTTAATGAACTATTCGAATAGCCGTGTTCGCGGTTATGGACTACTTGGATACCTTTACTTGATCATAGACAACTTGAACGGTTACTCTATAATTGCCAAGATAAGTGTGAGTGCTATGGTTTTCTTTCTCGTGGGAAGTCAGGGAAGGATCCATAGTGGTGTATTGTTTGGAGACTTGGATAGATGGACTCGAGTACGCTCCTTACCTCATTCTGGTAATAGTAGTAAAGGTTAGCCAAGTCAAAGCTGGTACTTCTGCATTGAAACCCCACCTCCCTTTTCCATGAAACTTGAGCATGAGTACTATAGACCTGACGTAAGTCTTGTTGAGTACGTCTTTGTACTCTTTTTTGCTTATTTAATGTTTTAGATGAAACCCCCTAACCCCAATGGAGGCTTCTTCGTGGATCTCGACGTTGACTAAGCTAGTGTAGTCCCAGACAGCAGTCTCATCCCTCGTGGAAGGGCTTGTATGTTGAACAAGGCTTCTCTAAGCCATTTGTTAATCTTGTTTGTACTCAGACCTAATTTTCTTCCGTTGTATGATGTAATGTTGGATCACAGACATGTGATCTCTTTGTGTACTCTATGTAAGTCAATAAAGATATACTTTGTAGAGTAATGTGATGATTACCTGCTGTTTACACTAGACATGTATGCTGCGTGTATGATTATAACGTGCATGTCTTAGTGTGGGGTTCGATAGCTTAGTTGTGATCTTGCCGGCGGTCTTTCATACACCAAATGGCCCTTAGATGTGCGTAGCTTGGGGCATCACGATGCGATTTCTCGTGATTCTGTCACGTGGCACACTTTGTTGTATGATTGAGCCCGCCCGAGAACCCGACTAAGTGATCGGGCTGGAGTCTTTTTATGTAAGTGTTATAATTCAATCGATAATATGGTTGAGGCAACTTGTCTATGAGTATGGGATTTCACCACCCATAAGCATTTAGACTTGTGAGCGGATCATGAGGACCCATCTCAGTTGATCATCCGGGCCTGGATGGGATGCCCCTCACGTTCGAGCTTTCCGAGGGTATCTTGTACTTGGCCTTGTCTGCTTAGACAAGTGGGTATGGCTCTCGGCTCTCCATATGATTGAGTTGTGAATGGAATTAGATACGCATATTCCGGGTCCCGACAGACTTGGTATCAGAGTAGGACTGTCTGTAGGATTATCAAACGTTGGCCGATGTCGAGTCTAGCATTCTATAGTTATATAGTTACTTTGGGTATAAGGGGACAACGTAAGACTTCTTTTTTCTCCTTACCCTCATAGATCTGAGTTCTGAGTCACCCTCATCTTGTTCTACTGGAAGATAGGACTAGTCTCATCTATGTCTTTACTAGGACATGTCGTTGATTGCTTCTTGTTAGCTGTAGGAGTGTTGTGGGCTTCCAAATTCATCATTCCATAGTGTTCTTAGGGAAGTGATGTCTGTTATCTTGCTGGTTGTCAAAATTTTCATCCCGGTGCAGCCGTTATGTTGTCCGAGTCATTCCAGGCTTCTTCATAACCTGGTGCATTTGCAAAATCCTTCTCTCCATTTCGGTTGTCCTTTTAGAAGAACTTCTAGGTGGCATGCCCGACAGTTCCATATACTTTGTTGTAGGTTTTATTCTAGAAACCTATATTGATGCATTTGCAGTTCTTCCTCCCACTTTAGATGTCTTCTAGCCAAAATAACCACACTAACAGTCGTGTTGGGGTAATTTTCTACTCTGACATATCTGTTGTAGGCCCTAGTAAGCCATGGTCATCCTCTAGAAAACAATCTAGTAATCCACCCTTAAATCTATCCAACCGACAGATGTGTAGAATTCATAGTTGATCTTATGCCACGCACCGCCCCAATTTCCAGACGCCCGTATAGAATGGACCCACATGAGTTAGCTGATCTAAAAATCCAACTCGAAATTTTGTTGGAAAAAGGCTTCATCCTCCCTAGCTCATCGCCATGGGGATGCCCCATTCTGTTCGTAACGAAGAAAGATGGAACAGAAAGGATGTGCGTAGACTATCGCCCGCTAAATCTAGCAACGATAAAGAACAAGTACCCACTACCCAGGATCAATGATCTTTATGATGAACTTGCTGGATCCTATATCTTCTCCAAAATGGATTTGAGATTAGGCTATCATCAAATCAAAATCCAAAATGAGGACGTTCAAAGACGGCTTTCACTTCTCGTCATGGTCTTTACGAGTTTACCGTCATGTCTTTCGGTTTAACCAATGCCCCCGCCACTTTCTTGTGCGTAATGAATTATATCTTCATGGAGTACCTAGATAAATTTGTTGTAATTTATCTTGATGACATTCTCATCTACTCGAAGAACGAAGAAGAGCACGCAGAACATCTTAGGCTGGTACTGATGAAACTTTGAGAGCATCGTCTATACGCCAAATACTCAAAGTATGAATTCTGGCTACCAGAAGTGACCTACTTAGGCCACGTGATTTCTACCAAAGGAATTGCTTTCAATCCCGAGAGAGTTCGGGCCGTCCTTGAGTGGACTCCACCTGAATCGGTTAAGCAAGTTAGGAGTTTTCTTGGCTTAGCAAGCTATTGCCGCCTCTTCGTCGCGAATTTCTCCAAAGTTGCAAAGCCTCTAACTGAACTCCTCAAGAAAGATAAGAAATTTGAATGGACCCCCAAGTGCAAGGAGAGCTTTCAAGAGCTAAAAGGAAGATTGACTTCTGCACCCGTACTTGCACCTCCAGACACCAAAAATAATTTCGAGATCTATTGTGATGCTTCACGGCAAGGGTAAGGATGCATTCTTATGCAATATCAACATGTGTTAGCATACGCTTCTCGCCAGTTGCGCCCACATGAAGAGAACTATCCTACCCATGATCTTGAACTCGCTGCCGTAGTTCATGTCCTGAAGACTTGGCGACATTACCTCCTTGGTAATCACTGCCAGATCTATTTTGACCACCAAAGCCTCAAATCCATATTCACCCAGCCAGATCTTAATCTTAGGCAAAGACGCTGGATTGAGTTGATAAAATATTATGACCTGGGAATTTCTTATACCCCAGTCAAAGCCAATGTCATGGATGATGCACTAAGTCGTAAGACGTATTGATCCCTTTACTGGCCGAAGTCGAGTCTAGACAAAAACTATTTGTTAGTTACTAAGTTAGTTATCTGAGAGTAGGTTTCTTTTTACTCCTTATCCCCTCCCTCTTGTAAGGAAGTGCGACGTAATGATTTTCTCCTTCAAGTTATCTTCTTCAAAACCAATATAGGTTCTCATTTAGAATATTTCAGTAGGACCAATACTTTATCAGCAGCGGGTTGGTCGGCATACTTCGAACTGGCTGAGGATGGCTCGTGGGCTTGTCGCTCTACATCGACAAATGAATGGCCCGCGTGAAACAGTTGAACCGGGTTGCCTGGTTATTATCCAAATAATGGATTCTGAACCTCCCGCTTCTTTTTCCCCTTTTCCGCTGTAGTCGGCACTGTTGAAAGGATCGAGATAGACCTAGAGGGGGGTGAATAGGTCTTATTACAAATTTTATCACTACTTAGAAATTTTTAGGCAATAATGCGGAAAACAAAGGTGTGCCTAACAATTGCAAGGTCTATTTAGCAAAGACAAGATAAACAATAAGCACAATAAACAAAAGCAAGTGAGGGGCAAATGATACGGTAGTACAAGTAGTAAGGGAAAAGAGTAGGTATAACCGAATGAAGCGGAGACAACGATGTATCTCAATGTTCACTTCCTTGGAGGGAAGCTACTCACCGTTCGGAGAGAGTGGGTGAAACCAAGAAGGCACACCAACGCCACGAAGGCTCACTCTATTCCCCTTGATATATCACCACGAAGGCAATTCCCAACCACTACCGGTTGACCATAAAGGTGGTCACCAAACCCTCACAGACTCAACGGGGTTAATCACAATGGTCGATTCCTCTCCGAAGAACTCCTACCCGCCTAGGAGTCTCCAACCTCCAAGAGTAACAAGATCAATGGGAAATGCTCAAGACTTGCTCAAAACGCGATTTGCTTTGATTGGAAGATGGGGAAGGGGCGGATCTATCACTGGGTGAAAGATCCGTCAAGAACTCTCGAGGAACTCTCCGGGATCTGAGATTTGGTGAGAGAGAGTGAGAGGAAGCACTTGTGTTCTTGAGGGATTCTAAATGAAGTGGTCAAACCTCATAAGTGGGAGTGAGGGGGTATTTATAGCCCAAGGGACGAAATGGCCGTTGGGACATTCATGCTGTGTAAGTGTCAGACATCCGTCAGTTATCGGACGTCCGAAAGCTCACATGTCGGACGTCCGAGCCAGGTCGGACGTACGAACTGTAATATCTGTGTGCAGCAACGAACATTGCAAGAAAAAGATCAGTAGCACATCGGAAGTCCGACAGAGTTCGGACGTCCGAAACATGTCGGAAGCCCGGCATTTTCGCATGTCTACTGACCTTTCCTACGATGAACAATATACGAGATGTCGGACGTCCGATGAATGTCGGACGTTCGAAACTCATCGGACGCCCGAAAGAAGTGATCATATTTTTACTATTGGGCTCCACTATTGTGTCGAGATGTTTTTTGTTTTAATTAGCTTTGAGCAAATCTTAAACACAAACCCACTGATCCCCTCTTAATAGTGCGGATCCCTATACTCAAGATAAACCGAACAGCTTACACTTTAACATAGATTGGATCCGTATCTTGAGCATATCGTCATGACTAGATGGTCCTTGATCCACCAACATAACGCACCGAGGACTAAAACCTGAGATATCCTTGGCACACATGATTAGTCCTCTATATGTACATTGTCATCATAATCAAAATATAATTAAGGGCAAGGTAGCACTTTCAACTGTGTGTGGATCCTCCTCTGTCCCGTCTTGTTGTTCAGGTTTTCGCACCTTCCTGAGTGATGTTATTGTAGAAATGCTGGTATGGTATTGTTTCGATTCGGATTCTCATGTTTTCGTGTCATCTAGTAGCACCTAGGTAATATTATTCTAGAAACCTTGTGTTTCTTTCCCGAGTGGATTCATTTTGTTGCGATATCCCCTCGTTTCATCCGAGCTTGCTCGCAAGCAATTTCTCACACCTATGGAAGTTTCTTCTCCGATATTGGCATCTCAAGTCAGGTTGGGTCCTAACGGAAGCAACATCGTTGTCACGATGAGCGAAGCCTTTGTTGGTGGTGTCAGGAAGTTTCACCTCTCGATCGATCTTCCTTCTTGCAACATCTCGGTCCTTCCCCCTCAGGTTATACCAGATCTCGGGATGAGATCCTCTATTGGTTGTGGCGAGTTATAACAGCCAAAAACTGAGAAAATCCAGAAAAAATGCATTTTTTTCCCATTGCAGAGGAAATTTGCACATTTATTTTTTCCATAATCTATGTTATACAAAAATTCCCAAGCATTTTTCATCATATGTAAAAGGATTATTCCTAAATATTTTTTTCTCCTTTTCTTTGCTATCAGTTTGTAAATGAATAACTGGCAAAAATCCTTCTCATACCTTGGGCCACATTTTTTTCCTGGACCATCTCCCCCTCTAGACCAACTCCTCTCCTCCACCCCAGCCCAAACCGAGCCCCTCTCTCCTTTTCTTCCCTCCTTCCCTCACGTGGAGGTCCCCCCTCACAGCCATGGCGTGAGGCAGAGAGGAGGTGGAGCCCCTCACGTGAGCCAGCTGGCTCGCCCTCCCTTATTTGAGCCGCCCCTCTCGCCCTTTCCCCTCCTAGATAGGATTCCCTTCTTCCCCCTCCCAGCGCCGCCATCTCCCTCTCCTTCTCCTCTTTTTTTCTCAGCAGCCCCAAAAGTAAAACACACATATGTCATATGACTGTCCCCCTTTGGCATCAAGGACCAAAAAGGGGCACACGCACTAACGAAACTAGTGAGTCCCACTGCCACTGGCGCCAGGGTCTCCAGGGAAGAAATCCTCCCACTCCGGGCCCGTGGGAAAATCTAAACCAAGATCAGCGGGAGGAGCATCCGGAAGGCGCTCATCATCACTGACGTTGGCCTCGCCATGTGCACGCAGACGGGCCTTGAGGGAGTTCTTGGACTGGATAAGACACGAGACCACCATGTGGTTGGAGTGGCAGTTGAAAGAAATAGCGCGCATCATAGCCGTCTGGGCCTTTCCCAAAAACCGAGCCATACGGCGCATAGGAGCCTGCTCCACAAACTGACGCTCAAGGTTGCCACGAACCGTGGTGTGGATCGGAACAGGGCGCGTCAGACCAACCTCAGGAGCATCAAAGTACATGTGCTCCGGAATGGACCAAACAGTGTGGGGCTGAGTGATCTCCAATGGGGAGGAGACAACGTACAGAATGAGATCCATGATGAAGGGTGCATGCGGATATTGGCGACGCTGTTGAAGACTCGCCATCCGAATCTCGTGCCAAAGATAGTGGGCCACATCAAGACGCTTCTGAGGAGTTTCATGGATGTGGAACATCAGTGTGATAGCCGAGCTGCTGCAATGAGTCTTGTCACCAGACTTGGGATATAGAGTCCGGAGGATGCACTGGTAGAGGAACCTATAGGGTTTCTTACAAATGGATATGTCATTGGCCTTCCTGTAGGAGTCATCACCACGAATCCCAGACTTAATAAAACACAGAAAGTCATTTATCCCCTTGGGCTTCTCCTTGGTAGAGGCATGAATCCGGACTCCACAGGAGCAAATGTACAGAGCCCTTTGAAACTGAGCAAATGTGGCTGTGCACCGCTGCTCCCAAGTCATCCATGAGATCTCCCGGTGATTGGTGTGAAAGTAGAAGGTGGCATAGAACTGAAGGATCGCAGCAGTGTTCCAGTCACGCCGAAAGCTGAACACTGGACCGAGCCCCACAGACTCAATAATCTCCATCACACCGGGAAATTTGTCCGGATTCGACCGGATGAAGTCAAGGGGGATGCAGAAATGGGAGTTTGCAAGTTCCTAACGAACTGCAACTGTCATGAATATATCGTCCTGCACATTGGCCCGGAACCGGCTGTCCAGACAATCCTGAGGAGCCTCAAACTGATTAACACGGCAAACCTTGCGGTAGGCATCAAAAGAGATCTTCGAGTAGTCTGCCATCATACGTCCAGTAGAAACCACCGGCTCAGATGAGATATGTCTCGGTATAGGAGGCGCATCATCAGGATCAGCACCAGCACGAGCACCAGACACCGATGAGGAGCCCTTAGTCGGGCGACGCACCCCAAGTTTGGAGGGGTGAGTCACCACTAGGGGATCATCTTCTTCAACAACAATCTCCTCATCAGCCTCAGACTCAGAAGCATAGGAGCTATCCTCCTCGCTAGGAGTGTGCTCACTGTCCGAGGAGGGTTTCGTGTACGTAGGATGCTTCATGCGGCAACGAAGACGAGGCGGCTCATCACCGGAACCACCTAGCCATATATGAGGAATATGAGTATGAAACCCTAACCAACAAAGGAAGGCACACGAAGGAGAGAAAGCTAGGACAACACATACCACGGGAACCGGAGGCCTCACGATTCTTGCGACCGCAAGTTTTTGTCCTCACCATTGCGAATCCCTAGAGGAAGGAGATGCAAGAATGAGGCAAGAACCGGGCAAAGATGGCAAAAAACAATCGGATGGAAAGGTAGATCGGGACGATAGGTACCGCGGGGGAGGAGATCCGGGGTAAAGGGGCACCGGGGCGGCCGGGGGCGGCGTCAGGCGATGGAGGCGCACGAGGGGATCCAGTGGGGAACGGCCGAGGGGAAGGAAAACTGCCCCCCTCGGCCCGACGCCCAGTATATATAGGGCAGCACACTTCGGACGTCCGACGCGTTTCGGACGTCCGACAGACGTCCGAAACCCAACGGATTTCCGAAGAGGGCTGATTCTGAGCAGGCTGGACAGACTGGAGACATAGGTGTGGGCAACAGGGAATGTCAGAAATCCGACAAGTTTCGGACGTCCAATGCGGTGGACGTCCGAAATCCAACGGAATTCCGACAGGCTACTGGAAGTTGACATATAGGCCCGAAAATATGAGGAATTAGGTGACGCTAGAAGTTCAAACAATCATGTCAGGGGACAAAAGTAGATAAACACACAAAAACATAGCACTGGATGCACACATGAATGATCAAAGCAAACCTTTCACAAAGGAGAGGTGGTGGCCGAAGCCACCATGTCTGAGTGTATAATGCTTTGACACCGCGAAGATGTACCTTGGGTTCAAAGACACTTACTCCATCGATAACCGCTACACGTGGGTTCACCGTGGTGAGCACGTGGATTGTTGATGTGGGAATCCATTTATGCATCACGTAGAAGGAGAGAACTCATTTATTGAGTGTCTCCCCCTACATATATGCCTACATCTAGACAAGATAGTTGCTATGTGCATGAATGAGAGCAAGATACCCCTAGGCCGAGAAGCTATAATGTTCCAAGATACCAAGTTCACCCCTTAGTTGGCAAAACCTTGTTTCATCCAATGGTTTTGTGAAAATATCGGCAAGTTGCTTGTCGGTGCCCACATGTGCAAGAACAATATCACCCTTTTGAATGTGATCCCGTATGAAGTGATGACGAATGTCAATATGCTTGGTGCGAGGATGTTGACACCGGTTGTTGGCAATCTTGATAGCACTTTCATTGTCACATAAGATGGGTACCTTCTTGTAGGTGAGGCCATAATCCTTCAAGGTTTGCCTTATCCATAGAACTTGAGGAGCACAACTTGCGGCGGCCACGTACTCGGCTTCAGCGGTGGAGAGGGAGACACAATTTTGCTTCTTGGAATGCCAACTTACCAATGAGCGCCCAAGAAATTGGCATGAACCGGATGTTGACTTCCGATCCACCTTATCTCCGGCCCAATCCGCATCGGTGTACCGCAAGAGATCAAACTTGGCTTCCTTGGGGTACCAAAGGCCCAACAAAGGAGTATGAACAAGGTATCTAAGAATGCGCTTAACCTCCAAATGATGACTCTCCATGGGACAGGCTTGATATCTTGCACACATTCCTACGCTAAGCATGATATCCGGTCTAGATGCACAAAGGTAAAGAAATGACCCAATCATAGAACGATAAAGAGTAGCATCAAATGGAATACCGGAAAGGTCTTGATCTAGATATCCCTTGGTTGGCATGGGTGTCTTGCATGGCTTGGCATCCTTCATACCAAACTTCACGAGCATGTCTTGAATGTACTTTGTTTGAGAGATGAAGGTTCCTTCGGCAAATTGCTCGATTTGAAATCCAAGGAAATACTTCAAGCTCCCCATCATGGACATCTCAAAGTTCTTGGTCATAGTTTCCGAGAACCACTTGCACAAAGATGGATTAGGAGAACCAAATATGATGTCATCTACATAGATTTGGCATATGAGCAATTCACCATTGGTTCTCTTGTTAAAAATAGTGGCATCAATGACACCCCTCACAAATCCTTCCTCGAGTAAGAACTTCCTAAGATAGTCATACCAAGTCCTAGGGGCTTGCTTAGGACCATATAATGCCTTATGAAGTTTGTACACGTGGTCCTTGTGATGAGGGTCACAAAAGCCGGGTGGTTGAGCTACATATACATCCACTTGTAGAGGACCATTACGGAAAGCACTTTTTACATCCATTTGAAATAATGGAAATCGATTGAATGCGGCATAAGCACGAAACATGCATATAGATTCAAGGCGAGAAACGGGAGCAAAGGTCTCATCAAAATGCAAGCCTTCAACTTGGGAGTACCCTTGAGCCACTAGCCTTGCCTTGTTTCGAATGATATTATCATATTAATCTTGCTTGTTTTTTAAGATCCACTTGGTTCCAATGATGTTATGATCATGACCGGAAGGCCTCTCCACGAGAGACCAAACTTCATTCCGGGTGAAGCTAGTGAGCTCATCTTGCATTGCAATGAGCCAATCCGCATCCACAAGTGCTTGTGCAACCCTAAGTGGTTCAATGCAATACACAAACGAGAAGTGAGCGCAAAAGTTCATAAGTTGACGATGAGTAACTATACCTTGCCCCAATCCCGTGAGGATATTGTCAACATCAAAACGTCTAGACACCAATGGCATGATGGAAGTTGGAGTTTCAATCGGCTCTACCCATTCGGGCTCATGGGCAACATTTGGTTCATCATCAAGGGCGGAGCCATCATCAATTTCATCATTTTCTCCAAAGCAAATGCGGTCAAGTCGCTCACGTGGATCAACCGCACCCTCAACTTCTGGTTGAGCACCAACATCGGGTTGTGGAGGGTCTTGTTCTTGTTCTTGGATAGTTGGCTCATCATGAGCAATTGGATATTGAGTAGTAGGAGGGGATGCTTGTGGTGGCGGAACACTTGGCCCACCACACACTTCATCATCTCTAGGAACTTGAGCAATGGGAACAAGATCTCCAATACCCATAGCCAAGTTGTCTTGAGAAGGATCTTCATTATTTCCTACATCACATAGATCAACTTGCTCCCCATGGGAGCCATTAAATTCATCAAACTCCACTTCACAAGTTTCCACAACACATCCGGTGGATTTGTTGTAGACCCTATAGGCGTGAGAGTTTGAAGCATACCCAACAAATATACCCTCAATTGTTTTGGATTGAAACTTAGCTAACCGGTCTTTCTTATTGAGAAAGAAACACTTACAACCGAATACTCGGAAGTATTTAACGTTTGGCTTGTGACCGGTTAGAAGCTCATAGGGGGTCTTCATCAAGATCTTGCGGAGGAAGAGCCGGTTTGATGCATGACATGCGGTGTTGATGGCTTCGGCCCAAAAGCTATATGGTGACTTGTACTCATCCAACATGGACCGGGCCATCTCCACAAGAGTACGGTTCTTCCTCTCGGCTACACTATTTTTTTGAGGGGTGTAAGGTCGGAATATTGATGTTCTATTCCCTCATCACTCAAGAATTCTTCCAAGGTGTAGTTCTTGAATTCGGAGCCATTGTCACTTCGTATTGCCAAGATAGCCATATTGTATTTCCTTTGTGCTTGCTTGGCAAAATCAATGAAGGTAGCCTTCGTATCGTTCTTGGACTTGAGAAAGAACACCCATGTGTATCTTGAATAATCATCAACAATGACGACACCATATTTCTTCCCCCCCAAGACTATCCCATGATGGAGGACCAAAGAGATCCACATGAAGGAGCTCCAAAGGCCTTGACGTTGACACGATATTCTTGGGGCTATACTTTGCTTGATGTTGCTTCCCGGCTATGCATGCACTACACACACGATCTTTCTCAAAAGACACGTTTGTTAGTCCGAGGATGTGTTCACCCTTTAGGAGATCTTTTAGATTTCTCATACCGACATGGGATAGCCGGCGATTCCATAGCCACCCCTTGTCGGCCTTGGCCATTAGACAAGTTGCATGGTAAGTACTCTCTTTCGAGAAATAAACCGTATAAAGGTTGCCATCTAACTCTCCAACAAAGGCCACTTCGAGAGTATCTCTCCTAAAGACTTTCACACTTGTTAGACCAAATAGTGTATCATCACCAACAGAAGCTAGTTGACGAACGGAAAGAAAATTGTATTGAAGGGATTGGACAAGCATGACATTTGCAAGAGACATGTCATTAGTGATAGCCACTTTTCCCAACCCAAGTACCTTTTGATGAGGACATCCCTACTAATGTTACACCCATACCCTCACCAACTACACATACTGGACCAGTTACTAGAGCACGTGCACGTCAACTAAATTATCAGGTACTTTCGTTTCTTGCGAATCCTTCTATTGTTCATGAACATATGATGCTGCCTAAATTAGATACTTTTGTTTTGCTTATGAATGAAGGACCTAGCATGGACAAGAAGGATGGTCATTGGAGCGGGATCAAGAATGGAGAAGAAGGTGTGCGCGGGGGAAAGTACAGTGGAGCTTCCAGTGGGGATTTTCGCACGTTGAAGCCACCATAAGGCATGCATGAAGGCTTGGACGGAATACACGAGATGCCACTTCATTATTTTCGTCCAAGAGCAATTATAGGTGCTGCGTCACCTTAATATTGGGCTGGGCCCATGTAATTTCGAAATACCACATTATAGGCAGTTTTTAGAGTCCGTATGTGTGGGGAAACCGAGTTAGGGTTGTTTTCGGACCCCACCTCCAAGGGGTCACGAAAATCCCCTCTGTTCCCCCATATATACAGCCCTTAGGGCGTCGTTTAGACTTGGGTTTTAATTAGATTTAAGTTAGCCATAGCCGCAACTTCGAGTTCTTCGTTTGTGTTGTCCGACCAGGCCAAGACCGCATTGGAACCCCAACTTCTGTTAATCTTTCATCTTATATTCGCAATATCCAGATTGCAATTCTTAGTTCTTGCTTGTTCTTCGATTGCTTGCAGGAATTGACCTTCGTGGTCAGGTTGATCGTGCATCCGCGGGATCAATAACCTCTCGGAGTTGGTTTAGCGATTGCTAAGGCGCAACGTCTTCGCACGTTCGTAGTCGGGTCGTGAAAGTCTACTCCACCAAAATCGATCTCCACCATCTCATCGAAACATCGGGACACCTTCGCCTCTATCAAGTGGTATCAGATTTCCAGGTTGCTCGGTGAGATTTACCAGTTTTCATAGTCTAGATTGGTTCTGTTCTTCATACCTACAGTCCACGAAAAAGCCAACAAAAAAAATTAGGGTTAGATCATCACGTCCCAAGATAGTCCTAGCCTTTGTCCAGTTTTCTTTTCAGTACTTGCTTTGTTGAATTTACGGTTGCATCGTTGTGTCAAGTTGCTGATCTTAGCGTCTAGTTCCCTTAGAGTTTCGAGTTCTGATCACAGTTTTCCACGTCGCCGCCGCACAAGTAGTCATCCTACCACGTTCCGCTAATCCGAGTCCAGATACACCACCACGTTCCGCCAAGCAGAGTCCATATACACCAGCACGTCTCACGAGTCCGAGTTGAGTTCCACCATCAGTACGGTTCCTGATATCTCCGTAGCCAGAATAGTTTTGAGTTGATTAGAGTCGGATTTCACCAATCTTTTGTCGTACGTAGAAGAGGGTGATTTCCAAAAAAAAAAAAAAAAAAATTCAGGGGTAAACAAATTTCGTGCCCATACGTTCCTTACGTCCAGAAACTCGTTTTGAGACGTTCGCCACCATAGTGGCTTTTTCGCACTTTTTCAGCCACCGCAGTCCCGCATCGCAAAAAAAAAAAAGAGCAAAAAAAAAATAAAAATAAAGAGAGAAAATAAAAAATTCAGAGTGTGCTTCACAGTTGTTACGTGCCGCGCCGTGCTTTCGTTGGTGTTTTAGGCTCGCGTCTCTAGTACGGTCTAGCCTAGGATCAGCACAGTACCGACGTTGAGTGTTTATTCAGCTTTGCATATCTGTTTTGATTACTGTTGATCTTTTTGCTACCATATTTGTCAAGCCTACCTACAGCTCCACATATATCCTACATCGTGCGTTTTGACACCTCCTGGCCATCGCTCTACCATATCTCTTGAGAGTTTTGACCCGTTGGTTGTACATCACCACCTGCTGCTAGGTAAGAATCGGTAAGAACGTAAGAAAAGCTTGACGGATTTGTGCTTTCCACCACCCCACATCCATCCCATTAGTAGAAGTAGGATCATATTCCTGTGTGTTTTCTATTTCTGCTAACCATGCCAGGATCACATGATGAAGTGGCGCGGGATGCACCCGATTGGGAGAACATGACAAACAAGGAGCTACATGATAAATTTGCACAAATGATGTCTGAACAGGTGAATGACATCGAGACCAGATTTACAGAGGCAATTGATGGCGTGGAAAAGATGATCGACACCAAGCTCGACGCCAAGTTTACTGACTTGATCGCACGCCTACCTTCAGCACAGCCACAGCCACCGCCACTACCACGTGCACGACGTATTCTGTTTCCGCGAGGACAAGCTGCTGGTATTGGTGCTCCTCCTGCTGCTGCAGTTGCTGCTACTGCTGCTGCTGCTGCTTCTGACGTCGTCCAGGACGACAACTACAAGGGTGATTACGAGGAGGAGGTGGAATAGGAAGCGGCCTATGAGCAGCCAGCTGGACGTCCACGTCCCAACATTCGCCACGGTCGACACCAACCACCCCCTCAGGTACGCGATGATGAACACGTGCCTAAACTTAAATTGAATCTTAAGCCGTTTGAGGGTAGATATATTCCTGATGCTTATCTTACTTGGGAGTTAGAAACTGAACAACGTTTTACATGTTTACAATATCCTGAGAATAGACGTGTTACTGCTGCTGTTTGTGAATTCACGGGCTTTGCATCTATTTGGTGGTCTGAACATTGTAGATTGCATGCTAATAATATTCCAACTACTTGGGCTGCTTTAAAAGATGCTATGCGTACTCGCTGGGTTCCTCCTTATTATCAACGTGAATTGTTACAAAAATTACAGCGTTTGAGACAAGGAAAAAATTCTGTAGAGGAATATTATCAAGAATTACAAACTGGATTGATTAGATGTGGCCTAGTAGAGGATAATGAAGCTATGCTTGCACGTTTTATGGGTGGCTTAAACAGGGAGATACAAACTATTCTAGAATACAAGGACTTTGCTACTATCACTCGTTTGTTTCATCTTGCTTGTAAAGCTGAACGTGAAGTGCAGGATCGACAGGCCGCTACAAGACCTAACTTTTCTGCAGGACGAAATACATCATGGACATCGCGTGGAGCTTCTACATCCACACGTCCTGCTGCGCCACCATCTACTTCAGCCGCTCATTCTTACAGGGAGCCACCAAAACAACCAGCGCCACCATTCAAGGGTGCACAGAGTGGTCCGGCGGCGAGTTCTTCTTCATCCATGGCGTCCACAGGGCAAACACGAGATCGTGATATTAAATGTCGCAGGTGCCAAGGTGGAGGTCACTTCGCAAAAGACTGTCCCTCCAAGCATGTGATGACTATTACGGCGGATGGTGGGTATGAGTCAGCGAGTGACTATGATGAGGAGACTCTAGTTCTCATTGCTCATGAGGAACAGGGTGCCCATGATGATGCTCATGATATAGAGTATATGACTCCTGATGACGCAGATAAATATGCTAGTTTGGTTGCTCAACGTGTATTAAGTGTGCAGGTAACGAAGGCCGAGCAAAACCAGAGGCATAATTTGTTCCACACAAAGGGAGTGGTGAAAGAACGTTCGGTTCGCATCATCATTGACGGAGGGAGTTGCAACAACTTGGCTAGCATGGAGTTGGTGGAGAAGCTATCTCTCACCACAAGACCACACCCCCATCCGTACTATATTCAGTGGTTTAACAATAGTGGTAAGATTAAGGTAACGCGTTCTGTTCGTGTGCACTTTAGCATTGCTGCTTATGTTGATTATGTTGATTGTGATGTGGTACCCATGCAAGCATGCTCTCTTTTACTTGGTAGACCATGGCAATTTGATAGGAATGTTGTACACCATGGTAGGACAAATCAGTTTACTCTGGTTCATCAGGATAAAAATATTGCTTTACTTCCTATGTCTCCTGAACAAATTGTGAAAGATGATCTTGCTAGAGCTAGTAAAGCAAAACAGGAGAAAAATAAGAGTGAGAATGAGATAGCAGCCAAAGAATTTGAGCAACAACATAAGACTAATAGCAAATCTTCTTCTGCTGTTTCTAATGAAATTAAATTGACTAGTCCAACTTTGCTTGCTACTAAGGTTGATATTTCAGATTTGGATGTTAGTCAATATGTGTGCTATGCTTTTGTCTGCAACGAAGCTTTGTTTTCATTTGAGGAATTGCCTCCTTCTTTGCCTCCTGTTGTCACTGACCTTTTGCAGGAGTTTATTGACGTCTTTCCACAAGACGTACCACCGGGATTACCACCTATTCGAGGGATTGAGCATCAGATTGACTTAATTCCCGGTGCTTCGTTGCCCAACCGTGCGCCATACCGTACCAATCCGGAGGAGACGAAGGAGATTCAGCGTCAAGTACAAGAGCTACTCGACAAAGGTTACATACGTGAGTCCCTTAGTCCTTGTGCTGTTCCTGTTATATTAGTGCCTAAAAAGGATGGAACATGGCGTATGTGTGTTGATTGTCGAGCCATTAATAATATTACTATTCGTTATCATCATCCTATTCCTAGGTTAGATGATATGCTTGATGAATTAAGTGGCTCTACCATGTTTTCCAAAGTTGATTTGCGTAGTGGATACCATCAAATTCGCATGAAATTAGGAGATGAATGGAAAACGGCTTTTAAAACTAAGTTTGGATTATATGAGTGGTTAGTCATGCCTTTTGGGTTAACTAATGCACCTAGCACTTTCATGAGATTAATGAACGAGGTTTTACGTGCTTTCATTGGACGATTTGTGGTAGTCTATTTTGATGATATACTGATTTATAGCAAATCTTTGGAGGAACATTTGGATCATTTACGTGCTGTTTTTATTGCTCTACGTAATGCACGTTTATTTGGTAACCTTGGGAAGTGCACCTTTTGCACCGACCGAGTATCGTTTCTTGGCTATGTTGTTACTCCAAAGGGTATTGAAGTTGATACAGCCAAGATCGAGGCGACTGAGAGTTGGCCGCAGCCCAAAACGGTCACACAAGTGCGAAGTTTTCTTGGCCTCGCCGGATTCTATAGGCGTTTTGTGAGAGATTTCAGCACCATTGCTGCCCCTCTCAATGAGCTTACACGCAAGGATGTGCCTTTTACTTGGGGTACCGCACAGGAAGAAGCTTTCACGGTATTGAAAGATAAGTTAACACATGCTCCTTTGCTCCAACTTCCTGATTTTAATAAGACTTTTGAGCTTGAATGCGATGCTAGTGGGATTGGTTTGGGAGGTGTGTTATTACAAGATGCTAAACCTGTTGCATACTTTTCTGAAAAATTGAGTGGGCCTAGTCTGAACTATTCTACTTATGATAAGGAATTATATGCTCTTGTTCGGACATTAGAAACTTGGCAACATTATTTATGGCCCAAAGAATTTGTTATACATTCTGATCATGAATCTTTGAAACACATAAGAAGTCAAGCAAAACTTAATCGTAGACATGCTAAGTGGGTTGAATTTATTGAGACTTTCCCTTATGTCATTAAACACAAGAAGGGGAAAGATAATATTATTGCTGATGCTTTGTCTCGTCGTTATACTATGCTTTCACAACTTGACTTCAAGATATTCGGTTTAGAGACAATCAAAGAACAATATGCAAATGATGCGGAATTTAAAGATGTATTGCAGAATTGTAGAGAGGGTAGAACATGGAACAAGTTTGTGCTTAATGATGGATTTGTGTTCCGTTCTAACAAGCTATGCATTGCAGCTAGCTCTATTCGTCTTTTGTTGTTGCAGGAGGCGCATGGAGGAGGATTAATGGGACATTTTGGCGTGAAAAAGACGGAGGACGTACTTGCTACACATTTCTTTTGGCCAAAGATGAGACGGGATGTTGAGCGTTTTGTTGCTCGCTGCACTACATGTCAAAAAGCTAAGTCACGACTCAATCCTCATGGTTTATACATGCCTTTACCTGTACCTAGTGTTCCGTGGGAGGACATATCCATGGACTTTGTTTTAGGCTTGCCTCGAACAAAGAAGGGGAGGGATAGCATATTTGTTGTCGTGGATAGATTTTCTAAGATGGCACATTTTATACCATGTCATAAAAGCGATGATGCTGCTAATGTTGCTGATTTATTCTTTGGAGAGATTATTCGTTTACATGGTGTGCCCAATACTATTGTCTCGGATCGTGATACTAAGTTTCTTAGCCATTTTTGGAGATGCTTATGGGCTAAGTTGGGGACTAAACTACTTTTTAGTACTACATGTCATCCCCAAACTGATGGACAAACTGAAGTGGTCAATAGGACATTGTCTACTATGCTTAGGGCTGTTTTAAAAAGTAACTTGAAACTGTGGGAAGAATGTTTACCTCATATTGAATTTGCTTATAATCGTTCAGTGCATTCTACCACTAAAATGTGCCCTTTTGAGATTGTTTATGGTTTTCTACCTCGTGCACCTATTGATTTGCTGCCTCTTCCATCTTCGGAGAAGGTGAATTTTGATGCTAAGCAACGTGCTGAGTTGATATTAAAAATGCATGAGTTAACTAAAGAAAACATTGAGCGCATGAATGCTAGATACAAGCTTGCTGGTGATAGGGGTCGAAAGCATGTTGTATTTGAACCAGGAGATCTTGTTTGGTTACATCTACGAAAAGATAGGTTTCCTGATTTGCGCAAGTCTAAGTTAATGCCACGAGCTGATGGTCCCTTTAAGGTTTTACAGAAAATTAATGATAATGCATATAAACTTGAGCTACCTGCAGATTTTGGGGTTAGTCCCACATTTAACATTGCAGATTTGAAACCTTATTTGGGAGAAGATGATGAGCTTCCGTCGAGGACGACTTCAATTCAAGAAGGGGAGGATGATGAGGACATCCCTACTAATGTTACACCCATACCCTCACCAACTACACATACTGGACCAGTTACTAGAGCACGTGCACGTCAACTAAATTATCAGGTACTTTCGTTTCTTGCGAATCCTTCTATTGTTCATGAACATATGATGCTGCCTAAATTAGATACTTTTGTTTTGCTTATGAATGAAGGACCTAGCATGGACAAGAAGGATGGTCATTGGAGCGGGATCAAGAATGGAGAAGAAGGTGTGCGCGGGGGAAAGTACAGTGGAGCTTCCAGTGGGGATTTTCGCACGTTGAAGCCACCATAAGGCATGCATGAAGGCTTGGACGGAATACACGAGATGCCACTTCATTATTTTCGTCCAAGAGCAATTATAGGTGCTGCGTCACCTTAATATTGGGCTGGGCCCATGTAATTTCGAAATACCACATTATAGGCAGTTTTTAGAGTCCGTATGTGTGGGGAAACCGAGTTAGGGTTGTTTTCGGACCCCACCTCCAAGGGGTCATGAAAATCCCCTCTGTTCCCCCATATATACAGCCCTTAGGGTGTCGTTTAGACTTGGGTTTTAATTAGATTTAAGTTAGCCATAGCCGCAACTTCGAGTTCTTCGTTTGTGTTGTCCGACCAGGCCAAGACCGCATTGGAACCCCAACTTCTGTTAATATTTCATCTTATATTCGCAATATCCAGATTGCAATTCTTAGTTCTTGCTTGTTCTTCGATTGCTTGCAGGAATTGACCTTCGTGGTCAGGTTGATCGTGCATCCGCGGGATCAATAACCTCTCGGAGTTGGTTTAGCGATTGCTAAGGCGCAACGTCTTCGCACGTTCGTAGTCGGGTCGTGAAAGTCTACTCCACCAAAATCGATCTCCACCATCTCATCGAAACATCGGGACACCTTCGCCTTTATCACCTTTCCCTTGGAACCTCCACCAAAGACAATGCTCATGTATGGTTGAATTGCATCCATGAAGTCCTTGAGCAAACGGCTTTCTCCGGTCATAAGATTGGTGCATCCACTATCAATCACCCATTTGACTCCACCGGAGATAGCATCCTACACATGGATTTAGACTTTGGTTAGAGGTGCCCATTTTTCAATGGGACCTCTAAGGTTAGTAACAAGGGTCTTTGGAACCCAAATGGTATAGAAACGAAAAGCATTACGGGGCCCAATGAATTTTGCAAACACCTCAATCCTTTTCCTTAAGGAGCACATAGGATGGAGGCATTTTCTCCGTCTTCTTGGTGGGAGTGGGCTTTCCCCTAATGGCCTTCCCATTCCCACCACCAACCTTATTAACAATTTTCTTACCTTTGTCCTTGTGCCCTTCACGAACAAAGATCACCTTTTGGGGACTGGATTCCTTGCTAAGGGTGACATCCTTTGTCACACTCGTACTTGGATCAAATCCAAGTCCTTCCGTAGCAAAGGATTCCTTGTGATGACTTAATACATCATTTAGGTTTTTCTCGCCTTGGGAACAAGTCAAGAGGCCCTTCTTTAGTTGAGCATGAAGAGCTATGTTCTCCTCAATGAGTATGCTTGATCAATGGTAGAGTTAGTAGCACAAGCATCAATATGCACAATAGTTGGAGGAGACATCTTCGGAAGTGTTTTTATATGGGCAAGTTTGTGAACCTCGAGATTTTTCTTAAGGGTGGCGAGTTCCTCATCCTTCGTCTTGAGGGACAAGGTGAGTACCTCAACATCCTTAGAAAGGGAGGTGTTTAGCTCCACAAGTTTGCCCATATCATTAGCAAGTTCTTTACATATTTCATTAGCCTTTTTCAAGGAGGCAACATGCTTGTCATTTAAGTTGTTTGATGCGTGAACAACTTTGCATAAGTTGTCATTTCGAGCTTCCTCAAAGTCAATTTTCCGCTCAAGGAGAGTATAGTTCTCCTTTTCCTCGGTGAGGAGGATTTCAAGATCCTTAATGGTTGTGGAGTGCTTACCCACCACATCCATAAGTAATTGAAACATTTTGAGCTGTTACCTTTGAGAGAGCTCATCATTTTGTTCACTTTGGCAAACAACAAATCTTCACATATAGCATGTGCATCACTTTCTGCATCATGAAATTCATCATGAGATTCGGAAGAAAACATGAAGGACTCATCAATAGGAGTTACCTTGATCTTAGACGAAGAGGAGGGAGTGTCATCGTCAACCAACTTGGCCATGAGACACTTGTGTGCATTGTCGGAGTAGTCACTCATGTAGTTGTAGTTTACAACTTCACCTTCCTTGTTGAGGAGCTTCAAGGTTTTTTGTGTATCTTGAGCAACTCCGGCCACACCACCAACATCCTCGGGATCGGACCCTTCAAGTGCCAACAATGCTTTCTTCTTGAACTTGTTGTTGAGAGGGTTTGGGAGCTTCTTGGCGACATCCTTCCGAGGAAATCGAGGTTTGTCCTCTCTTTTCTCATATGGACACTCCTCCGCAAAATGTCCCGGTCTCTCACAGTTGTAGCAGTTTCTCGTCTTCTTCTTTTGGAATCTTCCCTTGAAGTCCCCTTTGGTGAACTTATTCACAAAGAGGGCCATATCATCATATGAGGGAGTATCATCGGAGTTATCATCATCTTCATACTCATCTTCTTCCTCATCATCATCAAACTCCTAGAGCCTAGCCTTGAGAGCAATGTTTGAGGACGGACCACCATATGTGGCAAGAAGCCTCTTGGACTCCTTTAGGTGCTCTTCACATTGCAAGAAGGTGGCAATCACATCATCCGGTGTCATCTTGAAGAAGTCGGGCATACGCCTCAATTCCCACACCATTTGATGAGAATACACCATGAGAGCATTCAACATTTTGTCCACAAGGTAACGGTTGGTGATTTGATATCCATCCAAAGATTTTTCACATGTGAAGGACTGAACATGAGAAGAGAGAACCTTGAGACGCATATGAAGTTGTTGGGGCGTCTCATCTTTCTTCATGTGAAGGTTGTGCAATGCATTCTTTGCGGTCTCGTATCTTGTCATTTGAAGCGACCCGGTGCCGGACTTGGCAATGAGAAGAGTATCCCACATTTCCTTGGCATTGGTGATATGAAGAAATGGTGCACGTGTCAACTCATCCATTCCTCTCTTCAAGAACCCAATATCCGCAAGGTTGAGATGTCGATCAAACACTTCACTTGGAGTAAGGTTATATGGATCAACGGGATAATAGACTTTTCTGGAGTCAATGAGGTTCCACATGGGTTCGCACACAAACCTAAGATAATCTGCCATAAGACTTTTCCAATCCAAAAAGTTAGTGTTCTCGGTTAGTACCGACGGATTGCCGTTGAAATTATACTTAGGTTCCACAAGCTTAGGAGCAGGATAGTCCCATTGGTAGGGACCACCTCTTTGCAAGGGAGCCTCGGAGCCTCGTAGCCGGGGTGCACAAAGGCCGCACCACTTGACGTTTGTGACTCCGATGCCGAAGCCTTCAATCTAGCAAAGGAGGCTTCCATTTCCTTCCTTTGATTGTCCAAATCCTTTTGCAAGGCTTTTTCCATATCTCCGGAGGTGAACAACTTGGGGTCCTCAATCTCATAACTAACATGCCCCGTGGAGGGAGGCAACGCAGCTTGTGCGGCGACCCTTTGTTCGGTAGCCAATCTCTCGGCTTTCGAACTCGCGGCATCCGCAGCAATTGCGACCTCCTTCACATTGGCACCCGAGCTTTCGGGGATGCTGTTCTTGGTCATCTCGCTCTAGGGCGGTTAAGCCACAAGAATAGAGCACGAGGCTCTGATACCAATTGAAAGGATCGAGATAGACCTAATGGGGGGGTGAATAGGTCTTATTACAAATTTTATCACTACTTAGCAATTTTTAGGCAATAATGCAGAAAAAAAAGGTGTGCCTAACAATTGCAAGGTCTATTTAGCAAAGACAAGATAAAAAATAAGCACAATAAACAAAAGCAAGTGAGGGGCAAATGATACGGTAGTACAAGTAGTAAGGGAAAAGAGTAGGGATAACCGAATGACGCGGAGACAACGATGTATCCCGATTTTCACTTCCTTGGAGGGAAGATACTCACCGTTCGGAGAGAGTGGGTGAAACCACGAAGGCACACCAACGCCACGAAGGCTCACTCTATTCCCCTTGAGATATCACCACGAAGGCGATTCCCAACCACTACCGGTTGAACTTAAAGGTGGTCACCAAACTCTCACAAACTCAACGAGGGTAATCACAATGGTCGATTCCTCTCCGAAGAACTCCTACCCGCCTAGGAGTCTCCAACCTCCAAGAGTAACAAGATCAATGGTAAATGCTCAAGACTTCCTCAAAACACGATTTTCTTTGGTTGGAAGATGGGGAAGGGGCGGATTTATCACTGGGTGAAAGATCCGTCAAGAACTCTCGAGGAACTCTCCGGGATCTGAGATTTCGTGAGGGAGGGAGTGAGAGGGAGCACTTGTGTTCTTGGGGGATTATAAATGAAGTGGTAAACCCTCATAAGTGGGAGTGAGGGGGTATTTATAGCCCAAGGGACGAAATGGACGTTGGGACATTAACGCTGTGTAAGTGTCGGACGTCCGTCAGGTATCGGTCGTCCGAAAGTTCACATGTCGGACGTCCGAGCCAGGTCGGACGTCCGAACTGTAATATCTGTGTGCAGCAACGAACATTGCAAGAAAAAGATCAGTAGCACATTGGACGTCCGATAGAGTTCGGACGTCCGACGGATCGGACGTCCGAAACATGTCGGAATCCCGACATTTTCGCATGTCTACTGACCTTTCCTACGATGAACAATATACGAGATGTCGGACGTCCGATGAGTGTCGGACGTCCAAAACTTCGAAATGTCAGACGTCCGAAACTCGTCGGACGCCCGAAAGCAGTGATCATATTTTTACTATTGGGCTCCACTATTGTGTCGAAATGTTTTTGTTTTAATTAGCTTTGAGAAAATCTTAAACACAAACCCACGGATCCCCTCTTAATAGTGCGGGGATCCCTATACGCAAGATAAACCGAACAACTTACACTTTAACATAGATTGGATCCGTATCTTGAGCATATCATCATGACTAGATGGTCCTTGATCCACCAACACAACGCACCGAGGACTAAAACCTGGGATATACTTGGCACACATGATTAGTCCTCTATATGTCCATTGTCATCAACATCAAAATATAATTAAGTGCAAGATAGCACTTTCAAATGTGTGTGGATCCTCCTCTGTCCCGTCTTGTTGTTCAGGTTTTCGCACCTTCTTGAGTGATGTTATTGTAGAAATGCTGGTACGGTATTGTTTCGATTCGGATTCTCATATTTTTGTGTCATCTAGTAGCACCTAGGTAATCTTATTCTGGAAACCTTGGGTTTCTTTCTCGAGTGCATTCATTTTGTTGCGATATCCCCTCGTTTCATCCGAGCTTGCTCGCGATCAATTTCTCACACATATGGAAGTTTCTTCTCCGATATTGGCATCTCAAGTCAGGTTGGGTCCTAATGGAAGCAACATCGTTGTCACGATGAGCGAAGCCTTTGTTGGTGGTGTCAGGAAGTTTCACCTCTCGATCGATCTTCCTTCTTGCAACATCTCGGTCCTTCCCCCTCGGGTTATGCCAGATCTCGGGACGAGATCCTCTATTGGTGGTGGCGAGTTATAACAGCCAAAAACTGACAAAATCCAGAAAAAATGCATTTTTATTTTTTCCCATTGCAGAGGAAATTTGCACATTTATTTTTTCCATAATCTATGTTATACAAAAATTCCCAAGAATTTTTCATCATACGTAAAAGGATTATTCCTAAATTTATTTTTTCTCCTTTTCTTTGCTATCATTTTGTAAATGACTAATAGGCAAAAATCCTTCTCATACCTTGGGCCACATTTTTTTTCCTGGCCCATCTCCCCCTCTAGCCCAACTCCTCTCCTCCACCACAGCCCAAACCGAGCCCGTCTCTCCTTTTCTTCCCTCCTTCCCTCACGTGGACGTCCCGCCTTGATGAGGACATCTCTACGAATGTTACACCCACATCTTCACCAACTACACATACTGGACCAGTTACTAGAGCACGTGCACGTCAACTAAATTATCAGGTACTTTCGTTTCTTGCGAATCCTTCTAATGTTCATGAACATATGATGCTGCCTAAATTAGATACTTTTGTTTTGCTTATGAATGAAGGACCTAGCATGGACAAGAAGGACGGTCATTGGAGCGGGATCAAGCATGGAGAAGAAGGTGCGCGCGCGGGAGAGAACAATGGAGCTTCCAGTGGGGATTTTCGCACTTTGAAGCCACCATAAGGCATGCATGAAGGCTTGGACGAAATACACGAGATGCCACTTCATTATTTTCGTCCAAGAGCAAGTATAGGTGCTGCGTCACCTTAATATTGGGCTGGGCCCATGTAATTTCGAAATACCACATTATAGGCTGTTTTTAGAGTCCGTATGTGTGGGGAAACCGAGTTAGGGTTGTTTTCGGACCCCACCTCCAAGGGGCCACAAAATTCCCCTCTGTTCCCCCATATATACAGCCCTTAGGGCGTCGTTAAGACTTGGGTTTTAATTAGATATAAGTTAGCCATTGCCGCAACTTCGAGCTCTTCGTTTGTGTCATCCGACCAGGCCAAGACCTCATTGGAACCCCAACTTTCGTAATCATTCATCTTATATTCGCAATATCCAGATTGCAATTCTTAGTTCTTGCTTGTTCTTCGATTGCTTGCAGGAATTAGACCTTCGTGGTCAGGTTGATCGTGCATCTGCGGGATCAATAACCTCTCGGAGTTGGTTTAGCGATCGCTAAGGCGCAACGTCTTCGCACGTTCGTAGTCGGATCGTGAAAGTCGTCTCCACCATAATCGATCTCCACCATCTCATCGAAACATCGGTACACCTTCGCCTCTATCAAGTGGTATCAGATTTCCAGGTTGCTCGGTGAGATTTACCAGTTTTCATAGTCTAGATTGGTTCTGTTCTTCATACCTACAGTCCACGAAAAAGCCAACAAAAAAAAATTAGGGTTAGATCATCACGTCCCAAGACAGTCCTAGCCTTTGTCCAGTTTTCTTTTCAGTACTTGCTTTGTTGAATTTACGGTTGCATCGTTGTGTCAAGTTGCTGATCTTAGCGTCTAGTTCCCTTAGAGTTTCGAGTTCTGATCACAGTTTGCCACGTCGCCGCCGTACAAGTAGTCATCCTACCACGTTCCGCTAATCCGAGTCCAGATACACCACCACGTTCCGCCAAGCAGAGTCCACATACACCACCACGTCTCACGAGTCCGAATTGAGTTCCACCATCAGTACGGTTCCTGATCTCTCTGTAGCCAGATTAGTTTTCAGTTGTTAGAATCGGATTTCATCAAAAAAAATTCCGTACAGAGAAGGGGGGTGATTAGCAAAAAAAAAAAAAATTCGGGGGTAAAAAAATTTCGTGCCCATACGTTCCTTAGGTCCAGAAACTCATTTTGAGACGTTCGCCACCATAGTGATTTTTTCGCACTTTTTCAGCCACCGCAGTCCCGCATCGCAAAAAAAAAAAAAAAGAGAAAAAAAAAATTCAGAGTGTGCTTCTCAGTTGATTACGTGCCGCGCCGTGCTTTCGTTGGTGTTTTAGGCTCGCGTCTCTAGTACGGTCTAGCCTAGGATCAGCACAGTACCGACGTTGAGTGTTTATTCAACTTTGCATCTCTGTTTTGATTACTGTTGAGCTTTTTGCTACCATATTTGTCAAGCCTACCTACAGCTCCACATATATTCTACTTCGTGCGGTTGACACCTCCTGGCCATCGCTCTACCACATCTCTGAGAGTTTTGACCCGTTGGTTGTACATCACCACCTGCTGCTAGGTAAGAATCGGTAAGAACTAAAGAAAAGCTTGACGGATTTGTGCTTTCCACCACCCCACATCCCATTAGTAGAAGTAGGATCATACTTCTCTGTGTTTTCTATTTCTTCTAACCATGCCAGGATCCCATGATGAAGTGGCGCGGGATGCACCTGATTGGGAGAATATGACAAACAAAGCATTACATGATAAATTTGCACAAATGATGTCTGAACAGGTGAATGACATCCAGAACAGATTTACAGAGGCGATTGATGGTGTGGAGAAGATGATCGACACCAAGCTCGACGCCAAGTTTACTGAGTTGCTCGCACGCTTACCTATACAGCCTGCGGCCGCTCCAGCACAGCCACCGCCACCACGACGTGCACGACGGATACTGTTTCCGGGCGGACAAGCTGCTGGTGCTCCTGCTGCTGCTGCAGTTACTGCTGCTGCTGCAGTTACTGCTGCTGCTGCCTCTGACGTCGGCCAGGACGACAACTACGAGGGTGATTACGAGGAGGAGGTGGAACAAGAAGCGGCCTATGAACAGCCAGCTGGACGTCCACGTCCCAACATTCGCCACGGTCGACACCAACCACCCCCTCAGGTACGCGATGATGATCATGTGCCTAAACTTAAATTGAATCTTAAGCCGTTTGAGGGTAGATATATTCCTGATGCTTATCTTACTTGGGAGTTAGAAACTGAACAACGCTTTACATGTTTACAATATCCTGAGAATAGACGTGTTACTGCTGCTGTTTGTGACTTCACGGGTTTTGCATCTATTTGGTGGTCTGAACATTGTAGATTGCATGCTAATAATATTCCAGCTACTTGGGATGCTTTAAAAGATGCTATGCGTACTCGCTGGGTTCCTCCTTATTATCAACGTGAATTGCTACAAAAATTACAGCGTTTGAGACAAGGAAAAAATTCCGTAGAGGAATATTATCAAGAATTACAAACTGGATTGATTAGATGTGGCCTAGTAGAGGATAATGAAGCTATGTTTGCACGTTTTATAGGTGGCTTAAACAGGGAGATACAAACTATTCTAGAATACAAGGACTATGCTACTATTACTCGTTTGTTTCATCTTTCTTGTAAAGCTGAACGTGAAGTGCAGGATCGACAGGCCGCTACGAGACCTAAATTTTCTGCAGGACGAAATACATCATGGACATCGCGTGGACCTTCTACATCCACACGTCCTGCTGCACCACCATCTACTTCAGCCGCTCATTCTTACAGGGAGCCACCAAAACAGCCAGCACCACCATTCAAGGGTGCATAGAGTGGTCCAGCGGCGAGTTCTTCTTCATCCATGGCTTCCACAGGGCAAACACGAGATCGTGATATTAAATGTCGCAGGTGCCAAGGTGGAGGTCACTTCGCAAAAGACTGTCCCTCCAAGCGTGTGATGATTATTACGGCGGATGGTGGGTATGAGTCAGCGAGTGACTATGATGAGGAGACTTTAGTTCTCATTGCTCATGAGGAACAGGGTGCCCATGATGATGCTCATGATATAGAGTATATGGCTCCTGATGATGCAGATAAATATGCTAGTTTGGTTGCTCAACGTGTGTTAAGTGTGCAGGTAACGAAGGCTGAGCAAAACCAGAGGCATAATTTGTTCCACACAAAGGGAGTGGTGAAAGAACGTTCGGTTCGCATCATCATTGACGGAGGGAGTTGCAACAACTTGGCTAGCATGGAGTTGGTGGAGAAGCTATCTCTCACCACAAGACCACACCCCCATCCTTACTATATTCAGTGGTTTAACAATAGTGGTAAGATTAAGGTAACCCGTTCTGTTCGTGTGCACTTTAGCATTGCTGCATATGCTGATTATGTTGATTGTGATGTGGTACCCATGCAAGCATGCTCTCTTTTACTTGGTAGACCATGGAAATTTGATAGGAATGTTGTACACAATGGTAGGACAAATCAGTTTACTCTGGTTCATCAGGATAAAAATATTGCTTTACTTCCTATGTCTCCTGAACAAATTGTGAAAGATGATCTTGCTAGAGCTAGTAAAGCTAAACAGGAGAAAAATAAGAGTGAAAATGAGATAGCAGCCAAAGAATTTGAGCAACAACATAAGACTAATAGCAAATCTTCTTCTGCTGTTTCTAATGAAATTAAATTGACTAGTCCAACTTTGCTTGCTACTAAAGTTGATATTTCAGATTTGGATGTTAGTCAATATGTGTGCTATGCTTTTGTGTGCAAAGAAGCTTTGTTTTCATTTGAGGAATTGCCTCCT
The DNA here is from genome assembly GCA_950022295.1 of Bromus sterilis. Taxonomy (NCBI): domain Eukaryota; kingdom Viridiplantae; phylum Streptophyta; class Magnoliopsida; order Poales; family Poaceae; genus Bromus; species Bromus sterilis. The sequence continues at coordinate 238,794,993 of OX465596.1, forward strand.
TCTTTGCCTCCTGTTGTCACTGACCTTTTGCAGGAGTTTATTGACGTCTTTCCACAAGACGTACCACCGGGATTACCACCTATTCGAGGGATTGAGCATCAGATTGATTTAATTCCCGGTGCTTCGCTGCCCAACCGTGCGCCATACCGTACCAATCCGGAGGAGACGAAGGAGATTCAGCGTCAAGTACAAGAGCTACTCGACAAAGGTTACATACGTGAATCCCTTAGTCCTTGTGCTGTTCCTGTTATATTAGTGCCTAAAAAGGATGGAACTTGGCGTATGTGTGTTGATTGTAGAGCCATTAATAATATTACTATTCGTTATCGTCATCGTCATCCTATTCCTCGGTTAGATGATATGCTTGATGAATTAAGTGGCTCTACCATGTTTTCCAAAGTTGATTTGCGTAGTGGATACCATCAAATTCACATGAAATTAAGGGATGAATGGAAAACGGCATTTAAAACTAAGTTTGGATTATATGAGTGGTTAGTCATGCCTTTTGGGTTAACTAATGCACCTAGCACTTTCATGAGATTAATGAACGAGGTTTTACGTGCTTTCATTGGACGATTTGTGGTAGTCTATTTTGATGATATACTGATTTATAGCAAATCTTTGGAGGAACATTTGGATCATTTACGTGCTGTTTTTATTGCTCTACGTAATGCACGTTTGTTTGGTAACCTTGGGAAGTGCACCTTTTGCACCGACCGAGTATCATTTCTTGGCTATGTTGTTACTCCGCAGGGAATTGAAGTTGATAAAGCCAAGATCGAGGCGATTGAGAGTTGGCCGCAGCCCAAAACGGTCACACAAGTGAGGAGTTTTCTTGGACTCGCTGGATTCTATAGGCGTTTTGTGAGAGATTTCAGCACCATTGCTGCACCTCTCAATGAGCCTACACGCAAGGATGTGCCTTTTACTTGGGGTACCGCACAGGAAGAAGCCTTCGCGGTATTGAAAGATAAGTTAACACATGCTCCTTTGCTCCAACTTCCTGATTTTAATAAGACTTTTGAGCTTGAATGCGATGCTAGTGGGATTGGTTTGGGAGGTGTGTTATTACAAGATGCTAAACCTGTTGCATACTTTTCTGAAAAGTTGAGTGGGCCTACTCTGAACAATTCTACTTATGATAAGGAATTATATGCTCTTGTTCGGACATTAGAAACTTGGCAACATTATTTATGGCCCAAAGAATTTGTTATACATTCTGATCATGAATCTTTGAAACACATAAGAAGTCAAGCAAAACTTAATCGTAGACATGCTAAGTGGGTTGAATTTATTGAGACTTTCCCTTATGTCATTAAACACAAGAAGGGGAAAGATAATATTATTGCTGATGCTTTGTCTCGTCGTTATACTATGCTTTCACAACTTGACTTCAAGATATTCGGTTTAGAGACAATCAAAGATCAATATGTAAATGATGCAGAATTTAAAGATGTATTGCAGAATTGTAGAGAGGGTAGAACATGGAACAATTTTGTCCTTAATGATGGGTTTGTGTTCCGTTCTAACAAGCTATGCATTCCAGCTAGCTCTATTCGTCTTTTGTTGTTGCAGGAGGCGCATGGCGGAGGATTAATGGGACACTTTGGCGTGAAGAAGACGGAGGACGTACTTGCTACACACTTCTTTTGGCCAAAGATGAGATGGGATGTTGAGCGTTTTGTTGCTCGCTGCACTACATGTCAAAAAGCTAAGTCACGACTCAATCCTCATGGTTTATACATGCCTTTACCTGTACCTAGTGTTCCGTGGGAGGACATATCCATGGACTTTGTTTTAGGCTTGCCTCGAACAAAGCAGGGGAGGGATAGCATATTTGTTGTCGTGGATAGATTTTCTAAGATGGCACATTTTATACCATGTCATAAAAGCGATGATGCTGCTAATGTTGCTGATTTATTCTTTCGTGAGATTATTCGCTTACATGGTGTGCCCAATACTATTGTCTCGGATCGTGATACTAAGTTTCTTAGCCATTTTTGGAGATGCTTATGGGCTAAGTTGGGGACTAAACTACTTTTTAGTACTACCTGTCATCCCCAAACTGATGGACAAACTGAAGTAGTCAATAGGACTTTGTCTACTATGCTTAGGGCTGTTTTAAAGAGTAACTTGAAAATGTGGGAAGAATGTTTACCTCATATTGAATTTGCTTATAATCGTTCATTTCATTCTACCACTAAAATGTGCCCTTTTGAGAATGTTTATGGTTTTCTACCTCGTGCGCCTATTGATTTGCTGCCTCTTCCATCTTCGAAGAAGGTTAATTTTGATGCTAAGCAACGTGCTGAATTGATATTAAAAATGCATGAGTTAACTAAAGAAAACATTGAGAAAATGAATGCTAGATACAAGCTTGCTGGTGATAAGGGTAGGAAGCATGTTGTCTTTGAACCAGGAGATCTTGTTTGGTTACATCTACGTAAAGATAGGTTTCCTGATTTGCGCAAGTCTAAGTTAATGCCACGAGCTGATGGTCCTTTTAAGGTTTTACAGAAAATTAATGATAATGCATATAAACTTGAGCTACCTGCAGATTTTGGGGTTAGTCCCACATTTAACATTGCAGATTTGAAATCTTATTTGGGAGAAGATAATGAGCTTCCGTCGAGGACGACTTCAATTCAAGAAGGGGAGGATGATGAGGACATCTCTACGAATGTTACACCCACATCTTCACCAACTACACATACTGGACCAGTTACTAGAGCACGTGCACGTCAACTAAATTATCAGGTACTTTCGTTTCTTGCGAATCCTTCTAATGTTCATGAACATATGATGCTGCCTAAATTAGATACTTTTGTTTTGCTTATGAATGAAGGACCTAGCATGGACAAGAAGGACGGTCATTGGAGCGGGATCAAGCATGGAGAAGAAGGTGCGCGCGCGGGAGAGAACAATGGAGCTTCCAGTGGGGATTTTCGCACTTTGAAGCCACCATAAGGCATGCATGAAGGCTTGGACGAAATACACGAGATGCCACTTCATTATTTTCGTCCAAGAGCAAGTATAGGTGCTGCGTCACCTTAATATTGGGCTGGGCCCATGTAATTTCGAAATACCACATTATAGGCTGTTTTTAGAGTCCGTATGTGTGGGGAAACCGAGTTAGGGTTGTTTTCGGACCCCACCTCCAAGGGGCCACGAAATTCCCCTCTGTTCCCCCATATATATAGCCCTTAGGGCGTCGTTAAGACTTGGGTTTTAATTAGATATAAGTTAGTCATAGCCGCAACTTCGAGCTCTTCGTTTGTGTCATCCGACCAGGCCAAGACCTCATTGGAACCCCAACTTTCGTAATCATTCATCTTATATTCGCAATATCCAGATTGCAATTCTTAGTTCTTGCTTGTTCTTCGATTGCTTGCAGGAATTAGACCTTCGTGGTCAGGTTGATCGTGCATCCGCGGGATCAATAACCTCTCGGAGTTGGTTTAGCGATCGCTAAGGCGCAACGTCTTCGCACGTTCGTAGTCGGATCGTGAAAGTCGTCTCCACCATAATCGATCTCCACCATCTCATCGAAACATCGGGACACCTTCGCCTCTATCACGCCTCACAGCCATGGCGTGAGGAAGAGAGGAGGTGGAGCCCCTCACGTGAGCCAGCTGGCTCGCCCTCCCCTATTTGAGCTGCCCCTCTCGCCCTTTCCCCTCCTAGCTAGGATTCCCTTCTTCCCCCTCCCAACGCCGCCATCTCCCTCTCCTTCTCCTCCTTTTCTCTCAGCAGCCCCATGGACAAAGGATCCATGGTTCAACTCGCCGGAGCCCGTGCTCCCGATCGTCGACACCATCGACCTAGACGTCTTCCCCGTTCGCCGCAGCACCTCTAGGAGCGTGGTGGCTGCATCCACCATCTTCTTCCTCGTCTTCCCCACACCTGGAGCAGTGGAGACGTCGCCCTCGACCACGTGTTCGAGTCGTCGCCTTCCCCGGCACTATTGTCGACCTCGACTCCCACCCTGAGCCTCGCCATCCTCTCCTCGTTCCGTTTCCCCGCTCATAGCCACCGGTAGGCCGTAGGTCCTCGTTATTCTACGCCGTGGATGCCCGCTCGCCGTGTTCTGTCCCTGTGTCCGTCGTGCTCGCCGTGTGCTCGTCGCGCCCCGTCCATCTGGGACACGAACGGAGCATGCGCGTGCGCCCTCTCGTGTGCCAGCGCAATCCCGTGGTCTCTCTTTGCCACACCTAGTTGTCTCGTTCTCGCCCGTTGTTCCTCGGTTCCGCGCCGGTTCTCTTAAGATTTCTTCAATCTCGTTAGGTTTCTCTCGGTGTTGATTTGTTTAGTTCATCCAGTTAACCGCGTGCAGGAACCTATTCTCCCGCGCTCGTTTCCTGTTGGGAGAGGATCTAGTGGTGCAGTGGTCACACACCCGTGGGTCGAACCGAGAAGCCAGGGCTCGACTCCCAGCCTGCTCGAGCCAAGGCGCCCCCTTTTATTTTTGTTTTGCTCGCGAAGTCTCTATGTTCTTCAGGTTCAATTTGAGTGAGGTTTCAGTTAGCGCCGCAAAAAACTTTTATGTTCAGTCGTAGTGTCGTTTCAATGTGAGCCAAGATAGTAGCGCAGTGGTATTGTGATAGAGGCGAAGGTGTCCCGATGTTTCGATGAGATGATGGAGATCGATTATGGTGGAGTAGACTTTCACGACCCGACTACGAACGTGCGAAGATGTTGCGCCTTAGCAATCTCTAAACCAACTCCGAGAGGTTATTGATCCCGCGGATGCACGATCAACCTGACCACGAAGGTCTAATTCCTGCAAGCAATCGAAAGAACAAGCAAGAACTAAGAATTGCAATCTGGATATTGCGAATATAAGATGAATGATTAACGAAAGTTGGGGTTCCAATGCGGTCTTGGCCTGGTCGGATGACACAAACGAAGAGCTCGAAGTTGCGGCTATGGCTAAATTAAATCTAATTAAAACCCAAGTCTAAACGACGCCCTAAGGTCTGTATATATGGGGGAACATAGGGGAATTTCGTGACCCCTTGGAGGAGGGGTCCGAAAACAACCCTAACTCAGTTTCCCCACACATATGGACTCTAAAAACAGCCTATTAAGTGTATTTCGAAATTACATGGGCCTGGCCCAATAATAAGGTGACGCAGCACCTATAATAACCCTTGGACGAAAATATTAATGTGGCATCTTGTGTCTTCCGTCCAAGTCTTCATGCACACCTTATGGTGGCTTCAAAGTGCGAAAATCACCACTGGAAGCTCCATTGTCCTTTCCCACGCGCGCACCTCCTTCTCCATGCTTGATCCCGCTCCAATGACCATCCTTCTTATCCATGCTATGTCCTTCATTCATAAGACAAACAAAAGTATCTAATTTAGGCAGCATCATATGTTCATGAACATTAGAAGGATTCGCAAGAAACGAAAGTACCTGATAATTTAGTTGACGAGCGCGTGCTCTAGTAACTGGTCCAGTATGTGTAGTTGGTGAAGATGTGGGTGTAATATTAGTAGAGATGTCCTCATCATCCTCCCCTTCTTGAATTGAAGTCGTCCTCGACGGAAGCTCATCATCTTCTCCCAAATAAGGTTTCAAATCTGCAATGTTAAATGTGGGACTAACCCCAAATCTGCAGCTAGCTCAAGTTTATATGCATTATCATTAATTTTCTGTAAAACCTTAAAGGGACCATCAGCTCGTGGCATTAACTTAGACTTGCGCAAATCAGGAAACCTATCTTTACGTAGATGTAACCAAACAAGATCGCCTGGTTCAAACACAACATGCTTTCTACCCTTATCACCAGCAAGCTTGTATCTAGCATTCATTCTCTCAATGTTTTCTTTAGTTAACTCATGCATTTTTAATATCAATTCAGCACGTTGCTTAGCATCAAAATTAACCTTCTCCGAAGATGGAAGAGGCAGAAAATCATTAGGTGCACGAGGTAGAAAACCATAAACAATCTCAAAAGGGCACATTTTAGTGGTAGAATGCAATGAACGATTATAAGCAAATTCAATATGAGGTAAACATTCTTCCCACATTTTCAAGTTACTCTTTAAAACAGCCCTAAGCATAGTAGACAATGTCCCATTGACCACTTCAGTTTGTCCATCAGTTTGGGGATGACATGTAGTACTAAAAAGTAGTTTAGTCCCCAACTTAGCCCATAAGCATCTTCAAAAATGACTAAGAAACTTAGTATCACGATCCGAGACAATAGTATTGGGCACACCATGTAAGAGAATAATCTCACGAAAGAATAAATCAGCAACATTAGCAGCATCATCGCTTTTATGACATGGTATAAAATGTGCCATCTTAGAAAATCTATCCACGACAACAAATATGCTATCTCTCCCCTTCTTTGTTCGAGGCAAGCCTAAAACAAAGTCCATGGATATGTCCTCCCACGGAACAGTAGGTACAGGTAAAGGCATGTATAAACCATGAGGATTGAGTCGTGACTTAGCTTTTTGACATGTAGTGCAGCGAGCAACAAAACGCTCAACATCCCGTCTCATCTTTGGCCAAAAGAAATGTGTAGCAAGTACGTCCTCCGTCTTCTTCACGCCAAAGTGTCCCATTAATCCTCCTCCATGCGCCTCCTGCAACAACAAAAGATGATTAGAGCTAGCTGGAATGCATAGCTTGTTGGAACGGAACACAAATCCATCAGTAAGCACAAACAAGTTGTGAAAGCATAGTATAACGATGAGCCAAAGCATCAGCAATAATATTATCTTTCCCCTTCTTGTATTTAATGACATAAGGGAAAGTCTCAATAAATTCAACCCACTTAGCATGTCTACGAAAGTTTTGCTTGACTTCTTATGTGTTTCAAAGATTCATGATCAGAATGTATAACAAATTCTTTGGGCCATAAATAATGTTGCCAAGTTTCTAAAGTCAGAACAAGAGCATATAATTCCTTATCATAAGTAGAATAGTTCAGACTAGGCCCACTCAATTTTTCAGAAAAGTACGCAACAGGTTTAGCATCTTGTAATAACACACCTCCCAAACCAATCCCACTAGCATCTCATTCAAGCTCAAAAGTCTTATTAAAATCAGGAAGTTGGAGCAAAGGAGCATGTGTTAACTTATCTTTCAATACCGTGAAGGCTTCTTCTTGTGCGGTACCCCAAGTAAAAGGCACATCCTTGCGTGTAAGCTCATTGAGAGGTGCAGCAATGGTGCTGAAATCTCTCACAAAACGCCTATAGAATCCAGCGAGGCCAAGAAAACTCCTCACTTGTGTGACCGTTTTGGGCTGCGGCCAACTCTCAATCTCCTCGATCTTGGCTTTATCAACTTCAATTCCCTGCGGAGTAACAACATAGCCAAGAAACGATACTCGGTCGGTGCAAAAGGTGCACTTCCCAAGGTTACCAAACAAACGTGCATTACGTAGAGCAATAAAAACAACACGTAAATGATCCAAATGTTCTTCCAAAGATTTGCTATAAATTAGTATATCATCAAAATAGACTACCACAAATCGTCCAATGAAAGCACGTAAAACCTTGTTCATTAATCTCATGAAAGTGCTAGGCGCATTAGTTAATCCAAAAGGCATGATTAACCACTCATATAATCCAAACTTAGTTTTAAATGTCGTTTTCCATTCATCTCCTAATTTCGTGCGAATTTGATGGCATCCACTACGCAAATCAACTTTGGAAAACATGGTAGAGCCACTTAATTCATCAAGCATATCATCTAACCTAGGAATAGGATGACGATAACGAATAGTAATATTATTAATGGTTGTACAATCAACACACATACGCCATGTTCCATCCTTTTTAGGCACTAATATAACAGGAACAGCACAAGGACTAAGGGATTCACGTATGAAACCTTTGTCGAGTAGCTCTTGTACTTGACGCTGAATCTCCTTGGTCTCTTCCGGATTGGTACGGTATGGCGCACGGTTAGGCAGCGAAGCACCGGGAATTAAGTCAATCTGATGCTCAATCCCTCGAATAGGTGGTAATCCCTGTGGCACGTCTTGTGGAAAGACGTCAATAAACTCCTACAAAAGGTCAGTGACAACGGGAGGCAAAGAAGGAGGCAATTCCTCAAATGAAAATAAAGCTTCTTTGCACACAAAAGCATATCACACATATTGACTAACATCCAAATCCGAAATATCAACCTTAGTAGCAAGCAAAGTTGGACTAGTCAATTTAATTTCATTAGAAACAGCAGAAGAAGATTTGCTATTAGTCTTATGTTGTCGCTCAAATTCTTTAGCTGCTATCTCATTTTCACTCTTACTTTTCTCCTGTTTAGCTTTACTAGCTCTAGCGAGATCATCTTTCACAATTTGTTCAGGAGACATAGGAAGTAAAGCAATATTTTTATCCTGATGAACCAGAGTAAACTGATTTGTCCTACCATGGTGTACAACATTCCTATCAAATTGCCACGGTATACCAAGTAAAAGAGATCATGCTTGCATGGGTACCACATCACAATCAACATAATCAGCATATGCAGCAATGCTAAAGTGCACACGAACAGAACGTGTTACCTTAATCTTACCACTATTGTTAAACCACTGAATATAGTACGGATGAGGGTGTGGTCTTGTGGTGAGAGATAGCTTCTCCACCATCTCCATGCTAGCCAAGTTGTTGCAACTCCCTCCGTCAATAATGATGTGAACCGAACGTTCTTTCACCACTCCCTTTGTGTGGAACAAATTATGCCTCTGGTTTTTCTCGGCCTTCGTTACCTGCACACTTAACACACGTTGAGCAACCAAACTAGCATATTTATCCGCATCATCAGGAGCCATATACTCTATATCATAAGAATCATCATGGGCACCCTGTTCCTCATGAGCAATGAGAACTAAAGTCTCCTCGTCATAGTCACTCGCTGACTCATACCCACCATCTGCCGTAATAGTCATCACACGCTTGGAGGGACAGTCTTTGGCGAAGTGACCTCCACCTTGGCACCTGCGACATTTAATATCACGATCTCGTGTTTGCCCTGTGGAAGCCATGTATGAAGAAGAACTCGGTGCTGGACCACTCTGTGCACCCTTGAATGGTGGCGCTGGCTGTTTTGGTGGCTCCCTGTAAGAATGAGCGGCTGAAGTAGATGGTGGTGCAGCAGGACGTGTGGATGTAGAAGCTCCACGCGATGTCCATGATGTATTTCGTCCTGCAGAAAAGTTAAGTCTCGTAGTGGCCTGTCGATCCTGCACTTCACATTCAGCTTTACAAGCAAGATGAAACAAACGAGTGATAGTAGCATAGTCCTTGTATTCTAGAATAGTTTGTATCTCCTTGTTTAAGCCACCCATAAAACGTGCAAGCATAGCTTCATTATCCTCTACTAGGCCACATCTAATCAATCCAGTTATTAATTCCTGATAATATTCCTCTACAGAATTTTTCCCTTGTCTCAAACGCTGTAATTTTTGTAGCAATTCACGTTGATAATAAGGAGGAACCCAGCGAGTACACATAGCATCTTTTAAAGCATCCCAAGTAGTTGGAATATTATTAGCATGCAATCTACAATGTTCAGACCACCAAATAGATGCAAACCCCGTGAATTCACAAACAGCAGCAGTAACACGTCTATTCTCAGGATATTGTAAACATGTAAAGCGTTGTTCAGTTTCTAACTCCCAAGTAAGATAAGCATCAGGAATATATCTACCCTCTAACGGCTTAAGATTCAATTTAAGTTTAGGCACATGTTCATCATCGCGTACCTGAGGGGGTGGTTGGTGTCGACCGTGGCGAATATTGGGACGTGGACGTCCAGCAGGCTGCTCATAGGCCACTTCCTGTTCCACCTCCTCCTCGTAATCACCCTCGTAGTTGTCGTCCTGGCCGACGTCAGAAACAGTAGCAGTAGCAGCAACTGCAGCAGCAGGAGGAGCACCAGCAGCTTGTCCGCCCGGAAACAGAATACGTCGTGCACGTCGTGGTGGCGGTGGCTATGATGGAGCGGCGGCAGGCTGTGTAGGTAGGCGTGCGATCAACTCAGTAAACTTGGCGTCGACCTTGGTGTCGATCATCTTCTCCACGCCATCAATCGCTTCTGTAAATCTGTTCTCGATGTCATTCACCTGTTCAGACATCATTTGTGCAAATTTATCATGTAGCGCCTTGTTTGTCATGTTCTCCCAATCAGGTGCATCCCGCGGCACTTCATCATGTGATCCTGGCATGGTTAGCAGAAATAGAAAACACACAGAAATATGATCCTACTTCTACTAATGGGATGTGGGGTGGTGGAAAGCACAAATCCGTCAAGCTTTTCTTACGTTCTTACCGATTCTTACCTAGCAGCAGGTGGTGATGTACAACCAACGGGTCAAAACTCTTAGAGATATGGTAGAGAGATGGCCAGGAGGTGTCAAAACGCACGATGTAGAATATATGTGGAGCTGTAGGAAGGCTGACAAGTATGGTAGGAAAAGCTCAACAGTAATCAAAACAGAGATGCAAAGTTGAATAAACACTCAACGTCGGTACTGTGCTGATCCTAGGCTAGACCGTACTAGAGACGCGAGCCTAAAACACCAACGAAAGCACGGCGCGGCACGTAAACAACTGAGAAGCACACTCTGAATTTTTTTTCGCTCTTTTTTTTTGTTTTTTTTGCTTTTTTTGCGATGCGGGCCTGCGGTGGCTGAAAAAGTGCGAAAAAATCACTATGGTGGCGAACGTCTCAAAATGAGTTTCTGGACCTAAGGAAGGTATGGGCACAAAAAAATTTTACCCCTGAAATTTTTGGCCTAAAAACTGCTCTAATTTTTTTTTTTGGAAATCACCCCCTTCTACGTACGACGAAAGATTGGTGAAATCCGACTCTAACAACTCAGACCGTGGTGATGTATATGGACTCAGAGTGGCGGAACGTGGTGGTGTATATGGACTCAGATTGGTGGAACGTGATGAAGTATATGGACTCGGATTGGCGGAACGTGGTGGTGTATACTACTGTACGGCGGCGGCGTGACAAACTGTGATCAGAACTCGAAAATCTAAGGGAACTAGACGCTAAGATCAGCAACTTGACACAACGATGCAACCGCAAATTCAACAAAGAAAATACTGAAAAGAAAACTGGACAAAGGCTTGGACTGTTTTGGGACGTGATGATCTAACCCTAATTTTTGTTTGTCTTTTTCGTGGACTGTAGGTATTGAGAACAGAACCAATCTAGACTACGAAAAACTGGTAAATCTCACCGATCAACCTGGAAATCTGATACCACTTGATAGAGGCGAAGGTGTCCCGATGTTTCGATGAGATGATGGAGATCGATTATGGTGGAGTAGACTTTCACGACCCGACTACGAACGTGCGAAGACGTTGCGCCTTAGCAATCGCTAAACCAACTCCGAGAGGTTATTGATCCCGCGGATGCACGATCAACCTGACCACGAAGGTCTAATTCCTGCAAGCAATCGAAATAACAAGCAAGAACTAAGAATTGCAATCTGGATATTGCGAATATAAGATGAATGATTAACGAAAGTTGGGGTTCCAATGCGGTCTTGGCCTGGTCGGATGACACAAACGAAGAGCTCGAAGTTGCGGCTATGGCTAACTTAAATCTAATTAAAACCCAAGTCTAAACGACGCCCTAAGGGCTGTATATATGGGGGAACAAAGGGGAATTTCGTGACCCCTTGGAGGAGGGGTCCGAAAACAACCCTAACTCAGTTTCCCCACACATACGGACTCTAAAAAACAGCCTATTAAGTGTATTTCGAAATTACATGGGCCTGGCCCAATAATAAGGTGACGCAACACCTATAATAACCCTTGGACGAAAATATTAATGTGGCATCTTGTGTCTTCCGTCCAAGTCTTCATGCACGCCTTATGGTGGCTTCAAAGTGCGAAAATCACCACTGGAAGCTCCATTGTCCTTTCCCACGCGCGCACCTCCTTCTCCATGCTTGATCCCGCTCCAATGACCATCCTTCTTATCCATGCTATGTCCTTCATTCATAAGACAAAAAAAAGTATCTAATTTAGGCAGCATCATATGTTCATGAACATTAGAAGGATTCGCAAGAAACGAAAGTACCTGATAATTTAGTTGACGTGCGCGTGCTCTAGTAACTGGTCCAGTATGTGTAGTTGGTGAAGATGTGGGTGTAATATTAGTAGAGATGTCCTCATCATATTGTGTGGGCACCACGGACTATATGTCCGAAGCGGCCAGCTGGGTATACCGTCATGCTCCCATGATCAGTGTCGCATGACGCACAACTCGACAATGGATATCACAGTCACAAGTTCATACAGTACCGAATATAAAGTCATACATCAACATAGTCTTACACGGCCTCATCGGGCTCAAATGGCAGCGGAATAAGCAAAAGCAAGATAGATATCATCATCACTATCCACATGCAAAGCTCAGAGCGTAGCACATCCTAGTACTCGTTAGTCGCGTCATCGTCAAATACCTGCTCCTCCTAACCTGTCAGGTTGAATAACCAGGGACAAAGCCGTGAGTACATACAAAGTACTCGCAAACCACCTAAAGAAATGAACAAGATTTTTGTATGCGAAAATAATAGGATAGCTATATGGTGGGGTTTCATATGGTGGAACCTCACTACTCAATATTAGTTAAGTTGGTAACATTTTAGTCTTAGCAAGTTTTCATCCCACAAATTATATTTGATTTAATCATGTCCAACCCTTTTCATAATACCAACATCATCATCGTGAATCATAATCTCAGTACTAGAATTTCTCATCTATTCCCCCATAAAGTGTGGCCTCACTAGCTGTCCATGACCGTGGACTCCGGCTACTCGAATAGTTTTTACTCTGCAGAGGTTGTACACTTTACCCACAACATTCGATAAATCCGCCGTGAGTCCCCACGGTTCGTCATACCTCAGTATGTAGTTTTCGGATAATCGACCATAGTCTTCCCCTTGTCTATCCTAGTACAGGTGAATCTACCTCTTGCGTACTACATGGACTGTCCGCGTGCCAGGTCATGCTCCTCTTGGACCCAATCCTGCACCGTAGTCGAACAACACCAAGGTTCCCTCTGACGCCAAGCCTAGCGAATTTCACCACTCGACTTCTAGGGCTATCAGATTCGTGGAATCAAACATCCATGTGTAGTTATATGACCCCCGTACTAAGATAAACAAGTTTTCAACTAGCCCTGTCCCATACCAGAGTATTGTGGTTGTACTGTAAGTCTAGGTTTTAGCGGCACTGATGAGGACATCTCTACTACCAACACATCTCCAGTTCGTCATGAAGAACAAGTTGATTCAACAAAGAAGAAGGATGATGAAATCAGAATTGGACCTATTACAAGAGCTCGTGCAAAGTTGATAGAACAACAGGTGAACTCGCTCTTAATAGATTCTGATATATTATACAATGAGAATTTTATACTGCCTAAATCTTTGTATGTTTGCATAATCAGGTATCATGACGGAGACGAGGATCCAGAAGGAGGAGAAGATGAGACATGCTCCAACTTTCGGACGTCCGACCCATTTCGGACGTCCGACATCAGCGAGAAAGTTGGCGACCTCCGTATTCAGAAGACCTCCAAAACCGAAGACGGATTTCCGACAGGATTTCGGACGTCCGACGCATCGGACGTCCGACACATGACGGACGTCCGACATGAAGGTCCGCGAGAAGAGCCTCCTATCCATAACACCTCACCGCCAGAGTCGGATTTCCGACATGTTTCGGACGTCCGACGTGACGGACGTCCGAAACCCTTCGGACGTCCGAAAGCCGCGCGCAGATCAGACGGACTGCGGCCCCTGTAATCCCTTAGCTTATAAATACCCAGCTCCCACGAGTTTTAGGGCTAGACTACCTTTTAGATAAACCCTAGATATTGAGAATAGCTTCAAGCTTTCCTCTTTAATCATTAAGACTTCAATTCGTACCGATCTGAAGTTCTTCTACTTCAAGTTCTGTGTGATCTATTGTTCCACTGGGGATTAGTAGATTGCAAATTACCGTCTCGTGGTCGACGGCTACGTTGCGCAAGTGTGTGAAGTTGTGAATATCCAAAGGGTAGAGAGCTGTCGCATTGGCAACAGGGATCTAGCAAGGAGAGTTCATTGGCTACATACAAGTTATCTATCATCGCCCTCATATTCACCATCCGCTTACTGAGAAGATCGGGCCTCCCCATATCAGGCACTTATAGGGAGTCCCTCTAGACTTTGAATATGTTCAACGATGTTTCCAACAACCACAATCTTGGCCATCACATCTTCTTAGATGTATGCCATTTCATTAGGGTGGAGCAAGATTAATCAAATCATTATGTTTTCATTAGTTCTTTAGCAAGGCTAGGGATCAAGATCATCGGTGTCTAGTTTCTTTCTCCCAAATAGGTAGGCTTACAAGGTATGTGGTGGTTCACCTAATAAACTAACACAATTCCCAACCCAAAATGATATAACAATAGCATGATATATAATATGGTACAAAGAAAGTAAAAAATGTAGGACAAGGGTTATGTTTTTACAGATGGCTTGCCTTCCTCGGCGGTGTCTCCCGGTACGGCTTCTTCGGCTTGGAAGGAGTCTTAACCTGCAACATCAAGCGTCTCGTCTACACTTTACAGAAAATAGCACACAATTACCATCACATCATTCAAAGCAAGCATTCAACCAACATACAATCACTTAGCACTCAATCAAGTCAACATATGAGGCATACCAACAATTCTATTAAGATTAACACATGGGCAGAGTTTTTAATGGTGATTTAACAAGTTCATAGGGCTAAGCAAGAATTAGGCAATATACTACATAGGATTTTACACAAGTCTTTTTTGTATTGCCTTAGGTCATGTTTAAATTTAATTCAATAGCAACCATAATTAGCTATTGTCCAGAGACAAGCATAATAAAAATTTAACCTTTTTAATTGATTAACAAAGAATAAACTAAAATTACTCTAATCAAGAAATATTAGCAATAATAATAACTTGGTCCTTAATTGTATTTATGCAAAGGGAAATTCCACTTATACAGAAAAATGAGGCATAATTACGTGATCACAACAAAATTTATTTCACAATTTTCTGATGTGCACACATTTTTCTAATAATATTTCAGTTCTGTGAAAAACTAATAAAGACAAGTTGGTCAGCCACGGCCCAAGTTAATATTTTGCTCAGTGTGTATATTCGCTACAGTGGGTTGAGCTAGTGTAATTAATGTTTACACACTATTTTTATATAAATAACCTGGTATTTAATGCATAACAATTATCTAATAAGCATAATAAATATCTACTTTTTAGAAATAATATTATAGGAATTTAAATCAAACTTATTTCATTATTAACAATTTAACTAAATGTATAGGAGACATTAATGTGTACAACTATAGATAAAGTATTCTAGTTTTATTTTATTTACCTTAACTATACAATAATTATATACTAATCCGAGACATTATTAATAAAATTTTCTTAGTTTGAAATTCATTAACAGAAGGTTTTATAATATTTATCCAAGCAACAATTTAATACAATAAAAAATAAACAACCACAATTAAATTTAGTAAAAACAAGATTCTTACCAAGCCGAAAAATAAAGCATAAATTTAGGAACAACACGCAATTTGTCTCATATTTTTATGAATTATACTTATTTTTATATAAGTATTTCTGTTCTGCAGTTTTAACAAAAAAGGAAAGAAAAATGGCAGAGCCGGCCCAGTTCTAAACTGCGCCCACGGGTAATTTTTATTTATTTTTTTAGCGGGCAGGCCTCCTCACTGGCGCATGTTCTGTTTTTTTAACTTAAACGAAGGCGTATGGGGCTCCCTAGGCCGTTAGATATCCCCAGATCCGACGGTTAGGGGCCTTCTTCCCTAGGGGCTCGGCCAACTCTGCTTGGGAGCGGCCATGCACACAGGGAGGGCTAGGGCTTCTCACCGGAGGGCTCCCGGGCGACGGCGGACGGCTTGGGGTGGCGGCGGAGCTTCGGGGCGGCGCACCGGTTCCGTTTGTCCCGGAATCAGAGGAGAGGGACGTCGGGGAAGACGGCGACTTCAGGTGGACGGGAGCTGTAGACGTGGGCGACTTGGGGCGGCTTTTCCGGGCTCCTCGCCGACGACATCTCCTGAGTGGGGCGGCGGGGGCGCGCCGGCCTCCCCCCCTGCCTTCTTCTTCTCCTTGCTCCTCCCTTCCTCCAACTCCTTCCTCCTCTTCTGTTCTTCTCGGCTCCCTCTCCTCCTTCTGTTCTAGCCGGTGCTAGGCATGGTGGTGTGGCTAGGAGGGTGGTGGCGAGTGGAGTGGGGGTTGGGTGGTGCTGTGGTGAGGCGAGTGTGGAGAGGAGGGCCGGGTTGGCCTCATTTTATAGGCGAGGGAGGAAGTGGGCTCGGCGGGAAACAGCGATGCCGAGCGGGGCGAGCGCGGCTGTGCAACGGGCGGGAGTGCCACGGGGGCTATCCCCGAGTTCTCTCCTAGCTGGGCAGCGAGGGCGGCGGGCGAGCTCGTGAGAGGAGCTCCGGTGGGTCGTTTCCACCGTGAAGGCCTCCGGTCACATCACGGGCATGGGTTGGGGAGGGGGGTACGTTCGTTTGTCAGGACAACTCATCGATCCATGGTGTAATCTCTTGTTGGGCAAGCGGGAGCAAGGAGGCTGACAGGTGGGTTGAGGGAGAGAGAGAGGTGGGGGAGGGCTGAGGGAGTTTAGAGGAAGAGAGATTAGGGGGGGGGGGTTAGGCTAGTCTTACTTCATTTTTTTACTTATGTTAATAATAATATCTCTCTTGTATTATTCTTTTTATTAGATTAGTTATAATGTCGTGCATTCATCTCATTATGATTTTATGTAGTTAGGTACTTTTATTGATAATTATTTTAGTTATTTCTAATAAACAAAGTTTAATTCCTACAGGTTTTGTGGTGGTTAAAATTATTAGTATTATTATTATACGGAAAATTTATTAGGTTTTAGCACTAAGGGGTTTTAGAATTTATCAAGTTGCCATTATATGATCATCTCAAGATGAGTTGCATGCATGGTAGACATATATCGTTAACCATAGTCACTTGGTTATCTAAGCACATGCATCACAAATGATCATCATCACAAGTGCATCATCAAGCAACAACATGACTAAGCCTAAGCACACAAGTTCATGCATTGAAACAACAACCTAACATGCAAGTTTTTTTTGTTGGATCCAATTTTTGGCTACCTAAATTAACAGGAGAGTAAAAGTTGGGATGTGACATATTGGGGCGCGGTTTGCATCGGTGAGGTCTTGGGTTCGAGCTCCACCTGGGGAAATAAACCCACCCTTTTTCTCTCTTTTTTCCATCAACAACGAGTTGGTCTCAACCCAGCTATAGTATTCTTCGCCCGTGGGCGCCTAATAGGCATACCCGCGAGGCTGCTGGGCCTCTTTGGCTGAGATGAGCCCAATGGAGGCTTCCCTCCTTTTCATTTTTTGTTTGAAATTTAAATCTGCTTGAATTCATTCAAATCTGCCATGTCTTGCGTTTGCTTGTGCCATGTGCATTCTAGCTCCAAAATAATTCATGTCATACATGAATTTGGGGTAGAAAAATGTGAGGAAGGTGATAGTGTTGTCCATTTTGTTAAATGGGCAGGATTTATTTTGGTGATATAGCATTTTGCACGGAAACCCCTCACATGTTATACTTGGCTTCGCGTGTTTCGATCACCATAGTTACCGGTAGCATTGTCTCGCTCTTTATTTCATTGCTTGCAATAGAAAGCATTATTTAGGTGTATCATACCTTGCCATGTCATATGCATATATTTAATTTAAGGAACCCCATCTCGAGGTCTATCTTCGTGAGTGGGAAATTCTTGTTCATGCCATCGTAATAATTATAACATAATGATCCTTCGGATCCGTAATTCACCTACATAATGCATAAGAAGGTTGTCGGGAGCATTTCATCGTGATTCCCGAGCTTCATTTAAACTTGTCATCCTTATGTTCATGCCATGATATTAAAATGACATGCATCATACATGATTGTTTGTTCATTGCCTGCATGTGTTGCTTCGTAGTAAAAGATATTGCCTTTCCTCTTATTACTTCTTGTGTGCTCCCGCGGGAACTCTTGGAGACGTTGCGAGCTTGTGATCGACTACACCTTCGGTTTCGTCTTCTCATCAGGTAAGGGGGAGCATATATCATGCTTATAACTTTTAGCTCACTTGTGCCTAGGTATAGGATAGAAAGATTGTTTGATCCTACCACTTCATATTTATGCCTCTCAAATAAACCCAAACAACCATGTTCCCCACATCCTAGCAAACCATTGTTTGGCCATGTACTTTTCTCGCTTAACCACTAATTATTATGCATGCTTAGGATGCTACAACTATTATCCTATTACTCCTTGGATTGGGCTATCACAATATTATATTGTTGTGGATGATATGATTATTATAATGTTGACTATATTCGACGAATGATGGAAGGTCTAGGCTATCCCGCCCCGACGCTTTGTTCCATTCGAGTCACCTAGGATCCGAGTTCAGGGTATTGGTTCTAAGACCTAGCGTGCCTAACCACTTGTCTTACCTACCTAGCTTCAAACATTTCTAGTGGTGGCCCAAGCTGATTTATCATTTGAAAACCATGCATATATGTCTGTCGGGTAGCTCCTGGCAGATATTCTTTAAAACAACCTGGGCCAGCGGGGACATGGTTTCCTTGTTGGTCCAACCTGTCCGGCTGAGGACCCGGCCTCATGTGAGAATTTACCAGCAATCCAAACCTAAGGTATACGGTAGAGACTAGATAGAGAGCGCGGACGAATCCTGAACTGGATGTCGAATCATCGGGGGCCACCCGAATTTGTTCGTTGTTAGCTAGAGGGGCCTGTCGTTTCGGATCTCTCGAAACTAAATCATAAAATGGTTGCCTGTGATGGGTAGCAACTGAAAGAGATGGGCGTGCGTGCAGAGCCTTGTAATGGGCAGTTGGTCCACCCCTGCAGGGTTAAATCTTTTCGAGAAGCCGTGTCCACGATTATGGACGACTTGGAACCTACGTCTTATTCATAGATACCATCAACTGAATCATAACTATAACTTGATCAACGTGTGTGTGCCTTGACAGCTTCTTCTGCATGTAAGTAGCTGATAGCAAGACTTGTTGGAGGCGATTCCTCATCGACTGCTTGCTTCTCATCTTACTCTAAATAAATCGTTAGCCACCTCATATATATCTAGTGCGGCTGCAACCTCAACCACTACCCCCATCTTATAGTGAGAAGTTAGTTACAAGACTTTTTGATATAGCTCACCCCTTTCTTCTCTCATTTACGCACGTTATGCAAACAATCTTGAACTTCAGAGGAGCTCGACGATCCTTCTTCTGGACGCCTTCGCGGAGACTCGACAACGACTAGTTAGGCGGATCCCGGCGGATAGCCTGGACCCGTGTGGTTACGGGAATGGTGTGTTTTACCTTTGCCACTAGGCATTTGATTTTAGTCTGTACTTAGACATGTATCTTCCGCTGATGTAATGTATTTAAGGCAGTTGTATGCCCATTGTATGAGATGTTGTATCCTTGTAGCTGTAATGTTGTCATATCATGTTGGAAATACGGGGCATATGACATTGTCATATGTCGCGGTGGGACCGATATGTGCTTCGTCCCCAGATCTGGATGGAAACATCTAGATTTGGAACAATACTGCATATCGGGCCTTACACCGGCTTATGCCCGCTTCATGTCTCGTCCCTGCTATGTCTATTTGAAGCACAAGATGTCGGGTCTGAATGGACCAATCACGGCTGAAGGAAGCCACTCATGGGCCACCGAATGCGAGGAACAACACATTAAATATGTTGAGTCGGCCTGCGCCAAGGAGGACTTGACAGTTTATAAGGAGAAGGTAG
Organism: Bromus sterilis; assembly: GCA_950022295.1. NCBI lineage: Eukaryota > Viridiplantae > Streptophyta > Magnoliopsida > Poales > Poaceae > Bromus > Bromus sterilis. The sequence goes on from OX465596.1 coordinate 238,814,889, forward strand.
ATCCGGAGGATCCTACGATCTTGAAAAACCCGAGTCTGGATACCAACCTGAAGTTTCAGCCGGCTCAAAATACCAAGAAAGTCGACTTTATCGCCGGCGATGCGTCCCAACAGTTCATCATTGGGACAGGGCTCTCTGACAAATAGGAAAGCGCGCTAATCGAGTTCCTCCGTGAGAATCGGGACAGCTTTGCATGGAAACCTTCTGACATGCCAGGCGTCCTGAGGGAACTCGCTGAGCACCACCTTAAAAGACATCCTAATCTGAAGCCGATAAACTGTCCCTCCGTCGATTCAATGACGAGAGAAGAGATGCTATTGGAGAAGAGATAGCCTGGCTCCTAGCTGCCAGGTTCATCACGGAAGTTTTTCATCCGGAGTGGCTGGCAAACCCGGTCCTCGTGTTGAAAAAGAACGGCACTTTGCGTATGTGTATCATTACACAGAGCTAAACAAAGGCTGCCCGATGGATCCTTTCTCTCTGCCCCATATTAATCAGATTATCGATTCAACCGCAGGGTGCGAGCTCCTATGCTTTCTCGATGCCTATCCTGGATATCACCAATTCAAGATGGATGTTGAGGACCAGGACAAGACATCCTTAATCACCCCCTTTGGACCTTTCTTCTATGCTTCAATGCCTTTCGGTTTGAAGAACGCAAGAGCCACCTATCAACGGATGGTGCAGAACTGCCTACAGGACCAGATAGGGCGCAACGTACACGCTTATGTCGACGACATAGTGATAAAATCCCTGCTAGCCGAATCTTTGATCGACGACTTATGGGAGACATTTAAAAATCTGCGTACTTACCAGATGAAGTTAAACCCGACCAAATGAACTTTTGGAGTCCCAGCTGGGAAGCTCCTCAGATATTATGGGACATTACTCTAGCTCAAAAACCGTTACTACATTATGGGACGGAGGGAGTATCTGAGAGAGGGATTGAGGCAAATCTAGAGAAAATCAGCGCTATCATGGCATTACAGAAGCCGACTTAAGTCAAAGGGGTTCAGTGACTCACGGGGTGTGTGGCCTCCTTAAGCTGGTTCATAAGCCGACTTGGAGAAAAAGCCATCCCATTATATCGGCTTCTGCGAAAGACTGAGAAATTCGTATGGGATGCAGAGGCGGATGAGGCGCTTGAATCACTGAAGAAGCAACCGTCCCAACCACCTATCTTGGCAGCTCCCAAACCCAAAGAACATATGCTCCTTTACATATTAGCCAAACAACCGAGCGGTCAGCGCCGCGGTCATAGTTGAACGTAAAGAAGAGGGAAAGGGGCATCCCCTCCAGAGACCCGTCTACTATGTCAGCGAGGTCTTGAGCACATCTAAACAAAGATATCCTCAATGGAAGAACCTGGTCCTGGGAGTTTTTATGGAAAGTTGGAAGCTGAAGCATTATTTCCAGGAGCATCCGATCACAGTAGTCAGCTTAGCACCTCTCTCCGACATTATCAAGAATCTAGAGGCCACTGGGAGAATTTCCAAGTGGGCCATCGAACTAGGAGCCTATCACTTGAAATACGAGCCGCGAACAGCTATCAAGTCCCAGGCACTGGTCGACTTTATCAATGACTAGACGGAATTCCAGGCACTTCCCGAACAGCCGACCACCAAGTAATGGACAATGAACGTTAATGGAAGTCGGCAGTTTCAGGGCTCAAGAGCTGGCGTTGTTCTCACTTCGCCAAGGGGGAGAAGTTTCTTTATGTCTTACAGCTGCAATTCACTTGGACAAATAATGCGCCTGAATACGATGCCCTACTCCATGGCCTTCGATTAACATGAGAGATGAACATAAGACGAATCCTATGTTTCGGCGATTCTGACCTTGTTTCCCAACAAGTATCAGGGACATGGGATTCCAAGGACCCTCTTATGGAAGCTTATATGAGAGAGGTGTCAAGGCAAGTAGGATTCTTCACCGGCTACCAAGTGGATCATGTGGATCGTAGAAAAATTGAGGCAGACGACGCATTTTCTAGACTCGGTTCTCAGCGGAAGCCAGTCCCGCCAAACATTTTCCTTGATGTTTTGTTGCACCCATCTGTACAGCTCCCCACAGAACGAGATATCGCAATACCAGACCCAGTGTTAGCCTTAGTATCTTCTATACACGCCACCCACACGTGGGTCATGCCGTATTTGGACTAAAAGACTCGGGGCATCCTGCCCACTGATAAGTTATTAGCTAGGCAAATCGTCAGACGAAGCAAATATTTTGTGATCATCAATGGAGAACTACACTGGCTCTGTCCTACTGACGTCTTTCAGAGATGTGTTTCGCCAGAAGAAGGACGAGAAATATTAAATGAAATACATTCTGGGGACTGTGGTCATCATGCCGGTTCCCGATCACTAGTATCCAAAGCTTATCGTCATGGATTCTACTAGCCCACGGCTCATGCAGATGCGGAGGATATAGTTAAAAAATTCAACGGTTGTCAGCGGTATGCCAAGCAAGATCACGTCCCGACACAAGAACTTAGGATGAGTTCAATTACTTGGCCTTTTGTAGTCTGGGGGGTTGATATGGTAGGGCCTTTTAGGCGATCTAAGTGCAGAAATACTCACCTCCTTGTTGCGGTAGACAAATTCACCAAGTGGGTCGAAGAAGAGCCAGTCAGTAAATGTGACGCGGCAACGACGCTCAAATTCCTGAAGAAAATCATCTGCAGATTTGGTTACCCTTATAGCACTATCACTGACAATGGAAGTAACTTGTCAGAGGGTGAGATGGCACGTTTTTGCGGAAGGGAACATATACGGCTTGATCTTGCATCTATAGCCCACCCGCAGTCCAATGGACAAGTTGAGAGAGCTAATCAGGAACTATTGCGAGGTATCAAACCCCGACTTCGTGTTCCTTCAATAAGAACACCGGGTTGCTAGGTTGAGGAGTTACCCTCTGTACTTTGGAGTATCAGGACTACGCCCAACAGGTCGAGTAGTGTAACGCCTTTTTTCCTTGTTTAAGGAGTAGAAGCCTTCCTCCCCAGTGACGTCCGTCATGACTCACCTCGAGTTACTGCATATGTGGAAGCCGATAATGAACAAGCAAGACAGGAGGTGATGAGGACATCTCTACTAATGTTACACCCACATCTTCACCAACTACACATACTGGACCAGTTACTAGAGCACGCGCACGTCAACTAAATTATCAGGTACTTTCATTTCTTGCGAATCCTTCTAATGTGCATGAACAAATGATGCTGCCTAAATTAGATACTTTTGTTTTGCTTATGAATGAAGGACCTAGCATGGACAAGAAGGACGGTCATTGGAGCGGGATCAAGCATGGAGAAGCAGGTGCGCGCGCGGGGAAGAACAATGGAGCTTCCAGTGGGGATTTTCGCACTTTGAAGCCACCATGAGGCATGCATGAAGGCTTGGACGAAATACACGAGATGCCACTTCATTATTTTCGTCCAAGAGCAATTATAGGTGCTGCGTCACCTTAATATTGGGCTGGGCCCATGTAATTTCGAAATACCACATTATAGGCTGTTTTTAGAGTCCGTATGTGTGGGGAAACCGAGTTAGGGTTGTTTTCGGACCCCACCTCCAAGGGGTCACGAAAATCCCCTCTGTTCCCCCATATATACAGCCCTTAGGGCGTCGTTTAGACTTGGGTTTTAATTAGATTTAAGTTAGCCATAGCCGCAACTTCGAGCTCTTCGTTTGTGTCATCCGACCAGGCCAAGACCTCATTGGAACCCCAACTTTCGTAATCATTCATCTTATATTCGCAATATCCAGATTGCAATTCTTAGTTCTTGCTTGTTCTTCGATTGCTTGCAGGAATTAGACCTTCGTGGTCAGGTTGATCGTGCATCCGCGGGATCAATAACCTCTCGGAGTTGGTTTAGCGATCGCTAAGGCGCAACGTCTTCGCACGTTCGTAGTCGGATCGTGAAAGTCGTCTCCACCATAATCGATCTACACCATCTCATTGAAACATCGGTACACCTTCGCCTATATCAAGTGGTATCAGATTTCCAGGTTGATCGGTGAGACTTACCAGTTTTTCGTAGTCTAGATTGTTTCTGTTCTTCATACCTACAGTCCACGAAAAAGCCAAAAAAAAATTAGGGTTAGATCATCACGTCCCAAAACAGTCCGAGCCTTTGTTCAGTCTTCCTTACAGTAGTTTGCTTTGTTGAATTTGCGGTTACATCGTTGTGTCGAGTTGCTGATCTTAGCGTCTAGTTCCCTTAGAGTTTCGAGTTCTGATCACAGTTTGTCACGCCGCCGCCGCACAGTAGTACACCACCACGTTCCGCCAATCCGAGTCCAGATACACCACCACGTTCCGCCACGCAGAGTCCATACACACCACCACAACCTACCGATCCGAGTTGAGTTCCATCACCCGTTCGGTTTGTGATATCTCCGTAGCCAGAATAGTTTTGAGTTGATTAGAGTCGGATTTCACCAATCTTTTGTCGTACGTAGAAGAGGGTGATTTCCAAAAAAAAAAAAAAGTCTGGCACGCTTTTCAGAGCAGTTTTTAGGCCAAATTTTTCAGGGGTAAAAAAATTTCGTGCCCATACGTTCCTTAGGTCCAGAAACTCGTTTTGAGACGTTCGCCACCATAGTGATTTTTTCGCACTTTTTCAGCCCCCGCAGTCCCGCATCGCCAAAAAAAAAAAAGCAAAAAAAAAAAAAAAAAAAAGAGAGAGAGAAAAAAAAATTCAGAGTGTGCTTCACAGTTGTTACGTGCCGCGCCGTGCTTTCGTTGGTGTTTTAGGCTCGCGTCTCTAGTACGGTCTAGCCTAGGATCAGCACAGTACCGACGTTGAGTGTTTATTCAGCTTTGCATCTCTGTTTTGATTACTGTTGAGTTTTTCCTACCATACTTGTCAGCCTTCCTACAGCTCCACATATATTCTATATCGTGCGTTTTGACACCTCCTGGCCATCGCTCTACCATATCTTTGAGAGTTTTGACCCGTTGGTTGTACATCACCACCTGCTGCTAGGTAAGAATCGGTAAGAACGTAAGAAAAGCTTGACGGATTTGTGCTTTCCACCACCCCACATCCATCCCATTAGTAGAAGTAGGATCATATTCCTGTGTGTTTTCTATTTCTTCTAACCATGCCAGGATAACATGATGAAGTGGCGCGAGATGCACCCGATTGGGAGAACATGACAAACAAGGAGTTACATGATAAATTTGCACGTATGATGTCTCAACAGGTGCAGGACATCGAGACCAGATTTACAGAGGCGATTGATGGCGTGGAGAAGATGATCGACACCAAGCTCGACGCCAAGTTTACTGAGTTGATCGCACGCCTACCTTCAGCACAGCCACAGCCACCGCCACTACCACGTGCACGACGTATTCTGTTTCCGCGAGGACAAGCTGCTGGTATTGGTGCTCCTCCTACTGCTGCAGTTGCTGCTACTGCTGCTGCTGCTTCTGACGTCGCCCAGGACGACAACTACGAGGGTGATTACGAGGAGGAGGTGGAACAGGAAGCGGCCTATGAGCAGCCAGCTGGACGTCCACGTCTCAACATTCGCCACGGTCGACACCAACCACCCCCTCAGGTACGCGATGATGAACACGTGCCTAAACTTAAATTGAATCTTAAGCCGTTTGAGGGTAGATATATTCCTGATGCTTATCTTACTTGGGAGTTAGAAACTGAACAACGTTTTACATGTTTACAATATCCTGAGAATAGACGTGTTACTGCTGCTGTTTGTGAATTCACGGGCTTTGCATCTATTTGGTGGTCTGAACATTGTAGATTGCATGCTAATAATATTCCAACTACTTGGGCTGCTTTAAAAGATGCTATGCGTACTCGCTGGGTTCCTCCTTATTATCAACGTGAATTGTTACAAAAATTACAGCGTTTGAGACAAGGAAAAAATTCTGTAGAGGAATATTATCAAGAATTACAAACTGGATTGATTAGATGTGGCCTAGTAGAGGATAATGAAGCTATGCTTGCACGTTTTATGGGTGGCTTAAACAGGGAGATACAAACTATTCTAGAATACAAGAACTTTGCTACTATCACTCGTTTGTTTCATCTTGCTTGTAAAGCTGAACGTGAAGTGCAGGATCGACAGGCCGCTACGAGACCTAACTTTTCTGCAGGACGAAATACATCATGGACATCGCGTGGAGCTTCTACATCCACACGTCCTGCTGCGCCACCATCTACTTCAGCCGCTCATTCTTACAGGGAGCCACCAAAACAGCCAGCGCCACCATTCAAGGGTGCACAGAGTGGTCCAGCGGCGAGTTCTTCTTCCTCCATGGCGTCCACAGGGCAAGCACGAGATCGTGATATTAAATGTCGCAGGTGCCAAGGTGGAGGTCACTTCGCAAAAGACTGTCCCTCCAAGCGTGTGATGACTATTACGGCCGATGGTGGGTATGAGTCAGCGAGTGACTATGATGAGGAGACTCTAGTTCTCATTGCTCATGAGGAACAGGCTGCCCATGATGATGCTCATGATATAGAGTATATGACTCCTGATGATGCAGATAAATATGCTAGTTTGGTTGCTCAACGTGTATTAAGTGTGCAGGTAACGAAGGCCGAGCAAAACCAGAGGCATAATTTGTTCCACACAAAGGGAGTGGTGAAAGAACGTTCGGTTCGCATCATCATTGACAGAGGGAGTTGCAACAACTTGGCTAGCATGGAGTTGGTGGAGAAGCTATCTCTCACCACAAGACCACACCCCAATCCGTACTATATTCAGTGGTTTAACAATAGTGGTAAGATTAAGGTAACGCGTTCTGTTCGTGTGCACTTTAGCATTGCTGCATATGCTGATTATGTTGATTGTGATGTGGTACCCATGCAAGCATGCTCTCTTTTACTCGGTAGACCATGGCAATTTGATAGGAATGTTGTACACCATGGTAGGACAAATCAGTTTACTCTAGTTCATCAGGATAAAAATATTGCTTTACTTCCTATGTCTCCTGAACAAATTGTGAAAGATGATCTTGCTAGAGCTAGTAAAGCTAAACAGGAGAAAAATAAGAGTGAAAATGAGATAGCAGCTAAAGAATTTGAGCAACAACATAAGACTAATAGCAAATCTTCTTTTGTTGTTTCTAATGAAATTAAATTGACTAGTCCAACTTTGCTTGCTACTAAGGTTGATATTTCGGATTTGGATGTTAGTCAATATGTGTGCTATGCTTTTGTGTGCAAAGAAGCCTTGTTTTCATTTGAGGAATTGCCTCCTTCTTTGCCTACTGTTGTCACTGACCTTTTGCAGGAGTTTATTGACGACTTTCCACAAGACGTACCACCGGGATTACCACCTATTCGAGGGATTGAGCATCAGATTGACTTAATTCCCGGTGCTTCGCTGCCCAACCGTGCGCCATACCGTACCAATCCGGAGGAGACGAAGGAGATTCAGCGTCAAGTACAAGAGCTACTCGACAAAGGTTACATACGTGAATCCCTTAGTCCTTGTGCTGTTCCTGTTATATTAGTGCCTAAAAAGGATGGAACATGGCGTATGTGTGTTGATTGTCGAGCCATTAATAATATTACTATTCGTTATCGTCATCCTATTCCTAGGCTAGATGATATGCTTGATGAATTAAGTGGCTCTACCATGTTTTCCAAAGTTGATTTGCGTAGTGGATACCATCAAATTCACATGAAATTAAGGGATGAATGGAAAACGGCATTTAAAACTAAGTTTGGATTATATGAGTGGTTAGTCATGCCTTTTGGGTTAACTAATGCACCTAGCACTTTCATGAGATTAATGAACGAGGTTTTACGTGCTTTCATTGGACGATTTGTGGTAGTCTATTTTGATGATATACTGATTTATAGCAAATCTTTGGAGGAACATTTGGATCATTTACGTGCTGTTTTTATTGCTCTACGTAATGCACGTTTGTTTGGTAACCTTGGGAAGTGCACCTTTTGCACCGACCGAGTATCGTTTCTTGGCTATGTTGTTACTCCGCAGGGAATTGAAGTTGATAAAGCCAAGATCGAGGCGATTGAGAGTTGGCCGCAGCCCAAAACGGTCACACAAGTGAGGAGTTTTCTTGGCCTCGCTGGATTCTATAGGCGTTTTGTGAGAGATTTCAGCACCATTGCTGCACCTCTCAATGAGCTTACACGCAAGGATGTGCCTTTTACTTGGGGTACCGCACAGGAAGAAGCCTTCACGGTCTTGAAAGATAAGTTAACACATGCTCCTTTGCTCCAACTTCCTGATTTTAGTAAGACTTTTGAGCTTGAATGCGATGCTAGTGGTATTGGTTTGGGAGGTGTGTTATTGCAAGATGCTAAACCTGTTGCTTACTTTTCTGAAAAATTGAGTGGGCCTAGTCTGAACTATTCTACTTATGATAAGGAATTATATGCTCTTGTTCGGACATTAGAAACTTGGCAACATTATTTATGGCCCAAAGAATTTGTTATACATTCTGATCATGAATCTTTGAAACACATAAGAAGTCAAGCAAAACTTAATCGTAGATATGCTAAGTGGGTTGAATTTATTGAGACTTTCCCTTATGTCATTAAACACAAGAAGGGGAAAGATAATATTATTGCTGATGCTTTGTCTCGTCGTTATACTATGCTTTCACAACTTGACTTCAAGATATTCGGTTTAGAGACAATCAAAGATCAATATGTACATGATGCGGAATTTAAAGATGTATTGCAGAATTGTAGAGAGGGTAGAACATGGAACAAGTTTGTGCTTAATGATGGGTTTGTGTTCCGTTCTAACAAGCTATGCATTCCAGCTAGCTCTATTCGTCTTTTGTTGCTGCAGGAGGCGCATGGAGGAGGATTAATGGGACACTTTGGCGTGAAGAAGACGGAGGACGTCCTTGCTACACATTTCTTTTGGCCAAAGATGAGACGGGATGTTGAGCGTTTTGTTGCTCGCTGCACTACATGTCAAAAAGCTAAGTCACGACTCAATCCTCATGGTTTATACATGCCTTTACCTGTACCTAGTGTTCCGTGGGAGGACATATCCATGGACTTTGTTTTAGGCTTGCCTCGAACAAAAACGGGAGGGATAGCATATTTGTTGTCGTGGATAGATTTTCTAAGATGGCACATTTTAGACCATGTCATAAAAGCGATGATGCTGCTAATGTTGCTGATTTATTCTTTCGAGAGATTATTCGCTTACATGGTGTGCCCAATACTATTGTCTCGGATCGTGATACTAAGTTTCTTTGCCATTTTTGGAGATGCTTATGGGCTAAGTTGGGGACTAAACTACTTTTTAGTACTACATGTCATCCCCAAACTGATGGACAAACTGAAGTAGTCAATAGGACTTTGTCTACTATGCTTAGGGCTGTTTTAAAGAGTAACTTAAAAATGTGGGAAGAATGTTTACCTCATATTGAATTTTCTTATAATCGTTCATTTCATTCTACCACTAAAATGTGCCCTTTTGAGATTGTTTATGGTTTTCTACCTCGTGCACCTATTGATTTGCTTCCTCTTCCATCTTCGGAGAAGGTTAATTTTGATGCTAAGCAACGTGCTGAATTGATATTAAAAATGCATGAGTTAACTAAAGAAAACATTGAGAAAATGAATGCTAGATACAAGATTGCTGGTGATAAGGGTAGAAAGCATGTTGTGTTTGAACCAGGAGATCTTGTTTGGTTACATCTACGTAAAGATAGGTTTCCTGATTTGCGCAAGTCTAAGTTAATGCCACGAGCTGATGGTCCCTTTAAGGTTTTACAGAAAATTAATGATAATGCATATAAACTTGAGCTACCTGCAGATTTTGGGGTTAGTCCCACATTTAACATTGAAGATTTGAAACCTTATTTGGGAGAAGATAATGAGCTTCCGTCGAGGACGACTTCCATTCAAGAAGGGGAGGATGATGAGGACATCTCTACTAATGTTACACCCACATCTTCACCAACTACACATACTGGACCAGTTACTAGAGCACGCGCACGTCAACTAAATTATCAGGTACTTTCGTTTCTTGCGAATCCTTCTAATGTTAATGAACAAATGATGCTGCCTAAATTAGATACTTTTGTTTTGCTTATGAATGAAGGACCTAGCATGGACAAGAAGGACGGTCATTGGAGAGGGATCAAGCATGGAGAAGCAGGTGCGCGCGCGGGGAAGAACAATGGAGCTTCCAGTGGGGATTTTCGCACTTTGAAGCCACCATGAGGCATGCATGAAGGCTTGGACGAAATACACGAGATGCCACTTCATTATTTTCGTCCAAGAGCAATTATAGGTGCTGCGTCACCTTAATATTGGGCTGGGCCCATATAATTTCGAAATACCACATTATGGCTGTTTTTAGAGTCCGTATGTGTGGGGAAACCGAGTTAGGGTTGTTTTCGGACCCCACCTCCAAGGGGTCACGAAAATCCCCTCTGTTCCCCCATATATACAACCCTTAGGGCGTCGTTTAGACTTGGGTTTTAATTAGATTTAAGTTAGCCATAGCCGCAACTTCGAGCTCTTCGTTTGTGTCATCCGACCAGGCCAAGACCTCATTGGAACCCCAACTTTCGTAATCATTCATCTTATATTCGCAATATCCAGATTGCAATTCTTAGTTCTTGCTTGTTCTTCGATTGCTTGCAGGAATTAGACCTTCGTGGTCAGGTTGATCGTGCATCCGCGGGATCAATAACCTCTCGGAGTTGGTTTAGCGATCGCTAAGGCGCAACGTCTTCGCACGTTCGTAGTCGGATCGTGAAAGTCGTCTCCACCATAATCGATCTACACCATCTCATCGAAACATCGGGACACCTTCGCCTATATCAGGAGGCCTTGGATTTCCTCGATAAAGAACGAGATCTAGCGGCAGCAAAGTCGGCTATCTACCAACAACACCTGCGACAATACCATAGTCGGCGCATCAAGAGTCAGACCTTTCAAGAGGGCGACTTAGTGCTTCGCCTGATACAAAATAGGAAAAGGATGCACAAGTTATCCCCGCCTTGGGAAGAACCGTTCGTAGTAAGAAAGAATTTCTACAATGGATCCTACTAGTTCGTTGATATACGCGAGCCAAATTCCACGCGCGAGACCGAAGAAGAGATCCCAGGCCGTGGAAAATAGCCCAGCTCCGTGCCTATTATATTTAAGTAAGTCAGGAATGTTCTTGTAAGCCAGTATGAGATATCAGCAATAAAACCGACTCATTTCTTTTGATTTTTTCTTACTTATGTTTTTTCTTTATTCAGGTTGTTTGGTTTATCTGCCGATTTCTTTTATCTTGCATTGCATTACATTCATGCATTTAAGCTCCCTGGAACCTGGAAGGACTGATCATCTCTTCCTTGGAACCTTGCATGTATATTGCTTTATTTAGAGACCTTGGGGGCTTATGGTCTTTTAACCTAAGATTGACAACCGAAGGACTCGGCATATACATTAATTTATCCTACTATGGCTTATTTTTCCTATAAGCTGATGCAAACTCGTACTTATATGACCTACGCGACCCATTATAGAGTAAACATTAGCAAACCCTATAAGGGGTTTGATGAGTTTTACTCTATCAATCGAGAACACTAGAAGAAGTCATGCGATGCTTTCTTACAGAGAAGTTTGGACACACGCGCAATTAAGTGACCAACATCTATTTTCTACGAGGCAGGCAGAATCATCTTGTTCAAGGAGTCATTTTTGCATTGAACTCGTATTGTTAGAAGATGTTGAGACAGTCACGCGTACGATCGACTTCTATATGAGCTATTTACATTTTTAAACATATTTCTTTCGTTTTTAGCATATACACATGTATTAATTGTTTCTTTCCATAAAAAACCCGACTTTGTTAAAACACCATAAGAATAATTGAAAGTCGGTATTTGGAAGTTATGGTCTGGCTCTACTATGATTGGACATGAGAGTAAATTAATCATGCCGACTCATGGGGGCTACACCTTGATTTTAGACTTTACCATGGCTTGAAAAGACACTACAAAAAGTCTTTTTCGACTCAGGGGACTACATGTAGAATCTAATATGATTCGGCATGATATGCGATTAATCATCTCGATTCATGGGGGCTACATATGGTTAAGATATTTTCTTTCTGATCAATTCCCCATGGAGTAAAGTCGGCAAAATAAACCAACTAACTAAGGTTATTACAAAATCAAAAAGAAAAGCTTCAAAGTATCTCTTATTGAAATTTTGGTTTCATATAGCAGAATGCTACAAGACAGCTAATACAAGAAAAGAGGATACATTAAGACGATAAGAGACCATAAGCCGGCTACTTTGAAAAGGTCGGTACGCGCTACTTCCACAAGCTGAGCGACATGTTCTACTACCCATTGGTCAACGTCAAGAGGTAGTACCATCCCGATTACTTTAGGCTTTAGCTGCACCGGAGTCGGTTTCTTCATCAGTATCTCGCTGCTGGAACTCTCCATGCAGCATCCTACACGATTTCCATCAGAGTCAAAAGCCTTGGCCCAAAGAGTTTCATCTCCATCATATCTAAAAAGGATGACATCTCCTTTCTTGAAATTACGTGAATGAATAAAAGTTTTCCAGCCTTTTTTCCAAAAACATGGAACCATTGTTGGAAAAACTTATCGTCACCCAAGTAGGTCCATGAGGACATCCATCAGCACGAAGCCGTAAGCCTGGTGGATGAGAGTCCTCCATAATCCGAGAAAAGGAGTCAGGGATATTTATCCATCGACGAAGCTTTGAAAGCTTCACGAGGAAATCATCACCAGGCTCATGCATAGAAACATAGGAGGAAGAAGGCGTCTCTTCATGTCTTCGAGAACCTCTAGCACCTCTACCTCCTTGGACATGGCTACGACCACGACCTCGACCTCTGCCTCGGCCACGACCACGAGAGGCAGAAAACTTCCTTGTTGTTGGGGCTTGAATCTTTGCCGACCACAGGGTCACGGTTACGGAGCTTGGAAGGGTTGGGGGAGAAGGTTTCATAGAAAAAGGTAGAAGGTAGAAGAGGAGCGTCATCTTCATCCCAAGATCCACCACATATATATACAATTAAACATGAAGAGTAATCGACAAATAAATGTCATTATGTTTCATGCGGATTCCCCATAAACAGGTGGCATTAAAAGAAAAGGCTCTTCCACTTTTTCAAAAATTTAAATAAAGACATTAAGTGCTGACGCCTCGTTCTTCGAAAGGTAGTTAAGGAGATACAACAATTATTGATATAACAACTCTTTTAATAAAGAGACAAAAGAAAAGAAGGCCAAGCTCTGGTTTGATCAAATCTTAAGTCAAGAAGAAATCAACAAAGATCAAGGAAAGTCGGCTTCTTGAACAGTTTGTATATGAAGAAAAGTCGAAAAAGATCGCCGTGAAGCTGAAGCATAGCGCCAATCTTGGGGGCTAATTCCGGGGGGATGACCTAGAGCAATTACCCGGCAGACAGAAGAACCGGGCCGACTCTCAAGGTGAAGGCCGAGAAGAAGACTCGGCTTGGGCCGAGTCGTGACATGTCGAAGCCAGAAGACCGTAGAAGGAAATACACTTACCTTGTATAATAAGGAAATTATGTTTGTAAAGTAGACTAGGACTCCATCTTTAGTCGGAGTCGGTTTCATGTAAACCAAGAGACCCGACTCCTTTATAAGCTGGTCCCCTTGGACCAAACAAGGCAACTCAACTTAGATCCTCTCGAGGCATAGGCAGCAATCTCGCACCTTTGTATTCGAGAAGTTGACACCCCATAATAGCAAAGCAGGAGTAGGTCTTTACCTTTCGATGGGCCGAAACCTGGGTAAATCTCGTGTATTGTGTTCTCGCCGACTCACCACCTCGAAACCACCTCGCAACAAAGGTCCCACACTAAGTTCTCTAACGAGGACATCCATCGTGACTTTCCCACGACAGGCTTCTCAGCGCTTCCTAGTGAGGGTTCCGAGAAGCATCGCCTCCAAGGTTCTCAGGGACAACATCCTGGATGGTTTTCGTACCGGATGTTTGCTCCCAAAAGGCTACTGGACGCCTTCCCCGGATAGCCTCTAGGCCATGAGGGTATGGCCATCTTATTATTCCCGGGCAGTCGTGTCGGATGTTTTTCTGGTCCTGGGTGATAATTCTCGGAACACACCCGTCACCCAAGGTGAAGAGTGCACGAGGCCTCACCCTCGCTTTTCCTTCGCAAAATTCTCACAAGAAACCACGTTGTTCATCTACGTCGATTCTCCGCGAGGTAAACCTTACTCGAGCAACTGAATCTGCCCCATGTGAACAGTACGAGCTATCACTATAGGTCCGCCCGATAACGGTCTGTTTCGAGTAGCCTGTGGGGTATCCATACCTGCATAGGATAAGGTTCTAATGTGTAACAGCACAGATTTCACAAAAATTAAAAATTTTGTTTTCGGTGTGAATTGTTTGATTGTCTGATTTGTTTGCGGTGTTTGCATCCCCGATTTATCGATCGACGATTATTTTCCCCCCGCTTATCTCGTATCGGACGGAGACTGACCCTTGCCACCCTGACACTCGACCTTTCCGACACCGGGTTTCACCCGATCACCGTCGCGAAAACCGCATGAGACCAGCCGCAGCCAACGGAACGAAAACCCCGCTTAATAATTAAACGGGATATTTTTACAACGCGCCGAAATTGTTCTCGGAACGGTTCCAACGCAAGGTGAACGCCGCCGGCTCGACGCGCTGATCGCGCAGTTCGAAGTTTTACCCGAATCGGAGGTACTGCGGACCCCCGGCGGTCAGAAACGTAAACATCGCGCAAACGAGAGAAAAACCGGGGATGTTTTTGCAAACTGCCAGCCACCTGGGCTATATAAAGACCACCACACTCCCACCCCTTTCTAGGGTTTCCCTAGTCACAAAATTGCAGCCACACCCCCAGATCTGCTCCAAATTGCCCCAATAGCCCCAATTTTCGCAATTTGGTCTATTTTTTTTGCCCAAACCCTAGCCTCCCTCAGATCTGAGCCGTCAGATCTGAGATCCAACGGCCCAGATCTGGCCAGCTCCCACCAACCGCAGCTCTCAAGCGCCCCGGGCCCAATCTGGCGCCGCCGCCTGCCCAAGGGCACCACCGCGCCGCCGCCGGCAGCATCCGCCCCCCGCGCCCGCGACCTCCCTCTCCCTCCTGCCGTGCCCATCTCCCTCTTCTCCCTCTCACCTCCTGCCGCCTACCTCCCCTGCAGGAACTGGCGCCGCCCGCGCCATGGACAGGAGGTCCCAAGCTCCGCCGCCGCCGCATGGAGAGCCACTGGCGGCCTCCTCCTCGTCGCCCGGCCACCTCTCCTCGTCCCGCGCCGCGCCTGTCCGCCCTCCAGCCTCCTCGTCGCGCCGCCCGACGCCGGTGGCCGGCGCTGTCAGCCTCCGCCGCAGCCGTCCCGTGCGGGAGGCACGAGCCGCCTGCCCCGATCCAGGCCGGCCACCTCCAACCGCCAGGTGGGCCGCGACCCCCGTTGCCTCCTCGCGGCCCAGTCCGCATCCAGGCCCTCCAGCCGATCAGATGGGCCAAGCCCAGTAGGGTGAGGCCCCATTTTTTTTCCTCTGTCTTTTTATTTTTTTCTAAGTCCTGTAAAAATTGTGTGCTGTATTCCGTTTTGCGCTGTAGATTGCGAATGAACCGTAGCTCGGATCGCGTTGCGCCCAAAAGACGAATAATTTCGAATTGCGTGCTCTAGCTTTTATCTTTTGTAAGTTAATTTTTTTGAGGTTGTTTAGATATAGTTATTGCTGTTCAAACAGGGCTACCTGTTGTTAACTGCTGCTAAGTTGCTGTAACTGTTATTTTATTGCAACTGCGCACCGACAATTATGGTACAGGGATTGAAGACATGGTGAATGATTTTGATGATGCTCGGAACAAGGACGAAGAGATGGAGAAATCCGCAAAGGCCTTCTATGCCATGTTGGAGTCTTCAAAATGTCCTCTTCACGAGCACACTAAGATTTCTCAGCTAGATGCCATCGCACAAGTAATGGCTCTGAAAGCCCAATTCAACATTGGAAGAGACCTGTTTTACTCAATGATGACCCTATTTGGGCGGTTTCTACCCGAAGGTCATATTATGCCTTCAAACCTATATGAGTCAGACAAAATCCTTAGTGCACTCAAGATGCCATATGAGCAGATACATGCTTGCGAGAAAGGATGTGCCTTATTTAGGAAAGAGTATGCGGACGAAACATATTGTCCATTTTGCAAGTCTCCAGATATGTTGAGGCAGAAAACGGTGAAGGTGAGAAGAATCAGAGCAAAATCCCTGTGAGTGTTCTACGGTATCTGCCGATCCTACCAAGACTTCAACGACTTTACATGCTCGAAGAAACAGCAAAACAGATGACATGGCACAAACATGGAATTAGGAAAGAATTAGATGAAAACGGAGATCCGATGTTGGTACACCCTTCGGATGGTGACACATGGAAGGCATTTGATCGTAAACATACGGAAAAAGCTAAAGAGCCAAGGAATTTCCGAATCTCCATCGGTCTCGATGGGTTCAATCCTTTTGGTATGACGGCTACCCAATATTGTTGCTGGCCTGTGTTTGTTATTCCGCTCAATCTTCCACCATCATCCATTATGCAAAGAAAGCACATATTTCTGACGTTGATAGTTCCAGGGCCAAACTATCCAGGGAAGAATATGAGTGTGTACATGCAACCGCTAATGGATGACTCGAAAGAATCTTGGGTGAATGGGGTCAACACATACGACGCAGCTAAGAAAGAGAACTTTCGAATGTATGTTTGGTACCAATACTCGTTGCATGATCTGCCGGCATTTGCGCTTTTCGTTGCCGGGTGTGTGCATGGAAGATTCCCATGCCCACAATGCAAAGCAGCTCTTGAGTTTCATTGGTTGCCGGCGGGTGGAAAGTATTCCTGCTTTGACTTGCATAGACAGTTCTTGCCTATGGACCATCCATTCAGAAAAGACAAGAAGAATTTCATGAAAGGTAAAGTTTTCAAACACTCGGCAACACCTGCGTTGACGGGCACACAAATTCATGAACAGTTAAAATCTATGGAGCCTGATCCAAACCGTCCAGGGTATTTCTTGGGTTATAATGAGGAACACGCCTGGACCCACAAGCCATGCATCTGTGATCTCCCCTACTTCGAAGACCTCTTACTACCACACAACATTGACATGATGCACACTGAAAAGAATATCGCCGAGGCCCTTCTTGGCACATTTTTTGGCACTGATAAGGGCTAAGATAATACAAAGGCTAGAGTTGACTAGGAGACTCTTTGTGATAGGCCATCACTAAACATGCGACAACCGAAAGGAAGAAAAAATTGGTCCAAGCCACCTGCCTGGTACAATCTTGAGAAGGGAGAAATAAGGGAAATCCTCTTGTGGGTGCAACAAAAGTTGTTGTTCCCTGATGGGTATGCTGCGAATCTAGCGAGGGGAGCGAGCATTGAAAAAATGAAAGACTTGAAGAAGTTTACGAACTTCATTATTATGGTGAAAATCCTCCAAATGTTGTTGTGTTCAAATGTCATTCGTTTGATCCTACTAAGACAAGACGGACTCATGAACATGTTGGGCTAGTCGAAATCCGACAAGACAGGAAGTTAAGCGGTGATGATGTCTTTATTGTGGCTCAACAGGCCACCCAAGTTTTTTATCTGCCATAGAGTCGTCAAAGTGTTAAGAACCTGGAAGGTTGGTATGTCGTGTACGATGTGCCGCCCCATCTTAGACCACCTCCACCAAACGAAGAGGATTATGAACCTCAAATTGACCCAATAACATATGATGGAGAATTCTTCCAAGAATCATTTGGTGTGAGATGTCGTCTTCGGAACTTCTCTACGTCCACCCTGAACACGGAGGAACAAGAATCACGTGATGATGAGGAAGAAGTGGAAGTAGAAGAGGTTACCAATCCACATGATGTCCCTGAACCCGATGACGATGTCATTCATGACGACACGTGTGATACTGATGATGATTATGCTTCAGTTGACCATGGAGAAGAGACAGATGATCCCGACTATTAGTACTTTGTATGCATCCAAACATTGTTGTTTAATTATTTAATTAATTGTTTAATTATTCATGTATTTATTATTGTTCATTTAATTATTTTCTTTTAATTTGTACTAAGTATTTAACTATGTATTGTTGAAGGTGGTGAGACATGGCAGGTGGGGATAACTTGAGGATAGCACCTGTGCAGCTACGGAGACAGTTGTTGCAGAGCTTTGCCGAGGAGCCCCGTGGGAGAGGCGGAGGAAAGAAGAGAGGCAGAGGACGTGGTCGCGGGAGAGGGAGGCTGCCTAATAGGAGCCAGTCGCCACCACCTTCAGCTACTTCAGCCTCAGCCACTTCACCCCTACAGACAAGGGTATCACCGGTGCGGGATCCTCCCGTCCAGGAGCGGACACCGATGCAGGATCCTCCCGTCCAGGAGCCGACACCCTCACACGAGGAGTGGGGGAGTTGGGGGGCTGGGGCGGATGCGGAGGCTGAGGTTGAGGTGGAGGATGAGGGGGCTGAGGCGGAGGATGAGAGGGCTGAGGCGAAGGATGAGGATGAGGGCCCGTCTGCCAGCAAGTCGGTCTACCAACGTGGTATGACACGAGTTCCAGACCGATTGGAGTTGCAGCACAAGGCGTTGATTTCACCAGATGGCGAGAAGTAAGTTGATGTACCTTATATCATTATTTTCCACCAAGTAGCTAATTTCTTTGCCTTCTCATTATGCAGGGGGTGGAATTACCCAGAGAATACCCGGAATCCAAACTGCCTCCTTGGTGCTTTGCTTAGGGAGCACTTTCCTGGGATAGTGCAGTTGCCTGGGGAGGGTATGGTTCCTGAGCCAGGACTCAAGTGGGAGCACTACCAAGCCGCGCTGCTCCCGGAAAACACTCACGTGAACGGTGTTGTTTGCGCGAGCGTGGCCGACAAGGTGTTGGCTGATTTTTGGGTAACTATTATTTTACCAAATAAAAAGTATACAATATCCAATGTTATATCTTGTTATTTCCTATTCATATGTGCATATATATGGCATAATTGCAGAGTTACCATAGGTTCGAGGAGGGGACGGAGGAGGCGGCGAAGAAGAACCTCGAGAAAGAGTGCAAGAGATTATTGAATAACACGAGGCATGAGATGCGTGTTCAGGCCGTTCGAGATTGGTACGCCAAGAAAAACGAGCCGAAGACGAAGGCTGAATGTCGAAAGCTTTTCCCTGATAAGACCGAGTACATGGAGGTACGTAGATTCCTTAGTTACATTCTTTATTAGTTTTTTTAGGGCTAGTTACAATACTTAGTTTCATTCATAGGTGCCCCCGAGATGGTTGGCCGATAAGATGGATTGTTGGGAGATGATAGTGGACAAGTGGTGCACAGAGGCTTGGTTGACCACCCATAATGTGGCCAAGGAGCGTCGTGCCCAATTGGTTGGTGTGCCACACCACCAAGGAAATTCCAACATCAAGCAATACGCCAAAAAATGGGTTTGTGTGCCTTGTTTTCTTTCATCATTAATTCATTTGTACATGATTTTTGTTGTACTAACTCTTTGCCTTTTCTTGTAGGCCAAACACCATAACCAGCCCGAGCCTCAGGGATACGCCGCGTTTGGCATGGCCCATAAGGACTCGTACAAGACGGCGACACCATATTCTGAGGGGGATGGGCCGTCGGCGTACACAAGCCTGTCCGCCTACAACAAGATGACGTCTTATTCTGAGGTTGTGAAACAACTGCGCGGCCCTGAATTTGACCCGAGCCTGAATCCTATGGATGCGGAGGCGTTGATGATCTCTGGTGGCGGTTAGAGTGATGGCACGGTGGCCATGTGTGATGGCTTCGTGCCTATCACTGAGACTCTATCTCAGATCAAGGCGAGGCAAACGAGCTCGGCTCCTGTAATACGGCAACGCGCGAGGCCAGTTGATCTTGCCATCGAGGTTAGTTTTCCTTCATTATTTCTTTAGTTCATTTGACCCTGGATGGATGATGATGAGAAGTGGTTGCAGGCTGCACTTGAGAAGGAGAGGGAGGCCACCAGACTCTTGTTGGAGGAGAGGGACCGGACTACACAGAGGCTGCTGGAGGAGGAGAGGGCACGCAATAATTCCCATGCGAAGGCCATGCACGACTTCGTTGCGGTAAGTCAGTTGTGTGAGAAGCAAGGCTATGTGTGAGAAGGAACAAGACTATTTCTTTGACTTCTCGAAAACTAATTTGCAGGCTATGTGTGAGAAGCAAGGTTTGCCACCCCCTCCGCCGATGCCTTCTCCGGTGGAAACGGTGAGTTCCCTTTCAATGACCAACCTTGCACGGTCTTATATCATTGTATGTTGCCATGCTAACCAAATATTTCAAATCTTTCCTTGTTGCAGCATCATTCCAGAGTCGCATCCCACAATCCCTCTCCCGGTGAGAGCCCTACCAACCCGGCGACCAACCGAGATGGTGATTCTCCTCCGTGACTTGGCATTTGGTAAGTTATTCCTCTCCTTCTTATTCTTATTGTCTAGCTCAACTTAGACTATTCCATGCTTTAGTTAGCTTAGTAAATTCTAGTTAGGCAAAAAATTGCATAATTAGCTTAATTACATAAAAAATTACATAATTAGCTTACTTACCTAAAAAATGACATAGACTTTGCTTATTTGGTACAAACATGACATAATTACTTGATAACACCAAAAATAGCATAATTAGTTGATATTAGAGCTCAAAAATGACATAATTACTTTAGAAAGTTTCAAAAGAAACCAGAAGAGAAAAACAAAGAAGAGATGAAGAAATAAGAGAAGAAGAAAGAGGAGAAAAAGATAGATTAAGAAGAAACAAATCTTCTTATTCTTCCTTTTTCTCCATCTTCTTCTTCTTCTTCTTCTTGTTCTTATGTTCTCCTTCTTCTTCTTCTTCTTCTAAGATCTTATCGCTAAATTCTTTCTTCTTCTCATTATGCAGATTTTGATAAAGCAGCATGGCACATGGATGGATGCTCCAGGGACTCTACTTGTAGTCTTAGATGCTTTGTAATGCACTTTGTAATAAACTTGTAATTGCGGATGCACTTGTGATTCTTTGTGATTCTTTGTGATCCTTTGTGATGCACTTTGTGATTCCATCTTGTTGTTTGCACTTTAATTACTTTGTGATGCACTTGTGATGCACTTGTGGTGCTGTTTAGGGCCTGGCAGAAATATATATTGTGTTATTTATATTGTTGTTTGAAAATGTAGGGAATTAACATAAATTAAATTATAAAAAAAAAGAGAGGGCCTTTGCCGTCAGCTTACTGACGGCAAAGCCTTTGCAGTCGGTGGGCTGACGGCAAAGAAGGACACGTGGCAGCAGCCTGTTCAATCTGGCAACTCTGGGACGACCAAATGTCCCAGGTTATCAGCTTTGCCGTCAGCTGGCCCGTGGCTGACGGCAAAGAGGGGACCCACGTGGCAGTGGTTGCCGCACCCCTGGCAAGTATGGCCCACCAGCAGGAGCAACCTTTGCCGTCAGCTACGGGCCAGCTGACGGCAAAGCCTGCCGTTAACCCTCTAACGGGGCTGGGCTTACGACGTTGCCGTCAAGGCTCTACGCCGTCAGCCTTGGCCCGCTAGCTGACAGTAAAGCCTTTGCCGTCGGTCGATTGCCAGCTGACGGCAAAGAACCTGTTTGCTGATAAAATCGTGGCCAGTCTCTTTTCCGACAGCAAACTGACGGCAAAGCCTTTGCCGTCGGTTAAAGTGGCCTTTGCCGTCAGCTAGCTATGGCTGACGGCAAACCAGCAGATTCCAGTAGTGACTAACCCTCGCCCAGGGCGATCCACCGCTAACCGCCACCCTCCCCTGCGACCTGGGCCCGACCCACTTGGGGAGCTAACCAGCATCCCCTTTTCCCTCACCTGTGCGCTGTTGGGGTCCTCCCACGATATGTTGCTTGCATGTTTCTCGCCAGAGAGTTATTTAGATATGTTGTGTAGCCCGTGTTTATCCCGTTTTGCTGCAGATTCGGTCCAGAGCCTTTTATATATATTTTCTGTATATTTTGATGGCATATTGTGTTGCGTTTGGCTGATACCTATATCTTTTTAACCGTAGCTCGGATGGAGACACTTCCTACATGAAAGTTTCTTTGTTTTATGTGTAAATTAATAAAATGTGCTCCGTTGCCATGTTTGCACTTGTATACATGTTGTTTCATTGCTATTTACATGCCATGTCACTGTAACTCTAATAGGCCATAACTTTACAACTGTAACTGTGATGAAAATGTTCTTTATGCGTAACTTGTAGAATTGTGTGTAGATCATGTTTATGTTGTTGTTTTATGTTGCTAACAAATACTCCCTACATTTCTAAATATAGGGCGCATAGTTTTTGGCACGGAAATTAAAGAACACAGGTGGAAGAAAAATTACACCGGGTTTGGAAGGGGTATCCATAGGGAATTATGTGAGCAAATAGAGGGGTTTGGAAGAAATAAGGAATCATGATCATTTTTTCTTAAAATTTGTCCAAACGAGTGTCGTAACACAATACACCCTATATTTTGGACTTTTTCTCACAAAACTCTACGCCCTATATGTAGGAATAGAGGGAGTATAAAATATGATTTTGGGCAAAACAGTAATAAATGCAATAAATGTTGTGCGGTACTTAGCACTTTGCCATCTTTAGGGTGTTACCTCATTTATAATTGACTAGCATAGATAGTATAGTTTATGCTTCACCTGTTGCATGATTGTCTGACATGCCATGTTTGTGTGAGATGCCGTGTTAACAACATTTTCTTATGTTGTGTAGCTAAACAACTGGAACCATTGTAAATGTGAAGTATCGTCGTGTGTGATAGATAGTTCACTTAACCTGTTAGTAACCGCTCTCGACGATAGATCTGTCGGGGGATAATTCATAGACCCGGAAGGATTAGCAAGAAGGCCTCCATGTTCAAGATGAAGGGAGTCTCCCTATGGGCCGACTCATTAAAGATAAGGCCAAGAAGAAGTTTCGGCCTATGAACCGATCGACTTACAAGATGAAGACCGACGCTAGAAGGAAGGAGTCCAAACTGCCTTGGAGGACAAGATAGTCATCGAAGAGATTGAATAGGACTACACCTCGTGTCTTAGTCGGATTCATTGTAAACCCTAGCACCCGGTGTGTATATAACTTGAGGTCCTGGGACATATAAAGGGCGAGGCAATCTAGATAGGTTCTTGAGACACCGGCGACTTCTAGCGCCCTTGGAGTTGAGATCTCACACATATAATACAAGAAAGGCAGGAAGTAGGTCTTTACCTCATCGAGGGGCCAAACCTGGGTAAATCCATGTGTGTCTCTTGTGCCGACTCATCATACCGACTCCCCACTGATCGACTCTCTCCTTGAAATCACTCGTAGCAAAGGCCCTGCTTTAAGTTCTCTATAAGGACATCTGGCGTGTTTTCCCCACGAAAGTTAGCGCCCACCGTGGGGCCTACGCGCAATGGTGTTGAGATCTAGGAGGGAGCTCTACACCACATGGAGATCACCATCTCCGGCCGGACGACCAGAAAACGACAACCAGCTCTACACCAACATCGCTGCTGATGACTTGGGAACAGATCTCGTCTGCGAGGTCCCTGTCGGTTCGGTCCTCCTACCCATCAACCAAAACGATGGATCTGCGCCAGCACCGGCTCGGGTTTGCCCGATCGACCACGAGGATCGATTCTTGAATGACATCACCCATGCTCTGATTGGCTTCGCCCAAGGAACACCCGGATCGGAGGATCCGGCTGAGAGCAGGGAGGGAGATCGACAAAGCATGAAAGGAGTCGCCGCAAGCCAGATGATCCAAAGCCAGTGCGGCAAACTCTACATTGACACTGCAGCTTGGGACACCGAGACCGAATCTATCGAGTCAACCAGTGGATCGACTCACCTCTTCATCAGTCGGGCTGGCGGACTTGAGCAAGAGCCGGGAGGCGATGTTTCGACCGAACACATGAGTTGACCTCCAGATCACACCACCAACGTTATCGTTGGATTCATCCCCGGGTCTGTAGAAGGTTCGAAGAACCCCATCGAGATCTCCTATGAAGACAACCGTGACAAAGACAGTGACCCGACACAGCCTAACATTGCGTCACCCCTGCACAACGGATGCGATACAAGCATGAAGCCTACCCGACTCTACGAAGACGACGAGTTAGGAGAAAACTCCAACGCAGATGAGTACTACCCTCTCCTCGTTCAGTCACGACACTCGGATATACTCAACTAAAGGGAAGGCGAGGTGACGCTGGAAGCAGAAGCACCTCGAGACAAGGCTGCGGAAAAAACCGATCCGATTCCCATCGATTTAGTGGCATTGGCCATGACCCTAAACTCCTTGCATACACTCCTAAAGGAAGATATCACTCAGGAGATGCAAATCCTTCTCAGCGCTCTGATAGAGGAACACAAGGAGGAGGTGGCGCGACTACGCGCAGGGATCAAACGAAGAACAGAGATGCCGATTCACATAAATAGTCAGCCCGATAACAAAGCGACCCATAGACAGATTCAGATATCAAAGGACGCTACGCGAGCCATGCCTTCAGCCTTTGCGAAAAAGAAAGCCGGTTGGATTCAATCAGAGACAACGGACGGTCCTTTGGACGTAACCAACAAACTTTATATGCCACCAGGACACTTTGGTAACCCAATGGCAAAAGTCATGGCTCTCACTCAATACCTTACCAGCCTCCCCATACCCGGAGACTCCCCTGGAGAGAAAATGGCACGGCAGGCGATAGCATGGATAGAAACAGCGATAGCACATCAGGCGCAATACACAGTGAGTTATTCGCACCTTCATAAGAAACCAAATCCGGAGTCCAGCAAAGGTCAACAGAACTGCATCAACAAACCGCAGGTTACGAGTCACCCAAGCCACGGTAATGAAGGAGCACACCGTGGTATACCATACGAGCAGGCTATGGACTGACCATGTCCCAAACATAGTAGGCATGGCCGGCCGTCAAACCACACCTGGAGGGAATGTTACTACATGGAAGGTTTTAAACAAGAATATTTGGCGCGCAATGGTCAAGACCACCAAAGCTCCCCCAAGTAACAAATTTTCGACTGCCACCAAGCTCATTACGACCATCCCAACAACCCTTTTCCCTGCCTCCACAAGACAAAGAATAAAGGAACACAAAGACAGGGAGCTGGAGTCCGACACCACCCCTATCAGATCTCACCGGAACATAAGAAGAACCCTAAGTAACCCAAGAACAATCAAATTTTCCATATTTTCACCAACAACCACAACGGAAGCGCAAACGTCGCACATCGGATGGCCTCGAGGCAGCTGGGTCTAGACAAATCCAACCAGATGAATCAAAAGGTACCCCGGAATCAGGCGAACTACTGGACAGAGACGGATAACCTAGAGGCACTACCCCTAGTCATTGGCCCATAGATAGCCGGCTTCACATTAAAAAAATTCCTCATGGATGGCGGAAGTCGGATCAATATACTATAATACAACACGTTTGTCCATCTCGGCCTGACCGATTAACAACTTCGACCCTCGAATACCTCCCTCCATGGAAACATACGAGGCAAGTCAACTCATCCAAAGGGACGGGTTACCCTAAAGGTGGCATTTGGAGATAGCACAAACTTTCGTTCAGAGAATCTCGCGTTCGAAGTGGTCACAATCCAAAGTTCATACCACGCCATCCTCGGCATAACGGCCTAGATAGTGTTCATGGCAAGACACTACTACCTCCATCTCCATCTAAAGATGTCAGGTCCCAAAGGCATCATCAGAATACAAGGGAGCCGGGATATAGCCTTATCCTGCGAGAAAAACAACACCTCCTACGCAACACGAGAAAAAGGAGATGGAATTCCAAACCCGACCTATCTGGCGGTTGTAGCTACCCACCCAACTCACGGTTCCACGCCACTCACGACCGCTCGAGTGAAGCCCCAGCATGGAGAAGCATGATCGCACGTATCAGAAAGGAGACGGAAAGGACACCATCGCAGGTATTCATGGCAGAAGTTGGCGCATCAGCGTCAGGTAACAACGGGCGAATCGACGACCCGGGCACTCGTCAAGACACCCCAACCACCAACAGAGCAGCAGGTCCCGGCAACGCCAATAAGATGGTCGTACAACTAGGAGAACCGGGGACCGTACCATAAAAAGTCCCGGTGGAACAAGGACCCAGCAAGCAAAAAAGAAGTCAGCCGCTAAGCAGCAAACAGCAAGCACGTGGCCAAGGCAGCCATCACGCAGCAGGCAGCAAACCCCGGTTGCAGCGGCGGGCGAACCACCCAAAGAAAAAATATACTTGTCCAAGGAATCAATGGCAATGGTAAAGGAAGCAGTCGCCCGCGGCAGGTTACTACCATCAGATGCCTCAAGAGACGAGCTAAGGGCATACAACAAGTTAGCGGGTGAGTTAACCCAGCAGACGAGACATTGGCGCCTAGCCATGGAGAAGCAAGCAAAAGCGGAACCCGAAAGGAAAAGCAGTCGCAGACAATCTCCCAGAAGTGACTCGCCAAGCCACGACTCCCCCACCTGCAACAGATCAAAACTCAACAACCTGCGGAAGACAGAAAGGGCGAGAGTAGTGCGAAAACTGGAAGATGACTTCAGATCAGAGGAGGACGACGACGAAGAAGAGCCCCTCACTCCAGAAGAAGCACTCATAAGCGCCTAGGACTACCTGTCCCGTGCCCAGAAAAGCAGAAAGGGCAAGAAGGATCGCTAAACTTCCATAGCTTTGCAGATAATGAAGGAAGCTATCGATGCCTCGGTACCTAAGAAATCTAGCGCAAAATGGCAGACTCGCGAGCGGACACCGGACAGGGACCCCAGTTCACCAGACGACGACGACGACGACAGTAATGACGACAGGCGCAGGCGCCCCGACAAGTACAAGAAATACGACAGCGACGACAACAACAGGCGCCGCAGCACTCGGCCAGATGCGCGAGACGACATCACACATAATAGAGTCAACCGCAGCGGGCGAAGACGTGCAGCACGCAAGGAGTACTCGGATGAAGAGGCTTCCGACGAGGAAATCGAGCCATGTGGAGCACTCTGCTTCACACGTGCCATACGTGAGACGCGTATGCCAAACGGGTTCAAACTGAACTCCACGACACTAAAGTACAACGGACTCGAGGAGCCGGAGGCATGGCTCAACGACTACCTAACAGCAGTCAAGTTTCAAAGAGGAACCAACGTCACGGCAATGCAGTACGTGCAACTCATGCTCGAGAGCTCCGCTCGACATTGGCTGAAAAATCTTCGGCGCGGATCCATCAGCTCCTGGAGCCAGTTCCGAGGAGCCTTCATAGAAAACTTCAAATCCACATACAAGCGACCAGCCTCTCTCGAGGAGCTGTGGGCATGCAAACAAGGAACGAGGGAGGCCCTGCGAGCATACATCCAGCGATGGACGATACTCAAGAATTCAGCGGAAGACATCTCGAATGAAAGTGCGATCGACGCATTCAGGCGAGGTCTTCAGCGCGTTGAATTCAAGGAGCAGCTCGGACAGATGAAAGTCCGAACACTCGCATGGCTGTTAGAACTATTTAACAGCTGGGCGGACGGAGAAGATTCCGTTCGTAATGAAACAGAAACCCACACTGCATGATCAGAGTACGACTACGACTATAACGGAGATAGAGGAGACGACAGAAGAAGGAAGCGACGCAGACGGAACTTCTACAACGATAGAGGACCTGACATGGTCGCCGCCGGTTTCTCGGACGATCGGAACGGCAGCACCATGAGGACAACAGACCACAGCAACGAGACAACCCAGAAGACGAGCCCCAGGCTCAAAGACGAGAATGGAGGACAAGGCAGCCACGTGACGGCACTCGCGCATTCCGCTCCGCCAAAGAACAACTCGACGGACCGTGCTCTATACACAGATTCAGAAACGAGCGAGGAGAGCTCAGATCATCCCACACCCTCAGGAATTGCAGAAGCTTCAACAAGTTGGCCGAGGAGAAAAGCCGCTCGGCGGCCGCAACAGCACGACCACTCGCAAGCATATCAGTTGGGCCAGTCGCCCATGATGCGCCACCAGCCCCCCCTTTGCCAACAAGACAGGTGGCCACCATCCAAGAACGGCAAAGGACACCAGAAGAAGAAAACCAGTACCCAGAAGCCCACGGGAGGATCTACATGATACAAGAAGGCAGACCTTCCAACAGGCAGCAGAAACAAGTCACCAGACAAGTCTTCCTGAGACCTGCGCACACCCGGACGTCCCAGAGTACCTGCGCGGGTCGGAGACAGAAATCTCCTTCTCCCGGGACGACCACCAGCCAGTCGTTCCTCAACCAGGGCACGCCGCGCTAGTACTTGAGGCCAGAATCGGAAATTATGACATGTCGCGAGTATTCATGGACGGCGGCAGCGAGATCAACATCATCTTCACTCGAACACTCGACGACATGCTCATCCGAAACAACGCACTCAAGTCCTCAGGCACAACCTTCCACGGGATCGTACCAGGAAAAGCAGTCTACCCCCTCGGAAGGATAAGCCTGGAGGTAGTCTTTGGGAACACGACAAACTTCTGCAAGGAAATGCTTGACTTTGAAGTGGTCGACTGGAAGTCGCAATACCACGCAATCCTCGGGCGACCAGCTTTCGCTCGTTTCATGGCCGTACCCCATTACGCCTACCTCAAGCTGAAGATGCCTGGCCCGCACGGGGTCATTACAATTAGCGGCAGTTTCGTCAGATCCGACCGCTGCGACAAAGAATTCCACATGATAGCAGAAGCCTTCATAGCCCTCCAAGATAGCAGGACCACGGGACTCGCAGAAGAAGCGTTCCCGTAGAAGGAAAGGAAAATCACCCGAAGAACCCAGGCACTCGGAGATAAAATTACCAGGCCTTTAAGGCCACCACATCACCGTTCTAAGAAAAAGGGATTTTTCTTCAACAGAACCCCCTACTCTCTGTAAGAGACAGCAGGAAAAGTATTACATAAATATTTTTCCCCAAAATCTGTTGGTACTCGGGGGCTCGCCGATGCAGCTACCCCCCGAGTAGTCCTCCGCAACCGCGGCACATTAAACTTGGCACTCGGGGGCTCGCCGAAGCAGCCACCACCCCGAGTCGTCTTACGCAACTGCGACACATCAAAACTTGGCACTCGGGGGATCGTCGAAGCAGCCATCCCCCGAGTCGCCTCCGCAACCGCGGCACATTAAACTTGGCACTCGGGGGCTCGCCGAAGCAGCCACCCCCCGAGTCGTCCTCCGCAACCGCGGCACATTAAACTTGGCACTCGGGGGCTCGCCGAAGCAGCCACCCCCCGAGTCGTCCTCCGCAACCGCGGCACATTAAACTTGGCACTCGGGGGCTCGCCGAAGAAGCCACCCCCCGAGACGTCCTCCGCAACCGCGACACATTAAACTTGGCACTCGGGGGCTCGCCGAAGCAGCCACCCCCCGAGTCGTCCTCCGCAACCGCAGCACATAAAAACTTGGCACTCGGGGGCTCGCCGAAGCAGCCATCCCCCGAGTCGCCTCCGCAACCGCGGCACATTAAACTTGGCACTCGGGGGCTCGCCGAAGCAGCCACCCCCCGAGTCGTCCTCCGCAACTGCGGCACATCAAAACATGGCACTCGGGGGCTCGCCGAAGCAGCCACCCCCCGAGTCGTCCTCCGCAACCGCGGCACATCAAAACTTGGCACTCGGGGGTTCGCCGAAACTGCCACCCCCCGAGGCGTCCTTCGCAACCGTGACACATAAAAAACTTTACACTCAAGGGCAAGCCGCGTCAAACGTCCCCCGCAATTACAACACAGACGACCCCCGTGACGCAAACAAGACAGAATGAAATATACACCACAAAGAAGAAGCATACACAACGAAGGGAAGCACCTAATCTTCAGGCTCCAACTTCGCCTTAATAAGTGCACCCAGATGGCAGTCGTTCTCTTCACAAACTCGCCTCACAACCTGGCGCGCAGGTTCATCTACAGCCATATAGTGCTCGTTCATCGGATGACCCCTACCGCCTGGAGGACCCGCCAGCACCTGAGCAAAATCCACCCTTGGCCAATGACTATGGACCAAGCCCAAAGCAGCTCGGGCTCCAGCACAAATCTGATGATCCATCACTCAACGTAACTCGGCAAGCTGAGAAAATATGCGACAGAGCCTCTGAAGGGATGAAGGAACCACCTCCAACGGATAGAACTCAGGATGGATATCACCCAATACCCGCTGGCAGTATTTGAGAGCATCAGGTACCCGCTCAACTCGGAGACGAAGCAAAGCAAACGCTCGAGCACGAGCCCCATCCGCCCAAAAGGGATTGCTCGCCTGCACACTAGGATCATCAAGCCGCGACATCTCCGACTGAACGGCCCTCTCTCCATCCCGAGTTCGCCCTGCCAGCACTTTGAAAGTCAAGAACTACGATCAAGACAGAGACGGCAAAACCCACTAAGCGGAATCAAGCAACCAAGCAAAGGCAAGACTCACCACGCAGGAGGTCAGACAACTTCACCACCCACGAAGCAAGGCTCTCAACCACGGCCTCGTCATGCTCGCGACGAGTACGCTGAACGGCTACGTATCCCTTCAGCCGAACAATCTCACGCTCAGCGTCCTTCAGCCGCAAGAAAACGGAGTCGTACGCACCCTCGCGAGCGTCATCCTTCAGCGAACTCCACGGACGAAGAACGCCCGGAGTGGCCTACCGCAAGATGAACAAAACAAAGAAATCAAAAACAGCAAGAGGAACAGCCAAGCAGTCACTCAGATAAAGGTAGCAAAATAATCAACCATCACAATGGAGTCACGAATTACAGAGAAAGTTTCAAAGCGATGCAACACTACTATGCCTCCCCCTCACCTACGACAGGGGGATCCTGAGCATCCACAACCTGTTGCAGGCGACGAGCCAGCTTATCGGCTCGGTCGTCCTGCTCATCAGAATAGTCCGGTATGGTCTCAACCAAGGAATCATCAAAGGAAACCCCATGCCGTATAAGGACAACAAGGGCCGTGGAAGAACCACTCACCATGCTCTCTGCAACCAGCTCCACAATACGTCTCCCATAAGGACCGAATGCAGCCACCCGAGCGCCCAGGCCATCAGGCAGCTTAACCCTCCGGAATAAGATGTCCGTGCGCAAGCCCCACAAGATTGGAAGCCCGGGCGCAGACGTTGCCGACCACCGAAACAGCCTCTGGAACAGCATCCAAAGCACCTTGGAGAGTTCCAGACCCTGACGCAGCAGTCTCCACCGGCTTCGCACCTACATCAGCTGCATCCAAGCAAAGAAACGTCACTAGGGGAAGACAGTAGGAACATCAAGACCAATGGTTTAATACCAAAACTTACACACAAGCGAGTCCGCCAAAGAGCGAAGACGTTTGCCCCCGACTGCTTCCACCCGCGCACGCGCGTCCTCAGCCTGGCGAAGGCGAACCAGGTCCTCATGTTGACCGTGCAACTCCGCCTCCTAGGAAGCCAAGGCAGCCTTGAGAACGGAAACCGTCTTTTCCGCCTTCTCGGCTAACTGGCGAAGATCTACAAGGCAAGACAACACTCAAAACAGAAGACGAAGCACCCAAAGCTCAGCAGCGCAAAAACAAAAACTCACCATCCATAGCAGACAAGGAATCCTGGGCAGAATCATGGGCCCGTTGCCAACGCTCAGCATCAATCATCAAACGCTCACAGTGTTGGGACACAGGCTACAAATACCAGGCAATCAAGTGTCAGGGAAAGACAAGACTACACGCAACTGCAAACAGTTACTTCTAGCCTCGGGGGCTACTCCCATCGGGAGCACTGCCGTGCCCCCGATGATAAAGTAACACAGACACGAATCATCTTACCAGCTTGGAGACATGGTCGAAAACACGAGCCTTGTCTTCAATCGCCAGATCAAGACGACCAAAGTACGGAGACCCAAGTTCAATCGGCTTGGGCTCAGGAGCAACAACACCAGGCGCCTCAGAAGAAGGCACACCAGGAACTACACCCGCAGCCGAAACGGCAGGAGTCGCCGTCGGCCCAGATTGACCAGCGGCAACCGGGAGGTCCTCGAGATGTTTTGCTGCCGCCCTAGAACTCATCGACTTCAGATCAGTAGCAGCTGCGCTGGTGCACGAAGCAGCAAAAGCAGGCGCAGCACTATAAAATAAGCATTGTCAGACGCAAGAACAAGGAAAAAAGGAACGGGCACAAATCCAGCAGACTCTTACCCGACACGTGCAGCACGAGGACGCCCCAGCCTCCCAAGCCTGACCCTCTTGGGAGGAGGGGTCGGAGCAGCAGCCGAAGGGGAAGGCCCAACAAAAGGAGCAGCAGGCGGGACATCATAACCTAACGCAGCATGATCTTCAACATCCAAGGGGCGCGACCGCTTCATAACAAAGGGACTCGAGTCCTCACTATCTCCAGTCTCCACTAGCACAATCTCAGCATCAACAGCCGGCGCAGCATTATCAGCTGCGGAAGCATCAGGCTCTTCACGAATATCGGCGTCTTCCGGCTGCGGAGGATTACACGGCACCGGAGCATGGCCCTGCAAGGCAAGCAATGTCAACAACAAAACAAAACTAGGTACTCATCCAAACAAATGAATGAACACGGGCACCAACCGGTGGCGGAGAATGATCAGAAGCATATGGAAGGACAAGGCGCATCTCGGAAATACTCGAGCACTTGGTCACATGCTGGATACGAGCCAGCAAGGCATCATGTTCTAGCTCTTCAGGCGAGCATCTCATTGAGTCACCGAGTCCCTCGTACTGCCACATAGGGCGAGCTCGATGCTGCAACGGTTGAACTCGTCTCCCCACAAAAACAGAGATAAGCTGACCACCAGTCAAGTTATCCTTCAACACAGAAATCCTCTCCAAAAACGGAGTCATCTCGGACGACTCCACCTCGGTAAAAGAATGAGACCACGAAGGCTGTCTGACCACCCGCGTTTCCGGATTGAAAGAAGCAAGACCAAATTGCTGACCAACAACGAAGCGATCCTTCAGATAAAACCAGCCTCTTCGCCAGCCACTAACGGAATCGATCTTCTCCAAGTCAAAATATGAATGTTTATCCCCAATGGAGATATCCACTCGACCCACGGCGTACTCAGAGTTTGTCCTTTTTACATGAAAAAGGCACCTCCAAAGTCCCCAATGGGGGTAAATCCCCAGGAAGGCCTCGCAAAGAGTGATGAAACACGCAATGTGCAAAATCCCATTGGGAGTCAGGTCATGCAACTGGAGCCGATAGGGATACATCAAGCCCCGAACGAAAGGATGCAGCGGAAGAGCAAACCCACGGTGGAAGAAAGCCTAGAAGCATACCCGCTCGTCCGCCGCCAGCGCTGGAATCGACTCATCACCAGGAAGACGGACATCGCCTGCCACCACCATGCCATCAGCAACCAGCGCATCCAGATCTCCAGCCCCGAACGAAGACCGCTCCCACTTGCGGGACATCTTGGCCGACTCGACAGCAGCACGGGGCGCTTGGACATAGATCTCACAGCAGCACGCAGAAGAGAAAAGACGAAGGCTCGGGAACATGAAGGAAGCAGAGAAAGAGGAGGAAGGCAATGGCTGGGTAAAACATACAATTTACCCAGCCACATGGTATTTAACTCAAAGAGCATAGCAAGAAGGGCCACCATGCAACCTTTTTGCCCAGTAAAACGTGGCACGACCCCATACAGAGGCGAAAAGTATGGAAAATCCAACCTGCGCAATAACAACACCGCCCACTACGCACGCAAAAAGAGGACCATGATCGCGCGACGCGAAAATTTTGGTGGGACAGCGCCAAGTCATTTCCCACGACAGACCGCAGCGGTCAAAAAATTGCAGAAGACCACGCCAACGTCATATCACAGCAAGGCGTACTAAGTACGCCATCAAGGCCCTGAGATTCTATCTTTCAGATCTTTTTCCCGATGGAGAAAAAACATCTTACTCCCATCGGGAGAGTACATCATAAGAGTCCCGGGTGCTCCCTCACTAAAGGTCAGCAAAGTGCTCGAGTGACCACTCGCACTCACAAAGAGTCTCGGGTGCTCCCTCAACCCGACGCAAAGACAAACATGCATTCACCAAGACCATACGGAGCTAAGAGTCTCAGGTGCTCCCTCACCTCAAGAGCAGAAACGACATTCGAGTGATTACTCACGAAAAACCCTCGACTGAGCACTCGAAACAAGCTCCTCGGGTGAATGAGTGAACAGCTCGCTTGATGTTTTGTTCCAAGCGGGTGCAATGCTATAAGGCTCCGCGCCTCAAAAACACACATTCCTGGAACACAATACACTGTGCCCAGATGCCACGCAAGATTAGCGTGTAGGTAAGACCCCGCTGCGAAGTACGGCCGGGCTGGGACTTGGCGAAGAGCGATTTCACTCCCAACCTTTCCCATGCGCTGCGCATGATAGAGATCCGGGCGGACGCGCCTTAGGCTATGCACATTACTGGCGGCAAATGAACACCGTAAGACCTGAAGCGGCCGTACTTTTGCTCAACACCAGTGTTCAAAGCTCACGTCGCGGGACGTAGGTTTGATCGGGCTACTGTAGGTATTTGCCCTAGTGCAATTCACCAAGGCTCGACCCGTCGACTCCTTGGGCCCTTTAAGCTTAGCATCCCTCGAAACAGGTTTTGTCATGGCCACCATACTGCCAGCGACCCGCGGATGAACCGCGCATACCAATAACCGACAAATGAATGTACTCGAGTCCCTGCGCGACTCTTCGAGTCCCTCAGGCACTCGGGGGCTACTGACGAGGGGGTGACCCCACGACTCCTACGGATAAACCTACCTGGTGTCCATGAAGACAGAAGGCCCATGAAGATACAGCCTCGGCCCGCTAGCTGGCACCGACGTAGGAGACCACGACTCACAAGGAAGGTGCGAAGACCTGCCGTACGGAGCAAGCTAGGGTTAGGAAAGCTTACTTGTAAACGTAGGTGAACTCCCCGAGACCTAGCCCAGTATATACGGGCTAGGAGGGGCGACGCCAAAGACATCTAATATCACATGTAACCCTAGCCTTGAGCGCTCCAGCCTTGGCCTCCACTGTAATCGCATCTCCCCCATCAATAATATCGAGGAGGAGCGAGCCTTCCTGTTGGCCGACGAGCTATCGTCCAACCTGTGCATCTCATGACTAACCCAGGGTCCCTGACCATGGGATTTGCCGGGGTTGATCCTCTTCACACCACCAGCCCCTCCTCTGCCAACAAGGCAAGTGGCCGCAATCCAGGAACGACGCAGGACACCAGAAGAAGAGGAGCAGTATCCAGAAGACCACGGCAGGATCTACATGATACAAGAAGGCAGGCCTTCAAACCTGCAGCAGAAGCATGTCAGAAGACAAGTTTTCTCGCAGCCTCCTCGCACCCTGCTGTCCCGGAGTACCTGTGCGGGTCCGAGACAGAAATTAATTTTCTCGGGAGGACCACCCACCAGCCATCCCTCGACCAGGACACGCCACGCTAGTGCTCGAGGCCAGAATTGGAGAGTATGACATGTCACGAGTGTTCATGGACGGCGGCAGCGGGATCAACATCATCTTCACCAGGACACTCAAAGAAATGCTAATCCAGAGCTCCGCGCTCAAGTCCTCAGGCACAACCTTCCATGGGATTGTGCCAGGAAAAGAAGTCTACCCTCTAGAAATAATAAGCCTGGAG
Source organism: Bromus sterilis (assembly GCA_950022295.1). Lineage (NCBI taxonomy): Eukaryota > Viridiplantae > Streptophyta > Magnoliopsida > Poales > Poaceae > Bromus > Bromus sterilis. Next base: position 238,850,582 of record OX465596.1, read on the forward strand.
GTGGTTTTTGGAAATGTGGCCAACTTTCGCAAAGAGATCCTAGACTTTGAAGTGGTCGACTGGAAGTCGCAGTACCACGCAATCCTCGGGCGACCAGCTTTCGCCCGCTTCATGGCAGTGCCCCACTATGCCTACCTTAAGCTAAAAATGCCAGGCCCACATGGGGTCATCACAGTCAGCGACAGTTTCGCCAGGTCCGACCGCTGCGGCAAGGAATTCCACAAGATATCAGAGGCCTTTGGAGCTCACCAAGCTAGAAAAACCACGGGACTCACAGAAGAAACGCTCCCATAGAAGAACACATCACCTGAAGGACCCGAGCACTCGGAGAACAAGCTACCTAGCCCCTATCGCTACCACGCCATCATTTTAAATAAAGGGGACTGTTTTCATTAGAACCCCTCTCCCCCTCCTTACTAAATGTAAGAAACATCAGGAAGAATATCGAAAAATATTTTTCCCAAAGATTGATTCATCGCCACTCGGGGGCTCGCCGCAGCGGCCACCCCCTGAGGCGTTCTTCGCAATCGCGACATAAAAAAAATTGGCACTCGGGGGCTCGCCGCAGCAGCCACCCCCCGAGGCGTTCTTTGCAATCGCGACATAAACAAAATTGGCACTCGGGGGCTTGCCGCAACAGCCACCCCCCGAGGCGTCTTTCGCAACCGCGACATAAACAAAATTGGCACTCCGGGGCTCGCCGCAGCAGCCACCCCCCGAGGCGTCTTTCGCAATCGCGACATAAACAAAATTGGCACTCGGGGGCTCGCCGCAGCAGCCACCCCCCGAGGCGTTCTTCGCAATCGCGACATAAACAAAATTGGCACTCGGGGATCGCCGCAGCAGCCACCCCCTGAGGCATCTTTCGCAATCGCGACATAAATAAAATTGGCACTCGAGGGATCGCCGCAGCAGCCACCCCCCGAGGCATTTTTCGCAATCGCGACATAAACAAAATTGGCACTCGGGGATCGCCGCAGCAGCCACCCCCCGAGGCGTTCTTCGCAATCGTGACATAAACAAAATTGGCACTCGGGGGCTCGCCGCAACAGCCACCCCCTGAGGCGTTCTTCGCAATTGCGACATAAACAAAATTGGCACTCGGGGGCTTGCCGCAGCAGCCACCCCTCGAGGCGTTCTTCGCAATTGCGACATAAAAAAAATGTGCACTCGGGGGCTCGCCGCATCAACCACCCCCCGAGGCGTCTTTCGCAATCGCGACATAAACAAAAACTAGTACTCGGGGGCTCACCGCAGCAGCCACCCCCCGAGGCGTCCCTCGCAATCGGGACATAAACAAAACTAGCACTCGGCGTATCAGCGAAACAACAAAACCCCTTATTGCAAAACCAAGACTACAAAGGGGTGCAGTACATCAAGAGGAAGCACATACAAAGAGAGGAAGCACCTAACCCCCAGGATCCATCTTCGCCTTAATAAGGGAACCCCGAGAACGATCGTTCTCTTCACAAACACACTTCACAACTTGGCGCGCAAGCTCATCAACCGCCGCGTAGTGCTCATCCATCGGGTGATCCCTACCACCTGGAGGACCCTCCACCACTTGAGCAATATTAGCTCCCAGACAATGACTATGGACCAAGCCCAAGGCAGCCCGAGCTCCAGCATGAATCTGGTGATCCATCACGCGACATAGCTCTGAAGGCTGATAAAATACGCAACAGAGCATCTCAAAGGACGATGGCACCACCTGCAGCAGATAAAACTCAGAGTGGATCCCACCCAGCACCCGTTGACACTACCGTAGAGAAGCCGGCACCCGCTCAACTCGAAAACGAAGCACAACAAATGCTCGAGCACGAGCCCCATCTGCCCAGAAAGGATTGTTCGCCTGCACATTAAAGTCATTCAGCCGCAACAGTTCCGATCGAACGACCTTCTCTTCATCCCGGGACCGCCCCGCCAGCACTTCGAAAAACAGGATCAAAATCAACACGAAGACAGAAAAGCTACTATATGCAGTCGAGCAATAGAGCAGAAGCCAAACTCACCCCGCATGAGGTCAGACAACATGACCACCCACGAAGCAAGGCTATCCAGCACAGCCTCAGCGCGTTCGCGTTTGGAACGATGGACTCCTGCAGCCCCCTTGAGGCGAACAACTTCCTGCTCAGCGTTTCTCAGCCTCAAGCACACGGACTCGTACACACCCTCGCGAGCGTCCTCCTTCAACGAACTCCAAGCCCGATAAACGCCCAGGGTGGCCTACCGCAAAACGAACAAAAAGAAAGGAAAATCAAGCACAACAGCAGGAATGGCCAAGCAGTTACTCCAGTAAAAGTAGCACAGATTCACCACCACAAAGGAGGCATATTACAACCAAAAGTTTCAGACAACACGACATGGCTACACCTCCCCCTTGCCCGTAGAGGAGGGATACTGAGTATCCACAACTTTTTGCAGGCGACGAGCCAGAACAGTGGCTCACTCACTTTGCTCGTTGGTATAATCAGGGACAGTCTCAACCAGAGAGTCATCAATGGTAATTTCGTGCCCCATAAGAACAATAAAGGACGTGGAAAGACCACTCACCATCTTCTCGCCAACTAGCTCCTCCAAGAGATCCCCGCCATCGCCAAATGCAGCAACGCGGGTGTCCAGACTAGCTGGCAACTTCGTGCCCTCCGACATGAGGTGCTCATGAACAAGACCCACAAGAGTGGAAGCCCGGGCACAGACACCCTTGGCAACATCAACAGCGGCCGACATGGCATCCAGGGCCCCAAGAAGAACTCCAGACCCCGATGCAACCACTTCCATCGCACTCGCACCCGTAGAGGCTGCACCAGGCAACAAAAATTACTACGGGAAGACAAAGAGACAAAGCGCCCAGCAAAGGAACGAAGACTTACACAAAACCGAGTCCGCCAAGACCCGAAGACGCTCGCACTCGACCACCTCCGCCTCCACAAGCGCCTTCTCGGCCTGACGCAGGCGTACCAGCTCCTCGTGCTGATCGTGCAGCCCCTTCTCCTTGGAAGCCAAAGAAGCCTTGAGGTCTGAAATCATTCTTTCTACCTTCTCGATCTGCTTCTCGGTAGTTTGGCGACGGTCTGAGAAACAAGACGACACTCAGAACAGAGGACCCAGCAGTTCAAGCACAGCGGTACGGGAAGAAATACTTACTACTCATGGCAGATAAAGTATCCTGGGCAAAATCGTGGGCCTGTTGCCAATGCTTAGATTCGACCACCAGACGCACACAGTGTTGGAACACCGGCTATTCGAAGAAATCAAACATTAAGACAGAACCAAAACAAAACTACAACCAACCGCAAGAGCTTGCTTGCAGCCTCGGGGGCTACTCCCATCGGGAGCACTGGTCGTGCTCCCAATGACGACACAATGCAAAGACTGTAACAGCCCATGTGCAGTAAATAGAAAACACCATGAGATTGTACTTTGTCTGTTGACTCTGTAACTTGGCATGATTCTAAACATTATAATTTCATGTGGTGATTTAAATTTGCACTGGTATTGGAGCCCATTTGGTTTGTTTGAATTTGCTTACAAAATGGTTCAAGAAGGGTGTTTGAAGATTTTTCAATGTTGCATGCATGCCCTCCTTGACCCCAAACTTGGCATAGCCAATTCCTTGCCCCTCCTAAGCTTTTTAAAAGCCTTTCTCCATTTTTTGAAACTCTAAAAATTTGGGCCACAGTTCAGTGTGATTTGAATTTTAAAAAATGGCCCCACATTTTAGTTGCTCCAAAAATGCTCAGACCAATTTTATAAATTGGGGAATATTGCAAGGTTTCCAAAATATTTTTGTATGTTTTTCTACTTTGACTTTTGCTCTGGAAAAATGCTGGAAGGATCTGTTATATATTTAATTGAAAACTCTCTCATTTTTACTCTGGAAATAGGTGAATCCAGGCCCAGCCTTCTGGCCTGGCTCCACTCACTGCAGCCCAGCCCAGCCGAATCATTAAGCGGGAGCCGTATGGACCGTAGGATCTTGATCCAACGCCACCCATAGAAGGGAGCGGTGGCGGCCACCTACTCCATTAGGCCGCCGTCGCGGACGTCGAGAGAGGAGGCTACCGGAGCCGTCCGGTGCAGCCGTCTCCGGCCGTCACATCACGCGTCGAGCCTGCCTATGAGAACCCCGAGGCCTAGGGTTTCTTCCCCCCCTCTCAATTCGATCTGCCGCCGCCTCTCTGCTCGCAGGGGAGCTCCCCTGTTCCCGCCGGTGAGGTCTTGAATTCGTCGCCGTCATGCGCCGCCGTTGAGCCTGCACTTGCACACGCCTTCCTGCCGCCCTTCCTAACCCGTCCCGACCTGCAGGAGCAGAAGGGGAGCTGCGCTGCGAGTTCGAGCTAACGACCTCCGCCGCGGGCCGTCGACTTCCCCGTCGTCGGTGGTCTCCTCCTCCTCCTCCATGGGTTCGACGTCGCCCTCGAGCACACCATGGTGAGCCAGCTCCGTCCCCGTAGGCCGTGCGTTAGATCCCGAACCGTGGGCGCGTTCCTCGTCGTTTCCGGCCGTTGTCGCCGTCGTTGCCATGCAGACCGTGGCCACCGTGGCCGTGGCGAGTCATATAGCGTTGAGAGCGTGTCCTGGGTGTGTCCAGAGCACGCCAAAGACAGCAAAGCGCCCACCTTTTGGCCTAAGTGCGAGTGCAGTGGCCTCTGTCTGAAGCTCTGTTGTTGCGACGCCGCCCCGTTTTGTGGTGGAGTTGCCGTTGGCGTCGAGGCCACTTCCGGCCAACCGTCGACGCCGGGCTGCTCTGGCATGTCCCAGCTGCATATCCCGCGCGCTCGTCGTATAGATAGGCACCCCAGTGCGATGCCCGCCTCGTCTGAATGTCGTCAGTGCGTAGCCGATTTCTGAACCTGCTTCGCCGTCGATCTGAACCGGTGAGCTAGAGCTCTCACCGTGGCGTCCTAGAGGGTGTGGCCTAGCTTCCCTGGTAGCTGGATGTGTGAGGAAGAGGCCCCGCGCAGCCACTGCCCGGCCGGCGCTGTGTGCTCGATGCGAGCCTCGCCGCAACTGCGCTGTGTCGCCGGTCTAAACCTGAAGTTTGCGACAGGCGACAGGGGACGTAACTCCTTGTTGGCTAATTCGTGTAGGTGTTCAGTTGTCGAGCGGTGGCGTAGTGGTAGAGGGGGCTGTGGTGGAGAGGCAAGGTCTGGGTTCGAATCCTAGCCGATGCAACGCCCCCTTTTCCTTTTCTTTTGTTTGCCCGGGCCATGGAGGCAGGCTGGGCTTGCCCAAGTAGCTGCCACAGCCAGATGGGCTGGCCCAGAGGGAGAAGAGGAGAGATGGGCTGATTGCCGAATCCAGCCCAGCGCTGGTGCCCCTTTGTTTTTTTATCTTTCCTTTTTATTTTCTGTTTTTCTTTTTCTCAAATTGGTTTGAATTCAAATTCAAATATGGTTTGGGGCTGTTGATCTTTTCTGTCTCAAACATATCATGTCATATATGATTTTGGGGTAGCATTGTCCACTGATATCAATGGTGAGGTCCAATTTGCAGATTGCCCCCTCTATTTTTGGAGTGATGGTAAATTTTCATTTTAGCCCCCACATTTCTTTTGAATTTGCAATCTGTTTTGCAAATTCGAAGTGTGGCATATCTTATATCATTTTTGGGTAGAAAATCTACGTGTCGGCATGATCACCTCTGTTTTTATGTTTGAGCATCATAAAATTGTGAACAATGTGGAAGGAAGTTGCACCCACATGTGACCATGCCATGATTGACTTTTCCCCTTGTCACTCTTTGATCTTGTGGGTCCCACAAGGTGGTACACCCATGCATCTTTTCCACACCTCCTGTGACCTTTCTTGTGTCAATTTCACCGGCACTACTCCGTCTCCGGAATCGATGATTAATTTTCACGTTGTTTTGTTTCTGTTAAATGCATTGTTGATCATGCCATGTTGACATGTTACTTACACCAAAACTAAGGCTAAGGCCTAAGCCATTTTACGTAAATAAAGTGCATATGAAGTTGTTGACGTGTTGTCACCACCTTCATTTAAATCTAACTAGATAGGGTCACATCATGTCAATTAAAATTGATCATACCATCTTTGCCTGTGCATTGTACCCATTGCTTACTTCTGTGACTTTTCCTTGCCGGTACTTTACGTTAGCACCTGAGACCGCCGAGGAGACTTACGTGGAGATTTCCGACACCGAGCCCGAGGAGCCTGCTACGTCTGCTTCGACGACCGATTACCCAGGCAAGGGGAAGATTCACACCATTACATGATACCTTTCTGCCTACCTGCCTAGATGTAGCCTAGAACGTTTGCTTGATCCTATCCACTTTGAGCATGCCACCTTCAAGAACCAAACATCCATGATCTCCACGTCCCAGCAAAACATTGTGTTGCTAAGTTACCGATGTTCAGCCACTGCTTAGTATGAGTAGGAAAACTTGCTTCTTACCCTATGCTATGGTTCGGGATATCATGTTATTTAAAGAAGTGTTGATATTTATTATTATGATGTTAATTTATACTTGACGAAAGATGGGAGACCAGGCTGTTCCCGCCAGGTGTTTTGTTCCATTTGAGTCACCTAGGTCCCAAGTTCCGGGTATTGTGTTTCTTGACGAGCGTGCCTAATCGTGTGTGGGATTCTATGGGGTCCCCTTGTCTTACCTATCTAGCTTCATACAATTCTAGTGGTGGCCCGAGCTGATTTACTCTTCGCAATGTGTGTGTGCTGGTGGTACCCCAGTTGTTTACAAATCACCTTGGCCCAGGAGGACTTGTGCCTTGGCTGGGCCACCTTGACCGGTTGAGGACCCGGTCTCATATGAGATTTAACCGGCAATCCAAACCTGGAGTCATACGGTAGAGACCGATTCGAGAGTGCGGCCGGCTTTTAAGTTGGGTGTCGACTCACCGGGGGCCACCCGGAGTTGTGTGGTGTTAGATAGAGGGACTCTGACGTTCCGGAGTTTCAGGCGTTTACTTAGCCAAATGGAAACCGGGCGTACATGCGAAGCCTATGATGGGCGGTTGGTACACCCCTGCAGGGTTAAATCTTTTCGAAAAGCCGTGTCCGCGGTTATGGACGACTTGAGACCTACTCCTTGTTCATAGAATTACATCAATTTGAATCATAATTAAAACTTGCCTACCGTGTGAGTGCCTTGGTTGCTTTTCTTCGTCCAGGGGGACCGAGAGGAGATCCAGGTTGTGTTATGTTTGACGTAAGTAGGTGAATAGAGAACTTACGACACGATGTCACGTGTATTCTTGGATCTTACCTCTACTCTAATAGAACGATAGCCAGCATATATGCTAGTGCGGCTGCAACCTTTACCTCTGTATTGTCTTACCGTAGTGAGTTAGTTATCCTGTAATGATATAATCTCACCCCTGTTTTCCTTTTGTGATTTTACTGTTTTGCCTGATCGGCCGCTGCAGTGGACTACTACCTTGACCCGAGTACTGGACGATACTTCGTGGAGGTGCCCCCGGAGGATGACGATGAGGACGACCTCGTTTAGGAGATCCTACAGTTGGGCTTCGACGATCCGTGGGTGGACTCTTTATGTGCAGCCCTCTCTAGGGAAAGTTGGATCTTGACCGTACTCGGTCGTGTTTGTCTTCCGCTTGTTGCATGATGTTCTGTTGGGTTCACGAACCTCTGAGATGTTGTAATATATACAAGTGGCGATGTATGCCCTGGACTCTATATATTTATGTCTTAGTTTAAGTTCTTTGTTCATATACCTGTTGTCGAGAATCCGGCAGCGACACGAGTGCGAGTGTCGTTAGTCGATGGCTCTTTATGCGCTACTAACTTGAGAGGGACGCAAAAGCGACTAATTCGAGTTAGCACCGCATCGGGGGCCTTACAACTTGGTATCAGAGCAGGACTGACTGTAGGACCCCTTACTGGCCGAAGTTGAGTCTATAAACTATTTTGTAGTTACTAAGGAAAAATCGGAGAGTAGGAACTCTTTATTTTTCTTGTTACCCCACCCTCCCAACCCTTTTCCGTGAGGAAGTGAAACGTTGTTTTCTCTCTGCAACTTATCCCCTTTCAAAATAAATCTAGGTTCTCTTTTACATGAGGCTCCGATTCCTCTATAATTTTTTTGCTAGCGACGAGATGTGTTGGCGTCTTTGAGACCACTGAGCCGCCACTTGGGGTTGACTGCTCTACCTCGCTTACGGCGTACCCCAGTGAAACGTCCATACAGGATTGGCGGGCATCCTATGGTAATATGGATGTGGTGTCTTTTCCCCTATGGACGACCGCGATGTCGGGCCGCTCAGGGCAGATGTCTCATTGTGCAGGTTTCCAACCGCTCGTATATATTGTTGTGTGCTCGCTAGCAGATTATTATCTTGGATTCGGTTGATCTCGGTTTGGGGATTCCAATAGCACCTAGCTTTCGACCTTCCGGATTAACCTTGGTGGAATTTCAGCCTTCGGCTTCCTCATACCTCCTGAGGAAGTTTTGTTGTCAATATTGCTTTATCTTCTGGTTATATCAATGTTTCAACCATGTTCTCATAAGTGTTCCTGTATACAGGATGCCAAGAGAGAACATGCCACCGCCAGAGAACCCTCTCCTTGGGGAGGCTGTGACCGCAGTGGCTCAGGGCACAGCTGCGATCTTACAGATGCTGCAGAACCAAACTACCCAGAGGAATGATCGACCATAGTACACCACTCTGCAGCAGTTCCTCACGATCACCCCCCCCCCCAGGTTCTCCGAGGCTCGAGACCCGCTGGAGGCGGATGACTGGATCGCTGAGATCAAGAAGCACTTCAATACAAACACCGTCAGACCCGTCGACTACGTCACCTTCGCCTCCTTCCAGCTTCAGGGTGCAACAGCCAGTTGGTACGATACCTACAAGGCCAACAAGGGCGATGCTATCATCACGTGGGAAGATTTCGTCGCAGACTTCAGAGCAGCGCATATTCCGAGTGGCCTGATGGACAGGAAGCGTGAGGAGTTCTTGGCTCAGAGACAGGGTGACAGGTCAGTTCAGGAGTACAACCTGGCCTTCGTCAGGCTCGCCAGGTACGCTCCAGAGGAGGTCAGCACAGAGGCTAAGAAGATTGCGAGGTTCCGTGGAGGTCTCAGCACAGAGATTAAGTACACGCTCACTCAGTGCAGTCCCACGCTGTTCTCACAGTTCGTGGATCAGGCTATCCGCTAGGAGTCAGCTAGAGCAGAGTGGGATGCAGAAAGGAAGCGCTAGAGAGAGCACAGTTCCGCGCTGATGGTTCACAATAAGGCAAAGACTTGGGTTACAGAGGCACCACCACAGAGGCAGCAGTACCAGCAGAGGGGGACAGTTGTCCGCACTTTTGCCCGCCCTCCCGTCCCAGTCCAGCAGAGGCCTCGCTCTACACCACCACACGCGAGGCCACCCAGGCCACAGCAGCAGCCCAGGTCGGGCGTGATTTGGTACAAGTGCAGAGAGCCAGGGCACACGTCTCCCAACTGCACTGACCCGCACTTTGCTCGGCTTCCACCGCCTCCACCTCTCTCTACTCCGAGCACTGCGATGGTGAAGTCACAACCACGTGCAGTTCGTGTGAACAACATGATGCTCACAGATGCTCAGCAGTCTTCAGAGATCGTTCTTGGTAGGTTGCTTGTGTGTTCAGTTCCCGCGACAGTTCTGTTCGATTCCGGAGCTTCCCATTTGATGAGGACATCCCTACTAATGTTACACCCATACCCTCACCAACTACACATACTGGACCAGTTACTAGAGCACGTGCACGTCAACTAAATTATCAGGTACTTTCGTTTCTTGCGAATCCTTCTATTGTTCATGAACATATGATGCTGCCTAAATTAGATACTTTTGTTTTGCTTATGAATGAAGGACCTAGCATGGACAAGAAGGATGGTCATTGGAGCGGGATCAAGAATGGAGAAGAAGGTGTGCGCGGGGGAAAGTACAGTGGAGCTTCCAGTGGGGATTTTCGCACGTTGAAGCCACCATAAGGCATGCATGAAGGCTTGGACGGACTACACGAGATGCCACTTCATTATTTTCGTCCAAGAGCAATTATAGGTGCTGCGTCACCTTAATATTGGGCTGGGCCCATGTAATTTCGAAATACCACATTATAGGCAGTTTTTAGAGTCCGTATGTGTGGGGAAACCGAGTTAGGGTTGTTTTCGGACCCCACCTCCAAGGGGTCACGAAAATCCCCTCTGTTCCCCCATATATACAGCCCTTAGGGCGTCGTTTAGACTTGGGTTTTAATTAGATTAAAGTTAGCCATAGCCGCAACTTCGAGCTCTTCGTTTGTGTCATCCGACCAGGCCAAGACCTCATTGGAACCCCAACTTTCGTAATCATTCCTCTTATATTCGCAATATCCAGATTGCAATTCTTAGTTCTTGCTTGTTCTTCGATTGCTTGCAGGAATTAGACCTTCGTGGTCAGGTTGATCGTACATCCGCGGGATCAATAACCTCTCGGAGTTGGTTTAGCGATCGCTAAGGCGCAACGTCTTCGCACGTTCGTAGTCGGGTCGTGAAAGTCTACTCCACCAAAAATCGATCTCCATCATCTCATCGAAACATCGGGACACCTTCGCCTCTATCACCATTCGTTTGTATCACACTCCTTCGCTTCAACAAACGACCTTCAGACCGAGTTGCTCCAGAAACCCCTTGCGGTTCACACTCCTGGTTCAAGGTCCAGCTCGTCCGTTTTTGTTCCAGATGCGGACATCCGTATCCAGGGTGTTATCTTTTCAGCATCCCTGGTTGTCTTGCCTCGTTCCGACATTGATGTCATTTTGGGCATGGATTGTCTTGTGCAGCACAAGGCCAATATTGATTGTCTGACCAGATCAGTGAAGTTGACTCATGATTTAGGTGCAGAAGTCTTGTACACTTGTGGCTCTATGACAGGACCAGCACAGTTGTACGCTTTGAACGTAGGAGTTGCGCCTTTGCTCGAAGAGGTCAGAGTTGTATGTGAGTTCCCAGACGTCTTTCCGGAGGAGTTGCCAGGAATTCCCCCAGTTCGAGCTATTGAGTTCGTTATTGAGCTAGAGCCTGGTACCCAGCCGATTTCTCGGCACCCGTACAAGATGTGTTCGAAGGAGTTGATTGAGCTCAAGAAGCAGTTGACAGAGTTGGAGGTAGGCGGTTTTATCCGCGCGAGCACTTCCCCTTGGGGTGCAGCAGCTTTGTTTGTCCAGAAGAAGGATGGGACTAGCCTGTTGGTCCAGGACTATCGCGGTATCAACAAGAATACCATCAAGAACAAGTACCCTTTACCCCGCATCAATGATCTGTTTGAACAGTTAAATGGGGCTAAGGTGTTTTCCAAGCTTGACTTGAGGATGGGGTATCATCAAATCCGTGTTCGTGAAGAGGATATTCCCAAGACCGCGTTCAGCACACGTTATGGGCTGTATGAGTTCACAGTCATGACTTTTCGGTTTTCAACTGCCCCTCCGACATTCATCAGAGCTATGAACTATTTGTTCCAAGAATGGATCGATGTGTTTGTGATCCTCTACCTCGACGACATTCTTGTCTATTCCAAGTCAGAGGCTGAACATGAGGAACATCTACGCCTGGTGCTGCAGAAGTTGAGAGAGCACCGGTATTACGCCAAGTTCTCCAAGTGTGAGTTTTGGCTGGACAAGGTCAATTTTCTGGGCCATGTCATCTCCGCTGAAGGAATTGCGGTTGACCCAGAACGAGTCCGCACTATTCAAGAGTGGGCTCCGCCGAAGAATATGAAGCAGCTAAGGAGTTTTCTCGGCCTCGCCAGTTATTGCAGGAGGTTTGTGCAGAATTTCTCCAAAATAGCCAAGCCAATGACTGAATAGTTGTGCAAAGACAAGAGGTACACTTGGTCACCAGCTTGCCAGTCAGCCTTCGAGGAGTTGAAAGAGAAGCTGACAACAGCTCCAATTCTCACACCGCCAGATGAGTCACAGCCAAATTGTGATGCCTCTTTGCAAGGTCTAGGCGGAGTTTTGATGCAAGGCAGGAATATTGTGGCTTATACCTCACGGCAGTTGAAGACAAGTGAGAGGAATTATCCCACGCACGACTTGAAGCTTGCAGCAGTTGTGCACGCTTTGGTCACTTGGCGACACCTCCTCTTAGGGAGGAAGGTGGATGTGTTCACGGACCACAAGAGTCTGAAGTACTTGTTCACTCATCCAAATCTGAACTTGAGGCAAAGAAGATGGCTTGAAACCATTACTGAGTACACATTTGATATTCAGTACACGCCTGGGAAGGCGAATGTCATAGCTGATACGCTGAGCCGAAAGGGCGATTGCAATAATATCCAGGTGCAGAAGATCCACCCTGATTTTTGTGATTCCTTTCGAAGACTCAATCTCGAGCTAGTTCCAGCAGGCTACCTTGCCAACCTTGAGGTAGAGCCCACTATCCATGAGAAGATTCGTGAAGCTCAGTCTGGCAGCTCAATGATACAGAAGGTCAAACAGGGTATTGCCGCGTGAGTTCCAAAGTACGGTTGATTTTCAGTGCATAATGACGGCACCGTGTTGTTCGAAGAGCGAGTTGTTGTTCCCAAGGAGGGAGATCTCAAAGAGGTCATCATGAAGGAAGCCCATGATTCCAAGCTGTCAATTCACCCTGGCAGTACAAAGATGTATCAAGATCTCAAGCAAAGCTTTTGGTGGACTCGTATGAAGCGGGATGTTGCCCGTTACGTGTCTGAGTGTGATGTGTGCAGAAGAGTGAAGGCACAGCACCAGAAGCCTGCCGGGTTGCTTCAACCACTTGAGATTCCGGAGTGGAAATGGGATCAGATTGAGATGCATTTCATCACAGGCTTACCCTTGTCGCAGAAGAAGAACAATGCCTTCTTTGTTGCCATTGACAATATTTCCAAAGTTGCCCACTTCTTCCCAGTGAAGGACTCCATTTCAGCAGCTCACTTGGCGGATTTGTACACCGCAAGAGTTGTATCCTTGCATGGCATTCCCAGGAAGATCAGTTCCGATAGAGGCAGCCTTTTCACCTCTAAGTTTTGGTAGGCCTTTCAAAAGGCGATTGGTACGATAGTGTTGTTCAGTACCGCTTATCACCGTCAGACAAGTGGGCAAGTCGAGCGCGTGAACCAAATCCTCGAGGACATGCTTCGGGCATGTGTCATCTCGTTTGGCATGAAGTGGGAGGAATGCTTGCCGTATGCTGAGTTTTCTTACAACAACAGCTATCAGGAAAGTCTACAAGCAGCACCGTTTGAAGTCTTGTATGGCCGGAAGTGCAGGACACCTTTGAACTGGTCCGAGACAGGTGAGAGGCAGCTGTTCGGTCCAGATGTGATCCAAGAGGCAGAGGACAGAGAGAAGATTGTCCGAGAGCACCTAAAGTCAGCACAGTCTAGGGAGAAGGCCTATTATGACAAAAGGCACCATGGTGTAGCGTTTCAGGTTGGTGATTGGGCGTACCTGAGAGTGTCTCCCTCGAGGGGAACTCACCTCTTTGGCATCAAAGGAAAGCTCGCTCCAAGATTTGTCGGACCTTTCCGCATCCTTGAGACTAGAGGACCTCTTGCCTATCGGCTCGAGCTTCTAGAGAGTCTGTCCATGGTGCATGATGTGTTCCATGTGTCCCAGCTAAAGCAGTGCTTCAAGCAGCCAGAGCAGGCTGTTGACTTGGGCGAGATACAGCTGAGTGCGGACCTTTCCTACTCAGAGCATCCAGTCCATGTTCTTGAGACGTCCGAGCGCAAGACTCGCAAGAAGACCGTCAAGTTCATGAAAGTTCAATGGGCACATCATTCGGAGAAGGAAGCAACGTGGGAGCGTGAATATCATCTCCGTTCTGAGTATCCTGAGTTGTTTCAGGCTTAGATCTCGGGACGAGATCCTGTGTTGGTGGGGGAGTGCTGTAACAGCCCATGTGCAATAAATAGAAAACACCATGAGATTGTACTTTGTCTGTTGAGTCTGTAACTTGGCATGATGCTAAACATTATAATTTCATGTGGTGATTTAAATTTGCACTGGGATTGGAGCCCATTTGGTTTGTTTGAATTTGCTTACAAAATGGTTCAAGAAGGGTGTTTGAAGATTTTTCAATGCTCCATGCATGCCCTCCTTGACCCCAAACTTGGCATAGCCAATTCCTTGCCCCTCCTAAGCTTTTTAACAGCCTTGCTCCATTTTTTGCAACTCTAAACATTTGGGCCACAGTTCAATGTGATTTGAATTTTTAAAAATGGCCCCACATTTTAGTTGCTCCAAAAATGCTCAGACCAATTTTATAAATTGGGGAATATTGCAAGGATTCCAAAACATATTTTTGTATGTTTTTCTCCTTTGAATTTTGCTCTGGAAAAATGCTGGAAGGATCTGTTATATATTTAATGGAAAACTCTCTCATTTTTACTCTAGAAACAGGTGAATCCAGGCCCAGCCTTCTGGCCTGGCTCCACTCACTGCAGCCCAGCCCAGCCGAATCGTTCCGTGGGAGCCGTCTGGACCGTAGGATCTTGATCCGACGCCACCCATAGAAGGGAGCGGTGACGGCCACCTGCTCCGTTAGGCCGCCGTCGCGGACGTCGAGAGAGGAGGCTGCCGGAGCCGTCCGGTGCAGCCGTCTCTGGCCGTCACATCACGCGTCGAGCCCACCTATAAGAACCCCGAGGCCTAGGGTTTCTTCCCCCCCCTCTCAATTAGATCTGCCGCCGCCTCTATGCTCGCCGGGGAGCTCCCCTATTCCCACCGGTGAGGTCTCGAATTCGTCGCCGTCATGTGCCGCCGTTGAGCCTGCGCTTGCACACGCCTTCCAGCCGCCCTTCCTAACCCGTCCCGACCTGCAGGAGCAGAAGGGGAGCTGCGCTGCGAGTTCGAGCCGACGACCTCCGCCACGGTCCGTCGTCTTCCCCGTCGTCGGTGGTCTCCTCCTCCTCCTCCGTGCGTTCGACGTCGCCCCCGAGCACACCAAGGTGAGCCAGCACCGTCCCCGTAGGTCATGCGTTAGATCCCGAACCGTGGGCGCGTTCCTCGTCGTTTCCGGCCGTTGTCGCCGTTGTTGCCATGCAGACTGTGACCACCGTGGCCGTGGCGAGTCGTATAGCGTTGAGAGCGTGTCCTGGGTGTGTCTAGAGCACGCGAAAGGCAACAAAGCGCCCACCTTTTGGCCCGAGTGCGAGTGCAGTCGCCTCTGTCTGAAGCTCTGTTGTTGCAACGCCGCCCCGTATTGCGGTGGAGTTGCCGTCGCCGTCGAGGCCGATTACGGCCAACCGTCGACGCCGGGCTGCTCTGGCATGTCCTAGCTGCAGATCCTGCGCGCTCGTCGTATAGATAGGCACCCCAGTGCGATGCCCGCCTCGTCTGAATGTCGTCAGCGCGTAGCCGATTTCTGAACCTGCTTCGCCGTCGCTCTGAACCCGGTGAGCTAGAGCTCTCACCGTGGCGTCCTATAGGGCGTGGCCTAGCTTCCCTGGTAGCTGGATGTGTGAGGAAGAGGCCCCGCGCAGCCACTGCCCGGCCGGCGACGTGTGCTCGACGCGAGCCTCGCCGCAACTGCGTTGTGTCGCCGGTCTGAACCTGAAGTTTGCGACAGGGGACAGGGGAGGTAACTCCTTGTTGGCTGATTCGTGTAGGTGTTCAGTTGTCGAGCGGTGGCGTAGTGGTAGAGGGGGCTGTGGTGGAGAGGCATGGTCTGGGTTCGAATCCCGGCCGATGCAACGCCCCCTTTTCCTTTTCTTTTGTTTGCCCGGGCCATGGAGGCAGGCTGGGCTTGGCCCAGTAGCTGCGACAGCCAGATGGGCTGGCACAGAGGGAGAAGAGGAGAGATGGGCTGGTTGCCGAATCCAGCCCAGCGCTGGTGCCCCTTTGTTTTTTTTATCTTTCCTATTTATTTTCTGTTTTGCTTTTTCTCAAATTGGTTTGAATTCAAATTCAAATCTGGTTTGGGGCTGCTGATCTTTTCTGTCTCAAGCATATCATGTCATATATGATTTTGGGGTAGCATTGTCCACTGATCTCAATGGTGAGGTCCAATTTGCATATTCCCCCTATATTTTTGGAGTGATGGTAAATTTGCATTTTAGCCCCCACATTTCTTTTGAATTTGCAATCTGTTTTGCAAATTCGAAGTGTGGCATATCTTATATCATTTTGGGGTAGAAAAATCTACGTGTCAGCATGATCACCTCTGTTTTTATGTTTGAGCAACATAAAATTGTGAACAATGTGGAAGGAAGTTGCACCCACATGTGACCATGCCATGATTGACTTTTCCCCTTGTCACTCTTTGATCTTGTGGGTCCCACAAGGTGGTACACCCATGCATCTTTTCCACACCTCCTGTGACCTTTCTTGTGTCAATTTCACCGGCACTACTCCGTCTCCGGAATCGATGATTACTTTTCACGTTGTTTTGTTTCTATTAAATGCATTGTTAATCATGCCATGTTGACATGTTACTTACACCAAAACTAAGGCTAAGACCTAAGCCATTTTACGTAAATAAAGTGCA
This sequence comes from Bromus sterilis, assembly GCA_950022295.1. Lineage (NCBI taxonomy): Eukaryota > Viridiplantae > Streptophyta > Magnoliopsida > Poales > Poaceae > Bromus > Bromus sterilis. The sequence goes on from OX465596.1 coordinate 238,867,044, forward strand.
TATGAAGTTGTTGACGTGTCGTCACCACCTTCATTTAAATCTGAATAGATAGGGTCACATCATGTCAATTAAACTTGATCATACCATCTTTGCATGTGCATTGTGCCCATTGCTTACTTGTGTGCCTTTTCCTTTCCGGTACTTTATGTTAGCACCTGAGACCGCCGAGGAGACTTACGTGGAGATTTCCGACACCGAGCCCGAGGATCCTGCTACGTCTGCTTCGACGATCGATTACCCAGGAAAGGGGAAGATTCATACCATTACATGATACCTTTCTGCCTACCTGCCTAGCTGTAGCCTAGAACGTTTGCTTGATCCTATCCACTTTGAGCATGCCACCTTCAAGAACCAAACAGCCATGATCCCCATGTCCCATCAAAACATTGTGTTGCTAAGTTACCGCTGTTCAGCCACTTCTTAGTATCAGTAGGAAAACTTGCTACTTACCCTATGCTATGGTTTGGGGTATCATGTTATTGAAAGAAGTTGGTTGATATTTATTATTATTATGTTAATTTATAATTGACGAAAGATGGGAGACCAGGCTGTTCCCGCCAGGTGTTTTGTTCTATTTGAGTCACCTAGGTCCCGAGTTCCGGGTATTGTGTTTCTTGAAGAGCGTGCCTAATCGTGTGTGGGATTCTATGGGGTCCCCTTGTCTTACCTATCTATCTTCATACGATTCTAGTGGTGGCCCGAGCTGATTTACTGTTTGCAATGTGTGTGTGCTTGTGGTACCCCAATTGTTTACAAACCACCTTGGGCCAGGAGGACTTGTGCCTTGGCTGGCCCACCTTGACCGGCTGAGGACCCGGTCTCATATGAGATTTAACCAGCAATCCAAACCTGGAGTCATACGGTAGAGACCGATTCGAGAGCGCGGCCGGCTTTTGAGTTGGGTGTCGACTCACCGGGGGCCACCCGGAGTTGTGTGTTGTTACTTAGAGGGACTCTGACGTTCCAAGGTTTCAGGCGTTTACTTAGCCAAATGGAAACCGGGCGTACATGCGAAGCCTATGATGGTCGGTTGGTACACCCCTGCAGGGTTAAATCTTTTCGAAAAGCCGTGTCCGCGGTTATGGACGACTTGAGACCTACTCCTTGTTCATAGAATAACATCAATCTGAATCATAATTAAAATTTGCCTACCGTGTGTGATAGAGGCGAAGGTGTCCCGATGTTTCGATGAGATGGTGGAGATCGATTATGGTGGAGTAGACTTTCACGACCCGACTACGAACGTGCGAAGACGTTGCGCCTTAGCGATCGCTAAACCAACTCCGAGAGGTTATTGATCCCGCGGATGCACGATCAACCTGACCATGAAGGTCTAATTCCTGCAAGCAATCGAAGAACAAGCAAGAACTAAGAATTGCAATCTGGATATTGCGAATATAAGATGAAAGATTACGAAAGTTGGGGTTCCAATAAGGTCTTGGCCTGGTCGGATGACACAAACGAAGAGCTCGAAGTTGCGGCTATGGCTAACTTAAATCTAATTAAAACCCAAGTCTAAACGACGCCCTAAGGGCTTTATATATGGGGGAACAGAGGGGATTTTCGTGACCCCTTGGAGGTGGGGTCCGAAAACAACCCTAACTCGGTTTCCCCACACATACGGACTCTAAAAACAGCCTATAAGGTGGTATTTCGAAATTACATGGGCCCAGCCCAATATTAAGGTGACGCAGCACCTATAATTGCCCTTGGACGAAAATAATGAAGTGGCATCTCGCGTATTTCGTCCAAGACTTCATGCGCGCCTTATGGTGGCTTCAAAGTGCGATAATCACCACGGGAAGCTCCGCTGTCCTTTCCCGCGCGCGCACCTTCTTCTCCATGCTTGATCCCGCTCCAATGACCATCCTTCTTGTCCATGCTAGGTCCTTCATTCATAAGCAAAACAAAAGTATCTAATTTAGGCAGTATCATATGTTCATGAACAATAGAAGGATTCGCAAGAAACGAAAGTACCTGATAATTTAGTTGACGTGCACGAGCTCTAGTAACTGGTCCAATATGTGTAGTTGGTGAGGATATGGGTGTAACATTAGTAGGGATGTCCTCATCATCCTCCCCTTCTTGAATTGAAGTCGTCCTCGACGGAAGCTCATCATCTTCTCCCAAATAAGCCTTCAAATCTGCAATATTAAATGTGGGACTAACCCCAAAGGCTGCAGGTAGCTCAAGTTTATATGCATTATCATTAATTTTCTGCAAAACCTTAAAGGGACCATCAGCTCGAGGCATTAACTTAGACTTGCGCAAATCAGGAAACCTATCTTTACGTAGATGTAACCAAACAAGATCTCCGGGTTCAAACACAACATGCTTTCGACCCCTATCACCAGCAAGCTTGTATCTAGCATTCATGCGCTCAATGTTTTCTTTAGTTAACTCATGCAGTTTTAATATCAATTCAGCACGTTGCTTAGCATCAAAATTAACCTTCTCCGAAGATGGAAGAGGTAGCAAATCAATAGGTGCACGAGGTAGAAAACCATAAACAATCTCAAAAGGGCACATTTTAGTGGTAGAATGCAATGAACGATTATAAGCAAATTCAATATGAGGTAAACATTCTTCCCACAGTTTCAAGTTACTCTTTAAAACAGCCCTAAGCATAGTAGACAAAGTCCTATTGACTACTTCAGTTTGTCCATCAGTTTGGGGATGACATGTAGTACTAAAAAGTAGTTTAGTCCCCAACTTAGCCCATAAGCATCTCCAAAAATGGCTAAGAAACTTAGTATCACGATCCGAGACAATAGTATTGGGCACACCATGTAAGCGAATAATCTCACGAAAGAATAAATTAGCAACATTAGCAGCATCATCGCTTTTATGACATGGTATAAAATGTGCCATCTTAGAAAATCTATCCACGACAACAAATATGCTATCCCTCCCATTCTTTGTTCGAGGCAAGCCTAAAACAAAGTCCATGGATATGTCCTCCCACGGAACACTAGGTACAGGTAAAGGCATGTATAAACCATGAGGATTGAGTCGTGACTTAGCTTTTTGACATGTAGTGCAGCGAGCAACAAAACGCTCAACATCCCGTCTCATCTTTGGCCAAAAGAAATGTGTAGCAAGTACGTCCTCCGTCTTCTTCACGCCAAAGTGTCCCATTAATCCTCCTCCATGCGCCTCCTGCAACAACAAAAGACGAATAGAGCTAGCTGGAATGCATAGCTTGTTAGAACGGAACACAAATCCATCATTAAGCACAAACTTGTTCCATGTTCTACCCTCTCTACAATTCTGCAATACATCTTTAAATTCCGCATCATTTACGTATTGATCTTTGATTGTCTCTAAACCGAAAATCTTGAAGTCAAGTTGTGAAAGCATAGTATAACGACGAGACAAAGCATCAGCAATAATATTATCTTTCCCCTTCTTGTGTTTAATGACATAAGGGAAAGTCTCAATAAATTCAACCCACTTAGCATGTCTACGATTAAGTTTTGCTTGACTTCTTATGTGTTTCAAAGATTCATGATCAGAATGTATAACAAATTCTTTGGGCCATAAATAATGTTGCCAAGTTTCTAATGTCCGAACAAGAGCATATAATTCCTTATCATAAGTAGAATAGTTCAGACTAGGCCCACTCAATTTTTCAGAAAAGTAAGCAACAGGTTTAGCATCTTGTAATAACACACCTCCCAAACCAATCCCACTAGCATCGCATTCAAGCTCAAAAGTCTTATTAAAATCAGGAAGTTGGAGCAAAGGAGCATGTGTTAACTTATCTTTCAATACGGTGAAGGCTTCTTCCTGTGCGGTACCCCAAGTAAAAGGCACATCCTTGCGTGTAAGCTCATTGAGAGGTGCAGCAATGGTGCTGAAATCTCTCACAAAACGCCTATAGAATCCAGCGAGGCCAAGAAAACTCCTCACTTGTGTGACCGTTTTGGGCTGCGGCCAACTCTCAATCGCCTCGATCTTGGCTTTATCAACTTCAATTCCCTGCGGAGTAACAACATAGCCAAGAAACGATACTCGGTCGGTGCAAAAGGTGCACTTCCCAAGGTTACCAAACAAACGTGCATTACGTAGAGCAATAAAAACAGCACGTAAATGATCCAAATGTTCCTCCAAAGATTTGCTATAAATCAGTATATCATCAAAATAGACTACCACAAATCGTCCAATGAAAGCACGTAAAACCTCGTTCATTAATCTCATGAAAGTGCTAGGTGCATTAGTTAACCCAAAAGGCATGACTAACCACTCATATAATCCAAACTTAGTTTTAAATGCCGTTTTCCATTCATCTCCTAATTTCATGCGAATTTGATGGTATCCACTACGCAAATCAACTTTGGAAAACATGGTAGAGCCACTTAATTCATCAAGCATATCATCTAACCTAGGAATAGGATGACGATAACGAATAGTAATATTATTAATGGCTCGACAATCAACACACATACGCCATGTTCCATCCTTTTTAGGCACTAATATAACAGGAACAGCACAAGGACTAAGGGATTCACGTATGTAACCTTTGTCGAGTAGCTCTTGTACTTGACGCTGAATCTCCTTTGTCTCCTCCGGATTGGTACGGTATGGCGCACGGTTGGGCAGGGAAGCACCGGGAATTAAGTCAATCTGATGCTCAATCCCTCGAATAGGTGGTAATCCCGGTGGTACGTCTTGTGGAAAGACGTCAATAAACTCCTGCAAAAGGTCAGTGACAACAGAAGGCAAAGAAGGAGGCAATTCCTCAAATGAAAACAAAGCTTCTTTGCACACAAAAGCATAGCACACATATTGACTAACATCCAAATCTGAAATATCAACTTTAGTAGCAAGCAAAGTTGGACTAGTCAATTTAATTTCATTAGACACAACAGAAGAAGATTTGCTATTAGTCTTATGTTGTTGCTCAAATTCTTTGGCTGCTATCTCATTTTCACTCTTATTTTTCTCCTGTTTAGCTTTACTAGCTCTAGCAAGATCATCTTTCACAATTTGTTCAGGAGACATAGGAAGTAAAGCAATATTTTTATCCTGATGAACCAGAGTAAACTGATTTGTCCTACCATGGTGTACAACATTCCTATCAAATTGCCATGGTCTACCAAGTAAAAGAGAGCATGCTTGCATGGGTACCACATCACAATCAACATAATCAGCATATGAAGCAATGCTAAAGTGCACACGAACAGAACGCGTTACCTTAATCTTACCACTATTGTTAAACCACTGAATATAGTACGGATGGGGGTGTGGTCTTGTGGTGAGAGATAGCTTCTCCACCAACTCCATGCTAGCCAAGTTGTTGCAACTCCCTCCGTCAATGATGATGCGAACCGAACGTTCTTTCACCACTCCCTTTGTGTGGAACAAATTATGCCTCTGGTTTTGCTCAGCCTTCGTTACCTGCACACTTAACACACGTTGAGCAACCAAACTAGCATATTTATCTGCATCATCAGGAGCCATATACTCCATATCATGAGCATCATCATGGGCACCCTGTTCCTCATGAGCAATGAGAACTAAAGTCTCCTCATCATAGTCACTCGCTGACTCATACCCACCATCCGCCGTAATAATCATCACACGCTTGGAGGGACAGTCTTTTGCGAAGTGACCTCCACCTTGGCACCTGCGACATTTAATATCACGATCTCGTGTTTGCCCTGTGGAAGCCATGGATGAAGAAGAACTCGCCGCTGGACCACTCTGTGCACCCTTGAATGGTGGCGCTGACTGTTTTGGTGGCTCCCTGTAAGAATGAGCGGCTGAAGCAGAGGGTGGAGCAGCAGGACGTGTGGATGTAGAAGGTCCACGCGATGTCCATGATGTATTTCGTCCTGCAGAAAAGTTAGGTCTCGTAGCGGCCTGTCGATCCTGCACTTCACGTTCAGCTTTACAAGCAAGATGAAACAAACGAGTAATAGTAGCATAGTCCTTGTATTCTAGAATAGTTTGTATCTCCCTGTTTAAGCCACCTATGAAACGTGCAAACATAGCTTCATTATCCTCTACTAGGCCACATCTAATCAATCCAGTTTGTAATTCTTGATAATATTCCTCTACAGAATTTTTTCCTTGTCTCAAACGCTGTAATTTTTGTAGCAATTCACGTTGATAATAAGGAGGAACCCAGCGAGTACGCATAGCATCTTTTAAAGCAGCCCAAGTAGCTGGAATATTAATAGCATGCAATCTACAATGTTCAGACCACCAAATAGATGCAAAACCCGTGAATTCACAAACAGCAACAGTAACACGTCTATTCTCAGGATATTGTAAACATGTAAAGCGTTGTTCAGTTTCTAACTCCCAAGTAAGATAAGCATCAGGAATATATCTACCCTCAAACGGCTTAAGATTCAATTTAAGTTTAGGCACATGTTCATCATCGCGTACCTGAGGGGGTGGTTGGTGTCGACCGTGGCGAATGTTGGGACGTGGACGTCCAGCTGGCTGTTCATAGGCCGCTTCTTGTTCCACCTCCTCCTCGTAATCACCCTCGTAGTTGTCGTCCTGGCCGACGTCAGAGGCAGCAGCAGCAGTAACAGCAGCAGCAGCAGGAGCACCAGCAGCTTGTCCGCCCGGAAACAGAATACGTCGTGCACGTCGTGGTGGCGGTGGCTGTGCTGGAGCGGCCGCAGGCTGTATAGGTAAGCGTGCGAGCAACTCAGTAAACTTGGCGTCGAGCTTGGTGTCGATCATCTTCTCCACACCATCAATCGCCTCTGTAAATCTGTTCTCGATGTCATTCACCTGTTCAGACATCATTTGTGCAAATTTATCATGTAATGCTTTGTTTGTCATATTCTCCCAATCAGGTGCATCCCGCGCCACTTCATCATGGGATCCTGGCATGGTTAGCAGAAATAGAAAACACACAGAAGTATGATCCTACTTCGACTAATGGGATGTGGGGTGGTGGAAAGCACAAATCCGTCAAGCTTTTCTTCAGTTCTTACCGATTCTTACCTAGCAGCAGGTGGTGATGTACAACCAACGGGTCAAAACTCTCAGAGATGTGGTAGAGCGATGGCCAGGAGGTGTCAACCGCACGAAGTAGAATATATGTGGAGCTGTAGGTAGGTTTGACAAATATGGTAGCAAAAAGCTCAACAGTAATCAAAACAGAGATGCAAAGTTGAATAAACACTCAACGTCGGTACTGTGCTGATCCTAGGCTAGACCGTACTAGAGACGCGAGCCTAAAACACCAACGAAAGCACGGCGCGGCACGTAATCAACTGAGAAGCACACTCTGAATTTTTTTTTTCTCTTTTTTTTTTTTTTTTTTGCGATGCGGGACTGCGGTGGCTGAAAAAGTGCGAAAAAATCACTATGGTGGCGAACGTCTCAAAATGAGTTTCTGGACCTAAGGAACGTATGGGCACGAAATTTTTTCACCCCTGAAATTTTTGGCCTAAAAACTGCTCTGAAATTTTTTTTTTTTTTTTTTTTTGGAAATCACCCCCCTTCTCTGGACGGAAAAAGTTTGGTGAAATCCGACTCTAACAACTCAAAACTAATCTGGCTACAGAGAGATCAGGATCCTTACTGATGGTGGAACTCAACTCGGACTCGTGAGACGTGGTGGTGTATATGGACTCTGCTTGGCGGAACGTGGTGGTGTATCTGCACTTGGATTGGCGGAACGTGGTAGGATGACTACTGTGCGGCGGCGACGTGGCAAACTGTGATCAGAACTCGAAACTCTAAGGGAACTAGACGCTAAGATCAGCAACTTGACACAACGATGCAACCGTAAATTCAACAAGGCAAGCTACTGTAAAGAAAACTGGATAAGGGCTCGGACTGTTTTGGAACGTGATGATCTAACCCTAATTTTGTTTTTGGCTTTTTCGTGGACTGTAGGTATGAAGAACAGAACCAATCTAGACTATGAAAACTGGTAAATCTCACCGAGCAACCTGGAAATCTGATACCACTTGATAGAGGCGAAGGTGTCCCGATGTTTCGATGAGATGGTGGAGATCGATTATGGTGGAGGCGACTTTCACGATCCGACTACGAACGTGCGAAGACGTTGCGCCTTAGCGATCGCTAAACCAACTCCGAGAGGTTATTGATCCCGCGGATGCACGATCAACCTGACCACGAAGGTCTAATTCCTGCAAGCAATCGAAGAACAAGCAAGAACTAAGAATTGCAATCTGGATATTGCGAATATAAGATGAATGATTACGAAAGTTGGGGTTCCAATGAGGTCTTGGCCTGGTCGGATGACACAAACGAAGAGCTCGAAGTTGCGGCTATGGCTAACTTAAATCTAATTAAAACCCAAGTCTAAACGACGCCCTAAGGGTTGTATATATGGGGGAACAGAGGGGATTTTCGTGACCCCTTGGAGGTGGGGTCCGAAAACAACCCTAACTCGGTTTCCCCACACATACGGACTCTAAAAACAGCCTATAAGGTGGTATTTCGAAATTACATGGGCCCAGCCCAATATTAAGGTGACGCAGCACCTATAATTGCCCTTGGACGAAAATAATGAAGTGGCATCTCGCGTATTTCGTCCAAGACTTCATGCGCGCCTTATGGTGGCTTCAAAGTGCGATAATCACCACGGGAAGCTCCGCTGTCCTTTCCCGCGCGCGCACCTTCTTCTCCATGCTTGATCCCGCTCCAATGACCATCCTTCTTGTCCATGCTAGGTCCTTCATTCATAAGCAAAACAAAAGTATCTAATTTAGGCAGTATCATATGTTCATGAACAATAGAAGGATTCGCAAGAAACGAAAGTACCTGATAATTTAGTTGACGTGCACGAGCTCTAGTAACTGGTCCAATATGTGTAGTTGGTGAGGATATGGGTGTAACATTAGTAGGGATGTCCTCATCAGTGTGAGTGCCTTGGTTGCTTTTCTTCGTCCAGGGGGGCCGAGAGGAGATCCACGTTGTGTTATGTTTGACGTAAGTAGGTGAATAGTGGACTTACGACACGATGTCACGTGTATTCTTGGATCTTACCTCTACTCTAATAGAACGATAGCCACCATATATGCTAGTGCGGCTGCAACCTTTACCTTTGTCTTGTCTTACCGTAGTGAGTTAGTTATCCTGTAATGATATAATCTCACCCCTGTTTTCCTTTTGTGCTTTTATTGTTTTGCCTGATTGGCCGCTGCAGTGGACTACTACCTTGACCCGAGCACTGGACGGTACTTCGTGGAGGTGCCCCCGGAGGATGACGATCCGTGGGTGGACTCTTTATGTGCAGCCCTCTCTAGGGCAAGTTGGATCTTGACCGTACTCGGTCGTGTTTGTCTTCCGCTTGTTGCATGATGTTCTGTTGGGTTCACGAACCTCTGAGATGTTGTAATAAATACCAGTGGCGATGTATGCCCTGGACTCTATATATTTATGTCTTAGTTTAAGTTCTTTGTTCATATACCTGTTCTCGAGAATCCGGCAGCGACACGAGTGCGAGTGTCGTGAGTCGGTGGCTCTTTATTCGCTACTAACTTGAGCGGGATGCGAAAGCGACTAATTCGAGTTAGCACTGCATCGGGGGCCTTACAAAGACAGAGCCAAGGCAAGACTACAATCAACCGCAAGCACTTGCTTGCAGACTCGGGGGCTACTCCCATCGGGAGCACTGCCGTGCCCCCGATGACAAAAACTACACAAGCAAACAGGAAACAAACTCACCAGCCTAGCTATGCGGTCGAAAAAGCGGACTTTATCTTCAACGGCGAGATCAAGACTGCCCAAGTAAGGATGACCTGGAGCAGCAGGCTTGCATCAGGAGCAACAACACCAGACGCCATTGGCGGAGCAGCAGTAGGAATCACACCCGCAACCGAGACAGCAGGAGTTACCGACGGTACGGGCTGACCTACAGCAGCCGAAGAATCCCCAGTATGCTTGGCAGCTACTCCAGAGTCAGTCGACTGCAGGTCGACAGTAGCCGCACTGGTGGAAGAAACAGCCGGAGCAGTCGTAGCGCTACAAGATAAACACCATCAGACAAAAGAACAGAGGAAAATAGCCCCCGTCGAGCATATTCTTACCCGCCACGCGCATAGCGAGTACGCAACAACCTCCCAAACTTGGGCCTTTTGCAGGCAGCAACGGGAGGAGACGGCTCAGCGGACGGTGCAGACGGCGGAACAACACCACTCGTCGCGTCAAGATCTTCGGCGCCCGAAGGCCGCGACTGCTTGACACGAAAGGGAGCCGATTCCTGACTATCTCCGGTCCCCGGCAGCTCGACCCCCATGGACTCGTCAGCACTAGTGGCACCCGCGAGCACGCTGGCACCAACACTCGGAGCAGCATCGTCAGCAGCGGAAGCATCTGGCTCTTCGCGAATATCAGCATCCTCCGGCTGCGGAGGGTTGCACAACACAAGAACGTGACCCTACAAAGCAAATAGCATCATCAGCAAGTAGTCAAGCAAACATCTAAATCAGAAGAGAAATTCAAAAACGCGAACCTGCGGCAGTGCATGATCAGAAGAATAAGGAAGGACGAAACCCATCTCAGAAACGCTCGAGCACTTGGTCACATGCTGGATTCGGGCCAAGAGGCCATCGGCATTAAGCTCCTCGGAGGAGCATCTCGTTGAGTCCTCGAGTCCCTTATACTGCCACATGGGACGGGCTCGAGACTGCAATGGCTAGACGCACCTCCCTATAAAAACAGAGATGAGCTCCCCACCGGTCAAGTTGTCCTTCAATAGAGCGATCCTCTTCAAGAATGGAGCCACTTCAGATGACTCTCTCGCAGACAAAGAATGGGACCATGAAGCCTGCTTGACCACTCGCGCCTCGGGATTAAATGGAGCGAGACCAAATCGCTGCCCAGCAACGGTTGATCCTTCAGATAGAACCAACTTTTCCGCCAAGCACTGACGGAGTCAAGCATCTCCAAATCAAAGTACGAATGTTTATCCCTAATGGATATACCCACCTGCCCCACAGCATACTCAGAGTTCGTCCTCTTTATACAAAAGAGGCGCTTCCAGAGCCCCCAATGGGGATATTTCCCCAAGAAGGCCTCACAAAGGGTAATAAAGCAAGCGATGTGAAAAATCCCATTGGGAGTCAAATTATGCAACTGAAGCCGATAGGAGTACAACAAACCACGAACAAAAGGGTGAATCGGAAGGGCTAACCCGCGAGGGAAGAACGCCTGAAAGCACACCCGCTCATTTGCCGTCGGAGCGGGAACAGGCTCATCCCCCGGAATCCGCACGGCATCTCCCGCCACCAAGCGATCAGCCATCAGCGACCGAGATCCGCAGGCAAAAAGGTCGAACGCTCCCACTTGCCAGACATCTTGGCCGACTCTGGAGCAGCACGGGAGCGCGTGGTCATAAATTTCGCAGCAAGTAGCAAAAGGAGGAAGGTGAAGGATCAAGAACAAGCGCAAAACAGAAGTGAGAGGAGGAAGGCAATGGATGGGTAAAACCTAAAACTTACCTAGCTGCTCGGTATTTAACCAACAGCCAGGCGAGAAGGGGCACCGGTCAATTCCAGCGTTCAGTAAACATGGCACGATCCCATGGCCGGCGAAAAGCATGGAAAACCCAATCGGCGCAGTAACAACACCGCCCACTACGCGCGCAAAAAGAGGACCATAATCACACGACGCGAAGTCATTTCCTTTGACAAGCTACAGTGGTCAAGATGCCAGAAGACCAAGCCAGCGTCACATACTAACAAGGCGTATCGAGTACGCTTCCCAGCCTCAGAATTTACACCTTTTAAATCTTTTACCGATGGGCAAAACATTTTACTCCCATCGGGAGCATCTCCATTAGAGTTTCGGGTGCTCCCTCACCTAAAGAATAAATATGTGCTTGAGTGGTCACTCACACTCACAGAGTCTCGAGTGCTCCCTCACTCGATAGGAAAAAGACGTGCTCGAGTGATTTCTCGCACCCATGAGATTCTCGGGTGCTCCCTCACCACGACACAAGATAAGCATACCTGCACTCGCCAGATCGATTGGTCCCAGAGTATCGGGTTGTAAGGCCCGATAAGCGGTACTGTTCCAGATCTAGGTGTTTCCACCCAGATCCGGGGACGAAGCACATATCGGTCCCACCGCGACATATGACAAAGCCATATGCCCCGGATTTCCAATATGATATCACAACATTACAGATACAAGGATACAACATCTCATACAATCGGCATACAACTGCCTTAAATACAATATAACAGCGTAAGATATGTGTCTGAGTACAGACTACAATCAAATGCCTACTGGCAAAGAGAAAAACATCGATCCCCCTAACCACACGGGTCCAGGCCCTCCGCCGGCACTCACGGCAGTTGAAGATGAGTGAGAGGAATTATCCCACGCACGACTTGGAGCTTGCAGCAGTTGTGCACGCTTTGGTCACGTGGCGACACCTCCTCTTAGGGAGGAAGGTGGATGTGTTCACCGACCACAAGAGTCTGAAGTACTTGTTCACTCAGCCAAATCTGAACTTGAGGCAAAGAAGATGGCTTGAAACCATTACTGAGTACACAGTTGATATTCAGTACACGCCTAGGAAGGCGAATGTCATAGCTGATGCGCTGAGCCGCAAGGGCTATTGCAATAATATCCAGGTGCAGAAGATCCACCTTGATTTGTGTGAGTCCTTTCGAAGGCTCAATCTCGAGCTAGTTCCAGCAGGCTATCTTGCCAACCTTGTGGTAGAGCTCACTATCCATGAAAAGATTCGTGAAACTCAGTCTGGCAGCTCAATGATACAAAATATCAAATAGGGTATTTCCGCCTCAGTTCCAAAGTACGGTTGCTTTTCAGTGAAAAATGACGGCACCATGTTGTTCGAAGAGCGAGTTGTTTTTTCACAAAGAGGGAGATCTCAGAGAGGTCATCATGAAGAAAGCCCATGATTCCAAGTTGTCTATTCACCCTAGCAGTACGAAGATGTATCAAGATCTCAAGCAAAGCTTTTGGTGGACTCGTATGAAGCGGGATGTTGCCCGTTACGTGTCTCACTGTGATGTGTGCAGGAGAGTGAAGGCACAGCACCAGAAGCCAGCAGGGTTGCTTCAGCCACTTGAGATTCCGGAGTGGAAATGGGATCACATAGAGATGGATTTCATCACAGTCATTGAAAATCTTTCCAAAGTTGCCCACTTCTTTCCAGTGAAGGATTCCATTTCAGCAGCTCAGTTGGCGGATTTGTACACCGCAAGAGTTGTATCTTTGCATGGCATTCCTAAGAAGATCAGTTCTGATAGAGGCACCCTTTTCACCTCTAAGTTCTGGCAGGACTTTCAACGGGCGATTGGTACGACAGTGTTGTTCAGTACCGCTTATCACCCTCAGACAAGTGGGAAAGTCGAGCGCGTGAACCAAATACTCGAGGACATGCTTCGGGCATGTGTCATCTCGTTTGGCATGAAGTGGGAAGAATGCTTGCCCTATGCTGAGTTCTCTTACACCAACAACTATCAGGCAAGTCTGCAAGCAGCGCCGTTTGAAGTCTTGTATGGCCGCAAGTGCAGGACACCTTTGAACTGGTCCGAGACAGGTGAGAGGTAGCTGTTCGGTCCAGATGTGATCCAAGAGGCAGAGGACAAAGTGAAGATTGTCCAAGAGCACCTAAAGGCACCACAGTCTAGGCAGAAGGCCTATTATGACAAAACGAACCGTGGTGTAGCGTTTCAGGTTGGTGATTGGGCGTACCTGAGAGTGTCTCCGTTGAGGGGAACTCACCGCTTTGGCATCAAAGGAAAGCTCGCTCCAAGATTTGTCGGACCTTTCCACATCCTTGAGACTAGAGGACCTCTTGCCTTTCGGCTCGAGCTTCCAGAGAGTCTGTCCATGGTGCATGACGTGTTCCATGTGTCCCAGCTAAAGGAGTGCTTCAAGCAGCCAGAGCAGGCTGTTGACTTGGGCGAGATACAGCTGAGTGCGGACCTTTCCTACTCAGAGCGTCCAGTCCGTGTTCTTGAGACGTCCGAGCGCAAGACTCTCAAGAAGACCGTCAAGTTCATGAAAGTTCAGTGGGAACATCATTCGGAGAAGGAAGCAACATGGGAGCGTGAAGATCATCTCCGTTCTGAGTATCCTGAGTTGTTTCAGGCTTAGATCTCGGGACGAGATCCTGTGATGCTGGGGGAGTGCTGTAACATCCCATTTGCAATAATATTAAACCAGCATGATTTTGAACCTTGTCTGATGACTTTGTAACTTGGCATGATGCTAGAGTTTGACATTTCATGTGATGATTTAAAATTTCAATGGGAATGGAGCCCTCTTGGTTTGATTCAAATTGCTCCAAAGTTCATTCAAGTACCTTCATGCAAATGATCTGTTTGCATGCTTGCTCTCCTTGATCCCAATCTTGGCCCATCCTTTTCTTTTGCAAAGCCACAAGTTTTCAAATGGTCAAATCATTTTTGTCATCACCAAAAACAGTGGCTATAGTTCAAAGTGATTTTGAATTCAAAAATGAGCTCACATTTTGTTGTTGCCAAAAATGCCCTAACCATTTTTGGAAATTGAGGAATAATGCACGGTTAATTATACATATTTTTATGTATTTTCCCACTTGTATTTAATCCAGAAAAACCCTGAATCCTTTATGTTTTATTTAAATAGAAAATGGATCAGCAGCAGGTTTTTTCTTTTCTTTTTTTTCAACTCCCTGTTGGAAGCCCAACCCACCTGGGCCTCTCATCCGCAGCCCAGCCGGCCTTGCCACCGAAGAGGTACGCGGGAGAGACGCCAGCCGTCGGATTGAGATCCAAGCGCCCTCCTCCATCTCCTTTCCTGCATGGCCGAGGTCCCCCCGAGCTCCCCACTCACAGCGACGCCGGCGTCGACGTCGATGCGGCCGACGTGGCCAGGAGGCCTCCCCTCCATATATTCCGAGCCCCAGAGCCCTCCTGGAGCCCTATGGTTCCACTCCTCCCTCCAATTTCCGCCGCCCCCGCCTGGTTCGTCCTCTGTTCCCTCCCCTGTTCCGCCATGGCCGCCGGCCAATTTCTTCAATTGCGCCGTCGTTGGTCCATGTCGTCGACCCCGCCTTCGCGTTCGCCTTCCTGCTACCTTTCCTGACCGTTCCCCGTCGCTGCTGTGGTTGCAGGAGCCCCGCCGCGGTCCCGCGACGACGACCTCCGCCACGGCCGCGTCTTCTTCCTCATCGCCGTTGTCTCCTTCCTCGTCGACCCGCGCCTCGCGCACGACCACAACACCCCCAAGGTGAGCCTCGTGGTGCCCTTCTTCCTCCCGTAGCGCGTAGCATAGTTTCTCGCGCGGTAGCTCGTCTGTTTCTTCCGCGCGTCGTCGTCGCCGACGAGCCCCCGTGGCCGCCTTGTCTATGACGTGCCTGGGGTGCGCTCGTGCGTGCCTAGGCGTGCTCTGCCCACGCATATGGACTCAAAGGAGTCCCTTTGCGCAAGATTTGGCCATAGCCACGCCCGTGTCTGAAATTTGCGTGTTGGGACAGTGGCGCCGCCGTGTTTTCCGTTGAGCCTCGCATCGCCGTCGTGAAGCGTAGGGCCGAGCTCGAGGTGCAGATGTGAAGACGGATGTCCCAGCTACGTGTAGAGCACCGTGGCCTAGGCGCCGTCGAGCTTTACACCCCGCTATGCTCGCCGGAGTTTGCCTCCGTGTTCGGGCTTTGAACGAGTTGTAGAGGCGTCGCCGCCGTGCTGTTCCCGTGTAGATCCCGGCGAGGTGGAGAGGAGTTGGTGGCCGTGGTGTGCATCCCTGCGTAGGGCTGAGTACCCTCTCGGGTTCCCCCATGGTGGAGTATCCGGAAGTGGCCGAAGTGTGAGCCGGTGGTCGCCGGAACCTCGCTGCAGTGGTGCCTGTCGGGTGCGTTTTCAGTTCAGTTAACCGAGAGGGGTTAACTTAACTCGTCAGCTGCATGTTTCGTTTCAGATAACAATTCGTAGTGAAGTGGCGAGGGCTGTGGAGATAAGCGGCGCGTCTCGAGTTCGAATCCCAGCCCGACGCCCCCATTTTTTGTTTTTGCAGAGGCTGACACCTGCGTCCCGCATGTCAGCGACCCAGGCTGTCCAGAGCCGAGTGGGCTGAGCCCAGTGCGGGCCAGAGAAGCAAGATGGGCCGGATTCGCCCGAGGCCAGCCCAGAGTGGCTGAGTCCTTTTCTTTTTCCTTTTTCTTTTGTTTTTCTTTTCTGTTTAAATTCCAAATTTGATTTGAACGCAAATTCAAATCTGAATCTGGACTTTTGAACTTGCCACCCCAAACATATCATGCCATATATGTTTTTGGGGTAGCTTGACCCACTGATCATCATGGTGAGGTCCAATTTTGCATTTTGCCCCTCTAAATAATTCGAGTGTGGCAATTTTGCAAATTAAGCCCTCCATTTCTTTTTTTTGTCAAGTTTTCCCAAATTCAAAAATGGCAAGGCCATACATGATTTTGGGGTAGTTTCTCCCAAGGATTTGCATGGTGACAGTGGTTTCTCCATTTGAGCCTTTTTCGAAATGCATGTAGTGCAATTTTGCACTCAGCCCCGTGAAACTCGTTTGAAATTGCAACTATGTTTGCAAATTCAAGTGGTACCATATCATATATGGTTTTGGGGTAGAATTCTGCAAGGTTTGCAATGGTAATGTCCATCTGAGGTTATGTGGAACTCAAGTGGACAGGGTGTGACCACCTTAACCAGAATCAGCCTATTCTTCCCTTCCTTGCATCATTCCAACCTCAGTGCATGTTGGCATCTTTTCAACTGATCCTTCAAGCTTTGTTTTCATGGCATCTTCATCCTTTTGTTTCAACCAGTCCCTAACATATTTTCTTATGCAATATGGCTGGGATTCCAAACTTTTTTTGCACCTTCCTTGTGTCAATTTCACCGACACTACTCCGTCTTCGGAATCGATGTTTACTTTGGACGTTGTTTTTGTTTCTGTTAAATGCATTGTTGATCATGCCATGTTGACATGGTACTTACACCTAAAATAAGACTAAGACCAAAGCCATTTTACGTAAATAAATTGCATATGAAGTTCTTGACGTGTCGTCACCACCTTAATTTAAATCTGACTAGATAGGGTCACATCATGTCAATTAAACTTGATCATACCATCTTTTCCTGTGCATTGCACCCATTGATTAATTGTGTGCCTTTTTCCTTGCCGGTACCTTACGTTAGCACCTGAGACCGCCGAGGAGACTTACGTGGAGATTTCCGACACCGAGCCCGAGGACCCTGCTGCGTCTGCTTCGACGACCGATTACCCAGGCAAGGGGAAGATTCATACCATTACTTGATACCTTTCTGCCTACCTGCCTAGTTGTAGCTTAGAACACTTGTTTGATCCTATCCACTTTGCTTATGCCACGTTCAAAACCAAACAGCCATGATCCCCACATCCCAGCAAAACATAGTATTGCTAAGTTACCGCTGCTCAGCCATTGCTTAGTATGAGTAGGAAAACTTGCTGCTTACCCTATGCTATGGTTTGGGATATCATGTTATTTAAATAAGTTGGTTGATATTTACTATTATTATGATGTTAACTTATACTTGACGAAAGATGGGAGACCAGGTTGTTCTCGCCAGGTGTTTTGTTCCATTTGAGTCACCTAGGTCCCGAGTTCCGGGTATTGTGTTTCTTGACGAGCGAGCCTAATCGTGTGTGGGATTCTATGGGGTCCCCTTGTCTTACCTACCTAGCTTCATACAATTCTAGCGGTGGTCCGATCTGATTTTATTATTTGCAATGTGTGTGTGCTGGTGGTACCCCAGTTATTTACAAACCACCTTGGGCCAGGAGGACTTATGCCTTGACTGGCCCACTTTCTCCGGCTAAGGACCCGGTGTCCCATGTGTGATTTACCGGGTATCCAAACCTGCGACAGACGGTAGAGGCCGATTCGAGAGCGCGGGCGGCTTTTGAGTTGGGTGTCGACTCACCGGGGGCCACCCGGAATTGTGCGTTGTTAGTTAGAGGGACTCTGACGTTCCGGAGTTTCAGGCGCTTACCTAGCCAAGTGGAAACCGGGCGTACGTGCGAAGCCTATGATGGGCAGTGGGTACACCCCTGCAGGGTTAAATCTTTTCGAAAATCCGTGTCCGCGGTTATGGACAACTTGAGACCTACTCCTTGTTCATAGAATAACATCAATTTGAACCTTAATTAAAACGTGCCTACCGTGTGAGTGCCTTGGTTTCTTTTCTTCGTCCAGGGGGACCGAGAGAAGATCCAGGCTGTGTTATGTTTGAGGTAAGTGGGTGGTTAGCAGACTTATGACGCGATGTCTCGTGCATTCTTGGATCTCACCCCTACTCTGATAGAACGAGTAACCACCATATATGCTAGTGCGGCTGCAACCTTTACGTTTACTTTGTCTACCGTAGGAAGTTGGTTATCCTGTAATGATATAATCTCACCCCTGTTTTCCTTTGTGCTTTTACTATTTTGCTTGATCGGCCGCTGCAGTGGATTACTACCTTGACCCGAGCACTGGACGATACTTCGTGGAGGTGCCCTCGGAGGATGAAGATGAAGTCGACCTCGTTCAGTAGATCCTACAGTTGGGTTTCGACGATCCGTGGGTGGACTCTTTATGTGCAGCCCTCTCTAGGGAAATTTGGATTTTGACCGTACTCGGTCGTGTTTGTCTTCCGCTTGTTGCATGATATTCTGTTGGGTCCACGGACCTCTGAGATGGTGTAATAAATTTCAGTGCGGATGTATGCCCTGGACTCTATATATTTATGTCTTAGCTTAAGTTGATTGTTCGTATACCTGTTGTCGAGAATCCGGCAGCGACACGAGTGCGAGTGTCGTAAGTCGGTGGCTCTTTATGCGCTACTAACTTGAGCGAGACGCGAAAGCGACTAACTCGAGTTAGCACCACATCCGGGGCCTTACAACTTGGTATCAGAGCCAGGTTGTACTCCTGAACTGACCTGTCACCCTATCTCAGAGCCAAGAACTCCTCACGCTTCCTGTCCATCAGGCCACTCGGAATATGCGCTGCTCTGAAGTCTGCAATGAAATCTTCCCACGTGATGATAGCATCGCCCTTGTTGGCCTTGTAGGTATCATACCAGCTGGCTACTGCACCCTGAAGCTGGAAGGAGGCGAAGGTGACGTATCGATGGGTCTGACGGTGTTTTCATTGAAGTGCTTCTTGATCTCTGCGATCCAGTCATCCGCCTTCAGCGGGTCTCGAGCCTAGGAGAACCTGGGGGGGTTGATAGCGAGGAACTGCTGCAGTGTGGTGTACTGTGGTCGATCATTCCTCTGGAAAGTCTGGTTCTGCAGCATCTGTAAGATCGCAGCTGTGCCCTGAGACACTGCGGCCACAGCCTCCCCAAGGATAGGGTTCTCTGGTGGCGGCATGTTCGCTCTTGGCATCCTGTATACAGGAACACTTATGAGAACATGGTTGAAACATTGAAGTAACCAGAAGATAAAGCAATATTGACAACAAACTTCCTCACGAGATATGAGAAAGCCGAAGGCTGAAATTCCACCAAGGTTAACCCGGAAAGTCGAAAGCTAGGTGCTACTAGAATCCCCAAACCGAGATCATCTGAATCAAAGATAATAATCCGCTAGCGAGCACACAACGATATATACGAGTGGTTGAAGACCTGAACGTTGAGACATCTGCCCTGAGCGGCCCGCCGAAGCGGTCTCCTATAGGGGGAGGAACCACATCCGAAAGATGCCAACCATCCCTGTATAGGAGTTTCACCTGAGGTTCGCCGTAAGCGAGGTGGAGTTGTCAACCCCAAGTGGCGGCTCAGTGTTCTCAACGTATGCCAACCCTTCTCGTTGCTAACAAAAAATTATAGAGGAATCGGAGCCTCATGTAAACGAGAACCTAGATTTGTTTTGAAAGGGGATAAGTTGCAGAGAGAAAACAGCGTTTCACTTCCTCACGGAAAAAGGGTGGGAGGGTGGGGTAAGAAGAAAAAGAAAGAGTTCCTACTCTCCGATTTTTCCTTAATAACTACTCCCTCCGATCCATAATAAGTGTCGCTCATTTTGTACTAAGCTAATACAATCTTTGTACTAGATAAACGACACTTATTATGGATCGGAGGGAGTACAAAATAGTTTCTAGACTCAACTTCGGCCAGTAAGGGGTCCTACAGTCAGTCCTGCTCGGATACCAAGTTGTAAGGCCCCCGATGAGGTGCTAACTCGAGTTAGTCGCTTTCGCGTCTCGCTCAAGTTAGTAGCGCATAAAGAGCCACCGACTCACGACACTCGCACTCGTGTCGCTGCCGGATTCTCGACAACAGGTATATGAACAATGAACTTAAGCTAAGACATAAATATATAGAGTCCAGGGCATACATCGCCACTGAAATTAATTACACCATCTCAAAGGTCCGTGCACCCAACAGAATATCATGCAACAAGCGGAAGACAAACACGACCGAGTACGGTCAAAATCCAAATTGCCCTAGAGAGGGCTACACATAAAGACTCCACCCACGGATCGTCGAAACCCAACTGTAGGATCTACTGAACGAGGTCGACCTCATCGTCATCCTCCGGGGGCACCTCCACGAAGTATCGTCCAGTGCTCGGGTCAAGGTAGTAATCCACTGCAGCGGCCGATCAGGCAAAACAGTAAAATCACAAAGGAAAACAGGGGTGAGATTATATCATTACAGGATAACCAACTTCCTACGGTAGACAAAGTAAAGGTAAAGGTTGCAGCCGCACTAGCATATATGGTGGCTACTCGTTCTATCAGAGTAGGGGTGAGATCCAAGAATGCACGTCACATCGCATCATAAGTCTGCTAACCACCTACTTACCTCAAACATAACACAACCTCGATCTTCTCTCGGCCCCCCTGGACGAAGAAAAGCAACCAAGGCACTCACACGGTAGGAAAGTTTTAAATAAGGCTCAAATTGATGTTATTCTATGAACAAGGAGTAGGTCTTAAGTCGTCCATAACCACGGACACGGCTTTTCGAAAAGATTTAACCCTGCAGGGGTGTACCAACTGCCCATCATAGGCTTCGCACGTACGCCCGGTTTCCACTTGGCTAGGTAAGCGCCTGAAACTTCAGAACGTCAGAGTCCCTCTAACTAACAACACACAATTCTGGGTGGCCCCCGGTGAGTCGACACCCAACTCAAAAGTTGGTCGCGCTCTCGAATCGGCCTCTACCGTCTGTCGCAGGTTTGGATGCCTGGTAAATCACACATGGGACACCGGGTCCTCAGCCGGACAAAGTGGGCCAACCAAGGCACAAGTCCTCCTGGCCCAAGGTGGTTTGTAAACAACTGGGGTACCACCAGGACACACACATTGCAAATAATAAAATCAGCTCGGGCCACCACTAGAATTGTATGAAGCTAGGTAGGTAAGACAAGGGGACCACATAGAATCCCACACACGATTAGGCACGCTCGTCAAGAAACACAATACCCGGAACTTGGGACCTAGGTGAATCAAATGGAACAAAACACCTGGCAGGAACAGCCTGGTCTCCCATCTTTCGTCAAGTATAAGTTAACAACATAATAATAATAAATATCAACCAAGTTCTTTAAATAACATGATATCCCAAACCATAGCATAGGGTAAGCAGCAAGGCTGAGCAGCGGTAACTTAGCAATACAATGTTTTGCTGGGATGTGGGGATCATGGCTGTTTGGTTTTGAACGTGGCATAATCAAAGTGGATAGGATCAAACAAGCGTTCTAGGCTACAACTAGGAAGGTAGGCAGAAAGGTATCAAGTAATGGTATGAATCTTCCCCTTGCCTGGGTAATCGGTCGTCGAATCAGACGCAGCAGGGTCCTCGGGCTCGGTGTCGGAAATCTCCACGTAAGTCTCCTCGGCGGTCTCTGGTGCTAACGTAAGGTACCGGCAAGGAAAAAGGCACAAAAGTAAGGAAGGGGTGCAATGCACAAGCAAAGATGGTATGATCAAGTTTAATTGACATGATGTGACCCTATCTAGTCAGATTTAAATTAAGGTGGTGACGACACGTCAAGAACTTCATATGCAATTTATTTACGTAAAATGGCTTTGGTCTTAGCCTTATTTTAGGTGTAAGTAGCATGTCAACATGGCATGATCAACAATGCATTTAACAAAAACAAAAACAACGTCCAAAGTAAACATCGATTCCGAAGACGGAGTAGTGTCGGTGAAATTGACACAAGGAAGGTGCAAAAAAAGTTTGGAATCCCAGCCATATTGCATAAGAAAATATGTTAGGGATTGGTTGAAACAAAAGGATGAAGATGACATGAAAACAAAGCTTGAAGGATCAGTTGAAAAGATGCCAACATGCACTGAGGTTGGAATGATGCAAGGAAGGGAAGAATAGGCTGATTCTGGTTCAGGTGGTCACACCCTGTCCACTTGAGTTGCACATAACCTCAGATGGACATTACCATTGCAAACCTTGCAGAATTCTACCCCAAAACCATATATGATATGGTACCACTTGAATTTGCAAACACAGTTGCAATTTCAAACGAGTTTCAGGGGGCTGAGTGCAAAATTGCACTACATGCATTTTGAAAAAGGCTCAAATGGACAAACCACTATCACCATGCAAATCCTTGGGAGAAACTACCCCAAAATCATGTATGGCCTGGCCATTTTTGAACTTGGGAAAACTTGACAAAAACAAAACAAATGGAGGGCTTAATTTGCAAAATTGCCACACTCCAATTATTTAGAGGGGCAAAATGCTAAATTGGACCTCATCATGATGATCAGTGGGTCAAGCTACGCCAAAAACATATATGGCATGATATGTTTGGGGTGGCAAGTTCAAAAGTCCAGATTCAGATTTGAATTTGAATTCAAATCAAATTTGGAATTTAAACAGAAAAGAAAAACAAAAGAAAAAGGAAAAAGAAAAGGACTCAGCCTCTTTGGGCTGGTCTCGGGTGAATCCGGCCCATCTTGCTTCTCTGGCCCGCACTGGGCTCAGCCCACTCGGCTCTGGACAGCCTGGGTCGCTGACATGCGGGGCCCAGGTGTCAGCCTCTGCAAAAACCAAAAATGGGGCCGTCGGGCTGGGATTCGAACTCGAGACACGCCGCTTATCTCCACAGCCCTCGCCACTGCACTATGAATCGTTATCTGAAACGAAACATGCAGCTGACGAGTTAAGTTAACCCCTCTCGGTTAACTGAACTGAAAACGCACCCGACAGGCACCACTGCAGCGAGGTTCCGGCGACCACCGGCTCATACTTCGGCCACTTCCGGCTACTCCACCATGGGGGAACCCGAGAGGGTACTCAGCCCTACGCAGGGATGCACACCACGGCCACCAACTCCTCTCCACCTCGCCGGGATCTACACGGGAACAGCACGGCGGCGACGCCTCTGCAACTCGTTCAGAGCCCGAACACGGAGGCAAACTCCGGCGAGCATAGCGGGGTGTACAGCTCGACGGCGCCTAGGCCATGGTGCTCTACACGTAGCTGGGACATCCCTCTTCACATCTGCACCTCGAGCTCGGCCCTACGCTTCACGACGGCGACGCGAGGCTCAACGGAAAACACGGCGGCGCCACTGTCCCAACACGCAAATTTCAGACACGGGCGTAGCTATGGCCAAATCTTGCGCAAAGGGACTCCTTTGAGTCCATATGCGTGGGCAGAGCACGCCTAGGCACGCATGAGCGCACCCCAGGCACGTCATAGACAAGGCGGCCACGGTGGCTCGTCGGCGACGACGACGCGCGGAAGAAACAGACGAGCTACCGCGCGAGAAACTATGCTACGCGCTACGGGAGGAAGAAGGGCACCACGAGGCTCACCTTGGGGGTGTTGTGGTCGTGCTCGAGGCGCGGGTCGACGAGGAAGGAGACGACGGCGATGAGGAAGAAGACGCGGCCGTGGCGGAGCTCGTCGTCGCGGGACCGTGGCGGGGCTCCTGCAACCACAGCGGCGACGGGGAACGGTCAGGAAAGGCTGCAGGAAGGCGAACGCGAAGGAGGGGTTGACGACATGGACCAACGGCGGCGCAATTGAAGAAATTGGCCGGCGGCCATGGCGGAACAGGGGAGGGAACAGAAGACGAACCAGGCGGCGGCGGCGGAAATTGGAGGGAGGATTGGAACCCTAGGGCTTCAGGAGGGCTCTGGGGCTCGGAATATATGGAGGGGAGGCCTCCTGGCCACGTCGGCCGCATCGACGTCGACGCCGGCGTCGCTGTGAGAGGGGAGCTCGGGGGGACCTCGGCCACGCTGGAAAGGATATGGAGGAGGGCGCTTGGATCTCGATCCGACGGCTGGCGTCTCTCCCGCGTACCTCTTCGGTGGAAAGGCTGGCTGGGCTGCGGATGAGAGGCCCAGGTGGGCTGGGCATCCAACAGGGAGTTGAAAAAAAAGAAAAGAAAAAACCTGCTGCTGATCCATTTTCTATTTAAATAAAACAGAAAGGATTCAGGGTTTTTCTGGATTAAATACAAGTGGGAAAAATACATAAAAATATGTATAATTAACCTTGCATTATTCCTCAATTTCCAAAAATGGTTAGGGCATTTTGGCAACAACAAAATGTGAGCTCATTTTTGAATTCAAAATCACTTTGAAATATAGCCACTGTTTTTGGTGATGAAAAAAATGATTTGACCATTGGAAAACTAGTGGCTTTGCAAAAGAAAAGGATGGGCCAAGATTGGGATCAAGGAGAGCAAGCATGCAAACAGATCAATTGCATGAACATGGCACTTCAATGAACTTGGGAGCAATTTGAATCAAACCAAGAGGGCTCCAATCCCAATGCAATTTTAAATCATCACATGAAATGTCAAACTCTAGCATCATGCCAAGTTACAAAGTCATCAGACAAGGTACAAAATCATGCTAGTTTAATATTATTGCAAATGGGCTGTTACAACACTCCCCCACCAACACAGGATCTCATCCCGAGATCTAAGCCTGAAACAACTCAGGATACTCAGAACGGAGATGATCTTCACGCTCCCACGTTGCTTCCTTCTCCGAATGATGTGCCCACTGAACTTTCATGAACTTGACGGTCTTGTTGCGAGTCTTGCGCTCGGACGTCTCAAGAACACGGACTGTACGCTCTGAGTAAGAAAGGAACGCACTCAGCTGTATCTCTCCCAAGTCAACAGCCTGCTCTGGCTGCTTGAAGCACTGCTTTAGCTGGGACACATGGAACACGTCATGCACCCTGGACAGACTCTCTGGAAGCTCGAGCCGAAAGGCAAGAGGTCCTCTAGTCTCAAGGATGCGGAAAGGTCCGACAAATCTTGGAGCGAGCTTTCCTTTGATGCCAAAGCGGCGAGTTCCCCTCAACGGAGACACTCTCAGGTACGCCCAATCACCAACCTGAAACGCTACACCACGGTGCCTTTTGTCATAATAGGCCTTCTGCCTAGACTGTGCTACCTTTAGGTCCTCTCGGACAATCTTCACTCTGTCCTCTTCCTCTTGGATCACATCTGGACCGAACAGCTGCCTCTGACCTGTCTCGGACCAGTTCAAAGGTGTCCTGCACTTGCGGCCATACAAGACTTCAAACGGCGCTGCTTGGAGACTTGCCTGATAGCTGTTGTTGTAAGAGAACTCAGCATACGGCAAGCTTTCTTCCCACTTCATGCCAAACGAGATGACACATGCCCGAAGCATGTCCTCAAGTATTTGGTTCACGCGCTCGACTTGCCCACTTGTCTGAGGGTGATAAGCGGTGGTACTGAACAACACTGTCGTACCAATCGCCTTTTGAAAGACCTGCCAGAACTTAGAGGTGAAAAGGCTGCCTCTATCAGAACTGATCTTCTTAGGAATGCCATGCAAAGATACAACTCTTGCAGTGTACAAATCCGCCAACTGAGCTGCTGAAATGGAATCCTTCACTTGAAAGAAGTGGGCAACTTTGGAAAGATTGTCAATGAAAACAAAGATGGCATTGTTCTTCTTCTGCGACAAGGGGAAGCCTCTGATGAAATCCATCTCTATGTGATCCCATTTCCACTCCGGAATCTCAAGTGGCTGAAGCAACCCTGCTAGCTTCTGGTGCTGTGCCTTCACTCTCCTGCACACATCACAGTAAGACACGTAACGGGCAACATCCCGCTTCATACGAGTCCACCAAAAGCTTTGCTTGAGATCTTGATACATCTTCGTACGGCCAGGGTGAATAGACAGCTTGGAATCATGGGCTTCCTTCATGATGACCTCTCTGAGATCTCCCTCTTTGTGAACAACAACTCGCTCTTCGAACAACACGGTGCCGTCATTATGCACTGAAAAGCAACCGTACTTTGGAACTGAGGCGGGAATACCCTGTTTGATCTTTTGTATCATTGAGCTGCCAGACTGAGCTTCACGAAACCTTGTCATGGATAGTGGGCTATACCACAAGGTTGGCAAGATAGCCTGCTGGAACTAGCTCGAGATTGAGCCTTCGAAAGGACTCACACAAATCAGGGTGGATCTTCTGCACCTGGATATTATTGCAATCGCCCTTGCGGCTCAGCGCATCATCTATGACATTCGCCTTCCCAGGCGTGTACTGAATATCAACTGTGTACTCAGTAATGGTTTCAAGCCATCTTCTTTGCCTCAAGTTCAGATTTGGCTGAGTGAACAAGTACTAACTCAGATGACCGACCGACCGTAGGATCCCTTTTCTGGCCGAAGTCGAGTCTAGACAAAAACTATTTTGTAGTTACTAAGTTAGTTATCGGAGAGTTGGAATCTTTTTACTCCTTACCCTTGCTCTAGTCAGGACAAGTGTCGTAAGTTTTTTAATCTTGACTTATCCCCTTCAAACTCTAGGGTCTCGAGTGAGTGGAGTTTCGGAACCGTTATAATGCCTTGCTTGCAGCGTATTGTCTTCATTTCGATCTCAGGTTGGGAATTCCTGTAGTACCTTTAGCTTCTCCGATTTTGGGTATCATCTGGGTCATCCATTGCCATCCCTCCTTTTTCCTGGTGTTTTTAAGACTTGCGTCGAAAATCACTATCCCTTACCTCTGTACTCATGATACTACCCCCAAACTCTTTTCAGGGTTCTTGATCGACAACATGTATGGTGATCGACGTTTCACGTGGAGACTCGACGACGATTAGTTAGGCGGTTCCCGGCGGAGGGCCTGGACCCGTGTGGTTATGGGGATCGATGTTTTTCTCTTTGCCACTAGGCATTTGCTTGTAGTCTATACTCAGACATGTATCTTCCGCTGTTGTATTGTATTAAGGAAGTTGTATGCCGATTGTATGAGGTGTTGTATCCTTGTATCTGTAATGTTGTGATATCATGTTGGAAATCCGGAGCAGATGGCATTGTCATATGTCGCGGTGGGACCGATCTGTGCTTCGTCCCCGAATCTGGGTGGAAACACCTAGATCTGGAACAGTACCGCATATCCTTCCTTACAACTTGGTATCAGAGCCTTACCGACTGTAGGATCCCTTTTCTGGCCGAAGTTGAGTCTAGACAAAAACTATTTTTTAGTTACTAAGTTAGTTGTCGGAGAGTAAGATTATTTTACTCCTTATCCTTGCTCTGGTCAGGAAAGGTGTTGTAAGTGTTTTAATCTTGACTTATCCCCTTCAAACTTTAGGATCTCGAGTGTGTGGAGTTTCGGAAGCGTTACAATGCCTTCCTTGTAGCGTATTGTCTCGATTCCGAGCTCAGGTGGGAATTCCTATAGTACCTTTAGCTTCTCCGGTTTCGGATATCATCTGGGTCGTCCTTTGCCCTCCGTCCTTTGGCCCGGTGTTTTTACGACTTGCGTCGAAAATCATTATCCCTTGATCTGGTTTTCGCGATCGTTCTTCCTCTTGACACCGACGGTTTCGTATTTTCGACGATGTCGTCTCTCTGCGGAAGTTTATCTCGACAGAAGTTCGACATCGACATGGAGCAGAGTCCCTTGTTGGTGGTGTTGAAGATTGTCTACTTTCTATTTCTCTCCCCCCTCTCCCCCAGATCATCCTGTATCTCAGGACGAGGTCCCTTGTTGGTGGTGTTGTATTGTAACAGCCCAGATTTTGCAAAAATAAATTTTTTTTTTCGGTGTGAATTATTTGTTTTTCTGATTTATTTGCGGTGTTTGCGTCCCCGATTTATCGATCGGCGATTATTTTCCCCCCTCTTATCTCGTATCGGACGGAGACCGACCCTTGCCACCTTGACTCTCGACCTTTGCGACACCGGGTTTCACCCGATCACCGTCGCGAAACCGCACGAGACCAGCCGCAACCAACGGAACGAAAAACCCCGTTTAATAATTAAATGGGTTATTCTTATAGCGCGGCAGAAAGTGTTCTCGGAACGGTTCCAGCGCGAGGAGAATGCCACCGGCTCGGCGCACTAATCGCGTAGTTCGAAGTTTTACCCGAATCGGAGGTACTGCGGACCCCGGCGGTCAGAAACGTAAACACCACGCGCGCGAGAGAAAAACCGGGGATGTTTTTGCAAACTGCCAGCCACCGGGGCTATATAAAGACCACCACACTTCCACCCCTTTCTAGGGTTTCCCTAGCGACAAAATTGCAGCCACACCCCTCCACTTTGCCCCAAAAATACCCCATTTTTCGTCCAAAACAAACCCCAGCTGCTTCCGGCCGTTCGACCGGGCGATCGGAGGGCTACGGGCGCGCCACGTCACCTTTTTTTTCTTCTCTCTCCTCTGCCAGTGGAGAAGCTCGATGCCGCCGCCTCGCCTCGGCCAACTCCGGCAGCCGCCGGCCTCCCCTTTCCTGTGCGCCTTCCTCCTTCCCTTCTTCTCTCCCTTCCCCTCCTCACCTCCTCTTTTCCTCTCCTCGCAGAGCCACGCCGCGCCGCCCACCATTGCTGCCATGAACCCGAGCTCCGGGAGCTCACGCCGGTGCCTCCAGCGGCCTGATCCGGCGGGGTCTGGGTCACTCCTCCGCGCCGCCGCATGCTGGCCGGAGCAGCTGCCGGTGAGCGCCGCCTCCAGTTCCCGCTCGGAACGAGACGACCGGACCGGCCACCGCACATGGGCCAGCCAGGCCAGGCGGAGCCCAAGAACACTTTCCGGCGCGCTATAAAAATAAATCGTTTAATTATTAAACGGGGTTTTTTCGTTCCGTTGGCTACGGCTGATCTCGTGCGGTTTTCACGACGGTGATCGGGTGAAACCCGGTGTCTTAAAGGTCGAGTGTCAGGGTGGCAAGGGTCGGTCTTCGTCTGGTACGAGATAAGATGGGGAAAAATAATCGCCGATCGATAAATCGGGGATGCAAACACCGCAAAAAAATCAGGCAATCAAACAATTCACACCGAAAACAAAAAATTTACTTTTTGTGAAAACTGGTTTGTTACACGGGTGCTCCCTCATCCCGAGAGCGAAGGCGATACTCAATTGATTACTCGCAGAACTCTGAGTACCCGAGCACTCGGAGACCTCCCGAGCAAGTACTCCTCTACATTACTCCTCGCCCGAGCGCTCGACAAAGCTCCGGAGTGAACGCTGAAACAGCTCACTTGATTTTTTATTCCAAGTGGGTGCATTAAAAACTAGGCTCCGTGCCTCGATAAAAAATACATATTCCTGGAACACGATACACTGTGCCCAGATGCCACGCAATCCTAGCGTGTAGGTAAGACCCTGCTGCGCAGTTCGTCTGGGCTAGGACTTGTCGCAGAGCGATTTCACTCCCAATCTTTCCCATGCTCTTGTATGATAGAAAAAGGTGGGCGGACACGCCTAGGCTACGAACCTTACTGGCGGAAATTGATCAATGTAAGACCTGCAGCGGCATGACTTTTTCTCGACACCAGTGTTCCAAGCTCATGTCGAGGGACGTGAGTTTGATTGGGCTACTGCGGTATTTGCCACTAGTGCAATTCACCAAGGCTCGACCAGTCGACTCCTTGGGCCCTTTCCGCTCAGCATTCCCTCGAAACAGGTTTTGTCATGGCCCTAGACTGCCAGCGACCTGCGGTTGAAACTTGCATACATCGAAACGATGCAAAGAATGGACTCGAGTCCCTGCGCGACTCTTCGAGCCCCCCAGGCACTCGGGGCTACAGACGAGGGGGTGACCCCACGACTCCTATGGATGGGCCTACCCGGTGTACCCGAAGACAGAAGGCCCACAAAGATGCCGCTTGGGTCCAGCCTTGGCCCACTAGTGGCACCGACGTAGGAGTCCACGACTAATAAGGAAGGCTTAAACCTGGCGTACAAGGCAAGCTTAGGGTTAGGAAATACTATCTGTAATCTAGGACGGACTCCCCAAGACCTGGCCGACTATATAAAGGCTAGAAGGGGAGGCGTCAAGGATCACCCAATACGCAATCTGTAACCCCAGCCTTGTGCGCACTAGCCTTGGCTTTCCCTGTAATCGCATCTCCAAGCAATAATATCGAGCAGGAATGTCTCCTCCTGTTAGCCGACGAGCTATCGTTCAACCTGTGCCTCTCATGACTAACCCAGTGTCCCATACCATGGGATTTGCCGGGGTTGATCCCCTTCAGGAAGTATAGCACATCACAAGTCATACGAAGCCGACTTACAAGGAAGTTCATACCAACACGCAAAATGTGAAACAACAATTCCTATTCATAAGTCAATCAAAGGAATCTTATCAGAGAGCCGGTTGACCCTGCACTTATCTGATCAAAGGTTGTTGTTATCATGCGTACAGTTGACTGCTACACGTTACATATGTACATCCAACACTACTTCCAAACATTGTGCATACTTCGAGCCATCAGCCCTGAACTGAGGAAAGCCAAGAGCCAGCCTGCCCGAGTCCAAGCTCGGGTGATAAACTTTGCATAAGGTAAGTGTTTGGATCACGCCCTTCCGGCAAGCCGACTTCTTGTCCTCTTCCACCCATTCGGGGTCCCTGGAAAGTTCCTGCATAAAATTACTGTTCAAAGTTGGATGCAACAAGCTTCCTGAAAGAGCATTGATAACCCGGCAGCCACCAAGATGCATGCCGACTATGAGGTTGCTAATGGCCGAAAAGTCATCACCGCCTCTCTTCAGCAATGAACGTCTTTCCCCTAGAACTTTTCTCATAAATAAGAACAAAGACAAAACATCCCCTTTTCAAGTAAATGGCACGGAACATAAAAACACATGATAACAAATTAATACTTACTCAAAACGTCCTTGGACAGCTCCGAAAGACGTTGGCGCAAGGTCTCCAATTCATATAGAGCAACCAAAGAATCGTCCATAGCTCCCTCTTTGGCCTGCTCTTTTGAAAGCCCATCGGCTTTCGGAACCTCCAACTCTTGAAGGTACCCTTCACGTGATCGCATGGCCTCGCAATCGACGTCCTCTTGCCAGCTCGTCTCAGCGGATTGAATTACTTCAGCAGGCTCCAGGACCACTTGGGTAAACCTCATATCATCTCTAGGACCAGAGTATTTACACATGAGCCAGGAGCGCACGCTTAAGGGCTGGACTTTCCATGCAACCCAATACTTCGTCAGATCAATAGCACTCAGGCCGTGATATAAAAAAAGGAAGTTGACCCGTCGGAGGATCATCTCAAACTCCTTGTACTCTTTGCTGGGCCAAAAATTCAGAATTGGAGAATATACAAGCCGATCCTCACGGAAGCCAGGCAGTGACGTCTCATACTCCGGACTAGTATCCTTGCAGTCGAAAAAGGACCTTTTCCATTCCTTGGGATGGATCTGAAGCTTCATCTTGGGGAAATTGTGGCAACCTTGTCGTCGTATGGAGACAGATCCACACTCCACGAGACATCCTCCACTTTGTTCCATCTTCTTGTTCCCATAGAAAAATTCCTGAAACAGAGGAATTGATGGTTTCATTTGGATGTACACCTCGCAGAAAACACTAAAGTTGTTGATATTCAGAACAGAATTGGCTGATAAATCTTTAGGGTGCAGCCCAAAAAATATCAGAAGACTTCTGAAGAAGAAGGACCCGGGAGGATGGAATCGACGGGTTACATCATCTGCAAACACTACAAACTCGTTCTCCTTAGGATGGGGTCGAGTCTCGTTAAGGGGGAATCACCACCCAATGGATTCTTGGGATGGGAGTAATCCATGAGCCTGTAGCTTGGAGATCCGGTCTAGGTCAACTAAAGACCCGACCCAGTCGGCGTTTAGGGTAGTCTTGACATTGGCTTTGTTCCTCTTGGCGACTCCCCCGGAAAATGTCAAATTGTCTGAATAAGTCAAAGAAGAAAACACATGCTAAGTCAGCAGCCGAATAGGGATTGGCATAAATCACAATCTAACTCTAAAATGGTAATGAGAATATCACGGATTGATTGTGGATAAATATCACAAAAAGATTCTCCCAAAGCTCTTTGAAGTTTGGATAAAGAAAGAAAGAAACCGCGGATCATTTGGTCAAAATAAATTCAAAGATGCAGACTAGATATTCCAGGATTAAAATAGGAATGGGTGGACAGGTGTTCAGTAAAAAGAAACTTACGAGTACGAAGATTGGCACAAGTCTTCTGTAGATCAAAAAAAAGATAATCGTCGTCCAATTGAAGAAGCTCGCAAGTACGGAACCCTCCTTCAGAGCCCTTGAGCAAGCCACAGAGGAAGATGAAGGATGAAGAAGAAAGTGTAGAGGATGGAGGGGGAAATGGATCCTATTTATGAGGACCCCGATTCAACCAACAATACAAAAAACCCGCACTGTGAATAAATAGAGGCTCCTCGATCCCCTCGCATGACATGACGGGATGATGCGGGCGGTGCCTCGATCTTGGTGTGGGGAAAAGATTACGTGCAAGATTTATGAATATAACTGTTAGAAACCTGGTGACACTTGTATCCCCGAAAGGTCTTTTCTTATCTCTACCGGCTCTATGGAAATGATTCGTTCTTAAGAGGAAGATTTCCCTGAAGCCAGCTTCACGCCAATCTTGGGGGATACTGTTGGGGGGATAATTCACAGACCCGGAAGGATTAGCAAGAAGGCCTCCATGTTCAAGATGAAGGGAGTCGGCCCATGGGACGGCTCGTTAAAGAGAAGGCCGAGAAGAAGATTCGGCCTATGAACCAAACGACTTAGAATATCAATACCAACGCCAGAAGGAAGGAGTCCAAACTGCCTTGGAATACAAGATAGCCATCTAAGAGATAGAATAGGACTCCTCCTCGTGTTGTAATCGGATTCATTGTAAACCCTAGGACCCGGTGTGTATATAAGCCGAGGTACTGGGTCATCCAAAGGGCGAATCAATCTAGATAAGTTCTTGAGACACCAACAACTTCTAGTGCCCTTATAATCCAGATCTCCCATATATAATACAAGAAAGGACAAAAAATCCATGTTTCTCTCTTGTGCCGATTCATCGTACCGACTTCCCACCGATCGACTCTCTCTCCTCAAAATCGCTCATAGCTAAGGACCCGCTTTAAGTTCTCTATGAGGACATCTGGCGTGGTTTTACCACGACAAGATTCATATCGTACTTCCGTGCCTCATGTTGCTTTCTTGATTTTGTTTGCTTGTGATTTATTCATAGTAATAGATGCATCTCCGTTGATTGACTTTCTAGTTTTTACTTCTTGTGTGCTCCTGTGGATACTCTCGGAGATGATGCGAGCTTGCGATCGCCTACACCTTTGGAATTTTCATCTCAATAGGTAAGGGGGGCATATATCATGCTTTATAGCTGACGAGGGGGTGACCCCACGACTCCTTCATGTGAGACTACGTGGTGCGTATGAAGACAGAAGGCCTGCTGGGAAGCTACGACAAGCCCACGATTGGCCCAACCAGGCACCGACGTAGGAGTCCGCGACTAACATGGAAGGTGCAACTTGGCGTACAAGGCAAGACTAGAACTAGGAAACCATCCTTGTAACCTAGTACGGACTCCCTGAGACCTAGCCTAGTATAGAAAGGCTAGGAGGGGAGACGTCCAGATCAACTCAATACGCATCTACTCATCCTAGCTTTGCGAGAACTCGCCTTGGCCTCCACTGTAATCGCCGCCTCACACAATAATATCGAGCAGGAAGTGCTTCTCCTGTTAGCCGACGAGTATCGTCCAACCTGTGCCTATTCTATGACTAACCCAGGGTCCCAGACCATGGGATTTTCCGGGGTTGATCGCCGTCAATTGGCGCTGTCTGTGGGAACTTCGCAGGTTGGAATCCCGATCTCGGCGGCCTCATCATCGGCACTCGTCAAGGCAGCGACTCCATCAGCACTCATCGACTCTATGATCCGGGCAGACTCCGATCTATTCGGATCCCTCGGTTTCATGGCTCACCTCCCGGCCCTTCGACCGGCTTTCGCCGACCTTCGCACTCGTGTCAACCTGATTTTTGGAGCATATCAAATCTACATCAACCACTGGGGAGTCATCTGTCTCACGTATCGCGCTCGAGCACCTGCAACGGCAGATCCTACATCAGCAATCGAAGCAGCACCCGCCCGCGTGACGACTCCGCGAGTCAGCCACGACCCCCAGCCTGACGACTTGAGTGGTCCATGGAAGAAGCGCAACATGCAGGCAAGCAAGACGACAGTCAAGACGTTGTCCCAAGTGTTCATGGAAGAAATCCACGAGCCAACCACAGTTGACATAAAACAAGATGATGACCCGAGCAGTCGCAGAGACAACCGCTCGAATAGCAAAGACAGTGACCCTGACAACACCGGTCAGGTCACCGTCACACTTGGAGAACCAGGAACCATATGATACGTCCCAAACGTATCTATAATTTCTGCTTGCTCCATGCATGTGTTGTGTAACTTTTCCATGTTTTTCTTGAACTTTCATACACTTTTGAACCTATTTGGACTAACCTACTAACTCACTGAACCCAGTTGCCAGTTTCTGTTTTCTGCTGTTTTTGTATTTCAGGTTTTCCGGCCATTAAAAGTGCTCCAAAAATTCCGGGAGAAATATATAAAAAATCAGCGCAACAGAAGCTTCCGGAAACTCCAAAGGAGTGGAGGAGTGCCACCACTAGGAGGCCAGGATGGCCCCTGGCGCAGCCCCACCCTAGGCCACGCCAGGAGGCCTACTGGCTGCCTGGTGGGTCCCCTCGACGCCCCCCTTCGCCTATATTTACCCCTCGGGGTGGAAACCCCTAGGACGGATTCCTTTTTCGCGATCTCGCCTCTGTTCCGCCACCGCCGCCGTTTCTAGATCGGGGATGCCTGGAGAAGATGCTCCGGCACCCTGCCGGGAGAAGCTACCCCCTCCGGGAGACCCTCCATAGCCATGGACGCCTCCCGTATGTACCGTGAGTAGTTTCCCTTAGACCATGGGTCCGTGACCAGTAGCTATGTGATCTATCTCTCCCCCTTTTGTCCTTCCACTTCGACTCCTCGTGAGCTGCCTCACATGATCGAGGCATCTATGTAATTTCTGCTATTTCTATGCTGAGTTTGTTGGGATCTGATGGATTATGAGACTATGTTCAGATTGTGATGAGTAATATATTTGGTTCTTCTCTTTTATATTTTGTTCTTGAGTAAATTCTTGCATGTTCTCCGTTGCGGTTTTTCTTTGGCCAAGTATTTTATTTGCAACTCCAAGAGAGAGCGTTATGCTCGATTATGGGTTCAGCCCCTCGATGTCTAGCTTGAGTGACAGAAACATGAGACTAGGGGATGTGCTGTTGCCACCAGGGATAAAACAACGATGCTTGCACCTGCGGGTGCAAGGATTGTTTACTTTACGCATAGTTCTTTTAATCCAGTTGTCTGTTGCTTTGAGTTTACACTTTGCGTGGGATTCGCAAATTAATACGAGCAAGATGATCTGGATAGATATCTCAAGGTGGATGATTCGTAGTAGATGCAGATGGATTTCGGTCTACTTACCTTGGCGTACTGCCCATTGCTTTTGAGCCCTTCCTTTCTTTGCAGCATAGTTAGCATTGCGGTGCCTTCATAATCCTGTCAATTGCCCAACAGTGATTTGTTTACCTCGCTAGCACTTTTATCGTCTTTTGGGAGAGAGACATCAGTAGTGAAAATCACGGGACCCCGGTCCATCTTCATATCACTGTTTACACCCTTATTACTTTCAGTCTTTACTTTCAGTTGCCACTATTATTATCTCTTGCGTTGATCCTTTGTAAACAGCAAGGCCGGAGGAATTGACAACTCCTCTGTACTCGTTGGGAGAAAAGTTATTTGTATCTGTGTGCAGGTCCAGGTGAAGCTAGCAACCTCGGCGCCATTGTTAACTTTACCACCTTCTTGTATCCTTCGGAGTCCTACGGGAGACAAACCTTGGTATCTTTGCCAAGGGAAAACTTGCCGCTGCACTATATCTCACTCTGCACTTGGGGTAATCAACGAGGGCTTGAAGAGTATTAACACTCTTGTCATCAGCAAGTTTTCTGGCGCCGTTGTCGGGGACTCCAGTCTACAAGATAGGGGAGTTTCACACTATCTTTTACCTTTGCTTTTTAGTCTTGTTAGTTTACCTTTCAGTTTTTAATTTTGTGTCCTTAATCAAAAATACCAAAAATACCTGCTGCTACCATGGGTTCCAATGAAAACACTAAGTTGTGTGACTTCACTAGTCACAACAACAGTGACTTTATCTTCACTCCTATTGCTCCACCTGCCACTTCAGCAACTTCTTATGAGATTAAACCTGCTCTGCTTAACCTTGTCATGAAAGATCAATTTTCAGGAGCAGGAGAAGATGCTGCCTTGCACCTAAACAACTTTATCGAGCTCTGCGACATGCAGAAGTACAAGGAAGTGGATGGAGACATCGTCAAGCTGAAGATTTTTTTCCTTTCTCTTTGAGAGGAAGATCCAAGGAGTGGCTACAATCTTTGCCCAAGAACAGTATCGATTCTTGGAACAAATGCAAAGATGCTTTTATAGGGAAGTACTATCCCCCTGCTAAAATTATTCAATTACGGAGTAACATTATGAATTTCAGGCAATTGGATAATGAACACGTTGCCCAGGCTTGAGAACGTATGAAGACGCTTGTCAAGAACTGCCCCACACAGGGACTGACTACCTGGATGGTTATCCAGACTTTTTATGCAGGCTTGAACTTCACCTCGCGGAACCTGTTAGATTCGGCCACGGGAGGAACTTTTATGTCAACCACGCTTGGTGCTGCCACAAAGCTACTACATGAGATGATGCTGAATTACTCGCAATGGCACACCGAGAGATCTCCAACCGGTAAGAAGGTAAACTCTGTCGAGGATATCTCCTCTTTAAATGAAAAGGTTGACCTTATCATGTCTCTAATTACCAAGCAACCTTCTACTGATCCTCAAGATGTTCCTTTAAATTCTTTGGTTGCTCAGGAGCAAGTAGATGTTAATTTTGTCTCTAGAAACAACTTCAACAATAATGCTTATAGGAGTAACTTTGGTAGCAACAATCCTAGGCCTTTCCCATCCAACAACTATGGGAACAACACTTATCCTACCACCAGAAACTCCACTTCAGAACTAGAGACCTTGCTTAGAGACTTTATCACTACCCAAAAAGCCTTCAACAAGAATGTGGAAGAAAAACTAGCTAAATTAGATAACCTTTGTTTGAAGGTAGACAACTTAGCCCTTGATGTTGAGATGTTAAAAATTAGAACCTCTCCTCTTGAGGAGAGTAAGGTCACTCCTATTAATGCTATCCAGTTACAAATCAATGAAAATATTAGGATGATGGCTAAACTCAAAGAGAGATGGGCTAGAGAAAAGGAGGAAGAAGAGAGAATTAAGAGCCTTCCTACCTACCACACTGTAGCTACTATCCAAGTAGTTGAGGATGTCCAAACTGTTAGCACCCATCACACCCCTAGTCCCACTGGACCTATCAATGGGGATGCTACCACCTCAACCATAGATGAAGAAACCTCTATGAACATAGAGGCTTTCAAACAAGTGAACCTAAATGATATCACTACCTCCTTGATAGATAGTAGTGACCTAAACTTTGACAACTGCACTTTACCTGAAGTTATTGGTTTACTACACAAGATGTCTAGAGACCCCCACACTAGCACACTCAATCTTGCCTTCACAGAGCATATCACCAATGCTCTAATCAAAGTTAGGGAGGAGAAGCTTAGACTAGAAGCGTCCATACCTAGG
Organism: Bromus sterilis; assembly: GCA_950022295.1. Classification (NCBI taxonomy): domain Eukaryota; kingdom Viridiplantae; phylum Streptophyta; class Magnoliopsida; order Poales; family Poaceae; genus Bromus; species Bromus sterilis. Next base: position 238,905,026 of record OX465596.1, read on the forward strand.
AAGCTAGAAGATGGTTGGGATCCTATGATAAAAATTAAATTGAATAACTTCTCTTGTTATGCTCTTTGTGATGTTGGACCAAGTACCTCTGTTATGCCCAAAAGAATGTATGATATGCTTGAATTGAAACCTTTTGATTCTTGTTCTTTTGGTGTTCGTCTTGTTGATTCTTCCGTAAAGAAACCTTTGGGGAAGATCGACGATGTTATTATCATTTTCAATGACAATTATGTTCCCGTTGATTTCACTATTATGGACATTGAGTGTGAGCCCTCTTGTCCAATTATTTTGGGACGTCCTTTTCTTCGCACAGTTGGTGCTATCATTGAAATGAAAGAGGGAACTATCAAATTCCAATTCCCTCTTAAGAAAGGGATGGAACATTTCCCTAGGAAAAAGATTAAGTTACCTTTTGAGTCCGTCACACGAGCTAGTTATTCTCTTGAAAAGACTTGATCTTCTGCTTTAAGCCTAGCTAATGGCTCTAAAGAAGCGCTTTCGGGAGGCAGCCCGCAACGAATTTAGGTTTTTCTTTTTGCTTTTGTTCTGTTCTTCGTGGTCTTGATGATCGTTACTACTGTAGCAACATCATTGTATCTTTACTTTTCAAGCTTTGTGCCAAGTTTAGCCTCATACGGCGAGGGAAGTAAAAGTTGTGACATGCTGTCGAGAAAACCGATTCTGTCCTCGTGACTAGAAAAATCATAGAAAAATCCCAGTTCGTCTTTTTGAGCTGAATGTTTTACACAGCGTGCTCTATAAAATTACGAAACTTCCGTATGTTCTGAGTTTTTTGATTTGAGTTGCAGAAGTACCCCTAAAAAATTCGTTTCTATCTGCTGTTCTGTTTTTCACAGATTCTGCCACGTTTTGTCTCTCTTCACTTTTGCAAACCTTAAGCTTGTTTTTTATTTGCAAAAACCTTTTGGAAATCTTGGGAAACAGTATATCTTCCTGGAAATCTTTATTTGCAGTAGAGGAAAATTATTTTATTAGGGTACTAACCTCTCTAATCAGCCTACAATGAGTTATGTATGAAGGGAGTTTTAAAGTGCGCGATGGAGGATGATGAAAGAAGATTCAGGAGGGTCAAACGCTCAAGCTTGGGGATGCCCATGTGCACCCCCAATAAATATTCAAGGAGACTGAAGTGTCTAAGCTATCCCCATGCATCCCCTTCTTCATCAACAATTATCAGTTCGTCTATCGTTGCACTATATTTTTATCACTTCATGAGTTATGTGCTTTTCTTGGAGCGTCTCGCTCTTAGGTTTTTTTTTGTTTTCTTTTGCTTTGTTTTCTGTAGTAACAAGTTAGATCCCAGCTTACTTTCTTGTGTGTGGGAGAGATTCACGCTCCGCTTGAACTAGAACTCCTCATAGGATTTTCATGCTTATTCTTTTAGTTGTGAGCTGTTCTTTTTCTTTTCATAGTTGTTGTTCTGTTTAGTTGAAGTGCTTTAGTTTTTCTAGAGCTTTTATTTTTTTTTCTTAGGTTGAACTTTCTATAGGTTGCATGTTTTATCTTGTTAGAGAGTTTGCCTATTGCACTGAGTTCTGTGTCTTGACTGAAAGTAGGTAGTTAAAGTTGCTGTTCTCTTTGTAGTAGTAACTTGCAATAGTTTTGAGGTATTGATTAGAGTAATGTTTGAACTTATGGTGTCAAGAGCTCTTGCCTATTAGTGATATATGTCGTATTTTGAGCAATCCGTGTGTTTTTCAAAAACCAAAAACCCCTGTTGAGAACTCTAGCTACTAGATGGATCACTAACCTCTGGAGGGTTCGAATATTAGAGTACACTCACGTACCATGAGTCGAGGATGCGCAAGGATAACCAAACCCCCATACACTTCTCCTCGGGGTACCTGTCTCTTTGTGAACCTCCTGATTAGATTGAGAGTTACCGATAATAAGTGCATGAGTTCTTCGGACTAATGTGAGTATTCGAAAGTTGACACTTCCACCCACCTATACTTTTTCTAGCCTCTTCGATACCGTGCATTACCATTTCTCACCTCGAGAGTTGGCGCATACTTCGCCAGTGCATCCAAACCCTTGGCACGATACACTCTGTCATCATAAGCCTCCTTATATCTTTCCTCAAAACAGCCACCATACCTACCTACAAGGCATTTCCATAGCCTTTCCGAGATACATTGCAATGCAACATCCACCTTCTCATGACTTGATCTTCATGTCATACATGCTACTTGCTTGATCGATGAGCCGAATGCTAGTTGGGCCTTGCCCTAATCATTGCTACATGACGCGCTAGTATCATTGCATATCCTGCTATCCTGGCAGAAGCATACATTTGCATCATGATAGTTACATTTTCTTTGTAAAGTGTGAAAGATCTCCTATATTCTTGTAAAATATAGAGTATTGCCCCTAAAGTGAGGAAAAGATCCCAAAGAGGACAAAATCAAAAGATCCCAAAGAGGACAAATGAGAGTTAAATAGAAAGAGCCATTGAGGCCACCGAAAAAATAAAAGAAAAGAGAAAAAAAAGAGAGAAGGGGCATACTACTATTCCTTTTGAGAGATCCACACTAGTACTTCATCTCCTATCCCCTGTACTCCATAGAGATCATCATCATGCATATAGCTATGTGGGGACCCTTCACACTATAGAACTTGGCTTGTATATTCCAATGATGAGCCTCCTCAAACGAGCTCTAGGTCTTCTTGAGCAAGCAAGTTAGATGCACCCCCACTAGTTCACGTGGAGAGCTTTTAGCTCACATGTGCATCCGTTTTATGGCAATCCCTAGTCCTCACATCATATCTATCATATGGCCTTCTCTCGCCTATGATTGTCCTCATTGATGTGAGCCTTTCACACCTTTTTGTCTTGCTCCTCCACCTTCTTTCTGTTTCGCCTTTTAGATGTCAACTTTTTTGCTCAGGCTCATCCATTGCATGAGTGCTCAAAATATCGAAAGGGAGTGGATCCGTTTGACTTGTACCTGACTAGTGGTCTGGGGACGAGTCCAGATAAGAATCCAAAGGACACCAAGTGTGAAACTTTAGTAGATAGTTGTTCTCAACAAACTTATTTTTTCTCTCGTATTTCCCTATCCCTTGCTTGCACGCAAACACCATCTGGAGACATTCGAGTCACGGACAGCGAGAGCTCTTGCACCTTTTGTTCTTTTGTTGCTTGTGTCAATGCTAATATAGACTCTTGCTTGTTAAGACTTGAATTGAATTGCATGCTTTGATTGCTTTACTTAAAATTCCTTTTATGGTTGTGTGGCATGTCACCACAGAAATTATGCTTGTTATCATTTACCTACTCGAGGAAGAGCAGGAATTAATCTTGGGGATGTTGATACGTCCCAAACGTATCTATAATTTCTGCTTGCTCCATGCATGTTTTGTGTGACTTTGCCAAGTTTTGCTTGAACTTTCATACACTTTTGAACCTATCTGGACTAACCTACTAACTCAGTGCACCCAGTTGCCAGTTTCTGTTTTCTGCTGTTTTTGTATTTCAGGTTTTCTGGCCATTAAAAGTGCTCCAAAATTTCCGGGAAAAATATATAAAAAATCAGCGCAACAGAAGCTTCCGGAAACACCAAAGGAGCGGAGGAGGGACACCACCAGGAGGCCAGGAGGGCCCCTGGCACGGCCCCACCCTAGGCCGCGCAAGGAGGCCTCCTGGCTGCCTGGTGGCTCCCCTCGACGCCCCCTTCGTCTATATTTACCCCTCGGGGTGGAAACCCCTAGGACGGACTCCTTTTTCACGATCTCGCCTCTGTTCCTCCGCCGCCGCTGTTTCTAGATCGGGGTTGTCTGGATAAGCTGCTCCGGCACCCTGCCGGGAGAAGCTAACCCCTCCGGGAGACCCTCCATAGCCATGGACGCCTCCCGTATGTACCGTGAGTAGTTTCCCTTGGACCATGGGTCCGTGACCAGTAGCTATGTGATCTATCTCTCACCCTTTTGTGCTTCCACTTTCGAGTCCTCGTGAGCTGCCTCACATGATCGGGGCATCTATGTAATTTCTGCTGTTGTTATGCTGAGTTTTTTGGGATCTGATGGATTATGAGACTATGTTCAGATTGTGATGAGTAATATATTTGGTTCTTCTCTTTTATATTTTGTTCTTGAGTAAATTCTTGCATGTTCTCCGTTGCGGTATTTTCTTTGGCCAAGTATTTTATTTGCAACTCCAAGAGAGAGCGTTATGCTCAATTGTGGGTTTAGCCCCTCGATGTCTAGCTTGAGTGACAGAAACATGAGACTAGGGGATGTGCTATTGTCACCAGGGATAAAACAAAGGTGCTTGTACCTGCGGGTGCAAGGATTGTTTACTTTACGCATAGTTCTTTTAATGCAGTTGTCTGTTGCTTTGAGTTTACACTTTGGGTGGGATTCTCAACTTAATACCAGCGAGATGTTCTGGATAGATATATCTAGGTGGATGATTCGTAGTAGATGAAGATGGATTTCGGTCTACTTACCTTGGCGTACTGCCCATTGCTTTTGAGCCCTTCCTTTCTTTGCAGCATAGTTAGCATTGCGGTGCCTTCATAATCCTGTCAATTTCCCAACTGTGATTTGTTTACCTCGCTAGCACTTTTATCGTCTTTTGGGAGAGAGACATCAGTAGTGAAAATCACGGGACCCCGGTCCATCTTCATATTACTGTTTACACCCTTATTACTTTCAGTCTTTACTTTTAGTTGCCACTATTATTATCTCTTGCGTTGATCCTTTGTAAACAACAAGGCCGGAGGAATTGACAACTCCTCTGTACTCATTGGGAGCAAAGTTATTTGTATCTGTGTGCAGGTCCAGGTGAAGCTAGCAACCTCGACGCCATTGTTAACTTTACCACCTTCTTGTATCCTTCGGAGTCCTACGGGAGACAAACCTTGGTATCTCTGCCAAGGGAAAACTTGCCGCTGCACTATATCTCACTCTGCACTTGGGGTAATAAACGAGGGCTTGAAGAGTATTAACACTCTCTTGCCATCACCATACCAAAGAAAACATACAAAGGAACGGAGCATAGCAATCACATGAGCGATGAGCCAGAAAGCAGCAAGCACCAGACCCCGGGCGTGGCGAAAGAGGACCATCACGTAGAAAAAATCTACCTGTCCAAGGAAGCACTCACTAGAGTAAGAGACGCAGTAAAACGCGGCAAACTACTCCCGGAGAACGCAACACGAGACGAGCTCAGAGCATACAACAAGCTGGCGAGTGACGTCACCAAGAGAACAAGACAACAACGCTTAGAATTAGAGAAGCAAGGGAAAACTACCATCGACCCAAGGAACAACCGCAGGCCATCTGCCAGAAGCGAATCCTCCGACTACGTCTCCCCCATCCGAGCCAGATCCAGATTCAGCAATCTGAAACGCACGAACAAGAAGAAGGTGGCCCGCAAGCTAGATGACGACTTCAAGCTAGAAGAGGACGACGACGAGGAAGAACAACTCACGCCAGCCGAAGCCCTTTTCACTGCCCAAGAGTACCTAGCTCGTGCTCAAAAAGGCAAGAAAGGCAGCTTAGATCACAACACAACAATGGCACTCAAAATAATGAAAGACGCCATCTCAGCCCCCAAAAGAGCAGGCGCAAGACGGGCTCCCCGTGAGCAGACCCCGGACAGGGACCCCAGTTCACCGGACGACGACAGCAGCGACGACTGGCGCAAACGCCCAAACAAAAACAAAAACCACGACAGCGACGACAACAGCAACAGACGCAACAGCAATCGGCGAGACGCATGCGACGACATAACACAAAGCAAAGTCAACCGGGGAAGACGAAGGCGAGCAGCCCGCGAAGAGTTATCGGACGAGCAAGCTTCCGATGAGAACGTAGAACCATGCGGAGCACTGTGCTTCACACGGTCCATACGGAAAACAAGGATGCTGAAAGGTTTCAAGCTAAACTCCACAACGCACAAGTACGACGGGGTGGAAGAACCAGAAGCATGGCTCGACGACTACCTAACGGCCTTAAAATTCCAGCGTGGAACCAATATCACAGCAATGAAGTACATACAACTCATGCTCGAGAGCTGAGCACGACACTGGCTGAAGAACCTACCACGAGGATCAATCGACTCCTGGAGGCAGTTCCGCAGTGCCTTCATCGAGAACTTCGAGTCCACTTACAAACGACCGACATCACTCGAGGAGCTGAGAGCCTGCAAACAAGGATCTAGAGAATCCCTGCGAGCATACATCCAGCGATGGACCATAGTGAAAAAAATCAGCCGAGGACATATTAGACGAAAGCGCAATCGACGCATTCAGGAGGGGCTTGCAAAAAGATCGACTTCAAGGAGCAGCTCGGGCAGATGAAAGTCCGAACACTCACATGACTGCTTGACGAAGCCAAAAACTGGGCAAATGGAGAAGACTCCGTACGGAACGAATCGGAGATCCAGACAGCACGCTCGGAACGCGACTACGACTACCACACCAGAGACAGAGGATTCGACAGAAGAAGAAAACGCCCGAGGCGCAACTTCTACGACGACAGAGGACCCGACATGGTAGCGGCCGGCTTCCCAGATGACAGAGAAGGCAGACATCGCGACGACAGGAGAATACATCACAGGGACAACCAAGAGGAAACACCCCAAATTCAAAAATGGGACTGGAGAACAAGGCAGCCACGAGACTACACCCGAGCATATTGTTCAGCTAAAGAGCAGCTCGACGGACCGTGCACAATACACGGGTTCAGAAACGAGCGCGGAGGGCTCAGATCAGGGCACACCCTCAGGAACTGCAGGCGATTCATCGAGCTCTCAGAAGAGAAAAGCCGATCTACAACAACAGCAGCACAGCCTCTCGCAAGCGTAGCAGTCGGAACCATCGCCCACAACGCACCGTCAGCGCTTGCAATACCAACAAGGAAAGTAGCAGTAATCCAAGAACGGAGCACGTCACCCGAGGAAGAAATACCCAGAAGCGCACGGCCGGATCTACATGATACAAGAAGGAACACCATCAAATAGGCAGCAGAAGAAGGTCACCAAACAAGTTTTCCTCGCAGTCTCCTGGCACCCTGCTGTCCCAGAATACATGCGCGGGTCGAAGACTGAAATCAGCTTCTCCTGAGAAGACCACCCGCCAGCCATCCCGCGCCCAGGACACGCCGCACTAATACTCGAAGCAAGAATCGGAAACTACGACATGTGACGTGTATTCATGGACGGAGGCAGCGGAATCAACAACATATTCACCAGAACCCTGGAAGAAATGCTCATCCAAAACTCAGCGCTGAAAACTTCAGGCATAACGTTTCATGGAATCGTGTCAGGGAAAGCAGTATAACCCCTCGGAAAAATATGTCTCGAGGTGGTTTTTGGCAGCACGAGCAACTTCCGCAAAGAGACATCGGATTTTGAGATAATCAACTGGAAATCACAATACCACGCCATCCTAGGATGTCCAGCCTTCGCGCGTTTCATGGCAGTTCCACACTACGCCTACCTCAAGATGAAAATGCCAGGACCGCGAGGAGTGATCACAGTCAGCTGCAGCTTCGTCAGATCCGACCGCTGCGACAAAGAGTTCCACAAAATATCAGAAACCTTCGGAGCGCACCAAGCCATCGGAGCCACTGCACCAGAGGAAGAGGTCGTACCATAGAAGAAACAGGGAGCCACAGCAATCTACCGTCCTTAGGGCTACTGATAGAGGCGAAGGTGTCCCGATGTTTCGATGAGATGGTGGAGATCGATTATGGTGGAGGCGACTTTCACGATCCGACTACGAACGTGCGAAGACGTTGCGCCTTAGCGATCGCTAAACCAACTCCGAGAGGTTATTGATCCCGCGGATGCACGATCAACCTGACCACGAAGGTCTAATTCCTGCAAGCAATCGAAGAACAAGCAAGAACTAAGAATTTCAATCTGGATATTGCGAATATAAGATGAATGATTACGAAAGTTGGGGTTCCAATGAGGTCTTGGCCTGGTCGGATGACACAAACGAAGAGCTCGAAGTTGCGGCTATGGCTAACTTATATCTAATTAAAACCCAAGTCTAAACGACGCCCTAAGGGCTGTATATATGGGGGAACAGAGGGGATTTTCGTGACCCCTTGGAGGTGGGGTCCGAAAACAACCCTAACTCGGTTTCCCCACACATACGGACTCTAAAAACAGCCTATAATGTGGTATTTCGAAATTACATGGGCCCAGCCCAATATTAAGGTGACGCAGCACCTATAATTTCTCTTGGACGAAAATAATGAAGTGGCATCTCGTGTATTCCGTCCAAGCCTTCATGCATGCCTTATGGTGGCTTCAACGTGCGAAAATCCCCACTGGAAACTCCACTGTACTTTCCCCCGCGCGCACCTTCTTCTCCATTCTTGATCCCGCTCCAATGACCATCCTTCGTGTCCATGCTAGGTCCTTCATTCATAAGCAAAACAAAAGTATCTAATTTAGGTAGCATCATATGTTCATGAACAATAGAAGGATTCGCAAGAAACGAAAGTACCTGATAATTTAGTTGACGTGCACGTGCTCTAGTAACTGCTCCAGTATGTGTAGTTGGTGAGGGTATGGGTGTAACATTAGTAGGGATGTCCTCATCATCCTCCCCTTCTTGAATTGAAGTCGTCCTCGACTTAAGCTCATCATCTTCTCCCAAATAAGGTTTCAAATCTGCAATGTTAAATGTGGGACTAACCCCAAAATCTGCAGGTAGCTCAAGTTTATATGCATTATCATTAATTTTCTGTAAAACCTTGAAGGGACCATCAGCTCGTGGCATTAACTGAGACTTGCGCAAATCAGGAAACCTATCTCTACGTAGATGTAACCAAACAAGATCTCCTGGTTCAAACACAACATGCTTTCGACCCCTATCACCAGCAAGCTTGTCTCTAGCATTCATGCGCTCAATGTTTTCTTTAGTTAACTCATGCATTTTTAATATCAATTCAGCACGTTGCTTAGCATCAAAATTAACCTTCTCCGAAGATGGAAGAGGCAGCAAATCAATAGGTGCACGAGGTAGAAAACCATAAACAATCTCAAAAGGGCACATTTTAGTGGTAGAATGCACTGAACGATTATAAGCAAATTCAATATGAGGTAAACATTCTTCCCACAGTTTCAAGTTACTTTTTAAAACAGCCCTAAGCATAGTAGACAAAGTCCTATTGACCACTTCAGTTTGTCCATCAGTTTGGGGATGACATGTAGTACTAAAAAGTAGTTTAGTCCCCAACTTAGCCCATAAGCATCTCCAAAAATGGCTAAGAAACTTAGTATCACGATCCGAGACAATAGTATTGGGCACACCATGTAAGCGAATAATCTCTCCAAAGAATAAATCAGCAACATTAGCAGCATCATCGCTTTTATGACATGGTATAAAATGTGCCATCTTAGAAAATCTATCCACGACAACAAATATGCTATCCCTCCCATTTTTTGTTCGAGGCAAGCCTAAAACAAAGTCCATGGATATGTCCTCCCACGGAACACTAGGTACAGGTAAAGGCATGTATAAACCATGAGGATTGAGTCGTGACTTAGCTTTTTGACATGTAGTGCAGCGAGCAACAAAACGCTCAACATCCCGTCTCATCTTTGGCCAAAAGAAATGTGTAGCAAGTACGTCCTCCGTCTTCTTCACGCCAAAGTGTCCCATTAATCCTCCTCCATGCGCCTCCTGCAACAACAAAAGACGAATAGAGCTAGCTGGAATGCATAGCTTGTTAGAACGGAACACAAATCCATCATGAAGCACAAACTTGTTCCATGTTCTACCCTCTCTACAATTCTGCAATACATCTTTAAATTCCGCATCATTTACATATTGATCTTTGATTGTCTCTAAACCGAAAATCTTGAAGTCAAGTTGTGAAAGCATAGTATAACGACGAGACAAAGCATCAGCAATAATATTATCTTTCCCCTTCTTGTGTTTAATGACATAAGGGAAAGTCTCAATAAATTCAACCCACTTAGCATGTCTACGATTAAGTTTTGCTTGACTTCTTATGTGTTTCAAAGATTCATGATCAGAATGTATAACAAATTCTTTGGGCCATAAATAATGTTGCCAAGTTTCTAATGTCCGAACAAGAGCATATAATTCCTTATCATAAGTAGAATAGTTCAGACTAGGCCCACTCAATTTTTCAGAAAAGTAAGCAACAGGTTTAGCATCTTGTAATAACACACCTCCCAAATCAATCCCACTAGCATCGCATTCAAGCTCAAAAGTCTTATTAAAATCAGGAAGTTGGAGCAAAGGAGCATGTGTTAACTTATCTTTCAATACCGTGAAGGCTTCTTCCTGTGCGGTACCCCAAGTAAAAGGCACATCCTTGCGTGTAAGCTCATTGAGAGGTGCAGCAATGGTGCTGAAATCTCTCACAAAACGCCTATAGAATCCAGCGAGGCCAAGAAAACTCCTCACTTGTGTGACCGTTTTGGGCTGCGGCCAACTCTCAATTGCCTCGATCTTGGCATGATCAACTTCAATTCCCTTCGGAGTAACAACATAGCCAAGAAATGACACTCGGTCGGTGCAAAAGGTGCACTTCCCAAGGTTACCAAAGAAACGTGCATTACGTAGAGCAATAAAAACAGCACGTAAATGATCCAAATGTTCCTCCAAAGATTTGCTATAAATCAGTATATCATCAAAATAGACTACCACAAATCGTCCAATGAAAGCACGTAAAACCTCGTTCATTAATCTCATGAAAGTGCTAGGTGCATTAGTTAACCCAAAAGGCATGACTAACCACTCATATAATCCAAACTTAGTTTTAAATGCCGTTTTCCATTCATCTCCTAATTTCATGCGAATTTGATGGTATCCACTACGCAAATCAACTTTGGAAAACATGGTAGAGCCACTTAATTCATCAAGCATATCATCTAGCCTAGGAATAGGATGACGATAACGAATAGTAATATTATTAATGGCTCGACAATCAACACACATACGCCATGTTCCATCCGTTTTAGGCACTAATATAACAGGAACAGCACAAGGACTAAGGGATTCACGTATGTAACCTTTGTCGAGTAGCTCTTGTACTTGACGCTGAATCTCCTTCGTCTCCTCCGGATTGGTACGGTATGGCGCACGGTTGGGCAGCGAAGCACCGGGAATTAAGTCAATCTGATGCTCAATCCCTCGAATAGGTGGTAATCCCGGTGGTACGTCTTGTGGAAAGACGTCAATAAACTCCTGCAAAAGGTCAGTGACAACAGTAGGCAAAGAAGGAGGCAATTCCTCAAATGAAAACAAGGCTTCTTTGCACACAAAAGCATAGCACACATATTGACTCACATCCAAATCCGAAATATCAACCTTAGTAGCAAGCGAAGTTGGACTAGTCAATTTAATTTCATTAGAAACAACAGAAGAAGATTTGCTATTAGTCTTATGTTGTTGCTCAAATTCTTTAGCTGCTATCTCATTTTCACTCTTATTTTTCTCCTGTTTAGCTTTACTAGCTCTAGCAAGATCATCTTTCACAATTTGCTCAGGAGACATAGGAAGTAAAGCAATATTTTTATCCTGATGAACTAGAGTAAACTGATTTGTCCTACCATGGTGTACAACATTCCTATCAAATTGCCATGGTCTACCAAGTAAAAGAGAGCATGCTTGCATGGGTACCACATCACAATCAACATAATCAGCATATGCAGCAATGCTAAAGTGCACACGAACAGAACGCGTTACCTTAATCTTACCACTATTGTTAAACCACTGAATATAGTACGGATGGGGGTGTGGTCTTGTGGTGAGAGATAGCTTCTCCACCAACTCCATGCTAGCCAAGTTGTTGCAACTCCCTCCGTCAATGATGATGCGAACCGAACGTTCTTTCACCACTCCCTTTGTGTGGAACAAATTATGCCTCTGGTTTTGCTCGGCCTTCGTTACCTGCACACTTAATACACGTTGAGCAACCAAACTAGCATATTTATCCGCATCATCAGGAGTCATATACTCTATATCATGAGCATCATCATGGGCACCCTGTTCCTCATGAGCAATGAGAACTAGAGTCTCCTCATCATAGTCACTCGCTGACTCATACCCACCATCCGCCGTAATAGTCATCACACGCTTGGAGGGACAGTCTTTTGCGAAGTGACCTCCACCTTGGCACCTGCGACATTTAATATCACGATCTCGTGCTTGCCCTGTGGACGCCATGGAGGAAGAAGAACTCGCCGCTGGACCACTCTGTGCACCCTTGAATGGTGGCTGTTTTGGTGGCTCCCTGTAAGAATGAGCGGCTGAAGTAGATGGTGGCGCAGCAGGACGTGTGGATGTAGAAGCTCCACGCGATGTCCATGATGTATTTCGTCCTGCAGAAAAGTTAGGTCTCGTAGCGGCCTGTCGATCCTGCACTTCACGTTCAGCTTTACAAGCAAGATGAAACAAACGAGTGATAGTAGCAAAGTCCTTGTATTCTAGAATAGTTTGTATCTCCCTGTTTAAGCCACCCATAAAACGTGCAAGCATAGCTTCATTATCCTCTACTAGGCCACATCTAATCAATCCAGTTTGTAATTCTTGATAATATTCCTCTACAGAATTTTTTCCTTGTCTCAAACGCTGTAATTTTTGTAACAATTCACGTTGATAATAAGGAGGAACCCAGCGAGTACGCATAGCATCTGTTAAAGCAGCCCAAGTAGTTGGAATATTATTAGCATGCAATCTACAATGTGCAGACCACCAAATAGATGCAAAGCCCGTGAATTCACAAACAGCAGCAGTAACACGTCTATTCTCAGGAAATTGTAAACATGTAAAACTATTCTGGCTACGGGGATATCAGGAACCGTACTGATGGTGGAACTCAACTCGGACTCGTGAGACGTGGTGGTGTATATGGACTCTGCTTGGCGGAACGTGGTGGTGTATCTGGACTCGGATTGGCGGAACGTGGTAGGATGACTACTGGTGCGGCGGCGACGTGGCAAACTGTGATCAGAACTCGAAACTCTAAGGGAACTAGACGCTAAGATCAGCAACTTGACACAACGATGCAACCGTAAATTCAACAAAGCAAGTACTGAAAAGAAAACTGGACAAAGGCTAGGACTGTCTTGGGACGTGATGATCTAACCCTAATTTTTTTTTTGTTGGCTTTTTCTTGGACAGTAGGTATGAAGAACAGAACCAATCTAGACTATGAAAACTGGGAAATCTCACCGAGCAACCTGGAAATCTGATACCACTTGATAGAGGCGAAGGTGTCCCGATGTTTCGATGAGATGGTGGAGATCGATTATGGTGGAGGCGACTTTCACGATCCGACTACGAACGTGCGAAGACGTTGCGCCTTAGCGATCGCTAAACCAACTCCGAGAGGTTATTGATCTCGCGGATGCACGATCATCCTCACCACGAAGGTCTAATTCCTGCAAGCAATCGAAGAACAAGCAAGAACTAAGAATTGCAATCTGGATATTGCGAATATAAGATGAATGATTACGAAAGTTGGGGTTCCAATGAGGTCTTGGCCTGGTCGGATGACACAAACGAAGAGCTCGAAGTTGCGGCTATGGCTAACTTATATCTAATTAAAACCCAAGTCTAAACGACGCCCTAAGGGCTGTATATATGGGGGAACAGAGGGGATTTTCGTGACCCCTTGGAGGTGGGGTCCGAAAACAACCCTAACTCGGTTTCCCCACACATACGGACTCTAAAAACAGCCTATAATGTGGTATTTCGAAATTACATGGGCCCAGCCCAATATTAAGGTGACGCAGCACCTATAATTGCTCTTGGACGAAAATAATGAAGTGGCATCTCGTGTATTCCGTCCAAGCCTTCATGCATGCCTTATGGTGGCTTCAACGTGCGAAAATCCCCACTGGAAACTCCACTGTACTTTCCCCCGCGCGCACCTTCTTCTCCATTCTTGATCCCGCTCCAATGACCATCCTTCGTGTCCATGCTAGGTCCTTCATTGATAAGCAAAACAAAAGTATCTAATTTAGGCAGCATCATATGTTCATGAACAATAGAAGGATTCGCAAGAAACGAAAGTACCTGATAATTTAGTTGACGTGCACGTGCTCTAGTAACTGGTCCAGTATGTGTAGTTGGTGAGGGTATGGGTGTAACATTAGTAGGGATGTCCTCATCAGCTACTAAGCCATCGATCCAAATAAAGGTGCTGCCTTCAAGCAACAGCCACCCCCCTCATGTAAGAAACAAGGGAGAAATATTGAAAATATTTTTCCAAAAGTTCTTTTCATCGGCACTCGCGGGCTCGCCGAAGCAGCCACCCCCCGAGGCGTTCTTCGCAAACGCGACTCTAAAAAATTTGGCACTCGAGGGCTCGCCGAAGCAGCCACCCCCCGAGGCGTTCTTCGCAAACGCGACTCTGAAAAATTGGCACTCGGGGGCTGGCCGAAGCAGCCACCCCCCGAGGCGTTCTTTGCAGACGCGACTCTAAAAAATTGGCACTCGGCGGCTCGCCGAAGCAGCCACCCCCCGAAGCGTTCTTCGCAAACGCGACTCTAAAAAATTGGTACTCGGGGGCTCGCCGAAGCAGCCACCCCCCGAGGCGTTCTTCGCAGACGCGACTCTAAAAAATTGGCACTCGGCGGCTCGCCGAAGCAGCCACCCCCCGAGGCGTTCTTCGCAAACGCGACTCTAAAAAATTGGCACTCTGGTGCTCACCGAAGAAGCCTCCCTCGAGGCGTTCTTCGCAAACGCGACTCTAAAAAATTGGCACTCGGGGGCTCGCCGACGCAGCCACCCCCCGAGGTGTTCTTCGCAAATGCGACTCTAAAAAATTGGCCCTCGGGGGCTCGCCGAAGCAGCCACCCCCCGAGGAGTTCTTCGCAAACGCGATTCTAAAAAATTGGCACTCGAGGGCTCGCCGAAGCAGCCACCCCCCGAGGCGTTCTTCGCAAACGCGACTCTAAATAATTGGAACTCGGGGGCTTGCCGAAGCAGCCACCCCCCGAGGCGTTCTTCGCAAACGCGACTCTAAAAAATTGGTACTCGAGGGCTCGCCGAAGCAGTCGCCCCCCGAGGCGTTCTTCACATACGCGACTGTAAAAATCGGCAAGAAGGGACCCCTCGCCCAAAAACTCAGCAGCCAACAAGACAAACCTACACCACGCAAGTTTGATTTACAACTGACGAACAAAATAAAGAAAAATAGAACAGCAAAAAAACGTTGCTCAGCAAAGGAACAAACGCCAAGAAAAGGCTAATCCCCCGGCTCTGACTTTACTTTACACAGAGCACCCAACCGACAGTCATTATCCTCGACCACCCACTTCACAACTTCACTTGCAGGCTCATCCACCACGGCATAGTGGTCGTCCATCGACTAAGCTCGACCACCAGGAGGACCTCGAGCTGCCAACATAATATCAACTCCCAGCCAATGACTATGGACAAAGGCAAAAGCACAGCGAGCACCTGCATAAATCTGGTGATTAACTACGCGCCGAAGATCCACAGGCTGGGAGAACATCCGACAAAGCTTCTCAAGAGATGAAGGGACAGGATCCAAAGGGTAAAACTCATCAAAAATCCTGCCAAACACTCCGTGGAAGTACTCAAGAGCCCGCGGTACACTCTCAACCCGCATCCGAAAAATGGCGAACACCCGAGCACGCGCCCTGTCCATCCAGAAAGGATTGTTCGCCTGCACAACCAGGTCCTCCAGCTGCAGCAACTCAGACTATACTGCCTCCTCTTCCTCGCGAGAACGCCTGCAAGCACTTCACAACAAAGAACAAAGGTCAGCTGCAGAGCACAAAAGAAAGAACCCGCGCAGCCGAGCGGTCGAAGAAAAAAGCAAACTCACCCTTCAGAAGGTCAGACCGCTTCACCATCCAAGCTTCCAAGCCATCCAAGACAGCCTCAGCACGCTCGCGTTTCGAGCGATGGACCGCAAGAGCACCTTTCAGTCGAACGGTCTCACGTTCGGCCTCTTTCAGCCTCAAGCAAACAGACTCGTAAGCACCTTCGCGAGCATCCTCCTTCAGCAAATTCCAAGCCCGAGAAACGCCCGGGATGGCCTACCGCAAAGAGAAACAAGTCAAAAGAAACAAGGCAACAAGCAACACAGGAAAGCAAAGTAGGTCCATGAATTAGATCCGCCGTCCCGCAGGAGGCACATTACAACTCAAAGTTTTCAAAACAAAAACAGAGTCACCCTACTCCTCGGCTGCAGAATTGTTCGCCTCTACGACCAGATGCAGCTGGCGGGCCAGCCGAGTAGCCTGAGCACTCTGCTCATTCGTGTAATCAAGCAAAGTATCCACCATGGAATCCTCAATAGGGAGACCATGGCCCAGAAGAACAACAATAGACGTGGCAAGCTCACTCACCATGTTCTCACGAACCAAGCCCTCTAGCTGATCACCATCCGGACCGAACGCAGATACCAGAGAATCAAGACCCTCAGGACGCTCCGCCGCATCTGGAAACATATGCTCATGGAGAAGCTTCAGGAGAGTTGAAGCCCGAGCACAGACATCCCCAACAGCCAAAACAGCGCCCGAGACAGCATCTACAAAGCCACGGAGAACACCCGAACCTGCAGCAGCAACCTCCACCGCTCCAATACCCGAAGAACCTGGAAAAAGGAAAAAGTTTAAAATTCCAACAATCTCAGAGACAAACAAACCCCAGTAAACGGACGATAGGAAGAGCACACTCACCAGTCAAAGAGCCCGCTAAATCCTGCAGGCGCTCGCACTCAGCCTTCTCGACCTGGAGAAAGTGTTGCTCCACCCGCCGCAACCGCTCGAGTTCGCCATGCTGCGCCTGCAGCTCCTTTTCCTTGGATTCCATAGCAGCCTGAAGCTCAGTAAGCTCCTTTTTTGCAGCCTCCGCCTGCTTGTCAGAACCCTTCTTACGGCCTACGGAACAAAACATCAGTCGGGCAAAATCAATGAGCAAAAGAAACAAAGACCAAGAATCAGGATCTCACGTCTCATAGCATTCAAGCTCCCCTGGACCGAGTCATGAGCGCGTCGCCACCGATCAGTTTTAGACAGCACACGTTCGCACATCCGGAACAAAGGCTGCACCCAAGGAAATACGTCAAGACAAGAGCAAAGGAAAGAAGAACATCAGAGACTACAACCAATCATAAATGATTGCTTACAACCTCGGGGGAAACTCCCATTGGGAGCACTGCCTTGCTCCCAATACGTATAAGTGAATACCAAAATCGCAGACTACAACCACTCACAAGTTACTGCTTGTAGCCTCGGGGGCTACTATAACAAAACACAGAAGGGCAAAAATCACATACCTGCTCCGCCATACGATCAAAGAACTTCGCTTTATCCTCGGCAAAAAGATCCCGCCTCGTCAAGAAGTGCTCCTTAGGAATCACAGGATTAACATACGGAGGAAAGTCCCCTTTAGTAGCCGCAATAGCCGCGGCGACCCCCCAGATGGAGCACCCGCAGAAGTTCCCTCCGAGCCTGCAGTCACAGGAGTCGTCCCAGCACCCGAAGCCACAGGAGTGGAGGAACCAGCCAACCGATCAGACGCAGCACCAGAATCAGTCGAAGGAGCAGCGACATCACCAGCACTCGCAGAGGAAGCAGCCGGAGAAGGAGCAGTACTACAAGACAGTTTATCTTCTGAACACCAGCCAAAGCAATGAAAATCAGAGATGACAAAGCGGAAATTTATACTAACCCAGCAGGCGCGGCGCCTGGACGCAGCAATATCCCGAACCTGCGTTTCTTCGAGGCAGCGGGAGGAGGACATGGCACAGCAGGCTACACGACCGCTGGCAAGTCATCACCATCACCCGCCGCGTCACGACCACTCGCAGGGCGAGTGCGCTTGACACGAAGAGGACTTTAATCCCCAGAGTCATCAGCAACTGACGGTGGGGCACCCGCGGACTCAACATCAACAACACCCGAACCGCAAGAAGCACCCCCACCACCCGCAGGCATGGGATCAACCTCACCAGGTTCATCGAGTATATCCGCATCTTCAGGCTGCGGCGGATTGTTCAACAAAGGCATGTGACCCTACAGATCAAACCAACATCAGCAGTCAACAGAAATGAGTCACCAGTACGAAAAATAAATCAAAGACAAGCACCTGGGGAAGTGGCAAGTCAGCAGAGTAAGGAAGAACAAGACTCTGCTCCCCAATGCTCGTGCACTTTGTGACTTGCTGAACCCGGGCCAAAAGGTCGTCATCGAAAAACTCCTCGGGTGAACACCTGGTCGAGTCATCAGGCCCAATGTATTTCCACATGGGATGCACCCGATGCTAAAGCGGCTGCACACGTCTCTTGACAAACAGGGAGATAAGCTGGCCACCAGTCAATTCATCCTTGAAAACATTAATCCTCAGCACAAACGGTTCCACGAGAGACGACTCGCGAGCAGACAAAGCATGCGCCCATGAAGATCGCTTAACCGCCCACGCAGCAGGATTGAAAGGGGGCAGACCAAGCCGCTGGCCCTGAACGCATTGGTCCTTCAGATAAAACTAGCTCCTCTGCCACGAAAAGACGGAGTCCAGCTTCTCCAGATCAAAATAGGAAGATTTCTCCTTAATGGAATTACCCACGCCCCTAATGGCATATTCATAATTTGTCCTCTTCACATTGTAGAGACGCTTCCAGAGGCCCCAAAGAGGATAGATCCCCAAAAAAACCTCACAAAGCGTAATGAAACAGGCAATGTGCAGAATCCCATTGGGTGTCGAATCATGCAGTTGCAACTGATAGGCGCAAAGCAACCCCCGGAGGAAAGGATAAATGGGATGTGCAAAACCACGGAGAAAGAAACTCTAAAAGCATACCCGCTCATCTGGACGTGGCGCAGGAACCTCCTCATCCCCAGGAATCCGGGCGGCATCACGCGCCACCATCCCGTCGGCCACCAGCTCATCCAGATCTGCAGCACCAAAAGCAGAGCGCTCCCATCTGCCGGTCATCCTCGCCGACTCCTGTGCTGCACTACGGGGATGCTTGGACATGGATCTTAACAAACAAGCCGCACGAAAAGATAGGCGGAAGGCAAAGAACAATGAAAGAAGAAGAAAGAGAGGCAGTAGAAGGCAATGGCTGGGTGAACACCTAAACACACCAGACCCCCCGGTATTTAACCAATAGCCGGAGCAAAAAAATCGTCACCACTCATTGTGGAATCCATCAGACGTGGCACGATCCCACGATAGCCGAGAAACATGGAAAACTCAACCGGCGCACTAACCATACCGCCACCGCGCGCGAAAAACGAGGGCCATCATCACGAAGTGCGAAATTTTCGGGCAACAGATGTCAAGTCACTTCATTTTCACTTAACAGGGCAACCCAACCTGTCATCTGGTGAACCAGCAAACGTCACCCCTCAGCAACGCGTCTCAAGTAAGCATCTTTGGTCAGCATCCATCTCTTTGCAAGCTTTTTTATGTTATTTCAAAAATCTTTTACTCCCATTGGGAGTACCTTTATTCGAGTTCGGGTGCTCCCTCACTCAGAAGGAAAAATGTGCTCGAGTGACCACTCGCACCAGCAGAAAATACATACTCTCAGAGTTCGGGTGCTCCCTCACCTCAAAAGCAGTAAAGCATTCGAGTAATTACTCGCAAAAAAGACTCAACAATTCAAACAAAACATGACTTACTCGCGCACTCGACGACTTTCCGAGCGGGTGCTTTCTTTCCTCGCCTGAGTCCACTACAAACTCCGCGAGTGACGACTAAACATCTCACTTGATCGTTTATTCCATGTGGGTGCATTGCTAACCTGGCTCCGCGCCTCTACAAAAATAATTATGCCTGGGCTACGACACACTGTACCCAGATGCAATGAAAGCTTAGCGTGTAGGTAAGACCCCGCTGCATAGAACGGCCGGGACGGGACTTGCAGCAGAGCGATTTCACTCCCGACCTTTTCATGTGCTTGCATGATAGAAAGAGCCGAGCGGACGCGCTCAGGCTATGTGCTTAGACTGGCAGCAATTGATCCTATAAGACCTGCGGCGGCATGACTTTGCTTGACACCAGTGTTCCAAGTTCATGTCGAGGGACGTGGGCTTGATTGGGCTACTGTGGTATTTGTCACTAGAACAAGTCAGCAAGGCTCGACCAGTCGACTCCTTGGGCCCTTTCAGCTTAGCAATCCCTCGAAACAGATATTGTCATGGCTCAAAACTGCCAGCGACCGGTGGTGATGCCACGCTTACAAAACAATAAAACGCAGATGAATTCGAGTCCCTGCGCGACTCTTCGAGTCCCCCAGGCACTCAGGGGCTACTGACGAGGGGGTGACCCCATGACTCCTGCATGTGAGACTACCTGGTGCGTATGAAGACAGAAGGCCCGATGGGAAGCTACGACAAGCCCATGATTGGCCCAACCAGGCACCGACGTAGGAGTCCGCGACTAACATGGAAGGTGCAACTTGGCGTACCAGACAAGACTAGAACTAGGAAACCATCCTTGTAACCTAGTACGGACTCCCAGAGACCTAGCCTAGTATATAAAGGCTAGGAGGGGAGACGTCCGGATCAACTCAATACGCATCTACTCATCCTAGCCTTGCGAGAACTCGCCTTGGCCACCACTGTAATCGCCGCCTCACACAATAATATCGAGCAGGAAGTGCTTCTCCTGTTAGCCGACGAGTATCGTCCAACCTGTGCCTATCTCTATGACTAACCCAGGGTCCCTGGCCATGGGATTTTCCGGGGTTGATCCCCGTCAATAGCTTTCATCTTGAATTGCCTAGGTATATAGGATAGAATGATTTCATCATCCTACCACCTCATATTCATGCCTCTCTAATAAACTCAAACGTCCATGTTCCCCACATCCCAACAAACCTTTGTTTGTCCATGTACCTTGCTTGCTTAACCACTGCTTATTATGCAAGCTTAGGATGCTATCTTTGTTACCCTGTTACTCCTTGGATTGGGCTATCACACTATTATATGTTTGTGGATGATATGCTTATTATGATGTTGACTATATTCGATGAAGGTTGGAAGGTCAGGATATCTCGCCTCGATGGTTTGTTCCATTCGATTCACCTAGGATCTGAGTTCCGAGTATTGTGACTCTTAACAAGCGTTCCTAACAGCACGTGGGATTCTATGGGGTGGTTGATGCAGAAATCTGCACCGCGCAACACAAGATTGCACCGTGCAATATGATAGAAAACGGAGTCGCCAACCGTACATTCATGCATGATAAACGGATGATTTATGAGCTAAGAAACAAAATGTTCCTCGATTTTGAAGAGGAGATACGGATACTTTCCGAACAAAACACCAAAGTATTTCCTCGATTTCGGGGAGGAGAATCAACTAATTTTTAGCGCGAAGCAGCGAAGATTGGCAAAACCCTAGGTTTGCTAAGGATCGGCCATGGGCAACGAAAAGGTAAAAGGTACAAGTAAAAGTAGATTGAATTGTGATAGATCGATTGTGTGTTCTCGTTCCAATCGTCCAAGACCCTTTATAGGACTTGTCGTGTATGGTTACAACTCTGAAGCGAAACCTTCCATGTTTCATATGTACAAATGTAACTCTGAAGCCTAGATTAAGTCGGTTCGTGTCTCGGTATGTGTCCGGTTCCCTTCTGACTTGCGCTCCGTGTCTTCACGTTTCCTTACAGGCTGTTCTTTGCTTTGCGTTCCTTCCGAGTGCTTCTTCTGAGTGCTTCCGAGTAAGAGTAACTCGGTACACTTCTTCAGAGTAACAAGCAACTCCGCACACTACTTCCGAGTAACGAGTAACTCGGCACATTCGAGCTTCCAAGTAACGAGTAACTTGGCACGTATTGGCCTCCGAGTAATGAGTAACTCGGTTCACTCTGGCTTCCTAGTAACGAGTAACTCGGTTCATTCTGGCTTCCGAGTAACGAGTAAGTCGGTTCATTCTGGCTTCTGAGTAACGAGTAACTCGGTACCTTCTGACTTTCGAGTAACAAATAACTCGGTGTATACTGTTGCTTCCGAGTAGTAACTCGGTACATACTGTTGCTTCCGAGTATCGAGTAACTCAGTTCGTTTAGGCTTCCGAGTAACGAGTAACTCAGTACGTACCGTTGCTTCCAAACTAGAGATAGCTTGGTATTAACCATAACTCTATGTATCTTTGTTTCCGAACTAGGTATAGCTTGGTACTCCTACCTTGGCTGGTTGCAACTGGAAAACCTCCAGGTTGGCAACAAAATCAACAAGTTCTTTACCGAACTCGGCAATCTCATATCAATGTATAGTCGTGCCAAAAACCGGTATAAACACATGCCCCCCTGTTTTTTTGTAAAACTTGTGTGTCGAAAATTAACTTGCACCATCAGCCATGCGTCTCCTTAGGGCGATAATCATATATCATCCATTGCTTGTTTGAACTTCTTCATGTAGACTTGGGTGAAATTTCCTCCAATCTTTGCTTTAGCCCGCATATAAAAATTCCCATTAGTGGCCGAAACGGTAGGCTTTGGTTCGGCCTCTTCTATGTTGGCAAACTTAACATTGACTCTTGAGCAATATGAAACTCCATGATTAACATGATTGCCAGATTCTTGTTATACCAACTAATTTACTCTCCAATTATCACGTCTAGATACATTAGCAACACCAAAAGAACTCCAAAATAGAAATTATATCTAGACACTTATCAAGATAAACTCTAAGTCATTCGTCAACTATATGAAATCTAAAAATATTTGATGAACTACTAATAAAAATCACCAACAGCCTCAAAACATGTAGCACCTATAGAAAATAAAAACTCTAAAACGAATAACAACACATTCGGTTTTTATCATTTGTGCAACAACACTCTAAGCAATATGAGGCTCCAAAACATCCCCATGAAGAGATATAAACAATACCAACACTTCGTCTATTGAAACAAACTGAACTATCACCGTAAAAATCTCCATGAAACCAATGAGAGAAGGTTTACCAATAGTATTCATGTCATTAATACGATGTTCAATAATGAAACAACAATGATTTGGCTTCTCATAGATTCAAATAATTAACTAGCTAGATCATACTTAGCCAAGACAATTCACCAATTCCACAACTATGAATTGGTCCATGCACACCTTGTCTCAATCTCCAAAAAGACTAAGGACGATGTTTAGAAAATCACACCGGCCATGTGATGAGGACATCCCTACTAATGTTACACCCATACCCTCACCAACTACACATACTGGACCAGTTACTAGAGCACGTGCACGTCAACTAAATTATCAGGTACTTTCGTTTCTTGCGAATCCTTCTATTGTTCATGAACATATGATGCTGCCTAAATTAGATACTTTTGTTTTGCTTATGAATGAAGGACCTAGCATGGACAAGAAGGATGGTCATTGGAGCGGGATCAAGAATGGAGAAGAAGGTGTGCGCGGGGGAAAGTACAGTGGAGCTTCCAGTGGGGATTTTTGCACGTTGAAGCCACCATAAGGCATGCATGAAGGCTTGGACGGACTACACGAGATGCCACTTCATTATTTTCATTCAAGAGCAATTATAGGTGCTGCGTCACCTTAATATTGGGCTGGGCCCATGTAATTTCGAAATACCACATTATAGGCAGTTTTTAGAGTCCGTATGTGTGGGGAAACCGAGTTAGGGTTGTTTTCGGACCCCACCTCCAAGGGGTCACGAAAATCCCCTCTGTTCCCCCATATATACAGCCCTTAGGGCGTCGTTTAGACTTGGGTTTTAATTAGATTAAAGTTAGCCATAGCCGCAACTTCGAGCTCTTCGTTTGTGTCATCCGACCAGGCCAAGACCTCATTGGAACCCCAACTTTCGTAATCATTCATCTTATATTCGCAATATCCAGATTGCAATTCTTAGTTCTTGCTTGTTCTTCGATTGCTTGCAGGAATTAGACCTTCGTGGTCAGGTTGATCGTGCATCCGCGGGATCAATAACCTCTCGGAGTTGGTTTAGCGATCGCTAAGGCGCAACGTCTTCGCACGTTCGTAGTCGGGTCGTGAAAGTCTACTCCACCAAAAATCGATCTCCATCATCTCATCGAAACATCGGGACACCTTCGCCTCTATCAAGTGGTATCAGATTTCCAGGTTGCTCGGTGAGATCTACCAGTTTTCATAGTCTAGATTGGTTCTGTTCTTCATACCTACAGTCCACGAAAAAGCCAACAAAAAAAATTAGGGTTAGATCATCACGTCCCAAGACAGTCCTAGCCTTTGTCCAGTTTTCTTTTCAGTACTTGCTTTGTTGAATTTACGGTTGCATCGTTGTGTCAAGTTGCTGATCTTAGCGTCTAGTTCCCTTAGAGTTTCGAGTTCTGATCACAGTTTTCCACGTCGCCGCCGCACAAGTAGTCATCCTACCACGTTCCGCTAATCCGAGTCCAGATACACCACCACGTTCCGCCAAGCAGAGTCCATATACACCAGCACGTCTCACGAGTCCGAGTTGAGTTCCACCATCAGTACGGTTCCTGATATCTCCGTAGCCAGACTAGTTTTGAGTTGATTAGAGTCGGATTTCACCAATCTTTTGTCGTACGTAGAAGAGGGTGATTTCCAAAAAAAAAAAAAGAGTCTGGCACGCTTTTCAGAGCAGTTTTTAGGCCAAAATTTTCAGGGGTAAAAAAATTTCGTGCCCATACGTTCCTTACGTCCAGAAACTCGTTTTGAGACGTTTGCCACCATAGTGTTTTTTTCGCACTTTTTCAGCCACCGCAGTCCCGCATCGCAAAAAAAAAAAAGAGCAAAAAAAAAAAAGAAAAAAAAGAGAGAAAATAAAAAATTCAGAGTGTGCTTCACAGTTGTTACGTGCCGCGCCGTGCTTTCGTTGGTGTTTTAGGCTCGCGTCTCTAGTACGGTCTAGCCTAGGATCAGCACAGTACCGACGTTGAGTGTTTATTCAGCTTTGCATCTCTGTTTTGATTACTGTTGATCTTTTTGCTACCATATTTTTCAAGCCTACCTACAGCTCCACATATATCCTACATCGTGCGTTTTGACACCTCTTGGCCATCGCTCTACCATATCTCTGAGAGTTTTGACCCGTTGGTTGTACATCACCACCTGCTGCTAGGTAAGAATCGGTAAGAACGTAAGAAAAGCTTGACGGATTTGTGCTTTCCACCACCCCACATCCATCCCATTAGTAGAAGTAGGATCATATTCCTGTGTGTTTTCTATTTCTGCTAACCATGCCAGGATCACATGATGAAGTGGCGCGGGATGCACCCGATTGGGAGAACATGACAAACAAGGAGCTACATGATAAATTTGCACAAATGATGTCTGAACAGGTGAATGACATCGAGACTAGATTTACAGAGGCAATTGATGGCGTGGAAAAGATGATCGACACCAAGCTCGACGCCAAGTTTACTGAGTTGATCGCACGCCTACCGTCAGCACAGCCACAGCCACTACCACGTGCACGACGTATTCTGTTTCCGCGAGGACAAGCTGCTGGTATTGGTGCTCCTCCTGCTGCTGCAGTTGCTGCTACTGCTGCTGCTGCTGCTTCTGACGTCGTCCAGGACGACAACTACGAGGGTGATTACGAGGAGGAGGTGGAACAGGAAGCGGCCTATGAGCAGCCAGTTGGACGTCCACGTCCCAACATTCGCCACGGTCGACACCAACCACCCCCTCAGGTACGCGATGATGAACACATGCCTAAACTTAAATTGAATCTTAAGCCGTTTGAGGGTAGATATATTCCTGATGCTTATCTTACTTGGGAGTTAGAAACTGAACAACGTTTTACATGTTTACAATATCCTGAGAATAGACGTGTTACTGCTGCTGTTTGTGAATTCACGGGCTTTGCATCTATTTGGTGGTCTGAACATTGTAGATTGCATGCTAATAATATTCCAACTACTTGGGCTGCTTTAAAAGATGCTATGCGTACTCGCTGGGTTCCTCCTTATTATCAACGTGAATTGTTACAAAAATTACAGCGTTTGAGACAAGGAAAAAATTCTGTAGAGGAATATTATCATGAATTACAAACTGGATTGATTAGATGTGGCCTAGTAGAGGATAATGAAGCTATGCTTGCACGTTTTATGGGTGGCTTAAACAGGGAGATACAAACTATTCTAGAATACAAGGACTTTGCTACTATCACTCGTTTGTTTCATCTTGCTTGTAAAGCTGAACGTGAAGTGCAGGATCGACAGGCCGCTACAAGACCTAACTTTTCTGCAGGACGAAATACATCATGGACATCGCGTGGAGCTTCTACATCCACACGTCCTGCTGCGCCACCATCTACTTCAGCCGCTCATTCTTACAGGGAGCCACCAAAACAGCCAGCGCCACCATTCAAGGGTGCACAGAGTGGTTCGGCGGCGAGTTCTTCTTCATCCATGGCGTCCACAGGGCAAACACGAGATCATGATATTAAATGTCGCAGGTGCCAAGGTGGAGGTCACTTCGCAAAAGACTGTCCCTCCAAGCGTGTGATGACTATTACGGCGGATGGTGGGTATGAGTCAGCGAGTGACTATGATGAGGAGACTCTAGTTCTCATTGCTCACGAGGAACAGGGTGCCCATGATGATGCTTATGATATAGAGTATATGACTCCTGATGACGCAGATAAATATGCTAGTTTGGTTGCTCAACGTGTATTAAGTGTGCAGGTAACGAAGGCCGAGCAAAACCAGAGGCATAATTTGTTCCACACAAAGGGAGTGGTGAAAGAACGTTCGGTTCGCATCATCATTGACGGGGGGAGTTGCAACAACTTGGCTAGCATGGAGTTGGTGGAGAAGCTATCTCTCACCACAAGACCACACCCCCATCCGTACTATATTCAGTGGTTTAACAATAGTGGTAAGATTAAGGTAACGCGTTCTGTTCGTGTGCACTTTAGCATTGCTGCTTATGCTGATTATGTTGATTGTGATGTGGTACCTATGCAAGCATGCTCTCTTTTACTTGGTAGACCTTGGCAATTTGATAGGAATGTTGTCCACCATGGTAGGACAAATCAGTTTACTCTGGTTCATCAGGATAAAAATATTGCTTTACTTCCTATGTCTCCTGAACAAATTGTGAAAGATGATCTTGCTAGAGCTAGTAAAGCAAAACAGGAGAAAAATAAGAGTGAGAATGAGATAGCAGCCAAAGAATTTGAGCAACAACATAAGACTAATAGCAAATCTTCTTCTGCTGTTTCTAATGAAATTAAATTGACTACTCCAACTTTGCTTGCTACTAAGGTTGATATTTCAGATTTGGATGTTAGTCAATATGTGTGCTATGCTTTTGTCTGCAAAGAAGCTTTGTTTTCATTTGAGGAATTGCCTCCTTCTTTGCCTCCTGTTGTCACTGACCTTTTGCAGGAGTTTATTGACGTCTTTCCACAAGACGTACCACCGGGATTACCACCTATTCGAGGGATTGAGCATCAGATTGACTTAATTCCCGGTGCTTCGTTGCCCAACCGTGTGCCATACCGTACCAATCCGGAGGAGACGAAGGAGATTCAGCGTCAAGTACAAGAGCTACTCGACAAAGGTTACATACGTGAGTCCCTTAGTCCTTGTGCTGTTCCTATTATATTAGTGCCTAAAAAGGATGGAACATGGCGTATGTGTGTTGATTGTCGAGCGATTAATAATATTACTATTCGTTATCGTCATCCTATTCCTAGGTTAGATGATATGCTTGATGAATTAAGTGGCTCTACCATGTTTTCCAAAGTTGATTTGCGTAGTGGATACCATCAAATTCGCATGAAATTAGGAGATGAATGGAAAACGGCTTTTAAAACTAAGTTTGGATTATATGAGTGGTTAGTCATGCCTTTTGGGTTAACTAATGCACCTAGCACTTTCATGAGATTAATGAACGAGGTTTTACGTGCTTTCATTGGACGATTTGTGGTAGTCTATTTTGATGATATACTGATTTATAGCAAATCTTTGGAGGAACATTTGGATCATTTACGTGCTGTTTTTATTGCTCTACGTAATGCACGTTTATTTGGTAACCTTGGGAAGTGCACCTTTTGCACCGACCGAGTATCGTTTCTTGGCTATGTTGTTACTCCACAGGGTATTGAAGTTGATAAAGCCAAGATCGAGGCGATTGAGAGTTGGCCGCAGCCCAAAACGGTCACACAAGTGAGGAGTTTTCTTGGCCTCACTGGATTCTATAGGCGTTTTGTGAGAGATTTCAGCACCATTGCTGCCCCTCTCAATGAGCTTACACGCAAGGATGTGCCTTTTACTTGGGGTACCGCACAGGAAGAAGCTTTCACGGTATTGAAAGATAAGTTAACACATGCTCCTTTGCTCCAACTTCCTGATTTTAATAAGACTTTTGAGCTTGAATGCGATGCTAGTGGGATTGGTTTGGGAGGTGTGTTATTACAAGATGCTAAACCTGTTGCATACTTTTCTGAAAAATTGAGTGGGCCTAGTCTGAACTATTCTACTTATGATAAGGAATTATATGCTCTTGTTCGGACATTAGAAACTTGGCAACATTATTTATGGCCCAAAGAATTTGTTATACATTCTGATCATGAATCTTTGAAACACATAAGAAGTCAAGCAAAACTTAATCGTAGACATGCTAAGTGGGTTGAATTTATTGAGACTTTCCCTTATGTCATTAAACACAAGAAGGGGAAAGATAATATTATTGCTGATGCTTTGTCTCGTCGTTATACTATGCTTTCACAACTTGACTTCAAGATATTCGGTTTAGAGACAATCAAAGAACAATATGCAAATGATGCAGAATTTAAAGATGTATTGCAGAATTGTAGAGAGGGTAGAACATGGAACAAGTTTGTGCTTAATGATGGATTTGTGTTCCGTTCTAACAAGCTATGCATTCCAGCTAGCTCTATTCGTCTTTTGTTGTTGCAGGAGGCGCATGGAGGAGGATTAATGGGAAATTTTGGCGTGAAAAAGACGGAGGACGTACTTGCTACACATTTCTTTTGGCCAAAGATGAGACGGGATGTTGAGCGTTTTGTTGCTCGCTGCACTACATGTCAAAAAGCTAAGTCACGACTCAATCCTCATGGTTTGTACATGCCTTTACCTGTACCTAGTGTTCCGTGGGAGGACATATCCATGGACTTTGTTTTAGGCTTGCCTCGAACAAAGAAGGGGAGGGATAGCATATTTGTTGTCGTGGATAGATTTTCTAAGATGGCACATTTTATACCATGTCATAAAAGCGATGATGCTGCTAATGTTGCTGATTTATTCTTTGGAGAGATTATTCGTTTACATGGTGTGCCCAATACTATTGTCTCAGATCGTGATACTAAGTTTCTTAGCCATTTTTGGAGATGCTTATGGGCTAAGTTGGGGACTAAACTACTTTTTAGTACTACATGTCATCCCCAAACTGATGGACAAACTGAAGTGGTCAATAAGACATTGTCTACTATGCTTAGGGCTGTTTTAAAAAGTAACTTGAAACTGTGGGAAGAATGTTTACCTCATATTGAATTTGCTTATAATCGTTCAGTGCATTCTACCACTAAAATGTGCCCTTTTGAGATTGTTTATGGTTTTCTACCTCGTGCACCTATTGATTTGCTGCCTCTTCCATCTTCGGAGAAGGTGAATTTTGATGCTAAGCAACGTGCTGAGTTGATATTAAA
The DNA here is from genome assembly GCA_950022295.1 of Bromus sterilis. NCBI lineage: Eukaryota > Viridiplantae > Streptophyta > Magnoliopsida > Poales > Poaceae > Bromus > Bromus sterilis. The sequence goes on from OX465596.1 coordinate 238,934,627, forward strand.
AATGCATGAGTTAACTAAAGAAAACATTGAGCGCATGAATGCTAGATACAAGCTTGCTGGTGATAGGGGTCGAAAGCATGTTGTATTTGAACCAGGAGATCTTGTTTGGTTACATCTACGAAAAGATAGGTTTCCTGATTTGCGCAAGTCTAAGTTAATGCCACGAGCTGATGGTCCCTTGAAGGTTTTACAGAAAATTAATGATAATGCATATAAACTTGAGCTACCTGCAGATTTTGGGGTTAGTCCCACATTTAACATTGCAGATTTGAAACCTTATTTGGGAGAAGATGATGAGCTTCCGTCGAGGACGACTTCAATTCAAGAAGGGGAGGATGATGAGGACATCCCTACTAATGTTACACCCATACCCTCACCAACTACACATACTGGACCAGTTACTAGAGCACGTGCACGTCAACTAAATTATCAGGTACTTTCGTTTCTTGCGAATCCTTCTATTGTTCATGAACATATGATGCTGCCTAAATTAGATACTTTTGTTTTGCTTATGAATGAAGGACCTAGCATGGACAAGAAGGATGGTCATTGGAGCGGGATCAAGAATGGAGAAGAAGGTGTGCGCGGGGGAAAGTACAGTGGAGCTTCCAGTGGGGATTTTCGCACGTTGAAGCCACCATAAGGCATGCATGAAGGCTTGGACGGACTACACGAGATGCCACTTCATTATTTTCGTCCAAGAGCAATTATAGGTGCTGCGTCACCTTAATATTGGGCTGGGCCCATGTAATTTCGAAATACCACATTATAGGCAGTTTTTAGAGTCCGTATGTGTGGGGAAACCGAGTTAGGGTTGTTTTCGGACCCCACCTCCAAGGGGTCACGAAAATCCCCTCTGTTCCCCCATATATACAGCCCTTAGGGCGTCGTTTAGACTTGGGTTTTAATTAGATTAAAGTTAGCCATAGCCGCAACTTCGAGCTCTTCGTTTGTGTCATCCGACCAGGCCAAGACCTCATTGGAACCCCAACTTTCGTAATCATTCATCTTATATTCGCAATATCCAGATTGCAATTCTTAGTTCTTGCTTGTTCTTCGATTGCTTGCAGGAATTAGACCTTCGTGGTCAGGTTGATCGTGCATCCGCGGGATCAATAACCTCTCGGAGTTGGTTTAGCGATCGCTAAGGCGCAACGTCTTCGCACGTTCGTAGTCGGGTCGTGAAAGTCTACTCCACCAAAAATCGATCTCCATCATCTCATCGAAACATCGGGACACCTTCGCCTCTATCACCATGTTTATGCAAACAGAAGTAGCATGCAGAATTCATCCACCAAAGCATATATAACCGAAATAAGCAGATAAAATAACAAGTCACATATTTTGGCTCTTTGAAGCAACAACGAATGCAACTAAAATAATGTATATTGATTTGGTGATACCCCTTCATGATGTATGAAATCGTATTGCATCCATGTATAAAAAGATCCCATGGAGGGTAACCAATCATACATGGGGATGAATTCGATGGTAAAGGTGTTAATGGCATGGTTGAAGGATACAAATGATGTGCTAACAGAAGATCATATTTTGTGGATGAAAACCTTTGGCTTAATCTCTTGTGAGATGCTTTCTCTTTCTTCACTTTGGTTTTGCTTGTTGCAACAAGAGCTCGCACATTATTCTTAGTTTGATTTCCTTTCTTGGGAACCCATGCCATATTCTGCTCCTCAAGTTCTTGCGCACTAAGATTTTGCAATTCCTTCCTTTGCCAATATGATAAACTTAGCGAGCGAGCAACAAAGGACTTGGAAAATGATGATGCAACATCCGGCCGTGCTTGTATTTGTAACTCGGTTGGTACTGCATCCGAGTTATCCGTAGCTTGGTGTCTTCGTCTCTAAATTATGAGCAAGTCGTTAGTAGCAATAATTCCTTTTGGGACCAATCCCTGTTCAACAACACGGCTTGCTTTTGAGTTCGGTGGATTCCGAGTGGTTCGGCCATTTCTGAGTTGGTGTCGAGTTGCTTGGTTAGTTCCAAGTGGATTCCGAGCCGCTCGGTGGATTCCGAGTTGTTCTCGTGCTGCTCCATTGGTTCTGAACAGTTCGGCTGCTTTCGAGTTGTTTTCAAGTTGTTCGATGTGTTCCGAGCTGGGTCTGATTAGTCTAATTGTCTCTGAGCTGGGTCTGAACTGCTTGGTTGATTCTGAGCTTGCTCCGGACTGTTATGTTGATTCCGAGCTTGCTCCGAGTAGCTTGGTTTGTTCCGAGCTCGGATTCCTGTTTATTCTCTTATATCATTCTTGGATTTTTAACAGAAACGGGCGCATCCTTCCTGACTTGAGAGTTCTGCTTGGGTACCTATCGTGGGAAAGTCACGGCACATGTCCTCATTAAGGAACTTAGTGTGGGACCTTTGCTGTGAGGTGGTTTAGAGGAGGTGAGTCGGGGAGAACACAAGACACGAGATTTACCCAGGTTTCGGCCCCTCTTAAGGTAAAGACCTACTCCTCCTTTTCTATTATGGGGTGTCGACTTCTCGAATACAAAGGTGCGAGATCGCTTCCTATGCCTCGAGAGGATCTAAGTTGAGTTGTGTTGTTTGGTCTGAGGGGGTCGGCTTATATAGGTACCGAGTCCCTCGTTTACAAGAGTCTGACTTTCATACGAGATGGAGTCCTAGTCTAGTTCTACAACATAGTTTCCTTATTACACAAAGTACGTATATTTCCTTCTACGGTTCTCCGGCTTTGCGATGGCACGACCCGGCCCAAGCCGAGTCTTCTTCTAGGCCTTTACCTTGTGAGTCGGCCTGATTCTTCTATATGCCGGGTCATGACATTGGGCCATCCCCCCGACATTAGCCCCCAAGATTGGCGCGACGCTTGAGCTTCACGGTGATCTTTTCGACTTTCTTCATATGCCGACTTTCAGTGGTTGGCTACCGTCAAGGTTTGCCAACACATTTATGGTAGCGAATCTTGTCCTCCATTTATTGTAGAGATTCAAAAAGGATTCCCTAGAGCTCTCGCTTATATTAACAAACATGTCCTTTTAATGCTGCAAGGATCTAGGATATTTTCTGTTGGCCTGCGGCGCCGTGATTCTCTGCCGGTGGAGTGCTTATAAATGGACCTCTCCGATTCCCCCTCTCTTTATTCTCTTCCAGCCGCCAACTCTTCTTCTTCCTCTCATTCTGACGTCGAGACACTCAAGCTCCTTCGCCATTACATCGCGTGTCTCCTTTAACTCCGGCCGCGCGGAAGAGACTCAAGACCTCGCCAGTCCTATTTTTCTTGAGAGTAAGCTCTCTTTGCATCTTCTCTCTTTATATTGCGATCTGTTTTTTTTCTCGGTCTCCATTACCGAACTTTTCTCAAGCTCGGTAGAACAGTACGCGCCAATGGTGGCTTCTATTCATGATACAAATCGGTTAGATTTCATTTATCGATCACCCCTAGGCTTGCTGCTTTTATCTCTTTACAGTCCTGTTTCAGATCTGTTTGTAGATAGATCAAAAATCGTCTCTGCCTTCTACGGGTTTCGGGATAAATTCCCCGTTTTCTGTAAGCTTTTTCTAGGTCCCGTAGATCTAGTTGCTTCCTTGTTTTGTACAAACCATGTTTATGATGAACCCGAATCATAGATTTAAATCACACCGTTCTGTTAGTCATTTTATTCTGTAACCGACTCATCATATTTTATAAAGCAGATCTTTTTCTTTGGCCGTGGTAAAGAAAACTGTCGGGACCGGTCCTAAAGGGAGGAAAGAGGCACTCAAAAAGCCGTCTTCCAAAACACTGGAAGGAAATTGGAGTGGTTCCCGTATGACCCCATTGAAGCTGAAGAAACTGGAGAAGGCTGGGGTTCTTCCCCCCCCCCCAGTCGGAAATCAAATGGCGTGCTCCAGGAAAGGAGACCCAGCCACAACCCCAGGAAGGCGAAGTGGTCATCTTTGCTGATCACATAACCCGAGGATTCCGTCCTCCCAGGTCTAGGTTTTTCAGGGAATTCCTATATGCTTACGACTTACACCCCCAAGATCTGGCACCTAACTCTATCCTGAACATCTGTCATTTCCAATTTTTCTGTGAAGTGTACTTGCAAACGAAGCCGACTCTAGCGTTATTTGACGAGTTCTTTCACGACAATAAACAAACTGAGTATATCGGGGGTCTGCTCATGGAGTGTGGAGGAATTTCCATCCAAAAGCGTCGGCGGATTATATTTCCATCCTTGAAGCTATCCACGCACGTGAAGGGGTGGCAGAAGTCATTTTTCTATCGCAGCATCCAGATCCCAAATGACGAGTATCCACTTCCCGGTTTCCGTGATAGCCGTCTTGTCTATAACGGTAGCCTGAATGCTTATCCAGACGACAAGAAAAGGGAAGAACTTTCTACCATGCTTTGTCGTATGAAAGCTTTACTTGCCCACGGACGCTTAGGCACCGATTTGGTCTGGTGCTGGGTCGACTGGGAGATCCAACCTCTCAGTGTGAGAGACCGGCTTTTGTGTGAATATTCAGGTATAGATGACCCTATGCGGTAAGCGTGCACACCATATGAGACGGCTATTCTTGTGTCAGCCTGCAAGAAGTATCTTGCTGAGAGTAGGAGAGATATCGCAATAGTCGGTATCTGTAACAGACCAGATTTCACAAAAATTAAAAAAATTTGTTTTTGGTGTGAATTGTTTCATTGTCTGATTTGTTTGCGGTGTTTGCATCCCCGATTTATCGATCGGTGATTATTTTCCCCCTCTTATCTCGTACCGGACGGAGACTGACCCTTGCCACCCTGACACTCGACCTTTGCGGCACCGGGTTTCACCCGATCACCGTCGCAAAAACCGCACGAGACCAGCTGCAGCCAACGGAATGAAAAACCCCGTTTAATAAGTAAACGGGATATTTTATAGCGCACCGAAAAGTGTTCTCAGAACGGTTCCAGCGCGCGGTGAACGCCGCCGGCTCGACGCGCTGATCGCGTAGTTCGAAGTTTTACCCGAATCGGAGGTCCTGCGGACCCCCGGCGGTCAGAAACGTAAACACCACGCGCGCGAGAGAAAAACCGGGGATGTTTTTGCAAACTCCCAGTCACCTGGGCTATATAAAGACCACCACTCCCCCACCCCATTCTAGGCTTTCCCTAGACCAAATTTGTAGCCACCCCCCTGAAATTGTCTCAGATTTAGCCCCAAATCAACACACACCCAAAACCCTAGCTGTCAACCACCCCGGGCCGTTGGATCGCAAGATCAGTGGCTCACAGCCATCCACGTAGCCCCAGCCAGCCTCCCACCGCGACCGAGCCCCGTAGGGCCGAGCTGCCGCCGCCAGGGCCCGCCTTGAGCCTGATCTGGGCGCGCCTCCGGCCGCCTCCCGTGCTCCTCCTCCACACTGCCCGTCGCCTCCTCGCTCCAGCCACCGCCGGCAACCGAGCCAAGGCTCGAGGCCTCGCCGCTGGTGAGCCTCCCTGTCCCACGCGCCTCCTCTTCCTCTCTCACCCCGCTCTCTTTCCTCGCAGGTGGCGCTGCCGCCATAAATGCCCGATGGAGCGAGCTCGAACCGTAGCCCGAGGTGCTCACCGCAGCACCCCTCGTCGCCGCCCGGATCAGATCCGGTCTCTGCGCCTTCGTTCCCGCCAATCCCTGCTACCGCCGGCCTGCCAAGACTCGTCGGAGCCTTGCGCCGATAACCGTCACGGCGGCGACCTCCTGTACACGCTTCTGCAAGGGAACGAAGCGTCCAGTCCGCTCGCCATCGCCACATGGGCCGGCGCGCCCCCAGGTGGCCCAACTCCCTTCCCAGCCCACGCGTCCAGCTACTGCTTCCTCTCGCCACCAGGCAACGCCACGCTATCCCTCGCCTATGCGCTAGTTGGGCCACGACCCATGAGGTGAGGCGCCCACCGACTTTTTTTCCTTTTTTTGTTTTTTTAGTTGATGCGTAGTTGGGCTCGGCCCAGATCTGTATAGCGCCCCTGAGAGTTGTTTAGTTAGGCAACGCCTCTGTGTTGGCCCGTAATGTTTTTTTCCTGGGCTTATTTAAATTGGCAGATTGTATTAGTTTTTCTTGCGGTGTCCGTATCTTTTAAACGGTAGCTCGGATCGCGACGCTTTAAACATGAAACTTGCTTAGAATTTCGTGTAGATTAATAAAATGTGCTCTTTTGCCCTATTTGATTTTGTTTACATGATGTTTACCTGATAATTAAAACTCTTCCCACTGTAAACTGTAATTGCAAGAACTTTTAACCGTTACTCTCATAAAAATGTTTCTTATATGAAAATTTACTAGAATTGCATGTAGATTGTGTTTATGTTGTTCTTGCTTGCTAATAAAAATAATAAAATATTGCTTAGGACATAACAGTACCAAAATTCCATTTTTATCGAGGGGTCCGCATTAGTTTGCAATGTACAGGTTTTACCCCACACTTAAAGTGACTAGACTAGATAGTTCATTTATGCTTCACCTCTTGCCATGTTTGTGTGCAATGCCATGCTTGAGTGATATGCCATGTTAACAATCTTTGCTCATCTTGTGTAGCTAAACAACTTGAACCAATATAAATGTGCGGTATCGTCTTGTGTGACGAGTACTCTACTTAACCTGTTAGTAACCGCTCTCGAGGTAGGTGCGATGTCTCGTGTTGCCTTCTTGTTGATGGTTGCTCGTGTTTGCTTCGTAGTAATAGATGCTGGCTCGTTGATTGGTTTCCAGTGTTTCCGTCTTGTGTGCTTCCGCGGGTACCTCTCTGAGATGATGCGAGCTTGCGATCAACTACACCTTCGGAACCCGACTTATCAATAGGCAAGGACTATATATTACTTATGATCCATTCTATTTCAACCAGCGGTTTGCATGCTAGTCTAGGATAGGTTCGATGTTTGATCCTACCACATGTTTACAGCCTCATTCAAACCGATACAGTCATGTCCCCTCCCAGCAAACCTTGTACTGCTATGTTACTATTGCTCGTTGCTCATCCCCTGCTTAGTATGCATGCTTAGGATGCTACGATGTTACCTCCTGTTACTCCTTGGTTTGGGATATCACATTATTATCATTGTTATGGATGATATGGTTATTATAAATGTTGACTATATTCGATGAAGGATGGACGGTCTAGGCTATCCCGCCCCGACGCTTTGTTCCATTCGAGTCACCTAGGACCCGAGTTCCGGGTATTGGTTTTAAGACTGAGCGTGCCTAACCGTGTGTGGGATTTTATGGGGTCCCCTTTTCTTACCTACCTAGCTTCAAACATTTCTGGTGGTGGCCCAAGCCGATTTACCATTTGAAAACCGTGTGTGTGTCTGTCGAGGAGCTCCTGGCAGATATTATTTAAAACAACTTGGGCCAGCGGAGACATGGTTTCTTTGTTGGTCCACACCTGGAAACTAGGGGTCTGCCCACATCTGTTTGGGTAGCTAACCCGACCTTGTCCAGACGGTAGAGGCCGATTAGAGAGCGCGGCCGGCTTTTGAGTTTGATGTCGACTCACCGGGGGCCACCCGGATTTGTGCGTTGTTAGTTAGAGGGGACTGTCGTTTCGGATCTCTTGGAACTAAATCATCAAATGGTTGCTTGTGATGGGTAGCAACTGAGAGAGATGAGCGTGCGTGCGGAGCCTTGTAATGGGCAGTTGGTACACCCCTGCAGGGTTAAATCTTTTCGACAAGCCGTGTCCACGGTTATGGACGACTTGAGCCCTACTCCTTGTTCATAGATAACAACAACTGAGATAATCTTAATATAACTTGATCAACGTGTGTGTGCCTTGACTGCTTCTTCTTCGTCGGGATGTGAAGAGGAGGACAAGGATAGGATAGGTTTTATGTTTGCGTAAGTAGCTGATAGCAAGACTTGTTGGAAGCGATTCCTCAACGAATGCTTGGCTTCTTACCTTACTCTCTAGATCGTTAGCCACTTCATAAATGCTACTGCGGCAGCAACCTCACCACTTACCCCATCCTTACCGTAAACTACTAGTTGTCCTAGAATGACGAGTGATGAAGTCCTTGTTGGGTCAGTTGACCACTACAGTTGGATGCTGAGTACTTATGTACTCATGATACTACCCCGAAACTCTTTTCAGGTTCTTGATCGACAACAGGTATGGTGATCGACGTTTCACGTGGAGACTCTATGACGACTAGTTAGGCGGATCCCGGCGGGGGGCCTGGACCCGTGTGGTTATGGGGATCGATTATTTTATTTTCGCCAGTAGGCATTTGATTGTAGTCTGTACTCAGACATATACCTTCCGCTGATGTATTGTATTTAAGGAAGTTGTATGCCGATTGTATGACATGTTGTATCCTTGTGTCTGTAATGTTGTGATATCATGTTGGAAAACTGGGGCATATGGCTATGTCATATGTCGCGGTGGGACCGATATGTGCTTCGTCCCCGGATCTGGATGGAAACATCTAGATCTAGAACAATACCGCATATCAGGCCTTATAGTATCCCCCCTTTCTGTGCGGGTAACCCGGCTCCAGAGGTATGTTGACTTACTAAATATAAAACCGACTTTTCATCGTTTGGTCATTTTGATGCTTCATTCTCTGCCATACCTTTTTAGGACAAAGACCCATGGTGGTTTACCAACCAAGAGCCTACCATCGTTGTTGAAGAGATAGGAGCTCAAACCCCGAGTCACATTGTAAGTAATAACTCATTTTAATCTTTGTGGAATGACTTTTTTATATGCCTTTATCCATTTTAGGAGGACTCGGAAGAGGAAGATGATGACAATGATGAGGATGAAGATGAGGATGCAGATCCTTCTGCAAGAACTGACTCCCCCAAGGCAGAGGAAAACCGAGTTCCTGAGAAAAAGGTACCATTCACTAATCTTCCAAATTGTCTTTGTAAGGACATTCGTCTTATATCTATATTCCTGTAGGAACAAGAGAGAAAAATACAGAATCATAGCTCTGTATCCATCGCCCCCCTTGATACCGGGATTCCTAATTCTCCGTGCCAAATTCATCAAAAAGTTGGTGCCGAGTCAAATCCTATTAGGAAGCCTCGATCTGTTAATACTGACGAGACTGATCCCTCTTCTGGGGAGTCGTCTGTTCGGCTTCCTAGAATATTCCCATCAACCGTGGGTAAGTGCTATAGGCCTTTACTATATACTTCGTAAAAAAAATTCCTTGGAAATCTCATGTTGGTTCTTCTTTTAGGAAACAAGCAAAAAGCAAGGCACAACCCGGCTCCTTGCCAGCACAGGAACCGGTTATCCTAGAGAAGATATCTGGAGTTTGTGAGGAAAAAACAAAAGAAATGTGCGGCTCTATTAAATCAAGCCCATCGTCTATGGACAAAGATGACTCCCTCAGGGATGAGACTGGGGAGTCGGCTTCTCACTCTAAGGAGACGGCCGAATCTCATGATCCAAATATGACTCTTACAACTGACAAAGCTGTAGTTGAGGAGGTTATTGTGACTGAGAGTCATGTTGCTGAGCCGGTCCCGTCAGTGAAGGCGAAGAAAACAGATGAAGAAAAACAATCCACATGTCAACCTTTTATGGCGACTCTTAAAGAAGCTTCCTTTGAAGCTTTATATTCGGAGTCGATGAGGTACGCTATGAGGTTGACTTGATTGGTTGAATCAAGCAACGTTATGAGGTACGCGTATTGTCTTGTTATAAGGGATAGCTATATCAACGTAGCCCCCAAGTACCGGGTTGTCATACGTGTATCGACCCGGAACTTATACAAATTATTTTTTGAAATAATGTAGCCCCCAAGTGTCTGGTTATATACTTGTAATAACCAAGGTCTTTATTGTCTTATGTAGGCTATGACTTTGGAAACCGGGAAAGAAACTCGTTTGCGGGAAGAAAAACTGCAAGCTGAATCCAAGAAGCGGCGGCAAGCAAAAAAAGAGATTAACCGGCTTCAGGATGAGCTGTTGAAAAAAGAAGAACTAAAGATGGTCAAGTCTCATCATGCCGACAGCCAAGTTACCATGAAGCAGTCTTCTAATGATGCTAAGTCGAGGTTACAACAAATTGACAAAATCTTAACTATTCTCAAAAAGAGTGTTCATCAATTCGCGGTATCCGTTTTCGGTAAGTCGATATCGTTAGTGTGAATTTTCATATTCGACTGTCTGTACTTGCTGACTCGGTAGTTCCTGGTACAAGCAAGGAGCATGCAATTCTTCAGGAGTCTCTAGGCAAGAAATTGACCTCGCTGTATACACTAGTCAAACAGTTGTGCGAGGGGGCTATAAAATCCATTCATGCAGCTCAGGGTAAGCCTATTACTACGTCCATGTTAACTAATGATGATGAAGTCCTTCTCTACTGTACCGGCTTGGGTGAATTTGGTAAAGCGTTCAACATGTCCTTTGGGAGTGATGCGTGGCTTAGAACTTTCTAAATCTTATCATCCCGACATGAAGCCAGAGCTATTGGTAGATGGTTTTCCTGAGCTCAAGGCAGATGGTTCGGAGTTTACTAAGGTTGACTATGTCAACATTGTCAAAGAGACGCGCATTTTTGCTACAAAAATCGCTGATGAAGTTGACCTGTCTGATTTTGAGCCCGGCTATGATGAGCATAACAAGAGGCCAAAGCTTACTCCCCTGAGCCAGTGAAGTTTTCCGAACTCCCGCCTTCCAAATCAAAGACTGCAGACCCGGCCACTTCCACCGAGACGGCTTCAGGTGAGGATGAGGACGATCTGAGGGTTGAAGGTTTACATATGTATTTTATGAAGACAATGATAACCTCGTAGACCCTGCAGGTGATGCTGGAGTGCAACCCTTAAGATGTAGTTGGTCCAGGAGGGTGTTTTTATGATGTTGCGCCCGGGTCTACATTATTTGTCTTTTAAAGAGTCGTGTGAAAACATTTGGGATGCCAATGTTGGCTTATTGTAATACTACTTGCTCTCGTGCGTGATGCACGCTTGAATCTACAATTGAACTTTTCTACAACCTTTGGATGCCCAGATGATATTTATTGTGGAAACCGTCCGCTAGTTTGAAATGTTTTTGGTTTTCTTTCTTTAGCTAGTTTATATGTTAGGTTGTGTACTCCTATGGTGACATAAGCCTATTGTTACCACAGTTTGATGTAGTCAGTGTATCAGGGAAGCCGACTCATCATATATTGTTTCCCAGTGATTTCTCCAGCAAGCTTAATCATGTCCTGTAACCGGAGTCAGTGCATCTTTTTCTTGTTGAGGCATTTATCTGCTTTTATATATGCGTTCATGCTAAGTCAAAAGATGGAAGAAAAATGGAGGTATAGCCGTCGTGAGTCGGCATGATTAATTTACTCTCATGTCGAGTCCAGGTAGCAGAAATCAAAGTGTACCCCCATGAGTCGGCATGATTAATTTACTCTCATGTCGAATTAAGGTAGAAAAATCGAAGCGTAGCCCCCTTGAGTCGGCATGATTAATTTACTCTCATGTCGAATTATGGTAGAAAAATCGAAGTGTAGCCCCCATGAGTCGGAAGATTAATTCACTCTCATGTCGAATCAAGGCACCAAAATCGAAGCGTAGCCCCCAAGTGCCGACTTTATAGTTCATTGTACGATGTTCAATAAGGCCGGATTTTGATGAGTAAGACTACATAATATATGCTAAAAAGGAAAAATACATTTATGAAACGCAAGAAAATGCAAAATCTCATATAGAAGTCGACTGCACGCGTGACTATCTCAGCATCCTTTGACCATACAAGATCAGTACAAAAATGACTCCTCAATAGGAGGATTTTGTCTGCCTCTTAGAAAAGAAACGCTGGCCACTTAATAGCGCTTGAGTCAAAACTTCTCTGTAAGCAAACATCGCATGACTGTTTCTAGTGTTCTCTTTTCCAGAATCAAAACTGAGCCGGTACCTGATAGATTCGGCTGGTGTTTGAACTAGAAAGTGTCACTTAGGTCATATAAGTACAATTTTGCATCAACTTACAGGAAAAATAAGACATGGTAGGGTAAATTCATGTATATGTCGAGTCCCCAGTTGAATATTTGAAGTTAAAAGACCTCCAAGCCCCAGGGTCTCTGAATACAGTAATATAAACGCCAGGTTCCAGTGAAGAGATGATCAGTCCTTCCAGGTTCCATGGAGTTAAATGCAAGGTATAATGGCAAAAGTAAGAGTCGACGCATCATAATTGTTTTTTCATTTAACAAGTCGTTCGTGGATATTCCTAAATTATCTAGGTATAATAGTGACAGAGCTGTGCATTCCCCACGACTCTTACAAGTATCGAGCTCTTGGTCGTCAGTTCTCGCCTATTTGTCTAGATGACAGGCTTCACGGGACAAACTTTATGCTTATTATAAGATAAGTTTGGTTGTATTACCAGTACCTTGACGACTGACCACCCAACCCGACTCCATGAGGTGTAAGTCCAAAATTTCTTGGGTCTGGAGTCCTTTGGCCGTAGGGGGTGACTGTGTGTTCTTCAGGTGGGTTGAGTTGTTCGTTGTCTTTAGTCCATTGTTGTTTGAGCGCAAGCATATGGTAACATTGTCCCCAATAATGGTTTGCAAGGTGACCCGGTCTTGAATGTTTTGGGCAGGGTTCTCATAGAGCTTCCTCAGACTTATGTGGCCGATTTTTCTTATCTAGCGTCGCAAAACTTCCTGGTTTCCGTAAGTCGGATTTAGTGTATCGTTCTGGATCCTCAGTACTCTTGGGTTTTCCAGTGTTTCTCTGTTTTTGGTTTTGAATTCCTTCTTGTTTTTCTTCATCGGAGTTGACATATCTGTCGACGACGTCTATGAGTCCCTGCAGATCTTCGTCTACTACCTTCATACGGTCCAGCACACGGATCATAAGCCCGAGTCGGCCGTCTGCTCCTGTCAAGTCAGTTTTTGGCTGAGCCTCTCATGACCGGGTCTCTCATGAAGGTCGGGCTTACTCCGTGAAAGGCTCACGTTCCTAGGATTTGTCCCTTTTTGACCAAGCGGCCTTTTGACACTCGGTCGTCTTCTCACGTTGTTCCTTCCGGCCTCCACTGACTGCAAGAGATGCTGGTGAAGCGAATTGTATATCCCTGACTTTTTTAAGTCAGTTTCATGTTTCTGAGGGCCCGGACGCTTACTAGGGGTCAGGTCCGGACTTTGGTTAGTCAATGTCTTGAGCTTAGGGGGATTCTCTAGAGTTTCTTCATGTTGGGCTTCTCCCAATGGACTTGTTATTCTTGTGTAGTCAATGTCTACTTCGCCTGAAAAAGAGACTTTCTTCGGGAGCTGTGAAGTATGGTCCCTTTCCATGGTCTTCTGATAACAATGGGAATTTGAGTTATACTCTTCTGTCTCAGGCCTGAGCCAGTTTTCTCCAATCGAACGGATGGATTCATTATCGGAAAATTCCGCCGGATTGTCGCGATCTAGGGTTTCAACCGAACGATCCAGTTTTTGAGATCCACTGACAACTCCGACGAAAACATGCCTGGAGTCGGCTCCTGGCCGACTCTCAGTTTCATTGGATTCTGATTTAGATTCATCCGGCCCTCTGATGAGGTGGTAGTTGAAACCGACTGGGGTCTGACGAACCGACTCGATGGAATATATTTGCGGGGTCCAGGTGGTATTGTAGATGCAAAACTACTTGCGCTGGTTTCTGGTGATCCAATCGACCGTGAAGTCGTCCATACCTTGTTGGGCTTCCTCCAATTTTACAATGTCTTCACACACAGGCCCCACGGTGGGCGCCAACTGTTGTGGGAAAGTCACGACAGATGTCCTCATTAGAGAACTTAGTGTGGGACCTTTGTTGCGACGTGGTTTCGAGGAGGTGAGCCGGCGAGAACACAAGACACAAGATTCACCCAGGTTTCGGCCCCTCGTAAGGTAAAGACCTACTCCTAGTTTTATATTATGGGGTGTCGACTTCTCGAATAGAAAGGTGCGAGATCGCTTCCTATGCCTCGCGAGGATCTAAGTTGATTTGTGATGTTTGGTCAGAGGGGGTCGGAGTATATAGGTAACGAGTTCCTCGTTTACATGAGTCCGACTTTCAAACGAGTTGGAGTCCTAGTCTAGTTCTACAACATAGTTTCCTTATTAACGAAAGTAGGTCTATCTCCTTCTATGGTTCTCCGGCTTTGCGATGATACGACCCGGACCAAGCCGAGTCTTCTTCTGTCCCTTCACCTTGTGAGTCGGACTAGTTCTTCTATACGTCGGTTAATGACGTTGGGCCATCCCCCGACAGGACCCACGCCATCTTCCTCCTCTCTACATTCCCAGCTCTTAGCCGATTCAGGTGCTATCCTGCCAATGTGACGAGACAAGTAAGCTTCCCGGCTGTGACCTTGTTTCATGTACTGGGAATTCTCTGTTTGCTTTGGGAACTTCCATCCTGGTTCGTCTTGACTCCACTACAGGGTCCTTGAAAGTTACTCATTTCGCTTCCTTGCCCTTTGTAGCCAATAATTGCTCAGCTGGCTTTTCGTTATTTGGAGCTGATTTGGACATAGTATCCTTGCGTCCATCTCTTTCACTTGGTAGACCTGCTGAACAACCTCCTTCTTCTTCCATGAGCTCCTAACCAATTCCTTTTTGGTGAAACGGCCTTGGTTATATAATTGTCCATAAAACTTGACCTTCTCGGAGCTGGATAACCTTGATGAGATGATTCGGAATAGGATGGATAAATTCCCTTGTATCATACCTCTCCGTGAGTAATATGAATCTACATAAGCATAGGGAGGTATCTATGACATTGGTATTGGCATCCCACAATAAGGATGTGAATATGATGTATTGAGATTATCTCTTTGCCAATACCAGTCCTTAGATTTGCGCCTAGGCGGTAATCTTGATGCTTTTGAATTACTTGGCCGATAAGCAATCTTCTCCTCACTTATCTTCTGAAAATTTTCCAACAACTGCGCGAAAGTGACTTTCGGCTTTTTACCTTTGTGCTTCTTTTGGACTTTGCTTTCTTAGACCGTGATAGCACCGATCGTTGGATTTTCTTGTTGCCCCACAGTGCTTGGCATCTTCATTGTAATGTTGATGGAACATTCGCCTTCAGGATTTCCTAATTGAATGATTTATTTGTGCAACAAATTTTCCTCATCACCTTCAGCGTGTTCCCGTCCATCTCGGGATAAATCATCTTGTAACTGAGTTAACATGTGATCAATATGGCTGTTAACCGGTTGTCCATCAACTTGTGCTCCAACAATTTCCAATCGTCCTTCTACAACCGATTGTGTATGTTGTTGAAGCATGTTGCAATCCCTGATTTTATCTACAAACGAATTTTGTATTCGTTCTTGTCTTGCCAACTCACTATGGTGATCTTCTATCATGATTGGATTATTCGGCGAGGTACCAAAAGTGTTATCACATATTCTTGGACTGGATGTACATTGCTCATCTCTTAGCCGATATTGAAACACCGGCTTTGGAGTCAAGGAACTGAGAGGTCCTGGCTCCTTGTTATCCAACTCGGTTCCGAGTACTGTTGAATTGATCTCATCCAACTCGGTTCTGAGTGGTACTGACTTGATGTCATCCAATTCGGTTCCGGGTGGTGGCGACTTTATATCATGTAACTCGGTCCTAAGTGGTGCTGACTTGATGGGATCCATCTCGGCCATGCATCGTTTTTTGTCCTCCTTTTCCGATTATCTCAGACCGGCTATCTCAGAGAACATTGAAGCTGACTTTATATATCTGCAATCAAAATAATTATAGAATATACGTCTCGTCTGAGACCAAATGTTAGCCAAGTATGAAATAATCGAAGTTGCCCATATGAAAATGAAACTTAATCTGTGTGATGGGAACAACCTTGATTGGGAAAA
Organism: Bromus sterilis; assembly: GCA_950022295.1. Classification (NCBI taxonomy): domain Eukaryota; kingdom Viridiplantae; phylum Streptophyta; class Magnoliopsida; order Poales; family Poaceae; genus Bromus; species Bromus sterilis. The sequence goes on from OX465596.1 coordinate 238,950,404, forward strand.
ATTATAACTCGGTGTGTATCTCAGTGGGTTCTGAGTTAGATGTAACTCGGTACGTGTCATATCCAAGCTATGAATGCCTAGGTTCATCTCTGAGTTATAAGTGTCTCGAGTTATAACTTCACTACTAGCCTTTATTAATGGTACGATATGTTGACTGGCATGACTAGTGAAAACATTATTCCTAACAAACAAATTACTCATCTCGATCGGTATTTCAATATTAATTAAACTCATGAAGGTAGATGCACCAAAAATACAATTATGACCAGATCGAAAGGTAAACAAGTTGCTGGTTAGGTATACCTCTTTGAGAACGTCGGGGAAATGTAATGCTTGTACGGGAACAATACTTTGCTCCTCTTCTAGATAACTCTCCAATATTGCGTCTTCCTCCTCTGGACCTTGTGCCATGTTACTCGGATGCTCTCTGTTAACCGATCACGGTTCAGCCTCGCTTTCTAGATCTTGGTGTCCATTGTTGACTGAATCTTGTTCAGTCATGTTTTTATGCTTTTGATGCCCATCATCCTTGGCATGGAACTCAGAGGGTAGCACAAAAACTTATTTATATTCAGAAAATCCAACCACGGCTGACTCGGCTTCATTAGCCAGCTTGGTAGTAATAGCCGAATCACCCTTGTCTTGATTGGTTTGCAGAGCTTATTTTTTTGTTTCTCTAACTGGAAGGTTCGTCATGATGGCTGAAGTAAGGAATATAAAAGTTATCCGAGTGAAGATGTGCTTGTTTCTGAGTCGTAAGTAACTCGGCGTGCTCTTGTTCCAAACTGGATTAACTTGGTTTTCTCATTTTTTAGAGCTAGAGCATCTTGGTGCTGTTGTTTCCAAGTTTGAGCAACTCGGTATTGTGGTCTCCGTGTTGGAGCAACTCTGTGCTATTGTTTCTGACTTGGAGCAACTTAGTACTTTTGTCTCCGGGTTGGAACAACTCGGTGCTGTTGTCTCCGAGTTGGAACAACTCGGCACAACTGCCTTTTTGGTAACACTGTACTTTGTTTTCCTGTGTTTAGCCAACATTATCTTCAATCTCTCAGCCTTCAGTTTTTCAATCTTGCGCTCAACCTCTATCTGGTCTTCTTCTAAGAGATCTTCCATCGTGACAGGGATGTTGTCATCCGAGTTAACGTTTCTCCCATTCTTGGAGTCGGTATTCATGATTGTCAACTCGGTACATCTTTTCTTTTGTTGCTCTCGGTAGATAAAATTAAGCTCCATCCAATCACGTGATCCTGCATAAGAATGTCCCCCAATGTTTTTTGAATCTTTCGGCAATGACATGTTGCCGAAAGTTTGCACTTGTACAGGGGATGTACCATAGGCTGCAGCACGAGATGAAAGCACATTAGCCCCTTCTGAATTTCCACTCAGTCAGCTATAACCATTGTAAATGTGTGGAGCCGAATTGTCAATATCACTAGCACCATACGGTGCTGAAAATTTAGTAACATGAGGTGCATCATATGATGGTTGAGGGTAATTGGCCAAATAGCGAGTAGTAGCGTGCCCAATTTCTCTGTCCATTGGTATGTTTGAAGATGAAGCTAAGTATTGCAAATGATTTGCCGATGAATATGGAGATGAAACACCCGATTTCATGATACTAAAATTACCAATGTGGGGTGTTTCATATTTATTGATCGAATTCACCATGTTGTCCATCGTCTTTTGCACATAGTAGGAACCAGGGTTAGCCGATGCATGAAAATTCAGATCTACATGTTGCAAGTTGCTAGAATAAGTTGAATCATATGGATTATTTTGCATCGGCCTTTTCCCATAGTAAGAACTAGGGTTAGCCGATACAGTGCATGTATTACTAGATCCAGCAACATTAACGCAAGAGTAACTCGAATCTACGTAAAAAAATTGGGGATTCATGATACCGTGTAGATTGCAGCCTCTTGATGTGCTTCCGGGTGTAGGTTCTTCTTCGTCCGAGTTAGATGTAACTTGGTCACGTCCTCGATCTTCTAGTTGCCGAGTATATTAGAAGTACTCGGCGTTCTCATCCTCAGCGGAGTCGCCAATTTTGGTTGACACAGAATCTGCACCGTGCAACACAAGATTGCACTATGCAATATGATAGAAAACGGAGTCGCTAACCGTACTTTCGTGCACGATATACGGACGCTTTACGAGCAAATCAACAAAGAGTTCCTCGATTTTGAAGAGGAGATACGGACGCTTCCTGAACAAAACACCAAAGGGATTCCTCGATTTCGGGGAGGAGATCCTACTACTTTTCAGCGCAAAGCAGCGAAAATGGGCAAAACATTAGGGTTTCTAAGGCTCGGCCATGCGTAAGGAAAAGGTAAAAGGTACAAGTATAAGTAGATTAAATTGTGATAGACTGATTGCGTGTTCTCGTTCCAATTGGCCAAGACCCTTTATATATAGGGCACGTAGGACTTATCATCTAGGGTTACAAATCTGAAGCGTAACCTTCCATGTTTCGTACATACAAACATAACTCTGATGCCTAGTTTAAGTCGGTTTGTGTCTCGGTCTGTGTCGGGTTCCCTTCCGACTTGCGATCCATGTCTTCACGTTTTCTTCCGAGTTGCGCTCTATTTTTCATTCCTTTCGAGTGCTTCTTCCGAGTCGTTCTTTTGAGTGCTTCTTCCGAGTACATCCGTGTAAAAGTAACTCGGTACACTGCTTCCGAGTAACAAGAAACTCGACACACTGCTTCCGAGTAACGAGTAACTCGGCTGACGAGGATCAGCCTCGGCAAATCCCACGGTCAGGGACCCTGGCTTAGTCATAGATAAGGAACAGGTTGGACGATACTCATCCGCTAACAGGAGAAGCACTTCCTGCTCGATATTATTGCGTGAGGGGGTGATTACAAGGAGGACCAAGGCGAATTATCGCAAGGCAAGGAGAGTGGATTGGATATTGGATGATCAAGATGTCTCCCCTCCCAGCCTTTATATACTTGGCTAGGTCACGGGGAGTCCGTACCAGATTGCAGAGATAATTTCCTAGTTCTAGTCTTGCCTTGTGCGCCAAGTCGTGCCTTCCATATCATTTGCTGACTCCTACGTCGGTGTCTTGATTGGGCCAGTCGTGGGCCTGTCGAGGCTTTCAAACGGGCCTTCTGTCTTCATACACACCAGGTATCCTCACACGCAGGAGTCGTGGGGTCACCCCCTCGTTAGTAGCCCCCGAGTGCCTGGGGGACTCGAAGAGTCGCGCAGGGACTCGAATTCACCACTTTCTTTATCATCATAAGCGCAGCACAGCCGCGAGTCACTGGAAGTTTTGAGCCATGACAATACCTGTTTCGAGGGATTGCTAAGCTGAAAAGGGCCCAAGGAGTCAACTGGTCGAGCCTTGGTGAATTGAGCTAGTGGCAAATACCGCAGTAGCCCAATCAAGCTCACGTCCCTCGATATGAACTTGGAACAATTCCTGCCAGTCTAAGAAAATAGCCTGAGCGCGTCCGCTCGGCTCTTTCGAGCATACGAGCCCATGGAAAAGATCAGGAGTGAAATCGCTCTGTGGCAAGTCCCGGCCCGGCCGTTCTGCGCAGCGGGGTCTTACCTACATGCTAAGCTTGCGTGGCATCTGGGTACAGTGTGTCGTAGCCCAGGTACAATTGTTTTTTGTAGAGGTAGGCAGCCTGGTTAGCGATGCACCCACTTGGAATAAACAATCAAGTGAGCTATTAGTAGTCACTTCGCGGAGCTTATGAGTGCTCAGGCGAGGGGTCGTATAGGAAAGCATCCGCTCGGAATGTCGTCGAGTACGTGGGTAGTTTAGCCTGCTGAGCTTTTGTGAGTAGTGACTCGAGTGCCTTTTTTTCGAGGTGAGGGAGCACCCGAACTACATAGATGTGTTGTTTCCGCTGACGCGAGTAGTCCAGTGAGTGCATGTTCGCCTTTTTGTTTTCGAGGTGAGGGAGCACCCGAAACTCTGTAAGTGCGAGTGGTTTACTCGAGCATATCCTCATCTTCTGGTTGAGAGAGCACCCGAACTATCAAGATTTTGGTCTTCGGGTTCTTCAGGGTTATGGGTAGAACAAGCGTAGGTTCGCTAATTTACATGGGTTTCCCACGTCTTCATTGGTCTTCAGGTTCTTCAGCCTGTATGCGCCCCCTCCGATGACTTCCGAGATTATGAATGGCCCTTCCCATTGTGGGGCGAGTTTATGCACTTTTTCTTGTATCAGTCGCAAGACGAGGTCTCCTTTGCTGAAGGTTCTGGTACGCAGGAGGCTGCTTTGATATGTGCGCAGCTTGTCTTGGTATCCTTCAGATCTTGTTATGGCTGTGTCTCGTGCTTCGTCTGTTGTGTCTTTATCGTTCTTCTTCTGCTTCTTCCTCTTCGTACCCTGAGATCCAGGGGGCTCCAAATTTTAAGTCGTGCAGCAGTACTGCTTCTGCCCCGTATACCAGGAAGAAAGGTGTGTACTGGGTCAAGCTTTTTGGGGTGGTACGCAGGCTCCATAGTACCGCGGGAAGCTCTGTTAACCAGTTGCCTGCGGCTTGTTCTAGTGGTTCGAGGAGTTGTTTCTTTATTCCTCCGCATACTAGTCTGTTTGCTTTCTCCAATTGTTCGTTGGATTGTGGGTGCACGACTGATGCGTAGTTCATTTTGATCCCCAGCTCCTGACAGAAGTTTTGGAATTCTGCTGCTGTGAAGTTTGGACCATTGTCTGTGGTAATGTTGTGTGGTACGCCAAATCTGAAGATGATTGACTTGATGAAGTTAACTGCCGTGAGCGATGTTGAGATACTGATTGGTACTGCTTCGATCCATTTGGTGAACTTGTCGACTGCGACTAGTAGGTGTGTTCGTCCCCCTTTTGAGGATTTCTTGAGTGGGCCTACCATGTCGAGTCCCCATGTGGCGAATGGCCAGGACAATGGTATAGTTTTGAGTTCTGATGCTGGGGCATGTGGCCTGCTGGCGAACTTTTGGCAGGCGATGCAACGCCGTACGATATCCTCCGCATTTCTCATGGCGGTCGTCCAGTAGAAACCTGCTCGAAAAGCCTTGGCCACGAGTGCGCGACTGCTCGCGAGATGTCCGCAGGTGCCTTCGTGAATCTGGAGCAGTAGGGCTTTGTCGTCTTCTTCATCGATACACTTTTGGAGGACCTGAGAGATGCTGCGCTTGTAGAGCTGTCTGTTGATTACTGTGAATGCTTTGGATCGTCGACTAATGCGTCGGGCTTCTGCAATATCTTGTGGTAGGGTGCCTTCGATTAGGAATCGGATGAATGGTTTTTCCCAGGCTGGGTCTTCGAGTGTGGCTGGCTCTGCGACTTCGGTTGCTTGGCTGCTTGTGTCGTCGGCTTTGCTCGCTGCCGCCACCTGTGCTGGTTCATTTGTGTCATCGGCCTTTGCGACTGCCTCGAGCGCCGCTGGATTAACTTCGATTGATCTCTGGCTGATGTTCTCGAGGAAAACGCCTGGTGGTATTGGTCCTCGAGTCGATCCGATGTTCGCAAGTTCGTCGGCTTCTGTGTTATTTTCTTAGGAGACGTATTTCAGTTCGAAGTCGTAGAATCCTCCCTCTAATGTGTTGTAGAGCTTCTGGTAGGCCATCATGTTGTCTGCGACTGCATTACTATCTCTCATCGCCTGCTGGACGACGAGGTTGGAGTCGTCGTAGATCGAGAGGCGAGTGGCGCCGCAAGTTTTTGCCATGCGCATGCCGTGGAGTAGTGCCTCGTATTCTGCTTCGTTGTTGGAGGCATTGCTGAAGTTGATCTGGAGGATGTATTTGAGCTTCGTTCCTTTGGGGGAGAATAGTACGATGCCTGCTCAGGCTCCTTGATGTCTTTTGGACCCGTCGAAGAAGATCGTCCATGAGTTGGACAGATCTGGGGGGGGGGCTGGTGTTTGGACCTCTGTCCACTCGACTAGGAAGTCTGGGAGCACTTGGGCTTTGATTGTTGTCGGGTGTTTGAACTTCAGACCTCGCGGGCTGAGCTCGATGTTCCACTCAGCGACTCGGCTGGTCGCTCCGGGGTTGTTGAGGATGTCCGCAAGTGGTGCACTGCTCACGATTGTGATGGGGTGTTCGTCGAAGTAGTGCGATACTTTCCTTGAGGTCATGATGATGGCGAGCAGGAGCTTCTGGTACTGCGGGTACCGTTGCTGGCGCTTTGTGACCAGCGTGCTAAGGTAGTAGATTGGTCTTTGTATTCTCTAGATTTTGCCTTCTTCTGCGCGCTCGACGACGAGCGCCATGCTGACTACGTTGTTGCGCGCTGCTATGTAGAGGTACAGTTTCTCCCATTCTTGGGGCACCGCCAAGATTGGTGGAGTCGAGAGGGTTTTCTTTAGGTCTGCGAATGCATTGCGGGCTTCCTAAGTCCACTCGAATTTTTCTCCTTTTCTGAGCAGTTGGTAGAACGGTAGGGTTCTTTCTCCTAGCCTGCTGATGAAACGGCTCAATGCTGCGAGACTTCCTGTGAGCTGTTGTACGCCTTTGATGTTGGTTGGCTTTTGCATCTTGGCGATTGCTTGGACCTTTTCGAGGTTTCCTTCGATTCCTCGGGCGGAGACCATGTACCCGAGTAGTTTTCCAGCTAGGACGCCGAACACGCACTTTTTGGGTTGATCTTGATTCTGTACTTGTTGAGGGCCACGAATGTTTCGCGGAGGTCGTTGAGTAGCGAGTTTGCGCTGTAGGTTTTGATGACAATGTCGTCTATGTAGACCTGGACGTTTCTGCCGATTTGGTATCTCAAGAATGCTTGCATCATTCGTTGGTACGTGGCTCCTGCATTTTTTAGACCAAAGGGAATTGTTCGGTAGCAGAACACGCCGTAGGGGGTGATGAATGAGGTGTGCTCTTCGTCCTCTTCCTTCATCCTGATTTGATTGTATCCTGAGTATGCATCGAGGAAGGATAGGAGGTCGCATCCTGCTGTGGAGTCGATTATCTGGTCGATTCTTGGCAGGCGGAAGTGGTCTTTTGGGCAGTGCTTGTTGACAGGTCCGTAGTCGACGCACATCCTCAGTACATCACTGTCTTTTTTGGGAACCAGGACTCGGTTTGCGATCCAGGTTGCTTTCTTCGTTTCTCGGATGAACTGTGCGTCGAGTAGTCGGTTGATTTCTTTTCTGATTGCTCTGCGCTTAGGTTCTGAGAATCGTCTTAGCGCATGTTTTACTGGCTTGGTTTTTGGCTTGATGTGGAGCGCGTGTTCCGTAAATTCTCGCGGTATTCCTGGCATGTCGGCTGGGCACCAGGCAAATATTTTCCACTCTTCACGAAGGAAGGTTATAAGGGCGGTTTCTTGTTATTCTGGGAGGTGGGCGTATATGCAGCCCGTCTTCTCTGGGTCTATTGGGTGGACTTGGTGGGTGATTGTGTCGCTGTCGACGCTCAAATCGCGGCCGAATTCTTTTGACTCGCTTCGGCTCGCTAGTGGAAAAATGATTTTATCCGTCACCATGGCTATTTCTTCGAGTTTTTTTTGGGCTCCGAATATGTCGGAGACTTTGTGGAAGTCGCAATCGCACTGATCCGATTTGGTGAAGCTTCCATTGATTGTAATGACTCCTGCGGGTCCTGGCATGTTGAGTTTGAGATATGCGTAGTGCGGGACCGCCATGAATTGGGAAAACGCTGGTCGCCCGAGTATGGCGTGGTACTGCGGCTGCAAGTCGAGCACTTCAAACTCAAGGACTTGTCTTGAGAAGTTGCGCTTGTTGCCGAAGATGACGTCGAGCTCGATTGTTCCGATGGAGGCGGCTTCTTCGCCCAGAACTACGCCATATATTGTGGTGCCAGACTTCTTTCAAACTGATCGTGGGATTAGCATCTTGTGTAGGGTGTTGGCGAAGATTATGTTTAGGCTGCTGCCTCCGTCCATGAAGACTCTTTCCATGTCATAGCCCCCGACTTGTGCTTCGAGGACAAGGGGTGCATGCCCCGGCCTTGGGACTGCGGGCGGGTGGTCGCTCTGAGAGAAAGTGATGTTGGTCTCGGCACCACACATTTGGTAGATTTATGCTATCTCTAGGCCTTCGGTTGCACGGGCCTGTAGGGTGTAACCGTCCTGCTTTGCTTTTGAGGGTCTTCCTTCTTGGATCATGAAAATTCATCCATGGGATGAGGGGTGTTGCCTTTCTGTACTTGGTAATGGTGATTGCGCGTTTCATCGGGTGCGCTTGGCTTCACGCTGTTTTTCCTCCTTCAAGCTGTTGGAGAGTTCGGTGAATAGACGACAATCTCCTAGGGTGTGGCTTGCTCTGAGGCGTCCCCACCCGTCTTCGAAACAGTGGATCGTGCAAGGTCCTTCCAGTAGCTCTCTAGATGTGAGCTTACTGGAACCAGCGTGACTTCTCCTCCCTGAAACATGGAAAATCTGCGAGTGGTCTTTTGTTCGGTTGTGGAATCTTGGGTCGAGCTCTATCCCATCGCTGAGCGACTGGTTCCGGATGAAGTTGGCGAATTCATCTGGTCTTCGATCTAGGTCATAGTACTCGTCGGTCTGGGTTTCGGAGTTGCTCTCTTGTCGCGCGGCGGGAGTTCGGGTGGCGGTGGGTCATCGAGTGGTTGGCAAGTCTCCTGGCACGCGCCGCGACTCTTCGAGTGGGATTCCATGTAGAGTCCTCGTGCCTCTCTTCTGCGTCGTCGAGTTCTTTTACGTCGGCAGTAGATCTGGCAGTCGTCGAGATGCTGGGCTTGATTCGGCTGCAGGCTAAGTGATCTTGGTGCGGCGATGAAGATGCTTGTGGTGAACTTGAACTCCTCGAGCGGGTTAGATCTGGGTCTAGCCCTCGAGTCCTGATTTGCTGAAAGCGGGACCGCCGAGATCGTGATTCCAACCTGTGTAGTTTCCAAAGATGGCGCCAATTGACGAGGATCAGCCTCGGCAAATCCCATGGTCAGGGACCCTGGGTTAGTCATAGAGAAGGAACAGGTTGGACGATACTCGTCGGCTAACAAGAGAAGCACTTCCTGCTCGATATTATTGCGTGAGGGGGTGATTACAAGGAGGACCAAGGCGAATTCTCGCAAGGCCAGGAGAGTGGATTGGATATTGGATGATCAAGACGTCTCCCCTCCTAGCATTTATATACTAGTCTAGGTCTCGGGGTGTCCGTACCAGATTAGAGAGATAATTTCCTAGTTCTAGTCTTGCCTTGTGCGCCAAGTTGTGCCTTCCATATCATTCGTGGACTCCTATGTCGGTGTCTTGATTGGGCCAGTCATGGGCCTGTCGAGGCTTTCCAGCAGGCCTTCTTTCTTCATACACACCAGGTATCCTCACACGCAGGAGTCGTGGGGTCACCCCCTCGTCATCGGCACATTTGAGCTTCCGAGGAATGAGTAACTCGACACGTTTTGGCCTCCAAGTAACGAGAAACTCGGTTCACTCTGGCATCCGAGTAACGAGTAACTCGGTTCGTTCTGGCTTCCGAGTAACGAGTAACTCGGTTCGTTCTTGCTTCCGAGTAACGAGTAACTCGGTTCGTTCTAGCTTCCGAGTATCGAGTAACTCGGTACCTTTTGACTTCCGAGTAAAGAGTAACTCGGTGCATACTGTTGCTTCCGAGTAGTAACTCGGTACGTATTGTTACTTTCGAGTAACGAGTAACTCGATTCATTTAGGATTCTGAGTAACGAGTAACTCGATACGTACTGTTGCTTCCAAACTAGCGATAGCTCGGTATTAACCATATCTCTGTGTATCTTTTTTTCGAACTAGGGATAGCTTGGTACAACTGCCTTGGCTGGTTGAAAATCAAAAACCTCTAGGTTTGCAATAAATCAACAAGTTCCGTACCGAATTTGGCAACCTCATATCAATGTATAGTCGTGACAATAACTGGTATGAGCAGGGGTCCCCTTGTCTTACCTACCTTACTCGAAACAATTCTAGTGGTGGCCCAGGCTGATTTACCATTTGAAACCATGTGTGTGCTTGGTTGGCCCCCCACCAGATTTAAAACAAAGCGGGCCAGCGGGGGCAGTGTTTCCTGTTGGTCCAAGCTGACCGGCTGAGGACCAAAGCATAGTGATGCCACGGTAATCCAAACCTGGAGTCAGACGGTACAGACCAGATCTAGAGCGCGGCCGGCTCCTGAACTAGATGTCGACTCACTGGGGGATACCTCGAATTGTGCGTTGTTAGTTAAGTGGGGCTATGCCGTTCGGATCTCTCAGAACAACTCTTTAATGAGTGTCTTTAACGGGCTTGACTGAGAGAGTCGGCATACATGCGCAGCTTATAATGAGCAGTTGATACACCCCTGCAGGGTTAAATCTTTGCGAGAAGTCATGTCCATGGTTATGGACGACTTGAGACCTACTCATTGTTCATAGATAACATCAACTGAGTCATAAGTAAAACTTGATCAACATGTGTGTGAATTGACTATTTCTTCTTCATCGGGATGCGAAGATGGGGATAAGGATTGGATAGGTTTTATGCTTGCGTAACTAGATGGATAGCAAACTTGTTGGAGGTGATTCCTCATTGAATGGTTGGCTTCTCATCTTACTCTAAGTAGATCGTTAGCCATTTCATATATTGCTAGTGCGGCTGCAACCTCAACCACTACCGCCATCGTACTGTGAGAAGTTAGTTACACTGATTTTGATATAGCTCACATCCTTCTTCTTTTCTTTTTTATGTAACATGTACAAACGACCTTGGACTACAGAGTTGTTCGATGACCCCTCTCCTGGACGCCTTTGCGGAGAATCGATGACGACTAGTTAGGCGGATCTTGGCGGAGAGCCTGGACCCGTGTGATTATGGGAATGATGTGTTTTATCTTTGCCATTAGGCATTTTATTATAGTCTGTACTCAGACATATATCTTCTGTCGATGTATTGTATTAAGGCAGTTTTATGCCGATTGTATCATATGTTGTATCCTTGTAGCTGTAATGTTGTGATGTCATGTTGGGAATCCAGGGCATATGGCAGTGTCATATGTCGCGGTGGGACCGATATGTGCTTCGACCCCGGATCTGGATGGAAACATCCTTATCTGGAACAGTACCGCATATAGGGCCTTACACCGCGTATTACACAAACACGCTCAACACCCACGGCATTAATCGCACTCGCGAGGGTTATTCCTCGGCGCTTCAAGAGCTGTCCCAAGTAAACGTCGCCTCCCTCTGCCCAAAATCTCATAAAATAAAGGGAACTCAATAGGAAACCAGGACATCCCTCACTCGAAAGGGCTTGACGGTACCGCAAAACAGGCCGCACTCGACGACCGGGTGTTGCGCCTCGTAATAGCAAAAAATAAAGCATGCTCAGGCAAACACAAGGATCCATAGTACAACACGAAAAATATACATGCCATCATTAAAAACTCATGAGCTTACACCTGATCACTAGTTATCGCGAGTAGCCTCGGGAGCTACTCGCGACAAGCGCGATGTTTCGCACCTGGTACAAACACTCGACAAATTTAGAGCCTCTGCCCAATCGCAAACGATTGGACGAAGCCTCGGGGGATACTCCCATCGGGAGTGTTGTCCTGCACACGATACATCATCAAAGAAAAAAGCGGAAACATAAGGAAAAAAGACTCGACTACTATAAAGCACAAAAGTTCTCATTGATGAAGTAATCATTATATGAAATTTTCACTCGACACCTCATTGGGAATCATCACAGACAAAAGAAAAACAAACCCTAAGTAAACTTGCGAGCCCTCTTCAGGATCGGCCTGACGTCTTTAGCACCTTCCTAAAAACTGGAGTAGCTATCACCACCCTCAGATGGAAGATTGAGGGAGCCAGAGCTAGTGATTCCCCTACTGCGCGAGCTGCCACCAGACGAAGAACCTTGAAAGTCATCCCCGCCTCTAGAGCCACTCTCTCTCAAGCTTTCCTAGAAAGGCTCCAGACGATTTCCATTAGAGTCAAAATTCCTAATGGAAAGGGTCTCCTCTCCGTCAAAACTATAGCAAAGGCTATCCCTTTTGTATAGATAAACTAGCGAGAAAAACCCTTCCAGTCGGCCTCCAAGAAACACTGAGCAGATCCCTCAACGTGGATCTTCACCCATAGAGGGAAGTATGGATAACCCTGAGCACGAATCCATAGCCCCTCCGGGTTCAACTCAGAGATTAAAGCATCAAAAGAAGAAGGAAGAGATATTCGCCGACAAATAAAGCCGCGGATGTGAAGAACAGATTCGTGCGTAAGGACGCCCTCTTCTGCAACCTTTGTCGGCGAACCCCTTGAGGATCCACCACGACCCCGGAGGCCGCGAGACACACGAAGATCACGGGTACCACGGCCCCGATGCCCACGAATGGCGACACGACGCATAGCGCTAGTACTAGCAGCACCACGAGCACGACGTTTCAGAGCCATGGGAGAAACTCAGGAGCAAAGCAAAGGAAGGAGAAGACCAAAAGATAAGGACGAAGGGTTGTCAAAATAACAAAGTATCGACCCACATATATACACCCCATCAAGGGTAAAAGCATCCTTTGAATGCTAACACCAAAGAAGAGGAAACGACAAAGTTCAACAAATAAACAAGGGGGGAGCCCTATAGATTTTGAGACAAAAGTGGCCATCGGTATCCGCCCCATTTTAAATACAACAGTGAATAGCGCATTCACGTCGTCCCGGAATCTAACAGGCGCAGCTAGCGTGACGTCAACCATACGCATTACCCAAAGAGTCATCATAACACAAATCTTTTGATAAATAGACGAGTCAAATCTTGCCAGACCTGAAGCGTCATAATACGTCATCGACGTCTCAAATATCATTGTGCCATCACATCTGCACAGAACAGACATGACATAGCAATGTCAGTGATTCTAACCAGAGAAATAACAGGAAGGAATCTCTGCTTCTTCTTCAGAAGTTTATTATACTTTTTCTAACCAATTCATTTGCTCTTGTGTTTTCCTTGATTTCATCAAATAAAAACCATAAGGAGCGCATCACTTCTTCTAAGGTTCAAAGGCAACCCAAAGCACTTTACAAAGGCTCGAGTGCTCACTCGCCTCAGCATATCAAGCAACAAGAATCCAACCTAACGCTCGAGTACTGACTCACAAGATGACGCAAGAAAAACAAGCTACCATATTCACTCGACTGACTCACTAAGTGATCACCCGCACTCTTACTGGTACCTACTCACACAAAATTTAACTCGATCGTTTTCCGAGTGGATGCATCTATATGTCACTCGCCCCAACTATGACCTAGGCTGTGAAACAAAGCACCCTAGAAGTCGCGTCTGCGTACGTGTAGGTAAGACCCTGCTGATCCGTTGGCCGGGCCGGGACTTGGCACGGCACGATTTCACTCATGTTGTTACCATGCCCAGGTGTGTGAAGAAAATCCTGACGGACGTGTTGGTTCAATTAAGCATTATCACTCGCGGTATCGATTCTCTAAGCCCTCCGCATCCTGAACTCTACTGTCACCAGTCTTGCCAAGTCCGTGTCGGGGGAATCGAGCTTGATTGGACTACTGTGGTATTTTCCGCTAGAGCAATTCATTGAGGCTCGATCCATCGAGTGCCTTAGACCCATTAGTTTAACATCCCTCACAAACTCACAAAAGACATCTAATAAGCATCATGAAATTCGTCAAATGACACGCAATAAACAACTAATGCAGATTGGAGTCCCTACGTGACCCTTCGAGACCCCCAGGCACCCGGGGGCTACTGACGAGGGGATACCCCCCACGACTCCTCACCATGAGGGTAATTGGTGCGTGTCAAGACCGGTGGCCCACTAGAAGCATCAGAAAGCCCAATATCATCCCATCCGAGGCACCAACGAGTGCGCCGACATGGAGTCCAAACCGACATGGAGTCCAAGACATGGCGGGAAAGAGTAGATAGAATAGCAAAGTCTCCTTGTAAACCTATATGGACTCCTCGAGACTCAGCCTAGTATATAAAGGCTGGGAGAGAGGACGTCTAGGTCATCCAACATTAATCGCAATACTTCTGGCCTGAGCAATCTCACCGGAACCTCCACTATAATCGCCTCCATCATATAACACATCGAGCAGGACGTAGGATTTTACCGATCGAGGGCCCTGAACCTGGGTAAATCCCTCTCTCCTGTTAACTGAAGAGATCACCAACCTAGCACTCCTTCCCCTTTAATCAACCCAGGGTACCTAACCATGGGATTTTTCATGATCACACCACGTAAGCGCAGGATAGATACGCCATCACAACATCAGCAATGCTGACGGGAGGAATGACATGAAAGAATCTTCACTACTTATACGAATTTTATTTTATACTTCAAATATATCTTCTGTTTTGATTTAATCAAATAAACTCGCATCAGGAGCACATTATCTCCTCTAAAGTGGCAAGCGACTCAAGGCACTATACAGAGGCTCGAGTGCTCACTCGCCGTTGCGTATCAATCTAAGAAGATCCAAAAATACATTCGTGTCCCGACTCGCAAAAAACTCAGGACACAAGCTACAATAAGTCCCGACTCGCAAAAGACTCTTCGTGCCCAGCTCAGGGCCGACTCTCGTTCCTTCTGGACGCAGTGCTCCAAGTCGGCGATTGTGGTGGATCGTCGGTAGGTTCCTTTGAAATTCTTGATAAATTTCTCTTTGAGATCCGTCTAGGAGGTGATAGAATTCTATGGGAGGTTTCTGAACCATGTACGAGCCATTCCTTCCAACATCATTGTGAAATAACAGGCACAAAGTTCTTGGCCTATAGCATATCCATGGCAAATTCGTAGCTTTTGATCCAAATCGCCAGGTCCATGTCAGCTGTATAGTTCGGAATATTACGCGGTCCTTTGAAATCTGGGGGAAACAGTGTGTTACTCAAAGATGACACCGGACACCGGTTACCTACGGATTTGCTGACGAACTCGGTATTTTGATCTTGTGAGGGAAATTGGACTGCCGGCTCTATACGGCGGTTGGTGTTGGGAGCCGGTAGGTCCATAATTCTCAGTGCCCCCTGATGGTTCAGAGGCGGCTGTGCTCCATGATGGCGATGGCTACTCGAGGCTACAGGAGCTGGTGTCTCTGCTTGCCGGCTCATAGTTTTATATGGAGTCCCGTGAATGTATGGGACCCCTTGTGAATATTGAGATTGTTGTGTGATCGCAGTCTTGAGAAAGTCGACAGCTTCTCGAGCGGCCCGGTCTGCTGGAGTGTCCCCCTGGATTCGCGCGTTGGCGAGGAAGCGATTTGCCGCCATCACAGTAGCCATGGGGCTATTGAAGTGATGAGAAAGTGTACGGAAACAATCTGGGCGTGGCGGAGGAGCCGGCTGTCTGAGTGGCGTGTATCCTAGGGGAGTCGACTGATCGGGGCTATGGAACAACGCTCGTCCTTGATAGTCAGGGGGAGCCGACTCGCATATGCTTGTGGATGCGTATGGGCAAGGCTTAGTCGCTGAGCCTCTATCAGGTCCGACTCTTCCCGGAGGTGTCTGGCTTCTTGGACGAGCCGGGCTTCTTTCTCAACCATTTGTTCTTTTTCAGCATTGATCTCCCTCCGTAAGCTTGCTACCCGTGCCTTGAGTCCATTGAACCATGTCCTCCAAGCCCCCTGGTTCTCCAATGTCGGCGTCGTCCAAAGAGTTCAGGGAATCCGTCAGGGCTTCTGCTTCAGTGGGGACTTGTTCTCATGGTCGGGCAGCCGTCTCCCTATCTAAATTAGGTTCTGCGCTGGCAGCCGGCTCTGCGCATTGATTTTGAGCTTCGTGACTCCCCTAACCTCCAATGTCGGCGATGAACACCATGGCGCAGTATGGAGGCTCAAAGTGAGGATAATCTGGGTTGTATTCAGGCACATCAGTGCCTAGTCTGTTGCTCCCCACGGATCGGATGGAACCCTCATCTGAGAAGCTTCCTTTACAAGGGTATGAGTCAGCATCAGTTAGTTCTTCTGAAGTGTCGTGCATTGGGGACTCGACAGAGCGCTCCGGCTCTGGAGACTCATCAATGAATCTGACAAAAGTGGGTTGGGAGTCGACATGTCGCCGACTCAAGGTTTCGATAGTGACTTTAGGATCTGGCTCTGGCTCAGATCCATCCTTCCTGCCGATGAAGATGTGGATATACTCGATCGGGACCCGATATCCTGATTCGACAGAATCGGCTTCAGGGCCCCAAGTTGAGTCGTCAACGCAGAGCTTTCCGTGCCGGCTTCTCGTGAACCGTCCAGCGACGAATACCTCCATGCCTTGCAGAGTTCCCTCCATAATCTCAAGACCTGCATGCGCAGGCCCCACGGTGGGTGCCAACTGTCGTGTGAAAGTCGCGCCAGATGTCCGAAGAGTCGAACTTATCATGGGACCTTTGCTGTGAGGTGGATACGAGGAGAGAGTCGATATGGACAAGAGACTCGGCGATTTACCCAGGTTTCCGCCCCTCTTTTTCTCGAGGTAAAATCCTACTCCTGTTTCTTATTATTATGGGTTCCAACTCTCCAATTAGAAGTGTCGGTGGATCGATTACAAGTGAGCCGGATCGCAACCTTAGTTCTCGAGGAGATCTAGGTTACACCTAAAGTGTCTAGTCCTACCTTGGATTAAGATTATTCTGCCTCTGGATCCCGTGGACCTCGGCTTATAAAGGCTCCGGGTCCCGGGGTTCCGCTAGTACGACTCCGACACGAGGTAGAGTCCTATTCTACTTTACTAATATCCTATGTGTTTATACAAGATAAGTCAAATTCCTTCTACGGCTTCGATCTTCGTGCTTGGCGCGGCCGGCTTGTGATCGGGTCTTCTCTCATGGGCCTTCCTTAAGGGAGTCGGCCCATGGATCCTAATGCCGGGTCATGGGCTTGGTCCATCAGCCCGACATTAGCCCCCAAGATTAGCGTGATGCTTCGGTCTTCACAGTAATCTTCTTGATTCCATCGTGGTTTATTGACTATACAAATGGTTAGACCGACTCTTGCACCTTTGAGGTTTATAAGGAGTCGGTGCCAATTCTCTTGGTCTTTTCGCCTTCCAACCAGAAAACTTCTTTTGACTTTTTTAGTCAAAGATCCGTTACTGTATTTATGATTTTGCTTCCCGAAGAACCACTGTTGAAGGCATTGATATCGTGGTGAGAATCGAGGAGTCTTTCCATTAATGTCACCTACCATGGGTAGTTTACCCGTACCTTTATGGCATTGATTGACCATCTCTTTGCGGCTATATAAACAACCATCTGGTAACTTGATCTCTTAGGTCGTGCGCATCTTTTTCTTCCTCCTCTTCCTTCCGCAACTTTCTACATGGCTCCCAAGCTAAGCACCCGAGCTCCTGCGACCGCCGGCGATCCTGGCTCCAGTGCTGGTTCCCGTGGTCGAGGTCGTGGGCATGGCCGTGGAAGAGGTCGCGGAAGAGGCAGAGGAAGGGGTGCGTGTGTGCTTCTGTTTCCGTAGATCCTGAATATCCATCTTCTTCTCCAAAGAGGAGTGAGTTCTTGGTAAAGGTTCAGATGATCCGTCGTTGGGTGAAGCTTCCTAAATATTTTTCCTAGCTCGTGATGGATTCCAAGCCTTCGGGTATGTGGCTTCGCTCTGAGGGGCGTTGATGAGGACATCCCTACTAATGTTACACCCATACCCTCACCAACTACACATACTGGACCAGTTACTAGAGCACGTGCACGTCAACTAAATTATCAGGTACTTTCGTTTCTTGCGAATCCTTCTATTGTTCATGAACATATGATGCTGCCTAAATTAGATACTTTTGTTTTGCTTATGAATGAAGGACCTAGCAGGGACAAGAAGGATGGTCATTGGAGCGGGATCAAGAATGGAGAAGAAGGTGCGCGCAGGGGAAAGTACAGTGGAGCTTCCAGTGGGGATTTTCGCACGTTGAAGCCACCATAAGGCATGCATGAAGGCTTGGACGGAATACACGAGATGCCACTTCATTATTTTCGTCCAAGAGCAATTATAGGTGCTGCGTCACCTTAATATTGGGCTGGGCCCATGTAATTTCGAAATACCACATTATAGGCTGTTTTTAGAGTCCGTATGTGTGGGGAAACCGAGTTAGGGTTGTTTTTGGACCCCACCTCCAAGGGGTCACGAAAATCCCCTCTGTTCCCCCATATATACAGCCCTTAGGGCGTCGTTTAGACTTGGGTTTTAATTAGATATAAGTTAGCCATAGCCGCAACTTCGAGCTCTTAGTTTGTGTCATCCGACCAGGCCAAGACCTCATTGGAACCCCAACTTTCGTAATCATTCATCTTATATTCGCAATATCCAGATTGCAATTCTTAGTTCTTGCTTGTTCTTCGATTGCTTGCAGGAATTAGGCCTTCGTGGTCAGGTTGATCGTGCTTCCGCGGGATCAATAACCTCTCGGAGTTGGTTTAGCGATCGCTAAGGCGCAACGTCTTCGCACGTTCGTAGTCGGGTCGTGAAAGTCGTCTCCACCATAATCGATCTCCACCATCTCATCGAAACATCGGGACACCTTCGCCTCTATCAGGCGTCCTCATGGACCAATCTGGGTAGCCACTAGTTTTTCTAGTCAAGACTCCATGTTCCTAGAGAAAGGATGGAAAACTTTTCTTCATTCCAGGAACATCTCAAGTGGAGATACCATTGAATTTAGATATGATGGTGGTGATACCCTGTGGGCCAGGATCTTCTACTCAGATGGTGATCGAGCCGGATGCTGTATCGAGAGTTCCAAAAGTAGTAATGAGGGATTCTACAACAATGAACGGGAGGTCCAAGTCTCCTCATCTGATGAAAAGGCTGACTCTGAGGAGGACCACTGAAGATGGAGTTTCTATCTAGTACTATTGTCGACTTTAGTCTTGTGTTCTTTTGATGTAAGGCTTTCCTTTTGATGTAAGACTCAACGACTGATGAATGAAAATTTTAATTTCCCATCAGATTTGTATGTCGGTTTTATTCCTGACTTTAAATGCTTTGAAGAATGCATGAGAGCCGATATTTTTTGATAGTATCTGTATTTGTAGCCCCCTGAGTCGATTCAGAATAGATTTGTGTCATTGATCGACTCATAGGATAGACCGACTTGTAGCCCCCCATGAGTTGGTATGGTCACCTTGTGTGCCGAACCAGATCATATAAATAAATTTTGAAGTGATACTTCGCAAGAATTAGTACGATCATTATGGCGTCGTGCCAAATCTTGAATAAGAAATTTTGAAGTGTTACTCCCCAAGAGTCGGTGTATGCATCTGGGTGTTGTACCGAGTCCTTTTTTAGAAGAAACTTTGAAGTGTAGTGTAAGGCCCGATATGCGGTACTGTTCCCGATCTAGATGTTTCCATCCAAATCCAGGGACGAAGCACATATCACTCCCACCGCGACATATGACAAAGTCATATACCTCAGATTTCCAACATGATATCACAACATTACAACTACAAGGATACAACATCTCATACAATAGGCATACAACTTCCTTAATACAATACATCAGCGGAAGATACATGTCTGAGTACAGACTACAATCAATTACCTAGTGGCAAAGAGAAAATCATCGGTCCCCATAACCACACGGGTCCAGGCCCTCAGCCGGGATCCACCTAACTAGTCGTCGTCGAGTCTCCACGTGAAATGTCGATCACCATACCTGTTGTCGATCAGGAACCCTGAAAAGAGTTTGGGGGTAGTATCATGAGTACAGAACTACTCAGCATCCAAATGTAGTGGTCAACTGACCCAGCAAGGACTTCATCACTCGTCATTCTAGGATAACTAGTAGTTTACCGTAAGGATGGGGTAAGTGGTGAGGTTGTTGCCGCACGAGCATTTATGAAGTGGCTAACGATCTAGAAAGTAAGATAAGAAGCCAAGCATTCGATGAGGAATTGCCTCCAACAAGTCTTCTATACACCTACTTACGCAAGCATAACACCTATCCTATCCTTGTCCTCCTCTTAGCATCCCGACGAAGAAGAAGCAGTCAAGGCACACACACATTGATCAAGTTATGTTAAGATTATCTCAGTTGTTGTTGTCTATGAACAAGGAGTAGGTCTCAAGTCGTCCATAACCGTGGACACGGCTTCTCGAAAAGATTTAACCCTGCAGGGGTGTACCAACTGCCCATTATAAGGCTCCGCACGCACGCCCATCTCTCTCAGTTTCTACCCATCACAGGCAGCCATTTTATGATTTAGTTCCAAGAGATCCGAAATGACAGGTCCCTCTAACTAACAACAAACAAATCCGGGTGGCCCCCGGTGAGTCGACATCCAACTAAAAAGACGGCCGCCCTCTCGAATCGGTCTCTACCGTATGAATCCAGGTTTGGATTGCCGGTTAATCTCACATGAGACCGGGTCCTCAGCCGGTCTTGATGGGCCAGCAAGGAACCACATCCTCACTGGTCCGGGTTGTTTTGAAAACTACTGCCGGCCGACCAGCACACACACATTTTCAAATGGTAAATCAGCTTGGGCCACCACTGGAAATGTTTGAAGGTAGGTAGTTAAGAAAAGGGGACCCCATAGCATCCCACATGCGGTTAGGCACGCTCGTCAAGAGACACAATACCCGTAACTCGGGTCCTAGGTCACTCGAATGGTACAAAGCGTCGGGGCGGGATAGCCTAGACCTTCCAACCTTCGCCGAATATAGTCAACATTATAATAATCATATCATACACAACAATATAATAATGTGATGTCCCAAACCAAGGAGTAACAGGGTAACATCGTAAATCTTAAGCATGATACTAAGAAGGGGCTGAGCAACGAGCAATAGTAACATAGCAGTACATGGATTGCTGTGAGGGGACATGGCTGTATAGGTTTGAAAGAGGCTGTAAACATGTGGTAGGACCAAACATCGAACCTAACCTAGACTAGCATGCAAACCACTGGTTATAATAGAATGGATCATGAGTAATGTATAGTCCTTTCCTGTTGATAAGTCGGGTTCCAAAGGTGTAGTTGATCGCAAGCTTGCATTGTCTCCGAGAGGTACCCGCGGAAGCACACAAGAAGGAAACATCGGAAAAGGCAATAGACGAGCAAGCATCTATTACTACGAAGCAATCACGAGCAAGCAACAACAAGAAGGCAACAGGAGACAACACACGGTATCGCATCTATCGTCGAGAGTTGTTACTAACAGGTTAAGTGGAGCATTCGTCACACACGACGATACCACACATTTAGAATGGTTCAAGTTGTTTAGCTACACAACATGAGAAAAGGTTGTTAACTTGGCATCAAACACAAGCATGACATGTCACACAAACATGGCAAGAGGTGAAGCATAAATAAACTATCTAATCTAGTCACTTTAAGTGCGGGGGGGGGGGGGGTAAAACCTATACATGGCAACTATTACGGACCCCACAATAATTATTTCATTTGGTATTGTTCTGCCGTAAACATAATTTTATTATTGTTATTAGCAAGAAAGTGCAGCATATTCACAATCTACACAAAATTCTAGTCAAGTTACATATAAGAAACATTTTATTTGGAGCAACGGTTAAAAAATTATTAACTAAACAGTCTACAGTGATAAGGGTTGGTCTCTGTCTGGTACGAGATAAGAGGGGGAAAATAATTGGCGATCGATAAATCGGGGATGCAAACACCGCAAACAAAGCAGGAAATCAACCAATTCACACCGAAAATAAAAAATTTAATTTTTGTGAAATCTGGGTAGTTACATGTAGTCCCCATGAGTCGGTATATGCATCTGGGTGCTATGCCGATTCACATAGGTCTAACATGTAAGAAAAAATTGTTATGAATAACTGAGAATGCAGGATGATGTTTGTATGCAAAAAAGGAAATGCAGAGGCTAATAGAAGTCGGCTCAGGCCTCATCTTCTCGCGTTGAGAGAGATTCTTGGTTCATGAGTCGAAACTTCTCTATAAGCTGGCACATATGACTAGCGTGCCCGACTCTTCGGACTAAACTCGTTCGGCATTTTATGTAAGCCCCCATAGTTTAGGCTAACTGGAATCGCATTAGTCATATGAGCTTGAGATGTACAGGCCAGATGGCGTGGGTGGCCAATTCATGTATATGCCAGGATTTTTTCGGTTAAGAGTCGATGGGTGCCATAGAACTCCCATACTTCCCCTGAATAATTCATACACATGTGGAGTTTTACATATATATGCCGGCTTCTCAGATAAGAGTCGATGAATATCATCGAGCTCCCCAATTCTCCTAACTACGCAATATACATGCTCAGAGCCAGTAGAGGGTTGATCAAGCCCCGAGGTCTCTGAGAAAATATGTAAAAATATGCAATGTATGATGCAATATGAAAAGTTATGAAGATATCAAAGTAAAGAAAAAATCAGTTATGATGAGAGTCGATTTTATGCATATCTATGGCAAGAGCCGGTGCAACGAGAGTGGACTTTAGATGCGACGAAGGCCTAGTGCGATGAAGATTAACTTTATGGATTATGGCGAAAGCCTAGCGCGATGAAAATCGACTTTTATATTAGATATGGAGAGAGCCTAGTGCGATGAAAATTGACTTATATATTAAATATGGAGATAGCGTAGTGCGATGAAAATTGACTTTGTGTTAGATATGGCGATAGCCTGGTGCGATGAAAATCAACCTATATGTTAAGTATGGTGATAGCCTAATGCGATTAAAATCGGCATATACTTATTTATTATGTGCCGAGAGCCAATGCGACGAGTGTTGACTTATATATATTATATGGCGAAGGCCAGTGCTACGAATGTCGACTTATGTAGATGTACAATAGTGTTCCTGTTCTACTCAAGTATAATATGGACGGAGCTGTGCGATGTTCCACGGCTTGGGAGTCTCCTCCATGGATGTGAGTGACTTTGCCTTCTCGCGTATATCAAGCAAGTATTAGGATCCATTGTACAGGTTCTTGCTGACCACAAACGGTTCTTCCCATGGAGAGGATAGCTTATGCATTCCATCCTTTTTCTTTATGAGGCGGAGCACTAGATCACCTTCCTGGAAAGTCCAACTTCTGATACGACAATTGATGAGGACATCCCTACTAATGTTACACCCATACCCTCACCAACTACACATACTGGACCAGTTACTAGAGCACGTGCACGTCAACTAAATTATCAGGTACTTTCGTTTCTTGCGAATCCTTCTATTGTTCATGAACATATGATGCTGCCTAAATTAGATACTTTTGTTTTGCTTATGAATGAAGGACCTAGCATGGACACGAAGGATGGTCATTGGAGCGGGATCAAGAATGGAGAAGAAGGTGCGCGCGGGGGAAAGTACAGTGGAGTTTCCAGTGGGGATTTTCGCACGTTGAAGCCACCATAAGGCATGCATGAAGGCTTGGACGGAATACACGAGATGCCACTTCATTATTTTCGTCCAAGAGCAATTATAGGTGCTGCGTCACCTTAATATTGGGCTGGGCCCATGTAATTTCGAAATACCACATTATAGGCTGTTTTTAGAGTCCGTATGTGTGGGGAAACCGAGTTAGGGTTGTTTTCGGGCCCCACCTCCAAGGGGTCACGAAAATCCCCTCTGTTCCCCCATATATACAGCCCTTAGGGCGTCGTTTAGACTTGGGTTTTAATTAGATATAAGTTAGCCATAGCCGCAACTTCGAGCTCTTCGTTTGTGTCATCCGACCAGGCCAAGACCTCATTGGAACCCCAACTTTCGTAATCATTCATCTTATATTCGCAATATCCAGATTGCAATTCTTAGTTCTTGCTTGTTCTTCGATTGCTTGCAGGAATTAGACCTTCGTGGTCAGGTTGATCGTCCATCCGCGGGATCAATAACCTCTCGGAGTTGGTTTAGCGATTGCTAAGGCGCAACGTCTTCGCACGTTCGTAGTCGGATCGTGAAAGTTGCCTCCACCATAATCGATCTCCACCATCTCATCGAAACATCGGGACACCTTCGCCTCTATCAAGTGGTATCAGATTTCCAGGTTGCTCGGTGAGATTTACCAGTTTTCATAGTCTAGATTGGTTCTGTTCTTCATACCTACAGTCCAAGAAAAAGCCAACAAAAAAAAATTAGGGTTAGATCATCACGTCCCAAGACAGTCCTAGCCTTTGTCCAGTTTTCTTTTCACTACTTGCTTTGTTGAATTTACGGTTGCATCGTTGTGTCAAGTTGCTGATCTTAGCGTCTAGTTCCCTTAGAGTTTCGAGTTCTGATCACAGTTTGCCACGTCGCCGCCGCACCAGTAGTCATCCTACCACGTTCCGCCAATCCGAGTCCAGATACACCACCACGTTCCGCCAAGCAGAGTCCATATACACCACCACGTCTCACGAGTCCGAGTTGAGTTCCACCATCAGTACGGTTCCTGATATCCCCGTAGCCAGAATAGTTTTGAGTTGATTAGAGTCGGATTTCACCAATCTTTTGTCGTACGTGGAAGAGGGTGATTTCCAAAAAAAAAAAAAAAAAAAAAGAGAGAGAAATTTTTTTTCAAGTCTGGCACGCTTTTCAGAGCAGTTTTTAGGCCAAAATTTTCAGGGGTAAAAAAATTTCGTTCCCATACGTTCCTTAGGTCCAGAAACTCGTTTTGAGACGTTCGCCACCATAGTGATTTTTTCGCACTTTTTCAGCCCCCGCAGTCCCGCATCGCCAAAAAAAAAAAGCAAAAAAAAAAAAAAAAAAAAAGAGAGAGAAAAAAATAATTCAGTGTGCTTCACAGTTGTTACGTGCCGCGCCGTGCTTTCGTTGGTGTTTTAGGCTCGCGTCTCTAGTACGGTCTAGCCTAGGATCAGCACAGTACCGACGTTGAGTGTTTATTCAACTTTGCATCTCTGTTTTGATTACTGTTGAGCTTTTTGCTACCATACTTGTCAGCCTTCCTACAGCTCGACATATATTCTACATCGTGCGTTTTGACACCTCCTGGCCATCGCTCTACCATATCTCTGAGAGTTTTGACCCGTTGGTTGTACATCACCACCTGCTGCTAGGTAAGAATCGGTAAGAACGTAAGAAAAGCTTGACGGATTTGTGCTTTCCACCACCCCACATCCATCCCATTAGTAGAAGTAGGATCATATTCCTGTGTGTTTTCTATTTCTGCTAACCATGCCAGGATCACATGATGAAGTGGCGCGGGATGCACCCGATTGGGAGAACATGACAAACAAGGAGTTACATGATAAATTTGCACGTATGATGTCTCAACAGGTGCAGGACATCGAGACCAGATTTACAGAGGCGATTGATGGCGTGGAGAAAATGATTGACACCAAGCTCGACGCCAAGTTTACTGAGTTGATCGCACGCCTACCTTCAGCACAGCCACAACCACCGCCACTACCACGTGCACGACGTATTCTATTTCCGCGAGGACAAGCTGCTGGTATTGGTGCTCCTCCTGCTGCTGCAGTTGCTGCTACTGCTGCTGCTGCTGCTTCTGACGTCGCCCAGGACGACAACTACGAGGGTGATTACGAGGAGGAGGTGGAACAGGAAGCAGCCTATGAGCAGCCAGCTGGACGTCCACGTCCCAACATTCGCCACGGTCGACACCAACCACCCTCTCAGGTACGCGATGATGAACATGTGCCTAAACTTAAATTGAATCTTAAGCCGTTTGAGGGTAGATATATTCCTGATGCTTATCTTACTTGGGAGTTAGAAACTGAACAACGTTTTACATGTTTACAATATCCTGAGAATAGACGTGTTACTGCTGTTGTTTGTGAATTCACGGGCTTTGCATCTATTTGGTGGTCTGAACATTGTAGATTGCATGCTAATAATATTCCAACTACTTGGGCTGCTTTAAAAGATGCTATGCGTACTCGCTGGGTTCCTCCTTATTATCAACGTGAATTGTTACAAAAATTACAGCATTTGAGACAAGGAAAAAATTCTGTAGAGGAATATTATCAAGAATTACAAACTGGATTGATTAGATGTGGCCTAGTAGAGGATAATGAAGCTATGCTTGCACGTTTTATGGGTGGCTTAAACAGGGAGATACAAACTATTCTAGAATACAAGGACTTTGCTACTATCACTCGTTTGTTTCATCTTGCTTGTAAAGCTGAACGTGAAGTGCAGGATCGACAGGCCGCTACGAGACCTAACTTTTCTGCAGGACGAAATACATCATGGACATCGCGTGGAGCTTCTACATCCACACGTCCTGCTGCGCCACCATCTACTTCAGCCGCTCATTCTTACAGGGAGCCACCACAACAGCCAGCGCCACCATTCAAGGGTGCACAGAGTGGTCCAGCGGCGAGTTCTTCTTCCTCCATGGCGTCCACAGGGCAAGCACGAGATCGTGATATTAAATGTCGCAGGTGCCAAGGTGGAGGTCACTTCGCAAAAGACTGTCCCTCCAAGCGTGTGATGACTATTACGGCGGATGGTGGGTATGAGTCAGCGAGTGACTATGATGAGGAGACTCTAGTTCTCATTGCTCATGAGGAACAGGGTGCCCATGATGATGCTCATGATATAGAGTATATGACTCCTGATGATGCAGATAAATATGCTAGTTTGGTTGCTCAACGTGTATTAAGTGTGCAGGTAACGAAGGCCGAGCAAAACCAGAGGCATAATTTGTTCCACACAAAGGGAGTGGTGAAAGAACGTTCGGTTCGCATCATCATTGACGGAGGGAGTTGCAACAACTTGGCTAGCATGGAGTTGGTGGAGAAGCTATCTCTCACCACAAGACCACACCCCCATCCGTACTATATTCAGTGGTTTAACAATAGTGGTAAGATTAAGGTAACACGTTCTGTTCGTGTGCACTTTAGCATTGCTGCATATGCTGATTATGTTGATTGTGATGTGGTACCCATGCAAGCATGCTCTCTTTTACTTGGTAGACCATGGCAATTTGATAGGAATGTTGTACACCATGGTAGGACAAATCAGTTTACTCTAGTTCATCAGGATAAAAATATTGCTTTACTTCCTATGTCTCCTGAACAAATTGTGAAAGATGATCTTGCTAGAGCTAGTAAAGCTAAACAGGAGAAAAATAAGAGTGAAAATGAGATAGCAGCTAAAGAATTTGAGCAACAACATAAGACTAATAGCAAATCTTCTTCTGTTGTTTCTAATGAAATCAAATTGACTAGTCCAACTTTGCTTGCTACTAAGGTTGATATTTCGGATTTGGATGTTAGTCAATATGTGTGCTATGCTTTTGTGTGCAAAGAAGCCTTGTTTTCATTTGAGGAATTGCCTCCTTCTTTGCCTCCTGTTGTCACTGACCTTTTGCAGGAGTTTATTGACGTCTTTCCACAAGACG
Source organism: Bromus sterilis (assembly GCA_950022295.1). Classification (NCBI taxonomy): domain Eukaryota; kingdom Viridiplantae; phylum Streptophyta; class Magnoliopsida; order Poales; family Poaceae; genus Bromus; species Bromus sterilis. Next base: position 238,977,586 of record OX465596.1, read on the forward strand.
TACCACCGGGATTACCACCTATTCGAGGGATTGAGCATCAGATTGACTTAATTCCCGGTGCTTCGCTGCCCAACCGTGCGCCATACCGTACCAATCCGGAGGAGACGAAGGAGATTCAACGTCAAGTACAAGAGCTACTCGACAAAGGTTACATACGTGAATCCCTTAGTCCTTGTGCTGTTCCTGTTATATTAGTGCCTAAAAAGGATGGAACATGGCGTATGTGTGTTGATTGTCGAGCCATTAATAATATTACTATTCGTTATCGTCATCCTATTCCTAGGCTAGATGATATGCTTGATGAATTAAGTGGCTCTACCATGTTTTCCAAAGTTGATTTGCGTAGTGGATACCATCAAATTCGCATGAAATTAGGGGATGAATGGAAAACGGCATTTAAAACTAAGTTTGGATTATATGAGTGGTTAGTCATGCCTTTTGGGTTAACTAATGCACCTAGCACTTTTATGAGATTAATGAACGAGGTTTTACGTGCTTTCATTGGACGATTTGTGGTAGTCTATTTTGATGATATACTGATTTATAGCAAATCTTTGGAGGAACATTTGGATCATTTACGTGTTGTTTTTATTGCTCTACGTAATGCACGTTTATTTGGTAACCTTGGGAAGTGCACCTTTTGCACCGACCGAGTGTCGTTTCTTGGCTATGTTGTTACTCCGCAGGGAATTGAAGTTGATCATGCCAAGATCGAGGCAATTGAGAGTTGGCCGCAGCCCAAAACGGTCACACAAGTGAGGAGTTTTCTTGGCCTCGCTGGATTCTATAGGCGTTTTGTGAGAGATTTCAGCACCATTGCTGCACCTCTCAATGAGCTTACACGCAAGGATGTGCCTTTTACTTGGGGTACCGCACAGGAAGAAGCTTTCACGGTATTGAAAGATAAGTTAACACATGCTCCTTTGCTCCAACTTCCTGATTTTAATAAGACTTTTGAGCTTGAATGCGATGCTAGTGGGATTGGTTTGGGAGGTGTGTTATTACAAGATGCTAAACCTGTTGCATACTTTTCTGAAAAATTGAGTGGGCCTAGTCTGAACTATTCTACTTATGATAAGGAATTATATGCTCTTGTTCGGACATTAGAAACTTGGCAACATTATTTATGGCCCAAAGAATTTGTTATACATTCTGATCATGAATCTTTGAAACACATAAGAAGTCAAGCAAAACTTAATCGTAGACATGCTAAGTGGGTTGAATTTATTGAGACTTTCCCTTATGTCATTAAACACAAGAAGGGGAAAGATAATATTATTGCTGATGCTTTGTCTCGTCGTTATACTATGCTTTCACAACTTGACTTCAAGATATTCGGTTTAGAGACAATCAAAGAACAATATGTAAATGATGCGGAATTTAAAGATGTATTGCAGAATTGTAGAGAGGGTAGAACTTGGAACAAGTTTGTGCTTAATGATGGATTTGTGTTCCGTTCTAACAAGCTATGCATTCCCAGCTAGCTCTATTCGTCTTTTGTTGTTGCAGGAGGCGCATGGAGGAGGATTAATGGGACATTTTGGCGTGAAAAAGACGGAGGACGTACTTGCTACACATTTCTTTTGGCCAAAGATGAGACGGGATGTTGAGCGTTTTGTTGCTCGCTGCACTACATGTCAAAAAGCTAAGTCACAACTCAATCCTCATGGTTTATACATGCCTTTACCTGTACCTAGTGTTCCGTGGGAGGACATATCCATGGACTTTGTTTTAGGCTTGCCTCGAACAAAGAAGGGGAGGGATAGCATATTTGTTGTCGTGGATAGATTTCTAAGATGGCACATTTTATACCATGTCATAAAAGCGATGATGCTGCTAATGTTGCTGATTTATTCTTTGGAGAGATTATTCGTTTACATGGTGTGCCCAATACTATTGTCTCGGATCGTGATACTAAGTTTCTTAGCCATTTTTGGAGATGCTTATGGGCTAAGTTGGGGACTAAACTACTTTTTAGTACTACATGTCATCCCCAAACTGATGGACAAACTGAAGTGGTCAATAGGACATTGTCTACTATGCTTAGGGCTGTTTTAAAAAGTAACTTGAAACTGTGGGAAGAATGTTTACCTCATATTGAATTTGCTTATAATCGTTCAGTGCATTCTACCACTAAAATGTGCCCTTTTGAGATTGTTTATGGTTTTCTACCTCGTGCACCTATTGATTTGCTGCCTCTTCCATCTTCGGAGAAGGTTAATTTTGATGCTAAGCAACGTGCTGAATTGATATTAAAAATGCATGAGTTAACTAAAGAAAACATTGAGCGCATGAATGCTAGATACAAGCTTGCTGGTGATAGGGGTCGAAAGCATGTTGTGTTTGAACCAGGAGATCTTGTTTGGTTACATCTACGTAAAGATAGGTTTCCTGATTTGCGCAAATCTAAGTTAATGCCACGAGCTGATGGTCCCTTTAAGGTTTTACAGAAAATTAATGATAATGCATATAAACTTGAGCTACCTGCAGATTTTGGGGTTAGTCCCACATTTAACATTGCAGATTTGAAACCTTATTTGGGAGAAGATGATGAGCTTCCGTCGAGGACGACTTCAATTCAAGAAGGGGAGGATGATGAGGACATCCCTACTAATGTTACATCCATACCCTCACCAACTACACATACTGGACCAGTTACTAGAGCACGTGCACGTCAACTAAATTATCAGGTACTTTCGTTTCTTGCGAATCCTTCTATTGTTCATGAACATATGATGCTGCCTAAATTAGATACTTTTGTTTTGCTTATGAATGAAGGACCTAGCATGGACACGAAGGATGGTCATTGGAGCGGGATCAAGAATGGAGAAGAAGGTGCGCGCGGGGGAAAGTACAGTGGAGTTTCCAGTGGGGATTTTCGCACGTTGAAGCCACCATAAGGCATGCATGAAGGCTTGGACGGAATACATGAGATGCCACTTCATTATTTTCGTCCAAGAGCAATTATAGGTGCTGCGTCACCTTAATATTGGGCTGGGCCCATGTAATTTCGAAATACCACATTATAGGCTGTTTTTAGAGTCCGTATGTGTGGGGAAACCGAGTTAGGGTTGTTTTCGGGCCCCACCTCCAAGGGGTCACGAAAATCCCCTCTGTTCCCCCATATATACAGCCCTTAGGGCGTCGTTTAGACTTGGGTTTTAATTAGATATAAGTTAGCCATAGCCGCAACTTCGAGCTCTTCGTTTGTGTCATCCGACCAGGCCAAGACCTCATTGGAACCCCAACTTTCGTAATCATTCATCTTATATTCGCAATATCCAGATTGCAATTCTTAGTTCTTGCTTGTTCTTCGATTGCTTGCAGGAATTAGACCTTCGTGGTCAGGTTGATCGTGCATCCGCGGGATCAATAACCTCTCGGAGTTGGTTTAGCGATTGCTAAGGCGCAACGTCTTCGCACGTTCGTAGTCGGATCGTGAAAGTTGCCTCCACCATAATCGATCTCCACCATCTCATCGAAACATCGGGACACCTTCGCCTCTATCAACAATTGTGATATCATCGTGGATCTTGTTGATAGATAGCCGACTGAGCTGCTGCTAGTTCTCATTTTTCATCGAGAACGTCCAGGGCTTCTTGCCGCTCTTTCTCATTGTCGGCTTCCACATAAGCTGTGACCCTTGGTGAGTCGTGACGGCTATCAGTTGGGAGAACGAATTCTGCTCCATAGACCAGGAAGAAAGGTGTTTAGCGTGTCGGGCTATTAGGAGTCGTCCTGATACTCCATAATACTGAGGGTAATTCTTCCTCCCAACAACCCGGAGTCCTTTCCAAATTAAAGGACGAAAAGTCGGGGTTTGATGCCTCGGAGCAACTCTTGGTTGGCTCTCTCGGCTTGTCAATTGGTCTGCGGGTGAGCCACCGATGCAAGGTCAAGTCGAATGTGCTCGTTCTGACAGAATCATTGCATAACCCCCTCTGATAGGTTAGATCCATTTTCAGGAATGATACTGTGGGGCTAACCGAATCTGTATATTATCTTTTTCAAGAATTTTAACGTTGTGGCTGCGTCACATTTGCTGACCGGCTCTGCCTTGACCCATTATTTGAATTTATCGACTGCCACCAGCAGGTGTGTATTTTTGTTGGCTGGCCTTTTCAAAGGTCCCACCATATCAAGCCCCCACACTGCGAAGGGCCAAGTGATAGGGATCATCCTAAGTTCTTGAGCAGGCACATGAGCTTGCTTTGCGTAACACTGACATCCATCACACTTCTTGACTATATCCACTGCGTCCGCATGCGCTGTGGGCCAGTAGAATCCATGTTTATAGGCTTTATCCACGAGTGAACGAGAGTCGGCGTGATGCCCACAATCTTCAGAGTGTATATCATTGAGGATCTCTCTGCCTTCTTCTGGTGAGATGCGTCTCTGAAAAACGACTGCGGGGCTTCGCCGGTGTAACTCACCATTGATGAGTACAACAGATAACTCCTCCTGACAATTTTTCTGGCCAGTACCTCATCTCTGGGTAGGATTCCCCGGGTCTTGTAATCCAAATAGGGCACAACCCATGAGGGGGTGGCGTGTACTGCGGCTACCAAAGCCGGTTCTGGATCCGGCTCTGCTATGTCTTGTTCTGTTGGTATTTGCACAGACGGCTTTGTTAGGACGTCCAGGAATACATTTTGTGGGACCGTCCTTCGCTAAGAGCCGAGCCGGGACAAAGCATCTGCGAATTCGTTTAGCGTGCACTCCACATAATCCACCTGGTACCCAACCAAGAAACCGGCTTGTCTTTCAACCTCTCACCGATAAGCTGCCATTGTGGCATGTTTGGAATTCCACTTTCCTGTTACTTGTTGAGAAACAAGGTCAGAGTCGTCGTAGCATTGAATCCGGCTTATATTTATCTCATGAGCTAGCCACATCCCATGGAGTAGGGCCTCATATTCTGTTGCGTTGTTGGTGCAAGTGAACTGCAGTTGCAACACATAGCAGAACTTCTCTCCTTTGGGTGAGGTAAGGACCACGCCGGCTCCTGATCCTTGGAGTTGCCGACTCCCATCAAAGTGCATTGTCCAGTATTTGGTAATCGGCTTCTCTGGAGGTGCTTGTATTTCTGTCCAGTCATTGATGAAGTCAACCAACGCCTGGGACTTGATGTCCATGCATGGTTCATACTTGATGTGATAAGCCCCCAACTCTATAGCCCACTTTTCCATCCTTCCCTTGGCTTCCCGGTTCTGGATGATATCTAGAAGTGTGCCGAGCTGACTACAGTTAACGGGTGCTCTTGGAAATAGTGCTTGAGCTTCTGACTTGCCATGAATACACTAAGGACCAATTTCTTCTAGTGATGGTAGCGTTGCTTCGACGAAGTCAAGACCTCACTAACATAACAGACTGGCCTTTGCAAGGGATGCTCTTTATCATCTTCCATACGTTCATCCACAACCACAACACTGACTGCCCGATTAATGGATGAAATATAGAGAACCGTCGGCTCCTTTGGCTTAGGAGCCGCCAGGATTGGAGCCTGGGACAACTATTTTCTCAGCGACTCTATCGCTTGATCAGCCTCATCATCCCAGACGAATTTTTCCGACTTGCGTAAGAGCCGGTGCAGGGGGGATTGCCTTTTCTCCAAGTCGGCTTATAAACCGACTCAGGGCAGCTACACATCATGTGAGTTGTTGGAATCCTTTTATTGAGGGTGGCATTTGAAGGGCCATGATGGCATTGATCTTCTCCGGGTTCGCCTCAATGCCTCTCTTAGATACTATGTATCCGAGGAGTTTTCCTGCAGGGACCCCAAAGGTGCACTTGGCCAGGTTTAACTTCATCTGGTACTTGCGCAGATTCTTGAAGGTTTCCTGGAGGTCACTGATGCGTGAGTCGGCCAGCTGAGACTAGATAACTATGTCGTCTACGTAAGCGTGCACATGGCGCCCAATTTTCTCCTTGAGGCAATTCTGCACTGTTCACTGATATGTGGCTCCTACATTCTTCAAGCCGAAAGGCATAGAAGTGTAGCAGTATATCCCAAAAGGAGTGATGAAAGCTGTTTTTTCCTGGCCTTCAAGAGCCATCTTGATTTGGTGATAGCCAGAGTAGGCGTCAAGAAAACACAGGAACTCACATCCCGCAGTAGATTCTATTGTCTGATCAATGTGAGGCAGTGCAAAGGGATCCTTTGGGCAAGCTTTGTTTAAGTTGGTGTAGTCGATGCGCATACGCCAAGTCTCGTTCTTTTTCAAAACGAGGACCGGGTTTGAGAGCCACTCCGGATAGTAAACTTCCATAATGAACCCGGCGGCAAGGAGCCGGGCTATCTCTTCCCCAATGGCGTTCCTCCTTTCGTCATTGAAACGACGAAGGAGTTGCTTGACCGACTTCAGTATTGGGTCAATATTTAGGTGGTGCTCAGCGAGTTCCGTCGGGACACCTCGCATGTCAGAAGGTTTCCATGCGAAAATGTCCTGATTCTCACGAAGGAACTCGATGAGCGTGCTTTCCTATTTATCAGATAACCCTGTCCCAATGATGAACTGCTAGGAAGCGTCGCCAGGGACAAAGTCGACTTTCTTAGTGTCCTGAGTCGGTTGGAACTAGGGGTTGTTTTCAGGAGTCGGTTCTTTAGGATGGTGGAGTCTGTCGGGTCTACCTTCTCCTGGTATGCTGTCAAGTCCTCCTTGGCGCATGCTGAGTCGGCAAACTTGACGTGTTGTTCATTGCACTCCGTCTCCCTGGTCCGACTCCCATCAACCGTGATTGGCCCGTTAGGATCCGGCATTTTTAGCTTTAGATAGACGTAACATGGCCGAGCCATGAACCTGGAATAAGACACGGCCTGCCCAAGATGGCGTGATATGGGCTCTCGAGTTTTACCACCTCGTAGGGTATGATCTCAGAGCGAAAGAATTTCAGTAGTTCCTAAGGCTGTCTCCAGGTAGATTTTGCCTATCGGACGTGCCGACTTGCCTGGGACTATTCCGTGGAAAACAGTGTTGGAGGGTTGCAGCTGTTTATGAGTCAATCCCATTCTGCGGAAAGTTTCATAGTAAAGGATGTTGATAATGCTTCCTCCGTCCATGAGAACTTTGTCAAGTATGTAACACCCAATTTGTGGAGAAAATACCAGGGCCAGGGTGCCCGGGTTTTCCACCACTAGGGGGTGGTCATCCCTTGTCCAGGTGATCGGTTGTTCGAACCAATTAAGACACCTGGGACAAGCCGGCTCTGTGACCAAAGCCATGGAAGCTCTCTGCTGGAGCTTCCTCTCTCTCCGACAGCTGCTGGTGGTGAAGACATGGTAGGTTGTGTTGTCTTGGAGCTGTTTTGGGTTTGCTTGGAATCCAGCAAGCCCTGACTGGTTTTGCTTCCCTCTTCCCCTGGATCCTTGGTGTTGAGGTGCTGTGTCGGCTCCTTGATCCCCAAAATTTTGGTTATGGTTGTTCTAGCCGGCACCTCCACCTGACCCCGGGGGTCCCTGGCCTCCACGCCGTGCGAACTCCTTCATGAAGTTGCAATATTCCCAGGTGTGATTGGCTGGACGACCGGGTTTACTATGAGTTGGGCAACGCCTTTTCATAGCTTCTTCAAAACTGCTTGGGGGTCGGAAACCAAGTCGGAAGCAGTCTGATCGAGTCGATGCTTGGTCTGTTGATTATGGATCTGAGATCCTTTGCCATTGTTCTTTTTATTTTGGGCGGCTTTTTCCTCTTCAGGGTCAGCGTCCTTGGTTTTGTCAGACTTGGCATACTTGATGACCACATTTATGACCTCTCCCATGTTACTGACCGTCCTCTTGAGTCGTTCGAGTTTATGTACTAACGGCTCAAATTTGAAGTTTCTTTCCAAGACAATCACTGCTGTCTGAGCAGTGATGGTGTCCAAGGAGTGAACTATGTCTGCGACTCTTCGTGCCCAGCTCAGGGCCAACTCTCCTTCCTTCTGGACGCAGTGCTCCAAGTCAATGATTGTGGTGGCTCGTCGGCAGGTGCCTTGGAAATTCTTGATAAATTTCTCTTTGAGATCCGTCTAGGAGGTGCTGGAGTTCTCAGGGAGGTTTTTCAGCCATGTACGAGCCGGTCCTTCCAACATCATTGTGAAATAACGGGCACAAACTTCTTCGCTGTCCTGTAGCATATCCATGGCGAGGTCATAGATTTCGATCGAAATCGCCCGGTTCATGTCAGTTGTATAGTTTGGAATCTTACGCAGTCCTTTGAAATCTAGGGGCAAGCGTGTGTTCCTCAAAGCTGACACCAGACACCGGTTACCTACGGATCTGCTGACGAACTCGGTGTTTTGATCTTGTGAGGGAAATTGGACTGCCAGCTCTATACGGCGGTTGGTGTTGGGAGCCGGTAGGTCCATAATTCTCAGTGCCCCCTGAGGGTTCAGAGGTGCTGTGCTCTGTGATGGAGATGGCTATTCGAGGCTACAGGAGCCGGTGACTCTGCTTGCCGCCTCATAATTTGATATGGAGTCCCGTGTATGTATGGGACCCCTCGTGAATATTGAGTTTGATGTGTGATCACAGTCTGGAGAAAGTCGACAACTTCTCGAGCGACGCGGTCTGCTGGAGTGTCCCCCTAGATTGGCACATTTGTGAGTAAGCGAGTTTCCTCCATGAAATTAGCCATGGGGTTATTGAAATGATGAGAAGGTGCATGGAAACGATCTGGGCGTGGCGGAGGAGCCGACTGTCTGGGTAGCGTGTATCCTGGGAGATTCGACTGATCGGAGCTATGGAACAGCGCTCGTCCTTGGTAGTCGGGGGAGCCGACTCGCATATCCTTGTGGACGCGTATGGGCGACGCTTAGTCACTGGGCCTCTATCAGCTCCGACTCTTCCCGGAGGCGTCTGGGTTCTTGGATGATCCGGGCTTCTTTCTCAACCATTTTTTCCTTTCAGCGTTGATCTCCCTCCGTAAGCTTGCTACTCGTGCCTTGAGTCCATTGACCCTTGTCCTCCAATCCTCCTGGTTCTCCGTGGTCACCATTATGGCTAAGGCCTCAGCCAGAGAGTTCAGGGCATCCGTGAGGGCTTCTTCTCCAATGGGGACTTGTTCTGATGGTCGCACAGTCGTCTCCCTATCTGAATTAGGAGCCGCGCTAGCAGCCGGCTCTGCTCCTTGATTTTGAGCTTTCTGACTCTCTTGTCCTCCAATGTCGGCCATGAACACCGTGGCGCAGTATGGAGGCTCAAAGTGAGGATAATCCGGGTTGTATTCAGGCACATCAGTGTCCAGTCTGTTGCTCCCCACAGATCGGATGGACCCCTCATCTTAGTAGCTTTTTTTACTGGGGTTTGAGTCGGCATCAGCTAGTTCTTCTGAAGCGTCATGCATTGGGGACTCGACAGAGCGTTCAATGAATCCGACGAAAGTGGGTTGGGAGTCGGCATGTCGCCGACTCAAGGTGATGGGGACTTTGGGATCTGGGTCTGGCTCTGATCCATCCGTCCTTCCGATGAATATGTGGATAGACCCGATCGGGACCCGATATCCTGATTCGACAGAATCGGCTTCAGGGCCCCAAGTTGAGTCGTCGATGAAGAGCTTTCCGTGTCGGCTTTTCGTGAACCGTCCAGCGACGAATCCCTCCATGCCTTGCAGAGCTCCCTCCAGAATCTCAACAACCGCATGCGTAGGCCCCATGGTGGGCGCCAACTGTCGTGGGCATGTCACGGCAGATGTCCGAAGAGTCGAACTTAACATGGGACCTTTTCTGCGAGGTGGATACGAGGAGAGAGTCGACATGTACAAGAGACTCGGCGATTTACCCAGATTTCAGCCCCTCTTTGTCTCGAGGTAAAAGCCTACTCATGCTTCTTATTATTATGGGTTCCGACTCTCCAATTAGAAGAGTCGGTGGATCGATTACAAGTGAGCCGAATCGCAACCTTAGTTTTCGAGGAGATTATTCTGCCTCTGGATCCCGTGGACCTCGGCTTATAAAGGGCCGGGTCCCGGGGTTCCGCGAGTCCGACTCCGACACGAGGTGGAGTCCTATTCTACTTTACAAATATGCTATGTGTTTATACAAGGTAGGTCAAATTCCTTCTATGGCTTCGATATTCGTGCTTGGCGCGCCCGACTCATGACTGGGTCTTCTCTCGTGGTGCTTCCTTAAGTGAGTTGGCCCATGGATCCTAATGTCGGGTCATGGGCTTGTTCAATTCCCCCGACAGGTCTGTCGAGTGAGCACCCGCACTTTTACTAGATGATCCCTCGCACAATAAGTTCACACGATTGTTTACCGAGTGAATGCATCAATATGTCACTCGCGCTTAACTAAGTCCTAGGCTGCGAAACAAAGCACCCTAGAAGCCACGTCCTCGAACGTGTAGGTAAGACCCTGCTGATCCGTCGTTCGGGCCGAGACTTGCGACGAGACAATTTCACTCCCGTTTTACCACACCGAGGATGTGAAGAAAATCCTGATTGATGCCTTGGGTCGTTAAAACATGATCACTTGTAGTATTTATTTTGTAATCCCTCCGTGGCATGAATCCAATAACAACAGTTTCTCCAAGTTCGTGTCGGGGGACTCGAGCATGATTAGACTAGTGAGGTATTTTTCGCTAGAGCAATTCACTGGGGCTCGATCCATCGAGTACCCCAGGCCCTTTTGTTAAACATCCCTCATAAACTCACAAGGACATCATAAAAGTGTCATCATAAGAATCGCATGATGGAACACACTTAAAGCTATTGCAGATTGGAGTCCCTACGCGACCCTTCGAACCCCAAGGCACCTGGGGGCTACTTACTAGGGGATATGTAAGTTCCGATATGTGGTACTGTTCCACATCTAGATATTTCCATCCAGATCCGGGTGACCCCAGGTAAAGTCAACACCCGATGCGAGAGTCGGCCGAGCTCTGGATCAGACTCCACCGTCTCGCGTCAGCCTAGTGATGGATAGAACTGAGTCACAGCTTATCCATCTACAAACTCCGCAAAGGTTTAGACCAACGAGGAATTCCACCCCACTGGCCCACGTGAACCTATTCTGAGAACCTGCGGGCCCCTGCCCGCTTCTCCTACAGTGAAAATGTAAACCAGCTTGGGCCACCACTAGAAATGTTTGGAGCTAGGTAGGTAAGAGAAGGGGACCCCATAGAATCTCACACGCGGTTAGGCACGCTCGTCAAGAGACACAATACCTGGAACTTGGGTCCTAGGTGACTCCAATGGAACAAAGCATCGGGGCGGGATAGCCTAGACCTTCCATCTTTTGTCGACTATAGTCAACATTATAATAATCACATCATCCACAATAATATAATAGTGTGATAGCCCAATCCAAGGAGTACCATGATAACAGTTGATAGCATCCTAGAATGCATAGTAAGCAGTGGTTAAGCAAGCAAGGTACATGGCCAAACAAAGGTTTTTTGGGATGTGGGGGGAACATGGATATTTTGTTTTTTAATATGGAGGCACAAATGTGAGGTGGTAGGATCAAGCAAACGTTCTATTCAATACCTAGGCACAAGTGAGATGAAAGTTATAAGCATGATATATGCTCCCCCTTACCTGATGAGAAGACGAAGACGAAGCCGAAGGTGTAGTCGATCGCAAGCTCGCATCGTCTCTGAGAGTAACCGCAGGAGCACACAAAAATTAAACATTGGAAAGGCAATCGAAGAGCAAGCATCTATTACTACGAAGCAATCACCAACAAGGAACATCCCGAAGGCAACACAAGCCAACGCACTTTGGTATCGCCGCTATCGTCGAGAGCGGTTACTAACAGGTTAAGTGAGGTATCTGTCACACAGGAAGATACTGCACATTTACAATGGTTCAAGGTTTTTAGCTACACAACATGAACAATAATGTTAACATGGCATCTCACACAAGCATGGTATGTCACTCAAGCATGGCGACAGGTGAAGCACAAAGTAAACTATCTATGCTTGTCAATTTAAGTGGAGTAAAATCCTAAGCAATGCATATCACTAATTACCCCATGATAAATAAGGGTTTTATTACTGTTTTGTCCTAAACCATATTTTATATTGGTTAACAACAACAAACAATAGCACCAACACAATCTACATGAAATTCTAGTCAAGACGCATATAAGAAACATTTTTATTGGAGTTACGCTTAAAAAGTTATGGCATATTACATTTAGAGTGACATGGCATGTAAATAGCAGGGAAACAAACTGTAAAAAAGTGAAAACATGGCAAAAGAGCATATTTTATTAAACTAGACAAAATTCTAAGCAAGTTTCATGTAGAACGCAACGCGATCCGAGCTACGGTCTAAATGATATAAGCCTCGCCAAACGGTAACACAATCTGCAATTTAAATCTAATCAAAAATAAATAAAAGGTCTACGGGCCAAAAGCACTGGAACTGGGACGAAACAGGATTATATTGGTCTAAATCGCGAGCGCAAGATACTATACAACGCACTGGGCGAGAACTACTGACGGGTCGGCCCAACAACAAAACAAAGGGCGAAGGACGTGCTCACATTGGACCGAGCCCAAGACACAGAGGGGTGGAGGATTGCGCGCTGCGCTCAGGGCAAAAGGGAGATGCGGGCCGGGGCAAGGTCCAGCTGGGCCTTGGCGCTAGACTTGGCTAGGGGCGAGGTCGGCCCACGTGGCTTGCACCCACGCGCAGGCGAGCGCATCGGGGTAGTCCTCTACCTCGAGCAGAGGAGGACGGCGGAGGTTGGTGCATTGCAGGCGAGGAGGGGCCACGCTGCGTGAGGAGGCCGGGATTGGGACACGGGGACGAGATCCGACCGGCGGCTTGCCGGATCCGGCAGTTGGCGCAGTGGGGAAGACGATGGCGAGGTGCAGGGTAGCAACGCGACCTCCCGCTCGGCCTTCCATGGCAGCGCGGCTGCGAACAGGGAGGGGTGAGGGAAGTGAGAGCAAAGGGGAAGGAGGAGAGGAAGAGGCCGGCGGTGGAGGGAGCTCACCAGAGGGAGGGGCGCGCAGCGGCTGTCGATGGCGCACAGGAGGCTCGGGGACGAGCGGCGCGGATCTGGGTTGGCGGCAGCGATCTGGCCCTGCGGGGCCCGGGAGGCTGGTGGAGCTGGCTTGGACGACGTGACAGCACGGGAGCCATTGATCTCTAGATCCAACGACTGAGATTAGCTAGGATCTAGGGTTTCAGGGGAGAGGGGCTGGTGGTAAGATTTGAATATTTTTCAGGGGGGTGGCTGCAAATTTTGTGTTAGGGAAACTCTGGAGGGTATGGGCGGTCTATTTATAGGTTGGCTGGATGGTAGGTTTTTGCAAACGCCCCCCATTTCTCTCTCGCATATTTGATGTTTACGTTTCTGACCGCCGGGAGTCCATACGACCTCCGATTCGGGTAAAACTTTGAACCACGCGCTCCGCGCGGCAAGCCGCTCACTTCTACCACACTTCGATACCGTTCCGAGAATATTTTCTGGCACCCAATAAAATAATCCGTTTATTAAATAAACGGGGTTTCGTTTTGATGGCGATGGTTATTGTTGAGCCGGAAGTTGCGACGGAGATCGGGTGAAACCCGGTGTTGCAAAAGGTCATGTGCCATGGTGGATAGGGGTTGGTCATGCATGCCGATACGAGAAGAGGGAGACATATAATCACCGATTAATAATTTGGCAAAGCAAATAGTGCAAACAATCCTAGCAATCAACAAAATAAAGCAACAAATGAAATTTTTAATTAGGGTAGAATTTCCGAGCTGTTACAATAAAACACCACCAACAAGGGATCTTGATAGAGGCAGGGTGTCCCGATCTTTCGATGAGATGATAACTACGATTTGATGGAGTCGACTTTGACGATCCAACTACAAACGTGCAACGACGTTGCGCCTTAGCAATCGCTAAACCAATCTCCTGAAGGTTATTGACCACGCCGGAGCACGATCAACCTGACCACGAAGGTCTAGTGCCTGCAAGCAATCGAAGAACAAGCAAGAACTATGATAAAGCAATCTGAATATTGCGAATATGTAGATGAAGTATGAATAAAGTTGGGATTCCGAAAGCGGTCTTGATCTGGTCGTTGGACACAAACCGAGTACACGAAGATGCAGCAATTAGCTAAGCAGTCTTTGTAACTAAAAGAAATCCAAAGAAAAACCCTAGGGGTTGATCTACTTATATAGGACTAAAGGGTGGAGGCCAAGGGGGTGGAAGGACGTCCCAAGGAGTCCTAAAACTAAACCTAGGTCGTACAAGGCACTTGGGCCCATGTGGAGGTGATGCAACACCTATTGAGTTGGACTTTGATTCGGATTCTGCTGCTGGGTCTCACCATTTTCGCAATATCTCCACGCTCCGAAGGAATTTGAAGGTGAAACCAATTGCGTTGAAAACTAGACGAGATAAGCTATCACCAGAAAAAAGAATCACCCAATTTGGAGTTCGTATGTAGAAACGGCGGCTGTTTGAAGTTGGGTATATCTCTGCAATCCGAATCTGAGTCCATGACGTGAAAGACTTGGTCTCTATCTTCTCTTGGCCCAAAAGTGACGTGAAATAACTTCTTGTACATCACACAATCATGCCCCTTTGTATTGACTTCCTTTCTTGATCAAATATAGAGGAATTAATGGTCATATCCATGATAATTATGTCCTCGTCATCTTCATGCTTGAACATGCTCCAATGCTCATCCTTCTTGTCCATGCTAGGTCCTTCATTTGTCAGCAACAGAAATATATCGACGTTAGGCAGCATCATATTCACATGAACATTAGAAACATTACCAATAAGCGAAAGCACCTGATAATTTAATTGGTGTGCACGATATCTAGTAATTGCTCCAGTAGGTATATTAGCAGGGGTTGTGGCTGTAACTATGGTAGTCATGTCCTCATCATCCTCCCCTTCTTGAAAATAAAGCCGTCCCCGGCGTTTCTTAATCTGAAATGTGGCTAACAAAAGAGACAAGGTGTACATGTTGTATATATATATATGTCATCCATTCTTACTTCCCTTAGTTTTTAGACATGTAACACATGTATATATGAGTAACTTTCGTATGTCGTGAAATATAAACATATATGATCATCACAATACATAAACGACATGAAAGTATTGCAACTCAGTTTGCATATATAAGTGAAGCTCTTATTCATATCTAAAGATGTACAATGCTCATCATTAAACCATCCCAATACTGGTGAAGAAACGTTAATGTTTTTCGAAGGACATGCTACAACAGGCTTAACTAAGTAGTCATGCAACAAGTCATTCGACGCAGAATCATCACCAAGATTAGAGGTCATATAAAAATGATTAAGCATTGGCAGTTTCATAATAGTAACATGATTATCCAAAATAGATGGTGTGCTCAAATCAACAGGTAACTCAAGACATGATGTATTAAAGTCTATTAGGCAAGCAACATCTTCATGTGAAGTTATGACATTCTCGAAAATTGGTTGTGTGATGAAACTACTGGATAGCTCAACACATGTTGCTTTTAAATCAGCAAGGTTCTCATGTGGAGGGGAAAGATCCATACCTTTGTCATTACCTTTTTGTGATGATAGATCAGATATTGGAGTGCTTACGACAATTGATGTGGTTATGGTAGTGCTCATAGTGGTTGAAGGAACAACCTTCTCAACTTGTGGTATTTGCACATTCCGCTTGTTCGTCTTCTGGGCAACACGTCTGTCGATTTCCTGTTCAGCTTTACAAGCAAGACGAAACAAACGATCCATAGGATAACACTTTTCATGAATTAGGATATCCTGAATGTCACGGTTTAAACCTTCCCAAAATATGTCCATGAAATATTCTTCACTTTCCTCTAAAAGAGAATGCACGAATGTAGTTTCTAAAGCATGATAATATTCTGAAACAGTTTTAGTACCTTGTTTAAATTTTTTTAATTTCCTAACCTTGTCACGAGTATAATAAGAGGGAACGAATCTATATCGCATAGCAAGTTTGAGATCGTTCCAAGTATTAGGTATATAATCAGGATATAAACTACAATATTCATTCCACCAAATAGAAGCAAAATCTTTGAAAGCACTAATTGCAGTTTTTACTTTCTTATGCTCAAGAAAATTATGGGAAACAAATATATCATTTATTTCAAACTCCCACTCAATGTATAAATCAGGTCTTAGACGTCCATGAAAGTGTGGTATAGAAACAATAACCTGATCATGTGCATGCTTATGTGTGTTTACCTTTTGCAGTGACTGTTGTGTAGTTGTAGGTGGTGGCAAATCTCCAACTATAGTTGCCGCCCAAGAAGATCTAACTCCAGAACCTGCCATGATTAGTAGAAAACAAGAAACAAATCACAAGTATATGTCCCTATGAACTACTAGGATGTGGTGGTAAAACGCTCACAGAATAGCAAATATCAATGTCTTACTAGTTCTTACCATGCAGCAGGTGGTGATCGGCAACCAACGGTGTCAAAGAACACCAAAGATTAAGTAGAGCGATTGCCAGGTGAACGCACGTATACACGATGTAGAAATATGTGGAGCTTGGAAGGCTTTAATATGGTGGCAAAAATATCAGCAATAATCAATTCAGAGATGCAAAATTGAATTAACGCTCAACGAAGATACTGTGCTGGTCCTAGTCTAGACCGGACTAGAGACGCGAGCCTAGAACACTAATGTGGTCACGGCGTAGCACAACTAGCAGCAATGAATGATATGAAGTAGCTCTGAATAGCAAGATATAAGTGAAGATCATCAACAGAGCAAAGATAATGGTGAAAATAGGCTCCAAATCAAGATACACCAATATTCTCGCTACAAGTTTCCTCTGAATTATATTTGCTAATTTTTTGATATTTTTACTCCCATAGGGCACTGACTTAAGATTTCCGACGCAATAAGAATCACTCAATTTAGAGTTCGGATGAGGTGTCAAAAAAATTGAGAATCAGCCCGAAATCTGACAAAAACTGTGTTCGAAAACTTTAGAGGTCAAAAAGTCCGTCTTAGAAACCAATCTGGAGTTTCAAATAACACACTAGCTCCAGAACTATTTAGAGGCGGCTCGGAAATATCTTTAATTTGAGTACTCGTGGAGCCAAAACGGACTTCGGATGACAAAGTTATGCCCGTTTTAGTGGACACTGCTCAAAACTGATTCCGACGAGATTTCAAATACGAGTTCAACTAGAGATAGATCCGAATTTTTTCTTCTTTTTTCTCTTTTTTCCTTTTTTTCTTTCTTTTTTTCCTTTTTCTTTTTTTTCTCTCTTTTTTCAACTCTTTTTTCTCTCTTTTTCTATGGTGGATGGTAGAAGTAGGCAGCGGATGGGATGATGGTGCAGCGGCGGCGGTGACTAACGTGAACAGAACTCGAAACTCTAAAGGACTAGATACTGAGACCAGCAACTGAACACGACGATGCAACCGATAATTCAATAAAGCAAAGCACCGAAAAGAAAATTACGAAGTCTCAGATTGGTTTGGATATGACGATCTAATCCTATTTTTATGGCTTTTTGTGTGGATGATAGGTGATAAAAAAACAGATCTAATATATGGATGTGGAATTCTCACCGAGCAACCTGAAAACTGATACCACTTGATAGAGGCAGGGTGTACCGATCTTTCGATGAGATGATAACTACGATTTGATGGCGTCGACTTTGACGATCCGACTACAAACGTGCAACGACGTTGCGCCTTAGCAATCGCTAAACCAATCTCCTGAAGGTTATTGACCACGCCGGAGCACGATCAACCTGACCACGAAGGTCTAGTGCCTGCAAGCAATCGAAGAACAAGCAAGAACTATGATAAAGCAATCTGAATATTGCGAATATGTAGATGAAGTATGAATAAAGTTGGGATTCCGAAAGCGGTCTTGATCTGGTCGTTGGACACAAACCGAGTACACGAAGATGCAGCAATTAGCTAAGCAGTCTTTTTAACTAAAAGAAATCCAAAGAAAAACCCTAGGGGTTGATCTACTTATATAGGACTAAAGGGTGGAGGCCAAGGGGGTGGAAGGACGTCCCAAGGAGTCCTAAAACTAAACCTAGGTCGTACAAGGCACTTGGGCCCATGTGGAGGTGATGCAACACCTATTGAGTTGGACTTTGATTCGGATTCTGCTGCTGGGTCGCACCATTTTCGCAATATCTCCACGCTCCAAAGGAATTTGAAGGTGAAACCAATTGCGTTGAAAACTAGACGAGATAAGCTATCACCAGAAAAAAGAATCACCCAATTTGGAGTTCGTATGTAGAAACGGCGGCTGTTTGAAGTTGGGTATATCTCTGCAATCCGAATCTGAGTCCATGACGTGAAAGACTTGGTCTCTATCTTCTCTTGGCCCAAAAGTGACGTGAAATAACTTCTTGTACAGCACACAATCATGCCCCTTTGTATTGACTTCATTTCTTGATCAAATATAGAGGAATTAATGGTCATATCCATGATAATTATGTCCTCGTCATCTTCATGCTTGAACATGCTCCAATGCTCATCCTTCTTGTCCATGCTAGGTCCTTCATTTGTCAGCAACAGAAATATATCGACGTTAGGCAGCATCATATTCACATGAACATTAGAAACATTACCAAGAAGCGAAAGCACCTGATAATTTAATTGGTGTGCACGATATCTAGTAATTGCTCCAGTAGGTATATTAGCAGGGGTTGTGGCTGTAACTATGGTAGTCATGTCCTCATCAGATCTCGTCCTGACATCCTAGATGATCCGGGGGAGAGGTGGAGAAGGAAAAATAGACAACATTGTTCAACACCACCAACAAGGGACTCTGCTCCATGTCGACGATGAACTTTCATCAAGAAACCTTCCGCAGAGAGACGACAACGTCGAAAGACAAAGCCATTACGAGATCAAGAGATAGAATGACAACTCAAAGCAACGACCAAGGGAAGCATTCTCATGCAAATTGTGAGGATACTAGGCAAAAGGACTGAAGTCAATGAACGAAAAAGATGCTATTCAGAGTCGGAGAAGCTAAAGGTACTACATGAATTCCCAAACCTGAGATCGGAATCGAGAAAATACACTGCAAGCAAAGCATTGTGACGGTTCGATACTCCACACACTCGAGGTCCTAAAGTTTGAATGGGGATAAGGTGAGAATAAAACACTTACGACACTTATCCTGACCAGAGCAAAGGTAAGGAGTAAATGATTCCTACTCCGCGATAACTAACTTAGTGACTACAAAATAGTTTTTGTCTAGACATGAATTCGACCAGAGAAAGGATCCTACGGTCGGTAAGGCTCTGATACCAAGTTATAAGGCCCGATATGCAGTATTGTTCCAGATCCGGGGACGAAGCACATATCGGTCCCATCGTGACATATGACAATGACAAATGCCCCGGATTTCCAACATGATATCACAACATTACAAATACAAGGATACAACATCTCATACAATCGGCATACAACTGCCTTAATACATTACATCAGCTGAAGATATATGTCCGAGTACAGACTACAATCAACTTCCTAGTGGCAAAGGTAAAGCACAGCATTCCCACATCCACACGGGTCCAGGCTCTCCGTCGGGATCCACCTAACTAGTCGTCGTCGAGTCTCCACGAAGGCGTCCAGAAGAAGGGTCGTCGAGCTCCTCTGACGTCCACGATCATTTGCATAACGTACATAAAAGAGAGAAGAAGGGGTGAGCTATATCAACAAGTCTTGTAACTAACTTCTCACGGCAAGATGGGGTAGTCGTTAAGGTTGCAGCCGCGCTAGAATTATATAAGTGGCTAATGATCTGTTTATAGTAAGATGAGAACCAAGCATTCAATGAGGAATCTCCTCCAACAAGTCTTGCTATCAGCTACTTACGCAAACATAACACCTAACATATCCTTATCCTCCCATTCACATCCCAACGAAGAAGCAGTCAAGGCACTCACACGTTGATCAAGTTATATTAAGATTATCTCTGTTGTTGTTGTCTGTGAACAAGGAGAATGTCTCAAGTCGTCCATAACCGTGGACACAGCTTCTCGAAAAGATTTAACCCTACAGGGATGTACCAACTTCCCATTATAAGCAACGCATGTACGCCGGTTCTCTCAGTCAGGCCCGTTAAAGACAGTCATTGAAGAGTTGTTTCGAGAGATCCGGACATCATAGTCCCTCTAACTAAAAACGAAAAAATCTGGGTGGCCCCCGGTAAAGTCGACACCCGATACAAGAGTCGGCCAAGCTCTGGATCGGACTACACCGTCTCGCGTCAGCCTGGTGATGGATAGAACTGAGTCCCAGCTTATCCATCCGCAAACTCCGCAAAGGTTTGGACCAACGAGGAATTCCACCCCACTGGCCCACGTGAACCTATTCTGAGAACCTGCGGGCCCCTGCCCGCCTCTCCTACGGTGCAAATGGAAAACCAGCTTGGGCCACCAGTAGAAATGTTTTAAATAGATAGGTAAGGAAAGGGGACCCCATAGAATCCCAGACGCGGTTAGGCACACTCGTCAAGAGACACAATACCCGAAACTCGGGTCCTAGGTGACTCGAATGGAACAAATCATCGGGGCGGGATAGCCTAGGCCTTCCATCATTCATCGAGTATAGTCAACCTTATATAATCACATAATCCACAATAATATAATAGTGTGATACCCCAATCCAAGGAGTAACAGGATAACAGTAGATAGCATCCTAGCATGCATACTAAGTCGTGGTTAAGCAAGAAAGGTACATGGCCAAACAAAGGTTTGCTGGGATGTGGGGGGAACATGGCTATTTGGGTTTTTAATATGGAGGCATAAATGTGAGGTGGTAGGATCAAGCAATCGTTCTATCCAATACCTAGGCACAAGTGAGCTAAAAGTTATAATCATGATATATGCTCCCCCTTACCTAATGAGAAGACGAAGCCGAAGGTGTGGTTGATCGCATCCTTGCATCATCTCCGAGATTAACCGCGGGAGCACACAAGAAGGAAACACTGCCAAGGCAATCGATGTATGGCCCGATATGCGGTACTGTTCTAGATCTAGATGTTTCCATCCAGATCCGGGGACGAAGCACATATCGGTCCCACCGTGACATGTAACAATGCCATATGTCCCGTATTTCCAACATGATATCACAACATTACAGCTACAAGGATACAACATCTCATACACTCGGCATACAACTGCCTTAATACAATCCATCAGCGAAAGATACATGTCTGAGTATAGACTACAATCAAATGCCTAATGGCAAAGGTAAAACACACCATTCCCGTAACCACACGGGTCCAGGCTCTTCGTCGGGATCCACCTAACTAGTCATCGTCGAGTCTCCACGAAGGTGTCCGAAGGAAGTGTCGTTAGGCTCCTTTGTATTCCAAGATCGTTTGCTTAATGTACATAAAAGAGAGAAGAAGGGGGTGAGCTATATCAACAATTCTTGTAACTCACTTCTCACGGTAAGATGGGGGTAGTGGTTGAGGTTGCAGCCGCACTAGCAATATATGAGGTTACTAACTAACTATTTAGATTAAGATGAGGACCAAGCAGTCGATGAGGAATCGCCTCCAACAAGTCTGCTATCAGCTACTTACTCAAACATAACACCTATCATATCCTTGTCCTCCCCTTCGCATCCCGACGAAGACGAAGCAGTCAAGGCACACACACGTTGATCAAGTTTTAGTTATGATGCAGTTAATGTTATCTATGAACAAGGAGTAGGTCTCAAGTCCTCCATAACCGTGGACACGGCTTCTCGAAAAGATTACTAACTTCCCATTATAAGCTCCGCATGTACGCTGGTTCTCTCAGTCGGGCCCGTTAAAGACACTCATTGAGGAGTTGTTCCGAGAGTCCAAACGTCATAATCCCTCTAACTAACAACGAACAAATGCGGGTGGCCCCTGGGGAGTCGACATCCAATCCAAAAGCCAGCCGCGCTATCGGATCGTCGTCTTCCATCTCAACAGGGTTTGGGTTACTGGGGCACGTCAAATGGGGACGGGCCATCGTCGGCCAACCTAGGACCAATAGGAAAAACCATGTTCCCCACTGGTCCTGTTTGTTTTATATCTATTGGCCGCGGACCAGTCATACATTCGGGTTGGCAAATGGTAAATCATCTTGGGCCACCACTAGAAATGTTTGAAGCTAGGTATGTACGAAGAGGGGACCCCATATAATCCCACACGCAGTTAGGCATGCTCGTCAAGAGACACAATACCCGGAAGTCGGGTCCTAGGTGACAAAGTATCGGGGCAGGATAGCCTAGACCTTCCATCCTTCGTCGAATATAGTCAACATTATAAAAAAATATAATAGTGTGATAGCCCAATCCAAGGAGTAATAGGGGAAAAGTTCTAGCATCCTAAGCATGCATATTAAGAAGTGGTTAGGCAAGCAAGGTACATGGCAAAACAATGGTTTGCTGGGATGTGGGGGACATGGCTGTTTGGGTTTATTTGAGAGGCTATATATGAGGTGGTAGGATCAAGCAATCGTTG
The DNA here is from genome assembly GCA_950022295.1 of Bromus sterilis. Classification (NCBI taxonomy): domain Eukaryota; kingdom Viridiplantae; phylum Streptophyta; class Magnoliopsida; order Poales; family Poaceae; genus Bromus; species Bromus sterilis. Next base: position 238,999,996 of record OX465596.1, read on the forward strand.
TATCCTATACCTAGGCAAAGTGAGTTGAAAGTTATAAGCATGATATATGCTCCCCCTTACCTGATGAGAAGATGAAGCCGAAGGTGTAGTCGATCGCAAGCTCGCAACGTCTCCGAGAGTAACCGCGGGAGCACACAAGATGGAAACACTGGAAAGGCAATCGACGAGAAAGCATCTATTACTATTGATAGAGGCGAAGGTGTCCCGATGTTTCGATGAGATGGTGGAGATCGATTATGGTGGAGACGACTTTCACAATCCGACTACGAACGTGCGAAGACGTTGCGCCTTAGCGATCGCTAAACCAACTCCGAGAGGTTATTGATCCCGCGGATGCACGATCAACCTGACCACGAAGGTCTAATTCCTGCAAGCAATCGAAGAACAAGCAAGAACTAAGAATTGCAATCTGGATATTGCGAATATAAGATGAATGATTACGAAAGTTGGGGTTCCAATGAGGTCTTGGCCTGGTCGGATGACACAAACGAAGAGCTCGAAGTTGCGGCTATGGCTAACTTATATCTAATTAAAACCCGAGTCTAAACGACGCCCTAAGGGCTGTATATATGGGGGAACAGAGGGGATTTTCGTGACCCCTTGGAGGTGGGGTCCGAAAACAACCCTAACTCGGTTTCCTCACACATACGGACTCTAAAAACAGCCTATAATGTGATATTTCGAAATTACATGGGCCCAGCCCAATATTAAGGTGACGCAGCACCTATAATTGCTCTTGGACGAAAATAATGAAGTGGCATCTCGTGTATGTCGTCCAAGCCTTCATGCATGCCTTATGGTGGCTTCAAAGTGCGAAAATCCCCACTGGAAGCTCCATTGTTCTTCCCCGCGCACGCACCTTCTTCTCCATGCTTGATCCCGCTCCAATGACCGTCCTTCTTGTCCATGCTAGGTCCTTCATTCATAAGCAAAACAAAAGTATCTAATTTAGGCAGCATCATTTGTTCATGAACATTAGAAGGATTCGCAAGAAACGAAAGTACCTGATAATTTAGTTGACGTGCACGTGCTCTAGTAACTGGTCCAGTATGTGTAGTTGGTGAAGATGTGGGTGTAACATTAGTAGAGATGTCCTCATCATCCTCCCCTTCTTGAATTGAAGTCGTCCTCGAAGGAAGCTCATTATCTTCTCCCAAATAAGGTTTCAAATCTGCAATGTTAAATGTGGGACTAACCCCAAAATCTGCAGGTAGCTCAAGTTTATATGCATTATCATTAATTTTCTGTAAAACCTTAAAGGGACCATCAGCTCGTGGCATTAACTTAGACTTGCGCAAATCAGGAAACCTATCTTTACGTAGATGTAACCAAACAAGATCTCCTGGTTCAAACACAACATGCTTTCTACCCTTATCACCAGCAATCTTGTATCTAGCATTCATTTTCTCAATGTTTTCTTTAGTTAACTCATGCATTTTTAATATCAATTCAGCACATTGCTTAGCATCAAAATTAACCTTCTCCGAAGATGGAAGAGGAAGCAAATCAATAGGTGCACGAGGTAGAAAACCATAAACAATCTCAAAAGGGCACATTTTAGTGGTAGAATGAAATGAACGATTATAAGCAAATTCAATATGAGGTAAACATTCTTCCCACATTTTTAAGTTACTCTTTAAAACAGCCCTAAGCATAGTAGACAAAGTCGTATTGACTACTTCAGTTTGTCCATCAGTTTGGGGATGACATGTAGTACTAAAAAGTAGTTTAGTCCCCAACTTAGCCCATAAGCATCTCCAAAAATGGCTAAGAAACTTAGTATCACGATCCGAGACAATAGTATTGGGCACACCATGTAAGCGAATAATCTCTCGAAAGAATAAATCAGCAACATTAGCAGCATCATCGCTTTTATGACATGGTATAAAATGTGCCATCTTAGAAAATCTATCCACGACAACAAATATGCTATCCCTCCCGTTCTTTGTTCGAGGCAAGCCTAAAACAAAGTCCATGGATAGGTCCTCCCACGGAACACTAGGTACAGGTAAAGGCATGTATAAACCATGAGGATTGAGTCGTGACTTAGCTTTTTGACATGTAGTGCAGCGAGCAACAAAACGCTCAACATCCCGTCTCATCTTTGGCCAAAAGAAATGTGTAGCAAGTACGTCCTCCGTCTTTTTCACGCCAAAGTGTCCCATTAATCCTCCTCCATGCGCCTCCTGTAGCAACAAAAGACGAATAGAGCTAGCTGGAATGCATAGCTTGTTAGAACGGAACACAAACCCATCATTAAGCACAAACTTGTTCCATGTTCTACCCTCTCTACAATTCTGCAAAACATCTGTAAATTCCGCATCATGTACATATTGATCTTTGATTGTCTCCAAACCGAATATCTTGAAGTCAAGTTGTGAAAGCATAGTATAACGACGAGACAAAGCATCAGCAATAATATTATCTTTCCCCTTCTTGTGTTTAATGACATAAGGGAAAGTCTCAATAAATTCAACCCACTTAGCATGTCTACGATTAAGTTTTGCTTGACTTCTTATGTGTTTCAAAGATTCATGATCAGAATGTATAACAAATTCTTTGGGCCATAAATAATGTTGCCAAGTTTCTAATGTCCGAACAAGAGCATATAATTCCTTATCATAAGTAGAATAGTTCAGACTAGGCCCACTCAATTTTTCAGAAAAGTAAGCAACAGGTTTAGCATCTTGCAATAACACACCTCCCAAACCAATACCACTAGCATCGCATTCAAGCTCAAAAGTCTTACTAAAATCAGGAAGTTGGAGCAAAGGAGCATGTGTTAACTTATCTTTCAAGACCGTGAAGGCTTCTTCCTGTGCGGTACCCCAAGTAAAAGGCACATCCTTGCGTGTAAGCTCATTGAGAGGTGCAGCAATGGTGCTGAAATCTCTCACAAAACGCCTATAGAATCCAGCGAGGCCAAGAAAACTCCTCACTTGTGTGACCGTTTTGGGCTGCGGCCAACTCTCAATCGCCTCGATCTTGGCTTTATCAACTTCAATTCCCTGCGGAGTAACAACATACCCAAGAAACGATACTCGGTCGGTGCAAAAGGTGCACTTCCCAAGGTTACCAAACAAACGTGCATTACGTAGAGCAATAAAAACAGCACGTAAATGATCCAAATGTTCCTCCAAAGGTTTGCTATAAATCAGTATATCATCAAAATAGACTACCACAAATCGTCCAATGAAAGCACGTAAAACCTCGTTCATTAATCTCATGAAAGTGCTAGGTGCATTAGTTAACCCAAAAGGCATGACTAACCACTCATATAATCCAAACTTAGTTTTAAATGCCGTTTTCCATTCATCTCCTAATTTCATGCGAATTTGATGGTATCCACTACGCAAATCAACTTTGGAAAACATGGTAGAGCCACTTAATTCATCAAGCATATCATCTAGCCTAGGAATAGGATGACGATAACGAATAGTAATATTATGAATGGCTCGACAATCAACACACATACGCCATGTTCCATCCTTTTTAGGCACTAATATAACAGGAACAGCACAAGGACTAAGGGATTCACGTATGTAACCTTTGTCGAGTAGCTCTTGTACTTGACGCTGAATCTCCTTCGTCTCCTCCGGATTGGTACGGTATGGCGCACGGTTGGGCAGCGAAGCACCGGGAATTAAGTCAATCTGATGCTCAATCCCTCGAATAGGTGGTAATCCCGGTGGTACGTCTTGTGGAAAGACGTCAATAAACTCCTGCAAAAGGTCAGTGACAACAGGAGGAAAAGAAGGAGGCAATTCCTCAAATGAAAACAAGGCTTCTTTGCACACAAAAGCATAGCACACATATTGACTAACATCCAAATCCGAAATATCAACCTTAGTAGCAAGCAAAGTTGGACTAGTCAATTTAATTTCATTAGAAACAACAGAAGAAGATTTGCTATTAGTCTTATGTTGTTGCTCAAATTCTTTGGCTGCTATCTCATTTTCACTCTTATTTTTCTCCTGTTTAGCTTTACTAGCTCTAGCAAGATCATCTTTCACAATTTGTTCAGGAGACATAGGAAGTAAAGCAATATTTTTATCCTGATGAACTAGAGTAAAATGATTTGTCCTACCATGGTCTACAACATTCCTATCAAATTGCCATGGTCTACCAAGTAAAAGAGAGCATGCTTGCATGGGTACCACATCACAATCAACATAATCAGCATATGCAGCAATGCTAAAGTGCACACGAACAGAACGCGTTACCTTAATCTTACCACTATTGTTAAACCACTGAATATAGTACGGATGGGGGTGTGGTCTTGTGGTGAGAGATAGCTTCTCCACCAACTCCATGCTAGCCAAGTTGTTGCAACTCCCTCCGTCAATGATGATGCGAACCGAACGTTCTTTCACCACTCCCTTTGTGTGGAACAAATTATGCCTCTGGTTTTGCTCGGCCTTCGTTACCTGCACACTTAATACACGTTGAGCAACCAAACTAGCATATTTATCTGCATCATCAGGAGTCATATACTCTATATCATGAGTATCATCATGGGCACCCTGTTCCTCATGAGCAATGAGAACTAGAGTCTCCTCATCATAGTCACTCGCTGACTCATACCCACCATCCGCCGTAATAGTCATCACACGCTTGGAGGGACAGTCTTTTGCGAAGTGACCTCCACCTTGGCACCTGCGACATTTAATATCACGATCTCGTGCTTGTCCTGTGGACGCCATGGATGAAGAAGAACTCGCCGCTGGACCACTCTGTGCACCCTTGAATGGTGGCGCTGGCAGTTTTGGTGGCTCCCTATAAGAATGAGCGGCTGAAATAGATGGTGGCGCAGCAGGACGTGTGGATGTAGAAGCTCCACGCGATGTCCATGATGTATTTCGTCCTGCAGAAAAGTTAGGTCTCGTAGCGGCCTGTCGATCCTGCACTTCACGTTCAGCTTTACAAGCAAGATGAAACAAACGAGTGATAGTAGCAAAGTCCTTGTATTCTAGAATAGTTTGTATCTCCCTGTTTAAGCCACCCATAAAACGTGCAAGCATAGCTTCATTATCCTCTACTAGGCCACATCTAATCAATCCAGTTTGTAATTCTTGATAATATTCCTCTACAGAATTTTTTCCTTGTCTCAAACGCTGTAATTTTTGTAACAATTCACGTTGATAATAAGGAGGAACCCAGCGAGTACGCATAGCATCTTTTAAAGCAGCCCAAGTAGTTGGAATATTATTAGCATGCAATCTACAATGTTCAGACCACCAAATAGATGCAAAGCCCGTGAATTCACAAACAGCACCAGTAACACGTCTATTCTCAGGATATTGTAAACATGTAAAACGTTGTTCAGTTTCTAACTCCCAAGTAAGATAAGCATCAGGAATATATCTACCCTCAAACGGCTTAAGATTCAATTTAAGTTTAGGCACATGTTCATCATCGCGTACCTGAGAGGGTGGTTGGTGTCGACCGTGGCGAATGTTGGGACGTGGACGTCCAGCTGGCTGCTCATAGGCTGCTTCCTGTTCCACCTCCTCCTCGTAATCACCCTCGTAGTTGTCGTCCTGGGCGACGTCAGAAGCAGCAGCAGCAGCAGTAGCAGCAACTGCAGCAGCAGGAGGAGCACCAATACCAGCAGCTTGTCCTCGCGGAAACAGAATACGTCGTGCACGTGGTAGTGGCGGTGGTTGTGGCTGTGCTGAAGGTAGGCGTGCGATCAACTCAGTAAACTTGGCGTCGAGCTTGGTGTCGATCAGCTTCTCCACGCCATCAATCGCCTCTGTAAATCTGGTCTCGATGTCCTGCACCTGTTGAGACATCATACGTGCAAATTTATCATGTAGCTCCTTGTTTGTCATGTTCTCCCAATCGGGTGCATCCCGCGCCACTTCATCATGTGATCCTGGCATGGTTAGCAGAAATAGAAAACACACAGGAATATGATCCTACTGCTACTAATGGGATGGATGTGGGGTGGTTGAAAGCACAAATCCGTCAAGCTTTTCTTACGTTCTTACCGATTCTTACCTAACAGCAGGTGGTGATGTACAACCAACGGGTCAAAACTCTCAGAGATATCGTAGAGCGATGGCCAGGAGGTGTCAAAACGCACGATGTAGAATATATGTGGAGCTGTAGGAAGGCTGACAAGTATGGTAGGAAAAACTCAACAGTAATCAAAACAGAGATGCAAAGCTGAATAAACACTCAACGTCGGTACTGTGCTGATCCTAGGCTAGACCGTACTAGAGACGCGAGCCTAAAACACCAACGAAAGCACGGCGCGGCACGTAACAACTGTGAAGCACACTCTGAATTTTTTTTTTCTCTCTTTTTTTTTTTTTTTTTTGCTTTTTTTTTTGGCGATGCGGGACTGCGGGGGCTGAAAAAGTGCGAAAAAATCACTATGGCGGCGAACGTCTCAAAACGAGTTTCTGTCCTAAGGAACGTATGGGCACGAAATTTTTTTACCCCTGAAAATTTTGGCCTAAAAACTGCTCTGAATTTTTTTTTTTTTTTTTTTGGAAATCACCTCCTTCTACGTACGACAAAAGATTGGTGAAATCCGACTCTAATCAACTCAAAACTAATCTGCCTACGGAGAGATTACAAACCGAACAGGTGATCGAACTCAACTCGGATCGGTAGGTTGTGGTGGTGTGTATGGACTCGGCTTGGCGGAACGTGGTGGTGTATCTGGACTCGGATTGGCGGAACGTGGTGGTGTACTACTGTTCGGCGGCGGCGTGACAAACTGTGATCAGAACTCGAAACTCTAAGGTAACTAGACGCTAAGATCAGCAACTCGACACAACGATGCAACCGCAAATTCAACAATGCAAACTACTGTAAAGAAAACTGGACAAAGGCTCGGACTGTTTTGGGACGTGATGATCTAACCCTAATTTTTTTGTTGGCTTTTTCGTGGACTGTAGGTATGAAGAACAGAACCAATCTAGACTACGAAAACTGGTAAATCTCACCGAGCAACCTGGAAATCTGATACCACTTGATAGAGGCGAAGGTGTCCCGATGTTTCGATGAGATGGTGGAGATCGATTATGGTGGAGACGACTTTCACAATCCGACTACGAACGTGCGAAGACGTTGCGCCTTAGCGATCGCTAAACCAACTCTGAGAGGTTATTGATCCCGCGGATGCACGATCAACCTGACCACGAAGGTCTAATTCCTGCAAGCAATCGAAGAACAAGCAAGAACTAAGAATTGCAATCTGGATAATGCGAATATAAGATGAATGATTACGAAAGTTGGGGTTCCAATGAGGTCTTGGCCTGGTCGGATGACACAAACGAAGAGCTCGAAGTTGCGGCTATGGCTAACTTATATCTAATTAAAACCTGAGTCTAAACGACGCCCTAAGGGCTGTATATATGGGGGAACAGAGGGGATTTTCGTGACCCCTTGGAGGTGGGGTCCGAAAACAACCCTAACTCGGTTTCCCCACACATACGGACTCTAAAAACAGCCTATAATGTGGTATTTCGAAATTACATGGGCCCAGCCCAATATTAAGGTGACGCAGCACCTATAATTGCTCTTGGACGAAAATAATGAAGTGGCATCTCGTGTATTTCGTCCAAGCCTTCATGCATGCCTTATGGTGGCTTCAAAGTGCGAAAATCCCCACTGGAAGCTCCATTGTTCTTCCCCGCGCGCGCACCTTCTTCTCCATGCTTGATCCCGCTCCAATGACCGTCCTTCTTGTCCATGCTAGGTCCTTCATTCATAAGCAAAAAAAAAGTATCTAATTTAGGCAGCATCATTTGTTCATGAACATTAGAAGGATTCGCAAGAAACGAAAGTACCTGATAATTTAGTTGAGGTGCACGTGCTCTAGTAACTGGTCCAGTATGTGTAGTTGGTGAAGATGTGGGTGTAACATTAGTAGAGATGTCCTCATCAACTATGAAGCAATCATGAGCAAGCAACATAAAGAAGGCAACACGAGAGAACGCAATACGATATCGCATCTATCGGTAGGAGCGGTTACTAACAGGTTAAGTGAGGTATCGGTCACACACGACGATACCGGACATTTACGATAGTTCAAGTTGTTTAGCTACATAAGATGAGCAAAGGTTGTTAACATGGCATCTCAAACAAGCATGGTATATCACACAATCATGGCAAGAGGTGAATCTTAAAGTAAACTATCTAATCTAGTCACTTTAAGTGGGGATAGAACGTACATGGCAAACTATTACGAACCCCACGACAAATTTTAGTTTTACTACTATTCTGCACTAAACCACATTTTATTATTTCTATTAGAAAGAAATAACAACACAGTCATGATCTACACGAAATTCTAGTCAAGTTACATATAAAGAACATTTTTATTGGAGTTACAGTTAAAAATTTACGGCCTATTATATTTACAGTGTCACTCAGTTGTAATTAGCAGTGAAATAGTATGTAGACATGAGAAAACATGGTAAAGGAGCAAATTTTATTAATCTACACGAAAATCTAAGCAAGTTTCATGTCGAACGCATCGCAAACCGAGCTACAGTTAAGAAGATACGACCCTCACCAAAACGTATATTAATCTGCCAAAATTATTTATACAGGAATAAATTAAACATTTACTGGGCCGAATCTGCACTACCGGGCCTAAATGAGGTGAGCGTCGGATACTAAACGTTGCACACGGGAAAAATATAGCTACAAACAGAACTGGGCCAAGCCAATCTCGCATAAGGAAAAAAAGGAGCAGGGGGCTGCTCACCTTAGTGGGCTCGGCCCAGGTGGCAGAGGGGGTGACGGATAGCGACTTCACGCCCAGGGAGAAGAGAGGCCTCGGGCCTTGGGGCGCTGGTGGGCCGGTGGTGCTAGGCTGGGGCACAAGGGAGCTTGGGTTGCAGGAGCTGGTGCGGCCCAAGGCGGCGGCGGCGAGCGGATCGGGATCATTCCGATCCCGCGGTGGCATTTGGAGGCCGGCCGGCTCCCGGCAGCGAGGTAGCGCCGGACGTGGCCGGGACGAGCGAGGTGCATGGGTGGCAGGGTCGGGAAAGGGCGGAGGAGGACGGATCCAGTCGGAGGGAGTACGAACGGCGGCCGTGGCGAGGCGGCGGCTCAAGGGCTTCGGGCGCGGGGCGGCCGGACGCCATGGCTCCGGGCGCGACCTCCTGAGGGAGAGAAAGAGGTGAGGGGAGGAGGAGAAGGGAGGCGCACGTGCACGGAGATTCTCACCGGACCGTGGGCGCGGCGCGACGTCTGCTCTCCGGTCGACGGGTGGCGGCTATGGCGCCCCCGGCGTGGAGCTCGGGCGGTGTAAGGCCCGATAGACGGTACTATTCCAGATCTAGATGTTTCCATCCAGATCCGGTGACGAAGCACATATCGGTCCCACCGCGACATATGACAAAGTCATATGCCCCGGATTCCCAACATGATATCACAACATTACAGATACAAGGATACAACATCTCATACAAGCGGCATACAACTGCCTTAATACAATACAACAGCGGAAGATACATGTCTGAGTACAGACTACAATCAAATGCCTACTGGCAAAGAGAAAAACATTGATCCCCAAAACCACACGGGTCCAGGCCCTCCGCCGGGATCTGCCTAGCTAGTCATCGTCGAGTCTCCACGTGAAACGTCGGTCACCATACCTATTGCCGATCAAGAACCTTGAAAAGATTTTGGGGATAGTATCATGAGTACAGAGGTACTCAACATCCAACTGTAGTGGTCATCTAACCCAGCAAGGACTTCATCACTCGTCATTCTAGGACAACTAGTAGTTTATGATAAGGACGGGGTAAGTGGTGAGGTTGCTTCCGCACTAGCATTTATGAACTGGCTAACGATCTAGAGAGTAAGGTAAGAAGCCAAGCATTCGATGAGGAATCGCCTCCAGCAAGTATTGCTATCAACTACTTACGCAATCATAACACCTATCCTATCCTTGTCCTCCTCTTCGCATCCTGACGAAGAAGAAGCAGTCAAGGAACACACACGTTGATCAGGTTGTATTAAGATTATCTCAGTTGTTGTTGTCTATGAACAAGGAGTAGGTCTTAAGTCGTCCATAACCGTGGACACGGCTTCTCGAAAAGATTTAACCTTGCAGGGGTGTACCAACTGCCCATTACAAGGCTCCGCACGCACGCCCATCACTCTCAGTTTCTACCCATCATAGGAAACCATTTTATGATTTAGTTCCGAGAGATCCGAAACGACAGGTCCCTCCAACTAACAACGCACAAATCCGGGTGGACCCCGGGGATTCGACACCCAATCCAAGATCCGGCCACGCCCTCGGATCGGACTCTTCCGTATGGATAAGGTCGGGGTTAGTATCACCTATACAACAGGGGACTTCCCTAGCTCACAAGTGTGGACCAGCAGAGGAACTCTGTCTCCGCTAGCCCGAGTTGTTTTAAAACTGCTGGGGGCCCAACCAAGCACACACACGGTTTCAAATGGTAAATCAGCTTGGGCCACCTCTAGAAATGTTTGGAGCTATGTAGGTAAGAAAATGGGACCCCATAAAATCCCACACGCGGTTAGGCACGCTCAGTCTTAAAACCAATACCCGAAACTCGGGTCCTAGGTGACTCGAATGGAACAAAGCATCGGGGCGGGATAGCCTAGACCTTCCATCCTTCATCGAATATAGTCAACATTATAATAATCATATCATCAACAACAATATAATAATGTAATATCCCAAACCAAGGAGTAACAGGGTAACATCGTAGCATCCTAAGCATGCATACTAAGTAGGGGCTGAGCAACGAGCAATAGTAACATAGCAGTACAAGGTTTGCTGCGAGGGGACTAGTTAGGCGGATCCCGGTGGAGGGCCTAGACCCGTGTGGTTATGGGAAACGATGATTTTTCTCTTTGCCGCTAGGCATTTGATTGTAGTTTTTACTCAGACATATATCTTCCGCTGATGTATTGTATTTAAGGCAGTTGTATGCCGATTGTATGAGATGTTGTATCCATGTATATGTAATGTTGTGATATCATGTTGGAAATCCGGGGCATATGGCTATGTCATATGTCGCGGTGGGACTGATATGTGCTTCGTACTGGGATCTGGATGGAAACATATAGATCTGGAACAGTACCGCATATCGGGCCTTACAACTTGGTATGAGAGCTTTACCGACCGTAGGATCCCTTCTCTGGCCGAAGTCGAGTCTAGAGAAAAACTATTTTGTAGTTACTAAGATAGTTATTGGAGAGTAGGAATCTTTTTCCTCCTTACCCATGCTCTGGTCAGGACAAGTGTCGTAAGTGTTTCAATTCTCGTCTTATCCCCTTTCAAAATTTAGGATCTCGAGTGTGTGGAGCTTCGGAACCATTACAATGCCTTGCTTGCAGCGTATTGTCTTGATTCCGATCTCAGGTTGGGAATTCCTGTAGTACCTTTAGCTTCTCCGGTTTCGGATATCATCTGGGTCGTCCTTTTCCCTCCCTCCTTTTTCCCGGTGTTTTCACGACTTGTGTCGAAAAACACTATCCCTTTGACCAGGTTTTAGCTGTCTTCCTTCCTCTTGATCTCCCGATGGCTTCGTTCTTCGATGTCGCCATCTCCCTACGGAAAATTTCTCGATGGAAGTTCGACGTCGACCTGGAGCAGAGTCCCTTGATGGTGGTGTTGAAGATCATCGACTCCCTTCTTTCCCCCTTCCCCTCTCCCCCGGATCGTCCTGGATCTTGGTACGAGATCCCTTGTTCGTGGTGTTGTATTGTAACAGCCCAGATTTCACAAAAATAAAATTTTTTCTTTTCGGTATGAACTGTTCGATTGTCTGATTTGTTTGCAGTGTTTGCATCCCTGATTTATTGATCGGCGGTTATTTCCCCCCTCTTATCTCGTACCGAACGGAGACCGACCCTTGCCACCCTGACGCTCAAAATTTGCGACACCGGGTTTCACCTGATCACCGTTGCGAAAGCTGCACAAGACCAGCCGCAGCCAACGGAACGAAAAACCCCGTTTAATAAGTAAACGGGGTATTTTTATAGGGTGCCGGAAAATGTTCTTGCAACGGTTCCAGCGTGAGGTGAACGCCGCCGGCTCGATGCGCTGATCGTGTAGTTTGAAGTTTTACCCGAATCGGAGGTCCTGCGGACCGTTGACGGTCAAAAATGTAAACACCGCGCGCGCGAGAGAAAAACCGGGGATGTTTTTGCAAACTGCCAGCCACCTTGGCTATATCAAGACCACCACACTCCCACCCCTTTCTAGGGTTTCCCCTAAGCCAAAATTGCAGCCACCCCCTACAATTGCCCAGATTTTACCCACAAAACAGCCCCAATCACGAAACCCTAGCCAGATGCAATCTCAGCCGTTGGATCTGAACATCCAACGGTTCAGATCGCACCCAGCCCACCCGCATGCGCGCCACCTTGGGCCGGTGAGGCCTTTTTTTTCTTTTTATTATTATTGTGGTGCTGCTGCTTCTCTCGGCCGGCCCAAGTGAGGTCGTGTCCTTTCTTTTCCTGAGCGCTCCGTTTAAATATTGCTGCTGTATCAGTTTTGCGAGTAGTTTTGCGAGTAAACCGTAGCCCGGATGACGTTGCGCCCAAAAGGAAAATTGTTTAGAATTGTGTGTACTTCAGTTCATCTTTTGTGAGCATTTTGATTTGAGTCCATCTTGATGTTATTAATCACTGTTGAAGTGGGCATCAGGCTGTTAACTGCTAATATTTTGTGCTAGTGTGTTGCTGCTATTATTTTATTGCAAGTTTGCTTGATGATTGTGACACATCCATGAGGCATATTTCATTGATTCTTGTTGCATACTGTTAAGCATCATGTGTACTTCCATTACATGTATTGCATTGTCATGTTTACATTCCTGGTCCTAGATATGTTTAGCTCCAAAGTTGCTATGCCACTGTTTTTGACAACCACCTCTGTTTTTCTCTAAGTTTGTAACTTTTCGATGCCATGTTGCATGCTGAATATCTTTTGATCTGTTATGCCTATGACATTGATTCTTGTTTGTACCTGATCACCATCATGCCTACTCCATACCGATGTATTTCTATGTCATGTTGCTGCACTTATGCATATAGTTTTACCCCTGTTTATACAGCATGAAAATAACAGTTTCTGCCCTGTTTTCCTGATTTTCACTAAGTCCTAGACCAGTAATGTTTCATTGCATTTTTCATGGGCTATAATTAGTTGTCCATGATGCCTAATTGCATGATTCCTTTTTCCATGCCTTACCTGTCATGTCTAATTTTGTTGCATATCATTTGTGAGCATGTTTGCATTCATTATCCTGTTTATGCATTGCTCTAAAGTGTGCTACCTGATGTTGGCAGATTGTGTTCCAAACTTGTTTTGCTTATATCTTTTTAACCGTAACTTCGTTTGGAGTGTTCTTTATATGTAACTTGATTAGTTTTTCGTGTACTTTGTGTTTGTGCTATTGTTTTCTGTTGTTAACCAATCTAAAATATGGTTTAGGGCAGAACAGTACCAATTACATAAATTGTCGTGGGGTACTTAGTGGATGCCATGTTTAGGTTGTGCCTCTCTTAAATTGACTAGCATATATAGTTTCCTTTATGCTTCACCTCTTGTGATGTTTGTGTGCTATGCCATGCTTGAGTGAAATGCCGTGTTAATAACCTTGCTCACCTTGAGTAGCTAAACAACTTGAACCGTTGTAAATGTGCGGTATCGTCTTGTGTGACGAGTACTCCACTTAACCTGTTAGTAACCGCTCTCGGCGGTAGGTGTGATGTCTCGTGTTTCCTTCTTGTTGATGCTTGCTCGTGATTGCTTCGTAGTAATAGATGCTTGCTCGTCGATTGCCTTTTCCAGTGTTTCCTTCTTGTGTGCTTCCGCGGGTACCTCTCAGAGACGATGCGAGCTTGCGATCAACTACACCTTCGGAACCCGACTTATCAACAGGCAATGACTATACATTACTTATGATCCATTCTATTTCAACCAGCGGTTTACATGCTAGTCTAGGTTAGGTTCGACGTTTGATCCTACCACATGTTTACAGCCTCTTTCAAACCGATACAGCCATGTCCCCCCCCAGCAAACCATGTACTGCTATGTTACTATTGCTCGTTGCTCAGCCCCTTCTTAGTATGCATGCTTAGGATGCTATGATGTTACTCCCTGTTACTCCTTGGTTTGTGGCTATCACATTATTATATTGTTGATGATGATATGATTATTATAATGTTGACTATATTCGACGATGGATGGAAGGTCTAGGCTATCCCGCCCCGACGCTTTGTTCCATTCGAGTCACCTAGGATCCGAGTTCCGGGTATTGGTTTTAAGATTGAGCGTGCCTAACCGCGTGTGGGATTTTATGGGGTCCCATTTTCTTACCTACCTAGCTTCAAACATTTCTAGTGGTGGCCCAAGCTAATTTACCATTTGCAAACCATTCATATATGCCTGTCGGGTCGCTCCTAGCAGACATCCTTTAAACCAACCAGGGCCAGTGGGGACTTTGTTTCCTTGTTGGTCCAACCTTTCCAGCTGAGGACCAAGACTCATGAGAGAATTACCGGCAATCCAAACCTGCGACAGACGGTAGAGACCAGATCGAGAGAGCGGTCGGCTCCTGAGCTGGATGTCGACTCACCGGGGGCCACCCGGATTTGTTCGTTGTTAGCTAGAGGGACCTGTCGTTTCGGATCTCTTGGAACTAAATCATAAAATGGTTGACTGTGATTGGTAGAAACTGAGAGAGATGGGCGTGCGTGCGGAGCCTTGTAATGGGCACTTGGTACACCCCTGCAGGGTTAAATCTTTTCGAGAAGCCGTGTCCAAGGTTATGGACGACTTGAGACCTACTCCTTGTTCATATACAACAACAACTAAGATAATCTGAATGAACTTGATCAAAGTGTGTGTGCCTTGACTACTTCTTCTTCGTCAGGATGCGAAGAGGAGGACAAGTATAGGATAGGTGTTATGTTTGCGTAAGTAGTTGGTAGCGGACTTGTTGGAGGTGATTCCTCATCGAATGCTTGGCTTCTTACCTTACTCTCTAGATCGTTAGCCACTTCATAAATGCTAGTGCTGCAGCAACTTCACCACTTACCCCATCCTTACCGTAAACTACTAGTTGTCCTAGAATGACGAGTGATGAAGTCCTTGCTAGGTCAGTTGACCACTACAGTTGGATGCTGAGTACCTCTGTACTCATGATACTACCCCAAACTCTTTTCAGTGTTCTTGATCAACAACAGGTACCGCGATCGACGTTTCACGTGGAGACTCGACGAAGACTAGTTAGGCGGATCCCGGCGGAGGGCCTGGACCCGTATGGTTATGGGAATTGATGATTTTTCTCTTTGCCGCTAGGAATTTGATTGTAGTCTATACTCAGACATATATCTTCCGCTGATGTATTGTATTTAAGGCAGTTGTATGCCGATTGTATGAGATGTTGTATCCTTGTATCTGTAATGTTGTGATATCATGCTGGAAATCCTGGGCATATGGCTATGTCATATGTCGCGGTGGGACCGATATGTGCTTCGTCCCCGGATCTGGATGGAAACATCTAGATCTTAAACAGTACCGCATATCGGGCCTTACAGAGAGTAACCGGATGAGCACACAAGAAGGAAACACTTGAAAGGCAGTCAACGAGCAAGCATCTATTACTACGAAGCAATCATGAGAAAGCAATATCAAGAAGGCAACACGAGACAACGCAATACGATATCGCATCTATCGTCGGGAGCGCTTACTAACAGGTTAAGTGAGGTATCGGTCACACACGACGATACCGCACATTTACGATGGTTCAAGTTGTTTAGCTACACAAGAAAAGAAAAGGTTGTTAACATGGCATCTCACACAATCATGGCAAGAGGTGAAGCATAAATTAAACTATCTAATCTAGTCATTTTACGTGGGAATAAAACCTATACATGTCAAACTATTACGAACCAGACACATTGTAGTTTTACTACTGTTCGGCACAAAACTATTCTTTATTATTTTTATTAGGAAGCAAGAACAACACAGTCATGATCTAAACAAAAATTTAGTCAAGTTACATGTAAAGAACATTTTTATTTGAGTTACGGTTAAAACGTTACGGCCTATTACATTTAAAGTGGCACTCAGTTGTAATTAGAAGTGAAATAGCATGTAGACATGAGAAAACGTGGAAAGGATCACATTTTATTAATCTACACGAAAATCTAAGCAAGTTTCATGTAGAACGCATCGCAAACCGAGCTACAGTTAAGAAGATACGACCCTCACCAAAACGTATATTAATCTACCAAAATTATTTATACAGGAATAAATAAAACATTTACTGGGTTGAATCTGCACTACTAAGCCTAAACAAGGTGAGTGTCAGATTCTAAACGTCGCACACGGGAAAAATATAGCTACAAACAAAACTGGGTCGAGCCCATCTCGCATAAGGAAAAAAAAGGAGCACGAGGTTTCTCACCTTAGTGGGCTCGGCCCATGTGGCAGAGGGGGCGACGGATAGCTGTGTCGCGCCCAGGGAGAAGAGAGGCCTCGGGCCTCGGGGCGCTGGTGGGCCGGTGGTGCTGGGCTAGGGCGCGAGGGAGCTAGGCCGGGGGCGCTGGTGCTTCCAAAGGCGGCGGCGACGAGGGGATCAGGCTCCTTCCGATCCCACGGGGGCGCTAGGAGGCCGGACGGCTGCCGGCGGCGAGGCTGCGCCGGATGTGGCCGGGACGAGCGCAGTGGAGGGCGGCAGGGGCGGGAAATGGCTGAGGAGGGTGGATTAGGCCGGAGGGAGTGCCACCGGACGTTGTGACGAGGCGGCGGCGCAAGGGCTTCGGGTGCAAGGCGGCGGACGACATGGCTCTGGCGGCGACCTCCTGAGGGAGAGAAAGAGGTGAGGGGAGGAGGAGAGAAGGGAGGCGCGCGTGTAGGGAGCTGCTCACTGAAGCGTGGGCGCGGTGCAGCGGCTGCTCGCCGGCCGACGGGTGGCGGCATGGCGTCCCCGACGAAGAGCTTGGGCGGCTCGGGAGGCGACGACTCCAGACGGGCTCGGGCGGGCCCACGGCGGCGGATCTCAAGCCCTGCGAGGCCCGGGGCGGCTGGAGCTGGGTGAAGGCCTCCATAGGGTGACGTGGCGCATCCAGGACCCTCCATCTGGCAGATCAACGGCTCTGGGAAGCTGCGATCTAGGGTTTCGGGTAGGAAGGGTCTTGGCGAGGCAGATCTGATATTTGGAAGGGGGTGCCTGCAAAAATGGACTAGGAGGAACCCTAAATGGGTGTGAGAGGGTGGTGGTCTATTTATAGGCTGGCCTTGTGGAAATTTTACGCAAACGCCCTCGATTTCTCTCTCCCGCGTCTGATGTTTACGTTTCAGACCGCCTGGAGTCCATATGACCTCCGATTCGGAAGAAACCTCAAACCACGCGTTCAGTGCGGCGAGCCGGTCACTTCTAACTCACTTCAATACCGTTCCGAGAACGTTTTCCGGCACCTAATAAAAAATATGTTTAATAAATAAAAGGGGTTTTCGTTCCGATGGCGATGGTTGGTCTTGTGCCAGAAGTTGCGACGGTGCTCGAGTGAAACCCGATGTAGCAAAAGGTCGTGTGCCATTTGGGAAAAAGGTTCGGTCAGGGCTCCGAAATGAGGAACGGGGGGGGGGGGGGGGGGATAATTCACCAATTAATAAATTGGCGAAACAAATACTGCAAACCATTCTAGCAATCAACAGAATAATACAGCAAGCAAAAAATTAATTAGGGTGGAATTTCCTGGCTGTTACAATCGACGAGCAAGAAACTATTACTACGAAGCAATCACCAACAAGGAACATCACGAAGGCAACACGAGACAACACACTACAGTATCGCAGCTATCGTCGAGAGCAGTTACTAACAGGTTAAGTGAAGTATCTGTCACACACGACAATACCACACATTTACAATGGTTCAAGTTGTTTAGCTACACAACATGAACAAAATTGTTAACATGGCATTTCACACAAGCATGGCATGTCACTCAAACATGGCGAAAGGTCAAGCACAAAGTAAACTATCTATGCTAGTCAATTTAAGTGGAGTAAAATCCTAAGAGTTGCATATCACTAATTACCCCACGATAAATAAGGGTTTTATTACTTTTTTGTACCAAACAATAATTTAGGTTGGTTAACAACAACAAACAATAGCACCAACACAATATACATCAAATTCTAGTCAAGATGCATATAAGAAACATTTTTATTGGAGTTACGATTAAAAATTTATGGCATATTACGTTTACAGTGGCATACCATGTAAATAGTAGGTAAACAACATGTAAACAAGTGCAAACATGGCAAAAGAGCACATTTTATTAAACTAGACAAAATTCTAAACAAGCTTCACGTAGAATGCATCGCGATCAAAGCTATGGTCTAAAAGATATAAGCCTCGCAAAACGGTAACACAATCTGCAATTTAAATCTAATAAAAATAAATAAAAGGTCTACGGGCCAAAAGCACTGGGACTGGGCCGAAATAGGATTATACGGGTCTAAATCACGAGCGCAAGATACTATACAACGCACTGGGCAAGAACTACTCATGAGTCGGCCCAACAACAACAAAAAAAGGGCGAAGGCCATTCTTACCATGGGCCGAGCCCAAGACGCATGGGGGCAGAGGATAGCGCGCTGCGCTCAGGGCGAAGGGGAGTTGCGGGCCGGGGCAAGGTCCAGCTGGGCCTTGGCGCTAGACTTGGCTGGGGGCGAGGTCGGCCCACGTGGCTTGCACCCACGCGCAGGCGAGTCCATCGGGATAGTCCTCGACCTCTCGCAAAGGAGGTCGGTGGCGGTTAGTGCGTTGCGGCGAGGAGGGGCCACGCGGCGTGAGGAGGCCAGGATGTGGACGCGGGGACGAGATCCGACCGGCGACTCGCCGGATCTGTCGGTTGGGGAAGTGGGGAAGACGACGACAAGGTGTAGGGCAGCAGTGCGACCTCCCGCTCGGCCTTCCATGGCGGCGCGGTTGCAAACAGAAAGGGGTGAGGGAAGGGAGAGGAAAGGGGAAGGAGGAGAGGAAGAGGCCGACGGTGGAGCGAGCTCACTGGAGGGAGGGTGAGTGGTGGTTGCAGGTGGCGCGCCGGAGGGAGGAGGCGCACGGGAGGCTCGGGGACGGGCGGCGCGAATCCGAGCCACAGCGTGCCCACGGCGGCGCTGATCTGGGCTGGCGGTGGCGATCTGGCCCTGCGGGTCCCGGGAGGCTGGCGGAGCTGGCTGGATTGACGTGGCAGAACGGGACCCATTGATCTCTCGATCCAACAGCTAAGATTAGCTGGGATCTAAGGTTTCGGGGGAGAGGGGCTGGTGGGCAGATCTGAATATTTTTCATGGGGGTGGCTGCAAATTTTGTGTTAGTGTAACAACCCGGATTTTCACCCAAATTAAAAAAAATATTGTTTTATTTTGTTGCTTGTTAGAATTGTTTGCAGTATTTGCTTCGCCTATTTATGATTCGGTGATTATATTTTCCCCCTCCTTCTTGTACAGGCATGCGTGATCGACCCTTTACCACCATGGCACACGACCTTTTGCGACACCGGGTTTCACCCGAGCACCATGGCAACTTCCGGCACAAGACCTACCATCACCATCGGTGCGGAAAACTCCAAATATATTTAAATGGATTATTTTATCGGGAGGTGTTTGACGTTCACTTTTGGCGTTAAACATTGCAGACGACGTCAGTTCGGTGCTTTGAGGCGGTACTTTGATTTTCGCGTGATTCCGGCTTCGTTTAGCGGGTGATCGATCGGATATGCCAGGCATAGTAGACGGTATAAATCCGAGGGGCGTATTTACAAAATATCACGCGATTTATTAGTTGACCTCCCAGATTTCCCTCTTATCTTCTAAACCAAGCCCACCCAAAATCTGGCCCAAAAACCACTCTAAATAGCCCATTTTGTAGCCCTTTTAACCTCCCTTAGCATCTGCTATAAATGGAGAAGCCTACCTACTAAATCTGGAAAACCTAGCCCCCTAGTCCCCAGATTTCTGCGCCACCCCAACCCATCTCCGCCACATGTTCTTCCCACCAGATCTGAATAGAAGCTCCCCCTGATCTGCACCGTTGGATCAACGGATCCAACGGCTGAGAAAGCTTGGGATCTCTCCCGTGTTGTAGCCATGCCCGAGCGCTCACGGTCAAGCGCCGAGCCGCCTGAGCCCCTCCGCCGCCTCGCGCCTCCGGTCAGTGCGCTGGCGGCGAGCCATCGCCCGTGCAGGTCCTCCTCCGCGCCTTCTTCTTCTCCTCTTCTCTCCTTTTCCCTCTCTCTCCCTGCGATCTCTCTCCCTCTGCCATGAACCCGCACCATGGATGCGGCAAGGAGCTCAGGCCGTGGCGCCCAAGACTTCGCCGAGACCTAGATCAGGCGGCCCGCGCCCGGATCCGCCGTTGCGCGCCTCCCTGCACCCATCCTCGGACCTCCTCGCCGGAAGACAGCCAGAGCCGCCACCGCTACCTGGATCGGGAGGATCCAGTGACCGAGCGCCCGCTCGCTGCCTCCTGCGCCAGCACGTGGGCCGTTGAGCGCCCCTGACCCAACTCCCTCACTCCTTGAGGCCCAGCAGTGCGGCCCGCGCGGTCCTCTCGCATGTGGGCGACGCCACGTTATCCAGCAGCCATTGGCCGGCCTGGGCCACGGCCCACTAGGTGAGCGTCCCCTTTCTTTTATTTTTTGTGTTGCTGCTGTTGGGCCTAGCCCATGTGCCTTTTAATGCCCTGAGCGCAGGATAGCTAGGATGCGCCCAGATCATTAGGCCCAGTAGCTGCTGATTTGGCCCATTGCTCTGTTTTTTTTCCTGGGCAGATTAATTGGAAGATTATAATAGTGTTTTTGCGATGCGCGTATCTTTTTAACGGTAGTTCGGATCGCGGCGAGTTCTACATGTAAATTGCTTAGTTTTTCATGTAAAATAATAAAATTTGCTCTTTTTCCATGTTTGAACTTGTCTACATGTTGTTTTAATGTTATTTACATCGCATGCCACCGTAAATGTAATGGGCCGTAACTTTTTAACCGTTGCTCCGATAAAAATATTTCTTACATGTAACTTGACTAGAATTGCGTGTAGATCGTGTTTATGCTGCTCTTGCTTGCTAATAAAAATAATAAAATATTGTTTAGGGAAAAACAGTACAAAATTTTATAATTCTCGCGGCGTAAGTAGTGATATGCATTGCTTAGGGTTTTATCCCTCTTAACTTGACAAGTATAGGTAGATTACTTCTGCTTCATCTCTTACCATGTTTGTGTGACATGTCATGCTTGAGAGATATGCCATGTTAACAACCTTTTCTCATGTTGTGTAGCTAAGCAACTTGAACCATTCTAAATGTGCGGTATCGTCGTGTGTGACGAATACTTCACTTAACCTGTTAGTAACCGCTCTCGACGATAGATGCGATGTCGTATTGCGTTGTCTCGTGTTTCCTTCTTGATGTTGTTTGCTGGTGATTGCTTCGTAGTAATAGATGCTTTCTCGTAGATTTTCTTTCCAGTGTTTCCTTCTTGTGTGCTTCCGCGGGTACTCTCAGAGACGTTGAGATTTTGCGATCGGCTACACCTTCAGCGTCGTCTTCTCATCAGGTAAGGGGGAGCATATATCATTCTTATAACTTTCAGCTCACTTTGCCTAGGTATAGGATAGAACGATTGCTTGATCCTACCACCTCATATTTATGCCTCTCAAATAAACCCAAACAGACATGTCCTCCACATCCCAGCAAACCATTGCTTGGCCATGTCCCTTGCTTGCTTAACCACTGCTTAGTATGCATGCTTCGGATGCTATCTTGTTACCCTGTTACTACTTAGATTGGGCTATCAAATTATTATATTGTTTTGGATGATATGATTATTATAATGTTGACTATATTCGACGAAGGATGGAAGGTCTAGGCTATCCCGCCCCGATGCTTTTTTCCATTCGAGTCACCTAGGACCCGAGTTCCGGGTATTGTGTCTCTTAACGAGCGTGCCTCACCGCGTGTGGGATACTATGGGGTCCCATTTTCTTACCTACCTAGCTTCAAACATTTCTAGAGGTGGCCCAAGCCGATTTACCATTTGAAAACCATGCATATATGTCTGTCAGGTAGCTCCTAGCAGATATCGTTCAAAACAACTTGGGCCAACGGAGGCATGGTTTCTCTGTTGGTCCACCCGATCAGCTAGGACCCGGCCCCATGTGAGGTGACCCGGTAATCCGACCTGCGTCAGCCGGAAGAGTTCGATCCGAGAGTGTGGACAACTCCTTGATTGGGTGTCCACTCCCCGGGGGCCACCAGGATTTGTTCGCTGTTAGCTAGAGGGACTTGTCATTTCGGATCTCTTGGAATTAAATCATAAAATGGTTTCCTGTGATGGGTAGCAACTGAGAGAGATGGGCGTGCGTGCGGAGCCTTGTAATGGGAAGTTGGTACACCCCTGCAGGGTTAAATCTTTTCGAGAAGTCGTGTCCATGGTTATGGACGAATTGAGACCTACTCCTTGTTCGTAGATAACTAGAACTGACATAATCTTAATAATTTGATCAATGTGTGTGTGCCTTGACTGCTTCTTCTTCGTCGGGATGTGAAGGGGAGGACAAGCATAGGATAGGTGTAATATTTGTGTAAGTAGCTGATAGCAGACTTGTTGGAGGCGATTCCTCATCAACTTCTTGGTTCTTATCTCACCTCTAAATAGATCGTTAGGCACCTCAAATATTGTTAGTGCGGCTGCAACCTCACCACTACCCCCATCTTACCGTGAGAAGTTAGTTACAAGACTTGTTGATATAGCTCACCCCCTCTTTTCTCTTTTACGCACGTTATGCAACGATATTGGACTTCAGAGGAGCTCAACGACCCTTCTTCTGGATGCCTTTGTGGAGACTCGACAACGACTAGTTAGGTGGATCCCGGCGAAGAGCCTTGACCCATGTGGTGATACGTCCAAAATGCATCACTATTTTATATAGTAATTATTTCCTATTCATTGATATATTTCATGTTATGATGCTATTCTTATGTTGTTTTGGCTTATTTTAGTACGTTTAAAACTTTCCGACACCGAAGCAGCAGACGCAGGATTCAACAGTAAAAAGTGGACGCCTAGTTGCTCAAACAGAAGACCTCCAAATTACCTGAAAATTGACGGGGGGCATTTTTCAAAAGAATGACGGGGACACGCAAAATGGGAACCAGAGGGGGGCCACCAGGAGCCCAGGCCCCCCTGGCAAGGCCCCACCCCTAGCCGCGCGGGGTGGCCACCTGGACCCCTGGGGCCACCCAAGGCTCCCCCCTCTAGCCTATTTATCCCTTGTCATCTAAAATCTACAGAGGAGATTTTTGGCGATTTCCGCCGCCACTCCGTGGCGGAAACCTACAGAGGAGAAAAGACATCTCCGGCGGGCAGATTCCGCCAGGGATAACACCTCCCGGAAGGGGAGATCATCGCCATCGTCATCACCATCATCACGGGCCTCATTGAGATCATCATCAACATCATCCCCAACATCAGCACCATCTCCACCACCATCCAATCTCACCTCACAAGTTCAACTTGTGTTGTAGTCTGTACTATCTATCCTCTCTACTCTACCGGTGTTGATTGCTACCTTGTGATGAATGCTCTTAAGTTTTGTTGGAGAAATACTATTGTGTACATATTGTTTATCATCTATTTATCCCCACTGATCATGATCTATTTTATGTCTTGTGAGTAGTTAATTTAGTTATTAAGGACATGGGAGAAGTCTAGTTGCTAGTAGTCATATGATGTTGAAGTAATATGTGTTGTTTGATACTTAAGTTGTGTTGTTATTTTCCTAGTGGTGTTGTGTGAGTATAACACTCAACACTTCTCCTTATTAAGGAACTAGGGGAATTCATTGTGTATAAAGAATGCTTACGGTGGGTTGCCGGAGTGACAGAAACCTGAACCCCAGTTCGCACGCTTTTGCACAAGGGAACAATGGATCAAGGATCGTATTGCTATGGTTTGGCTTTTGCCTTAATTACTATCTTGTATTTGCGGATGCTTGCAAGGTGTTTAATCATAAGAGTGCACTCATCTTAGTATAAAGGGTGTACATGCATAGATCAACCCACACAACACTTATCAACACAGCACATAGTACCGATGCGGAATATGGCGAAAGCACGTGACTATTTCTCCCGTGTGTCTTCAAGAACGATTTAGCCTTTATAAGTTCAGTTGCTAGGCCTATCCTTTGCTCAAAAGGATTGGGCCACTTGTTACTCCTCAGTTCCTTTCACTTCACTCGCTTTTATCTTTCTGTTGCTTATACCAAAAACCCATAAAAAGTTATCTTACAGTTCCTGCGGCTATTTCTTTGCCAAAGTCACTTACCAATACCTTATGCTCGTCGTTGGGTTAGACAGTCTTATTTATCGAAAACGCTACAAATGATCCCCTACAGTTGAGGGTCATCAAGTACAGTTTTCTGGCGCCGTTGTCGGGGAGTGTAGCGCTATTAGTAAGTGAAGCTGGTAAGGAAGTTTTTATATTTCTTTTTTTATTTTGTTGTTGCTGCTCTTTGTCCTTATGGACACCACTACTCTTGGATCGTTGTTTATGGGGAAACGCCCCACAACAGTGGTGGTCACTCCCACCCCTACTGAAATTGTTCCTTACAAAATACCATCTGGTATTATCAATTATTTCTTAGCTAATCGTTATGCAGGAGACAGATATCCAGGTGAACACTTGCTATATTTATCACAACTATGTTCATTATTTAAGCTTGCAGGTGTGTCACTTGAGTTCGTCATGAAGAAATTATTCTCCATATCACTTATAGATAAGGCTTCAGATTGGTATAGGCTCCTCGATAACTCACATCTACTTAATTGGGAAGAGCTTATGTCTCTCTTTTATACAAAGTTTTATCCTCTTCATGAAATTCATCAAGACAGGAACTACATCTATAACTTTTGGTCTCGTGACGGAGAGAGCATCGATCAAGTTTGGGGGAGACTTAAATCCCTAATGTTCAAATGTACTATCCATGAACTCCCCAAAGATGTTATAATTACAAATTTTTATGCCAGGCTTTCTCGTCGGGATAAGGAGATGTTGGATGCCTCCTCTAGCGGGGTATTCCAAACAAGGAGCGTCGAAGAAAAGTGGGATCTCATTGAGAGGATCCAGAAGAATAGTGAAGACTGGAAAATCGATAAAGGTATTGAACCTATTATAAATTATGAGCATGATTAAATTGAGAGCTTTGTGAAAACTGATTATTTTAATAACTTTTGTTCTAAGATTGGTCTTGATTCCCAGCTTATGATTAATTTTTGTAAGAACTTTGCCTCTCACATTGACTCTTCTAAGGAAGAGAAGGATCAGTATCATAAACCCTTTAAAGAATTACCTGTTGATATTCATGTTGCTGACCCTATTTTGCCTGCAGTTTTTTATGAAAAGCCCCCTTTTCCCACAAGGATAAAGGAGCACTCTTTTGTGACAGGCATAATGAATCAAAGTGAGAGAAGAACTGACGAACCTGAGGACCTGATCAAGGTCGATCCTCAAGTTGTGATGGTTAAACATTTAGTTACCAATGATGTTTCCGATTCCTAGATTAATTTTTGTGTTGTTTCAACTAACATTGTCACAGCCAAGAATAAGAGCCCAATTTCAGGTACACCAGTTGTATCCGTCAAAATAGGAGATCATAATTATTACGGGCTTTGCGATCTGGGATCCAGTGCTAGCGCTATTCCTTATTCACTCTATCAAGAGATCATGGGTGAGATTTCACCCTGTGAACTTGAAGAGATCGATGTTACTATTTATCTAGCAAACAAAGAAACTATATCTCCCATTGGAATCGTGAGAGATGTTGAAGTCCTATGCGGAAAGGTAAAGTATCCTACCGACTTTCTCGTACTTGGTTCAGTGCAACATAGTTTTTTTCCCTATTATCTTTGGTAGACCTTTCCTCGGCACTTGTGGTGCTATTATAGATTATAAAAAAGGTCAAGTTTCTGTTGAATTCAATGGTGAGCCTTACGAATTTAACTTTTCTAAATTTTCCAAGCAACCTCATGGAACTGATTTACCTACTGATGATAAAATGATGAGGACATCCCTACTAATGTTACACCCATATCCTCACCAACTACACATATTGGACCAGTTACTAGAGCTCGTGCACGTCAACTAAATTATCAGGTACTTTCGTTTCTTGCGAATCCTTCTATTGTTCATGAACATATGATGCTGCCTAAATTAGATACTTTTGTTTTGCTTATGAATGAAGGACCTAGCATGGACAAGAAGGATGCTCATTGGAGCGGGATCAAGCATGGAGAAGAAGGTGCGCGCGCGGGAAAGGACAGCGGAGCTTCCAGTGGTGATTGTCGCACTTTGAAGCCACCATAAGGCGCGCATGAAGTCTTGGACGAAATACGCGAGATGCCACTTCATTATTTTCGTCCAAGGGCAATTATAGGTGCTGCGTCACCTTAATATTGGGCTGGGCCCATGTAATTTCGAAATACCACCTTATAGGCTGTTTTTAGAGTCCGTATGTGTGGGGAAACCGAGTTAGGGTTGTTTTCGGACCCCACCTCCAAGGGGTCACGAAAATCCCCTCTGTTCCCCCATATATACAGCCCTTAGGGCGTCGTTTAGACTTGGGTTTTAATTAGATTTAAGTTAGCCATAGCCGCAACTTCGAGCTCTTCGTTTGTGTCATCCGACCAGGCCAAGACCTCATTGGAACCCCAACTTCTGTTAATCTTTCATCTTATATTCGCAATATCCAGATTGCAATTCTTAGTTCTTGCTTGTTCTTCGATTGCTTGCAGGAATTGACCTTCTTGGTCAGGTTGATCGTGCATCCGCGGGATCAATAACCTCTCGGAGTTGGTTTAGCGATTTCTAAGGCGCAACGTCTTCGCACGTTCGTAGTCGGGTCGTGAAAGTCTACTCCACCAACAATCGATCTCCACCATCTCATCGAAACATCGGGACACCTTCGCCCGAGCAGTTTTTAGGCCAAAATTTTCAGGGGTAAAAAAATTTCGTGCCCATACGTTCCTTAGGTCCAGAAACTCGTTTTGAGACGTTCGCCACCATAGTGATTTTTTCGCCCTTTTTCAGCCCCCGCAGTCCCGCATCGCCAAAAAAAAAAGCAAAAAAAAAAAAAGAGAAAAAAAATTCAGAGTGTGCTTCACAGTTGTTACGTGCCACGTCGTGCTTTCGTTGGTGTTTTAGGCTCGCGTCTCTAGTACGGTCTAGCCTAGGATCAGCACAGTACCGACGTTGAGTGTTTATTCAGCTTTGCATCTCTGTTTTGATTACTGTTGAGTTTTTCCTACCATACTTGTCAGCCTTCCTACAGCTCCACATATATTCTACATCGTGCGTTTTGACATCTCCTGGCCATCGCTCTACCATATCTCTGAGAGTTTTGACCCGTTGGTTGTACATCACCACCTGCTGCTAGGTAAGAATCGGTAAGAACGTAAGAAAAGCTTGACGGATTTGTGCTTTCAACCACCCCACATCCATCCCATTAGTAGCAGTAGGATCATATTCCTGTGTGTTTTCTATTTCTGCTAACCATGCCAGGATCACATGATGAAGTGGCGCGGGATGCACCCGATTGGGAGAACATGACAAACAAGGAGCTACATGATAAATTTGCACGTATGATGTCTCAACAGGTGCAGGACATCGAGACCAGATTTACAGAGGCGATTGATGGCGTGGAGAAGCTGATCGACACCAAGCTCGACGCCAAGTTTACTGAGTTGATCGCACGCCTACCTTCAGCACAGCCACAGCCACCGCCACTACCACGTGCACGACGTATTCTGCTTCCGCGAGGACAAGCTGCTGGTATTGGTGCTCCTCCTGCTGCTGCAGTTGCTGCTACTGCTGCTGCTGCTTCTGACATCGCCCAGGACGACAACTACGAGGGTGATTACGAGGAGGAGGTGGAACAGGAAGCGGCCTATGAGCAGCCAGCTGGACGTCCACGTCCCAACATTCGCCACGGTCGACACCAACCACCCCCTCAGGTACGCGATGATGAACATGTGCCTAAACTTAAATTGAATCTTAAGCCGTTTGAGGGTAGATATATTCCTGATGCTTATCTTACTTGGGAGTTAGAAACTGAACAACGTTTTACATATTTACAATATCCTGAGAATAGACGTGTTACTGCTGCTGTTTGTGAATTCACGGGCTTTGCATCTATTTGGTGGTCTGAACATTGTAGATTGCATGCTAATAATATTCCAACTACTTGGGCTGCTTTAAAAGATGCTATGCGTACTCGCTGGGTTCCTCCTTATTATCAACGTGAATTGTTACAAAAATTACAGCGTTTGAGACAAGGAAAAAATTCTGTAGAGGAATATTATCAAGAATTACAAACTGGATTGATTAGATGTGGCCTAGTAGAGGATAATGAAGCTATGCTTACACGTTTTATGGGTGGCTTAAACAGGGAGATACAAACTATTCTAGAATACAAGGACTTTGCTACTATCACTCATTTGTTTCATCTTGCTTGTAAAGCTGAACGTGAAGTGCAGGATCGACAGGCCGCTACGAGACCTAACTTTTCTGCAGGACGAAATACATCATGGACATCGCGTGGAGCTTCTACATCCACACGTCCTGCTGCGCCACCATCTACTTCAGCCGCTCATTCTTACAGGGAGCCACCAAAACAGCCAGCGCCACCATTCAAGGGTGCACAAAGTGGTCCAGCGGCGAGTTCTTCTTCCTCCATGGCGTCCACAGGGCAAGCACGAGATCGTGATATTAAATGTCGCAGGTGCCAAGGTGGAGGTCACTTCGCAAAAGACTGTCCCTCCAAGCGTGTGATGACTATTACGGCGGATGGTGGGTATGAGTCAGCGAGTGACTATGATGAGGAGACTCTAGTTCTCATTGCTCATGAGGAACAGGGTGCCCATGATGATGCTCATGATATAGAGTATATGACTCCTGATGATGCAGATAAATATGCTAGTTTGGTTGCTCAACGTGTATTAAGTGTGCAGGTAACGAAGGCCGAGCAAAACCAGAGGCATAATTTGTTCCACACAAAGGGAGTGGTGAAAGAACGTTCGGTTCGCATCATCATTGACGGAGGGAGTTGCAACAACTTGGCTAGCATGGAGTTGGTGGAGAAGCTATCTCTCACCACAAGACCACACCCCCATCCGTACTATATTCAGTGGTTTAACAATAGTGGTAAGATTAAGGTAACGCGTTCTGTTCGTGTGCACTTTAGCATTGCTGCATATGCTGATTATGTTGATTGTGATGTGGTACCCATGCAAGCATGCTCTCTTTTACTTGGTAGACCATGGCAATTTGATAGGAATGTTGTACACCATGGTAGGACAAATCAGTTTACTCTAGTTCATCAGGATAAAAATATTGCTTTACTTCCTATGTCTCCTGAACAAATTGTGAAAGATGATCTTGCTAGAGCTAGTAAAGCTAAACAGGAGAAAAATAAGAGTGAAAATGAGATAGCAGCTAAAGAATTTGAGCAACAACATAAGACTAATAGCAAATCTTCTTCTGTTGTTTCTAATGAAATTAAATTGACTAGTCCAACTTTGCTTGCTACTAAGGTTGATATTTCGCATTTGGATGTTAGTCAATATGTGTGCTATGCTTTTGTGTGCAAAGAAGCCTTGTTTTCATTTGAGGAATTGCCTCCTTCTTTGCCTACTGTTGTCACTGACCTTTTGCAGGAGTTTATTGACGTCTTTCCACAAGACGTACCACCGGGATTACCACCTATTCGAGGGATTGAGCATCAGATTGACTTAATTCCCGGTGCTTCGCTGCCCAACCGTGCGTCATACCGTACCAATCCGGAGGAGACGAAGGAGATTCAGCGTCAAGTACAAGAGCTACTCGACAAAGGTTACATACGTGAATCCCTTAGTCCTTGTGCTGTTCCTGTTATATTAGTGCCTAAAAAGGATGGAACATGGCGTATGTGTGTTGATTGTCGAGCCATTAATAATATTACTATTCGTTATCGTCATCCTATTCCTAGGCTAGATGATATGCTTGATGAATTAAGTGGCTCTACCATGTTTTCCAAAGTTGATTTGCGTAGTGGATACCATCAAATTCGCATGAAATTAGGAGATGAATGGAAAACGGCATTTAAAACTAAGTTTGGATTATATGAGTGGTTAGTCATGCCTTTTGGGTTAACTAATGCACCTAGCACTTTCATGAGATTAATGAACGAGGTTTTACGTGCTTTCATTGGACGATTTGTGGTAGTCTATTTTGATGATATACTGATTTATAGCAAATCTTTGGAGGAACATTTGGATCATTTACGTGTTGTTTTTATTGCTCTACGTAATGCACGTTTGTTTGGTAACCTTGGGAAGTGCACCTTTTGCACCGACCGAGTATCGTTTCTTGGCTATGTTGTTACTCCGCAGGGAATTGAAGTTGATAAAGCCAAGATCGAGGCGATTGAGAGTTGGCCGCAGCCCAAAACGGTCACACAAGTGAGGAGTTTTCTTGGCCTCGCTGGATTCTATAGGCGTTTTGTGAGAGATTTCAGCACCATTGCTGCACCTCTCAATGAGCTTACACGCAAGGATGTGCCTTTTACTTGGGGTACCGCACAGGAAGAAGCCTTCACGGTATTGAAAGATAAGTTAACACATGCTCCTTTGCTCCAACTTCCTGATTTTAATAAGAATTTTGAGCTTGAATGCGATGCTAGTGGGATTGGTTTGGGAGGTGTGTTATTACAAGATGCTAAACCTGTTGCTTACTTTTCTGAAAAATTGAGTGGGCCTAGTCTGAACTATTCTACTTATGATAAGGAATTATATGCTCTTGTTCGGACATTAGAAACTTGGCAACATTATTTATGGCCCAAAGAATTTGTTATACATTCTGATCATGAATCTTTGAAACACATAAGAAGTCAAGCAAAACTTAATCGTAGACATGCTAAGTGGGTTAAATTTATTGAGATTTTCCCTTATGTCATTAAACACAAGAAGGGGAAAGATAATATTATTGCTGATGCTTTGTCTCGTCGTTATACTATGCTTTCACAACTTGACTTCAAGATTTTCGGTTTAGAGACAATCAAAGATCAATATGTAAATGATGCGGAATTTAAAGATGTATTGCAGAATTGTAGAGAGGGTAGAACATGGAACAAGTTTGTGCTTAATGATGGATTTGTGTTCCGTTCTAACAAGCTATGCATTCCAGCTAGCTCTATTCGTCTTTTGTTGTTGCAGGAGGCGCATGGAGGAGGATTAATGGGACACTTTGGCATGAAGAAGACGGAGGACGTACTTGCTACACATTTCTTTTGGCCAAAGATGAGACGGGATGTTGAGCGTTTTGTTGCTCGCTGCACTACATGTCAAAAAGCTAAGTCACGACTCAATCCTCATGGTTTATACATGCCTTTACCTGTACCTAGTGTTCCGTGGGAGGACATATCCATGGACTTTGTTTTAGGCTTGCCTCGAACAAAAAATGGGAGGGATAGCATATTTGTTGTCGTGGATAGATTTTCTAAGATGGCACATTTTATACCATGTCATAAAAGCGATGATGCTGCTAATGTTGCTGATTTATTCTTTCGTGAGATTATTCGCTTACATGGTGTGCCCAATACTATTGTCTCGGATCGTGATACTAAGTTTCTTAGCCATTTTTGGAGATGCTTATGGGCTAAGTTGGGGACTAAACTACTTTTTAGTACTACATGTCATCCCCAAACTGATGGACAAACTGAAGTGGTCAATAGGACATTGTCTACTATGCTTAGGGCTGTTTTAAAGAGTAACTTGAAACTGTGGGAAGAATGTTTACCTCATATTGAATTTGCTTATAATCGTTCATTGCATTCTACCACTAAAATGTGCCCTTTTGAGATTGTTTATGGTTTTCTACCTCGTGCACCTATTGATTTGCTGCCTCTTCCATCTTCGGAGAAGGTTAATTTTGATGCTAAGCAACGTGCTGAATTGATATTAAAAATGCATGAGTTAACTAAAGAAAACATTGAGCGCATGAATGCTAGATACAAGCTTGCTGGTGATAGGGGTCGAAAGCATGTTGTGTTTGAACCCGGAGATCTTGTTTGGTTACATCTACGTAAAGATAGGTTTCCTGATTTGCGCAAGTCTAAGTTAATGCCTCGCGCTGATGGTCCCTTTAAGGTTTTGCAGAAAATTAATGATAATGCATATAAACTGGAGCTACCTGCAGCCTTTGGGGTTAGTCCCACATTTAATATTGCAGATTTGAAGCCTTATTTGGGAGAAGATGATGAGCTTCCGTCGAGGACGACTTCAATTCAAGAAGGGGAGGATGATGAGGACATCCCTACTAATGTTACACCCATATCCTCACCAACTACACATATTGGACCAGTTACTAGAGCTCGTGCACGTCAACTAAATTATCAGGTACTTTCGTTTCTTGCGAATCCTTCTATTGTTCATGAACATATGATGCTGCCTAAATTAGATACTTTTGTTTTGCTTATGAATGAAGGACCTAGCATGTACAAGAAGGATGGTCATTGGAGCGGGATCAAGCATGGAGAAGAAGGTGCGCGCGCGGGAAAGGACAGCGGAGCTTCCAGTGGTGATTGTCGCACTTTGAAGCCACCATAAGGCACGCATGAAGTCTTGGACGAAATACGCGAGATGCCACTTCATTATTTTCGTCCAAGGGCAATTATAGGTGCTGCGTCACCTTAATATTGGGCTGGGCCCATGTAATTTCGAAATACCACCTTATAGGCTGTTTTTAGAGTCCGTATGTGTGGGGAAACCGAGTTAGGGTTGTTTTCGGACCCCACCTCCAAGGGGTCACGAAAATCCCCTCTGTTCCCCCATATATACAGCCCTTAGGGCGTCGTTTAGACTTGGGTTTTAATTAGATTTAAGTTAGCCATAGCCGCAACTTCGAGCTCTTCGTTTGTGTCATCCGACCAGGCCAAGACCTCATTGGAACCCCAACTTCTGTTAATCTTTCATCTTATATTCGCAATATCCAGATTGCAATTCTTAGTTCTTGCTTGTTCTTCGATTGCTTGCAGGAATTGACCTTCTTGGTCAGGTTGATCGTGCATCCGCGGGATCAATAACCTCTCGGAGTTGGTTTAGCGATTGCTAAGGCGCAACGTCTTCGCACGTTCGTAGTCGGGTCGTGAAAGTCTACTCCACCAACAATCGATCTCCACCATCTCATCGAAACATCGGGACACCTTCGCCTCTATCATAAAATTATTGAAAATATTTCTTCTATTGTCATTCCTCGTAATGATCATTTGCAGCAATATATGGAAGACCACGAGAATGATATACATATGAAGGAGAGAAATGAGTTAGACGAAGTATTTGCAAGACAAGCTGCTATCCTGAAGCACAACCTTCCAGTTGAGCCTTTAGGGATCCTAGCACAACCAAAATAAGACCCGGTGTTTGACTTCAAACCACTTCCCGATACGCTCAAGTATGCTTATTTAGATGAAAATAAAATATATCCACTTATTATCAATGTTAACCTTTCAGGATTTGAAGAAGAGCGGTTATTGGAGACACTTCGCAGACACCGTGGTGCCTTGGGCTATACCCTTGATGACCTTAAGGGGATTAGTCCATTGATTTGCCAACACACTATCAATCTCGAGCCCGATGCTAAGCCAGTTTTTGATCATCAATGACGGCTAAACACAAGGATGAAGGGCGTGGTTAGGACGGAGATTCTCAAGCTTCTCGTTGTAACAACCCAGTTTTCACAAAAATTAAAAATTTTGTTTTCGGTGTGAATTGTTGGATTGTCTGATTTGTTTGCGGTGTTTGCATCCCCGATTTATCGATCGGAGATTATTTTTCCCCTTCTTATCTCGTACCGGACGGAGACCGACCCTCGCACCGGCTTTCAGCCGATCATCGTCGCGAAAACCACACGAGACCAGCCGCAACCAACGGAACGAAAAACCTCGTTTAATAATTAAACGGGTTATTTTTATAGCGCGTCAGAAAATGTTTTTGGAATGGTTCCAGCGCGAGGTGAACGTCGCCGGCTCGACGCGCTGATCGCGCAGTTCGAAGTTTTACCCGAATCGGAGGTGCTGCGGACCCCCGCCGGTCAGAAACGTGAGCACCGCACGCGTGAGAGAAAAACTAGGGATGTTTTTGCAAACTGCCAGCCACCTGGGCTATAAGTAGCCACCCCACCACTTAGGGTTTCCCCTAAGCACCTAGGCAGCCACCAGCCCCGAGATCTGAGATATTTTACCCCAGTTTCGCACAATTTAACCAATTTTCGCAGCAACCCTAGCCATCCTCAGATCTGGACCGTCAGATCTCGCGATCCGACGGCCCAGATCGAGCCTGCCACCCACCTCTCCTCTCTCTCTTTCTCCTCCAACCTCCCTGCCGTGGACACGCCGCCCGAGCCCGCGGGGCCGCCGCCGTGCGCCCCATGGGACAACAGCCGCCGCCGCGCCATGGCTCGGGTGAGCCCGAGCTCCACACCGGCCTCCGCCCTGCTAGCGCTCGGCCGCGCCGCCTCCCGCCGTTCCAGTGCCCCCTCTGGCCTCCTCGCCCCACGCCGGAGTTCGCCGCCGTCCAGGTAAGCCGCCAGTTGCCGCCGCACCAGACGGGATCGGGCGGATCCCGATCTGGTGGCCCGTTGACCACCGCCGCCCACGTGGGCCCCAAGGCCCAGCCAGCCATGCGCGGCCCAGCCAGGCCCGGCCGGCCAGCAGGTCGTCCCCCTCCTCTGTCTCTCGGGCCGGCCCGTTTGGGTGAGGCCCTCGTTTTTTTTCTTTTTATGTTTTTTTTCTTTTATCTAATTTCACTAAGTCCTTTATTTTTACTGCGGTTTGCTGTTTGCTGTTTTGCGACGATAATTGCGATCAATCCGTAGCTCGTTTGACCTCGCGCTCAGTTTTGCGTGCTCTAGCATTCGTATGTAGAAATTTTTTCCGTTTGAGGCCGTTTAGATAATTTAATTCTGCGTTGAAGTGGGCATCAGGCCGTTAAACTGCTTTTAATTGTTGTTAAGTGCTGCTGTTATTATTTTATTGCAACTTCGGGTGACGATTGCTTCGCAACCGTTCATCGGAATTGATTGATTCCTTTTGCATCCTGTTAAGCATTGTTTCTACTTCAGTTTCATGCTTTCACATGCCATAATTGCTTGCTGCATCATGATTGTATCTTGCTCCAAAGTAGCTATCCTGATGTTAATGTGCTGTTGTTGCTGAAACTGTTATTTTGTTGCAACTTCGGTCGACGAGTGTGTCGCGACCGTTTATCGGAATTGAGTGATTCCAATTGAATATTGTTAAGCATCATGTCTACTTTCATTATATGTATTTCATTGCCATGATATTCTTGCTGGTCATATAGTTGTTGAGCTCCAAAGTTGCTATGCTGCTGTTTTTGACAGCCACCTCTGTTTTTTCTCTAAGTCTGTTACTTTGCGATGCCATGTTGTTTGCTTAATATCTT
Source organism: Bromus sterilis (assembly GCA_950022295.1). Lineage (NCBI taxonomy): Eukaryota > Viridiplantae > Streptophyta > Magnoliopsida > Poales > Poaceae > Bromus > Bromus sterilis. The sequence continues at coordinate 239,035,515 of OX465596.1, forward strand.
TTGATCTATGATGCCTATTTGCCATGCCTTACCTGCCATGTCTAGTTTAATTTCATATCATTTGTGAGCATGTTTGAATTGATTATCCTGTTTATGGATTGCTCTAAAGTGTGCTTCATGATGTTGGCAGTTTGTGCCCGTAACTTGTTTTTCTTGTATCTTTTTAACCGTGACTCCGTTTGGAGTGTTCTTTATATGTAAATTGATTAGTTTTTCGTGCACTTTGTGTTTATGCTATTGTTTTCTGCTGTTAACCAACCTAAAATATGGTTTAGGACAGAACAGTACCAAATCTTTTAATCATCGTGCGGCACTTAGTGTTATGCCATGTTTAGGTTGTGCCTCACTTAAATTGACTAGCATAGATAGTTTATTTTGTGCTTCACCTCTTATAATGTTTGTTTGTTATGCCATGCTTGCTTGAGTTGCCATGATAATAACCGTTGGTTCATCACATGTAGCTAAGCAACTTGAACCACCGTAAACGTGCGGTATTCGTCGTGTGTGACCGATACCCCACTTAAACTGTTACTAACCGTTCTCGAGGATAGATCCGTATCGCGTTGTCGTGTCGTGTGATGTCTTCTTGATCTTGTATTTCTCCGTAGTAATAGTGGTGCACCGTTGATTGCTATCCAGTGTTTCCTTCTTGTGTGCTACCGCGGGTACCTCTCGGAGACGATGCGAGCTTGCGATCGGCTACACCTTCGGAATCCGACTTATCAACAGGAAAGGACTATACATTACTTATGATCCATTCTATTTCTACAAGCGGTTTGCATGCTAGTCTAGGTTAGGTTCGATGTTTGATCCTACCACATGTTTACAACCTCTTTCAAACCGATACAGCCATGTCCCCTCCCAGCAAACCATGTACTGTTATGTTACTATTGCTCGTTGCTCAGCCCCTGCTTAGTATGCATGCTTAGGATGCTACGATGTTACCCTGTTACTCCTGGGTTTGGGATATCACATTATTATATTGGTGTTGATGATATGATTATTATAATGTTGACTATATTCGACGAAGGATGGAAGGTCTAGGCTATCCCGCCCCGACGCTTTGTTCCATTCGAGTCACCTAGGATCCGAGTTCCGGGTATTGGTTTTAAGACTGAGCGTGCCTAACCGCGTGTGGGATTTTATGTGGTCCCCTTTTCTTACCTACCTAGCTTCAAGCATTTCTAGTGGTGGCCCAAGATGGTTTTACCTTTTGCAACGTGTGTGTGTTGGTTGGCGCCCCAGCTTTTTTCGAAACAACTCGGGCCAGCGGAGACTTATTTCCTCTGTTGGTCCACCCTATCAGCTAGGACCCGGTTTCCCATGTGTGATTAACCGGCAATCCGACCTACGTCATACGGAAGAGTCCGATCCGAGAGCGTGGTCGGCTTTTGGATTGGGTGTCGATTCCCCGGGGGCCACCCGGATTTGCTTGTTGTTAGCTAGAGGGACCTGTCGTTTCGGATCTCTTGGAACTAAATTATAAAATGGTTTCCTGTGATGGGTAGCAACTGAGAGAGATGGGCGTGCGTGCGGAGCCTTGTAATGGGCAGTTGGTACACCCCTGCAGGGTTAAATCTTTTCGAGAAGTCGTGTCCACGGTTATGGACGACTTGAGTCCTACTCCTTGTTCATAGAGAACAACAACTGAGATAATCTTAAATAACGTGATCAACGTGTGTGTGTGCCTTGACTGCTTCTTCTTCGTCGGGATCCGAAGAGGAGGACAAGGATAGGATAGGTGTTATGATTGCGTAAGTAGCTGATAGCAAGACTTGTTGGAGGCGATTCCTCATCGAATGCTTGGTTTCTTATCTTACTCTCTAGATCGTTAGCCACTTCATAAATGCTAGTGCGGCAGTAACCTCACCACTTATCTCATCCTTACCGTAAACTACTAGTTGTTCTAGAATGACGAGTGATGAAGTCCTTGCTGGTTCAGTTGACCACTACAGTTGGATGCTGAGTACTTCTATACTCATGATACTACCCCAAACTATTTTCAGGGTTTTTGACCGACAACAGGTATGGTAATCGACGTTTCGCGTGGAGACTCGACGACGACTAGTTAGGCGGATCCCGGAGGAGGGCCTGGACCCGTGTGGTTATGGGATCGATGTTTTTCTCTTTGCCAGTAGGCATTTGATTGTAGTCTATACTCAGACATGTACCTTCCGCTGTTGTATTGTATTTGAGGCAGTTGTATGCCGATTGTATGAGATGTTGTATCCTTGTATCTGTAATGTTGTGATATCATGTTGGAAATCCCATTTCTTATTCATTCAGGGCGCCCCTAGTGGACTTGGCGGTGCTCCTTTCTCAAACCAGAACAACTCTGAACGTTAGGGAAAATAAGGGAAGACCACCTGAGCGAACCGACCGAGCGGTGGGACCGATATGTGCTTCGTCCCCTGATCTGGATGGAAACATCTAGATCTGGAATAGTACCGCATATCGGGCCTTACTGATAGAGGCGAAAGTGTCCCGATCTTTCGATGAGATGGTGGAGATCGATTATGGTGGAGACGACTTTCACGACCCGACTACGAACGTGTGAGGACGTTGCGCCTTAGCGATCGCTAAACCAACTCCGAGAGGTTATTGATCCCGCGAATGCACGATCAACCTCACCACGAAGGTCAATTCCTGCAAGCAATCGAAAGAACAAGCAAGAACTAAGAATTGCAATCTGGATATTGCGAATATAAGATGAATGATTGACGAAAGTTGGGGTTCCAATGCGGTCTTGGCCTGGTCGGACGACACAAACGAAGAACTCGAAGTTGCTGCTATGGCTAACTTAAATCTAATCAAAACCCAAGTCTAAACGACGCCCTCAGGGCTGTATATATGGGGGAACAGAGGGGAATTTCGTGGCCCCTTGGAGGAGGGGTCCGAAAACAACCCTAACTCGGTTTCCCCACACAAACGGACTCTAAAAAATAGCCTATTAAGTGTATTTCGAAATTACATGCGCCTGGACCAATAATAAGGTGACGCAACACCTATAATAACCCTTGGACGAAAATATTAATGTGGCATCTTGTGTCTCTCGTCCAAGTCTTCATGCACGCCTTATGGTGGCCTCAAAGTGCGAAAATCACCACTGGAAGCTCCATTGTCCTTTCCCGCGCGCGCACCTCCTTCTCCATGCTTGATCCCGCTCCAATGACTATCCTTCTTATCCATGCTAGGTCCTTCATTCATAAGACAAACAAAAGTATCTAATTTAGGCAGCATCATATGGTCCTGAACATTAGAAGGATTCGCAAGAAACGAAAGTACCTGATAATTTAGTTGACGTGCGCGTGCTCTAGTAACTGGTCCAGTATGTGTAGTTGGTGAAGATGTGGGTGTAACATTAGTAGAGATGTCCTCATCATCCTCCCCTTCTTGAATTGAAGTCGTCCTCGACGGAAGCTCATCATCTTCTCCCAAATAAGGTTTCAAATCCGCAATGTTAAATGTGGGACTAACCCTAAAATCTGCAGGTAGCTCAAGTTTATATGCATTATCATTAATTTTCTGTAAAACCTTAAAGGGACCATCAACTCGTGGCATTAAATTAGACTTGCGCAAATCAGGAAACCTATCTTTACGTAGATGTAACCAAACAAGATCTCCTGGTTCAAACACAACATGCTTTCTACCCTTATCACCAGCAAGCTTGTATCTAGCATTCATTTTCTCAATGTTTTCTTTAGTTAACTCATGCATTTTTAATATCAATTCAGCATGTTGCTTAGCATCAAAATTAACCTTCTCTGAAGATGGAAGAGGCAGCAAATCAATAGGTGCACGAGGTAGAAAACCATAAACAATCTCAAAAGGGCACATTTTAGTGGTAGAATGAAATGAACGAATATAAGCAAATTCAATATGAGGTAAACATTCTTCCCACATTTTCAAGTTACTCTTTAAAAAACCCCTAAGCATAGTAGACAATGTCCTCTTGACCACGTCAGTTTGTCCATCAGTTTGGGGATGACATGTAGTACTAAAAAGTAGTTTAGTCCCAAACTTAGCCCATAAGCATCTCCAAAAATGGCTAAGAAACTTAGTATCACGATCCGAGACAATAGTATTCGGCATACCATGTAAAAGAATAATCTCACGAAAGAATAAATCAGCAACATTAGCAGCAGCATCGCTTTTATGACATGGTATAAAATGTGCCATCTTAGAAAATCTATCCACGACAACAAATATGCTATCCCTCCCCTTCTTTGTTCGAGGCAAGCCTAAAACAAAGTCCATGGATATGTCCTCCCACGGAACACTAGGTACAGGTAAAGGCATGTATAAACCATGAGGATTGAGTCGTGACTTAGCTTTTTGACATGTAGTGCAGCGAGCAACAAAACACTCAACATCCCGTCTCATCTTTGGCCAAAAGAAATGTGTAGCAAGTACGTCCTCCGTCTTCTTCAGGCCAAAGTGTCCCATTAATCCTCCTCCATGCGCCTCCTGCAACAACAAAAGACGAATAGAGCTAGCTGGAATGCATAGCTTTTTAGAACGGAACACAAATCCATCATTAAGCACAAACTTGTTCCATGTTCTACCCTCTCTACAATTCTGCAATACATCTTTAAATTCCGCATCATGTACATATTGATCTTTGATTGTCTCTAAACCGAATATCTTGAAGTCAAGTTGTGAAAGAATAGTATAACGACGAGACAAAGCATCAGCAATAATATTATCTTTCCCTTTCTTGTGTTTAATGACATAAGGGAAAGTCTCAATAAATTCAACCCACTTAGCATGTCTACGATTAAGTTTTGCTTGACTTCTTATGTGTTTCAAAGATTCATGATCAGAATGTATAACAAATTCTTTGGGCCATAAATAATGTTGCCAAGTTTCTAAAGTCCGAACAAGAGCATATAATTCCTTATCATAAGTAGAATAGTTCAGACGAGGCCCACTCAATTTTTCAGAAAAGTATGCAACAGGTTTAGCATCTTGTAATAACACACCTCCCAAACCAATCCCACTAGCATCGCATTCAAGCTCAAAAGTCTTATTAAAATCAGGAAGTTGGAGCAAAGGAGCATGTGTTAACTTATCTTTCAATACCATGAAGGCTTCTTCCTGTGCGGTACCCCAAGTAAAAGGCACATCCTTGCGTGTAAGCTCATTGAGAGGTGCAGCAATGGTGCTGAAATCTCTTACAAAACGCCTATAGAATCCAGCGAGGCTAAGAAAACTCCTCACTTGTGTGACCGTTTTGGGCTGCGGCCAACTCTCAATCGCCTCGATCTTGGCTTTATCAACTTCAATTCCCTGCGGAGTAACAACATAGCCAAGAAATGATACTCGGTCGATGCAAAAGGTGCACTTCCCAAGGTTACCAAACAAACGTGCATTACGTAGAGCAATAAAAACAGCACGTAAATGATCCAAATGTTCCTCCAAAGATTTGCTATAAATCAGTATATCATCAAAATAGACTACCACAAATCGTCCAATGAAAGCACGTAAAACCTCGTTCATTAATCTCATGAAAGTGCTAGGTGCATTAGTTAACCCAAAAGGCATGACTAACCACTCATATAATCCAAACTTAGTTTTAAATGCCGTTTTCCATTCATCTCCTAATTTCATGCGAATTTGATGGTATCCACTACGCAAATCAACTTTGGAAAACATTGTAGAGCCACTTAATTCATCAAGCATATCATCTAACCTAGGAATAGGATGACGATAACGAATAGTAATATTATTAATGGCTCGACAATCAACACACATACGCCATGTTCCATCCTTTTTAGGGACTAATATAACAGGAACAACAAAAGGACTAAGGGATACACGTATGTAACCTTTGTCGAGTAGCTCTTGTACTTGACGCTGAATCTCCTTCGTCTCCTCCGGATTGGTACGGTATGGCGCACGGTTGGGCAACGAAGCACCGGGAATTAAGTCAATCTGATGCTCAATCCCTCGAATAGGTGGTAATCCCGGTGGTCCGTCTTGTGGAAAGACGTCAATAAACTCCTGCAAAAGGTCAGTGACAACAGGAGGCAAAGAAGGAGGCAATTCCTCAAATGAAAACAAAGCTTCTTTGCAGACAAAAGCATAGCACACATATTGACTAACATCCAAATCTGAAATATCAACCTTAGTAGCAAGCAAAGTTGGACTAGTCAATTTAATTTCATTAGAAACAGCAGAAGAAGATTTGCTATTAGTCTTATGTTGTTGCTCAAATTCTTTGGCTCCTATCTCATTCTCACTCTTATTTTTCTCCTGTTTTGCTTTACTAGCTCTAGCAAGATCATCTTTCACAATTTGTTCAGGAGACATAGGAAGTAAAGCAATATTTTTATCCTGATGAACCAGAGTAAACTGATTTGTCCTACAATGGTGTACAACATTCCGATCAAATTGCCATGGTCTACCAAGTAAAAGAGAGCATGCTTGCATGGGTACCACATCACAATCAACATAATCAGCATATGCAGCAATGCTAAAGTGCACACGAACAGAACGCGTTACCTTAATCTTACCACTATTGTTAAACCACTGAATATAGTACGGATGGGGGTGCGGTCTTGTGGTGAGAGATAGCTTCTCCACCAACTCCATGCTAGCCAAGTTGTTGCAACTCCCTCCGTCAATAATGATGCGAACCGAACGTTCTTTCACCACTCCCTTTGTGTGGAACAAATTATGCCTCTGCTTTTGCTCGGCCTTCGTTACCTGCACACTTAACACACGTTGAGCAACCAAACTAGCATATTTATCCGCATCATCAAGAGCCATATACTCTATATCATAAGCATCATCATGGGCACCCTGTTCCTCATGAGCAATGAGAACAAAAGAATCCTCGTCATAGTCACTCGCTGACTCATACCCACCATCCGTCGTCATAGTCATCACACGCTTGGAGGGACAGTCTTTTGCGAAGTGACCACCGCCTTGGCACCTGCGACATTTAATATCACGATCTCGTGTTTGCCCTGTGGAAGCCATGGATGAAGAAGAAATCGCCGCTGGACCACTCTATGCACCCTCGAATGGTGGCACTGGCCGTTTTGGTGGCTCCCTGTAAGAATGAGCGGCTGAAGTAGATGGTGGTGCAGCAGGACGTGTGGATGTAGAAGCTCCACGCGATGTCCATGATGTATTTCGTCCTGCAGAAAATTTAGGTCTCGTAGCGGCCTGTCGATTCTGCACTTCACGTTCAGCTTTACAAGCAAGATGAAACAAACGAGTGATAGTAGCATAGTCCTTGTATTCTAGAATAGTTTGTATCTCCCTGTTTAAGCCACCCATGAAACGTGCAAGCATTGCTTCATTATCCTCTACTAGGCCACATCTAATCAATCCAGTTTGTAATTCTTGATAATATTCCTCTACAGAATTTTTTCCTTGTCTCAAACGCTGTAATTTTTGTAGCAATTCACGTTGATAATAAGGAGGAACCCAGCGAGTACGCATAGCATCTTTTAAAGCAGCCCAAGTAGTTGGAATATTATTAGCATGCAATCTACAATGTTCAGACCACCAAATAGATGCAAACCCCGTGAATTCACAAATTGTAGCAGTAACACGTCTATTCTCAGGATATTGTAAACATGTAAAGCGTTGTTCAGTTTCTAACTCCCATGTAAGATAAGCATCAGGAATATATCTACCCTCAAACGTCTTAAGATTAAATTTAAGTTTAGGCACATGTTCATCATCGCGTACCTGAGGGGGTGGTTGGTGTCGACCGTGGCGAATGTTGGGACGTGCACGTCCAGCTGGCTGCTCATAGGCCGCTTCCTGTTCCACCTCCTCCTCGTAATCACCCTCGTAGTTGTCGTCCTGGACGACGTCAGAAGCAGCAGCAGCAGCAGTAGCAGCAACTGCAGCAGCAGGAGGAGCACCAATACCAGCAGCTTGTCCTCGCGGAAACAGAATACGTCGTGCACGTGGTAGTGGCGGTGGCTGTGGCTGTGCTGAAGGTAGGCGTGCGATCAACTCAGTAAACTTGGCGTCGATCTTGGTGTCGATCATCTTTTCCACGCCATCAATTGCCTCTGTAAATCTGGTCTCGATGTCATTCACCTGTTCAGACATCATTTGTGCAAATTTATCATGTAGCTCCTTGTTTGTCATGTTCTCCCAATCGGGTGCATCCCGCGCCACTTCATCATGTGATCCTGGCATGGTTAGCAGAAATAGAAAACACACAGGAATATGATCATACTTCTACTAATGGGATGGATGTGGGGTGGTGGAAAGCACAAATCCGTCAAGCTTTTCTTACGTTCTTACCGATTCTTACCTAGCAGCAGGTGGTGATGTACAACCAACGGGTCAAAACTCTCAGAGATATGGTAGAGCGATGGCCAGGAGGTGTCAAAACGCACGATGTAGGATATATGTGGAGCTGTAGGTAGGCTTGACAAATATGGTAGCAAAAAGATCAACAGTAATCAAAACAGAGATGCAAAGCTGAATAAACACTCAACGTCGGTACTGTGCTGATCCTAGGCTAGACCGTACTAGAGACGCGAGCCTAAAACACCAACGAAAGCACGGCGCGGCACGTAACAACTGTGAAGCACACTCTAAATTTTTTATTTTCTCTCTTTTTTTTTTTTGCTCTTTTTTTTTTTGCGATGCGGGACTGCGGTGGCTGAAAAAGTGCGAAAAAACACTATGGTGGCGAACGTCTCAAAACGAGTTTCTGGACGTAAGGAACGTATGGGCACGAAATTTTCTTACCCCTGAAAATTTTGGCCTAAAAACTGCTCTGAAAAGCGTGCCAGACTACGGAGATTGGTGAAATCCGACTCTAATCAACTCAAAACTATTCTGGCTACGGAGATATCAGGAACCGTACTGATGGTGGAACTCAACTCGGACTCGTGAGACGTGCTGGTGTATATGGACTCTGCTTGGCGGAACGTGGTGGTGTATCTGGACTCGGATTAGCGGAACGTGGTAGGATGACTACTTGTGCGGCGGCGACGTGGAAAACTGTGATCAGAACTCGAAACTCTAAGGGAACTAGACGCTAAGATCAGCAACTTGACACAACGATGCAACCGTAAATTCAACAAAGCAAGTACTGAAAAGAAAACTGGACAAAGGCTAGGACTGTCTTGGGACGTGATGATCTAACCCTAATTTTTTTTGTTGGCTTTTTCGTGGACTGTAGGTATGAAGAACAGAACCAATCTAGACTATGAAAACTGGTAAATCTCACCGAGCAACCTGGAAATCTGATACCACTTGATAGAGGCGAAGGTGTCCCGATGTTTCGATGAGATGATGGAGATCGATTTTTGGTGGAGTAGACTTTCACGACCCGACTACGAACGTGCGAAGACGTTGCGCCTTAGCGATCGCTAAACCAACTCCGAGAGGTTATTGATCCCGCGGATGCACGATCAACCTGACCACGAAGGTCTAATTCCTGCAAGCAATCGAAGAACAAGCAAGAACTAAGAATTGCAATCTGGATATTGCGAATATAAGATGAATGATTACGAAAGTTGGGGTTCCAATGAGGTCTTGGCCTGGTCGGATGACACAAACGAAGAGCTCGAAGTTGCGGCTATGGCTAACTTTAATCTAACTAAAACCCAAGTCTAAACGACGCCCTAAGGGCTGTATATATGGGGGAACAGAGGGGATTTTCGTGACCCCTTGGAGGTGGGGTCCGAAAACAACCCTAACTCGGTTTCCCCACACATACGGACTCTAAAAACTGCCTATAATGTGGTATTTCGAAATTACATGGGCCCAGCCCAATATTAAGGTGACGCAGCACCTATAATTGCTCTTGGACGAAAATAATGAAGTGGCATCTCGTGTAGTCCGTCCAAGCCTTCATGCATGCCTTATGGTGGCTTGAACGTGCGAAAATCCCCACTGGAAGCTCCACTGTACTTTCCCCCGCGCACACCTTCTTCTCCATTCTTGATCCCGCTCCAATGACCATCCTTCTTGTCCATGCTAGGTCCTTCATTCATAAGCAAAACAAAAGTATCTAATTTAGGCAGCATCATATGTTCATGAACAATAGAAGGATTCGCAAGAAACGAAAGTACCTGATAATTTAGTTGACGTGCACGTGCTCTAGTAACTGGTCCAGTATGTGTAGTTGGTGAGGGTATGGGTGTAACATTAGTAGGGATGTCCTCATCACTTACGGTACTTATGCTTACAGGCATATGCCTTTTGGCTTATGCAATGCACCTGCTACTTTTCAGAGATGTATGTCTACTATTTTTCATGGTTTCTGTGAGGAGATTGCAGAAGTCTTCATGGACGATTTCTCCGTCTATGGAACTTCCTTTGACCACTCTCTCCACAATCTTAACAAAGTTTTGCAGAGATGCGAGGATACAAACTTAGTTCTAAACTAGGAAAAATGCCACTTCATGGTTAACGAAGGGATCGTGCATGGTCACAAGATTTCCGAGAAGGGAATTGAAGTGGACAAGGCGAAGATTGAAGCTATTGAAAGGATGCCCTATCCAAGGGACATTAAAGGTATTCTTAGTTTTCTCGGTCATGCTGGTTTCTATAAAAGATTTATCACAGACTTTTCTAAGACCTCGAGGCCCCTCACTAATCTTCTCCAGACGGAATCTCCTTTTGTATTTGATGAAGATTGTAAGGAGGCCTTCTAAGTTCTTAAGAAAGGTTTGATAATCGCTCCTATAGTACAACCACCTGACTGGAAATTGCCCTTTGAAATTATGTGCGATGCTAGTGATTTTGCTGTTGGGGCTGTTTTAGGACAAAGGGTTGATAAGAAACTGAATGTTATACATTATGCTAGCAAAACCCTTGATAGTGCTCAGAAGAATTATGCTACTACTGAGAAGGAATTCTTAGCGGTAGTGTTTGCTTGTGATAAATTTAGACCTTATATTGTTGATTCTAAAGTCCTTATTCATACTGACCATGCTGCTCTTAAGTACCTTATGGCGAAAAAGGACGCCAAACCAAGACTCATCAGGTGGGTACTCCTTCGTCAAGAATTTGATTCACATATTTTTGACAGGAAAGGAGCAGATGATCCGGTGGCAGACAATTTTTCAAGGATGGAACATATACCGCATGACCCCATCCCAGTCAACGACAGTTTCCCAGATGAACAACTTGCCGTTGTAAAAGTACAATATCTTTCCGATTCTTGGTTTGCAGATTATGCTACTTTTATCGTTGCAAAGTATTTGCCTCCAGTTTAACATTTCAGCAAAGGAAGAAGTTCTTACATGATTTGAGGCACTACTTTTGGGATGACCCTCATATTTTCAAAGAAGGTCCGGACGGGATCGTGAGAAGATGCATACCGCAACACGAGCAGAAGGACATCCTTAGACAATGTCACGATAGTCTCTACGGAGGACATCACGCCGGTGAGAGGACCGCACATAAGGTTCACCAATCAGGTTTTTATTTGCCTACTCTCTTTAAAGATGCTAGAAATTATGTTTTATCTTGTGACAAGTGTCAGAGAGTTGGTAATATTAGTAGGAGAAATGAGATTCCTATGAATTATACTCTAGTGATTGAGCCTTTTGATTGCTGGGGTTTTGATTTTATGGGTCCTTTTCCTCCCTCACACAAGTACACTCACATTTTAGTAGCTGATGATTATGTAACCAAGTGGGTTGAAGCAATCCCCACTGAGAGTGTTGATCACAAGACATCTTTGCAAATGCTCAAAGATGTAATTTTCCCTAGGTTTGGTGTACCTAGGTATCTCATGACTGATGGAGGATCACACTTTACGCATGGGGCTTTTAGAAAAGCTTTATCCAAGTACGATGTCAATCATAGAATTGCTTCACCGTACCATCCTACAACTAGTGGGCAAGTTGAGCTTACCAATAGAGAGATCAAGTTGATCTTACAAAGACAGTTAACAGTTCTAGAAAGGACTGGTCAAAGAAGTTAGGAGATGCTCTGTGGGCGTATAGAACTACTTACAAAAACCCCATGGTCATGTCTCCGTATAAGATGGTCTATGGCAAGGCTTGCCATTTGCCATTAGAATTAGAACACAAAGCTTTCTGGGCTGTTTGAGAGCTTAATGATGACCCAAAAGTTTCCTGGTGAAAAGCGTCTCATGAACTTGACTTCTCTAGATGACTGGAGAAGTGAAGCTTACGAGAGTGCTAAAATGTTCAAGGAAAAGGTAAAGAAGTGGCATGATAGAAGGATTCTGAAACGTGAATTTAATGTTGGGGATAAAGTTTTATTGTTTAGATCATGTTTCAGGTTTTCTCCAGGTAAACTACTTTCCAGATGGGAAGGGCCATTTCATATTGAAGAAGTATACCGCTCTGGTGCAATCAAGATTAACAATTTTGATGGCACCAAACCTCAAGTTGTGAATGGGCAAAGACTCAAGCACTACATGGCGGGAGACCCCGTCAATGTTGATGTAAATTTAATACACACAACTACTCCTGAAGAATATGTTGCAGCCCGATTTCAGACACCAGCAGAAGAAGAATAAGAAAAGGTATGTATTACGGTAAGGAAACATCGCGGAACCGCCATAAAATTTCCATATTACAAGTTTTAAAAAATATAGAAAATTCAGAGCCTAATTGGAGCCGGAGAGGAGCTCCAGGGGGCCCAGTGTAAGGCCCGATATGCGGTACTGTTCTAGATCTAGGTGTTTCCACCCAGATCCGGGGACGAAGCACATATCGGTCCCACCGCGACATATGACAAAGCCATATGCCCCGGATTTCCAACATGATATCACAACATTACAGATACAGGATACAACATCTCATACAATTGGCATACAACTGCCTCAAATACAATACAACAGCGGAAGGTACATGTCTGAGTACAGACTACAAGCAAATGCCTACTGGCGAAGAGAAAAGCATCGATCCCAAAACCACACGGGTCCAGGCCCTCCGCCGGGATCCGCCTAACTAGTCGTCGTCGAGTCTCCACGTGAAACGTCGATCACCATACCTGTTGTCGATCAGAACCCTGAAAAGAGTTTGGGGGTAGTATCATGAGTACAGGGGTACTCAGCATCCAACTGTAGTGGTCATCTGACCCAGCAAGGACTTCATCACTCGTCATTCTAGGACAACTAGTAGTTTACGGTAAGGAAGGGGTAAGTGGTGATGTTGTTGCCGCACTAGCATGTATGAAGTGGCTAACGATCTAGAAAGTAACGTAAGAAGCCAAGCATCCGATGAGGAATCGCCTCCAACAAGTCTTGCTAGCAACTACTTACGCAAACATAACACCTATCCTATCCTTCTCCTCCTCTTCGCATCCCGACGAAGAAGAAGCAGTCAAGGCACACGCACACGTTGATCAAGTTATATTAAGATTATCTTAGTTGTTGTTGTCTATGAACAAGGAGTAGGTCTCAAGTCGTCCATAACCGTGGACACGACTTCTCAAAAAGAATTAACCATGCAGGGGTGTACCAACTACCCATTACGAGGCTCCGCACGCACGTCCATCACTCTTAGTTGCTACCCATCACAGGCAACCATTTTATGATTTAGTTCCAAGAGATCCGAAACGACAAGTCCCTCTAGCTAACAACGAACAAATCTGGGTGGCCCCCGGGGAGTCGACACCCAATCCAAAAGCTGGCCACGCTCTCGGATCGGACTCTTCCGTCTCAACAGGGTTTGGGTTACCGGGACGCCTCACATGAGGTCTCCGGCCCTCGCCGACCAAAGGTGGACCAACAGGGAAACCATGTCTCCGCTGGTCCAAGTTGTTTTAAAAGATATCTGCTAGGAGCGACCCGACAAGATATATATGCATGTTTTCAAATGGTAAATCAGCTTGGGCCACCTCTAGAAATGTTTGAAGCTAGATAGGTAAGAAAAGGGGACCCCATAAAATCCCACACGCGGTTAGGCACGCTCAGTCTTAAAACCAATACCCGGAACTCGGATCCTAGGTGACTCGAATGGAACAAAGCATCGGGGCGGGATAGCCTAGACCTTCCATCCTTCGTCGAATATAGTCAACATTATAATAATCATATCATCAACAACAATATAATAAGGTGATATCCAAAACCAAGGAGTAACAGGTAACATCGTAGCATCCTAAGCATGCATACTAAGCAGGGGCTGAGCAACGAGCAAAAGTAACATAGCAGTACAAGGTTTGCTGGGAGGGGACGTGGCTGTATCGGTTTAAAAGAGGCTGTAAAGATGTGGTAGGATCAAACATCGAACCTAACCTAGACTAGCATGCAAACCGCTGGTTGAAATAGAATGGATCATAAGTAATGCAAAGTCCTTGCCTGTTGATAAGTCGGGTTCCGAAGGTGTAGTTGATCGCAAGCTCGCATCGTCTCCGAGAGGTACCCGCGGAAGCACACAAGAAGTAAACACTGGAAAGCAATCAACGGTGCACCACTATTACTACGGAGCAATACAAGATCAAGAGACAACACAAGGCACGCAACGCGATACGGATCTATCGTCGAGAACGGTTACTAACGATTTAAGTGGAGTACTCGTCACACACGACGATACCGCACGTTTACGGTGGTTCAAGTTGTTTAGCTACAGGTGACCAAACAACGGTTGTTAACATGGAAACACAAGCAAGCATGGCATATCACACAAACATGGCAAGGGTGAAGCATAATTATACTACCTGAGCTAGTCAATTTAAGTGGGGTGAAATCCTAGACATGCAAACTATTGCGGACCCCACGATACAAATGGAATTTGGTACTGTTTTGCCCTAAACAATATTTTATTATTTTTATTAGCAAGCAAGAGCAGCATAAACACAATCTACATGCAATTCTAGTCAAGTTACATATAAAGAACATTTTAAACAGAGCAACAGATAAAAAGTTATAGCAGTTACAGTTACAGTGGCAAGCAGTGTAATTAGCAGATAAACAACAAGTAAACAAAGTCAAACATGGCAACAAGCAACAAATTATTAAACTAGACACAATTCTAAGCAAGTTTCATAATTTACACGTCGCAATCGGAGCTACGGTTAAAAAGTTACGGGCACTGCAAAAATCCTAATACAAACTGCCTAAATTAAATAAAAAAACCTAGCAGAGACAAAAAAAACCTAAACGGGCCGAAACTAGTCCTATTTGGGCCCAACAGAGAAAAAAACAGATCTAAATAATAATAAAAAGAAAAAGGGGGCAGCCTCACTGATGAGGACATCCCTACTAATGTTACACCCATATCCTCACCAACTACACATATTGGACCAGTTACTAGAGCTCGTGCACGTCAACTAAATTATCAGGTACTTTCGTTTCTTGCGAATCCTTCTATTGTTCATGAACATATGATGCTGCCTAAATTAGATACTTTTGTTTTGCTTATGAATGAAGGACCTAGCATGGACAAGAAGGATGGTCATTGGAGCGGGATCAAGCATGGAGAAGAAGGTGCGCGCGCGGGAAAGGACAGCGGAGCTTCCAGTGGTGATTATCGCACTTTGAAGCCACCATAAGGCGCGCATGAAGTCTTGGACGAAATACGCGAGATGCCACTTCATTATTTTCGTCCAAGGGCAATTATAGGTGCTGCGTCACCTTAATATTGGGCTGGGCCCATGTAATTTCGAAATACCACCTTATAGGCTGTTTTTAGAGTCCGTATGTGTGGGGAAACCGAGTTAGGGTTGTTTTCGGACCCCACCTCCAAGGGGTCACGAAAATCCCCTCTGTTCCCCCATATATACAGCCCTTAGGGCGTCGTTTAGACTTGGGTTTTAATTAGATTTAAGTTAGCCATAGCCGCAACTTCGAGCTCTTCGTTTGTGTCATCCGACCAGGCCAAGACCTCATTGGAACCCCAACTTTCGTAATCATTCATCTTATATTCGCAATATCCAGATTGCAATTCTTAGTTCTTGCTTGTTCTTCGATTGCCTGCAGGAATTAGACCTTCGTGGTCAGGTTGATCGTGCATCCGCGGGATCAATAACCTCTCGGAGTTGGTTTAGCGATCGCTAAGGCGCAACGTCTTCGCACGTTAGTAGTCGGATCGTGAAAGTCGCCTCCACCATAATCGATCTCCACCATCTCATCGAAACATCGGGACACCTTCGCCTCTATCAAGTGGTATCAGATTTCCAGGTTGCTCGGTGAGATTTACCAGTTTTCATAGTCTAGATTGGTTCTGTTCTTCATACCTACAGTCCACGAAAAAGCCAAAAAAAAAATTAGGGTTAGATCATCACGTTCCAAAACAGTCCGAGCCCTTATCCAGTTTTCTTTACAGTAGCTTGCTTTGTTGAATTTACGGTTGCATCGTTGTGTCAAGTTGCTGATCTTAGCGTCTAGTTCCCTTAGAGTTTCGAGTTCTGATCATAGTTTGCCACGTCGCCGCCGCACAGTAGTCATCCTACCACGTTCCGCCAATCCAAGTCCAGATACACCACCACGTTCCGCCAAGCAGAGTCCATATACACCACCACGTCTCACGAGTCCGAGTTGAGTTCCACCATTAGTAAGGATCCTGATCTCTCTGTAGCCAGATTAGTTTTGAGTTGTTAGAGTCGGATTTCACCAAACTTTTTCCGTCCAGAGAAGGGGGGTGATTTCCAAAAAAAAAAAAAAATTCAGGGGTGAAAAAATTTCCGTCCAGAGAAGGGGGGTGATTAGAGTCTGGCACGCTTTTCAGAGCAGTTTTTAGGCCAAAAATTTCAGGGGTGAAAAAATTTCGTGCCCATACGTTCCTTAGGTCCAGAAACTCATTTTGAGACGATCGCCACCATAGTGATTTTTTCGCACTTTTTCAGCCACCGCAGTCCCGCATCGCAAAAAAAAAAAAAAAAAAAAAAAAAAAAAAAAGAGAAAAAAAAAATTCAGAGTGTGCTTCTCAGTTGATTACGTGCCACGCCGTGCTTTCGTTGGTGTTTTAGGCTCGCGTCTCTAGTACGGTCTAGCCTAGGATCAGCACAGTACCGACGTTGAGTGTTTATTCAACTTTGCATCTCTGTTTTGATTACTGTTGAGCTTTTTGCTACCATATTTGTCAAGCCTACCTACAGCTCCACATATATTCTACTTCGTGCGGTTGACACCTCCTGGCCATCGCTCTACCACATCTCTGAGAGTTTTTGACCCGTTGGTTGTACATCACCACCTGCTGCTAGGTAAGAATCGGTAAGAACTGAAGAAAAGCTTGACGGATTTGTGCTTTCCACCACCCCACATCCCATTAGTCGAAGTAGGATCATACTTCTGTGTGTTTTCTATTTCTGCTAACCATGCCAGGATCCCATGATGAAGTGGCGCGGGATGCACCTGATTGGGAGAATATGACAAACAAAGCATTACATGATAAATTTGCACAAATGATGTCTGAACAGGTGAATGACATCGAGAACAGATTTACAGAGGCGATTGATGGTGTGGAGAAGATGATCGACACCAAGCTCGACGCCAAGTTTACTGAGTTGCTCGCACGCTTACCTATACAGCCTGCGGCCGCTCCAGCACAGCCACCGCCACCACGACGTGCACGACGTATTCTGTTTCCGGGCGGACAAGCTGCTGGTGCTCCTGCTGCTGCTGCAGTTACTGCTGCTGCTGCCTCTGACGTCGGCCAGGACGACAACTACGAGGGTGATTACGAGGAGGAGGTGGAACAAGAAGCGGCCTATGAACAGCCAGCTGGACGTCCACGTCCCAACATTCGCCACGGTCGACACCAACCACCCCCTCAGGTACGCGATGATGAACATGTGCCTAAACTTAAATTGAATCTTAAGCCGTTTGAGGGTAGATATATTCCTGATGCTTATCTTACTTGGGAGTTAGAAACTGAACAACGCTTTACATGTTTACAATATCCTGAGAATAGACGTGTTACTGCTGCTGTTTGTGAATTCACGGGTTTTGCATCTATTTGGTGGTCTGAACATTGTAGATTGCATGCTAATAATATTCCAGCTACTTGGGCTGCTTTAAAAGATGCTATGCGTACTCGCTGGGTTCCTCCTTATTATCAACGTGAATTGCTACAAAAATTACAGCGTTTGAGACAAGGAAAAAATTCTGTAGAGGAATATTATCAAGAATTACAAACTGGATTGATTAGATGTGGCCTAGTAGAGGATAATGAAGCTATGTTTGCACGTTTTATAGGTGGCTTAAACAGGGAGATACAAACTATTCTAGAATACAAGGACTATGCTACTATTACTCGTTTGTTTCATCTTGCTTGTAAAGCTGAACGTGAAGTGCAGGATCGACAGGCCGCTACGAGACCTAACTTTTCTGCAGGACGAAATACATCATGGACATCGCGTGGACCTTCTACATCCACACGTCCTGCTGCTCCACCCTCTACTTCAGCCGCTCATTCTTACAGGGAGCCACCAAAAAAGTCAGCGCCACCATTCAAGGGTGCACAGAGTGGTCCAGCGGCGAGTTCTTCTTCATCCATGGCTTCCACAGGGCAAACACGAGATCGTGATATTAAATGTCGCAGGTGCCAAGGTGGAGGTCACTTCGCAAAAGACTGTCCCTCCAAGCGTGTGATGATTATTACGGCGGATGGTGGGTATGAGTCAGCGAGTGACTATGATGAGGAGACTTTAGTTCTCATTGCTCATGAGGAACAGAGTGCCCATGATGATGCTCATGATATGGAGTATATGGCTCCTGATGATGCAGATAAATATGCTAGTTTGGTTGCTCAACGTGTGTTAAGTGTGCAGGTAACGAAGGCTGAGCAAAACCAGAGGCATAATTTGTTCCACACAAAGGGAGTGGTGAAAGAACGTTCGGTTCGCATCATCATTGACGGAGGGAGTTGCAACAACTTGGCTAGCATGGAGTTGGTGGAGAAGCTATCTCTCACCACAAGACCACACCCCCATCCGTACTATATTCAGTGGTTTAACAATAGTGGTAAGATTAAGGTAACGCGTTCTGTTCGTGTGCACTTTAGCATTGCTGCATATGCTGATTATGTTGATTGTGATGTGGTACCCATGCAAGCATGCTCTCTTTTACTTGGTAGACCATGGAAATTTGATAGGAATGTTGTACACCATGGTAGGACAAATCAGTTTACTCTGGTTCATCAGGATAAAAATATTGCTTTACTTCCTATGTCGCCTGAACAAATTGTGAAAGATGATCTTGCTAGAGCTAGTAAAGCTAAACAGGAGAAAAATAAGAGTGAAAATGAGATAGCAGCCAAAGAATTTGAGCAACAACATAAGACTAATAGCAAATCTTCTTCTGCTGTGTCTAATGAAATTAAATTGACTAGTCCAACTTTGCTTGCTACTAAAGTTGATATTTCAGATTTGGATGTTAGTCAATATGTGTGCTATGCTTTTGTGTGCAAAGAAGCTTTGTTTTCATTTGAGGAATTGCCTCCTTCTTTGCCTCCTGTTGTCACTGACCTTTTGCAGGAGTTTATTGACGTCTTTCCACAAGACGTACCACCGGGATTACCACCTATTCGAGGGATTGAGCA
Organism: Bromus sterilis; assembly: GCA_950022295.1. Lineage (NCBI taxonomy): Eukaryota > Viridiplantae > Streptophyta > Magnoliopsida > Poales > Poaceae > Bromus > Bromus sterilis. Next base: position 239,054,966 of record OX465596.1, read on the forward strand.
TCAGATTGACTTAATTCCCGGTGCTTCACTGCCCAACCGTGCGCCATACCGTACCAATCCGGAGGAGACAAAGGAGATTCAGCGTCAAGTACAAGAGCTACTCGACAAAGGTTACATACGTGAATCCCTTAGTCCTTGTGCTGTTCCTGTTATATTAGTGCCTAAAAAGGATGGAACATGGCGTATGTGTGTTGATTGTCGAGCCATTAATAATATTACTATTCGTTATCGTCATCCTATTCCTAGGTTAGATGATATGCTTGATGAATTAAGTGGCTCTACCATGTTTTCCAAAGTTGATTTGCGTAGTGGATACCATCAAATTCGCATGAAATTAGGAGATGAATGGAAAACGGCATTTAAAACTAAGTTTGGATTATATGAGTGGTTAGTCATGCCTTTTGGGTTAACTAATGCACCTAGCACTTTCATGAGATTAATGAACGAGGTTTTACGTGCTTTCATTGGACGATTTGTGGTAGTCTATTTTGATGATATACTGATTTATAGCAAATCTTTGGAGGAACATTTGGATCATTTACGTGCTGTTTTTATTGCTCTACGTAATGCACGTTTGTTTGGTAACCTTGGGAAGTGCAGCTTTTGCACCGACCGAGTATCGTTTCTTGGCTATGTTGTTACTCCGCAGGGAATTGAAGTTGATAAAGCCAAGATCGAGGCGATTGAGAGTTGGCCGCAGCCCAAAACGGTCACACAAGTGAGGAGTTTTCTTGGCCTCGCTGGATTCTATAGGCGTTTTGTGAGAGATTTCAGCACCATTGCTGCACCTCTCAATGAGCTTACACGCAAGGATGTGCCTTTTACTTGGGGTACCGCACAGGAAGAAGCCTTCACCGTATTGAAAGATAAGTTAACACATGCTCCTTTGCTCCAACTTCCTGATTTTAATAAGACTTTTGAGCTTGAATGCGATGCTAGTGGGATTGGTTTGGGAGGTGTGTTATTACAAGATGCTAAACCTGTTGCTTACTTTTCTGAAAAATTGAGTGGGCCTAGTCTGAACTATTCTACTTATGATAAGGAATTATATGCTCTTGTTCGGACATTAGAAACTTGGCAACATTATTTATGGCCCAAAGAATTTGTTATACATTCTGATCATGAATCTTTGAAACACATAAGAAGTCAAGCAAAACTTAATCGTAGACATGCTAAGTGGGTTGAATTTATTGAGACTTTCCCTTATGTCATTAAACACAAGAAGGGGAAAGATAATATTATTGCTGATGCTTTGTCTCGTCGTTATACTATGCTTTCACAACTTGACTTCAAGATTTTCGGTTTAGAGACAATCAAAGATCAATATGTAAATGATGCGGAATTTAAAGATGTATTGCAGAATTGTAGAGAGGGTAGAACATGGAACAAGTTTGTGCTTAATGATGGATTTGTGTTCCGTTCTAACAAGCTATGCATTCCAGCTAGCTCTATTCGTCTTTTGTTGTTGCAGGAGGCGCATGGAGGAGGATTAATGGGACACTTTGGCGTAAAGAAGACGGAGGACGTACTTGCTACACATTTCTTTTGGCCAAAGATGAGACGGGATGTTGAGCGTTTTGTTGCTCGCTGCACTACATGTCAAAAAGCTAAGTCACGACTCAATCCTCATGGTTTATACATGCCTTTACCTGTACCTAGTGTTCCGTGGGAGGACATATCCATGGACTTTGTTTTAGGCTTGCCTCGAACAAAGAATGGGAGGGATAGCATATTTGTTGTCGTGGATAGATTTTCTAAGATGGCACATTTTATACCATGTCATAAAAGCGATGATGCTGCTAATGTTGCTGATTTATTCTTTCGTGAGATTATTCGCTTACATGGTGTGCCCAATACTATTGTCTCGGATCGTGATACTAAGTTTCTTAGCCATTTTTGGAGATGCTTATGGGCTAAGTTGGGGACTAAACTACTTTTTAGTACTACATGTCATCCCCAAACTGATGGACAAACTGAAGTGGTCAATAGGACTTTGTCTACTATGCTTAGGGCTGTTTTAAAGAGTAACTTGAAACTGTGGGAAGAATGTTTACCTCATATTGAATTTGCTTATAATCGTTCATTGCATTCTACCACTAAAATGTGCCCTTTTGAGATTGTTTATGGTTTTCTACCTCGTGCACCTATTGATTTGCTACCTCTTCCATCTTCGGAGAAGGTTAATTTTGATGCTAAGCAACGTGCTGAATTGATATTAAAAATGCATGAGTTAACTAAAGAAAACATTGAGCGCATGAATGCTAGATACAAGCTTGCTGGTGATAGGGGTCGAAAGCATGTTGTGTTTGAACCCGGAGATCTTGTTTGGTTACATCTACGTAAAGATAGGTTTCCTGATTTGCGCAAGTCTAAGTTAATGCCTCGAGCTGATGGTCCGTTTAAGGTTTTGCAGAAAATTAATGATAATGCATATAAACTTGAGCTACCTGCAGCCTTTGGGGTTAGTCCCACATTTAATATTGCAGATTTGAAGCCTTATTTGGGAGAAGATGATGAGCTTCCGTCGAGGACGACTTCAATTCAAGAAGGGGAGGATGATGAGGACATCCCTACTAATGTTACACCCATATCCTCACCAACTACACATATTGGACCAGTTACTAGAGCTCGTGCACGTCAACTAAATTATCAGGTACTTTCGTTTCTTGCGAATCCTTCTATTGTTCATGAACATATGATGCTGCCTAAATTAGATACTTTTGTTTTGCTTATGAATGAAGGACCTAGCATGGACAAGAAGGATGGTCATTGGATTTGGATCAAGCATGGAGAAGAAGGTGCGCGCGCGGGAAAGGACAGCGGAGCTTCCAGTGGTGATTATCGCACTTTGAAGCCACCATAAGGCGCGCATGAAGTCTTGGACGAAATACGCGAGATGCCACTTCATTATTTTCGTCCAAGGGCAATTATAGGTGCTGCGTCACCTTAATATTGGGCTGGGCCCATGTAATTTCGAAATACCACCTTATAGGCTGTTTTTAGAGTCCGTATGTGTGGGGAAACCGAGTTAGGGTTGTTTTCGGACCCCACCTCCAAGGGGTCACGAAAATCCCCTCTGTTCCCCCATATATACAGCCCTTAGGGCGTCGTTTAGACTTGGGTTTTAATTAGATTTAAGTTAGCCATAGCCGCAACTTCGAGCTCTTCGTTTGTGTCATCCGACCAGGCCAAGACCTCATTGGAACCCCAACTTTCGTAATCATTCATCTTATATTCGCAATATCCAGATTGCAATTCTTAGTTCTTGCTTGTTCTTCGATTGCCTGCAGGAATTAGACCTTCGTGGTCAGGTTGATCGTGCATCCGCGGGATCAATAACCTCTCGGAGTTGGTTTAGCGATCGCTAAGGCGCAACGTCTTCGCACGTTAGTAGTCGGATCGTGAAAGTCGCCTCCACCATAATCGATCTCCACCATCTCATCGAAACATCGGGACACCTTCGCCTCTATCACTCACCAGTGGGCCAAGCCCATCTGGCCTGGAGAAGTGGCCGGCCTGGGCTGGGGCGAGCTGGGCCGCCTGGCCTGGCTGGCCCGCGGAGGGGCGTCGGCCCATGGCGGCTGGAGGCCTCGCTCGCCCGCACGTTCCCGTCGGAACAGAGGCCAGCGGCGGCGGCTTGGTCTCCGGCCACCGGAGCAGGGCGGAGCGGCGAGCGCGGAGGCCGGGGAAGGCTGGACGACGCGGCGCGGGACCTTGCCGGACTCCTGTGCCGGCGGTGAGGTGCCGCAGCGCCGCGGCGGGACCTGGCTCGTTACAGGGAGGCTCGGGCGAGCTCCTCGTCAATGGAGGCGGCGGCGGCGTTTCCTGCGAGGAGGAGATGGAGGAGAGGGTGAGAGAGGGAGAGAAGGAGAGAGAGGAAGTAGGGGCGCAGGGAGGAGATGGGGCGCCGGCGGCTGCTGCGGCTCGGCTACTGCCGGCGGCGTCCCGGCGACGAGGCCGAGGCGGCTCGGGAGCGTGCGGCGGATCCGGCCTGGATCCGGTCGCCGGCGGGATTAGGGCGGCCCGACGAGGTCCACGGGGCGGCGCGAGCTCGGACCATGGAGGCTCCTCTGTCCATGGCGGCTGGGTCCTTGCTGCTGCAAGAGAGAGAAGGGGTGAGGGAGGAGAGGAGAGAGGGAGGCAGGGAGGCGGGGGCGACCTGGCTGGAGACGCGCGGGGAGGAGAAGGGTGCTGCGGCGGCGAGCTCGGGTCGCCGGCATTCTTGGCGCCATGGCGCGGCGGAAGAACGGCGGCGGGGCGGCTCCACTAGTCTCCATGGCCGGCGGCGACGTGCTGCGAGGAAGAGGGAGAAGGGGTGTGGCTCCGTTGGCGAGGAGAGGCGGCCTGCGGGGCGCGCGGCTGCCGGAGCACGGCGGCTTGCCGGGCGCGGGCGGCGGCTTCGGGAGCGGGAGGCCTGCGTTCATGGCGGGCGCGTGGTGAGAGGAGAGAGGAGAGAGGCTGGTTGGGGGGAGTTCCCTGGGCCATTGGATCCGTAGATCCGGCGGTCCAGATCGAGAGGGGCTAGGGTTTGCTGCGAAAATTGGGGTATTTGGGGCCAGATCTGGGGCTGGTGGCTGCCTAGGGAAACCCTAGGTGGGTGGGAGTGTGGTGGTATTTATATAGCCCCGGTGGCTGGAAGTTTGCAAAAACATCATCTGTTTTTAGCTCGCGCGCACGTTGCTCACGTTTCTGACTGCCGGGGGTCCGCAGTACCTCCGATTCGGGTAAAACTTCGAACTGCGCGATCATTGCGTCGGACCGGAGGCGTTCACCTCGCGCTGGAACCGTTCCGGAAACACTTTCCGGCGCGCTATAAAAATAACCCGTTTAATTATTAAACGGGGTTTTTCGTTCCGTTGGCTGCGGCTGGTCTCGTGCGGTTTTCGCGACGGTGATCGGGCGAAACCCGGTGTCGCAAAGGTCGAGTGTCAGGGTGGCAAGGGTCGGTCTCCGTCCGATACGAGATAAGAGGGGGGAAAAATAATCGCCGATCAATAAATCGGGGATGCAAATACCGCAAACAAATCAGACAATCAAACAATTCACACCGAAAACAAAATTTTTGATTTTTGCAAAAACTGGGCTATTACACCCAGGCGCCCCCCCTGGCGCCGCCTACCCCCTGGCCGTGTCGGGTGACCACCTGGGCACCCCGGAGCCCGTCTTCGACTCCACTTTGGATCGTTACCTTCCTATTTTTGCAGAAATTTTTGCTATATATTTTCCCGGATAGTCCCGGCACCGTATCTCGCGATTTCGTGTGTTTTCTCCCCGAGTTGTTTCTGCTAGGAAATCTTCTAGCTAGACCTAGGTGCCATGGCTTCCCTAAGTTCCCCCAAGGACAAGTTCGTCGTCAACGTCATCAACCCTTACCTCGCTCAGGTGAAGAACCATCCTCGAACCGTCCAGTTGGAGGGTGGTGTCCTTCACCAAGGAGATCTTAAGGAACCTGACAAGGAGGGGAGCATCGAGGCCAGGCTAGACTAAGTGGAGCAAGAAGTCTTCAAGTACAAGAAGATGGTTGAGCGTGGTGTTGAAGCCAACTTCGACCTCATCAACGAGCTAAAGACGTTCTACAAGAAGGAGATGAGGGGGATATGGTCAAGCATCACCGCGGCAGAAGAAAGAATTGATGATCTGCAAGGGGAGATCTATGATCTACACAACCAGAACTGTGAGATGAACTAAAGTTTATGCGCAAGGGTTTAGGTGCTGGAAGCAGGATCTTGGAGACTGAAGCCTCTCATGGGACCGGGGAACCTCTACCATGGAAGCGCTTCGTCCATGATTACATCATCAACAACAACAACAACAGGAAAGAGGTGTAAATCTCCTTGGGTAATGGCATCCCCTTAGCTTGTTCCAAGCTTGGGGGAGTGCCCGGTATCTTTATCTTTATCTTAGTCTTTTAGAGTCAAGTAGAGTCGTCTAGGGAAGTTATTATATGAAATAAGTGTTTGCATTGAAGTCTATCACTCCTTCCGTGGAGAGTTTGTATCTGTTAGTGTGGAGTCGTCTATGTTGGAACATTAATGAGAAGTCTATTGGTTCCTTCGCTGCACTCGGTATTATCTTCATGCAATCGGCCTTATATGATGATTCTTATGGGGAGTATTGACCTTATATCAGGTATGTCTTTGAAAACTTTATTTAATTTTGGCAAACATAGCTTTGGTCATGACAACGTGCATGTTTTCTCAAGTAGCGACATAGCCAAAACCTTTATGTTGTTATGCTTGAAGTGTTATGTTGACAAGGAAGACAACTTGATGTGCCATGCTTACCTTAATGTTTATGCTTTATATGTTTTGCATCTAAGTTAACATCAACTGTCTGTTCTCTCAAAGCCTTTGCTAGCCAAACTCTTTTCCTAGCAGATTTCTGCTTGTGCAACCATACCCTGAAACCAATATCTTCCATATGAGTCCACCATACCTTCCTATTCGTGGTATTTCTCTACCAGTATTAGAAGTATAGAATTTATGCGTTATCCTTAAATGTTCAAAATCTTCTTTTTTGTGCCTCTTGTTTAGATCATGAGGAAGTAGTAGGTAATTCATGATCTTCTTACGTTGGAAAAGTTATACCCCGGGATTGCATGTCTAATCTGCAAACCCATAATACAAGGAGGAAATGGAATGAGTGCGCCCAGCTCAAAATATAATACAAAAAACAAACCCTCCTTCACGCTTGGTCTATGAGAAATCAGAAACTTTGGCAGTGATAAACAAAGGAGATTAAGGGGATGTGATCATCCCCACTTGGGATTCGTTCCTCGAAACTTTTCCATCTTGAGAAGTAATTGAGCTATCTTTTAGCATTCGTTGACAAACTATGCACCTCCCAAATTTTATTTTCATTCTGTTTGATTTAAGGATAGCACATAAGTTTTCCCTGCTTGCCTATAACAAGGCTTTTCTTTCACTTTTATGTTGAGTCAGTCTTCCCACTTCCTTCCTTCTTTAAAGAGAACAAACATGTGATGTTGATGAGGATTCATTCATATAATGCTGCATTAAGTTTTGTCATGCCACATCATTGTTGACATTATCTTCTGATAAGTAAGTTGTATGCGAAAGCTTATGCCATGCAAGCATCTTCCTTTGTGTTAGCATTTGCACTTCATAACTAATAATATGTTCTTTCAAAGCCTTCAAATTGTTTCTTAATAAAGAGAAAGAGCAAAAGTAAAAGTTATTTGTTGTCCTTTGACCAAGGATATGTTTGCCATAATTTAATGAGTTTTCCTTAGCCCTACTTTTGATTATAATTGTTATCACTTTCTCATAAGGACCATATGAGTTGAGGTTGCTGTTGAGGATGATTGAGGTTGATGAAGAAACCTTGATGATTCTTGCACTACTAGGGAAATAGCTATACATGGAAAGCTTATTAGTGGCGCATTTTATATGTAATGTGCCACTATGTTGTAAGGGGTGGCGCACTGGTAAAAAATGCGCCACCTATAAGCCCTTATAGGTGGCGCATTTTCCAAAATGCGCCACCCCTAAGAGTGGGCCCGCCCTGGATCCCCTTATACGTGGCGCATTTGGAGAAATGCGCCACCCCTAAGAACCTTATAGGTGGCGCATTTTGGAAATGCGCCACCCCTAAGAGCTTAGGGGTGGCGCATTCTGGAAATGCGCCACCCCTAAGGAATTATTAGTGACGCATCCAGAATGCGCCACCCATAAGCTCTTAGGGGTGGCGCATTTCCCATATGCGCCACTAATAAGAAAAAACTGGGCGGGAAAATTCCCAAATACACACCCCCCCGGTCGACCGCCTTTTCAATATGAAAAAAAATAAAAGAAAATGATAGAAATGTCAAAAAAATAAAAGAAAATAATTTTTCCAAATGATATGTGGTCTAGTTGTTAGGAAAATTGACAAATATGAATTTCGACTTTTTTTGCAAAATCTCCCGAGAGTTACGTAAAATGGGCTTAACTTTTGCATACGACCTCCGATGAAAAAGTTTTTTATATGAAAAATCATCTACTCGAAAAATTTTAGAATCCTCAAAAACCTAACAGAAAAAAAGTTACGGGCGTTTGAAGATCTGGAGGCCCAAAAAAAGAGAAAAAATTGAAAAAAAATTTGAACTTAGTAGTGGCGCATTTTGTATGAAATGCGCCACTACTAACAAAAAAAAGTTTTGAATTTTTTTAAAAAATATTTTTTTACTTTTTTTTTAAATTCAAAAATAGGCTAGAGGACAAATCGGAAGTTAAAAAAAGTTGAAAATATACTAATGGTCCCATCGAGAAAGTTTCAAAAAAATGTTGAAAATTTTAGCACACCCATAAACATTAACAAGGTCCTAGACATCAACATGGTTTAATAGGATTTATATGTTAGATATATCAACAAGTGTCTGCTAGGTGAGCTGGAGTGAGAGTTGAATAGAACCGAGAAGTTAAGCGTGCTGGGGCTGGAGTAGTGCTAGGATGGGTGACCCTCGGGGAAGTTTGACCACGGAGGTTAGTTTGACCTGAGATTAAGCATAGTGATCGGGCATTAAGCATACTAACCTGAGATTAAGAAAAAATGCTCCACTATTAAGGCCTTATTAGTGGCTTGTCGTTAGTGGCGCATTTGAAATGCGCCACTAAACGCAAAAAAAGGACGTCACTAAAAGGCTATTCCCTAGTAGTGTTGTACGTATTCCATTTATCGAAACTTCACTCTCTAAACTTGTGGACAGGTTTACCGAGCTCAGTATTCGCTTGGGGACAAGCGACGTCTAAGCTTGGGGGAGTTGATACGTCCAAAATGCATCACTATTTTATATAGTAATTCTTTCCTATTCGTTGATATATTTCATGTTATGATGCTATTCTTATGTTGTTTTGTCTTATTTTACACAGTTTACAACTTTCCGACGTCGAAGCAGCAGACGCAGGATTCAGCGGTAAAATGTGGACGCAGAGTTGCTGAAACAGAAGACCTTCAAATTACCTGAAAATCTATGTAGGCCATTTTTCAGAAGAATGACGGGGACACGCAAGACGGGAACCAGAGGGGGCCGACTAGGAGCCCAGGCACGGCCCCACCCTTGGCCGCGCCGGGTGGCCGCCTGGACCCCTGGGGCCACCCCAGTCTCCCCCCTTTGGCATATTTATCCCTTGTCGTCTAAAACCCTAAATAGGAGAGTTTTCGCGAGTTCCGCCGCCGCTCCGTGGAGGAAACCTGCAGAGGAGAAAATACATCTCCGGCGGGAAGATTCCGCCGGGGAGAACACCTCCTGGAAGGGGAGATCATCGCCATCGTCATCACCATCGTCACGGGCATCATCGAGATCATCATCAACAGCATCCCCAACATCAGCACCATCTCCACCACCATCCAATCTCACCTCACAAGTTCAACTTGTGTTGTAATCCGTACTATCTATCCTCTCTACTCTACCGGTGTTGATTGCTACCTTGTGATGAATGCTATTGAGTTTTGTTGGAGAAATATCATTGTGTCTAGATTTTTTATCATCTATTTATCCCCACTGATCATGATCTCTTTTATGTCTTGTGAGTGGTTACTTTAGTTCTTGAGGACATGGGAGAAGTCTAGTTGCTAGTAGTCATATGATGTTGAAGTAATATGTGTTGTTTGATACTTAAGTTGTGTTGTCATTTTCCTAGTGGTGGTTTGTGAGTCGAACACTCAACACTTATCCTTATTAAGGACCTAGGGGAATGCATTGCGTATAAAGAATGCTTACGGTGGGTTGCCGGAGTGACAGAAACCTAAACCCCAGTCCGCACGCTTTTGCACAAGGGAACAATGGATCAACGATCGTATTGCTATGGTTAGGCTTTTGCCTTAATTACTATCTTGTATTTGCGGATTATTGCAAGGTGTTTAATCATAAGAGTGCACTCATCTTAGTCTAGAGGGTGTACTAGCATAGATCCACCCACTCAACACTTATCAACACAGCACATAGTACCGATGCGGAATATGGCAAAAGCATGTGACTATTTCTCCTGTGTGTACTCAAGAACGCTTTAGCCATTATAAGTTTAGTTGCTAGGCCTATCCTTTGATCAAAAGGATTGGGCCACTTGTTACTTCTCAGTGCCTTTCACTTTACTCTCTTTTATCTTTCTGTTGCTTATACCAAAAACCCCTAAAAAGCTATCTTTCAGTTCCTGCGGCTATTTGTTTGCCAAAGTCACTTATCAATACCTTCTTCTCCTCGTTGGGTTCGACACTATTATTTATCGAAAAAGCTACAAACGATCCCCTAAAGTTGAGGGTCATCATGTGGTTACGGTAATGGTGTGTTTTACTTTTTGATAGAGGCGGGGTGTCCCAATCTTTCGATGAGATGATAACTACGATTTGATGGAGTCGACTTTGACAATCCGACTACAAACGTGCAACGATGTTGCGCCTTAGCAATCGCTAAACCAATCTCCTGAAGGTTATTGACCACGCCGGAGCACGATCAACCTGACCACGAAGGTCTAGTGCCTGCAAGCAATCGAAGAACAAGCAAGAACTATGACAAAGAAATCTGAATATTGAGAATATGTAGATGAAGTATGAATAAAGTTGGGATTCCGAAAGCGGTCTTGATCTGGTCGTTGGACACAAACCGAGTACACGAAGATGCAGCAATTAGCTAAGCAGTCTTTTTAACTAAAAGAAATCCAAAGAAAACCCTAGGGGTTGATCTACTTATATAGGACTAAAGGGTGGAGGCCAAGGGGGTGGAAGGACGTCCCAAGGAGTCCTAAAACTAAACCTAGGTCGTACAAGGCACTTGGGCCCATGTGGAGGTGATGCAACACCTATTGAGTTGGACTTTGATTCGGATTCTACTGCTGGGTCGCACCGTTTTCGCAATATCTCCACGCTCCGAAGGAATTTGAAGGTGAAACCAATTGCGTTGGAAACTAGACGAGATAAGCTATCACCAGAAAAAAGAATCACCCAATTTGGAGTTCGTATGTAGAAACGGCGGCTGTTTGAAGTTGGGTATATCTCTGCAGTCCGAATCTGAGTCCATGACGTGAAATACTTGGTCTCTATCTTCTCTTGGGCCAAAAGTGACGTGAAATAACTTCTTGTACAGCACACAATCATGCCCCTTTGTATTGACTTCATTTCCTGATCAAATATAGAGGAATTAATGGTCATATCCATGATAATTATGTCCTCATCATCTTCATGCTTGAACATGCTCCAATGCTCATCCTTCTTGTCCATGCTAGGTTCTTCATTTGTCAGCAACAGAAATATATCGACGTTAGGCAGCATCATATTCACATGAACATTAGAAACATTACCAAGAAGCGAAAGTACCTGATAATTTAATTGGTGTGCACGATCTCTAGGAATTGGTCCAGTAGGTATATTAGCAGGGGTTGTGGCTGTAACTATGGTAGTCATGTCCTCATCACTTTTGCCATTAGGAATTTGATTGTAGTCTGTACTCAGACATGTATCTTTCGCTGATGTAATGTATTAAGGCAATTTTATGTCGATTGTATGAGATGTTGTATCCTTGTAGCTGTAATGTTGTGATATCATGTTGGAAATCCGGGGCATATGGCATTGTCATATGTCGCGGTGGGACCGATATGTGCTTCGTCCCCGGATCCGGATGGAAACATCTAGATCTGGAACAGTACTGCATATCAGGCCTTACAGTTAGGGAAACCCTAGAGGGGATGGGTGGTCCATTTATAGGCTGGTTGGGTGGCAGGTTTACACAAACGCCCCCGATTTCTCTCTCGCGCGTCCGATGTTTATGTTTCTGACCGCCGGGAGTCCATACAACCTCTGATTCGGGTAAAACTTCGAACCACGAGCTCGGCGCGGCCAGCCGGTTACTTCTACCTCACTTCGATGACGTTCCGATAACATTTTATGGTGCCCAATAAGATAATCCGTTTATTAAATAAACAGTGTTTTGTTCCGATGGCAATGGCTGGTCTTGTGCCGGAAGTTGCGACGGTGATCGGGTGAAACCCGGTGTCACAAAAGGTCATGTTCCATGGTGGAAAGGCGTTGGTCACGCATGCCGATACGAGAAGAGGGAGAAATATAATCACCGATTAATAATTCGGCGAAGAAAATACTGCAAACCATCCTAGCAATCAAAAAAATAAAGCAACAAACAAAATTTTTAATTAGGGTGGAATTTCCGGGATGTTACAGGATACCCCCACGACTCCACTTCGTGAAGGTACCCGGTGCGTGTCAAGACTTGTGGCCCACTAGAAGCCTCGGGATGCCCAACCTCGACCTGGAAGGCCCACCCGGGGCACCGACGACTATGCCGACATGGAGTCCAAAACCTACTTGGGGTCCAAGACTTTGCATGCAAGACTAGATAGAATAGGAAATCTCTTTGAAAACCTACACGGACTCCTCGAGACCAAGCCTAGTATATAAAGGCTAGGAGAGGGGACGTATAGGGAAATCTAATACTCTTCGCAATACCTTTGGCTTGAGCAATCTCGCCGGAACCTCAACTATAATCGCCGCCATCATATAATACATCGGGATGGAAGTAGGGGTTTTGCCGATCAAGGGCCCTAAACCTGGGTAAATCCCTGTCTCCTGTTAGCCGACGAGATCACCAACCTTGCACTCCTTCCCCTTCAATCAACCCAGAGTACCTAACCATGGGATTTTTTGTGGTATCCCCACGTGATGAGGACATCTCTACTAATATTACACCCACATCTTCACCAACTACACATACTGGACCAGTTACTAGAGCACGCGCACATCAACTAAATTATCAGGTACTTTCGTTTCTTGCGAATCCTTCTAATGTTCATGAACATATGATGCTGCCTAAATTAGATACTTTTGTTTGTCTTATGAATGAAGGACCTAGCATGGATAAGAAGGATGGTCATTGGAGCGGGATCAAGCATGGAGAAGGAGGTGCGCGCGCGGGAAAGGACAATGGAGCTTCCAGTGGTGATTTTCGCACTTTGAAGCCACCATAAGGCGTGCATGAAGACTTGGACGAAAGACACAAGATGCCACATTAATATTTTCGTCCAAGGGTTATTATAGGTGCTGCGTCACCTTATTATTGGGCCAGGCCCATGTAATTTCGAAATACACTTAATAGGCTGTTTTTTAGAGTCCGTATGTGTGGGGAAACTGAGTTAGGGTTGTTTTCGGACCCCTCCTCCAAGGGGTCATGAAATTCCCCTCTGTTCCCCCATATATACAGCCCTTAGGGCGTCGTTTAGACTTGGGTTTTAATTAGATTTAAGTTAGCCATAGCCGCAACTTCGAGCTCTTCGTTTGTGTCATCCGACCAGGCCAAGACCGCATTGGAACCCCTACTTTCGTTAATCATTCATCTTATATTCGCAATATCCAGATTGCAATTCTTAGTTCTTGCTTGTTCTTTCGATTGCTTGCAGGAATTAGACCTTTGTAGTCAGGTTGATCGTGCATCCGCGGGATCAATAACCTCTCGGAGTTGGTTTAGCGATTGCTAAGGCGCAACGTCTTCGCACGTTCGTAGTCGGATCGTGAAAGTCTACTCCACCGTAATCGATCTCCATCATCTCATCGAAACATCGGGACACCTTCGCCTCTATCAAGTGGTATCAGATTTCCAGGTTGATCGGTGAGATTTACCAGTTTTTCGTAGTCTAGATTGGTTCTGTTCTTCATACCTACAGTCCACGAAAAAGCCAAACAAAAATTAGGGTTAGATCATCACGTCCCAAAACAGTCTGAGCCTTTGTCCAGTTTTCTTTTCAGTACTTGCTTTGTTGAATTTGCGGTTGCATCGTTGTGTCAAGTTGCTGATCTTAGCGTCTAGTTCCCTTAGAGTTTCGAGTTCTGATCACAGTTTGTCACGCCGCCGCCGTACAGTAGTATACACCACCACGTTCCGCCAATCCGAGTCCATATACTTCATCACGTTCCACCAATCCGAGTCCATATACATCACCACGTTCCGCCACTCTGAGTCCATATACATCACCACGGTCTGAGTTGTTAGAGTCGGATTTCACCAATCTTTCGTCGTACGTAGAAGAGTCTGGCACGCTTTCCAGAGCAGTTTTTAGGCCAAAAATTTCAGGGGTAAAGAAATTTCGTGCCCATACCTTCCTTAGGTCCAGAAACTCATTTTGAGATGTTCGCTACCATAGTGATTTTTTCGCACTTTTTCAGTCACCGCAGTCCCGCATCGCAAAAAAAAGCAAAAAAAAAGAGAGAAAAAAAATTCAGAGTGTGCTTCTCAGTTGTTTACGTGCCGCGGCGTGCTTTCGTTGGTGTTTTAGGCTCGCGTCTCTAGTACGGTCTAGCCTAGGATCAACACAATACCGATGTTGAGTGTTTATTCAGCTTTGCATCTCTATTTTGATTACTGTTGAGCTTTTGCTACCATACTTGTCAGCCTTCCTACAGCTCCACATATATTCTACATCGTGCGTTTTGACACCTCCTGGCCATCGCTCTACCATATCTCTGAGTGTTTTGACCCGTTGGTTGTACATCACCACCTGCTGCTAGGTAAGAATCGGTAAGAACGAAAGAAAAGCTTGACGGATTTGTGCTTTCCACCACCCCACATCCCATTAGTAGAAGTAGGATCATATTCCTGTCTGTTTTCTATTTCTGCTAACCATGCCAGGATCACATGATGAAGTGGCGCAAGATGCGCCCGATTGGGAGAACATGATGAACAGGAGCTACATGATAATTTTGCACGTATGATGTCTAAACAGGTGCAGGACATCGAGAACAGATTTACAGAGGCGATTGATGGCGTGGAGAAGATGGTCGACACCAAGCTCGACGCCAAGTTTACTGAGTTGATCACACGCCTACCTCCACAGCCAGCGGCCGCCCCGGCGCAGCCACCGTTTCCACGACGTGCACGACGTATTCTGTTTCCGGCCGGACAAGCTGCTGGTATTGGTGCTCCTCCTGCTGCTTCAGTTGCTGCTGCTGCTGCTTCCGACGTCGGCCAGGATGACGACTACGAGGGTGATTACGAGGAGGAGGTGGAACAAGAAGCGGCCTATGAACAACCAGCTGGACTTCCACGTCCCAACATCCACCACGGTCGACACCAACCACCCCCTCAGGTACGCGATGATGAACATGTGCCTAAACTGAAATTGAATCTTAAGCCGTTTGAGGGTAGATATATTCCTGATGCTTATCTTACTTGGGAGTTAGAAACTGAACAACGCTTTACATGTTTGCAATATCCTGAAAATAGAAGTGGTACTGCTGCTGTTTGTGAATTCACGGGGTTTGCATCTATTTGGTGGTTTGAACATTGTAGATTGCATGCTAATAATATTCCAACTACTTGGGCTGCTTTAAAAGATGCTATGCGTACTCGCTGGGTTCCTCCTTATTATCAACGTGAATTGCTACAAAAATTACAGCGTTTGAGACAAGGAAAAAATTCTGTAGAGGAAAATTATCAAGAATTACAAACTGGATTGATTAGATGTGGCCTAGTAGAGGATAATGAAGCTATGCTTGCACGTTTTATGGGTGGATTAAACAGGGAGATACAAACTATTCTAGAATACAAGGACTATGCTACTATCACTCGTTTGTTTCATCTTGCTTGTAAAGCTGAACGTCAAGTGCAGGATCAACAGGCCGCTACGAGACCTAACTTTTCTGCAGGACAAAATACATCATGCACATCGCGTGGAGCTTCTACATCCACACGTCCTGCTGCACCACCATCTACTGCAGCCGCTCATTCTTACAGGGAGCCACCAAAACAGCCAGCGCCACCATTCAAGGGTGCACAGAGTGGTCCAGCACGGAGTTCTTCTTCATCCATGGCTTCCACAGGGCAAACACGAGATCGTGATATTAAATGTCGCAGGTGCCAAGGTGGAGGTCACTTCGCCAAAGACTGTCCCTCCAAGCGTGTGATGACTATTACGGAAGATGGTGGGTATGAGTCAGCGAGTGACTATGACGAGGAGACTTTAGTTCTCATTGATCATGAGGAACAGGGTGCCCATGATGATGCTTCAGATATAGAGTATATGGCTCCTGATGATGTTGATAAATATGCTAGTTTGGTTGCTCAACGTGTGTTAAGTGTGCAGGTAACGAAGGCCGAGCAAAACCAGAGGCATAATTTGTTCCACACAAAGGGAGTGATGAAAGAACGTTCGGTTCGCATCATTATTGACGGAGGGAGTTACAACAACTTGGCTAGCATGGATTTGGTGGAGAAGCTATCTCTCACCCAAGACCACATCCCCATCTGTACTATATTCAGTGGTTTAACAATAGTGGTAAGATTAAGGTAACGCGTTCTGTTCGTGTGCACTTTAGCATTGCTGCATATGCTGATTATGTTGATTGTGATGTGGTACCCATGCAAGCATGCTCTCTTTTACTTGGTAGACCATGGCAATTTGATAGGAATGTTGTACACCATGGTAGGACAAATCAGTTTACTCTGGTTCATCAGGATAAAAATATTGCTTTACTTCCTATGTCTCCTGAACAAATTGTGAAAGATGATCTTGCTAGAGCTAGTAAAGCTAAACAGGAGAAAAATAAGAGTGAAAATGAGATAGCAGCTAAAGAATTTGAGCAACAACATAAGACTAATAGCAATTCTTCTTCTGTTGTTTCTAATGAAATTAAATTGACTAGTCCAACTTTGCTTGCTACTAAGGTTGATATTTCGGATTTGGATGTTAGTCAATATGTGTGCTATGCTTTTGTGTGCAAAGAAGCTTTATTTTCATTTGAGGAATTGCCTCCTTCTTTGCCTCCTGTTGTCACTGACCTTTTGCAGGAGTTTATTGACGTCTTTCCACAAGACGTGCCACCGGGATTACCACCTATTCGAGGGATTGAGCATCAGATTGACTTAATTCCCGGTGCTTCGCTTCCTAACCGTGCGCCATACCGTACCAATCCGGAGGAGACGAAGGAGATTCAGCGTCAAGTACAAGAGCTACTCGACAAAGGTTACATACGTGAATCCCTTAGTCCTTGTGTTGTTCCTGTTATATTAGTGCCTAAAAAGGATGGAACATGGCGTATGTGTGTTGATTGTAGAGCCATTAATAATATTAATATTCGTTATCGTCATCCTATTCCTAGGTTAGATGATATGCTTGATGAATTAAGTGGCTCTACCATGTTTTCCAAAGTTGATTTGCGTAGTGGATACCATCAAATTCGCATGAAATTAGGAGATGAATGGAAAACGGCATTTAAAACTAAGTTTGGATTATATGAGTGGTTAGTCATGCCTTTTGGGTTAACTAATGCACCTAGCACTTTCATGAGATTAATGAACGAGGTTTTACGTGCTTTCATTGGACGATTTGTGGTAGTCTATTTTGATGATATACTGATTTATAGCAAATCTTTGGAAGAACATTTGGATCATTTACGTGTTGTTTTTATTGCTCTACGTAATGCAGGTTTGTTTGGTAACCTTGGGAAGTACACCTTTTGCACCGACCGAGTATCGTTTCTTGGCTATGTTGTTACTCCGCAGGGAATTGAAGTTGATAAAGCCAAGATCGAGGCTATTGAGAGTTGGCCGCAGCCCAAAACAGTCACACAAGTGAGGAGTTTTCTTGGCCTCGCTGGATTCTATAGGCGTTTAGTGAGAGATTTCAGCACCATTGCTGCACCTCTCAATGAGCTTACACGCAAGGATGTGCATTTTACTTGGGGTACCGCACAGGAAGAAGCCTTCACGGTATTGAAAGATAAGTTAACACATGCTCCTTTGCTCCAACTTCCTGATTTTAATAAGACTTTTGAGCTTGAATGCGATGCTAGTGGGATTGGTTTGGGAGGTGTGTTATTACAAGATGCTAAACCTGTTGCGTACTTTTCTGAAAAATTGAGTGGGCCTAGTCTGAACTATTCTACTTATGATAAGGAATTATATGCTCTTGTTCGGACTTTAGAAACTTGGCAACATTATTTATGGCCCAAAGAATTTGTTATACATTCTGATCATGAATCTTTGAAACACATAAGAAGTCAAGCAAAACTTAATCGTAGACATGCTAAGTGGGTTGAATTTATTGAGACTTTCCCTTCTGTCATTAAACACAAGAAGGGTAAAGATAATATTATTGCTGATGCTTTGTCTCGTCGTTATACTATGCTTTCACAACTTGACTTCAAGATATTCGGTTTAGAGACAATCAAAGATCAATATGTACATGATGCGGAATTTAAAGATGTATTTCAGAATTGTAGAGAGGGTAGAACATGGAACAAGTTTGTGCTTAATGATGGATTTGTGTTCCGTTCTAATAAGCTATGCATTCCAGCTAGCTCTATTCGTCTTTTGTTGTTGCAGGAGGCGCATGGAGGAGGATTAATGGGACACTTTGGCGTGAAGAAGACGGAGGACGTACTTGCTACACATTTCTTTTGGCCAAAGATGAGACGGGATGTTGAGCGTTTTGTTGCTCGCTGCACTACATGTCAAAAAGCTAAGTCACGACTCAATCCTCATGGTTTATACATGCCTTTACCTGTACCTAGTGTTCCGTGTGAGGACATATCCATGGACTTTGTTTTAGGCTTGCCTCGAACAAAGAAGGGGAGGGATAGCATATTTGTTTTCGTGGATAGATTTTCTAAGATGGCACATTTTATACCATGTCATAAAAGCAATGATGCTGCTAATGTTGCTGATTTATTCTTTCGTGAGATTATTCGCTTACATGGTGTGCCCAATACTATTGTCTCGGATCGTGATACTAAGTTTCTTAGTCATTTTTGGAGATGCTTACGGGCTAAGTTGGGGACTAAACTATTTTTTAGTACTACATGTCATCCCCAAACTGATGGACAAACTGAAGTGGTCAATAGGACATTGTCTACAATGCTTAGGGCTGTTTTAAAGAGTAACTTGAAAATGTGGGAAGAATGTTTACCTCATATTGAATTTGCTTATAATCGTTCATTGCATTCTACCACTAAAATGTGCCCTTTTGAGATTATTTATGGTTTTCTACCTCGTGCACCTATTGATTTGCTGCCTCTTCCATCTTCAGAGAAGGTTAATTTTGATGCTAAGCAACGTGCTGAATTGATATTGAAAATGCATGAGTTAACTAAAGAAAACATTGAGAGAATGAATGCTAGATACAAGCTTGCTGGTGATAAGGGTAGAAAGCATGTTGTATTTGAACCAGGCGATCTTGTTTGGTTACATCTACGTAAAGATAGGTTTCCTGATTTGCGCAAGTCTAAGTTAATGCCACGAGCTGATGGTCCCTTTAAGGTTTTACAGAAAATTATTGATAATGCATATAAACTTGAGCTACCTGCAGATTTTGGGGTTAGTCCCACATTTAACATTGCAGATTTGAAACCTTATTTGGGAGAAGATGATGAGCTTCCGTCGAGGACGACTTCAATTCAAGAAGGGGAGGATGATGAGGACATCTCTACTAATATTACACCCACATCTTCACCAACTACACATACTAGACCAGTTACTAGGGCACGCGCACGTCAACTAAGTTATCAGGTACTTTCGTTTCTTGCGAATCCTTCTAATGTTCATGAACATATGATGCTGCCTAAATTAGATACTTTTGTTTGTCTTATGAATGAAGGACCTAGCATGGATAAGAAGGATGGTCATTGGAGCGGGATCAAGCATGGAGAAGGAGGTGCGCGCGCGGGAAAGGACAATGGAGCTTCCAGTGGTGATTTTCGCACTTTGAAGCCACCATAAGGCGTGCATGAAGACTTGGACGAAAGACACAAGATGCCACATTAATATTTTCTTCCAAGGGTTATTATAGGTGCTGCGTCACCTTATTATTGGGCCAGGCCCATGTAATTTCGAAATACACTTAATAGGCTGTTTTTTAGAGTCCGTTTGTGTGGGGAAACTGATTTAGGGTTGTTTTCGGACCCCTCCTCCAAGGGGTCACGAAATTCCCCTCTGTTCCCCCATATATACAGCCCTTAGGGCGTCGTTTAGACTTGGGTTTTAATTAGATTTAAGTTAGCCATAGCCGCAACTTCGAGATCTTCGTTTGTGTCATCCGACCAGGCCAAGACCGCATTGGAACCCCAACTTTCGTTAATCATTCATCTTATATTCGCAATATCCAGATTGCAATTCTTATTTCTTTCTTGTTCTTTCGATTGCTTGCAGGAATTAGACCTTCGTGGTCAGGTTGATCGTGCATCCGCGGGATCAATAACCTCTCGGAGTTGGTTTAGCGATTGCTAAGGCGCGGCGTCTTCGCACGTTTGTAGTCGGATCGTGAAGGTCTACTCCACCATAATCGATCTCCATCATCTCATCGAAACATCGGGACACCTTCGCCTCTATCACCACGTCACGTCTCATCCGATAACGGCTCCGAAATCCTTTCTTGTCATGCAGTGGAGAATAGGTGAATTAGTCGGCGTACGTCAAGTAATAGCCCTCCGTTCAATGCCTCTGCTTGCTCCTCCGGCGACCCGGCTTTGAGCCGCCTCTCCATCTTTGCATTGTTCACAAAACAATGGCCAGAGCGGCGAGGATCATGAGGTGTTCTTCGTCGTTGGCGGCGGCCTCGGCCTGCTCCTCCATTAGAGTTGTGAAGGCATCCTCATCGTAGGGGTCCATTGTTTGGCAGGCAAATCCCCGAACACCTCGCAGGCGTGGTGGACGGGCAGCTGATACGTACCAAACGTATCTATAATTTCTTCTTGCTCCATGCATGTTTTGTGTTATATTTCTATGTTTAAGATACACTTTCATACACTTTTGATCATATTTGGACTAACCTATTAACTAAGTGCACCCCAGTGCCAGTTCCTGTTTTCTGCTATTTTTCTATTTTAGGTTTCCCCCATATTAAAAATGCACCAAAAATTCCGGGAAAATACAATAAAAAAGCAGCGCTTCGGAAGCTTCCGGAATCACCGAGGAGGGGCCAGAGGCGACCCACCAGGGCCCCAGGTGCCCTCCCGGCGCGGCCTAGGGTGGGGCCGCGCCAGGGGGCCGCCTGGACCCCTGGTGGCCCCTCTGGTTGCCCCCCCTTCGCCTATATATTCTCCTTCATGGGAAACCTCTGAAGACAGAACCCTTTTCGCGATCTCGCCTCTGTTCCGTCCCCGCCGCCCTTCCAAGATCGGGAGCGCCAGCAGACCTCTTCCCGGCACCCTGCCGGAGGGAGGATGAACCTCCAGGAGCTTCTCCACCACCATGGACACTTCCCGGATGATCCGTGAGTAGTCCACCTTGGACCACGGGTCCATGATCAGCAGCTATGTGATGTTCTCCTCCCCTCTTTGTTCTTCACGGATTAGACCTTGTGATCTTCCCTACATGATCAAAGCACATATGTAATTCTTTTTGTTGTTGTTATGCTGAGTTTGCTGGGATTTGATGGATTATGAGACTATGTTTAGATTGTGATTGAGTAATATATTTGGTTCTTATCTTTTATATTTTAGTTCTTGAGTAATTCTTGCATGTTCTTCGTTGTTGTTTATTTCTTTGGCCAAGTAGTAGGCAGTGACTCCAAGAGGGAGCGTTATGCTTGATTGTGGGTTCATGCCCCTTGATGACTAGCTTGAGTGACAGAAACATGAGTCTAGGAGATGTGTTGTTGCCACAAGGGGGAAAACAACGGTGCTTGTAACCGCGGTTGCAAGGATTATTTACTTTACTCAAAGTTCTTTTAATGCAGTTGTCTGTTGCTTTGGGTTTACACTTTGGTTGGGGCTCTCAACTTAATACCAGCGAGATTTTCTGGATAGATATCTCAAGGTGGATGATTAGTAGTAGATGCAGTTGGATTTTGGTCTACTTATTTTATAGTTAGCATCACGGTGCATTTTTAATCCTGTCAATTTCCTAGCTGTGATTTGTTTACCTCGCATAGCAGTTTTATCGTCTTTTGGGAGAGAGACATCACTAGTGAACATCATGGGACCCCGGTCCATATTTCCACCACTTTTACACCTCCAATTTATTTCCTGCTTTTACTTTCTAGTAGCTATCATGATCATTATCCCTTGCATTTGATCCTTTGTAAGCAACAAGACCGGAGAGATTGACAACCTCTCTGAACTTCGTTGGGAACAAAGTTACTTGTTGTGTGTGCAGGTCCAGGTGAAGTAAGCAACCTTGAGGTTTTAAACGGAGCCATTGTTCACTTCACCACCTACTTGTCTACCTTGGAGTCCTACTGGTCGATACTCAACCTTGGTATCTTCACCAAGGGAAACTTGCTGCTACGCTACATCTCACATTCCACTTGGGGTAACAACCGAAACACGAGAAGCCATTATAATCTCTCGCGTATCAAGCAAATTTCTGGCGCCGTTGCCAGGGATTCCGAGTGCGACAAAAGATTGGTCCTGTCAACCGCCAAATTTCTGGCGCCATTGTGTTGGACTCCAATCTTCAAGATAGGGGAGTTGCACACTATCTTTTACCTTTGCTTTTTAGTCTTGTCAGTTTACCTTTCAGTTTTCATCTTTGTGTCCTTTATCGAAAATCACAAAAAATTGTTTGTCACACTTGGTGCTGCTATGGGTTCCACTGAAAACACCAAGTTGTGTGACTTCACTGGTCACAACAACAATGATTTTATCTGCACTCCTATTGCTACACCATCTACTTCACCTACCTCTTATGAAATTAAACCCGCCTTGTTGAACCTTGTTATGAGAGACCAATTCATCGGTGTTGGAGATGATGTTGCTTTACATTTAAATAATTTATTTGGACTCTGTGATATGCAAAGGTATAAAGAAGTAGAAGGTGATATTTTTAAGCTTAAGCTTTTCCCTTTCTCTTTGAGGGAAGGATTTTAAATCTGGTTTCAATCCTTGCCTAGGAATAGCATAGCTTCTTGGGATAAGTGCAAAAAGTCTTTTATTGGGAAGTACTACCCACCTGCTAAAATTATCCAATTGAGGAGTAATATTATGAATTTTAAGCAATTGGATAATGAACATATTTCCCAAGCTTGGGAACAAATGAAATCTCTTGGTAAGAATGCCCTACACATGGTTTGACTACTTGGATGGTTATCCGGACTTTTTATGCAGGCTTGAACTTTACCTCGCGGAACCTGTTAGATTCGGCCGCGGGAGGAACCTTTATGTCAACAACACTATGTGCCGCCACAAAACTCCTAGATGAGATGATGACCAGTTATTCCCAATGGCACACCGAACGAGCTCCAATAGGTAGTAAGGTAAACTCTGTCGAGGAGATTTCCTCCCTAAATGAAAAAGTTGACTTAATTATGTCTCTACTTACCAAGCAATCTCCTATTGATCCTCATGATGTCCCTTTAAATTCTTTGGTTGCTCAAGAACAAGTAGACGTGAACTTTATCTCTAGAAACAACTTCAATAATATAAGGGTAATTTTTCTAGCAATCCTAGACAGTTCCCATCAACTATGGGAACAACAACACTTATCCTAGCAACAAGAACCCCACCTCTGAATTAGAAAGCATGCTTATAAACTTTATCACTACCCAAAAAGCCTTCAACAAGAGTGTAGAAGAGAAATTATACAAATTAGATAATCTCTCTTTGAAGGT
Source organism: Bromus sterilis (assembly GCA_950022295.1). NCBI lineage: Eukaryota > Viridiplantae > Streptophyta > Magnoliopsida > Poales > Poaceae > Bromus > Bromus sterilis. The sequence goes on from OX465596.1 coordinate 239,078,506, forward strand.
AGACAGCTTAGCCCTTGATGTCGAGATGCGTAAAATTAGAACCTCTCCCTTCGAGGAGAGGAAGGCCACACCTATTAATGCTATCCAATTGAAAATTAATGAAAACATTAGGACGATGGCTAAACTTAAAGAAAGATGGGCTAAAGAAAAAGAGGAAGAGGATAGAATTAAGAGCCTTCCTACACACCACACAGTTGCCACTATCCAAGTTGTTGAGGATACCCAAACTCTTAGCACCCAACACACTCCTTGATTTTAACTTAGAATATATTTGAGTTATGTTCTTTCTAACTATACAATTGGAACTCCTATTGAAATAGCTTTTTATGGTGAAATAGCAAAGTCCCATTGGAGCTATTAATGGTGATGCTATTACCTCAAGCATAGAAGAAACCCCTATGACATAGAAGATTTCAAACAAGTGAGCCTAGATGACACCACTACCACCTTTGATAATAGTGACATTGATTTTGATAGTTTTACCCTTTCAGAAGTTATTAGCGTGTTACACAAAATGTCTAGATCCCCACACTAGCAAACTAAATCTTGCCTTCACGGAGCATATCAGTAATGCTATCAATAAAGCTAGGGAGGAGAATCTTAGAGTAGAAGCCTCCATACCTAGGAAGCAAGAATATGGTTGGGATCATGTGATAAAAGTTAAATTGAATAACTTATCTTGCTATGCTTTATGTGATGTTGGAGCCAGTGCCTCCGTTATGCCCAAAAGAATGTATGATATGTTTGAATTGAAACCTTTTGATCCTTGTTCCTTTTGTGTTCGTCTCGTTGATTCTTCCATAAAGAAACCTTTGGGGAAGATCGATGATGTTCTTATCATGGTCAATGACAATTATGTTCCCGTTGATTTTACTATTATGGACATAGAGTGTGAACCTTTATGTCCAATTATTTTGGGACGTCCTTTTCTTCGCACCGTTGGTGCTGTTATTGGCATGAAAGAGGGGAATATAAAATTTCAATTCCCTCTTAAAAAGAGGATGGAACACTTACCTAGGAAGACGATTAAGTTACCTTTTGAGTCCGCCACACGTGTCGGGGGGATGGATCAGGCCCATAAACCCGGCATTAGAGACCTCTGGGCCGACTTACATATGAAGGTCCACAAAGAAGACCCGGCCAGGAGTCTGACGTGCCAAGCGTGAAGATTGAAGCCCTAGAAGGAATTCGACTTACCTTGTATAGCACGTAGCAAACTTGTAAAAGTAGAATAGAACTCCACATCGTGTAGGAGTCAGACTCTAGGAATCCTGGGACCCGGCGCCTTTATAAGCCGAGTTCCACGGGAGCCAGAGCCAGGACTTACCTCAAGCCAGGACTAGACAACTCGCGCCATAACCTAGATCTCCACGAGACTAAGGATGCGAAACATCATCACTGTAATCGATATTATCGGCTCTTCCTATTGAAGAGTCGATCCCACAATAGTAAAGAAGCAGGAGTAGGTCTTTAGCGCACTAACGGGCCGAACCTAGGTAACTCGCCGAGTCATGTGCCTATGTCGACTCTCTCCTCGAATTCGCCTCGCAGCAAAGGTCCCATGATAAGTCCGACTCTACGGACATCTGCCGTGACTTTCCCACGATAGTTGGCGCCCACCGTGGGGACTGCACTCGCAGGTGTTGAGATTCTAGGAGGATCTCTACAAGGTATCGAAGGATTTGTTACCGGACGAATCACCAGAAGCCAGAGCGGAATGCTCTGCATTGATGACGCCACCTGGGGGCCCGAAGCTGATTTCATCGAGTCACGCTATCAGGTCCCAGACGGCTCCATCCACCTCTTCATCGGCGGATTGAATGGGTCGGAGCCGGATCCGGATCATTATGCTCCTACTGAAGCAGCAAGTCGGCGACTTGCCGGATCCGATCGCGCCTTCATCGGATTTACCAACGAACCCCCGAAGTTGACATGCTCTGACGAAACCTCGATGGGTGATGAGCCGGAAATGCTCCCTGAACAAGGCAAATTCCATATGGAAACTCAGAGGCAGCCACCAATCAGGCTTTACACCCTGAAAAACACAGCAGCCACCTATCAGCAGGTAGGGCAGAGCTACTTCGAGAAGAAGAAAAGTCAGAACGGGCATACTTCTATGGATGACGTATTCGGATCCCAGTTAACCGACTCACTTAACGGTGACCTAAAAATTCCTTTCAAAGAAACAAGCCGGCCTGAAACCGGCTTCCATCACACTTTTGTCGGGTTTATTGGCGAGCTCCTAGAACAGGAGCACCCTGACGGAACCCCAAATCACAATAGGATGGTTTCTTCGACGCCGACTCATATCGAGAGGAAGAAAAATACTCAGAGAACGGATCAATTCAATCCATCGGGGAAGGCATACTCGAATCCGATCCAGAAGCATACGACCCAGACGCTCCCTACTTCAACAATTCAGCTCATGAGACGCATGCCACTACCCAAAATACATCAAAAATTTAAAACGGCCCAGAACTACGAACCACCAACGTGTGGCAGTGACTGGGTCGGAACAGAGCCGACTCTGACGAAGAATTAGAGGAAAACCAAAGAAAGGCCTGGGAACATAAAACGCAAGATCGACTTTCACAGGAGATACGGTGTGACAGGGCTCAAGAGCCGACAGGCCACTGGCTTACACCTATAACCAACGCACTAACACACATAAAGGAGATAGCCGAGGACCTAAAAGTACTCATGTATGCCGTCACGAGATATGCCGAGTCTAGTGAAGCAAAATATGAGGAGTCCCAACGTCAACCCCGGACCCACCACAGAAAGCGCAAGTACAACTCGACCTCGCAAGACTACAGTAGCAACCACTCCCAGAGGCACGGACGGTCACCAAGGAAGGAAAAAAGGCACCGGGGATTGCGACAAAGCCATGAAAGAAGCTTGCCCAAATCATTCCGGACCGGGTCGCCTCGCCAACCACACCTGGGATCCGTGCTACTTCATACAGGAGTACAGATGCCAAATCGAGAAAAACATTCTAGAGGCAAGTCGATATGATGAAGGCCCAACCGACTCACACAGTCGCAAGAGACCAAGACACTTGGTAATAAGAACATGGACTCGTTCGCAATAAAGAGGCGATCCGGGGCATCAAACCCAGGAAACAGGCCAAAGGACACCCCAACAGCTCATTACAGAGTTGTCGAAAAAAAGGAAAAGCCGACCCAACGTCGCAATAGGCCAACGCCGTTTACCACATAAGTCGATTGTCATCGCACTGGCCCTCGCCACTCTATAAACAGTCGACTCTCATTTACCGGCTCTCGCCACATACAATAAATAAGTCGATTGTAAAAAATCATCGTCGATTGACCATAGCCTCAACGACTCCTGCAGGCATTACATCCTATACTCACTTTACATGCAATTGCATCATACATATCATACTTTGCATTATTATTATTATCTCAGAAACTTGGGGGCTTGATCAACTCTCCACTGTTATCTAAGCACTTATGTGTTTATTTCAGGGAAAGTTCAGGGGGCTTGATGATACTCATCAACCTTTAACTGAGAAAACCCGGCACATATGTGTAATTACGTGTATATAGCTTATTTCAGGGAAATCTTGGGGGCTCGACTACACTCATCGAGTCTTAAGTAAGAAAACTCGGCATATACATGCGGCACTCCACGCCCTACAAATGCCTGTATGTTTGATGCTCATACGATCTAAATACACGAAACCCGGCTAAAAACTCTCAAGAAGAAGTTTTAAAGCAAACGGAAAAACGCTGATCAACGTGAGACGCCATACAGAGGAGTTCCGACTCATGGATAACCCAAAAAATTTCTCAACAAAGAGAAGATGAGGAAAAGACGAATCCAGAGTCGACTTCTATATGAGCAATTCATAATTTAACTTTTGGCATACATCATTATAAGCATGTTTTTCATTATAAAGTTAAAATCTCTAGGGGATTCGGCAATGTATCAAAACACACACATGCCGACTCATCGGGACTACAACTCGAAATTCTTTCCCTATGAGACGCGGTTGTTTGTTAATACACACATACCGACTGCATTACATTTCGCATTTTAACATCATTGCATCTTTTGCATTATAAAGTCGACTTCGGTCGCAATGGCTCTCGCCATATATAAAATCGACTTCGGTCGCAATGGCTCTCGCCATATACAAAGTCGACTTCAGTCACAAGGGCTCCCGCCATATACAAAGTGGACTTCGCTCGCAACGGCTCTCGCCATATACAAAGTCGACATCGGTCGCAACGGCTATCGCAATACATATATATAAATCAACACTCGTCGAACTGGCTCTCGCCATATAAAATATATAAGTTAACTTTCGTCGCACCGGCTCTCGCCGATCTAGCCGACATACCGGTTTGGAGTCGGCACACATTATTCCGAGTTGCTAAAGGAAAACATATCCCAGCACTCAAAAGGGACAGTCTATTCAAAAGCCGGAAACACAACCATCGTGTCATATCTATATGACTTGGCAGATCAAAAGATAAGACCTATGTGACTCGGCACTGCATACAGACGCACACACCGACTCATGGGGACTAGGCTTCAAAGTTTCTTCTCATATAAAGACTCGATATATCACTCAGCCTTGTATACCGACTCTTGGGGAGTAACAACTTCAAAATTTTCTTATCAAAAGGTTTGGCCTATAATACTTGCCAACTTCAGAAAACAAGCAAGAAATTGTAAGTCCCAGATTGCTGAAGGTAAGACAACCCGGCACTTTGGGGGCTACAATTCAAATTATCTCCGTGAGTCGGCACAACGCAATGACGATCATACCGACTCATGAGGATTACACTCTAAAAGTATCTATGATTCGGCTCATGTCGGATGGAAAAGCTTCTCCAAACAAGCAACAAACAAGTCAAAAGACAAAAGTCAGATGGCACCACAAAGGTTGGCATTCAAAAAGCCAAACAGGAAGATTTTAGATAAAACGCCATAAAAAGTATCTGGCCACATACTGGCCACAAGCCACGGGACATGTTTCCCAATATTAAAAACACGACACTACGACCGCAAAAATATTATGAAAGTTTTTTCTCTTCCCAAGAGGATTATGATGGAACGTTGGCCTGGCTCTGAGATGAAGGCCCGGCGACATTCGCTGATGGCAAGATTTCGTTGCGACTTTCCATTAAGTCCACATCAGCAATGTCATCCATCATCAAGTCATCCTCTTCTCCTCCTGGAAACGGCTCCACGGGATTCGCCAGATCCAAAGCCACCTTTGGAGGAGGGAGAAGAGAAAACTCAACGGGAGTCGGCAGATTGATCCGACGCCTCTTGTTGCTCTCATCATATCCAGTCTCTATCCGGCTTACCTCGATGTCATCAGCAATCTTGGTGGCAAAAGGACGAGTTTCTTTATGTACCTTGATGAAATCTTCCTTGTAAAAATTGCACTCATCTGCCTTAAGCTCCGGGAAGCCGGCAGCCAAACGATCCAACTTCAACTCAGGATGATATGCCTTGGAAAGCTCCAAGCCACGCATTACCCCCATACAACAAGCCGATCGCTTCCCCAGCTTTACCCACTCGGGTACAACTGAGAGAGGACCCATCCTATCAGTTATCCTCTTCATGCTTGGGGTCTTGGGCTGAGTCGCGTATATCGCTTTACACGCACCCTCAAACAATTGTTTGACCAGGGCAAACGTGCAAGTCAGCTTCATAGCAGGCGTCTCACCCAGAATGTCATGATCCTTACCTGTTGTAAAGACAAAAACAAAAAAGATCAAAGTCATCAAGCAACAAAGAAAATTGGAACTCCCAGATTAAAAAACCAGCTTTGCCGACTCACCAAAGATGGCTGACACAAGTCGATGAATACTGTCCTTGAGTGTTTCCATCTTATTTTGGGCCGACTTTAATTTTCGTTCGGTTGTATCACGCTGAGCCGCCGCATCATTTACAACTCTGGTCAGAACATTTGCGGCTTCAGACATTTCAGCTCGGACGGCTTCCAGTTCTTTATCCTTTTTACCAACTCCTCACGGAGTCGTCTAGTTTCTTCGTTAGCTCCTTTCAGCTTTGCCGACTCTGCAGCAAGTCGTTCCTCCATCTGACGCTTGGATTGCCCAGCGTCCATGGCAACAGCCTACAAACAAAGAAATATTACTAAAGTATTTACTTAGACCTATTGCCTAAACAAGTTACTTGGGGGCTAAAACTCCAAAAAATATACATGACTCGATAGAAATGTAATCACATCCTTCCGGCTCATGGGGTGTAACAGCCCAGATTTCACAAAAATTAAAAATTTTGTTTTCGGTGTGAATTGTTTGATTGTCTGATTTGTTTGCGGTGTTTGCATCCCCGATTTATCGATCGACGATTATTTTCCCCCCTCTTATCTCGTATCGGACGGAGACCGACCCTTGCCACCCTGACAGACGACTTTTGCGACACCGTGTTTCACCCGATCACCGTCGCGAAAACCGCACGAGACCAGAAGCAGCCAACGGAACGAAAAACCCCGTTTAATAATTAAACGGGTTATTTTTATAGCGCGCCGGAAAGTGTTCTCGGAACGGTTCCAGCGCTAGGTGAACGCCGCCGGCTCGACGCGCTGATCGCGCAGTTTGAAGTTTTACCCGAATCGGAGGTCCTGCGGACCCCCGGCGGTCAGAAACGTAAACACCGCGCGCGCGAGAGAAAAACCGGCGATGTTTTTGCAAACTGCCAGCCACCTGGGCTATACAAAGACCACCACACTCTCAACTCTTTCTAGGGTTTCCCTATCCACAAAATTGCAGTCACCCCATCCACTTTGCCCCAATCTGCCCCAAAAATACCCCATTTTCGCATCCCTAGCTCCCTGGCAATTTTTGGCCCTTAGATCTGCGAATCAGACGGATGGGAGCACGCCACGTCACACCTCGCAGCACCACGCCTGGAGGCCTCCATGCCCAAGCCTCTCCCATTCCGGAGCCGTTGCCGGACGCCACGGCCACGCTGCCTCGCGCCGGCGAGCGCCGCCGCAGCTCCGCCGAGCCAGCGTTGTTGCGCCCTCTCCTCCCTCGCCTCCTCTCTCTCTCCTTCTCCTCCTTTCTCCCCTCACCCCTCCTCCTCTCTGCTGCAGGCCACGCCCTCCACCACGCCATGGCGTCCCACGAGCTCGTAACAGCCGCCCGGGACATGCCGCGCTGCCCCTCGCCCGGATCCGGCGAATTCCGGCGCGCACCGCCTCCACACGCGTCGTCGCGCCCGGTCCACCTCCTCCCGCATCCGCCCGCTCCGTCGTCTCGCCGGCATCCGACGAACCGTCCATGCGCCGCCGCAGCTCGTGGCTCGGGAGGAGCTCGAGCTCAACCGTCCCTCCAACCGTCCACACCATGGGCCAGCCCAGATCTGCATCCCCAGCGGCCCACTGCCCAGCCAGGCGCCCCAGCCCAAGCCGGCCTCCCTGGCAGCCCAGCTGCCCCTCCAAGCCAGATGGGCCTGGCCCATGGGTGAGGCCCGAGCGCCTTCCTCTTTTTTTTCTATTTTTATTTTTTTTCCTTTTTCTTATTTCCTGTTATTTTTGCTAAGTCCCTGAATTTTGTGCTGCTGATGCTATTTTGCGTTCAGATTAACGATTAAACCGTAGCTCGGACCACGTTGCGCCCAAAAGGAAAATTGTTTAGAATTGTGTGTACATCAGTTCATCTTTTGTGAGAATTTTGATTTGAGGCCATCTTGATGTTGCAAATCTGTGTTAAAGTGGGCATCAGACTGTTAACTACTGTTAAATTCTGTCAACTGCTGCTGTTGTTATTTTATTGCAACTTTGGTTGATGATTGTGACACATCCATGAGGCCTATTGCATTGATTCTTTTTGCATACTGTTAATCATCATGTCTACTTCCATTATATGCATTGCATTGTCATGATATGCTTGCTGGTCATCTAGTTATTGAGCTCCAAAGTTGCTATGCCACTGTTTTTGACAGCCATCTCTGTTTTTCTCTAAGTCTGTAACGTCCCGATGCCATGTTGCATGCTTAATATCTTTTGATATGTTATGCCTATGACCTTGATTCTTGTTTGTACCTGATCACCATCATGTCTACTTCATGCTCATATATTTCTATGTCATGTTGCTGCACTTTTGCATATAGTTTTTCTCCTGTTTATACAACATAAAAATAACAGTATCTGCCATGTTTTCCTGATTTTCACTAAGTCCTTGACCAGTAATGTTTTATTGCATTTTGCATGAGCTATAATTAGTTTTTCATGATGCCTTTTTGCATGATTCATTTTGCCATGCCTTCCCTGCCATGTCTAGTTTAGTTGCATATCATTTGTAAGCATGTTTGCATTTATTATCCTGTTTATGTATTGCTCTAAAGTGTGCTTCCTGATGTTGGCAGATTGTGCCCGTAACTTGTTTTTCTTGTATCTTTTTAACCGTAACTCCGTTTGGAGTGTTCTTTGTATGTAACTTGATTAGTTTTTCATGTACTTTGTGTTTATGCTATTGTTTGCTGTTGTTAACCAACCTAAAATATGGTTTAGGACAGAACAGTACCAAATCTTTTAATTGTCATGGGGTACTTGGTGTTATGCCATGTTTAGGTTGCGCCTCACTTAAATTGACTAGCACAGATAGTTTATCTTATGCTTCACCTCTTGTCATGTTTAAGTTGTGCGTCACTTAAATTCACTAAAATATGCGATATCTCGTGTTGCCTTCTTGTTTATGCTTGCTCGTGTTTGCCTCGTAGTAATAGATGTTTGCTCGTGTTTGCCTCGTAGTAATAGATGCTTGCTCGTTGATTGCTTTCCAGTGTTTACCGTCTTGTGTGCTTCCGCGGGTACCTCTCGGAGACGATGCGAGCTTGCGATCAACTACACCTTCGGAACCCGACTTATCAACAGGCAAGGACTATGCATTACTTATGATCCATTCTATTTCAACCAGCGGTTTGCATGCTAGTCTAGGATAGGCTTTGATGTTTGATCCTACCACATGTTTATAGCCTCATTCAAACCGATACATCCATGTCCCCTCCCAGCAAACCATGTACTGCTATGTTACTATTGCTCGTTGCTCAGCCCCTGCCTAGTATGCATGCTTAGGATGCTACGATGTTACCCTGTTACTCCTTGGTTTGGGCTATCACATTATTATATTGTTGTTGATGATACGATTATTATAAATGTTGACTATATTCGACGAAGGATGGAAGGTCGAGGCTATCCCGTCCCGACACTTTGTTCCATTCGAGTCACCTAGGATCCGAGTTCCGGGTATTGGTTCTAAGACTGAGCGTGCCTAACCGCGTGTGGGATTTTATGGGGTCCCCTTTTCTTACCTACCTAGCTTGAAACATTTCTAGTGGTGGCCCAAGCTGATTTACTATTTGAAACCGTGTGTGTGCTGGTCGGCCGCCAGTAGTTTTGAAACCAACCCGGACCAGTGAGGACATAGTTCCCTTGCTGGCCCACTTTGTTCGGCTGAGGACTCGGTTTCCCATGTGTGATTAACCGGCTATCCAAACCTGCGACAGACGGTAGAGTCCGATTCGAGAGCGCGGCCGGCTTTTGAGTTGGGTGTCGACTCACTGGGGGCCACCCGGATTGATTCGTTGTTATTTAGAGGGACCTGTCGTTACGGATCTCTCGGAACTAAATCATAAAATGGTTTCCTATAATGTGTAGCAAGTGAGAGAGATTGGCGTGCGTGCGGAGCCTTGTAATGGGCAGTTGGTACACCCCTGCAGGGTTAAATCTTTTCGAGAAGCCGTGTCCACGGTTATGGATGACTTGAGACCTACTCCTTGTTCATAGACAACCACAACTGAGATAATCTTAATATAACTTGATCAACGTGTGTGTGTGCCTTGACTGCTTCTTCTTCGTCGGGATGCGAAGAGGAGGACAAGGATAGGATAGGTGTTATGTTTGCGTAAGTAGTTCATAGTAAGACTTGTTGGAGGCGATTCCTCATCGAATGCTTGGCTTCTTATCTTACTCTCTAGATCATTAGCCACTTTATAAATGCTAGTGCGGAAGCAACCTCACCACTTACCTCATCCTTACCGTAAACTACTAGTTGTCCTAGAATGACGAGTGATGAAGTCCTTGCTGGGTCAGTTGACCACTACAATTGGATGCTGAGTACTTCTGTACTCATGATACTACCCCCAAACTCTTTTCAGGGTTCTTGATCGACAACAGGTATCGTGATCGACGTTTCACGTGGAGACTCGACGACGACTAGTTAGGCGGATCCCGGCGGAGGGCCTGGACCCGTGTGGTTATGGGGATCGATGGTTTTCTCTTTGCCAGTAGGCATTTGATTGTAGTCTATACTCAGACATGTATCTTCCGCTGTTGTATTGTATTTAAGGAAGTTGTATGCCGATTGTATGAAATGTTGTATCCTTTTATCTGTAATGTTGTGATATCATTTTGGAAATCCGGGGCATATGGCTATGTCATATGTCGCGGTGGGACCGATATGTGCTTCGTCCCGGGATCTGGATGGAAACATCTAGATCTGGAACAGTACCGCATATCGGGCCTTACATGGGGGCTACATCTCAAAAAACAATGATGACTCGACATACCACAAAGTTGGTATATCGATCCATGGGGGCTACAGTTCAAGCTTATCATAACTCGGCATACCACAAAATAGGTATACTGACTTACGACTCATGCAGTTTATTTTTTCATAACCCAGCATGGCAATCAATCACAAGGTCGTCTTATGGGGGCTACAGATATATATCATCAAGGACAGTGCAGGCAGGTACATACCTCATAACGCCCCCGAAGCTGGAGGAATATATCATGCTGCTCTGAAGAACAAGCTAAAGATCGCTTGAACAAATCTTCAAGAAATTCCTTCTCAGATATTGACTCCGTAGGCTGACCTACCACCTGACTCTTGTCGTCTAAAACCTTCATTATGGTTGTACAAACAGATGGGTCACCCTTCCGAACTCCAGTGATCAAAACTTCATCAACAACTTCCTTTTCCTTGGAAGGAGCCGGCACAAAACTTGGTGCAACCACCACCTTTTCAGAAGGGATCGTCGGCTTATCGAGGCCGGCTTCAGGAGAATTATCTTTGTATATGTCTGATGGGCTTGACTCGTCTAAGCCAGCTTTCTTCAAAGCTTCAGAAACCGAAGCCTCTGGCAATTTTTCAGATATATTAACCAACTCCTTAGAAAAAGAAGAGTCGGCCAGATCCTTGGGGTCAATTCGAGCGCTGCTCAAAAACAAAAATAGAATTTGTTAGCAAATCATACATACAAAAAACAAGTTACCGTCCTAAGAAAGAAACACTTACCCACGGTTGATTGGGAAAACCAAAATCTGTACAGCAGAACCCTCTGAAGAAGGAGTACCGGCTCCAGAGTCGCCACCCTAATGTTGTCCCTCAGAAATCCCTACCGACTGATGAGAAGGAGCTGCGAATAAAGTCCGCTTCTGTCGGACCTTTCGAGGCTCATCGCCCAAAACCACAAGAGGATCCGCCGAGTCGGAACTACGGGTGTGCCTCTTACGACTTTGTGCCTATAAACAAAAACATAAGACGCGAGCTTGTCTAAGAACATCATAAAAGCCAGAAAAATTATTACCGGTGGATTGGCGACTTTGCTCTCCTTACGAGAGTCGGCCCTAACTGCAAGAACTTCCTCTTGTTCTTATTCATCTTCATCATCGTCCTCCTCCGAGTCATCCTGCAGGAACAAAAAGGGTAAGAAGAAGACATAACAAAAAGAAGCAATCAAGTGAATCTTACCGAATGACTCGGACTTTTAGCGTCAACTTCTTCCATAGGGAGGTCTTGGCCCAAATTCCATCATGGATCATCTTCCTGGAAGTAAGAAGCTGGAAGGTCAAGATCTTTAGACAAATATTATGTCAAGGAGGAATAACCAAATTAACATACCGGAAGAGCCGGATTGGCTTTACAGAACGGGAGAAGACCGACTTTCTTGATGTCCTCTATGCGCTCAGTAAGAAGTTTCTTCCAAGTCGTCACTAGAGCTCCTCCAGAAATCTCCTTCTTGGCAAAACACATGGGGTCGTCCGGCCCCGAATACTCACACATGAGTCGATCTCTCACGCTAAGAGGCTGGATTTTCCAACCCATCCAACATTTGATCAGGTCTGTCCCGGCAAGACCATGAGCTAACAAAGCCTTTATCCGAGCCATAATCGGCTCATGCTTTTTCTTTTGAGCATTTGAAGGAAACAGGTTCAAGCCATCATGAAATTCAAGTCGACTCTCACGAAAGCCAGGCAGAGGATTTTCCTTCTCAGGAATTTCAACGGTGCAGTAAAAGAAAGATTTTTGCCATGTTTTCACATGGGAGCTCAGCTTGAGTGACGGGTAGCTCGACTTGGCACGCTTCTGGATAGTAACTCCACCACATTCCAAAGCCGGACCTCCACAGTATTCAGTTTGCCTATTGCAGTAATAGAACTCGGAAACAGAGCCAAAGTCAGCTTCATCTGCAGAAAAGCCTTGCAGAACACTTGAAAATGAAAAATATTGAGCATCGAATTAGCACTCAGATCCTGAGGATGCAATTTGTAGCAGTGCAGCACATTCCTGAAAAACTTAAGAGCCGGGAGGACGGAAGCCTCTGGTGATATGATCAGCAAAGACGATGACTTCGCCTGCTTGAGGCTGAGGTCGGGTCTCCTTTCCAGGAGCTCGCCACGCAATTTCAGATTGGGAATGCAAAATCCCCTATGTCTCTGATGAGGACATCCCTACTAATGTTACACCCATACCCTCACCAACTACACATACTGGACCAGTTACTAGAGCACGTGCACGTCAACTAAATTATCAGGTACTTTCGTTTCTTGCGAATCCTTCTATTGTTCATGAACATATGATGCTGCCTAAATTAGATACTTTTGTTTTTCTTATGAATGAAGGACCTAGCATGGACAAGAAGGACGGTCATTGGAGCGGGATCAAGAATGGAGAAGAAGGTGCGCGCAGGGGAAAGTACAGTGGAGCTTCCAGTGGGGATTTCCGCACGTTGAAGCCACCATAAGGCATGCATGAAGGCTTGGACGGAATACACGAGATGCCACTTCATTATTTTCGTCCAAGAGCAATTATAGGTGCTGCGTCACCTTAATATTGGGCTGGGCCCATGTAATTTCGAAATACCACATTATAGGCTGTTTTTAGAGTCCGTATGTGTGGGGAAACCGAGTTAGGGTTATTTTCGGACCCCACCTCCAAGGGGTCACGAAAATCCCCTCTGTTCCCCCATATATACAACCCTTAGGGCGTCGTTTAGACTTGGGTTTTAATTAGATTTAAGTTAGCCATAGCCGCAACTTCGAGTTCTTCGTTTGTGTCGTCCGACCAGGCCAAGACCGCATTGGAACCCCAACTTCTGTTAATCTTTCATCTTATATTCGCAATATCCAGATTGCAATTCTTAGTTCTTGCTTGTTCTTCGATTGCTTGCAGGAATTGACCTTCGTGGTCAGGTTGATCGTGCATCCGCGGGATCAATAACCTCTCGGAGTTGGTTTAGCGATTGCTAAGGCGCAACGTCTTCGCACGTTCGTAGTCGGGTCGTGAAAGTCTACTCCACCAAAATCGATCTCCACCATCTCATCGAAACATCGGGACACCTTCGCCTCTATCAAGTGGTATCAGATTTCCAGGTTGCTCGGTGAGATTTACCAGTTTTCATAGTCTAGATTGGTTCTGTTCTTCATACCTACAGTCCAAGAAAAAGCCAACAAAAAAAAATTAGGGTTAGATCATCACGTCCCAAGACAGTCCTAGCCTTTGTCCAGTTTTCTTTTCACTACTTGCTTTGTTGAATTTACGGTTGCATCGTTGTGTCAAGTTGCTGATCTTAGCGTCTAGTTCCCTTAGAGTTTCGAGTTCTGATCACAGTTTGCCACGTCGCCGCCGCACCAGTAGTCATCCTACCACGTTCCGCCAATCCGAGTCCAGATACACCACCACGTTCCGCCAAGCAGAGTCCATATACACCACCACGTCTCACGAGTCCGAGTTGAGTTCCACCATCAGTATGGTTCCTGATATCCCCGTAGCCAGAATAGTTTTGAGTTGATTAGAGTCGGATTTCACCAATCTTTTGTCGTCCGTAGAAGAGGGTGATTTCCAAAAAAAAAAAAAAAAAGAGAGAGAGAAAAAAATTTTCAAGTCTGGCACGCTTTCCAGAGCAGTTTTTAGGCCAAAATTTTCAGGGGTAAAAAAATTTCGTGCCCATACGTTCCTTAGGTCCAGAAACTCGTTTTGAGACGTTCGCCACCATAGTGATTTTTTCGCACTTTTTCAGCCCCCGCAGTCCCGCATCGCCAAAAAAAAAAGCAAAAAAAAAAAAAGAGAGAACAAAAAATTCAGAGTGTGCTTCACAGTTGTTACGTGCCGCGCCGTGCTTTCGTTGGTGTTTTAGGCTCGCGTCTCTAGTACGGTCTAGCCTAGGATCAGCACAGTACCGACGTTGAGTGTTTATTCAGCTTTGCATCTCTGTTTTGATTACTGTTGATCTTTTTGCTACCATATTTGTCAAGCCTACCTACAGCTCCACATATTTTCTACATCGTGCGTTTTGACACCTCCTGGCCATCGCTCTACCATATCTCTGAGAGTTTTGACCCGTTGGTTGTACATCACCACCTGCTGCTAGGTAAGAATCGGTAAGAACGTAAGAAAAGCTTGACGGATTTGTGCTGTCCCCCACCCCACATCCATCCCATTAGTAGAAGTAGGATCATATTCCTGTGTGTTTTCTATTTCTGCTAACCATGCCAGGATCACATGTTGAAGTGGCGCGGGATGCACCCGATTGGGAGAACATGACAAACAAGGAGCTACATGATAAATTTGCACGTATGATGTCTCAACAGGTGCAGGACATCGAGACCAGATTTACAGAGGCGATTGATGGCGTGGAGAAGATGATCGACACCAAGCTCGACGCCAAGTTTACTGAGTTGATCGCACGCCTACCTTCAGCACAGCCACAGCCACCGCCTCTACCACGTGCACGACGTATTCTGTTTCCGCGAGGACAAGCTGCTGGTATTGGTGCTCCTCCTGCTGCTGCAGTTGCCGCTACTGCTGCTGCTGCTGCTTCTGACGTCAGCCAGGACGACAACTACGAGGGTGATTACGAGGAGGAGGTGGAACAGGAAGCGGCCTATGAGCAGCCAGCTGGACGTCCACGTCCCAACATTCGCCACGGTCGACACCAACCACCCCCTCAGGTACGCGATGATGAACATGTGCCTAAACTTAAATTGAATCTTAAGCCGTTTGAGGGTAGATATATTCCTGATGCTTATCTTACTTGGGAGTTAGAAACTGAACAACGTTTTACATGTTTACAATATCCTGAGAATAGACGTGTTACTGCTGCTGTTTGTGAATTCACGGGCTTTGCATCTATTTGGTGGTCTGAACATTGTAGATTGCATGCTAATAATATTCCAACTACTTGGGCTGCTTTAAAAGATGCTATGCGTACTCGCTGGGTTCCTCCTTATTATCAACGTGAATTGTTACAAAAATTACAGCGTTTGAGACAAGGAAAAAATTCTGTAGAGGAATATTATCAAGAATTACAAACTGGATTGATTAGATGTGGCCTAGTAGAGGATAATGAAGCTATGCTTGCACGTTTTATGGGTGGCTTAAACAGGGAGATACAAACTATTCTAGAATACAAGGACTTTGCTACTATCACTCGTTTGTTTCATCTTGCTTGTAAAGCTGAACGTGAAGTGCAGGATCGACAGGCCGCTACGAGACCTAACTTTTCTGCAGGACGAAATACATCATGGACATCGCGTGGAGCTTCTACATCCACACGTCCTGCTGCGCCACCATCTACTTCAGCCGCTCATTCTTACAGGGAGCCACCAAAACAGCCAGCGCCACCAGTCAAGGGTGCACAGAGTGGTCCAGCGGCGAGTTCTTCTTCATCCATGGCGTCCACAGGGCAAACACGAGATTGTGATATTAAATGTCGCAGGTGCCAAGGTGGAGGTCACTTCGCAAAAGACTGTCCCTCCAAGCGTGTGATGACTATTACGGCGGATGGTGGGTATGAGTCAGCGAGCGACTATGATGAGGAGACTCTAGTTCTCATTGCTCATGAGGAACAGGGTGCCCATGATGATGCTCATGATATAGAGTATATGACTCCTGATGATGCAGATAAATATGCTAGTTTGGTTGCTCAACGTGTATTAAGTGTGCAGGTAACGAAGGCCGAGCAAAACCAGAGGCATAATTTGTTCCACACAAAGGGAGTGGTGAAAGAACGTTCGGTTCGCATCATCATTGACGGAGGGAGTTGCAACAACTTGGCTAGCATGGAGTTGGTGGAGAAGCTATCTCTCACCACAAGACCACACCCCCATCCGTACTATATTCAGTGGTTTAACAATAGTGGTAAGATTAAGGTAACGCGTTCTGTTCGTGTGCACTTTAGCATTGCTGCATATGCTGATTATGTTGATTGTGATGTGGTACCCATGCAAGCATGCTCTCTTTTACTTGGTAGACCATGGCAATTTGATAGGAATGTTGTACACCATGGTAGGACAAATCAGTTTACTTTAGTTCATCAGGATAAAAATATTGCTTTACTTCCTATGTCTCCTGAACAAATTGTGAAAGATGATCTTGCTCGAGCTAGTAAAGCAAAACAGGAGAAAAATAAGAGTGAGAATGAGATAGCAGCCAAAGAATTTGAGCAACAACATAAGACTAATAGCAAATCTTCTTCTGCTGTTTCTAATGAAATTAAATTAACTAGTCCAACTTTGCTTGCTACTAAGGTTGATATTTCAGATTTGGATGTTAGTCAATATGTGTGCTATGCTTTTGTGTGCAAAGAAGCTTTGTTTTCATTTGAGGAATTGCCTCCTTCTTTGCCTCCTGTTGTCACTGACCTTTTGCAGGAGTTTATTGACGTCTTTCCACAAGACGTACCACCGGGATTACCACCTATTCGAGGGATTGAGCATCAGATTGACTTAATTCCCGGTGCTTCGTTGCCCAACCGTGCGCCATACCGTACCAATCCGGAGGAGACGAAGGAGATTCAGCGTCAAGTACAAGAGCTACTCGACAAAGGTTACATACGTGAGTCCCTTAGTCCTTGTGCTGTTCCTGTTATATTAGTGCCTAAAAAGGATGGAACATGGCGTATGTGTGTTGATTGTCGAGCCATTAATAATATTACTATTCGTTATCGTCATCCTATTCCTAGGTTAGATGATATGCTTGATGAATTAAGTGGCTCTACCATGTTTTCCAAAGTTGATTTGCGTAGTGGATACCATCAAATTCGCATGAAATTAGGAGATGAATGGAAAACGGCTTTTAAAACTAAGTTTGGATTATATGAGTGGTTAGTCATGCCTTTTGGGTTAACTAATGCACCTAGCACTTTCATGAGATTAATGAACGAGGTTTTACGTGCTTTCATTGGACGATTTGTGGTAGTCTATTTTGATGATATACTGATTTATAGCAAATCTTTGGAGGAACATTTGGATCATTTACGTGCTGTTTTTATTGCTCTACGTAATGCACGTTTATTTGGTAACCTTGGGAAGTGCACCTTTTGCACCGACCGAGTATCGTTTCTTGGCTATGTTGTTACTCCACAGGGTATTGAAGTTGATAAAGCCAAGATCGAGGCGATTGAGAGTTGGCCGCAGCCCAAAACGGTCACACAAGTGAGGAGTTTTCTTGGCCTCGCTGGATTCTATAGGCGTTTTGTGAGAGATTTCAGCACCATTGCTGCCCCTCTCAATGAGCTTACACGCAAGGATGTGCCTTTTACTTGGGGTACCGCACAGGAAGAAGCTTTCACGGTATTGAAAGATAAGTTAACACATGCTCCTTTGCTCCAACTTCCTGATTTTAATAAGACTTTTGAGCTTGAATGCGATGCTAGTGGGATTGGTTTGGGAGGTGTGTTATTACAAGATGCTAAACCTGTTGCATACTTTTCTGAAAAATTGAGTGGGCCTAGTCTGAACTATTCTACTTATGATAAGGAATTATATGCTCTTGTTCGGACATTAGAAACTTGGCAACATTATTTATGGCCCAAAGAATTTGTTAT
This sequence comes from Bromus sterilis, assembly GCA_950022295.1. Taxonomy (NCBI): domain Eukaryota; kingdom Viridiplantae; phylum Streptophyta; class Magnoliopsida; order Poales; family Poaceae; genus Bromus; species Bromus sterilis. Next base: position 239,096,626 of record OX465596.1, read on the forward strand.
ACATTCTGATCATGAATCTTTGAAACACATAAGAAGTCAAGCAAAACTTAATCGTAGGCATGCTAAGTGGGTTGAATTTATTGAGACTTTCCCTTATGTCATTAAACACAAGAAGGGGAAAGATAATATTATTGCTGATGCTTTGTCTCGTCGTTATACTATGCTTTCACAACTTGACTTCAAGATATTCGGTTTAGAGTGAATCAAAGAACAATATGCAAATGATGTGGAATTTAAAGATGTATTGCAGAATTGTAGAGAGGGTAGAACATGGAACAAGTTTGTGCTTAATGATGGATTTGTGTTCCGTTCTAACAAGCTATGCATTCCAGCTAGCTCTATTCGTCTTTTGTTGTTGCAGGAGGCGCATGGAGGAGGATTAATGGGACATTTTGGCGTGAAAAAGACGGAGGATGTACTTGCTACACATTTCTTTTGGCCAAAGATGAGACGGGATGTTGAGCGTTTTGTTGCTCGCTGCACTACATGTCAAAAGCTAAGTCACGACTCAATCCTCATGGTTTATACATGCCTTTACCTGTACCTAGTGTTCCGTGGGAGGACATATCCATGGACTTTGTTTTAGGCTTGCCTCGAACAAAGAAGGGGAGGGATAGCATATTTGTTGTCGTGGATAGATTTTCTAAGATGGCACATTTTATACCATGTCACAAAAGCGATGATGCTGCTAATGTTGCTGATTTATTCTTTGGAGAGATTATTCGTTTACATGGTGTGCCCAATACTATTGTCTCGGATCGTGATACTAAGTTTCTTAGCCATTTTTGGAGATGCTTATGGGCTAAGTTGGGGACTAAACAACTCTTTAGTACTACATGTCATCCCCAAACTGATGGACAAACTGAAGTGGTCAATAGGACTTTGTCTACTATGCTTAGGGTTGTTTTAAAAAGTAACTTGAAACTGTGGGAAGAATGTTTACCTCATATTGAATTTGCTTATAATCGTTCAGTGCATTCTACCACTAAAATGTGCCCTTTTGAGATTGTTTATGGTTTTCTACCTCGTGCACCTATTGATTTGCTGCCTCTTCCATCTTCGGAGAAGGTGAATTTTGATGCTAAGCAACGTGCTGAATTGATATTAAAAATGCATGAGTTAACTAAAGAAAACATTGAGCGCATGAATGCTAGATACAAGCTTGCTGGTGATAGGGGTCGAAAGCATGTTGTATTTGAACCAGGAGATCTTGTTTGGTTACATCTACGAAAAGATAGGGTTCCTGATTTGCGCAAGTCTAAGTTAATGCCACGAGCTGATGGTCCCTTTAAGGTTTTACAGAAAATTAATGATAATGCATATAAACTTGAGCTACCTGCAGATTTTGGGGTTAGTCCCACATTTAACATTGCAGATTTGAAACCTTATTTGGGAGAAGATGATGAGCTTCCGTCGAGGACGACTTCAATTCAAGAAGGGGAGGATGATGAGGACATCCCTACTAATGTTACACCCATACCCTCACCAACTACACATACTGGACCAGTTACTAGAGCACGTGCACGTCAACTAAATTATCAGGTACTTTTGTTTCTTGCGAATCCTTCTATTGTTCATGAACATATGATGCTGCCTAAATTAGATACTTTTGTTTTTCTTATGAATGAAGGACCTAGCATGGACAAGAAGGACGGTCATTGGAGCGGGATCAAGAATGGAGAAGAAGGTGCGCGCAGGGGAAAGTACAGTGGAGCTTCCAGTGGGGATTTCCGCACGTTGAAGCCACCATAAGGCATGCATGAAGGCTTGGACGGAATACACGAGATGCCACTTCATTATTTTCGTCCAAGAGCAATTATAGGTGCTGCGTCACCTTAATATTGGGCTGGGCCCATGTAATTTCGAAATACCACATTATAGGCTGTTTTTAGAGTCCGTATGTGTGGGGAAACCGAGTTAGGGTTATTTTCGGACCCCACCTCCAAGGGGTCACGAAAATCCCCTCTGTTCCCCCATATATACAACCCTTAGGGCGTCGTTTAGACTTGGGTTTTAATTAGATTTAAGTTAGCCATAGCCGCAACTTCGAGTTCTTCGTTTGTGTCGTCCGACCAGGCCAAGACCGCATTGGAACCCCAACTTCTGTTAATCTTTCATCTTATATTCGCAATATCCAGATTGCAATTCTTAGTTCTTGCTTGTTCTTCGATTGCTTGCAGGAATTGACCTTCGTGGTCAGGTTGATCGTGCATCCGCGGGATCAATAACCTCTCGGAGTTGGTTTAGCGATTGCTAAGGCGCAACGTCTTCGCACGTTCGTAGTCGGGTCGTGAAAGTCTACTCCACCAAAATCGATCTCCACCATCTCATCGAAACATCGGGACACCTTCGCCTCTATCAGTCTCCATATCCTTTAAAAAGGCATCCGTGACCCAGTTCTTTGACCAATTGGCCTCTAAATTCGGCCTTGGAGCTGTGGGTTTGGTCCTACTGGCTGTCTTTTTGCTTTTGTCCGCAACGAATTCTTTCTTGCTCTTATCAGCAGCAGTTTTCCGACCCATGGTGCAGAAGTCAGATCTAGAAAAAGGAAAATTAGAGTCGGTCATAAACCGACTTACAAGAAACTACGCAAACAGTTTTCACAAAATACAGTGGGACAATTGGATCTAACAAGCCTGAAAAATAGGCGAAAAATGATGAACAGATCTACGGCTTGCAAAAAACTGGGGACAGTTGCAAGATGAAAAACGGATCTGTAAAATTAATTGTTCGACGAAGTGATTACTTCCGAAAGTTATCCATCACCGGTCCTATCCTATCTACTAACATGCATGGTGCATCTCCCATGGGTTGTGTCAATCTACTAAAACAGTAGAGCTTGAAGCTCGCGACAATGGAGGTCGGTGAAAAAACTGCAGTGACATAGAGGTGATGAGAAGATTACCTCAGTAACGCGCGAGAATGGCACTGTCCCAGGTCGTCTTGCGCAAACGATGGAGGAAGAACGGCTCGGAACGGAGACGAAGGTAAAAGTTTCCCGTTCTCTGGTGCGCGAGGAAAGAGAAGAGAAGATGTGAATGGGGCGATGTGAATGGATGTGAACGGGGGTGTATTTATAAAAGGGCCTCTGCTCGAAACCCGAGGCGTCGCCAACCGCCAGCTAAATGGCAGGAAATCCCTCGATTTTCATGGAAAACCTAGGCAGCATTAATTATGCCGCTGGAATCGAGGTGAACCGTTTGAAATCCCTCAAAAAAACATTTGCAGGTCAGATTTATATGCCGTTTGTGGAAATATTAGTCGACTCAGCTGGAGGAGCCGATTTCATAGAAGATAAAAGGAGCTAAATCAAGATTGAAGAGAGACGACTCCGACTCCTAATCAAAGTCAAGCATAAAGTCGGCCCTTGATCCACGAAGAGCCGGTGGCAATGAAGAAAATAAAGAAGATTGATGTGAAGACTAAAGCATCACAACAATCCTGGGGGCTAATGTCGGGGGGATGGATCAGGCCCATAGACTCGGCATTAGAGACCTCTGGGCCGACTTACATATGAAGGCCCACAAAGAAGACCCGACCAGGAGTCTGACGTGCCAAGCGTGAAGATTGAAGCCCTAGAAGGAATTCGACTTACCTTGTATAGCACGTAGCAAACTTGTAAAGTAGAATAGAACTCCACATCGTGTAGGAGCCGGACTCTAGGAATCCCGGGACCAGGCGCCTTTATAAGCCGAGGTCCACGGGAGCCAGAGCCAGGACTTACCTCAAGCCAGGATTAGACAAGTGATATGGTGAGGATCTCTCACTCCTCATTGATTACCCCAAGTGGAAGGTGAGATGTAGCGTAGCAGCAAATTTCCCTCGGTAAAGATACCAAGGTTATCGAAACAGTAGGACTCCAAGAGATACAAGAAGGTGTCACGACGCTTGACGTGGACCTGCACACAGCAACAAATAACTTTGCTCCCAACGAATACAAAGGAGTTGTCAATTCCTCCGGCCTTGCTGTTTACAAAGGATCAAAACAAGAGATAATAATAGTGGCAACTGAAAGTAAACTAAGGATGTAAACAATAATGTGAAGATGGACTGGGGTCCCGTGATTTTCACTAGTAATGTCTCTCTCCCAAAAGACGATAAAAGTGCTAGCGAGGTAAGCAAATCACAACGGGGCAATTGACAGAATTATGAAGGCACCGCAATGCTAACTATGCTGCAAAGAAAGGAAGGGCTCAAAAGCAATGGGCAGTACGCCAAGGTAAGTAGACCGAAATCCAACTTCATCTACTACGAATCATCCACCTTGAGATATCTATCCAGAACATCTCGCTGGTATAAAGTTGTGAATCCCACCCAAAGTGTAAACTCAAAGCAACAGACAACTGCATTAAAAGAACTTTGCATAAAGTAAACAATCCTTGCACTCGCGGATACAAGCACCGTTGTTTTATCCCTGGTGGCAACAACACATCCCCTAGTCTCATGTTTCTGTCACTCAAGCTAGACATCAAGGGCTGAACCCACAATCAAGCATAACGCTCCCTCTTGGAGTTGCAACAAATCACTTGGCCAAAGTAAAATACGGCAACGGAGAACATGCACGAATTTACTCAAGAACAAAATATAAAAGAGAAGAACCAAATATATTACTCATCAAAATCTAAACTTAGTCTCATAATCCATCAGATCCCAGAAAACTCGGCATAGCAAGAGAAGAAATTACAAAGGTGCCTCGATCATGTGAGGCAGCTCACGAGGTCTCGAAAGGGGAAGCACAAAGAGGGGAGAGAAGTACATCACATACTACTAGTCACGGACCCATGGTCCAAGGGAAACTACTCACGGTACATACGGGAGGCGTCCATGGCTATGGATGGTCTCCCGGAGGGGGTTCCTCCTCCCGGCAGGGTGCCGGGGCAGCTTCTCCAGGCAGTCCCGATCTAGAAACGGCGGCGGCGGCGGTACAGAGGCGAGATCGCGGAAAAGAGATCGATATTAGGGGTTTCCACCCCGAGGGCTAAATATAGGCGAAGGGGGCACCGAGAGGGGCCACAGGGCAGCCAGGAGGCCCCCTGGCGCGGCCTAGGGTGGGGCCGCGCCAGGGAACCTTCTGGAGTCCTTATGGTGGCCCCCTTCCCTCCTTTGGTGTTTCCGGAAGCTTCTGGGTCGCTGATTTTTTATCTGATTTTTCTGGATTTTTTGGAGCACTTTTAATGGCCGGAAAACCTGAAATACAAAAACAGCAGAAAACAGCAACTGGCAGCTGGGTGCACTGGGTTAATAGATTATTCCAAATATGCTCAAAAGTGTATGAAAGTTCAAGAAAAACATGGCAAAGTCACACAAAACATGCATGGAGCAAGCAGAAATTATAGATACGTTTGGGACGTATCAACATCCCCAAGCTTAATTCCTGCTCGTCCTCGAGTAGGTAAATGATAACAAGCATAATTTCTGTGGTGACATGCCACACAACCATATAAGGACTTTTAAGTAAAGCAATCAAAGAATGCAATTCAATTCAAGTCTTAAGAAGCAAGAGTCTATATTAGCATTGACACAAGCAACAAAAGAACAAAAGGTGCAAGAGCTCTCGCTGTCCGTGACTCGAATGTCTCCAGATGGTGTTTGCGTGCAAGAAGGGGACTGGGAAAAAGAGAGAAAAAAGGTTGTTGAGAACAACTATCTACTAAAGTTTCACACTTAATCTCCTTTGGATTCTTATCTTCACTCGTCCCTAGACCACTAGCCAAGTACAAGTCAAACTGATCCACTCCCTTTCGATATTTTGAGCACTCATGCAATGGATGAGCGTGAGCAAGAAAGTTGACACCTAAAAGGCGAAACAGAAAGAAGGTGGAGGAGGAAGACAAAAAAGGTGTGAAAGGCTCACATCAATGAGGACAATCATAGGCGAGAGAAGGCCATATGATAGATATGATGTGAGGAGTAGGGATTTCCATGCAACGGATGCACATGTGAGCTAAAAGCTCTCGAAGGGAACTAGTGGGGGTGCATCTAACTTGCTTGCTCAAGAAGACCTAGAGCAAACTTTTGAGGAGGCTCATCATTGGAATATACAAGCCAAGTTCTATAGTGTGAAGGTCCCCACATAGCTATATGCATGATGATGATCTCTATGGAGTACAAGGGATAGAGGATGAAGTACTAGTGTGGATCTCTCAAAAGAAATAGTAGTGTGCCCCCTTCTCTCTTTTTATTTTTATTTTTCTCTTTTTTCTATTTTTTTGAATTTTTTTGGTGGCCTCAATGGCTCTTTCTATCTAACTATCATTTGTCCTCTGTGGGATCTTTTGATTTTGTCCTCTTTGGGATCTTTTCCTCACTTTAGGGGCAACACTCTATATTTTACAAGAATATAGGAGATCTTTCACACTTTACAAAGGTACTCACATAAAGAAGATATAACTATCATGATGCAAATGTATGCCTCTGCCAGGATAGTAGGATATGCAATGATACTAGCGCGTCATGTAGCAATGATTAGGGCAAGGCCCAACTAGAATGAGGCTCATCGATCAAGCAAGTAGCATGTATGACATGAAGATCAAGTCATGAGAAGGTGGATGTTGCATGGCAATGTATCTCGTAAAGGCTATGGAAATGCCTTGTAGGTAGGTATGGTGGCTGTTTTGAGGAAAGATATAAGGAGGCTTATGATGACAGAGCGTATCGTGCCAAGGGTTTGGATGCACCGGTGAAGTATGCGCCAACTCTCAAGGTGAGAAAGGGCAATGCACGGTACCGAAGAGGCTAGAAAAAGTATAGGTGGGTGGAAGTGTCAACTTTCGAATACTCACATTATTCCGAAGAACTCATGCACTTATTATCGGTAACTCTCAATCTAATCAGGAGGTTCACAAAGAGACAAGTACCCCGAGGAGGAGTGTATGGGGGTTTGGTTATCCTTGCGCATCCTCGACTCATGGTACGTGAGTGTACTCTAATATTCGAACCCTCCAGAGGTTAGTGGTCCATCTAGTAGCTAGAGTTCTCAACAGAGGTTTTTGGTTTTCGAAAAACACACGGATTTCCCAAAATACGACATCTATCACTAATAGGCTCGAGCTCTTGACACCAAAAGTTCAAACATTACTCTAGTCAATACCTCAAAACTATTGCAAGTTACTACTACAAAGAGAATAGCAACTTCAACTACCTACTTCTAGTCAAGACACAAAACTCAGTGCAACAGGCAAACTCTCTAACAAGATAAAACATGCAACCTGTAGAAAGTTCAACCTAAAACAAAAGAAAAGCTCTAGAAAAACTAAAGCACTACAACTAAACAGAGCAGCAGCTAAGAAAAGAAAAAGAACAACTCACAGCTAAAAGAATAAGCAAGCAAATCCTATGAGGAGTTCTAGTTCAAGTGGAGCGTGTATCTCTCCCACACAAAAGAGTAAGCTGGGGTCTAACTTGTTACTACAGCAAACAAAGCAAAAAACAAACCTAGAAAAGTAAAGAGCGAGACGCTCCAAGTATAGCACATAACGCATGAAGTGATAAAAATATAGTGCAACGAGAGACGAACGGATAATTGTTGATGAAGAAGGGGATGCACGGGGGCATCCCCAAGCTTAGATGCTTGAGTCTCCTTGAATATTTATTGGGGGTGCACATGGGCATCCCCAAGCTTGAGCGTTTGACACTCCCTTCTTTCATCATTTTCCATCGCGCACTTGAAAACTCCCTTCATACATAACTCATTGTAATCTGATTAGCGAGGTTAGTACCCATAATAAAATAATTGTTTCTCTACTGGAAATAAAGATAAATTTAAAGAGCTACTGTTTCTCAAGATCTCCAAAAGGTTTTTGCAAGTAAAAGGCAAGATTAAGGTTTGCAAAACGAAGAAAAGGCAAAACAGGACAGAATCTGTGAAAAACAGACCAGCAGATAAAAACGAATTTTTTAGGGGTACTACTGCAACTCAAATCAAAAAACTCAGAACATACGCAAGTTTTGTAATTGTATAGAGCACGCTGTGTAAAAAAAATCAGCTCAAAAAGATGAACTGGGATTTTTCTTTGATTTTTCTAGTCACGAGGATAGAATATGTTTTCTAGACAGCATGTCACAACTTTCACTTCCCTTGTCGTATGAGGCTATAAAAGGCACAAAGCTTGAAAAATAAAGATACAGTGATGTTGCTACAGTAGTAACAATCATCAAGACCACTAACAACAGAAGAAAAGAAAAAAGAAAAACCTAAATTCGTTGCGGCCTGCCTCCCGAAAGCGCTTCTTTAGAGCCATTAGCTAGGCCTAAAGCAGAAGATCAAGTCTTTTCAAGAGAATAACTAGCCCGTGTGACGGACTCAAAAGGTAACTTAATCTTTTTCCTAGGGAAATGTTACATCCCTTTCTTTAGAGGGAATTTGAATTTGATATTCCCCTCTTTCATATCAAAAACAACACCAACTGTGCGAAGAAAATGAAGTCCCAAAATAATTGGACAAGAAGGCTCACATTCAATGTCCATAATAGTGAAATCAACGGGAACATAATTGTCATTGACAATGATAAGAACATCGTCGATCTTCCCCAAAGGTTTCTTTACGGAAGAATCAACAAGACGAACACCAAAAGAACAGGGATCAAAAGGTTTCAAATCAAGCATATCATACATTCTTTTGGGCATAACTGAGGTACTTGCTCCAACATCACCAAGAGCATAACAAGAGAAGTTATTCAATTTGATTTTTATCATAGGATCCCAACCATCTTCTAGCTTCCTAGGTATGGAGGCTTCTTGTCTAAGCTTCTCCTCCCTAACTTTGATTAGATCATTGGTGATATGCTCTGTGAAGGCAAGATTAAGTGTGCTAGTGTGGGGGTCTCTAGACATCTTGTGTAGGAAACCAATAACTTCAGGTAAAGTGCATTTGTCAAAGTCTAGGTCACTACTATCTATCAAGGAGGTAGTGATATCATTTAGGCTCACTTTTTTTAAAGCCTCTATGTTCATAGAGGTTTCTTCATCTATGGTTGAGGTGGTAGCATCACCATTGATAGGTCCAGTGGGACTAGGGGTGTGATGGGTGCTAACTGTTTGGACATCCTCAAATACTTGGATAGTGGCTACTGTGAGGTAGGTAGGAAGGCTCTTAATTCTATCCTCTTCCTCGGGAATGACTTCTGGTTTGGCTGCCATCTGGTTTATCAAGGTGGATTGGGTGTGAGACATGTTTGAAACATAGGTCTCAATGGCAGCGAGTCTAGTTTGGAGGCTGGAAATATCACTATTCATGCTCTCAAGTTGTTTGCTAATGTTTTGCAGGATAGAGGAGTGCTCATCTAACTGTCTAGAAAAGGCCTTGTTTTGTTCAAACTGTGTGTGCATATAGCTTTTGGTGCCTTTTTCTATTTCGATAAGTTTCTCATAGCTGGGTAGGTCTCTTTCCCTATAATTCTGGCTGTAGGAGTTGCTATTACCGTTCCCATAGTTTTTGGATGGAAACGCTCTAGGATTACTAGCAAAGTTGCCCCAATAAGCATTATTATTGAAGTTGTTTCTAGAGAAAAAGTTCACATCTACTTGTTCTTGAGCAACCAAAGAATTTAAAGGAACATCCTGAGGATCAATAGGAGCTTGCTTGGTAAGTAGAGACATGATAAGGTCAACCTTTTCATTTAGAGAGGAGATCTCCTCGACAGAATTTACGTCCTTACGAGTTGGAGATCTTTCGTTGTGCCACTGAGAGTAGTTCAGCATCATCTCATCAAGTAGCTTGGTGGCAACACCAAGTGTGGTTGACATAAAAGTTCCTCCCGCGGTCGAATCTAACAGGTTCTGCGAGGTAAAGTTCAAGCCTGCATAAAAAGTCTGGATAACCATCCAGGTAGTCAGTCCATGTGTGGGGCAGTTCTTGACAAGCGATTTCATGCGTTCCCAAGCTTCGGCAACGTGTTCATTATCCAATTTCCTGAAATTCATAATGTTACTCCTCAATTGGATAATCTTAGCAGGTGGGTAGTACTTCCCAATAAAAGAATCTTTGCACTTATCCCAAGAATCTATGCTATTCCTAGGCAAAGATTGAAACCAGATTTTAGCTCCGTCCCCCAAAGAAAAGGGAAAAAGCTTGAGCTTAACAACATCACCTTCTACTTCTTTATACTTTTGCATATCACATAATTCAACAAAATTATTCAAGTGTAAAGCGGCATCATCTCCAGCACCAGAGAATTGATTTCTCATAACAAGGTTTAGCAAAGCAGGTTTAATTTCATAAGAGGTAGCTGAAGTGGCAGGTGTGGCAATAGGAGTGCAGATAAAGTCACTGTTGTTGTGATTGGTGAAGTCACACAACTTGGTGTTTTCATTGGAACCCATAGTAGCAGCAGGTATTTTTGGTATTTTTTATAAGGGACACAAAAGTAAAAAAAATGAAAGGTAAACTAACAAGACTAAAAAGCAAAGATAAAAGATAGTGTGCAACTCCCCTATCTTGTAGACTGGAGTCCCCGGCAACGGCGCCAGAAATTGGCTTGATACGGTGAAGATCTCTCAATCCTCGTTGGTTACCCCAAGTGGAAGGTGAGATGTAGCGTAGCAGCAAATTTCCCTTGGTAAAGATACCAAGGTTATCGAACCAGTAGAACTCCAAGAGATACAAGAAGGTGTCACGGCGCTTGACGTGGACTTGCACACAGCAACAAATAACTTTTCTCCCAACGAGTACAGAGGAGTTGTCAATTCCTCCGGCCTTGCTGTTTACAAAGGATCAACGCAAGAGATAATAATAGTGGCAACTGAAAGTAAACTAAGAATGTAAACAGTAATGTGAAGATGGACCGGGGTCCCGTGATTTTCACTGGTGATGTCTCTCTCCCAAAAGACGATAAAAGTGATAGCGAGCTAAACAAATCACAACTGGGCAATTGACAGAATTATGAAGGCACCGCAATGCTAACTATGCTGCAAAGAAAGGAAGGGCTCAAAAGCAATGGGCAGTACGCCAAGGTCAGTAGACCAAAATCCAACTGCATCTATTACGAATCATCCACCTTGAGATATCTATCCAGAACATCTCGCTGGTATTAAGTTGCGAATCCCACCCAAAGTTTAAACTCAAAGCAACAGACAACTGCATTAAAAGAACTTTGCGTAAAGTAAAAAATCCTTGCACCCGCGGATACAAGCATCGTTGTTTTATCCCTAGTGGAAACAGCACATCCCCTAGTCTCATGTTTCTATCACGCAAGCTAGACATCAAGGGGCTGAACCCATAATCAAACATAACGCTCCCTCTTGGAGTTGCAACAAATCACTTGGCCAAAGTAAAATACGGTAACGGAGAACATGCAAGAATTTACTCAAGAACAAAATATAAAAGAGAAGAACCAAATATATTACTCATCACAATCTGAACATAGTCTCATAATCCATCAGATCCCAGAAAACTCGGCATAGCAACAGCAAAAATTACAAAGGTGCCTCGATCATGTGAGGCATCTCACGAGGTCTCGAAAGTGGAAGCACAAACAGGGGAGAGAATAACATCACATAGCTACTGGTCACGGACCCATGGTCCAAGGGAAACTACTCATGGTACATACGGGAGGCGTCCATGGCTATGGATGGTCTCCCGGAGGGGGTTCCTCCTCCCGGCAGGGTGCCGAGGCAGCTTCTCCAGGAAGCCCCAATCTAGACACGGCAGCGGCGGCGGTACAGAGGCTAGATCGTGGAAAAGAGATCAATATTAGGGGTTTACACCCCGAGGGCTAAATATAGGCGAAGGGGGCACCGAGAGGGGCCACAGGGCAGCCAGGAGGCCCCCTGGCGCAGCCTAGGGTGGGGCCGCGCCAGGGACCCTTCTGGAGTCCCTATGGTGGCCCCCCTTCCCTCCTTTGGTGTTTCCAGAAGCTTCTGGGTCGTTGATTTTTTATCTGATTTTTCCGGATTTTTTGGAGCACTTTTAATGGACGGAAAACCTGAAATACAAAAACAGCAGAAAACAGCAACTGGCAGCTGGGTGCACTGGGTTAATAGATTAGTCCAAATATGCTCAAAAGTGTATGAAAGTTCAAGCAAAACATGGCAAAGTCACACAAAACATGCATGGAGCAAGCAGAAATTATAGATACGTTTGGGACGTATCAACAACTCGAGCCATAACCTAGATCTCCACGAGACTAAGGTTGCGAAACATCATCACAGTAATCGATACGATCGGCTCTTCCTATTGAAGAGTCGATCCCACAATAGTCAAGAAGCAGGAGTAGGTCTTTACCGCACCGACGGGGCCGAACCTGGGTAACTCGCCGAGTCCTGTGCCTATGTCGACTCTCTCCTCGAATTCGCCTCGCAGCAAAGGCCCCATGATAAGTCCGACTCTACGGATATCTGCCGGGACTTTCCCACGACAACACGGGCTGTTATTCTCTTTCACTTGATAAAACTTGGTCTTTTTGCTTTATGCCTAGCTTAAAGGCGTAAAGAAAGCGCTTGTTGGGAGGCATCCCAAGATGTTTTTACTTTTGTTTTTAGTGGTCTTGATGATTGTTACTACTATAGCAACATCATTGTATCTTTATTTTCAAGTTTTGTGCCTAGTTTAGCCTCCGATTGCAAGAAAGTTCAAAAGTTGTGACGTGTTGTCAGAAAACAGATTCTGTCCTTGGATGGAAAAATTAGCCTAAAATCACCGGATCATCTTTTTGATCTGAATTTCTTTGACAGTGTGCTCTATACAATTGACTTTCGAGCGTCTGTTCTGAGTTTTTTATTTGAGTTGCAGAAGTACCCCGAAAAAATTATTTACTACCGGATGTTCTGTTTTTCGCAGATTCTGCCACGTTTTTCCTTTCCTTACTTTTCCAAGACTTGCGCTAGCTTTTTCTTTGCAAAAACTTTTTGGAAATCTTGAGAAAAAGTTAGCCCTTCAAGAAAATCTTTATTTCCAGTAGAGGCAAATTACTTTATTAAGGGTACTAACCTCTCTAATCAGCTTATGATGAGTTATGTATGAAGGGAGTTTTCAAGTGTGCGAGGGAACATGATGAAAGAAGACCCGGGGGTGTCAAAAGCTCAAGCTTGGGGATGCCCCCATGCATCCCCAAAAAATATTCAAGGAGACTCGAGCGTCTAAGCTTGGGGATGCCCCCGTGCATCCCCTTCTCCATCAAAAAGCATCAGTTTGTCCTCCGTCTCACTATATTTTTTATCACTTCATGTGTTATGTGCTATGCTTGGAGCGTCCTTCTCTTGGGTTTACTTTTAGTTTTCTTTAGCTTTGCTTGCTGTTCATAACAAGTTAGAACCCATCTTACTTTGTGTGGGAGAGAAACACGCTCCACTTCAAACTAGAACACATCATAGGATTTTCATGCTTATCTTTCTTTTGTTGTGTGTTCTTTATCTTTTCGTAGTTGTTGTCATGTTTAGCTCTTAGTTTTCATGTTTATCTTTTTCAAGAGCTTTATTTTAGTTTGTTACTGGAACTCTCTTTAGTTTTCATGTTTATCTTGTTAAGAGAGTTGGTTGTTGCATTGAGTTGTGTCTTGTCTTGGAAGTAGGTAATTGAGGTTGTCGTAGTAACTTGCAATAGTTTTCAGGTATTGTTGTGAGTAATGTTTGAACTTTTGGTTTGAAGAGCTCTAGCCTATTAGTGATAGGTGTCGTATTTTGCGCAATCCGTGGTTATTTTCAAAAACTAGTTGAGAACTCTAGCCACTAGATAGATAACTAATCTTTGGAGGGATCGGATATTAGAGTACACCCACGTACCATGAGTCGAGGATGCGCAAGGATAACCAAACCCCCATACACTCCTCCTCGGGGTAGTTTTCTCTTTGTGAACCTCCTTATTAGATTGAGAGTTACCGATAATAAGTGCATGAGTTCTTCGGACTAATGTAAGTATTGAAAGTTGACACTTCCACCTCCTCATATTTGCTAGCCTCTTCGGTACCGTGCATTGCCCTCTTCTCACTCCGAGATTTGGCGTCCACCTTGCCGATGCATCCAAACCCTTGGCATAATACGCTCTGTCATCATAAACCTCCTTATATCTTTCCTCAAAACATCCACCATACCTACCTATCAAGGCATTTCCATATCCTTCCGAGATATATTTCCATGCAACATCCACCTTCTCATGACTTGATCTTCATGTCATACATGTTCCTCCTACATTGGCAGAGGCATACATTTGCATACATCATGATAGCTACATCTTCTTCATGTTGAGTACCTTGTAAAGTGTGAAGATCTTCTATACTTCTTGTAAAATAGAGTGTTGCCCTTAAGTGAGGAAAAGATCCCAAAGAGGACAAAACTAAAAGATCCCAAAGAGGTCAAATGAGAGTTAAATAGAAAGAGCCATTGAGGCCACCAAAAAATACAAATAAATACAAAAAAAGAGAAAAAGAAAATAAAAAAGAGAGAAGGGGGCAACACTACTATTCCTTTTGAAAGATCCACACTCGTACTCCCTCTTATACCTTGTGCTCCATAGAGATGATCATATATGCATATATCTATGTGGGGACCTTCATACTATAGAAATTGGCTTGTATATTCCAATGATGAGCCTCCTCAAACGAGCTCTAGGTCTTCTTGAGCGTGCAAGTTGGATGCAACCCCACTAGTTCCATTGGAGAGCTTACCCTAGCTCATATGTGCATCTGTTGCATTGCAATCCCTATTCCTCACATCATATCTATCATTTGACTTTCTCTCGCCTATGATTGTCCTCATTGATGTGAGCCTTTCACACCTTTTTTTCTTCCTCCTCCACCATATCTCTCTCTTTTCCATCCTAAGTGTCAACTCTCGTGCTTACGCTCATCCATTGCATGAGTGCTCAAAATATCGAAAGGGAGTGGATCAAATTGACTTGTACCTGGCTAGTGGTCTGGGGACAAGTCAAGATAAGATTCCAAAGAAGACTAAGTGTGAAACCTTAGTAGATTGAGTTCTCAAAAAATACATATTTTCTCTCGTATTCCCATCTCCCACTTCTTGCATGCAAACACCATCTGGAGACATTCGAGTCACGGACAGCAAGAGCTCTTGCACCTTTATGTTCTTATGTTGCTTGTTTCAATGCTAATATAGACTCTTGCTTGTTATGACTTGAATTGAATTACATACCTTGATTGCTTTACTTACAAAGTTCTTATATGGTTGTTAGCATGTTACCACAGAAATTATGCTTGTTATCATTTACCTACTCAAGGACGAGCAGGAATTAAGCTTGGGGATGTTGATATGTCCCAAACGTATCTACAATTTATGCTTGCTCCATGCATGTTTTGTGTGATATTGCTATGTTTTAGATACACTTTCATACACTTTTGATCATATTTGTACTAACCTATTAACTCAGTGCACCCCAGTGCCAGTTCTTGTTTTCTGTTGTTTTTCTATTTCAGAATTCCCCCATATTAAAAATGCTCCAAAAATTACAAGAAATACAATAAAAAAATCACCGAGGAGGGGACAGAGGGGACCCACCACGGCCCCGGGAGCCCTCCCAGCGTGGCCTAGGGTAGGGCCGCGGCAAGGGGCCATCTCGACCCCTGGTGGCCCCCCTGGCTGCCCCCTTCGCCTATATATTCTCCGTCACGGCAAACCTCCGAAGACAGAACCCTTTTTCGTGATCTCGCCTCTGTTCCGCCGCCGCCGTGCTTCCAAGATCAGGAGCGCCAGCAGACCTCTTCTCGGCACCCTTACGGAGGGAGGATTAACCTCCGGGAGCTTCTCCACCACCATGGATGCTTCCCGGATGATCCGTTAGTAGTCCACCTTGGACCATGGGTCCATGATCAGTAGCTATGTGATATTCTCCTCCCCTCTTTGTTCTTCATGGATTCGACCTTGTGAGATGCCCTACATGAGCAAGGCACATATGTAATTCTTTCTGTTGTTGCTATGCTGAGTTTGCTGGGATCTAATGGATTATGAGACTATGTTCAGATTATGATTTAGTAATATATTAGGTTCTTATCTTTTATATTTTAGTTCTTGAGTAATTCATGCATGTTCTCCGTTGTTGTTTTTTGCTTTGGCCAAGTAGTAGGTAGTGACTCCAAGAGGGAGCTTTATGCTTGATTGTGGGTTCATGCCCCCTGATGACTAGCTTGAGTGACAGAAACATGAGTCTAGGGGATGTGATGTTGGCACAAGAGGGAAAACAACGGTGCTTGTAATCGCAGTTGTAAGGATTGTTTACTTATGAAAAGTTCTTTTAATGCAGTTGTATGTTGCTTTGGGTTTACACTTTGGGTGGGGCTCACAACTTAATACCAGCGAGATGTTCTGGATAGATATCTCAAGGTGTATGATTAGTAGTAGATGCAGTTGGATTTCGGTGTACTTATTTTGGCGTACTGCCCATGCTTTTGAGCCTCTTCCTTTCTTTGCAGCATAGTTAGCATCGCGGTGCGTTTTTAATCCTGTCAATTGCCCAGCTGTGAATTTTTTACCTCGCATGGTTGTTTTATCGTCTTTTGGGAGAGAGACATCACTAGTGAACATCATGGGACCCCGGTCCATATTTCCACCACTGTTACACCTCCAATTTATTTCCTGCTTTTACTTTCTAGTAGCAATCATTATCATTATCCCTTGCGTTTGATCCTTTGTAAGCAACAAGACTGGAGAGATTGACAAACTCTCTGAACTTCGTTGGGAGAAAAATTACTTGTGTGTGCAGGTCCAGGTGAAGTAAGCAACCTTGAGGTTGTGAACGGCGCCATTGTTCACTTCACCACCTACTTGTCGACCTTGGAGTCCTACTGGTCGATACTCAACCTTGGTATCTTCACCAAGGGAAACTTGCCGCTACTCTACATCTCACCTTCCACTTGGGGTAACTAACGAAGGGCGAGAAGCCGTTATCATCTCTCGTGTATCAGAAGCCGCAGTATCCTCCCTTATGCGGTCGGAGGCCTGGAAATCTGGACAAGGAGTGGGATGGAGGCTGTCACGCCGATACCATCTCTTTCCGGTGGGGGAATGGCATTTCTAGCGGCGGAACAACGATTAAGGGCAGAAGTGTGGCGACGGCATCGGCATGGCGGCGAGAAGGAAAAAGCGCGTGTGGCCGAATCTGGGCGAGACATAATCGTTTCTCGCCTAACATTGGTGGCCCATGCGCCACATTTCCTTCCGCCGAAACCCCCAAGTACGTATGTTTAGCCTGGGATCACCAGGGAAAAAATGGGCTTAGACGACGGTAATCGACTTCCTAGGGGCTTGACTGGGGGTTTTTTTGTGTCAGAAATTTTTTTGTCCCAACAGGCGCCTTGGGGGAATATTGGGGCATGGCTGAAGATGCTCCTAGTAGTGCAGTAATCTATTTTTTCTCGAATATGAACGAGTGTGCGTATCATATATGGTGTAGAAGGAAGGGAAAGAGTCCCAAGGAATAGAGTTTACATGATAGTTACATGCGGGGTTATTCCCTCATCCACCTCAGACAGTGCAACTCAACAACTCCCTAGCCTCCCACCTAGGCGATCGTGTGTGACGCCCCCGATTTACGATCATGTACTAATCATCTACGCACTATACATTATAATAATAAGGGTGTCACGGTAAGAATATCACAACACAACACTATAAATAAAAATAACACAAACTATATAATAAAAGCCAGGGCCCATGAGGGCTCGAATACAACAGCTCGAGTTACACAAAAGGTCAATGTAAGCAATAGTATCTGAATACAGACACAAGGTACACATGATTTGCCTTAAGAAGGATAGCAAAAAAACAACGATCGAAAAGGCGCAGGCCTCTTGCCTGGGAACCTCTGAACTACTCCTGGTCGACGTGAACTTCACGTCGTAGCAAGCATCGGGGATCTTCTGCTCCTGGACTCCAAGCTCCAACGTCTGATTGGATCAACCGTGTAAAAAGAAAACAATGCGGGGAGAAAAGCAACGGTGAGTATGTAGCATACTCAGCGAGACTTAAACCCAAGAATTCTAAGCATTTATGCATTTGTATCAAAATGGAACAAGAAACTATATGGTTGGACTACAAGACAGAAGTACCAGGGTAAGGGGGAAGACCTAGCCTATCGAAGACTAGCATATTCAAGCGATCTTGCAGCAATAGATGAGAACAGACAACAGTTTATGGGGTTGCATTACTAATGATATATATAGCAGTAATAACAACAAGTCCCGAGATTCCTTCTCGACAACCCTGCGAGAAAGCAATCCCGGGAACAATATAACAGTTTATATCATAACAATAATACTTCAAGTTGTAGTTGCGGATACGGATACAACACCGAGCGTCCTGTTACCATGGACACGGCTATTCGAATAGATTTCCTCCCTACAGGGGTTGCCCTACTGTTACCCTACACGCTCAAACCCTCGGGTCGCATACACCTTATTCAGGCATGTCCGACCAAGGAAATCCGACACGACGTAGTCCTACCTAGGCTCGTCAGAGAGGTCCCCGCAGGTCTACAGTCCTAAGCGCAAGGGGGTCTTGGGCCATCTCCCCTCGCCCACCGGGTCGTTGTGCGCCAGGTGGATACCAGCCAACTCTTCAAGGATGACGATCCGACCCAACCACAATGCTGAACTGGACATCTTTCAGAGTTGTCGATAGAATGTACGCCACCGAGGATCCCACACTCGTAATCCTACTGTAACGACCCGGTTCCTCACAAACCGGAGTCTCTGTGCATTCTGTGCTAGTCCCTGGATCAATAGCTAGCACACACAGTACATGATGTAATATCAAGAATAAACCACATGTCATATATATTACATCGAAGATCCAGTATTACAATAAAGCATACCTGCATAGCTCAAGGCTAGCTTACAAATAGAATACAACGGAAAAACAATAAAGAGCTTCGTGGCGTCCATCAACTCCAGCGGCAAGTTGAGTATAGACATCGTAACCCTACATCGTACCACTTATTCGTCGCATATTATCCTGCAACACCGAAGGTTACAGCCCGAACACGGGTCAGTACATCTGATTTGTACGGCAAGTCCCGCGAAAAATTATATAACAGACCTACATCTACATGTAAGAATAAGTCAAAGGAAAGGCTTATGGTTTTATTTTGCAGAAAGCTGATTTTTCCCTCACATACTACAACTAATCAAATTTTAATTTATCTTGCTAGTCCTAAGTATGGTTGAATCGGGCTACACCAATTCCAACCATCCCTTTATTAAAAGTTCCCACTCAAATTCTTATTAAGGTGAATTATCTTTCAAGACCATCCAACAACAATAATGCCCAGTTGCTCAAAGTTGTCCGTAACCGTGGACACGGCTAATCATGATCAGTTTTTACACTCTGCAGAGGTTTGTACACTTTCCCCACTGGACTCAACCCGAAGATTGATACATAGTCTTTCAGAAGAGGTTGCCTCCACCCTTTGGTAGCCGGTACACCTATCATATCTACATCAGCTAGCTACCAGGGCCAGGTTCCCCACAACTTACTCATCTAAGCCAGAGCCCATATAGCCAGTGGTTGTACATGGAAGCTACTAGTCACACTGTCTGTCCGATCTTTTTGAGCCTGGACGACGCCCACTGCATTCAGAGGGTAAGCGCCATGACGCACCCGGTTCACCACCAAAACAACTATTCGCGAAGCATTTAGCCCTGGTCCCTCCTTATCCAAGGCATGAGCACCAGGATGCATTCTCTGCCCGTCCAGAGGTGATTTCTATTTAAGTTTGCTAGACAAGTCATTACTCCTCACATAGCTCAATGATAACTCAACCAATCCCCGTCTACAAAGCAATAGCAGTATATAACAACCACGATCCTAGGGCGACAATGAAATGCAAGGTCAGAGCATGGCTATCCTACTAGGTTTAAATCATATCTAATATATAGTCCTACACATGCATAGAGTGATAATTTGCTACATGCATAATAGAAAATATCGGTTGAGGTATGGTCAAAGTGTAACTTGCCTTATACATTCGATGCAGTTCTTCGCTCCCACGGTCCAGTCAACTCTACTCGTCACACTCCGAGCAAATCTATTGCAAACGAAGGAACTCGAAGAAGCAATCACATCACAAGGAAAAAAATCAACAAACAAACACAAAGGTTTTAGAAACAAAACAAAAAGGGCTTTGAAGTGCAAAGGTGTCGATGTGCTCGAAGGTGATCGGTGGAAGTGAACTCGAGAGAGTCAACAGATACGGATTCATCGGTAAGAAATCGTGATCATGGACATTTATGAATTCAAGGTGAATATCATGCCCACATGAAAAGTGTGTGAACCTTACCGATAACATCTCTCAAGTGATCCGATATGCAAAAAGAATCACGTGAACGGAATACTACAACGCAGGTCATAGTAAGTGCAACATTGAATTGAAATTGAATTTGAACAGATCAATAAACTTGCGAAATTTTTTATACACATGATATAGACAGAAAATACATGGAACCAGTGATCCAACGCAAAAAGAATCACTCGATTTGGATCAACGGTTTAAAAGATACAACCACCGATATTTGAATTTGAATTTAAAATAAATTCAAATTCAAAAGTGTTCAAAAGTTTGAAAAGTTGATTTTATGCTAAAGTACAGAACAACACGAGCGTGTAGCAAAAAGAATCACCTAATTCCGATACACGGTTTAAAAGATACGGCTACGAAGCTTATAGGGTGCAAACGGTGAAAAATGACCTATTCGTGAATAAAATAAAAGTTTATGTCGCAGACAGATCCTTTTCACTAT
Organism: Bromus sterilis; assembly: GCA_950022295.1. NCBI lineage: Eukaryota > Viridiplantae > Streptophyta > Magnoliopsida > Poales > Poaceae > Bromus > Bromus sterilis. The sequence continues at coordinate 239,117,307 of OX465596.1, forward strand.
AGGACAAAATTGCTGACGTACCGATGACGTGGCGATGGCACGGAAACCGAGGTTCGCCGGGCACGAAAACCGAGGTTCGCCGGCACGAAAATCGAGGCGGCGGCGGCACAGAAACCAAGGTTCGCCGGCACGTAAATCGAGGCGGCGTTGGCACGGAAACCGAGGTTCGCCGGCACGAAAATCAAGGTTCACCTCACGGAAATCGAGGCGGCGGCGGCACGGAAACCGAGGTTCGTCGGCACGGAAAACGAGGTGGCGGCGGCACGGAAACCGAGGTTCGGGCGATTTAGGGTTTCTGGAAAAAACAAAAAAGAAAATTTTTTGAAATCTTGCCCGGAAAAAAAATTTGAAATCCGTCTTCGGCTCAAATTGGGCCGGCTCGGTACGCATTTTCTTTTTCTTTAAAAACCGAAACTTCAAACAATTGTAGAAAAATAAATACTTATCAGAAAAATATGAAATAAACTTCTAAATTCATCAAATAATACAAAGAAATTTATTTAATGAATACATTTTCCAAAAAGTAAAATAAAAATAAAAAAAATTCTAAATACTTTATTTAAATATAAAATACTTTTCATAAATCAAATAAAGTCCGTTAAATTATTAAAAGAATTTTTATTTGGTCAAAAGCATTGACAAACCATTTCTAAATAATAAACTATAAATTTTAAAATTGTTACACCAATAAATAATTTGGTAAAATAAAAATATCCCGTTGGAATACTTTTCAACTCTTTTGAACTATTTAATAAATCATTTCAAGGAAATAAAAACTCTCTTAGCATTATAAAATCACTAAAATAATTTTAGAGTTATTTATAATACTCAAAATAAATTTTAAAAACTTGAAAGTAATATTCTAAATATTTTCCAACTTTATTAAAAAGGGGATAAGTCATTTTATATCCTCTCAAATGAATTTCCTTGAGTTGAAAAATGTTTTGAATATTCAGAAGAACTCTAATAAAGATTTAAAACATTTTCCAAACTTTTAATATGTTGAAGGAGTCATATTACCTTCTCTCATTTTGTTTTGTTAGTTTTATTTTAAATAATAAATTCCAAAAACACCAAGTATGAATATTAGGGAAAGTCATTTTATTCCCTCTCTTTTTAATATTCAATAAACTACAAAAGTTTGAAATCCCAGAGAAAATCAAACACATCAAGCAAACAATCATTATCTATTTAAATTTTATTAACATTCCAAAATTCGGAGAATTTTGGGATGTTACACCTACGTGAAGGTAGCGCGTATAGGCCTTTGGCCATCTCAGATCACTGACACCGATCTATTAAGCGCATTATTATTAACAACTCGCGGGGACGACCGTTATCGTCGCTCCGACTGGGTAACACAATGGACAACGAAGAGCAGTCAAGCCCACCTCTCTCTCCAGGTGCCACCTGCCCTGTCGTCCCGTCAAATCTCGCGGGCACCCTTAGGGGTAATTCCGTCTACTTACCTTATCTCGCAAGCAACCTAGGAGTCACTCGACTTTCGTGGTACAGGGGTAACTCTCGCGGACAACGATCAGGGTCCAAGCCCACCGTACGTCAATATTCCCTCCCTGTCGTCCCGTCGCAATACCTCTCACGGGCACCGTTGGGCCACCCGACTTCTTACCTTTCTTGCGTCCGATGAAGTTGCAATAATGTAAAGTCTTGCGTCCACTCCCCAGAGTGATCGCGGCCCGCTAACTAAACCTAGTAGACTAACATGGTGCAGGGCCAACTGCTGAATATTGCATAATTATAATAGGCGACATAGGATAAAGGAAGGTACATCATAGGGCGAAAAAAAACAGGTCATACAGCAGAATAGGAATTTTAACGTTGCAGCGGCCATGCCTAGTGCAAAGAATAATACAGAAAGATAGGAGATATATGGGAGAGGGGATGGGGCACTGCTTGCCTAAAAGCTCGGTAGCAAGGGGCTGATCGTCGACGTAGTAGTCGTACTCGGTGGTGTCGTCGACGGCAGTATCGGAGTCTATCGAAGAAGAAAGGGGGGAAGAAACAATAAATACACGACAATAATAGCAACACAGATAAAACGCATGACAATACGTTAAGCTAGAGGTGAACTAACGCGGTGCTACTCGTTGCAGATGAAACGGGAATCTAACCAGCTATTTTACCGGCTCCGGGTGATTACCAGACAGAGGCACCGGAGGGGGAATGTTCCACGTTCCGTATGTTAGAGGGGGTGGTGGTTATACGAATAGCGTATTCATATTTGCTTTCTTTAACTGGTCGAGATTTATATATAAATTATTTTCAATGTAGTTACAGTTTAACAGATATTGATTTTCAAAGTATTATTCATTTTAATCAATTACTGGAATATCTTTTATTAATAAACCTAACATTATCCACAATCTTAACCACAATAGTGCCACTGACAAGAGAGACCCACTTGTCATTCACAGGGGTGTTTGACTGGTCAAACCGAACCAGTGGGACCCATGTGTCAGCCAAAGTTTATTTAATAAGTATATTTATTTATCTAAACAGTACAGGGGCCCACAAGTCATACTCATAGAGGCATTTTAATCTAACATTTTTATTTTTCTGGTTTAGTTTACTTGACAGATCATTAAGGGGCTAATTATCCCTGGCTGGCCCACTAGTCAATGGGACAAGCCCACTAGCCTAACCACGGGGGCACACACCGGCGGCCAGGAGCACGGCGGCCAGGCCGTTCCGACCAGAAAGGGGAGGGGCCACGGCGGGGTCGTGCATGCAAGGCACGAGTGCGGACAGGAAGGCGTGCGGTGCGCGATCTGTGGAGCAATGGGCACGGCCAGGGGACGGCGGACGCGCGTGGGGTCTGTGGCGGCCGTGCGCACGGGCGCGGCTAGGGTATGACTAACAGGGCACGGAACGAAGGGGCGGGAGAGAGGAATCAGCGCGGCTGCTCACTGGGAAGCTCGAGGAAGTCTCGGGGAAGCCAGAGGGGGTCGGGGTGGAGCGGTTCCAAGCACGGGGTGGCGATCACAGGTCTGGCGGTCCTCTAGGGCATGGTGGGGTGGCGGGGCACGGCCAATGGCCACTGTGGTTACAACGGCGTGGCGACGAGGCGCCCGCGGACGGCTCGGGGAGGAGCAGGAGAGAGGGAGGGGGATATTTGAGGCTAGGGTTACGTATCAGGGCACTGGGGTTAGGGTCGACCTTATACCCGCCGACGACGGCGGAATGGTCGCCACGGCGGCACGACGCGGCGTGGATGCGTGCCACGCACTGGAGGTGAACAGGAGAAGGAAGAAGGAGGTGGAAGTGGGCTGGGCCAGGTGGCCCGGCTGGTTGTTGCACTGGACGTAGGATAATCTTTTTCCAATTTCAAGTTTCTATCAAGCATTTTCCCATCTGTTTTATTTTGGACCCCTCAAAAAATCTGTTTTATTTTGGTTTGACCCCATTTGAATTTAAGAAAATGTGCAATTGACCCCAATATTCACAATAAATGTTTATTCACTGTTACGAAAAGTTTGGAGCACAAATAAATTCATTTGAATTTTGTCTTAATTTTAGAATAAACTAAGTGGCTGTTTTGGCACTGATTTAATTAAGTTAGGGCATCTAAATATTTTATGAAATGTTTCTTTTTTTCTTTAACACAACTCATTGATTATTTCTAAATTAAAGAAAGAAATCCCCAATTTTTGGTGCGACTTTATTTTGCACCTTTAAGTTGAAATTTCCAGGAGCAACTTAATATTCCACAATTATTGGTTTCACTTTTATAAGTATCGTGGGATTACTTGCAATATGAAGAACATTTTTGTTTAATTATTTCAAGAAGTTTAATTTTTCTTTGCTAATTGAATTTTCAAGCAACGGACAATCAAGCATGGCAAAATATGATGCCATGGCATTTTAATTAGGCAAACAAAATGGTTAGGATTTGGGGACGTTACTTTGCGTAAGGAAGTCTTGTGGCAGTCCTCGGAGCAAACCCGTGCAGCTCCACGCTTTACTCTCAACGGCGATGTGACCTAGTACCTGGTGCACCGATGGGCTTGCACCCTCAAATAGGATCGCATTTCGATCCTTACATAGTAGTGCAGGAATCATGAACGAAGAATAAAACCTGCCCCTTGCCCTAGAACGCAAACATACCCCATGGCAAGAACTCAACACAAACGGGTCAATAGCTCCTGTGCGACGTTTTTTCTATGAATTGGAAAGAACTCGACGGATTTCGCTAGAATGCCTGTGGTGCGAGTGAAAATAGCCCAGGCACGACATGGCCCTTAAGCTCTCTCGTTGGCTGTTAGCGGGTTGGGCCCACCATTCATCCACGTAGCTGTGGTTCCCAGACGGCGACGACATGGATCTGTTTATTACAAGTGGGGCCTCACACGTCTAGTCAGCCTAGGGCCCCTGCCTCTGTTCATGGCGGAACCATCTCGAGGCGCTGATTTTTTTTCCCATTTCCCCTCCAGGGTTTTCACTCCACGCGCCACCGCCGTCCATCAGTGTGGGTTTTTCACTGCCACGCGTCGCCGTCCATTAGTGTTGGTTTTTCACTGCCATGCGCCGACGTACATCAGTGCGGGTTGTTCTATCGTCTCGGAATCTCCGGAAATCAATCCTGTCGGCGACGGCAGATGGATGGGGCGAGGCGAGCGGCGGCGCGAGTAGGGGAGAAGCGGCAATCTTCGTCGAACCCGGCCGCGACGCAGCGGTCGCAATCGCAGGTAACAGCGACCCCCGACGTGTGAGGGTGGAGGATGGGGTGGTGCGGGTCGACGGTCGAAGAGGGGACCGGCGGCCCGATTTGTGACTCGGGCCAAAGAGTGGCGGCGTCATCGGATTTTGGTGAAGCAGGTGTTGAAGCAGGCGTGGGTTCGTCACGGCTACAGCGGCAAGGGTTTTCGTGGTTGCCGTCATTCACCGCGGAGGTCGAGACAGAGGATTGCCTCGTTGCGCAACATTGATGCCGGCGACCAGAGCAGCTCGGGCCGGAGCTGGTCGAGTAGGATTCAACGCGAGCCGAGCGTGTACTTAGAAGTAGTGGTGCCCTTGGAGGATTTCAGTATAGTTGCCGGGCTGGCGGAGGACACATTGGTGTGCTCTGAAATTCTCTGCGAGCTGAAATTGTTGAAATTCAGTCAAGCTTCAGAGCCAGCTACAACAAAAGAGACAGCGGAAATTCAGATTGAGCGCTTGGGGATTAGTTTCAAAATATAGTTAGCTGCAAACTGTAATTTAGTTTGTCCAGCGTTTGAGTATTACTTTTGAGGTGCAATTTAGTTTGTGAATATAGTTAGATGCAAATTATAGTTTAGTTTGTCCGGCGCTTGTGAATTACTTTTGGGGTGAACTGGTCATGTAATCACTCTGGCGAACACCTTGCGTGCGTGCTTGGTTACATGCCGATTTTGGCTCTGCTATATGGAACCCAATCTTATGTGCAGGCTTATAAATGATGTCATCCATAGAATGTTTCTCTTTTTTATGGTTTATAATTTTTAATTGGGATGCCACATTATTTTTATACAAACCATATTTGTAACCAAATGTATCAAAAAAAATGAGCCGCCACATTAGTTTTTATACAAACCAAGATTTCACACCACATTTGTAACCAAATGTACTTATGAAATAGTTCTTGTTTATTTTTTTTATACAAACCCATAATTCAAACCACATTTCTGGCCAAATGGCTTTTTCAGAAAGTTTGGTTTCCACCATGTCTAAAACAGCCAAATAAATTTGTAACAAACCCATAATTATTATTTTGAATTTTTATGGTCATTCCAAATTTGGTCAAACCCATTTATAACCAAGTTTTTTTAAACAAGTTATAAACTTGAAAATGGAAAACCAAGCCTAGATCTATTGGGGTTGTTAGTGTATGACAAAGTAAGAACATGTGCATTGGTTTTCCATTTTTATGATTTTTTTTAATTTTTGAAGGTCATTCCAAATTGGTCAAGCCTAAGTTTGACCAATATTTTAACAAGTTTTAAACATGAAAATGGAAAACCAAGCCTGGATCCTTCTTAGTCACCATAAAATGAAGTTTTTGTGATGTTTTTGAAAGTTTCAACTTCAAAGTTTCAAAACCACTTGTGTTCAGCCATGGGAGTTGATGTTAGAGTTTAAAGATTACACTAGCATATCTTGCTTGAATGCATATACACCTTGTTTATGAATTGGAGGTGTTAGTATATGACAAAGTAAGAACATGTGCACTGGTTTTCCATTTTTTTTAGTTTTTTTTCGATTTTTTAATAGTCATCTCAAATTTGGTCAAACCTAAGTTTGACCAACATTTTAACAAGTTTTAAACATAAAAATGGAAAACCAAGCCTGGATCCTTCTTAGTCACCATAAAATGAAGCTTTTGTGATGTTTTTGCAAGTTTGAACTTCAAAGTTTCAAAACCAGTTGTGTTCACTCATGAGAGTTCATGTTAGAGTTTACAAATTACACTAGCATATCTTGCTTGAATGTATGTACACCTTGTTTATCAGTTGAAGGTGCTATTATATGACAAAGTAAGAACATAAGCACTGGTTTTCCATTTTTTGAATTTTTTTTAATTTTTGATGGTCATCTCAAATTTGGTCAAACCCAAATTTGACTAACATTTTAACAAGTTTTAAACGTGAAAATGGAAAACCAAGCCTTGATCCTTCTTAGTCACCATAAAATAAAGCTTTTGTGATGTTTTTGAAAGTTTCAACTTCAAAGTTTCAAAACCACTTGTGTTCACCCATGAGAGTTCATGTTATAGTTTAAAGATTACACTAGCATATTTTGCTTGAATGTATGTACACCTTGTTTATCAATTGGATGTGCTAGTATATGACAAAGTAAGAATATGTGCATTGGTTTTCCATTTTTTTTTTGAATATTTTTAAAAAATTTATGCTCATCTTAAATTTGGTCAAAACCAAGTTTGACCAACATTTTAACTAGTTTTAAACTTAAAAATGGAAAACCAATCCAGGAGCTTCTTAGTCACCATAAAATGAAGCTTTATGATGTTTTTGAAAATTTCAACTTCAAAGTTTTAAAACCACTTGTGTTCACCCATGAGAGTTCATGTTAGAGTTTAGAGATTACACTAGCATATCTTGCTTGAATGAATGTACACCATATTTATCAATAGGAGGTGCTAGTATATGACAAAGCAAGAAAACGTGCACTGGTATTCAATCTTTTTGAATTTATGAAGGTCATCTCAAATTTGGTCAAACCCAAGTTTGACCAACATTTTAACAAATTTTAAACTTCAAAATGGAAAAAACCAAGCCTGGATCCTTCTTAGTCACCATAAAATGATGTTTTTTTGATGTTTTCCAAAGTTTCAACTTCAAAGTTTTGAAACCACTTGTGTTCACGCATGAGAGTTCATGTTAGAGTTTAGAAATTACATTAGCATATCTTTCTTGAATGTATGTACACCTTATTTATCAATTGGAGGCACTAGTATATGACAAAGCAAGAACATGTGCACTGGTTTTCCATTTTTTTGATTTTTTTAATGTTTGAAGGTCATCTTAAATTTGGTCCCACTCAAGTTTGATCAACATTTTAACAAGTTTTAAAATTGAAAATGGAAAACCAAGCAAGGATCCTTCTTAGTCACCATAAAATAAAGCTTTTGCGATGTTTTTGAAAGTTTCAACTTCAAAGTTTCAAAACCACTTGTGTTCACCCATGAGAGTTCATGTTAGAGTTTAGAGATTACACCAGCAGATTTTACTAGAATGTATGTACACCTTGTTTATCAATTGGAGGTGCTAGTATATGACAAAATAAGAACATGTACACTGTTTTTCTTTTTGAATTTTTGAAGGTCATTCCAAATTGGTCAAACCAAAGTTTGACCAACATTTTAACAAGTTTTAAACTTCAAAATGGAAAACCAAGCCTGGATCCTTCTTAGAACGATAAAATGAAGCTTTTATGATGTTTTTGAAAATTTCAACTTCAAAGTTTCAAAACCACTTGTGTTCACCCATGAGAGTTAATGTTAGAATTTAGATATTACACTAGCATATTTTGCTTGAATGTATGTACACCTTGTTTATCAATTGGAGGTGCTAGTATATGACAAAGCAAGAACATCTGCACTGATTTTCCGATTTTTTTTTAATTTTTGAATGTCATCTCAAATTTGGTCAAACCCAAGTTTGACCAACATTTTAACAAGTTTTAAACTTGAAAATGGAAAACCAAGCTTGGATCCTTCTAGTCACCATAAAATGAAGTTTTTGTGATGTTTTTGAAAGTTTCAACTTTAAAGTGTCGAAACCACTTGTGTTAACCCATGAGAGTTCATGTTAGATAATTACACTATCATATCTTGCTTGAATGTATATACACCTTGTTTATCAATTGGAGGCGCTAGTATATGACAAAGCAAGAACATGTGCACTGATTTTCCATTTTTTGATTTTTTTTAATATTTAAAGGTCATCTCAAATTAGGTCAAACTCAAGTATGACCAACATTTTAACAAGTTTTAAACTTGAAAATGGAAAACCAAGCATGGATCCTTCTTAGTCACCATAAAATGAATCTTTTGTGATGTTTTTGAATGTTTCAACTTCAAACTTTCAAAACCACTTGTGTTCACCGATGAGAGTTCATGTTAGAGTTTAGAGATTACACGAGCATATCTTACTTGAATGTATGTACACCTTGTTTATCAATTGAAGGTGCTAGTATATGATAAAGTAAGAACATGTGCATTGGTTTTCTGTTTGTTTTTTTTTTGAATTTTTTTGAAGTTTTTTATGCTCATCTCATATTTGGTGAAACCCAAGTTTGACCAACATTTTAACAAGTTTTAAACTTGAAAATAGAAAACCAAGCCTGGATCCTTTTTAGTCACCATAAAATGAAGCTTTTGTGATGTTTTTGAAAGTTTCAGCTTAAAAGTTTCAAAATCACTTGTGTTCACCCATGAGGTCCAAAGGTAGGGTAAACATCCCTATTTCTAAGCAAGTTTTTTTCCATCGTCTCTAAAACAGCCAAATAAATTTGAGTTGTTAGTATATGAAAAAATAAGAGGATGTCCACTGGTTTTCGATTTTTTTATTCTTTTGAAATTTTTATGCTCATTTCAAATTTGGTCAAACCCAAGTTTGATCAACATTTTTGAAACATTCTTCAAACTTAGATCTACCACTGTTTCTACCATTTTCACACAAGTTACTATCATTTTTCTAACATTTGTCAAACAATTTTTGAAAAATTTCAAACAAATTTGAAACATTTTTAAACAAGTTTGTAGGCACAGCAACAGGATTTAATTCTCACGGTGCGCCTTTTAAGTTTTGGGTCATAGCCCACCTAGTATCCCAGTCTCTTTCGGATACCCGTCTCTTTCGCAGGCCACGGCCCAGCCTCTCGTTCCCCTCCTCTACTTATACGGAGAAATGTGTCGTACCCTAGCTATTTCCCATCCAGATCTGCTCCACTCTCCTCGCTGGCGACCACCGAATCCACGCTTTCCAGCCCCGCCGCCGCAGATCCGTGCGACGATCATGAGGCCCAGATCTTCTAGCTCGCGCGGTGGGCTTCCGGCGGCAGAAACCGCGGCGACAGAGATCTCAATGGGGAAAAGCGGCCGGCGCCGGACTAAGACCCCGAACAAGCGGCGCGGCTTGCTTCCGATGCTGCTCGAAAGCGCGACGCGCGAAGGTACACCAACTGGGGCTCGTGCCGCCGCGTGTGTATGCTAGGCGCGAGTTGGAGGAGTACGACCGCAAGATGGCGGCAGCGCCAGTGGTAGCTCCTCTGGCGCAGGTGGCCAGTGGAGCTCCACCATGGCGTACGCTCCTCTGCCGCCTCTGAAGAGGGAGGAGAAGGAGCAGGCTTGGCACCGGCCCCCGTGCGCCCCGTCTTTCTGCCGGGGGACTACATCGACGACGGCGACCTCGACGTCCTCATCGAGATAATGAATCGCACCAAGGACGACGAGCAGAAGCTCAATGCGCGCCGGGAGTTGGGAGAGGAGCTCGACGAGTTCCGCCTCCGCCAAGCCATCGAGAGATCCCGCGCCGACATGCCGTGGGGCACCTCCGACTCCAACTAAGCGGTGGTGCCGCCTCCGCACCCCTAGGGCTCAGGGAGCTAATTTTGGAGATCGACTAGGAGTAGGAGCTGCAGAACTAGCTAGACTTAGGGTAGATTTAGGTACTCGAAGTAATCAAGGTAATCTGTGGGCTCAGGTCAGCCGTGTGGCTTTTACTCCGACGAGCCCGCCATTGATGTAATCGCAACCAATAATCGCAGTAATCGAATCTATGTTTCTAAACTCTGTCTAAATTGTTTGAATTTGGTTGATTTCGGTTGAATGCTTGTAAAAATGGGGTGCTTGTCTGAAGCGGGGCTCGCCGAAGAAGAAGAGGGAGGATGCGCGCGCAGGGGAACGATTTAACGGTCGTCGCTGCGGTAGGGACATGGCCATGTCGCTGACGTCTGAGTCCCATGTCGACGTGGATAAGCTATGGGTCCCACCTGGCTCCCTGTTAGACCAAGTATGTGATCAGAGGGGGAGGGGGTGAATGATCACTTCAAAATTTTGCATAAAACTATGAAGTGAAGCATAACTCAGCAACCGAAGAGATTCAACAGAAAGGTAAACATTGAAGTAGAACATGATTGAAGCATAACATAGCGAATCAAAAGAATCGAATCAATTGCATTGAAGCATATCACTGAAGCAATTGATAAACTGAATGTAAGTGCGGAAAGTAAAACGAACTCTTGACTCGACGATGTTTGTTCGACCAGTTCACACTCTGCAAAGTGCTACGTCTGGTTGGAGGGACTTGTGATTGAACACAGGAGCTAACCTCTCTCCGTCCGTTTCTCCACTGCACCAATCTCCTTGAGCTTGGTCAGTTCTTCACTCGTGGTTGATTATTGAGGAAATCACCGAAACCTTTGACAAACTGGACTTCGAGGCGACAATAACTCTTCGCTCTCTGAAGAACAACTCTCTAACCGTCTAGGAGAATTGCAGTTCTCCAAGATAAAAAGGCTAGCAAACTTCTTCCTAAGTCATAATGAATCAACTCAGATCAATAGGACTTATGCTTCAGTGGTTTGGTTTTTGGTTTGCTTCGGTGGGGTTGCTATCTCTCTCTCCTCTGTAAAGAATCAATCTTGGAGCAGCCACCTGCCAATGAGGGCTGGGGTGGCGTATTTATAGGTGGCAATCCCGAGGTGCGAAATGACTGAAGTGACCCGATGTGACAGCTTGACACCTGTCTCCAACGGTCATATTTCCAATCAAAGGCGCAACTTTACTTGCGGTCCAAGTAAAGCTGACTCACGGACTTGGTTCTGCTTCAGGAGCCGAAAGAACTAAGTCTTCTCTGGTGAAGCATTACCTAGCGCACATGAGATTTCTTCAACTCTGGTTTCTCACTGGTTTGGCTTCGATCTGAGTCTTTTCATCAAAACCTTCGGAGTACTTTTACTAAACCCCTCTTGATAGTACGGTTTTCCTATGACTCAAAGAAGTAAAAAGAACTACGCAAAAACAACTAAGTCTTGCGCCATCTTGATCATCTTCTTCGATGAGGCGTGCTTCAGGATTCCTTATCTTTTTAGGGGTCGACATCCGTGATGAGCTTCACTCCAGAGGATATGCTTCAGTAAAAGTGTAAATCTTCGTTGAAGCTTTATCACCAACCTATTGCTTCAGGAACCTAACCATATGTTTCACACTAGAAAACTTGTTAGTTCCTCTACTGTTTTGATCAATAATATCCAAAACTCATGGGGTTATAACTTTGCCCTTACAATCTCCCCCTTTTTGGACTATTGTTGACAAAACAGGCATCGATAAAAGATGTGGAATTTAAGTTGAGTTGAGAGCAAACTCTAAGATATGAAGCTTATGACTCCCCCTGAATGCAAGCATGAAGATTTGTATAACCGAAGAAAATGCTTGTTGAAGAATATCATCAATGGGAAGCCTAACACATATCTTAGTAAATCAATTGCATACAAAGAATAATTTGTCTTGAAGAATATGCAATCATCCAATGACCTGTGAGCTTAAGGATAATAACCTCCTGCAAGATAAAATATAGAAAAACAACTTGCAAGCACGGGGTTATTAACATATATGATGAAACAGTTCACAACCGAAGTAGAACGTTAAGATACAACCCAATCGAAGTGAATGGAATGTTTTTCGTAACTTAACACATGCAAAAGATATCGAATCAAAACCCTAAACCCCGCAGCGAATCTAAACTCAATCGATGCTACTGTCTCCCCCTTTTTGTCAAGAATTGGACAAAAGGTTGAGAGGTAGAACGAGAGCATTTACACGTCAGCTGCAACCCTGGGACCCTCCTGATTGTCTTCGCCTGACGAAGAAGCATCTCCAGAGGTTTCGCCTTCGGTCGAAGCCGGTGACTCTTCCTCGTCGAAGTCCATCGGCGCTTGAAGCAAATCAAGGTCGCTGTCGTCGAGGGGATCGTCTTCGTGCTTCGATGTGTGGAGTCTTCATCTGAGAAAGTGTCGGGGCGAATCTGTTCAGCAGGGTTGACAAAGAGGACTTCGTCAATCTTGTCCAGCGAAGGGATCTTGGGGTTGGGGCGGTCGACCGTATCATCTCGGGAGAAGTAACGTTGAAGATGTGGATACTCCTTGAAAATCCGATCGGCTTCAAGTTTCTTCACGGAATTGAATTTCCTTAGGCCTTTCCAAGAATGACGCTTCAACACCTTCAAGTACTGGTTGTTGTTCAAGGCAATGTTGCCAACTCTATTGATCTCATCTGATAAGTGTTGCATCTGGCGTTGATTTCCTTCGATGAAGTTTTCAAGCAGTTGTTGGTTTCGTATGGCAACTTCAAAGTGGTACACTTCTTTCTGGAAACGCTTCGACATATTGCGTTCATTAATATGCTGTCTGACCCCTACATATGTTGCAAAAGGGTCATTTGGCCGCCTGAAGATATTCATTGTGTCGCGGACAGGGGGGGCAGAACAGCTTCGGGTGGTGCTTCGCAGTGTAATCTTCGCTGCGTCCATGGTTGCAAATGGCTTGCAGCCAAGGAGCATATGGCTTCAGTTGATTGACCAATTCAGCAGCCTGTACCATGTATCGAAGAAAACAATCCTCGAAGTCAAACACATGTCCATGTGTGAGCTTCATTAGAGCATGACGAGTAGGATAGAGAATGTTTAATTCTTCATGCGCAGTACTGAGAGGCATCAGAGAGTTTGACAAGATATAAAACCAAATCTTCGAAATGAACACCAGATGCTTCGGGCGAATGTTTTCTGGCATGTGATCTCCAGTGACTTCGAGATCCAGTAGAGATGCAAATTCAGCTTCAGTGGGATCAGGTAGCATGTGAACTTTTGCAATTTCTCCTGTGTGTCTAGGTATGTTCACTATTTCCATGAATTCATCTGAGTGCATTTTGAACACTTTCCCTTGAATCATCCATTCAAGAATCCATGTGCTAGTATCATCTGGGATTCCAGAGACATACAGTGTGGCATAGAATTGCTTCACTAGCTCTGAGTTGAAGGGAGTTTCCATAGCAAACAATCCAGTTAAGTTCTGTGCTTCGATAGTTTCCATGATATTTTGGAAGCACGTTGGAGATGATAGGCTGTGCATATCCAGATACTTGTGTCTGAAGAGTACACCTTTCTGGCACTAAAGCTTCGTGTACAGATTTGCTATTCAGCTGTCCAGAATCGAAGATCATCAGCAGTTCTTGGTGAGTCATATGGACTAGTGCCAAAGAATCGAAGCTTCTTGCGATGAACTTCAATGTCAAATTCAGGACCATGTCTTGAAGAAGTTCCTTCTCCCAAGAATATGAGAAAAGTCTCTCTGGGATAAACGGAGTCTAGCTGTGTGTCTTGAGCAGGAATGCAATGCCTTCGGGCATCCGTGATTCGCCTTGGCGGTTGAGTGACAATGGCCAACTCATTTGCTTCGGCTTCAGCTTCGACTTCTGCATCTGCATTGGCTTCAGCATTAACAGCTTGATCTTGGGCTTCGCCTTGTTTGTCTTCAGACTCCTCAGCAGAGTGAGCTGAAGAGTAATCCTTTTCAGGAATGGCTTGAGGGGGTGGAGAAGGTTCTGGCGCAAAATTGTCTTGGGCGGATGGTTGTGGAGCGGGTTGAGTCGGAGGTGGAGTTGGAGCACGGGGTGAAACGACTTCGGGGGCGGATGGCTTCGATGTGGGTTTGCCAAGCTTGATGATTTTGCATCGAGGGGGCGATGCCTTTCTTGAGGCCTTCTTGGCCGGATGAGAGCTCACCTCATCAGCTTCTTCAGTGTCAGCAATAAGTCGTCTCTTCCTTGGTTGCAACTGGGGAAGAGGTGAAGCTAATTGCTTGACCATGGCTTCGCGCTTCTTGGAGTCAAGAGCCATGACTAAAGAATTGTGGGTCTTGCAACATTCTTCAATGGCAGACTTAATCTTGCCAAGATAGACTTGAATATTTTGCTTCGTTTGTTCATTAACAACAGCAATCTTTTTCGAAGCAGCAATGGCTTTACTCTTGAAATCCTCATCAGACTCATCATCTGCTTTCTTCTTGAATTTCAGAATCTTAGCAGTTTCTGATCTGTCCCTTGAATGCAAATCCCTCAGCTGAGTGTATAAAGTTTCGAGCATGGCTGAAAGATTTGGAGAGATATAGATATCCCCAATGTCCACAGCCTGAGGATTTACAGCTTCAGCAAGCTTACAGTAAGCCTGGTTCAGGCCTAAACAGTCCCATAGCTCACCTTCTCTAGCATCTGGAAAATTGTGTTCACTATGCTCAGATTCAACATGTGCTTCGGGGACAGGAGCTGCGACTGGCTTCGGGGGAATTTCCTTCGGTGCCATGTCCACAGCGGCTTCCTTTTGAGCGGCCCTTGCTGCTTTCTCATCTTTCTTCGTGCGAAGAACATCCAGCTGAGCTTGGCGTTTGGCTTCAGCTTCACTGAGTTGTTTGGCTTCGGCGGCAGCCTTGGCCTCTTGAGCTTTAGCTTCAGCTAGCTTGCGCTTCGCTTCAGCTTGCTGGTTAGACTCAGCCAGCGCTTTCTTTTGCTTCTCCAGCTCAGCAGCTTCTCTATCAGCTTTCGCTTTCTCTTTGGCTTCTTTCTCAGCCTTGGCTTTGGCTTGAGCTTCGGCATGGAGACGTTCAGCTTCGATGCGGTCTCTCTTCCGCAATTCAGCTTCTGACAGCTTCTTTGTGCCAACCTGGGCATAAGTCTGACCAAGCTTAGCCACAGTTGTCTTCGGCTTCGGAGCTTTGGAATGCTCAGGAGCTTTGGCTTCAGGTACAGTAGTAGGCTTAGCCACAGGCTTTGCCTTTGGGTCATGCTGTTCCTTGGTCCTCTGCTCGGTTGGAACTGGACGGCGGGGAGGCTTGGAGGACAGGGGAGCCTCGACCACCAAGTTCGTCAAATCTATGTTTCTCTTGGGAGCAGGAGGTTCAGTTGGTTCTAGAAACTTAACACCTTTCGGAGCAGTCGGCTTCGCTCCAGCCTTCTTCTTCAGTGGATTCTTAATCAGTTTCTTCTTAGGACTTGGGGGGATGGGTGAGTGCTCTGACTCGTCATCTGCTTCATCAGCAGGATCTTCATCGATCGAGTCTTCAAGCTGAGCAGCTGCTTCAGCTTCGTCATCTGCTTCGTGTTCAGCCTCCTCGTCTGAAGCAGGAGGGGGTGAATTACTCATCTTCCGAAGCTTTCGCCTCTTCTTAGGCTTCGATGGTTCAGCATCATCAAGCCCTGCAGCAGCAAGAGCTTTTGCTTTCTTCTCTTCTTGGATTCTCTTATTTTCAGCCAAAATAGCGAGTCTCATCTGCTCATCTGGATAATCATCCGGGGTCTTGAGTGAATTTGGGTGAGGAACAGCTGGAGGCTTCGGGTAGTACTTCTTCCGGTTGACTGCAGTGTACTAAGCGCACATAGCGGTGGTGTATCTATACGGTGGACTGAATGCAAATTGCATTTCCCACTTCCAAGTTGGGATGCTTTTGAACTTGTACCATCTGATAGCCCAATATCGACGAATCTTTTGCAGTCGAATCTTTCTATCGTGATCTGTTTCTTCTGGAGGAGTGTCATAGCCCATCTTGATGCGAATTGCTTGAGGAATGCCTCGGGCATTATTCACTTCCTTTGTTTTGCCTCCTTTGCCCTTCGGCTTCGGTGGCTCAGGGTAATTTTCGAGCCCATCAACAATTGGAGACTCATTCCCCATAGCAGCCTCTTCGTCAGACATCCTGTGATCAGAAGTATAGACAAGAGGGAAACAAGGAGAGGGAATGAATAAGCACAGGCAAAGGTTTCGACCAAAAAACAAATCAATTTTGACAGGAGCCCAGATCAATCTCAGATTGGATGCAACTCTCTGTATGAATTTGGCTAGAACCAGTTCGAAAACAAGACCTAACCTAAGCCAAAACAGAGAATGAAACGAATCTAAACCACTGACCTGAGAAGATGGGATTGCTTTGATGCTAAGAACAGCTTTCCCAAGAAGCAAGAATCAGCACGGATCAAACAGCCCTAAAAACAGAAAACAAAACCCTAACATACTCAGATCCAAACCCTAGATGAAGAACACAGAGAACACGATTGGATCCAAGATGTTGTGCGTACCCTAACTTGGTGACGCAAGGCGGCTACGGCGACGGGGAGCGGAGAAGTGCTCTGCGTCGACAGGGAATGTCCACGGCGGCGGCGTTCCGGCAGTGAAGCGGCGACGGCGACGACGGGGACGAGAGCTCTGCGGTTGCTCGAGGTGGGAGACGGAGAAGTCGGAGAGAATGAGCATGGGGTGAACCGTTTCGGTGGGGGGACGCCTTAAATAGGCCTGACCTGGAGCGGTTACCAGATCAAATCGAACGGTGTCCAGCGACTGACTCTTCCGATTCAACGGCTCAGATGAAGTGGCGTATCGCGAGCGAATCTCAACGACCCGAAAAAGACGGGGACTCAACGGTCGAAGAATAAGTCTTGACCGAGAGCAAAAACTTCGATAAAGTTGGAAGCATTTGATTCGGAACTCAATGATGTTCGAAGCAATATGCTTTCCATTTCAATTGTGCTTATCATTCAAGATAGAAAAGATTGGGAGCGAAACAGAATGGAGGGGTAGGGTCCGAAACTTATCACTTCGAAGAATAACAACGAAGCTAAAAGTGATAAGCATAGGGGACAAAAAAAACGAATAAATAAAACAAACTAAGAACAGAACAGAACAGAACAGAAAGCAAATGGCAAACGAAGCTAAACTTGGATGAAGAAAAACTCAAGCGAAACTAAACAAATAAATACACAGCGAAGGTGAATATATACAGTGAAAAGTTTCGATCTTACTGAACATTGTGTGAGTCTAAGATGTTTAGCTCACATCTCAATGCATAGAACCTTTTCTCGTCCAATGGCTTCGTGAAAATGTCTGCCAATTGATCTTCAGTTCTTACATGGCTAATCTCAATGTCTTCGCGCTGAACATGATCTCGAAGAAAATGATGACGAATATCAATATGCTTCGTTCGAGAGTGTTGCACAGGATTGTGAGCAATCTTGATGGCACTCTCATTGTCACAAAGCAGAGGGATTTTCTTCACAAAAATACCATAATCCTTCAGCGTCTGCTTAAGCCAAAGTATTTGAGTGCAGCATGAGCCAGCAGCAATGTATTCAGCTTCAGCAGTAGATATTGAGACACAGTTCTGTTTCTTTGAAGCCCAACACACAAGAGATCTACCAAGAAAATGACAAGTGCCTGAGGTAGATTTCCTGTCAACCCTATCACCAGCCCAGTCTGAATCAGAATATTCAATCAAATCAAACTGAGTACCTTTGGGATACCAAAGTCCCATAGAAGGAGTATGTGCTAGATATCAAAGAATTCGCTTCACAGCAATGTGATGCGATTCCTTCGGATTTGCCTGAAAACGAGCACAAATACAAACTGATAGCATGATGTCAGGTCTAGATGCACATAAGTATAAGAGTGAACCTATCATTGACCGAAACTTTTTCTGATCGAAGGGTTTCCCTTTCTCATCCGCATCAAGAAAACCATTAGTAGGCATGGGAGTTCTAATGGTCTTGCATTCAGCAAGATCAAACTTCTTCAGGCAATCCTTCAAGTATTTTTCTTGTGAAATAAAGGTGTCATTCTTCTGTTGTCGAATCTGAAGTCCAAGGAAAAACTTCAACTCTCCCATCATAGACATCTCATATTTCTTCGACATCATCCTTGCAAATTCTTCGCTAATTTCAGTGTTAGTACAGCCAAAAATAATATCATCTACATAAATCTGACACACAAATAGATCATGTTATATGATCGAGTGAAAAGAGTGGGGTCAGTTGTTCCTGGTTTGAAGCCTTTCTTCAGGAGGAAATCCTTCAATGTTTCATACCAAGCACGAGGTGCTTGCTTCAGTCCCTACAAAGCTTTGTGAAGCCTGTACACCATATCAGGATTCTTCGAGTCTTCAAAACCTGGAGGCTGCATAACATACACTTCTTCTTCTATTTCACCATTAAGAAAAGCACTCTTGACATCCATTTGATACAGCAATATATTTTTGTGGTTAGCAAAAGCAAGCATGACACGAATGGATTCGAGACGGGCTACTGGAGCATAGGTTTCACCAAAGTCAATGCCTTCGATTTGGGTGTAACCTTGTGCTACCAGTCTAGCATTATTTCTTACCACAATACCGTCTTCATCTTGCTTGTTGCGAAATATCCACTTGGTGCCAATAACATTGTGCTTCGTGGGATCTGGCCTTTCAACAAGTGACCAGACCTTGTTCCTTTCAAATTGGTGAAGTTCTTCCATCATAGCCAATAACCAATCAGGGTCCTTCATGGCTTCATCATATTTTGAAGGCTCTAGCATGGAGACAAAGGAAAAATTTCCACAGAAGTTAGCCAAGCGAGTGCGAGATCGAGTAGTGGGACGACCTGGTTGATTGATATCTTCGAGGATCGAATCCACATCTACTCTTCTTCGAACTCGAGATAACGCAGTATCATTTGCTTCAGACTCAGCTTCTGCTTCAGGATCTGCATCAGCTTCGGGTTCAGCTTCAGCATTTCCTTCGTTCCCTTGACCTTCTTCGTCCTGTTCATCATTTTCTTCAGGATGGTGATCTCCAGCGCCCCGGGCTATGTGTGGGAACATTGGACCATCATCATCCCTTACAGCTTGACGTTGATTGGCTTCAACAGGGCAAATCTCACCAATAGCCATGGACCTTATCACTTCATCAAGTGGAGGTTCATCTAGATCATGAGGCAAATGCTCCTTTTGAGAGCCATTATTTTCATCAAACCTTACATTTACAGTTTCCATAACTTTCCCAAAGTGAGAATTATAGACTCTGTAAGTGTGAGAGTTTGAGCCATAACCTAAAAGAAAACCTTCATGTGCCTTAGGGGCAAATTTGGAGCTATGATTCATATCTCTAATAAAACATGGAGCACCAAATACCCTAAGATATGAGACGTTTGGTTTGTTACCAGTGATAAGCTCATGTGAAGTCTTCTTCAAGAATTTGTGAAGGTAAACCTTGTTGATGATGTGACATGCAGTATTGATTGCTTTGGCCCAGAACCTAATACGAGTCTTGTATTCAGCAAGCATAATTCTGGCCATCTCAATAAGAGTTATATTCTTCCTTTCAACTACACCATTCTGTTGAGGTGTATAAACAGCAGAGAACTCATGAGTAAAACCATGATCATCAAGAAAATCTTCAATATTTGTATTTTTGAATTCAGTTCCATTATCACTTCGGATATGCTTCAGAGATAATTCATATTCTGTTTGAGCTCTCTTTGCGAATGACTTGAAGATTTCAACTACTTTGCTCTTGTCATCCAAAAAGAAAACCCAAGTATAACGAGAAAAGTCATCAACAATAACTAGACCATATTTGTTTCCTCCCAGACTTGCATAATTTTGAGGACCAAAAAGATCCATATGAAGCAATTCAAGAGGACGAGTGGTAGTCATGATGGTCTTCGCTGAATGATGTTTCTTCGTAATTTTACCAGCTTCGCAAGCACTGCGGAGACGATCCTTATCAAATTTAATTCGCTAAGACCGATAACATGATTCTTCTTCACTAAGTTATGAAGATTTCTCATCCCTTCATGACCAAGTCTTCGATGCCATAACCAACCCGATGAAGCTTTTGCCATTAAGAAAGTGGATACAGGAGGGCCCGAAGAAAAATCAACAATGTATAGATCTCCCTTTCGGTATTCCTCGAAGACAAACGTATAGTCATCTTGTGAAAAGACAACACAACGCGAAGCAGAAAACAGAACAAGCATACCCATATCGCATAACTTTGAGATAGACATAAGATTATATCCAAGAGATTGGACTAGCATAACCTTGTCAATGTGCTTATCCTTCGATATGACAATCTTACCCAAACCTAACTCTTTACCTTTGTTGTTATCACCGAAGGTAATGTACTTCAGAGAAGATTGAGATAGTTTTTCTTCGGTGAACAATTCCTTGTCTCCGGTCATATGATTTGTACAACCACTATCCATGACCCATTCGGATCCACCGGAGACATAGCCCTGCAGAAGAATTAGTTCTTCTTAACCACCCACAAACGAGCAGGTGACTGAGAAGATGTTGAAGCACTGGTCGAAGCAATATTAAATCGAACAGGAGTGTATTTCTTCGGTGTACCATCAAGCACACCATAAATGTAAGTCCTCTGCGAATGGTTAGCATAAGTATGAGCATATGCAATCTTAATGATTATTATGAGGACGATACGTATGGCGACCAGTACGATAGTATTGCTTCTGCGGAACATTTGATTCGGTTACCAATGGATCATTTCTTGTCTCAAGAGAGTAGAAATGATTCGGTGGTACCGAAGGCTTTCCCTGCATAGAATGGTTAGCAGGCAATTTTTTCACAAGTGCTTTCTGCACCCATATCTGCCTCTTGTAAAATCCATTCTTTGGTGGAGTACCTACATACTCAGCTGAAACTTTTCCATGTTCATCTTTCATGAGTTTGTAGTCTGAATCAAGTGATTCACCCACAATGACTTTGTTCATTTTGCAGTCGAAACCTAAAAGGTTAGCAATATCAATGGGTTTCTCCTTCGCTAGAACCCAAACAGTCTTAGGATACTGCTCAGGCTTCCAGAATGTGCCATCAGGATTTATCTTCCTTTCGAAACCAACACCTTCATTTCTAGGATTCCTGTGAAGGAGAGCCTTCCTCAGGATATCACAAAGATATTGATGTCCTTGCACACTTTTGAACATGCCTGAATCAAATAAGTTTTTCAACCTGAGGAGTTCCTCGGTAACAACAGGATTTTCTTCATCGGAGGCATTAGTAACATCAATAACAATAGGAGCTTTCCCTTTGGAATCAGCTTTGCTTCGTTCCAAACAATCCAAACAAGGTGATTCAGTTTTATCAATTGCTTCAGAACCTTGTTGAGCCATGAGAGAGAGATTAACATTTTCCAATTCTTCATTAGCCTCTTTCAGTTTTTCGAGAGCCACTTTCCTCTGAAGAACTTCATAAGTGAGCTTCTCATAATCAACTGAAAGAAGATCATGCCGAGAGGATAATTCTTCAAACTTCTTCTTCAGAGCAGCATGTTCATTAGTTAAAGTTTGACCTTTCTCAATCTCATCGATCAACAACGTTTCTGATTTCTGAATGGTTTTGCTTAGTGAATCAAGTTCATCTTATTGAATTGAAGCAATTTTAGCAAGTTTAGCATAGCTTATTTTTGAGTCACTTTCACATGAGGAATAATCAGAAGTATCATAGTTTGATTTGGATGAAGATACCTTTGCCTTGGCCATGAAGCAATATGCAGTAGTTTCATCTTCACTACTGTTGTTGGTGAAGAATGAGCTCGAAGCATTGACTGAAGCATCTGCCGAAGCAAAGGCCAAACCAGCAACACCATCTGATTCGGACCCTGAAGCAGACCTTGAGTCTTGTTCAGCTTCGGAACCAGAGACTTCATCCTCTGAGTTCATCTCCTTTCCCAAATAGGCCTTGGCATGGTGAGAGCTGCTTCGACGAGACGAGTGAGTCTTCGATGAAGAACCCTCACGCTTCTTATGACACTTCTTCCTCTTATCATCATCAGAATCTTTTCTTCTTTTCCCTTCTTGAACTGGAATCATGTTTCTGACTCATGGCTTCTGGAGGATCTGTAAGGCTTCGATGAAGAGTCTCTGAGTGAATGCTTTGATTTGTTCTCAGCTTCCCACAGAGGGCAATCAGCAATGTAGTGTCCTGGTTTCTTGCACTTGTAACAGCAATTGTCCTTTGATGGAGAGCTTCTTGAGGATGAACGGTGAGAAGAATGACTTGAGCTTCTTGAAGGATAACTTTTCTTGGGTGAAGAAAAAACTTTTCTCTGAAAGCGATTGAAGTGTCTCATGATCAGTGCTAAATCCTTTCCAATGCTTGTGGGATCATCTGATTCGACACCTGAAGCAGAACTGACTTCGGGTGAAGAATGACGCGAAGCTTTTGCTTTCAAAGCATGAGATCTCCTTCGAGAACCATTTATGTCACGTTTCTCATCTTCTTCCATTTCAAAGGTAGTGAGTCTCTCAAGAACATCAGCAGCAACAAGACGTCTGTAATCAGTCCTTTCCTTGATCATCAGCACAATGTGATCAAATGAGTCATCTAACGAGCGAAGCAGAGTTCTGACAACTGAGTGAGAAGTTATGTCATCAGCACCGAGGGAGATCAACTCATTTGCAAGAGCTGTGAGTCTTCTGTAAATTGAGTGGACTTTTTCACCCTCGAGTCTTTTGAAGCAATAGAATTTGCTTCTGAGTGTGTCAATTCTGGCATCTCTCTGGGTAGAAACACCTTCACCAATCTTTTTAAAATAGTCCCAGACACCTTTGGCCGAAGAAATATTCTTCACTTCATGATACTTTTCTGGTGTCAAGTGATTTGTGATGAACACCCAGACAACAGAATCAAGATCAATCAGTTGAGCTTCTTCAGGAATGATAGCATTCTTGTCTGCAACAGTAACACCATGTAGGACAACTTGCCATGCAGTGGAATTGATAGTCATAATATTCCTCTTCATCTTGTCCTTCCAGTAAGAGTAGTCCTTCCCATTGAATATAGGAATAGGTTCGTCAGATCGAATGGTTGCGAAATACATACTTGCAAAACACTCTAGGAGGTTAATCCAAATAAAGAGTGCCTAGCTCTGATACCAATTGTTAGACCAAGTATGTGATCAGAGGGGGAGGGGGTGAATGATCACTTCAAAATTTTGCATAAAACTATGAAGTGAAGCATAACTCAGCAACCGAAGAGATTCAACAGAAAGGTAAACATTGAAGTAGAACATGATTGAAGCATAACATAGCGAATCAAAAGCATCGAATCAATTGCATTGAAGCATATCACTGAAGCAATTGATAAATTGAATGTAAGTGCGGAAAGTAAAACGAACTCTTGACTCGACGATGTTTGTTCGACCAGTTCACACTCTGCAAAGTGCTACGTCTGGTTGGAGGGACTTGTGATTGAACACAGGAGCTAACCTCTCTCCGTCCGTTTCTCCACTGCACCAATCTCCTTGAGCTTGGTCAGTTCTTCACTCGTGGTTGATTATTGAGGAAATCACCGAAACCTTTGACAAACTGGACTTCGAGGCGACAATAACTCTTCGCTCTCTGAAGAACAACTCTCTAACCGTCTAGGAGAATTACAGTTCTCCAAAATAAAAAGGCTAGCAAACTTCTTCCTAAGTCATAATGAATCAACTCAGATCAATAGAACTTATGCTTCAGTGGTTTGGTTTTTGGTTTTCTCCAAAGTAAAGAATCAATCTTGGAGCAGCCACCCGCCAATGAGGGCTGGGGTGGCGTATTTATATGTGGCAATCCCGAGGTGCGAAATGACTGAAGTGAACTGATGTGACAGCTTGACACCTGTCTCCAACGGTCATATTTCCAACCAAAGGCGCAACTTTACTTGCGGTCCAAGTAACGCTGACTCACGGACTTGGTTCTGCTTCAGAAGCCGAAAGAACTAAGTCTTCGCTGGTGAAGCATTACCTAGCGCACATGAGATTTCTTCAACTCTGGTTTCTCACTGGTTTGGCTTCGATCTGAGTCTTTTCATCAAAACCTTCGGAGTACTTTTACTAAACCCTCTTGATAGTACGATTTTTTCTATGACTCAAAGAAGTAAAAAGAACTACGCAAAAACAACTAAGTATTGCGGCATCTTGATCATCTTTTCGATGAGGCGTGCTTGAGGATTCTTTATCTTTTTAGGGGTCGACATCCGTGATGAGCTTCACTCCAGAGGATATGTTTCAGTAAAAGTGTAAATCTTCGTTGAAGCTTTATCACCAACCTATTGCTTCAGGAACCTAACCATATGTTTCACACTAGAAAACTTGTTAGTTCCTCTACTGTTTTGATCAACAATATTCAAAACTCATGGGGTTATAACTTTGCTCTTACACTCCGTAATCCTGATGGATAAGTTGTGAGATTGCGCTTAAGGCCCTTGTCGTGCCTACGCTATTTTTGCGTAGAGAAGCGTCGCACCAGAGTTGTTCTTGCAAACGATGTCGCTTTGCAGCCAATTCACCGGAGAAACGTCGCATAGGAGCTATTGACCCCAACACAACCAGAAGCTACCCTGCTTATTGCAGCGCTCACAGATTATTTCATTTCTTATTATGTACACACCGACACTATCCATCGCTTTATGTATTTTAACAGGACAACAGCCTTAGGAGGTATTCCCTCCGTTTTAAATTAGATGACTTTCATTTATGTACATATCTAAATACACATATGGACAAATAGAAGTCATCTAATTTGAAATGAAGGGAGTACGAAAATTACAGTGCGTGGACTTACCATATGCAACACCTGCCGCTTCGCATCAGGTTGTTGCAGAAAAAGTACAGGAGAAAAACGTGGGAGGACACATAGAGAAAACACCAGCCTGAAGTGTCTGAGGATGCGACCCTGCCGCTTTCGTCGTCGCACGAGCGTGCCCAAGCCGAACCGATAGACCTGCAAAAGCAAATGAGGTTTCTTAGCCAGGAGTCGTCCCAATAAAACTGAAGGGAAATCTAGTCTAGTCAAAAGGGAAGACAATGCGTAACAGCACACTGCGTTAAAGTCGTTTAATGCATCACTCATCAGCATATCGCTGTTGACTGTTGAGTTCTGACACGAACACGCAGCATCTCATCCATCGAGAGGGCACAAGACTAATCATCGGCTTGCCGATTTACTTCACGGATTACTACTTATTACACACGGAGCAGAGCAAAACTAAAGCAGATACTAGGAGATTTTCCCAATAAAATATGCGGTGTTCTTCAGTCATCTTGCCTCGCAAGCTGTTGCAGCATCTTGTTTCAACTTGAAACTTTCAAGTCGGAAGCGAAATGGCATTCGAAATACGTTTGGGTCATCCATCTACCGGCTGCAAATTTGTGGTTAAAATGGCATTGATGGCTCACCAACATAACCAAGAAGAAGTAATGTCTAGAACCAACATACATAACTAAGAAGAAGTAATGTCTAGAAGAACCAACATACATGATACATAACCAAGAGGAAGAAGTAATGTGTAGAAGAACCTCTGAAACTTTTCAGAAATCAGGCGGCAGAACGTACCAGCATGGATCAATCTTGGAAGATGACGGTGTCGGCGATGGCCATGAGCGGGGCAAGGCAGTCGGGCGCGAACTTGCGCGCGAACATGTGCTCATAGGCGGAGCTGTTCGACTGGCGCAGCTCGGCAATGAGCCGCGGCGACACCTCTGGGCCGGCATACGTGCGCGGGTGGCCGTCGACGCTATCGGTCCAGTTAACGCGCGTGAGCGTGTAGCCGGTGCAGCCGGCGGGGTCGGCCATGTGGAGCAGCGTCGGGAAATAGTGCTCCTCCGGGTAGCACGAGTCCTCCGACTCCGGCAGGCACGGCTTCCTGAACTTCCGCCAGAGACGGAGCTCGCGGACGACGAGCACGGCGTGGCGGCGGGCCAGCGCGAAGAACTGGGAGCCGATGCGGAACCGGTGGAAGGGCACCTCCGGGAGCATGGCGTCGGCGCCGCGCGCCACATAGCGCGCGGGCATCTGGGGCTCGCCGGCGAGCACTTCGATGTAGCTCGGGAGGCGGTGGTGGTGCGCGGCCCTGGCCGGGAGGAGCGCGTCGTAGAGGCGCGGGAAGGAGCGGAGAGGCACGCAGTGCTGTGAGAGCAGCGCGAAGTAGGCGTTGGCCGCGTCGTCGAGCAGCGCGGCGGCGAGCAGGCGCCGCGCCGCCGCGATGAGGCTCGGGTCCCCGCGGCGCGTCCGCTTGGCGGCGACGAAGCGGCCCTGGAAGGACGGCGTGGGTGGGAGCAGCAGCCGCACCGCCGGGTCCGCGTGCACGTACACGTTGAACCGGCCGGCGTGGCCCGCGAAGAAGCGCTCCCAGAGCGGCGCGAAGGTGAGGTCGGAGTTGGTGAGGAACATGAAGGCCACCTTGGGCGGCGCCACGGCCGCGCCCTCGCCGGCGTCCAGCGTCACGCGCCGGAACAGCGCGAGGTCCTCCTCAACTCCCACCCCTCCTCCGCCGCTCGCCGCCGCACCAGCAGCACTCCCAGCGTCCTCGTCCCCGTCCCCGACCCCGACCACCACGGGCAGCAGCGTCGGCGGCGGCGACGCGCGGGGGGCGAGGACAAGCAGAGCCGTGAGCGACGCGAAGAGGAGTAAGGACATGACCATCGGGGACGACGCCGTCATGGCGATGGCGGCCGCTAATCCCGCACCAAATCGAGGGATGGAAAAGCAAAATCGGAGGGATGGAATCGGGGGTCAGAACCTCATCCCGGACATCGGAATCGGAGGTTTTATCTCTCTATCCGGGGAAGGGGAAGGGGAATGCAGCAGGATGGTAGGCAAGAGATGGAAGTGGCGCTAGTCCCGTCTCGCGTCCGCCTCTGCCTTCGCTTTCTCCATTTTCCTTGCCTTTGTTTCACTCTCAACTCGGCGGGCGGCGGACAGCAACGTGGCATGCTTTCTGGTGAGCTTTGCTACACTTACGGAAGTGGGGAGTAACCTACACTAGTAACATACATGAATTTTAAGTTTATGTTACTATCTCTACAATGGATAGTAACATATATGTAGTGTTATATATGATATTATTTATTAGATTGATGTTACTCAAATAACAAGTAACTAGCTAAGTTACTATAAATATCTCTCTCCTCATTAACTCATTGTCACATAAACAAAATTGCTGAGTTGAACTATATGTTACTGCTAAGTTATTCCTCATTGGAACCAGCCTTATAGATTGCATGTGTCTTTATCTAATTGAACCACGCGAGGGCCCACCACTGGAAAATCAGGGGGGAGGTTAATGTGGTGAGGACACGTTCATCAGTAAGGCTAGTCACAATGGGGAGTAATTTAGACTAGTAACATATACATATTACGAGTCTATGTTACTACCTCCACAATAAGTAGTAACATATATATGATGTCATATAAGACCTCATTTATTAGATTATAGACTCATATTGACTTGATATGTGTGATGTTACTCAAAGAGCAAGTAACTATATAAGTTATCACCTTCCTTTTTTTCTTCATTAACTCATTGTCACATAAGCAAAATTGCTGAGTTGAACCTTATGTTAGTGGGGTTGAAGTTACTCTCCATTAAGGCTAGCCTAAGATGGTTTTTTATCGTTTTCCGTGTATGTCTAGCATTTTTGCTTTCTGGTGGGGCCTCTGTGGCAATGGGTCACGGTGCAAGGGTTTAGTTTTTTTCTTTATGAAGGGACGGGTATAGTTGCGCGAGCAAGGAGGGGATGGACGGCTGTAGGGCCGAGTTTGAGGGTAAAGATGAATACGGGTTTAGTTCGATGTGCCAAGATATGCTTGTTTTGTTCTTAATCAATCGAGCGGTGTGGTTGTGGGGAATCGGATTCGGACTATGGGTCCCGTCAGTTTCGCTTTCATTCAGGAAGCAATAACAGTATTTCCAACACAACTTAAGAGATTCTACCATAGAAAATAAATAAGAGATGCTAAAAATAGAGTTGCTTTTTTTGTTCATACTTGTTCAAATTAATATCTCTTATAAAGCAAAACCTCACTATAGGGTCAAATATATATCTCTTATAAAGTAAAACCTCACTATTGGATCATTTAAATTGTCTATATCAACATGCAAGCTATTCATATCATCTATTCTTTTAGCTAATGAATTGTCCATGTCACCCAATGTAGGATCATTTAAGTTTTATATTTTCACATGCAAACTATCCACATCATCCATTTTTTTAGCCAATCAATTATCCATGTCATCTCCACTATTATATTTATTAATCTCTATATACAAACTCCACATCAATCATCTTTGTATTGTTTTATTATCCATGCTAATAATTTTTAATACACATATTTTGTGTCTAACAAGTTTAGTATTTCAACTATGACACATTAAATTTTGCATGTTCACTTAAACAACTTAATGTATCGTATTTTTTTCTACTTTTTTATTTACGTAATATAGTTTTTAAAAGAATTCCCGTGGCAACACGCGGGGTATATTTCTAGTTTAATTGTTTATGTGTTGCAATGGTCACATACATATTCCAATGGCTTAGTATTATTCATAACTAATATATATCCTTATACAATACTTATATATAAAATTGATGGTATTGCCAATTTAATTTACCGTTATATAAGTATACAACTTCACCAAGCCCATTCTCTTTACAAACACAACGTTCTTTTCTTCCAGAGCCCAATCTACCAGCGCCGTATTTCGGTGGCTCTCCTCTGTCGACGATCGAGAGGGCGTTGATGCTGAGGAGGGTCATCGGATCCCACCCGTGCGGCTTAGTTTAGGTTGAGGGTTAGTTTTAGGGTTTTCGTAGTTCGATGTCTTAGGGTTCGGTGAGGACGATGGTGAATAAAAGTACTCCAGATCATCTCACGACACGACGTTTTGCTTCATGGTTGATAAGGGGTCTTGGTGGCTATATGTTCAAGCAGTGATGTTGTGGCGGCGACAACATTTCTGTGGTGGATATGTGTCCTCGGGCTCTGTTGTTGCGGCGACGTTTGCTTCATCATTAGCGTGGAGCTTGGAAGGTAGTCATGGAGCGGATGCAAATTTTGGTCCGCGTTGATGATATCTGGAAGACGGCAGATCATGTGCTGGATCATGGTTGATGGTAGGCAGGTATGGTGTAACGCCCCGACCAAACCCATCGGTTAACCACCAATTCCATGGCCGATGCGCTTGGGATCCAGATTGTCCTCACATACCAACACTGGTATTTTCAGCATATTTTATCCTCAGTTGTGTGCATCTAGGATCAACTTCTCAGTCGCTCACCCATCCCAAGACTACTTCAAGCCTAGCATGCTTAACCTGCTAGTTCTTTCTTGATTGGCTCCCGAAAAAGAAGGTGCACCTTTGTAACACCCTCAGATCCAGTACAGTAATCACTACAGTGATTCCACTATTAGTGATCATTACTGTTGATGATCAAGCCATGATCACCTTTGATCATAGCTCTGTCAATTTTCAACCCGGATAAAATTTTCAATTGGGTAAATTATAAAACTTTCTCCAGGAATGGTGGATGCATGTCCATCACCCTGATCATGGTTAAGCCAAATCCCCCTAGTCATTTGAATGATCCCAAGGCCATGATGA
The DNA here is from genome assembly GCA_950022295.1 of Bromus sterilis. NCBI lineage: Eukaryota > Viridiplantae > Streptophyta > Magnoliopsida > Poales > Poaceae > Bromus > Bromus sterilis. The sequence continues at coordinate 239,147,036 of OX465596.1, forward strand.
TTATGGAACCAATGTTGGGTTATCAAAATTTCTATTGATTTAAAAATGGAAATGAAAGTTATAATAAACCCTAAGTAATGCAACCACTTTTAATAGTTGCAAATAATCAGTAGGTCACCTTAAGTGTTTAGGGTTTTATTAAAATGGTATAGGAATAATATTTAAAATAAAAACAATAGTTAGGAATTGTTAAAATGTCCATGGAAATAAAATAAACAAGTGGGAGTTTTAAATGAACTAAAAATTATGAAAACAAGTCCAAGCCATTTGAATTGAAATTCAAACAAACCCTAAATGTCTTTTGATGAATATTAAAAATATTGCGACAATAAAATCTTTTCCAAAAATCTTGGAACCACTTTTATAAAGTCCCAAATAATCATTGGACCATGCCAATGTGGTCATAGTTATTTATAGTACTATGGAAAATTCCAAACAAATAATAACAGTGCTAAAATAACACTATTTGCCTTTTGCAAATTCCAAATAAATATCTAGTGACTTTATAAAGTCCCAACACTTTTTGTAGCCCTTTGGTATGATGTTGTATTAATTATGGTACAAGTGGCATATTTTTCTAAAATATAAAAGGCATCAAAAGAAATTCAAAAGAGAAATTACAGAAAAGAAAAAGAAAATTAAACTAAAGAAACCTATCTACCGCACTCTGCGAGCCCAACCCATCCCTTCCCACTGGGCCGAAGCCCAGCCCCCCTCTCTCTCTCTCCTTCCCCTGTTCCCCACCCCACCTGCCCCCTGCCCGCACGGCGCCATGGGCAGGGAGAGCCCGAGCTCACCTGCCCCCTGCCCCCCCCACCTGCTCCCCCCTCTCCTCGGTGGATAAGTCCACCCCCCCGAGCCCCCCAGCCCTCCCCAGGAACCCTAACCCTAGCCTCCTTCCCCGCGTCTCCCTCTCCTCTCCCGTGGCTCGCCCGAGCTCGCGGTCTCCGCCGCGCCGTCGCCATGGGCGCGGCCACGGGCCACCACGGGCTGCGCCAAGTTGTCCAGAAGATGCCCCGTGGTCGTGTTCGTCTCCTCGCGTACTCGGGTGTCGCCGGACACCTCTACTTCGACCAAATCAGGCCGTCTTCCTCCTCTCGACCCGCAGTTCGCCGGCGGCGAGTTCGACACCTCCAGTGCTTCCCCGAGCACGCTGCCCCTCCCTACCACGCCGCTGGTGAGCTCCTCGGCCGCCGTCAAGTGCTCTTACTCTCACAATAAGCCCGTAGGCATGTTCCCCTTTTGCGCGCTCCGGCCGCCGCCGTGGTATGTCGTGGCCGTGCCCCCGGAGCCGCTCTGCCCGCGCCAACTGCACCGGCGTGATCCCCGTGAGCCGTAGGCCCGATTTGTCGCGTTAGCTCGTCTGTTTGCACCCCGCATAGCGAGTCGCCATTGACGCCCGAGCGCAACCGCCGCCTTCCTCGTCGCCGGCGACGTTTCGGTCGCCCCCAGGCCACGGCACCACCACCCATCAACTTGCGGCTCAACGCTCGTTCGAAGGAGCCCAGCCGCACCTTCTCTCGTGCCCTGTGGCGTGCGCAGGCTCAACCTCGTCGGAGTCTGTCTCCGGCGAGTCTCCGGCGACCACCTGTGCCGCCGACAGGTGGGTCCCGCCCGCCAGATGATTACCCACTGCTAATGCCCCCCCCCTTAAGACACTGACGTGTGGGCCTGCCCCCCCTAATTAAACTGTTAATATTAACTTAACCCTCCTATGTCTATGACATGTGGGCCAGGCCATTCTAATTAACCTATTCAATTAAAAGATCCCTCTGTGACTTACATGTGGGCCCATCCACTTAATTAACCCCTATTAGATTAAAATAACTGTTGGAATAATTTGACTCTATGACAGCTGGGCCCTAGGCCTTGGTTAGATTAAATGAAATGATTAATAATAAACATGTGTCACTGACTGGTGGCCCCCACTGTCAGATTATTATTTAATAAGAATTTAGATTTAATTCCAGTCTATGACCAGTGGGCCCAAGGGTTTTTCTGATTTATTTAAGTGATTTATAAATAACAGAGGCTGACATGTGGGTCCCACATGTCAGGCACTGTTCTGGATAATCTTGTGGATAATGTTCTGGATAATGTTGTTATAATAATAAAAGAAATTCAGGAAATCATTTAAATGATTTAAAACTTTGAAATTCAATAACTTTTAAACCGTAACTCAGATTCAAAAACTTTATACATGAAAATTTATCAGAAAAATATAACGAATACAAATACGCTATCCGTATGTCTATCACACCCCTCTAACACAACGAACATCGAACCTTCCCCCTCCCGACCGGCGGTCCGATAAACTGTCCGGTACTGTTAGATTGCCCGGATGAATTTATTCCGAACACGAATGTTTCTCGGAATAGATCAACTAGCACAGATACACCCCCCTTATGTTTGTCCGGTACCCACGACACCTCCGGCATGATATCTCCCCCCCCCTCCGGACACCCTGTCCGGTAATCACCCGGAGCCGGTATTTCATCCCCGGATGAATTCCCGCTCCGAGTATCGTGCATCGTACTGCGTTAGAACCCCGTTTACAATTCATCTGTTATGTCTTGCATTTGTATTGCTATTATTGTTGTGTATTTATTGTTTCTTCCCCCTTAATCTCCGGTAGACCCCGCTGCTGCCGTCGACTACACCGATGCTGAGTACGACTACTTCGTCGACGACCGTACCGCTACTGTCGAGCTACCAGGCAAGCAGAGCCATTCTCTTCCCCAGATATCGCCTATCTTTCCGTACATTTCTTGCACTAGGCATTGTTACTGTTGCTGCTACGATTACAATCCTATTCAATTGCATAGTCTGTTTTTGTCGCCCCTTGATGTACCTTCCTCTAATCCTATGCTGCCTATTATTACTTATGCATTATTCAGCAGTGAGCCCTGTGCATTGTTAGCTAGGATTAGATAGAGGGTCGTGATCACTCAGGGGAGTGAACGCGGGAACATATATTACAACTGCAGTAGGTACGGATCAATGCAGACGCCCTAGGGAACCTACAATGGCGAGACTCTGCCGAGTCGCGTCGAGTTTGGCTTACGAGTGGAATGGACTCGTATTTCACTCTCGTCGGCTCAGTAGCGTAGCATCACCGGGATGATACGAGGTTTACCTCTTTAGTTCATTCCGCTGATGTCTCAGTCGAGCCAGCTCAAGTGTACCATCGAGGGTGATTCCTCCTGGTTTCACTTAATGGTAGGGACTCGAACCAACTGGTGTCCTTAAAGGTAAGAAGTCGAGCGACCCAACGGTGCCCGCGAGAGGTATTGCGACGGGACGACAGGGAGGGTACGACTAGTGTACCGGTGTGCTTGGCCCCTGATCGTTGCCCGCGAGAGTTACCAAACCACGAAAGTCGAGCTCCTCCAGGAGCACACGCGAGACAAGGTAAGGAGACGGTTCACCTTGTTGGTAACCGCAGTGACTTGGTGGGACGACAGGGCAGGCACCGATGTACTAGTGGTCCTGGCTGCTGTCGTTGTCCGCGGGTCAGTTAAGTCGAGGCAACGATAACGGTTGTCACGCAGGTTAATTAAAATGATAAATGGTTCGGCGGATGTCTTGAGTTGGCTATATGCCATGTACGCACTACCTACCCGTGGGAATTACGAGTTATGGGCTCCTCTGCTTCGTAGTGTCGTCCGAGGACTCTTCAGACGTCAGCAGTACCGCGGCCTGCGCCGGGAAGTGGTGTTGTCTTATTTTCTCGCGCGGTGGTGTCTTATTTGGTTTTGCTTTAACTTCACCGGCCAGCCTCGCACCGTGCAGGAGTACGTCGGGGTTAGGGTCCAAAGCCCCATGTACATAGGATATAGTCCGGCGGATGACCTCTTTGTTGAGTTTGAAAGATGGGCTATGAAGTGTCGGATAGCCTCGGTGGAGCGTTCCCTAACAAGGTTCCCGCCACCCTGGAGATCCGTGCGTGTAGCGTAACACAAGTGCACCCCTGCATGGAAGATTAATCTATTCGAATACCCGTGTCCACAGTAACAAGACGCTTTATGCTGAAGCTGGATCTTACCACTACAAACTATTAATATTAAACTGTATGGTTCCGGGTTTTCTTCCTCGTGGGGATGTCGAGGAGGTGAACTCGGAGGCATTGTTAATCATTACAACTTATTATTATACAATGCTGCAGCAACTTCTGCTGCATTGTTACTTTATGCTTTATATAACTGTTGGCTGATTCTTACCTCATGCTGCAAGACATCGTCGGAAGATGCTAGTCTTCGATAGGCCTAGCTTCTTATCCTTGCTCTGGATTTCTGTCTTTCAGTCCACTATATACAGCCTCTTCTTTCCGTTGATACAATGCATATTGCTTAGTAGCGGACGTAAGACTCGCGGGTATACTAGATACCCACCTGCTTTATTTCCTTTACTGTTTTGCCTGATCGGCCGCTGCAGCCGACGTTGGAGCCCAAGAGCAGGAGTACCCCGGAGGCGCCTACTACGACGTCGAGTTCCCCGTTGACCAGGAGTAGTTCGGTGGATCCTAGGCAGGAGGCCTCGCCTTTTCGATCTGTATCTCTGATGTGATTTGTGCTAGCCTTCTTAAGGCAAAACTTGACTAACTATGTCCGTACTCAGATATTATGGCTTGTATGACTTATATATTCGGGTCCGCGTGACCCCCCTTTATTGTAATATATTTGTTTATCCTTTTGTGTTTAGTGTTGTGCTGTGATATTCTCACCGTGGCACCCTAATCTCAGCCGTGTACCCTGCGTGTATGATTACTGTACACGGATTGATTTTGGGGGCGTCACAACCTTGTTGATATGGATAGTCTATCATTTCTACTGAGATCCTGGGCTGTTACATATGGTTTACTCCTCCGATGCCTCGTCGTATGGAGATGCCATATCTGGAGTCCGATGGCATGTTTGAGGTGTTCCTCGGTCTGATTCATTCAATGACAATGGATTAGCCTTTGGTGAGCCAGCTTAGAGGTCACCAAAGTTGTATATCAATGACGGAGTCATGTGTTGAGCTCGAGTGAGGAGATGATCCGTCATTTTTTCTTTGGTGGTTGTTGTGGTGGTGCCGAAGACAGGTGAGAATGCTGGTGTCGAGCTAAGAGGTTTCTCCAGCCTTGATTGTATTTTTCATTCTTGGTTGATGATCCTTTGTGCAATGGCTATCAATTTATTGTTTTTTAGCTTTGTAAGTTTGATGTATACGTAATTCGTATTGCGACCTTTATGATATAAATGAGAAAATATTATCACGCAAAAATTACTTCCTCTTTCTTTAAAAAATAAAGACTTAATCTAACATAAAAAAATAGAATATATAATACTCCCTTCGTCCCATAATTCTTGTCATGGTTTTAGTAATTTGAACCGAAATCATGACATAAATTATGGGTCGGAGGGAGTATTAAAGAAATGAAGTCAGTGTATAAAGAAAATAAAGGGGGGACGCATGTGCGTGCATGGGTTGTAACGAACGATTTTTTTATCGATTTTCTTGGTGTGCTAACCATGAGATGGAGACGAACAAAAAATTGAGAAAAATTAAAATGTTATCTCTTTTTTAGGTAGTGTAAACGTAGATAGATTGATTTGTCATGTGTGACAGTGAATTGGGTAGGGATCTGGAGAAAGAAGAAAATGATCACTGATTCATTTTCGTGCCAGTGAATCTTCTTGAAAAACACTTGAGTTCATTGTAAAGAAGAAGCTGGCGTGATTGAATTAACACTTATCAAACTGACGATTGAGAGATGAAAATAAATTTTGATTGATAATTTGTTTATTTGTATATCAGTTGATATGTTCGTGATACATGTGAATGTATCCTAATAAAGACGGATACATGACCCAATCAACACTTATCAAACTGAATAGGATCTCGATCGGTAAAAAATATATAGATAATCATGGAAGGATCAAGGATCCTTCTATCGGTGTGACATGGAAGGAGTCCCAAACAATGTACGACTTTCCTTTAATAGTTGAGATTTGAGATTCATCCAAAAAATTGAAGGTGATGTAATTGATTTAGGACGTTAATTTAGAATAAACGTTAGCTCAGGGATATCCCAAATACGAACATTTTTTATGACAATCGATGAAGACGTGGATGGCAACTGCAGTCTATAGTACATGGCAAGTCGCTATAGTTTTTCCTTCGGTTGTCACACGCGTATTGGCAGTTTCCACCTGTATCTACAACAATTGCCTTACAAAACATTCGCTCTTGTCATATCCGTGAGCGAACGTTTACTCCCTATGATTACCTTTGAATTAACACTAATTAAAGTAGTAGTTGGTGGTAGATAAAAATAATTTTTAACTAATAATTGATTCATTTTTATGGCAATTGATCTGCTCGAGAGATAAGTAAGTATATACTAGTAAAAGAATGAGAAACAATTGAATTAACATTATCAAACTGAATGGGGTTCCGTTTTGCCAAAATATATTTAAAATCATAGAAACAACCTTCTATCGGTAGGACCTATAAGGAAGGGTATCAAACGACATGTGAACTCTCTTTTTAAAAGAAACTATAAGAAATTTTCCGCGCGTTGCAGTGGAAATTTATATAAGAATCTAAAATGTAAATTAAAAGGATATAAGATGCATGTAAATGAAAGTGAATAACATGGATAAATTATTGGACTACAATAATGGGTGACGTGTTAAAATAAATATCACAAATGCATGTTAGTTGAGTTTTGTTAGTGAATGACATGGACAAATGATTGAATACAATAGTGGGTGATGTGAATAGCTTGCATGTTGAAATAGATATCTTAAATGAATCTTAATGAGATTTTGCTTTATAAGAGATATCAATATGATAGGTCTATTTTTATGGCAGTGATCTTTTTCTAAGACATGTGAGTTCATCCTAAAGAGGAAAGAGTTGTTATTGTACTACGCTAGCCATCAGATGTGAACGTCCAAAATATATATTCCCTTCATGACGTGTTTCAAATCGTTTGATCTTTCACATAAATAAGAGATATCAATATGACAGGTCTATTTTTATGGCAGTGATCTTTTTCAAAGACATGTGAGTTCATCCTAAAGAGGAAAGAGTTGTTATTGTACTACGCTAGCCATCAGATGTGAACGTCCAAAATATAGATTCCCTTCATGACGTGTTTCAAATCGTTTGATCTATCACATAAATTGGAGAGCAGAGGTGAGAACCATATCGGTATTTTTACTCGTTCATGCTAACTTATAACTGTGCTCTCAACTTTCCTTCATCTAGGAAACCTAGGTTTGAATCTAAGGCTTTTCATCACAGTTACAAATATCGGCCGATATTCCGATATATCGTTCGATATATCGCTTATTGGGGGAGAGCGTCTTTTTGGATCATAGGTGCATTTGCTCCTATTAGTAATACGGACATCATTTCAAAAAGTAAACAAAACAAAAAAAAATCGATTTTTTTGTATGATGCAAGATGGTCGTGTTTGCGAAGTCCATGCCAAAATTCGTGAAGTTTGAACATTCGAGTAATCCTCGGCAAAAAATGAAAAATTTTAGAACTAGGTGGGTTTTGAAAAATGTCACTATTCACCAAGAATCAAGATGGTCATGGGTTTTTGGAAATCGAATGTCGAAATACCATGAAATTTTGCACGTATGTCACATGCATGAGCATGTTGGATTCCACAAAAAATCAGATTTTTTAAAATTACTTTGCATTTTTTTTAATTTTTTAGTTAGTGGGTGCATATTCCCGCATGAGCCGTTTAGGATTTCCGTTATCGAGGTCCTATCGATAGAATAAATGCATATCTCCATGTATATCGGTCTGGCCGATTTATCGGTTGTCAGACCGATTTATCGACTGTCACACCAATTTTCTCCGATAAATTGCTGGGCCTATCTGTTTGAAATAAAAAAAAGCCTCGCTTCCACTCCGCCAGTGACAAAACAGCGCGGGATAAATCGAGCCCTGGCGATAGCGATAGGGTTTTCCCCCCAGCCGCTCCGCTCGATTGACTCCGCCGCCGAGTGACGCCCCCAAAATCAGACCGTGTACAGTAATCATACACGCAAGGTACACGATCGAGATCAGGGACTCACGGTAAGATTTCACAACACAACTCTATAAATAAAATAATGCAAGTTGTTTAATACAAGCTCGGGGGCACGAGGGCTCGAATACAACAGCTCGAGAGCACAAAGTTAGCGGAAGCAAAAGTATCTGAGTACAGACACAAGAATACAAGGTTGCCTTAAGAAGGCTAGCACAAATATCAACAGATCGAAAAGGCGAGACCTCCTGCCTGGGAACCTCCAAACTACTCCTGGTCAACGGGGAACTCGACGTCGTAGAAGGCATCGAGGATCTTCATGTTGCGGTGGTCGGCATCGGGATCTCCTGCTCCTGGACTCCAAGGCTCCAACGCCGACTGCAGCGGACGATCAGGCAAAACAAAAGGGGGAAATAAAGCAAGTGTGAGTATCTAGCATACCCGCGAGTCTTACGTCCGCTACTAAGCATTTATGCATTTGTATCAAATGGGAAGGGGAGGCTGTATATAGTGGACTGCAAGATAGAAATCAGAATAAGGAAGAGAAGCTAGGCCTATCGAAGACTAGCATCTTCCGACGAGTCTTGCAGCATGAGAAGAGAATAGCCAACAGTTTATATAAAGCATAGAGTAACAATGCAGCAGAAGTTGTTGCAGCATTGTATAATAGTAAGTTGTAATAATTAACAATGCCTCCGAGTTCACCTCCTCGACTTCCCCGCGAGGAAGAAAACCCGGAACCATACAATTTAGTAATAATAGTTTGTAATAGTAGGATCTGGCTTCAGCATAAAGCGTCCTGTTACCGTGGACACGACTATTCGAATAGATCAATCTTCCCTACAGGGGTGCACTTCTGTTACACTACAACGCACGGATCTCCAACGGTGGCGTACACCTTTTTAGGGAATGCCCCACCGAGGCTATCTGACACTCCACAAACCATCTTTCAAACTCAACGGAGAGGCCATCCGTCAGTCTAAATCCTAAGTACGCAGGGCCTTGGACCCCAATGCCGACGTACTCCTGCACGTTGCATGGCTGGCCGGTGAAGAAAAATCAAACCAAATAATACATCACCGCGTGAGAAAATAAGACAACACCACTTCCCGACGCAGGCCGTTGTACTGCTGACGTCTGAAGAGTCTTCGAACGAGACTATGAAGCGAAGGAGCCCATAACTCATTATCCCACGTGTAGGCAGCGCGTACAAGACAATAGCCTACTCAAGTCATCCGCCGGACCATTTAGTATTTTATTGTTATCTCGCAGACAACCGTTATCGATGTCTGACTAACAACACAACGGACAACGAACAGCATCCAGGACCACCAGTACATCGGTGCCCGCTCTATCGTCCCGTCAAAGCACGCGGTTACCAACAAGGTGAACCATCTCCTTAACTTGTCTCGCGTGTGCTCCTGAAGGAGCTCGACTTTCGTGGTTTGGTAACTCTCGCAGCCAACGATCAGGGGCCAAGCACACATGTACACTGGTCGTACCCTGATAGAGGCGAAGGTGTCCCGATGTTTCGATGAGATGGTGGAGATCGATTATGGTGGAGACGACTTTCACGATCCGACTACGAATGTGCGAAGACGTTGCGCCTTAGCGATCGCTAAACCAACTCCGAGAGGTTATTGATCCCGCGGATGCACGATCAACCTGACCAGGAAGGTCTAATTCATGCAAGCAGTCGAAGAACAAGCAAGAACTAAGAATTGCAATCTGGATATTGCGAATATAAGATGAATGATTAACGAAAGTTGGGGTTCCAATGCGGTCTTGGCCTGGTCGGATGACACAAACGAAGAGCTCGAAGTTGCGGCTATGGCTAACTTAAATCTAATTAAAACCCAAGTCTAAACGACGCCCTAAGGGCTGTATATATGGGGAAACAGAGGGGATTTTCGTGACCCCTTGTAGGTGGGGTCCGAAAACAACCCTAACTCGGTTTCCTCACACATACAGACTCTAAAAACATCCTATAATGTGGTATTTCAAAATTACATGGGCCCAGCCCAATATTAAGGTGACACAACACCTATAATTCCCTTTGGACGAAAATAATGAAGTGGCATCTCGTGTATTTCGTCCAAGACTTCATGCACTCCTTATGGTGGCTTCAAAGTGCGAAAATCACCACTGGAAGCTCCATTGTCCTTTCCCGTGCGCGCACCTTCTTTTCCATGCTTGATCCCGCTCCAATGACCATCCTTTTTGTCGATGCTAGGTCCTTCATTCATAAGGAAAACAAAAGTATCTAATTTAGGCATCATCATATGTTCATGAACATTAGAAGGATTCGCAAGAAACGAAAGTACCTGATAATTTAGTTGACGTGCGCGTGCTCTAGTAACTGGTCCAATATGTGTAGTTGGTGAGGATGTGGGTGTAACAGTAGTAGGGATGTCCTCATCATCCTCCCCTTCTTGAATTGAAGTCGTCCTCGACGGAAGTACATCATCTTCTCCTAAATATGGCTTCAAATCTGCAATATTAAATGTGGGACTAACCCCAAAATCTGCAGGTAGCTCAAGTTTATATGCATTATCATTAATTTTCTGCAAAACCTTAAAGGGACCATCAGCTCGTGGAATTAACTTAGACTTGCGCAAATCAGGAAGCCTATCTTTACGTAGATGTAACCAAACAAGATCTCCTGGTTCAAACACAACATGCTTTCTACCCTTATCACCAGCCAGCTTATATCTAGTATTCATTCTCTCAATGTTTTCTTTAGTTAACTCATGCATTTTTAAGATCAATTCAGCACGTTGCTTAGCATCAAAATTAACCTTCTCCGAAGATGGAAGAGGCAGCAAATCAATTGGTGCACGAGGTAGAAAACCATACACAATCTCAAAAGGGCACATTTTAGTGGTAGAATGCAATGAACGATTATAAGCAAATTCAATATGAGTTAAACATTCTTTCCACATTTTCAAGTTACTCTTTAAAACATCCCTAAGCATAGTAGACAAAGTCTTATTGACTACTTCTGTTTGTCCATCGGTTTGGGGATGACATGTAGTACTAAAAAGTAGTTTAGTCCCCAACTTAGCCCATAAGCATCTCCAAAAATGGCGAAGAAACTTAGTATCACGATCCGAGACAATAGTATTGGGCACACCATGTAAGCGAATAATCTCATGAAAGAATAAATCAGCAACATTAGCAGCATCATCACTCTTATGACATGGTATAAAGTGTGCTATCTTAGAAAATCTATCCACGATAACAAAGATGCTATCCCTCCCCTTCTTTGTTCGAGGCAAGCCTAAAACAAAGTCCATGGATATGTCCTCCCATGGTACACTAGGTACAGGTAAAGGCATGTATAAACCATGAGGATTGAGTCGTGACTTAGCTTTTTGACATGTAGTGCAGCGAGCAACAAAACGCTCAACATCCCATCTCATCTTTGGCCAAAATAAATGTGTAGCAAGTACATCCTCCGTCTTCTTCACGCCAAAGTGTCCCATTAATCCTCCTCCATGCGCCTCCTGCAACAACAAAAGATGAACAGAGCTAGCTGGAATGCATAGCTTGTTAGAACGGAACACGAATCCATCATTAAGCACAAACTTGTTCCATGTTCTACCTTCTCTACAATTCTGCAATACATCTTTAAATTCCGGATCATGCACATATTGATCTTTGATTGTCTCTAAACTGAATATCTTAAAGTCAAGTTCTGAAAGCATAGTATAACGACGAGACAATGCATCAGGAACCCACTTAGCATGTCTACGATTAAGTTTTGCTTGACTTCTTATGTGTTTGAAAGATTCATGATCAGAATGTATAACAAATTCTTTGGGCCATAATAATGTTGCCAAGTTTCCAATGTCCGAACAGGAGCATATAATTCCTTATCATAAGTAGAATAGTTCAGACTAGGCCCACTCAATTTTTTAGAAAAGTATGCAACATGTTTAGCATCTTGTAATAACACACCTCCCAAACCAATCCCACTAGCATCGCATTCAAGCTCAAAAGTCTTATTAAATCAGGAAGTTGGAGCAAAGGAGCATGTGTTAACTTATCTTTCAATACCGTGAAGGCTTCTTCCTGTGTGGTACCCCAAGTAAAAGGCACATCCTTGCGTGTAAGCTCATTGAGAGGTGCAACAATGGTGCTGAAATCTCTCACAAAACGCCTATAGAATCCAGCGAGGCCAAGAAAACTCCTCACCTGTGTGACCGTTTTGGGCTGCGGCCAACTCTCAATCGCCTCGATCTTGGATTTATCAACTTCAATACCCTGTGGAGTAACAACATAGCCAAGAAACAATACTCGGTCGGTGCAAAAGGTGCACTTCCCAAGGTTACCAAACAAACGTGCATTACGTAGAGAAATAAAAACATCACGTAAATGATCCAAATGTTCCTCCAAAGATTTTCTATAAATCAGTATATCATCAAAATAGACTACCACAAATCGTCCAATGAAAGCACGTAAAACCTCGTTCATTAATCTCATGAAGGTGCTAGGTGCATTAGTTAACCCAAAAGGCATGACTAACCACTCATATAGTCCAAACTTAGTTTTAAAAGTTGTTTTCCATTCATCTCCTAATTTCATGCGAATTTGATGGTATCCACTACGCAAATCAACTTTGGAAAACATGGTAGAGCCACTTAATTCATCAAGCATATCATCTAACCTTGGAATAGGATGACGATAACGAATAGTAATATTATTAATGGCTCTAAAATCAACACACATACGCCATGTTCCATCCTTTTTTGGCACTAATATAACAGGAACATCACAAGGACTAAGGGATTCGCGTATATAACCTTTGTCGAGTAACTCTTGTACTTGACGCTGAATCTCCTTCGTCTCCTCAGGATTGGTACGATATGGCGCACGGTTGGGCAGCGAAGCACCGGGAATTAATTCAATCTGATGCTCAATCCCTCGAATAGGTGGTAATCCCGGTGGTACGTCTTGGGGAAAGACGTCTATAAACTCAGCAAAAGGTCAGTGACAACAGGAGGCAAAGAAGGAGGCAATTCCTCAAATGAAAACAAAGCTTCTTTGCACACAAAAGCATAGCACACATATTGACTAACATCCAAATCCGAAATATCAACCTTAGTAGCAAGCAAAGTTGGACTAGTCAATTTAATTTCATTAGAAACAGCAGACGAAGATTTGCTATTAGTCTTATGTTGTTGCTCAAATTCTTTAGCTGCTATCTCATTCTCACTCTTATTTTTCTCTTGTTTAGCTTTACTAGCTCTAGCAAGATCATCTTTCACAATTTGTTCAGGAGACATAGGAAGTAAAGAAATATTTTTATCCTGATGAACCAGAGTAAACTGATTTGTTCTACCATGGTGTACAACATTCCTATGAAATTGCCATGGTCTACGAAGTAAAAGAGAGCATGCTTGCATGGGTACCACATCACAATCAACATAATCAGCATATGCAGCAATGCTAAAGTGCACACGAACAGAACGCGTTACCTTAATCTTACCACTATTGTTAAACCACTGGATATTGTACGGATGAGGGTGTGGTCTTGTGGTGAGAGATAGCTTCTCCACCAACTCCATGCTAGCCAAGTTGTTGCAACTCCCTCCATCAATAATGATGCGAACTGAACGTTCTTTCACCACTCCCTTTGTGTGGAACAAATTATGCCTCTGGTTTTGCTCGGCCTTCGTTACCTGCACACTTAACACACGTTGAGCAACCAAACTAGCATATTTATCCGCATCATCAGGAACCATATACTCTATATCATGAGCATCATCATGGGCAACCTGTTCCTCATTAGCAATGAGGACTAAAGTCTCCTCATCATAGTCACTCGCTGAATCATACCCACCATCCGCCGTAATAGTCATCACACGCTTGGAGGGACAATCTTTTGCGAAGTGACCTCCACCTTGGCACCTGCGACATTTAATATCACGATATTGTGTTTGCCCTGCGGAAGCCATGGATGAAGAAGAACTCGCCGCTGGACCACTCTGTGCACCCTTGAATGGTGGCGCTGGCTGTTTTGGTGGCTCTCTGTAAGAATGAGAGGCTGAAGTAGATGGTGGTGCAGCAGGACGTGTGGATGTAGAAGGTCCACGCGATGTCCATGATGTATTTCGTCCTGCAGAAAAGTTAGTTCTCGTAGCGGCCTGTCGATCCTGCACTTCACGTTCAGCTTTACTAGCAAGATGAAACAAACGAGTGATAGTAGCATAGTCCTTATATTCTAGAATAGTTTGTATCTCCTTGTTTAAGCCACCCATAAAACGTGCAAGCATGGCTTCATTATCCTCTACTAGTCCACATCTAATCAATCCAGTTTGTAATTCCTGATAATATTCCTCTACAGAATTTTTCCCTGTCTCAAACGCTGTAATTTTTGTAGCAATTCACGTTGATAATAAGGAGGAACCCAGCGAGTACGCATAGCATCTTTTAAAGCAGCCCAAGTAGTTGGAATATTATTAGCATGCAATCTACAATGTTCAAACCACCAAATAGATGCAAACCCCGTGAATTCACAAACAGCAGCAGTACCACTTCTATTTTCAGGATATTGCAAACATGTAAAGCGTTGTTCAGTTTCTAACTCCCAAGTAAGATAAGCATCAGGAATATATCTACCCTCAAACGGCTTAAGATTCAATTTCAGTTTAGGCACATGTTCATCATCGCGTACCTGAGGGGGTGGTTGGTGTCGACCGTGGCGGATGTTGGGACGTGGAAGTCCAGCTGGTTGTTCATAGGCCGCTTCTTGTTCCACCTCCTCCTCGTAATCACCCTCGTAGTCATCATCCTGGCCGACGTCAGAAGCAGCAGCAGCAACTGAAGCAGCAGGAGGAGCACCAATACCAGCAGCTTGTCCGGCCGGAAACAGAATACGTCGTGCACGTCGTGGAAACGGTGGCTGCGCCGGGGCGGCCGCTGGCTGTGGAGGTAGGCGTGTGATCAACTCAGTAAACTTGGCGTCGAGCTTGGTGTCGACCATCTTCTCCACGCCATCAATCGCCTCTGTAAATCTGTTCTCGATGTCCTGCACCTGTTTAGACATCATACGTGCAAAATTATCATGTAGCTCTTGTTCATCATGTTCTCCCAATCGGGCGCATCCTGCGCCACTTCATCATGTGATCCTGGCATGGTTAGCAGAAATAGAAAACAAACAGGAATATGATCCTACTTCTACTAATGGGATGTGGGGTGGTGGAAAGCACAAATCCGTCAAGCTTTTCTTTCGTTCTTACCGATTCTTACCTAGCAGCAGGTGGTGATGTACAACCAACGGGTCAAAACTCTCAAAGATGTGGTAGAGCAATGGCCAGGAGGTGTCAACCGCATGAAGTAGAATATATGTGGAGCTGTAGGTAGGCTTGACAAATATGGTAGCAAAAAGATCAACAGTAATCAAGACTGAGATGCAAAGTTGAATAAACACTCAACATCGGTACTGTGCTGATCCTAGGCTAGACCGTACTAGAGACGCGAGCCTAAAACACCAACAAAAGCACGGCTCGGCACGTAAACAACTGAGAAGCACACTCTGAATTTTTTTTCTCTTTTTTTTGCTTTTTTTGTGGCGATTCGGGACTGCGATGGCTGAAAAAGTGCGAAAAAATCATTATGGTAGCGAACGTCTCAAAACGAGTTTCTGGACCTAAGGAAGGTATGGGCTCGAAATTTTTTCACCCCTGAAATTTTTGGCCTAAAAATTGCTCTGGAAAGCGTGCCAGACTCTTTTTTTTTGGAAATCACCCCCTTCTACGTACGACAAAAGATTGGTGAAATCCGACTCTAACAACTCAGGCCGTGGTGATGTATATGGACTCGGAGTGGCGGAACGTGGTGGTGTATATGGACTCGTATTGGTGGAACGTGATGATGTATATGGACTCGGATTGGCGGAACATGGTGGTGAAACTACTGTGCGGAGGCGGCGTGACAAACTGTGATCAGAACTCCAAACTCTAAGGGAAACTAGACTCTAAGATCAGCAACTTGACACAACGATGCAACCGCAAATTCAACAAGGAAAGTACTGAAAAGAAAACTGGACAAAGGCTAGGTCTGTCGTGGGACGTGATGATCTAACCCTAAATTTTTGTTTGGCTTTTTCGTGGACTGTAGGAATGAAGAACAGAACCAATCTACACTATGAAAAACTGGTAAATCTCACCGATCAACCTGGAAATCTGATACCACTTGATAGAGGCGAAGGTGTCCTGATGTTTCGATGAGATGGTGGAGATCGATTATGGTGGAGACGACTTTCACGATCCGACTACGAACGTGCGAAGACGTTGCGCCTTAGCGATCGCTAAACCAACTCCGAGAGGTTATTGATCCCGCGGATGCACGATCAACCTGACCACGAAGGTCTAATTCCTACAAGCAATCGAAGAACAAGAAAGAACTAAGAATTGCAATCTGGATATTGCGAATATAAGATGAATGATTAACGAAAGTTGGGGTTCCAATGCGGCTATGGCTAACTTAAATCCAATTAAAACCCAAGTCTAAACGACGCCCTAAGGGCTGTATATATGGGGAAACAGAAGGGATTTTCGTGACCCCTTGGAGGTGGGGTCCGAAAACAACCCTAACTCGGTTTCCTCACACATACGGACTCTAAAAACAGCCTATAATGTGGCATTTTGAAATTACATGGGCCCAGCCCAATATTAAGGTGACGCAACACCTAAAATTCCCCTTGAACGAAAATAATGAAGTGACATCTCGTGTATTTCGTCCAAGACTTCATGCACTCCTTATGGTGGCTTCAAAGTGCGAAAATCACCACTGGAAGCTCCATTGTCCTTTCCCGTGCACGCACCTTATTTTCCATGCTTGATCCCGCTCCAATGACCATCCTTCTTGTCCATGCTAGGTCCTTCATTAATAAGCAAAACATAAGTATCTAATTTAGGCAGCATCTAATGTTCATGAACATTAGAAGGATTCGCAAGAAACGAAAGTACCTGATAATTTAGTTGACGTGCGCGTGCTCTAGTAACTGGTCCAATATGGGTAGTTGGTGAGGATGTGGGTGTAACAGTAGTACGGATGTCCTCATCATACCCTCCCTGTCGTCCCGTCGCAATACCACTCGCGGGCACCGTTGGGTCACCCGACTTCTTACCTTTAAGGACAACCGTTGTTCAGGGCCCTAGGGCTGCTATACAGAGTAAACATTGAGTCGAGTACGAGGATTACTCCTCGATAGCTCCACTGGAAGTGGCTCGGCAGAGCCGAGGTAGGGGCCTTAGACGGTGTCTGCATTGCACCGTACCTGTGCAGTTGTAATAACTTGTACCCGCGTCACTCCCTTGAGTGATCACGACCCGCTATCTAATCCTAGCTGACAATGCGCAGGGCTCACTGCTGAATATAATATATATTTATAGGCAGCATAGGATAAAGGAAGGTACATCAAGGGGCGACAAAAATAGGCTATGCAATAGAATAGGATTGTAACGTAGCAGCAACAGTAACAATGCCTAGTGCAAGAAAAGTACGCAAAGATAGGCGATATCTGGGGAAGAGAATGGCTGTGCTTGCCTGGAAGCTCGACGACAGCGGTACGGCGTCGACGATGTAGTCGATCACAGGGGCATCGTGTTGGGGTTCGCAGCGGAAAACACAAATTTTTCTAACTAGCGTTCCCATAACCCAAGATCTAGCTAGCTGTATTAAAGTAATGAAAAGGAGTGCAGAAATAACATACCTCAGGGTGTAGTCCGTTGCGCGGGAAATGTTCCCGCAAACGTGGTTGATGTAGCCGATCAAGTTTCACAGCCCCCTGGCTATGTTGAGCACCCGGATGGGTGTAGTGCCACACGTGTAGCACCTCGTAGTACTCGCACACGTACGAGACTCGATGACGAGCTCCGTTCTCCGATCCAGCGAAGGTGGCGGAAGCAGACCTCCGGACGGAGCTTCAGCAGCACGACGGCCTCCGATTCTAGCAGAGAAGCCTCAATTCCACTATAGGCTCACACTAGGGAGCCCACCGTGAAAGAGACAAGGGAGGGGAGAAGATCGGAGAAAACCGATCTCAATTCGGAGTAAATACTAATTTAATCCGATTTATTGTGTATTTGGCTTAATTAAATATGTGCACCATGGCCCTCTTTATATAGGGGTAGGGGAGGGAGTCAACCCCCCTCCCTTACCAATGTGGGACTATCCCACATGCTAGGGTGGGCGCCGGCCAAGGGGGGAGAGGGGGAGCCACCCTCATGGGCCCTAGGGACCATGGTGCCTCCCCCCACTTCCTTTTTTTCTTTTTCTTTTTCCCTTTTATTTCTTCCCCAAATGGGCCTTTTTCTCCACTAAGGCCCATTGCACATATTAATTAGAAATAAAATTATTTTAATTATTAATTCAATTAATTAATAACTAAAACATAATATTCCATCTCCCGGTGCTCCGGAACACCTTCCGGTTCACTCCGAACTTGTTCGGTTCAACACAGGTACTTCTCCGATGTTGTTTCCTTTATTCTCTGGTTACTCCGATGGTTCCGAAAAGGTCTCCGATTTCATCGAGCCCTTAAGTGTGTTACCCTACGGTCCGAGAACACTCCAGTCATGACCAAGATGAGGCTACGGTCAATGATCATCAGCGGGACCTGGATGCCCATAATGACCCTTGTGCATTCCGGATATCAAGCACCGATTGGACCTTACGCCGTATAGCATTCCCTTTGTCAGCGATACTGGATTGTTCCGAGATTCGATCAATGACATCCTATGTCTGGTTCAACCTCGTTCTGAACTAATCCTCATTCACTCGTTCCCGTGATATTCATCCCCGTGACCTAGTCACACGCTGATGGCTTCTCGGCCCTTCGTTGGTTACCCCAAGTGGAAGGTTGAGATGTAGTGCAGCAGCAGTTTTCCCTCGGTGAAGATACCAAGGTTTTTCTCCAGCAAGACTCCACAGATGATAAGTAGGTGTCAGCGGCGCAACTGACGCGTACCTGCACCCATACACAGATAACTTTGTTCCCAACGAAGTTCAGAGAGGTTGTCGATCTCTCCGGTCTTGTTGTTCACAAGGATAAAATGCAAGGGATAATGATAGCAAGTAAAAGCAGTAAAGTAAATATAGCGTGGAAACAATAATGAGGATATGGACCGGGATACGTGATGTTCGCTAGTGATGTCTCTCTCCCAAAAGACGATAAAGTTGCTATGTGAGGTAAACAAATTACAGAAAGGCAATTGACAGGATTATGAACGCACCGCAATGCTAACTATGCTACAAAAGAAAGGACGAGGTTCAAAAGCACAGGCAGTACTGAAAGATCAAGAATGATCAGAGGGGGAGGGGGTGAATGATCACTTCTAAACATTCTAAGGAACTTAGAAGGAATTCATGCAAACTGCGAAGGACTAAGAACATCTCGAAGGAAATACAGTATCGAAGGTAATGCATAGCTCGAAAGGATTGAGGATGAAGGGAAACATCAAAGGCAAACAGGCTACGAGTAAATACTTAATTTAAATGCATGAAAAAAAACGAGCCTGACACGACGATGTTTGGTAAACCAGTTCACACTCTGCAAAGTGCTACATCTGGTTGGAGGGAGTGGTGATTGAACACCTGGAGCAAAACTCCCTCCGTCCTGTTCACCACTGCAACAAACTCTTCGAGCTTGTCCAGTTTTCACTCGTGGTAGATGATTCAGGACATCTCCGAGACCTTTACAAACTTCCTGCAGCAGTGACAATTTCTCTTCGACTGCTTGACAGGCGACGCCTAACCGTCTAGGAGACTTGCAGTTCTCCAAGATAAAAAGATCGGCTAATCTCAACCTAAGTCATAGTGAATTGCTCAACTCAGCTCAGGCTTGGGATTTTGGTTTTCTCTCGATGAATCTCTCTTGGGATGCTCACAGACTTCTGTCTTAGAATCTTCAGTGGAGCAGCCAGCACGAAATGGCAGGTAGGTGCGGGGTATTTATAGTTGGCGATCCCGATGGGTAAAATGACTGAAGTGACCCGATGCAACCGCTTGACGCGTGTCCACAACGGTCGGATTCCAATCACTGCGCAACTTTACTTGAGGAACAAGTAAGCTGACTTACCGAACGAGTTCTCTCTCGAAGGCACGAAGTGCGATGACTTTGCCTTCGAGCTATTCACTCGACTCAGTAAGATTTCTCTCGGTAGGCTTTTGTGGGTTTTGGTTGAGCAGAGCAAATTCACTTAGACTAAGATCTCAACTAGCAAACCCCTCTTGATAGTACGGTTTTTCCTACGACTCAAGAAAATAAAGAGAAACTAGTAAAAAGACTAAGTCTTCGACCAGCTTCAGCTTTCTCCTTGTCGCGCTTTTACTCGAGAGAGACTTTTTCTTCGACTACATTTTTAGGGGTCGTCTTCCTTCAAAAGGTTCGGTAGATGACTGCAGTTCTGCTGCAGTGAGTTGTCCTTCGACCTTCTACTTGCAAACTCCATTCTTCCGGAACCTAAGTATCTGTTTATACTCGAAAACAATATTAGTTCCACTTCTGCTTTGTCCAACAATGTCCAAAACCTTCGGGGGCAAAACTTGCTCTTACAATCTCCCCCTTTTTGGACGATTGTTGACAAAACAGGCATCGATAAATAATTGAAAAAGTTTTGAGTTCTCGATGATAAACCAGTGCTAAGATCGATGAAATACTCCCCCATGATGTATGCACGAAAGATAAGAGTTTCCTGTGAAGTGCATATTTTGACAAGTAGAGTCGAGGGAAAAACATCAATAATCTTAGCGAGTGAAATTGCATTCTAGATAATATCCAATGAGAAACATGCAATCTCCTCGAATGACCTGTGAACTTATATGAAAGATAACTTCCTGCAGAAGGGTTAAGTATCGCAAGCAGAAGATAGATATCTTACGAAAAAGAGTAGAAGTTCACAGTCCTACTTAGAGTTAGTTACAACCAGATCGAATATGAATCGAAAGTTTGTTGAAACTACTCAGAAAACCTCAAATATCAAAAGTTTGTCGAATGAAAAGCAAAGCCCTTAACCCCGTAGGCAAACTAATTTCTTCGATGCCACTACATCTCCCCCTTTTTGTCACAACGTACAAAAAGTCGAGAGAATAGGGTCGAAAGAAATCCCTACTCGCTGTGACGACTCCGGAGACGTCGAGAGGATTCGGCGAGCGTTGGAGCACGATGAATTGGGCGAGCGCCTGGAGGAGTGATCTTCGTGCGGAAGGAGTGTTGATCTCCAGAAGATTCTAGCTGCGATTCCGGCGGGGTCCTGGGGCTTCGAGGGTGTGGAGTATAAACTCGTTCTGGACGTCGAGGGGCTTCATCTTGCTCGGAGTCGGAGGAGAAGGTGTCCAAAGTGATGTGGTAATTGTCATCAACACTGAGGACATCTCTGTTCTTCGGCAGTCGAGGGATATTGGGATCCGGGCGATCTACTCGATCATCATTAGTCCAATTCCTGGTCAGATGGGGAGGATATTCTTCGAAGCCACATCGTTGAAGTTGACCGAGGGAATTGAATTTCCGCAGTCCTTTCCAATCTCTGCGAAGACATTCACGCAACATCTGATTGTTGTTCATGGTAATATTGCGCAAATGATTAATCTCGTCCATCAAAGCTTGCTTCTGAATGAAATCTTGGTCGATGTGATGTTGAAGCATTTGCTGGGACCGAAGAGAAACTTCCATGTGATGCACTGGCTTGATAAACTTCGAGCGAACATTACGCTCAGTCAAATGGGCGCGGATGCCAGTGTGCTCAGCATATTGATTGTTGGGTCGAGCAACAATCTGCAACACTTCCCTAACAGGTGGAGAGAAAATCTTCGGGAAAATGGACACGGGGGATGGCACGTCCCGAGAGTAATTGCAGATTGCCATCAGCCATGGTGCATACGGCTTGTGGGAATTGTGATCATCAGCACAAGACACCAAAGTTCTGATGAAGTAGTCCTCAAAATCGAAAGGGTGACCATGGACTAACTTCAACAGAGCAAGTTGTACGTCATTGGGAATAGGAAAGTCATCGTGCACATCGAGCATTGGCATCAAAGTCTTCGAAAGAATATAAAACCATGCCTTTGCTTCAAAGACTAAGTGTCTTGGCTTCGGCTCAGTCGGATAGGTATCTCCTACGACATCTGGATTCATTATCGTTGAAAATTCAGCAGGAGTTGGAGCAGGTAAGTAATGAAGCTTGTGTGGTAATCCTTCGAACCGAGGTAAATTAATGATGGCCAGAAATTGATCGACAGTCATATGAAATACTTGGCCTTGAATCATATAATAAAATTTCCACGTCTTCGAGTTCTCGGGATCACCAGTGACATAGAGCGTTGCATGAAATTGCTTGATAAGCTCAGGATTGTATCCACAATCGAGAGCTACCATCTTGTGAGCATGCAGACCATCAATTGTTTCAGCAACATTCTCGAAACATGAAGTGGAGTACACCGAAGGCATATCGAGGTATTGATGTTGGAACACTCTAGCCTTGTTGTACAACACTCGAGTATAATAGATGGCTTGCTCTTGGGTCCAAAACCGAAGAGAATATGCACTTCTGGGCTTCTCGTAGGGATTGGTCCCGAAGAAAAATGGCTTGTGTTCGCGCCTTTTGAAGATGGGGCCTCCTCGAGGAACATCTGAGCGGAACAGAGGCAGCATTTCTCTCGGATGAGAATAATGGAGCAGCTCATCAACAGGAAATACTTCGGCAGCATTGTCTGGCATTTGGAAAACTGGCTCAACAGGGCGAGGAATTGAAGATGGAATGTTGACAATTTCCTGAGCTGGGATGGCTGCAGGAGCATTTTCCTCGGCCTGTGCTTCGACGACAACTCCTTCGTCGGCATTAGCATTCTGAGCGGCCTCTTCATTCTCCATGGCCTCCAAATCTTCTTCTAGTTGTGCGAAAGCATCAACCATTTCTTCATTCGAGGAATTTGATGAGGAGGAGGAAGAACTGTCACTTGAACCGACATCTCCAGAACTATGTCCTTCGAGGACATCTTGACGAGAGGAAACTGTCGTGATATCTACATCAACGTCTTCTCCTTCATGCAGAGTGTGAGCAGAGGAATAATCTTTCTGAGGTTCTTGCTCGACCTGAGCAAGTTGGTCGGTCTCTGGTTGAACTTGGGTCTCGATGGCTGGGGTGGTTGATGGAATGATGTTCGGTGGTGATGATGGTTTTGGAGGTGGCGACGAGGCTTTTGGTGGTGATGGTTGACGAGGTGGAGGTGTTTGTTGGCGAGGTGGAGGTGGAGTTTTCTCACGAGGAGGAGTTGGTTCCTTGGTGGGGGTTGGTGCAGTTTCTTGTCGTGCTGATGCAGGAACGACCTCGGTAGACTTGGCCTTCTTTGCATTCTTCTCGATCTCTGGAGTCCCACGCGCAGAGGTTGGGGCAGCAGACTTTCTCTTACGAGATTGTCTCTTGTATAGGGCATCATTGTGCTCTTTGCACATAGCCGACACAATTTGTCGAACCTTTTCATACACAGCGGTCAGGTTTTCCTTCTGTGCCCTTCTGGATGCTTCAGCGGTGGCAATTTTGGATTTGAAAATTTTTCGGGACTCAATGTCCTCGGTTTCTTCTTGAAGTTGTCTGGAGTAAAAATTCACTTGCTCGTTGTCCTTGCGATCCTGGGTGATATATCCTTCCCAGCGAATCATGTATCGAGCAACATGCTCTTGGATTTCAGCAGGGACATCATCCTCGGCAGTGACTTTGCTCGGAGTGGTAGCCATCTTCCAGAGGATATGAGAAATATTTGCAGCATCCCAAGGAGCATGGGCAGCAGAATCTCCTTCGTTGGAACTCTCTTCATCGGCACGAGGGCCGGAAACAACAGGTGCAGCAGGTGCAGGTGCAGGAGCTGGAGCTGGTGCGGCTCGAGGAACTGGAACAGCTTGAGTTTTTTTCCTAGCCTCCTTGGCTTTCTTCTCGGCCTCCTTGGTGGCTTTGGCAGCAGCAATGGGTTTGGTGACGGCACTAGGGGCCGCAGGTTTATCCTTCGAGGCACTTGGGGCCTCAGCATTTTTCTTCGCAGCACTTGTGGCTGCAATCTTTTCCTTCGTGACTGTGGGAGTCACAACTTTCTCGGTGGCGCTGGGGGCCACAACCTTTTCTTTCGGTGCATCAGGAATTTTGCCTTCAGCAATTTGTCGACGATACTTTTCACTGACCAAATGTAAAATGCCTAGTTGTTGAGCAACCTGGGCCTTTTTATGCTCGGGCTGGCTGTGAAAGTTCAGGAGCTTGGAATTTGTCAAGTCCTTTGTTTGTTGCTCTTTTTGCTTTGCCAGCCTTTCTTTACGTTGAACAAGTGTTTCTTCATCCTCAGAAACTTGAGCTTGCTTTCCCTTCGATTTAGTCGAAGGTTTTTGTTGGCGAGCTTGAACTGGTGGAGCAGATGAAATGGGAGGATCAGTGACCAAGTTGGTCAAGTCAATATTTGCTCGAGGAGCCTGTGTAGCTGGCTCCTGGATCCTAATGCCTTTACTGCTCGGCTTCTTTTTCAGAGGAATATCCTCGACATCAGCCTCTGTGCTAGGGTCTTGATCATCTGAATTGACTTCTTCATCGGAGCTCGCATCAGGTGGCGAGACAATTACCACCTTTTTCTTTCGTTTGGCTGATTTCTTGCCAGCCTTCGATTTGGCACTAGGGCCAACATCTACGGTACCCTCAACAGCAGCAACCTCCTTTTTAGCTTTGGCTTCTTTTCTTTTCTGTGCTCGCGCTTCCCGAGCATCAACCAGCTCTTGAAAATTGGCAGGAGTTTTCATAGAGGATGGATGAGCATCAGCTGGAGGAGGTGGTCGATTATCTTTCCTCCACTTTGGCCTTAAAGCTTTGACATCAGACCAAGGATTTTTCATAGCAAACAGCCTCTCTCAGCGTGGCATAAGAGACTTGTACTCATACCAACGGAGCGCTTGAAGTCTTCGAATCTCTTGCAGACGGTTTTCTCTCGTACGTTCATCCTCAGAACCTTCAGGTGTTCTTAACTTCTTTTCGATGATCAATTCCTCTGATAATCCTTCAGAGTTATTGGTGATTCTTGTTCGACCTCCTACACGCTTGGGTGCTCTGACATTTCCTTCGATCCCAGACATTTTCCTGCGAAAAAGATAGGTACGAGGGAATATAGGAAAGTTGTGAACAAGTACCAGCGGTTTTCGAGGAAAATCATTTTGAGTGCAGTAAGCATATCGATAAGCATGTCTTGCAGCAAATTTTTCAAGCAAGTGCTAGGCTAGATTTCCATCGGGTGCAAATCTTAACGAAGAACTTGTATGAACGACTTGCACAACACAATTTTTTTTCGATACGTTTCTGAGGAAATTGCTAAAGTGAGAGAACCCGAGGGATTTCTTACCTAGCACAGATGGGAATCGACAGAAAACGCTAGAAACTGATTTCCCAAGTTTCAAAGATCCAAACAGATCAAACAGACCTAAGAAAAGGAGAGAAAATCAAAAACAAATCTGGATACGATGAACAAATTAGATTGGAATCGTGTCCAGAGCCGTGCATACCCTAACTTGGTGATGTACGGCGACTACGGCGACGCGGAAGAAGTTCCTCGTCGACGGGAAGGTCTCCGGCGGCTTCCTTCCGGCAGCAAAGCGGCGAGGGAGTCGACGGCGACGAGCAGCACGACGGCGCGCGAGAGAGAACTTCGGGAGCAGAGAGACAAAGTCGAGGAAATTGCGATGGCTGAGCCGGTGGAGAGGATCAGTATTTATAGGGAGGGGAGGGGGTAGGACATAACTGTCAGATCTGATCCAACGGATAGATTTTGTGGCGGTAATCGCGGGAAAATCCCAACGAACCGAAAGAAAGTTGCTCCACGTCCGAGACCAAACTCATCGAACATCGAGTATAAAAGTAGATAAACATTCGATAGATTTTCCTTCGGAATCAATGACATTCGAAGGGAATCTTGATCGAGTACATATATACATGTTCACGAGAGAAAAGCACAGATGGGGTAGGGATAGAATAGAGGGAAAACAGGGTCCGATGCTTAATCAATCCGAGGGGAAAACAGTGATAAAACTCGGAGTGGTAAGTGTATAGGACAACACCAAACGAACAAAAACAAACGAAAAAGAAACACGATAGAAAAATAACGTAAGTAAACAACATAGAAAGAAAACATATAATACATGGTACCGATAGTTATGATCTTACTGCACATTGCGTGAGTCCAATATGTTTAACTCACACCTTAGTGCACAGAACCTCTTTTCATCCAAGGTCTTTGTAAAGATATCAGCCAATTGATCTTCGGTGCGCACATGTATGATCACAATATCTTCTCGCTGAACGTGATCTCGAAGAAAATGATGACGAATGTCAATATGCTTCGTTCGAGAGTGTTTCAATGGGTTATGGGCAATCTTGATAGCACTCTCGTTATCACACAGCAATGGAATTTTCTTCACAAGAATACCGTAATCTTTCAGCGTTTGCTTGAGCCACAGAATCTGAGTGCAGCATGAACCGGCAGCAATATACTCGGCTTCAGCCGTAGAAATAGATATGCAATTCTGTTTCTTCGAAGCCCAACAGACAAGAGATCTACCGAGAAAATGACATGTGCCTGAGGTAGATTTCCTGTCGACTCGATCACCAGCCCAGTCAGAATCAGAATATCCAACGAGATCAAACTGGGCACCCTTGGGATACCAAAGTCCCAAAGATGGTGTGTGTGCCAGATATCGAAGAATTCACTTGACAGCAATATGATGTGATTCTTTCGGGTTTGCCTGAAAACGAGCACACATACAAACTGATAGCATAATGTCAGGTCTAGATGCACAAAGGTAAAGAAGCGAACCGATCATCGAGCGATATTTCTTCTGATCGAAAGGTTTGCCCTTCTCATCTGCATCTAGATGAACATTCGTAGGCATTGGAGTCTTGATAGTTTTGCAACTGACAAGATCGAACTTCTTCAGGCAATCTCTGAGATACTTCTCTTGAGAGATGAAAGTCCCATTCTTCTGTTGACGGATTTGAAGCCCGAGAAAGAACTTCAATTCACCCATCATAGACATTTCATATTTCTTCGACATCATACGAGAAAATTCTTCGCTAATATCAGGGTTAGTACAGCCAAAAATAATATCATCGACATAAATTTGACACACAAAAAGGTCATTTTTGTATGCACGAGTAAAACGAGTCGGATCAGTTGTTCCTGGTTTGAAGCCCTTCTTTAGTAGAAAATCCTTCAGAGTTTCATACCAAGCACGAGGTGCTTGCTTTAACCCATATAGGGCCTTGTGCAATCTTTACACCTTATCAGGATTCTTCGGGTCTTCAAAACCTGGTGGCTGCATAACATATACTTGTTCTTCGATTTCACCGTTAAGAAATGCACTTTTGACATCCATTTGATATAGCAATATACCATTGTAATTGGCAAAAGCAAGCATGACACGAATGGATTCAAGTCGAGCAACTGGTGCATAAGTCTCACCGAAATCAATACCTTCGATTTGGGTGTAGCCTTGAGCAACCAGTCGAGCTTTATTCCTTACCACAATGCCATCTTCATCTTGCTTGTTGCGAAAGATCCACTTCGTACCAATGATATTATGCTTCGTGGGATCAGTTCTATCGACAAGAGACCAGACTTTGTTTCTCTCGAACTGATTAAGTTCTTCGAGCATTGCAGTCATCCAGTCTGAGTCCTTCATGGCTTCATCAAATTTTGATGGTTCTAGCATGGATACAAACGAGAAATTTCCACAGAAGTTAGCTAATCGAGTACGAGAACGAGTGGTGGGACGACCTGGTAAATGAATCTCTTCGATTATTGAGTCGACGTCCACTCTTCTTCGAACACGAGGTAAAACTCCTTCATCATCTTGTGGAACCGGTTGTCCTTCGGGATCAGCTTGATCTTCGGGATCAGCTTGACCTTCGGGATGGACATTTTCTTCGTTTACGCGTTCTCCTTCGACCTATACATCATTAGCTTTAGGATGTTGATCTCCAGCGCCCCGGGCTATGTGTGGGAACATTGGACCATCATCATCCTTGTTTGCTTGACGTGCATTTCCATCGACAGGTCGAATATCTCCAATAGCCATGTACCTGATAACTTCATCCAAAGGTGGTTCATCCAGGTTAAGAGGTAATTGCTCTTTTTGAGAGCCGTTAGTTTCATCAAATCGAACATTTACAGTTTCTACAACTTTGCCAAGATGAGAGTTGTAAACTCTGTAAGTGTGAGAATTCGAACCATAACCTAGGAGAAAACCTTCGTGAGCCTTTGGAGCAAACTTGGAGCTGTGATTCATATCTCTGATATAACATGGAGCACCAAAAACCCTGAGATATGAAACATTTGGCTTTTTACCAGTAATAAGTTCATGTGAAGTTTTCTTCAGAAACTTTTGCAGATAAACCTTGTTGATGATATGACATGCAGTATTGATTGCTTCAGCCCAGAACCTATTAGGAGTCTTGTATTCAGCAAGCATTGTTCTGGCCATTTCAATAAGTGTTCGATTCTTTCTCTCGACCACACCATTTTGTTGCGGTGTATAAGCAGCCGAGAATTCATGAGTAAAGCCATATTCATCAAGAAAATCTTCGATATGAGTGTTTTTGAATTCTGTACCATTGTCACTTCTGATATGCTTGAGAGATAATTCATATTCAGTATGAGCTCTTTTTGCGAAGGTTTTGAAGATTTCAACAACCTTGCTCTTGTCATCTAGAAAGAAAACCCAAGTATATCGAGAGAAATCATCAACAATAACTAGACCATACTTGTTACCTCCAAGACTAGCATAATTTTGAGGACCAAATAAATCCATATGAAGTAATTCAAGAGGACGAGTAGTAGTCATTATAGTTTTTGCTGAGTGATGTTTCTTGGCAATCTTTCCTGCTTCACAGGCACTGCATAGATGATCCTTATCGAATTTCACATTGTCAATTCCAACGATGTTCTTCTTCGAGATAAGAGTTTGAAGGTTTTTCATTCCTGCATGCCCAAGTCTTCGGTGCCATAACCAACCAGAAGTGGCTTTGGCCATTAAACGAGGGGTTAGAGTACTGGTGGGTAACAACAACTTTGGTGTTATCGTTACGATGATGATAAACATTTCTATCGACACGATAGTATTCCTTCTGGGGAACATTTGAAGAAGGCACCAAAGGTTCATTTCTATCCTCGAGAGAATAGTAGTGATTCGGTGGTACCGAGGATTTTCCCTGCATAGAATGGTTAGGGGGCAGTTTTTCTACGAGAGATTTGCGAACCCAAATATGTCTCTTATAGAAACCATTCTTCGGAGGAGTACCAACGACCTCAGCTGACACCTTTCCTTCCTGATCTTTGACAAGCTTGTAGTCAGAATCAAGTGATTCATCAACAATAGCTTTGTCAATTTTGCAACTGAAACCTGAAAGGTTAGCAATATCAATGGGCTTTTCTTTCGCAAGAACCCAGACAGTCTTAGGGTACTGCTCGGGTTCCTAGTAGGTTCCATCAGGATTGATTTTCCTTTCGAAGCCAACTCCTTCATTTCGGGGATTCCTGTGAAGAAGAGCCTTTCGTAGGATATCACATAGGTACTGGTGTCCCTGCACACTTTTGAACATGCCTGTTTCAAATAAATTTTTCAACCTGAGGAGTTCCTTGGTAATGGTTTCCTCGTTCGAGGGGTTAGTATCATCAATAACAATAGGTTGCTTTCCTTTCGATCTCTCAGACATAGACTCAATTTTACTTCGTTCCAAACAGGTTAAGCAAGGTGAAGTAGATTCATTTTTAGCTTCTGAGCCTTGTTGAGCCATGAGCGTGAGATTGACACTTTCCAACTCTTCATTAGCCTCTCTCAGTTTCTCGAGAGCCATTTTCCCTTGAAGGAATTCATAGGTTAGCTTCTCGTAGTCCACTGAGAGAAGATCATGCCGAGAGGAAAGCTCATCATACTTTTCCTTCAGAGCAGCATGCTCATTCGTCAAAGTTTGACCCTTCTCAATCTCAGCGATCAACAAAGTCTCAGATTTTTGAATAGTTTCACTTAGAGAATCTAGCTCATCTTGTTGGATAGAAGCAATTTTGGCAAGTTTAGCATAACTTATCCTAGAGTTACTTTCATAAGCAGATCCATCAGAAGTATCGTAGGAATTCTTAGATGAGGATACCTTAGCCTTGGCCATGAAGCAGTAAGCTGGAGATTCATCTTCGCTACTTTGGTTGGTGAAGAATGAACTTGAAGTCTTGCTCGAAGCAAATGATAAACCAGCAACGCCATCAGATTCAGACCCAGAACCAGAACCAGATCTTGGGTTTGATTCAGCTTCGGAACCAGATGCTTCATCTTCAGAGTTCATTTCTTTACCCAGATAGGCTTTGGCACGATGGGAATTCTTTCGTTGAGAGGAATGTGATTTCGAGGAAGAACCCTCTCGATGCTTGTGATACTTCTTCTTCTTGTCATCATCAGAACCGTCTTTCTTGTCTTTTCTGGACTTTGAATCATATCTCTTCGACTCATAGTTTTTGCTCGATCTGTGAGACTTGCTCGAAGAATTGCTGTGAGAATGCTTTGATCTATGTTCAATTTCCCAGAGAGGACAATCAGCAATGAAGTGAACTGGCTTCTTGCACTTATAGCAACAGTTATCTTTCGCTGATGAGTTTCTGGATGATGATCGATGTTGTGATGAATTGCTTGAATGTCTTGAAGAGTAGTTTTTCTTCGGTGAGGAGGATTTCCTTCTCTGAAAGCGATTGAATCTTCTCATTATCAGTGCCACATCTTTTCCAATGTTCTCGGGGTCATCTGAGGCACAACCCAATTCAGAACTAGCTTCAGGAGAGGAGTGATGTGAAGCTCTGGCCTTCAGTGCATGAGATTTTCTTCGTGTCCCATTAATATCTCGTTTTTCATCTTCTTCCATCTCAAAGGTATTAAGTCTCTCGAGAATATCAGCGGCAACTAGATCCTTGAAATCAGTCCTTTCCTTGATCATCAGCACAATGTGATCGAAGGAATCATCAAGGGAACGGAGCAAAGTTCTGACAATAATCCGATTGTTAATGTCTTCGGCACCGAGAGAAATCAGTTCATTTGACAGCGCAGTGAGTCTGCTGTATATGGAGCTAACTTTTTCTCCCTCGTGCCTCTTGAAACGATAGAACTTTCTTCGAAGGGTGTCAATACGAGCATCTTTCTGAGTGGAGACACCTTCACCAATCTTCTCGAGATAGTCCCAAACACCTTTGGCCGAAGGAATATTCTTGACCTCATGGTATTTCTCTGGAATCAGATGATTTGTAATGAAGACCCAGACTTCAGTATCCAGCTCTATCTTCTTTGCCTCTTCAGGAGTGATGGCATTTGTGTCTTTGACAGTTACACCATTCTTGACAACTTCCCAAGCGGCAGAGTTGATAGCCATGATATTCCTCTTCATTTTGTCCTTCCAATGGGGATAGTCCTTCCCATTGAAGATAGGGATTGGTTCCCCCGAGCGAACAGCTGCAAACGACATTCTTGACAACACTCTAGGTTGTTAGACCAAAATACGCAGAGCATAGGGAGTGCCTAGCTCTGATACCAATTGAAAGCTCAAGAATGATCAGACGGGGAGGGGGTGAATGATCACTTCTAAAAATTCTAAGGAACTTAGAAGGAATTCATGCAAACTGCGAAGGACTAAGAACATCTCGAAGGAAATACAGTATTGAAGGTAATGCATAGCTCGAAAGGATTGAGGACGAAGGGAAACATCAAAGGCAAACAGGCTACGAGTAAATACTTAATTTAAATGCATGAAAGAAAACGAGCCTGCCACGACGATGTTTGGTAAACCAGTTCACACTCTGCAAAGTGCTACGTCTGGTTGGAGGGACTGGTGATTGAACACCTGGAGCAAAACTCTCTCCGTCCTGTTGTCCACTGCAACAAACTCCTCGAGCTTGTCCAGTTTTCACTCGTGGTAGATGATTCAGGACATCTCCGAGACCTTTACAAACTTCCTTCAGCAGTGACAATTTCTCTTCGACTGCTTGACAGGCGACGCCTAACCGTCTAGGAGACTTGCAGTTCTCCAAGATAAAAAGATCGGCTAATCTCAACCTAAGTCATAGTGAATTGCTCAACTCAGCTCAGGCTTGGGATTTTGGTTTTCTCTCGATGAATCTCTCTTGCGATGCTCACAGATTTCTGTCTTAGAATCTTCAGTGGAGCAGCCAGCACGAAATGGCGGGTAGGTGCGGGGTATTTATAGTTGGCGATCCCGATGGGTAAAATGACTGAAGTGACCCGATGCAACCGCTTGACGGGTGTCCACAACGGTCGGATTCCAATCACTGCGCAACTTTACTTGAGGAACAAGTAAGCTGACTTACCGAACGAGTTCTCTCTCGAAGGCACGAAGTGCGATGACTTTGCCTTCGAGCTGTTCACTCGACTCAGTAAGATTTCTCTCGGTACGCTTTTGTGGGTTTTGGTTGAGCAGAGCAAATTCACTTCGACTAAGATCTCAACTAGCAAACCCCTCTTGATAGTACGGTTTTTCCTACGACTCAAGAAAATAAAAAGAAACTAGTAAAAAGACTAAGTCTTCGACCAGCTTCAGCTTTCTCCTCATTGCGCTTTTAGTCGAGAGAGACTTTTTCTTCGACTACATTTTTAGGGGTCGTCTTCCTTCAAAGGGTTCGGTAGATGACTGCAGTTCTGCTGCAGTGAGTTGTCCTTCGACCTTCTACTTGCAAACTCCATTCTTCCGGAACCTAAGTATCTGTTTATACTCGAAAACAATATTAGTTCCACTTCTGCTTTGTCCAACAATGTCCAAAACCTTTGGGGGCAAAACTTGCTCTTACAAGTACGCCAAGATAAGTAGACCGAAATCCATCTGCATCTACTACTAATCATCCACCTTGAGATATCTATCCAGAACATCTCGCTGGTATTAAGTTGCGAGCCCCACCCAAAGTGTAAGCCCAAAGAGACAGACAACTGCATTAAAAAGAACTCTGCGTAAAGTAAACAATCCTTGTGACCGCGGTCACAAGCACCGTTGTTTTCCCCCTTGTGGCAACAGCACATCCCCTAGACTCATGTTTCTGTCACTCAAGCGTGTCATCGGGGGGCATGAACCCACAATCTAGCACAACGTTCCCTCTTGAAGTCACTACCTACGACTTGGCCAAAGCAATAAACAGCAACGGAGAACATGCAAGAATTACTTACGAACAAAAATATAAGAGATAAAAACCAAATATATTACTCTATCACAATCTGAACATAATCTCATAATCCATCAGATCCTATCAAACTCAACATTGCAATAGAAGAAATATTACAAAGATGCCTCGATCATGTAGGGCAGCTCACGAGGTCTAAACAATGAAGATCAAAGAGGGGAGGAGAACATCACATAGATACTGATCACGGACCCATGGTCCAAGGAAAACTACTCACGAGACATCCGGAGAGCATCCATGGTGGAGAGGAGACTCCCGGGGGTCAATCCTCCCTCCGACAGGGTGCCGGGAAGAGGTCTTCTGGTGCTCCCGATCTTTGGAAGCGCGGCGGCGGAGGAACAGAGGCAAGTTCGCAGAATAGGGTTCCTCTTTTGGAGTTTTCCCGTGACGGAGAATAAATAGGCGAAGGGGGGCAGCCAGAGGTGGACCAGGGGCCCCAGGTGCCCCCTGGCGCGGCCAGGGGTGGGGCCTCGCCGGGTGGCCGCCTGGGCCCCCCTGGCTCCCCTCTGGCCCCTCCCGGGCTCTTCGCGAAGCTTCCTCCACGCTGATTTTTTATCTGAATTTTCCCGAATTTTTCTGGCACTTTTTATATGGGGGAAACTGAAATAGAAAAACAACAGAAAACAGGAACTTGCACTGGGGTGCACTGAGTGAATAGGTTAGTCCAAATATGATCAAAAATGTATGAAAGTGTATCTAGAACATAGCAATATCACACAAAACATGCATGGAGCAAGCAGAAATTATAGATACGTTTTGGACGTATCAACATCCCCAAGCTTAATTCCTGCTCGTCCTCGAGTAGGTAAATGATAACAACATAATTTCTGTGGTGAAATACTAGCAACCATAAAAAAATTTGAAAAGTAAAGAAATCAAGGTTAGAGATTCAATTCAAGTCATAACATGCAAGAGTCTATATTAGCATTGAAACGAGTAACAAAAGAACATTAGGTGCAAGAGCTCTCGCTGTCCGTGACTCGAATGTCTCCAAATGGTGTTTGCGTGCAAGAAGGGGGATAGGGAATACGAGAAAAAAGTATTTTTGTGTTGAGAACTCAATCTACTAAAGTTTCACACTTGGTCCTCTTTAGAATCTTATCTTGACTCGTCCCCAGACCACTAGCCAGGTACAAGTCAATTTGATCCACTCCTTTTCGATATTTTGAGCACTCATGCAATGGATGAGCGTAAGCACGAGAGTTGACACTTAGGATGGCAAAGAGAGAAATATGGTGGAGGAGGAAGACAAAAAGGAAGAGAAAGGCTCACATCAATGAGGACAATCATAGGCAAGAGATGCCAAATGATAGATATGATGTGAGGAGTAGGGATTTCCATGCAACGGATGCACATACGAGCTAGGAAGCTCTCCAATGGAACTATATGCAAAAAGATCATCTCTATGGAGTACATGGATATAAAGGGAGTACTAGTGTGGATCTCTTAAAAGGATAGTAGTGTTGCCCCTTTCTCTCTTTTTATTTCTTTTTCTCTTTTTTCTATTTTTTTCTATTTTTTTGGTGGCCTCAATGGCTCTTTCTATTTAACTCTCATTTGTCCTCTTTGGGATCTTTTATTGTGTCCACTTTGGGATCCTTTCCTCACTTAAGGGCAACACTCTATTTTACAAGAAGGTAAAGGAAATCTTTCACACTTGACAAGGTACTCAAAATCATAAAGAAGAAGTAACTACATGATGTATGCAATGTATGTCGCTGCCAGTGTAGCAGGAACATGTATGACATGAAGATCAAGTCATGAAGAGGTGGAAGTTGCATGGCAATATAACTCGGAAAGGCTATGGAAATGCCTTGATAGGTAGGTATGGTGGCTGTTTTAGGAAAGATATAAGGAGGCTTATGATGACAGAGCGTATCATGCCAAGGGTTTGGATGTACCGGCGAAGGTGGACACCAACTCTCGGAGTGAGAAGAAGGCAATGCACGGCACAGGAGAGGCTAGCAAAATATGGGAAGGTGGAAGTGTCAACTTTCAATACTTACATTAGTCCGAAGAACTCATGCACTTATTATCGGTAACTCTCAATCTAATGAGGAGGTTAACAAAGAGACAAGTACCCCGAGGAGGAGTGTATGGGGGTTTGGTTATCCTTGCGCATCCTCGACTCATGGTACGTGAGTGTTCTCTGATATTCGACCCCTCAGAAGAGTAGTGATCCATCTAGTAGCTAGAGTTCTCAAATAGTTTTGTAGGTTTTGAAAATACACACGGATTGCCCAAAATACGACACCTATCACTAATAGGCTAGAGCTCTTGACACCAAAAGTTCAAACATTACTCACATCAATACCTGAAAACTATTTCAAGCTACTACTAAAATTAAATAGCAACCTCAATTACCTACTTTCAAGACAAGACACAACTCAGTGCAACAACCAACTCTCTTATCAAGATATACATGAAAACTAAAAAGAGTTGCAGCAACAAACTAAACAAAAGCCAATGCTCTTGCTAAAGACAAACTAAAACTAAAACTAGACAAGGCAGTAGCTATGAAAAGATAAAGAACACACAACAGCAAAAAGATAGGCAGGAAAAATCCTATGATGTGTTCTAAATTTTGAAAGTGGAGCGTGTTTCTCTCCCACACAAAGTAAGAAAGGATCTAACTTGTTATGAACAGCAATAAAAGCTAAAGAAAACTAAAAACAAAACCTAAGAGCGAGACGCTCCAAGCATAGCACATAACGCATGAAGTGATAAAAATATAGTGAGACGAAGGACGAACTGATGATTGTTGATGGAGAAGGGGATGCACGGGGGCATCCCCAAGCTTAGACGCTTGAGTCTCCTTGAATATTTATTGGGGATGCATGGGGGAATCCCCAAGCTTGAGCGCTTGCCACTCCTGGATCTTCTTTCATCATCTTCCATCGCACACTTGAAAACTCCCTTCATACATAACTCATCATAAGCTGATTAGAGAGGTTAGTACCCTTAATAAATAATTTCTTCCCACTGGATATAAAGATAATCTTGAAGAGCTAATGTTTCTAAAGAGTGCCAAAAGGTTTTTGCAAAGAAAAGGCAAGCTTAAGGTTTGAAAATGTAAGGAGAGACAAAACGTGGCAGAATCTATGAAAAACAGAACAGCAGATAGTAAAGAATTTTTTAGGGGCACTTCTGCAAGTCAAATAAAAAAACTCAGAACATACGGAAGTTTCGTAATTGTATATAGCATACTGTGTCAAAATTTCAGCTCAAAAAGATTAACTGGGATTTTCCTGGAATGTTTCTGGTCACGAGGACAAAATCTGTTTTCTGGACAGCATGTCACAACTTTTACTTCCCTTGCCGTAAGAGGCTATAACTTGGCACAAAGCTGAAAAATAAAGATACAATGATGTTGCTACAGTAGTAAAAATCATCAAGACACAACAAAAGCAAAAAGAAAAACCTCAATTCATTGCGGGCTGCCTCCCGAAAGCGCTTTCTTTTATGCCTTTAAGCTAGGCTTAAGATTTTAAAAGGTGCTCTCATAAGAATAAGGATTTGAAGCAAAAGAGAGCATCAAGAAGCAAATATGAAACACATTTAAGCCGAACCCACTTCCTATGCATAGGCATCTTGTAATAAAATAAATCAAAGAAGCACAAAGAAACCAACATAGGAAGGTGGAACAAGAACATCTTCAAAACTTTCAACATAAAGAGAGTAGTTTTAGTAATATGGAAGTTTCTACAACCAACCTTTCCTCTCTCAAAATAATTTTCAGTAGTATCATGAACAACATCAAGAATATAAATATCACATAAATCATATTGTTCATGACCTACGAGCACACGTGTATTATTTTCAACACGGTTTTTAGGATCATAAGATAAATGCAACCCAACATATTGAGATTTGATAAGAGGAAAATTCTCCGGAGTTGGAGATTTCAAAAGGATAATAGGACAATCAAGTGTGGGTGCAATAGCAACAATTTCATGCTTAACATAAGGAACTATAGAGAGTTCATTTTTGTCAGCATCATCCATAGTGGCATCTTCGCCATCAACAAAGCAAGTATCAAAATTTTCAGAAAGGGATGTTTCAAGTGAGTCCTCGGAATAATGGGATTCCTCCTCAATGCAATAATTGGCCTCTTCTTGGGCAGCAAACATTTTATTTTTAAAATCCTCAATATAAGAATTGGAAGTATAATTCTCGAAGCAATAAGCAAGAACTGCAAAGTTTTCAGACTCGAAAATAGTATCGTGATACTTTTCAATCAAAGAAGCAATCTCATAGGCACCTTTAAAAGAAACAAACTCTTCAATCTTTTCAACATCAAAGTAATCATAAACACCTTTAGCATAAGAAGATAAGATCTCATTTTCATTAAACTCACATTGGAAAGGGAGGTGTTTATGATCTATATTAGAACAGCAAGTGAAATCATAAATGTGGCACAAAAGTTTAGCATGGCAATAAGAAACATGTATTTGATCCCATAAGTGTTTCCCTTTCTGAGATAGGCGGTGCCGCGTATAATGGCCATGCTCATCCAATGAATTTCCCTCAACCAAGTCGGTCAGGTTTTTAGCGCGAGCACAAATTGACCGAAGACGATCCAAGTGAAACATGTCCATCCTACCATATTTGGGTGGTTCATCACCCATGGTGAGGATAGCATAAATAGGCAAAGCAAGACAAAGGCAAAAGGTAGCAACTATTTTTGTGGTTTTTCATAAAGGACACTGAGATAAAAACTGAAAGGTAAGTAACATGATGAGGACATCCCTACTAATGTTACACCCATACCCTCACCAACTACACATACTGGACCAGTTACTAGAGCACGTGCACGTCAACTAAATTATCAGGTACTTTCGTTTCTTGCGAATCCTTCTATTGTTCATGAACATATGATGCTGCCTAAATTAGATACTTTTGTTTTGCTTATGAATGAAGGACCTAGCATGGACAAGAAGGATGGTCATTGGAGCGGGATCAAGAATGGAGAAGAAGGTGTGCGCGGGGGAAAGTACAGTGGAGCTTCCAGTGGGGATTTTCGCACGTTGAAGCCACCATAAGGCATGCATGAAGTCTTGGACGGAATACACGAGATGCCACTTCATTATATTCGTCCAAGAGCAATTATAGGTGCTGCGTCACCTTAATATTGGGCTGGGCCCATGTAATTTCGAAATACCACATTATAGGCAGTTTTTAGAGTCCGTATGTGTGGGGAAACCGAGTTAGGGTTGTTTTCGGACCCCACCTCCAAGGGGTCACGAAAATCCCCTCTGTTCCCCCATATATACAGCCCTTAGGGCGTCGTTTAGACTTGGGTTTTAATTAGATTAAAGTTAGCCATAGCCGCAACTTCGAGCTCTTCGTTTGTGTCATCCGACCAGGCCAAGACCTCATTGGAACCCCAACTTTCGTAATCATTCATCTTATATTCGCAATATCCAGATTGCAATTCTTAGTTCTTGCTTGTTCTTCGATTGCTTGCAGGAATTAGACCTTCGTGGTCAGGTTGATCGTGCATCCGCGGGATCAATAACCTCTCGGAGTTGGTTTAGCGATCGCTAAGGCGCAACGTCTTCGCACGTTCGTAGTCGGGTCGTGAAAGTCTACTCCACCAAAAATCGATCTCCATCATCTCATCGAAACATCGGGACACCTTCGCCTCTATCATAACAAGACTAAAAAAAAACAAAGGTAAAGGGTAGTGTGCAACTCCCCTATCTTAGCACTCGGAGTCCCCGGCAACGGCGCCAGAAAACTTTGCTTGATGGCTTCTCGCCCCTTCGTTGGTTACCCCAAGTGGAAGGTTGAGATGTAGTGCAGCAGCAGTTTTCCCTCGGTGAAGATACCAAGGTTTGTCTCCAGCAGGACTCCAGAGATGATAAGTAGGTATCAGTGGCGCAACTGACACGAACCTGCACCCAGACACATATAACTTTGTTCCCAACGAAGTTCAGAGAGGTTGTCAATCTCTCCGGTCTTGTTGTTCACAAGGATAAAATGCAAGGGATAATGTTAGCAAGTAAAGGCAGTAAATTAAATATAGCGTGGAAACAATAAGGAGGATATGGACTGGGATACGTGATGTTCGCTAGTGATGTCTCTCTCCCAAAAGAAGATAAAGTTGCTATGCGAGGTAAACAAATTATAGAAAGGCAATTGACAGGATTATGAACGCACCGCAATGCTAACTATGCTAAAAAAGAAAGGACGAGGTTCAAAAGCACAGGCAGTACGCCAAGATAAGTAGACCGAAATCCATCTGCATCTACTACTAATCATCCACCTTGAGATATCTATCCAGAACATCTCGCTGGTATTAAGTTGGGAGCCCCACCCAAAGTGTAAACCCAAAGCAACAGACAACTGCATTAAAAAGAACTCTGCGTAAAGTAAACAATCCTTGTGACCACAGTCACAAGCACCGTTGTTTTCCCCCTTGTGGCAACAACACATCCCCTAGACTCATGTTTCTGTCACTCAAGCGTGTCATCGGGGGGCATGAACCCACAATCTAGCACAACGTTCCCTCTTGAAGTCACTACCTACTACTTGGCCAAAGCAATAAACAGCAACGGAGAACATGCAAGAATTACTTACGAACAAAAATATAAGAGATAAAAACCAAATATATTACTCTATCACAATCTGAACATAATCTCATAATCCATCAGATCCTATCAAACTCAACATAGCAATAGCAGAAATATTACAAAGATGCCTCGATCATGTAGGGCAGCTCAAGAGGTCTAAACAATGAAGATCAAAGAGGGGAGGAGAACATCACATAGCTACTGATCACGGAGCCATGGTCCAAGGAAAACTACTCACGAGACATCCGGAGAGCATCCATGGTGGAGAGGAGAGTCCGGGAGGTCAATCCTCCCTCCGGCAGGGTGCCGGGAAGAGATCTTGTGGTGCTCCCGATCTTCGGAAGCGAGGCGGCGGAATAGAGGCGAGTTCGCGGAATAGGGTTCCCCTTTTGGAGTTTTCCCGTGACGGAGAATAAATAGGCGAAGGGGGGCAGCCAGAGGTGGACCAGGGGCCCCAGGCGCCCCCCTGGCGCGGCCAGGGGTGGGGCCGCGCCGGGTGGCCGCCTGGGCCCCCTGGCTCCCCTCTGGCCCCTCTCGGGCTCTTCGCGAAGCTTCCTCCACGCTGGTTTTTTATCTGAATTTTCCCGAATTTTTCTGGCACTTTTTATATGGGGGAAAATTGAAATAGAAAAACAGCAGAAAAGAGGAACTGGCACTGGGGTGCACTGAGTTAATAGGTTAGTCCAAATATGAGAAAAAATGATTGAAAGTGTATCTAGAACATAGCAATATCACACAAAACATGCATGGAGCAAGCAGAAATTATAGATACGTTTTGGACGTATCACACGCTGCAGCTTTATGGATGGAATCTCACCTAGTGGGCCCCGAGTATCTATCCATTATATGGATTGACAAATCCCGCTCTTGTAACAATACTCCTCAACATATCTCCACGGAATACCCAAGATACAACCGTTATGACCCGCATATTTCAGTCAGGTGGTGGGATGTAGGTCAAAGCATCCAGGAAGATAGCAATTATGCACGTACTCATGGTCAAAGGAACGGTCTACCACGTTCTCTAATTACAACACTGAACCTTCACAAGATTTTATCATGCTGTAATGCTTACTTTGGGTAATGTTCATCACGTCACTTAAGCAGTGAGGTGATCTCATAGTCAAGAGACTTAATTGTCCATGATCGTGAAACCACGACCATCATGTTGACCATGAACTAGTTATTGATGTAGAGGCTAACTAGGAACTCTGGGGGTTTCTATACCACACTTGCATCATTGTTTCACTGACACAGTTCTAGCACGGTATGAAACTGGTTATGAACTTGCTTAGATATATTGGAATAATCATATATTATTTTCCCCTAGAGCATATATCCAACAGTCTCCCACTTGCACTAGAGTGCTAATAATCTAGCCGCATTTTTCCGATCATAATCATCTTATCACATAAGTGTTCATTGATCATGCATGCTCATGGAAGAGGTTTCGTCAACGAACTGCACCAATTCAGATTCGTATGTTTCCTTTGCAACTGGTACAGGTCAAAAGCTCTTTTGACATACCACTCATTATCATATAATGGTTGGATATAATTTTCGCGGGAGAGTGAGACTATTATTTCACAGTATCCTCCAATGATCTCTTGGTTCAGTCTTTAGAAGACTCATCCTTAGTCATATATACTAGGAAATACACTCAACCAGAAGTCCAATACTTCCAACGCTAAAATTTTATCCATACGTCTACTTTCTTAAGTAGTATTATGTTTGTAGTGCCGTGAATTTTGCTCACATTTCTTTCATGTCTTTGGTGATGTCTCTAATTCCATATAAACCCATAATATCGCTTGCAATTGTAATCTTGCATTACATTCAAGTCTATTATCCTTTCAATATTTTAGAGAATAGTCCTCAGTATTCCTCATATACTGAATGCATGGACTTTATTCAGATTCTGTGTTTTACTCCTAAAGCACATTGGAATCTGTTCTTCTTCCAAGAACTTTTGAGTCATTTTGTTGTTGGATTCACAATGCATGTTATATGTTAGAATCATATGTCAAGAACATATAAGATCACATGTCCAGTACATGGTGCATCTCTATTCTTCCATCAAGACATTGCTTGTGATATTTGGATTTCATGCATTATATAATTTCTAGCCACAAGAACCTGTTTCTTGTCTTAGAAGATTATTCCAACCTTCACTTTGTTTCATTATCCGTATCTTAATCTACTCATATAGATTTCAACGTGTAATGTGTTGGTATTTCACATAAAAGAAGATTCTTGCAATCTTGTATTTTATTTGCCTTATGCTCTATATATATCATAATGCACATATGTATATAAGACGATTCTCTATATACACAATCAATGCATATCCATATATATACATATGAGATCATTCTTCACACATATCAATGCATATATGTTTGAGACAATGATCATGCTCCCACTCAAATATATCCATCATATACTCATATATTTGTGGTTCAGCTTTCATCAAGTCATTTTATTGTTCACTATGTCTCACATAATGACAATGCTTCCAAAGCTCCCACTCAGAAAATTCCCTCTGCATTCCAAGTTTCCGGGAAGTCTTCAAAGCTCCCACTCAGTTTCATGAAACTGCAGGCCCACTCAATATTTTGGTCATCACAAAATCACTTGATCAAATCAAGGTTGAGGGTTCCTGTCTTGAGGTACTATAGTCCATCCTTTTAACGAAATAACCTTCGTCTTGCCAACTGCAATTCTCTTTCAAATCCCAAATTTGACTGAGATGCAATTTCATGCTATGGTCCATCGTAGTGTAAATGAAATATTTTATTGATTAAAGCATTCCTACGTTTCCATAGTCAATCACCATTGAACTTTGGTCATCACCAAATAATGCCTTATGCCCATTACATTATTCTCAATAACTCTCCAGTTTGTCGAGAATATGAAATAACCGATTTATTTCACGGGACGTGAGCCATCCTATATGTAACTCAATATTATTTCATTTCTCCTCGTGTTCTAGGCTACCATCATTCCTTTGTGTCTTCAAGCAATGTTATTCCATATTATTTCATTAAGAAGACTCATGATTATTGTTTTGTACAGAACGTATTCATGACAACCTTCTAAAATTCAACAATGGCTTCAATTCATATACCAAGATTAATCGTCTATGGCATATCCTTCCTTATACAGTGTCATTACAGCGGAACATGCTTCCGTTGCAATACTCTGATATTCTGAAGGAAAGTTCCAATACCCCGGTCAAAGTTTCCATTATCTCCCATTGGATCCGTGTCGAGAGACTTCTTGTCGCATTACCAATCAAGCAACACACATTTTGCTATCCGGGGAGAATATGTAATTTCAATTGCTTGTAGTTTTATTACAAAGAAATTCTTTCTTTTAAGAAACCTTATAACACCATCAGTTATGGAGCTATCATGTCTCGTTAGATTCAGGATGGTTTCCTATTCATGAAGTGGGTGTTTTAACTTAATGAATTAAACAACCTTATTCGACAATAACTATAGTGCTAGGGGAAAGAACGTTTAGACTATACTACGGTTTAGTATGACTACGAATGGTTTAAGTAGTCTAGCACTTTCAAATTCCATCGTAGTTTGTGGTACAACTTGCACAAGTCTCGCATTATGTCAATATCAATACTTATCACTTCGGATCGTAGCGTAGTGATATGTATCCTTGTATTCTCACTTCTCACTGTGATTCCTGAATCTCAGTTTTATGATCTCAATTGAATACAAATTTCAATTAATCATATGAATTCTTTAATGATAACTCACGTGCCCATTTAGTACATCATTTATGTATAATGATTGGCACAAGTTCTACTTGCTAGAACCTTGTCATGGTTATATTTATTGCAGAGGTTCATAGATCGTGTATCTAATCCATCTCATGCAATCAAGTTATGACTTTCATTCGATAATGAACTCACAAGTTAATAGATCATACATTTAATGAATTCATCAGTTATGAAGTCACCTCATGCAATCAAATCTTTGACTTGTTATAATCAAGACAACTTTATCATTAAACATTGAATATTTCTTGAAAATAATAGCAGTATTATAAATGCTTTATATCATATCATAAATCAACACGTAATCAAAGTATAAGCACACTTTTATTCATAAAGATGGAACAACTGACTTGTCTCATTACATGAATAACTTTGTCTCGCGAGATGCAAGACACACAACTAAGTGTTCATACTATAATGATTACATAAAATTTATCTAATACTCTAAGTATCTCCTATGATAGATGTCTCGGCGGAATCCATGCTGGCTATCAACTGAGTTGATATCCATCAATCCTCGATTTCACCTCTTCCCGTCCATGCAACGGCAGGTCCTGTTTTCATAAAACAGAATAAGTATCAGATACTCATTTACTGCAAATGTTGTATAAGGGAGTAAACATTTATAAAGTATATCAAGTATATACCTTCTCCATCCACGACTTCTGCATCCTCGATAGGAGCAATGTCCGCGGCCAAGAGATCAGTCATGAAGTTCTGGAGACTCATATTAGCTCCTCTTCCGACATAGCTATGAACATAATCACCATAACTCGGAGGGAGTGAGTGCAATAACGTGTTTATTGCAAACTCTTCTGTGGTGCTTTCGTTCATTGTCCAATATTCATAGTCCTCTACCAGGGTCAGGTACATCTCATGCATCCTGTCCAAGTGATCACCAAGGCTTATGCGTTCTTCCATCTTTGTAGATAGAAACTTGCTTTCTAACTCAAAACTGGAAACTCTGAACTCACGTACGAACATTGTCTTTAGCGTGTCCATCATGTCATATGAGCCAGTGTCCTGAAACTGTATGCCCAAAACATCTGACATGCTGAAGATCATGACATTCCTGACTACGG
This sequence comes from Bromus sterilis, assembly GCA_950022295.1. Taxonomy (NCBI): domain Eukaryota; kingdom Viridiplantae; phylum Streptophyta; class Magnoliopsida; order Poales; family Poaceae; genus Bromus; species Bromus sterilis. The sequence continues at coordinate 239,191,772 of OX465596.1, forward strand.
AGCATTAGTGTCGGCGAGCATAATGATCAAGTATCCCTTGATCGCCAACATGATCGTCCGGATGTTCTTCCACATGCACTTCTATTGTAAACAAGATGGTTGCTCTCTTGAGAGACGTCCTAAGGCGTAAGTACCAGTCAGCAAAGTTTGACCCATTTTCTCTAATTCTTTCACCTTCCATGAAGAAAGATAGTTCACGTTGCTCTAGTGCATTCATTTTCTACAAACATAATTGCAAGGAACACAATTAAGACTAGTTCACAACAATGAGTTCATATAATCATATTATAAATGAGCTCGCACTAAAAAAATTCATCCCTAGGAAGTTTTAGTGATTACATGATCCAGATTCACTGCCCGACCTCGAATATCACACGGCCGACGGGTCAGTTTCAAAGGTAGACAACAACTTGTGAGATCACATTATCTTATATGTACTGTGACTCATGCTCGATCTTTCGAACTCTAGTATTCCGAGGCCATATCTGCATATGCTAGGTTCGCCAAATTAACCTCCATGTTATATGCTGCTCAGCAAGGCCATATCTGCATATGCCAGGCTTGCCGAACCCAACCTCATGCGAACTCCATTGAATATGTAGGACAACTCCGGTATGTACGGAGCATCAAGCCATATGGGAGAACCTTCCAGGCGGTGCACACTTCGGTAGAATACTTGTGTTTGGCTTTGTTAAGGGATCATCTTATCACATGCTATCGTCGTGTATCCTATACTAGTAAGTTTTAAGATGTCTGAGCTATGGCAACACTAAGTCTACAGTGTCTCCATTTTAGTTTGTTTTATGATGACGATTACTACTTATTAGTAAAACATAGCAAAGCTATCGCTACATCACAAACAAACGAATGATAGCCCCCACTTAGCAATACAAGTTTTAGACGGTCTAGTTGTATATTGCAAGTTTTACGTGGCTGCTAGGGCTTCATAGTTAAACAGGTTTTGACCTACGAGTCAACCACAACGTCAACCATACGATTGTCTCTATTACACCCCGCACGGGGCCCTCCGTTGCAAATGCCACATCCACTAAAGTAGAGAGACAGACACCCCCCAGCCACTTTATACGGTACAAGCCGTATGTCAAGCGTGGAACCAGTCTCGCGTAAGCGTACGTGTAAGGTCGGTCGGGGGCCGCTTCATCAAACAATGCCGCAGATGTGAACAAGTACACGTGGGAGGGTAACTATCATACAATCAACGCCCACATACCCGATGTGTTCTATCCGTACAGTAATACTAAGCATAGACCTAGCTCATGATACCACTATTGGCGTTCGCAGCAGAAAACACAATTTTTTCTAACTAGCGTTCCCATAACCCAAGATCTAGCTAGCCGTATTACCATAACGGAAAGGAGTGAGGAAATAACATACCTCGGGGTGTAGTCCGTTGCGCGGGAAACGTTCCCGCAAACGTGGTTGATGTAGCCGATCAAGTTTCACAGCCACCTGGCTGTGTTGAGCACCCGGATGGGTGTAGTGCCACACGTGTAGCACCTCGTAGTACTCACACACGTACGAGACTCGATGACGACCTCCGTTCTCCGATCCAGCGAAGGTGGCGGAAGCAGACCTCCGGACGGAGCTTCGGCAGCACGAAGGCCTCCGATTCTAGCATAGAAGCCTCAATTCCACTATAGGCTCACACTAGGGAGCCCACCGTGAAAGAGACAAGGGAGGGTAGAAGACCGGAGAAAACCGATCTCAATTCGGAGTAAATACTAATTTAATCCGATTTATTGTGTATTTGGCTTAATTAAATATGTGCACCATGGCCCTCTTTATATAGGGGTAGGGGAGGGAGTCAACCCCCTCCCTTAGCAATGTGGGACTATCCCACATGCTAGGGGGGGGAGGGGCGCCGTCCAAGGGGGGAGAGGGGGCGCCACCCTCATGGGCCCTAGGACCCATGGCTCCTCCACCCACTCCCTTTTTTTCTTTTTCTTTTTCCCTTTTATTTCTTCCCCTAATGGGACTTTTTCTCCACTAAGGCCCATTGCACATATTAATTAGAAATAAAATGATTTTAATTATTAATTCAATTAATGAATAACTAAAACATAATATTCCATCTCCCAGTGCTCCGGAACACTTTCCGGTTCACTCCAAACTTGTTCAGTTCAACACGGTACTTCTCCGATGTTGTTTCCTTTATTCTCTGGTTACTCCGATGGTTCCGAAAAGGTCTCCGATTTCATCGAGCCCTTAAGTGTGTTACCCTACGGTCCGAGAACACTCCAGTCATGACCGAGATGACGCTACAGTCAATGATCATCAGCGGGACCTGGATGCCCATAATGACCCCTGTGCATTTCGGATATCAAACACCGATTGGACCTTACGCCGTATAGAATTCCCTTTGTCAGCGATACTGGATTGTTCCGAGATTCGATCAATGACATCCTATGTCTGGTTCAACCTCGTTCTGAACTAATCTTCATTCACTCGTTCCCGTGATATTCATACCCGTGACCTAGTCACACGCTGCAACTTTATGGATGGAATCTCACCGAGTGGGCCCTGAGTATCTATCCATTATATGGATTGACAAATCCCGCTCTTGTAACAATACCCCTCAACATATCTCCACGGAATACCCAAGATACAACCGTTATGACCCGCATATTTCAGTCAGGTGGTGGGATGTAGGTCAAAGCATCCGGGAAGATAGCAATTATGCACGTAATCACGCTCAAAGGAACGGTCTACCACGTTCTGTAATTACAACACTGAACCTTCACAAGATTTGATCATGCTGTAATGATTACTTTGGGTAATGTTCATCACGTCACTTAAACAGTGAGGTGATATCATAGTCAATAGACTTAATTGTCCATGATCGCGAAACCACGACCATCATGTTGACCATGAACTAGTTATCGATGTAGAGGCTAACTAGGAACTCTGGGGGTTTCTATACCACACCTGCATCATTGTTTCACTGACACAGTTCTAGCACGGTATGAAACTAATTATGAACTTGCTTAGATATATTGGAATAATCATATATTATTTTCCTCTAGAGCATATATCCAACACATCGGCAGCGGTCGTCGGGACTACCGGACAATAAGAGAGGGGGGAGAAACAATAAATACACCACAATAATAGCAATCCAAATACAAGACATGGCAAACACAATGTTAACGGTGTTCTAACGCAGTGCAACATGTTTTGCTTGGAGCAGGAATTCATCCGGGGATGAAATACTGGCTCCGGATGATTATCGACCAACGGCCCGGAGGGGGAAGGTTCCATGTCTGTAGTGTCGTGAATATCTGACAGACATGTGGATAGTGCATCCGTGATCGTTGATGCACTCCGAACAACTTTTATGTTCAGAACATCTCCATCCGGAAAGTTTTACCGGTACCGGGTAATTATCGGACAGACGATCCGGAGGGGGAAAGTCTCGGGTTCGTTATGTTAGAGGGGTGCGCTGGGTATGCGGGTAGCGTACCCGTATTCGTTATAATTTTTTGATCATTTTTCATGCATAAAGTTTTTCTATCTGAACCACGGTTTAAAAGATAGTAAATTTCAAACTGACCAGTGGGACCTACATGTCATAGGGAGGGGCATTTAAATTCATTTTATTTAATTAACAGATCAGAGGGGCCCACATGTCATACTCAGTCCAGCTAACAATTTATTTAACTCTAGTTAATTTAGGATGGGGGCCCACTGGTAAGTCTAACAAGAGGGGTTTAACTTAGCACATAATTAACTTAACTTATATGAAGCTGGCCCCACATGTAATACATAGGGGGGTTGTTAGTTTGTTAAACATTTGTTAGGGGCTAATGTAATTAACAACCCCCTGCCCCCCCCCATGTTAGAGGGGCAAGCCACGGCACGCAACCCGCTTGGCCACGGCCATGGCCGGCAGCGAGCATTAGCGGCGGGTGGTGATGACGCGAGAGTTGATGGGTGTAGTCTTCTCTCCCTTCGTTGGTGAGCCCAAAGTGGAAGGCGTGATGCAGCACGGCAGCAAATTTCCCTCAGTAAAGATACCAAGGTTTGTCTCCAGTAGGACTCCAGAGATGATAAGTAGGTCTCAGCGGCGCTACTGACGCGGACCTGCACACAGACACAAATAACTTTGTTCCCAACGAAGTTCAGAGAGGTTGTCAATCTCTCCGGTCTTGTTGTTCACAAAGGATCAAACACAAAGGATAATGATAGCAACTGAAAGTAAAAGCAGAAGAGTAAATGAGCGTGAAAACAGTAATGAGGATATAGACCGGGATACATGATGTTCACTAGTGATGTCTCTCTCCCAAAAGACAATAAACCTGCTATGCGAGGTAAACAAATTACAGAAGGGCAATTGACAGGATTATGAACGCACCGCAATGCTAACTATGCTACAAAAGAAAGGAAGAGGCTCAAAAGCACGGGCAGTACGCCAAAATAAGTAGACTGAAATCCAACTGCATCTACTACTAATCATCCACCTTGAGATATCTATCCAAAACATCTCGCTGGTATTAAGTTGTGAGCCCCACCCAAAGTGTAAACCCAAAGCAACAGACAACTGCATTAAAAATCACTTTGCATAAAGTAAACAATCCTTGCAACCGCGGTTACAAGCACCGTTGTTTTCCCCCTTGTGGCAACAACACATCCCCTAGACTCATGTTTCTGTCACTCAAGCGTGTCATCGGGGGGCATGAACCCACAATCGAGCATAACGTTCCCTCTTGGGGTTACTACCTCCTACTTGGCCAAAGCAATAAACAGCAACGGAGAACATGCAAGAATTACTTAGGAACAAAAATATAAGAGATAAAAACCAAATATATTACTCAATCACAATCTGAACATAATCTCATAATCCATCAAATCCCATCAAACTCAGCATAGCAATAGCAGAAAGATTACAAAAGTGCCTCGATCATGTAGGGCAGCTCACGAGGTCTAAACCATGAAAAACAAAGAGGGGAGGAGAACATCACATAGCTACTGATCACGGACCCATGGTCCAAGGAAAACTACTCACGAGACATCCGGGGAGCATCCATGGTGGAGAGGAGACTCCCGGAGGTCAATCCTCCCTCCGGCAGAGGTCTTATGGTGCTCCCGATCTCGGAATCGCGGCGGCGGAACAGAGGCGAGATCGCGAAAAAGGATTCTCTTTTCGGAAGTTTCCCGTGACGGAGAATATATAGGCGAAGGGGGGCAGCCAGAGGTGGACCAAGGCCCCCAGGCGCCCCCCTGGCGCGGCCAGGGGTGGGGCCGCGCCGGGTGGCCTCCTGGGCCCCCTGGCTCCCCTCTGGCCCCACTCGGGCTCTTCGCAAAGCTTCCTGTACGCTGATTTTTCCTATATTTTTCCCGGAATTTTTCTAGCACTTTTTATATGGGGGAAAACTTAAATAGAAAAACAGCAGAAAATAGGAACTGGCACTGTGGTGCACTGAGTTAATAGGTTAGTCCAAATATGATCAAAAGTGTATGAAAGTGTATCTAGATCATAGCAATATCACACAAAACATGCATGGAGCAAGCAGAAATTATAGATACGTTTTGGACGTATCAACATCCCCAAGCTTAATTCCTGCTCGTCCTCGAGTAGGTAAATGATAACGGCATAATTTCTGTGGTGACGTGCTAGCAACCATAAAAGAACTTTGAAAAGTAAAGCAATCAAGGTTAGAAACTCAATTCAAGTCATAACAAGCAAGAGTCTATATTAGCATTGAAACAAGTAACAAAAGAACATTAGGTGCAAGAGCTCTCGCTGTCAGTGACTCGAATGTCCCCAAATGGTGTTTGCGTGCAAGAAGGGGGATAGGGAATACGATAAAAGCATTTATTTGTTGAGAACTCAATCTACTAAAGTATCACACTTGGTGTAACAGCCCAGATTTCACAAAAATTAAAAAAAATGTTTTCGGTGTGAATTGTATGATTGCCTGATTTGTTTGCGGTGTTTGCATCCCCGATTTATCAATCGGTGAATATTTCTCCCCCTATTCTCGTATCGGATGCGTGACCGACCCCTTTCCACCACGGCACACGACTTTGCGACACCGGGATTTCACCCGAGCACCGTCGCAATCGGCACAAGCCCAGCCATCGCCACCGGATCGAAAAACCCATTTTTTTAATAAACGGATTATTTTCAGGGGCATCGAAAAATGTTGTCAGAATGGTCACCGCAGTGAGGTACGATTGACGGGCTCGACGCGCTGAGCGCGTGGTTCGAGATTTCGTCGGAATCGGAGTCCGTACGGAGTCTCGGCGGTCACGAACGCGATCACCGGACACGCGAGAGGGGTATCGAGGGCGTTTGCGTAAACAGGCCAGCCAACCTGCCTATATAAAGACCACCAGCCTCCCACACCCAATTAGGGTTTACCCTAAGGGAAATTGCAGCCACACCCCCAGAAAATCCCCAAAATTTGCCTCACAGCCCCAGACCTGCGAAACCCTAGCCCCAGATGTTTCTGGCCGTCAGATCCGGTGATCTACGGCTCAGATCACGCCCCCAGCTCCACCAACCTCCAGCACAGGCGAACCGGGCCCCGCGGGCCCGATCCAGCCGCCGCCGGGCCCGATCTAGGCCTGCCTCGCCGCCTCCTCCCGTGGAAGAAGCCGCCGCCTCCTCCGGCCGGCGAGCCGCCGCCTGCCGGCGACCAGCAGCTGCCCCGCCAGCCTCCTTCCCTCTCCTCCCTCCTCCGTCCTCTCCTCACCCCACTCTCCCTCTCACCCGTGCAGGTCCCGCACTAGAGCGGCCGCCGTCGTCACCCAGGAGCCGCCATGGACGAGGGTCCTCGCCGCGCCGCCCGAAGACGCCGGATCCGGCCGCGCTGACCTCCGTCGCCCCTCCTCTGGTCCCGCGTCGTCGACCCCTTCTTGCGCCGCCTCGCCGACACCGCGTCCCTGGACTCCGGCGACGTCCACCGCCGGCACCACGCCGAACTGCGTCGCCAGCCGGACCCGATCCAGATCGGGATCGGTCCGCCACCAACCGCAGCCAGGTGGGCCACGCCCGGGCCCAGCAGCAGGCGCCCCAGCAGATGCGGCCCAGGCCTCCAAGGCCTAGAGCCAAGCGGCCAGATCCGTCCAGCCCCAGGCCAGTGGGCCGAGGCCCACTAGGGGTGAGGCCCGAGCCCCCTCGGTCTTTTTTTTCCGTTTGCTGTTTCATTTTTTTCTTTTATTATTTCTGCTAAGTCTGCGAAATATTGCTGCTGATCTTTTTTTGCGATGCGAATTCCCGTCAAACCGTAGCTCCGATGAATGTGCCCCCAAAACGAAAACTGCTTAGAATTGCGTGTACTTTAATTCATATTTTGTGAGCTTTTGCATTTGAGCTCATCTTGATTGTGTAATTGTGTGCTGAACAGGGCATCAGGCCGTTAAACTGCTACATTTTCCTGTTATGTGCTGCTGTTATTATTTTGTTGCAACTTTGCATGATGATTGTAACAAATCCATGAGGCCTATTACATTGATTCCTTTTGCGTTGCGTTAAGCAATGTTTCTACTTCAGTTTCATGCATTCACATGCCATATTTGCTTGCTGCATCATGTTTATATCTTGCTCCAAAGTAGCTATCCTGATGTTATTGTGCTGCTATTGCTGAAACTGTTATTTTGTTGCAACTTCGGTCGACGAGTGTGTCGCGACCGTTTATCGGAATTGAGTGATTCCAATTGCATTTTGTTAAGCATCATGTCTACTTTCATTACATATAATTCATCTTCATGTTAGCATTACTGGTCATATATATATATAGCTCCAAAGTTTCTATGCTGCTGTTTTTGACAGCCACCTCTGTTTTTCTCTAAGTGTGTTACTTTACGATGCCATGTTGTTTGCTTAATATCTTTTGATCTATGATGTATTTTTGCATGATTCTTTTTGCCATGCCTTCCATGTCATGTCTAGTTTAATTCCATATCATTTGTGAGCATGTTTGCATTCATTATGTTGTTTATGCATTGCTCTAAAGTGTGCTCCGTGATGTTGGCAGTTTGTGCCCGTAACTTGTTTTGCTTATATCTTTTTAACCGTAACTCCGTGTACTTTGTGTTTATGCTATTGTTTGCTGTTGTTAACCAACCTAAAATATGGTTTAGGGAAGAACAGTAACAAATCCTTTCATTGTCGTGCGGCACCTAGTGTTATGCCATGTTTAGGTTGTGCCTCACTTAAATTGACTAGGATAAATAGTTTACTTTGTGCTTCACATCTTGACCTGTTTGTGTGCTATGCCATGTTTGCTTGAGTTGCCATGTTAATAACAGTTGATTGGTCACCTATAGCTAAGCAACTTGAACCACCGTAAACGTGCGGTATTCGTCGTGTGTGACGAGTACTCCACTTAAATCGTTAGTAACCGCTCTCGACGGTAGGGCGATGTCTCGTGTTACTTATTGTTGATGCTTGCTCGTGTTTGCTCCGTAGTAATAGTGGTGCACCGTTGATTGCTTTCCAGTGTTTATCGTCTTGTGTGCTTCCGCGGGTACCTCTCGGAGACGATGCGAGCTTGCGATCGGCTACACCTTCGGAACCCGACTTATCAACAGGCAAGGACTATACATTACTTATGATCCATTCTATTTCAACCAGCGGTTTACATGCTAGTATAGGTTAGGTTCGATGTTTGATCCTACCACATGTTTACTGCCTCTTTCAAACCGATACATCCATGTTCCTTCCCAACAAACCTTGTACTGCTATGTTACTATTGCTCGTTGCTCAGCCCCTGCTTAGTATGCATGCTTAGGATGCTACAATGTTACTCTGTTACTCCTGGGTTTGGGATATCACATTATTATATTGCTGTTGATGATATGATTATTATAAATGTTGATTATATCCGACGAAGGATGGAAGGTCTAGGCTAGCCCGCCTCGACGATTTGTTCCATTCGAGTCACCTAGGATCCGAGTTCCGGGTATTGGTTTTAAGATTGAGCGTGCCTAACCGCGTGTGGGATATTATGGGGTCCCCTTTTCTTACCTATCTAGCTTCAAACATTTCTAGTGGTGGCCCAAGCTGATTTTACCATTTGAAAACCGTGTGTGTGTCTGTCGGGTAGCTCCTGGAAGATATTATTTAAAACAACTCGGGCCAGCGGAGACATGGTTTCTTTGTTGGTCCACACCTGGAAGCTAGGGGGCTTCCCACATCTGTTTGGGTTGCTAACCCTACCTCGTCCAGACGGTAGAGGCCGACTCGATAGCGCGGCCGGCTTTTGAGTTGGGTGTCGACTCACCGGGGGCCACCCAGATTTGTGCGTTGTTAGTTAGAGGGACCTGTCGTTCCGGATCTCTGGGGACTAAATCATAAAATGGTTGCCTATCATGGGTAGTAACTGAGAGAGATGGGCGTGAGTGCGGAGCCTCGTAATGGGAAGTTGGTACACCCCTGCAGGGTTAAATCTTTTCGAGAAGCCGTGTCCACGGTTATGGACGACTTGAGACCTACGTCCTGTTCATAGACAACAACAACTGAGATAATCTTAATATAACTTGATCAACGTGTGTGTGTGCCTTGACTGCTTCTTCTTCGTCGGGATGCGAAGAGGAGGACAAGGATAGGATAGGTGTTATGGTTGCGTAAGTAGTTGATAGCAAGACTTGTTGGAGGCGATTCCTCATCGAATGCTTGGCTTCTTATCTTACTCTCTAGATCGTTAGCCACTTCATAAATGCTAGTGCGGCAGCAACCTCACCACTTACCCCTTCCTTACCGTAAACTACTAGTTGTCCTAGAATGACGAGTGATGAAGTCCTTGCTGGGTCAGATGACCACAACAGTTGGATGCTGAGTACCTCCGTACTCATGATACTACCCCCAAACTCTTTTCAGGGTTCTTGGTCGACAACAGGTATCGTGACCGACGTTTCACGTGGAGACTCGACGACGACTAGTTAGGCGGATCCCGGCGGAGGGCCTAGACCCGTGTGGTTATGGGATCGATGTTTTTCTCTTGGCCAGTAGGCATTTGATTGTAGTCTGTACTCAGACAGGTATCTTCCGCTGTTGTATTGTATTTAAGGCAGTTGTATGCCGATTGTATGAGATGTTGTATCCTTGTATCTGTAATGTTGTGATATCATGTTGGAAATCCGGGGCATATGACTTCGTCATATGTCACGGTGGGACCGATATGTGCTTCTTCCCCGGACCTGGATGGAAACATCTAGATCTGGAACAGTACCTCATATCGGGCCTTACACTTGGTATTTTTCTAGAATCTTATCTTGACTCTTCCCCAGACCACTAGCCAGGTACAAGTCAATTTGATCCACTCCTTTTTCAATATTTTGAGCACTCATGCAATGGATGAGCGTAAGCACGAGAGTTGACACTTAGGATGGCAAAGAGAGAAGTGTGGAGGAGGAAGAAAAAAAGGATGAGAAAGGCTCACATCAATGAGGACAATCATACGCAAGAGATGCCAAATGATATATATGATGTGAGGAGTAGGGATTGCCATGCAACGGATGCACATACGAGCTAGGAAGCTCTCCAATGGAACTAGTGGGGGTGCATCTAACTTTCTCGCTCATGAATACCTAGAGCTCGTTTGAGGAGGCTCATCCTTGGAATATGCAAGCCAAGTTCTATAGTGTGAAGGTCCCCACATAGCTATATGCATAATGATCATCTCTATGGAGTACAAAGATATAAAGGGAGTACTAGTGTGGATCTCTCAAAAGGATAGTAGTGTTGCCCCTTTCTCTCTTTTTATTTCTTTTTCTCTTTTTTCTATTCTTTTGTATTTTTTTTGTGGTGTCCTCAATGGCTCTTTCTATTTAACTCTCATTTGTCCTCTTTGGGATCTTTTATTGTGTCCACTTTGGGATCTTTTCCTCACTTAAGGGCAACACTCTATTTTACAAGAGGGTAAAGGAGATCTTTCACACTTTACAAGGTACTCAAAATCATAAAGAAGATGTAACTATCATGATGTATGCAATGTATGTTGCTGCCAGTGTAGCAGGAACATGTATGACATGAAGATCAAGTCATGAAGAGGTGGATGTTGCATGACAATATATCTCGAAAAGGCTATGGAAATGCCTTGATAGGTCGGTATGGTGTCTGTTTTGAGGAAAGATAAAAGGAGGTTTATGATGACAGAGCGTATCATGCCAAGGGTTTGGATGTATCGGCGAAGGTGGACACCAACTCTCGGAGAGAGAAGAAGGCAATGCACGACACGGGAGAGGCTAGCACAATATGGGAAGGTGGAAGTGTCAACTTTCAATACTTACATTAGTCCGAAGAACTCATGCACTTATTATCGGTAACTCTCAATCTAATAAGGAGGTTCACAAAGAGACAAGTACCCCGAGGAGGAGTGTATGAGGGTTTGGTTATCCTTGCGCAAACTCGACTCATGGTACGTGAGTGTACTCTAATATTCGATCCCTCCAAAGATTAGTGATCCATCTAGTAGCTAGAGTTCTCAACTGGTTTTGTAGGTTTTTAAAATAAACACGGATTGCCCAAAATACGACATCTATCACTAATAGGCTAGAGCTCTTGACACCAAATGTTCAAACATTACTCACAACAATACCTCAAAACTATTGCAAGTTACTACTAGAATTAAATAGCAACCTCAATTACGTACTTCCAAGACAAGACACAACTCAGTGCAACAACCAACTCTCTTTAACAAGATAAACAAGAAAACTAAAAAGAGTTCCGGCAACAGACTAAACAAAAGCCAAGGCTCTTTCTAAAGACAAACTAAGACTAAAACTAAACATGGCAGTAGCTATGAAAAGATAAAGAACACACAACAGCAAAAATATAGGCAGGAAAAATCCTATGATGTGTTCTAGATTTTGAAAGTGGAGCGTGTTTCTCTCCCACACAAAGTAAGACGGGATCTAACTTGTTATGAACAGCAAGCAAAGCTAAATAAAACTAAAAATAAAACCTAAGAGCAAGACGCTCCAAGCATAGCACATAACGCATGAGGTGATAAAAATATAGTGAGACGAAGGACGAACTGATGATTGTCGATAGAGAAGGTGATAGAGGCGAAGGTGTCCCGATGTTTCGATGAGATGACGGAGATCAATTTTAGTGGAGTAGAATTTCATGACCCGACTACGAACGTGCGAAGACGTTGCGCCTTAGCAATCGCTAATCCAATTCCGAGAGGTTATTGATCCCGCGGATGCACGATCAACCTGACCACGAAGGTCTAATTTCTGCAAGCAATCGACAAGAACAAGCAAGAAATAAGAATTGCAATCTGGATATTGCGAATATAAGATGAATGATTAACAGAAGTTTGGGTTCCAATGCGGTCTTGGCCTGGTCGGATGACACAAACGAAGAGCTCGAAGTTGCGGCTATGGCTAACTTAAATCTAATTAAAACCCAAGTCTAAACGACGCCCTAAGGGCTGTATATATGGGGGAACAGAGGGGATTTTCGTGACCCCTTGGAGGTGGGGTCCGAAAACAACCCTAACTCGGTTTCCCCACACATACGGACTCTAAAAACAGCCTATAATGTGGTATTTCGAAATTACATGGGCCCAGCCCAATATTAAGGTGACGCAGGACCTATAATTGCCCTTGGATAAAAATAATGAAGTGGCATCTCGTGTATTTCGTCCAAGACTTCATGCGCGCCTTATGGTGGATTCAAAGTGCGATAATCACCACTGGAAGCTCCATTGTCCTTTCCTGCGCGCGCACCTTCTTCTCCATGCTTGATCCCGCTCCAATGACCATCCTTCTAGTCCATGCTAGGTCCTTCATTCATAAGCAAAACAAAAGTATCTAATTTAGGCAGCATCATATGTTCATGAACAATAAAAGGATTCGCAAGAAACGAAAGTACCTGATAATTTAGTTGACGTGCACGTGCTCTAGTAACTGGTCCAATATGTGTAGTTGGTGAGGATATGGGTGTAACATTAGTAGGGATGTCCTCATCATCCTCCCCTTCTTGAATTGAAGTCTTACTCGACGGAAGCTCATCATCTTCTCCCAAATAAGGCTTCTAATCCGCAATATTAAATGTGGGACTAACCCCAAAGGCTGCAGGTAGCTCAAGTTTATATGCATTATCATTAATTTTCCGCAAAACCTTAAAGGGACCATCAGCTCGTGCCATTAACTTAGACTTGCGCAAATCAGGAAACCTATATTTACGTAGATGTAACCAAACAAGATCTCCTGGTTCAAACACAACATGCTTTCTACCCTTATCACCAGCAAGCTTGTATCTAGCATTCATTCTCTCAATGTTTTCTTTAGTTAACTCATGCATTTTTAATATCAATTCAGCACGTTGCTTAGCATCAAAATTAACCTTCTCCGAAGATGGAAGAGGCAGCAAATCAATAGGTGCACGAGGTAGAAAACCATAAACAATCTCAAAAGGGCACATTTTAGTGGTAGAATGCAATGAACGATTATAAGCAAATCCAATATGAGGTAAACATTCTTCCCACATTTTCAAGTTACTCTTTCAAACAGCCCTAAGCATAGTAGACAAAGTCCTATTGACTACTTCAGTTTGTCCATCAGTTTGGGGATGACATGTAGTACTAAAAAGTAGTTTAGTCCCCAACTTAGCCCATAAGCATCTCCAAAAATGGCTAAGAAACTTAGTATCACGATCCCAGACAATAGTATTGGGCACACCATGTAAACGAATAATCTCACGAAAGAATAAATCAGCAACATTAGCAGCATCATCGCTTTTATGACATGGTATAAAGTGTGCCATCTTAGAAAATCTATCCACGACAACAAAGATTCTATCCCTCCCCTTCTTTGTTCGAGGCAAGCCTAAAACAAAGTCCATGGATATGTCCTCCCACGGAACACTAAGTACAGGTAAAGGCATGTATAAACCATGAGGATTGAGTCGTGACTTAGCTTTTTGACATGTAGTGCAGCGAGCAATAAAACGCTCAACATCCCGTCTCATCTTTGGCCAAAAGAAATGTGTAGCAAGTACATCCTCCGTCTTCTTCACGCCAAAGTGTCCCATTAATCCTCCTCCATGCGCCTCCTGCAACAACAAAAGACGAATAGAGCTAGCTGGAATGCATAGCTTGTTAGAACGGATCACGAATCCATCATTAAGCACAAACTTGTTCCATGTTCTACCTTCTCTACAATTCTTCAATACATCTTGAAATTCCGGATCATGCCCATATTGATCTTTGATTGTCTCTAAACCGAATATCTTAAAGTCAAGTTGTGAAAGCATAGTATAACGACGAGACAATGCATGAGCAATAATATTATCTTTACCCTTCTTGTGTTTAATGACATAAGGGAAAGTCTCAATAAATTCAACCCACTTAGCATGTCTACGATTAAGTTTTGCTTGACTTCTTATGTGTTTCAAAGATTCTTTGGGCCATAAATAATGTTGCCAAGTTTCTAAAGTCCGAAACAAAACCATATAATTCCTTATCATAAGTAGAATAGTTCATACTAGGCCCACTCAATTTTTCAGAAAAGTATGCAACAGGTTTAGCATCTTGTAATAACACACCTCCCAAGCCAATCCCACTAGCATCGTATTCAAGCTCAAAAGTCTTATTAAAATCAGGAAGTTGGAGCAATGGAGCATGTGTTAACTTATCTTTCAATACCGTGAAGGCTTCTTCCTGTGCGGTACTCCAAGTAAAAGGCACATCCTTGCGTGTAAGCTCATTGAGAGGTGCAGCAATGGTGCTGAAATCTCTCACAAAACGCCCATAGAATCCAGCGAGGCCAAGAAAACTCCGCACTTGTGTGACCGTTTTGGGCTGCGGCCAACTCTCAATCGCCTCGTCTTGGCTTTATCAACTTCAATACCCTGTGGAGTAACAACATAGCCAAGAAACGATACTCGGTCGGTGCAAAAGGTGCACTTCCCAAGGGTACCAAACAAACGTGCATTACGTAGAGCAATAAAAACAGCACGTAAATGATCCAAATGTTCCTCCAAAGATCTGCTATAAATCAGTATATCATCAAAATAGACTACCACAAATTGTCCAATGAAAGCACGTAAAACCTCGTTCATTAATCTCATGAAGGTGCTAGGTGCATTAGTTAACCCAAAAGGCATGACTAGCCACTCATATAGTCCAAACTTAGTTTTAAATGCTGTTTTCCATTCATCTCCCAATTTCATGCGAATTTGATGGTATCCACTACGCAAATCAACTTTGGAAAACATGGTAGAGCCACTTAATTCATCAAGCATATCATCTAACCTAGGAATAGGATGACGATAACGAATAGTAATATTATTGATGGCTCTACAATCAACACACATACGCCATGTTCCATCCTTTTTTGGCACTAATATAACAGGAACAACACAAGGACTAAGGGATTCGCGTATATAACCTTTGTCGAGTAGCTCTTGTACTTGACGCTGAATCTCCTTCGTCTCCACAGGTTTGGTACGGTATGGCGCACGGTTGGGAAGCGAAGCACCGGGAATTAAGTCAATCTGATGCTCAATCCCTCGAATAGGTGGTAATCCCGGTGATACGTCTTGGGGAAAGACGTCTATAAACTCCTGCAAAAGGTCAGTAACAACAGGAGGCAAAGAAGGAGGCAATTCCTCAAATGAAAACAAAGCTTATTTGCACACAAAAGCATAGCACACATATTGACTAACATCCAAATCCGAAATATCAACCTTAGTAGCAAGCAAAGTTGGACTAGTCAATTTAATTTCATTAGAAACAACAGACGAAGATTTGCTGTTAGTCTTATGTTGTTGCTCAAATTCTTTAGCTCCTATCTCATTCTCACTCTTACTTTTCTCCTATTTAGCTTTACTAGCTCTAGCAAGATCATCTTTCACAATTTGTTCAGGAGACATAGGAAGTAAAGCAATATATTTTATCCTGATGAACCAAAGTAAACTGATTTGTTCTACCATGGTGTACAACATTCCTATCAAATTTCCATGGTCTACCAAGTAAAAGAGAGCATGCTTGCATGGGTACCACATCACAATCAACATAATCAGCATATGCAGCAATGCTAAAGTGCACACGAACAGAACACGTTACCTTAATCTTACCACTATTGTTAAACCACGGAATATAGTACGGATGAGGGTGTGGTCTTGTGGTGAGAGATAGCTTCTCCACCAACTCCATGATATCCAAGTTGTTGCAAATCCCTCCATCAATAATGATGCGAACCGAACGTTCTTTCACCACTCCCTTTGTGTGGAACAAATTATGCGTCTGGTTTTGCTCGGCCTTAGTTACCTGCACAGTAAACACACGTTGAGAAACCAAACTAGCATATTTATCCACATCATATATTCTATATCATGAGCATCATGATGGGCACCCTATTCCTCATTAGCAATGAGGACTGAAGTCTCCTCATCATAGTCACTCGCTGACTCATACCCACCATCCACCGTAATAGTCATCACACGCTTGGAGGGATAGTCTTTTGCGAAGTGACCTCCACCTTGGCACCTGCGACATTTAATATCACGATCTCGTGTTTGCCCTGTGGAAGCCATGGATGAAGAAGAACCCGCCGCTGGACCACTCTGTGCACCCTTGAATGGTGGCGCTGGCCGTTTTGGTGGCTCCCTGTAAGAATGAGCGGCTGAAGTAGATGGTGGTGCAGCAGGGCGTGTGGATGTAGAAGGTCCACGCGATGTCCATGATGTATTTCGTCCTGCAGAAAAGTTAGGTCTCGTAGCGGCCTGTCGATCCTGCACTTCACGTTCAGCTTTACAAGCAAGATGAAACAAACGAGTAATAGTAGCATAGTCCTTGTATTCTAGAATAGTTTGTATCTCCCTGTTTAAGCCACCCATAAAACGTGCAAGCATAGCTTCATTATCCTCTACTAGGCCACATCTAATCAATCCAGTTTGTAATTCTTGATAATATTCCTCTACAGAATTTTTTCCTTGTCTCAAACGCTGTAATTTTTGTAGCAATTCACGTTGATAATAACGAGAAACACAGCGAGTACGCATAGCATCTTTTAAAGCAGCCCAAGTAGTTGGAATATTATTAGCATGCAATCTACAATGTTCAGACCACCAAATAGATGCAAACCCCGTGAATTCACAAACAGCAGCAGTAACACGTCTATTCTCAGGATATTGTACACATGTAAAGCGTTGTTCAGTTTCTAACTCCCAAGTAAGATAAGCATCAGGAATATATCTACCCTCAAACGGCATAAGATTCAATTTAAGTTTAGGCACATGTTCATCATCGCGTACCTGAGGGGGTGGTTGGTGTCGACCGTGGCGAATGTTGGGACGTGGACGTCCAGCTGGCTGCTCATAGGCCGCTTCTTGTTCCACCTCCTCCTCGTAATCACCCACGTAGTTGTCGTCCTGGCCGACGTCAGAAGAAGCAGCAGTAGCAGCAACTGCAGCAGCAGGAGGAGCACCAATACCAGCAGCTTGTCCGCCCGGAAACAAAATACGTCGTCCACGTCGTGGTGGCGGTGGCTGTGCTGGAGCGACAGCAGGCTGTGTAGGTAGGCGTGCGATCAACTCAGTAAACTTGGCGTCGAGCTTGGTGTCGATCATCTTCTCCACGCCATCAATCGCCTCTGTAAATCTGTTCTCGATGTCATTCACCTGTTCAGACATCATTTGTGCAAATTTATCATGTAGCTCCTTGTTTGTCATGTTCTCCCAATCGGGTGCATCCCGCGCCACTTCATCATGTGATCCTGGCATGGTTAGCAGAAATAGAAAACACACAGGAATATGATCCTACTTCTACTAATGGGATGTGGGGTGGTGGAAAGCACAAATCCGTCAAGCTTTTCTTTCGTTCTTACCGATTCTTACCTAGCAGCAGGTGGTGATGTACAACCAACGGGTCAAAACTCTCAGAGATATGGTAGAGCGATGGCCAGGAGGTGTCAAAACGCACGATGTAGAATATATGTGGAGCTGTAGGAAGGCTGACAAGTATGGTAGCAAAAGCTCAACAGTAATCAAAACAGAGATGTAAAGCTGAATAAACACTCAACGTCGGTACTGTGCTGATCCTAGGCTAGACCGTACTAGAGACGCGAGCCTAAAACACCAACGAAAGCACGGCGCGGCACGTAAACAACTGAGAAGCACACTCTGAATTTTTTTTCTCTTTTTTTTGCTTTTTTTTGCGATGCGGGACTGCGGTGGCTGAAAAAGTGCGAAAAAATCACTATGGTAGCGAACGTCTCAAAATGAGTTTCTGAACCTAAGGAAGGTATGGGCACGAAATTTTTTCACCCCTGAAATTTTTGGCCTAAAAACTGCTCTGGAAAGCGTGCCAGACTCTTTTTTTTTGGAAATCACCCCCTTCTACGTACGACAAAAGATTGGTGAAATCCGACTATAATCAACTCAAAACTATTCTGACTACGGAGATATCACAAACCGAACGGGTGATGGAACTCAACTCGGATCGGTAGGTTGTAGTGGCGTATATGGACTCGGCTTGGCGGAACGTGATGGTGTATCTGGACTCGGATTGGCGGAACGTGGTGGTGTACTACTGTGCGGTGGCGGCGTGACAAACTGTGATCAGAACTCGAAACTCTAAGGGAACTAGACGCTAAGATCAGCAACTCGACACAACGATGCAACCGCAAATTCAACAAAGCAAACTACTGTAAAGAAAACTGGACAAAGGCTCGGACTGCTTTGGGACGTGATGATCTAACCCTAATTTTTTTTGGCTTTTTCGTGGACTGTAGGTATGAAGAACAGAACCAATCTAGACTACGAAAAACTGGTAAATCTCACCGATCAACCTGGAAATCTGATACCACTTGATAGAGGCGAAGGTGTCCCGATGTTTCGATGAGATGATGGAGATCGATTTTGGTGGAGTAGACTTTCACGACCCGACTACGAACGTGCGAAGACGTTGCGCCTTAGCAATCGCTAAACCAACTCCGAGAGGTTATTGATCCCGCGGATGCACGATCAACCTGACCACGAAGGTCTAATTCCTGCAAGCTATCGACAAGAACAAGCAAGAACTAAGAATTGCAATCTGGATATTGCGAATATAAGATGAATGATTAACAGAAGTTGGGGTTGCAATGCGGTCTTGGCCTGGTCAGATGACACAAACGAAGAGCTCGGAGTTGCGGCTATGGCTAACTTAAATCTAATTAAAACCCAAGTCTAAACGACGCCCTAAGGGCTGTATATATGGGGGAACAAAGGGGATTTTTGTGACCCCTTGGAGGTGGATCCGAAAACAACCCTAACTCGGTTTCCCCACACATACGGACTCTTAAAACAGCCTATAATGTGGTATTTCGAAATTACATGGGCCCAACCCAATATTAAGGTGACGCAGCACCTATAATTGCCCTTGGACGAAAATAATGAAGTGGCATCTCGCGTATTTCGTCCAAGACTTCATGTGCGCCTTATGGTGGCTTCAAAGTGCGATAATCACCACTGGAAGCTCCATTGTCCTTTCCCGCGCGCGCACCTTCTTCTCCATGCTTGATCCCGCTCCAATGACCATCCTTCTTGTCCATGCTAGGTCCTTCATTCATAAGCAAAATAAAAGTATCTAATTTAGGCAGCATCATATGTTCATGAACAATAGAAGGATTCGCAAAAAACGAAAGTACCTGATAATTTAGTTGACGTGCACGTGCTCTAGTAACTGGTCCAATATGTGTAGTTGGTGAGGATATGGGTGTAACATTAGTAGGGATGTCCTCATCAGAAGGGGATGCACGGGGGCATCCCCAAGCTTAGACGCTTGATTCTCCTTGAATATTTGTTGGGGATGCATGGGGGCATCCCCAAGCTTGAGCGCTTGACACTCCTGGATCTTCTTTCATCATCTTCCATCGCACACTTGAAAACTCCCTTCATACATAACTCATCATAAGCTGATTAGAGAGGTTAGTACCCTTAATAAAATAATTTTTCCCCATTGGATATAAAGATATTCTTGAAGAGCTACTGTTTCTCAAGAGTTCCAAAAAGTTTTTGCAAATAAAAAGCAAGCTTAAGGTTTGCAAAAGTTAGGAGAGACAAAACGTGGCAGAATCTGTGAAAAACAGAACAGCAGGTAGTAAAGAATTTTTTAGGGGTACTTATGCAACGCAAATAAAAAAACTCAGAACATACGGAAGTTTCAAAATTGTATAGAGCACGCGGTCAAAAAAATTCAGATCAAAAAGATGATCTAGTG
Source organism: Bromus sterilis (assembly GCA_950022295.1). Taxonomy (NCBI): domain Eukaryota; kingdom Viridiplantae; phylum Streptophyta; class Magnoliopsida; order Poales; family Poaceae; genus Bromus; species Bromus sterilis. The sequence goes on from OX465596.1 coordinate 239,211,952, forward strand.
ATTTGATTCGAATTTTTCTGTCAAGGGACAGAATCTGTTTTCTGGACAACATGTCAGAACTTTTGCTTCCCTTATCATAAGAGGCTATAACTTGGCACAAAGCTGAAAAATAAAGATACAATGATGTTTCTACAGTAGTAACATACATCAAGACACACCAAAAGCAAAAAGAAAAACCTAAATTCGTTGCGGGCTGCCTCCCGAAAGCGCTTTCTTTTATGCCTTTAAGCTAGGCATGAAGATTGTAGAAGTTGCTCTCATAAGAATAAGAATTTGAAGCAAAAGAAAGCATCAAGAAACAAATATGAAACACATTTAATCCTATCCCACTTCCTATGCAGAGGCATCTTGTAAGAAAATAAGTCAAAGAAGCACAAAGTGACATGCATAGAAAGGTGGAACAGGAACATCTTCAAAACTTTCAACATAAAGAGAGGAGTTTTAGTAATATGGAAGTTTCGACAACCAAACTTCCCTCTCTCAAAATAATTTTCAGTAGTATCATGAACAACATCAAGAATATAACTATCACATAAATCATTTTGTTCATGAACTGCAAGCACACGTGTATAGTTTTCAACACGGTCTTTAGGATTATAAGATAAACGCAACCCATCACATTGAGCCTTGATAAGAGAAAATTTCTCCGGATTTGGAGATTTCAAAAGGATAATAGGACAATCAAGTGTGGGTGCAATAGCACCAATTTCATGCTTAACATAAGGAACTATAGAGAGTTCATTTTTGTCAGCATCATCCATAGTGGCATCATGGCCATCAACAAAGCAAGTATCAAAATCATCAGAAAGGGAAGTATCAAGTGAGTCCTCGGAATCATAAGATTCCTCTTCATAGCAATCATTAGCCTCTTCTTGTGCAGCAAGCATTCTATTTTTAAAATCCTCAATATAAGCATTGGAAGTATAATTCTCGAAGCAATAAGCAAGAACTGCAAAGTTTTCAGACTCGAAAATAGTATCGTGATACTTTTCAATCAAGGAAGCAATCTCATAGGCACCTTTAAAAGCAACAAACTCTTCAATCTTTTCAACATCAAAGTAATCATAAACACCTTTAGCATAAGAAGATAAGATCTCATTTTCATTAAACTCACATTGGAAAGGGAGGTGTTTATGATCTATATTAGAACAACAAGTGAAATCATAAATGTGGCACAAAAGTTTAGCATGGCAATAAGAAACATGTATTTGATCCCATAAGTGTTTCCCTTTCTGAGATAGGCGGTGCCGCGTATAATGAGCATGCTCATCCAATGATTTTCCCTCATCCAAGTCGGTCGGGTTTTTAGCGCGAGCACAAATTGATCGAAGACGATCCAAGTGAAACATGTCCATCCTACCATATTTGGGTGGTTCATCACCCATGGTGAGGATAGCATAAATAGGCAAAGCAAGACAAAGTCAAAAGGTAGCAACTATTTTTGTGGTTTTTCATAAAGGACACTGAGATAAAAACTGAAAGGTAAACTAACAAGACTAAAAAACAAAGGTAAAGGGTAGTGTGCAACTCCCCTATCTTAGCACTCGGAGTCCCCGGCAATGGCGCCAGAAATTTGCTTTGATGACGCGAGAGTTGACGGGTGTAGTCTTCTCTCCCTTCGTTGGTGAGCCCAGAGTGGAAGGCGTGATTCTGCACGGCAGCAAATTTCCCTCAGTAAAGATACCAAGGTTTTTCTCCAGTAGGACTCCAGAGATGATAAGTAGGTGTCAGCGGCGCTATTGACACGGACCTGCACACAGACACAAATAACTTTGTTCCCAACGAAGTTCAGAGAGGTTGTCAATCTCTCCGGTCTTGTTGTTCACAAAGGATCAAACACAAAGGATAATGATAGAAACTAAAAGTAAAAGCATAAAAGTAAATGAGCGTGAAAACAGTAATGAGGATATGGACCGGGATACGTGATGTTCACTAGTGATGTCTCTCTCCCAAAAGACAATAAAACTGCTAGCGAGGTAAACAAATTACAGAAGGGCAATTGACAGGATTATGAATGCACCGCAATGCTAACTATGCTACAAAAGAAAGGAAGAGGCTCAAAAGCACGGGCAGTACGCCAAAATAAGTAGACTGAAATCCAACTGCATCTACTAAAAATCATCCACCTTGAGATATCTATCCAGAACATCTCGCTGGTATTAAGTTGCGCGCCCCACCCAAAGTGTAAACCCAAAGCAACAGACAACTGCATTGAAAAGCACTTTGCGTAAAGTAAAAAATCCTTGCAACCGAGGTTACAAGCACCATTTTTCCCCCTTGTGGTAACAGCACATCCCCTAGACTCATGTTTCTGTCACTCAAGCGTGTCATCGGGGGGCATGAACCCACAATCGAGCATAATGTTCCTTCTTGGGGTTACTACCTACTACTTGGCCAAAGCAATAAACAGCAACGGAGAACATGCAAGAATTACTTAGGAACAAAAATATAAGAGGTAAAATCCAAATATATTACTCAATCAAAATCTGAACATAATCTCATAATCCATCAGATCCCATCAAACTCAGCATAGCAATAGCAGAAAGATTACAAAAGTGCCTCGATCATGTAGGGCAGCTCACGAGGTCTAAACCATGAAGAACAAAGAGGGGAGGAGAACATCACATAGCTACTGATCACGGACCGATGGCCCAAGGAAAACTACTCACGAGACATCCGGGGAGCATCCATGGTGGAGAGGAGACTCCCGGAGGTCAATCCTCCGTCCGGCAGGGTGCCGGGAAGAGGTCTTCTAGTGCTCCTGATCTCGGAAGCGCGGCGGCGGCGGAACAGAGGCGAGATCGCGAAAAAGGGTTCTCTTTTCCGAAGTTTCCCGTGACGGAGAATATATAGGCGAAGGGGGAATCCAGAGGTGGACCAGGGGCCCCAGGCGCCTCCCTGGTGCGTCCAGGGGTGGGGCCGCGCAGGGTGGCCGCCTAGGCCCCCCTAGCATCCCTCTGGCCCTACTCGGGCTCTTCGCGAAGCTTCCTGTACGCTGATTTTCCTATATTTTTCCGGAATTTTTCTGGCACTTTTTATATGGGGGAAAACTGAAATAGAAAAACAGCAGAAAACATGAACTGGCACTGTGGTGCACAGAGTTAATAGGTTAGTCCAAATATGATCAAAAGTGTATGAAATTTTATCTAGATTATAGCAATATCACACAAAACATGCATGGAGCAAGCAGAAATTATAGATACGTTTTGGACGTATCAGATGGCGATTGGAGGCGAGCCGCAGGGCGTGTGGGCGGGGTGCCTCCACCCCGTGCGAGGCGCGCACACCCAGGGGCGCGGCCAGGCCAAGCACCAGAGCGGCGGCTTCAGCGCAGGCAGGGGGAGGCACGACCGTGGGCAGCCAGGTGCCCACTTGCGTGCTCCGCGTGCGACGAGGGCGCGGGCGCATACGGGGCGTGGCCACCCGGCAAGTGTGGATCACAGAGAGGGGGGCGCCAGGGCGCGGCCAGAGCGCATCCAGCGCGAGGTTAGCGTGGGCGTGACTCGGCCATATGGTGACCACAGCGACTGAACGGAGGGGAGTGGGGGAATGCGGGAACCGACGACGTTGCTCACCGCGGAGCTCGGGGGAGGCTTGGGGAGGCCGGAGGAGACGTGCTGCAGTGGCTATCGACAGCGTACCTCGTCGGAGAAGAGGAAGAAGACGCCCTCGATTCCGCGAGCTTGAGGTGCCTGGGTCCAATTCCTCGTGTGGGCTGACGAAGACGACGATTGCGCACATACCGGACACACTGGCTCGGGCTGGGAGGCACAGTGGCAGCGTCAATGGCGAGCCGCGTCCATGGCAGTGCTCGGAGAGGTGGGGGAAGTGGCGCAGTGGAGAGGGGCGGGGAAAATGGCTCGATCTAGAGTTCCAGGGCGGCGCGGGGGAGGCCTTATCGACATGGGGAGCCACGGGATGGTCGATAGCGGGAATCGACGGCCATGGACGGGTGAGGCGCGTCCACGGCGCCCTGGTGAATAGGAGGAGGAAGAAGGGTGGGGTGGGCTGGGGCTGGGCCCGGTTGGGGTAACGCCCTGGGCGTGATATAACACTTTTCCTTTTTTTCATACTTGTTCTGTTTTTCTTTTGTATTTATAACTTGTTTAGCTAGCATTTGATTTTTGTAAATTATGAGACTTGCTCCATTATTTGTATTTCCATAAGTAGCAATGCCAAAAAAGTTTGGTGGCCATATAAATTCAATTGCATTTTTTTATTTAAAAGGGGTCAAATTCTACTATTTTGCTATTGTTTTGATTTTTTTACAATATTTAGACCTTGTAATAAATGCCCACTATTATTTTAATATGACCTAATGATTATTATGCATTTAATAAAATTGTTTGCAACATTTTTGGTTTCACTTTTATTTCCACTTTGATTTTGGCAATTCAATTAAGTTTGAATTTGACTTGGCTTGATCAAGGGTGACTAATTACATGATTATCATGGTGACTTAATCATTAACAAAATGATTACTATTGCTTGAGACAGAGGGTGTTACAAATCTCCCCCACTACAAGAATTCTCTTCCCGAGAATTAAAAGGTAGTGGAAGGGGTAAAGCTTTGGTTTCATGTTCTAACGAATCTTCTTGTTCTTGTTGTCCTTCTCAAATAAGTTAATCCTTTACGTTGATGTCTTCCTTTATCTGCATCAGTGCATCTCGACGTGTTGTTATCCTTCTCTAGGGGTTGCATCATACCTACGAATAGGTTAGGGGGAAAACTTGAGGGGGTCGGATTGGTACCCAGTTGACCAACCGAGGTTGTCCAAGGGAATGGGGTACAAAGTATCTCACGAGTTAAACTCAGGAAGATACATCGAGAGAAACAAAAGAAAGCATGAGAAGTTTTCAAGAGGATATGCAAGCATTCCACAGTGATAACGGAGGATAAAAGGGGTCCAGAGCATCAGACATAAGCACGTAGTCTGATATCGAACTGAATAACACATGGTAGAGGACCCGTGAGTTGCATACGAGGTCAAGCAAGAGGAATAACCTCGAGAACGGAAAGGTACAAGAGAGTCAAGTTTTGATCCTGTGGAACTGTGGGTTATGGGCCCACACTGAATAAGAATGACGGTGACAAACAATGCGAACAAGTTGCAAGGTAAGTCAGAGAACAACTTGTTAGCTATGTCGGCAACAACGTCGGTACCTGATATGTCTCACACGTATCGATAATTTCTGCTCGCTCCATGCATATTTTGTGTGATATTGCTATGATCTAGATACACTTTCATATACTTTTGATCATATTTGGACTAACCTACTAACTCAGTGCACCCCAGTTCCAGTTTCTGTTTTCTGCTGTTTTTTCTATTCTAGGTTTCACCCATATTAAAAGTGCTCCAAAAATTCGGGAAAAATCGGATGAAAATCAGCGTAACGGAATCTTCCAGAAGCACCCAAGTGGGGCCAGAGGGCCACCACCAGGGGCCTGGCCGCGCTAGGGGGGCGCCTGGACTTCTGGTGCCCCCTGGCTTCCCCCTTCGCCTATTTATTCCTCCGTCACGAGAAACTCCGAAGTGAGAACCCTATTTTCCAATCTCGCCTCTGTTCTGCCGCCGCGCTTGCAAGATCGGGAGCACCGTCAGGACCCTTCCCGGGACCTTGACGGAGGGAGGATCGACCTCCGGGAGCTTCTCCTCCACCATGGACGCTTCACGAATGTGTCATGAGTAGTCTACCTTGGACCATGGGTCCGTGATCAGTAGCTATGTGATGTTCTCCTCCCCTCTTTGTTCTTCATGGTTTAGACCTCGTGAGCTGCACTACATGATCGAGGCACATATGTAATTCTTATGCTTTTGCTATGTTGAGTTTGATGGGATCCGATGATTATGAGATTATGTTCATATCGTGATAGAGTAATATATTTGGTGTTTGATCTCTTATATTTCTGTTCCTAAGTAATTCTTGCATGTTATCCGTTGCTGTTTATTGCTTTGGCCAAGTAGTGGATAGTAACTTCAAGAGGGAACGTTATGCTCGATTGTGGGTACATTCCCCCTGATGACACGCTTGAGTGACAGAAACATGAGTCTAGGGGATGTGCTGTGGCCACAAGGGGGAAAACAACGGTGCTTGTAACCGCGGTTGCAAGGATTGTTTACTTTACACGAAGTTCTTTTAATGCAGTTGTCTGTTGCTTGGGGTTTACACTTTGGGTGGGAATCACAACTTAATACCAGCGAGATGTTCTGGATAGATATCTCAAGGTGGATGTTTAGTAGTAGATGTAGATGGATTTCAGTCTACTTATTTTAGCGTACTGCCCATGCTTATGAGCCTCTTCCTTTCTTTTATAGCATAGTTAGCATTGCGGTGCGTTCATAATCCTGTCAATTGCCCATCTGTAATTTTTTTACCTCGCATAGCAGTTTTATCGAATTTTGGGAGAGAGACATCACTAGTGAACATCACGGGACCCTGGTCCATATTCTCATTATTTTTTTCAAGCTATTTCCTTTTTCAGTATTTACTTTCAGTTGCTATCATTGTCATTATCATTATCCCTTGTGTGTTTGACCCTTTGTAAACAACAAGACCAGAGAGATTGACAACCTCTCTGAACTTCGTTGGGAGAAAAGTTAATTGTATTGTGTGCAGGTCCAGGTCAAGGAAGCAACGTTTGTCGTAAACGGTGCCATTGTTTTCTTGCCACCTACTTATCGTTGCCGGAGTCCTACGGCAGACAAACCCTATCCTCTACATAGGGGAAATTTGCCGCTACGCTGCATCTCACCCTGCACTTGGGGTAACCAACAAAGGGCGAGAAGCCATTATCACTTCTGCGCTATCAAGCAAATTTCTGGCGCCGTTGCCGGGGACTCCGAGTGATAAGATAGGGGACTTTCCCACTATCCTTTACATTTACTTCTTAGTCTTATTTGTTTACCTTTCTGTTTTTATCTTTGTGTCCTTTATCAAAAATCCAAAAAAATGGTGTGTCTAGTTCCTTACTTGCCAATCAATGTCTGACTTCTTTGAAACCAAATCTTATTGGCATGGAGGATTCACTGAGGATCAACAAAAGTGGTACAAGGAACACCGCTTGTCTCAAAAGGGGATACACTTATGGAAACAAATACATCAGTAGTATGAGTATGCTAGAAACTTCTGCTCAATATATAATATATCTTTCTATAGGGATGAATCTTGTTGCTTTATGAGGCACAAACACCTTGCTTTCCAATGTGAGAACAATGATGATGAAACCTTAGCTTCTTATGCTAAGAGAAACTATGATTTTTATGATGCAGAGGAAATAGAAGAATTTGCTGCTTATAAGGGTGCCTATGAAATTACTTCTCTTCTTAAAATATTGATGATGCCCCTTACAAATCTAAGAGTCTTGCTATATTTAACTATTGTTTGGAAAATTACGATGCAAATTATTATATTACTGATCATCTTGAGAGAATCTCTCCCCCAAAGGAAGAGACTAATGTTTTGCAGGGCTCTATGGAAGAAGAAATTGTTGAACCTGAAAGCCCCTTGGATGAAAAAGAGGAGGAGAGTGACGAACAAAAGGGGGAAGAATGGAGCCATCCATGTCTACCTTCTAATGAGAGTAACTCTTTGACTCTTACCTTATATGAGTTTTATGATCCTATGGATTCTTTTGAAATATCCCTTTTTCATGAAGTTGATGCCTTCTATACTTTTGGCCAAGATGCCACTATGGATGATGCTTACGAATATGAACTTGCTATAGTTCCTTACGTTAAGCATGAAATTGTTGCTATTGCACCCACACTTGATTGTCCTATTATCCTTTTGAAATCTCCAACTCATATTCTGGAGAACTGTGCTTTTATTAAGGCTCAATGTGATGGGATGCATTTATCTTATGTTCCTAAAGACCGTGTTGATAACTATACACGTGTGCTTGTAGGTCATGAACAATATGATTTATGTGATATTTATATTCTTTATGGTGTTCATGATGCTACTGAAAATTACTTTGAGAGAGGAAAGCTTGGTTGTAGAAACTTTCAAATTACAAAAACACCTCTCTTTATGATGAAATTTTTGAAGTTGTTCTTGTTCCACCTTCCTATGCATGTCACTTTATGCTTCCTTGATTTATTTTCTTAAAAGATGCTTATGCATAGGAAGTGGGTTAGGCTTAAATGTGTTTCATATTTGCTTCTCTATGTTCTCTTTGGCTTCAACTCTCAATCTTGTGAGAGCATCTTTTATAATCTTCATGCCTAGCTTAAAGGCGTAAAAGAAAGCGCTTGTTGGGAGGCAACCCAAGATGGTTTTACTTCTGTTTTTAATGGTCTTGATGATAGTTACTACTGTAGCAACATCATTGTATCTTTATTTTTCAAGCTTTGTTCCAAGTATAGCCTCATATGACAAGGGAAGTGAAAGTTGTGACATGCTGTCCAGAAAACAGATTCGGCCCTTGTGACGGGAAAAATCAGAATAAATCACCAGTTCATCTTATTGAGCTGAAGTTTTTACACAGCATGATCTATACAATTACAGAACTTTCGTATGTTCTGAGTTTTTTGATTCGAGTTGCATAAGCACCCTTAAAAAAATTCTTTACTACCTTCTGTTCAGTTTTTCACAGATTCTGCCATGTTTTGTCTCTCCTAACTTTTGCGAACCTTAAGCTTGCTTTTTCTTTGCAAAAATCCTTTGGCAATCTTGAGAAACAGTATCTCTTCAAGAATATCTTTATATCCAGTGGTGAAAAATTATTTATTAAGGGTACTAACCTCTCTAATCAGCTTATGATGAGTTGTGTATGAAGGGAGTTTTCAGGTGTGCGATGGAACATGATGAAAGAAGATTTGGGAGTGTCAAGCGCTCAAGCTTGGGGATGCCCCCATGCATCCCCAACAAATATTCAAGGAGACTCAAGCGTATAAGCTTGGGGATGCCCCCGTGCATCCCCTTCTCCATCAACAATCATCAGTTCTTCCTTCGTCTCACTATGTTTTTAGCACTTCATGCGTTATGTGCTATGCTTGGAGCGTCTCGCTCTTAGGTTTTATTTTTAGTTTTCTTTAGCTTTGCTTGCTGTTCATAACAAGTTAGATCCCGTCTTACTTTGTGTGGGAGATAAACATGCTCGACTTTCAAAATCTAGAACACATCATAGGATTCTTCATGCTTATCTTTTTGCTGTTGTGTGTTCTTTATCTTTTCATAGCTATTGGCCTGTCTAGTTTTAGTCTTAGTTTGTCTTAGCAAGAGCCTTGGCTTTTGTTTAGTTTGTCGCTGGAACTCTCTTTAGTTTTCATGTTTATCTTGTTAAGAGAGTTGGTTATTGCACTTAGTTATGTCTTGTTTTTGAGAAGTAGGTAATTGAGATTGTTATTTAATTTCAGTAGTAACCTGCAATAGTGTAACAACCCAGATTTCACAAAAAATAATTTTTTTTGTTTTCGGTGTGAATTGTTTGATTGCCTGATTTGTTTGCGGTGTTTGCATCCCCGATTTATCAATCGGCGATTATTTCCCTCCTATTATCTCATACGGGACGGAGACCGACCCTTGCCACCCTAACACTCGACCTTTGCGACACCGGGTTTCACCCGATCACCGTCGTGAAAACTGCACGAGACCAACCGTAGCCAACGGAACGAAAAACCCCGTTTAATAATTAAACGGGATATTTTTATAGCGCGCCGGAAAGTGTTCTTGGAACGGTTCCAGCGCGAGGTGAACGCCGCCGGCTCGACGCGCTGACCTTGCAGTTCGAAGTTTTACCCGAATCGGAGGTCTTGCGGACCCCCGGCGGTCAGTAACGTAAACACCGCGCGTGCGAGAGAAAAAACGGGGATGTTTTTGCAAATTGCTAGCCACCTGGGCTATATAAAGACCACCACTCCCCCACCCCTTTCTAGGGTTTCCCCTAAGCCAAAATTGCAGCCACCCCCCTCACAATAGCCCCAATTTTCGTAATTTAGCCCATTTTCCCCAAACCCTAGCTGTAACAGCCCAAAACTAGCATATTCCATATAAATTTGCATTTTTATTTTTCCCATTGGGGATGAAAATTTGCTACTTTATTCTTTGCAATAATCCATGTGACAGCAAAATTCTCAAACATTTTTCTGATTATGTAAAAGGATTATTTTCATTTCTTCCTTTTCTTCATTTATGGCCTTTGCCATTTTTTTCCAAGCCTCCTCACTTCTCCCATAGTCAAAACCTTTTGCATGTCTTCATGATTTTCCATGCCAAAGCCCCTTGAAAACTTCTAAGATTTTTAGCCCTTCTAGAAAATGGGGTCGTAGTTCAAATTGCATTTGAAATAATTGAAATGACTTTTGAAATACTTAAACATTTTGGACCCAATTCATTTTCTAAAAATCCTATAATTCCTGAGGATGTGTAATCATATTTTTATAGGATTTTATCTTCTTCTTGTCTATTTCTTTTGTTGCCTTTTCTCTGCTCTCATTTTCTAAATGAATAAAATGCAGGGAAATTCCTTTAGTTCTTGGACCCTTTCCCTTTTCTCCAGCCCAACTCCTCCTAATCCCCAGCCCAACCGAGAGCTCCTCCACCTTTCCCCTCCCCTCAGCACGTGGAGGACCCCCTTCCTCTCTCTCACGGCCATGGCATGAGAGGAGGTGGAGCCCTCCCGGCAGGGACCCTTGTCTACTCCCCTTAAAGCCTCCTTCCGATCCCCCAGAACCCTAGCCTCTCCTCTCCTTTCCCTCGCGCCGCCACCCTCTCTTCTCCCTCTCCTTTCTCCTTTTATTATTCCCTGTTTTGAGCCGCCATGATCAGAGGAGTAGAGCTCCAATTTGTTGACGGGAGGAGCCCATCGACACTGTCGTTGCTCCAGGGTCTGCGTCGTCGTCAGCTTCACCACGCCGTCATCGTCTGCTGCACCACACCATCGCCCTCGAGCCGATCATCGACGACTGCTTCCTCTGCACCTCGGCCCCATCTTCCTCCTCCGCCTCGCCGACGGCCTGATTCGCGTCCCCGAACCGGTCGTCGACCTCGCCTCCCCCTCGTGAGCGCCTCCCCTTCTCCCCTCCTTCCTCATCCTCGCGAGAAGCCCGTAGGAAGCCGTAGGTTTCGTCGTCTTGTTCTGTTGCCGATGTGGTCACCATGACCATGCCGTGCTCTCTCCAAGCTTCGGGTGTGAGTTGCGCGTGTGTTAGTAAGCCAAGGGCGTGCCTGTGGAATCTTTCGTGCAAGCCAGTGGCCGCCCCAGCGTGTCCCGTGCGCTCCCGCTGCAGTCCGGCCCCGATCACTGCGCCCATGAGCCGCTGCAGTTTCAGTTTCTTAAGGAAACCGCGCTGCAGATTTCTTCAGTTTTGTATAGCCGCACATGTTTGATCTTGTGGTTTCAGTTTTGTTTGTTGCCAAACAACTCGTAGTGGTGCAGCAGCTTTGGTTCTCAGGTTGTATTTGTTCGGGCGTGGGATCGATTCCCCATCCGCGCAAGGCCCCCCTTTTTATTTCTCTTTTGCACGCGTAGTCTCCGTTCTTCAGTTCGGTGCAGTTTTATTCAGAATTCAGTTAGCGCCCTGTACCTGGTTCATATAGCTTTAGTTTTGTCTCTTGTCACGAACTATCCAAGTGGTGCAGTGGTGTGGGCATTTGGGTCTCATCCAGGAGGTCTCTGGTTCGGTTCCCACATGGAGCGAATAAAACCTCCCCTTTTTTTTGTTTTGCTGTTGCGTGTAGCGGGCTTGGCCCAGTGCTATATCCCTCCCTTGGGTGCTCGTTAGAGCAGAGACCCGCGAGGGTTTTGGGCCAGTTCGCCGAAGCCAGCCCATGGAGGTTTTCCCCTCTTTTTCTTTTTCTGGAATTAATTCAAACCTATTTGAATTTATCCATCTGCCCGCTTTTTGCGTTGATTGTACGAAGTGCGACCTTGCTCCGAACATGTCATGTTATATATGTTTTTGGGGCAGCATTCCGTAAGGAACAACATGGTGCTGTCCTTTTTCCATGTTGGGAAAATGATATTTTGGTGATGGTGTCTTTTGCACATAACCCCTCACGGTGTTGCGTCGAGTGCCTTTCCCTGAATCTTTTCCGCCATGTTGCGTTCCATACATATAAAATGGGTCACCTTGGCATATTGTTTCCATATATGTTTGAGTTGGTTCCATGAAGCTTGTGTGATGTCAATTCCCTTTTCCATCATCGAGAGATTCTTGCATATTCATCGGTGATGTCCGTGAACCTCGTTGTTGTTGATAACTCCATGACCAACAAGTTGTAGCACCCCTCAAATATATGATGTTGTCCACCTGTTCCATAGGTGATACAACATCATTTCCCTTCTTCTTTGACACGCTTACCACTTTTTCCGAGCACCGTAGATCTTGCGATGACCTTAGTTCTCGGTAGCATAGTCTCTCTCTTTATTTAATTGCTTGCAATAGATTGCATTAGTTGCCTCATAACATGCCATGTCATATTGCACCTATTTAAGTTAAGAAATCCCAACGTGAGGACTATCTTCACGAGTGGGCAATTCTTGGTCATCTCTTGTTTAAATCTCCGCATTTGTCATGATCACACATCCTAATAACTACAATATAAGGATCTCCCGGATTCATTAATCACCTACCTAATGCATATGAAGGTTGTCGGTAGCATTGCACCCTTGCTCCCCGAGCTTCATTTAAACTTGCCTATTCTTATGTTCATGCCATGATATTAAAAGACATGCATCATACTTGACCATGCTTGTTTGTTCATTGCTTGCTCGTGTTTGCTTCGTAGTAATAGATGCTTGCACGTTGATTGCTTTACAGTGTTTACCGTCTTGTGTGCTTCCGCGGTTACCCTTCGGAGACGATGCGAGCTTGCGATCAACTACACCTTCAGAACCCGACGTATCAACAGGCAAGGACTATGCATTTCTTCTGATCCATTCTATTTCAACCAGCGGTTTGCATGCTAGTCTAGGATAGGTTCGATGTTTGATCCTACCACATGTTTACAACCTCTTTCAAACCGATATAGCCATGTCCCCTCCCAGCAAACCATGTACTGCTATGTTACTATTCCTCGTTGCTCAGCCCCTGCTTAGTATGCATGCTTAGGATGCTACGATGTTACCCTGTTACTCCTTGGTTTGGGCTATCACATTATTATATTGTTATTGATCATATTGATTATTATAATGTTGACTATATTCGACGAAGGATGGAAGGTCTAGGCTATCCCGCCCCGACGCTTTGTTCCATTCGAGTCACCTAGGACCCGAGTTCCGGGTATTGGTTTTAAGACTGAGCGAGCCTAACCGCGTGTGGGATTTTACGGGGTCCCCTTTTATTACCTACCTAGCTTCAAAAATTTCCAGTGGTGGCCCAAGCTGATTTACCATTTGAAACCGTGTGTGTGCTGGTCGGCCGCCAGTAGTTTTCAAACCACCCGGACCAGTAAGGACTTGTTCCTTGGCTGGCCCACTTTGTCCGGCTGAGGACCCGGTTTCCCATGTGTGATTAACCGGCTATCCAAACCTGCGACAAACGGTAGAGACCGATTCGAGAGCGCGGCCGGCTTTTGAGTTAGGTATCGACTCACCGGGGGCCACCCGGATCTGTTCGTTGTTAGTTAGAGGGACCTGTCGTTTCGGATCTCTTGGAACTAAATTATAAAATGGTTAACTATAATGGGTAGGAACTGAGAGAGATGGGCGTGCGTGCGGAGCCTTGTAATGGGCAGTTGGTACACCCCTGCAGGGTTAAATCTTTTCGAGAAGCCGTGTCCACGGTTATGGACGACTTGCGACCTACTCCTTGTTCATAGACAACAACAACTGAGATAATCTTAATATAACTTGATCAACGTGTGTGTGTGCCTTGACTACTTCTTCTTCGTCGGGATGCGAAGAGGAGGACAAGGATAGGATAGGTGTTATGTTTGCGTAAGTAGTTGATAGCAAGACTTCTTGGAGGCGATTCCTCATCGAATGCTTGGATTTTTATCTTACTCTCTAGATCGTTAGCCACTTCATAAATACTAGTGCGGCAGCAACCTCACCACTTACCCCTTCCTTACCGTAAACTACTATTTGTCCTAGAATGACGAGTGATGAAGTCTTTGCTGGGTCAGTTGACCACTACAGTTGGATGCTGAGTACTTCCGTACTCATGATACTACCCCCAAACTCTTTTTAGGGTTCTTGATCGACAACTGGTATGGTGATCGATGTTTCACGTGGAGACTCGACGACGACTAGTTAGGCGGTCCTGGTGGAGGGCCTGGACCCGTGTGGTTATGGGGATCGATGTTTTTCTCTTTGCCACTAGGCATTTGCTTGTAGTCTGCACCCAGACATGTATCTTCCGCTGTTGAATTGTATTAAGGCAGTTGTATGCTGATTGTATGAGATGTTGTATCCTTGTATCTGTAATGTTGTGATATCATGTTGGAAATCCGGGGCATATGGCTATGTCATATGTCGCGGTGGAACCGATATGTGCTTCGTCCCCGGATCTGAATGGAAACATCTAGATCTGGAACAGTACCGCATATCGGGCCTTACACTAGCATTCCCTGGGATCTGGACCGTCGGATCGGACAATCCAACGGCCCAGATGCGCCCTACCTCTCCACCTTCTCTCTCCTCCCACCTCTCCACCGCCGCCGCCTCTGGCAACTGACCGGTCGTCGTGCTCGCTGGCGAGCAACCCCACAGCCGCGCCACCTCAGGTCTCCCCGCGCCCGTCCTCTCTCCTTCCGTTGCCTCCTCCTCCTCTAACCCTCTCTCTCTCTCTCTCTCTCTCTCTCTCTCTCTGCAAGCAACGGCGACCCCGCCATTGGAGGCCCGAGCTTGAGCTCGGCCGTGGCCACCGACGGCCTCACCGCCTCACCGGGCCGGCCAGGACCCGCCGCCGCCTGCGGTCTCCCTCCGACGCGCCGCGACCCCTCGCCGTCCCTGCCGCCTACGTGCGTCGCCAGAGCCAGCGTCGTCGCGCTCGTGCGGTCGGGATCGGGAGATCCCCGATCTAGCGCCTCCAGCCGCTGGTGGCCTAGGTGGGCCGGCCCATCACGACAACCTTCCGCGGCCCACCAAGCTCCCATGGCCCTGCTGGTCCAGATCCAGCCGGTGAGGCCTTTTTCTTTTTTTTGTTTTATTTTTTCCCAGCTGCTTATTTTTCTAAGTCCTGGAATTAAATTGTTGCTGATTCAGTTTTGCGATGTAGTTTACGAGTAAACCGTAGCCCGGATGACATTGCGCCCAAAAGAAAAATTGTTTAGAATTGTGTGTACTTCAGTCCATATTTTGTGAGCTTTTTAATTTGAGGCCATCTTGATGTTGTTAATCTGTGTTGAAGTGGGCATCAGACTGTTTACTGCTATTATTTTCTGTTAGTGTGTTCTTCTGTTATTTTATTGCAAGTTTGCTTGATGATTGTGACACATCTATGAGGCCTATGCTATTAATTCTTGTTGCATACTGTTAAGCATCATGTCTACTTCCATTACATGTATTGCATTGTCATGTTTACATTTCTGGTCATAGACATGTTTAGCTCCAAAGATGCTATGCCACTGTTTTTGACAACCACCTCTGTTTTTCACTAAGTCTGTAACTTTCCGATGACATGTTGCATGCTTAATATCTTTTGATATGTGATGCCTATGACCTTGATTTTTGTTTGTACCTGATCATCATCATGTCTAGTTCATGCCCATATATTGCTATGTCATGTTGCTGCACTTTTGCATATAGTTTTACCCCTGTTTATACAACATGAAAATAACAGTTTCTGCCATGTTTTTCCTGATTTTCACTAAGTCCTAGACCAGTAATTTTTTATAGCTTTTTGTGTTGCCTATAACTAGTGAACCATGATGCCTTTTTGCATGTTTCCTTTTGCCATGCCTTCCCTGCAATGTCTAATTTTGTTGCATATCAATTGTGAGCATGTTTGCATTCATTATCCTGTTTATGCATTGCTCTAAAGTGTGCTTCCTTATGTTGGCAGGTTGTGTTCCAAACTTGTTTTGCTTGTATCTTTTTAACCGTAACTCTGTTTGGGGTGTTCTTTATATGTAACTTGATTAGTTTTTCATGTATTTTATGTTTATTCTGTTGTTGCTGTTGTTAACCAACCTAAAATATGGTTTAGGACAGAATAGTACCAAACACTTAAATTATCGTGGAGCACTTAGTGTATGCCATGTTTAGGTTGTGCCTCACTTAAATTGAGTAGCATAGATAGTTTATCTTATGCTTCACCTCTTATCATGTTTGTGTGCTATGCCATTCTTGAGTGAGATGCCATGTTAACAACCTTTTCTTATCTTGTGTAGCTAAACAACTTGAACCCTTGTAAACGTGTGGTATCGTCGTGTGTGACGAGTACCTCACTTAACCTGTTAGTAATCGCTCTCGACGGTAGACCCGTATCGTGTTGCGTTGCCTCGTGCTGCCTTTTATTGTTGCTTGCTCTTGATTGCTTCATAGTAATAGATGCTTTCTCGTCGATTGCTTTCCAGTCTTTCGTTCCTGTGTGCTCCCGCGGGTACCTCTCGGAGACGCTGCGAGCTTGCGATCGACTGCACCTTCGTTTCGTCTTCTCATCAGGTAAGGGGGAGCATGTATCATGCTTATAACTTTCAGCTCACTCGCGCCTAGGTGTAGGATAGAACTATTGCTTGATCCTACCAGTTTATATTCATGCCTCTCAATTAAACCCAAATAGCCATGTCCCCCACATCCCAGCAAACCTTGTTCGGCTATGTTACTATTGCTCGCTGCTCAGCCACTGCTTAGTATGGTGGCTAGGATGTTATAAATTGTTATCCTGTTACTCCTTGGATTTGGGCTATCATCTTATTATATTGTTGTTGATGATATGATTATTATAAATGTTGACTATATTTGACGAAGTATGGAAGGTCTAGGCTATCCCGCCCCGAGACTTTGTTCCATTCGAGTCACCTAGGATCCGAGTTCCGGGTATTGGTTTTAAGACTGAGCGTGCCTAGCCGCGTGTGGGATTTTATGGGGTCCCCTTTTCTTACCTATCTAGCTTCAAACATTTCTAGAGGTGGCCCAAGATAATTTACCATTTGAAACCATGCATATATGTCTATCGGGTCGCTCCTAGCAGATATCCTTTAAAATAACCCGGGCCAACGGAGACATGGTTTCTCTGTTGGTCCAGACTGGTGAGCTAGGGGGATGCCCACATGTGAGGGGATCGGTTACCTCGACCTTATCCTGACGGAAGAGTCCGATCCGAGAGCGTGGCCAGCTTTTGGATTGGGTGTCGACTCCCCTGGGGCCACCCGGATTTGTTCGTTGTTAGCTAGAGGGACCTGTCGTTTCGGATCTCTCGGAACTGAATCATAAAATGGTTGCCTGTGATGGATAGAAACTGAGAGAGATGGGCGTGCATGCGAAACCTTGTAATGGGCAGTTGGTACACCCCTGGAGGGTTAAATCTTTTCGAGAAGCCGTGTCCACGGTTATGGACGACTTGGAACCTACGTCCTGTTCATAGATAACATCAATTGAATCGTATTTAATAACTTTATCAACGTGTGTGTGCCTTGATTGCTTCTTCTTCGTCGGGATGTGAAGAGGAGGACAAGGATAGGATAGGTGTTATGCTTGCGTAAGTAGTTGATAGCAAGACTTGTTGGAGGCGATTCCTCAACAAATGCTTGGTTCTCATCTTACTCTAAAATAGACCGTTAGCCACTCATATATTGTTAGTGCGTCTGCAACCTCACCACTACCCCCAAATTACCCGTGAGAATTTAGTTACAATACTTTTGATATATTCTCACCCTTTCTTTTCTTTTCCCTTTTATGTTTTGCCTGATCGTCCGTTGCAGTTGCTTACTACCTCGACTATTCTTTTGGACGCCTTCGCGGAGAATGGACGACGACTAGTTAGGTCGATCCCGGCGGAGAACCTGGACCCGTGTGGTCACAGGAATGGTGTGTTTTACCTTTGCCACTAGGCATTTGAATGTAGTCTGTACTCAGACATGTATCTTCCGCTGATGTAATGTATTTGAGGCAGTTGTATGCCGATTGTATGAGATGTTGTATCTTTATAGCTGTAATGTTGTGATATCATGTTGGAAATCCGGGGCATATGGCTTCGTCATATGTCGTAGTGGGACCGATATGTGCTTCGTCCCCGGATCTGGATGTAAACATCTAGATCTGGAACAGTACCGCATATTGGGCCTTACAAATAGTTTTGAGGTATTTATGTGAGTAATGTTTGAACTTTTGGTGTCAAGAGTTCTAGCCTATTAGTGATAGGTGTCGTATTTTGGGAAATCCGTGTGTTATTTTAAAAACCTACAAAACTAGTGGAGAACTCTAGCTACTAGATGGATCACTACTCTTATGAGGGGTCGAATATTAGAGTACACTCACGCACCATGAGTTGAGGATGCGCAAGGATAACCAAACCCCCATACACTCCTCCTCGGGGTACTCGTCTCTTTGTGGACCTCCTTATTAGATTGAGAGTTACCTATAATAAGTGCATGAGTTCTTCAGATTAATGTGAGTATTGAAAGTTGACACTTCCACCTCCTCATCTTTACTAGCCTCTCCCGTGCCGTGCATTGCCTCCTTCTCACTCCGAGAGTTGGCGTCCACCTTCGCCGGTACATCCAAACCCTTGGCATGATACACTCTGTCATCATAAACCTCCTTATATCTTTCCTCAAAACAGCAACCATACCTACCTATCAAGGAATTTCCATAGCCTTTCCGAGATATATTGCCATGCAACATCCACCTCTTCATGACTTGATCTTCATGTCATACATGTTCCTGCTACACTGGCTTCGGCGTACATTGCATACATCATGATAGCTACATCTTCTTTATGATTTGAGTACCTTGTAAAGTGTGAAAGATCTTCTATAACCTCTTGTAAATTAGAGTGTTGCCCTTAAGTGAGGAAAAGATCCCAAAGTGTACAAAATAAAAGACCTGAGGACAAATGAGAGTTAAATAGAAAGAGCCATTGAGGCCACCAAAAAATACAAAAAAAAAGAAAAAATAAAAAAAGAAATAAAAAGAGAGAAAGGGGCAACACTACTATCCTTTTGAAAGATCCACAGTAGTACTCCCTCTTATACTTGTACTTCATAGAGATGATCATGCATATAGCTATCTGGGGACCGTCACATTATAGAACTTGGCTTGCATATTCCAAGGATGAGCCTCCTCAAACGAGCTCTAGGTCTTCATGAGAAAGCAAGTTAGATGCACCCCCACTAGTTCCATTGGAGAGCTTTTCAGCTCATATGTGCATCCGTTGCATGGCAATCCCCACTCCTCACATCATATCTATCATTTGGCCTTGTCGCCTATGCTTTTCCTCATTGATGTGAGCCCTTCTCACCCTTTTTGTCTTCCTCCTCCACCATATTCTCTCTTTTCCATCCTAAGTGTCAACTCTCGTGCTTATGCTCATCCATTGCATGAGTGCTCAAAAGGTCGAAAAGGAGTGGATCAAATTGACTTGTACCTGGCTAGTGGTCTGGGGACGAGTCAAGATAAGATTCCGAAGAAGACCAATTGTGAAACTTTAGTAGATTTTGTTCTCAACACAAAAATACTCTTTTTTCTCGTATTCCCTATCCCCCTTCTTGCACGCAAACACCATCTGGAGACATACGAGTCACGGAAAGCGAGAGCCCTTGCACCTAATGTTCTTTCGTTGCTTGCTTCAATGCTAATATAGACTCTTGCATGTTATGATTTGAATTGAATTACATATCTTAATTGATTTACTTTTCAAAGTTCCTATATGGTTGCTAGCATGTCACCACAGAAATGATGCCTATTATCATTTACCTACTCGAGGACGAGCAGGAATTAAGCTTGGGGATGTTGATACGCCTCAAACGTATCGATAATTTCTGCTCGGTCCATGCATATTTTGTGTGATATTGCAATGATCTAGATACACTTTCATATACTTTTGATCATATTTGGACTAACCTACTAACTCAGTGCACCCCATTGTCAGTTTCTGTTTTCTGCTGTTTTTCTATTCCAGGTTTCCCCCATATTAAAAGTGCTCCAAAAATTCAGGAAAAATCGGATAAGAAATCAGCGTAACGGAGTCCTCCAAAAGCACCCAAGTGGGGCCAGAGGGCCACCACCAGGGGTCCAGGGGCCCCCTGGCTGCCCCCTTCGCCTATTTATTCCTCCGTCACGGTAAACTCCGAAGAGAGAAACCTATTTTCCAATATCGCCTCTGTTCCGCCGCCGCCGCGCTTCCAAGATCGGGAGCACCGTCAGGACCCTTCCCGGCAACTTTTCGGAGGGAGTATCGACCTCCGGGAGCTTCGACTCCACCATGGACGCTTCCCCGATGTGCCGTGAGTAGTCTACCTTGGACCATGGGTCCGTGATCAGTAGCTATGTGATGTTCTCCTCCCCTCATTGTTCTTCATGGTTTAGACCTCGTGAGCTGCCCTACATGATCGAGGCACATATGTAATTCTTCTGCTTTTGCTATGTTGAGTTTGATGGGATCCGATGGATTATGAGATTATGGTCAGATCGTGATAGAGTAATATATTTGGTTTTTGATCTCTTATATTTTTGTTCCTAAGTAATTCTTGCATGTTCTCCGTTGCTGTTTATTGCTTTGGCCCAGTAGTGGATAGTAACTTCAAGAGGGAACGTTATGCTCGATTGTGGGTACATGCCCCCTGATGACACGCTTGAGTGACAGAAACATGAGTCTAGGGGATGTGCTGTGGCCACAAGGGGGAAAACAACGGTGCTTGTAAGCGCGGTTGCAAGGATTGTTTACTTTACGCAAAGTTATTTTAATGCAGTTGTCTGTTGCTTTGGGTTTAAACTTTGGGTGGGATTCGCAACTTAATACCAGCAAGATGTTCTGGATAGATATCTCAAGGTGGATGATTAGTAGTAGATGTAGATGGATTTCAGTCTACTTATTTTGGCGTACTTCCCATGCTTATGAGCCTCTTCCTTTCTTTTGTAGCATAGTTAGCATTGTGGTTCGTTCAGAATCCTGTCAATTGCCCATCTGTAATTTGTTTACCTCGCATAGCAGTTTTATCGTCTTTTGGGAGAGACACATCACTAGTGAACATCACGGGACCCTGGTTCATATTCTCATTATTGTTTTCAAGCTATTTCCTTTTTCAGTATTTACTTTCAGTTGCTATCATTATCATTATCCCTTGTGTGTTTGCCCTTTGTAAACAATAAGACCGGAGAGATTGACAACCTCTCTAAACTTCGTTCGGAGCAAAATTAATTGTATTTTGTGCATGTCCAGGTCAAGGAAACAATGTTTGTCGTAAACGGTGCCATTGTTTTCTTGCCACCTACTTATCATTGCCGGAGTCCTACGTGAGACAAACCCTATCCTCTACATAGGGGAAATTTTCCGCTACGCTGCATCTCACCTTCCACTTGGGGTAACCAACGAAGGGAGAGAAGCCATTATCACTTCTACGCTATCAGTACCAAGGGCGAGGGAAGAAGAGAACCATTTTCCTGCTCGTTAAGACGAGGCGGACCAATTGGCAAGGTTCTTGTCCGTCGGTGGTCACCGAAAAGTCATTAACAATTGTAACAGGTTGTAAAGACAAGTAGTACATAGTAGTGTTTACATAAGCAGGGAATTATCACTACTTAGGCGAGTTACCTTAGAAGAAAGATTAAACAGACCAATGGAAAGGAAAATGTGATCATCAGATCAAACATACCAATGGAAAATAAATTGTGGTTATACACAAGCATTAGGGGTATATCATTCCCAAGGGAAAAAAGAGCAAAATATACATGACCAAGTTTGTACTGGCAGGGAGTCAAAGGAGGTTGTCGATGATAACACAAACCATCGAGGGGGAAAGGATGGTATTTCTCACGATGGATCCAAGTAACACTTGGGAGAAGTCAAAATGTCGATGCTGACCACGACACATTGTATCAAGGGGTTTCCAAAGAATGAAAACGAATAGAGGCGGTTCCAAGCAAAAGGTATGGTGAAGCAAAAAGGTATTCGGTGTTCTCGGCTGACGACAACCCAGAACCTGTGGAATGGAAAAATCGATGAGAAGTATCGCACCAGAAGAAATTCATGAGAGGTGGTGCAATGGCCCAATATTTTCGAGATATTAGAGGGGTAACACTCGAATCTAGGACGGAAGATCATAGACGTAATATAAATTTAAGCCAAGGGGATAATCATTTTACAAGAAGCTTTCATGATAAGTTCTACATTGTATCCATGTGCATGAACACAAAGGTTCAGGGTCGACTCCCACTTCTTCGATGCATAACCTTCCATTTACTTCTCGCTTTTGATGAAGTGGTTGTGTTGAATCATTATCTGGCGTAGCACCAGTAGAGTATGAACCCTAGGAGTTTACGAGTTCACACGGATTGTTATAGCATAGATACAACTCATCGAGGCATTTTTACGCGTCTATAGAACAAACAATAGGAACAAGGGATGCGAGTTTGAAAGAAGAAAGCTGACGACCCCTGGAGGATAATACCAGTCGCCAAAGGCATTTCATATCAGGGGAAACTCGTCAATGATTTAGGACACAAAGGAACTACTCGTAGTAATCCACCAAAAGGTCAGGTGGGGGTACAGAGAGTCTGGCGTGAGTATCGATACTCAACCATAAGAAGAAAGAATACAAAGGCATCGGATGATAGAAGCATCTGAATATTTCGACGCTTAATTTCAAACGAATTATAATCTCCAGAAGGAAGGATCGGAAGCAAGCGCTCCGATCGTAAGATGAGTAAGTTGAATGAAACTGCACAGACAATCCTTCTAGGTTTGATTTACCGAGATCCAGCTCATGTCCGAAATGACGTCTGAGCCAGAAGAATGGAGTCATATGGATAAACTGATGATTGTGTGCATTAGCACACACAATGATTCAACAGTTTAGAGTGGAAATGCCAAGGGAGGTCATCAAAGACTACAAGACAAACGGGATTAATCATGGTGCAAGGAGGTAAGAAGAATCTCCAAAGTAGTAGGCTACCAAGGATTGTTGCGAGATCGAATAGTATTTCAAAGTATTTTGGGAATCACAGGAACCACTTAGGATGAACGGATCCTCGCTAAATGTGAGGAATTATTCGTAGGGTGAAAAGAAGCTGCAAGGCAGTAGTCTCAAAGGATTCCCGAAACAACGGAAAGTACTTCATTGCATCTTGTGAACACAAGAGCAACTGGGATTGAATGTCTGAACAAAAGGTGTAGGTAATTATCCATACGCACCTATTGGTGGCAGAGGATTGCAAGGGCGATGGGCACATAGGGCCTCGGCAATTCATCGGAGAGTATCTTCGGCATCTTCTGGTGAATCAGGTCATCATCTATGATGAGGGCTCTCCGGGAGGAAGCAGTGACGAGAACCTAATGTCAGAGATAGCAAAATCTTTAACCCGAAAGAGAAGAGAGATCAGAGTCCCAGAGTAAGGGTGCGGAGAAAAAGATCCTAATACCTCCCAGTTTGCGACGTGGTCCGATAAGCCACACGACAATGTTAGTAAACTAGTTTTGCAAAGACTAGACTCGACTTCGACCAAGGAGTTCAAAGGGGGTGTCCTATAGGCAGTCGGCTCTGATACCAACTTGTGACACCCCCAAAATCAGACCATGTACAGTAATCATACACGCAAGGTACTCCTGCACGGTGCGTGGCTGGCCGGTGAAGAAAAATCAAACCAAATAAGACATCAACGCGAGAGCAAATAAGACAACACCACTTCCCGGCGCAGGCCGCGGAACTGCTGACGGCTGAAGAGTCTTCGAACGAGACTATGAAGAAGAGGAGCCCAGAACTCATTATCCCACGTGTAGGCAGCGCATACAAGCCAAAAGGCTACTCAAGTCATCCGCCGAACCATTTAGTATTTTATTATTATCTCGCAGACAACCGTTATCGCTGTGTGACTAACAACACAATGGACGACGAACAGCAGCCAGGACCACCAGTACATCGGTGCCCACTCTGTCGTCCCGTCAGAGCACGCGGTTACCAACAAGGTGAACCGTCTCCTTACCTTGTCTCGCGTGTGCTCCTGGAGGAGCTCGACTGTCGTGGTTTGGTAACTCACGCAGCCAACAATCAGGGGCCAAGCACACCTGTACACTGGTCGTACCCTCCCTGTTTTCTCGTCGCAATACCACTCGCGGGCACCATTGGGCCACCCGACTTCTTACCTTTAAGGACAACCGTTGTTCAGGGCCTTAGGGCGGCTATACAGAATCAGCATCGAGTGGAGTACGAGGATTACTCCTCGATAGCTCCACTGGAAGTGACTCGGCAGGGCCGAGGTAGGGGCCTTAGACAGTGTCTCCATTGCACCGTACCTGTGCAGTTGTAATAAGTTGTACCCGCGTCACTACCCTGTGTGATCACGACCCACTATCGAATCCTAGCTAACAATGCGGAGGGCTCACTGTTGAATATAATATATATTTACAGGCAACATAGGATAAAGGAAGGTACATCAAGGGGCGACAAAAACAGGCTATGCAATAGAATAGGATTGTAATGTAGCAGCAGGAGTAACAATGCCTAGTGCAAGAAAAGTACGGAAAGATAGGCGATATCTGGGGAAGAGAATGGCTCTGCTTGTCTGGAAGCTCGACGGTAGCGGTACGATCGTCGACGACGTAGTCGATCACAGGGGCATCGGCAGCGGTCGTCGGGTGATGAGGACATCCCTACTAATGTTACACCCATACCCTCACCAACTACACATACTGGACCAGTTACTAGAGCACGTGCACGTCAACTAAATTATCAGGTACTTTCGTTTCTTGCGAATCCTTCTATTGTTCATGAACATATGATGCTGCCTAAATTAGATACTTTTGTTCTCACGCGCACCTTCTTCTCCATGCTTGATCCCGCTCCAATGACCATCCTTCTTGTCCATGCTAGGTCCTTCATTCATAAGCAAAACAAAAGTATCTAATTTAGGCAGCATCATATGTTCATGAACAATAGAAGGATTCGCAAGAAACGAAAGTACCTGATAATTTAGTTGACGTGCACGAGCTCTAGTAACTGGTCCAATATGTGTAGTTGGTGAGGATATGGGTGTAACATTAGTAGGGATGTCCTCATCATCCTCCCCTTCTTGAATTGAAGTCGTCCTCGACGGAAGCTCATCATCTTCTCCCAAATAAGGCTTCAAATCTGCAATATTAAATGTGGGACTAACCCCAAAGGCTGCAGGTAGCTCAAGTTTATATGCATTATCATTAATTTTCTGCAAAACCTTAAAGGGACCATCAGCTCGAGGCATTAACTTAGACTTGCGCAAATCAGGAAACCTATCTTTACGTAGATGTAACCAAACAAGATCTCCGGGTTCAAACACAACATGCTTTCGACCCCTATCACCAGCAAGCTTGTATCTAGCATTCATGCGCTCAATGTTTTCTTTAGTTAACTCATGCATTTTTAATATCAATTCAGCACGTTGCTTAGCATCAAAATTAACCTTCTCCGAAGATGGAAGAGGCAGCAAATCAATAGGTGCACGAGGTAGAAAACCATAAACAATCTCAAAAGGGCACATTTTAGTGGTAGAATGCAATGAACGATTATAAGAAAATTCAATATGAGGTAAACATTCTTCCCACAGTTTCAAGTTACTCTTTAAAACAGCCCTAAGCATAGTAGACAAAGTCCTATTGACCACTTCAGTTTGTCCATCAGTTTGGGGATGACATGTAGTACTAAAAAGTAGTTTAGTCCCCAACTTAGCCCATAAGCATCTCCAAAAATGGCTAAGAAACTTAGTATCACGATCTGAGACAATAGTATTGGGCACACCATGTAAGCGAATAATCTCACGAAAAAATAAATCAGCAACATTAGCAGCATCATCGCTTTTATGACATGGTATAAAATGTGCCATCTTAGAAAATCTATCCACGACCACAAATATGCTATCCCTCCCATTCTTTGTTCGAGGCAAGCCTAAAACAAAGTCCATGGATATGTCCTCCCACGGAACACTAGGTACAGGTAAAGGCATGTATAAACCATGAGGATTGAGTCGTGACTTACTTTTTGACATGTAGTGCAGCGAGCAACAAAACGCTCAACATCCCGTCTCATCTTTGGCCAAAAGAAATGTGTAGCAAGTACGTCCTCCGTCTTCTTCACGCCAAAGTGTCCCATTAATCCTCCTCCATGCGCCTCCTGCAACAACAAAAGACGAATAGAGCTAGCTGGAATGCATAGCTTGTTAGAACGGAACACAAATCCATCATTAAGCACAAACTTGTTCCATGTTCTACCCTCTCTACAATTTTGCAATACATCTTTAAATTCCGCATCATTTACATATTGATCTTTCATTGTCTCTAAACCGAAAATCTTGAAGTCAAGTTGTGAAAGCATAGTATAACGACGAGACAAAGCATCAGCAATAATATTATCTTTCCCCTTCTTGTGTTTAATGACATAAGGGAAAGTCTCAATAAATTCAACCCACTTAGCATGTCTACGATTAAGTTTTGCTTGACTTCTTATGTGTTTCAAAGATTCATGATCAGAATGTATAACAAATTCTTTGGGCCATAAATAATGTTGCCAAGTTTCTAATGTCCGAACAAGAGCATATAATTCCTTATCATAAGTAGAATAGTTCAGACTAGGCCCACTCAATTTTTCAGAAAAGTAAGCAACAGGTTTAGCATCTTGTAATAACACACCTCCCAAACCAATCCCACTAGCATCGCATTCAAGCTCAAAAGTTTTATTAAAATCAGGAAGTTGGAGCAAAGGAGCATGTGTTAACTTATCTTTCAATACCGTGAAGGCTTCTTCCTGTGCGGTACCCCAAGTAAAAGGCACATCCTTGCGTGTAAGCTCATTGAGAGGGGCAGCAATGGTGCTGAAATCTCTCACAAAACGCCTATAGAATCCAGCGAGGCCAAGAAAACTCCTCACTTGTGTGACCGTTTTGGGCTGCGGCCAACTCTCAATCGCCTCGATCTTGGCTTTATCCACTTCAATTCCTTGCGGAGTAACAACATAGCCAAGAAACGATACTCGGTCGGTGCAAAAGGTGCACTTCCCAAGGTTACCAAACAAATGTGCATTACGTAGAGCAATAAAAACAGCACGTAAATGATCCAAATGTTCCTCCAAAGATTTGCTATAAATCAGTATATCATCAAAATAGACTACCACAAATCGTCCAATGAAAGCACGTAAAACCTCGTTCATTAATCTCATGAAAGTGCTAGGTGCATTAGTTAACCCAAAAGGCATGACTAACCACTCATATAATCCAAACTTAGTTTTAAAAGCCGTTTTCCATTCATCTCCTAATTTCATGCGAATTTGATGGTATCCACTACGCAAATCAACTTTGGAAAACATGGTAGAGCCACTTAATTCATCAAGCATATCATCTAACCTAGGAATAGGATGACGATAACGAATAGTAATATTATTAATGGCTCGACAATCAACACACATACGCCATGTTCCATCCTTTTTAGGCACTAATATAACAGGAACAGCACAAGGACTAAGGGATTCACGTATGTAACCTTTGTCGAGTAGCTCTTGTACTTGACGCTGAATCTCCTTCGTCTCCTCCGGATTGGTACGGTATGGCGCACGGTTGGGCAACGAAGCACCGGGAATTAAGTCAATCTGATGCTCAATCCCTCGAATAGGTGGTAATCCCGGTGGTACGTCTTGTGGAAAGACGTCAATAAACTCCTGCAAAAGGTCAGTGACAACAGGAGGCAAAGAAGGAGGCAATTCCTCAAATGAAAACAAGGCTTCTTTGCACACAAAAGCATAGCACACATATTGACTAACATCCAAATCTGAAATATCAACTTTAGTAGCAAGCAAAGTTGGACTAGTCAATTTAATTTCATTAGAAACAGCAGAAGAAGATTTGCTATTAGTCTCATTTTCACTCTTATTTTTCTCCTGTTTAGCTTTACTAGCTCTAGCAAGATCATCTTTCACAATTTGTTCAGGAGACAT
This sequence comes from Bromus sterilis, assembly GCA_950022295.1. NCBI lineage: Eukaryota > Viridiplantae > Streptophyta > Magnoliopsida > Poales > Poaceae > Bromus > Bromus sterilis. Next base: position 239,239,951 of record OX465596.1, read on the forward strand.
AGGAAGTAAAGCAATATTTTTATCCTGATGAACCAGAGTAAACTGATTTGTCCTACCATGGTGTACAACATTCCTATCAAATTGCCATGGTCTACCAAGTAAAAGAGAGCATGCTTGCATGGGTACCACATCACAATCAACATAATCAGCATATGCAACAATGCTAAAGTGCACACGAACAGAACGCGTTACCTTAATCTTACCACTATTGTTAAACCACTGAATATAGTACGGATGGGGGTGTGGTCTTGTGGTGAGAGATAGCTTCTCCACCAACTCCATGCTAGCCAAGTTGTTGCAACTGCCTCCGTCAATGATGATGCGAACCGAACGTTCTTGCACCACTCCCTTTGTGTGGAACAAATTATGCCTCTGGTTTTGCTCAGCCTTCGTTACCTGCACACTTAACACACGTTGAGCAACCAAACTAGCATATTTATCTGCATCATCAGGAGCCATATACTCTATATCAAGAGCATCATCATGGGCACCCTGTTCCTCATGAGCGATGAGAACTAAAGTCTCCTCATCATAGTCACTCGCTGACTCATACCCACCATCCGCCGTAATAATCATCACACGCTTGGAGGGACAGTCTTTTGCGAAGTGACCTCCACCTTGGCACCTGCGACATTTAATATCACGATCTCGTGTTTGCCCTGTGGAAGCCATGGATGAAGAAGAACTCGCCGCTGGACCACTCTGTGCACCCTTGAATGGTGGCGCTGACTGTTTTGGTGGCTCCCTGTAAGAATGAGCGGCTGAAGTAGATGGTGGTGCAGTAGGACGTGTGGATGTAGAAGGTCCACGCGATGTCCATGATGTATTTCGTCCTGCAGAAAAGTTAGGTCTCGTAGCGGCCTGTCGATCCTGCACTTCACGTTCAGCTTTACAAGCAAGATGAAACAAACGAGTAATAGTAGCAAAGTCCTTGTATTCTAGAATAGTTTGTATCTCCCTGTTTAAACCACCCATAAAACGTGCAAGCATAGCTTCATTATCCTCTACTAGGCCACATCTAATCAATCCAGTTTGTAATTCTTGATAATATTCCTCTACAGAATTTTTGCCTTGTCTCAAACGCTGTAATTTTTGTAGCAATTCACGTTGATAATAAGGAGGAACCCAGCGAGTACGCATAGCATCTTTTAAAGCAGCCCAAGTGGTTGGAATATTATTAGCATGCAATCTACAATGTTCAGACCACCAAATAGATGCAAACCCCGTGAATTCACAAACAGCAGCAGTAACACGTCTATTCTCAGGATATTGTAAACATGTAAAGCGTTGTTCAGTTTCTAACTCCCAAGTAAGATAAGCATCAGGAATATATCTACCCTCAAACGGCTTAAGATTCAATTTAAGTTTAGGCACATGTTCATCATCGCGTACCTGAGGGGGTGGTTGGTGTCGACCGTGGCGAATGTTGGGACGTGGACGTCCAGCTGGCTGTTCATAGGCCGCTTCCTGTTCCACCTCCTCCTCGTAATCACCCTCGTAGTTGTCGTCCAGGCCGATGTCAGAAGCAGCAGCAACAGGTACTGCAGCAGCAGGAGGAGCACCAAGACCAGCAGCTTGTCCTCTCGGAAACAGAATACGTCGTGCACGTGGTAGTGGCGGTGGCTGTGGCTGTGCTGGAGCGGCAGCAGGCTGTGTAGGTAGGCGTGCGATCAACTCAGTAAACTTGGCGTCGAGCTTGGTGTCGATCATCTTTTCCACGCCATCAATTGCCTCTGTAAATCTGGTGTCGATGTCATTCACCTGTTCAGACATCATTTGTGCAAATTTATCATGTAGCTCCTTGTTTGTCATGTTCTCCCAATCGGGTGCATCCCGTGCCACTTCATCATGTGATCCTGGCATGGTTAGCAGAAATAGAAAACAAACAGGAATATGATCCTACTTCTACTAATGGGATGTGGGGTGGTGGAAAGCACAAATCCGTCAAGCTTTTCTTTCGTTCTTACCGATTCTTACCTAGCAGCAGGTGGTGACGTACAACCAACGGGTCAAAACTCTCAGAGATGTGGTAGAGCGATGGCCAGGAGCTGTCAAAACGCACGATGTAGAATATATGTGGAGCTGTAGGAAGGCTGACAAGTATGGTAGCAAAAGCTCAACAGTAATCAAAACAGAGATGCAAAGCTGAATAAACACTCAACGTCGGTACTGTGCTGATCCTAGGCTAGACCGTACTAGAGACGCGAGCCTAAAACACCAACGAAAGCACGGCGCGGCACGTAAACAACTGAGAAGCACACTCTGAATTTTTTTTTTTGCGATGCGGGACTGCGGTGGCTGAAAAAGTGCGAAAAAATCACTATGGTGACGAACGTCTCAAAATGAGTTTCTGGACCTAAGGAACGTATGGGCACGAAATTTTTTCACCCCTGAATTTTTTGGCCTAAAAACTGCTCGGAAAAGCGTGCCAGACTCTTTTTTTTTTTTTTTTTTTTTTTGGAAATCACCCCCCTTCTCTGGACGGAAAAAGTTTGGTGAAATCCGACTCTAACAACTCAAAACTAATCTGGCTACAGAGAGATCACGAACCGTACTAATGGTGGAACTCAACTCGGACTCGTGGGACGTGGTGGTGTATGTGGACTTGGATTGGCGGAACGTGGTAGGATGACTACTGTGCGGCGGCGACGTGGCAAACTGTGATCAGAACTCGAAACTCTAAGGGAACTAGACGCTAAGATCAGCAACTTGACACAACGATGGAACCGTAAATTCAACAAAGCAAGTACTGAAAAGAAAACTGGACAAAGGCTCGGACTGTCTTGGGACGTGATGATCTAACCCTAAAGTTTTTTGGCTTTTTCGTGGGATGTAGGTATGACGAACAGAATCAATCTAGACTACGAAAACTAGTAAATCTCACCGAGCAACCTGGAAATCTGATACCACTTGATAGAGGCGAAGGTGTCCCGATGTTTCGAAGAGATGGTGGAGATCGATTTTTGGTGGAGTAGACTTTCACGACCCGACTACGAACGTGCGAAGACGTTGCGCCTTAGCAATCGCTAAACCAACTCCGAGAGGTTATTGATCCCGCGGGTGCACGATCAACCTGACCACGAAGGTCAATTCCTGCAAGCAATCGAAGAACAAGCAAGAACTAAGAATTGCAATCTGGATATTGCGAATATAAGATGAAAGATTAACAGAAGTTGGGGTTCCAATGCGGTCTTGGCCTGGTCGGACAACACAAACGAAGAACTCGAAGTTGCGGCTATGGCTAACTTAAATCTAATTAAAACCCAAGTCTAAACGACGCCCTAAGGGCTGTATATATGGGGGAACAGAGGGGATTTTCGTGACCCTTGGAGGTGGGGTCCGAAAACAACCCTAACTCGGTTTCCCCACACATACGGACTCTAAAAACAGCCTATAAGGTAGTATTTCGAAATTACATGGGCCCAGCCCAATATTAAGGTGACGCAGCACCTATAATTGCCCTTGGACGAAAATAATGAAGTGGCATCTCGCGTATTTCGTCCAAGACTTCATGCGCGCCTTATGGTGGCTTCAAAGTGCGATAATCACCACTAGAAGCTCCGCTGTCCTTTCCCGCGCGCGCACCTTCTTCTCCATGCTTGATCCCGCTCCAATGACCATCCTTCTTGTCCATGCTAGGTCCTTCATTCATAAGCAAAACAAAAGTATCTAATTTAGGCAGCATCATATGTTCATGAACAATAGAAGGATTCGCAAGAAACGAAAGTACCTGATAATTTAGTTGACGTGCACGAGCTCTAGTAACTGGTCCAATATGTGTAGTTGGTGAGGATATGGGTGTAACATTAGTAGGGATGTCCTCATCACAAGTGGTATCAGATTTCCAGGTTGCTCGGTGAGATTTACCAATTTTCGTAGTCTAGATTGGTTCTGTTCTTCATACCTACAGTCCACGAAAAAGCCAACAAAAAAAATTAGGGTTAGATCATCACGTCCCAAGACAGTTCTAGCCTTTGTCCAGTTTTCTTTTCAGTACTTGCTTTGTTGAATTTACGGTTGCATCGTTGTGTCAAGTTGCTGCTCTTAGCGTCTAGTTCCCTTAGAGTTTCGAGTTCTGATCACAGTTTGCCACGTCGCCGCCGCACAAGTAGTCATCCTACCACGTTCCGCTAATCCGAGTCCAGATACACCACCACGTTCTGCCAAGCAGAGTCCATACAAACCACCACAACCTACCGATCCGAGTCGAGTTCCATCACCCGTTCGGTTTGTGATATCTCCGTAGCCAGAATAGTTTTGAGTTGATTAGAGTCGGATTTCACCAATCTTTTGTCGTACGTAGAAGAGGGTGATTTCCAAAAAAAAAAAAAAGGACATCCCTACTAATGTTACACCCATACCCTCACCAACTACACATACTGGACCAGTTACTTGAGCACGTACACGTCAACTAAATTATCAGGTACTTTCGTTTCTTGCGAATCCTTCTATTGTTCATGAACATATGATGCTGCCTAAATTAGATACTTTTGTTTTGCTTATGAATGAAGGACCTAGCATGGACAAGAAGGATGGTCATTGGAGCGGGATCAAGAATGGAGAAGAAGGTGCGCGCGGGGGAAAGTACAGTGGAGCTTCCAGTGGGGATTTTCGCACGTTGAAGCCACCATAAGGCATGCGTGAAGGCTTGGACGGAATACACGAGATGCCACTTCATTATTTTCGTCCAAAAGCAATTATAGGTGTTGCGTCACCTTAATATTGGGCTGGGCCCATGTAATTTCGAAATACCACATTATAGGCTGTTTTTAGAGTCCGTATGTGTGGGGAAACCGAGTTAGGGTTGTTTTCGGACCCCACCTCCAAGGGGTCACGAAAATCCCCTCTGTTCCCCCATATATACAGCCCTTAGGGCGTCGTTTAGACTTGGGTTTTAATTAGATTTAAGTTAGCCATAGCCGCAACTTCGAGCTCTTCGTTTGTGTCATCCGACCAGGCCAAGACCTCATTGGAACCCCAACTTTCGTAATCATTCATCTTATATTCGCAATATCCAGATTGCAATTCTTAGTTCTTGCTTGTTCTTCGATTGCTTGCAGGAATTAGACCTTCGTGGTCAGGTTGATCGTGCATCCGCGGGATCAATAACCTCTCGGAGTTGGTTTAGCGATCGCTAAGGCGCATCGTCTTCGCACGTTTGTAGTCGGATCGTGAAAGTCGTCTCCACCATAATCGATCTCCACCATCTCATCGAAACATCGGGACACCTTCGCCTCTATCATCGGGACTACCGGACAATAAGAGAGGGGGGAGAAACAATAAATACACAAAAATAATAGCAATCCAAATACAAGACATGGCAAACGCAATGTTAACGGTGTTCTAACACAGTGCAACGTGTTTTGCTCGGAGCGGGAATTCATCCGGGGTTGAAATACTGGCTCCGGGTGATTATCGACAAATGGCCCGGAGGGGGAAGGTTCCATGTCTGTAGTGTCGTGAATATCTGACAGACATGTGGATATTGCATCCGTGATCGTTGATGCACTCCGAACAACTTTTATCTTCAGTACATCTCCATCCGGAAAGTTTTACCGGTACCGGGTAATTATCGGACAGACGATCCAGAGGGGGAAAGTCTCGGGTTTGGTATGTTAGAGGGGTGCGGTGGGTATGCGGTTAGCGTACCCGTATTCGTTATATTTTTTGATCAATTTTCATTTATAAAGTTTTTCTATCTGAGCCACGGTTTAAAATATATTAAATTTCAAAGTTTAAATCATTTTTAATTCAATTTCTAAATTTATTTTATTAATAAATTAGCATTATCCATAACAGTGCATTTGACTGTCAAACTGACCAGTGGGACCTACATGTCATAGGGAGGGGCATTTAAATTCATTTTATTTAATTAACAGATTAGAGGGGCCCACATGTCATACTCAGTCCAGCTAACAATTTATTTAATTTTGGTTAATTTAGGATGGGGGCCCACTGGCAAGTCTAACAAGAGGGGTTTAACTTAGCACATACTTAACTTAACTTATATGAAGCTGGCCCCACATGTAATGCACAGGGGGGTTGTTATTTTGTTAAACATTTGTTAGGGGCTAATGAAATTAAAGGGCCCCCAATGCTAGAGGGGCAAGCCACGACACACAGCTCGCTCGGCCACGGCCATGGCCGGCGGCGAGCAGCAGCGGCGGGCGGCGATTGGAGGCGAGCTGAAGGGCGTGTGGGCGGGGTGCCTCCACCCCGTGCGAGGCGCGCGCACCCACGGGTGCGGCCGAGCCAAGCACCCGAGAGGCGGCTTCAGCGGAGCTTCAGCCGCAGGCAGGAGGAGGCGCGGCCGTGGGCAGCCAGGTGCCCACTTGCCTGCTCCGAGTGCGGCGAGGGCGCGGGCGCATACGGGGCGTGGCCACGCGACAAGTGTGGATCGCAGAGTGGGTGGGCGCCAGGGTGCGGCCAGAGCGCATCTAGCGCAAGGTGAGCGTGGGCGCAGCTCGGCCGGATGGTGACCACAGCGACATAACGGAGGGGAGGGGGGGGGGGGAATGGGGGAACCGGCGACGTTACTCACCGCGGAGCTCGGGGGAGTCTTGGGGAGGCCGGAGGAGACGTGCTGCAGTGGCAATCGACAGCGTACCTCGTCGGAGCAGAGGAAGAAGACGCCCCCGATTCCGCGATCTTGAGGTGCCTCGGTCCAATTCCTCGTGTGGCCTGACGAAGACGACGACTGCGCAGATACCGGACACACTGGCTCTGGTTGGGAGGCACAATGACCGCGTCAATGGCGAGCGGCGGCCATGGCAGTGCTCGGCGAGGTGGGGGAAGTGGCGCAGTGGAGAGGGGCGGGGAAACAGTTCGATCTAGGGTTCCAGGGCGGCACGGGGAAGGCCTTATCGACATGGGGAGCCACGGGATGGTCGACAGCGGGCATCGGCGGCCATGGACGGGTGAGGCACGTCCACGACGCCCTCGTGAATAGGAGGAGAGAAGGGTGGGGTGGGCTGGGGCTGGGCCCGGTTTGGGTAACGCCCAGGGCGTGGGATAACACTTTTCCTTTTTTGCATATTTGTTCTGTTTTTCTTTTGTAGTTATTACTTGTTTAGCTAGCATTTGATTTTTGTAAATTATGAGACTTGCTCCACTATTTGTATTGCCCTAAGGAACAATGCCACAAAAGTTTGGTGGCCATATAAATTCAATTTCATTTTTTATTTATTTAAAAGGGGTCAAATGCTACCGTTTTGGTATTTTTTTGATTTGTTTACAATATTTAAACCTTGTAATAAATGCTCACTATTATTTTAATATGACCTAATGATTATTATGCATTTAATAAAAAAATTTGCAACATTTTTGGTTTCACTTTTATTTCCACTTTGATTTTGGCAATTCAATTAAGTTTGAATTTGACTTGGCTTGATCAAGGGTGACTAATTACATGATAATCATGGTGACTTAATCATTAACAAAATAATTACTGTTGCTTGAGAAAGAGGGTTTTACACGCCGCTCCCATGGTCTCCGCCGGTGGTCGGGGCTTGCTCGCCCGCCCGTTCTCTCACTCCTCTCGTCCCTCACCCCCGCCCCGTCCTCATGTCCAGACCGCTCTGTGGTGCCCCATCCTCGTTCGGCTTCCACACGGCGGCGACCCATCCTCGTCCGGCTTCCACACAGCGGAGCTCCAGAGCAGATCATCCCGCCTGTTCTCGTCTCCTCGTCCCTGTCTCTAGCATCGGCGGCCCGTCCTCGTCCCTGTCTCCAGCACCGGCGGCTGCCCGTTCTCCTCTCCAGCACCGGCGGTGCCCCGTCCTCGTCCGGCTTCCACACAGCGTCGCCCAGGTGCAAGAAGGACGGAGCCCTTTGGTTCAAGATTTGCGTCTCCCCAGCTGATTTGCTTCGTGTGCCATCATCCCAACCACTTCCAGTCGTAGTGTAAGGCTCTGTCGTTCTGTCTTATCCGCCGTTCCGAGGGTCACCTCACGGTGGATTGCCAATCCCGTTCCCCACCTCCAGTTCTCAAGAACTATAGAGTTGGGCTCCCGGTCTTCGAGTTCTATGGTATGGTTGGTGGGGACGGGTGGTTGTGTGTAACTGCCAAGTTTTCAGAAAAATTAAAAATTTTGTTTTCGGTGTGAATTGTTTGATTGTCTGATTTGTTTGCGGTGTTTGCGTCCCCGATTTATCGATTGGCGATTATTTTTTCCCCTGTTAACTCGTACCGGACGGAGACCGACCCTTGCCACCCTGACACTCGACCTTTGCGACACCGGGTTTCGCCCGATCACCGTCGCGAAAACCGCACGAGACCAGCCGCAGCCAACAGAACAAAAACCCCCGTTTAATAATTAAACGGGTTATTTTATAGCGCGCCCGAAACTGTTCTCGGAACGGTTCCAGAGCGAGGTGAACGCCACCGGCTAGACGCGCTGATTGCGCAGTTCGAAATTTTACCCGAATCGGAGGTACTGCTGACCCCCGGCGGTCAGAAACGTAAACACCGCGCGCGCGAGAGAAAAACCGGGGATGTTTTTGCAAACTGCCAGCCACCAGGGCTATATAAAGACCACCACACTCCCACCCCCACTTAGGGTTTCCCCTAAGCCAAAATTGCAGCCACCCCCCTCCACATTGCCCCAAATCTACCCCATTTTCGTCCTGTTGCTAGCCCATCAGATATAGACCGTCAGATCGCCCGATCTGACGGCCAGGAAGCGCGCCACCTCACCAGCCCAGTCGCGTTGGAGCTCCTCCTCCCCGCTCCCGAGCCGATCCCGCCGCGCCGCCTCCGATGCTCCGGACGGCGAGCCCCCGTCCCCGCAGCCTCTGGTGAGGCCCTCCACTGCCGGACCTCCTCCAATCCCACGCGCGCCTCTCCTCTTCCCCGCTCCTCTCACCTCCCCCTGTCTCTTCTCCTCCAGGTCGAGCCATGGCCGCCACCCCGAGCATGGAGGACGCCACGAACCGCACGGCGCGGCCACATCCGGAGTCCGGCACCTCCTCGTTCCCCTCCATTCCCGGCCTCCCGCGCCTGCTCCTGCCCCTCCTCTCGCCGGCGGGTGGCTAGGCCGCCGCCGGCCGCTGCTGCCCAGCGAGGCCACGCCCGAGCCACCAACCGCCCCGGCGCCCAAGTGGGCCGGCCTGCCTCAGCGCGGCCCACCAGCGCCTCTCCAGCCCGCGCGCTCACCGCCACTGAACTGGGCCAGGCCCAATGGTGAGCGCCCCCTTCTTTTTTTTATTTGCTGCTGTTGCACTGTTGGGCCCAGTAGCTTTCGGCCCGTTGCCCTGTTTTTTTTCCTGGGCAGTTTAAATTGCAGATTATCGTTAATTTTTGCGTTTCGCGTATCTTTTTGCCCGTAGCTCGGATCGCAAGGCGTTAACCATGAAACTTGCTTAGTTTTTCGTGTAGATTAATAAAGTGTGCTCCTTTTCCATGTTTGACTTTGTTTACATGCCGTTTGACTGCTAATTACACTGCTTGCCATCGTAAATTGTTTATTTAATAACTTTTTGACCGTTGCTCGTATTAAAATGTTTCTTATATGTAACTTGAGTAGAATTGCATGTAGATTGTGTTTATGCTGTTCTTGCTTGCTAAATAAGATAATAAAATATTTTTTAGGCGAAAACAGTACCAAACATATTTATTTTGCAGGGTAAATAGCGATATGCCATGTGTAAGAATTTTACCCGCTCAACTTGACTAGTATAGGTAGATTATTTTTGCTTCACCTCTTGCCATGTTTGTTTGCTATGCCATGCTTGAGTGAGATGCTATGTTAATAATCATATCATCAATAACAATATAATAATGTGATAGCCCAAAACCAAGGAGTAACAGGTAACATCGTAGCATCCTAAGCATGCATACTAAGCAGGGGCTGAGCAACGAGCAATAGTAACATAGCAGTACAAGGTTTGCTGGGAGGGGACATGGCTGTATCAGTTTGAAGAGGCTGTAAACATGTGGTAGGATCAAACATCGAACCTAACCTAGACCAGCATGCAAACCATTGGTTGAAATAGAATGGATCATAAGTAATGCATAGTCCTTGCCTGTTGATAAGTCGGGTTCTGAAGGTGTAGTTGATCACAAGCTCGCATCGTCTCCGAGAGGTACCCGCGGAAGCAAACAAGATGATAAACACTGGAAAGCAATCAACGAGCAAGCATCTATTACTACGAGGCAAACACGAGCAAGCATCAAAAGAAGGCAACACGAGACATCGCACCTACCGTCGAGAGCGGTTACTAACAGGTTAAGTTGAGTGCTCGCCACACACAACGATACCGCACATTTAGAAGGGTTCAAGTTGTTTAGCTACAGGTGATCAACAAAGGTTATTAACATGACATCTCACTCAAGCATGGCATAGCACACAAACATGGCAAGAGGTGAAGCAATAATAATCTACCTATACTAGTCAAGTTGAGCGGGTAAAATTCCTACACATGGCATATCGCTATTTACCCCGCAAAATAAATATGTTTGGTACTGTTTTCGCCTAAACAATATTTTATTATTTTATTTAGCAAGCAAGAACAACATAAACACAATCTACATGGAATTCTACTCAAGTTACATATAAGAAACATTTTAATCCGAGCAACGGTTAAAAAGTTATTAAATAAACAATTTACGGTGGCAAGCAGTGTAATTAGCAGTCAAACAGCATGTAAACAAAGTCAAACATGGAAAATAAGCACATTTTATTAACCTACATGAAAAACTAAGCAAGTTTCATGTTTAACGCGTTGCGATCCGAGCTAAAGGCAACGCAAAAATTAACAATAATCTGCAATTTAAACTGCCCAAAAAAAAAACAGGGCAACGGGCCGAAAGCTACTGGGCCCAACAGTGCAACAGCAGCAAATAAAAATAAATAAATAAAGAAGGGGGCGCTCACCATTGGGCCTGGCCCAGTTCAGTGGCCGTGGGCGCGCGGGCTGGAGAGGCGCTGGTGGGCCACGCTGAGGCAGGCCGGCCCACTTGGGCGCCGGGGCGGTTGGTGGCTCGGGCGTGGCCTCGCTGGGCAGCATCGGCCGGCGGCGACCCATCGCGGCGGCCAAGTCACCCGCCGGCGAGAGGAGGGGCATTAGCGGGCGCGGGAGGCCGGGAACGGAGGGGAACGAGGAGGCGCCGGACTCCGGATGTGGTCGCGCCGTGCGGTTCGTGGCGTCCTCCATGCTCGGGGTGGCGGCCATGGCTCGACCTGGAGGAGAAGAGACAGGGGGAGGTGAGAGGAGCGAGGAAGAGGAGAGGCGCGCACGGGATTGGAGGAGGTCTGGCAGTGGAGGGCCTCACCAGAGGCTGCGGGGACGGGGGCTCGCCGGCTGGAGCAGCGGAGGCGGCGCGGCGGGATCGGCTCGGGAGCGGGGAGGAGGAGCTCCAACGCGGCTGGGCTGGGCTGGTGACTTGGCGCGCTTCCTGGCCGTCAAATCGGGCGATCTGACGGTCCAGATCTGATGGGCTAGCAACAGGACAAAAATGGGGTAGATTTGGGGCAATGTGGAGGGGGGTGGCTGCAATTTTGGCTTAGGGGAAACCCTAAGTGGGGGTGGGAGTGTGGTGGTCTTTATATAGCCCTGGTGGCTGGCAGTTTGCAAAAACATCCCCGATTTTTCTCTCTCGCGCGCGGTGTTTACGTTTCTGACCGCCGGGGGTCCGCAGTACCTCCGATTCAGGTAAAACTTTGAACTGTGCGATCAGCGCGTCGAGCCGGCGGCGTTCACCTCGCGCTGGAACCGTTCCGAGAACACTTTCCGCCGCGCTATAAAATAACCCGTTTAATTATTAAACGGGGGTTTTTGTTCTGTTGGCTGCGGCTGGTCTCGTGCGGTTTCGCGACGGTGATCGGGCGAAACCCGGTGTCGCAAAGGTTGAGTGGGAGGGTGGCAAGGGTCGGTCTCCGTCCGGTACGAGTTAACAGGGGGAAAATAATCGCCGATCGATAAATTGGGGATGCAAACACCGCAAACAAATCAGACAATCAAACAATTCACACCGAAAACAAAATTTTTAGTTTTTCTGAAAACTGGGCTGTTACATTGTGGCCACTCCGTCTGTCCTTAATTCTACAGTTATCACGGTTCTGGATGGTGAGGCTTCCCTGGACAAGATGGTAGATGAGCTCAAGGAATTGTGACTCGAGAATTGGGACTGGCAGTTTGAGCGCTTGTCTGAGAAGGAGTTTGGTGTGGTTTTTCCATCGCGGGAGAGCTTGAGGATGGTCTCTAAAAGTGCTAGCTTCACCCTTCCTCTCCACCAGTCGGTGATCTCGGTCCAAAGCTGTCTATGTTGATCGATCCTTGGATCGCTGGTGGATGCGTTGGTTTTATTGGAGGACGTCCAACCGGAGATGCGTAACAAGGCTGTGCTCATGGCATTTTGGGAGCTGGTCGGGAAGCCTATGTTTGTAGATGTGAGGTCCTTGCCCAAGCACGGGCTGGTTCGAATGATGTTTGCTCTGAGGAAACCTTCCATGGTTAAGGGATTTGCTGAGTTTGTTCCTTATCAAAAATCCTGCCGCATCAAGCTCAGGGTGGAGGGAGCGCCTGATCCTCGTGATTCCAATGATCTCCTCCTCCGCCCATGTGGACCCCAACCCAAGCAGGGACCCTATGTTTAGCGAGATCTAGGGTGCCTCGGGTGAGCCTTTTACCCAAAGTGAGTGGGAGGCGATCGACCCCAAAATGCAGAGCATCTATCCTAATTGGGCCCGGTGGACCAGCCTGCTCCCGTGGCTTCTTCGAAAGCCCCTGATTCTCCTGTCATCGCCGACGCTGCTTCTGCTTCGGTGGTGCCACCGGTTGTTCCTTCCCCTGCTTGTGATATCACTAAGACTCCTATCTCCGTGGTCGGGAATGCTTCTCCTTCTCGGTCGGTTGTTGACGAGGATTGGCCTCGGCAAATCCCATCGTTAGGAACCCTTGGTTTGATCGTAAGATAAGGAGTGCAAGGTTGGCGACCTCGTTGGCTAATAGGAGACATGGATTTACCCAGGTTCAGGGTCCTCGATCGGTAAAATCCCTACTTCCTACTCGATGTATTATATTGCGGAGGCGATTACAGTGGTGGTTCCGGCGAGAAAACTCTGGCCAAAGTATTGCGAGGAGATTGAGTACCCTAGACGCCCCCTCCCATCCTTTACATACTAGGCTAGGTCTCGAGGAGTCCGTCTAGATTTGCATAGAGAGTTTTCCTAATCGAACTAGTCTTGGAGTCCACACTTTGGATTCCATGTAGGTGTAGCCGTCAACGCTTTGGGTGGCCGGATCTTGGGCCAGTCGAAGCTTCCTATAGGCCGTCGGTCTTGACACACACCAGGTACCCTCACATATAGGAGTCGTGGGGAGATCCCCTCGTCAGTAGCCCCTGAGTGCCTGGGGGACTCGAAGAGTCGCACAGGGACTCCAATCTGCAATAGTTGTTGTAGTGCGTGTCGATTTTGCGAGTGATAAGTTGGTTTATGAGATATAAGTTTATTAGTAGGACGTGTTTTTGTGAGAGGGATGCTAAGCTAAGGGGACCAAGGCACTCAACGGATCGAGCCTTAGTAAATTGCGTTAGCGGCAAATACCACAGTACCCCAATCAAGCTCGAGTCCCCCAACACGAACTTGGGAATGACTGGTGTCAAGCAAGGTCCATGCTTCTGAGGACGTATAGGATCAATTCCGCCAGTTAAAGTACTAAATATGACCCTAAAGCGTCCATTAGTGGTTTATCTCTATCATTCACTTGGGCATGGTATGGTCGGGAGTGAAGTCACGCTGTGGCAAGTCCCGGCCCGGCCGACGGATCAGCGGGGTCTTACCGACACACAAGCTTGCGTAGCATCTGGGGTATAGTGTTTCATAGCCCAGGTCACAATAGGGGCGAGTTGCCAATATAGAATGCAACCACTTGGAGAACGATCGAGTGGACTTATAGTATGAGCACCCGATAAGCTTTCGGGTGCTCGCTCGGGGAGCCAGTTACTTTGTTTATAGTTTTGCCTCATAATTTCTCATGATCGACCACTCGAGCGATTTCTAGTCTTGTGTAATCTTACGTGTAAGCACTCAAGCATTTATTTTGGAGGCGAGTATGCACTCAAGCCTTAATGAGGTGATTTTTCTGAATACACTAAGGGGAGTTGATCACTCGAAACCTCGTAAGGTGCTTTGTGTAGCCTTCATTTTGTGAGAAGTGATACGATACTCCCGATGGGAGATTATTTGATGGAATCAAATAAAAAGAAAGTCTATGATGAAAAAGTTTGATAGAGTGCTCTGCTAGACTAAGAGTGGTCCATTAAGCTTTGTCAAAGTTGATCTATGATCTTGCGTAGGCATGCAGTCATCTCTTATGCGAGGATAGGACGTCACAAGCATTGTTGACTATTGTGAATAGTTGCGTTCTACGATTGGAGATGATGGGATGTTTCATGCCGCGGTAATTTCATGAGACGTGATGATGGTTCCTTGTTTTTCGTGCATAGTGGGCGGCATGGTTACTGCACCGGTTGAGATTTCCATGCCATATGGGGGCGTGGGATCGTACCCCGTTGATTTGTTGCCCATATAGCCGGTGTATAGGTGTCCTTGTACTACTGGATATATAAGGAGGGGCCAACAGTAAATTCGTCTTTTACCATGTGCTTGCTTTCTGCGTTCCTTGCCTCCATCTTCCTAGCCTCTGAGCTTCTCTGTTCTTCTTTGTTCTAATCTTGCGCTTCCACCTACTCTGTTCTTCGCGTCCTCTTGCGCTTCCACCTACTCTGTTCTTCGCATCCTCTTGCGCTAGGAGCATTATGGCCAGGCGCACCGGCCAATGGGAATCTTCAAGCTTTCGCACGACGAATCTGACATCGCTGACAGCGTATGGGCTTATCGTCGAGGGCACCGTTCGGATCCCTGGGGAGGAGGAGGTGTCTGCACTCCATGGTGATGAGAGGGTATCTTTCCAGAGCTTTTCCTAGCGTGGCTTTTCTCTTCTCGTCCATCATTTCGTTCGCGGCCTTCTATTTGCGTATCGGTTGCGACTGCATGACCTCATCCCTAATGGGGTTTTGCACATAACGTGCTTCATTACGCAATGCGAGTGTTTGTTGGGGGTTTACCTGTTGGGGTTCGGGGCAGAAAACACAAATTTTTCATAACCTACGATACCCAATCCCAAGACCTCTGCTATGGCGATGCAAGTAATGGATGGAATTAGATCACATACCAGTATGTAGCTGTTTAAGCGGGAAACGTTCCCGCGTGAACGTGGTTGGTGTAGTCGTACCGGCAATCCCCGATGCCGCGCATCTCCACGATGACTCCGATAGCCACCCGGTCCTTGAGATCGATGACGGGATTACGTCCCCGTCGGAATGTTGCTGATGAAGACCTCGCGATACGGCCACGACGACGAAGTAGCACCACAAGTGTAGTGCCTCGCGGGATTATACACATACAGTATACCCGACGTCCCTCCGGGCTCCGAACCAGTAGAGCAGCGGAAAGAAGATGGATTCGGATCCCGATTCCAGCAGCACGACAGCGTGCGTATGGTGGAGAAATCCCCAACCAAGTATAGACTCCAATCAAGGGGAGTCCACGCAAGGAAGGAGAAAGGAGGAAGAGAGAGAAGAGAACTTGTCTAAAAAATATGATGATTAAAAGGGCACCTCTACTTCTCCTTATATAGGCTAAGGAGGGGTGCCACCACCCTCCACTTCCGGGGTGGGACTAATCCCAAATAAAAGGGGGTGGGACCCCTCATGGCGCCATGGCCCATGGGGGAGGACTCCCTCTCCCCCTAATGGGCCCTATGAGGCCCATATGCCTTTTAATTCATTTTTAATTATTTTTAATTATATTTTAATATTTAATTCAGATAATTAAATAATAAAAAATTAATTAAACATTATTAAATATATTTTGAACCTTTCAAAATACCCAGAACAACTTCTGGCCTTCACCTTCCGGCGTTCTCTCTTAATTCTCCGGTGATAGCGAATCAATCCTTACTGCGTCGAATACCCTTAAGTGTAACACCCTACGGCCCGGGAAAGATCAGACATGATCGAGACAATATCATTGATCAATGACTAATCAATTGGACCTGGTTACAATCCTTGATAGCCCCTGCGCTTCCATCGAATGAACTTCAATCGCTATTGGATCCGTTAACCGTGTGCATGTTCCCTTTGTCCTACGGTACTTTGCCTGTCCGAGGTTTGATCATCGGTATCCAATATACCTAGTTCGTCCTCTTTCTCAACAAACAAGTTTACTCGTTCCCGTGATATTACAACTCCGTGACCTAGTCACACGTTTGCAGACTTTATGATGCAATATCACCGAGTGGGCCCAGAGTACCTATCCGTCACTCGGATGGACAAATCCCGCTTTGATCTATTTGCATACTCATCAACCATCTATTTTGGAATACACAAAGTGCACCGTTATGGCCAACATATTTCAGTCAGGCGGTGGGATACAAATCAAAGTCTCCTCATAGATGACAATTACGTATGATCATTACAGTCAAAGGATCTAGTCACTACGTTATAGTTATCGCAATGTCGAACTATGTGACTTGATCACATCGCAACACTTCTGGTGGGTGTGTGTCCATCATATCATGCTCCCAATGACATGACTCCATTGTCAACAGCTTAATTGCTCATGATCAGGAAACCTTGATCATCAATTTCCCAATGGACTAGTATGCTAGAGTTAACTAGGGACCTAGTTGTTTTATACCACACATGTATTAAGGTTTCCTCTTAATACAGTTATAGCATAGTATAAAACGTGTTATGAACTAATGGAATATGCTCAATAAAACATATTTTATTTGCCTCTAGGGCACATTCCCAACATTACCCTCATTGGGGGCTCTGGAGGCATCTCTTCACTATGAAGAGGACCTGCGCAGAGTATGTTCTTGGGGGCGCCGCCATATCCATCAAGGATGAGGAGGCGTATTTTGATCTGGAGAAGATAGATTCCCTCCAGGGCTGATAGAAGAAGTGGTTTTTATGTGAAGGACCAAACTGCTCCTGGCCAACAGTTTGGCTTGGCACCGTTTGATGCTTCTGCTCGAGCGCTTAGGCAGGAGTCTTAGGAGCACAAGTTGACGAATCTGCTGACGAACTCGGTATTTTGATCTTGTGGGGGAAACTTTGTCACTGGCTCTATACGGCGCTCGGAGTTAGGATCCAGTTGGTCTAGAACTCTCACTGCCCCCTGAGGGTTTGGAGGTGGCGGCGCTCCGTGCTTGCGGTGACTGCTCGAGGCTGCGGGAGCTGGTGATTCTGATTGCCGGCTCATACTGTTGTACGGAGTCCCATGTAAGTATGAGACTCCCTGTGAATATTGGGCTTGTTGCGTGATCGCGGTCTTAAGCAAGTCGACAGCTTCTCGAGCGGCGTGATCCACTGGAGTGTCTCCATGAGTCGGCGCGTTGGAGAGGAACCGAGTTGCCTCCACGACATTTTCCATGGGGTTATTGAAGTGATGAGGGGGTGTATGGAACCGATCTGGGTGTGGCGGAGGAACCGGCTGTCTAGGCAGCGTGTATCCTGGGGGAGTCGACTGGTGAGGGATGTGAAACAATACTCGTCCTTGGTAGTCAGGGGGGATCCGACTTGCAGGTCCCGGATGGCGTGTATGGTGTATGGGCATGACTTTGTCGATGTGCCTCTATCAGCTCCGACTCTTCTCGAAGGCGCCTGGCTTCTTGGACGAGCCGGGCTTCTCGTTCCGCCATTTTCTCTTTTTCTGTGTTGATCTTCCTCCGGATGCTCATAACCCGTGCCTTGAGTCCATCGACTCTTGTCCTCTAGGCCTCCTGATTTTCCGTTGTCATTGGTATGGCCAAAGCCTCATCAAGAGAATTCAAAGCATCAGTGAGGGCTTCTGCTCCTGTGAGGACTTGTTCTGATGAGCGGGGTCCCGGCTCCCTATTTGAGTTAGGGACTGTGTTGGTAGCCGGCTCTGCACCCTGATTCTGGGTTGCGTGACTCCCCTGTCCTCCGGTGTCAGCCATAAACACCATGACGCAGTATGGAAGCTCAAAGTGCGAGTAATCCGGGTTGGATTCTTCCGTACCGGTGCCGAGTCTGTTGCTCCCAACAGATCGGATGGACCCATCATCAGAGAAGCTTCCTTCAGTAGGGTATGAGTCGGCATCAGTTGCTTCTTCCGAGGCGTCGTGCATTGGGGACTCGACAGAACGCTCTATCTCTAGAGACTCATCAATGAATCCGACGAATTTATGTTTGGAGTCGGCATGTCGCCGACTCGAGGTTTTGATGGGAACTTCAGGATCTGACTCTGGCTCGGATCCCTCAATCCTACCGATGAAGATATGAATAGACCCGATCGGGATCCAATACCCAGATTTGACGGAATTGGCTTCAGGGCCCCAAGTTGAGTCGTCAATGCAGAGCTTCCCGCGCCGGCTTCTCGTGATCCGTCTGGCGACGAATCCTTCCATGCCTTGCAGAGCTCCCTCCAGGATTTCAACACCTGCACGCGCAGGCCCCACAGTGGGCACCAACTGTCGTGGAAAGTCACGACAGATGTTCAAAGAGTCGAACTTGACATGGGACCTTTCCTGCGAGGTGGATATGAGGAGAGAGTCGACATGGACAAGAGACTTGGCGATTTATCCAGGTTTCATCCGCTCTTTGTATCGAGGTAAAAGCCTACTCCTGCTTCTTATTATTGTTGCAATCGACTCCTCGAATAGAAGAGTCGATGGATTGATTACAAGATAGTCAGATCGCAACCTTGGTCTCGTGGAGATCTAGGTTACGCCGAAAGTGTCTAGTCCTGACTTATACTAAGTTGGGTTCTTCCTAGATCCCGTGGACCTCGACTTATAAAGGCACTGGGGCCCGGGTTTCCGAGTCCAACTCCGACACGAGGTGGAGTCCTATTCTACTTTAAAAATATGCTACATGCTATCCAAGGTAAGTCGAATTCCTTCTATGGCTTCGATCTTCAAGCTTGACGCGATAGACCCATGGCCGGGTCTTCTTTTGTGGGCCTTCATATGTGAGTTGGCCCATAAATCTACTACCGAGTTATGGGCTTGGTCCATCCCCCTGATAGGATGACCTCTTTTTTTGATCCTAGGATGGGCTGCGGCGTGTCGGATAACTTTGGTGGGTGTTCCCTATCAAGGTATACGCCACCCTGGAGATCCGAGCGTGCAGGTTGAACAGTAGTGCACCCCTGCAGGGAGTTTAATCTATTCGAATAGCCGTGTCCACGGTAACAGGATGCTTTATGCTTACTACAAACTAATACTACAAAACTGATTGGTTCTGGGTTTTCTTCCTCGCAGGGAAGTCGAGGAAGTATTCTCGGAGGCGTTGATAATTTTTAACTAATACAACTTACTATTATAAAATGTTGCAGCAACTTCTGCTGCATTGTTACTTTATTCTTTATATGAATTGTTGGCTTTTCTCTTCTTGTGCGGCAAAACTCGTCGGAAGAGGCTAGTCTTCGATAGGACTAGCTTCTCATCCTTATTCTGACTTTCTGCCATTCATTCCACTATATATAGCCTCCCCTTTCCAATTGATACAAATGCATAAATGCTTAGTAGCGGACGTAAGCCTCGCGGGTATGCTAGATACTCACCCTTGCTTTATTTCCCCCATTTTGTTTTTGTAAGAGAAATTTTTTGCCCCCATGTGTTTTGGATATTGTTGGACAAGACAGTAGAGGAACTAACAATGTTTTCGAGTGTAAACAGTTGAATAGGTTCCTGAAGGACAAGCCTGGTGATAAAGCTTCAAGGATATGAAGCTCAACTCATCGAAGGATATGAAGAAGACGACACAAGACTTAGATGTTTTTGTGTAGTTCTTTTTCTATTATTTGAGTCATAGGAACAATTGTACTATCAAGAGGGGTTTAGTCTGCTGACACCGATGCTATTGTGAAAATGCTCAGATCAAATCCAAACCAAGTAAGAAGCCAGAGAGAAGAAATCTCATGTGCACCAAGTTAAGTTTCGGTAGCAAAAACTTCGTTCTTTTTCTTCCAAAGCAGAACTATGTCCGTTAGTCAGCTTTACTTGTTCCTCAAGTAAAGTTGTGCATTGATGAATAATCCGACAGTTGTGGACACACGTCAAGCTGTCCCTTCGTGTCAAATCAGGAATTTTGCACCTCGAGATCGCCACCTATAAATACGCCACCCCCGCCACCATTTTCGGTTGGACGCTATGAAATTATTCCCTGAGAGAGACAGAAGAGAGCATCCCAAGAACGCCACCGAAGAAAATCCCAAAAGACAAACCATGCAATCCAAAGTCCTATTGATCTGAGTAGATTCATTATGACATAGGTGAAAGTTTCCTAGCCTTGTTATCTTGGAGAACTGCAATTCTCCTAGACGGTTAGAGTGTCGTCTTCAGAGAGCGAAGAGTAACTTTTGCCTCGAAGTTCAAGTTTGTCAAAGGTTTTAGAGATCTACCCCGAGTCTAAACTGGCCAAACTCAAGGAGATTGGTTCAGTGGAGCAACGAACAGAGAGAGTTTTTCTCCAGGTATTCAGTGATCAGTCCCTACGACCAGACGTACCGCATTGCAGAGCGTGAACTGGTAGAACAAACATCGCCGAGTCAAGAGTTCGTTTTACTTCAAGCGCTTACATTCTGCATTGCATTTGCTTCTCAGTTATGCTTCAACATGTTTTGACTCACTGTGTTTGGACTCACTCTTAGTTTTGCTTCCATGTTACTTGCTTCTGTGTTCTTTCTGTACTATGTTTGTGCTTCACTTCAAAGCTTCACTCGAAAATTTGAAGTGATCATTCACCCCATCTCCCTCTGATCACATACTTGGAATTTCAATTGGTACCAGCGCTAGGATTTGGCACTAATCATGAAGCGCTTTAACCGATTTCAAAGGATCGAGAAGGATTTGGCACTAATCATGAAGCGCTTTAACCGATTTCAAAGGAAAGGTTTCCCATTACCGAAGAAGAATTACTCGTCAAGGAACTCAAGCAATTCTTCTCACCGTTCATCCTCTCAAAGCTATCCATCGAAGGACAACTGCTTCTACAAATGCAAGAAACCAGACCACTACATTGCTGACTGCCCATTGTGGGAAGCTAAAAACAATCAAAGCATTCGCTCAGAGATTCCTCAAGCAAGTCTCACAGATATTCCAAAAGCTATGAGTCAAAGAGACACGATTCCAGCTCGAGAAGAGACAAGAAGAAATATTCTGATGATGACAAGAAGAAGAAGTATCACAAGAGGCGTGAGAATTCTTCTTCGAAGACACACTCATCTCGGCGAAGAAATTCTCACCGTGCCAAGGCCTATCTGGGTAAAGAAATGAACTCTGAAGAAGAAGCCTCTGGGTCTGAAGAAAAATCAGGCTCAAGATTAGTGTCTGGATCCGAGTCTGGTGGTGTTGCTGGTTTGGCATTTTCTTCGGCTGATGCTTCGAGATCTTTATTCACCAACAAAAATAGTGAAGATGAAACTCCTTCATACTACTTTATGGCCAATGCAAAGGTATCCTCATCCAAAGTTACCTATGGCACTTCTGATTGCTCATCATATGACAGTGACTCAAAAATAAGCTATGCTAAACTTGCTAAAATTGCTTCTATCCAACAAGATGAAATAGATTCGCTAAGCAAAACCAGTAAGAAATCAGAAGACCTGTTGATCGATGAGATAGAGGAAGGTCAAACTTTTACTAATGAGCATGAGTCTCTAAAGGAGAAGTTTGAAGAACTATCCACTCGGCATGATCTTCTTTGAGTAGACTATGAGAAGCTCACCTATGAATTTCTTCAGAGGAAAATGGCTCTCGAGAAACTGAAAGAGGCTCATGAAGAGTTGGAAAATGTGATCCTCTCTCTCATGTCTCAACAAGGTTATGAAGCTAAAAGCACTTCTGATTCACCATGCTTAACTTGTTTGGATCGAAGCAAAACTGATTCTAAAGGCAAATCACCTATTGTCATTGATGATACTAATGCCTCAGATGAGGAAAACTCTGCTGTTACCGAGGAACTCCTTAGGTTGAAAGATTTGTTTGAAACATGACTATTCAAAAGTGTTCAGGGACACCAATACCTTTGGATATCCTGAAGAAGGCACTCCTTCACAGGAATCCTAGGAATGAAGGTGTTGGCTTTGAAAGGAAGCTAAACCCTGATGGAATTTACTGAGAACCTGAGCAGTATCCAAAAACTGTATGGGTTTTAGCGAAGGATAAGCCTATAGATATTGCTAACCTTTCAGGTTTCAACTGCAAAATTGATAAGGCTATTGTGGACGAATCACTTAATTCCGACTACAAGCTTGTCAAGAACCAGGAAGGAAAGGTTTCAGCCGAATACATTGGCGCCCCCCCAAATAATGGTTTCTATAAGAGACAAATTTGGGTGCGCAAGTCACTCGTTGAGAAACTACCTGCTAACCATTCTATGCAGGGAAAGTCTTCGGTACCGCCGAAACTTTTCTATTCTCTTGAGGAGAGAAATGATTCACTGGTTCCGGAATCAAATGTTCCTCACAAGGAATACTATCGCATTGGTCGTTACACTTATCGACTCCGAGATAATAATGATAAGATTTCATATTCTCATTCATATCCTAACCCTTCGCAGAGGAATTACATTAATGGTGTACTTGATGGTCCCCCTAGGCAATATAACCCTGTGCACTTTAATATTGCTTCAACAAGTGCTTCCACGTCTTCTCAGTCACCTGCTCGTTTGTGGGTGGTTAAGAAGAACTAATTCTTCTACAGGGCTATGTCTCCGGTGGATCCGAATGGGTCATGGACAGTGGTTGCACTAATCATATGACTGGAGACAAGGAGTTGTTCACCGATAAAAAACTATCTCAATCTTCTCAGAAGTACATTACCTTCGGTGACAATAACAAGGGTAAAGTTTTAGGTTTGCTTAAGGTTGCCATATTGAAAGATAAGCATATTGACAAAGTTATGCTAGTTCAGTCTCTCGTTATAAACTCATATCTATTTCAAAGCTATGCGATATGGGTATGCTTGTTCTATTTTCTGCTTCGCACTGTGTTGTGTTTTCACAGGATGACTATTCATTTGTCTTCGAGGTTTACCGAAAAGGAGATTTATGTATCGTTGATTTTTCTTCGGGCCCTACCGTATCCACATGCTTAATGCCAAAAGCCTCATCTGGATGGTTATGCCATAGAAGACTTGATCATGCAGGGATGCAAAATCTTCATACTCTTGTGAAGAAGAAGCATGTTGTTGGCCTTAGCGAAGTAAAATTCGATAAGAATCGTCTCTGCAGTGCCTATGAAGCTGGCAAGATTACAAAGAAACATCATTCAGCGAAGACTATCATGACTACGACTTGTCCCCTTGAATTGCGTCACATGGATCTTTTCAGTCCTCAAAATTATGCAAGTTTGGGAGGCAACAATGTAACAGCCCATTTGCAATAATATTAAACCAACATGATTTTGTACCTTGTCTGATGACTTTGTAACTTGGCATGATGCTAGAGTTTGACATTTCATGTGATGATTTAAAATTGCATTGGGATTGGAGCCCTCTTGGTTTGATTCAAATTGCTCCCAAGTTCATTGAAGTGCCATGTTCATGCAATTGATCTGTTTGCATGCTTGCTCTCCTTGATCCCAATCTTGGCCAATCCTTTTCTTTTGCAAAGCCACTAGTTTTCAAATGGTCAAATCATTTTTTTCATCACCAAAAACAGTGGCTATAGTTCAAAGTGATTTTGAATTCAAAAATGAGCTCACATTTTGTTGTTTCCAAAAATGCCCTAACCATTTTTGGAAATTGAGGAATAATGCAAGGTTAATTATACATATTTTTATGTATTTTTCGCACTTGTATTTAATCCAGAAAAACCTTGAATCCTTTTTGTTTTATTTAAATAGAAAATGGATCAGCAGCATGTTTTTTCTTTTATTTTTTTCAACTCCCTGTTGGAAGCCCAGCCCACCTGGGCCTCTCATCCGCAGCCCAGCCGGCCTTGCCACCGAAGAGGTACGCGGGAGAGACGCCAGCCGTCGGATCGAGATCCAAGCGCCCTCCTCCATCTCCTTCCAGCGTGGCCGAGGTCCCCCCCGAGCTCCCCTCTCACAGCGACGCCGGCGTCGACGTCCATGCGGCCGACGTGGCCAGGAGGCCTCCCCTCCATATATTCCGAGCCCCAGAGCCCTCCTGGAGCCCTAGGGTTCCACTCCTCCCTCCAATTTCCGCCTCCGCCACCTGGTTCGTCCTCTGTTCCCTCCCCTGTTCCGCCATGGCCGCCGGCCAATTTCTTCAATTGCGCTGCCGTTGGTCCATGTCGTCGACCCCGCCTTCGCGTTCGCCTTCCTGCAGCCTTTCCTGACCGTTCCCCGTCGCCGCTGTGGTTGCAGGAGCCCCGCCGCGGTACCGCGACAATGACCTCCGCCACGGACGCTTCTTCTTCCTCATCGTCGTCGTCTCCTTCCTCGTCGACCCGCGCCTCGAGCACGACCACAGCACCCCCAAGGTGAACCTCGTGGTGCCCTTCTTCCTCCCGTAGCGCGTAGCATAGTTAGTCACGCGGTAGCTCGTCTGTTTCTTCCGCGCGTCGTCGTCGCTGACGAGCCACCGTGGCCGCCTTGTCTATGGCGTGCCCGTGGTGCGCTCGTGTTTGCCTAGGTGTGCTCTGGCCATGCATATGGACTCAAAGGAGTCCCTTTGCGCAAGATTTGGCCGTAGCCACGCCCGTGCCTGAACTTTGCGTGTTGGCACAGTGGCACCGCCGTGTTTTCCGTTGAGCCTCGCGTCGCCGTCGTAAAGCGTAGGGCTGAGCTCGAGGTGCGGATGTGAAGAGAGATTTCCCAGCTACGTGTAGAGCACCGTGGCCTGGGCGCCGTCGAGCTGTACACCCCGCTATGCTCACCGGAGTTTGCCTCCGTGTTCGGGCTCTGAACGAGTTGCAGAGGCGTCGCTGCCGTGTTGTTCCCGTGTAGATCCCGGCGAGGTGGAGAGGAGTTGGTGGACGTGGTGTGCATCCCTGCGTAGGGCTGAGTAACCTCTCGGGTTCCCCCATGGTGGAGTAGCCGGAAGTGGCCGGTGTGTGATCTGGTGGTCGTCGGAACCTCGCTACAATGGTGCCTGTCGGGTGCGTTTTCAGTTCAGTTAACCAGGAGGGGTTAACTTAACTCGTCACTGCACGTTTCGTTTCAGATAATGATTCGTAGTGCAGTGGAGAGGGCTGTGGAGATAAGCGGCGCGTCTCGAGTTCGAATCCCAGCCCAACGCCCCCATTTTTGGTTTTTGTAGAGGCTAACACCTGGGTCCCGCATGTCAGCGACCCAGGCTGTCCAGAGCCGAGTGGGCTGAGCCCAGTGCGGGCCAAAGAAGCAAGATGGGCCGGATTCGCCCGAGACGAGCCCAGAGAGGCTGAGTCCTTTTCTTTTGTTTTTCTTTTCTGTTTAAATTCCAAATTTGATTTGAATTCCAATTCAAATCTGAATCTGGACTTTTGAACTTGCCACCCCAAACATATCATGCCATATATGTTTTTGGGGTAGCTTGACCCACTGATCATCATGGTGAGGTCCAATTTTGCATTTTGCCCCTCTAAATAATTGGAGTGTGGCAATTTTGCAAATTAGTCCCTCCATTTCTTTTGTTTTTGTCAAGTTTTCCCAAAGTCAAAAATTGCCAGGACATACATGATTTTGGGGTAGTTTCTCCCAAGGATTTGTATGGTGACAGTGGTTTGTCCATTTGAGCCTTTTTCAAAATGCATGTAGTGAAATTTTGCACTCAGCCCCCTGAAACTCGTTTGAAATTGCAACTGTGTTTGCAAATTCAAGTGGTACCATATCATATATGGTTTTGGGGTAGAATTCTGCAAGGTTTGCAATGGTAATGTCCATCTGAGGTTATGTCCAACTCAAGTGGACAGGGTGTGACCACCTTAACCAGAATCAGCCTGTTCTTCCCTTCCTTGCATCATTCCAACCTCAGTGCATATTGGCATCTTTTCAACTGATCCTTCAAGCTTTGTTTTCATGTCATCTTCATCCTTTTGTTTCAACCAGTCCCTAACATATTTTCATATGCAATATGGCTGGGATTTCAAACTTTTGTTTCACCTTCCTTGTGTCAATTTCACCGACACTACTCCGTCTTCGGAATCGATGTTTACTTTGCACGTTGTTTTTGTTTCTGTTAAATGAATTGTTGATCATGCCATGTTGACATGCTACTTACACCTAAAATAAGGCTAAGACCAAAGACATTTTACGTAAATAAACTGCATATGAAGTTGTTGACGTGTCCTCACCACCTTCATTTAAATCTGACTAGATAGGGTCACATCGTGTCAATTAAACTTGATCATACCATTTTTGCTTGTGCATTGCACCCATTGCTTACTTGTGTTATTTTTTCCTTGCCGGTACCTTACGTTAGCACCTGAGACCTTCGAGGAGACTTACGTGGAGTATCCGACACCGAGCCCGAGGACCCTGTTGCGTCTGCTTCGACGACCGATTACCCAGGCAAGGGGAAGATTCATACCATTACTTGATACCTTTCTGCCTACCTGCCTAGCTGTAGCCTATAACGCTTGTTTGATCCTATCCACTTTGCTTATGCCACGTTCAAAACCAAAGAGCCATGATCCCCACATCCCAGCAAAACATTGTATTGCTAAGTTACCGCTGCTTAGCCATTGCTTAGTATGAGTAGGAAAACTTGCTGCTTACCCTATGCTATGGTTTGGGATATCATGTTATTTAAAGAAGTTGGTTGATATTTATTATTATTATGATGTTAACTTATACTTGACGAAAGATGGGAGACCAGGCTATTCCCGCCAGGTGTTTTGTTCCATTTGAGTCACCTAGGTCCCGAGTTCCGTGTATTGTGTTTCTTGACGAGCGTGCCTAATCGTGTGTGGGATTCTATGGGGTCCCCTTGTCTTACCTACCTAGCTTCATACAATTCTAGTGGTGGCCCGAGCTGATTTTATTATTTACAATGTGTGTGTGCTGGTGGTACCCCAGTTGTTTACAAACCACCTTGGGCCAAGAGGACTTGTGCCTTGGCTGGCCCACTTTGTCCGGCTGAGGACCCGGTGTCCCATGTGTGATTTACCGGGTATCCAAACCTGCAACAGACGGTAGAGGCCGATTCGAGAGCGCGGCCGGCTTTTGATTTGGGTGTCGACTCACCGAGGGCCACCTGGAATTTTGCGTTGTTAGTTAGAGGGACTCTGACGTTCCAGAGTTTCAGGCGCTTACCTAGCCAAGTGGAAACCGGGCGTACGTGAGAAGCCTATGATGGGCAGTTGGTACACCCCTGCAGGGTTAAATCTTTTCGAAAAGCCGTGTCCGCGGTTATGGACGACTTGAGACCTACTCCTTGTTCATAGAATAACATCAATTTGAACCTTAATTAAAACTTGCCTACCGTGTGAGTGCCTTGGTTGCTTTTCTTCGTCCAGGGGGACCGAGAGAAGATCTAGGTTGTGTTATGTTTGAGGTAAGTAGGTGGTTAGCAGACTTATGACGCGATGTCACGTGCATTCTTGGATCTCACCCCTACTCTGATTGAACGAGTAGCCACCATATATGCTAGTGCGGCTGCAACCTTTACCTTTACTTTGTCTAACGTAGGAAGTTGGTTATCCTGTAATGATATAATCTCACCCGTGTTTTCCTTTGTGCTTTTACTGTTTTGCCTGATCGGCCGCTGCAGTGGATTACTACCTTGACCCGAGCACTGGACGATACTTCGTGGAGGTGCCCCCGGAGGATGACGATGAGGTCGACCTCGTTCAATAGATCCTACAGTTGGGTTTCGACGATCCGTGGGTGGACTCTTTATGTGCAGCCCTCTCTAGGGAAATTTGGATTTTGACCGTACTCGGTCGTGTTTGTCTTCCGCTTGTTGCATGATATTCTATTGGATCCACGGACCTCTGAGATGGTGTAATAAATTTCAGTGGCGATGTATGCCCTGGACTATATATATTTATGTCTTAGCTTAAGTTCATTGTTCATATACCTATTGTCGAGAATCCGGCAGCGACACGAGTGCGAGTGTCGTGAGTCGGTGGCTCTTTATGCGCTACTAACTTGAGCGAGATGCGAAAGCGACTAACTCGAGTTAGCACCGCATCGGGGGCCTTACAACTTGGTATCAGAGCAGGACTGACTGTAGGACCCCTTACTGGCCGAAGTTGAGTCTAGAAACTATTTTGTAGTTATTAAGGAAAAATCGGAGAGTAGGAACTCTTTCTTTTTCTTCTTACCCCACCCTCCCACCCTTTTTCCGTGACGAAGTGAAACGCTGTTTTCTCTCTGCAACTTATCCCCTTTCAAAACAAATCTAGGTTCTCGTTTACATCAGGCTCCGATTCCTCTATAATTTTTTGCTAGCGATGAGAACGGTTGGCGTACGTTGAGAACACTGAGCCGCCACTTTGGGTTGACAGCTCCACTTCGCTTACGGCGTACCTCAGGTGAAACTCCTATACAGGGATGGTTGGCATCCTTTGGATGTGGTTCCTCCCCCTATAGGAGACCGTTTCGGCGGGCCGCTCAGGGCAGATGTCTCAACGTTCAGGTCTTCAACCACTCGTATATATTGTTGTGTGCTCGCTAGAAGATTATTATCTAAGATTCGGATGATCTCGGTTTGGGGATTCCAGTAGCACCTAGCTTTCGACTTTCCGGGTTAACCTTGGTGGAATTTCTGCCTTCGGCTTTCTCATACCTCGTGAGGAAGTTTGTTGTCAATATTGCTTTATCTTCTGGTTACTTCAATGTTTCCACCATGTTCTCATAAGTGTTCCTGTATACTGGATGCCAAGAGCGAACATGCCTCCGCCAGAGAACCCTATCCTTGGGGAGGCTGTGGCCGCAGTGGCTCAGGGCACATCTGCGATCTTACAGATGCTGCAGAACCAGACTGCCCAGAGGAATGATCGACCACAGTACACCACACTGCAGCAGTTCCTCGCTATCAACCCCCCCCAGGTTCTCCGAGGCTCTAGACCCGCTGGAGGCGGATGACTGGATCACAGAGATCAAGAAGCACTTCAATGCAAACACCGTCAGACCCGTCGACTACGTCATCTTCGCCTCCTTCCAGCTTCAGGGTGCAGCAGCCAGCTGGTATGATACCTAGAAGGCCAACAAGGGCGATGCTATCATCACGTGGGAAGATTTCGTCGCAGACTTCAGAGCAGCGCATATTCCGAGTGGCCTGATGGACAGGAAGCGTGAGTTCTTGGCTCAGAGACAGGGTGACAGGTCAGTTGAGGAGTACAACCTGGCCTTCGTCAGGCTCGCCAGGTACGCTCTAGAGGAGGTCAGCACAGAGGCTAAGAAGATAGCCAGGTTCCGTGGGGGTCTCAGCACAGAGATCAAGTACGAGCTCACTCAGTGCAGCCCCACGTTGTTTTCACAGTTCGTGGATCAGGCTATCCGCCAGGAGTCAGCCAGAGCAGAGTGGGATGCAAACAGGAAGCGCCAGAGAGAGCACAGTTCCGTAGTGATGGTTCACAAGAAGGCAAAGACATGGGTCACAGAGGCGCCACCGCAGAGACAGCAGTACCAGCAGAGGGGGGGCAGTTGTCCGCACTTTTTCCCGCCCTCCCGTATCAGTTCAGCAGGGGCTTCGCTCTACACCACCACACGCGAGGCCACCCAGGCCGCAGCAGCAGCCCAGGCCAGGTGTGATCTGCTACAAGTGCAGAGAGCCGGGGCACACATCTCCCAACTGCACCGATCCGCGCTTTGCTCGGCTCCCACCGCCTCCACCTCGCTCTACTCCGAGCACCGCGATGGTGAAGGCACAGCCACGTGCAGTTCGGGTGAACAACGTGATGCTCACAGATGCTCAACAGTCTTCAGAGATCGTTCTTGGTAGGTTGATTGTGTGTTCAGTTCCTGCGACAGTTCTGTTCGATTTCGGAGCTTCCCATTCGTTCATATCCAATGCCTTTGCTATGTCACTTGACCTTCCGAGAGAGCAGTTGCCTAAACCGCTCTCAGTTTGTTCTCCGGGCTCTAGAGTGGAGTCTTCCAGGCTTGTTCCAGATGTGGAGATCCGTATTCAGGGCATTGTTCACAGCATCCCTGATTGTCTTGCCTCGTTCCGTTATTGATGTCATTTTGGGCATGGATTGGCTTGTGCAGCACAAGGCCAATATTGATTGTCCAACCAGATCAGTGAAGTTGACTCATGATTCAGGTGCAGAAGTCTTTAACACTTGTGGCTCTATGACAGGACCAACACAGTTGTACGCTTTGAACGCAGGAGTTGCGCCTTTACTCGAAGAGGTCCGATTTGTCTGTGAGTTCCCAGACGTGTTTCCAGAGGAGTTGCCAGGAATTCCCCTAGTTCGAGCTATTGAGTTCGTTATTGAGCTAGAGCCTGGTACCCAGCCGATCTCTCGGCATCCGTACAAGATGTGTTTGAACCTGACCATGATGATCAGTGGGTCAAGCTACCCCAAAAACATATATGGCATGATATGTTTGGGGTGGCAAGTTCAAAAGTCCAGATTCAGATTTGAATTTGAATTCAAATCAAATTTGGAATTTAAACAGAAAAGAAAAACAAAAGAAAAAGGAAAAATAAAAGGACTCAGCTTCTCTGGGCTGGTCTCGGGCGAATCCGGCCCATCTTGCTTCTCTGGCCCGCACTGGGCTCAGCCCACTTGGCTCTGGACAGCCTGGGTCGCTGACATGCGGGACCCAGGTGTCAGAATCTGCAAAAACCAAAAATGGGGGCGTCGGGCTGGGATTCGAACTCGAGACGCGCCTCTTATCTCCACAGCCCTCGCCACTGCACTACGAATCGTTATCTGAAACGAAACATGCAGCTGACGAGTTAAGTTAACCCCTCTCAGTTAACTGAACTGAAAACGCACCATGGGGGAACCCAAGAGGGTACTCAGTCCTACGCAGGGATGCACACCACGGCCACACACTCCTCTCCACCTCGCTGGGATCTACACGGGAACAACACGGCAGCGACGCCTCTGCAACTCGTTCAGAGCCCGAACACGGAGGCAAACTCCGGCAAGCATAGCGGGGTGTACAGCTCGACGGCGCCCAGGCCACGGTGCTCTACACGTAGCTGGGACATCCCTCTTCACATCTGCACCTCGAGCTCGGCCCTACGCTTCACGACGGCGACGCGAGGCTCAACGGAAAACACGGCGGCGCCACTGTCCCAACACGCAAAGTTCAGACACGGGCGTGGCTACGACCAAATCTTGCGCAAACGGACTCCTTTGAGTCCATATGCGTGGCCAGAGCACGCCTAGGCACGCACGAGCGCACCACGGGCACGCCATAGACAAGGCGGCCATGGTGGCTCGTCGGCGACGATGACGCGCGGAAGAAACAGACGAGCTACCGCACGAGTAACTATGCTACGCGCTACGGGAGGAAGAAGGGCACCACGAGGCTCACCTTGGGGGTGCTGTGGTCGTGCTTGAGGCGCGGGTCGACGAGGAAGGAGACAACAACGATGAGGAAGAAGACGCGGCCGTGACGGAGGTCATCGTCGCAGGACCGCGGCGGAGCTCCTGCAACCACAACGACGACGGGGAACGGTCAGGAAAGGCTGCAGGAAGGCGAATGCGAAGGCGGGGTCGACGACATGGACCAACGGCGGCGCAATTGAAGAAATTGGCCGGCGGCCATGGCGGAACAGGGGAGGGAATAGAGAACGAACCAGGCGGCGGAGGCTGAAATTGGAGGGAGGAGTGGAACCCTAGGGCTCCAGGAGGGCTATGGGGCTCGGAATATATGGAGGGGAGGCCTCCTGTCCACTTCGGCCGCATCTACGTCGACGCCGGCGTCGCTGTGAGAGGGGAGCTCGGGGGGACATCGGCCACACTGGAAAGGAGATGGAGGAGGGCGCTTGGATCTCGATCCGACTGCTGGCGTCTCTCTCGCGTACCTCTTCCGTGGCAAGGCCGGCTGGGCTGCGGATGAGAGGCCCTGGTGGGCTGGGCTTCCAACAGGGAGTTGAAAAAAAGAAAAGAAAAAACCTGCTGCTGATCCATTTTCTATTTAAATAAAACAGAAAGGATTCAGGGTTTTTCTGGATTAAATACAAGTGGGAAAAATACATAAAAATATGTATAATTAACCTTGCATTATTCCTCAATTTCCAAAAATGGTTAGGGAATTTTTGGCAACAACAAAATGTGAGCTCATTTTTTAATTCAAAATCACTTTGAACTATAGCCACTGTTTTTGGCGATGACAAAAATTATTTGACCATTTGAAAACTAGTGGCTTTGCAAAAGAAAAGGATGGGCCAAGATTGGGATCAGGGAGAGCAAGCATGCAGAAAGATCAATTGCATGAACATGGCACTTGAATGAACTTGGGAGCAATTTGAATCAAACCAAGAGGGCTCCAATCCCAATGCAATTTTAAATCATCACATGAAATGTCAAACTCTAGCATCATGCCAAGTTACAAAGTCATCAGACAAGGTACAAAATCATGCTGGTTTAATATTATTGCAAATGGGCTGTTACAAACAAGTATGGTCTAGTTATTGTTGATGATTTCTGTCGCTATACTTGGGTTTCGTTTCTCGATGACAAGAGGAAAGTTGTTGAAATCTTCAAGTCATTCGCTAAGAGAGCTCAAACTGAATATTAATTATCTCTGAAGCACATCCGAAGTGATAATGGAACTGAATTCAAAAATACTCGTATTGAAGATTTTCTTGATGATAATGGTATCACTCATGAGTTCTCAGTTGCTTATACACCTCAACAAAATGGTGTAGTTGAAAGGAAGAATAGAACTCTTATTGAAATGGCCAGAACTATTCTTGCTGAGTACAAGACTCCTATCAGGTTTTGGGCCGAAGCAATTAATACTGCCTGTCATATCATCAACAAGGTTTACCTTCACAAGTTCCTGAAGAAAACTTCACATGAGCTTATCACTGGTAACAAGCCCAATGTCTCATATCTTAGGGTATTTGGTGCTCCTTCTTTTATTAGAGATATGAATCATAGGTCCAAATTTTCCCCTAAGGCACATGAAGGTTTTCTTCTAGGTTATGGCTAAAATTCTCACACTTACAGAGTGTATAACTCCCACTTTGGGAACGTTATGGAAACTGTAAATATGAGGTTTGATGAATCTAATGGCTCTCAAAAAGATCATTTGCCTCATGATCTAGATGAACCTCCTCTTGATGAAGTGATTAGGTCCATGGCGATTGGAGAATTTATCCTATCGAAGCAAATCCACGTCAAGCTAACAGGGATGATGATGGTCCAATGTTCCCACACGTAGCCCGGGGCGCTGGAGATCAACATCCTAAAGCTAATGATGGACAGGATGAAGAAGAACCGAGGAATGAAGAGAATGAAGATCCTGAATGAAATGCTGATCATGAAGGAAATGCCAATCCGGAAGGAAATGACGATCCTGAAGGAAATGTCGATTCCAAAGAAGAACCTGAGCCACAAGCTAATGAAAATGCACTGTCTCGAGTGCGAAGAAGAGTTGATGTTGATTCGATCCTCGAAGAAATTCAACAACCAGGTCGTCCCACAACTCGCTCTCGTACTCGTTTGGCTAACTTCAGTGGAAACTTTCCGTTTGTCTCCATGTCAGAACCTTCAAAATTTGATGAAGCCATGAAGGACTCAGATTAGTTGACTGCTATGCTCGAAGAGCCCAACCAATTCGAGCGAAACAAAGTCTGGTCCTTAGTTGAAAGGCCTGATCCCACGAAGCACAACATCATTGGTACTAAGTGGATTTTTCGCAACAAGCAAGATGAAGATGGCATTGTGGTAAGAAACAAAGCAAGACTGGTTGCACAAGGTTACACCCAGATCGAAGGTATCGATTT
Organism: Bromus sterilis; assembly: GCA_950022295.1. Lineage (NCBI taxonomy): Eukaryota > Viridiplantae > Streptophyta > Magnoliopsida > Poales > Poaceae > Bromus > Bromus sterilis. The sequence goes on from OX465596.1 coordinate 239,273,797, forward strand.
CGGCGAAACCTATGCTCCAGTTTCTCGTCTCGAATCAATTCGTGTCATGCTTGCTTTTGCAAATTTCAATGGTATCCTGCTATATCAAATGGATGTCAAAAGTGCTTTTCTTAACGTAGAAATCGAAGAAGTGTATGTTATGCAGCCACCAGGTTTTGAAGACTCGAAGAACCCAAATATGGTGTACAGGTTACACAAGGTTCTTTATGTGTTAAAGCAAGCACCTCGTTCTTGGTATGACACACTAAAGGATTTCCTTCTGAAGAAAGGCTTCAAACCATGAACAAGTGACCCAAATCTTTTCACTCGTTCTTATAATTGTGATTTGTTTGTATGTCAAATATATGTAGATGATATTATCTTTGGCTGCACTAACACTACTATCAGCAAAGAATTTGCCAAAATGATGTCAAAGAAATATGAGATGTCTATGATGGGTGAATTGAAGTTCTTCCTTGGACTTCAAATCCGTCAACAGAAGAATGTCACCTTTATTTCTCAAGAAAAATATCTCAAGGATTTCCTGAAGAAGTTTGGACTCACTGATTGCAAACTATAAAGACCCAATGCCTACCAATGGCTTCCTAGATGCAGATGAGAAGGGCAAACCCTTAGATCAAAAGAAGTATCGGTCTATGACTGGTTCTCTCTTATACTTATGTGCATCTAGACCTGACATCACACTTTCAGTATGTATATGTGCTCGCTTTCATGCAAATCCAAAGGAATCACATCATATTGCTGTAAAGAGAATTCTTCGGTACCTTGCTCACACACCTAACTTGGGCTTGTGGTATACCAAGGGTGCTCAGTTTGATCTAATTGGGTATTCTGATTCGGACTGGGCTGGTGATCGTGTTGATAGGAAATCTACCTCAGGAAAGTGTCATTTCCTCGGGAGATCACTTGTGTGTTGGGCTTGCAAGAAGAAAAATTGTGTCTCAATATCAACTACCGAAGCCGAATACATTGCTGCTGGCTCATGCTGCACTCATATTATTTGGCTTAAGCCGACGCTGAAGGATTATGGAATTCATGTCAAGAAAATTCCTCTCCTATGTGATAATGAGAGTGATATCAAAATTTCTCACAATTCTATACAACACTCTCGCACGAAGCACATTGATATTCGCCATCATTTTCTTCGTGATCATGTTCAGCGTGAAGATATTGTGATTAGTCATGTCAGAACTGAAGATCAATTGGCTGATATATTCACAAAACCATTGGATGAGAAAAGGTTCTGTGCGTTGAGATGTGAGCTCAATATCTTGGACTCACGCAACGTTCTGTAAGACCGATACTTTACCTCCCTGTACATATTCATTTACTTTGTTTGAGAGTTTTGCTTCGATCTGCTTTTTTGCTCCCAATTCTTTCTTTTTGTCTTCTTTGGATTTAGTCCTCCATACTTATCACCTTTAGCTTCGTTGTTGTTTTTACTCGAGGTGATAAGTTTCGGACCCTACCCCTTCTATTATTTTTCTCTCTCACTCTATCTTTCTGAAGTGGTCGAGCACATTTGAAACGGAAAGTATTTTGCTTCGAACGTCATTGAGTTCCGAATCAAATGCTTCCAACTTTATCGAAGTTTTTACTCAAGGTCAAGATTCTTCGGCCGTTGAGATCCCGTAAATATCGGGTCGTTGAGATTTTCTCGCGATACGCCACTCAATCCTAGCCGCAGAATCCGGAGAGACAACAGCTGGGAGCCGTTTTATGCGATCTGACTGCCCCATCAGAACGGCCATATATAAGGCATCCCCCCAGCGACGCAAATCCACCCGCTCACTTCGTATCTCTCACTATCCCTCTCCCTCTCTCGAGCGCACCGCCGTGCTACTCGATCCCGATGACGACCTCGCCGCTTCACTGTCGGACCACCACCGCCGAGGATCTTCCCCCCGACGACGAGCACATCTCCTACGCTCATCGCCACCGTAGCCGCTCGACGTCACCAAGTTAGGTTACGCCGAGCCCCTCGATCCAATCTCTGCTTCTCACTTCTTCCTTTTCGATTGGATCCAAGTTCTTGAGGATTTCTTTTTGGATTTATTAGGTTGCTTTGATCCGTTGGATCAGTTGCCTTGTGGGAAACTTTTTTTTGCTATCAAAAGCTTCCCATCCCGATTCAGGTTAGTTCTAGGTTTAGATCTAGTTAATATTTTCACTAGGTTAGAACCTATTCAAGGATTGATTCTATCTTAGTTCAAGTTGGCAACTGCATCTGGACTAGTGCTCTCGATTGGATCTCTTGTCAAAATGCTTTTGTTTGGTTGAAACTTTTTCCTGTGCTCAAACCATGTCTATGTCTTTTTCCCTCGTTTCCCCTTTGCTTCTTCACATGATGCCTGCAGATCTAGGTTATGGTGATGAGTCACCCGTTTTGGACAACCTTCAAGATGATGTTGAAGAGTAAAAGGTTCAGAAAAGGAAAGGAGGAAGAACGAAGGAAAAGAACAATGCACGAGGCATTCCCAAAGCCATTCTCATAAAACTTGGGTATGATACACCAGATGAAAAGACCAAGGATCAGGGAAAGATTCGCTTGCAAGCAATTTGCAGGTACTGGGCTATAAGATGGTACAAGTACAAGAGTGTGCCTGAATGGAAATGGGCGATGCAATTTTCCTTCCACATGTGCGGCAAGTGGACCGAAGAAAATAGGCATCTGTACTATCCTGTCCCTCCGAAGCTTCCTCATCCTACTTCCCTCGGAACTCCCGAAGATTATCCTAAAGAGCAAGAGCGCTTAGAAATTGCTGCTGAAAAGAAGCGTCTAAAGGAAGCCAAGAAGGCAGCCAAAAGACTCGCTGCTGAAGAAGTGGGAGAGGGCCAGAGTTCCAAGAAGAAAAGGTCCCGGAAAATAAGGAAGAGATCTTCTTCACGTCCTCACGCCTTCACTGATGAAGAGCGATTCCTTTTGGAACAAGAAGCACTTGAAGATTCCATGGACAATGAGAACGATTCTGAACAAGATGATGAATCTAAGCACGTTCCTGACGCTCCTCCAACCAAGGAAAGGCTTCACATTCCGTTGAAGAAGAAGCCTAGCGAGAAACCGGCATCAAAAGGGATTAAGATTCAAGATCCAACTAACAAGGTTGCAGCACGCCCCATCATCAACACCACTAACTTGATGATTGAAAAGCCTTTGTCCTCCAAGCCCTCTGCACAGACTATCACTACTGAGAGGCGGTCGAAGCAGAAGCATGACCCCTCGAAGAAAAATCAGGGTGAGAAATCAGCTGCACCACCGAAGCCTAAACCAACTACTGCACCTTCATCCAAGCGCAAGCTCACGGAAGAAGAATTGAAACAGATAGACCTCGAGGAGGCTCTAGAAAGAAGTGTGCTGGATCATGATTTCGCTGTCAAGCAGAGGGCTGAAAGGGAAGCAACCAAGAAAAGGAAAGAACTTGCTGCTGCCAACCTTGCTGCCGAACAAGCTGACGCGAAGCGCAAACTAGCTAAAGCTAAGAAGAATGAAGAGAAGGCTGCTGCTGAAGCTAAACAACTGGCGCAAAATGAAGCCAAAAGAAAAGCAAAGATTTCAACACTTAACACCAAGAAAGCTGAGAAAGCATCCAGAGCTGCCCAAAAGCAAGCAGTTGTGGATATGACTCCGCCCGCTGAAGCAAATCAGCCAAAGAAAAAGGCTGTGACTTTTCCCGAATCTCATGAGGATGGAGACCGCCAGAGTGAACACAGATTTCCTGATCCCCGTGAAGCTGAACTTTGAGATCATTTGGGCATTGCTGAAGCCCTTTGGAAGAAGTGCGAGGCAATCGACCCCGAAGCACTTGATCTTGGCGAAGTTTATATCTCAAGCACCATTGAAGGAATAATCACCAACTTGATAAGTCAGTTGAAGGATTTGCACTCACGTGACAGGGCTGAATCAGCCAAAATACAAAAGTACCAGAAGCGCGCCGAAGCCGAAACTGATGAGGACTTCAAGGCCAACGTTGTGCATATGCTTCAAAAAGTCATAGACATAAACACTCTCACCAAGGATAACATCAAGGTCTTCTAAGGAAAAATCAAAGCTGCTGTTGAAGAACTTTGTAAAAATCATAACGCTGGCATCATGGCAAGTGATTCGTAGAAGCGCAAAGCTGCACTTGAAGTCAAACCCTCTGATCCCTCACCGAAGAAGAGAACCACAAAGAAGCAAAAAATGACTTTAGCTTCAGCTGCTGAGATGGATACTAGTGATGAACCTCCTATCTAGTCGAAGCAAAACCCTGAAACCACTGTCACTCCTCCTTCCCCCAAAACCAAGCCAAAGCCATCCAAGACCAAAAAACCACCCGTTCCATCCACTAAAACTCCCACACCTCCACCTAAAGCTCCCACTTCCGCAAGAGCTCCCACTCCACTCCACCCCGAGCTCCAACTCCATCCTGTGCTCCCTCACCACCGCCTGCTCCCTTTCCACCAAGAGTTGTCACTACCGCCGCTCAAATTCCTCGCTCCCCATGCACAACAACATTCCCCTCGCCCCGAATCCCATGCATCTCATCACTCCACCCCTTCCGCTTCAAGGACTCGCGATTCTCGCGATCTTTCCCCTGCTCGATCTGTTCAAGAGTCTGAAGAAAATTTAGCCCAACATGAGGGCCGTGAAGAAGAAGAACAAGTTCAGATTATCAATCCCTCTTAAGAACTGGCCCTAACTGTTGCTCAAGCAGTTGTCACAACCAATTTTGTAAAATCTGCTTGCCAGCAAAGGATTCGTCCTCACTACCGTCCCAGCCAAGACACTCAGCTAGATACAAACTACCTGAGGGAAACTTTTCCTATTTTCTGGAGTGCTGGTTGTTCTTCGCGCCATGGCCCAGAATTCAGCCTCGAGCAGCACCAGAAGAAGCAAAAATGTTTCGGCACTAGCCCATATGCTTCACCCTGCACCGCAGATGATCTTCACTTCTGAAAAAAAACAACAAGTTTTGTATACCAAAGTCTACTGCCAGAAGGGTGTGCTGTTCCGCCGCCGCTATCTCGATATGCGAAGCTTATCAACTGCCAAATGCTTCCAAAACGTCATCGAAACCATTGAGTCTTAGAACTTGAGTAGATTATTTTCTTTGAGCACTCCCTTCAATTCTGAACTCATTAAGCAATTCTATGCCACATTTTATGTTTCGGGCGATGCCACTGTGCCAAGCACCTAGATCCTTGAATGGATGATACAAGGCCAAGTGTTCAGAATGAGTTCGGAGGAATTTCTGGAACTTGTCAATATTCCTCGGCACACTGGAGAACTTTAACAAATTCACATGGTGCCCGACTTGACTGAAGTTGAATTTGACACTTTGCTGGACTCTGAGATAAATGTTGACTTCGTTCCTAATAACATTCAGCCGAAGCATTAGATATTCATTTCAAATACATGGTTCTATATTCTGTCAAACTCATTGCTTCCACTGAGTACTGCTTCAGAGGAATCCAACATTTATCCAAAAGTCAGGCAGGCCATCATGAAGCTTACTCATGGGATGGTATTTGACTTTGAAGATTGCTTCCTGCGCAACTTATTTCATGCTGCAGAACTTCCATTCACACTAAATCCATATGCTCCCTAGCTGCAAGCCATCATCAATTATGGTCATGACGAAGACTTTGTTGCATGTCATCATCCGAAGCTCTTCACCCCTCCTGTGTGCGACACTTTGAATCTGCTGAGGCAACCCAACGACATCTTTGCTACTTAAATTGGTGTTCGCCATGAAGTCAATGAATGCAAAATCTCGAAGAAATCCAAAAGGACTGCCATCAGTTTGAAGTTAATCTTCGGTCACAGCAAATGCTTGATAATTACATTGAAGCAAATCAACGCCAGATGCAATTCTGGGCCACTGAGATCAACATAGTTGGCAACATTGCACTAAACAACAATCAATATCTTCGTGTGGTCAAGCGCCACTCCTGGAAAGGGCTGCAGAAATTCAACTCAGTGAGGATCTTCGCAATGATCGCATCTTCAAAGAGTACCAACACCTGCACCAAAAATTCTCCAGAGATGACACAGTTGATCGGTTGAATCAGAAGATCCCTCCTCTGCACAAGATTGATGAAGTGTTCTTTGTCAACAAGCCTGATCCCATCGGACCCGACACCGTCTCCGACAATGACTCTATTACATCCAAGGACGGCGCCGGCCTCGACAATAGCGACCTCGACATCGACCTCATCGCCTCGAAGAATCTTGAAGCTCTTCCACTGCCTGACTCTGAAGAGGAATCATCCGGCAATCAATCTTCTATGGGCGAGTTGTCATCAAGTTCTTCTTCGTCGGGCTCCAAGGGTGCTGCCGATGCTAGTCTTTCTCTCGTTCCACTTCCCAACCTTTTGTCCAATCATTGAAAAAAGGGGGATAATGTTTCTCTTTTTTCCTCCGTGCTTAAGTTACAACAAACATTCCATTTGCTTCAATTGGGTTGTAACTTAATTTAGTTTCGTGACTGTGAACCGTATGCTACACTGAAGTTTTAATAACCCCTTGCTTTCAAGTATTGCTACGTATGCTATATTTTTAGGTGGTTATTTTCATTAAGTTCACAGGTCATTCGAGAGGATTGCACACATTTGGACTTCTATCTGGAACTTAAATCCTACTCGCTAAGATGTTATTTTTACTCTCCACCAAAGAAATTCACTTAAGCATCTATGTCAACTCTATTTAACTTCGATGCTACATTCAGGGGGAGTCAAAATATCATATCTTAGAGTTTGTTCTTATCACTTCACAAAAACTTCAATTTTTTTAGCGATGCCTGCTTTTTCAACAATAGCCCAAAAAGGGGAGGTCGTAAGAGCAAAGGTTTGCCCCCATGTGGTTTCCTGAAGCTCAACTCATCGAAGGAAATGAAGAAGACGGTGCAAGACTTAGATGTTTTGTGTAGTTCTTTTTCTACTCTTTGAGTCATAACCAAAACCGTACTATCAAGAGGGGTTTAGTCTGCTGACACCGAATCTATTGTGAAAATGCTCAGATCAAATCTAAACCAAGTGAGAAGCCAGAGAGAAGAAATGTCATGTTGTAAGGCCCCCAATGTGGTGCTAACTCAAGTTAGTCACTTTCGCGTCCCACTCGAGTTAGTAGCGCATAAAAGGCCACCGACTCACGACACACGCACTCGTGTCGCTACCGGATTCTCGACAACAGGTATAAGAACAATGAACTTTATACTAAGACATAAATATATAGAGTCCAGGGCATACATCGCCGCTAGTATTTAGTACATCATCTCAGAGGTCCATAGACCCACCAGTACATCATGCAACAAGCGAAAAAAAATCACGACCGAGTACGGTCAAAATCCAAATGGCCCTAGAGAGGGCTACACATAAGCAAGTCCAACCACGGATCGTCGGAACCCAACTATAGGATCTACTGAGCGAATTCATCCTCGTCGTCGTCCTCCGGGGGCACCTCCACGAAGTAACGTCCGGTGCTCGGGTCGAGGTAGTAGTCAACTTCAGCGGCCGATCGGGAAAAACAGTAAAAGCACAAAAGGAAACAAGGGGTGAGATTATATCATTACAGGATAACTAACTTCCTATGGTAAGACAAGGTAAATGGAAAAGGTTGCAGACACTAGCATATATGGTGGCTATCGTTCTGTTGGAGTAGAGGAAAGATCCAAGAATGCACGTGACATCGTGTCGTAAGTATGCTACTCACCTACTTAGGGCAAACATAACACAACCTTGATCTTCTCTCGGTCCCCCTGGACAAAGAAAAGCAGCCAAGGCACTCACACGGTAGGCAAGTTTTAATTATGATCCAGTTTGATGTTATTCTATGAACAAGGAGTAGGTCTCAAGTCGTCCATAACCGCGGACACGGCTTTTCGAAAAGATTTAACCCTGCAGGGGTGTACCAACTGCCCATCATAGGCTTCGCATGTACGCCCGGTTTCCACTTGGCTAGGTAAGCGCCTGAAACTCCAGAACGTCAGAGTACCTCTAACTGACGCACAATTCCGGGTGGCCCCCGGTGAGTCGACACCCAACTCAAAACCCGACCGCGCTCTCGAGTCGGTCTCTACCATCTGTCGCAGGTTTGGATAGCTGGTTAATCTCATGTGAGACCCGTTCCTCAGCCGGACAAGGTGGGCCAGCCAAGGAACAAGTCCTCCTGGCCCGGGGTGGTTTATAAACAACTGGGGTACCACCATCACACACAAGGTTGCAAATAGTAAATCAGCTCGGGCCACCACTAGAACTGTTTGGATCTAGGTAGGTAAGACAAGGGGGCCCCATAGAACCCCACACACGATTAGGCAAGCTCGTCAAGAAACACAATACCCGGAACTCGGGACCTAGGTGACTCAAATGGAACAAAACACCTGGCGGGAACAGCCCGATCTCCTATCTTTCGTCAAGTATAATTAACATCATAATAATAAATATCAACCAACTTCTTTAATAACATGATATCCCAACCATAGCATAGGGGTAAGCAGCAAGTTTTTCTAAACATACTAAGCAATGGCCGAGCAGCGGTAACTTAGCAATACAACGTCTTGCTGGGATGTGGGGATAGGATCAAACAATCGTTCTAGACTACAGCTAGGCAGGTAGGCAGAGAGTTATAAAGTAATGGTATAAATCTTCCCCTTGACTGGGTAATCGATCGACGGAGCAGACGTAGTAGGGTCCTCGGGCTCGGTGTCGGAAATCTCCACGTAAGTCTCCTCGGCAGTCTCAGGTGCTAACATATGGTACCGGCAAGGAAAGCACACAAGTAAACATCGAGACAAAAAATGCTCAAGCATGGATGAGATGCTCAGGTTTAAAGACATGGTGTGACCCTATCTAGTCAAATTTAAATGGAGGTGCTGACGACACGTCAACAACTTCATATGAAATTACTTATATTTTTATGGCTTTGGTCATAGCCTTCACTTTGGTGTAAATATCATATCAACATGGCATGGCATGAAGCAATAACAACAAATAACATAATTAAACATCGGTGAAATAACTATCGATTCTGTAGACGGAGAAAAATGTCAGTGAAATTGACACCAGAAGATACAAAAGAAGAAAAGGATCCAGCCACATTGCATATGACAATATGCTAGGGGCTGGTTGAGATTGCAAAGATTTGAAGACAACATGGAACAGAACTTGAATGATCAGATGAACAAGATTCAACATGCATTGAAGTTGAAAGGAACGCAAGGAAAAGGGGCAAGGAAAATTGAGATGGTCAAGTGTTTACACCATGTCCAATTGAGTTGTACAAAACACCAAATGGACATCACCATTCAACTCCCTGAATTTTTCTATCCCAAATCCATATATGGCATGTCACACTTTGAAGTTACAAAACACTTTTCAAATTCAAAAGAAATGAGGGGCTTCTTTGCAAAATTGCCACCACTCTAAAATTTAGACGGGAAAAATGTTAAAAGGACATGACCACTGTGATCAGTGGGCAAAACTACCCCAAATTCATATATGGGATGACATGAAGGTGACAGAAAAGGATAAAGTTCAAATTCAAATTTGAATTTGAATTCAAATGAGAATTTGAACTTAAACAGAAAAGAAAAAGGAAAAAGAAAAGAAAACAAGAAAAAAAAGGAGAGCTCTGCCCAGATGGGATGCTCTCGGCCAAAGCTGGCCCAAATCCTCTCCTCTCTCTCTAGGCCTCAGCCCACCAGGCTCCTGCCACTGACAGGCGGGCCCCGATGGTCAGCCACCGCATAAATGCAAAAAAATGGTTGCGCCGGGCTGGGATTCAAACCCGAGCCGCGATGCGTTATACCACAGCCCCCTACCACTTCGCTACGAATCGTTTTCTGAAACAAAACGAGCAGCAGCCTAGGTAAGCTTCAGTCTCCTCTTCTTTCTGAACTTCAAACACTTGCAGTCACCTGAACCCGACACGATGCGCAACTCCGGTGAACCTCGCATCGCGCACAGGCGTGCTCCGTCCACCACGCCATGAGGAAAACCGAGAGGGCACCTTGCTCTACACAGGGGTGTTCGCCATGGCCACCAACTTCTCTGCATCTCCTCGCAAATCTCACGGGAACAGCACAGCAGCGAGCGTCTCTGAACTTTAGACTGACAGAAGCAAAATCCCAAACTTTGATTGATGCGCGCGTTGAGATCACGGCGCCCCTAGCCATGGGGTTACTTCCAGATCATAGAGGGCATCACCACGAACCCGTGGGTACCCCTGCCGTGGCCTGAACCTCACCGGAGCGGTGGCCAGCTTCAACTGAACTCGCGGCGGAGCTGCGTTACTGTGGCATGCAGATTCAGACGCGGATGTCGAACTTCACTACACGCGAAAAAGGCGGTCCTTGAGGGCCAAATGCACGCTCTAGACGCTCCAGGAGCATGCGGGAGAGCACCCGAGGCATGCCATGGCACGGCGTGCTCGAATTCCTCGCCGGCCACGTTCAAACGCGGCGGATCCGCTATTGCTACCGTGGACAGATGGCTACGCGGAACTACGGGAAAAGGCGCGGGCATCAGCTCACCTTGTGGGTTGGAACGTGCGTCCCAGCCTAGCCGGTGAGGAGGAAGGGGTTCGGGGACATCGTCGGGGACGAAGAGTTCCGCGTCGGCCTGCTCTGCTGCGGGGTCACCTCGCTCCACCGGGCTCCGATCTGGACACAGAAATGGGGTGAGGTGAGCTTGAGGTCCGTGCAGACGAGCACTTGGTCAAGAACATGGCGAGACGGCCGCGAATTGCTGCGGGGCTCACCGGAGCTAGGCAGAGCAGAACAGAGGAGGGGAGCTCCTCCCGGCGGCGGCGAGGGGGAAACTGCGGGAGAAGTCGAACCCTAGGGGGTCCTGGGGGCTCGAAAATATATGGAGGGGAGCCCTCCAGTCCACGTCGGCCGAATTGACGTCGACGCTCCGGCCGGCTGTGAGAGGGAGTCCGACGGGGACCTCTCCAGCGTGGAAAGGCGACGAAGGGCGAGCGCTCGATCGAGATCGGACGGCCAAGACAGCCCTCTGCGTACCACTTCGCTGGACAGGGCCAGCTGGGCTGCGGGGAAAGAGGCCTAGGTGGGCTGGGCTTCGGTCTGGAAGGAAAAAAAGAACACCCTCTGTCCATTTTCCATTTAAATAAAACAGAAATGGTTAGGGAATTTTCTAGCCTAAATTTCAAGGAATTTTAATGCACAAAAATATGCAAAATACTCCCTGTAATATTCCTCAATTTCCAAAAATGGGTTGAGCATTTTTACAACAAGTAAAATGTGGAGCTCTTTTTTTGAAATTCAAATCACTTTGAACTAGAGGCCACATGTTTGGTGATGAAAAAAATAACTTGAGTTTTTTAAAACCCTTGGCATTGCAATGGAAAAGGCTAGGCCAAGTTTGGGGTTTAGGGAAGTTGAAATGCAAATAGAACAAATCCCCCAACATGCTTCTTGAACCATCTTTGGAGCAATTGAAAACAAATCAAATGGGCTCCAATCCCAATGCAAATTTAAATCACCACATGAAATGATAAACACTAGCATCATGCCAAGTTACAAAGTCATCAGACAAAGTACAATTTCATGTTGACCTACAATTATTGCAAATGGGCTGTTACAACACTCCCCCACCAACACAGGATCTCTTCCCGAGATCTAAGCCTGAAATAACTCTGGATACTTGGAACGGAGATGATCTTCATGCTCCCACGTTGCTTCCTTCTCCGAATGATGTGCCCGCTGGACCTTTATGAACTTGACGGTCTTGTTGCGAGTCTTGCGCTCGGACGTCTCAAGAACACAGACTGGACGCTCTGAGTAGGAAAGGTCCACACTCAACTGTATCTCGCCTAAGTCAACGGCCTGCTCTGGCTGCTTGAAGCACTGCTTTAGCTGGGACACATGGAACACGTCATGCACCATGGACAGACTCTCTGGAAGCTTGAGCCTAGAGGCAAGAGGTCCTCTAGTCTCAAGGATGCGGAAAGGTCAGACAAATCTTGGAGCGAGCTTTGCTTTGATGCCAAAGCGGTGAGTTCCCCTCAATGGAGACACTCTCAGGTACGTTGTCGTCGATATGTAACGGCAGATGCCATGGGGATGGCTAATGAGGGGGACAAACAGAGGTTAATGTCGCTGGTACCGGAAGCGAGAATGGGAACACACGATGAGACACCACTATGTACCCAGGATCGGGGCTCTCCATAGAGATAACACCCCTAGTCCTGCCGAGCTAGCTATATGCAATAACTCTGGCTACAATGAAAGCTCCTTGATCTTTTTGAGAGGAAGAAGAAGAGGGCCTCTGGTCACTACTCTCTCCTTGCTCTCTCTATGGTGGGTGAGATTGTAATAACTGCTCTCTCGTCCCCCACGCAGGAGGGGTACCCGGGGCTCTTATAGGCCGAGCCCGGGGTACATAGGTAAATGTACAAGAGGGAGGGCCCAGCTGTCTGTCTCAGATAAGCTAGGGACCTCACATCGTGTTTCTCCGGATGACCCGGTGTAGACTTGCGGCTTGCCATACCGCTATCCTATAGACCTCGATGGTGAACAGTGGAGCTAGATACATAGGCCTGTCGGTCTGTCCGCGTGATCGGCGCTGGAGGAGACCACACGCCTCTGATAGTTACATATCGACGACATACGCCCAATCACCAACCTGAAACGCTACACCATGGTGCCTTTTGTCATATAGGCCTTCTGCCTAGACTGTGCTGCCTTTAGGTGCTCTCGGACAATCTTCACTCTGTCCTCTGCCTCCTGGATCACATCTAGATCGAACAACTGCCTTTCACCTGTCTCGGACCAGTTCAAAGGTGTCCTGCACTTTCGGCCATAGAAGACTTCAAATGGTGCTGCCTGCAGACTTTTCGGATAGTTGTTGTTGTAAGAGAACTCAGCATACGACAAGCACTCTTCCCACTTCATGCCAAAGCATGTCTTCGAGGATTTGGTTCACGCGCTCGACTTGCCCACTTGTCTGAGGGTGATAAACGGCACTGAACAACACTGTCGTACCAATCGCCTTTTGAAAGGCCTGCCAGAACTTAGAGGTGAAAAGGCTGCCTCTATCGGAACTGATCTTCTTGGGAATGCCATGCAAAGATATAACTCTTGCGGTGTACAAATCCGCCAACTGAGCTGCTGAAATGGAGTCCTTCACTGGAAAGAAGTGGGAAAGTTTTGAAAGATTTTCAATGACAACAAATATGGCATTGTTCATCTTCTGCGACAAGGGGAAGCCGGTGATGAAATCCATCTCTACGTGATCCCATTTCCACTCCAGAATCTCAAGTGGATGAAGAAACCCTGCAGGATTCTGGTGCTGTGCCTTCAATCTCCTGCACACATCACACTGAGACACGTAACGGGCAACATCCCGCTTCATACGAGTCCACCAAAAGCTTTGCTTGAGATCTTGATACATCTTTGTGCTGCCAGGGTGAATCGATAGCTTGGAATCATGGGCTTCCTTCATGATGACCTCTCTGAGATCTCCCTCCTTGGGAACAACAACTTGCTCTTCGAACAACACGGTGCCTTCATTATGCACTGAAAAGCAACCGTACTTTGGAACTGAGGCGGCAATACCCTGTTTGATCTTTTGTATCATTGAGCTGCCAGGCTGAGCTTCACGGATCTTGTCATGGATAATGGGCTCTACCACAAGGTTGGCAAGGTAGCCTGCTGGAACTAGCTCGAGATTGAGCCTTCGAAAGGACTCACACAAATCAGGGTGGATCTTCTGCACCTGGATATTATTGCAATCATCCTTGCGGCTCATTCTCCTTCCCAGGCGTGTACTGAATATCAACTGTGTACTCAGTAATGGTTTCAAGCCATCTTCTTTGCCTCAAGTTCAGATTTTACTGAGTCAACAAGTACTTCAGACTCTTGTGGTCGGTGAACACATCCACCTTCCTCCCTAAGAGGAGGTGTCGCCAAGTGATCAAAGCGTGCACAACTACTGCAAGCTCCATGTCATGCGTGCGATAATTCCTCTCACTCGTCTTCAACTGCCGTGAGGTATAAGCCACAATATTTCTGCCTTGCATCAAAACTCCGCCTAGACCTTGCAAGGAGGCATCACAAAACACTTGAAAAGGCTATGACTCATCTGGCGGTGTGAGAATTGGAGCTGTGGCCAACTTCTCTTTTAACTCCTCGAAGGCTGACTGGCAAGCTGGTGAGCAATTGTACCGTTTGCCTTTGCACAACAATTCAGTCATTGGCTTCGCTATTTTGGAGAAATTCTGCACAAACCTCCTGCAATAACTGGCGAGGCCGAGGAAACTCCTTAGCTGCTTCACATTCTTCGGCGGAGCCCACTCTTGAATAGTGTGGACTCGCTCTGGATCAACCGCAATTCCCTTAGCGGAAATAACATGGCCCATAAAATTGACCTTGTCCAGCCAAAACTCACACTTGGAGAACTTGGCATAGTAACGGTGCTCTCTCAGCTTCTGAAGCACCAGGCGTAGATGTTCCTCATGTTCAGCCTCTGACTTGGAATAGACAAGAATGTCTTCGAGGTAGAGGATCACAAACACATCAAGCCATTCTTGGAACAAATAGTTCATAGCTCTCATGAATGCTGGAGGGGCGTTTGAGAACCCGAAAGTTATGACTGTGAACTCATACAGCCCGTAACGTGTGCTGAACGCGGTCTTGGGAATGTCCTCTTCATGAACACGGATTTGGTGATACCCCATCCTCAAGTCAATCTTGGAAAACACCTTTGCCCCATTCAACTATTCGAACAGATCATTGATGCGGGGTAGAGGGTATTTGTTCTTGATGGTCTTCTTGTTGATACCGCGATAGTCCTGGACCAAGCGGCTAGTCCCATCCTTCTTCTGGACGAACAAAGCTGGTGCACCCCAAGGGGAAGTGCTCGCGCGGATAAAACCGCCTGCCTCCAACTCTATCAATTATTTCTTGAGCTCAATCAAGTCCTTCGAACACATCTTGTACGGATGCTGAGAAATCGGCTGGGAACCAAGCTCTAGCTCAATAACGAACTCAATAGCTCGAACTGGGGGAATTCTTGGTAACTCCTCCGGAAAGACGTCTGGGAACTCATAGACAACTTTGACTTCTTCGAGCAAAGGTGTAACTCCTGCATTCAAGGCGTACAACTGTGCTGGTCCTGCCATAGAGCCACAAGTGTACAAGACTTCTGCGCCTGAACCATGTGTCAGCTTCACGGATCTGGTCGGACAATCAATATTGGACTTGTGCTGCACAAGCCAATCCATGCCCAAAATGACATCGATGTCGGAACGAGGCAAGACAATCAGGGACGCTGTGAAAACAACACCCTGAATACGGATCTCCACATCTGGAACAACCCTGGAAGACTCCACTCTAGAGCCCAGAGAACAAATTGAGAGCGTACTAGGAAACTTCTCTCTTGGAAGGTCAAGTGACATAGCAAAGACATTGGATACGAACGAATGGGAAGCTCCGGAATCGAACAGAACTGTCGCTGGGACTGAACACACAAGCAACCTACCAAGAACGATCTCCGAAGACTGTTGAGCATCTGTGAGCATCACGTTGTTCACTCGAACTGCACGTGGCTGTGCCTTCACCATCGCAGTGCTCGGAGTATAGCGAAGTGGAGGAGGTGGGAGCCGAGGAAAGCGCGGATCAGTGCAGTTCGGAGAAGTGTGCCCCGGCTGTCTGCACTTGTAGCAGATCACGCCTGACTTGGGCTGGGACTGCGGCCTAGGTGGCCTCGCGTGTGGTGGTGTAGAGCGAGGCCCCTGCTGAACTGGGACGGGAGGGCGGGAAAAAGTGCGGACAACTGCCCCCGTACGCTGAAACTGCTGCATCTGCGGTGGTGCCTCTGTGACCCAAGTCTTTGCCTTCTTGTGGACCATCACTGCGGAGCTGTGCTCTCTCTGGCACTTCCTGTCTGCATCCCACTCTTCTCTGGCTGATTCCTGGCGGATAGCCTGATCCACGAACTGCAAGAACAGTGTGGGGTTGCACTGGGTGAGTGCGTACTGGATCTCTGTGCTGAGACCCCCACGGAATCTGGCAATGCGCTTGGCCTCTTTGCTGACCTCCTCCGGTGCGTACCTGGCGAGCTTGACGAAGGCCAGGTTATACTCCTGAACTGACCTGTCACCCTGTCTCAGAGCCAAGAACTCCTGTCGCTTCCTATCCATCAAGCCACTTAGAATATGTGCTGCTCTGAAGTCTGCGACGAAGTTTCTCCACGTGATGACAACATCGCCCTTGTTAGCCTTGTAGGTATCGTACCAGATGGCTGCTGCACCCTGAAGCTGGAAGGAGGCGAAGGTGACGTAGTCGACTGGTCTGACGGTGTTTATATTGAAGTGCTTCTTGATTTCTGCGATCCAATCATCCGCTTCCAGCTAGTCTCAAGCCTCGGAGAACCTGGGGGGTTGATAGCAAGAAACATCTGCAAAGTCGTGTACTGTGGCCGATCACTCCTCTGGGCAGTCTGGTTCTGTAGCATCTGTAAGATCGCAGCTGTGCCCTGAGCCACTGCGGTCACAGCCTCCCCAAGGAGAGGGTTCTCTGGCGGCGGCATGTTCGCTCTTGGCATCCTGTATACAGGAACACTTATGAGAACAAGGTAGAAATATTGATGAAACCAGAAGATAAAGCAATATTGACAACAAACCTTCCTCACGAGGTATGAGGAAGCCGAAGGCTGAATATCCACCAAGGTTAACCCAGAAAGTCGAAAGCTAGGTTGACGAGGGGATACCCCCACGACTCGTCTATGTGAGGTTAGGTGGTGCGTGTCATGGCTGTCGTCCAACCAGGGGCCCACTCGTGGACACCGACATGATGGAATAAGACGTGAAGCCGAAGACTTGAGGCGCAAGACAAGGACTCATATTCGTAGTCAACTAGGACTCTTGTAAACCCTACCTGGCTATCTATATAAGGCGAGGTAGGGGCACCTCTCTAGAGGATAAAAAGACACAAGCTCTCAATCCCCACGCATAGAACTAGACAGATCTCTCTCCACCAAAGCCCTCACGGCACCCCTGTACATAGTCAATACAAGATCAGACAAGTAGCATGTAGGGCTTTCCCTCCGGGGGCCTGAAGCCCGGTAAATCGTGCCCAATGTGTCGCTTGTCCGCCGTCCATCCAATATCATCTGTAACCCTAGCCTTGAGCGCTCTAGCCTTGGAATCCACTGTAATCGCATCTCCCTCATCAATAATATCGAGCAGGAACGTGTCCTCCTGTTTGCCGACGAGCTATCTCCCAACCTGTGCCTCTCATGACTAACCCAGGGTCCCTGACCATGGGATTTGCCGGGGTTGATCCCCGTCAATTGGCTCCGTCTGTGGGAACTACACAGGTTGGAATCGCGATCTCGGCGGCCTCGTCACCAGCAACCGTCAAGACAGCGACTCCTTCAACACTCGTCGACTCCATGACTCGAGCAGGTTCCAATCTGTTCGGATCTCTTGCCTTCTTCAACAACTACATCAAGATCTACATCAGGCTCACGGCGAAATGAAGAAAAATTTCGAGCGCGTCACTCGAAGATCGACATCAACAAAACGCTCACGCGCGGCCTACAGGACAGAAAAACGTCTGTGTTGCGGGCACTCCTGACGGCGACTCGGAGCTCATCTCGACGATCCGTTCGGTGAAAAGATGCGAAATTCAATTTTCGAAAGTCTGTGAAAATTTCAGAAAATTCCAACGGTTAGATCGCCGTCAGAGGCTCTCGCACTGCAACACGTTTTTGGATCTGCGAGAGATCGCGAATTTCCAATCGCGAATTCGGGTTCAATCTTGACCCGCAAGGCTTCTACTCCAACTCGACTGCCATAGATGACTCGCCAAAGTTTCTACATTGAATCGCGATGCTACAACGACATCACCCAACGAGCAATCGAAGGATCCGCCCGACGCATCGAGTCCTTCTCGGTCACTCACCGCACCGTCCACTCCAAGCACACAAAATCATCCTGCGCCGAGCTCCTTTGTATGGACTCTCCCGTACCGAGCTCCATCGCGCAGGAAGCACCGCGTCGAGTCCTCTCATCACTCGCCGGATTAATTCATCACGATGACTTCACCACGCAACTCCGCCACCTCAACACTCGGGGGCTCGCGGACTCGGGGGCTGAACGTCGCAGTCACCGTCACATCGACTCTGTTCTCGCCTCGTCGATTGCTCATCGTCGACTACTCGACTGCTCCAAAATCTTCGACATCCTCCGTCGCGTCGATACTACAGCTAAGTTTCCTGTACAGTCTTAAATGTTATGATTCCAAAACCTTTATACATTCTCGATCAGTCGCCAAAGACGACTACGCAGTCGCGCACAAACTTCTCGAGGAATACAAAATCATTCTTTGGATCATGCTCAGTTTTATATGGTGTTTATACGCGTTCGTCAAAATACTGAGGTTGGGTACCAAAATGCCGCTCTTGTCTCCGGGTTCAACAAGTCTGGCATCGCGTCCCTGTTACCCGGCAGGAGTTTGCTGCTGGAGGGCGTACTCACAAAAAGACACGCTTAAACCGTATATGCAGCTACATTTTCCACTCGAAAAAAGTGCAATGTCTACAAATCACGTACCTTACAATTGTTTTTCGCACAAGTACATCTTAATACAGTTGAACCTTTTGCTCCTTCTCAGCAGATGCTCGGGGGCTGGGCGCCCTCACGACGCGGCGACGCCAACCTCCTCGTCCACGACTTATCCCTAGAACAACTCACGCCTACGATGCAAGACCCGAGTCGAGCACTTCCTCTGATGACAATTACTCGACGACGAAGAAGTCTTGAGTCTATGCTCGACTACAAGCAGTCGAACATAGCCTCGGGGGCTACTCCCATCGGGAGCGCTGACGCGCACCCGATGAGCACTACTTGCGCAACTGACAAGAATGAAGGGGTTAGCTTAAAAACAACTTGAGCCTATGCGCGACTCTATGAGTTGCGCATAGCCTCAAGGGCTACTCCCATCGGGAGCGCTGACGCGCACCCGACGACCACTCGACTGGGCAACTTCTCCCCACCCAACGATGAAACAAGAAGACGAACCAGACTGAAATTTTGATGCTTCATCCAAATACTCCCATCAGGAGCATACTCACGACATCTTCGACCGTTCATCAGCAAATGATCGACACGCACTACGGCGGCTACTGCAGATTCGAGTCCCTGCGCGACTCTTCGAGTCTCCCAGGCACTCGGGGGCTACTGACGAGGGGATACCCCCACGGCTCCTCTACGTGAGGGTACCTGGTGCGTCTCATGGCTGCCGGCCCACCAGCGGCCCACTCGTGAACACCGACATGATGGAATAAGACGTGATGCCAAAGACTTGAGGCGCAAGACAAGGATTCATATTCGTAGTCGACTAGGACTCTTGTAAACCCTACCTGGCTATCTATATAGGACTAGACAGATCTCTCTCCACCAAAGCCCTCACGGCACCCCTGTACATCATCATCAATACAAGATCAGACAAGCAGCATGTAGGGTTTTCCCTCCGGGGGCTTGAAGCTGGGTAAATTGTGCCCAATGTGTCGCTTGTCCGCCGTCCATCCAATATCATCTGTAACCCTAGCCTTGAGCACTCCAGCCTTGACATCCACTGTAATCGCATCTCCCTCATCAGTAATATCGAACAGGAACGTGTCCTCCTGTTTGACGACGAGCTATCTCCCAACCTGTGCCTCTCATGACTAACCCAGGGTCCCTGACCATGGGATTTGCCGGGGTTGATCCCCGTCATAGGAACTACTTGAATCCCCAAACCGAGATCATCTGAATCCAAGATAATAATCTGCTAGCGAGCACACAACAATATATACGAGTGGTTGAAGACCTGAACGTTGAGACATCTGCCCTGAGCGGACCGCCAAAGTGGTCTCCTATAGGGGGAGGAACCACATCCGGAGGATGCCAACCATCCCTGTATAGGAGTTTCACCTGAGGTACGCTGTAAGCGAGGTGGAGCTGTCAACCCCAAGTGGTGGCTAAGTGTTCTCAACGTACGCCAACCCTTCTCGTCGCTAGCAAAAAAATATAGAGAAATCGGATCCTCACGTAAACGAGAACCTAGATTTGTTTTGAGAGGGGATAAGTTGCAGAGAGAAAAAAGCGTTTCACTTCCTCACGGAAAAGGGGTGGGAGGGTGGGGTAAGAAGAAAAAGAAAGAGTTCCTACTCTCCGACTTTTCCTTAATAACTACAAAATAGTTTCTAGACTCAACTTCGGCCAGTAAGGGGTCCTACAGTCAGTCCTGCTCTGATACCAAGTTGTAAGGCCCCCGATGCGGTGCTAACTCAAGTTAGTCGCTTTCGCGGCACACTCGAGTTAGTAGCGCATAAAAGGCCACCGACTCACGACACTCGCACTCGTGTCGCTGTCGGATTCTCGACAACAGGTATAAGAACAATGAACTTTATACTAAGACATAAATATATAACGTCCAGGGCATACATCGCCGCTGGTATTTATTACATCATCTCAGAGGTCCATCGACCCAACAGTACATCATGCAACAAGCGGAAGACAATCAAAACCGAGTACAGTCAAAATCCAAATGGCCCTAGAGAGGGCTACACATAAGCAAGTCCACCCACGGATCATCGGAACCGAACTATAGGATCTACTGAGCGAAGTCATCCTCGTCGTCGTCCTCCGGGGGCACCTCCACGAAGTAACGTCTGGTGCTCGGGTCGAGGTAGTAGTCAACTGCAGTGGCCGATCGGGCAAAACAGTAAAAGCACAAAAGGAAACAAGGGGTGAGATTATACCATTACAGGATAACTAATTTCCTACGGCAAGGCAAGGTAAATGGAAAAGGTTGCAGACGCACTAGCATATATGGTGGCTATTGTTCTATTGGAGTAGAGGTAAGATCCAAGAATGCACGTGACATCGTGTCGTAAGTCTGCTACTCACCTACTTACGGCAAACATAACACAACCTTGATATTCTCTCGGTCCCCCTGGACGAAGAAAAGTAGCCAAGGCACTCACACGGTAGGCATGTTTTAATTATGATCCAGTTTGATGTTATTTTATGAACAAGGATTAGGTCTCAAGTCGTCCAGAACCGCGGACACGGCTTTTCGAAAAGATTTAACCCTGCAGGGGTGTACCAACTGCCCATCATAGGCTTCGCATGTACGCCCGGTTTCCACTTGGCTAGGTAAGCGCCTGAAACTCCGGAACGTCAGAGTCCCTCTAACTAACAACGCACAATTCCGGGTGGCCCCCAGTGAGTCGACACCCAACTCAAAAGCTGGCCGCGCTCTCGAATCGGTCTCTACCGTCTGTCGCAGGTTTGGATAGCCGGTTAATCTCACGTGAGACCGGGTCCTCAGCCGGACAAGGTGGGCCAGCCAAGGAACAAGTCCTCCTGGCCCGGGGTGGTTTATAAACAACTGGGGTACCACCAGCACACACACGGTTGCAAATAGTAAATCAGCTCGGGCCACCACTAGAACTGTTTGGAGCTAGGTAGGTAATAAAAGGGGGCCCCATAGAACCCCACACACGATTAGGCATGCTCGTCAAGAAACACAATACCCGGAACTCGGGACCTAGGTGACTCAAATGGAACAAAACACCTGGCGGGAACAGCCCGGTCTCCCATCTTTTGTCAAGTATAATTAACATCATAATAATAAATATCAACCAACTTCTTTAATAACATGATATCCCAACCATAGCATAGGGGTAAGCAGCAAGTTTTTCTAAACATACTAAGCAATGGCCGAGCAGCGGTAACTTAGCAATACAACGTCTTGCTGGGATGTGGGGATCATGGCTGTTTGGTTTTGATTATGGCATAAGCAAGGTGGATAGGATCAAACAATCGATATATACTACAACTAGGCAGGTAGGCAGAGTGTTATAAAGTAATGGTATAAATCTTCCCCTTGCCTGGGTAATCGGTCGACGGAGCAGACGGAGCAGGGTCCTCGGGCTTGGTGTCGAAAATCTCCACGTAAGTCTCCTCGGCAGTCTCAGGTGATAACGTAAGGTACCGGCAAGGAAAGCACACAAGTAAACATCAAGACCAACAATGCTCAAGCATGGATGAGATGATCAGGTTGAAAGACATGGTGTACTAGTCAAATTTAAATGGAGGTGTTGACGACACGTCAACAACTTCATATGCAATTACTTATATTTTTATGGCTTTGGTCATAGCCTTAACTTTGGTGTAAATATCATAGCAACATGGCATGACATGAAGCAATAAGAACAAATAACATAAATAAACATCGTGAAATAACTATCGATTCCGAAGACGGAGAAATATGTCGGTGAAATTGACACCGGAAGATACAACAGAAGAAAAGGATCCAGCCACATTGCATATGACAATATGCTAGGGGCTGGTTGATATTGCAAAGATTTGAAGACAACATGGAATAGAACTTGACTGATCAGATGAACAAGATTCAACATGCACTGAAGTTGAAAGGAATGCAAGGAAAAGGGGCAAGGAAAATTGAGATGTTCAAGTGTTTACACCATGTCCAATTGAGTTGTACAAAACACCAAATGGACATCACCATTCAACTCCCTGAATTTTTCTATCCAAAATCCATATATGGCATGTCACACTTTGAAGTTGCAAAACACTATGAAAATTCAAAAGAAATGAGGGGCTTGTTTGCAAAATTGCCACCACTCTAAAATTTAGAGGGGAAAAATGTTAAAAGGACATCACCACTGTGATCACTGGGAAAAACTACCCCAAATTCATATATGGGATGCCATGAAGGTGGCAGAAAAGGATAAAGTTCAAATTCAGATTTGAATTTGAATTCAAATGAGAATTTGAACTTAAACAGAAAAGAAAAAGAAAAAGAAAAGAAAAGAAGAGAAAAAAAGGAGAGCTCTGCCCAGATGGGCTGCTTTCGGCCAAAGATGGCCCAACTGTCGTGGATGTAAATCTAACAATGAGTATAGGGGTAAGAAAGGAGCTAAATGAATCTGTACGTAGAGTGGGTTGACGCAAGAGGATTATACAGGTTAGGCCTCTCCGTCGAGATAAAAACCTTAGTCCTGTCCTAGGCTTACTGGGGTGTTCTTTCTTCAGAATACTGAGAAGGGAAAAAGTGTGCGCGTGCCCATGCCAGAGGGGAGGGGGTGGCTTATATAGAGTGCGCCCCTGCCACCTTAACTCCCTGGCATAAATGGGTCTTAATTACAAGATTAAATACATACATAATTAAAAAACGGTCAGCCCGTTACTGCTAATAAAGGGGGGAGAATGCCTGCAACATTAAATGCCTCCTGTCCGTTGCGTTTTCCATCTTCCGAGTAGTGGGGGGCTCGCCGGCCCCTTCCGAGTATCGCTCTACTCGGAGCTTGCTGGGTTTCCGAGTAGTTGTCTAGTCGAAAATGGCTTCTGGCTTCCGAGTAACGTGTTACTCGGAAGCCGCTAATGCTTCATGTTTTTTGGTTGGTCTTATTTTGCTTGATGTGTGTTTTCTGGGGGAACCCCAAGGCTTAGGGATACCCCTGGGTTTCCCTCGCCTAGGGGTATGCCTTTAGTATTACCACGACAGTAGCCCCCAAGCTCTTTCGGGTTCTCGTAAGTGGGTTGACTGACATCTAGTATTTCTGAGGTACGTGAAGATTGAACTCAGTAAGAGGCCTGGAAGAGCTTTATTGATGTTCGAACTTTTCCCTCGAGTGGGAGTTGGGCAGGTTTAACGGAAAAAATTGGCGACACTCAAAACGTCTCTCGGAAGAGGTGGACTGGGGCCCCGGAAGGCGTGTCTCGGAGTAAAAGGCCTTAAACTCCATATGAACCAAATTCGTAAAGCTCAATGTCCTAGGACATCGTACCGAGTCCTAGGCCATGCCACGTGGGACATTGATTCTCTACCCCCCTACGCCGGGTCTTACCGGCGGCCTGGCATTCTACGTCAGAGATGGGCCGCCAGCGAGTTTGTTATTCGGATTTTCGCCCGAGTAACCGGGTGCGGGATTCTTCGTCTTGCGAGGGATCTTCGAGTGGTTCCTTTCGCGGCGCTTCCGAGTGACACCTTACTCGGATGCTGCAGGAGCCTTGCATTTTCTTCCGAGTGATGGCATACTCGGAGAGTTTGGTTGTTTCCATGCCCCACTTCTTCTGAGTGGCCAGGGCGATTTCAAACTTTGGGTTGTAAACATATTTGGTTTTCCCCCAAAGGATCTTATCTTGTCAGGGAATCTTCTTTCCCAGGTGAGTGGGCGCACTGTTTGGGTTTGTCTCCTCGATTCTGATGAGGACATCCCTACTAATGTTACACCCATACCCTCACCAACTACACATACTGGACCAGTTACTAGAGCACGTGCACGTCAACTAAATTATCAGGTACTTTCGTTTCTTGCGAATCCTTCTATTGTTCATGAACATATGATGCTGCCTAAATTAGATACTTTTGTTTTGCTTACGAATGAAGGACCTAGCATGGACACGAAGGATGGTCATTGGAGCGGGATCAAGAATGGAGAAGAAGGTGCGCGCGGGGGAAAGTACAGTGGAGTTTCCAGTGGGGATTTTCGCACGTTGAAGCCACCATAAGGCATGCATGAAGGCTTGGACGGAATACACGAGATGCCACTTCATTATTTTCGTCCAAGAGCAATTATAGGTGCTGCGTCACCTTAATATTGGGCTGGGCCCATGTAATTTCGAAATACCACATTATAGGCTGTTTTTAGAGTCCGTATGTGTGGGGAAACCGAGTTAGGGTTGTTTTCGGACCCCACCTCCAAGGGGTCACGAAAATCCCCTCTGTTCCCCCATATATACAGCCCTTAGGGCGTCGTTTAGACTTGGGTTTTAATTAGATATAAGTTAGCCATAGCCGCAACTTCGAGCTCTACGTTTGTGTCATCCGACCAGGCCAAGACCTCATTGGAACCCCAACTTTCGTAATCATTCATCTTATATTCGCAATATCCAGATTGCAATTCTTAGTTCTTGCTTGTTCTTCGATTGCTTGCAGGAATTAGACCTTCGTGGTCAGGTTGATCGTGCATCCGCGAGATCAATAACCTCTCGGAGTTGGTTTAGCGATCGCTAAGGCGCAACGTCTTCGCACGTTCGTAGTCGGATCGTGAAAGTTGCCTCCACCATAATCGATCTCCACCATCTCATCGAAACATCGGGACACCTTCGCCTCTATCAGATTCTCGCGGCGGTTTCGTAGGATAATAATAATTAACTGCCCGCGGGGGACGTGGGAGGGATTATGGGGAAGTGGGGCGATTTTTATGGGGAAGCGCAACCGGCAAACCCATTAGTGGGGTGCGGATCTGACGCGAGGCGGTTGCCATCCTGAGCTATAAAAAGGGGCCCCTCGCCTCGCGGCTTGGAACGTCTCCACTCATTTCCCCCGCGCAGCCGTTCCCGCTTCTCTCTCCTGCTCTGCCTCTTCCTCTGTGTGCTGAATATCACCGTCGAGACATCTCCGCCGGCCAATCGAGGTCCATCCTGGGAGGTCGTCATTCGTACTGCCCTTCTTCCGCCGCCGTGACCATGTCTGCGCGGGAGTGGCTACCTTTTATTGTGACGGAGGACATGTTGCTGGGGTACCAGGACGCTGGCCTGGTTCCCCGGGAGGGTTGCCGTCTTCCCGCGGCGGGGGAAGACGAGCCTGCGCCGCGGGATGGTGAGAGGGTAATTTTACTTTCGCATGTGGATCATGGCTTTTCTCTTCCCCCACATCCCTTCTTCTTGGACTTCTTGTCTTTTACGGGCGCTCAGCTTCACCATGTCGTTCCCAACGCGGTTACCCTTCTCTCCAGCTTTTTCACCCTTTGCGAGGGCTTCTTAGGAATAGAGCCCCATTGGCATCTCTTCCGTAGCATATACGCCATCAAGCCTCAGAAGGCGAAAAAGTCTGGGGAGGGCGGCGGCGTTGAGTTTAATCATCTCTGTGGCGGTCTGTTTTTGGCCAAAAAGCAAGGAGTGCAGTATTTTGCTTCTTGTGTTCCTGATTCTGTCAAGAACTAGCAGAATAGCTGGTTTTACTGCAAAGTGGCCGAGGAAACGGGGGTGCGTACCTTGCCTCCTTACTCGGACGTTAGGCTGACTAACTCTCAAGGCTGGAACCCCCGGCTCACCAATGCTGATAAGGAGAAAGTGCTCCCCCTGATGCGTGAAGTCATCAGGTTGAAGAAGAATGGTTTGGACGCCATAGATCTGATAGCTGCTTTCGTGATTCGGAAGATCCAGACGCTCCAGGCCCGAGCTCGGGGGATGTGGACGTACTCCGGGTTGCAGGACGACACCCGTTACATTAATACTGAGATGCCCTTGGATGAGTTTGAATTTCAGATGATGATAATAACAAGCGTGACTCAGGGTCTTTAGGCAACTGGCCGAGTGAGGCCTCTCGGCGTCGACAATGCTCCCACCTTGGCATGC
The DNA here is from genome assembly GCA_950022295.1 of Bromus sterilis. Lineage (NCBI taxonomy): Eukaryota > Viridiplantae > Streptophyta > Magnoliopsida > Poales > Poaceae > Bromus > Bromus sterilis. The sequence continues at coordinate 239,300,174 of OX465596.1, forward strand.
CGAGTTGTATGTTTCTTGAATGTGTTTCCTTTGTTGGTTTTAACTCGGACCTCTTTGTTTGTTGCTTAGGATTTTACCCAGTTCCGCTGCCCTATTCCTCTGGCTTCGCAGCATCCTGCCGAGGAAGACGAAGATAGTACTGCTGGAGCGGGGGTCGGAGTTGAGGTGTGATGAGGACATCCCTACTAATGTTACACCCATACCTTCACCAACTACACATACTGGACCAGTTACTAGAGCACGTGCACGTCAACTAAATTATCAGGTACTTTCGTTTCTTGCGAATCCTTCTATTGTTCATGAACATATGATGCTGCCTAAATTAGATACTTTTGTTTTGTTTATGAATGAAGGACCTAGCATGGACAAGAAGGATGGTCATTGGAGCGGGATCAAGAATGGAGGAGAAGGTGCGCGCGGGGGAAAGTACAGTGGAGCTTCCAGTGGGGATTTTCGCACGTTGAAGCCACCATAAGGCATGCATGAAGGCTTGGACGGAATACACGAGATGCCACTTCATTATTTTCGTCCAAGAGCAATTATAGGTGTTGCGTCACCTTAATATTGGGCTGGGCCCATGTAATTTCGAAATACCACATTATAGGCTGTTTTTAGAGTCCGTATGTGTGGGGAAACCGAGTTAGGGTTGTTTTCGGACCCCACCTCCAAGGGGTCACGAAAATCCCCTCTGTTTCCCCATATATACAGCCCTTAGGGCGTCGTTTAGACTTGGGTTTTAATTAGGTTTAAGTTAGCCATAGCCGCAACTTCGAGTTCTTCGTTTGTGTCGTCCGACCAGGCCAAGACCGCATTGGAACCCCAACTTCTGTTAATCTTTCATCTTATATTCGCAATATCCAGATTGCAATTCTTAGTTCTTGCTTGTTCTTCGATTGCTTGCAGGAATTGACCTTCGTGGTCAGGTTGATCGTGCATCCGCGGGATCAATAACCTCTCGGAGTTGGTTTAGCGATTGCTAAGGCGCAACGTCTTCGCACGTTCGTAGTCGGGTCGTGAAAGTCTACTCCACCAAAATCGATCTACACCATCTCATCGAAACATCGGGACACCTTCGCCTCTATCAAGTGGTATCAGATTTCCAGGTTGCTCGGTGAGATTTACCAGTTTTCGTAGTCTAGATTGGTTCTGTTCTTCTTACCTACAGTCCACACAAAAAAAAAAAAAAAAAGAGAATTTTTTTTTCAGAGTGTGCTTCACAGTTGTTACGTGCCGCGCCGTGCTTTCGTTGGTGTTTTAGGCTCGCGTCTCTAGTACGGTCTAGCCTAGGATCAGCACAGTACAGACGTTGAGTGTTTATTCAGCTTTGCATCTCTGTTTTGATTACTGTTGAGTTTTTCCTACCATCCTTGTCAGCCTTCCTACAGCTCCACATATATTCTACATCGTGCGTTTTGACACCGCCTGGCCATCGCTCTACCACATCTCTGAGAGTTTTGACCCGTTGGTTGTACATCACCACCTGCTGCTAGGTAAGAATCGGTAAGAACTAAAGAAAGGCTTGACGGATTTGTGCTTTCCACCACCCCACATCCCATTAGTAGAAGTAGGATCATACTTCTGTGTGTTTTCTATTTCTGCTAACCATGCCAGGATCACATGATGAAGTGGCGCGGGATGCACCCGATTGGGAGAACATGACAAACAAGGAGCTACATGATAAATTTGCACGTATGATGTCTCAACAGGTGCAGGACATCGAGACCAGATTTACAGAGGCGATTGATGGCGTGGAGAAGATGATCGACACCAAGCTCGACGCCAAGTTTACTGAGTTGATCGCACGCCTACCTTCAGCACAGCCACAACCACCGCCACTACCACGTGCACGACGTATTCTGTTTCCGCGAGGACAAGCTGCTGGTATTGGTGCCCCTCCTGCTGCTGCAGTTGCTGCTACTGCTGCTGCTGCTGCTTCTGAAATCGGCCTGGACGACAACTACGAGGGTGATTACGAGGAGGAGGTGGAACAGGAAGCGGCCTATGAGCAGCCAGCTGGACGTCCACGTCCCAACATTCGCCACGGTCGACACCAACCACCCCCTCAGGTACGCGATGATGAACATGTGCCTAAACTTAAATTGAATCTTAAGCCGTTTGAGGGTAGATATATTCCTGATGCTTATCTTACTTGGGAGTTAGAAACTGAACAACGTTTTACATGTTTACAATATCCTGAGAATAGACGTGTTACTGCTGTTGTTTGTGAATTCACGGGCTTTGCATCTATTTGGTGGTCTGAACATTGTAGATTGCATGCTAATAATATTCCAACTACTTGGGCTGCTTTAAAAGATGCTATGCGTACTCGCTGGGTTCCCCCTTATTATCAACGTGAATTGTTACAAAAATTACAGCGTTTGAGACAAGGAAAAAATTCTGTAGAGGAATATTATCAAGAATTACAAACTGGATTGATTAGATGTGGCCTCGTAGAGGATAATGAAGCTATGCTTGCACGTTTTATGGGTGGCTTAAACAGGGAGATACAAACTATTCTAGAATACAAGGACTTTGCTACTATCACTCGTTTGTTTCATCTTGCTTGTAAAGCTGAACGTGAAGTGCAGGATCGACAGGCCGCTACGAGACCTAACTTTTCTGCAGGACGAAATACATCATGGACATCGCGTGGAGCTTCTACATCCACACGTCCTGCTGCGCCACCATCTACTTCAGCCGCTCATTCTTACAGGGAGCCACCAAAACAGCCAGCGCCACCATTCAAGGGTGCACAGAGTGGTCCAGCGGCGAGTTCTTCTTCATCCATGGCATCCATAGGGCAAGCACGAGATCGTGATATTAAATGTCGCAGGTGCCAAGGTGGAGGTCACTTCGCAAAAGACTGTCCCTCCAAGCGTGTGATGACTATTACGGCGGATGGTGGGTATGAGTCAGCGAGTGACTATGATGAGGAGACTCTAGTTCTCATTGCTCATGAGGAACAGGGTGCCCATGATGATGCTCATGATATAGAGTATATGACTCCTGATGATGCAGATAAATATGCTAGTTTGGTTGCTCAACGTGTATTAAGTGTGCAGGTAACGAAGGCCGAGCAAAACCAGAGGCATAATTTGTTTCACACAAAGGGAGTGGTGAAAGAACGTTCGGTTCGCATCATCATTGACGGAGGGAGTTGCAACAACTTGGCTAGCATGGAGTTGGTGGAGAAGCTATCTCTCACCACAAGACCACACCCCCATCCGTACTATATTCAGTGGTTTAACAATAGTGGTAAGATTAAGGTAACGCGTTCTGTTCGTGTGCACTTTAGCATTGCTGCATATACTGATTATGTTGATTGTGATGTGGTACCCATGCAAGCATGCTCTCTTTTACTGGGTAGACCATGGCAATTTGATAGGAATGTTGTACACCATGGTAGGACAAATCAGTTTACTCTAGTTCATCAGGATAAAAATATTGCTTTACTTCCTATGTCTCCTGAACAAATTGTGAAAGATGATCTTGCTAGAGCTAGTAAAGCAAAACAGGAGAAAAATAAGAGTGAGAATGAGATAGCAGCCAAAGAATTTGAGCACCAACATAAGACTAATAGCAAATCTTCTTCTGCTGTTTCTAATGAAATTAAATTGACTAGTCCAACTTTGCTTGCTACTAAGGTTGATATTTCAGATTTGGATGTTAGTCAATATGTGTGCTATGCTTTTGTGTGCAAAGAAGCTTTGTTTTCATTTGAGGAATTGCCTCCTTCTTTGCCTCCTGTTGTCACTGACCTTTTGCAGGAGTTTATTGACGTCTTTCCACAAGACGTACCACAGGGATTACCACCTATTCGAGGGATTGAGCATCAGATTGACTTAATTCCCGGTGCTTCGTTGCCCAACCGTGCGCCATACCGTACCAATCCGGAGGAGACGAAGGAGATTCAGCGTCAAGTACAAGAGCTACTCGACAAAGGTTACATACGTGAGTCCCTTAGTCCTTGTGCTGTTCCTGTTATATTAGTGCCTAAAAAGGATGGAACATGGCGTATGTGTGTTGATTGTCGAGCCATTAATAATATTACTATTCGTTATCGTCATCCTATTCCTAGGTTAGATGATATGCTTGATGAATTAAGTGGCTCTACCATGTTTTCCAAAGTTGATTTGCGTAGTGGATACCATCAAATTCGCATGAAATTAGGAGATGAATGGAAAACGGCTTTTAAAACTAAGTTTGGATTATATGAGTGGTTAGTCATGCCTTTTGGGTTAACTAATGCACCTAGCACTTTCATGAGATTAATGAACGAGGTTTTACGTGCTTTCATTGGACGATTTGTGGTAGTCTATTTTGATGATATACTGATTTATAGCAAATCTTTGGAGGAACATTTGGATCATTTACGTGTTGTTTTTATTGCTCTACGTAATGCACGTTTATTTGGTAACCTTGGGAAGTGCACCTTTTGCACCGACCGAGTATCGTTTCTTGGCTATGTTGTTACTCCACAGGGTATTGAAGTTGATAAAGCCAAGATCGAGGCGATTGAGAGTTGGCCGCAGCCCAAAACGGTCACACAAGTGAGGAGTTTTCTTGGCCTCGCTGGATTCTATAGGCGTTTTGTAAGAGATTTCAGCACCATTGCTGCCCCTCTCAATGAGCTTACACGCAAGGATGTGCCTTTTACTTGGGGTACCGCACAGGAAGAAGCTTTCACGGTATTGAAAGATAAGTTAACACATGCTCCTTTGCTCCAACTTCCTGATTTTAATAAGACTTTTGAGCTTGAATGCGATGCTAGTGGGATTGGTTTGGGAGGTGTGTTATTACAAGATGCTAAACCTGTTGCATACTTTTCTGAAAAATTGAGTGGGCCTAGTCTGAACTATTCTACTTATGATAAGGAATTATATGCTCTTGTTCGGACATTAGAAACTTGGCAACATTATTTATGGCCCAAAGAATTTGTTATACATTCTGATCATGAATCTCTGAAACACATAAGAAGTCAAGCAAAACTTAATCGTAGACATGCTAAGTGGGTTGAATTTATTGAGACTTTCCCTTATGTCATTAAACACAAGAAGGGGAAAGATAATATTATTGCTGATGCTTTGTCTCGTCGTTATACTATGCTTTCACAACTTGACTTCAAGATATTCGGTTTAGAGACAATCAAAGAACAATATGCAAATGATGCGGATTTTAAAGATGTATTGCAGAATTGTAGAGAGGGTAGAACATGGAACAAGTTTGTGCTTAATGATGGATTTGTGTTCCGTTCTAACAAGCTATGCATTCCAGCTAGCTCTATTCATCTTTTGTTGTTGCAGGAGGCGCATGGAGGAGGATTAATGGGACATTTTGGCGTGAAAAAGACGGAGGACGTACTTGCTACACATTTCTTTTGGCCAAAGATGAGACGGGATGTTGAGCGTTTTGTTGCTCGCTGCACTACATGTCAAAAAGCTAAGTCACGACTCAATCCTCATGGTTTATACATGCCTTTACCTGTACCTAGTGTTCCGTGGGAGGACATATCCATGGACTTTGTTTTAGGCTTGCCTCGAACAAAGAAGGGGAGGGATAGCATATTTGTTGTCGTGGATAGATTTTCTAAGATGGCACATTTTATACCATGTCATAAAAGCGATGATGCTGCTAATGTTGCTGATTTATTCTTTGGAGAGATTATTCGTTTACATGGTGTGCCCAATACTATTGTCTCGGATCGTGATACTAAGTTTCTTAGCCATTTTTGGAGATGCTTATGGGCTAAGTTGGGGACTAAACTACTTTTTAGTACTACATGTCATCCCCAAACTGATGGACAAACTGAAGTGGTCAATAGGACATTGTCTACTATGCTTAGGGCTGTTTTAAAAAGTAACTTGAAACTGTGGGAAGAATGTTTACCTCATATTGAATTTGCTTATAATCGTTCAGTGCATTCTACCACTAAAATGTGCCCTTTTTAGATTGTTTATGGTTTTCTACCTCGTGCACCTATTGATTTGCTGCCTCTTCCATCTTCGGAGAAGGTGAATTTTGATGCTAAGCAACGTGCTGAATTGATATTAAAAATGCATGAGTTAACTAAAGAAAACATTGAGCGCATGAATGCTAGATACAAGCTTGCTGGTGATAGGGGTCGAAAGCATGTTGTATTTGAACCAGGCGATCTTGTTTGGTTACATCTACGAAAAGATAGGTTTCCTGATTTGCGCAAGTCTAAGTTAATGCCACGAGCTGATGGTCCCTTTAAGGTTTTACAGAAAATTAATGATAATGCATATAAACTTGAGCTACCTGCAGATTTTGGGGTTAGTCCCACATTTAACATTGCAGATTTGAAACCTTATTTGGGAGAAGATGATGAGCTTCCGTCGAGGACGACTTCAATTCAAGAAGGGGAGGATGATGAGGACATCCCTACTAATGTTACACCCATACCTTCACCAACTACACATACTGGACCAGTTACTAGAGCACGTGCACGTCAACTAAATTATCAGGTACTTTCGTTTCTTGCGAATCCTTCTATTGTTCATGAACATATGATGCTGCCTAAATTAGATACTTTTGTTTTGTTTATGAATGAAGGACCTAGCATGGACAAGAAGGATGGTCATTGGAGCGGGATCAAGAATGGAGGAGAAGGTGCGCGCGGGGGAAAGTACAGTGGAGCTTCCAGTGGGGATTTTCGCACGTTGAAGCCACCATAAGGCATGCATGAAGGCTTGGACGGAATACACGAGATGCCACTTCATTATTTTCGTCCAAGAGAAATTATAGGTGTTGCGTCACCTTAATATTGGGCTGGGCCCATGTAATTTCGAAATACCACATTATAGGCTGTTTTTAGAGTCCGTATGTGTGGGGAAACCGAGTTAGGGTTGTTTTCGGACCCCACCTCCAAGGGGTCACGAAAATCCCCTCTGTTTCCCCATATATACAGCCCTTAGGGCGTCGTTTAGACTTGGGTTTTAATTAGATTTAAGTTAGCCATAGCCGCAACTTCGAGTTCTTCGTTTGTGTCGTCCGACCAGGCCAAGACCGCATTGGAACCCCAACTTCTGTTAATCTTTCATCTTATATTCGCAATATCCAGATTGCAATTCTTAGTTCTTGCTTGTTCTTCGATTGCTTGCAGGAATTGACCTTCGTGGTCAGGTTGATCGTGCATCCGCGGGATCAATAACCTCTCGGAGTTGGTTTAGCGATTGCTAAGGCGCAACGTCTTCGCACGTTCGTAGTCGGGTCGTGAAAGTCTACTCCACCAAAATCGATCTACACCATCTCATCGAAACATCGGGACACCTTCGCCTCTATCAAGGTGGGGGAGGAGCTGGAGTCCGAGGTGGCTCGGGTTCAAGCAGCGTCCGAGCAGCGCTCGAAGAACAACCAGGATCGCGAGTCGGTGCGGGAGGGGCTTACTCGGAACCGAAAAAGGGCTCACACTCCGAGTGGTGAGGAAGACGGTGGGAAGCTTCCTCCCTTGGGCCTCAGCTCTGGGAAGGTAGCGCCCATGAAGAAGAAGAAACTTGTCACTCTTGGGGGCCGAGAGGCTAATCCCGCAGGAGGTGCTGGTGCTGAAAGGGCCAAGGGGGTTGGATCTAGTTCGGCCAGGGTTGCTCCCCCGAGGCGTAGCTTGAAGACCGTTCACCCGTAATGCTGTTGCTTAACGTGTGCCTTTAAGGCTCTGTTAGTTTCTCGGACTCGTCCTTAGCTGTTCTTTTTCAGTGTTCGTCCGAGTGCTTCCGAGGCGTTGATCGGGATCGAGGAGGATCCCGAGGCTGAAGCTATGGAGGACGCTAGCACTTGTGAGGTGACTGATTTTCCTGGGATGGGCGCTATTCCAGAAGATACTGCGACTGTTGGTGAGAATTCGTCGTTGTTTTCTTTGTTGAGGCGTTTGTTGCTGTCGTCTATCGCTTTTAATTGTTTGTTGTTTCTGCTGCAGACATGGATGTTGACCCTGCTGTTGATCCTCCTGAGGTGACTGCTCCTGAGGGAACGGCAGCCTCTGGGTCTGGTTCCTGAGCTACCGCACCCGATGCTTCAGCTGGGGAGGCTGTCAAGGGGACCTCTGTCGCCTCGGCGGCTGTTCGGGGGAGTGAGCCTGCTAGTTCGGGGGCCATCCCCGTCGGGGCCCCAGTGGAGAGTGCTATCATTGGCGGATTGAAGGAGTCTTTGGTCAAGGCGACCCAGTTTGAGTTGCGGCTGTGGGAGCTGGCGTCTGAGGCTGAGCTGGTGAATTCAACATGCACGTAAGTACTTACGTAAGTTTTCCTACCCGCTGGGTGTAGCCCCCAAGGCTCCGAGTAACTTTGCGAAGTTATTCAGAGTCTTTAGATAGGAGGTTTGTAATTTCGTGAACTTCCAGTGGGAGCACTTCTTAGTGCACCCAGTGGGTGTAGCCCCCAAGGCTCCGAGTAACTTTGTGAAGTTATTCGGAGTCTTTTGATAGGAGGTTTTTATTTTGATGAACTTCCAGTGGGAGCACTTGATAGAGGCGAAGGTGTCCCGATGTTTCGATGAGATGGTGTAGATCGATTATGGTGGAGACGACTTTCACGATCCGACTACGAACGTGCGAAGACGTTGCGCCTTAGCGATCGCTAAACCAACTCCGAGAGGTTATTGATCCCGCGGATGCACGATCAACCTGACCACGAAGGTCTAATTCCTGCAAGCAATCGAAGAACAAGCAAGAACTAAGAATTGCAATCTGGATATTGCGAATATAAGATGAATGATTACGAAAGTTGGGGTTCCAATGAGGTCTTAACCTGGTCGGATGACACAAACGAAGAGCTCGAAGTTGCGGCTATGGCTAACTTTAATCTAATTAAAACCCAAGTCTAAACGACGCCCTAAGGGCTGTATATATGGGGGAACAGAGGGGATTTTCGTGACCCCTTGGAGGTGGGGTCCGAAAACAACCCTAACTCGGTTTCCCCACACATACGGACTCTAAAAACAGCCTATAATGTGGTATTTCGAAATTACATGGGCCCAGCCCAATATTAAGGTGACGCAGCACCTATAATTGCTCTTGGACGAAAATAATGAAGTGGCATCTCTTGTATTCCGTCCAAGCCTTCATGCATGCCTTATGGTGGCTTCAACGTGCGAAAATCCCCACTGGAAGCTCCACTGTACTTTCCCCCGCGCGCACCTTCTTCTCCATTCTTGATCCCGCTCCAATGACCATCCTTCTTGTCCATGCTAGGTCCTTCATTCATAAGCAAAACAAAAGTATCTAATTTAGGCAGCATCATATGTTCATGAACAATAGAAGGATTCGCAAGAAACGAAAGTACCTGATAATTTAGTTGACGTGCACGTGCTCTAGTAACTGGTCCAGTATGTGTAGTTGGTGAGGGTATGGGTGTAACATTAGTAGGGATGTCCTCATCATCCTCCCCTTCTTGAATTGAAGTCGTCCTCGACGGAAGCTCATCATCTTTTCCCAAATAAGGTTTCAAATCTGCAATGTTAAATGTGGGACTAACCCCAAAATCTGCAGGTAGCTCAAGTTTATATGCATTATCATTAATTTTCTGTAAAACCTTAAAGGGACCATCAGCTCGTGGCATTAACTTAGACTTGCGCAAATCAGGAAACCTATCTTTACGTAGATGTAACCAAACAAGATCTCCTGGTTCAAACACAACATGCTTTCGACCCCTATCACCAGCAAGCTTGTATCTAGCATTCATGCGCTCAATGTTTTCTTTAGTTAACTCATGCATTTTTAATATCAACTCAGCACGTTGCTTAGCATCAAAATTAACCTTCTCCGAAGATGGAAGAGGCAGCAAATCAATAGGTGCACGAGGTAGAAAACCATAAACAATCTCAAAAGGGCACATTTTAGTGGTAGAATGCACTGAACGATTATAAGCAAATTCAATATGAGGTAAACATTCTTCCCACAGTTTCAAGTTACTTTTTAAAACAGCCCTAAGCATGGTAGACAATGTCCTATTGACCACTTCAGTTTGTCCATCAGTTTGGGGATGACATGTAGTACTAAAAAGTAGTTTAGTCCCCAACTTAGCCCATAAGCATCTCCAAAAATGGCTAAGAAACTTTGTATCACGATCCGAGACAATAGTATTGGGTACACCATGTAAACGAATAATCTCTCCAAAGAATAAATCAGCAACATTAGCAGCATCATCGCTTTTATGACATGGTATAAAATGTGCCATCTTAGAAAATCTATCCACGACAACAAATATGCTATCCCTCCCCTTCTTTGTTCGAGGCAAGCCTAAAACAAAGTCCATGGATATGTCCTCCCACGGAACACTAGGTACAGGTAAAGGCATGTATAAACCATGAGGATTGAGTCGTGACTTAGCTTTTTGACATGTAGTGCAGCGAGCAACAAAACGCTCAACATCCCGTCTCATCTTTGGCCAAAAGAAATGTGTAGCAAGTACGTCCTCCGTCTTTTTCACGCCAAAATGTCCCATTAATCCTCCTCCATGCGCCTCCTGCAACAACAAAAGACGAATAGAGCTAGCTGGAATGCATAGCTTGTTAGAACGGAACACAAATCCATCATTAAGCACAAACTTGTTCCATGTTCTACCCTCTCTACAATTCTGCAATACATCTTTAAATTCCGCATCATTTACATATTGTTCTTTGATTGTCTCTAAACCGAATATCTTGAAGTCAAGTTGTGAAAGCATAGTATAACGACGAGACAAAGCATCAGCAATAATATTATCTTTCCCCTTCTTGTGTTTAATGACATAAGGGAAAGTCTCAATAAATTCAACCCACTTAGCATGTCTACGATTAAGTTTGGCTTGACTTCTTATGTGTTTCAAAGATTCACGATCAGAATGTATAACAAATTCTTTGGGCCATAAATAATGTTGCCAAGTTTCTAATGTCCGAACAAGAGCATATAATTCCTTATCATAAGTAGAATAGTTCAGACTAGGCCCACTCAATTTTTCAGAAAAGTATGCAACAGGTTTAGCATCTTGTAATAACACACCTCCCAAACCAATGCCACTAGCATCGCATTCAAGCTCAAAAGTCTTATTAAAATCAGGAAGTTGGAGCAAAGGAGCATGTGTTAACTTATCTTTCAATACCGTGAAAGCTTCTTCCTGTGCGGTACCCCAAGTAAAAGGCACATCCTTGCGTGTAAGCTCATTAAGAGGTGCAGCAATGGTGCTGAAATCTCTCACAAAACGCCTATAGAATCCAGCGAGGCCAAGAAAACTCCTCACTTGTGTGACCGTTTTGGGCTGCGGCCAACTCTCAATTGCCTCGATCTTGGCATGATCAACTTCAATTCCCTGCGGAGTAACAACATAGCCAAGAAACGATACTCGGTCGGTGCAAAAGGTGCACTTCCCAAGGTTACGAAATAAACGTGCATTACGTAGAGCAATAAAAACAGCACGTAAATGATTCAAATGTTCCTCCAAAGATTTGCTATAAATCAGTATATCATCAAAATAGACTACCACAAATCATCCAATGAAAGCACGTAAAACCTCGTTCATTAATCTCATAAAAGTGCTAGGTGCATTAGTTAACCCAAAAGGCATGACTAACCACTCATATAATCCAAACTTAGTTTTAAATGCCGTTTTCCATTCATCCCCTAATTTCATGCGAATTTGATGGTATCCACTACGCAAATCAACTTTGGAAAACATGGTAGAGCCACTTAATTCATCAAGCATATCATCTAACCTAGGAATAGGATGACGATAACGAATAGTAATATTATTAATGGCTCTACAATCAACACACATACGCCAAGTTCCATCCTTTTTAGGCACTAATATAACAGGAACAGCACAAGGACTAAGTGATTCACGTATGTAACCTTTGTCGAGTAGCTCTTGTACTTGACGCTGAATCTCCTTCGTCTCCTCCGGATTGGTACGGTATGGCGCACGGTTGGGCAGCGAAGCACCGGGAATTAAGTCAATCTGATGCTCAATCCCTCGAATAGGTGGTAATCCCGGTGGTACGTCTTGCGGAAAGACGTCAATAAATTCCTGCAAAAGGTCAGTGACAACAGGAGGCAAAGAAGGAGGCAATTCCTCAAATGAAAACAAAGCTTCTTTGCACACAAAAGCATAGCACACATATTGACTAACATCCAAATCTGAAATATCAACCTTAGTAGCAAGCAAAGTTGGACTAGTCAATTTAATTTCATTAGAAACAGCAGAAGAAGATTTGCTATTAGTCTTATGTTGTTGCTCAAATTCTTTAGCTGCTATCTCATTTTCACTCTTATTTTTCTCCTGTTTAGCTTTACTAGCTCTAGCAAGATCATCTTTCACAATTTGTTCAGGAGACATAGGAAGTAAAGCAATATGTTTATCCTGATGAACCAGAGTAAACTGATTTGTCCTACCATGGTGTACAACATTCCTATCAAATTGCCATGGTCTACCAAGTAAAAGAGAGCATGCTTGCATGGGTACCACATCACAATCAACATAATCAGCATAAGCAGCAATGCTAAAGTGCACACGAACAGAACGCGTTACCTTAATCTTACCACTATTGTTAAACCACTGAATATAGTACGGATGGGGGTGTGGTCTTGTGGTGAGAGATAGCTTCTCCACCAACTCCATGCTCGCCAAGTTGTTGCAACTCCCTCCGTCAATGATGATGCGAACCGAATGTTCTTTCACCACTCCCTTTGTGTGGAACAAATTATGCCTCTGGTTTTGCTCGGCCTTCGATACCTGCACACTTAACACACGTTGAGCAACCAAACTGATAGAGGCGAAAGTGTCCCGATGTTTCGATGAGATGGTGGAGATCGATTATGGTGGAGACGACTTTCACGATCCGACTACGAACGTGCGAAGACGTTGCGCCTTAGCGATCGCTAAACCAACTCCGAGAGGTTATTGATCCCGCGGATGCACGATCAACCTGACCACGAAGGTCTAATTCCTGCAAGCAATCGAAGAACAAGCAAGAACTAAGAATTGCAATCTGGATATTGCGAATATAAGATGAATGATTACGAAAGTTGGGGTTCCAATGAGGTCTTGGCCTGGTCGGATGACACAAACGAAAGAGCTCGAAGTTGCGGCTATGGCTAACTTAAATCTAATTAAAACCCAAGTCTAAACGACGCCCTAAGGGCTGTATATATGGGGGAACAGAGGGGATTTTCGTGACCCCTTGGAGGTGGGGTCCGAAAACAACCCTAACTCGGTTTCCCCACACATACGGACTCTAAAAACAGCCTATAATGTGGTATTTCGAAATTACATGGGCCCAGCCCAATTTTAAGGTGATGCAGCACCTATAATTGCCCTTGGACGAAAATAATGAAGTGGCATCTCGCGTATTTCGTCCAAGACTTCATGGGCAACTTATGGTGGCTTCAAAGTGCGATAATCACCACTGGAAGCTCCATTGTCCTTTCCCGCGTGCGCACCTTCTTCTCCATGCTTGATCCCGCTCCAATGACCATCCTTCTTGTCCATGCTAGGTCCTTCATTCATAAGCAAAACAAAAGTATCTAATTTAGGCAGCATCATATGTTCATGAACAATAGAAGGATTCGCAAGAAACGAAAGTACCTGATAATTTAGTTGACGTGTGCGTGCTCTAGTAACTGGTCCAGTATGTGTAGTTGGTGAAGATGTGGGTGTAACATTAGTAGAGATGTCCTCATCATCCTCCCCTTCTTGAATTGAAGTCGTCCTCGACGGAAGCTCATCATCTTCTCCCAAATAAGGTTTCAAATCTGCAATGTTAAATGTGGGACTAACCCCAAAATCTGCAGGTAGCTCAAGTTTATATGCATTATCATTAATTTTCTGTAAAACCTTAAAGGGACCGTCAGCTCGTGGCATTAACTTAGACTTGCGCAAATCAAGAAACCTATCTTTACGTAGATGTAACCAAACAAGATCTCCTGGTTCAAACACAACATGCTTTCTACCCTTATCACCAGCAAGCTTGTATCTAGCATTCATTTTCTCAATGTTTTCTTTAGTTAACTCATGCATTTTTAATATCAATTCAGCACGTTGCTTAGCATCAAAATTAACCTTCTCCGAAGATGGAAGAGGCAGCAAATCAATAGGTGCACGAGGTAGAAAACCATAAACAATCTCAAAAGGGCACATTTTAGTGGTAGAATGAAATGAACGATTAAAAGCAAATTCAATATGAGGTAAACATTCTTCCCACATTTTCAAGTTACTCTTTAAAACAGCCCTAAGCATAGTAGACAAAGTCCTATTGACTACTTCAGTTTGTCCATCAGTTTGGGGATGACAAGTAGTACTAAAAAGTAGTTTAGTCCCCAACTTAGCCCATAAGCATCTCCAAAAATGGCTAAGAAACTTAGTATCACGATCTGAGACAATAGTATTGGGCACACCATGTAAGCGAATAATCTCACGAAAGAATAAATCAGCAACATTAGCAGCATCATCGCTTTTATGACATGGTATAAAATGTGCCATCTTAGAAAATCTATCCACGACAACAAATATGCTATCCCTCCCATTCTTTGTTCGAGGCAAGCCTAAAACAAAGTCCATGGATATGTCCTCCCACGGAACACTAGGTACAGGTAAAGGCATGTATAAACCATGAGGATTGAGTCGTGACTTAGCTTTTTGACATGTAGTGGAGCGAGCAACAAAACGCTCAACATCCCGTCTCATCTTTGGCCAAAAGAAATGTGTAGCAAGTACGTCCTCCGTCTTCTTCACGCCAAAATGTCCCATTAATCCTCCTCCATGCGCCTCCTGCAACAACAAAAGACGAATAGAGCTAGCTGGAATGCATAGCTTGTTAGAACGGAACACAAACCCATCATTAAGCACAAACTTGTTCCATGTTCTACCCTCTCTACAATTCTGCAAAACATCTTTAAATTCTGCATCATGTACATATTGATCTTTGATTGTCTCTAAACCGAATATCTTGAAGTCAAGTTGGGAAAGCATAGTATAACGACGAGACAAAGCATCAGCAATAATATTATCTTTCCCCTTCTTGTGTTTAATGACATAAGGGAAAGTCTCAATAAATTCAACCCACTTAGCATGTCTACGATTAAGTTTTGCTTGACTTCTTATGTGTTTCAAAGATTCATGATCAGAATGTATAACAAATTCTTTGGGCCATAAATAATGTTGCCAAGTTTCTAATGTCCGAACAAGAGCATATAATTCCTTATCATAAGTAGAATAGTTCAGACTAGGCCCACTCAATTTTTCAGAAAAGTATGCAACAGGTTTAGCATCTTGTAATAACACACCTCCCAAACCAATACCACTAGCATCGCATTCAAGCTCAAAAGTCTTATTAAAATCAGGAAGTTGGAGCAAAGGAGCATGTGTTAACTTATCTTTCAATACCGTGAAGGCTTCTTCCTGTGCGGTACCCCAAGTAAAAGACACATCCTTGCGTGTAAGCTCATTGAGAGGTGCAGCAATGGTGCTGAAATCTCTCACAAAACGCCTATAGAATCCAGCGAGGCCAAGAAAACTCCTCACTTGTGTGACCGTTTTGGGTTGCGGCCAACTCTCAATCGCCTCGATCTTGGCTTTATCAACTTCAATTCCCTGCGGAGTAACAACATAGCCAAGAAACGATACTCGGTCGGTGCAAAAGGTGCACTTCCCAAGGTTACCAAATAAACGTGCATTACGTAGAGCAATAAAAACAGCACGTAAATGATCCAAATGTTCCTCCAAAGATTTGCTATAAATCAGTATATCATGAAAATAGACTACCACAAATCGTCCAATGAAAGCACGTAAAACCTCGTTTATTAATCTCATGAAAGTGCTAGGTGAATAGTTAACCCAAAAGGCATGACTAACCACTCATATAATCCAAACTTAGTTTTAAATGCCGTTTTCCATTCATCCCCTAATTTCATGCGAATTTGATGGTATCCACTACGCAAATCAACTTTGGAAAACATGGTAGAGCCACTTAATTCATCAAGCATATCATCTAACCTAGGAATAGGATGACGATAACGAATAGTAATATTATTAATGGCTCTACAATCAACACACATACGCCAAGTTCCATCCTTTTTAGGCACTAATATAACAGGAACAACACAAGGACTAAGGGATTCACGTATGTAACCTTTGTCGAGTAGCTCTTGTACTTGACGCTGAATGTCCTTCGTCTCCTCTGGATTGGTACGGTATGGCGCACGGTTGGGCAGCGAAGCATCGGGAATTAAGTCAATCTGATGCTCAATCCCTCGAATAGGTGGTAATCCCGGCGGTACGTCTTGTGGAAAGACGTCAATAAACTCCTGCAAAAGGTCAGTGACAACAGGAGGCAAAGAAGGAGGCAATTCCTCAAATGAAAACAAAGCTTCTTTGCACACAAAAGCATAGCACATATATTGACTAACATCCAAATCCGAAATATCAACCTTAGTAGCAAGGAAAGTTGGACTAGTCAATTTAATTTCATTAGAAACAGCAGAAGAAGATTTGCTAGTAGTCTTATGTTGTTGCTCAAATTCTTTAGCTGCTATCTCATTCTCACTCTTATTTTTCTCCTGTTTAGCTTTACTAGCTCTAGCAAGATCATCTTTCACAATTTGTTCAGGAGACATAGGAAGTAAAGCAATAGTTTTATCCTGATGAACCAGAGTAAACTGATTTGTCCTACCATGGTGTACAACATTCCTATCAAATTGCCATGGTCTACCAAGTAAAAGAGAGCATGCTTGCATGGGTACCACATCACAATCAACATAATCAGCATATGCAGCAATGCTAAAGTGCACACGAACAGAACGCGTTACCTTAATCTTACCACTATTGTTAAACCACTGAATATAGTACGGATGGGGGTGTGGTCTTGTGGTGAGAGATAGCTTCTCCACCAACTCCATGCTCGCCAAGTTGTTGCAACTCCCTCCGTCAATGATGATGCGAACCGAACGTTCTTTCACCACTCCCTTTGTGTGGAACAAATTATGCCTCTGGTTTTGCTCGGCCTTCGATACCTGCACACTTAACACACGTTGAGCAACCAAACTAGCATATTGATCTGCATCATCAGGAGCCATATACTCTATATCATGAGCATCATCATGGGCACCCTGTTCCTCGTGAGCAATGAGAACTAAAGTCTCCTCATCGTAGTCGCTCGCTGACTCATACCCACCATCCGCCGTAATAATCATCACACGCTTGGAGGGACAGTCTTTTGCGAAGTGACCTCCACCTTGGCACCTGCGACATTTAATATCACGATCTCGTGTTTGCCCTGTGGAAGCCATGGATGAAGAAGAACTCGCTGCTGGACCACTCTGTGCACCCTTGAATGGTGGCGCTGGCTGTTTTGGTGGCTCCCTGTAAGAATGAGCGGTTGAAGTAGATGGTGGTGCAGCAGTACGTGTGGATGTAGAAGGTCCACGCGATGTCCATGATGTATTTCGTCCTGCAGAAAAGTTAGGTCTCGTAGCGGCCTGTCGATCCTGCACTTCACGTTCAGCTTTACAAGCAAGATGAAACAAACGAGTAATAGTAGCATAGTCCTTGTATTCTAGAATAGTTTGTATCTCCCTGTTTAAGCCACCTATAAAACGTGCAAACATAGCTTCATTATCCTCTACTAGGCCACATCTAATCAATCCAGTTTGTAATTCTTGATAATATTCCTCTACAGAATTCTTTCCTTGTCTCAAACGCTGTAATTTTTGTAGCAATTCACGTTGATAATAAGGAGGAACCCAGCGAGTACGCATAGCATCTTTTAAAGCAGCCCAAGTAGCTGGAATATTATTAGCATGCAATCTACAATGTTCAGACCACCAAATAGATGCAAAACCCGTGAATTCACAAACAGCAGCAGTAACACGTCTATTCTCAGGATATTGTAAACATGTAAAGCGTTGTTCAGTTTCTAACTCCCAAGTAAGATAAGCATCAGGAATATATCTACCCTCAAACGGCTTAAGATTCAATTTAAGTTTAGGCACATGTTCATCATCGCGTACCTGAGGGGGTGGTTGGTGTCGACCGTGGCGAATGTTGGGACGTGGACGCCCAGCTGGCTGCTCATAGGCCGCTTCCTGTTCCACCTCCTCCTCGTAATCACCCTCGTAGTTGTCGTCCTGGCCGACATCAGAAGCAGCAGCAGTAGCAGCAACTGCAGCAGCCGCAGGAGCACCAGCAGCTTTTCCGCCCGGAAACAGAATACGTCGTGCACGTCGTGGTGGCGGTGGCTGTGCTGGAGCGGCCGCAGGTTGTTCAGACATCATTTGTGCAAATTTATCATGTAATGCTTTGTTTGTCATATTCTCCCAATCAGGTGCATCCCGCGCCACTTCATCATGGGATCCTGGCATGGTTAGCAGAAATAGAAAACACACAGAAGTATGATCCTACTTCGACTAATGGGATGTGGGGTGGTGGAAAGCACAAATCCGTCAAGCTTTTCTTCAGTTCTTACCGATTCTTACCTAGCAGCAGGTGGTGATGTACAACCAACGGGTCAAAACTCTCAGAGATGTGGTAGAGCGATGGCCAGGAGGTGTCAACCGCACGAAGTAGAATATATGTGGAGCTGTAGGTAGGTTTGACAAATATGGTAGCAAAAAGCTCAACAGTAATCAAAACAGAGATGCAAAGTTGAATAAACACTCAACGTCGGTACTGTGCTGATCCTAGGCTAGACCGTACTAGAGACGCGAGCCTAAAACACCAACGAAAGCACGGCGCGGCACGTAATCAACTGAGAAGCACACTCTGAATTTTTTTTTTCTCTTTTTTTTTTTTTTTTTTTTTGCTTTTTTTTTTGCGATGCGGGACTGCGGTGGCTGAAAAAGTGCGAAAAAAGCACTATGGTGGCGAACGTCTCAAAATGAGTTTCTGGACCTAAGGAACGTATGGGCACGAAATTTTTTCACCCCTGAAATTTTTGGCCTAAAAACTGCTCTGAAAAGCGTGCCAGACTCTAACAACTCAAAACTAATCTGGCTACAGAGAGATCAGGATCCTTACTGATGGTGGAACTCAACTCGGACTCGTGAGACGTGGTGGTGTCTATGGACTCGGCTTGGCGGAACTTGGTGGTGTATCTGCACTTGGATTGGCGGAACGTGGTAGGATGACTACTGTGCGGCGGCGACGTGGCAAACTGTGATCAGAACTCGAAACTCTAAGGGAACTAGACGCTAAGATCAGCAACTTGACACAACGATGCAACCGTCAATTCAACAAGGCAAGCTACTGTAAAGAAAACTGGATAAGGGCTCGGACTGTTTTGGAACGTGATGATCTAACCCTAATTTTGTTTTTGGCTTTTTCGTGGACTGTAGGGATGAAGAACAGAACCAATCTAGACTATGAAAACTGGTAAATCTCACCGAGCAACCTGGAAATCTGATACCACTTGATAGAGGCGAAGGTGTCCCGATATTTCGATGAGATGGTGGAGATCGATTATGGTGGAGTAGACTTTCACGACCCGACTACGAACGTGCGAAGACGTTGCGCCTTAGCGATCGCTAAACCAACTCCAAGAGGTTATTGATCCCGCGGATGCACGATCAACCTGACCACGAAGGTCTAATTCCTGCAAGCAATCGAAGAATAAGTAAGAACTAAGAATTGCAATCTGGATATTGCGAATATAAGATGAAAGATTACGAAAGTTGGGGTTCCAATGAGGTCTTGGCCTGGTCGGATGACACAAACGAAGAGCTCGAAGTTGCGGCTATGGCTAACTTAAATCTAATTAAAACCCAAGTCTAAACGACGCCCTAAGGGCTGTATATATGGGGGAACAGAGGGGATTTTCGTGACCCCTTGGAGGTGGGGTCCGAAAACAACCCTAACTCGGTTTCCCCACACATACGGACTCTAAAAACAGCCTATAAGGTAGTATTTCGAAATTACATGGGCCCAGCCCAATATTAAGGTGACGCAGCACCTATAATTGCCCTTGGACGAAAATAATGAAGTGGCATCTCGCGTATTTCGTCCAAGACTTCATGCGCGCCTTATGGTGGCTTCAAAGTGCGATAATCACCACGGGAAGCTCCGCTGTCCTTTCCCATGCGCGCACCTTCTTCTCCGTGCTTGATCCCGCTCCAATGACCATCCTTCTTGTCCATGCTAGGTCCTTCATTCATAAGCAAAACAAAAGTATCTAATTTAGGCAGTATCATATGTTCATGAACAATAGAAGGATTCGCAAGAAACGAAAGTACCTGATAATTTAGTTGACGTGCACGAGCTCTAGTAACTGGTCCAATATGTGTAGTTGGTGAGGATATGGGTGTAACATTAGTAGGGATGTCCTCATCAGGCAACTTATGGTGGCTTCAAAGTGCGATAATCACCACTGGAAGCTCCATTGTCCTTTCCCGCGCGCGCACCTTCTTTTCCATGCTTGATCCCGCTCCAATGACCATCCTTCTTGTCCATGCTAGGTCCTTCATTCATAAGCAAAACAAAAGTATCTAATTTAGGCAGCATCATATGTTCATGAACAATAGAAGGATTCGCACGAAACGAAAGTACCTGATAATTTAGTTGACGTGCGCGTGCTCTAGTAACTGGTCCAGTATGTGTAGTTGGTGAAGATGTGGGTGTAACATTAGTAGAGATGTCCTCATCACAAACTAGCATATTTATCTGCATCATCAGGAGTCATATACTCTATATCATGAGCATCATCATGGGCACCCTATTCCTCATGAGCAATGAGAACTAGAGTCTCCTCATCATAGTCACTCGCTGAGTCATACCCACCATCCGCCGTAATAGTCATCACACGCTTGGAGGGACAGTCTTTTGCGAAGTGACCTCCACCTTGGCACCTGCGACATTTAATATCACGATTTCGTGTTTGCCCTGTGGACGCCATGGATGAAGAAGAACTCGCAGCTGGACCACTCTGTGCACCCTTGAATGGTGGCGCTGGCTGTTTTGGTGGCTCCCTGTAAGAATGAGCGGCTGAAGTAGATGGTGGTGCAGCAGGACGTGTGAATGTAGAAGCTCCACGCGATGTCCATGATGTATTTCGTCCTGCAGAAAAGTTAGGTCTCGTAGCGGCCTGTCGATCCTGCACTTCACGTTCAGCTTTACAAGCAAGATGAAACAAACGAGTGATAGTAGCAAAGTCCTTGTATTCTAGAATAGTTTGTATCTCCCTGTTTAAGCCACCCATAAAACGTGCAAGCATAGCTTCATTATCCTCTACTAGGCCACATCTAATCAATCCAGTTTGTAATTCTTGATAATATTCCTCTACAGAATTTTTTCCTTGTCTCAAACGCTGTAATTTTTGTAACAATTCACGTTGATAATAAGGAGGAACCCAGCGAGTACGCATAGCATCTTTTAAAGCAGCCCAAGTAGTTGGAATATTATTAGCATGCAATCTACATTGTTCAGACCACCAAATAGATGCAAAGCCCGTGAATTCACAAACAGCAGCAGTAACACGTCTATTCTCAGGATATTGTAAACATGTAAAACGTTGTTCAGTTTCTAACTCCCAAGTAAGATAAGCATCAGGAATATATCTACCCTCAAACGGCTTAAGATTCAATTTAAGTTTAGGCACATGTTCATCATCGCGTACCTGAGGGGGTGGTTGGTGTCGACCGTGGCGAATGTTGCGACGTGGACGTCCAGCTGGCTGCTCATAGGCCGCTTCCTTTTCCACCTCCTCCTCGTAATCACCCTCGTAGTTGTCGTCCTGGACGACGTCAGAAGCAGCAGCAGCAGCAGTAGCAGCAACTGCAGCAGCAGGAGGAGCACCAATACCAGCAGCTTGTCCTCGCGGAAACAGAATACGTCGTGCACGTGGTAGTGGCGGTGGCTGTGGCTGTGCTGAAGGTAGGCGTGCGATCAACTCAGTAAACTTGGCGTCGAGCTTGGTGTCGATCATCTTCTCCACGCCATCAATCGCCTCTGTAAATCTGGTCTCGATGTCCTGCACCTGTTGAGACATCATACGTGCAAATTTATCATGTAGCTCCTTGTTTGTCATGTTCTCCCAATCGGGTGCATCCCGCGCCACTTCATCATGTGATCCTGGCATGGTTAGCAGAAATAGAAAACACACAGGAATATGATCCTACTTCTACTAATGGGATGGATGTGGGGTGGTGGAAAGCACAAATCCGTCAAGCTTTTCTTACGTTCTTACCGATTCTTACCTAGCAGCAGGTGGTGATGTACAACCAACGGGTCAAAACTCTCAGAGATATGGTAGAGCGATGGCCAGGAGGTGTCAAAACGCACGATGTAGGATATATGTGGAGCTGTAGGTAGGCTTGACAAATATGGTATCAAAAAGATCAACAGTAATCAAAACAGAGATGCAAAGCTGAATAAACACTCAACGTCGGTACTGTGCTGATCCTATTCTAGACCGTACTAGAGACGCGAGCCTAAAACACCAATGAAAGCACGGCGCGACACGTAACAATCGTGAAGCACACTCTGAATTTTTTATTTTCTCTCTTTTTTTTTTCTTTTTTTTTTGCTCTTTTTTTTTGCGATGCGGGACTGCGGTGGCTGAAAAAGTGCGAAAAAATCACTATGGTGGCGAACGTCTCAAAACGAGTTTCTGGACCTAAGGAACGTATGGGCACGAAATTTTTTTACCCCTGAAAATTTTGGCCTAAAAACTGCTCTGGAAAGCGTGCCAGACTCTTCTACGTACGACAAAAGATTGGTGAAATCCGACTCTAATCAACTCAAAACTATTCTGGCTACGGAGATATCAGGAACCGTACTGATGGTGGAACTCAACTCGGACTCGTGAGACGTGGTGGTGTATATGGACTCTGCTTGGCGGAACGTGGTGGTGTATCTGGACTCGGATTGGCGGAACGTGGTAGGATGACTACTGGTGCGGGGGCGACGTGGAAAACTGTGATCAGAACTCGAAACTCTAAGGGAACTAGACGCTAAGATCAGCAACTTGACACAACGATGCAACCGTAAATTCAACAAAGCAAGTACTGAAGAGAAAACTGGAGAAAGGCTAGGACTGTCTTGGGACGTGATGATCTAACCCTAATTTTTTTTGTTGGCTTTTTCGTGGACTGTAGGTATGAAGAACAGAACCAATCTAGACTATGAAAACTGGTAAATCTCACCGATCAACCTAGAAATCTGATACCACTTGATAGAGGCGAAGGTGTCCCGATGTTTCGATGAGATGGTGTAGATCGATTATGGTGGAGACGACTTTCACGATCCGACTACGAACGTGCGAAGACGTTGCGCCTTAGCGATCGCTAAACCAACTCCGATAGGTTATTGATCCCGCGGATGCACGATCAACCTGACCACGAAGGTCTAATTCCTGCAAGCAATCGAAGAACAAGCAAGAACTAAGAATTGCAATCTGGATATTGCGAATATAAGATGAATGATTACGAAAGTTGGGGTTCCAATGAGGTCTTGACCTGGTCGGATGACACAAACGAAGAGCTCGAAGTTGCGGCTATGGCTAACTTTAATCTAATTAAAACCCAAGTCTAAACGACGCCCTAAGGGCTGTATATATGGGGGAACAGAGGGGATTGTCGTGACCCCTTGGAGGTGGGGTCCGAAAACAACCCTAACTCGGTTTCCCCACACATACGGACTCTAAAAACAGCCTATAATGTGGTATTTCGAAATTACATGGGCCCAGCCCAATATTAAGGTGACGCAGCACCTATAATTGCTCTTGGACGAAAATAATGAAGTGGCATCTCGTGTATTCCGTCCAAGCCTTCATGCATGCCTTATGGTGGCTTCAACGTGCGAAAATCCCCACTGGAAGCTCCACTGTACTTTCCCCCGCGCGCACCTTCTTCTCCATTCTTGATCCCGCTCCAATGACCATCCTTCTTGTCCATGCTAGGTCCTTCATTCATAAGCAAAACAAAAGTATCTAATTTAGGCAGCATCATATGTTCATGAACAATAGAAGGATTCGCAAGAAACGAAAGTACCTGATAATTTAGTTGACGTGCACGTGCTCTAGTAACTGTTCCAGTATGTGTAGTTGGTGAGGGTATGGGTGTAACATTAGTAGGGATGTCCTCATCAGCACTTCTTAGTGCACCCAATGGGTGTAGCCCCCAAGGCTCCGAGTAACTTTGTGAAGTTATTCGGAGTATTTTTATAGGAGGTTTTTATTTTGATTATGGTATTCCTCTTGTCTTCGGAGGAGGCATGCAAGCTTGGGTCGGCCTTCATGAAGTTGCAGGGGGAAAGTGTTGCCACCAAGAGTGCATACGAAGCGCTTCTTGAAGAGCATAACAAACTGAAGAAACAGCATGCTGAGGATAATGGTAACAGTTCTTGAGTGTCCAAACTGCCATCATTCTTCCTCTTGTTCTTGCGTCTAACGTTTTGCTTGCAGAGGCGGCGAAGAAGGCCTTTGATGCAAAAGTAAAGGAGAACGATGATTTTGTGGCCAAGATGAAGAAGGAAATAGACCAGGTTGAGAAGAGAGCCAAGGCTCACAAAGCTTTGGAGACCAGTCTCCATTACTATAAGCAGGCGGTGAAGGAGAATGAATCTTGCATCTCTAGGCTGGAGTCTGACTTGGAAAAGCTTTCCGAGCTGCGTGTCGAGGATGCAAAGAAACATGAAGCCGAGTTGGAAACCACTCGGAAAGCAGTGAAGGCGGCTGAAGAGTATTGTGCTGGGCGGTTCGCCGTTTTCAGTGAGACCTTGTCTGGTGAGTATTTTACTGTCCGAGCTTTGTAAGGAGTTGTGGTCCGTTCTTGGATTATTTACCCGTCTGCTCTATTGGTGTAGCGTATGGTACAGATCCAACTGCCGAGCGGGCGCGCATGGCTGACTTTGCTGAAATCATGAAGAGAGATAACTATTCTCCAATTACCACAAAATTTTCTTTGGCTCGAGGGTTGCTGACCATGAGGTGCGCCAAAGCGAAGAAATTTGCTGAGGAGGTTATGGGTGCTACTCTGGCTTGTAAGAGCAAGCTGACGCCTGAAGAAGAGAGCAGAGTGAAGCTGGATACTGTTGTACCCGTTCTGCAGGAGGCTCGACACCAGGTGGCCCGCTAGAAACGCTCAGCGGCGTGGAGTGGTGCTGATAGAGGCGGGGTGTCCCGATCTTTCGATGAGATGATAACTATGATTTGATGGAGTCGACTTTGACGATCCGACTACAAACGTGCAACGACGTTGCACCTTAGCAATCGCTAAACCAATCTTCTGAAGGTTATTGACCACGCCGGAGCACGATCAACCTGACCACGAAGGTCTAGTGCCTGCAAGCAATCGAAGAACCAGCAAGAACTATGATAAAGCAATCTGAATATTGCGAATATGTAGATGAGGTATGAATAAAGTTGGGATTCCGAAAGCGGTCTTGATCTGGTCGTTGGACACAAACCGAGTACACGAAGATGCAGCAATTAGCCAAGCAGTCTTTTTAACTAAAAGAAATCCAAAGAAAAACCCTAGGGGTTGATCTACTTATATAGGACTAAAGGGTGGAGGCCAAGGGGGTGGAAGGACGTCCCAAGGAGTCCTAAAACTAAACCTAGGTCGTACAAGGCACTTGGGCCCATGTGGAGGTGATGCAACACCTATTGAGTTGGACTTTGATTCGGATTCTGCTGCTGGGTCGCACCGTTTTTGCAATATCTCCACGCTCCGAAGGAATTTGAAGGTGAAACCAATTGCGTTGGAAACTAGACGAGATAAGCTATCACCAGAAAAAAGAATCACCCAATTTGGAGTTCGTATGTAGAAACGGAGGCTGTTTGAAGTTTGGTATATCTCTGCAGTCCGAATCTGAGTCCATGACATGAAAGACTTGGTCTCTATCTTCTCTTGGGCCAAAAGTGACGTGAAATAACTTCTTGTATAGCACACAATCATGCCCCTTTGTATTGACTTCATTTCTTGATCAAATATAGAGGAATTAATGGTCATATCCATGATAATTATGTCCTCGTCATCTTCATGCTTGAACATGCTCCAATGCTCATCCTTCTTGTCCATGCTAGGTCCTTCATTTGTCAGCAACAGAAATATATCGACGTTAGGCAGCATCATATTCACATGAACATTAGAAACATTATCAAGAAGCGAAAGTACCTGATAATTTAATTGGTGTGCACGATCTCTAGTAATTGGTCCAGTAGGTATATTAGCAGGGGTTGTGGTTGTAACTATGGTAGTCATGTCCTCATCATCCTCCCCTTCTTGAAAATAAAGCCGTCCCCGGCGTTTCTTAATCTGAAATGTGGCTAACAAAAGAGACAAGGTGTACATGTTGTATATATATATGTCATCCATTCTTACTTCCCTTAGTTTTTGGACATGTAACACATGTATATATGAGTAACTTTCGTATGTTGTGAAATATAAACATATATGATCATCACAATACATAAACGATAGGAAAGTATTGCAACTCAGTTTGCATATATAAGTGAAGCTCTTATTCATATCTAAAGATGTACAGTGCTCATCATTAAACCATCCCAATACTGGTGAAGAAACGTTAATGTTTTTCGAAGGACATGCTACAACAGGCTTAACTAAGTAGTCATGCAACAAGTCATTCGACGCAGAATCATCACCAAGATTAGAGGTCATATCAAAATGATTAAGCATTGGCAGTTTCATAATAGTAACATGATTATCCAAAATAGATGGTGTGCTCAAATCAATAGGTAACTCAAGACATGATGTATTCAAGTCTATTAGGCAAGCAACATCTTCATGTGAAGTTATGACATTCTCAAAAATTGGTTGTGTGATGAAACTACTGGATAGCTCAACACATGTTGCTTTTAAATCAGCAAGGTTCTCATGTGGAGGGGAAAGATCCATACCTTTTTCATTACCTTTTTGTGATGATAGATCAGATATTGGAGGAGTGCTTACGACAATTGATGTGGTTATGGTAGTGCTCATAGTGGTTGAAGGAACAACCTTCTCAACTCGTGGTATTTGCACATTCCGCTTGTTCGTCTTCTGGGCAACACGTCTGTCGATTTCCTGTTCAGCTTTACAAGCAAGACGAAACAAACGATCCATAGGATAACACTTTTCATGAATTAGGATATCCTGAATGTCACGGTTTAAACCTTTCCAAAATATGTCCATGAAATATTCTTCACTTTCCTCTAAAAGAGAATGCAAGAATGTATTTTCTAAAGCATCATAATATTCTGAAACAATTTTAGTACCTTGTTTAATTTTTTTTAATTTCCTAACCTTGTCACGAGTATAATAAGAGGGAACGAATCTATATCGCATAGCAAGTTTGAGATCATTCCAAGTATTAGGTATATAATCAGGATATAAACTACAATATTCATTCCACCAAATAGAAGCAAAATCTTTGAAAGCACTAATTGCAGTTTTTACTTTCTTATGCTCAAGAAAATTATGGGAAACAAATATATCATTTATTTCAAACTCCCACTCAATGTATAAATCAGGTCTTAGACGTCCATGAAAGTGTGGTATAGAAACAATAAACTGATCATGTGCATGCTTATGTGTGTTTACCTTTTGCAGTGACTGTTGTGTAGTTGTAGGTGGTGGCAAATCTCCAACTATAGTTGCCGCCCAAGAAGATCTAACTCCAGAACCTGCCATGATTAGTAGAAAACAAGAAACAAATCACAAGTATATGTCCCTATGAACTACTAGGATGTGGTGGTAAAACGCTCACAGGATAGCAAATATCAATGTCTTACTAGTTCTTACCATGCAGCAGGTGGTGATCGGCAACCAACGGTGTCAAAGAACTCCAAAGATTAAGTAGAGCGATTGCCAGGTGAACGCACGTATACACGATGTAGAAATATGTGGAGCTTGGAAGGCTTTAATATGGTGGCAAAAATATCAGCAATAATCAATTCAGAGATGCAAAATTGAATTAATGCTCAACGACGATACTGTGCTGGTCCTAGTCTAGACCAGACTAGAGACGCGAGCCTAGAACACTAAAGTGGTCACGGCGTAGCACAACTAGCAGCAATGAATGATATGAAGTAGCTCTGAATAGCAAGATATAAGTGAAGATCATCAACAGAGCAAAGATAATGGTGAAAATAGGCTCCAAATCAAGATACACCAATATTCTCGCTACAACTTTCCTCTGAAATATATTTCCTAATTTTTTGATATTTTTCCTCCAATAGGGCACTGACTTAAGCTTTCCTACGCAATAAGAATTACTCAATTTAGAGTTCGGATGAGGTGTCAAAAAAATTGAGAATCAGCCCGAAATCTGACAAAAACTGTGTTCGGAAACTTTAGAGGTCAAAAAGTCCGTCTTAGAAGCCGATCTGGAGTTTCAAATAACACACTAACTCCAGAACTATTTAGAAGCGGCTCGAAAATATCTTTAATTTGAGTACTAGTGGAGCCAAAACGGACTTCGGATGACAAAGTTATGCCCGTTTTAGTGGACACTGCTCAAAACTGATTCCGACGAGATTTAAAATACGAGTTCAACTAGAGATAGATCCGAAATTTTTCTTCTTTTTTCTCTTTTTTCCTTTTTTTTTTCTTTTTTTCCTTTTTCTTTTTTTTTCTCTCTTTTTTCAACTCTTTTTTCTCTCTTTTTCTATGGTGGATGGTAGAAGTAGGCAGCGGATGGGATGATGGTGCAGCGGCGGTGGTGACTAACGTGAACAGAACTCGAAACTCTAAAGGACTAGATACTAAGACCAGCAACTGAACACGACGATGCAACCGATAATTCAATAAAGCAAAGCACCGAAAAGAAAATTGCGAAGTCTCAGATTGGTTTGGATATGATGATCTAATACTATTTTTATGGCTTTTTGTGTGGATGATAGGTGATAAAAAAACAGATCTAATATATGGATGTGGAATTCTCACCGAGCAACCTGAAAACTGATACCACTTGATAGAGGCGGGGTGTCCCGATCTTTCGATGAGATGATAACTATGATTTGATGGAGTCGACTTTGACGATCCGACTACAAACGTGCAACGACGTTGCGCCTTAGCAATCGCTAAACCAATCTTCTGAAGGTTATTGACCACGCCGGAGCACGATCAACCTGACCACGAAGGTCTAGTGCCTGCAAGCAATCGAAGAACCAGCAAGAACTATGATAAAGCAATATGAATATTGCGAATATGTAGATGAGGTATGAATAAAGTTGGGATTCCGAAAGCGGTCTTGATCTGGTCGTTGGACACAAACCGAGTACACGAAGATGCAGCAATTAGCCAAGCAGTCTTTTTAACTAAAAGAAATCCAAAGAAAAACCCTAGGGGTTGATCTACTTATATAGGACTAAAGGGTGGAGGCCAAGGGGGTGGAAGGACGTCCCAAGGAGTCCTAAAACTAAACCTAGGTCGTACAAGACACTTGGGCCCATGTGGAGGTGATGCAACACCTATTGAGTTGGACTTTGATTCGGATTCTGCTGCTGGGTTGCACCGTTTTTGCAATATCTCCACGCTCCGAAGGAATTTGAAGGTGAAACCAATTGCGTTGGAAACTAGACGAGATAAGCTATCACCAGAAAAACGAATCACCAAATTTGGAGTTCGTATGTAGAAACGGCGGCTGTTTGAAGTTTGGTATATCTCTGCAGTCCGAATCTGAGTCCATGACGTGAAAGACTTGGTCTCTATCTTCTCTTGGGCCAAAAGTGACGTGAACTAACTTCTTGTACAGCACACAATCATGCCCCTTTGTATTGACTTCATTTCTTGATCAAATATAGAGGAATTAATGGTCATATCCATGATAATTATGTCCTCGTCATCTTCATGCTTGAACATGCTCCAATGCTCATCCTTCTTGTCCATGCTAGGTCCTTCATTTGTCAGCAACAGAAATATATCGACGTTAGGCAGCATCATATTCACATGAACATTAGAAACATTATCAAGAAGCGAAAGTACCTGATAATTTAATTGGTGTGCACGATCTCTAGTAATTGGTCCAGTAGGTATATTGGCAGGGGTTGTGGTTGTAACTATGGTAGTCATGTCCTCATCAGGTGCGAATTATGCACTGGCTTTGACCAAGGCGCATTTTCCGGAGCGGGTCCATAATCTTGAGCGAGTTGGTGGCGGAGATCCGAAAGAAGGTGAAAGCTGCACCTCCTTGCCGCGCTATGCTGAGACTGCTAGCCGAATCGCACTGATGCCCGATCTCGATTTCTTCGTTGAGTCAACTGGTGTAACCAGTGAGTCGGACGAGGCGGGCGAGGAATGAATGGATTGTCTTAAAAAACAGTTGCTTGATATTTGCCTCGGTAGGCCGAGTGGGTTTGTAATAAGGTGCACTTTGTGGTTGTGTCGTGACACTCCGTCGTTTGGGTGATGAACTCGTGCTCTGTTTCTCTGCTTGGAATGAGTTTTCCTTCCGACTTGCCTTTGTGAAGGTTCGAAGTTTTTATAGCTTTAAGCAGCCCCCAAGCCTCTTTAGGCTTGAGAGTACTTAACATTAGTTTTCTAAGTTCTCGTCTGAGCTGCGCACAGCTCGGATGGAAAACCTGATTGATAGTGTTCGTCCAAGCTGCTCGCAGCTCAGAAGAAAACCTGTTTTTGTAGCTTTAAGCATCCCCCAAGCCTCCTTAGGTATGAGAGTACTTAGGAATTTTTTTCTATTGAAGATCTTGTATACAAGGTCCTCAATGCAGATGATGTTGTGCTTCCTCAAGCCTTTGGGGCGTTGGTGAGCACTTAACATTAGTTTTCTAAGTTCTCGTCCGAGCTGCGCACAGCTCGGATGGAAAACCTGATTGATAGTGTTCGTCCGAGCTGCTCGTAGCTTGGAAAAAAACCCTATTTTTATAGCTTTAAGCAGCCCTCAGGCCTCTTGAGGATTGAGAGTGCTTAGAATTTTTTTCTATTGAAGATCTTGTATACAAGGTCCTCAATGCAGATGATGTTGTGCTTCCTCAAGCCGTTGGGGCGTTGGTGAGCACTTAACATTAGTTTTCTAAGTTCTCGTCCGAGCTGCGAACAGCTCGGATGGAAAACCTGATTGATAGTGTTCGTCCGAGCTGCGCGCAGCTCGGAAGAAAACCTGTTTTTATAGCTTTAAGCAGCCCCCAGGCCTCTTGAGGCTTGAGAATGCTTAGAAATTTTTTCTATTGAAGATCTTGTATACAAGGTCCTCAATGCAGATGATGTTGTGCTTCCTCAAGCCGTTGGGGCATTGGTGAGCACTTAACATTAGTTTTATAAGTTCATGTCCGAGCTGCGCACAGCTCGGATGGAAAACCTGATTGATAGTGTTCGTCCGAGCTGAGCGCAGCTCGGAAGAAAACCTGTTTTTATAGCTTTAAGAAGCCCCCAGGCCTCTTGAGGCTTGAGAATACTTAGAAATTTTTTCTATTGAAGATCTTGTATACAAGGTCCTCAATACAGATGATGTTGTGCTTCCTCAAGCCGTTGGGGCGTTGGTGAGCACTTAAAATTAGTTTTCTAAGTTCTCGTCTGAGCTGCGCATAGCTCGGATGGAAAACCTGATTGATATTGTTCGTCCGAGCTGCGCGCAGCTCAGAAGAAAACCTGTTTTTATAGCTTTAAGAAGCCCCCAGGCCTCTTGAGGCTTGAGAATACTTAGAAAATTTTTCTATTGAAGATCTTGTATACAAGGTCCTCAATGCAGATGATGTTGTGTTTCCTCAAGCCGTTGGGGCGTTGGTGAGCACTTAACATTAGTTTTCTAAGTTCTCGTCTGAGCTGCGCATAGCTCGGATGGAAAACCTGATTGATAGTGTTCGTCTGAGCTGCGGGCAGCTCGGAAGAAAACCTGTTTTTATAGCTTTAAGCAGCCCCCAGGCCTCTTGAGGCTTGAGAATACTTAGAAATTTTTTCTATTGAAGATCTTGTATACAAGGTCCTCAATGCAGATGATGTTGTGCTTCCTCAAGCCGTTGGGGCGTTGGTGAGCACTTAACATTAGTTTTCTAAGTTCTCGTCTGAGCTGCGCATAGCTCGGATGGAAAACCTGATTGATAGTGTTCGTCCGAGCTGCGCGCAGCTTGGAAGAAAACCTGTTTTTATGTAATGAAAACGAATGGAATAAGGCGCGCTAGGCGTATAAGTAATTTTTATTCGTATCTTACAAGCTTTCTCATGCATAGAATCGGCGCAGTAACTGGGCGTTCCAGGCATGAGGCTCTTCTATCTTATTGGTTACATCATACAGGTGATAGGCCCCATTGTGCAGTACTCTCGAGATGATAAACGGGCCTTCCCTTGGGGGAGCTAATTTGTGATCCGAAGTTTGCTTGATGCGAAGTACCATGTCGCCTTCTTGGAAGGGGAGAGCTCGGACTTGTCGGTCGTGATATCGGCGAAGGTCTTTCTGATAAAACTTCGAGCGGGTGAGAGCTAAATTTCGTTCCTCTTCCAGGAGGTCAACGCCGTCCTGCCGTGCTTCTTCGGCTTCAGCTTCTGTGTACTGGCTTATATGGGGTGCATTGTGCTTGAGGTCACTCGGAAGGACTGCTTCTGAGCCGTAGACAAGGAAGAAGGGGGTTGACCGAGTTGAGCGATTGGGAGTTGTGCGCAATCCCCACAAGACTGAAGGGAGTTCATCAACCCAGGCGCCCGCTGCTTCCTTTAGTTCCCGGAGGAGCCGAGGCTTGATTCCTTTGAGTATTAGTCCGTTGGCTCGCTCGACTTAGCCATTAGACTGTGGGTGTGCGACTGAGGCGAAGTTGACCTGGATGCCATTGGACCAACAGAATTTCTTGAATTCGGCTAAATTGAAGTTCGATCCATTATCAGTAATGATGTCATGCGGGACGCCGAACCGATGGATGATGCCCTGCATAAAGCTGACTGCTGTAGCGGAGTCTTGGTTCTTGATAGGCTTTGCTTCTATCCATTTTGTAAACTTGTCTACGGCGACCAGAATGTGGGTGAAGCCATGCTTGCCCGTTCGGAGTGGTCCGATCATATCCAATCCCCATACTGCAAATGGCTAGGCTAGGGGGATGGTCTTCAGCTCGGAAGCTGGTTTGCGAGGCTGGTTGGCGTAAAACTGGCAGCCCTCGCAATGGTCCACGATGTACCGGGCATCGCTGAGGGCGTCGTGCCAGAAGAAACCAGCTCGGTAAGCTTTTTCCACTAACGTCCGACTTGAAGCATGATGACCACAATCTCCCGAGTGGATTTCTTGCAGTATGCAGCGGCCTTCTTCCTCGGAGATGCATCGCTGGGGGACATGAGTGATGCTGTTCTTGTACGGTTCTCCGCTGATCTCCGAGTAGGACTTGGATTTGCAGACTATCTGTTTGGCTTCTACCTCGTCGTCGGGCAACTCTTGTTTTTGCAGATAGTCAAGGATTGGGCGTGTCCACTCGGGGGGAATGACCTCCACATCAAACACCATGTCAACTACTGCGGGTATGTCTTCTTTGCTGGGGATGCTCTTGTCAGGTAGCATGTCTGGATCTGCCTCCAGGAAGGGATCTTCTTTGACTGTAGGGGAATGTAGGTGTTCCAGATAGATCCCTGGTGGGATCTGTCCGCGGGTGGAACCCAATTTGGCAAGGTTGTCTGCTGCCTGATTTTTAACCCTTGGGATGTGATGGAGCTCCAGCCCATAAATTTTTTTCTCCAATTTTCTAACTGCTACACAATAGGTTGTCATTGCTGGGCTTCGGATGTCCCACTCTTTCATTACTTGGTTGATTACCAAGTCTGAATCTCCGAATACCATAAGTCTCCTGACTCCGAGTGAGATAACCATTCGCATGTCATACAGAAGAGCTTCATATTCTTCCTCGTTGTTTGTTGCTGGGAAATGGATTTGGAGGACGTATCGCATCTCATCCTTTCTGGGTGAGACTAGTACCACCCTTTCCCCTGCGCCGTGTAGCATCTTGGAGCCATCAAAGAACATTGTCCAATGTTCTGGTGTTGGCTGTGGGGGGTGTTGGAGTTCAATCCACTCGGCTAGGAAGTCCAGTAGTGCTTGTGACTTGATTGCTTTCTTAGCTTGGTAATTGAGGTCAAAGGGGAGTAGGTCCAAACTCCATTTTGCTATTCCGCCTGTTGAATATCTGTTGTTCATAATTTCTGCCAGGGGGGCTTCAGAGACCACTGTGATGGAATGATCCTGGAAGTAATGTGCGAGCTTCTGAGACGCCAGGTAAATCCCCATTGCTATCTTCTAGTAGTGAGGGTATCTCTGCTTGGATGCTGTGAGGACTTCGGAGATGTAATACACCGGTCTTTGCACCTTCTGTGCTTTTCCTTCTTCTTCTCTCTCCAACACTATGGCTATGCTGACAACTCGGCTTGTGGCAGGGATGTACAGCAAGAGCGGCTCTTTTTCCTGAGGTGCTGCCAGGACTGGCCGAGTTGACAATTGTTTCTTGAGGTCTTCGAAAGCCATTTGAGCCTCTTCCGTCCAGACGAAATTCGGCGACTTTTTCATCAGTTGGTAGAGAGGTAGGGCTTTCTCTCCCAATCTGGAAATAAACCGACTGAGTGCTGCGAGGCAGCCTGTTAACTTTTGGACGTCTCGGAGCTGCTTGGGAGGTTTCATGTTCTGAATTGCCGCGATTTTTTCCGGGTTGGCTTCTATCCCTCGTTCGGAGACCATGAATCCGAGTAGCTTCCCTGCTGGCACGCCGAGAGCGCACTTTTCAGGATTAAGCCTGATGTTGTAAGCTCGGAGACTCTGGAAGGTTTCTGCTAGGTCTGCTAGCAAGCTACTCCCTTTAGCCGATTTGATTACGATGTCGTCCACATAGACCTCCACGTTCCTGCCGATCTGCCAGATCAGACAATTCTGCATCATGCGCTGGTACGTGGCGCCTGCGTTCCTTAGTCCGAATGGCATCGTGATGTAACAAAAACATTCGAATGGGGTTATAAACGCCGTTTTGAGTTCGTCTCGTTCATATAGTCGGATTTGGTGGTAACCCGAATATGCATCGAGGAAACATAATCTCTCACAACCTGATGTGGAGTCCACAATCTAGTCAATACGAGGAAGAGGGAAATGGTCTTTGGGGAAAACTTTATTGATATGGCGGAAATCAACACAAGTTCTCCAAGATTTATCCTTCTTCGGAACCATTACAGGATTTGCTAACCACTCGGAATGGAAGATTTCCCTAATGAATCCGGCTGCTAACAGTCTAGCTATCTCCTGCCCGATGGCCTTCCTTTTCTCAGAGGAAAACCGTCGGAGGGACTCTTTTATCGGTTTTGCCTTCGGATCTACATGCAACTTGTGCTCAGCCAACTCCCTTGGGACTCCAGGCATGTCGGAGGGCTTCCACGCAAAAATGTCCCAATTCTCACGGAGGAAGTTGACGAGCTCGAGTTCCTATTAGGGATCCAGATCAGTAGAGATGTTGGTGTACTTGCCTTCATCTGTTGGGTGTATTTGCACCCTCTTGTTTTCTCCGGCCGACTCGAATGACGATGTCTTCTTTGGCTGGAGCAACTCGGACGAGTCGACGACCTTCTTGTATTCGGCCAATTCGACCTCGGCCATCTGCTGATCAGCTATCAGGGAGCCTTTCTACAGAAGGTCTTCAGCTTGCTTGTAGTCTCCTGAGATAGTTATCACGCCGTGAGGGCCGGGCATCTTGAGCTTCAGGTAGACGTAACAGGGGATGGCCATAAATTTTGCGTAGGCCGGCCTTCCGAGTAAAGCATGATACACACTCGGGAAGTCCACTACTTCAAAGGTCATCCTTTCTTTCCGAAAGTTACTTGGAGTAACGAAGACCACACTGAGGGAGATCATTCCGAGTGAGTACGCTTTTTTCCCCGGGATTATCCCATGAAATTCCAGGTAGCTTTTGCCGAGTTTGGTCATCGGGATGTTCATGCTCTTCAGAGTGCTTGCATACATGATGTTAATTCCGCTGCCACCGTCCATCAAGACATTCCTGATCCTGAAGTTACCATTTTCCGTTTCTAGGAAAGGGTCCACAATCAGGGCGTGTCTTCCCGGGTGAGGAATGTGAGGAGGGTGGTCCGACTGATCGAAAGTGATGGGGACGTCGGCCCACTTCATGTAACTCGAAACTGCTGGAGCCGCCGAGTTGACTTCTCTGAACCTTATTTTTCCACCCTCTTCGATTCCTGTCCTGCGAAGATGACCAACACTCCGTCCTCCCGCGGGAAACCTTTGCTGTCCAGTTCCGGGCTGGGTGCTTTCTTCTTCCCGGTCTCCTTGTCTTGCTGGGGGCCTGCTCTTGTGATAGAGGCGAAGGTGTCCCGATGTTTCGATGAGAGGATGGAGATCGATTTTGGTGGAGTAGACTTTCATGACCCGACTACGAACGTGCGAAGACGTTGCGCCTTAGCAATCGCTAAAACAACTCCGAGAGGTTATTGATCCCGCGGATGCACGATCAACCTGACCACGAAGGTCAATTCCTGCAAGCAATCGAAGAACAAGCAAGAACTAAGAATTTGCAATCTGGATATTGCGAATATAAGATGAAAGATTAACAGAAGTTGGGGTTCCAATGCGGTCTTGGCCTGGTCGGATGACACAAACGAAGAGCTCGAAGTTGCGGCTATGGCTAACTTAAATCTAATTAAAACCCAAGTCTAAACGACGCCCTAAGGGCTGTATATATGGGGGAACAGAGGGGATTTTCGTGACCCCTTGGAGGTGGGGTCCGAAAACAACCCTAACTCGGTTTCCCCACACATACGGACTCTAAAAACAGCCTATAATGTGGTATTTCGAAATTACATGGGCCCAGCCCAATATTAAGGTGACGCGGCACCTATAATTGCTCTTGGACGAAAATAATGAAGTGGCATCTCGTGTATTTCGTCCAAGCCTTCATGCATGCCTTATGGTGGCTTCAAAGTGCGAAAATCCCCACTGGAAGCTCCATTGTTCTTTCCCGCGCGCGCACCTTCTTCTCCATGCTTGATCCCGCTCCAATGACCGTCCTTCTTGTCCATGCTAGGTCCTTCATTCATAAGCAAAACAAAAGTATCTAATTTAGGCAGCATCATATGTTCATGAACATTAGAAGGATTCGCAAGAAACGAAAGTACCTGATAATTTAGTTGACGTGCACGTGCTCTAGTAACTGGTCCAGTATGTGTAGTTGGTGAAGATGTGGGTGTAACATTAGTAGAGATGTCCTCATCATCTTGCATTTTGGGCTGCTCTCTTGATCAGGCGGCACTGCCGAGCTGTATGCTTTGGGATAACCACCTTTCCCTCGGCATCGCGGGTGGTGTGGAGAGGACAGGGCTGATCCAGAACTTCATCGTCGTTGGACGGTTTTTTCTGCCTCGGTTGCCACTCATTTCGTGCTTGACCCTTGCCATGAAGGCCCGAAGCATTTGCTGCCGCCACTAGCTCTGCGTCTGTTGGGGTGTCCTCCGCCTTTCTCTTGTTGTTTGCGGTCTTCTGCTTCGGGTTCGGTGCCGAGCTGCCACCTCCTCTATGCTGCTGATTCTTCTGCCGGATTTCTTCCTCGCCATTGGCATACTTGTTTGCTATCTCCATCATCTTCCCGAGTGAGGTGATGTGCGGTGACCTTGCCAGCTTGAGACTTAATTCCTTGTACTTGACCCCCTGCTTGAAAGCGTGAATGGCCTGGAACTCGGAGACTCCTTCGACCGAGTTGTGGAGTGTGATCCACCTCTGGATGTAGTCCCGAGTTGTCTTGGTGTTGCCCTGGACGCACAGTTGCAGCTCGGTCAGGCCTCCGGGCCTCTTGTAGGTCCCCTCAAAATTCTTGATGAATACTCTTTCGAGGTCTTCCCAAACCCAAATGCTACTTGGGGGTAGCTGATTCAGCCACGCCCGAGCCGAGCCCTCTAACATCAACGGCAGGTGCATCATGGCTATCTCGTCACCGCCCCCTCCGATCTGCACGGCTATCCTGTAATCATCCAGCCATATTTGGGGTTTAGCATCACCTCGGTATTTGTCCACCCCCTAGGCTATCCTGAAGTGTGGCGGAATGGGGGTAGACCGAATCCTTTCGCTCAAGCAGACCGGTCCTGTGGCCATTGAGGGCCGAGCCTGATCCTGACGATGAGTTCTGGCGTGGTCGACTCGGGTCTGAACAAGATGGCTTCGGGCGTCATCTTCAATGTCGAAATAACGGTAGTCTCGGTGCCGCGGGAACTCCTCCCTCCAAGGTGCGGGCCGACCCATCCCACGGGCTTCTGTTCTTTTGAGGTCTTCATGCCGATATTGCTCTTGGCGATGATCTCCTCGAGGTTCATGTCCGCGCCGAGGCGAACTGTTTCTGTTCCTCCGTGCTTCCCCATAGGGCGTGTGTACTGACAGTGACGTCCTTGCAGGGGGGAACTTGGGAATGGATTCGCTGCTGTGATTGGCTGACAGCAGCGTTTTGATCGACTGCGGCTTGCAACAGGAACGCCAGGTGCTGAATTTCTTCCGCTGCCGATCCACTGGGCTGCAGAGAGTTTGCGATCCGAGTTGCCGCTATGAGATTTTCGACTGGGGTGCCCATAGCTCGGAAAGGTTCTCGACCTGGGCCTCGCAGTTGACGACTTGTTCTGCTTTGTCTGAGCCGAGCTACTTCCCGAGCTTGGCGCTCGAGAGTGTTTTCCAGCCCGGCCAGACGCTTCCGCTCAGCCAAATTGGTTAATCTGGCTGCCTCCAGGCCTCGCCCTTCTGGAGTGCTTGTGTCAATTGGGGTATTAAGCAGTCTCTCGGCCGCTTCTGCCTCTTCCCACTCCTCCCGGGTAGGTGGACGAGGTTGCCGACTTGAATCTCCGAGCTCCAACCTTCGGAAGGCTGAAACACGTCGGGTCGGCTCCCGAGTGCCGGCCTTGGATGGACTGTTTGGTTCATCTCGGGCGTTAGTGTCCCGAGATGGAGATGGCTGGGAGGGCGGAGTCTCGGCCATACATACTTCCGCAACCGCGACAGGGGTTCCGCTGATGCCTTCGTGCTCGGCGCCTGACTCGGGGTCAGACGCTGCCATGCCTTTTTCCTCAACCAAGTCGAACAGAGGCAAGAGAGAAGCCGTGGAGCCTTCTCTTGCGATCAGTTCGTCCAAGGCCTTGTGGGCTGACTCCACCGAGTCAATGACTGCCACCTGCTAGACGTTGACCGAATTTCCACGATGGTGAGCGTGCGGACGGCCCGAGCGCTTCTTCTTGTGGCGAATAGATAGCAGCGCGGGCGCTTGACGATGAGCCGGCAGCTGGAGGCGCAGGGCCCCCGATTCGTCAGCTCGGAAGTGGACGCTGCCCCTTGAGGGCAGCAATTGTGCCTGGAGCGGGGAATCCGCTAACCAAGCCGAATCGTCAGCTATGAAAGCGAGCGATCCAAAACAGAAAACCTCTCCGACGATGAGCTCAGAGCCGCGAGTCGATGAAAATGATGAGGAAAATGCCATCTCTACGATTGCTGATCAACTCAGCCCCAAGGTGGACGCCAACTATCGTGGATGTAAATCTGACAATGAGTAGAGGGGTAAGAAAGGAGCTAAATGAATCTGTACGTAGAGTGGGTTGACGCAAGAGGATTATACAGGTTAGGCCTCTCCATGGAGATAAAAACCATAGTCCTGTCCCAGGTTTACTGGGGTGTTCTTTCTTCAGAATACTGACAAGGGAAAAAGTGTGCGCGTGCCCATGCCAGAGGGGAGGGGGTGGCTTATATAGAGTGCGCCCCTGCCTCCTTAACTCCCTGGCATAAATGGGTCTTAATTACAAGATTAAATACATACTTAATTACAAAACGGTCAGCCCGTTACTGCTAATAAAGGGGGGAGAATGCCTGCAGCATTAAATGCCTCCCGTCCGTTGCGTTTTCCATCTTCCGATTAGTGGGGGGCTCGCCGGCCCCTTCCGAGTATCGCTCTACTAGGAGCTTGCTGGGTTTCCGAGTAGTTGTCTAGTCGGAAATGGCTTCTGGCTTCCGAGTAACGTGCCGCCAATGCTTCGTGTTTTTTGGTTGGTCTTATTTTGCTTGATGTGTGTTTTCTGGGGGAACCCCAAGGCTTAGGGATACCCCTGGGTTTCCCTCGCCTAGGTGTATGCCTTTAGTATTACCACGACACCAACTCCTCTCCTCTCTCTCTGGGCCTCAACCTACCAGGCTCCTGCCACTGACAGGAGGGCCCCGATGGTCAGCCACCGCATAAATGCAAAAAAATGGGGGCGCCGGGCTGGGATTCGAACCCGAGCCACGCTGCATTATACCACAACCCCCTACCACTGCGCTACGAATCGTTTTCTAAAACGAAACGAGCAGCAGCCTAGGTAAGCTTCAGTCTCCTCTTCTTTCTGAACTTCGAACACTTGCAGTCACCTGAACCCGACACGACGCGCAACTCCGGTGAACCTCGCATCGCGCACAGGCGTGCTCCGGCCACCACGGCATGAGGAAAACCGAGAGGGCACCTTGCTCTACACAGGGGTGTTCGCCATGGCCACCAACTTCTCTCCATCTCCTCGCAAATCTCACGAGAACAGCACAACGGCGAGCGGCTCTGAACTTCAGACTAACAGAAGAAAAAGCCCAAACTTTGATTAATGCGCGCGTTGAGATCACGGCGCCCCTAGCCATGGGGTTACTTCCAGATCCTAGAGGGCATCACCACGAACCCTTCGGTACCCCTACTGTGGCCTGAACCTCACCGGAGCGGTGGCCAGCTTCAACTGAACTCGCGGCGGCGCTGCGTCTGTGCCAGGCAGATTCAGACGCGGATGTCGAACTTCACTACACGTGAAAAAGGCGGTCCTTGAGGGCCAAAGGCACGCTCTAGACGCTCCAGGAGCACGCGAGAGAGCACCCAAGGCATTCCATGGCACGGCGTTCAAACGCGGTGGATCCGCTATTGCTACCGTGGAGAGATGGCTACGCGGAACTACGAGGAAAGGCGCGGGCATCAGCTCACCTTGTGGGTCGCAACGTGCGTCCCAGCCTAGCCGTAGAGGAGGAAGGGGTTCGGGGGCGTCGTAGGGGACGAAGAGGTCCGCGGTGTCCTGCTCTGCTGCGGGGTCGTCTCGCTCCACCGGGCTCCGATCTGGACACAGAAACGGGGTGAGGTGAGCTTGAGGTCCGTGCAGACAGCGCTTGGTCAAGAACATGGCGAGATGGCGGCGAATTTCTGCGGGGCTCACCGGAGCTAGGCGGAGCAGAACAGAGGAGGGGAGCTCCTCCCGGCGGCGGCGAGGGTGAAACTGCGGGAGAAGTGGAACCCTAGGGGTCCTGGGGGCTCGGGGGCTCGGAAATGTATGGAGGGGAGCCCTCCAGTCCATGTCGGCCGCATCGAAGTCTACGCTCCGGCCGGCTGTGAGATGGAGTCCGACGGGGACCTCTCCAGCGTGGAAAGGCGACGAAGGGTGAGTGCTCGATCGAGATCGGACGGCAAAGACAACCCCTTGCGTACCGTTGCGCTGGACAGGGCCAGCTGGGCTGCGGGGAAAGAGGCCCAGGTGGGCTGGGCTTCGTTCTGGAAGGAAAAAAAGAACACTCACTATCCATTTTCCATTTAAATAAAACAGAAATGGTTAGGGAATTTTCTAGCCTAAATTGCAAGGAATTTTAATGCACAAAAATATGCAAAATACTCCCTGTAATATTCCTTAATTTCCAAAAATGGTTTGAGAATTTTTGCAACAACTAAAATGTGGAGCTCTTTTTTTTGAAATTCAAATCACTTTGAACTAGAGGCCACATTTTTGGTGATGACAAAAATGACTTGAGGTTTTTAAAACCCTTGGCATTGCAATGGAAAGGGCTAGGCCAAGTTTGGGGTTTAGGGAAGTTGAAATGCAAATGGAACAAATCCCCCAACATGCTTCTTGAACCATCTTTGGAGAAATTGAAAACAAACCAAATGGGCTCCAATCCCAATGCAAATTTAAATGGGCTCAAATGAGCAACTGCAACCAGACGATGGCGCCCAGGAGCAGGAGTACCCCGCAGGCGGATACTACTACATCGAGACCCCTGCTGACCAGGAC
The DNA here is from genome assembly GCA_950022295.1 of Bromus sterilis. Classification (NCBI taxonomy): domain Eukaryota; kingdom Viridiplantae; phylum Streptophyta; class Magnoliopsida; order Poales; family Poaceae; genus Bromus; species Bromus sterilis. Next base: position 239,342,088 of record OX465596.1, read on the forward strand.
CAATATTAGTTTTGGAGGTTCCCAGGCAGGAGGCCTTGCCTTTTCGATCTGTATCTCAGATGTTATTTGTGCTAGCCTTCTTAAGGAAAAACTTGACTAACTATGTCTGTACTCAGATATTATGGTTTGTATGACTTATGTATTCGGATCCTCGTGATCCTTGTTTTGTAACATAAAGGATTTATCTTATTTGTGTCTAGTGTTGTGCCATGATATTCTCACCACGGCACCCTGATTTCGTTCGTGTACCCTGCGTGTATGATTATTGTACACGGCTTGATTTTGGGGGCGTCACAAGTTGGTATAAGAGCCGACTGCCTATAGGAAGCCACCCACCCACTCTTGGTCGAAGTTGAGTCTAGTATTTGAAAAAGTAATTTTCTAACTTAATGTTTGGCTTATGGGCCCACATCGATATAACCAAGTTGTGATATCTATGGTATTAGGATCTTTTTTCTCCGTACCTATACGCTGGGACTCTGCTCTCTTATCCTTGCTGGTAAGTTTTACTAACTCTGACATTAGGTTCATGTGCTCGTTGATTCCACCTGGCGTTCTGCTTCAAAACCCTCTATTGAGTCGTGTCGCAGGAATTATGATCCAGATCCCGGACCGCGGATCCCCTTTCACATTCAGGGCAGACCACGCGTTCTCTGGCACAATTCCTGTTGCCAACAGTTTTCTTGCGGCGTGATTGACAAAGCCTATGTCGCGTCGTGTATTCCTTACCACGGTCTACGCGCCGCCTAGTGTGTCCTTTTTCCTAAATTTCTACAACGTTATGCTTCCCGATTTTGGATTGACTTCGTGTGTGGATGTGTATGTCTTATATGACTACTCCTATATATCCGCGCCTCCTCTTCGTTGTCGCATTACCTCATGATTGTTTGCAGTATCTCGTTAAGTTGTCATCGCTGAAAGACCCCTGTTAAATTTTAGCAGGATGGCTGGTCATGGTGGTCGTGGTCATGGTCGTGGTGCCAATGATCCACCTCCGCCGCCAGACTACATGGCCGCGATAATGCAGCAGTTTCAGATGAACCAAGTGTTTATGCAAGGAGTCATAGATCAGCTCCAGAACTAGAACCAGAACCATCACCAGAACTAACCTCCCATGGTTGCTCTACGGGATTTTCTGCGTATCAATCCCCCTACCTTCCATCAACTTGAACAACCACTGGATGCCGATGATTCGCTTCGTGAAATCACTCATCAGCTAGAGTTTGCTAGGGTGCACGCTGCTGATTACATCACCTTCGTGACTTATTTCCTGCGTGGCCCCTCTACTCAATGGTGGGACACCCACAAGAGCTCTCTAGATGAGGGGACTGACGTCTCCTGGAATTAGTTCAAGGCTACTTTTCATGCTCGTTACGTCCCCCAGGCGGTTATGAACCGTCGAGGCATATCAGAGGGAATTCCTCCACCTCTCCCGCTATGCTGCAAGTGACCTCCCAGATGATGCAAGTAGGCAAGAGAAGTTCCGTGATGGACTCAACTCAGATCTCCAGCTTTCTCTGGCCCTGCATCTCTTCCCCGACTTCGCCACTATGGTGAACCAGACTATCACTCTTGAGACCGCTCAGTCTAAGTTCAAGGGTTCGTAGAAGTGCTACTGTGACGCTGGCTCATCTTCGGGCACAACACAGAAAGAACGCGTCTAGATTCCGCATAGAGTGTATCGTCCACCTGCCCCTGCACCAACTCCGTCGCATGTTGCACCACGTCTGCCTCCACACCCGCCGAGACAGCCGAAGGCTGAAGCTACTCCGCATAACATTGCACCACTCCATCCTCAAGATGGACTTTGTTTCAAGTGTAACCTCCCAGGTCACTTTTCCAGAGACTTCCCCCAGCGACAGAATCAACTGCTAGTTTACCCCTGCTGTCCGCGGAAATGGCCGTGGCAACAACAGGACCCCCCAACTATAATACTGGGTCTGCTGCTCATGCTCGTGGTCATTCTTACCACATCCCGCTACAGTGATGGTTACTCTCCTCTTTAACTCAATACCTTCTACTGTTTTATTTGATTCAGGAGCATCACACTCATTCATGTATGGAGCATTTGCATTCAATTGGCATACAACACGAAAAGATGCATACCCCCATAATAGTCTGAACTATCGGTACCCAATGTCGTGTTGACATGGTTGCACCTAATCTCACGGTCGAGATTGAAGGATTCAAATTCATTGTTTCTCCACACATTCTGAAAACCTCCACCATCGACCTTATCCTTGGCATGGATTGGTTGAAGGCTCATGATGCCACACTCTTTTGTGGCAATAAAGCCGTCCAACTCTTTCACCCCTCCGGCAAAATTGTGAACCACACCGCCTGAATTACCCGAGACGCTGAAACGCAAATCTATATAATGAAAGCTTTGAATGCCGCACCTCTGGAAGGGATTGAGAAAGTTCCAGTAGGTTGTGATTTTTCTGACGTCTTCCCAGAATAACTGCCGGGGATACCCCCGATCAGAGAAGTTGAATTCGTCATCGACTTGAAGCCCGGCACCATCCCTATTGCTAAGCGCCCCTATAAGATGCCGCCTCATCACCTCCTTGAGTTGAAGAAGGAGATCGACATGGAACTCGACAAAGGCTTCATCTGTCCAAGTTCCTCTGCTTGGGGAGCACCTTCACTCTTTGTCAAGAAGAGCGATGGAACGAACCGTTTGGTCCAAGATTACCGACCTATCAACCAGGCCACAATACGGAACAAGTACCCACTTCCTCGGATCAATGATCTCTACGATCAACTTGTGGATCCATGGTGTTCTCTAAACTCGACTTGAAGTTGGGTTGGCATCAGATCTGGGTCCGCGAAGAGGACATCCCGAAGACCGCTTTCATTACTCGCTATGGTTCATACGAGTACACCGTTATGTCCTTTGGCCTGACCAATGCTCCGGCCACCTTCTCACGATTGATGAACTATATATTCATGGAATACCTCGACAAGTTTGTCGTGGATTATCTTGATGATAGATTGATTTACTCCAAGGATGATGAAGAACATGCAGTACATCTTCATCTTGTGCTGGAAAAGCTTCGAGAACACAAACTATATGCTAAGTATTCTAAGTGTGAGTTCTGGTTTCCCGAAGTAACCTACCTTGGTCATGTGATTTCCAAGGATGGCGTTGCCGTCAACCCAGAACGTATTCAGGCTATTCTGGACTGGACTCCGCCCAAGACTGTTAAGCAAGTTAGAAGTTTCCTCAGCCTTGCTAGCTATTGCCGCCATTTTGTCAAGAACTTCTCCAAGATTTCGAAGCCTCTCACTAATCTGCTTCACAAAGGCATCAAGTTTGAGTGGACCGATAAATTCCAGGAAAGTTTTCAAGATCTCAAGGAAAATCTCACTTCTCCCCCAGTGCTTGCTCCCCCTGATACTCAGAAGGACTTCATGATATATTGCGACGCGTCTCGTCAATGTTTAGTCTGTGTCCTAATGCAAGAACGCAAAGTGATTGCTTATGGCTCTCGTCAGTTACGTGCTCACGAAGATAAGTATCCTACTCATGATCTCAAATTGGCAGCGGTAATTTATGCATTGAAGCTGTGGTGACATTACCTTATTGGTAATAGTTGCGAGATCTACACCGACCACCAAAGCCTGAATTACCTGTTTACTCAGCCTGACCTGAAACTCTGCCAGCAGAGATGGCTCGAGACAATAGCCGACCACAACATGGGAATTTCTTACATCCCTGGCAAAGCTAATGTGATGGTTGATGGCCTGAGCCGCAAAGCCTACTGTAGTGAACTTGAGGTTCAAGTACAACAACCACTCCTGTATGAAGAGCTCCGCAAACTAAACATCGAAATTGTTCCGCATGGATATGTGAATTCCCTGGTTGTCGAACCAGACCTCGACTCCCGCATGAAGTTTGTACAATGTAGTGAATCTGACATACTGAAGATCAGGAGCTATATCGCAAGTGGAAGGCCCTCATTTTTCACTATTGTTAAGGATGGCGATGATGATTTGGGTACGTTGTACTTCAAAGGTCGTTTAGTGGTTCCGGCAGCTAAGGCCAACCTGAACTATGCCCTTGATGTCATGAAAGAAGCTCATGATACACCCTTGTCGATTCACCCTGGTAGTACCAAGATGTACCAAGAAATTCGCAAGCGGTATTGGTGGTCTAACATGAAACAATACATTGCTCGTTATGTTGATGAATGTGATGTTGCCGCCGCGTCAAAGCCGAACATCAAATATCTGCTGGAACTCCGCAACATTACCTTATTGGTAATAGTTGCGAGATCGACACCGACCACCAAAGCCTGAAGTACCTGTTTACTCAGCCTGACCTGAATCTCTGCCAGCAGAGATGGCTCGAGACAATAGCCGACCACAACATGGGAATTTCTTACATCCCTGGCAAAGCTAATGTGATGGCTGATGGCCTGAGCCGCAAAGCCTACTGTAGTGAACTTGAGGTTCAAGTACAACAGCCACTCCTGTATGAAGAGCTCCGCAAACTAAACATCGAAATTGTTCCGCATGGATATGTGAATTCCCTGGTTGTCGAACCAGACCTCGACTCCTGCATGAAGTTTGTACAATGTAGTGAATCTGACATACTGAAGATCAGGAGCTATATCGCAAGTGGAAGGCCCTCATTTTTCACTATTGTTAAGGATGGCGATGATGATTTTGGTACGTTGTACTTCAAAGGTCATTTAGTGGTTCCGGCAGCTAAGGCCAACCTGAACTATGCCCTTGATGTCATGAAAGAAGCTCATGATACACCCTTGTCGATTCACCCTGGTAGTACCAAGATGTACCAAGAAATTCGCAAGCGGTATTGGTGGTCTAACATGAAACAATACATTGCTCGTTATGTTGATGAATGTGATGTTGCCGCCGCGTCAAAGACGAACATCAAATATCTGCTGGAACTCCGCAACACCTTTCTATTCCTGAATAGAAATGGGACAAGATCAAATGGCCTTGTCACCACTACAAGAAATATGCTCATACATGACGTTCTTTGAAAGGTCGTGGCTGAATTCGTCATAAATCTATGACGATTTCACCCGAGATGGTCGTAAACCGTTTGAGGGGATCAAATCCATATATAAATTACGACGATGTGAGTCAAAAAGGTCGTAACTGCATAAGATGAGATCGTCGTAAACTTACCAACACAGCTTACACCATTATTTTTAGTCGATTACAACCTATTTAGATCGTCGTAACATTTACGACGATTATAATAACATCGTAACCCATTCTAACGATGCTTACGTGTCACTCGTGGGGCCAATTTGATCCCACCTCACACATATATTGGGCGTTCGTAGCTAGGTGTTTATTTTGGACAAACTTTTGATGAATCTATGATGAAATAGCTACTTGTTTTTGTAGAAATTATATTTGGAATAAAGAACGAGCAAACTATTAAGCATCGGCATTTCAAATTTGATCTGGTTCCTACTGAATCTACGGGAATTTGTCTTTTTATGGGAGGTGTGGAAAAACATTTTACATGAAATAATCTGTTAAATTTTGCATAAAATGTGTTCTAATATTTTTAAAAAATTGTGTGGTCCATCTTCTCAACTAATATTTGGTAAGTTCTTCATAAAAATATGAGATCATTTCCAAAAGCTATGCCACGAATGTGGTTATAACATTGGTTAGTTTGTTTGAAAGTCATCAATCATTATAGATGATAGCTCCTTTCGAGAAGACATTTTGAAAAAAAAATCGTATTTCAAGGTTGTTATTTTGTATGGTAGTTAGTTCACAAATGATGACACAACGTGATAGTTGTACATTTTTCATATATTCTTTGGTTTTAAAATATAGTAAAAACTGTGGGTATGACCGGTCATCGATGAAGGTGAAATTTTGCATTACTATTGTAAGATATCTAGTGAAATAGGTACTTGTGTAACTAGAACTATTCTTGAAAAAGTAGTAAGCAAACTATCAAACATCCGTATTTTAATTAAGACAAATTCTGCTACTACCAAAATTTCCCACTGCTCAAAATTTTATCCCACTTTCAAAATTCAAACATTCAAACGAAGAGAAGAGATGCTCCGAAATATTTGCGAAATTTCCCTGCCGCCCGAAATTTCCTCATCCCGCCCTCGGGCCGAAAAGCAAAACCAGTGCCTCGCTTAAGTCGTCCCGCCCTCGGGCCCAAAAGCAAACCCTAGTCTCTCCAGACGTGCCGCCGCCCCCAATCTCGTCCGCCCTGTTTGCGACGCCACCCCGTATTCTCACATATCCCACTCCGCCATCCTCCCATTCTCTACCTCCCTCGGCCGATGAAGATGCGAAGGGTGCTCCCAGATCGAGCAGGCCAGGTAGCGGTGCTCCCAGATCAAATTTTACGAGCTGAATCGATGAATTTTATCAATTTGACGAGAGGTGTATAAATATATTTTTATGCAAATATTTGGTCAATTGTACTTAGAATGTGGTTTTACATTTTTTTGAATATTTTATTCCGATTTCAAAATGTAGTCAAAACGACCGGCATGACATTTTGTAGCTAGGGGTGAAATATTGGGAAACTCTTGGTGAAACTCTGATTAAATGTCTACTCGTACACCTAAATTTTTTAAAATCTTGAGGAAACTATGAAGCCTCTTCAGTAAAAATATCACCCGGTTACTACTAAATCGGCAGAGATTTGTCTTTTTTATGAAAGGTGGATCAAAATATTTTAACACACAATCACTTGGTTAATTGGACATAAATTGTGTTCTAATATTTTTTTTAAAATAGTGTGGTCCAATTTTTCAACAATTATTTGTTATTTTCTTCACAAAAAACATCATTTTCAACAGTCAAAAAATAAAAAAAAAAATTCCTGGAAACTCAACTTGGCAAATCTTCGGTCCTTGAATCTCAACTCTTAGTTTTTTATCCAACGGTTTTTTACCATTAAAGATCTATCATGACCATATCCAATCTTAGTAGTAAATATTTGCTAATATATTTTCTTAAAAAACAATTATATAAGGTTTAACACAATAAAAGTTTTGACAAAAAATAGGGTGGCAGCCGAACTGGGCCAGCCCATGGCCACCCACAGCCGGCAAAAAAACTCACCATCGACCCACAGCCGGCCCCTTATCCCCATCTTATCCCCTACTCCCAAACCCTACTTCACCATCGACCTTATCCCTTCTTGCATCCCTGACCCCGCCGCCTCTGTCCCATCGCGTGCTCGCACGACGAGATCCACCAGGAGCTCCTTCTCCCCTGCCCCCGTTCGACGCCCGGCGACCACGGTGTTGCGGCTGTCTTGCTCGCCGGCGCGTGCACGTGCTTCCATGAGCGGGCTGTGGCGCGCGTGTGGCTTGCCTAGGGTTTGTGGTGGCGGCGCTACACGCCGGCCACGGGTCTTAAGCCACCACCCACGGGTCCCTCTCCCGCGACCACCCACTTACAACGGCCGATTCGCGGCGCCATCGATGACGTGCAACATGTCCCGTGCTCGCCTCGCTCCGATTCGCGGCGCCATCATCGTCGCCTCTGCCTGGGTTCTCCACTAGCGCTCCGGCTATGTTTTGCGGTAATACGATGCTTCTCCTCCCTCCGCCAGTCTCTTCAATATTGCTCGCTTCGTTATGATTTCTCTATACGTTTGATCTGAGCTTTTCCCCGCGGCAGATCCATGCGATGCTCTTCTTTCTATGCTCAGATGCGTAATTAGAAATCCGATCAACCGATTGTTAAAATAGGGGGTTTAGGTCACGATGCTCAATCAGTATATAAGGGCTCTGCTTTTTCGTTTTAGTTTCATCGATTAATTTGCGTGAGTTTTCGCTCTCGATTTCTCACAATGGAAGACTTTTTCTTTGTGATTGGTTTTGGCAGTGGTACCGTGGTAGATTGGGTTACGATTTGGCCAAGAATAAGCCCCTGCAGGATCTAGAAGAACGACACAGTTCCATAACTAGATTCTTCTAGGTTATGTCTACTGGTATCATGTCAGGAACTCAGGATAATTGCTTCTGCTCCTTCAAAGTAGTTGTCGGCTTTTTGAACAGCAAGACCTTGGAAGTCCAGCTGCTTGCTCTCCGAGGCTCGAGCAAGACTTATATGCAGATTTATCTTCTTCTTCAGGAGTAAAATATTTGGGGACGCCAAGGTGAGGACCTGCGCGGTGCTCTCAGAGAAGGCGGCCTGGCTGTGGCCTTCTCGTACCTGATGACTCTCTGAGAGTGTTTGATGGCGGCTAGGAGCAGCCAGAACATCAAGGAGAAATTGGAGCGTCGAGGAGGAGCTTGGAGCGCCACGGGGAGCCTGAGCCAAGACCACCAGCACGACGACATGTCCTCGGTATAATTCATGGAGTAGCTTTATTAGTTCCAGTAGTTCTTGGAGTATGCTTCACTGGTTATTTAACTTAAATTAAGTGTATTTCTTCACTGCTTAGAAGTAGTTGCAATTACTCCAAGATTCTCCATGGTTTAATTCTGAAATTGTAATTGTGGGCATGTGATGTGAAATTACTTTATTCTTGTAGTAGTTGAGCAGTTCTGTTCCTGGAGTAGCTCCAGTAATGTACTCCTGGAGTAATTGTCTGTTTTTTGTTAGTTTCTTTAAGCTTCAAATAAAATATATTGATATCAGTTTTACAGAACACAAACTTGATACTTCTTGCAAACACTGTTGTTCATATCTATTGCAAACTAATTCGATCAGAAGAATTTGACATGGTATGACACTGAATCCTTTGTTGCAGCTACGCGGTCCAGAGCATACATTTGCATATGAATCCTTTGTTGTGCAGAGCATTATTTGTTCAGAGCATACATATGAATCCTTTGTTGTGCAGAGCATTATTTGTAATACGCTGCTTCTATGCAGGAACGACGATGCTGATCTCATTCCAAAGTTGCGGTAGGAGCCAGACGACCACCTCCTAGTGCATCTTCCAGCAACTATGATCTTGTTCACTGCATGGTGACGCAATCAAGTATGCACGCATCCTCCTCTTTTATCCAAATCGGAACATGTTTTGTTCCCAAGAGAGGTTAAGCTAAATTGTTTGATAGGCTGGTGGTTTCCTAACTCCTGACTCCTGCAATATTTAATCAGGAGTGACATGTTATGGAATGCAGAAATAGTCTAAGTGCATATTCCTTGATGCATCAGCCGCCCCTAAGAACACTCCTTTTCTGTTAAGTGGCGTTAATCATAGCACTCTATAGGTTCTCCAATTTGTCGGTTTTGGATAACAGCAATAACACAACTAATTGTGATGTTGACAAGTTCACATTTTCAGTTTTTTCATGTGGTTGTTAGTGTGATTCACTAGATAGATAAATAAGATTAGTAGATGGAGTTTAATGGGCAGATATAGAAGTACTTCATCTAATAATATGGAGTAGTGAATATATATAGTATATGAAAATTAGCAATTAGATTACATATTGATTTGCGGGCACAAAATTGTTTGTTTTGTGATTGGTATAGATATACTGGCTATGGCTTGTTCTGTTTTACTCATAGTAACGGAATTTATAATCTGATTAAGTGATCAGATGGTATTTTTGTTGTTTCCCTTTATTTTATGATTGGTATAGATATACTGGCTATGGCTTGTTTGTTTTGCTTTTGGTCATTCTAAGAACTCTGGATGTGTTGGTTAGTACTAGTACTGGCTGCTGCTAGTAGTATCTTTTAGGCTCCTGTTTGCTGTAGTAATTTTCACATTTTTAACAAAGCATGTTCTGCAATAAATTATTTTTCGTATTTGCCTTTGTTTCCACCCAAAACTTAATATTCGTATTTACTTACAATCCATTTCTCTACCTTTTCACTACGGCTTATAATTGTTTTGTGGAACCATTCGCAGGTATGGTTTTTGTTGAACCTTGGCAGATATTCTTTTGGCTAAAGAGGTGGAATCCTGTAGAAGTTCCAGACTTCAAACAGTAGTTTAGTTTTTATACATAGATTCCAATTATAGAATGTTGTACAGGCTGAAATTGTATTTGCTGAGAGTAGATAGTATCAAATATGTGATTATTAAACTAATTGTGGTGTTTATATGGGTGTGGAATATTGAAATAAACTGATCTGGGCTCTTATTTCAAGATTTTTGTCTCTTTTTTCTCTCTTCTCATTAGTATATATGTTTTAATTAGTTGTGAATAATTAAAATCTGCTGATGGGCTCCTCTTTGTAGAATCTGACAATTTGGACCCACTGGGAGATTTTTTTTTGCTGAACTCGAACAAAGTTCAAGAGTATATTGGACCAAAATTATCCACATTAAAAAGGCCATGGCCCAAATTATATTGACCAAAGAAAATGAGAATAAATAAGATTTTTTTGGAATGGGCTGTAAGGCAAGGCTTGAAAAGAAAAGGGCCAAGGCCCAATAAGAAAAATCCCAAAAAAATAAACCAGCCCATGTGATCAATTGAAATGGGTTGGGCTAATATCAGCCACGACGTTTGATTTCGTCGCAATTTTTCCACGTAGGATTGGGTTAGATTGCCAATAATGATTTAGGATCGTCGTAAAGGTTACGATGATCCAGAAATCGTCGTGGCAGTTACGACGATTTCGACCAAAAGGTCGTTGCTTTCAGTTTTTGACGCCTCGTTTTCGACGCTTGGTTTTTCGTCGTAAGATTGTCGTGAATTAAAAACCGTGACGATGTAGCGACGAAAATATGGCGTCATGTATTAGCATATTTATTGTAGTGCACTGGATTTCCCCGATCTCCAGAAGGGTCATGATGCTATCTTTGTCGTCATTGACCGATTCTCCAAGGTTGCTTACATTCTGCCAGTCAAGGGGACGATCTCTGCAAGTCAGTTAGCACAATTGTATGTTTCCAGAATTGTATCCCTCCATGGTATTCCGTTGGAGAACAGTTCAGACCGTGGCAGCATTTTCACCTCAAGATTTTGCGATAGTTTCCAAGAAGCTATGTGCACTCACCTAGACATCAGCACCGCTTACCACCCCCAGTCACAGGGACAAGTCGAACGAGTCAATCAAGTGCTTGAAGACATGCTTCGAGCTTGTGTCATTTCATTCGGTAATAAATGGGAGGAATCTCTTTCGTTTGCTGAATTCTCGTACAACAACAGCTATCAAGCTAGTATGCAGATGGCACCCTTTGAAGTTCTGTATGTACGTCGGTGTCAAACCCCTCTAAATTGGTCACAAACTGGGGAACAACCCCTCATTAGTCCGGAAATTATCCAGCATGATGAAGATCAGATTCGCGTTATCCGCGAACACTTGAAGGCTTCCCAGTCCCGCCAGAAGAGTCACTATGACCGCGAGCACAAGGAGATGGTCTATCAACCCGGCAAACAAGCTTACCTCCGTGTCACTCCCATGAGGGGCACTCATCGATTCGGGATCAAAGGCAAGTTTGCTCTCTGCTACATCGGACCGTTCCCTATCATTTTCTGACGTGGACCGGTGGCTTACCGATTGGAGTTGCCGTCAAAACCTCTCCCAAGTCCATGATGTCTTTCATGTGTCACAACTCCGTCGCTGCTTCAAGGTTCCTATCGGAGAAGTGGATCATGAAATGCTGGAATTGCAACAAGACTTGTCTTATCAAGAACATCCGAGCCGCATTCTTGATCAGTTTGAAAGTCGAACCCACAACAAGGCAATCAAGTTCCTCAAAGTTCAGTGGTTGAATCATTCCAAAGATGAAGCCACTTGGGAACGCGAAGATCGTCTTCGTGAAGAATACCCCGATCGTTTCCCCTCTACCGCTTAAAATTCTCAGGACGAGAATTGTTGTAGTGGGGGAGATTTGTAACACCCTCATTGTCTTGTAATAGTAATAACTTTTGTTAAAGACAATTACTGTTGCTAATCATGCTTTGATCATCGTTGCATTTGATCATATCCAAAATCCCCTTTTGGTTGATATTAAAAACAATGTGGCAAATGAAACCTTGTCCAAAATTGTGCAACCAATTTTGTTAATTGAAAAATAATCAGTAGGCCATGCCAATGTGGTTATGGCAATCTATGAAGCTATTGAATAATTCAAATAATTCCAAATAGTGCCAAAACAGCCCCATTTGCTAGTTGCATATTCAAAAGAAATATTAAATGAATTTATCTTTGCCCCAAACTTTTTGTGGCATCTCCTTAAGGTGTAACACTAATGTAGCAACAAGTCCTATATTTTACAAAAATGCCAAAGCTAATAAAATAAATACAAACCTAAAGAATAGAAAAGAAAACAGAAAATAGAAAAAGGGCTTTTCTTTGCCCTGGGCGAAGGCCACCCCTCTCCTCCCCTTCTTCTCCTTCCTACTGTTCCCCGAGCCGTGCGTGTCGCCATGGCAATAGCTGCTCGATGGATGTGGTCGCTCGATGGATGCCACCGCGATGCAACAGTGCATGCCTCTAGGTTAAGCACCCCCGTGCTCCCGGTGGACGAACCCTAGATCTCGCCCCTTCCTCCTCGCCTCATCCTCGTGGGGAAAAGTGTGCCCGAGCCGCCGTCGCCATTGCCGTGGCCACACGCGGCCAACGAGCTCGCCCTCCCTCACCGTGGTGTACAGAAGCTGCATTGTCCTTGTCTTCACCACCTCATGGAAGGAATCGCGTCGGGGACGTCCACAACTCGCGCATCGCTGCCACCCCCCTTTCTGTGTCCGCCGTTGTCATAGTTCAATTCTGGCCTTCACAGATCACCATCGCGCACACTGCCTTCCCCTACAGACTCCTGGTGATCTCGGCTGTCTTCCCCATGCATTCACGCTCTTTATTGCTCACCAGAACCTCCATCACAATTGGAGCTGAGCTCCGCCGCCGCGTGCGTTGACGTAACTGTGGCCACATCTCACGCCTTTGGTTGCCGATTGCACCATCGTGCTCCTCGCCGAATGCTAGATCGATTCTGCCCGTAGGTCACTCGCTAGCTCTATGTTTTGTTGATTGCCAACTGACCAATAAGCCATTCGCCGCTAAACCACGTCGCCCGCATCACTTCGGTCGCCCCCGGCCCCAACCGCTACCACCAGCCGACGTGCGACGTCGGGCTCGTTCGAACGAGCCCTAGCGCGCACGCTCTCGTGCCCGGTGGCGAGCGCACGGCCAACTCCGGCGTGCTCTGCCTCACCAGAGCTCCCCTCAGCCAATGGCCCCGTGGGCCCTTCACGTTAGGGGGTTAATTAACCACTAACCCCACCCCCCTGACACTTACATGCGGGTCCAGTGCCCCTCTAATGTTTCTGTTAATTAAATAAATGGGGATAACCTCCTGCAGTGAATGACATGTGGGCCCTGGCCTTAGATAATTTAAATAAATTTAATATATGTCTCTGTGAGTATGATAGGTGGGGTCCCCCACTAGTTAATTGATTTAAATTGATTTTAATTAACTAATATAGTATGACATGTGGGCCCTCATTGTATTATCTATTTAAATAAAATGATTCAAATGTCACTGCCACTGACATGTGGGTCCCCCATGTCAATGATACTGTTTTGGATAATGTTGCAATTAAATAATAAAAGAAATTCAGAAATTCTTTTAAATTGATTTAAACTTTGAAATTCAATATCTTTTAAACCGTAAGTCAGATTAAAATAATTTATACATGAAAGTTGATTAGAAAATAATAACGAATAAGAATACACTACCCGTTTATCCACGATCACCCTCTAACACAACGAACACGAGACATTCTCCCTCTGGGCCGTTTGTCGAAAATCACCCGGAGCTGGCAGTTCATCTCGGATGAATTCCCGCTCCGAGCAATCACCTAGTACTGCGTTCGAAATACCGTTAACATTGCATCTGTCACGTGATGCATCTGTTTATATATGATTGCTTTGTATTTACTGTTTCTCCCCCCTTATTCTCCGGTAGACCCCACTACTGAGTACGACTACGTCGTCGACGACCGAACCCCTACCGTCTAGCTTCCAGGCAAGCAGAGCCATTTTTCTTCCCCAGATATCGCCTATCTTTACATACATTTCTTGCACTAGGCATTGCTGCTGCTTCTATTTTTCTTACCTATTCAATTGCATAGCATGTCATTGTCGCCCCTTGATGTACCTTTCCGTTATCCTATGCTGCCTATTAAATATATATATATATATATTATCCAGCAGTTAGCCCTGCGCATTGTTAGTCAACTAGGATTAGATAGCGGGCCGTGATCACTCTGGGGAGTGAACGCAGATACAAAATATATATAACTGCACAGGTACTGTACAATGCAGACACCGCCTAAGGCTCCTACCTCGGCTCTACCGAGCCACACCAAGTGTGATCTATTGAGGAGATCCTCGTAATCCACTCGTTGTTGACTCTGTGTAGCCGCCCTATGTCACAACCCTAGTTTTGGTATGTGCTTTTTATTTTAGAAATAAGGCATCATGTTTAAATTTCTTTATCTAATAATTGGGGATTTGGAAAAGCCTCAAAAATAATTTAAATAAATGGCCAGAGAAAAATATTTTTCCAAAAATCTTTTGAAGTTTCTGAAAAGTCCTATAAATGGGCATGATCACATATCATGTGTTCTGGGTCCCACTACATGCTCCAAGATTTTTCAAAAAATCAGGGAAGGGTTTGGAAATTAAATATACCCCTATTTGAATTGAAATTCAAATATTTTGAATTTCCAAAAATCTCAAACGGTGGGAGTGGCTATTGATATGTCACATAAGTCCAAATAAAATGTTTGCAGATTTTCTAAAAATGCTTCGGTATTTTTTTTCCAGAGCAAAACAAAAGAAACAAAAAAACAATAAAAGAAAAAGAGAAACCTTACCTTGCTTACCTTTGGCCCACCTGGCCCAGCTAGCCGGCCCAGCCCACCAGGGGTACATGCGTCTTCAACCCCTGGCCAGACAGGCAGGCAGCTCGCTGGCGTGCCCGGCATGGCCGCCAGGCAGCTACCTGGCTGCCCCTGCCCCTTTAGCCAGCGCCGTGGAGGCCCTGGAAGCCCCCCTTTCTTTTCCCGCTCAACAGGACCTCCTCTTCTCTCTCTCCGGCGAAAACCCGCATGATCCCGAGCGCCCAGAAGTTCACTGCCGTATGCAGGCGTGGCCACCGGCCACCGCGAGCTCTGCCAAGTTGTCCAGGACGTCCGCCGTGCACATCTTCATCGCCTTGGCCCTTCAATTCGCGTGGGGAAGCTCCAAGGGCGACACCGGCGACCTCCATCTCGGCCACGGCCGCCGGGTCATCACCGCCAAATTCGCCATTCCCGTTGCTCCTTTGCCCCCATAGACCACGCAGTCGTGCTCATGGTGAGCTCCACCACCTTTCCCCTCTCTCTGCTCTCTTTTTTCTGCACCGCGTCGCCATTTGCCATGTGACCGAGCTCCGGCCACCGCAACGCTCAACGCCGGCGAGGCTACGGTGCCCCCCATGGTTCCCCGTGTGCAAAAGATGGTGCAGACGAGCATGGGAATCCTTCTGGTGGTCGCGCCGTGCGAAATGATGGCCGGGAGCACCGATTCCGTGGACGCCTCCGCGTCTGTGAGTCTCCGCCGACTCGTCGCCGGCGAGGTGACGTGGCCCGCGTCATTAGCGCTAATGATCCCCTAAACACCCACTAACAAGTGGGGCACCTGCCCCCTTAATCCCCTTTTAGTTTTAATTTAAACAGAGTTAACTCTGAGTCACTGAAAGGGCTGGCCCACTGGTCAGCTTGACCAGTCACTCCCCCCCTCCATGTCAGCATTGCGTCATGCTTGCGCAATAATCACTTTTCTCTGTTTAATAGAAGTTCCAGAAATGATTAAATCTTTGAGATTGAATAAGTTTTAAACCATAAATCAAAATCAAACAAATAATATATGAAAAATTATCAGAAAAATGCAAGGAATCCAAATATGCAACTTTCAAGCATGAAAAAATAGTTTACAAATATCAAACAGTAGCAAATGCAATTTGGGAAATTTTGAATAATCCTTTGGAGTTTGAATTTGGAATTCTTTTCCAAATATACTTCAATTAACATGTTGAAACATGAACATAGAGCACATCAGTACCATGCCATGATATGTTATGCATCTTGTTTGAGCATTGCAATGTGATATTTACATTGTTGTTGTCTTGGTGTTTGCCTCTTCTCGATAGATTCATCGTCGGACATAGTTTCCGACTACTCTGAAGAGTGACACCTTGTGGTCGACAGCAAGGCAAGCAAAACCCCATTGATCATGTCTATATAAACCTATTTACCTCTTGTTCTCTGATGCATGATTAGGTGATTCACATGTTACCGTTCTACCGTTAGTTGAACCCATCCTTTGCACGACCTATCATTGCTGCCACAGTATGAAGCAAACCTTAATCTAGCAGATCCAGGATTGATTGTGTTCATCATGTGGCCCTTCATGCATGTTATGCCATGCTATGCGTAGAGTGATTGCAATGAAGATGATCCATCTGGGTGATGTATCGGATGGTAGTGAACAATGAAACATGATGGTCATGTGTTGGTGAAGTCACCCTAATAAAGGTGAACAATGAGAGGCTGTGTAGGAGTACACAGTGGTTTGTCTCATTTACACTGCCCTAGGCCTTGAGTTCTTGTGTTGCGCTCCAAGAGAAGTGTACTTCCACATGAAGGGCTATGGACCCCGTTTGGCCTACTAACTAACCCGGTCTATGGTCCGGGATTTTCCTGGGTTATCGCTTTTTCGATTTGATTTTGTACCGGAGTGGGAGGAGATGCACGGTTACTTTGTAGCACGGTTTTAGATGAGAGCATTACCATCCGTCGAGGTGGGCTTGTCGGACCGTCCATATATCATTTGAGTCCTGAATGGAAACTCCGACCGGATTTCTGATTAGGGTACATACTCAAATAGGCGATCTCTGGACTAGAGTTGGAGCCGTGAGGTAAGTGCCGTGGTGATTATCCTCGTCCGAAATCCGCTTGAAGGATGACGAGTCACAGGCGGTAAGTGTTGACACGTGTGTGAAGCCTACACCTCTGCAGGGTAATGATCTATTTGAATAGCCGTGTCCGCGGTTATGGCCTACTTGGAGACCTTTACTTGATTATTAGACAACTTAAATGGATACTCTGAAACTGCCAAGATAAGTGTGAGTACTTTGGGTTGCTTCCTCGTGGGGAAGTCGAGAAGGATCGATGGTGGTTTATTGATGTGGTGATCAAGATTAGATGGACTCGTGTGCGCCTCTCATCTCAACTCTATGTAGTCGTAGTACAGGATAGCCAAGTCAAAGCTTTCTGCATTACAGCCCCACTTACCTTTACCTTGATACCTGAGCATGAGTAGTATAGTTCTGACGTAAGTCTTGCTGAGTATGATTTTGTACTCATGTTTTCTTATTTTATGTTTTAGAGAGGAGACCACTGACCCTGATGGTGGCCTCTACCTCGAGCTCGACGCTGACTAAGTCGTATAGTTCCAGACAGCAGCCTGGTTCCTTTGGAGGGTCGTTGTACTTTATTTCAGACTTCTTCAGCCATTTGTTAACCTTGTCTTTACTAAGACATAATTTTCTTCTGTAGTTGCTTGATGTAATGTTGGATCCCAGTCATGTGATCTCTGCTTGTAATACAACTACTATGTCTGCTCAGTTTAGCAGATGCAATAAAGTCTATGAGTTTGTAGAGTTCTTGTTGTGTTACCTGCTGTTATACACTTGGCATGCATGCTGCGTGTATGTTTATATCGTGCATGTCATGTGTGGGGTTTGATAGCTTAGTTGTGCTCTCGCCGGAGGTCTTTCTTACACCAAGTGGCCCTGAGATGTGCGTAGCTTGGGGCATCGCGATGTGATTGCTCGTGACTCTGTCACGTGGCACACTTTGTTGTATGATTGAGCCCCCCCGAGACCCCAACTAAGACATCGGGCTGGAGTCTTTTTATGTAAATGTTATGATTCAATCGATAATATGGTTGAGGCGACTTGTCTATGAGTACGGGATTTCACCATCCATAATCATTTAGACTTGTGAGCGGGCGATGAGGACCCATCTCAGTTGATCATCCGGGCCTGGATGGGATGCCCCTCACGTTCGAGATTTCCGAGAGTGTCTTGTACTTGGCCTTGTCTGCTTGGAAAAGTGGGTATGGCTCTCGGCTCTCCATATGATTGAATTGTGACTGGAATTACATATGCATATTCCGGGTCCCGACAGACTTGGTATCAGAGCAGGACTGTCTGTAGGACTATCAAGCCTTGGTAGATGTCGAGTCTAGCATTCTATAGTTATATAGTTACTTGGGTATATGGGAACAACGTAAGACTTTATTTTTCTTCTTACCCTCATCGATCTGAGCTCTGAGTCATCCTCATCTTGTTCTACGGGAAGATAGGACTAGGCTCTTATTTGTATCTACTAGGACATCTCGTTGATTGCTTCTCTGTAGCCGTAGAAGTGTTTTTTTTGTCACCAGTGTCATCATTCTATCGAGTTTCTTGAGAAAGTTCTGTCCTATTTCTTGCAGGTTGTTCCATTTTTCATCCCGGTACAGTCGTTATGCTGTCCGATTCATTCTAGGAATTCTTGTTGAGGAGCATCCGGTTTCTTGAATCCGGTGTTGATGCATTTGCAAATCTTTCCTCCCACTTCAGATGTCTTTTAGATAAAGTAACCATGCTAACCATTGTATCTGGGTACTTTGTTACTCTGACATCTCTGATGTAGTACCTAGGGAGCCATGATCATCAATAGGAATACCACCTAGTAATCCATCTTTATATGTATACAGTTTTACCTGTGTGATGAACCTAGCTACCATTCTTGAAAGTATCCCCAAATGTCATTCATTAGTAGCCACTCCTCCATGAGGATATTGTACGACTTATTCTAGAAGTCGTTCCTTATGGATCATTTGTGTTCCGAAGTCCGACCTTTACTTGATGACCATATCAATGATACTTCGAAGCATGATCACGGTATCTAGAACATCAAGGAAAAATTAAAGGCGGAGTGCTAAATGTCTCTCGTTCGATCATCCAGACAAGTTATGTCGGCAAGCATCTTTCTATACCAAGAAAACAAATCTAAGAAGGTGTTATCTTCCTTTGCATCCGCATCCCCCACATATATTCATCTTGGTTGTATGAAGTGTTACCAAGATTTTTGGCACATATTTGCTTCAGCCATGTGAATGTGGAATGCTCAATCTATAGAACGAATGTTCAACCACTAGGTTATATGCTTCGGTGTGAAATGGGATTGTGCCTCTCATTTGCCGAATTGTCTATATAATATAACAAAGGATTCCATCAAAATTTGAGTATGCTATTCTTTCATATTCCTTCAACGATCATTGTTGTATGCCTCGGTTTGGTGGAAGAAACTTCTATGATCCCTGTATAAAAAGTTATTCTTTTTTCCTGACTTAGGAGATAGTTCTTTGATTCACCTCTCCTTAAGGTGCCTTGTTTGGTATCAAGGGCAACCTAACTCCTCGCTACTTTGAAAAAAACTTGTTCACTATCTACTTAAGCGTGGAACTGTTGCCTACCAAATTGGAACTCCCCCTACCTCCTTCCATCATTTTAATGTGTGTCTTGTGTCTCAACTCAAGAGATGTTTTCATATCTCATTCCATGAGTTCATCAGGATGTTCTCGGTCTTCTTGAAGATGCATACTTGAAGATTTTCCCTCCTATCTTTTGTCTCGAATCTCGGGAGAAGATTCTTTTGAGTGGGGGCGAGTTGTCACAACCCTAGTTTTGGTATGTTCTTTTTATTTCTAGAAATAAGGAATCATGTTTAAAGTGTTTTATCTAATAACTGGGGATTTGGAAAAGCCTCAAACAAAATTTAAATAAATGGCCAGACAAAAATCTTTTTCCAAAAATCTTCTGAAGTTTTTTAAAAGTCCTATAAATGGGCATGATCACATATCATGTGTTGTGGGTCCCACTGCATGCTCCAAGAATTTTCAAAAAATCAAAGAAGGGTTTCGAAATTAAATAATACCCCTATTTGAATTGAAATTCAAATATTTTGAATTTTCAAAAATCTCCAACAGTGGGAGTGGCTATTTATATGTCACATAAGTCCAAATAAAATGTTCAGAGCTTTTCTAAAAATGCATTGGTATTTTTTTTCCAGAGCAAAACAAAAGAAACAGAAAAACAATAAAAGAAAAAGAGAAACCTTACCTTGCTTACCTTTGGCCCACCTGGCCCGGCTAGCCGGCCCAGCCCACCAGGGGTACATGCGTCTTCAACCCCTGGCCAGACAGGCAGGCAGCTCGCCGGCGTGCCCGGCATGGACGCCAGGCACCTACCTGGCTACCCCCTGCCCCTTTAGCCAGCGCCAAGGAGGCCCTGGAAGCCCCCCTTTCTTTTCCCGCTCCATAGGACCTCCTCTTCTCTCTCTCCGGCGCAAAGCCGCATGATCCCGAGCGCCCCGGAGTTCACCGTCGTATGCAGGTGTGGCCACCGGCCACCGCGAGCTCTGCCAAGTTGTCCAGGACGTCCGCCGTGCACATCTTCATCGCCTTGGCCCTTCAATTCGCGCGGGGAAGCTCCAAGGGCGACACCCGCGAACTCCATCTCCGCCATGACCGCCGGGTCTTCACCGCCAAATTCGCCGTTGCCGTTGCTCCTTTGCCCCCATAGACCACGCAGTCGTCCTCATGGTGAGCTCCACCACCTTTCCCCTCTCTCTGCTCTCTTTTTTCTGAACCGCTTCGCCGTTTGCCATGTGACCGAGCTCTGGCTGCCGCAACGCTCAACGCCGGCGAGGCTACGGTGCCCCCCATGGTTCCGCGTGTGCACAAGATGGTGCGGACGAGCATGGGAATCCTTCTAGTGGTTGCGCCGTGCGAAATGGTGGCCGGGAGCACCGATTCCGTGGACGCCGTCGCGTCTGTGAGTCGCCGCCGACTCGTCGCCGGCGAGGTGACTTGGCCCGCGTCATTAGCGCTAATGATCCCCTAAACACCCACTAACAGGTGGGGCCCCTGCCCCCTTAATGCCCTGTTAGTTTTAATTTAAACAGAGTTTAACTGTAAGTCACTGACAGGGCTGGCCCACTGGTCAGCTTGACCAGTCCACCCCCCCCCCCTCGTCAGCATTGCGTCATGCTTGCACAATAATCACTTTTCTCTCTTTAATAGAAATTCCAAAAATGATTAAATCTTTGAAGTTGAATAACTTTTAAACCATAAATCCAAATCAAACAAATGATATATGAAAAATTATCAGAAAAATGCAAGGAATCCAAATATGCAACTTTCAAGCATGACAAAATAGTTTAAAAATATCAAACAGTAGAAAATGAAATTTGGGCAATTTTGAATAATCCTTTGGAGTTTGAATTTGGAATTCTTTTCCAAATATACTTCAATTAACATGTTGAAACATGAACATAGAGCACATCAGTACCATGCCATGCTATGTTATGCATCTTGTTTGAGCATTGCAATGTGATGTTTACATTGTTGTTGTCTCGGTGTTTGCCTCTTCTCGATAGATCCATCGCCGGACGTAGTTTCCGACTACTCTGAAGAGTGACACCTTGTGGTCGACATCAAGGCAAGAAAAAACCCATTGATAATGTCTATATAAACCAATTTCCCTCTTGTTATCTTATGCATGATTAGGTGATTCACATGTTACCGTTCTACCGTTAGTTGAACCCATCCTTTGCACGACCTATCATTTCTGCCACAGTATTAAGCAAACCTTAACCTAGCAGATCCAGGATTGATTGTGTTCATCATGTGGCCCTTCACCCATGTTATGCTATGCTATGCGTAGAGTGATTGCAATGAAGATGATCTATCTGGGTGATGTATCGGGATAGTAGTGAACAATGCAACATGATGGTAATGTGTTGGTGAAGTCACCCCAACAAAGGTGAACAATGAGAGGTTGGGTAGGACTACACAGTGGTTTGTCTCATTTACACTGCCCTAGGCCCCGAGTTCTTGTGTTGTGATCCAAGACAAGAGTATTTCCACATGCAGGGCTATGGACCCCGTTTGGGCTACTAACTCACTCGGACTATGGTCCAGGATTTTCCTGGGTTATCGCTTTTTCGATTTGATTTTGTACCGGAGTGGGAGGAGATGCACGGTTACTTTGTAGCACGGTTTTATATGAGCGCATTACCATCCGTCGAGGTGGGCTTGTCGGACCGTCCATACATCGTTTGAGTCCTGAATGGAAACCCCGGCCGGATTTCTGATTGGGGTACATACTCAAATAGGCGATCCCCTGGACTAGAGTTGGAGCCGTGAGGTAAGTTCCTTGGTGATTATCCTCGTCCGACATCCGCTTGAAGGATGACGAGTCACGGGAGGTAAGTGTTGAAACGTGTGTGAAGCGTACACCACTGCAGGGTAATGATCTATTCGAATAGCCGCTTCCGCGGTTATAGAATACTTGGAGACCTTTACTTGATTATTAGACAACTTAAATGGATACTCTAAAACTGCCAAGATAAATATGAGTACTTTGGGTGGCTTCCTCGTGGGAAAGTCGAGGAAGAATCCATGGTGGTCTATTGACGTGGTGATCAAGATTAGATGGACTCGTGTGTGCCTCTCATCTCAACTCTATGTAGTCGTAGTACAAGATAGCCAAGTCAAAGGTTTCTGCATTACAACCCCACTTACCTTTACCTTGATACTTGAGCATGAGTAGTATAGTTCTGACGGAAGTCTTGCTGAGTACGATTTTTTACTCACGTTTGCTTATTTTATGTTTTAGTGAAGAGACCACTGACCCTGATGGTGGCGTCTACCTCGAGCTCGACGCCGACTAAGTCGTATAGTTCCAGACAGCAGCCTAATTCCTTTGGAGGGTCGTTGTACTTTCTTTCAGGCTTCTTAAGCCATTTTTTTAACATTGTCTTTACTAAGACAAAATTTGCTTCTGTTGTTGCTTCATGTAATGTTGGATCACAGTCATGTGATCTCTGCTTGGAATACAACTACTATGTCTGCTCAGTTTAACAGATGCAATAAAGTCTACGAGATTGTAGAGTTCTTTTTGTGTTACCTGATGTTATACACTTGGCATGCATGCTGTGTGTATGTTTATATCGTGCATGTCATGTGTGGGGTTCGGTAGATTAGTTGTGCTCTTGCCAGCGGTCTTTCTTACACCAAGTGGCCCTGAGATGTGCGCAGCTTGGGGCATCGCGATGCGATTGCTCGTGACTCTGTCACGTGGCACACTTTGTTGTATGATTGAGCCCGCCCGAGAACCCGACTAAGAGATCGGGCTGGAGTCTGTTTATGTAAGTGTTATGATTCAATCGATAATATGGTTGAGGCGAATTGTCTATGAGTATGGGATTTCACCACCCATAATCATTTAGACTTGTGAGCGGACGATGAGGACCCATCTAAGTTGATCATCCGGGCCTGGATGGGATGCCCCTCACGTTCGAGCTTTCAGAGATTGTCTTGTACTTGGCCTTGTCTGCTTAGAAAAGTGGGCGTGGCTCTCGGCTCTCCATATGATTGAATTGTGGCTGGAATTACATATGCATATTCCGGGTCCCGACACCCTAGGGTCCTGAACCGCGGCTATCTTTAAAGGTAAGAAGTCGGCCGACCCAACGGTGCCCGCGAGCGGTATTGCGACGTGAACGATAGGGAGGGTACGACAGACGTACTGGCATGCTTGGCCCCTGGTCGTATTCCGCGAGAGTTACCAAAACCACAAAAATCGAGCTCTTCCAAGAGCGCACACAAGATAAGGTAAGAAGACGGTTCACCTTGCTGGTAACTACGAGCTCTGATGGTTCGACAAGGCAGGCACCGATGTACTGGTGGTCCTGACTGCTGTTCGTTGTCCGTTGTGTGAATTAGTCTGGCAACGATAATGGTTGGCTGCGAGAAAATAATAAAATGACTTATGGTTTTGTGGATGATTTGAGAGTCCGCAAAGGGCTGAACGCACTACCTACACGTGGGATTGCACTGTGGGCCCTCCGCATCGTAGTTCATCCGAAAGCTCTTCAGACGTCAGTAGTGTCGCGGCCTAATTGCCAGGAAGTGGTGTCTTATTTGCTCGCGCGAGTGGTATTTTCTTTTTCTTCCCCGACCAGACTCGCACCATGTAGGAACGTGGAAGGGTGAGGGACCTAGACCCCTGTGCGCATAGGATTTAGTCCAGCGGATGACCTCTCTGTTGATCCTAGGATGGGCTGCGGCGTGTCGGATAGCTTCGGCGGAGTGTTCCCTAACAGGGTATACGCCACCCTGGAGATCCGAGCGTGCAGTATGAACAGTAGTGCACCCATGCAGGGAGTTTAATCCATTCGAATAGCCGTGTCCACGGTAACAGGACGCTTTATGCTGAAGCCATACACTACTACTACAAACTATTACTACTAAACTGATTGGTTTCGCGTTTTCTTCCTCGCAGGGAAGTCGAGGAAGGATTCTCGGAGGCATTGATAATTGTTAACTAATACAACTTACTATTATACAATGATGCAGCAACTTCTGTTGCATTGTTACTTTATGCTTTATATGAACAGTTGGTTGTTCTCTTCTTGTGCTGCAAGACTCGTCGGAAGAGGCTAGTCTTCGATAGGCCTAGCTTCTGATCCTTCTTTTGACTTTCTACCATTCAGTCCACTATATATAGCCTCCCCTTTAAATTTGATACAAATGCATAAATGCTTAGTAGCAGACGTAAGACTTGCGGGTATGCTAGATACTGACCCTTGGTTTATTTCCCCCCTTTTGTTTTGTATACCCGTATTGCTGCAACCAGACGCTGGCCCAGGAGAAGGAGTACCCCGGAGGCGTATACTACTACTTCGAGACCCCCCGCTGACCAGGACCAAGAGTCGTTTCGGGGGTTCCCAAGAACGAGGCCTTGCCTTTTCGATCTGTATCTCTGATGTTATTTGTTCTTTCCTTCTTAAGGAAAAACTTGACTAACTATGTCTATACTCATATATTATGGCTTGTATGACTTATGTATTCGAATCCTCGTGATCCCTGGTTTGTAACATAAAAGATTTATCTTATTTGTGTCTAGTGTTGTGATGTGGTATTCTCACCATGGCACACTGATTTTGGTCGTGTACCCTGCGTGTATGATTATGGTACACAACTTGATTTTGGGGGCGTCACACTAGTGTTCGTATCCGTAAGCTTTCTGCCAAAAGAAGATTTTTTTTGGAATATTAGAGGCTCCAACGCTAGAGGGCGTTGAAACCAACTCCGTGACCTTATCCAACAAGAACACATTGATGTGCTTTGTCTTCAAGAAACCAAGAAAGAGTCATTTTCTTTGTCTGATTTCTCTTCACTTGGAGGTTTGGATTTCTCGTGGCATTGGGCTCCGGCCGTGGGTTCGTCCGGTGGTATTCTATTGGGAGCCAAGAAGGAACTTTGTGACGTTGGGGTGGTCTCTGTAGGTTAATTCTTTCTCTCGGTTCGTCTCATCCCTCGCGATTCTAATTTCCCGTGGGATGTCATTTATGCCTATGGACCTTCGGACCATGCTCACACTACTCACTTCCTCGGAGAGCTTGCAATTAGGCTTGAGTTCCAAGATGTCCCTGTTCTGCTCAATGGTTATTTTAACCTCCTTCGGTCCCCTGATGAGAAGAGCTCTCACAATTTCTCCTGGCCCCGTGCTACTGCTTTCAATGATTTCATTGCTTCCTTTGCTTTACGGGAACTCCCGAGATCTGGTGCCCGTTTCACTTGGTCTAAGCATCAGTTGGACCCGATCCTTTCTGTTCTTGACCGGGTGGTTGTTTGCACGGACTGGGAGGCCATGTTTCCTCAGTCTGCACTTTTGTCTTCTACTTTCGCATGCTCTGATCATACCCATTTGGTTCTGGACTCTGGAAGAGGCCCCAGGCATGGACCTCCGAGGTTTTTTTTGACTCTTCTTAGTTTTTGTGCGATGGGTTTGTTCCGTTGGTCCAGGGGAAGATCATCTCTCTCCTCCTCTCTGACCATCAGTCTTTTGGTCTTGTTGATGATTGGAGGGCTTGTGCGAGGGGCTTAAGGAAGTTCCTACGTGGCTGAGGGCGAACAAGGCAGTGGCCGATCGGGCTGCCAAGGCTGAGCTCATGAGTAAGATCAAGGCCCTTGAAGAGGTTGCCGATGCCACTGGGCTGGATGCTGCTGTCTAGGAGCAACGGTACGAGATTGTGAGCGTATTCTCCTTGACATTCACAAGCTGGAGGATGAGTTCTGGCACTAGAGGAGCAGTACCTCCTGGACCCTTAAGGGTGATTCACTCACTGCTTATTTCTTTGTGATTGCTAATGGCCAGCGGTGGCGTTGTCTCACCTCTCGTCTGATTAATTATAATGTTGTTTGTGACGATCCCATTCGCATTGCTACCCACATCTTTGACTTATATTCGTACTTGTTGGCTGCCCAGCCTGTTTCTGATATCAAGATTGTGCCTGGTTTGTGGCCTTTGCATGCGATGGTATCGTCTGAGGAGAACGATGGATGCATTCTTCCTTTGTCCTGTGAGGAGATTGACGTGATTGTTTTCTCGTCCAAGACTAACGCTGCTCCCGGTCTCGATGAGTTCTCGATCCTCTTCTTCCAAAAGTTTTGGGCCTCCCTGAAATCTCTGGTTTATGCTATCCTTCAGGGATTTTGCTTGGGCACAATGGATATCTCACGCCACAACTATGTTGTGCTCTCTCTCATCCCTAAAGTTAAAGGAGCGGATAATATTAACATATTTCGACCTATTACTCTCATCAATACCATTGCTAAGTTCCCTTCTAAAGCGTTCTCGACTCGTCTTGGTCCTGTGGATCATCGGGTGATTAGCCAAAACCAATCTTCCTTTATTAAAGGTTGTTTTATTCTGGATGGGATTCATTGTCTCCATGAGATTGTGCATGAAGCAAATAAGGACCAACACGGTGGTCTTGAAACTGGACTTTAAGAAAGCTTATGTGATAGAGGCGAAGGTGTCCCGATGTTTCGATGAGATGGTGGAGATCGATTATGGTGGAGACGACTTTCACGATCCGACTACGAACGTGCGAAGACGTTGCGCCTTAGCGATCGCTAAACCAACTCCGAGAGGTTATTGATCCCGCGGATGCACGATCAACCTGACCACGAAGGTCTAATTCCTGCAAGCAATCGAAGAACAAGCAAGAACTAAGAATTGCAATCTGGATATTTCGAATATAAGATGAATGATTACGAAAGTTGGGGTTCCAATGAGGTCTTGGCCTGGTCGGATGACACAAACGAAGAGCTCGAAGTTGCGGCTATGGCTAACTTATATCTAATTAAAACCCAAGTCTAAACGACGCCCTAAGGGCTGTATATATGGGGGAACAGAGGGGATTTTCGTGACCCCTTGGAGGTGGGGTCCGAAAACAACCCTAACTCGGTTTCCCCACACATACGGACTCTAAAAACAGCCTATAATGTGGTATTTCGAAATTACATGGGCCCAGCCCAATTTTAAGGTGACGCAGCACCTATAATTTCCCTTGGACGAAAATAATGAAGTGGCATCTCGCGTATTTCGTCCAAGACTTCATGCGCAACTTATGGTGGCTTCAAAGTGCGATAATCACCACTGGAAGCTCCATTGTCCTTTCCCGCGCGCGCACCTTCTTCTCCATGCTTGATCCCGCTCCAATGACCATCCTTCTTGTCCATGCTAGGTCCTTCATTCATAAGCAAAACAAAAGTATCTAATTTAGGCAGCATCATATGTTCATGAACAATAGAAGGATTCGCAAGAAACGAAAGTACCTGATAATTTAGTTGACGTGCGCGTGCTCTAGTAACTGGTCCAGTATGTGTAGTTGGTGAAGATGTGGGTGTAACATTAGTAGAGATGTCCTCATCATTATGACTACGTTAGTTATCCCTTCCTCAGGGATGTCCTCTTAGCAAAATGTTTTGATGGGGAGTATGTCCACCGTATCATGCATCTTGTCGCTAGAGGGCACACTTCTGTGGCTATTAACGGGCAGGTTGGCCAGTTTTCCCTAATAGTCACGGGTTACGGCATGGGGATCCTATCTCCCCTCTCGTCTTTAACTTTGTGGTTGAGGCCTTATATTGTATTTTGGATCGGGCTGCGGAGGCTGGACACATCTCTCCGGTTGCATCTTCGATCACCCCCTCTTGCATTACTCATCTGCAGTATGCAGATGATACCATTATCATTGTGGAGAATAACGACCTCTGCCTGACTAACCTCAAATTCATATTGCTCTCTTTTGAGGCCTTGTTAGGGCTCAAGATTAATTTTTCTAAGAGCGAGCTGCTTGCACTCGGGTGTTCGGAGGTTGAGGCCCGTAGAGTTGCTGATATCATGAACTGTTCCCTGGGATCCTTCCCCCTCAAGTACATGGGTATTGCCATATCCCCTGATATCATCTCTTCTAAAGGTCTTGCTGCTGTAGTTCAAAAGGTTGGTAACCGGGTCTTGCCCTGTAGGAGGCGCCACTACTCGTCGACTGCCAATGTGTGCCCCTTCAACGCTTGCTTGTCCTCTCTACCTATGTATACCATGGTACTCTATAGGCTTCCGGGCATTTCCCATGAGGGGCTTGATTATGATGGGTGTAGATAACACCTTCTTGTTCGTTACCCCAAGTGGAAGGTTATGATGTAGACAACAACAAATTTCCCTCAGTAAAGATACCAAGGTTATCAATCCAGTAGGTTCCAAGAGATACAAGTGGGTGACAATGGCGTGAGAAATATGGCGCGTAAGTTGATGTCTGTCGCATACCTACACACACAAGCAAATAACTTTGCTCCCAACGAGTCAAAGAGGTTGTCAATCTCTCAGGTCTTGTTGTTTACAAAGGATCAAAAGACAAGAGGAATAATAATAGTGATTGCACCAGAAAGGAAATAAAAGCAGTAAAGGTGACCGGTGTAAACTATGGTGGAAATATGGACCTGGGTCCCATGACTTTCACTAGTGATGTCTCTCTCCCAAGAGATTATAAACAACTATGCTGTGTGAAAGTATTACAACTGGGCAATTGACAGAATTATAAACGCACCGCAATTCTAATTATGCTACAAGAAAGCTAGAGGCTCAATCGTATGGGCATTACACCAAAACGAGTAGACCGTTTATTCATCAGCATATACTTACTAATCATCCACCTTGAGATATCTATCCAGAACATCTCACTATGGGAAGCACATATGAGCTATGGGAAGCTCTCCAATGGAACTAGTGGGGATGCATCCAACTTGCTTTCTCAAGAAGACCTAGAGCTCATTTGAGGAGGCTCATCATTGGAATATACTAGCCAAGTTCTATAGTGTAAGGATCCCCACATAGTTATGCATGAATGATATGAAACTCTCTATCAAGTACAAATATTACTTTGGAGCACGAGTGTGCATGTTTCAAAAGGAATAGTAGTGTTGCCCTTTCTCTCTTTTTCTTTCTTTTTTTTTCTTTCTCTTTTTTCTATTTTTTTGTATTTTTTGGCCTCTTTGTCTCTTTCTATTTATCTCTCATTTGTCCTCTTTGGGATCTTCTAATTTTTCCTCTTTTGGGATCTTTTATTTGTGTCCTCTTTGGGATCTTTTCCTCACTTTAAGGGCAACACTCTATATTTTACAAGGATGTAGAAGATCACACACTTTATAACATAAAGAAAACTAAAAACTGAATCATGATGTATGCAAATGTATGCCTCTGCCAGTGTAGCAGGATATGCAATGATACTAGTGCGTCATGTAGCAATTATGAGGTCAAGGCCCAACTAGCATGCGGCTCTATGATCAAGCAAAAGAATGTATGGCAATGAAAGATCAAGTCATACGAAGATGGATGTTGCATGGCAATGTATCTCGGAAAGGTCATGGAAATGCCTTGATAGGTAGGTATGGTGGCTGTTTTGAGGAACATATAGTGAGGCTTATGATGACAGAGCGTATCATGCCAAGGGTTTGGATGCACCGGCGAAGTTTTCATCGACTCTCAAGAAGAGAAAGGGCACTGCATGGTACCGAAGAGGCTAGAAAAATATGGATGGTGGAAGTGCCAACAATCGAATACTCGCATCAGTCAAAGGAACTCATTCAGTTATTATCGATAACTCTCTATCTAGTCAGGAGATTCACAGAGAGACAAGTACCCCTAGGAGGAGTGTATGGGGTTTTTCTTATCCTTGGGCATCCTCGACCCATGATAACGTGAAGGTACTCTATATATTACAACCCCTCCAGAGGTTAGTGATACATCTAGTAGCTAGAGTTCTGAACTAATATTTTTAGTTTTCAAAAATAAGCACGTTGAACCAAAATATGACACCTATCACTAATAGTCTTGAGATCTTGACACAAAGAAGTCCAAACATTACTCAAAAAAATACCTCAATACTATTGCAACGTACTACTAAACTTATAATAGCAACCTCAATTACCTACCCAAAGTAAGACACACACTCAATGCAAGACCAACTCTCTAAACAAGATAAGCATCAAACTCAAGAGAGTTCTAGAAGCAACAACCTAAATAAAAGCTCTTAAATATAAACATGAAAAAGAAGAGCTATACATGACAATAGCTAGAAAAATTAAAGAACACTCAACAAGGATAAGCATGAAAACTATGAGCATTCTAGGAAAAAGTTGGAGCGTGTTTCTCTCCCAAACAAGGTATGCTAGGGTCCAACTTGTTACGAACAACAAACAAAACTAAAACAAACTAAAAAGTAAAGAGCGAGACACTCCAAGCATAGCACATAACATATGAATTGATAAAAATATAGTGTGGAGGAGGGCGAAGTGATGATTGTTGATGGAGAAGGGGATGCACGGGGGCATCCCCAAGCTTAGATGCTTGAGTCTCCTTGAATATTTCTTGGGTGTGCATGGGGGCATCCCCAAGCTTGAGCCTTTGATACTCCCGGATCTTCTTTCATCATCTTCATTCGTACACTTGAAAACTCCCTTCATACGAAAATCATCATAAGCTGATTAGAGTGGTTAGTACCCATGATAAAATAAATTGCCTCTGCTGAAAATAAGAATTTTTAACAAGGGCTACTATTTCTCAAGATTTCCAAGAAGTTTTTGCAAAGAAAAACAAAGTGCAATATTTCCAAAACTAGGAAAATGCAAAACAGGGCAGAATCTGGAAAAAACAGACCAACACGTAGTAAATAATTTTTTTGGGGTACTTTTGCGACTCAAATCAAAAAACTGAGAACAGGCCGCAGATAGTAAATTGTATAGAGCATACTGTCAAAACAATTCATATCAAAAAGATTATCTGGTGATTATTTAATTTTTTTGCGATGAAGCAAACATAATCTGTTTTCTGGACAACATGTCACAACTTTTGATCTACTTGCCACCGGAGGCTAAAACTTGGCACAAAGCTTGAATATAAAGATACAATGATATTCCTACAGTAGTAACAAGCATCAAGACCAATAAAACTGAAAGTAAAAACATTTTGGGTTGCCTCCCAATAAGTGTTTTCTTTTATGCCTTTGAGCTAGGCATGAAGCAACAAGATCATGTTTTGTCAATATCAAAAGCATAGCTTGCCCGTATAACGAACATTGGAATCTTATAGTCCCTTCTTTCATGTGAACGATAGCAGCAATGGTGCGAAGAAAAGTCCGTCCCAAAATAATTGGACATGAGGGATCACATTCAATGTCTATGACAAGAAAATAAACAGGGACATAATTATCATTGACAACAATAAGAACATCATTAATCCTTCCTAAATGTTTCTTCCGGAAGAATCAACAAGGGGAACACAATATGAACAAGGATCAAAAGGTTTGAATTCAAGCATATCATACATTCTTTTCGGTAAAACGGAGGCACTATCTCCAACATCACATAAAGCAAAGCAAGAAAAGTTATTCAATTTAATCTTCACCATGGGATCCCAACCATCTTCTAGTTTTCTAGGAATAGAAACCTCTAGTTTAAGTTTCTCCTCCCTAGCTTTGATAAGAGAATTAGTGATATGCTCCGTGAAGGCAATGTTAAGTGAACTAGTGTTTAGGTCTTTGTCCATTCTTTGCAAGAATTTAATAACTTTGGAAAGACTGCAATTCTCAAAGTCAAGTTCACTACCATTAATTAAAGTGGTAGTGATTTCATCTAAGCTCATTTTCTCTTTGGTAGTCTCTAAGTTCAAAGGACCTTCTTTTCCTGAAGTTGAGGTATTAGCATCACCATTAACTAGAAGATTACCCCGCGCCTTGCAGCGGAAATCTCTATAACAACTCTACAATGCGAATAGAAAGGAAATAAGATGCATATAAATCAAAATGGATGACATGAACAAATGATTGAGTAATATAATGGGGTGATGTGGATTGCTTGCATGCTCAGATAGATATTGTAACATCCCAGTTTTCACAAAAATTAAAAATTTTGTTTTCGGTGTGAATTGTTTGATTGTCTGATTTGTTTGCGGTGTTTGCATCCCCGATCTATCGATCGGCGATTATTTTTCCCCCTCTTATCTCGTACCGGACGGAGACCGACCCTTGACACCCTGACACTCGACCTTTGCGACACCGGGTTTCACCCGATCACGTCGCGAAAACCGCACGAGACCAGCCGAAGCCAATGGAACAAAACCCCCGTTTAATAATTAAACGGGATATTTTTATAGAGCACCGGAAAGTGTTTTCGGAACGGTTCCAACGCGAGGCGAACGCCTCCAACTCGACGCGTTGATTGCGCAGTTCGAAGTTTTACCCGAATCGGAGGTACTGCGGACCCCCGGCGGTCAGAAACGTGACCACCATGCGCGCGAGATAAAAACCGGGGATGTTTTTGCAAACTGCCAGCCACCGGGGCTATATAATGACCCCCACCTCCCAAACTAGCCAATTAGGGTTGACCCTAATGGAAAATTGCAGCCACCCCCCTGAAATTGTCCCAAAAATTTTCCCACAACCCCCAGTTTTCGAAACCCTAGCCCTACCTAAAATCTGGACCATCAAATTTGAGATTTGATGGCCCAGATGAGCTCCACGTCGCCCACAGCCTCCCACCAGATCGTCCGGGCCGCGCGGGCCCGCTTCTCCACCGCCAGGCCCGCTGGAGCCCATCCACGCCGCCTCCCGAGCTCCACCACCCGCAGCGCCTCCGGCCGGCGAGTCGCCCGTCGCCGGCGTCCAGCCACCGCGCCCCCATCGCCTCTCCTTCTCCCTTTTCCTCCTCACCGCCTCCCGCTCACCTCCCTCCTCCGTTCCCTCCTCACCCCATTCTTCTTCTCCTCCGTGCAGGCCGCAAGGAGCCGCCGCGCCATGGCACAGAAGGACCTCGCCTCGACCCCGAGCCGCCGCCGCGCTAGAACCTCGCTGCCGGGCCGGATCCGGCCGCCCCACCTCCGCTGCACACGTCCTGCCCGCTCCAGCCATCCTCACGCGCCACCCTCACCAGACATAGTGGTCGGCAACGGCCGTCGTCGTCGTTGCTGGATCGGGAGGATCCAGTCCCTAAAAAATTGCTGCTGATCCGTTTTTGCGCTGTAATTTCCCATTGATCCGTAGCTCCGATGAACGTGCCCCCAAAACGAAAGTTGCTCAGTTTTGCGTTCTCTAGCATTCGTATGTAGAAAGTTTTTCCGTTTGTGGTCATCTTGATTGTGTAATTGTGTGCTAAACATGGCCACTGGTCGTTAATTGCAAACTGTTGATTAACTGCTGCTGAAACTGTTATATTATTGAAATTTTGGGCTACGGTTGCTTCGCAACCGTACGTCGGAATTGAGTGATACCTTTTGCGTTGCATTACGCAATGTTTCTACTTCAGTTTCATGCATTCACATGCCATAATTTCTTGCTGCATAATGATTATATTTTGCTCCAAAGTAGCTATCCTGCTGTTAGTGTGCTGCTGTTTATATTTTGTTGCAACTTCGGTCGACGAGTGTGTCGCGACCGTTTGTCGGAATTGACTGATTCTTGTTTCATATTGTTAAGCATCATGTCTACTTCCGTCATAGGTACTGCTATGTCATGTTGGTGCACTTTTGCATATAGATTTACCCCTGTTTATACAGCATGTGTGCATAGCTTGTCTTGCTTATATCTTTTTAACCGTAACTCCGTTTGGAGTGTGTCTTATATGTAACTTGATTAGTTTTTCGTGTACTTTGTGTTTATGCTATTTTTTGCTGCTGTTAACCCACCTAAAATATGGTATAGGACAGAACAGTACCAAATGTTTTAATCATCATGCGTCACTTAGTGTATGCCATGTTTAGGTTGTGCCTCACTTAAATTGACTAGCATAGATAGTTTACTTTGTGCTTCACCTCTTTCCATGTTTGTGTGCTATGCCATGCTTGCTTGAGTTGCCATGTTAATAACCGTTGGTTGATCACCTGTAGCTAAACAACTTGAAGCTCTCTAAGTGTGCGGTATCGTCGTGTGTGACGAGTACTCCACTTAACCTGTTAGTAATCGCTCTCGACGGTAGGTGCAATGTCTCGTGTTGCCTTCTTGTTGATGCTTGATCGTGTTTGCCTCGTTGTAATAGATGCTTGCTCGTTGATTGCTTTCCAGTGTTTATCGTCTTGTGTGCTTCCGCGGGTACCCTTCGGAGACGATGCGAGCTTGCGATCGACTACACCTTCGAAACCCGACTTATCAACAGGCAAGGACTATACATTACTTATGATCCATTCTATTTCAACTAGTGGTTTGCATGCTAGTCTAGGTTAGGTTCGATGTTTGATCCTACCACATGTTTACAACCTCTTTCAAACCGATACAGCCATGTCCCTTCCCAGCAAACCTTGTACTGCTATGTTACTATTGTTCGTTGCTCAGCCCCTGCTTAGTATGCATGCTTAGGATGCTACGATGTTACCCTGTTACTCCTTGGTTTGGGATATCACCTTATTATATTGTTGTTGATGATATAATTATTATAATGTTGACTATATTCGACGAAGGATGGAAGGTCTAGGCTATCCCGCCCCGACACTTTGTTCCATTTGAGTCACCTAGGATCCGAGTTCCGGGTATTGGTTTTAAGACTGAGCGTGCCTAACCGCGTGTGGGATTTTATGGGGTCCCCTTTTCTTACCTACCTAGCTTCAAACATTTCTAGTGGTGGCCCAAGCTGATTTACCATTTGAAACCGTGTGTGTGCTGGTCAGCTGCCATTTGTTTTCAAACCAACCCGGACCAGTGAGGACTTAGTTCCCTTGCTGGCCCACCTTGTTCGGCTGAGGACCCGGTTTCCCATGTGTGATTAACCGGCTATCCAAACCCGAGATAGACGGTGGAGGCCAGATCGAGAGAGCGGCCGGCTCCTGAGCTGGATGTCGACTCACCGGGGGCCACCCGGAATTGTTCGTTGTTAGCTAGAGGGACCTGTCGTTTCGGATATCTTGGAACTAAATCATAAAATGGTTGTCTGTGATGGGTAGCAACTGAGAGTGATGGACGTGCGTGCGGAGCGTCGTAATGGGCAGTTGGTACACCCCTGCAGGCTTAAATCTTTCCGAGAAGCCGTGTCCACGGTTATGGACGACTTGAGACCTACTCCTTGTTCATAGACAATAAGAACTGAGATAATCTTAATATAACTTGATCAACGTGTGTGTGCCTTGACTGATTCTTCTTTGTCGGGATGCGAAGAGGAGGACAAGGATAGGATAGGTGTTATGTTTGCGTATGTAGATGGATAGCAGACTTGTTGGAGGCGATTCCTCATCGAATGCTTGGCTTCTTATCTTACTCTCTAGATCGTTAGCCACTTCATAAATGCTAGTGCGGCAGCAACCTCACTACTTACCACATCCTTACCGTAAACTACTAGTTGTCCTAGAATGACGAGTGATGAAGTCCTTGCTGGGTCAGATGACCAATACAGTTGGATGCTGAGTACCTCTGTACTCATGATACTACCCCCAACCTCTTTTCAGGGTTCTGATCGACAACAGGTATGGTGATCGACATTTCACGTGGAGACTCGATGACGACTAGTTAGGCGGATCCCGGGGGAGGGCCTGGACCCGTGTGGTTATGGGGATCGATGTTTTTCTCTTTGCCTTTAGGCATTTGATTGTAGTCTGTACTCAGACATGTATCTTCCGCTGTTTTATTGTATCTGAGGCAGTTGTATGCCAATTGTATGAGATGTTGTATCCTTGTATCTGTAATGTTGCGATATCATGTTGGAAATCCGGGGTATATGACTCTGTCATATGTCGCGGTGGGACCTATATGTGCTTCGTCCCCGGATCTGGATGGAAACATCTAGATCTGGAACAGTACCGCATATTGGGCCTTACAACTTGGTATCAGAGCCTTACCGACCGTAGGAACCCTTCTCTGGCCGAAGTCGAGTCTAGACAAAAACTATTTTGTAGTTACTAAGTTATCGGAGAGTAGGAATCTTTTTACTTCTTACCCTTGCTCTGGTCAGGACAAGTGTCGTAAGTGTTTTATTCTCGACTTATCCCGTTCAAACTCTAGGATCTCGAGTGTGTGGAGTTTCGGAACCGTTACAATGCCTTGCTTGCGGCGTATTGTCTCGATTCCGAGCTCAGGTGGGAATTCCTGTAGTACCTTTAGACTTCCAACTCTGGTGTACATCTGGGGTCGTCCTTTGGCCTCCCTCCTTTTTCCCGGTGCTTTCACGACTTGCGTCGAAAAGCACTATCCCTTTGACCAGGTTTTAGTAGCCGTTCTTCCTCTTGGCACCTGATGGTTTCGATCTTCGACGTCGCCACCTCCCTGCGGAAATTTATCTCGACGGAAGTTCGACGTCGACATGGAGCAGAGTCCCTTGTTGGTGGTGTTGAAGATCGTCGTCTCTCTTTTCTCTCCCCCCTCTCCCCCGGATCGTCCTGGATCTCGGGACGAGATCCCTTGTTGGTGGTGTTGTATTGTAACAGCCCAGTTTTCACGAAAATTAAAAATTTTGTTTTCGGTGTGACCTGTTTGATTGTCTGATTTGTTTGCGGTGTTTGCATCCCGGATCTATCGATCGGCGATTATTTTTCCCCCTCTTATCTCGTACCGGACGGAGACCGACCCTTGCCACCCAGACACTCGACCTTTGCGACACCGGGTTTCACCCGATCACGTCGCGAAAACCGCACGAGATCAGCCGAAGCCAACGGAACAAAACCCTCGTTTAATAATTAAACGGGATATTTTTATAGAGCGCCGGAATGTTTTTTCGGAATGGTTCCAACGCGAGGCGAACGCCTCCG
This sequence comes from Bromus sterilis, assembly GCA_950022295.1. Taxonomy (NCBI): domain Eukaryota; kingdom Viridiplantae; phylum Streptophyta; class Magnoliopsida; order Poales; family Poaceae; genus Bromus; species Bromus sterilis. The sequence goes on from OX465596.1 coordinate 239,379,208, forward strand.
GCTCGACGCGTTGATCGAGCAGTTCGAAGTTTTACCCGAATGGGAGGTACTGCGGACCCCCGGCGGTCAGAAACGTGACCATCGTGCGAGCGCGATAAAAACCGGGGATTTTTTTGCAAACTGCCAGCCACCAGGGCTATATAATGACCCCCACCTCCCAAACCAGCCAATTAGGGTTTACCCTAATGGAAAATTGCAGCCACCCCCCTGAAATTACCCCAAAATTTTGCCCACAACCCCCAGTGTTCGAAACCCTAGCCCTACCTCAAATCTGGACCATCAGATCTGAGATCTGATGGCCCAGATGAGCTCCACGTCGCCCACAATCTCCCACCAGATCGTCCGGGCCGCGCGGGCCCGCTTCTCCGCCGCCAGGCCCGCTGGAGCCCATCCACGCCGCCTCCCGAGCTCCACCGCCCGCAGCGCCTCCAGCCGGGGGCCCGCCCGTCGCCGGCCTCCAGCCACCGCGCCCCCATCGCCTCTCCTTCTACCTTTTCCTCCTCACCGCCTCCCGCTCACCTCCCTCCTCCGTTCCCTCCTCACCTTGTTCTTCTTCTCCTCCGTGCAGGCCGCAAGGAGCCGCCGCACCATGGCACAGAAGGACCTCGCCTCGACCCCGAGCCGCTGCCGCGCTAGAACCTCGCTGTCGGGCCGGATCCGGCCGCCCTACCTCCGCTGCACACGTCCTGCCCCCTCCAGCCATCCTCACGGGTCGCCCTCACCGGACATGGTCGCCGGCAACGGCCGTCGTCGTCGTTGCTGGATCGGGAGGATCCAGCGCCCCGCTTGCGGTGGCCCCGCGTGGGCCGGCCTCAGCCCCGCGGCCCAACAGGCGCCTGTAGCCTGAGCCGCCAGCCGGCCTGCCCCAGCCAGCCCAGGCCACCTCCTCTACTCCAGTGGGCCGAGCCCACTAGTGGGGTGAGCCCCTTTATTTTTTTTTAGTATGAACCTGCTGAAATTTTTCTAAGTCCCTGAAAAATTGCTGCTGAACCGTTTTTGCGCTGTAATTTCCCGTTGATCCGTAGCTCCGATGAACGTGCCCCCAAAACAAAAGTTGCTCCGTTTTGCGTGCTCCAGCATTCGTATGTAGAATTTTTTTCCGTTTGAGGTCATCTTGATTGTGTAATTGTGTGCTAAACAGGGCCACTGGTCGTTAATTGCAAACTGTTGATTAACTGTTGCTGAAACTGTTATTTTATTGAAACTTCGGGCGAAGCAACCGTACGTCGGAATTGAGTGATTCCTTTTGCGTTTCGTTAAGCAATGTTTCTACTTCAGTTTCATGCATTCACATGCCATAATTGCTTGCCGCATCATGATTATATTTTGCTCCAAAGTAGCTATCCTGCTGTTAGTGTGCTGATGTTTATATTTTGTTGCAACTTCGGTCGACGAGTGTGTCGCGACCGTTTGTCAGAATTGAGTGATTCTTTTTGCATATTGTTAAGCATCATGTCTACTTCCGTTATAGGTACTGCTATGTCATGTTGGTGCACTTTTGCATATATATTTACCCCTGTTTATACAGCATGTGTGCATAGCTTGTCTTGCTTATATCTTTTTAACCGTAACTCCGTTTGGAGTGTGCCTTATATGTAACTTGATTAGTTTTTCGTGTACTTTGTGTTTATGCTATTGTGTGCTGATGTTTACCCACCTAAAATATGGTTTAGGACAGAAAAGTACCAAATGTTTTGATCATCATGCGTCACTTAGTGTATGCCATGTTTAGGTTGTGCCTCACTTAAATTGACTAGCATAGATAGTTTACTTTGTGCTTCACCTCTTGCCATGTTTGTGTGCTATGCCATGATTGCTTGAGTTGCCATGTTAATAACCGTTGGTTGATCACCTGTAGCTAAACAACTTGAACCTCTCTAAATGTGCGGTATCGTCGTGTGTGACGAGTACTCCACTTAACCTGTTAGTAATTGCTCTCGACGGTAGGTGCGATGTCTCGTGTTGCCTTCTTGTTGATGATTGCTCGTGTTTGCCTCATTGTAATAGATGCTTGCTCGTTGATTGCTTTCTAGTGTTTATCATTTTGTGTGCTTCCGCGGGTACCCTTCGGAGACGATGCGAGCTTGCGATCGACTACACCTTCGGAACCCGACTTATCAACAGGCAAGGACTATACATTACTTATGATCCATTCTATTTCAACCAGCGGTTTGCATGCTAGTCTAGGTTAGTTTCGATGTTTGATCCTACCACATGTTTACAGCCTCTTTCAAACCGATACAGCCATGTCCCTTCCCAGCAAACCTTGTACTGCTATGTTACTATTGTTCGTTGCTCAGCCCCTGCTTAGTATGCATGCTTAGGATGGTACGATGTTACCCTGTTACTCCTTGGTTTGGGATATCACCTTATTATATTGTTGTTGATGATATGATTATTATAATGTTGACTATATTCGACGAAGGATGGAAGGTCTAGGCTATCCCTCCCCGACGCTTTGTTCCATTCGAGTCACCTAGGATCCGAGTTCCGGGTATTGGTTTTAAGACTGAGCGTGCCTAACCGCGTGTGGGATTTTATGGGGTCCCCTTTTCTTACGTACCTAGCTTCAAACATTTCTAGTGGTGGCCCCAGCTGATTTACCATTTGAAACCGTGTGTGTGCTGGTCAGCTGCCAGTTGTTTTCAAACCAACCCGGACCAGTGAGGACTTAGTTCCCTTGCTGGCCCACCTTGTTCGGCTGAGGACCCGGTTTCCCATGTTTGATTAACCGACTATCCAAACGCGAGACAGACGGTAGAGACCAGATCGAGAGAGCTGCCGGCTCCTGAGGTGGATGTCGACTCACCGGGGGCCACCCGGATTTGTTCGTTGTTAGCTAGAGGGACCTGTCGTTTCGGATCTCTTGGAACTAAATCATAAAATGGTTGCGTGTGATGGGTAGCAACTGAGAGTGATGGACGTGCGTGCGGAGCCTCGTAATGGGCAGTTGGTACACCCCTGCAGGGTTAAATATTTTCGAGAAGCCGTGTCCACGGTTATGGACGACTTGATACCTACTCTTTGTTCATAGACAACAACAACTGAGATAATCTTAATATAACTTGATCAACGTGTGTGTGCCTTGACTACTTCTTCTTCGTCGGGATGCGAAGAGGAGGACAAGGATAAGATAGGTGTTATGTTTGCGTATGTAGGTGGATAGCAGACTTGTTGGAGGCGATTCCTCATCGAATGCTTGGCTTCTTATCTTACTCTCTAGATCGTTAGCCACTTCATAAATGCTAGTGCGGCAGCAACCTCACCACTTACCACATCCTTACCGTAAACTACTAGTTGTCCTAGAATGACGAGTGATGAAGTCCTTGCTGGGTCAGATGACCACTACATTTGGATGCTGAGTACCTCTGTACTCATGATACTACCCCCAACTCTTTTTAGGGTTCTGATCGACAACAGGTATGGTGATCGACATTTCACGTGGAGACTCGACGACGACTAGTTAGGCGGATCCCTGCGGAGGGCCTGGACCCGTGTGGTTATGGGGATCGATGTTTTTCTCTTTGCCTTTAGGCATTTGATTGTAGTCTGTACACAGGCATGTATCTTCCGCTGTTTTATTGTATCTGAGGCAGTTGTATGCCAATTGTATGAGATGTTGTATCCTTGTATCTGTAATGTTGTGATATCATGTTGGAAATCCGGGGCATATGACTCTGTCATGTGTCGCGGTGGGACCGATATGTGCTTCGTCCCTGGATCTGGAACAGTACCTCATATCGGGCCTTATAGATATCATACATGCATCTTAGTGGAGTTTTCTTAGTGCATGACATGGACAAATGATTGTCTAAAATAGTGGGTGATGTGGATAGCTTGCATGTTAAGATAGACACCATAAATGCATCTTACTGGGGTTTTGATTTATAAGAGATATAAATGGGTCCATTAGGTGGACTAGGGATGTGATGGGTGCTAAAAGTTTTTAGATCCTCAACAATATTTAAAGTAGCAAGTGTGGTGTGTGTAGGAAGGTTCTTAACTATCTCTTCCTCTTCTTTCTCTCTAGCCCATCTACCCTTAAGTCTGGCTAGCATTCTACTGTTCTAATTTATTTGCACTTGGATAGCATTCATAGGTGTGGTTTTCTTCTCCTCAAGGGGAGAAGTCCTAATCGTAAGCATCTCAACATCGTGAGCAATGTTGTCTACCTTCAAAGTCAGTCTAATTTGCCTAATTTCTCATCTACACTCTTGTTGAAGGCTTTTTAAGAGGTAATAAAGTCCTTAAGCATGCTCTCTAATTCAGAAGTGTAGGTTTTAGTACTAGGGTAAGTGTTGTTGTTCCCATAAGAGTTAGTGGGGAACTGTCTAGGATTGGTTCTACCAAAGTTACTCCTATAAGCATTGTTGTTGAAGTTGTTCCTAGAAATAAAATTAACATCTATTTGCTCTCTTTCTTGAGCAACCAAAGAATTTAAAGGAATATCATGAGAATCAAAAGGAGCTTAGTTAGTAAGTAAAGACATGATCGAGTCAACCTTTTAATTTAAAGAGGAGATAGCCTCAATAGAGTTTACCTTCCTACCTGTTGGAGATCTTTCGGTGTGCCATTGAGAGTAGTTTTTCATCATATCATCTAATAGCTTCATGGAGATAACAAGTGTGCTTGACATAACGGTAACTCCCGTGGCCGAGTCGAACAAATTCCGCGAGGTAAAGTTCAATCCTGCATAGAAAGTATGGATAATCATCCAAGTAGTCAAACCATGTGTAGGGAGATTCTTAACAAGAGATTTCATGTATTCCCAAGCTTGGGCAACGTGTTTATTATCCAGTTGCCTAAAACTCATAATGTTACTTCTCAACTGGATAATCTTAGCAGGTGGGTAGTACTTTCCAATAAAAGCAGCCTTGCACTTATCCCAAGAATCTATGTTATTCCGAGGCAAGGATTGGAGCCACTCCATAGCTCTTCCTCTAAAATAAAAAATAAAAATCTTAAGTTTACCAATATCGCTATCTACTTCCTTATACTTTTGCATATCACAAAGCTCGACAAAATTATTCAAATGCAAAGCAGCAACATCTCCAGCACCGGAGAATTGTTCTTTCGTAACAAGATTCAATAAAGAAGGTCTAGTCTCATAGGAATTCGATGAAGTGGCGGGTGAAACAATAGGAGTGCAAATAAAGTCATTGTTGTTGTGACAAGCACTAGTAGGAAATAGGCTATAGCCGCCAGCTTATTGCTGGCGGCCGCATAAAGTTGTATGCCAGTGATAGTAGCGCTGGCGTACAGGAAAGTGTGGACGCCAGGGCAATAGGTGGTATCACTAGCGTACAAATCATTGTGCACGCCAGAGGCACCACTTGCCCCAGGCTAGGCAGCGGGGCTAACTACCACTGGCGTACGATTCATCTGGCCGCCAGTGCTAGCACAGTTACCGCTGGCGTACAGATTGTCCTGTACGCCAGAGGCAATTTGCTCCGAATATGTTTGGAGGTGGAGGTGTTTTTGCTGGCGGACACCTAGTACTGTACGCCAGCGGTAATATAGGTTCCTATGGCGGCCAACTTTTCTGTACGCCAGAGGTAACCTGTGCAATTATTGGTGCTGGCTGCCACCAAGTCCCTCCATTATTGGCCTCCAACAATCTTGCATTGCTCTTCTCCACCACTAGCTCAAAGTTCCTCCCCTTACTATTTCAATCCCCCATCTCCACCACACTTTCTAACCAATTAAAACTAGTTTAGGTGATAGATCTAGCCCCATTACCCTTCTAATTTCCTCTCTACGAAAAGAAATGGCCAAAAAATAACCAAATTTAGCTCCTTTTGGTGTGGATCCAAATATATCATCTCCTAGGTCTAGCTAGATCTATCTACATCTCTCTTCCTCTCCTACATTGTCTCACTTAAGGTGAGGGATCAACATAATTGTGTTATTCTTGTATTGTGCCCGGATATGTGATGATGTATATATGTATGTGCTATTCTCTTGATGATGATGATGCATGCATATAGTAGATGATGAAATTTTGCCGGATATGTGATGATTCATATATGTGTTATTCTTGTATTGTGCAGGAAATGATGTCAATATTATGCCGGAATGTTGATTCATTTCCGTTTCAGCAAATTTTGACACTCTCTTAGTCCTATTTGTAGGAAGGTCATGCCAAATTTTTTCATGAAAAATGATTGTTTTACTTGTCTTGTGATTCTATATCACGTGCAGGCGATATGGCGCCCGGCCGTATGAGTGAGCGTGTCGTGAACAAATATTTAAGACACGCTACAGACGACATGATACAAAATAACCGCACGAAGATAAGATGTCCGTGTCGCAAATGCAAAAAAGTGGGCTTGCTGAACCCCTTTTCGGGAGAGTTGCTGGAGCATCTGCTAATACATGGTTTCATGGATGGCCACACTCAGTGGCTTGATGAAGATGATGATGATGAAGTCCATGATGGTGCGGCGGATGATCATGATCAGCATGACAATAATAACGATCACGATCAAGAAGACGAAGAGCCGCCTGATGATCCTCCCGCACATGATGTTGGAGATCTAGAAGATGCTGAACAACACGTAACCGAAGACGATGACATGCAAACACGGTTAGCTTCAGCCGTGCGGGACCCTCATCTCAAAGAGCTGCTTCTAAAGAAGACGACTAACTGCAGATTTGCTAGTATAGAGCAAGCTAAGATAGCACAACTGGAGGTAGACTCAAATACTTCGTTGTATCTAGGTTGTGGATCGGAAGACTCTCGCTTGAAAGTAGCGCTCGATGTTCTCAAAATGAAGGAAAAACACAAATGGACCGACGTAAGCGTCGACGCTAGCCTGCAATACTGGCAGAGTAAGCTTCCGGAGGGCAACTCGTGTCCTACAAGTTGTGATGAGGCCAAGAAAGTCGTGTGCCCCTTTGATTTACCGCATGAAAAATACCACGTGTGCATCAATGATTGCTACATTTATCGGAAAGAGGACGCAGACATGATCACATGTCCGGTGTGCAATGCCGCTTGATACAAGAAAGGGAAGAAAGAACCTCGGAAAGTTGTGTGGTACTTTCCCCTCATTCCCCGTTTGCAGAGGTATTTCGCGGACTACAAGGAAGCAAAGCTCATGCGGTGGCACGCAGACAGAAAAAATGTAGTGCTGAAAGATCCAAAACGGTGTGAAAAGGCAGTTCTGACACACCCTTCGGACGTAAGCCAATGGAGAGCATTAGACGGCGTCGATGCAAGTTTCGCGGCAGATCCGAGGAACCTCAAGTTGGGTGTGAGCACCGACGGAGTGAATCTGTACAGCAACCAGAGCAGCACACATAGCACTTGGCCCGTGTTTGTATGGATATACAACCTTCCCCCCTGGTTATGCACGAAGAGTAAGTACATACACATGTGCATGCTAATTCAAGGGCCAAAACAACCAGGCAACGACATCAATCTGTATCTAAAGCTACTGAAAGATGAGCTAGACACGTTATGGGAAGGTGTGAACACATGGGATGCCGTCGCAGAAGAATATTTCCCTATGAGAGCCGCCTTGCTTTGTACGGTGCACGACTATCTCGGCCACGGATATGTCGCAGGACAGGTTTGCCACGGACATTGGGGATGTATGAGGTGCATGGATGATCCAACGTTTATGCAGCTTAAGAAAGATCCCGGGTCTTCAAACACTTCCTACACGGGGGATCGAAGGTGGTTACACAAGGATGACCCGTGGAGAAGGCGTGGAGACCTTTTCAGTGGTGAAGATGAGCTCCGGGGACCTCCACGTAAGAGGTGCAGTGAAGAAATATATGAGTTGCTGAATGATTGGGATTAGTGCCCTAAGCCAGGAAAGAAGCAAAAGGCACCAAAACCGCTCCTCGATGTATGGAAGACGAGGTCTGTGTTTTGGGACTTGAAGTACTGGCCTGTTCTCAATACGCCTCATTGCCTTGATCTAATGCATATCACGAAGAATGTGTTCGAGAGTTTGTTTGCCACTCTGCTCAACATGCCGGAAAAAACCAAAGATGGTCCGAAAGCAAGAAATGACCTGATACATCTAGGTATTAGGGAAGAGCTTCACGGGGGAATCGAGTCATCGGATGATGAGGAGACGAACCGACACAAGGGAAAAAGGGTTAAGAAAAATGACTACCATTGCCCCCCATCCTGTTTCACTCTAAGTGAGAACGAGCTCCAACAATTGATCAAGTGCCTTCTAGGAGTCAAAAACCCTTTCGGTTATTGTGGGCTAATAAGCAGATATCTAGACCAACAGAAACAAAGGTTCAGCGGGATGAAGTCTCATGACTGTCATGTCATGATGACGCAAATATTTCCGGTTGCGATTCGAGGGATAATGGACAAGCACATACGCGAAACTCTTTTCGGTTTCTGTAACTTTTTCGACGTGATCTCTCGAAAGTCGATTACACGGAAGCAACTCTCAAGGTTGCAGGAAGAGATCGTTGTGATATTATGCGAACTTGAGATTTACTTTCCACCCGCATTCTTTGATATTTGTGTGCATCTGTTGGTCCATATCGTGGATGATATCATCCACCTCGGACCGGCGTTCCTGCACAGGGCCCGTCCGGAAGGAAGCATCGTTCAGGCCTATCTCACCGAAGAGTGCATCTCCTTCTGCACAAATCTCTTGGGCGAAGTCGATGACCCTATTGGCCTACCCAGAAACAGGCACCTTGGCAGGCTCGACGGAGTAGGCCACAAGAATGGCCGGAGGGAATTGCATGTGGACTTTGAAAAATGTCGCGTCGACTTTAACAGGGCAAACTTGGTAGCTCTACAACACCTTGAAATGGTCGATCCCTAGTGCAAAGAGCACGAAAACATCATTAGGAAGAAGTACATTGACCAAGGTAGGGAAAGGACATATGGGGAAGTAATCAGAGAGCACAACTCCACTTTCTTGCGTTGGTTCAAAGAACGCCTTATCGCTGATCCACCAATGGAGTGTCCAGAAGGCAGACTCTTATATGCTTTGGCACATGGTCCCTCCACCAATGTTGCGACGTTTCAGGCATATGATATAAATGGGTTCACATTCTACACGGAAGAAAAGGATGAAAGTTCCGTTTATCAAAACTCAGGAGTTACGATGGTATCCTCAATCGGTAATGAAAAATTAAGATATGGGAGCTTGACTACTTCACCACCATGGTTATACCCGAAGCCGGCAGCACTTCATCAAGCGTGAACGTCACTGCGCAAAATGAGCCATGGGTATTGGCTAAGCACGTGTCGCAATGCTTCTTCATAACAGACCCCTGTAGGCCTAGCCGTATGGTCGTGAGGAGAGGCAAAAGAAACATCATAGGAATGGCTGACGAAGACGACTTCGATATGTTCGGCGACCCAAATATCGAAGATGATGAAGATGACGATGATAGGACAAAATACACCACAAGAAGGAGCAGAACGATGCTACCTAGGTCAGGTCGTCCGTTCAAAAGAAGTAGTCATGATGTCGGGCTAAATTATGCAACTGCGACAAAAAAAGGCAAGAAAATTACCAAACGCTGAGAAAGACGTGCAATGTGTGCGAAGAAACTAGTATTGATTTCTCTTTTGTATGAGATTACAAAATTGTTGTATCGATGAACTAATATTCGATGACACTCTTATTATATGTACCTATCTTTTGTAATATATATTTTTAACTTGCAATTATTTTATTAAGTCATACATTTTTTGACCATTTTTATATGAAAACAACCCTTTTAATAAAATAGAGAGAAAATCAAATACAAGAATAGAAAAAAAAAGAAAAAAAAGTAGCACTGGCGGACGTCTTCCTACCGACCGCCAGAAAAAACCATTAGCACTGGCGGACGCCTACCAGCCGACCGCCAGAGAAAAAACGTAGCACTGGCGGACGTCGATGCCTGTCCGCCAGCTATATTTGGGTCCCTATAGACTATTCCACGCCCACCGTGCATCTCTCCCCTCCATCGACACATCTCTCCTCTTCTCTCTTCAGCCATCGCCGCCGCCGCCTCCCGTCGCCGCCTCCCCGTGGACCCCGTGGACGCCTCCCATCGCCGCCTCCCCGTGGACGCCTCGCATCGCCGCCTCCTCGTGGACGCCTCCCGCCGACCCGCCCCCGTGGACGCCTCCCATCAACTCAACACCCCCCCCCCCCGACGACTGCTGGATCGTCGTCGACGTAAAGGTAGCTTACAGTAATGGCTCAACCTCAGTTGCTTACAGTAATTTGGGGTTTTCCTCTCAGTTGGTTATAGTAATGGCTCAATCTATGGTTTCTAGGATCAAGTTAGGGTTCATATTCATGTCTGAATCTCTGTCATTGACATTTTCTTCAGAGTTTAGCTACTTCTCTGTCAATCTCATGCTCTACTTGCTCTACAAATTCAATTTAGTACTGGCTCACTCATGTTTATGATCACTACATGCTCTGTATACACTGGCATGATTAATATGTCTCTGGCTTATGATTAAGTTGTGCCTAGTGATCAATGTTGATCCTAGAACTGCACCTACAAGTTGAACTGAACAAGATGATGATGATGATGATGTATGCAGCTGTGTCCACTGCAGGGGAGGAAACAGTAAATCCAAGATGTAGATTTTTCTGCTCACCAAGTTGTAACACATCCAATCTACTCAACCACTTTAGCTTTCCAACTCCTCTCAGCAACTTTGTTGACTTGAGTTGCTGCTAATTGTTTAATAATGCATGTGGTGACCACAAGAGAAGAGAGTTTAGGAATTGGGGGACACATGGGATTGAGAGTTGAGTCAATCATGATGGAGGGAGGATTCCATGCAGCACATGCTTAGCTAATTAAGCTGGCTGCTCCTGAATCAGAGAGCCAGGCACCTTGCTCTACATTAATCTACTATGTCAGTGTGTGGCAGTTCAGCTTAAGTTACAACCTAGCTAGCTACAACTATCTATACCTGATGCATGAACCTAGCTACTAGCTGGTATTCTACAATACACATCCCTCTGTTCATACATTACAGGATCTCTTCTCAATCTCAATCTCTTTTGCTTACAGTAGCCAGCCAGCTCCCTACAGCTGGTTAATTAGGTGTTTCATTTCAACACCTTGCTGCTTGTCCTCATGCTATACTATTACTACAGGTTCTGAATTCCTGAAATAAAAATACAGAAAGTTTAGGCTGACTTATATGCTCTGTCAAGTAGTACCAATCACATCTATTTGATCCGCGGAATCAAACTAAATTTCATTCGGTTTGCATTGCACATGTCTGCATCTTGCAAGCACAGAGGGCTGGGTGTGTGGTATGAAAGCTCCTGGACATTGATCGGAGAATCATGTCACATGATTAATATGTCTCTGGCTTCCCCTCTCAACATCTGGTGACTAAGCTGCTTATACTAGTGAACTTGTATTTGTGAATTTTTGTCATTGCTTAAGTAATTCCAGTGAACTTGTTTTCAGAGCTTTTCTAAATTATTGAATTAGTTATGTGTTTATTCATTTTAGTGAATGAAATAATATTCACTGACTTGATAATGTTTTCTCTTAAAGAATCCATTAGTTCACATAGCTACTAATATTCCTGTCTACAGCTACTTTGTTGACATAGCTATAGGATTCAGAATATAATTTCTATAAGTGTGTGTGATTAACTACTTAATCTTTCTTCTACCTCTGCTAATCCTTATGTGTTCTTATAATGTAGAAAAGCAAGACGAGTTGCCACCGTACCAGCCCCCGTATAGCCTGTGAGGTGATCTCTTCATCTTCTCCTCCTCATGTGAAAGAGATAGGTTGTTGTTTTGCTGCTGTTGTGGTCTTTCTGTTTTGCTTGTACATGTGCTGCCACATTTATGCCATTATGTGTTGTTCCACATTGCTGGTGCATGTTGCTGTTGTGTGCTATTGTGGTGCTGGTCCACATTGCTGGTGCTGCTGTTGTGTGCTGTTGTGGTGCTGGTCCATATTATATCCAGTTTGCAGGTACCCATGAGGCCTTGAGATTGCCGGAATGTTGATTAACTTCCGTTCCGGGAAATTCGGGTACTCCATATGTCCTATTTTCAGCAAAGGTCATGCCAAAATTTTCCGTGAATTTTTGCATGACTTATGCTAAAAATAGGACATAGCAAAGTAATATATATTTTTAGTGCATAGCAAAGTAATATATATTTTTAAATGACCTAGTATACACACATGCTACATTTTTATAACTCATTTTGCATTAACCTATCCCACTTACTAGTAGTATTTTTAAATGGTTATAATAGATGTCAAACAACGAGGAAGCCGGTGGTTCTCGGGTACCTGCCGATCCTGAGGAGCATCATCCTTATTTCTCAATGCTTGCGGGTGAACACTTTGACGCTGATCAACATCTGGTAGTGGTGCCGGGGATGGCAACGCGACATCTGGTAGCGAAGCCAAGCGGCAGCGTAAGGAAAGGGGCCCAAACAAGCTCCGCACCATCCGGGAAGAATTTACGGAGGTGGACCCCGCAAGCGGTTTGCCTACACTTCCTGTTCATGTTGCAAAAGGGTACGACAACAGCATTGGATGCATCCTTCGAGAACTTGTCAACCTCAATGAAGAGGACTTAAGGTCAAAAAGCAACGAACCTTTGGCCACCCTCCTCATTCAGCGGTTGCACGCGCGATACAAGTTCCCGGAACCCTATGATAACCTTGATATCAAGAAAAATATAGCGAACACATTCGCCCTAGGCAAGTTCAGCAAAGCCTTGTCCACTTGGAAATGGTATGTGAGGCAGGAGCTTGATGCGGGTTCCGATTTTGATAAGATCAAGGGCCACTGGCCCTCAATTTCGGAAGAGGACTTCAATGTTTTCAAGGACAAAGATGACCTACCTGCAACTAAGGCGCTTAGGAAGTGGGGGAAAGATATGCATGAGAAGAACGTAGCTCCCCACAATCTCGGAAGCCGTGGTTACCCCGGAAAGAAGCCAGTTTGGGATAAGGAGGACGCGGAAAGGAAAGGGCCGTACCCCTACCCGAAGTTTAAGAACCCGCTTGGAAATCGATTTGTGCGGGCTCGATATAGGGTAAATCCAAAAACCAAGGAGCTAGTCGCGAACGCGAAGGTCAAGGACCTTGAGAACAAAATTCGGGAGGAAGAATCATTAGCTCAATCTCAAGGATCCTCAACCCAGGTGCCGTTTGACAACTCTTTTGAAAGGGCGCTAAACAGGGTAAAGGACTTGACGGTTTCAGCGCCGCCGCATCGTGGCCGTGTGGTGGGCGCCGGACTCAGTCACAAACATTCATTTTACTACCCCGAGACCAAGGAGGCACGAAAGGAGAGGAAGAAGAACGAAGAGAAGAATGTGAGGGAAGAATTGGAGACCGTGAAAGCTGAGATGCCCAACATAATCTCGGCGCAAGTGACACAGACGGTCAACGACCTCCTTCCTACCATGATGAATTTGATTGCGGAATGGATCGACGGAGGCCGACAAGGGCCTCTCCCAATGATCACCTTAGGTGCCAGCGGCTCGAATAATGAGCCGCCTATTGTGGAGAATACGACGGCGACCGGAAACACACCACAAGGTGTGAGGGATGAATCGCCGGCCGGCACAGCGCCTCGTAGCAGCCCTTCCATCTCTTACACGCCGGCGGCCGTCCGCGGTGCTTCCTCATTAGACGAGCTCAATGCCTTGACGGTAAATAAGCGCCGCAAAAGTCTCGACTAGTTTAATTTGCACTTGCTTGCCCCTCTCTAACGCCTTACATGTTTTCGCAGGCCGATGAGGTGGGATGCACATTGCTATTACAAGTTAACAATGAGCTGAAGGACGTGGCAAAGGCACGTATTGTGGCACCACTTAACCGTGTGTTCCACACAGTTCCTATGGCCGATACCATGTTTAGGGTTGCATTGGACCGGGTGTTTCCGGGTTGCGCCAATTTGGATCCTCCGACTCAACCCCCCGAAGCCGATAGCGAGTTGAACCTCGAACAATGCTTGTCTTGGCCCATGCTATGGCCTAAAGAACTGATTCGTGTGGACTCTTGTTTCACCACCCCACAGCAAAACGAGCCCTTTGCTGCTCAACCAGCGGATCTTGATCACAACGACAATGATGCTCGCGTCGAAGAATTCCTCGTTGATTACGAGGAAGTATTACCTGCTGCCAGCGAGGGTCCTCTTGATGATACACAAGTCGCCGGTCCGAGCCAGGGTCCTCCCTCCTGCCGCGCAGATCAGACAGAGAAATTTTGCTCGAGGCGTCTATTCTCTTCTCAAGGAGCGCCAGAAGCAGCCCCCTTCAGCCCTGGTGATCCAGCTGGTCTCAGCCAAGACACACTCAAAGAGGCGCTCCAAGATTCATTTGTGCAGCGTAGCAGGAAGACGACGGGGCGGAAAAGAATTAAGAAACGTGCCTTTGAATCCAGCAGCCAGCCGGTGGAGGGGTGTAGGAAGCCGGTACGGGTCCAGGACAAGGTACCCATCATAAACTGGCATCCGATCCATGAGTTGGGTAAACCTATGTTGCCGCCAAATTTTTTAGAAATCGTCACTTCGGATATGAGGAGCCTCCATAATTCTGTTCTCTATGTGGAGTCGAATCTTGCCAAGGATGAAAATCCAACATACCCGCTTTTCATAGGAAAGGTACCGGAGGGCTTGGGCTTTGTGGATCAATACCCAGGGGACTTGTTCTTCTTGAGGTTTAATGACATCTTTGACATGTTCCACATGAATGCGCTCCACCCATCCATGGTCCGCCTGGTTGCGCTCAGCTTGGCTCACCAGCTCATCAAAGAGAATACCCCGAATGTCGCTATAATGGACCCCTTCTACATGCAAGAAATGTTCTTGAACAACCCTAAGGGTAAGGTAGCGGCAACGAAGTACATCGAAGATTTCTTCGTGGATCATCCCTCCAAGAACATATTTCTCATGCCTTACTTTCCTGAGTAAGTCATTCTCGCTTGCAGCCGTAACATGCTTTAGTAGATTTCCTATCGTTAAACTAATCTGAGGCTGATAATCTCTTTGAACCACAAACTATTTTGTGTAGCAACCAATACGGCACCCTCATCGCTCTGGAGCCGAAAGACTCGTTTGCCATATATCTCGACTCGGGGAGTCATCAGAATTACAAAGACTACAAGCTAATCAAAGATGTTCTAGATGATGCTCTCACTAGCTACTCTTATAGGGAGGGCATCATAAAAAGAAAAAATCTAAGGCGAGGAAAGTACACATTCATATATAAAACTGAGTTCGCCTGCATCAAGCAAGCGCCAGGCAGTACGAGGGAGGCCTGGTACGTCATCTATCATATGCGAGAGTATATAAAGGATGAACAACGACTACAATATTCGTCGTCTCTCGCAAAATGGTGCGATACCTTGGTGGGGTCCTCCGATGCCGAAATAAGACAAGAGTTCGGCCGGATTCAGCAAATGATCGCGCGGACGATCACCATGGATGTCATACATAGCGATGGGGTGTTCTTCTACAGTCATCGTCCACCACCTAACGCTGAAATAGAAGCCCGCTTACATCAACATGGCGATGACAGACCGTTCAACTCATTGCAAGGTTGTCTCCCGTTTCCTCCATTGAAGACGAAGCCGAAGTCGAAGCCGAAGCCAAGCAAGAAGTAAGAGGATGTGTTCTCTATGCATGTAGCTAGTTTTTTCAAACAATCGATGAACATGTGTTGTAAACTTTATCTTATGTTGAACTTGTGTACGTATTACATGATGCATGAACTAAGTCTTCTTTTATGCATGATGGTGATAGAGGCGAAGGTGTCCCCATGTTTCGATGAGATGGTGGAGATCGATTATGGTGGAGACGACTTTCACGATCCGACTACGAACGTGCGAATACGTTGCGCCTTAGCGATCGCTAAACCAACTCCGAGAGGTTATTGATCCCGCGGATGCACGATCAACCTGACCACGAAGGTCTAATTCCTGCAAGCAATCGAAGAACAAGCAAGAACTAAGAATTGCAATCTGGATATTGCGAATATAAGATGAATGATTACGAAAGTTGGGGTTCCAATGAGGTCTTGGCCTGGTCGGATGACACAAACGAAGAGCTCGAAGTTGCAGCTATGGCTAACTTAAATCTAATTAAAACCCAAGTCTAAACGACGCCCTAAGGGCTGTATATATGGGGGAACAGAGGGGATTTTCGTGACCCCTTGGAGGTGGGGTCCGAAAACAACCCTAACTCGGTTTCCCCACACATACGGACTCTAAAAACAGCCTATAATGTGGTATTTCGAAATTACATGGGCCCAGCCCAATTTTAAGGTGACGCAGCACCTATAATTGCCCTTGGACGAAAATAATGAAGTGGCATCTCGCGTATTTCGTACAAGACTTCATGCGCAACTTATGGTGGCTTCAAAGTGCGATAATCACCACTGGAAGCTCCATTGTCCTTTCCCGCGCGCGCACCTTCTTCTCCATGCTTGATCCCGCTCCAATGACTATCCTTCTTGTCCATGCTAGGTCCTTCATTCATAAGAAAAACAAAAGTATCTAATTTAGGCAGCATCATATGTTCATGAACAATAGAAGGATTCGCAAGAAACGAAAGTACCTGATAATTTAGTTGACGTGCGCGTGCTCTAGTAACTGGTCCAGTATGTGTAGTTGGTGAAGATGTGGGTGTAACATTAGTAGAGATGTCCTCATCATCCTCCCCTTCTTGAATTGAAGTCGTCCTCGACGGAAGCTCATCATCTTCTCCCAAATAAGGTTTCAAATCTGCAATGTTAAATGTGGAACTAACCCCAAAATCTGCAGGTAGCTCAAGTTTATATGCATTATCATTAATTTTCTGTAAAACCTTAAAGGGACCATCAGCTCGTGGCATTAACTTAGACTTGCGCAAATCAGGAAACCTATCTTTACGTAGATGTAACCAAACAAGATCTCCTGGTTCAAACACAACATGCTTTCTACCCTTATCACCAGCAAGCTTGTATCTAGCATTCATTTTCTCAATGTTTTCTTTAGTTAACTCATGCATTTTTAATATCAATTCAGCACGTTGCTTAGCATCAAAATTAACCTTCTCCGAAGATGGAAGAGGCAGCAAATCAATAGGTGCACGAGGTAGAAAACCATAAACAATCTCAAAAGGGCACATTTTAGTGGTAGAATGAAATGAACGATTATAAGCAAATTCAATATGAGGTAAACATTCTTCCCACATTTTCAAGTTACTCTTTAAAACAGCCCTAAGCATAGTAGACAAAGTCCTATTGACTACTTAAGTTTGTCCATCAGTTTGGGGATGACAAGTAGTACTAAAAAGTAGTTTAGTCCCCAACTTAGCCCATAAGCATCTCCAAAAATGGCTAAGAAACTTAGTATCACGATCCGAGACAATAGTATTGGGCACACCATGTAAGCGAATAATCTCACGAAAGAATAAATCAGCAACATTAGCAGCATCATCGCTTTTATGACATGGTATAAAATGTGCCATCTTAGAAAATCTATCCACGACAACAAATATGCTATCCCTCCCGTTCTTTGTTCGAGGCAAGCCTAAAACAAAGTCCATGGATATGTCCTCCCACGGAACACTAGGTACAGGTAAAGGCATGTATAAACCATGAGGATTGAGTCGTGACTTAGCTTTTTGACATGTAGTGCAGCGAGCAACAAAACGCTCAACATCCCGTCTCATCTTTGGCCAAAAGAAATGTGTAGCAAGAACGTCCTCCGTCTTCTTCACGCCAAAATGTCCCATTAATCCTCCTCCATGCGCCTCCTGCAACAACAAAAGACGAATAGAGCTAGCTGGAATGCATAGCTTGTTAGAACGGAACACAAACCCATCATTAAGCACAAACTTGTTCCATGTTCTACCCTCTCTACAATTCTGCAAAACATCTTTATATTCTGCATCATGTACATATTGATCTTTGATTGTCTCTAAACCGAATATCTTGAAGTCAAGTTGGGAAAGCATAGTATAACGACGAGACAAAGCATCAGCAATAATATTATCTTTCCCCTTCTTGTGTTTAATGACATAAGGAAAAGTCTCAATAAATTCAACCCACTTAGCATGTCTACGATTAAGTTTTGCTTGACTTCTTATGTGTTTCAAAGATTCATGATCAGAATGTATAACAAATTCTTTGGGCCATAAATAATGTTGCCAAGTTTCTAATGTCCGAACAAGAGCATATAATTCCTTATCATAAGTAGAATAGTTCAGACTAGGCCCACTCAATTTTTCAGAAAAGTATGCAACAGGTTTAGCATCTTGTAATAACACACCTCCCAAACCAATACCACTAGCATCGCATTCAAGCTCAAAAGTCTTATTAAAATCAGGAAGTTGGAGCAAAGGAGCATGTGTTAACTTATCTTTCAATACCGTGAAGGCTTCTTCCTGTGCGGTACCCCAAGTAAAAGGCACATCCTTGCGTGTAAGCTCATTGAGAGGGGCAGCAATGGTGCTGAAATCTCTCACAAAACGCCTATAGAATCCAGCGAGGCCAAGAAAACTCCTCACTTGTGTGACCGTTTTGGGCTGCGGCCAACTCTCAATTGCCTCGATCTTGGCTTTATCAACTTCAATTCCCTGCGGAGTAACAACATAGCCAAGAAACGATACTCGGTCGGTGCAAAAGGTGCACTTCCCAAGGTTACCAAATAAACGTGCATTACGTAGAGCAATAAAAACAACACGTAAATGATCCAAATGTTCCTCCAAAGATTTGCTATAAATCAGTATATCATCAAAATAGACTACCACAAATCGTCCAATGAAAGCACGTAAAACCTCGTTCATTAATCTCATAAAAGTGCTAGGTGCATTAGTTAACCCAAAAGGCATGACTAACCACTCATATAATCCAAACTTAGTTTTAAATGCCATTTTCCATTCATCCCCTAATTTCATGCGAATTTGATGGTATCCACTACGCAAATCAACTTTGGAAAACATGGTAGAGCCACTTAATTCATCAAGCATATCATCTAACCTAGGAATAGGATGACGATAACGAATAGTAATATTATTAATGGCTCTACAATCAACACACATACGCCAAGTTCCATCCTTTTTAGGCACTAATATAACAGGAACAGCACAAGGACTAAGTGATTCACGTATGTAACCTTTGTCGAGTAGCTCTTGTACTTGACGCTGAATCTCCTTCGTCTCCTCCGGATTGGTACGGTATGGCGCACGGTTGGGCAGCGAAGCACCGGGAATTAAGTCAATCTGATGCTCAATCCCTCGAATAGGTGGTAATCCCGGTGGTACGTCTTGTGGAAAGACGTCAATAAACTCCTGCAAAAGGTCACTGACAACAGGAGGCAAAGAAGGAGGCAATTCCTCAAATGAAAACAAAGCTTCTTTGCACACAAAAGCATAGCACACATATTGACTAACATCCAAATCCGAAATATCAACCTTAGTAGCAAGCAAAGTTGGACTAGTCAATTTAATTTCATTAGAAACAGCAGAAGAAGATTTGCTAGTAGTCTTATGTTGTTGCTCAAATTCTTTAGCTGCTATCTCATTTTCACTCTTATTTTTCTCCTGTTTAGCTTTACTATCTCTAGCAAGATCATCTTTCACAATTTGTTCAGGAGACATAGGAAGTAAAGCAATAGTTTTATCCTGATGAACCAGAGTAAACTGATTTTTCCTACCATGGTGTACAACATGCCTATCAAATTGCCATGGTCTACCAAGTAAAAGAGAGCATGCTTGCATGGGTACCACATCACAATCAACATAATCAGCATATGCAGCAATGCTAAAGTGCACACGAACAGAACGCGTTACCTTAATCTTACCACTATTGTTAAACCACTGAATATAGTACGGATGGGGGTGTGGTCTTGTGGTGAGAGATAGCTTCTCCACCAACTCCATGCTCGCCAAGTTGTTGCAACTCCCTCCGTCAATGATGATGCGAACCGAACGTTCTTTCACCACTCCCTTTGTGTGGAACAAATTATGCCTCTGGTTTTTCTCGGCCTTCGATACCTGCACACTTAACACACGTTGAGCAACCAAACTAGCATATTGATCTGCATCATCAGGAGCCATATACTCTATATCATGAGCGTCATCATGGGCACCCTGTTCCTCGTGAGCAATGAGAACTAAAGTCTCCTCATCATAGTCGCTCGCTGACTCATACCCACCATCCGCCGTAATAATCATCACACGCTTGGAGGGACAGTCTTTTGCGAAGTGACCTCCACCTTGGCACCTGCGACATTTAATATCACGATCTCGTGTTTGCCCTGTGGAAGCCATGGATGAAGAAGAACTCGCTGCTGGACCACTCTGTGCATCCTTGAATGGTGGCGCTGGCTGTTTTGGAGACTCCCTGTAAGAATGAGCGGTTGAAGTAGATGGTGGTGCAGCAGGACGTGTGGATGTAGAGGGTCCACGCGATGTCCATGATGTATTTCGTCCTGCAAAAAAGTTAGGTCTCGTAGCGGCCTGTCGATCCTGCACTTCACGTTCAGCTTTACAAGCAAGATGAAACAAACGAGTAATAGTAGCATAGTCCTTGTATTCTAGAATAGTTTGTATCTCCCTGTTTAAGCCACCTATAAAACGTGCAAACATAGCTTCATTATCCTCTACGAGGCCACATCTAATCAATCCAGTTTGTAATTCTTGATAATATTCCTCTACAGAATTTTTTCCTTGTCTCAAACGCTGTAATTTTTGTAGCAATTCACGTTGATAATAAGGAGGAACCTAGCGAGTACGCATAACATCTTTTAAAGCAGCCCAAGTAGCTGGAATATTATTAGCATGCAATCTACAATGTTCAGACCACCAAATAGATGCAAAACCCGTGAATTCACAAACAGCAGCAGTAACACGTCTATTCTCAGGATATTGTAAACATGTAAAGCGTTGTTCAGTTTCTAACTCCCAAGTAAGATAAGCATCAGGAATATATCTACCCTCAAATGGCTTAAGATTCAATTTAAGTTTAGGCACATGTTCATCATCGCGTACCTGAGGGGGTGGTTGGTGTCGACCGTGGCGAATGTTGGGACGTGGACGCCCAGCTGGCTGCTCATAGGCCGCTTCCTGTTCCACCTCCTCCTCGTAATCACCCTCGTAGTTGTCGTCCTGGCCGACGTCAGAAGCAGCAGCAGTAGTAGCAACTGGAGCAGCCGCAGGAGCACCAGCAGCTTGGCTGCCCGGAAACAGAATACGTCGTGCACGTCGTGGTGGCGGTGGATGTGCTGGAGCGGCCGCAGGCTGTGCAGGTAGCCGTGCGAGCAACTCAGTAAACTTGGCGTCGAGCTTGGTGTCAATCATCTTCTCCACACCATCAATCGCCTCTGTAAATCTGTTCTCGATGTCATTCACCTGTTCAGACATCATTTGTGCAAATTTATCATGTAACGCTTTGTTTGTCATATTCTCCCAATCGGGTGCATCCCGCGCCACTTCATCATGGGATCCTGGCATGGTTAGCAGAAATAGAAAACACACAGAAATATGATCCTACTTCTACTAATGGGATGTGGGGTGGTGGAAAGCACAAATCCGTCAAGCTTTTCTTACGTTCTTACCGATTCTTACCTAGCAGCAGGTGGTGATGTACAACCAACGGGTCAAAACTCTCAGAGATATGGTAGAGCGATGGCCAGGAGGTGTCAAAACGCACGATGTAGAATATATGTGGAGCTGTAGGAAGGCTGACAAGTATGGTAGGAAAACTCAACAGTAATCAAAACAGAGATGCAAAGCTGAATAAACACTCAACGTCGGTACTGTGCTGATCCTAGGCTAGACCGTACTGGAGACGCGAGCCTAAAACACCAACGAAAGCACGGCGCGGCACGTAATCAACTGAGAAGCACACTCTGAAAAAAAAATTCTCTTTTTTTTTTTTTGCTCTTTTTTTTTTGCGATGCGGGACTGCGGTGCCTGAAAAAGTGCGGAAAAATCACTATGGTGGCGAACGTCTCAAACTGAGTTTCTGGACCTAAGGAACGTATGGGCGAAAAAAAAAATTAACCCCCGAAAATTTTGGCCTAAAAACTGCTCTGGAAAGCGTGCCAGACTCTAATCAACTCTTTTTTTGGAACGTCTCAATTTTTTTTTTCTGGAAATCACCCTCTTCTACGTACGACAAAGATTGGTGAAATCCGACTCTAATCAACTCAAACTAATCTGGCTACGGAGAGATCACAAACCGAACGGGTGATGGAACTCAACTCGGATCGGTAGGTCGTGGTGGTGTATATGGACTCTGCTTGGCGGAACGTGGTGGTGTATCTAGACTCGGATTGGCGGAACGTGGTAGGATGACTACTGTGCGGCGGCGACGTGGCAAACTGTGATCAGAACTCGAAACTCTAAGGGAACTAGACGCTAAGATCAGCAACTTGACACAACGATGCAACCGTAAATTCAACAAAGCAAGTACTGAAAAGAAAACTGGACAAAGGCTAGGACTGTCTTGGGACGTGATGATCTAACCCTAATTTTTTTTGTTGGCTTTTTCGTGGACTGTAGGTATGAAGAACAGAACCAATCTAGACTATGAAAACTGGTAAATCTCACCGAGCAACCTGGAAATCTGATACCACTTGATAGAGGCGAAGGTGTCCCGATGTTTCGATGAGATGGTGGAGATCGATTATGGTGGAGACGAATTTCACGATCCGACTAAGAACGTGCGAATACGTTGCGCCTTAGCGATCGCTAAACCAACTCCGAGAGGTTATTGATCCCGCGGATGCACGATCAACCTGACCACGAAGGTCTAATTCCTGCAAGCAATCGAAGAACAAGCAAGAACTAAGAATTGCAATCTGGATATTGCGAATATAAGATGAATGATTACGAAATTTGGGGTTCCAATGAGGTCTTGGCCTGGTCGGATGACACAAACGAAGAGCTCGAAGTTGCGGCTATGGCTAACTTAAATCTAATTAAAACCCAAGTCTAAACGACGCCCTAAGGGCTGTATATATGGGGGAACAGAGGGGATTTTCGTGACCCCTTGGAGGTGGGGTCCGAAAACAACCCTAACTCAGTTTCCCCACACATACGGACTCTAAAAACAGCCTATAATGTGGTATTTCGAAATTACATGGGCCCAGCCCAATTTTAAGGTGACGCAGCACCTATAATTGCCCTTGGACGAAAATAATGAAGTGGCATCTCGCGTATTTCGTCCAAGACTTCATGCGCAACTTATGGTGGCTTCAAAGTGCGATAATCACCACTGGAAGCTCCATTGTCCTTTCCCGCGCGCGCACCTTCTTCTCCATGCTTGATCCCGCTCCAATGACCATCCTTCTTGTCCATGCTAGGTCCTTCATTCATAAGAAAAACAAAAGTATCTAATTTAGGCAGCATCATATGTTCATGAACAATAGAAGGATTCGCAAGAAACGAAAGTACCTGATAATTTAGTTGACGTGCGCGTGCTCTAGTAACTGGTCCAGTATGTGTAGTTGGTGAAGATGTGGGTGTAACATTAGTAGAGATGTCCTCATCAGATGGACATGTAGCTAGTTTTACATTGAACTAAGTCTTCTTTTATAATGCATGAATGTACACACATCTTCCTTTTTAACTATCTTGGTTAATATTTATATATGTCTTTTATAGATGAAGAAGTGGTATGTGGTGTACGAAGGTAGCGTTCCAGGAGTCTATGAGCACTGGGAAGATTGTTTTAAGCAAGTGAACAAGTACAAGGGCAACAACTACAAGAGCTACAAGAGTAAAGCGGAGGCGGAAGCTCGGTACTTGAACTACCGGCAAGGGCAAGAGAGGAAGAACCACCGGATGAAGTCCAACTTCCTCGTGATCCCCTTCTTGCTCATCATCTTTACCATTCTCTTGTATGTGATACAATGAAGTCCAACTATCGAGATGTAGTTTGTGTGTGATACAATGTAGTGATGTAACTCCCAACTTGTCTATTTTTCGGTTTGTGATCTATGTGTGATACAATATGTGTGATCCACTACACAACTTCTCTATTTTGGTTAGTAATGTGATGTAACAATATTTGATCACTCTTGTATATTTGAACTTATGAATTCTGTGTATTTGTATTGTGTTGGTAAACTGTGAAAATATTTTAGTATTTGTGTGGCTGGAATAACTAGTTTTAGCAGAAAAGTAATTCCAGAAAATATATTACTGGCGTACAGAAAAGTTACTGCTGGCGGACAGTACCAAATCCAGAAATTATACCGCTGGCGTACATATTTTTGACCACTGGCGGGCAGATGTGGACGCCAGAAGCATACTTCTGGCAGGCATACTTCTTGTACGCCAGCGGTAAAAGAAGCTAGCGCTGGCGTACAGTTTGTACGCCAGCGGTACCTATTACCACTGGCGGGACAACGCTGGCATACACCTGCCCGCCAGCGGTAGGGAAAACCTGTACGCCAGCAATAGCCTATTTCCTACTAGTGAAGAGAAGTCACACAACTTGGTGTTTTCAGAGGAACCCATAATAATAGCAGCAAGCAAGAACAAAGCAACCATTTTTTTGTGTTTTTTGTATAGGACTCTATAGCAAAAACTGAAAAGTAAATTAGTAAGACTAAAAATCAAAGGTAAAATATAGTGTGCAAGTCCCCTATCTTGATGGGTAAATTAGTAAGACTGGAGTCCCCGGCAACGGCGCCAGAAATTTAGCTTGATGGGTATAAATAACACCTCCTCGTTGGTTACCCCAAGTGGAAGGTTATGATGTAGACAACATCAATTTTCCCTCAGTAAAGATACCAAGGTTATCAATCCAGTAGGACTCCAAGAGATACTAGTAGGTGACAATGGAGTTAGAAATATGGTGTGTAAGTTGATGGTTGTGGCGGACCTGCACACACAAGCAAATAACTTTGCTCCCAACGAGGAAGAGAGGTTGCCAATCTCTCCGGTCTTGTTGTTTACAAAGGATCAAAACACAAGAGGAATAATAATAGTGATTGCAACGGAAAGGAAATAAAAGCAGTAAAGATGAATGGTGTAAACTATGGTGGAAATATGGACCGGGGTCCCATGAATTTTACTAGTGACTTCTCTCTACCAAAAGATGATAAACAACTATGCTGTGTGAACAAAATACAGCTGGGCAATTGACAAAATTATAAACGCACCACAATGCTAATTATGCTACAAGAAAGCTAGAGCTTCAATCGTATGTGCATTATACCAAAACTAGTAACCCATTTATTCATCAGCATCTACTTACTAATCATCCACCTTGAGATATCTATCCAGAACATCTCGCTGGTATTAAGTTGTGAACCCCAGCAAAACTATAGGCTCAAAGTAGCAGACAACTTTATTATCACTCTATGCGTAATGTAAGAAATCCTTGCAACCGCAGTTACAAGCACTGTTGTTTTCTCCTGGTGGAAACAACACATCTGCTAGTCTCATGTTTCTTTCACTCAAGCTAGACATCGGGGGACATGAACCCACAATCAAGCATAACGCTCCCTCTTGGAGTTACAATCTACTAATTGCCAAATTAACAAACGTAACGGGGAACATGCAAGAACACTCAAGAACTAAAACATAGAAGGTAAAAAAAAATATTACTCATCACTATCTGAACATAATCACATAATCCATTGGATCCCATCAAACACAGCATAGCAACACATAAACTAACACAAAAGTGCCTTGATCATGTAGTGCAGCTCACAAGGTCTATGAATTGAAGAAAAAAATTGAAGAGAAGACATCACTAGCTACTGATCATGGACCAATGGTCCAAGGGGGACTACTCACGTCACATCCCGGAGACGATCATGGTGGTGGAGAGATCTCCGGAGGTCAATCCTCCCTCCGGCAGGGTGCCGAGCCAGCTTCTCCTGGTGATCCCGAGATCGGAATCACTCGGGTGGCGGAACAGTGGACGAAATCACGTAACGGGGCTCTCTGCGAGGGTTTTCTCCTCGGGATGTAAATATAGGCCGAAGGGGGCCCGAGGGGAGGCCCGACCTAACTAGGCGGCCAGGTGGCGCGGCCACCCCCTGGTTGTCTTGGCTTCGAGAAATCAGATAAATAATCTCCGATTCTCCTTCGGGCTTCTGGAGTCTTCTGAACTTCTGATTTTTATCTGGTTTTTCTGGAATTTTCCAATTTTATTTTTGATATTTTGCCGCAATGCACGGACAACACCAGAGAGAAACTGGAACTGGGCACTGAGTTACTAGGTTAGAACAAATATGTTGTAAATGATATGAAAGTGTAGCAAAACATATACCAATATCACCAATATAAGCATGGAACAAGAAGAAATTATAGATACATTTGGGACGTATCAGATAAGCACCCATGAGGGGCTTGATAAGCACCGCAGCGGTTTCTATTGGAACTCGGTTGATAATCGAAAAAAGTACCATTTCATTCGATGGAAATTGATTTGCCGCCGCAAGACTATGGGTGGTTTGGGCATCCTCGACACTTTTGTTATGAATGATTCTGTCCGAATCAAATGGTGGTGGAAGATTTGTACGGGCGACCCGAATTCGCTTTGGTTCCGTATCCTTAAGGGAAAGTGATGACCCACAAGTGTAGGAGATCTATCGTAGCCTTTTTGATAAGTAAGAGTGTCGAACCCAACGAGGAGCAAAAGGTATTGACAAGTGATCTTGAAATAGAAATAACTTCAAGTAGTGAAAGGTAAATTTTTATGGGTTTTCTGGTATAATCAACAAGGAGATAAAAGCAAATAAAGTAAGTTGTAATAAGGTGCAGTAGGTGGCCCAATCCTTTTGTGCAAAGGATAAGCTGAAAGATCAAACTTATAAAAGCTAAAACGTTCTTGAGGACACACGGGAGAAATAGTCATGTGCTTTCGCCATATTCCGCCTAGTACTATGTTTTGTGTTGATAAGTGTTGTGTGGGTGAACCTATGCTACTTCACTTTCAATATTAAGATAAGTAGACTCTTGTGATTAACCTCTTGCAAGCATCCGCAAATACAAGAGAGAAATTAAGGCAAAGCCTAACCATAGCAATAAACTTTAGGATCCAACAATCCCTCGTGCAAAAGTGTGCGAACTGGGTTCAGGTTTCTGTCACTCCAGCAACCCACCATAAGCATACATTATACACAATGCATTCCCCTAGGTCCTTAAAAAGGCGAAGTGTTATGTAGTCGACGTTCACACAACACCACTAGAAGAATAACAACACAACTTAAATATCAAACAACACATATTACTTCATCATCATATGACTACTAACAACTAGACTTCTCCCATGTCCTCAAGAACTAAAGGAACTACCCACAAGACATAAAAGAGATCATGATCAGAGGTGATAAATATATGATGAACAATCTGTTCATAACAATAATTCTCCAACAAAACTCAATAGCATTCACCACCCAAGAGTAATCAACACCGGTAGAGTACCGGGGATGGATAGTACAACTTACAACTTGGATTGCAATGGTGAGATGAGATGGGATGAAGATGGAGATGGTGATGATGGTGAGGATTGTAACATCCCAGTTTTCACAAAAAATTAAATTTTTTGTTTTCGGTGTGAATTGTTTGATTGTCTGATTTGTTTGCGGTGTTTGCATCCCCGATTTATCGATCGGCGATTATTTTCCCCCTCTTATCTCGTATCGGACGGAGACCGACCCCTGCCACCCCAACACACGACCTGTGCGACACCGGGTTTCACCCGAGCGCCGTCACAACCAGCACAAGTCCAGCCATCGCCACTGGAACGCAAACCCCGTTAATTTAATAAACGGATTATTTTATGGGGCGCCGAAATTTTTTGTCGGAATGTCCCGCGGTGAGGTACGATCAACAGGCTCGAAGCGCTGGGCGCGTGGTTCAAGATTTCGTCAGAATCGGAGTCCGTACGGAGTCTCGGCGGTCACGAACGCGATTACCGGACGCACGAGAGGGGTACCGGGGGCATTTGCGTAAACAGGCCAGCCAACCTGCCTATATAAAGACCACCAGCCTCCCACACCCAATTAGGGTTTCCCTAAGTGAAAATTGCAGCCACCCCCCTGAAAAATATCCAGATCAGGCCCCTAGCCCCTCTCTCTCCCGAAATCCTAGATCTGGGTGCACCACAGCCATCGAATCACAGATCAAAGGGCCTGGAGGCTGCCACGTCGCCCCCAACTCCTCCCCTCCAGCCAACACAGGAAACCGGGCCCCGCCGGGCCGAGCAGCCGCGTCGCGGGCCCGCCGAGGCCCATCGCGGCGCCGCCGCCCCTTGGAGAAGTCCGAGCCGCCGCTCCCGTCGGCGAGCGCGCCGCCGCGTTCCGTCTGCCGGCGGCCGCCGTGCTCCACTGCCCCCGGTGAAGCTGCACCTCGCCGCGCCCATGCCTCTCTCTTCCCTCTCTCCCTCACCTCCTCCTCCTCCCCTTCGCAGGTCAGCTCCGCCACCATGGGAGCCGTCGGCATGGCCGCGACCTCGGACGTCGATGCAGCCGCCCTACACCGCGCCGGCGAGCTCCCACGACAGAAGCCGCAACCGGCGTCGTCCCTGCGCCCGTTCCGGCCTCCACCGCCCAGCCCAGCCATCACGCCTCCTCGCCGGAGGCCACGGCCTCGCCGGCGGGAGTCACCGCCGCCGCGCCGCCACGATGAGCCGCCGTGGTTGCCCGATCCAGCAGCGGATCGGCTGCCGACAGCCGCCAGTTGGGCAAGCCTGCAGCAGCCGCGGCCCAAGGCCCAGCCAGCACCTCCAGGCCGCCAGCCCCCCAGGCCGTTTTGGGACGAGCCGAATGAGTGAGGCCCCAGCCATTTTTTTTTCTTTTCCTGTGTTATTCTCTTTTTTGAAAAATTCCAAGTCTGGAGAAAACGGCTGCTGACCCTGTTTTATAATGCGAATTCCCGTTGACTCGTAGGTCGGAATGAAGCGATTCTTTTTTTGTACGGTTGTTCTCTGTGTGCTCTAGAATCCACCTTTTGTGAGCATTTGAATTTGAGATCATCTTGAATATGAAATTCTGTGTTGAAGTAGGCACCAGACTGTTAACTGTTGTTAAATTCTGTCAAGTGCTGCTGATGTTATTTTGTTGCAACTTTGCATGATGATTGTGACACATCCATGAGGCCTATTGCATTGATTCTTTTTCCTATGTGTTAAGCATCATGTATAATTCATTTCCATGCTTTAACTTG
Source organism: Bromus sterilis (assembly GCA_950022295.1). NCBI lineage: Eukaryota > Viridiplantae > Streptophyta > Magnoliopsida > Poales > Poaceae > Bromus > Bromus sterilis. The sequence goes on from OX465596.1 coordinate 239,408,320, forward strand.
TCATGTTTGGGTGCTTTAGCTATATTAAATCTTGCTCCAAAGTGGTGATCCTGATGTGCTGAAAACTGTTATTTTATTGCAACTTCGGGTGACGATTGCTTTGCAACCGTTCATCAGAATTGATTGATTCCTTTTGCATCTTTTTAAGCATTGTTTCTACTTAGGTTCCATGCATTCACATAACATAATTTCTTGCTGCATCATGATTGTATCTTGCTCCAAAGTAGCTACCCTGCTGTTAGTGTGCTGCTGTTTATATTTTGTTGCAACTTCGGTCGACGAGTGTGTCGCGACCGTTTATCGGAATTGAGTGATTCCAATTTCATATTGTTAAGCATCATGTCTAATTACATTATATGTATTGCATTGTAATGATATGGTTGCTGATCATATAGTTATTTATCTCCAAAGTTTCTATGCTGCTATTGTTGACAACCACCTCTGATTTTCACTAAGTCTGTTACTTTGCGATGCCATGTTGTTTGCTTAATATCTTTTGACCTATGATGTATTTTTGCATGATTCTTATTTTCCTACCATGTCTACTTTAGTTTCATATCATTTGTGCGCATGTTTGCATTGATTATCCTGTTTATGCATTGCCCTAAAGTGTGCTTCCTGATGTTGGCAGATTGTGCCCGTAACTGTTTTTGCTTGTATCTTTTTAACCGTAACTCCGTTTGGGGTGTTCCTTATATGTAACTTGATTAGTTTTTCGTGTACTTTGTGTTTATGATATTTTTTGCTGTTGTTAACCAACCTAAAATATTGTTTAGGACAGAACAGTACCAAATGTTTTAATCATCGTCGACACTTAGTGTTATGTCATGTTTAGGTTGTGCCTCACTTAAATTGACTAGCATATATAGTTTAATTTGTGCTTCACCTCTTGACATGTTTGTGTGCTATGCCATGCTTGCTTGAGTTGCCATGTTAACAACCTTTGTTGATCACCTGTAGATAAGCAACTTGAACCACTGTAAACTTGCGGTATTCGTCATGTGTGACCGATACCCCACCTAAATTGTTAGTAACCGTTCTCGACGATAGATCCGTATCGCATTGCCGTGTCGTCTGATGTCTTCTTGACCTTGTGTTGCCTCGTAGTAATAGAAGCTTGCTCGTTGATTGCTTTCCAGTGTTTATCGTCTTGTGTGCTTCCGCGGGTATCTTCGGAGACGATGCGAGCTTGCGATCCACTACACCTTCGGAACCCAACTTATCAACAGGCAAGGACTATACATTACTTATGATCCATTCTATTTCAACCAGCGGTTTTCATGCTAGTCTAGGTTAGGTTCGATGTTTGATCCTACCACATGTTTACAGCCTCTTTCAAACCGATACATCCATGTCCCTTCCCAGCAAACCATGTACTGCTATGTTACTATTGCTCGTTGCTCAGCCCCTGCTTAGTATGCATGCTTAGGATGCTACGATGTTACCCTGTTACTCCTTGGTTTGGGATATCACATTATTATTATATTGTTGTTGATGATATGATTATTATAAATGTTGACTATATTTGACGAAGGATGGAAAGTCTAGGCTATCCCGCCTCGACGCTTTGTTCCATTCGAGTCACCTAGGACCCGAGTTCCGGGTATTGGTTTTAAGACTGAGTGTGCCTAACCGCGTGTGGGATTTTATGGGGTCCCCTTTTCTTACCTACCTAGCTTCACACATTTCTAGAGGTGGCCCAAGCTGGTTTTACCATTTGAAAACCGTGTGTGTGAATGGTGAGCTCAAAGCAGATTTTCAAACAACTCGGGCCAGCGGAGACATTGTTTCTTTGTTGGTCCACACCTGGAAGCTAGGGGGCTGCCCACATCGGTTTGGGTACCTAACCCGACCTCGTCAAGCCGGAAGAGTTCGATCCGGTAGCGCGGCCGGCCTTTGGATTGGGTGTCGACTCCCCGAGAGCCACCCGGATTTGTGCGTTCTTAGTTAGAGGGACCAGTCGTTCCGGATCTCTTGGGACTAAATCATAAAATGGTTGCCTATCATGGGTAGCAACTGAGAGAGATGGCGTGCGTGCGGAGCCGTGTAATGGGCAGTTGGTAGACCCCTGCAGGGTTAAATCTTTTTGAGAAGCCGTGTCCACGGTTATGGACGACTTGAGACCTACTCCTTGTTCATAGACAACAACAACTGAGATAATCTTAATATAACTTGATCAATGTGTGTCTGTGCCTTGACTGCTTCTTCTTCGTCGGGATGCGAAGAGGAGGACAAGGATAGGATAGGTGTTATGTTTGCGTAAGTAGTTGATAGCAAGACTTCTTGGGGGCGATTCCTCATCGAATGCTTGGCTTCTTATCTTACTCTCTAGATCGTTAGCCACTTCATAAATGCTAGTGCAGCAGCAACCTCACCACTTACCCCATCCTTACCGTAAACTACTAGTTGTCCTAGAATGACGAGTGATGAAGTCCTTTCTGGGTCAGATGACCACTACAGTTGGATGCTGAGTACCTCTGTACTCATGATACTACCCCCAAACTCTTTTCAGGGTTCTTGATCGACAATAGGTACGATGATCGACGTTTCACGTGGAGACTCGACGACGACTAGTTAGGCGGATCCCGGCGGAGGGCCTGGACCCGTGTGGTTATGGGAATCGATGTTTTTCTCTTTGCCACTAGGCATTTGTTTGAAGTCTGTACTCAGACTTATATCTTCCACTGTTTTATTGTACTTAAGGCAGTTGTATGCCGATTGTATGAGATGTTGTATCCTTGTATCTGTAATGTTGTGATATCATGTTGGAAATCCGGGGCATATGACTTCGTCATATGTCGCGGTGGGACCGATATGTGCTTCGTCCCCGGATCTGGGTGGAAACACCTAGATCTGGAACAGTACCGCATATCGGGCCTTACAAGGATGGTATTGATGATGATCTCGATGATGCCCGTGACTATGGTGATGACAATGAGGACGATCTCCCTCTCTCCAGGAGGAGTTCTCCCCGGCGGAATCTGCCCGCTGGAAAGGTCTATTCTTCTCTCTAGGTTTCCGCCATGGAGCGACGGCAGAACTCTGGAAACTCTTCCTGTTCTGGGGTTTTTAGGTCCCAAAGGGGGATCCTGGAGTGGGTCCCACCTCCCAGGCGGCTACCTGGCGTGACCTGATGGGGGGCCGCGCCACCTGGGTGCCTGGGAGCCTGGTGGCCCCTCTCCGGGTGCCCTTCGGCTGGTCTTCGTCAATTCTTCAGAAAACTGTACCTCGTGAATTTCAGGTCATTTGGAGATGTGCTATAGGGCCATTTGATGTGCACTTTTCCCCGCTAATTCCTGCGTTTGATGTTTCGGCACCGGAAAGTTGCAGCTGTGTAAAACAAGACAAAACACTATAAGAACATCATCATAATAGGAAATATATCAATGAATAGAGGTAAATTATGATAGAAAATAGTGATGCATTTTCGACGTATGAACTCCCCCAAGCTTAGACCTCGCTTGTCCCCATGCGAATACTGAGCTCGGTAAGCCCGTTCACAAGTTTAGAGAGTGAAGTGTCGATAATAAGAACACTGACAAGAAGCATCATAATTTCTCCTACTAAACTCAAGTATCCTCAACAACAACCTCAACTCATATGGCTCTTATGAAAGAGTAATATCAATTACAATCAAAAGTAGGACCGAGAAAACTCATCAAATCATGGCAAACATGTCCTTTGGTCAAAGAACATCTAATAAACTTTAACTTTTGCTCTTTCCTTTATATTTTGATGAAATCATTTGAAGCTTTTGAAAGAACCTGTTATTAGTCAAGAAGTGAAAATGCTATCACAAAGGAAGATGTTTGATGTAGCAAGGCTCAACAAACAACTTGTTTATCTTAATGATAATGTCAACAAAGATGTAATATGGCAATTTTCAATGAGACAATATAAAGGCATGCATTTTTGTCAACATAAGGTGTCTGCTCTTTGTGGGAAATAAAGAAGTGGGTTTACTGACTCAACATAAAAGTAAAGGCTTAGCCCTTCGCAGAGGGAAGTTGGGAAAACTCATGTGCTGGAGCTTTTAGAGGTTCTAAAATCAATAAGATTATAAAATAAGGTTTTGGGAGGTGCATAATTCGTCAACGAATGCTAGTAGATAACCCAATTACATCTCATGCTGGGCAAGTTTCGAGGAACGGCTCCCAAGTAGGATCGATCACATCCCCTTAGTCTCCTTTGTTTATAACTACCAAAGTTTTCTGATTTCTCATGAACAAAGCGCGAAGGAGGGTTTGTTTGTTGTATTATATTTTATGAGCTGGGCGCACTCATGCTAGTCCCTCCTCGTATTAGGGCTTTGCAGATCAGACATGCAATGCGAAGATAAAACTTGTCCAGCATAAGAAGATCATGAATTACCTACTACTTCCTCATGAGCTAAAACAGAGGCACAAAACAAGGGGTATACTATTTTGAATTTTTAAAGATAGCACATGAATAATATACTTTAGGAGTGGTGGTGAAATACCACGAATAGGAAAGGTATGGTGGACTCTTTGGAAGGTTGAGGTTTCAAGGGATGGGTGCACAAGCAGTATTCCCGCTTAGTACAAGGTTTGGCTAGCAGAGGCTTTTAAAAGCAGACAAATGATGTTGACTTGCATGCAAAACAATAATATACTAGAAAAACTCATGCTTGTTGTTATGACCAAAGCTATGTTTGCCAAGATTAAATAAAGTTTTCAAACCCATAGCTGATATATAAGATCAATACTCCCATAAGAATCTTCATATAAGGTCGATTGCGTGAAGAGAATACCGAGTGGAGTGAAGAAACCAATAGACTTCTCATTAATATTCCATCATACACACTGCACACTCATGGATACAAGACTCTCCACATAGGAGTGATACACCTCAATATGCATAAAACTATTTTATAAGATAACTTCCCTACACATGATACGACACTAAACTTGACCAAAAACGACAAAGATAAACATAAAGATACTGGGCTCTCCCCCAAGCTTGGAACAAGCTAAGGGGATGCCATTACCCATGAAGATTTTATTCCTGATCTCTGTTCTTGTATAGTGGGTAGGTCTCAGAAAAATGTTTCCATGGCAAAAGTCCTCCATCCACACAAGATTCTTTTGTTTCTTGGATCCTACAGTCGGAAGCTAGGCCCAAGCAAAAAATCTTTAGTTCATACTCACAATTCTTATTTTGGAGGTCAAAGATGTGTCCTTGGAGCTCGAACACTTAGGTTTCTAGTGCGGATATGCTTGAATGCATGATATCTCCCAAACTTATCTATAATTTCTGCTTGCTCCATACATGTTTTGGCTGATATTGCTATGCTTTTGATACACTTTCATACAGTTTTGATCATATTTGGACTAACCTATTAACTCAGTGCACCCCAGTGCCAGTTTCAATTTTCTGCCATTTTTGTATTTCAGGTTTTCCCATTACTTAAAGTGTCAGAAAAATTCCTGGAATTTTTTTGTCAAAAACCCAACTTAGGTATGTGCTACGAGTAGCAAGTCACTTTGCATCATGTCCAAAATTTCAAATGAAATTGAAATGGGAGACAGAACACACCCCAGATGAATTTAATTCGAATGGCCACTTTAAAAATTGCTCCAAAAATTCCTTTTGCATTTTTCAAAAGTCTCATAACTGAGTGTGATAACATATCAAGTGATTTGGAATCAATCCCATGCTCATAAATTTTTCAAATATTCAAACAGGAGCTTGGAATTAATCAAATACCCCTATTTGAATTTGAATTCAAATATTTTGAATTAAAAAAATGTTGAAACTTTGGATGTGACTAGCTACTGGTCATGTAAAGCCATATAAAAGATTTGAGCATTTAATAAAATGCCTAGCTAATTATTTTAGCAAAGTAGAACAAAAGACAGAAAAGAAAAACATAAAGAATAAAGAAAAGGGGCCTTACCTGCTTCTGGCCCAACTCAATCTAGGTCGGCCGAGTCCACCTCCCAGCCTTGGTGTCTTCCTCCCCGTGCCCAAAGGTGCTCGGTGGAATGCATGCACTCGCCGCCGACGCTGCTTTTCCACCTACTGCTCACCGTGGACGACCCCGTGACCTCTCGACGCGCCACGACGACGCCTTGGACTGCCCCGTACCATTTTCCCCTTCTCCCGGTCACCCCCGTGCCCTCCCTCCTCGGATTCCATCGACAACCGAATGCCGCCATCGCCATGGCTCCGAGCAAGCATGGCTAGTGACCTCCTCGAGCTACGCCGTCATGTCCATCGTCTCCGCCACCGACGTCTACGCCGAGCTGCAGAAGGAATCGATCCGAGATGCCTTGTAGCCGCCGCCCCCTTCATCGTCTTCAGCTCCGGCCGTCGTGCGTCGTCAACGATTCCGGCGACACCCCAAGCTTCCCCGAGCCTCTGTATTCACCCGTATCTTCGTGGTGAGCTCCTCGCCACCTCCCCTAACCCCGCAAGGCCTCGATCGTCCTCTACCTCAAACCTCCATGGCAGCCGAGCCCAGCCTCCACCATGGATGGGCTTGAGCTCGCTCCCGTGCTCCTCCACCCTCGCCAGTGAGTCCCAAGAGCACAACGCACCCATGGCAGCATCTACCCGAGCCCTGCATCGACGTCCTCGTCAAGCAAGTGGCTCCACCGTCGCTAGGGCTCGACGATGGCGTAATTCCTGTGGCTCCCCGAGGCCCTGCTGTGCTCCATCGAGTGCGCTCGGGCACGGGCTGTCTTCTTGTGCTCTTGGCGCATCGAAAGATGGCCGGGAACGCCGTCCCCGCAGACGCCACCGCGACTACCTCGCCGGCGACTCGCCGCCGGTGAGGTGACGTGGCCCGTGTCTGTTTAGCACTAATTACCCTGTTAATCACCCCTTGTGACACTGAATAGTGGGCCCAAGGCCACTTAACCCCCCTGTTTAAATTAAATTAGTGGATTAATAACCATAGCAAATGATAGGTGGGTCCCTCATGTCAGTTTGACCTCGGTCAAACCCCCTGATGTCATGCTGACCTCACAGTGATGCAATAAATCAATATTCCATTTTTGTTTCGATGTTTGTGTTTTTTGTCGAACAGAGGTGAAGCCGGAACCAGAGATCACCCCCTTCGTTGAATACCCCGATACTGAACCTCGTCAGCAAGGCAAGCAAAGCCCCATTGATCATGTCGATAAAAACCCATTTCCCTCTCAGTCTCGCTTATGCATGAAATTGGATGATCACCTTGTTATCGATTCTACCGCATAGTTGAACCCATATTCCTTTGCATGACCTATCATTTTGTCACAGTAGTAAGAAAACCACTATCCTAGCAGACGTAGGAGTTGATTGATATCCTGTGGCCCCTGAAACTTTTACTGCTTATTGCATGCTTAGAGTGTTACAATGTGACTACTGTTATGTGAGTCGGGATGGTAGTGATCATGATGATGATGGTGGAAATGTGTTCGCGAACTTGACCTAAACAAGGTGAACGATGAGAGGCTGTGTAGGAGTACACAGTGGGTTGTATCGTTGAACCACGCCTTAAGCCCGATTTCTTGTATGATAATTCGAGACAAAGTGTAGAACCACACATTGGGCTCACTGACCCCTCTCGACCTATTAACTCACCCCGATCGAAGTCCAGGAGTCACACCTAGTTCGGGATTTCCATTCGGCATATGCATAGAAAGATAAAGGAAATGAAATGTGGTATTCATGGTAGGGCTTGTAGCAGATGGCTTGTAAAGCGGAGAGCCATTCGGCGAGGTGGGCTTGTCAATCATGCCTACATGGTTTGAGTCCTGACCGGAAAATCGGCCGGAATTCCACTTGGGTTTGAAACTCAGATACTGGACTCCTTGGACTAGAACTGTGCCGTGAGGTAAGTGTCGTGGTGAACATCCTCGCCGGCACCCCTTGAATGGTGACGAGTACTTGTCCATTCGGGTAGTGGACTCGAGTACGCTTCTTATCTCATTCTGGTATTCGTAGTACATGACTAGCCAAGTCAAAGCTGGCTCTTCTGCATTGAAACCCCACCTCCCTTTACCTTGAAACTTGAGCATGAGTAGTATAGTTCTGATGTAAGTCTTGCTGAGTACGACTTTGTACTCACGTTTGCTTCTTTTATGTTTTAGATGGGAAACCAGACCCCGATGGAGTCACCTTCCTGAAGGTCGACGTGGACTAAGCTAGTGTAGTTCCAGATAGCAGTCTGGTCCCTTGTGGAAGGGCTATGTATGTTAAAAGGCTTCTCTAAGCCATTTGTTAAACTTGTATGTACTCAAACCTAATTTTCTTCCGTTGTTCGATGTAATGTTGGATCACAATCATGTGATCTCTTTTTGTACTCTATGTAAGAAAATAAACATATACTTTGTAGAGTTCATGTGATGAGTACCTGCTATTTACACTAGGCATGTATGCTGCGTGTATGGTTATAACGTGCATGTCTTATTGTGGGGTTCGATAGCTTAGTTGGGTTCTTGTCGGCTGTCTTTTATACACCAAGTGGCCCTTAGATGTGCGTAGCTTGGGGCATCGCGATGCGATTGCTTGTGACTCTGTCATGTGGCACACTTTGCTATATGATTGAGCCCGCCCGAGACCCCGACTAAGTGATTGGGCTGGAGTCTGTTTATGTAAGTGTTATAATTCAATCGATAATATGGTTGAGGCGACTTGTCTATGAGTATGGGAGTTCGCCACCCATAATCATTTAGACTTGTGAGAGAATGATGAAGACCCATCTCAGTTGATCATCCGGCCTGGATGGGATGCCCCTCATGTTCGAGCTTTCCGAGAGTGTTTTGTGCTTGGCCTTGTCTGCTTAGACAAGTGGGTAAGGCTCTCGGCTCTTCATATGATTGAGTTGTAATAGGAATTACATATGCATATTCCGGATCTCGAAAAATATATACAAAATCAGCGTTCCAGAAGACTCCAAACGGCCGAAGGAGAGCCGAAGGGGGGCCACCTGTCACCGAGGCGGCCACCCGACGCGTCCTAGGGTGGGGCCGCGTCGGGAGGCCGCCTGGACGACTGGGACCTCCCCTCGTGCCCCCCTTGGCCCTTATTTTTTACTCGCATCGCAAAAACCCTATTCTAGAACCCTCTTTTCCAGAAGCAATTCCGATCTCTGCCGCCATCGCCAACAAGCTTTGGGGGACCAGAATTCCTGTGTCGGCACCCTGCCGGGACGGGGAAGTGGCCCCAGATTCATCTCCATCGATGTTTCATCCTCCCTCCATGATGCAGGAGTAGTTCCTCCTCGGGTATGGGGTTTCTACCAGTAGCTATGTGGTCAATTCTCTATCCCATGATGTGGTCTTGATGGTGATCATAGGCTATGTTAATGTAGGGTGATCCCATGATGTTTCCCCTTCTTCTATGTATTGGATTGATGTACTCACTTGATCTTATCTAGTATAATCCCCGAGACCATGGTGACAGCGGTCTATTGGACATGTGTTAGAAGAATATTTTCATGAGTGATTCCCTCTTTTGTGTGTGGATTGAAGATTGAGAGTCTCTTGGTGCTTGTCTTTGACTATCCTTGAGATATGTTGTGGTGATTGTGGTACTCTCTTTGGATGGCCGCGGTGACATTGGAAAATCTGTAGATGAGAACTACGAACTCCAAGGTGTGCTTTTGTAGCCCTACACAATTCTCGTCCTCTCTTGACCACAAAGGAATGACCTACGAGTACGTCTCCATTGCATGTTTTATGGGAAATATGATGTGATTATACTATGTTAATGTTGTTGGGAGTTTCCACTAGTGAAAGTATGAAGCCTAGGCCTTGTTTCAACCATTGCAATACCGTTTGCGCTCAAGTTTATTACTTCTTTGCTTGCTGCACGTTTTAATACAGATTTATATTACCTTGCTTTGCCACACCTATCACTCGTATTTTACCATCTCTTCGCCAAACTAGTGCACCTATACAACTCCTAGTTGTATTAGGTGTGTTGGGGACACAAGAGACTTTTTTTATCTTAATTGCAGGGTTGCTTGGGAGAGACCATGTTCAACCTCTACTTCCCTGAGTTCGATAAACCTTAGGTCATCCACTTGAGGGAAATTGCTTCTTTCCTATAAACCTCTGCGCTTGGAGGCCGAACATAGTCTACAAGAATAGAAGCGTGCGTAGACATCAAGGTATTTCTGGTGCCGTTTTCCGGTGAGGTAAGGTTTGAAAGTATATCTTTAGATCTTGCAATTAAATCTTTACGCTTCTTATTTTATTTTCACTAGTTATGCTTTATGGAAAAACAAAAAAAAATTATGAGAGAGCTTTATGAGCTCTATCTTGAGTTAGGACATGAAGTGTTTGAGGAGGAGATCAAAAAGCCCATGGAGCTTTATTATTTGCATAACACTCATGTTAGTAACATTTTTATTAGTGTGTCTTCTTTGAATAATTTTGATGCTAATGATATGCAAAGCTATAAGCTTGGGGATGCTACGTTTTATGAAGATGATCTTTTTATCCCCCCACTATTAATAATGAGAAGTATTTTGCTTATGTGGGGAGTAATACATTTTCTATGCTTGTGGATCATGATAAGATTTTTTTATGTGATTCTTATATTGTTGAGTTTATTCATGATCCCACTGAAAATTATTATGAGAGGGGAACATATGCTTTTATATATTTCAATAATATCAAATTCCCTCTCTTTATGTTGAAGGTTTTGAAGTTGCACTTGTTTTGCCTTCCTATGCTAATATCTTTATGCTTCAATGAGTTATTTCTCTACAAGATCCCTTTACATAGGAAGCATGTTAGAATTAAATGTGTTTGTTATTTTCTTCTTGATGCTCTTTTTTGTTCTTCAACTCTTATTCCTAGAAGAGCATCATTAAAATCTTAAGCCTATCTTTATGGCTACAAAGAAAGAGCTCTAGGGAGACAACCGTTGTTATCTTTACTTTTGAATTTTTACTTTCAATTTTTGGTGGTCTTGATGATTTCTACTAGTGTAGAAACATCATTGTATCTTTATTTTCAAGCTTTGTGCCAAGTTTAGCCTCTGATTGCAAGAAAATTCAAAAGTTGTGACATGCTGTCCAGAAAATAGATTTTGTCCTTGAACGGCAAAATTCACGATAAATCACCAAATCATCTTTTTGATCTGAATTGTTTTGACATCATGCTCTATGCAATTAGCTTTCTGGCGTCTGTTCTAAGTTTTCTAGCTTTCTGGCGTCTGTTCTAAATCACCAAAACTAAAAACTTGCTCTTACAATCTCCCCCTTTTTGGACGATTGTTGACAAAACAGGCATCGATAAATAATTGAAGAGTTTTTAGTTTTCTATGAAAAAGTAGTGCTAAGATCGATGATATACTCCCCCTTGATGTATGCACGGAAGATGTAAATTTGCAGTGAAGTGCATATTTGACAAGAATTGAGTCGAGGGAAAAACATCATAATATTAGCGAGAAAGATTGCAGTTCAAATAATATTCAATGAAAAATATGCAATCTCCTCGAATAACCTATGAACTTATGTGAAAGATAACTTCCTGCAAAAGGTTAAGTATCGCAAGCAGCAGATAGATATTTTACGATAAAATAGCAGTTCACAGACCTACTTAGAGTTAGTTACAACAAGATCGAATATGAATCGAATGTTTGTTGAAACCACTCAGAAACTCAAAGTTTAAAAGTTCAACGAACAAAAAAGGAAAGCCCTTAACCCCGATAGCAAACTAATTTCTTCGATGCCAGTACATCTCCCCCTTTTTGTCACAACGTACAAAAATTGGAGAGAATAGGGTCGAAAGAAATCCCTACTCGCTTGAGCGGCGCTGGCGACGTCGAGAAGATTCCTTGATCGTTGAAGGACTTCGGATGGGGCGACCGCCTCGAGGTGTAATCTTTGTCCTGAAAGAATGCAGATCATCAGATGTGTCCAACTGCGATTCAGGAGGAGTCCGAGGGCTTCGCGGAAGGGGAGAGTAAACTCTCGGTTGGCGCCTTTGTTCTTTCTCGGGGTCGTAGTCGGAGGAAATAGTGTTCAAGTTGATGTGATAATAATCATTGACACTGATGACATCCCTGATCTTTGACAACAGAGGAGTGGTAGAATCTGGTCGATCCACACGATCATCATTGGTCCATTGCCTGTGGAGATGCGGAGGATATTCTTCAAATTAGAAGCGCTGCAGCTGACCGAGGGAATTGAACTTGCGCAGTCTTTTCCAATCCCGGCGAAGGCATTCACGCAGAAGCTGATTATTGTACATTGTGATGTTGCGCAGATGGTTTATTTCATCCATCATCTTCTGTTTCTGCAGGAAATTTTGGGTTATGGGAAACGCTAGTTAGGAAATAATTTGTGTTTTCCTCTACGAACCCCAACAATGGTACAAGAGCTAGGTCTATGCTTAGTGTTACTGTACGGATAGAACACATTGGGGATGTGGGCGTTGATTGTATGATTGTTATCCTCCCACGTGTACTTGTTCACATCTGCGGCATTGTTTGATGAAGCGGCGCCCGACCGACCTTAGGCGTACTCTTACGCGAGACTGGTTCCACTCTTGACATGCAGCTTGTACCATATAAAGTGGCTCCGGGGGTGTCTGTCTCTGTACTTTATAGGATGTGGCATTTGCAATGGAGGGCCCCCTACAGGGTGTAATAGAGACAATCGTATAGTCAGCGTTGTGGTTTACTCGTAGGTTAAAACCTGTTTAACTATGAAAACCCAAGCAGCAACGTAAAACATGAAATATACAACTAGATCGTCTCAACTTTGTATTGCTAAGTGGGGGCTATCTTTTTGTCGGGACCCGGGGTTTGCTTATGCAAGTCCTGTCACAACACAATCATATGGAGAGACGACAGCCGTACCCACTTGTCTAAGCAGACAAGGCCAAGCACAGAACGCTCTCGGAAAGCATCGAACGTGAGGGGCATCCTATCCAGACCGGATGATCAACTGAGATGGGTCCTCATCGTCCGCACACAAGTCTAAATGACATGGGTGGTGAACTCCCATACTCATAGACAAGTCGCCTCAACCATACCATCGATTGTATTCTAACACTTAACATAAACATACTCCAGCCCGATCACTTAGTCGGGGTTTCGGGCGGGCTCGATCATACAACAAAGTGTGCCACGTGATAGAGTCACGAGCAATCGCATCGCGATGCCCCAAGCTGCGCACATCTCACTAGTAGGAAATAGGCTACTGCTGGCGTTCAGGTTTTCCCTACCGCTGGCGGGCGGGCGTACGCCAGCGTTGTCCCGCCAGTGATAACAGGTACCGCTGGCATACAAACTGTACGCCAGCGCTACCTTCTGTTACCGCTGGCGTACTAGAAGTATGCCCGCCAGAGGTATGCTTCTGGCGTCCAGATCTGCCCGCTAGTGGTCAACAATATGTACGCCAGCAATATAATTTCTGGATTTGGTACTGTCCGCCAGCAGTAACTTTTCTGTACGCCAGCAATATATTTTCTGGAATTACTTTTCTGCTAAAACTAGTTATTCCAGCAACACAAATACTCAAATATTTTCACAGTTTACCAACACAATACAAATACACAGAATTCATAATTTCAAATATACAAGAGTGATCAAATATTGTTACATCACAATACTAACCAAAATAGAGAAGTTGTGTAGTGGATCACACATATTGTATCACACATAGATCACAAACCGAAAAATAGACAAGTTGGGAGTTACATCACTACATTGTATCATACACAAACTACATCTAGATAGTTGGACTTCATTGTATCGCATACAAGAGAATGGTAAAGACGATGAGCAAGAAGGGGATCACGAGGAAGTTGGACTTCATCAGGTGGTTCTTCCTCTCTTGCCCTTTCCGGTAGTTCAAGTACCGAGCTTCCGCCTCCGCTTTACTCTTGTAGCTCTTGTAGTTGTTGCCCTTGTACTTGTTCACTTGCTTGAAGCAATCTTCCCAGTGCTCATAGACTCCTGGAACGCTACCTTCGTACACCACATACCACTTCTTCATCTATAAAAGACATATATAAATATTAACCAAGATAGTTAAAAAGGAAGATGTGTGTACATTCATGCATTATAAAAGAAGACTTAGTTCACTGTAAAACTAGCTACATGTTCATCATGCATAAAATAAGACTTAGTTCATGCATCATGTAATACGTACACAAGTTCAACATGAGATAAAGTTTACAACACATGTTCATCGATTGTTCGAAAAAAACTAGCTACATGCATAGAGAACACACCCTCTCACTTCTTGCTTGGCTTCGGCTTCGACTTCGGCTTTGTCTTCAATGGAGGGAACGGGAGACAACCTTGCAATGAGTTGAACAGTCTTTCATCGCCATGTTGATGTAAGCGGGCTTCTATTTCAGCGTTAGGTGGTGGACGATGACTGTAGAAGAACACCCCATCGCTATGTATGACATCCATGGTGATCGTCCGCGCGATCATTTGCTGAATTCGGCCGAACTCTTGTCTTATTTCGGCATCGGAGGACTCCGCCAAGGTATCGCACCATTTTGCGAGAGACGACGAATAATGTAGTCGTTGTTCATCCTTTATATACTCTCGCATATGATAGATGACGTACCAGGCCTCCCTCGTACTGCCTGGCGCCTACTTGATGCAGGCAAACTCAGTTTTATGTATGAATGTGTAATTTCCTCGCCGTTGATTTTTTCTTTTTATGATGCATGTAAGGCCCGATATGCAGTAATGTTCCAGATCTAGATGTTTCCATCCAGATCCGGGGACGAAGCACATATCGGTCCCACCGCGACATATGACGAAGTCATATGCCCCGGATTTCCAACATGATGTCACAACAATACAGATACAAGGATACAACATCTCATACAATCGGCATAGAACTGCCTCAAATACAATACAACAGCGGAAGATATATGTCTAAGTACAGACTACAATCAAGTGCCTACTGGCAAAGAGAAAAACATCGATCCCCATAACCACACGGGTCCAGGCCCTCCGCCGGGATCCGCCTAACTAGTCGTCGTCGAGTCTCCACGTGAAACGTCGATCACCGTACCTGTTGTCCTCCTCTTCGCATCCCGACGAAGAAGAAGCAGTCAAGGCACACACACACGTTGATCAAGTTGTATTAAGATTATCTCAGTTGTTGTTGTCTATGAACAAGGAGTAGGTCTCAAGTCGTCCATAACCGTGGACACGGCTTCTCGAAAAGATTTGACCCTGCAGGGGTGTACCAATTGCCCATTACGAGGCTCCGCATGCACGTCCATCTCTCTCAGTTGCTACCCATTATAGGCAATCATTTTATGATTTAGTTCCAAGAGATCCGAAATGACAGGTCCCTCTAGCTAACAAAGAACAAATCCGGGTGGCCCCCGGTGAGTCGACATCCATCTCAGGAGCTGGCCGCGCTCTTGATCTGGTCTCAACCGTCTGTCGCAGGTTTGGATAGCCGGTTACTCACACATGGGACACCGGGTCCTCAGCCGGACAAGGTGGGCCAGCAAGGGAACTAAGTCCTCACTGGTCCAGGTTGGTTTGTAAACAACTGGCGGCCGCCCAGCACACACACGGTTTCAAATGGTAAATCAGCTTGGGCCACCACTAGAAATGTTTAAAGCTAGGTAGGTAAGAGAAGGGGACCACATAAAATCCCACACGCGGTTAGGCACGCTCAGTCTTAAAACCAATACCCGGAAGTCGGGTCCTAGGTGACTCGAATGGAATAAAGCATCGGGGCGGGATAGCCTAGACCTTCCATCCTTCGTCGAATATAGTCGACATTATAATAATCATATCATCAACAACAATATAATAATGTGATATCCCAAACCAAGGAGTAACAGGGTAACATCGTAGCATCCTAAGCATGCATACTAAGCAGGGGCTGAGCAACGAGCAATAGTAACATAGCAGTAAAAGGTTTGCTGGGAGGGGACATGGTTGTATCGGTTTGAAAGAGGCTGTAAACATGTGGTAGGATCAAACATCGAACCTATCCTATACTAGCATGCAAACCACTGGTTGAAATAGAATGGATCATAAGTAATGTATAGTCCTTGCCTGTTGATAAGTCGGGTTCCGAAGGTGTAGTTGATCGCACGCTCGCATCATCTCCGAGAGGTACCCGTGGAAGCACACAAGAGGTAAACACTAGAAAGCAATCAACGAGCAAGCACTCTATTACTACTGGGCAAACACGAGCAAGCATCAAAAGAAGGCAACACGAGACATCGCACCTACCGTCGAGAGCGGTTACTAACAGGTTAAGTGGAGTACTCGTCACACACGACGATACCGCACATTTTACGATGGTTAAAGTTGTTTAGCTACACAAGGTGGGAAAAGGTTATTAACATGGCATCTCACTCAAGCATAGCATAGCATACAAACATTACAAAAGGTGAAGCATAAATAAACTACCTAAGCTAGTCAATTTAAGTGGGGTGAAATCCTAGACATGCCAACTATTACGGACCCCACGATAAAAATGGAATTTCGTACTGTTTTTCCCTAAACAATATTTTATTATTTTATTAGCAAGAAAGAACAGCATAAACACAATCTACATGCAATTCTAGTCAAGTTACATAGAAAGAACATTTTAAACAGAGCAACGGTTAAAAAGTTATTGCAATTACAGTTTACAGTGGCAGACAGTGTAAATAGCAGGTAAACTACAAGTAAACAAGCTCAAACATGGAAACAAGCGAAATTTTAATAATCTACACGCAAAACGGAGCAACTTTCATGTAGAAAGCGTCTCCATCGGAGCTACCGGTGAAAAGATATAAGCATCGCAAAATTACTAATACAATCTGCCTAAATAAAAAAAACCTAGAAAGGAAAAAAAAACTCTAACGGGCCGAAACAAGGCTACTAGGCCTAAACAGGAAAAAAAAATGGTGGGGCGCTCACCTCTGGGCCGTGGCCCATCTGGCCTGGAGGCCAGCCTGGGCTGGCTTGGAGAGGCCTGTGCTGGGGCGAGCTGGTCCGTGGGCCGAAGTGGGCGCGCCGGCCCACCACGGGCGGCTGTGGCGGCTGGATCGGACGGGGCAGCTCGTCCTCGTCCCATCGGCTGGACGCAGCAGCGCCGGCTGCCCCGGCGGCTCTCCGGCGAAGAGCAGCAGGCAAGGCGGGCCGGGACTGCAGGGGGTCGAGGGGCCGCGGATCCGGCCGTTGAAGGTCGCCGGCGAGGTCCCAAGGCGCGGCGCGGGAGATCCCGAGCTCCATGGCCGAGCTCCATGGCGTTGCAGCTACGGGAAGAAGAAGAGAAGGGATTAGGGAGAGAGAGGAGAGAAGAAGAGAGGGAGAGGGAAGGAGGAGGAGAGGGCACGACGGCCGTGACCTGCGGGGGGCTCGCCGGCGTTGCCGCGACGGCTCGGCTCGCCGGCCGGAGCGGGGGGCGGTGCGGGAGCGCCCGCGGGCTGGAGGTAGGAGAGAGTAGACGGTTGGTGGGAAGCCAGGCGCATCTGGGCCGTTGGATCGCCAGATCTGACGGTCCAGATCGCCTGGGGCTAGGGTTTGGGCGAAAATGGGGATAAAACTACGAAAATGGGTTGTTTTTGTGCCAGATCTGGGGCTGGTGGCTGCCTAGGTGCTTAGCGGAAACCCTAAGTGGGGTGGTGGTCTTTATATATCCCAGGTGGCTGGCAGTTTGCAAAAACATCCCCGATTTTTCTCTCGCGCGCGCGGTGCTCACGTTTCTGACCGCCGGGGGTCCGCAGTATCTCCGATTCGGGTAAAACTTCGAACTGCGCGATCAGCGCATCGAGCCGAAGGAGTTCACCTCGCGCTGGAACCGTTCCAAAAATACATTCTGGCGCGCTATAAAAATAACCCATTTAATTATTAAACGGGGGTTTTTCGTTCCGTTGGCTGCGGCTGGTCTCGTGCGGTTTTCGCGACGGTGATCGGGTGAAACCCGGTGTCGCAAGGTCGAGTGTCAGGGTGGCAAGGGTCGGTCTCCGTCCGGTACGAGATAAGAGGGGGGAAAATATTCGCCGATCGATAAATCGGGGATGCAAACACCGCAAACAAATCAGACAATTCACACCGAAAACAATTTTTTTAATTTTTGTGAAAACACGGCTGTTACAATGCCCTCCCTATAAGAGTAGCCAGTGAGAGCATCATCTAGAACATCTTTGATTAGCTTGTAGTCTTTGTACTTCTGATGACTCCCCAAGTCGAGATATATGGCAAGGGAGTCTTTCGGCTCCAGAGCGATGAGGGTGCCGTATTGGTTGCTACACAAAATAGTTCGTGGTTCAAAGAGATTATCAGCCTCAGATTAGTTTAACGATAGGAAATCTACGAAAGCATGTTACGGCTGCAAGAGAGAATGACTTACTTAGGAAAGTAAGGCATGAGAAAGATGTTCTTGGAGGGATGATCCACGAAGAAATCTTCGATGTACTTCGTTGCCGCTACCTTACCCTTAGGGTTGTTCAAGATCATTTCTTGCATGTAGAAGGGGTCCATTATAGCGACATTCGGGGTATTCTCTTTGATGAGCTGGTGATCCAAGCTGAGCGCAACCAGGCGGACCATGGATGGGTGGAGCGCATTCATGTGGAACATGTCAAAGATGTCATTAAACCTCAAGAAGAACAAGTCCCCTGGGTATTGATCCACAAAGCCCAAGCCCTCCGGTACCTTTCCTATGAAAAGCGGGTATGTTGGATTGTCATCATTGGCAAGATTCGACTCCACATAGAGAACAAAATTATGGAGGCTCCTCATATCCGAAGTGACGATTTCTAAAAAATTTGGCGGCAACATAGGTTTACCCAACTCATGGATCGGATGACAGTTTATGATGGGTACCTTGTCCTGGACCCGTATCGTCTTCCTACACCCCTCCACCGGCTGGCTGCTGGAGTCAAAGGCACGTTTCTTAATTCTTTTCCGCCCAGTCGTCTTCCTGCTACGCTGCACAAATGAATCTTGTAGCGCCTCTTTGAGTGTGTCTTGGCTGAGACCAGCTGGATCACCAGGACTGAAGGGGCTGCTTCTGGTGCTCCTTGAGAAGAGAATAGACGCCTCGAGCAAAATTTCTCTGTCTGATCTGCGCGGCAGGAGGGAGGACCCTATCTCGGACCGGCGACTAGTGTATCATCAAGAGGACCCTCGCTTGCAGCAGGTAATACTTCCTCGTAATCAACGAGGAAGTCTTCGACGCGAGCATCATTGTCGTCGTGATCAAGATCCACAGGTTGAGCAGCAAAGGGCTCGTTTTGCTGTGGGGTGGTGAAACAAGAGTCCACACGAATCAGTTCTTTAGGCCATAGCATGGGCCAAGACAAGCATTGTTCGAGGTTCAACTCGCTATCGGTTCGGGGGGTTGAGTTGGAGGATCCAAATTGGCGCAACCCGGAAACACCCGGTCCAATGCAACCCTAAACATGGTATCGGCCATAGGCACTGTGTGGAACACACGGTTAAGTGGTGCCATGATACGTGCCTTTGCCACGTCCTTCAGCTCATTGTTAACTTGTAATAGCAATGTGCATCCCACCTTGTCGGCCTGCGAAAACATGTAAGGCGTTAGAGAGGGGCAAGCAAGCGCAAATTAAACTAGTCGAGACTTTTGCGGCGCTTATTTACCGTCAAGGCGTTGAGCTCGTCTAGTGAGGAAGCACCGCGGATGGCCACAGGCGTGTAAGAGATGGAAGGGCTGCTACGAGGCGCGGTGCCGGCCGACGATTCATCCCTCACACCTTGTGGTGTGTTGCCGGTCGCCGTCGTATTCTCCACAATAGGGGGCTCATTATTCGAGCTGTTGGCACCTAAGGTGATCACTGGGAGAGGCCCTTGTCGGCCTCCGTCGATCCATTCTGCAATCGACTTCATCATGGTAGGAAGGAGGTCGTTGACCGTCTATGTCACTTGCGCCAAGATTATGTTGGGCATCTCAGCTTTCACGGTCTCCAATTCTTCCCTCACATTCTTCTCTTCGTTCTTCTTCCTCTCCTTTCGTGCCTCCTTGGTCTCGGGGTAGTAAAATGAATGTTTTTGACTGAGTCCGGCGCCCACCACACGGCCATGATGCGGCGGCGCTGACACCGGCAAGTCCTTTACCCTATTTAGCGCCCTTTCAAAAGAGTTGTCAAACGGCACCTGGGTTGAGGATCCTTGAGATTGAGCTAATGATTCTTCCTCCCGAATTTTGTTCTCAAGGTCCTTGACCTTCGCGTTCGTGACTAGCTCCTTGGTTTTTGGATTTACCCTGTATCGAGCCCGCACAAATCGATTTCCGAGCGGGTTCTTAAACTTCGGGTAGGGGTCCGGCCCTTTCCTTTCCGCGTCCTCCTTATCCCAAACTGGCTGCTTTCCGGGGTAACCACGGCTTCCGAGATTGTGGGGAGCTACGTTCTTCTTATGCATATCTTTCCCCCACTTCCTAAGAGCCTTAGTTGCAGGTAGGTCATGTTTGGCCTTGAAAACATTGAAGTCCTCTTCCGAAATTGAGGGCCAGTGGCCCTTGATCTTATCAAAATCGGAACCCGCATCAAGCTCCTGTCTCACATACCCTTTCCAAGTGGACAAGGCTTTGCTGAACTTGCCTAGGGCGAATGTGTTCGCCAGATTTTTCTTGATATCAAGGTTATCATAGGGTTCCGGGAACTTGTATCGCGCGTGCGACCGCTGAATGAGGAGGGTGGCCAAAGGTTCGTTGCTTTTTGACCTTAAGTCCTCTTCATTGAGGTTGACAAGTTCTCGAAGGATGCATCCAATGTTGTTGTCGTACCCTTTTGCAACATGACCAGGAAGTGTAGGCAAACCGCTAGCGGGGTCCACCTCCGTAAATTCTTCCCGGATGTGCGGAGCTTGTTTGGGCCCCTTTCCTTACGCTGCCGCTTGGCTTCGCTACCAGATGTCGCGTTGCCATCCCCGGCACCACTAGTAGTGGTCTCGTTGCCATCCCCGACACCACTAGTAGTGGTCTCATTGCCTGCATCCCCGTCTTCATCATGTTGATCAGCGTCAAAGTGTTCACCCGCAAGCATTGAGAAATAAGGATGATGCTCCTCAGGATCGACAGGTACCCGAGAACCACCGGCTTCATCGTTGTTTGACATCTATTATAACCATTTAAAAATACTACTAGTAAGTGAGATAGGTTAATGCAAAATGAGTTATAAAAATGTAGCATGTGTGTATACTAGGTCATGTAAACAGTAGAAAAATGAGTTAAATTTCTCATAATCAGTATGCACTAAAAATATATATTACTTCTGCTATGTCCTATTTTTAGCATAAGTCATGCAAAAATTCACGGAAAATTTTGGCATGACCTTTGCTAAAAAATAGGACATATGGAGTACCCGAATTTGCCGGAACGGAAGTTAATCAACATTCCGGCAATCTCAAGGCCTCATCGGTACCTACAAACTATACCAAAGCATATATAGCTACAAGACAGAACCACAACAGCAGCACAAAACTCATATAGACCACAACAACCACATGTATAGCTAGAGCAGCACTCAGCAACACACACCCAGCAGCACACACTCAGCAGCACATACCCAACAGCACCAGAAAACCCATATAGACCATAACCAGGGCACACTCATAAGTAGCAGCCATGAGAAGATCACCTCGAAGGTTGGAGCACACGGGGCTGTGGTAAGGCGTCCTGGCTGCGGTGTGGCGGATCGTCTTGCTTTTCTACAATATAAGAACATATATTAGGAATGGGCATAACCACCTAATTAACAAAATAGTAGAAAAATTGGTTATAAAACAATACCAAAATGCATTTTCCTTGTGTCCATCAGTTTACACAGCCTAAAATTACTAAAACATTACCAAAATGCATTTTCCAAGAGGCTAAGATGTTATAGCTGTATTGAATCCAAGAGGCTATGCTCATGTTAAATTCTGTTCAGTTTATGAACAAGATGTCTCAGCTTCACTGCCTTGGTTGTGTTGTGTTGTTTTCAATTGCTTATGCATATTTTTTTATCAAACAAATGGTTGGTGGCGTTTCAGAGAAGTGTTTCCATATTCTGGTTGGTTTTCTGCCGAGCCATTCTAAATAATATTTGCCGCACCTTTAAACTTGTTTGATTTTTCTCATTGCCTAAGCTAGATGCTGAATTCATGGCAAGCACTATTAAGGTAGTTATTATTTACTAGCAAATGAACAAGCAAAATGAACCAAATTCTGAATTCTGAAAGAGTACACTAGCATAATTACATTTAGTTTCAGAGTACTAGCATACTTTAGATTCAGGTTTAGATTCAGAATACTTGTAAAACTGAATTCAGAATAGAATTCAGAATTCAGAATTCACCAACTGAGAAAAGGACAACCTGCTCAACTACTACTACCTCAGAATTCAGACAGAACACTGATTTCTCCTACTCCCAAACCGAATTTCCAATCATACAATTAGGGTTTCGAGGGGAACGAATGGGGACGGATCGGGGTGCTGGTTACCTTGTGGATGGTGGCCTGGACAGGGTGCGCCGGCGCGAGGTCGCCGTGAACACTGTCGTTGACGCTGAAACAGCGCACGTCGTGGGTCGAGCAGGGGAGGCGCCCAGGGAGCGAGGAGGTTGTCGCCGGCGATGGGAGGCGTTCACGGGGAGGCGGCAGCGGCTACACAAGTGGGAGAGAAGTCGTGAGGGAAGGAGAAGAGAAGAGGAAGAGAGGCTACCTGGGGGCGCGGACGACGGCGGCTACCTGGGGGCGCGAGCGGTGGCTACCGCCAGCGATGGGAGGCGCACGGGGTGTGGCTGGGAGAAGAGAAGAGAAGAGAAAACGGGCGGGGGGTGGGGTGGGGTGGGGATTGACCATAGTCAATATACCCAAGTTACCTCTGGCGTAAAGACAACCACGACCGCCAGCGCTACATTTTTTCTCTGGCGTGCATCAGTAAAGTGTCCGCCAGTGGTACTTTTTTTCCTTTGGATTTTGTTATATGGTATCCAAGTTACCGCTGGGGTACACTCTACCACGTCCGCCAGCGCTATACTTTTCTCTGGCATGCACAAGTAAAGTGTCCACCAGAGATATTATTTTTTTATATTTACATCTATTTTTTTCTATTCTTGTATTCGATTTTCTCTCTGTTTTATTAAAAGGGTTGTTTTCATAGAAAAATGGTCAAAAAGTTTATGACTTAATAACAAAATTGCAAGTAGTCAAAGATATATATTACAAAAGAGAGTTACATATAATAAGAGTGCCATCGAATATTAGTTCATCGATACAACAAGTTTGTAGTCTCATACAAAAGAGAAATCAATACTAGCTAGTTTCTTCGCACACATTGCGCGTCTTTCTCATCGTTTGCTATTTTTCTTGCCTTTTTTGTCGCAGTTGCATAATTTAGCCCGACATCATGACTACTTCTTTTGAACGGACGACCTGACCTAGGTAGCGTCGTTTTGCTCCTTCTTGTGGTGTATTTTTCCCTATCGTCGTCATCTTCATAATCTTCAATATTTGGGTCGCCGAACATATCGAAGTCGTCTTCGTCGGCCATTCCTATGATGTTTCTTTTGCCCCTCCTCATGACCACACGGCTAGGCCTACAGGGGTCTGTTATGAAGAAGCATTGCGACACGTGCTTAGCCAATACCCATGGCTCATTTTGCGCAGTGACGTTCACGCTTGATGACATGATGCCGGCTTCGGGTATAACCATGGTGGTGAAGTATTTGTTTTCTTTCATGATAGTTGATATCCTAGCCCATCTAACACGAAACATCGGCACCTTCTCTCCAGAGTAGTCAAGCTCCCATATCTCCTCGATCCTTCCGTAGTATCTTAATTTTTCAGGTCATTTCTTGCTTTCGGACCATCTTTGGTTTTTTCCGGCATGTTGAGAAGAGTGGCAAACAAACTCTTGAACACATTCTTTGTGATATGCATTAGATCAAGGCAATGAGGCGTATCGAGAACAGGCTAGTACTTCAAGTCCCAAAATACAGACCTCGTCTTCCATACATCGAGGAGCGGTTTTGGTGCCTTTTCTTCTTTCCTGGCTTAAGGCACTGATCCCAATCATTCAGCAACTCATATATTTCTTCACCGCACCTCTTACGTGGAGGTCCCAGGAGCTCATCTTCACCATTGAAAAGGTCTCCACGCCTTCTCCACGGGTCATTCTTGTCTAACCACCTTCGATGCCCCGTGTAGACAGTTTTTGAAGACCCGGGATCTTTCTTAAGCTGCATAAACGTTGGATCATCCATGCACCTCATACATCCCCAATGTCTGTGGCAAACCTGGGCTGCGACATATCCGTGGCCGAGATAGTCGTGCACCGTACAAAGAAAGGCGGCTCTCATAGGGAAATATTCTTCTGCGAGGGCATCCCATGTGTTCACACCTTCCCATAACGTGTCTAGCTCATCTTTCAGTAGCTTTAGATACAGATTGATGTCGTTTCCTGGTTTTTTTGGCCCTTGAATTAGCATGCACATGTGTATGTACTTACTCTTCATGCATAATCAGGGGGGAAGGTTGTATATCCATACAAACACGGACCAAGTGCTATGTGTGCTTCTCTGGTTGCTGTATGGATTCACTCCGTCGGTGCTCACACCCAACTTGAGGTTCCTCGGATCTGCCGCGAAACTTGCATCGACACCGTCTAATGCTCTCCATTGGCTTGCGTCCGAAGGGTGTGTCAGAACTGCCTTTTCACACCATTTTGGATCTTTCAACGCTACATTTTTTTCTGTCCGCGTGCAACCGCATGAGCTTTGCTTCCTCGTAGTCCGCGAAATACCGCTGCAAACGGGGAATGAGGGGAAAGTACCACACAACTTTCCGAGGTTCTTTCTTCCCTTTCTTGTATCGAGCGGCATTGCACACCGGACATGTGATCATGTCTGCTTCCTCTTTCCGATAAATGTAGCAATCATTGATGCACACGTGGTATTTTTATGCGGTAAATCAAAGGGGCACACGACTTTCTTGGCCTCATCACAACTTGTAGGACACGAGTTGCCCTCCGGAAGCTTACTCTGCCAGTATTGCAGGCTAGCGTCGAAGCTTATGTCGGTCCATTTGTGTTTTGCCTTCATTTTGAGAACATCGAGCGCTACTTTCAAGCGAGAGTCTTCCGATCCACAACCTGGATACAACGGAGTATTCGAGTCTACCTCTAGTTGTGCTAGCTTAGCTTGCTCTATACTAGCAGATCTGCAGTTAGTCGTCTTCTTTAGAAGCAGCTCTTTGAGATGAGGGTCCCGCACGGCTGAAGCTAGCAGTGTTTTCATGTCATCGTCTTCGGTTACGTGTTGTTCAACATCTTCTAGATCTCCAACATCATGTGCAGGAGGATCATCAGGCGGCTCTTCGTCTTCTTTCTCGTGATCGTTATTATTGTCATGCTGATCATGATCATCCGGCGCACCATCATGGACTTCATCATCCTCATCTTCATCAAGCCACTGAGTGTGGCCATCCATGAAACCATGTATTAGCAGATGCTCCAGCAACTCTGCCGAAAAGGGGTTCAGCAAGCCCACTTTTTTTGCATTTGCGACACGGACATCTTATCTCCGTGCGGTTATTTTGTATCATGTCGTCTGTAGCGTATCTGAAATATTTGTTCACGACACGTTCACTCATACGGCCGAGCGCCATATCGCCTGCACGTGATATAGAATCACAAGACAAGTAAAGCAATCATTTTTCATGAAATTTTTTGGCATGACCTTCCTACAAATAGGACTAAGAGAGTGTCAAAATTTTCCGAAACGGAAATGAATCAACATTCCGGCATAATATTGACATCATTTCCTGCACAATACAAGAATAGTACATATATGAACCATCACATATCCGGAAAAATTTCATCATCTCCTATATGCATGCATCATCACATATCGGGGCACAATACAAGAATAGCACAATTATGTTGACCCCTCACCTTAAGTGAGGCAATGTAGGAGAGGAATAGAGATCTAGATAGATCTAGCTAGACCTAGGAGATGATATATTTGGATCCACACCAAAAGGAGCTAAAATTGGTTCTTTTGTGGCCATTTCTTTTGGTAGAGAGGAAATTAGAAGGGTAATGGAGCTAGATCTATCACCTAAACTAGTTTTAATTGGTTAGAAAGTGTGGTGGAGATGGGGGGAAGGGGAGGAACTTTGAGCTAGTGAGAAGAACAATAATGGTGTTGCAATAATGGAGGGACATGGTGGCAGCCGAAGCATCAATAATTGCACAGTATTACCGCTAGCGTACAGTTCTTCTGGCCGCCATAGCTACATACGTTAGCACTGGCGTACGAAATATAGTCCCCGCCAGCAATAGAACCTTCAGCTAAAAGTAATTTCGGGGCAAATTACTTCTGGCGTACAAAAAAATATGTACGCCAGCGGTGACTGCTCTAGTGCTGGCGGGCGTGGCAACCGTACGCCAGTGGTAGTTAGCCCCGCTGCCTAGCCCAGGGCAAGTCGTGCCTCTGGCGTGCACAAACATTTGTACGCCAGCGATACCACCTACTTCCCTGGCGTGCACACATTTCTGTACGCCAGCGATACTATCACTGGCGTACAACTTTTTGTTTCCGCCACCAATAAGCTGGCGGCTATAACCTATTTCCTACTAGTGTCTAAGGGCCACTTGGTGTATAAAAGACCGCCGGCAAGAACACAACTAAGCTATCGAACCCCACACTAAGACATGCACGTTATAATCCTACACGCAACATACATGTCCAGTGTAAACAGCTGGTATCATCACATTACTCTACAAAGTTTACAACTTTATTGACTCACATATATAGAGTACAAGCAGAGATCACAAAACTGTGATCCAACAATATATCAGTACAACGGAAGCGAAGTATGTCTGGGTAAGACAAGTTTAGTAAATAACTTAAGAAGCCTTATTTAAACACAAGCCCTCCACGAGGGAACCAGTCCTCTGATTGGGACTACACTAGATTGATCTTTGTTGTCGAGCTCCACGAAGAAGCCACCATCAGGGTCAGTGGATTCATCTAAAACATAGAATAAGAAAACGTGAGTACAAAGTCGTACTCACCAAGACTTACGTAGGAACTATACTACTCATGCTCAAGTACCAAGTCAAAGGGAGTTGGGGTTTCAATGAAGAAGTGCCAGCTTTGACTTGGCTAGTCCTGTACTACGAATACCAGAATTAGGTAAGAAGCGTACACGAGTCCACTATCCAAGTCTCCCAATCAATACACCACTATGGAGCCTTTATCGAATTTCCATGAGAAAGCATGCCATAGCACTCACACTTATCTTGGCAAGTCTTAGAGTTTCCGTTGAAGTTGTCTAATAGTCAAGCACAACTTTCCAAGTAGTCCATTACCGCGGACGCAGCTATTCGAATAGTTTTGTTAACACTGCAGGGGTGTACTGCTACACACATGAAACTATCAGTTACCGCCAAGATCTCGTCACCCTTCAAGCGGGTGTCGGCGAGGATAATTTCCACAACTTCTACCTCGCAGCCAACTCTAAGTCCAAAAGAGACGCCTATCTGGGCTGGATTCCACATTGTGAACCCGGCCGGTTTACCGATGTGGTCCCAGAAGATGTGTGTAGGGTCCCAAGCCGGTCTGAATAGCCGTTCTTCCATTTCGCAGACCGTGCCACATACTTACTAGAACTCCGAACTACCGCGACTCATTTAACCAAGAAGGGGTGAGTTAGTAGGTTGAGCGGGGGTCCGTTTACCCAAAATCTGGTAGTACTCTTTGTCTTGGATCACCACACAATAACTCGGGCTTAAGGCGGTGTTCAACGAGACAACCCACTGTGTTGTCAAAACCCTCTGTTAGGTATGTGCTAGGAATAGCAAGTCACTTTGCATCATGATAAAAATCTCAAAAGAAATTGAAATGGGAGAGGAACCCCCCCCAGATGAATTTATTTCAAATGGCAAGAATAAAAGTTGCTCCAAAAATTCCTTTTGCATTTTTGAAAACTCACATAAATGAGTGTGATCACATATCAAGTGATGTGGTAGGAATCCCATGCTCATGGATTTTTCAAATATTCAAACAGGAGATTGGATTTAAATTTAAACCCCTATTTGAATGAAAGTTCAAATTATTTGAATTTTAAAAATGTCCAAACTTTATAAGTGGCTAGCTATATACATTACAAGTCCACATAAAAATTTGGGGGATTTTATAAAATGGCTAGCTATTTTTTTAGCAAAGCCAAAACAAATAATAGAAAGAAAAAGAAACTGAAAAAGGAAAAGGGTCCTTACCTGCTTTTGGCCCAACTTATCCCCCAGCCGGCCCAAGCCCGCCAAACTCCCCTGTCGTCTTCCTCAAGCATCTCGGTGGCGAGCCGAGCACGCTATGGATGCCACCGCGATGCCGAGGGCGTTCTAGGCGCCCCCCGAGCCCTATCCTTGCTCCACGGACAAGCCCGTGCACCCGTGATCCATTTCCCCCTCCTCTGGTTCTTCCTCCACCCCTCATCCACTTGATTCCATCGACGACAAAGAGCCGCCGGAGCACAGCCGCGTGCGCAGCCGTGGCCAACGGCCTCCTCCTGCCAAGCAACATTGTCCAGCGGATCCACCACCTTCGTGTTCGTCGACCTACAGAGGATCCAGGACCCGGGAGCTTTGTAGAAGATGCTAGCTCCACTGGATCGCCGCCGCCCGCTATGAAGTAAACCTCCGATTGCGCCACCGTCAAGCGGTCCCCGGCCCCGCCGTCTTCACCATTCTCTTCAGGGTGAGCTCGCAAGCTTTTCCCCTCTGCCGCCGCCGTGGACGAAGGAGACGTCGCCCTGGAGCCTCCCATTGGCCCCCGCGTGCTCAGTGCGATGCGCGCGAGCACGGGGCACGCACTGGTGCCCTTTGTGGCTTTTCCCGTGGCCATTTGGGCCATCCCGGCACGCCGCCGGCGATGTGCCGACGTGGCCGTCATTAGGGGCTAATTGACACCAGGTCAATTACAGGTGGGGCCCCAAACCCCTAAACCCTCTCTGTTTTAAATAAACAGAGGGATTAAACACCTGTGACACTGACAAGCCGGACCCACACGTCGGCCCCCCACGTCACTGTGACATCATGCCTACGCAATAAGTGAATTTCCAATTAAAGAATAAATTCATAAAATTCCAGAAAAAGGATTAAACTTTCGAAATTCATAACTAATTCATTTTAACTCAAAATTGGACAAATAATATGTCTAAAATTATCAGAAAAATACAAGGTTTGAGAATATGGACTTTGTTTTCATGTTTGACCATTTTAAAATGGGTGAACAGTGGCATATGTGCATATGGATCCTTTTCAAATTCAAATTTGGAGTGATTTAGGAAATGACTTTGCAACACACTTCTTTTAAATGGTTTAATCCACACATCAGAGACTTTACCTCACCTTTACAACATCACTTCATGCTCAACCATTTCAAATGGACATTCATGGATTCAAATGCATTTGAAATTCATCGATAAATCAAATGGAGTTTGAATTTGCATTTCAAATGCAATACACTCCTTTTAATTGGAATAAATCACACATCAGTGGCACATACATCAAGTTTCAACCTTCAACTCATGTGTTTTAGCATTGTCTTATTATTGTTTCGATGTTTGTGTTGTTTTTCGAATAGAGGTGGAGCCGGAACCCGAGATCACCCCCATCGTTGAAGACCCCGATACTAAACCTCGTCAGCAAGGCAAGCAAACCCCCATTGATCATGTCAATAAAAACCCATTTCCCTCTCAGTCTCGCTTATGCATGAAATAGGATGATCACCTTGTTATCGATTCTACCGCATAGTTGAACCCATATTCCTTTGCATGACCTATCATTTTTCACAGTAGTAAGAAAACCACAATCCTAGCAAATGTAGGAATTGGTTGATATCATGTGGCCCCTGCAACTATTACTGCTTATGGCATGCTTAGAGTGATACAATATTGTTACTGTTATGTGAGTCGGGATGGTAGCAATCATGTTGAAGAAGGTGAAACTGTGTTGGTGAATCCACCCTAATACAAGGTGAACGATGAGAGGCTGTGTAGGAGTACACAGTGGGTTGTATCATTGAACACCGCCTTAAGTCCGAGTTCTTGTGTGGTGATCCAAGAAGAAGAGTGCAACCACATATTGGGCTCACTGACCCCTCTCGACCTAGTACCTCACCCCGTTCGAACCCCAGAAGTCTCATTAGTTCGCAAGTTCTGGTAGGGCTATGGCACGGTCTACGAAGTGGAAGAACGGCTATTCAGTCCGGCTTGGGACCCTGCACACATCATTCGAGGCCGTACTGGATCCTCGGCCGGACTTCCTTACGGATCCCCCTCAGATAGGCGACTCTCTGGACAAGAACGGAGCTGTGGGCGAAGTGTCGTGGCAACATCCTCGCCGGTACCCGCTTGAAGGGTCCCACTCCTAGGAGGTAACTGATGCGTGTGTGTGTGTAGCGGTACACCCCTGCAGGGTTAACAAAACTATTCGAATAGCCGCGTCTGCGGTTACGGACTGCTTGGAAAGCTTAGCTTGATTATTAGACAACTTGAACTGGATACTTATAAAACTTGCCAAGATAAGCGTGAGTGCTATGGAGTGCTTTCTCGTGGGAAGTCGAGGAAGGCAACATAATGGTGTATTTGGTTGGAGATTGTAGTGGACTCGTGTACGCGTCTTACCTCAAGTCTGGTACTCGTAGTTCAGGACTAGCCAAGTCAAAGCTGGCACTTCTGCTTATGAACCCCACCTCCATTTACCTTGATACATGTGCATGAGTAGAGTAGTTCCTATGTTAGTCTTGCTGAGTACGACTTTGTACTCACGTTTGCTTATTCTATGTTTTAGATGCACCCACTGACCCCGAAGGTGGATTCTTCCTGGAGCTCGACGACTGATCAAGCTAGTGTAGTCCCAGTCAGACGACTGGTCCCTCGTGGAAGGGCTTGTTTATAGATAAGGCTTCTCTAAGCCATTTGTTAAACTTGTCTGTACTCAGACCTACTTTGCTTCCGCATGTTTGATGTAATGTTGGATCACAGACTTGTGATCTCTGTGTGCATTCTGTAAGAGTTATCAATAAAGTTGTAAACTTTGTAGAGAATTGCAATGATACCTGTTGTTCATACTAGACATGTGTGCTGCGTGTATGATTATAACATGCATGTCTTAGTATGGGTTTTCGAGACCTTAGTTGTGATCTGGCTGGCGGCCTTTTATACACCAAGTGGCCCTTAGATGTGCGCAGCTTGGGGCATCGTGATGCGATTGCTCGTGACTCTGTGATAGAGGCGAAGGTGTCCCGATGTTTCGATGAGATGGTGGAGATCGATTTTTGGTGGAGTAGACTTTCACGACCCGACTACGAACGTGCGAAG
Source organism: Bromus sterilis (assembly GCA_950022295.1). NCBI lineage: Eukaryota > Viridiplantae > Streptophyta > Magnoliopsida > Poales > Poaceae > Bromus > Bromus sterilis. The sequence goes on from OX465596.1 coordinate 239,439,605, forward strand.
ACGTTGCGCCTTAGCAATCGCTAAACCAACTCCGAGAGGTTATTGATCCCGCGGATGCACGATCAACCTGACCAAGAAGGTCAATTCCTGCAAGCAATCGAAGAACAAGCAAGAACTAAGAATTGCAATCTGGATATTGCGAATATAAGATGAAAGATTAACAGAAGTTGGGGTTCCAATGAGGTCTTGGCCTGGTCGGAGGACACAAACGAAGAGCTCGAAGTTGCGGCTATGGCTAACTTAAATCTAATTAAAACCCAAGTCTAAACGACGCCCTAAGGGCTGTATATATGGGGGAACATAGGGGATTTTCGTGACCCCTTGGAGGTGGGGTCCAAAAACAACCCTAACTCGGTTTCCCCACACATACGGACTCTAAAAACAGCCTATAATGTGGTATTTCGAAATTACATGGGCCCAGCCCAATATTAAGGTGACGTAGCACCTATAATTGCTCTTGGACGAAAATAATGAAGTGGCATCTCGTGTATTCCGTCCAAGCCTTCATGCATGCCTTATGGTGGCTTCAACGTGCGAAAATCCCCACTGGAAACTCCACTGTACTTTCCCCCGCGCGCACCTTCTTCTCCATTCTTGATCCCGCTCCAATGACCATCCTTCGTGTCCATGCTAGGTCCTTCATTCATAAGCAAAACAAAAGTATCTAATTTAGGCAGCATCATATGTTCATGAACAATAGAAGGATTCGCAAGAAACGAAAGTACCTGATAATTTAGTTGACGTGCACGTGCTCTAGTAACTGGTCCAGTATGTGTAGTTGGTGAGGGTATGGGTGTAACATTAGTAGGGATGTCCTCATCATCCTCCCCTTCTTGAATTGAAGTCGTCCTCGACGGAAGCTCATCATCTTCTCCCAAATAAGGTTTCAAATCTACAATGTTAAATGTGGGACTAACCCCAAAATCTGCAGGTAGCTCAAGTTTATATGCATTATCATTAATTTTCTGTAAAACCTTAAAGGGACCATCAGCTCGTGGCATTAACTTAGACTTGCGCAAATCAGGAAACCTATCTTTACGTAGATGTAACCAAACAAGATCTCCTGGTTCAAACACAACATGCTTTCGACCCCTATCACCAGCAAGCTTGTATCTAGAATTCATGCGCTCAATGTTTTCTTTAGTTAACTCATGCATTTTTAATATCAATTCAGCACGTTGCTTAGCATCAAAATTAACCTTCTCCGAAGATGGAAGAGGCAGCAAATCAATAGGTGCACGAGGTAGAAAACCATAAACAATCTCAAAAGGGCACATTTTAGTGGTAGAATGCACTGAACGATTATAAGCAAATTCAATATGAGGTAAACATCCTTCCCACAGTTTCAAGTTACTTTTTAAAACAGCCCTAAGCATAGTAGACAATGTCCTATTGACCACTTCAGTTTGTCCATCAGTTTGGGGATGACATGTAGTACTAAAAAGTAGTTTAGTCCCCAACTTAGCCCATAAGCATCTCCAAAAATGGCTAAGAAACTTAGTATCACGATCCGAGACAATAGTATTGGGCACACCATGTAAACGAATAATCTCTCCAAAGAATAAATCAGCAACATTAGCAGCATCATCGCTTTTATGACATGGTATAAAATGTGCCATCTTAGAAAATCTATCCACGACAACAAATATGCTATCCCTCCCCTTCTTTGTTCGAGGCAAGCCTAAAACAAAGTCCATGGATATGTCCTCCCACGGAACACTAGGTACATGTAAAGGCATGTATAAACCATGAGGATTGAGTCGTGACTTAGCTTTTTGACATGTAGTGCAGCGAGCAACAAAACGCTCAACATCCCGTCTCATCTTTGGCCAAAAGAAATGTGTAGCAAGTACGTCCTCCGTCTTTTTCACGCCAAAATGTCCCATTAATCCTCCTCCATGCGCCTCCTGCAACAACAAAAGACGAATAGAGCTAGCTGGAATGCATAGCTTGTTAGAACGGAACACAAATCCATCATTAAGCACAAACTTGTTCCATGTTCTACCCTCTCTACAATTCTGCAATACATCTTTAAATTCCGCATCATTTACATATTGTTCTTTGATTGTCTCTAAACCGAATATCTTGAAGTCAAGTTGTGAAAGCATAGTATAACGACGAGACAAAGCATCAGCAATAATATTATCTTTCCCCTTCTTGTGTTTAATGACATAAGGGAAAGTCTCAATAAATTCAACCCACTTAGCATGTCTACGATTAAGTTTTGCTTGACTTCTTATGTGTTTCAAAGATTCATGATCAGAATGTATAACAAATTCTTTGGGCCATAAATAATGTTGCCAAGTTTCTAATGTCCGAACAAGAGCATATAATTCCTTATCATAAGTACAATAGTTCAGACTAGGCCCACTCAATTTTTCAGAAAAGTATGCAACAGGTTTAGCATCTTGTAATAACACACCTCCCAAACCAATCCCACTAGCATCGCATTCAAGCTCAAAAGTCTTATTAAAATCAGGAAGTTGGAGAAAAGGAGCATGTGTTAACTTATCTTTCAATACCGTGAAAGCTTCTTCCTGTGCGGTACCCCAAGTAAAAGGCACATCCTTGCGTGTAAGCTCATTGAGAGGTGCAGCAATGGTGCTGAAATCTCTCACAAAACGCCTATAGAATCCAGCGAGGCCAAGAAAACTCCTCACTTGTGTGACCGTTTTGGGCTGCGGCCAACTCTCAATTGCCTCGATCTTGGCATGATCAACTTCAATTCCCTGCGGAGTAACAACATAGCCAAGAAACGACACTCGGTCGGTGCAAAAGGTGCACTTCCCAAGGTTACCAAATAAACGTGCATTACGTAGAGCAATAAAAACAGCACGTAAATGATCCAAATGTTCCTCCAAAGATTTGCTATAAATCAGTATATCATCAAAATAGACTACCACAAATCGTCCAATGAAAGCACGTAAAACCTCGTTCATTAATCTCATAAAAGTGCTAGGTGCATTAGTTAACCCAAAAGGCATGACTAACCACTCATATAATCCAAACTTAGTTTTAAATGCCGTTTTCCATTCATCCCCTAATTTCATGCGAATTTGATGGTATCCACTACGCAAATCAACTTTGGAAAACATGGTAGAGCCACTTAATTCATCAAGCATATCATCTAGCCTAGGAATAGGATGACGATAACGAATAGTAATATTATTAATGGCTCGACAATCAACACACATACGCCATGTTCCATCCTTTTTAGGCACTAATATAACAGGAACAGCACAAGGACTAAGGGATTCACGTATGTAACCTTTGTCGAGTAGCTCTTGTACTTGACGCTGAATCTCCTTCGTCTCCTCCGGATTGGTACGGTATGGCGCACGGTTGGGCAGCGAAGCACCGGGAATTAAGTCAATCTGATGCTCAATCCCTCGAATAGGTGGTAATCCCGGTGGTACGTCTTGTGGAAAGACGTCAATAAACTCCTGCAAAAGGTCAGTGACAACAGGAGGCAAAGAAGGAGGCAATTCCTCAAATGAAAACAAGGCTTCTTTGCACACAAAAGCATAGCACACATATTGACTAACATCCAAATCCGAAATATCAACCTTAGTAGCAAGCAAAGTTGGACTAGTCAATTTAATTTCATTAGAAACAACAGAAGAAGATTTGCTATTAGTCTTATGTTGTTGCTCAAATTCTTTAGCTGCTATCTCATTTTCACTCTTATTTTTCTCCTGTTTAGCTTTACTAGCTCTAGCAAGATCATCTTTCACAATTTGTTCAGGAGACATAGGAAGTAAAGCAATATTTTTATCCTGATGAACTAGAGTAAACTGATTTGTCCTACCATGGTGTACAACATTCCTATCAAATTGCCATGGTCTACCAAGTAAAAGAGAGCATGCTTGCATGGGTACCACATCACAATCAACATAATCAGCATATGCAGCAATGCTAAAGTGCACACGAACAGAACGTGTTACCTTAATCTTACCACTATTGTTAAACCACTGAATATAGTACGGATGGGGGTGTGGTCTTGTGGTGAGAGATAGCTTCTCCACCAACTCCATGCTAGCCAAGTTGTTGCAACTCCCTCCGTCAATGATGATGCGAACCGAACGTTCTTTCACCACTCCCTTTGTGTGGAACAAATTATGCCTCTGGTTTTGCTCGGCCTTCGTTACCTGCACACTTAATACACGTTGAGCAACCAAACTAGCATATTTATCTGCATCATCAGGAGTCATATACTCTATATCATGAGCATCATCATGGGTACCCTGTTCCTCATGAGCAATGAGAACTAGAGTCTCCTCATCATAGTCACTCGCTGACTCATACCCACCATCTGCCGTAATAGTCATCACACGCTTGGAGGGACAGTCTTTTGCGAAGTGACCTCCACCTTGGCACCTGCGACATTTAATATCACGATCTCGTGCTTGCCCTGTGGACGCCATGGAGGAAGAAGAACTCGCCGCTGGACCACTCTGTGCACCCTTGAATGGTGGCGCTGGCTGTTTTGGTGGCTCCCTGTAAGAATGAGCGGCTGAAGTAGATGGTGGCGCAGCAGGACGTGTGGATGTAGAAGCTCCAGGCGATGTCCATGATGTATTTCGTCCTGCAGAAAAGTTAGGTCTCGTAGCGGCCTGTCGATCCTGCACTTCACGTTCAGCTTTACAAGCAAGATGAAACAAACGAGTGATAGTAGCAAAGTCCTTGTATTCTAGAATAGTTTGTATCTCCCTGTTTAAGCCACCCATAAAACGTGCAAGCATAGCTTCATTATCCTCTACTAGGCCACATCTAATCAATCCAGTTTGTAATTCTTGATAATATTCCTCTACAGAATTTTTTCCTTGTCTCAAACGCTGTAATTTTTGTAACAATTCACGTTGATAATAAGGAGGAACCCAGCGAGTACGCATAGCATCTTTTAAAGCAGCCCAAGTAGTTGGAATATTATTAGCATGCAATCTACAATGTTCAGACCACCAAATAGATGCAAAGCCCGTGAATTCACAAACAGCAGCAGTAACACGTCTATTCTCAGGATATTGTAAACATGTAAAACGTTGTTCAGTTTCTAACTCCCAAGTAAGATAAGCATCAAGAATATATCTACCCTCAAACGGCTTAAGATTCAATTTAAGTTTAGGCACATGTTCATCATCGCGTACCTGAGGGGGTGGTTGGTGTCGACCGTGGCGAATGTTGGGACGTGGACGTCCAGCTGGCTGCTCATAGGACGCTTCCTGTTCCACCTCCTCCTCGTAATCACCCTCGTAGTTGTCGTCCTGGGCGACGTCAGAAGCAGCAGCAGCAGCAGTAGCAGCAACTGCAGCAGTAGGAGGAGCACCAATACCAGCAGCTTGTCCTCGCGGAAACAGAATACGTCGTGCACGTGGTAGTGGTGGTGGCTGTGGCTGTGCTGAAGGTAGGCGTGCGATCAACTCAGTAAACTTGGCGTCGAGCTTGGTGTCGATCATTTTCTCCACGCCATCAATCGCCTCTGTAAATCTGGTCTCGATGTCCTGCACCTGTTGAGACATCATACGTGCAAATTTATCATGTAACTCCTTGTTTGTCATGTTCTCCCAATCGGGTGCATCCCGCGCCACTTCATCATGTGATCCTGGCATGATTAGCAGAAATAGAAAACACACAGGAATATGATCCTACTTCTACTAATGGGATGGATGTGGGGTGGTGGAAAGCACAAATCCGTCAAGCTTTTCTTACGTTCTTACCGATTCTTACCTAGCAGCAGGTGGTGATGTACAACCAACGGGTCAAAACTCTCAGAGATATGGTAGAGCGATGGCCAGGAGGTGTCAAAACGCACGATGTAGAATATATGTGGACCTGTAGGAAGGCTGACAAGTATGGTAGGAAAAACTCAACAGTAATCAAAACAGAGATGCAAAGCTGAATAAACACTCAACGTCGGTACTGTGCTGATCCTAGGCTAGACCGTACTAGAGACGCGAGCCTAAAACACCAACGAAAGCACGGCGCAGCACGTAACAACTGTGAAGCACACTGAATTTTTTTTTCTCTCTCTTTTTTTTTTTTTTTTTTTTGCTTTTTTTTTGGCGATGCGGGACTGCGGGGGCTGAAAAAGTGCGAAAAAATCACTATGGTGGCGAACGTCTCAAAACGAGTTTCTGGACCTAAGGAACGTATGGGCACGAAATTTTTTTACCCCTGAAAAATTTGGCCTAAAAACTGCTCTGAAAAGCGTGCCAGACTCTTGGGACGTGATGATGTAACCCTAATTTTTTTTTGTTGGCTTTTTCTTGGACTGTAGGTATGAAGAACAGAACCAATCTAGACTATGAAAACTGGTAAATCTCACCGAGCAACCTGGAAATCTGATACCACTTGATAGAGGCGAACGTGTCCCGATGTTTCGATGAGATGGTGGAGATCGATTTTTGGTGGAGTAGACTTTCACGACCCGACTACGAACGTGCGAAGACGTTGCGCCTTAGCAATCGCTAAACCAACTCCGAGAGGTTATTGATCCCGCGGATGCACGATCAACCTGACCAAGAAGGTCAATTCCTGCAAGCAATCGAAGAACAAGCAAGAACTAAGAATTGCAATCTGGATATTGCGAATATAAGATGAAAGATTAACAGAAGTTGGGGTTCCAATGAGGTCTTGGCCTGGTCGGAGGACACAAACGAAGAGCTCGAAGTTGCGGCTATGGCTAACTTAAATCTAATTAAAACCCAAGTCTAAACGACGCCCTAAGGGCTGTATATATGGGGGAACATAGGGGATTTTCGTGACCCCTTGGAGGTGGGGTCCGAAAACAACCCTAACTCGGTTTCCCCACACATACGGACTCTAAAAACAGCCTATAATGTGGTATTTCGAAATTACATGGGCCCAGCCCAATATTAAGGTGACGCAGCACCTATAATTGCTCTTGGACGAAAATAATGAAGTGGCATCTCGTGTATTCCGTCCAAGCCTTCATGCATGCCTTATGGTGGCTTCAACGTGCGAAAATCCCCACTGGAAACTCCACTGTACTTTCCCCCGCGCGCACCTTCTTCTCCATTCTTGATCCCGCTCCAATGACCATCCTTCGTGTCCATGCTAGGTCCTTCATTCATAAGCAAAACAAAAGTATCTAATTTAGGCAGCATCATATGTTCATGAACAATAGAAGGATTCGCAAGAAACGAAAGTACCTGATAATTTAGTTGACGTGCACGTGCTCTAGTAACTGGTCCAGTATGTGTAGTTGGTGAGGGTATGGGTGTAACATTAGTAGGGATGTCCTCATCACTCTGTCACGTGCACACTTTGTTGTATGATCGACCCCACCCTAGACCCCGACTAAGTGATCGGGCTGGAGTAATTCTATGTAAGGGTTATAATACAATCGATAGTATGGTTGAGGCGACTTGTCTATGAGTATGGGAGTTCACCACCCATATCATTTAGACTTGTGTGTGGACGATGAGGACCCATCTCAGTTGATCATCCGGCCTGGATGGGATGCCCCTCACGTTCGATGCTTTCCGAGAACGTTCTGTGCTTGGCCTTGTCTGCTTAGACAAGTGGGTACGGTTCTCGGCTCTCCATATGATTGTGTTGTAGCGAGTCTTGCATACGCTAACCCCGGGTCCCGACAGACTTGGTATCAGAGCAGGACTGACTGTAGGATTATCAGCCTTGGTAGAAGTCGAGTCTAGCATTCTATAGTTATATAGTTACTTGGGTATAATGGGAAGATAGGACTAGGCTCTTTTTCTCCTTACCTTCATCGTTCTGAGTTCTGAGTCACCCTCATCTTGTTCTATGGGAAGATAGAACTAGGCTCATCTATGTCTTACTAGAACATCTCGTTGTTTTCCTCCTTGTAGCCGTAGGAGATTTGTGTTCGGTTTGTTATAGTTGTTGTGTGTAACAGCCCAGATTTCACAAAAATTAAATTTTTTGTTTTCGGTGTGAATTGTTTGATTGTCTGATTTGTTTGCGGTGTTTGCTTCCCCGATTTATCGATCGGCGATTATTCCCCCCCCCCCTCTTATCTCGTACCGGACGGAGACCGACCCTTGCCACACTGACACTCGACCTTTGCGACACCGGGTTTCACCCGATCATCGTCGCGAAAACCGCACCAAACCAGCGGCAGCCAACGGAACGAAAACCCCGTTTAATAAGTAAACGGGATATTTTTATAGCGCACCGGAAAGTGTTCTCGGAACGGTTCCAGCGTGAGGTGAACTCCGCCGGCTCGACACGCTAATCACGCAGTTCAAAGTTTTACTCGAATCGGAGGTACTGCGGACCCCCGGCGGTCAGAAACGTAAACACCGAGCGTGCGAGAGAAAAACATGGGATGTTTTTGCAAACTGCCAGCCACCTGGGCTATATAAAGACCACCATCCCATTTAGGGTTTCCCCTAAGCCAAATAGACATTCACCAGCCCCCAGATCCAGATCTGAGCCCCAAATTTCGCAGCTATTTTTGCCCCAAATTTGTAACCCTAGCTCCCTAGAATTTTTCGGCCCTTGGATCTGCGAATCGGATGGATGGGCGCGCGCCACGTCACCCCTCGCAACACCACGCCCGGAGGTCTCCATGCCCGAGCCGCTCTCGTTCCCGAGCCGTCGCCGGACTCCACGGCCGCGCCGCCCGACTCTGGCAGCCGCCGCAGTCGCGCTGCTCCGGTGAGCACCTCCTGCACGCGCCCCTCTCCCCTCTTCGCTTCGTCTCCCTCAACCCACGTCTCTCCTCTCTCCAGGGTGCAGCGCCATGGGAGCTCAGCCATGGAGCTCGAAACCTCCCGCGCCGCCGCATTGGGACCTCGCCGGCGTCCTTCAACGGCCCCCTCGTCCCGCCTCCTCGCCGGAGTTGCTCCGCCGCCGGCCGCCGGTCTCGGCCTCGATCCGATCGGGATCGGGCGAGCAGGCCGCTGCCGCCGCCGCGTCGGCCGGAGCGCCCCAAGCGGCCCACCCCAGCAAGCCGGCCCATGAGTCGTATAGATTTTTTTTCTGTTTAAATATAGGGCAGATTTATTTATTTTTATGATGCGGTTATCTTTTACCTCGTAGCTCGGATCGCGACGCTTTAAACATGAAACTTACTTAGAATTTTGTGTAGATTAATAAAATGTGCTCCTTTGCCATGTTTGACTTGTTTACATGTTGTTTTACTGCTAATTACACCCTTGCCACTGTAAACTGTAACTGCCATAACTTTTTCACCGTTGCTTTGTTTAAAATGTTTCTTATATGTAACTTGACTAGAATTTCATATAGATTGTGATTTTGCTGCCCTTGCTTGCTAATAAAAATTACAAAAATATTGTTTAGCGAAAAACAGTACCAAACATTATAAATATGGTGGGGTCCATAATAGCTGCCATGCATAGGTTTTACCCCCACTTAAAGTGACTAGATTAGATAGTTTATTTATGCTTCACCTCTTGCCATGTTTGTGTGATATTCCATGTTTGTGTGATATGCCATGCTTGAGTGAGATGCCATGTTAACAATCTTGCTAACCTTGTGTAGCTAAACAACTTGAACCATTCTAAAGGTGCGGTATCGTCGTGTGTGACGAGTACTCCACTTAACCTGTTAGTAACCGCTTTCGACGGTAGGTGCGATGTCTCATGCTGCCTTCTTGTTGATGCTTTCTCGTGTTTGCTTCGTAGTAATAGATTGCTTGCTCGTTGATTGCTTTCCAGTGTTTACCTTCTTGTGTGCTTCCGCGGGTACCTTCGGAACGATGCGAGCTTGCGATCAACTACACCTTCGGAACCCGACTTATCAACAGGCAAGGACTATACATTACTTATGATCCATTCTATTTCAACCAGCGGTTTGCATGCTAGTCTAGGATAGGTTCGATGTTTGATCCTACTCTATGTTTATAGCCTCTTTCAAACCGATACAGCCATGTCCCCTCCTAGAAAACCTTGTACTGCTATGTTACTATTGCTTGTTGCTCTGCCCCTGCTTAGTATGCATGCTTAGGATGCTAAGATGATACCTCCTGTTACTCCTTGGTTTGGGATATCACATTATTATTATTGTAATGGATGATATGATTATTGTAAATGTTGACTATATTCGACGAAGGATGGAAGGTCTAGGCTATCCCGCCCCGACGCTTTGTTCCATTCGAGTCACCTAGGACCCGAGTTCAGGGTATTGGTTTTCAGACTGAGCGTTCCTAACCGCGTGTGGGATTTTATGGGGTCCCCTTTTCTTACCTACCTAGCTTCAAACATTTATAGTGGTGGCCCAGGCTGATTTACCATTTGAAAACCGTGTGTCTGTCGGGTAGCTCCTGGAAGATATTATTTAAAACAACTTGGGCCAGCGGAGACATGGTTTCTTTGTTGGTCCACACATGGAAGCTAGGGGGATGCCCACATCTGTATTGGTAGAAAACCCGACCTCGTCCAGACGGTAGAGGCCAATTCGAGAGCGCAACCGGCTTTTGAGTTGGATGTCGACTCACCGGGGCCACCCGGATTTGTGCGTTGTTAGTTAGAGGGATCTTTCGTTCCGGATCTCTTGGGACTAAATCATAAAATTGTTGCCTATCATGGGTAGCAACTGAGAGAGATGGGCGTGCGTGGGGAGCCTTGTAATGGGCAGTTGGTACACCCCTGCAGGGTTAAATATTTTCGAGAAGCTGTGTCCACGGTTATGGACGAGTTGAGACCTACTCCTTGTTCATAGAAAACAACAACTGAGATAATCTTAATATAACTTGATCAACGTATGTGTGTGCCTTGACTGCTTCTTCTTCGTCGGGATGTGAAGAGGAGGACTAGGATAGGATAGGTGTTATGTTTGCGTAAGTAGCTTATAGCAAGACTTGTTGGAGGCGATTCCTCATCGAAGGCTTGGTTCTTATCTTACTCTCTAGATCGTTAGCCACTTCATAAATGCTAGTGCGGCAGCAACCTCACCACTTACCCCCTCATTACCGTAAACTACTAGTTGTCCTAGAATGACGAGTGGTGAAGTCCTTGCTGGGTCAGTTGACCACTACAGTTGGATGCTGAGTACTTCTATACTCATGATACTACCCCCAAACTCTTTTTAGGGTTCTTGATCGACAACAGGTATGGTGATCGACGTTTCACGTGGAGACTCGACGACGACTAGTTAGGCGGATCTCGACGGAGGGCCTGGACCTGTGTGGTTATGGGGATCGATGTTTTTCTCTTTGCCAGTAGGCATTTGATTGTAGTCTGTACTCAGACATGTATCATCCGCTGTTGTATTGTATTTAAGGCAGTTGTATGCCGATTGTATGAGATGTTGTATCCTTGTAGTTGTAATGTTGTGATATCATGTTGGAAATTCGTGTATATGGCTTCGTCATATGTCGCGGTGGGACCAATATGTGCTTCGTCCCCGGATCAGGATGGAAACATCTAGATCTGGAACAGTAACGCATATCAGGCCTTACAACTAGGTATCAGAGCCTTACCGACCGTAGGATCCCTTTTCTGGCCGAAGTCGAGTCTAGACAAAAAATATTTTGTAGTTACTAAGTTAGTTATGGGAGAGTAGGAATCTTTTTACTCCTTACCCTTGCTCTGGTCAGGACAAGTGCCGTAACTGTTTTAATTCTTATCTTACCCCCTTCAAACTCTAGGATCTCGAGTGTGTGGAGTATCGGAACCGTTACAATGCCTTGCTTGCAGCGTATTGTCTCGATTCCGATCTCGGGTTTGGGAAATCATGTAGTAACTTCAGCTTCTCCAACTCCGGATAACATCTTGGTCGTCTATTGACTTCCGTTCTCCTGCCCATTATCCTCACGATTTTAGTGAGAATGCTTCTCTTGATCGTCGCTTGGACTATTGTTCTTCCTCTTGATCTCCCGACGGTTTCGTTCTTCGACATTGCCATCTCTCTGCGAAAAGTTCCTCGACAGAAGTTCGACGTCGATATGGAGCAGAGTCCCTTGTTGGTGGTGTTGAAGATCGTAGACTCTCTTTTCTCTGCCCTCCTCTCCCCCGGATCGTCCTGGATCTCGGGACGAGATCCCTTGTTGGTGGTGTTGTATTGTAACAACCCAAATTTCACAAAAATTAAAAATTTTGTTTTCGGTGTGAATTGTTTGATTGTCTAATTTGTTTGCGATGTTTGCTTCCCCGATTTATCGATCGGCGATTATTTCCGCCCCTATTATCTCGTACCGGATGGAGAACGACACTTGCCACCCTGACACTCGACCTTTGCGACACCGGGTTTCACCCGATCACCGTCGTGAAAACCGCACCAGACCACCCGCAGCCAATGGGACGAAAACCCCGTGTAATAAGTAAACGGGATATTTTTATAGTGCACCAGAAAGTGTTCTCGGAATGGTTCCAGCGCGAGGTGAACGCCGCCGGCTCGACGCACTGATCACGCAGTTCGAAGTTTTACCCGAATCGGAGGTACTGCGGACCCCCGGCGGTCAGAAACGTAAACACCGAGCGCGTGAGAGAAAAACCGGGGATGTTTTTGCAAACTGCCAGCCACCCGGGCTATATAAAGACCACCATCCCACTTAGGGTTTCCCCTAAGCCAAATAGGCAGTCACCAGCCCCCAGATCCAGATCTGAGCCCCAAATTTCGCAGCTATTTTTGCCCCAAATTTGTAACCCTAGCTCCCTAGCATTTTTCGGCCCTTGGATCTGCGAATCGGATGGATGGGAGCGCGCCACGTCACCCCTCGCAACACCACGCCCGGAGGTCTCCATGCCCGAGCCGCTCCCGTTCCCGAGCCGTCGCGGGACTCCATGGCCGCGCCGCCCGACTCCGGCAGAAGCCGCCGTCGCGTTGCTCCGGTGAGCACCTCCTGCATGCGCCCGTCTCCCCTCTTCCCTTCGTCTCCCTCAACCCGCGCTCTCTCCTCTCTCAAAGGCGCAGCGTCATGGGAGCTCAGCCATGGAGCTCGGAACCTCCCGCGCCGCCGCCTTGGTACCTCGCCGGCGTCCTTCAACGGCCGGATCCGGCTACTCCGGTGACCCCACGCCGCGCCAGCCGAGCCCCTGTAGCCCCCTCGTCCCGCCTCCTCGCCGGAGTTGCTCCGCCGCCGGCCGCCGTTCTCGGCCTCGATCCGATCGGGATCGGGCGAGCAGGCCGCTGCCGCCGCCGCCGCGTGGGCCGGAGCGCCCCAAGCGGCCCACCCCAGCAAGCCGTCCTCTCCAGCGCCTCCAGGCCTGTTGGGTCGAAGTCCCATGGTGAGCAGCCAAGTTTTTTTCCTTTATTTATTTATTATTTTTCCTGCGAGTTGAGCCGGCCCGTAAGACGTATAGCTTTTTTCTATTTAAATATAGGGAAGATTTATTTATTTTTGCGATGCGATTATCTTTTACCTCGTCGCTCGGATCCCGACGCTTTAAACATGAAATTTGCTTAGACCTTTGTGTAGATTAATAAAATATGCTCCTTTGCCATGTTTGACTTGTTTACATGTTGTTTTACTGCTAATTACACCCTTGCCACTGTAAACTGTAACTGCCATAACGTTTTCACCGTTGCTCTATTTAAAATGTTTCTTATATGTAACTTGACTAGAATTGCATGTAGATTGTGATTTTTCTGCTCTTGATTGCTAATAAAAATAATAAAAATATTGTTTATGGCAAAACAGTACCAAACATTATAAATATCGTGGGGTCCGTAATAGCTGCCATGCATAGGTTTTACCCCCACTTAAAGTGACTAGATTAGATAGTTTATTTATGCTTCACCTCTTGCCATGTTTGTGTGCTATGCCATGCTTGAGTGAGATGCCATGTTAACAACCTTTCTCACCTTGTGTAGCTAAATAACTTGAACCATTCTAAAGGTGCGGTATCGTCGTGTGTGACGAGTACTCCACTTAACCTGTTAGTAACCGCCCTCGGCTTTAGGTGCGATGTCTCTTGTTGCCTTCTTGTTGATGCTTTCTTGTGTTTGCTTCGTAGTAATAGAGTGCTTGCTCGTTGATTGCTTTCCAGTGTTTACCGTCTTGTGTGCTTCTGGGGGTACCTTCGGAGACAATGCGAGCTTGCGATCAACTACACCTTCGGAACCCGACTTATCAACAGGCAAGGACTATACATTACTTATGATCCATTCTATTTCAACCAGCGGTTTGCATGCTAGTCTAGGATAGGTTTGATGTTTGATACTACCACATGTTTATAGCCTCTTTCAAACCGATACAGCCATGTCCCCTCCTAGCAAACCTTGTACTGCTATGTTACTATTGCTCGTTGCTCACCCCTGCTTAGTATGCTTGCTTCGGATGCTACGATGTTACCTCCTGTTACTCCTTGGTTTGGGATATCACATTATTATTATTGTAATGGATGATATGATTATTATAAATGTTGACTACATTCTACGAAGGATGGAAGGTCTAGGCTATCCCGCCCCGACGCTTTGTTCCATTCGAGTCACCTAGGACCCGAGTTCCGGGTATTGGTTTTGAGACTGATCGTGCCTAACCGCGTGTGGGATTTTATGGGGTCCCCTTTTCTTACCTACCTAGATTCAAACATTTCTAGTGGTGGCCCAAGCTGATTTACCATTTGAAAACTGTGTGTGTGTCTATCGGGTAGCTCCTGGCAGATATTATTTAAAACAACTTGGGCCAGCGGAGACAAGGTTTCTTTGTTGGTCCACACCTAGAAGCTAGGAGGCTTCCCACATCTGTTTGGGTAGCTAACCGGACCTCGTCCAGACGGTAGAGGCCAATTCGAGAGCGCGACCGGCTTTTGAGTTGGATGTCGACTCACCGGGGGACACCCGGATTTGTGCGTTGTTAGTTAGAGGGACCAGTCGTTCCGGATCTCTTGGGACTAAATCATAAAATGGTTGCCTTGTAATGGGCAGTTGGTACACCCCTGCAGGGTTAAATCTTTTCGAGAAACCGTGTCCACGGTTATGGACGACTTGAGACCTACTCCTTGTTCATAGACAACAACAACTGAGATAATCTTAATATAACCTGATCAACGTGTCTGTGTGCCTTGACTGCTTCTTCTTCGTCGGGATGCGAAGAGGAGGACAAGGATAGGATAGGTGTTATGTTTGCATAAGTAGCTGATAGCAAGACTTGTTGGAGGCGATTCCTCATCGAATGCTTGGCTTCTTATCTTACTCTCCAGATCGTTAGCCACTTCATAAATGCTAGTGCGGCAGCAACCTCACCACTTACCCCCTCGTTACCGTAAACTACTAGTTGTCCTAGAATGACGAGTGATGAAGTCCTTGCTGGGTCAGTTGACCACTACAGTTGGATGCTGAGTACTTCTGTACTCATGACACTACCCCCAAACTCTTTTCAGGGTTCTTGATCGACAACAGGTATGGTGATCGACGTTTCACGTGGAGACTCGACGACGACTAGTTAGGCGGATCCCGGCGGAGGGCCTGGACCCGTGTGGTTATGGGGATCGATGTTTTTCTCTTTGCCAGTAGGCATTTGATTGTAGTCTGTACTCAGACATGTATCTTCCGCTGTTGTATTGTATTTAAGGCAGTTGTATGCCGATTGTATGAGATGTTGTATCCTTTTAGTTGTAATGTTGTGATATCATGTTGGAAATCCGGGGCATATGGCTTCGTCATATGTCGCGGTGGGACCGATTTGTGCTTCGTCCCCGGATCTGGATGGAACAGTACCGCATATCGGGCCTTACATTGTGCTTCCTGATTACTTACATCGTATGTAAGTGTTGTTTCCATGTTGTAAGAAATTGTTTTCTCTTGCAATTATAGCCGTAATGTTGTCCGAGTCATTTCAGGTTTCTTTATAATCTGATGCATTTGCAAAATCCTTCTCTCTATTTCGGATGTCTTTCTAGAAGATTTGTTAGGTGGCATACCCGACAGTTCCAGAGAGTTTGTTGTAGGTTTTACTCTAGTAACCTATAGTGATTCATTTGCAGCTCTTCCTCCCACTTTAGATGTCTTCTAGCAAGAAGAACCACACTAATCATCGTGTTGGGGTACTTTGCTACTCTGACATATCTATTGTAGCCCCTAGTAAGCCATGGTCATCCTTAGGAAAACCATCCAGTAACCCAACCCCTTAAATCTATCCACCCGACAGATGTGTAGAGTTCATAGTGGATCTTATGCCAGGAACCGCACCAATTTCCAGACGCCCATACAAAATGGCCCCACGTGAGTTAGCTGAGCTTAAAATCCAACTTGAAGATTTGTTTGCAAAAGGCTTCATCCGCCCTAGCTCATCGCCATGGGGTTGCCCCGTTCTGTTCGTAACGAAGAAAGATGGAACAGAATGGATGTGCGTAGACTATCGCCCGCTAAATCTAGCAACGATAAAGAACAAGTACCCACTGCCCAGGATCAATGATCTTTATGATCAACTTGCTGGATCCCCTGTCTTCTCGAAGATGGATTTGAGATTAGGCTATCATCAAATCAAAATCCGAAACGAGGACATTCCAAAAACGGATTTCACTACTCGTTATGGTCTTTACGAGTACACCGTCATGTCCTTTGGTTTAACCAATGCCCCCGCCACTTTATCGCGCATGATGAATTCGATCTTCATGGAGTACTTGGATAAATATTTTGTAGTTTATCTTGATGACATTCTCATCTATTCGAAGAACGAAGAAGAACATGCCGAACATCTTAGGTTGGTATTGATGAAACTCCGAGAGCATCGCCTGTATGCTAAATTCTCCAAGTGTGAATTTTGGCTACTAGAAGTGACCTACTTAGGCCACGTGATTTCTGCAAAAGGCATTGCTGCCAATCCCGAGAGAGTTCAGGCCGTCCTTGACTGGACTCCACCTGAATCGGTTAAGCAAGTTAGGAGTTTTCTTGGCTTAGCAAGCTATTGCCGCCGCTTCGTTGAGAACTTTTCTAAAGTTGAAAAGCCTCTAACTGAACTCCTCAAGAAAGATAAGAAATTCCTATGGAATCCCAAGTGCGAGGAAAGCTTTCAAGAGCTAAAAAGAAAATTGACTTCTGCACCCGTACTTGCGCCTTCAGACACCAAAAAAGATTTCGAGATCTTTTGTGACGCCTCACGGCAACGGTTAGGATGCATACTTATGCAAGATAGACATGTGGTGGCTTATGCTTCACGCCAGTTGCGGACACATGAGGAGAACTATCCTACCCATGATCTTGAACTCGCTGCCGTAGTTCATGCCCTGACAACTTCGCGACATTACCTCCTTGGTAATCGTTGTGACATCTATTCCCACCACCAAAGCTTCAAATACAATTCACCCACCCAGATCTTAATCTCAGAAAAAGACGCTGGATAGAATTGATAAAATATTATGAATTAGGAATTTCTTACACCCCTGGCAAAGCCAATGTCATGGCTGATGCACTATGTCGTAAGTCGTATTGTAACAACCTCATGTTACAACAGTATCAACCACTTCTCCATGAGGAATTTCGAAAACTCAATCTCGAGATTGTTCCTCATGGCTATCTTTCTACCTTGGTGGCGAAACCAACCCTTCAGGATAAAATTATAGCCGCCCAGAAACGTGATAGTGGTATTAGAGAGATCAAGAAGAACATTGCTAGCGGAGTTGCTAAATGTTTCTCCATAAATGATCAAGGTGCCGTTTTCTTTGGCACTCGATTGGTTGTACCACGAAAACACAATCTTAGGAGGCTAATTATTAAGGAGGCTCATGACACACCCCTTTCGATTCATCCTGGTAGCACAAAGATGTACCGAAACCTACGCCAGAGATTTTGGTGGACTAGGATGAAGCAAAAAATTGCTCAGTATGTTGCCGAATGTGATGTTTGTCGTCGCATTAAGGCCGAACAACAAAGACCTACTGGCGCTCTTCAACCATTGCCTATTCCAGAGTGGAAACGGGACAAAGTAAGTATGGATTTCATCACTGGCTTTCCAAAAACCCAGAAAGGAAATGATGCCATCTTCGTTGTCGTTGATAGACTTTCCAAATTTTCTCACTTCTTCCCGTTCGCGAGTCTATAACTGCTAGCCAGTTAGCTGACTTGGATGTCTCTATAATTGTGTCTCTTCATGGTGTTCCTTTGGAAATCAACTCTGATCGTGGTAGCCTTTTCACCTCTAGATTTTGGGGAAGCTTTCAGAATTCTATGGGAACTCATCTCTCCTTTAGTACAGCTTTCCATCCTCAGTCTAGCGGTCAAGTCGAAAGGGTTAACCAAATTCTCGAAGACATGCTCAGAGCTTATGTTATCTAATTCGGAAAGAATTGGGAGAAGTCTCTTCAATTTGCCAAATTTTCTTATAACAATAGTTACCAATCTAGTCTGAACATGGCTCCTTTTGAACTCCTATATGGACGAAGATGTCGAACACCCCTAAACTGGTCAGAAACCGATGAAAGACAATTCTTTGGACCGGATATGATCATGGAAGCGGAAGGGAAAGTTCGCATTGTTCGTGATCAATTGAACGCAGCCCAGTCTCATCAGAAAAGCTAACATGATCGTCATCATAGGCAAGAAAGCTACAATCTGGATGAGAAGGCTTACCTTCGGGTTACTCCTCTGAAGGGAACCCAACGATTCGTATCAAAGGCAAGTTGGCCCCACGTTACATTGGACCTTTCCGCATTCTTGCTAAACGTGGAGAAGTTTCCTACCAACTTGAACTACCCCCCGCACCTTTCCCGAGTACATGATGTATTCCATGTGTCACAACTCAGACGTTGCTTCAAGGACCCCATCCGCGAAGTAGACCATGAAACGCTTGATCTCCAACATGACCTTTCTTATCGAGAATACCCCGTTCGTATTCTTGATTCAGCAGAGCGTGTCACTCGCTATCTGAAGATCAAGTTTCTAAACGTGCAATGGTCACACCACTCCGAGAAAGAATCCACGTGGGAATAAGAAGACTGTCTCCGTGCCGAGTACCCCTCCTTCCTCCCGCAGACTTCTGAATCTCGGGACGAGATTCTTTTGAGTGGCGGCGAGTTGTCAGAACCCTCTGTTAGGTATGTGCTAGGAATAGCAAGTCACTTTGCATCATGATAAAAATCTCAAAGAAATTGAAATGGGAGAGGAACCCCCCCCTAGATGAATTTATTTCAAATGGCCAGAATAAAAGTTGCTCCAAAAATTCCTTTTGCCTTTTTGAAAACTCACATAAATGAGTGTGATCACATATCCAGTGATGTGGTAGCAATCCCATGCTCATTGATTTTTCAAATATTCAAACAGGAGCTTGGATTTAAATTTAAACCCCTATTTGAATTAAAGTTCAAATTATTTGAATTTTAAAAATGCCCAAACTTTATAAGTGGCTAGCTATATGCATTACAAGTCCACATAAAAATTTGGGGCATTTTATAAAATGGCTAGCTATTTTTTTAGCAAAGACAAAAAAAATAACAGAAAGAAAAAGAAACAGAAAAAGGAAAAGGGGCCTTACCTGCTTCTGGCCCAACTTAACCCCCAGCCGTCCCAAGCCCGCCAAACTCCCCTGTCGTCTTCTTCAAGCCGCTCGGTGGCGATGCCGAGGGCGTTCTAGGCGCCCCCGAGCCCTATCCTTGCGCCACGGACACGCCCGTGCACCCGTGATCCATTTCCCCCTCCTCTGGTTCTTCCTCCGCCCCTCCTCCACTTGATTCCATCGACGACAGAGAGCCGCCGGAGCACAGCCGCGTGCGCAGCCATGGACAACGGCCTCCTCCAGCCGAGCAACGTTGTCCAGCGGCTCCACCACCTTCGTGTTCGTCGACCTGCAGAGGATCAAGGACACGGGAGCTTTGTAGCCGATGCTAGCTCCACCGCATCGCCGCCGGCCGTCGTGAAGGAAACCTCCGATTGCTCCACCGTCAAGCGTTCCCCGGCCCCGCCGTCTTCACCATTCTCTTCTGGGTAAGCTCGCAAGCTTTTCCCCTCTACGCCCCGCTCCTCCCGTGCTCCATATCGCCGCGACGCCGTTCCAGGGGCTTCGGCCGACGCCGTGGATGAAGGAGACGTCACCCTGGAGTCTCCCAATGGCCCCCGCGTGCTCAGCGCGATGCCCGCGAGCACGGGGCACGCACTGTTGCCCTTTGTGGCTTTCCGCCGTGTGGAGAGGTCGCCGCCGGCGATGTGCCGACGTGGCCATCATTAGGGGCTAATTCCCCCTGTTATTTGACACCAGGTCAATGACAGGTGGGGGCCCCCAAGCCCTAAACCCCTCTCTGGTTTAAATAAACAGAGGGATTAAACCCCTTTGACACTATCAAGCCGGACCCACACGTCAGCCCCCCCCCCACGTCACTGTGACGTCATGCCTACGCAATAAGTGAATTTCCAATTAAAGAATAAATTCAGAAAATTCCAGAAAAATGATTAAACTTTGGAAATTCATAAATAATTCATTTTAACTCCAAATTGGACAAATAATATGTCTAAAATTATCAGAAAAATAAAAGGTTTGTGATTATGGACTTTGTTTTCATATTTGACCATTTTAAAATGGGTGAACAGTGGCATATGTGCATATGGATCCTTTTCAAATTCAAATTTGGAGTGATTTTGCAAATGACTTTGCAACACACTTCTTTTAAATGGTTTCATCCACACATCAGAGAATTTACCTCACCTTTACAACATCAATTCATGCTCAACCATTTCAAATGGACATTCATGGATTTAAATGCATTTGAAATTCATCGATAAATCAAATGGAGTTTGAATTTGCATTTCAAATACAATACACTCCTTTTAATTGGAATAACTCACACATCAGTGGCAGATACATCAAGTTTCAACCTTCAACTCATGTGGCGACCTCTCCAGTTGATCATCCGGCCTGGATGGTATGCCCCTCACATTCGATGCTTTCCGAGAACGTTATGTGCTTGGCCTTGTCTGCTTAGACAAGTGGGTACGGTTCTCGGCTCTCCATATGATTGTGTTGTAGCGAGTCTTGCATACGCTAACCCAGGTTCCCGATATGTGTACTAATACACAGCCTCTCATCGTTCACATTTTTTAGGTCGAGTTCACCAACACATTTCCACCATCATCAACATAATCACTACCATCCCGACTCACAAAAGAGTAACCTCATTGTTACTCTAAGCATGAAATAAGAAGTAACAGTTGCAGGGGCCACATGATATCAATCAACTCCTATATCTGCTAGGATTGTGGTTTTGCTTACTACTGTGACAAGATGATATGTCATGCAAAGGAATGGGTTCAACTATGCGGTAGAAACGTATCATGGTAAACATCCTAATAAATGCATAAGCGAGACTGAGAGGGAAGTGGTATTTTATCGACATGATCAATGGGGGTTTGCTTGCCTTGCTGATGAGGTTCACACACGTTGTTTTCAACGAAGGGGGTGGTCTCGGGTGCCGGCTCCACTTCTATCGAGCAAACAACACAAACATTGCAATCAATATAATGTACAATGCACAATCACATGATCAATGTTGCAATGTGGTGTTCATGGTTACAATGTGTTGAAAACCCCATTTAAAAGAAGGGGTTGCAAAGGCATTTCCAAAATCACTTCAAGTTTGAATTCAAAAGAAGTCCATATGCAACTTTGCTTCTGTTCACCCAAATTAACTTGGTCAAACATGAAAACAAAGTCCATATTCATAATCCTTGCATTTTTTTGATAATTTTACATATATTATTTGTCCAATTTGGAGTTAATATGAATTTTCTATGAATTTTTGAAGTTTAATGTATTTTCTGCATTTCTGGATTTCTTTTAATCTATATTCCAATTACTTCGTCAGCATGATGCGAGGCTGAAGTGGGGGCTGCTGACAGCAGGAGCCCACTCGTAAGTGTCTAGGGGTTAATCCTCTCTTTGTTTAAACTAAACAAAGCTTAGATAGGGGGCCTGGGCCCACTGTCAGTGGCCCAGGGGTGGGTAATTAGGTGCGGGGTTAGGGTCTAATGGTCGGGCTCGTCGCCGGCGACCTCTCCAGATGGCGGAGGCACGCCGGAGTTGGCCAAACAGCCACAGTTTGGCCCATGCGTTGCACTGGAAGGATCCCCGTGCTCGCGCGCATCGCGTGGGGCACGCTGGGGCCAAATCTGAGCTCTGGGGCGCCGACGACTTCAACCACGGCGGCGGCCGGAGCTATGCTCTCGCCGAGATTGAGCTACGGGGCGCGGGAAGAGGCGGGGGTTGGGGAAAAAAGATGGGCTCCTCACCCTGAGCGCAGTGGAGAGCTTGAAGTGGCCGGAGGAAGAGAGACGGCGGCGGAATCGACGATGGCGCGCGGCGGCTCCGAAGAGATGGTGACGACGATTGCGGCCGCTCCGGTGGCTCCGTGCTTGATTAATTGTGCACGGCAACGAGGACGAGCACGACGCACGTCTTGGACATCTTGGGGAAGCTCGAGGAGGCGGGTGGCCACGCGGGTGCGGTGGCGCGCTTCGACGCAAGCTTCGGGCGGCGACGAAATCCGGGGAGGGAGAGAACGGGGAAGAACGGGGAGAGGGGGTAAGTGGTCCACGACGTCTTAGGACGTTTCCAGGCGCCAGGACATGGACGGGGGAAGCAGCTGCGTGGCCGTCGCGTCGGCGGCGGCGTGCATGAATTACAGCGAGCACCTTCGGGGTGCTGGGGAGGTAGACGACAAGGTGGGAGTGGGCTGGGCCGTCTTCTGGGCTCCGGTGCACTTAGTTGGGCCAGATCCCAGGTAAGGCCCTTTTTCTTTTCTTTCTGTTTTTCTTTTCTGCCTTTTTGTTTTGTTGTGCTAAATAAATAGCTAGTCATTTTATTAACTGCTCCAATTTTTTTTATGTGGACTTGTAATGCATATAGCTAGCCACTTATAAAGTTTGGGCATTTTTAAAATTCAAATAATTTGAACTGTAATTCAAATAGGGGTATTTATTTAATTCCATGCTCCTGTTTGAATATTTGAAAAATCCATGAGCATGTATTTGAAACAACATCACTTGATATGTGATCATACTCATTTATAAGACTTTTCAAAATTGCAAAATGAATTTTTGGAGAAACTTTTAAAATGTCCTTTTGAATTAAATTCATCTGGGGGTGTTCTCTCTCCCATTTCAATTTCATTTGAAATTTTTGATATGAATGCAAGTTGAGTCTTGATCCTAGCACATACCTAACAGAGGGTTCTGACAACTCGCCCCCACTCAAAAGAATCTCGTCCCGAGATTCAGAAGTCATCGGAAGGAAGGTGGGATACTCGACACTGAGACGGTCTTCTCTTTCCCACATGGCTTCTTTCTCAGAGTGGTGTGACCATTGTACTTTCAGAAACTTAATCTTCTGACGACGAGTGACACGCTCTGCTGAATCAAGAATACGAACGGGGTATTCTCGATAAGAAAGGTCATCTTGGAGATCAAGCGTTTCATGGTCGACTTCGCGGATGGGTGATGGCTTCTCGCCCCTCGTTGTTTACCCCAAGTGGAAGGTTTGAGATGCAATGCAGCAGCAAGTTTCCCTCGGTGAAGATACCAATGTTATCGAACCAGTAGGACTCAGGAGATACAAGTAGGTGGCAAAGTCATCAGAAATTTCTTCCTTACTAGGGTGTTGTCGTGGACCTGCACACAGCAACAAATAACTTTGCTCCCAACGAGTACAGAGGAGTTGTCAATTCCTCCGTCCTTGTCGTTTACAAAGGATCAACGCAAGAGATAAAAGGTGCAAAGGAAAGTAAAAGCTGAAAGTCAATTGAGGGTGTGAACAATAATGTGAAGATGGACCGGGGTCCCGTGATTTTCACTAGTGATGTCTCTCTCCCAATAGACGATAAAAGTGCTAGCGAGGTAAACAAATCACAGTTGGGCAATTGACAGGATTATGAAGGCACCGCAATGCTAACTATGCTGCAAAGAAAGGAAGGACTCAAAAGCAATGGGCAGTACGCCAAGGTAAGTAGACCGAAATCCATCTGCATCTACTACAAATCATCCACCTTGAGATATCTATCCAGAACATCTCGCTGGTATTAAGTTGCGAATCCCACCCAAAGTGTAAACTCAAAGCAACAGACAACTGCATTAAAAGAACTTTGCTTAAAGTAAAAAATCCTTGCACCCGCAGGTACAAGCACCGTTGTTTTATCCCTTGTGGAAATTGCACATCCCATAGTCTCGTGTTTCTGTCACTCAAGCTAGACATCAAGGGGTTGAACCCACAATCGAGCATAACGCTCTCTCTTGGAGTTGCAAATAAAATACTTGGCCAAAGAAAATACCGCAACGGAGAACATGCAAGAATTTACTCAAGAACAAAATATAAAAGAGAAGAACCAAATATATTACTCATCACAATCTGAACATAGTCTCATAATCCATCAGATCCCAACAAACTCAGCATAGCAACAGCAGAAATTACATAGATGCCTCGATCATGTGAGGCAGCTCACGAGGACTCGAAAGTGGAAGCACAAAAGGGGGAGAGATTCATCACATAGCTATTGGTCATGGACCCATGGTCCAAGGGGGACTACTCACGGCACATCCGGGAGGCGTCCATGGCTATGGATGGTCTCCCAGAGGGGGTTCCTCCTTCCGGCAGGGTGCCGGGGCAGCTTCTCCAGGCAGTCCCGATCTTGAAATGGCGGCGGCGGCGGTACAGAGGGGAGTTCGTGAGAAAGAGATCGATATTAGGGGTTTCCACCCCGAGGGGTAAATATAGGCGAAGGGGGGTGTCGAGGGGACCCACGAGGCAGTCAGGAGGGTCCCTGGCGCGGCCCAGGGTGGGGCCGCGCCACCTGCCCTCCTGGCTGCCTGGTGGTGGCCCCCCTTACCTCTCTTGGTGATTCCGTAAGCTTCTGTTGCGCTGATTTTTTTTATATTTTTCCCGGAATTATTGGAGCACTTTTAATGGCCGGAAAACCTGAAATACAAAAACAGCAGAAAACAGAAACTGGCAACTGGGTGCACTAGGTTAATAGGTTAGTCCAAATAGGTTCAAAAGTGTATGAAAGTTCAAGAAAAACATGGCAAAGTCACACAAAACATGCATGGAGCAAGCAGAAATTATTGATACGTTTGGTACGTATCAATGGGGTCCTTGAAGAACCGCCTGAGTTGTGACACATGGAATACATCATGTACTCGGGAAAAGTGCGGGGGTAGTTCAAGTTGGTAGGAAACTTCTCCACGTTTAGCAAGAATGCAGAAAGGTCCAATGTAACGTGGGGCCAACTTTCTTGATACCGAAGCATTGGGTTCCCTTCAGAGGAGTAACCCTAAGGTAAGCCTTCTCATCCAGATTGTAGCTTTCTTGCCTATGATGACGATCATAGTAGCTTTTCTGACGAGATTGGCTGCTTTCAATTGATCACGAACAATGCGAACTTGCTCTTCTGCTTCCTTGATCATATCTCGTCCAAATAATTTTCTTTCACCGGTTTCTGACCAGTTAAGTGGTGTTCGACATCGTTGTCCATACAGGAATTCAAATGGAGCCATGTTCATACTAGAATGGAAACTATTGTTATAAGAAAATTCGGCGAATGGAAGAGACTTCTCCCAATTCATTCCGGATGAGATAACATAAGCTCTGAGAATGTCTTCGAGAATTTGGTTAACCCTTTCCACTTGACCGCTAGACTGAGGATGGAAAGCTGTACTAAAGGAGAGATGAGTTCCCATAGCATTCTGAAAGCTTTCCCTAATTCTAGAGGTGAAAAGGCTACCACGATCAAAATTGATTTCCAAAGGAACACCATGAAGAGACACAATTCTAGAGACATACAAGTCCGCTAACTGGCTCACAGTTATGGACTCGCGAACGGGAAGGAAGTGAGCAACTTTGGAAAGTCTATCAACGACAACGAAGATGGCATCATTTCCTTTCTGGGATTTTGGAAAGCCAATGTGGAAATCCATACTGACTTTGTCCCATATCCACTCGGGAATAGGCAAAGGTTGAAGAGTACCAGCAGGACTTTGGTGTTCGTCCTTAATGCGGCGACAAACATCACATTCTGCAACGAACTGAGCAATTTTTCGCTTCATCCTAGTTCACCAAATTCTCTGTCGTAGGTCTCGGTACATCTTTGTGCTACCAGGATGAATCGAAAGGGGAGTTTCATGAGCTTCCTGAAGAATCATCCAACTAAGATTTTGTTTTGGTGGTACAACCAATCGAGTGCCAAAGAAAACGACACCTTGATCATTTATGGAGAAACATTTCACAACTCCGCTAGCAATATTCTTCTTAATCTCTCGAATACCACTATCACGTTTCTGGGAGGCTATGATTTTATCCTCAAGGGTTGGTTTCGGCACCAAGGTAGAAAGATAGCCCCGAGGAGCAATCTCAAGACTGAGCTTGCGAAATTCCTCATGAATAAGTGGTTGACACTGTTGTAACATGAGGTTGTTACAATACGACTTACGAATTAGTGCATCAGCCATAACATTGGCTTTTCCTGGGGTGAAAGAAATTCCTAAGTCATAATCTTTTATCAACTCTATCCAGCGTCTTTTCCTGAGATTAAGATCTAGCTGGGTGAATATATATTTGATGCTTTGGTGGTCGGAATAGATCTCACAAAGATTACCAAAGAGGTAATGTCGCCCTGTTTTCAAGGCATGAACTACGGCAACGAGTTCAAGATCAAGGGTAGGGTAGTTCTCTTCATGTGGATGTGACTGGCGTGAAGCGTAAGCTACCACATGTCGATCTTGCATAAGTATGCCTCCTAACCCTTTCCATGAAGCGTCACAATAGATCTGGAAATCCTTTTTGTTTTCTGGAGGCGCAAGTACGGGTGCAGAACTCAATCTTATTTTCAGCTCTTGAAAGCTTTCCTCGCACTTGGGGGTCCATTCGAATTTCTTATCTTTCTTGAGGAGTTCAGTTAGAGGCTTTGCAACTTTGGAGAAGTTCTCAACGAAGCGGTGGCAATAGCTTGCTAAGCCAAGAAAACTCCTAACTTTCTTAACCGATTCAGGTGGAGTCTAGTCAAGGACGGCCTGAAATCTCTCGGGATTGACAGCAATGCCTTTGGAAGAAATCACGTGGCCTAAGTAGGTCACTTCTAGTAGCAAAAATTCGAACTTTGAGAATTTGGCATATAGGCGATGCTCTCTAAGTTTCATCAATACCAGCCTAAGATGTTCGACATGTTCTTCTTCGTTCTTCGAGTAGATGAGAATGTCATCAAGATAAACTACAACAAATTTATCCAAGTACTCCATGAAGATCGAATTCATCATGCGCGAGAAAATGGCGAGGGCATTGGTTAAACCAAAGGACATGACGGTGTACTCGTAAATACCATAACGAGTAGTGAAAGTCATTTTGGGAATGTACTCGTTTCTGATTTTGATTTGATGATAGCCTAATCTCAAATCCATCTTGGACAAGACTGAGGATCCAGCAAGTTGATCATAAAGATCATTGATCCTCGGAAGTGGGTACTTGTTCTTTATCGCCGCTAGATTAAGTGGGCGATAATATACGCACATCCTTTCTGTTCCATCTTTCTTCGTTACGAACAGAACGGGGCAACCCCATGGCGATGATCTAGGGCGGATGAATCCTTTTGCCAACAAAGCTTCAAGTTGGATTTTAACCTCAGCTAACTCACGTGGGCCCATCTTGTATGGGCGTCTAGAGATTGGTGCAGTTCCTGGCATAGGATCTACAATGAACTCTACACATCTGTCGGGTGGCATGCCCGGCAGATCTTCAGGAATGACATCCCGAAAGTCACGAACCACTGGAATATCTTCAAGGTCGGGAAGAGGAAGCACATTCAAAGAATGCATCTGGGTTCTCGATCTTGGTGAGGTGTAATCTATTGTCTGGCCTGAAGGATGGGTAAGTCTAACTGACTTGGCTTTACAATCAAGAAAAGCATTTTGTCTTGATAACCAATCCATAACAAGGATGACATCAATATCAGAAGACTTGAGGGCTATGAGTGAAGCAAGGAATACTAAACCCTCAATTGCAATTTGATTACCATGGCTTACTCTATTAGTTTGCCACTTTGAACCAGGAGTTTGAATAATCATTGGGGTGAACATTTCATCAAAGGATATCAAATGCCGAAGTGCCTAACTCTCCGACATGAATGAGTGAGATGCTCCTGGACCGAAAAGGACGGAAGTAGGAACATAATTGATTGGGAGCATACCAAGAATGACGTAAGAAGTACCATCAGTCTCCTCAGCTGAGATTTGGTTCACACGTCCAAGATTTGCGGAAGAAGATGGCTTGGTGGTGAAGACCTTCGGGGGTGGCTTGGCACGAACATTGGGGTTCCCTTTGGCATAGGGTGGAGCATTCTGATTTATGGAGCACTCACGAGAATAGTGAACTGGCTGGCCACATCTAAAACAAGCTCCGAAGATAGGGCGGGCAGCTGGGTTGCTAGCTGGAGCAGTGGGAAATGGAGCTGGTGGACGAGGCGCCACAAAGGATGGCCTCGGTGGGTTGTTCTGGCGGAACATACTATTGAGGATCCAGATTCTGCGCTTCTGAGGGCCTGAACTGGAAGAACCATCATCTCTATCATGCTTGCGGGAGTCCTCGGGAGTGATCATATCATCTGCCTTGATGGCCTTGTTGACAAGGATCTAAAATGTGGTGAAGTCATGAAGATTGAGCTCACGACGAAGTCCGGAATTGAGTCCCTTGTGGAACCTCTCTTGCTTCTTGGAGTCAGTGGTGACCTCCTCGGGAGCATAGCGCGCAAGATGGTTGAACTCCCGACTAAACTCATCAACATACCTTCTTCCTTGGGTGAGATTGCAGAACTCCTCTCTATTGCGGTTCATGAGTCCCTTAGGAATGTGATGCTTGCGAAAAGCTTCACATAACTCATTCCATGAAGTCAACTGTCCAGCTGGACGCATGTTCAGAATTTTTTTCCACAACGAGCTAGCTGCACCCTCAAGGTGGTAGGTGGCATAGTTGACTCTGTCACCATGTGCAACATGTCCAGAATGAAGCTTTCTCTCGATGTTGCGAAGCCAGTCATCGGCGTCAAGTGGCTCAGTGGAATAGCTGAAAACTGGGGGATGAAGTTGGATGAAGTCATTCAACGACACAAGCTCATTCCGCTGTTGGGCAGTGTTCCGAGTAATGACCCCCAACAACTCATGAGAGTCCCTTCGGTTTCTTTCAACCTCCATGAGAATTTGAGCCATCGTGGGTGACGGTGGAAGATTGCCTTCCTCTGGATCATTCCCACGAGCTTGGGAACGACCAAGGTGGCACGGGTTCCTTGAGACATCCTAAAGGATAAGATCAATGTTAAACAGAGTTGAATGATTTTGCAAATGCATTAGACTATGAAGAGACCTGGAATGACTCGGACATCATAACGGCTGTAATTGCAAGAGAAATGGAAATTCTCACAACATTGGAATAGCAATTATACTAAGAAGTCCAAAACTGGAAGCACATAGACTCTAGACAACCAAACACAACTTTAGTACGGCTAAAAGGAAGCAAACAACGAGATGTTCTAGTAAGACATAGATGAGCCTATTCCTATCTTCCCGTATAACAAGATAAGGGTGACACAGAACTGAGAACGATGAGGGTAAGGAGAAAAAAGAAGCCTTACGTTGTTCCCTTATATACCCAGAGTAACTATATAACTATAGAAGGCTAGACTCAACTTCGACCAAGGCTCGTAATCCTACAGTTAGTCCTGCTCTGATACCAAGTCTGTCGGGACCCGGGGTTTTCGTATGCAAGTCCTGTCACAACACAATCATATGGAGAGTTGAGAGCCGTACCCACTTGTCTAAGCAGACAAGGCCAAGACAGAACGCTCTCGGAAAGCATCGAACATGAGGGGCATCCCATCTAGGCCGGATGATCAACTGAGATGGGTCCTCATCATCCGCACACAAGTCTAAATGGTATGGGTGGTGAACTCCCATACTCATAGATAAGTCGCCTCAGCCATACCATCGATTGTATTCTAACACTTAACATAAACATACTCCAGCCCGATCACTTAGTCGGGGTCTCGGGTGGGCTCGATCATGCAACAAAGTGTGCCACGTGAAAGAGTCACGAGCAATCGCATCGCGATTCCCCAAGCTGCGCACATCTAAGGGCCACTTGGTGTATAAAAGACCACCGTCAAGAAACAACTAAGCTATCGAACCCCACACTAAGACATGCACGTTATAATCATACACGCAGCATACATTTCCAGTGTAAACAGCAGGTATTATCACATTACTCTAAAAATTTTACAACTTTATTGGCTCACATATATAGAGTACAAGCAGAGATCACAAAACTGTGATCCAACATTACATCAGTACAACGGGAGCGAAGTATGTCTGGGTACAGAAAAGTTTAACAAATGGCTTAAGAAGCCTTATTTAGACACAAGCCCTCCACGAGGGAACCAGTCCTCTGACTGGGACTACACTAGCTTGATCCTAGTCGTCGAGCTCCAGGAAGAAGCCACCATCAGGGTCAGTGGATTCATCTAAAACATAGAATAAGCAAACATGAGTACAAAGTAGTACTCAGCAAGACTTACGTAGGAACTATACTACTCATGCTCAAGTATCAAGGCAAAGGGAGGTGGGGTTTCAATGCAGAAGTGCCAGCTTTGACTTGGCTAGTCCTATACTACGAATACCAAAATGAGGTAAGAAGCGTACACGAGTCCACTATCCCAGTCTCTCAATCAATACACCACTATGGATCTTTTCTCGACTTCCCACGAGAATGCACGCCATAGCAATCACACTTATCTTGGCAAGTTTTAGAGTTTCCGTTGAATTTTTCTAATAATCAAGCACAACTTTCCAAGTAGTCCAACCGTGGACGCGGCTATTCGAATAATTTTCTTAACCCTACAGGGGTGTACTTCTACACACATGAAACTATTAGTTACCGCCAAGATCTCGTCACCCTTCAAGCGGGTGTCGGCGAGGATAATTTCCACAACTTTTACCTCACAGCCAACTCTAAGTCCAAAGGAGAGGCCTATCTGGGTTGGATTCCACATCGTGAACCCGGCCTGTCTACCGATGTGGTCCCAGAAGATGTGTGCAGGGTCCCAAGCCGGTCTGAATAGTCATTCTTCCACTTCGCAGACCGTGCCACAGACCTACCAGAACTCCGAACTACTGCGACTCATTGAACTGAGAAGGTGTGAGTTAGTAGGTTGAGCGGGGGTCCGTTTGCCCAACATGTGGTAGTAATCTTTGTCTTGGATCACCACAAAAGAACTCGGGCTTAAGGAGGTGTTCAACGAGACAACCCACTGTGTACTCCTACACAGCCTCTCATCGTTCACCTTGTTTAGGTAAAGTTCACCAACACATTTCCACCATCATCAACATGATCACTACCATCCCGACTCACAAAAGAGTAACCTCATTGTAACTCTAAGCATGCAAGACGCAGTAACAGTTGCAGGGGCCAGATGATATCAATCAACTCCTACATCTGCTAGGATTGTGGTTTTGGTTACTACTGTGACAAGATGATAGGTCATGCAAAGGAATGGGTTCAAATATGCCGTAAAAACGTATCATGCTAAGCATCCTAAACAATTCATAAGCGAGACTGAGAGGGAAGTGGGATTTTATCGACATGATCAATGGGGCTTTGCTTGCCTTGCTGACGAGGTTCACACACGGTGTCTTCAACGAAGGTGGTGGTCTCGGGCTACGGCTCCACTTCTATCGAGCAAACAACACAAACATTGTAATCAATATAATGTACAATGCACAATCACATGATCAATGTTACAATGTGGTGTTCATGGTTACAATGTGTTGAAAAACATATTTAAAAGAAGTGGGTTGCAAAGGCATTTGCAAAATCACTTCTAGTTTGAATTTAAAAGAAGTCCATATGCACCTTTGCTTCTGTTCACCCAATTTAACTTGGTCAAACATGAAAACAAAGTCCATATTCAGATTGCTTGCATTTTTCTGATAATTTTACATATATTATTTGTCCAATTTGGAGTTAATATGAATTTTCTTTGAATTTTTGAAGTTTAATGTATTTTCTGCATCTTCTGGATTTCTTTTAATCTATATTCCAATTACTGCGTCAGCGTGATGCAAGGTTGACATGGGGGGTGCTGACCGCAGGGGCCCACCTGTAAGTGTCTAGGGGTTAATCCCCTCTCTGTTTAAACTAAACAGAGGTTAGTTATTGGGCCTGGGCCCACTGTCAGTGGCCCAGGGGTGGTTAATTAGGTGCGGGCTTAGGGTCTAATGGTCGGGCTCGTCTCCGGCGACCTCTCCAGACAGCGGAGGCACGCCAGAGTTTGCCAAAGGGCCACGGTTTGGCCCGTGCGTTGCACTGGAAGGATCCCTGTGCTCGCGCGCATCCGTGGAGCACGCGGGGGCCAAAGCTGAGCTCTGGGGCGACGGCGGCTTCAACCACGGCGGCGGCCGGAGCTCCGCTCTCGCCGGGATTGAACTACGGGGCGCGGGAAGAGGCGGGGTTTGGTGGAAAAAGATGGGCTCCTCACCCTGAGCGCAGTGGCGAGCTCGAAGTGTCCGGAGGAAGCGAGACGGCGGCGGAATAGACGATGGCGTGCGGCATCTCAGGCGAGATGGTGACGACGATTGCGGCCGCTCCAGTGGCTCCTTGCTCGATTAATTGTGCACGGCGACGAAGACGAGCACGGAGCGCGTCATGGACATCTTGAGGTAGCTCGAGGAGGCACGGCGAAAGCTTCGGTCGGTGACGAAATTCAGGGAGGGAGAGCACGGGGAAGAACGGGGAGAGGGGGAAAGTGGTCCACGACATCTCCACGGTGATGATTTTTTGCATGTCAGAGGATTTGAGCATTCATTTTAAGGACACTGACTCTTATGACATGATAGGCACGCTATAGATAATGTTCATACATGAATTCAGAGTGGCCAGATTTGAGTTAGAAAGCAAGTTTCTATCTACAAAGATGGAAGAACGCACTAGCCTGAGTGACCACTTAGACAGGATGCATCAGATGTACCTGACCCTGGTGGAGGACTATGAATATTGGACAATGAACGAATCTACCACAGAAGATTTTGCGATAAACATGTTATTGCACTCACTTCCATCGAGTTATGGTGATTATGTTCAAAGCTATGTCAAAAGAGGAGCTAATATGAGTCTCCTGAATTTCATGACTGATCTATTGGCCACAGATATTGCACCTATTGAGGATGCAGAAGTTGTGGATGGAGAAGGTATATACTTGATATAATTTATAAATGTTTGTTCTCGTATACACACTAGTAGAAAACAGGCCTCTCCAGCCCATTAGTCTCGGTTGTGCCACGAACCGGGACGCATGGTGGTCATACGTCCCAGTTCGTGCGCCCGGGTGTCCGGCCGGGACTCGTGGGACATTGGTCCCGGTTCGTCTGGGAGCATATGTCCCGGTTCCAGAAGAACTGAGACCAATGGACCTCGCTCCCGGCCCACAACCACTAGTCCCGGTTTGTGGCTCAACCCGGGACTAAAGGCTGGCCATTAGTACCGATTCCTGACACAAACCGGGACTAACGATTTGGCTATATATACCCCTTGCAGTCGAGCAGAGCACTCCACACTGATGCTCTGTTTTTTCGAGGAGGGCAAGGGGAGGGCGTTTTGGTGCTCTAGCTCACCTCCAATCCACATGATGTGTTCGATGAAATGCCCGAGCCACACTACTTAAGCTTTATCCTCTCCAAACTCGACCTCCAAGCTCCGTTTTCCTCAAGATTTGTCTAGGTTTAGCGATTTATCACGTCTCGTACCCGTCTTCACCACCGTCGATCGCCCACGCCAATCTCGTCGCCGGCACCACCGTGGTGAGCCTCTTTTTCTTATTTTCTTTCTAAAAGAAAATAATCCTTACTTTTATGATTAGATATATACTTGTCTAATTTTCTTATTGCTTTTTATTATTTCTTTGTATTATATAGTGCGATGGTTATGGTACCTGCACATGTCGGCCCTCGTCCTGTCTATGATTCGGATGTGGTATATATTATCTTTTATAAATATTTGGTTCATGTTTTGTTTATGACAATTATGCCGACCAACGTGACATATTTATTTATCTAGGAGGTAGTTGAACCGGAAATTCCTACCGACCCTATTGTCGAGAGGTTAAATTTAGTTGAAGAAGAAAACAATAACTTGAAGGAAAAAATAAAAAGAATTGAGGAGGAGAAGATGCTATTGGAGTTGCATGTTGCGGATGTCATCAATGATAACAAGATCAAGATGGATGCAATGCGCTTGAAGATTAGAAAGATTAGAAAATATGCAATTGATACCGAGGCTTGGTATCATTATGCCGTTGGTTCAATTGTTACCTTCATTGCGATTATGATTGCATTTGTTGTTGCATTGAAATGTTTTACATAGTTTCAATGTCTGCCTTAGTTAGATGCTCTGGAGAGCTATATGTTGTTCAATGAGAACTATGTATGTACTTTGGTTTTACTGTGATGATCAACTTCTATTAATTTGGTCACTTATCTATTCATGATGTTCTATATATAATGGTTTTTGACACACTTAATTATATATAATGCACGCAGATGAACCGGCAATGGATGTACGGTGACAGACACACCTCCCAGTACATTAAGGGCGTGCGTGAGTTTCTCGAACTTGTTGAGGCAAACAAGCAGAATGATTTTATGTGTTGTCCATGCCCTATATGTGGGAATACGAAGTCTTACTCTGACCGGAAAATCATTCACACCCACCTGCTTTATAAGGGATTCATGCCACACTATAATCTTTGGACCAAGCACGGAGAAATAGGGGTTATGATGGAAGACGGCGAAGAAGAAGAGTACGCTGAGAAGTATGTGCCCCCTGAATACGGTGATGCTGCAACGGGGGAAGCGGATGATGTGCCTGATGAAGATCAAGAGGAACCAGACGATGTGCCCGATGATGATCTCCGCCGGGTCATTGTTGATGCAAGGACACAGTGTGAAAGTGAAAAGGAGAAGCTAAAGTTCGATCGCATGTTAGAGGATCACAAAAAAGGGTTGTACCCCAATTGCGAAGAGGGCATCACAAAGCTCGGTACCGTACTGGAATTATTGCAGTGGAAGGCAGACAATGCTGTGCCTGACAAAGGATTTGAGCACGTAGTGAAAATATTTAAGAAGAATCTTCCAAAGGATAACGAATTACCCGACACTACGTACGCAGCAAAGAAGGTCGTATGCCCTCTAGGATTGGAGGTGCAGAAGATACATGCATGCCCTAATGACTGCATCCTCTACCGCGGTGCATACGAGGATTTGAACGCATGCCCGGAATGCGGTGCATTGCGGTATAAGATCAGACGAGATGACCCTGGTGATGTTGATGTCGAGCCCCCCAGGAAGAGGGTTCTTGCCAAGGTGATGTGGTATGCTCCTATAATACCACGGTTGAAACGTCTGTTCAGAAATGAAGAGCATGCCAAGTTGATGCAATGGCACAGAGAGGACCGTAAGAAAGACGGGAATTTGAGACACCCCGCCGATGGTTCACAATGGAGAAAAACTGAGAGAAAGTACCAAGCTGAGTTTGGAGGTGACCCAAGGAACGTATGGTTTGGTTTAAGCGCGGATGGCATTAATCCTTTCGGGGAGCAGAGGAGCAATCACAACACCTGGACCGTGACTCTATGTATGTCTAACCTTCTGATAGAGGCGAAGGTGTCCCGATGTTTCGATGAGATGATGGAGATCGATTTTTGGTGGAGTAGACTTTCACGACCCGACTACGAACGTGCGAAGACGTTGCGCCTTAGCGATCGCTAAACCAACTCCGAGAGGTTATTGATCCCGCGGATGCACGATCAACCTGACCACGAAGGTCTAATTCCTGCAAGCAATCGAAGAACAAGCAAGAACTAAGAATTGCAATCTGGATATTGCGAATATAAGATGAATGATTACGAAAGTTGGGGTTCCAATGAGGTCTTGGCCTGGTCGGATGACACAAACGAAGAGCTCGAAGTTGCGGCTATGGCTAACTTAAATCTAATTAAAACCCAAGTCTAAACGACGCCCTAAGGGCTGTATATATGGGGGAACAGAGGGGATTTTCGTGACCCCTTGGAGGTGGGGTCCGAAAACAACCCTAACTCGGTTTCCCCACACATACGGATTCTAAAAACAGCCTATAATGTGGTATTTCGAAACTACATGGGCCCAGCCCAATATTAAGGTGACGCAGCACCTATAATTGCTCTTGGACGAAAATAATGAAGTGGCATCTCGTGTATTTCGTCCAAGCCTTCATGCATGCCTTATGGTGGCTTCAAAGTGCGAAAATCCCCACTGGAAGCTCCATTGTTCTTCCCCGCGCGCGCACCTTCTTCTCCATGCTTGATCCCGCTCCAATGACCGTCCTTCTTGTCCATGCTAGGTCCTTCATTCATAAGCAAAACAAAAGTATCTAATTTAGGCAGCATCATTTGTTCATGAACATTAGAAGGATTCGCAAGAAACGAAAGTACCTGATAACTTAGTTGACGTGCACGTGCTCTAGTAACTGGTCCAGTATGTGTAGTTGGTGAAGATGTGGGTGTAACATTAGTAGAGATGTCCTCATCATGCCCCCCGATGACACGCTTGAGTGACAGAAACATGAGTCTAGGGGATGTGTTGTTGCCACAAGGGGGAAAACAACGGTGCTTGTAACCGCGGTTGCAAGGATTGTTTACTTTACGCAAAGTGCTTTTTAATGCAGTTGTCTGTTGCTTTGGGTTTACACTTTGGGTGGGGCTCGCAACTCAATACCAGCGAGATGTTCTGGATAGATATCTCAAGGTGGATGATTAGTAGTAGATGCAGTTGGATTTCGGTCTACTTATTTTGGCGTACTGCCCATGCTTTTGAGCCTCTTCCTTTCTTTTGTAGCATAGTTAGCATTGCGGTGCGTTCATAATCCTGTCAATTGCCCTTCTGTAATTTTTTCACCTCGCATATCAGTTTTATCGTCTTTTGGGAGAGAGACATCACTAGTGAACATCACGTATCCCGGTCCATATCCTCATTACTGTTTACACGCTCATTTACTTTTCTGCTTTTACTTTCAGTTGCTGTCACTATCCCTTGCGTTTGATCCTTTGTGAACAACAAGACCGGAGAGATTAACAACCTCTCTGAACTTCGTTGGGCACAAAGTTATTTGTGTCTGTGTGCAGGTCCGCGTCAGTTGCGCCGCTGACACCTACTTATCATCTATGGAGTCCTACTGGACACAAGCCTTGGTATCTTTACTGAGGGAAATTTGCTGCTGTGCTACATCACGCCTTCCACTTGGGGTTTACCAACGAAGGGCGAGAAATCACTATCATTACCTCGCACATCAACATCCCATCGCACCGCGGCGCAAGGCCTTTGGTTCCGGTTGGTGGCACCAACCGGTACCAATTCACCCCTTCAGTTCCGGTTGGTGCCCCGAACCGGTACCAATGGGCTCTGTTTCCCGCCCTTTCGGCTGCTGAAAAAGTAGCATTGGTCCCGGTTCTTGGCATCAACCGGTACGAATGCACACCTTTAGAATCGGTTGATGCCACCAACCGGGACCAATGCTCTGGATATATAATCCCCCGCCTTCGAGCCCGCCGTTCCCATCTCGCCATTTGCAGGCTAGAAGCTCAAGACCACGCCGACGCCGACACCGACGCCGTCAGGCTGCCGGATTTCGCCCCCGCCGTCGCCGACGACATCGCCGCTCCGTTCCTCCACCGGCGCCGCCGCACCGTTCCTCCGCCGCCCCGTTTCCTCCACCGACGCCGCCGCCGCTCGGCCCCTTTCTCCTCTCCACCGACGCCGCCGCTCGGCCCCTTTCTCCTCTCCACCGACCCCGCTCCTTGATCTACGTCGCCGGCGCCTCTCGCCCACTGGTGAGTCGAGATCTTGCCGCCGGCCCACTAGCTAGATGATAGATATAGATATAGATTAATAAATAGATGATAGATATAGATAGATAGATAGATAGAGCAGTGGATCTGTGCAAAATCGATAGATAAATATATATATATATATATAGATATATATAGCTAATAATAAATAGATATATATATATAATTGATAGAGTAGAATCTGTGTATAATAGATATAGATAGATAGCTAGATAGATAGATAGATAGATATATAATTTGTAAGACAAAAATACTTTGTAAGACAAAAATTTATTTAATAGATAGATAGATGTTTATAATACTTTGTATAATAGATATATATAGTTAGCTAGTATATAGATAGATAGACAGCCTTGACGTATTCGCTAAGTAGTTTTGTCTTATTTTGTTAATTTGTTAGTTAGCTAGCTAGTATAAATTTTTCGCTCGTTCATGTCAATCAAATATTGCAGATATTAAATAAGTTCTCGGCAACGATGCCTAGCCCGCATCCCCGTCGTCGCCGCGTCGGAGGGCACCCGTTTGATGGGATGGGCGATGTTCGGGACTGGCCTCCCCCGGGCTGGCACTGGGAGGTGATCTCCGAGGCGCGCCGCTTAGTGAGGAATCCGGGTCCTGTCGTCGACCCGGATCTTCTTTGGTGGCGGTCGCGTGGGCCACAGTCGGTGCAGAGACAGCCGACCCCCGAGTGGATTGTACGTCGACGTGTCAAGGAGGAGGACGAGCACGTCCGTCGCTACTTGGTGGCATTAGACGCCGGGTCATGGAGGACCTGGAAGGTTCTTCAGGGATCTCATCCGGGCTACGAGTTCATGGTGGTTCCTTCTCTTTGGGTGGCCACCTTCCACCGCATCCGACGTTTTTTACTGTATTAGTCATGTTGTTTACCGTTGTATTACTTATGAGGCACTATGCAACCTTGTTTTAAAATATTATTGCTGCATTTTTATTCGAGTTCATAATTTTTTGTGTGTATTTACTTTGAACCAACCGGGACCTATTCTCTTGGTATATAATCCCCCGCCTTCCAGTCGTCGTTCCCATCTCGCTATTTGGCTCAAGACGACGCTGACGACGACACCGAACTAATCTTTATATATGAACACAGAAAATGGCTGACGATGAACAACTCGTCAGTGCCCCTATTGTGATGATAACTCGGGTCGGATGGGGATGAAGAAAGATATTTCTCCCTCACGCTTAGGCGTGACTTCATAAAAATAACAGTATATATATACAACTTCTGCGTCAACATCATCCTTCTTATTTAAGCATGCTTCGCACTTAAATTTTTGTTTTGACGTGTAATTTTTTTATAATCAACTAGCGCATCCCATGATATGCAAGACGCCAAGTATGTGACTTTGTTAAATTCAATGATTGGCAAGAGAATGAAACAAAGTAATTCAAACGAAAGACGACGAAACATGGTATAACTTTGAGCATTGATGTCACTAATAAATGTTGGTGCACTTATTTTGCTTGTCCAAATTGGCATTCATTGTACAAGGCATATGCATTACAAGAGGGTATGCAAATAACCTTTGATCTTGGAACTTTCCGAGATGTATTTAAAATAAGGATATTTGGATGCTAGTGGACGACAAGAAGCTAGTTCTATCCCAACGTGAGTTTCTTAACCAAATTTTACTTGTTTCCTTTCCTTATTTCTTTGCTTCCCAAGTTGACAACTTTGTTATAATTGCCAGTTTATCTCTATGCTCCGATGGATGTACGCAAGACATTTGATAATGCTTTCTATAATGGTGGGGTTGAGGAGCTAACCATGGATGAACAAGATGATTACATCTCCTTTCTTGAAGCTGTAACTGGCTTTGCAAGCAAATCTTATACTCCATATGTTCCATTTGTTCTCGAGTTGTTGCCGGTATATTTATCAAACTATATCATGGTGAGATTTTTTACTGTTCTGTCACTACTTCATCATTTTCAGAAATATTTTGCCCTAAGATTAACTATACCGCATTACTAAGTATTTTACTCATATGTTTTCAACAGAAAATCCCGAAAAAATGTGTGCCTAGATGGATGCCTTCTAGAGGCGAGCTTACAGTTGTGGATGCCGGCGGCCATGGGAAGAACTCTTCAAGACTGACTACTCCACTGAAAGTGAACGTGATGGTGGCTCCTTAAGAATAAAACATTGGAAACGGATAGTGATTCGGAAGAATATAAAAGATTGGGACAAGGTCTTCTCCATATTACATTATGGAAATGACGGTGTCTTTTGGTTTTTTTATATTTACCCTTGTGAGGATGAGCAGTCTCATAGGTGATATATATCAGGAGTCGAGGTATAATATTATGGAAATGGAACTCTGTGTTTGATATTAGCGAAGTTAAACTAGCAAAGGAGCTTTGTGTGTTGGATATTAATTATGATCATGATGATATATATGAGATGAATCCTTTCTCTCCTAGATGGTGATAAGAGAGTACACACCTCTTTTTATTAGCTAGCTAAAACAATATATGAAACCCCTAAATTAAACCCTGCAAAACCCCCTAACCCCCCCACCATTTAAAAAAAACTACCTGTCCCGGTTGGTGGCACCAACCGGGACAAAAGGCCCTCCCGCCTGGGCAAGCTACAGCGGCCACGTGGAGCCCCGTCTGTCCCGGTTCGTGGTCCAACCGGGACTAAAGGTTTGGCATTAGTAACGACCCTTTAGTCCCGGTTTTGGAACCGGGACAAATGGGCCTTTTTCTATTAGTGACAACATTTGCAATTAATGAGTATCTGATACTTATTCTATTTTATGAAAATTGGACCTGCTGTTCCATGGACGGGAAGAGGTGAAATCGAGGATTGATGGCAACCAAGTCAGTTGATGGCCAGCATGGATTCCACCGAGACATCTATCATAGGAAATACTTTTAGTATTAGATAAATCTTATGTAATCATTATAGTATGAACACTTAGTTGAGTGTCTTGCATCTCGCGAGACAAAGTTATTCATGTAATGAGACAAGTCAGTTGTTCTGGTTAAATGAAGAAAGTGTGCTTATACTTTGATTACGTCTAGATTTATCTTATGATTGAAAGTACTTATAATACTGCTATTAATGTCAAGTGATATTCAATGTTTAATGATTAAGTTGTCTTGAATACAACAAGTCAAAGGTCATGATTAGATTTAATTGCATAAGGTGATTTTATAATTGATGAAGTCATAAAATATATGCATTTATTATCAGATGAAAGGCATGACTTGATTGCATGAGATGGACTAGATACACGATATATGAACCTCTGCATTAAACATGACCCTGACAAAGTTCTAGCAAGTAGAACTTGTGCTAATCATTATACATAAATGATGTATTAAATGGGCACGTGTGTTACATTAAATACTTCATATGCTTAATTGAAATTGTATTCAATTGAGATCATAAAACGGAGATTCAGGAATCACAGTGTGAAGTTGAATATAAGAATACAAATCACTACGCTATGATCTAAGTGATAAGTATTAAAAATTGACATAATGGGAGACTAGTGGAAATTGTACATAAAATTATGATGGTCGTTGAAAGCTCTAGACTACTTAAACCATTCGTAGTCATACTAAACTGTAGTATGGTCTAAATGTTCTTTCCCCTTGCACTACTAAAGAATATTATCGAACAAGGTTGTTTAATTCATTAAGTTAAAACACCCAATTCAGGAATTAGGAAACCATCCTGAATCTAATGAGACATGATAGCTCCGTAAAAGATGGTGTTAGAAAGTTTCTAAAGAAATAATTTATTTGTGTTAAAATGCAAGCAATTGAAATTAAACATTTTTGCCCGAATAGAAAAACTTATATTCTTAACTGATAGTGTGAGAAGTAGTTTCTCTACACAGATCCAATGGGAGATAGTGGAAAATTTGACCGGGGTACTGGACCTTGCCTTTAGAATATCAGGGTATTGCAACGGAAGCGTGTTCTGATGTAACAACACTGTAAGAGGAAGGATGTGCCATAGATGATTGATCTTGGTATATGAGTTGAAGCCTTAGTTGAATTTAGAAGGTTGTCATGAATAAGTTCTGTATAGAACAATAATCATGAGTCTTCTTAATGAATCAAATGGAATAAAATTGCTTGAAGTACAAAGGAATGATGGTAGCCTAGAACACGAGGAGAAATGAAATAATATCGAGTTACATATAGGATGCCTCACGTCCTGTGAAATAAATCGGTTATTTCATATTCTCTATAAAACTGGAAAGTTATTGAGAAAAATGTAACGGACATAAGGCATTATTTGGCTCATAAAACTGATATGACCAAAGTTCAATAATGATTGACTAAGGAAACGTAGGAATGCCTTAATCAATAAAATATTTCATTTACACTACATTAGGCCATATCCTGGAATTGCGTCTCATTCAAACTTAGGATTTTAAAGTGAATTGCAATAGGCGTGCAGAAATTTTATTTCGTTAAAGGATGGACTATAGTGCCTCAAGACAGGAAACCCTCAACCTTGATTTGATCAAGTGATTTTGTGATGATCAAAATATTGAGTGGGCCTGTAGTTTCATGAAACTGAGTGGGAGCTTTGAAGACTTCCAAGAAACCTTGAATGCAGAAGGCATTTTCTGACTGGGAGCTTTGAGAATTATTGTTATGTAAGACATAATAATAAAGACATTAACTTGATGAAAGATGTGAAAGCTCAAGAATGATCAGAGGGGGAGGGGGTGAATGATCACTTCAAGAAATTCTAAAGAACTTAGAAGGAATTCATGCAAACCGCGAAGGACTAAAGGCATCTCGAAGGAATTACAGTATCGAAATACATGCATGGGTCGAAAGGATAGGGAGCGAGAGAAAACATCAAAGTCAAACAGGAAACGAGTAAATACTGGAAGTACATACAAGAAGGAAAACGAGCCTGACACGACGATGTTTGGTAAACCAGTTCACACTCTACAAAGTGCTACGTCTGGTTGGAGGGACTGGTGATTGAACACTTGGAGAAAAACTCTCTCCGTCCTATTCTCCACTGCAACAAACTCCTTGAGCTTGTCTAGTTTCCACTCGTGGTAGATGATTCAGGACATCTCCAAGACCTTTCCAAACTTCCTTCAGCAGCGACAATTTCTCTTCGACTGGTTGACAGGCGACGCCTAACCGTCTAGGACACTTGCAGTTCTCCAAGATAAAAATATCTTCTAATCTCGACCTAAGTCTCTGTGAATTTCTCAACTCAGCTCAGACTTGGGTTTTGGTTTTCTCTCGAGTTTTCTCTTGGGATGCTCACAGTGCTTCTGTCTTAGAATTTTCAATTGAGCAGCCAACCCGAAATGGCGGGTAGGTGCGGGGTATTTATAGGTCGAGATCCCGATGGGTAAAATGACTGCAGTGACCCGATGCAACCGCTTGACGCGTGTCCACAACGGCCGGATTTCAATCACTGCGCAACTTTACTTGCGGAGCATGTAAGCTGACTTACCGAACGAGTTCTCTCTCAAAGGCACGTAGTGCGATGATTTCGCCTTCGATCTATTTACTCGACTCCGTAAGATTTCTCTCGGTAGGCTTTTTGTGGGTTTAGGTTGAGCAGAGCAAATTCACTTCGACAAAGATCTCAACTAGCAAACCCCTCTTGATAGTACGATTTTTCCTACGACTCAAGAAAATAAAGTGAAACTAGTAAAAAGACTAAGTCTTTGACCAGCTTCAGCTTTCTCCTCGTTGCG
This sequence comes from Bromus sterilis, assembly GCA_950022295.1. Taxonomy (NCBI): domain Eukaryota; kingdom Viridiplantae; phylum Streptophyta; class Magnoliopsida; order Poales; family Poaceae; genus Bromus; species Bromus sterilis. The sequence goes on from OX465596.1 coordinate 239,483,109, forward strand.
CTTTTACTCGAGAGCATCTTCTTTCTTGACGACATTTTTGGGGGTCGTCTTCCTTCAAAGGCTTCGGTAATGATTTGTAGCTTCGCTGCAGTGAGTTGTCCTTCGACCTTCTACGTCCAAACTCCATTCTTTCTGAACCTAAGTATCTGCTTATACTTGAAAACAATAATAGTTCCACTACTGCTTTGTCCAACAATCTCCAAAACCTTCGGGGGCAAAACTTGCTCTTACAATCTCCCCATTTTTGGACGATTGTTGACAAAACAGGCATCGATAAATAATTGAAGAGTTTTGAGTTTTCGATGAAAAACCAGTGCTAAGATCGATGATATATTCCCCCTTGATGTATGCACGGAAGTTGTAAATTTCCAGTGAAGTGCATATTTGACAAGAATTGAGTCAAGGGAAAAACATCATAATCTTAGCGAGCAAGATTGCAGTCCACATAATATTCAATGAAAATATGAAATCTCCTCGAATAATCTGTGAACTTATGTGAAAGATAACTTGCTGCAAAAGGTTAAGTATCGCAAGCAGCAGATAGATATCTGACGATAAAATAGCAGTTCACAGACCTACTTACAGTTAGTTACAACCAGATCGAATATGAATCGAATATTTGTTGAAACCACTTAGAAACTCAAAGTTTAAATGTTCAACGAAAAAAAAGCAAAGCCCTTAACCCCGATAGAAAACTAATTTCTTCGATGCCACTACATCTCCCCCTTTTTGTCACAACGTACAAAAAGTCGAGAGAATAAGGTCAAAAGAAATCCCTACTCGCTTGAGTGGCGCTGGCGACGTCGAGAAGATTCCACGGTCGTTGAAGGCTTCGAGGTGTAATTTTCATCCAGAAAGAATGTTGATCACCAGATGTGTCCAACTGCGATTCAGGAGGAGTCCGAGGGCTTCGCGGAAGGGGAGAGTAAACTCTCGGTTGGCGCCTTGGTTCTTGCTCGGGGTAAGAGTCGGAGGAAATAGTGTTCAAGTTGATGTGATAATTATCATCGACACTGATGACATCCCTGTTCTTTGGCAGCAGAGGAATGGTAGAATCTGGTCGATCCACACGATCATCATTGGTCCATTTCCTGTGCAGATGCGGAGGATATTCTTCAAATCCGCAGCGCTGCAGCTGACCGAGGGAATTGAACTTGCGCAGTCCTTTCCAATCCCGGTGAAGGCATTCACGCATAAGATGATTATTGTTCATTGTGATGTTGCGCAGATGGTTTATTTCATCCATCATCTTCTGTTTCTGCAGGAAATCTTGGGTTATGGGAAATGCTTGTTAGGAAAAAAATTGTGTTTTCCGCTACAAACCCCAATAGTGGTATTAGAGCTAGGTCTATGCTTAGTACTACTGTACGGATAGAACACATCGGGGATGTGGGCGTTGATTGTATGATTGTTACCCTCCCACGTGTACTTGTTCACATCTGTGGCATTGTTTGATGAAGAGGCCCACGACCGACCTTACACGTACTCTTACGCAAGACTGGTTCCACGCTTGACATGCAGCTTATACTGTATAAAGTGGCTCTGGGGGGTGTCTATCTCTCTACTTTAGCGGATGTGGCATTTGCAATGGAGGGCCCCGTACGTGGTGTAATAGAGACAATCGTATAGTCAGCGTTGTGTTTGACTCATAGTTTAAAACCTGTTTAACTATGAAATCCCTAGCAGCCATGTAAAACATGCAATATACAACTAGATCGTCTAAACTTTGTATTGCTAAGTGAGGTTTATCGTTTGTTTTTATTGTGATGTAGTGATAGCTTTGCTATGTGTTAGTAGTAAGTAGTAAACGATCATCATGGTAAAACAAACTCAAATGGAGACACTGTAGACTTATTGTTTCCATAGTTCAACATCTTAAAACTTGCTAGTATAGGATACACGATGGTAGCATGTGATAAGATGATCCCTTAACAAAAGCTAAACACAATTATTCTACCAAAGTATGCACCACCTGGAAGGATCTCCCATATGGCCGACATTCCGTACATATTGGGTGTCACACAAATTAAACGGCGTTCGAATGAGGTTGGGTTCGGCAAGCCTGGCATATGCAGATATGGCCTTCTTGAGCAGAATATAACACGGAGGTCAATTTGGCGAGCCTAGCATATTCAGATATGGCCTCGAAATACTAGAGATCAAAAGATCGAGCATGAGTCACATACCTAATGTGATGGCACAAGTTGTTGTCTACCTTTGAAACTGATCTGTCGGTCGTGTGATATTCGAGGGCGGGCAGTGAATCTGGATCATGTAATCATTAAAACTTTTTAGGGATGAATGTTTTAGTGCGACCTCTTCTATAATGTGATTATATGAACTCATTGTTGTGAACTTGTCTTAATTGTGTTCCTTGCAATTATGTTTGTAGAAAATGAATGAACTAGAGAAACGTGAACTATCTTTCTTCATGGAGGGTGATAGACTTAGAGTAGATGGGTCAAACTTTGCTGACTGGTACTCACGCCTTAGGACTGCGCTCAAGAGAGCTGCCATCTTGTTCGCAATGTAAATGCAAATTAAGGATGTTCATAGCTATGTCGGAAGAGGAGCTACTATGAGTCTCTGGAATTTCATGACTGATCTCTTGGCCCCAGACATTGCACCTATTGAGGATGCAGAAGTTATTGATGGAGAAGGTATATACTTGATATACTTTATAAATGTTTGTTCCCGTATACAACATTTGCATTTAATGAGTATCTGATACTTATTCTGTTTTATGAAAACAGGACCTGCGGTTGCATGGACGGGAAGAGGTGAAATCGAGGATTGATGGCAACCAAGTCAGTTGATGGCAAGCATGGATTCCACCGAGACATCTATCATAGGAAATACTTTTAGTATTAGATAAATCTTATGTAATCATTATAGTATGAACACTTAGTTGAGTGTCTTGCATCTCGCGAGACAAAGTTATTCATGTAATGAGACAAGTCAGTTGTTCTGGTTAAATGAATAAAGTGTGTTTATACTTTGATTACGTCTTGATTTATCTTATGATAGAAAGCATTTATAATACTGGTATTATTGTCAAGTGATACTCAATGTTTAATGATAAAGTTGTCTCGAATACAACAAGTCAAAGGTCATGATTAGATTTAATTGCATAAGGTGATTTTATAATTGATGAAGTCATTAACTATATGCATGTATTATCAGATGAAAGTCATGACTTGATGATACGTCCAAAACGTATCTATAATTTCTGCTTGCTCCATGCCTCTTTTGTGTGATATTTCTATGTTATTGATGAACTTCCACACACTTTTGATCATATTTGGACTAACCTATTAACTCAGTGCACCCCATTGCCAGTTCCTGTTTTCTGCTGTTTTTCTATTTCAGGTTTCCCCCTTATTAAAAGTACTAGAAAATTCCGGGAAAAATATAGGAAAAATCAGCGTACCGGAAGCTTCGCGAAGACCCTGAGAGGGGCCAGAGGGGAGCCAGGGGGCCCCAGGAGGCCAGAGGGCGCGGCCCCACCCCTGGCCGCGCCAGGGGGGCGCCTGCAGCCCCTGGCCCACCTCTGGCTGCCCCCTTTCGCCTATTTATTCCCCGTGACGAAAAACCCTCGGGGACGGAACCCTCTTTCGCGATCTCTCCTCTGTTCCGCTGCCGCCGCGCTTCCAAGATCGGGAGCACCAGAACATCTCTTCCTGGCACCCTGCCGGAGGGAGGAATCACCTCCGGGAGTTTCTCCACCACCATGGATGCTTCCCGGATGAAACGTGAGTAGTCCACCTTGGACCATGGGTCTATGATCAGTAGCTATATGATGTTCTCCTCCCCTCTTTTTTCTTCATGGATTAGACCTCGTGAGCTTCCCTACATGATCGAGGCACTTATGTAATCTTTCTGCTGTTGCTATGCTGAGTTTGCTGGGATCTGATGGATTATGAGATTATGTTCAGATTGTGATTGAGTTATATATTTGATTCTCTTCTTTTATATTTATTTTCTTCAGTAATTCTTGCATGTTCTCCGTTGTTGTTTATTGCTTTGGCCAAGTAGTGGGTAGTGACTCCAAGAGGGAGCGTTATGCATGATTGTGGGCTCATGCCCCCCGATGACTAGCTTGAGTGACAGAAACATGAGTCTAGGGGATATGTTGTTGCCACAAGGGGGAAAACAACGGTGCTTGTACTTGCGGGTGCAAGGATTGTTTACTTTACGCAAAGTTCTTTAATGCAGTTGTCTGTTGCTTTGAGTTTACACTTTGGATGGGATTCACAACTTAATACCAGCGAGATGTTCTGGATAGATATCTCAAGGTGGATGATTAATAGGTGGATGCAGATGGATTTCGGTCTACCTGTCTTCGCATACTGCCCATGCTTTTGAGCCTCTTCCTTTCTGTTTAGCATAATTTGCATTGGTTAGCGCACATAATCCTGTCAATTGCCTAGCTGTAATTTGTTTACCTCGCATGTCTATTTCATCGTCTTTTGGGAGAGAGACATCACTAGTGAACAATAGAGTACCCCGGTCCATATTTCCAATATTGTTTACACCTTCAATTTACTTTCAGTATTTACTTTTCCGTAGCTATCACTATCATTATTATCCCGTGCGTTTTATCCTTTGTAAACAACAAGGCCGGAGGAATTGACAACTCCTCTGTACTCGTTGGGAGCAAAGCTATCTGTTGTGTGTGCAGGTCTAGGTGAAGTTAGCAACCTAGGTTGTCAACGGCGCCATTGTTCACTTCACCACCTACTTGTCGATCTTGGAGTCCTACTGGAGACAAACTAAACCTTAGCATCTTCGCTAAGGGAAATTTGCCACTACGCTACATCTCACCTTCCACTTGGGTTAACCAACGAGGGACGAGAAGCTATCTCGTGTATCAAGCATATTTCTGGCGCCATTGCCGGGGACTCCACTCTTCAAGATAGAGGAGTTGCACACTATCTTTTATCTTTGCTTTTTAGTCTTTTTAGTTTACCTTTCAGTTTTTGCTTTAGTTTCGTTTATCAAAAATCAAAAAATAGTTATCTTGCTTGCTGCTACTATGGGTTCCTCTGAAAACACCAAGTTGTGTGACTTCACTAGTCAAAACAACAGTGACTTTATCTGCACTCCTATTGCTACACCTGCTACTTCAACACCTTCTTATGAGATTAAACCTACTTTGCTGAACCTTGTTATGAAAGATCAATTCTCTGGTGCTAGAGATGATGCTTCTTCACACTTAAATAATTTTATTGATCTTTGTGATATGCAAAAGTACAAAGAAGTAGATGGTGATATTGTTAAGCTTAAGCTTTTTCCTTTCTCCTTGAGGGATGAAGCTAAAATATGGTTTCAATCCTTGCCTAAGAATAGCATAGTGTAAGAGAAAAGTTATACCCCCATGAGTTTTGGATATTGTTGGGAAAAACAGTGGAGGAACTAACAAGTTTTCTAGTGTAAAACAGATGGTTAGGTTCCTGAAGATATAGGTTGGTGATAAAGCTTCAACGAAGATTTACACTTTTACTGAAGCATATCCTCTGGAGTGAAGCACATCACGGATGTCGACCCCTAAAAAGATAAGGAATCCTGAAGCACGTCTCATCGAAGAAGATGACCAAGATGGCGCAAGACTTAGTAGTTTTTGCGTAGTTCTTTTTCACTTCTTTGAGTCGTAGGAAAAACCGTACTATCAAGAGGGGTTTAGTAAATTTACTCCGAAGGTTTTGGTGAAAAGACTCAGATCGAATCCAAACCAGTGAGAAGCCAGAGTTGATAAATCTCATGTGCACTAGGTAATGCTTCACTAGCGAAGACTTAGTTCTTTCGGCTACTGAAGCAAAACCAAGTCCGTGAGTCAGCTTTACTTGGACCACAAGTAAAGTTGCGCTTTGATTGGAAATATGACCGTTGGGGACAGGTGTCAAGCTGTCACATCGGGTCACTTCAGTCATTTCGCACATTGGGATTGCCACCTATAAATACGCCACCCCCTCCCTCATTGGCCGGTGGCTACTCCGAGATTATTTTCCTTACAGTGAAGGAGAGAGAGCAACCCCACCGAAGCAAACCAAAAACCCATCCACCGAAGCATAAGTCCTATTGATCTGAGTTGATTCATTATGACTTAGGAAGAAGTTTGCTAGCCTTTTTATCTTGGAGAACTGCAATTCTCCTAGACGGTTAGAGAGTTGTTCTTCAGAGAGCGAAGAGTTATTGTCGCCTCGAATTCCAGTTTGTCAAAGGTTTCGGTGATTTCCTCAATAATCAACCACGAGTGAAGAACTGACCAAGCTCAAGGAGATTGGTGCAGTGGAGATACGGACGGAGAGAGGTTAGCTCCTGTGTTCAATCACAAGTCCCTCCAACCAGACGTAGCACTTTGCAGAGTGTGAACTGGTCGAACAAACATCGCCGAGTCAAGAGTTCGTTTTACTTTCCGCACTTACATTCAGTCTATCAATTGCTTCAGTGATCTGCTTCAATGCAATTGATTCGATGCTTTTGATTCGCTATGTTATGCTTCAATCATGTTCTGCTTCAACGTTTACATTTCTGTTGAAACTCTTCTGGTGCTAAGTTATGCTTCACCTCATAGTTTCATGCGAAAATTTGAAGTGATCATTCACCCCCTCCCCCTCTGATCACATACTTGGACTTACAATTGGTATCAGAGCTAGTCACTCTTTATTTGGATTAACCTCCTAGAGTGTTTTATAAGTATGTCTTTCGCAGCCATTCGCTCCGGCGAACCCATACCCGTGTTCAATGGAAAGGAATATCCATACTGGAAGGACAAGATGAAGAGAAATATTATGGCTATCAACTCAACTGCCTGGCAAGTTGTCTTGTATGGAGTTACAGTTGCTGACAAGAACGCCATCACTCCTGAAGAAGCGAAGCTGATTGATCTTGATTCTGAAGTTTGGGTTTTCATCACCAATCATTTGACACCAGAGAAGTACCATGAAGTGAAGAATATTCCTTCGGCCAAAGGTGTCTAGGACTATCTTGAGAAGATTGGTGAAGGTGTTTCTACCCAGAAGGATGCCAGAATTGACACACTTCGAAGCAAATTCTATCGTTTCAAGAGAAATGAGGGTGAAAAAGTCAGCTCCATTTACAGCAGACTCACTGCTCTTGCAAATGAGCTGATCTCACTTGGTGCTGATGACATTACCCCTCACTCAGTTGTTAGAACTCTGCTTCGCTCATTGGATGATTCGTTTGATCACATTGTGCTGATGATCAAGGAAAGGACGGATTTCAGACGTCTTGTCGCCGCTGATATTCTTGAGAGACTCAATACCTTTGAGATGGAAGAAGAAGAGAAACGTGACATAAATGGTTCTCGAAGGAGATCTCATGCCTTGAAAGCAAGGCTTCGCGTCATTCTTCACCCGAAGTCAGTTCTGCTTGAGGTGTCGAATCAGATGATCCGGCAAGCATTGGAAAAGATTTAGCACTGATCATGAGACGCTTCAATCGCTTTCAGAGAAAAGGTTTTTCTTCACCCAAGAAGAGTTATTCTTCAAGAAGCTCAAGTCATTCTTCTCACCGTTCATCCTCAAGAAGCTCTCCATCAAAGGACAATTGCTGCTACAAGTGCAAGAAACCAGGTCACTACATTGTTGATTGCCCTCTGTGGGAAGCTGAGAACAAATCGAAGCATTAACTGAGAGACTCTTCATCGAAGTCTCACAGATCCTCCAGAAGTCATGAGTCAAAGAGACATGATTCCAGTTCAAGAAGAGAAAATAAGAAAGATTCTGATGATGATAAGAGGAAGAAGTATCATAAGAAGCGTGAGGGTTCTTCATCGAAGACTCACTCGTCTCGTCGAAGCAGCTCTCACCGTGCCAAGGCCTATCTGGGAAAGGAGATGAACTCTGAAGACGAAGCCTCTGGTTCCGAAGCTGAACAAGATTCAAGGTCTGCGTCTGGGTCTGAATCAGATGGTGTTGCTGGTTTGGCTTTCGCTTCGGCAGATGCTTCAACCAATGTTTCGAGTTCATTCTTCACCAACAACAGTAGTGAAGATGAAACTCCTGCATATTGCTTCATGGCCAAGGCAAAGGTATCTTCATCCAAGTTAAACTATGATACTTCTGATTGTTCTTCATATGAAAGTGACTCAAAGATAAGCTATGCTAAACTTGCTAAAATTGCTTCAATCCAACAAGATGAACTTGATTCACTAAGCAAAACCATTAAGAAATCAGAAACGTTGTTGATCGATGAGATTGAGAAAGGTCAAACTTTAACTAATGAGCATGCTGCTCTGAAGGAGAAGTTTGAAGAATTATCCTCTCGGCATGATCTTCTTTCAGTTGATTATGAGAAGGTCACCTATGAATTTCTTCAGAGGAAAATGGCTCTCGAAAAACTGAAAGAGGCTCATGAAGAATTGGAAAATGTCAATCTCTCTCTCATGGCTCAACAAGGTTCTGAAGCAAATCATAAAACTGAATCACCTTGTTTGGATTGCTTGGAACGAAGCAAAACTGATTCCAAAGGGAAAGCTCCTACTGTTATTGATGATACTAATGCCTCTGATGAGGAAAATCCTGCTGTTACCGAGGAACTCCTCAGGTTGAAAAACTTATTTGAAACAGGCATGTTCAAAAGTGTGCAAGGACACCAATATCTCTGTGATATCCTGAGGAAGGCTCTCCTTCACAGGAATCCCAGGAATGAAGGTGTTGGTTTCGAGAGAAAAGTAAACCCTGATGGCACCTATTGGGAGCCTGAGCAGTATCCTAAGACTGTTTGGGTTCTAGCGAAGGAGAAACCCATTGATATTGCTAACCTTTCAGGTTTCGACTGCAAAATGAACAAAGTCATTGTGGATGAATCACTTGATTCAGACTACAAACTCATGAAAGATGAACAGGGACAAGTTTCAGCTGAGTATGTAGGTACTCCACCAAAGAATGGATTCTATAAGAGGCAGATATGGGTGTAGAAAGCACTTGTGGAAAAACTGCCTGCTAACCATTCTATGCAGGGAAAGTCTTCGGTACCACCGAATCATTTCTACTCTCTTGAGACGAGAAATGATCCATTGGTGCCCGAATCAAATGTTCCGCAGAAGCAATACTATCGTACTGGTCGCCATACGTATCTTCCTCATAATAATCATACTAATATTGCATATGCTCATTATTATGCTAACCATTCGCAGAGGACTTACATTTATGGTGTGCTGGATGGTACACCGAAGCAATACACTCCTGTTCGATTTAATATTGCTTCAACCAGTGCTTCAACATCTTCTCAGTCACCTGCTCATTTGTGGGTGGTTAAGAAGAACTAATTCTTCTGCAGGGCTATGTCTCCGGTGGATCCGAATGGGTCATGGATAGTGGTTGTACAAATCATATGACCGGAGACAAGGAGTTATTCACCGAAGAAAAACTATCTCAATCTTCTCAGAAGTACATTACCTTCGGTGATAACAACAAATGTAAAGTTTTAGGTTTGGGTAAGGTTGCCATATCGAAGGATAAGCACATTGACAAGGTTATGCTAGTCCAATCTCTTGGATATAATCTTATGTCTATTTCAAAATTATGCGATATGGGTATGCTTGTTCTGTTTTCTGGTTCGCGTTGTGTTGTCTTTTCACAGGATGATTATACGTTTGTCTTCGAGGGTTACCGAAAGGGAGATTTATACATTGTTGATTTTTCTTCGGGCCCTGCTGTATCCACATGCTTAATGGCAAAAGCTTCATCTGGTTGGTTATGGCATCGAAGACTTGGTCATGCAGGGATGAGAAATCTTCATAATCTAGTGAAGAAGGATCACGTTATTGGTCTTAGCGAAGTAAAATTCGATAAGGATCGTCTCTGTAGTGCTTGCGTAGCTGGTAAAATTACGAAGAAACATCATTCAGCGAAGACCATCATGACTACCACTCGTTCTTGAATTGCTTCATATGGATCTTTTTGGTCCTCAAAATTATGCAAGCCTGGGAGGAAACAAATATGGTCTAGTTATTGTTGATGACTTCGCTCGTTATACTTGGGTTTTCTTCTTGGATGACAAGAGCAAAGTGATTGAAATCTTCAAGTCATTCGCTAAGAGAGCTCAAACAGAATATGAATTATCTCTGAAGCATATCCGAAGTGATAATGGAACTGAATTCAAAAATACTCATATTGAAGATTTTCTTGATGATCATGGTTTTTCTCATGAGTTCTCTGCGGCTTATACACCTCAACAGAATGGTGTGGTTGAAAGGAAGAATAGAACTCTTATTGAGATGGCCAGAACTATGCTTGCTGAATACAAGACTCCGATTAGGTTCTGGGCCGAAGCAATCAACACTGCATGTCACATCATCAACAAGGTTTACCTTCACAAATTCTTGAAGAAAACTTCACATGAGCTTATCACTGGTAACAAACCAAATGTCTCATATCTTAGGGTATTTGGTGCCCCATGATTTATTAGAGATATGAATCATAGCTCCAAATTTGCCCCTAAGGCACATGAAGGTTTTCTTTTAGGTTATGGCTCAAACTCTCACACTTACAGAGTCTATAACTCTCACTTTGGAAAAGTTATGGAAACTGTGAATGTAAGGTTTGATGAAACTAATGGCTCTCAAAAGGAGCATTTGCCTCATGATCTAGATGAACCTCCACTTGATGAAGTGATCAGGTCCATGGCTATTGGTGAGATTCGCCCTGTTGAAGCCAATCAACGTCAAGATGTTAGGAATGATGATGGTCCAATGTTCCCACACATAGCCCGGGGCGCTGGAGATCAACATCCTGAAGCTAATGATGAAAAGGACAAAGAAGGTCAAGGGAACGAAGGAAATATTAATCCTGAAGGAAATGTCGAAGCTGAAGGTGAAGGTGATCTCGAAGCTGATGCAGATCCTGAAGCAGAAGATGAGCCTGAAGCAAATGATACTACGTTATCCCGAGTTCGAAGAAGAGTTGATGTGGATTCGATCCTCGAAGATATCAATCAACCAGGTCGTCCCACTACTCGATCTCGTACTAGTTTGGCTAACTTCTGTGGAAACTTTTCTTTTGTCTCCATGCTAGAGCCTTCAAAATATGATGAAGCCATGAAGGACCCTGATTGGTTATTGGCTATGATGGAAGAACTCCACCAATTTGAAAGGAACAAAGTCTGGTCACTTGTTGAAAGGCCAGATCCCACGAAGCACAATGTTATTGGCACAAAGTGGATATTTCGCAACAAGCAAGATGAAGATGGTATTGTGGTAAGGAATAAGGCTAGATTGGTAGCACAAGGTTACACCCAAATCGAAGGCATTGATTTTGGTGAAACCTATGCTCCAGTAGCCCGTCTCGAATCCATTCGTGTCATGCTTGCTTTTGCTAACCACAAAAATATATTGCTATATCAAATGGATGTGAAGAGTGCTTTTCTTAATGGTGAAATAGAAGAAGAAGTGTATGTTATGCAGCCTCCAGGTTTTGAAGACTCGAAGAATCCTGATATGGTGTACAGGCTTCACAAAGCTTTGTATGGACTGAAGCAAGCACCTCGTGCTTGGTATGAAACATTGAAGGACTTCCTCCTGAAGAAAGGCTTGAAACCAGGAACCACTGACCCCACACTTTTCACTCTATCATATAACAATGATCTATTTGTGTGTCAGATATATGTAGATGATATCATTTTGGCTGTACTAACACTGAAATCAGCGAAGAATTTTCCAGAATGATGTCGAAGAAATATGAGATGTCTATGATGGGTGAATTGAAGTTTTTCCTTGGACTTCAGATTCGCCAACAAAAGAATGGCACCTTTATTTCACAGGAGAAATACTTGAAGGATTGCCCAAAGAAGTTTGATATTGCTGAATGCAAGACCATTAGAACTCCCATGCCTACAAATGGTTTTCTTGATGCAGATGAGAAAGGGAAACCCTTCGATCAGAAGAAATTTCGGTCTATGATAGGTTCACTCTTATACTTGTGTGCATCTAGACCTGACATTATGCTATCAGTTTGTATTTGTGCTCGCTTTCAGGCAAATCCGAAGGAATCGCATCATATTGCTGTGAAGCGAATTCTTCGATATCTAGCGCATACTCCTTCTTTGGGACTTTGGTATCCCAAAGGTACTCAGTTTGATTTGATTGGATATTCTGATTCAGACTGGGCTGGTGATAGGGTTGACAGGAAATCTACCTCAGGCACTTGTCATTTTCTTGGTAGATCTCTTGTGTGTTGGTCTTCAAAGAAACAGACCTGTGTCTCAATCTCTACTGCTGAAGCTGAATACATTGCTGCTGGCTCATGCTGCACTCAAATACTTTGGCTTAAGCAGACGCTGAAAGATTATGGTATATTTGTGAAGAAAATCCCTCTGCTTTGTGACAATGAGAGTGCCATCAAGATTGCTCACAATCCTGTGCAACACTCTCGAACGAAGCATATTGATATTCGTCATCATTTTCTTCGAGATCATGTTCAGCGCGAAGACATTGAGATCAGCCATGTAAGAACTGAAGATCAATTGGAAGATAAATTCACGAAGCCATTGGACGAGAAAAGGTTTTGTGCATTGAGATGTGAACTAAATATCTTAGATTCACACAATGTTCAGTAAGATCGAAACTTTTCACTGTATATATTCACCTTCGTTGTGAGTTTGCTTATTTAGTTTCGCTTGAGTTTTCCTTCGTCCATTTTTTTCTGTGTTTAGCTTCGTTCGCCATTTGCCTTCAACTTTGTGTTTGTTTTCGTATTTATTCGTTTCTTATGTCCCCTGTACTTATCACTTTTAGCTTCGTTGTTGTTCTTCGAAGTGATAAGTTTCGGACCCTACCCCTCCATTCTGATTCGCTCCCAATCTACTCTATCTTGAATGATAAGCACAATTGAAACGGAAAGCATATTGCTTCGAACGTCATTAAGTTCCGAATTAAATGCTTCCAACTTTATCGAAGTTTTTGCTCTCGGTCAAGACTCATTCTTCGGTCGTTGAGTCCCCGTCTTTTTCGGATCGTTGAGATTCGCTCGTGATACGCCACTTCATCTGAGCCGTTGAATCGGAAGAGACACTCGCTGAGAACCGTTCGATACGATCTGGCATCCGTTTCAGATCGGGCCTATTTAAGGCGTCCCCCCAGCGAACCGTTTCTCCCACGATTCATTCTCTCCCGGATTCCTCGTCTTCCTCCTCGAGCACGCCGCAGAGCTCCCGTCCCCGACGACGACTGCGGCGCTTCACTGCTGGACCGCCGCCGCCGTGGACGTTCCTCGTCGACGAAGAGCTTGTCCCGCACTCCGTCACCGTAGCCGCTTCGCGTCACCAAGTTAGGGTACGCTAAGCTTCTTGGATCCAATCTTATCTGCGAGTTCTTCATCTAGGGCTTGGATCTAAGTTCTGTTAGGTTTTTGTTTTCTGTTTATTGGACTGTTTTGATCCGTGCTGATCATTTATCCTTGGGAAATCTGTTCTTAGCATCAAAGTGATCCCATCTTCTCAGGTCAGTCTTTGAGATTCAATCTATTCTGTGGTTTGGATTAGGTTAGGTCTTGTTCTCGAACTGGTTCTAGCCAAATCCATAAACAGAGTTGTATCTGATCTTAGATTGATCCGGGTTCCTGTCAAAATTCTTTTGGTTTTGGTCGAAACTTTTGCCTGTGCTTATTCATTCCCTCTTCTTGTTCCCTCTCGTCTATATTTCTGGTCACAGGATGTCTGACGAAGAGGCTGCTATGGGGAATGAGTCTCCCATTGTTGAAGGGCTTGAAAACTATCCAGAGCCACCGAAGAAAAAAGGCAAAGGTGGCAAGAAGAAGGAAGTCAATAATGCCCGAGGCATTCCCGAAGCCATTCGCCTCAAGATGGGCTATGACACTCCGCCTGAAGAGACAGATCATGACCGAAAGATTCGATTGCAAAGGATTCGACGCTATTGGGCAATTAGGTGGTATAAGTACAAGAGCATCCCAAATTGGAAGTGAGAAATGCAGTTTGCCTTCAGCCCACCTTATCGGTACACCACTGCTATGTGTGCCCAATACAATGCTGCTAACAGGAAGAAGTACTACCCGAAGCCTCCGGCTGTTCCTCACCCGAATACACTCAAGACTCCGGATGACTATCCAGAAGAGCAAGAAAGACTTTCCATTTTTGCTTAAAGAAAAGGATAAGAGAAGAGAAGAAGGCAAAAGCACTTTCTGCTGCAGGGCTAGATGAAGCCGAAGCATCGAAGCCTAAGAAGAGGAGAAAGCTTCGAAAACTGAGTGCTTCACCCCCTCCTGCTTCGGAAGAAGAGGGTGATAATGAAGCTGATGATGAAGCTGATGCTGCTGCACAGCTTGAAGATTCTATTGATGAAGATCCTGCTGACGAAGCAGATGATGAATCAGAACACGCTCCCTTTCCCCCAAGTCCGAAGAGAAAACAGGTTCGGAAGCCCCTGAAGAAGAAGGCTGGAGAGAAACCGTCTACTCCAAAGGGCATTAGGATTCAAGATCCTACTGATCCTCCTATTCCTAAGAGAAATATTGATTTGACGAACATGGTGGTTGAGGCTCCCTTGGCTACTAAGCCACCTCGCCGCCTTGTTCCTGCTGAGCAAAGAACCAAGGAAAGGCTTGACCCAAAGGCAAAGCCTGCTGCTAAGCCCGAAGCTAAAGCTCCTGAACAAGCCAAAGCTTCGAAGCCAAAGACAACTGTTGCCAAGCCTGGACAGACTTATGCCCAGGTCGGCACCAAGAAGCTGTCTGAAGCTGAACTACGCAAGCAAGACCGTGCTGAAGCTGAACGACTTCATGCTGAAGCTCAAGCTCAAGCTAAGGCTGATAAAGAAGCTAAAGAGAAAGAGAAAGCAGATAGAGTAGCTGCAGAGTTGGAGAAACAAAGGAAAGAACTGGCTGAATCAAACCAGAAAGCTGAAGCAAAAGTTCAAGAGGCTAAGGCTTCTGCCGAAGCCAAACAACTAAGTGAAGCTGAAGCCAAGCGCCAAGCTCAACTGGATGTGCTTCGCATAAAGAAAGCTGAGAAAATTGCTAGAGCTGCTCAGAAAGAAGCTGCTGTTGACATGGCCCCAAAGGACATCCCTCCGAAGCCAGTCGCAGTTCCTGTCCCCGAAGCTCATATTGAAGCTGAGCACAGTGAACACAATTTCCCAGATGCAAGAGAAGGAGAACTTTGGGACTGTTTGAGCCTGATTCAGGCATTCTGCCAGCTTGCTGAAGCTGTTGATCCCAAGGCTGTAGATGTTGGGAATACTTATATTTCACCAACTCTTTCTGCTATGATTGAAACTTTATACAATCAGCTGAGGGATTTGCATGCTAGGGACAGATCTGAAACTGCTAAGATTCTGAAATTCAAGAACAAAGCAGATGCTGAATCAGATGAGGATTTCAAGATCGAAGCCATAGCTGCTTCGAAGAAAATTGCTGGTGTAAATGAGAAAACGAAGCAAAATATACAAGTGTATCAAGGCAAGATAAAGTCTGCAGTTGAAGAGTGTTGCAAAACTCACAATGCTTCAGTCATGGCTCTTGACTCGAAGAAGCGCGAAGCCATGCTCAAGCAATTAGCTTCACCACTTCCCCAACTGCAACAGAGAAAGCGACGTCTTATTTCAGACACAGACGAAGCTGATGAGGTGAGCTCTCATCCAGCCAAGAAGGCCCCAAGGCAAGCATCGCCCCCTCGATGCAAGATCATCAAACTTTCCAAACCATCTGTGAAGCCATCCGCCCCCGAAGCCGTTCCACCCCGTGTTCAAACTCCACCTCGTCCTCAACCCGCTCCTCAACCGTCCGCCCATGACAACTTTGAGCCTGAACCTTCACCTCCTGCTCAAGACATTCCTGAAAAGGATTATTCTTCAGCTCACTCTGCTGAGGAGTCTGAAGAACAAGAAGGCGAAGCCAAAGATAGTGCTGCTGAAGCCAATGCTGAAGCCGATGCAGATGCTGAAGCCGAAGCCAATGAATTGGCCATCATGACTCAACCGCAAGGGCGAGCCATAGCTGCTCGAAGGCACTGTATCCCCGCCCAAGACACTCAACTGGACTCCATCTACCCTAGAGAGACTTTTCCCATATTCCTCGGAGATGGATCTTCTTCAAGACATGGTCCTGAATTCAATCTTGAAGTTCATCGCCAGAAGCTTCGCTTCTTTGGCGCAAGTCCATATGAATCACCAAGGACTACAGATGACCTTCGATTCTGGACAATTGAGCAAAAAATCCTCTACACGAAGCTATACTGCCAGAAAGGTGTTCTGTTCAGGCACAAGTACTTAGATATGTGAAGTCTATCTTCTGCAACGTGCTTCCAAAATATCATGGAAACCATCGAAGCACAGAACTTAACTGACATGTTTGTCATGGAGACTCCATTCAATTCCGAGCTAGTGAAGCAATTCTATGCCACTCTATACGTCTCTGGAAACCCTGATGATACGAGCACATGGATTCTTGAATGGATGATTCAAGGAAAGATGTTTAGGATGCATTCTGATGAATTTATGGATATAGAGAACATCCCAAGGCACACTGGAGAACTAGCAAAGGTTCATTTGCTGCCTGATCCCACTGAAGCAGAATTTGCTTCGCTTATGGATCCCGAAGTCACTGGAGATCACATGCCTGAGAACATTCATCCGAAGCATCTGATATTCATATCGAAGACTTGGTTTTGCATCTTGTCTAACTCACTGATGCCTCTCAGCACTGCGAATGAAGAGTCCAACATTCATTATCATACACGTCATGCTCTGATGAAGCTTACTCATGGCCATGTGTTTGACTTCGAGGACTGTTTCCTTCGGTATATGGTCCAAGCTGCTGAATTAGTACATCAATTGAAGCCATATGCTCCCTGGCTGCAAGCCATTTGCAATCATGGACGCAGGGAAGATTTCGTTGCGAAGCATCACCCGAAGCTGTTCTGTCCTCCTGTGCGCGATACTATGAATATCTTCAGAAGGCCAAATGATCCATTTGCCACATATGTCGGAGTCAGACAGCATGTCAATGAACGCAACATGTCGAAGAAATTCCAGAAAGAAGTTTACCATTTTGAAGTTGGAATTCGTACCCAGCAAATGCTTGAAAACTTCATTGAAGGAAATCAGCGCCAAATGCAATATCTTTTAGATGAGATTAATAGAGTTGGAAACATTGCCTTAAACAACAACCAGTACTTGAAGGTTTTGAAGCGCCACTCTTGGAAAGGATTACGGAAGTTCAACTCTATGAAGAAGCTTGAAGCTGACCGGATTTTCAAGGAGTATCCACATCTTCAACGACACTTCTCAAGAAATGATTTGATCGACCGCCCCAACCCCAAAATCCCGACATTGGACAAGATTGATGAAGTTTTGTTTGTAAACCCAGCTGAACAGATTCGCCCTGATACCTTGTGACGCCCCCAAAATCAGACCGTGTACAGTAATCATACACGCAAGGTACACGATCGAGATTAAGGACTCACGATGAGATATCACAACACAACTCTACAAATAAAATAATACAAGCTGTTTAATACAAGCCAGGGGCCACGAGGGCTTGAATACAACAGCTCGAGAGCACAAAGTCAGCGGAAGCAATAGTATCTGAGTACAGACACAAGGATACAAGGTTGCCTTAAGAAGGCTAGCACAAATATCAACAACGATCGAAAAGGCCAGGCCTCCTGCCTGGGAACCTCCAAGCTACTCCTGGTCAACGGGGAACTCGACGTCGTAGAAGGCATCGGGGATCTTCACGTTGCGGTGGTCGGCATCGGGAACTCCTGCTCCTGGACTCCAACGTCGACTGCAGCGGCCGATCAGGCAAAACAGTAAAGGAAATAAAGCAGGTGAGTATCTAGTATACCCGCGAGTCTTACATCCGCTACTAAGCATTATGCATTGTATCAACGGATAGAAGAGGCTGTATATAGTGGACTGAAAGACAGAAATCCAGAGCAAGGGTAAGAAGCTAGGCCTATCGAAGACTAGCGTCTTCCGACGATGTCTTGCAGGATGAGGTAAGAATCAGCCAACAGTTTATATAAAGCATAAAGTAACAATGCAGCAGAAGTTGCTGCAGCATTGTATAATAATAAGTTGTAATAATTAGCAATGCCTCCGAGTTCACCTCCTCGACATCCCCGCGAGGAAGAAAACCCGGAACCATACAATTTAATAATAATAGTTTCTAGTGGTAAGATCCAGCTTCAGCATAAAGCGTCCGGTTACCGTGGACACGGCTATTCGAATAGATTAATCTTCCCTGCAGGGGTGCACTTGTGTTACGCTACATGCACGGATCTCCAGGGTGGCGAGAACCTTGTTAGGGAACGCTCCACCGAGGCTATCCGACACTTCATAGCCCATCTTTCAAACTCAACAGAGAGGTCATCCGCCGGACTATATCCTATGTACGCGGGGCTTTGGACCCTAACCCCGGCGTACTCCTGCACGGTGCGAGGCTGGCCGGTGAGGTTAAATCAAAGCAAATACAAATCACACTGCCGTGGCAAATAAGACAACACCACTTCCCGGCGCAGGCCGCGGTACTGCTGACGTCTGAAAAGTCCTCGGACGACACTACGAAGCAGAGGAGCCCATAACTCGTAATTCCCACGGGTAGGTAGTGCGTACATGGCATATAGCCAACTCAAGACATTCACTGAATCATTTAGCAGTTTAATTAACCTGCGTGACAACCGTTATTGTTGACTCGACTTAACGGACCCGCGGACAACGACAGCAGCCAGGACCACCAGTACATCTGTGCCTGCCCCGTCGTCCCACCAAGTCACTGCGGGTACCAACAAGGTGAACCGTCTCCTTACCTTGTCTCGCGTGTGCTCCTGGAGGAGCTCGACTTTTGTGGTTTGGTAACTCTCGTGGCCAACGACCAGGGGCCAAGCACACCGGTACACTGGTCGTACCCTCCATGTCGTCCCGTCGCAATACCACTCGCGGGCACCGTTGGGTCGCCCGACTTCTTACCTTTCAGGACACCAGTTGGTTCGAGTTCCTACCATTAAGTGAAACCAGGAGGTATCACCCTCGATGGCACACTTAAAAAGGTTTGACAGAGACATCAGCGGAATGAACTAAAGAGGTAAACCTCGTATCATCCCGTTGATGCTACACTACTGAGCCGACGAGAGTGAAATACGAGTCCATTCCACTCGTCAGTCAAATTCGAAGCAACTTGGCAGAGTCTCGCCGTTGTAGGTTCCCTAGGATGTCTGCATTGATCCGTACATGTTGCAGTTGTAATATATCATTTCCGTGATCACTCCCAAAGTGATCACGACCCGCTATTCTAAACCTAACTAACAATGCGCAGGGTTTACTGCTGAATAATGCATAAGTAATAATAGGCAGCATAGGATTAAAGGAAGGTACATCAAGGGGCGACAATGACAGGTTATGCAATTGAATAGGTAAGCCACGTAGCAGCAGCAGTAACAATGCCTAGTGCAAGAAATGTACGGAAAGATAGGCGATATCTGGGGAAGAGAATGGCTCTGCTTGCCTGTAAGCTCGGTAGTAGCGGTACGGTCGTCGACGAAGTAGTCGTACTCGGCAACGCTATCGTCGGCGGCAGCATCGGGTTCTACCGGAGATAAGGGGGGAAGAAACAGTAAATACACAGCAAGCATATACAAACAGATGCATGACATGACAGATGAAAGGTTAACGGTATTCTAACGCAGTGCAATGCACATTGCTCGGAACAGAAATTCATCTGGGGATGAACTACCGGCTCCGGGTGATTACCGGACAGTGTGTCCGGAGGGGGGGGGGGAGGATCAAGCCGGAGGTGTCGTGGACATCCGACACATGTGTGGGTGGTGTATCCAGGTTAGTTGATCTATTTCGAACAACTTTCGTGTTAGAAATAAATTCATCCGGAGAGTTTATCGGTATCGCGCAATTATCAGACTGACTGTACTGGGGGGGGGGACGGTTCAATGTTCGTTGTGTTAGAGGGGTGTGGTGGGAGTATGAGTAACGTAGTCATAATCGTGGATCCGTTTTGAGTAACTTTCGTATACAAAGTGTTTTGATCCGGGCAATTTTTATCGGTACCGGGAATTTTCGACAGACGGCCCGAAGGGGGGGAAATGTTGATGTTCGGTAAGTTAGAGGGGGCTGGTAGACATACGGATAGCGTATACGTATTCGTGATATTTTTCTGATCAATTTTGATGTATAAAGTTTTTGAATCCGACTTACGGTTTAAAAGATATTCAATTTTTAAAGTTTTTATCATTTTAAATCATTTTTAGAATTTATTTTATTAAATATTTAAACATTATCCACAACAGTGGAGTTGACTGGGTCAAACCTGACAGAGGGGACCCACATGTCATAGACTGGAGCCGTTGACTGGTCAACTGACCAGTGGGTCCCATGTGTAAGTGACCCAGGGATTAACAAAAGCTTTTAATTTAACCAAATGGATGGGGCCCAGCTGTAAGTGACACAATGACTTAATGATCTGATTAAATCTAATCAAAGAGTATTTAGTGGCTGGACCCACATGTCATACACTGTCTAGCTATTAGTTTATTCTAACCAGTTTAATTGGGGGGGGCACAGGTCATATGCATAGGGGGGTTTTATTTCTCTGTTAAACATAACAGCTGTTAGTTAAGGGGGTGGGGCCTACATGTAATAGACATAGGGGGAGGGGTTAGCCCCAAATGACCCCGGCCATGTCGGCCGGCCGGCGGCTCAACGCCGGTGGTCACTGATGACCACGGCGAAGCCCGCGGTGGCCACGGGAAGGGCCCCTCGGGGCGTCAAAGTGACGCCCGCACCCAGCCGCGTCGAATGGAACCCGCGGGGCAGGCTGTGGTGGCCGGAACCGGGCGGCGCAACAACGACGAGCAGCGGCCGGAATCGGGCGTGGATGGGACGGTGAACTACGGCGCGGATTTGAGCGCAACAAGGGGAAAAATGATGAGAGCCTCACCAGAGAGCGCGAGGAGGGGTTTTGGGAGGTCGTGGTCTCGGTGGCGCGAAGGCGACGACGCATTTGCCGCCGGTTGCCGGCGACGGAGGGGAAGAAGAGGGCTCCGGCCAAGGGGTTCCTCAGGCTAATTGCTCGCGGGGGCAGACGCGGACGAGCACGGCGGAGGTCATGGACACGTCGGGGAGGGTTGCGTCGGCCGTTGGCCGCGTCCTCGGCGACGTTGGTCTCGGGCGCGGCTTGGGGCCGTCGAGTGCGAGGGGGGAAATGGAACGGGGCTCCGTCGATCTAGGGTTTTCCTGGGCCCAGGGGGAGACCCGGGGGACTTATCACAGCCGGCGGCCCGGCGTGGCATGGCCTGCGTGGATGACCGACACGGCGCCACTGTGTACGGGAGGAGGAAGATGAGTGAGGGGGTGGGCTGGGCCAGTTGGGCCGGGGGGGAGAGGAGAGGGGTGGAGGAGGCTTCTGCCCATGGGCGAGGGATATGATAGTTTTCTTTTCTTTTCCTTTCTATTTATAATTTGTTTAGATAATATTTGAATTTATTCAATAGTGAAACTTGCACCAGTATTTGCATTGCATTATATTACACTTCTAGAAAAAGTTTGGTATAAAAATAAAATCATTTGAATATGGTTATTTATTTTAAAAGGCTTATATGGGGTTGTCTAGCATTGTTATTATTTATTTAAATTACCTACACATTTTAATAAATTCCTTTTCCTATTTTAGCATGACCCATTGATTATTAGATATTTTATAATTATTTTTCCATATATTTTTAGTTCATTTAAAATTCCCACTTGTTTATTTTATTCCATGGCAATTTAATAATTCCCAACTATTGTTTTTATTTTAAATATTATTCCTTTATATTACTATACCATTTTAATAAAACAACCATTTCTATATTATCATGGCCTAAGATTGCTAGGAATTTTATTTAATATGTTTCATTAACTTTGGTTTAACTATGATTTCCATTTATATATTAATTTTCAAAACAATTGTGATAACCCCACAACATTGGTTCCATCATTAACATTGACTTGTGATTATTCACGTGGCTAGTTGGATTTGGTTTAACCATGGCCAAGTTGATTGACATGCATCCACAATCCTTGGAGCAATTTTATAATTTGAAAATTTTATCAGGGTGAGAAACTGACAGAGCCATGATCAAAGGTGATCATGGCTTGATCATCAACAGTAATGATCACTAACAGTGGAATCACTGTAGTGATTACTGTTACTGATTCTGAGGGTGTTACAAATCTCCACCACTACAAAAAATTCTCGTCCCGAGAATTAAAAGTAGTGCAAGGGGTAGAGTTTCGGATTTGCCTCCTAACAAATCTTCTGGTTCCTGTTGTCCTACTCGAAGAAATTAATCCTTCACGTTGAGGCCTTCACTGGACTGTATCGGTGCTTCTCGATGGGGTTTTATCCTTTCGTCGGGGGCTTCATCGCACTTACGAAGAGGGTAAGAGGTAAGGCTTAAGGGGGGGGTCGGATCGATACAAGATTAATCAAATGGGGTTGCTCAAGGTTATGGGGTACAAAGTCCTTCCGAGTTTAATCTCAGGGAGGTACATCGTGAGAAGTTTTAAGCGGATAGGCACGTATTCGATGCCGATGACGGAAGATGGAAAAGGGGCCCCGATCTTCAGACACAATCACGGAGTCTGATATCGGATGGAATATCACAAGGTCGGTGACAAGAGTCAGGTTTCGGTCCTGTGGAACTGCGGGTTATGGGCCCACAGGAGGTAAGAAGGGTGGCGACATTCCATGGGAGCGCGAGGCAAGGTTTGTCAGAGAACAACTTGTCAACTATGTCGGCAACATCATCAGTGCCAAGGGCGAGGGACGAAGAGAACCATTATCCTGCTCGTTAAGACGAGGCGGACCAATTGGCAAAGTTCCCGTCCATCGGTGGTCACCGAAAAGCCATCAACAATCGTAACTGGTTGTACAGACAATGTAGCACACCAAAGTGTTTACATAAGCAGGGAGTTTCACTGCTTAGGTAAGATACATTACAAGAAAGGTTAAACAGACCAATGGAAAGGAAAATGTGATGATACACAAGTATGAGGTGTATATCTTTCCCAAGGGAAAGTAGAGCACGATGTACACGACCAAGTTGTATTGGCACGGAGACAAGGTAGGTTGTCGACAATAACGCAAATCATCGAGGGGCATGGAGGGTATTTCACACGATGAATCCAATTGACACATGAAAGAAGCCACGTAAGCTTAGTCGGATAATAATCCACCAAAGGTCGGGTGGTTCGCAAAGAATCTGATGTGAGTATCGGCACTCAACCAGAAGGGGAAAGGACGCGAAGGCATCGGGTGACAGAAGCACCGGAATAACTTGATTCTTAAGTACAAGGAAATTGTGATTTCCAGAACGGGAGGTGGATGCAATCATCCATACGGACTTATCGGTGGCAGGGGATTGCAAAGGCGATGAACACGCAGGTTCTCGGAAATTTATCAGAGAGTAATCGTCGGGATCTTCAGGTGAATCGGGCAATCATCGAGAATGCAGAGCTCTCTGGAAGGAAGGAGGTACGAGAACCTAAAGTCAGTGTTAATAAAACTTTACCAGCAAGGATAAGAGAGCAGAGTCCCAGAGCATAGGTACGGAGAAAAAGATCCTAATACCATAGATATCACACGTAGTGACATCGATGTGGGCCTGTAAGCCAAACATTAAGTTAGCAAGTAGTTTCGCAAATACTAGACTCGACTTCGACCAAGGAGTGGTTAGGGGCTTCCTACAGGCAGTCGGCTCTGATACCAACTTGTGACGCCCCCAAAATCAGACCGTGTACACTAATTATACACGCAAGGTACACGATCGAGATTAAGGACTCACGATGAGATATCACAACACAACTCTACAAATAAAATAATACAAGCTGTTTAATACAAGCCAGGGGCCACGAGGGCTCGAATACAACAGCTCGACAGCACAAAGTCAGCGGAAGCAATAGTATCTGAGTACAGACACCAGGATACAAGGTTGCCTTAAGAAGGCTAGCACAAATATCAACAACGATCGAAAAGGCGAGGCCTCCTGCCTGGGAACCTCCAAGCTACTCCTGGTCAACGGGGAACTCGACGTCGTAGAAGGCATCGGGGATCTTCACGTTGCGGTGGTCGGCATCGGGAACTCCTGCTCCTGGACTCCAACGTCGACTGCAGCGGCCGATCAGGCAAAACAGTAAAGGAAATAAAGCAGGTGAGTATCTAGTATACCCGCGAGTCTTACGTCCGCTACTAAGCATTATGCATTGTATCAACGGATAGAAGAGGCTGTATATAGTGGACTGAAAAACAGAAATCCAGAGCAAGGGTAAGAAGCTAGGCCTATCGAAGACTAGCGTCTTCCGACGATGTCTTGCAGCATGAGGTAAGAATCAGCCAACAGTTTATATAAAGCATAAAGTAACAATGCAGCAGAAGTTTCTGCAGCATTGTATAATAATAAGTTTTAATAATTAGCAATGCCTCCGAGTTCACCTCCTCGACATCCCCGCGAGGAAGAAAACCCGGAACCATACAATTTAATAATAATAGTTTCTAGTGGTAAGATCCAGCTTCAGCATAAAGCGTCCGGTTACCGTGGACACGGCTATTCGAATAGATTAATCCTCCCTGCAGGGGTGCACTTGTGTTACGCTACACGCACGGATCTCCAGGGTGGCGGGAACCTTGTTAGGGAACGCTCCACCGAGGCTATCCGACACTTCATAGCCCATCTTTCAAACTCAACAGAGAGGTCATCCGCCGGACTATATCCTATGTACGTGGGGCTTTGGACCCTAACCCCGGCGTACTCCTGCACGGTGCGAGGCTAGCCGGTGAAGTTAAATCAAAGCAAATACAAATCACACTGCCGCGGCAAATAAGACAACACCACTTCCCGGCGCAGGCCGCGGTACTGCTGACGTCTGAAAAGTCCTCGGACGACACTACGAAGCAGAGGAGCCCATAACTCGTAATTCCCACGGGTAGGTAGTGTGTACATGGCATATAGCCAACTCAAGACATTCACTGAATCATTTAGCATTTTAATTAACCTGCGTGACAACCGTTATCGTTGCCTCGACTTAACGGACCCGCGGACAACGACAGCAGCCAGGACCACCAGTACATCGGTGCCTGCCCCGTCGTCCCACCAAGTCACTGCGGTTACCAACAAGGTGAACCGTCTCCTTACCTTGTCTCGCGTGTGCTCCTGGAGGAGCTCGACTTTTGTGGTTTGGTAACTCTCGCGGCCAACGACCAGGGGCCAAGCACACCGGTACACTGGTCGTACCCTCCCTGTCGTCCCGTCGCAATACCACTCGCGGGCACCGTTGGGTCGCCCGACTTCTTACCTTTCAGGACACCAGTTGGTTCGAGTTCCTACCATTAAGTGAAACCAGGAGGTATCACCCTCGATGGCAGACTTAAAAAGGTTTGACAGAGACATCAGCGGAATGAACTAAAGAGGTAAACCTCGTATCATCCCGGTGATGCTACGCTACTGAGCCGATGAGAGTGAAATACGAGTCCATTCCACTCGTAAGTCAAAGTCAAAGCGACTTGGCACAGTCTCGCTGTTGTAGGTTCCCTAGGATGTCTGCATTGATCCGTACCTGTTGCAGTTGTAATATATCATTTCCGCGATCACTCCCAAAGTGATCACGACCCGCTATTCTAAACCTAACTAACAATGCGCAGGGTTTACTGCTGAATAATGCATAAGTAATAATAGGCAGCATAGGATTAAAGGAAGGTACATCAAGGGGAACAATGACAGGTTATGCAATTGAATAGGTAAGCAACGTAGCAGCAGCAGTAACAATGCCTAGTGCAAGAAATGTACGGAAAGATAGGCGATATCTGGGGAAGAGAATGGCTCTGCTTGCTTGTAAGGTCGGTAGTAGCGGTACGGTCGTCGACGAAGTAGTCGTACTCGGCAACGCTGTCGTCGGCGGCAGCATCGGGGTCTACCGGAGATAAGGGGGGAAGAAACAGTAAATACACAACAAGCATATACAAACAGATGCATGACATGACAGATGAAAGGTTAACTGTATTCTAACGCAGTGCAATGCACATTGCTCGGAACGGAAATTCATCTGGGAGAGGAACTACCGGATCCGGGTGATTACCGGACAGTGTGTCCGGAGGGGGAGGGGATCAAGCCGGAGGTGTCGTGGACATCCGACACATGTGTGGGTGGTGTATCCAGGTTAGTTGATCTATTCCGAACAACTTTCGTGTTCAGAATAAATCCATCCGGAGAGTTTATCGGTATCGGGCAATTATTAGACTGACGGTACCGGGGGGGACGGTTCGATGTTCGTTGTGTTAGAGGGGTGTGGTGGGAGTATGAGTAACGTATTCATAATTGTGGATCCGTTCTGAGTAACTTTCGTATACAAAGTATTTTGATCCGGGCAATTTTTATCGGTATCGGGAATTTCGACAGACGGCCCGAAGGGGGGGAAATGTCGATGTTCGGTAAGTTAGAGGGGGGTGGTAGACATACGGATAGCGTATACGTATTCGTGATATTTTTCTGATCAAGTTTGATGTATAAAGTTTTTGAATCCAACTTACGGTTTAAAAGATATTCAATTTTTAAAGTTTTTATCATTTTAAATCATTTTTAGAATTTCTTTTATTAAATATATAAACATTATCCACAACAATGGAGTTGACTGGGTCAAACCTGACAGAGGGGACCCACATGTCATAGGCTGGAGCCTTTGACTGGTCAACTGACCAGTGGGTCCCATGTGTAAGTGACCCAAGGATTAACAAAAGCTTTTAATTTAACCAAATGGATGGGGCCCAGCTGTAAGTGACACAATGACTTAATGATCTGATTAAATCTAATCAAAGAGTATTTAGTGGCTGGACCCACATGTCATACACTGTCTAGCTATTAGTTTATTCTAACCAGTTTAATTGGGGGGGGGGCACAGGTCATATGCATAGGGGGGTTTTATTTCTCTGTTAAACATAACAGCTGTTAGTTAAGGGGGTGGGGCCTACATGTAATAGACATAGGGGGAGGGGTTAGCCCCAAATGACCCCGGCCATGTCGGCCGGCCGGCGGCTCAACGCCGGTGGTCACTGATGACCACGGCGGAGCCCGCGGTTCTGGCCACGGGAAGGGCCCCTCGGGGCGTCAAAGTGACGCCCGCACCCAGCCGCGTCGAATGGAACCCGCGGGGCAGGCTGTGGTGGCCGGAACCGGGCGGCGCAACGACGACGAGCAGCGGCCGGAATCGTGCGTGGATGCGACGGTGAACTACGGCGCGGATTTGAGCGCAACAAGGGGAAAATAATGAGAGCCTCACCAGAGAGCGCGAGGAGGGGTTTTGGGAGGTCGTGGTCTCGGTGGCGCGAAGGAGACGACGCATTTGCCGCCGGTTGCCGGCGACGGAGGGGAAGAAGAGGGCTCCGGACAAGGGGTTCCTCAGGCTAATTGCTCGCGGGGGCAGACGCGGACGAGCACGACGGAGGTCATGGACACGTCGGGGAGGGTTGCGTCGGCCGTTGGCCGCGTCCACGACGACGTTGGTCTCGGGCGCGGCTTGGGGCCGTCGAGTGCGAGGGGGGAAATGGAACGGGGCTCCGTCGATCTAGGGTTTTCCTGGGCCCAGGGGGCGACCCGGGGGACTTATCACAGCCGGCGGCCGCGGGATGGCCGCCACGGCGGCCCGGCGTGGCGTGGCCTGCGTGGATGACCGCCACGGCGCCACTATGTACGGGAGGAGGAAGATGAGTGAGGGGGTGGGCTGGGCCAGTTGGGCCAGGGGGGAGAGGAGAGGGGTGGAGGAGGCTTCTTCCCATGGGCGAGGGATATGATAGTTTTCTGTTCTTTTCCTTTCTATTTATAATTTGTTTAGATAATATTTGAATTTATTCAACAGTGAAACTTGCACCAGTATTTGCATTGCATTATATTACACTGCTAGAAAAATTTTGGTATAAAAATAAAATCATTTGAATATGGTTATTTATTTTAAAAGGCTTATATGGGGTTGTCTAGCATTGTTATTATTTATTTAAATTACCTACACATTTTAATAAATTCCTTTTCCTATTTTAGCATGACCCATTGATTATTGATATTTTATAATTATTTTTCCATAAATTTTTAGTTCATTTAAAATTCCCACTTGTTTATTTTATTCCATGGCAATTTAATAATTCCCAACTATTGTTTTTATTTTAAATATTATTCCTTTATATTACTATACCATTTTAATAAAACAACCATTTCTATATTATCATGGCCTAAGATTGCTAGGCATTTTATTTAATATGTTTCATTAACTTTGGTTTAACTATGATTTCCATTTATATATTAATTTTCAAAACAATTGTGATAACCCCACAACATTGGTTCCATCATTAACATTGACTTGTGATTATTCACATGGCTAGTTGGATTTGGTTTAACCATGGCCAAGTTGATTGACATGCATCCACAATCCTTGGAGCAATTTTATAATTTGAAATTTTTATCAGGGTGAGAAACTGACAGAGCCATGATCAAAGGTGATCATGGCTTGATCATCAACAGTAATGATCACTAACAGTGGAATCACTGTAGTGATTACTTTTGCTGATTCTGAGGGTGTTACATACCTTCTCTGATGAAGACTCCCACTCCTCGAAGCAAGAAGATGATCCTCTCAACGACAGCGACCTTGATTTGCTTCAAGCGCCGATCGACTTCGATGAGCTGGAGTCACCGGCTTCGACCGAAGGAGATACTTCAGGAGATGCATCTTCTTCAGGCGAAGACAATCAGCAGGGTCCCCGGGTTGCTGCTAACGCATAGACGCTCTTGCTCTGCCTCTCCACCTTTTGTCCAATTATTGACAAAAAGGGGGAGAAAGTAGCATCGAGTGAGTTTAGATTCGCTGCAGGGTTTAGGGATTTGATTCGATCTTTTGCGTGTTAAGTTACGACAAACTTTCCATTCACTTCGATTGGGTTGTAACTTAAGTTTTACTTCGGTTGTGAACTGATACACCTTATGTGTTAATAACCCCCGTGCTTGCAAGTTGCCCTCGTATCTTTTATCTTGCAGGTGGTTATTATCCTTTAAGTTCACAGGTCATTGGATGATTGCATATTCTTCAAGACAAATGTTCCCTATATGCAATTGATTCACTAAGATATGTGTTAGGCTTCCCATCAATGATATTCTTCATCAAGCATTCACTTCGATTATAAATCTTCGATGCTTGCATTCAGGGGGAGTCAAAGGCTTCATATCTTAGAGTTTGCTCTCAACTCAATTCAAAATTCCATATCTGTTATCGATACCTGTTTTTTCAACAATAGTCCAAAAAGGGGCAGATTGTAAGAGCAAAGTTATACCCCCATGAGTTTTGGATATTGTTGGGCAAAACAGTGGAGCAACTAACAAGTTTTCTAGTGTAAAACAGATGGTTAGGTTCCTGAAGTTATAGGTTGGTGATAAAGCTTCAACGAAGATTTACACTTTTACTGAAGCATATCCTCTGGAGTGAAGCACATCACGGATGTCGACCCCTAAAAAGATAAGGAATCCTGAAGCACGTCTCATCGAAGAAGATGACCAAGATGGCGCAAGACTTAGTAGTTTTTGCGTAGTTCTTTTTCACTTCTTTGAGTCGTAGGAAAAACCGTACTATCAAGAGGGGTTTAGAAAATTTACTCCGAAGGTTTTGGTGAAAAGACTCAGATCGAATCCAAACCAGTGAGAAGCCAGAGTTGAGAAATCTCATGTGCACTAGGTAATGCTTCACCAGCGAAGACTTAGTTCTTTCGGCTACTGAAGCAAAACCAAGTCCGTGAGTCAGCTTTACTTGGACCGCAAGTAAAGTTGCGCTTTGATTGGAAATATGACCGTTGGGGACAGGTGTCAAGCTGTCACATCGGGTCACTTCAGTCATTTCGCACATTGGGATTGCCACCTATAAATACGCCACCCCCGCCCTCATTGGCCGGTGGCTGCTCCGAGATTATTTTCCTTACAGTGAAAGAGAGAGAGCAACCCCACCGAAGCAAACCAAAAACCCATCCACCGAAGCATAAGTCCTATTGATCTGAGTTGATTCATTATGACTTAGGAAGAAGTTTGCTAGCCTTTTTATCTTGGAGAACTGCAATTTTCTTTCTCGACGACATTTTTGGGGGTCGTCTTCCGTCAAAGGCTTCGGTAATGATATGTAGCTTCGCTGCAGTGAGTTTTCCTTCGATCTTTTACGTCCAAACTCCATTCTTTCAGAATCTAAGTATTTGTTTATACTCGAAAACAATATTAGTTGCACTACTGCGTTGTCCAACAATCTCCAAAACCTTCGGGGACAAAACTTGCTTTTACAATCGCCCCCTTTTTAGACGATTGTTGACAAAACATGCATCGATAAATAATTGAAGAGTTTTGAGTTTTCGATGGAAAACCGGTCCTAAGATCGATGATATACCCCCCCTTGATGTACGCACGGAAGATGTAAATTTCAAGTGAAGTGCATATTTGACAAGAGTTGAGTCGATGGAAAAACATCATAATCTTAGCGAGCAAGATTGCAGTCCAAATAATATTCAATGAAATATATGCAATATCCTCGAATAACCTGTGAACATATGTGAACATATGTGAAACCGGTGCTAATAACTTCCTGCAAAAGGTTAAGTATCGCATGAAGCAGATAGATATTTTACGATAAAATAGCAGTTCACAGACCTACTTAGAGTTAGTTACAACCAGATCAAATATGAATCGAATGTTTGTTGAAACCACTCAGAAACTCAAAGTTTAAAAGTTCAACGACCAAAAAAGCAAAGCCCTTAACCCCGATAGAAAACTAATTTCTTCGATGCCACTACATCTCCCCCTTTTGTCACAACGTACAAAAAGTCGAGAGAATAGGGTCGAAAGAAATCCCTACTCGCTTGGGCGGCACTGGCGACGTCGAGAAGATTCCGCGATCGTTGAAGGATGTCAGATGGGGCGACCGCCTCGAGGTGTAATCTTCGTCCTGAAAGAATGCTGATCACCAAATGTGTCCAACTGCGATTCAGGAGGAGTCTGAGGGCTTCACGGAAGGGGAGAGTAAACTCTCGGTTGGCGCCTTGGTTCTTGCTCGGGTCGGAGTTGGAGGAAATAGTGTTCAAGTTGATGTGATAATAATCATCGACACTGATGACATCCATGTTCTTCGGCAGTAGAGGAATGGTAAAATCTGGTCGATCCACACGATCATCATTGGTCCATTGCCGTGCAGATGCGAAGGATATTCTTCAAATCCGGAGCGCTGCAGCTGACCGAGGGAATTGAGCTTGCGCAGTCCTTTCCAATCCCGGCGAAGGAATTCACACAGAAGCTGATTATTGTTCATTGTGATGTTGCTCATATGGTTTATTTCATCCATCATCTTCTGTTTCTTCCGGAAATCTTGGTCGATGTGATGCTGAAGCATTTGCTGAGACTGAAGAGATACTTCCATGTGGTGCACTGGATTGATGAACTTTGAGAGAATATTACGTTCAGTCATATATTCTCGGATGCCAGTGTGCTCAGCAAATTGATCGTTGGGTCGAGAAATAATCTGCAACACTTCTCTCACTTGTGGAGTAAAGATTTTTGGGTAAATAGACACGGGGAATGGCACGTCCCGAGGGTAATTGCAGATGGCCGTCAGCCCGGGTACATATGGCTTGTGAGAATTATGATCATCAGCACAGGAAACCATCGTACGAATGAAGTAGTCTTCAAAATCAAAGGGATGACCATGGACTAACTTCATCAGAGCAAGTTGCACATTATTGGGGATGGGAAATTTGTCGTGCACATCAAGCATGGGCATCAAAGTCTTGGACAGAATATAAAATTAGGACTTGGCTTCAAAGACTAAGTTCTTGGGCATTGGCTCAGTGGGGTAGTGATCTCCCACGACATCTGGATTCATCAGCGTTGGAAATTCAGCAGGAGTTGGAGCAGGCAGATCATGCAGCTTGTGTGGTAATCCTTCAAAACGAGGCAAGTTGAGCACTGCCAGAAATTCATCAACAGTCATGTGGAACACTTTGCCTTGAATCATGTAATCAAACTTCTAAGTCTTCGAGTTTTCTGGATCACCAGTGAAATAAAGTGTGGCATAGAACTGCTTGATGAGCTCTGGATTATATCTAGAATTGAGAGCAAACATCATGTGAGCATGAAGACCATCAATTGTTTCGGCAACATTCTCGAAACATGATGTGGTGTACACTGAAGGCATATCAAGATATTGATGTTGAAAAACTCTGGCCTTGTTGTAAAGCACTCGAGTGTAATAGATGGCTTGCTCCTGGGTCCAAACCAAAGAGAATATGCTTTCCTTGGGTTCTCGTAGTGATTTCGCCCGAAAAAAATGGCTTGTGTTCACGGCTTTTGAAGATAGGACCTCATTGCGGGACATCGAGGTGGAACAAAGACAACATTTCTCTCGGATGAGTAGAGTGAAGTAGCTCATCGACCGGAAATACTTCATCTGCATTGGCTGGCATCTATAGAACGGGTTCAACAGGGCGAGGAAATGAAGATGGAACATTGACAATGTCCTGAGTTGGGATAGCTGCAGGAGCATTTTCCTCGGCTTGCTCATCTACGACATCTCCTTTGTCGGCATTTGCATTCTACTCGGCCTCTTCAGTCTCCATGGCGTCGAGATCTTCATCAAGTTGTGCAAAAGCATCTAGCATTTCTTCGGTCGAAGAATTTGAGGAAGATGAGGAGCTATCAGATGAACTGGAGTGAGATGAACTTTCTTCTTCGGTAGCAGCCTCTTCTGGTGCAGGAGGTGCCTCTTGGCGAGATGAAATCGTGGTCACATCCACGTCTGTATCTTCTCCTTCGTGCATCGTTTGGGTAGAGGGGTAATCCTTCTGCACCGATGGAACTATGGCAGGTGGTTCTTGCTCAACCTGAGCATTTTTCTCGGTCTCAACTTGAGCCTGGGGCTTGACAGCTGGGGTGGAAGAGGTAATGACTTGTCGAGGTGATGGTGGGTTGGGTGGTGGTGATGAGGCTTTTGGTGGAGTGGGTTGACGTGGAGGTCGAGTTTGTTGGCGAGGTGGAGGAGTGGCTTGGCGAGGTGGTGGCGTTTTTTATCGGGGTGGAGTGGGTTGTTCGGCTGGGGCAGGTACAGTTTCTTGTCGAGCTGGTGCAGCATCGACTACGACAGACTTCTTCTTGGCTATTTTCTCGATCTCTGGCGTCCCACGCACAAAGGATGGGGCAGTGGACTTTCTCTTTCGAAATTGTCTCTTGGTGAGGGCAGCATTGTGCTCTTGGCACATATCTGTCACAATCTGTCGAACCTTGTCGTTGACAGCAGTGATATTTTCTTTATGTGCTCTCCTTGAAGCAGCAAGTGTAGCAAGCTTGGACTTGAAAATCTGTCGAGACTGAAGGTCCTTAGTTTCTTCTCGAAGCTGCTGTGTATAGAATATTTCTTGCTCGCGATCTTTTCGGTCTTGGCAGAGATAACCATCCCATCAACGTATGTAGCGAGCAACTCGGTCTTGAATCTCAGCAGGAACGTCATCCTTGGGAGTTACTTTGCTGGGGGGTGGTGTCCATACGCCAAAGAACGTTTGAAATCTGAACTGCATCCCATGCAGCATTGGAAGTTGAATCTCCTTCGTTGGAGCTTTATTCATTGGAACGAGGGTCGGGCATAAATGGTGCGACAGGAGCAGGAGCAGGGGAAGCTCGAGGGACTGGAGCATCCTGAGACTTCTGCCTAGCCTCCTTGGCTTTCCTTTCGGCCTTCTTGGTGGCCTTAGCAGCAGCAACCGGTTTTGTTACGGCACTGGGAGCTGCATCTTTCTCCTTCGTGACTGTGGGAGTCACAACCTTCTCGGTGGCACTAGGGGCCACGACTTTTTCTTTCTGGGTACTGGGGGCTGGAATTCCTTTGATCTGACGTCTTTACTTCTCATTAACCAGATGTAATATGACCAATTGTTGAGCAAACTTTGCCTTCTTGTCCTCGTGCTGGCTATGGAAATTGAGAAGCTTAGACTTTATCAAGTCTTGAGCCTCAAGTTCCTGTTGCTTGGCCAACCTTTCCTTACGCTGGATAAGGGTTTCACCATCTTCGGCCACTTGGTCTTGATTTCCCTTGGGCCTGGCCGAGGGTTTTGTCGACGTGGGGGCACCAGAGGTGTATAGGAAATTGGCGGATCAATGACTAAATTAGTCATGTCAATAGTTGCTCGAGGAACTGCAGTAGCAGGCTCCTGGATCCTAATGCCCTTGATGCTCGGTTTCCTTTTCAGAGGAATATCCTCGACATCAGCCTCAGTGCCAGGGTCTTGATGCTCGGCGCTGACTACTTCTTCGTCAGAAGTTTCTTCTGGTGGGGAAGAAACTATGAACTTTTTCTGTCGCTTGGCTGATTTCTTGCCAGCCTTCGACTTGGTGCTTGGACCAACATCCTCGACAAATCCTTCTTTTCCCTCAGCAGCAGCCTTCCTGGCTTTAGCTTTCTTAATTTTTTTCGCTCGTTAAGCTCGAGCAGCAACCAACTCTTTAAAATCATCAGGGGTTTTGAGAGTGGATGGGTGAGCATTGGGTGGAGGACGAGGTCTATTTGCTTTCGTCCACTTGGGCCTCCACGACTTCACATCATACCATGGGTTCTTCAGAGCAAATGACCTCTCCCATCGAGGGCTAATCTCCTTCTATTCATACCATCGAAGTGCTTGAAGCCTTCGAATCTCTTCCAATCTGTTTTCTCTCGTTCGAGCATCTTGAACAGAGCCTCTAGGAGTTCACAGATTCTTCTCAATAATCAAGTCCT
This sequence comes from Bromus sterilis, assembly GCA_950022295.1. Classification (NCBI taxonomy): domain Eukaryota; kingdom Viridiplantae; phylum Streptophyta; class Magnoliopsida; order Poales; family Poaceae; genus Bromus; species Bromus sterilis. The sequence goes on from OX465596.1 coordinate 239,517,901, forward strand.
CAGACAGGCCTTCAGAATTGTTGGTGATTTTTGTACGGCCTCCTACATGCTTGGGTTCCTTGAAGTTTCCTTCGTTCTCAGGAATTTTCCTGAGAAATAGATAGCTACGAGGGAAAAGATAGACAAGTTGTGAACATGTACCAACTGCTTTCAAGGAAAATCATTTTGAGCAGTAATCATATAGAGGGATTTATGTTGAAGCAAATTTTCATGGAAGTGCAAGGCTAGATTTTCATCGGGTGCAAATCTAACGAAGGACTGGTATGAAAGAATTGCTCAAGGGGTAAATCTATCGATATGAATCTGTGAGATTTTCCTAAGTGAGAAATTCAGAGGGATTTCTTACCTAGATCGGATGGGAAATCGACAGAGAACACTAGAAACAGATTTCCCCAAGCTCAATGATCCGAACGGATCAAACAGACCTAATGAAAACAAGAGAAAATCAAGAACAAATCTAGGGCTCGATGAACAGATCGGAGAGGAATCGAGTCTAGAGCTTCACATACCCTAACTTGGAGATGTGTGAAGGCTACGGTGGCGCGGTTGAAGATCCTCGTCGACGGGAAAGCCTCCGGCGAATTCCTTCCGACAGCGAAGCGGCGAGGGAATCGACGGCAACGGAACAACATTACGGCGCGCGAGAGCTCGGGTGCGAGGTGGGAGAGACGAAGTCGAGGAAGTGGAGGACTTGTGCCGGTGGGGGTGGATCAGTATTTATATGGGAGGGGTCTAACGAAACCGCCAAATCTGATCCAATGACGCAGATCTCGCGTCTCTACGAATTCAACGGACGGATTTTGTGGCGGTAATTGCGGAAAAATTCCAACGAACCGAAAGAAAGTTGCTCCACGTCCGAGAACAAACTCATCGAACATCGAGTATAAAAGTAGATAAAAGTTCGACAGAAACTCCTTCGGAATCAATGACATTCGAAGGGAATCTTAATCGAGTACAAATATACATGTTCACGAAAGAATAGCAAGGATGGGGTAGGGATAGAATAGAAGGAAAACAGGGTCTGATACTTAATCAATCCGAGAGAAAACGAACGACAAGAAAAACTCGGAGATATAAGTGTATAGGACAACACCAAACGAATAAAAACACAAACGAAAAAGAAAGATAACTAAAAAACCAACGAAAGTAAACTACTTCTAGAAAGTAAATGTGGGCACCCTGGACTATATGTCTGAAGCGACCAGTGGTGTATACAGTCATGCTCCCATGATCAGTCCGCATGACACACAACTCGACATGGATATCATAGTCTCAATGTTCATACAATACCGAATACAAGTCATACATCAATAAAGTCTTACATGGCCTCACCCGGCTCAAATAGCAGCGGAAAAGAAAAAGCATCAAGGGTAGGGACGACACAATCCACAGGGTAGATCAGAGCATAACACGTCCTAGTAGTCTCCGGTAGCATCTTCGTCATATACATGCTCCTCCAAGCCTGGCCGATGGAATAACCAGGGACAAAGCCGTCAGTACATACAAAGTACTCGCAAACCACCTAAAGAACGAAACAAAGTTTTTCATACGAAAATAATAGGATGGCTATATGGTGGAGTTTTTCATAGGGATTTTCTATCTACTCAAGATCATTATTAAGTTGGAAAAATCTTAACACTTGGCAGATTTTATTTCCCCACAATGCACTTGGATAAGTCAAGTCCAACCTTTTTCCAACAATAACAACATCATCGTCGCGATCCATAAACTCGGTACCGGGCTTTCTCATCTATTCCCCACAAAGTGTGGCCTCACTAGCTGTCCATGACCGTGGACTCCGGCTACTCGAATAGATTTACACTCTGCAGAGGTTGTACACTTTACCCACCACATTCGATACATCCGGCGTGTGTCCCCACGGATCGTCATACTTCAGTATGCGGGTCTCGGATAATCGACCATAGTTTTCCCCTTGTCTTCCCTAGTACAGGTGAATCCACCCCTTGTGCACTACATAGACTTTCCGTGTGACAGATCATGCTCCTCTTGGACCCAAGCCTGCACCGTAGTCGAAGACCACCAAGGTTCCGTCCAACACTAAGCCTAGCGAATTTCACCCATCGAATTCGAGGGCTATCGGATTCGTGGAATCACGCATCCATGTGTAGTTATAGGACCCCCTTTCTAAGACAAACAAGCTTCCAACTAGCCATGTCCCATACCAGAGTATAGTGGTTGTACTGTAATGCTAGATTTTTGGCGGCACATATAGAGAGTCCCTCTAGACTTTGTCCATGTCCGACGATGTTCCACAATCCCGGCTATACCACCTTCTTAGGTGTATGACGTACCAAATAGGATGAAGTATGACTTTCCAAGTTGTTATGTAATGCTAAATACTAGAGCTGAGTGATGGTCTCGACAGAATGCCGGGATCATCGGGGTTCTACTTAGTTTTTCCCAAATAGGTAGGCTATGGGGTGGTGTGGAGTTTTTCTAATATAACTAATACAATCCTATAATACTAGCATCCTACAATATAAATGATACAAAGAAAGTAAAAATGGGTAAAGCAGTGGTTGAGTTTTGACGATGGCTTGCCTTCCTCGGCGAGGTACCCTGGATCTGCTTCTTTGGCGGCTAGGGAGGAGTCTTCACCTGCAACGTACGGCGTATCGTCTACACATTGCGGAAGAAACAAATTCACCATTACAACAGGGCAAAAACAAACAAGGCACACAACACTCAACTTCACCATCAAACAACAAGTAATTAAAGAACCATTTGTACTAGCATTGAAATACTAAGTCAACACCTCAAAGTTGAATACCACAACAAGGCATTGGAATAAATTTAATAGGATTACCACAACAAGATTATATTAAAGTAATTCTTAACTTAAGTTATGTTAAGTTATTCACTAACAACTTATTAACTTCTTTTATTTCCATAACCAAGTTCATAGCAATAACCTACTGACCAAATGCTAGTTTAATATTAAACTAACAATAAAATAGTACTAACATAAGTTACATAGGAAATAAACTAGCCATATTAATAATAATAATAAAAGGGGTTAAAAATTTATGTAAGCCAAATAATATTCTACACATACAGAAAAATCAAGAATATTCACAGGAGTATATACAAATCAACATTTCATTTTTAGGGTTTACCGGGAATTGATTAAAACTATTCTTAGCTGCTAAAAAGCACAACTAACTAGTTTAAACTAAAGCAATTAATTTGATACTGCATAAAAATTATTCTCAGCATACAGAAAAATAAAACACAATTTTCTAAGCCACACAAAATTTATTTCATAATTTTCTGAGCTACGGTTATTTGTTTAGAATTATTTAAGTGATGCAGTTTAAAACAAAAGAGAAAGGCTTAGCAGGCCGGCCCGGCTATCTGGCGCACACGGGCACTGTTTTTTTTTAAACGGGCCGAGCCCAGCACAGCGCAGTAGTAAGTTTTTTTAAAAACGAAAGGGTATGGGGCTCCCTGGGCCATTAGATCTAGGAAGATCGGACGGCCAGGGGCCCTTCTTCTAGCTCGGGCGGACGGGGAGCTCGGGAGAGCTCCCATGGTGAACAGGGGGCGGGCTAGCCTCGCCGGCGGCCCTCCGGTGGCCGGCGGCCGGCGACATGGGGCGAAGGAGGTAGGGGGCCCCTGGGGGGTTCCATTTTTGCCCAAAAACGGGGCATGTAACGCAAAAGATGGTGGCGGCCAAGCCGGCAAGACGGAGGTCGGCTGCTCACCGGGGGCGTCTCAGGCGGCGGTCGGCGACGGCGTGGGGTGGCGGGCGTGCGGGGCTCCGGTGGGGTTCCGTTTTTGATGGAAACGGAGGGCGGAGACGTCGGCGTGGAGGTCGGGCTCGGGGTAGACGAACGGGCAACTTGGGGCGGCGGCGCGGTACTCCTGGCGCGGCTCCTCGCCGGCGCTGACTCCGGCGAGAGGTGGCGGAGGCGGAGAGGCGCGACGGCCTCTCCCTCCTCTCCTTCTTCTTCTTCCTCCCTTCTTTCTTCTTCTTCTTCCTCCCTTCTTCCTTCTTCTTCTTCTTTTCTCCTTCTACGTGTGCTGGGGGTGGAGCGGGTTGTGGTGTTCGGGTGGAGTGGAGTGAGTGGCGAGGGAGAGGGCTGGGGGGGCTCGTTTTATAGCGAGGAGGGGAGGGGAGCGGGTGCTCTCGCCTCCTCGCCTACTGGGCAGACGAGGCGGTGAGGGCTTGCGTCATCGGGGGGCATCCTGATGACGTAAGGATGGGGGTGTCAAGCCGGCTGGAGAGAGAGAGAGAGAGATGGGCTGCAGCCTAGAGGGTGGGTTTCCTTTTTTTTGTACCAACAAAATCAGTTTTGCAAAACTTCTCCTTCGGTTTGGTTTAAATATGAAACGAAATCTTAAATTTTAAACCTCCAAAATAATTTATAAAGCTTCAATGGTATTATTCTAATTTATTTAGAATTTTTAAGATATTTTTAATTGGGTTAAAAATATTATTACTATTATAGTAATAGTAATAATTAAATTAGCAGTTTTGAAATATTTTTATTAAATACTTTCTACTATAGAGGTATTTTTCCTTATTTAAATGGTGAATTTATGTGCAAGAAAAACTTTATTTGGTGAAAATATTATTGATGCTAATATGCTATGGTGGTGATAAGTTGGTTGATCAATTTGTGTGGTATGATCTAATTATTTTTATTGGTTGATTCTTTTTGGCATGACCAGGGAAAACAAGTATGACATTATCATAAGGCAAGCATGTCATAACAACAAAGCATAAAGCAAGCATGACAGGGCAATTTTATTTGCATCACATCACAACTCTAGAAAGTTTTTGTTACCCCTATTTGTGCTACTCTAATAAGATGGTAATAAAAGTCGGGATGTGACAAACCTTCCCCCCTTAAAAGAATCTCGTCCCCGAGATTCACAAGCTAGTGAAGAGATGCGGGAAATCGCGCTTGAGGTAGTCCTCCCGTTCCCAGGTGGCTTCCTCCTCTGTGTGGTTTGTCCACTGGACCTTGTGGAACTTGATCGCGCTCTTTCGGGTGACTCGGGTGGCTTCTTCCAGGATATGAAGGGGTGTCTCGCAGTACGTGAGATCCTGGTTGATTTCCACCGCGCGATGATTGATGTTCTTGAAAAGATCGGACTTGTCCGGCACCTCCAGACATTTCCGGAGCTGCGAGACATGGAAGACATCGAGCACATCGGATAGCTCTGCTGGCAGTCTCAACTGATAGGCAACTTGGCCTCATCTGGCTATCACCTCGAACGGTCCGATGTATCGGGGTGCTAGCTTTCCCTTCACATGGAATCGTTGCATTCCTTTCAATGGGGTGACTCTGAGATACACAAAATCTCCAACTTCAAAAGTCACCTCTCGACGCTTGGGGTCGGCATAACTCTTCTGACGAGACTGAGCGGTCTTAAGACGCTCACGAATCAACTGGACCTGCTCTTCAGCCTCTTTCAGAACATCGGGTCCAAAAATCTTCCCTTCTCCGGTCTGAGACCAGTTCAGGGGCGTGCGACACTTCCTTCCATACAGAGCTTCAAATGGTGCCATCTGCAGACTTGACTGGTAGCTGTTGTTGTAGGAGAATTCTGCATAGGGCAAACAGTCCTCCCACTAGGAACCGTAGGCTAGAGCACATGAGCGGAGCATATCCTCTAATATCTGGTTCACTCGCTCAGTCTGGCCTCCAGTCTGCGGGTGATAGGCTATGCTGAATGTGAGCTTGGTTCCTAGTGCCTCCTGGAATTGCTTCTAGAACCTCGAGGTAAACTGGGTACCTCGGTCTGACACAATCTCCTTCGGAACTCCGTGCAAGCATACGATCCTCGACATGTACAATTCTGCCAGTTGGTCTCCTCGATAGGTGGTTCGCACTGGGATGAAGTGCGCTACCTTGGTGAGTCGATCGACGATAACCCAGATTGAGTCATGTCCTTTGCTCGACTTTGGTAGACCTGTGATGAAGTCCATGCCTATTTGTTCCCACTTCCATTCAGGAACTCGGAGTGGTTGCAGCAATCCTGCAGGTCTCTGGTGTTCTGCTTTCACTCTCTGCCAGATGTCGCATTTGGCGACATACAAGGCAATTTCACGCTTCATACCGTGCCACCAGAACAAGTCCTTCAGGTCTTCATACATCTTAGTCCCTCTGGGGTAGATGGAGTAAGGTGTATCGTGAGCTTCCTTCAGGATAGTGAGCTTCAACTCTTTCACATCGGGCACACACAATCGACCATCGAACCAAAGAACTCCTTCATCATCTACCATGAACTTCGGGGCCTTTCCGAGGGGCATCTTCTTCTTGATTCCCTCGATACTATCGTGTCCCTTCTGTGCCTCCTTGATCTGATCAAATAGAGTCGGAGTCAGCTCGAGGTGAGCCAGAAAAACGGGTGTAACAAGTTCCAAACCCAGCTTCTCAAACTCCTCGTGCAGAGCCGGCTGTGTCTCTCTGATCATCGCATTAAGTGTGCAGGGCTTGCGGCTGAGGGCATCTGCTACCACATTGGCCTTGCCAGGATGGTAGTGAATCTCGAGATCGTAGTCTTTGATTAACTCGATCCATCTCCTCTGCCTCATGTTCAACTCCTTCTGCGAGAAAATGTACTTCAGGCTCTTATGGTCTGTGTATATGTCGCAACGGTGACCCATCAGGTAATGTCTCCATCTCTTGAGAGCAAGCACAACAGCGGCTAGCTCCAAGTCATGTGTGGGGTAGTTCAACTCGTGCGGCTTCAACTGTCGTGACAGGTACTCAATCACCTTGCCCTCTTGCATAAGAACACAACCCAAACCAACCTTCGATGCATCGCAGTACACATCAAAGCTCTTGGTCAGGTCAGGCATCGTCAATACTGGGGCGGATACCAATCTCCTCTTCAACTCCTGGAAACTGGCTTCAAACTTTTCCATCCACACAAACTTCTGGTCCTTCTTTAGCAGCTGGGTCATGGTTCGGGCGATGCTGGAGAAGCCTTCCACGAACTTGCGGTAGTATCCCGCTAGTCCGAGGAATCCTCTAACTTCAGTCTGAGTGGTCGGAGCTGTCCAGTCTATGATGGACTGAATCTTGGCGGGGTCGACGGATATTCCTCCTTCTGACAATACATGTCCCAAAAATCCGACTTCCTTGAGCTAGAACTCGCACTTGCTGAAATTGGCGTACAACTGGTGCTCACGCAAAGTCTCGAGGACTAAGCGCAAATGATCGGCGTGCTCTTCTTCGGTCTTGGAATATATCAGGATGTCGTCAATGAACACCACCACAAACTTGTCGAGATACTTCATGAAGATCTTGTTCATGAGATTCATGAAATAGGGCGGGGCATTGGTAAGTCCGAAAGACATGACAGTGTACTCGAACAAACCATAGAGGGTCGTGAAAGCTGTCTTGGGGATGTCCGACTCGTGGACCTTCAACTGGTGATATCCGGTCCTTAGATCGATCTTGGAGAAGACTCGGGCTCCGTTCAACTGGTCGAACAGATCCTCGATCTTGGGGAGCGGATACTTGTTCTTGATGGTCACATCGTTCAGCTTACGGTAGTCCACACACATGTGTATGGTGCCGTCTCTCTTGTCCACAAAGAGAACTGGCGAACCCCAGGGTGAAGCACTGGGTCGAATCAGTCCCTTCTGGAGCATGTCATTCAGCTGTTTCTTCAACTCAACCAGCTCTTCGGCATTCATCCGGTAGGGTCTCTGTGCAATAGGGGATGTGCCAGGCACTAACTCGATGATAAACTCGATATCCCGATCAGGCGGCATACCGGGTAGCTCCTCCGGGAATTCACACACAACCATCACCTCCTCAAGTGGTGGCACCGAGAAACTCTGATGACAGAAGGCTCGGGCAGTCTCTTCCTTGTCGGTATACTCTATCTGAACTCCATCAGCATTTGTGAGGTTGACTATCCTCTTAGTCCAATCTATCCGGCCTCGGTATCTGGACAACCAATTCATGACAAGTACCACATCTATACCTTCTGTCCCTAACACGATCAGGTCAGCTGGAAACTCGAATCCATGAATCGCTATGGGAACTCCGGAACAAGCTAAACTGACTCGGGTTTTGGATCCGGGTATTTGGACTACCATGGGCCTCCTCATTTCACTAGGTGACAACTTACTTCTATCCACAAATGTCTTCGTAACAAACGAGTGTGATGCACCAAAATCAAACAATACTTGAGCAGGTACTGAATTAACTGGAAACGTACCCAAGATAACGTCTGCTGCCTCCAAGGCTTCCTCGGCTTGCACATGGTTCAGACGTCCCTTGGCGGCATTGGGCGCACCGCGCTAGGCATTGTTGCGGGTTCCCTCTGGCTGGTGCTGGAGCATTGGGGCGTGGGGCAGCATTCTCCTTATTGGTGCAGGTAATGGCATAGTGACCCTTCTGGCCACACTTGAAGCAGATCACTTCTGATGCAGGGTCGCGGGGAACTCCGCCTGCTGGGCACGGAACTCCACCAGGGCGAGCAGGAGCACTGGGGCGTGGCGCTGGGTAAGGGCTCCCCTGAGGCTGGGGTGCTGGCCTTGGTGGTTGGGTCGGACGAAGTCGAGGGTTGCTGGATCCACCCTGCTGCATCTTGCGGCGCTTGCGGTTCTCAGAGGCCGTCTTGAGCTTGCCCTCCATCATGATATCAGCATCGGCAAGAGACTCAAGATCGGAGAACTGCATGGCCACCAGGACAACCTGCAGCTCATCGTGCAATCCATCCAGGAAACGGTCCTCTCGCTTCTCCTCGGTGTCCACCTCCTCTGGGGCATACCTCGACACCTGAGTGAAGCGGTCAAGATATCCAACCACAATCATGCCCCCTTGCTTGAGGTGGCGGAACTCGTCCTTCATTCTCCTGATCAGTGCAGTCGGGATGTGGGCCTTCTTGAACTTCTTGGAGAACTCAGCCCAAGTGAGTACTTGCCCTTCAGGAAGACGGGCACGCACTCCTTCCCACCAGCTCCTTGTGGTGCCGGTGAGGTAGTGGGTGGCATATAGGACCTTCTCGTTGTTGCCAACAGCGGCGATAGCGAGATTGTTCTCCATGGTGCGGAGCCAATCCTCAGCATCCAAAGGCTCCTTTGTCTGCGAAAACATCGGAGGGTTGGTGTTCTATAAGTCTCGGAGCCGAGACCTGGGCTCCTCATTCCCACCAGCTCCTCCGACTCCATGGTTGGCATTGGTGGCGGCCTGGACTAGCTGCTGGAGTGCAGCCATGTTCGCCTAGCGCTCGTCACGAGCGGCCTGGCGCTCCTCCATCAGCAGTCGCAGAAGCTACGCCATGTTCGGGTCGGGTGGTGGCGCGGGAGCTTCTCGGCATCCTAAGGTTGTTGTGCAAGATAAGAGGGAATTTAGTCTACACGAGGGTAAGTCCCTAACAATCTAGTTATCACACACCAGCAAGACTTATAAAATAGGTAATAATCATGCAACTAGCAACCACCACATGGTAGCATAACGATAGCATAAGTCTCATAAATAATCCAGTCTTACAGGTAACCAACCACACATGCAACGTCTAACGCAATCTCCAAAAGGGCATGCAACAACTAACGACGCCTAGAGCTCATCCTCATCGCGATCATCGATGAAGTCCTCATCATTAGTATCCGGAGCCTCCTCGTACTCCTCATCCATCCAGTCCTCATCATCACTGATATGAGCGTTCTCCCCCTTCTAGATGTCCTCGCCATCATCCAGAGCATCAATATCATCCTCCAAATCGTCGCACTTGCGCTTCAGGCTCCTGGTCTTCTTCCTCAGCATCTTGTTACTCTCCTCTAGACTGGCGACCTTGTCCTTCAGCTCCTTGATAATCTTGTCCCGAGTCTCCAGCTCGATGGGGGCGACGGGGGAGGGACCCTCGGTCTGGAGGTTGTAGTCATGCTTGACCCGGACCTCATCCAGCTGAGCCTGAGTAAGAGCCAGGTGTCTCTCTAGAGAGAACAAGTGGTCCCTCAGGACCGGGTGAAGCACACCAGGAGTGGGATCTCCCTCATCATCGTGCATCCCGTAGTGACGGAACCACGTGGTACCCAGCTCGTACTGGTGAAACCTCACAAGGCGAGCAATCGCCTCCTGGAAAGCTCGGCCCAGACCCTCCTCCCAGGTACGAGCATACACCGTGAAGCTGATAGGATCCGACCGTGGGGCCACCTCCGAACCTCGGAGCTCACACCGCACAATCAGGCGGAGCTCGGTATCCTCCCCACTGGTGATCTGGAAAGCCCTGAACTCCGCAGCTGGGCAGTGAACGAGCGCAAGCAGATCCATCAGATCCTGAACAAAGGGCGTCTTCCCAGCCTGAGTCAGCTGGAGGTGGGGCACACAAACTCCAGCCATCTACAAGTTTTAAGAGTTTAAGTTAGATGAAGAGTGTGCAAAATTTTAACATAATAAAACATTTAATAGTTTACTATAGAGGGGATAAGAGAGGTAAGCATTCTATACTATGCATTTGACCATCTCTTTAGTTTAGAAAATATTTTTTGATTTCCCCCCCATCTTATCTACCGACCAACCTAACTAGGCTGCTATGGTCTGAACAGAGGCTCTAATACCAAGTCTGTGGGCACCCCGGACTATATGTCCGAAGCGACCAGTTGTGTATACAGTCATGCTCCCATGATCAGTCCGCATGACACACAACTCGACAGGGATATCATAGTCTCAATGTTCATACAATACCGAATACAATTCATACATCAATAAAGTCTTACATGGCCTCATCGGGCTCAAATAGCAGCGTAAAAGAAAAAGCATCAAGGGTAGGGACAACACAATCCACAGGGTAGATCAGAGCTTAACACGTCCTAGTAGTCGCCGGTAGCATCGTCATCATATACCTGCTCCTCCAAGCCTGGCCGATGGAATAACCAGGGACAAAGCCGTGAGTACATACAAAGTACTCGCAAACCACCTAAAGAAAGAAACAAAGTTTTTCATACGAAAATAATAGGATGGCTATATGGTGGAGTTTTTCATAGGGATTTTCTATCTACTCAAGATCATTATTAAGTTGGCAAAATCTTAACACTTGGCAGATTTTTTTTCCCCACAATGCACTTGGGTAAGTCAAGTCCAACCTTTTTCCAACAATAACAACATCATCGTCGCGATCCATAAACTTGGTACCGGGCTTTCTCATCTATTCCCCACAAAGTGTGGCCTCACTAGCTGTCCATGACCGTGGACTCCGGCTACTCGAATAGATTTACACTCTGCAGAGGTTGTACACTTTACCCACCACATTCGATACATCCGTCGTGTGTCCCCACGGATCGTCATACTTCAGTATGCGGGTCTCGGATAATCGACCATAGTTTTCCCCTTGTCTGCCCTAGTACCAGTTTTGTTACGGCACTGGGAGCTGCATCTTTCTCCTTCGTGACTGTGGGAGTCACAACCTTCTCGGTGGCACTAGGGGCCACGACTTTTTCTTTCTGGGTACTGGGGGCTGGAATTCCTTTGATCTGACGTCTTTACTTCTCATTAACCAGATGTAATATGACCAATTGTTGAGAAAACTTTGCCTTCTTGTCCTCGTGCTGGCTATGGAAATTGAGAAGCTTGGACTTTATCAAGTCTTGAGTCTCAAGTTCCTGTTGCTTGGCCAACCTTTCCTTATGATGGATCAGGGTTTCACCATCTTCGGCCACTTGGGCTTGATTTCCCTTGGGCTTGGCCGAGGGTTTTGTCGACGTGGGGGCACCAGAGCTGTATAGGAAATTGGCGGATCAATGACTAAATTAGTCATGTCAATAGTTGCTCGAGGAGCCGCAGCAGCAGGCTCCTGGATCCTAATGCCCTTGATGCTCGGTTTCCTTTTCAGAGGAATATCCTCGACATCAGCCTCAGTGCCAGGGTCTTGATGCCGGTGCTGACTACTTCTTTGTCAGAAGTTTCTTCTGGTGGGGAAAAAACTATGAACTTTTTCTGTCGCTTGGATGATTTCTTGCCAGCCTTCGACTTGGTGCTTGGACCAACATCCTCGACAAATCCTTCTTTTCCCTCAGCAGCAGCCTTCCTGGCTTTAGCTTCCTTAAGTTTTTTTCGCTCGTTAAGCTCGAGCAGCAACCAACTCTTTAAAATCATCAGGGGTTTTGAGAGTGGATGGGTGAGCATTGGGTGGAGGACGAGGTCTATTTTCTTTCGTCCACTTGGGCCTCCACGACTTCACATCAGACCATGGGTTCTTCAGAGCAAACGACCTCTCCCATCGAGGGATAATCTCCTTCTATTCATACCATCAAAGTGCTTGAAGCCTTCGAATCTCTTCCAATCTATTTTCTCTCGTTCGAGCATCTTCAACAGAGCCTCTAGGAGTTCAAAGATTCTTCTCAATAATCAAGTCCTCAGACAGGCCTTCAGAATTGTTGGTGATTTTTGTACGGCCTCCTACATGCTTGCGTTCCTTGAAGTTTCCTTCGTTCTCAGGAATTTTCCTGAGAAATAGATAGCTATGAGGGAAAAGATAGACAAGTTGTGAACATGTACCAACTGCTTTCAAGGAAAATCATTTTGAGCAGTAATCATATAGAGGGATTTATCTTGAAGCAAATTTTCATGGAAGTGCAAAGCTAGATTTTCATCGGGTGCAAATCTAACGAAGGACTGGTATGAAAGAATTTCTCAAGGGGTAAATCTATCGATATGAATCTGTGAGATTTGCCTAAGTGAGAAATTCAGAGGGATTTCTTACCTAGATCGGATGGGAAATCGACAGAGAACACTAGAAACAGATTTCCCCAAGCTCAATGATCCGAACGGATCAAACAGACCTAATGAAAACAAGAGAAAATCAAGAACAAATCTAGGGCTCGATGAACAGATCGGAGAGGAATCGAGTCTAAAGCTTCACATACCCTAACTTGGAGATGTGCGGCGGCTACGGTGGCGCGGTTGAAGATCCTCGTCGACGGGAAAGCCTCCGGCGAATTCCTTCTGACAGCGAAGCGGCGAGGGAATCGACGGCAACGGAACAACATGACGGCGCGCGAGAGCTCGGGTGCGAGGTGGGAGAGACGAAGTCGAGGAAGTGGAGGACTTGTACCGGTGGGGGTGGATCAGTATTTATATGGGAGGGTTCTGACGAAACCGCCAAATCTGATCCAATGGTGCAGATCTCGCGTGTCTACGAATTCAGCGGACGGATTTTGTGGCGGTAATTGCGGAAAAATTCCAACGAACCGAAAGAAAGTTGCTCCACGTCTGAGAACAAACTCATCGAACATCGAGTATAAAAGTAGATAAAAGTTCGACAGAAACTCCTTTGGAATCAATGACATTCGAAGGGAATGTTAATCGAGTACAAATATACATGTTCACGAAAGAATAGCAAGGATGGGGTAGGGATAGAATAGAAGGAAAACAGGGTCTGATACTTAATCAATCCGAGAGAAAACGAACGACAAGAAAAACTCGGAGATATAAGTGTATAGGACAACACCAAACGAATAAAAACACAAACGAAAAAGAAAGATAACTAAAAAACCAACGAAAGTAAACTACTTCTAGAAAGTAAATGTGGGCACCCCGGACTATATGTCTGAAGCGACCAGTGGTGTATACAGTCATGCTCCCATGATCAGTCCGCATGACACACAACTCGACATGGATATCATAGTCTCAATGTTCATACAATACCGAATACAAGTCATACATCAATAAAGTCTTACATGGCCTCATCCGGCTCAAATAGCAGCGGAAAAGCAAAAGCATCAAGGGTAGGGACGACACAATCCATAGGGTAGATCTGAGCATAACACGTCCTAGTAGTCTGCGATAGCATCGTCGTCATATACCTGCTCCTCCAAGCCTGGCCGATGGAATAACCAGGGCCAAAGCCGTGAGTACATACAAAGTACTCGCAAACCACCTAAAGAAAGAAACAAAGTTTTTCATACGAAATTAATAGGATGGTTATATGGTGGAGTTTTTCATAGGGATTTTCTATCTACTCAAGATCATTATTAAGTTGGCAAAATCTTAACACTTGGAAAATTTTATTTCCCCACAATGCACTTGGATAAGTCAAGTCCAACCTTTTTCCAACAATAACAACATCATCGTCGCGATCCATAAACTCGGTACCGGGCTTTCTCATCTATTCCCCACAAAGTGTGGCCTCACTAGCTGTCCATGACCGTGGACTCCGGCTACTCGAATAGATTTACACTCTGCAGAGGTTGTACACTTTACCCACCACATTCGATACATCCGTCGTGTGTCCCCACGGATCGTCATACTTCAGTATGCGGGTCTCGGATAATCGACCATAGTTTTCCCCTTGTCTGCCCTAGTACAGGTGAATCCACCCCTTGCGTACAGCATAAACTTTCCGTGTGACAGATCATGCTCCTCTTGGACCCAAGCTTGCACCGTAGTCGAAGAGCACCAAGGTTCCTTCCGACACTAAGCCTAGCGAATTTCACCCATCAACTTCGAGGGCTATCGGATTCGTGGAATCACGCATCCATGTGTAGTTATAGGACCCCCGTACTAAGACAAAACAAGCTTCCAACTAGCCCTGTCCCATACTAGAGTATAGTGGTTGTACTGTAATGCTAGATTTTTGGCGGCACATATAGAGAGTCCCTCCAGACTTTTGCCATGTCCGACGATGTTCCACAATCCCGGCTATACCACCTTCTTAGGTGTATGCCGTACCAAATAGGATGAAGTATGACTTTCCAAGTTGTTATGTAATGCTAAATACTAGAGCTGAGTGATGGTCTCGAGAGAATGCCGGGATCATCGGGATTCTACTTAGTTTTTCCCAAATAGGTAGGCTCTGGGGTGGTGTGGAATTTTTCTAATATAACTAATACAATCCCAAACCATATGAATATAATACTAGCATGATACAATATAAATGATAGAAAGAAAGTAAAAATGGGTAAAGCGTAGTTTGAGTTTTGACGGTGGCTTGCCTTCCTCGGCGAGGTACCCTGGATCGGCTTCTTCGGCGGCTAGGGAGGAGACTTCACCTGCAACGTACGGCGTATCGTCTACACGTTGTGGAAGAAACAAATTCACCATTACAACAGGGCAAAAACAAACAAGGCACACAACACTCAACTTCACCATCAAACAACAAGTAATTAAAGAACCATTTGTACTAGCATTGAAATACTAAGTCAACACTTCAAAGTTGAATACCACAACAAGGCATTGGAATAAATTTAATATGATTACCACAACAAGATTATATTAAAGTAATTCTTAACTTAAGTTATGTTAAGTTATTCACTAACAACTTATAAACTTGTTTTATTTCCATAACCAAGTTCATAGCAATAACCTAGTGACGAAATGCTAGTTTAATATTAAACTAACAATCAAATAGTACTAACATAAGTTACATAGGAAATAAACTAGCAATATTAATAATAATAATAATAATAAAAGGGGTCACAAATTTATTTAAGCCAAATAATATTCTACACATACAAAAAAATTAAGAATATTCACAGGAGTATATACAAATCAACATTTCATTTTTCGGGTTTACAGGGAATTGATTAAAACTATTCTTAGCTGCTAAAAAGAACAATTAAGTAGTTTAAACTAAAGCAATTAATTTTATACTGCATAAAAATTATTCTAAGCATACAGAAAAATAAAACACAATTTTCTAAGCCACACAAAATTTATTTCATAATTTTCTGAGCTACGGTTATTTGTTTAGAATTATTTAAGTGCTGTGGTTTAAAACAAAAGAGAAAGGCTCAGCAGGCCGGCCCGGCTATCTGGCGCACACGGGAACTGTTTCTTTTTTTTTTAAACGGGCCGAGCCCAGCACAGCGCAGCAGTAAATTTTTTTTAATGAAAGGGTATGGGGCTCCCTGGGCCGTTAGATCTGGGAAGATCGGACGGCCAGGGGCCCTTCTTCCAGCTCGGGCGGACGGGGAGCTCGGGAGAGCTCCCATGGAGAACAGGGGGCGGGCTGGCCTCGCCCGCGGCCCTCCGGTGGCCGGCGGCCGGCGACATGGGGCGGCGGAGGTAGGGGACCCCTGGGGGGTTCCATTTTTGCCCAAAAAAGGGGCATGTAACGCAGAAGATGGTGGCGGCCAAGGCGGACAGGAGGGAGATCGGCTGCTCACCGGGGGCGTCTCAGGCGGCGGTCGGCGATGGCGTGGGGTGGCGGGCGTGCGGGACTCCGGTGGGGTTCCGTTTTTGATGGAAACGGAGGGCGGAGACGTCGGCGTGGAGGTCGGGCTCAGGGTAGACGAACGGGCAATTTTGGGCGGCGGCGCGGTCCTCCTGGCGCGGCTCCTCGCCGGCGTCGACTCCGGCGAGTGGTAGCGGAGGCGGAGAGGCGCGCCGGCCTCTCCCTCCTCTCCTTCTTCCTCTTCCTCCCTTCTTCCTTCTTCTTCTTCCTCCCTTCTTCCTTCTTCTGCCTCTTTTCTCCTTCTACGTGTGCTGGGGGTGGAGCGGGCTGTGGTGTTCGGGTGGAGTGGAGTGAGTGGCGAGGGAGAGGGCTGGGGGGTCGTTTTATAGCGAGGAGGGGAGGGGAGCGGGTGCTCTCGCCTCCTCGCCTACTGGGTAAACGAGGCGGTGAGGGCTTGCGTCATCGGGGACGGGGGGCTCCTGATGACGTAAGGGTGGGGGTGTCAAGCGGGCTGGAGAGAGAGAGAGAGATGGGCTGCGGCCCAGAGGGTGGGTTTCCTTTTTTTTTGTACCAACAAAATCAGTTTTGCAAAACTTCTCCTTCGGTTTGGTTTAAATATGAAACGAAATCTTAAATTTTAAACCTCCAAAATAATTTATAAAGATTCAATGGTATTATTCTAATTTATTTAGAATTTTTAAGATATTTTTAATTGGGTTAAAAATATTATTACTATTATAGTAATAGTAATAATTTAATTAGCAGTTTTGAAATATTTTTATTAAATACTTTCTACTATAGAGGTATTTTTCCTTATTTAAATGGTGAATTTATGTGCAAGAAAATATTTATTTGGTGAAAATATTATTGATGCTAATATGCTATTGTGGTGATAAGTTGGTTGATCAATTTGTGTGGTATGATCTAATTATTTTTATTGGTTGATTCTTTTTGGCATGACCAGGGAAAACAAGTATGACATTAGCATAAGGCAAGCATGGCATAACAACAAAGAATAAAGCAAGCATGACAGGGCAATTTTATTTGCATCACATCACAACTCTAGAAAGTTTTTGTTACCCCTAATTTTTGCTACTCTAATAACATGGTAATAAAAGTCGGGATGTGACAGTAAACATATAATAAAAAGTACCGATAGTTATGATCTTACTTCACATTGCGTGAGTCCAATATGTTCAACTCACACCTTATTGCACAGAACCTTTACTCATCCAGGAGCTTCGTAAAGATATCATCCAATTGATCTTCAGTGCGGACATGGCTGATAACAATATCTTCTCGCTGAACGTGATCTCGAAGAAAATGATGACGAATATCAATATGCTTCGTTCGAGAGTGTTGCACGGGATTATGGGAAATTTTGATAGCACTCTTGTTATCACATAGCAATGAAATTTTCTTTACGAGAATACCGTAATCCTTCAGCGTTTGCTTGAGCCACAGAATTTGAGTGCAGCATGAACCGGCAGCAATATACTCGGCTTCAGCCGTAGAAATAGATACATAATTATGTTTCTTCGAAGCCCAACAGACAAGAGATCTACCGAGAAAATGATATGTGCCTGAGGTAGATTTCCCGTCGACTCGATCACCAGCCCAGTCAGAATCAGAATATCCAACGAGGTCAACCTGGGGACCTTTAGGATACCACAGTCCCAAAGTAGGTGTGTGAGCCAGATATCGAAGAATTCGCTTGACAACAATATGGTGTGATTCTTTCGGGTTTGCCTGAAAACGAGCACACATACAAACTGATAGCATAATGTCAGGTCTAGATGCACATAGGTAAAGAAGCCGACCGATCATCGAGCGATATTTCTTTTGATCGAAAGGTTTGCCCTTCTCATCTGCATCTAGGTGAACATTCATAGGCATTGGAGTCTTGATGGTTTTGCAATTGACAAGATCAAACTTCTTCAGGCAGTCTCTGAGATACTTCTCTTGAGAGATAAAAGTCCCATTCTTCTGTTAACGGATTTGAAGTCCGAGAAAGAACTTCAATTTACCCATCATAGACATTTCATATTTCTTCGACATCATTCGAGCAAATTCTTCGCTGATATCAGGGTTAGTACAGCCCAATATAATATCATCGACATAAATTTGACACACAAAAAGATCATTTTTGTATGCATGAGTATAAAGAGTCGGGTCAGTTGTTCCTGGTTTGAAGCCTTTCTTTAGAAGGAAATCCTTCAGTGTTTCATACCAAGCACGAGGTGCTTGCTTTAACCCATAGAGGGCCTTGTGCAAGCTGTACACCTTATCAGGATTCTTAGGGTCTTCAAAACATGGTGGCTGCATAACATATACTTCTTCGATTTCACCGTTAAGAAATGAAATTTTGACATCCATTTGATATAGCAATATGCCATTGTAATTGGCAAAAGCAAGCATGACACGAATGGATTCAAGTCGAGCAACTGGAGAAAAAGTCTCACCCAAATCAATACCTTCGATTTGGGTGTACCCTTGTGCAACCAGTCGAGCTTTATTCCTTACCACAATACCATCCTCATCTTGCTTGTTGCAAAAAATCCACTTCGTACCAATGATATTATGCTTCTTGGGATCAGGTCTATCGACAAGGGACCAAACTTTAGTTCTCTCGAACTGATTAATTTCTTCGAGCATTGCAGTCGTCCAGTCTGAGTCCTTCATGGCTTCATCAAATTTTGACGGTTCTAGCATGGATACAAACGAGAAATTTCCACAGAAGTTAGCTAAACGAGTGCGAGAGCGAGTGGTAGGACGACCTGGTAGACGAATCTCTTCGAGTATTGAGTCGACGTCCACTCTCCTTCGAACACGAGATAAAGATACTTCTACAGCTTGAGGATTCGGTTGTTCTTCAGGATCAGCTTGGCCTTCAGGATCAGCTTGTCCTTCGGGATCATTTCTTTCGGGTTCAGCTTGACCTTCGGGTTGAGCATTTTCTTCGTTTATGCGCTCTCCTTCGACCTGTACATCATTAGCTTCAGGATGTTGATCTCCACCGCCCCGGGCTATTTGTGGGAACATTGGACTATCATCATCCTTGTTGACTTGATGTGCATTTCCTTCGACAGGTCGAATATCTATCTTCATCCAAAGGTGGTTCATCTAGGTTAAGAGCTAATTGCTCCTTTTGAGAGCCGTTAGTTTCATCAAATCGAACATTTACAGTTTCTACAACTTTGCCAAGATGAGAGTTGTATACTCTCTAAGTGTGAGAATTCGAACCATAACCTACGAGAAAACCTTCGTGTGCCTTTGGGGCAAACTTGGAACTGTGATTCATATCTCTAATGTAGCATGGAGCACCAAAAACCCTGAGATATGAAACATTTGGCTTTTTACCAGTGATAAGCTCATGTGAGGTTTTCTTCAGAAATTTGTGCAGATAAACCTTATTGATGATATGACATGCAGTGTTCATTGCTTCGGCCCAGAACCTGATAGGAGTCTTGTATTCAACAAGCATTATTCTGACCATTTCAATAAGAGTTCGATTCTTTCTCTCGACCACACCATTTTTTGCGGTGTATAAGCAGCCGAGAATTCATGACTAAAGCCATATTCATCAGGAAATTCTTCGATATCAGTATTTTTGAATTCTGTACCATTATCACTTCTGATATGCTTGAGAGATAATTCATACTCAGTCTGTGCTCTCTTTGCGAAAGTTTTGAAAATTTCAACAACCTTGCTCTTGTCATCTAGAAAGAAAACCCAAGTCTATCGAGAGAAATCATCAACAATAACCAGACCATACTTGTTACCTCCAAGACTAGCATAATTTCGGGGACCGAATAAATCCATATCAAGTAATTCAAGAGGACAAGTAGTAGTCATGATAGTCTTTGCTGAGTGATGTTTCTTGGCAATCTTTCCTGCTTCACAGGCACTGCATAGACAATCTTTATCGAATTTCACATTATCAATACCAACGATATTCTTCTTCGAGATAAGAGTTTCAAGATTTTTCATTCCTGCATGACCAAGTCTTCGATGCCATAACCAACCAGATGTGGCTTTAGCCATTCAGCATGTGGACACTTTAGGTCCCGAAGAGAAATCGACAATATAAAGATCACCTTTGCGATATCCTTAGAACACGAAGGAATAATCAATATTGAACAAGCATAACTTTGTCAATATGCTTATCCTTTGATATAGCAACCTTACCAAAACCAAGTACTTTTCCTTTGTTGTTGTCACTGAAGGTAATATATCTCTAAGAGGATTCAGTAAGTTTGTCTTCGGTGAACAAATCTTTGTCTCCGGTCATATCATTTGTGCAACCACTATCCATGACCCATTCGTATCCACCGGAGACATAGCCCTGCAGAAGAATTAGGTCTTCTTAACCACCCACAAACGAGCAGGTGACTGAGAAGGCATGGAAGTGCTAGATGAAGCAGCGGTATTATAGTGAACATGATCATATTGGCGAGGGGGACCATCAAGCACACCATAAACATAATTCCTCGGAGAGGGGTGATAATACTGGTAGGTAAAAGCAATTTTGTCGTTATTGTCACGATGACGATAGACATTTCTATCTACTCGATAGTATTCCTTCTGGGGAACATTTGAAGCAGGCACCAAGGGTTCATGTCTATCCTCGAGAGAATAGTAGTGTTTCGGTGGTACTAAAGATTTTCCCTACATATTGTTAGGGGGCAGTTTTTCTACGAGAGATGTGCAAATCCAAATTTGTCGCTTATAGAAACCATTCTTCGGAGGAGTACCAATGAATTCAGCAAACACCTTTCCTTCCTGATCCTTGATAAGCTTGTAGTCAAAATCAAGTGATTCATCAACAATAGCCTTATCAATTTTGCAGTTGAAACCTCAAAGGTTAGCAATATCAAGGGGCTTTTCTTTCGCCAGAAACTAGACAGTTTTAGGATACTACTCGGGTACCCAGTATGTGCCATCAGGATTGAGTTTCCTTTTGAAACCAACACCTTCCTTTCAAGGGTTCCTCTGAAGAAGAGCCTTCTTTAGAATATCACATAGGTACAGGTGTCCCTGAACACTTTTGAACATGCCTGTATCAAATAGATCTTTCAACCTGAGGAGTTCCTCGGTAATAGTTTCTTCGTTCGAGGGGTTGGCATCATCAATGACAATAGGTTCTTTTCCTTTCGATTTCTCAGAAATAGATTCAATTTTACTTCGTTCCAAACAATTCAGGCAAGGTGAAGTAGATTCATTTTTAGCTTCCGAGCATTGTTGAGCAATGAGCGTGAGATTGACATTCTCCAACTCTTCATGATCCTCTCTCAGTTTCTCAAGAGCCATTTTCCTTTGAAGGAATTCAAAGGTTAGCTTCTCGTAATCCACTAAGAGAATATCATGCCGAGAGGAAAGTTCATCATACTTTTCCTTGAAAGTTGCATGCTCATTCGTTAAATTTTGACCTTTCTCAATCTCATCGATCAACAAGGTCTCAGATTTTTGAATAGTTTCACTTAGAGAATCTAGTTCATCTTGTTGGATAGAAGCAATTTTAGCAAGTTTGGCATAGCTTATCCTAGAGTGACTTTCATAAGCTGATCCATCAGAAGTATCGTAGGAAATCTTAGAAGAGGGTACCTTAGCCTTGGCCATGAAGCAGTAAGTTGGAGATTCATCTTCACTGCTTTGGTTGGTGAACAATGAACTTGAAGTCTTGTTTGCAGCAAAAGCTAGACCAGCAACACCATCAGATTCAGAACCAAACCAGAACCAGATCTTGAGTTTGATTCAGCTTCGGAACCAGAGGCTTCATCTTCAGAGTTCATCTCTTTACCCAGATAGGCCTTGGCACGGTGAGAATTCTTGCGTCGAGAGGAATGTGATTTCGAGGAAGAACTCTCTCGATGTTTGTGATACTTCTTCTTCTTGTCATCATCAGAATCATCTTTCTTGTCTTTTCTAGACTTTGAATCATATCTCTTCGACTCATAGTTTTTGCTCGATCTGTGTGACTTTCTCGAAGAGTTGCTGTGTGAATTCTTGGATATATGTTCAATTTCCCAGAGAGGACAATCAGCAATTAAGTGACCTGGCTTCTTGCACTTGTAGCAGCAGTTATCTTTCGATGAAGAGTTTCTGGATTATGATCGATGTTGTGATGAATTGCTCGAATGTCTAGAGGAGTAGCTTTTCTTCGGTGAAGAGGAATTCCTTCTCAGGAAGCGGTTGAATATTTTCATTATTAGTGCCAGATCTTTTCCAATATTCTTGGGGTCATCTGAGGTACCTCCAGATTTAGAACTGGCTGCAGGAGAGGAGTGGTGTGAATCTTTGGCTTTGAGTGCATGAGATTTTCTTCGAGTTCCGTTGACATCACGTTTTTCTTCTTCTTCCATCTCAAAAGTGTTGAGTCTCTCGAGAATATCAGCGGCGACAAGATCCTTGAAATCAGTCCTTTCCTTGATCATCAGCACAATGTGATCGAAGGAATCATCAAGAGAACAGATAAAAGTTCTGACAACTATCCGACTGGTAGTATCTTCAGCACCGAGGAAAATCAGTTCATTTGATAGAGCAGTGAGTCTGCTGTATATGGAGTTAACTTTTTTCTCCCTCGTGCCTCTTGAATCGATAGAATTTGCTTCGAAGAGTGTCAATACGAGCATCTTTCTGAGTAGAGACACCTTCACCAATCTTCTCAAGATAGTCCCAGACACCTTTGGCCGTAGAAATATTCTTGACCTCATGATATTTTTCTGGAGTCAGATGGTTTGTGATGAACACCCAGACTTCAGAATCGAGGGACAACTTCATTGCCTCATCAGGGGTGATAGCACTCTTGTCTTTGATATTTACACAATTCTTGACAACTTCCCAAGCGGCAGAGTTGATGGCCATGATGTTCCTCTTAATTTTGTCCTTCCAATAAGGATAGTCCTTACCACTGTAGATAGGAATCGGTTCGCCCGAGCGAACAGCTGCAAATGACATTCTTGACAAAACTCCAGGTGGTTAGACCAAAATACGTAGAGCGTAGGGAGTGCCTAGCTCTGATACCAATTGAAAGCTCAAGAATGATCAGAGGGGGAGGGGATGAATGATCACTTCTAAAAATTCTAAGGAACTTAGAGGGAATTTTTGCAAACTGCGAAGGACTAAAGTCATCTTGAAGGAATTACAATATTGAAATACATGCATGGGTCAAAAGGATAGGGAGCGAGGGAAAACATCGAAGGCAAACATGCAACGAGTAAATAGTAGAAGTAAATACAAGAAGGAAAACGAGCCTGACACGACGATGTTTGGTAAACCAGTTCACACTCTGCAAGTGCTACGTCTGGTTGGAGGGACTGGTGATTGAACACCTGGAGCAAAACTCTCTCCGTCCTATTCTCCACTGCAACAAACTCCTCGAGCTTGTCCAGTTTTCACTCGTGGTAGATGAGTCAGGACATATCCGAGACCTTTAAAGCCTTCCTTCAGTAGCGACAATTTATCTTCGACTTCTTGATAGGCGACGCCTAACCTAGGAGACTTGCAGTTCTCCAAGATAAAAAGATCGGCTAATCTCGACCTGAGTCTCTGTGAATTGCTCAACTCAGCCCAGACTTGGGTTTTGGTTTTCTCTCGAGTTTTCTCTTGGGATGCTCACAGTGCTTCTGTCTTAGAATCTAAGTGGAGCAGCCAACCCGAAATAGCGGGTAGGTGTGGGGTATTTATAGGTGGCGATCCCGATGTGTAAAATTACTGAAGTGACCCGATGCAACCACTTGACGCGTGTCCACAACGGTCGGATTTCAATCACTGCGCAACTTTACTTGCGGAGCAAGTTAGCTGCCTTACCGAACGAGTTCTCTCTCGAACGCACGAAGTGCGATGACTTTGCCTTCGAGCTATTCACTCGACTCAGTAAGATTTCTCTCGGTTGGCTTTTTGTGGGTTTAGGTTGAGCAGAGAAAATTCACTTCGACAAAGATCTCAAATAGCAAACCCCTCTTGATAGTACGGTCTTTCCTACGACTCAAGAAAATAAAGAGAAACTAGTAAAAAGACTAAGTCTTCGACCAGCTTCAGCTTTCTCCTCGTTGCGCTTTTACTCGAGAGCATCTTCTTTCTCGACGACATTTTTGGGGGTTGTCTTCCTTCAAAGGCTTCGGTAATGATCTTTAGCTTCGCTGCAGTGAGTTGACCTTCAACCTTCTACGTCCAAACTCCATTCTTTCGGAACCTAAGTATCTTTTTATACCCGAAAACAATATTAGTTCCACTACTTCTTTGTCCAGCAATCTCCAAAACCTTCGGGGGCAAAACTTTCTCTTACAAGATGGACCACAAATATATGAGTATATGATAGATATATTTGAGTGGGAGCATGATCATTATCTCAAACATATATGCATTGATATGTGTGAAGAATGATCTCATAAATATATATATGGACATGCATTGATTTATGTATGTGGAGAATCGTCTCATATACATATGTGCATTATGATATATATATATAGAGCATAAGGCAGATAAAATAGCAAGATTACAGGAATTTTCTTTTATGTGAAGTACTAACACGTTACACGGTGAAATCTATAATGATAGATTAAGATACGGGTAATGAACCAAAGTAAAGGTTGGAATAATCTACTAGAATAGAAGCGGGTTCTTGTAGCTAGAAATTATATAACGGATGAAAATCCAAATACCACAGGCAATGTCTTGATGGAAGAATAGAGATGCACCATCTACTTGGACATGTGATCTTATATGTGCTTTGACATATGATTCTACCATAAAACATGTGTTGTGAATCCAACAACAAAATGACTCAAAAGTTCTTGAAAGAAGGACAGATTCCGATGTGCTTTATGTGTAAAACACAGAATCTGAAATAAATTCCATGAATTCATTATATGAGGAATACTGAGGACTATGCTCTAAAATATAGAAAGGATAATAGACTTGAATGTAATGCAAGATTACAATTGCATGCCATATTATGGGTCTATACAGAATTAGAGACATCACCGAAGATATGAAAGAAATGTGAGCAAGATTCACGACACTACAAACATAATACTACTTAATGAAAGTAGATGTATGGATAAAAGTTTAGCGTAAGAAGTTTGGACTTCTGGCTTAGTGTATTTCCCAGTATATATGACTATGGATAAGTCTTCTGAAGACTGAACCAAAAGATCGTTGGAGGATATTGTGAAATAATAGTCTCACACTGCCACGAAACTTATATCCAACCACTATATGATAATGAGTGGCATGTCAAACCAGTTGACCAATACCGGTTGCAAAGGAAACATACGAATCTGAATTGGTGCAGTTCGTTGACGAAACCTATTCCATGGCATGATCAATGAACACTTATGTGATAAGATGATTATAATCGGGAAAATACGGCTAGATTATTAGCAGTCTAGTGCAAGTGGGCGATTGTTGGATATATGCTCTAGAGGCAAATAATATAAGATTATTCCAATATATCTAAGCAAGTTCATGACCAGTTTCATACCGTGCAAGAATTGTATCAGTGAAACAATGATACAGGTGTGGTATAGAAACCCCCAGTGTTCCTAGTTAGCCTCTATTTCAATAACTAGTTCATGGTCAACATGATGGTCGTGATTTCGCGATCATGGACAATTAAGTCTCTTGACTGTGAGGTCACGTCACTGGATGAGTGACGTGATGAGCATTACCCAACGTAAGCATTACAACATGATCAAACTTATGAAGGTTTAGTGTTGTAATTGCAGAACATGGTAGACCATTCCTTTGACCGTGAGTGCTTGCATAATTGCTATCTTCTCGGATGCTTCGACTTACATCCCACCGCCTGACTGAAATATGCGGGCCATAACGGTTGTATCTTGGGTATTCCATGGAGATATGTTGAGGAGTATTGTTACAAGAGAGGGATTTGTAAATACATGTGATGCATAGATACTCAGGGCCCACTCGGTGAGATTCCATCCATAAAGCTGCGCATCATGTGACAAGGTCACGGGGATGAATATCACGGTGTGACACCCTGGATTTTGGAATTTTCTTTTTCCAAAAACTTTCTGATTTATTTCTAGATTTTCCATTTGATTTGATTTTGAGCACCACTTTGGACTTGAAACTTCAGCATATTTGATCCATTGATCCATCCCATCCAAACCACATTTTTATTCATGCCATATATTCCTTTTCCAATAAAAGGAATATTCCTATTATTTGAGGATTGTGAAGCAACCCCCTATTTATCTTGATCCATAAATCCCCAAATAATTCCCACCTAGCCTTGATGCCACATCTTTCCAAATTCTCCAAAAACATTGCATGGTACAAGTGGATTTTTCTTCTAGAAAAATTCATTTGTCTGTGGGGGTAGAATGGAGCTTTGTGAAGGGAGTGCCATTTCTCTTGATCCGTTTCTGGTGAAACTTTTTGTGCAACCTCATGTGATCATATTATTGGCCTACACCAAATTACACCATCATTTGCTTAGTAAAACACCCACAATAAATTCCCAAAGTTTGGATGCAGCAAGGGGGCATTGTGAAGGAAGTGCAAGCCAGGGGATCCCATTTGACTTGAAACTTTTTGTGCCTATTCCCACACCCAAATGACTCCACTAAACCACATTTGAGCCAAATCCAACTACCCATTTGAGTGCATCATCAAGTGTAAGATTCTGGTCAGCAGGACACCTTGTGAAGCAAGTGCTAGCTAGGCTTGTCCAACGGCCATGAAATTTTACACACATGTGCACACTACCAAATAACCCAACCAAACCAATTTTCAGGAAATTACCTCAACCCTATGAGATGCTAGCTCCAAGTTTGCATTTCTGGTCCAATTGGACACTTGCGAAGGAAGTACTAGGTACATTGCTCCATTTGAGATGAAACTTGGTACATCTACTCACCCTGGTGGATGATCAACCTCAGACAAAAATCATGCTTATGAGAGCAATGTGCTAGACACACCATAACACAAACACCTTCATCCCCCATGGCAAATTTGCAAAGAAAGTACCATGTGCATTGATTCTTTTGAGCCCAAACTTTCCAGAACCATAGTCCTTCCAAGCCTAAACCCAGGAGACAACCCCACATCCATCCCCTATTCACCATTTGAGCACTACTTCTTCCCCAAGATTGCTGCATCAAACTTCACAGATGATTCCAGCTCACCCCAGTGGCCCTTTTCCCATCCAAAGTAACTAGAGTGATCACCAGTGAAGGGACAACACGCTGGACACAGTTGGCCACGTGAGATCTTATCCCAAACACAAGTGCCATTGGTGCCCACGACCTTGGCCGCACATGGCGTGCACCGGGCGCGCTCTGCACGTGCCCAGGACGCGTCGCCTTCACCCAGTTGTGCACCCCGTCGCCTAGCTCTTGTTTCGCTGCGCCGCCCGGCTTTCCCGCAGCACGCGTGCTCCACGCATCCCTCCCGGGCTCCCTCGAGCACTCTCGAACCCGCCAGCTAGCCCCCTCCATGGCCGCGTCCTCTTGACGTCTTCGGCACGGGCATCCTCGCCCCGGCTACAAATAGCCATGCCCCCGAGCCCTCCCAGGGAACTCCAGCAGCCCCCCTCGCTCCCCCACCTCTCCCATCCACCACACCGAGCCGAGGTGCCCAGGTTTGCCTCCAATGCCGCCATGTCCATCTCCTCGGTCCTCCTCCAACCCGAGCTCTTCCAGCCACCCTGAGGTCCGCGCGGTGGTGAGGAGGACGAGCCTCGCCGTATCACTCATCACAGTGGCCGCAACGCTGCTAGAGTGGCTCTACCGGTGGGGATCCACGGAGGCCGCCCATGGCCATTGCGCCCCGAACGGAAGCGGTGGCGCTGCAGGGCACCTCGCGCGGCCCCTCGACCACCGGAAGTGATAGAGGCGAAGGTGTCCCGATGTTTCGATGAGATGGTGGAGATCGATTATGGTGGAGACGACTTTCACGACCCGACTACGAACGTGCGAAGACGTTGCGCCTTAGCGATCGCTAAACCAACTCCGAGAGGTTATTGATCCCGCGGATGCACGATCAACCTGACCACGAAGGCCTAATTCCTGCAAGCAATCGAAGAACAAGCAAGAACTAAGAATTGCAATCTGGATATTGCGAATATAAGATGAATGATTACGAAAGTTGGGGTTCCAGTGAGGTCTTGGCCTGGTCGGATGACACAAACGAAGAGCTCGAAGTTGCGGCTATGGCTAACTTATATCTAATTAAAACCCAAGTCTAAACGACGCCCTAAGGGCTGTATATATGGGGGAACAGAGGGGATTTTCGTGACCCCTTGGAGGTGGGGTCCGAAAACAACCCTAACTCGGTTTCCCCACACATACGGACTCTAAAAACTGCCTATAATGTGGTATTTCGAAATTACATGGGCCCAGCCCAATATTAAGGTGACGCAGCACCTATAATTGCTCTTGGACGAAAATAATGAAGTGGCATCTCGTGTATTCCGTCCAAGCCTTCATGCATGCCTTATGGTGGCTTCAACGTGCGAAAATCCCCACTGGAAGCTCCACTGTACTTTCCCCCGCGCACACCTTCTTCTCCATTCTTGATCCCGCTCCAATGACCATCCTTCTTGTCCATGCTAGGTCCTTCATTCATAAGCAAAACAAAAGTATCTAATTTAGGCAGCATCATATGTTCATGAACAATAGAAGGATTCGCAAGAAACGAAAGTACCTGATAATTTAGTTGACGTGCACGTGCTCTAGTAACTGGTCCAGTATGTGTAGTTGGTGAGGGTATGGGTGTAACATTAGTAGGGATGTCCTCATCATCCTCCCCTTCTTGAATTGAAGTCGTCCTCGACGGAAGCTCATCATCTTCTCCCAAATAAGGTTTCAAATCTGCAATGTTAAATGTGGGACTAACCCCAAAATCTGCAGGTAGCTCAAGTTTATATGCATTATCATTAATTTTCTGTAAAACCTTAAAGGGACCATCAGCTCGTGGCATTAACTTAGACTTGCGCAAATCAGGAAACCTATCTTTTCGTAGATGTAACCAAACAAGATCTCCTGGTTCAAATACAACATGCTTTCGACCCCTATCACCAGCAAGCTTGTATCTAGCATTCATGCGCTCAATGTTTTCTTTAGTTAACTCATGCATTTTTAATATCAATTCAGCACGTTGCTTAGCATCAAAATTCACCTTCTCCGAAGATGGAAGAGGCAGCAAATCAATAGGTGCACGAGGTAGAAAACCATAAACAATCTCAAAAGGGCACATTTTAGTGGTAGAATGCACTGAACGATTATAAGCAAATTCAATATGAGGTAAACATTCTTCCCACAGTTTCAAGTTACTTTTTAAAACAGCCCTAAGCATAGTAGACAATGTCCTATTGACCACTTCAGTTTGTCCATCAGTTTGGGGATGACATGTAGTACTAAAGAGTAGTTTAGTCCCCAACTTAGCCCATAAGCATCTCCAAAAATGGCTAAGAAACTTAGTATCACGATCCGAGACAATAGTATTGGGCACACCATGTAAACGAATAATCTCTCCAAAGAATAAATCAGCAACATTAGCAGCATCATCGCTTTTATGACATGGTATAAAATGTGCCATCTTAGAAAATCTATCCACGACAACAAATATGCTATCCCTCCCCTTCTTTGTTCGAGGCAAGCCTAAAACAAAGTCCATGGATATGTCCTCCCACAGAACACTAGGTACAGGTAAAGGCATGTATAAACCATGAGGATTGAGTCGTGACTTAGCTTTTTGACATGTAGTGCAGCGAGCAACAAAACGCTCAACATCCCGTCTCATCTTTGGCCAAAAGAAATGTGTAGCAAGTACATCCTCCGTCTTTTTCACGCCAAAATGTCCCATTAATCCTCCTCCATGCGCCTCCTGCAACAACAAAAGACGAATAGAGCTAGCTGGAATGCATAGCTTGTTAGAACGGAACACAAATCCATCATTAAGCACAAACTTGTTCCATGTTCTACCCTCTCTACAATTCTGCATACATCTTTAAATTCCACATCAGTTGCATATTGTTCTTTGATTGTCTCTAAACCGAATATCTTGAAGTCAAGTTGTGAAAGCATAGTATAACGACGAGACAAAGCATCAGCAATAATATTATCTTTCCCCTTCTTGTGTTTAATGACATAAGGGAAAGTCTCAATAAATTCAACCCACTTAGCATGTCTACGATTAAGTTTTGCTTGACTTCTTATGTGTTTCAAAGATTCATGATCAGAATGTATAACAAATTCTTTGGGCCATAAATAATGTTGCCAAGTTTCTAATGTCCGAACAAGAGCATATAATTCCTTATCATAAGTAGAATAGTTCAGACTAGGCCCACTCAATTTTTCAGAAAAGTATGCAACAGGTTTAGCATCTTGTAATAACACACCTCCCAAACCAATCCCACTAGCATCGCATTCAAGCTCAAAAGTCTTATTAAAATCAGGAAGTTGGAGCAAAGGAGCATGTGTTAACTTATCTTTCAATACCGTGAAAGCTTCTTCCTGTGCGGTACCCCAAGTAAAAGGCACATCCTTGCGTGTAAGCTCATTGAGAGGGGCAGCAATGGTGCTGAAATCTCTCACAAAACGCCTATAGAATCCAGCAAGGCCAAGAAAACTCCTGACTTGTGTGACCGTTTTGGGCTGCGGCCAACTCTCAATCGCCTCGATCTTGGCTTTATCAACTTCAATACCCTGTGGAGTAACAACATAGCCAAGAAACGATACTCGGTCGGTGCAAAAGGTGCACTTCCCAAGGTTACCAAATAAACGTGCATTACGTAGAGCAATAAAAACAGCACGTAAATGATCCAAATGTTCCTCCAAAGATTTGCTATAAATCAGTATATCATCAAAATAGACTACCACAAATCGTCCAATGAAAGCACGTAAAACCTCGTTCATTAATCTCATGAAAGTGCTAGGTGCATTAGTTAACCCAAAAGGCATGACTAACCACTCATATAATCCAAACTTAGTTTTAAAAGCCGTTTTCCATTCATCTCCTAATTTCATGCGAATTTGATGGTATCCACTACGCAAATCAACTTTGGAAAACATGGTAGAACCACTTAATTCATCAAGCATATCATCTAACCTAGGAATAGGATGACGATAACGAATAGTAATATTATTAATGGCTCGACAATCAACACACATACGCCATGTTCCATCCTTTTTAGGCACTAATATAACAGGAACAGCACAAGGACTAAGGGACTCACGTATGTAACCTTTGTCGAGTAGCTCTTGTACTTGACGCTGAATCTCCTTCGTCTCCTCCGGATTGGTACGGTATGGCGCACGGTTGGGCAACGAAGCACCGGGAATTAAGTCAATCTGATGCTCAATCCCTCGAATAGGTGGTAATCCCGGTGGTACGTCTTGTGGAAAGACGTCAATAAACTCCTGCAAAAGGTCAGTGACAACAGGAGGCAAAGAAGGAGGCAATTCCTCAAATGAAAACAAGGCTTCTTTGCACACAAAAGCATAGCACACATATTGACTAACATCCAAATCTGAAATATCAACCTTAGTAGCAAGCAAAGTTGGACTAGTCAAATTAATTTCATTAGAAACAGCAGAAGAAGATTTGCTATTAGTCTTATGTTGTTGCTCAAATTCTTTGGCTGCTATCTCATTCTCACTCTTATTTTTCTCCTGTTTTGCTTTACTAGCTCTAGCAAGATCATCTTTCACAATTTGTTCAGGAGACATAGGCAGTAAAACAATATTTTTATCCTGATGAACTAGAGTAAACTGATTTGTCCTACCATGGTGTACAACATTCCTATCAAATTGCCATGGTCTACCAAGTAAAAGAGAGCATGCTTGCATGGGTACCACATCACAATCAACATAATCAGCATATGCAGCAATGCTAAAGTGCACACGAACAGAACGTGTTACCTTAATCTTACCACTATTGTTAAACCACTGAATATAGTACGGATGGGGGTGTGGTCTTGTGGTGAGAGATAGCTTCTCCACCAACTCCATGCTAGCCAAGTTGTTGCAACTCCCTCCGTCAATGATGATGCGAACCGAACGTTCTTTCACCACTCCCTTTGTGTGGAACAAATTATGCCTCTGGTTTTGCTCGGCCTTCGTTACCTGCACACTTAATACACGTTGAGCAACCAAACTAGCATATTTATCTGCATCATCAGGAGTCATATACTCTATATCATGAGCATCATCATGGGCACCCTGTTCCTCATGAGCAATGAGAACTAGAATCTCCTCATCATAGTCGCTCGCTGACTCATACCCACCATCCGCCGTAATAGTCATCACACGCTTGGAGGGACAGTCTTTGGCGAAGTGACCTCCACCTTGGCACCTGCGACATTTAATATCACGATCTCGTGTTTGCCCTGTGGACGCCATGGATGAAGAAGAACTCGCCGCTGGACCACTCTGTGCACCCATGAATGGTGGCGCTGGCTGTTTTGGTGGCTCCCTGTAAGAATGAGCGGCTGAAGTAGATGGTGGCGCAGCAGGACGTGTGGATGTAGAAGCTCCACGCGATGTCCATGATGTATTTCGTCCTGTAGAAAAGTTAGGTCTCGTAGCGGCCTGTCGATCCTGCACTTCACGTTCAGCTTTACAAGCAAGATGAAACAAACGAGTGATAGTAGCAAAGTCCTTGTATTCTAGAATAGTTTGTATCTCCCTGTTTAAGCCACCCATAAAACGTGCAAGCATAGCTTCATTATCCTCTACTAGGCCACATCTAATCAATCCAGTTTGTAATTCTTGATAATATTCCTCTACAGAATTTTTTCCTTGTCTCAAACGCTGTAATTTTTGTAACAATTCACGTTGATAATAAGGAGGAACCCAGCGAGTACGCATAGCATCTTTTAAAGCAGCCCAAGTAGTTGGAATATTATTAGCATGCAATCTACAATGTTCAGACCACCAAATAGATGCAAAGCCCGTGAATTCACAAACAGCAGCAGTAACACGTCTATTCTCAGGATATTGTAAACATGTAAAACGTTGTTCAGTTTCTAACTCCCAAGTAAGATAAGCATCAGGAATATATCTACCCTCAAACGGCTTAAGATTCAATTTAAGTTTAGGCACATGTTCATCATCGCGTACCTGAGGGGGTGGTTGGTGTCGACCGTGGCGAATGTTGGGACGTGGACGTCCAGCTGGCTGCTCATAGGCCGCTTCCTGTTCCACCTCCTCCTCGTAATCACCCTCGTAGTTGTCGTGCTGGCTGACGTCAGAAGCAGCAGCAGCAGCAGCAGTAGCAGCAACTGCAGCAGCAGGAGGAGCACCAATACCAGCAGCTTGTCCTCGCGGAAACAGAATACGTCGTGCACGTGGTAGTGGCGGTGGCTGTGGCTGTGCTGAAGGTAGGCGTGCTATCAACTGAGTAAACATGGCGTCGAGCTTGGTGTCGATCATCTTCTCCACGCCATCAATCGCCTCTGTAAATCTGGTCTCGATGTCCTGCACCTGTTGAGACATCATACGTGCAAATTTATCATGTAGCTCCTTGTTTGGCATGTTCTCCCAATCGGGTGCATCCCGCGCCACTTCATGTGATCCTGGCATGGTTAGCAGAAAGAGAGAACACACAGAAATATGATCCTACTTCTACTAATGGGCTGTGGGGTGGTGGAAAGCACAAATCCGTCAAGCTTTTCTTTCGTTCTTACCAATTCTTACCTAGCAGCAGGTGGTGACGTACAACCAACGGGTCAAAACTCTCAGAGATGTGGTAGAGCGATGGCCAGGAGGTGTCAAAACGCACGATGTAGAATATATGTGGAGCTGTAGGAAGGCTGACAAGTATGGTAGCAAAAAGCTCAACAGTAATCAAAACAGAGATGCAAAGTTGAATAAACACTCAACGTCGGTACTGTGCTGATCCTAGGCTAGACCCTACTAGAGACGCGAGCCTTAACACCAACGAAAGCACGGCGCGGCACGTAATCAACTGAGAAGCACACTCTGGAAAAAAAAATTCTCTTTTTTTTTTTTTTTTGCTTTTTTTTTTTTGGCGATGCGGGACTGCGGTGGCTGAAAAAGTGCGAAAAAATCACTATGGTAGAGAACGTCTCAAAACGAGTTTCTGGACCTAAGGAACGTATGGGCACGAAATTTTTTTACCCCTGAAAATTTTGGCCTAAAAACTGCTCTGAAAAGCGTGCCAGACTCCGAGAGGCGTCTGAAAGGCGAAGGTGTCCCGATGTTTCGATGAGATCGTGGAGATCGATTATGGTGGAGACGACTTTCACGACCCGACTACGAACGTGCGAAGACGTTGCGCCTTAGCGATCGCTAAACCAACTCCGAGAGGTTATTGATCCCGCGGATGCACGATCAACCTGACCACGAAGGCCTAATTCCTGCAAGCAATCGAAGAACAAGCAAGAACTAAGAATTGCAATCTGGATATTGCGAATATAAGATGAATGATTACGAAAGTTGGGGTTCCAATGAGGTCTTGGCCTGGTCGGATGACACAAACGAAGAGCTCGAAGTTGCGGCTATGGCTAACTTATATCTAATTAAAACCCAAGTCTAAACGACGCCCTAAGGGCTGTATATATGGGGGAACAGAGGGGATTTTCGTGACCCCTTGGAGGTGGGGTCCGAAAACAACCCTAACTCGGTTTCCCCACACATACGGACTCTAAAAACTGCCTATAATGTGGTATTTCGAAATTACATGGGCCCAGCCCAATATTAAGGTGACGCAGCACCTATAATTGCTCTTGGACGAAAATAATGAAGTGGCATCTCGTGTATTCCGTCCAAGCCTTCATGCATGCCTTATGGTGGCTTCAACGTGCGAAAATCCCCACTGGAAGCTCCACTGTACTTTCCCCCGCGCACACCTTCTTCGACATTCTTGATCCCGCTCCAATGACCATCCTTCTTGTCCATGCTAGGTCCTTCATTCATAAGCAAAACAAAAGTATCTAATTTAGGCAGCATCATATGTTCATGAACAATAGAAGGATTCGCAAGAAACGAAAGTACCTGATAATTTAGTTGACGTGCACGTGCTCTAGTAACTGGTCCAATATGTGTAGTTGGTGAGGGTATGGGTGTAACATTAGTAGGGATGTCCTCATCAGGAAGGAGTGGCCTAGCGCGCGCCGCACCCAGCTGAACTACCAGTGAGCTCGCCTGCGCCCCCCCCCCCCCCTCACCGGTGCCACTCCGACCGTCTTGCCCCTGTCTCCCCGTCCCAGTGAGGAAGAAAGCAGGGGAGGAGAGAGAAGCAGGCCCTGACGGGTGGGTCCCCCTTGTAAGCTGCACGTGTCGCCGACAACTAGGCCCGGTCCCTTTAAGTGGAGACGCACTCATGATAATACGTTTACCATGAGAGAAAGCGTATTTTCCATTTCTTCGGGACGGAATACGCTTTCCTTTACCGAAAGCGTACTTTGGTCCTCTTCGGCCTGAAATGCGCTTTCACTCTTCAGAAAGCACATTCCTCTAAATGTGCCTTCTGCCTCAGCCAGCCAGGGACCCGAAAGGAAATATTTTATTTCAGAAAGGCCCCTAATCTCTTCCCCCTCGTATCTTCGCAACCATAACTCTGAATTAGGTGATTCTTTTTGCGTTGGTTTTATCTTGAGATCCTCTCCATTTTGGAATAGGTTTCATGCCATGTCTTGATGTTGTTCTTTGATGGTCAAGTCAAAGTGGTATTTGACCCTTTTTCACATCGCTTTATTTTGAAATCTTTTTCAGGGCTTGTCTTGTTGAAGATCAGGAGGTTCTTCACACTCCTTATGTGAAGGCAAGCCACAACTTCTTTGTGCACCTTCGTAAAGATTTGACGTGCTTTATAATTTGCCTTAACCTTCGGTGATATGACATTGTGGATATGCCTTGATCATTGTGCTATGTTTCGATCACAGTATTACAATGTTATATCCATGATCTGTTTGGAACCATGATGACCATTACGTGCCTTTATTATGCTATGTTCATGCTTCGATCAAGTTATATATGCTATGCTTGCATGCATCGTAATCTCCCGTCGTGCTCATGATAATTCTATATGTTAATATCATGTGATATCATGTTGATCATCTTAACCTGGTTAAGTTAATTATATAAACATGCCTTGTAATGATATAATTATAACTGTACCTTGGATTGTTCTCCAAGAATTGCATAATAATGTTATATAAATGCTCATGTTGCACCTGATGCTTGTGTTTGCTGTTGGAGATATGTTCTGTGCCAAGTTGATCAAGTGCCACCGAACCGAGCTTACTAGTGCAGCCACACTCACTTGTATCGAAAGACCTTGGCTTGGTCTATCAGTGTGCTCTCTTATTCGTATCACCAACGAGGGGAGGCTACACGCGCACGGTTACCCTAATCAGGTAAGAAGCGGTAGTCTTGAGAGTCGGTTAAGTTATTGGGCCCGTCCCTGATTGGGACAAAGTTTATGGACCATGCGATTGTCAATTGCCATGCGATGGAAGGTGTGTCTAGAGGACATGGGGCTACCGAGGGCATGACTTGCAAAGTATGCCAGGTGATACAGTAAGGGATGCATGCGGTAGAGAGGTCTCATTGGAGAAATCCTAGTCCACTCCTATGGTACGAGTTCCGAGGTTCCTGTGGGACAAGTTCCAAGGTACTGGATGGAGGAAGAGCTCCGTAGTGTGGGTAAAGTGCACAAACTCTGCAGAGTCACACAAATCTATTCGAATAGCCGAGTCCACGGTATTGGACACACTTAATAGTAGGTCACACCATGGGATCAACATGAGTTCGTTCGTATGACTGTGCTAAGTTTGTGGTCATGCGATGATCGGATTGGTTGGGTGGTAACAAAAGGGCACCTAACCCGTTGAAGGATCGTGCAACGATCCATACAAGATGATGGCCATGTGATGGTCGCTACTTGAGTCTGTAAGGACTCCGAGGTAAGCCACATGATCACGTGATGATCATGTGGGGTTGGGTGCATCAGTCTTAATGCTGATAATATGCTTGATGATTATCTGTTTGCATGATGTTGGTGCTCACATGTTTAACTCGTTAATATACTTTAACCTGCTAATGCCATGTTATTGTTTTGCCTTGGTGCTTTATTTGTTGTGAGCTTGCAAGTACATTCGAGTACTGACCTGGTGTGTCATCCCAGATTTGCAGAGAATGCTTTGGATGCGTAGGACGACGTTCCCGGTGTTTGCGAGCCAGGAGGTGTCCCAGCCAGTGTCCCTGTGGAGTGGAGTTCATCACCTTCACCGTTGTTCCGCTGCCGAGATATATTCCGCTGCTAGAGAGTTAGTTTTCTGCTTGATGTAGATCCGTGGCTAGCTTGAGGAGCAATCTTGTTCCTCGTCTCGCTCCGCTAGCATTGTCATAAACTCCTTGTATTCATTATCGGTAATCAAAGTTGTTCAGGTCTATATAAAGCAGTGTCGTGTTCCAGAAGACTTAATCTCTGGGCTGGGGTGCCACACATGGGAACGAGTGAATAAGGATTTGTCATAACGAGGTTGAACCAGTCATAGGATGTCATTGATCGAATCTCGGAACAATCCAGTATCGCTGACAAATGGAATGTTATACGACGTAAGGTCCAATCGGTATTGATATCCGGAATGCACAGGGGTCATTATGGGCATCCAGGTCCCGCTGATGATCATTGACCGTAGCCTCATCACGGTAATGACTGGAGTGTTCTCGGACCATAGGGTAACACACTTAAGAGCTCGATGAAATCGGAGACCTTTTCGAAACTATTGGAGTTACCGGAGAATAAAGGAAGCAGCACCAGAAAAGTTCCGTGTTGACCCGAAGGAGTGTCGGAGTGAGACGGAAGGTGTTCCAGATCACCGTGAGATGGAATAATATGTTTTAGTTATTAATTAATCGAATTAATAATTAAAAACATATTTAATATTAAAAAGTTATATGGGCCTTATTTATGATAGAGGCCCATTAGGGGAATAAAGGGAAAAAGAAAAAAAGGAAAGGAGGGGGGAGGCGCCATGGGCCCTAGGGCCCATGAGGGTGGTGCACCCCTCCCGCCTTGGCTGGCCACCTCCCCTTAGCAAAGGTACTTTAGTGCCATATTGTTAAGGGAGAGGGGTTGACTCCCTCCCCTTTGCCTATATATAGATGGGCAAGGTGCACATATTTAAAACACAGAAATTCGTGAGAAATTCATAATTACTCTGAATCGAGATTGGTTTTCTCCGGTCTTCTCCCCTTCCTCGTCTCTTCCACAGTGCCCCCCTTGTTTGGGGCCTATAGTGGGATTGAGGCATCTCTGCTACACGGAGGCCGTCGTCCTGCCGAAACTCCGATTCTGGAGGTCTACTTCCGCCACCTTCGCTGGATCGGAGATCAGAGGTCTTCATCGAGTCTCGTACGTGTGCGAGTACTATGAGGTGCTACACGTGTGGCACTACACCCATACGGGTGCTAACACAACCAGGGGGCTGTGAACTTCGTTCGACTACACAAGCCACGTTTGCGGGGACGTTTCCCGCGCAACGGACTACACCCCAAGGTATGTTATTCCGCACTCTTTTCCGTTACGGTAATACGGCTAGCTAGATCTTGGGTTATGGGAAACGCTAGTTAGGAAAAAATGTGTTTTCCACTGCGAACCCCAACACTTGTCTCTTTGTGAAACCTCCTGATTAGATTGAGAGTTACTGATAATAAGTGCATGAGTTATTTGGACTAATGTAAGTATTGAAAGTTGACACTTCCACCTCATATTTGTGAGCCTCTTCGGTACCGTGCATTGCCCTCTTCTCACTCCGAGAGTTGGCGTCCACCTCGTCGGTGCATCCGAACCCTTGGCATGATACGCTCTGTCATCATAAACCTCCTTATATCTTTCCTCAAAACAGCCACCATACTTAAGTATCAATGCATTTCCATAGCTTTTCCGAGATATATTTCCATGCAACATCCACCTTCTCATGACTTGATCTTCATGTCATACATGTTCCTTCTATACTGGTAGAGGCATATATTTGCATACATCATGATAGCTACATCTTCTTTATGTTGAGTGCCTTGTGAAGTGTGAAAGATCTTCTATACTTCTTGTAAAATAGAGTGTTGCCCTTAAGTGAGGAAAAGATCCCAAAGAGGACAAATTTAAAAGATACCAAAGAGGACAAATGAGAGTTAAATAGAATCAGCCATAGAGGCCACCAAAAAATAATAGAAAAAAATAGAAAAAGTAAAAAAAAAGAGAATAGGGAAACACTACTATTCCTTTTGAAAGATCCACACTCGTATTCCCTCTTATACCTTGTGCTCCATAGAGATGATCATATATGCATATAGCTATGTGGGGACCTTCACACTTTAGAACTTGGCTTGTATATTCCAATGATGAGCGTCCTCAAATGAGCTCTAGGTCTTCTTGAGCGAGCAAGTTGGATGCACCCCCACTAGTTCCATTGGAGAGCTTTTCTAAGCTCGTATGTGCATCCGTTGCATGGCAATCCCTACTCCTCACATCATATCTATCATTTGGCCTTTTTGCCTATGATTGCCCTCATTGATGTGAGCCTTTCACACATTTTTGTCTTCCTCCTCCACCATATCACTCTCTCTTTAGAATCCTAAGTGTCAACTCTCATGCTTACGCACATCCATTGCATGAGTGCTAAAAATATCGAAAGGGAGTGGATCAAATTGACTTGTACCTGGCTAGTGGTGTGGGGACGAGTCAAGATAAGATTCCAAAGAATACTAAGTGTGAAACTTTAGTAGATTGTGTTCTTAACAAATAAATATTTTTCTCTCTCGTAATCCCATCTCCCACTTCCTGCACGCAAACACCATTTGGAGACATTCGAGTCACGGACAGCGAGAGCTCTTGCACCTCTATGTTCTTATGTTGCTAGTTTCAATGCTAATATAGACTCTTGCTTGGTATTACTTGAATTGAATTACATGCCTTGCTTGCCTTACTTAAAAGTTCTTATATGGTTGGTAGCATGTCACCACAAAAATTATGCTTGCTATCATTTACCTACTCGAGGACGAGTAGGAATTAAGCTTGGGGATGTTGATACGTCCCAAACGTACCTATAATTTCTGCTTGCTTCATGCATGTTCTGGGTGATATTGCTATGTTTTTGATACACTTTCATACACTTTTGATCATATTTGGACTAACCTGTTAACTCAGCGCACCCGAGTGCCAGTTTCTGTTTTCTGCTATTTTTCATTTCAGGTTTTTCCACTACTTAAATTGTCCGAAAAATTCCGGGAAAAATATATAGAAAATCAGCGTTCCAGAAGACTCCAGACGTCCGAAGGAGAGCCGGAGGGGCGCCACCTGTCACCGAGGCGGCCACCCGGCACGTCCTAGGGTGGGGCCGCGTCGGGAGGCCACCTGGGCGACTGGGACCTCCCCTGGTGGCCCCCCTTGGCCCTTATTTTTTAATTGCGTCGCAAAAACCCTGATGCCAGAACCCTTTTCTCCAGAAGCAATCCCGATCTCCGCCGCCATCACCAACAAACTTCGGGGGACCAAAATTCCTGTGACGGCACCCTGTCGGGACGGGGAAGTGCCCTCGGATTCATCTCCATCGACGTTGCTTCGTCCCTCCATGATGCGGGAGTAGTTCCTCCTCGGGGCTGAGGTTTCTACCAATAGCTATGCGGTCAATTCTCTCTCCTATGATGTGATCTTGATTGTGATCATAGGATATGTTAATCTAGGGTGATCCCATGATGTTTCCCCTTCTTCTATGTATTGGATTGATGTACTCACTTGATCTTATCTATTATAATCCCCGAGACCATGGTGACAGCAGTCTATTGGACATGAGTTAGAAGAATATTATCATGAGTGATTTCCTTTTTTGTGTGTGGATTGAAGATTGAGAGTCTCTTGGTGCTTGTCTTTTACTATCCTTGAGATATGTTGTGGTGATTGTGGTACTCTCTTTGGATGGCCGCGGTGACATTGGGAAATCCGTAGATGAGAACTACGAACTCTAAGGTGTGCTTTTGTTGCCCTACACAATTCTCGTCCTCTCTTGACCACAAAGGAATGACCTCCGAGTACATCTCCATTGCATGTTTTATTGGAAATATTATGTGATTAGACTATTTTAATGTTGTTGGGAGTTTTCACTAGTGAAAGTTTGAAGCCTAGGCCTTGTTTCCACCATTGCAATACCATTTGCGCTAACGTTTATTACTTGTTTGCTTGCTGCACTTTTTATTACAGATTTATATTACCTTGCTTTATGATACGTCCCAAATGAATCTATAATTTCTGCTTTCTCCATGCATGATTTGTGTGACTTTTCCATGATTTGCTTGAACTTTCATAAACTTTTTATCATATTTGGACTAACCTATTAACTCAGTGCATCCAGTTGCCAGTTCCTGTTTTCTGCTATTTTTGTAGTTCAGGTTTTCCAACCATTAAAAGTGCAAAATAAATCCCGGAAAAATTATATAAAAACCAGTGACCCGGAAGCTTCCCGAATCACAAAGGAAGGAAGGGGGTGAACCCACCAGGGCCCCAGGAGGGTCCCTGGCACGGCCCCACCCTAGGCCGCGCCAGGAGGCCTCCTGGCTGGCCTGTGGCCCCTCTTGGTGCCCCCTTTGGACTATATTTACCCCCCGTGACGAAAACCCCTAATATCGATATGCTATTCCCGTTCTCCTCTCTGTACCGCCGCCGCCGTTTCAAGATCGGGCTGCCGGGAGAAGCTGCCCCAGCACCTTGCCAGAAGGAGGAATCCCCTCCTGGAGACCATCCATCGCCATGGACGCATCCCGAATGTGTCGTGAGTAGTCCCCCTTGGACCATGGGTCCGTGACCAGTAGCTATGTGATGTACTCCTCCCCTCTTTATGCTTTCACTTTCGAGACCTCGTGAGCTGCCTCACATGATCGAGGCACTATTGTAGTTTTCTGTGTTACTATTGTAGTCGTGAGATTATGTTCAGATTGTGATGAGTAATATATTTGATTCTCTTTTATATTTGTGTTATTTAGTAAATTCTTGCATGTTCTCCGTTGCCGTATTTTACTTTGGCCAAGTTATTTGTTGCAACTCCAAGAGGGAGTGTTATGCTTGATTGTGGGTTCAGCCCATTGATGTCTAGCTTGAGTGACAGAAACATGAGACTACGGGATGTGTTGTTGCCACCAGGGATAAAACAACGGTGCTTGTACTTGCGGGTGCAAGGATTGTTTACTTTACGCATAGTTCTTTTAATGCAATTGTCTATTGCTTTGAGTTTACATTTTGGGTGGGATTCGCAACTTAATACCAGCGAGATGTTCTGGATAGATATCTCAAGGTGGATGATTCGTAGTAGATGCAAATGAATTTCGGTCTACTTACCTTGGCGTACTGCCCATTGGTTTTGAGCGTCATCCTTTGTTTTGTAGCATAGTTAGCATTGCGGTGCGTTTATAATCCTGTCAATTTCCCAGCTGTGATTTGTTTACCTCTCTAGCACTTTTATTGTCTTTTGGGAGAGAGACATCACTAGTGAACATCACGGGACCCCGGTCCATATTCACACTATTGTTTACACCTTCAATTTACTTTCAGTTCTTACTTTCAGTTGCACTATTATCTCTTGCGTTGATCCTTTGTAAACAGC
This sequence comes from Bromus sterilis, assembly GCA_950022295.1. Lineage (NCBI taxonomy): Eukaryota > Viridiplantae > Streptophyta > Magnoliopsida > Poales > Poaceae > Bromus > Bromus sterilis. The sequence continues at coordinate 239,560,598 of OX465596.1, forward strand.
AAGGCCGGAGGAATTGACAAGTCCTCTGTACTCGTTGGGAGCAAAGTTGCTTGTTGTGTGTGCAGGTCCACGTCAAACTCGTAACCATCCGGCAACAATTTCTGCGCCGTTGACACCTTCTTGTATCTGTTGGAGTCCTACTGGTTCGACAACCTTGGTATCTTCACCGAGGGAAATTTGCTGCTACGCTTCATCTCACCTTCCACTTGGGGTAACCAACGAGGAGTGAGAGAACTATCCTCACCGTATCAAGCCAATTTCTGGCGCCGTTGCCGGGGACTCCAGTCTACAAGATAGGGGAGTTGCACACTATCTTTTATCTTTGCTTTTTAGTCTTGTTAGTTTACCTTTCAGTCTTTACTTTTGTGTCCCTTATCAAAAATACCAAAAATACCTATTACTATGGCTGGTCCTTTTTCCTTTGGAGAGGCAGAAGTACTTACCATTACTCAGAGAGGTGGTGAAAGTCTGAAAGATGCTTAGTATAGAATTAATGATTCTCAAAAGAGGGCCACCAAGAAGCAATCCACTACTATCCTGCTTAGAAATTTTTATGTTCGGATTACTTCTTGGATTAGGTTTGTCTTAGACACTGCTATCAATGGGAACTTTATAGAGGCTCCAGTTTCGGAAGCCCTTAATATTATTGAAAATCTTGTTGGAAGTCTCCCCGTTGCTAGCATTAAGGAGGACATTACTCTAGCTCACATTATGAGAAAACTTGAAAAAATAGAGTTAGAGATGCCAAGTATCTGTAAAGTAAATGAGTTGGATCATAAGATTCAAGGGAACTTGAATAGGCTAGATAACTCCATGCAAAAAATTGTCAAAAACTTTGGAGACTATCAAATCCCTTGATGACAAGTCTTCTAAGATAGAAAAGATTGAGGAAGTGATTGAAACTCTAGGAACTACCTTTTCATCAATCAAAACTAAAAAGTATGAAACTCCGGCAAGAAAGGAACCCAAGTTCGTTTACGTCCCTAAGGTTCCTCGAGCTCAAGCTAACACACCTATGGCCAAAAAGAGTTGAAACAGTGAAGACTTTGGAGGGGATACCTATCTTTAATTTTGAAACTCTAATTGATTTTCCTCCTTTTGATTTTATCCCCAGAAGCATTTTTATTAGGCAATTATTTGAGAAACCTCTTGAGACTAGTTGTATTATTTAAGAGCTTTTTGATGATCTTGATGAGGTATCAATTGATACAACTTGATCTTTTGCTTTAAGCCTAGCTAATGGCTTTAAAGAAGCGCTTTCGGGAGGCAGCCGCAACGAATTTAGGTTTTTCCTTTTTGTTTTTCTTTTGTTCTTAGTGGTATTAATGATTGTTACTACTGTAGCAACATCATTGTATCTTTACTTTTCAAGATTTGTGCAATTTATAGCCTCATATGACAAGGGAAGTGAAAGTTGTGACATGCTGTCCAGAAAACAGATTATGTCCTCGTGACGGGAAAAATCGTAGAAAATTCCCAGTTCATCTATTTGAGCTGAATGTTGGACACATCATGCTATATACAATCATGTAACTTTCGTATGTTCTGAGTTTTTTGATTTGAGTTGCAGAAGTATCCCTAAAAAATTCTTTACTACCTGTTGTTCTGTTTTTCACAGATTCTGCCATGTTTTGTCTCTCTTTACTTTTGCAAACCTTAAGCTAGCTTTTTCTTTGCCAAATCTTTTGGAAATCTTGAGAAACAGTAGATCTTCAATAACATATTTATTTTCAGTAGAGAAAAATTATTTTAATAGGGTACTAACCTCTCTAATCAGTTTACAATGAGTTATGTATGAAGGGAGTTTTCAAGTGTGCGATGGAAGATGATGAAAGAAGATCCTGGAGTGGCAAACGATCAAGCGTGGGGATGCCCATGTGCACCCCCAATAAATATTCAAGGAGACTCAAGCGTCTAAGCTTGGGGATGCCCCCGTGGATCCCCTTCTTCATCAACAATTATCGGTTCGTCCCTCGTTTCACTATATTTTTATCACTTCATGCGTTATGTGCTATGCTTGGAGCGTCTCGCTCTTTACTTTTCTTAGGTATGTTTTTGCTTTGTTTGCTATTATAACAAGTTAGACCCCAGATTTCTTTTGTGTGGGAGAGAAACACGCTCCGCTTGAACTAGAACTCCTCATAGGATTTGCATGCTTATTCTCTTAGCTGTGAGTTGTTCTTTTTCTTTTCTTAGCTGCTCCCCTGTTTAGTTGTTGTGCTTTAGTTTTCTTCTAGAGCTTTTGTTTTGTCCTAGGTTGAAATTTATATAGGTTGCATGTTTTATCTTGTTAGAGAGTTTGCCTGTTGCACTGAGTTTTGTGTCTTGACTAGAAAGTAGGTAGTTGAAGTTGCTATTCTCTTTGTAGTAGTAACTTACAATAGTTTTGAGGTATTGAGTAGAGTAATGTTTGAACTTTTGGTGTCAAGAGCTCGAGACTATTAGTGATAGATGTCGTATTTGGGGAAATCCGTGTGATTTTCGAAAACTAAAAACCCTTGTTGAGAACTCTAGCTACTAGATGGATCACTAACCTCTGGAGGGTTCGAATATTAGAGTACACTCACGTACAATGAGTCGAGGATGCGCAAGGATAACCAAACCCCCATACACTCCTCCTCGGGGTACTTGTCTCTTTGAGAACCTCCTAATTAGATTGAGAGTTACCGATAATAAGTGCATGAGTTCTTCGGACTAATGTAAGTATTCGAAAGTTGACACTTCCACCTCCCATATTTTGCTAGCCTTTCCGGGGCCGTGCATTGCCTTCTTCTCACTCCAAGATTTGGCGTCCACCTTCGCCGGTACATCCAAACCCTTGGCATGATACACTCTGTCATCATAAACCTCCTTATATCATTCCTCAAAACAGCCACCATACCTATCAAGGCATTTCCATAGCCTTTCCGAGATACATTTCCATGCAACATCCACCTTCTCATGACTTGATCTTCATTTCATACATGCTACTTGCTTGATCGATGAGCCGCATGCTAGTTGGGCCTTGCCCTAATCATTGCTACATGACGCGCTAGTATCATTTCATATCCTGCTACCCTGGCAGAGGCATACATTTGCATCATGATAGTTACATCTTCTTTATGTGAGTACCTTTGTAAAGTGTGAAAGGTCTCCTATATTTTTGTAAAATATAGAGTGTTGCCCCTAAGTGAGGAAAAGATCCCAAAGAGGACAAAATCAAACAGATCCCAAAGAGGACAAATGAGAGAAATAGAAAGAGCCATTGCGGCCACCAAGAAAATACAAAAAAAGAGAAAAAGAAAAATAAAAAGAGAGAAGGGGGCACACTACTATTCCTTTTGAGAGATCCACACTAGTACTTCATCCTCTATCCCTTGTACTCCATAGAGATCATCATACATGCATATAGCTATGTGGGGACCCTTCACACCATAGAACTTGTCTTGTATATTCCAATGATGAGCCTCCTCAAAAGAGCTCTAGGTCTTCTTGAGCAAGCAAGTTGGATGCACCCCCACTAGTTCCCTTGGAGAGCTTTTAGCTCACATGTGCATCCGTTGCATTGCAATCCCTACTCCTCACAATATATCTATCATATGGCCTTCTCTCGCCTATGATTGTCCTCACTGATGTGAGCCTTTCACACCTTTTTTGTCTTCCTCCTCCACCTTCTTTCTGTTTCGCCTTTTAGGTGTCAACTTTCTTGCTCACGCTCATCCATTGCATGAGTTCTCAAAATATCGAAAGGGAGTGGATCAGTTTGACTTGTACCTGACTATTGGTCTGGGGATGAGTCCAGATAATAATCCAAAGGAGACTAAGTGTGAAACTTTAGTAGATAGTGGTTCTCAACAACTATTTTTTATCTCGTATTCCCTATCCCCTTTCTTGCACGCAAACACCATTTGGAGACATTCGAGTCACGGGCAGCGAGAGCTCTTGCACCTTTTGTTCTTTTGTTTCTTGTGTCAATACTAATATAGACTCTTTCTTGTTAAGACTTGAATTGAATTTCATGCTTTGATTGCTTTACTTAAAAGTCCTTATATGGTTTGTGGCATGTCGCCACGGAAATTATGCTTGTTATGATTTCCCTACTCGAGGACGAGCAGGAATTAAGCGTGGGGATGTTGATACGTCCCAAACGTATCTATAATTTCTGCATGCTCCATGCATGATTTGTGTGACTTTTCAATCTTTTGCTTGAACTTTCATACACTTTCTATCATATTTGGACTAACCTATTAACTCAGTGCACCCAGTTGCCAGTTCCTGTTTTCTGCTGTTTTTGTATTTCAGGTTTTCTGACCATTAAAAGTAACAAATAAATCCCGGAACAATTATATAAAGAATCAGCGACCCGGAAGCTTCCCGAATCACCAAGGAAGGAAGGGGGTGGAACCACCAGGGCCGCAGGAGGGTCCCTGGCGCGGCCCCACCCTAGGCCGCGCCAGGAGGCCTCCTGGCTACCCTGTGGCCCCTCTCGGTGCCCCATTTGGCCTATATTAACCCCCCGTGACGGAAACCCCTAATATCGACCTGCCATTCATGTTTTCCTCTCTTTACCGCCGCCGCCTCCGTTTCAAGATCGGTGCTGCCAGGAGAAGCTGCCCCAGCATCCTGCCGGAAGGAGGAATCCCCTCTGGGAGACCATGGACGCCTCCCGGATGCGCAGTGAGTAGTCCCCCTTGGACCATGGGTCCATGACCAGTACCTATGTGATGTACTCCTCCCCTCTTTGTGCTTTCACTTTCGAGACCTCGTGATTTTCCTCACATGATCGAGGCACTATTTTAGTTTTCTGTGTTGCTATGCTGAGTTTGCTGGGATCTGATGGATTATGAGATTATGTTCAGATTGTGATGAGTAATATATTTGGTTCTCTTTTATATTTGTGTTCTTTAGTAAATTCTTGCATGTTCTTCGTTGCCGTATTTTACTTTGGCCAAGTGATTTGTTGCAACTCCAAGAGGGAGAGTTATGCTTGATTTTGGGTTCAGCCCCTTGATGTCTAGCTTGAGTGACAGAAATATGAGACTAGGGGAGGTGTTATTGCCACCAGGGATAAAACAACGGTGCTTGTACTTGCGGGTGCAAGGATTGTTTACTTTACGCATAGTTCTTTTAATGCAATTGTCTGTTGCTTTGAGTGTACACTTTGGGTGGGATTCGCAACTTAATACCAGCGAGATGTCCTGGATAGATATCTCAAGGTGGATGATTCGTAGTAGATGCAGATGGATTTCGGTCTACTTACCTTGTCATACTGCCCATTGCTTTTGAGCATCTTCCTTTTTTTGTAGCATAGTTAGCATTGCGGTGCGTTTATAATCATGTCAATTGACCAGCTGTGATTTGTTTAACTCTCTAGCACTTTTATCGTCTTTTGGGAGAGAGACATCACTAGTGAACATCACGGGACCCCGGTCCATATTCACACAATTGGTTACACCTTCAATTTACTTTCAGTTCTTACTTTCAGTTGCACTATTATCTCTTGCGTTGATCCTTTGTAAACAGCAAGGCCGGAGGAACTGACAACTCCTCTGTACTCGTTGGGAGCAAAGTTACTTGTTGTGTGTGCAGGTCCACGTCAACCTCGTAACCATCCGGCAACAATTTCTGCGCCTTTGACACCTTCTTGTATCTCTTGGAGTCCTACTGGTTCGACAACCTTGGTATCTTCACCATGGGAAATTTGCTGCTACGCTACATCTCACCTTCCACTTGGGGTAACCAACGAGGAGTGAGAGAACTATCCTCACCTTATCACTTTTCCACACTTATCACTCGTATTTTACCATCTCTTCGCCGAACTAGTGCACCTATACAACTCCTAGTTGTATTAGGTGTGTTGGGGACACAAGAGACTTTTTGTATCTTAATTGCAGGGTTGCTTGAGAGAGACCATCTTCAACCTCTAGTTCCCTGAGTTCGATAAACCTTAGGTCATCTACTTGAGGAAAATTGCTGTTGTCCTACAAACCTCTGCGCTTGGAGGCCCAACATAGTCTACAAAAATAGAAGTGTGCGTAGACATAAATTCACTTTCTTCATCTCCTCCTCATGTTGTTTCTTCAACTCAGAGATGATGCCGGCGTTGGCCTCAACACCACGCTCGATCATAAACTTGTAATTGAAGACTACTTGCTCCACTTCTTCCATCCTGGCTTTGGTGCTCCCCTCCTTGACCGGTCCCTTCAGATCTTCTTCGTGAAGGGCACAATCGTCCACCAAGAGTGTTTGTGGGTGCATCTTCACCTCAGCGAGGTAAGGGTTGATGACGTTGGCGGGGAACTTGTCCTTGGGGGAACTTGGGGAAGCCATGACACCTAGGTTTTGCTGAAAGTTTTCCTGGCAACCACAGATCGAAAAGAGAACGCACGAAATCGCAAGATACGGAGCCGGAATGATCCGGTCAAATATATAGCAAAAATTTCCGCAACAAAAGGAAGGTAACAAGCAAAAGTGGGGTCGGAGACGGTCTCCCGGTGCGACCAGGAAGCAGTCCGCACCACCAGGGCACCTGGAGCCCCTGGAGCTCGTCTCTGGCTCCAGTTCGGCTCCGAATTTTCCTAATTTTTCAAAAACATGTAATACGAGACTTTTATAGTTATTCACGAAGTTTTCTCACCGTATTACATACATATTGTTATTCTGCTTCTGCTGGCATCTGAATCCAGGCTGCAACATGTTCTTCGTGAGTGGTTGTGTGTATTGTATCCACATCAGCATTGACAGGGTCTGCTGCCAGGTAATGCTTCAATCTTTGCACATTCACAACTTGAGTTTTGGTGCCCTCAAAATTGTTTATCTTGATTGCACCGGAGCGGTAGACTTCTTCAATGGGAAATAGGTCCTTCCCATTTGGAAAGTAATTTACCTGGAGAAAACCGGAAACGAGATCTGAGCAACAAAACTTTATCACCAAAATTAAATTCACGTTTCAAGATTCTCCTATCATGCCACTTCTTTACTTTTTCCTTAAACATTCTCGCGCTCTCGTAAGCTTCACTTCTCCACTCATCTAGAGAAGTCAAGTTCATGAGAGGCTTTTCACCAGCAAGTTTTGGGTCAGCATTAAGCTCTCTAACAGCCCAGCTTTGTGCTCTAATTCTAAAGGAAAATGGCAAGCCTTTCCATATACCATCTTATAGGGAGACATGCCCATGGGATTTTTGTAAGCAGTTATATACGCCCAAAAGAAATCTCCTAACTTTTTGGACCAGTCCTTTCTAGAACTGTTCACTGTCTTTTGTAAGATCAACTTGATCTCCCTATTTGTGAGCTCAACTTGCCCACTCGTTTGAGGGTGGTCAGGTGAAGCAATCCTATGGTTAACATCATACTTTGCTAAAGCTTTTCTAAAATCACCATGTGTAAAATGTGATCCTCCGTTGGTCATGAGGTACCTTGGTACACCAAACCTAGGGAAGATAACATCTTTAAGCATTTTCAAAGTTGTCTTAAGATCAGCACTCTCAGTGGGGATTGCCTCAACCCACTTGGTTACATAATCAATAACTACTAATATGTGAGTGTATTTGTGCGAAGGAGGAAAAGGACCCATAAAATCAAAACCCTAGCAATCAAAAGGCTCAATAACTAGAGAGTAATTCATAGGCCTCTCATTTCTCCTACTAATATTACCATCTCTCTGACACTTATCAGAAGATATAACATATTTCCTAGCATCTTTTAAGAGAATAAAAACCTGATTGAAGAACCTTGTGTGTGGTCCTCTCACCGGCATGATGTCCTGCATAGGGACTATCGTGACAATCCCTCAATATATCCTTTTTCTCATGCTCCGGTGTGCACCTTCTCACGATTCCATCCGCGCATTCTCTGAAAAGATGTGGGTCATCCCAAAAGTAATACCTCAAATCGTGGAAGAACTTCTTCCTTTGTTGAAATGTTAAACCTGGAGGTAAAAACTTGGTAACAATAAAGTTAGCATAGTCTGCAAACCAAGGATCAGAAATAGATTGTATCCTTAAAAAACTAATTGTTCATCACGAAAGCTATCATTAACAGGAATAGGATCACGTGGTATGTTTTCTATCGTGGAAAGGTTGTCCGCCACAAGATTGTCCACTCCTTTCCTATCAAAAATCTCCAAATCAAATTTTTGAAGAAGAAGAACCCATCTAATAAGTCTAGGTTTGGCATCCTTCTTCTCCATAAGATACTTAATAGTAGCATGGTCAGTTTGAATAATGACTTTGGAATCAACAATATAAGGTCTAAATTTATCACAAGCAAACACTGTTGTTAAAAATTCCTTTTCACTAGTAGCATAATTCTTTTGAGAACTATCAAGGGTTTTTCTAGCATAATGTATAACATTCAATTTCTTATTAACCATTTTTCCTAACACAACTCCAACAGCAAATTCACTAGCATCACACATAATTTCAAAAGGTAAATTCCAATCAGGCGATTGGACTATAGGAGTGGTTATCAAAGCTTTCTTAAGAAATTCGAAGGATTCCTTACAATCTTCATCAAACACAAAAGGGATATCCTTCTATAGAAGATTAGTGAGGGGTCTCGAAGTCTTAGAAAAGTCTTTAATAAATCTTCAATAGAAACCAGCATGACCGAGAAAAGTACGAATACCTTTGATGTCCCTTGGATATGGAATCTTCTCGATTGCTTCGACCTTGACCCTGTCCACCTTGATTCCACTTTCGGAAATCTTCTGCCCAAGGACAATTCCTTCGTTGACCATGAAGTGGCACTTCTCCTAATTGAGTACCAAGTTTGTCTCCTGACATCTCTGCAAGACTTTATTAAGGTTGTGGAGACAATGGTCAAAAGAGGTTCCATAGACGGAGAAATCGTCCATGAAGACCTCAACATTTTCCTCACAAAAACCATGAAAGATATCAAACATACACCTTTGAAAAGTAGTAGGGGCATTTCATAAACCGAAAGGCATACGTCTATAAGCATAAGTACCAAAAGGACAAGTAAAAGTGGTCTTCTCTTGATTGGCAGTGTTAACATGAATTTGAGAGAAGCCAGAATATCCATCAAGATAGCAAAAGTGAGTGTTTTTGGATAACCTTTCAATCATTTGGTTGATGAACGACAACGGGTAGTGATCCTTCTTCGTCGCCTTTTTCAACTTCTTGTAATCAATACACATTCTATATCCAATAATAATTCTCTGAGGGATTAGTTCAGTCTTATCATTAGGAACAAAAGTTGTGCCTCCCTTCTTAGCAAGACAATGTACTGGACTTACCCACTTACTATCAGCTATAGGGTAGATAATACCTACGGCTAGAAGCTTGAGGATGTTTGTCCTCACAACATCCTTCATCTTCGGGTTCAACCGTCGTTGATGATCAAAACCGGGTCAGGATCGGCTCAAGATTGATAGTATGTTGACAAAAAGATGGACTAATTCCCTTGAGATCATCAAGGGTATATCCAATAGCGCCTCGGTATCTACGGATGGTTTCCAATAATCGCTCTTCTTCATATCCTGGAAGTTTAGAATTGATAATAACATGATATACTTTATTTTCATCTAAATAAGCATACTTGAGCGTATCGGGAAGAGGCTTGAGATCGAACATCGGGTCTACTTTGGGTTGTGATATAATTCCTAAAGGTTCAACCGGAAGGTTGTGCTTCAGGATAGCAGGTTGTCTCAAGAAGGCTTCATCGAGTTCATTTATTTCCTGCATATGAATATCATTCTCGTGGTCCTCCATGTATTGATGCAAAGGATCGTCAGGAGGAATAGCAATGGAGGCAATATTTTCAATAATTTTATCATTACTAGGCAAATCAGCACCACGAGTTTGTTTGGAGAATTTAGAAAAGTTAAATTCATATGGCCCACCATTGAATTCAACAGATACTTTCCCTTTTCTGCAATCTATGATAGCTCCACAAGTCTTGAGAAAAGGTATACCAAAAATAATAGGACAAAAGCTATCTTGTACTGAACGAAGTACTAGAAAGTCGGTAGGATATTTTAGCTTTCCACATAAGACTCAACATCTCTTACAATTCCAATATGAGAGATAGTTTCTCTGTTTGCAAGATGAATAGTAACATCAACCTCTTCAAGTTCACAAGGTGAAATCTCACTCATGATCTCTTGATAGAGGGAATAAGGAATAGCACTAGCACTGGATCCCAAATCACATAGCCCATAATAATTGTGATCTCCTATTTTAACAGATACCACTGGAGTACCTGAAATTGAGACTTTATTCTTGGCTGTGACAAGATTAGTAGAAACAACACAAAAATTTATATTGGAATCTATAATATCACTAGTAACAAGATCTTTAACCAATGCAACTTGAGGATCGACCTTGATTTGGTCTTCAAGCTCATCGGTTCTTCTCTCACTTTTATTTAACATACCTGTCACAAAAGAATGCTCCCTCATCCTTGCGGGAAAAGGGGGATTTTCATATATAAATACAGGCAAAACAGGGTCAGCAACATGAATATGAACAGGTAATTCCTTAAAGAGTTTATGATGATGATCCTCCTTGTTTTTAGAGGAACAATATGATAGGAAAAGCCTTTGCAAAAATCAATCAGAAGTTGGGAATCAAGACCAATCTTAGCACAAAAGGTATTGAAGTAATCAGTTTTCACATAGCTCCCAATGTGATCATGCTCATAATTTATAACGGATGCAATACCTTTATCGATATCCCAATCTTCAGTGTTCTTTTGGATCCTTTAAATAAGATCCCACCTTTCTTCAACGCTTCTATTTGGAAATACCCCACTAGAGGAGGAATTAAGCATCTCTTTATCTCGACGAGAAAGTCTTGCATAAAGTTTGTAAGAATAATTTCCTTGGGGAGCTCATGATTGGGGCATTTGAGCATTAGGGACTTCAATCTACCCCAAGATTGGGAGATGCTTTCTCCATCACGAGACCAAAAGTGATAAATATAGTTCATTTCTCCATGTATTTCACGAAGAGGATAAAACTTTGCGTAGAAGAGAGGCATAAGTTCTTGCCAGTTTAATCAATGAGAGTCATCAAGAAGCCTATACCAATCCAAATCCATATCTTTTAATGATAGAGAGAATAGTTTTCTCATAACAAAGTCCATCGATTTACCTGGAAGCTTAAATAAGGAGCATAGTTGTGAAAGATATAGCAAGTGTTCTCCTGGATGTCTATCTCCTGCATATCGATTAGCCAAAACACAATCAATAATACCAGTTGGTATTTCGAAGGGCACAATTACAGTAGGTGGGGGAGCCTTATCCACCACAGTAATGGAGGCGCGGTTCCCCGCAAGCAAAGAACCAAGAGCAGAGTGGTCCATAGGGATTAAAAGTAACAACGGAAAATTAAAATCAACACTTACAATATAAAGGTTTCCTTACCAATTTCCCTTACCAATAGCGCTATTCTCCCCGGCAACGGCGCCATAAAATGATCTTGATGACCCACATGTGTAGGGGATCTATCGTATCCTTTTAGATAAGTAAGAGTGTCAAACCCAACGAGGAGCAGAAGGTATTCACAAGTGATCTTGAGATAGGAATAACTTCAAGTACTGAAAGGTAACTTTTTATGGGTTTTCTGGTATAAGCAACAAAGAGATAAGAACAAATAAAGTAAGTTGTAATAAGTTGCAGTAAGTGGCCTAATCCTTTTATGCAAAGGATAAGTCGAAGGATCAAAATTACAAAAGCTAAAACGTTCTTGAGGATACACAGGAGAAATAGTCATGTGCTTTCGCCATATTCCGCCTAGTACTATGTTTTGTGTTGATAAGTGTTGTGCACGTGAACCTATGCTAGTGCACTATCTAGACTAAGATAAGTATACTCTTATGATTAAACCTCTTGAAAGCATCCGCAAATACAAGAGAGAAATTAAGGCAAAGCCTAACCATAGCAATAAACTTTAGGATCCAACAATCCCTCGTGCAAAAGTGTGCGAGCTGGGGTTCAGGTTTCTGTCACTCCGCCAACCCACCTTAAGAATGCTTTATACACAATGCATTCCCCTAGGTCCTTAAAAAGGCAAAGTGTTATGTAGTCGACATTCACACAACACCACTAGAAGAATAACACCACAACTTAAATATCAAACAACACATATTACTTCAACATCATATGACTACTAACAACTAGACTTCTCCCATGTCCTCAAGAACTAAAGGAACTACTCACAAGACATAAAAGAGATCATGATCAGAGGTGATAAATATATGATGAACAATCTGGTCATAACAATAATTCTCCAACAAAACTCAATAACATTCACCACAAAAGAGTAATCAACACCGGTAGAGTAGAGGGGATGGATAGTACAAGTTACAACTGGGATTGAATGGTGAGATGAGATGGGATGAAGATGGAGATGGTGCTGATGGTGAGGATGATGGTGATGATGATCTCGATGATTCCCGTGATGATGGTGGTGATGATGAGGATGATCTCCCCCTCCTGGAGGAGTTCTCCCCGGCGGAATCTGCCCGCCGGAAAGGTCTTTTCTTCTCTGTAAATTTCTGATACAGAGTGGCGGTAGAACTCCGGAAACTCTTCTTATTCTAGGGTTTTTAGGTCACGACGATGATATAGGCCAAAGGGTGGCTCCTGGAGTGGGGCCCACCTCCTAGGCGGCCACCTAGCGCGGCCTAAGGGGGACCGTGCCACCAGGGCGCCTGGGAGCCTGGTGGGCCCCCTCCGGGTGCCCTTCGGCTGGTCTTCATCAATTTTTTAGAAACCTGTACCCCGTGAATTTCAGGTCATTTGGAGATGTGCTCACATGGACACTTGATGTGCACTTTTCCCTGTTTATTCCCGCGTCTGCTGTTTCGGCACCCGAAAATTGTAAACTGTGTAAAACAAGCCAAAACACTATCAGAACATCATCATAATAGGAAATATATCAATGAATAGAGGTAAATTATGATATAAAGTAGTGATGCATTTGGACGTATCACCAAGTACTTCCCTTCCTCCTCCCCCTTTTTTCATCTTCGCGCGACACCTCGCAATTTTGGCGAACGTTGCTCAAACTCAGGGATGTCTTCTGTAGTTTTGGTCGCTTTTCCGTTAAGGATAGGTCATCGAACCGGTTTTGGCTTGACTTGTGGGCGCCTCCTGGTCGCTTATGTGAGGTTTTCCCAAACCTTTTTGCCTTTTTCCCCAAACCAGACATCTACATCTCAGAGGTGGCTACTACTGGCTGGGACCTTGGATTCCATCGTTCCTTAACTCTTGCAGAGTTTGATCTATGGCATTAACTTATTTCCTTGTTCCCTACGTTCTCGGAGGGAAGGGATGAGGTTTCCTGGACCTTGTCCGGATCGGGACAGTTTTCGGTCATGTCATTATATTCCAAGTTAATCTCCATCCCTTGTACCTCGCGCTTTTCACCGATAAGGAGAGCCAGGATAAGTCCTAAAATTAAAATCTTTATGTGGAAGGCCTTCAGAGGAAATCTCCCTTCCTCGAACCAGATTCATAAGCGTAATGCTTTTACGAGCCCAATTACGAGGTCTGTGGTACGCTTGAGAGCGCAAACCATATTTTTCCATTGACCATTGGCCAAGTTCCTTTGGAGTTGTATTCGCCAACGGATGGGGAACTCTTGGAACCCTGGAACCTTTGTGGAGGTTAGGATGCTGGATTGTTTTCTAATCTACTTTTTTCATATTTTCATGCAATGCAATGTATCTAATCTATTTTTTTTCATATTTTCATCCAGCAAAAGAGTATTTATTATATATAAACATGTAAGTAAAAATAAATTGTAAGATTTTGTGTGTGCATTTTCTCATCTTTAAAAAATGTATAGAACAATGAAAAGCAATGTTCAAGATATCGCTTCTCTTTAACTTATCGGTCGACCCAAGAGAAGAGATAAATCGGCTTATCGACCAATTTATCGATTATATCGGTCGACCATATATCAGCAAGTTTTTTTTTAACTCATGTTTTCCTAAGAGAAATAATATAAAATATGTTATATTTGTTATTACACACACATGAGTAGATGACAAAAGTAAGTGCTCTAAGCATTCAAAATATGATATATTAGTGTACAAGCAGTACTATTACACAGACACACATTGGCAGCCACACATGGGGGCATAGATAACCATACTTTCGCATAGTTGCATAACAAAGCAAAATAGGAAACTAGCTTGCACTTGAGCCTTTGCGTACCATTAGGATCAAGACACTCGGCAAAATCCCCAGCCATGTCATCTGACCACTTGTTAAGTAATAAACTTGCAACCTGAGATGAACCTGAAGCAAAAATCTCCATATAAAGGAAACAACCATATCAGCCATCTACATAGTTTATCACTGGTTGAATAATATAATTACAATCTGCCTAATACAGGATAGACCGTTGATTTTAGTTCAAAAGATATACAACATAGTTTGGCTGGATATTGCATACAAAAAATAGTCTGGTCATGTAAAAAAGAATCTACAATGCCAGACCAAGCAGTATCATAAAATCTTAATGAAATTGTTAAGCTAAGAAATGCAGAATAGAGACACTTAAATCACATAGATTAATATCTACTAGTTGAAAGTTTTAAAGATAGTTTGTTCTGCAAGTTTACCATCTAAGAAAAATATCCATAAAGATAGTAAAACAAGTAGCAAGGGTGTGAAATTTTCAAACCTTATGGTAGGAGAATTGCCATCAGTTATAGAGCCAATCTTCTTAAACGTTGTCCCAAGTTTCCTCTGCTTCACTGGATCAAACTGTGCACATAGATGATCAGAGAAACCATGAAAACACAGTAATGAAAAAAATATGCTGATGGTTACGTATTTGCATTACATTGAAGTGGTATTCTTTTCATTTCAACGTGTTGGATTGTCAACTCATCCCTCTTGAAGAAATGAGATACAGTACATCCATCTACAAAACTTCTTCCAAAATCTACCTAATATAATCTGCCAACTACAAAACTCAGTCCAAATTAAAAATAAATCATGCCTACAGAACAGAATTGGGAGAGGAATCCATACCATGGAGGAAGCAGTGGCAGGGGGAGCTGCTGCGCTGCACTTTTGCTGGGTGGGGGAGATGCTCCGGCCGTCCTGCACCTGGGCGATGCCATGTGGAAGCCGGACGAGGACGGGGCACCGCGGGTGCTGTAGAGGAGGACGGGGAGCCGCCAGTGCTGGAGACAGGGACGAGGACGGGGCGCCGATGCTAGAGACAGGGATGAGGAGACGAGAACAGGCAGGAGGATCTTCTCCAGGGTGCCGTCGTGCGGAAGCCGGACGAGGATGGGTCGCCACTGTTAGGGACCTGCTATGGATTCACTCCTCACGAACACCAATTCGAGCTACAAGACTGGATACATGGGATCGAGAAGAAAGAACAGAGGACAAACTAGAGGTAGGGGAAAGAGAGACACGAGCCGCCGTCGTTGCCGTTCGTGATCCACTGGATGCCTCGTCCGTTGCCTTTTCCCAGATACTTGTAGCTGCAGCGTCCAGGCCCATCAGCTGGCCCAAGAGAGCAGCCCATGTGCGTGTATAGTTAGGAGAGGCTCCTAACATACCTCCCTCCTTGAAATTCGGCTTGCCCTCAAGCCGACGTCACCGAGAGCCGCCCGGATTCCATTGCACTCGATGTTCCTTGACTGGCTCGAAGTCATGGTAGTAGTCGAAGTCGGGGTTGACTTGAACGACCTGATTGTAGTAGTCGTGGCTGAAGATGATCCCATCCAAAGAGGCATCGAGGAAGTGGTCGTTGTCAACATAGTCCTGGGCGAAAGTGATGTAATACTTGTGGTAGATGGAACCTTGCTCGAGGATGGCGGCATCCCTCCCTCCTTGAAAATATTCTTCATTAGAGCAGATGCATAGTTCCTTGTTGGTTACCATCCAATTGAGAATCTTTGACTTACCAAGATTTGAAATTGGTATGGTGAAGCCCCCAGGTTCCCATGATTTATGCACTTCAACGTTAGTGTACGCAACCCAAGCAGAAACATAGGTAATGGGAAGAGCATTGGTGCAATCACAGTGTAGGCAGTACCCGCTGTGGTGCTTAGCAATCACAATATGTTCATGCATGCATGCATCCTCATCATGTTCAAGGAGTGACAATTGTTTCTCAGCTAACCGATGCAAGGGGTTGTCCATTATGCTGAACTGAGCAGCCGGTTGGATTTTTCTTTTGATAGTCCTATTCCATTTTACTGAGCACCCTCTTTTAAAACTTATGGCCATGGCCCCAGCAACAATTCTCTCCCTGATGATATCGTCCACTGAAATAGCGATGCCACCCATGCACTGCAGCAACTCGTTGCAAGTTTCAACCTCACTTTCGAGTGGTAATCCTTGGCCTTGGTTATCTTTGGACTACTAGTGACACCACGACAACTCCACTTAAATTTCCCTTGACTCAAAATTTGCCACCACACTAACATGTTCAGATTATGCATTGCCTTCTGCAGTTTGTCAGGACTAGGAGCATGCTCCGGTAGGTTGTAGTCATAAAATTTCCACTCCTGTAACTGGTCAGCTTGATGTTGCATGCCTTGTGTTAACCAGTCATGGAACATCATTAATGATTTGCCAAAGATAAATCTACATAACACACAAATAGCAGCAGATATCATTAGAGAGTCAGACCAAGCAAGCATCTTGAGAGGTTTCAATTTAGACAAACTTTTAGCTGAACCAGGAGTTGCAAACACTACTGAGTCACTCTGAAACTTCAAACGACCGCTCCCTTTAAATTCTTCTTGACACAAAAACTGCCAGTGCGCTGACATGCCCATAATCCGCATGGTATGCAGTAATTTCTCGAGCCAAGGAATATTACGTACATTAGCATGCTCGTCATAGTTTAGTTACCAATGGAATAATAACGCGTAGTCCTCAGGACCTTGTCTCAACAGAAATTGTGCATAATATTCAGGCAGCTCCATGTGCTTGTCCATCAGGTGAGTGCTAGAAATCAGTGTTTCAATGGAAGTATCAGCTTCGCACTGTACTGGCCTGTAGACGAATGGAAATGATGGCCAGGGTAGTTGCAGCTGCACATTCCCTTGAGCACGTACTTTATAAGATGAAATTGAAGGGCTCCATGCATATGACTTGTAGCTTGAAGAGAATACCAACCAGGGAAGTACTAGGATAGTACAGGGAGGTGTTTCCCCTTGTGATTGTTCCACGGATAGTTTTAATACACTCTCCATGCCACTGCCATTGTGCATCTGCTGAGCGAGAGGCCTGACCAGTGCACCAGCAGTACCGAAAGCCACCTGAGACGTGCCATAGACAAAGAGAGGACCATATTGTTCAGAACTGCATGCCCAGAAGCTATCAGAATGTGCAGCAAGGCCTTCTAAATTCCACTAGAAAGCAGCCAAGGTGGCACGAGGGAACCAACAATGCAGGCGAGGTAATAGTTGCATCGGGCAACTCAACCAGAGAGACAAATTCAGGACCGCTAGTAGTAGCTCAGAACACATTTGGCCAAGTACCTCTCTGTCAATTCCAGGAGCAGTAGTAATAGGACATGCACAAAGTTCCAAAAGCCAATGTTTACCTTCATGCAATAGCTTCTTAATGAAACATGAATCATCGGTGTCTTGTTTCAAAGACCACAAGCAGAGAAATCGAACAGGAAGTATCCTTATGCAGTTTCCAGGGATATTGCACACAAGATCTCCAACTTGATATGATTCCATAAGAAAGGTGCTACTAGTCAAACCCATGTCAAGCACTAGGAAAAACTGAAACGGATGCTCCATAAACTTGTTCACAGGAAACGAGGGCCAAGGGGAGGGTCGTACCTCGCTACTGTCTGCAAGGTCTCTCCAAAGTGATGGCCAGAACATCAAAGGAGATGGGGT
Source organism: Bromus sterilis (assembly GCA_950022295.1). Taxonomy (NCBI): domain Eukaryota; kingdom Viridiplantae; phylum Streptophyta; class Magnoliopsida; order Poales; family Poaceae; genus Bromus; species Bromus sterilis. The sequence continues at coordinate 239,578,435 of OX465596.1, forward strand.
GGTTAGGAGCTCGTCTTCCATGGCCAGGTGCGCCCGCAGGGTATGATAACTGTTGGTAGCAGGGTGATCGAGGTTGGTGACGAGCGCAAATGTGACTGTTGGGAGCAGCGACACGGTCGTGATTGGAGGTGGAAACGATAGCGCGCCATTGTCTTGGTTCGAGCATTCCGTCGAACAGGTCATGGGCGCCATGGTGATGCGGTCAAGGGACGCACCATAGAGAGAATCGAGGTCCTTCTGAACATTTGCGGACGATGCGTGGGCGTGAGGCGACGTGCTGATGCTCGCCGGCGCGAGGTGGGAGATGGCGCCAACGAACTTGTCGCCCACGGCGACGACCTGAGTCACCATTGCCACAATCTGGTTTTCTTCTTGGATTTCCGCTTCGCCCGTTTGCAGGATGGGCATGGCATCGTTCAGGTCAACCACAGGATCGGGACAGAGTAGAGTGGTTGTGTCACCAAGCTCCTCGATGAAGACAGGTGCAGCAGCAGGGGGCGGTAGTACATCAGGCATTGCCTTCCATATCAGCAGATGACAACACCTATAGTAGATGCAGCGGCCATCCCAGTATGCAAACGTTTGAGCCGCAGCGTTCGGTGAACAGAATCGGACATCGGCTGCCACACATGGCTCTCCATCATCCGATCTTGTTGGAGGATACACCACCAATTGCTCTACACCAAAAGGACGAAGGAGATAATACAACACATCAGTCGTGATCGGATAAATTGCTTGCTCCACGACCATGCTGAGAACTTGATCCGAGGAACTTTGGTGGTTATACATTTGATCGAACAGGTTGAAGGTGGTGATTCATAGAAAAAAATAGTGTGGAAATTTGTTGGGGGAAGGGTGGTGGCCTGGCTCTGAATACCAGATGTTAGGGACCTGCTATGGATTCACTCCTCACAAACACCAATTCGAGCTACAAGACTGGATACATGGGATGGAGAAGAAAGAACAGAGGATAAACCAGAAGTAGGGGAAAGAGAGACAGGAGCCGCCGCCGTTGCCGTTCGTGATCCACTGGATGCCTCGTCCGTTGCCTTTTCCCAGTTACTTGTAGCTGTAGCGTCCAGGCCCATCAGCTGGCCCAAGAGAGCAGCCCATGTGCGTGTATAGTTAGGAGAGGCTCCTAACATCCACCGTGTGGAAGCCGGACGAGGATGGGGCACCGCCGAGCGGTCTAGAGATGAGGACGGGGAGGGGTGAGGGACGAGAGGAGGAGTGAGAGAACGGGCGGGAAAGCAAGCTCCGGCCACCGATGGAGACCATGCTGGCGGCGGAGGAGTCAATCGAGCGGAGTAGATAGGTTAACACACGATGCGAACTGTCACATGGGTTCCCAGTTGTGCAAAGGAGAAGCACGTGTGTGATCAGCATCCTCTACACATTAGCGTGTCTCTTTTTTTAGGCAGTAACCGTAGAACAATTGTTCTATAGTGTATTTTCATTTTTCTCCATGAAAAGTAATAAAGTGGTATGATAAAGTGATAAAATAAAAGAGGGGGAGGGTGTGAGGACTCTATCACTTAGCCAATTCCTTTTTTGTATAGACTCATTGCAGCAATCTAATCTAGATTATTGGAAATCCAAATTCTAAAACTTTCTAAGAATTTATTCTTGATCCTATGTTGAAGTAGGGTTAGATCAGCCCACATCATTCCTCTCCATTCTTGAATTGAGGGTCTTTCTCTTCTAAAAATCCAGCCATTTTCCTGTTTCCATATATTCCAGTAGCCTAGAATGATTATTTGTATGCCAAACTCTTTAGGTTCCTGTTCAAGTGCTAGTAAAGTATCCTCATAAACTTAAGTTCCCCTATGATTAAACGTTATTAGTGATGTCCAACACCTATGTGCAAAATTAAAATCCCATAGAAGGTGCAGAGCTGTTTCACGGGCTTGAGAGGAGCAGCATGCAAAATCATAGCTTTCCAGATGAAGACCTTTTCTCTGTAAAAAGAGCTCTTGTATTTATTCTGTTTTTTAATATCAACCAGAAAAACATTTTTTGCTTCAGTCTGTTGGCACCTTTCCAAGTTTTTTGAATGAGATCAGAGCTCTTTTCTCCAGTAATGAGATGCTTGTAAACTGGCATTGATGAGTACTTCTCCTTATTATTTCACTTCCACTCATCTAGGGAGTTGGTTGAGGGTGGAAGCAGTGCAGGTATTTCTTGCAGTTGTGACCAAGCTATACTTGATAGAGGTGTATGAATAACCTCCTCCCATGCTGTGTTTTTTCTGATTGCATCCACCGTGATTGCAGTATCTTTGGCAAAGGAGAAAAGTTTTGGAAAGTTGATTTCAATTCTGCTTTATTCCAGAGATCAAACCAGAAGGACACCGTGTTTCCCTTATTGACAAGAACTGTTGCATTTTTCTTATAATAACTAATTATAGGGATGTGTGCTTTCCACCAGAATGACCCACATAAATGCTCATCAGGCAGGCCAGATTTATATGCAGTTTCCCATAGCAGTTTAACCTAGGGAATGTTGTCTTTATTCAGAAGCTTGTGTATGTTCTTCATTAAGAGGGCCTTGTTGTGTGTGGCTATATCAATTATTCCCAGCCCCCTTTGTCCTTGGGATTACACACTTTTCTCCAAGCAATGAGTGGTGAGCCCCCTTGATCAACACCATATTTCCTCCAGAGGAAGACCTAGAGATATTTGTTAATCTGATTGATTACCCCCACAGGAAGGATGAGTGATAAAGGCGAAGGTGTCCCGATGTTTCGATGAGATGGTGGAGATCGATTTTGGTGGAGTAGACTTTCACGACCCGACTACGAACGTGCGAAGACGTTGCGCCTTAGCAATCGCTAAACCAACTCCGAGAGGTTATTGATCCCGCGGATGCACGATCAACCTGACCACGAAGGTCAATTCCTGCAAGCAATCGAAGAACAAGCAAGAACTAAGAATTGCAATCTGGATATTGCGAATATAAGATGAAAGATTAACAGAAGTTGGGGTTCCAATGCGGTCTTGGCCTGGTCGGACGACACAAACGAAGAACTCGAAGTTGCGGCTATGGCTAACTTAAATCTAATTAAAACCCAAGTCTAAACGATGCCCTAAGGGCTGTATATATGGGGGAACAGAGGGGAATTTCGTGGCCCCTTGGAGGAGGGGTCCGAAAACAACCCTAACTCGGTTTCCCCACACATACGGACTCTAAAAAATAGCCTATTAAGTGTATTTCGAAATTACATGGGCCTGGCCCAATAATAAGGTGACGCAGCACCTATAATAACTCTTGGACGAAAATATTAATGTGGCATCTTGTGTCTCTCGTCCAAGTCTTCATGCGCGCCTTATGGTGGCTTCAAAGTGCGATAATCACCACGGGAAGCTCCGCTGTCCTTTCCCGCGCGCGCACCTTCTTCTCCATGCTTGATCCCGCTCCAATGACCATCCTTCTTGTCCATGCTAGGTCCTTCATTCATAAGACAAACAAAAGTATCTAATTTAGGCAGCATCATATGTTCTTGAATATTAGAAGGATTCGCAAGAAACGAAAGTACCTGATAATTTAATTGACGTGCGCGTGCTCTAGTAACTGGTCCATTATGTGTAGTTTGTGAAGATGTGGGTGTAACATTAGTAGAGATGTCCTCATCATCCTCCCCTTCTTGAATTGAAGTCGTCCTCGACGGAAGCTCATCATCTTCTTCCAAATAAGTCGTCCTCGACGGAAGCTCATCATCTTGAATTGAAGAATTTAAATCTGCAATATTAAATGTGGGACTAACCCCAAAGGCTGCAGGTAGCTCAAGTTTATATGCATTATCATTAATTTTCTGCAAAACCTTAAAGGGACCATCAGCTCGAGGCATTAACTTAGACTTGCGCAAATCAGGAAACCTATCTTTACGTAGATGTAACCAAACAAGATCTCCGGGTTCAAACACAACATGCTTTCGACCCCTATCACCAGCAAGCTTGTATCTAGCATTCATGCGCTCAATGTTTTCTTTAGTTAACTCATGCATTTTAAAACATTCTTCCCACTGTTTCAAGTTACTCTTTAAAACAGCCCGAAGCATAGTAGACAAAGTCCTATTGACCACTTCAGTTTGTCCATCAGTTTGGGGATGACATGTAGTACTAAAAAGTAGTTTAGTCCCCAACTTAGCCCATAAGCATCTCCAAAAATGGCTAAGAAACTTAGTATCACGATCCGAGACAATAGTATTGGGCACACCATGTAAGCGAATAATCTCACGAAAGAATAAATCAGCAACATTAGCAGCATCATCGCTTTTATGACATGGTATAAAATGTGCCATTTTAGAAAATCTATCCACGACAACAAATATGCTATCCCTCCCATTCTTTGTTCGAGGCAAGCCTAAAACAAAGTCCATGGATATGTCCTCCCACGGAACACTAGGTACAGGTAAAGGCATGTATAAACCATGAGGATTGAGTCGTGACTTAGCTTTTTGACATGTAGTGCAGCGAGCAACAAAACGCTCAACATCCCGTCTCATCTTTGGCCAAAAGAAATGTGTAGCAAGTACGTCCTCCGTCTTCTTCACGCCAAAGTGTCCCATTAATCCTCCTCCATGCGCCTCCTGCAACAACAAAAGACGAATAGAGCTAGCTGGAATGCATAGCTTGTTAGAACGGAACACAAATCCATCATTAAGCACAAACTTGTTCCATGTTCTACCCTCTCTACAATTCTGCAATACATCTTTAAATTCCGCATCATTTACGTATTGATCTTTGATTGTCTCTAAACCGAAAATCTTGAAGTCAAGTTGTGAAAGCATAGTATAACGACGAGACAAAGCATCAGCAATAATATTATCTTTCCCCTTCTTGTGTTTAATGACATAAGGGAAAGTCTCAATAAATTCAACCCACTTAGCATGTCTACGATTAATTTTTGCTTGACTTCTTATGTGTTTCAAAGATTCATGATCAGAATGTATAACAAATTCTTTGGGCCATAAATAATGTTGCCAAGTTTCTAATGTCCGAACAAGAGCATATAATTCCTTATCATAAGTAGAATAGTTCAGACTAGGCCCACTCAATTTTTCAGAAAAGTAAGCAACAGGTTTAGCATCTTGTAATAACACACCTCCCAAACCAATCCCACTAGCATCGCATTCAAGCTCAAAAGTCTTATTAAAATCAGGAAGTTGGAGCAAAGGAGCATGTGTTAACTTATCTTTCAATACGGTGAAGGCTTCTTCCTGTGCGGTACCCCAAGTAAAAGGCACATCCTTGCGTGTAAGCTCATTGAGAGGTGCAGCAATGGTGCTGAAATCTCTCACAAAACGCCTATAGAATCCAGCGAGGCCAAGAAAACTCCTCACTTGTGTGACCGTTTTGGGCTGCGGCCAACTCTCAATCGCCTCGATCTTGGCTTTATCAACTTCAATTCCCTGCGGAGTAACAACATAGCCAAGAAACGATACTCGGTCGGTGCAAAAGGTGCACTTCCCAAGGTTACCAAACAAACGTGCATTACGTAGAGCAATAAAAACAGCACGTAAATGATCCAAATGTTCCTCCAAAGATTTGCTATAAATCAGTATATCATCAAAATAGACTACCACAAATCGTCCAATGAAAGCACGTAAAACCTCGTTCATTAATCTCATGAAAGTGCTAGGTGCATTAGTTAACCCAAAAGGCATGACTAACCACTCATATAATCCAAACTTAGTTTTAAATGCCGTTTTCCATTCATCTCCTAATTTCATGCGAATTTGATGGTATCCACTACGCAAATCAACTTTGGAAAACATGGTAGAGCCACTTAATTCATCAAGCATATCATCTAACCTAGGAATAGGATGACGATAACGAATAGTAATATTATTAATGGCTCGACAATCAACACACATACGCCATGTTCCATCCTTTTTAGGCACTAATATAACAGGAACAGCACAAGGACTAAGGGATTCACGTATGTAACCTTTGTCGAGTAGCTCTTGTACTTGACGCTGAATCTCCTTCGTCTCCTCCGGATTGGTACGGTATGGCGCACGGTTAGGCAGCGAAGCACCGGGAATTAAGTCAATCTGATGCTCAATCCCTCGAATAGGTGGTAATCCCGGTGGCACGTCTTGTGGAAAGACGTCAATAAACTCCTGCAAAAGGTCAGTGACAACAGGAGGCAAAGAAGGAGGCAATTCCTCAAATGAAAACAAAGCTTCTTTGCACACAAAAGCATAGCACACATATTGACTAACATCCAAATCCGAAATATCAACCTTAGTAGCAAGCAAAGTTGGACTAGTCAATTTAATTTCATTAGAAACAGCGGAAGAAGATTTGCTATTGGTCTTATGTTGTTGCTCAAATTCTTTAGCTGCTATCTCATTTTCACTCTTATTTTTCTCCTGTTTAGCTTTACTAGCTCTAGCAAGATCATCTTGCACAATTTGTTCAGGAGACATAGGAAGTAAAGCAATAGTTTTATCCTGATGAACCAGAGTAAACTGATTTGTCCTACCATGGTGTACAACATTCCTATCAAATTGCCATGGTCTACCAAGTAAAAGAGAGCATGCTTGCATGGGTACCACATCACAATCAACATAATCAGCATATGCGGCAATGCTAAAGTGCACACGAACAGAACGCGTTACCTTAATCTTACCACTATTGTTAAACCACTGAATATAGTACGGATGGGGGTGTGGTCTTGTGGTGAGAGATAGCTTCTCCACCAACTCCATGCTCGCCAAGTTGTTGCAACTCCCTCCGTCAATGATGATGCGAACCGAACGTTCTTTCACCACTCCCTTTGTGTGGAACAAATTATGCCTCTGGTTTTGCTCGTCCTTCGATACCTGCACACTTAACACACGTTGAGCAACCAAACTAGCATATTTATCTGCATCATCAGGAGCCATATACTCTATATCACGAGCATCATCATGGGCACCCTGATCCTCATGAGCAATGAGAACTAAAGTCTCCTCATCATAGTCACTCGCTGACTCATACCCACCATCCGCCGTAATAATCATCACACGCTTGGAGGGACAGTCTTTTGCGAAGTGACCTCCACCTTGGCACCTGCGACATTTAATATCACGATCTCGTGCTTGCCCTGTGGACGCCATGGATGAAGAAGAACTCGCCGCGGGACCACTCTATGCACCCTTGAATGGTGGCGCTGGCTGTGTCGGTGGCTCCCTGGAAGAATGAGCGGCTGAAGTAGATGGTGGTGCAGCAGGACGTGTGGATGTAGAAGCTCCACGCGATGTCCATGATGTATTTCGTCCTGCAGAAAAGTTAGGTCTCGTAGCGGCCTGTCGATCCTGCACTTCACGTTCAGCTTTACAAGCAAGATGAAACAAACGAGTGATAGTAGTAAAGTCCTTGTATTCTAGAATAGTTTGTATCTCCCTGTTTAAGCCACCCATAAAACGTGCAAGCATAGCTTCATTATCCTCTACTAGGCCGCATCTAATCAATCCAGTTTGTAATTCCTGATAATATTCCTCTACAGAATTTTTTCCTTGTCTCAAACGCTGTAATTTTTGTAACAAGTCACGTTGATAATAAGGAGGAACCCAGCGAGTACGCATAGCATCTTTTAAAGCAGCCCAAGTAGTTGGAATATTATTAGCATGCAATCTACAATGTTCGGACCACCAAATAGATGCAAATCCCGTGAATTCACAAACAGCAGCAGTAACACGTCTATTCTCAGGATATTGTAAACATGTAAAGCGTTGTTCAGTTTCTAACTCCCAAGTAAGATAAACATCAGGAATATATCTACCCTCAAATGGCTTAAGATTCAATTTAAGTTTAGGCACATGTTCATCATCGCGTACCTGAGGGGGTGGTTGGTGTCGACCGTGGCGAATGTTGGGACGTGGACGTCCAGCTGGCTGCTCATAGACCGCTTCCTGTTCCACCTCCTCCTCGTAATCACCCTCGTAGTAGTCGTCCTGGCCGACGTCAGAAGCAGCAGCAGCAACTGCAGTAGCAGGAGGAGCACCAATACCAGCAGCTTGTCCGCGCGGCAACAGAATACGTCGTGCACGTGGTAGTGGCGGTGGCTGTGGCTGTGCTGAAGGTAGGCGTGCGATCAACTCAGTAAACTTGGCGTCTAGCTTGGTGTCGATCATCTTTTCCACGCCATCAATCGCCTCTGTAAATCTGTTATGGATGTCCTGCACCTGTTCAGACATCATACGTGCAAATTTATCATGTAGCTCCTTGTTTGTCATGTTCTCCCAATCGGGTGCATCCCGCGCCACTTCATCATGTGATCCTGTCATGGTTAGCAGAAATAGAAAACACACAGTAATATGATCCTACTTCTACTAATGGGATGTGGTGTGGTGGAAAGCACAAATCCGTCAAGCTTTTCTTTCGTTCTTACCGATTCTTACCTAGCAGCAGGTGGTGATGTACAACCAACGGGTCAAAACTCTCAGAGATATGGTAGAGCGATGGCCAGGAGGTGTCAAACGCACGATGTAGAATATATGTGGAGCTGTAGGAAGGCTGACAAGTATGGTAGAAAAAACTCAACAGTAATCAAAACAGAGATGCAAAGCTGAATAAACGCTCAACGTGGGTACTGTGCTGATCCTAGGCTAGACCGTACTAGAGACGCGAGCCTAAAACACCAACGAAAGCACGGCGCGGCACGTAATCAACTGAGAAGCATACTCTGAAAAAAAAATTTTCTCTTTTTTTTTTTTTTTTTTTTTTTTTGGAAATCACCTCCCTTCTACGTACGACAAAAGTTTGGTGAAATCCGACTCTAATCAACTCAAACTATTCTGGCTACGGAGAGATCACAAACCGTACTGATGGTGGAACTCAACTCGGACTCGTGTAGCTCGTGGTGGTGTATATGGACTCGGATTGGCGGAACGTGGTGTATCTGGACTCGGATTACTACTGTGCGGTGGCGACGTGGCAAACTGTGATCAGAACTCGAAACTCTAAGGAAACTAGACGCTAAGATCAGCAACTTGACACAACGATGCAACCGTAAATTCAACAAAGCAAGTACTGAAAAGAAAACTGGACAATGGCTAGGACTGTCTTGGGACGTGATGATCTAACCCTAATTTTTTTTTGGCTTTTTCGTGGACTGTAGGTATGAAGAACAGAACCAATCTAGACTATGAAAAACTGGTAAATCTCACCGAGCAACCTGGAAATCTGATACCACTTGATAAAGGCGAAGGTGTCCCGATGTTTCGATGAGATGGTGGAGATCGATTTTGGTGGAGTAGACTTTCACGACCCGACTACGAACGTGCGAAGACGTTGCGCCTTAGCAATCGCTAAACCAACTCCGAGAGGTTATTGATCCCGCGGATGCACGATCAACCTGACCACGAAGGTCAATTCCTGCAAGCAATCGAAGAACAAGCAAGAACTAAGAATTGCAATCTGGATATTGCGAATATAAGATGAAAGATTAACAGAAGTTGGGGTTCCAATGCGGTCTTGGCCTGGTCGGACGACACAAACGAAGAACTCGAAGTTGCGGCTATGGCTAACTTAAATCTAATTAAAACCCAAGTCTAAACGATGCTCTAAGGGCTGTATATATGGGGGAACAGAGGGGAATTTCGTGGCCCCTTGGAGGAGGGGTCCGAAAACAACCCTAACTCGGTTTCCCCACACATACGGACTCTAAAAAATAGCCTATTAAGTGTATTTCGAAATTACATGGGCCTGGCCCAATAATAAGGTGACGCAGCACCTATAATAACTCTTGGACGAAAATATTAATGTGGCATCTTGTGTCTCTCGTCCAAGTCTTCATGCGCGCCTTATGGTGGCTTCAAAGTGCGATAATCACCACGGGAAGCTCCGCTGTCCTTTCCCGCGCGCGCACCTTCTTCTCCATGCTTGATCCCGCTCCAATGACCATCCTTCTTGTCCATGCTAGGTCCTTCATTCATAAGACAAACAAAAGTATCTAATTTAGGCAGCATCATATGTTCTTGAATATTAGAAGGATTCGCAAGAAACGAAAGTACCTGATAATTTAATTGACGTGCGCGTGCTCTAGTAACTGGTCCATTATGTGTAGTTTGTGAAGATGTGGGTCTAACATTAGTAGAGATGTCCTCATCAATGAGTGTGCACAAAAATAAAGAAGGAAGTGCAGAGAATACATATATTATGAGGGTGAGTCTTCCATCATATGAGATCATAGTGGAGCAGCCTGAAAGTCTTCTGTCAATCTTTTGCGTTAGATTCATGATGTGTTCAATTTTGGGCTTGTGGATGTCCATGGGAAGTCCCAGATGGTGAAGGGGAAAGAGCCAAGCTGACAGTTGAGGGATCTAATCAGGGTCTAAACTCTATCTTCAGGTACATTGATGGGAACCATGAAAGATTTGTTGAAATTGATCTTAAGTACAGTATAATCTGCAAAGAACTGTAGTAAATACTTGACATGATGCAGCTGAGCTTTAGATGCTCGCAAAACAAGAAGAGTATCATCAACATATTGGATGACCGGGAAGTCAGGACATGAGCTGGAGGACAGGGGTGCTTCAATTAGACCAGTATGCATTGCCTCATTACATATAGATTGAAGGAGGTCAGCAGCCAACACAAAAAGAAAATGGGAGAGTGGATATCCCTGTCTAACTTCTCTGATACAGTGAAAAAGTTTCCCAGGAATGCCACTTAGGAGAACAGAGGACGTCCCAGAGCTGAAGATCATTCTCATCCAATTACACCATGTTTTCCCAAGTCCTTTGGCTTCAATAATTTCCAAAATGGTGTTATGCTCAATCATATCAAATGCCTTTTCAAAGTCCAGTTTCAGAACCATCACTTGTTTCTTGGAGGTATGGCAGAGATGCAGATATAAAAATTCCCAAGACACACAATCTTGTAAGGATCTGCTTTTGATAAAACCATATTGATTTTCATGTATCAGGGAGAGTATGAATTTTTGTAGATTGTTTGCTAGCAGTTTTGTGATGATCTTGATGGTGCAGTTGAGGAGTGAAATTGGCCTGAAGTCATTTGCAGTTAGAGGGGCATCAATTTTTGGGATAAGTGTGATACATGATGCATTGAAGCTTTGTAGGTTGATTTTCCCAGCATGGAAGTCAGCAATCATCCTATAGCAGTCCTGAAAAATGATATCCCATCAGATCTTTATAAATGCACCATTAAATCCATCAGGTCCTGGGGCTCTATCAGTTGGCATCATCTTAATCACCTCATCTATTTTAGTGGTTGAAAAAGGCACTTCTAGTTCTTCCAAGTTATTCACTCTCTTGACAATACTGTAGAGATTTAGAAGGTTTGATGTTGGAGTGCTAGTGCCCAGTCTATTTTTAAAATTCTGCCATGGGAGATTTGCTTTTTCTGTTTGCTCAGAATAGATGTTATCCTGGCTATCTGTCAATGAAGCTATTGAGTTGTATCTGTGGTTGATAGTAGCTTTGGTGTTGTGGAAGTTTGAGTTCTCATCATCCAACTTTGCCCATCTAATGGTGGATCTCTGTTTCCTGGTCTTTTAGAATTTCTCTGCCATTGTCTTCCACCTCAGTAAGAGGTCTGAATTCTTCGAGGTTATCCCACATGTTAATAACTTCAGCAGTTGCAGTGATAGTGGAAGAAATATTAGAAATAGTTCTAGCGCAATTTTTAAGACCTTTTCTTAACCTCTTAAATTTGGCAATGATAATTTAAGCACTATGACTCATGTGTGGCTTGGCATCAAGCTGACGCTGAATGCTATGAGTTTACTCGAAATCCAGCCATACCACACGTGTGGAGCATACTGACACCAACGTTTGTGTCAGGGCTTCTAGCAATGATTTGATTCTCACGTAGTGTATAAATTCATCAGTCTCATGACGATGAAAATGGCACATGCCCTTTTATTAAAAATATATGAAACGGTGATAAAAACATTGTCACATTTATTAAATAAGAAATAATAATATCTATTAAATGAAAAATAATTAGAGTTATCTATTACTGTATATGCTTAAAATGATAGAAAACGAACGGCTTAGATTTTATCAATATAAAGTTTAGAGAACGAACGCTTGAGATTCATTATATACGCAATCAACACGTAGGTCTAATTGGTAAAAAAACGCATTCGATCTATTGTTAGATCGGATGGAAGTCAAAAGGAAAGGCAAGTCATATTAGCTTACGTACACGAGTGAATACTACTAGAATAAATAGATTGATATAGAATAAATGGACGTGTTGAGTATCATGATTATTAAGAAAGAAGAGATAGACTAGGATTTATTCTTGGCTTGTCTTGTACTCCAAATTAATTATGTATTAGGTTCATGAGGCTCAAGCAATAAAACAACTATTCCAACAAACCCTCTCTATCCTTCTATATGGTATCAGCCTAACCGATTCAACCCTAGCCGCCGCACACGTCACTAACGCTCTGCACCGCCCCCGGGGCCGATCTCCATGATTGCCGGTACCGGGGGCCGCGTCACCCGTACCTAGGGTTCGTATGCGGGATTCGTAGATCGGCTGCCCTACAGAGTCCTTCTTCCGATCTCTTGATCCGAGTTTTCAATATTCAATGGTCGTCTTGATCGACATCTTGTTTGGTTTTCTGATCTAAGATCAGTTTGTGTCGCCCACCGACACCGTCGAGACACGCATCTACTCCGACACCGGGCGTCATCGCCCTGTCCCCGAGTTCAGTGCGCCGCTCCACTGATCGATCCATGGGCTGCCGCTGCGTCGCCCCATCGGGTCATAGCGCTGCCTCCCAGTGGTTCTCCTCGTGGCTACTCCGATCCATGTCGCCGCTCGATACGTCCCAAACGTATCTATAATTTATGCTTGCTCCATGCATGTTTTGGGTGATATTGTTATGATCTAGATACACTTTTATACAATTTTGATCATATTTGGACTAACTTATTAACTCAGTGCACCATAGTGCCAGTTCCTGTTTTCTGCTGTTTTTCTATTTCAGGTTTCCCCCATATTAAAAGTGCTCCAAAAATTTGGGAAAATTCAGATAAAAAATCAACGCAACGGAAGCTTCTAGAGTCCCGAAGGAGGGCCAGAGGGCCCCCACCTGGTTCCCAGACATCCAGGTGGCGCGGCCTAGGGTTTGGCCGCGCCGGGAGGCAGCCTGGAAACTTAGTGCCCCCCTGGCTGCCCCCTTCGCCTATATATATTCTCCGTGACGTGAAACTTCCGAAGACAGAACCCTTTTTCGCGATCTCGTCTCTGTTCCGCCGCCGCCGCGCTTCCAAGATCGGGAGCGCCATCAGACCTCTTTCCGGCACCTTTCCGGAGGGAGGATCGACCTTCGGGAGCTTCCTCTCCACCATGGACGCTTCCCGGATGATTCATGAGTAGTCTACCTTGGACCATGGGTCCGTGATCAGTCGCTATGTGATGTTCTCCTCCCCTCTTTGTTCTTCATGGATTAGACCTCGTGAGATTCCCTACATGATCAATGCACATATGTAATTTTTTGCTGTTGTTATGCTGAGTTTGCTGGGATCTGATGGATTATTAGACTATGTTCAGTTTGTGATTGAGTAATATATTTGGTTCTTATATTTTATATTTTTGTTCTTAAGTAATTCTTGCATGTTCTCCGTTGCTTTTTATTGCTTTGTCTAAGTAGTAGGTAGTGACTCCAAGAGGGAACGTTATGCTCGATTGTGGGTTCATGCCCCCTGATGACACGCTTGAGTGACAGAAACATGAGTCTAGGGGATGTGTTGTTTCCACAAGGGGGAAAACAGCGGTGCTTGTAACCACGGTTGCAAGGATTGTTTACTTTACGCAAAGTGATTTTTAATGCAGTTGTCTATTGCTTTGGGTTTATACTTTGGGTGGGGCTCGCAACTTAATACCAGCTTGATGTTCTGGATAGATATATCAAGGTGGATGATTAGTAGTAGTTGCAGTTGGATTTCGGTCTACTTATTTTGGCGTACCGCCCATGCTTTTGAGCCTCGTCCTTTCTTTGTAGCATAGTTAGCATTGCGGTGCGTTTTTAATCCTGTCAATTTCCCGGTTGTGATTTGTTTACCTTGCATAGAAGTTTTATCGTCTTTTGGGAGAGAGACATCACTAGTGAACATCACGGGACCCAGGTCCATATTCTCATCACTGTTTACACGCTTATTTATTTTCTACTTTTACTTTCTAGCTGCTATCACCATTATCATTATCCCTTGTGTTTGATCCTTTGTAACCAACAAGACCGGAGAGATTGACAACCTCTCTGAACTTTGTTGGGAGCAAAGTTATTTGTGGTGTGTGTGTGTGTGCAGGTGCACGTCAACCACTAAATTTCTAGCGCCGTTGTCACCTACTTTTCCGCTTTCGGAGTACTACGGGAGACATACCCTATCCTCTACATAGGGGAAATTTTCTGCTATCCTACATCTCACCTTTCACTTGGGGTAACCAACTAAGGGCAAGAAGCCATTATCATCTCTTGCGTATCAAGCAAATTTCTGGCGCCGTTGCCGGGGATTCCAATCATCAAGATAGGGGAGTTGCACACTATATTTTACCTTTGCTTTTTAGTCATGTTAGTTTACCTTTCAGTTTTTATCTTACTGTCCTATATCAAAAATCACAAAAAAATCCGCCACACTTGCTGCTATGGGTTCCACTAAAAACACCAAGTTGTGTGACTTCACTAGTCACAACAACAAAGACTTTATCTGCACTCCTATTGCCACACCTGCCACTTCAGCTACCTCTTATGAAATTAAACCTGCTTTGCTAAACCTTGTTATGAGAGATCAATTCTCTAGTGCTGGAGATGATGTTGCTTTACACTTGAATAATTTTGTTGAGCTATGTGATATGCAAAAGTATAAAGAAGTAGAAGGTGATGTTGCTAAGATTAAGCTTTTTTCCTTTCTCTTTGAAAGGAGAACCTAAAATCTGGTTTCAATCTTTGCCTAGGAATAGCATAGATTCTTGGGATAAGTGCAAAGATGCTTTTATTGGGGAGTAACATTATGAATTTTATAGATGGTTTGAACAATTGGATAATGAAGACGTTTCCCAAGCTTGGAACGAATGAAATCTCTTATTAAGAAATTCTTTACAGATGGTTTGACTACTTGGATGGTTATCCAGACTTTTTATGCAGGCTTGAACTTTACCTCGCGGAACCTGTTAGATTCGGCCGCGGGAGGAACCTTTATGTCAACAACACTTGGTGCTGCCACAAAACTTCTAGATCATATGATGACCAACTATTCCCAATGGCACACCGAACGCGCTCCAACAGGTAGGAAGGTAAACTCTGTCGAGGAGATTACCTCTCTAAATGAAAATTTTGACTTGCTTATGTCTCTACTTACCAAGAAACCCTCTATTGATCCTCATGATATTCCGTTAAATTCTTTGGTTTCTCAGGAACAAGTAGATATGTACTTTATTTCTAGAAACAACTTCAACAACAATGCTTATAGGGGTAATTTTGCTAGAAATCCTAGACTGTTTCCATCCAATTATGGGAACAACATCACTTATCCTAGTAACAAGAACCCCACTTCTGAATTAGAAAGCATGCTTAGAGACTTTATCACTACCCAAAAAGCCTTCAACAAGAGTGTAGAAGAGAAATTAGCCAAATTAGATAATCTCTCTTTGAAGGTAGATAGCTTAGCCCTTGATGTAGAAATGCTTAAAATTAGAACCTCTCCCCTTGAGGAGAGGAAGGCCACTCCTATTAATGCTATCCAATTGATAATTAAAGAAAATATTAGGATGATGGATAAACTTAAAGAAAGATGGGCTAGAGAAAAAGAGGAAGATGATAGAATTAAGAGCCTTCCTACACACCACACATTTGCTACTATCCAAATTGTTGAGGACACCCAAACTATTAGCACCCAACACACTCCTAGTCCCATTGGACCTATTAATGGTGATGCTAATACCTCAACCGTAGAAGAAGAAACTCCTATGAACATAGAGGGTTTCAAACAAGTGAGCCTAGATGATACCACTACCACCTTTGATAGTAGTGATATTGATTTTGATAGTTGCACCCTCTCAGAAGTTATTAGCTCGCTGCACAAAATATCTAGAGACCCCCATACTAGCAAACCAAATCTTGCCTTCACGGAGC
This sequence comes from Bromus sterilis, assembly GCA_950022295.1. NCBI lineage: Eukaryota > Viridiplantae > Streptophyta > Magnoliopsida > Poales > Poaceae > Bromus > Bromus sterilis. Next base: position 239,594,533 of record OX465596.1, read on the forward strand.
ATATCACTAATTCTCTAATCAAAGGTAGGGAGGAGAATCTTAAAATATAAGCCTCCATACCTAGGAAGCTAAATGATGGTTGGTATACTATGATAAAAATTGAATTGAATAACTTCTCTTGCTATGCTTTATGTGATGTTGGAGCTAGTACCCCCGTTATGCTCAAAAGAATGTATGATATGTTTGAATTAAAACCCTTTGAGCCTTGTTCTTTTGGTGTTCATCTCATTGATTCTTCCGTGAAGAAATCTTTGGGGAAGATCGACGATGTTCTTATCATTGTCAATGACAATTATGATCCTTTTGATTTTACTATTATGGATATAGAGTGTGAACCTTTATGTCCAATTATTTTGGGACGTCCTTTTCTTTGCACCGTTGGTGCTGTTATTGTCATGAAAGAGGGGAATATAAAATTTCAATTCCCTCTCAAAAAGGGGATGAAACACTTCCCTAGAAAGAAAATCAAGTTACCTTTTGAGTCCGTTACGCGGGCTAGCTATTCACTCTCTCTTGATAAAACTTATTCTTCTTTTGCTTTATGCCTAGCTTAAAGGCGTAAAAGAAAGCGCTTGTTGTGAGGCAACCCAAGATGTTTTTACTTCTGTTTTTAGTGGTCTTGATTATTGTTACTAGTGTAGCAACATCATTGTATCTTTATTTTCAAGCTTTGTGCCAAGTTCTAGCCTCTTATGATAAGGGAAGCAAAAGTTGTGACATGCTGTCCAGAAAACAGATTATGTCTGCTTGACGGAAAAAATCAAAACAAATCACGAGTTTATCTTTTTGAGATAAATTTTATACACAACATGCTCTATACAATTGTGAAACTTTCATATGTTCTATGCTTTTTTATTTGAGTTGCAGAAGTACCCCCAAGCTTATGATGAGTTATGTATGAAGGGAGTTTTCAAGTGTGGAGGGAAGATGATGAAAGAAGATCCGGGAGTGTCAAACGCTCAAGCTTGGGGATGCCCCCATGCATCCCCAATAAATATTCAAGGAGACTCAAGCGTATAAGCTTGGCGATGCGCCCCGTGCATCACCTTCTCCATGATAAATCATCAGTTCATCCTTCGTCTCACTATATTTTTATCACTTCATGTGTTATGTGCTATGCTTGGAGCGTCTCGCTCTTAGGTTTCCTTTTAGTTTTCTTTAGCTTTGCTTGCTGTTCATAACAAGTTAGACCCCGGCTTGCTTTGTGTGGGAGAAAAACATGCTCAACTCCAATCTAGAACACATCATAGGATTTTCATGCTTATCTTTTCTCTGTTGTGTGTTAATTATCTTTTTGTAGTTGCTTCCATGTTTAGTTTTAGTTCTAGTCTTTGTCTTTAGCAAGAGATTTATATTTTGTTTAGTTTATTGCTATAACTCTCTTTAGTTTTCATGTTTATCTTGTTAAGAGAGTTGGTTGCTGCACTGAGTTGTGTCTTATCTTGAAGTAGGTAATTGACGTTGCTATTCCATTGTAGTACTAACTGACAATAGTTTTGAGGTATTGTTGTGAGTAATGTTTGAACTTTTGGTGTCAAGAACTCTAGCCTATTAGTGATAGGTGTCGTATTTTGGGCAATCCGTGCTTATTTTCAAAAACTACAAAAACTTGTTGAGAACTCTAGCTACTAATTGGATCACTAATATTTTGAGGGATCGGATATTAGAGTACACTCACATACCATGAGTCGAGGATCCGCAAGGATAACCAAACCCCCATTTAGTCCTCCTCGAGGTACTTATCTCTTTATGAACCTCATTATTAGATTGAGAGTTACCGATAATAAGTGCATGAGTTCTTCGGACTAATGTAAGTATTGAAAGTTGAAACTTCCACCTCCTCATATTTGCTAGCCTCTTCGGTACCGCACATTGCCCTCTTCTCACTCCTAGAGTTGGCGTCCACTTCGCCGGTGCATCAAAATCCTTGGCATGATACGATGTGTCATCATAAACCTCCCTATATCTTTCCTCAAAACAGCCACCATACCTACCTATCAAGGCATTTGCATAGCCTTTCCGAGATATATTGCCATGCAACATCCACCTCTTCATGACTTGATCTTCATGTCATACATGTTCATGCTACACTGGCAGAGGACTACATTTGCATACATCATGATAGCTACATCTTCTTTATGTTGAGTACGTTGTAAAGTGTGAAGATCTTCTATACCTTCTTGTAAAATAGAGTGTTGCCCTTAAGTGAGGAAAAGATCCCAAAGACGATAAAATCTAAAAGATCCCAAAGAGGACAAATGAGAGTTAAATAGCAAGAGCCATTGAGGCCACCAAAAAAATAGAAAAAATAGAAAAAATAGAAAAAGGAAATAAAAAGAGATAAAGGGGAAACACTACTATTCTTTTGAAAGATCCACACTCGTACTCCCTCTTATCCTTGTGCTCCATAGAGATGATCATACATGCATATACCTATGTGGGAACATTTAAACTATAGAACTTAGCTTGCATATTCGAAGGTTGAGCCTCCTCAAACGAGCTTTAGCTCTTCATGAGCGAGCAAGTGGGATGCACCCCCACTCGTTCCATTGGAGAGCTTTTCTTAGCTCAGATGTGCATGCGTTGCATGGCAATCCCTACTCCTCACATCATATCTATCATTTGGCCTTCTCTTGCCTATGATTGTCCTCATTTATGTGAGCCTTTCTCACCCTTTTTTTTCTTCCTCCTCCACCATATTTCTCTCTTTGTCATCCTAAGTTTCAACCCTCATGCTTACACTCATCTATGTCATGAGTACGGAAGATATCGAAAAGGAGTGGATCAAATTGACTTGTACCTGGCTAGTGGTCTGGGGACGAGTCAAGATAAGATTCCAAAGAAGACCAAGTGTGAAACTTTAGTAGATTGAGTTCTCACCATATATATTTTTCTCTTGTATTCCCATCTCCCCTTCTTGCACGCAAACACCATCTGGAGACATTTGAGTCACGGACAGCAAGAGCTCTTGCACCTTTATGTTCTTTCATTGCTTGTTCCAATGCTAATATAGACTCTTTGTAACACCCCGGGTGTCACGCTACAGTAACCCAATAGTAATCACTGTTGTTGGAACAGTAATCCTTTTGCTACAGTCAAATCATTGTTGCTAATTTCACTTTGATCACCTTTGCATTGATCCTTTCAATAATCATGTTGGGTGATATTCAAAAGCAATGTGATCATGGACCTTGTTCATCATGAATCAATAAAAATTCCAACCCTTTTCATTTGAATTCAAATCAAATCTTGAAATGCCTTGGGTGCAATATTAAAACCTAGGTGACAATTAAAGTTTGTCCAAAAATTGCTCAACCACTTTTATAAATTCACTAATAATCTCTGGACCATGTTGGTATTGTTGTTGTTATTTATTGTGCTATAAAATAATGCAAACAAATAAAACAGTAGATTAAACAGTCCAAATTAAATAATAATTATTTAAATAAAATGATGAATGATTTTATTTACAGTTCAAACTTTAAGTACCCACTGTATATTACCTAACACTAATATTGGAGCAAGGCTCATATTTTACAAAAATCAAAATGTGGCTAAACTAACCAGGAACATAAAGGCAAGAAAAGAATAAATAAATAAAATGTTAAACTCCTATCTTGCGCCATTGGGCAATAGGCCCACCAAGCCGAACCCCCCTGGCCAGCCCACCTCTCCCCGAGTCAACCCCCCCCCCCACGATCCCCATTCTCTCTCCCGACTCCATCCCTCCCGATCGCCCTCTCCCTGGACGTCGATCGGGACCCCGATCCCGACCCCGCCCCGACCTCCCTCCGGCCGCCGCCGGCCAGGCCACCGCCGGAGACCCCGACCCCACCCCCACCCCCGACCTCCCTCCACCCCGGCGGACCGCCACGGCTTCGCGACGCACCGCCACACCCCTGGCTCCGGCGCCGCCCCCACGCCCCTGCGACCCCGGTGCTCACCACCAAGAACCGCCGGTTCCCCCGCCGGAGCCTCCCCTCCCTTGCACTGAGTCGCCGCTCCACCCGGGCTCGCCTCGCCCTCCCGCCGCATCCCCTCTGCATCGCGGACGCCGACCTGTCGCCTTTACTGCGCCACGGCTGAGCGGCTCGCCCCTGCCCCGTCGGACTGCTCCGCCCTGCCGCATCCGCCGCCGTCCCCACCCACCGTGAGCTCCTCCTCTGTCTCCCCTCACCCCCTGACGAGTCAACGGCCGTAGAATCGTGTGCATTCGAGGTCGGCCGTTGCCATGGTCGGGCACACCTCCGCCGTGCCCTGCGCCGGCCGTGCCCCTAGCCTGGACGCGCTCGGGCTCGCCCCTGGCCTTGCTTGGCCGCACCCAGCCCACGCGCCGGCAGCGCCGTGCGCGTGCGTGTGCACTGGCCGCCCGTGGCCGCCGCGTACTGCTGCTGTCGCTGAATGTGTTGCTGTTCTTGTTGTTGCTACTTTGCTGCTTTGTACCAGCTTATAAATCACTTAAACATGCTCAAATTTGGTATAAGGCACAAAATCATAGGATGGATAGAAGCAAAGTTGTGTCCCTCTGAAAAAAAAGATGAGGGATGATTGCACTCTGAGGAATTCACAGATTTGCTAAGTGTCAGGCAGGAGCATTTTTATAGCCACTTTATAAGCTCAAATATATGTGTTATTGATTTTTATTAATGATGCCAATGGCATGGGAATATTGTACACATAACCATCTTCACTTTACTCCACTTGAGAAACTCCATTTGATGCATTAATTAATTCCTATGAAAATCACAAGTGCCATGTGCTGATAATTTTAACAGTCTCTGGAATTAACATCAAGTAACACTTTTTAAGGAAAGTTTTGATTAAGAAAATGAACTGTAATAGGGATGATTTATGTACCAGATTGTAGATGGCATAAAATTGCTTAGTTTTGATATAAGGCAGCCTATAAAAAACAGCTAAATGTTGTTAAAGAACAAAATTCCTCAGACTTAGAAAATTTCAAAGAAATCAACGTGAGTCTATGACCTGTGGGACCTACTAGTCAGTTGACCAGTCAAAGGCCCAACCTATGACAGGTAGGTCCCCTTCGTCAGGGTTGACCAGTCAACAGGACCGTTGAGGATAATGTTGAATTAATAATTAAAAAGAATTCCAAAAAAATTGTTTTCAAATGATTTAAACTTTGAAATTCAATATCTTGTAAACCCTAAGTCAGATGAAAATATTTTATATATCAAACTTGATCAGAATAATACAACGAATACAGATACGCTACCCGTATACCCACCGCACCCCTTTAACATACCGAACGTGGAACATTTCCCCTTCGGTTCATCTGTTTGTCAGACGACCGGAGCCGGTAAAAACAATCCGGATGAATTCGTTCTGTATACGAAGGTTGTTCAGAATGGATCAACTAACACGGATGCACCCTCTGTATGTTTGTTCGATGTCCACGACACCTCCGGCATGGAACCTTCCCCTTCCGGATCATCGGTCCTGTAATCAACCGGTACTGATGAGTCATCCCCGGATAAATTCCTGCTCCGAGCAAATCACCGAACACTGCGTTAGAGCCCCGTTGCTTTATACCTGCTATGTCATACAATTGTATTGCTATTATTGCTGTGTATTTATTGTTTCTTCCCCCTTTATTCTCCGATAGACCTCGTTGATGCCGCCGACTACATCGCTGCCGAGTACGACTACATCGTCGACGAACGTACCCCTACTACCGAGCTTACAGGCAAGCAGAGCCATTTCCTTCCCCAAATATCGCCTATCTTTTCCGTACTTTTCTTGCACTAGGCATGGTTACTGCTGCTGCTACGTTACAATCCTATTCAATTGCATAGCATGTTTTTGTCGCCCCTTGATGTACCTTCCTTTATCCTATGCTGCCTTGTAAATATATATATTATTCAGTAGTGAACCCTGCGCTTTGTTAGCTAGGATTAGATAGCGGGCTGTGATCACTCTGGTGAGTGAACGCGGATTACAAAATATTATAACTGCAACAGGTACGGATCAATGCAGACGCCCTAGGGAACCTACAACGGCGAGACTCTGCCGAGTCGCTTCGAGTATGACTTACGAGTGAATGGACTCGTATTTCACTCTCGTCGGCTCAGTAGCGTAGCATCACTGGGATGATACGAGGGTATTCCTCTTTAGTTCATTCCGCTGGTGTCTCGGCACCACCGGGGTGATACGAGAATATTCCTCTTTAGTTCATTCCGCTGATGTCTTTGTCGAACCTCTTCAAGTGTACCATCGAGGGTGATTCCTCCTGGTTTCACTTGATGGTAGGCACTCGAATCAACTGGTGTCCTTACAGGTAAGGAGTCGGGTGACCCCACGGTGCTCGTGCAGGGTATCTTAGCGGAACGAGAGGTCAGGATTATTCCACCGGCGTGCGGCGGGAATGGTACTGTTCGTGGCCGAAGGATTTCCTGTTGTACGAAACTCGAGCTCTTCGGAGCAACCGCGAGACAAGGTAAGGAGACGGTTCACCTTGTTGGTAACCGCATGAGTTGGTGGGACGTCAGGGAGGGCACCGACGTTACTGGTGGTCCTGATTGCTGTCGTTGTCTGCGACTCATCCAATAAGGGGCAACGATAACGGTTGTCTCGACAGAAAATTAATAAAATGCTTAACGGGTTCGGCGGATGACTTGAGTAGCCTTTTGGCTTGTACGCACTACCTATACGTGGGATTACGCGTTTGGGCGCCTCCGCAATGTAGCCTCGTTCGAAAGCTCTGAAAGACGTCCAGTTCAACATTGCGGCAGGGACGGATCGCGCTGCGGCGTTGGAATTTACCCTCCTCGCAACGACCCGGAGAGCGAGGGGTGATAGGCCCATGACCCCCTTGCACTTAGGGCTGTAGACCGGCGGGGACCTCTCTGATGAGCCGTAGGATGGACTGCGTTGTGTCGGATAGCCTCGGTGGGGTGCTCCCTAACCAGGTGAACGCCACCCTGGAGATCCGAGCGTGTAGTGTCACACTAGTGCACCCCTGCAGGGAAGTTTAATCTATTCGAATAGCCGTGTCCACGGTAACAGGACGCTTTATGCTGAAGCCAGATCCTACCACTACAAACTACTACTATTAAACTGTTGGTTCCGGGTTTTCTCCCTCGCGGGGATGTCGAGTGAGGGAACTCGGAGGCATTGTTAATTATGATTACAACTTATTATTATACAATGCTGCAGCAACTTCTGCTGCATTGTTACTTTCATTACTATTATATTAAACTGTTGGCTGATTCTTACGTCATGCTGCAAGACTCGTCGGAAGATTCTAGTCTTCGATAGGCCTAGCTTCTTACCCTTATTCTGATTTCTACCTTGCAGTCCACTATATACAGCCTCCCCTTTCCTTTTGATACAAAGGCATAAATGCTTAGTAGCGGACGTAAGACTCTCGGGTATGCTAGATACTCACCTTCTTTATTTCCCCCCCTTTTGTTTTGCCTGATCGGCCGCTGCAGTCGACGTTGGAGTCCAGGAGCAGGAGATCCCCGATGCCGACCACCGCAACGTGAAGATCCCCGATGCCGTCTACGACGTCGAGTTCCCCTTTGACCAGGAGTAGTTTGGAGGTTCCCAGGCAGGAGGCCTCGTCTTTTCAATCGTTGTTGATATTTGTGCTAGCCTTCTTAAGGCAACCCTATATCCTTGTGTCTGTACTCAGATACTATTGCTTCCGCTGACTTTGTGCTCTCGAGCTGTTGTATTCGAGCCCTCGTGGCCCCTGGCTTGTATTAAACAACTTGTATTATTTTATTTGTAGACTTGTGTTGTGATATCTCACCGTGAGTCCCTGATCTCGATCGTGTACCTTGCGTGTATGATTACTGTACACGGTCCGATTTTGGGGGCGTCACACTCTTGCCTGCTATGACTTGAATTGAATTACATACCTTAATTTCTTTACTTTCAAAGTTCTTATATGGTTGTTAGCATGTCAACATAGAAATTATTCTTGCTGTCATTTACTTACTCGAGGACGAGAAGGAATTAAGCTTGGGGATGTTGATACGTCCCAAACGTATCTATAATTTGTGCTAGGTCCATGCATGTTTTGTGTGATATTTCTATGATCTAGATACACTTTCATAAATTTTTGATCATATTTGGACTAACTTATTAACTCAGTGCACCACAGTGCCATTTCCTGTTTTCTGCTGTTTTCTATTTCAGGTTTCCCCCATAATAAAAGTGCACCAAAAATTCGGGAAAATTCAGATAAAAAATCAGCGCAACGGAAGCGTCCGGAGTCCCGAAGGAGGGCCAGAGGGGCCCCACCTGGTGCCCAGGCGGCCAGGTGGCGTGGCCTAGGGTTTGGCCGCGCCGGGAGGCCGCCTGGACACCTGGTGCCCCCCCTGGCTGCCCCCCTTCGCCTATATATTCTCTGTGACGTGAAACTTCCGAAGACAGAACCCTTTTTTGCGATCTCGTCTCTGTTTCGCCGCCACCGCGCTTCCAAGATCGGGAGCGCCAGCAGACCTCTTTATGGCACCCTTCCGGAGGGAGGATAGACCTTCGGGAGCTTCCCCTCCACCATGGACGCTTCCCGGATGATCCGTGAGTAGTCTACCTTGGACCATGGGTTCGTGATCAGTATCTATGTGATGTTCTCCTCCCCTATTTGTTCTTCATGGATTAGACCTCGTGAGCTGCCCTACATGATCGAGGCACATATGTAATTCTCTCTTGTTGCTACGCTGAGTTTGCTGGGATCTGATGGATTATGAGACTATGTTCAGTTTGTATTTGAGTTATATATTTGGTTCATATCTTTTATATTGTTGTTCCTAAGTTATTCTTGCATGTTCTCCATTGCTGTTTTTTTCTTTGGCTAAGTATTAGGTAGTGACTCCAAGAGGGAACGTTATGCTTGATTGTGGGTTCATGCCACCTGATGACACGCTTGAGTGACAGAAACATGAGTCTAGGGGATGTGATGTTGCCACAAGGGGGAAAACAACAGTTCTTGTCACCGCGGTTGCAAGGATTGTTTACTTTACGCAAAGTGATTTTTAATGAAGTTGTCTGGTTCTTTGGGTTTACACTTTGGTGGGGCTCGCAACTTAATACCAGCGAGATGTTCTGGATAGATATATCAAGGTGAATGATTTGTAGTAGATGCAGTTGGATTTCGGTCTATTTATTTTGGCGTACCGCCCATGCTTTTGAGCCTCGTCCTTTCTTGGTAGCATAGGTAGCATTGTGGTGCGTTTTTAATCCTGTCAATTGACCAGTTGTGATTTGTTTACCTCGCATAGCAGTTTTATCGTCTTTTGGGAGAGAGAAATCACTGGTGAACATCACGAGACCCAAGTCCATATTCTCATCACTGTTTACACGGGACCCCAGCGGGTGCCCCTCGTTCATACGCGAGTGATGATAATTGCTTCTCTCCCTTCGTTGGTTACCCCAAGTTGATGATGAGATGCAGCGTAGCGGCAAGATTCCCTTGGTGAGAATACCAAGGTTGAGTATCGACCAGTAGGACTCCGGCAATGATAAGTAGTGATAGAGGCGAAGATGTCCCGATGTTTCGATGAGATGGTGGAGATCGATTTTGGTGGAGTAGACTTTCACGACCCGACTACGAACGTGCGAAGACGTTGCGCCTTAGCAATCGCTAAACCAACTCCGAGAGGTTATTGATCCCGCGGATGCACGATCAACCTGACCACGAAGGTCAATTCCTGCAAGCAATCGAAGAACAAGCAAGAACTAAGAATTGCAATCTGGATATTGCGAATATAAGATGAAAGATTAACAGAAGTTGGGGTTCCAATGCGGTCTTGGCCTGGTCGGACGACACAAACGAAGAACTCGAAGTTGCGGCTATGGCTAACTTAAATCTAATTAAAACCCAAGTCTAAACGACGCCCTAAGGGCTGTATATATGGGGGAACAGAGGGGATTTTCGTGACCCCTTGGAGGTGGGGTCCGAAAACAACCCTAACTCGGTTTCCCCACACATACGGACTCTAAAAACAGCCTATAATGTGGTATTTCGAAATTACATGGGCCCAGCCCAATATTAAGGTGACGCAGCACCTATAATTGCTCTTGGACGAAAATAATGAAGTGGAATCTCGTGTATTCCGTCCAAGCCTTCATGCATGCCTTATGGTGGCTTCAACGTGCGAAAATCCCCACTGGAAGCTCCACTGTACTTTCCCCTGCGCGCACCTTCTTCTCCATTCTTGATCCCGCTCCAATGACCATCCTTCTTGTCCATGCTAGGTCCTTCATTCATAAGCAAAACAAAAGTATCTAATTTAGGCAGCATCATATGTTCATGAACAATAGAAGGATTCGCAAGAAACGAAAGTACCTGATAATTTAGTTGACGTGCACGTGCTCTAGTAACTGGTCCAGTATGTGTAGTTGGTGAGGGTATGGGTGTAACATTAGTAGGGATGTCCTCATCATCCTCCCCTTCTTGAATTGAAGTCGTCCTCGACGGAAGCTCATCATCTTCTCCCAAATAAGGTTTCAAATCTGCAATGTTAAATGTGGGACTAACCCCAAAATCTGCAGGTAGCTCAAGTTTATATGCATTATCATTAATTTTCTGTAAAACCTTAAAGGGACCATCAGCTCGTGGCATTAACTTAGACTTGCGAAAATCAGGAAACCTATCTTTTCGTAGATGTAACCAAACAAGATCTCCTGGTTCAAAAACAACATGCTTTCGACCCCTATCACCAGCAAGCTTGTATCTAGCATTCATGCGCTCAATGTTTTCTTTAGTTAACTCATGCATTTTTAATATCAATTCAGCACGTTGCTTAGCATCAAAATTCACCTTCTCCGAAGATGGAAGAGGCAGCAAATCAATAGGTGCACGAGGTAGAAAACCATAAACAATCTCAAAAGGGCACATTTTAGTGGTAGAATGCACTGAACGATTATAAGCAAATTCAATATGAGGTAAACATTCTTCCCACAGTTTCAAGTTACTTTTTAAAACAGCCCTAAGCATAGTAGACAATGTCCTATTGACCACTTCAGTTTGTCCATCAGTTTGGGGATGACATGTAGTACTAAAGAGTAGTTTAGTCCCCAACTTAGCCCATAAGCATCTCCAAAAATGGCTAAGAAACTTAGTATCACGATCCGAGACAATAGTATTGGGCACACCATGTAAACGAATAATCTCTCCAAAGAATAAATCAGCAACATTAGCAGCATCATCGCTTTTATGACATGGTATAAAATGTGCCATCTTAGAAAATCTATCCACGACAACAAATATGCTATCCCTCCCCTTCTTTGTTCGAGGCAAGCCTAAAACAAAGTCCATGGATATGTCCTCCCACGGAACACTAGGTACAGGTAAAGGCATGTATAAACCATGAGGATTGAGTCGTGACTTAGCTTTTTGACATGTAGTGCAGCGAGCAACAAAACGCTCAACATCCCGTCTCATCTTTGGCCAAAAGAAATGTGTAGCAAGTACATCCTTCGTCTTTTTCACGCCAAAATGTCCCATTAATCCTCCTCCATGCGCCTCCTGCAACAACAAAAGACGAATAGAGCTAGCTGGAATGCATAGCTTGTTAGAACGGAACACAAATCCATCATTAAGCACAAACATGTTCCATGTTCTACCCTCTCTACAATTCTGCAATACATCTTTAAATTCCGCATCATTTGCATATTGTTCTTTGATTGTCTCTAAACCGAATATCTTGAAGTCAAGTTGTGAAAGCATAGTATAACGACGAGACAAAGCATCAACAATAATATTATCTTTCCCCTTCTTGTGTTTAATGACATAAGGGAAAGTCTCAATAAATTCAACCCACTTAGCATGTCTACGATTAATTTTTGCTTGACTTCTTATGTGTTTCAAAGATTCATGATCAGAATGTATAACAAATTCTTTGGGCCATAAATAATGTTGCCAAGTTTCTAATGTCCGAACAAGAGCATATAATTCCTTATCATAAGTAGAATAGTTCAGACTAGGCCCACTCAATTTTTCAGAAAAGTATGCAACAGGTTTAGCATCTTGTAATAACACACCTCCCAAACCAATCCCACTAGCATCGCATTCAAGCTCAAAAGTCTTATTAAAATCAGGAAGTTGGAGCAAAGGAGCATGTGTTAACTTATCTTTCAATACCGTGAAAGCTTCTTCCTGTGCGGTACCCCAAGTAAAAGGCACATCCTTGCGTGTAAGCTCATTGAGAGGGGCAGCAATGGTGCTGAAATCTCTCACAAAACGCCTATAGAATCCAGCGAGGCCAAGAAAACTCCTCACTTGTGTGACCGTTTTGGGCTGCGGCCAACTCTCAATCGCCTCGATCTTGGCTTTATCAACTTCAATACCCTGTGGAGTAACAACGTAGCCAAGAAACGATACTCGGTCGGTGCAAAAGGTGCACTTCCCAAGGTTACCAAATAAACGTGCATTACGTAGAGCAATAAAAACAGCACGTAAATGATCCAAATGTTCCTCCAAAGATTTGCTATAAATCAGTATATCATCAAAATAGACTACCACAAATCGTCCAATGAAAGCACGTAAAACCTCGTTCATTAATCTCATGAAAGTGCTAGGTGCATTAGTTAACCCAAAAGGCATGACTAACCACTCATATAATCCAAACTTAGTTTTAAAAGCCGTTTTCCATTCATCTCCTAATTTCATGCGAATTTGATGGTATCCACTACGCAAATCAACTTTGGAAAATATGGTAGAGCCACTTAATTCATCAAGCATATCATCTAACCTAGGAATAGGATGACGATAACGAATAGTAATATTATTAATGGCTCGACAATCAACACACATACGCCATGTTCCATCCTTTTTAGGCACTAATATAACAGGAACAGCACAAGGACTAAGGGACTCACGTATGTAACCTTTGTCGAGTAGCTCTTGTACTTGACGCTGAATCTCCTTCGTCTCCTCCGGATTGGTACGGTATGGCGCACGGTTGGGCAACGAAGCACCGGGAATTAAGTCAATCTGATGCTCAATCCCTCGAATAGGTGGTAATCCCGGTGGTACGTCTTGTGGAAAGACGTCAATAAACTCCTGCAAAAGGTCAGTGACAACAGGAGGCAAAGAAGGAGGCAATTCCTCAAATGAAAACAAAGCTTCTTTGCACACAAAAGCATAGCACACATATTGACTAACATCCAAATCTGAAATATCAACTTTAGTAGCAAGCAAAGTTGGACTAGTCAATTTAATTTCATTAGAAACAGCAGAAGAAGATTTGCTATTAGTCTTATGTTGTTGCTCAAATTCTTTGGCTGCTATCTCATTCTCACTCTTATTTTTCTCCTGTTTTGCTTTACTAGCTCTAGCAAGGTCATCTTTCACAATTTGTTCAGGAGACATAGGAAGTAAAGCAATATTTTTATCCTGATGAACTAGAGTAAACTGATTTGTCCTACCATGGTGTACAACATTCCTATCAAATTGCCATGTTCTACCAAGTAAAAGAGAGCAAGCTTGCATGGGTACCACATCACAATCAACATAATCAGCATATGCAGCAATGCTAAAGTGCACACGAACAGAACGCGTTACCTTAATCTTACCACTATTGTTAAACCACTGAATATAGTACGGATGGGGGTGTGGTCTTGTGGTGAGAGATAGCTTCTCCACCAACTCCATGCTAGCCAAGTTGTTGCAACTCCCTCCGTCAATGATGATGCGAACCGAACGTTCTTTCACCACTCCCTTTGTGTGGAACAAATTATGCCTCTGGTTTTGCTCGGCCTTCGTTACCTGCACACTTAATACACGTTGAGCAACCAAACTAGCATATTTATCTGCATCATCAGGAGTCATATACTCTATATCATGAGCATCATCATGGGCACCCTGTTCCTCATGAGCAATGAGAACTAGAGTCTCCTCATCATAGTCGCTCGCTGACTCATACCCACCATCCGCCGTAATAGTCATCACACGCTTGGAGGGACAGTCTTTTGCGAAGTGACCTCCACCTTGGCACCTGCGACATTTAATATCACGATCTCGTGTTTGCCCTGTGGACGCCATGGATGAAGAAGAACTCACCGCTGGACAAATCTGTGCACCCTTGAATGGTGGCGCTGGCTGTTTTGGTGGCTCCCTGTAAGAATGAGCAGCTGAAGTAGATGGTGGCGCAGCAGGACGTGTGGATGTAGAAGCTCCACGCGATGTCCATGATGTATTTCGTCCTGCAGAAAAGTTAGGTCTCGTAGCGGCCTGTCGATCCTGCACTTCACGTTCAGCTTTACAAGCAAGATGAAACAAACGAGTGATAGTAGCAAAGTCCTTGTATACTAGAATAGTTTGTATCTCCCTGTTTAAGCCACCCATAAAACGTGCAAGCATAGCTTCATTATCCTCTACTAGGCCACATCTAATCAATCCAGTTTGTAATTCTTGATAATATTCCTCTACAGAATTTTTTCCTTGTCTCAAACGCTGTAATTTTTGTAACAATTCACGTTGATAATAAGGAGGAACCCAGCGAGTACGCATAGCATCTTTTAAAGCAGCCCAAGTAGTTGGAATATTATTAGCATGCAATCGACAATGTTCAGACCACCAAATAGATGCAAAGCCCGTGAATTCACAAACAGCAGCAGTAACACGTCTATTCTCAGGATATTGTAAACATGTAAAACGTTGTTCAGTTTCTAACTCCCAAGTAAGATAAGCATCAGGAATATATCTACCCTCAAACGGCTTAAGATTCAATTTAAGTTTAGGCACATGTTCATCATCGCGTACCTGAGGGGGTGGTTGGTGTCGACCGTGGCGAATGTTGGGACGTGGACGTCCAGCTGGCTGCTCATAGGCCGCTTCCTGTTCCACCTCCTCCTCGTAATCACCCTCGTAGTTGTCGTCCTGGATGACGTCAGAAGCAGCAGCAGCAGCAGTAGCAGCAACTGCAGCAGCAGGAGGAGCACCAATACCAGCAGCTTGTCCTCGCGGAAACAGAAAACGTCGTGCACGTGGTAGTGGCGGTGGCTGTGGCTGTGCTGAAGGTAGGCGTGCGATCAACTCAGTAAACTTGGCGTCGAGCTTGGTGTCGATCATCTTCTCCACGCCATCAATCGCCTCTGTAAATCTGGTCTCGATGTCCTGCACCTGTTGAGACATCATACGTGCAAATTTATCATGTAGCTCCTTGTTTGTCATGTTCTCCCAATCGGGTGCATCCCGCGCCACTTCAACATGTGATCCTGGCATGGTTAGCAGAAATAGAAAACACACAGGAATATGATCCTACTTCTACTAATGGGATGGATGTGGGGTGGTGGAAAGCACAAATCCGTCAAGCTTTTCTTACGTTCTTACCGATTCTTACCTAGCAGCAGGTGGTGATGTACAACCAACGGGTCAAAACTCTCAGAGATATGGTAGAGCGATGGCCAGGAGGTGTCAAAACGCACGATGTAGAAAATATGTGGAGCTGTAGGTAGGCTTGACAAATATGGTAGCAAAAAGATCAACAGTAATCAAAACAGAGATGCAAAGCTGAATAAACACTCAACGTCGGTACTGTGCTGATCCTAGGCTAGACCGTACTAGAGACGCGAGCCTAAAACACCAACGAAAGCACGGCGCGGCACGTAACAACTGTGAAGCACACTCTGAATTTTTTGTTCTCTCTTTTTTTTTTTTTTTTTTTGCTTTTTTTTTGGCGATGCGGGACTGCGGGGGCTGAAAAAGTGCGAAAAAATCACTATGGTGGCGAACGTCTCAAAACGAGTTTCTGGACCTAAGGAACGTATGGGCACGAAATTTTTTTACCCCTGAAAATTTTGGCCTAAAAACTGCTCTGGAAAGCGTGCCACTCTTTTTTTTTTTTTTGGAAATCACCCTCTTCTACGTACGACAAAAGATTAGTGAAATCCGACTCTAATCAACTCAAAACTATTCTGGCTACGGAGATATCACAAACCGAACGGGTGATGGAACTCGACTCGGATCGGTAGGTTGTGGTGGTGTGTATGGACTCTGCTTGGCGGAACGTGGTGGTGTATCTGGACTCGGATTGGCCGAACGTGGTGGTGTACTACTGTTCGGCGGCGGCGTGACAAAACTGTGATCAGAACTCGAAACTCTAAGGTAACTAGACGCTAAGATCAGCAACTCGACACAACGATGCAACCGTAAATTCAACAAAGCAAGTACTGAAAAGAAAACTGGACAAAGGCTAGGACTGTCTTGGGACGTGATGATCTAACCCTAATTTTTTTTTTGTTGGCTTTTTCGTGGACTGTAGGTATGAAGAACAGAACCAATCTAGACTATGAAAACTGGTAAATCTCACCGAGCAACCTGGAAATCTGATACCACTTGATAGAGGCGAAGGTGTCCCGATGTTTCGATGAGATGGTGGAGATCGATTTTGGTGGAGTAGACTTTCACGACCCGACTACGAACGTGCGAAGACGTTGCGCCTTAGCAATCGCTAAACCAACTCCGAGAGGTTATTGATCCCGCGGATGCACGATCAACCTGACCACGAAGGTCAATTCCTGCAAGAAATCGAAGAACAAGCAAGAACTAAGAATTGCAATCTGGATATTGCGAATATAAGATGAAAGATTAACAGAAGTTGGGGTTCCAATGCGGTCTTGGCCTGGTCGGACGACACAAACGAAGAACTCGAAGTTGCGGCTATGGCTAACTTAAATCTAATTAAAACCCAAGTCTAAACGACGCCCTAAGGGCTGTATATATGGGGGAACAGAGGGGATTTTCGTGACCCCTTGGAGGTGGGGTCCGAAAACAACCCTAACTCGGTTTCCCCACACATACGGACTCTAAAAACAGCCTATAATGTGGTATTTCGAAATTACATGGGCCCAGCCCAATATTAAGGTGACGCAGCACCTATAATTGCTCTTGGACGAAAATAATGAAGTGGCATCTCGTGTATTCCGTCCAAACCTTCATGCATGCCTTATGGTGGCTTCAACGTGCGAAAATCCCCACTGGAAGCTCCACTGTACTTTCCCCTGCGCGCACCTTCTTCTCCATTCTTGATCCCGCTCCAATGACCATCCTTCTTGTCCATGCTAGGTCCTTCATTCATAAGCAAAACAAAAGTATCTAATTTAGGCAGCATCATATGTTCATGAACAATAGAAGGATTCGCAAGAAACGAAAGTACCTGATAATTTAGTTGACGTGCACGTGCTCTAGTAACTGGTCCAGTATGTGCACGGCAGCATCATATGTAACATTAGTAGGGATGTCCTCATCAAGTAGGTGTCAGCGGCGCAACTGACATGGACCTGCACACAACACAAATAACTTTGCTCCCAACGAAATTCAGAGAGGTTGTCAATCTCTCCGGTCTTGTTGTTTACAAAGGATCAAACACAAGGGATAATGATGATAGCAACTGAAAGTAAAAGATGAAAAGTAAATGAGCATGTAAACAGTGATGAGAATATGGACCGGGGTCTCATGATGGTCACTAGTGATGTCTCTCTCCCAAAAGACGATAAAAATGCTATGCGAGGTAAACAAATTACAGATGGGCAATTGACAGGATTATAAACGCACCACAATGCTGACTATGCTAGAAATGAAAGGAAGAGGCTCAAAAGCATGGGCAGTACGCCAAAATAAGTAGACCGAAATCCAACTGCATCTACTACTAATCATCCACCTTGAGATATCTATCCAGAACATCTCGTTGGTTAAGTTGCGAGCCCCACGCAATGTGTAAACCCAAAGCAACAGACAACTTCATTAAAAATAACTTTGGGTAAAGTAAACAATCCTTGCAACCGCGCTTACAAGCACCGTTTTTCCCCCTTGTGGAAACAACACATTCCCTAGACTCATGTTTCTGTCACTCAGGCGTGTCATCAGGGGGCATGAAACCACAATCGAGCATAATGTTCCCTCTTGGAGTTACTACCTACTACTTGGCCAATGCAATAAACAACAACGAAGAACATGCAAGAATTACTTTGGAACAAAAATATAAAAGATATGAACCAAATATATTACTCTATCACAATCTGAAAATAATCTCATAATCCATCAGATCCCATCAAACTCAGCATAGCAATAGCAGAAAGATTACATATGTGCCTCGATCATGTAGGGCCGCTCACGAGGTCTAAACCATGAAGAACAAAGAGGGGAGGAGAACATCACATAGCTACTTATCACGGACCCATGGTCCAAAGGAAACTACTCACGACACATCAGGGAAGCGTCCATGGTGAAGGGGAAGCTCCCGGAGGTCGATCCTCTCTCCGGCAGGGTGCTGGGACGAAGTCCTATGGCGCTCCAGATCTTGGAAGCGCGGCAGCGGAGGAACAGAGGCGAGATTGCGAAAAAGGGTTATCTCTCGGAATTTTCACGTCACGAGGAATATATAGGCGGAGTGGGCAGCCAGGGGGCCAACAGCGGTCCAGGCTCCCCCCTAGCGGCGCCAAGCCATAGGACGCGCCAGGTGGCCGCCTGGGCACCTGGTGGTGGCCCCCGGCCCTCCGTCGGGGTTTTGGAAGCTTCCGATGCGTTGATTTTTTATCTGATTTTTCCGAATTCTTGGAGCACTTTTAATATGGGGGAAACCTGGAACAAAAAAACTGCAGAAGACAAATACTGGCACTCGGGTGCACTGAGTTAATAGGTTAATCCAAATATGATCAAAAGTGTATGAAAGTTTATCTATATCATAGCAATATCACACAAAACATGCATGCAGCAAGCAGAAATTATCGATACGTTTGGGACGTATCAACTGTCTTCTCCCTCATGAAAATCTTGTTTGTGAAGATGACAACAGTGACTATATTGTAATCTAGTTTTCATTAGTACTTTTAGGGACCTCATTGCAAATTTATAGCGTATCTGTTTTGGTGGAACAAAAATCGTACTGCAAAAACGCAGAAAATATTTTGCGAGAAGTGCTATCTCAGTTTTCCAGTACGCGATTATAGCATATCCGTTAGAGTTCCTTTGAGTGGCACCCCTAAGATACCTTACGCACACCACTCTAAAGAGTGTCTCGCCGATATTGGATGCAAGTGACATCCTCTCACCAATCCCATAAAGGCGTTATCGTCAACCCTAAAAACTCCAACAAACAACGTAGCTCCGACTGGTGGTGAACTCCAAAGGACAGAACCGACACGGTAGGTGCCACTAAAGATCACCACAGGGCCACCCCACCGCAGATTCAACTTCACAGCAACAAAACGATCCGAGGCAATATCGCAGGCACACCGGAGAAGAGCCGGGTATCACAATCATTGATGCATCGCCGACATCAGTCCCACTGGTCATCGTTGCCAGACAAGTGCAATGAGGTTTAAGGCGCTCGATGTTGTCGAAATCTCGAGGCCACCACCCCGACGTAAACCAACCAAGTCACGCCCTGCACAGCCCGGAAACACCAACTGTCGTGGCCGCCGCCTCGACATGCCAAAACCCACACTCAAGCTTCAACGTCGCACGCCATGGATGCACACTTCCCATGCTGTATAGGCAACCGCACGCAAACCACGAATACCACACCACATCCGAGGCCACCGCCACGACGTACCATCCAACCGCCCCCACTAGATCGCGTCGATCGGATCGACAAACCTGCCATTCAAGTGGCTCAGGGTTTCCATCCAAGCGAAGGCCGAGCCGATGCCCCGACCCATGGATTCGCCCCGCACATCACTTTTTGAGGCCGCCGCCTCGGTGCACATTATCCGTCCATGGTCATCGCCCCGACATTCCCACAAACCGGACGCAGAAGAGAACCAGGCGCACCAAAACACTAGCTAGTTCTCCCAAGAAACATCCCCAAGGGTGAAAACACAAAGACACCGCTGTTATCCGCTACAAAAACATCTGAAGATTAAGTTTTCACCCGGAGAGGCCAAGCCCCTCGTAGAGGAAGAAAAGTTCCACAATCATTCCTTCAAATATGAAAACGACGCCCGAAAGCGCCCTCATCGAGCGGACCGACAAAGTGTTAGGGTTCTGGTGCAGAAAACAATAACTTTCTAGCTATGTCACGCAAACCCAAGGACATATGCTATGCTGATGTAAGTAATGGAGGGAATCGGTGTTCATACCTTTGAAGACCGTAAGCATGATTCATTCTTACGAATTAGGTTAGTGTAGTCGTGCGATCCTTACGACCTCCGGGCCGTGTTGAAGACCTCTGAACGATGAAAGAGTACCACACTTGCACTACCTCGTAGTATCACATGTGTATGGTGTAAGCGATGTTCCCCCAGGCTCCGAACCAGCCGTGCAGCGGAAGAAGATGGATTCAGATCCCGATTCCAATAGTACAACGACGTGCGTTGGTACGTCCCAAACGTGTCTATAATTTCTGCTTGTTCCATGCTCTTCTAGGTGACATTGCTATGTGTTTTTCTACACTTTCATATCTTTTTAGACATATTTGGACTATCCTACTAACTCAGTACACCAAGTGCCAGTTTCTGTCTGCTGATGTCTGTGTATTGCAGGTTTTTACCCATATTTATAGAGGCCAAAAAATTCCAACAAAAATATATAAAAAATCAGTAGGACAGAAGCTTTCGGAATCACCAAAGGGGGCCAGAGGTGAGCCAGGCCCCACCCAAACGGCCACTTGGCGCGCCCCCCTCATGGATGCTCCATCAGGGCGCCTGGGGGGAGGTTCCATCCCCTGGTGCCCCCCTTTGGCCTATATTTACACTGCGTCACAAAACCCCTCGGCAGGAACCCTGATACATCTCAAACTTATCTATAATTTCTTCTTGTTACATCCACTTTTATGTGACATTACTACTTGTTTTGCTACACTTTTATATATCAATTTACACATATTTGGACTAACCTACTAACTCAGTGCACCTAGTGCCAGTTCCTGTCTGCTGATGTCTTTAGTTTGCTGTAACTTTTTGCAAATTTAAAATGCCACTAAAATTATAGAAAAATCAAAATAAAAATCAGCGTTTAGGAACTTTCCGGAAGCACCGAAGGAGAGCCGAAGGGGGGCCACCCCCCTCCCAGGCGGCCAGGTGGCATGTCCCCACCCCTGGCCGCGCCACCAGGGCACCTGGGAGGTGGGCACCACCGCTAGTGCCCCCCTTCGTCCTATTTTTACCCCTTGTCTAGGAAACCCTCGAGGAGAAGCCCACATCATGAATTACCTCTCTCTTCCCCCGCCGCAGCGCTCCGAAGATCGGGAGAGCCAGAAGACCTCTTCACGGCACCCTGCCGGAGGGAGGATTGACCTCCGGAGACCTCTCCACCACCATGGACGCCTCCCGGATGTGTCGTGAGTAGTCTACCTTGGACCATGGGTCCATGATCAGTAACTACGTGATGTTTTCTCTCAACCCTTGTTCTTAAATGGTTAGACCTTGTGAGCTGCCCAACATGATCAACGCACCTATGTAATTTTCCTGTTGTTGCTATGCTAAGTTTGCTGGGATCCGATGGATTATGAGATTATGTTCAGATCATGATGAGTTATATGTTTGGTTTACCTTTTATATTTTTTTCTTAGTAATTCTTGAGTGTTCTTCGTTGCTTTTTATTGATTTGGACAAGTAGTAGATAGTAACTCCAAGAGGGAGTGTTATGCATGATTGTGGGTTCATGCCCCCCGATGTCTAGCTTGAGTGACAGAAACATGAGACTGGGGGATGTTCTTTGGCCACCAGGGAGAAACAAAGGTGCTTGTAACCGTGGTTGCAAGGATTGTTTACCTTACGCATAGATTGTTAATGCAATTGTCTGTTGCTTTCAGTTTACACTTCGGGTGGGGCTCGTAACTTAATTCCAGTGAGATGTTCTGGATATATCTCAAGGTGGATGATTAGAAGTATATGCAGATGGATTTCGGTCTACTTGTCTCGGTGTATTGCCCACACTTTCAAGCACTCTTACATTCAAGTAGCTGAATTAGAATTGCGATGCGTTTATAATCCTGTCATTTGCCCAGCTGTAATTTGTTCACCCAGCTTAGCTGTTATCGTCTTTTGGGAGAGAGACATCACTAGTGATCGTTATGGTACCCCGGTCCATATTTCCACCACGGTTTACATCTCCACTTTATTTTATCGCTTTTACTTTCCATTGCAATTATCACTACTATCTACCCTTGCATTTAATCCTTTGTAAACAACAAGGCCGGAGAGATTGTGTAAGGCCCGATATGCGGTACTGTTCCAGATTTAGATGTTTCCATCCAGATCCGGGGACGAAGCACATATCAGTCCCACCGCGACATATGACGAAGTCATATGCCCCGGATTTCCAGCATGATATCACAACCTTACAGATACAAGGATACAACATCTCATTAAATCGGCATACAACTGACTCAAATACAATACAACAGCGGAAGATACATGTTTGGGTATAGACTACAAGCAAATTCCTAGTGGCAAAGAGAAAAACATCGATCCCCATAACCACAAGGATCCAGGCCCTCCGCCGGGATCCGTCTAACTAGTCGTCGTCGAGTCTCCACGTGAAACGTCGATCACCATACCTGTTGTCGATCAAAACCCTGAAAAGAGTTTAGGGTAGTGTTGGGATACGGGGCAGAAAACACAAATCTTTCATACCTACGGTACCCGAACCCAAGATCTATGCTATGGCGATGTAAAGTAACGGAGGGAATCAGTGTTCATACCTTTGAAGAACAAAAGAGGGAAACGTTCTTGCGAACGTGGCTGGCGTAGACTCGGAACTATGACCTCCCTGTCGTGTAGAAGACCACCACTGGCAAGGATGACTCCCGGTAAACCTCCAGCGATGAAGTGGCACCATAGGTGTAGTTCCTCGAAGAGATTATACACGTACGGTACAATCGATGTTCCTCCCGGGCCCCAAACCAGGCGAGCAGCAGAAGAAAGACGGCTACGGATCCCGACTCCAGCAGAACGACGGCCTGCCTTATGGTGGAGAACTCCAATCCAGGTGTAGACTCCAAACGAGGGGAGTCCACTTCCGTGAAGGAGGAGGAAGAAGGAGATATTGGTGTGTTGGAAAAAGGGGGGTCTACCCCTCCTTATATAGGCCAAGGGGGGGGGGTTCCATCCTCCTCCCCTCCCCCATGTGGGACTAAACTCCCAAGGGGGGGCGGGAGTGCGCCGGCCAAGGGGGGGTGGTGGGCCCCACCCTTGGCGCCAAGCCCAAGGGGGGAGACCCCCTCCTCCATTAATGGGCCCCATGGGCCCATTTAACCTTTTTCCCATTTTTTTAATTTATTTAATATGTTTTAAATATTTAATTCAGATAATTAAATAATAAAACATTATTAAAACAATTAAACTTTATTTTGAACTATTCAAAATGTTCGGAAACCATTCCGTCCTCCTCCGGAACTATTCCGGTGATTCCTCCTATTTCACCGATTGATCCCGTAACTGTCCTATGCATCGATTTCCCTTAAGTTAACACCCTAACGGTCCGGGAAACAGTAGACATGGTCGAGACTCTTCTCATTGACCAATGACTAGTCAGTTGGACCTGTTTACAATCCTTGACAACCCCTACGCTTCCATCGAATGAACTTCGATCGCTTTTGGAAATCGTTAACGATACGACGTAATCCCTTTGTGCTGCAGTACTTTGTTTGTCCGAGGTTTGATAGTCGGTATCTTACATACCATGTTCACATATCGTTCACAACAAACAACTTCTCTCGTCCATGATCATTGCATCTCTTGTGACCTAGTCACGTCCTTGCAAGGTGTTGATGCAATATCACCGAGTGGGCCCAGAGTACCTGTCCTGTCACAAGGACTGACAAATCCCGCTCTGATCTATTAACATACTCATCAACCATCTATTTCGGTATACCCAAAGTGCACCGTTATAGCCAGCATATTTCAGTCAGGCGGTGGGATACAAATCAAAGTCTCTTCATAGATGACAATTATGTATGATCGTTACGGTCTAAGGACTAAGCCATATGTTACAAAGTCATAGCAACGCTGAACTATGTGACTCGATCACATTGCAATACTTTAGGTGGGTGTACGTCCATCACATCATTCCCCTTAACGATATGACCTCATTGTCAATGGACTTAAGTGTCGCCATGATCAGGAAAGCTTGATCAATCAATTGCCCAATGAGATAGTTTACCCGAGTTAAACTACAGACCATGTTTTATACTACACCTGTATTAGTATTTCCATGTAATACAGTTATAGCACAGTATAAAACGTATTATGAACAAAACGGATATGTGACAAATATCTTTATTAATTTGTCTCTAGGGCACATATCCAACAGTCTCCCACTTGCACTAGAGTACAAATTACACTAGTTTACATCAGGTATGTATCTAACACCAATGGTCTCTCGGTGTTCTTCAAACATTCCCTGTGGAAGAGGTTTAGTCATCGGGTCTGCTGCGTTCAGATCCGTATGTATCTTGTGAATCCTAGTGTGTCCATCCCTGACGTAGTCTCGCGTCACATGGAACTTTCGGAGGATGTGCTTGGCTGTAGAGTGAGTTCTTGGCTCCTTCGCGTTAGCAATGGCACCCGTGTTGTCGCAGAAGATTCCCACGGGGTCAGTGCTGCTGGGAAAGATGCCAAGCTCGATCAAGAACTTCTTCAGCCACAGTGCCTCGTTAGATGCTTTGCAAGCGGCAATATACTCCGACTCCATTGTAGATTGGGCGACGACTAACTTTTGCCGCTCCTCCAGCTAATTGCGCCACCGTTCAACATGAAAACATATCCCGTCTGGGATTTCGAGTCATCTAGATCTGAGCCGAGGCTTGCGTCAACGTAACCCTTTACGGTGAGCTCCTCATCAACTCCTCCATAAACGAGAAAGAGATCCTTGGTTCTTCTCAAGTACTTAAGGATGTTCTTTACTGCTGTCCAGAGAGCTATTCCCGGGTTACTCTGGTAGCGATTAGTCATACTAATGGCCAGCGCTAAATCCGGTCTGGTACATAACATAACATACATGAGAGAACCTATGGCTGAGGCATAGTGTAAGGCCCCCGATTCGGTGCTAACTCGAGTTAGTCGCTCTCGCGTCCCGCTTAAGTTAGTAGCGCATAAAGAGCCACCGACTCAAGACACTCGCACTCGTGTCGCTGCCGGATTCTCGACAACAGGTATATGAACAAAGAACTTAAACTAAGACATAAATATAAAGAGTCCAGGACATACATCGCCACTGGAATTTATTACATCATCTCAGAGGTCCATGGACCCAACAGAATATCATGCAACAAGAAGAAGACAAACACGACCGAGTACGGTCAAAATACAAATTTCCCTAGAGAGGGTTGCACATAAAGAGTCCACCCACGGATCGTCGAGGCCCAACTGTAGGATCTAATGAACGAGGTCGTCCTCATCGTCGTCCTCCGGGGGCACCTCCACGAAGTATCATCCAGTGCTCGGGTCGAGGTAGTAATCCACTGCAGCGGCCGATCAGGCAAAACAGTAAAAGCACAAAAGGAAAACAGGGGTGTGATTATATCATTACAGGATAACTAACTTCCTATGGTAAGACAAGTTAAAGGTAAAGGTTGCAGCCGCACTAGCATATATGGTGGCTATCGTTCTATTAGAGTAGAGGTAAGATCTCAGAAATACTCGTGACATCGTGTCATAGGTCTGCTAACCACCTACTTACGTCAAACATAACACAACCTGGATCTTCTCTCGGTCCCCCTGGACGAAGAAAAGCAACCAAGGCACTCACACGGTAGGCGAGTTTTAAATAATGATTCAAATGGATGTTATTCTATGAACAAGGAGTAGGTCTCAAGTTTTCCATAACCGCGGACACGGCTTTTCGAAAAGATTTAACCCTGCAGGGGTGTACCAACTACCCATCATAGGCTTCGCATGTACGCCCGGTTTCCACTTGGCTAGGTAGACGCCTGAAACTCCGGAACGTCAGAGTCCCTCTATCTAACAACGCACAACTCCGGGTGGCCCCCGGTGAGTCGACACCCAACTCAAAAGCCGGCCGCGCTCTCGAATCGGCCTCTACCGTCTGGACGAGGTCGGGTTAGTTGCCCAAACAGATGTGGACAACCCCCTAGCTCCCTGGGGCGGACCAACAAGAGAAACCCAGTCTCCGCTGGCCCGGGTTTGTTTCGAAAACAGCCGGGGTACCAACCAAGCACACACACGTTTGCAAATAGTAAATCAGCTCGGGCCACCACTAGAATTGTATGAAGCTAGGTAGGTAACACAAGGGGACCACATAGAATCCCACACACGATTAGGCACGCTCGTCAAGAAACACAATACCCGGAACTCGGGACTTAGGTGACTCAAATGGAACAAAACACCTGGCGGGAACAGCCTGGTCTCCCATCTTTCTTCAAGTATAAATTAACATCATCAATAATAAATATCAACCAACTTCTTTAAATAACATCATATCCCAAACCAAGCAATAGGGTAAGCAGCAAGTTTCCCTACTCATACTAAGCAATGGCTGAGCAGCGGTAACTTAGCAATACAATGTTTTGCTGGGATGTTGGGATCATGGCTGTTTGGTTTTTGAAGGTGGCATATTCAAAGTGGATAGGATCAAGCAAACGTTCTAGGCTACAGCTAGGCAGGTAGGCAGAAAGGTATCAAGTAATGGTATAAATCTTCCCCTTCCCTGGTTAATCGGTCGTCCAAGCAGACACAGCAGGGTCCTCGGGCTCGGTGTGGGAAATCTCCACGTAAGTCTCCTCGGCGGTCTCAGGTGCTAACGTAAGGTACCGGCAAGGAAAAAGGCACACAAGTAAGCAATGGGTGCAATGCACAGGCAAAGATGGTATGATCAAGTTTAATTGACATGATGTGACCCAATCTAGTCAGATTTAAATGAAGGTGGTGACGACACGTCAACAACTTCATATGCAATTTATTTACGTATAATGGCTTTGGTCTTAGCCTTATTTTAGGTGTAAGTAGCATGTCAACATGGCATGATCAACAATGCATATAACAGGAAATAAACATCGTGAAAATAAAACATCGATTCCGGAGACGGAGTAGTGCCGGTGAAATTGACACAAGGGAGGTGCAACAAAAGATTTGGAAAAATCCCAGCCACATTGCATATGACAGCATGCATAGGGGCTGGTTTTTAAGATGCAAGAATGAAGATGACATGGGCAGGAAGTTGAGTCCTGAGTGCAAGGTTGCACTAGTTGCATTTTGAAAAAAGGCTCAAATGGACAAACCACTATCACCATGAAAATCCTTGGGAGAAACTACCCCAAAATCATATATGGCATGGCCACTTTTGAATTTGGGAAAAACTTGACACAAACAGAAGAAATGAAGGGCTTAATTGAAAAATTGCCACACTCCAATTATTTAGAGGGGCAAAGCGCAAAAATGGACCTCACCATGATGATCAGTGGCTCAAGCTACCCCAAAAACATATATGGATGCCACATTTGAGGTGAATGATCTCCAAGGTTCAAATTCAGTTTGAATTTGAATTCAAACTCAAATTTGAACTTAAACAAAAAAAGGAAAAGAATCCAAAAGAAAAAAAAAACAGCGGGCGCAGCCACTGGGCTGGCCTCGGGCGCACTGGGCCAAGTCCAAACCCAGCAGTGGGCTCAGCCCACTTCCACTCGGGCATCCCCACTGACATGAGGGCCCCGCTCGTCAGCCTCTACTTAAAATCCAAAAAATGGGGAGGCAAATGCCTCGCGTGGGATTCGAACCCACGCCCGCTGCTTGCTGCGGCTGCTCGCTACCACTGCGCTACTGCATGCTTTCTGAACCGAAGCAGGTAAAAAAACATAAGAGGTATGCAACCCCCGTATTGAGCTTCAGAAAACCGGCGACGACGACGACTTGCGGCGAAGCTCGCCTCGCTGTTTCAACGCCGGCAGCCCCGCGGTCACTGGGGAACGAAAGCTGGCACATCCAGCTACTGTGATACTCCAAGACCGCGGCGACGCACTGCTCCACTCGCCACTCTCCTCTGAACATGGCGGCGGCAACTACTTCAGACACCTGCTTCCTCGCGCACCTCTCTGAACCGGAGACAAATCCGACGAACTTGCACCGGCAACCATCCACCTGCTACGCCTAGTCGAACCAGGGCAGTTCCACGGCAACGTGGGTGCCCAGATCTGGGAACGTAACGCCCCAAGGGGGTGGCTTTCCTGCCGGAAAGATCACGGCGGCGCACTGCGCGCTCTGCAACTTCAGACGCGGGAAACCCGTAGGGGCTATGAGCCCTACACGGCCTCTTGGAGGTCACAAGCGCGCGCGGAGCACGCTATGGACACGCACAAGCATGTCCGAGGCACGACACGAACACAGCGACCACGAACTGCATGGCGGCGACGTCTACGGCGGGGGAACAGAAAAGCACGACGGCTCGACGACGCGTCCGTGCGCTACAAGGGAAAAGGGACTCGCTGAGGCTCACCTAGGGGTTGCTGGAGGCGACCCTGAGTCCGGCTAAGAGGTAGTAGAGGATGCAGCCGTAGCCGGGGAAGACGAGGTCCCGCAGCAGGTGACCCACGTCCCGGGCCCGATTCGTGGTGCCCTGCTCCCTCTGCACGACGGAAACGGAGCGGTGAGATGCTGGGGATGACGCGGAAGGTCGCGCGGTCACGAACACAGGAGGACGGCGGCGAATTCGAACTTCTCACCGACGTGACAGGGGAGGTCCACGAGAACGAACCAGGAAGCGGCTGCGGAAATTGGAGGGAGGAAGGGGAACCTAGGGTTCCCAGAACCCTCCCGGGGCCATCTTATAAAGGGGGAAGGCCCCCCAGCCACGCTGGCCGTCATCGACGTCGACGCCGCGCCGACTGTGAGAGAGGAGGTCGGAGGGGACCTCAGCCACGGTGGAAAGGCGACGAAGGGAGGCGCTTGGATCTTGATCCGACGGCTCTCGAGCCACTCCGCGTACCGCTTCGTTGGAAAGGATCCAGTGGGCTGCGGGGAGGAGGCTTGGTGGGCTGGGCTTGCATCAGGAATTGAAAAAGAAAGAAAAACCTGCTGCTGATCCATTTTCCATTTAAATAAAACAGAAAAGATTCAGGGTTTTTCTGGGTTAAATACAAGTAGGAAAAATACATAAAAATATGTATAATTAACCTTGCATTATTCCTCAATTTCCAAAAATGGTTTGGGAATTTTTGGCAACAACAAAATTGTGAGCTCATTTTTGAATTCAACATCACTTTGAACTAGAGCCCATATTTTGATGATGGCAAAATGATTTGAGGTTTTTAAAACCCTTGTCATAGCAAAGGAAATGGCTAGGCCAAGTTCGGGGTCAAGGAGAGCATGCATGCAACAATGAAAATTCTTCAAACACCCTTCTTGAACCACTTTGGAAGCAAACTCAACCAAACCAGATGGGCTCCAATCCCAATGCAAATTTAAATCACCACATGAAATTACAATCTTTAGCATCATGCCAAGTTACAAAGTCAACAGGAAAAGTAGAATCTCATGGTGTTTTCTATTTATTGCACATGGGCTGTTACACATAGGGCTTTGAGGACATCTCCTCCTCTTTTGCTATGGTTGGGCATTGAGTCACGCTTAATTTGACACCTTTTATAACTGGCAAGAGGCCTCTCTTGGAGTTACCCATACTGAACCTTTTTAAGATCTTCTCAATATAAGTTCTCTGACTCAAGGCTAACTGTCGATTAGGTCTATCTCTATAGATCTTAATCCCCAATATGTACGCAGCTTCACCTAGGTCCTTCATGGAAAATTGTCCATTCAGATATTCCTTCACTTCCTCTAAGAATTTCTTATCGTTCCCTATTAGTAATATGTCATCTACATATAACACAAGGAATGCTACAGAGCTCCCGCTCAGTTTCTTATAGACGCAGAACTCTTCGACGTTTTGGACAAATCCAAAAGCTTTAATGAACTCATCAAATCGAAGATTCCAGCTCCGAGATGCTTGCTTCAACCCATTGATGGACTGTTGAAGATTGCACACCTTACCAGCATTCCTTGGATCGACAAACCCCTCTGGTTGCATCATATATAACTCTTCCTCAATGTTGCCATTTAGGAATGCAGTTTTCACATCCATCTGCCATATCTCGTAATCATGATATGCAACTATTGCTAGTAGGATCCGAATAGACTTTATCATCG
The DNA here is from genome assembly GCA_950022295.1 of Bromus sterilis. Classification (NCBI taxonomy): domain Eukaryota; kingdom Viridiplantae; phylum Streptophyta; class Magnoliopsida; order Poales; family Poaceae; genus Bromus; species Bromus sterilis. The sequence goes on from OX465596.1 coordinate 239,624,605, forward strand.
CTACAGGAGAGAACGTCTCCTCGTAGTCAACTCCTTGAATTTGTCGGAACCCCTTCGCGACAAGTCGAGCTTTGTAGACAGATACGTTTCCGTCTGCGTCAGTCTTTTTCTTGAAAATCCATTTATTCTCGACGGCCTTGCGGTCCTCGGGAATATCCACCAAAGTCCATACTTTTTTGGTGTACATTGAGTCTATTTCGGATTTCATGGCTTCAAGCCATTTCTCGGACTCGGGTCCCTCCATTGCTTCTTTGTAACTTGTAGGTTCATCCGACTCATCAGCCGAGATTGCATTCACAAGCTGTCCGTAAAACTCAGTAGGTTGACGGACTCTTGATGACCTACGGGGCATAAAAGGTTCCTCTTCATTCTCATCATGATCATCATCAATGTCATGATCATTATGAATGTCGTTCTGGCCATTCACTTCAGCTCCCACTGTGGAAGATGGTTCCAGAATAATTTCTGTAGCCGTTTCTTCCAATTGGAGTGATTGGTCAGTCACTTCATCGAGGTCTATTTTCCTCCCACTCAACTCTTTTGTGAGAAACTCCTTCTCAAGAAAGTGTCCCGTCTTGGCAACAAACGTTTTGCTGTCAGACTTGTTCTAGAAGGTGTATCCACAAGTTTCCTTGGGATAGCCCACAAAGATGCACTTATCCGCCTTGGATTCAAGTTTGTCAGGCTGTAGTTTCCTAACATAAGCATCACAACCCCAAATCTTCAGGTGAGACAACTTAGGTTTCGTGCCATGCCATTCTTCAAATGGTGTTGCCTTTACGGATTTCGATGGTGCCCTATTAAGAATATGAGCGGCAGTTTCTAATGCATACCCCCAGAATGACACAGGCAAATCAGTATGAGACATCATCGATCGTACGCTATCCAATAGGGTTCGATTACGTCGCTCAGCCACACCGTTTCTCTGAGGTGTGCCTGCCGGCGTAAGTTGTGGTACTATGCCACAAGACTTCAGATGATTGCCAAACTCGTGACTCAAATACTCGCCACCTCGATCCGATGGAAGGTGGTTGATTTTCTTTCCGAGTTGATTTTCGACCTCATTCTGAAATTCCTTGAACTTTTCAAAGGTTTCAGACTTGTGCTTCATCAAGTAAATATACCCATATCTTCTCAAGTCATCAGTAAAGGTCACGAAGTAACGAAGACCATTGCGAGTGGGGACGTTCATGGGTCCACATACATCCGTGTGTATGATCCCCAACAAGTCATCCGCACGCTCCATTATCCCATTGAATGGAGTCCTTGTCATTTTTCCCATGAGGCATGGTTCACATGTATCAAGGGATCCAAAATCCAATGACTCAAGAAGTCCATCCTTATGGAGCTGCTCCATGCGTTTTATACCAATATGACCAAGTCGGCAATACCACATCTTCATGTGATCTTCATCATTCTTCAATCTTTTGGCCTCAATATTGTTAATGTGACACACGTCACCATTGAGATCAAGTACGAATAAACCATGCAACTCCGGTGCGTGAACATAAAACATTTCATCCTTATAAATCGAACAACCAATTGTATCAGACTTAAAAGAATAGCGGTCTCGCTTCAAGCAAGAGCCACTAACGATGTTCACACTCAATGCGGGTACATAGTAGCAATTATTCAGAAATAAAACCAATCCTGAAGGGAGACTAAGATGCTTCGTGCCGACCGCCAAGACTTCAATTTGACAGCCATTCCCCACGCGCATCGTCACTTCATCCTTGAGCAAGCGTCTCCTATTCCTTAGTCCCTGAATGGAATTAGAAATATGAGCGACAGATCCTGTATGAAGTATCAGGGATGTGTTCCCGGCGCTAGTCAAGAGAAGATCAACAATATGTATATCAAATATACCTTCGTCTCTCTTGGCGACCTTGCCAGCCTTCTTGTCCTTTAGGTACTTGGGGCAGTTGCGTTTCCAGTGACCTTCACCCTTGCAGTAGAAGCACTCCACTCCGGGTTTAGGCTTGGGTTCCTTGGGAGGAGCGCAACTGACTTGACATCCCTCTTGGGGCCACCTCTCTTGGCCTTCTCCCGCCTGCTTGACTTCTTGAAGTCAGTGGTCTTGTTGACCATGAAGACGGCGTGCTCCTTCTTGATCTCAACCTCGGCGCTCTTCAGCATGGCGAACAACTCAGAATGGGTTTTGGTCATCCCCTGCATGTTTTAGTTCAGCACAAAGCCTTTGTAGCTAGGGGGAAGCGACTGCAACACCCTATCAACAGCAAGTTCATATGGAATCTGGCATTCCAGAGCATTCAAGCGCTGAACGTAGCCAGACATTTTGACTACGTACTCACTCACGCTGCCATGCTCGTCCATCTTTGCTGAGAAGAAGGCTTCAGAAGCCTCGTACCGTTCAGCCCTGGCTTGAGGTGCGAAGAGCGCCTTGAGGTCGGTGATAATCTCATATGCACCCATCCTCTCAAAGCGTTTCTGCAGCTCAGCTTCCATGGAGTAGAGCATGCCACTCTGGAAAAGGTTGTAATCATCAGTCCTGGAGAGATAGACATTCTTCTCGTCCTGACTGGCATCATCTGTTGGTGCGTCAACTAACGCGCCCTCTAGTACGTATGCCATCTTGAGGGGAACGAGGAGAATCCTCAGGGTGCGGAACCAGTTGGTGAAGTTTGTCCCATCTGTTTTTATCTTATCTTTCTCTAGGAATGATCCTAAGTTGAACGAGGGGCGAGGTGTTGCCATCTACAAGGTTGATTCACAAGGATACATATTTAGACTTTTGTTCATAATGTGGAGTTTCAATTTAATCTCAAAATTCTAGAAAGCTCCCACTTAGATAAACACCTCTCAATTTAACTAAGTGATTACACAATCCCAGCCCCCATACCTCCCCCGATCGTCACGACCATCAGTATGCGAACCAGGTAGGCCTCTAAGCCAATCACATCAGGCATGTGACTCGTGCTCGACCTTTCGGTCTCCTGTGTTCCAGGCCCTCATCTACATACGTCAAGCCTGCCAATCGAACCTTGATGTTAGCTGTTCAGGAAGGCCATATCTGCATATGCCAGACTTGCCGAACCCAACATCATGCGAACTCCGTTGAATATGTAGGACAATTCCGGTATGTACGGAGCATCAAGCCATATGGGAGAACCTTCCAGGCGGTGCCCACCAAGGGAGAACACAATGTTGGTATTGTGAGAGATGGTCATGTTTCGTGCTACCGTCGATATATCTAGCATACTAGCATAAAACAGGAAGTAAAACTGTAAATCATACAACCTATGATCCCCCTTCATGCAAAGCAAACTTAAACGCCTTTCTACTTTAGCTTGTGCAAGTTTTACATGGCTGCTAGGGGTTTCGAGAGAGAGAACCGTTTCTATCCTGCGAAAAACATGCCACAACACCGTCTCCCATCCGTCTCTATTACACCCCTATCGGGGCCCTCCGTTGCAAACATCTTCGCATCGCTAATGCAGAGAGACAGACACCCCCCAGCCACTTTATATGGTACAAGCCATATGTCAAGCGTGGAACCAGTCTCGCGTAAACGTGTAAGGTCGGTCGGGGGCCGCTTCATCAAACATTGCCGCAACGCTAAATGAGTACACGTGGGAGGGTAACGAATGAAGATTCGATGCCCACATCCTAGATGTGTTCTACCCATACAATACATCTACGCATAGGTAGCTCATGATACCACTGTTGGGATACGGGGCAGAAAACACAAAATTTTCATACCTACGGTACCCGAACCCAAGATCTATGCTATGGCGATGTAAAGTAACGGAGGGAATCGGTGTTCATACCTTTGAAGACCGAAAGAGGGAAACGTTCTTGCGAACGTGGCTGGCGTAGACTCGGAACTATGACCTCCCTGTCGTGTAGAAGACCACCACTGGCAAGGATGACTCCCGGTAAACCTCCAGCGACGAAGTAGCACCATAGGTGTAGTTCCTCGAAGAGATTATACACGTACGGTACAATCGATGTTCCTCCCGGGCCCCAAACCAGGCAAGCAGCAGAAGAAAGACGGCTACGGATCCCGACTCCAGAAGAACGACGGCCTGCCTTATGGTGGAGAACTCCAATCCAGGTGTAGACTCCAAACGAGGGGAGTCCACTTCCGGGAAGGAGGAGGAAGAAGGAGATATTGGTGTGTTGGAAAAAGGGGGGGGTCTACCCCTCCTTATATAGGCCAAGGGGGGATTGCCATCCTCCTCCCCTCCCCCATGTGGGACTAAACTCCCAAGGGGGGGGGGCAGTGCGCCGGCCAAGGGGGGTGGTGGGCCCCACCCTTGGCGTCAAGCCCAAGGGGGAGACCCCCTCCTCCCTTAATGGGCCCCATGGACCCATTTAGCCTTTTTCCCATTTTTTAATTTATTTAATATGTTTTAAATATTTAGTTCGGATAATTAAATAATAAAACATTATTAAAACAATTAAACTTTATTTTGAACTATTCAAAATGTCTGGAAACCATTCCGTCCTCCTCCGGAACTATTCCGGTGATTCCTCCTATTTCACTGATTGATCCCGTAACTGTCCTATGCATCAATTGCCCTTAAGTGTAACACCCTAACGGTTCGGGAAACAGCAGACATGGTCGAGACTCTTCTCATTGACCAATGACTAGTCAGTTGGACCTGGTTACAATCCTTGACAGCCCCTGCGCTTCCATCGATGAACTTCGATCGCTTTTGGAAACCGTTAACGATACGACATAATCCCTTTGTGCTGCGGTACTTTGTTTGTCTGAGGTTTGATCGTCGGTATCTTACATACCATGTTCACATCTCGTTCACAACAAACAACTTCTCTCGTCCATGATCATTGCATATCTTGTGACCTAGTCACGTCCTTGCAAGGTGTTGATGCAATATCACCGAGTGGGCCCAGAGTACCTGTCCTGTCACAAGGACTGACGAATTCCGCTCTGATCTATTAACATACTCATCAACCATCTATTTAGGAATACCCAAAGTGCACAGTGTTATAGCCAGCATATTTCAGTCAGGCGGTGGGATACAAATCAAAGTCTCCTCATAGATGACAATTACGTATGATCGTTACGGTCTAAGGACTAGGCCATATGTTACGGAGTCATAACAACGCTGAACTATGTGACTCGATCACATTGCAATACTTTAGGTGGGTGTACGTCCATCACATTATTCCCCTTAACGATATGACCTCATTGTCAATGGACTTAAATGTCGCCATGATCAGGAAAGCTTGATCAATCAATTGCCCAATGAGATAGTTTACCCGAGTTAAACTACGGACCATGTTTTATACTACACCTGTATTAGTATTTCCAAGTAATACAGTTATAGCACAGTATAAAACGTATTATGAACAAAACGGATATGTTACAAATATCTTTATTAATTTGTCTCTCGGGCACATATCCAACAGGTAGTATCATGAGTACACAGGTACTCAGCATCCAACTGTAGTGGGATCCAACTGTAGTGGTCAACTGACCCAGCAAGGACTTCATCACTCGTAATTCTAGGACAACTAGTATTTTACAGTAAGGATGGGGTAAGTGGTGAGGTTGCTGGCGCACTAGCATTTATGAAGTGGCTAACGATCTAGAGAGTAAGATAAGAAGCCAAGCATTCGATGAGGAATCGCCTCCAACAAGTCTTGCTTTCAACTACTTACGCAATCATAACACCTATCCTATCCTTGTCCTCCTCTTCGCATCCCGACGAAGAAGAAGAAGAAGTCAAGGCACACAGACACATTGATCAAGTTATATTAATATTGTCTCAGTTGTTGTTGTCTATGAACTACGAGTAGGTCTCAAGTCGTCCATAACCGTGGACACAACTTCTCGAAAAGATTTAACCCTGCAGGGGTGTACCAACTGCCCATTACAAGGCTCCGCACGCACGCCCATCACTCTCAGTTTCTTCCCGTCACAGGCAGCCATTTTATGATTTAGTCCCGAGAGATCCGGAACGACAGGTCCCTCTAACTAACAACGCACAAATTCGGGTGGCCCCCGGTGAGTCGACATCCAACTCAAAAGACGGTCGCGCTCTCGAATCGGCCTCTACTGTCTGGATGAGGTCGGGTTAGTTGCCCAAACAGATGTGGACAACCCCCTAGCTCCCTGGGGTGGACCAACAAGAGAAACCATGTCTCCGCTGGCCCAAGTTGTTTGAAATCTGCTGGCCGCGGACCAGTCACACACACGTTTCAAGAGGTAAATCAGCTTGGGCCACCACTAGAAATGTTTGAAGCTAGGTAGGTAAGAAGAGGGGACCCCATAAAATCCCACACGCGGTTAGGCACGCTCAGTCTTAAAACCAATACTCGGAACTCGGATCCTAGGTGACTTGAATGGAACAAAGCGTCGGGGCGGGATAGCCTAGACCTTCCATCCTTCGTCGAATATAGTCAACATTTATAATAATCATATCATCAAAAACAATATAATAATGTGATATCCCAAACCAAGGAGTAACAGGAGGTAACATCGTAGCATCCTATGCATGCATACTAAGCAGGGGCTAAGCAACGAGCAATAGTAACATAGCAGCACACGGTTTGCTGGGAGGGGACATGGCTGTATCGGTTTGAAAGAGGCTGTAAACATGTGGTAGGATCAAACATCGAACCTAACCTAGACTAGCATGCAAACCGTTGGTTGAAATATAATGGATCATAAGTAATGTATAGTCCTTTCCTATTGATAACTCGGGTTCCGAAGGTGTACTTGATCGCAAGCGCGCATCATCTCCGAAGGTACCCGCGGAAGCACAGAAGACGATAAACACTGGAAAGCAATCAACGAGCAAGCATCTATTACTACGAAGAAAACACGAGCAAGCATCAACAAGAAGGCAACACGAGACATTGCACCTACCGTCAAGAGCGGTTACTAACAGGTTAAGTGGAGTACTCGTCACACACGACGATACCGCACATTTACAAGGGTTCAAGTTGTTTAGCTACACAAGGTGATCAACAAAGGTTGTTAACATGGCAAAGCACAGACGCACGCATAGCACACAAACATTTCAAGAGGTGAAGCATAAGACAAACTATCTATGCTAGACAATTTAAGTTAGGCACAACCTAAACATGGCATATCACTAAGTGCCGCACAACAATTAAAGGATTTGATACTGTTCTGCCCTAAACCATATTTTAGGTTGTTAACAGCAGCAAACAATAGCATAAACACAATGTACACGAATAAATAATCAAGTTACATATAAAGAACACCCCAAACGGAGTTACGGTTAAAAAGATACAAGCAAAACAAGTTACGGGCACAATCTGCCAACATCACGAAGCACACTTTAGAGCATTGCATAAACATGATAATGAATGCAAACATGCTCAGAAATGACATGAAATTAAAGTAGACATGACAGGGAAGGCATGGCAACAAGAATCATGCAATAAGGCATCCTAGATCAAATGATATTAAGCAAACAACCTGGCATCGGAACGTTACAAACTTAGAGAAAAACAGAGGTGGCTGTCAACAACAGCGGCATAGCAACTTTGGAGCTCAATAACTATATGACCAGAAAGCATATCATGACAATGCAATACATATAATGGAAGTAGACATGATGCTTAACAATATGCAATTGGAATCACTCAATTCCGATAAACGGTTGCGACGCAACCGTCACCCGAAGTTGCAACAAAATTACAGTTTCAGCAACAGCAGCACATTAACATTAGGATCACCACTTTGGAGCAAGATTTAATATAGATAAAGCACCCAAACATGACAAGTTAAAGCTTGGAAATGAAGTACACATGATGCTTAACACATAGGAGAAAGAATCAATGCAATAGGCCTGATGGATTTGTCACAATCATCAACCAAAGTTGCAATAAAATAACAACAGCAGGATATAACAACAATTAGTAGCAGTTTAACGGCCTGATGCCCACTTCAACGAAGAAATAAATTATCTAGACGGCCTCAAATGGAAAAACTTTCTACATACGAACGAAAGAGCACGTAAAACCGAGCAATTCATATTTTGAGTGCAACGCGATCCGAGCTACAGATTTATCGCAAATCGCAACGCAAAAATGAATCAGCACAATAAATCTAGGGAGTAAATAAAAATTTGCAGGGTTTCTGGAAAAAAATGGTACATGGACCCTCACCCATTGGGCTCGGCCCATCTGGCTGGAGGTGGCCTGGCGCCTGGCGGGAGGCAACTGGGCCGCAAAGCTCGGTGGGCCGCTGGAGGACGGCCTGCTGGCGGCGGTTGGGGTAGCTGGCTCGGCTTCCCTCGAGCCCGCGCATGGAGGCCGACGGCGCCGGCGTGGCGGCGCGTTCCGGCGACGCTGGGTGGCGGAGGAGGCCAGGAGCGGTGGGGCCGAGACGAGGCGGCGTGGATCCGGGCTGCTCCTTGCTGGATCCGGGCCGGGGCGGCGAACGGTGATGCGGGGTTTCCATGGCGGCTTGGTGGCTCGGTGGCTCGCGACCATGGCACGGGGTTCCGGCGACCTGCAGGTCCTGCGATGGAGGAGGCAGAGGGGTAAGAGGGAGATGACAAGGAGAGGGAGAGAAGGAGAGGTGGTGGCCGACGGGAGGCTACCCGGCTCACGGCGGCAGCATCCTCGGCTGGAGACGGCGGCGCGGCCTGCTCGGGCTCCACGGGCGTGGACGGGAGGAGTTGGCTACGTGGCGCGTCCGTATCCCTCCGATCGCCCGATCGTACGGCCGAAATTATTTGGGATCTAGGTTTGACGAATTTGGGGCTAAAACCGGATCTGCGGGCAATTGTGAGGGGGTGGCTACAATTTTGTGGCTAGGGAAACCCTAGAAAGGGGTGGGAGTGTGGTGGTCTTTATATACCCCAGGTGGCTGGCAGTTTGCAAAAACATCCCCAGTTTTTCTCTCGCGCGCGCGGTGCTTACGTTTCTAACCGCCGGGGGTCCGCAGGATCTCCGATACGGGTAAAACTTCGAATTGTGCGATCAACGCGTCGAGCTGGCGGCGTTCACCTCGCGTTGTAACCGTTCCGAGAACACTTTCTGGCGCGCTATAAAAATATCCCATTTAATTATTAAACGGGGTTTTCGTTCCGTTGGCTACAGCTGGTTTTGTGCGGGTTTTCGCGACAGTGATCGGGTGAAACCCGGTGTCGCAAAGGTCGAGTGTCAAGGTGGCAAGGGTCAGTCTCCGTCCGGTAAGAGATAAGAGGGGGAAAATAATCGCCGATCAATAAATCGAGGATGCAAACACCGCAAACAAATCAGACAATCAAACAATTCACAACGAAAACAAAATTTTTAATTTTTGCAAAATCTAGGCTGTTACAATACAACACCACCAACAAGGGATCTCGTCCCGAGATCCAAGACGATCCGGGGGAGAGGGGAATGGGGAAAGAAGAGAGTCAACGATCTTCAACACCACCAACAAGGGACTCTGCTCCATGTCGAGGTCGAACTTCCGTCGAGATAAATTTCCGTAGAGAGACGGCAACGTCGGAAAACGGAACCGTCAGTGACAAGAGGAAGAACGATCGCGAAAACCAGATCAAGGGATAGTGATTTTCGACGCAAGTCGTAAAAACACCGGTAAAGGAGGGATGGCAACGGGTGACCAAGATGTAAACCAGAGTTGGAAGAACTAAAGTTACTACAGGATTTCCCAACCTGAGATCGGAATCGAGACAATACGCTGCAAGCAAGGCATTGTAGCGATTCCGATACTCCACACACTCGAGATCCTAGAGTTTGAAGGGGATAAGGTGAGAATAAAACACTTACGACACTTGTCCTGACCAGAGCAAGGGTAAGGAGGAAAAGATTCCTACTCTCCGATAACTAACTAGGTAACTACAAAATAATTTTTGTCTAGACTCGACTTCGGCCAGAACGGGGATCCTGCGGTCGGTAAGGCTCTGATACCAAGTTTTAAGGCCCGATATGCGGTACTGTTCCAGATCTAGATGTTTCCATCCAGATCTGGGGACGAAGCACATATCGGTCCCACCGCGACATATGACGAAGTCATATGCCCAGGATTTCCAACATGATATCACAACATTACAGATAAAAGGATACAACATCTCATACAATCGACATACAACTGCCTCAAATACAATACAACAGTGGAAGATACATGTCTGGGTACAGACTACAAGCAACTTCCTAGTGGCAAAGAGAAAAACATCGATCCCCATAACCACACGGGTCCAAGCCCTCCGCCGGGATCCGTCTAAATAGTCGTCGTCGAGTCTCCACGTGAAACGTCGATCACCATACCTGTTGTCGATAAAAACCCTGAAAAGAGTTTGGGGGTAGTATCATGAGTACAGAGGTACTCAGCATCCAACTGTAGTGGTCAACTGACCCAGCAAGGACTTCATCACTCGTCATTCTAGGACAACTAGTAGTTTACGGTAAGGATGGGGGTAAGTGTTGAGGTTGCTGCCGCACTGGCATTTATGAAGTGGCTAACGATCTAGAGAGTAAGATAAGAAGCCAAGCATTCGATGAGGAATTGCCTCCAACAAGTCTTGCTATCAACTACTTACGCAATCATAACACCTATCCTATCCTTGTCCTCCTCTTCGCATCCCGATGAAGAAGAAGCAGTCAAGGCATACACACACATTGATCAAGTTATATTAAGATTATCTCAGTTGTTGTTGTCTATGAACAAGGAGTAGGTCTCAAGTCGTCCATAACCGTTGACACGGCTTCTCGAAAAGATTTAACCCTGCAGGGGTGTACCAACTGCCCATTACAAGGCTCCGCACGCACGCCCATCACTCTCAGTTTCTACCCATCACAGGCAGCCATTTTATGATTTAGTCCCGAGAGATTCAGAACGACAGGTCCCTCTAACTAACAACGCACAAATTCGGGTGGCCCCCGATGAGTCGACATCCAACTCAAAAGCCGGTCGCGCTCTCGAATGGGCCTCTACCGTCTGGATGAGGTCGGGTTAGTTTCCCAAACAGATGTGGACAACCCCCTAGCTCCCTGGGGTGGACCAACAAGAGAAACCATGTCTCCGCTGGCCCAAGTTGTTTGAAATCTGCTGGCCGCGGACCAGTCACACACACGTTTCAAGAGGTAAATCAGCTTGGGCCACCACTAGAAATGTTTGAAGCTAGGTAGGTAAGAAGAGGGGACCCCATAAAATCCCACACGCGGTTAGGCACGCTCAGTATTAAAACCAATACTCGGAACTCGGATCCTAGGTGACTTGAATGGAACAAAGCGTCGGGGCGGGATAGCCTAGACCTTCCATCCTTCGTCGAATATAGTCAACATTTATAATAATCATATCATCAAAAACAATATAATAATGTGATATCCCAAACCAAGGAGTAACAGGAGGTAACATCGTAGCATCCTATGCATGCATACTAAGCAGGGGCTAAGCAACGAGCAATAGTAACATAGCAGCACACGGTTTGCTGGGAGGGGACATGGCTGTATCGGTTTGAAAGAGGCTGTAAACATGTGGTAGGATCAAACATCGAACCTAACCTAGACTAGCATGCAAACCGTTGGTTGAAATATAATGGATCATAAGTAATGTATAGTCCTTTCCTATTGATAACTCGGGTTCCGAAGGTGTACTTGATCGCAAGCGCGCATCATCTCCGAAGGTACCCGCGGAAGCACAGAAGACGATAAACACTGGAAAGCAATCAACGAGCAAGCATCTATTACTACGAATAAAACACGAGCAAGCATCAACAAGAAGGCAACACGAGACATTGCACCTACCGTCAAGAGCGGTTACTAACAGGTTAAGTGGAGTACTCGTCACACACGACGATACCGCACATTTACAAGGGTTCAAGTTGTTTAGCTACACAAGGTGATCAACAAAGGTTGTTAACATGGCAAAGCACAGACGCACGCATAGCACACAAAAATTTCAAGAGGTGAAGCATAAGACAAACTATCTATGCTAGTCAATTTAAGTTAGGCACAACCTAAACATGGCATATCACTAAGTGCCGCACAACAATTAAAGGATTTGATACTGTTCTGCCCTAAACCATATTTTAGGTTGTTAACAGCAGCAAACAATAGCATAAACACAATGTACACGAATAAATAATCAAGTTACATATAAAGAACACCCCAAACGGAGTTACGGTTAAAAAGATACAAGCAATACAAGTTACGGGCACAATCTGCCAACATCACGAAGCACACTTTAGAGCATTGCATAAACATGATAATGAATGCAAACATGCTCAGAAATGACATGAAATTAAAGTAGACATGACAGGGAAGGCATGGCAACAAGAATCATGCAATAAGGCATCCTAGATCAAATGATATTAAGCAAACAACCTGGCATCGGAACGTTACAAACTTAGAGAAAAACAGAGGTGGCTGTCAACAACAGCGGCATAGCAACTTTGGAGCTCAATAACTATATGACCAGAAAGCATATCATGACAATGCAATACATATAATGGAAGTAGACATGATGCTTAACAATATGCAATTGGAATCACTCAATTCCGATAAACGGTTGCGACGCAACCGTCACCTGAAGTTGCAACAAAATAACAGTTTCAGCAACAGCAGCACATTAACATCAGGATCACCACTTTGGAGCAAGATTGAATATTCCTAAAGCACCCAAACATGAGAAGTTAAAGCATGGAAATGAATTACACATGATGCTTAACACATAGGAGAAAGAATCAATGCAATAGGCCTCATGGATTTGTCACAATCATCAATCAAAGTTGCAATAAAATAACAACAACAGCATACAGCAATTAGTAGCAGTTTAACGGCCTGATGCCCACTTCAACGCAGAAATAAATTATCTAGACGGCCTCAAACGGAAAGAGTTTCTACATACGAACGAAAGAGCACGTAAAACTGAGCAATTCATATTTTGGGCGCAACGCGATCTGAGCTACAGATTTACCGCAAATCGCAACGCAAAAATGAATTAGCACAATAAATCTCAGGACTTAGTAAAAATTCGCAGGGTCTCTGAAAAAAAAGGTACATGGGCCCTCACCCATTTGGCTCGGCCCATCTGGCTGGAGGTGGCCTGGCGCCTGGTGGGAGGCAACTGGGCCGCGGAGCTCGGTGGGGCGCTGGAGGACGGCCTGCTGGCGGCGGTTCGGGAAGCTGGCTCGGCTTCCCTCGAGCCCGCGCATGGAGGCCGACGGCGCCGGCGAGGCGGCGCGTTCCGGCGACGCTGGGCGGCGGAGGAGGCCTGGAGCGGTGGGGTTGATACGAGGCGGCGCGGATCCGGGCCAGGGCGGCGAACGGAGATGCGGGGCTTCCATGGCGGCTCGGTGGCTCGGTGGCTCGCGGCTATGGCGCGGGGTTCCGGCGACCTGCAGGTCCTGCGATGGAGGAGTGTAAGGCCCGATATGTGGTACTGTTCCAGATCTAGATGTTTCCATCCGGATCCGAGGACGAAGCACATATCGGTCCCACCGCGACATATGACATAGGCATATGCCCCGGATTTCCAACATGATATCACAACATTACAGATACAAGGATACAACATCTCATACAACTGCCTTAAATACAATACAACAGCGGAAGATACATGTCTGGGTACAGACTACAAGCAAATGCCTAGTGGCAAAGAGAAAAACATCGATCCCCGTAACCACACGGGTCCAGGCCCTCCGCTGAGATCCGCCTAACTAGTCGTCGTCGATTCTCCACGTGAAACGTCGATCACCATACCTGTTGTCGATCAAGAACCCTGAAAAGAGTTTGGGGGTAGTATCATGAGTACAGAGGTACTCAGCATCCAACTTTAGTGGTCATCTGACCCATCAAGGACTTCATCACTCGTCATTCTAGGACAACTTGTAGTTTACGGTAAGGATGGGGTAAGTGGTGAGGTTGTTGCCGCACTAGCATTTATGAAGTGGCTAACGATTTAGAGAGTAAGGTAAGAAGCCAAGCATTCGATGAGGAATCGCCTCCAACAAGTCTTCTATCCACCTACTTACGCAAGCATAACACATATCCTAATCTTGTCCTCCTCTTCGCATCCCGATGAAGAAGAAGCAGTCAAGGCATACACACATGTTGATCAAGTTATATTAATATTATCTCAGTTTTTTTGTCTATGAACAAGGAGTAGGTCTCAAGCCGTCCATAATCGTGGACACGGCTTCTCGAAAAGATTTAACCCTGCAGGGGTGTACCAACTGCCCATTACAAGGCTCCGCACGCACGCCCATCTCTCTCAGTTGCTACCCATCACAGGCAACCATTTTATGATTTAGTTCCAAGAGATCCGAAACGACAGGTCCCTCTAGCTAACAACAAACAAATCCGGGTGGCCCCCGGTGAGTCGACACCCAACTCAAAAGCCGGACACGCTCTCGAATCGGCCTCGACCGTCTGGATGAGGTCGGGTTAGTTGCCCAAACAGACGTGGACAACCCCCTAGCTCCATGGGGTGGACCAACAAGATAAACCATGTCTCTGCTGGCCCGGGTTGTTTGAAACTACTGGCGGCCGACCAGCACACACACGGTTTCAAATGGTAAATCTGCTTGGGCCACAACTAGAAATGTTTGAAGCTAGGTAGGTAAGAAAAGTGGACCCCATAAAATCGCACACGCGGTTAGGCACGCTCATTCTTAAAACCAATACCCAGAACTCGGATCCTAGGTGACTCGAATGGAACAAAGCGTCGGGGCGGGATAGCCTAGACCTTCCATCCTTCGTCGAATATAGTCAACATTATAATAATCATATCATCAACAACAATATAATAATGTGATATCCCAAACCAAGGAGTAACAGGGTAACATCGTAGCATCCTAAGCATGCATACTAAGCAGGGGCTGAGCAACGAGCAATGGTAACATAGCAGTACATGGTTTGCTGGGAGGGGACATGGCTGTATCGGTTTGAAAGAGGATGTAAACATGTGGTAGGATCAAACATCGAACCTATCCTAGACTAGCATGCAAACCGCTGGTTGAAATACAATGGATCATAAGTTATGTATAGTCCTTGCCTGTTGATAGGTCGGGTTCTGAAGGTGTAGTTCATCGCAGGCTCGCATCGTCTCCGAGAGGTACCCGCGGAAGCACACAAGACGGTAAACACTGGAAAGCAATCAATGAGAAAGCATCTATTACTACGAAGCAAACACGAGAAAGAATTTACAAGAAGGCAACACGAGACATCGCACCTACCGTCGAGAGCGGTTACTAACAGGTTAAGTGGAGTACTCGTCACACACGACGATACCGCACATTTATCATCGGTTCAAGTTGTTTAGCTACACAAGATGAGCAAAGGTTGTTAACATGGGATCTCACTCAAGCATGGCATGTCACACGCACATGGCAAGAGGGGTGAAGCAAAAATAAACTATAAGCTAGTCAATTTTAGTGGGGTGAAGTCCTAGACATGGCATATCGCTAAATACCCCACGGTAATTAAGGCATTGGTTGTAATTACCATGGATATTACATATATGCATATGCAAGCATGGCAAAGGATGAAATTTTGAAGATCTACATAGAAATCAGAGAAAGTTTCATATTAAGATTATCGCCATCCAATAAACGAGCTAGGAGGTATTATCATCGCAAGTCGGCACAAAATACCTACAAAACTTAAAAGTAAAGGGGGTGTATGTCCATAGGTGGACTTGAACCCTGAACCTTCAGGTTCCAAACAACAAGGACAACCACTGCGCTAGAGCTAAAGATTTACGACAGGAAACAAGTCTAAAACTACATGAAGCATATAGAAGCGCTAACTGAACTAAACTGAAGAACACAACACTGACGCCACATGAATGAATAAACAGAGGCAAAAATAAGAGGCTTTGCCCCAACTGGGATTTGATCCCGTGACCTCGCTGTTCAAAAGTTTGACAACCTACCACTATGCCACTACTCAATCCACGGAAAATAACAAAACCGAAGCAAGAAGATCAAACAGGCGCGGCTAACTGAAACTGCAGCGCTGTTTCTGTCGAAACTGAACCTGCACTTGGCAGTAAATAGGACGGCGACGTGAGATGGCTGGGCGCACAGGGGCTTGCGCGGAGGAGGCCTAGGTGGCCTTGGGAGAGCGCTCGGCATCTACAAGAGCAGGTTGGATCTCGGGCACACGCGCTGCTCGCGCTCCCCGGACGGACGGGGCTCGCGGCACGGCGACCATGGACGGCGGGCGCAGCTACAACGACATACAGGAAACATACGCGAGAGAGAGAGAACCAGGCGAAGAAAAGGGGCTCACGGAGGGGAGGGTGCGGCGCTCTCAGAGGGGTTGCTGCAGTCGTGGTACGGCCCGACGGAGACTAAGGCGACGGCTACGAGGGCTCGGCGACGACAACACGAGGAGGAAGGCACGCCGGCCTCCGTCCATGCGCTCCAAAACGTGCTGGGGGACGAGGACGAAGACCAAGCCGATGGCGGGGATGATCGGGCTGCAGGGATGAAGAATTCGACCTCATGGATCCTTGTCCATGGCGGCAAAAAACACAGGGAAGGAGGCGAGAAATTGAGAGGAGAGGAGGATAAGGAGATGGAGGCGGGGAGAGGGAACCCTAGACGAGTGGGAAGGGGCGAGAGGGGGCTAGATATGGGGGAGGGAGAGAGAGACTGGAGGAGGGCTCCACCTCCTCTCCACGCCATGGCGCTGTGAGAGAGGGAGGAGGGGTCCTCCACGTCAGGGGAAAAATGAGGGCGTCGGTTGGGCTAGGGAGAGAGGATGGGAGATGGGCTGGGTTGGAGAGGTGATGGGCTGAAAAAAAAGGGTTTGGGCCCAAGGTCTGAGGAAAAATCCCTGTGTTTATTCATTAACAAAATGAGAGCAGAGAAAGCAAGAAAAATAAATAGCTATGGAGATCCAAAAATTCATACAAAAATATAATCTGGAACCCACATGATTTATAGCTATTTTTAAAACTGGAATATGTCCAAAATGTTTAAGTAAATTCAAACCTTATTTGAATGAAATCCAATTGGTTTGAACTACAACCCATTTTTCCAAGAGGGCTAAAATCCTAGAAGTTGTCAAGGGGCTTTGGCATGGGAAATCATGGATATATGCAAAAGGGGTTTGATTAGGGGAGAAGTGAGGAGGCTTGGAAAAAAATGGCAAAGGCCATAAATGAAGAAAAGGAAGAAATGAAAATAATCCTTTTACATAATCAGAAAAATGTTTGTGCATTTTTCTGTCACATGGATTATTGCAAAGAATAAAGTTGCAAATTCTCATCCCCAATGAGAAAAATAAAAATGCATTTTTTTTCTGGATTTTTGTTAGTTTTGGGCTGTTACAAGGAGGCAGAGGGGTAAGAGGGAGATGACAAGGAGAGGGAGAGAAGGAGAGGTGGTGGACGGCGGGAGGCTAGCCGGCTCACGGCGGCGGCGGCCTCGGCTGGAGACGGCGGCGCGGCCTGCTCGCTCTCCACGGGCGTGGACGGGAGGATCTGACTACGTGGCACGTCCGTAGCACTCGGATCGCCCGATCGGACGGCCGGAATTATTTGGGATCTAGGTTTGAAGAATTTGGGGTTAAAACTGGATCTGGGGGCAATTGTGAGGGGGTGGCTACAATTTTGTGGCTAGGGAAATCCTATAAAGGGGTGGGAGTGTGGTGGTCTTTATATACCCCAGGTGGCTGGCAGTTTGTAAAAACATCCCCGGTTTTTCTCTCGCGCGCGCGGTGCTCACGTTTCTGACCGCCGGGGGTCCGCAAGACCTCCGATTCAGGTAAAACTTTGAACTGCATGATCAACGTGTCGAGCCGGCGGCGTTCACCTCGCGTTGGAACCGTTCCAAGAACACTTTCTAGCGCGCTATAAAAATATCCCATTTAATTATTAAACGGGGTTTTCGTTCCGTTGGCTACGGCTGGTCTGGTGCGGGTTTTCGCGACGGTGATCGGGTGAAACCCGGTGTCGCAAAGGTCGAGTGTCAAGGTGGCAAGGGTCAGTCTCCGTCCGATACGAGATAAGAGGGGGAAAATAACTGCCGATCGATAAATCGAGGATGCAAACACCGCAAACAAATCAGACAATCAAACAATTCACACCGAAAACAAAATTTTTAATTTTTGCGAAATCTGGGCTGTTACAGATTGACAACCTCTCTGAACTTCATTGGGAGAAAAGCTATCTGTGTGTGTGCAGGTCCAGGAAAAGCAAGTGATTCTCAACGGCGCATCACTTGCCGAACCACCTACTTGTCGTTGTTGGAGTCCTACTGGATTGACTCTCAACCTTGGTATCTTTGCCAAGGGAAATTTTCCGCTATGCTACATCTCAACCTTCCACTTGGGGTAACCAACGAAGGGCGAGAGCTATTACTTCCTCGCTAGTATCAACCAATTTCTGGCGCCGTTGCCGGGGACTCCACTCTTCATGATATGGGAGTTGCACACTATCTTTTACCTTTGCTTTTTAGTCTTGTTAGTTTACTTTATCATTTTTATCTTAGTGTCCTTTATCAAAAACCACAAAAAATTATTTACCTTGCTTTGTTTAATCAGTATGTCAGAATCCTTTGGCTTTGGTTTTGCACCTGAAGGGGTGATTCTCACCTTCAAACAAAGAGGTGGAGAAAGTCTGATAGATGCTTGGTTTAGAATTAATGATTCTCAAAATAGAGCCACCAAGAAACAATCCACCACTATTTTACTTAGAAACTATTATGTTGGTATTACTTCTTCGAATAGGTTTTTTTAGATACTGCTATCAATGGAAATTTCCTAGAATCCCCAACTAGGGAAGCTCTTAATGTTATGGAAAACCTTTTTGGAAATTCCCCAATTGTTAGCACACAAGAGAACATTACTTTACCTCACATTATGAATAAACTTGATAAGATAGAGCTAGAGATGCCAAGCATGGGAAAAATAAGTGAAGTAGATCGTAGGATTCAAGGGAATTTAAATGGGCTTGATAGCTCCATGCACAAAATTTATACCACCTTGGAGACCCTTAAATCCCATGATGTAGACCCTTCTAGGATTGATAAGATTGAGCATATTATTGAAACTTTAGGAACCACTCTATCCTCCATCAAGACTAAAAAGGTAGAAACCTCCTCAAATAAGGAACCCAAGTTCGTTTACACACCCAAGGTTCCTCAACCCAAAACAAATAAATCTGTGGTTAGGGGAGTGGAAACGGTGAAGACTTTGGAAGAGATACCACTCTTGAATAGGTTTAGAAATGAAATTCCAATTGATCTCACTACCTTTTCTTTTAGTCCTAGAAGTGTTATCACTAGGCCTTTATTCGAAAGTCCTCTTAAGACTATTTGTACTATTGAAGAACTTTTTGATGATCTTGATGATGGTTCAATTGTTACAACTCTATCTTCTTTGTATCATGCCTAGCTAAAAGGCATTAAAGAAAGCGCTTGTTGGGAGGCAACCCAAGATGTTTTCATTTTCAGTTTTAGTGGTCTTGATGCTTGTTACTACTGTAGCAACATCATTGTATCTTTATTTTCAATTTTTGTGCCAAGTTTTAGCCTCCGATTGCAAGATAGTACAAAAGTTGTGACATGTTGTCCAGAAACAGATTATGTCCCCTTGACGGAAAAATTAGGCTAAAATCATCATATCATCTTTTTTATCTGAATTTTTTGACCGCGTGCTCTATACAATTGGCTTTCATGCATCTGTTTTGAGTTTTTTGATTTGAGTTGTAGAAGTACCCAAAAAAAATTATTTACTACCTGCTGGTCTGTTTATCACAGATTCTGCCACGTTTTGCCTTTCCTGCATTTTGCAAACCTTAAGCTTTATTTTTCTTTGCAAATTATTTTTTTGAAATATTGAGAAAAAGTAGCTCTTCAAGAATATCTTTATTTCCAGTAGAGAAAAATTATTTTATCATCGTTACTAACCACTCTAATCAGGTTATGACGAGTTTTGTATGAAGGAAGTTTTCAAGTATGAAAAGGGAGATGATGAAAGAAGATTTGGGAGTGTCAAGCTCTCAAGCTTGGGGATGCTCCCGTGCACCCCAAGAAATATCCAACGAGACTCAAGTATCTAAGCTTGGGGATGCCCCTGTGCATCCCCTTCTCCATCAACAATCATTAGTTCGTCCTTCTCCATGCTATATTTTTATCACTTCATATGTTATGTGCTAGACTTGAAGCATCTCGTTCTTTAATTTTCAGTTTGCTGTAGTTTTTTTTGCTGTTCATAACAAGTTGGATCCTAGCCTTCATTGTTTGGGAGAGAAACACGCTCCATTCCATCGTAGAACACAACATAGGCTTGCATGCTTATCCTTTTTTTGTGTGTGTGTGTTCTAGATCTTTTCATAGCTAATTCCATGTTTAGCTCTTAGTCATCATGTTTATCATTTTAAGAGCTTTTGTTTAGGTTGTTCTAGGAACTCTCTTAGTCTTCATGTTTATCTTGTTTAGAGAGTTGGCTTGTTGCACTGAGTTGTGTGTCTTGCATGAGTAGGTAATGAAGGTTGCTATTACAAGTTTAGTAGTAACATGCAATAGTTTTGAGGTATTGATTAGAGTAATGTTGGACATCAAGGTGCCAAGAGCTTGAGCTTATTAGTGATAGGTGCCGTATTTTGGGCAATCTGGGCTTATTTTCAAAAAATAAATAGTTGAGAACTCTAGCTACTAGATGGATCGCTAACCTCTGGAGGGGTTGGAATATATAGAGTACCCATGGGTCAAGGATGCGCAAGGATAACCAAACCCCCATACACTCCTCCTCAGGGTACTCGTTTCTTTGTCAACCTCCCAATTAGATAGAGAGTTACCGATAATAAGTGCATGAGTTCTTCGGGCTAATGCAAGTATTCGATTGTTGGCACTTCCACCTTCCCATATTTTTCTAGCATCTTCGGTACCGTGCATTGCCATTTCTCACCTTGAGAGTTGGCACATACTTCGCCGATGCATCCAAGCCCTTGGCACGATACACTCTCTCATCATAAACCTCCTTATATCGTCCTCAAAACAGCCACCATACCTACCTATGAAGGCATTTCCATAGCCTTTCCGAGATACATTGCCATGCAACATCCACCATCTCATGACTTGATCTTCATGTCATACATGCTTTTTCTTGATCGAGGAGCTGCATGATAGTTAGGCCTTGCACTTATTGCAACATGACGCACTAGTATCATTGCATATCCTGCTACACTGGTAGAGGCATACATTTGCATACATCATGATAGTTTTCATTATTCTTTATGTTTGAGTACTTCTCGTAAAGTGTGAAGATATTCTCTATTCTTGTAAAATATAGAGTTTTTCCCATAAGTGAGGAAAAGATCCCAAAGAGGAAAAATTAAAAGATCCCAAAGAGGACAAATGAGAGATAAATAGAAAGAGCCAAAGAGGCCACGAAAAAAAGAGAAAAAAAGAGAGAAGGGGGCAACACTACTATTTTGATAGAGGCGAAGGTGTCCCGATGTTTCGATGAGATGGTGGAGATCGATTTTGGTGGAGTAGACTTTCACGACCCGACTACGAACGTGCGAAGACGTTGCGCCTTAGCAATCGCTAAACCAACTCTGAGAGGTTATTGATCCCGCGGATGCACGATCAACCTGACCACGAAGGTCAATTCCTGCAAGCAATCGAAGAACAAGCAAGAACTAAGAATTGCAATCTGGATATTGCGAATATAAGATGAATGATTACGAAAGTTGGGGTTCCAATGAGGTCTTGGCCTGGTCGGATGACACAAACGAAGAGCTCGAAGTAGCGGCTATGGCTAACTTAAATCTAATTAAAACCCAAGTCTAAACGACGCCCTAAGGGCTGTATATATGGGGGAACAGAGGGGATTTTCGTGACCCCTTGGAGGTGGGGTCCGAAAACAACCCTAACTCGGTTTCCCCACACATACGGACTCTAAAAACAGCCTATAATGTGGTATTTCGAAATTACATGGGCCCAGCCCAATTTTAAGGTGACGCAGCACCTATAATTGCCCTTGGACGAAAATAATGAAGTGGCATCTCGCGTATTTCGTCCAAGACTTCATGCGCAACTTATGGTGGCTTCAAAGTGCGATAATCACCACTTGAAGCTCCATTGTCCTTTCTTGCGCGCGCACCTTCTTCTCCATGCTTGATCCCGCTCCAATGACCATCCTTCTTGTCCATGCTAGGTCCTTCATTCATAAGCAAAACAAAAGTATCTAATTTAGGCAGCATCATATGTTCATGAACAATAGAAGGATTCGCAAGAAACGAAAGTACCTGATAATTTAGTTGACGTGCACGTGCTCTAGTAACTGATCCAGTATGTGTAGTTGGTGAGGGTATGGGTGTAACATTAGTAGGGATGTCCTCATCATCCTCCCCTTCTTGAATTGAAGTCGTCCTCGACGGAAGCTCATCATCTTCTCCCAAATAAGGTTTCAAATCTGCAATGTTAAATGTGGGACTAACCCCAAAATCTGCAGGTAGCTCAAGTTTATATGCATTATCATTAATTTTCTGTAAAACCTTAAAGGGACCATCAGCTCGTGGCATTAACTTAGACTTGCGCAAATCATGAAACCTATCTTTTCGTAGATGTAACCAAACAAGATTTCCTGGTTCAAATACAACATGCTTTCGACCCCTATCACCAGCAAGCTTGTATCTAGCATTCATGCGCTCAATGTTTTCTTTAGTTAACTCATGCATTTTTAATATCAATTCAGCACGTTGCTTAGCATCAAAATTCACCTTCTCCGAAGATGGAAGAGGCAGAAAATCAATAGGTGCACGAGGTAGAAAACCATAAACAATCTCAAAAGGGCACATTTTAGTGGTAGAATGCACTGAACGATTATAAGCAAATTCAATATGAGGTAAACATTCTTCCCACAGTTTCAAGTTACTTTTTAAAACAGCCCTAAGCATAGTAGACAATGTCCTATTGACCACTTCAGTTTGTCCATCAGTTTGGGGATGACATGTAGTACTAAAAAGTAGTTTAGTCCCCAACTTAGCCCATAAGCATCTCCAAAAATGGCTAAGAAACTTAGTATCACGATCCGAGACAATAGTATTGGGCACACCATGTAAACGAATAATCTCTCCAAAGAATAAATCAGCAACATTAGCAGCATCATCGCTTTTATGACATGGTATAAAATGTGCCATCTTAGAAAATCTATCCACGACAACAAATATGCTATCCCTCCCCTTCTTTGTTCGAGGCAAGCCTAAAACAAAGTCCATGGATATGTCCTCCCACGGAACACTAGGTACAGGTAAAGGCATGTATAAACCATGAGGATTGAGTCATGACTTAGCTTTTTGACAAATAGAGCAGCGAGCAACAAAACGCTCAACATCTCGTCTCATCTTTGGCCAAAAGAAATGTGTAGCAAGTACGTCCTCCGTCTTTTTCACGCCAAAATGTCCCATTAATCCTCCTCCATGCGCCTCCTGCAACAACAAAAGACGAATAGAGCTAGCTGGAATGCATAGCTTGTTAGAACGGAACACAAATCCATCATTAAGCACAAACTTGTTCCATGTTCTACCCTCTCTACAATTCTGCAATACATCTTTAAATTCCGCATCATTTGCATATTGTTCTTTGATTGTCTCTAAACCGAATATCTTGAAGTCAAGTTGTGAAAGCATAGTATAACGACGAGACAAAGCATCAGCAATAATATTATCTTTCCCCTTCTTGTGTTCAATGACATAAGGGAAAGTCTCAATAAATTCAACCCACTTAGCATGTCTACGATTAAGTTTTTCTTGACTTCTTATGTGTTTCAAAGATTCATGATCAGAATGTATAACAAATTCTTTGGGCCATAAATAATGTTGCCAAGTTTCTAATGTCCGAACAAGAGCATATAATTCCTTATCATAAGTAGAATAGTTCAGACTAGGCCCACTCAATTTTTCAGAAAAGTATGCAACAGGTTTAGCATCTTGTAATAACACACCTCCCAAACCAATCCCACTAGCATCGCATTCAAGCTCAAAAGTCTTATTAAAATCAGGAAGTTGGAGCAAAGGAGCATGTGTTAACTTATCTTTCAATACCGTGAAAGTTTCTTCCTGTGCGGTACCCCAAGTAAAAGGCACATCCTTGCGTGTAAGCTCATTGAGAGGGGCAGCAATGGTGCTGAAATCTCTCACAAAACGCCTATAGAATCCAGCGAGGCCAAGAAAACTTCTCACTTGTGTGACCGTTTTGGGCTGCGGCCAACTCTCAATCGCCTCGATCTTGGCTTTATCAACTTCAATACCCTGTGGAGTAACAACATAGCCAAGAAACGATACTCGGTCGGTGCAAAAGGTGCACTTCCCAAGGTTACCAAATAAACGTGCATTACGTAGAGCAATAAAAACAGCACGTAAATGATCCAAATGTTCCTCCAAAGATTTGCTATAAATCAGTATATCATCAAAATAGACTACCACAAATCGTCCAATGAAAGCACGTAAAACCTCGTTCATTAATCTCATGAAAGTGCTAGGTGCATTAGTTAACCCAAAAGGCATGACTAACCACTCATATAATCCAAACTTAGTTTTAAAAGCCGTTTTCCATTCATCTCCTAATTTCATGCGAATTTGATGGTATCCACTACGCAAATCAACTTTGGAAAACATGGTAGAGCCACTTAATTCATCAAGCATATCATCTAACCTAGGAATAGGATGACGATAACGAATAGTAATATTATTAATGGCTCGACAATCAACACACATACGCCATGTTCCATCCTTTTTAGGCACTAATATAACAGGAACAGCACAAGGACTAAGGGACTCACGTATGTAACCTTTGTCGAGTAGCTCTTGTACTTGACGTTGAATCTCCTTCGTCTCCTCCGGATTGGTACGGTATGGCGCACGGTTGGGCAACGAAGCACCGGGAATTAAGTCAATCTGATGCTCAATCCCTCGAATAGGTGGTAATCCCGGTGGTACGTCTTGTGGAAAGAAGTCAATAAACTCCTGCAAAAGGTCAGTGACAACAGGAGGCAAAGAAGGAGGCAATTCCTCAAATGAAAACAAAGCTTCTTTGCACACAAAAGCATAGCACACATATTGACTAACATCCAAATCTGAAATATCAACCTTAGTAGCAAGCAAAGTTGGACTAGTCAATTTAATTTCATTAGAAACAGCAGAAGAAGATTTGCTATTAGTCTTATGTTGTTGCTCAAATTCTTTGGCTGCTATCTCATTCTCACTCTTATTTTTCTCCTGTTTTGCTTTACTAGCTCTAGCAAGATCATCTTTCACAATTTGTTCAGGAGACATAGGAAGTAAAGCAATATTTTTATCCTGATGAACTAGAGTAAACTGATTTGTCCTACCATGGTGTACAACATTCCTATCAAATTGCCATGGTCGACCAAGTAAAAGAGAGCATGCTTGCATGGGTACCACATCACAATCAACATAATCAGCATATGCAGCAATGCTAAAGTGCACACGAACAGAACGCGTTACCTTAATCTTACCACTATTGTTAAACCACTGAATATAGTACGGATGGGGGTGTGGTCTTGTGGTGAGAGATAGCTTCTCCACCAACTCCATGCTAGCCAAGTTGTTGCAACTCCCTCCATCAATGATGATGCGAACCGAACGTTCTTTCACCACTCCCTTTGTGTGGAACAAATTATGCCTCTGGTTTTGCTCGGCCTTCGTTACCTGCACACTTAATACACGTTGAGCAACCAAACTAGCATATTTATCTGCATCATCAGGAGTCATATACTCTATATCATGAGCATCATCATGGGCACCCTGTTCCTCATGAGCAATGAGAACTAGAGTCTCCTCATCATAGTCACTCGCTGACTCATACCCACCATCCGCCGTAATAGTCATCACACGCTTGGAGGGACAGTCTTTTGCGAAGTGACCTCCACCTTGGCACCTGCGACATTTAATATCACGATCTCGTGCTTGCCCTGTGGACGCCATGGATGAAGAAGAACTCGCCGCTGGACCACTCTGTGCACCCTTGAATGGTGGCGCTGGCTGTTTTGGTGGTTCCCTGTAAGAATGAGCGGCTGAAGTAGATGGTGGCGCAGCAGGACGTGTGGATGTAGAAGCTCCACGCGATGTCCATGATGTATTTCGTCCTGCAGAAAAGTTAGGTCTCGTAGCGGCCTGTCGATCCTGCACTTCACGTTCAGCTTTACAAGCAAGATGAAACAAACGAGTGATAGTAGCAAAGTCCTTGTATTCTAGAATAGTTTGTATCTCCCTGTTTAAGCCACCCATAAAACGTGCAAGCATAGCTTCATTATCCTCTACTAGGCCACATCTAATCAATCCAGTTTGTAATTCTTGATAATATTCTTCTACAGAATTTTTTCCTTGTCTCAAACGCTGTAATTTTTGTAACAATTCACGTTGATAATAAGGGGGAACCCAGCGAGTACGCATAGCATCTTTTAAAGCAGCCCAAGTAGTTGGAATATTATTAGCATGCAATCTACAATGTTCAGACCACCAAATAGATGCAAAGCCCGTGAATTCACAAACAGCAGCAGTAACACGTCTATTCTCAGGATATTGTAAACATGTAAAACGTTGTTCAGTTTCTAACTCCCAAGTAAGATAAGCATCAGGAATATATCTACCCTCAAATGGCTTAAGGTTCAATTTAAGTTTAGGCACATGTTCATCATCGCGTACCTGAGGGGGTGGTTGGTGTCGACCGTGGCGAATGTTGGGACGTGGACGTCCAGCTGGCTGCTCATAGGCCGCTTCCTGTTCCACCTCCTCCTCGTAATCACCCTCGTAGTTGTCGTCCTGGCCGACGTCAGAAGCAGCAGCAGCAGTAGCAGCAACTGCAGCAGCAGGAGGAGCACCAATACCAGCAGCTTGTCCTCGCGGAAACAGAATACGTCGTGCACGTGGTAGTGGCGGTGGCTGTGGCTGTGCTGAAGGTAGGCGTGCGATCAACTCAGTAAACTTGGCGTCGAGCTTGGTGTCGATCATCTTCTCCACGCCATCAATCGCCTCTGTAAATCTGGTCTCGATGTCAGGCACCTGTTGAGACATCATACGTGCAAATTTATCATGTAGCTCCTTGTTTGTCATGTTCTCCCAATCGGGTGCATCCCGCGCCACTTCATCATGGGATCCTGGCATGGTTAGCAGAAAAAGAAAACACACAGAAGTATGATCCTACTTCTACTAATGGGATGTGGGGTGGTGGAAAGCACAAATCCGTCAAGCTTTTCTTTAGTTCTTACCGATTCTTACCTAGCAGCAGGTGGTGATGTACAACCAACGGGTCAAAACTCTCAGAGATGTGGTAGAGCGATGGCCAGGAGGTGTCAAAACGCACGATGTAGAATATATGTGGAGTTGTAGGAAGGCTGACAAGTATGGTAGCAAAAGCTCAATAGTAATCAAAACAGAGATGCAAAGCTGAATAAACACTCAACGTCGGTACTGTGCTGATCCTAGGCTAGACCGTACTAGAGACGCGAGCCTAAAACACCAACGAAAGTACGGCGCGGCACGTAAACAGCTGAGAAACACACTCTGAATTTTTTTTTTCTCTCTTTTTTTTTTTTTTTTTTGCTCTTTTTTTTTTGTGATGCGGGACTGCGGTGGCTGAAAAAGTGCGAAAAAATCACTATGGTGGCGAACGTCTCAAAATGAGTATCTGGACCTAAGGAACGTATGGGCACGAAATTTTTTTACCATCGAAATTTCTGGCCTAAAAACTGCTCTGGAAAGCGTGCCAGACTACGTACGACAACTCAAAATTTCTGGAAAATTTTTTTACCCCCGAAATTTTTACCCCCGAAATTTTTTTACCCCCGAAATTTCTGGCACCCGAAATTATTATTTTTTTTTTTTTTGGAAATCACCCTCTTCTACGTACGACAACTCAAAACTATTCTGGCTACGGAGATATCACAAACCGAACGGGTGATGGAACTCAACTCGGATCGGTAGGTTGTGGTGGTGTGTATGGACTCTGCTTGGCGGAATTTGGTGGTGTATCTGGACTCGGATTGGCGGAACGTGGTGGTGTACTACCGTGCGGCGGCGGCGTGACAAACTGTGATCCGAACTCGAAACTCTAAGGTAACTAGACGCTAAGATCAGCAACTCGACACAACGATGCAACCGCAAATTCAACAATGCAAACTACTGTAAAAAAAACTGGACAAAGGCTCGGACTGTTTTGGGACGTGATGATCTAACCCTAATTTTTTTTGTTGGCTTTTTCGTGGACTGTAGGTATGAAGAACAGAACCAATCTAGACTACGAAAACTGGTAAATCTCACCGAGCAACCTGGAAATCTGATACCACTTGATAGAGGCGAAGGTGTCCCGATGTTTCGATGAGATGGTGGAGATCGATTTTGGTGGAGTAGACTTTCACGACCCGACTACGAACGTGCGAAGACGTTGCGCCTTAGCAATCGCTAAACCAACTCCGAGAGGTTATTGATCCCGCGGATGCACGATCAACCTGACCACGAAGGTCAATTCCTGCAAGCAATCGAAGAACAAGCAAGAACTAAGAATTGCAATCTGGATATTGCGAATATAAGATGAAAGATTAACAGAAGTTGGGGTTCCAATGCGGTCTTGGCCTGGTCGGACGACACAAACGAAGAACTCGAAGTTGCGGCTATGGCTAACTTAAATCTAATTAAAACCCAAGTCTAAACGACGCACTAAGGGTTGTATATATGGGGGAACAGAGGGGATTTTCGTGACCCCTTGGAGGTGGGGCCCGAAAACAACCCTAACTCGGTTTCCCCACACATACGGACTCTAAAAACAGCCTATAATGTGGTATTTCGAAATTACATGGGCCCAGCCCAATATTAAGGTGACGCAGCACCTATAATTGCTCTTGGACGAAAATAAAGAAGTGGCATCTCGTGTATTCCGTCCAAGCCTTCATGCATGCCTTATGGTGGCTTCAACGTGCGAAAATCCCCACTGGAAGCTCCACTGTACTTTCCCCCGCGCGCACCTTCTTCTCCATTCTTGATCCCGCTCCAATGACCATCCTTCTTGTCCATGCTAGGTCCTTCATTCATAAGCAAAACAAAAGTATCTAATTTAGGCAGCATCATATGTTCATGAACAATAGAAGGATTCGTAAGAAACGAAAGTACCTGATAATTTAGTTGACGTGCACGTGCTCTAGTAACTGATCCAGTATGTGTAGTTGGTGAGGGTATGGGTGTAACATTAGTAGGGATGTCCTCATCATATTTCTTTTGAAAGATCCACACTCGTACTCCATTGCTATATTTGTACTCCATAGAGATTATCATTCATGTATAACTATGTGGGGAACCCTACACTATAGAACTTGGCTTGCATATTCCAAGGATAATCCTCCTCAAATGAGCTCCAGGTCTTCATTAGAAAGCAAGTTGGATGCACCCCCACTAGTTCCATTAGAGAGCTTACTTTAGCTCACATGTGCATCCGTTGCATGGAAATCCGTACTCCTCACATCATATCTATCATTTGTCCTTCTCTCGCCTATGATTGTCCTCATTGATGTGAGCCTTTCACACCTTTTTGTCTTCCTTCCCCATCATTTCTCTCTTTTTCATCCTAAGTGCTAACGTATCTTGCTCGCGCCCATCCATTGCATGAGTTCTCAAAGTCGAAAGGGAGAGGATCAGTTTGACTTGTACCTGACTAGTGGTCTGGGGATGAGACAAAATAAGATCCTGAAGGAGACTAAGTGTGAAACTTTAGTAGATTGAGATCTCAATTAAACTATATATATATATACCCATCTCCCATTGCTTGCACACAAACACCATTTGGAGACATTCGAGTCACAGACAGCGAGAGCTCCTGCACCTTTATGTTTATACTTTTCTAGAATTAATACTAAGACTCTTGCTTGTCATTGTCTTGACTTGAATTTCATATCTTACTTGCTTTACTTTGAATTTCTTATATGTGTGCGTTAGCATGTCACCACAGAAATTATATGTGTTATCATTTACCTACTCGAGGACGAGCAAGAATTAAGCTTGGGGTTGTTGATACATCCCAAACGTATCTATAAATTCTTCTTGTTCCATGCACTTTTATGTGACATTTCTACTTGTATTGCTACACTTTATGTCATTTTACACATATTTTGACTAACCTACTAACTCAGTGCACCTAGTGCCAGTTCGTGACTACTAATGTCTTTAGTTGCAGTGATTTTTCACCAATTTAAAATGCCGGAAAAAATCCAAAAAAATCAGAATAAAAATCAGCGTTCAGGAAGCTTCCAGAAGCACCGAAGGAGAGCCTGAGGGGGGCCGCCCCCTCCCAGGAGGCCAGGTGGCGTGGCCCCACCCCTGGCCGTGCCACCACGACGCCTGGGAGGTGGGCCCCACCTCTGGTGCCCCCCTTCGGCCTATTTTTACCTCTCGTCCAGGAAACCCTCAAGGAGAAGGCCGCATCGCGAATTACCTCTATGTTCCGCCGCCGCCGAGCTTCGAAGATCGAGAGCGCCAGAAGACCTCTTCCCGGCACCCTGCCGGAGGGAGGATTGACCTCCGGGGAACTCTCCACCGCCATGGACGCCTCCCGAAGGTGTCGTGAGTAGTCTAACTTGGACCATGGGTCCATGATCAGTAGCTATGTGATGTTTTCTCACCACCCTTGTTCTTCATTGTTTAGACCTTGTGAGTTTCCATACATGATCAAGGAACCTATGTAATGTTCCTGCTGTTGCTATGTTGAGTTTGTTCGGATCCGATGGATTATGAGATTATGTCCAGATCGTGATTAGTTATATATTTGGTTTACCTTTTATATTTTGTTCTTAGTAGTTCTTGCATGTTCTCCGTTGCTTTTTATTTCTTTGACCAAGTAGTAGATAGTAACTCCAAGAGGGAGCGTTATGCATGATTGTGGGTTCATGCCCCCCGATGTCTAGCTTGAGTGACAGAAACATTAGACTAGGGGATGTGATGTGGCCACCAGGGAGAAAACAACGGTGCTTTTAACCACGGTTGCAAGGATTTTTTTACCTTCCACATAAATTGTTAATGCAATTTTCTGTTGCTTTGAGTTTACACTTTGGGTGGGCTCGCAATTTAATACCAGCGAGATGTTCTGGACAAATTTCTCAAGGTGGATGATTGGAAGTAGATGTAGATGCATTTCGGTCTACTCGTATCGGCGTACTGCCCATACTTTCGATCACTCTTACTTTCAAGTAGCATAATTAGCATTGCAGTGCGTTTATAATTCTATCAATTTCCCATCTGTAATTTGTTCACCCAACTTAGCTCTTATCGTCTTTTGGGAGAGAGACATCACTAGTGAACGTCATGGGAGCCCGGTCCATATTTCCGCCACTGTTTACACCTCCACTTTATTTTATCGCTTTTAATTTCCATTGCAATTATCACGACTATCCACCTTGCGTTTAATCTTTTGTAAACAACAAGGCCGGAGAGATTGACAACCTCTCTGAACTTTGTTGGGAGAAAAGCTATCTGTGTGTGTGCAGGTCCAGGAAAAGCAAGTGATTCTCAACGGTGCATCACTTGACGAACCACCTACTTGTCGTTGTTGGAGTCCTACTGGATTGACTCTCAACCTTGTGCCAAGGGAAATTTTGCGCTACGCTACATCTCAACCTTCCACTTGGGGTAACCAACGAAGGGAGAGAGCTATTACTTCCTCTCTAGCATCAAACCCTGCATCGCGATTTTCACCTCTGTTCCGCCACCGCCTCGCTTCCAAGATCAGGAGCACCAGAAGACCTCTTCCCGGCACCCTGCCGGAGGGAGAATTGACCTCCAGGAGCTTCTCCACCACCATGAACGCTTCCCGGATGTGCTATGAGTAGTCCCCCTTGGACCATGGGTCCATGATAAGTAGCTATGCGATGTCTTCTCTCAAATCTTGTGCTTCAATTCTTATCCTTTGTGAGATACCCTACATGAGCAAGGCATCTGTGTAATTCTTTCTGTTGTTGCTATGTTGTGTTTGCTGGGATCCGATGGATTATGATATTACGTTCAGATTGTGATGAGTTATATATTTGGTTCTCCTTTTATATTTTATTCTTGAGTAATTCTTGCATGTTCTCTGTTGCTTTTTATTGCTTTGACCAGGTAGTAGATAGTAACTCCAAGAGGGAGCCTTATGCTAGATTGTGGGTTTATGCACCCCTATGTCTAGCTTGAGTGAAAGAAGAATGAGACTAGGGGATGTGCTGTTGCCACCAGGGAGAAAATAATGGTGCTTGTAACCGTGATTGCAAGGATTGTTTACCTTACGCAAAGTTTGATAATGCAGTTGTCTATTGCTTTGGGTTTACAGTTTGGGTGGGGCTCTGACGAGGGGGTGTCCCCACAACTCCTACAGATGAGGGTACCTAGTGCGCGTCAAGATAGAAGGCCCACTGGAAGCCTCGAGTGGCCCATGACTGGCCCACTCAAGGCACCGACGTAGGACTCCCTGGCGATTATGCAAGCTGCGACTTGGCGTCCAAGACTAAAATTAGATTAGGAAACTGTCTCTACAAACCTAGATGGACTCCTTGTGACCCAGCCTAGTGTATAAAGGCTGGGAGAGGGGACGTCTAGGGCATCCAATCACATAGAAACACCTCTGGTGCTGAGCGAACTCGCCTCGACCGCCACTGTAATCGCCTCCATCGTAATACAAAAGAGAAGGAAGTAGGGGTTTCACCGATCGAGGGCCCTAAACCTGGGTAAATCCCTGTCTCCTGTTAGCCGACGAGTATCGCCAACCTGCACCTTCTCTCTATGATCTAACCCATGGTTCCTAACCATGGTATTTGCCGAGGTCAATCCTCGTCAATTGGCGCCGAGCGTGGGGAAGCCGCAGGTTGGAATCACGATCTTGGTGGTCCCAACAACCAGCAAATCGGCGGCTCGAGCAAGATCCAACCTACTCGAAGATCTCAAGTTCATCGCAAGCCTCTCTGTCGCGCCACCAAGTTCGCTCGGCCAGCAACTAGGCCAATATCAATTTTTCGACGACTACCAAAGTTGCACCCGACGAAGAAGGACTCGACGACCCCGAAGACGAAGTCAAGCCGCGGTCGTAAGATCATCTACAACACTAGATCAAGTGTAATAAGTCCACATGGAAATTTCACTCGAGCAACCATCACATGCCACAGCAATTCCAGCCGGCACCCGGACACCCACCGCGACCAGCGACAGGGACTTCGAAACTCGCCCCGGCGAATACTACGACCCCGACCAAAGACCTGATGAGTTCGCCAAGATGATCCGGAACTAGCCAATCAACGAAGGAATCGAGCTCGACCCAAGATCTCACTCCCGTACAGAAGATCACTCGCAGTCGTTCTGCATCGCAAGAAGAAGACACGCTGGCTCGAGCAGTCTCACACCCAAAGAGCAGCCGAACGGGCCCTTCACAATCCACTGCTTCGAAGACGACTAGGGATGCCTCAGAGCAGGCCACACCTTGAGGAGTTGCCGCCTGTTCACCTAACTCTCCGATAGGCTAAAAGAAGAGAAGCAACACAAAGCCAAGCGGGCTCGAGGAGCAGCGCAGCCATTAGCGCCTAACACAGAAGAGCTATTCCCGCCATCTCACGGACGAGTCTGCATGATCCAAGAAGGACCATCCTTAAAAGCTAGACCATCCTTCAACTTTTCGAGTAGATGATTTTTCATATAAAAAACATTTTCATCGGAGGTCGTATGCAAAAGTTAATCCCATTTTACACAATTCTCGAGAGATTTTGCAAAAAAAGTCAAAATTCATGTTTCTAAATTTTCCTAACAACTAGACCACATATCTCATGGGAATCTTATTTTTTTGACATTTCTATCATTTTTGTTTATTTTTTTAAACTGAAAAGGCGGTCCACTACCGGGGGGGGGGGGGGCGCATTTGGTAAAAAATTTGGCCACCTCAGAAAGTTAGTATTGGCGCACCTTCACAAAGTGCGCCATTACTATGTCTTTGACTGGGTCAACCTTGGTCAAAGACATAGTAATGGCGCACCTTTACAAAGTGCGCCATTACTAGGTTTGACATAGTAATGGCGCACCTTTACAAAGTGCGCCATTATTATGTCTTTGACTCGGTCAAACCTTGGTCAAACATGGTAATGGTGCACCCTTCACCAGGTGCGCCATTACTATGTCACCTTACTAATGGCGCACTTATAAAAAGTGCGCCATTACTATGTCCAGGAATGGGTCAAATCTTGGTCAAACCTAGCAATGGCGCACTTTTCACCAGGTGCGCCATTACTATTTAGGTTACTAATGGCGCACCTGCACATATTTAGTAATGGCGCACCACATGTATAGTGCGCCATTAGTGTCAATATTATCTATAGCTGTTTTTCCAGTAGTGTTGAAGCACAGATTGGTGGGTACGACATGAACCGAGTATTCATGGACGGGGGAAGAAGCATGAACATCATCTTCTCCGACACTTTGCGCAAGATGTTGATCCCACGATCGGTCTGGAAGAACTCCGGTGTCACGCTCTACGGCATAGTACCGGGAGAGATAGCCTCCTCCCTGGGAACAATCGAGCTCGACGTAGTTTTTGGTAGCAAAGGCAACTTCGCAAGAAAAACCCTCGAGTTTGAAGTACTCGACTGGCAGTCCCAATACCATGCCATACTTGGCCGACCAGCATTTATGCAATTCATGGCAGGCCCACACTACACATGCCTCAATCTCAAGATGCCGAGGCCCTCAGGGGTCATCACGGTCAACGGAAGCTTCACCAAATCAAAGCAATGCGACCAGGATTTTCATCAAGTCTCCGACACATTCGGATCGCAACAGCAGCTCAAAGAAATAGCTATGGTGGTAGACAGGAGCGTCTTTGCACTAGCCAGCAGAAGAAAAATAAAGGAAATCACTCGTGACTTCAGCGTCGACAACAACACTGTCACCCACCAAGTGCATCCAACGGACCCAGACAAGACGTTCCGAATCTTCGCTCATCTGCCAAAAGAACAAGAAATTGCTCTTTTGACCTTCCTCCGCGAGGAGTGGAATTTTTTTTCCTGATGCCCGGCCAACATGCCCAGAATACCACGAGACTTCGTAGAGCACGCACTTCAAATCTATCCACGCACCAAACCATTGAAGCAAGCACTACGCAGATTCTTTGAACCCAAGCGTAGTGCCATCGGAGAAGAAGTCAATCGATTACTCAATGCACAATTCATCTAGGAGACAAAGAAGGCCACCTGGGTCGCAAACCCTATCTTGGTACCCAAAAAAGACATCGACGTACTACATATGTGCATCGACTATGGACCCGTCAATAAGCTCTGCCAAAAGGACCACTTCCCTCTCCCAAGGATCGACCAAATAATCGACTCCACCGCAGGATGCGACCTCCTTTCTTTCCTCGATGCCTACTTAGGGTACAACCAAATCAGGATGAAGGAAGAAGACGAGGAGCACACCTCATTCATCACCCCCTATGGTGTATTCTGCTACAGGACAATGCCATTTGGGCTAAAAAAACATTGGAGCCAGGTACCAACGGATGATGCAAGCATGCCTAAGGGATCAAATCGGCAGAAACATCCAAGTATACGTAGACGACATCATCATCAAAACATACAACGCGGGGACTCTACTCGACGACCTTCGACAGACTTTTGCAGCACTCAACAGATACAGAATCAAGATCAATCCAAAAAAAGTGTGTGTTCGGTGTCCCAACCGGAAAACTACTCGGTTACATGGTCTCTGCACGAGGAGTCGAAGCCAACCCAGAGAAAGTCCAAGCACTCGCCAGGATGCAAGAACCAGTCAACATAAAGGCGCACAACAACTCACCGGAAGACCCGTAGCCTTGAGCCGCTTCATCAGTAGGCTAGGAGAAAGGGCATTGCAATTCTACCAACTAATCAGGAATGGAGGGAAGTTCGAGTGGACCAAAGAGGCCCGGAATTCATTCGCGGACCTAAAGAAGACCCTCTCGACTCCACCAATCTTGGCAGTACCCAAGGAACGAGAATCGCTGTACCTTTACATAGAGGCTCGGAGCAGCGTCATTAGCACCACACTTGTTGTCGAGCGCATAGAAGAAGACAAATTACAAGGCATACAAAGGCCAATCTACTACCTCAGTGAGGTCCTCACAAAATCTCAGCAGAGTTACCCGAACTACCAGAAGCTCGTGTATGCCATCGTCATGATGTCACAAAAAGTAACACACTACTTCGAGGAGCAGCCAATCACGGTGGTGAGCAGCGCACCACTCTCGGATATCCTCAACAAGCTAGGAGCAACAGGTCGCATCGCCGAGTGGAATATCAAGGTCAGTCCTCGAGACTTGCAATTCAGGCGTCCGACAGCAATCTAAGCACAGGTCCTCCCCGACTTCCTGGTCGAGTAGATGGAGGTACAAACACCTAGCCCCCCAGACCTCTCCAATTCATGGAAGATGTTCTTTGACGGAACAAAAAGGTACCAAGGAGCTAGAGCAGGCGTCGTGCTAATCTCACCCAAAGGAGATAAGCACAGATACGTGCTCCAGATCAACATCGACAAGGCATCAATCAACAAAACAGAATATGACGCACTCGTTCACGGCATGCGCATGGCAAAATCCTGAGGCGCCACACGCCTTGTAATCTACGGCGACTCCAATCTCGTCGTGCAACAAGCAATGAGAGACTGCAAAGCAGTCGCAGGTAGCATGTCAGCATACCAGAAGCTCTACAACACCCTAGAAGGGGAGTTCACGGATGTGAGCCTAACTGCGTCACCAGGGAGAATAACACAGAAGCAAACGAGCTCGCAAACATCAGATCAATACGAGCACCAGTTCCCCCAAGCGTTTTCCTCGAGAGTACCATCCAGAGATCAATCAGAACCAAGGAACTCGCGCCAGGAGTAGCCACAGAAGTCGACAACGCAAGAAAACTGGCACAAGTAGCAGTAGCGAACCCAGCCGCTAACGAAGGGAACAATTCAATCGAGGAGGAAGAGCTAGCGGCACCCGAAGGCCCAAACTAGACAAGACCTTTCCTCAGATATCTGATACACGACACCTTGCAGCAAGACGTCGCGGAAGCCGGACACATCAGCCGACGATCCAAGGCTTTCACCATAATCAATGGATAGCTCTACAAGCGCAACATTTCTCAAGTACTCCAAAAGTGCATCGAGGAAGAAGACGGCGAGGCACTACTACTTGAGATCCACGAAGGCACTTGAGGACACCACACGAGCAGACGCGAACTAGTGGCAAAATCTTTTTGATCAGGCTTCTACTGGCCAACCGCGATGCAAAACGCGGAAAACATTGTATGATGTTGCATCGCCTATCAAAAACTTTCCAGCAGGCCCCACGCGCAAGCATCAGAACTCAAAACCATACCACTATCCTGGCCCTTTGCAACATGGGGACTCGACATGGTTAGTCCACTGAAGAAATCTTCAAAAGGTGGTCGAACACATCTCCTAGTAGCAGTCGACAAGTTCACAAACTGGATTGAAGAAGTACCAATCACTAGCTCGACAACCCTCACGGCAGTCAACTTCATCAAGTCAATCATCTTTCGATTCGGGGTACCACACAACATTATCACTGATAACGGTACGAACTTCACAATAGCAGAATTCCAAAACTTCTGCCAGGAATTGGGAATCAAGATCAACTACGCTTCAGTCGCGCACCCGCAGTCCAATGGACAAGTGGAGAAAGAGAACGGCCTAGTATGCGGTGGAATCAAAAAGCGGCTCCTCGCACCACTCGAACAGTCCGCAAGCAACTGGATAGGAGAGCTTCCCGCCGTCCTCTGGAGCCTGCGCACCACTCCCAACGCCTCAACCTAGTACACGCCATTCTTCATGGTGTACGGAGCGGAGGCTGTACTACCACACGACCTCAAATTTGGAGCCCCCCGAATCACGGGGTACGAAGAAGAAGCAGAAGACGAAATCGCGGACAACAAAGACGTCGTAGATGAGGCAAGGGACACATCCCTAGCACGATCAGAAGGGTACCAAGACAGGATGTGCACATATCAAAGCAGCCGCCTGCAAACAAGAACCTTCAATGAAGGAGATCCCGTCCTACGGCTAATACAAGAAAAGGTCCACAAGCTCACCCCGCAGTGGGAAGGACCATACATAGTCTCAGAAGTAATAGGAGGAGGGGCGTACAGACTGAAGAACCCGAAGACCGGCGAAGATGTGGGAAACTTGTGGAACGTGGAAATCTTACGCCTCTTCTATCCATAGACTACCCACTGGCACTCTTGCCCAGCAACTCGACATCGGCTGCAGCACCGATAGGAAACTCATGTAAAAACTAGAAGCAATAAAAGATGTGTTTCCCAAACGACACTACTCTAGCACTCAGGGGCTAGAGCGCAGACTCCCCCCTCAAGGCGCTTTTTGCTTAAGCAACGATACTACTCTAGCACTCGGGGGCTTGAGCGCAGACTCCCTCCTCGAGGCGCTTTTCACTTACGCGATGATACTACTCTACCACTCGGGGGCTCGAGCGCATACTCCCCCCTCGAGGCGCTCTTCGCTTATGCGACGATACTACTCTAGCTCTCGGGGGATCGAGTGCAGACTCCCCCCTGAGGCACCTTTTTCTCTTATGCGACGATACTACTCTATCACTCAGGGGCTCAAGCGCAGACTCCCCCCGAGGCGCTCTTCGGTTACGCGATGATACTCTAGCTCTCGGGAGCTCGAGCGCAGACCCCCCCCTCAGGAGGCACTTTTTCTCTTACGCGACGATACTACTCTAGCACTCGTGGATGGAACGCAGACCTCCCCCCCCCCCCCCCGAGGCATTTTTTCGTTCTCGCGACAACAACACTTTGACGCTCTGGGGCTCGAGCATGGACTCTCCCTCTCTCCCGAGGCGTTCTTTCCTTATGCGATGACAATACTACAGCGCCTAGGGGCTCGAGCATAGGCTCGCCCTGCCCTACGAAGAATCTCTCACCTACCAAACAATTTTTTTTTGACACCCGGGGGCTCAAGAATGAAACTTCCTTTTTAACAAAGGAGTTTTTCCCCGCCCCTCGACAGCCTTGCATCAGCAAAATCGGTAGAAAAAATCAAGGAACATCACATAGCATAAAGACAAAAGGGGCCTCTCTTCTGGAAACACCAGAACCTCTAGAAAAGGATAACGCCGACAAAGCAACAATGGACATGGCAGTTTCCAGTCATCTCCTGATCACAAGCGATCGACCGAAGATTCGGGGGCTACTCCCATCGGGAGCGCTGCCACGCACCCGACATTTTTACAAGGGTAAAAGGTCAAACAATCGAAGACATTTTCCATTACATATCAAAGGGATACAAGGCCAGGCACTCGAAGACATTTTCCATGATATATCAAAGAGATACAAGGTCAAATACTCGAGGGCAAACTTCTATTTTACAAGGAGCAACATGCCAAGCATTACAAGGAATCATGACTTCTACATGTGGGCTCATGCTGAGATAATTGACACTTTCTCCACATCTTGACGAGCATCATCACAGACAAAGGGAGGCGCCTACCCTAAGTCTGCGCGCTTCAAGCCTGCCTTCTCCTTGAGCTTGTTGACCTCTTGACCTACCGGCGCACCCGCGTGGTTGGCGTCTTGAAATCCGAGTCCTCCTTAGAACTAGAAGATCAAGCACCACTAGTCGAGGAGTCGGCAGAAGATGAAGCCACAGGTGAACCGCTAGGAGAAGAAGGAAGAGAAGACGAAGCACACCTCGATTCTCCAGAATAGTCGCTGCTCGAACTCTCCCAGTACAGGTCTAGAAGATTGCCACCAGAATCAAAAGCATGAACGGTGAGAGTATCTTCACCGTCGAAACGACAGCAAAGACTATCATCGTCGCGCAGATTCAGCCGACGAGAAAACGATCTTCAACCAGACCCCAAGAAAATCAAGAACGAGCTATCAACTTCAAGCTCTATCTATAAAGGGGATCGAGAGCACCCTTGAAGCCGAAGCCAAACGCTTTTCAAATTGAGCTCAGAAACAATGGGAGAAAACGAAAATGGAAGAGGGATCCGGCTAACAGTTCGGCTAAGAATCCGCAGAAGGAACTCGTGGCGCTAGATTCCCTCTTCAACAGCAGCAAGCGCAGGCACCATTGCAGCAGCACCACGCCCACGATACGGACGAGGAGCATGGGCACACGACCACGGCGGCCTCGACTTTGGACAACCTTTCCACGAGAAGAACTAGCAGAAGAAACACGACCGCGGCGCTTCAGAGCCATATAAAGGAATTGGAGGAGAAAGGGATGGAAGGATGATTGTCGCACAACGCAGCGACAACATTTATATATGTTGCGACGAGGACAAATAGAGGAACACCTCAGGAAATGTAAACGGCGCCACCATCAATAGCCAAGACCGGCGTGTGCAACGCTAGGAATTCCAAGACGGGACGCCCTTTCACATCAATTTTTTTTAAGAAAAGGCATCAAATCTCGTGTGTTCCCACGCACATCTCGGAAACCCAACAGGCAGGAGGAGCGCAGGGTCGCAAAAAAGAATCCAAGACATCATTATGACCACACAGAAGATGCGACGATTCAGAAACCAGCCACCGTCAACAAGCACGTCACCAAGTGCATCATTATGACCCCTTTCATCATAGCAGCACAGATAGGACGATTCAAGACATGTCACAGTAAAAAACATCACTGGAAAGATGCCCAGCTTTTCAGATTTCTTATTTCAAAATTTTAATTACACCAAAAATTTAACTCCCATCGAGAGCGCCCGGTTATCACGGCAACAGAGCACAGATAGCATGGACCAAGCTTCGAGGGTGCGAGTGGTCACTCCCATCCAACAAGAACAAGTGCATCTACAGAGTTCGGGTGCTCCCTCACCTAGATGATGAAGTGATCGAGTGGCTACTCGCACTAACCAGCAATACCCGTATAATACACAGAAGGAAAATCCACCCGAGCACCCGAGTGCTCCGCGGGTGTTTATGTAGTTAGCCCACTCGATGACTCTCCGAGTGGGTGCATTTTTTATCCTAGACCGAGCTCGCGAATGATTCATGAGTGACCTCTACTAGTCCACTCGATTGTTCTCCAAGCGGGCGCATTCTATTTGGGCTCCGCGCCTCTATAAAAAACAATGCCTGGGCTGCGACACACTGCACCCCAGATGTCGCGCAAGCAAGCGCGTAGGAAAGACCCCACTGCGTAGTCGGCTGGGCCGGGACTTGCGACAGCATGACTTCACTCCCGATGTTATCCATGCGTCATGCATGAAGGAAGTTAAGCCAATAACGGACGCGTTAAGGCTGTATTTGTTAAGACCAGCGGCATTGATCTTGTAAGCCCTGAAGCGGCATGGACCTTGCTAGACACCCTTTCTATCCAAGTTCGTGTCGAGGGACACGGGCTTGAAATGGCTACTGAGGTATTTGTCACTAGATCTATTCACCAAGACTCGACCAGTCGAGTACCTTGGGCCCTTTCAGTTTAGCATCCCTCGAATAAACTATATTTTGTGGCTAACAGTCGACGACTCGCAACAAAGCGACACGCATAGCTGATGATTACAGATTTGAGTCCATGCACGACTCTTTGAGCCCCCCAGGCACTCGGGGGCTACTGATGAGGGGGTGTCCCCACAACTTCTACAGAGGGTACCTGGTGCACGTCAAGACAGAAGGCCCACTAGAAGCCTCGACTGGCCCACGACTGGCCCAGTCAAGGCACTGCCGTAAGAGTCCTTGGCGATTATTGAAGCTGCGACTTGGCGTCCAAAACTAAAATTAGATAAGGCAACTGTCCCTGTAATCCTAGATGACTCCTTGCGACCCAGCCTAGCATATAAAGGCTGGGAGAGGGGACGTCTAGGGCATCCAATCTCATAGCAACACCTATGGTCTCGGGTGAACTCGCCTCGACCGCCACTTTAATCGTCTCTATCGTAATACAAAAGAGCAGGAAGTAGGGGTGTCACCGAGCGAGGGCTTTGAACCTGTGTAAATCCCTGTATCCTATTAGCCGACGAGTATCGCCAATCTGCACCTTCTTTCTATGATCTAACCCAAGGTTCCTAACCTTAGGATTTGCCGATGTCAATCCTCGT
The DNA here is from genome assembly GCA_950022295.1 of Bromus sterilis. Classification (NCBI taxonomy): domain Eukaryota; kingdom Viridiplantae; phylum Streptophyta; class Magnoliopsida; order Poales; family Poaceae; genus Bromus; species Bromus sterilis. The sequence goes on from OX465596.1 coordinate 239,666,607, forward strand.
CAGGCTCACAACTTTATACTGGCAAGATTTTCTGGATAGATATCTCAAGGTGGATGATTAGTGAGTAGATGTAGTTGGATTTTGGTCTACTTGTCTTGGCGTACTGCCCATACTTTTGAGCCTCTAACTTTCTTTGCAACACAGTTAGCATGCGGTGCGTTTATAATTTTTTCAATTGCCCAGCTGTAATTTTTTCACCCAGCTTAGCTATTTTATCGTCTTTTGGGAGAGAGACATCACTAGTGAACATCATGGGACCCCGGTCCATATTTCCACCACTGTGTACACCTCAATCATTTACTACTTTATTTCCTTTTAGTTGCAATCACCATCACTATTTCCATCGTGCGTTTGACCCTTTGTAAACGACAAGGCCGAAGAGATTGATAACCTCTCTGTACTCGTTGGGAGCAAAGTTATTTGCTTTTGTGTGCAGGTCCACGTCTTCTGTTAGCGCCAGAGCAGCAGACACCTACTTGTAAATCCTTGGAGTCCTCCTGGATTCAATAAACCTTACCGTCCTCGTGTAAGGGAAATTCACTGCTAGCTACATCTGAACCTTCCACTTGTGGTAAGCAACGAGGGGCGAGAAGCCATCAAGACAATTTCTGTCGCCGTTGCCGGCGAATCCAATCTTCAAGATAGGGGAGTTGCACACTATCTTTTAGCTTTGCTTTTTAGACTTGTTAGTTTACTTTCTAATTTTTTCTTTAGAGTCTTATACCAAAAACCACAAAAGAGTAGTTACTTTGTTTCTAGTTGTTCCTTTTGTTTAGTCAACCATGTTAGGATTAGGTGCTTTGAGGGAATCTAAAGTTTTAGATTTCCATCAAAATAATGGAGAAAATATGAAGAAGGCTTGGGATAGAATTTCTGAAGCACACAAAAGAATTATGCCTTGGATACCTATAAAAATTCGGCTTAGAAATTTTTACCATCGTCTGTTTAGATGGTGCAAACACTCTCTTGATACTATATCTGAAGGAAATTTATTAGAGTTTGATGAAGCTAGAGATCTTGATATTGTACATGGTCTATCTAGTTACTTTGCTTATGATATGGTTTTGATACTGTTATAGATAGGCTTGCTACTATTGAAAAAATAATAGATACTTTAGACTTGAGAGAAGGAGAGAAACCCAAGCCCAATAAGAAATAAAATTTGGAGATACATGATGATTGGGAGCCCTTTGTTAGAATTAGCATATCTAACCAAGACTTCCTTGCTTATTGTTATATTGGATCCATGGTTTCTACAATGCCAAAAGTTGTTTATGATTCTCTAAACCTTTCAAACATGACCAATCTTTCATCTTATCATGAACATGCTAATGGAGATGTTTCTAAGATCCAGGGAAAGGTAAAAGATGTCCAGGGTAAGTTCTTCAAAAGTAGTGCAATGGTTGACTTTTTCATCATGGAGCCAAACCAAGGAAACATAGTGCTTGGAAGGGACTTCCTCCGAGCCATGAAAGGCTTCATTGATATAGGTAAAGGAAAAATAAGGATAAACTTCTTGAGGAAACATTTGAAGGTTTTTATAATTCTGATGACTATGATGAGTTTTGATTCCTCTTTTTGCATCATGCCTAGCTAAAAGGCATAGAAGAAAGCGCTTATTGGGAGGCAACCCAAAATGTTTTTACTTTCAGTTTTAATGGTCTTGATGCTTGTTACTACTGTAGAAACATCATTGTATCTTTATTTTCAAGCTTTGTGCCAAGTTTTAGCCTCCGATTGCAAGAAAGTTCAAAAGTTCTGACATGTTGTCCAGAAACTAATTCTGCTGCTTGACGGAAAAATTCACGATAAATTACGAATTCATCTTTTTGATCTGAATTATTTTGATTGGATGATCTATACAATTAGCTTTTTGGCGTATGTTTTGAGTTTTTGATCTGAGTTGCATAAGTAGCCCAAAACAATTATTTACTACTCCCTCCGGTCCAGAATATAAGGTGTATTATTTTTCGTGCAAGTCAATCATTTAAATGTTTGACCAAGATTGTAGAATAAAATATCAACATATGCAATACTTAGTAGATAAAATATGAAACTACTTGCCATGATGGATTAAGTGATATAAATTTTTTGTTTTTGGATATTGGTATATTTTTCTAAAAACTTGGTCAAACATGTACTCGTTTGACTTTTCAAAAAACAAATACACCTTATATAAAGAAACGGAGGGAGTACATTTTGGTCTGTTTTTCAGAGATTCTGCCACGTTTTGCATTTTCATCATTTTTCAAATATTAAGCTTGCTTTTTCTTTGGAAAAACTTTTTGGAAATCATGAGAAATAGTAGCTCTTCATTAAAAAATTTATTTTCAGTGGATAAAAATTATTTTATTATGGGTACTAACCACTCTAATCAGCTTTGATGAGTTTCGTATGAAGGGAGTTTTCAAGTATGCGATGGAAGATGATGAAAGAAGATTCGGGAGTGTGAAACGCTCAAGCTTGGGGATGCCCCCATGCACCCCCAAGAAATATCCAAGGAGACTCAAGCGTCTAAGCTTGGGGATGCCCCCGTGCATCCCCTTCTCCATCAACAATCATCAGTTCGTCCTTCTCCATGCTATATTTTTATCTCTTCATGTGTTATGTACTAAATTTGGAGCGTCTCGCTCTTTAATTTTTAGTTTTTTTAGTTTTGCTTGTTGTTCATAACAAGTTGGAAACTTGCCTCCATTGTTTGGGAGACAAACACGCTCCACTTCACCCTAGAACACAACATTGGCTTGCATGCTTATCCTTCTTTTTGTGTGTGTGTTCTTTATCTTTTCATAGCTGCTGTCATGCTTAGCTCTTAGTTTTCATGCTTATCTTTTTAAGAGCTTTTGTTTAGGTTTATTTTGGAACTCTCTTGAGTTATCATGATTATCTTGTTTACAGAGTTGGCTTGTTGCACTGAGTTGTGTGTCTTGCAGGAGTAGGTAATTAAGGTTGCTATTATAAGTGTAGTAGTAACTTGCAATAGTTATGAGGTATGGATTTGAGTAATGTTTGGACTTTTTGTACCAAGTGCTTGAGCCTATTAGTGATAGGTGTCGTATTTTGGGAAATCCGTGCTTATTTTTGAAAACTAAATTTTTTTAGTTGAGAACTCTAGCTACTAGATGGATCGCTAACCTCTGGAGGGGTTGGAATATATAGAATACCCTCACGTACCATGGGTCGAGGAGGCGCAAGGATAACCAAACCCCCATACACTCCTCCTCGGGGTACTTGTCTCTTTGTGAACCTCCTGATTAGATAGAGAGTTAACGATAATAAGTGAATGAGTTCTTCGGAATAATGCGAGTATTCGATGGTTAGCACTTCCACCTTCCATATTTTGCTAGCATCTTCGGTACTGGGCATTGCCCTTTCTCATATTGAGAGTTGGTGCATAGTTAGCCGGTGCATCCAAACCCTTGGCATGATACACTCTATCATCATAAACCCCCTTATATCTTCCTCCAAACAGCCACCATACCTACCTATCAAGGCATTTCCATAGCCTTTCCGAGATACATTGCATGCAACATCCATCATCTCATGACTTGATCTTCATATCATACATGATTTTGCTTGATAGAGGATCCGCATGCTAGCTGGGCTTTGCCCTAATAATTTCTATATGATGCGCTAGTATCATTTCATATCCTGCTACACTGGCAGAGGCATACATTTTCATGCATCATGATAGTTTTTAGATTTCATTATGTTGAGTACTTCTTGTAAAGTGTGAAGATCATCTTTATATTCTTGTAAAATATAGAGTGTTGCCCTTAAGTGAGGAAAAGATCTCAAAGAGGAAAAAATAAAATATCCCAAAAGAGGACAAATTAAAATATCCCAAAGAGGACAAATGATAGATAAATAGAAAGAGCCAATGAGGCAACAAAAAATAGGAAAAATAAAAAAAAAAGAAAAAAAGAAAGAAGGGGGCAACACTACTATTCCTTTTGAAAGATCCACACTCGTATTCCATTGTCATATTTGTATTCCATAGAGATTATCATTCATGCATAATTATGTGGGGATCCTTACACTATAGAACTTGGCTTGCATATTCCAAGGATGAGCCTCTTCAAAAGAGCTCTAGGTCTTCCTTAACAAGCAAGTTGGATGCACCCCACTAGTTCCATTGGAGAGCTTACGTTAGCTCATATGTGCATACATTGCATGGAAATCCCTACTCCTCACATCATATATATCATTTGGCTTTCTCTCGCCTATGATTGTCCTCATTGATGTAAGATTTTCACACCCTTCTGTCTTCCTTCCCCGTCATTTTTCTCTTTGCCATCCTAAGTGCCAACATATCTTGCTCGCGCTCATCCATTGCATGAGTGCTCAAAGTCGAAAGGGATAGGATCAGTTTGACTTGTGCCTGATTAGTGGTCTAGGGACGAGTCAAAATAAGATTCCGAAGGAGACCAAGTGTGAAGTTTTAGTAGATTTAGTTCTTAATTAAACTATATAGTATTTTTATGCTCTAAACCCATCTCCCACTTCTTGCACGCAAACACCATTTGGACACATTCGAGTCACGGAAAGCGAGAGCTCTTGCACCTTTATGTTCATGCTTTTCTAATTTCAATACTAGATATAGACTCTTGCTTGTTATTGTCTTGACTTGAATCGCCTATCTTACATGCTTTACTTTGAAGTTCATATATGTGTGTTAGCATGTCACCACAGAAATTATGTGTGTTATCATTTACCTACTCGAGGATGATCAGGAATTAATCTTGGGGATGTTGATACGTCACAAACGTATCTATAATTTCTGCTTGTTCCATGCACTTTTCTGTGACATTGCTACTTGTTTTCCTACATTTTTAATGTCATTTTACACATATTTGGACTAACCTACTAACTCAGTGCACCTAGTGCCAGTTTCTGTCTGCTAATGTCTGTGAATTGCATGTTTTTACCCATATTTACAAAGCCCAAAACATTCCAACAAAAATATAAAAAAATAAGCAGGACGGAAGCTTCCGGAATCACCGAAGGGGGCCAGAGGGGAGACAGGCCCCACCCAGGTAGGCACCTGGCGCGGACCCCCTCCTGGCGGCGCCACCAGGGCTTCTGAGAAAAGGTCCACCCCCTGGTGCCCCCCTTCGGCTATATTTACACTCCGTAACGAAAACCCTAGGGAGGAACCCCGCATCGCGATTTTCACCTACGTTTCATCGCTTCCTCGCTTCCAAGATCGGGAGCACCATAAGAACTCTTCGCGGCACCCTTTCGGAGGGAGGATTGACCTTCGGGAGCTTATCCACCACCATAAGCGCTTCCCGGATGTGCCATGAGTAGTCCCCTTGGACCATGGGTCCATGACCAGTAGCTATGTGATGTCTTCTCTCCAATCCTGTGCTTCAATTCTTAGCCCTTGTGAGCTGCCCTACATGATCAAGGCATCTATGTAATTCTTTCTGCTTTTGCTATGCTGTGTTTGCTGGGATCTAGTGGATTATGAGATTATGTTCAGATTGTGATGAGTTATATATTTCGTTCTCCTTTTATATGTTGTTCTTGAGTAAGTCTTGCATGTTCTCCATTGATTTATTATTTCTTTGGCCAAGTAGTAGATAGTAACTCCAAGAGGGAGCGTTATGCTTGATTCTGGGTTCATGCCCGCGATGTCTAGCTTGAGTGAAAGAAACATGAGACTAGGGGATGTGTTGTTTCCACCAGGGATAAAACGACGGTGCTTGTAACCGCGGTTGCAAGGATTGTTTACCTTACGCAAAGTTTGTTAATGTAGTTTTCTGTTGCTTTGGGTGGGGCTCATAACTTAATACTAGTGAGATGTTCTGGATAGATATCTCAAGGTGGATGATTAGTGAGTAGATGCAGTTCGATTTTGGTCTACTTATGTTGGCGTACTACCCATACTTTTGAGCATCTAACTTTCTTTGCAACATAATTAGTATTGTGGTGTGTTTATAATTCTGTCAACTGATCAGCTATAATTTGTTCACCCAACTTAGCTATTTTACCGTATTTTTGGGAGAGAGACATCACTAGTGAACATCATGGACCCTAGCCCATATTTCCACCACTGTTTACAACTCAACCATTTACTGCTTTATTTTCTTTGAGTTGAAATCACCATCACTATTTCCAGCGTGTGTTTGACCCTTTGTAAATGACAAGGCTGAAAAGATTGACAACCTCTTTGTACTCGTTGGGAGCAAAGTTATTTGCTTTTGTGTGCAGGTCCACGTCTTATGTAAGTGCCAGAGCAGCAGACACCTACTTGTAGATCCTTGGAGTGCTCATGGATTCGATAAACCTTATTGTCCTCGTGTAAGGGAAATTTACTGTTGGCTACATCTCTACCTTCCACTTGGGGTAACCAACGAGGGGCGAGAACCCATCATGCGTATGGTGGAGAAACCCCCAGCCCAGTGCAAGCTCCAAACAAGGGGAACCTTACTTAGTAAGGAGAAAGAGAGAAAGAGATTTTTCTTAAATTGAGATCAATTGGGATGAGCCAAAAATGAGCCATCATGCATGAAGATTCATGGTTTTGAGCCCAATGACCAATGTTATATCCAATTTCATGGCATAGTTTGTTCAAATGATCCCATAATTTGCACAAGTGTGTATATTGGAATGACCAACAATGTTGCCGAAGGAAGTTCTCATTTTCTCATTTTCTATTTGGTGAAGAACCTACCAAATATTTATTGTAAATTTGGACCAATAAATTTCTCAAAACTATTAGAGCATATTTTATATTGATTTGACCAAATGATTTCATGGCAAAAGCTTTCCATCGATTAACAGGAACTAGGTCAAATTTAAACGACATCTACTTCATAGTTTGCTCTTTATTTTCTCTAAAACTAATTTCTTATTTGGGCATATCCAGCGTAGGCCTTCTGAAGCGCCTGTGCATATGGAGCAGTTAAGGCGTGCTGATAATGTCAAGAGAGGTCGGGGGAGGCCAAACTGGACTTGGGAGGAGTCTGTGAAGAGAGAGCTGAAGGACTGGGCTATCAACAAAGATCTAGCTCTGGAAAGGGGTGCGTGGAAGTTAGCTATCCACGTGCCAGAACCGTGATTTGGTTACGATATCTTTTGGGTTTCAACTCTAGCCTACCCCAACTTGTTTGGGACTGACAGGCTTTGTTGTTGTTGTTGTTGTAATTTCTGAGTAAACAAGTAGCTATTTCATCAGATATACAACAAATTTTTTGCAAGATTCCACTTCCAGATATGAACGTTGATGCCCGCCGTTTTAATCAAATTTGAAATCGACATAACCAATTCAAACGAAATTCAACAAAATGGAAAATCTTCACATTGTTCATTATTTGTGAACTTGTTTAAAAAAAAATACAATACACAGATATATTAAAAAAGTGATCTTGGAAATGAGCCATCGTGTATTGAGATTCATGGTTTTGAGCCAAATGACCAATGTTATGGCCACTTTCATGGTATAGTTTCTTCAAATGATCCGATAATTTGCACAAGTGTGCATATTGGAATGACTAACAATGTTGCCAAAGGAAGTTCACATTTTCTTGCATGAAAATTTCATTTTCCATTTTTTGAGTGAGAAATGGTGTTTTTTGTGAAGAACCTATATCCACCTCTCCTGGAAAAGACAAATTTCTACCGATTGAGCAGGAACTGAGTCAAATTTGAACTACAACTGCTTCATAGTTTGCTCTTTATTTTTTTCTAAAACTATTTTCTATGTAAACAACTAGCTATTTCATCACAGATACAACAAAAGCGTTGCAAGATTCCACCTCCAGCTACGAACGTGATACCTTCCGTTATGACCGTATTTTCAAATGTATAGTTGCTGCAAAGATAAATACAAAAATGGCCATGAGACCACTATCATTGAATTGGGCTTGACAAATGATAAATTTGGTCTTTTGAATCACCGAAATCTCACTTACGGTTGGAAGTCGTTCATTCATTATGCAAAAAAGCAATATTAACTTGTCCATTTATGCTTTTAAATAGTGAATGTTCAGAACATTACCATTTCCATGCCTGCTTGACGGGTGTAGATAAAACCTCCTTGTTGGTTACTCCAAGTGGAAGGTTATGATGTAGATAGCAGCAAATTTCCCTCGACGAAGATATCATGGTTATCAATCTAGTAGTATTCCGGAGACAACAAGTAGGTGGCAACAACGTCAACAGTTTTCTTGTGACGTGGAAGTTAACGGATGTCGCGGACCTGCACACAAGAACACAAATAACTTTGCTCCCAATGAGTACAGGGAGGTTGTCAATCTCTCCGGCCTTGCTATTTACAAAGGCTCAAACACCAGGGGAAATAGTAATGCAACGGAAAGGAAAAGTAAAGAAGTATATTTTTAGATGGTGTAAACTATGATGCGAAGATGGACCATGTGACGAGGATTAGCCTCGGTAAATCCCATGGTTAGGAACCCTGGGTTTGATCGTAGAAGAAGGAGTGCGAGGTTGGTGATCTCGTCGGCTAACAGGAGACAACGATTTACCAAGGTTTAGGGCCCTCGATCGCTAAAACCTCTACTTCCTGCTCGATGTATTATATGGTGGAGGCTATTACAGTGGAGATTCTGGCGAGATTTCTCAAGCCAGAGGTATTGCGATGGATCTTGGAGTTCCCTAGACGTCCCCTATCCCAGCCTTTATATACTAGGTTGGGGCTCGAGGAGTCCGTATAGGTTTACAAGGAGACTTTCCTATTCTATCTAGTCTTGATCGCCAAGTCTTGGACTCCATGTTGGTTTGGACTCCATGTTGGAGTAATCGTCAATGCTTTGGGTGGGCTGATATTGGGCCTCCCGAAGCTTCTAGTGGGCCATCGGTCTTGACACGCACCAGGTACCATCACGGTGAGGAGTCGTTGGGTATCCCCTCGTCAGTAGACCCCGAGTGCCTGGGGTACTCGAAGGGACGCACAGGGAGTCTAATCTGCATTAGCTGCTTTAGTGTGTGTTATTTCATGAATTTCATGATGCTTATATTATCTCTTTTGCGAGTTTGAGAGGGATGTTAAAATAAAGTGCCTGAGGCACTCGATGGATCGAGTCTCAGTGAATTGCGCTAGCGGCAAATACCTCAATAGTCAAATCAAACTTGAGTCCCCCGACTTGAACTTGGCGAGACAGGTTTCAGTAAGGTCCAGGCTGCGGAGGCTTACAGGATAAATCCCGCAAGTTATAATGCTTAATTGTCCCAACGCGTTTGTGATGACCCACAAGTGTAGGGGATCGAGACAGTTTTCGCGGGTCAGAATAACCCAATTTATAGATTCTACACAAGGGGAGCCAAAGGATACTCACAAGATGTAACAGTTGAGTTGTCAATTCAACCGCACCTGAAATACACTTGCTTGCAATGAAGTATTAGTAGCAACGGTGATATGGAAGTGATGGTGGCAATGGAAATAGTGGCGGTGAAACGGCGAAAGTAAAACAGCAAAAGTAAACAACTAGTAACCAGCAAGATTGAAACACTGTAGGCTAGGGAGATGGATGGTTGGATGCTGCTTGGATGAGAGTGAACATTTAATAGATTTAACATGGGGCAAGGCACAAAGAAAAGAAAGGATCATCTAGGAAATATCAAACATTAGGCATGCATCCCAAGGTAGTTCTACGTGCTTGCAATAAGAACTTGCACAACATCTTTTGTCCTACCATCCCACTACGAACGGGGCCAAAAGAAACTTATGGAGATTAAGGTGCTCCTGTCAAAGAGCACCGGAACAAAGCATTAACAGTCAATGGATACATGAAATCCTCAAATTATAATCCATCCCCTTTGGTGTCCCAAGATTTCACCATTGGGATCGCCGGTTCCGGACTATAATAGGTGCATAAAACTCATAGATAGGATCAAGAACATAAATAAACTCATGAAAACACAAGTGGTTCAGATCTGAAAACAGGGCACTCGGGCCCAAAGTGAAAAACATTAAGAGCAACAGGTTGTAGAAAGGATGATAAACACCAAAGGTGATGATAGACAACATGCCCCCAACAATCAGACGAACTATTACATGATCTGACTCATCCAATCCCTACCATCCCCTTTGCCTACAGTAGGGAATTACTCACACATGAAACGAGAAGGCATGGAGGGATGATGGAGTGGCGATGGTGATGACGATGACGATGATATCCCCATGCGGGAGGCCAAAACAACCTCCAGATTGGCCCTCCCGGAGAAGAACGGAGGGTGGTGGTGGCTCTCCGACGAGAACGGAGGTCATCGGATGGGGTAGGACCCACCTAGGCGGCCTCGTGGCGCAGCCAGGGGGAGGCCGCGCCAGCAGGGCACTTGGGGCCCCCTGTCTCCCCTCTGGCCCACCTGCTGGCCCAGGACTCTTTCGGGTGTGTGGATTTTTCTTTAATTTTTCTGGGAATTTTCTGAGGTACCTAAAAATCCATATTCCTGCACACAAGAAAACCATACAGGCATCTCTACTGAAAACAGCGTCAGTCCCGGTTGGTTTCATTCAAATCATCCAAGAATGGTGCCAAAACAATAGCAAAAGTGTTTGGAAAAGTAGATACGTTTGAGATGTATCAACTCCCCCAAGCTTAGCATATTGCTTGTCCTCAAGAAATTCAGTTCAACAAACTGGACGCGACAAAGAAAACTTTGACAAAATCTTTTGCTTCATTAGATGTATATAAGCATGTACTACGAAAGATTTTAGCAAGTATTGGAACAATGCTACAAGGACAATGCACGAAGTAATCCTTCTTTCAAGTGATCAATCACAAAAAACCTAGAGTAAATAATATGCTACTGAAAATTAAGACAGGATCACAATGCACATTGCTTGAACATACTAGAGTGGTATCTCACTGGCCTCCGTGTGTGAAGCAAAACATAAATGCAGAAACTCCTCCGGAGTTTTAAATGATACTAGAACTAAGAATTTCAGAACAAGTAATATCACATTCATGCATAAGATAATGTGGTACTTTGGGACAATGCACATTACACTCAGAATGACAGTTATGCTCTCAATAGTTGGTGCTTTGAAGAAAGAAGGTGCAGACTCTCGAACCGTGGCTTTTTATGGCGAGGTTGAAAACCCGTGGCTCGAAGCAAAGACTAAACATGTACCAGAGCTCGCGGTTTTTGAAAACAGAGATAAATTTATTTTTGGGAAGTGCAACTTTCCAATCAACTGTAGACGGTAAATGTTTCACAATATCTCCCATACCAACCACATTAATGGCGGTTCCCATGCTTTTTGTGTTTACACTTTTGTTCCCTTATCCATCTATCATTTGACAGTCTATGGTGCCTTTTATTTAGCCTCAATTATGGAAGTAAAGTTCTCGTTCCATCTATCATTAGAAGCATTTGACCCATTTAATTCCATCATCAAGTATGGGGGAAGTGTAATTTTTATAAATTGTGAAAACAAGTGAGAACTGGGCATTCTCCAGACCGGCCTCTGCCTCATAAATTTGACTAGTTAAAACTTTGCCAAGGAGTAAATTTTTTTTGGCATGGAAGATACTGATTTTCCCGCACCGCACCATGAGATTGTACGGTTACAAAAAGGAAACTTTTGAATGAATTTTGAGATGAAATTCTTCTTTAGGGATGGCAATTAAATAATATAAATAGGAAGGTATGGTGGACTCATGTAGAATAACTGGTCTGAAAGGATTTTGGATGCACAAGCAGAATTCCGCTTAGTGCACGCGAAGGCTATCAAAAGACTTGGAAGCGACCAACTAGAGAGCAATAACGGTCATAATCATGTAGAGAGACAAAGCAACATTGAATAGGGCATGAAAGTGATATAGCTATTCCGAAATAAAAAGATCATCAAGGAATGATAGACTTTTTAGTCATAAACATGTGTAAGCATGTGCCAAGTCAATCCAAGAATTCTCCGAAGGGAAATACCACTTCAATATGCCAAACCATGAACAATGTAATGCATGTAAATCATTTCAACAACACATTATGCACTCTAGCTATTTGAGACTAGCCACAAAGAAAGCATGAACCACTGGGAAAGCATTGTAAACATAGCACTATGTCGCTACAAGATGGTCTCTAGATCATATGTACATGCATATGTTCAAAAGTAGAAAAAAAAGAGTTCATACCGGTTTTCCTTGTTGCGTCCCTTCCGCCGATCTTCGCCATTACTGCTTTGTCACTTGCGCGATCGAACGTAGGAAAATATAATCAAGTGCAAATGCCATCACGGACTCGAGATGAACTCTGGAAACAAAGCAAACTAAAGAGAGAGAGGAAATATTTTAGGTTAAACAAAATAAAAAGAAAGGAGAAATATTTTTTTTGTTTTTTCAAATTAAGAGAGAACAAAGAAGAACAGGAAAAAACTTAGAAAAGATCAAAGCGAACAACACAAAACGAAAAGTACAATGGAAAGCGGATAAGGGCACGTACTCCCCCAAACTTAGGCTTTGGGCCTAAGTTGGGATCGGCTATTGCGGTCCCCAGGAGCCTCTAGCTCTGGGATAGTACTGGTGCGTGCATGGGTCGTACGGGGCTTCAGGTGCGTAGACCAAAGTCTTGGGATCCTCCCACAAAGAAGGCTCCGCGCTCCAAGCATAAGAAGACCCTTCACCCCACTTGGTAACGGGCTCCTTCTGGAAAGGCGGAAATCCTACTTTCTCTTCCTCATCGGGCACAACCACCTCCATGGGGTTATGAAACTGCTGTTGGGCCACGAACTCATCGAACTGGATAACATTGAAGTACCATCCGTTCCTCCATTTGCGATATTGAGATCCGTCTGCATGCACCTCTTTTGTTTGATTATACATGTTAGCACGACCTCTTCTTGATGACCCACAAGTGTAGGGGATTGAGATAGTCTTCGCGGGTCAGAATAACCCAGTTTAAAGATTCGATAGGGATCCAAAGGATACTCACAAGCTTTAACAGTTGTAAGGCCCAATATGCGGTAATGTTCGAGATCTAGATGTTTCCATCCAGATCAGGGGACGAAGCACATATCGGTCCCACCGCGACATATGACGAAGTCATATGCCTCGAATTTCCAACATGATATCACAACATTACAGATACACGGATACAACATCTCATACATTCGACATACAACTGCCTTAAATATAATACAACAGCGGAAGACACATTTCTGGGTACAGACTACAAGCAAATGCCTAGCGGCAAAGAGAAAAACATCGATCCCTATAACCACACGGGTCCTGGCCCTCCGCCGGGATCCGTCTAACTAGTCGTCGTCGAGTCTCCACGTGAAACGTCGATCACCATACCTGTTTTCGATCAAGAACCCTGAAAATAGTTTGCGGGTAGTATCATGAGTACAGAAGTACTCAGCATCCAACTGTAGTGGTCAACTGACCCATCAAGGACTTCATCACTCGTCATTATAGGAAAACTAGTAGTTTACGGTAAGGAAGGGATAAGTGGTGAGGTTGCTGTCGCACTAGCATTTATGAAGTGGCTAACGATCTAGAGAGCAAGATAAGAAGCCAAGCATTCGATGAGGAATCACCTCCAACAAGTCTTGCTATACACCTACTTACGCAAGCATAACACCTATCCTATCCTTGTCCTCCTCTTCGCATCCCGACGAAGAAGAAGCAGTCAAGGCACAAACACGTTGATCAAGTTATTAAGATTATCTCGGTTGTTGTTGTTGTTGTCTATGAACAAGGAGTAGGTCTCAAGTCGTCCATAATCGTGGACACGGCTTCTCGAAAAGATTTAACCCTGCAGGTGTGTACCAACTTCCCATTACAAGGATCCGGACGCACGCCCATCGCTCTCAGTTGCTACCCATCATAGTTCTGAGAGATCCGAAACGACAGGTCCCTCTAACTAACAACGCACAAATCCGGGTGGCCCCCGGGGAGTCGACACCCAATACAAGAGCCGGTCACGCCCTCGGATCGGACTCTTCCGTATGCTTAGGTCGGGGTTAGTCTCACCTATATAACAGGGGACTTCCCTAGCTCACAAGTGTGGACCAACAGAGGAACTCTATCTCCGCTGGCCCGAGTTGTTTTAAAACAGCTGGGGGCCCAACCAAGCACACACACGGTTTCAAATGGTAAATCAGCTTGGGCCACCTCTAGAAATGTTTGGAGCTAGCTAGGTAAGAAGAGGGGACCCCATAAAATCCCACACGCGGTTAGGCACGCTCAGTCTTAAAACCAATACCCGGAACTCGGATCCTAGGTGACTCGAATGGAACAAAGCGTCGGGGCGGGATAGCCTAGACCTTCCATCCTTCGTCGAATATAATGAACATTATAATAATCATATCATGAACAACAATATAATAATGTGATATCCCAAACCAAGGAGTAACAGGGTAACATCGTAGCATCCTAAGCATGCATACTAAGCAGGGGCCGAGCAACGAGCAATAGTAACATAGCAGTACATGGTTTGCTGGGAGGGGACATGGCTGTATCGGTTCTAAAGAGGCTGTAAACATGTGGTAGGATCAAACATCGAACCTATCCTAGACTAGCATGCAAACCGCTGGTTGAAATAGAATGGATCATAAGTAATGTATAGTCCTTGCCTGTTGATAAGTCGGGTTCCGAAGGTGTAGTTGATCGCAAGCTCGCAACGTCTCCGAGAGTAACAGCGGAAGCACACAGGAAGGAAACACTGGAAAGCAATCAATGAGCAAGCATCTATTACTACGAAGAAAACATTAGCAAGCATCAACAAGAAGCAACACGAGACATCGCACCTACCGTCGAGAGCGGTTACTAACAATTTAAGTGGAGTACTCGTCACACACGACGATACCGCACATTTAGAATGGTTCAAGTTGTTTAGCTACAGGTGATCAACAAAGTTTGTTAACATGGCATCTCACTCAAGCATGGCATAGCACACAAACATGTCAAGAGGTTAAGCATAAAATAAACTATCTATGCTAGACAATTTAAGTGAGGCACAACCTAAACATGGCATTCCACTAAGTGCCCCACGACAATTAAAACATTTGGTACTGTTCTGCCCTACACCATATTTTAGGTTGGTTAACAACAGCAAACAATAGCATAAACACAAAGTACACTAAAAACTAATCAAGTTACATATAAAGAACACTCCAAACGGAGTTACGGTTAAATAGATACAAGCAATACAAGTTTGGAACACAATCTGCCAACATCGGGAAGCACACTTTAGAGAAATGCATAATCAGGATAATCAATGCAAACATGCTCACAGATGATATGTAACTAAAGTAGACATGGCAGGGAAGGCAAGGCAAAAAGAATCATGCAAATATGCATCATGAACAACTAGTTATAGCCCATGCAAAATGCAATAAAACATTACTGGTCTAGGACTTTGTGAAAATAATGAAAACAGGACAGAAACTGTTATTTTTATGCTGTACAAACAGGAGAAAAACTATATGCCAAAGTGCAGCAACATGACATAGAAATATATGAGCATGGAGTAGACATGATGGTGATCAGGTACAAACAAGAATCAAGGTCATAGGCATCATAGATCAAAAGATATTATGCATGCAACATGACATCGGAACATTACAGACTTTGAGAAAAACAGAGGTGGCTGTCAAAAACAGTAGCATAGCAACTTTGGAGCTCAATAACTAGATGACCAGCAAGCATATCATGACAATGCAATACATATAATGGAAGTAGACATGATGCTTAACAGTATGCAAAAAGAATCAATGCAATAGGCCTCATGGATGTGTCACAATCATCATGCAAAGTTGCAATAAAATAACAGCAGCAGCACATAACAAAAATTAGTAGCAGTTAACAGCATGATGCCCACTTCAACACAGATTAACAACATCAATATGGCCTCAAATCAAAATGCTCACAAAAGATGAACTGAAGTACACACAATTCTAAACAATTTTCCTTTTGGGCGCAACGTCATCCGGGCTACGGTTTACTCGCAAACGACAACGCAAAATTGAATCAACTGCAAAATACACAGGACTTAGCAAAATATATATAATAGACAGGAAATAAAAAAATAACAAAACAAAACAAAATAAGAAAAAGGGGTGTCACCCCTTGGGCTTCGGCCCAAGTTGGTGTTGGGAATGTGCCCCAGATGAAAATAAAATATGTTTTATCGAGCATATTCCATTAGTTCATAATACATTTGATACTAT
The DNA here is from genome assembly GCA_950022295.1 of Bromus sterilis. NCBI lineage: Eukaryota > Viridiplantae > Streptophyta > Magnoliopsida > Poales > Poaceae > Bromus > Bromus sterilis. Next base: position 239,682,748 of record OX465596.1, read on the forward strand.
GTTATAACTGTATTAAGCGGAAACATTAATACAGGTGTGGTATACAAACAACCAGGTCCCTAGTCAACCCTAGTATACTAGTCCATTGGGCGATTGATGATCAAGGTTTCCTGATCATGAGACAATGGCGTCCTGTTGATAATGGAGTCGTATCATTGGATAATGATATGATGGACATACACCCACCAGAAGTGTTGCGATGTGATCAAGTCACATAGTTCGACATTGCGATAACTATAACGTAGTGACCAGATCCTTTGACCGTAATGATCATACGTAATTGTCATCTATGAGGAGACTTTGATTTGTATCCCACCTCCTAACTGAAATATGCTAGCCATAACGGTGCACTTTGGGTATTCCGAAATAGATGGTTGATGAGTATGCAAATAGATCAAAGCGAGATTTGTCCATCCGTGTGACGAATAGGTACTCTGGGCCCACTTAGTGATGTTACATCATAAAGTTTGCAAACGTGTGACTAGGTCACGGAGTTGTAATATCACGGGAACGAGTAAACTTGTTTGTTGAGAACGAGGACGAACTAGGTATATTGGATACCGATGATCAAACCTCGGACAAGGAAAGTACCATAGGACAAAGGGAACAGGCACACGGTTAACGGATCCAACAACGATTGAAGTTCATTCGATGGAAGCGCAGGGGCTATCAAGGATTGTAACTAGGTCTAGTTGATTAGTCATTGATCAATGAGAATTGTCTCGATCATGTCTGCTGTTTCCCGGACCGTAGGGTGTTACACTTAAGGGTACTCGACGCAGTAAGGATTGATTCGGGATCACCGGAGAAATTGGAGAGAACACCGGAATTGTTCCGATGAAGGCCGAAAGTTGTTCCGGGTATTTTGAAAGGTTCAAAATATATTTAATAATGTTTAATATATGTTTTATTATGTAATTATCTGAATTAAATATTAAAAGGTATTTAAATATAATTAAAAGGCATATGGGCCTCATAGGGCCCATGTAGGGGGAGAGGGAGTCCTCCCCCATGGGCCATGGCGCCATAGAGGGGCCCACCGCCTTTATTCATGGCGCACCCCCCTCCCTTGGGATTAGTCCCACCCCGGAAGTGGAGGGGGGGTGGCACCCCCCCCCTTGGCCTATATAAGGAGGGGTAGAGGTGCCCTTTTAATCATGATATTTTTGAGATAAGTTCTCATCTCTCTCTCCCTCCTTTCTCCTTCCTCGAGTGGACTCCCCTTGTTTGGAGTCTACACTTGGTTGGGGATTTCTCCACTAAACGCACGTCGTCGTGCTGCTGGAATCGGGATCCGAATCCATCTTCTTTCCGCTGCTCTACTGGTTCGGAGCCCGGAGGGACGTCGGGTATACTATATTTGTATAATCCCGTGAGGCACTACACTTGTGGTGCTACTTCGTCGTCGTGGCCGTATCGCGAGGTCTTCATCGACAACGTTCCGACGGGGACATAATCCCGTCATCGGTCTACAAGGATCGGGTGGCTAGAGGAGTCATTGTGGATCTGCGCGGCATCGGGGATTGCCGGTACGACTACACCAACCACGTTCATGCGGGAACGTTTCCCGCTTAACGGACTACATACTGGTATGTGATCTATTTATGTCCGTTACTTTCATCAGCATAGCATAGGTCTTGGGTATGGGTCTCGTAGGTTATGAAAAATTTGTGTTTTCTGCCCCGAACCCCAACAGTGGTATCATGAGCAAGGCTATGCGTAGATGTATTGTACGGATAGAACACATCTAGTATGTGGGCATCAATTCTCCAATTGTTACCCTCTCACGTGTACTCATTTAGCGTTGCGGCAATGTTTGATGAAGCGGCCCCCGACCGACCTTACGCGTTTACGCGAGAATGGTTCCACGCTTGACATATGGCTTGTACCATATAAATTGGATGGGGGGGTGTCTGTCTCTCTGCATTAGCGATGCGAAGATGTTTGCAACGGAGGGCCCCGACAGGGGTGTAATAGAGACAATTGCGGGATTGGTGTTGTGGCTTGTTTTAGCAGGATAGAAATCGGTTCTTTTCTCGAAACCCCTAGCAGCCACGTAAAACTTGCAAAAGATAAAGTAGAAAGGCGTTTTCAACTTTAATTTGCATGTCGGGGGGAATCATAGCATGTATGATTTATGTTGCATCCTGTTTTGCTAATATGTTAGATATACGACGGTAGCATAATAGGATGATCCCTCACCAAAACCAACATAGTGTCCTTACCCTAGTGAGCACCACCTGGAAAGTTCTACATTATGGAAGCACCATGTGTCACACGTGTGTCAAAAAAAATTTCGTTCACATGAGGTGGGTGTAGCAAGCCTGCCATATGTATATGATATGGCCTTGCATGACACAGCAACAAATCACATAGGGTGTGGTGGCGAGCCTGGCATATGTATATGATATGGCCTCGGGACACAAGAGACCGAAAGGTCGAGCATGAGTCACATGGATGATGTGATTGGCATGATGGCCTACCTTGAACAACATACTGATGGCCATGATGATCGGGGGAGGTATGGTGTTCAAGGATCTTGTAATCACTTAGAATAAACTATGAGGGATGTTTGTCTGAGTGGGAGTTCCAGAATTGTTTTTGAAACATGAAATCCATATTATGAACTTAATCTTCATGTCTTAGCAAATATCATTGTAGATAACGTCATACCAATGTTTATAACTATGGCTCTTTTAGTATGATAGAACTTAAGGTAAATGGGTCTTACTTCATGATGTGTACCAACACCATTAGAGACATACTCATTAGTAATGACTTGCTAAACATAATACGAAGAACTGCTAGGAGATACACCTGATAAATCCGTATTCAAGGAAGATGATGATGAGTATCGTACTCACCGTCACTTATGAATGACTGTCCAATACACCATAATTCATTCTATGGAATCTGAATTTTGAATGCATGTTAACCAACACGTATGACATGCTAGGTGAACTTGAAAGCACTTGGTCACAAATCAGAGTAATGGAATATGAGTATATGGACGGGGTTTCTTTCAACTATGGTGGAAGGAACAACCTGCTGAGAAAGTCACTTGGAAAATGTATAAGATACATGGAACACCTTGTGTATAACTTGGACTACTGAATGACTGGTTACTTTGCGATAACTGGGGAGTTGCATCCGCTTCCTCCCAGTTACAAAGACCATGTCTGGACTATGTCATGAAGGAGAATCGTTCACCTGTCATGAGGTCATGGTTAAAGTCAAGAACTTTAAGAGTAGAACCAATGCAGGAATGGTCATTGACGGAGAAGGTATATTTGATATACGAGTTATAAATGTCTTTCCCACGAAACACTAATTGCGGTTGATTAAGTATTCGATGCTTGAACTTACTGCTTGAGAGTGACATGGAAGGGATGAGGTGACAATGTGTGCTGACGGCAATCAAGATAGTTGATGGTCGACAACATGATAGAGGCGAAGGTGTCCCGATGTTTTGATGAGATGGTGGAGATCGATTATGGTGGAGGCAACTTTCACGATCCGACTACGAACGTGCGAAGACGTTGCGCCTTAGCAATCGCTAAACCAACTCCGAGAGGTTATTGATCCCGCGGATGCACGATCAACCTGACCACGAAGGTCTAATTCCTGCAAGCAATCGAAGAACAAGCAAGAACTAAGAATTGCAATCTGGATATTGCGAATATAAGATGAATGATTACGAAAGTTGGGGTTCCAATGAGGTCTTGGCCTGGTCGGATGACACAAACGAAGAGCTCGAAGTTGCGGCTATGGCTAACTTATATCTAATTAAAACCCAAGTCTAAACGACGCCCTAAGGGCTGTATATATGGGGGAACAGAGGGGATTTTCGTGACCCCTTGGAGGTGGGGTCCGAAAACAACCCTAACTCGGTTTCCCCACACATACGGACTCTAAAAACAGCCTATAATGTGGTATTTCGAAATTACATGGGCCCAGCCCAATATTAAGGTGACGCAGCACCTATAATTGCTCTTGGACGAAAATAATGAAGTGGCATCTCGTGTATTCCGTCCAAGCCTTCATGCATGCCTTATGGTGGCTTCAACGTGCGAAAATCCCCACTGGAAACTCCACTGTACTTTCCCCCGCGCGCACCTTCTTCTCCATTCTTGATCCCGCTCCAATGACCATCCTTCGTGTCCATGCTAGGTCCTTCATTCATAAGCAAAACAAAAGTATCTAATTTAGGCAGCATCATATGTTCATGAACAATAGAAGGATTCGCAAGAAACGAAAGTACCTGATAATTTAGTTGACGTGCACGTGCTCTAGTAACTGGTCCAGTATGTGTAGTTGGTGAGGGTATGGGTGTAACATTAGTAGGGATGTCCTCATCATCCTCCCCTTCTTGAATTGAAGTCGTCCTCGACGGAAGCTCATCATCTTCTCCCAAATAAGGTTTCAAATCTGCAATGTTAAATGTGGGACTAACCCCAAAATCTGCAGGTAGCTCAAGTTTATATGCATTATCATTAATTTTCTGTAAAACCTTAAAGGGACCATCAGCTCGTGGCATTAACTTAGACTTGCGCAAATCAGGAAACCTATCTTTACGTAGATGTAACCAAACAAGATCTCCTGGTTCAAACACAACATGCTTTCGACCCCTATCACCAGCAAGCTTGTATCTAGCATTCATGCGCTCAATGTTTTCTTTAGTTAACTCATGCATTTTTAATATCAATTCAGCACGTTGCTTAGCATCAAAATTAACCTTCTCCGAAGATGGAAGAGGCAGCAAATCAATAGGTGCACGAGGTAGAAAACCATAAACAATCTCAAAAGGGCACATTTTAGTGGTAGAATGCACTGAACGATTATAAGCAAATTCAATATGAGGTAAACATTCTTCCCACAGTTTCAAGTTACTTTTTAAAACAGCCCTAAGCATAGTAGACAATGTCCTATTGACCACTTCAGTTTGTCCATCAGTTTGGGGATGACATGTAGTACTAAAAAGTAGTTTAGTCCCCAACTTAGCCCATAAGCATCTCCAAAAATGGCTAAGAAACTTAGTATCACGATCCGAGACAATAGTATTGGGCACACCATGTAAACGAATAATCTCTCCAAAGAATAAATCAGCAACATTAGCAGCATCATCGCTTTTATGACATGGTATAAAATGTGCCATCTTAGAAAATCTATCCACGACAACAAATATGCTATTCCTCCCCTTCTTTGTTCGAGGCAAGCCTAAAACAAAGTCCATGGATATTTCCTCCCACGGAACACTAGGTACAGGTAAAGGCATGTATAAACCATGAGGATTGAGTCGTGACTTAGCTTTTTGACATGTAGTGCAGCGAGCAACAAAACGCTCAACATCCCGTCTCATCTTTGGCCAAAAGAAATGTGTAGCAAGTACGTCCTCCGTCTTTTTCACGCCAAAATGTCCCATTAATCCTCCTCCATGCGCCTCCTGCAACAACAAAAGACGAATAGAGCTAGCTGGAATGCATAGCTTGTTAGAACGGAACACAAATCCATCATTAAGCACAAACTTGTTCCATGTTCTACCCTCTCTACAATTCTGCACTACATCTTTAAATTCCGCATCATTTACATATTGTTCTTTGATTGTCTCTAAACCGAATATCTTGAATTCAAGTTGTGAAAGCATAGTATAACGACGAGACAAAGCATCAGCAATAATATTATCTTTCCCCTTCTTGTGTTTAATGACATAAGGGAAAGTCTCAATAAATTCAACCCACTTAGCATGTCTACGATTAAGTTTTGCTTGACTTCTTATGTGTTTCAAAGATTCATGATCAGAATGTATAACAAATTCTTTGGGCCATAAATAATGTTGCCAAGTTTCTAATGTCCGAACAAGAGCATATAATTCCTTATCATAAGTAGAATAGTTCAGACTAGGCCCACTCAATTTTTCAGAAAAGTATGCAACAGGTTTAGCATCTTGTAATAACACACCTCCCAAACCAATCCCACTAGCATCGCATTCAAGCTCAAAAGTCTTATTAAAATCAGGAAGTTGGAGCAAAGGAGCATGTGTTAACTTATCTTTCAATACCGTGAAAGCTTCTTCCTGTGCGGTACCCCAAGTAAAAGGCACATCCTTGCGTGTAAGCTCATTGAGAGGTGCAGCAATGGTGCTGAAATCTCTCACAAAACGCCTATAGAATCCAGCGAGGCCAAGAAAACTCCTCACTTGTGTGACCGTTTTGGGCTGCGGCCAACTCTCAATTGCCTCGATCTTGGCATGATCAACTTCAATTCCCTGCGGAGTAACAACATAGCCAAGAAACGACACTCGGTCGGTGCAAAAGGTGCACTTCCCAAGGTTACCAAATAAACGTGCATTACGTAGAGCAATAAAAACAGCACGTAAATGATCCAAATGTTCCTCCAAAGATTTGCTATAAATCAGTATATCATCAAAATAGACTACCACAAATCGTCCAATGAAAGCACGTAAACCTCGTTCATTAATCTCATAAAAGTGCTAGGTGCATTAGTTAACCCAAAAGGCATGACTAACCACTCATATAATCCAAACTTAGTTTTAAATGCCGTTTTCCATTCATCCCCTAATTTCATGCGAATTTGATGGTATCCACTACGCAAATCAACTTTGGAAAACATGGTAGAGCCACTTAATTCATCAAGCATATCATATAGCCTAGGAATAGGATGACGATAACGAATAGTAATATTATTAATGGCTCGACAATCAACACACATACGCCATGTTCCATCCTTTTTAGGCACTAATATAACAGGAACAGCACAAGGACTAAGGGATTCACGTATGTAACCTTTGTCGAGTAGCTCTTGTACTTGACGCTGAATCTCCTTCGTCTCCTCCGGATTGGTACGGTATGGCGCACGGTTGGGCAGCGAAGCACCGGGAATTAAGTCAATCTGATGCTCAATCCCTCGAATAGGTGGTAATCCCGGTGGTACGTCTTGTGGAAAGACGTCAATAAACTCCTGCAAAAGGTCAGTGACAACAGGAGGCAAAGAAGGAGGCAATTCCTCAAATGAAAACAAGGCTTCTTTGCACACAAAAGCATAGCACACATATTGACTAACATCGAAATCCGAAATATCAACCTTAGTAGCAAGCAAAGTTGGACTAGTCAATTTAATTTCATTAGAAACAACAGAAGAAGATTTGCTATTAGTCTTATGTTGTTGCTCAAATTCTTTAGCTGCCATCTCATTTTCACTCTTATTTTTCTCCTGTTTAGCTTTACTAGCTCTAGCAAGATCATCTTTCACAATTTGTTCAGGAGACATAGGAAGTAAAGCAATATTTTTATCCTGATGAACTAGAGTAAACTGATTTGTCCTACCATGGTGTACAACATTCCTATCAAATTGCCATGGTCTACCAAGTAAAAGAGAGCATGCTTGCATGGGTACCACAGCACAATCAACATAATCAGCATATGCAGCAATGCTAAAGTGCACACGAACAGAACGTGTTACCTTAATCTTACCACTATTGTTAAACCACTGAATATAGTACGGATGGGGGTGTGGTCTTGTGGTGAGAGATAGCTTCTCCACCAACTCCATGCTAGCCAAGTTGTTGCAACTCCCTCCGTCAATGATGATGCGAACCGAACGTTCTTTCACCACTCCCTTTGTGTGGAACAAATTATGCCTCTGGTTTTGCTCGGCCTTCGTTACCTGCACACTTAATACACGTTGAGCAACCAAACTAGCATATTTATCTGCATCATCAGGAGTCATATACTCTATATCATGAGCATCATCATGGGCACCCTGTTCCTCATGAGCAATGAGAACTAGAGTCTCCTCATCATAGTCACTCGCTGACTCATACCCACCATCCGCCGTAATAGTCATCACACGCTTGGAGGGACAGTCTTTTGCGAAGTGACCTCCACCTTGGCACCTGCGACATTTAATATCACGATCTCGTGCTTGCCCTGTGGACGCCATGGAGGAAGAAGAACTCGCTGCTGGACCACTCTGTGCACCCTTGAATGGTGGCGCTGGCTGTTTTGGTGGCTCCCTGTAAGAATGAGCGGCTGAAGTAGATGGTGGCGCAGCAGGACGTGTGGATGTAGAAGCTCCACGCGATGTCCATGATGTATTTCGTCCTGCAGAAAAGTTAGGTCTCGTAGCGGCCTGTCGATCCTGCACTTCACGTTCAGCTTTACAAGCAAGATGAAACAAACGAGTGATAGTAGCAAAGTCCTTGTATTCTAGAATAGTTTGTATCTCCCTGTTTAAGCCACCCATAAAACGTGCAAGCATAGCTTCATTATCCTCTACTAGGCCACATCTAATCAATCCAGTTTGTAATTCTTGATAATATTCCTCTACAGAATTTTTTCCTTGTCTCAAACGCTGTAATTTTTGTAACAATTCACGTTGCTAATAAGGAGGAACCCAGCGAGTACGCATAGCATCTTTTAAAGCAGCCCAAGTAGTTGGAATATTATTAGCATGCAATCTACAATGTTCAGACCACCAAATAGATGCAAAGCCCGTGAATTCACAAACAGCAGCAGTAACACGTCTATTCTCAGGATATTGTAAACATGTAAAACGTTGTTCAGTTTCTAACTCCCAAGTAAGATAAGCATCAGGAATATATCTACCCTCAAACGGCTTAAGATTCAATTTAAGTTTAGGCACATGTTCATCATCGCGTACCTGAGGGGGTGGTTGGTGTCGACCGTGGCGAATGTTGGGACGTGGACGTCCAGCTGGCTGCTCATAGGCCGCTTCCTGTTCCACCTCCTCCTCGTAATCACCCTCGTAGTTGTCGTCCTGGGCGACGTCAGAAGCAGCAGCAGCAGTAGCAGCAACTGCAGCAGTAGGAGGAGCACCAATACCAGCAGCTTGTCCTCGCGGAAACAGAATACGTCGTGCACGTGGTAGTGGCGGTGGCTGTGGCTGTGCTGAAGGTAGGCGTGCGATCAACTCAGTAAACTTGGCGTCGAGCTTGGTGTCGATCATTTTCTCCACGCCATCAATCGCCTCTGTAAATCTGGTCTCGATGTCCTGCACCTGTTGAGACATCATACGTGCAAATTTATCATGTAACTCCTTGTTTGTCATGTTCTCCCAATCGGGTGCATCCCGCGCCACTTCATCATGTGATCCTGGCATGGTTAGCAGAAATAGAAAACACACAGGAATATGATCCTACTTCTACTAATGGGATGGATGTGGGGTGGTGGAAAGCACAAATCCGTCAAGCTTTTCTTACGTTCTTACCGATTCTTACCTAGCAGCAGGTGGTGATGTACAACCAACGGGTCAAAACTCTCAGAGATATGGTAGAGCGATGGCCAGGAGGTGTCAAAACGCACGATGTAGAATATATGTGGAGCTGTAGGAAGGCTGACAAGTATGGTAGGAAAAACTCAACAGTAATCAAAACAGAGATGCAAAGCTGAATAAACACTCAACGTCGGTACTGTGCTGATCCTAGGCTAGACCGTACTAGAGACGCGAGCCTAGAACACCAACGAAAGCACGGCGCGGCACGTAACAACTGTGAAGCACACTGAATTTTTTTTCTCTCTCTCTTTTTTTTTTTTTTTTTTTTTGGAAATCACCCTCTTCTACGTACGACAAAAGATTGGTGAAATCCGACTCTAATCAACTCAAAACTATTCTGGCTACGGGGATATCAGGAACCGTACTGATGGTGGAACTCAACTCGGACTCGTGAGACGTGGTGGTGTATATGGACTCTGCTTGGCGGAACGTGGTGGTGTATCTGGACTCGGATTGGCGGAACGTGGTAGGATGACTACTGGTGCGGCGGCGACGTGGCAAACTGTGATCAGAACTCGAAACTCTAAGGGAACTAGACGCTAAGATCAGCAACTTGACACAACGATGCAACCGTAAATTCAACAAAGCAAGTACTGAAAAGAAAACTGGACAAAGGCTAGGACTGTCTTGGGACGTGATGATCTAACCCTAATTTTTTTTGTTGGCTTTTTCTTGGACTGTAGGTATGAAGAAAAGAGCCAATCTAGACTATGAAAACTGGTAAATCTCACCGAGCAACCTGGAAATCTGATACCACTTGATAGAGGCGAAGGTGTCCCGATGTTTCGATGAGATGGTGGAGATCGATTATGGTGGAGGCAACTTTCACGATCCGACTACGAACGTGCGAAGATGTTGCGCCTTAGCAATCGCTAAACCAACTCTGAGAGGTTATTGATCCCGCGGATGCACGATCAACCTGACCACGAAGGTCTAATTCCTGCAAGCAATCGAAGAACAAGCAAGAACTAAGAATTGCAATCTGGATATTGCGAATATAAGATGAATGATTACGAAAGTTGGGGTTCCAATGAGGTCTTGGCCTGGTCGGATGACACAAACGAAGAGCTCGAAGTAGCGGCTATGGCTAACTTAAATCTAATTAAAACCCAAGTCTAAACGACGCCCTAAGGGCTGTATATATGGGGGAACAGAGGGGATTTTCGTGACCCCTTGGAGGTGGGGTCCGAAAACAACCCTAACTCGGTTTCCCCACACATACGGACTCTAAAAACAGCCTATAATGTGGTATTTCGAAATTACATGGGCCCAGCCCAATATTAAGGTGACGCAGCACCTATAATTGCTCTTGGACGAAAATAATGAAGTGGCATCTCGTGTATTCCGTCCAAGCCTTCATGCATGCCTTATGGTGGCTTCAACGTGCGAAAATCCCCACTGGAAACTCCACTGTACTTTCCCCCGCGCGCACCTTCTTCTCCATTCTTGATCCCGCTCCAATGACCATCCTTCGTGTCCATGCTAGGTCCTTCATTCATAAGCAAAACAAAAGTATCTAATTTAGGCAGCATCATATGTTCATGAACAATAGAAGGATTCGCAAGAAACGAAAGTACCTGATAATTTAGTTGACGTGCACGTGCTCTAGTAACTGGTCCAGTATGTGTAGTTGGTGAGGGTATGGGTGTAACATTAGTAGGGATGTCCTCATCACAACACTCTCCCTCTACATCTATCAATTGATTAATATATGAATAAATTTTATGATCATTTGAATGAGGACTTTATTAGTGTGTCTTGTATCTCGCGAAGACAATTATTCATATTAGTGAGAAACAAGTTAGTTGTTCTCCTTTCATGAATGATATCTCTTATGGTCACATTACGATTATGAATGAGTTATTCTTATATTGATGATAGTTGTTTGATCATTTATAAGAAATATTGTAATGCCAAGAAATATCCAGGCTTAATAATGACACTACAGTTTAAGTCATGAATGGTATGATGATGTCTTAAGATACTTGATCTCTTGACACATACAACCCATGCATTTTAGGTGAGATGACTAAAACCTCGCATTCTGGTAAACGGAATGTGTACTGATTGTTGAGTATCATACATTGTGATGTATCGTATGTCAGCATGTGGTGAAATTTCATTATTTCGTGAACTTCCTATGTGGACTTAGATGAATATTTGTATTCACTAATGAAACATGAGTCTGAAATAATTTGATATGATCAAAATGGATTTCAGAGTAAAGATGGATATTAAATTAACAAGAAAGACAAGTCTCTGCGATTTGATCAAAGTGACAAATGTTTTGAGTTAGTCTTGGGCATAAAGACTTGTGTGAAAGTTGTTCCACAAATTGCAATGTCTTGAGACACTTCAATATGATTGACGGGCCTGAACATTGTGATCATATTCTATCGAAAAGTGTATGGTCTAAGTTATCTCTTACCAAGTTACGTTATTATTGTTTAGATTTATTAATTTAATATGCAAACACTCACTTCAGCATAGGGAACCATCTGAGTTCGTGGAAACCAACACTATATATGTCATGGAGTGTTGTGGTTTCTAGGAAGCTTGATTTATGTAAGATAAATTATATTTGTAGTATATCCTTAGAAAACTATGGATGCATCTTCCACAACTAGAACCAAAAGGAGAAAAACTTGTATTGCTATGTTTGGTGTTTGTCAAGAATTGTTCTTGATAAATGTGGTAATGGAAGAAAAGTGAAAGTTCAACCAAGGTAATTGACCTTGCCTCCATATGTCAGAGTAGTGCAACGGAATATGTTCTGGAAGCGAAGCTCTACAATAAGAGGAGAAACTAATGATAATGATCATGATCTTCTGATGGGAGCTTTTACTGAGAAGGTAGGATTCAAGAATATATATATTTGCCCCTGGTGCAAAATGATATTCATGATTCACTTGTCATGTTAATGGAACAAGACATTCCTATGAACTACAAAGAAGCGATGGTGGACCTAAGTACGAGATATGACTATGAGTCATGAAATACTATGTTGAGTTACATTTAAGATTGCTTGAATCTCATCAAGTAAGGAGGTTACTTGATATACACAATAACTTCAGAGTTATGAGGAATAAATGTGAACATCAAAGGGACGTCAAGATTGGTTTGTCACAAAGATGTTTCTGACAAATTCAATGGGCTGACTACAATGTGTAGCAATGCTTGAGTCAAAGGGATATTCACTACGATTGATCCATGATTGTTATCAATACCGTGACTTCCTCAAATCCTGTATTTGAAGAAGTGTTGTAATTGGTACAACAAGAAGGTTTTGGAAAAAAACATATGGATACTAGTGTCTCGTAAACTGAATTCTCATTTTGATGGATGATCAAAGGATTTTGGACTTAACCAAAATATCGAGGAAACATGCATTTGCATGAAACTGAGTGGGATCTGAATAGTTTCCTGAAACTTAATATGTAGACGACATATTTTGGGTGGGATCTATGGGAGTATTATCCTAGACTTATATGTAAATGACATATTTGAGTAGGAGCCATGTGGTTAGTATCCTGAACTTAATATGTGTCTGACATATCTAAGTGGGAGCCATGTGGATGTTATCCTTGTCTTATATGTGACCGACATATTTGAGTGGGAGCAATATGAGTGTTATCCTATAACTTAATATGTGCATGACATATTTGAGTGGGAGCATGATAACATTCTCATATATGGATAACATATTATGAATGGTGCAGTTGGTGTTAATGATTATTTGAATCTTTCATAAATGAAGATGAATAAGTATTAAGCATTGAAGATCTATTAAGATAGATATGTGTTCAATAACATTGAGTCGTACTACTTTCCTGGATAAGATTCTGAAGAAGTTCAGAATGGGACAAGTCAAGAAGTGGTCCTTACTTGTATATCCAAGAGAAGTGTTGAGTTAATCTCAGTACAAGAACAATGGTTAATTGTTAATGAAAGAAATGGATGTGTTGGATCCTCTATGCCTTTGTCATAGGTTCTTTCATATAAAACCAGAGTTATGTACTCGACGTAATGTGACCCAAGTTCTTAGTAGTAAGAACATGTTGTGATATGATTTATGAGTAAATCATTGAACAAAGAGTTAAGTTTATCCTTCAGTGTCTGAAGAAACTGAGGATACATCTCAAATTTTTAAAGGATAGTGGACTTGACCATAAATGTTATGCTGGTTCAAGTTTTTGACACTAACCTAGAAAATTGAGATATCATACTAATGAATGCCTAAGTTGAAAGAAACATTGTTAGACATCAAAGTTGCATACAATGCACTAAGGATTGAATCTACATTGATGTGGCTGCTTTAGAAGTAGCAGGAGTTATATTATGGCTTAAGAAGTTTGACTTCAGATTGAGTGAGTTTCAAGTGTGCATGACTATAGGAAAGTCCGCGTGACCCACCGGATGTCATTGCAATGACACAAAAAACGAAGTCTCACTTCACCGCCAAATATATATACCTCATCACTATAGTGGATAATGAAGGAATGTCAAATTAGGTGACATTATGATTTGCAAAAGGACATACGGTTCTGAATGGTACCCAAACCGTTGATACAACCTCTTCCACGGGCAAGCATGATCAATAAGGAGTTATGATCCAGAGAAAATGCAACTAGATTATTTGTACTCTAGTGCAAGTGGGAGACTGTTGGGAATGTGCCCTAGAGGCAAATAAAATATGTTTTATCGAGCATATTCCATTAGTTCATAATACGTTTGATACTATGTTATAACTGTATTAAGCGGAAACATTAATACAGGTGTGGTATACAAACAACCAGGTCCCTAGTCAACCCTAGTATACTAGTCCATTGGGCGATTGATGATCAAGGTTTCCTGATCATGAGACAATGGCGTCTGTTGACAATGGAGTCGTATCATTGGATAATGATATGATGGACATACACCCACCAGAAGTGTTGCGATGTGATCAAGTCACATAGTTCGACATTGCGATAACTATAACGTAGTGACCAGATCCTTTGACCGTAATGATCATACGTAATTGTCATCTATGAGGAGACTTTGATTTGTATCCCATCGCCTGAATGAAATATGCTGGCCATAACGGTACACTTTGGGTATGCCGAAATAGATGGTTGATGAGTATGCAAATAGATCAAAGCGAGATTTGTCCATCCGTGTGAAGGATAGGTACTCTGGGCCCACTCGGTGATGTTACATCATGAAGTTTGCAAACGTGTGACTAGGTCACGGAGTTGTAATATCACGAGAACGAGTAAACTTGTTTGTTGAGAACGAAGACGAACTAGGTATATTGGATACCGATGATCAAACCTCGGACAAGAAAAGTACCATAGGACAAAGGGAACAGACACACGGTTAACGGATCCAACAGTGATTGAAGTTCATTCGATGGAAGCGCAGGGGCTATCAAGGATTGTAACCAGTTCTAATTGATTAGTCATTGATCAATGAGAATTTTCTCGATCATGTGCTGCTGTTTCCCGGACCGTAGGGTGTTACACTTAAGGGTACTCGATGCAGTAAGGATTGATTCGGGATCACCGGAGAAATTGGAGAGAACACCGGAATTGTTCCGATGAAGGCCGAAAGTTGTTCCGGGTATTTTGAAAGGTTCAAAATATATTTAATAATGTTTAATATATGTTTTATTATGTAATTATCTGAATTAAATATTAAAAGGTATTTAAATATAATTAAAAGGCATATGGGCCTCATAGGGCCCATGTAGGGGGAGAGGGAGTCCTCCCTCATGGGCCATGGCGCCATAGAGGGGCCCACCGCCTTTATTCATGGCGCACCCCCCTCCCTTGGGATTAGTCCCACCCCGGAAGTGGAGGGGGGGGTGGCACCCCCCCTTGGCCTATATAAGGAGGGGTAGAGGTGCCCTTTTAATCATGATATTTTTGAGATAAGTTCTCATCTCTCTCTCCCTCCTTTCTCCTTCCTCGAGTGGACTCCCCTTGTTTGGAGTCTACACTTGGTTGGGGATTTCTCCACTAAACGCACGCCGTCGTGCTGCTGGAATCGGGATCCGAATCCATCTTCTTTCCGCTGCTCTACTGGTTCGGAGCCCGGAGGGACGTCGGGTATACTGTATGTGTATAATCCCGCGAGGCACTACACTTGTGGTGCTACTTCGTTGTCGTGGCCGTATCGCGAGGTCTTCATCGACAACGTTCCGACGGGGACGTAATCCCGTCATCGGTCTACAAGGATCGGGTGGCTACAGGAGTCATCATGGATCTGCGCGGCATCGGGGATTGCCGGTACGACTACACCAACCACATTCATGCGGGAACGTTTCCCGCTTAACGGACTACATACTGGTATGTGATCTATTTCTGTCCGTTACTTGCATCAGCATAGCATAGGTCTTGGGTATGGGTCTTGTAGGTTATGAAAATTTTTTGTTTTCTGCCCCGAACCCCAACAGTTGTCCTGGAGGCGGCCTGGCGAGTTGGGCCGAGGAGGCCGGAGGGAGTTGGGCCGGCCCACCTGGGGGCATCTCCAACCGACCGGGAGGACGAGCGGCCGGCTCGAGCGGCCACCGGCGGCGGCGCTCGCTGTGCTCCGACGAGGGGGAGCTAGGCGATGGAGGAGGCCGGCGTGGGGCGGATCCGCGGCGGATCTCTCTGGATCCGGCCGGTCTGGCGGCGATGGAGAGGTGCAGGGAGCCGGCGGTTGCTCCTCGGGCGCGACCGAGAGCTCCCCCATGGACGCCGGCGGTTGAACCTGCGAGGGGAGGGAGGACGCGGCTGTGAGGAGAAAGAAGAGGAGAAGGGGTGCAGCGCGAGAAGGAGGAGGATACCGGGGCGGCGCCGCTGCTGCCGGCGGCCTAGCCGGAGGCGGTGGCGCGAGCTCCTCGGGCGTGAGCCGGCTGCACGGAGGAGGAGGGATTGGAGAGAAAAAAAGGGGTTGACGTGGCGGCCTCTGGGCCGTCGGATCGCCAGATCTGACGGTTTAGAGCGCCTGGGGCTGATGTTTCAGATCTAAGGGGCTAGGTTGCGAAAATTGGAGCTATTGTGAGGGGGTGGCTGCAATTTTGTGGCTAGGGAAACCCTAGAAAGGGGTGGGAGTGTGGTGGTCTTTATATAGCCCAAGTGGCTGGCAGTTTGCAAAAACATCCCCGGTTTTTCTCTTGCGCGCGCGGTGTTTACGTTTCTGACCGCCGGGGGTCCGTGGGACCTCCGTTTCGGGTAAAACTTCAAACTGCGGGATCAGCAGGTCGAGCCGGTGGCGTTCACCTAGCGCTGGAACCTTGACGAGAACACTTTCCGGCGCGCTATAAAAATAACCCGTTTCATTATTAAATGGGGTTTTCATTCCGTTGGTTGTGGTTGGTCTCGTGCGGTTTTCGCGACGGTGATCGGGCGAAAACCGGTGTCGCAAAGGTCGAGTGTCAGGGTTGAAAGGGTCGGTCTCCGTCCGGTACGAGATAAGAGGGGCGAAATTAATCGCCGATCGATAAATCCATGATGCAAACACCGCAAACAAATCAGACAATCAAACAATTCACACCGAAAACAATTTTTATTTTTTGTGAAATCTGGGCTGTTACAAAAGTTGAGTTGTCAATTCAACCGCACCTGAAATACACTTGATTGCAAGGAATTATTAGTAGCAATGGTGATATGGAAGTGATGGTGGCAACGGAAATAGTGGCGGTGAAACGGCGAACGTAAAACAACAAAAGTAAACAACTAGTAACCAGCATGATTGAAACACTGTAGGCTACGGAGATGGATGGTTGGGTGCTGCTTGGATGAGAGTGAACATGTAATAGATTCTAACACGGGGCAAGGCACACAGAAAACAAGGATCATGTAGGAAATTTCAAACATTAGGCATGCATCCCAAGGTAGTTGTACGTGCTTGCAATAAGAACTTGCACAACATCTTTTGTCCTACCATCCCGCTACGAATGGGGCCAAAAGGAACTTATGGAGATTAAGGTGCTCCTATCAAAGAGCACCGGAACAAAGCACTAACACTCAACGGATACATGAAATCCTCAAATTATAGTCCATCCCCTTTGGTGTCCCAAGTTGTCACCATTGGGATCGCCAGTTCCGGACTATAATAGCTGCATACAACTCATAGATAGGATCAAGAACACAAATAAACTCATGAAAACACAAGTGGTTCAGATCTGGAAACATGGCACTAAGGCCCAAAGTGACAAGCATTAAGAGCAACAAGTTGTAGCAAAGATGATAAACACCAAAGTAGATGGTAGGCAACATGCCCCCAACAATCTGACGAACTATTACATGATCTAACTCATCCAATCCCTACCATCCCCTTTGCCTACAGCAGGGAATTACTCACACATGAAAGGAGAAGTCATGAAGGGATGATGGAGTGGCGATGGTGATGCCGATGGAGATGAACTCCCCTCACCGAAGGCCAAAGTAACCTCCAGATTAGCCCTCCCGGAGAAGAACAGAGGGTGGCGACAGCTCCACAACGAGAATTGGGAAAACTACTTGATACGTCCTAAACGTATCTATAATTTCTGCTTGCTCCATGCATGTTTTGTGTGATATTTCTATGATATTGATACACCTTCATACACTTTTGATCATATTTGGACTAACCTATTAACTCAGTGCACCACAGTGCCAGTTTCTGTTTTCTGCAGTTTTTGTATTTTAGGTTTTCCCATTACTTAAAGTGCTAGAAAAATTCCAAAAAATATATATAAAAAATAAGCGTTCCAGAAGCTTCCTTACGCCCGAAGGAGAGCCAGAGGGGCCCCACCAGTCGTCGAGGCGGCCTGTGGGTGCAGCCTAGGGGTAGGCCGCATCGGGTACCCGCCTGGACCCCATAGGCACCGCCTCGGACTCCCCCTTGGACTTTATCTTTACTCGCGTCGCGAAAAACCTGATTCTAGAACCCTTTTCCCCAGAAGAAATTCCGATCTCCACCGCCATCGCCAACAAGTTTTGGGGGACCAAATTTCCTGTGTCGACACCCTGCCGGGACGGGGAAGTGCGCCGGATTCATCTCCATCGACGTTGCTTCCTCCTTCCATGATGCGGGAGTAGTTCCTCCTCGGGGATGAGGTTTCTACCAGTAGCTATGTGGTCTTCTCTCTCTCCCATGATGTGATCTTGATTGTGATCATAGGCTATGTTAATCTAGGATGATCCCATGATGTTTGCCCTCCTTCTATGTATTGGATTGATGTACTCACTTGATCTTATCTAGTATAATCCCCGAGACCATGGTGACAGCGGTCTATTGGACATGGGTTAGAAGAATATTTTCATGAGTGATTTCCTCTTTTGTGTGTGCATTGAAGATTGTGAGGCTCTTGGTGCTTGTCTTTGACTATCCTTTAGATATGTTGTGGTGATTGTGGTACTCTCTTGGGATGGCCGCGGTAACATTGGAAAATCCATAGATGCGAACTACAAATTCTCAGGTGTGCTTTTGTAGACCTACACAATTCTCGTCCTCTCTTGACCACAAAGGAATGACCTCTGAGTACGTATCCATTGCATGTTTTATGGGAAATATCATGTGATTAGACTATGTTAATGTTGTTTGGAGTTGCCACTAGTGAAAGTATGAAGCCTAAGCCTTATTTCCACCATTCCAATACCATTTGCGCTCACGTTTACTACTTGTTTGCTTGCTGCACTTTTTATTACGATTTATATTACCTTGCTTTGCTACACCTATCACCCATATTTTACCATCTCTTCGCCGAACTAGTGCACCTATACAACTCCTAGTTGTATTAGGTGTGTTGGGGACAAAAGAGACTTCTTGTATCTTAATTGCAGGCTTGCTTGAGAGAGACCATCTTCAACCTCTACTTCCCTGGGTTCGATAAACCTTAGGTCATCCACTTGAGGGAAATTGTTGTTTTCCTACAAACCTCTGCGCTTGGAGGCCCAACATAGTCTACAAGAATAGAAGTGTGTGTAGAAATCAAGCTATTTCTGGCACTGTTGCCGGGGAAGTAAGTGTTTTAACGTATATCTTTAGATCTTGCAATTAAATCTTTTTGTTTCTTGTTCCTAGTTTCACTAGTTAGGCTTATGGAAAACCGCACTCTTAGTTCGTTGCTTGGGGAAGGCCGGTTTACCACACCCGTCGTAGAGAAGTCTCCTCCACCTACTGAATGTATCCCGTTCCAAATACCACTTGGGATAATTGAAATAATTAGGAATGATTGTTATGTGATAGAGGCGAAGGTGTCCCGATGTTTCGATGAGATGGTGGAGATCGATTATGGTGGAGACGACTTTCACGATCCGACTACGAACGTGCGAAGACGTTGCGCCTTAGCGATCGCTAAACCAACTCCGAGAGGTTATTGATCCCGCGGATGCACGATCAACCTGACCACGAAGGTCTAATTCCTGCAAGCAATCGAAGAACAAGCAAGAACTAAGAATTGCAATCTGGATATTGCGAATATAAGATGAATGATTACGAAAGTTGGGGTTCCAATGAGGTCTTGGCCTGGTCGGATGACACAAACGAAGAGCTCGAAGTAGCGGCTATGGCTAACTTAAATCTAATTAAAACCCAAGTCTAAACGACGCCCTAAGGGCTGTATATATGGGGGAACAGAGGGGATTTTCGTGACCCCTTGGAGGTGGGGTCCGAAAACAACCCTAACTCGGTTTCCCCACACATACGGACTCTAAAAACAGCCTATAATGTGGTATTTCGAAATTACATGGGCCCAGCCCAATTTTAAGGTGACGCAGCACCTATAATTGCCCTTGGACGAAAATAATGAAGTGGCATCTCGCGTATTTCGTCCAAGACTTCATGCGCAACTTATGGTGGCTTCAAAGTGCGATAATCACCACTTGAAGCTCCATTGTCCTTTCTCGCGCGCGCACCTTCTTCTCCATGCTTGATCCCGCTCCAATGACCATCCTTCTTGTCCATGCTAGGTCCTTCATTCATAAGCAAAACAAAAGTATCTAATTTAGGCAGCATCATATGTTCATGAACAATAGAAGGATTCGCAAGAAACGAAAGTACCTGATAATTTAGTTGACGTGCGCGTGCTCTAGTAACTGGTCCAGTATGTGTAGTTGGTGAAGATGTGGGTGTAACATTAGTAGAGATGTCCTCATCATCCTCCCCTTCTTGAATTGAAGTCGTCCTCGACGGAAGCTCATTATCTTCTCCCAAATAAGGTTTCAAATCTGCAATGTTAAATGTGGGACTAACCCCAAAATCTGCAGGTAGCTCAAGTTTATATGCATTATCATTAATTTTCTGTAAAACCTTAAAGGGACCATCAGCTCGTGGCATTAACTTAGACTTGCGCAAATCAGGAAACCTATCTTTACGTAGATGTAACCAAACAAGATCTCCTGGTTCAAACACAACATGCTTTCTACCCTTATCACCAGCAAGCTTGTATCTAGCATTCATTTTCTCAATGTTTTCTTTAGTTAACTCATGCATTTTTAAAATCAATTCAGCACGTTGCTTAGCATCAAAATTAACCTTCTCCGAAGATGGAAGAGGCAGCAAATCAATAGGTGCACGAGGTAGAAAACCATAAACAATCTCAAAAGGGCACATTTTAGTGGTAGAATGAAATGAACGATTATAAGCAAATTCAATATGAGGTAAACATTCTTCCCACATTTTCAAGTTACTCTTTAAAACAGCCCTAAGCATAGTAGACAAAGTCCTATTGACTACTTCAGTTTGTCCATCAGTTTGGGGATGACAAGTAGTACTAAAAAGTAGTTTAGTCCCCAACTTAGCCCATAAGCATCTCCAAAAATGGCTAAGAAACTTAGTATCACGATCCGAGACAATAGTATTTGGCACACCATGTAAGCGAATAATCTCACGAAAGAATAAATCAGCAACATTAGCAGCATCATCGCTTTTATGACATGGTATAAAATGTGCCATCTTAGAAAATCTATCCACGACAACAAATATGCTATCCCTCCCGTTCTTTGTTCGAGGCAAGCCTAAAACAAAGTCCATGGATATGTCCTCCCACGGAACACTAGGTACAGGTAAAGGCATGTATAAACCATGAGGATTGAGTCGTGACTTAGCTTTTTGACATGTAGTGCAGCGAGCAACAAAACGCTCAACATCCCGTCTCATCTTTGGCCAAAAGAAATGTGTAGCAAGTACGTCCTCCGTCTTCTTCACGCCAAAATGTCCCATTAATCCTCCTCCATGCGCCTCCTGCAACAACAAAAGACGAATAGAGCTAGCTGGAATGCATAGCTTGTTAGAACGGAACACAAACCCATCATTAAGCACAAACTTGTTCCATGTTCTACCCTCTCTACAATTCTGCAAAACATCTTTAAATTCTGCATCATGTACATATTGATCTTTGATTGTCTCTAAACCGAATATCTTGAAGTCAAGTTGGGAAAGCATAGTATAACGACGAGACAAAGCATCAGCAATAATATTATCTTTCCCCTTCTTGTGTTTAATGACATAAGGGAAAGTCTCAATAAATTCAACCCACTTAGCATGTCTACGATTAAGTTTTGCTTGACTTCTTATGTGTTTCAAAGATTCATGATCAGAATGTATAACAAATTCTTTGGGCCATAAATAATGTTGCCAAGTTTCTAATGTCCGAACAAGAGCATATAATTCCTTATCATAAGTAGAATAGTTCAGACTAGGCCCACTCAATTTTTCAGAAAAGTATGCAACAGGTTTAGCATCTTGTAATAACACACCTCCCAAACCAATACCACTAGCATCGCATTCAAGCTCAAAAGTCTTATTAAAATCAGGAAGTTGGAGCAAAGGAGCATGTGTTAACTTATCTTTCAATACCGTGAAGGCTTCTTCCTGTGCGGTACCCCAAGTAAAAGGCACATCCTTGCGTGTAAGATCATTGAGAGGGGCAGCAATGGTGCTGAAATCTCTCACAAAACGCCTATAGAATCCAGCGAGGCCAAGAAAACTCCTCGTTTTTTACATGAGTTGCCTTTCGGCAGTAGTGTCGATATTGGGTTGATGGGGCAAAAGTGTTAGTGGGTAATCTAAGGGTAGAAGAGGCGTAGATTTGCCACCTTCCACGGGTTTCCCAGGTCTTCACCAGTCTTCGGGTTTTTCAGTCTATAGGCTCCACACCCTATTACTTCTATTATTTAGGGTTCTTCCCACTGGGGGCGAGCTTGTGAAATTTTTCTTGTATGAGCCGCTGAACAAGGTGTCCTTCACTGAAAATTCTTGTTTGGAGTAGGCTTCTTTGGTAGGTGCGCAGTTTGTCTTGATATCCTTCTGACCGTGCGAGGGTTAAGTCTCTTGCTTCATCCGCCACATCCTTGTCGTCTTCAAGTGCATCGTCTGCCTCTCCTTCTTCGTATCCCCATGCGGGGAGCGCGGAACTTGAGGTCATGTGGGAGTACTTCCTCTGCTACGTACACCATGAAGAAAGGTGTGTATTGGGTTGAGGGGTTAGGTGTGGTGCGCAGGCTCTAGAGGACGGCAGACAACTCTTCTATTCAGTTACCTGCGGCTTGCTCGAGTGGTGCGAGGAGCCGCTTTTTGATGCCGCCACATCCTAGTCCGTTTTCATTCTCGACTTGTCTGTTGGATTGTGGGTGTGCGGCTGATGCGTAGTAGATCTTGATGCCCGGTTCATGGTAGAAGTTTTGGAAATCTGCCGCTGTGAAGTTTGTGCCATTGTTAGTGATGATGTTGTGCGGTACGCCGAACCGAAAGATGATTGACTTGATGAAGTTTACTACCGTGAGGGCTGTCGAGCAGGTGATTGGGACCGCTTCAATCCACTTGTTGAACTTGTCGACTTCTACCAGGAGGTATGTTCGACCGCCCTTCGAATATTTCTTGAGTGGACCAACCATATCGAGTCCCGATGTTGCAAAGGGCTAGGATAGTGGTATGGTTTTGATTTCTGACGCTAGCGTGTAAGGCATGGTGGCGAATTTTTGACAAGCGATGCAGCACCGCACGATGTCTTCCTCTTTTCACATTCCAGTTGGCCAGTAGAAACCTGTTCGGAAGGCTTTAGCCACCAGGGCGCGGTGATACGTCCCAAACGTATCTATAATTTCTGCTTGCTCCATGCATGTTTTGTGTGACTTTGCCATGTTTTGCTTGAACTTTCATACACTTTTGAACCAATTTGGACTAACCTATTAACTCGGTGCACCCAGTTGCTAGTTTCTATTTTCTGCTATTTTTGTATATTAGGTTTTTCGGCCATTAAATGTGCTCCAAAAATTCCGGGAAAAATATATAAAAAATCAACGCAACAGAAGCTTCCGGAATCACCAAGAGAGGGAAGGGGGGCCACCACCAGGCAGCCAGGAGGGCAGGTGGCGCGGCCCCACCCTGGGTCGTGCCAGGGACCCTCCTGACTGCCTCGTGGGTCCCCTCGACGCCCCCTTCGCCTATATTCACCCCTCGGGTTAGAAACCCCTAATACAGACTCCTTTTTCGCGATCTCGCCTCTGTTCCGCCACCGCCGCCATTTCTAGATCGGGGCTGCCTGGAGAAGCTGCTCCGGCACCCTCCAGGGAGAAGCTACCCCCTCCGGGAGACCCTCCATAGCCATGGACGCCTCCCGTATGTACCGTGAGTAGTTTCCCTTGGACCATGGGTCCGTGACCAGTAACTATGTGATCTATCTCTCCCCCTTTTTTTCTTCCACTTTTGAGTCCTCGTGAGCTGCCTTACATGATTGAGGCATCTATGTAATTTCTGTTGTTTCTATGTTAAGTTTGTTGGGATCTGATGGATTATGAGACTATGTTCAGATTGTGATGAGTAATATATTTGGTTCTTCTCTTTTATATTTTGTTCTTGAGTAAATTCTTGCATGTTCTCCGTTGCTGTATTTGCTTTGGCCAAGTATTTTATTTGCAACTCCAAGAGAGAGCGTTATGCTCGATTGTGGGTTCAGCCCCTTGATGTCTAGCTTGAGTGAAAGAAACATGAGACTAGGGGATGTGTTGTTGCCACCAGGGATAAAACAACGGTGCTTGTACCTGCGGGTGCAAGGATTGTTTACTTTACACATAATTCTTTTAATGCAGTTGTCTGTTTCTTTGAGTTTACACTTTGGGTGGGATTCACAACTTAATACCAGCAAGATGTTCGGGATAGATATCTCAAGGTGGATGATTAGTGAGTAGATGCAGTTGGATTTCTGTCTACTTGTCTTGCTGTATTGCCATACTTCTGATCCTCTAACTTTCTTTGCAGCATAATTAGCATTGCGGTGCGTTTATAATTCTGTCAGTTGCCCAGTTGTAATTTTTTTACCTAGCTTAGCTATTTTATCGTCTTTTGGGTGAGAGACATCACTAGTAAACATCATGGGACCCCAGTCTATATTTCCACCATTATTTATCGCTTTATTTAGTTTTCGTTGCAATCACCACTATAATTTTTCCCCTTGTGTTTGAGCCTTTGTAAACGATAAGGTCGGCACAACCTCTTTGACTCGTTGGGAGCAATGTTACTTGTTGTGTGTGCAAGTCCAGGTTAAGCAAGTGATCCTTGTCAGACGGCACATCACTTGTCTCACCACCTACCTGTCGTCCTTGGAGTCCTACTGGTCCGATAAATCTTAGAGTCCTTGTGTGAGGGAAATTGCTTCTAGACTACATCCTTACCTTCCACTTTGGGTAGTCAACAAGGAGCACTACTTCAATGCCATCAAAGGAATTTCTGGCGCCGTTGCCGGGGACTCAAATCTTCAAGATAGGGGAGTTGCACACTATCTTTTACCTTTTCTTTTTAGTCTTGTTAGTTTACTTTCTAGTTTTTGCCTTCGAGTCTTTTATCAAAAACCACAAAAAAAAGTTGATTTGTTCTTGTTTGCTGCTGTTACTATGGGTTCACTGAAAACACCAAGTTGTGTGCATTCACTAGTCACAACAACAATGACTTTATTAGCACTCCTATTACTCCACCTTCCACTTCATCATCTTCATATGAAATCAAACCTGCTTTGCTAAACCTTGTTATGGAAGAACAATTCTCAAGTGTTGGAGATGCATCTGCTTTGCACTTAAATAATTTTTTTGAGCTTTGTGATATGCAAAAGTACAAAGAAGTAGATGGGGATATTGTTAAAATTAATATATTTCCTTTCTCCTTGGAGGAGGAGCTAAAGTGTGGCTTCAATTCTTGCCTAGGAATAGCATAGATTTTTGGGACAAGTGCAAGGATGCTTTTATTGGGAAGTAGTACCCACCTGCTAAGATTATCAAGTTTAGAAGTAACATTATGAATTTTAAACAACTGGATAATGAACACGTTGCCCAAGGTTGGGAATGCATGAAATATCTTGTTAAGAATTTCCCTACACATGGTTTGACTACTTGGATGGCTATCTAGACTTTCTATGCAGGATTGAACTTTACCTCGCTGAATCTGTTGGACTCGGCCGTGGGAGGAACCATTATGTCAACCACACTTGGTGCTTCGACGAAGCTATTGGACGGGATGATGAAAAATTATTCGCAATGGCACACCGAGAGAGATCAAACAGGTAGGAATGTAAACTATGTTGAGGAGATCTGCTCTTTAAATGAAAAGGTTGACATGATCATGTCTTTACTTACCAAGCAAGCTCCTATTGATCCTCATGATGTTCCTTTAAATTCTTTGGGTGCTCAATAAAGAGAGCAAGTTGATGTTAATTTTATTTCTAGGAACAACTTTAATAATAATGCTTATAGGAGTAATTTTGTTAGCAATAATTCTAGAACGTTCCTATCCAACAACTATGGGAACAACAACACCTATCCTAGCACCGAAAACTCCACTTCTGAATTAGAGATCATGCTTAAGGACTTTATCACTTCTCAAAAAGCCTTCAATAAGAGTGTAGAAGATAATCTAGAAAAACTAGATAGCCTCTCATTGAAGGTATACAACATGGCTCATGATGTAGAGATGCTTAAAATTAGAATCTCTCCTCTTTAGGAAAGGAAAGCTACACCCATGAATGCTATTCAAGTGCAAATTAATGAGAACATTAGAATGCTAGCCAAACTTAAGGATTGATGGGCTAGAGAAAATGAAGAGGAAGATAGGATTAAGGGCCTTCCTACACACAATAATATTGCTACTATACATGTTGAGGATCACAAAAATTTAGCACCCAACACATCCCTACTCCCAATGGACCTATTAATGGTGATGCTAATACCTCAACTTTAAGACAACAAGGGCACATGAACTTAGATACTACCAAAAGAATGAGCTTAGATGACATCACCACCACTTTAATTAATGGTAGTGATCTTGATTTTGATAATTGTGGTCTTTCTGAAGTTATCACTTTTTTGCAAAGAATGGCTAAAGACCCCCACACTAGCACACTTAAAATTGCCTCCACCGACCATATTACTAATGCTCTTATCAAAGCTAGGGAGGAGAATCTCAAGTTAGAGACTTCTATTCCTAGAAAGATAGAATATGGTTGGGATCCTATGGTAAAAATTAAATTGAATAATTTATCTTCTTTGCTTTATGTGATGTTGGATCTAGTGCCTTCGTTATGCCCAAAAGAATGTATGATATGCTTGAAAACCTTTTGATCCATGTTCTTTTGTTGTTCGTCTTGTTGATTCATCCATAAAGAAACCTTTAGGGAGGATTTATGATGTCCTTATTGTTGTCAATGATATTATATTCCCGTTGATTCTCTTTTCATGGACATTGTGTGTGATCCCTCATGTCCAATTATTTTGGGACGTCTTTTCTCCGCACCGTTGGTGCTATCATTGACATGAAAGAAGGGACTATTAGACTCCAATTCCCCCTCAAAAAGGGAATATAACACTTCTCTCGAAAGAAGATTAAGTTACCTTATGAGT
Source organism: Bromus sterilis (assembly GCA_950022295.1). NCBI lineage: Eukaryota > Viridiplantae > Streptophyta > Magnoliopsida > Poales > Poaceae > Bromus > Bromus sterilis. The sequence continues at coordinate 239,709,897 of OX465596.1, forward strand.
TTGTTACATGGGCAAGTTATTCTTTTGGATTTGATAAAACCTGATCTTTTTGCATCATGCCTGATAAAAGGCATAAAAGAAAGCGCTTATTGGAAGGCAACCCAAGATAAAAGGCATAAAAGAAAGCGCTTATTGTATCTTTATTTTCAAGATTTGTGCCATGTTTTAGCCTCCGATTGCAAGAAAGTTCGAAATTTGTGACATGTTGTCCAGAAACAGATTATGTTTGCTTGACGGAAAATTCACGATAAATCACCAGATAATTTTTTTGATCTGAATATTTTATACAGCATGCTCTATACAGTTAGCATTCTGGCATCTGTTCTGAGTTTTTTGATTTGAGTTGCAGAAGTACCCCAAAAAAATATTTACTACATGCTGGTATGTTTTTCACAAATGCTGCCACGTTTTACGTTTTCGTCATTTTGCAAATCTTAAGCTTGCTTTTTCTTTGCAATTTTTTTTGGCAATCACGATAAACAGTAGCTCGTCATGAAAATATTTATTTCAAGTGGACAAAAAAATTATTTTATTATGGGTACTAACCACTCTAATCAGCTTATGATGACTTTCGTATGAAGGGAGTTTTCAAGTATGCGATGGAAGATGATGAAAGAAGATCCGGGAGTGTCAAGCGCTCAAGCATGGGGATTCCCCCATGCACCCCCAAGAAATATCCAAGGATACTCAAGCCTCTCTTTACTTTTTAGTTTCTTTTAGTTTTGCTTGCTGTTCATAACAAGTTGGACTCTATCCTTCATTTTTTTTGGAGAGAAACAAGCTCCACTCCACCCTAGAACACAACATAGTCTCGCGTGATTATCTTTCTTTTTGTGTGTGTTCTTTATCTTCTCTTAGTTGATGTCATGCTTAGCTCTTAGTTTTCATGCTTAACTTTTTAAGAGTTTTTATTTAGGTTTCTTTTGGAACTCTCTTGAGTTATCATGCGTATCTTGTTTAGAGAGTTGGCCTGTTGCGCTGAGTTGTGTGTCTTGAATGAGTAGGTAATTAAGGTTGCTATTATAAGTATAGTAGTAACTTGAAAAAGTTTTGAGGTATTGATTTGAGTAATGTTTGGACTTTTGGTGACAAGAGCTTGATCCTATTAGTGATAGATGTCGTATTTTGGGCAATCTGTGTTTATTTTCGAAAACTACAAAAATTAGTCGAGAACTCTAGCTACTAGATGGATCGCTAACCTATGGAGAGGTTGGAATATATAGAGTACCCTCATGTATCATGGGTCGAGGATGAACAAGGATAACCAAACCCCCATACACTCCTCCTTGGGGTACTTGTGTCTTTGTGAACCTCCTGATTAGATAGAGAGGTACCAATAATAAGTGCATGAGTTCTTTGGACTAATGCGAGTATTCGATTAATGGAACTTCCGCCTTCCATATTTTTCTAGCCCTTATCACGACTACATGACGAGCTAGTATGATTGCATATTCTGCTACACTTGCAGAGGTATATATTTGCATACATCATGATAGTTTTCATCTTTCTTTGTGTTGAGTACTTCTTGTAAAGTGTGAAGATCTTATTTATATTCTTGTAAAATATACAGTGTTTCCCTTAAGTGAGGAAAAGATCCCAAAGAGGAAATAATAAAGATCTCAAAAGAGGACAAATTAAAAGATCCCAAAGAGGAAAATTGAGAGATAAATAGAAAGAGCCAATGAGGCCTCCAAAACACAAAAAATAGAAAAAAATAAAGAGAAAAAATAAATAAAAATAGAGAAGGGGGAAACACTACTATTCCTTTTGAAAGATCCACACTCGTACTTCTAGTCATATTTGAACTCCATACAGATTATCATTCATGCATAACTATGTGGGGATCCTTACAGTTTATAACATTTCTTGCATATTTCAAGGGTGAGCCTCCTCAAATGAGTTATATCTCTTCATGAGCAAGAAAGTTGGATGCACTCCCACTAGTTCCATTGGAGAGCTTACCTTAGCTCATATGCGCATCCGTTGCATGGCAATCCATACTCCGCACATCATATCTATCATTTGGCTTTCTCTCACCTAAGATTGTCCTCATTGATGTGAGACTTTCAGAATTTTTTGTCTTCCTTTACCATCATTTTTCTCTTAGCCATCCTAAGTGCCAACATATCTTGCTCGCGCTCATCCATTGCATTAGTGCTCAAAGTCAAAAGGGAGAGGATCAGTTTCACTTGTGCCTGACTAGTGGTCCGGGGACGAGTCAAAATAAGATTTCGAAGGAGACCAAGTGTGAAGTTTTAGTATATTGAATTCTCAATTAAACTATATCGTACTTTTATGCACTAAACCCATCTCCCACTTCTTGCACGCAAACACCATCTTCCCCACGGACGACGCCAATTGACGAGGATCGGCCTCGGCAAATCCCATGGTAAGGTACCCTGGGTTTAGATCATAGAGAGGAGCTGCAGGTTGGCGATACTCGTCGTCTAACAGGAGACAGGGATTTACCATGGTTCATGGCCCTCGATCGGTGAAACCCCTACTTCCTGCACTTTTGTATTATCATGGAGGCGATTACAGTGGTGGTTGAGGCGAGATTGCTCGGGACCGGAGGTGTTCCTACGTTGACGAAATAGTCATCAAAACCGAGAAATCCGCCTCACTGATGAAAGACTTGGAGGAGACATTCACAAACCTCTGCACCTACCAGATGAAACTAAACCCGGATAAATGCACCTTTGAAGTACCCACTGGAAAACTCTTGGGATACATTATATCTGAAAGAGGCATCGAGGCAAACCCGGAAAAAATAAACTCCATCATGTCCAGACAAAGCTGACCTCCATTTGGGGAGTCTATAAAATCACTTGATGCATCGCTGCTCTCAGCCGTTTTATAAGCCGACTTGGCAAAAAATCAATTTCCCTTTACCGACTCCTGAAGAAAGTCGACACATTTTTTGGGATAAAGACGTCGATGAAGCCCTGGAGGCTTTAAAACTTCAGTTGTCCTGAGCATCGGTCCTGGCGGCTCCAAAGTCAAAGGAGCCAATGCTACTCTATATCGCCGCAAATAGTAAAACAGTCAGTGCTGCCATAGTGATTGAGCGAAAGGAGGAAGGAAGAGACCAACCAATCCAATGACCCGCCTATTACGTCAGTGAGGTACTGTCCATCTCCAAACAACGCTACCCTCATTGGAAAATATTGATCCTAGGAGTCTTCATGTCAAGTCGGAAGTTGAAACATTACTTCCAAGAACACTCGATCACGGTTGTCAGTTCAGCACCGTTGCGTGACATCATACAGAACAGAGAAACAATAGGGCGAATAGCCAAATGGACCATAGAGCCGGGGGCTTATGATATCAGATATGGGCCTCACACGGCCATCAAGTCACGAGCCCTGGTCGACTTCATGAACGACTGGACGGATCTGCAGATACCACCTAAAAGGCCGACAACCAAGTCTTGGACCCTACAATTTGACGGAAGTCGACTTGTAGGGATCCGGAGCCGGGGTAGTCATCATCTCCCCCAGGGAGAGAAATTATGCTATGTCCTACAACTACGATTCCCTTGCATAAACAATGTGGATGAGTACGAAGCACTGTTGCATGGGCTTTGACTCGCCCGAGAAATGAACATAACCAGAATACATTGTCTAGGAGACTTCGGCCTCGTCGCCTAACAAGTGTCAGGAAAGTGGGACTCCAGAGAACCAATGATGGAGGCTTATCGACGCAAAGTATCACGACAAGCCAGCTTTTTCACGGGCTACCAGGTTGATCACATAGAAAGGAAACTCAATGAGGCATCCTATGCCTTTTCTCGATTCGTATCACTGCAAAAACCGGTGCCTCCCAATGTATTCCTTGATGTCTTGACACACCTCTCGGTCCAACTCCCAACCGAGGAAGAGATAGCAGTACTGGATCCCGAGTTATCTCTAGTAGCCACACTTCACGCAACCCCATAATGTATCACACCTTATCTGGACTACAAAACACGCGGAGTACTGCCAGTAGATGAATTTCTTGCTCGACAAATAGTGAGGCGCAGCAAGTCCGTCGCAATCATAAATGGTGAACTACATCGACTCATTCCAACCGGTGTTTTCAGCGATGCATTTACCCAGCGGAAGGACGAGAGATCCTGAATGAAATACATTCGGGTGACTGCGGTCATCATGCCGGATCCTGCTCTCTTGTCGCTAAAGCTTATAGACACAGTTTTTACTGGTTATCGGCTCATGAAGACGCAAAACACATAGTCAGAAAATGCGAGGGCTTCCAACGAAATGCCCGACGGGACCATCTACTAGCACAGGAACTCATAATGATCCCGATAATTTGGCCTTTTGACATCTAGGGGCTGGATATGGTGGGTCCGTTCAATCCCTCCAAAAACAAGAAAATGCACCTCTTGGTAGCAGCCGACAAGTTCACCAGATGGGTCGAAGCAGAACCGGTCAGCAAATGCGATGCAAAAATGGTACTCATGTTCCTGAAGAAAAGCATATTCCGGTTTGGATACCCACACAACATAATCACCGAAAACAAAAGCAATTTGTCGGAAGGAGTTATGGAACGATTTTGCTAATATGAGCACATTTGACTTAACCTAGCTTCTATGGCAAATCCACAATCAAATGGTCAAGCCGAACGCGCAAATCAAGAAATCCTACGAGGAATCAAACCCCGACTCATCGTTCCTCTAGAACAATATCCTGGTTGTTGGGAAGATGAACTTCCCTCCGTATTATGGAGTATCCGGACATCCCCAAATTGATCAACCGGGTACACACCTTTCTTTCTCATTTATGGAGCCAAAGCGGTACTACCGAGCGACATATGACATGACTCACCTCGTGTCACGGCATACGTTGAAACTGACAACGAGAAAGCAAGACAAGACTCCCTCCATCTTCTTGACAGAGAGCGCGATCTAGCCGCGGCCAAGTCGGCAATCTACCAACAAGATTTGCGACGCTACCATAGTCGAAGGATCATAACCCGGGCCTTCTAAGAAGGAGACTTGGTACTACGCCTCATACAGAAAAAAGGCAGCATGCACAAGTTATTTTCACCATTGGAAAGACCATTCATGGTACGGAAGAACCTACACAATGGTTCATACTACTTAGTAGATTTACGAGAACTGTCCAAATCACGAACATCTGGGGAAGAAATGCCCCGACCGTGGAATATCGCTCAGCTCCGGCCCTATTACATGTAGTACTAACGATAAAGCCGTCATACGTACTTCCCTCCCTCTCCTTCTCCCCCTATTTTCTTGTACAATAAACATGAAGTCAATTCCACGAGAGAAGACTCTGCTTATTTCATCCTTATTATAAGATATTCAGTTTCTAGCTTTTTATATTAATTAGAAGTACCTTTTCTTTCCTGACTTAGTCTATTATGACTTAATAGTGCCTGTAAGCTTGATGAATAATCGCACTCAGATGACCTGGTGGTAACGGCTTTAGACTCAATCAAAGAACGACTCTACGTGAGACCACATTTTGACCCTGAGCCTAAGTCAGCATAACTGACGAGGCGGTGTCCCCATAACTCCCGCGGATGTGGGTACCTGGTGTGTCGAGATAGGAGGCCCACTGGAAGTTTCGACCAACCCACGACTGGCCCACTCAAAGCACCGACGTAGGAGTCCTTGGCGCTATGGAAACCGCGACTTGGCGTCCATTAGTTAACTGCTTTAGGAAACCTAGACGGACTCCTTGCAACTTAACCTAGTATATAAAGGCTAGGAGAGGGGACGTCTAGAGCATCCAATCTCATTGTGCTTAATTTGCTCCTTGAGGCAGTTCTGGATGGTGCGTTGGTATGTGGCCCCGACTTCTTCAGGCCGAAAGTTATTGATGTGTAGAAGAAATATCCAAAAGGTGTGATGAAAGATAACTTTTCTTGTTCTTTGGCGACCTTATTTATCTGGCGATAGCCGGAATATGCGTCCAGAAAGCATAAAAGTTCACATCCTGCCATGGAGTCGATTATGTGATCTATTCGCGGTAGGGCGAAAGGGTCCTTGGGGCATGCCATGTTCAAATCCAGGTAGTTGACACACATGCGCCAAGTTCCGTTTTACTTTAAAAATGGGACTGTATTAGCTAGCTAGTCGGGGTGGAATACTTCGATGATGAAACCGGCGGCGAAGAGCCAGGCTATTTCTTCTCCCATCCATTCTCTCCTTTCATCATTGAAACATCAAAGGAATTGTTTTGCCGGCTTCATCTTTGGGTCGGTATTGAGATGGTTCTCAGCAAGTTCTCTCGGGACGCCTGGCATATCAGAAGATTTCCATGCGAAGATGTCCCGATTCTCACGGATGAACTCGATGAGCGCGCTTTCCTATTTGTCAGGGAGCCAGGGCCCGATAGTGAACTGTTAGGAGGAGTCGCCTGGGATAAAGTCAACTTTTTTGGTGTCTTCTACTGGCTGAAACTTGGGATTAGAATCCGCAGTTGGTTTATTGAGTAGGGTCGGGTCAGCCGGATCCACTCTTTCTTAATAGACTTCGAGTCCCAGCCGAGCACACGCTTTTTCTGCGTACGTGTCATCCTCCTTTTTACAGGCTATGGCGATCTCTCAGCTTCCTTCTATGGTGATTATGTCGTGTGGACCCCTCATCTTTAGCTTGAGGTACACGTAACAATGGCAGGCCATGAATTTGTCATAGGCCGTTCTCCCAAATAGTGTGTGGTAAGGGCTCTTGAAGTCTACCACCTCAAAGTGAAATATTTCTGATCTAAAATTAGAGGTGCTTCCAAAGGCTACCTCAAGGTATATTTTTCCCACGGGATGAGCCGACTTTCCGGGGACGATCCCGTGGAAGACCGTAGAGGAAGGTTGTAGCTTTTTTTCAGGTCAAACTCATCTCCTGAAAGGTTTTGAAATAAAGTATGTTTATACTTCTTACACCGTCTATGAGTATTTTCTCCAAGTTGTGTCCATAGACTTGGGGTGCAACCACTAGGGCCAAGGTTTCTAGTGAGTCCACAATCGTGGGGTGCTCACTTCTGCTCCAGGTTATTATTTATTCAGACCACTTGAGCCATCTGGGGACAACCAACGTATGGGAGACCGAGAGGGTGTATGCTTGCTACGCGTTTTCATGTCCATGCGGCAGCTGCTAGTGGTGAAAACATGGTATGAGGCGGTGTGGGCGAGTTGCTCGGGATGTTCTTTCTAAACCCGATTAACTGACGTCCTCCCGGAGTAAATTGAGTCAGTGGCGACGAGGTTTGCAGATTGGGTCTGTCTAGGATTTCGATGAGATCACTTAGCTCGGGAATTCCTTGGGCGAAACCGATCAGGGCATGAGTAGTGTTGCTCGGGGTTCGATCTTCGTCGTTTACCACGGGGGCGCGAGTCGACGTAGATGTGAATCCTCTGGCTTGACAAACTGGGAGGAGGACCGATCCGATGGAAACCTCATAAACGAGATCCGCGTCCGATCCCTCGGCAGCAGTGTCGGTGTAGGGCCTAACCTGTCGTCGTGCACCCGTCGAGTCGATCTCCATGATCCTTGCCCCAAGGCAATCTTCCTCAAAGATCTCAACACTCTTGCGCGTAGGCCCCACGGTGGGCTCCAACTGTGGTGCGCCAGGTAGGGGTTTACACGTATAGTGCTGGTCAACATGACTGTTGATGAGGACATCCCTACTAATGTTACACCCATATCCTCACCAACTACACATATTGGACCAGTTACTAGAGCTCGTGCACGTCAACTAAATTATCAGGTACTTTCGTTTCTTGCGAATCCTTCTATTGTTCATGAACATATGATACTGCCTAAATTAGATACTTTTGTTTTGCTTATGAATGAAGGACCTAGCATGGACAAGAAGGATGGTCATTGGAGCGGGATCAAGTATGGAGAAGAAGGTGCGCGCGCGGGAAAGGACAGCGGAGCTTCCCGTGGTGATTATCGCACTTTGAAGCCACCATAAGGCGCGCATGAAGTCTTGGACGAAATACGCGAGATGCCACTTCATTATTTTCGTCCAAGGGCAATTATAGGTGCTGCGTCACCTTAATATTGGGCTGGGCCCATGTAATTTCGAAATACCACCTTATAGGCTGTTTTTAGAGTCCGTATGTGTGGGGAAACCGAGTTAGGGTTGTTTTCGGACCCCACCTCCAAGGGGTCACGACAATCCCCTCTGTTCCCCCATATATACAGCCCTTAGGGCGTCGTTTAGACTTGGGTTTTAATTAGATTTAAGTTAGCCATAGCCGCAACTTCGAGCTCTTCGTTTGTGTCATCCGACCAGGCCAAGACCTCATTGGAACCCCAACTTTCGTAATCATTCATCTTATATTCGCAATATCCAGATTGCAATTCTTAGTTCTTGCTTGTTCTTCGATTGCTTGCAGGAATTAGACCTTCGTGGTCAGGTTGATCGTGCATCCGCGGGATCAATAACCTCTCGGAGTTGGTTTAGCGATCGCTAAGGCGCAACGTCTTCGCACGTTCGTAGTCGGATCGTGAAAGTCGCCTCCACCATAATCGATCTCCACCATCTCATCGAAACATCGGGACACCTTCGCCTCTATCAAGTGGTATCAGATTTCCAGGTTGCTCGGTGAGATTTACCAGTTTTCATAGTCTAGATTGGTTCTGTTCTTCATACCTACAGTCCACGAAAAAGCCAAAAACAAAATTAGGGTTAGATCATCACGTTCCAAAACAGTCCGAGCCCTTATCCAGTTTTCTTTACAGTAGCTTGCCTTGTTGAATTTACGGTTGCATCGTTGTGTCAAGTTGCTGATCTTAGCGTCTAGTTCCCTTAGAGTTTCGAGTTCTGATCATAGTTTGCCACGTCGCCGCCGCACAGTAGTCATCCTACCACGTTCCGCCAATCCAAGTGCAGATACACCACCACGTTCCGCCAAGCAGAGTCCATATACACCACCACGTCTCACGAGTCCGAGTTGAGTTCCACCATCAGTAAGGATCCCGATCTCTCTGTAGCCAGATTAGTTTTGAGTTGTTAGAGTCGGATTTCACCAAACTTTTTCCGTCCAGAGAAGGGTGGTGATTTCCAAAAAAAAAAAAAAAAAAAAAAAATTCCTGATCTCTGGCACGCTTTTCAGAGCAGTTTTTAGGCCAAAAATTTTAGGGGTGAAAAAATTTCGTGCCCATACGTTCCTTAGGTCCAGAAACTCATTTTGAGACGTTCGCCACCATAGTGATTTTTTCGCACTTTTTCAGCCACCGCAGTCCCGCATCGCAAAAAAAAAAAAAAAAAAAAGCAAAAAAAAAAAAAAAAAAAAAGAGAAAAAAAAAATTCAGAGTGTGCTTCTCAGTTGATTACGTGCCGCGCCGTGCTTTCGTTGGTGTTTTAGGCTCGCGTCTCTAGTACGGTCTAGCCTAGGATCAGCACAGTACCGACGTTGAGTGTTTCTTCAACTTTGCATCTCTGTTTTGATTACTGTTGAGCTTTTTGCTACCATATTTGTCAAACCTACCTACAGCTCCACATATATTCTACTTCGTGCGGTTGACACCTCCTGGCCATCGCTCTACCACATCTCTGAGAGTTTTGACCCGTTGGTTGTACATCACCATCTGCTGCTAGGTAAGAATCGGTAAGAACTGAAGAAAAGCTTGACGGATTTGTGCTTTCCACCACCCCACATCCCATTAGTCGAAGTAGGATCATACTTCTGTGTGTTTTCTATTTCTGCTAACCATGCCAGGATCCCATGATGAAGTGGCGCGGGATGCACCTGATTGGGAGAATATGACAAACAAAGCATTACATGATAAATTTGCACAAATGATGTCTGAACAGGTGAATGACATCGAGAACAGATTTACAGAGGCGATTGATGGTGTGGAGAAGATGATCGACACCAAGCTCGACGCCAAGTTTACTGAGTTGCTCGCACGCTTACCTATACAGCCTGCGGCCGCTCTAGCACAGCCACCGCCACCACGACGTGCACGACGTATTCTGTTTCCGGGCGGACAAGCTGCTGGTGCTCCTGCTGCTGCTGCAGTTACTGCTGCTGCTGCCTCTGACGTCGGCCAGGACGACAACTACGAGGGTGATTACGAGGAGGAGGTGGAACAAGAAGCGGCCTATGAACAGCCAGCTGGACGTCCACGTCCCAACATTCGCCACGGTCGACACCAACCACCCCCTCAGGTACGCGATGATGAACATGTGCCTAAACTTAAATTGAATCTTAAGCCGTTTGAGGGTAGATATATTCCTGATGCTTATCTTACTTGGGAGTTAGAAACTGAACAACGCTTTACATGTTTACAATATCCTGAGAATAGACGTGTTACTGCTGCTGTTTGTGAATTCACGGGTTTTGCATCTATTTGGTGGTCTGAACATTGTAGATTGCATGCTACTAATATTCCAGCTACTTGGGCTGCTTTAAAAGATGCTATGCGTACTCGCTGGGTTCCTCCTTATTATCAACGTGAACTGCTACAAAAATTACAGTGTTTGAGACAAGGAAAAAATTCTGTAGAGGAATATTATCAAGAATTACAAACTGGATTGATTAGATGTGGCCTAGTAGAGGATAATGAAGCTATGTTTGCACGTTTCATAGGTGGCTTAAACAGGGAGATACAAACTATTCTAGAATACAAGGACTATGCTACTATTACTCGTTTGTTTCATCTTCCTTGTAAAGCTGAACGTGAAGTGTAGGATCGACAGGCCGCTACGAGACCTAACTTTTCTGCAGGACGAAATACATCATGGACATCGCGTGGACCTTCTACATCCACACGTCCTGCTGCTCCACCCTCTACTTCAGCCGCTCATTCTTACAGGGAGCCACCAAAACAGTCAGCGCCACCATTCAAGGGTGCACAGAGTGGTCCAGCGGCGAGTTCTTCTTCATCCATGGCTTCCACAAGGCAAACACGAGATCGTGATATTAAATGTCGCAGGTGCCAAGGTGGAGGTCACTTCGCAAAAGACTGTCCCTCCAAGCGTGTGATGATTATTACGGCGGATGGTGGGTATGAGTCAGCGAGTGACTATGATGAGGAGACTTTAGTTCTCATTGCTCATGAGGAACAGGGTGCCCATGATGATGCTCATGATATGGAGTATATGGCTCCTGATGATGCAGATAAATATGCTAGTTTGGTTGCTCAACGTGTGTTAAGTGTGCAGGTAACGAAGGCTGAGCAAAACCAGAGGCATAATTTGTTCCACACAAAGGGAGTGGTGAAAGAACGTTCGGTTCGCATCATCATTGACGGAGGGAGTTGCAACAACTTGGCTAGCATGGAGTTGGTGGAGAAGCTATCTCTCACCACAAGACCACACCCCCATCCGTACTATATTCAGTGGTTTAACAATAGTGGTAAGATTAAGGTAACGCGTTCTGTTCGTGTGCACTTTAGCATTGCTGCATATGCTGATTATGTTGATTGTGATGTGGTACCCATGCAAGCATGCTCTCTTTTACTTGGTAGACCATGTCAATTTGATAGGAATGTTGTACACCATGGTAGGACAAATCAGTTTACTCTGGTTCATCAGGATAAAAATATTGCTTTACTTCCTATGTCTCCTGAACAAATTGTGAAAGATGATCTTGCTAGAGCTAGTAAAGCTAAACAGGAGAAAAATAAGAGTGAAAATGAGATAGCAGCCAAAGAATTTGAGCAACAACATAAGACTAATAGCAAATCTTCTTCTGCTGTGTCTAATGAAATTAAATTGACTAGTCCAACTTTGCTTGCTACTAAAGTTGATATTTCAGATTTGGATGTTAGTCAATATGTGTGCTATGCTTTTGTGTGCAAAGAAGCTTTGTTTTCATTTGAGGAATTGCCTCCTTCTTTGCCTCCTGTTGTCACTGACCTTTTGCAGGAGTTTATTGACGTCTTTCCACAAGACGTACCACCGGGATTACCACCTATTCGAGGGATTGAGCATCAGATTGACTTAATTCCCGGTGCTTCACTGCCCAACCGTGCGCCATACCGTACCAATCCGGAGGAGACAAAGGAGATTCAGCGTCAAGTACAAGAGCTACTCGACAAAGGTTACATACGTGAATCCCTTAGTCCTTGTGCTGTTCCTGTTATATTAGTGCCTAAAAAGGATGGAACATGGCGTATGTGTGTTGATTGTCGAGCCATTAATAATATTACTATTCGTTATCGTCATCCTATTCCTAGGTTAGATGATATGCTTGATGAATTAAGTGGCTCTACCATGTTTTCCAAAGTTGATTTGCGTAGTGGATACCATCAAATTCGCATGAAATTAGGAGATGAATGGAAAACGGCATTTAAAACTAAGTTTGGATTATATGAGTGGTTAGTCATGCCTTTTGGGTTAACTAATGCACCTAGCACTTTCATGAGATTAATGAACGAGGTTTTACGTGCTTTCAGTGGACGATTTGTGGTAGTCTATTTTGATGATATACTGATTTATAGCAAATCTTTGGAGGAACATTTGGATCATTTACGTGCTGTTTTTATTGCTCTACGTAATGCACGTTTGTTTGGTAACCTTGGGAAGTGCACCTTTTGCACCGACCGAGTATCGTTTCTTGGCTATGTTGTTACTCCGCAGGGAATTGAAGTTGATAAAGCCAAGATCGAGGCGATTGAGAGTTGGCCGCAGCCCAAAACGGTCACACAAGTGAGGAGTTTTCTTGGCCTCGCTGGATTCTATAGGCGTTTTGTGAGAGATTTCAGCACCATTGCTGCACCTCTCAATGAGCTTACACGCAAGGATGTGCCTTTTACTTGGGGTACCGCACAGGAAGAAGCCTTCACCGTATTGAAAGATAAGTTAACACATGCTCCTTTGCTCCAACTTCCTGATTTTAATAAGACTTTTGAGCTTGAATGCGATGCTAGTGGGTTTGGTTTGGGAGGTGTGTTATTACAAGATGCTAAACCTGTTGCTTACTTTTCTGAAAAATTGAGTGGGCCTAGTCTGAACTATTCTACTTATGATAAGGAATTATATGCTCTTGTTCGGACATTAGAAACTTGGCAACATTATTTATGGCCCAAAGAATTTGTTATACATTCTGATCATGAATCTTTGAAACACATAAGAAGTCAAGCAAAACTTAATCGTAGACATGCTAAGTGGGTTGAATTTATTGAGACTTTCCCTTATGTCATTAAACACAAGAAGGGGAAAGATAATATTATTGCTGATGCTTTGTCTCGTCGTTATACTATGCTTTCACAACTTGACTTCAAGATTTTCGGTTTAGAGACAATCAAAGATCAATACGTAAATGATGCGGAATTTAAAGATGTATTGCAGAATTGTAGAGAGGGTAGAACATGGAACAAGTTTGTGCTTAATGATGGATTTGTGTTCCGTTCTAACAAGCTATGCATTCCAGCTAGCTCTATTCGTCTTTTGTTGTTGCAGGAGGCGCATGGAGGAGGATTAATGGGACACTTTGGCGTGAAGAAGACGGAGGACGTACTTGGTACACATTTCTTTTGGCCAAAGATGAGACGGGATGTTGAGCGTTTTGTTGCTCGCTGCACTACATGTCAAAAAGCTAAGTCACGACTCAATCCTCATGGTTTATACATGCCTTTACCTGTACCTAGTGTTCCGTGGGAGGACATATCCATGGACTTTGTTTTAGGCTTGCCTCGAACAAAGAATGGGAGGGATAGCATATTTGTTGTCGTGGATAGATTTTCGAAGATGGCACATTTTATACCATGTCATAAAAGCGATGATGCTGCTAATGTTGCTGATTTATTCTTTCGTGAGATTATTCGCTTACATGGTATGCCCAATACTATTGTCTCGGATCGTGATACTAAGTTTCTTAGCCATTTTTGGAGATGCTTATGGGCTAAGTTGGGGACTAAACTACTTTTTAGTACTACATGTCATCCCCAAACTGATGGACAAACTGAAGTAGTCAATAGGACTTTGTCTACTATGCTTAGGGCTGTTTTAAAGAGTAACTTGAAACTGTGGGAAGAATGTTTACCTCATATTGAATTTGCTTATAATCGTTCATTGCATTCTACCACTAAAATGTGCCCTTTTGAGATTGTTTATGGTTTTCTACCTCGTGCACCTATTGATTTGCTACCTCTTCCATCTTCGGAGAAGGTTAATTTTGATGCTAAGCAACGTGCTGAATTGATATTAAAACTGCATGAGTTAACTAAAGAAAACATTGAGCGCATGAATGCTAGATACAAGCTTGCTGGTGATAGGGGTCGAAAGCATGTTGTGTTTGAACCCGGAGATCTTGTTTGGTTACATCTACGTAAAGATAGGTTTCCTGATTTGCGCAAGTCTAAGTTAATGCCTCGAGCTGATGGTCCCTTTAAGGTTTTGCAGAAAATTAATGATAATGCATATAAACTTGAGCTACCTGCAGCCTTTGGGGTTAGTCCCACATTTAATATTGCAGATTTGAAGCCTTATTTGGGAGAAGATGATGAGCTTCCGTCGAGGACGACTTCAATTCAAGAAGGGGAGGATGATGAGGACATCCCTACTAATGTTACACCCATATCCTCACCAACTACACATATTGGACCAGTTACTAGAGCTCGTGCACGTCAACTAAATTATCAGGTACTTTCGTTTCTTGCGAATCCTTCTATTGTTCATGAACATATGATACTGCCTAAATTAGATACTTTTGTTTTGCTTATGAATGAAGGACCTAGCATGGACAAGAAGGATGGTCATTGGAGCGGGATCAAGTATGGAGAAGAAGGTGCGCGCGCGGGAAAGGACAGCGGAGCTTCCCGTGGTGATTATCGCACTTTGAAGCCACCATAAGGCGCGCATGAAGTCTTGGACGAAATACGCGAGATGCCACTTCATTATTTTCGTCCAAGGGCAATTATAGGTGCTGCGTCACCTTAATATTGGGCTGGGCCCATGTAATTTCGAAATACCACCTTATAGGCTGTTTTTAGAGTCCGTATGTGTGGGGAAACCGAGTTAGGGTTGTTTTCGGACCCCACCTCCAAGGGGTCACGAAAATCCCCTCTGTTCCCCCCTATATACAGCCCTTAGGGCGTCGTTTAGACTTGGGTTTTAATTAGATTTAAGTTAGCCATAGCCGCAACTTCGAGCTCTTCGTTTGTGTCATCCGACCAGGCCAAGACCTCATTGGAACCCCAACTTTCGTAATCATTCATCTTATATTCGCAATATCCAGATTGCAATTCTTAGTTCTTGCTTGTTCTTCGATTGCTTGCAGGAATTAGACCTTCGTGGTCAGGTTGATCGTGCATCCGCGGGATCAATAACCTCTCGGAGTTGGTTTAGCGATCGCTAAGGCGCAACGTCTTCGCACGTTCGTAGTCGGATCGTGAAAGTCGCCTCCACCATAATCGATCTCCACCATCTCATCGAAACATCGGGACACCTTCGCCTCTATCAACTGTTCTGTGTAGCGTCCTAGAGACACTTTGTCGGGGGTACGTTTCTCAGGCCCTCCTTCTAAAGCCATGTGTCGGGTGGAATAGCGCCCAGCCCTCGCCTAGCACCAGAAGTCGGGGAGAACAATGGCAACGTTGCCCCAAGGACACCTTCCGAAAGGGCACGGCACGGGGACCGTGCGGGATGGCGAACACGTAAGGTTATCGCATGCTTGGTATGAACGAAGGTCGCCGAGGCGTCGAAACGGCAATGAGCTGATGCGAGAAATCACAGGGGTTTACCCAGGTTCGTGCCGTCCGGAGACTAAAATCCCTAATCCTGCATGTCTAATCTTTCTTGCTAGTATTGGAGTGGAATACAATACAAGGTGATCTTCAGGGAGAAGATACCCCATGAGACACCCCATTACACTCTTCTCATCTTGGTGGAACTGGTCGTCCTCGCAAGGGAAATCCTTGCGAGGCCTCCCGAGAAGCTCTAGGGATGAACTCCTCCTTATTCTTCCTATGGATTAATCCTGAGATGAATCCACTTGGGTGGTGGCTACCCTCTCTTGTAATTCTCCTGTCCTATCTTCCATCTTTTCGTTTATCCTTCTTGTCTTCCTCTCTTCTTGGTTTTTCTCCTCCGTCCCCCCTTACTGATGTGGTTGGCGTGTCCCTTTTATAGAGCAAGAGGCTCGCCACAGTCCCACTGATAGCTACAGTAAGGGTGGTTATCTTATAATTGTGGACGCGAGGTGTTCTGAGATCTTCCGGGAAGCTCCCGTAGTGTTGAGGGGAAGGCTAGAACATGCATGGTTGAGTAGGCATGAGAGAACCCGCCAGGTGTAGGCTACCTCTTGTAAGCGGTGCATGCTTTTCCTCTAGCGTATTGAATGCATTGTGCTCTTTGTCGGGCGGTGGGATCCAGCTGGAGGGCACCACCCTTCCGGAACTGATCCGAGGCACTCCTCCGTGTGCCTAGCGTGAGGCTCCCGGTAACTCTTTTCCGGAATCCTCCATGGTTTCTTTTGAACAGTCCGAGAGGCGTGGTCGAAACCCAGGGAAACGGGGCACCCTAGTATCCGGTTACCGACAGTAGCCCCCGGGCTCGGCTTCTAATGAAGGCGTCCCGGAATCGAACTCGAGTCGTCCGAGAAGGTCTTGTAGTCTATGCACTTGTTGTCATGTCACGGGGACAAAGCAGGTGGTGCCACGTGGTGCGCCTCCAGTTGGATTTGACGTATGATGATGATGCCCCTGCAAAAGATGGCAAGACTCGATGTAATGCAGCGGCAGGCCCACGGTAATTTAATGTTCTTACAGCAGAGTAGAAAATTACTCCCCTGTGGGCGTCCGTTGGGTATTTAAGTGAGCTGGTGTGAAACGGAGGATTCCATTCCCCTTCTTTGTCTCCCACTTCTTCTTTCCGGCTTCGTGCTCCCATGGCACCCCAGCGTCCCCCAACACTCTGTCTGCATCGGCTCAGGCGATCTTGGGAGTGCTGATGGCACTGAAGTAGTGCTCCTCGTTGGCTACCCCAAGTGGATGGTTCAGACGTAGCTAGCAGAAAATTTCACTCGGTGAAGATAGCAAGGTTTGTCTCCAGCGGACTCCGAATTCTGCAAGTAGGTGCCAACGAGGCCAGATATTAAGTTGTCTAATGGTGATAAAATTGACGTGGACCTGCACACACAACAGTTAGCTTCGCTCCCAACGAGTTCAGAGAGGTTTTCAATCTCTCCGTCCGTGTTGTCTACAAAGGATTAAACGCAAGGGGATAATGATAGTGGTAGTGATAACTGCAACTGAAAGTAAAAAACAGTAAATTAAGTGAAGGAGTAACAGTGGTGGAAATATAGACCGGGGTCCCATGATGTTCACTAGTGATGTCTCTCTCCCAAAAGACGAGAAACAGCTAAGATGGGTGAACAAATTACAGCTGGGCAACTTACAGAATTATAAACGCACCGCAATGCTAATTATTCTACTTGAAAGTAAGAGGCTTAAAAGTATGGGCAGTACGCCAAGACAACTAGACCGAAATCCATCTGCATCTACTCACTAATCATCCACCTTGAGATATCTATCTGGATAATCTCGCTGGTATTAAGTTGCGAGCCCCACCCAAAGTGTAAAATCAAAGCAACAAACAATTGCATTAACAATCTATGTGTAAGGTAAACAATCCTTGCAACCGCGGTTACAAGAACCATTGTTTTTCCCTGGTGGCAACATCACATCCCCTAGTCTCATGTTTCTGTCACTCAAGCTAGACATCCGGGGCATGAACCCACAATCATGCATAACACTCCCTCTTGGAGTTACTATATACTACTTGGCCAAAGCAATAAAAAGCAACAGAGAACACGAAAGAATTACTCAAGAAAAAATAAAAAAGGTAAACTAAATATATACCTCATCACAATCTGAACATAATATCATAATCCATCAGATCCCAGCAAACACATCATAGCAACAGCAGGAAAATTACATAGGTGCCTTGATCATGTAGGGCAGCTCACAAGGGCTAAACATTGAATAACAAGATTGGAGAGAAGACATCACATAGCTACTGTTCATGGACCCATGGTCCAAGGGGGACTACTCACGGCACATCCGGGGAGAGCCCATGGTGGTGGAGAAGCTCCTGGAGGTCAGTCCTCCCTCCGGCAGGGTGCCAGGAAGTGGTCTTCTGGTGCTCCTAAACTTGGAAGCGCGGCGGCGGCGGAACAGAGAAGAATTTCGCAATGCGGGATTCTGCTCGAGGGATTCCTGGACGACGGGTAAAAATAGGCCGAAGGGGGCACCACGGGGTGTCCCACCTCCAGGCACCCTGGTGGAGCGTCCAGGAGGTGGGTCGCGCCACCGGGCCGCCTGGGAGGGGGTGGTCCCCCTACGGCACTTCTTCGGTGGTTCCGGAAGCTTCCGTGACACTCATTTTTATTTTTATTTTTCTGGATTTTTTTGAGTATTTTAAATTGGCAAAAACTCACTGCAACTCAAGACATCAGCAGATAGAAACTGGCACTGGGTGCACTGAGTTAGTAGCTTAGTCGAAATATGTATAAAATAATATAAAAGTGTAGCAAAACATGCAACAATGTCACATAAAAGCGCATGGAACAAGAAGAAATTATAGATACATTTGGGACGTGTCCACATCCCCAAGATTAATTCCTTCTCGTCCTCGAGTAGGTAAATGATAACACAAATAAATTCTGTTGTGACATGCTAACACACATATAAGAACTTCAAAGTAAAGAAAGTAAGATACACAATTCAAGTCAAGATAATAAAAAGCAAGAGTCATAAAATTAATTCTAGCAAAGTATAAACATAAAGGTGGAAGAGCTCTCGCTGTCCGTGACTCGAATGTATCCAAATGGTGTTTGCGTGCAAGCAATGGGAGATGGAATTAGAGATAAAAAAAATATAGTTTAATTGAGAACTCAATCTACTAAAGTTTCACACTTGGTCTCCTTCGGGATCTTATTTGACTCATCCCCAGACCACTAGTCAAGTACAAGTCAAACTGATCCTCTCCCTTTCGACTTTGAGCACGCATGCAATGGATGAGCGCGAGGAAGATACATTAGCACATAGGATGGCAAAGAGAGAAATGATGGGAAGGAATAAAAAAGGTGTGAAAGGCTCACATCAATGAGGACAATCATAGGCGAGAGAAAGCCAAATGATAGATATTATGTGAGGAGTAGGGATTGACATGCAATGGATGCACATGTGTGCTAAGGTAAGCTCGCCAATGGAACTAGGGTGTGCATCCAACTTGCTTGCTCATGAAGACCTAGAGCTCATTTGAGGAGGCTCATCCGTCGAATATGAAAGCCAAGGTCTATAGTGTTAGGGTCCCCACATAATTATGCATGAATGATAATCTCTATGGAGTACAAATATAACAATGGAGTACGAGTGTGGATATTTCAAAAGGAATAGTACTATTGCCCCCTTCTCTCTTTTTATTTCGTTTTTCTCCTTTTTCTCTTTTTTGTATTTTTGTGGCCTCTTTGGCTCTTTCTATTTATCTATCATTTGTCCTCTTTGGGATCTTTTAATTTGTCCTCTTTGGGATCCTTTCCTCACTTAAGGGCCACACTCTATATTTTACAAGAATATAGAAGATCTTCACACTTTGCAAGAAGTAATCAACATAAAGAAGAATGAAAACTATCATGATGTATGCAAATGTATGCCTCTGCCAGTGTAGCAGGATATGCAATGATACTAGCGCGTCATGTAGCAATAATAAGAGCAAGGCCCAACTATCATGCGGCTCCTCGATCAAGCAAAAGCATGTACGACATGAAGATCAAATCATCGGATGGTGGATGTTGCATTGAAATGTATCTCAGAAAGTCTATGGAAATGCCTTGATAGGTAGGTATGGTGGCTGTTTTGAGGAAGATATAAGGAGTTTTATGATGACAGAGCATATCATGCCAAGGGTTTGGATGCACCGGCGAAGTATGCGCCAACTCTCAAGGTGAGAAAGGGAAATGCACGGTACCAAAGAGGCTAGCAAAATATGGGAAGGTGGAAGTGCCAACAATCGAATAATCGCATTAGTCTGAAGAACTCATGCACTTATTATTGGTAACTCTCTATGTAATTGGGAGGTTCACAAAAAGATGAGTATTCCGAGTCGTGTATGAGGGTTTGGTTATCCTTGCGCATCCTCGACCCATGGTACGTGAGGGTACTCTATATATTCCAACCCTTCTAGAGGTTAGCGATCCATCTAGTAGCTAGAGTTCTCAACTAATTTTTTGTAGTTTTTGAAAATAAGAACGGGTTGCCCAAAATACGACACCTATCACTAATAAGCTCAATCTCTTGGCACCTTGATGTCCAAACATTACTCTAATAAATACCTCAAAACTATTGCATGTTACTACTACACTTTTAATAGCAACCTTAATTACCTACTTATGCAAGACACATGACTCAGTGCAACAAGCCAACTCTCTAAAACAAGATAAACATGAAGACTCAAGAGAGTTCCTAGAACAACCTAGAGAAAAGCTCTTAAAATGATAAGCATGAAAACTAAGAGCTAAGCATGACAGCAGCAATGAAAAGATATAGAACACACACAAAAAGAAAGATAAGCATGCAAGCCTATGTTGTGTTCTACGGTGGAGTGGAGCGTGTTTCTCTCCCAAACAATTAAGGCTAGGATCCAAATTTTTATGAACATCAAACAAAGCTAAAAAAAACTATTAATTAAAGAGCGAGACTCTCCAAGTCTAGCACAAAACATATGAAGCGATAAAAATATAGCTTGGAGAAGGACGAAGTGATGATTGTTGATGGAGAACGGGATGCACGAGGGCATCCCCAAGCTTGAGCGCTCGACACTCCCGAATCTTCTTTCATCATCTTGCTTTGCATACTTGAAAATTCCCTTCATACGAATCTCATCATAAGCTGATTAGACTGGTTAGTACCCATGGTAAAATAATTTTTCTCTACTGGAAATTTTTTTATTCTTGAAGAGCTACTGTTTGTTAAGATTGCCAAAAAGTTTTTTCAACGAAAAAGCGAGCTTAAGGTTTGCAAAATGAAGAAAACGCAAAACGTGGCAGAATCTGTGAAAAATAGACCAGCAGGTTGTAAATAATTTTTTCGGGGTACTTCTGCAACTCAAATCAAAAAATTCAGAAAAGAAGCACGAAATCCAATTGTATGGAGCATGCTATCAAAAAAATTCAGATCAAAAAGATGAACTGGTGATTTTGGCCGATTTTTTCCGTCAAGGGGACAGAATCTGTTTCTGGACAGCATGTCACAACTTTTGAACTTTCTTGCAATCGGAGGCTAAAACATGGCACAAATCTTGAAAATAAAGATAAAATTATGTTGCTACAGTAGTAACAAGCATCAAAACCACTAAAACTGGAAGTATAAACATCTTGGGTTGCCTCCCAACAAGCGCTTACTTTTATGCCTTTTAGCTAGGCATGATACAAAAGAGGAATCAAAAGTCATCATAGTTATCGGAGTTATATAGACCTTCAAAGGGTTCCTCAACAAGCTCGTCCTTACTTCTTTAGGAAAGTGATACGTACATTTCGCCTTTCCACGTAAGCATATGTGTCCCTTACCTATATCAATGAAGCCTTTTATAGCTCGGAGGAAGTCCCTTCCAAGCACTATGTTTCCTTGGTTTGGCTCCATGATGAAGAAATCAACCGTTGCACTCCTTTATAAGAATGTAGCTTTGACATCTTTTACCTTTCCCTGGATCTCAGAAATATCTCCATTAGCATGTTCATAATAAGATGACATTTTTCCATGTTTATGAATTTTAAAGAATCATAAACAACTTTTGGCATTGTACAAACCATGGATCCAATATCACAGAAAGCAAGGAAGTCTTGGTTAGATATGCTAATTATAACAAAAGGCTCCCAATCACCATCTATCTCCAGAATATCTTTCTTATTGGCTTTGGGTTTCTCCACTTTTCCCCAGTCTAAAGCATCCATTCTCTTTTCAATAGTAGCAAGTCTATATATAACAGTATCGAAACTACTATCATATTAAAAATAACTAGATAGACCATGTATAATATCAAGAGCTCTAGCTTCATCACACTATAAGAAATCTCCTTCATCTATAATATCAAGAGAGTGTTTACGCCATCTAAAAACATCATGGTAAAAATTTCTACGCACAATTTTTGTAGGTAACCAAGGCATAATTCTCCTATGTGCATCAGAAATTATGTCCCGTGCCTTCATATTTTCTCCATCCCTTTGATGGAAATCTAGAACTTCTGATCGCCTCAAAGAACCAAGTCCAAACTTGCTTGACTAAACAGAAAGGATTACTAAAAGCAAGGTGTAATATCCCAAAATTTTCCAAATTTTGGAATGTTAATAAATAAATTATAATAGTAATTGTTCTCTTGATACGATTGATTTTCACTGGGATTCAATTTTTTTTGGAGTTTAATTGAATATTAAAATGAGAGGGAATAAAAGGACTTTCCCTAATATTCGTTGTTAGTGTTTTGGAATTTATTATTTAAAACAAATCCAACTAAAAATAAAATGAGAGAAGGTAAAATGACTCCTTATTATAAAAGAAAGTTGGAAATGTTTTAATGTGATTTTATTTTAATTGGAGTTATTTAAATAATTTCCCATTCAAAAATAATAAAAACTTGAGAGAAGATAAAATGAATTCTTCAAAAAAATGGAGTGGGAATTATTTAAATAATGATTAGAGATTTTTGTTGATTTTTCAAATATTTAATAAATAAATAAAGTCATTGAAAACTATCTTTACGTTTATTTATCTTTTTGGAAAATATGTTCAGTGCAAAATTTTCTTTAGATTATTTGACGAATTTAGGAATTTATTTCATATTTTTCCTATTTTTGGTTGATTTTATAGAATTGTTTCAAGTTTCAAATTTAAAAAAAATGAAAAGAAAACCCGTACCCAGCCGGCCCAATAGCTTATTTCCTCCCGCGGGCGCAGTACAGTCCAAGACGGACCCGGTTTTCTTTCCTCTGCCTATTTATATTTACGAAATATTTTTTTGGAGAAACCCTAACCGCGGGTCCTGCTCGGAACCGTCGTCGCCGCCGCCGGCTCCCCGGCCACTTCAGCGCGTCGCCGGCTGCCGTTGCCCACGCCGCCCGCTGGTGCGCGACTCCAGTCGCGCGCCTCTAGTCGCGCACCAACGCCCCGCGAGCCGCCACCGCACCGCCCTCCCCTCAACGGGCCGTCGCCGCCCCTCGTCATCCGGCAACCCACCTCGCCGGAGCCGCCGCGACCGCTGCCGTCGACACGCCCTCGCCGGAGCCGCCGCCCCTCGCCGGTGAGCTTCCACGTCGTCCTCGTCCGTCGGATCTCCATCTGACGGCTAAGATTTGATCTGATAGTTTGGTTTTTTTCAGATTTAGGGTTTCCGGTTAACCGGACTGCTACCGGTTTATCTCTGGTCAACCACCTCGGCTGGTTCTTTATACAGCGAACGTTCGCTGGAATGCCACCGGAGCGAACGCCGTTCACTCCGTAGCACCAAGGACCTATCCGCGATGATGTAATTATTTTATTTGCAGATTAGCCTTTTTTCACAGATTTCACCACAGAATCTCAGTAGCCGTATCTTCAAAACTGTATGTCGGAATTAGGTGATTCTTTTTCCTATGCACTCGTATTGATCAGTAGTTTGTAATAGAATAAATCTTTCACAGTTTTGCACACTTATGAATTTGAATTTATTCAAATTCAAATTCAAACATATGGAGGTCGTATCGTGTATACCGTTGATCCAATTCGATTAATTCCTCTTGCATAGGATCACTCATGTCATATACTTTCTGTCCAGATCATTTGTACACCATATTAAAAACTTTTTGATCTGTTTGAATTTAAGTTGAATTCAAACTTCAACCTTGTAAGGCCCGATATGCGGTACTGTTCCAGATCTAGATGTTTCCATCCAGATCCGGGGACGAAGCACATATCGGTCCCACCGCGACATATGACGAAGTCATATGCCCCGGATTTCCAACATGATATCACAACATTACAGATACAAGGATACAACATCTCATACAATCGACATACAACTGCCTCGAATACAATACAACAGCGGAAGATATATGTCTGAGTACAGACTACAAGCAAATGCCTAGTGGCAAAGAGAAAAACATCGATCCCATAACCACACGGGTCCATGCCCTCCGCCGGGATCCGCCTAACTAGTCGTCGTCGTGTCTCCACGTGAAAAGTCGGTCACCATACCTATTGTCCATCAAGAACCCTGAAAAGAGTTTGGGGGTAGTATCATGAGTACAGAAGTACTCAACATCCAACTGTAGTGGTCAACTGACCCAGCAAGGACTTCATCACTCGTCATTCTAGGACAACTAGTAGTTTACGGTAAGGAAGGGGTAAGTGGTGAGGTTGCTGCCGTACTAGAATTTATGAAGTGGCTAACGATCTAGAGAGTAAGATAAGAAGCCAAGAATTCGACGAGGAATCGCCTCCAATAAGTCTTGCTATCAACTACTTACGCAATCATAACACCTATCCTATCCTTGTCCTCCTCTTCGCATCCCGACGAAGAAGAAGCAGTCAAGGCACACACACGTTGATCAAGTTATATTAAGATTAACTCAGTTGTTGTTGTCTATAAACAAGGAGTAGGTCTCAAGTCGTCCATAACCGTGGACACGGCTTCTCGAAAAGATTTAACCCTGCAGGGGTGTACCAACTGCCCATTACGAGGCTCCGCACGCATGTCCATCTCTCTCAGTTGCTCCCATCACAGGCAACCATTTTATGATTTAGTTCCAAGAGATCCGAAACGACAGGTCCCTCTAAATAACAACGAACAAATCCGGGTGGCCCCCGGGGAGTCGACACCCAATCCAAAAGCTGGCCACACTCTCGGATCGGACTCTTCCGTCTCAACAGGGTTTGGGTTACCGAGACGCCTCACGTGAGGCCTCGGGCCCTCGCCGGTCAAAGGTGGACCAACAGGCAAACCATGTCTCCGCTGGTCCGGGTTGTTTAAAAATTGCGAGGGGATCCACCAAGCACACACACGGGGTTTCAAATGGTAAATCAGCTCGGGTCACCACTAGAAATGTTCGAAGCTAGATAGGTAAGAAAAGGGGACCCCATAAAATCGCACACACGGTTAGGAATGCTCAGTCCTAAAACCAATACCCGGAACTCGGATCCTAGGTGACTCGAATGGAACAAAGCGTCGGGGCGGGATAGCCGAGACCTTCCATCCTTCGTCGAATATAGTCAACATTATAATAATCATATCATCAACAAAAATATAATAATGTGATATCCCAAACCAAGGAGTAACATGGTAACATCGTAGCATCCTAAGCATGCATACTAAGCAGGGGCTGAGAAACGAGCAATAGTAACATAGCAGTACAAGGTTTGCTGGGAGGGGACATGGCTGTATCGGTTTAAAAGAGGTTGTAAACATTCGGTAGGATCAAACATCGAGCCTAACCTAGACTAGCATGCAAACCACTGGTTGAAATAAAATGGATGATAAGTAATGTATAGTCCTTGCCTGTTGATAAGTCGGGTTCCGAAGGTGTAGTTGATCGCAAGCTCGCATCGTCTCCGAGAGGTACCCGCGGAAGCACACAAGAGGGTAAACACTGGAAAGCAATCAATGATCAAGCATCTATTACTACGAGGCAAACACGTGCAAGCATCAACAAGAAGCAATACGAGACATCGCACCTATCGTCGAGACCGGTTACTAACAGGTTAAGTGAGGTACTCGTCACACACGACGATACCGCACGTTTACAATGATTCAAGTTGTTTAGATACACAAGGTGAGCAAAAGGTTGTTAACATGGCAAGCACAGAAGCATGGCATAGCACACAAACATGGAAGAGGTGAAGCATAAATAAACTACCTGAGCTAGTCAATTTAAGTGGGGTGAAATCCTAGACATGGCAAACTATTGCGGACCCCACGATAAAAATGGAATTTGGTACTGTTCTTTCCTAAACAATATTTTATTATTTTTATTAGCAAGAAAGAACAACATAAACACAATCTACATGCATTTCTAGTCAAGTTACATATAAAGAACATTTTAAACAGAGCAACGGTTAAAAAGTTATTGCAGTTACAGTTTTACAGTGGCAAGCAGTTGTAAATAGCAGGTAAACAGCAGGTAAACAAAGTCAAACATGGTACCAAGCAACATTTTATTAATCTATGCGCAAAACGGAGCAACTTTCATGTAGAAAGCGTCTCCATCGGAGCTACCGGTGTAAAGATATAAGCACCGCAATAAAAACAATACAATCTGCCAAAATAAATAAATAAAACCTAGCAAAAAAAACTAAACAGGCCGAAACTAGTGCTATTGGGCCCAACAAAAAAAAATTAAAAAAGGGAAAAAAAAGAGAGGGGCAGCTCACCTCTTGGGCTTTAGGCCCGCGTGGCCGTGGTGGCCTGCCAGGCCGG
This sequence comes from Bromus sterilis, assembly GCA_950022295.1. Classification (NCBI taxonomy): domain Eukaryota; kingdom Viridiplantae; phylum Streptophyta; class Magnoliopsida; order Poales; family Poaceae; genus Bromus; species Bromus sterilis. Next base: position 239,736,260 of record OX465596.1, read on the forward strand.
CTCGGTGGCTGGGCCGCGTTGGACTTGGAGGCGCGTCGGCCCACGCATTGGGGAGGCCCGGCTGGGGCGAGTGGCGGCTGGATCGGGTCGTCTAGACCTCGACCGCGGCGGCGGCGGAGCCCTCCGGCGAGCCGGCGAGGTGGCGTTGCGACCCAGAGGAGGAGCGTGGGGCGAGCACGACGGGTGGAGGGCGACGGATCCGGCCGGTTTCCCTTGCCGGCGTGGTCCAAGGGCAGGGCGCTGCGAGCTCGTGGCCGGCCTCCCATGGCGGCGGCTCCGGCCTGGCCCGGGCGTTCCTGTGCACAGAGGAGAGAGGGAGGTGAGGGGAGGAGAAGGGGAAGGAGAGAGGGGTGCGGGGTGGAGCGAGGAGAGGGAGGCCGCGGGCGCGGCTCTGGCCTGCTGCCGGCGGCGGCGCAGCCGTGAAGGCGGCGGTGAGCCCGCGGGCGTGGAGGCGGCTCGGTGGAGGAGAGAGATGGCTAGGGCGACGTGGCGGCCTCTGGGCTGTCGGATCGCCAGATCTGACGGTCCAGAGCGCCTGAGGGGGCAGTTTCAGATCTGGGGCTAGGGTTGGACGAAAAATAGGGGTATTGGGCAGATTTTTGGGGCAAATGTGAGGGGGTGGCTGCAATTTTGTTCTAGGGAAACCCTAGAAAGGGGTGGGAGTGTGGTGGTCTTTATATAGCCCCGGGTGGCTGGCAGTTTGCAAAAACATCCCCGGTTTTTCTCTCGCGCGCGCGGTGCTCACGTTTCTGACTGCCGGGGTTCCGCAGGACCTCCGATTCGGGTAAAACTTCGAACTGCGCGATCAACGCATCGAGCCGGAGGCATTCACCTCGCGCTGGAACCGTTCCGAGAAAACTTTCCGGCGCGTTATAAAAGTAACCCGTTTAACTATTAAACGGGGTTTTTCGTTCCGTTGGCTGCAGCTGGTCTCGTGCGGGTTTTCGCGACGGTGATCGGGTGAAACCCGGTGTCGTAAAGGTCGAGTGTCAGGGTGGCAAGGGTCGGTCTCCGCCCGATACGAGATAAGAGGGGGAAAAATAATCGTCGATCGATAAATCGGGGTTGCAAACACCGCAATCAAATCAGGCAATCAAACAATTCACACCGAAACCAAAATTTTTAATTTTTGTGAAAACTGGGCTGTTACAATACAACACCACCAACAAGGGATCTCGTCCCGAGATGCAGGACGATCCGGGGGAGAGGGGGAAGAGGAAAAGAGAGTCGACGATCTTCAACACCACCAACAATGGACTCTGCTCCATGTCAAGGTCGAACTTCGGTCGAGACAAAATTTCCGCAGAGAGACGGCGACGTAGGAAAACGAAACCATCAGTGACAAGAGGAAGAATGATCGCGAATACCAGATCAAGGGATAGTGATTTTCGACGCAAGTCGTAAAAACACCAGTCAAAAGGAAGGAGTGCAAAGGACGACCCATATGATATCCAAAACTGGAGAAGCTAAAGATACTACATGAATTCCCACCTGAGCTCGGAATCGAGACAATACGCTGCAAGCAAGGCATTGAACGGTTCCGAAACACCACACACTCGAGATCCTAGAGTTTGAAAGGGGATAAGTCGAGAATAAAACGCTTACGTCACTTGTCCTGACCAGAGCAAAGGTAAGGAGTAAAATGATTCCTACTCTCCGATAACTAACTTAGTAACTACAAAATAGTTTTTTTCTAGACTCGACTTCGGCCAGAGAGGGGATCCTACGGTCGGTAAGGCTCTGATACCAAGTTGTAAGGCCCGATATGCGGTACTGTTCCAGATCTAGATGTTTCCATCCAGGTCCAGGGACGAAGCACATATCGGTCCCACCGCGACATATGACGAAGTCATATGCCCCGGATTTCCATCATGATATCACAACATTACAGATACAAGGATACAACATCTCATACAATCGACATACAACTGCCTTGAATACAATACAACAGCGGAAGATATATGTCTGAGTACAGACTACAAGCACATGCCTAGTGGAAAAGAGAAAAACATCGATCCCATAACCACACGGGTCCAGGCCCTCCGCCGGGATCCGCCTAACTAGTCGTCGTCGAGTCTCCACGTGAAAATTCGGTCACCATACCTGTTGCCGATCGAGAACTCTGAAAAGAGTTTGGGGGTAGTATCATGAGTACAGAGGTACTCAGCATCCAACTGTAGTGGTCATCTGACCCATCAAGGACTTCATCACTCGTCATTCTAGGACAACTAGTAGTTTACGGTAAGGAATGGGTAAGTGGTGAGGTTGCTGCCGCACTAGCATTCATGAAGTGGCTAACGATCTAGAGAGTAAGATAAGAAGCCAAGCATTCAATGAGGAATCGCCTCCCACAAGTCTTTCTATCAACTACTTACGCCAGCATAACACCTATCCTATCCTTGTCCTCCTCTTCGCATCCCGACGAAGAAGAAGAAGTCAAGGCACACACACACGTTGATCAAGTTATATCAAGATTTTCTCAGTTGTTGTTGTCTATGAACAAGGAGTAGGTCTCAAGTCGTCCATAACCGTGGACACGGCTTCTCGAAAAGATTTAACCCTGCAGGGGTGTACCAATTGCCCATTACGAGGCTCCGCACGCACGCCCATCTCTCTCAGTTGCTACCCATGATAGGCAACCATTTTATGATTTAGTCCCAAGAGATCCCGAACGACAAGTCCCTCTAACTAACAACGCACAAATCCGGGTAGCCCTCGGTGAGTCGACATCCAACTCAAAATCCGGTCGCGCTATCGAGTCGGCCTCTACCGTCTGGACGAGGTCGGATTAGCTACCCAAACATATGTGGGAAGCCCCCTAGCTTCCAGGTGTGGACCAACAAAGGAACTAAGTCTCCGCTGGCCCGAGTTGTTTGAAAACTTGCGAGGTCGACACTCGCACACACACATTTGCAAAAGGTAAAAGTAGCTTGGGCCACCACTAGAAATGTTTGAAGCTAGATAGGTAAGAAGAGGGGACCCCATAAAATCCCACACGCGGTTAGGCACGCTCAGTCTTAAAACCAATACCCGGAACTCGGATCCTAAGTGACTCGAATGGAACAAAGCGTCGGGGGGGGATAGCCTAGACCTTCCATCCTTCGTCGAATATAGTCAACATTTATGATAATCATATCATCAACAACAATATAGCAATGTGATATCCCAAACCCAGGAGTAACATGGTAACATCGTAGCATCCTAAGCATGCATACTAAGCAGGGGCTGAGCAACGAGCAATAGTAACATAGCAGTACAAGGTTTGCTGGGAAGGGACATGGCTGTATCGGTTTGAAAGAGGCTATAAACATGTGGTAGGATCAATCATCGAATCTATCCTAGACTAGCATGCAAACCGCTGGTTGAAATAGAATGGATCATAAGTAATGTGTAGCCCTTGCCTGTTGATAAGCCGGGTTCCGAAGGTGTAGTCGATCGCAAGCTCGCATCGTCTCCGAGAGGTACCCGCGGAAGCACACAAGAGGGTAAACACTGGAAAGCAATCAACGAGCAACCATCTATTACTACGAGGCAAACAAGAGCAAGCATCAACAAGAAGAAACACGAGACATCGCATCTACCGTCGAGAGCGGTTACTAACAGTTTAAGTGGGGTATCGGTCACACACGACGAATACCGCACGTTTACGGTGGTTCAAGTTGCTTAGCTACAGGTGATCAAACAACGGTTATTAACATGGCAACTCAAGAAAGCATGGCATAGAACACAAACATGGCAAGAGGTTAAGCACAAAGTAAACTATCTATGCTAGTCAATTTAAGTGAGGCACAACCTAAACATGGCATAACACTAAGTGCCGCACGATGATTAAAAGATTTGGTACTGTTCTGTCCTAAACAATATTTTAGGTTGGTTAACAACAGAAAACAACAGCACAAACACAAAGTACACGAAAAACTAATCAAGTTACATATAAAGCATACTCCAAACGGAGTTACGGTTAAAAAGATACAAGCAGAACAAGTTACGGGCACAAACTGCCAACATTACGAAGCACACTTCAGAGCAATGCATAAACAGGATGATCAATGCAAACATGCTCGCAAATGATATGTAATTAAAGTAGACATGACAGGGAAGGCATGGCAAAAAGAATCATGCAAAAAGGCATCACAGATCAAAAGATATTAAGCAAACAACATGGCATCGCAAAGTAACAGACTTAGAGAAAAACAGAGGTGGCTGTCAAAAACAGCAGCATAGCAACTTTGGAGCTAAATAACTATATGACCAGCAAGCATATCATGGCAATGCAATACATGTAATGAAAGTAGACATGATGCTTAACAATATGCAATTGGAATCACTCAATTCCGATAAACGGTCGCGACACACTCGTCGACCGAAGTTGCAACAAAATAACAGTTTTCAGCAACAGCAGCACATTAACATCAGGATCACCACTTTGGAGCAATATTTAATACATCTAAAGCACCCAAACATGGAAAGTTAAAGCATGGAATTTAATTACACATGATTCTTAACACAATGGAAAAAGAATCAATGTAATAGCTCTCATGGATTTGTTACAATCATCATCCAAAGTTGCAACAAAATAATAACAGCAGCACATAACAGGAATTTGTAGCAGTTTAACGGCCTGATGCCCACTTCAACACACAATTACACAATCAATATGAGCTCAAACGGAAAAACTTTCTAAATACGAATGCTAGAGCACGCAAAACTGAGCAACTTTCGTTTTGGGGGCACGTTCATCGAAGCTACGGTTTAAGCGTTATTAACGGTGCAAAATCGAATCGGCAGCAAAATTACAAAAGACTTAGCCAAAATTACAGGTTCTCAGGAAAAAAAAAGGTCTCGGGCTAAACCTTCTGTGGGCTCGGCTCAACAGTGGGTTTGGGTGGCCTGGCAGGCCGGCTGGATCTGGGCCTCGGGCATGGCCTGGAGGCGCCTTGCTCCGGTGGGCCTTGAGGAGGGGCCGGCCCAGGCTAGGGAGGAGGCAGCCGGCTGCCTCGTGTGCCCGCACCAGCCCGACCGCGGCAGCGGCTCACCGGCCGGCCAGCGGCGGCTGCTGGAGGCGGTGGGGCAGGGGTCCGAGGGAGGCGGCTCCAGGGGGTGAGGGGGCGACCAGGCGGCGGGGTCCTCCGCGGGCGGCGCCGGTTGGCTCGGCCGGCGGGAGCTCGAGCCTGCTCCGGCCATGGCGTTGGTCCTGTGGGAGAGAAGAGGGAGAGAGATGTGAGAAGAAGGAGAGGGGGAGGGAGAGGGAGAGGAAGGGAGAGGGAGAGGAAGGGAGAGGGAGAAGTAGGTCGGCGGCGCGGCTGGGCTGGCTGCCGGCGGCTGCTTCGGTGGCCGGCTCCGGCGGCGCGGCTTGGTGTTGCCCACGGGCTGGAGGAGGAGAGAGAGAAGGGTAGGTTGGAGGCTGGCCAGATCTGGGCCGTTGGATCGGCCGATCCAACGGTCCAGATCGCAAGGAGTTAGGTTTTTGGGGAAATTGGGCAAAAATGGGAAATTGGGGGCATTGTTAGGGGGGTGGCTGCAAAATTGTGGCTAGGGAAACCCTAAAAAATGGGTGGGAGTGTGGTGGTCTTTATATAGCCCCGGTGGCTGGCAATTTGCAAAAACATCACCGGTTTTTCTCTCGCGCGCGCGGTGCTCACGTTTCTGACCGTCGGGGGTCCGCGGTACCTCCGATTCGGGTAAAACTTCGAACTGCGCGATGAGTGCGTCGAGCCGGCGGCGTTCACCTTGCGTTGGAACCGTTCCGAGAACACTTTCCGGCACGCTATAAAATATCTCGTTTAATTATTAAACGGGATTTTTCGTTCTGGTGGCTGCGGCTGGTCTCGTGCGGGTTTTCGCGACGTGATCAGGTGAAACCCGGTGTCGCAAGGTCGAGTGTCAGGGTGGCAAAGGTCAGTCTCCGTCCGATACGAGATAAGAGGGGGGAAAATAATCGGCGATCGATAAATCGGGGATGCAAACACCGCAAACAAATCAGACAATCAAACAATTCACACCGAAAACAAAAATTTTAATTTTTATGAAAACTGGGCAGTTACAGGTGAGCTCTTCTGAAAGACTTTGTCTCAATCTTCGGGTTGAGTCCTGCGGGGAAGGTGTACTAACCTCTGCAGAGTAAAAACTAATCATGATTAGCCGTGTCCCTGGTTAAGGACAACTTTGAGCTACTAGGCATTACTATTATTGGAGGATCTTGACAGATGACTCACCTTAATAAAACTTTAGTGAGAAACTTTAATAAAGGGTATGAGTTGGAATTGGTGTTGCCCAATTCAACCTTATGTAGTAAGTTAAACTAAAATTTGATTTAGGTAGATTAAGGAAAAATCAGCTTTCTGCAAAACAAAAACATAAGCCTTCCTTTGATTTACCTTGCATGTAGATGTAGGTCTGTTATATCCATTTTCGTGTGACTTGCCGTACAAATCAGATGTACTGACCCGTTGTCGGGCTGTAACCTTCGGTGTTGCAGGATTGTTTACGACGAGTAAGTGATGCGATGTAGGGTTACGATGTCTATACTCAACTTGTCGGTGGAGTTGATGGACGCCACGAAGCTTTTATTGCTTTTCCATTGTATTATACTTGTAAGGTAGCCTTGAGCTATGAAGGTATGTTTTATTGCAATACTGGATCTTCGATTCTTTAGTGAATCGGGTCGTTACAAATGGTATCAGAGCCCATGTTGGCTGTAGGTCGTGACCCTAGAAAATGGATAGGAAAAGCCACAAGAACAAAATTATTTTATCACTCTTTGATTACTTACTCTCTCCACTACTATCTCTCATCTATTATTCATTTTCTAACCTCCTTGTCTTGTTTTAATGTAAATACCCCTCCGAGTTGCTTATGCCCCTGAAGATATGTTATTTTAAAAGTAACCCATCAACCTCGTGGATCGATTGAAGTTACCACTAGCAGGAGTTTCTTATGGGGTTCAATGAGTTCTGACACTTAGGATTTTTAAGATCAGCTTAGCTGAGAAGGACGAAGCTTAGATTCAGACCACCACTTTTAGGTGAAGTTAGTTAAACGAATTTGCGTGTAGTATGATGAGATCATATGTCTTGTACATATGACCTTACTCTAGGTTTGTTTGTGTGGTGTGGCTTCTGTGACTTTATTGATTGATGTTGTGTAATTTTGTTTGCATATAGGTGTGTTTGCCTTATTCTTGTTTGTGTGCATGTTCTTGGTGTTACCTTTAGTTTGTTTTCCTGTCTGTATCCTAGGTTACCCTAACCCTTGTCGTTTGGGCTCAATAGATGGAGTATGAAGTAGGACTCACCTTCTCCGGGGCGATGACTAGACTGAAGGTGGAATAATGGATTCATAATATGGAGGAACACATGGAGCTTAACAAGGTTGGAAGTGAGCACATAGTCCACTAGGATGTCAAACATTTTGTAGGAGAGGCTGCTACTTGGTGGACAATGCATCAGGCAATTAACGAACTAAGAAAGAAGATTACTTCGAAGGAGTTTACAAAAATTTTGTTGGGATCCCGCCTCGTCACCCCGATGCAAAGGACGGTAACCCGTAAGAGGCCCCGTGTCTGCAATATTTACGGGGAAATAGGACACTCCTATGAAGGACACCAAGATGGATGTCCCAATTGTGAGGGAATGCACAGGGGTGCAGAATGTCCCACTGCTCAAGTCACATGTTTTGTGTGTGAAGGAAATAATCATTACCCCGCTCAGTGTCAATTTTTCCTCATGACACAACAAGTACTTCAACAACAAAAGGAAGGAGTGAAGGGGATTATCTAGGAGTTCAATTAAGCACCCGTGAGGAAGAAAAGGAAGGACCTTAGCCAACTTGAGTGTTACCGTTGCAGGAACAAGGGATACTACGCCAACATGTGTCCAGGATTGCAGAGAAAGAAGAAGATGTGAACATGGGAGCAAAGACGTCGACATATTGAAGCTTATGTTTTGCAATTGGAGAATAGAATATTCGTAGGTGTGCACTAAGTGTACGATGGCACCTTTTCATGTTAACCGGAGATGTGGATTCATGCATGTTTTTGCCGTGGATGAACTAGATGTTTTATGTCATGGTGTTTTGTTTGGTTTTACTTGTGTCCTTGACCCTGATATTTCTTTGATTGATGTTGTGTGTGGTTCTTTGCGTTTCTTCTATGTGAGTAGAATAAGTTTACGTTACCTTAGACCCTCATCTATTTAGTATGCTTCAAGACTAAAGGAGACACAACCACAAGAAGAATGAGCTGACAAGTGACTCGGAAATAAGAAGATTGCTTCGATGATGTAAAGCTGAAGCTATCAACATTGAAGACTTGAAGACCTGAAAGATTTAAAGTTCTACCGTTAGATCGTTTCTGTGAGCTTTCATTTCATGTTTTACCTTCAGCTACACATCAAAACTTATATTTTCAAAACTAGTGTGATGTTTTTATGGGTATCTCTCCCTATTTCTCTCTCTACCTCGCTATCTACATTCTATTCCCCCTCATCTTAATTCCTACGTTGAAGGAGTTACTGCAATGGCTGCTAATGTCAAGACTGGAATAAAGATGGATTCAACTTAATGCTGACTTCAAAGTTAACCCCGTGTGCCAGGATCTTACAACAAGCAAGCACAATCTTGCTGAAGGAAGAACCCTGGAGCAAGTTGTACTTCACTAGTACACGTTTTATAGTAGTTGACGCAAACCTGAGAGTTGTGAATAAACGATAGATGTTTTGTTTGGCTTGCAGGACCATGGATTT